>CM072995.1:70476239-75573739 GCA_037038555.1 Rhynchonycteris naso
AGATTGATGAAACATGCAAATCATAATCTAATAAGAGCACTGAGAATGCATTTTAAACACACATATGTACACAGAATAGCAAACTGGACTTCCAAGATTTTCAGTCTGGATATCCTGAGTGGGACAGGCTTTCATAAAAAAGTTTTAAAAAAATTAACAGTTTGTTTTAACATGGAAGTAACAACCTGAAATTATCAAATTGGCAAAGAAAGTTTCATTTCTTTAATTAGAATACAACAAAAATACTAGGATAAAAATATTACTTCAGAAAAGGTCCTTTCAAAATTTTCTTAACATGAAATATACTATTAAAATACAATTATTGGGCCCTGGCTGGTTGACTCAATGATAGAGCATCAGCCCAGTGTGCAGAAGTCCCGGGTTCGATTCCTGGTCAGGGCACACAGGAGAAGAGCCCATCTGCTTCTCTACCCCTGCCCCTCTTGCTGCTCTCTCTGTCTCTCTCTCTTCTCCTCCCCTCCTGAAGCCAAGGCTCAATTAGAGCAAGTTGGCCCCAGACTCTGAAGATGGCTCCATGGCCTCCACCTCAGGTGCTAAAAAGTGGCTCTGGCTGCAATGGAGCAAGGGCCCAGATGTGCAGAGCATCGTCCCCTAGTAGGCTTGCTGGGTGGATCTTGGTAGGGGAACATGAAGGAGTCTCTCTCTGCCTACCCTTCTCCCACTAAATAAATAAGAAAATTTTAAAAAATGCTATTATTCTTTCTAAAGTGCACCATTTGTCAGAAAATAGTTTGTTATTTTGAATATATGGGATACGGATCTCTAAAATCCTATAGATATTACCCATATACTTAATAAGTCCCTTCTTCCTGGACAGAATAAATATAAACTATTCTAACCACAGGCAGAAAGAATTCAACAAGTACCACAAATTATCAAAAAGAGCACATAAGAATTTGAAAATGATAATCTAACAAGGAAAAACAACTTAATCAGATAGCTTTAAGAACAGTAAATGTCATGAATGCTTATTCAATACAATCAATAAAAAAAGAATTATTGTTTAAAATATCAATGATATATAATGTTAATTATATATAAATAACAACTTGATATATATTTATATAAATATATACATATAAAGCTATCATAAGCAGCAATAAAAATGTATAGAATATTATATTTTGTCTATTGAAAACTTAAGTTTGAGAATGAATAAAAATTGTAATCAGCAGAATGTATAACTAAGTGTGAAAAAGCTAATCAACAAGATTAATCCGACTTTAATTCCTAACTCTGCCATTTTCTCTGTATATAAAAAAAGGCAAATTCCTTGATCTATCTTGGTCTCTCTTCAACTATAGAACATCCCTTAAGTAATTTCTTGCCTTCTTGAAGCAGAAATCAAATATGCTAGATTTCATGTACTTCTGTTTCTCCTTAGTAATACTTATCTGCTTCTCTCCCTCTGTTAACACTGACTGTTCTAGACCCCTACCTCAATTATGTCTTAGAATGCCTGAGGTTGACCCATAACCAAGAACCAAACTAGTTTAGTAAAGTTTGGTTAATGTATTTGCTTAAGATCTACCTTAAATTCCAAGATAAGTGGGTATTAATATTAAAAATGAAGCATATATTAAACCAACGTTACTGAATATTTGAACAGGTAAAATTTTGTGGAAGAAAACCAATTTCATCATAATCTCTTCTTTTTTATTATGCCCTTTATCTGTGTTTATAATAGTATTTTAAATTCCAGTTAATCTCAAACATTTTATAAAATCAAAATTACTTTTAATCTAGCTACAACAAATGTTTATCTCAAAAGTATATTTTTTATACAGTTAAAATCAGCATACTAGAAAAGTAACTGAATTTGCACTATATCAACAAATCAATTATTTGGGCTTTAATCCAAAACAAAAGAAGAAAAAAAGAGAGAAGAAAATGTGTAATAAATCTTTCAGTATCCACACAATTAGTTCAACTAAAAGTTGTTGTGGTTGTTTTTTCATTTAATACGAAGGATTTACTAGTATCTTCTCATTTTAATTCAGTATGGGTAGGCAGAGTAGGTTGTCCTTACATACAAAGGAAAACTTAAAACTAAAAAGATAAAACAAAAAAATCAATAAAATAACACAATGTTAAGAAGAAGTACTATTTAAGAGAAAATCAAAGGAAGAGAGAGCAGCTAAAAAGACTGAAAGAAAGATAAAGGGTAAAGGATTTAAAAATTAAATAGAAGAGAAAAGATTAAAGAAAGAAAGGCAAAAAGCGATGCAGCAGGCTTTAAGAAGCCAGTATGAAGAAGACATGCAACGATTACAAAGGAAAGGCGAGTGCTAAAGAAAAGATACTTGAAGTAAATGAAGACAGAAAAACAGAAAGTAAAATAAAAGAAGTGGTAAATTAATTTTAAACACAATATAGGAAAGGTACAATATTAATGAGTTTTCAATGTTTTTCATCTTGGCTGTTATTGATAAAAGAAAAAATGAGTTTCCATGCACAGGAGAATTAGAACAATATTTCCAATGCACAGGGATACGGTCTGGGTTAGAAAAAAGTAGACGGCCACTAGCAGGCTTTGTCATTTTGCACAATTAACTCACCCATCTATCCTACATCTTTCAATTTACTAATTGACATAGTAAAGTCATTCTCATCATATTTCTGATATCCTTCACTGACTAAATGCTGTAACTTTATTTATAATCCATCACTGACTGCTTTCCGAAAACACTAACGTATTATGTTGAAATATAATGTATAATAAAGAACAACTGATTTACAGATAGACTCGTGTTTATCAGACTTGCTTAACAATTCTAGTGCCACTGAAATTCAAAATTTTGAGAAGTCATTGTTAGTTGTCATAATTGATGGGAACTGCTAGTACTTGATAGATAAGAGTGAGGGACACTAGATATCCTGCAGTTTTCTGTGGGACATTCTTTTAGGTATAAATATGTTCATAATGATTTAAGCTTCTTTAAGATCACAGATCATAGATGATCGATGAGTGTTTACTGAATGAATAAATGAAGTATTAGACAAAATATCATCATTCTAACACAGTATCTAGTGTCCATTTATGTATCGTTATTTTTAAGGTATTAAGATTTCCTTCCTATGTGAAAAGTAAAAGATGCTAATGTTATTAAATTTATGCAACATCTTTTAATCAAAACCAATCTTCTAGCAATGTTAGGTCAAGGCGACATTAAAGTAAAGTAGCTGTAAATGCTACAGTCATAAAACCTTTACAATAAATTTTACCTCGTGTAAACAAGAAATGAAATACATATTACTATCAATTGCCATATATATTGCTCTATAAAACAGTCTAGGTTATTTCTAAAATATAAAAAAGTTAATGCATAGCCACTTAGAAATATACTTTGCCAGTTTTTTAAACAAAACTAAATATAGTCTTAACATATGACCCAGAAATTACCTTGTAGGTATTTACCCAATGTTGAAAATGTATATGTCCACATAAAAAACTGAGCAAAAATGTTTGTAGCAGTTGTATTTATAATTGCAAAAACTTTTAAGCAATCAATATATCCTTCAATAAATGAAGAGATAAACACATTGGGATACATTCATAAAAGGGAATGTTATTCAACAACAAAAAGAAATGGGTTATCATACTGAACCATGAAAAGATGCACAGTAACCTTAAATGCATATTGATAAGCCAAATAAGTCAGTCTGAAAATGTTACATTTCTGTATGATCGAACTACATACACTCATAAAAGGCTAAATAATAGAGATAATAAAAGATCAACTCCTGCCAAGGGTTTCAGGGGAGAGAAAAAAGAGAGAATAGTTAAAACACAGGGTTTTTATGGTAGTCAGATTTTTCTCTTTGATATAATAATGGTATTTATTATTTGTTATTATGTATTTGTTATAACTGACAGGGATATACAACACACAAAAAAATTAACCCTAATGTGAACTCTGAAATTTTGTTAATTTTGGTTTATCAAGAGTAGTGAATGTACATCTTCCACTCTCATGGAAGATGTTAATAATAATTTACATGGAGATTAATTTGAGAGGAGGGGTTAAGTAATATTGGAACTCTGTATATATTGATCATTTTTTTGTGTAAATCTAAAACTTCTCTTAAAATTTAGCTTACTAAATTTTTTTTAAAAATAGTTAATAAACCAGGTTATATGGTCATAATCCTTCAATGGAAACACTGTATGGGTAGACGGATGCTGTCTGTGTTCTGAGCATTTATGCTCAAGTGTCCCCCTGAGTATGTGTTCCTAGTTTTTACCTCCATCTTCACCTCAAATCACACTCCAGGGAGGTGGGGAACTATGTGAATGAGTTTAAATATTTTTATTGTGAAACAGGCATGGTCTCTCTATTAGAATTTTGTATTATTCAGGATTGCTTCTTTCTCTCCTTCCATGGTAACTAGATATCTCATATATACCTGTCGAAAATGAAATGAGAATTTCCAGTTAAGAACACAAATGGAACACATGCGTTTATTCCTTCTCCCCTATAAACCATACAAAAACGACAGCTAGACATTGTTCAAAAAGGGGACAACCTTCAAAGATAGAAAATTCAAAATAGAAGACAACAGCAACAAAATTTTGGAAGCTAGAAAGATAAGACAAGAATAATAGTTGATTAAGCAAATATTTAAAAAAATAACTCCTTGGCTGACAGGCAAACCTGATCCATACCGCAGCAGCCCACAACGGTGTAGCACTAGGTACCTCTGAAATAAGGATAAAGACATTTAAAAAAGAGTTAGACTCACCTGGCCCCCCTCCCTTAAGCCATAGAACCTGAAAACACCCCCTTCCCCAACCCAAACAGAAATTCACTTTATTATCTAACACCAATTTTTTCTTCTTATATTGATTGATTTATTGTTTGCTTATATTTTCTGATATTGAATGTGTTTCTTTATGTATATTTTGGAAGAAGAATTTGAATGGATGCAAAGAAAGAATAAGAAAAAGAGAGGGGAGAGGAGGAAAGAATAAGGGAGGGAGGGGGAAAATCAGGGAGACATACAAATATTAAGAACTGGGATCGGACATAACTTCATTGCATTCAGTAATGAGGAGAGAAATAATAGTAGGCACTGACACCTATCACTTAAGTAAAAGCATATGAACATTTTTCTTGTGTTTAGTCATAAAGAAACAGTGAAGTACATCAAATGTGTGTATATGCCTTCTTTTTCCTTCCTGTTATATCCTAACCAACCTCAAGTAAAACTTATTCCATAAATATACATTTACAAACATGCATTCATCTGCATGAAATTCTCTACAAAGACTCAGTACAACCAAGAAAGAAACAAGCCTAGAAATAATCAATTATGAAATTATGTTGAGCCACAAGTGAAATAAGGAAAAAGTATATCTAATCATTATTGGAACTACCTCATAATTAGTGAGGGTTAATAAATTAAAGGAGTAAAGGTAATACAGGTACAAACACTGTCATTTTCTTTTCAAGAGGAAAATTACTTATTTCTTTTTCTTTTTTAGTCAACAAAAGTCTTCTAAATAATGATCAAGGTACAAACTATATTTTATAGTTTTCTTCATTTTAATAAATCAAAAAGTCATACAGAATAAGACGATTCTGGTTAAGATAATAAGATAAACATTCTCAGGTTATGACTGATCTAGTTAGAAAAACAAAGTACTGTGCATTATAACCCTTTTTCCAACTCCATTAAAGAACAGTTTCCCCCCAACAGAGACGTGGGAAATAGGAGAGTATACCTTTCTGGGATTTATTCCCACATATAAACTAAAAAGTTACTGTCGAAATCTATTTATCATTAAAACGTATCTTCCATTTTAATAGAAAAATCAGCTCAACAAACATATTTTAAGTCAGAGAATAATAAAATGCAATCGACTTATTCTGTAATAAGATCAAAAGTATTTATTATAATTTGAGATACAACTTTCTATATAAATGGTAAAATCTTTTTCTAAAACATTAATGTTATATGTGAAAGAAAAGCACTTTCTATAGGTACACACATGATTCTGGTATGTGGTAATCAAGTAAATCAATCAAAAGACAAAGTTATCACAAAACAGCACTAACTGGATATACATTTGGTGTATGGCAGATAAGAGTCGTGACACAGGAAGTCAAACATAATTTTTGAATTTTGATTTTCTGGGCCCCACTTCATTCATTCGATAGGTATTTACTCTGGATTCAGCCAGTTTGCAACGGTTTGGCAGAACCAATAACCCACATTTTTGTTGAGTTCACTACGCCGTTTGTTAAAATGGCACTTGTAATCAGGGTTCTCTGTAAGGTGGGCACCTGGGCAGCTGCCCAACGTGAAAATCACAAATTTACATTCCTTACTCTTTTTTAATATTCATCTGTGCAACAGTGTATTCTAAGCGCCTGTAGTAATGTTCATTCCATCCATAGGTGAAAAAAAATTGATGAAATTAGGCTTTTATTTATTTATTCATTTCATAAAAGTAATTATACTTTTGATGATATACTACATTTTAATTCCCTCGTGTTTTTACTTCAGTAAACAAACATAATGTAAAGACAAAAAGTGCCAAACAATCAAGGGGTGACAAGCTGTCATTTGTTTCAGCTTTGTGTTATGTCCAAAATTCCTCTAACATATTACGAGTGTTTTATTTAATATTTTTCACTAATATTTTAAAGCTCTTTCTTACAACATATCTAGTTTGGGGTACTTCTTTTATTGTTCTTATTAAGTATTAAATGCATGAAAGAAAAAACTACCTTTTGATTTATTATTTTTTTATACATACTTAAAACAGTCATTAGGGCAGAGAACCAATTGTTAAGTTATTTGAATCCCACCACTGATCTATGAATGGTCAGGCATTATAGTAAATGACAACCTGAATAAGACTGACACATTTTATGCACCCCTGAAATTTACAAGTTAATACAATAACAGGAATTAAACAATATATTTATTTATTCCAAATAATTAAGTAGATGATAGGAGCTATGGAAAAGAACAAGAAGTAGAGGAGTGGGGACTTGTTTTCAATAAGGAAGTCAGCAGGAGCTCCCAGAGGAGGTGTCATTTAGACTGAGACTTCAAGGATAAGAAGAAACAGTCCAGTCCTGGAAAGGAGCACTCCAAACTCTGAAAACAGCATGTGCAAAAGCCCTGTGTCAGGGAGGGCTTCAAGAACTGACAGAAAGCCAGCGATGACAGGCCCAGTGAGTAAGGGGAAGGTAGAAATAGATGAGGAGGGAAAGCAAACTGAAGCCAACATAGAGGGTCTTTCAAAGCCAAGGTAAGAAGTTTATAATTTGTTCCAAGTATAACTTAAGGCTTTAACACTGAGGAATGACATGACCCGATTAGCATTAATAATAGATCCCCAAGATGGTTCTATAGAAACTAGATTACTCAAGGGGACTCTTAGCTGTTTTGGGTGTCCTAAAGCTTTCTGTCAGTCTAAAAAAGTCTATGAATCCCTCTTTGGAATGATATTTTTAAATGCACAAAATGTATAGAATTACAAAGGAAACTGATTATATTGAAATTCACTTCTATCAGGAACCTGTGGAGACAAGAGGTCCAAAGTTCAGAACTGCTAGTGAGCACAAGTAAGGGCAGAGTTAAAAGAATACTGCAGTGGATATGAGAGGGTTGGGTAAATTCAAGAAAAACTTGGGATTCCTGGCTTCTACATTTATTAGGTTGATTCAAATTTCTGACAATGGATAAAATGTGTGTGTGCACACGTGTGTGCATGTATGTATGTTTTATTTTTAATCAAACTCCTCTAAATTATTTATTTTTAAAAGACTTTTTGTCATATGAGACACAAAAATTTAAATAGAGAAGTTTTCTAATAGGGGTTATTCTATGGGCAGTCCTTCACTCCATGACGCTGATTGACTATAATGATAAACAATGATAAATACAGCTGGCATTTATTGAACATGTATTATGTTCCACAAACTAAGTTTATGCTTTACATTGCATGTCTCATTTAATTTTCATGACAATCCTTTGAAATAGGTTTATTTTTATTGTCTTTTAACAAATGAAGAAATTAAAGTTCAGCGATATTAAGTAACTTGCCTGACATCACACAGCTGGTAACTGTCAAAATTGGGAATGGATCCCAGGACTGAATTCAGAAGCACGCGCTACTGAGATCCACTAAGTGTTCAACACTGGATTGGCAATAATTGGAAGCCAGTAGAATTAAGGGACCTACAAAATAATTTAAAGGGATAATGGACACACATACAATATTTGGGGAATATGAGAGAACATCAAAATCTGTGCTTACTTATGCATTGCAAGCATTAAGTATTCAGAGAAAGAAGAGCACTGAATTTTGTGGTGAATGTTTTGTGGAAAATATAAGACCTGAACTGTTTCTTTAAAGCTAGGTAACCTTAAGAAGAAAGATGAGGGAAGTAAATTTTGGTAATGCAGGTGATGAATCATATAAAGTATTCAGGCATATCAACAGATGGACTTAAGGCAGAAATTCTAGAATTCCCCCCCACACCAGTTGTGAGATTTTAGAAAAGTATCTCCCTGTTAGACAACATTATCATTAGTAAATGTGTTTTAAAACTGCTATTTATGAAATTATCCAAATGTATGCTGAAACCAAAAGCCAGCTTAATTAGCAGTTTTATATAGTGTATTTTTCGCTCCAATAAGACTCACTGTTTTCCCCAAAAAATGTGGAGGGAAAAATGCCTGTGAGTCTTATGGAGCAAATGTTCATTTTTATTTTTTATTTATTTATTTTTAGCTGCTGTGGGCTCTGTGCTGGTAAACATATGTAGAATGAGCACCAGCTCATTAGCAATGCCTTAGATGGCACTGAAGATGGTATATATGAAAAAAGCGAAGAAAGTGAAACCAGTGATTGTGAACAACTGAGCTTCTTAAATTCTGACACTAGTGATGATGAGTTCCTGGGGTTCCTGGACAACTAGAAGAGTATTTGAACATTAAAGTCTCTTCTCATTTGTTAATAACAGTGCTAATGGTTGTTGATACTGCTGTTGAGTTTATGTTGTTGAAATATTATTGTAGCATATTTTATTAAATATTTTAACACACCATTTGGTTCAGATTTTTTTTTTTTTAATTTTCCTCCTTAATAACCTAGGTGCGTCTTATGGTCAAGTGTGTCTTATGGAGCGAAAAATATGGTATATATTTATTGAACAGCAGGGTAAGAGCTGATTTTTACTTTGTCAACAATCGGTTACCTCAAAATAATATTGCTTTATTTGTTTCTCTTCTCCCATATAGTCCCAGTGGAGATATTCCATGATTCCTTTTTGCACCTATCATTGGGAACCTCTCATTTCTACATATTTGAGAAACATGGAGGTGAGCCTGACCTTACACATTCTTGTCCTTCCAGTTGCCCTCTTCTTGGAACCCCAGTCTATCATCTCAGCTTCTGAGTGAGGATAACGGCTAGTGATGGCTTAATGTGTTATTCCCTCCATAAAGCTTTTATGACTAATAATAGCCCTCCATGTCTTATAGCTAAAAATTGGAAAGTAAAATAATTTCAGGTGTTATAGAAATAATGAGTAGAAAAGCTGAAATTCTAGGACAGAAAGGCCTTTGGGTCTTTAAGCTACAGTATCCAGGAGTTAAAGCCATTTTGAGAAAACTAGATTAACTAACCCTATATTAAAACTGGAGAGAAATATCATTTAATAAATTTATTATTTCTTATTAAAAAGACAAAAGAAAAAATAGCAGAATAGCAACACCTATTAAATCTGAATGGTGGATACATGGATTCTGCCAAATCAGGTTCAGTCCTTTTAGTATGTTTTGAGAATTTCTTAGTTTGAAAGAAACAAATATTAAAAAGTAAAAATAACAAAGTTCTTATTACAATGGACACAGAAGTATGTAAAACAGCTAATTTTTTTTAATATTCCTGTTGTTTTACATCACACTAACTAATCTTCTGGCAACTAAGCATGACAGGTTGGAGAAAATACATCCAGATGCAACAAGACACTTTATCCCAAGGTCTTGTGAGTTCAAGACTAAGTCAAGATAAAGCTTTGGGAGCCACCCTTATAACCAAAACTTGTAACAGAGCATCAGAAATTAGCAACTGTTAAAATCTAAGACTTTATCCTACAAAACTATGTCGATTTGCTTCATCAAAACTTGATATAAATCATGTAAAGTACACTCATGCTATGTAAACTAGACACTTCAAGAAACTCAACAATGCTAATTTATATCTGCCCTATCAACAAGGTACCATTTTCAGAGAACTTGCAGCTATATGATTTCACTTATAACAGCAGAAAGTATAATTTGCATATTCTATAGGGAAATGATCCAAGTGTTAATTCAGTACAAATCTTGACAGGCCAGCTGAGAAAGCTTCTGGCATATTTTCAGTTAAAGAAGGCTTTCTTAAGAGTCCTAAGATAACCTGTTGAAATTGCTTAGCATTTAAACCATACTCTGAAAAGAAATGATTAAAGAACATGAGGGAGCAAAGGCTAAACAAGAATGTCAACTGATGAGTGTAAAGATTTAAAAAATTATGCAAAAATGCTATATTTAAAATATACTTAAATGATATAAAGCTAATTTGAAGGAATTTTTCAAAACGGTAAAAGTATAATTTTAACAAACACACAGCCCAACAAACCTGGCAATTTGTGACACAGACTTCCACCACCACCCCCAGTTCTGACCATCCCTGTGAGCAACCAACTGCCATGGCTGTAGAATGTGCTCTCTGAGCTGTGCCAAGCCCCCAGCCCCTGCTGCATTCTGCCAATGAAACTGCCAATGAGATTATTTCTCTGATTTAACATAATACAAAACTTTTCCCTTCTTAACTTTCCTAGTACCAGAGATGACCCATGTCTATACTTATTAATACACTGAAAAACCAAAAGGAACCATTCTTCATAATTAAAATTAAATTTGTTTCAGAAATACAATAGTATTTTCATAATATGAAATTCAACAGGCATCATATTCCTTTTGTATGTATGTTCTAAGAATTCTATTTCTATAGACAGATTCAAGAATTGAAAGGGATTAGCCCTTTTAATTAATTATATGACTAGGATATTCAGCTTGGAATCTTTAATATAGGAAAAAAGACAAACACAATAGATGTTTATTTTCAATTCATTTACTAAAAAACTCATTAGAGTTAATAAGAACGTGTCCTTCCAAATGGGAATATCTCTTGATATTCAAAGGAAAATGAAAAGTGAAAGGTAAAATAAGTCCTAAGATAGAGTTGCACAAATATTTAAACTCACCTACTAGTTAAATGTTAGAATAGAGCATTCTTCTAGATGAGATCCAATATAAACTGTTTTTCTTCACTATGTCCTTGACAGTTATGCATACATGATTATTTTCTTCCTAGAAAAGAAATTAAACCCAAAACTAAGGAGTCACTTCTACTTTTCATGTGCACTGATATTTCTAACTGTTGGTATGTATAAACTAATAATCTGTTGTATTACTCCATTTGAAAATACTTGAGGGAGACACAAGATAGCAGTGGAGTAGGCAGATGCATAGACTCCCAGTTCACACCACCAAACTGGATTACAAATTAATTTAGAAACAACCAGTGTGAAAAACCAACTCTGGACTACAAGAACTGCTCTCAAAATCCAAGGAGCAAAGAAGCCACACTGAGCCTGGTGGGGAGTGCCAAGGAGCGGTGAGCCTTCCTGCTTACAGGAACAAAAGAAGGCAAGGTTACTCTGAGAGCTCAAAAAGGATCTTAATCCAAGGAAAACAGTAGAAAATATCACTCACAGACACTTGCCTGGCGACCTGGGAACAAGGTGTGTCAAAAGAACTGACTTGTTTTCCAAAAGAAAAGGGGGAGAGAGAGAGAACTGGTGACAGAGTAATGCATGGGAGGACCTGAGCAGCAGACTAATCCAGTGTCATACCTGGGGGAGGTGCTGGAGAAAGCCATAGCTGGGGGAGTGGTTGATCCTTCCACATAACACAAGACTAAAGTGGAACCGGGTCAACCATCTGAAGATATCTCTCCAGCTCCAATCAGCACAAAAAGACAGAGCTGAAAACAAAAAGTGGGGAGGAGGGGCAATAACTCAGGTCTCCATGAGATCTGAGATACACGTCCCCATACTGAAGCTGAGAAAGCATCCCGCCCCCAGAGAGAGTAACTGGCAGATCAGGTCTTCAGAGTCTCAGGTTACACCCACCACATTCCTGGATACAGTTTCAAATAAGCCCCCTGCTGAGATCATTAAACAAGACTACCACAGAGTTAAGAATACTGAGAAGAAAACAAACAAATCAAGACTTCAAAGGGGCTCTATTAGAAAAGCTAAATTCCACAGTGGATTACAAACAACAGCTGAAGCCAACCCAAGAAGACCTAGAAATAACACAACTAGACAACACCAAGCCTAGACTCAACCAGCTCTACAAACAACACACCCAAATACACAGACATAATGAGAAGACAGAAAAGTGCAATCCAAATGAAACCACAAGAGAATCCTCCAGGAAATTAACTGAGCGATATGGAAATAACCAAACTTTTAGATGCAGAGTTTAGAATAATGATTGTTAGGATGCGTAGGGATCTTAGACCAACAATGGATGGTCATTATGAAGACCTAAATAAAGAGATAGCAAGTATATAAAAGGACATTGAAATATTAAAAAAGAATCAGAGATGACAAATATAATATCAGAAATGAAGACCACAATGGAAGAAATTAAAAGTAGGATTGATGAAGCTGAGGATCAAATCAGCGAGTTGGAAGACAAGATGAACAAAGGCATGGTCAGAGCAGAATAAAGAAAAGAGACTCAAAAAGTCTGAGGAAACTCTAAGAGAGCTCTGTGACAAAATGAAGAAATATAACATCCGCATAATAGGGGTTCCTGAAGAAGAAGAGAAAGAACAAGGGATAGAAATTTTATTCAATCAAATCATAGCTGAAAAACTTCCCTAAATTGATGCAAGAAAGGGTCTCACAAGTTCAAGAAGCACAGAGATCTCCATTAAAGAGAAACCCAAAGAAACCTATACAAGGACACATCATAATTAAAATACCAAAGCTAAGTGATAAAGAGAAAATATTAAAAGCCACTAGAGAAAAAAGTCTATCACCTACAAAAAAGCACCCATAGGATCACATCCAACTTCTCAACAGAAACATTTGAGACAAGAAGGGAATGGCAAGAAATATTCAAAATAATGCAGAAAAAGAGCCTACAACAAAGACTACTTTATCCAGCAAGACTATCTATCATTTAAAATTGAAGGAAAATAAAAAGCTTCCCAGACAAAAGAAAATTCAAGGAATTCATTACAGTGAAACCAATGCTGCAGGAAATGTTAAGGGGCCTGTTGTAAACAGATCAAAGTGGGAAGAGAATAGAGCAAAAGAGGAATACACCTTTAAAAAATAAAATGGCAATAAACAACTACATATCAATAGTAACCTTAAATGTAAATGGATTATGATCCAATCAAAAGACATAGGGTAGCTGCAAGAAAAAAAAACAGGACCCATACATATGCTGTCTATAAGAGACACACCTTAAAACAAAAGATGCACATAGACTGAAGGTAAAAAGACGAAAAAAAATATTTTATTCAAATGGAAATGAAAAAAAAGCTGGGGTAGCAATACTTATATTAGACAAAATGGACTTTAAAACCAAGGCTATAGTAAGAGATAAAGAAGGTCACTACATAATCATAAAGGTAGCAATCCAACATGAAGATATAACCATCATAAATATCTACACACCTAATATAGGAGCTCCTAAATATATAAAGCAGACTTTGATGCATAATAAAAGCAAGATCAACAGCAATACTATAATAGTAGGAGATTTCAATACACCACTTACATCACTAGATAGATCCTCAAGAAAGAAAATTAACGAAGAAACAGCAGAGTTAAAGGACACACTAGATCATCTGGATTTAATAGATATCTTCAGAACCTTTCACCCTAAAGCAGCAGAATATACATTCTTTTCAAGTGCTCATGGTACATTCTCTAGGATAGATCACATGTTAGGACACAAAAGCAGTCTCAACAAATTTCAGAAGATTGAAATCATATCAGGCATTTTCTCTGATCACAATGGCATGAAACTAGAAATCAACCACAACAGAAAAACTGAAAAATACTCAAACACATGGAAACTAAATAGCATATTATTAAATAACAAATAGGTTAACAATGAAATTAAAAAAAATAAAAATGTTCTTAGAAATGAATGATAATGAACATATAACAACTCAAAATTTATGGGACACAGCTAAAGCAGGCCAGAGAGGGAAGTTCATAGCATTACAGGCATTCCTTAATAAGCTTGAAAAAGCTCAAATAAACAACCTAACCCTTCATCTAAAAGAACTTGAAAAAGAACAGCAAGTAAGGCCTAGAGGTACTAGAAGGAAGGAAATAATAAAGATCAGAGCAGAAATAAATGACATAGAGACTAAAAAACAATACAGAGGATCAATGAAAACAAGAGCTGGTTCTTTGAAAGGATAAACAAGATCGATGAACCTTTAATGAGACTCACCAGGAAGAGAAGAGAGAGGACTCAAATAAATAAAATTGGAAATGAGAGTGGAGAAATAACAACTGACACAACAGAAATACAAAATATTGTAAGAAAATACTATAAAGAACTGTATGCCAAAAAATTAAACAACCTAGGTGAAATTGACAAATTCCTTGAAACATATAATCTTCCAAAAATCAATCTTGAAGAATCAGAAAACCTAAACAGACCAATTACAACAAAAGAGATTGAAACAGTTATTAAAACACTCCCCAAAAACAAAACCCCTGGGCCAGATGAATCCACTGGTGAATTCTACCAAATATTCAAAGAACTAACTCCTATCCTTCTCAAGCTATTTCAAAAAATTCAAGAGGAAGGAACACTACCAAGTTCCTTTTATGAGGCGAGCATAATTCTGATTCAAAAACCAGGCAAAGACAACACAAAGAAAGAAAATTACAGGCCAATATCCTTGATAAATTTGATGCTAAAATACTCAACAAAATATTAGCAAACTGGATCCAGCAATACATAAAAAAAATCATACATCGTGGTCAAGTGGGATTTATTCTGGGGAGGCAAGGATGGTACAACATTCGTAAATCAATTAATGTGATTCACCACATAACAACAGGAAGGAGAAAAACCACATGATAATCTCAATAGATGCAGAAAAAGCATTTGATAAAACCCAGCACCCATTTATGATCAAAACTCTCAGCAAAGTGGGAATACAGGGAACATACCTCAACAAGACAAAGGCCATTTATGACAAACCCACAGCCAACATCATAATCAATGGACAAAAATTAAAAGCAATTCCCCTAAAATGATGAACAAGGCAGGGGTGTCCCCTTTCACCACTCTTATTCAGTGTAGTACTGGAAGTCCTAGCTACAGCAATCAGACAAGAAGAAGAAATAAAAGGCATCCAAATTGGAAAAGAAGTAAAACTATAATTATTTGCAGATGATACAATACTGTATATAGAAAACCCTAAAGGCTCAGTAAAAAAACTACTGGACCTAATAAATAAATTCAGCAAGGTGGCAGGATATAAAATTAAAACACAGAAATCAGAGGCATTTATATAGATGAACAATGAAATGTCAGAAAGAGAAATTAAGGAAACAATCCCCTTCACTATTGCCACAAAAAAAATAAAGTACCTAGTAGTAAATTTAACAAAGGATGATAAAGACTTGTACTCAGAAAATTATAAAACATTGATAAAAGAAATCAAGGAAGACACAAACAAGTGGAAGCATATACCGTCCGTGTTCTTGGTTAGGAAGAATAAACATCATTAAAATGTCTATACTGCCCAAAGCAATTTATAAATTTAATGCAATACCAACGAAAATAACAATGACATACTTCAAAGATATAGAATAAATATTCCAAAATTTTATATGGAACTAAAAAAGAACACAAATAGCCTCAGCAATCTTGAAAAAGAAGAATAAAGTGGGAGGTATCACACTTCCTGATATCAAGGTATACTACAAGGCCATTGTACTCAAAACAGCTTGGTAGTGGCATGAGAACAGGCATATCGATCAATGGAACAGAACAGAGAACCCAGAAATAAACCCACACCTTTATGGACAATTGATATTTGACAAAGGCGATAAGAGCATACAGTGGAGTAAAGACAGTCTCTTTAACAAATGGTGTTGGGAAAACTGGACAGCTACTTGCAAAAAAAATGAAACTAGACCTCCAACTTACACCATGCACAAAAATAAACTCAAAATGGATAAAGGACTTAAATGTAAGCCGTGAAATCATAAGCATTCTAGAAGAAAACAGAGACAGTAATCTCTCCGCATCTATCGAAGCAATATATTTGCTGATTTATCTCCACAGGCAAATGAAATAAAAGACAGGATAAACAAATGGGACTACATCAAACTAAAAAGCTTTTGCACTGCTAAAGACAACATGACCAGAATAAAAAGAGAAACCCCACAATGGGAGAACATATTCCAAAACACATCTGATAAAGGGTTAATAACCAAACTTGTAAAGAACTTGTGAAACTCAACACCAGGAAGACAAACAATCCAATCAAAAAATGGGCACAACGCCTGACCAGGCAGTGGTGCAGTGGATAGAGCATCGGACTGGGATGCAGAAGACCCAGGTTCGAGACCCCAAGCTCGCCAGCTTGAGCGCGGGCCCATCTGGCTTGAGCAAAATGGTCGCCAGCTTGGACCCAAGGTTGCTGGCTCCAGCAACGGGTGGTTTGGTCTGCTGAAGGCCCGTGGTCAAGGCACATGTGAGAAAGCAATCAATGAACAACTATGGCGTCGCAATGGCAACGAAAAACTAATGATTGATGCTTCTCACCTCTATCCGTTCCTGTCTGTCTGTCTGTCCTTATTTATCACTCTCTCTGATTCTCTCTCTGTCCTTGTTAAAAAAAAAAAATGGGCACAAGAAATGAATAGACACTTCTCCAAAGAGGACATACAAATGGCCACTAGGCATATGAAAAAATGCTCAACATCACTAATCATTAGAGAAACGCAAATTAAAACCACAATGAAATACCACCTTACACCAGTCAGAATGGCGCTCATTAACAAAACAACACATTATAGTTGCCGGCGAGGATGTGGAGAAAGGGGAACCCTCCTGCACTGCTAGTGGGAATGCAAACTGGTGCAGCCACTGTGGAAAACAGTATGGAGATTCCTCAAAAGATTAGAAATGGAATTGCCTTTTGACCCAGCTATCCCACTCATAGGAATATATCCCAAGGACACCATATCACCGACTGAAAAAAAGAAATGCACCCCCATGTTTATGGCCGCATTGTTCATAATAGGGAAGAGCTGGAAACAGCCCAAGTGTCCATCAGTGGACAAGTGGATTTAAAAGCAGTGGTACATATATACAATGGAATACTATGGGGCCATGAAAAAGAAGGAAATATTACCTTTTGCAACAATATGGAGGGACCTGGAAACTATTATGTTGAGTGAAATAAGCCAGGCAGAAAAAGAAAAATATTATATGACCTCACTCATCTGAGGAATCCAAGGAACATTGAGAACTGAGGAAAGGGATTGAGACAGAGGAGGGATCAAAGGGACCAGAGGGAAAGAAGACAGAGGGAATGGAAAGGATAGGATGGGATAAATCTGAAGGGAAAGGGGGTGGGCACTGTAGGGAGGGGGGCAATATGGGGAAGCGGGGATGCAGTTTTCCTAGAATCTATGTAAACACAATTAATTAAATAAAAAGAAATTTAAAAAAAGAAAATACTTGAAGTTCTCTCCCTAAAATTAAGCTGTGATACACCATCAATTATTGTACATACAAAAGGTGATTATTTAGTAGAACCAGATATTATAGGAGATGCAAAGAAAAGGCATTTTTCTGTTGTTGTTCAAAAGAAGCTATCAATCAAGCTAAAGGGAGCAGGACACAAATGCATAAAGCAATTAAACTATAAGAAAATGTATAAATATGATATATATTTGCTTTTCTTAATTAATAGGAATTCATTCATTTAATCGCCTGTTTTACTGAATTTCAGCCTACTATCTTTTTTGAGAATCAGAGGCATTTCAAGTTGCTACAAATTAAGGCAGAACTTAATGGCTTAGAAGTTGAACTATCCTACAGATATTTGTACCTTTTCTCTTTAATTAGTTATTTTTTTAAATTAACTGAAAGGTAGGGAGTTAGAGACAGACTCCAACGTAAGCTCCCACTGGGTTTCACCCGGCAAACCCCTATCAGGCAATGCTCTGCCTGGCTGGGCTGCGACTCCACTGCTTGGGTAATGGAGATATTTTAGCACCTGAAGCAAAGACCATGGAGCCATCCTCAGAGACTAGGGCCAAGGGGTCAACTTTGCTCAAATCATTTGAACCATGGCTGCAGGAGATGAAGAGAGAAAGAGACTGGGGGAGGGGTGAGGAAGCAGATGGTCGCTTTTCCTATGTGCCCTGACCAGAAATCTAACCCAGGACTTCCATATGCCAGGCGAATGCTCTACCGCTGAGCCAACCAGCCAGGGTCTCTTTCATTAAATCTTTATCTTCTAAGTCAGTCAAGTCACTACTTCTTAGTGATGCCATAAAAGCCCCTTTTAAAAAAACTAATTGGGTCATATAGTATTTTATCTTTTTATCCATGCATGTGTTTATTACATATGTTCTTATTAAATAAGTGTAAGTAATGACTGCATCTAGCAAAGGATAAAGTATTATGCTTTAAAATCAGACATGTGAAGGTTCAATTTCTGTCTCTGACACTTAGTAACTAGACAAACTACTTAATTTTGTAAGTCTCACGTACATCTATAAAAAGTATACAGGTGAAATCATCAACTTGGAAGGCTCTTGGCCTCCCAGAAGAGCTGTGCTAAACTGAGCCCTGAAAGACAGTGGGGGGTTGATCTACCACAGCAGCAAAGCAGCACTTTCCAGACAAAAGGACCAGAACATGCAAAGATATTTGGAGAGCAAGATATCTTTGGAGAATCAAAATACAGAGAGAAGTTTTGTTTAAGATTAGGCTAAAAGAAGTCATATGTGCATGTTATACCTTGATGTTTAATTTTGTATATATTAATTTACTTGGGTAAAGACTTTAAAAAAGAATCATAATTACCAAGTTTGAAATCTTAAGATCATCCTGAACTTTTATTCCATTCATCCATTATCAAGTCCTAAAGGAAAAACAATATGCACAGAAGCCATGAGGCACAAAAGGACTTGAAGCCATCAATTAATGAAAGGAAGCCTGAGTTGTTGGAGTAAGGAAGAAGTCAGAAACATGCTGAATACATAAAGATGATACTAGATGGGCAGATTTGTTGCAATTCTTTCAGGGACTTGTAGACCACAATGGAGTTAGTTTGAATTACACCACAAGTTCAAAGGAAAATAAATGCAAAATTTTAAGAAGAAAATAAACATCACCCAGTCTTTATTTTTAACGGTAAGTCTTGCTACCTACTGAGTTAGAAGAGATATAGTATAAAGAATTGAGTAAAACAGGCAGTCATTACAGTAGCCCAAGGGAAAGTTTTAGACTAGGGTAGTGTCTGCAGGGGAGAAGCACAAGGGCAGACACATTTGGAGGTCAGGTTAATGGAGACCCAATAAGTGCAGATGAGAAGATGAGAGATGTACAGGATGACCCAACATTTGTAACATAGGCAACTGGGTGTATAATGGTGTTTGCTATTCACTAAGGCAGAAAATGTCAGAAAAGAAGCATACTTTTGATAGGTAGGTCAGAAGTTGGAAATGAGTTTAATTCTGCATATGTATTTAAGGTGGATCACTGTGGCACATTTAAGTGTAGACATCAAGGAGCTACCTGTACATGCAGATCGCAAACTCAGAGGAGAAATATGAGGTATGGCAGAGAAGTGGGAGTTCCAAAACTCTAGGGCTTTGGAAATATGCAAGCTCATCTAGAATAATGTACACACAGGGTGAGAAGACAGAATTCAGGAAAAAACTAAATCTATGAGGTGGGCAGAGGAGACTTATGAAAAGGAATACGTGAGAGGAGGTGACAGGAGAGTGTGCGATGACAGCCGGAGGAAGCAGTCAGCAGTATTAAATATTCCAGGGAAGACATATGATTGAAACTGTACTTCAGATTTAACAGTGATAACAAATGTAAACTGTAATTGAAAAATAAAATATATATACTTAAAAAACTCAGTAATAACATCAAGAGACCTGTAATTAAGTAAAGCAGTCTAAACACATTCAATTAAATCTATTCCTTCCCTAAATATTAATATAATGTCAATATAAGAGTAAAAGTTATGACTCCATGACAAAGATCATAGCAGAAGAGTTGGCACCACTAAGACATGCTAGTACATTTTTATATGTACTACATGGTCTAGCAGAGGTCCTCAATTTAAGTTGTTCAAAGAATCAACCAATACTTTGTTTGATCATTCAATTCCCATCTTGTAGAAAAGGAAACTAACCCAGGAATAATAATAATAAAAAAGTACAGAGGAGAAATTACACAAGAGTTACACCCCAGAAAAAAATTCTCAAAACCACTAATTACGTCTCTGTCTTCCTCAGACTGATCTAAAACTGGAAATATTTATATTCCAAACTTTTTTAAATAATGAGAACCGTAAGAACTCCAATACAGCCACTGTTTTTTGGTTTTCTTTTCTTTAAATCAAAGGAACTATTTTTGGCTTATGGTAATTAACAAAGGTCATTTTCTTCAAGCACAGCCTTAAAGGATGTTAACTGCTCAGCCATTATAAAGTCTATTATTCATTTCAATACAGTCTTCCAAAGGACTGCACCTGAAGGCAAAAGAGTAACATTATCAAAAATAAAATTAAAAAAGTGTGACTAGCCAATATCCTTTTCTGAGGAAGAAATTCAAAATCAATTCATTCACCAAATACTTATTAAGTGCATACTGTGCACCAGTATCACTATGCACTGAGAACATAGTGTTGAATAAGAAATAAAGGAATTCAAATAATAGGGCATGAAAATAATGGCAATGGGAAATATGATGGTAGTTTATGACACTGATTCTTAAGATAAGATGGAGAACAAAAATTATTGCTTTCAAGTAAGTGTTCGCACATAAACATATACATTAGCTATCCATCGTTATAATAAAATTACTGACAAATTATTTTTTAAAACATCTCAATTCACAATCCATAGATTTAAATTTTTAAATATAACTAGATTTTAAATTAAAAAACTAACAAATTCAATCTCAGATGCTTTAATCACGAGAAAACTTAATAAAAACAAAAATACGATAGAAATATTATTTTTAAACTACACAACAAAACCAAAACAACCTTTTGCAAAAGTCTGCTAATAACCAGTTAAGTATAAAGAATTTTGGAAAAGTAAGAAGCTGGTGATAATTGATTACTCAGTTAAAATTTTCCTATACAATTTTATACTGGAAGATATACATAAAATTTTGAGTTAGAATTTGGTTTGTTAATTTAAAAAATATTTATTGGTGAAGAGAAAACTGTGTTGATGTTCATGATGAAAAAAAAAAGGGGAAGGGGAGAGACTGAAATTCTTTGTTACAAAATGCATTTCTCACTGAAGAGAGCAATCAGAGGTTGACTAGATCAAGACTAATTAAAAATATTGAGAAAAATAAATTGGCAGTGAGAAAAATGGCAATTATTTTTTAATAAAATATAATGACAACCAATAAACTAATGAGATATCTTTCTGTGAGACAAATACTGACCCTCCTCACTAATAGAGTAAAATTTAACAACCTAGATTAAAGGTTTTGCTTTGGTCATTCTGCCAACACGCTGTCCTTATGCTTAACAGAAAAGACATATATCTTAGTATTATCTACTAAAAATTATAAAATAAAAGCACATACTATTTTTGTAAAACTCAATGCAAACCATAAAGCAAAATTTGGTGCCACTATACCATTTTGCTTATGATGACATCTCAGACAAGAATGTCACAAATGTGTAAGTCTATTAATTAAATTATATAAACTTTGCAAACTATCTCAGTACATAACCCACTGATTGATAAAAAATTCAGATATGTTTTCCAGTAAAGGTGGTAGCGTAGGTAAACACAATTCTAAAAAACTTCCATGACCACATCAGAATTATAACTAATCAACTAACAACAGAACAATCATCGTTCAGAACCACCTGAACAGAAGTCCTACAATTAAAATTTTATAAAAAGCAGCCACTTGGAGAGTGGTAGGAGGGGTGGAGACACAGACAGCTTGATCTCACACCCATGTGTGGTGATTAAAAATCAAGAGGAATATCTTGGCTGCAGATGTCCCCCCTGAGGAATGAAGGGTCACAGCCCTATACCAGACCCAGGGTTCCAGTGCCTGGAAGAGAAGTCTGCAGAACTGCTGACTGTAGACACCAGCAGGGACTGAAGCTGAGGGAGACAGAGGTTGCTGGAGTCCCAGGCATTCTTTTTTGTATTTTTAATTGAATTTATTGGGGTGACACTGGTTAACATGATTATACAGGTTATAGTTGCCCAATTCTACAACATATCTCTGTACACCCTAGTGTGTGTTCACCCCCCCCACTAGTCAAGTTTTTATTCATCACCATTTATCCCCTAGTTACCCTCCTCAACCTCCCCATACCCACCTCCCATCCCCACACTGTTGTCCTTGTCCATAAAGTATTTTGGTCCTATTTTGCTCTATTCTTCCACCTCCCTCACTGAATATCTACCCCAACAGCTGTCAGCCTGCTCTCTAATATTAGTCTGTTTTTATTTTGCTTGTCCATTTTGTTTGTTAGATTTCACATATGAGTGAAATCATATTTGTCCTTTCATGCCTGGCTAATTTCACTTAACATAATAACCTCTAGGTCCATCCATGCAGTCACAAAAGGTAAGATTTTCTTCATTTTTATGGCTATGTAAACATACCACAGCTTTTTTATCCACTCATCTACTAATGGGCATTTGGGCTGTTTTCTGATGTTGGCTATTGTAAATAATGCTGCAATGAACATAGGGCTGCATAGATTTTTTTCAAATTTGTGTTTTGAGTATCTTAGGATAAAGTCCCAGAAGTGGGATCACTGGGACAAAAGGTGGTTCTATTTTTAATTTTTTTGAGGTGACTGACTCCCTACTGCTTTTTACAGTGGCTGTCCAATCTGTATTACCACTAACAGTGCAAGAGGCTCACCTTTTCTCCACACCATTGCCAGCAATTGTTTGTTGATTTATTGATGATAGCCACTCTGACAGGTATGAGGTGATATAACATTCTGGTTTTAACTTTCATTTATCTGATGATAAAGACATTGTGCATCTTTTCATATGTCTATTGGCCGTATGTATGTCCTCTATGGAAAAGTGTTTATTCAGGTCTCTTCTCCATTTTTAACTGAATTACACTGGGGAACAAAATTTATGTTGCATCCACCAAAAACACTTGTTCTTACCTAATTCAGGTGTGCTGATCTCAAAACTGACATTAGTTTTTCTCTGTAAGCTACCATTTTATTGCAATTCAAGATTTTATGTTTTTATCTTATTGTAAAATTTTCAACATTTAGTTTAACAAAATGAAGTAGAATGTTTTCTTGGGCATCATCTTTGTAAAAATATAATAATTTATATAATGCAGCAAATATACTAATACACTAAGAGATATGACTGCATCAGAATTTGTCTAGAATTTTAAAATAGAACATATTAAAACTCTTATTTTAATCATAAAATTTGTGCAAAACTTATTTAAATTCTATTCAGGCAAAAATTTGTGATTGTAGCTCTTGTGTTTGTGTACTTGTTGAGGACAATCTCGTTTGATGCTCCAGCAGTAATCTGCTAATCACTAACAGCTCCAAGATTTTCAGGAATCTTATCAAGGTGACTATTCAGGAAGTGAATTTTAATGCTCACATTACATCCAATGTCACAGAAAGCCAATAGTATCCTTTAAACCAGAAGTTCATAGTTTTCTGCTTTCTTGTTGCCAAGGAAGTTCTTTGTAACTGCCACAAAAGACTGCCATGCTGTTTTCTCCTCCTTGTTCATCTTCCTGGCAAATTCTTCATCATGTATGAGGGTTCAAATTTGAGGTCCATCGAATACACCTGCTTTTATCTTCTCGAAAGACAAGGCAGGAAAAGCAGAAATCATATGTTGAAAGCATTCACTTTCTCTATTCAAAGCCTGAACAAACTGCTTCATTAAGCCAAGTTTGATGTGAAGTGGGGGAAAAATGATCCTGTCTCGATTAACTACAGGTTCATTCACAATATTTTGCATCCCTACTTCCAGAGCTTCACATTTCGGACACTCCTTCTGTGTTCAGTGTTTCTCCCGAGCTCGGCTATCCCACAAACACAGAAAGCAAGGATACGAAGCATTTCCTCACAATTATAACACACAATATGAGGAGCCAATTCTTGTCTTGATCGCCAAGGGGAACTTGAAAATAGGCAATATATGCACGTGTCACAAATGATGAAATATTGTGCCTTTGACATTGATGTGTGTAACAGCTACATATATAACAGAAGGTGTCAGGACTATTCTTACATTTATGCCTACTCAAAGAAGCCATGATTCAATCTTAAAACAAAATAAGAGGGTGTATTTATCAGATAATAACTTTTTACATTTAAAAACAATACAGCCTGACCAGGTGGTGGCGCAGTGGATAGAGCATCAGACTGGGATGCGGAAGACCCAGGTTTGAGACCCCCGAGGTCACCAGCTTGAGTACGGGCCCATCTGGCTTGAGCAAAAGCTCGTCATCTTGGACCCAAGGTCGCTGACTCCAACAAAGGGTGACGACTTGGTTTGCTGAAGGCCCGCAGTCAGGGCACATGTGAGAAAGCTATCAATGAACAACTAAGGTGTCGCAATGGCAAAAAAATTAATGATTGATGTTTCTCACCTCTCTCCATTCCTGTCTGTCTGCCCCTATTTATCCCACTCTCTGACTCTCTCTCTGACCCTGTAAAAAAGAAAAAAAAATACAGTTATATAAAAGTGATGTTTGTAAAACATTAATTTCCTTGTGGTTATGTTCAATCCAAGAGTCGTTGCCCTTTCTTCAATTTAAAAACCAATGCCGGCCATTAAGTGTAACATAAAGAAATTAAAATTGCATTAAAACTAGAGCATTTGCCAAAAAATGAATTTCAGACTTGGAATCGGCAATGCAGATATATATATAGAAACAGTTCTAAAACCTCTTGCAACAGAAAATGAAAAAAATTTTCCCCAGTGTTGTTGTTGTTGTTATTATTATTATTGGCATCACTCTTCTTAAAAGGTTTACTCAAATTCAATTGATCTGAGTCCCTGGACAGTTGGCTCAGCGGTAGAGCATCATACCAGTGTGTGGAAGTCCCAGGTTAGATTTCTTGCCAGGGCACACAGGAGAGGCACCCATCTGCTTCTCCGACCTTCCCCCTCTCCTTCCTCTCTATCTCTCTCTTCCCTCTCGCAGCCAAGGCTTCATTGGAGCAAAGTTGGCCTGGGCACTGAGGATGGCTCCATGGCCTCTGCCTCAGGTGCTAGCATGGCTGCAGTTACAATAGAGCAATGCTCCAGATGCGCAGAACATCATTTCCTAGTGGGCATGCCAGGCAGATCCCGGTGGGGCACATGTGGGGGTCTGTTTCTCTGTCTTCCTGCTTCTCACTTCAGAAAAATACCAAAAAATATATTTTTTTCTACTTTATCTGAGCTCCAGCATGACGGTGTCAGCTCCAAAGGCACTAGGGACATGTAGTGAGGAACTAAATGATCTGGCTTTAGGACCAGAACTATAGAGGTAATTTTCTCCCAAGCAGAAGTGCCAGAAGAGGCCAGTGATCTTTTGCTGAGTCCTTTCCCCACAAAGGCAGCAGGCAGGCACCATACCTGAGTCACCATCAACCAGAGTCACACTGTCTCCTCTGTCCTGGCAATTCCCTGAGACCCTGCTCCACTCTAATACAGGCCCAACAAATCCATAACTGGTAGCTTATCTATGCAAATGGCCTCTCTTGGCTCATGCTTCAGACTTTGCTAAAATCTTCAAACAAGCAGATCAGGCCTCTGCATACCTCATACCTCTTTCTAAGTGGCCCCAGGCCCAGAACAAGCAGCAGCCATTTGAAGATCTCTCTATGGCTCATGTCAGGTGGCCCCAGGCAGGGCACAGGTAGGGTTGACCTTGGCCTGGGAAGCCCCAGACCAATGAACCTGGTGGACAGCTTCAGACTACACTGAATTACAACCCTACCACTTCCATGAACAGCACACTGAACTCATTGAGCAACACACTGGATTCAGTGGGCATGAAAGTCCCACTGAAGTGAGTCCTGCTCTGTGGGGTTAACTCCTACCCGACAGCTCCTCCACTGTAGCTGCAGCCAGACCTTGCAGCCAATCAGCTAGCAGTCAGTCCCTCCTAGTGACATGCCAACAGCAATCAATGTTCAACTATAACAGGAGTGTACACAGCCCATACAGGAGGTATACCTGGACCGCCTGGCTCAGGGGCTGGGGAGGCTGTGCCACCACATCCTAAAGGATACCCTCCACATAAGGCCTATCTGCTAAGGCCAGAAAGAAACACAAAAAGGCAGCCAAAATGGAAGAAAAAGAAAAGGGCCCCAATGAAAGAATAGGAGAACTCACCAGATAAAGAACTAAATGAAAGCAAACTACCAGATACAGAATTCAAAACAATGGTTATAAGGATGAGCAAGGAACTTAGTAAAAACTTCAACAGCATGAAAAAGGACATGGAAATCATAAAAAAAAAAAGGAGTCTAAAATGAATACTACACTAACTGCAATGAGAATACATTACAGGGAATCAGCAGTGGTGTAGATGTAGCCGAGGATAAAATCAGTGATTTAGAAGATAAGAAAACAGAAAACACCTAATCAGACCAACAAAAAGAAAAAAGGAATAAAAAAAAATTGTAAGGAACCTCTGAGACAATTTCAAGCCTATTTGCATCATAAGAGTGCCAGAAAAGAAAGAGAGAGGACAAAAAAAAAAAATTTGAAATATATTTGAAAAAAAAGAATGACAAAAATTTTTCCTAATTTGGTGAAGGAAATAGACATACAACTCCAGGAAACACAGAGAGCTCCAAACAAGATGAACCCAAAGAGGCCCACACCAAGACACATCAGAATTAAAATACTAAAGAATAAAAACAGAGAGAATCTTAAAAGCAGCAAGAGAAAAGCAGTTAGCTACCTACAAGGGAGCTCCCATAAGACTGACAGCTGATTTCTTAAAAGAAACTTCACAGGCCAGAAGGGACTGGCAAGAAATATTTAAAGCTATGAAAAGCAATGACCTACAGCCAAGACTACTCTTCCCCACAAAGCTATCATTTATTATCCAAGGAGAGACAAAGAGCTTCCCAGACAAAAAAAAAGCTAAAGTAGTTCATCACCACCAAACAAGTATTATAAGAAATGTTATAAAAGTTTTCTTTAAGAAGGATAAAAAGAAGAAAAAAAATAAAAAGCATAAATAATAAAATGTCAATAAATGCCGTATCTACGAATATTTACTTTATGTACCAATGTCTTCGAATTTTGGGTGGAGATACCAGTAACGGGATTGCTGGGTCATATGGTAGTTCTATTCTTAGTTTTTTGAGGAACCACCATACTTTCTTACTTTAAATTGAAATAGATTAAGTGCTTCAGTCAAAAGATATACAGTGACTGAATGGATAACAAGACTCTTACGTATGCTGCCTACAGGAGACTGACTTCAGATAAAAAGACACACAGAGACTAAAAAATTAAAGGGATAAAAAAGCTATTTCATGAAAATAGAAACAAAGAAACAAAAAATTAGGGTAGCAATACTTATACCAGATAAAATAGACTTTAAGACAAAGGTTATAACAAAAGACATAGAAGGATCCAGCAACTCCATTCTGGGTATTAATCTGAAGAAACCCAACATACTATATCGAAAAGACATATACATCCATATGTTTATTACAGCATTTTTTACAATAGCCAAAATATGGAAGCAGCCTGGGTGTCCATCAATAGATGAATGGATAAAGGAGAAATAGTGCATATATACAATGGAATATGACACAGCCATAAAAGAGAATAAAAATCTTGCCATCTGCAACATGGATGGACCCAGAGGGTATTGTGCTAAGTAAAATAAGTCAGAGAAAAACAGATGCCAGATGACTTCATTTATATGAGGAATCTAAAAAACAAAATAAATGAAGAAGCAGTACAGAAACAGACTCATAGATATAAAGAACATTTTGAGAGTTGTCAGATTTGGAGCAGGGTGGGGTGGGGGGTGTTGGGAAGATGAGTGAAAATGTTGAAGAGATTTACAAATACAAATTGATTGTTACACAATAGTCATAGAGATATAAAGCACAGCATAGGGAATATAGTCAATAATATTGTAATAACTATATATGATGACAGATGGGTACTAGATCTTTTGAGATGATCATTTCATAAGTTATATTAGTGTCTAACACTGGATTATACACCTAAAACTAATAAACTTTACATTAGCTGTAATTTAAAAATGAAAAAAGAAACAATCAATATCAAAATATATGCAATGACTTATATAAAGAGAAATAGAACTCTAGTAAAGAAAGAAATTTCAAAAACTGAAAGAAACTACCTTGAGTGGATCTTGGAAGAATTCGCATGAATGTTAATGGGCATGAGAATGAGCATTTTGTAGCAATATAATGATGAGGAATACAACAGTGAAAACAATAATAATGGAAGCATTATTTAATCTACATGCCATAAGCTCTGCAGAATGTTTCATCTCTTTCCACTAGAATTTCCCTAAATACTATGGTATTGAGCTTTACATAATGCCTTTCAAAAAGGGGAGATTTATAATGTGAATTTGATGTGCATAATTTATAATAAAACTGAAATGTATGGTTTATTACTTCATGGTATAACATCATTAGAAAGAAATTTAGCAATATATTATAAAATAAAGATGTGGTATTCTAAAATTTAAACATTCTACCTCAAGTTATAACCTTTGAGAAACTCTCAAACATGCACAAAAAGATCAATATAATACGTTCACTGTAGCATACTATTTGGAATAATAATGGAAAACAACCAAATTGTTCATCTACCGAGGAAAGGATTTTAAAATAACCATACTTTACTCAAGCCATAGAATATAGAGTAATTAAAAAATAATTATTACCCAGCAAAATGGTAAAAATGAAAAAAGACAAACAATCTCAGTTTTAGCAAAATGCCGAGCAACTTGAACTCTCACGTATTGAAGATGGAAGGGTGAATTTGGACAAGCACTTCAGAAGACTACAGTATGATACAGATAACCTGAGAAGCAGATGCTAAGCTGACACAATTAGACAGATATCCTATGATATAAACTTCTACTCCTAGCTACACATAATGCATATGTAAAGGACATGTACAAGAATCTTTGAAGTAATATTATTTCTAATAGCCAAAACCAAGAAAACAACCCAAATGTCCCAAAATAGTATGAAAATAAATAAACAGTGGTATATATGTGCAATGAGATAGTAGGTAGCACTCAAAATGGACACTGAACTACACATAATAACATGGAGAAAACTCATAAATGTAATTTTAAGAAACTGATGCCAGCCAGACCAGGCGGTGGCATAATGGATAGAGTCAGCCTGGGATGCAGAGGATCCATGCTTGAAGTCCCAAAGTCGCTGGCTTGAGCATGGGATCACAGATATGACCTCATGGTCACTGGCTTGAAGCCCAAGTCACTGGTTTGAGCAAGGGGTCACTCGGTCTGCTGTAGCCTCCCGGTCAAGGCACATATGAGAAAGCAATCAATGAACAACTAAGGTGTCATAATAAAGAATTGATGTTTCTCATCTCTCTCCCTTCTTGTCTGTCTGTCCCTATCTGTCTCTCTTCCTGTCTCTCTCTCTTTCTCTCTCTCAGGGAAAGAAAGAAAAAAAGAGGGAGGGAGGGAGGGAGGGAGAAAGGGAGGGAGGGAGGGAGGAAGGAATGAAGGAAGGAAAGAAAAGAAACTGGTGCCAGACACAACAAACTACAGTGTGTCTGTAAAGTCACGGTGCACTTTTGACCAGTGACCGGTCAAAAGTGCATCATGACTTTACGGACACACTGTATATGCTAAATGATTTTATTCAAAGTTAAAAAAAGACAAAACTAATCTATGTTGTTAGAAGTCAGGCCATGGTTTCCCTGGTGAGGGATTAAGAAAGACAATAACAAAAAGGTGGAAAAAGAATACGAAGCCACTTCTTGAGTGGGACTGATGAGCATATTTCCCATGTATAAGACGCACCCTTTTTCAAAAAACTTGGGGTCTAAAAACTGGTTGTTTCTTATACAGTGGTTATAGGGGTTTTTTACTTGCATTTTCTGCTTTTTCATGCTTGTTGTCTTTCTTTCAAATTTTGGACCCCAAAATTAAGGTGTGTCTTATACATGGGGAAATATTGTACACAGATGTGTGCATTATGTGAAAATTCATCATGATGTATATGTATGATTACTGCAGTTTTCGAAACACAAATGCAAAAATCATAAATGCACAATATATACACTCAGTGTGGAATCTAATGAACAAAATGAGCTAACAAAACAGAGACAGGCTCACACATAGAGAGCAGGCTGACAGCTAGCGGTGGGGGAGCTGGGTGACAGAGGCAGAGAAATTGAGCAAAAAGGATAAAAAAATACTCATAGACACAGACAACAATGGGGTGGTTGCCAAAAGGAGGGGAGGTAGAAGAGTGTATGGGGGCATGAATGGCAATGGACAAAGATTTGACTTGAGGGGTGAACACACAATACAGTGTACAGAGATGTAGTGTAGAACTGGGAACCTGACACCTGTATAATTATGTTAACTAGTGTCACCTTAATATATTCAATAAAAAACTAAGAAATTAGACCTCTGTGTATAAGCATAAATAAGTCTGCTAAACATAATTTTGGAAAAAGTATTCAGAAGGAAAGATTTCATATGACATTATTTATATAACCTTTAAAATCACAAAAGACAAAAATATAAGAATATAAATAACACTTTCACCAGAGAGAAAAGGGGACAAGATGAGAACACACAGCTTCTACTATGTTTGTGGCATTGTATTTTGTAAAAAGAGATAGAATAAGATCTGAAAAAATACAACAAAATATTAATGTACATCAAATTTGGATATGTGGGTACCTTATGTGATATTTTTGAATATTTACAATATTATAAAATAAAAACATTAAAGCTATCACTTGGGATTCTAGAATAAAGAGAATCTTTAAAAATGATTGTTAGTGAAAAATATTTTCCAAATTTGCCAAGATCAGCAGATTAACAAGTGCTTTTTTTTTTTCTGAAATGAGAAGCAGGGGGAGGCAGACAGACTTGTGCCTACGCCTGAGCGGGATCCACCCAGCATGCTCACACAGGGGGCACACATGAGAAGTGTGCCCTCATATATATATATATATATATATATATATATATATATATATATATATATATATATATACACACACAAATAAATACATATATACACAGAGATATAGGGATAGAGATATACAGATGGATATATATATATAGAGAGAGAGAGAGAGAGAGAGAAATAAAAATAGACAGAGACTCAGAGATGGATATATATGGGCATATAAATACTGTACATACATATAACTACATGCACATTTATTTATACACACCAACACCCACATACAGAGCGAGTCAAGGGCAAGAGTGACCAAGACATTAATTAAGTACCTGCTACACGCCAGCTATATTTTTATGTTTGATCATTTAATTTTATATAAGATACAAGAAAAAAAGTGTTTTTGAACACGCAAAACTTATCCAAGATCAACTTTTTAAAACTATGTGGCAAAGCGAAAATTCAACCCACTTTATGTTTTTACAAAAAAGATAAAAAATAAAAAGACTCTCCTCCATGGTATGCTTAGAAAAGGTTTTAGGTAAATTCTAAGTATTGCTTGGTGTCTCTTCAATATAGGGGGAAAAAATCATCTGAAACTATAAAGAAACATAGCTGGTTTTTAAACCAAAATCTGATTTTATTCCCAAATTTCAATATGGCAAAGGAAAAGATAATTCTTATCTGAATATGTTCAAAATGTAACTCCTTGATAATATGGATTTTATCCAAGACAAATCAAAATCACAGATATCTTACAAAAACCAAGTTTTTAGTGAGTCAATAAAAAATAAATGCAAGAACAACAGATGCTTTCTCCCTAAGACATCTGAGACTAAAAGAAAGGGCAATATTTTTATATTTTTTTCTTAGAAGTAATAAATTCCAGTGTCCTGTTAATGTCAATCAGTTAAATATGATTATATTCACTCCTTGGAAAATTAAAAATAGAATATGCTAAGAAAAAAGAGAAGAAAGTAAGAAAGAAAAAGAAGAGGGAGAAATAAAAAAAACATATTAGAAAATGTGACACATATATACAATGGAATACTACTCAGCCATAAGAAACAATGACATATTGCCATTTACAAAATGGATAAACTTTAAGAACATTATACTGAGTGAAATAAGTAAATTATAAAAAGCTAAGAACTGTACGATTTAATAAATTGGTGGGATATAAAACTGAGACTCATGGACATAGATAAAAATGAAGTGGTTACCAGAAGGAAGGAGTTATGCAGATGGGTGGTGGATGGAAGGGTGTAAAGAGGAACAAATACAAGGTGACAGAAAACTATTTGACTTTGGGTGATGGGTACACAACATAATCAACAGTTAAAATGTGCTATAGAAACATTTACCTAAAACCCATGTATTCTTATTGATCAATTTCACTGCATTAACTGTAATTTTTTAAATACAATATGTCCGTAAAGTCATGGTGCGCTTTTGAGTGTGAGATCGGTCAAAAGTGCACCATGACTTTACGGACACATTGTATAAGAAACATACTCATGTTAAAATTAACAAATTAAAGTACCACTTCAGTAGAAAAGTGTTTGTAGAGATGATAGACTACATAAACTGTATTAAAATTTAAGGAAAGAAGCCACAAAGAACTCAATAAAGATGAAGAGTTCATTACTATAGAATGGGTTCTGGTTATATTATAAAAATATCTATTTATTTTTAAAGTCAAACCTGAAATATCTATCTTAAAGATGGGTTTATCCTAGGTCAGTAATTACATAATATTTTCACTGCCCTAAAAATCCCCTGTGCTCCATCCTTTCCTTCCTCCCTCCCTGCATCCACACCTTTGGCAACCACTGATCTTTTTACCATCTCTATAGTTTTGTCTTTTCCAGAATGTCATAGAGTTGGAATTATACAGTTGTAGCCTTTTCAGATGGCTTTATTCACAAAGTGATATTCATTTAGGGTTCTTAGGGTTCTTCTATTCCTTTTTGTGCCTTGGTAGGTCATTTCTTTTTATCACAATAAGTCCTTTGTATGAATGTATCACAGTTTATTTGATCTACTAACCTACTGAAGGACTCCTGGTTGCTTCCAAGTTTTGGCAATTATGAATAAAGCTTCCAAAAACATTCTTGCACAAGTTTCTTCAAGGACAAAAGTTTTCACTCATCTGAGTAACTACCCAAAGGTGCAATTACTAGATTTTATGGTAAGTATTGCACTGTATGCATGTTTTGTTTTTGTCAAATTGTTTTCCAAAGTGACTATATTGCTTTGCACTCCCATCAACCATAAATCAGAGTACTTCTTGCTCCACATTCTTGGCAGCATTTGGCTTTTTTGGTGTTTGGGAATATTTGCTATTTTAACAGGTGTATAGCAGTGAGGCAGGATAAGAAGAAGCTAGGAGGACTCCTTGGCAAGCACAATGGGGAATCTGAGATAGAGAGCTGCACAGGTTGGCCCAGCAAATTGCAGCCAGATATTCAAGGTCAGCTCCCTAGAGACAACATCGAAGCCTCACTTGTATTTTAACTCCAGGCCCAGAAAAGCAGCAAAACCAGGTGGGTAACCCAGGACCAGCTGCCATGACTAATGCCCCCCCTGCCCTGGAATTGACCAATCAGTAGAGACAACAATATGGAAAGGGCAGACCTAGAAAAGCTGAGGAATATTCTATTGAAATCTCCCCTAAACCCCTAGCCCTTGAAAGCACTCAAAACCAAGGGGCTGGAGCACAGAGAGTGCTCTCCCTCCCTTAAGCACACTGGCACTTTTCCCTCTTCTCTTCTCCTGTTCTGCCCCAACAGCCATCATCTCCTAAACTTTAAGGGTCCCCACCAGACTTGAAGCCAGAGGAGCAGTGGGCAGCAGCAGTTCTTCCCAGATCAACCCCCTGAACCTGTCTCCAAGGCCCTTTTTTTCCCAATATAGGTTCATTTCCTTCCCATAAGGCTTCTAGAGAGCCAGAGCAGCCTTGCCCAGGCTCTCCCGTTGCTTTTTCTATCCTAGGCCCTTCCTTGTTTCACTGTTCCCAGCTTTAACAATCTTACTGTCAAAATCACCTGGACTCATGTTGTGAAATATTTTCTGCACAAAGTCAAGAACGCACACCACTACCTGCTGTCCCTAGATAGACCCAAAAGACCAGGTCCCCTTTCCAGTAACAAGAGGAGATTTCCTTGCCTTGTTCCCGATCTTAGCAGAAAAGCATCTAGTTTCTCACCAATGGCTTTTTATAACACAAATATCCATGCAGCCACCAGCCCTCTGAATAAACAAACACAACTTTACTGCAACACCAAAAGCTATGAGAACCTGCACTCCAAATTCCACCTCCTACCTACAGTTTAACCATTATCTTTATGTACTTTAGTTGTAATCATTTATTGTATCACTAAACAATATACGTAGTCTCATTTTGGAACTATATTAAAAGAAATACAGAATTGTTCTTTTGTGCCAAGGTGCTTTACTTTACATTATGTTTATGAGAATTGGCCATTATTGTTGATATACTTTACCCGTTATCAATATTGTAGAACAGAGAAACAGCAAAATTTTCTTGTGAATAGTAATATTTTCCAGTCCTTCAGCCTCCATCCAATAAATAATAGTTCTCTACAGACCTAACAAACTTAAATAATATTTTTAAGTGAAGAGTAATTTTTTCATGTCAGTGAAATGAGTGATAATTTTTGTGGTCTTTCTTCAAAGTGTATCAAAATTTTGAACTAAACATCTAAAATTGAATCCAACAAAATTTATTTTTATGCACAGTTGTTGCTAAATTCATGAATCCTAAGGCACAATAGATTGTCAAGAATTGTCTCAGAGTTTTGTAACTCTGTCAGAAAGTTCCAAACAATAATATTAAACATAAACCTTGAAATTCTTGAGGTCTCTTGCTGCATACTACTATGTTACTGCAGATGCTGCATCAATAAGAATATCACATTCAAAACCTGTAAAGATTCATGCTTCAATTTTGGAGATAAGCAGAAGAATACATGATTTAAATATATCAAACTCCAATAAGTATTAATTTTCTACTGTGTAATTTGGACTTTTTAAAAACAAAACAACATTCTATCAGTGAGGAATAAAAAAAGGATATCAATTGTTAAGCAAAAGTCAAATGTCTGGCAGATAAACTTTACATAAAATATCAAGCGCCTTATCACAAGGATGATATAAAGTAACTTCCAGATAAAAGTAATAATGACAAGAAGTTTCTTTCCAAATAATATTCCTAAAAACGTATTGCCTTTAATTATCATTCTCTCTTCCAATTTCTAAACAGCAATTAAATTGTGTGTGTCTATGTAATAATTAATACAAATCTATTTAAGTTTTTCCTGATAAGACAGGAAATCAGTCTTCCCAGTACACTGAGCTGACAAAATGTATAACTTTTTATAGTAGACAATGAATATAAATTCCGTCCAACTCAGTTTAAACATGCAAAGTGAGGAAAGGACTGAATGTCTCTCTTACTGAAAGGTGGCTTTAAATAGATCTATTAGGATAGTCTTATTTTCAGATATGAAGAAATGTGAAAGAAAAATAGAACCAAAGTTTAGAGCAAAAAGGGATCATGACGGCACAACTGCAGATATTACATCAAAGGAAGCCATTTTCTTTTCATCAGAATAATCTCAATGTTCTTAACTTTTCTCCATCAGAAGGTAAAATTAAAATTAATCCATTTTGCATTAAATATTATTATTGTAAAGCATCACTATATGTTATGAGTTAGACAATATTAACACAAATAGTAATATAAAATTTACCAACCAAAGCACTGTATATTTTGTAGTGAAAATTAAAATCCAAATAATATTGTCATAATATATATTTCTACTAATACCTGAATAGCCACAAAAACTGAGGGATGAAAAATATCAAGTACAGATGACTTACATTTTGAGGGTTAGCCTTTAATTCTCTCTTCCAGGATTGAGGAGTCTTATTCTTTCTGCTTACAATACTCCTTTCTCCAGGGTATTCTTCTACTTCCAGAATAGGTCAGGACAAAGCTTGAACAGACTTCTATTATTTGTTTGATCTAGAGGGAAATTATACTTTTAATCAATTATTATAAAATGCATCAAACTTTTTCTTACTGTGCTGGGAATGGGGGCTTCCCATTATTTTCTGTTGAATTCGAGGTGAACAGAAAAAATAGGAATTGCCATTGTTGAATATTATAATAAATAAATCAAGTACATTAAATTAACAACACTAAAAGAAACCCACATCTATCTTCTTTTTCATTTTTATGGCTAAGCAGCATAGCAAGAGAAAATTAATTATCAAAATCCAAATGACTACAAAAGCCTACTCAAATGTATTTTTAAAAGACTTTACCATAATTTTGCAAATCCATGAGTTTGAATGGACTGGCAAGATGATTAGATATCAAGTATTTTTAGTCATTCATTTTAATGTCTTATGGATAAAGAATTATGGAATGATTAGAAAAGTATAAAGAAAAGTCCATTTTTTAAATTGTTAATGGAATAATATAAAAAGATGATTTCAAAAGCATGAGACAGACCAGAAAGAGATGAGAGAGGGTCTATAGGGCAGAGCAAGAGATCTGGAGTAAGAATCTCAAAGAGGGCACAAAAGCTGGGATAATGATTCAAACAAGACATTCTGGTAAAATGGAAGTATACAACATTCGTACATTTTAATTCTGGTTTTGTGTTAATTCTCTAACATTGATATACAAAAATGCAACATATCCTACCTACCCTTACAAGAACACAGAAATGTGACTTATGACTATCTGACCTCTTGTGGTAAATACATTCACAATTTTAAGAGAATTAATTATATATGCCAAATTTTATCAAATGTAGGGTTCTAATAATGGATAATTTCTGTCTCATTACAATGAAATATTAATAATCAAGATAAATATTTTCAACTTGTGCCATGCCCTGGATATACCATTTTGCTTTATCTTAAAGTTATTCATATTGTTTCTTTTCCATTAAATAATAAATCAGAATGTAGGGGAAAATTTGGAGAAAAACTGGAAATAAAATATAGATGTTTTGTGGAAATGTGTGTGCTAGCACTTTAAAGCCTGTTTTTGCTCAAAACTTAAAGCTATTACACTGGTGATTATTAATATTTATTTAAAGTATAGTGGGAAAATAGTAAACAAATGAAGCCAATCAATATCTGTATCAGGATAGCCATATATATATATATATATATATATAGAGAGAGAGAGAGAGAGAGAGAGAGAGAGAGAGAGAGATAGTTATGCAGAAGTATACCTCTTTAAGTCATCAGTTTGATCAAAAATTGATACTTATGTGATTCCCTTCAGTTTTTAACCATTAACTGAAACTTGCAATCATTTACCTGGCATACATCAAAATTACTTCAAGATAAAACAAAAACACAAATTTGACTACCAAAACTAAAACTATTGAGAGAGAAAAGTCACTCAAGATGAGATTTTTATAATTACATAAAACTGTTATTTCTTTTGAAAGATTCAACTAATATTGCCTTAATTTAATAATCTTAACATTCAAACTTATCAACATGTATATTCTCTATGAATATCTCTATATGGCTTTTCACACACAGGTACTTTATCCTTTGTTTATGGACACAGAAATGGTTTTGCTGTATTTTGGGTCAGTGAAGATCAATGCACATTCCTTTAGGGAAGCCTTTGAACTGACAGAGGATGAATGATTGACATCAGTACCAAATATTTTTTGTTGTCCTGGACTGACATGTCATTTATAGCAATACCTATGCTAATTAATGCCATACATGACTACCAGATGTGTCAGAGAATCATGCTAGACTCTTCACAAAATATAGCTTAAATGTAGCTAAAACTACATTATAGATATGAAAATGCATTCTTTGTGATAAAGAACTGACCTCTCTTTCTCCCTCCCCCTTTTATTTACACGGATGCATGCACATATATAAACACACATCATATTGACTACACTTTCCATGATACAGAAAATGCTTTTATACACACAATTAGCTATACATTATCTTTTCCATCAAAAAAACTGTTTTTTCTTTTTTTTTTTTTTTTTTTTTTTTTTTTTTTTACAGAAAGCAAACTCTACCTTACAAAGTCCAAATACACTATAATCCTAACCCTGCAAAATACAGTACATAATGTACTGAAAAACTAGCTGGGGTCTTCACAAACTACAGTATCATCCTGATACTTTACCAAATTACATGGAAATTTCCTTCCCAGATTCTCTCAACTAAACTGGTAGATCATTAACAATGAAAACTATGTATTAATCATCTTAATTTCTCAGTTCCTTTAGATAGAAATTGGTATGTAGTGGGTACTAGTTTTTTTTAATAAACAGTTATATTCAGCAAAGTCATTAAAAATCACATTTCTGTTGGTGGATTCACTATATACAAAGAAAGAATTATTAACTTTGGCAACCAAAACTCTTTAGTCATTAAATCAGATAAACTGGTAAAAAAAACAAACTCATTTTACTGTCTGACAGATAGATAGCATTCAATAATTGTGAACCACAATCAGGCTGAGATTGCATCTTGGATTGCCTGGGATAGCTATGATTCATACTTACTGAATTTTTTTTTAAGTGAGAGGAGGAGAGACAGTGAGACAGACTCCCACTTGGACCCCGACCAGGATGCTCCTGCCCCTGCAACCCTTATCTAAGGCGGATGCTTGAATCAACTGAACTATCCTCAGTGCCTGAGGCCAACACTCAGACCAATCAGGCTATCCTTAGCATCATTTGAGCCACTGGCTACAGGAAGGGAAGAAAGATAGACATAGAGATAGAGATAGAGAGATAGATAGAGATAGAGATAGAGATATAGAGATAGAGATAGAGGGAGGAAAGGAGGGAGAGGGAGGGGAAGGGAAGCAGATAGCTGCTTCTCATGTGTGCCCTGACCAGAAATCAAACCCAGGAAGTCCGACACTCGAGCCACTTAGCAAACCCAGGCAGGGCCTTACTGAAATTTTAAGAGCTATCCCTTTCTTTCTCCAAAGTGTCCCAGTTTGGATACTAACTTTATAAATTCATCTAATATATAAGTAATTTATTATTTCTTTTTATAAAAAAACTGTTTTTAAAGAAAGGGGTAGGGAGAGAGGGAGAGAGAAATAATGATTTATTGTTCTAATTATTTTTTAATAATTTTTTATTTATTCATTGTTGGTCAAATAAGTTTGTAAGTATGATGTATATGTTTGCTTGCTTATAGTTTGCATTGGGAACTGGGCAACACCGGATATATTGGTCTGTGAGGTTGCACATTGCCTTCCTAATTGGGAGGGGCCATTGCCTTGCTAATGTTTACTGGAAAGGAGTTTCTGCCCCCACCACAGAGAGGTGCTGAAGGATTTCTTTTTCTCTCCTCTCTGATCCCTTGCCCTCTAAAAGCAGAAAATCTGCTTTTCCCTTGGCTTTTTTTTTTTTGTGTGTGTGTGTGTGTGTGTGTGTGTGTGTGTGTGTGTGTGTGTGTGGCTTGCCTGCCTGGGTGAGAAAGCAATAAACAGAATGGTCCACCATCCTCCAACTCCACCATTTCTTTACCGTCTGCCCGAATTCAATGAGAATCTTCATGTGAATGGCCATAATAGTGACCCCTGGTCATACTTCATATTTTTAGAGAGAAGGAAGAGGGAGAGAGAGAGAGAAAGAGAGAGAATAGAAAAGGAGCAGGAAGCATCAACTCTCATATGTGCCTTGACCAGGCAAGCCCAGGTTTTTGAACCAGTGATCTCAGTGTTCCAGGCTGATGCTTTATCCACTGTGTCAACACAGGTCAGACATTGTCCCAATTATTTATACACTAATTGGTTGATTTTTATATGCGCCTTAACTGGGAATCAAACCTGGAACCCTGGCATATATGGAAGAGGCTCTGACCAACTAAACTATTCAGCCAGGGCCACAAATTATTTTCTTTATTCTCATTTTCTGTGATATTGTTGCATGACAGAAGTATTTTGTTGAGATTAGAGTGAACAACAATTTTATCCTTTTAACATTAATGAATTCAAATACCATATTTTCCCATATATAAGGCGCATTTTTAAAAATGGGGGTCTAAAAACTGGGTCTTCCTTATACAGTGGTTGTAGATTTTTTTACTTGCAATTCCTGTATTTTGTTTGTTTTAACGCTAATTGCTGAAGACAGTGAATCATCATCAGACACAGATGAGGACAAGCTAATGGATGAAAGTATTGACAGTTGTTGGGCAGATAAAATATATTATGCTCACTTTGTTAAAGATGGCGCTGCCCACATGCAAGTATTAATAGTAATACTTTCCCCACACCCTTGACTGATTGGATGATGTGGGGTGGTACACTCTCATGAGGAATCCTCCCAGTATGTCTCAGATAAGTGACTTTGTATCAGAGACTTCCTTGTTTGTAGATTGGATTAAGGGTTTGGATTCTACACTATAAAGTGGGGCAGGCCGGGAGCTTGCTCTCTTAGTTCCTGAGGTTAGTATTAGAAAGGAGAGCAGATTAAGGCCACGTGGAGGAGAGGAGGAAGCCAAGATGGCGGAGTGCTGAGGGAGAAGCCAGTTTGTGCAGAGTTTGTGCAGAGAGAAGGAGATGGGAAACAGAGGTGAATAAGTCTGGGGAGCTAGAAACCTTTGATTCTAGGAAACTCAGATAAGTCAGTAGCTTTGTAAGCACTGAAGGAGTGGGTTTTGGAGCCCAGTGTGTGTTTTTGCTTGCCCACCAGGTGCAAGCTAGAATTAAAACTGATGGCTCACCACTTCCTGGCTCTGTTGTTTCATTACCAACTGTCTGAATCTAATGCAAACCTGCATGGGCCAGGAGGCTGTGATAGTGGCCTTGCCTACTGGCTTTACATTTGGCGTAGTCAGCAGGATTCAATACAGATCAGTATGGAGCCATCACCACCTTTGAGCAGTGGAGTAGAGGAGTGGCTGCTGTTATGGTCCTATTCCTATGGCTGTCCTTCTGGGGACTGTAGGATGGCTGACTTTTGCAGCCATGTGCGAGGAAACTGAGAGCTCTATGGAGGAGGCTGCCCGGGACATGCAAACCGAGCAGTGGAAGGAGCTAGAGGAAACGTGGGAGAAAGAGATGCCGACCCTGGAGCTGGAGGAAGTGCTGGAGGATGCCGACCAGGTTTGCAAGATTTGCCTGGAAATGGAACAGATGCTGGAGGAGGAGTCACAGGTTCGTGAGTTGCTGCACGCCCTGGATGTTGTGGAGTGCCAGCAGTAGCAGAAGGCCAGGGCTGAGGCTGAGGCTGGGGCAGGGGCCGGGGCTGAGGCCGGGGCTGGAGCTGCAAGGCCTGTAGAGCAGAAGGCAGTGGCAGCCCAGGGCTCAAACCCAGCTGTGGGAGCTGTTGTTTTCAGTTCCTCTTCAGAGGATGAAGATAATCAGGCTGGAATTGTAATCCACAGTCTCCAGAAGATGAGAGCCCAGCTGGAAGGAGGACCTGCTACACTCCTGGTAGGTCTGCAATTTTGGGACATAGGGGTGAATGCCATCATGCTCCCCAGAGCAGAGATGGAAATGCTGACTGCCACTGCCACATGCTACTCTTCAGGACAGTGTGAGACCTCCATGATAGCAGGAATGAGGGGAGAGGCTAACACCCCATGTGCGTGGACTGATTTCCTGGACTATGACCAGAGTGAGCACTGGCTCCTTTGTTGAATGGACTTATGGATTTTGGACAATGTGAAATACCGTGATGGGAGTGGGGAGTAGCTTTGCTGGAGGCCCTCCCCCTACCCCGGGAAGCTTCTCAAATGGCAAGAAAGAAGGCCGAGGACATTTTGCACTTTTGGCAAAGTACTCAGAGACTGGTGAAATGTACCTTTGTAATTGTTGAAATTGTATGATATGTCATGTATTTGTAATTTGTGTAATGTACCTAATTTCCCTGTACAGGGATGCTGGTGGTGTAGATTGTGAGTAGTAAAGTGAGCATAGGGGTGGATTGTTGGGCAGATAAAATATATCATGCTCACTTTGTTAAAGATGGCACTGCCCACATGCCAGTTTTAAGAGTAAGCTTTTCCCCACACCCTTGACTGATTGGATGGTGTGGGGTGGTGCACTCTCATGAGGAATCCTCCCAGTATGTCTCAGATAAGTGACTTTGTATCAGAGACTTCCTTGTTTGTAGATTGGATTAAGGGTTTGGATTCTACACTATAAAGTGGGGCAGGCCGGGAGCTTGCCCTCTTAGTTCCTGAGGTTAGTATTAAAAAGGAGAGCAGATTAAGGCCATGTGGAGGAGAGGAGAAGCAGCCAAGATGGTGGAATGCTGAGGAAGATGCCAGTGTGTGCAGAGTTTGTGTAGAGAGAAGGAGATGGGAAACAGAGGTGAATAAGTCTGGTGAGCTAGAAAACCGTTTGATTAGAGGAAACTCTGATAAGTCAGTAGCTTTGTGAGCACTGAAGGAGTGGGTTTTGGAGCCCCGTGTGTGTTTTTGCTTGCCTGCTGGATGCAAGCTAGAATTAAAGGTAATGGCTTACCAGTTCTTGGCTCTGTTGTTTCATTACCAACTGTCCGAATCTAATGGGAACCTGCATGAGTCAGGTGGCTGTGATGGTTGGTGGCTTTGCCTACTGGCTTTACAACAGTGATGACGAGTTGTATGAACTTTATGATGAATAAAACCTAAGTTCAATAACTTTATGTAATACATTTTTTTTTCAAATTTGGGCCCCAAAATCAAGGTGTGTCTTATATATGGGGAAATACAGTAGATAGTCAAAGATTTACTAAATCCACACATCACTGTATTTTTTTAAAAAAACTTCTTTTTATTTTATTCATTTTAGAGAGGAGACACAGAGTGAGTGAGAGAGAGAGAGAGAGAGAGAGAGAGAGAGAAAGAGAGAAAGGGGGGAGGAGCTGGAAGCATCAACTCCCATATGTGCCTTGACCAGACCAGTGCAGGGTTTTGAACTGGCGACCTCAGTGTTCCCAGGTCGACGCTTTATCCACTGTGCCACCACAGGTCAGGCCACACATCACTGTGGCTAAACATTTTATCTTCAGTGTAGAAATTGCCTTCAAACAAATCCAAATGTGACTATTTTTTATTAATAGTTTGTTTATTCTTATTGCTGAGTAGTATTCCCTTGCATATCTTGTTTATCCATTCACTCTTAATATTTGGTTTGTTTTCAGTTTGGGGTATTTATTTTAATCTTTGATTTCCTTAACTTCTCTAACTCATTGAATTTTTGTTCACTCCTTAGAACTCTCTGTGTGGCTTCTATGACATCACCTCTTTCTAGATTCCTTGTCTACTGCTCAGACCTCCTTGTTTTTTAATTTTTTATTTATTGATTGGTTTTAGAGAGAGAAGATGGAAGAGAAAGAGAAAGAGAGAAATGTTGATTTGTTGTTCCACTTATTTATGTATTCAATTGTTGATTCTTGTATGTGCCCTGACTATGGGAACAAACCCACAACCTTGGCATATTAGGACTACACTCTAACCAAACTACCTGGCCAAGTCAGACCACCTTGTTACAGTCTCTGCTAGTTACTATTTTTATATTTACCTCCTCAATGTCAGTTTACCCAAAACTTCATTCTAGCCCTCTTTTTTTTATTCTGCACTCTATTTCTCGCATCAATCACTATCTGCTGCAAATGACTCCCAAGTGTATGTATCCAGTCCATCCTTTGTCCCGACCTGCAGATTTCAAGTTCCTTTTGAAAATACAATCTTCTTTCAGTCTTAACTTCCTCTAACCCACACTCACAACACAACCTAAGCATTTTTACTTTTACTTTTTTTTTTCATTTCTTTCTTTGATTTCTGAAAAATGTAAATATGACAGTATTATTCCAAGACCAAGAAAGCAAAGGAACACTTAAGCAGAAAGTGAATTCCTGCAGAGTACTCAAAGGTAACAGAAGACAAGGAGGGATTCCAAATCGACTAGAATAAGCAATCTGTTCATTATATCTCCTTTAAATCCAAGCATGTTTCACTTATATGAATTGGTGCATCGAGTGGTTAAGTTTCAAGGCAAATATTAATAGAAATAATAAATTAATAAAACAAAGTTATAGGGTACTGTGGGAACGTCTAAAAAGATGTTTTTTAACTCTCATTAGATTGCTGCATTTGCTGTGTAAAAACACAGGTTTAATATTGTCAAATGTGAATCTTCAAGACAGTCTGAAAAAATTGTTGTGTGTGTTTGTGTGTGAAAGAGGGTAAGAGAGAAAGATCCAATTTATTAAATTTACAAACTAATTTTAAAAATAATTTTAAAATAATAAATATCAAGAAACTCTATAAAGGGTGCCGGCCATGCCTTTTTTTTACATCTAGCTTAAATTGATGGGTTAGCTTGTACCTGAAGCCATGTATAACATGTTTACTTAAGAAAGTCTGGTCTTATTTCTGGACAACCTCTAAAAAAAATCTTTCAGAATACAATCCGTTTACATGTTGAGAAATACTTGCTATTTAATTTTATTACTGAAAATGCATATGGATGCAATTTATTATCCACTCCTTAGCTCAGTTCTTTATCCTCTATTCCCTTTTAAATATCTTTACTTGAATATTCTGGTTCTGACCCTTCTTCATATTAATATTGGCTTATATTGCTTCAGAATTTTATCTCACACCTTCTCTTCACTCAATAACTTCACGATTTCTTAATACATACCAAAAACTACCAGATGTCTCTAGAAAGCATTTTAACACTACACTCTTGGCTACTTCTACAATGAATCTTTTTCCCAATCCTCAAACGACAATCTCAAATTCATGTCCCTCACATGCACCAAATATCTTCAAACATATCTCTCTCTCTCTCTCTCTCCCTCTCTCTCTCTCTCTCTCTCATTAATCTTTGCAGAATGCAACAGACCTGGCAAAGATGCCCAAAATTATATTTTTAAAATAATGTATTGGCCAGGCATAGGGGGAGGGGTGAAATACATTAATACCTAAATTCAATAAATTTTACTTCAAATCATGAAAATATTTCCATGGTGCCTTTTTTATGAGTGTATCAATTTGTATTTGACAGAAGGAGGGTCTCCTCAATATTTACCCAATAACCCAAAACTTATCAAAGCTAAAAGTCCTTCATCTCAGTATCAAATCTGTCTCCACTTTACTTTGTTCTGCTAATCTTTTCTGCAACTTAGAATCACCCTAAACATAGCATGTTTGCCCTTATCATCCTTTAAAATCTGAATTTGTTGCACCTAGAATATCTCCCTCTTTTCAAATTCTATTTGTTTAAATTATACCATATGTTTCAACCCTTAATTCAATTACCATCACCTCCATGAAACATTGGCTTATTTTCTTATCAGAAGTTATCTACTCACATGGCTTTTTTTCTATACTCCCTATTGAAAACTGTTCACTTAATCTACCATATAATACATTTGCCTACATACTTAATTTCTCACATTTAATTAAAAAGTATTTGAAAGTAGAGAATTTCCCATTTATCTTTCTTAACAACCTGGCTTTATTACAAAGATAGTACTAAACTCCTTGACAAGGACTGGTGAGCAAGGTAGCAATAGAACTATAGTAGAGCTCAACAAAAGATAGCTATGTTAAACTCATCTTAATTATTAATGTTCATCGGTTTCAGAAATTTATTTTCACTACCCTTATTTTCTAATTCTAAATAAACCTTTCAAAAATATGCCTAATTCAGGATATCCAAGTCATTATCTAACTCACTTATATTAAAAAATTACTAGACCAGTGGTTCTTAACCTGGGTTCTATCGAACCCTAGGGGTTTGATGAGTCGGTCTCAGGGGTTCGGAGAAGCCTCTGCCGCAGAGGCCAGAATAAAGTAATACCATAATTTGTTGTGAGTTCATGCACTTTGTTGGTTTTGTTCTTTGAGCAAGGTGATGTTCATGCACGGCTCATTTTGTGCACCAGTAAAAAAACATATACCTATGTCTTGAATTTGGGAAAAAAAATTATATTTTATTTATCACTAAAGAAGGGTTCAGTGAATGCGCATATGAAACTGGTGGGTTCGGTACCTCAAAAAAGGTTAAGAACCACTGTACTAGACAAACTGTACTAAGACAGCCAAATAAAATACTTGGTTTTAAATACCTACTTTAAAGTTCTAAATCAACATTAAAATTTAGAACCTAAAACAAAATTATAGAATTTTTTGCAAAAATTATATACAGCAATTTGTTTTAAATTATATAATAAAGACCACTAAAGCAATTCGCTGTGTCTCATGGAAGGTAGGATAAAAACAAACTGGGGTGACCAAAGGAGTTTATAAGAGTTACAAAGAGAAATACAAAACTATAATCCAAATAGTAATTGTATTAGCAATTATTTGTAGAAAATAGAATATTTATACTTGAATTATTTTAAGGGAGAGAACTTACCTACATAAACTTTAAGTCAAGCATGATGCCTGACATATGATGAGCTGTCAGTGAATGACCAGGGTCTTCTAACTGGGAAGACCCTGTGCATTTCTGAATCACCTCAAACGTCCAAGGAGCAATTTATAAAATAAACTAATTTACCCAAGGTCTCAGAAAGCATAAATAGCAGAAATAGGACTTGAGCTCAGCATGTCTGTTCTAGCTCAGTAGCCTACACTTCTGGAACCACTGTAAGTGAAATTTACACAAAATTTAGTTAACATATAAATATACACAAATGATATTTAGTTTCTTTAACTCTATTTCAAAATAACTAATTTCCATTAATTAGCATGTATTCAAAAGGAGAAAATGCTAATATTCTTTGTACGTATTGTCTACAGTGTATGCTTACTACAACACGTTTAGTTTCACACTAAACATATTCACTTCTGTAATACATATATATTTATAACTACAAAATCAAATAAAGATATCAGACTTCCTAAACTAATACCTTCCATTCTCAAAAGGGCTCAACCAATATCAGCATCAATAGATTCACATTTAAAGGACATCTACTCATTTTATGCATAATTTCTGAGTAGTTGATTATATATTAACTTATTTGTGAGGTGGGAGGAAAAATTCTCAGAGCAAATAAGCAGCAAAGGGAGGAGAAAAAAACACTCCCTTATCTATATTGCCCTAACAATTGAGTTTGGACAACAGTATTTTCTAAATGTAACCTATTCAGGGCTGGATATGTAATTACCTCAGTTCATAGTCTAGACATTAATGCTTTCATAGTATTTAAGACTACTTGTAACATGCTCGCAGCTTTAAGTAAGCAAGGATAAATCTTGACCAGATAAATTAGCAAAGAATGCAATAAAAGCTGCAATAAAAGAACTTTATGCTACAAACCTTCAAGTTGCTGCTAAATGAGATTTCTTTGAAATGCAGATCAGTTGAACTAGATTAGTGAATTTTAGCTCCTGTCAACATCATAACAAAATACAAATACAATTGTTCACTGGCCTTATCTCCATGCTTCCATCTGCTGCCTTGTTATTTACTTTCCTTGATTTACTATGCAGATCTAAATAAGGCACATCAAGGAGGGCTTACAGCACAATGGCTTCTTAAGCTTTACATCAAGGTATTTGAAACAGAAGCCAGGAAAGGGCTGCCATCAAAGACATATCTCTAATGAACTTCCATATCAGAGAAGGTTTGGTATTTAATACTGCTGTGAAAAGAAAGAGCTACAAATCAGAATGGCCTATGAAAGAAAATGCCCACAAATCTTGATGAGATTAGCAGCTCTGAGAATTAATATCCCAATAAAAATGATGTCTGGTACCTTGAAGAGTTAACTTCCAACCTTTGCAAATATAATGCACTGTGTCAAGAGCAGAGCAATCATTTGACAAGGTTAAAAGGTCAAGGAAGAATTTTTAATTTTCCTTCCAAAGCTAGAGAATAGTATTTTTTACTCCTGCTTATTATAAATCCATGTCAGAATAAACACAATTCAACATAATTAGCACAATTAACAAATGTATAACATTGCTTTCTATGTCATATGCATTTTACACTATTTTTCAAAAAGAAAAATTAGGAGCAAATTTACAGTAAAATAATGTAATCTAAAATGACAGCAGGCAGCATTTATCAATTCTAATATGTCCCTTTTCTCCCTCACAGCAATCTATGGCAACAGAGTAAAATTTTTCGTCATTTTGCAAATCCTTAGGTGCCATTTTATGGAGTAAAGAAATAATCTCCTTCCATCCTCTCTTCCCCCCACAAGCTGCATTTCCACTTTTATTTCTAATGTGCCTAAGCTGAAGAAGACTATAATTTACAAACATTAGTGAAAGTTCCCATCAAACTCTGCCTGCATCACTATTTGACAATCTTTCTCATAAGCAGTAAGGTCTATAAACAAATGATATTTTTTTTCCTAAAGAAAGCATTTTAATCATTTATGTTATTCCATAGCAAAGGGAGATCCCACAAGCATGTTCTGTTCCGTGGATCAATCAGCTCCAAACCAAAGTAGACAAGTTGTCGACTCCAGGCCTGGAAATCCTGCTGCAGGCTTGCCAGATGATAAAAACTGAGGTATGCAGTGCATGGGGGCCCCATATGGCATTCAGTAGCTTCTGGGCATGTCAAACTTCACAACTACCCTACAGTCAATGACAGCAAACACCTTCCTTGTTCTTGTCTCCAAACATAAACTTGCTTCTCTATCCTCCAAGTTGCGGGCAGTCTTCCAGAAACAAAGCCCCCAATAGAAGCTACACAACAGAAATCACAATTGCCTTTCTGCTGCATTTCATTTTTTATTTACAACCACAAGAGACTGTTATGGCTTTTTGTTTAATGAAATGACAAAGTAACAGATTTGCATATGCAGAAACAGGTGCTGTAACAGGTTTGACTACTCTTGACCTGAAGCATGTAAAAGAGGCTTAGCTGCAACTTCTGTCTCAAAGGTACTACTAGTTAGTTCTCTGATGAGCAGTCAAAACTCCACCATCTGTAGAACTGTGTGTTCAAAATGACAATATAAATTAAAAACCCATTGACAGACTTTCCCTCATCTTAATATATATGTTGAAATCCCGAGGTGTGTATATATTGGGCTATTTTACCCATCAGTTCCACATAAGATAATTAAAATAGAAATTCTGACATGAAAAAAATAGTGTTAAATTGATCGTTTCAGAACAATTCTTTTCACCATGTTGACATACTAAAGATAACTAGATACTACATTTTAATGACAGTGTTATTTTAGAGAGCAAAGTTTTCACAGGAGTAATGTTTCTAATTACAGGGATAATAATCAAGTAACTACTGGAATTCTGCTACCCTAGTTGTTCTCCTTAACTATCTTTACATTCAAATTTTATTTTTAGATCTTAAAAATAATAAAATTGTGTGTACCGGTTTCTTAATATTTCTTACTTTTAGCTCAGTGGTTCTTAACCTTTTTTGAGGTACCGAACCCACCAGTTTCATATGCGCATTCACCGAACCCTTCTTTAGTGATAAATAAAATATAATTTTTTTCCCAAATTCAAGACATAGGTATATGTTTTTTTACTGGTGCACAAAATGAGCCGTGCATGAACATCACCTTGCTCAAAGAACAAAACCAACAAAGTGCATGAACTCACAACAAATTACGGTATTACTTTATTCTGGCCTCTGCGGCAGAGGCTTCTCCAAACCCCTGAGACCGACTCATCGAACCCCTAGGGTTTGATAGAACCCAGGTTAAGAACCACTGTTTTAGCTTCAATTTAGACAGGTACATTTTTCTACTGAGATTACAATTTTTAAGATAAGAAGCTACTTTTTTCTTGCACGCTAAAGTAAACAAGTCTACTCTGAACAAAACGTGACTACTCACTGAACAGAAAGCCTTGTTTTTGAGTTCTATTTGCAGTAGGTAGCACCATATGCCCCAAGCTCCAAGTTGGATGCTCTTTCTATGGTCTAATTTGCTTGTCAAAAAATGTTATGATCACAAACCTACAATGTCTAGATAACATTGCAGGGAAAAAAAACGACAAAATATTTTCCTCACTTTCTTTAGAAATAATTTTATCTCAAATAAATACAAAAGGTTGTAGAGTTCAAACAATCTTTGAATTATAAATATAATAATTTTGTGTCACATGATTGAACAAGAGAAAATAACATACACAAACATACATAACATTAATATCCTTGTTTTCTCTTTGAAAAAACAGAAGCAGCTGAAGTGCAGTTTTCTATTTTGAAAATAGTAAATTACTTCATATACCAAAGGTTCACAAAGACCAAATTTAAGTCAAACCACAATTTATTATGAAAATTAACATTTCAGATTTGAGTGAAATATATCCATTTACTTTAAATGTTTTTTGCAATTCCAACTGTATATTTTGAAATTCTGTTTTACTCACCAGGATCCTTAAAATTTTGTTATAATAGTATTATTTTGTTTGTCTGACTGAGATTTAGTTTGTCTATTTGTGTTTTATTCATGTTGGGAAGATGGTACCTGATCACGGGAAAGAAGAATGAAATCTACACCTGAAGGCCACTGGTTTAATATTTTCCTTTGTGGTTTTTTTTCTCTCTGTTTTGTTGCTTAAACACTTAAGAATTAAAATATCATTTAGAGAAAAATGCAAGGGTGTTCAGTGGCTGTTTCTAACAACTAAGATATCATTATGACCCCTTCAAAGCCTTTCCAATATTTTTAAAAACAAAAATTATTTATTCAATAGGTTGTAACTGCCTTTTCTGAGCCACAGTAATCCATCATGTGAATAAATATTTAGACAATATTTTAAATGTGTACAATGTACTTGAAAGCGCCACAATTCCAGGCTGTCTGGTAAATACAATCTGATCAAAAACATTCTGCTTGTACAATAAAAGCCCAGATAAACATAATAGTTCAGCCAAGGACAGAAAATTGATATCTAGAAAAGCTTCCACAGCATAAAGTGACCACCAGCGACATAAACCATTGCAATGTTAAGAAGTTTAAAAGGTTGTTTTTGTTAAACACCATATAAAGAATATATACCCATTTTAAACAGATATTAACAGTTACCATTTGTAAATAAAAATATTTATTTAATAAGCAACAATGCAGCCCTTCGCAAATAATAATAATAATAATAATAATAATAAAGTGACACTAAATATGCTAACAGGGAACATTTCCAAAAGCAGAATATAATCAAAGTGCATATGTTTATATTACCATCTGTGAAAAATGACAGAGAAACACGTTTACATATACATCAATATTTCTAGAATAATACGAAGAAACTGGTTATTGTGATTGCTTCTTGAAAAGGGAAAATGGATACTTAAGGTAGTGCTTCCCCAGTTTTTAATGACTACTTACATAGAAGTCAATACCAATTATATGGCATGTGGGGACAGCGAGTGGTCAGTTGTCCTGCTCCACCCTATTTTGTAAGGGGAGTACAAAAACATGCCTCCCTCTTCACACTCTTGAAGTAACGGAGGCACAGTGGGCTACGAGGTGTTATGTATTACCTGTTTTTAATAATTAAATTAAAATTGAACAAACCAAATTGACCATTTAAAGCTTATCAGTAGAGAAAGGGAACTTAATATAGCTACTCAATCTTTTTGCAGTTGTTTTTAATTAGTACCTGCTAGTAAATTTAATTGCATATTAAATGGTGCTCAAGCAATCCCGCAATCTTTCTAATTTAAAAATGCTGCTGCTGATAATATAGAATATACACCAAGAGTCCTCAAACCACAGTTTCTTATATCATGTTTCACCATAATATGTTTACCATATCCTTAGTATTTAAAAGGATACAAAGGAAATCATTTTTTCACTTGAGATAAGAGTACTAAAATTAAGTCAAACATTATCCATGATTCTACTCTCTTTTATTTTTAATTTATTTGAAACATATACAAAGCAGGTAAGTCAAAGATCTCACTTGTTAGCTTAAGAAGCTCCAGCTGACATTTAGTTTTATTTGATTGGAAAAAAAATGAAAATAATTTATTTTATTACTTTAATAAATGCAATTTGTTAACTAGATAAAAATATTCAAACCACTGTGGAAATTAATAAGAGAAATTCTTGGTGGTAGTTAAATAACTAGTGCTGCTAGTGTTATTGTAACCTCAGCAAAATAGCAGATGTTTGCTGGAAAGAAAATAAGACTTTTTTGTAAAGAAAATAAGATTTGAATTTACATCACCTCTCAGAAAATCATTTTATTTTGTTTTCATAGTGAAACTATGTAATAGCTTTTATTATTTTTTGTATGAAAAAGCTTATGAGTAATTACTTATTATACATTTGGCCTTTCTTTATTTCTAATATGTGATGAAGTCATGTGATCCAAGGATAAAGGAAGTGGTCAAGACCAGTGATCAAAAAATAACAGGGAAGAATGGAACACAGAAAAAATATATAAGGAGAAAAAGCTGTGGGTTACTAAAATATAAATTAAAAAAGTAGGTGGAGTCAACACTTTCCCAAGGGGAGAAACATCCAATATTCCAGGAAAAACATAAGAAGCATCCAGGGGCATTGGGATATTTAAGGAATTCTTAGTAGTGATCCCATTTTGTTTCTAATGTCTCATCATTAAAATTTACACATGCAGCATGTCCAGATACAGTGCTCAACACTAGGAATCCAATGATGTAGTCCCGCAAGCTGTATACAAGCTGGGGGCAAGGGATAGAACTGGGGAACAATCCACGTCAAATATTAATTTCATGGAAAGAGGAACTGAAGAAACCCTAAGAATAAGGATGAATGAAAAGTGACCCAAGCAAGAAAGAATGAAAATCTGAACTAGGACAGTAGCAGTAGAGGTGAAGTAAATAGCATATATTTCGCAAGTGTTTATAAATCAGTGTCTATTTTACTTTGTGATTGATTAAATTAATGGAACAAAAGGGGGGGAATTGAAAATGGCTTTCAGGATTTTTGCCTTTGCCTTTGTTAAGTGTGATAGATACCCATGTCTTTCAACAAGAGAGGAATATATTAAGGAAGGCAATCTACTGAGTTTTATACCTGTAGTGGCAGTCTTCTAGCTGGTCCCCAGTGAGTCTCCCTCTGGTATCTCTAGCTGTAAAATGTGGTCCTTTGGAGTATGGGCTGGACCTAGTGCCTTATTTGTAATAAATGAAATATGGCGAAATGATGAAATGTCCTTTTCATGATTAGGTTTCAAAATACCCTCTTAAATGCTCACTCTTATGGAACCCAGTTTCCATGTTGTAAACTGCCTTATAGTTAGGCAAGCAACAGGCAAACAATTTTCTGTGGATAGCACAAAAAATTTAAAGAAATATTCTTCCAAAATTCAAAAACTAGAAGCTGGTTCAAAAAAGGAGTCACAGAAATTGTAAATTAGCTAAGTTCTAATGCACATCTTTGTTAATTTACTCAACTCTTTCCACTCAAGATAAATAAATTGTCAATAAATATTTATACTGGAATAAAACTCATTCATTCATCAATTACAAACCTAAATTGGATACAAAAAATCAATGAAAATACCTGAAACTTTGACATGGGTCTTGAGGTTTTTTAGTTAAAGTATTTTATAGCAGCAAACATCATCCCTTACATGTGTATGTGTTTCTGCCTTTATATGTCTTACATACAAAGCTTCTGGATAGTTTCTGGAGAGTGGTAAATTTCACTTGCTTTATAGTTAATGAGTAAAATAAAGTAAACCTTGTCAATTTACCAGGATTCTGATACTAACTTAGCCATTTTTGGTGGTGGATTAAACTGGATACTATGTAAACCAACTGATAATTGTTTAAAAAACACAAGTCAAATTTCATGAACTGATTCCTATATATTTACTACCCTGATAGCTAGAAAGATTCTAAATCTTGAAGAGTGACATAAGTAGCATGATGGTATGAGAGGACCTCCAGGTCTTTATTCTTGAAGTTACAGGTTGGACTGTAAGTCAACAAAAGATTCCTTCTCTGCATGGATACACGAGTAACCCACACACTGAGAATTCTGAAGATGGCTGTATCTGAGCAAACAGTACAGACCCAATGGTAGAAGGACAGAGACAAAAGCCATGTGCCCCAGCTAACAGATCACAGTGAAGTCCAGTCCTCACTGCGAAAACCAGAAAAGCAGAGAAAGTAATCAGGCCAGAGGAGGCTGGCACACATTAAGGTTGGGCACAGGGTCAGGGCAGAGCAGTGGGTGCAAAGATAGTTCACTATAACAGTGGGATAGGATTCTGCATACCTGGGAACTGGACCACCCCATTCCCCTTTAACCCACCCAGAAGTAAAATCCTTACTCAGCAGATCATAAAAGAGTTGAAAAAAAACTTTCCAGCAAGGGGTTATGGCTAAACCTACTGAAGAAAACAGAGCTGCTGACATGCAAACTGCTTTCCCTTGACCACAACCCTAAAATCCAACGTGGAACAGCCTGGAAGAAGCAGCTCAGTCAACACAGACAGAGCAACTTCACCCATAGCTTCTGGCTAAAGGAAGGCAGTGTTGAGAACACACAAGAGACCTTGCCTACTACTTCCAATCCTCGGGAGTGGGGCCCTAAATCAAGGCAACAGAGGCATGAAGGTACTCATTACCTCCTCAAGAAATACAGGGCCATTTCCATGGCCAAGATGACACCTCCGTACAGAAATTCCAGAAGCCCCATCAGAACAGAAAAAAATAAAACCAAAATAAAAACTTGTACTTCTGTACAACCTACTTGGAAAAAAAAAGGGGGGGGGGGAGCTCTACATATCAACCTCCTATACACTGAAATGTAATACTTTAAAAAAGTGAAAGAAAGATGTTTTCATTCCCGCACATGCTCAGGAGAGGGCCTGAAGCACGGAAATGAATAGCCAAACACAATAATTGAGCACAATGAATAACCAAGGTAAGAAGGGAATTCAGAAATAAAATGCAAAATCAACAGAAAATAAACTTAGAAGACATGGAAGACTGTGCTTTAAAACGAGAGACCTCAAGTTATGCGGTTGTGAAAAAAAAATCAACAAGATTCAAGAAAACTCAGGAAAGCAATTTAATGAGCTCAAAAATAAAATAAACACCCCAAAAATTACTTCAACAAAAAGTTAAAACTCATAAAAGAACCATACAGAAATTCTGCAGCTCAATAAATGAGCTGAAATATGAACTAGCAAGCTTACAAAATATAGCAGCCCAGATGGAGAAAAAAATTAGTGACACAGAAGACAGAAACCTAGAAATGCCTCAGGTTGAAGAACAGAGAGAATGGTGAGGTAAATAAAATGAATAATCTACAAGAACTATGTGACTCCATTAAAATGAGCAATATAAGAATATTGGGTATAGTAGGAGAGGAGAGAGAGAAGGAAACAAAAAGCTTTTTCAAACAAATAATCAATGAGAAGTTCCCAAACCTATGGAAGAAATTGGATCCGCAAGTTCAAGAAGCTAATAGAGTACCTAGTTATCTCAATCCCAAAAGATCTTCTCCAAAATACATTATACAAAACTGCCAAAAAGTAAGGACAAAGAAAATAATTATCAAGGTATCCAGGGCAAAGAAGACAACAACATAAAAAAATATAGGCACTAAACTGATGGACCTTGACTGCAGAGAACAATTTATAAATTTGACCTCAAAGGCAAGGAAAATAAAGGAAAAAATAAATAAATGGGACAATGTAAAGCCAGCAGCCACAGCCACCATCACAGCTGCCTGGCCCATGCAGGTTCATATTTGATTCGGACACACAGTAACAAAACAACAAAGCCAAGAAATGGTGGGCCATTAACTTTAATCCTAGCTTGCACCCAGCAGGCAAGAAATACACACAGTGGGAGAACACTTCCCTTTCCATTCAGGGCTCCCAAAGCCACCGACTTATCCTAGAATCAAAGATTTCTACTTCACCAGCCTTATTCACCTCTGTTCTCCATCTCCTTCTCTCCGCACAAATTCTGCACAAACTGGTTTCTCCTTTAGCACTTCACCATCTTGGCTGCGTCTTCTTTCCTCCACATGGCCTTTCTCTGCTCTCCTCCAGCATGGGCTCCTTTGCCCCATTTTATAGTGTAGAAATCAAAACCTTTAATTCAATATACAAATAAGAAAGTCTCTGATACAAATCCACTTATCTAAAGCATAAATGGGATTCCTCATGAGAGTGCACCACCCCACATCATGCAACAGTCAAGGGAGTGGGGAAAAGCTTAGTCTTAAAACTAAGTCTTACACTATAATGACCCTGCCTGCTTACAGCCTGTCTTCCACACCCAATGCAAACTATAAGCAAGCAAACATATATATCATATTTACAAACTTACTTGACCCACAGACTCTATCAAACTAAAAAGCTTCTACACATCAAAAGAAACTGACAACAAAACAGCCAGCCAACCAAATGGGAGTTGATATTCACAAACAACGGCTCTGATAAGGGGTTGATATTCAAAATATATTAAGAACTTACAAAGCTCAACAACAAAAAAGCAAACAATCCAATTAAAAAATGGGGAGAGGAACAGAACAGACACTTCTCCCAAGAAGACATACAAATGGCTGACAGATATATGAAAAGATGTTCATCTTCACTACCCAGTAGAGAAATGGAAATCAAAACTACAATGAGATATCATCTCACACCTGTTCAATTGGCTAATATCAACAAGACATATAATAAGTGTTGGAGAAGCTATGAAGAAAAAGGAACCCTCATTTACTGCTAGTGGAAATGTAAACTGGTACAGCCCTTATGAAAGAAAGCATGATGGTTCTTCAAAAAATTAAGAATATAACTACTACATGACCCAGCAATCCCTCTAATAGGTATCTACCAAAAAAACCTCAAAAACATCGGTACGTAAAGACAAATGCACCCTGTAGAACAGAAGTCAGGAACCTATGGCTCGCGAGCCAGATGTCGCCCTTTTGATAGCTGCATCTGGCTCACAGGCAAATCTTTAATAATAAAAATAATAACGTTAAAAATATAAAACATTCTCATGTATTACAATCCATTCATTTCCTACCACACATGTTCATGGTTGCAGGTGGCTGGCGCCAATCACAGCTCTCCTCCGGGTAAACACCGAATTTTTATTGGATAATGCATAATGTATATAGGTTGTTGTGAGGTCAGGATGTAAACTTCCCACCTTTTAATCAAGTAGTCAGCTAGCTAATTGCAGAAACCCTTTTGACGAAGAAGATGGCTAAAAGAAAAAAAGGTGAGGAGTATCATACTTTTCAGCAGGAATGTACAGAGGAATTAGCCTTTGTGGAGAGAGCAGGTTCTGCAGTGTGTCTAATATGCAATGATAAAATTGCATGGATGAAACGGTCAAATATAAAGCGGCACTTCTACACACGCCATACTACATTTGCATCTAAATATCCAGTGGGGGACAACAGGAAGAGCATGTCAAGAGCTACTGTGCAGAGTGCAAGCTAGTCAGCAGCAACTCCGTGTTTGGACCCAACAAGGTGACTGGAATTCGGCTAGCTTTGCTGGTGCTTTAGCAATTGTGAGAAACAGAAAGCCATTCAGAGATGGGGAGTATGTCAAAACATTCATGGTTGATGTTGCCAATGAACTTTTGACAACTTTTTAGATAAAGACAAGATAATCAAATGAATAAAAGACATGCCTCTGTCGGCAAGAACTGTTCACGATAGTACCATCATGATCACAAATCAAACTGAGGCAACACAAGTGAAGGACATAAATGCAGCACCATTCTTTTCTCTCGCTTTGGCTGAGTCAACAGACGTAAGCCATTTATTCCAGTTCAGCGTGATTGCAAGGTATGCTGTTGGTGACACACTATGTGAGAAAAGTCTTGCTGTTTTTCCTATAAAGGAGACAACAAGAGGGGAGGATTTATTCAAGTCTTTCACTGAGTTCGCTAGAGAAAAATATCTACCGATGGATAAACTTATTTCAGTGTGTACTGATGGTGCTCCGTGCATGGTAGAGAAAAACAGAGGATTTGTAGAGCTTCTTCGTGAATATGAAAAGAGACACATCCTAAGTTTGCACTGCATCCTACATCAGGAGGCGCTTTGTCCTCAGATGTGTGGTGAGCAGCTTGGTGAGGTGATGTCGCTAGTCATTCGGGTAGTCAACTTTATTGTTGCCTGAGCTTTAAATGATCGCCAGTTTAAAACACTGCTGGATGAAGTTGGGAATAATTATCCTGGTCTGCTTCTGCACAGCAATGTGCGTTGGTTGTCAAGAGGGAAGGTGCTCAGCTGTTTTTCGGCTTCTCTGAGCAAAATCCGAACTTTTCTTGAAATGAAAAATATCGAGCATTCTGAGTTAGCTAAACCTCAGTGGCTCCTGAAGTTCTACTATCTCGTGGACATCAGTGAACATCTGAACCAGCTCAATGTGAAAATGCAAGGCGTTGGAAATACAGTCTTATCCCTTCAACAAGCAGTGTTTGCACTTGAAAACAAGCTGGAACTCTTCATCGCTGACACTGAAACAGGTTGTTTACTGCACTTTGAAAAACTGGGAGAGTTTAAAGATGCATGCACAGCAAGTGACCCTGCTCAACATCTTGATCTCTAGTAGCTAGCGGACTTCACATCTAATCTCCTGCAGTCATTCAAAGTGTGCTTTGGAGAATTTCTTGAGCACACTCATCTTTTTTAAGTTCATCACCCATCCACACGAGTGTGCAGTGGACAGCGCCGACCTGAGTTACATCCCTGATGTCTCCATTAGAGATTTTGAGCTACAAGCTGCTGACCTGAAGGCCTCAGACATGTGGGTGAATAAGTTTAAGTCACTGAATGAAGATTTGGAAAGACTTGCATGACAGCAAGCAGAGTTGGTGAGCAAACACAAGTGGGGAGTAATGAAAAATCTTTAACCAGCGGACCAGCTGATTGTCAAAATTTGGAACTTGCTTCCCATCACATACCACACACTGCAGCATGTGAGTATTGCTGTGCTGACAATGTTTGACTCTCCGTATGCATGTGAGCAGTATTTCTCACATCTAAAGAACGTTAAGACCGACCTATGATCACGTTTAACGGATGGAAGTCTCAACACCTGCATGAAGCTTAACCTCACCACGTATCAACCAGACTACAAAGCCATCAGCAAAACCAAGCAGCACCAGAAGTCGCATTAATGGTAAGAAGTACTTTATTCATCATTGGTTAGCAACAGCATAACAACGTTATTAAAAGAATTCAGAGACTTATTGTACTTTAAAAGTGTTGGTATTGCATAAAATGCACACATTTACTTGTATTTATTGTTAAACATATTGTATGGCTCTCACGAAATTACATTTTAAACTATCTGGCGTTCATGGCCCTCTCAGCCAAAAAGCTTCCCGACTCCTGCTGTAGAGGATCAGTGTGTGTGTGTGTGTGTGTGTGTGTGTGTGTGTGTGTGTGTGTGTGTGTACACGCACTGTATATGTGTATAAATATGAACTCAACTGAACATGAACAATAAGGGTCACACAAAATGGCTGCAGGAATGACTTGAGTCATTAACTCAGGGTAGGATAAAAAGTCCTGCTGTAATTGCCCCTGAAGGCAGGGAGAATGCTCTTACCACTTGATTACAGGCCTAAGTTACGTAATTATTTCAGAATGTGGTGACCTTTCTCTCTTTCTAGAGATTATGCACGGAGGACCCTTGTGTAATAGCCTCTAGCCCAAATTTTCTCATAAAATAGGTAGGGTCTCAGACCGCCTCTGAAGCTCTAGAGAACTCTTCCTCATTGATGCATATGGAGAGTGGCCAACTTTGGAACCCTGGTGTGGTAATGTGTTCCTCCATGGTTTGGTGAGATTTGTACATACCCATAATTCTCTTTTTCTAAAGTCTATTGCTTTAACTAGCTATTATTCTAGAACCCAGCCTGATGTTTCTTCATCTGCTGATGTTGTATAACTTACTGTTGTGTTGAATTTCTTCTTTTTTATTCTACGTTAGGTTACATAAGTTCAAAACCCTTTTGATTTTGCCTTGACTACTTTTTATTGTTATTAATCATAATAAATTTCCCCAAAAAATCCAGTGAGTAATTACAACTCTACCATACCTCCTACACAGCACAAACTCCAATGTTCATTGAAGCATTATTCACAGTGGTGAAGACATGGAGACAACCCAAGAGCCCTTCCAGAGAGGATTGGATAAAGAAGATGTGGCACATATATACAATGAAATACTACTCAGACATAAGAAATGATAACCTATTGCCATTTACAACATGGATGGACTTGAGAACCTTATACTGAGTGAAATCAGTAAATCTGAAAAAAGCTAAAAACTATATAATTCCACAATAAGTGCAAAATAAAACAGGCTTCTGGACATAAATAAAAGTGGGATGGTTACGAGGGGAGGGAAGTGGGGAAGAGAGGGTGGGGAAAAAGGAGTAAAGAGGGACAAATATAAGGTGATGGAAAATTATTTGACTTTAGGTGATGAGCACACAACATAATTAAGTTTAAATGTTATAGAAATGTTTACCTGAAACGTATGTACTCTTATTGATCACTGTCACCCCTTTAAATCCAATTTTTAAAATAAAAAAAGAATACCCAGATAGAATATTATCAGATTTTTCAGCAAAATGTTATAAGCAAAGAGACAGTGGAGTCAAAAATTCAAATTATTGAAAGAGAGAAATCACTAGACATGAATAAGATATCTAGCAAAGTAATCCTTTAGATATGAATAATATATATAGAAGCTGAGGTTATTTACCCTCACAAGACCTGCATTACAAGAAATGATGAAACCTGCTCTTCCACCTGAAACAGAAAGACAAACAATACAAAACTATGAGTAAGATAGATGACTCACAGACAGAAACAGGAAATTGCAACCCTTGTTCAGAATAGGGTATTAAATACTTAAATGTAACTTAAAGGTTAAAGGAGGTAAACTAAACACACACACAAAAAAAATAGTTACTGTGATTTGGAAATAAACACACCACTTAAAAATGATAATATGTGACATCAACATAAAAGGGAAAAAAGTATGAACTTGCACATGTGAACGCATAAAAAGCATCAGAAGAAAAAGGACTACTGTACATGTAAAACTTTCTTTTGCATAAACCTAATGTAATCACAAAAATATCCAAAACTGATACATAATATAAAAGAAGAGAAATGGAGAGAAAAAGAACAAAGAACATTACCAAAGTAAAATAACAGACAGAAACACAAAAGAAAAGAAACAGTGAAGACACAGAACTGCCAGAAAACAAAAGAAAAAGAAAGTGGCTATAAGAAATTCCCATATATCAATCATTCTAAATGTAAGTGAGCTGAACTCACCATTAAAAGGCACATAGTATAAAACCACATAAGACCAGCCAAAATCCAAAGCAATCCTGAGAAAAAACAACAAAGCTGGAGGTGTCACACTCCCTGGTTTCAAATTATACTCCAAAGCAACAGTAATCAAAAAGCATGGTAAAAAAAAAAAAAAAAAAAAAAAAAAAAAAGCATGGTATTGCAGATAAACAGATGCACAAACCAATGGAAAAGAATTGAGAGCCCAGAAATAAACCAGCATTCACACACAACTATGTAAGAAAATGGCAGGAGAATGCTGCCCTGAAACAAGTCTTTGGCGCAGACTTTGGAAGGCCAAGTCGTGCTGGGGTAGAACACTGCCCCAGCAAGCACTGATAAGATTGTTTCAAGGAAACAGCTGATCCCTATGTAAGGAAATGTTCCTATATATCTGAAGGTATTAATTAATCATCCTTCTCTGCACCTGAATTAATTCTAGGCTAATTTGACCCAGGCTCTGCTAATTTGCTTGATGAGCAAAGACACAAATAAATATGATGAGGCTGCAGAGATCTGGGCTTTCAATTCTAGAGGCTGGGAGTCCACTGTACTCATCTTTTCTCAATGTTGTGTCTTGTGTGTGTTTTTTCTTAAGTCCTGCAGCGCCTTCCTTTCATGCACCCCCATTGCCAAGCTGGTCTCGGCACAACTAATTTTCAATAAAAGAGTTAGAAACATACAATAGAGCTCAGAGAGCCTCTTCAATAAGTGGTGTTGGAAAGATTGGAAAGCTACATACAAAATAGTAAAAGTAAACTCTTCTTTTACATAATAAACAAAAAATAACTCAAAATGGATCAAAGATCTAAATATAAGAACTGAAACAATAAAATATATAGAAGAAAGCACAGGTACTAAACTTAACATTTGCCTCAGAGAGAATTTTTTTATTTTGACTTCAAAGGTAATACAAGTAAAACCAAAAATAAATGAATGGAACTACAACATACTAAAAAGTTTCTGAATTGCAAAATAAACCATCAACAAAACAGAAAGGCAACCAACTGAATTAAAGAAGATATTTGCAAATAATACTTCCAATAAGGGACTAATATCCAAAATATATAAAGAACTCCATTAAAAAATAGGCACAGGAATTAACAGACACTCACACACAGTTGGTGTGACTATAAACTGTTAGAGTCACAATCAAAAACAGTAGAGGCTCCTCAATAATTAAGAACAGAGTCACCATATGACCCAGTGATCCTTCCTCTGGGTATCTACCCCCAATTTGGGAAACACTTATTTGTAAAGATATATGCAGCCCCTATGTTCACTGAAGCATTATTCATAATCACTAAGAAACAAAAATAAACTGTGTCCCTTGATAGATGATTAGATAAAGAAGATGCAGTAATATGTACAATAAAATCCTACTCAGCCATAAGAAAGGATGAAATATTACCATTTCCAACAATATAAATGAATCTTGAAAGCATCACGTTAAGTGTACGTAAGACAAAAAAGGACAAGAACCATAGGATTTCACTCATATATGGGATATAAAACAAAAAGCGACAAACAAACTCAAAGACACAGACCACAGTATGGGGACTGCCAGAGGGAGAGAGTGGTGAGTAGTGGCTGAAGAGTGTAAAGCGGATCTAAGACATGGTGAGAGAAGGAGATTAGACTTTGGGTGGTGAGCACACGTGCAATATACAAATGATGTGTTGTGGAACTGTACAGTTGAAACATATAATGCTAATAACCAATGTCACCCACTAAACTTAATTTTTTAAAGACTCTAAAGCTAATGCTGTATTTTCTTAGCTTAGAAGATTCAATGAATTTTTATAGAATGAGTGAGTGGATGAATGAAGGTGTCACTCTGTTAATCAGCACAGACACTGGCAGATTAAGGAGGGTATGCCTGATGAAGCTGGAAAGGAAAAGAAGAGGAAGAAATCAAGGCTATTATTTTAGGGTATATAATTCATCAAAGGAATTTTTTCATACTTTTGAAAATGAAATTTTGGCGGCATCATTAAAATAGATTTTAAACATTATATAGGCAAGAAATTCAAAAAAGCTAATTGCTAATATGATATAAATTTGTCATGGTATATAAGAAAAAATAATAGTTACTGCCATTGCTCTGTGTGACAGGCAGAAAAAATAAGTCATGTTACTTGGCAACAAGCTGAAACAGCATCATTAGCACCATAGAGTCATGAAATCTCAGAATTGGAAAGGCTCTTAAAGGTCACCCAGTCTAACACCAAACTCAACAGATTGCCACCTAGCCTCTGTCATCATTACTTGCAAAAGTAACCAGCTATACAGCTGCATAATCTTAACAGTTAAAAGACTCCTTAATCCAGCAAAAATCTTGCTCTTTAAAACTTCTCATATCCTTTATTGAATACTCAAAATGTACATAAACTACATCTGCTCCTCAGGTTAAATACGATAAAGAACATGGCACTTGGAGCAAGATGGCGACGGAGTAGGCGGACGTACCAGCTTCCAACTCCCAGAACCAAAGTGGATTACAACTCAATTTTAAGAACCATCACCGAGATAAACCAACTTTGAACAAAACTAAGTGGACTCTCCAACCAAGGAACACAGAAGAAGCCACATTGAGACTGGTAGGAATAGCGAAAACGCGAAGAGGGCTGCCCAGCTCCCCGGAGCAAACGGCAGCCCAGAGAGACCCGTGTGGCGGGAGGAGAGTTTGGCGGAGAGGGAGGGACCTGGGTCCCAGGAACCAAGCCCCAGCCTGCAGTCCCAGAGCCTAGAAGAGGCACTTGGACAGTATTGAGCTGTGAAACAAGTGAGGGAGCTCCCAGGCCTACAGTGTGGAGTATTAGGTCCCTTCCTACTCTGCTGAGGGCTGCTTGGGGTTTTGGGGCGGCAGGACGCTGAAAGGCGGTTCTGTCGGCGTGGGCAGAGGCCAAGCCGGTGGGAGATCGGGCTAGCCCAGAGGGTCGGAGGGGAAGCGCCAGAGCGGTCCGGAAGCTGCGGGCCCGCCTTTAATCCCACTTACGGGGACAAAGCGGGAGGCCAGGAACGGGCAGGCCCTGCGCAAGCCGGCCCTGACCGCGGGGACCAGGCTAGGACCAGGGACGGGCAGGGGCTGTGGCTGAGCTGACGCTAACAGTCCCCCACCCCCCCACCCGGGCCGGAGAAACCGCGGTTGGCCAGTATACGTGCGCGAGCGGACTCCGAGCGCGGGAACGGGGTGGACCCTGAGACAAGTGGAGGCTCGCAGCTGAGCCCATGCTATTATCCCCATCCGGCCGGAGAAACCCCAGATAAAATTCATACGTGCACGAGCGGGCTCCGAACGCGGGGGCGGGGTAGAGTCCGGGACGAGCGGAAGTACGCAGCTTGGCGGAAGCCAGCAAACACGCCCGCCCCAATAAACCTTGGTTTCCGACCCTGCGCAGAAGGGCCATGGCCTCGAGGGCGGGGCTAAAGCTCCGGACGGGCAAAAGCTTATAGCTGAGAGCACGTCAAAAGCCCCGCCTAACCCGCGGAACTGTAGCGAGCAGGCTCCGACTGCTGGTTCTGGGCGGAAGTCCGGAAATAGGCTGGGTCCGCAGCTGAGGAAAGGTGCTCACCTCTACCCTTGGTGCTAATCTTGTGGCTTCAGTCACAGCCCCTCCCACGGAGGAGAGGCAGAAATCATAGCAAAAGCCACAGTGGGCCGGCGCTGGCAACGCTCATACCCAAACACCCTAGGCACCAGCAGAGGGGGCGGGGGGCCTGCAGATAGACCACACCTAGAGATCACAAAGGCAACACCTACTGGACGCCAGTGGCCACAACTTGCTTATACACAGAAAAAATGGGCAGGCAGAGGAATGCAAACCAAATGAACCAAGAGAAATCCCCAGAGAAGGACCTGAATGAACCAGATATAACCAAATTACCAGAAGCAGAATTTAGAATAATGATAGTTAGGATGCTCAAAGAAATTAGAGCAACAATGGATAGTCATTATGAACAGCTAAACAAAGAGATAACAAGTATAAAAAATGAAATTGAAATAATAAAAAAGAATCAGACAGAAATGACAAATACAGTATCAGAACTGAAGACCACAATGGAAGGAATTAAAAGCAGGATGGATGACGCTGAGGATCGAATAAGCGAGTTAGAGGACACAATAAACAAAGGCACAGAAGCAGAGAAGAAAAAGGAAAAGAGACTTAAAAAATGTGAGGAAACTCTAAGGGAGCTTTGTGACAACATGAAGAGAAACAACATTCGCATCATAGGGGTGCCTGAAGAAGAGGAGAGAGGACAGGAAATGGAAACTTTGTTCAATCAAATCATAGCAGAAAACTTTCCTAAATTAAGGCTGGGAAACACTCCACACATTCAAGAAGCACACAGAACTCCATTAAGGAGAAACCCAAAAAAATCTACACCAAGACACATCATAGTTAAAATACCAAAGCTAATGGATAAAGAAAAAATTTTAAAAGCTGCTAGAGAAAAAAAGACTATCACCTACAAAGGAGCCCCCATAAGGATGACATCGGACTTCTCAACAGAAACACTTGAGGCCAGAAGGGAATGGCAAGAAATAATCAAAGTAATGCAGAACAAGAACCTACAACCAAGACTACTTTATCCAGCAAGGCTAACGTTTAAAATTGAAGGAGAAATAAAGAGCTTCCCAGAAAAAGAAAGCCTCAAGGAATTCATAAAAACCAAACCAATTCTGCAAGAGATACTAAGGGGCCTCTTGTGAACAGTTTAAAGGGAGGAATGAATAGAGCAAAAGAAGAATACAGCTTTAAAGGATAAAATGGCAATAAACAACTACATATCAATAATAACCTTAAATGTAAATGGATTAAATGATCCAATCAAAAGACATAGGGTAGCTGCATGGATAAAGAAACAGGACCCATACATATGCTGTCTACAAGAGACACACCTTAAAACAAAAGATGCTCATAGACTGAAGGTAAAAGGATGGAAAAAAATATTTCATGCAAATGGAAATGAAAAAAAAGCAGGGGTAGCAATACTTATATCAGACAAAATGGACTTTAAAACAAAGGCTGTAGTAAGAGATAAAGAAGGACACTACATAATGATAAAGGGAACAATTCAACAGGAAGATATAACTATTGTAAATATCTATGCACCAAATATAGGAGCCCCGACATACATAAAGCAGACTTTGATGGATATAAAGGGCGAGATTAACAGCAATACTATCATAGTAGGGGATTTCAATACCCCTCTAACAACACTGGATAGATCCTCAAGAAAGAAAATTAATAAAGAAACAGCAGACTTAAAGGATACACTAGATCAACTTGATTTAATAGATATCTTCAGAACTTTTCACCCTAAAGCAGTAGAATATACATTCTTCTCAAGCGCTCATGGTACGTTTTCTAGGATAGACCACATGTTAGGACACAAAAATGGTCTCAATAAATTTAAGAAGATTGAAATCATATCAAGCATTTTCTCTGATCACAATGCCATGAAACTAGAAATTAACCACAAAAGAAAAACTGAAAAATACTCAAACACTTGGAAACTAAATAGCTTGTTATTAAATAATGAATGGATTAACAATGAGATCAAAGAAGAAATAAAAAAGTTTCTAGAAACAAATGATAATGAGCATACATCAGCTCAAAATTTATGGGACACAGCAAAAGCAGTTCTGAGAGGGAAGTTTATTGCACTACAGGCATATCATAAGAAGCTAGAAAAAGCTCAAATAAGCAACCTGACCCTGCATCTAAAAGAACTAGAAAAACAACAACAAATAAAACCCCAGACAAGCAGAAGGAAGGAAATAATAAAGGTCAGAGCAGAAATAAATGACATAGACGCTAAGGAAACAATACAGAGGATCAATGAAACAAGAAGCTGGTTCTTTGAAAAGGTAAACAAGATTGATGAACCTTTAACTAGACTCACCAAGAAAAAAAGAGAGAGGACTGAAATAAATAAAATTAGAAAGGACAGTGGAGAAATAACAACTGACACAACAGAAATACAAAGCATTGTAAGAAAATACTATGAAGAACTATATGCCAAAAAATTAGACAATCTTGGTGAAATGGACAAATTTCTTGAATCATATAACCTTCCAAAAATCAATCTGGAAGAATCAGAACACCTAAACAGACCAATTACAGCAAATGAGATCGAAACAGTTATCAAAAAACTCCCAAAAAAGAAAAGTGCTGGGCCTGATGGCTTCACAAGTGAATTCTATCAAAAATTCAAAGAAGAACTAACTCCTATTCTCCTCAAGCTATTTCAAAAAATTCAAGAGGAAGGAAGACTTCCAAACTCCTTTTATGAGGCAAGCATAATTCTGATCCCAAAACCGGGCAAAGACAACACAAAGAAAGAAAATTATAGGCCTATATCCCTGATGAATTTAGACGCTAAAATTCTCAACAAAATATTAGCCAACCGGATCAAGCAATATATGAAAAAAATCATACACCACGATCAAGTGGGATTTATTCTGGAGAGGCAAGGCTGGTTCAATATTCGCAAATCAATCAATGTGATTCACCACATAAACAAAAGGAAGGACAAAAATCACATGATAATTTCAATAGATGCAGAAAAGGCATTTGATAAAATCCAACACCCATTCATGCTCAAAACTCTCAGTAAAGTGGGAATACAGGGATCATTCCTTAACATGATAAAGGCCATCTACGATAAACCCACAGCAAACATCATACTAAATGGACAAAGATTAAAAGCAATCCCCTTAAGATCAGGAACCAGGCAGGGTTGCCCACTTTCACCACTCTTATTCAACATAGTTCTGGAAGTACTAGCTACAGCAATCAGACAAGAAGAAGAAATAAAAGGCATACAAATTGGAAAAGAAGAAGTAAAACTGTCATTATTTGCAGATGATATGATATTGTATATTGAAAACCCTAAAGTCTCAGTCAAAAAACTACTGGACCTTATAAATGATTTCAGCAAGGTGGCAGGATATAAAATTAATACTCAGAAATCAGAGGCATTTCTATACACCAACAATGAAATATCAGCAAAAGAAATTAAGGAAACAATCCCCTTCACTATTGCAGCCAAAAAAATTAAGTACCTAGGAGTAAATTTAACCAAGGACGTTAAGGACTTGTACTCGGAAAATTATAGAACATTGATAAAAGAAATCAAGGAAGATACAAACAAGTGGAAGCACATACCGTGCTCATGGCTAGGAAGAATAAACATCATTAAAATGTCTATATTACCCAAAGCAATTTATAAATTCAATGCAATACCAATTAAAATACCAATGACATACTTCAAAGATATAGAACACATATTCCAAAAATTTATATGGAACCAAAAAAGAACACGAATAGCCTCAGCAATCTTAAAAAGAAAAAATAAAGCAGGAGGTATCACTCTTCCTGATATCAAGGTTTACTACAAGGCCATTGTACTCAAGACAGCCTGGTACTGGCATAAGAACAGGCACATAGATCAATGGAACAGAACAGAGGACCCAGAAATAAACCCACAGCTTTATGGACAACTGATATTTGACAAAGGAGGAAAAAACATACAATGGAGTAAAGACAGCCTCTTTAACAAATGGTGTTGGGAAAATTGGACATCTACCTGCAAAAAAATGAAACTAGACCATCAACTTACACCATTCACAAAAACAAACTCAAAATGGATAAAAGACTTAAATGTAAGCCGTGAAACCATAAGCATCTTAGAAGAAAACATAGGCAGCAAGCTCTCCGACATCTGTAGCAGCGGTATATTTGCCGATTTATCTTCATGGGCAACTGAAATAAAAGGCAAGATAAACAAATGGGACTATATCAAACTAAAAAGTTTTTGCACAGCTAAAGACAATAGGAACAGAATAAAAAGACAAACCACACAATGGGAGAACATATTCGACAGCACATCTGATAAGGGGTTAATAACTAAAATTTATAAAGAACTTATAAAACGCAACACCAGGAAGACAAACAACCCAATCAAAAAATGGGCAAAAGAAATGAATAGAAATTTCTCCAAAGAGGACATACAGATGGCCAATAGGCATATGAAAAAATGCTCAACATCACTAATCATTAGAGAAATGCAAATTAAAACCATAATGAGATATCACCTCACACCAGTCAGAATGGCACTTATCAGCAAAACAACACAGAATAAGTGCTGGCGAGGATGTGGAGAAAAGGGAACCCTTCTGCACTGCTGGTGGGAATGCAGACTGGTGCAGCCACTGTGGAAAACAGTTTGGAGATTCCTCAGAAAATTAAAAATCGAACTGCCTTTTGACCCAGCTATCCCACTTTTAGGAATATACCCTAAGAACACCATAGCACTGTTCGAAAAGAAGAAATGCGCCCCCATGTTCGTGGCAGCATTGTTCACAATAGCGAAGATCTGGAAACAGCCCAAGTGTCCCTCAGAAGACGAGTGGATTAAAAAGCTATGGTACATATATACTATGGAATACTACTCAGCCATAAGAAACGATGACATCGGATCATTTATAACAAAATGGATGTACCTTGATAACATTATACGGAGTGAAATAAGTAAATCAGAAAAAAAGAAAAACTGAGAACAGCATGATTTCATACATTGGTGGGACATGAAAGTGAGACTATGAGACATGGACAAGAGAGTGGTGGTTACGGGGTGGGAGGAGGGAGGGGAGGGTGGGATAGGGAGGAGGGGAGGGACGCAGGGAAAACCAGATTGAAGGTGACAGAGGACAATTTGACTTTTGGTGATGGGTATGCAACACAATTGAATGATAGGATAACCTGGAGATGTTTTCATTGTACATATGTACCCTGATTTATTGATGTCACCCCATTAGAATTAATAATAATAAAATATATATATATTTAAAAAAAAAAAAAAAAAAAAAAAGAACATGGCACTGGACGTGCTACCTGAGGAACTGGACGGTATCACAAATCAGCCACTTGTTAACTTACCCCTGGTCAGGTTACTTAACCTCTGAGCTTTGACCTCATATAAGACAGGGTTGTTATGGAGATCAAAAAGACAATAAAGGTGATAGGGTTTTGCAAACTATAAAATGCTATAATGTACTATTTTTCATTTTGACAGCCTTTTGTATATTGAATATAGTTACTGTTTGACTTCTCCAAGTGCAACCACAACTGTTTTCTGTAGTTTAGTAAGGTTTTGTGCAGAGGGCAAGATATACTTAACCTATTCTGACCAATATATTTATTTAAATCATTCCATTTTTTAGGACCAAGGGCAAGCTACGAAAGAAAATAAACCTTCAAATAATCTAATCATAATGCTTCATAGCATTGCTCTGTTCAATTATGTCTTTTAAAATAGTACTAAATGGACAGTGACTTGAAGGGCTTGGGGACAATAGTGTACAGAAGATGTGTTGTAGAATTGTGCAACCAAAACCTGTATAATTTTGTTAACCAGTGTCACCCCAATAAATTCAATTAAATTAAATAATTAAAAAATAAACGAGTACTAGAAAGCACATTTCTTAAAATAGTAAAAGGATTCTCCATCACTTGGGGGATCTTTTGAGACACAATTTGATTTCTCCAACAAAGCTGAAAGTGAGCTTTTTAAAAAATAATATTTTATTTTCTCTGCAGAATGCTATGTTTATGTTTTCAAGGACACTTCACAATTATTTTTAATTTTAGTTTTCATTAACAGCAACACTTGCCTATAGAAGATTTACTAACCGACATGGGAGAAAGGAAAGACGGCTGCACCACTTGATTGAGACCCAACCATACGCCAGAAAATACAGAGTGCCTTGAGTTAAGGTGGGTATAATGTATCAGGTGCAAGCTAATTCCTTTTGAAGAGATTTCTTTCAAGTTAACATAAATGATATGATTCCATGTAAAATGTAAGCTCTTACTATTGGCAGGAATGCAGATTGGTGCAGCCGGTATGCAAAACAGTACGGAGTTACCGCAATAACTATGATTTGGAAGTAGCTCAAGGATCCATCAATAGATGAGTGGATTAAAAAGCTGTGGTACATTTACATAGTAGAATACTACCCAGTTTACCTTGCAACATTATTAATGAACCTGGAGATTATTATACTAAGTGACATAACCCAGTCAGAGAAGGACAAGTACGTATGTACCACATGATTTCACTCATATGTGGGATCTAATGAACAAAATAAACTAACAAACTAAATAGAAACAACTCATAGAGAACCAACTGACAGTTGTCAGAGGGGAAGGGGACTGGGAGGCTGAGTGATTAAAGTGACAGGATTAGAAAAAAAAGAAAACTCATAGCACAGACAACAGTACTGTGATTACTGGAGGGAAATGTTTACGATATGTTAAGAAAAAACAGCACATAAAAGGTACGATAAAGGAGACAAGACTTCTAGAATGGTGGTATGAGGGACTAGGAAAAATTGCTTTCTAAGAGAGACAATTATTAAGCTGGTCAAAATTGTTCAAAGTCTCCAGTGGGTCATCAAAAGACTTGTAACAATAGGAAAATCAATTCAGCAAAGCCTGTGAAAACGCAGTAAGAAGTGGCAAGTATGGCTTTCCAGCCAGTACTGCACCCATCCTCCATAGCTCTGTCTTTAGGAAGAGCTGGCAGCCAAAAAAGAGCGCCCATTTTCCCAGCTTCCGGGGTTTTAGAAAACAATAAATATTGGTGATCTCATTTTCCACAGCTCTGTGCTGCTGTGATCCCTACACCAATGATGTGGTAGCACTGGATGGAGTGCCTGTTCAGCTATCCCCAATTTCTTTAGTAGGGAAGATTTGAAAGGGGCTGTATTAATGAGTACAGCCCCCTCCCTCACCCCCCCCTCCCGCACTTACTGCAGGACAGTGGCTTCAGGGTGCTCAGCCGCTGAATGGCAGATACTAAATAGTAGTAAAAAAATTCTCACTTCTAAGAAGCTAGATAACAAGCAATCTCTTTTCTCACAAATTGAAAGAAGAGGGAAGGGGAAAAAAAAGAGACAGGACAGGACATAGATGCAATAAGATATATAATTTTTGAAATTTCATACTAGATAGAGCATCAGACTGAGACGAAGAGGACCCAGGTTTGAAACCCCGAAATTCCCAGCTTGAGCACGGGTTCATCTGGTTTAAGCACAGCTCACCAGCTTGAAATCAACATCGTTGGCTTGAGCAAGGGGTCACTTGGTCTGCTGTAGCCCCCTAGTCAAGGCACATATGAGAAAGCAATCAATGAACAACTAAGGAGACTAAGAAGCCACAATGAAGAATTGATGCTTCTCATCTCTGTCCCTTCCTGTCTGTCTGTCCCTATTTGTCCCTCTCTTTGTCTCTGTCACACACACACAAAAATTCATACTGAAGAATATATTTTGCTTCTTAAACATTAAAAGCCAAAGAAAAAGGACTAGCAAGGGGGATAACATTGCTAGATTTAAATATGGAATAATTATTCTTGAAGTAGAATAAAAATTTATATGAAAATGAGGAAAGAAAATGTAAGAAATCTGATGGGAGGCCACTGGATTTACGCACTAAAATAAACATAGTAGATATAAAGAACAGAGAGAAAAGATACTATATAATTAAGTAATTTATACTCTAAAGAGGTAAAAGAGTATACTCTTTGTTATTCTGGGATCAGGCATAAACTGGGTAGTTAGGGCACACTGTCAGGTACTCATCCTTCCAGAGCTTAGATAAGAGACATCCTTAGAAGTGTCCTCTTTTGATAATCTTATCTAGCCTCACAGTTCCAAATAGCATGGACATGTTAACAAAAAAATGTTCCTCTATAGCTCACATCTTTGCTCTAAACTCCAGGTTCTAATAGCAAATTGCCTACTTAATAGCTATGATCAGATATTTAAACATATCTCTCAAACACATCCCAAATTGAATTTTTATGTTCTTCTCCAAAATCTGTTCCCTCTATGGTCTTTCCCATTTCAAAAGAAGAAAATCACTTTTCAGGTGGAAACCTGGCATCAACCGTAACTCCTCTCTTTGCCCCATTCAATCTGTGAGAGAATCTTAGTGATTAAACCTTCAAAATAGCCGGAACCTGATCACTTCTCATCCCTTCAATTACTGTTCTTGTTCAGCCGCTAACATTTCTTGTTTGGATTCTTGCAATAAATTCCTAACTGGTTTTATCCTTATACCCTTCCCTGCCTTCATCCCTACCTCACTCTCTCTCTAGGCTGTTTTCAACATAGCAGTCAGAGTGATTTTTAAGAAATAAATCATATTGTGTTACTCATCTAGTCAGTGACCCAGGGTAGTCCGCAAGGCCCACTGTTCTCTATCCCTCCATCCACAATTCTACTTCTGACTACTCTCTGCCCTTACTGATTTTGTACCAGCTGCCCTGGCTTGCTTATCATTTCACAAACTTCAAGACAACAGCCTTATTCCACTCATACTTTTCTTTCACATAACAGCACAGCAGTTTCTTTAACCTCTGTCAGATCTTTGCACACTTGTCACCTTTTCACAAAGTCTCCCTTGACCATCCTATTTAAAATTGTAAACCCTACCTATCACCTCTGATGTTAAAATATTCAGGGAAGTGAGGTAAGAGAATCACTAGTAGTGCCTGCCTTGGGCCTTTTCTAAAGAAGTCACTTAGATATTGTTTTGAAGAGGGTGGTGCAGCATGGTGCGGTGTGTGTGTGTGTGTACATTTTTGGGAGGAGAGGTTAATGAAGAAATCAAATTAAAATTAATTTTCATTTCTAAATGGTCAAAGAAAGTAAAGATCTTCCCAATTTAGTCTGCATAATACTCAGTCTTAACAAAGTATAATTTGTAGAGTACTGAAGCAAATGGACTCTTCTATACTGACGGGGATAATTAGAGTGTAAGAGCTTCACAGACTACAAATTCTACTGCAGCTTTATCAAAAGCAGTCACTTTACCTCAGTATGACAGTTAACAACATATGATCTAGTAAACAAATATTTTCACACAGAACAAAAGTGCTATCAAAGGCCGCAACTGTCAACACAAATTCCATTCTTGCAAGAGAAGAAAATACGTAAACTGTTGATCACCTCTAGTTGTTTTAACTAGCATGGAGGTTGTCATGGAAACATTTCTGCGAAGTTCACAGTGATGAAATACAAACACTTCCAGTTTAATTGCTATTAGGTTTAGCATACCAGAATTTATTTATACTCAGTGTGCATTATGATAAAATGTATTAGAAATAAAGCTTATAATGATCTAGCATAACAATGCCAACATTTCCTTTTAAAAAATTAAATGAAAATGAAATTCAATGGCAGTTTAAATTTTTCCCAGGGAAAACATCCCTGGGATGTTTTTGTGCTTGTATTTTTTGTGTAGGATATGACTTATAAAAATATGTTTGTATTTTAATTTTATATCATGTGAATTACAAAAAAAAATACTACTTCACACAAAAATATCAACACAAAATGTGCTAAAATAAAAATCTCAGCAGGAAGAAATTTAAATTTTCTAAGTTACTTTTCCATTAATGATGTATGATTATTAATATTTAACTATGAATTTTGTTTTATTTTGTGGTGATAAAATACTAGGAAAAGTTTATTTAGGAACTTTCTTTTTCTTAATTATGCTTTCTTTGGAAAAGAAAAGAAAAATCTACAGAAGTACTGAGGAAAATAATATTAAATGCATGTGTATGAAATCACATATTCATGAAATCCAACTAAACATACTCAATGGTGTGGAATTTTGTATGGACTAAAGTGTATTCTTAATTTTAAATATAAAGTCTTAGGGCTAAAGTACAAATGTATAGAGAGGCTATCTAGATATAGGACTTGGTTTAATAATTGAAATAATCCTAAAGAACTTGAGATGCTGTGGCCATGAGAGAGTTCCACAGTCAAAAAAGTTTGGCAAAGCTAAACAAGTGTATGAAATTTTTAACTGTAAATCTTTCTAGAATATTCTAGAGAGACATTTTTTCCTAAAAGTTTAAACAAAGTTTTTCCTTTGTTTTCTTCAAGAAAATACTAAGTTTTCTTTTACTACATTTTAAAGACATCCAAAAAATACTTTACGACTAAAAATAATTTTAAAATTATTTATTAAATGCCTAATATGTGCCCAGAAGCTAGATAATTACTAACTGGAATACAAGAGCATAATAAGATAGTTTCTGCCTTGGCAAACCTTAAATTCTGTTAATGACAGAAAAGTGAAAGTATCAGAAGCAATTACAGAACAAAACAAAGCAAAATACATTTAGGGTTAATGATACATTTCAGCATATACTGTCACACTAATCAGTAGTAAAAGAGAATTGGGCAGGCACAAGCTTCCAAGTTTTCGCAGGAAAAGATGACATAACTTGCAGTTATACATTGTCAAATGTAGGATACTTAGTAGAAATATCCAAAAACTCACAAATGAGTAACAAAAGTGCAATTTTACTATAATTTTCTAAATACACTTTTTATTCTCGTGTTACTTAGCAGTCAAAGTCGGGTCTGCCATCTGTTTCTAATTCAGAGTTGTCTAGTAGCTAAAATACTGAGTATTCACAATATCACTGCCATAGCCAATAATCAATGTGTGTAATTATGGCAAAGATACATAAACAAGTTGATACTAATTTTGTCTCCAGATCTCAATAAAATGCAGATCAACACAGGCAAAATAATATTATCCTGGTTCACTAACAATAAAATATAGGACTTGCTATTCAAACCTTTGAATTTTAGTCTGAGGTTTTCCACTAATATCTGTGTGACCTCTGACACGGGACTTGTTTCTATAAGGCTCAATTAAGAATGCTGGGCTGGCTCTGGCCAGTTGGCTCAGTAGTAGAGCATCAGCCTGGCATGTAGATGTCCTGGGGTTCAATTCCCAGCCAGGGCACATAGGAGAGGCACCCATCTGCTTTTCCAACCTTCCCCTTCTCATCTATCTCTGTCTCTCTCTTCCCCTTCTGCAGCACTGGAGCAAAGTTGGCCCAGGCACTGAGGATGGCTCCATGGCCTCCACCTCAGGCACTAGAATGGCTCCAGTTGCAACAGAGCAATGGTCCAGATGGGCAGAGCATTGCCCCCTGGTGGGCATGCTGGGTGGATCCCAGTCAGGTGCATACGGAAGTCTGTCTCTCTGCCTCCCCACTTCTCACTTCAGAAAAATACAAAAAAAGAAATAAATAAATAAAGATTGCAGGGCTGACCATAGTCAGATAGCTCCATTGGTTGGAGCATCATCCTGATGCAGGGTTTCAAGTTCCTTCTCTGGTCAGGGGACATACAGAAGTCAACCAATGAATGAACAACAAATCGATATGTTTCTCTCTTTCTCTCTCTCCAACCCTTAATTCCTCTTTCTCAAAATACAATTAATAAATAAGTAATTTAAAGAGAAGAATTCTGGGATTTTTATTCCTAAGAGAACTCCTGCTCTATAATTCTAATTCTGTGTACTCAACTTCCTGAATGGAAAGCCCAAATGAGACTGGAAGATGTGATATCTCCAACATAACTAAGTCAAAAGGAAAAAAAGTTTCTGTCAGCCAGAGATCTAAGGTATTTCAGACAAAACAAGCACAAAGACTGTATTTTTATGTGCTAATAATAAATGGAGAGGATGAAAAGGAACAGAAGGTTAAAGCTTCTATGAAGAAGAAAGCCACTTCAGAATACTAGAAAGTCTTTAAAATATTATGATTCTATACTTAGTTGTTTAAAACTTCTGCATTTCCCCTGCAGACTTTTAACTGTGTTTTCATTATCAGAAAATATTTATTGAATGTCTAATTGTATGAAGTGATACACAAAAATATGTATATAGTCATGGTCCTTGAGTCCCTGAATCATTTTAAAACTTAAGTCAAACAACACTAACATGGACATGTTCAGAACCATATGATCAGAAATTTTATAAATTCCATTTTGGGTGTTTACTCAGGGAATGAGTAATTTGAGGGTAAAGAGAAACTTTAAGAATTAAATAGAAATTAAAGTTTCAAAAATAAATTTAACTGAATATTTACAATGAAAATATAAAAGGCCAAATATAAAAATCTGCTTCATAAATAAAAGCTGAGTCATTTTAGGAGCAGAAAAAAATTTACAAGGTCTATTTAACAGTTTATATTTGGATAAGCAGTGGTGATCTGAAGCTGAATTTCTTGCTCTTGATGACAATATTTTGTTCATTTCAGGGTACTACTGGGTCATGATCAACCACAGATTATTGTTAACTAAAAGGGGAGAAATGAATTGAATTGGAGCTGGAGTATATTTCTTAGATTTGGCTGCACATTAAAATCAAGGTATTTTACTGCCTCTGATTGTAAAACAAAGACTATTGGAATATCCTTAAACCTTAAAGGGAATTAAGGAGCAAAACCAAGCACATGCAATTTTCTGATCCATAATTTAATCATTAACCTATCCCTAACATTCCAACATATGCAGATACCTACAACATGCAACCGCCAATTTTCATTGCCAAAATCACATATGAATTTTATATCATTATGGCCTTGGCAGGCTGGCGCAGTGGATAGAACATTGGTTCAGCATGAGAACATCCCTGGTTAATCCCTGATCAGGGCACACAGGAGAAGTGACCATCTGCTTCTCTTCCCATTCCTCTCTCTTTTCTCTCCCTCTTCCCCTCCTGCAGCCAGTGGTTTATTGGTTCAAGCAGGGCCCCAGGTGCTGAGGATAGCTCAGTTGATTGGAGCATCAGCCCAGATGGGGTTGCCATGTGGATCCTGGTCAGGGCACCTGCAGGCATCTGTCTCACTACCTTCCCTCCTCTCACTTGGAGAAAGGAAAAAGATAACTTATATCATTACTATTTTGTTCCTCATATTTAACAAGAAATATGCACAATTTATTTCCATATTTATTTTATGTTTATTTTCTAGTACTGACTACAAACTTATGCAGCTACTTAAACATCATATAAAGAACACTCTGAAACAAGGAAAGGGGATAGGAAAGGTAGGAGAAATAATAATTTTAAATTTCTGTTAAATCACTATGAAGTTATAATTACAAATGACCACATGACAGAACATATCTGAACACAACCCTTACTGATCTCTATGCAGTTGAAGAAGCGAAAAATATTTTAGATAAAATTCAAAAACTGATAAAAACAAAACCCTGCCCTTTGCAAGTCTGACCTTGTGGAACCACTTCTTTCTATTTCACCAATCCAGTGCCTTCCTAGTCTCTTATACCTTCTAAATAGTAAAAAAGAAAAAGCTCCAAAGTCATCTGAAATAGTTCACTGACAAGCAAAAGTAACTGCTGATGAGTTTCACTCTTCCAAATTTTCCATCTTTTATGTATCATTATGAAATGGGTCTGTCCCACCCAAAAGAAATTTTGGGCATTTTAGCAGACAGATTCTAAGGTCCCTAATGATCTACTAAAGAATTTATGTTCTTACCTATAACCCTTTCCGCTTGAGTGTGGGAAAGAACTGTGGCTTGTTTTTAACAAAATGGGCACAGCAAGTGATTGAGATCCATTACCATAATTATGTTAGGTAAGCCTGCTACTCCCATCTGACTAGCAGAATCTCTCTGTTGACCCTCTTCTTTGTTGACTTGAACAAAGCAGGCTTTTATATGGAGACCTACATGGCAGAAGAAACTGAAGCCAGTCTCCAGTCAACAGCCAGCAGGAAACCAAGGTCCTCTGTCCAGCAACCCACAAGAAATTTGATCCTGCCAAAAACTATATGAGATTGGAAGTGGATCCTTTCCTACTGAATCTAGGATAAGACTTCAGCCCTGATTGACACTGTGATTGCAAGCTGGAAGTGACCATGAAGCAAAGGACCCAGCAAAGCCATGCCCAAGTTCCTGACCCAAAGAAACTGTAAGATAATAAATGCATTACCCTAAGTTTATGGTAATTTGTTATGCCACAATCAATAGATCATATAGGTATCAACAAAAGAGTAAAAAGATTTGGGAAGAGGAAATTGGAAGCATCTAAATGACCTACTTATAAGATTCAACCAGAAAGTTATTTTAATGTAATTTTAAGATGATATGGTTAGGAATATATGACCAATTCTGTTGTCTTCCACATAGCTTCTTACTCATCCAGGTTAATCCAGGCTAAACTGAAATACTATACAGCTGCTAACATGCTGGATTTAGGGGCTTTTACTGCCAATTTATGTATGTCTTTTCACACTAGGTTATTCTAAAAATCTGTCAATCATTTCACCTTAGCACATGTCCATGTTTCACTGTAAGAACTACATACTATTTAATAATGACTGCCATAGTTTTAGTTGTAAAACCCAACATTCGTATTCCAGTAACATCAAATAAGAAGGGAAAATATTATAAATCCTTCTATATTTTCACATTTTATAAAAAGAAAAGCATTTAAGAGTACATGCTACTCTCACTGACTATGCATTCCCACACACACACAACCTGTACAGACCATATATATATATATATATATATATATATATATATATATATATATATATATAATATGTGTGTATAAATTCATACTGAGAACGTGTGCTATAATGTTTTGAATATTCACATAAATAACCCTATTAGGCATGTATACATTATTCAAAAGTCAGGTCAGGTGCGATCTCTCCCCAACTTTTTTCTGAACGTCAGAATAAAACATTCTATAGGCTGATTTTTTAACAGATCTTAATTCATTTGGTCTTGCATTATAGTTAGCTATTTACACATATATTTCTCCCTCTATAAGTTAAGCTCCTTGAGAGCAATACTATGTCCTATTCAAGTCCCTCAAAGACCTACTACAGTGCCTTCCTTGCGTGCAAGTTTTTAAAGTGATTCAGGTCAATTTTAAACAAAGTGTTATTTCTTCATATTACCATCATTTAAAAAAAGGTAATGGTCGTCACTAGAATAAAATTTCTTGTTTAAAATATGCACCTCTTATAAAACATATAAATGAGTATTTGGTGAGATAAGTATAACAGTGTGATGGCCATGTGCCCACATTGGCATGCTATCAATCTGAGACCAAGAGAGGCAATCCCTCTACTGAACATCCTGCTCTAAAATTAAAAAGTGGTTGGGCTTTGTTTGTGTGGCGGGCAGGCTGGTGGAGAGGAAGGGCAGGAATCCTGATTCATTGAACACCGGGAATCCAAACTATGGCGAGGCTTTGTACAGCAAAATCAGATAACACAGAGGAAATTTCTGGAGGATTAAGTTTCTAAAAGATTTTCAAGATCTTTGATTTCTCCACAGCCATCAGTTCTTATTTCCTCTCCTGGAAACTTCTAGGCCTGAAAGTCTAGGTTCTTTTGTTGCCACTATGGGTTCACAGTTTAGATTCACATAATACACAAGCTATAATCAAGTTCAGAGAAGCAGATTCATACCCACTTAAGTATGCAGTTATTTAAGAAGACAGAATAATATTGTATAGTCATTAACTTGCTATTCATTTGGTACACTGAATAGAAAAAAAATGATGCATTTCTTACTTTTAAAATACGGACTAAATGAAAAGATCTTTGCATTCATAGTCTATACAATACAATTCAAATGTGAGAGTCATTCGTTCATGTATTCAAACTTTTACTTAGTGTTAGATATAAGGCAAACTGAAAGATGGTTTTAAAAAATTAAGTACTGGGTCATGCTTGCTTAGTGACTAACTGAAGGCTGAGTGTGTGATTCGGTGACTGAAGGTAGCAGTGGCCATGAGCACAGGCTTAGGGATTAGACATGAGTTTGAATTCTGATTTCCTCGCTTATTAGTTGTACATACCTGGGAGACTTATTTTAATATTTATATCCTTATTTCATCATCCATAAATTGTATGCCTCATAAAATTGTAGTGAGGATTAAAGTAATCATAAATTATAGAAATTCTCAGTTGCACATACTCAACATATAAGATCAAGATGACAATAATGATGATAGTGCTGATGAAAGAGGAGGAGGAGGACATTGCAATGATAGATAATGAAAAGGAGAATGAGAGAAAGAAGAGGAGGAGAAAAAGGGAGAGGAGGAGAAGGAAAAGGAAAATGCATCTTATTTTGAAGCTGCCTTTAACAGGCCAACTATACTGTTAGCTCACTGCCTCTTAATGTACCATTTGGCCTTAGACAAAAATAAAAACATAGTCTCTGACCATGAAGATCTCAAAGTATACCAAAAAGCAGATCGATAACAATAGAGTGTATGTTATAATATAGAATAAAATCGGAGACCTTTAGGAACTCAGAAAAGGCAACACACCAGTGCAAACAAATAACCAATAAATCTCTTGGGTTTTTTGTTTGTTTTTGTTTGTTTGTTTTTACAGGGACAGAGAGAGAGTCAGAGAGAGGCATAGATAGATAGGGACAGACAGACAGGAACGGAGAGAGGTGAGAAGCATCAATCATTAGTTTTTCATTGCCGTTGCAACACCTTAGTTGTTCGTTGATTGCTTTCTCACAAGTGCCTTGACCACGGGCCTTCAGCAGACCGAGCAACCCCTTGTTGGAGCCAGCAACCTTGGGTCCAAGCTGACGACGAGCTTTTTGCTCAAGCCAGATGGGCCCGTGTTCAAGCTGGCGAGCTCAGGGTCTCGAAACTGGGTCTTCCGCATCCCAGTCTGATGCTCTACCCACTGTGCCACCGCCTGGTCAGGCTAAATCACTTGCTTTTATTAAAAGAAACCACAGGAATCCTGGGCATTTACCCCCCCACCAAAAAAAAATTTGGATTTTAATATTAAATTAAGAATGATTTTAACAAAATCACCATGATTTGATCCTCATGATTAGCATAAAACTCAATTGTTTTAAACATGCTAGTTATATTATCATTTTTCAGATGTGGAGATTGGCATGTATAGCATTTATCATGAAAATAACCCTAGGTTAATTAAATAAGAAGTGTATTTGTAGGTAGAAGTGAGGGAGGATAGGCTGTGTTATGCAATTCTCAGTGTTTTTTTCCCTCATATACCTACTTATTCCTTAGAGCCAAACAATATGTTTTAAAATAACTATTTTGCGATTAGAGAATATGTTTACATTATGCACATTTTATAAGCAAACACACACACACACACACAGTGGAATAAAAATGGAAGAGAAACCCAAAAAAAAAACCAAGTCAAAAATATTTTGATAAAGTCATTAAGCATGTATACTCATTTTGTAAATTCTCCCATAATTTCATACAGAATTCCAATTTCATTTTGTGAAAAAGTCTTTTAATGTACTTCTCAGAAACATGAATTCTGTTATAGTTTACCATAATATCAAAAATCTGTTGAATAAGAAAATGATAAGTATTGTAGAAAACTCAAATAGTTATGTTTTTGATCATTTCAAATATGTTCTACAAACATTTGTGTACTTAAGAATAAACACAAGACCTTTACCAAACTTTTATATTCTATACTGAATATTTTGTTTATACCTAAAGCTTAGATAAGTAGCAAAGTCTATTTAACATTTATAGGTCTTGGCTGGGTAGTTCAGTGGATTAGAGTGTCATGCCTACATGTCAAGGGTAAGGGTTTAATCCCTGGTCAGGGCACATCCAAGAATCAATCAATGAATGCATGAATATGTAGAACAACAAATCAGTGTTTCTCTTTCTCTCTCTCCCTCCTTTTCTTTCTCTCTAAAATCAAGTTAAAATAAAGTTTAACATCTATGATGCATAAATGTGCAATATGTAATTAGTCACAGGAAATCAGACTGCATTCAAACAACCTACTGACACATTCACAATCTATAAACCAATATATAATAATAAAACATTTTTTCTAATTAAAACATTTTATTAACTGAGTTATAAACTTACATTTGGCTTTTCCATATTGGTACTGTCATTAACTTTTCTTTAAAAAAAATCAACATTTTATTACCAGGCAATATGTGTCGTTGACCACACAGAAAATGACAAAAGCTCAAGTATCTGTTTATTATAAAATTTCTAGTAACTTGTTAACTTATTTAATTTTAAATCGTACTTCCCCTCATTTTAATACTAACTGGAAGCTGCAAAATAAAGCAGAATAAAAACAAGTGAATAAGCCTGTGGAAAAAGTAAACTTACAAAATTAATTACAATTCTGGTAATTATGCTTACTGGAAAAGTCATATATAAACACATTATTTTTGTATCAAATTTATGACTGATGAATACCATACCACTCCTTAAAAATCATGTGTATTCAAATCTTACCTAGACTAGAGCATATAAAAAGTCTTAGATCTGTTAAGCTTTCATGCTGATCCATCAACTGAAAAAAATAATGTTTGTAAAAATTTTTAAAATGCAGTGTAAACATTTCAGCCCTGAACTTTTTTTCTATGCCTTTGAACCTTCTCTTTCATGTGCAATACCTGATGGCCCGTTGAGAATAGCTGCTGAAAGCCCCAAAGATGGGTAAAACAGAATTTCTGACTCAGGAAATAAAGATCAGCTGAATAGGATTCCCATATGGCAATCCAGATCAATGAGAAAGCAAGACCAGAAATTTACAATATCTACCCTACATAGTACAACATGAAGGTTGTATTTCATTGCTAATAACAAAACTTCCAGAGTCAAAGAAAAAAGAAAAAAAAAGAGATAAATTTTAAGCCTAGTAATGAGAAACTACACGTTATTTTGACATTTTGTTCTAAATTCTAAACAGAATATGAAACCCCACTATCTTTATTTGGAATCACTGATATGGTAATAAATTCTGTGACTAAACAACTACATTGGGCTAAAACAACTAAAGCAATCCTAAAAGGTGGATTCATATTTAAAGAAAAGTCTTACAAATTTCTAGCCACTATCAACTTAGATGGTAGTCTGATATGTTTTACACTAAGATAAAAAATTATTTACTTCAAGTTTTGTGAAGATAAACTTAAATCTCAATAGTGAATATATATATATATAATTAAACAACCTAAAATAATTTAATAATTTATTACGAGGCTACTAAATACTCATGGACTCAGTAATCCATGCAGAACTGGAATTACCTCAGCAGTTCCCTACTGGCTGGCACTCCAGTCATTTCAAGGTTCCTAGGGTGGGCACTCGTTCCTCGGCAACTCTGCATTGCTGTGGCTCACAACCCAATCCTTTTCTGTTCTGGACATGATTTTATTCTCAGCACATCTGTTTCTGAAAAACCTGTACCTATTTGTTTCTATTCGGACTGAGGCTACATAAAATAAATTCCCTGTTCTACATAACTATTGTTCAAAAAACTGTGCCCTACCAAATCTCCCCAAGTCTCCCTCATGCCTTAAACAAACCAGTTCCTTGCCCAATCTTTTTATGATACTTCTTCCCAATCCTTTGAAACCATGTTCACCTCTAGATAAAATGTGAAATTCAAAACTGAATACAGTTAAAATGTGAAATTCAAAACCTGAATACAGTACTATAAATATGATTTATCCATTTCAAAACACCCTCTGCATGCTAATCTAACCATGTTTTTTGTGAGTTTGCATTAGATTTTAACAGTCAAGATCCATGTATCACTGCCCACTAAGTATCTTCACTTGGATTTCCTACAAACTCTTTAAACTCAAAATAACCAAAATTAAATTTATCCTCTTCTTTCCTTTTCACTTCTTGACTTCATCACACTCCAAATTTTCTTATAATAATGCCTAGACTAGAGAAATGGCTAGAGATGTGCTAATATCCTACATCCTCCATCTTTATTTTATCTGTCATCCAAATGACTAACAAATCCCCTCTAATTTACTATACAGAGTCTAGGCTCTAAACCAAACAGCTAGTCTAGGCCCTAAACCAAACAGCTAGTCTAGGCCCTGGCTGGTTGGCTCAGTGGTGGAGTGTTGGCCCGGCATGTGGATGTCCCAGTTTCGATTCCTGGTCAGGGTACACAGGAGAAGTGATCATCTGCTTCTTTCCCCTTCCCCCTCTCCCTTCTTTCTCTCTCTCTTTTTCCCTCCAACAGCCAAGGCTCCATTAGAGCAAAGTTGGCCCAGGCACTGAGGATGGCACCATGGCCTCGCCTCAGGTGCTAAAATGGCTCTGGTTGCAATGGCCCCAGATGGGCAAGCATCGCACTTGCCAGGTGGATCCCGGTTGGGCACATGTGGGAGTCTGTCTCTCTGCCTTCCTGCTTCTCACTTAAGAAAAATAGCAGAAAAATATAAATAAAAATGATAAATAAATAAACCAAGTGGCTAGTCTAAATTCTTGCTCTGCCCTTACCAGTTCTGTGGCCTAGGACAAGTACCCTAGGTTCTCTGTACTGTTTCCTTATCTGTGGAATTGAAATAAAAAATACTTTCCCCATAAGACTGTTATAAGGACTAAATTCCTGTATGTAAGGTGCTTAAAAGAGTTATCAGCCCTAGTGATCAGCTCACAGGGAGTTCACAATAAACATTAGCTGCCATTAACTATCACTGTTGTCATCTCCTTAACACCTTTCAGATCCATTTATTATTGTCACCATTGCTGACTTAGTTTAGATCCTTCAATTCTTTTTTTCCATTAGGATTATTGTTGCAGCCTTCAAAACTGATGGCTTTGCTCTTCTTGTCAAACTCTTATTTTCATAACTTTGATCATACTATCCCTTAGTTCCAAATGCTTCTATGGGTTACTACAGTCCTTAGGGTAAATGCAAATTATTGAGCATGGTATACAAAACACGACTAGATAATCCAGTAACTTTCTCTAGCCACATTTATCCCCTGGATTCTCTTAGCATGTAAGATTCGAGCCAAACTAATTTAGCCCCTCTGTTCTTCTAGCATTTTATATTTGATTGACATTGATCAACACGAATTTGCATGAAATTTGAGGCTCTCAATCCTTTTCTATTTTTTTTTTATCGGAGTTACTAAATTGGTCAAAATACTCTGAGACTCTGCTGCCCACCCACCTACCGACTCATCTCATCTTATATATGCCTGCCTTCCAGGAGAAAAGAACTAAATGACATGAGATGTAATCATACAAGTATGTTTTCATGGGTTTTCTACACATCTGCTTTAGCAGGAATGATAGAGATCCGTTCTAGTTAAAGTATCATTGGGAGAATGGCAAAATGGATTGCAGTTGGCGATTCACTTAGGTCTAAAACAGCCTCTTCTTGCCCACCAGAAAGTGACCAACCACTTTGAGAATCACTGCTCTAAAAAGCCATATGACCTTCATCTTCAACCTGTGTCTGTGAGTCACATGGCTTATAACAATACAGGGATCTCTGGGAAACCTCTTCTCTCTCCATTCACCCATTCTTTGGTAACATCCTGCAAAAACCTCTATAACTGTACTTACAGTGTAGTAAAATAATTTAACATTTGTGCCTGTCAAGATCTTTACAAAGCCTGATTCTTCCTAGATAAAGAAAGTAGTCAAAATAATAATAATTCTCGGCTGATATATAACCAGTCATTTACTATACCTGTCTATTTTTAGCTATCTCATATACTTTTTTCATTTTTAGTCACTTTGAAAACATTAATTTTTCTCACTTTGAAATCATGCTTTAATGATAACAAAGTTCACACAGAATAAAAAATTATGAATACAGACAGCATAACTGGTATAAATTCTCTATTAATCCACTCGTAATCTCTAAGGAGAGCACAGTTACTTAAAAGGTCACATTTATTTTTTGCCATTTTTATTCCTAAATGACACAAAACAGTCAACCGCTATGAACCTAAGAAAAAGTATGTGGAAATATGGTAAGAGGCTACGGTAGAAAGAGAACTATACTGGGAATCAAAAAATCTGGTTTTTGTCTCAGCTTGACTAATAAACACTGATTAAAATCTTATCGTGCTTGCTATCTATGAGTCTGTCTTTATTTTGCTTGTTAGTTCATTAGATTCTTCAAAGCACACTTATAGCAATGGGGCAGGGAAGGGCAAGGAGGAGAAGTGAGAAAAAAAAAAGAGAAAGAAAAAAACTCATGAACACCAACAACAGTGTGGTGACTGCTGGGGGAGAAGACATGGGAGGAGCTGGAGGAGGGTGTAGCCAAAATAAACGGTGATGGAAGGAGACTTGGCTTGAGGTGGTAACAAACAGTGCACTATAAATATGATGTATTGTAGAATTGGGCACCTGAAACCTATATAATTTTGTTAACTAGTGTCACCCCAATAAATTCAATAAAATGGAAAAAAACAACAGCAACAACGTAAAAAAAAAACCAAAAAAACAAATGGACCCAATATAATCACAAGGTTCCTTATAATAGGGAAGCAAGAAGAACCAGGGTCAGAGAGAAGGTCAAGTGACAATGGGAACAGTGGCTGGACTGATTCACATAGAAGATGGAAGAAGGGGCCAAAAGCCAAAAGATACAAACACCCTCTCTGAACTAAAAAAGACAAGGAAATGGGCTCTCCTCTAGGAGAGCCTCCAAATGGAACCTGTCCAACTGATACCTGGACCTCAGCCCAATAAAATTGATTTTGAATTTGTGGTCTCTAAAATTATAAGAGAATAGATTGTATTAAGTTTAAAAAAAATCTTGATATGGCCTCAGATTCTTCAACAACAAAATAGAAGTTTATAGTAACTGATATAGAAGATCCCTTTCAGTAAGAATAATAAAAGTATTTGTCCCCCAAGGTAGCTATAGAAATCAAATCAAGTAATTTATATATTGTACACTGTAAACATCCATAAAGCATTCATTTGTATAATTCTATGATAATAAATAAAGGAATATAAGATGAACTGCCCCAAAGCAGAATCTGAAGACTATAAAATTATTTCCATCTGACAGGCTTAAGAAGAGAGTTATTTGAATGTGTACTTTTTTTTTATAGCTGCTGAGATCTACTCTGAGTACATGTAATATTCATAAAAGGAGGGGTGGTAGGGGGGCACTATCCCAAGATTCTACAGGTATTCTCCATAAGATAATCTCAGACTGGGACTTGAGACTCAGAGTTTGTAGAGCCTGTGGACGGCATGAGTGTGTCTAAGAAATGAGAGACCAAAGGTCCAAAACTTAGAAGGAGGCAAAGGTCTTGAGAAGACAACCCATTTCTAAACTCTCATTACCTCTAATCATTCTTCTACATTAATTCTTAATCATAATTACTCTATGTTTTAAAATTTTTAATGCCATATACTTGACTGTTACTTCTTTTTTAAACAATTCTTTTCTTTTTTAAAAATTTCTTTTTATTTATTCATTTTAGAGAGGAGACACAGAGTGAGAGAGAGAGAGAAAAAAAAAGAGGGAAGGAGTTGGAAGCATCAACTCCCATGTGTGCCTTGACCAGACCAGTGCAGGGTTTTGAACTGGCGAGCTTAGTATTCCCAGGTCGACGCTTTATCCACTGCACCACCACAGGTCAGACTTGACTGTTACTTTTATACTGTATTTCCTTATCTAACTTTCAGCTATATTTTTTATTTATTTATTTTGTGACAAAAACAGAGAGAGAGAGAGAGAGAGAGACAGATAGGGACAGACAGGAAGGGAGAGAGATAAGAAACATCAATTCTCCATTGCAGCACCTTAGTCGTTCACTGATTGCTTTCTCATATGTGCCGTGACGGGGGGTGGGGGGGGGAGAGGGCGCTACAGCTGAGCCAATGACCCCTTGCTCAAGCCATCAATCTTGGACTCAAGCTAGTGACCTTGGGCTTCAAGCCAGAAACCATGGAGTCATGTCTAAGATCCCACGCTCGAGCCAGCGACCCCATGCTCAAGCTGGTAAGCCCATGCTCAAGCCAGAGAGCTTGGGGTTTCGAACCTGGATCCTTTGCATCCCAGTTCAACATTCTATCCACTGTGCCACCACCTGATAAGGCTCAGCTTCTGTTTTAAGTGTCATATTATAATTCTTTTAACTTTTACTCTATTTTCTGAAATTGTAGCTCTAATTGGTTCTTTTCCTATTATTATCATCTATAGCTATCATTTTAAATATCATTATAACTGTCATTTTGTCTTAAATATTTTCAATTTTTAAAATTCAATTTCTATTTTAATACTATTCTGATCTTAGTAATGGTATTTTTCTTTTGTCACATCTGTGTTCCATTTATCACTTTTTTATGACTTGTTTTTATTATTATGATTAACAAAAAGCAAGTCTGGAAAAGAAACAAAAGTGAAGAAAGACATTATAAGCTAGAAAGGTTGGCAGTTTTCTTCCTTGCAACTACTTCTTCTGCTTCTCTGATTCCTCAATAGGTTCCTTGGCCCAGTCCTCGATGGCTCCCTAAAGAACCTTACTTACCTAAGAGGCAGAGCCAATCCACAGCCTAATTCCCTCCTACAGGGCCTTAAGGCTGACTCTGCAAATTGCATCTGGATTTGCTCCAGTGGTGTCATGTGTTAACTTCTCAAACTATCCAGGCTTTATACGAGCTACTGTGAGTATTTTTAAATTCATAACTCCAAAATATGCAACCAGTAGACTTGGGGTCATAGAAAAATGAGCTCAGCTATAGCGCCCCCTTCCTCCCCACCCCCACCCCAGTCAAAGCACATATGAGAAAGCAATCAGTAAACAACTAAGGTGCTGCAACAAAGAATTGATGTTTCTTATCTCTCTCCCTTCCTGTCTGTCCCTATCTGTCCCTCTCTCTGTTTCTCTCTCTGTCTTTGTCACAAAATCAATAAATAAAAACATCATATTAACCAGAGGAATAATATGAAAATAAGTATTATATAAACATCATTCTGGCTGCTATGTTAGAGAATCTACTAAAGATGTATAAAAGTATCCATGAAGAAGTCATTCATAAATTCAACAAATACATATTAAGCAGCGACCATGTGTCTACACTTTGGTAGGCTCTGATATAGCAGGGTATAAAAGATAAAATAGAAAAGCCACACACTAAAAATATGTATAGTAAATACATATTTCAGGAGACTACTTCATCAGACCAGACAAAAGCTGACAGTGTCTCAGACACTGATAGTGGACTAGAGATAAAGAAAAGTAGGTTGACTGAGATAATATGGAAGTTAAATGGGCACTTAACATTCAATGATTCAAAAGGAAAAACAAAATAATTGTATAAGTTATGTTCTTTTCTCTTTCACTCAAGGTTTATACATTTTCTATTGTTTAAAAATAGAGACCTCTAGCCTGACCTGTGGTGGCGCAGTGGATAAAGCGTCGACCTGGGAACACTGAGGTCGCCAGTTCAAAACCCTGCACTGGTCTGGTCAAGGCACATATGGGAGTTGATGCTTCCAGCTCCTCCCCGCTTTCTCTCTCTCTCTCTCTTTCTCTCTCACTCTGTGTCTCCTCTCTAAAATAAATAAATAAATTAATTAATTAATTAAAAGGCCTCAAGTGTTTAAAAAAATCATTAAAAAAAAAATAGAGACCTCTATTCTGTTTTCTTTCAGTGTTTCTATGTTTTCAGCCAATTAATTACTGTTTTCAATCTCTGATTTTCTAATACATGTCAAAATTTCAGAATGATATAACTTCAATATTTTCAGACAAAAAGACTCTCAAGTCCACCAACCGTTATTATTAGGTTCATTCTTGGAGCTGAACATCAATAACTAGAAGGGATTGTGGAGCTAGAAATAACACAATTTAACCTTTGTAAAAGAAAGCAGTATTTTACATTCTAACCAAGAAACTCAGAGAAGAAAATACCCAAGAGGAGATGAACAGAACACTGTTGGAAGCATTCATCTATAGCACACACACAAAAAAATTAGGGATTAAAAACATAAATTCGGGGTTGTTTAAAAGGATTTAACCGAACTTATAGAAATGAATAAAGTCAAATCAGTAACTATACAATGAAGTAAAGAATATTATATATCTTAGTCTCTTTAATAATGAAGTGCACAGAGTTGTGCTTTGATGATATCTCTTTGGGTTTTATAGAAATAGACAATAAGAGATCTTTTGGAAAATGTGTTGCTGGAATGTGATCAAGGATAGAGCCTTCAAATCACTTATTACTCCCATGAAAGGCCTCGCACGAAAATTTTAGAATTTAGCTTAAAGAATTACGTTCCCTTTCTTGAAGAATGCTATTCTTCCTTCTTTTTCAAAATGAGTATCTTGTAATTAACTATATTCCACATTAACTATAGGGAAACTCAGAGGCAAATTAGAAGCTTAACAAAAAGTCTCTATTATGTCTTTGGTACCAATAGATAACATTCATTATTTTGATATTCTATACTGCATTATGTATCTGAATAAATCCCTGTATCCTTTATCAATTACTGCATAACATACATTCCACCCCCAACTTAGTAGCTTTAAACAAGTTATTGCTGCTCATAATTCTGTCAATTGGCTGTGTGGATCTTCTACTGACCTGGCACAGGCTGGGCTTACTCATGCAGCCGTATGCACCTGGTCAGGCAGTGTGCCTGCTGGGCCTTGAACAGACTAGGTCTCTTCATGTGGTTTTTCAGCTTCAAGGAGGCCAGACCAGTCTTCCTCACATGCTGACAGCAGCATTCCAAGAAGGCAAGTTCTACTGTGCAAGCACTTATCAAGTCTCAAATCATATTTGCTTATGTGCCACTGGCCAAAGTCACACACACCAGCCAGAGTCACTGTGGGAGGGTGTGGATACTAGAAGGTGTGATTCATTGCAGGTGATAAATGTAGCAAACTACCATAGCAGCTCTCTACTAGGGCTGTTACTTATGCATCTTCCCATCTTTCTAATATTGGAATCATGTTATTCTTAACAAATTTTCTTTCGGATCTGCTCCATATCTTATATTTATAAGACTAAAACATCCTTTACAGGCGTTCTAAGCTCATACTAGTCCAACATTTCAGTGAATGAAGACTTATGTAGGATTCAAAAGTATCTTAAAATTTAAAATGCACCATATGCCACAGCAAATGTTCACTCCTAAATTCTTAAAGCTCTCATGGAATGAATAAAAATTCCTTTGAATTTAAGTGCAAATGCTTTTTTAAAACATCACAGCCAATCAGCTCTCCCACCAGGAACAAGTGCACCGTCCCATTGCTGATGTGCCTTTCCAAGCGCTAGAGGCACCTGTGCCCTCATCTACACGCATGCGTCAGCACGCGAGTGTCCACAATGACTGACACCATAAAACCCAAAAAAAGAACTATATGTTCTGGGGTTTTTTTCACACCAATTAATTCAATGATCATGACAAGAAGTGCGAAAAGGAAAATATTCATCTGAAGAACAAACATAAATAACAAAAGTCACCAAAGAAAAGGGAAAGACAGAATTCATTAAACTTATTGCATCTTTACAAGTTGTTACTATTTTTAAGATGCCCTGTGATAACAAAAAATTAAATGAGTTGAATAGGCAATATTAACCTTTTAATTCAACTTTTAAAGACATGACTATACTTGTGATTAAAGATGTACTTTGTGTTCCATTGGCTTCTTTTAATCACCAATTCCAATTCAATTCAAGATTGTAAGTTTTTCTGAAAATTAGTGTGTTTTTGGAAAAAGGTATGTGCACATGTAAGTTGAGGGGTGGTTGAACTCTAATCAGGTAAGTTGAATCTCCACGGACTGACAAGATTTGCCCAGTGGCTAACACACAGAAGTACAAAACACCAAAACAGCCCTTCCAGCTACAATTAGAATGCCAAAAAAATGTTGTTCTCGAAATAGGTGGCAAAATGCTGCAGAGATTTTCCAGCAGGGGAGACAAAATGTGGAACTTTACTTATGCACAGAAGACTTTTTGTTGTTGTTAAATTAGGCCAACAGCAGAGTTATTTTTAGATTACTTCACTTTCCTTTCTTAATGGGCTGGTATACAAAATAGGACAGAAAATGCACCATATGTCACAGCAAATGCTCAAAATCTAAATTCTTAAAACTCTCATGGAAATAAGAGATCTTTATCTTAAAATATGAAATTTTTATTCAAATGAAATTAAGACCATAACCTAACAACAGATAAATTACATACACCTTTATAAAACACAAATTCATTCGGGGGAATTTTTTCCTTTAATTATTTTTAGTTAAAATAAATAATTTGTAAGAAGCCAAAGTGTGAACGTGTTTAAAGCACACAGTTTTCTAATTCTATATTGACTAACATAGTGCTTGATTTCACAAAGGTACAAAATTTAAATGACTCATCCACTTGCTCTTTCACAAAATCAGTCTAAGGTGTCTTCAGGTAGTCTCAGTTTTGTTAGAAAGATAAACTTTCAGAAGTTAACTCTTTAATGCCCTGATCTTATTACTAAAGCGAACAAAATTGCAGTGCAACAAAAAATTTGACATGTCTTTGGTGTCTAACCAACTGAAAACAATTTACAGTTAGAATGATGACTACAAAGTGCTTATTCCCTCGAAAAATAATCAAGTAAAATATCTCAAGTTTTGGTATTTTCATGTTTACTATTTTATTAAATAATCATCTTGTGAGTGTTTCATATATTAAATGTGCTGAATCATTTTTTCCCCTTAAAACCAGGGCAGACAAATATTGCTAGATTGAATGTGCAGATCCACTTTGTCTCCCTATAAACAGGGAAGATAAATATTGCTAGATATAGTTCATTATTCTATGTAACCTAGTTTTAACATGATTCCATGCAGGAATTAAATAACATCTTTAAACTAATATAGGTATTCAGACACATAGAAGTTAAGTTCTGAGTAATGCTGGTCTGCTGATAAATTGTAATTTATAACAAAACAACTTTAACATGTAACATAGATAAATTTATGATGCAGAACTAGAAAATTAAAAAGTATTATTTTTAATGATGCTAAATTAGCTGTACTAATGAAATTCTGTGTATAAAGACTACCTTAAACAAACAATCTAATTCTTACACTAAAAATATACTTAAATAACCTATACTTTGATACAATCCTAAATTACTTTTTCTAAGTGAAGGGAGGAGAAATAGTGAGACTCCTGCATGTACCTGAACCAGAATCCACCCAGCACCCCTCATCTGGTACCAATGCTGGAATCAACCAACCTATTTTTAGTGCCTGAGACTTAAGCTCAAACCAACGGAGCCACTGGCTGTGGGAGGAGTAAAGAGAAAAAAGGGAGAAAGGGAGAGAGAGAGAAGGAGATGGTCACTTCTCTTGTGTACCCTGACCAGGGATCAAACCTGGGAGGTCCAATGTCCATATGCCGGACCAACATTCTATCCACTGAGCCAGCTCGCCTCGGCCACAATCCTAAACACCTTAATTCTAAGATATACCTTTTAAGAATAATCAAATATAGTGGTGAGAATAATATTATGCAGCATCGAAAAAAGTAGTTTTAAAAATGTAAAAAAATTCACCTCACCTGTGGTGGTGCAGTGGATAAAGTGTCAACCTGGAATGCTAAGGTTGCTGGTTCAAAACCCTGGGCTTGCCTGCTGAAGGCACATATGGGAGTTGATGCTTGCTTTTCCTCCTCCCTTCTCTTTCTCTCTCTCTCTCTCTCCTCCCCTCTCTAAAAATGAATAAATAAAATCTTTAAAAAAATGTAAAAAAATCATAGTATCATGCCAATAAAAGTATTGACAAAACCAAAAAATAAAAAAATAAATTAGTAAAAATCCAAATGGAGGCTTCTAGAGGAGAGCAGACTTAGATCAGGGAAGAACAGACATATTTGTATACACTCAAAACTTCACGCTTTGTGGCAGCCACTGGTGTTGGTACTAAATAAAATTTGTCTAAATTGAGGTGACATAATACTTTATAATGCAGGTCAATTAATTCTAAAGAGACCAAGCATGAGGGTATAAACAAAAAAAAGGCTATGTCCCAAGAATAAAAAATAAACATTATAAGACTAAACTTTTATTGAACAGTCAACCTGCTTCATACAATTTATTTTAGCCAAATAAATAATAAATGTGGAAGCATATGAAAAAAACTTTAAATAAATAGCAAAATATATTGGTGTTACCAGGTCATGTGATATGTGTAAGTATATAGTTTAGTTTTGTTTTCCTCTTTCTCTAGTTGCTAAACTCACATTTTAATTACTTAACACTAATTTCACATATATTTACATTAGAATTTTTCTAAAGTTGACCTCTAACTAAATACAATAGAATCCCAAGCTTCCATATTTTATGAATAGAATCTCTAGGGCTAAACTAGCTCTTGAAACATACCATTACAGAATTTGTGTACTTGTTTAAATTAATCTATTATTCCCACTTGAAATAAAGCTCCTCCCATGACAATATTTTTAACAACAGTTACTATACTAGCACACACAGTAACCACTTTTTGAGCATGTGCTTTTAATTAGGGCATCACCAACATATGCTCCTAATATCAACAAGCTAAAGAATATGTACCACTTACCAAACCTTTCTTCCAGTGGGCACGTATCTCCTCAGTAAATAATTACTTCCAGACAAATGGGAAAGGAAATTGTGTTTTGACTAAATTATCCAACAGTGTTTTCCTAAAACTGAAGGAAAGACATACTGTGAAGGTATTCTCAAAATGCTCTTCTTCAGTGCCTGAAACCTATAAAAGCCCAATATTATTAACCTAATTTTCTCGATGTGCACATGTGAAATGGTATCAACTATATAGACAGACATATAGTGCAGGGCAATGCCACTGCTTGTAGAAAACTCCCATCACAGAGTAAAATGGTCCAGGCTATTAGATACAAAGGAGAGAATTTATTTCCAACAGAAACTGGTGATTAATTAGCCTTATTATAAAAATAGAAAATTACTCCATTTCAGAATTAGGATAATCAGCTTCCTAAATATAAAACATAGCCAAGTTAAGAGTAAAATTCTCAGCTTAGTTGTAAGTCCAGAAAGTGACCCTCAGAACAGGAGAGCAGCAACCCTGCAAAAGAAATTACCTAAGATACCAAGTTAAATGGCATGAAAATCATTTATCCAAATCCATTAGTGAAATGCAAGAAAAATGCTAACAGGAGAGTCAAAATGATGCCCAGTAAGAAGGCATCTTTTAAATTTATAAGATGACTTACAAAACATATTTCTTCAGAAAATAAAGCTTAATTATAATGATGAATTTATTAATATAAAAATATGATATATAAAATTAAGCAATAAGACCTAGGGCTTTGAGAAACATAAAAAATAGAAACATAAAAATACTGAGGCACTCTTAAAGTGGACAACATCTAGTTATGCCACAGCTAATAGCTTCAGAGAACTTTATGAATAAACAATATAACTTCACTTGCAAATACCACAAACAAAATTCAAAATTAATTTTAAGTTTTAGATTTCCAATGATATTCTACTTCAGGCAGAGACAATATTTGACTTCTGTGAACATCTGCAAAGTCAGATTCTTCCTCTAAAGAATATTTCTGGATTGAACGTTTATAACTTAATCGCCCGTCCAAAGAGGGCAAGAAATGAGGAACTCAATATATTTGATCCTGAGGTCTGGAATGAGGACGCTCTGTTAGTGGAATGGGTTGCTCCTAGCACTCCATTTATTACAATGAACACATACAAAACAAAGCCAACAAAGAAAACACCCTTGCAGAAAAAAAAGTTAGGAGATAAGCTAGGAAAAAGGACAGAGGCCAGGCATCAGACCCATAGCTACTGCTGAAAGCAAAGTAGCTACTACTATGTGGAGATTTTTACAAGTACTATTTTTGAATTTATACAAAAATACCACCCTATAGAATTTTCATCCATTTTTTACAAATGTGAAAATTAGGTTCAGGGATCAAACAACTTGCAGATCACACAGCCAACATACAGTTATGCCTGGGATTTGCTCTCTACTTGTCCAAAGCCAAGTGCCCTCTAGTCCTGAAGTCAAGCCCACATCTCAATTCTGGATATTCCTGCTGGGCCTCCAATGGGAGCACCTATGCTACAAAGAGCTACAAAATAGAAGACATTGCCTTTGCCTGCCTGGCAGTTAATGTCTAGGAAGCATTGTGAAGATTTGATGCCCATGTCTTGAAAAAATGTGGTACATACAGGAGAAAGAGCACTAGACAAGGGGGAGGGAAGGGAAGCTCCTACTTATGGCTTTGCATTTTACCAGCTATATAAATTTGGGTAAATAACTTCTATTATTTCTTCATCTGCATAGAGTATTTAATATAACTTATTAAGGTGACCAATCGTCCTCCTTTAGGGAGGACAGTCCTTCTTTTGTAAGTTCCATCCTCCCTTGAAAAGTGTCCTCCTACATGTCCTCCTTTTTGATATTGGAAGACTAATCTGTAAATGTCCGTATTCGACTGATGCAGAGTCGATCCATTGCGTGTGATGTGACGTATTTGTATTTGACACGATGATTCGTCAAGGATCAGTACAGTGCGGCAAGATGCAATTATGATACGCATACGCTCCACACGGGAGACCTTGAGAGAACCCGTGATATACCAAGTGCGCAAATGGCTTTGTGTACTTCTTACTGAAACACTACACGGCACATACAACATTGTAGACTCGCAATTATTTCTTTCTCAGTGAATATTCAATCATAGACAAGTAAACACAATTCACATTTTATTAATTCATTATCTATTTAATAATGCCAAATAAGTATAATTTTATTTACAAGTATTTTCCCAAAATTCGAGTTTTAAAGTGGAAATCTAACCTCAAAGCATATCTATTAATAATGCATTTCGATTACATAGTTGCATAAAACAGACATTTTTTAAATAGAAAATGATAAATACACCCGAATATCACTCCAAATTAGTGGTTTTGATTGATACTTAGTTTTGTTAATTTAGCTTCCAGAAAATTTGCCTACCATCATGTAACGTTTTCAGTTCTTAATGTGCTTGCATTGTTCATGTAGCCCTATATTTTATTTTTAATTTTTAATTTTATTTAAGGGGTGGAAAATCAAAAAAGAGAAAATACCATTTCAATGATAAATTGAAAAAGGAATTTCCATTCCTCATATCAAAGAAGGATACCATTGTTTTCTGCAATATTTGCAGTGGAGAATTTTGTATTGCAGTTGGGGGCAGAGCAGCGATAACAAAACATTTGACCACCAACAAACATAATCAAACATTAGATGCATCAGCTTCCAGTTGTAAAGTAACAAGTTTTTTTAAAACTTCAAATTATTCTGAAGATGAAAAACGGTTGGCTGCAATGCAGGGAACATTTGCATTTCATACCATAATTCACAAAGTTTTCGTAGTATGAATTGTACAACTAAATTACTGAAAAAGTTTCGCAATGCAAAATTTTCATGTGCCAGGACAAAATACGAGGCTGTTTTGAAATCAGTATTTAAAAATTACTGTGAAAAAATACTTACAGAGGACTTGCAGCATTTGTAACAATTTTATCTGATGCATCAAATCATAATGAAATTAAATTGTATTCAATAATAGTAAGATTTTTTTTTTATTAATTCTAATGGGGTGACACCAATAAATCAGGGTACATATGTACAATGAAAACATCTCCAGGTTATCTTATCATTCAACCGTGTTGCATACCCGTCACCAAAAGTCAAATTGTCCTCTGTCACCTTCCATCTGGTTTACCCTGTGTCCCTCCCCTCCTCCCTATCCCACCCTCTCCTCCCTCCCCCCACCCCGTAACCACCACTCTCTTGTCCATGTCTCATATTCTCACTTTTATGTCCCACCTATGTATGAAATAGTAAGATATTTTAATGTTACCAAGGGCATTCAAGTAAAAATTTTTAATTTAGAATCCATGAAGAATTAAACTTCTGAAATTTTGTCAAACCATCTATACAGAGTAATAAGCAAAAACAATTTGAAACCCAAAGTTGTTGCACTAACAGCTGATAATACAAATACAAATTTTGGTGGGTGAAGATGCAAACAGGTGAATACTGTGTATGTAAAATTACAAAAGTTACTCCAAAAGAAAATACTAGGAATAGGTTGTAATGCACATATTTTGACAGATGCAATCAACACAGTCATGTGTCATGCTAATTGATGTAGAGGTAATAATAACTACAATTTACTTGGATTATAGTTGTTTTACCATTCGTGTTGCTACTTTAAAACAATTTTGTGAAGAAGCAAATGTTGAATACATAAAACTTTTAGGATATTCAAAACTTAGATGGCTCACTCTAAAACCTGCTAGAGAGCATGTTCTACAATTATTTGAGCCTCTTCGTTCATATTTTTTAAGTTTAGACAAATGTCCTAAAATCCTGGAATCCTTTTTCAATAATAAGATATCTGAGATAGTAGTATATTTTGTACATAATCAAGCATCTATTTTTCACAAAACTCTTAAAAAGATTGAAGGTGAACACATTTTAGCTATGGAAGTTAGTCTTATTTTGAATGACTTTATCCTTCAATATAAATCTCATTCTGAAGAAAAATTTCTTCCTTTAATTATAAAAAGAAAATTGTCATACTTAGAGGAATCAAATCCAGGCATAACAGAAAAGTTTTCAAAGAAGTGCAGAATTTTTACCAGACATGTTTTCAATATATCAAAGAATGGTCTGAAACAAACATCACAGGAAATAACAGTTTTCAATGGTGTTTTTTTACTTCATCGCAAGTATTTTGGACAGATATTGAATCTTGTCTTCAGTTTTCATCTAAAGAAATGCCAGACATCAAGATAGACAATTGTCTCTTTGAAGAAATTAGAAGACTGAATATATATTTAAATTCTGAAAAATTAATACAGTGAGAAAATGAACACGTCAAAATTGATAAAAGATGGGTGGAAATATTCAGCCATTTCATAAATGAATATATTCCATGTGAAAATTTATTTATTCTTGTTCAATTTACATTGTGCTGCCCTGGAACTAATGCAGCAGTTGAGTTTGTTCAATTGCTCATGATTTTTGGACAAGTGAGAAATTTGATTGAATGTTGATACTCTAGTTGCAGCACTTGCTGTAAAATTCAATATGAAGGATATTTTTGTTCAGATATTTCCAATATATTGTTACAAGACGACAAATTGACAAAAAATATTCATTTAATGGAAAAGTACACATTTAGATAATATCTAAATAATATTTTTCTTACAATTATTATTAAATATTAATAGGCATGTAAGCACAATTACAATATAAAATATTACAAATGTTTTTACTATGCATTTATCATATTATAGTGTATTATTGTTGCAATGAATAAAATGTTTCTTTTATTTACGATATTGTTTTCTTCAATTTTTCTTTTCCTTTTCATTGTAAAAACGATGGTCACATTAATATAATATCTGCCTTAATTTACTTGCAAAATTAGTTCAAACATCCAATTAGATAACATAGAACCTTATTAGTTATAAAATGGTTTACAAATATGAAATACTAATGTTATTCAAGTGTCCATAGTTAAGGCATTAAAGCAGTCTACGTAGACATATGAATCCAGCAGAAAAAGAACTCTCTTGTTTCCCCTTCTTTTTGGTTTGCTTTGTTTTGACTGGTTAAGTAGTGTTCTGAGCGTGACCACTCATTCTGGCTCTTGCTCCCTGCATTAACCATGGACTCTGTAAAGCCAGTAGCCATGGCCACCATCACAGCCGCCTGGCCCATGCAGGTTCGCATTAGATTCGGACAGACAGTAATGAAACCAATAACTGGTGGGCCATTAGCTTTAATCCTAGCTTGCACCTGGTGGGCAAGTAAAAACATACACCGGGCTCCAACACCCACTCATTCAGTGCTCACAAAGCTACTGCCTTATCAGAGTTTCCTAGAATCAAAGACTTCTAGCTCACCAGTACTATTCACCTGTTTCCTATCTCCTTCTCTCTGCACAAACTGGCTTATGCTTCAGCACTCTGCCATCTTGGCTACTTCTCCCCTCTTCCATGTGTCCTTTCTCTGCTCTCCTACATCATGGGCTCCTCCTAGAATGTAATCACTCTTCTCCCAGAACAATGTGATCTCCCTTCCTTTTAAAAACTTTTGGTGTGAAAGCCCTCCCCCAACACATATTAACATAATTACGCCCATCTCCAGAGCAAGAAGGGCAACCAATATCATCACCTGGGCGAGGGCCTTCCATGTGGGCAGCGCCATCTTTAACAAAGTGAGCATAATATATTCTATCTGCCCAACAGAATCCAAGGTCATTCTGAAGATGGGACCTATGACCAAACCACTTTCTCTTGCTACAGTGCATACCAAGTTAGTCCAGGCTGCATGCTTACTGCTGGACAAAAGATAAGGTAGTCCTATGTCCCTCTTCTTCCTTCATTTCCATTTCTCCCTTATTTATCATCTATATTATAAAACTCGAACTTCATACTCATGTGTCTATACCACCCCCAAACACAAAACTGTACCTCAATTTATAAATAATTTTTCTCTGTCAACACAACAGAGAAAAATATGTAATTATCCATTTCCTGAGGGGGATTGGAGGAACTCAGTTCAGAAACCAGGTGATTAGGACATTCCCTGAGGGGATGGAGAATTTGCAAAACAAGAAACAGCCTTTGGCTGACTGGTAAGAGTTTCATGAACTAGGCTGTCCCAACAACAAGAATTTAAAATAAACTAAATTTTTTGTCTTAAATACTAGTATTAGAACAACATTTTCTATCAATTTTTTTCATTGCAAATTAATCTATATTTAGGTTATTCTTTATTTATGGAAAGAATTATTCCTAATTTACAAATTTGGAAGGCTGTCTACACTTCAAATATGTTTGACTGAAAAAGATTAGAATTCTTTTAAATAATTCCCAAAACTTCATTTTATTATGTACAAAATTTAAGCCAATCACCATGATAATGCATAAACTGAGTTAAACAAAGACAGAAGGACAGGAAACTATTTTAGCTGAAATGTCAAGGAAAAACTTATACATATGTTGACAAACCTTTTTTCTTTCTGCACTCTCTTTTCTTTCTCTGTCTTACTTTAAAGGGGTGATAAGGTACCAAGGAATTGCGAAAATTGTTAACATTAATATTTTAGAAGGAAGAGTTAGCCCCCCCCCAACCCCTCCTTTCCAAAGAGAAAAAAACTTTAAAGAGAGAGATTAAAGGGGCAAAAGTTAGTAACTAATCATAGTTTAACTATAGTTCTCTGGAAGGACTGCGGCCACTACTTGCTTAAAAAGGTAAAGCTTATCTGAAAACTTCCTCTTCCCCTTCCTTAAGAGCTTTTAGAAGACAATGTTTACATATCTTAGTTAAAAATTCCTACACTGATTCTAACTCTTCCTCTCCTCCTGGAGTCCTGAGAATGACATATACTCTAGACAAAGGGATCACGAGACCACTCCTCTTGCTTGAACAACCTGCATTCTGTAACATTTTATATGCTTTCTAATAATCATTCCTCTTGAAATCCTTTAAATGTATAAAAACTTGTAAACTAAACAAGCGGGGACTAGCTTACTAGGTTTCCTAATAAGCTAGCCCCAACACTTTTAGCAAAGGTATTTTCATTTGGCCTCTCTCCTTATCCTAAGCTAAACATCTCCTTGTGGCGACAGGAATGGAGGCGGGGGTGGACACTAGAAGATTTGGGAATGTCTTTGCCTGGTATTTAAAACATTTATCACTACTGTGTTATCTTGTGGTCTTGATATGTGGGAATGCTTTTCCTTTTAATAGATCCTATAGATCAGTGGTTCTTAACCTGGCTTCTATCGAACCCTAGGGGTTCGATGACTTGGTCTCAGGGATTCGGAGAAGCCTCTGCCTCAGAGGCCAGAATAAAGTAATACCGTAATTTGTTGTGAGTTCATGAACTTCGTTGGTTTTGTTCTTTGAGCAAGGTGATGTTCATGCACGGTTCATTTTGTGCACCAGTAAAAAAACATATACCTATGTCTTGAATTTGGAAAAAAAAATCATATTTTATTTATCACTAAAGAAGGGTTCAGTGAATGTGCATATGAAACTGGTGGGTTCGGTACCTCAAAAAAGGTTAAGAACCACTGCTATTGATAAATGTTATAAATGCTTCCCCTCCTTACCCACCCCAAACAGTACTTGATTTTGTATAAAAAAAAGGCTCAGAACTGAAAGAGAGCCTACATGATTTGGGACCATGCCCCATGTAGCTAGCAGGTTAATTAATAAACTCCTCAAAATTTCTTCTGTAACCTGCCTTAGTGTCTCTATATAACCCACGGATTGCAGTACTTTATAACAAAGGAAGCTAATAGTATTCTTATCTTTCTATAATTTGTTTCTATATAATGAAATTAGGTAATAGAAAACTCATATTCACCAGATCAATAAAAATATTTGAAGTTAAAATTTTATTAGAAATTTAGTGATTATAAATTTATTCTTATAAGAGTAGTTGTATATTTTATATTCTAAATCACAATCTTATTTCTGATGATCAGTGAAATCTGGATTCTATTTCAATTCCTTATTTTCCCAAAAAGAAAATGCTTTAGAAAGGCCATGTGATATTTTACTCTGACCTAAATTATTAAGTTTCATTAGCAGCTCTGGAGAGGTCAGACCTGGAAATCAGTATTTTAACAAATGATTCTTATGATCTGAAAAATTATCACAAATGAATTTTTAACTTATTTAAATTATATTTAAGCTCTGTCCTGAACAGCATCACCTATAACATTGTATAAACATATTATGAAGACATTAGATTTCTTTGTTTGAATAAAAGTTTTCTTGCTAGCAATAAAAGGTAATTTCTTTAACTAATAAATGTATTTAGCTTGATGTCATAATTATAAGGGAGAAATCAACTGCCACATCAAAAAGACACTAAATTTACTTTAACTTTTATCACCACATATTGAAAGTTAAAATAAGTAACAGTTAAAATGTCTTATTGGAAATGAGGTCAGAAAGAGATTTTGCTTGGTGTAAAGCCAGTAGTCGAGGCCGCCATCACAGCAGCCTGACCCGTGCAGGTTCACATTGGATTCAAACAGTCGGTAATGAAACAATGGAGCCAGGAACTGGTGAACCATCAGCTTTAATTCTAGCTTGCACCCGGCGGGCAAGCAAAAACACACACTGGGCTCCAAAACCCACACATTCAGTGCTCACAAAGCTACTGACTTATCCGAGTTTCCTAGAATCAAAGGTTTCTAGCTCACCAGACTTATTCACCTCTGTTTCCCATCTCCTCCTGCACAAACTCTTAACAAACTTGCTTCTTCCTCAGCACTCTGCCATCTCGGCTGCTTCTCCTGGCCTTCACGTGGCCTTACTCTGCTCTCCTCTCTAATACTAATCTCAGGAACTCAGGAACCAAGAGCCAAGAGAGAGAGCTAGCTACCAGTCTGCCCACTTTATAGCATAGATAATCCAAACCTTTAATCCAATTATACACACAAGAAAGTCTCTGATACAAAGCCACCCATCTGAGGCTTAATGGGATTCCTCAGGAGAGTGCACCACCCTACATCATCCAATCAGTCAAGGGTGTGGGGAAGAGCTTACTCTTAAACTAAGCCTTAGGCTATAATGACCCGGCCTGCCCACAGCCTGTTCCAGAACACACTTTAATATCAATGAACTTCCATGTGGGCAGCGCCATTTTCAACAAAGTGAGCATAATATATTTTATCTGCCCAACACTTGGGGAGACAGATAGGGGGGCATTATGTGGTATGTGGCTGGTGTTATACTGAGTTATACACTAAAACCTGTATGATTTGGTGAACTATGTCAAACCAATAAATAAAAATTAATTAATTAATAAAAGGAGAAATAGCTTTATAGCCCTTTGTTTATGGAAATAAAGCCTACAAATTGCATATTAATAATTTTTCAATTAAATCTTTCTTAAATTTATATTGCTTATGTCATAAAACGACATTTGTCTACATCTAATTTCCTCATCTATATCATTTTGAAAAAAAATTTAAAAAGAGAATTCCACTCTCTATGGAAGACCTTAACACTTAACGCATATCTCAGTAGCCCCAACCATGCTGCATGAGGCCTTTTGGCAATTTTTTGGTTTTTTGTCCCACAAACCAAAGGTGTTGTATCTGTATTTTTTCAGACAGCCAAGCCTTAATTAAAAATATTTCATTTTTTGTTTTCTTAATTCTAAAGAAGATTTGCTGTATTTTTCGTGCTTTATTTTAAAACTTCTCTCTTCTGAAAAACGATTCTGGCCACAATTTTGGTCAAATGACATATACTATACCATAAAAAGAACTTTCATTCAACACCATAGCAACGGCCCAGGTAAATGGAACAACAATTTTTAAGACTCAGAAATATAATTATGAACTAATTGATTTTAAAAAAATTAAATATTATATGATAAAAATGTTTTTCTTTCCTGAGCCTTAAAATGGTAAGAATAAGAAAAATTCAAGATGAGTTCAAAGGAAGAGGTTGGGGGAATGGGTATTATGGGTTAGTTGGGAATCAAACACCATAAATTGCTTCTATAGGATGCTAAACAGTAAAAGCAAAAAATGTTTATATTCCAAGGAAAAAAAATAATGCTCAATTACAATTCTTGCATCTGATAAAGCAACAAAAGTCAAAAAGAGATGTGTATTCTAAAATAAAAAATGTCAAATAGTTTACTATCTAGCTAAATATTGTGGATTTGCCCATGGCAAGGAAGAAAGAGCATTGAGGAAAATAATTTTACTATTCTTCATTCTTCTTAGTCCTTTCTTCTATCTTCCATGTTCTCCAGCTGAGATTGTATAATCCACATTTATCAAAAATAACAGAAACATTCCCAAGAGAGACTCTGTAAAATCAGTTTTAGTTATCTTAGAAAATATAAATACCGGATCACACAAACAATCAAACCTAGCTAAAGGGCCACCATAAGTAAATATGAGATCCTCCTTACCCAAAAGCACAGAAGCAAATCTAGTTAAATAGCACTGATGTGATCTGTTTTCAAATTGCCCATTCCAACCAGATACTTAACTCATTTAATTGTACCCTAGGACTCTGGTCCACCCATACCCTTACATATGAAAGAGTATAAAAAAAGCTGTGGGTGGTACCAAAGCTTTGTCTCGTACTAAATTTGCCTCTTCTAGTTGTGATGATGACACAGGGCAGTGCTACCTATCTGGGACTGTCCCGACATGTTAGTTTTGTCCTGACCTCTGAAAAAGTGATGTGAATGTTGTTCGCAGTTCATTACCTAGACCTCTGAGGACTCAGCTGGTCATTGTACCCAGACTTATATCATAATACTAATAATCACAAAAGTTAAGCATCTTATTAATATCTTTCTCAATCCCTGGCTGGTTGGTTCAGCAGTAGAGCGTTGGCCTGGTGTGTGGAAGTCCTGGGTAAGATACCTGGCCAGGGCACATAGGAGCAGTGACCATCTGCTTCTCTACCCTTCCTCCACTCCTTTCTCTCCATTTCTCTCTTCCCCTCCTGCAGCCAAGCTTCCATTAGAGCAAAGTTGGCCTGGGCACTGAGGATGGCTCCATGGCCTAGGTCTCAGGCACTAGAATGGTTCCAGTAGCAATGGAGCAATGCCCCAGATGGGCATGCTGGGTGGATCCCGGTCGGGCACATGCATGTGGGAGTCTATCTCTCTGCCTCCCAGCTGCTAACTTCAGAAAAATACAAAAAAAAAATTTTTTTAAATAGTATTATTCTTATTGCTTATAAAGCAATAAGAAGAAATACTTCTTTGGACTTAACAGCCGTAAAATGGGAAGGGCTTCATGAAAGAATGTGTTGCACAATTCTTAGAAGTCCATGTCAATTTTTTAAAAATCTCAGATGATCCCATTTAGAAACCCTGTACCTCTTTGATCATCACAAAACCTCTCTTCAGCTTATTAAAAATATTCTACCTAAAATATAGTTGTATTTTTAATAACAAATTAAGTATAATGCCAGCTAGTAGAGGTGTTGTAACCAACTTTCATCATTTCTCTACAAATGCCGCTGTCACCATGGGTGTTCCTGTGTTCCCTCTTGTAAAAGCCGTCAATTCTTCAATCTCAGCAGGTAATTTATGTATTACCTATCCCATTAATTCTCGGTCCTTATTAGCATTTGAAGGTATCATACTTGCCTTCGAGATAATTATTGACACTGACTCCTTTCTCTGTGATTATGATCTCTTAAGTCAAAACAGCTTTTTTGGGGTCCTGTAGATATGGTTTGTACATAAGTCTCTCACCTATTGAAATCATATTTGTAAATAAAATATTAGTGGAATTAAGTTCCACTGTTTTCTCTATACCAGTGGTTTTCAACTTACTTATACATGCAGACTGATGAAAATAGGAGAATTATTTTAGGGACCGCTAAAGCAGAAATCACCCTGAGCATAGTGAATTTTACTAAGATCATTGGGTCTGTAATTTTCATACATCAGGGTGGTTAACTCTTTTACGAACTGCAGAGAAATTTCTGGTAGATAGGATTGAAAAACACTGCTCTACAGAATCAACCATAGAATGTTCTTGCACATATGTTTTCATGCCGGTCACACAATAAGAGACGTCACAACAGGAGGTAGTCCTACTATAAGTCTCCAACACATCAACTCCAACCACACTTGGGTTTATAGGGTTTGAGTATTTCTGCATCACAGCTGTTCCAAGTTTTCCATGGTTGGTATGCTCCAAAGTCCAGATCTTCAGGGTGCTGGTGGTGCTCCATCTCAATTTTAAGCTCATAATTCCATGCTAGTGAACAAAATGTGGCGTGCATTGAAGTAACGTGTGTGTGTGTATTTGTGCATGCGCACACACACGTGTGTGTGTCTATTTGGCAAAATATAGTCCATGAGCTAAAATGAGCTAACTGCTTAATTTTGAATGGTCTGTAATATAAGAATGGTTTTTACAGTTTTAAATGGTTGAATAAAAAATATTTCATGAAATATAAAAATTATATAAAATTCCAACAAGTCTATAAATAAATCTCATTGGCATCCAGCCACATTCATTGATTTAGGTATTGTCCAGACCTGCTCTTATACTACAGTAGCAGAGTTAAATAGTGAGAGACCTATGGCCCACAAAACTTGTATTTACTATCTAGCCCCGTGATGGTAAACCTATGACACATGTGTCAGCACTGACATGCGTAGCCATTTTCGATGACACCAGAGAAGTATGGGGCTGCATGCCGAGAAGGACATTTCATCCTCTGCTCCTGCACGGCCAGGTGTAGTAGCCGAGGATAAGACATTTGCTGTAGTGTAGACACTCTGTGCCAGAGGTCTGTGGGCCAAAACAACAGAACTCCGGCACAGAGCATCTAGTTCTGGCACTTCCGGTTAGGCCATTTTTCTCGAAGTGACACATCACCCGAGTTATGCTCGTTTTTTTTGGCGAATTTTGACACACGACACTCAAAAGATTGCCCATCACTAATCTAACCTTTAAAGAAAAAAAAATCTGCCAACCCCTCCTATATATGATAGCTTGGCATCAAATCTAAAATAAAAAATGGCTTAGTATAAATACCTTATCTATTAAAATCATATATTATTGAAAGTGAAATTATGAATCCCCCTAGCCTCAGAAGACACTAACAAAGAAAAAATTTATGAAATATCTAAAAACATAGTTATATACGGATTACTCAACCTCAAAAATGACATTACAAGGCAAGGAATAGTACTGAAGAAACATGACTCAGAGTTTTAATGAATGCTTAAAATGGCTGGAGCAAATTCCTCCCACAAAGATCTAAGAACACTTAAAGACCTTATTTAGATATGGGGAAAATATAAAAGTATACATGAGTCTACTGTTTGGTGACAATGATAAACAATATTCCCCTTTATCCATAGGGGATATGTTGCAAGACACCCAAGAAAAGCTTAAAACCATGGATAGTACTGTGTACTATGTTGTAGTTTTTTTTTTTTAACAATACTTACATAGCTTTTCATTAAAAAAAAAAAAGAAGCTCTTTCTGGCTTCTCTTTGGCATATCTAAATGGCTTAATGGCCATTATTAAGTAAAACAGGGTGACCTGAACACAAGCACTGTGAGACCCAACAGTGGCTCTGATGACACAGACTGCCACTTAGCAGCTACTGGGCAGCAGTGTATACAGCGTAGAGACGCAGGACAAAGAACTGAGCCAATCCCGGATGGGATGAAGCAGCATGGGTTGAGAGGTTGAGATTTCCTCACATTACTTAGAACAGCACACAATTTAAAATTTATAAATTGTTTCTTTCTGCCTGACCAGGCGGTGGCGCAGTGGAAAGAGCGTCGGACTGGGATGCGGAAGACCCAGGTTCGAGACCCCGAGCTCGCCAGCTTGAGCAAAAAGCTCGTCAGTTTGGACCCAAGGTCGCTGGCTCCAGCAAGGGGTTGCTTGGTCTGCTGAAGGCCCACGGTCAAGGCACATGTGAGAAAGCAATCAATGAACAACTAAGGTGTTGCGACGGCAACGAAAAAACTAAGGATTGATGCTTCTCACCTCTCTCCGTTCCTGTCTGTCTGTACCTATCTATCCCTCTCTCTGACTCTCTCTGTGCCTGTAAAAAAAAAAAAAAAAAAAAAAATTGTTTCTTTCTATTTAATATTTTCAAACCTCAGTTGACCACAGGTGAATGGAACCACAGGAAGCAAGACTACAGATAAGGGGGTACTACAGCATTGCCAGAAAACTGAGAAGAAGCTAGACTTCCTGAATCATAGAAGTTCTCCACCAAAAAAGAAAGTGTTGATATTAAAATGGAAAATCATAGATGATTAATAAGAATATTGAAGCTCAGGAATTAAAAAGAGGACGAGTCACTTTAAGTTCAGGTATACAGGATCAATGGATTACTATTTCAAGGGATTGAAAAAGCAGCATGGAAATGTTATAACAGAACCACAGTTGATAACCATGGAAGACTTAGAAACAACACCGGAACAGGCATAACACAGAAGAGAAGCAATGTTATTTTTTAAGGTAAAATAACTTAAAACATTATTCTTCAGCAAAATTCCAGAACAGGCTACTAAACATAGTTTATGAGCACCATTTTTTTTAAAACCTGTCACTTATTTGTTAAAAAGAAGCCATACCAAACCCTGTTTCTTTCTCTGACATGTTACTAGATGAGCGGGTCGCAAAAATGCATTAACTGTATAATATCTGAACCAAGAAAATTATAGAGAAAGTCTTTCACAGCCAACTTTGGGTAAGTCCACTTTCTATCTGTGTACTTTCAGGAAATTTTTAAACACCTGAGATGAGGCAATTTTCATGGGTCTCTTGAGTTTCTGAATGTTTTGTGAGCAGAGTCATTGGTAACTTTTGCTCTAAACCAGTGGTTCTTAACCTGGGTTCTATCGAACCCTAAGGGTTCGATGAGTCGGTCTCAGGGCTTCAGAGAAGCCTCTGCCGCAGAGGCCAGAATAAAGTAATACCGTAATTTGTTGTGAGTTCATGTACTTTGTTGGTTTTGTTCTTTGAGCAAGGTGATGTTCATGCACGGCTCATTTTGTGCACCAGTAATAAAACATATACCTATGTCTTGAATTTGGAAAAAAAATCATATTTTATTGATCACTAAAGAAGGGTTCAGTGAATGCGCATATGAAACTGGTGGGTTCGGTACCTCAAAAAAGGTTAAGAACCGCTGCTCTAAACTGCCTTTTCAGGGATGTTTATATATACTGCTCACAAAAATTAGGAGGTATTTTATCACTTCATATTCATTTGGAAATATTCCTTAGTTGTTGTGAGCAGTATAGTATATTACCTTTGAACAGAGATGATATCTTCCTCTCAAACAAAGGAAACGTTTGTGTATGGCCCATTATAAAAGATTGGGGTTCCTAAACTTGGGATTCCTCTTCTGTGATACAACTCAGAGAGTGTGGCACTGAACTGCTCCGCCAAACCCCTGTGGAACTTGGGGGACATGACGCAAAACAAACAAGAAGTTTACAATAAAATTTTTTGTGTTTGACCCAGAAGTCTTGTGTCTTCTATAATCAACAAAACAGTCACTGGCTAATTTACTAGTGTGCAAGTAGGGTAAAATCTCTCGTCCTTCAAAGTCCTTGAGAACCTGTTGACTCAGATTTGTCACTTGTAATATAGAAAAATAACAGTATCTCTATAAAGGTATTAGGTTGCTGGCTTGAGCCCAATGTTGCTGGCTTGAGCAAGAGATCACTTACTCTGCTGTATCCCCCCTCCCCATCAAGGCACAAATGAGAAAACAATGAATCAACAACTAAGGAGCCACAACAAAGAATTGATGCTTCTTATCCCTCTCCCTTTTGGCCTGTCTGTCCCTCTCTCTATCTCTGTCTCTCTCTGTCTCTGTCTCTTGCTTAAAAAAATGAACTAATCAAAATTATGGATAACATAATTGTTAACATAGATAATAGATTCAGGATTTTTTTTAAATGCTGAATAACTAAATTATAAAAACAAATTTAACAGACATACCAAGCCTACTAAAATAAACTATTCAAATTGTATGTTAATTGCAAGTTATTTAAAAATAAATTATAATTCTAGTAATAAGTAACATGACAAAAATATAAATTTGCTATTAGGTTAGAGAAATGTGGAGATATATTTCAATATGTTCTTTGCTGACCAGGCCACAATCATAGATAGCATGGTATTTAGCTCTTGCTAAGTTTTAAAGGGGATCTTTGGCCAACAGAAACGTTCTCAGAGAAGAGTAATCAGAACTCTAAAGGGTAAAATAAATCCAAGTAGTATATAAAGTATAACTAAAGAAATTTTACTTCTTCAGTCTGAGAAAGGAAAGATTTATTTGCAAAGCTATCTATGTAAAATATCCTGTGTAAATCCAAAGGGTAGAACTAGAAATAATAACTAATTAATTGATTCCAATTAAATGTTAATGAAGAACTCTCTATTAATTATTATTTTAATTGTTGAATAAAATAACTTCTTCAATCATGGAAGTTTTGATAGTCAGTGGCCAGGACTATGGCAATGGAGACCACCTCCTGAACATTCAGATGTCTTTAAACTTCTCACTTCTTTGTAACAAAGCCAAAGCACAGGAAATTTCTCCAGGCCTCTTGTTTATTTTAACTCCTGTCTTGACTCCCTGGTTTCTGTTCCATTTCAACCTAGTCAGTGCCTTCAAGATGATCATTCGTTCTGAGCAGCCCACCTGAATTTTTGGTTTCCCTCTCTGCTAATTCCTTCTTCCCACACAATGCAGCCCATAGACAACTTGACACAGTCTCCTTGCTACAAAGGAAAATTGGAAAATTATCTTCATGATTTCAATGGTTTCATTCAGTTCTAGGATTTTTGGATTCTTCACAATTCCTCTGCCAATCACAGGAAGCAGCAGATGATCAACAATTGAGGAATAAACAAGTGAATGAATCAATGAACGAAAATTACTTAACTGATAATAAGCCACTTTCTTAAGACTTAGTTTCCTGAATGAGTCTTAAAACTTTCAATAAGTCAGATGACAAGGAGTGCAGATATATGAACCTATGAAAACAAGAAAAGCAAGTATGAGAGCAAGAGAGAGATGGGGGTGGAAGCGTGAATGAGGGCAGAGAATGATGCTAAAGATCCCCAAAATAATTCTTAGAAATGATGAACCAGTAAGAACTCTTATTTATAAGCAAAACCAATTTCTAAGACAAAATAAAATTTGAGGCTATATAAAAATATATTAGGATGAAAATGAGAGAATTCTAAACTCCTAAGAAATTATGATTGGAATAAGCAACTACATTCTTAAAAAGCAAAATATTCATAATAATATAAAGGAATCTCAAATGCATTAAGCTAAGTGAAAGATGCCTGACACAAAGTAAGATGTTATTATTTCTTTCTTTGTTTTGAGAGAGAGAGAAAGCAAGAGAGGCAGGGAAAAGGAGAAAGAGGAAGAGGAGAGTGAGAAGCATCAACTCATAGTTGGTTGACTTTTGCTGTTCATTGATTACTTCTCATACACACCTTGTCAGAGTGGCTCATGCCAAGCCAGTCTCCCCTTGCTCAAGCCAGCAACCTTGGGCTTCAAACCAGCAACTTTTGGGCTCAACCCAGCAACCCTGGGATCAAGTTGATGATCTCGTGCTCAATCCAGCGACCCTTTGCTCAAGCTGGTGAGCCTGTGATCAAGCCCACCACCTGTGGAACCTGGGATATCAGTGTTCCAGATGAAGGCTCTATCCACTGCTCCACCCCCGGTCAGGCTGTAAGACTTTGATTTATACCACAGAATATATATATGCATGCATAATATTATCTGGACATGAGAAAGGAGGATATCCTGTTACTTGGGACAACATGGATGGACCTTGAGCACATTTTGCTAAGTGTAACAAGGTAGACAGAGAAAGCCAAGTACTGTATGAAATCACCTATATGCAGCATATAAAAAAGTCAAATGTGTGAAGAAGAGAGCAAAATTCTGGTTACCAGGGAGGGAATGGGGGAGGAGAGATAAAACTGATACTGTGTAAGGGTACAAACTTGCAATGAGTAGTAAATAAGCCACAGAATTCAGTACAATAAATATGGACAACAATATTGTAGTATAATTGTGGGATATGTTGAAATATTGCTACAATGGCAATAATATTATATATAAATGCATCAAAGTAACATGTTACACACCTTAAATTTAAACAATGCAATTTGCTAAGTGTATTTAATTCTTTTAATTCCCCCAAAATGACACATTTTGAAAGAACAAACCCATAAAGACAGAAAACTAATCAGTTGTGAGAAACTGGAGGATGGGAGGAGGCGCTGAATAAAAACACACAGAAAAATCTGGAGTGTGATAGAACTGTTCTAACTATTAGTTGTAGTAGTAACTATACAACTTTCTTTCAAAATATACAAAACTTTACACTAAAATCAGTGAATTTCACATATGTAAATTATCATCAATTAAAGATGAAAAAAATCAAAAGGTTTAAAACAACTTTGTAAAGATAATTAAAATATGGCTAGTGTCATTAATAAATCACAATAAATGTAATTATTGTGAGAGAAAATTATCAGGATCTTTTCTACAATATAGTAACCAACATCTTATTTTAAAATAAACTACCATATGGAAAGCCAAATACTTTTCTTACTGTATTTATTTTTATTATATTTATTAGGCTGACAATAATTAACATAATTATACAGGTTTCAAGTGCTCAATTCTACATCTCTGGACACCATACTGTGTGCTGCTGACCCCACCAAATCAAGTTTTGTCCATCACCATGTATGTATGCCCTTATATCCTCCTCCACCTTCCCCCTCCTGGCAGTGACCACACTGTTGTCTCTGATGAATTGGGGGGGTGTCCTTTTTCGCACTATTCCTCCGCCTCTTTCCCAACCTCTTGTTCCTCCATAGCTGTCAGCCTGCTCTCTAAGTATGAATCTGTCTCTATTTTGCTTGTTAGTTCTTTTTGTTAATTATATTCCACATATAAGTAACATCATATGGTATTTGTCTTTCTCTAACTGGCATATTTTACTTAGCATAATAGTCTGCAGATCCATCCATATTCATGCAAAAGGAAAGATTTCCTTTTTTTTTTTTTACAACTGAGTAGCATTCCGCTGTGTAAATGTACCACAGCTTTTCTTTATCCGCTCATCTACTGATGAGCATTTGGGCTGCTTCCGAACTTGGCTATTGTAAATAATGCAGCAATGAACATAGGGGTGCATATATTCTTTGGAATTAGTGTTTCAGGCTTTTTAGGATATATTCCCAAAAGTGGGATTGCTGAGTCAAAGGGCAGTTCAATTTTTAATATTTTCAGATAACTCCATATTGCTTTCCACAGTGGTTGTACCAATTTGCTTTCCCACAAACAGTGCAGGCAGGAGGGTCCCTTTTTCTCCACATCCTCACCAGTACCTGTTTGTTAATTCATTGAGAATAGCCATTCTGACAGGTGTGAATGATGTCTCCTTGTAGTTTAAATTTGCATTTCTCTGCTGATTAGTGACATTGAGCATCTCTTCATATGTTTATTGACCACTATGTATGACCTCTTTTAAAAAGTGTTTATTCAGGTTCTTTGTCCATTTTTTAATTGGGTTGTCTTTTTTTTTAATGTTGAGTTTTATAAATTCTTTATAAATTTTGGATATTAATCCTTTATCAAGTGTATCGGCAAATATGTTCTCCAATTTAGTGGGCTGTTTTTCAATTTTGTTGATGGTTTACTTTGCTGTGCAAAAATAATGTGTGGTTTAATGTAGTCCCATTTGTTTATCTTTTCTCTCGTTTCTCTTGCTAATATATATATCAATAAGTACTGCTAGAAGAAATGTCTGAGATTTTTAGTGCCAATGTTTTTTTTCTATGATTTTTATAGTTTCATGTCTGATATTTGTCTTGAATCCACTTATATCATACAAGTTTATTCTTGTATGATATAAGGTGGTCTCGTTTTATTTTCTTGCACATATCTGTCCAATTTTTCCAACACCATTTATTGAACAGACTGTCTTAACCCTGTTGTATTTTTTTTACTCCTTTGTCAAATATTTAATCATAGAGGCATGGGTTTATTTCTGGCCTCTCTTTTCTGTTCCACTGATCTATATGTCTGTTTTTATAGCAGTACCTTATTGTTTTAGTTACTATGAACTTGTAGTATACTTTGATGTTAGGTAGCATGATTCCTCCAATTTTGTTCTTCTTTTTCAAGATTGCCATGCCTATTCAGGGTCTTTTGTAATTCCACATAGATTTTGGAATATTTGTTCTAGTTCTTTAAAATACACCATTGGTATCTTGATAGGAGTTGCGTTGGATCTATAGATTGCTATGGGTAATATGGTCATCTTATAATTAATCCTTCCTATCCATGAACATGGAATATGCTTTCACTTGTTTGTATCTTCTTCAGTTTTTTTCTCCAGTGCCTTATAATTTTTTGAGAATAGCTCTTTTACAACTTTTGTTAAATTTATTCGTAAGCAGATTATTCTTTTAGAAGCCATTGTGTATGGAGTTGTCTTTTTCTTTTCACATTCTGATAGATCATTATTGGTGTATAAAAATGCAACTGATTTCTGGATATACATTTTGTATTCTGCTACTTGAACTAAATTCATTTATTAGTTCTAGCTGTTTTCTGGAGGCATCTTTAGGGTTTTCTATATAAAGCATCATGTCATCTGTAAATAATGACAGTTTAATTTCTTCCTTTGCAATTTGGAGGCCTTATCTTTCTTCCTGCCCAGTGGTTCTTAACCTGGGTTCTATTGAACCCTAGGGGTTCGATGAGTCGGTCTCAGGGGTTCGGAGAAGCCTCTGCCGTGGAGGTAAAGACACACTTGTGTAAAGCGTGATGACACGCCCCGCTTGGCCATCACTTGCTGCAGAGGATCACGTTACATTGCTTGGCCAACCAGTGCTGTGGGGAATTTAGTGTGCGCTGTAGTCAACGGCTGTCGTAGTTGTACATCGTGTGGTCTCTTTCTTAATATTTTAATCCATACTAAATATGTCAAGCAAAAAAAGAAAGTGGTCAGACGAATATGTACAACATGGATTCACATGTATCACGGAACAGGATGGGAGTCAGTGTCCTATCTGCATGATATGCAATGCCAAGTTGAGCAACTCTAGTCTTGCAACGGCAAAACTAAATTTGGAAAAAAAATCATATTTTATTTATCACTAAAGAAGGGTTCAGTGAATGCACATATGAAACTGGTGGGTTTGGTACCTCAAAAAAGGTTAAGAACCACTGTTCTTGCCTGATTGCTGTGGTTAGGACTTCCAGTACTATATTGAATAAGAGTGGTGATTGTTGACATCCTTGTCTTCTTCCTGATCTTAAAGAAAACACTTGTAGTTGTTGCCCACTGAGTATGATGTTAGCTATGGGTTTGTCATATATGGACTTTATTACATTGAGGTATGTACCCCTGATTCCCACTTTGCTGAAATTTTTTTACCTGAATGCATGCTAAATTTTATCAAATGTTTTTCATGTGGTTTTTATCCTTCATTTTGTTTATGTAGTGTATCACATTTATTGATTAGTGAATGTTGTACCAACCTTGCATCCCTGGAATGAATTCCACTTGATCATGGTATATGACCTTCTTAATCTATTGCTGGATCCAGTTTGCTAATACTTTGTTCAGAATTTTTTTTTTTTTTTACAGGGACAGACAGAGAGTCAGAGAGAGGGATAGATAGGGACAGACAGACAGGAGCGGAGAGAGGTGAGAAGCATCAATCATTAGATTCTCGTTGCCATTGCGACACCATAGTTGTTCATTGATTGCTTTCCCACATGTGCCTTGACTGCGGGCCTTCAGCAGACCGAGCAACCCCTTGCTGGAGCCAGCGACCTTGGGTCCAAGCTGGCGAGCTTTTGCTCAAGCCAGATGGACCAGTGCTCAAGCTAGCGACCTCGGGGTCTCGAACCTGGGTCGTCTGCATCCAGTCCGACACTCTATCCACTGCGCCACCGCCTGGCCAGGCCAGAATTTTAACATCTAAATTCATCAGGGATATTGGCCTATAATTTTCTTTCTTTGTAGTATCTTTTTTTGGTTTTGGTAGGATAACTTTGGCCTCCTAAAATGAGCTTCCAAGTCTTCTTCCCTCTTCTTAAATATTTTGAAATAATTTGAGAAGGATAGCTGTTAGTTATTCTTTGACTTTTTGACAGAATTCAACAGTGAAGCCATCTGGTCCAGAACTTTTGTTTTGGGGAAGTGTTTTGATCACTGCTTCAATTTCACTGACTGTAATCAGTCTATTCAGATTCTCTGATTCTTCCTGATTCAGTATTGTATGTTTCTAGGAATTTATCTATTTCATCCATATGGTCCAATTTATTGGCATATAACTGTTCCTAATATTTATTACAATCCTTTGTATTTCATTGGTATATGTTATTACTTCTCTTTCATGTCTGATTTTATTTATGAGTCCTCTCTCTCTTTTTCTTGATGAATCCGGTTAAGTTTGTCAATGTTGTTTAATTTTTCAAAGAACCAACTCCTGATTTCATTGATCATTTATATTTTCTTAGTCTCTATTTCATTTATTTCTGCTCTCATCTTTAATATTTGCTTCCTTCTACTCACTTTGGGACTTATTTGTTGTGTATTTAAGTTCCTTTAAGTGTAAGGTTACATTGTTCATTTGAGATTTTTCTTATTTCTTGAGGTAGGGCTGTAATGCTATTAATTTCCTTCTTAGGACTGATTTTGCAGTCCTAAGTGTATTGTACATTTTGGGATGTTGTGCTCTTATTTTGATTTGTTCAAGGTATCTTGGTTTGTTCCTTGATCTTATTGTTAATCCATTTATTTTTAGTAACATGTTGTTTAGCCTACACATCTCTGTGTGTGTTTTTGTGTTTTTTTCTTGTGATTAGTTTCATGCCACTATGTTTAGAGAAGATGCCTGATAAAATTTCAATCTTAAATTTATTGAGACTTTTTTAGTGTCTTAGTATGTGGTCTGTTCTAGAAATGTTTCATGTGCACTTGAAAAAAAATGTATATTCTGCTGCTTTGGGGTAAAGTTCTCTGAAGATATCACTTAAATCCAGCTGATCTAAAGTGTTATTTAAGGCCAGTGTTTCCTTATTGATATGATGTCTGGATGATCTATCCATTGATGTTAATGGGATGTTAAATCCCCTATTATGACTGCATAGTCAATCTCTCCTTTCAATTCCATCAAGATTTTCTTTACATAGTTAGTTGCTTCTACATAGGATATGTAATGTTTACCAAGGTTATCTCCTGTTGTGGGATTGCTCTCCCTTTGTCATTATGTAGTGTCCTTCTTTGTCTGTTAAAATAGCCTTTGTTTAAAACATTTTGTCAGAAATATGTATTGTTACCATAGCTTTTTTTCCCATTTCCATTTGCATGAAATATCTTTTTCAATCCCATTACTTTTAGTCTGTGTGTATCTTTTGTTCTGAGGGGAGGGGGGTCTCTTGTGGGCAGCATATGTATGGATCTTGCTTTCTTATACATTCAGCTACCTTATGTCTTTTGATTGGAGCATTTAAGCCATTTAAATTTAAAGGATTACTGATAGATACATATTTATTGCCATTTTTTAAACTGTGTTCTTCTATTTTATTTTCCTTTTATTCTTAAAGAAATCCTTTTAACATTTCTTGTAATGCTGGTTTGGTGGCAACAAACTCCTTTAACTTTTTCTTATCTGGGAAGCTCTTTATTTGTCCTTCAATTTTAAATGATAGCCTTGTTTGGTATAGTAATCTTGGTTTTAGGTCCTTGCTTTTTGCCACTTTGAATATTCCATGCCAATCCCTTCTGGCTTGAAATATTTCTGTTGAGAAATCAGCTGAAAGTCTAATCAGAGCTCTCTTGTAAGTAACTAACTGCTTTTCTCTTGTTGTTTTCAAGATTGTCTCTTTATCTTTAGACTTTGCCATTTTAATTATGATGTGTCTTCATATGGGCTTCTTTGGGTCCCTCTAGTTTGGTACTGTCTGTGCTTCCTGGATTTGAGTGTCTTTTTTACTTAACGAGGTTAGTGAAATTTTCAGTCATTATTTCTTCAATAAATTCTTGATTCTTTGCTCTCTCTCTTCTCCTTCTAGTACCCTGATGATATGGATGTTGTTACACTTCATCTTATCCCAAAATTCTATTACATTCTCCTCATTCTTTTTAATCCTTTTTCTTTTTGTTGCTCTAAGTGTTTTTTTCTACTTTTTCTTCCACATTGCTGGTTCAGTCCTATGATTCATCCAACCTATTTTTTCTTTTCAGTGTTGTTTTGATGTCAGATGTTGTATTTTTCATTTTTGACTGATTCATTTTTATGATTTCTATGTCAGTTGTTATGCTTCATGTTTTTTTGTTTTTTTTTTTGGAAGTTCTCACTGTTCCTTGGGTATATATATATAACCATTATTTTGAACTCTATATCTGATAAATTGCTTATCTCCATATCATTTAGCACTTTTTCTGGATGTTTTTTTCTGTTCTGCTGAATAGGGACTGTTTGTTTTTCCCCCATTTTGGCTGTTTATTTGTTTTTATGTATTAGATGGATATGCTATGATTTCCAGGTTCTGTGAGGTGGCCTTATTTAAGTGATCTGTTGGGTCTGGTTTCATAGTTTCCCCAGTCACCTGAGCTGGATGCTCCAAGAATGTCCTATGTGTGGGTTATGTGGGCCCTCCTATTGTAACTGTGTCATGATTGCTACTGGCCCTTTGTGTGTGGGATTGACTCTCAGGTTGGTTGACTGTGAGGCTCTACCTAGAACAAACCATGAGTTCCGGACAGGTGCTGATGACAGGAAGCAGAATTCCCCTTAGCTGGGTTTGGTGCCCAGCAAGATCTCCCTTTGGATATGCTGCTTGTGAAGTTTATTGGATCCTGCTGTGATACTGTCTAAAGCTGACCACTGGTTCTGTTGGTTCTGGTCCTCTTGGGAAAGAACATGGTGCAGGCCAATGTAAGACACTGCCTGTGATTACCCTCAGCCATCTTTTTGGAGCTAAAAGCTATCCAGTTTGTGGCTGCCTCTGCTGGGCTTAGCTGCACATGGTAAAGATCAAGTTGTATGCTAAGGCCAGCTTTTACCAGCACCTGGCCCAGGGGCAGAGCAGCTAAATTTCCAGGGCTCTGAGATCTGCCTCTGGCTGCCTCTGCCCACTGGCTGCCTGTTAGTCTCTATCACTGAAAGAGCTTCTGGTGAATTTGGGATGACAGAGCAGCTGGACCTCCCATGATGGGGAGGTGCCAGTCAGGCTTCAGTGAAGGCTGTGGTTGTGGCCCCCACACCAGAGTCATAGGTCTCAGTCTGCCTCAGACTTTGCTCCAACTTCATCAAGGTGGAACCATGAGGAGTTATGCAGGTCAGGTCTTGGAGTCCAGACTACGGGTCTGCTGGCAGCCAACAATGTGGTTCACTGACTCTCCCAAGAGGTGAAGTGCCACTCAGATTCATGGAATAGTGGAGAGAATGGCTCATGCCTCAAAGACAGAAAACTGAGTCACTATTACCCTCAAGTCTGTCCAGACCTCCACTCTCTGGCCAAGGCAGCTGACTCCTCAGCAGAGCCTAACCTCCACAGGGTGTGGCAAATTTCTTTCCCTCAGGCTGTTGCCAGAGGAAATGGACTTCTCAGCTCAAGGATGGTGACTGTGGTTGGTAGCTGTCCCCCTGTGACTCTCCCCAGAGCCACAAACCACAGATTCCTCATGCAACTCTAGTGTGCTGAGTCTTCCCTCTGCCAGAGCCCAGCATAAGTGGCTATGAATGAGATTTTGTACATTGGTCCTTTAAGAAAGGGCCTGAGTCTCTGCGGACTCCCTCTTCTTTCTGGCAGACAGAAACCTCATTGCTTTTTCCAGATGAATGCTATGTGGGCACCTCTTCCTGGCTTTGGTGCTCTGAGTTGGGAGCCTGGCTTAGGGTTTAGACCCTCTCTTTTCAGGGAGAATTCCCCTCATAACTGCGATATCCCTCCAGAACCTCAGCCAGGACTCCTGGGAGAGCTGCCAGACCTTTTTATGTCTCTGCTTTTTCTACCCATCTTAATATGGCTTCTCTGTATCCTTGGTTATAAGACTCCTCTTCATTTGATCCTGAGTTGGATTTTCAGGATGATTCTTCTTAAATTTAGTTGTAACTCCAGTTTGGTTCTGGGAGGAGGTAAGTGTAACAACCTACTTCACCACCTTCTTGGATCTGCCAGATAGCTTTTTAAAAATAAACTTATTTTCACTGTTTCATGAATAGTTAACACATAAAAAAAATAAAATGATTCATTTGCATTCTATTTTTAAATATCTTTTCATTAGAAACATAACTCCATATTAAGAAAATATACAAATATTATTTGTGTACTCATAGATTATTACCATATATCTATTATTATACATTTCCTCTTAAAATTTGATCTTTCACAGTCAGAAAAATGAGTTGCCTCTCAAAAGAATAAAAGCAACTTAAAAAATGTTCCTTTAATATAGTAATATAAGTAAACATGTAATCAGCTATATTTTAGAATCTGGCATTGTTTAAGCTCAGTGGGAATGAAATGTTTTCAGGACACAAAGGGATATCAAAGAGAACAGAGATGTATAATAACAAATACCAATTAGAAAAAACAAATTGCATTGACTTTCTTTCACTTGTTTGAGCAATAAACCTGTAGAGATAGTTTAGCATTATTAAAAATTACAACACCAAGAAATTAGAAGTGATAAGAGAGCAACATAAAAGCATGCCTCTATGGAAGTAAATAAATATAAATGAATCAAGAACATATTAATTTAACCCTGGCTGGTTTGCTCAGTGGATAGAGAATGGGCCCAGCATATGGATGTCCTAGGTTTGATTCCTGGTCAGGGCACATAAGAGAAGTGACCATCTGTTTCTCTCCCCATCTCTCTCCCCCTTTTGTTCCTCTTCCTCTACCACAGCCGATGGCTTGACTGGTTCAAGTTTCAGCCAAGGGCACTGAGGATAGGTCAGTTGGTTTGAGCGCATCAGCCTTAGGCCCTAAAAATAGCTCAGTACTCGAGTGCTGGCCATAGACAGGGGTTGCCAGGTAGATCCCAGTTGGGGCACATGCAGGAGGAGTCTCTCACTATTTCACTTACTCTCACTTAAAATAAATAAAATAATAAAAGAACATATAGATTTAAAATTATAGTTGGGACAACAAAAGTGGTAAGATGAAATTTATTCTTAGTTACAGGAATACTTATTCTCTGCAACACATAACAACAACATAAAATGTACTGAAATACAAATGTTTGCTCACACTACTGCTAAAAGCTTTCACAGTTTTATAATCCCTTACCTCTAAGGAGAATTCTGCATTACTGCTCTCCTTGTTTGCCTCCACAGTGGGCTTTCACATGAAAAGCAGCCAAATGAGAAGAGACCACACTTTGCAGGGGATGGCACACTTCATGGGGTATGTACACTTAGCATGATTGTATGTATAGCATGATTGTAGAATGGGTCAGCAAAGAAGTGAAGGAATGATCTACAGAAGGTTCTAACAACTCCCCAGCAGTTCCCAGGTGAAGAAGAAAGAAATCTCAAGATATTCGGTGCAAAACTTGTTATGTGGTGCCATGTATAAAACCCTTGCAACACTCTCTTTAAGCCAAACTACAGTGTACAGCAAAGATATGGAGTACTCCTATAGTTGAGTTGTGTTTACTTTTAAAACACAATGGATAGCCTGACCAGGTGGTGGTGCAGTGGACAGAACATCAGACCGGGACACAGAAGACCCAGGTTCGAAACCCCGATGCTGGCTTGAGCATGGGCTCATCTGGTTTGAGCAAAATTCATCAGTTTGAATCCAAGGTTGCTGGCTTGAGCAAGGGGTCACTCACTCTGCTGGAACCCTCTGGTCAAGGCACATATGGGAAAGCAATCAACCAACAACAACCATGGTGCCACATGAAGAATTGATGCTTCTCATCTCTCTCCCTTCCTGTCTGTCTGTCCCTATCTGTCTGTCACTCTGTCACTTGTTTTTGTATGTAAAGTCCAAAAAAAAGAGAACTTTATGTCTAATTTTAAAAAGACAGAAATTTATTAAACACTGTACCCAACTCCACATTTCTGCATTTATTTCGCCAAGAGCTACATACATGAATGAGAAGACAAAAGGCAAAATTGTGAAGAAATTGATATTTATGCACTGTTAATCATATGCACGTCGGGGAAGAGAATGTCAGGGGCTTATTGATTTCCTTCACCCTCACACAATCAAGCCTTCATACCCTCTACTTCCACCTTACCTGTGGTAGCGTTCTAGTTAAATCAGAGGAGGCTCCACCTGACTGAGAAAAAGGGGAGCGGCGTGAAATACCTAGTAGGCTAAGAATGCTAAAACAAACTAACAAAATACTCTACACATTTTAAATTTTAACTGAGCTTCCTGAGCTTCATAAGCAAAGTTGTTTTTTGAGATATATTTTTAAATTTTTTCCATTGATTTAAAAGGAGGGGGAATTAAAGAAGGGGACAAAGAGCCTGACCAGGCAGTGACACAGTGGATAAAGCATCAGACTGGGACACATAGGACCCAGGTTTCAAACACCGAGGTCGCAGGCTTGAGTGTGGGCTCATCCGGCTTGAGTGCAGGTTCACCACCTTGAGCGTGGGGTCTCTGGCTTGAGCATGGGTTCATAGACGTGGTCCCATGGTCACTGGCTTGAGACTAAAGGTTGCTGGTTTGAAGCCCAAGGTCACTGGCTTGAGCAAGGGGTCACTCACCCTACTGGAGCCCCCCAGTCAAGGCACATTTGAGAATGCAATCAGTGAACAACTAAGGTGCTGCAATGAAGAACTGATGATTCTCACCTCTCTCCCTTCCTGTCTGTCCCTATCTGTCCCTCTCTCTGTCTCTGTCTCTCTCACTAAAAAAATAAATAAATAAAAATAAATAAAAATAAAAAGGGGTAAAGAGGGAAGGTGTGTGTGTGTGTGTGTGTGTGTGTGTGAGAGAGAGAAAGAGAGAGAGAGAGAGAGAGAGAGAAGCAGCAACTCATTGTTTCACTAAATTGTGCATTCACTGGTTGCTTCTCATATGTGCCTTGATGGGGGATGGCACTCATGACCTCGGTACACCGGGATGATGCTCTATTCACTGAGCCACCTGACTAGGGCCAGTTTTAATTTTTATTTTAGGAAGTATCTTTTTCTTCTATTCACCCTTCTGTGTATGCTTGCTTATGTGGTAGTAAGGAGAGAACATGTTCATAATTTCAAATTTTTTCCCATGCATCTTACATAAAATGGTTTAGTTGAAGTAACATAAAAACAAATCCAGTTTCTTAAATTTCAGAGAAAATGACCCATCCAGTATGTCACAATAGTTACAGAGAGATCAAGCATTAGAATGCAGGTGTCCTAGCACTTAACATGGAACTCAGGTAGTAAATCAGGCTGGCTACTTCCCTATCTGGGATAATGATTTTATTTCCCAAAAGTATTTTCACTCGCACGCTAATATGCATTATCAACTCACAGAAGTCCTTTAATGCAAATTTTCTACTCAGAACAAGGAAAGCAAAATACACCAGGACCTGGAATAGCTAGATGGAAATGTGAAGGGCACTGGGTCGCTGAGGGGCAGGAGCACAGGGGCAGAGGGTGTCACATATTAATATTTAAAATTAGAAACAAGGGGTAACCATGTGTCAAAACCCCACTTTGCCTTGCTTTTGTTTTCCAAGGACCAAATATACACTGGCAGTTTAACAAGATGCCGTATTTATTTTGAAAGATCTTCTATTTCAGTCTGGAGGAGGGAAAAATAAAAAAAGAAAAATGAGAATAGGCAAAGAAGAGAGACCTCATTATCAAAAGAAAAGATCATATACTAAGTTCACTATTCTTGAAATATTTAGAATAAAATTGCTGAGCAAGTTAGTGCTAATTTTAAAGATGGAATATGGTATGCAAGATGGAGAGCTACAGGGCATTAGGTTTATAAGAAAATATCTAAATGTGTGTGGTGATATATTGAGAGTTGTATCACTTATTCATACCTTTAGTTTCAGGTGTGCAAAAGCAACTGGAGCCAGCTAAAGAGTGGGATTTTAAATTTGGAGAAATGGATTTTCCATCAAATCATAAATCCTTAATCTGCTTTAAGGATAGATACTGAAAAAATGAGGGAAAAAAAGAGAAGTTGTAAACTTATGCTGTGTGTGTTAATATCAAGAAGAGAAGCTACATAAAGCTAAAGCCTTCAGAAGAGGCCTCAACTTGACCCCTTCCTTCCATCTTTACCCAAAGACAATTATAGAAATACTTGGAATGCCCATGTTGTATTCACACTGTAGCCATTAGAAACATATATGAACAATACTCATGCTGTTCTTATTAAGATATGATGAGTAATACGGTTAAATGTTATGTCAGTTCAACTATGCCAACCATTATTATATTGAAGCACTCAACTATTGAGCCTTTGTTGTCCAAAAGCATGGACATCTATCCACTCACAACTTTCAAAAGTTAAATGTTTCTCAGATCAAGAACAAAAGAGAAACAGAAAGTGTGAAGTATACCCATCGGAGATGAGAACCATGTCTTTTTTTTTTTTTTTTTTAATTTTTTTTTTTATTTTATTCATTTTTAGAGAGGAGACACAAAGTGAGAGAGAGAGAGAGAGAGAGAGAGAGAGAGAGAGAGAGAGAGAGAAAGGGGGGAGGAGCTGGAAGCATCAACTCCCATATGTGCCTTGACCAGACCAGTGCAGGGTTTTGAACTGGCGACCTCAGTGTTCCCAGGTCGACGCTTTATCCACTGCGCCACCACAGGCCAGGCGAGAACCATGTCTTGACCAATATAACAGTGAACAGTTTTCCCAAGTGTCATATGGTATGAACTAAATGTAGAATGAAAAATTAAAGTGAAAAGTGATTTCAATTACACAAAATACAAGTGAGGCAATGATGCAGACAGAAGTAACTTTGGGGGCCTCCAACAAGTCATTTATCCCTTCATTCAATATTTAGCTACAGAGCGCCTACTAAGTATGAGGCAATGTTCTAAGCCATGGGTTTGAACGGTGAACAAAACAAAGTCTTTGATTCCATGAACTATTTTCTCATTGGGCGAACAGATGATAAATAATCAAATTTTAAAATGCCAGTTGATGATAGTGTTTTGGAGAAAAATAACATATGGTAAAGGTGATGGACTATAATCAATCAACTGGCATTTCTTATAATTTCTTATTTTATATAAGACCATCAGAAAAGGTTTCTCTAATAAGGATACATCTGAGTAGAGACCAAAAGTTAGGGAAGTTACTTAGGAATAGAGCATTCAGACAGAAAGAACAAAGAGCAAAACTCTCTCAAAAGTAGAAATTAGCTTCTTTTGAGGAATACCAAGGAAGCCAATGTGTCTCGGGTTGAGTGAATAAGAGGAAAATGTTAGAAAATAATATCAGATAGGTAGCTGGGGTCAAACAATATGAACTTCTGTAAGGTCTTTGTCTTTTCCTTCTGACAGACATGGAAGGTTTATGCAAATAATGACATAATCAGAGCTTTTTTTAAAAGATCACTGCTATGTGGAAAATAAACTATTGTGTTTTGGGGAAGGAAGGGGGGTCAACTAAGTAGCTATTGCAGTAAATCAGGTAAGAGATGATGGTCGATCCGTTTAGCTTGGCAACAGCGGCTGGACTAACTAGATATACAAAACAAGATTTTTGGGGGACTATTTAGCTAAACTAAAAGTAGACTGAAAAATGAAAAAAAAAACTGAAGACATAAAGGAAATGAAAAGTTAGCTTCAGGATGTAGAAATAGATGAACCAAATCCTGGAACACAAATTTGTTGAATAGTGAAGAATAGTTTCTAAGGATGTTGGCGATTTTTTTTTTATTTTAGTGAGATGATTTTATGATAGTGCAGATGTTAAAACGATATTTGAATCAGTATACATTTCTCCTTATATCTGTCAGTGAAAATTTTCATACATGCTTTTTCTGAAGTATGTCTAATACTGATCTTTTTCCCTCTAAAACATGTTGTTTAGGAAAGTTTGGTTTTTCTTAAATTGAGGGAAAACCTGTAAAATGCTGGCTGTAGTTGTGTAAGTGTACCAAAGTGATACCACACTAAAATGATACCAGAAAAGAAAAAGATTCATGAAAAATGCCATCATAAAAAGAAATACATGAACGCCAGAAAAACTTTACGCTTTCTCTCATAGCATCTTTTCTTTGAGAAATTCGGTTAATTTTCCAACCTGTTTAAAAAAAATTATGACATTCTCATAGTAGATTCTTTTAGTCTTGTGTTACAAATATCTTTAAACTTAAATAAACTGTAAATCAACAATGGCTTCCATAAAGTATATTTTAAACCTTCCAAGGTAGAAATTGAAAAAAAAATTCAAGAACATTAACAAACTAAAAATGCTGAGAGTTTTTAAACCCTTGGGGATTCATATGCTTCACAGTAATGTGCCTTTACTATATTTAAATTTTATTCACTCTTGCTAATGAAAATAATCTGCCATAACAGAAAGAAATTAAGACCTCAGCTATTTATGACATATTTAGCAATATAATGGTAAGGTATGTTCTAGCGATCCTTATTGGATTGTAGAAAGAGAGAACTATATAATTGATTGGGAAGTTAAATTCAATCAGTACAGTATAGGACCAAGAACATATTAAAATATTAATAATTAAAAAGTTTGAATCTGGACCTCAATAGATAATTATTCCAGAAAATGCATTTTAAATAAAATTTTAGGTATAATTATATAAATTGAGGTAATTTTTGAATTCAAATTGTTTGTGGAATGCAAGAATAATAAACAAATGCAGGTAAATTTAGAGAAAGTAAACAAAGTTCATAATTACAAAATGAAAAGTTATTAGAAGTCAAAGTGAACCATAAGCTCTAAATCATTAAAATACAAGTTTTTAAAATGAAATGGTGACAATGTCAGTATACCTTATTTTAGAGCACAGATATATTCTATTGATTGGGTCACTAGGTAAAAATTTGTATAGATAAACATGACAAATTCCAAGTTACTCTAGTTATATAATTGAGATTATGTCCCTAAAAATAATTAGGTCACTATTTAATAATACCACATTTGAGGATATAGCAAATTAGCAAAACATCTTTTTAAAGAAAAACATAGTTTTAATGAATGCTACTATTAGAAATAAGTCTCCATAAGTATGAGTTTACTTTTTTATTTTAATATTAATAGTGTTGAAACATAATAAATCTAAATCTTCTCTAAAGACCTCTCTCCAGAATCTAAATAGTGTAACATTAATCTCTCAGTTGTAATATTTCCTTATATTTTACCAAAGTTACCCTGTTTTTTTAATTTGTCTGGAAAATTAGGGAAAGGAATGGATAACTATACTGAACAGAATAAAAGAGTATATACAAAAATACATTATAGGCAATAACAAGGCATAAGTAAGTAAACAACTAGAAATATCAATTTATTCTAATAGGTAAGAATATCCACAAGGAAGATTATTCTACAGGAAAGAATATTCTACTATAATCAATGTTGGGCTATAAGAAAAAGTAATGGTATTTTAGACAACTCGCCTAATGATGCTTAAACTACTAAAAAGTAGCTATGGAGTCCACTTGAAGTTTCTAAAACACAAAGTTCCAAGTTTGGAACAACTCCATAAGAAATCAATGATAATGACCTAAACCTAATGAATAAAAGACCAAATAACTTAAAATTATTTTATTTGATAAAAACTATGGAAGTGATATGACTGGGAATCCAAGTATATCAAGAGATAAATAGGTGAACCTAAGAAAATATTTCTGTCATCTAAAGAAGAAACAGAACTATTGTAAACTATGGCATATGAAATTGAATTGTCTGTAGAACTTGAATACCAAAATGCTAAAGTTTCAAACAACTGGATTACTTTTTCAGAAGCCTTAAGAATATAAGCAACATTTTTTCTGGGTTGAATTTGATCACATTTGTTAGAAATCTGTAAATTAAGGGCTATATAAATAAGGTTACTTTTAAAAACTATGCAGATCATAAGATTTCATTGGCCTTAGTTTAAGAAATAGGCTTTCTTTTACCAAAAAGCAGTATGAATATAGGCACTGGTTAGGACATTCTGAATCCAGTCATTTATTATTAAGAGTAGTAATATTTATAACAAGTTTAAACGAAAAAAGTTTGTGCCAAGAATTAGTATTCAGAAATTGTAATGAAATGTTATTATTTTTCAATTCAACTATGATTTAAAATTATGCCTCGCAACACTCATGCCAAGAGAACTGCTTAGTGATAAGTCTTGAAGTCAATGACCTCTATTTATTTCAGAAAAGCAGAAAATACATGATCACGACCAACATTAGTTTTCTATCAGTATTATAGCTAAAATAACGAGACTGTCAACACAAAAATAAACAAGGGTAGTAAGACATAGCCAGCTATGAATCCTTTAAAATATCACAAATAATATTAATTTTATGTATTTAAGTTCCATATCTCTTCCATGCTCTCCTGAAATGAAAAGCCTGGTACATTTTGTCTAGCTACATTCATAATACCATTATATGCCTCTATGAGTTTCAATCAAACCATGACGTTATTTTCACATATTTAAATATACTTTTCAGAAAGTGTAATTCTAGTACTTTATGAAAAGTACAATAGCTCATCACAGAGAGTTATTTTCTGTTTCTGAATTCTTGTTTGTACAAAAGGAATAGTTTCTCAAGCCAGATTATCTGTAAATTTAATAATTACCATCTTCTCCTATTTTTATGGTGTGCCATGTACAATTTCCCTCTATTTTAGGTTTCTAGAATATTACAAGGTTGTTTTTTTTTAAAGCAAAACCACTGTACTACTATGAATGCAGAAAACAAAATAAAAATTCCAATAACAGTTTACTCAGATAAATAATTTTATATAATGTAATCAAAGATTTCTTTCCATTCTAGAGTATGAATTTATAAAAAATAAAGCAATTTTAAATTCTAAAATTTCAATCACTCTGAATCCCAAAATATAACTTGAGGAATTTTGAAGAACAATATAGTTTATAATTATTTGTATACATTTTATTTTGATTATTCTAATATCCATTCTCATGTAATAGTAACATTTTAATAATCTGTATATTAAAAATGCATTTATTGCATTCATATTTAAATTGGATGTTAAAAATTATTTCCTAAACCTTCTTGTATTTAAAAGTGAACTTTAAGATGATCTTTTTAACTTGAGTGTCCTCTATCACCTACAGGAATGTATCATCAGGTTTCTAGATTCTTCTTTAAAAGTTAGTATCTTAACAATTAAACATTTATTTTACTTATTTTTATATTACAATGAAATAGTGGGTTTCTTAAGAGAGTACTAAACTGAACGACCACTGAACATGAATCTAGTTAAGTAATAAAAATGAAAGGGAGTGAGCAAGAAAGGAACTTTTAAAAGCTCTAACGCTAAATGAAATTTTATGATCCTACTGATCATAGTGTATATAACTTTATACCCACTTTATTAACATATATACAAATATATCAACATTGTAAATTAATTGTACAGCAGTATTAAACAAACATTGCATTTGAAATTCCAGTACACTGAGAATATACTTATCCATAACTCATGGTGACAGAAAAGACAAACAGTCTCCTTGACAACATAAAACATTTCCCAAGGTATGCCACAAAGCAAAACTGAAGATGAAAATATCTGAAAGCTCAACTTTATTTCAATTTTGACCTCTAACATAGACTTGCTGTTAAACACCCGCCCCCTCCTGTCTCCACCGCTGCCTAACCAAACTATGTAAGTTAGAAGAGCATGCAAAGATGTGCCTTCAGGCAAACGTAAGTTTCCTAAAAGTTAATCTCTTCAAATACTTCCAGTTGGAAAACGTCCACTTCAGCTACTTGACACCAGGGCGTCACTTTCTCCCTGGGCTTATCTGCTATTACTTAATTATTCTTACAAATGGACTTTGGGCACTTTGGGGAAGTAGCTCTTCAAGCACTTCTGAATCTATGACTATATATGCACGCACCTTACACACTTCCCACTGGTCTTTCACACCCTTTCTCCCTCCAGTTCTGATTAGTCAGTCACCCAGACCACTTTGCTCACCTCGCGTCATGAACGCCTACCCACCTGGAAGCAAACAGTACTCGAGGAATAGTCCTCAAGAGCAAGAAACTGATTTTATTTCTGCATATGACGAGAGAAAATGGGGCGGGTAAGGGTAGGGGTAACAGGACCATTAGATAGTAGATGTCCATTAAGTGGTTTAAATCTGCTGGTTAAAAGGCTGAATAAACAAATACACAGATTTGTCTAGTTCCTTGGGGATTTCAGAGTCTGAAGAGCCTCCCAAGAGGTGTCCAGTTCGGCCTCTCAACTCGTCTCTGAAAAATGCACACTGACTGGTTCCACCATCAGATGCTCCCATCCTCATTTGTCTTCTGTTCCTCCCAAAGAGTGTCAGTCACCCCACGCATTAGGTGTCCTGGGAAACTTACCTACGCGCTCTCCAAGTCTGAGGTTATAGGACAACTTTTCTTCCCTGCTCCAGCCAAACCCAAACACCCATAGCAAGCAAGGTTCCGCTCAGATGCTCGCACTTAAGTCTGGTGTCCCGGCACGCTCGGGCCAGCGGGGCGGGGAGAGGCGCGCAGGAGACGCGCGGGCGGAGCGCGCAGCCACCTGGTGGGTTCCGCCCGTGAGGCCGCTGCTTGTGCGCTGCTGTGGCCGCGAAGGGGCATCCGGAAGCGCGCTCCACCCGGGTCAAAGTCCACGCCTCGCGCCCTCCTGTAGTCCGCTAGTTCCCGGCCTCCGCGAACTTACACTTAAAAGCCAACCGAGAAGACTTCTCTTTCTCGGAAAGGTGCCTGTGCCCCTCCCACATGTCCTTCCTAAGAACCCGGAGAAGAAATTTCACCCAAAGCCCACCCAGAGTGAGGATACCTTTCCAAAGCGTAATACTGTATAAGACCAGGACAGATCCCGAGTAAAATAGGTCTTGCTAACAATAGACGGGTGAAAGAGAGTGATGGGGGCAGCAGTGGAGATGCCCGATTATCCCCAAGCGTCACTAGGGTTCAGAAGTTTCCTCATTTGAGAAACAGGATTGTTCCCTCTCAGTTTCTGGTTCCCAGAGAAGTACTTTTGAAATGTATGCTGAAGTGTCCAACTTAGAGAACAGAAGCGTGCACTTGCCGAATTGAATAAATAAAGGTCAGGAGTTGAACCAAAAAATGTGTGTTTCCAACCAGCAGATGTTTACTTGGTGTTTCTCCTGGGGGAGGGGGGAGGCAACAAATAATAAAAATAAAAGAGTAAACAAACACGCATCTGGTGTTTCAACATACAATTTCCTCCAGCCGCGGCCTCTCCGACCAGGCAACATTTTGCATATTCAAAACTAAAAATCATCCGTGAGCCAACAGTAACCTCCCCTTTCTCGATTCCCTCTTAACGGATCACAATGCAAAATGCAAAAGAATAACAAGTGGTGATGTTAGGTCCAGCATGCGACCCAGACGCCCAGCCGGTATTTGACACAAGTCACACACATGCCCTACGGCGCCATGCACTGGGCTAAAGTTTGCTGCCCTCGCGGCCGCGGGAGAAGCGCGGTGCAAAGTCGCATCCTGGCTAGGCGTGGAGGTAGCTGGGACAGGGTAGGGTGCGGAGGTGCGGCGCGCCAGAATGAAGACGAAGAAACTTACCAGGACCGGGGGCGCCTGGGCAGAGTCCAGTGAGGTGGCACCCTCAGCGCGGAGGCAAAAGCTCCCAAACAAAACACCCACGCGCGAGTCCCAGCAGCTGCTGCCGCGAGTAGGGAGCGCACCCGCGGGGGGCGAAGGGGGGCGGAGGAAGCCGCTGCCGGCGGACGTGGCCGGCGCATAAATAACCTGGACGGGCACTCGTCGGCAGGCGGTGGGGGTGACCCGGCGCTCCGGCTGGGGCGTAGGCTGCACGCGCCGGCGTGTCTCGCGCTTTCCCGGAGGCTCGCGCTGTCTCGTTCTGCTGCTCCCCCCCACCCGGATCTGTGTGTGTGTGTGTGTGTGTGTGTGCGTGCGTGTATGTGTGTGTGTGTGTGTGTGTGTGCCTGTGTGCGTGCGCGCGCACCCGTGCGCGCGCGTGCCTTGTTGCCAATGCAAACTGTACACACACGGCGGGCGCAGGGGGCCGCCTCTCCTCCGACAGGCGGGGTGGGGGAAGAGACGCCTTACAGGATCTTAAAGTACTGCTGGAACACTTGTTTGTGTTTTACTTTGCGTTGTTATTGTTGTTGTTGATCCAAAAAGTGGTTTGGAACCAGCCGGTTACGGTGCCTGTCGCCTCCATCCACTATTTCCCCCGGTTTCCCAACTACTTTAGGGAGGAGAAACGGGTAGCGAAATATTGTTCAGATTTGCAGTGGAGCCTCCTTGCTGACATCAGGTCCACCTGCTATGTAAACAACTAGCTGGAGAAGTTGTTTGTTCTGCGCCAGATCTTCCCCCACCCCCACTCTCTCCCCAACTCCTGGCCTGCCTCCTCCCGCTAGGCCCAGACGGCAGTCCAGGAAGGGGGTGGGGAGAAAGGAGAGAACAAAACCGTATGCTGTACTGGCAAAGCCGTGTTGTGTCTGCTGCTTCTTGGCAGTCCCCGAAGTACGTCCTCTCAGCAGACGGAGCTGCTGGCAAATGAAACTGGGGATTCCACGTGAAGTGCAGAAAACCTGGAAGGGATCCAAAGCCTTTGGTGGCAAGGAGTTAAAGTACAGGGTAGTCAGAAAGGGAGACCCAAGCGTGCGTTAACTCGCTGATTGGCCTTTCTTTTCATGGTTTGCGCCTCTGCGGCCTGGGGTGCAGAGAGGCAAAGTGTCTTTTTCTCCCTTGTGGTCCTGGCTCCTGTCTCACTTGGGCCCAAGAGTTCTCCTAGTCAGGCACTTCGTGCCACCGGCTTGGGGGCGGAGCTTGAAAAGAAGAGGACGCTAAGCTGCGACTTTTAGGGTCCTAGGTTTTCCACATGGGTCCTATCAGTGACTCAGGGGAACCAAAATAACCCGAATGAAAGTAAAGAGGAAACACCAGAGCCGCTCTGCTCTGCGCACATTTCAAAGCAGAGGCACCGGCTGGGGATGAACGCACCCAGCACCCAGGGCCCTGCTGCTGTCAGTGGGGTGTAATGCGGCCAACGGGCCCACACGAGACCGAGAGGATAAAGGGAAGGCCGAGGGAGGATGAGATGGCCCGATGGGGCGCGTGACCCGCGTGCGCGCGCGCGCGCGCGTGTGTGTGTTTGTGTGGGGTGCTCGGCAGCCCTTTCCCCACACCGGCTCCGAGCAGGCGGCTCCTGCCAACTCCTTCCCTAAGTGCGGATCGCGCAACCCTCCCCCGCGCGCGGGACGCGCCACTGCGGGAGCCGGAATCTGCTCTTGAGTGGTTGTGAAGCAGGGCTTCTGACCGCGCTGAAACTTTCCTCCAAATAGCTGCAGCCCAGAGAGATCATCGCGAGCAAAGCGGGCTCTCACTTCTTCCCGGCCAACTTGAACGTCCCCGTAGGCAGAAAGGAACCCGGGGGGGGGGGGGGGGAGTTGGATGGTTACTGGAGACCCGCGAGCTGCACTAACTTCTGCCTTTGAGTCTTTCTTTTCCTCAAAGAGCAGCGCGCCCTTTCTCTAAATGGCAGGCGGGCGCTCTCTTTCTCTCTCCCCTCCCCCCTTACACACACACCACCAACTCTTCCTTAGAGAACCCACAGTTCTCTTGGGAGGTAGCAGCCCTGGCACTGCATCTGTAAACACACCGTCAGGTTTTCTAGTGAAACCAGTTAAGTGAGTAAGGCGTGGGGCTGGTTCTGGGAAGACGCCTCTGCCACGGAGGAACCGGACAGAGTTGGGCTTTGGAATTGCGGTGCTTTCTGTGAGTTTTAAACTCCAGGCAGTCCTTAAGGGTTCTGCTCGTGGATTGTTCTTACTCTCCATTAAATTTACTTTTTCGAAATACAGGCTGAATAGTGGATAAATAACCCGAATTTTTTTAAAGATGGGAGCGGGGAGAGGAAAAGGAAGCCGTCTTTAAAAGCAGAAACACCAGAGCCAAATGGCCCTTCTGAAAGGTGAAGATAATTTTACATTAAGTAATTAGCGTTTATGCTTCACTGGCAAACCTAAATAAAAAGCGGATTCTCTGAATTAACCTGAAACTATTTTAGAAAAAAGAAGAGCAAACGGCTCTGCAATCCTTGGAGAACCGAAGACCTGCCTTTGTTTCCACAGGGTTTGTGAATAAAGGTAACAGAACAGTTCAAAGGTCTACAGATGTTCACATTTTCCCTTCTTCTTCCTCCTTGCATACACGGACCCCACTGACTCGCCTTTCTCTGTAAGGGTTCTGAAAAACTGAGCTTTAGGTTTATTATAAAGGAGTCAGGGCCACTCGGAAGAGCCGGTCAAGTTCCCAACGAGGAGAAACCTGGAGAGGAGCGGGTTTACTTAGCCTTTCACTTTTCTGCATACAAGGATAGATTTTGGTGAAATTCGCAGCCTCTGACGTTGGTGCAGAAGCTTATCGCAATCAGAAGAGCGAGCACAGGCTTCTGAATTGCCCAGTCCCCTTGCCAGACGCCTTTCTAAGCGGCGGTGAGCCCGCAACCCCCTTGTGCCCCGCTTAGCTTCGCTCCCATTATCCCCTCTTCGCGGGCTGCCGGGGCCACCAGCCCTTTCCGCAGGGAGGACGCCAAGGGAGTTGAAAAAGCAGGTCTTGCCAGGAGCCGCGGCCCTCCGCGGACCTCTCGCCCGCAGCCAGTGGGCTGGGCCCGGGTTCGAGAGGTGAAAGTTCAGGTCCGGGGCTCGCGCTAACTCCCCTTCACTCGCCTCCCTCCCAGCCCCCGCCCCAGCCACGCTGCAGACACCGCCCGACTCCTAGGGGCTGCCACGGTGGCACGTAGTTTGTTGATGGGTGGTCATAAAATATATTTATTTGCAATTCCTTTAACTTGACCACCACCCCCGCTCAGCCTGGCCCTGAACACTGCGGGCTTTGTTCGCCTCGGTTGCTGTTGGAGCCCGCCGGGGCTTAGCGCTCTGTGCTAACAGACTTCCCCAAAAAGTTCAAGGATAATAATAGGAAAACCGGTTTCCGTAGCCGAGGAAAACGCAGAAAGGGTAAACAGGGAAGGACTAGTTCTCTTTTGTACAAGTGACTGGTCGACCCACTGGATCACGGCAGCCTTCAAACGAAACACTGCGTTATCAGAATGAAAGAAAAAGCCAAATTCTGTCTGTCGTCCCGCGCAGGGTCGCAGCCACAGCTTGAGTCTTCTTTGCTACTCGTGAGTCTGCAAAAGTCATCTAAGGAGTTTCCAGAGGGAAAGATAAACGGAGCTACTGTGTAATCGAGGAGTTTCACCAAGTGGCCCTCCAAAGTTCTCTCACGAAAATTTATTTGATTTAAAGATTAGATGAAACCACAAATCAACAAATTTCGAGTCACTGCTCTATTACGGTCCAGGGGAAAGATAAATTCGTTTGAGATGGTCTTTGCCAGCGCATCTCGCGCAAAATAAACCACTCCAAGGCTGAAGGGAAGCAATTTACCAGAATGACACATATTAGAAATGTCGGTGTAATGCTTATTGGAGTGAACCGGTTGGGTTTTTAAGTATTTGTTATAAAAATATAATTATTCACACATTTAAGTCTGTTTTCTCCAAAAACTTTCAGTTAAACAATAAGCACTTTTTTTTTCTTGTTCAGAACCGTTTCATTGGTGTAACTGTTACGAATATTTAAAACTTAACTAGGGGAGAGATCACTGGGAAAGCGTGAAAAGGGTGAACTTTTTTGAGTGTTATTTTGCCCTGTTTGAGATACCATCTTCAAAGTTCTATTACTCACTTGAAATAGCATGTAACAAAAGTCTTCTTTAAATGCAAGGTATTTTTTTTCTTTTCACACAGAAGAACGTGTGTGTGTGTGTGTGTGTGTGTGTGTGTGTGTGTGTGTATGTGTATGTGTATATATATATCAGGTCCTTATTTTTCAGGTCTACTATATAGTTTTCTAAAGATGAACAAATAAATGGACTCCTTTTAGACATTCTACTATTCCCATCTCCTCCCAGACACATTTTAGGAAAAAGAAAATTCTAGTTTCACCGAAGTCAAATCAAGGGTAATCTATGGTACATCAAATTGAATGTAGAGATTGCTAAATTGGTGGAGTTACACCACCATCTGTCGTTAAGCTTTGGGACTACAAAATTTCGGACCTATAATAAATCTTAATGAGCTTTCTCAACTTTTATTTTAAATCACAGGTTGTACTTATCTTTTGTGTTTTTATAACATATCCTCTAAATCTGCCTGGATCCTGGAGGTGTGTGTGTGTGTGTGTGTGTGTTCATAAATTCATGCTTTTTCCTGGGTTCTCTGGTCATCTCATCTTCAGAAAAAAAAATACCCCATATCTGATAGCCTCCAGATAAAACATTTCCAAATCTGCTCAAATCAGCTGTGGGACTTCACATTTCCATCACCTTTTTCCTCTTCCTTACAAAGCTCAAGTACATACAGGGCCACCCATGTCCTGGAGTGAGTAATAGTTTTAATTTTCTTTTGAATTGTAACCTAATTTTTTGCTAGTATATCTGAATTGTAACCTAGTTCTTAGTATATCTGATCTTGAAATATGTAAATGCAACATATCTCTGCTAAGAGGTTAACTGAAAGTGTCTTAGAAAATGGATTAAAAGGCAGTTATAACTAGTTCTGGTTCTGGTTGATCTTGCTGCAGAGACAAAGATCAGTTGCTCTAGGAAAAATCTTGCTAAGAAAGAGTTTATCCAACCAAATATAAAAAGAGGACAACTACTGGATAAAGAATCTCATTACTGACTCAGAAGCCTTCACCAAGCAGAGAAGGCTCCATCTCTTTCACAGGACTCTCCAGTTGCACAATATTTATATCAAATATCATTTTTTTAAGCATCTCAGAACTATCTTACTGTCCAAAATGTTTCACTCCTTTCCGTGGAACTGGATTCCAAAATTTATATTTTCCAGAAAATATTTAAAATAAAATATGACAGGTTGGTCATGTTGGTAAGACATTCACTAGAAATAAGTTGAATCATACTAAGTTGTCTGTGTTTGACCAGCTTGGATCTACACAAAAGACCATTTCATATGCTTTAGATTAATACTGTAGAGTCAAGATTTTTCTGAGGCGTAGTCTACCTCTATAAGATTGTAAGCATAGTTAATTGTCCAGTCTCTTGTATTTACTTTCTGCTGCACTGATACAAATATGTTGAATTTCCTGATGCAAGAGCCCTTTTCTTGATGATGTTTCTGTCATTAAACTCATCATAGAGTTTGTATGTCTCTGAGTTACTGGAACATTTTAGAGCTGAGAAAAACTTTAGGATATTTTAGTTCAGAATATTTAAAAATCATAAAGCAAAGGTCCAGAAATGAAAGCAAGATTACACAGCTAGTTAGTAAAACTCTATTTTATTTTTCTAAATATAACCTTTCATTTCACAAAAGGTACTTTTACTACACACCCTCATCTGTATTCATTTCCTTTATGTCCATCAGAATTAACATGGTGAGGTTTTGGCGGCACCTCTGAGTGTCAGTGCGGTTAACTACCATGTCACATTTATTGTAATACACAGGAGAAAAAAGGTCTGATGACTTGTTTCTCTTGAAAGTCAACTAGAGTCCACAATATTTCTTCACTAGTGTAAAGAACTTTATCACTGTTAACTGAAAGTGTTTATTTTAGAAAAATTGATAGTAAAAGGTGCTAACACAAACCACAATTTATGATGTTTATCAGGGTTAATAATCTTCAGGAACTCTTTTTTTTTTTTAAGATTTTATTTATTCATTTTTAGAGAAGAGGGAAAGAGAGACAGACAGAGAAGGAACCATTAACTCTTATATTTGCCTTGAGCAGGCAGACCTGGGATTTCAAACCGGTACCTCAGAATTCCAGGTTGGCTCTTTATCCACTGTGCCATTACAGGTCAAGTTAGGGATTCTTTTTTAAAAACTTCTATTTTTATTTTTTGAAAGAGAGTGAGAGAGAGAGACAAGAAGGGAGAGAGAAGGTGAGAAACATCAACTCATAGTTGCTTTCACTTTAGTTATACGTTGAGCTTTTCAGAAGTGTCTTCACAGGGTCATGGCAGTGTATCTTGCTCAAGCCAGTGACCTAGGATTTTTCATGCCAGGAACATTTTAGGCTCAAGCTGCCAAGCTTTGGGATTATGTGAACAATTCCCAAGCTCAAAGCAGTGACCCTACACTGACAGCCTTGGTAGGATTCAGAGGGTTCGCATCAGTTTGACAGAACTCATACCTAATTTTTTGTTGAGTTCAGTGAACTGGTTGTTAAAATGGCACTTGTAATCAGGGTTCTCTCTAAGGTGGGCTCTTGGGCAGCCATCCAATGTTGAAATCACACATTTACATTCTTTATTCTTTTTTAACATTCATCTGCGCAATAGTGTATTCTATGCACCCGTAGTCATGTTCATTCTGTCCATAAGTAAAAAAAGTTGCAAGTAAGGATGCCAATCAAGAAACAGTATGTAAATATCTTAAATAGCAGCTTTATTGTCGGTTTTTTTGTCAGGTATTATTTAATATTTTTTCATTATTATTTTAAAACTTATAATCTAGTTTTGTGTACCTCTGTTATTGTTCTTACTTAAGTATTAGATGCATTAAATAACTACCTTTCGGTATATCATTTTTTATAGTTAAAATGGTCATTAGGGCAGAGAACTGGTTGTTCAATTATTTGAACCCCACCACTGCTGACAGCCCACGCTCAGAGCCAGCAACCTCAGGGTTTTGAACTGGCAACCTCAGCATTCTGGGAGGATGTTTTATCCACTGAGCCACCATTCATCAGGCTTTAGGGACTCTTGGTGATGAAACCTGTAATCTCAGCAGCTGCTTGCCTTTACTACACTCTTAAAAAATAAAGTCTAACATAGAGCTACTGATTTTTTTAATCTATGAGCAAAATAACTATATCAGGGTCCTGCATCAATGTGGGGTGCCGAACACACAATATGGTGTACAGAGATGTGTTGTCAAACTGTGAACCTGAAACCTATACAGTTTTATTAACCTGTGCCACCCCAATAAATTCAATTAAAAATTCTGCATCAGTATAGATTTTTATTAGGGTTTACTAACCATGTGGCTTCAGTAACTACAGTCGTTTTTCAAAAGAAGGTTTTAAAGTGGTTAATCAATTGCTTGTTGATAGCAGCATCTGAAATAGGAGAAGCTGCTCTCTTTTCTCCTTATGCCAGCTGATTACGGTCAATAATACCTTAATCCATACAGTTCCTAAAGCAAACGATCTGAGCCACTAAGTGCTGTCTCTTCCATCTTCTCACATTCAAGCAGCATTATTTAAAGCAAATTATTATTCAATTTTAATCTTCATTGTCCTACTCTAGCTACATGGTTGTTGCCTTACTCCAAGCTTTCATCATTTCTTGGTCATTCTAGATAACTTTCTAATCACCTTTATTTTTGGTTTTTGCTCTGTTCCATTTCATCTTCCTCCCTGCTTTCTAAAACATATCACTTAGAAATTAGACTACTCTTTCCTGTAGCCAATTGAGTTGACTCTTTTTTTTGTATTTTTTTAAAACATTTCTTTTTAATTTATTTTTATTTATTCATTTTAGAGAGGAGACACAGAGTGAGAGAGAGAGAGAAAGAGGGGAGGAGCTGGAAGCATCAACTCCCATATGTGCCTTGACCAGACCAGTGCAGGGTTTTGAACTGGTGACCTCAGTGTTCCCAGGTAGACGCTTTATCCACTGCGCCACCACAGGTCAGGCTTGAGTTGACTCTTAAGTTCTCTAGACTGATATAGCAAATTTGTCTAGCAAATAGGAGATATTTAATCAATTTTTTAAGAATGAATGAATGCTATGCCTCAGACAAATGTATTTTACATTTTAAATATATTCAGGCATAATGTTGTCAAGTATATTTTTAACTGTGCATCATTTTTAGCAGATCTTTAAGTATACTTTGCTACCTTAATTATTTGGCTAAAATAGTTATAACTGAAGATGTTCATTATGTTTTTATATAAAAGAACTCAGTAAATTAATATAAAAATATATTCAAGGTCCATCCATGTTGTTGTAAATGATCCCATGTCATCATTTCTTATGTCTGAGTAGTATTCCATGGTATATATGTACCACATCTTCTTTATCCAGTCATCTATTGAAAGGCTTTTTGGTTCCTTGATAACATTATACTGAGTGAAATAAGTAAATCAGAAAAAACTAAGAACTATATGATTCCATGCATAGGTGGGACATAAAAATGAGATTCAGAGACACGGACAAGACTGTGGTGGTTACTGGGGGTGGGGAGGAGGAGGAAGAAGAGGGAGGGTGTGGGTGAAGGGGGGAGGGGAGAGGTACAAAGAAAACCAGATACAAGGTAATGGAAGACAATTTGACTTTGGGGGATGGGTATGCAACATAATTAAATGTCAAAATAACTTGGAGATGTTTTCTCTGAACATATGTACCCTTATTTATCAATGTCACCCCATTTAAATTAATAATAATAATAAATATATATTCAATCTGGCATTCATATTACCAACTGCATTTTTTAATGGCGCAACAAATATCTGTACACTAAATACTGTAGTAGGTATTCTGAGGTTAAAGATGTATAAGATTGGGTCCCTTCCCAGAACTTACATTCAACTGAGAAATATAAAACAGAGATATAAGTGCATTATTTCAGTAGGACATGAATTTCAATATATCATAAGATATAGTTATATCCTGGATACAGTGGCACCAAGGAAAATATTTAAGGCTAAAATAAGCAAATGACATAGCCCTATATTTTTGTTTGTAATGATAACTTGAAAATAAGTCTAAGAATACATTTTTAATTAAAAAGTTATAATTCACCATGTAGCAGTCTCAGAAAACATAATCTTTACACAAAAGCACAAATCTGTGTTAAAAACAAGTTACCCAACAATAGATAACCAATATGAAGATAATTTTAAAAAAGGTTATATTTCAGTAGTAAAATTTCAGGCAGTTTTTTTTCCTCTCTGCTTTTCATATTTTCAAGTCCTTTGCAATGAAAATTTATTACTTTATAAATGGAAAGATTTAAATAATTAAATAACAATTTTCAAATTTGTATTTCAAAAGACAATACCCTAAAGTGCCTTTTAGAATTGTCACAAATTTAGTACTCCTGATAAACATCCTCTAATAAAACTAAATTTATATCAAGCAAAACCTAAACCTCAAGTTACATTTCAACTTTACTTTGTATTTTATTTACTAAATAGAGTGATATTCTACATGTGCTAACACAAATAAACAGCATATCCATATGTGATAAGTAGGTTTCATGAATTAGCAGGATAACAGAACACCATTTATAATGTTTCTTAGAAAATATTTCAGAGTTTAAGCAACTTACTTGTAACATCATCTGTTTTAACTATGCATCTTTCTACATATGCCAATTAAGAAAAAATTATATAGTTAGAAGACCTTTTATGCTTTGACTATATTAAGCAAGATAACTATTAAAATATTTTCAGTCTTATTCTATGTAAATGAATAAAAACAAACTGAACTCATAAAGTAAGAATAGATTCTCACTTCATATATAATCATAAGAAACGACCATTGTCTCTTGAGGTTTTTCTAATTAGGTTATAGCACAGTTACAGTAGTTGAGTAGAGAAGGTCAAAGCAAGTTCTAAATTAGGTTAGCAAAAATTAACAAGTCAATAAATACATTTTTATTGAATTACAATAAACATGTGAAGACAATTGGATCATTTAATCTGTTAATAATAGTGCACCAAAATAACAATTTTATGTTCAATTGACATCTTAGAATATTTAAGTCATGAGAAACCATAGAAAACCTCTTTGGATGCTAATAACATTTCTTATATAATCAATTTTTGTAATATCTGGATTGCCTTGTCGATTTAAACAAGTTGATGAAATACAATAGGTACTTAAATAATTTTAATTTTCATGGCATAAGAATATGTAGTGTGGGTATATTAATTATCTAGTTTTGATATTTTTAAGTAACTGTGAACACCAATTACATTGTTTAGTCTATTTTATGAAATTATTATATAAAATATTATCATTGTATTCATGTCACAAATAAATATGGTTTCTTCTATAAGAATATATGATATGTTATACCAATAAATTTCTGCTAAAGTGAGATTTCATTTCCCTATCCAAAAAATTCTCACATTTTCTGACTTATTTTTTTAAGTTAAAATTTTTTTATTAGTTCTATGATCCTTTGTCCATTATGTTGTTGGTTCATCTTCCATAACAATTCTCTTTTTCTTTGCTTCACTAAATTCTGTGAATCAGGATCAAAGACAAAGATATCTGAACTGGTGAAAGGAATGTTATGATATTTTAGCCAACTGAAAAAAAATAACTCATTGATAGTTTTTCAAATAACTAGGTCATTAAGGATCATAAATCATAAAGTATCTTTGCTAGAAAAAAAATTCATATCTGTTAAGCAAAAATTCATGTTCATTAGTTTGTGATCCTGTATGTAGTCAAGTTCAGGTAATTTATTTTTGGATAAGAGATATGAACACTGTGTTGGGACATAATAATATTGGGGAGAAACACTTTAAAATGAACCATCGAAGGCTATTTGACCTCTAAAATATGGTAGTAAGATGAGCTCTACCTCACAGATTTTAGCAGAGAAATGTGGTGAGCAAATGTAAGACTTTCAAAGGAAAGGAAGTTCATACAGCTGTTTGACTGTGAGAATTAGATAACCTGCAGTCATAAAATACAGACCCTTTTATTTCCTGAATTCAACTTGGTTCAATTTCTGCAAATATTTATTGAGTTCACATTATTTGCCTGTCAATATTTAATATCTTAGAATCATAATCTTATGTTAGATGGGGGCTTAGAGGTCACCTAATCCAAGATTCTTCCCAAAGAAGGAATTTGGGTATGGATTTTTGTAATGAAGTGGTATTTCTTGGAGCTTTTTCATTAAAAGTAATCAGGAAACAGAGTTAGAATGGCTGGCTAGCCAACTTCTTCTCCCAAATTCTTGCACTTCAGAGTAAATTTTCTCAATGTTTTTCTTGAATGTATGTTGCACAGGTTACCGCTGGAAATTTGTAGCCTAGACTGAAGCAGGGCATACTTATTTCTTGGAAGATTGCCCTTTCTACTTCCCCCCAAGCAAACCCAGCTTTCCTTCTGCCTGCTTCATAACAGAGGTTTATGCTAGAGCTAAATGTTGATCCCTCTAGAGTAGATTCTGGGGTTAAACTTCTCTTAGGTGACCTTGCTTTTGCATTGCCTCCTCATTATTGGCTTTGGATGTCGCATATAGTATCTCTACAGATGCCTAGTTTAGCAGCCATCCTTAACTTTACACGGATTAACTGAGGGCAGTACTTAATCTACCATAATCAAGTTCATAAAAAGATTTGATGCCTCTGAAATATTTCTCTAATGTCAAGAGCTGACTCATCTGGGAGAGAAAACACGTACTGAGCACCCTTGTTGGAACAGGTTGGCTTGTCCTGTTCTCTTCTACAGCAGAACCTCAGCCAGTGTTTCCTTGACAATATCCTGGGCTGCAGAGGTGTGGGTCTTAGCAGTCAGTGCTTATGTTTTGTCATCTTGCTTATTCTAAAGTAATGTCTTTTCCTAAGCATTCATTGGCAAGACAAGATCATCTTGAAGTGTGCATAGAGGACAAGCAGGTAAATTTGTTTCTCCACATATACCTTATCATAAAGCATAAGGTGAGCTCGAAGAGGCTTATAAGAGGAGGGAAGGCTTGGTTAAAAGTGTTTTAGTGAAATTTCCTCTTTATCATTCACAGTGATTAAACAGAATAGCTACCACTATATTTTGCCAACTATAAACTTAAATTTCTAAAATACAAATGGAGAAAGCATGTAAAAAGATGATTGAACATATTAATTCCTGACAGTTTTTTGAATAATATAAATTTAAAAATTCACCATGAAATATGGTTCACCTCAATTAGAGAGATTTGAGACTACCATATAATTCATGTAAAATTTACTTTAAAAGTATGAATCAATTGATTTTGTTCCACTTTTAAAAACCACAATATAAATGTGTGTTACTAATATATTTTTATTTTATGTATTCTTACATTTCCTATAATAAAAGTAAATCTATTTTCATTTTCTGATTACTGCATCTGGTTTTGGTAGATTTCTGCATATTTAATTTAAATGATAACACAGCTAATTTTACTAATACTTATTTTAAATAACCTAGTTACTAATTAGCTTAGTCCTTTTAGGCTGGATTTAAATTTTTTCATTTATTTACCAAGGAGACATTTGAAGGCAACCAGGCAACCTAGAAAAGAGAAGAGAGCTAATACTTGGACAAAAACACTGATATAAACCAAAATGATAGCTTATTATATGAAAAATATATTTGTAATTGACTTCACCAAAACTTTTAAAAACTTTCGCTCTGCAAAAGAACCCGTTTTATTGAAAAAATGAAAAGACAAACTATGGACTCAGAAAAGACATTGGCAAACCAGGCAGAAGATTTGTATCTAGAGCATATCAAGTACTCTAAAAACTTAAAGAAAGAATACAATTTCATTAGACATTGGCAAAAGACAAGGGGAGACATTTTATCAAAGATAATATACAGATGGCAAATAGCATATGAAAAGATGTTTATATCACTGGCTATTACACACCTGTTAAACTGATAAAATAGAGTGGCAATGGCAAATGCTGGCAAGGATGTGGCAAAACTGGATCTCTCATCCACTGCTGGTGGGAATGTAAAATGGTACAGCCACTCTGGGAAATAGTGTGGCAGTTTCTTTAAAGACCAAATATACACTTATCATATGACCCAGCATATCACAACTGGGCATTAATCTCAGAGAAATGAAAATTTAGGTCCACCGAAAACCTGTACAAGAATGTTCATAGCAGCTTTATTAGTAACCTTCCAAAACTTGAAACAACCAAAATACCAGTCAATAATTGAATAGGTAAACAAATTGTGTTACATCCATACCACAGAAAACATGGAATAAAAAAGAATGAACTACTGATACACACAAAAACATGAATGAATTAAGATCAGTATGCTGAGTGTAAAAGTCAATCTCAATAGAGCACATAGTGTATGATTCCACTCATCTAACATTCTCAGAATAACAAAATTCTGAAGATGGGGAACAGATTAGTGGTATCCAGGGAATAGGGACTATCAGGTGAGGAGAATAAGTTTGACTATGAAGGGTTAGCATAAGGGGTCATGGTTGTGATGAATAGTTCTGTTTCTTGATTACTGTGCTGGTTACATAACTATATACATGATAAAGTGTCAGAATTGTATGCACACACTGAACCAATGTCAGTCTCCTGATGTGAAAAATTATAGTTATATAAAATGTAACCTTTGAGGAAACTGTGTGAAGAGTACATAGAATCCCTCTGTAATATTCTTGAATCTTTCTGTAACTATGTAATTATATCAAAATAAAAATTTAAGAAATAAATATGTAGAACCAACATAGAAAGCCAAATATTAGCCCTGGCAAGATAGCTTGGTTGGTTAGAGCATCATCCCGGAGGGCAGAGGTTGCTGGTTTGATTCTGGTCAGGGCACATACAGGAGCAGCTTGAGCTTTCAGTTTTTCTCTCTCTCTCTCCCTTCCTCTCTTGCTAAAATCAATAAACTAGATCAATAAATAAAAATTAAAGAAAGAAAAAAGAAAGCCAAAAATTAGAAGAAAATACATTGGATGGTAATAAAGCCAGGGGACCCTGATCAGGCGCTGGCACAGAGGATAGTGCCTCAGACTAGGATGCAGAGGACCCAGGTTCGAAACCCCGAGGTTGCTGGCTTGAGCACAGGTTCATCTGGTTTGAGCAAGGCTCACCAGCTTGAGCCAAAGGTCACTGGCTTGAGCAAGGGGTCCCTCGGTCTGCTGTAGCCCCCCGGTCAGGACACATATGAGAAAGCAATCAATGAACAACTAGGGTGCCGCAACAAAGAGTTGATGCTTCTCATTTCTCTCCCTTCCTGTTTGTTTGTCCCTATATGTCCCTCTCTCTGTCTCTCTATCTCTGTCACACATACGAATAATAATAATAAAATAAAGCCAGGGGACACAACTGCAGGCAGAATTGGCAATATTTCTTTATGTCTGTCCAGGTTACAAGTTAGCTTCTCTGCTCTTGAACTTCATATAAATTGGCTTATGTAAACTATTTTGTCTAGTTTCTTTCACTAACATAATGATTTTGAGAGTTACCCATGTTATGTATATTAGTAGTCACTCTTTTTTAATGCTGAGTGGTATTCTATGGAAAAAATAGGCTATAATTTTTTACCATTCACTTATTGATGATTATTTGGGTTGCTTTCAATTTTTGGATGTTAGGGATATCTAAATTTTTCCATTTTCAACTAGTTGAGCTTACATTACATTGCAAAACTAACCAAACCAAAACAAAACAGAAAACCAGCAACAATAACAATTATCATGAAACAAAACAAAACAAAGCGAAAACTTTTGTGTCATTTAGAAATTCTTTTGCTTTAAAACATTAGTATGTTTGACCAACAGTGGTTTAAACAATACAAGCAGTTATTGTGCCTTAAGAAATCTAAAGATTTATACCCTGATTTATTAATGTCACCCCATTAAAATTAATAAAAATTAAAAAAAGAAAGAAATCTAAAGATTTATATTTTCAGGGTTGGCCCAACAGCTGAAACATGTTATCAGTGACCCAGATAATTTTTAGTTTTTGTTCTATTATCCTTGGTGTGTTTCTTCTTCTTCTTCTTCTATCTGTGACCTTATGCTTGCAAGATGGTTGCGAAAGTTCTGGGCCTGGGGTCTTGTTCACAGCAGGAACACAGGAGATGAGGGCAGTTGCAGCATAGTCTCCCCTGTGCCTTTTTATAAGAAGGAAAAGCTTTGCTAAGTTCCCCAGAAAAGTTCCCCACATGGCTTATTGCTCTGAACTATGTGACCACTAGCTCAAGAACTGCTGGGAATTGGTGCAAATTTTAATGATTGGATTCCCTAAAACAATCATATTTTACCACTTGGGGTTGAGCATGGTTGATGGATATAAAACTCATAGTGTTTGTCACAATGATCTCTTTTTATTAATTTATGTTTGTTTCTCATTTGACTCTTACCTTGTTAAGTATTTTTAAAAAGTGTATTCTTCCAACGGTACTACAGATAAATGTTATATAACTATTTGTTTGTTTTAAAAGAGATTGTAGGTGAACAAAAGTCTGCAGTTAAGGCAAAATATAATCCCCCCAATTTTTTTTAATTGTGATATCATGGCCATATTGAAGAATGACTCTAGAAATACAAAGATTCCATCTCAATTTCAGTGTGTATTAGAGTAAATGTTTCTAATTCTTAACTTTTTCATAATTCTTAGACAAACCATTTTGATATAACTCAAAATATTATATTTAATAGATACCAGCTGTATGAGAGTAACCTTGAGTTTAAGATATAATAGACCAAAAAGAAAAGCTTTTATCACAACTTCTATGTACATTTTCATCAACTCATATGGTGCACATCTGGGCTTTTGATAGCTATGTGTTAAAGAAAAAAAACTAATACATTCAAATTTAATTTTAAAATCTTGGTTTTTTTTCTTTTCTAGTCATTTTAAAAGATAAATATTATTAACATGATTATAAAGGTGTCTATGGGGGTAATTTGGAGATAGTGATATACGTACATAATAAGAATCTAAGTGTTCTACATTTATGAAAAATAACAATCCCATTGAAGAAGAAGATAGAAAGAAACTAACGTCTATTGAACACTTAGAACATGCCAAGCAGTAAGCCTGGTGTTTTTTACACTGCCTTTGCTTTAGTCTTTTCTCTGTATCTATGAGCTAGGCCTTACATGTCATTTCCAGACAAGAAAACTAAGACTCAGAGAAGGTTAGTAATTTGTCCTAAGACACATTAAAAATAAGGCCATTTCTGTGGATCTATTATCCAGATTTTAAAATTAATAAAGAATGAACAGCCAACCAAATATGCCAGAAAAACCAGCTCAATGAAAACATTGGTAATATCAGACATCTCTTTATTTATGTTGGAGAAATAGAAAACAGACCCTAAAGAACCCAGGAAAACATAAAATTTAAATGTGGAATATGTCTCCCACTTTATCATTATTACCATCAGTAGCGAGCAGTTTCCAGTGATCTAATCTCTAGCAATTTTCACTTCTAGTCCACCAAAGGCACAGGCCAGATGGATTTAGAAAGGTTTAATTGAAGAAGATTTGTTCAATAATCAGGCAATTAAAGTGAGCAGAAAAAACATACAAAATACCAGAAAAGCAATGTGAAAAATTCACTAGGCTTTGAACCCAGTGAAAATGTAAAATAAACGTAAAACAAAAATGTCATACAATTTGAGCAGAGAAAGCACTTGAAGAAGAATCATCAAAGGATATAACCCGAGTGAATTTTATGGGACACTGTCAGGCAAAACGGAACTGTGATAAAAGAATAGACAAAAAGAGTGAGAAAAGGGGTGAGGGGGGCTGAAAGTGTATGTTGTAAAAAAAAAAAAAAGAATAAAGGGCCTGGGCTGTGTGTACAATAATGAAAAATGAGGCTTTTTTCTTACAGATGGTGGTCAGTGGCCAGAGCCTTGAACACAAAGAAGAAAAGCATGATGATGTAATTATAAAAGAAAGTTAATAGATAGATGAAAAAACCTTACTATGGTCAGAGTAACAGGAGAGCAAAGTGACTTTGGAAAAGGCCTTTAGTCTGAGTGCACAGCCAGGGTGTAGGTCTGTGCTTTGCAAACTGAACAGCAAATAGCCTTTGAGACAGAAGTCAGTGTGTGTGTGTGTGTGTGTGTGTGTGTTTTGGGGTGGGGGATGGGGATGTCTTAAGGCATAAAAATAGGACTTATTTTCTTAGACCTCAATTTTATTATTGTCTGGTAAATAATCAAAATATTATTGCTAATTATTCTGTGATATAGAATGTTAAATTCACATGAATTTTTAAGATAAATTATTTCTCCCAGCTTTATTAAGATATAATTGACACATAGCATTGTGTAAGCTAAAGTGTATAATGCATTTATTTGATACACTTATATATTATAAAATGATTACCATGGTGGGGTTAGTCAATACCTCCATCATCTGACCTAATTATTATTTTTTATTTGTGATGAGAACATTTGAGCTTTACTCTCTTAGCAACTTTCAAGTATGCAATACACTATTATTAACTATAGCCACTGTGCTGTACCTTATATCCCAATGACTTACTTATTTATAAATAGTAGTTTATACTTTGTGACTCTCTTCACCCATTATGCCCACCCCCACCTTCTACCTCTGGCAGCCACCTACCTGTCCTTTGTATCTCTGAGTTTGTTGTTTTGTTGGGAGGGTGTTTTTTAGATTTCATATCTATATATAAAAATGTGATCATATGGTATTTGTCTTTGACTTATTTCACTTAGCACAATACCCTCAAGATGTCTCAAATAGTAAGATTTTATTCTTTTTTAATGAGTGGATAATATTTCATTATAGAGCATATAATATTCCATTATAGATCATACAATATTCCATTATAGATCATGGCTATTGTAAATAATGCTGCAATGAACAGGGAGATGCATATATCTATCAGTTAGTATTTTCATTTCCTTAGGACAAATACCCAGAAGAGGACTTGCTGGATGATATGGTCATTCTATTTTTAATTTTTTGAGAACCATTCATTACTCTTTCCCATAATGGATGCACCAATTTACATTCCCACCAATAATTCACAAGGGTTTACTTTTCTCTACTTCCTTACCAACATTTGTTGCTTTTAGTAGCATAGATATTTTAACACTATTGATTCCTCTGATCCATAAACACAGAATATCTTTCCATTTATTTGTACCTTCTTCAATTTCTTTCCTCAAAGTCTTATAGAGCCTGACCTGTGGTGGCGCAGTGGATAAAGCGTCAACCTGGGAACACTGAGGTCGCCAGTTCAAAACCCTGCACTGGTTCGGTCAAGGCACATATGGGAGTTGATGCTTCCAGCTTCTCCCCCCTTTCTCTCTTTCTTTCTCTCTCTCTCTCTCTCTCTCTCTCACTCTGTGTCTTCTCTCTAAAAAATGAATAAAATAAAAATAAAATAAAAAAGTCTTATAGATTTTAGTGTACAGATATTTCACTTTCTTAGTTAAACTTATTCCTGAAATATTCTATTATTTTTTATTTAAAGTAGTTAGCATTTCATAGACTCTGGAGAACAACATCTTTTCATTCATTCATTCATTCATTTATTTATATATTCATATAACATATTTTTTTATTGAAAAGAAATATGATCTCACAGATAAGATACTAATTCACTTTATACCATTTATTTATTTATTTTTTCAGTGAGAAAGAGAAACAGAGAGAGACAGGGACAGACACACAGGAAGGGAGAGGGATGGGAAGCATCAACTCATAGCTGCTGCACCTTTGTTATTCATTGATTGCTTTCTCACTTATGCCTTGACTGGAGGGCTGCAGTTGAGCCAGTGATCCCTTGCTCAAGCCAGCGACCTTGGGCTTAAGCCAGTGACCTTTGGGCTCAAGGCAGTGACTATGATCCCACACTCAAGCTGGTAACTCTGCACTCAAGCTAGTAAGCCCACGCCCAAGCTGGTTACCTTGGGGTTTTGAATTTGGGTCCCCGGCATCACAGGCTGATGATCTATCCACTGTGCCACCACCTGGCCTGGCTCACTTTATACCAGGGGTCCCCAAACTTTTTACACAGAAGGCCAGTTCACTGTCCCTCAGACCGTTGGAGGACCGGACTATATAAAAAAGCTATGAACAAATCCCTATGCACACTGCACATATCTTATGTTAAAGTAAAAAAACAAAACAGGAACAAATACAATATTTAAAATAAAGAACAAGTAAATTTAAACCAACAAACTGACCAGTATTTCAATGGGTGTGGATGCATCCTATGCTCCTCTCACTGACTGAACACCAATGAAAGAGGTGCCCCTTCCAGAAGTGTGGCGGGAGGTGGATAAATGGCCTCAGGGGGCCACATGTGACCTGCAGGCCATAGTTTGGGGACCCCTGTTTTATACATTTTGATATTCAATAAGGTTGGAAACACTTTCACGTTCACAATTCTAGGCTATGCATATGTATAAATGCAAAATAAAATCTAAAATCCTCTGCTTCACACAAAAGGCCATTATGTCTGTAGTTTACTACTTGGGTCTTTGCCCTTGTCTTTCTCTATCCCTTCTTCCTAACCCACCCCCAGATTTTATTCTTCACTCTGTCGCCCTGTTGTTCCCAGAATTTGCCATGTCAGTTGTGTTTCCTCTGTCTAGACTGTGCCTCGCTACTTAAGATCCTGGGGGCAGTTTTGATTGTTCCCCTCAAGCTACCAAGACCTTTTGGTTATATTTGGTTATATGGAAAATATCTCCATGTATTGCTCTGAATAGTTTCTCTTCATTAGGTTCCACGTTCCTTGAGAGCAGGGACCAATTCTTTGTTTTTTCTAGAGGCCTCACAGAGAATGTATCATGTATGTACAGAACTTAATAAGTGTGTATTAAATAAATGTATTTTAATAAATGAATGAGGACACCTCATACTCTATTTAGATCCAGACATAGGAGAAAACCTATTAAATAAAGGTTATTGCAAACAAAAACCACAATTCCTTGAAGATGTGCTAGTGAAAAAAAAGCATGAGATGAAAAAGAAAGTCACATTAAGTAGTAATCACATACCACATTTTTTCCAGAATGTTTTAGAGACCATTTAAATAATTTAAAGCAGCAGACCTCTTTTTTCAAATCACATTCTATTGAGAAGTGTAAGTAAATGAGACCAAACGGTGCAAACTTTCTCAAATGCCAGTTGGTGAGGTAGGTTTGGGGTTACAGAGAGCTTTTCTGCTGGAAATTGTTAATTAGAAGTGCATTGCCAAAGGTACAGAATATCAATATTTAACTTTTACATGGGAATTTTCAGTTTGAGATTGTGTTGAGCCCCAGAACAACATTTTGAAAGTTTGGAGGTTAGATACTATCTCAATTAACTAAGTCAAGGAAAGTTTAAGTGACGAAATCAAATCATTTTCTGTCACTGTGTATTTGCCCTTCTTTACTCCCTTACTCTCCACCCATGCCCCCCCAGTAACCACTTCACTTTTATCTATGTCTATGAGTTTCACTCATTTTGTATCCCACCTATGTATGAAATGATATAGTTCTTAGTTAAGTCACTTTAAAAATTAGTTTTAGTTTGAATTCAAAACTCACAACAAACTTAAAACTAAGATTTAACAAAACTATCTTAAATTTTGTCAACTAAAAAGAACCACTTACTAGACTTAAATACATGGCTTTTCGAATTTTACCTAATATAGAAATGCCAGTCATTACTGATAGGTAAGAGCAACTGAAATGTTAAATGTCCTGTTTGTTTCCTATTTGAGAAGATGTTTTCAAAATGAATCAAAACAAAGTCCCTGTTATAACATTCTTGCTGAGCTTAGATTATTTAAATTTGATTTCACTAGGTATTTGCAAACTTGGAAACCAAAAACTGTACCAGAATTGGGAAGGTGTTTTGTGATCTGGTCATAGTCAAAACTGTTAAGTAGGTGAAATTTTCCTTTTGAGGTTAGCCCACTTCCCTTTGGTGTTAATACAATACTGTCATTTATTCCAGGGTTTCCCACTTACGGAACAGGCTTCCAAATCCTGCAGGGTCCAGATCTCTAATAGGTGATGACTTGCTAATCCTGCGAAGTAAACTGTGCTGATGTGTGTAGTTCCTACCAATTGGATGCTATAGGCTGACTTACTAATTCAGTTAGTGAAATTGGCAGTTTCTTAAGCTTATAGGGAGACCTTAGAGTAAGGTGACCAGATTTTAAAATTGGTAAAGCAGGACACCATTGACGGGGGAGGGTCTTGATTAAAAATTTGGTCTATATGGAGCATAAAAACATTTTTATAGAATGCAAAAATAGTATTGTAATATATATTTTTTAAATCGGGACTTTTTTTAAAATGCTGCGGGACGCGGTACAATTTGTTAAAAATTGGTACTGTCCCGCCAAAAGCTGGACATCTGGTCACCTTACCTTAGAGGTTACCTTCCACACAGTGGAAGAATCCCACCAAAGGTACCTCTTCAGAAACAGGTCCAGTGATGAGAAGCCCACTACTTCACCAGGTGGGGCAGTTTTAGATATTAGAAAGTTGTGTTTATACATATTAAGTCAAAATCAAGAGGTATCAAGATGTAGAGGAAAGAACATTAGCTTCAGAGGTCCAAGCCCAAGTTCTAGCTTCATTGTTGACTATCTGTGTGATCTGAGCATGATTTTTAATTTCATGGACCTCAGTGTTCTGATAAGAAATAAAAGAAAAATCTCAAAAGAATCTTGTCTTTATTAAATATTTGTAAAATAGCATATAGTGCTGGGTACATAGTGAATTTCCAATAAAATAGATTTTATATTTTCTCCTATTATTCCTAGTCTAGTTCTTCCTATATGAAACATAAAATCATTCTGTTTCTTTTACTGCAATGTAGGTTTTCAAATGTACAAACCTAAGCATCATGCTTCTCCTTTTACTATCTTTTCTTGTAGTCTAACCATCATCATTTATTTCATCCATTCCTATTGCTTTTGTATGACTGCATTCTAGTTTATAAATATCTTCACAGAATTATGGTGCCTATAATTAGGGATGATTCTTTAGAGGTGAATTATATAAAATAATTTTTGAAATGTTTATTTGTGTTTGTTTTCCATTCCTTACACTATCTCATCCTCCTCATTCCCTTTGTCATGCTTCAAAGCACTTCATCATTATCAGAAACATTTTCTTTATCAATTAGCTGAATAATTAATTCAACAAGTATATGTTTGTTTATTATATCTCCTTATTTGAATGTAAGTCACATGATGGCACCGATCTGGTCTATTTTGTTTTCTTCTTTAAAACTGGCACTTAATACAATCTCTAGCACATAGAAGATTCCAATGGCTATTTGATAAATAATAAATTTGAAAACATCATAAGAATTTATTTGAGATAGAGCTTATGATGACTATATACATAAAATTACTGACTCTGAAAACTTGCATAAAATATAATTACTTCAAAATTTAAATTTGTTTTTTATTGTAAAAATGTGTATGATAGAAAAAAAAAGTGAATAGTGGAAAAAAATGAAGATATCTATATCCTTGATTCCACTGATTAGCCCTTCCTTTTGGTTAGGTTACAGGAGATACATGCTTTCCAGGCACAAAGGTTACTTCTCTCCCCTCAGAGACAGAGGAATTTCCTATGCATCTAGCACAGCAACCCTTGCCCACGTTGGAGAAAATCCTCCTCCAATTTCCAGACTTGGATGACAGATAAAAAGGGAATTCCTGTGCCCAACACACCACAGGACCACAGTGTTCTTTGCAAAATGGAGATTGCAATTAAAAATAAATATAGAGAAGTACTTGCGGTATCTGTGTAGTATATAACAGCCTATGGGTATTTAAACTCTATCAGTTAAAATATTTTTATTATTATTATTATTTTGGTATCAGTTACTTTAAAATGGGCACCAGGCTTAAACATTGACTTAGCAAAAATATCTGATTCAAACGTCTCCAGCTAGATCTGGTATTAGTCTATTTTTTTTTGTGACATTTAGAAATAAAAACTCCCATCAAATATTATTTAGTTATATATTAAAAAAATTTGTTTTAAATTATTTTAAGTACACCCAAAGGGGTAGCTCTAAATTATTGGTAAATAATAAATATACCTTTGGAAGGAATCATTTGAATATGCCATGTTTTCCACTTATATTTGGCAAATGAAGTTGACACTGATACATTGGGTTAATGGAGAAAGCAAATAAAAAGGTAAAATTTTAATTTAAAAATTTGTATCAGAACTTTATATGCTTAAGAAATTATTAGTTCAGGGGTAGGCAAGTCATATTGTCTAAAGGCTTTGGAAGAAATAAAACTGAGAAGCTCGGGACATCTCAGGGCAAATGAAGGGAGGCATATTCCATCTACGTGGGGCAGCCGTGCTAGAAGTCACCATTGTAACCCTGACGAGTAGAGGCTCAGTCTTTCCAGAACTGATTTCTAAAGAGCTGTAAAACTGTATTTTTTAACTAAACATCTACTTAAACATTGAGAAAAATATATAAAATATAAAAAAATAATGTATGTCTGGATCATATCTAGTAATGTTGAGTTAGAAAATGAAAATTCTTCTATTTTATCAACAAAGATAATTTATTCTCCCTGTTATTCAGAAATATGGAAATTAAAACAACAATAAAATATAATTACTTCTTGGGCAAAAGAAATCCCAAAATCCTCAGCTTAATTAAATTTGGTGTTTGCAAACACAGAAAACTATGCACTCTTATTACAACATTGGTGAAAGTATAAAGGGTTAGTCTTATAAAGGGCTAGTTCAGTAGTAGGTATTGACATTTTAAAAATTATGTATATGTAAAAAAAATTATGTATATGTATGTGTGTGTGTGTACATACATATATACTCTTGGACTAAAGTTCATTTTTTATGAATCTATTTAAAAGAAATCTATTTTAAGAAAGACTCATTTGTGTACAACAGTAATATGTATAAGAATGTCACTCAGAACTGCTTGTAAAAGGAAAAGAATAGTGAAGATAACCTATATATTTGTTGAGTAGGTAAGGAATTCAATAAATACAATGCAACAGCTAAATTACAGGACAGCAGCTAAAAAAATGAAGGATTCACATCAACTTACAAGGAAAGTATAACATAATTATTAAGAACTATATTGGAAGAATGGATATAGTGTAATTATGATTACATGAAAATAATATTTGTGTGTACATTTGTATGTGTGTTAGATATTTAAAAGAGTACTAAAAGAATGAGTATGGTATAACTATGTTTTAATAACATATTTCTATGTGTATATGTGTTAGTTCTTAGCAAAAGGACTGAAGAGACATGGAGCAGAAATTTAACATATGTTGTCTTTCAAGGAAAAATGTGGAATGAGGAGGTGAGAGGAGGCTTTGATCTTTTATACTGATTACTTAAATCATTTTCCAGTGAGGATATATTCATGAATTGTTACATAAATGAAAGGAATAGTAAATACCAACCAAAATGGTGCCAGTAAAATAGATTATCATAGTGATGAAAGAGAATAGTATGAAAAATAAAGCATTGCTTGTTGATTAAAAATATTAATTAAACTGATATGAAAGCTATGCTTTTAGATATGAAATTGTATATTAAAAAATTCAAAATACAGGCACCCTCTTCCAGCTATCTGTTTAAATTTCAGACAGTCAGCAATGTGACCTTGGCCAAGGAGCCATGATTTGTCTATATAATACATTTCTACTGATAACATTCTACAAATAATAATAGATAATGAATATAAAATGCTTAGTATAGCTATTCATACATTGAGTAAGCTCTCTAAAATATTAGCCATGATTAATATTATTGTCAACATAAACCACTTCGAAAGTTGTAAGAATTTTTTTATGGAGTTTATTTGAGCTGAACTGTTGACAACTGCTGGGAAACAAAGTCTCAGAGAATTGAGAAAGTGCTCTTCAAAGAATTGAGAATGGCAGTTTCACCACTTATTTTATATGTCAGAATCAAAGAGGAAAATGTAAAGGGGTTACATGAAATTGATTGGTGATAGATTAAAAAAGCAGGAGAAGGCAAAGCGGGAAAATCTCTGGGATTGGATGAAAGTGAAAATGTATATGTTGTTGAAATGCTGACATAGGCAGGAACAGGGCAGTGACAGTGAATGGTTGACATAGCAATAACAATGAGGTGTCTATTGGCTTCTGCTCTGGTGGGATGTCTGATGGAGAAGGAAGATGATCCCTACATTCCAAAAGCATGTCATCAGGTGCATAATTATAGATGCAAAACAGCAGACAGGCTTGAATGAAAGCAAGCATTGCCCTTTGTTTAGAGAAACTTCTTCCCTAGGACATGAATACTCCCCATAAACTGCTCTTAGTTAGAAAGGTTTGATTAAGACCATCCTGTGTTTACCTTAGTTCCCTGAGTTTTCAAGGCCACTATGGAGGCTTTCCCTGAGCTTGTCAGATTCAGCTCATGGTCACATTTTGATTTATTAAAAAAAAATTTTTTTTGTCCTTAATATTCATTAGAGTTTAGAGTCATGATATTAAATAAAAAGAATTTGCTTACCTATCTCTGGATACATTTTGCCTTGTCTACCTATCATCATCTATTTAATTTATTCTTTTTATTTATTGTATCTGTGAAAGTTGCCAAGAGAGTAGATCCTAAAAGTTGTAATCACACACAAATGTGTATAACTGCATGGTGATGGGTGGCAACACATCTACTGTTGGCAAATGAGTGTCCGGCAGAAAAGATATATTTTGCTCACCTTGTTAAAGATGATGCTGCCCACATGGATGGCCATTGCCTAGGTGATAGTATTAATGACCTTCTTGCTTGGTTGTTTCTAATGTGTGTTGGGGGAGGGCTTTTGGGCCAAAAGGTTTTAAAAAGTGGAACTAGGATGCCATATGTGGAGAGTGATCATGTTTTTGTAAAAGGAAGAGCCCATGGTGTAGCAGGGCAGGGAAGCCACATGGAGTAGGCAGTCAAAATGGAAGAATGAGGAAGGAAAAGCCAGTTTGTGAAGGAAAAGGATATGGGGAACAGAGGTGAATAAGACTGGTGAGCTAGAAACCTTTGATGCTAGGAAACTCGGATAAGTCAGTAGCTTTGTGAGCACTGAATGAATGGATTTTGTAGCCCAGTGCGTGTTTTTACTTGCCTGCTGGGTGCAAGCTAGAATTAAATCTGATGGCTCACCAGTCCTTGGCTTCATTGTTTCATGACCAACTGTCCGAATCTAATGAGAACCTGCCCTGGCCAGGCGGCTGTGATGGTGACCTATGCCACTGGCTTTACATTTGGCTTAGTCTGTGACAGGATTCGATAGAGTTCAGTATGAAGTCACCACCACTTTTCAGCGGTGGAGTAGAGGACTGGCTGCTGTTATGGTTCCCTATGGTTCTCCTTTTGGGGACCATAAGCTGGCTGACCTTTACAGCCATCCATGAGGAAACCAAGAGCTCTGGGGAAGAGGCTGCCCGGGACCTGAAAACCGAGCAGTGGAAGGAGCTGGAGGAAACGTGGGAGAAACAGATGCTGACCCTGGAGCTGGAGGAAGTCTTGGAGGAAGCGTTGAAGGAAGTGCTGGAGGAGAAGGCCAACCAGGTTTGCGAGATTCATCTGGAAATGGAGCAGTTGCTGAAGAAGGAATCACAGGTTCATGAGTTGCAGATTGCCCTGGACGTTTTGGAGATTTCCGAGAGCCAGCTGTAGCAGGAGGCTGGGGCTGAGGCTGGGGCCGGGGAGGCAAGGCCCATGGCAACAGCGGCCTGGGGCTCAAGCCCGGCAGTAGGAGCTGGCAATTTCAACTCCGATCCGGAAGTTGAGGAGAATTGGGCTGGAGTTGTGATTTGCAGACTCCAGAAGGTAAATGGTGGCAGCTGTGGCGGGAGAATGAACAGATATCCCAGGAGCCAGGCATGCATTGCTGAGTGGCCACTGAAATGGCAGGGAGTGCCTGCTAAGCTGCTGGTAGATCTGCAATTTTGGGACATAGAAATGGATGCCATCATGCTCCCCAGAGCAGAGATGGAAATGCTGACTGCCATTGCCACATGCTTCTCTTTAGGACAGTGTGAGACCTGCCATGATGGCAGGAATGAGAGGGGAGGCTAACACCCCATGTGCGTGGACTAATTTCCTGGACTATGACAGGATGGGCACAAGCTCCTTTGTTGATGAACTTATGGATTTTGGACAATGTAAAATATTCTGATGGGGGTGGGGGGCAGCTTTGATGGAGGCCCTCCCCTGCTCCGGGAAGCTTTTCAAGCGGCTAGAAAAAAGGCCGAGGACATTTTGCGCTTTTGGCAAAGTGCTCAGAAACTAGTGAAATGTACCTTTGTAGTCGTTGAAATTGTATGATTTGTCATGTATTTGTAATTTGTGTAATGTACCTAATTTCCCTGTACAGGGATGCTGGTGGTGTAGATTGTGGGTAGTAAAGTGAGCATAGGGGTGGATTGTTGGGCAGATAAAATATATTATGCTCACTTTGTTAAAGATGGCACTGCCCACATGCCAGTTTTAAGAGTAAGCTTTTCCCCAAACCCTTGACTGATTGGATGATAAGGGGTGATGCACTATTGTGAGGAATCTTCCCATTATGCCTCAGATAAGTGACTGTATCAAAGACTTTCTTCTTTGTAGATTGGATTAAAGGTTTGGATTTCTACACTATAAAGTGGGGCAGACCGGGAGCTTGCTCTCTCTTGTTTCCTGAGGTTAGCATTAGGGAGGAGAGCAGATTAAGGCCATGTGGGGACCAGGAGAAGCAGCCAAGATGGTGGAGTGCTGAGGAAGAAGCCAGTTTGTTCAGAGTTTGTGTAGAGAGAAGGAGATAGAAAACCGAGGTGAATAAGACTGGTGAGCTAGAAACCTTTGATTCTAGGAAATTTGGATAAGTCAGTAGCTTTGTGAGCACTGAAAGAGTGGGTTTTGGAGCCCAGTGTGTGTTTTTACTTGCCAGCCAGGTGCAAGCTAGAATTAAAGGTAATGGTTCACCAGTTCTTGGCTCCGTTGTTTCATTACCGACTGTCCAAGTCTCGTGTGAATCTGCACTGGCCAGGCGGCTATGATGGTGGCCCTGGCCACTGGCTTTACAGAGCATAATATATTTTATCTGCCCAACATATGACCAGTAACCATGGCCTCCATCACAGTTGCCTGGCCCGTGCAGGTTCACATTTGATTCGGACAGACAGTAATGAAACAACAGAGCCAAGAACTGGTGGGTCATTAACTTTAATCCTAGCTTGCACCTGGTGGGCAACAAATACAGTGGAAAACACTTCCCTTTCCATTCAGAGCTCCCAAAGCCAGTGACTTATTCGAGTTTTCCTACGATCAAAGGTTTGTACCTCACCAGCTCTATTCACCCCTGTTCCCCATCTTTTTCTCTCTGCACAAACTGACTTCAGCACTTCTTCATCTTGGCTGCTTCTCCTCTCCTCCACATGGCCTTTCTCTGCTCTCCTCTCTAATGCTAATCTCAGGAACTGATAGAGAGCAAGCTCCCAGTCTGCCACATTTTTAGTGTAAAAATCAAAACCTTTAATCCAATATACAAACAAAGAAGTCTTTGATACAAAGTCACTTATCTAAGGCATAATGGGATTCCTCATAAGAGTCCACCCCACAACATGCAACAGTCAAGGGTGTGGGGAGAAGCTTAGTCTTAAAACTAAACCTTAGGCTATACCAACCCTACCTGCTTACAGCCTGTTACCCATACCCAATGCAAACTATAAGTGAGCAAACATATATATCATATTTACAGACTTACTTGACCAACACCCTTCTTACCCACCCCAACTGGTATGTAATATTGTCTATAAAACCAGCCTCAGAATTGTATGGGCTACTACACAATTTAGGATTGTGTCCTGTGTAGCTATCCAGCTAATTAATAAACTCCTCAACAATTCATCTGGACTTGGTATCTTTGGGGAACTCGCTAGTTACATTACAACATCTGGAGGCTCCAGTGTGTTACCAGTGTTTTGTGTTACCAGGTTGAGACACCCAGACCGAGTGGCCTCTCCAGAAGGTTGCCTGACCCCATTGTATCTCTAGGAGGGGTGCCCCCTGAGACATTCTAGGGTTCCAGTTATCCTGTGGGTCTCAGACAACTTCTCAGAAGACACCTCTGGCCCCAGATTCGGCAAAAATTGAGGGTACAAATTTTGACCTCTGGAGGTGAATAAAGTAAAGCTTTTACTCACTTTGCTTCTGAATTTTTGTTTTGTATCAGTCAGTTTGAAACTATTGCGGCGGAGGATTGTATGCAATCAAATTCATGCAATAAGCTCTCCAGGGCTAAGACCTTGGTGGAGAGTTAAGTTCTGTCTTGGACTTTCTGGGACACATTTGTTTGTGCTCTCAGGAAAGACAATCAGTGGGGACATTTTGTTTGTTCTCTTAGGGAAGACAATTAGTGGGGACTGAGTTAATCCGTCCTGCTTCGGACTTCCAGGGACACCTTTGTGCTGTCTGTCCACGTTGAGATCTCATTCTTTGCTCTTATTGTTTTTGTCTGAAAATCCCTGAGTCATTGGTGTGTGAATGGGGATCTCTGGTGCCTGCACCTGAGCTTACAGTTTGTGGCTCCACTGTGAATAACTATGAAGTCCGAGTGGGCTCCAACCTGTGGTTCTGTGGCGATCCTCATACGGCTTAGGGTGGTATCAGACACTCTCTGATCCTAGTCGGGGCTTTATACCAACCCACCAATGCTAAGAGGCGCTTAAGCTCCCATGAGGAACACAGCCAGGTGAGCACCTAAGAGGCTCCTGAAGGGGCAGCTCCTTCCCTTGTCTTTTGAACTGTGCCTGAAAGTCAAGAGTAAATGTAAATGGTAAATTGTCTGTACTGTAGATTCTCTGTTTGTCCAAGAAATTTCTCATGACATTTCTAGGTATGGGCTTCCTTCCTCGGACCCATTAGATCTCTTTCCTTGGATCTAAGACCTCTGGCTTCAGGGTACTCTGTCTGACTTTTCCCAGAAGAATTGTCCTTTTCTGTTGGCTCCTGCCTCTGCTCTTGTGTGATGACTGACTCACCTCTGTAGTTAAACATCCTTTATGCTGAGTGCTAGTTTGTATCTGTCTTCTCTTTCTTGCCTTTTATCGGTACACTGATTCCTGCATTCTCCCACAGTTTCAATTTTGGAGATTGGTGCCCAAGACATAAAATATGGGAGGAGAGCCTAGTACACAGAAGACCCCCAGGCTGTCTCCTCAAGCACTTTCAAGAAGCCTATGGAGACAACCAAGGGTACGGAGTTAAATGGTCAAAAGGAAGACTTAGCACACTCTGTGAATCAGAATGGCCCTCCTTTGGGGTTGGATGGCCAGGGACCAGGACTTTTGATCCCCAAGTATTCAGGGCAGTCTGAAAAATCAAGACCGGGGATCCAGGCTACCCTGACCAGTTCCCCTACATTAATCAATGGCTAAATTTAACAATGTGCCCGCCACTACAGCTAAAAGCATGCTCAATACAGAGAAGGTGCCGTGTTTTCCTAGTCCGGCCAGACTTAATTCTAGAACAAAAAGGGAATAAAAGGAAAGCCCACGAGCTCCCTGTCCTCATAGAACCTCCTGAGAAAACTGAGCGGCCACCTCCCTATAATCTCCAAATTATAGCTCCTGATCCTATGAGAGAGGGCTGTAACTTTCACTGTTAAATCCCCTCCCAAAACCTGGAGTGAATCTGAGTATGGGCAGAGAAGGGATTCTATCTTGCCATCAGAGAAGCATCCCCTTTGGAAACTGACCCCGGCCCTGAGGAACAGCCATTTCTTGTGTATGTCCCATTCTCCACCAGTGAACTGTATAATTGGAAAGCCCCAAATCCTCCATTTTCAGAAAAGCCTCAGGCTCTAATAGGGCTCATAGAAACTGTCCTGCAAACTCACCAGCCTACCTGGGAGAACTGCCATCAACTTTTAAATACCCTCTTCACTTCAGAATAGAGGGACAGAATTTGGCAGGAGGGTAAAAAGGCAGTCCTAGGGCCAGGAGGGGGATCACTGGAGGAAAATAGGGAACACACAGAGGCAGCTTTCAGCTCCACTAGACCTCAGTGGAGTCACAATTCCCAGGAGGAGAAAGCCTCGTTGGATGCTTTTCACCGGTATCTCTTATCAGACCTAAAAGCTGCAGTCTGAAAGCTCACAAACCTCTTGAAGGTTTCTGAAATTATCCAAGGCTTGCAGGAATCCCCTGCGGCATTTTTTGAATGCCTTTGTGAAGCATACCGGGTATATACCTCCATAGACCCAGTGAAAACAATGTGGCTATTAATTTGGCTTTCGTGATGCAGTCAGCTCCAGATATTAAAAAAAAACTCCAAAACTAGAGGGGTTCAAAGGCATGAACAATTTCCAGTTAACTGCAATAGCTCAGAAAGTTTTTAATAATAGGAACACAATTGAGGGAAAACAGGACAAAAGGATAGCTAAAGTAGTAGTAGCAGTACTCCAAGAGGCAAATTTTTCAAGGAAAAAGAACCCCCAGGGGAGTGAAAGAAAGAAAGAAACTCAAGAGGAAGGACTAGGACTCAGCTAGGAAAGAATCAGTGCACATTCTGTAAGGAGAAAGAGCATTTGAAAAGTAAATGTCCAAAATTACAAGTGGCCAAGGTAAGCTCTAAGGTCCTAAACCTTGAGGACTGACAGGGCCAACACTCCTTTTCACTGAACCCCTGGGAGCCTATGGTAACAGCAGTAATAGGGAGAAAAATTGGATTTTCTAATAGATACTGGAGCAACACATTTGGTCTTAACTAAGCCTCTTGGACCCATCACCAGTCACAAAACTCCAATACAAGGGGTCACTAGAAAAATTGTATACTACCTGTGGACCATCCAGTGGACAGTCAATCTAGGACAAGGAAGTGTCACCCATTCATTCTGGGTCATGCCAGAATGCCCCTACCCCCTGATAGAATGAAACTTGTTACAAAAACTCCAGGCCACAATCTCCTTTAAGGGAGAAAATACCACCTTAACCACAGGAGTCAATAAGGAAACTCTGGACACTGGGTTACAGCTACTCCTAAACTGCCCTCTCTCCAAGAAATATCTCTTACAGGAATCAGCTAAATTGGGAGATGCCCACAGCTCATCTCTTCTCCGGCAACATCAGGAGAGTTTTCCAGGAATATGGGCTGAAACCAGCCCTCCCGGACTGGCTGCTCATCAGCCACCTGTGGTCATACAGTTGCTACCCACCACAACTCCAGGAGTGGTAAGGAAGGAATAGCTGTCCACATACGGCATCTCAGGGAAGCAGGAATCTTGGTGCCCTGCCAATCTCCATGGAACACTCCCTTATTGCCAGTTCTAAAGCCAGAACAAAAGACTACTGGCCAGTCCAGGACTTTTGGGAAGTTAACAAATGAGTAGAGACCATACACCCTACAGTACCTAACCCATACACTTTGCTTAGCCTCCTCCATCCTGAGCACCGTGTCTATACAGTCTTAGACCTTAAGGACACCATCTTCAGTATCCTGCTAACCCCTAAAAGCCAGCCCATTTTTGCCTTTGAGTGGATAGACCCAGCAGGGGAATTCTCTAGCCAACTAACATGGACTAGACTTCCCCAAGGCTCCAAAAACTCTCCTACTATCTTTGATGAAGCCTTAAGTGCACACCTGGTAGCGTTCTGGCAGGAACGCCAAGACTGTAACCTACTCCAGTACATAGATGACCTACTACTGCCTCAAGGCAACTTGAGACCTCCTTTCCTCACTACAAGCACTAGGGTACTGAGTGTCAGCCAAAAAGGCTCAACTCTGCACTCCAGAAGTTACTTATTTAGGATACCAGCTTAAGAAAGGGTAAAGAACTTTGTCCCAGGAATGCATCAAAGCCGTACGCCAGATCCCCATTCCAACAACTCAAAGACGAGTAAGAGATTTCCTTGGGGCTGTGGGATATTGCAGACTATAGATTCTGGGTTTGACCAAACTAGCAAAGCCTCTCTATGCCTGCATGAGTGGGCCACAACCCCTAGACTAGACTGAGATGAAGCAAAAAGTTTTTGAGGACCTTAAGAAGGCTCTAACATCAGCACTGGCTCTTGCCCTACCTGATTTCTCTAAGCCCTTCCAGCTATTTATTCATGAGGCTTGGGAATCACAAAAGGGGTTTTAACTCAGCCCTTCAGACCTTGGAGATGACCAGGTGCATACCTGTCCAAATGACTAGACCCCATAGCTGTTGGATGGCCTGCCTGCCTGAGGGCCGTAGCCATTACCGCAATCCTGGTTAAGGAGGCTGACAAGCTCACATTAGGGCAAGAGCTAACTCTAATAGTGCCACACGCAGTGGAAGTGCTCCAAGGGGAACTCCAGAGAGATACATGTCAAACATCCGAGTAACCCAGTTCTAAGCTTTAGTCCTAGACCAGCCCAGGCTAAGTTTCCAGAAAACAGCTGCCAACCCCACAAGCCTACTCCCAGATGACTACCCAACCACCCAGTTACAACTGCATGGAGGTAATCAACCTCATAGAGACTGCCCAACCAGACTTAAAGGACTCTGCCTGACACCGATGAGGTATTGTACATGGATGGGAGCAGCTACATACAGAATGGCATCAAGTATGCGGAGGCTGCAGTAATGACCCTGGTCCGGGTCACCTGCTCTCAGGCACTGAGCCGGGGAACTTCAGCACAAAAGGCAGAACTGATAGCCCTTACCCAGGCTCTCAGATGGGGAAAAGGAAAAGCAGTCTCCATTTATACAGACAGTAGGTGTGCTTTTTCCAGGGCACACGTACATAGTGCTATTTATAAAGAGAGGGTGTTCCTTACCTCAGCTGGGAAGGATATCAAAAATAAAGAAGAAATTTTAGCATTATTAGAAGCAATCCAGCTTCTCTCAGCCGTAGCAACCATTCAATGCAAAGGGCACCAAAGAGGAGATTCCAAAGAAGCTTGAGGGAACTGAGCAGCAGACAAGAAGGCCTGAGTGGTAGCTATAAAACAAGTGAGGCCTCTCTGAGTTTTAATGACTTTGCCTTTGCCTCAGTTGCCCAACACCCCTCACTACTCTTAGGAAGAAACTGCCTTAGCAAAATAGAAAAAGGCTGCCAGAAATGCCGATGGCTGGTGGGTCCTACCAGATAAAAGTATCTTCATTCTAGAGACATTAGGGAAAACAATAGCCCTTTAAATACATCTAGCATCCCACCTTGGAACATCCAAAATGGCTCAATTGCTTCAATCCAGGTATCTCATATCGCACCTGGACGGAATACTGAGGAGCACTGTAGGACGTTGTCAGGCCTGCCCAGGGGTAAATGCAAAACAAGGAGAGCACCCTTAATAGTTAGAGAAAAGGGAGCCATGCCATGAGAACATTGGGAAATTGATTTCACTGAAATAAAGCTACCCCATTCAGGGTACAGCTATCTCCTAATCTCTGTACATACTTTCTCCGGGTGTGTTGAAGCCTTTCCCACTAGGTCAGAAACTGTTGCCACACTACTTAGGAATTTACTACATGAAATAATTTCACTATATGGCCTCCCCACTACCATAGGTTCTGACAATGGGCTGGCATTCATTGCCAAGATATCACAGGACTTAGCCAACACCTTAAATATTAAGTGGAAATTACATTGTGCCTACAGGGCCCAAAGTTCAGGGCAGATAGAATGCATGAATTGGACCTTAAAGGAAACTTTAACCAAATTTGTTTTTTAAACTGGTGAGAAGTGGCCCACCTTACTCCCCTTAGCCCTACTTAGGGCAAGGTGCACCCCCTACAGGGAAAGATTCACTCCTTTTGAAATAATGTTTGGGAGACCCCCTCCCTTACTACTGAAACTCAGAGAAGCAATAAAAGCTGAGTTAAGTAACCACTCCTTCCTTAAGTACTTACAGGGTCTACAGATTACTCAGCAGTTTATCCTAAAAGGCACTTCCAGCACTGCCAGGAGATCCAGTATATCCCTTCCAGCCTGGAGACTCAGTCTGGGTAAAGAAGTACACCACTCAAGGACTGACTCCCATGTGGATGGGTGCACACACCATGATGCTGATCACTCCCACTGCTGCCAAGGTAGAAGGCATACCCACCTGGGTCCACCACAGCCAGTTGAAGCCTGCAGTCCCAGCAGAGACATCCTCGTGGACAGTGGAGACTGACCCCGCCAACCCTTGTAAGTTGGCCCTGAGAAGGACAGCATGCCCTGCTCCAGCCACAAACCGGAAGCTGGCTGATCTACACACAGCTAATGCATAAGGAAACTCACCGAGGACCTCCTTTTAATTAGACTTTAGGGAGGGAGGGAAACTGAGGTTAAAGGAAAGTCAGAACAAGTTGTCTTAAGGTTTGATGCATGTACTGCTGAGTCATACAGAAGGGAGGTATAAGTAAGTCCCTTTTGCTAGAAGGGAAGCTACAAGGTAAATGAACAGTATATATGTGCTCATAGATATGCCTGTGTAATAACATGTGAATATTGGTCATGTGTCCAATGGGCTACTTGGGAAAAGGACACCTTTAAAAGGAAAGAGGTATATTTTAAAAAAGGGACAGCTTTGTCAAACTGCACCACCCATGGATGCAACCCCTTAGAACTAATCATAACCAATCCCCCCATTAGAAAGACAGAAAAGTGCTAGCACTTGATATTGATGGGAAAGGCCTAGATCCCATTGTTCCAATTCTTATCAGAGGCCAGATACTGAACCACCCGTTTTAAGCTTTCCAAGGATATAAGTCTTTTTATGAAGAAACAATTAAACCCCTACCACCACACCTATCAACAACTAAGAACTTATTCCTCAGGATGGCTGAGGGAATAGCCCATTTCCTAAATGTCACCTCTTGCTATGTATGTGGGGGAACTCTAACAGGGGACAGGTGGCCATGGAGAGCCAAAGATCTAGTCCCCACTGAATGAAGCTAGGCCAAATGTAACAATCCTCTGCATCTCGGATAACAGTCAATGGATTCTAAAACATGCTATCTTAGGGCAATATTGCTTAGCCAGAGGAGGAGGAAATCTAATTGAATCAGTTGGAGAACTGACTTGCCTTGGGCAACAGTATTATAATGCCACCTCCAAGCAGAGTGTGTAGTGGGGAAACCAGACAGAGAGAAATCTGATGGCCAGACTCCCCAAGCTAACTGGAGCCTGGCAGGACCCAGGTAGGGCCAGAAACTGGGTAGCACCACGTGGACTTTACTGGATTTGTGGGATCAGGGCTTGTAAAGCCAGTGGCCAAGGCCACCATTACAGCCTCCTGGCCAGTGCAGGTCCACATTAGATTCAAACAGTCGGTAATGAAACAACGGAGCCAAGAACTAATAAGCCATCAGCTTTAATTCTAGCTTTCACCTAGCAGGCAAGTAAAAACACACGCTGGGCTCAAAAACCCACTCATTCAGTGCTCACAAAGCTACTGATTTATCCAAGTTTTCTAGAATCAAAGGCTTCTAGCTCACCAGACTTATTCACCTCTGTTCCGTATCTCCTTCTCCAGCTCCTTCTGCACTAACTGGCTTCTTCCTCAGCACTCTGCCATCTTGGCTGCTTCTTCTCTCCTCCATGTGGCCTTAGTCTGCTCTCCTCTCTAATCTGCTCTTGCTCTCTCCTCAGGAACCAAGAGAGAGCAAACTCCCAGTCTGCCCCACTTTATAGTGTAGAATCAAAACCTTTAATCCAATTATACAAGCAAGGAAGTCTCTGATACAAAATCACTTATCTGAGGCATAATGGGAGGACTCCTCATGAGAGTGCACCACCCCACATCATCCAATCAGTCAAGGGTGTGGGGAAAAGCTTACTCTTAAAACTAAGCCTTTCACCTGACCATGAGGTGGCGCAGTAGATAGAGCGTCGGACTGGGATGCAGAAGACCGAGGTTCAAGACCCCGAGCTCGCCAGCTTAAGCACTGGCCCATCTGGCTTGAGCAAAAGCTTTCCAGCTTTGACCCAAGGTCGCTGGCTCCAGCAAGGGGTTGCTAAGTCTGCTGAAGGTCCGTAGTCAAGGCACATGTGAGAAAGCAATCAATGAACAACTAAGGTGTTGCAACGGCAATGAAAAACTAATGATTGATGCTTTTCACCTCTCTATGTTCCTGCCTGTCTGTCCCTATCTATCCCTCTCTCTGACTCTCTCTCTCTGTCCCTGTAAAATAAATAAATAAATAAAAAATAAAAACAAAAAAACTAAGCCTTTCGCTATAATGACCCTGCCTGCTTACAGCCCATCCCCCCCCCCCCACAATAATATAATTACACCCATCCCAAGCATAATGGTAACTAATATCACCTGAACAATGGGCTTCCTCAGGGCAGTGCCATCTTTAACAAAGTGAGCATAATATAGTATTTTATCTGCCCAACAGGGCTTATATCCATCTCCCCAAGAATTGGGAAGGAAGCTGTATAAGAGGTTTCCTCTTGCCTCTGGAAATAGGGGAACTGCTTGGCTACCCAGCTCCACAGCCCTTACAATGGGTAAAAAGAGAACTCCAGATAGGAGACTGGAAAGATAATGAGTGGCCCCCAGAGCGAATAATCCAATACTATGAACTTGCCACCTGGGCAGAAGATGGATCTTGGGGATACTGCACCCCCATTTACATGTTAAACCAGATTATTTGAGTGCAGGCAGTTTTGGAAATCATTACCAATGAGATTGGGAGAGCCCTAACCCTCCTTGCACATCAGCAAACTCAGATGAGGAACACCATCTACCAAAACAGGTTGTCACTAGACTATTTGTTAGCAGTAGAGGGAGGGGTGTGCAGAAATATTCAATCTCACTAATTGTTGCCTGCAAATAGATGACCAGGCAGTTGAGGATCTTGTCAAAATAATGAAAAAACTAGCACATGTGCCTGTGCAAGTCTGGCACAGGTGGAACCCCGATAGCCTTTTTTGGGAACGGTTGTCAGACTTTGGTGGGTTCAAACTTTAATAGGGGCAGTCTTACTGCTCCTAGGAACTCGCCTGATAGGTTCGTGTCTGTTGCCACTACTAATGAACAGCATAAAGAGTATGATAAAGATCACTGTGCAGTGATGAACTACAGATTAATGATCCTCCAAGGTACTTTTGTCTCCCCCCACCCCTGGAGAGGAGAATGAGTCAAGGATTTGTCCCATGATATAAAACCAGTGGGGAATGTGATAAGGTGCAAGGAACTGTAAAACTTAGCATTAGCAATGCCATTTTAAAGAGGAAAAGTCAGGCTGCTTACACCCATCTTTCTGTGGAGAAAGAAAAGAGAAGAATACAGGAGCTTCCTGGCTTACAAGGGCAACTGGGTCATCTAGTCATAGTTTAGCTAATTCCTAGAATTCTCTGAAAGGGTCCCTGGGGCCACTTGTCACACAGAACAAAGAAGATAGAACTTATCTGAAAACCTTAGAAAACAATGTTTATGCACCTTAATCAAGAATTTCTATACTCGGAGGACTCACCCTAAAGTCATGAGCATAACATATACCTCTAGACAAAGGGATCACGAACCCCTCCTTACCCACCCCAACTGGTACGTAATTTTGTCTATAAAATCAGCCTTAGAATTGTATGGGCTACTACATGATTTGGGATTGTGCCCTGTGTAGCTAGCTGGCTAATGAATAAACTCCTCAAAAATTCATCTGGACTTGGTGTCATTAGGGAACTTACTGGTTACATTACAACAGGAGAAGGGTTGAAGAAGAAGTGGATTGAAGTCTTTCCATATTGTATTTTTCCATTAGATAACTGGATAATAATTTTAAAAAAAAAAAGCCTTTTTAGAAAAATAGCTAGTAATAGTATAAAAGATGAATTAGCAGGGTAGAGATTTCAGTCCATGAGAGGTCCATATTCTGTTCTGACCTGGGATTGTGGAATGTTTGAATTCTGCCTTATTTCACAGTGTTTCAGAGCCAGAAGGAATTGTGTAGTTTTGGAGCATATTTGTATCGGAGACAGCCTGGAAAAAAGCCCTACTTCAAAGAGGTTCCCAGAGATAACTGACAGAAGAGTGTCCTCTTCCCTTGAAAAAAATGTGAAACCTCTAAGGCATTTAAGCCCCTAACTTGTGAACCCAAGACTGCCTGCTGGGGTTTCCCATATGAATTGCAAAACATTCCAAAGCACCATCCTGCCACCCATCTTCTTCATTTTCTCATTTCTTCCTGGATACCACCACCTTCAGCTCCTGAACCTCAACCCTGCTGCCACCCTTCAGGTATCCTCTACCACACCTTATCCCAAGATTTGGTGATTCTTTAATATGAAATACTGGAAAACAGAAGAAACCTATTTTTTGTGTGTGTGTGTGTGAGACGAAAAGAGAGAGAGACAGCGAGAGGTACAGATAGGGATAAACAGGCAGGAAGAGAGAGAGATGAGAAGCATCAATTCTTCCTTGTGGCTTCTCAGTCTCCTTAGTTGTTCATTGATTGCTTTCTCATATGTGTCTTGACCAGGGAGCTGTAGCAGAGCAAGTGACCACTTGCTCAAGCCAGCAACCTTGGGCTTAAGCCAGCAACCTTGGGCTTCAAAGCCAGCGACCTTTAGGCTCAAGCCAGTGATCATGGGGTCATGTCGATAATCCCATGCTCAAGCCAGTGACCCCATGCTCAAGCTGGTGAGCCCGTGCTCAAGCTAGCAACCTTGGGGGTTTAAACCTGGGTCCTTCATGTCCCAGTCCAACTCTCTATCCACTGCACCATGCCTGGTCAGAAACTTTCTTGATCAAGATCAGTGCCTTTAATTTGCAAGAACTACTGTATTTCTCCATGTATAAGAAGTTCTCAAGTAAAAGACACACCTTAATTTTGGGGCACAAAATTTGAAACAAAAATGTATTACATAAAGTTATTGGCCCGACTGGGTGGTAGATAGAGCATCAAACTGGGACACGGAGGGCCCGGGTTTGAGACCCTGAGGTTGCCAGTTTGAGCGTGGGCCCATCTGGCTTGAGCAAAAGCTCTCCAGCTTGAACCCAGGGTCACTGACTTGAGCAAGGGACTGCTCAGTCTGCTGAAGGCCCGCAGTCAAGGGAAATATGAGAAAGCAATCAATGAACAACTGAGGTGTCGCAACGAAAAACTGATGACTGATACTTCTCATCTCTCTCCATTCCTGTCTGTCTGTCCCTCTCTCTGACTCTCTCTCTGTCCCTGTAAAAAGAAAACAAAAACAAAAACAAAAAAACCCATAAATTTATTGAACTCAAGTCTTATTCATCATAAAATTCACACAACTCTTCAAGTGGGAAATGCAAGTAAAAAAATCTACAAGCACTGTATAAGACACACTCAGTTTTTAGACTTCAATTTTTTTGAAAAAGGGTGCATCTTATACATGGGAAAGTATGGTACTTATGCCTCAGTTATATGACCTCCAGCACTGTCCTCTTCATCTATGAAATGAGTTAATATAAGTTGAATACATTTTTAGCAATATTTTTTGTTTAATATTTTATTTATTTTTATTTTTAAATTTAATTTAATTTTGTTTTTTATTTATTGTGTTTACATGGATTCAAGTGTTCCACTCAATATAGCACCCTTACTTCTACCCCCATGTCCCCCATTACACCCCCTTTGCCCCTTCCTCCTAACTCCCTCTCCCCCTTCCCTCTGGGATTCGCTGTCCTGTTATCTGTTTATCTGTGTGTTATGTATATATAATTCCTAATCCCTTCACCTTCTCTGATGGTGCCCCCTCACCCCCTTCCCTTTGACAGCTGTCCCTCTGCTCCCCATGACCCTGCCTCTGCCTCTATTATTTTTAATATATTTATTTAAAACATTTTGAATTTATCGTGTTGATATGTTTTTAGGTGTCCCATCCAATGTAACACTATCTACCCACCACATGGTCCTCTCATGCCCCATGCAAATTCTCTTTCCATTTCCATTTGACCCCCTTTTCCCCCTCTCCCACACCCTCTGGGAATTGCTACCCTGTTGTTTGTATCTGTGTTATGTATATATAATTTGGCTAATCCTTTCACCTTCTTTGATCCTGTCCCCTCATCCCCCTTCCCTCTGACAGCTGTACACCAGTTCTCTGTGAACCTGCCTCTATTTCTATTTTGTTCCTCAGTTTATTGTGTTCACTAGATTCCACATATAAATGAGATCATATGATATTTTCTGTCTGGCTTATTTTACTTAGCATAATAATCTCCAGATTGTTCCATGCCATAACAAAAGGTAAGATTTCTTTAAGATACTACACAAAAGGCTCTGTAGTATTCCATTGTATATATGTACCACAGCTTTTATATATACTCATCCACTGATGGGCACTTGAGCTGTTTCCAAATCTTGGCTAATGTAAACAGTGCTGCAACAAACATGGGAGTGCATATCTTCTTTTGAATCAGTGTTTTAGGATTCTTAGGATATATTTCTAAAAGTGGGATAGCAGGGTCATAAAGCAGTTCCATTTTTAATTTTTTGAGGAAATGCCATACTTTTTTCTGGAGTGGCTGCACCAGTCTGCATTCCCACCAGCAGTGCAGGAAGGTTCCCCTTTCTCTACATCCTTGCCAGCACTTGTTTGTTGATTTGTTAATGAGCACCATTCTGACAGGTGTGAGGTGATATCTCATTGTGGTTTTAATTTGCATTTCTCTGATGATTAGTGATGTTGAGCATTTCTTCATCTGCCTATTGACCATCTGTATGTCCTCTTTGGAGAAGTGTCTATTCAGGTCCTTTGGCCATTTTTTAATTGGATTGTTTACCTTTCTGGTGTTGTGTTTTAGAAGTTCTTTATAAATTTTGGTTATTAACTTCTTATCAGATGTATCAGAGAATACGTTTTCCCATTGATTGGTTGTTTATTTTTATTTTGTTAATGGTGTCTTTTGCTGTGTAAAAGTTTTCTAGTTTGATGTAGTCCCATTTGTTTATTTTGTCCTTTATTTCACTTGCCTGCAGGGACATATAAGCAAAAATATTGCTGCGAGACATATTGCAGAGTTTACTGCCTATGTCTTCTTCTAATATTTTTATGGTTTTGCAACTTATATTTAAGTCTTTTATTCATTTTAAGTCTTTTATTCAGTTTGTTTTTGTGAATGGTGTAAGTTGGTAGTCTAGTTTTATTTTTTTGCATGTACCTGTCCAATTTTTCCAACACCATTTGTTAAAGTGACTATCTTTACTCCATTGTATACTCTTGCTTCCTTTGCCAAATAATAATTGACCATAAAAATGTGGGTTTATATTTGAGTTCTCTGTTCCATTCCATTAATCTGTATACCTGTTCTTATGCCAGTACCAAGCTGATTTGATTACAATAGCCTTGTAGTATAACTTGATATCAGGAAGTGTTATACCTCCCACTTTGATCTTCACTTTCAAGACTGCTGAGGCTATTCACAGATCTAGAACAAATATTTCAAAAATTTATATGGAACCAATAAAGAACCTGAATAGCTTCAGTGGTATATTTTAAATCAGAAATCTATGCTATTTTTGTAGTGGGTCAACAACAGTTCATAGATATCTGAATAAGTGTAAATTATGTATTCAAGATTACATGTTTGTGTCTACAGCACCCTGAACACACCCCATCTCATACAATTATGTGTTTGTGAAATTTTTCCTCCACCTTTGAGCTGCTGTTATATTATTAGATAGTTCCATACATTATAGGCAAACTACAGTAGTGAAATATAGTCTATTTTTGATACTACCAAACCGCAAGAAAACAGATTTCACTCATCTTTATAGACATACAAAGTCATAATATTACTTCAGATAGTGTGGCTCTGGAGAAAACACACTGTTTGTCCATTGAAATCAATACTCATTCTCAGTCAGTATTTCTGCATCAGCTTTGTGTGAAGTGAAAAGTGACACCAAACCTGAACCACATGCTTCATCTCCTGGGTGTGTTGGTGAACATCAGGCAGAGAGTGTTTGGGGGTGAGTTTTGCCAATACAGCATTCCTGTCAGGACTAGGGAAACAAGCCGATAGACTGTTCTACATGAAGATAACCAAAAAACCCAGTATACACTTATTTTTGCTTCGGGAAAAAGAAAACCACAACTAATGATGGACAGTGCAAGGGTGAAAGAAGAGATGACAGAAGTGACCAAAACATAAGACTTCAGAGCAAATCTAAAGCTCTTTTCGTTTTGTTTTTTTTTTTTGAGCGATTTAAAATATTTTAATAAAATAAATATTGCTGCTTCCAAATCTTGGCTGTTGGGTGAATATATTTTTTGAAATTAGTGTTTTGGGTTTCTTTGGATAAATTTCCAGAAGTGGAGTCATTGGGTCATAAGATAGTTTCATTTTTATTTTTTGAGGAAACTCCACAGTTTTCCACAGTGGCTGCACCAGTCTACATTTCTATCAACAGTGCACGAGGGTTTCCTTTTCTCCACATCCTCACCAACACTTGCTGTTTGTTGATTCATTGATCTGACAGGTATGAGGTGATATCTCATTATGGTTTTAATTTGCAGTTTTCTGATGATTTAGTGACATTGAGCATCTTTTCATATGTCTATCAGCCACCCAACCTGTATGTCTTTAGAGAAGTGTTTATTCAAGCCCTTTGCCCATTTCAAATTGGATTGCTTGTTTTCTTGTTGTTGTATAGATTCTTCATAAATTTTGGATATTAATCCATTATCAGATGTATCACTGAATAATATGTTCTCCTCCAGCCTGTGTGGTGTCTTTTCATTTTGTTGACTGTTTCCTTTACTGTGTGAAAAGTTTTTAGTGTGATATAACCCCATTTGTTTATTTTTATTTGTTTGTTTCACTTTCCTGAGGAGATATATCAGAAAAAAAGATTGGTACAAGATATGTTTGAGATTTTTATTGTCTATTCTTTCTTCTAAAATATTTATAATGTCAAGATTTGTGTTTGCTTTAAACTATTTTGAGTTTATTCTTGGGCAAGGTATAAGAAGGTGGTCTAGTTTCATTTTTTTATATGTATATGTCCAGTTTTCCCAACACTATTTATTGAATAGACTGCCTTTACCCCTTTGTATGTTCTTGCCACCTTTGTCCAATATTAACTGACCATAAAGTGTTGATTTATTTCTGGGCTTTGTAATTGATACATAAGTGGATAAAAAGGCTGTGGTACATTTATATAATGGAATGCTACTCAGTTGTAAAAAAAGAAGGAAATCTTACCTTTTTTTTGACAGCAGAGATGAACCAGGAGAACATTATGCTAAGTGAAGTAAGCTAGTCAGAGAGAGATAAGTACCATATGATTTCACTTATATGTGGAATCTACTGAAAAAATTAACAAATAAAATAGGAACAGACTCATAGATACAGTGAACAAACTAACAGCTGTCAGATGGGGTTGAGGATTGAGTGAAAAGGTGAAGGAGTTAAACACACACATACATACACACACAGACACACACAGTAGTAAGGTTGCAGGTGGGAAAGGAGGGGTAAAGGGAAGAAGAGAAGTGCAGGAGGGTAGAGGGGGGATAAATAGTGATGGCAGGAGACTTGTCTTAGAATGGTGAGCACACAAGACCATATACAGATGTGTATTGTATTCTAGAATTGTACGCTTGAAACCTGTATAATTTTATTAACCAATTCACTCCAATAAGTTACATTAAAAAAAAGAATCATCATTCAGGAAAAGAATGGAGGAGAAGCAGAATTGTTAGAGGGAGATGTCAAACAGAAACCCAGACCCCCCACAAAGCAGCAGCCAGTCCAATGAGGAGCTTTGGAGCTAATATTGTCCGGCAGAATCCTCTCATTTTAGGCTAAATGACAGAGCCTTTATACTCCTCGCTCCCTCCATGCCTGGATCCAGGCTGTGCAGAGAGCACATTAACTAGTGCAGGGCGTCTGCAGTGCAGCGGGTTCTGCGGCCTGCCGGAAGTGCCTGATATCAGTGCCCACCTCCCACTGCCAACAAGCTGGACATAAAGTAAAATAATAATAAAAATAAAATAATAATAATAATATATTGTCTTTATTTGTGCACTTTTTCCATTTTAAGTGATAATCTTTGCAAGTCACTTCAGTGAAAATTAATCTGTTTAATGTCACTACTTACGAATAAAGAAGTTTTATTGTAACTAAAATCAAGAAATTCATAAAAATGATTCTTAATCATTAAATTAAATTTTGTCCTAGTGCTAACGTGTAAGCATAAATCTAAATATGAACTTCATGTGTTTATACAGTAAAAAAGCTAAAACAGATACAAAGTGAAATAGAAAACAGAGGAAACTGCCTGACCAGGTGGTGGTGCAGTAGAGTGTGGGACTGGGGTGTGGAGGACCCAGATTCAAAACCCTGAGGTCTCGGGCTTGAGTGTGGGTTCACCAGCTTGAGCATGAGAGTTGCTAGCTTGAACCCAAGGTCGCTGGCTTGAGCAAGGGGTCACTAGCTCTGTTGTAGCCCCCCTCCCCCTCAAAGCACCCCTCAAGGTACATATGAGAAAGCAACCAATGAACAACTAAGGAGCTGCAACGAAGAATTGATGTTTCTCATCTCTCTTTCTTCCTGTCTCTGTGTCCCTCTCTCTAACTCAGAGGAAACTAAGGCCAGCAGCCCCTGTGCTGGGGCTGCGCCTAGCGGGGCCGAGGGGTGCCCACTGTATGGGTGGTGACAGGTGAGCGAGGAGCAAATGTGGGTAAAGGCACTGCTGTGTGCGCCCTTCCTGGGCAGCCCCATCACCTTGCTTTCTCTCCTTTGCCTCTGGTCTTCTCCATCAACGTGCTCCCTTTTAAAATCCGCAGCGCAGAGGGGTTATCTTTTGGGAAAAGAGAGCCCTGCTTTCCTACCAGTGGCGCTGCAGATGATGTTTCTTGAAGAAATTAACTGATTGTGGGTATAATTGCAGAAAAATGCAGCTCAGATCTGGTTCTGTATATAATACATTTCTTATTTTCACTCTGATACTACAAATGCAATAAATTTTGTTTATTTAAATAAAATCTTCAAAACAGCAAAAAAGAAAAACAACAAAAAACACCCAAAAAGAAAGAAGTGAATATATATTAACATTTCATTTCTCCCACGGCAGTTTCCTCAGCCATTTTTTATTGATAAATGTAGAGTCTTTTAATTTACCAGTGTTTAGAAGTAGGAACTCAAGAGTTTCTCCCAGATCTGCTAGATTCTGGTTAGGGGGATATAATTATTAGCTTTTATGTTTCTCTTTGTCAGGTCATAGAAGAAATTTGAAATGCAAGCTTGTGAAAAGGGCATGGATTTGCAATAGAACACCTATTAAAAGCCCTTCTTCTCATCAGTAGTTTCTGATTGATAAAATCACACTCGCAATATGTATGTGCTGTATATTTAAGCTACCATGTTTTTATTTATTCATATTAAAGTTATTACTTAGATATTTTAGTTGCTTGAAATCCAGGCAAGTTTGTGTCCTTGATAAATTTATGTCTGTCTTTATTTCATATTCTACGAAAGCAGCAACTTGTATGGAGAGATATTGTGTATTTCCAATGAAAAACTACTAATTCAATAGCATTGTTTTCTATTTGTAACAATTACCCACTTAATAGCAGTACAATTTAGACAATTAGCAGGTGTGTCCTGCGTTTTCTAATAGAGTCTGTATCATACTTGACATTCAGTGAATGTTTGCTAAGTAATAATCATAAAGAACTATGGGACATTTAACCTGGTTTTAGGTTATTCTGTTAATTTTATTTTCTTTGTAATTTTTGTAATAGATACCCATTGCTAAAATATTATTTCCATTAGTAGAGATGGAAATAATACTCCAATGGCCCTGTGTTCTGCCAGTCCCTGTATCCTTCTTTACAAATAAGCACTTTTTATAGAATCTAAATTAAAGACCCACATTTTCAAAGAAATTCTGTATTGTGAAGAACTGCAAAATGATTTTTGTTCAAGCCAGAAAATGAGATTGAGTGGTAGAGTCCAGGACCTCAAACTTTGAGTTCATCATCACATCTAGGAACTACCTCCTAAGACACCTGCCCTGCCAGGAAAGGGGATAAGGATGTCATATAACTTCCTTACAAGTCCTAGGCCACAGAGAGCTTTAGAAATTAAAATGAACATCTAGAATGACTGTTGGAAGCAGAGCTATGCACAGAGCATCTGTATAATGTGCTCCGTGTGGTTGGCATTGCTAAACAGACAAGCTGTCACATTCAGTACTAGCTGAATATTCCAGGGCTCTTCCTCTGTCAACCAAGGTAGAGGACATGGCAGTAGTCAAACCTCCAGGTGACAAAAACCTAAAGTAGTGTGGTGAGCCCTGTATTATAGAGGAAAATTTACGAGTGTAGGTGGGAAGAAGCATCTCTTGCCATAGCACCTATATCATAATCCAAATGCATCCTTGGAGTGAGAACATAACTATTAAAATAAAGGCACATTTTGTAATGATGGGGACTAATTATGCTAAGAAAAACTAAATCTGAAAAAACAAACACATAGCCTTCAGAAATTGTTATATTATATATTCTTAAACAAAATAAAAATAGTATTTCTAATACTGTAGCCATTTGATAGAAAAAAGAATAACATTTTGAAATTCAACAAAGAATGTTACCACGAACAGATTATTTCAATTTATTAGAAAATAATAATAGTATATTTTATTAAGTTAAAAAATTTGTATTGTTTTAGTTGCTTATTTTAAAAATAATCAACTCAAATTCTTTGTGTTTCATTTTTATAAATATCTTCATAAGAAAAGAAGAATAATACTTAATGGCCAGAGTATGGTAATAGGATATTATCTATGAATTATGGCTATTTGGTGCCACCTAGTGGCAGAGGGCTTTAAAAATCAGTTTAAATTCTCTTAGATCATAAAAAATAATTTATAGATGGATGAATTGTCACGTAAAATAAATAAAAATTAAGTCAAATTTATTTGGTGCTCATAGACATGAACTAAAGCTGTCTGTTAACCTAGACAGTGAAGGGACTATTTGGTTTGACAGATTAAAAGATATAAAATGCCATATAACTAAATGAAATTTGGGGCTGATGAGTTTTTAGTATTTTCTATTTTTATCTCTTTGTTGATTGGTTGTTGATTTATAAATTCAAGGACATCAATAAAGGTTTTATATAATCTTATAAATAAAATGCTGTCTCAGAATTAATTATGGCTTATAATATCAGTATAATAAATGACAATCATATCATTTTGTGGGTAAAGTGGAAATAACATATGTGTTGTAGCATATAGGCGGTTTAAAAGTACCATATAATTTTTTCAGAACTCAGAATAATGAGCATTTCAATTTTCTTTCTTTCCTTCTTTCTTTTTTAAAGAGACTGTTTCACTTGCTGAGATGCACAAACCAGTAACTATCTCTGAGGAACAGTGGATTGCACCTTAGTGGTAACTGGAAGAAAATTGAAATAAGTTGATTCTCTCTTCTGACCATTTGAGATATGGGCAATGAGAGATTAAATAAAATGAAGAAAGGTAAGGATTTCATGCAAAAATTTATGGTAAGCCAACGCTGATGACATTACAATAGAATGCCAGTCATTTTCAAGTTATGGAACCACAAAGAAACAGAATAATTCATTTGTAAAGAAATCAGAGTAACAGAACCATATGTAGGGGGTCAAAAAAACAAAGATGAGGAACGCTATAATTTATGAGGGAAAAGAGTAACTTTAATTAATGACTTTAAGTTTCAGTCTTCTGTACCCAAGTGTTTAACTTTTTTCTTGTCCTTGGTTGTATCTGATAATACCTTCAAATGACTTCTTTCTTACTTGACTTAGGAATTTTTGCTCTTTTCTACCAAATGATCTCACATTGTAGTATTATGTTTCAAATTTGGTAAAATGTACTACTTCAGATAGAAATAATGTCTTCCTCAAAATATCTTGGATATTGGTGTCAAAAGGAAATTATAGAATATTTTACTGTAATTTTAATTTTATACTGAATTTCTAGATTTAATTGTGATTTTGATAATATTTAAAGACATATACTTTCCTCTTTTGCCTTTCCCTTCTTCCCATTTTGCAAGTACCTAACTAGTCACCTCTTAAGAGAGGCGTTTGGCATAAGGGGTGTATAAACATTGCTGTTCTTGGCTTGGGTTTCCAGAAGCCTGAGGCTAGGCTGTGTTTTTATGAGGGTGTCAGCCTATGATTTGGAAAAACGTAAAGTAAAGAAAGACTTACTCTACTCCAGAAAAATACTGATATTGGGAAGTGGAGAAGGGAGGATAAATGACAGAGGAGCAGTTAAACCCTGCTTCTTGAAAACATTGCTGGTGGTGGAGATGGGGAAGGGTAAGAAAAATCTCAGGAATTAAATGGGTCTGTATTCTGTCTAGGCAATGGGAACCATATTCAGCCACAAAAAGTCTTCCTGTCTTCATGATACCTTAAAAGGATCAGCAAAGGGCTCTGGAATTTGCAGGGTTAAGTGGCCAGGCAAATACTTGTAATGATAAATAAGGCCAGATGAATACCTTTCTGCCATCCCTAAGCCTGTGTTAGATCCTATAACAGGGCCACCACCTTGGGAGGATTCCAAGAAGGGCTGAGTTAAGTCTTTAATATCTATGTAGAAAGGGGTTAGGAGCTAGAAATAAAATTGTTACATAAAACAGTTCTTGTACTTCTCAGTACATGAGCCAAAATTACACTATATACATATTTATAAAATATAAAGTTTAAGTTCTAAAATATAAAGTTTTATATTGTCCAACATTTGCATTAATTTTATAAACATGTTAAGGAAGTTTTTATTCTCTACATTACAAAAAAATGGGCTGATTCAGGATCACCTAAGTATAAATGAAAACAAATACAGATTCTTAGACTGCACCCAAGATGTCCCGCCTCCCCAGGGTTGGAGCTTAGGGGGACCTTTTTGAAAGAAGTGCTCTATTTTCTTCTGATTTGTAACCACCTTGGGAACCAACACTCAAGCTCAAGTATCCATTAAAATTACTCCATGGTTCAATCAATCTTGATTACTTAATCCTCTTCTGGTTAATTATAGTTCATTTGAAAGACTTTCTATATAGGAGAAAAATTGTTTTTACTAAATTTGCTTTAAAACCACTGTGATAATTACACATGAATAAACTCAACTATTAAAGTTAATAGTTATATGCTTATATGAACTTCTTTGACATAAAATACTTTCTGGACTAGAGAAAACTCTTTGAAAGACTTCAACAGAGTAGGTACAGGTATCTCCTTGGTTGTGAGCTCCTTTTACCCTGTCATTAACCTGGTCGCAACCTTAAGACTTGAAGGGCAGGAAAGATAGAGTGTTACCAGTGGTTCTAGACTCTTCCCATCACTTATCTTTCAGTGTTGTGAATAAGAATTGGATCACACAAATGATTTCAGGAGTAGTTATTAGATCACGCATATCTTTAACATCAGAATGTCAACATATATACTTTAATTTTGATAATAAATCGCTCATTTTGGATAACGTTTTTTTTTCTCAGAAAGGCACAAGCAAAGAAGGGAAGGAAGGTGAGGAGAATGGATAGCTTAACATCCCCCATACCTCACAATTAGCAGATTAATTTATTTGAACAGAACTATTAGCTCATGGGATGTAAATTAAAACGAGAACATAAGATTTTTAGGACCAAGGTACAAGGGTGAGTGGTTTCTATTATGAGTCCCTACCCTGCCAAGGTGGGATATTATTGCTGGCCATGATCTGAGTGGACCCCTCTTGACCCAGGCTGAATCAGTACAGGACATGGATGACAAATGGTGATAAAACTAAACTTAGTGTTTCACAGTCTTGCTCTTAACCACAGGGACTGGGTTTTCTCATGTTTCTATTTAGAATATATACAGAGTACCCAGTGAAAAATCTATTGAATTAAATTAAACATAGGCACAATCAGGTGTGGCACAGTGGATAGAGTGACAGCCTGGGATGCAGAAGACCCAGGTTCGAAACCTGAGGTTGCTGGCTTGAGGGTGGGCTCATCCAGCTTGAGCGCTGGCTCACCAGCTTGAGCCCAAAGGTCGGTCGCTGGCTTGAAGCCCAGTGTCGCTGATTTGAGCTCAAAGGTTGCTGGCTTGAGCAAGGGGTCACTCACTCTGCTATAGTCCCTTGGTCAAAGCACATATAAGAAAGCAATCAGTGAACAACTAAGGTGCTGCAACAAAGAACTGATGCTTCTCATCTCTCTCTTTTCCTGTTTGTCCCTTTCTGTCCCTCTCTCTTAAAAAAAATTGAGCATAGGAACTTCCTATGCTCAAATAAAGTAAACTTATCTTCCTGTGCCTGAGGTAAATAAAAAGCATCAGTAGTTCTGGGACTCTGCCCAGCTTCCACTAGTCATTCAACCATGTTTGCTTGTTTTTACGTGGCAGTGTAGTTCCTATTCACATCATGTTTCTGAGAACCTTGTCTTTATCTGGGCAATTCAAAACCCAATTTCTTTCTTCAAAGCAAGCATGACTAAATTTCAAATGTAACCTCATCCATACTATGCCAGAGGGATACACAAAGACCTCAAGGCACTGGCAATAAAAATAGAGAAGATGGACCTGAGACAAATTTAGAAAGCAAAATTGGTAGGCTTTGGTGTTTGGATATGGGTGGGAGGGAACTCAGGATGTGTTGTGATTCTGTTTTTACTGATTATGTAAAAGGGGGTCTTCTAGAGATAGGAAATTCATGAGGACAAGAGGGAGATTTCAGGGAAAGGTAACAAGACATATTAGATGAATTGTATTTTTTGTGCCTATGGAACATTTATTTGGCTACAACAGCAAGTAATTGGATATATAGATCTAAAATTCCAAATAGATGTCTAGGTTTCAGATACACGTTTGGAGATTTTAAGCATACAGGTGATAGTTAAAAACAGGAAAGAGGATGAGTTCAAAGAGATTTAGAATGAGAAGAGCAGCAGGCACAGTTTGGTTGATAGGAGAGAGGGGCAGGGTGAGAGCTCACTCACATGACTGCTGGCAAGTGGAACTTTTGATTCACTGGGTCATTGTCATTGCCTTGGATGAACTGGTCTTGATCTGCATTTACTAATCATCTGCCTGCATCTCCTGAACCCAATGGCCTTCCAGAACTGGGTTTAGGTCCACACCCCAGTCGTACTGTTGTTGCTCCTGTCCATTACAGACCTCCTAGACTGAGTCTGGACTTCCTTGTTTGGGAACATACTACTTGTAAGTTTTTACTTATTAAACCACTGACCTAAATTTGGTGACTTCCTAGACTTGTGCAGTCTTCCAGGCTTCACTGAGAAACATAGGAAAAGACACCTGGTGGTATGCAACTGTTTTTGAACTTTTTTAATCAGTAGGATCAATGTTTCAAACAAACTAACAGATAAGAGACCTATCAGTGCTGTTCTAATTAAACCTGAATGTATGTCTCAGAACAGATCTCACTTAGATCCCCTTATCCCTGTAGCAGCCCATTGGGCCTCTCCTCAGAAGCCCAGGGTGTTGTGAAGCACTGTTAGAAAATCACTGTTATAGGATAAACAGTATGCACTTTAAGAAAACAAGGGGTTAAACCCTGATTCTGCAGCTCACTGGCTACTTGTCTTTAGACAACTTGCTGAACCTTTCTGAGCCTTAATAATATTCTTCAACTATAAAATATAATGCGTTCTTGGGCTTGTCAGCATCAGATGAGATAATGTGTCAATGAAAAGTACAAAGGGCAAGGGAGCCTTCAGAAATATTATTTTTCTTGCTTTCACCACCATCTCTAGGCCCTGGTGGACAATTTATGGAATAAAAATAAAGTCATAGAGTCTTAAAGTGGTAAAGGGTTGAGAGCCATCTAGTCCCTCCACCCTAGGGGGTTCCTTTCAAAATGTCCATCTTAGATGGTCATTTAGTGTATGCTTAAAGATTGGTTAGTGATTGAAAGCTTATTCTTATTGTTGTTGTTTTGATGGGCTCTGTTTCACTAATACACACTCAGAGTAAAAAAAATTTGACTCAATCTTCACATTTTTTTTAAGACAACACATATAATTGTAGTCATCAGGTTTTAAAGCCAAATAACTAAGTATTACGTAAATTGTGTAATCCTGGTTTAGTTAAAAATATATATCTCCTCTAAATATATACATAAATACATGCTTAGTGGTGAACTGTGTATTGGTGTTATAAACATATTTCTTCTTGATAAAATAATCTAAATTAAATAACTTTTTTATATAATAAGTCTGTGCTTATAAAGACATATTCTTTTCAACTTTCTTATAGTCTTGATCTTTATAACCATTTTGAAGCTACATAGGGTGATGTATCTTCCTTCTGAACATCCAAGCACACACACACTTACCTGGAACTCAAAGTGATGAAATAATTTGCTGAGTAATTGTTCTGAGGTTTATGGGGAATGGTGGAACAAGTCTTAAGCTCAAATTTTCTGACTCTTATTCTTCCCATAACATTATTTTTGATATTGCTGTTGTTTTGGTAATTTTTTTTTTAGTCTAAATGTCCCAGTTCCCTCAGCTTTGTCACTTTTGACAACTTTCAGACTTCCTATCATTTAGCCCGTTTTTACTTAAATGCATTTCTGTCTTTTAATTTTCTAATTAAAATGAAGTACCTAGAAGGTTGCATACTATTCAGGTATAACCTGAAAAATATATATTGGTTGTATTACTTTTTTGCTGAAGACATTACATATTTATTACCTCAATGCATAATACTTTTTAAAACCATGCATGCATTTCAGCTAATTAAAATAACATTTTATAGTTCCATTATGAATGTCATATATAGTCACTGTAGGACAATTAACAAGTACAGAAAAAGAAGAAAAAATTAATTGACTTGGAAAAACATGAAGTGAGAACTATATTACCCATAGTTTTCTTCTACACAAAAATAACTTCACTACATATGTATTTTCCCACCAGAAAGGAAGCTATTTGGGGACAAGATTTTGCTGTATTTTGTTCAATGTTCACTCTATGCTTACATTAGTACTTGGTATATATTAGTAGGCATTTATTTGAAATTCTTTGAGGGAATGAATAAAATATTCATGCATATATATTTACATTTCTGTCTACATAATTGTATCTGTAAACTTTTGTATCCTTACTCTTTTCAATTCATTTTAAATTGATAGTATTAATATTTTTATATTATAAATTTTATCTTAATGATTGTGTAACACTCTATTGAGTGAATATGCTGTTTTTTTGGGGGGGGGCACTTAAAGAGTGTTTATTATATTTTGTTGCACTGACAAATAGTGCTATCACAAACATTTCTTTGTGCATATATTTTTTTAATTTTTTTTAAACTTCTTTATTTTATTTTATTTTATTCATTTTAGAGAGGAGACATAGAGTGAGTGAGAGAGAGAGAGAGAGAGAGAAAGGGGGGAGGAGCTGGAAGCATCAACTCCCATATGTGCCTTGACCAGACCAGTGCAGGGTTTTTGAACTGCTGACCTCAGTGTTCCCAGGTCGACGCTTTATCCACTGTGCCACCACAGGTCAGGCCTTCCTTGTGCATATTTTTATAATTTTTATGAAATATCTTTCGCAGGTATTTCCAAAGTTAAATTATTGGTTCAGAAGTGTGAACAGTCTAATATAAACATTCTTCTTCCCTCTCTGAAGTTATACAGAATTTGAAAACATTTTGAATTTGTGGTTATCTACTGTCCTTGAACTTCTAGCTCTTTCTTGGTTTAAAATCTATGTATGCACTAATCTACAAGTTTTGGGTATGTTGTTCAGGCAGGTATGAATTCACGTTCCTCTCACTTCACAACAACCACTTTTTTGTTGTTGTTGTTACAATTAAGTAGCAGTTCCATTTTTTAAGTCTACTACTACCTTCTGAGAGATGAAATTGTCAGCAAAGCAAGGCAAGAATTTGTCTGATGTTCAGCTTTTTTTGTATAATGAGATTTCCAGCAGGTGTCTTTATAGTGGAAGTTACCCATTACTGTTCTATCTTTTCTATGTGGCAGATTTTTCAGTCTGTGTAAAGCACACATTGCCTGTATCTTTTGTAGGGCTGGACAATCTGTTGTCAGCACTTCTACTGTGTTCTTTTAGTTTCTGTTTCTTCATATGTCTTTCTTCTTTATCCACTTATGATTTCTATATAGAAGGTCTTATTAAAAATAAAATATCAACATTTTCATAAATTGTAAGTCATACATAACAATTATAGAAAGTATAGAAAATGCTGAAAAATATAAAGGAGAAACCTAAAAAGAACCCATCCTTCACAATTTTAAAGATAGTTTGTGTAACATTTTTCTATATTTCTTCTAGATCTCTTTTCTGTGTAGGAGAGAATGTGTGTATGTTAGATATTACTGAAATAGGACTATGTACAACTCTCTTATTTTGAAATTATATTTAACATTATTTTGAAATTGTATTTAACATTATATTATAAACATTTTATTATGACTTTAAAAATTTGGGGGAGAAAGGTTAATTTAATGATTACATAAATTTCATCATTGAGATATGCCATAGCAATTTAATCATGTTTCTATACTTTTTGTTTCAAAAAAATTTTTTTTTAATATTTTCTCCACAAACTTCTTAGTAAGTCTTTATAAAAACCCTAAATGTTTAATAGTGCAGAGTATGTGTTCCACTGCTTTAGACAGTGTCTATATTCCTACAACCTTGCCCAAACTGAACTTTTGTAATATTTGCTCATTTTATAGGTGAAATTGGTGTCTCAGTTTTAATACTATATTATTAGTGAGGGTAAACTTTCTTCTTCTTTAGGCCATTTTATTCTCATTTAATTTTATATTTGTTATTTTATTGTGTTTGTTCTTTCCATGTATGAACTTTCTGTATATTTTTTTATTTTTATAATTTTCTTTCAATAACTTGATAGTTTTTAACTTATTTTTTATTTTATTATATTACATAGAGTTTAAAAAGTCAAATTCTATTATAAGGTTTTTAACTAACAGCAGTCCTGGGCTGTCATCTACCCACAACAAATTCAAGTTTTTCAAAGGCATCCGCTTCCAATTCTCTTATGTGTCTTCTGCTATATTCTCCAGAATTTCTGAATAATATTCTAAGACAGAATTTAAAATGTCTTAAATCCAAACATTACTGACTTGCTATTATGAAATTAGCTACCTTACACACTCCCTACCTCTACCAATACAGATTGTTCACCCTGGCTGTCAAATATAACACATTTTTTGGTTAGAATCAGTAGTTGATATTTTCACTAGTATGATTATATAAATATTGCTCATTGCTGGTTATATTCTGGTATAATTTATACTTTCCTGTTTTATTGTTTATTTAGTTTTAATCATTCATCACTAACTTAATCTCAAATCATTTGTTTGTCAATATAATTTAACATATCAGATAGAATTTTTGTCCCTGCCCTCGGTGGCATTCCCTGTAGGATCATCTTGCTCCAGCCTTAGATATAACAGTATGTTCTGTTACTCTTCTTCCTAAAAAAGATGAAAATTTAAGTCGAGACAGTATCTCTATCCTGATCCTTTTCTCATTCTCATCTGCTCCTCAGTCACTGTCACTGTAGAGTTTGGCATTAGACTCCCTGGCTACTGCGCTTAGCTTCTGTCCTCATGAAACCTTCCACATTAAAAATGGAATCTCTCCTTTATGTGCCATATACTATTTAACCAACTCCCTTTCTTCTTTGAATAAAATAAACTATGAAAAAGTTGAGATATACAGAAAGGTAAAATATATAACACAAAACTGCATGTGTGCCCTTCATTAAGCTGAGAAATAAGATATTATAAATCTAGTTTTAAGTTCTTGGTATCCTCTTCTCTGATCATACCCCTCACTTACTGTGCCATTCATTCCTCTCGCTCTCCTTGTTACCAATATACTTAATTTGTTATTTATTTCTGGGCCTTTATTTGTATCATAACTGGATTTTATGGGTCCCCTAATCGATATATCATGTTATTTAGCTTTACTGATAACATTTAACATCTATGTTTCTATAGGTTGCTTTTCTTTCTCAACAGTTTGCTTGTTAGATTTGTTCCTGCTTAATCTTATAGCTTATTTCACTTTTGTATAACAATCATACTACACTTTATTCTTCTGTTCATCCCATAATGCTTCTAGCTCTTTTATTTTGCTTTTCTAAATAATACTATTAGATACATTTTTGTACATTTCTTTGTGTTCATTTTTTAAAATATTATTTTAATTTTTTAGCGTATGAAGATATTTTTGTAATAATACATTTAAATGATTATATTTAAATTCTATTATTTAGGTAATACAGTATTTTGCTACTGCTAGATTTTCTGCATTTTGGGGTACTACATTTATCTTCTATTCTGTTAAAAATATTTCTCTGCCACTACATGTGTTTCCAATCCTAATGTTCATTTTTAAGAGTTTCTCTAGAGTACATGTCTAGGAATAAAATTTTTTTTGTGTGTGGTATATGTGTCTTTAATGCTACCATATTGTCAGATTTCTCCAGAGTTTTAGACCTATTTACATCCTCACTGACAACATAGAAGTTACCCATAGAAGTTACCCTTGCTCCACATTCTTTCTAGCTGTTATTATTGTTAGGCTGATTTCCAGTCTGTTGGGTAACAAATGATGTTTCATTGAGATTTAATTTGGTATTTTCTTCAGATTGAGCTTCTCTTCATATGTTTATCGACTGTTTGGGTTTCTGCTCATGTCTATATTCTTATTTTGGGGCAATTGCACATATTACTTTCAAAAATAAAAATAACAGTAAAGGAAAATGTAATTATAATAAGGTTAATTTCTTCCTCCTCCTCAACCTTACTCTCCATTACCACCAAATTCATGAGCTTTATCAAAACAGCATACCTTCCTAACCTGTCCTCCGCCAGCCTCTTCATAGGACCTCTTTCAAATGCACTCATCCTGCTTGGTTGAGCCTCCACAACCTTTTTTGAAGTGCCCCTTTTTGGTGCTCCTGTAATATTGCTCTATTAATATGCTAAGCATATTATTTTAAAATTACTTATTTTGACAATTATTCCAACCCTGCCTTTCCCATTTACCTGCAACTGGACCTTGATCTCCTGGAGATTAGAGATCAGATGTTCAGGGGTCAGAGTTTTTGTATCTCCAGAACTCATCATAGTGCTGGATTGAGTTGAGCTTAACTTCAGGGACTATTTACAAAAATCCTGTAAAAGAAAGTGTGTCAGCCCTACAGTTGCTCCTCCATGGCCCAACAAGGAATCTGTAAGTGATGCTGCTGAAAGGGTAATGAATGCTGAGAGTAAAGCTATTTATGGAACTAAGATTGTTCTAGAGCAGTGCTTCTCAGCATTAACTACACAGTAGAATCACCTGGAAACTTGATAAACAATTGATTGGTTTAACTCCACAGAGTCACATTTAATTCGTTATGAGTACACCCTTAGCATTGGAATTTTTAAAAGATTCTCAGGTCTTTTAATATGACTACAGTAGTAAAAATGTTATTGTTCTTTGTGTATGTGTGTGAGAGAGAGACAGACAGGAACAGATAGACAGGAAGGGAGAGAGATGAGAAGCATCAACTCTTAGTTGTGGCACATTTTAGTTGTTCATTGATTGCTTTCTCATATGTGCTTTGAATGGGGGACTCCAGCTGAGCCAGTGACCCCTTGCTCAAGCCAGAGACATTGGGTTTCAAGCTGGCAAACTTTTGCACTCAAGCCCATGTCTATGATCCCACGTTCAAGCCAGTGACCCCATGCTTAAGCCAGATGAGCTTGCACTCAAGCCCGCCACCTTGGGGTTTAGAAACTGGGTCCTCAATGTCTCACTCAAATGCTCTATTGACTGCGCCACTGCCTGGTCAGGCTAAGAACACACAGTTAAAATTGGCTACAGGAGGAGCTATATATAACTTCGGTACTAGGGGATGGCCTCTGTTGCAGGCAAGGGAAGCTCCCCAGAGTTACTGAAGAGTTCAATATAAAAGGTAAAATTCCATAAGATAGTAAGACAGCATGTAAATAGTGATGCTGTGTGTTGCCATTCTGTTCTTATGACACGAGAAACAACTTTGAACTTCAGAGCTACATTGTGGATCAGTTTTTACAAATGAACCTCAAACATACATTTTATTAAGTTATTTAAGGATATAAGAGAAATTAACTTTTCAATAACATCATTGATAAAAATTCTGCTTATTATTGGTCTTTAAATGTTCAGTATCATATGTAGTACATTATCATGAATAAATTTTCTTTTTATGGTGTAATGGAAAATTTAAAATGTTTGGTGGGAAATTCAATTTACTGTAAGTATATTATATTTATTTATTTTACTTTTTTATTTTTTTGTATTTTTCTGAAGTGAGAAGCGAGGAGGTAGAGAGACAGACTCCCACACGTGCACCTGGATGCACCTGGAAAGCCCACCAGGGGGTGATGCTCTGCCCATCTGGGCTGTTGCTCCAATGCAACTGGAGCCATTCTAGCACCTGAGGCAGAAGCCAGGGAGCCATCCTTAGTGCCCAGGCCAACCTTTGCTCCAATGGAGCCTTGGCTGCAGGAGGGAAAAAGAGAGATAGAGAGAAAGGAGAGGGGGAAGGGTGGAGAGGCAGATGGGTGCTTCTCCTGTGTGCCCTGGCCTGGAATCGAACCCAGGGTTCCCACATGCCAGGCCAATGCTCTACTACTAAGCCAAATGGCCAGGACTAAGTATGTTATTTTTAAAGGTAAACTAGTACTTAATAAACTAATTTATTCTCATATTTTTAGATTCTTATAAAGTTATAGAATGGCCTCAAATACATCTTTTTCTGGATGAAATATATATAAACACAAATATTATTGAGAGTATGTCTTATTGGTATGTAAGGACAAATATGCTGGATTTATTAGGCCAAGAATTGCTTCATGTAGTCAAAAAATGGGTGTGATGGTATTTTATAATTTATGGGAAGCTATAAAATTCCCACATAAATTTATACTGTAATAAGGTTGTAGAATAAAATATATAATTATTCAATGGACATTCATAATTGTTACATTTTTAAAATGTAACTAAACTGTGTTATCTTGTATCAAACAATCTCTATTTTTTAAATTTTTCTGATGAGATGAGAATTTTTTTGTAAGTGAATGAAGAAATAGGAATAGCATTTTGATTATAAACATGTCAAAAATAATTGTGGTTTGGGGAAGGGCAAAATGGCGATGGAGTAGGTGGACATACAACTTCCAACTCTCAGAACCAAAGTGAATTACAACTTAATTTTAAAAACCATCATTGGGAAAAATCAACTTTGAACTAAACTAAGAGGAATATTCAATCAAGGAACACTGAAGAAGCCACATTGAGACTGGTAGGAAAAGCAAAAACACGGAAAGGGCTGCCCAGCTCCCTGGAGCAAACAGCAAACCGCCACATGGTGGGAAGAGAGTTTAGCAGAGAGGGGAGGAACCTGGGCCCCAAGAACAAAGCCCCAGCCTGCAGCCCCAGAGCCTAGAAAAGGTGTATAAACAGTATTTAGCTGTGAAACAAGTCAGGATACTATTTGTGAGAAAGAGACAGTTTTCTCAGACCCAGGATTCTTCTTAAAGGGACGGAGTAGAAAACCTTTCTCACAACCATTCACCTGGGGCTACCGGGGACGGGGAGAAAGGAGAGGACTGGAACAGCAGGAAGAGAGTGTAATCTAGGAGGCACAGGGAGAAACACTTTGAGGGACAGCCACCCTAACCCCTGGGCTGAGTCACTCCCCAAATCTGAAGTAAATATTTCCCCTGGAACCAGCAATACCAGCAAAGGGAAGCAGGACACCAGCCAAACAAGCTCTTCCGTGGCACTCAGAGCACAGCCGCTTAGGAGGAAACTTTCAGGACTATAGTATGAAGTTTTAGGGTCTGACCTGCAGCACCCCCACCCACACTGCTGAGGGCTTGCTGGAGGGCAGGGGGTAGTAGAATGTGAAAGCACAGTTCTGTCAGCGGGAGCTGAAGTCGGGCCAGCCGGCATGAGCTCAGTCTAGCCCGGCTAGGGGCGGAGGGGATGCGAGAAAGCAGTCTGGCCGGCTGTGTGCCCGCCTGCAACCCCATCTGCGGGGGAAGAGCGGGAGCCCGGGAATGGGTGGAGATCCAACGCTAAGCAAGGGCACATGGGTGCGTAGCCTCACCTGGCGGCCGAGGCTTGCAGCCCTACATGCGAGCCAACTCTGCCCGCAGGGGCAGGGACAAAACCCGGGAAAAGGCAGAGGTCCACAGCCCCGCCTGGCCCAAGAAGCCAAGGCTTGCGGCCTGACACGTGAACTGGCTCTGACCTGCAGCTGAGCAAAGCTGCTCACCCCTGTCCTTGGTGCCAAGGCTTGTGGCCCATGTGCCACACACAACCCCATCCATGGGGGAGGGGCAAACGCCAAGACTGGCAGAGCCTTGTAGAGCCAAGTACGAGAACACAGCTCCTCCTGTGGAGGAGAGGCAGATACTGCAGCAGATTGGTGCCAGCAATGCCCATACCCGAACACCCTAGGCAGCGACAGAGGGTGTAGCAGACCTGCAGACAGACACACCTAGGGAACACAGAGGCAACATCCATTGGACTCCAGTGGCCAAACCCTTCTTATACACAGAAAAGAATGGGCAGGCAGAGAAATGCAACCCAAATGAATCAAGAGAAATCCCCAGAGAAGGATGTGAATAAGTCAGATATTACCAAATTACCTAATGCAGAGTTTAAAATAATGATTGTTAGAATGTTCAAATAGCTTAGGACAACAATAGATGGTGATTACAAACACCTAAATAAAGAGATAGCAAATATAAAAAAGGAAATTGAAATAATAAGAAAGGATCAGAGAGAAATGACTAATACAATATCAGAATTGAAGACCACAATGGAAAGAATTAAAAGCAGAATGAATGAAGCTGAGGATAGAATCAGCAAGTTAGAGGACAAAATAAATAAAGGCACAGAAGCAGAGCAGAAAAAAGAAAAGAGACCCAAAAAGTCTGAGGAATTTCTAAGAGAGCTCTGTGACAACATGAAGAGAAATAATATTTGCATAATAGGGGTTTTAAAGAAGAAGAGGAGGACCAAGGGATAGAAACTTTGTTTAATCAAATCATAGCTGAAAACTTTCCTAAACTGAGGCAGAAAAACATCTCATATGTTCAAGAAGCACAGCGAACTCCATTCAAGAGAAACCCAAAGAAATGTACACCAAGACATGTCATAATTAAAACACTAAAGCTAAGTGATAAAGAGAAAATTTTAAAAGCTGCTAGAGAAAAAAAGGCTATCACCTACAAAGGAGCCCCCATAAAGATGACATCCAACTTCTCAACAGAAACATTTGAGGCCAGAAGGGAATGGCAAGAAATATTCAAAGTAATGCAGAACAAGAATCTTCAACCAAGACTACTTTATCCAGCAAGGCTATCGTTTAAAATTGAAGGAGAAATGAAAAGCTTTCTAGACAAAGAAAAAAAAAACTCAAGAAATTCACTATATCCAAACCAATGCTGCAAGAAATGCTAAGGGGACTGTTGTAAACAGATCAAAGGGGGAAAAGAATATAGCCAAAGAAAAATACAGTTTTAAAGAATAAAATGACAATAAAAAACTACATATCAACAATAACCTTAAATGTAAATGGATTAAATGATCTAATCAAAAGACATAGAGTAGCTGCATGGATAAGAAAACAGGACCCATACATATGCTGTCTACAAGAGACACACCTTAAAACAAAAGATGCACATAGACTGAAGGTAAAAGGATGGAAAAAAATATTTTATGCAAATGGAAATTTAAAAAAAGCCAGTGTAGCAATACTTATATCTGACAAAATGGACTTTAAAACAAAGGCCATAGTCAGAGATAAAGAAGGACACTACATAGTGATAAAGGGAGCAATTCAACAGGAAGATATAACCATTTTAAATCTCTACACTCCTAAAATAGGAGCACCTAAATATATAGAGCAGACTTTGATGAATATAAAGGGTGAGATAAACAGCAATACTATAATAGTAGGGAATTTCAATACCCCACTAACATCACTGGATAGATCCTCAAGAAAGAAAATTAACAAGAAACAGCAAACTTAAAGGATACACTAGATCAACTTGATTTAATAGATATTTTCAGAACTTTTAACCCTAAAACAGCAGAATATACATTCTTTTCAAGTGCTCATGATACATTCTCTAGGATAGACCACCTATTAGGACACGAAAGTGGTCTCAACAAATTTAAGAAGATCGAAATTATATCAAGCATTTTCTCTGATCACATGGCATGAAACTAGAAATCAACCACAACAGAAAAACTGAAAAATACTCAAACACTTGAAAACTAAATAGCATTTTTTAAATAATGAATGGGTTAACAATGAGATCAAAGAAGAAATTTAAAAAATTCTAGAAACAAATGATAATGAGCAAACATCAACCCATGATTTATGGGACATAGCAAAAGCAGTACTGAGAGGGAAGTTCATAGCATTACAGGCATACCATGGAAAGTAGAAAAAGCTCAAATAAACAACTTGACCCTGCATCTAAAATAACTAGAAAAACAACAGCAAGTAAAGCCCAGGACTAGTAGAAGGAAGGAAATAATAAAGATCAGAGCAGAAATAAATGACATAGAGGCTAAGGAAACAATACAGAGGATCAATGAAACCAGGAGCTGGTTCTTTGAAAAGGTAAACAAGATTGATGAACCTTTAACTAGATTCACCAAGAAAAAAAGAGAGAGGACTCAAATAAATAAAATTAGAAATGAGAGTGAAGAAATAACAACTGACACAACAGAAATAAAAAAAATTGTAAGAAAATACTATAAAGAACTATATGCCAAAAAACTAAACAACCTTGATGAAATGGACAAATTTCTTAGAACATACAATCTTTCAAAAATCAATCGGGAAAAATCAGAACACCTAAACAGACCAATTTACAACAAATGAGATCAAAACAGTTATCAAAAAACACCCAACAAAGAAAAGTCATGGGCCTGATGGCTTCACAAGTGAATTCTACAAAATATTCACAGAAGAACTCCTATCCTTCTCAAGCTATTTCAAAAAATTTAAGAGGAAGGAAGACTTCTAAGGTCCTTTTATGAGGCGAGCATAATTCTGATTCTAAAACCAGGCAAAGACAACACAAAGAAAAAAAATTATAGGCCAATGTCACTGATGAATTTAGATGCTAAAATCCTCAACAAAATATTAGCAAACCGGATCCAGCAATATATGAAAAAAATCATACACCATGATCAAGTGGGATTTATTCTGGGGAGGTAAGGCTGGTACAATATTTGCAAATCAATCAATGTGATTCATCACATAAACAAAAGGAAGGAAAAAAAACCACATGATAATTTCAATAGATGCAGAAAAAGCATTTGATACATTCCAGCACCCATTCTTGATCAAAACTCTCAGCAAAGTGGGAATACAGGGAACATATCTTAACATAATAACGGCCATCTATGACAAACCCACAGCCAACATCATACTCAATGGGCAAAAATTAAAAGCTATGTTCATAAGATCAGGAACAGGGCCGGGGTTCCCCCTTTCACCGCTCTTATTCAACATAGTTCTGGAAGTCCTAGCCACAGCAATCAGACAAGAAGAAGAAATAAAAGGCATACAAATTGGAAAAAAAGAAGTAAAACTATCATTATTTGCAGATGATATGATATTGTATATAGAAAAAAACCCTAAAGTCTCAGTCAAAAAACTACTGGACCTGATAAATGAATTCCGCAAGGTGGCAGGTATAAAATTAATACTCAGAAATCACAGGCATTTTTATACACCAACAATGAGCTGTCAGATAAAGAAAAAATGGAAACAATCCCCTTCACTATTGCAACCAAAAAAATGAAGTACCTAGGAGTAAATTTAACCAAGGAGGTTAAGGACTTGTACTCGGGAAATTATAAAACATTGATATAAGAAATCAAGAAAGATACAAACAAGTGGAAGCATATACCGTGCTCATGGTTAAGAAGAATAAACATTATTAAAATGTCTATATTACCCAAAGCAATTTATATATTTTTTTATTTTTATTTTTTACAGGGACAGAGAGAGAGTCAGAGAGAGGGATATATAGGGACAGAAAGGAACAGAGAGAAATGAGAAGCATCAATCATTAGTTTTTTGTTGCTGTTGCAACACCATAATTGTTCAGTAATTGCTTTCTCACATGTGCCTTGACTGCGGGCCTTCAGCAGACTGAGCCACCACTTGCTGGAGTGAGCGACCTTGGGTCCAAGCTGGCGAACTTTTGATCAAGCCAGATGGGCTCATGCTCAAGCTGGTGACCTCAGTGTCTTGAACCTGGGTCTTCTGCATCCCAGTTTGACGCTCTATCCACTGCACCACTGCCTGGTCAGGCATCCAAAGCAATTTATAAATTCAATGCAATACCAATTAAAATAATGATGACATACTTCAAAGATATAGAACACATATTTCAAAAATTTAATGGAACCAAAAAGAACACAAATAGCCTCAGAATTCTTGAAAAGGAAGAATAAAGGGGGAGGTATCACTCTTTCTGATACCAAGTTATACTACAAGGCCACTGTACTCAAGACAGCCTGGTACTGTCATAAGAACACGCATATTGATCAATGGAACAGAACAGAGAACCCAGAAATAAACCCACAGCTTTATGGACAACTGATATTTGACAAAGGAGGTAAGAGTATACAATGGAGTAAAGACAGCCTCTTTAACAAATTGTGTTGAGAAAATTGGCGATCTACCTGCAAAAAAATGTAACTAAACCACCAAATACACCATTCACAAAATAAACTCAAAATGAATAAAAGACTTAAATGTAAGCCATGAAACCATAAGCATCTTAGAAGAAAACATAGGCAGTAAGTGCTCTGACTTCTCTCATAGCAATATACTATTTGCTGACTTATCTTCACAGGCAAGTGAAATAAAAGACAGGATAAACAAATGGGACTATGTCAAACTAAAATAATTTTGCACAGCTAAAGACAATAAGAACAGAATAAAAAGACAAACTATACAATGGGAGAACATATTCGATAATATGTCTGATAAGGGGTTAAGAACCAAAATTTATAAAGAACTTGTAAAACTCAACACCAGGAAGACAAACAATCCAATCAGAAAATGGGCAAAAGAAATGAATAGACACTTCTCCAAAGAGGACATACAGATGGCCAATACGCATATGAAAAAATGCTCAACATTACTAATCATTAGAGAAATGCAAATTAAAACCACAATGAGATATCGCCTCACACCAGTCAGAATGGCACTCATGAGCAAAATAACACCGAACAAGTGCTGGCGAGGATGTGGAGAAAAGGGAACCCTTCTGCACTGCTGGTGGGAATGCAGACTGGTGCAGCCACTGTGGAAAACAGTTTGGAGATTCCTCAAAAATTTAAAAATCGAACTGCCTTTTGACCCAGCTATCCCACTTATAGGAATATAACCTAAGAACACCATAGCACTGTTCGAAAAGAAGAAATGCACCTCCATGTTTATGGCAGCATCGTTCACAATAGCAAAGATCTGGAAACAGCCCAAGTGTCCTTCAGTGGACGAGTGGATTAAAAAGCTTTGGTACATATATACTATGGAATACTACTCAGCCATAAGAAATAATGACATCAGATCATTTACAACAACATGGATGGACCTTGATAACATTATATTGAGTGAAATAAGTAAATCAGTAAACACTAAGAACTGTATGATTTTGTACATAGAAGGGACATAAAAATGAGACTCAGAGACATGGACAAGAGTGTGCTGGTTACGAGGGGGAAGGGAATGGACACAAAGAAAACCAGCTAGAAGGTGACGGAAGACAATTTGACTTTGGGTGATGGGTAGGCAACATAATCAAATGTCAAAATATTCTGGAGATATTTTCTCTGAATATATGTACCCTGATTTATCAATGTCACCCCATTAAAATTAATAAAAACAATCCATATTAAAAAAAAAGTAAATGTGGCTTAAAACATGGCAGCTTATGGAAGTTATTTTCTCTTATTTATTTTTTTAATAGGTTTATTTAGACAATTAACTTTAATGGGGTGACTTTGGTCAACTAGAGTGCAAAGATTTAGAGAAAACATCTCCAGATAATTTTGACATTTGATTAGGTTGTATACCTATCACCCAAAGTCAAATGGTCCTCTGTCACCCTTCATTTGGTTTTCTTTATGTCCCTCTTTTCCCACCACCCACTCCTTCTCTTCCCTTCCCCTCCCCCTACCCATGGTAACCACTGCACTCTTATCTATGTCCACGAGTCTCATTTTTGTATCCCACCTATGTATGAAATCATACATCTCTTAGTATTTTCTGATTAACTTACTTTGCTCATTATAATGTTATCAAGGTCCATCCATGTTGTTGTAAATGATCCTATGTCGTCATTTCTTATGGCTAGTGGTTCTTAACCTGGGTTCTATCAAACCCTAGGGGTTCGATGAGTTGGTCTCAGGGGTTCAGAGAAGCCTCTGCCGCAGAGGTAAAGACACACTTGTGTAAAGTCGTGATGACACGCCCCGCTTGGCCATCACTTGCTGCAGAGGATCACGTTACATTGCTTGGCCAACCAGTGCTGCGGGGAGCTTAGTGTGCGCAGTAGTCAACAGCTGTCGTAGTTGTACATTGTGTGGTTTCTTTCTTAATATTTTAATCCATAATAAATATGTCGAGCAAAAAAGAAAGTGGTTGGACGAATATGTACATGGATTCACATGTATCATGGAATGGGATGGGAGTCAGAGTCCTATCTGCATGATATGCAATGCCAAGTTGAGCAACTCTAGTCTCGCAACGGCAAAACTAAATTTGGAAAAAAAATCATATTTTATTTATCACTAAAGAAGGGTTCGATGAATGCGCATATGAAACTGGTGGGTTCAGTACCTCAAAAAAGGTTAAGAACCACTGGGCTAAGTAGTATACTATAGTATATATATACCATATCTTTTTTATCCAATCTTCTATTGAAGGACTTTTTGGTTGTTTCCTTGTTTTGGCCACCATGAACAATGCTGCGATGAACATGGGGCTGCATATGTCTTTACATACCAGTGTTTTTGAGTTTTGGGGGTACATACCCAGTAGAGAGATTGCTGGGCCATGTGGTAGTTCTATTCTTAATTTTCTGAGGAACAACCATACTTTCGTCCATAATGGTTGTACTACTTTACATTCCCACCAACAGTAAATGAGGGTCCCTTTTTCTCCACAGCCTCTCCAACACTTGTTGTTACCTGTCTTGCTGATAATAGCTAATTTATCAGGTGTGAGGTGGCACCTCATTGTTGTTTTGATTTGCATTTCTTTAATAGCTAGTGAAGATGAACATCTTTTCATATATCTATTGGCCATTTGTATTTTTTCTTGGGAGATGTTTCTGTTTGTGTCCTCCTACCATATTTTTTATTGGATTGTTTGCTTGTTTGTTGTTGAGTTTTGTGAGTTCTTTATATATTTTGGATATTAGCCCCTTATCTGAACTGTTGTTCAGATACCTTCAAAATATTACCTCCCACTTAGTAGGCTATCTGTTAGTTTTGTTGTCAGTTTCTTTTGCTGTGCAAAAGCTTCTTAATCTGATGTAGTTCCATTCATTTATCTTTGCTTTTACTTCCCTTGCCTTTGAAGTCAAATTCATAAAATGTTCTCCATGGCCAAGGTCCGTGAGTTTATTGCCTATGTTTTCTTCTATGTATTTTATTGTTTCAGATTTTATATTTAGGTCTTTGATTCATTTAGAATTAACTTTTGTACAAGAATAGAAACTGTGGTCGAGTTTCATTCTTTTGCACATGGCTTTTCAGTTTTCCCAGCACCATTTATTGAAGAGGCTTTTTTTTCTTCATTGTGTATTTTTGGCTCCTTTATCAAAGATGATTTGATCATATATATGTGGTTTTACTTCTGGCCTTTCTGTTCTGTTCCATTGGTCTGAGTGTCTATTTTTCTGCTGATACTATGCTATTTTGATTATCATGGCTCTGTAGTATAATTTGAAGTCAGGTATTGTATGTAATGCTAACAGTTTTGGTTTATTTCCCTTAGGATTACTTTGGCTATTCAGGGTTTTTTATGGTTTCATATAAACCTGATGATTTTTTGTTCCATTTCTTTAAAAAAATGACATTGGAATTTTGATTGGAATTGCATTAAATTTGTATATTGCTTTGGGTAATATGGTCATTTTAACTATATTTATTCTTCCCATCCAAGAGCAAGAAGTGTTTTACCATTTTATTGTGTCTTTTTTGATCTCCTTTAACAATGTTTTGTAGTTTTCTTTATATAGGTCCTTTACATACTTTGTTATGTTTATTCCTTGGTATTTTATTTATTTTGTTGCAATCATAAAAGGGATTGTTTTTTTGAGTTCACTTTCTGAAGTTTCATTATTGGCATATAAGACTTCTGTACGTTAATTTTGTATCCTGCAACCTTATTGTATTGGTTATTTTATTTATTTATTCATTCATTCATTCATTTATTTATTTATTTATTTATTTATTTATTTACAGAGACCCAGAGAGAGTCAGAGAGAAGGATAGATAGAGACAGACAGAGAGACAGGAATGGAGAGAGATGAGAAGCATCAATTATCAGTTTTTGTTGCGACACCTTAGTTGTTCATTGATTGCTTTCTCATATGTGCCTTGACCATGGGCCTTCAGCAAATCAAGTAACCCCTTGCTTGAGGCAACGACTTCAGACTCAAGCTGGTGAGCTTTTGTTCTCAAGCTGGTGACCTCGGGGTCTTGAACCTGGGCCTTTCCGCATCCCAGTTTGACGCTCTATCCACTGCACCACTGCCTGGTCAGGCCTGTATTGGTTTATTGTTTCTAATAGTCTTCCTGTGGAGTCTGGGGTTTTCTATATACAGTATCATATCATCTGCAAAAAGTGAAACCTTATTTCTTCTTTCCCAATATGAATGCCTTTTATTTCTTTCTCTTGTCTGATTGCTCTGGCTAGAACTTCCAGCACTATGTTGAATAGGAGTGGAGAGAGTGGGCAACCTTCTCTTGTTCCTGATGTCATAGGAAAAGTTTTCAGGTTTTTGCCATTTAATATGATGTTAGCTGATGGTTTGTCATAAATGGCCTTTATTATGTTGAGATATTTTCCTTCTATACTCATTTTGTTGAGTGTTTTAAACATAAAATGATGTATTTTATCGAATGCCTTTTCGGCATCTATTGATAGGATCATATGGTTTTTGTTCTTTGTTTTGTTGATATGGTGTATTACATTCATTGTTTTATGTATATTGAACCATCCTTGTGATTCCAGGATGAATCCCACTTGATCATGGTGAATTATTTTTTTAATGTGTTGTTGTATTTGGTTTGCTAGTATTTTATTTAGGATTTTAGCATCTGTATTCATTAGAGATATTGGTATATAGATTTCTTTTATTGTGTTGTCCTTGCTGGGTTTTGGTATGAATGTTATGTTGGCCTCATAAAATGTGTTTGGAAGTATTGTGTCTTCTTCAACCTTTTGGAAGACTTTGAGTAGAATAGGAACCAAATCTTCTTTGAATGTTTGACGGAATTCACTAGTATAGCCATCTGGTCCTGAACTTTTATTTTTTGGGAGGTTTTTGATAGTTGTTTGCATTTACTCCCTGCTTATGGGTCTGTTTAGGCTTTCTACTTCTTGGTTTAGTCTAGGAAGATTATATTGTTCTAGGAATTTATCCATTTCTTTCAGATTGTTAAATTTGGTGGCATATAGTTTTTCATAGTATTCTACAATAATCCTTTGTATATCTATGATATCTGTGTGATAATAACTCCTCTTTCATTTTAGTTTTTGTTTATATGAGTCCTTTCTCTTTTTTTCCTTGGTAAGTCTTATCAAAGGTTTGTCAATTTTATTGATCTTTTCAAAGAACCAGCTCCTTGTTTTATTGATTCTTTCTATAGTTTTTCTGTTCTCTATTTCATTTATTTCTGCTCTAATTTTATTTATTTTTAATTTTTTTTAATTTATTCATTTTAGAGAGGAGAGTGAGAGTGAGAGAGACAGAGAGAGAAAGGGGGGAGGAACAGGAAGCATCAACTTCCATATGTACCTTGACCAGACAAGTGCAGGGTTTCAAACTGGCGACCTCAGCATTCAGGTTGACACTTTATTCACTGCGCAACCACAGGTCAGGTTCTCCTCTAATTTTTATTATTTTCTTTCTTCTCCTAGTTTTGGGTTGCCTTTGTTCTATTTTTTTTCTAGGCCCTTAAGATGTGATGTTGTTTACTTGGGCTCTCTCTTGTTTGTTAATATAAACCTGCAATGATATGAACTTTCTTCTTATTACTGCTTTTGTTGCATCCCAGAGAATCTGATATGTCATGTTGTCATTTTTGTCTGTATATATCTTTTGATCTCTGCTTTTATATCTTCTTTGATAGAAGAATACTTAAAAAAGTATTTTTTAGAAATATGTTGTTTAATTTCCACATTTTTATGGGTTTGTTTACTTCTTTTTTGAAGTTGAATTTTAGTTTCAAAGCTTTATAGTCAGGTAATATGCTTGGTATAATTTCAATCTTTCTGAATTTGTTGATGTTAGTTTTCTGTAGATGTCTATCATATCCAATTGTTCTAGTGTTTTGTTTAAGGCCAATATTTCTTTATTAGTTTTCTGTTTGAATGAATAATCTAAAGCCATCAGTGGTGTAGTGAGGTCTCCAAGTATTGTTGTGTTTTTGTCAGTTTTTATTTTTTAGATCAGTTAGTAGATGTCTTAGATACTTTGATGCTCCTTGGTTTGGTATATATATATTATGAAGTATTATGCCTTCTTGATTCAATGTCTTTTTTATCATTATGGAATGACCATCTTTGTCTCTGATTACATTTGTTGTCTTATAGACAGCGTTGTTTGATATGAGTATAGCTCCACCTCCTTTTCTTTGGATATTATTTGTTTGGAGAATCTTTTTCCAGCCTTTCACTTTGAGTCTGTTTTTATCCTTGTAGCTTAAATGTGTTTCTTGAAGGCAGCATACAGTTGGATTTTCTTTCTTTCATGATCCACTCTGCTAATCTGTGTCTTTTTATTGAATTCAATTCATTTACGTTTAATGGAATTATTGACACTTGAGTATTTTTTATTGCCATTTTATATAATGCTATCTAATAGCTATATTTCTTGTTTGGTTCTTCTCTTTTGTTTTTTTCTGTCATTTGTTTTTGTTTAATTTTATTCCATACATTTTTCCTCTTTTATTTCTTTTTTTTAGCCATGCGTTTTAGTAGTGGTATTTTCAGGCATGCTTACCATAATGTAATTAAAAAATATATATATATATCATATTCATCATAGTCCATTATCTCATGAGTGCTTCTGCACTCCATCACCTTTGTTACTGCTAATTTTTCTCTTCTCCCCTTTTTTGTTTTTGTTGTCACAGATTATTCTTGTTTTTATTGTGCCCTTGTTGGAGTTATACTTGTAATTTTGTTTTGTTTTGTTCTGTTCTTTGTATCTGGTTAGAAAACCCCCTTTAGTATTTCCTGAAGTGGGGGTCTTCTGTTGATAAATTTCTTCATCTTCTCTATACCTGTGAATTTTTTTTTTATTTCCCCTTCATATTTGAAGGAAAGCTTTGATGGATATATTAGTCTCGACTGTAAGTTCCTCTCTTTCAGTACTTTAAATAATGGGGTCCACTCTCTTCTGGCTTGAAGAGTTTCTGCTGAGAAATCTGATGATAACTTAATAGTCCTTCCTTTATATGTTGTAATCTTCTTTTCCCTGGCTGCCTTGAGGATATTTTCTTTGTCATTGATTTATGATAATTTCATTATAATGTGCTTTAGATTAGGTCTGTTTGGGTTAAGGTAACTCACTGTTCTGTTTGCTTCTTGGATTTAAGGATCTAATTCTTTCCACAGGCTTGGGAATTTTCATTGATTATTTGAATATATTCTCCATTCCTTTTTCTCTCTTTTCTCCTGATATACCCATTATTCTTTTTTTTTTTTTACAGGGACAGAGAGAGAGTCAGAGAGAGGGATAGACAGGGATAGACAGGAATGGAGAGAGATGAGAAGCATAAATCATCAGTTTTTTGTTGTGACACCTTAGTTGCTCATTGATTGCTTTCTCATATGTGCCTTGACCGCAGGCCTTCAGCAGACTGAGCAACCCCTTACTCAAGCCAGTGACCTTGGGTCCAAGCTGGTGAGCTTTTGCTCAAGCCAGATGGGCCCACACTCAAGCTGGTGACCTCATGATCTCAAACCTGGGTCCTCTGCATCCCAGTCCAATGATCTATCCACTGTGCCACCGCCTGGTCAGGCTATACCCATTATTCTTATATTGCTCTTTCTGATGGAGTCAGACAATTCTTGTAGGGCTCTCTCACTTTTATTTTAATTTGTGAGTCTCTCTTCTCTCTGTAGTATCTCTAGTTGCCTATCTTCTATGACACTAATTATTTCCTCTATCTGACCTGTTCTATTAGCTAAGCTTGTCACCTCATTTTTTAGTTTATGCATTAAGTTTTTTATTTTTGCTTGGTTTCTTTTTATAGTTTCAATTTCCTTTCTGAAGTATTCCTTCTTTTCATTAAATTGTTTTTTGAGTTCACTAAATTGCCTTTTAGAACTTTCTTGTATTTCAATGAGTATTGTTAGGACTTCAATTTTAAAGTTCCTGTCATTTAACTCCAAGGTTTCCACATAATTAAAATTTTTTTTCTAGGGATTTTTCATCATCATTCTGAGCAACGTCTCTGTCTTTTGTATCCATGATATTTGATTTCCTTTTCCTTAATGGCATTTGAGAGTGGTATTGTTAATAACACTAATAAGAGATAATTAAGAAAGTAAAACAAAAGTTGGAAAAATACAGTGAATAAATGAAAAACTATAATTATGAGTGGAACAAAAACTCCAGAGAAGAAGGAGCAGGAACTGAGGAGAGATGACAAAATAGAGAAAAAAAATAAAGTAAAAAACAAGTAAAATGTCACAAAGAAAAATATGAGTTCAAAATATAATAATTTGATGATAAATGATGATCGAGTGAGAGCAAAAAAAAAGAAGAAAAAAGATAAAGGAGAAGTAATAAGACAATAGAATAAAGACAGTAAAAGGATAGAACACAAAATACAAAGCAAAGAGAAAGAAAAAGAAAAAAGAAATAAAAACAGAAGTAAAGTTTTCTGAAATTAAACCCTCACAAAAAACAAAAATGAAAAATGTAACAACTATGGATAATGTAGTTCAAAAGGAAAATCATAAAAACAAAAAAAAAAAGGAAAGAAGTAAAAATGACAAAAAGCATTTAAAAATATAATTTTTTTCTGGCTTTGAGAAGTAGCTTCTTTCTTTTTTTGGCAGTTGATGCTGTACTACAAGTTCTGCCTCTGTGGGGCTCCTGGGCAGAGAGGTCTGTTGGTGTGTCACTGTGGCAATGATATAGGCTAGGCCTCAGTCCTGTTGGCAGGTGGGGCTTAATAGGGCTTTGCAATTATATGGCTCTAGTAATGGCAGTCTCGGTTTTTCAGGCAATTCTCTGCACATCCCTCCCACTGGAGATAGCAGCCTGGAGACTTAGCTGTGGGGTCCGCCTCATCTACTGTCCTTGCAGCAAGGGAATCTGTGCACAGCCAGGTCCACGCTCCAGCGCCACTCACAGCACAGTTCTGGGGAAGGCAGGGGAACCAGAGTTGCCAATGTGAACAGGCAGGGAAGGGCACATACTAAGGGCCAAGTTCCTTTCTGTTACACACAGGCAAAATTCTATGGGCCGACGGGCATATCTTGCATGCCTTAGCATGCTGCAGTTTTAATCTCCATGGACTTTTTCTGCTTGCCCTGCTTGGTAGCCTGTGATAGGCCACATGTGTATCCAGCCCCCACGACTCCATCAATTCACACAGATGGTTGCAGCCGCCATTCAGGTGCCCGGCACAGGCATTCCCAGGCCAGGGTCTTGGCCTGTGTGTGCGTCTGGTCCTGGAGATCATGGAGCCGAGAATGCCCAAAGATGCTGGTACCCCCACAGGTGCCTAGCACCAACAGTCTCAGACTAAGCAACCTAGTCCCTGTGTGTGCCTTGTGCTGGGGATCATGGAGCTGGGAGTGCCCAAAGACACTGGTGCTCACGCAGGTGCCCAATGTTCTTAATCTCGGGCTAAGGACCTTGGCCCGCCTGCTCGCTCTTTGTGCTGGTTATGGTAGGTGGAACTGCTAGTGCTGCGCCAGTGATCATGGAACTTGGAATGCACAAAGATGCTGGCGCTGGCCCATGCGGGCACCCTGTGCTGGTAATTTTAGGTGGATCCCACCGCCTGTGTGCATGCCCAGTGTCCGCAATCTCAGGCAAAGACTATGTGTTCTTTTCTTTGGGCACTCACCCTAACTCAGCTCCATTCCCACTAGTTCAGTCTCTCCTCTTCACCCAGCTCCAAACAAAATTGCCCTACCTCAGTTCAGCACAGAAAGCGAAATGCCCCATCCTCTGTCTTATATATTCAGCCACTTTTCCACCCAATCATACCTTTGTCTAGTGTGTTTAAATTTGGGGTGCTCCTAAGGTTTTTTTTTCTCTGTGTTTAGTTGAATTTTGAAATTTCAAGGGGAGAGATTGGGAGTATGTCTCACGGCACCATTATTCTGATGTCACTCCTTAGAGTTATTTTCTAAAGTAGTATTTGGAATCATTTGGGAATGTGGAGTAGATAAGTCAAGAAGCCTTTTGATCTATTTCAAAGAATAAATCATTTTTTAAAAATATATAAATTAATTTGTAAGGTCTAGAAGCATGCTATGGGAACTAGAGGGCCCACCATAAAAAACAATAAAATAAAAATTAACTTGACTTTCACATTCTTTTTTATTTAATTAATTTCTCATTTTATTTATTTATTTATTTTTAGTGAGAGAGACAGAGAAAGGGACAGACAGGGATAGACATGCAAGAAGGGAGAGAAATGAGAAGCATCAATTCTTTGTTGTAGCACCTTAGTTGTTCATTGACTGCTTTCTTATATGTGCCTTGACCCAGGGGACTACAACAGAATGAGTGACACCTTGCTCAAGCCAGCAACCTTAGGCTTAAGCCTATGACCTTCGGGCTCAAGACAGTGATCATGGTTTATGATCCCACACTCAAGCCAGCAACCCCAAAGCTCAAGCTGGATGAGCCTGCACTCAAGCTGGATAAGCCCATACTAAAGCCAGTGGCCTTGGTGTTTCGAACCTGGATCCTCTGCATCTCAGCCTGATGCTCTATCCACTGTGCCACCACCTAGTCAGACAATTTCTTATTTATTTCTTTAGTATAAACAGGCTTCACAGTTTAGGAAAGAACTTTGTTGGCAATACTCGTGCATTGAACTTCCCTGCAGGGGCCACTCTTAGAGATACCTCAAAGCAAGATGCCATGTAGATGCACAAATTCAGAGGTGTAATTACTCTATCCTGTTTTCAGGAGAAAAGAAAGATAAAACTTATTAGCAGTAAGCAACATATAAATAGCTAATAAGAAAATTAGTCAAAATAATTTTGATAAAACATTAATGAATTGGCAGAATAAACATTTTTCAATTAATTTAAGTTGGGCTGAATAGGTGAGAAAAAAATATATTTTAATTTCTAACTTTTGGAAGAAAATATCAAGGTGAATTTTATACCTTTGTGTATTTAGGAGTATGCAAGTATATCAAAATTTTAATTATTTTAAAAATTTATTTTTATTTAAGTGTAGCTAGTATACAATCTTATATAGGTTATATTAGTTTTAGGTATACAGTATAGTTGTTCAACATTTTTATACCTAATAATGTCATTATTCCAGTGATTTTAGTAATCATGTCATCATGTGACCTTATCACAATATTATTATTATTTTGTGTGTGTGTGACACAGAGAGAGACGAGAAGCATCAATTCTTTGTTACAGCATCTTAGTTGTTCATTGACTGTTTTCTCATATGTGCCTTGACGGGGGGTGGGGGGGAGCTACAGCGGAGCAAGTGACCCTTGCTCAAACCAGTGACCTTGGGCTCAAGCCAGAGACCTTGGGCTTCAAGCCAGCAACCTTTGGGCTCAAACCAGCAATCCCATGCTCAAGCTGGTGAGCTCACACACAAGCCAGATGAGGCCATGCTCAAGCCAGCAACCTTGGGGTTTTGAATCTGAGTCCTCTGTGTTCCAGTCCAATGCTCTATCCACTGTGACACTGCCTGGTCAGGCACAATATTATTGAATATATTCTCCTTCTACTTCTCACTCATCCCCTCTCCATCTAGTAGCCATTCTTTTGGTCTGTGTTTCTATGACTCTGTTTTGGTTTTGTTTTTAGATTCCACATATACTGTATTTCCCTCTGTATAAGATACACCTTTATTCAAAAATTTTGGGGTCTAAAAACTGAGTGTGACTTATACAATGGCTATAAATGTTTTTACTTGCATTTTCCACTTTTTTGTGCTTGTTTTTGCGCTTATTGTTGAACACAGTGATTCGTCATCAGACACAAATGAGGACAAGCTAATGGATAGGAGTTTTGACAGTGATGAGTTGTATGAATTTTATGATGGATAAAACTTGAGTTCAATAACTTTATGTAATTCATTTTTTTCAAATTTTGGGCCCTAAAATTAAGGTGGTTCTTATTCATGGAGCGTCTTATACATGGAGAAATATGGTATGCAAAATCATAAGGTATTCATCTTTTTCTGTCAGACTATTTCACTTAGCATAATACCTTCTTAATCCATCCATGTTGTCATAAATGGCAAGTTTTTATTATTTTTTTATTGCTGCGTGATATTCCATTGTATCTATATACAACTGTGGAGGAAGAGTATTGTTGGTCAAATAAGTTTGCAACTATGACATGTATGTTTGCTCACTTTGGGTGCGGAGACAGGCTGTAAGCTGGCAAAGTTATTATAGCCTAAGGCTTAGTTTTAAAACTAAGCTTTTGCCCACACCCTTGACTGATTGCATAATAGGGGGTAGTTCCCTTATGAGGAATCCCATTATGCCTCAGATAAGTGACTTTATATCAGAGACTTTCTTGTTTGTATATTGGATTAAAGGTTTTGATTTCTACACTATAAAATGGGGCAGACCAGGAGCTTGCTCTCTCTCGGTTCCTGAGATTAGCATTAGAGAGGAGAGTAGAGAAGGAAAGCAGAGAAAGGCCACGTGGAGGAGAGGAGAAGCAGCCAAGATGGCGGAGTGCTTAAGGAGAAGCCAGCTTGTGCAGAGTTTGTGCAGGAGAAGGAGATGGGGAACAGAGGTGAATAAGGCTGGTGAGGTAGAAATCTTTGATTCTAGAAAACTCAGATAAATCAGTGGCTTTGGGAGCCCTGAATGGAAAGGGAAGTGTTTTCCCACTGTGTATTATTTCTCGCTTGCTAAGTGCGAGCTAGGATTAAAGCTAATGGCCCACCAGTTCTTGGCTCCAGTTTTTCATTACAGTCTGTCGGAATCAAATGTGAACCTGCACGGGCCAGGCAGCTGTGATGGTGGCCGTGGCTACTGGCTGTACAAGTATATAAAAAATATAAATTTGAATTCAATTAAACATGAACAATAATGGTCACAAAAAAATGGCTGCAGGAATGACTGAGTCATTTACTCAAGGCAGGATGAGACTGTTCTGAAGCCAGGGAGGATGCTCTTATCACTTGATTGCTGGCCTAGTTAATTATTCTGGAATGTGATCACCTTTATTTGTTCCTAGAAACTATGCATAAAGAACCCTTGTGTAATAACTTCCAGCCAAAACTTTCCCATTAAAATAAGTAGGGTCTCAGACTGCCTCTGAAGCTCCACAGAACTCTTCCTTGTTGATGTGTACAGCAGGTGGCTGACTTTGGAGCCCAGGCTGAGGTTTCCCAGTCTGGTGATGTGTTCCTCCATGGTTTGGTGAGATTTGTACATACTCATAATTCTCTTTTTCTTAGTCTATTGCTTTAACTAGTGATTACTCTAGAACCCAGGTTGATGTTTCTTTGTCTTGTGATGTTGTGTAGCTTAGTGTTGTGTTGATTATACTAAGATTTCCCTTTATTCTAGTTTAGGTTACATAAGTTTAAACCACTTTTGGTTTTTTTAATCATATTTTATTATTATTAATCATAATAAATTTCCCCCTAAAATTCATCCGTGAGTCATTACAACTCTGTACCACACCTCCTGCACAGCACAATGACTTCTTTCCTATCCTTTCATCTATCAGTGGAATCCTAGGTTGCTTCCATATCTTGGTTTCTAAATAATACTGCAATGAACATAGGGGTGCATATATCCTTTTAAATTAGTGTTCTCATTTTCTTTGGATAAATATCCAGAAATGAAATTGAAGAGGACAGTAATAAATGGAGGAACATACCATACTCATGGATAGGAAGAATTAATATTTTTAAAGTGATCATACTACTCAAAATAATTTAAATTTTTTAAATTAATTTTAATGGGGTGACACCAATAAATCAGGGTACATATGTACAATGAAAACAAGTCCAGGTTATTTTATCATTCAATTATGTTGAATACCCGTCACCCAAAGTCAAATTGTCCTTGGTCACCTTCTGTCTGGTTTTCCCTGTGACCCTCCCCTCCTCCCTATCTCACCCTCCAGTCCCTCTGCCCACTCCATAACCACCACTCTGTTTTCCATGTCTCATAGTCTCACTTTTATGTCCCACCTATGTATGAAATCATGCTGTTCTCGTTTTTTTTTTCCGATTTACTTATTTCACTCCGTATAATGTTATCAAGGTCCATCCATGTTGTTGTAAATGATCCAATGTCATCATTTCTTATGGCTGAGTAGTATTCCATAGTATATATGTACCAAAGCTTTTTAATCCACTTGTCCTCTGATAGACACTTGGGCTGTTTCCAGATCTTCGCTATTGTGAACAATGCTGCCACGAACATGGGGGCGCATTTCTTCTATTCAAACAGAGTTATGGTGTTCTTAGAGTATATTCCTATAAGTGGGATAGCTGGGTCAGAAGGCAGCTCCATTTTTAATTTTTTGAGAAATCTCCATACTGTTTTCCACAGTGGCTGCAACAGTCTGCATTCCCACCAGCAGTGCAAGAGGGCTTCCTTTTCCCCACATCCTCGCCAGCACTTATTCTGTGTTGTTTTGCTGACAAGCGCCATTCTGACTGGTGTGAGGTGATATCTCATTGTGGTTTTAATTTCCATTTCTCTTATGATTAGTGATGTTGAGCATTTTTTTATATGCCTATTGGCCATCTGGATGTCCTCTTTGGAGAAATTACTATTCATTTCTTTTGCCCATTTTTTGATTGGATGGTTTGTCTTCCTGGTGTTGAGTTTTATAAGTTCTTTGTAAATTTTAGTTATTAACCCCTTATCAGACGTGCTGTCAAATATGTTCTCCCATTGTGTGGTTTGTCTTTTTATTCTGTTCTTATTGTCTTTAGCTATGCAAAAACTTTTTAGTTTGATATAGTCCCATTTGTTTATCTTGCCTTTTATTTCATTTACCCATGGATATAAATCGGCAAAAATATTGCTGCTACAGATGTCAGAGAGCTTGCTGCCTATGTTTTCCTCTAAGATGAGTATGGTTTCACGGCTTACATTTAAGTCTTTTATCCAATTTGAGTTTGTTTTTGTGAATGGTGTAAGTTGATGATCTAGTTTCATTTTTTTGCAGGTAGATGTCCAATTTTCCCAACACCATTTGTTAAAGAGGCTGTCTTTACTCCATTGTATGTTCTTTCCTCCTTTGTCAAATATCAGTTGTCTATAAAGGTGTAGGTTTATTTCTGGGTTCTCTGTTCTGTTCCATTGATCTATGCGCCTGTTCTTGTGCCAGTACCAGGCTGTCTTGAGTATAATGGCCTTGTAGTAAACCTTGATATCCGGAAGAGTGATACCTCTTGCTTTATTTTTTTTTTAAGATTGCTGAGGCTATTCGTGTTCTTTTTTGGTTCCATATAAATTTTTGGAATATGTGTTCTATATCTTTAAAGTATGTGATTGGTATTTTAATTGGTATTGCATTGAATTTATAAATTGCTTTGGGTAATATAGACATTTTAATAGTGTTTATTCTTCCTAGCCATGAGCACGGTAAATGCTTCCACTTGTTTGTATCTTCCTTGATTTCTTTTATCAAAAATTTATAATTTTCTGAGTACAAGTCCTTAACCTCCTTGGTTAAATTTACTCCTAGGTACTTTATTTTTTTGGCTGCAATAGTGAAGGGGATTGTTTCCTTAATTTCTTTTGCTGACAGTTCATTATTGGTATATAGAAATGCCTCTGATTTCTGAGTATTAATTTTATATCCTGCCACCTTGCTTAATTCATTTATAAGGTCCAGTAGTTTTTAGACTGAGACTTTAGGGTTTTCAATATACAATATCATACCATCTGCAAATAGTGACAGTTTTACTTCTTCTTTTCCAATTTGGATGCCTTTTATTTCTTCTTCTTGTCTGATTGCTGTAGCTAGGACTTCCAGAACTATGTTGAATAAAAGTGGTGAAAGCGGGCACCCGTGCCTGGTTCCTGATCTTAAGGGGATTACTTTTAATTTTTGTCCATTTAGTATGTTTGCTGTGGGTTTGTTGTAGATGGCCTTTATCATGTTAAGGAATCTTCCCTGTATTCTCACTTTACTGAGTTTTGAGCACGAATAGGTGCTGGATTTTATCAAATGCCTTTTCTGCATCTATTGAAATTATCATGTGATTTTTGTCCTTCCTTTTGTTTATGTGATGAATCACATTGATTGATTTGCGAATATTGAACCAGCCTTGCCTCTCCAGAATAAATCCCACTTGATCATGGTGTATAATTTTTTTCATATATTGCTGGATCCGGTTGGCTAATATTTTGTTGAGAATTTTAGCGTCCAAATTCATCAGGAATATAGGCCTATAATTTTCTTTCTCTGTGTTGTCTTTGCCCGGTTTTGGGATCAGAATTATGCTTGCCTCATAAAAGGAATTTGGAAGTCTTTCTTCCTCTTGAATTTTTTAAAATAACTTGAGTAGGATAGGAGTTAATTCTTCTTTGAATGTGATAGAATTCACTTGTGAAGACATCAGGCCCAGGACTTTTCTTTTTTGGGAGTTTTTTGATAACTGTTTCAATCTCATTTGTTGTAATTGGTCTGTTTAGGTGTTCTGATTCTTCCAGATTGATTTTTGGAAGAATATATGATTTAAGAAATTTGTCCTTTTCACCTAGGTCGTCTAATTTTTTGGCATAGAGTTCTTCATAGTATTTTCTTACAGTGCTTTGTATTTCTGTTGTGTCAGTTGTTATTTCTCCACTGTCCTTTCTAATTTTATTTATTTGAGTCCTCTCTCATTTTTTCTTGGTGAATCTAGTTAAAGGTTCATCAATCTTGTTTACCTTTTCAAAGAACCAGCTTCTGGTTTCATTGATCCTTTGTATTGTTTCCTTAGCCTCTATGTCATTTATTTCTGCTCTGATCTTTATTATTTCCTTCCTTCTACTGGTCCTGGGATTTATTTGCTGTTGTTTTTCTAGTTCTTTTAGATGCATGATCAGGTTGCTTATTAGAGCTTTTTCTAGCTTCTTATGATATGCCTGTAGTGCAATGAACTTCCCTCTCAGTACTGCTTTTGCTGTGTCCCATAAATTTTGAGTTGATCTATGCTCATTATCATTTGTTTCTAAAACCCTTTTTATTTCTTCTTTGATCTCATTGTTAATCCATTCATTATTTAATAACATGCTATTTAGTTTCCAAGTGTTTGAGTATTTTTCAGTTTTTCTTTTGTGGTTAATTTCTAGTTTTATGGCATTGTGATCAGAGAAAATGCTTGATATGATTTCAATCTTCTTAAATTTATTGAGACCATTTTTGTGTCCTAATATGTTGTCTATCCTAGAAAACGTACCATGAGCGCTTGAGAAGAATGTATATTCTACTGCTTTAGGGTGAAAAGTTCTGAAGATATCTATTAAATCAAGTTGATTTAGTGTATCCTTTAAGTCTGCTGTTTCTTTATTAATTTTCTTTCTTGAGAATCGATCCAGTGTTGTTAGTGGGGTATTGAAATCCCCTACTATGATGGTATTGCTGTTAATCTCGCCCTTTATATTCATCAAAGTCTGCTTTATGTATATCGGGGCTCCTTTATTTGGTATGTAGATATTTATAATAGTTATATCTTCCTGTTGAATTGTTCCCTTTATCATTATGTAGTGTCCTTCTTTATCTCTTACTACAGCCTTTGTTTTAAAGTCCATTTTGTCAGATATAAGTACTGCTACCCCGGCTTTTTTTTCATTTTTATTTGCATAAAATATTTTTTTCCATCCTTTTACCTTTAGTCTATGTGCATCTTTTGTTTTAAGGTGTATTTCTTGTAGACAGCATATGTATGGGTCCTGTTTCTTTATCCACGCAGCTATCCTATGTCTTTTGATTGTATCATTTAATCCATTTACATTTAAGGTTATTATTGATATGTAGTTGTTTATTGCTACTTTATTCTTTAAAGGTGTATTCTTCTTTTGCTCTATTCTTTCCTCCCTTTGAACTGTTCACAACAGGTCCCTTAGTATCTCTTGCAGAATTGGATTCATTTTAATGAATTCCTTGAGGCTTTCTTTGTCTGGCAAGCTCTATTTCTCCTTCAATTTTAAATGTTAGCCTTGCTGGATAGAGTAGTCTTGCTTGTAGGTTCTTGTTCTGCATTATTTTGATTATATCTTGCCATTCCCTTCTGCCTCAAGTGTTTCTGTTGAGAAGTCAGATGTCATCTTTGGGGGCTCTTTGTAGGTGATAGCCTTGTTTTCTCTAGCAGCTTTTAAAATTTTCTTTTTATCCATTAGCTTTGGTATTTTAACTATGATGTGTCTTGGTGTAGATTTCTTTAGGTTTCTCTTTAATGGAGTTCTGTGTGCTTCTTGAACGTGTGGAATGTTTCTCAGCCTTAATTTAGGGAAGTTTTCTGCTATGATTTGATTGAATAAAGTTTCTATTTCCTGTTCTCTTTTCTTTTCTTCAGGAACCCATATGATGTGAATGTTGTTTCTCTTCATGTTGTCACAGAGCTCCCTTAGAGTTTCCTCACATTTTTTGAGTCTCTTTTCCTTTTTCTTCTCTGCTTCTGTGCCTTTGTTTATTGTGTCCTCTAACTCGCTTATTCGATTCTCAGCGTGATTCATCCTGCTTTTAATTCCTTCCATTGTGGTCTTCAGTTCTGATACTGTATTTGTCATTTCTGTCTGATTCTTTTTTATTATTTCAATCTTGTTACACTTGTTATCTATTTAGGTGTTCATGGTGACTCCATTGTTGCTCTAATTTCTTTGAACATCCTAACTATCTTAAATTCTGCTTCTGGTAATTTGGTTATATCTGGTTCATTCAGATCTTTCCTTGGGGATTTCTCTTGATTCATTTGGTTTGCATTCCTCTACCTGCCCATTTTGTCTGTGTATAAGCAAGTTGTGGCCACTGGATTCCAGTATGTGTTGCCTTTGTGTTCTCTTGGTGTGGTCTGTCTGCAGGCCTGCCACCCCCTCTGCCGCTGTCTAGGGCATTTGGGTATGGGCGTTGCCAGTGGCGGCCCACTGTGGTTGTTGCTGTGATTTCTGCCTCTCCTCTGTGGGAGGGGCTGTCACTAAAGCCACAAGCCTCAGCACCAAGGGTAGTGGTGAGCACCTTTGCTCAGCTGTGGTCCCAGCCTTTTTCCAGGCTTCAGCCCAGCACCTGCAGTTAGAGCCTGCTCGCCACAGTTTCGTGGGTTGGGCAGGGCTTCTAACATGCTCTCAGCTGTGAGCCTTTGCCCGTCCAGAGCTTTAGCCCTGCCCTTGAGGCCAGGGCCCTACTTCGCAGGGTCTCAAAGCAAAGTTTATTGGGCTGGGCGTGGCTGCTGGCATGCGTTCAGCTGCGAACTTCTGCTTTCCGGGGCTCTACCCAGCCCCCCGTGTTCGGAGCCAACTCACGCACAGAGGACGGCACACTGGGGTTTCTCTGGCCAAGCAGGGCTGCTGGTGTGAGCTCAGCCATGAACCGCTGCCTGTTCCTGGTCCTAGCCCTGTCCCCGCAGTCCAGGCCGGCTTGCACAGGGTCGCAGATCAGATCTCTGCCCATTCATGGGCTCCCATTTTTTCCCCGGCGGTGGGGTTACAGGTGGGCCTGCAGCTGCAGGACCACATTTGCACATCCCCTCTCCCCCTGCTGGGCTAGACCAAGCTCACACCGGCTTGGCCTCCACCTCCACCGACAGAACTGCGTTTCAGTGTCCTGCCTTTACCATCCCTTCAGCAACCCTCAGCAGAGTAGGAAGGGTCCTAAGTCTCCATACTGTAGGCCTGGGAGCTCCCTCCGTCTAAGCAGCTCTGCTCTAATTGCCACAGGAGAGCTTGTGTCCTGTCTCCCTTTGCTGGTATTGCTAGTTTCAGGAGAAATATTCATTTTTGATTAGGGAGGTGACTTAGCCCAGCAGTTAGGGTGGCTTTCCCTCAGAGTGTTTGTCCCTATGCCTTTAGTCCACACTCTCTTACTGCTGCTCTGGTCCTCTCCTCTGTCCCCGTTCCCCAGAGCCCCGGGTACGTGGTTGTGAGAGAGGTTTTCTGCACTGTCTCTTTAAAAAGAATCTTGGGTCTGAGAAAACTGTCTCTCACAAACAGTATCCTCACTTGTTTCACAGCTCAATACTGTCCAAATACCTCTTCTAGGCTCTGCGATTGCAGGCTGGGGCTTTGTTCCTGGGACCCAGGTCCTTCCCTCTCCACCAAACTCTCTTCCCGCCACACGGGTCTCTCCAGGCTGCCGTTCGCTCCGGGGAGCTGGGCAGCCGTCTTCGTGTTTTTGCTATTTCTACCAGTCTCAATGTGGCTTCTGTGTTCCTGGGTTGAAGAGTCCACTTAGTTTAGTTCAAAGTTGGTTTATCCAGATGCTGGTTCTTAAAATTGAGTTATAATCCACTTTGGTTTTGGGAGTTGGAAGTTGGTACATCTGCCTACTCCCAGCCCAAGTCTTGGGAGCCAAAGTAATTTACATATTTAATGCAATTTTTCTCAAACTAAAAGTCTCATTCTTCTCAAAACTGTAAAACTAATTTTAAAATTTATATAGAACCACAAGAACCCCCAAATAATCAAAACAATCATAAGAAAGAGGACAAAGTGCAGATATCATTCTCCTTGATCTCAAACTATACTACAAGATCATAATAATCTAAACAATATGGTACTGGCACAAAAAAGGACACATAGATCAATGGAACAGAATAGAGATCTCAGAAATAAATCTTAAACTATATAGTCAATTAATGTATAACAAAGGAAGTAAAACTGTATATAGGAGTAAATGACAGTTTCTTCAACAAGTGGTATTGAAAAAACTGTATAGATACATGCAAAAATTGAAACTAGGTTATTTTTTACATCTTATTTCAAAATAAACTCAAAATGGGTTAAAGACTCAAATGTAATTCCTGACAACATAAAAGTCCTAGAAGAAAACATAGGAAATAAACTATCTGTCATTAATCTGAATAATAATTTTTTGACCATGTCCCCTCAAGCAAGAGAAACAAAGGAAAAAAATAAATAGATGGAACTACTATATCAAACTAAACTTCAAATCAAGCTAAAAAAAACTGCACACAAAGAAAATTTTCAACAAAACAAAAAGTAAACATGTTGATTGACTGAATATATTCACAAATGATATACATCTAATAAGGGTTTCATATCCAAAATATATAAGAAACTCATACAAATCAATAACAAAAAAACAAACAATTTGATCAGAAAATAGAAAGAGGACATGAAATGACATTTCTCTAAAGACATACAGATGGCCAACAGATATCAGATATATGAAACAATGCTCAACTTCACTAATCACCAATGAAATGCAACTCAAAACTATAATGGGATAGCATCTCACTGACATCAAATTGGCCATTATGAAAAAGTTAATTTTTAGCAAAATGTGGAGAAAAGGGAACCCTTGTACCCTTTTGGTGATACCACAAACTGGTGCAACCCTATGAAAAAGAATAAGAACATGCCTGGCCAGGTGGTGGCACAGTGACTAAAGCAATGGACTGGGACAGAGATGACTCAGGTTTGAAATCCTGAGGTCACCAACTTGAGCGTGGGCTCATCTGGCTTGATTGCAAGCTCACAACTTGAGCTTGAGGTTGCTAGCTTAAGTGTGGGATCATAGACATGACTCCATGGTTGCTGGCTTGAGCTCAAATGTCGCTGGCTTGAGCCCAAGGTCACTGGCTTGAGCAAGGGTCACTCGCTATGCTGTAGCCCCTCCTCCCCTGGTCAAAGCACACATGAGAAAGTAATCAATGAACAACTAAAGAGATTGAGGAGACGCAGCGAAGAATTGATGCTTCTCATCTCTCTTTTGTGTCTATCTGTTCTTATCTGTCCCTCTTTCTCTCTCTCTTTCTCTCTCTGTCACACACACAAGAAAAGAGTAAGAACATTTATCAGAAATCTAAAGATATTATTATTAGTTTTAATAATAACTTTATTAAGATATAATTTAGGTGTTTAAAGATGACTACAGAGTAGATGGAAACTATGCTCACCACCTCCCAAAACCAAACAGGATTTAGAGCTAAACTATAGAGCAATCAAGCTGAATAACCAACTGGAAGATAGCTGAATAGGAGTATTATGTTCAATGATTTCTAGAAGAAGCAACATAGCAACTGGTAAGAAGTGCAAAGACATGGATAAAGCTGGCCCCTACACCCAGGTGCAGCAGGTGAAAAGCTAGAAGGATATCTCAGCTTCAAAGACTCCACCAAAAACTACCAGAATTGATAAATAAATTCTGTAAAGTAGCAAGATATAAAATTAATATTCAGAAATTAGTGGAATTTTTATACACCAAAAATGAGCTATCAGAAGCAGAAATTAAGAAAATATTCACATTTACTATTGCAATACCAAAATCAGATACCTAGGAGTATATTTAATCAAGGAAGTAAAATATCTGTATTCAAAAAGTTATAAGATACTGAAGAAAGAAATTAAGAAGATGAAAATAAGTGGAACTATATGTAATGTTTATCAATAGGTAAAATTAACATTATTATAATGTCAATGGTACCCAAAGCAATTTATAGATTCAATACAATTTCTATTAAAATATCAATGGCATAGCTCATGAATCTAAAACAAATATATATACCAAAAATGTATATAGAATTACAAAAGACTTTGAATAACCTCAGAAATTGTGAGAAAGAAGAATGAAGTTGGAGGTATCACACTTCCTGATAGAAACCTATATTACAAGGCCATGGTAATTAAAACAGCATGGTACTAACAATAAGAACAGGCATACAGATCAAGGGAACAGGATAGAGAGCCCAGAAATTACCCCAAGCTTTTATGGTCAATTAACATTTGACAAAGGAGTTAAGAGTATACAATGGAGTAAAGACAGTCTCTATAATAAATGGTACTTTGAAAATTTGACATATATGCAAAAAAAAAAAACTAGACCACTAACACACTATTCACGAGAATAAACTCAAAAATGGTTTAAAATCTTAATAGTAAGTAAAAACCATAAAATTCTAGAAGAAGACACAGGTAGTAAAATCTCAGACATTTTTCATAGCACTATTTTTGCCAATGTATCTCCTTCAGTGAAAAGAAAAAACAAACAAATGAGAGTACATCAAAGTAAAAAGTTTTTACATAGCAAAAGAAACCATCAACAAAATTAAAAGACAATGCACTGAATGGGAAAAGATATTCACCAATGATATACTTGATAAAGGGTTAATATCCAAAATATGTAAAGAACTTATGCCAAGAACTCAATACCAAGAAGACAATCCAATTAAAAAATAGAAAAAGGATCTGAATAAACAGTCCTCTAACAGACATACAGAAGGCTAATAGACATATGAAATGATGCCCAATGTTACTAATAATCAGAGAAATGCAAATTAAACAATCATATATCACTTCATGCTTGTCAGAAATAATATTGTCAATAAATCAGTAAACAACAAGTGCTGGAGAGAATGCACAGCTGGTGAGAAGGCAGATTGGTACAGTCACTGTGGAAAGCAGTATGGAGTTTCCTCAAAAATTAAAAATGAAACTACCTTTTGACCCAGCATTTCCACTTCTTGGAATATATCTAAAGAAACCCAAACACCAATTTGAAAGAATGTATGCACTCCGATGTTCATTGAAGCATTATTTACAATAGCCAAGATCTGGAAGCAGCTTAAGTGCTTATCAGTAGATGAATGGATTAAAAAGTGCTGTGAAACATTTATACAGTGGAATACTACTCAGTCTTATAAAAGAAGAAAATCTTACCTTTTGTGACAACAAGGATGGACATGGAGAATATTATGCTATGTGAGATAAAACAGTCTGAGAAAAACAAGTACCATATGATTTCACTTATATGTAGAATCTAATGAATAAAATATTCTGAAAAACAAATAGAAAGAGAAGCATGGATAGATACACAGGACAAACTGACAGCTATCAGAGCCAAGGGGGGTTTGAGAGGCTGAGTGAAAATGATTAAGTGAAAAAATATATAAAACATATACAGACACAAACAACCATGTGGTGATAGCCTGAGGGAAAGGGTGATGAGGAGGTAGGTGAAACTGGACAAAGGAGAAATAAATGAGGGTGGAAGAAGACCTTACTTTGGGGGATGAGCATGCAACGCAGTGTCCAGATGATGTTTTGCTGAGCTTTACACTTGAAACAGTGTAAAGCTAATGTCACCCCAGTAAACACAATAAAAATATGGTTTTGTGAACTAATGTCACCCCAGTAAACACAATAAAAATATTTTTTAGCTTATCAAAAAAATACAGTTCTCCATCCATACAACAAATCAGTTTTGGATGGATTGCTGTTCTGAATTTTAAAGCTATGTGGTATTTTTAATCTAAAATAATAAAGTATATCTTTTTTTAGTGTTATAATAAATATATGTCTTTATTATTTAAAAAATATATAGTTTACATACCATGTGCTCCACCTATTTAAAATACACAATGAAATGGTTGTTGGTATATTCACAGAATTATGTAACCATCACTACCCTAAGTTTTAGAACATTTTAATCATTCCAAACACATGCCCATTATCAGTCACTCTTTTCCCCTGAATACCCTCTTCCAGCCATAAGCAACCACTGATCTACTTTCTTCTCTACAGATTTGCCTACTATGGAGATTTCATGTAACTGCAATCTTACAATATTGTCTTTTGTACTGGCTTCTTTAATCTAACATCAGTATCATTTTCAAGGTTCATCTATATTAAAAGATGTATCAGAACTTTGTTCCACTTGATCACTAAATAATATTCCATTGTATAAATATGTCACATTTTATTTATTTGTTCATAAGTTAATGTACATTTGAGTTCTCTCCAATTTTGGGGTACTACAAATCATGCTGTGTATAAACTTTTGTATGAACATGTGTTTTCAATTCTCTTAGGTAATGCTTAGGAGCAGAACTGCTGGGTCATATGATAATTATGTTAAATCCTATGTTATTGTATTTGTAGTAGGATGTAGGGCAAAGAGAGAGTTCCAAGTTGAGAACCTGCCTAAGAAAGTTAGAAAGTAATTAATTACTTCTAGGTGTCAATGATACCTGGAGAGGCACCAGTAGTTACATACACAATAATAAATAGAATAAGAGAAATAGTCCTTGATACATAAAGAGAAATTCTGGAACTGAAATTATTTCTACTGGCTGTCTTTTTTCTTTTAACTTTTAATTGAATTTATTGGGGTGACACTGATTAACATAATTGTACAGGTTTCAGGTGGTGAACTCTACAACCTCTTTGAACATCATATTGTGTGTTCACCCCTCCAAGTCTAGTCTTTGTCCATCACCACTTATTTCCACTATGTCCTCCCCCACCTCTCCTGCCCCAGCAATCACCAAACTGTTGTCTGTGCTCATGAGTTTGTTTCTGTCCTTTTTGTTTGCTCTATCCCTCCATCTTCCTTGCCCAGCCTTCCCTTTACCCCCTTTTGGACAGCTGTCAGCCTAATCTCTATGAGTTTCTCTCTATTTTGTGTTAGTTAATTTTGTTCATTAGATTACACAGGCGTGAAATTACATGGTATTTGTCTTGTCTTTCTCTGACTGGCTTAATTAACATAATGTTCTTCAGGTCCATCTATACTGTCACAAAAGGTAACATTTGCTTCTTTTTTTTTTTTTTTTTTTTACATCCACACAGTATTTCATTGTGTAAATGTACCATAGCTCTTTTTTTTTATCTACTCAGCTATTAATAGGTAATTTGATTGTTTCTAAATTTTGACTATTGTAAATAAAGTTGCAATGAATATAGGGGTGAAGATATTCTCTTGAGTTAGTGTTTTGGGATTCTTAAGATATATTTCCGAAGTGGAATCACTGGGTCAGAAACTACTGGCTATATCTTAACCTCAGGCATCAGTAGACAGATTTTTTTTCTTTGGGAGCATGAGAAAAGTATGATACTTGTTATGCCCATGCAAGTGTAAGACAAATGTCATGGCTCATTTTGAAAAGCAATACGATCAGGACGAGGGTATATGATGTGGTTTGTAGATGGTGTTATATTGAGTTGTACACTTGAAACCTGTATAGTTTGATGAACCATGTTATCTCAATAAATAAGCAATAATGTATAAAAATTAAAAAATAGTAAAAATAAAAAAAATAATATTCTAAACATAAAAAGAGTGAAAGTATAAAAAGAAAAAATTCATTCATTCACTCATCTGTGTATTCTTGAGCATTTATTATATGACAAGTCTTTTTCTAGTGATTGGGATACATCACTGAACAAAATTCCTGCCCTCATGGAGCTTACAACTAAGCAGGAATTAGAGATATGTGTCATGAACTTAATTTCTTCAAAATGATAAGTTGGAAAAACAAAATGGTTTATGCAGATTAAGGTAAAGATATTTGTAGTAAAATTGCCACAATTCTCTAGTCAAATATTCAGTTGTGTATTAAATAAAACTTAATAGTGCCTTATTCATCTGATATTTTGCCACTCTTCTACCCCAATAATCAGCAATGTCTGCTTCTATATATTTTATATGCCTTTATAAGTATTATTCATTATTCCTTTGTTCTTAAAGATCACCAATTGTAAGATGCATTATTCAGATACTAATATTTTTGCAAAATTATTTCAATAAAAGAGACATTACCTGATTAAAATGCTCACACAGTTTTCAAAACACATTTCAGGAAAAATTGACCTCTTAGATTTTAATAAATGCTATATGTGTAGCCCAAGTTACTTCATGTCCTTCATCTTTATTTTCTGTAGTTTAGGGATGTCCGATTTTGGTGCTGAGTGACTCCAAATTTTGTTTTATTTTTGATCACCTCAAGCAATTTCAGCCTCCCATCTGTTTGTATATGTGCTGCCGAAGCGAGCACAGCCTCCCATCTGTTTGTAAAAATATAGTTAAGGTGTACTGTCCTCATCCTTCTAGAAGTAATGGCTTTCCAATTGTCATTTTAAGCTGGCAGCTAAGACCTACTAACTTCCTCTAGAAACTGCTTTTTCTATCTCTTCGATTTTCTGTGTCTTAGTGTCACAACTCTCAATCTCTTAGAGTTATAGGGAAAAAAATTCTTGCAACTTTGTAATGCATTTTAAGCTCTTTTTTTAAATACAAGGTTATCATGCAGCCTAGAAAACTGTAGCTAGCTTTTAAAATATAAAATTTCCTAATTTCCTTAAGTTCTCTATTTATTTAGAGAACCAAAAATGAAATTATGTTATTCTGCCTCAGTGCACACACATCTGTACATTTTATGTAGCAGATTATTATGGGCAATTTCCTTACTCATTTTACTAGGTTGTGTAGTGTTCTATGATATGAGTATACAAAGCATTAATTAGTAAATATTAGGTTGTTTTCATCTGGTATTGTAGTAGTGATAAAATGACATCTTTTAGGCAAACATTTTTTCTTGCTTTGCAGTATTTGTCATGGATGCTGCAGAAGATGAAAAAATGGTTTAATGTGCCTTTCTTGGAAACTATTTGATTGATGTGCATAAAATGGAAATAGTGATTTGGGCATGCCAGTAACAATCATGAATAGAGATTTAGAGACCACACTTGAGCCTTATTCCCACTTACTGAACTTATTTTATTGTATTTGCTGTAATTGTCTGCACTTACACGAAACATTATTAATTCATTTTTTGTTTTGTTTTTATTTTCAAGTGACTAAACATGTAGATAATGGCAGAAAGGAAGCTTGACATAGGTGTCAGTGGTTTGGCAGTGCAGCATACTCATCAAGTTGATGCTGAATTATTTCATGATAATTTTCCTTCAAGTCTTAATACCACAGAGGTCATGTGGCCTGTTGATGTTCATGAGGGAATTGCCACTTTCAGGCTTCTTATATCAGTTGTTCTATCTATATTTGCTTTACAGATTCAGGAAAGTGTGATAGCAGTTATTAGCTGCTCTCAGAAAAATCCTTTTACAAAATAGATTTATTTATGATTAATTATGGAAATGATCAAGAATTAATTTCAGTCTTTGATATCAACAATTTTCTGTTAACAACATCCTTGCTATGTTCACCTTTTAAATTACTATGATCATTCTAATGATTAAAAAGCTATTTGATTTAAATTCTCTCCATAATTACAAGCTATAATACTTCTGACATTTCTCACTAAATTTGGGTACATGAGGTTGTACCGCAGCCAACAAAGATCTTTCCATAGAAGCTTTTAATATATATTTCTTACATGAATTTAGGTAAATTTAAAGCATAGAAAACCAACGAAGTGATATTAGTCATAAATTCTGTCTAATCTACATATGATTTTTTTATTGCTTTTTACAGTTGAAATTGGGATCCTTTATGCAATCTTTTGTTTGTAATCAGTTTTCTCAACATTTATTTTCTAATAACAGCAAATTGCTTTTTTCTTTACTCTATTTTTATGTTGCATTTTAAAACTATTTGACCTTTATATTTATTATGATTGAGAGTTAAAGCTTTTAAAAGCATCAAGGAAAAATATTATCAATTAGTGAGGAAAGAATGGAATAATTACCTTAATTCTCCCTTTTGAACATGTTCTAATGAAGTTAATTAATGAAGGCAGAGAATAATTTAAAAATTAGAAAGTACCATCAAGACTTTATATTTCATTTTGCTTAGTGAATTCTGTAGTGTGAATTGCAAATGTTTATAAATCTTTATGTATATACCTTTACTTACTGGATTTCTTGTGGTTTGTATCCTATTGCCAGTTTTTTGTTTACTTGATTGTAATACCATAAAATCTTATCCAATAAAGTGTCTATTCTTTACTGGTCATAGGTAAGGTGGTTGCAAATTAAAAATATGTTTCCTTTGTTCCAAAAATCTAAGGACTGCAAATAAAAGACTACTTCTTATGTATTTTTAAATGTCATTTGCACTTTATCTATATTTTAATATTGGAGTTATTTCTTTGAATTTTTAGTCTGCTTTATATGCATTAAATAGATCATCTACAGTGAATTTTTATTATACAATACCTGGGTTAAATTTGATAGTTACTTTTCTTTACAAATCTATGTGTTCCTGTGGACCAAAGTTACCACACTAAATTTAATTTCTAAATTAAAATAAATAAAAACTTAAAAAATAATTATCATTGGTTTTACTTAATAAGATCAGTGCCACTATTTGATAATTCCTAAAAATTTCTCTGAATATTACCATGGGAAATAATTCCTTAAGATAGAAATTGATCTCCCCATTAGATCAAAGAAATCTTTATTTGAGAAAAAAAACAAAAACTGTTATATGAAGAGAATTTTCCATTCAAGAGTAGTAAAGGTCAAACTTATACTCTGCTATTTTTGAATATACTTTAATCCCTACGTAAATTTGAAAACAAAGTAAAAATAACAATTTAGATCACACCATAGAGAACAATTTTGAAATAAAAAGCTTATTTAATAAAGACATCACTTAATATTCCAAATTCTCTTTAGAGTTGATTGACTTCTAAAGTTTAGATCCAGAAGACATTATCCATCCTCTTACATTATATCCAGTTTATTGACTCAAAAGAATGAAATTGGAATGATTTCAAAAGGCTCATAAACTTTAATTAATGACAAGCTGGGCTAGCCACTTAGTGCTACAGGCAACCCTGAGACTCTGTTTCCGGGTTCTTAGTCAAGTGTTTTATTACAAAATGCTGCTTTGACTCCTAACCTATTCCTCACATAAAGCTTCCTTGCTTGTTTAACACAGTCCCCTGAATCTCCATTTGATTTCATTTTATCATCTTTTGTTAAGAAATACATTAATGTTAAATTCCTCAAGATGCAACCTAAGCTCATTTTAAAAATTACAAATATTGACAATTAGCATAAACCTAAATATCTTCTTTTTTTTCTTTAATCTAAGTGATATTCTAATATTTTATAATGCTAAATTTCTTCATATTGCTTTTACTTTGCGGAGTCTTGAAATCAACATAGGAATGTTATTTAATAATTTTAAGTGTAAAATATTTTACTTTTTTTTTGTCCTTGTAACATATATGTATTATAGATAATAAAAAGCTCCAAATCTAATGCTTATGATAAGAATGGTTGGTTATATATAGTTATTTTATTTAATCTCTAGAGTAAACTTTGATATACAGGTTTTCTTCTTAGTTTATTTTTGCTATTTTCTATTGACAATGTCACAGTTAATTCATTTCAAAGAGATACCATTTCTTTCCACCAAAATTTTCACTCAGTCTATAATTATAGACAAATTATAATTTTTGGTTCTTCAAATAGCACTCTAGGGGTAGAAAGCATCTTCTCTACCTTATATAAATTCAGTTTCCTTTGTCAATTGTTTGTTAACCTTTATGGAAAACATATTGTCCTTGACTCTGCTGATGATTTCTTCCTCCACTCAGTTTATGTGCTAATTAATTATACTGTGTTGATTTGTGCAGCAATAGTGTTGTTTCTACATGTAATTTTTCTTTAGTTCTGTAAGAGTAACTTTTTTGGATGTCATCTTTTCAACTAGATTGTAAACTATAAACTGAAGGGTCATATATTAGTTCCTTTATTTCTTTTTCCATATCCACCCTCTTGTAACTTATTTCAGTATTCAAAGATGTTTGACTTCTTCATTTACTAAAATGCAACCAAGATTTTCTCATTGTACATCACAGTAGTTTATTATTTTGGCAGACTATGGATGTATGCCAGGTCCAGATTTAAGATCATAGTTTAGACTAGAAAATAAACACAAAGATGAACTAAAATGGATGAAATAAAAGTCAATAAATATAAAAAAAATTATAAAACTATTTTCAATATTTAACAAGATACTACAGGTTATTATTTTCTTGGGGAAAATAATGTGTTACAAAACCTGTATAAAACCAGTTTGTCTTGGTCTTGGTGTTATTTCCATTATACATATTTAGCATCATTTTCCTGTATGACTACAGAAATAAAAAAGGCAATTTGCAGCACTGGTTTATCAAGGCACATAAGACCTTAACTACAGCTATTGGCCTTCGTCTCAGGTGTTTCATCTGGCTGTGAGAAGATGCTTAATGCCTGGTGCAGTCTGCAGGCGTAGCAGGACCAAGTAACTCTCCTCTTTAATATGCTCAGCTTCATCAGCCTATTAACTAACCTCAAAAAAGTTACCCACTCACTATAAAAAGTTATCGTTGTCATCAGGCAAGTTTTAAATATTTTATATTTTATTAGATTTTACAACACTGATTTTCTCTTAAAGACCATAGTGACTATTCCTAGATACTAAGTTGATTGTAGTCTGTTAAACAGCTTGTGGGTACAATTGGCCCAGGTTTGAGATTAATTTTTACTGACATCACCAGCTGAATGTTAAGAAAATAATGAATAGTGATTTTCAAACTTTACATAACTTACAACCTAATGGCATAACCATACTAAGTTTATTACATATTTTATTTATTAACTAATTTTAATCATATTTTATATTTTATTAAATTTTACAAGGTTGGTTTGTTCTTAAAGGCAGTTGTGAATATTTCTAGATACTATGTCAATTGTAGTCTGTTAAACAGCTTGTGGGTACAATAGCCCAGATTTGAAATTAATTTTTACTGACATCACCAACTGAATAGTAAGAAAATAATGAATAGTGATTTTCAAACTTTACCTAACTTACAAACTAATGGCATAACCATACTAAGTTCATTACATATTTTATTAAATAATTTTATTCATTTTATTAAACAACTAACAGTATATGCAAGAGGATGTATTTGCTTATGTGTTCTTGGAAAATGTTAATATTTAAAATTTAATATTACTGTTCTTAAGCACGCATTAAATTGGACCCTTGTTACTTCCTTAAATAATAGTATAGAAGTTATTGAAAATAATTAAAAACTAAATGTAGAATCAAGAAAGTTATCTTTACATTTTTAATTTGTGTTATATGACAAAATATATTTATGAGTAGTAATTCCTATTGTTCTTGATTTTTCTATAATTAAAAAGAAATAATTTAATTATGTATTATACATCACAATAAATTTTTATTTATCTAGTTTATTGATACAAATGATCAAAGAGGTGTATACTATTTGTATATTAAAATATATAAGTTTACATGTAAGGAGTATAGCAAGAGAAGTAGAAACAGCTGTGTGAATAGATTTCCTAGTAATTATGGAAGGAAGAGATAAGTTTTAGGTTGTATAGTTAAAACTTTCACAACAAAATCTTAAACAGTTTATCTTAGTCTTTGTAGTCCCTTTTTAATAATGGTAACAGGTAAGATATAGTTGTTACAATTAAAATAAGAATTTTAAAATATTGTAATCTTAATGGACTATTAAAATAAATTATTTCCCACATAGGGTCCAGGAAATAGGCATGTATTTTGCAAAATAAATTACTGAACACAGACAGAAAAGTTTTGCTAGGAAAACAAGTAGTTTCTGAAGAGAGGTCATACTCCCTCCCTATCCTCACTTCCTGGATTTTCTCTGTGGTCCGAACTTGCCATAAGGAAAGTCACTGTTGTTGCCTGGGTGGATACACTCATCATTCCTCTTTCTGTTTTCATCTCTTCTCAGGTTAAAGAAGCAATCATTCAGGGAGATATTGTATCTCCACTTTTTCTCTGTCCTTATCCTGGTTCTGACGAAAGGGACAGTTTTTTGTCCTCAGTGTACGTAAATGGAAGCTAAATTTATTGTATTTGTAGGTGTGGAGAGAATGGCCTTTGAAATTAAGACCCATATAAGATAAAGATTACTTTTTGAAGCAGCTTTTCCCCTTTGTTCTGGTTGAATGATATTGCTTTGTAAAAGTTTCAGTAGTGTCACCAATGGATGGGACTCCAGAAACCTCTTGAAACTCCTTTCTCATGAGCACTGACCTACCTTCTGATTATTTAGAAGTGTATCTTCAGTTACTAAGGTATACATTAATTATATTTTATATTGTTTTTTCTAACAAAATAAAACAAATATATCAGAAATACTGTAGAAATCAACTTCAAACTTCAGTGATCTGTTTTAGTAAGTAACTGTCTTTTTAATTCTAGTGTTGGCAGTTTGTTATGTAATTAAAATAGAACTGCTAGTATTAAAAAAATTACACTACTTGAAACAAAAAAAATTACAACACAGCAAATAAGAAGATAAACAATCCATAACATTAGTCTTTCACATTTTTTTCCCATTGGTAAAAACACCTCACAACCCTTCATTAAAATCTCATGACTAATAAAAAAGAATTGTAGTTATATAACATTATGAAAGAATTAAATCTTTCACAGACATGTAGAAAAAATGAAAGCCACTTTTGTATTCTACACTTAGATGTTTATTTCCCTAAATACATATTTGTTTTATGTATTTCAGAAAAGCCACAAAATAAAATATTCTATTAAAGTTTACAGTAATTGTTGATTAAAAATAAAGGAATAATTCATCAGTCATTTCTATTTCTTGTAATACTATCTTAGTTCTTAAAACCTGATGTACAGATTTACTTGCACTGCATATAAAGAATTTTCGGAGAAATAAAGAAAAAAATGAGTACAAACCTTATGTATGTAAGTGGTATTTGTTTCAGAATTTGTAGTACTTCAGGACAAGACATGTGAAAGCCCAAAGAGAAAAATATGATAAGAACACATTTATACTGTGTGTGTGTGTGTGTGTGTGTGTGTGTGTGTGTGAGAGAGAGAGAGAGAGAGAGAAAGAGAAAGAGAAAGCTGAGAGTTACTAAAGGTTAGTCTAATTTTTTAATGTTGAGGAATTAATCCCATTATTTCTCTCTACCTGTGTGTTTGTTCAACATGGGAGTGACTCATATACCCTGTTTGCTCCTACGCTACTTGGTGCTTTATTCTTTCAAAATCTTGTATTTCCCTGGCTTTCTAGTTCTTTCAGTCCTCCTTGAAATTATTCAATTACTTAAGTCCCACAATCTTTTTTCTTAGCCCTTATATCTGAGAAACTGAGTTGCTGAAAAAAAATCACACAACTCTGTGTATTAATGATTATTAAAATTTATCACCTCTGACCTGTGCTAGCACCTAAATACTGTTCAGAAATAGTTTTACTCCTGTTCCCATCAGGGTGCTTTAAAATGTTCAGTAAGTAAGTGTCTAAAAACTCTTGCTTTTTAAACATTGTACAATATGGCTATTTCAGATTTTATATAAGCAGAATCAGTAAGGAATTTGTTTTTCTCCTTCCAAAACCATTATCCATATTGCCGATATAACAATATTTCTGAGAGGCAAATCACTTCTCCCCTAAAATTTTTTAGTAGCTCCCAATATTCATCAGGATACAACTTAAACTCAGCATGACTTTTGAGAATTTTGAATGTCCTTGGAGTCATTCACTCAACAAATACATATTGAAAGCACTTACTATGTACTAGACACTGTTCCTCATACTTGAGACACAACCATGGATCAAACAAGCAAATATCCCTGCTCTCATAGCAATTACATTTTACTGGTTGGAGCTAGATAATAAATGATAAATATATAAGAAAATTGACTAGTATATTTAACCTTAAGAAGTTGGAGTGCACACCATCACCACGTGCATCCTAACTCTCCATATACTTTGCTCTTCCTTTTCTCAAACAGCCCTTGTCAGCATTTTGGTTTTACAGAGAATGTCCATTTTCCACAGAAGCCTTTGCTTTGCCCAGACCATTTCTACTTCTGACCCCACATTCTTCTGTGGCACTGCTCCCTCCCCAAATCTTTCCCCAACTTTTCCTTCACTCCCAGAGTGTATTTTCCCTTTTCTTTATGACATTGATCTTGCAGTTTTTCATGTTTATTTGTTTATGTTCTGTTTGTTTGTTTTTGCTAGGTTATGCTATAGAAAAATAAAGCCTAAATTTCCGTGGTTTATTTCTCACTCACTATATTTTGGCTGCAGCAACTGAGGAAAACTGTGGTTCTGACCATGTGTTTTCTTTATTCCAGAAGTAAACTGTGTGAGGGACATGTCTTTCTCATGACAGAAGGAAAACAGGAATAGTCAAAACATGCAGCGGCTCCTCAAACTTCTCAGTTGCAGCATACATCACTTGTGCTCACATTCTCAAAGTCAGTGGGGTGGAAAAGAGCCCTACAGAGAATTCCTGCAAAAATACATGGCAACAGATAGGGGACAGAATCATCTTATAGGAGGAAAGGTAATTGTGAGCGATACTATCTACCAAACGTGTATCTCACACAGTAGACTCTGCATACCTTGAATTGAACTGTTGTGGTTTCATCACTAGGCATATTTCCTGGTACCTAACAGCAGTTTAACAAAAAAAAAATTTTAACAATGAAATAAATAGAGGATAAAATAAAAAATAAAAAACTAATATTTACTTAGTGCCATTGTACTAGGCACCACCCCACTTGATTACCTCCAGTTACAAACTAAGTAATGAAATTCCCCCATAAAAGAACTTGTGTATGACAACAGTTAGGAAGCAGCAGATCCAAGATTTTAGCTTCAGCCTGTCAAACTCTAGAGCTGCTTTCTGATTCACCATCCTGTCTTTGTAGAAGTCTATAATATACAATTTTATGCACTGATTTCTCAATATTGAAATAAAGGAGAGGTAGATATGGTACTACTATGAATGGTTATTCTGTTTCTGCACCAAATATTGCATTTTACCTATTCTTATAATATTTTCCATTATTTTTTTTTTTATTTCAGGTATTTGTAGCATCCAGTTTAGATTTCCATAGCCCCTTATTTATTCTTTGAGCTCTCTAAGTTGCATTCGATACCTAAGTAATGTTCTTAAGTTATACATTTTATCATGTAATTCTTCTTTCCAAAAGTGTTCTAGGTTGTCTAATTACCTACACTATAAACTTTAATTCATGATTTTAACCTCTCTAGTCTCACTGTTCTTTCTCAACACCTCTTCTGAGTTAGTTACATTTCTAGGATCAAATCTTCACTTTTCAAATAAAAGTTTTGCTTTTTTTCCTTACTCCACTTGGAATAACCTTCCTTTTGCCTTCATTTACAGAAATGTTTTTCAAAATTGAAGTAAAATCCTGCTTATTCAATAGTATATAGCTCAGATCCCCGCATGAAAGTGGTCTCTACTATCTATGTTTCCACTGAACTTTATAGCTATAGAATGACTGAAGCTATTGAAGATGTTTACAATGGATGTTAATATGACAACTATCTTCAGATATTTGAAGGATGACCCAGTGAAAGGTTAGGCATTTCCATTGTGGTTCTAAAGAAAAGAACACAGACAAGCATAAATCTGTTAAGGGGAAACAGGTTCCATATCTGCCTCAAGAAAGAGTGAATTCTTTCTTCAAAGAAAGTGCATAACCGAAATTTGGATGCTCCCTGACTGTAGATATTATATGATTTATGATTTCAACATCAGTATTTATCTTATAGTAACATGTGTCTATAGTGTTTTCTCTACTAGAATTGAGCTCTTTAAGAATAAGAACTTTTGTCATATTTATATTTGTGTCTCTCATCATGTATATTCAATTGGTTTTGTTATGTAAAAGAGATATGAACATACATACCACTGGTATGGTCTGGTATAAATACAGTATAAAATAGGTTTTATTAGAAGAACTTTTAAGCAAAGAAACAGCAGAGTGCATAGCATCCTCTAACTTCTCACAACCTCAATAAAGGATGGTGTAGATTGTGCCTAGGGTGGCTGCAGGCACCATGGAAAGCGCCCAGCTGATACAGATCAGAAATAGGATAGGGTAGTCAAGTGTAAACACTAGAGGAATGGGCCTTGTTACAAAGAAGGTGCCGCTGGAGCTCAGCCTCTGATATCAACCCATTTTTCCTTTGTTCTAAGGCCTGCTGAGCTAATTTCTGGCTAAGTTTTCAAAAGGGAGGAAATGACTGACCAGGCCACCCAGATGTTTCTTCATAGGCTTGCAATGTTCTTACATAAAAAAATGGACTCCCTAACACTGGTACCAGAAAAGAAAGATGTAAACAGGTCTCTATCATTTTAATAGTTTTATTTGCCACAAGAAAAGACAGGGACCTAAGATGGCAGTAGAGTATGTGAAAGTTATACACACTTCCTGCCAGGACCAAACTAGAATTACAATAAATACATAGTGCAATTAACCTGCATAAAAAACTGAAGACTAGCTAAACAGAGGTTTTGTAACCAAAGATATAAAGAAAAAGCCACATCAAGACTGGTATGAAGGAAGGAAATGCCGAAAGGACAGCCCCAACACCCATGTCCTGCAGCTGAGAATCTGGCAGGATATCTCAGTGCAAAGGTTTCTCCTGAGAAGTGTGAAGTTTCAAACTCTTGCCAGGCTTCCCATCCCAGAGCACCAGAGCCAGAAGAGGCACTCACATAACATTTGGCTGTGGAAATCAGAAATTCCATCTGCCAGGGAAAGACAGGAATCTGCTAGAAATCCAGACACCTTTTAAAAGGACAGTGCAGAAAATCTCATTTGCAGCCACTCACCCTGGGCTCTGGTGGAGGGAGGGCAGCTTAGAGAGGACTATAACCCTGTGTGAAGAAACAGGGTTGTATAGCTTTGGGGAGAAAGCTAAAAGTATAGTTTCCAGAGTCCCTGTGCTGAGTCCCTATCCCACACTGTTCACAGATGCCATCTTTCCTGGGTTGATTACTCTCCTAGAATCAGCCTGGTTAAATGCAATGGACCCAACCTCCTGACTGCCTGTTACCCAACCTCCCTAGCTCATGCTGTGTGGAGAAGTCAGCTGCCTGAAGCCATGGTGTAAAGGTCCTGGTGGACTCAAAGGGTGTCAGAGATTGAGTTGTGTGACTCTGGGGTGGGAGCCATTTTCTCCCTGCATGTCTGACCCAGACTGTCCCCGCATGGGAAATACATTAACTCCACTCTCCAGACACCCAGTGGCTGTGACCAGCCTAGGTTCCTTGTGCACAATTGTCAGCTAGTGCAGACTTTCTAAGAAGACTAATGAAGAGGTCAGCCTCTAGAATGAGATCCATTATTCTCTTGTATGTCTGACTGGCATCACATTACTGAGCAGAGGCCTTCCTTCACAGAGTCAGCACTTCGTTTCTCTGGGTCTCATGAATTCTTCTGGCCTAACCCCGATAGCTCCCTGAGATCCCCTCTGACCGGAAATGTTTCATGGGCACCCATGAAGTAGTGGTTGACCTTGAAGCATTCCAGAAATTTTGCTGAGTGGCCTCATACCCAGCATTAACACTTAATTTGAATCTCTATCAACCTTTTGAACACCAATTACTCCTACCTGATGACTCACTGAGACCTATCTCATACAATGTGATACTATCAGAAGCTATTTGAGTGACTGAGATTGATAGGCAACCAGAAGGTAGATGCAGATCTTTGGGTGATTTAGGCCTTTTGTTGATTTGTCCTGGGCTCAGTAATGGTGGAAGCCAGCCTTGGTTATTAGACTGGCCCCTCCCATGCACATCCAGGCCCAGCAAAGGCAGCCACAGACTGTGTATTGTTTTGTACATCCAAACAGGTAGGTCAGATCTGGTCATAGGCAGTCTCTCTCAAGAAACACCTGAACCAACACCCTATGGCAGGCCTCAGACCATATCAGAGCAGATCCCAATTAGCTCCACAAATAGACCATCCAAATGAAAGCCTCTAGGCTCCAAAACCTGCTGAGGTAAATTCTGTTTCACAGGGTCAGCAGCCACAGAGCAGCTCATATACAGCATGGGTCAGTTCTCAGAGTCACCTAGCCTGAGGGTTGACCCCAGGTATGGTTAGATCAACAGCAATCAAGGCTCAGTTACAACAGGATAATTCACATAACCCACACAAAGGAGATTCTTAAACCACCTTGCCTGATTGATAAGGGAGACTGTGTGCTAATGAGCCACACAGAACACTTACTACGTAATACCACCATACCAAAAACTGGAAAACAGAGAAGCTCTATCTGATGCACAAAAACAATACAGAGAGAGAGAGCCAAAATGGAAAGGCAAAAAATATGTCCCAAATAAAAAAAGAAGAAATTCCCAGAAAAAGAACTAAATAAAGTGAAAGCAAATAAGATATCAGATACAGAGTTCAAAATAATGGTCATAAAAATGCTCAAGGAACTGAAGGGTAGAATGAAGTCAGTGAAAATTTCAAAAAAAAAAAGATAGTAAGCATAAAAAAAGATATAGAAACCATAAAGAAGACTTAGAAATGAAGAATATAATAACTAAAATAAAGAATGCACCTCAGAATTAATAGCAATTTAGATGAAGCAGAGAATTGAATCAGTGATTTAGAAGACAGGTAGCAGAAAACACTGAATTACAGTATAAATCTAGAAATCAATTACAAACTAACAAAAAAAGATAAGAAATCAGAAAAATACTCAAACACAAGGAGGCTAAATAATATGCTGCTAAACAATGAATGGGTTAACAATGAGATCAAGAAAGAAATCAAAAGATATTTTAAGATAAATAAAAATGAACACACAACAACCCAAAATCTAAATGACACAGTGAAACCAATCTTAAGGTAGAAGTTTATAGTATTATAGGTCTACAAAAAATAAAAAAGGGAATCAAAATCTCAAATAAACAATATAAGCTTACCCTTAGAAAAACTAGGAAAAATAAAACAGCAAACAAAGTCCAGAGTAAGTAAAAGAGAATAAATAATGAAGATTGGAATAGAAATAATTGACATTAGACTAAAAAGCCAATACAAAATATTAATGAAAATAACAGCAGGTTCTTTAAAAGATAAACAAGATTGACAAACTTTCAACCATACCAATCAAGAAAAAAGAGAGGACCCAAATAAATAAAATTAGAAATGAAAGCAAAAAAGTAACAACTGACACAATAAAAATATGAAATATTGGGCAAACTGGATGAAATGGGTAAATTCCTAGAAACATACAATCTTACAAACTGAATTAGGAAGAGTCAGAAAACCTGAACAGACCAAGTACTAATTTTGAAAACCTTATGAAATACAAACAGTGATTTAAAAACTTCCAACAAAGTCCTGATTCAGAAGCATCACAGGTGAATTTTACCAAGCATTCAAAGAACTAAAAAATATTCTTCACAAATTATTCCAAAAAAATCAGGAGTAGAAAAGACTTCCCAGTTAATTTTATGAAACTAGTATTTTCCTAATTCCAAAAACAGAGAAAGACAATAAAAAGAAAGAAAATTATAGACTAATACCCTGATGAACATAGATGCTGAAATCCTCAAAATATTAACAAACTGGTTCTAGCAATACATTAAAAAGATTATACACCAAGATCAATTGGGACTTATTGCAGGGATGCAAGATTGGTACAACTTTCATGGATCAATAAACATAATACACCACATAATCAAAATAAAGGATAAAAACCACATAATCTTATCAATAAATGCAGAAAAAACATTTGATAAATATAGCGCCCATTTATGATAAAACTCTCAGTGAAATGGAATAGAATGAACATATCTCAACATAATAAAGTCCATATACAACAAGCCCACAGCCAACATCTTACTCAATGGCAAACACCTACATGTATTCCCCTTATTATTGGGAAAAAGACAAGGATGTCTGCTTTCACCACTCTTATTAAACATAGTACTGGAAATTCTAGACAGTGACCAGACAAGAAGAAATAAAAACCATTCAAACTGGAAAGGAGGAAGTAAAACTGTCATTATTTTCAGATGACATGATACTATAGATAGAAGAGCCTAATTTCTCTGCCAAAAAAAGAACAGAAAAAAAAAAAACTACTAGAACTGTTAAATGAATTTAGAAAAGTACCAAAATACAAAATTAATATTCAGAAGTCAATGACATTTTTATACATCAATAATGAACTATCAAAAAGAGAAACTAAGAAAACAATCCCATTTACAATTGCAACAAAAAAATACAATATCTAAGAGTAAATTTAACCAGAAAGGTAAGAGTTCTGTGCTCACAAAATTATAGCATATTGAAGAATAAAATAAAGGAAAATACAAAAAAGTGTGTGTAGCCTAACCAGGCAGTGGCACAGTGGATAGAGCATCGAACTGGGATGCGGAGGACCCAGGTTCGAAACCCTGAGGTTGCCGGCTTGAGCATGGGCTCATCCTGCTTAAGCATGGACTCATGAGTTTGAGCTCAAAGGTGACTGGCTTGAAGCCCAAGATCACTGGCATGAGCCCAAGGTTGCCGGCTTGAGCAAGGGGTCATTTGCTCTGCTGTAGCCCCCCAGTCAAGGCACATACATATCAGAAACCAATCAGTGAATAAGCAGTCAACAAACAACTAAGATGCCACAACGAAGAATTCATACTTCTCATCTCTCTCCCTTCCCGTCTGTCTGTCCCTCTCTCTGACTCTCTCTGTCTCTGTCAAAAAAAATAAATAAAATAAAATAAAGTGTATGTAAATACCGCGTTCATGAGTTGGAAGAATTAACATCATTAAAATGTTCATACTATCCAATGCAATCTACAGATTCAGTGCAATTTCTATTAAAATACCAATAGCATAGCTCACAGATCTAGAACAAACATTCCAAAAATTTGTATGGAACTAAAACACTCTGAATAGCAGCAGAAATATTTAGAAAGAAGAACAAAGTTGCAGGAATCACACTACCTGATATTAAACTATACTGCAATAGTAATCAAACCAGCATGGTGTTGGCATAAGAATAGGCATAAAAAAAAAATGGAAAAGAATAGAAAACCCAGATAGAAAACCCTTGTTTTTGTGGTCAATTAATATTTGATAAAGAAAGCAAGAACAACACACAGAGGATAAAGACAGTTTTTCAATAAATAATGCTGGGAAAATTGGACAGATACATGCAAAAGAAAATAAATAAAGACCACTTCTTTACACTACACTAAAGAGTAAATGCAAAATATATGAAAGACTTTAATGTAAGTCTTGAAACCATAAAAATCCTAGAAGAAAATACATATGCAGCAAGATCTCGTACATTTCTTATAGCAATATTTTTTCTGATGTATGTCCTTGGGCAAGAGAAACAAAAGAAAATAAACAAATAAGAATACATTAAACTATAAAGATTTTGCACAGCAAAGGAAACCATCAATAAAATGAAAAAAAGAAATGACTCACTGAAAATATTTGCCAAATACACATTTGATGAGGGAAAATATCTAAAATTTATGAAGAGCTTTTACAATTCAACACTAAGAATACAAAGCAACCAACTTAAAAATGATCAAAGAATCTGAATATATGCTTCTCAAAAGAGGACATACAGATGGCCGATAGACACATAAAAAGATGCTGAACATCACTAATTATTAGATAAATGCAAATTAAAACCACAATGAGAAATTACCTCACGTCTCTTAGAATGGCTATTACCAATAAATCAACAAACAAGTGCTGGCGAGGGTGTGGAGAAAAGGGAAACAACCTGCACTCTTGGTGGGAATGCAGACTGGTGCAATCACTTTAGAAAACAGAATGAAGTTTTTTGAAAAAATTGAAAATATAAATGCCTTATGTCTCAGCAATTACAAATCTGGGAATGTATCCAAAAAAATTGATACACTAATTCCAAAGATTTTACATATCCTTATGTTCATTGCAGCATTATTTAAAATAGCCAAGATTTGGAAGCAGCTCAAGTGCCCATCAGTAAATGAGTGGATAAACTCACTGTGATACATTTACACAATGAACTACTACTCAGCCATAAAAAAGAATAAAATTTTAACTTTTGTGCCAGCATGGATGGATCTGGAGATTTTTATGCTAAGTGAAAGAAGTCAAATAGTGAAAAATACCATATAATCTCATTTATATGTGGAATTTAATGAATACGAAAAGTTGGTGCATGAACACATGGAACAGATAGACAGCAATCAGAGGGGAGAGTGTTAAGAGGACTGGATCAAAGAGGTGAAAGGGTTAGCCAAGAAAACAATATACATCATATAACACAGACAACAGTGTGGTAATGGCCAGAAGGAATGGCAGTGGCGTAGTGAACATAACTGGCACCGGGGGCAGGACACTTTATTGGTGGTCCCCTGAGGGCGTAGTATGATTTTCTTGTTTGTCTTGGAGACCATTTGGCACCCCTCTGTGAGTGGCGCCCGGGGCATGATAGACCCCCTTGCCCACCCACCCCCTTGCTACACTACTGAGGAATGGCAGGTGGGGGCAAGGAAAAGGTGGTCAAAGGGGAAAAAAATTGGGATAAAAGAGAATTTGTTTGGAGCAGAAGGTACACAATGTTGTGTGCAGATGGTGTTTAATTGAGTTGTACACTTGAAATCTGTATGATTTCTGTATAAATGTCATCCTAATTATTTCAGTTTTTTGAATTAATAAATAAGTAACTAACAACAATGAAAAAGCTGGTACATTTACAAAATAGAATACTACGAGGTCATAAAATAGAAGGAAATTTTACCTTTTGTGACAGTATGGATGAACCTGAAGAATATTATATTAAGTGAAATAAGAGTGTCAGGGAATTAAAATACCAAATGATTTTACTTATATGTGGAATTTATTGAACAAAATAAGCTAACAAACAAAATATAAGCATAATCATGTATACATAGAACAGCAACAGCTGTCAGAGCAGAGGTGGTTGGGAAGTTGGGTGAAAATGGTGAAGGGCTTAGGAGGAAAGAAAACATATAGATAGAAACAATAGCATGGTGATTACCAGAGGGAAAGAAGGTGGGGGAGTGTGGAAGAGGGCAGAGAAGAGTTAAGTGGTGGCGATGAGGGATTTTTACTTTGGGTGGTGAGTGTGCAAAGCAGTGTGTAGATGGTATGGTATAAAGTTCTACACATGAAACCTGTATGATTTTATTGATTTATGTCACCCCAATAGATTTCATTTAAAAATAAAAAAATTAGTAGTCCATTATAAATATTATACATTATGATCAAGTAAGATTTATTCCTGAGCTGCAAGGTTGGCACCATATTCACAAATCAATTAACATGATATATCACATAAGTTAAGTAAATGATTAATGTTATATAAATGTATCAATACATGCAATAAAAGTATTTGATAAAATCTAGCACTTATTTACAATATAATCTCTCAGCAAAGTGAGAACAGAGAGCATACTTCAACATAATAAAGGTCATATGTGACAAACTCATAGCTAACATCATACTCGATAGAATCTAAAATTATTCTCAAGATCACAAACAAGCCAGGAATTTTCACTTTCACCACTTTTATTCAATGTAATAGTGAAAACCCTAGTCATAGAAATCAGATGAAAGAAGAAATAAAAGGCAGAAGAATTGAAAAAAAAAGTAAAACTGTCATTCGCAGATGACAAAATATTTTATATAAAAAATTTTAAAGATTCCACCTAAAAACAAAACGAGAAGTGATAATTTCAGTAAAGTATTAGAATACAAAATAAATATTTAAAAATAGGTTGCATTTTTATATACTAATAATGAACTATAAGAGAAACTAAGAAAAAGATCTCATTTACAATTACATCAACAAAAGTACCTAGAAATTAATTTAACCAAGGAAGTAAAAGATCTGTATTAACAAAATTATGACACTGAAGAAAAATTTGAAGAAGATAAAAACAAACAGAAGCATATACCATGCTCATGGATAGGAAGAATTAATATTATTAAAATGTCTATACTACCTAAAACAATCTACAGATTCCATGCAATTTATTTTAATTTCTACTTATTGATTTTAGTGGGAGAGGAATGGAGAGAGAGAGACAGGAACATCAATCTGTTCCTGTATGTATGTTGACTGTGGATTGAATCTGCAACATTTATGCCAGGGGTCCCCAAACTACCGCCCCCTGAGGCCCCCACTGCACTTCCGGAAGGGGCACATCTTTCATTGGTGGTCAGTGAGAGGAGCACAGAATGCATCCGCATCCTGTGCTCCTGGAGTACTCTATGTGGTGGCGCTGCAAAGCACAGCGTCGCTCACATGCAGTACTATTTCCGGTAATGGGGGACGCCAGTGTCACGGCTCTGGAAGCGCATTTTGTTTTTTACTTTAAAATAAGATATGTGCAGTGTGCATAGGGATTTGTTTATAGTTTTATTTTTTATAGTCCAGCACTCCAACGGTCTGAGGGACAGTGAACTGGCCACCTGTGTAAAAGTTTGGGGACCCCTACTCTATGCTTTGGGACAATGCTTTAACCAACTGAACCACCTAGTCAGTTCTATGCATTATTTTTCTTTAATTTTAAGAGAAGAGGGGAAGCAGAGAAACAGACTCCTGCATGCACTGACTAGGATCCACCTGGCAACTCCACTAGGGGCAATGCTTTGCCCATCTGGGACTCTAACTACATTGCTCCATTGCTTGCTCAGCCATTTTCTTAGCATTTAAGGCAGAGGTCATGGAGCTATCTTTAGCACCTGCAGCCAACTAGCTGGAACCAATAGAGAGAGAGAGAGAGAGAGAGAGAGAGAGAGAGAGAGAGAGAGAGAGAGAAGGGAGAGGGGGACAGGTGGAGAAGCAGATGGTTGCTTTTCCTGTGTGCCCTGACTGGGAATCAAACTTGGGACATCTACATACTGGACCGATGCTCTACCACAGAACCAAATGGCCAGGGCTCTCAGTGCAATTTTTATTATAATACTGATGACATATCTCATGGATCTAGAAGAAAATATTTCAAAAATATATATAGAACCACAAAGATCCCGAATAGCTGCCTCTTCCCCTCCTGAAGCCAGTAGCTAGATTGGTTTGGCGTTGGCCCAAGCATTGAGGATAGCTCAATTGATTTGAGCATTTGCTCCAGAGAATGTTGCTGGATGGATACCAGTCAGCTTGCATGCTGGAGTCTAACTATCACTATCTCCCTTCCTCTCACTTGGAAAAGGGGGTGAAAAAAGAACAAAGTTGAAAGAATCATACCAACTGATATCAAATTATACAGGGCCATAGTAAACAAAATAGCATGGCACTGGCAGCATAAAAACTGGCATGCAGACCAGGCCTATATGGTCAGTAAATATTCCTCAAAGGAAGAAAGACTGTACTCTAGGTTAAAGAAAGTCTGTTCAATAAATGGTGTTGGGAAAATTGAACAGATACATGCAAAAAATAAATAAATAAATAAACTTGAAAGTAGACCACCTCCATATACCATATATGCAAGAATAAACTCAAAATGCTTTAAAAAGACTTAATGTAAACCTTGAAACCATAAAACTCCGAAAAGAAACATGTGCAGTAAATATCTGAAATCTCTCTTAGCAATATCTTTTTCTGATACATATTTTTGAATAAGGGAAACAAAAGAAAAAATAAACAAATTAGACTACACCAAACTAAAAGTTTTTGTGCATGAAAGGAAACCATCTACGCCTGACCAGGCGGTGGCGCAGTGGATGAAGCATCAGACTGGGATGTGGAAGACCCAGGTTCGAGACCCCGAGCTCACCAGCTTGAGCACGGGCCCATCTGGCTTGAGCAAAAGCTCGTCAGCTTGGACCCAAGGTCGCTGGCTCCAGCAAGGGGTTGCTTGGTCCGCTGAAGGCCCGCAGTCAAGGCACATGTGATAAAGCAATCAATGAACAACTAAGGTGTTGCAGTGGCAACGAAAAGCTAATGATTGATGCTTCTCACCTCTCTCTGTTCTTGTCTGTCGGTCCCTATCTATCCCTCTCTCTGACTCTCTCTCTGTCCTTGTTAAAAGAAATAAATAAAAATAAAAATAAGGGAACCATCTACAAAATGCAAAGACAGCCCACTGAATGAGAGAAGATATTGACCAATGATACACTCATGAGGGGGTTAATAGCCACAATTTATAAAATCTCATACAACTCGGGGGTTAATAGTCAAAATTTATAAAATCTCATACAACCCAACACACAAAAGAGAAACAACCCAATTAAAAATAGGCAAAAGGTCTGAATAGACAATACTTCAAAGAGGCCATATAATAGACATATAAAAAGAAGCCCAATGTCACTAATCATCAGAGAAGCGCAAATTAAAACTACAATAAAATATTACTTTACACCTTTCAGAATGTCTATTACACTGGGGAACAATTCTTTTTTCTTTTCTGTTGCATGAGGTTTTAGAACTTTTTCTATATATTTCTGCAACACTGATTCCAAATCTAAAATTCGATTTTCGGTGCATGCTCTAGTTTTAATGCAATTTTAATTTCTTTTTGTTACAGTTAATGGCATGCATTGGTTTTTAAATTGAAGTTAAAGGGCAACTACTCTTGGATTGAAAATAACCACAAGGCAATTAATGTTTTACAAACATCACTTTTACATAATTGAAGTTGTTTTTTTCTTTTTTTGTTTTTTTTATTTTACAGAGACAGAGAGAGGGACAGATAGGGACAGACAGACAGAAACGGAGAGAGGTAAGAAGCATCAGTCATTAGTTTTCTGTTGCCATTGCAACACCTTAGTTGTTCATTTATTGCTTTCTCACATTTGCCTTGACCGCGGGCCTTCAGCAGATGAAGCAACACCTTGCTGAAGCCAGCGACCTTGGGTCCAAGCTGACGAGCTTTTGTTCAAGCCAGATGGGCCCACGCACAAGCTGGCGAGCTTGGGGTCTTGAACCTGGGTCTTCCGCATCCCAGTCCAACTCTCTATCCACTGCACCACCACCTGGTCAGGCTATAATAGTAGTTGTTTTAAATGTAAAAAATTTTTATCTGATAAAAACATCCTCTTATTTTGTTTTAGGATTGAATTATAGCTTCTTTCAGTAGGCGTAAATGTAAGAATAGTCCTGACACCTTCTGTTATATATGTGGCTGTTACACACTTCAACATCAAAATTACAATATTTCATAATTTGTGACATGGCATATATTGCTTATTTTCAAGTTCCCCTTGGCAATCAAGATAAGAATTGGGCTCCTCATATTGTGTGTCATAATTGTGAGGAAATGCTTCGTGACTGGACAAAAGGAAAATGCAAAGGAGTGTCTTTTGGTATTCCCATGGTTTGGTGTGAACCTAAGGACCACAACAGTGACTGTTATTTCTGTCTGATTCATACAAAGGGCACCAGCAAGAAAAAACTGCATATGATCACATATTCTAATATTCCTTTCGCAATATGACCTATTCCACACTCTGAGACACTCCCAGTTCCAGTTTTCAATGGTTTTATTTCTTCTAAGGATGAAGAAAGTGAACATGGTGATCAAGTGTATTTTGATAACATGCATGAAGAAATAAATGGTTGTAGAATCTGAAGGGTCTTCTTCTGATGCCAAGCAGACATTAACCCCTCAGCAGTTTAGCCAACCCTAATTGAATGACTTAGTAAGAGATTTGGGCCTATCAAAGAAGGCAGCTGAATTATTAGCCTCCAGGCTTCAAGAAAAGAATGTACTTCACGGGTCAGCTAAAGTATCCCATTTCAGGAAGCGTGAACAAATTTTTGTGGACTTTTTTTCTGAAGACAAACACTTTGTTTACAGTTATGATATCAGTAGTCTTCTCAGTCAGCTAGGTGTTACCACTTACAGTCCAACAGAATGGTGGCTATTTCTTGACAGCTCTAAACAGAGTCTGAAATGTGTTCTCCTACACAACGGTAATGTTTATGCAACAGTTCCAATTGGTTATTCAACTCATCTGCGAGAAGATTATAATGACATAAAAATTGTCCTTGACTTACTGAAGTATAAGGAGCATAACTGGATCATTTGTGTGGATCTTAAAATGATAACTTTCCTGCTAGGACAACAGGGAGGTTTCACAAAGTATCCTTGCTCTCTGTGTTTGTGGGACAGCCAAGCTAAGGAGAAACACTGGACACAGAAGGAGTGGCCAAAATGTGAAGCTCTGGAAGTAGGGATGCAAAATATTGTGAATGAACCTGTACTTAATTGAGACAGGATCATTTTTCCCCCACTTCACATCAAAATTGGCTTAATAAAGTAGTTTGTTCATGCATTGAATAGAGAAAGTGAATACTTTCAACATATTATTTCTGTTTTTCCTGCTTTGGCTTTTGAGAAGATAAAAGCAGGTGTATTCGATGGACCTCAAATTTGAGCCCTCATACATGATAAAGAATTTGCCAGGAAGATGAATAAGGAGGAGAAAACAGCATGGCAGTCCTTTGTGGCAGTTACAAAGAATTTCCTTGGCATCAAAAAGCAGAAAACTATGAACTTCTGGTTCAAAGAATGCTATTGGCTTTCTGTCACACTGGATATAACATAAGCATTAAGATTCACTTCCTGAACAGTCACCTTGATAAATTTCCTGAAAATCTTGGAGCTGTTAGTAATGAGCAGGGAGAACGCTTTCTTCAAGATTTGAAGACGATGGAAGAGCATTTTTGGGGTGATGGGACAGAAATATAATGGCAGACCACTGCTGGAGCATCAAACGAGATTGTCCTCAACAAGTACACAAATGTAAGAGCTACAAATGCAAATTTTTGCCTGAATCAAATTTAAATAAGTTTCGCGCAAATTATATGACGCAAATAAGTGTTTTAATATGTTATATTTTGAAAATGTAGACAAATTCTGATGCAATTATATCTTTTAGTGCATTTACAGCATTTTATAAATTATTATCTTTTCACAAAGATGATGCCCAAGAAGATATTCTACTTCATTATGTTAAACTAAATGTTGAAAATTTTACAATAAGATGAAAACCTAAAACCTTGAATTGCAAAAAACTGTTGCTTACAGAGAATAACTAATGTCAGATTTGAGATCAGCACACTCCAATTAGGTAAGAACCTTTGTGGATGCAACAAAAATTTTGTTCCCCAGTGTTATTAATAAGTCAACAGATATCAAGTGATAGTGAGAAAAGAGAACCCCTGTGCACTGTTGGTGGGAATGCAGATTGTTGTAGCCACTATGCCAAACAGTATGGAAAGGTCTCAAAAAATTAACAGTGAAACTGCCTTAGCATCCAGCAATTCCACTTCTGGGTATATTCATTAATTCAAAAGAACCTATACAATTCTGTATTCACTGCAGCGTTATTTATAATAGTGAAGATAATGGAAGCAACCCAAGTACCCATCAAAGTACAAGTGGATAAAAAGCGGTGGTATATCTATCTATCTACCTATTATCTATCTATCTATCTATCTATCTATCTATCTATCTATCTATCTATCTAATCTATCATCTATTTATCTATCTATATCTATATCTAATGAAATATTACTTGGCCATAAAAATCTTACTATTTGCAACAGCATGGATGGACCTAAGGGAAATAAGTCAGAGAAAGGCAGATACCATATGACTTCACCTATAAGTGGGATCTAAATAACAAAATAAATGAACAGACTCATTGACACAGATAACAAACTTATGATGCCAGTGAGTAGAGTGTTTGGAAAGCTGGGTGACAATATTAAAGGGATTGAGAAGTACAAACTGGTAGTTAAAAAATAGTCAAAGAAAATTTATAAAACATAGAAAAAATAGTCAATAATATTATAATAACCATATATGGTGCCAGGTTGGTAATGGAAATATTGCTGGAAACAATGTGTAAATTGTATGATTGTGTAACCGCTATGTTGTACACTTGAAACCATTACAAAATATTGAATGCAAAGCATAATTGAAAAAATAAAATAAACAAAAGTTACTTATATTTTCAATCTTGAGAAAATGCTGTAAGAAACTTGTGAAAAAATTTTACTTGACATTTGTAATTAAAATAGAGAAAAATATGGAAAGAAAACTTTGGATTTTTGTATCCAGTTAGAAAGTAATAGTTAATGTGCCCAGTAAGAAAGTATGTCAATTCATTATCGACTATAAGAAACACAAACCAATGGCTGTTTAACTTAACTGTAGGACAGGTGAAGACATGCAGAAAGAAGGACACTGACCGAATAGCTGGGGTGATTGAAGGATAGAATTTGGCAGAAACCCAGGAAGGGGCAGAGGGGTAGAAACAGAATGACAGTACTGATAAATGCTTCAGTAGGGATGGTTCTTGAAAACATTATGTGAGAGAAGTCATGCACAAAAGGCCACATATTGAATGATTCCATTTATATGAAATATTCACCATATGTAAATCCACAGGGGCAAAAAGCAGAGCAGTGGTTTGCAGGGGTTGGGAAGAGGGCAAGGCAAGGAGTAACAGCTTCATTGGCATGGGGTTTCCTTTTTGTGTGAGATATACATCTTGGAACAATATAGATACGATAGTTGTACAACATGGTGAGTGTATTAAGTGCCAATAAGTTGTACACTTTAAAGTGTACTGTTAACCTTGTAAAAATTTACCTCCACCACAAACAGAATAGACTGGTAGGGACTACTTTGGGAGGAATAAAATTCTAATTGCTTTTTCCTTTCTTAAAACTTTTAGTTTGGGCAAATATACTTTATATACCCTTCTTCCTGTTGTAAAGGGACAATGAAAAATATACTGCTCAGAAAAAATAGGGAATATTTTAAAATGAATATGAAGCAATAAAGTATCCCCTAATTTTTGTGAGCAGTATAGTATCTTGACCAGATGTCCCGCTTTTGGCGGGACAGTCCCGATTTTTAACAATTTGTTCCGAGTCCCACAGCGTTTTTAAAAAGTCCCGATTTAAAAATATGTATTACAATACTATTTTTGCATTCTATGAAATTATTTTTTTGCTCCATATAGACCAAATTTTTAATCAAGAACCCCCCCCCATCAATGGTGTCCCACTTTACCAATTTTAAAATCTGGTCACCTTATAAAATCTTGAGGCTTAGTAGTGGGAGATAGGCTCAGATTTGAATAGACCAGCAAGATTCCAGAAACAATGGGGAAGATGTAATTTTCTAAAAGTAATACAGTGCTGTTAGAAAGAAATGTGGATATTGGGTACACTCAGATACACTTACAATATCTCTATTAGGGGCAAAAATTATTAGTAATCAGGCACAAGACAATCTTTGTAAGCAGAGTAGGTAAGATGTTGTAAAAAGAAAACAAATATACTGAAATATATTCACTGTTTCAGAGTTTAACCTTTCATTAAAATATATGTCATTGTTTTGTATGTAAAATATTTGCTTTGGAATATACAAATAGTTAAAATAAAATTCTATTTTTTTGAGTGTTTTCTGGAATGCATATTGTGTAGAATTCAGAGGATAAATGGGGCAAAGGCCATTTGAAGTCAATTGGGAGGTAATACATATTTTGAAAACAGTATGGAAAAAGAGATATCACAATTAATTCTCTGCTTTTCGTTAATCATTACTGTTAGGATTCTTTGTGGGATTATTTTTGGTTAAAATTTAGGAAGTTAGAGGAATTTCCTTGAAATGTCTGACAGACCTGAAGACAGATCACTGAAACAAAACAATAATAAAATGGCATGATTTTTATGACAAAAGAAGTGTGAAGTTCATATCTCTTTCTGTTCTTATATGCAGTATATGTATGATGTACAATGATGCTTGTTCTCAGTGGTGACTGAAAAAGTTGTACCAGAGAAAGCACTTAAATGCTATACAAAATTGAATATAATCAGACCATGGTGGCTATTTGATGTATCAAAGAAATAGGTTGGTTAAGTCAAGACTCTTCTGATTATATTTATTGCAATAAGAATTTATCCAAAACAAAGTTGTATAGTACATTTTATACTATAATAAAGTATCAGACAGTATTCATCCAAATTAGAAAGGAATTTATTTTAACTATCTAATACAATTATATTTCTCTCATTGGCACACAGACTATTGAATGGATAGATGAATAACATAGAGGTAGGTCATCTAAATTCTCTGTAAGTTAGTTTCCTGCCTTAGTTGATGATGTGGAAAAATGTCATTTGTTAAGTATATTATCTGATTTTCTTTATTTTATGGTATCTCCAGAAGATAGTTATATTTTCTCAAAATACTGCTCAGGGCTTTAATATTATTGAGATAAATGAAGGAATATAGAAGCTAGTTAATGCCACAAGTTACCTGTTTTAAAAACAACCACATTCTTCAAATTGCTATCTTTCCATTGGCAGAATCACATACTATCTTTCCATTGGCAGAATCCCACCACCAATATATTTAACCCTACCACCAATACATTTTAACTATGGTTGCCCCTTACTGCCAACCATCATCTCTCATTGTCTCCTCAACATGTACTTCACTCACAGTAAACTTATTTAACACTGGTTCTTAGTTCTTGCCTAGTTATCCTCAGTAACTCAATTCCCAACATTTACATAAAATAACCATAAAAAGAAACCAACAAAAAACAGCATAAAATCTATATGTTACAGGGTACAACACTAGGACTGTGTGTATGGAACTAGCAATATTAAATAATAACAGATAGTGGTGAGCATTTAATTATATGGGATGATGGAAAATGGGGTGGGAACTGACAGGTGTGTATTAAGAGTAGGAAGAGTACAATAAGGGAGAATAGAGAGTGGCAGAGGGTGAGGAATGGGAGGACAAAGAGATCTAAGCATAACTGGATGTATTTAGATTCTATTTTAGATTATGTCAAATAACAGTCTTACTAGTGTAGCTATTGGGAACTGACATTTAATTAGTGAATGATGAGCAAGATATAGCCAGGTGAAAAGAAACCTCTTAAGAAAAGCCAGGCAGAGAAAGACAAATATCATATGATTTTACTTATATGTGGAATCTAATGAACATTGGGAACCGAGTAACAGAATAGAGGCAGAGGCAGGGTCACGGGGAGCAGAGAGACAGATGACAGAGGAACAGGGATAAGAGGATGGGATCAGAGAAGGTAAAGGGATTAGTGAAATTATATATAAATGACACATAGATACAGATAAGAGGACAGCAAATCCCAGAGGGAACGTGAGGAGAGAGGTAAGCGGAGGGGGGACAAAGGGAGTGTTAATGGGGGCACATTGTTGGGGTGGAGGGAGTTATATTGAGTGGGACATTTGAATCCATGTTAACACAATAAATTTTAAAATTTAATAAAAAATGGAAAACAGCTCAAAAAATTAAAAAATAAAATAAATAAAAAAGGAATAAAGCCATCATTATTTATTTTGCAGTGTATACTTGCAAAAAATTTGTATTGTCCTTTATTCAACCTTCACAGTATTACTGTGAGAAAGATGGGGAACAAGAATTAGCTATTCATTCTTTCTTGTGAACTAAACAAAAGAAAATGGCTTAAATTTTTGTCAAGTTAAAACACATTGGCTAAAAAGCCCATAACTTTGCTAAAAATATATTTCCAAATGAATTCCCAGTTTTAGTAAATGACTGTTGAATTTACTAATTATCAGTTTTATAACACATCAGCTTTAAGCCAGGATGACATTGGAAGACTCAAGATTAACACAAACATGGAAAGTAAAATCAACTTTCTATACTATATAGTTAACACACTCTTGCCCAAAATATTCTTTCAAAGGACTGTCACATTACCTGAAATTTTCATGTTATTGAGTCTTTTGGATGAATCACTGAAAGTCCCCACAATGGAAAACAATATCTGTATTATAGTACAATAATTTGACCATCTACATTTACTTGGATACTTTTTTTTTTTTTCAGAACAATTCCCAATCAACTCAAAAAATTCCAAGAGAATGGAACAAAAGACAGAAGATTTTCAACAGAGTGAGGAAGTGAATCAAGAATCACTTTATTCGCCTGACCAGGTGGTGGCGCAGTGGATAGAGTGTCGGACTGGGATGCGGAAGACCCAGGTTCGAGACCCCAAACTCGCCAGCTTGAGTGTGGGCTATCTGGCTTGAGCAAAAAGCTCGTCAGCTTGGACCCAAGGTCGCTGGCTCCAGCAAGGGGTTGCTAAGTCTGCTGAAGGCCCGCGGTCAAGGCACATGTGAGAAAGCAATCAATGCACAACTAAGGTGTTGTAACGGCAATGAAAAACTAATGATTGATGCTTCTCACCTCTCTCCATTCCTGTCTGTCTGTCCCTATCTATCCCTCTCTCTGACTCTCTCTCTCTGTTCCTGTAAAAAAAAAAAAAGAATCACTTTATTCAAGAGTTACTGGATAAAATTCCCTGGTGGTGGGAATTTGAGATTACAAAAGACACATACACTAACTGAGTTATTGAATGAGTATTTATTGAGCTGCAATGCACCAGACACCGTCATTGGTGCTGGGGCTAGAGTATTTAATAATAATAATAATAATAATAGTAATAAACAGACATCAATCCTAGTACCCCTGAACCCTCTTTTTTTCCCATTAAATTCAAATGGGAATAAAGACAATAAACAATAATAAGTGAGAAAAAAATGTTAAGTATTGACATGTTCTAAAGAGAAAAGGAAAGCAGAGAAGGAGGTAAGAGGTGTGTGTGTGTGTGTGTGTGTGTGTGTGTGTGTGTTCTTGTTGTTGTGTGTGTGGCATATGGTGAAAATTAAAGGAAACCTGGGAATGAACCATCAGATATCTGGAAGGCAAGATCTTTCAAGTAGGGGAATTAGCCAAAGGCATTGAATAATCTCATGAGGGTAAAAAGAAAAAGGACTTTCAAAAGGAATGATAAAACACTGGAATCACTTCTTTAAAAATGCTGTTTAACATCAGCCTGGCCTTGACTTGCCTCTTCAGAATCAGAGTACAGACAGCAGCACTGCATGGTCTCAGCCCTCTCTGCTCCTCAGCCCAGTGGTGCATTACTAAAACTACTGTTACCTACAGGCGCTCTTCTGGAAACCTCATCCCCTCTCAGTTTACATCACTCACTCTCTCTGTTGATGATGACTCTTAATTTCTTTATCTATGGAAACTGATTCCTCTATCAACATTTTGACTCTACTACTCTCTTGCCAACATCCTTGATTTCCACGTCCCTTACTTTTCTGGGAGGATCAGTCTATATCTGCCAACTTTTGATGATTCCCATCTCCCTTACCTTAGATTTGATCTTTATATAGTATCTAGACTATGGTAATATATCTTCCTAACCAACTGCTAAGTCCACCCTCTATGAACAGCTGATCCTATCACTCCTCCCTGCATCCCACCACTATGCCTTAGAGTCTAACAGTTGGATATGTGTGGGGGTGGAGGTGCTTCTTGTTGCTACATGGTACTGCTCTGATGGTTGATAAGCTTCATGCTGAGCAACTGCAGTACCACCATCAACTGCTCCAAATCTCTGCTCTGCTTCTTAAAATGAAGAAATCCCCTTCCCTTCCAGGAGGTGTAGGACTCTATCCTCAGCATGCTGGCACTTTTAGTGGGGTAGCTGATCTCAGGAATACTGAGTTAGAACCAGTTCCAGAATATACTTATCTGGTTACAAGCCCCTTGGAAGAAGGTAATTTTTCCTTTTAAAGTACCCATAATTTTTCTCTAGTTGATGCTTGATTCTTTACACAGGGAGGGTACCATCAGGGACTCCATGATGATTTTTCCACTAAGAGAGATCCTAGGTAGAAAAATTCATTTGGGGTCTCTATGGCATTCTACGACAACACTCTCAGTTTAGAAAATGAGGGAACCATCCTTCCTTTCTCTCACTCAACCATACAACCTTATAAATGGTCCAGTCTCACAGTACTAAGAACAACTGTTCCAAGTTTTTAAGAAGTTTACAATCAAGTCGAGAAGAATAAGATTAATTTACTTTAAGGAAAGGGATACTGCCTTACATCTCTTTGAAGTCTCTTCATTCAAAGTTCTCTGATATTTATTTACTTCAGCTATTCTGCATAAAATAACTGAGAAAAGATAACATATTAGGTTTAAAATTTGTAAAATGTATAAAAAGCTATGCAAGTGAAGATGCCTAAATAAATGAAAAAGGTAATTAATGAATAAGCAAGCTTTCCCCCCCAAAATGTAGTTTAGGGTGCCATTCGTATAGTGAAGAGAGGGGAGAAAAAAGAGTAGACTGATACCCCAAAGGAAATTAATTGTAGTTATAGATTACACTGTATGAGGTTTAAAGACATAATATTGATAAAAATAAAATTTGTTATTTATTGCCTGATCTGTGGTAGCACAGTGGATAAAGCTTCGACCTGGAATGCTGAGATAACCAGTTTGAACCCCCAGGCTTGTTTTGTCAAGGCACATACATGAAGCAATTACTAAGAGTTGATGCTTCTCACTCCTCCCCTACTTTCTCTCTCTCTACTCTCTAAAATCAATAAACAAAATCTTTTCAAAAATCTGTTTTTCATTAATTCCATTGAAGTTATCTCACTTAAAGCCCTCAACAATCTTATGTGGTAGGTGATATTAAAATCTCTGCTCTCTAGATAAGGCTTAGATTACTTTTCCAAGATCATACAGAATATCATAAAAATTAAGTTATTATCTAAAAATTTGAGATTTAGAGCTTGTGTATGGAAGAGAACTAATGAATGATGGCTTGTACAATTTTGTACATTGTTGTATATTGTAAATTTATTCTATGAATGTATATAATATGTTTGCATATATAGGTGAATTGATGTATAGATATATGAATATATAGATGTTTGTTCAGTTCTGCCTCTAATTTTTTAATATTGTCTGTAGTCAGAAAAAAAATTATAACATTTTAGGTTCACATCACAAAGGCTGAACACTGTTGTCTTTTATTCTTGACTAATGAGATCCTTGTATCTAATTTTACACTTGAGCTCTTGCTTTGCAGTCTCCTTTCAGAATCTTTTTTTCTTCTCTATTTCAATTATTTACTACATTGGCAAGCACCCCAGCTCTGCCTTTTGTATGCTGTTCTGATACAAAATTGTAGTACAGTATTTAAGTTGGATGAATTTGAATACTTGAGTCTTCCAAATACCCATATTTACACAAAGTCAGTTTGACTAACCCCTGTACCACCCGAGAGAATAAATTCAAGACACTTTTCAGTTGGTATATCTACTTGCCTTGGTGACTGATTGCATCTGGGGTGAGGGAGTGCTATCCATATTGCTATTATCACTTTCTCGCTAGCTAGAAAAATGGAACATTGAACATGAGACTATTCCACATATCTGGCCTGAATAATTGGATGCATGCCAGCACCTTCATATGGGATACTTAAGGAATTAATAATTGAAGATGAAGACAAAAGGATTAAGAACAAATCTAGTCTGCTGATTGGCTGGTGGTACTGCCATAAACTAAAATAGAAAATATAGAAGACAAAAATGTTTAGAGAGATTGTAGTAAATTATGTACAGAATTTTGGACAGAGTATTTCAGTAGCCTTTGAGGATGAAGATAAATATATACTTTAGGAGAAAGTTAACACTAGAAAGATATGGGAGTTACCCACAAATAATTTGATGCATCTACAGTGGTGGTGACACTGCCTGGCTTGGGGAAAAAGAGCATGTTAATTCCCAGTAATATTTTTCACTGTATCTTAAATAAAAATAATAATATTTTATTGTAAAAACTTTGTATTTTTTATACTTAGGTAAAAGTCAAAAAAAATTTTATAGAATATTAATATTTTATTGGCTATATTGTACAATTTAAATAAAAACAGTGTATTTGTTCTGCAAATGTAGGTTTAACAAATGAGCCTTGGCTTAACCAGACTTCTTTGCTAAAGCTCTACTTATCTAGAGTTTTAAAACCATTATTATAAGTCTAATATATAAATTTCAGGACTCCACTTTTATTAAGATATTCAAGAGTTTGCTGCATACAAACTCAATATGTTTTAAGAAGTTATAGTTTTATTTACTGTTGGACAGTATATGTGATAATTCATGAAGATAATAAGTAATTTATCCTTAAACTTACAGAGTCAATAGGAGGAGAAGAGCAGTAGAGCATACATGCTTTGGAAACCCAGTCTTGTGCCCACAATTTGTGGTAGTGGTAGAACTTATAAAATGTCATCAATTAAAAAATACTTAGAGTGAAACATTAATATTTTATTGACCAGGTAATCAAAATACTTGTATTTAGTCTTAACACTATTACTAAACTAGTTTTCTACCTCAATTCTAGTTACATCATATTACTTTGTATTCAATGAAATGAATTTTACATAAAATTTAGTATTATAGGTTAAGAAAAAGGAGACTCCTTACTCTATGAATGGAGAATGACTATATATTTTAAGAATTATATTTCATGAACTTTTCTTAGACTGCTATACAATTTAAAATAATTAGTATGTAAATTCTTCCCTATAAACTTAAAAGTATCTATTGAACATGTGATTAAAAGTCTCAGTGATTATTGTAAGTATAATTTCACAAATAAAAATTTGTGCCAAAATATATCCTTTTCTACCTATATTCTGTCAATCAACTTTCATATACATATACTTGGTCATAATATTTTAGCATCTTTCTTTCCTTGGAATACACGCAAGCTTCTAGCTATGCTGCCACTATAACTGTATATATGTATGGGACACTAGGAGCACAATTGATTTTACTATAACACATTTTACTTTTATCATTTGAAAATAAGTTTTAATACTATTTAGTGATTACAACTCTTCTTCTATTTTAAATGTGTATGTCCCACTAGAAGCTAAACATTTTCAGTAGTATGCTTGTGTGCTTTTGATAGTAGGGAGTATTTTTTTTTTTATTTTTGGTAACATCTGACACAATTCCTACCTTATAATAGGTGCTTTACAGTGTTTGTCAACTAATAGAAGAGTTTGTTTATTTTTTCACTTTTAGAGAGTATGACCCATAATTCTCAAGTTTTCTTATTGTTTCTGTGTATTCTCTAGTAATATACAGTAAAAACGTGTCAATTTTTGTTCTTGTTGCTTTTGGTGAGATGAGGGGAGAGAGTTAGGCAGACTCCCACATATGCTCCCACTAGGGGATCCAACAACCCGGTTTGGGGGCAGTGCTGCAGTACCAAGCTATTTTTAGCATCCAAAGCTGATTTGCTCTCACTGGACCTATCCTCAGCATGCTTGAACAAATTGAGCCACTGGGAGGTGAAAAGGGAGAGAGGGGGGAGAGGGAGTGGGGTGAAATAAATGATTGCTTTCTCTGTGTGCCCTGACAGGGAATCGAACCCTGGAAGTCATATGCAGGGCCGATGCTATATCCACTGAGCCATCAGTCAGAGCCATGTGTCTGGTTTAGTAAGGAACCACTGGCTATGTATTTTTAAACTGAGCCACCTCTAAAAATACTTTATCAAATCTTTTTTTCTCTTCTAGATTCAGCTCAAATGTTATCTGTCTGGGAAGCATATTTAAGTCAGAATCAATCATTCACCTCTAGCAACTCAGCAAAGTGTAATTAGATCTATATGCTGATCACTATGAATATGGGTTACTACTCTTTTGGTTTTCTGAGCTATTTTTCATTGAAGAGATGCTTCTGCTTTATGTAGGTTAAGACTTCTTACAAAAAGAATAAAAATAAAAAAAGTCTGAGGTAATAATTATTATTCAGGAATAGAATTTTCAGCAAAGCAATAGTCTAGATTTCAGTGATTGAGAATTAAATTTCCGAATTCCATTATGTTTATATTTAGCATTGATTTATGAGATTAGTGCATAGATTTTTACATAAGCTTTCTGTACAGGAAGAAATGGAGAAAAAGTCTGACCCTTTCTAGTCCTGGAGAACTGTATCAAGAAAAGAGAGAGGTGGGAGAATACAATGAAAAAGCTGTATCCTCTCTATGAGTAAAGATATCACTGGGAGCAGACAGAGACCTTGACCCCATTTGAGACTCTGGAAAAAATTTAAAGGCACAACCTGAAATTTTGTTTTTCCAATGCCCTGTGTATTATAAGTCCTTGGGTAGCTAAGTGTCTGATTGGTGGCATGCCAAGACTTGGAAATGTGGTGTACTTCTGTGAGTGGACCACCTAGGCTGGAAGTGAATGGAACTCTCAGTGTAGTGTTTACACAGCAATATGAGTGAAAGTGATACTGAACCTACTATGGTAGCAATATGCACATTCTAGAAGCCAAAAGACTGGTTGAGAGTTTTCTTGCTCAGATTTCAACACTGGAAGACCACAAAACATCCAGAAACTAGGCAATCAAGGAACATTGCCAGGATGCTGGAGGAGCCAAACTACCCACTGAAGGAAACTTCCATCCTTACCACCCGCACACCATATCCAGATGTCCTGTTGGCAAGGAATCTGGAAGGCAGTAACAAGAGTGAGAAATCTGAGAGACTGAAAACAGTTTCTTAGAGTTATTAAATATCTCAAACATGTTATCAGTTGTCATATTCAACTAAGTTTTAAACTGGATTAGACAACTAGTTAATGTTTTTCCCAATAAACTAAAGATGCAGCCCTTTGAAAATACCCTATTAGCTATAAATAAAAATAAAGAAACTGAATGCTCTTTAGGAATTACATAACTTACCTTTATATTTTTATTATAGATTATAATTTATTCTTCCAAAATATTTTAATTTACACATCTATTAGCTTTTTTCATATTTTTAACAGAAAATAATATATGTACCTATCTCTGTATTAGTTTTGAGGTTGCCCTAAAGAATACCACAGACTTAGTGACTTAAACAACAGAAATTTATTTTCACCCAGTTCTGGAGGTTGAAAGTCCTAGATTAAAGTGTCAGCAGTGATGATTTTTAATGAGACCTCTCTCCTTGGTTTGCAGATGGCCTCAAGTGACCTTGACTCTCTCCATGCACCCTCTTGTTTCTTCCACCCTTATGACCTCATATAACCTTAATCTCCTCCATAAAGACCCTAACTCTAAATACAGTCACATTGAGAAATTGACTTTAACATACAAATTTGTGGGGTTAGCATGATTCAGTTCATAGCCATCTTTTTTATTATATTATTTATCTGAAGAAGAGACCTTGTCATTATATTTCTAATCTCTATCATGGTGACTGACATGTAGTATGTGCTTAATAAATAATGAATAATAATATATGCACAATGCAGTATAATATGGTACATAAAGGCACAGACTTTTGAGACTTGTGTTCAAGTTCCAGCTCTTATCTAGACCCAGTTTTAAAAGCTGTAAAATAGGCATAATAATAATGCCTCTCTTTTTTAATTGTTACATGAAATGAGTGTCTAGTAAATTATAAATGCCCAATAAATGTTAGTTGGGATTGTTGTCATTTAACTATGCTTCATCTAATTAGTCTCCTCTCATTTGCATATAGGCTAAAACCCTCATCTTTCCTGTCTCATAGGCTGGATCAGAGCACCCTAGGCTATAATCAAGGGCTGCAGACGTAGAGTAGTCAGCATGTCACAGAACTGTCATCCGAGGCTGTTTTCTCCAGAGACTGTTTCTGTCTGCTTGGGGGTGATATTTTGGCCCTCCTGATGGGTAATATTCTTAGTGTTTTCAGGCAAAGTTAGGCTGAATTAATTTTAGAACTGACCCACTTACATATTTTTAAACTTTAGACTACGGCAGCTGAACAGCTAAGTTGGCCAATTTACAAACCGTATTATGGCTTATAAGGGGCAAGCCACTTTCAAAATAACACCAAGAGGCTCAAGAGTCCATGTGAGTGGTTCTTGACATATTCAAAATATCAATTATATCCTTAACCCTTGGTTGTCTGCTGGAAATCTAATAGTTCAGAGGGCATAAAAAAGAAATTATGCTATGGTCTAAAAAGAAAGATCAAATCTAGACTGTCACAGAATAATTTTTAAATAAATATAAATTTAGGAAAACTTCAACTATACTGAACTATATTCACATGCCAAAATTTAATTTTAAAATTTGAATTAATTTTGTTAATTTGCAGGTTCTTTGTGAGTTTAATGAATGGTATACAATTTATTTATAACTGCAAAACAGGATTCTTGAAATCTTTTATTATTTAATTCATGATCTTTTATTATTTTTACTTTATCATGTGCTTATTCATTTAGAGATGTAGTCTACAAATATGTTTTCAATTAAATTTATTAGGGTGACACCTGTTAATACAATTACACAGGCTTTAGGTGCCCAATTCTACAACACATCTCTGTACACTGTAATGTGTGTTCACCACCCCAAGTCAAGCCTTCCCCATCTCTATTCATACCCTCATACCCACATACCTTCCTCCACCTCTCTTACTTCCCTCTACCCCATCAATCACCACATGGTGTTCCTGAGCTTACTGGGTTTATTTTGTCTTTTTTTATTTGCTCTATCCCTCTACCTTCCTCATGCAGACTCCCTCTGCCTCCTTGCCATAGCTGTCAGCCTGCTCTCTATGTGAGTCTGACTCTATTTTACTTTTTAGTTCTTTTTTTTTCCATTAAATTCCACAAATAAGTGAAATTATATGGCACTTGTCTTCCTCTGATTAGCTTATTCACTTAGCATAGTGATTTCCAGGTCCATTCACATTGTTGCAAAAAGTAAGATTTCCTTCTTTTTTATGGCCAAGTAGTACTTCATTGTGTAAATGTACCAAAGCTTTTTTATCCACTCATGTACTGATAAGCACTTGGGCTGTTTCCAGATCTTGGCCATGATCTTTTAAAATAATCACTAATTGACATAAAGTGATTCAGAATACTTAGTATAATAGTTATTTTACTCTTATATTTTTATTTAGTCATGACTCTTAAAATAATTTGGTTGTCTTTTCTACATTAAAATAATGTTTCTGACCTGCTACCAATGCAATAACTATATAAGCTACACTTTTTAGGTATCAGTGACAGATTTTACCTTATTTGAAAACACCTCATTTTACTTACTCTTAACAAAGGCCTAAATTAGTGAATATGATTCAAGATAAACTTTGGATGAAAACTCAAGAGCCAGAATAAATAGCAAAGAAATTTCATTCTCATACCAAGCATATTGACAGATAATAGCTCCCTGACGCACTGTGATGAAAATAAAATTAAGCCCAAGTCCAACTCAGTAAGAAAAATGTTATAATGGAATTGTTAATGGAAGTAAAAAGAAGGGAGTGAGCTCTGCAGACATGTTGATTACACTGGATTTTATTAGTATTTACTCAGCACCTACTAGGTGCACGACTCAGTGAGCATCAATGCAAGAGATACAAAAATAGGTCATTTACCCCTTGAATTCAAGGAATACATCAGTGTGAGGTAGGAAGAAGGGGGAAAATCTCATATGCACTGGATGATAAAAGTGGTATATGAGGAGTGCCTATAAAGTGCTGATTGGGAATTTAGAAGGGAAAAATGAATTGAATGGATTGTTTTCAAAACCAGTTTAGTGTAAAATAATTCCACGATGTTGCCCTACCATTCCCACTGCAAAAGTTAGTTTACTGACAACTAGTTTAAAGATTATGGAGTTCTCCTTTTTCTTCATTTAGATTAAATAATGTTTAAAATATTCGACACTTTTTTAATGTTTCTAAGAGTTACAAACTTTTGCTTCAAAGTCAATTATTTACTCTTTAAATTTTGAACAATATTAATTTTGCTACTTACTTTTATTTATATAGACTCTATTTTTATTATATCTACCTTAGGGAAATGTTGTGACCATATGTGAGTGGCAAGGGGAGCTATGAACATTTCATCACAGTCAAGGAGTTACTGATGAGGAAGTTTTTCTTTCAGTCGATATTCTGGTCTCTTTATCAGAAGACTAAAACTAACATTATTTTATAATAAAAGTCTGTTCAGGGTTAAGTGGAAAAGTCTGTAGGAATGATCAGCTAGTTTCCCATTATATGATACTTTTACATATGCAGAACTTAAAAGATACTACTGTATTTGCTAGTAGCTTTGATGTAGAAATGAAATAGGAACAAAGGAAACCATCAACAAAATGAGAAGAAAGACTACTGAATGGGAGAACATGTTCACCAGTGATACATATAAAAAGGGGTTAATATCCATAATTTAAAAAGAACTGATACAACTCAACACCAAAAATACAAACAAACAGCAAAAACAATTTCATTAAAAAATGGGCAAAGGATCTGAATAAACAGTTCTCCAAAGAGAACATATAGATGGCCAATACTTATACATAAAGATGCTCAATGTCACTGATCATCAGAGAAATTGCAAATTAATACCACATTGAAATGTCACCTCACACTTCTCAGAATAGCTATCACCAATAAGCCAACAAACAATATGCAGATAGGTGCAGCCACTGTGTAAAACAGTATAGAGATTCCTCAAATAATTAAAAATGAAACTATCTTATGCCCCAGCAATTTCACTTTTAAAAATATATCAAAAGAAACCCAAAACACTGATTGAAAAGAATATATGCATGCTTAAGTTCATTGCAGAATTTTTCACAATAGCCAAAATTTAGAAGCAGATCAAGCTCAGGAAGTAGATGAGTAGATAAAATAAACCTGTGGTACATTTACCCAATGGAATACTGCTCAACAGTAAAAAAGGAAGGAACTCTTACCTTTTGCAGCAGCATACATGGACCTGGAGAGCATTATGCTAAGTGAAATAAGCCAGTCAGAGAAAGATAAATACCATATGATTTCACTTATATGTGGAATCTAGTTAACAAAATAAACTAGCAAACAAAATAGAAACAAAGACATGAATACATGGTACAGACCCTACAGCTGTCAGAAGGGAGTGGGGGATTGGGAAAAAAGATAAAGAGATTAAACAAAAAACAAACAAAACAAAACCTTAAAGATACAAACAGCAGTATGGTGATTACCAAAAGAAAATGGGTGGGAGAAGTAGAAGAGGGTAAAAAGGGGATAAATAGTGACAGGAGGAGACTTGATTTGGGGTGGTGAAACACAATCAAATATACAGATGATGTATTATAGAATTGTACTCCTGAAACCTATATACTTTTATTTAACAATATCACCTCAATAAATTCAATAAAAATTTAAAAATAAAAAAATTAAATAAAATAACTGTTGGAAGCTACAGCCCGAGGACTACTGTCTGTTTTTGTAAAGTTTTAATGGCACATGCACACAGACACACAAAGAAATGAAAACACAAAATTACCCGAGCATGAAAGAGTAAAACAAGCCTAAAACAGAAATAAATAAGTGCCCCTACTAAAATCTAAAAATAGTACTAAGTCTAGAACAATTGGGACTTATAAAAAAGAATTCATCTATTTTTCTTAGGAGATATATTACAAAACATATAACTATATAAACTATACATATATATCACAAAAAACAATGTTTAGAATAAAATTTAGATATTAAAATTTGTTCTCATCAGCCAAAATAAATAATAAATACTTTATGTACTACAATTTGTTTATTAGCTTGGAACAAGTTTAAGTAATCTGAAAGATTGTGCTATTGAACCCCAAAAGACATGTAAATTATAAAGCCATGATAACAAGTTTGGAAATCATAAGAGATCTAAATAGTAAACATAGACAAAATGAGAAGACAAAGACATATGCCTCAAATAAAAAATGAAAAAAAACAAATAAAAAAATCAAATTTCTAGAGAAAGAAACAAATGAAATGGAAGCAGCAAAGATACCAGGTATAGAGTTCAAAACAATGCCTATAAGGACAGCAAGAACAGGGGGAAAATAGATGATCACAGTGAGAACTTAAGTGCAGAGACAGTAGGAATTAAAAAGAAAATAGAAACAATAAAAAACAGTCAGAAATGAAGAATACAATATATGAAATAAAGAATACAATAGAAGGAATCAACAACAGATTAGATAAAACAGAGAATTAAGTCATCAATTTAGAGGAAAAGATAACAGTAAGCATCAAGGAAAAATTTTTAAATGAGAATAATTGAAGAGACCTCTGGGACAACATCAAATATAACAACATATACATCATAGGGATACCAGAAAAAAAGAGAGTAAACAGAGAAAAATGGTGACAGAGTAGATGGATATTACAACTCCCACCTTTCAGAACCAAAGTGTATTACAATTTACCTTAGGAACAATCATCTTGAAAAACCAACTTTGGACTAAACTAAGAGTAATCTATAACCAAGCATCACTGAATGAACCACACTCAACTGGGAGGAAAGGCAGAGATGCAAAAAGGACTGCCCCACTCCCAGGAGTGAGCGGTGGCCCAGAGAGTCATGGTGGGGTAGGGGTTCCTGGAGAGTTGTGGACCCTCAGCCCTATAACTGGAGCCACAGCCTGGAGCCCCAGAGACTAGAGGAGGTGTATGGACAGTAGTTAGCTGAAAGAAGAGCCAGGTTACTGTTTGCAAGAGGGAGACAAAACTCTCAGACCCAGGCTCTGTCTTAAAGGGATCATGCAGAAAACCTTGATCACAACGACTTACCAGGGGCTTCAGAAGCGGGGAGCACCAAGAGGACTGGAGTTACGAGAGGAGAGTGTAGTCTCAAGGGCACAGGGAGAGATTATGGGGGACAGCCACCCTGACCCCTGTACTGAGTCACTCCTCAAACCTTAGTGCCCATTCTTTCTGAAAGAACCAAGCCAGCAAAGGGAAGCAATTACCCCACCACCAGGGCTCTCCTGCTCCACTCAGTGCAGAGAGACACTTAGAAGCAGGGAACAAGTAAGGATTTGAGTGCTGAGGTCTGGGTTACATGGCCCCCTCAACCTGCTGAGTATTCTCTGAAGGGCAGGAGGGACCAGCGGTGGCACTTGGCCTGAGCGGTGTTTGAGGGCAGAGCCCAGTGAGGTAGCCCACACAGCAATGGCAAGGGGTGGATCACAGAGGGGCCTGCCACATGCCAGCGAGAGCTGAACCTTGTGGGGTGAGGAGTCCCCTGTACCAGCGTGAGGCAGACCTCAGCGGGGTGAGGTATTCCACTTGCCCTCAGAAGGCAGAGCACGGCAAGAGGTGCCGCACGTACTTGGGGGACAGAGCCAGGTGGCCTGTGTGACGATGGCAAAGGGCAAAGCCCAGAGAGGTGTTCTGTGCACCTGCAGGTGGCAGAGCCCAGAGAGGCAGCCTGTGCCCCTGTGAAGAGCAGAGCCTGGAGGCCTGTGCTGCGAAGGAGGGGGAAGCAAGACATATGCCCATGGGGGTGAAGGCTGAAAGAGCAAGGAGTCTCCCACACCCGCGGAGCAGCCTAAGCTGCGGCCTGTGAGCCCATGCTGGTGCCCAAGTGCCTGAGGAGGCAGAGATGGGGGGCTGGTGGAAAGACCTTACTTCAGAAATAGAGAGGCCACACAAACTGGCCAGGAGTAGATAAAAGCCAGCCTACAAATTCAGCTGATATTTACAATGGCATCAGGGCCTAGCAGAGAGTGGCAAAAATTCTGCATTGCTTGTAGCTAAGGAAACTCTAAGAGAGCTCTGTGACAATATGAAGAGAAATAAAATCCACATAACAGGAGTTCCTGAAGGGGAAAAGAACGAACAAGGGATAGAGAATCTGATTGAAGAAATTATAGCTGAAAACATCCATATATTGATGCAGGAAAAAGTCACACAAGTACAAGAAGCAGAGAGAATCCTGTTAAAGCGAAACCCAAAGAGACCTACACCAAGAAATATCATAATTAAAATACAAAACTTAAGAGATAAAGAAAAAAATACTAAAAGATGCAAGCAAAAAGCAGTCAATTACCTAGAGAGGAATCCCCAAAAAGATGACATCTGACATCTCAAGAGAAACACTAGAGGCCAGAAGGGAATGGCTAGAAATATCACTGGGGAACAATTTATTTTTTCATTTTCTGCTACATGAGGTTTTAGAACTGTTTCTATATATATCTGCATTGCAGATTTCAAATCTGAAATATATTTTTTGGTGCATGTTCTAGCTTTATGTAATTTTATTTTCTTTTTGTTACAGTTAATGGCATGCATTGTTTTTTATATTAAGTTAAAGGGCAAAAACTCTTAGGTTGAACATAACCATGAGGCAATTAATGTTTCACAAACATCACTTTTACATAATTGTAGTTGTTTTTTAATGTAAAAAAATATTATCTAATAAAAACACCCTCTAATTTTGTTTTAAGATTAAATCATGGCTTCTTTGAGTAGGCGTAAATATAAGAATAGCCCTGACACCTTCTGTCATATATGTGGCTGTTCCACACTTCAACGTCAAAGGCACAATATTTCATCATTTGTGACACGTGCATATATTGCCTATTTTCAAGTTCCCCTTGGCGATCAAGACAAGAATTTGCTTCACATATTGTGTGTCATGATTGTGAGGAAATGCTTCGTGAATGGACAAAAAGAAAATGCAAAGGAATGCCTTCTGGCATTCCCATAGTTTGGCATGAACCTAAGGACCACAGCAGTGACAGTTATTTCTGTCTGATCTATACAAAGGACATTGGCAAGAAAAAACGGCATATGATCACATATCCTAATATTCCTTCAGCAATACAACCTATCCCACACTCGGAGACACTCCCACTTCCAGTTTTCAATGGTTTTATTTCTTCTAAGGATGAAGAAAGTGAATATGGTGATCAAGTGTATTTTGATAAGATGCATGAGGAAATGGTTGTAGAATCTGAAGGGTCTTCTTCTAATGCCAAGCAGTCATTAAAACCTCAGCAGCTTAGCCAACCCAAATTGAATGACTTAGTAAGAGATTTGGGCCTATCAAAGAAAGCAACTGAGTTATTAGCCTCTAGTCTTCAAGAAAAAATGTACTACACGGGTCAACTAAAGTATCTCATTTCAGGAAGCATGAACAAATTTTTGTGGACGTTTTTTCCAAAGATAAACTTTGTTTACTGTCATGATATAAGTAGTCTTCTCAGCCAGCTAGGTGTTACCACTTGCAGTCCGACAGAATGGCACCTATTTCTTGACAGTTCTAAATGGAGTCTGAAATGTGTTCTCCTACACAACGGTAATGTTGATGCAGTGGTTCCAATTGGTTATTCAACTCATCTGCAAGAAGATTATAATGACATAAAAATTGTCCTCGACTTTCTGAAGTATGAGGAGCATACTGAATCATTTGTGTGGATCTTAAAATGGTAAATTTCCTTCTAGGACAACAGAGAGGTTTCACAAAGTATCCTAACTTTCTGTGTTTGTTGGACAGTCAAGCTCGGAAAAAACACTGAACACAGAAGGAGTGGCTGAAAAGTGAAGCTCTGGAAGTAGGGATGCAAATTATTGTGAATGAACCTGTAGTTAATTGAGACAGGATCATTTTTCTCCCACTTCTCATCACACTTGGCTTAATGAAGTAGTTTGCTCAGACTTTGAATAGAGAAAGTGAATGCTTTCAACATATTATTTCTGCTTTTTCAGCCTTGTCTTTCTAGAAGATAAAAGCAGGTGTATTTGATGGACCTCAAATTTGAAGACTCTTACGTGATAAAGAATTTGCCAGGAAGATGAATAAGGAGGAGAAAGCAGCATGGCAGTCTTTTATGGCAGTTACAAAGAACTTCCTTGGCAACAAAAAAGCAGAAAACTATGAACTTCTTGTTCAAAGGATGCTGTTGGCTTTCCACAACATTGGATGTAACATGAGTGTTAAGATTCACTTCCTGAACAGTCACCTTGATAAGCTTCAAATAAATAAAATTAGATATGAGATTGAAGAAGTAACAACTGACACAACAGAAATACAAAGTATTGTAAAAATACTATGAAAAACTGTATGCCAAAAAATAAGAAACCTAGGTAAAATGGACAAATTTCTTGAAACATATAATTTTTCAAAAATCAATCGGGAAGAACCAGTAAACCTAAATAGACTGATTACAACAAATGAAATCAAAAGAGTTATCAAAAAAACTACCACCCCCAAAAACTCCAGGCCAGATAGCTTCAGAGGCGAATTTTACAAAACATTCATAAAAGATATAACTCCTATCTTTCTCAAGCTATTTCAAAAAATTCAAGAGAAGGAAAGACTTCCAAGCTCCTTTTATGAGGTTAGCATAACTCTGATTCCAAAACCAGGCAAAGACAATACAAAGAAAGAAAACTATAGGCCAATATCCTTGATGAATTTAGATGCTAAAATTCTCAACAAAATATTAGCAAACCAGGTCCAGCAATACATGAAAAAAATCATACATCATAATCAAGGGGGATTTATTCTGGGAGGAAAGGCTGGTGCAATGTTTGCAGATCAATCAATGTGATTCATCACATAAACAAAAGGAAGGAGAAAAACCACATAAAAATTCCAATTGATGCAGAAAAAGCATTTGATAAAATCCAGCACCCATTCATGATTAAAATTCTCAGCAAAGTGAAAATACAGGGAACATACCTCAATGTGATAAAGGCCATCTATGACAAACCCACAGCCAACATCATATTGAATGGACAAAAATTAAAAGCAATCCCCTTAAGATCAGGAACAAGGCAGTGGTGCCCCTTTTCACCACTCTTATTCAACATAGTCCTGAGAGTCCTAGCCACAGCAATCATACTAGAAAAAGAAATAAAAGGCATCCAAATTAGAAAAGAAGAAGCAAAACTATCATTATTTGCAGATGATATGATATTGTATATAGAAAACGCTAAAGTCTCAGTCAAAAAACTACTGGACCCGATAAATGAATTCAGCAAGGTGGCAGGATATAAAATTAATACTCAGAAATCAGAGGCATTTTTATACAGAAAGAATGAACTCTCTAAAAGAGAAATTCAGGAAACAATCCTCTTCACTTTTGCAACAAAAATAATAAAGTATCTAGGAGTAAATTTAACCAAGGAGATTAAGGACTTTTACCCAGAAAATTATACAAAATTGATAAAAGAAATCAAGGAAGATACAAACAAGTGGAAACATATACTGTGTTCATGATTAGAAAGAATAAACATCATTAAAATGTCTATACTTCCGAAAGCAATTTATAAATTCAATTCAATACCAATTGAAATACCAATGACATACTTCAAAGATATGGAACACATATATTCCAAAAATTTATATGGAACCAAAAAAGAACATGAACAGCCTCAGCAATCTTGAAAAGGAGGAATAAAGTGGGAGGTATCACACTTCCTGATATCAAGTTATACTACAAGGCCATTGTACTTAAAACAGCTTGGTACTGAATAAGAACAGGCATACAGATCAATGGAACACAACAGAGAACCCAGAAATAAACCCACACCTATACGGGTATCTGATATTTGACAAAGGAGGTAACAGAATACAATGGAATACAGACAGCCTCTTCAACAAATGGTGTTGGGAAAACTGGACAGCTACCTGCAAAAAATGAAACTAGACCATCAACTTACACCATTCACAAAAATAAACTCAAAATGGATAAAAGACTTAAATGTAAGCCATGAAACCATAAGCATCTTAGAAGAAAACATAGGCAGTAAGCTCTCTGACATCTCTCACAGCAATATATTTGCTGATATATATCCATGGGCAAGTGAAATAAAAGACAGGATAAACAAATGGACTGTATCAAATTAAAAAGCTTTTGCACAGCTACAGACAATAAGAACAGAATAAAAAGATAAACCACACAATGGGAGAACATATTCCACAATACATCTGATAAGGGGTTAATAACAAAAATTTATAAAGAACTTGTAAAACTCAACATCAGGAAGGTAAACAATCCAATTAAAAAATGGGCAAAAGAAATGAATAGACACTTCTCCAAAGAGGACATACAGATGGCCAATGGGTATATGAAAAAATGCTCAACATGACTAATCATTAGAGAAATTCAAATTAAAACCACAATGAGATACCACTTCACACCAGTCAGAATGGCGCTCATCAACAAGACAACACACAATAGGTGCTGGCGAGGATGTGGAGAAAAGGGAACCCTCCTGCACTGCTGGTGGGAATGCAGAGTGGTGCAGTCACTGTGGAAAACAGTATGAAGATTCCTAAAAAAATTAAAAATTGAACTGCCTTTTGACCCAGCTATCTGACTTTTAGGAATATACCCCAAGAACACCATAGCACTGTATCAAAAGAAGAAATGCACCCCCATGTTTATGGCAGCATTGTTCACAATAGCAAAAATCTGAAAACAGCCCAAGTGTCTGTCAGTGGAATAGTGGATTCAAAAGCAGTGCTACATATACACAATGGAATTAATGGGGCCATGAAAAAGAAGAAAATCTTACCTTTTGCGACAACACTGAAGGACATGGAAACTATTATGTTAAATGAAATAAGCCAGGAAGAAAAAGAAAAATATCATATGACCTCACTCATTTGAGGAATCCAATGAACAATGTAAACTGAGGAACAAAAACTGAGACAGAGGAGAGACCAAATGGACCAGAGAAAAAGGGGAGAGAGGGAAAGGGGATGATAGGATGGGATAAACCTGAATGAAAGGGGGGAGGGTTCTGTAGGGAGGGGGACAAGGGAGATGTTGAGGGGAATATGAGGGAGGGGGGATGCATTCGGGGCAACACTAGAATCTATGTAAACACAATAAATTAAAATCAATTTTAAAAAAGGATAGCATTTTCACAGGATTATATTTTCAAAATACAGAACAGATTAATATTTTAGGTGATTCTTTAGGCATTTGCTGCTATTATTTAAATAGACTATGACAGTTGGATTAACATTTTGATTCTGATATACGCCTTATATAAGTGCTGTTTTAAAAAAGACAAACCTTTAAATAAACAAAAAATATACACTGCTTCCTTCTTACAAAAAAGAATTCTTTAAAAATTTATTGACTAGCCTGACCTGTGGTGGCGCAGTGGATAAGGCGTCAACCTGGAAACACTGAGGTCGCCAGTTCAAAACCCTGCACTGGTCTGGTCAAGGCACATATGGGAGTTAATGATTCCAGCTCCTCCCCCCTTTCTCTCTCTCTCTCTCTCTCTCTCTCTCTCTCTCTCTCTCTCTCTGTCTCTCTGTCTCCTCTCTAAAATGAATAAAATAAAAAGAAATTAAAAAAATTTATTGGCTATTTATTATCTATATTGTATAAGAAGCATTTTCAAAATACTGATATATACTGAGAACATTAATCACTAATGATTACTGGAGCAAATTTTCTATGAGCACTTTTCAATGATAAAACAAAAATTCTATAATTAAAGAATTAAAGCATAAATGCCATTTAAATTTAAAATTACTGAAAAATTAATATAACTCCCCCAGCAACTACAGGTTTTTTTTTTAATCTTAATGAAGAAATCATGGGATTATAATTCACTTCATTAAAATATCAGTATGCCACATCTTTTATATTTCTTAGAAAAATAACTGAAAATACACGACATTAGTTGTCAACTTAGTGTTTCTATAACTCTTGAAAAGAAAATGTATTACATTATTTGTAAGTTTGATGAAACAGTTTGAGAATTTTAATTTATACCAGTTGTAAAGTTCTATTTGCTTGTATTGTTTATTTAGGTAAATTAAATAGATGTGTATGTGTAAATGGCAGAGGGTAACCAGAATTCAACTCCTCATTCAGCTCCTCTCTGCTCTAAGCATTGTCTGGTTTTCAGTCCCAGTTATATTTCAGTTCTGTTTGTTCTTAGGACATATTTCAAACTCAATACAAACACCTTAGAGGGAGTAGATGCATGGAGCATGCCTGTCAAATGCTGGACAAATAAAACCCATGGTAATTATTTCTATTTTATAAAGAATGAAGCTGAGATGTAGAAAGTTTAAGCCATTTGTGAGAAACCACATATAGGTAAATATTCTTCGAGATGGAGGTAAAAACCTTTTATCAAAAAGAGGTTAAAATATCAGGATTCTAAATCTGAATAGGTCTTCTGAAATGGCAGATTCTTAAGAGAGAATAATTAAAGAAGTTGGCACCTCATTGTCTTTAATATTCCTTACTGTGTCATCAAACTGTTGAATAGATAAGAAGCAATAAGTTTCAAGATGATCATTTGTGTAACCAGATAACTTACACAAAAGCACATAGAGATGGTGCGGAAAGTAAATTCACCTACGGGCTTCCATACTCCTCAAATTTCAGTAACGGGTGAGTGAATGACACCTGGGCCCATGAAGCAGAATACAATCACTATATATGCTGGGTTCCTTTCGGAATTTGCAGTGTTGGGCCACAAACCACATATGGTATGATGACTGTAATGTGAAACTTTGAAACAGTAATAGCTATACCAATTCTGGCTGGACTAATAAACTTCATATACATTCCATTTTTATTTTACCTATGTTCAAAAGATTTAATTTACAACTATATAAAATAGTTCATCTTTATTCTTTATTGCAGTGATCATAATTTTCACAGTTTAAAAAGTGGAAAAAAATGCCAACTTCCAAGTAAACTAGTACATTTTTATTTGACCTTTTTCACTATGTCTGGAAAAGTTCTGGATCAGAAACCTTGTGAGGCTCCTAACCCTGATTTAAATTCTGATCAGTCTCCTGGAGGAAGGAAATAGGCTATTCCTAAATTAAAATTTTTTACGGCGAGGTGGAAGTAGTGAAAGTATGTATTTATCAATTGACCTTTTAACGATTTTAACTGTCTGATAGTTTTTAATCAATCATTTCCCCCACATCTTTGTATTATATAATGCAACTATACTTGAAAATGATCTAATGTTAGTCTACTTATTTATGGATTTATAATTGTGTTTTTTCATGTACTATACTGTTCTTTAAAGTTTTTTTTAGATAACTATAATGCATGATGCAAATAGGTCTTCTTATATAAATGAGTATGATAAATAGCTTTGTATACATGAAACCTTATATAGTGACTACTTATCACATTAAAACCTGTTTAGCTTTTTTTAAAAAAAAATGTTTTATTTATTTATTTATTTTACAGGTACAGAGAGAGAGTCAGAGAAAGAGATAGATAGGGACAGACTGACAGGAACAAAGAGAGGTGAGAAGCATCAATCATCAGTTTTTCGTTGCGACACCATAGTTGTTCATTGATTGCTTTCTCACATGTGCCTTGACCGCGGGCCTTCAGCAGACCGAGTAACCCCTTGCTGGAGCCAGCGACCTTGGGTCCAAGCTGGCGAGCTTTTTGCTCAAGCCAGATGGGCCTGCGCTCAGGCTGGCGAGCTCGGGGTCTCGAACCTGGGTCTTCCGCATCCCAGTCCTCCCAGTCCAACGCTCTATCCACTGCGCCAGCGCTTGGTCAGGCAAAACCTGTTTAGCTTTTTTAAGGGTTTCTTCAGAAAGATAAAAAACACTTTCACTTATACTCTAGATAAGAACTGGAGAAACCACCCACAAGTGGGGATAAATGGAAAAATGACTACATGTCAGTTTTGTGGGATTCCTTTATCAGTTGAGGAATCACTGAATATTCTCTTGATCATGGACTGTGATAGTGATCCCAGTATGGAGTGCTTGAATTAAGAGGATAGATACCGCTTTCTTTTTTGGAGATTTGATTGAGTCTCAAAGGGGAATTTTCTGGACCATTCCAGGCTATAGTATGGATACAATAAAATACCTAGAAAAGAAGGGTTCAGCTGTAACAGAGTGAGATGCTAACAGTCTTGTTCAAGCCTGCACTGCTCTTGTAGCTGATAGCTTTTGCTTTAGACATGCTACTCATTAAAGGAATTCTCTTTGGTGCTTGAGTTTTTACAAAAAGAGTGCTTCTCATTTTCTCTCCTTTTGAAATAAAACAAGTCTGAACTCTATGTTTTTTTAATTGATTTTGAGAGAGGGAGTGTAGGGAATCATCTATCTGATCTTGCACCATCTGTAACTGTAGTACTTCAGTCCACTGGGAACTAACTACCAGTGTCGCATGGAAGAAACTAACTCAAGACACAAACATATCAAGAGGAAGAGAGGGTGAGGCTTGACAAGGGAGGCAAAGAGGACCTCCTCGAATTTCTTCTCCCTTAGCTTTTATTGATCAGAAACAGAACAGAGGTAACAGGATTACAAGGGAGGGAGGGCAGGTGATAAGGGGAAAGAATGATCAATGGCTATTTTGCTGACATGGAGAAAGGGCTAATTTGGTCAGAAAATTTTTTTCCTTTGCTAAACTAACAAGCACTAAGGAAGGGGCAATGTAGAACCTCTAGGCTAATTTTCTAAAGTCAGTTCACCTGCATTCCTTTGTGTCAGCACAAAGGTCATTCACTCATACAGTTTCTTGGTGTTTGCATCCAGGAGACATTCACTCAGGGCTTTAACTAAAGTTCCCTAATACAAGTCATAGATGGTTCAAAGTTAGATGGGAGATTCCCTAGATATAACTTGGATTGGGGAACTTAAGTTAAAAAGCCCTGAGTATGAATGATGATCTAAAATGTGATCCCTGCTGCAGAAACAGGGAAAGCAGGTTTCTTCACTGCAAACACCAAGAAACTGTGTGAGTTAGTGACCTTTGTGCAAAAATATAGAAATATAGGTGAACAGGCTTTAGAAAATTAGCCTAGGTATCAGAGGAAGAAAGATGGCAACAGAGTAGGCAGACATTCCAACTGCCACCTCCTAGGACCAAATTGGATTGCAACTTAATTTAAGAACAATCATCTTGAAAAACCAACTTTGGACTAAACTAAAAGAAATCTATAACCAAGGATCACTGAAGAAGCCACACCGAGACTGGTAGGAAGGGCAGAGACATGGAAATGGCTGCCCCGCTCCCACCAGCCCAGAGGGACTCTCACAGCGGGGTGGGTTGCCCTGAGAGGTGTGGGTTCTCAGGCCCAGGTCTGGAGCCACAGACTAGAGCCCCAGAGCCTAGAAGAAGTGCCCAGACAGCATTTAGCTGTGAAAATAGCTGGGTTTCTGTCCGTGAGAAAGGGACACACAAACTCTGTTTTAAAGGGCCTGCACAGAAAACCTCATTCACAGCCACTTACCTGAGGCTTTGGCAGGGGAGAGCTGAGAGGATTGAAGTTATGGGAGAAGAGTGTAAAGTTAGAGGATGTTGGGAGATAAAATATATTATGCTCACTTTGTTAAAGATGACACTGCCCACACGGAAGCCTGTTGCCCAGGTGATAATATTAGTTGCCCTTCTTGCTTGGAATGTGCGTGATTATATTAATGTGTGTTGGGGACAGGCTGTAAGCAGGAACGATCCTTATAGCCCAAGGCTTAGTTCCCACCCTTTTTGATGTGGGGTGGTGCACTCTCATAAGGAATCCCATTATGCCTCAGATAAGTGACTTTGTATCAGAGACTACCTTGTTTGTATATTGGATTAAAGGTTTTAATTTTTATACTATAAAATGGGGCAGACTGGGAGCTTGCTCTCTCTTGGTTCCTGAGATTAGCAATAGAGAGGAGAACTGAGAAAGACCATGTGTAGGAGAAACAGCCAAGATGGCAGAGTGCTGAAGGAGAAACCAGTTTGTACAGAGTTTGTGCAGGGAGAAGGAGATGGAAAACAGGTGAATAAAGCTGGTGAGATAGATACCTTTGATTCTAGGAAACTCAGATAAGTCAGTGGCTTTAGGAACCCTGAATGGAAAGGGAAGTGTTTCCCCATTGTGTGTATTTCTTGCCCGCCATGTGCAAGCTAGAATAAAAATCATGGCCCACCAGTTTCTGGCTCCATTGTTTCATTACCATTTGTCCGAATCCAATGTGAACCTGCATTGGCCAGGCAGCTGTGATCATGGCCATGTGTAAAGCCAGTGCCTGCAGTCACCATCACAGCCGCCTGGCCTGTGCAGGTTCGCATTAGATTTGGACAGACGGTAATGAAACAACGGAGCCAAGAACTGGTGGGCCATCAGCTTTAATCCTAACTTGCACCTGGTGGGCAAGTAAAAACACACACTGGGCTCCAAAACCCACTCATTCAGTGCTCACAAAGCTACTGACTTATCCGAGTTTCCTAGCATCAAAGGTTTCTAGCTCACCAGACTTATTCACCTCTGTTCCCCATCTCCTTCTCTCTGCACAAACTAGTTTCTTCCTCAGCACTCCACCATCTTGGCTGCTTCTCCTGGCCTCCTCCACATGATGGCCTTTCTCTGCTCTCTTCTCTAGTGCTAATCTCAGGAACCAAGAGAGAGCAAGCTCCCTTTCTGCCCCATTTTATATTGTAGAAATCCAAACCTTAAATCCAATCTACAAACAAGGAAGTCTCTGATACAAAGTCACTTATCTGAGGCATACTGGGAGGATTCCTCATGAGAGTGCACCACCCCACATCATCCAATCAGTCCAGGGTGTGGGGGAAAGCTTACTCTTAAAACTAATCCTTAGGCTATAATGACCCGGCCTGCCCATAGCCTGTCCCCCAACACACATTAATATCAATATGCCCATCCCAAGCACAAGGACAACTAATATCACCTGGGTGACGGGCTTTCACATGGGCAGTGCCATCTTTAACAAAGTGAGCATAATATATTTTATCTGCCCAATACCATGGCTACTGGCTTTACATTTGGTATAGTCTGTGGTAGGATTCAATACAGTTTGGTAAGGAGCCACCACCACCTTTGAGCAGAGGAGCAGAGGACTGGCTGCTGTTATGGTTCCCCATGGCTAACCTTTTGGGGGCCGTAGGCTGGCTGACTTTTACAGCCATGCATGAGGAAACCAAGAGCTCTGTGGAAGAGGTTACCTGGGACCTGCAAACCAAGCAGTGGAAGGAGCTGGAGCAAACGTGGGAGAAAGAGAGGCCAACCCTGGTGCTGGAGCAAGCACTAAAGGAGGCCCACCAGGTTTGTGAGATTTACTTGAAAATGGAGCAGCTGCTGAAGAAGAAATCACAGGTTTGTGAGTTGCAGATTGCCCTGGACATTGTAGAGAGCCAGCAACAGCAGGAGGCCGGGCCCGGGCTGCAAGGCCAGCAGCAGGAGCTGGTGTTTCCAGTTCCTCTTTGGAAGATGAGGAAAATTGGTCTAGAGTTGTGATCTGCAGTCTCCTGAAGTTGAAAGCCCAGCAGCATGAAACACCTACTACACCCTTGGTAGCTCTGCAATTTTGGGACATAGGGGTAGATGTCATCATGCTCTCTGGAGCAGAGATGAAAATGCTGACTGCCATTCTCACATGCTCCTCTTTGGGACAGTGTAAAACCTGCCAGGGCGGCAGGGATTGGGGGGTGGGGTGGCTGAGGCCCATGCGCATGGACTGATTCCTGGACTATGACTGGAATGAGCACTGGCTCCTTTCTTGGATGAAGTTATGAATTTTGGACAATGTGAAATACCCTGATGGGGGTGAGGGGAGCTTTGCTGACAGCACTCCCCTGCCCTGGGAAGCTTTTCCCATGGCTAGAGAGAAGGCCAAGGACATTTTGCACTTTTGGCAAAGTGCTCAGAGACTGGTGAAATGTACCTTTGTAATGGTTGAAATTGTACGATTTGTCATGTTGTTGTAATTTGTGTAATGTGCCTAATTTTCTTGCACAGGGATGCCAGCGGTGTAGATTATGGGTAGTAAAGTGAGAATAGGGATAGATTATTGGGCAGATAAAATATATTATGCTAACTTTATTAAAGATGGTGCTGCCCATGTGGAAGCCTGTCACCAAGGTGATAATATTAGTTGCTCTTTTTGTTTGGGATAGGTGTGACTATATTCATGTGCGTTGGGGACAGGCTGTAAGCAGGCATAACCCTTATATCCTATATCAGAGACTTCATTATTTGTATATTGGATTAAAGGTTTTATTTCAACAGTGTGTTCATAAAATCATGGTGCACTTTTGACCGGTTTTAGGAAAGCAACAAAAGACAATAGAAATGTAAAATCTGCACCAAATAAAAGGAAAACTCTCCCAGTTTCATACCTATTCAGTGCAGTTCAATGTGGGCTCTATTTGTTGCCCTACACACATCCAAATGATAGTGAAGTTCTTGCCACACACAGGTAAGGACGTCTGTTGTAACAGAGTGAATAACATCTGATTCTCTGTTTTAAGTGATTAATGTCATTAATTTGTTCAATGTGCACATGTTGCTTCACATAACCCCAAAAGTAAAAGTCTAAGGGTGTCAGATCTGGGGATCGTGGTGGCTATTGCTTGACAGAATCCCTGCCTATCCACCGCCGGGGGATTGTTCTATCCAGAAAGTCACGAACAATGGTGACATAGTGTGGAGGAGTGCTGTCCTGTTGAAAGATGAAACCTTCTGAAAATTGTGGCACTGCATACAATTCCAACATGTCAAGATAGGTGTTTGCCATCACAGACTGCTCCGTGAAACAAAATGGGCCTATCACCTTACCATGCATCAGGCCACACCACACATTCACTTTAGGGGTGTTATGTTTGTACTCAATGTAGGCATGAGGATGTTCAGCAGCCCATATTCAGACGTTATGGTGAAGAACATGTCCACAGATATGGAAGGTCGCCTCATCGCTAAACACAATCTTCTACAAAAATCTTGCATCATTGTTGATCTCATGAAGCATATCTGTAGCAAACGCGCATCGTGTGGGTCTATCTGCTGGCTTGATAGCGTGAAACAGCCGCAATTTGTACCCCATAAAACAGAGACGTTTCTTTAACACCTTATGAACTGTAGTCTTGCTTAGGTGTAATTGTCAAGCACACGCACACACAAATTTTTTAGGGCTCCTTAGGTAGCTATCCCGTATATCCTCTACAGGTTCGTCACTGACTGATGGCCTACTAGAATGGGGTTTCTCCACCAAACTGCCGGTTTCCTTCAACTGCTTATCCCACCGAGTAATGTTATTCTTATGTGATGGTGCTTCGTTATAAACGCACCTATATTCACATTGCACTTTGGTCACGGATTCTAATTTAGCAAGCCACAGAACACACTGAACTTTCCTCTGTACTATTCACATCTCAACTGGCACGGCCGTAGGCTGCTACGCTGTATACACAGCGTTACATCATCATCTGAGCATGCGCACATGCTGCCACATCATTCTACAGAAACTGGGAAGGTTTTCTTTTTATTTGGTGCAGATTTCACATTTCTATCGTCTTTTATTGCTTTCCTGTGACTGGTCAAAAGTGCACCATGACTTTACGGACACACTGTATACTATAAAATGGGGCAGACTCGGAGTTTGTTCTCTCTTTGTTCCTAAGATTACATTAGAAAGGAGAGCAAAGAAAGGCAATGTGTAGGAGAAGCAGCCAAGATGGTAGAGTGTTGAAGGAGAAACCGGTTTGTGCAGAGTTTGTGCAGGGAGAAGGAGATGGGAAACAGGGAATATGGCTGGTCAGGTAGATACCTTTGATTCTAGGAAACTCAGGTAAGTCAGTGGCTTTGGGAGCCCTGCATGGAAAGGGAAGTGTTTTTCATCTGTGTGTATTTCTTGCCCAACAGGTGCAAGCTAGGATAAAGATAATGGCCCACCAGTTTTTGGCTCCGTTGTTTCATTACCGTCTGTCCGAATTCAATGTGAACCTGCGTGGGCCAGGTGGCTGTGATAGTTGTCATGGCTACTGGCTTTACAAAGGCCCAGAAAGAGACACAGGGGAATGGCCACTGAAATCTCTGTGCTGAATCATTCTCCAGTACTGTAGTTGCCATCTTTCTTGGGAGGAGCAATCCGCTCTCAGTGGCATCAGTCTGGGAAAAGCAGCTGCTCTGCCCTTGGGAGTCTCTTACCCATCATGGTGATGGCTTGTTCTGAGAGGCCAGGAAGCAGGGGACCCATCAGTGACTCAGTTTTCTGGTGTTGATACCAGAGCTTCTGTCACACTCTCCCAAGTCTATGACTGGTGCTTCCACCTCACAAGAGACTCAGCTGAAACTGTCCAGAGAGAAAGCAGACCACACCTCTGGGTCTCAGAGGCCACACCCTACTGAGGTCTGAAAAAAGTCTAGAGAGACTGACACCTGGGGCCAAAGGACAGAGCCACAACCACCATCCTTTATAATTGCTGAAGTGCCACAGGCTCTAGACCCATGATGGTGAACCTATGACATGCATGTCAACACTGGCACGTGTAGCCATTTTTGATGACACCGGACCGCATACCAGAGAAGTATGGAGCCGCATGCCAAGAAGGACATTACATCCTTGGCTCCTGCATGGCCAGGTGAAGTAGCCAAGGATAAAACATCTGCTGTAGTGTAGACACTCTGTGCCACAGGTCTATAGGCCAAAACAACAGAACTCTGGCATTGAGCATCTAGTTCTTGGACTTCCGGTTAGGCAGATTTTCCTCAAAGTGACACACCACCCGAGTTATGCTCATTTTTTTGGCGAATTTTGACACACCAAGCTCAAAAGATTGCCCATCACTGCTCTAGACTCTAGAATAGGCTTTTTCAGTGGCTGAGCCTAACAAGCAGGCAGCAAACAGATGTATCAAGAGGCTTGGGACTCAAGGAAACTTGACCCTTTGAGCAGACTTTCCCCCAGGTCTAGATTGGTTTAAAGTTAGCCTAGGAGTGCAGCTAGGTATTTCCAGGTACACCTGGGCCTAGCAGAGGCCGCCACAAACTCTGAATTGCTTGTAGCACCAGGAAGGTTGCTGAGGGCCAATCACGGGAGGTGTCTCCCACTGGTCTGTGCTGGCTTCCTGCTTGGGAGGCCCAGGGCTGGCATATCCAGCAGAAAGCATTGGTTCTGGACCTAACAATCCTTAACAGAGTGATATCCTAAGGAAAATCTGCTCACACCAGGCCCAGCTGAAGTGAGTTCCACTCTCTGTGATCAGCACTGGTACAATGGGTCATCTGCATTGGATAGGGTGGAGTTTCACAGTCAGCCAGCCTGGACGCTGGATATTCTTTCTGTGCTGCTAGGCTCAATTTCACAGGGGGAAGGGAGAGAGGCTTGAAGCATGGACATTTAAAGTGTGGGTCCCTGTGAGTCTATTGTTGGATCTGGTTGAGAGGTTTAGCCACCTTCTGGAGGGGCACAGTTATCCCCAGGCGAGGGCTCTCTCAGTCTTCCTCCCTGAGACCAGGGTCTCAACAGCTGAATAAACTTTTTGGGAGGGACTGTCAGCCACACTTGATCTAGACCTGCTACTCAACTTGTTTTGGAGAAATATAATTTGAGTATCTAGCCATGGCTAAGGGATCAAGCTCTGGAATAGGGGCCACATTCCCTGTACTGAGCTTCTGACCAAAAGACTCCTGAAGTAGGGGGTCTCAAAAATGTATTCACTCCATTTGCCCTAACCCAGCAAGCATGGAACCTTCAGAGGGGTGGGTTGAAATAGGTCAATCTGAGCCCACAAAACAGTCTTACTACAGAAAACTTTGTGGGAAGACAAGAGAGCTGCAAAAGGAGGAGTAGCTGAAAAGTGGAGACAAATTTTACAGAGCTTGGGGCTTTTATGGAGTTGTTGTCACCTCTAAGCAGGAGAAAGCTGATCCTTATGCACAGTTTGGGCCCTCCCACAGTACCCAGGTACAGAAAATTCAGACACAGACAGTGAAAAGTGCAGTAACTGCAGACTGGTAGCCCACAGAGGGTTACAAACAACAGCTGATGCCAACCCAAGAAGAACTAGAGCCAACTCTACTGGTAGTGAGAGGCAGACAGCACTAACACAAGACTCAACTACCTACATAAGCAGCACACTCAAAGGTGGAGTATAGCAGGCACCAGACACTGTGGGGAATAAATACACCCAACAGGACAGGCACAGCACATATATAATACACATAATCAAGGTTGATCCTTAGAGCCAGTCATGCTGAGGGATAACCATACCCTGAAAGGATCAACAGCATCTAATACTCACATACAACAAGAGGAAAAATAGTACCCTCAAGAAGCATTCCTAGAACAAGAAAAACAAGTATCCTGGAGCACAGTACCACTGAGCCCATTTTCTTCATAAAGAACACACAAAAATTTCAAAGTAACAGAGCACTTTTTAATACAGAGACAAAAGGGGAAGACAGAGAAATGCGACCCAAATAAATCAACAAGTGAAATTCCCAGAAAAAGAACTGAATGAGATGGAAGTAAACAAAATACCAGATGCAGAGTTTAAAAAAATAATTATTAGGATGCTAAGAATCTTAGAGCAACAATGGATGGACATAATGAACACCTAAATAAAGAGATAGCAAGCATCAAAAAAGACATTAAAATCATAAAAAAGAACCAGTTAGAAATGACAAATACAATATCAGAAATTAAGACTGTACTAGAAGGAATTTATAGCAGGCAGGATGAAGCAGAGAAACAAATCAGCAATTTAGAAGACAAAATGAATGAAAGCATGGAAGCAGAACAGCAAAAAGAAAAGAGGCTCAAAAAGTCTGAGAAAATTCTAAAAGATCTTTGTGACAACATTAAGAGAAAAGACATCCGCATCGTAGGGGTTCCAGAAGGAGAAGAGAATGAACAAGAAATAGAGAACATGTTTGAAGAAATCATAGCTGAAAGTTTTCCTAAATTGATGAAAAAGGAAGTCACACAAATTTAATAAGCACAGAAAGTTTCATTAAAGAGGAATCCACAGAGGCATACAGCAAGACACATCATAACTGAAGTGTCAAAGTTAAGAGACAAAGAAACAATACTAAAAGCTGCAAGAGAAGAGCAGTTAATTACTTACAGAGGAGCCCCCATAAGAATGACATCCAACTTCTCAACAGAAACACTTGAAGCCAGAGGGATTGGCAATGAATATTCAAAGTGATGCAAAACAAGAACCTAAAACCAGACTTCTTTATCCAGCAAACCTATCATTTAAAATTAAAAGAGAAATAAACAGGTTCCAGACAAAAAAAACTAAAAACAAAAAACACTACACTCAAAAAATTTATTACAACCAAACCAGGACTGAAAAAAATGTTAAAAGGCCTGCTGTAAAAAGAGTGAAAAAAAAATTGAGAAAAAGAGTATTGTAGATTTCAAGAATAAAATGGCAATAAACAACTATATATCAATAATACCTTAAATGTAAATGAATTAAAAGCTTCAATCAAAAGTCATAGAGTAGCTGCATGGATAAGAAAACAGGACCCATACACATGCTGTCAACAAGAGACCCACCTCAGAACAAATGATATACATAGACTAAAAGTGAAGGGATAGAAAAAATATTTCACACAAATGAAAATGAAAAGAAAGCAGGGTAGCAATACATATATCTGACAAAATAGACTTTAAAACAAAGGCTATAGTAAGAGATAAAAATGGTCACTACATAATGATAAAGGAAGCAATCCAACAGGAGGATATAACCATTGTAAATCTCTATGTGCCTAATATAGGAACACCAAAATATATAAAACAGATTTTTATGAACATAAAGGGCGAGATCAACAGCAATACTATAATAGTAGGGGATTTCAATACCCCACTAACATCACTGGACAGATAGATCCTCAAGAAAGAAAACTAACAAAGAAACAGCAGCCTTAAGTGACACACTAGATCAACTGGATTTAATATATATCTTCAGAACCTTTCACCCCAAAATAGCAGAATATACATTATTTTCAAGTGCTTATGGTACATTCTCTAGGATAGACCATATGTTATGACACAAAACGAGTCTCACTAAATTTAAGAAGACTAAAATCATATCAAGCTTCTTCTCTGATCACAATGGCATGAAACTAGAAATCAACTACAATAGAAAAACTGAAAAACATTCAAACACTTGGAGACTAAATATCATGTTATTAAATAACAAATGGGTTAACAGTGAGATCAAGGAAGAAATAAAAAATTTTCTTGAAACAAATGAAAATGAATATACAACTCAAAATTTATAAAACACAGCAAATCAGTCCTGAAAGGAAAGTTTATAGCACTACAGGCATACCTTAAGAAGCAAGAAAAGGCTCAAATAACTTATCCTTGCATTTAATAGAACTAGAAAAAAAAAAAAACAACTGATAAAGCCCAGAGGAAGCAGAAGGAAGAAAATAATAAAGATCAGAGCAGAAATAAATGACAGAGGCTAAAAACCCCCCCACAAAAACAATACAGAAGATCAATGAAATCAAGAGTTGGTTTTTTGAAAAGGTAAACAAGATTGATGAACGTTTCTTTAATCAGTCTCATCAAGAGAAAAAGAGTGGGGACTCAAATAAATAAAATTAGAAATGAAAGGGGTGAAGTAACAACTGACACCACAGAAATAAGAATTTTAAGAAAATACTCTGAATATCTGTATGCCAAAAATTTAGACAACCTAGGCAAAATGGATAAATTCCTAGAAATATATAATCTTCCAAAACTCAATCTGGAAAAATAAAAAAAACCTAAACAGATCAATTACAGAAATAAAATTGAAACAGTATCCAAAAACTCCCAGCAAACTAAAGCCCAGGAACAGATGGCTTCACAGGCGAATTTTACCAAATATTCAATGAAGAACTAACACCTATTCTTCTCAAACTATTTCAAAATTCAAGAGGACAAAATACTTCTAAGCTCCCTTTATGAGGCAATCATAATCCTCATTCCAAAGCCAGGTAAAGACACTACAAAAACAAAAACAAAAACAAAACAAAACTGTAGGCCAATATCCCTGATGAATGTAAATGCTAAAATTCTCAAAAAAATATTAGCAAACTGGATCAAGCAATACATGAAAAAATATATACATAACGATCAAGTGTGATTTATTCTGGGAAGGTAAGGCTGGTACAATATTCGCAAATCAATCAGTGTGATTCATCATATAAACAAAACAAGGGCTAAAAATCACATGATATTATCAGTAGATGCAAAAAAAGCATTTGATAAAATTGAGCACCCATTTACAATCAAAACTCTCAACAAAGTGGGAATACAGGAAACATATTTCAACATAATAAAGGCCATCTATGACAAACCCATGGTTAACATCATACTCAATGGGTAAAAATTAAAAGCAATCCCATTAAGATCAGTAATAAGACAAGGTTCCCCCTTTCACCACTCTTATTCAACATTGTTCTGGAAGGCCTAGCCATAGCAATCAGAAAAGAAAAAATAAATAAATAAAAGGCATCCAAATTGGAAAAGAAGAAGTAAAACTATCGTCATTTGCTGATGACATCATACTGTATATAGAAAATACATAAGGCTCAGTCAAAAAACTACTAGACCTGATAAATGAATTCAGCAAGGTGGCAGGATATAAAAATAATATTCAGAAATCAGTGGCATTTTTAACAATGAGCTGTCTGAAAAAGAAATTAATAAAACAATCTCTTTCAGTATTGCAACAAAAAAATTAAGTACCTAGTAGTAAATTTAACCAAGGAGCTTAAAGACTTATACTCAGAAAATTATACAACATTAATAAAAGAAATCAAAGAAGATATGAACAAGTGGAAGCATATACCATGTTCATGAATAGAAAGAATAAACATCATTAAAATGTCTATATTACCCAAGGCAATCTATAAATTCAATGCAACTCCTATTAAAATATCAATGGCATACTTCAAAGATATAGAACAAATATTCCAAAACTTTATATGAAACCAAAATTAAACATGATTAGCCTCAGCAATCTTGAAAATGAAGAATAAAGTGGAAGGTATTACACTTCCTGATATCAAGTTATACTACAACACCACTGTACTCATAACAACTTGGTACTGGCATAAGAACAGGCATACAGCTCAATGGAACAGAACAGAGAACCCAGAAATAAACCTATGCCTTTAGGGCCAATTGATATTTGACAAAAGAGGTAAGAACATACAATGGAGTAAAGACACAGTCTCTTTAATAAATGGTGTTGGGAATATTGGACAGGTATATGCAAAAAAAGTTAAACTAGACCATCAACTTATACCATTCACAAAAATAAACTCAAAATGGATAAAAGACTTAAATGTAAGTCATGAAATGTAAAGCCAGTAGTCAGGGTCATTATCACAGCCGCCTGGCCAGTGCAGGTTCGCATTAGATTCGGACAGTTGGTAATGAAACAACAGAGCCAAGAACTGGTGAGCCATCAGCTTTAATTCTGGCTTGCACCAGGCGGGCAAGCAAAAACAGACACTGGGCTCCAAAACCCACTCATTCAGTGCTCACAAAGCTACTGAATTATTCAAGTTTCCTAGAATCAAGGTTTCTAGCTCACCAGACTTATTAACCTCTGTTCCCCATCTCCTTCTCCCTGCACAAACTGGCTTCTTCCTCAGCACTCCACCATCTTGGCTGCTTCTCCTCTCCTCCACTTGGCCTTAATCTGCTCTCCTCTCTAATACTAACCTCAGGAACAAAGAGAGAGCAAGCTCCCGGCCTGCCCCACTTTATAGTGTAGAAATCCAAACCTTTAATCCAATCTACAAACAAGGAAGTCTCTGATACAAAGTCACTTATCTGAGGCATAATGGGAGGATTCCTCATGAGAGTTCATCACCCCATATCATCCAATCAGTCTAGGGTGTGGGGCAAAGCCTACTTTTAAAACTTGCATGTGAGCAGCACCATCTTTAACAAAGTGAGCATAATATATTTCATCTGCCCAAAATGAAACCATAAACATCTTAGAAGAAAACATAAGCAGTAAATTCTCCAATATCTCTTGTAGCAATATTTTTCTGATTTATTTCCATGGGCAAGTGAAATATAGGACAAAATAAACAAGTGGAACTCTATCAAACTAAAACGGTTTTGCACAGCAAAAGACATCATCAACAAAATAAAAAGACAAAACACACAATGGGAGAACATAGTTGCAAATAAATCTGACAAGGAGTTAATAACCAATATTTATATAGAACCTCTAAAACTCAACATCAGGAAGGTGAACAATCTAATTAAAAAATTGAAAAAGGAACTGAATAGACACTTCTCCAAAGAGGACATACAAATAGCCAATAGGCATATGAAAAAAATGTTCAATGTCACCCATCAACAGAGAAAAGCAAATTAAAACCACAAGGAGATACCACCTCACACCATTCAGAATGGTGCTCATTAACAAATCAACACATAGTAAGTGCTGGTGAGGGTGTGGAGAAAAGGGAACCCTCTTGCACTGCTGGTGAAAATGCAGACTGCTGCAGCCACTCTAGAAAACAGTATGACATTTCCTCAAAAAATTAAACATGGAACTGCCTTCTAACATAGCTATCCCACTTTTAGAAATATATCCTAAGAATACTGAGTCACTTATTCAAATGAAGATATGCACCCCATGATTACTGCAGCATTGTTTACAATAGCCACGATCTGGAAACAACACTTCAGTGGACGAGTGGATTAAAAAGTCATGATACATATACACAATGGAATACTCTGAGGCTGTGAAAAAGAAGAAAATCTTACCTTTTGTGACAGCATGGATGGTCCTGGAGATTATTATGCTAAGTGAAATAAGCTAATCAGAGAAAGAAAAATATCATATGATTTCACTTATATGTGGAATCTAATGAACAATGGTAACTGAGAAATGGAATAGAAGCAGAGGTGGGGTCACAGGGACCAGAGGGACAGCTGTCAGAAAGAAGGGGGATGAGGGGATGGGATCATAGAATGTAAAGGGATTAATAAAACTATATATACATGATACAGAGATATAGATAACAGGACAACAAATCCTAGAGGGAAGGGGGGAGGGAGCTAGAGGGAGGGGGGTAAAGTGGTATAAAAAGGGACACAGGGGTTGAGGGTGCGGGAGTTATATTCAGTTGAACACTTGAATCCATGTCAACACAATAAATTAAAATTAAAAAAAGAAATAGAAAATAAGCCTACTGGTTAATAGATTGCCCTTTCCCTGCAATCCTGTTACATTCTTTTTCCTTATCACCTAATCTCCCTTCTCCCACAATCCTGTTACCTTCTGATTAAATAAAGCTCTAGGAAAAGGAAACTCAGGGGGTTAGTCTCTCTTGACTGCTTCTCCCTCTTCTCTTGTCAAAAGTTTGTGTCTTGAACAGTTTTTCCATGTCACACCAGTAGTTCCCAGCAGGCTGGAGGACTACCAGTTGTGACCCCTGACGTTAATGTGTATGAAGTGCAGTTTAGTGGCCCATATCCTATGGGGAATTTTGGTAAGAAACAGTCCCTACTCACCTTGAAGGAGGGACTGATGCACAAAGGTCAACAAGGGATTTCAACACGGTAAAGAGCTCACCAAGCAGCAATGCATTTATGTTAAGAATTTACAACAATTGTTCCACGCTGTTCAGTGTACAGTAGAGCCTAAAGCATTATAGCAACTTCTACTTGCTGTAGAGAGCGCTGCCTATGGTTCCCTGATGAAACTTTAGACTTAGAAGTATGGGAACAATAGGTAGAGTTTTGAAAAAGCAGTTTGAACAAGGATTAAAGGTTTTTGTTCCTCTTCTCCTGACATGAAATTTCATCTGAACTGCTTTATATCCTTTGCATATTTCCAAACAGAAAATAAAAGAAGAATCACACTACAGTTAACCTGAACCACCAATTAAGGCAACAATGAAGTTTGAGAAGGTCGATAAGGAGGACAACACATCTTTTCCTCCTCCCTTGCCTCCCAAGGAGCCTTTGGCTCACCCCTACTCTCCTTCACCTCTTCCCACGGGACCTGGGAAGAGTTCTACTCCTTCCTAAATGGGAAATTGTCTCCAAGAAAGATTGTTAGGAGACCAAGATGCTATTAAAGCTACAACTATTTCCATATTTTGTACAACAGGAACAGCGAGTCCATCAGAATTTACCTTATTCTGTATTTAAGAAATTGAAAAAGAGTACTCAAAAGATTGGAAATCAAAGCCCATTTACAGTGAGCATAGTTGAGGCCCTAGAAAATAGATATGATATGACTCTAATGGTTGGAAGGTTCTAGTAAAAACTTTAGTTTCTGTAAAACCAGTAGCCATGGCCACCATCACAGCCACCTGGCCCACGCAGTTTCACATTGGATTCAGACAGAAGGTAATAAAACAACGGAGCCAAGAACTGGTGGGCCATTAGCTTTAATCCTAGCTTGCACTCGGCAGGCAAAAAATACACACAGTGGGAAAACACTTCCCTTTCCAGTCAGGGCTCCCAAAGCCACTGACTTATCCAAGTTTCCTAGAATCAAAAGTATCTCACCAGACTTATTCACCTCTGTTCCCAATCTCCTTCTCTCTACACAAACTGGCTTCTCCTTCAGCACTCCGCCATCTTGTCTGCTTCTCCTCTCCTCCACGTGGTCTTTCTCTGCTCTCCCCTAGCAGGGGCTCCTCAGCCCCATTTTATAGTGTAGAAATCAAAACATTTAATCCAATATACAAGGAATTCTCTGATACAAAGTCACTTAGGGTGAGAAAGGCTTAGTCTTAAATCTAAGCCTTAGGCTATAGCAACCCTGCCTGCTTACAGCCCATCTGCCACATACAATGCAAAATATAAGCGAGCAAACATATACATTATATTTGCAAACTTATTTGACCCACAGTTTCCCCAACTAAATATACTTTAAACATGTTACAGGTATCCCTTATAATCCAACAGGACAGGCCAGTACTGAACATGCTCACTGCACCTTAAAACCTTATCTTAAAAAAACAAAAAAGAGGTCTCCATGGCCATTTAGAGTCCCCAAGGGATTGATTGGCTATGGCCTTATACACCCTACATTTTTGGAATTTTTATAAAGACAATCTTTCTGCTCTTGAATGGCATTATTTCAAAACAATCAAACATTTCTCTCAGGACCAGCAGGTATATGTTCAGAGTTGGGAACCAGAATTTCTATGGTAAGGATTTTATCCTGTTTTAACACAGGGTGGAGGGTCAGTTTGTGGTTTTTTACTTACAGGAATGGAGTGGATCCTCTCTGGAGAGTCAAAATACATGATGAACCCCTAACAATAGCTCCCAGAAATACAACACCTGACACTGAATACAACATGAGGACTGTGAAGCCAGTAGCCAAGGCCACCATCACAGCAGCCTGGCTCATGCAGGTTCACATTAGATTCAGACAGTCGGTAATGAAACAATGGAGCCAAGAATTGGTGAACCATCAGCTTTAATCCTAGTTTGCACCTGGAAGCCAAGTAAAAACACACACTGGTCTCCAAAACCCACTCACAAAGCTACTGACTTATCCGAGTTTCCTAGAATCAAAGGTTTCTAGCTCACCAGACTTACTGTTCGGCAGATAAAATATAATATGCTCACTTTGTTAAAGATGGCGCTGCCCACATGGAAGTTTGTTGATATTAATGTGTGTTCTGGAACAGGCTGTGGGCAGGCCGGGTCGTCATAGCCTAAGGCTTAGTTTAAGAGTGAGCTCTTCCCCACACCCTTGACTGATTGGATGATGTAGGGTGGTGCACTCTCCTGAGGAATCCCATTATGCCTCAGATGGGTGGCTTTGTATTAGAGACTTCCTTGTTTGTATAATTGGATTAAAGGTTTTAAGTCTGCTATAAAGTGGGAGAGAACAGTAGCTTGATCTCTCTCTTGGTTCCTGAGTTCCTGAGGTTAGTATTAGAGAGGAGAGCAGATTAAGGCCATGTGGAGGAGAAGTAGCCAAGATGGCAGAGTGCTGAGGAAGAAGCCAGTTTGTTAAGAGTTTGTGCAGGAGGCGATGGGAAACAGAGGTGAATAAGTCTGGTGAGCTAGAAACCTTTGATTCTAGGAAACTCGGATAAGTCAGTAGCTTTGTGAGCACTGAATGTGTGGGTTTTGGAGCCCAGTGTGTGTTTTTGCTTGCCCGCCGGGTGCAAGCTAGAATTAAAGCTGATGGCTCACCAGTTTTTGGCTCCTGTGTTTCGTTGCCATCTGTCCGAATCCAATGCGAACCTGCATGAATCAGGCGGCTATGATCCTGACCACGACTACTGGCTTTACACTTACCCACCTCTGTTCCCATCTCCTTCTCCAGCACAAACTCTGCTCAAACTGGCTTCTCCCTCAGCACTCCGCCATCTTGGCTGCTTCTCCTGACCTCCTCCACGTGGCCTTTCTCTGCTCTTCTCTCTAATGCTAATCTCAGGAACCTAGAGAGAGCAAGCTTCCAGTCTGCCCCACTTTATAATGTAAAATCCAAACCTTTAATCCAATCTACAAACAAGGAAGTCTCTGATACAAAGTCACTTATCTGAAGCATAATGGGAGGATTCCTCATGAGAGTACACCACCCCACATCATCCAATCAGTCAAGAGTATGGGGAAAAACTTACTCTTAAAACTAAGCCTTAGGCTATAACGACCCGGCCTGCCCACAGCCTGTTCCCCAACACACATTAATATCAATGGCCTTGAACATGGGCAGCGCCATCTTTAACAAAGTGAGCATAATATATCTTATCTGCCCAACAAGGACCAAAGAGCTTCTTGGCTTTTTTCACTGTATAGTGCACCTCTAGCTCTCCTTTCTTAAAGAAACAAGGCCGGGGAAAATGCAGGTGTAAAGCTAGTAGCCAAGGCCACCATCACAGCCACCTGACCCATGCAGGTTCACATTTGATTTGAACAAACAGTAATGAAACAATGCAGCCAAGAACTGGTGGGCCATTAGCTTTAACCCTACCTAGCTTGCACCCAGTGGGCAAGAAATACACACAGTAGGAAAACACTTCCCTTTCCATTAAGGGCTCCCAAAGCCACTGACTTATCTGAGTTCCAGAGAATCAAAGGTTTCTAGCTCACCAGCCTTATTCTCCTCTTTTCCCCATCTTCTTCTCTCTGCACAAACTGGCTTCTCTTCAGGATTCCACCATCTCAGCTGCTTCTCCTCTCCTCCACGTGGAGTTTCTCTGTTCTCCTCTAGCATGGGTTCCTCCTAGAATGTAATCACTCTTTTCCGGAACAAAGTGATCTCTCTTCCTTTGAAAACATTTTGGTGCGAAAGCCCTCCCTCAACACACATTAGTAGAATCACGCCCATCACAACCAAGAAGGGCAACTAATATCACCTGGGCAATGAGCTTTCATGTGGGCAGCACCATCTTTAACAAAGTGAGCATAATATATTTTATCTGCACAACAGTAGGTAATCACCTATCTGATATTGGAACCTCTATAACTTGGATTGGGGAACTTTAGTTAAAAAGCCCTGAGTGTGAATGGTGATATGAATGTGCTCCCCTGCACAGTAAATACAGGGAGGCAGGTTTCTTGGATGCAAACAACTAGAAACTGCATGAGGGAGGGAGTGACCTTTGTGCAGACTCAAAGGAATGCATGTGAATGGGCTCTAGGAAATTAGCCTAGAGGTTTATTCATTGCTCCTCCTCTGCAAACCTGCTACCTTTTTCCCCTCATTGCCTCTCCTGCAATCTTGTTACCTTCTGATCAATAAAACCTCTGGGAAAAGGAGACTTGGGTTAGTCTCTCTTAACTGCCTCTCTCTCTTTTCTTGTCAACAGTTTGTGTCCTTTATTTAGATAGTTGAAGCATTTAATTGTTGTCTAACTCTTTTTTCACATGCGGGAAAATATAGTCTTTGTCAATAATTTATTGAATACAGAATATATTTTTCATTTATTTTCTTCTCTTGAGTTAAGTCTACCATGTGTCTGCTATTGCTGTAATATCCGCTATTGAATCTCTTCATTAATAATTTTAATTTATTTTAATGGAGTCAAGTGTCCCACTCAATATAACACCCTTACCCCCCAACCACGTGCCCCCATTACACCCACTTTGTCCTTCTCCCTGTAACTTCCTCCCCCCATTCCCTCTGGGATTTGTTGACCTGTTATCTGTATCTATGTGTTATTTATACAGGTATATATAATTTCACTAACCCCTTCACCTTCTCTGATCTCATCCCCTTATCCCCCTTCTCTCTGATAGCTGTCCCTCTGCTCGCTGTGACCCTGCCTCTGCCTCTATCCCATTCTTCAATTCACCTTGTTAGATTCCACATATAAGTGAGATCATAGATATTTTTCTTTCTTTGCTTGTTTTATTTCACTTAGCATAATAATCCACAGGTTCATTCATGCCACCACAAAAGGTAAGATGTCCTACTTTTTCAAGGCCACAGAGTATTCCATTGTGTACATGTATCATGGCTTTTTAATCCACTTGTCCACTGAAGTGCTGTTTCCAGATCGTGACTATTGTAAACAATGCTGCAATAATCATAGGGTGCATATCTTCTTTTGAATCAGTGATTTGGTATTCTTAGGGTATATTCCTAAAAGTGGGATAGCTGGGTCAGAAGGCAGCTCCATTTTTAATTTTTTGAGAAATCTTCATACTGTTTTCCACAGTGGCTGCAGCAGTATGCATTCCCACCAGCAGTGCAGGAGGGTTCCCTTTTCTCCACACCCTCACCAGCACTTACTGTGTGTTGATTTGTTAATGAGCGCCATTCTGACTGGTGTAAGGTGGTATCTCATTGTAGTTTTAATTTGCTTTTCTCTGATGATGAGTGACATTGAACATTTTTTTCATATACCTATTGGCTATTTGTATGTCCTCTTTGGAGAAGTGTCTATTCAGTTCCTTTTTCAATTTTTTAATTAGATTGTTCACCTTCCTGATGTTGAGTTTTAGAAGTTTTTTATAAATATTAGTTATTAACCCCTTGTCAAATGTATTGGCAAATATGTTCTCCCATTGTATGAGTTGTCTTTTTATTTTGTTAATGATTTCTTTTGCTGTACAAAACCGTTTTAGCTTGATATAGTCCAACTTGTTTATTTTGCCCTTTATTTCACATGCCCATGGAGATACATTGGCAAAAAATATTGCTGCAAGAGATATCAAAGAGTTTACTGCCTATGTTTTCTTCCAAGTTGTTTATGGTTTCATGACTTACATTTAAGTCTTTTATCCATTTTGAGTTTATTTTTGTGAACGGTATAAGTTGATGGTTTAATTTCAGTTTTTTGCATATACCTGTCCAATTTTCCCAACACCATTTATTAAAGAGACTTTCTTTACTCCATTGTATGTTCTTACCTTCTTTGTCAAATATCAATTTACCATAAAGGCATGGGTTTATTTCTGGGTTCTCTGTTCTGTTCCATTGATCTGTATGCCTATTCTTATGCCAGTACCAAGATGTGTTGATTATTATGACCTGGTAGTATAACTTGATATCAGGAAGTGTGATACTTCCCACTTTATTCTTCATTTTCAAAATTACCAAGGCTATTTGTGTTCTTTTTGGTTCCATATAAAGTTTTGGGATATTTGTTCTATATCTTTGAAGTGTGTCATTGGTATTTTAATAGAAATTGCATTGAATATATAGATTGCTTTGGGTAGTATAGACATTTTAATGATATTTATTTTTTTCTATTCATGAACATGGTATACACTTTCACTTGTTTGTATCTTGCTTGATTTCTTTTTTTAATGTCTTATAATTATCTGAGTATAAGTGTTTTACCTCCTTGGTTAAATTTTCTCCTAGGTACATACTTTATTTTTTGTTGTTGCAATAGTGAAGGGGGTTGTTGCCTTAATTTCTCTTTCTGACAGTTTATTGTTTGTGTATAATAATGCCACTGATTTCTGAATATTAATTTTATATTCTGCCACCTTGCCAAATTTATTTAACAGGTCTAGTTGTTTTTTGACTGAGACTTTAAGGCTTTCTATATACAGTATGATGTAATCAGCAAATAATGATAGTTTTACTTCTTCTTTTCCAATTTAGATGTTTTTTACTTCTTTTTGTCTTTTTGCTGTGACTAGGACTTCTAGAACTATGTTGAATAAGAGCAGTAAAAGGGGACATCCCTTACTTGTTCCTGATCTTAAAGGGATTACTTTTAATTTTTTCCCATTGAGTGTTATGTTGGCTGTGTGTTTGTCATAGATGGCTTTTATTATGTTGAAGAATATTCCCTGTATTTCCACTTTGCTGAGAGTTTTGATCATAAATGGGTGCTGGATTTTATCAAATGCTATTTCTGCATCTATTGATATAATTGTGTGATTTTTATCTTTCCTTTTGTTTATATGATGAATCACATTTATTGAATCACATTTGTGAATATTGTACCAGCCTTACCTTTCCAGAATAAATTCCACTTGATCATGCTGTATGAGTTTTTTGATGTATTGCTGGATCCAGTTTGCTAATATTTTGTTGAAAATTTTAGCATTTATTTTCATCAGATATATTGGCTATAATTCTCTTTCTTTGTAGTGTCTTTACCTGGTTTTGGAATGAGAATAATGCTTGCCTCATAAACAAAGCTTGTTAGTCTTCCCTCCTCTTGAATTTTTTAAAATAGCTTGAGAAGAATAGGTGTTAGTTCTACTTTGAATGTTTGGTAAAATTCACCTGTGAAGCATTCTGTTCCAGAACTTTTGTTTGCTGGGTTGTTTTTTGTTGTTTTTTTTTTTGATAACTGTTTTAATTTGATTTGCTATAATTGGTCTGTTTAGATTTTCTCATTCTCCAGATTCAGTTTTAGATGATTTTTTATTTCTAGGAATTTATTTATTTTTCCTAAGTTGTCTAATTTTTGGGGGGATATTGGTCTTCATAGTATTTTCTTACAATTCTTTGTATTTTTGCAGTGATAAACTGTGGTCCCTTTAAAGGCAAGGGCACTTCTTCATCATCCGGGCAAAAGGTAGAAGTATTAGTAAATATTTAGTGAAATAAATCATATGAAATGAAATTTTTGGGCATCAGTCAATAGTATCTGTCTCAACACATAACATGGGCACCTACAATGAAAAAATAGGTAGAATTCAATACAAATTTCAGCACACTGAAATGACCTTCATGAGGCATAGAGTCAGAATTATAACATTAAAAAGAACCTTTGAGATCTAACTGTTTTTTTATGTTAGTGAGATTTCATTGTAATGAGAAAACATGACTGTGATCACATTCTCATTCTGTGGAATCTGCAGAAAAAAAGTAACTTAAATTTAACCTTCCTGAAGGAATTATCAAATTAAAGTAAATTTAATTTTGTAAGTATAAAAGGATAGTATCAGATTCTTTCCATCACCATGACCTTTATCCTTTAGACCACTAGAAACTTCTTACGTTCTTTTGGGTCATTTTTGTGATTTGGTTGTACAGGTGAATGTTTTTCACAGAAGCTGGTAGAATGTGGGGAAAGGAGATATAAGAAGATTGGGAGTTGACAATTTCATTGGAATAAGATATAATAGTTAAAATTATTTTTTTCTTTGTTCAAGGGCTAATTGAACACTGTAAGTTACTGTCTTTAAAAAAATTAAACAGAAACAAACATTTATCACAAAACCAATAATGTCTAATAAGTATTTTGCTTTGAAATATAATATTTTTCACAAGTTTATGACAATGAAGTACCTTATTTTTAAATTCAGTATATATTATTGCTATCTGGACAACTGCTATATGCTAAGCACTGTGCTTGACCTTTATGGAGAGATCTATCTCAGTTAATATTCTTAACAGTGCTGTTATCATTTTTGTTTATATGTATATGAAAAAAATAAGGATCCTTTAAAAAAGTCAAATACTTACCCAAGGTCAACTGCCTGGTAATGTATGAATGTTTGAATACAATTTTCTTGACTGGAATGATCTCTCTTCTCAGTGGATTTTAGTTGAACTGAAGTTATTGTAAAGTGGGAAACATATGAAGGGAACCATCTCTGGGACTAATTACATCCTATTACTACCAACTTGATATATGAGGTCAAGAATCTCTGTCTCCCTTTTCTTTAATATCTACATTTGTGAAAAGAGATTTTAAAGTTTTTTACTGCACCATAAATATGTTTTATTTTATTTTTTCCAAAGATTTTCTTACTGTGAGATTATATAAAATATATGGAAATAGGTTTTGATTATTTTTTATCATAGTAATCTCATAGGTTATCATTACATAGATTACTAGAAATTTGTGTACATGCCCTGGTGAAGGAATTTAGAAATATTGCATCTAAATGTTTTAAAGAATTTAAATTATAGAAAATTATATCATACCTAGGAATGCTTGCTATAATAAAACTGAGTGCTGTAACTAATATGAAAGCTGGGTGCTAGAGTAGATGAAAGATGTTAACAAGACTAATATCTTGTGTTTAAACTTATAAAATTAATTACACAAATATAAATTGATGGATAATTTGTACTATCAAAAGACAGAGAAATTGATTTCCTCTTCCATTATGGTATCATAGCTTGTGGTAGACTAATTATCTTGCCAAGGACAATGAAAAAGGCAGAAAAATGGTTATCAAACATGAGTTTTCAAAATACTGTGATAAGTATATTCAAGAAAATAGTACAAGATGGAGTATTTTACCAGAGAATTAATTTTTTAAAATTTAGAATTCACATACCTTATAATTTATCTTTTTAAAGTATAGTTTAGTAGTTTTTTAGTATATTTACTCAAATGTTCAATATCACCACCTGCTAATTCCCAAATGTTTTTATCACCACAAAAAGTAACACAGAAATCATTAGCAGTCATTTTCCATTCTCCTTTCCCTCAGCCTCTGACAACCACTCACTGATCTACGTCCTCTCTCAATGGATTTTCCTATTCCGGACACTACATATAAATGACTATGTAACATATGGCCTTTCCTTCCTGGTTTATTTTACTTAGCATATTGTTTTCAAGGTTCATTCATTTTGTTACTTTTTTTCTCTTTTGATTGCTGAAAGACATTTTATTCATCATGTAAGGATATGTCACATTTTCTTAGTCCACTCATCTGTTGATTCTTTTGACTTTGTGCTATCATGAATATGCTCTTATAAATATTAATATATTAGTTTTGGTATTAGTATACATTTTCACTTGTCTTGGACATATTCTTAGGAGTGAAATTAGGGCCCATGTGGCAATTCCTATATAACTATTTGAGGAGCTGCTAAACTGTTTTCCAAAGTGTCTGTGACATTTTGTATTACTACTAGCAATGTGTGAGGTTTCTTTTTCTTCAAATCCTCAACACCTATTACTGTAAGCTTTTTAATTATAGACATCTTAATGAGTATAAAGTAGTATTGAGTTGTGGTTTTGATTCATATTTTCTTAAATATTAATAAAGTTAAGCATATTTTCATTTGCTAATTTGCTATTCATAAATCTTCTTTACAGAAATATCTTAGCAATTTTTTTACCGCTTTGGATTGGCTTATTTGTCCTTTTATTGTTGAGATGTAAAGACTTGATATAGTCTACATTTCAGTTTTTTATCACATATATTATTTGTGAATATTTTCTCTCATTCTATAGCTAGTCTCTGTGCTTTCTTGATAGTGTCTTTTTGGGTACAAAAGTCTTTATAGTTTTTATGAAGTCAAATTTATTTATTTTTGACACTGCTGGTTTTGATGTCAAATTAAGAAACTATTGTTTAACACAGGCTAGTTATATTAAGAGCCTGAGATCTTAATATTTAAGTATTTGATTTCATTTTGAATTAATCTTTATATATAGTGGGAGGTGGTGTTTAACTTAATTATTTTGTATGTGAATATTCAGTTTTATCAAAATTAAATGTCATAATGGTGAAATGTTAAAATTTTTACTCCATATATGAGGTTTTAGCCAATGATGTCATTTATAGCTAATACTGTGGAACATTATATTGGATTATTTTGCCAGTGCAATTGAAACAAGAAAGTAAAACAACAGATATAAATGTGATTAAGGAATAAAGTGCCATTATTCACAGATGACACCATATTGTACACATAAAGTACAAAATAAACTGCAAATGACTACAATTAATAAATGAATTTATAACCTGGAATAAACATGCTATAATTCAAATTTACTGATATTAGTCTCACTAGCCATAAAATAGAGATAAATAAAAATGCATTCCATGTAAACACAATAAATTAAAATTAATAAAAATTAAAAATGTACTAACAAAGTAAATTTATAAAAGAATTTTTGTAAAATGTTAAATCCAGTTTGTTGCTCTTATAACCATGATTCAATATTAGTAGTTTAGTGATCACAGTTATGTATTCTGTTACAAATCAAAAGTATATAATCAACCCTGTGCTGTCACTTGTGGCCAAGTTCTTGTTACAGTTAATAGGCCTGTTCTCCTTCAGCTAATGGATATCAAGAGTTATCATCACAATGAGTAGAATGAATAATCAGCTCCCCACCCACCCTACCACTGTGCTGATAAAGCCAAAAAAAACCAGACTGGCTCTGAGAATCTGTGGGTACTTGTTACATGAAACAAAAATCTTAGTTTATAAATTACTTGCTAGTTTCCGTTCTCATAACAATCATACAGATTCCTACATATAGACGTGCCAGTTCCAGGATATTATCCACTTATCTGAACAAATTGTTTTGAGTTCCTCAGCAAAGAACTCTCAACCTCTGTCTCTGGATCCTTTTGTTCTAGTGTTGCTTATTTCTCCTTCTTCCTCCTTATAAAATCCCCTGCCTGCACCAAGAGAGTGAGATGAGTTCTAAGGACAGGAGTCCCCCTATCTTCTTAGGAGGTTGGCACCTGGAGAAACCTCTTTTTTCTCACAGCACCTGTGTCATGTAATTGGTTTTTAAGGAGGCAGGCAACTAGAGCCGAGGGTCATTTTTCCAGTTTCAGATTTAGTAAGATTACTAAATACAAGGTCAGTATGCAAGAATCAATTGTATTTCTATATATCACTGATAGACAAATAGGAAAAGAAATGTTTAAAATGACACTACACTAGCACAACAAATCAAATATCAAGAAATGAATCTAATGTTATATGTAAGAGGGCTTCTCACTGAAAATTCTAAAATATTATTGAGAAATTTTATAAAGACCATAAAATATAGTCTATATGATGTTTACAGATGAGAAAACTCAATTTTGTAAAAATGTCAATTCTCTTCAAGTAATTTATAGCCTCGATGCATTTCAAGTAAAATCCTAGCTGAATTTGTTGAGGAAATTAACAAGCTATTTCTCAAATTTAAACAGAGTTGCATAAGGCCAAGAAAATTTTGAAAAAGAACAAGCTGGGTCTTACTTTAGATGATATGAAGACTCACAATAAACATACAATAATTAAAACGCAATATTAGAACAGAAATAATAAAACAGAAGCAATGTCCAGACACACACTCTCACACTTGGGGTCACTATTTTTTTTACAAAGGTGACACAACAATGCAGGGAGAATGAAGTCCATTCAGTAAGTGATGCAGGATAGGCTTAATATACTTATACTACAAAATAAATCTTGATTCTCCGACCTTTTATTGTATCCACAAATCTATTCCAGATGGACTATAGATTGAAATGTGAAAACCAAAAAAGGTTTGTGTAAAGCCAGTAGCCACGGCCACCATTACAGCCACCTGCACCATGCAGGTTCTCATTAGATTTGGACAGACGGTAATGAAACAATGGAGCCAAGAACTAGTGGACCATTCTCTTTAATCTTAGCTTACACCTGGTGGGCAAGTAAAAACACACACTGGGCTCCAAAACCAACTCATTCAGTGCTCACAAAACTACTGACTTATCCAAGTTTCCTAGAATTAAAGGTTTCTAGCTCACCACACTTATTCACCTCTGTTCCCCATCTCCTTCTCTCTGCACAAACTGGCTTCTTTTTCAGCAATCCACCATCTTGGCTGCTTCTCCTCTCCTCCATGTGGCCTTTCTCTGCTCTCCTCTCTAATACTAATCTCAGGAACTGAGAGAGAGCAAGCTACCTGTCTGCCCCACTTTATAGTGTAGGTTCAAAACCTTTAATCCAATATACAATCAAAGAAGTCTCTGAAACAAAGTCACTTATGTGAGGCATAATGGGATTCCTTATGAAAATGCACCACCCCACATCAGAAAGGGTGGGAAAGGCTTAGTTTTAAAACTAAGCATTGGGCTATAACAACTTTGCCTGCTTACAGCCTGTCCCCCACACACATTAACATAATCACGCCCATCTCAAGCAAGAAGGGCAACCAATATTATCACCTAGGAGACGGGCTTCCACGTGGGCAGTGCCATCTTTAACAAAGTGAGCATAATATATTTTATCTGCCCAACAGTTTGCTTAAAGGACTGGTAAAATGGACTCAACTAAAATAAATTTTACTTATGAAAAGACACCATTGAAAGTGAAAAGACAAGACACATAATTGGAGAAATAATACACATATAGACAAATACAAAAGACTCATTTTATATCTATTATTTAGCTAGTGATCATATATCTGACTTAAAGAGTCACTTCACAAAAGCAGATTTCCAAATGGCATTAAAATGAGAAGGTTAACTCTACTAGATGTTAGAAAAATCAAATGAGAACCATAGTAAGATATCATTTTATGACTACCATATTGACAAATAAAACTACTGAGAGTAATAAGTGCTTACAAGGATGAAAAGCAACTCAGAAAACTCTTGTACATTACTATTCAGGACTGTGTATTTGTTATGCCACTTTGGATATACCAACTGCAAAGCCAGTGCACCCAGACAAGGTCACTATCACAGCCCCTGACCCGAGAAGGTTCTCATTAGATTCGGACAGTCAGTAATGGAACACTGAAGCCAAGAACTGGTGAGCCATCAGCTTTAATTCTAGCTTGCACCCGGCAGGCAAGCAAAAACACACACTGGGCTCCAAAACCCACACATTCAGTGCTCACAAAGCTACTGACTTATCCAAGTTTCCTAGAATCAAAGGTTTCTAGCTCACCAGACTTATTCACCTCTGTTCCCCATATCCTTCTCCAGCACAAACTCTGCACAAACTGGCTTCTCCCTCAGCACTCTGTCATCTTGGCTGCTTCTCCTGGCCTCCATGTGGCCTTAATCAGCTCTCCTCTCTAATGCTAACCTCAGGAACTGCGAGAGAGAGCAAGCTCCTGGGGTCTGTCTTACTTTATAGTGTAAAAATCCAAACCCTTAATCCAATTTATAAACAAGGAAGACTCTGATACAAAATGACTTACCTGAGGCAATGTGGGAGGATTCCTCATGAGAGTGCACCACTCTGCATCATCTAATCAGTCAAGGGTGTGGGAAAAAGCTTACTCTTAAAACTTGCACGTGGGCAGCGCTATCTTTAACAAAGTGAGCAAAATATATTTCATCTGCCCAACATCACCAATGGCATCTATTAAAGCTGAATGTGCATATACCTTATGATCCAGCAGTAAAGCCAGTAGGCAAGGCCACCATCACAGCCATATGGCCCATGCAGGTTCGCATTAGATTTGGACTGTCAGTAAAGAAACAATGGAGCCAAGAATTGGTGAGCCATCAGCTTCAGTTCTAGCTTGGGGCCAGAAGGCAAGCAAAAACACACTCTGGGCTCCAAAACCCACTCATTCAGTGCACACAAAGCTACTGACTTATCCGAGTTTCCTAGCATCAAAGGCTTCTAGCTCACCAGACTTATTCACCTCTGTTCCCCATCTACTCTCCACACAAACTGTACAAACTGGCTTCTTCCTCAGCAATCCACCATCTTGGCTGCTTCTCCTCTTCTCCACGTGGCCTTAATCTGCTCTTCTCTCTAATACTAACCTCTGGAACCCATAGAGCAAGCTCCCAGTCTTCCCCACTTTATACTGTAGAAATCCAAACCCTTAATCCAATCTACAAACAAGGAAGTCTCTGATACAAAGTCACTTATCTGATGCATAATGGGAGGATTTCTCATGAGAGTGCACCACCCCACATCATCCAATCAGTCAAGGGTGTGAGGAAAAGCTTACTCTTAAAATTTGCATGTGGGCAGCACCATCTTTAACAAAGTGAGCATAATACATTTTATCTTCCCAACAATACCAAATACCCAAGAGCAAATTTAGATGCAGCCAGGTGCACAGAAGTGTTTAGATCTGTGCACCAAATGAAATATATAAGAATAGCAAAACTGTCTTTAGTGGTTCACATCTAGAAACAAACTAAATGTTCCTTTCAACAGTAGAATAATGTTGGGCAGATAAAATATAATATGCTCACTTTGTTAAAGATGGCACTGCCCACATGGAAACCCGTCACCCAGATGATATTATTTGCCCTTATTCTTGGGATGGGTGTGGGGGAAAGGCTGTAATGTAAGCAGGCCGGGGTCATATTAGCCCAAGACTTAGTTTTAAGAGTAAGCGTTTCCCCATACCCTTGACTGATTGGATGATGTGGGGTGGTGCGCTCTCCTGAGAAATCCCATTATGCCTCAGATGGGTGACTTTGTATCGGAGACTTTCTTGTTTTTAGATTGGATTAAGGGTTTGGATTTCTACATTATAAAGTGGGGCAGGCCAGGAGCTTGCTCTCTCAGTTCCTGAGGTTAGTATTAGAGAGGAGAGCAGAGTAAGGCCACGTGAAGGACAGGAGAAGCAGCCAAGATGGTGGAGTGCTGAGTGAGAAGTCAGTTTGTTCAGAAGGAGATAGGGAACAGAGATGAATAAGTCTGGTGAGCTAGAAACCTTTGATTCTAGGAAACTCAGATAAGTCAGTAGCTTTGTTAGCACTGAATAAGTGGGTTTTGGAGCCCAGTGTGTGTTTTTGCTTGCCTGCCGGGTGCAAGCTAGAATTAAAGCTGATAGCTCACCAGTTCTTTGCTCTGTTGTTTCATTACTGACTGTTCAAATCTAATGTGAACCTGCACTGGTAGGCGGCTATGATGGTGGCCTTGGCTACTGGCTTTACAAATAAATATTTTGATTTGTTTATAAAATAAAATATTATACATCAAAGAGAATGTATAAGTCTCAGAAACGTCATATTAAGCAAAAGAAGCTATATACCAAATAGTTTGATTTCATTTAAATTAAGTTAAAATACTAGAAAAACTAAATGATGGTGGTAGAATTCAACATAGTAGCTTCGTTTCAGAGGTAGCTGCTAGGAATGGGTTTGAGGTGAATTTCTGGCTGGAGTGCTGGTGATTTTTTGAACAAGTTAACTTTGCGGAAAGTTGTTGGCAGATAAAAATATATTATGCTCACTTTGTTAAAGATGATGCTGTCCACGTTCAAGTCCGTTGATATTAATGTGTGTTGGAGGACAGGCTGTGGGCAGGCCGGGTCGATATAGCCTAAGGCTTAATTTTAAGAGTAAGCTTTTCCCCACACCATTGACTGATTGGATGATGTGGGGTGTTGCACTCTCATGAGGAATCCTCCCATTATGCTTCAGATAAGTGACTTTGTATCAGAGACTTCCTTGTTTGTAGATTGGATTAAAGGTTTGGATTTCTACACTATAAATTGGGGCAGATCGGGAGCTTGCTCTCTCTTGATTCCTGAGATTAGCATTAGAGAGCAGAGCAAAGAAAGGCCACGTGGAGGAGGCCAGGAAAAGCAGCCAAGATGGCAAAGTGCTGAGGAAGAAGGCAGTTTGTGCAGAGAGAAAAAGATGGGGAACAGAGGTTGTTGGGCAGATAAAATGTGTTATGCTCACCTTGTTAAAGATGGTGTTGCCCACGAGGAAGCCCATTGCCCAGATGATATTGGTTGCCCTTATGCTTCGGATGGGTGTAATTATATTATTATTGAGCGTGAGGGACAGGCTGTATGCAGGCAGAGTCCTTATAGCTGAAGGCTTAATTTTAAGATTAAGCTTTTCCTCACACCCTTGAGTGATTGGATGATGTAAGGTGGTACACTCTCATGAGGAATCCTCCCAGTATGTCTCAGATAAGTGACTTTGTATCAGAGACTTCCTTGTTTGTAGATTAGATTAAGGGTTTGGATTTCTACACTATAAAGTTAGGCAGGCCTGGAGTTTTCTCTCTCTCGGTTCCTGAAGTTAGTATTAGAGAGGAGAGCCGATTAAGGCCATGTGGAGGAGAGGAGAAGCAGCCAAGATGGCAGAGTGCTGAGGAAGAAGCCAGTTTGTGCAAAGTTTGTGCAGAGAGAAGGAGATGGAAAACAGGTGAATAAGTCTGGTGAGCTAGAAACATTTGATTCTAAGAAATTTGGATAAGTCAGAAGCTTTGTGAGCACTGAATGAGTGGGTTTTGGAGCCCAGTGTGTGTTTTACTTGTCTTCCAGGTGCAAGCTAAGATTAAAGCTAATGGCCCACCAGTTTTTGGCTTCGTTGTTTCATTACCATCTGCCCGAGTCTAATGTGGACCTGCACTGGCCAGGAGGCTCTGATGGTGGCCTTGGCCAGTGGCTTTACAAAAGTTAATTGTGTTGTACATTTATGACTTGTGAACTTTTTGGTATGAATGTAATACCTTAAAAGTTTTGCTTTAGTCTGACCTGTAGTGGTGCAGTGGATAAAGCGTCGACCTGGGAACACTGAGGTCACCAGTTCAAAACCCTGCACTGGTGTGGTCAAGGCATGTATGGGAGTTGATGCTTCTAGTTCCTCCCCCCTTTCTCTCTCTCTCTCTCTCTCTCTCTCTTTCTCTCTCTCTCTCTCTCTCTCTGTGTGTCTCCTCTCTAAAATGAGTAAATAAAAAGAAATTTTAAAAAAAACAAAAAAAATAAAGGAATTGTATTTAAAAAATAATTTTTTGCTTTAGTTGACACACTTTTTTTGTGAAAACTGATTTAAAGTCAGTAGCCAAGGCCATGATCACAGCTGCCTGGCCAGTGCAGGTTCGCATTAGATTTGGACAGTCGGTAATGAAACAACAGAGCCAAGGCCTGGTGAGCCATCAGCTTTAATTCTAGCTTGCACCTGGTGGGTGAGCAAAAACACACACTGGGCTCCAAAACTCATTCAGTGCTCACAAAGCTACTGACTTATCCAGGTTTCCTAGAATCAAAGGTTTCTAGCTCACCAGACTTATTCATATCTGTTTTCCATCTCCTTCTCTGCACAAACTGGCTTCTTCCTCAGCACTCTGCCATCTTGGCTGCTTCTCCTTTCCTCCACATGGCCTTAATCTGCTCTCCTCTCTAATGCTAACCTCAGGAACTGAGAGAACAAGCTCCCTGTCGGCCTCACTTTATAGTCTAGAAATTGAAACCTTTAATCCAATCTACAAACAAGAAAGTCTCTGATACAAAGTCACTTATCTGAGGCATAATGGGAGGATTCCTCATGAGAGCGTACCACCCCACATCATTCAATCAGAAAGGGTGTGGGTAAAAGCTTACTCTTAAAACTAAGCCTTGGGCTATAATGACCCTGCCTGCTTACAGCCTGTCCCCCACACACAATAATATAATTACACCCATCCCAAGCATAAGGGCAACCAAAATCACCTGAAATTGGGCTTCCCTGTGGGCAGCACCATCTTTAACAAAGTGAGCGTAATATATTTTATCTGCCCAACAACTGGTTAATACAGTAAGTTCGTAGGTTACAACATGTTGCTTCTAAACAAAAATAATAATAAAATACAAAAACTAATATAAATTAGATTGTAACACAAAATAAGAAATTTTTATTAATTTTTTCTAAAAGTGTAATGTGCTTTCTTATAAAACAGTGAGTGGATTTTTGCAAGGTAAAGATAAAATATTTTTTGTTAACAAATCTTTAAGGGAATCTTTAAAAGATGACAATTAGACAAAGTGACTTTCAAAGAGCTTTCCAACTAGGACAATATAATTTTAAACTGAAAATGAAGAAACACTGAAGAAGCCCTGTGTAAAGCCCATGTCCACAGCCACCATCACAGCTGCCTGGCCAGTGCAGGTTCGCATTAGATTCGAACAGATGGTAATGAAACAACAGAGCCAAAAACTGGTGAGCCATCAGCTTTAATTCTAGCTTGCACCCAGAAGGCAAGCAAAAACATGCACTGGGCTCCAAAATCCACACATTTAGTGCTTACAAAGCTACTGACTTATCCGAGTTTCCTAGAATCAAAGGTTTCTAGCTCACCAGACTTATTCACCTCTGTTCACCATCTCCTTCTCTCTACACAAACTCTGCACAAACTGGCTTCTCCCTCAGCACTCCGCCATCTTGGCTGCTTCTCCTGGCCGCCATTTGGCCTTACTCTGCTCTCCTCTCTAATACTAACCTCAGGAACCAAGAGAGAGCAAGCTCCTTGCCTGCCCCACTTTATAGTGTAGAAATCCAAACCCTTAATCTAATCTACAAACAAGAAAGTCTCTGATACAAAGCCACTTATCTGAGGCATAATGGGAGAATTCCTCATGAGAGTGCACCACCCCACATCATCTAATCAGTCAAGGGTGTGGGGAAAAGCTTATTCTTAAAATTTGCACGTGGGCAGCGCCATCTTTAACAAAGTGAGCATAATATATTTTATCTGCCCAACACCCTGAATAGGAACATAGAACAAAACAGAGTTCAGTGCCCTGAGTCAAAAGCCAAAGTGGCTTTACTGGCAAAAATACTGAGCTCAGTACTGTGTTAAATACAACACAATAGGGATAGACTTAGCAATTCTGATTAATCAATAGGTGGGGACATTTGATCTACTTCACTTGCCCTTTAATCTGCTCTAAAGAAGTTTCCCTTCCTGACTTTCTAATTCTTTTCTCTGCTTCCTAAATTCCTCATTCTTGCCCCTCCTTCTATTTTGTGTATATCAATAAATACAGGCAAGGACTCATGAAACCTGTGTAGGAGATAGTGAGAAGGTCTCCTGTAGATCCCTCAGTACATGCTATGTTGTCTCTAAGTAGACATTGTCTATGCAAGAAGGATTGACATGAGAGAAAAGATTAAAAATGTCAAATCACTCTACTTCAGCCAAGTGGTAACTTAGGGGGAATATGTCAACTCTCTACAATTATGTGAAGGATATAAACACCAAAAGATAGGTAGTGATTACTACACATAAATGAAGTCATACTCTGTGTAAAGGACAAATTAAGGAGGGGAAAGTTTGGCCCAGGCCAGTTGGCTGAGTGGATAGGTCATCAGCCCAAGTTCAATTCTCAGGGAGGGCACACATAAGGAACGATCATCTGCTTCTCTTCCCCTTTGGCTCCCCTTCCCTTTCTCTTCCTCTCTCATAGCCAGAGACTCAATTTGCTGCAGCAGCAGCTCCAGAGGCTGCTGAGGATGGCTATGGCTCAGTTGATTTTAGCATTGGCCCCAGGTGGGGTTGCAGGGTGGGTGCCTATCAGAGCGCAAGCAGGAGTCTGTCTCTCTAGTATCCCCCTCTCACTTGAAAAAAAATTTTTTTTAAAGGGGAAGGTTTAGCTCAAATAATACGATCATTTTTTTTTAAAGTAATGCTATCTTGTATCTTATAAAGTTAAGCATTACATTCTATAGTCTTTTGTTGTGTGACACAGACATAGAGAGAAACTGAGAAGGACAGGTAGGTACAGACAGGCAGGAAGGGAGAGAGATGAGAAGCATCAATTCTTTCTTGCGGCTCCTTAGTCTCCTTGGTTTTCATTGATTGCTTTCTCATATGTGCCTTGACTTGGGGGCTGCAGCAGAGCAAGTGACCCCTTGTTCAAGCCAGCAACCTTGGGCTCAAGCCAGTGACCTTGGGTTTCAAGCCAATGACCTTAGGCTCAAGCCAGTGACCATGGGGTCATGTCTATGATCCCACGCTCAAGCCAGCAACTTTGCACTCAAGCTGGTGAGATCCTGCTCAAGCCAGATGAGCCCCTGCTCAAGCTGGCTACCGTGAGGTTTCAAACCTGGGTACTCAGCATCCCAGTCCAACGCTCTGTACACTGTGCCATCACCTGGTCAGACTATTACATACTATAGCTTTTGAAAAGACAAAAATGAGATAAGTTACAAGTCATTATTTAATATTATATATGTGGATTATCTATAGTATACCTATCTACATCTATTAGCTACCTATGATCTATCTATTGATGTATCTTAGAAATTAACCTTTCACAAGAAGAAATATAAAAAAAGTGATTGCTAGTATTTACAAAAATTATTAGTTAAACATTGGGATGATATAGTTTAATGAAATGATATAGGTTTCAAGTGTACAATTCTATAATAAATCATTTGTAAAACTCATTACAATGTGTGTTAACCACCCAAAGTCTAGTCTTCTTCTGTCATCATATATATGTCCACCTTTATTTTTTAACCCCTCCACTCCCTTTTAGCTCTGGTAACTATCATACTGTCGTCTTTGTCTACAAATTTTTGTTTGTCAAGTTTCATTTGTTGTTTTCAGTTTTACATCTCACATATGAGTGAAATCACAGAGTTGTTGACATTTTCTGTCTGAACAATTATGCTTAGCATGATATTGTCAAGATCTATCCATATTGTCACAAATGGTGGTATTTCACCTTATGGCTGAGTAGTATTCTATTGTTTAATATGTACCATATCTTCTTTATCCAGTCATCTAGTGAGAGACATTTTGGTTGTCTCCACATCTTGGCTACCATGAATATTGTTGCAATTAACATAAAAGTGTATATATCTTTGTGAATAAATGTTTTCAATTTTTTGGGGGAAGATACCCAGACATGGGGTTGATAGGCATTTGGTAACTCTGTTCTTAATTTCTTAGGGACCTGTATGTTGTTTCTGTAATGGCTGTACCAAGTTATAGTCCCACCAGCAGTGAATGAAGATTCCTTTTTCTCCACAACCTTTTATTAAATTTTATTTAGAAATCAACTTTAACAAGGTGACATTGATAATAAGAGTGCATAAGTTTCAGGTAAACATTTCTATAGCATTTGAACAGTTGATTATCTGGTATAAACATCACCCAAAGTCAAATCATTTTTCATCATTGTATATTTGTCCCTCTTAGTCCCTTCTTTTTACTGTCTGTCCCTGGTAATCACTTCACTTTTATCTATGTCTATAAGTCTCAGTTTTATATCCCATCTATGTGTGAAATCATATAGTTCTTAGTTTTTCCTGATTTTCTTATTTCACCCAGTATAATGTTTTCAAGCTATATCCATGTTGTCATAAATGGCAAAATGTCATAATTTCTTATGGCTAAGAGGTACTCTATTGTATAGATGTACCACATCTTTTTTATCCAGTCCTCTATCAAAGAACACTTTGATTGATTCCATGTCTTGGCCACTGTGAATAATGCTATGATGAATATGGAGGTACATGTGTCTTTATGTACAAATATTTTTTAGTTTTTTTGGTAGATATCTCATAAAGGGATCGTTGGGTCTGTTTAGGTAGTGGTAACTCAATGTTCTGTTTCCTTCTTGGATTGAGGCACTAAGTCTTCCTACAGGCTTGAGAATTTCTCATCAATTACACTGGGAAACAATATTTTTTTGTATTTTCTGACGCATGAGGTTTTAGAACTGTTTCTATATATATCTGCAAAGTTGATTCCAAATCTGAAATCTGTTTTTCAGTGCAAGATCCAGTTTTCATGCAATTTTAATTTCTTTTTGTTACAGTTAATAGCATGCATTGGTTTTTAAATTAGAGTTAAAGAGCAACGACTCTTGGATTGAACATAACCACAAGGCAATTAATGTTTCACAAACATCACTTTTACATAATGGTGATTGTTTTTCAATATAAATAATTATTATCTGATAAAAAACACCCTCTTATTTTGTATTAGGATTGAATCATGGCTTCTTCAAGTAGGCATAAATGTAAGAATAGTCCTGACAGCTTCTGTTATATATGTGGCTGTTACACACTTCAACGTCAAAGGTGCAATATTCCATCATTTGTGACACATGCATATATTGCCTATTTTCAAGTTTCCCTTGGCAATCAAGACAAGAATTGGGCTCCTCATATTGTGTGTCATAATTGTGAGGAAATGCTTCATGACTGGCCAAAAGGGAAATGCAAAGGAATGCCTTTTGTTATTCCTATGTTTTGGTGTGAACCTAAGGACCATAGCAGTGATTGTTATTTCTGTCTGATCCATAAAAAGGGCATTGGCAAGAAAGAACGGCATATGATCACATATCCTAATATTCCTTCAGCAATATGACCTATCCCACACTCTTTGAGATACTCCCACTTTCAGTTTTCAATGGTTTTATTTCTTCTAAGGATGAAGAAAGTGAACATGGTGATCAAGTGTATTTTGATAAGATGCATGAAGAAATAAACGGTTGTAGAATCTGAAGGGTCTTCTTCTGATGCCAAGCAGTCATTAACCCCTCAGCAGTTTAGCCAACTCAAATTAAATGATTTAGTAAGAGATTTAGGCCTATCAAAGAAAGCGGCTGAGTTATTAGCCTCCAGGCTAATATACTTCATTGAAAAAATATGCTTCATTGGTCAGCTAAAGTATCCCATTTTAGAAAGGATGAACAAATTTTTGTGGACTTTTTTTCCAAAGACAAACACTTTGTTTACAGTCATGATATCAGTAATCTTCTCAGCCAGCTAGGTGTTACCACTTACAGTTCAACAGAATGGCAGCTATTTCTTGACAGCTCTAAATGGATTCTGAAATGCGTTCTCCTACACAACAGTAATGTTTATGCAGCAGTTCCAATTCGTTATTCAACTTATCTGTGAGAAGATTATAATGACATAAAAATTGTCCTCGACTTTCTGAAGTATGAGGAGCATAACTGGATCATTTGTGTGGGTCTTAAAATGGTAATTTTTTGCTACAACAAAAGAGAGGTTCCACAAAGTATCCTTGCTTTCTGTGTTTGTGGGACAGCCAAGCTTGGGAGAAACACTGGACACAGAAGGAGTGGCCGAAATGTGAAGTTCTGGAAGTAGGGATGCAAAATATTGTGAATGAACCTGTAGTTAATTGAGACAGGATCATTTTCCCCCCACTTCACATCAAAATTGGCTTAATGAAGCAGTTTGTTCAGGCTTTGAATAAAGTGAATGCTTTTAACATATTATTTCTGCTTTTCCTGCCTTGTCTTTCAAGAAGATAAAAGCAGGTGTATTTGATGGACCTCCAATTCAAACCCTCATATGTGACGAAGAAGTTGCCGGGAAGATGAATAAAAAGGAGAAAGCAGCATTGCAGTCTTTTGTGGCAGTTACAAAGAACTTTTTTGGCAACAAGAAAGCTGAAAACTATGAACTTCTGGTTCAAAAGATGCTGTTGGTTTTTCGCGACATTGGATGTAACATGAACATTAAGATTCACTCCTGAACAGTCACCTTGATAAGTTTCCCAAAAATCTTGGAGCCATTAATGATGAGCAGACTACTGCTGAAGTATCAAACGAGATTTTCCTCAACAAGTACACAAACACAAGAGCTACAAACGCAAATTTTTGCTGAATAGAATTTAAATAAGTTTTGTGCAAATTTTATGATTAAAGTAAGTGTTTTAATATAATCTATTTCAAAATTGTAGATAAATTCTGATGCAATCATATCTTTTAGTGTATTAGTGTATTTACTACATTATGTAAATTATTATATTTTCACAAAGATGATGCCCAAGAAAACATTCTACTTCATTATGTTAAACTAAATGTTGAAAATTTTACAATAAGATAAAAACCTGAAATCTTGAATTGCAAAAAACTGTAGCTTACAGAGAAAAACTAATGTCAGATTTGAGATCAGCACATTCGAATTAGGTAAGAACAAGTATTTTTGTGGATGCAACAAGAATTTTTTTCCAGTGTTATTTGTTTGCATAGGCTTTCCATTCCTTTCTCTTTCTCTTCTTCTGATATACCCCTTATTCTTATATTGCTTTTTATGCTGAAGTCAGACAATTCTTGTAGAGCTCCCTCATTTTTGGAAAATTCATGAGTCTCTCTCTCCTCTTCTCTCTGTAATGTCACTAGTTGCCTGTCTTCAAAATGTTACTGATTTTCTTCTTTATCTGGCCTGTTGTATTAGTTAAACTTGTTACTTCAGTTTTCAATTCATGTATTGAGTTCTTCATCTGTGTTTTTAAAGTTTCAATTTCCTTGATGAAGTATTCATTTTGTTCATTAATTTGTTTTTGAGCTCATTAAGTTGCCTATCAGTGTTTTCTCGCATCTCGTTGAGTATTTTCAGAACTTCAATTTTGAATTCTCTATCATTTAACTTGAAGATTTCCATGTGATTGATCTGCTATATGGAGATTTTTATTTTTCTCCTGAACTATATGACTCTTTTTTGTGTAGCTATGATATTTAATTTCTTCTTCCTTGTTGGTATTTGAACATAGTATTGTTGAAAACTCTAAAAAAATAATTAAAAATATTAAAAGTAAAATTTAATAACAATAAAAACTATAAAAATTTTAAAATAATGACAAATAAAAAAGAAAAACCACAAAACAGTAAAACCCAAAATAAAAATTAAAAAAACACATAAAAAATAAAAGTAAGAAATATAAAAATAAATAAAATGAAATTCAAAAGAATAAAGGAAAAGAGGAATAAAAGAAAAATAGTATTTCAGTTTTGAGAGGTTTTTGTTTTCTTCCAGTAGGTGTCACTGTGTTATAAGATTTAGCTCTAAAATTCCTGGGCTGACCTCTGCTGAGATGTAGATGTCACAATGATGTAGGTGGGGTCACAGTTGTATTGGTAGGTAGGGCATGTTGTGAGGGCTTTACTGCTTTATAGCCTTACAACTTTAGTAATGATGACTTCAAGTCTCTGGGTACTCTTCCCTGTGTCTCAACAGACCAGGGTACCAGTTGTAGAGCACCTCTGTTCTTCAGTGGAGAGAGTGTCTCTGGAGAGTTAACTGTTGCATTCATCATTGCCACTCTCAGTACCATGGGAGGTGAGGGAGGTGGCATCTGGGAGGCTGGGGAACCATACTTTGTTTTTTTCTGTCTCTGTATCAAGTGAGAGCTGTGGGTAGACTGTGGCTACACTGGACATGACTCATCCTTCTGTCGCCAGTTTGGTTTAGTATTTCCCCCTCTGCCCTTCAGTCTCACAGCTCTTCCTGTCAGAAGGCAATCCAGTCACTCAAGGCTTCCCCTCTCTGGAGCCCTGGCAAATAAAAAATGGACAAACAAACAAAAACAGTCACTCGGTTCTCCCTCCTTTCCTAAGCCACAGTGGACGAAATCTCAGACAATCAGGGCCTCTTTCCACTTTGGAGCCCATTATGAGTGCATCTTATCTTCTGCCCACCTTCTCAACCCTTCCCACCTTTAGTCCATTCAGTGTGTAGATCTTTCAAACAAGCCTGCAATCCCAGCTTGTTTTGCTTTGCAACATTATAGCTGTTCACTTTATTGAAATTTCAAGGAGAGAGATAAGGGGTATCTCTCACACCACTATTACTCTTGCTATGTTTGTTTTGTGATTGTGTGTGTGACTTTATCCTTCACCTGGTTAGAAAAGTTTTCAGCCATTATTTCTTCAAATAGGTCAATATTCCTTGATCATTCTCTTTTCCTTTTGGTATTCCTATGATGTGGATTTTGTTATGTTTAGTGATGTCCCAAAGGTCTCTTAGACTTTGCTCATTTTTAAAATTTATTGTTTCCATTTGATACTCTGCTTGAGGGCTTCCTGTTATCTTGCCCACTAAATCAATGATTCAATTATCTGCTTCTTCTGACCTGCTGTTGATTCTGTGTAGTGTATTCTTCATTTCAGATATCATATTCTTCATTTATGACTTTTTTAAAAATGTTTCCTATGTCTTTTATTAGGATTTTTATCTCTTTGTTTAAGCTCTCACCGAGGTCATCCATTCTTTCCACAAGGTCTCTGAGCATCCCAATAACCATTATTTTAAACTCTGCAATCTTGGTTGTTTCCATTTTATTTAATTATTTTCCCTGAGGACGTCTCTTGTTCTTTCATTTGGGACATATTTCTCAGTTTCTTCATTTTGTTTCTGTGTATTACGTAGATCTCCCATGACTCCTGATATTGGTATGATGGCTTTATAATGCACATGTCTTGTTGGGTTCAGTGGCACAATCTTCCAGATCACCTAAGCTTGGTGCATCAAGAATGTTTCTTGTGGGTTATGTATCCCTGTCTGCTATAGTTGAGTTTTGAATGCTGTTTACCCTTTCTTGGGGGAACTTAACCCTTTAGATTGACTGATTACAAGGATAAACTTCAATCACCATATATAATTTGCTGTGCAGTGGCTACCCGTTGAAACAGTGTTATTCCAAGTAGGGTCTTGTGCCTGCCAGATTCCTTGCCTGTACGACTAGTTAGATCAAGCTCTGTTGTGGTCTGAAACCTGTCACTGGTTGTGTTGGATCTGGATCCACTTGGGCAAGAATTATGTACAAGTCAATAAGTGATGTTGTGTGTAACCTGCCTTAGGCTACCTGTTAGGAGCTTCCCTGCTTTTTACTGTTGATCTATATACAAGTGTCTGCTCCTTTTAGTGAAAACTAGGGCAGGGTTATAAAACATCCAAGGTTCCATGAAGTCTGCCTCAACCTCTCAGGCATTCTGGCTTTCCCTTCTCCTTTCAGAGTACTTCAAAAAAAGAGTGTAGAGTTTTCCAGACTGAATTCACCTCACAGACACTTCCACAGGTTATAAACTCAGTCGTGCTGGGAAACCAGGGGCATGAGGACTGGACTAGTGGGTCCCCTACTTTGAGGCCACATGGCAAGACACTCAATGAGGGGAAAATGGCCCCTTATTCCAGAGCCAAACTTCTTCATTTGTGCCAGAATCTCCAATTCTAGCTCTGCCAGTAGGAGCACACCCTGGGTTCAGTTTAGGTGTAACCAACTGACCTCTATTTAAGAGCAAGCTCAGCAGGACAGAGTCTTCAGGATTGGGTAGACAGATCAAATAGTCCCTAGTTGGGGGTGGTGCTCACTGAGCCTGCAGTAGGGGGTCATTTACTTTGTATGGTCTCAGACAATAACCTATGAGGGAGACACACTTTGATTGTCCCAGCTCCAGGCATCACACCCTTCTCCTCATGGAACTGAGCTCATCAAGGCAGGGATACTGGGAATTAGAAGTACAGATCCAAAGAGTATCCCTTTGGGAGTGGTGATGGCAAGCCTATAAGAAGGAGTTGGGTATATCTTCCCCTTTCCCAGATAGCACAGGCTGAACTCACAGGTGAGATAGCAGTGACCCCTTTGGTAAGGGTGGCACCTGCCTGTATGATTCTTAGACAAAAACCTCCCCAGAAGACAGCATTCCAATGTCTCAGCTCTGTGAAACACTCTGATCCCCCTGTGCAACTGAACTCAGTAGGGTGGGGTCACAGAGTGGTGGAGCAGGCCACGTGATCCAACACATGAGGCAGAAGGCACCAGCTGTGTGCTTAAGGTGGGGAAGAATGGTCTCCTTTTCAAAGCTACATAGTTCAATTGCTGTCTGATTCTCTGCCAAGAGTTTCTCCAGATGAAGAGTATCCCAAAGATTCCTGGTGGGAGCAGCCTGCATTCCCTTTTTAGAACCCAAGCATGGAAGACTAGTGTCACCTTGGCAGTGCACTCCCTAGACTAGCAGACTGGTGGTGTAACAATCAGAGTCCTTGATCCTGGGAAGCTGGTATCAGGTTCTCTAGTAGACTCCCTTCTCTCCCAGGGAGACTGATTTCCCCATTGATTTTTCACTACCTGATGGTATGTAGGCTCTTCTTGCCATCTCTGTTCCTCAATTGAGGGTCCCTGCATGGGTTTGAGACTTCACGTTCCTGGTGGGGACAGGGGCTGGTTATAGCCAGTGTATCCTCCAGTATCTCAGCCACTACATATGGGTGTGGGATCAGCTCTTTCCACTTCTCTGCCTTTCTTACCAGTCTCTGTGAGGCTTCTATAAATCCTTGGTTATCATTTTTCAGTTCAGCTAGCCTTCACTTGGTTATTCAGTTTGATTACTCTATAATTTAGGTGTAAATCCTGTTTGGGGCCAGGAACAGGGTGAATGTAGCGTCCTTCTACTCTTCAGCCATCTTTGACTCTCAAACATGTTTTATTTAAGTTTGAAGATAATTAGAAAAAATGCCTTGGTCATGTTTAGCATTTCAAACAGTATAGTAGACTTTAGACTGAAATAAATGAGTCCCTTTTCTCCTATAATCTTCTACCTCTACAGCTAGAGATAATCACTGCTAATTGTTTCTGGTCTTTCCTGGAATTTTCTATGCACATATATGTGCACACCTCTTTTTTTTTTTAACTTAACCATTTATCTTGGTTATCATTTTATTTCAACACAAAAAGTGCTACTTTAATTCTTTTAATGACTAAAACATTCTATTTTATGGCTGTAAAATTATTTATCCAGTTCCTATTGATGGATATTACTACAGTTTTAAAATAGTTTTGTTATGAACATATATTTATATTTATCTCTGCACACTTATTCCATACTGATAGAACAGATTTCTAGCTGAAGTATTCTGGGTATAAGCATGTGTATGTTTAAATTTGTTATAGGTTTTTTTACTCAATTACTATCCCCAAAGTAGGTTTTACATTAACACACAAAAAAAGACTATGAGAATCCAAACAGGTATCTCACACTTTAAAATTCACATGAGAGCAACTGTTTAGATACCAAGATATGAGTAGCTTCTGTTTTGTGGGTATAAAATAAAATTTTGCTAAAAATGAACATTTTATGCTACATAACTAATTTATTCCTGGAAAAGGATTATCATCACTCACTTATATTTTCAAGTCAATAATGCATTACGTGTTGTATTTTACCATGGCTTAATTTTGAAAAACAAATGAATGTTTAAAATAATGCATTCAACTAGTTATTTGTTCTAGAGACCTTAACTCACACTACTTCTTCCACTTGGAAAATCCACTTCTTCCACTTGGAAAATCTACCCTGCATGTCGATATCATACCTGTCCCCTCATGGTTTATTTCAAATGATATCTTCTCCATCTAAATCATGTTTCCTCTTCATATGTCCCAGCACTTCTATTTAAGTATATTATAGTTCATATTTTACATTATAAGTCCCGGTAAATGGTACCTTTTATTATTATTAGGCACTGGATATTTTCAGTCCTATAAATGTTCTTATTCTCTTCTTTTGTGCTTGCCTGTTCCAATGGATTAGTTTAACTCAAACTACATTTTTAGTATTGTGATATACATTTATTTTCTTTTAAAATATATAACCCAAGATTTTATTTTTAATAACTGGATAAAATAATATTTTTATTCTTAAGTTTCATGTTTTTTTAACACAGCAAAATGTCTCTTTGGAATTCAACTCATAAACACATGCAACTTTAAAAACTAAAAGTTAAATCTGAAACATACTTGGGAGAGTAACATGGATGTTATCATATTAAAGGCCTTTGGAGGCAAGCTGGCATAGTTTACACTCCAAAGCACCTATTTATAGAGCTGACTTCTTCTTGTAATGTCAACTGTAACATTATACTTATTTTAGCCTCTATATCTCAAATATCAGCCTATATTAGGTTGTACAGTTCTTTCTCAGTTGATATCAGAGAGCCCAATGGAGCCTTCTGAAGAAACTAGTCAAATTAACAAAGATAACTTTTTAGGAGTTCCTAATTTATCTGATCCTCTTTCTGAAGATGAAGAAGTTAAAGTTACCTTCAAACTCGGTTTCTCCCCTCAACCTAGTAGACGAGGTTCTGATTCTTCTGAAGATATGTATCTGGACACTCCATCTTCAAGAACAAGAAGAGTTTCATTTGCTGACAACTTTGGATTCAATCTTGTATCTGTCAAAGAATTTGATTGCTGGGATTTACCAGGTGTTTTATCCAATTTCAACTTAACGAAGGACACTTTCTACCCAGAAGAATATGTTTTATCTCCACTATTTGACTTGCCTTCTTCAGAAGATCTTATGCAGCAACTTCAAGTACAGAAAGCGATTTTGGAATCAGCTGAGTATCTCCCTGGGTCTACAAGTATGAAGGGTATTATTCGAGTTTTAAATATTTCTTTTGAGAAGTTAGTGTATGTGAGAATGTCCTTAGATAACTGGCAGACACATTTTGACATTTTAGCAGAATATGTTCCAAATTCTTGTGATGGTGAAACCGACCAGTTCTCTTTTAAGATTTCATTGGTTCCTCCTTATCAAAAAGATGGCGGTAAAGTCGAGTTTTGTATACGTTATGAAACTTCTGTTGGTACATTTTGGTCAAATAATAATGGCACAAATTATATATTAATTTGTCAAAAGAAAGGACAAGAGCTGAAGCCTGTAAAACCTTCAGAAGAAATCCCTAATAGGCAAATAAAAGGCTGCTTAAAGGTAAAGTCAAGGTGAGAATATATGTTACATTCTTTACTCTATAATCTTAAAGTTTGTCATTGTTTATTGTATATGCTGTTAAGAGATAGCTATTCTGTTTTAAAATATACTGCTTGTTTTGTATAAAACAATGCTACTGGGCTTTAACAAGGTCAGTGCTATTCAAATAATAGCTGTGTATTCTCTCCCCTCCAAATGTTAGTAAAATTATGATACAATGTAATAGGTGGAGAGTGAAGTGCAATGTGTATATTGCTTGCCTAATGAGATAAATTGTGTACGTTCAAACTATGGAATCTAGATTCTTAATTTGTAAAAATATTTATTTTGTCATTTAAAGTATATTTATTTCCATCATGTTTTAAATGTCTTTGCTGTACTTTAAAACATTTCTAATCAACATAAAACTGTGTTTCAATGTGCCTAGTGTTCAGAGATTTTTAGACTTCCCTTACAAGCTGTAATGATTTTTGTTTGGAGTGATACATGTTAAGTTAAATCATAAAAGCTGTGACTTTAATAATAAGCTAAGAGAAAGACATAAGCATATGAGTAATGTTTGAATTACACATAAAGCTTTATAATAAGATTATAACCAAATGTAACATGGAACAAAAAGTAGTATAATTTCTTAAAAGGAAATGGAGCAGAATAAAAAAGATCTAACTTAAAATAAAAATATTCAGCTTTATACATTTAAGATTTGGAATATGACCCCTCATTAGTACACTTACTCTCCTATTAATATAAAAAAAGAAAGTAAGAAAGAGAGAGAGAGAGAAAAGGAAGGAAGGAAAGAAGAAAGAAAGAAAGAAAGAAAGAAAGAAAGAAAGAAAGAAAGAAAGAAAGAAAGAAAGAAAGAAAGCTGGCATTTAGATCTCTCTATTGTAGGCTGGCTAATTTCCATGACACTAGTTTGGTAGATAAAACATCCAGGAGGAGACAGATCCCTTCTTCTCTGCAATGTCCCAGTGGGAAAGTCCACAGTGCTCCACCAGCCACAGGCAAATGTATGATTATTCTTTGGGTTGTCCAAACTGTCAAGTCCCAAAGATTTTAGTAACTGTACCAGAAATAGTATAATATGATGAAAAGGCAACTGTATTAGGGATCAAGACACCCAGATTCTAAGCAGAATTAAGTAAAAACTTAAGAAATGATACTGGGAAATTTTTAACTTCTTTCTGCTCTAATGCCTACATCTAAATATTTAAGTCTAATGCATTAATGAACTAAATATAATATAGATGGAAGCAATTCAACTGTTAAAGTATTTCTATTTTCATTTTCCTTTAAAGTAATTTGAAGGATTGGCTTACTTAAATTTTTTGAATTATACCATTTTTTTTGGTCCAAAGAAAACTTTTTCAGATTTCAACTGATGTTATTAAATATATATATATAATTATAATTTCTACATATGCTAAAATAATAATTTAGAAATTTATGAAATTACTCAGCAACATGTTAGTCCTACAAACTAAGTTCAACACTATTTACAAACTAATTTTTATACATAACCATACATTAAATCTTTTCCAAATGAGATAATCATATCTACTAAACAAACTAAGTTGCTCTATACGTTAGAAGAAAGCAAAATTTAGAAAAGGCACAGCCTTGTTATCAAAGGGCTTATAAAACAAACAGTGTTTGACTCAGGACTTTTCTGTAAGTTAAAAATGCAGTTTTAAAATTACAAGCAATACATGTTGAACTATAGTATAGATGAGGACTCCTTTGATAAACCAAACTTTCATTTGCCATCAATAACCAAACAGGCAAATGATAGACCTAATCTATCCCAGTGTCTATGTTATGAGAATTTATTACCTAAGATATGCATAATTATATATGTTTATATATCCATGTGCATATTTGTATTCAGAACAGTCATCGTTAGAGTCATAGCAAACAGTATTAAAAATGTTTTAATACTGCTTTTGGGAAAAACCTGAGAAGAACTAAACCACAAAATGGCCGAAAAGCCTGTAAAGTTTCCTAATGAGTTATAAAAGTGGGAAAAAACTCTCTCCTTCAAAACCACAAATATATTTTTTGCACTTCTATAACTTAAAAATCACCAACATAATTCAAACCTGATTTTGAAAAAAGTGTTTGCCTCTGGAGGAGGCCTTTTGTGCTGATTTTCAGTCCAACAGAAATTTTACATCTGATTTATATACCACTCAAAATGGAGTGCATAAAGGAAATCCTGACAGATCCTTGGAACAGAATGTGCCACTATAGAATATTTATACAGCTTTTCCATGATATAATTTATATGCAGTAGAGTTTCAAATATTTCCAAAACTCACACAAGAGAGCATTATCAAATTTCTAAATGAATATTACAGTTGAATTTTATTGCAAAGAATTTGGTTAGGTAAAAATGGCACATCTTATTAGTGCTATTTTATAAAACGTACTTGGCTAACATAAAAATAAACTCATACTTATTTGACATAAAAAAAATGATAGCCTCTAAAATATCCACGTTTTCCTAAAGAGTTACAGAATCTAAATGGGCTTTTAAAAACCATTCTCATACTTCCTGTGGAGCTTAACTTGGAGGTCACTCGTGTCTGAAGATAAATGCAGAAGGGAAATGTGTGTGAATTTTAGCTTCATGCATGCAAGTAGATTAATAGTAGTGTATAAGTCAGAATTGGAATGAAAATAAAGTTGTCTTAATGTAGGGAGTAATATCTAACTTGGATTCCTCTTAATACCAAAATTAATTTGCTATCAGTGTCTTGGAGATTGTATCTTCTGAGAGTGTCAATAAGTTTAGGATAAACTGTGGGAACACATTTAGGAAGGTAGGATTTCAATTAATACCCTAAACAATATATCTTTTTCTACAGAGATATTTTTTTCTTTTTTTTTTTTCAAATCAGAGTTTGCAAATCTTCACATTGATGTGGTTGTTTATTTTCTTTGATGCTTGTTAATCTATCCACTTTGGACAAAAAGAAACACCTAAAAGGAGAGGAAAGGAGAGCCTGTAACTCATAGGCATGTCACTAAGAGGGACCCAAAAGTATTTAATTGCACCAATAAGGCACAAATCATGAGATACTTGCTAAGTGTTATCATAGGTATGGCACTAGGGTATGTGCTGACAAACTATGCAGATTGCTGATCTATATCCCAAGAGCTTTAGTTTGAAAGAAATAGATGACTTTGATATAATTGACATTAAATGTACATAAATAGCCTAGAAGTAGCATAAAGAAGCAGATCAGCTCAAAGTTAAAATTACGAGCTTCAGAGTTAAACATATCTGGCTTTGAGTACAAGCTTTATCACATACTAACTGTGTGACCTTGAGCAACTTAAACTCTGTTTCCTCATCTGTTAATTAGGAATAATAATAATAATACCTCATATGGGTTTTTGAGATACATAGATGATATATATAAACTTTTGACACAGTGTCTGGTACATAGTAAGTTATCAGTAAATATTAAGTGCTCTAAAAAAAACAAGGCTAAATTCAGCTGTAAGTGGATTTAAAAAACCCTGGAAAGGCTTACCCTGCCCAAAAGTCCTCTCCTCTTTTCTTTCAGGGTTCTTAAATTTTCAGCTTTTGAGAGCCAGTTATTTATCTCTTGCAGGACTTAATAAATAAGCAAAACTAATTGAATTGCAAATTTTCTGAAATGTGTGTCACCTTTTATCTGGAATATCTTAAAGTTAGAAGAGATCTTAATGACTTAATATTTCCATATTTAATAGCTGAAATAATGGAGGATCAGGTAGTAAAGGTTAAAAAAGGCATTAATTTTGCCATTGAAATGTGCATTAATTCCAGTAATTATACTTAAGAGCTATGTGGCCAGGACATATAACTTAATTTCTCAAAGCCTCAGTTTACTCACCTATAAATGGTGTAACAATGCCTGATGTTGTGTTGATTAAATTAAAAGTAAAATGAGCTTATATTTTACAAAAAAATTTAGTACCTGTTGGGCATATATTGAATAGTCATCAAAAGCCAACTATAATCTTGTTCAGCTAATTTTCTGATTCTTGGACTTGCATTGTTTCCTAGACATCACAGCCATTCTTGTGCAGGTTCCAAAACCCATTTCATGAACACTTTAAGGGCTGTTAGACATCTGTATCTAACCAAGAACTATGGCAGGAACCAGACCCTGTGAAGACAAGGAGAGGCCCCAAGGAAAACGCCTCACAGGGGATGAGAGCAGAGAGGTAGGGAAAGAACACCAAACCAAACTCAGGTTCTTTGGGTAAACAATGGAAGCCATGGATAAAAAAAATAAAATAAGAAACATTTACATTGCATTTAGAGTTTTCTAGAATGTATGATCTGTATTGAGTAAGGGAATTAACTTTTCGGCATTTTTATTTCCTTTCACCAGCTGCTAAATGTATGTTCCCAACCGTTGGGTACACACTCCATCTGGTTTTGTATTTTAGTAAGTGAAACCAATTTATTACTTTCAATAGAGAAATTGTATTTATAATTTAGCTAGGTAAATGCAAATAGATTCCTGAAAAACTTTAATGTAAAGAATAAAATTGATCTGTGGTCACTTTTTGTACCTGAAGCATAGAACTGGGAAAATTCAAGAATGGGATAGAACAAAGTACTCTCTAATTCATTAATTTAAGATTGCAGAGAGTTCATCTGTCATGGTGGTAAAATTAAAATGAGACCAAGGAAAGTGTTGGAAAATGGGGCATAAGATATGGTCATGTTCCAGTTCCAGTCAGTGGCATTGAATTGTGAGACTTCCTTAATTTACACTTACAATATAATCTGGGATCCTGGAAATAGTCCAAAGAGGTATATATTGCCCCATGAGGCCTTTAGAACTTAATGTATTGCATAGCTAACTTGTTCTGAGTCCACACTAATTGTGGAGGGACCTCTGTCGAGGCCATATGGAAACACATAACACAGCTGCAAAGGACCCGTCAAGAGGACTTTTGGGAGCTGCCAGCTGTTTGCAGCAAGGAGCCAAACAGCTTAGAGTTTCCTTGGAGATCTACCAGGGCTCCATGGTTCTCTGGTTTTGTAAAATTCATTCTATTCAACATAGACTTTCCCTAGAGCCACTGTGAACCTTTTCTGAGAGAAGAAGAGGGTCTCATCATTCAGGGTTTCTCTCAAGCTCTAGCTGTGGATTTCATACCTCACATGATCCTCTGGGATCTCTCTGAACCTAATTTCCCACCCAAAGCCCATCTGCAGCCTGTAAAAGATAGAGCAGGGCCTAAGAACAACAACAACAACAAAAAAGATTGTGAACCAGGACAGTTTTTCACCTTCCTCCCATTCTGCTGACTGTGATTCAGCTCTGTTCCAAGTTTTCAGGAGTAATGGAAGGGAAGGGGACTTAGTGGGCACACATTGGAGGCAGGCCTCATTGCCCAGTCTCTTGTCAGAATAAAGATCCTCTCTACTATGATAACTCGCTTTAAACCTGTGCTTGAAAATACATCTATTTATGTGTGCATGTATATGTGTGCATGCACACAGACATATATGACACACACACAGTTTCCTCTCTTTAAATGCAGACACCTCTATGACATCAGGGGGGTTTTCTGTCTTATACTCATTTAAGGGTCATTTGTACAAATGGACTTGGAATTTAGACTGAGACAATGGAAATCAATAATTTTAGAGCAGAAAGGACTGTGAGGGTTCAGACAGACTTGAGTACACAATTATGGTAAGGGCTCTGTAGAAGCCTGAGGACTTTGAGGGTGTGGAGTGTGTGAGTGTGCTTGTGTGTGTGCCTGTGTGCGTTGTCTGTATATTTGAGGGGAAGGAGGACTCAGAAACAATGAGACATAATGGAAATAGCGCAGGCTTTAATGTGGGGAAAATTTGGGCTTTCATTCCAACTAATTACTGTGTAAACTTGAAAAAATTATATTCTGTATCCATTTTATTCAGGAGTAAAATAATAATGTATATTTGCCAGAATTGCTATAAGAAATACATCAGCTAACACATACATCTTCCTATTTCTGATACTCTGTAGATACTCAAAATAGCATAGATGATAAATTCCACACTTGGTATATAGTTAGTTCTATTCTTGAGAGTAATGGAGAAACTCCTGATTTTCTCAATATCATTCCTACTGCCGGAAGGCAGGATAATACAGTTTCAAAATTAATTATGCCATAGGTCCAATAAGTTTTTAGTCATTAACCAGGAAAACTAACTAATATTTATGGCATTACTTCTATGGATAAAAATTATTTCCAAATTCTAGCAACTTCTGTGTTACAAAAGATTCTGAAACATCACCTGTTCATAATTTGGACACTTGCTACTTTTTAATAAATGAACGACAGTGTGTTTTATTCTTAGAGTTCTTAATGATACTTTGGCCTAAATAACAGAGTTAGCTGCACACAATTTCACCTTATCATGTCTGCATGTCTTTGAATAGAAGATAAAATTCAATTTTATATAATTCCTTTCCTCCAAGAAAATATATTATGCACCATTGCATTTGGGCCATTCCTTTGTTTTAAAGCATTCTCTGTATCCTACCACTATATAAAAAAGAAAAGCCTCCTCAGAACATCTCTCAAATCTTTTCACATTTTCATTCCGCTTCTCTAATAGTTCTTGGTAACTGTCCCTGTAGTGTTAATAACTGGAACCTACATCATACGGTCCCGCTCTTTAAAGATTTTATGACAAATGAAAATAAATTGCTAACTTGTTCTACTGTGTTGTTTAGTGAGAGAGACTAATTGTACCTGGAAAAAAACTGTCATAAAATTTTACTGTTCCCTGCCCCATCAAGTTATTGTGAAAATGGTCTATGTGTGCTGTACGGCAGTGCTGTGCAAATCACAACTAGAAGGGAAGTTCTATGCGCCATTGTGGGTTTGAATTTTGCTTATCCCTTTGGAAATGGGTGGAAGTCAAAAAGATCAAAATATTTACCCAGTTTATATTTTTAAAGCATGCCAAATAGTATATGCTTTTCCTAATTATGTGAAACAGATTTTAGAACCCATTTAAAACTTGATGGTCTACTGATGTAAGGCATGATACAAACCTACCCTAATGACTCTATAAGAAAGTCTGTAATAAAACTCCTAGTTGATTTTCATTCTTAAAAATCACTGTGGTTATCTTCACACAACTCCAAATTACATAGAATTGCTCAGGTTAATCTGAACCTCATAAACTATATGTGAAATGTGAAATAAAGCTAGGCAAAACCCCCACATTTTGATAACATTTTGTTTTGAGAATTAGTTTATAAATAATTTCATAATACTATATTATTATAACTTAAAACTTCTAAATATTTATCAATAGAAAATATGCAGTTTTAAAAATCATATTCAGCTATAGCAGAAAAAATTTATAATCCATGCATATAATTTTAAGAAGGTGTATAAAATTATTGTATTTAGTGTAAATTTTTAATCATTGTTTCCAATTATTTTTTAACAATTTTCACTGAATTGTATTGTTATAAAGATACCATCTAATTTTATCCTTTGCTTTCAGGCAGAATGATTCTGAAAACTATTCACATCAAATGATTATAAATTCTCTTCTTAATTATCTCCTAGGAAGATAGTGTTCTTCAGTAATTCATTCTATAGAAAATTTTATGCATTTTATGTAGCTACTCATGTTGCTCTATATCTTTCATGTTGTCATTTGTTTACTCTGATGCTCACTTGAATGAAATGTTGAAGTCCCTATCCTTATACTTTAAAATTTAACAAGATTATATTGTTCCTGTTGCTGATTTTTATTTTGTATGTCAAATAACCACAATAACTTTAGATTTTCCTTTGAGGCTTTAACTAGCAAACTAATAAAAGAGTTTGCAGTATTTTAACGCAAAATTCAGAGAAGAAACAGCTCATAACCAGCTGGTTTCTCTTAAGGGATGAACTATGCTGCTATTATAAGGACTGTGCTTTGGCAACACTAATATATCAAGGGTCAGTCCAATAGGTTAATAGCAGACTAGCTAAAGAGCTCTCGCTCTTTAGTTTTAGGATTAATAGAGGTATTAACATTATTACTGTACTTCCTATGGGAGACAGAGAAAGATAGCTATGTTAGAATTTTTGAAACTCTCTTAGATATATAATGAATAATTTTAAGAAGTTATTCTAGTCCATAGATATCTAAGTTTTAAATGAAATTTTACTCAAGAATGTAATTGTATAAGTAAGACATTGAAAAGAAATCTTGTAGAGCCCTGGCCAGATAACACAGCTGGTCAGAGCATCATCCTAATATGTAAAGGTTGTTGGTTCAATTTCCAGTTAGGGCACATACAGAAACAGATTGATGTTTCTGTCTCTCTCTCTCTCTCTCTCTCTCTCTCTCTCCTCCTTCCTCTCTCTCTGAAATCAATCAATAAAAAAATATTTAAAAAAAAGAAATTTTATAGATTTGAAAAAATCTAATGTAATAGAGAGCATCTAAAGTTTAAATTTATTCTAAGTGCATCATTTTATAGAAAGGTTAATACTGTATCTAAAGGCAAAATTAATTTGAATATATGTTAAATTTCTTGACATGTATGTGTATGTGTGTATATTTTTAATGAAGAACTCTTTGTTCTAGTCAATGAATATATAAAGGGAACTGGTACTGCAAATTCAGTTAATCAGTTATTTAGCAATTTGAACATAGGTAGTAGTATATATTAAAATTATAAGAAGCCTGACCAGGTGGTGGCACAGTAGATAGAATATTGATCTGGGATGCTAAGGACCCAGGATTGAAATTCTGAGGTGGCTAGCTTGAGCACAGGCTCACCCAGCTTAAATGCAGGCTCACCAGCTTGAGCACAGGGTCACCCGCTTGAGTATGGTTGCTGGCTTAAACCCAAAGGTTGCTGGCTTGAAGCCCAAGGTTGCTGACTTGACCTCAATGTCCCTGTCTTGAGCAAGGGGTCACTGTCTCAGCTGAAGTCCCCTGGTCAAGGCACATATGAGAAAGCAATCAATAAACAACTAAGATGCCACAACTATGAATTGATGCTTCTCATTTCTCTCCCTTCCTATCTGTCTCTCTCTTGTAAAAAAATAATTTTAAAAAGTTGTAAAAGAATTGTACAATCTTGTTAGACTAAGAGTTTGAATTCTAGTAACTATGCTCAAGAACAAAGTAGTACTCGAGTAATAATAATTAATCCAGAAAGAGTATGCAGGATAAATTGAAGTGAAGAAAAAAGTATGAATTAGGTTAAATGCAATTGGAAATGTTGAGTATAAATTCCCTAATGTTTTTCTCTTAAGGTGTTTTTCATTAATTATGTTAAAGATTCTCACTGCCTTGAATACTTCTTTTGACATTTATAAATACCAACATACTTATTATGACTGTGGTTTTGGTTGTGTCATGGGTTAAATAATCTTTTCTATGTTCATAAACATTTTTAACTTACTATCTCTACATGTTGGAATGTTAAAACATAAATTTAATAATAAATATGTTAAGTAGATGTGAATTATGCAACAGAGTTATACATATATCTATACCTATTTTGTGGGTGATTTATTTTACTTTTGTCATACTTAAAATAATTTATTGCTGCAATTAGTTTTGATACCAATTCTTCCTTCAAAAATTTGAGGTTTATACTTGAACTTAATGAAAAAGGTTAGCCCAAGTATTTAAATCTTTGTCCTTTTGGATGTATGGAGATTACACTAGTATGTTTTCTTCTATAATACTATTGACCTCAGAATTAAAAGGTCTTGGCTAACATGAAATAAAAATAATCATATCAGTTACAAAGCTCTTACTATGCTCTTTAGTGTATGCATTGAAAGGAAGTAAAATGATCAATTACTGGAAGAAATTAACGTAGGATCTTTATACCTTCAACAAATATTTATTTAACACATATTCTGCTCCAGGTACTATTCTAAGGACTGAATATACATCAGCAAAATAACAACGATCCCTGTATTCATGTAGCTTACATTCTAGTGGGGAGAAAACTGTTCAGTAATAAACATAATATAAAGTGCAGAGCAGCATAAGAAAAATAAGGAGTAAAAATTGTAATTCATTGAGAAGGCGACAGTTGATTAGAGACTCAAAGACAGTAAGGAAGAAATCTGCAGGACAAGAGTTCCATGCTGAATGAAGCAACCAGTGTAAATGCAGTGAGCCAGTTCAAGTGATGGACCTTACCTTCTATTTGCATTGGAATCTCCCACTCTTTAGATCTCCTACTGACTCTTGGGTTTATTTCCCATAGGAGCAGTCACTACCCACAGGTTTTCTGAGAGAAAGAGATGGCGCAGCAAAAGTGTAGATGAAACGTGCAATTACCAGTTTATCTTACATGCCAGTATTTCTTAGGGTACTTTTCTCCTTTCTCTGGCTGCTTTATGGCTACCCAGATCCCCATATCTTATTCTTTAAATATATCTTTTTCACTGAAGGATCCGTTTGCAATTTTAATGACGTAGAAGTGTGTGTTAGTTCATCTGGTCAAAGAAGAAAGTCCACATATGAGTTATCTTAAAAACTACTAAATAATTGTATCTATCATTATTTTATTTTCAAAATGTTTTGATGATCTCCGATATAGACCACTAACTAGTATTATACATGTCAGATAAGGTTATATAAATTAGGTCTTATGAAAATAAAATATTTTTTTTAATTTCTTTTTTTTTAGATTAATTTTTTTATTAATTATTTTTATTTATTTATTTATTTTAGAGGAGATGGAGAGAGAGAGAGAAAAGGGGGAGGAGCAGGAAGCTTCAACTCCCATATATGCCTTGACCGGCCAAGCTCAGGGTTATTTTTGAACCGGCGACCTCAGCATTCCAGGTCGATGCTTTATCCACTGCACCATCACAGGTCAGGCTCAGAAAATATTTTTTTAATAAAATCAACACCATACACATATAAATCAAACAAACCATTGTAAAGTGATGATTCTGAAAATAACAAGTATAATTTTGCAAGTGCCTTCACTTATTACCGAATCAGGAAAAGAGATCATAGTATATATAGTCATTGTATTTTTATATGAAACATTCTCTTACATATGTTAAACTTCAAACACATCAAACCATCAGCATTCTTCAAGAACTTCAATTTGAACCATTGAATTGCAGTCTACCTTTCTTCAGCAACTGTCAATTTATCTCTATTATTTTCACCTCAAAACTCTAATTGTTTCTTTTATGGGATCTAATCTACTAGGGTCCTTGAGGACATACTTTATGTTGCTTGTATTTACAATGATTGTTGGGCAATTTGCTCTATAGTACACTTGAAAAACATTTTATTAGCTCAGGTCACAAACATGATGATTTTTATAATTAGCAATGGAGTTGTTAATGTAGAAATGATGAACGTCTGCTACCTTAAACCATACTAGGTTTCCTTTCAGTTAAAAATAATAATAAATTTACATTTCTTTAAGTATTAACATGTAATACCCATGGGGAATAAAAACTGCTTTATAGATAGACCCAACAGGAGCAGAAATACAGTCCATATACAATTTATGTTAATTCTGGCATGTTTGATTTTGTGTAACTTCTCCTCTCTACCTCCCATGGAATACCTTATAGCAGAGTATTTTTACTGAAGAACTTAATTTCACACTAACATACCATCATATAGTAAACGGCAGCATAGAATGTTAATGTAACCAGGTCTCTCAAACCTGGCTGTACGTAGTAAAGGGAAAATAAGCTACCTGGGCCCAGATGCCACCACAAATATTTTAACTTAATTGATATGGAGGGGGGGCGTCCCAGGCACATATATACACATATAAATACCAAAGAATAGATATTTTAAAAAAATCTTCCAGGTGATTCAAATTTGTACAAGATTTGAGAAAGACTGGTAGAAACAAGACATAAACACAAGTGTTTTGACATAACTTTTTTTGCAATTGAAATTCATCTAGTCTTAGTATCCATCAAAAGAGTAATACTAAATAAAGGAAAATTAGTAAATCTATACAAAACAACATTTTTGTAACTATGGCATGAGAAACTTTTAGGCAATAATAGCAACATTAAAAACTCTGGGATTCGGAGATATAAAAGTAAGCTTTATAAATAAGACACTTATTAGAAAATCTTTTGCCCCTGTGCTGACTTGAAGAAGAAGAAAAGAGCACATTAAATAACATGGTAAGTTAGTTTCCATTTAGAATGAGGAAAACCTGTAGAAAGCATTAATTTTTCTTTTTGAAAAAGATGTGTATTTTATGATTCAAAAAATCAAACTTTTAATGTGATCTGTGATCATACTACAGGATCTGATCCTGCTTCACTCTGTTCGCTACATAGTACACAGTTGCTATTGTCTTCCTGAGTTGCAGTTAGCACTCTTATTTTCCTTTATAGGACCCCCCATCATGAAAGGTACAATTGTGATTTTAAACTGCTGGTTTGCTTTTATTTTTCTTTAGATTGTAAACTTTATAAGGGCACAGTTTGTTTAATACTGGCTTGTGCTATGGTTTAACTACTAGCATAATGCTTAACACATATTAAATATTTATAGAATGAGTACACAATAAATTTTTTTCAACATTATTCAGAATTAGTGAGAAATCCAATAAAAGGCCTAAATTTGTTTAAACCCATTGATAGTCATGTTCTTCAGAGTGTTGACTGTAAAGTCTTATACTGCCTCACTGAAAATGTGGCAGAGATTGCCATCTTTCTCACAATGGACCTGCATCTCAGCAGAATTTGTCTCTTGAACTTGACTCCTTCAGAAATCCCATTTTGTGGCCCAACTTCTCCTATCACCGGATCCAGACCTGTTGGTTCATATCTGGTTCCCAACTTGTTCTTCCTAAGCACTGTATTGCTCTTATACTAATCTCCAAGCCTTTAACCGGAAGAGCCATCTTGGCACTGATGAGCTCTTTCTTGCCTCCTACATCTCTTCCAGTGGTAGGCTCCAGAGAAAATAAGGTGGTATTTGTACTGTAAGCTTCCTAAATCAGTTGGACTGTTTACCTTGAATATATATGTTCTTTTGCATTATCTCTGAATCCAGTCTAAAACTTGGGTAGGACCAATGACTGGTGGATGTTTTGTAGCCTTTGGTATCGAAACTAACACAAGCAAGAATGTTAAGCTAATTAACTGCTTGTGATAATTATAATAAAGATTATTTTTGTTAAAAATAAGATTTTCTCCCATTTAAATAGTTTTTGTCAAATAATTTCATGTATATAATTCCAAGGTAGCAAAGACCTTAAAGCTAATGTAAAGATTGTGTTACTTGTCGAAACAACCTGGTATTGGCACAATAACCGGCATATGGTCAATGAAATAAAACAGAGAACCCAGAAATAATCCATGCCTTTATGGTCAATTAATATTTGACAAAGGAAGCAAGAGCATATAATGTAGCAAAGGCAGTTTCTAATAAATGGGGGGTGAGAAAACTGGACAGGTACATGCAAATTAAAAAAAAGAAGCAACTGAACACCAACTTACACCATATACAACAATAAACTTAAAATGGATAAAAGACTTAAATGTAAGTTGTAAAACCATAAAAATCCCAGAAGAAAATGTAGGCAGTAAAATATCAAACATCTCTAGTAGCAATATGTTTGCCAATATATCTCCACAAGCAAGGAAAACAAGGGGAAAAAATAAACAAATGGGACTACATTAAAGTAAAAAGCTTTTTCATAGCAAAATAATCCATCAGCAAAGTGAAAAGGGAACCCACTAAATGAAAGAACATATTTGTCAATGTTAAGGGGTTAATTTCCAAAATATACATAGAACTTCTACAACTCAACACCAGGAAGACAATCCAATTAAAAAATGGGCAAAGCCTAAGTGCCCATCAGTAGATGAGTGAATAGAAAAGCTGTGGTACATTTTACACAAGGGAATACTACTCAGGTGTAAAAATGAAGGAAATCTTACCTTTTGCAACAACATGGATGGACATTATACGTGACATATAATGAACAAAATAAACAAACAAAATAGAAATACCTGAAAAAATATAAACACTCAGAGAGAAAGAGGACAGACTGACAGCTGTTAGAGGGGATGAAAGTTAGGGGTGGATTGGTAAAAAATGTGAAGGGATAAAGTTAAAAAATTATTTATAGACACAGGCAGTAGCATGAGAATTGCCAAAGGGAAAAGGGATAGGGAAGGCAGAGGGGGAATAAATAGTGATGGAAGGAGACTTGACTTGGGGTGATGGAGACACAATGCAATATACGAATGATGCATTGTAGAATTGTGCCTCTGAAACCTGTATAGTTTTATTAAGCAATGACACCCCAATAAATCCAATAAAAAATTTAAAGAAATAAGCAAATGACCTGAATAGACACTTCTCCAAAGAGAAACATACAGATGGCCAATAGATAAATGATAAATGCTCAAAGTCCTAATCATCAGAGAGGTACAAATTCAAACCATAATGAGATATCAGAGAACCCTGTGCACTGTTGGTAGGAATGCAGATTGGTGCAGCCACTATGGAACACAATATGAAATTTCCTCAAAAAATTAAAAATACAACTGCATTTTGACCCAATGATTGCACTACTGAGAAATATATCCTAAGTATTCCAAAACGCTAATTTAAAAGAATATATGCACACTTATGTTAAGTACAGTGTTATTTACCATAGCACTGGAAACAGATGAAGTGCCCATCAGTAGATAAGTAGATAAAAAAATCTACACTACATTACACAATGTAATACAACTTGGCCATAAAAAAAAAGAAAGAAAATGGAGATTTTACCTGTTGCAACAACATGGATGGACCTGGAGATTATAATGGAGAGAAAAGAATGACAAATACTATATGACCTCATTTACATGTGGAATTTAATGCACAAAATAGAAACAAAGGCATGGATACATGAAACAGACTGATAGCTGTCAGAGGAGATGGGGAAGAACAGATTGAATAAAAGAAGGTGAAGGTATTCACCACAAAACGTATATATGTAATGCACAGATACAGACAACAATATGGTGATAGCCAGAGGGAAAGTAGAGTGGGGGATAGAGGTGGGCAAAAGTGTGTAAAATGGGGGTGGAAAGAAAGCTTGCTTTAGGTGATGAGTGGATGACACAGTGTGCAGATGATGTTTTAATGAGTTGCACACTTGAAATGTGTGGTTTTGTGAACCAATCTCACCTGAATAAATTCAATTAGAAAAAATATAAAAATAATTAAAAAAATAAAAACTACATTTCTTGCACATCATCTAAATGAAAAACTTCTCATTTCAAAATACACAATCCAGAAACTGAAAAGACAATACACAGAACTGAGAAAATATTTTCAAATCATATATCTGATAAACGAATTGTACCAGATGAACCATCACAACTCACTAATAAAAGGACAAATAATTCAATTTAAAAATGGGCAAAGGAGTTTAATAAACTTTTCTCCAAAACAAATATTAATGACTAGTAAGCCATTAAAAAGTATTCAAAATCATTAGTAACTAGAAGAATGCAAATCAAAACCACAATAAGTATTACTTCACAACTGGTAGAATGACTACACTTAATAAGACAGATATTAATTGTTAGGGAGTATGTAAAGAATTTAAAATTATAGAATTATCACAAACCAAACAATTTCACTTCTGGTATCTACCCAGGAAAATTAAAGCAAATGTCCCACAAACACTTGCATGCAAATGTTCACAGAAGCAGTAGCCACAAAAACCAAAAGGTGGAAACAACTCAGAAGTACATTAACTGGTAAGTGAATCAATGAGGTCTAGAAAATAACTCAACAATACAATAAAATACTGACACATTGAACATTATTGACCTGAAAAACATTATGCTCCTCAAAAGATATTAGATGTAAAAGAACACATATTGCATGATTCCCTTTTTATATAATATGCAGAATAGGCAAATATATAAAGATAAAAAGAAATGATTAGTGGTTGCCTAGGACTGGGGGTGGGAATGAGGAATGACTCAGGTGAGCAAAAGATTTCTATTTGAGGTGATGGAACATCAAACACTAAAATGAATGGATTTGTTGTATGCAAATTATACCTCTATAAAGCTGTATAAGGAAAATATATTTTATGATAAAGATAGACTTCTGTAGACCCACTGCAAAGTTTAAGATCCATGGAGTTTGTAAGCTTAGAAATAAGGGCTGTTCCTCTTGATATTTAGGAGAAAAATAATAAAGATTGTATTGTGTTTTAGATGAAGCTAGAGTAATGAGGTGGCAAATATATATACATATATAGAGTTAGCATATGAAGTTCTAGATAAAAAGTTGTATTATAATATATTTTACATACATGGTATGTGGGTAAGCTTCAAAAGATATGTAAGTAACTTTCCATAAATTTTATAGCTAATTATACTGCAGGAGTAAGAAATTATAAATTTGATTCCCTTCTTCATATTATGTTAATTTAAAGACAGAACTACTTTAACTTCATAACATTTATTTTATTATTTCAATAGAAGGCGTACATATTAACTTTATCTTCTTCCATAAGTTCAAAATGTCAACATAATAAAAATAGCTAATATTTATTACTTGCTGTATGTCAGACACTGAGTCTTTTGAATCCATTTTCTCATTTAATGTTACACTGATATATTTACTCTCTTTACTTGGTGTAGTTGCACTTCTTTGGGGACTTTGCTCCCCTTTTCTTTCTCTTCTCCCCTACTCTTTCCCCACCAACCTTCAGTCCAAATTATTTAGCTGCTAGTCATATGATTCATGTTTCAGAGTCTCATTAGAAAAATAATAATGAGTACTTTGATCACAGTGCTCTGCCTTTAGCTAAAAACCAATTTGACAATGGAAAAATATATCATGTCAGATCTTGTGCTGAAGTTTGACTGATTTAGTCAAAATGTTGGAGTGATTTGTATATGTAAACCTGCCTTAAAGAGATGTGGGCTGCAGGGGTGGAGTCTTTGATTTGAAGTGGTGAATTCCATAATTAAAGAATTTTTTTGTGAAGAAATATATAACAAAGAATGGAAGAAAGAAAATATTTCACAAAACATGTGGATACAGGGTGACAAATAAAATGTGTAACAAAATATGGACATTTTTGAGGTATGACTCAGTGCCTTGCATTACTAATTTGTGTTTTAAGAAATCCTGGTCACATTAAGGAATCCCTAACAAGTCTCTGACACAATAGACTATACCTTCCCTGGAGGAGCCTTTAAGGCCTATCATGTCAACAATTTGCATATTAGTGACTTTCTTATATGCTCTCATTAACAGGTCACCTAATAAGCTTTCATTGAGTTCTTTTTTTAATTTGCTTTTTAAATGTAGCCTCTACTCCCTTTTATAATATTACTGTAAAGGATTGACAAAAAGGTGCAATAAGATGATTTTAATGTGTGAGGTAAATTCACAAAAGCATTAAATCTAGAAATAATGCTTCAAAACATACTGAGTCTGCCTAAAAAACTTTGAAATGCCATTAAATACAAATCCATTTTAATAATAGTGTTCTTATTTGAATTTTAATGCAAACCATTCAACCTAAGTTACCACACTTCTCTTTCCTCTGATATATCAACTTATGCTGTGATAAGCATAAGTAGAAAAGTAAGATTGAAAATATATTTGTGGAACTGAAAATGAGTCTACGGCCATACCACCCCGAACACACCCAATCATGTCTGAAAATGGAAATGAGTTCCAACAAATTTCATATCATAAATGTTACTAAAATTTTATTAGAGTTAAAAGACAATGACTGATAGTAAAATACACTTAAAAATATAGAGGAGCCTGACCAGGTGGTGGCGATGTGGATAGAGCATTGGACTGGCTTGCGGAGGACCCAGGTTTGAAACCCCGAGGTCACCAGCTTGAGTGCGGGCCCATCTGCCTTGAGCAAAAGCTTGCCAGCTTGGACCCAAGGTCACTGGCTCAATCAAGAGGTTACTCAGTCTGCTGAAGGCCCGCAGTCAAGGCACATTTGAGAAAACAATCAATGAACAACTATAGTGTTGCAACAAAAAAACGGATGATTGATGCTTCTCATCTCTTTCCATTCCTGTCTGTCAGTCCCTATCTATCCCTCTCTCTGACTCTCTGTCCCTGTAAAATTATATATATATATATGAGATACTAGATATATATTGATTTTATAGCAATAAAGAAATGGTTCAGAATCTAAAAAAAATGACTTCATTACTTTTAAGTCCAACATTTTGTTAAAAGGAGTCATAGAATGACATGGAGTATTGTAACATTTCTAACCTGATTTGGCATATTATGACTTTTGTTGGTCCCTATTATATTAAAATATCTGCTGATTTTTTACACACATAAAATCTATGATCTCCTATAAGAAATACAAGCAATACTAAAGAAGTGCTCTTCTAGTATTTGTATAGAATTATATACCATTTCACCTGATTTACTCTCCAGCTAAAGGAATGAGTATTGATACATGTTTGAAATTCTTTGTCAAGAGACAGGAATAGAACAGAAGCTAGGAAAAACATTGGAGATATTTGTCACTTTGTTCCCTATAAAAAGTAACAAAGTGGGTCCTGATCAATGGCTCAGTGGATAGAGCATCAGCCTTGCATATGGATGTGCCAGGTTTGATTCATAGTCAGGATACACAGGAGAAATGACCATTTGTTTCTCCCCCTTTCCTTCTCTCCCTCATCCCTTCCCATAATCAGTGGGCTTGATTGATTCAAACATGGCCCTGGGCACTGAGGATAGCTTGATTGGTTGGAGTGCATTAGCCTCAGGTGCTAAAAATAGCTTGGTACTCAAGCATCAACCCAAGAGAGGGCTACTGATGGATCCCAGTGTGCATGCAGGGTCTGCCTCACAATCTTCTCCCTTCTCACATATATATATATGGTAAAATAACAAAATGAACATCTACGTGTAAATTTTATTCTGTTGAGAAACAATGGAGGGTACAGATGTGCAGGTAAGTGACTGAGAGTTGGTGCTCTGTCCTCACACCTAGCCATCCTCAGTTGGGCAACAAATTCACCTTCTGAGAGATGTCATTTCTCAATTATTTGATTTAAAAATATGGAAGTCTCAGGCCCCTTTGCATTTTCTCCCTCTCCTAAACCTTTCAAACATTACCCTTCCAAACATATAGTGGAACTTCAATTTATATTTTAAATTACCTTTTCTTTTTTTAATTAAATTTATTGAGTCAACATTGGTTAATAAGATTATGTAGGCTTCAAGTATACATTACTATGTTACATAATCCAAATGTTGCATCGTGTGCTCATCACCTAAAGTCAACTCATCTTCTATCACCATCTATTTGTCCCCTATTATGCATTACTCTCCCCCCACCCTTTTTCCTTTGGTAACCACCATACGGTTGTCTGTGTCTGAGTTTCAGTTTTATATTCCACATATGAGTGAAATCATATACCGTAGTTCTTAGCTTTTTCTCACTGACATTTCTCTTAGCACGATATTCTCAAGATCCATCCATGTTGCAAATGACAGTATTTCATCTTTTCTTATAGCTTAGTAGTATTCCATTGTATATATGAACCACATCATTTTTATCCAATCATCTAGCAAATGACACTTTCCATGACTTGATCACTATAAATAATGCTGCAATGAACATAAAAGTATATATATCTTTGCAAATAGATGTTTTTAAATTTTACAGGTAGAGATCCAGAAGAGGAACTGCCAGGTCATATAGAAACTTTATTCTTAATTTTTTGAAGATGCTTCATACTGTTTTTCATAGTGGCTGTACCAGCTTACATTCCCACTAGTGGTGAATGAGGATTCCTTTTTCTCCACAACCTCTCCAATATTTATTACTTGTCTTGTTGATGACAGTTATTCAAACAGTCGTGGAGTGGTATCTCACATTGTAGATTTGATTTGCATTTCCCTAATAGCTGGGGAGTTGAATATCTTTTCATATATCTGCTGGTCATTTGTATGTCGAAAGTGTCTGTTCAGTTCTTCCGTCCCTTTTTGATTGGACTGTTTGTTTGGCTAGTGTTAAGTTGTATGAGTTCTTTATATATTTTGGATATTAACCTTTGTTGGAGCTATTGTTTGCAAATATTTTCTTTCCTTTGATTGGTTGCCTTTTTGTTTTATTGGCAGTTTCCTTTGCTGTGAAAAAATGTTTTAGTTTGATATATCCCATTAATTTATTTTTGCCTTTACTTCCCTTGCTTTTGAGGTCAAATTCATAAAATCTTCTCTAAGACAAAGATCTATAAGTTTATTACTTATGTTTCCTCTATGTAATTTATTATTTCAGATCTTATATTTAGGTATTTGATCCATTTTAAGCAAATTTTTGTACATAAGGACAAACTATAGTCTAGTTACATTGTATTACTTTCTCTTAAAACCATTTTTGAAACAATGAGTAACAAAAATACTGTAGAGATTGGATGTCAAAACTCAGCATTTAATAAACCAAATAACTTAGGTGATGTTTAATATAGATTCCACAAAGAAAACATGAAGTCTATAGGGGCAACTACAGTGTGTCCGTAAAGTCCTGGTGCACTTTTGACCGGTCACAGGAAAGGAACAAAAGACGATAGAAATGTGAAATCTACACCAAATAAGAGGAAAACCCTCCCAGTTCCTGTAGGATGATGTGGCAGCATGTGCGCATGCGCAGATGATGACATAACACCGTGTATACAGCAGAGCAGCCCATGGCCATGCCAGTCATGATGTCACCCCGTTAAAATTAATAAAAGAAAAAAAAAGGGGGGTTATAAGTAAATAAATAAACATTTATTTTAGCCTTTATAAAAAAAGATTTGGATGGTACAGAGGAAAGTTCAGTGTGTTCTGTGGCCAAAGTGCAACGTGAATATTGGTGCGTTTATAACGAAGCGCCACCACATAGGAATAACATTACTTGGTAGGATAAGCAGTTGAAGGAAACCGGCAGTTTGCTGGAGAAACTCCATTCTGGTAGGCCATCAGTCAGTGATGAGTCTGTAGAGGCTATACGGGATAGCTACCTAAGGAGCCCTAAAAAATCTGTGCGTGCGTGTGCTCGACAGTTACACCTAAGCAAGACTACAGTTCATAAGGTGTTAAAGAAACGTCTCCGTTTTATGGGGTACAAATTGTGGCTGTTGCACGCTATCAAGCCAGCGGAGAGACCCACACGATGCGTGTTTGCTACAGATATGCTTCATGAGATCGACAATGATGCAAGATTTTTGCAAAAATTGTGTTTAGCGATGAGGCGACCTTCCATATCTGTAGACATGTTTATTGCCATAACGTCCGAATATGGGCTGCTGAACATCCTCATGCCTACGTTGAGTACGAACGTAATACCCCTAAAGTGAACGTGTGGTGTGGCCTGATGCATGATAAGAAATTTTTGATTAAACATTTCAAAATTTTATTTCTAGATGCTATTATTTATGTAAATATAGAACTCTAAAACTGGAAGCATGTTATTTAATATCAAAATTGAGAATTACTTTCATTTTGAGCAATAAGAGGGTAGATTGATAGTGGCTGCCTGGCTATACACACAGGGTTCACCCCTGATCCATATCAGTACTTGCCATGGGTGCTAGAGAGAGAGGCAAGCGTGAAGGTGTTGTGTTTGATATCCTTAATCTAACCCAGAGCTTTAACTTTGAAGATAAAGAATGTTATGCCCACAAAAGCTATGTTCCTTACCATGTTAGTTTTAGCCTCCGTATTCAGCATCTAAGAGAAATACAAAGTCATCAAGTTTTTTTATTTTTTTCTTTGAGATACTTTCATGTTTCTTATAATCCCTGCTAATAATATAGCTGGTCCTCATTTTGTTTTTCGTTCTAGCATTATCATTAAGGAATTAAATTTAATTCATCTTTTCACTCTGAATTATTTCTGCATCATTCCTTTAACATTTTTTTCTTAGACACTTCTGTTCACACTTAGACATTTGTTTCTTTGTCTCTCTTTTAATCAAATATTTCTCTTCTGCTGTTTTCAGTTTTATCCTTGGTCAAGAGAAAACTGTCGGTATTACGACACCAAAGGGATAAATATTTAAGTTCTAATAGCTGGTTAATGTATTATGAGCTTTTCTTCTCATTAAGTACAAGTGTCTGCTTCCATCCTTCTTACAGTCTATAAGTGAATATAAAATGTCAGAGTACTAGAAAGTCAATTTTTAGAGTAATATCATCATAAAATTATGAAAATAAATAGTACACAATATGTACTATTTACTTTAAGAAAACCCTTTTTTACTTTAAGAAAACCCTTTTTAGTACTTCTAATAGTATCCACTTATCAATGTCAATGATAATATACTCTTTTTAAAGGTCTTTAAAAAACAAATCTCTAATGAGGTGCACATTATTTCTCATTTAAAATCTCTACATCCATTTATTGCATTATTTTTTTTAATGAGGAAAAGGTAGAGAAAATTAAGACCACAAGTTTGAACAAAGATGGCAGGTCCAAAATTCTTGAAGAGCTCAACTTTCATTTTTTAGCTGTTTATCATAGAGAGGTGATGCCCAAGAATTACAAGTTTGTTTCCCTGTAGGCAGTGCTGAGTATTTTTATGCGGGGTATTAATTGGACACAAATAACAACATTCACGACTTAACGTACTCTTTGGAAAAAAGTTTTTTTCAATTATAGTTGACATAAAATACTATATTAGTTTCAGGTGTACAGCATACTGATTAGAAACTTATATAACTTACAAAGTGATGATCCTGATAAATCTAGTTTCTGTTTGACAACATGCATAGTTATAATAATGTTATTGACTATACTCCCTATGCTGCACTTTACATACCCATCACTGTTTTGTAACTACTAATCTGTAGTTCTTATCCCTTCCCCCTTTTTACACATACTCCTCTGCCATCTGGCAACCATCAACCTCTATATCTATGAATCTGTTTATGTTTTGTTTGTTTGTGGGTTTTGTTTTTTAGATTCTACATATAAGTGAAATCGTATGGTATTTACCTTTCTCTATCTTTCTTAGTTCATTCAGCAGAATACCCTGTAGATCCCTCCATGTTGCTTATGGCAAGATTTCATTCTTTTATTAGAGCTGAGTCATATCCCATTGTTTATATGTACCACTTTTATATTTATTCTAGCTTCCATATTTTGGCTAATGTAAACAATGTTGCACCTGACCTGTGGTGGCGCAGTGGACAAAGTGTCGACCTGGAACGCTGAGGTCTCCAGTTAGAAACCCTGAGCTTTCTGCTCCTCCCCCTTCTCTCTCTCTTTCTCTCTCTCTCTCTCTCTCCTCTCTAAAAGGAATAAGTAACTGAAAAAAAATTTTTAATGTTGTAATGAACCTATAAATATGTATCTTTTTGAGTTAGTGTGTTTAATTTCTTTGATAAATATCTAGAAGAAGAATTGCTATTTGTTTGTTTGTTTGCTTGCTTTGTCTCTTGTTATAGCCTTTGTTTTAAAGTCTATTTTGCCTGGTATAAGTATTGTTATTCAGCTTTGTCTGCTTGTTTCCATTTTTATGAAATATCTTTTTCTATCCCTTTACTTTTAGTCTGTGCTGTCTTTCAATTGAAGTGAGTCTCTCATGGACAGCATATGTAAGGGTCTTATTCAGCTACTGTGTATCTTTTGATTGGAGCATTTAATCCATTTGTATTTAAAGTAATTGTTGATAGATATATATTTAGTGTCAGTTTGATATTCATATTTTTATCCTTTTATTTCTTCTTAAATAAGTTAATTTACCTTTGTTTGTAATACTGGTTTGGTTATAATAAACTCTCAGCTATTTTTTTTTTTTCTGAGAAGTCCTTTATCTAACATTTAATTTTAAATGATAATTTTGCTGAGTAATCTTAGTCATAGGCTGTTGTTTTTCAACATTTTGAATATTTTGTGCCAGTCTTTTCTGGCCAGCAAAGTTTCTGTTGAGAAATCATCTGGCAGACTTATGGGTGCTATCTTGTAGGTAACTAACTGCTTTTCTCTTGATGCTTTTAAGATTCTTTGTCTTTAACCTTTGTCATTTTAATTATGAAGTGTCCTGGTGTGGACCTTTTTGGGTTTATCTTGTTTGGGACTCTGCATTTTCTGTGCTTGTATATCCATTTCCCTCTTCAAGGAAGTTTTCCATCGTTATTTCTTCAAATAAGGTTTCAATCCCTTACTTTCTCTTTTTTGCCAGTACTTTTGTCTGGGAAAAAGTTGTCCTTCTATCCCCTGTTCTGAAACAAGATAATTCAATTCCTCCCTATATATCCCTGGTGCCTTTCAACTTGCTGCCTTCAGCACTGGATCTCAGAAGGAGTGACTCCATTAACAAGTGAGTCTATCAATAAATAAATCCATGTGAAAGCTCTTTATGAGGAAGTTCTGAGACTCCAGCAGCCCTATTTGTCGCTCTGTCATACTCTCTACTGGTTGTTTTTAACATATTTTTTAATTTAGTTAATTGTGTTTACATAGATTCTAGAGTAACCCCAACTGCATACCCCTTTCCCCATATTCCCCTCCACATCTCCCTTGCTCCCCTCCCTACAGTTTTATCCCCTCCTGTCATCCCCTTTCCCTCTGTCTTCTTTTCCTCTGGTCCCTTTGATCCCTCCTCTGTCTCAATCCCTTTCCTCAGTTCTCAATGTTCCTTGGATTCCTCAAATGAGTGAGATCATATAATATTTTTCTTTTTCTGCCTGACTTATTTCACTCAACATAATAGTTTCCAGTTCCCTCCATATTGTTGCAAAAGGTAATATTTCCTTCTTTTTCATGGCCCCATAGTATTCCATTGTATATATGTACCACAGCTTTTTAATCCACTCGTCCACTGATGGACACTTGAACTGTTTCCAGCTCTTCACTATTGTGAACAATGCTGCCATAAACATGGGGGTGTATTTCCTTTTTTCAGTCGGTGATATGGTGTCCTTGGGATATATTCCTATAAGTGGGATTGCTGGGTCAAAGGGCAGTTCCATTTCTAATTTTTTGAGGAATTTCCATACTGTTTTCCACAGTGGCTGCACCAGTCTGGTTTTTACAGTCAGAAGTTATGGAGACTTTGGTTACTGGCCCTGGAACCCTGGACTGGGGAACCTGGTGTGGGTCTGGGACTTTCTGTCCACAGGGAGGATCTCAGCATCTGAGAGATTCATCCCAATTTTTATCTGACATAAGTGGGTATGGGATAGGCCCATTTTTCATCTCTGTTCCTACCACCAGTCTCAACAGCTTCTTCTGTGTATCCTCAGTTATAGGACTACTGTTCAGCCAGGCTTCAGTTAGTTCTCACTGATGGTTGTTTTGTAGTTTAGTTGTCAATTTGATGTGGTTGTGAGAGGAAGCTAGTACAGCATTTACCTACTGTACCATCTTGACTGAAAGCTCCTTCATTATGACTCAGTTTGAAAATGATCATTTTTTATGCCAACCTTTTTATCTCATTTAACTTTGTTTTAATGGGTCTCAAAATTCTGTGACAGATTTTTAGTGAGCTGTTTCTATTTAAAAGTACTGGTTTTTAGAAACTAATTACTTAAAAACTGCCACATACACACCTAAGAGTCAAACAATCCACAAAACATTCTCCTTTCTTTATGAAGGTTTTACAATACATTGTAATCATTACCCAGAATTTTACTATTAAACTGAAACAATTGAGACAAATAGTTGTGAGACCATTCTTACTTCAGTGGTTAAGACTGGGGTGGTAGGTATTGGGGACAATATTTTTTAGCTGTCTGAGATTTCTGGACAGACTTTGGCAGCTTCCAATGACTTCTTGTCCACTGCTTTGATGACACCTAGCAACTGTTTGTCTCATGTCATGAACAACAAAACAGCCAGAAAAGAATAGTCAGAGAAGCTCCCAAAAACATATGGGCTTGCCACAAACCATGATGGCAGCATAACCAGATTTCAATAACTTGGGGCCATCTTCCAGCTTTTCCCCAGAACAACAATTAATCTTCTCCTTTAGCTCAGCAAATATGCTAGTGTTGTGAGCTGTGTGTCAGTCCAGCATAGGAGCATACCAGCACTGATTTGGCCTGTATGGTTTAGAATAATCACCTGAGCTGTGAAATCAGCTGCTTCCATTGTTGGGTCATTTTTGCTGTCACCAGCCACATTGCCACGATGAACATCTTTGACAGACATGTTCCTGACATTGAAGCCCACATTTCCCCAGGAAGAGCTTTACTCAACTCTTCATGGTAAATTTCAACAGACTTGACTTCAGTTGTGATGACGACTGGAACAAAGCTGAGCACCATGCCAAGTTTGAGAACACCAGTCTCCACTCAGGACACAGGGACAGTACCAATACCATCATTTCTGTAGACATCCTGGAGATGCAGCCACAGGGACTTGTCAATTTTATGAGTTGGTGACAGGATGCAATTCAGAGCTTTAAGCAGCATGGTTCTACTGGCATTGCATCTTTACGGTGATCTTCCATTCCTTGAACCAAGGCATGTCAGCACTTGGCTCCAGCATGTTGTCACCATTTCAACTAGAAATCAGTACAAATATTGTGTGAGGGTTGCAACCAGTTTTCTTAATGTAGGTGCTGACTTACTTAACAATTTCCTTGTATCTCTTCTGGCAGGGTGGCTCAGTGGAGTCCATTTTGTTAACACCAACAATCAGTTATTTTCATACCTCTAGTGTAAGTCAGAAAGGTATGCTCATGATCTCTTCATTCTTGGAGATACTTGTGTCAAATTGACCAATGCCAGCAACAAAACTCAGGACAGCCTTGCTGGTTTTGAATTTCCACTGGTCTTCAGCCACACTCAGTTTCAGGTCTCAGTTTATCCAAGACTCAGACATGCTTGAAGGAGCCCTTCCTGACCTCAGCAAACTGTTTCTCAAATTTTTCGATGGATCTTTTGTTGCTCCCACCATAGTTGTAGATCGGAGGGCCAATGTGTACATCAGATGCATCAGACGTGTTGGAATCTACATGTCCAATATCAGTGATGTTGAGTCTTTTCCTGTCTTATTATGGATTTGGTTGACTGGAGGGTTTCACAATTCCTGTGTTCTGCCAGCAAACCCATTATAAAAAAAAACTATGCCAACTTTTTGATTCCTCTGCCTACAACCTAATCCTGACATTTACCCTGACTGGTTGAGTCACTCCATCACATTAGACTTAGATTGTGTGGAACAGGTCTCTAAGAGCTTCCACTCTTATTTTAAGAGGATTATGGGTTTTTAGCACAATGACATTACAGAAACTTAGGAAAGGCATATTATTACTTATATACTAAAATCACTGCATTTCTTGATTTACTAAATTTTGACAGTGTTTAAATTAACCATAACTTCAAAAGTGGAAGTTCCACATACCCAGAAACTAGTAATATTAACAAACTGCCTAAATTTTGACACTGAATAAATTAGTTGTATAGTAACAGAAACCATGAATTAGTGTTCCTATGCAAACTGCATTTGGCAAGGACACTTTAAATAAAAAATTGCTTTCACTAAAGATCTAATTATTTTCTTTGGAGGGTAGTCCAAAGAAGGAGGACATATTAAATATATTAATTAAATATAAAATAATATGGAGGGCATATTAAAAAAAAGGACTAAGTAAATATGCATTATGGGTTGCAAATTTTACTCTTAAAAGTAACTACTGAATTAAAGATATGTAAGAATGAAATAAATATTTTAAAATATAGATAATTCCAAATAAAAGGTTTAGCTTTGGAATTGGGTACTGCAGTAGCATAGAACTAATACTCACTGTGGTATTTACCACATGTAACTAAAAATGATAAATAACAGTAGTGATATAATGATACATTTCTTAAACATTCCACATATTGAGAACTATGCTAAGTAATTGTCCTCTGTACAGAATAGGCAATATTTTGAAGAAAAATGAGATATGGAAAGTTTAATTTCTTTGTCTGTGGTCACATAGATACAAATTGGCTTTGTAAGTGGTAAACAATAGGAAAGATTGGGATTTGCATCATTGTGGATTGACTCTCTACTGAAAAAACACTGACATGATGACCAAGAAACTTGAATCTACTTCTAACTTGACTACTAGTTAACATGTGTGACTTCTGCTAAACTCCCAAGGCTCTAGCTTCTCTATGATGTGTTAAGATGACACTACCCAAGTATATGCTCCTTTACATATCCGAGATCCCATATACTGAAGGAACCTGACATAAAAAATAGACTAAACTTTCTGTAAATTAGACAAGGCTCAGAAATAGAGTCTCTAGGCCTCAATTTTTGAGTGATTAACAGCTGATTCAAACAAAAATTATTGTTTGCTCATGAATTGATTCATTAGTTTGCAAATACCTTTCAATTTCAAGGTCATTAATGTTTCACTATTTTATTCTATAATGCACAGAGACTGGTTGAGTGTTCAATGCATTTATTTATTTCTGGGTATATATAAGATACATAAACAATTGTGTGTATGTGTGCTCAGGACCGAACTGTCCTTACATACTGGATGTGACTTGCTAAAGCAACCGACACATAAAGAGGCACTTCCTGAATCACTTTTCCTGTAGTCACAGAGTGTCTGCTTGTTGCCATTTTATATGTGCAGCTAAACTCTAATGTTTCCCACCACTCATGCGTTTACATTCCCCTGAGTCTCCAGTTAAAAAACAAACAAACAAACAAATTCCCACTTCTCAGTTCAGAGATGCTAATTCAGTATACCTAATTTTGGGCCCCTAAAGTATCATTTGTAACAAATGCTGGTGATTTTCACAGAAGAAGTCTCAGAACCACATTTTAAGAAGCACTGTTAAGATTTAATTTTGTGACTTTTGGCACAACTGATTACCAGTTGGTGCCCTGGATTTCTTTTTATTTTTAATTTTATTTAGAAAACTAACTTTAATAGGGTGACATTGATCAATAAGATTACATAGTTTTCAGGTAAACATTTCTATAGCATTTGAACTGTTGATTATCTTGTGTGCCAATCACCCAAAGTTAAATCATTTTCCATCATCTTATATTTTTGTCCCTCTTCACTCCCCTCCTCTATCTTTATCTCCTAACCCATCCCTCACCCCCAACCCTTGGTAACCACTCCCTTTTATCTATGTCCATGAGTCTCAATTTTGTATCCCACCTATGTGAAATCATACAGTTCTTAACTTTTTCTGATTTATTTATTTCTCTCAATACAATGTTCTCAAGGTCCACCCATGATGTCATAAATGTCACTATGTCATCGTTTCTTATGGCTGAGTAGTATTCCATTGTATATATGTACCATATCTGCTTTATCCAATCCTCTATCAAGGGACACTTTGGTTGTATTCATGTCTTGGCCACTGTGAATAAGGCTGCAATGAACATGGGGTGCACATGTCTTTATACACCAATGTTTTTGAGTTTAGGGGATAGATACCCAGTAGAGGGATTGCTGGGTCATATGGTAGTTTTATACTTAATTTTCTGAGAAACCACCATACCTTCTTCCATAATGGTTGTACTAATTTGTATACCCCCAGCAGTTTAGGAGGGTACACTGCCTCTCCATAGCCTCTCCAACACTTGTTATTACTTGTCTTGTTGATATTAGCCAATCTAACAGGTATGAGGTGATATCTTATTGTAATTTAAATTTTCATTTCTTGAATAGCTAGTGACGATGAACATTTTTTCATATATCTGTTGTCCATTTGTATTTCTTCTTGGAAGAAGTGTCTGTTCATGTCCTCTCTCCATTTTTTAATTGGATTGTTTGCTTATTTGTTGCTGAGCTTTATTAGTTTTTTATATATTTTGGATATTAACCCCTTATTAGAGTTGTTCTCCAGGAGAGAGTGGTTTTGGAGAGCTAGCTGTGGGGTTTGTCTCTGCCACTCTCAGTACTGCAAGGTGAGGGATGTGGGATCTGGGAGGCTGGGGGCCACACTTTAGCTTTCTCTGTCTCTGCTGAGCATGGGCTGCAGGCAGACTACAGGAACACTGGCTATGACCCCATGCTCTGGCCGCTTTAATTTATCTCCCCCTCTGTTCCTCTGTCTCACACTCCTCCCAGCAGAAGGAGACCCAGTCACTCCAAGTTTCCCTCTCTGTACCCCTCAGACAAAATCCAGAAAACCTGAGCTTCCCCCTTCCTATAGTTCAGCAGAGAAAAAAAGAAGCCCTGTCACACCAGGTTTGTCTCCTCTCCAAAGCCCACTGCTATTGCATTTTATCTTCTACCCACCCTTTTTACCTGGTCCCACCTTTTGTTCATTGGGTTTGTGGATCTTTCAGGTGCACCTATGAGCCCAGCTGGTATTCTTTTGCTGCATTATAGTTGTTCAATTTGTTAAAATTTCAACAATGATGTCATCTCTGCTCTAGGTGCCCTGGCTTTCAAACTTCCATTATTTCTAAATTGTATCTTGAATTACTTGACATGTTAAAAATATTTTTTTTTTTTACTGGAGAGTAAGGCACATGATGCCTTACTCTTGGAATTTCTGCTTCTGCTTCTCTAATGTTACTTATTGCTTAAGTTTTAATTTAGAGTCTATGTCCTCCTGGAAGTCTTCCCTGCTTTACCCGGAACCTCACTGAGCACACAAATTACAAAATTACATTATTCCATCACAGTAGTCTTTCTTTATTCAAAAGTGATAACTCCAAGACCCAGTGAATATCTGAAACCACAGATAGCACCAATATATAATTTTATATATATATATATATATATATATATATATATATATATATATATATATATATTCAGTTAAATCTCTTCTACCCACAAATTTAATGGGCTTTTTTTCATCATAACTAAGCACTACCATGCACTATGACTACAAACTTTGTAGTCTGAAGTGAAAAGGCAAAACTAGTCTGAATTTATTTTTTTCTTCTTCACAATTTTACACATAGAAGATTCATTCTTACCTAAGATGTTAGAAACCTCAGCATATGAGTTTTTTCATTTATTATTAAGTTGAGAACTTTCTCCTTTTCACATAAAGAAAGTATTTTCTGGCTTCTTCTTCTTTTTTGTTTTTTGGCATATCTGAATTGCCAGCATCACCCTTCTTCCAGTTTGAAGCCTTTGTTAAGTAAAACAAGGGTGACTTGAACACAGCAATGCAATAGCATGACACTCAATCTGATAACCGACAAGGCAACTAAGTGAGTAGTGGATGGGGAGCATTGACAGTATGGAAGTGTCAGACAAAGAGATTATTCACATCCTGGGAGGGATGGGGCAGGATGGCTCAAAATATCATCACAATTCGCAAAACTGTGTGCTATTTAAAGCTATGAACTGTTTACTTTAGAACTTTTAATTTAATATTTTAGTACCATGGTTGACCATGGCTTACTGAAACCCTGGAAAACAAAACTTCAGAATGGGGAATAACTGTATTGTTTTACTTAAATGTTTACCTTCACCTCTGACCTGTGAGTCCTCTGAAGGAAGAAACTTAGTCTTATTATGATACAATATCTATAAATTTGTAGGCACTCATTATATATTTGTTAACTGTTGATTACATGATGAATGAATATCGGTTGCTATATATTTAAATAACTATTACATTTTCATAAGGATCATTATTGTCTGAAAATGTTTACTCCTTTATATATTCAACACATATTATTTAATATCTATTTAAGACCATCATATAAATTTTAATGTAAGTCCCATTTCTTTGAAGTGGGGAAAATTTTTCTTCATTGTAAAGATGGTGCAAAGCTTTGGTCAACAATATTATGAGAAATTAAAAAAAAATAACAAAAACTGGGCATTTTCTATTTAACAAAGGCTAATTTTTATTTCACATTTGATTAAAAGCCTACATCCCCAAAATCTTCTAAGCTGAACACATTTCCTCTATCTCTTATTCTTGTTTACTTTCCTGAATTCATCTCATGTAATATGAGTTCCATCCTTAAGTTCTCAAATTAGAAGCCTCTGCCTCAACCTTTCTTTCTCTCTACTGATACATATCATCTAGATAGTTGTAAATCATGCTACACACATAGAAAAACTAGTACAATGTAGGAGAACTATGTTTGGGGCCTAGAGGTTCAACTTAAGGGGAGGAGTAACTCTCTTAACTGCCTAGGGAAGGGGCAGTCTAAACAGCTAAGTCCACAAAGCTTTGTGCTCTGAGGTACATTATGGTGTACTTCAAGAGTTTGCAAATCTGGCTTCATATCTAAACCATCTTAAGCAATTTTCTTACCATCATTCTCCAGTTCCTCTCTTCACCTCCATGTGCATGTCTTTTAATTTAGAATTTACAAAAATAGGGCCTGATGTTTCTAATATGAAGGTAATTTGGGGAACTATTGTTAGATTTAAAAGCTATAGCATTCATGGGGGAAGAAAAGGTCAAGGTCAAAAGAGCAAAGCTTCTGAACAAATGAGATTCCTGAAGTTCCTTTATGAGCTTAATTTCTAATTTCTTAGAAATTGTTCTTGGTAGAATACCTAAATCTAGCAAAGCAGGATGGTTACCACTCACAGGTTGGTCAAGAATGACTTGGAATGGTATGGACCTAGGTGAACAGAATATGGCTGAGAAAGCATTTTATTTTTCACCAGAGAAGGATAAGAATAAAAGCCAGGCACCTAGGCATAACTTGCTGGTCCACTGTTCAGGCACATGTACCAGAGATTAGAGAGAAAAGTACTTTTCATGGCTACCTGAGAAGCAAATCACACAGCCCATAATACATCAGAAACCAAACTTCAGATTAAATATGTTACTGACCCCAGTTAACCACCAGAACTCCTCCATAGAAGGGCACATACTAGGCTTCTAAAGCTCTTGAATGGAGCCAAGTTCAGATGAAGAGAGGTGTTCTTAAAATCCATTTGTAGAAAATTGATTAACAAATCATAGTGATGCTACATCAAAAATTGTAACTCAGATTTTATTCCTATTCTTTTCCTCATTGCTGTCACTTTAATCCTTACCATTTTGCACCTGAAATATTTCAGCAACCTCATGACTAGTCTTACTGCTATATTGTGGCTCATTCCATTCCACCTCTCTAAATGTACCTCCAGAGATTTGTCCTAAGTGTAAATCTGAACATGCCTCCCATTTAACGCCCCACCTTCCACTCCCTTACAGTGATTAAAAAGTGCATAAATAATTCATCTCCATTTTGTGTGGCATGCTAAGATCTTTAAATTTGACTGAAATGAATTCTACTTATGTTCTTTGGCCTTCTTTCCCCAAACGGGGGTCGAAATACCCTGAAAATCTCATTGTTTCATGATTTCTATCTTTTCTTGGAACTTTCTTTAAATCTTTGTCCACCTTTTATTCCCTCTGATTGAAATTACCTTACCATATTTTTCTAATTGGAGAACTTCTACTTTCCCTAAAATTTAACTCAGAATGTTGCTTTCTCTTTGAAAAATTCTGATTTTCCCCAAAAGAATGCTCTCCTCATTTCTGTCCTTTTTTTTCCTAAGAGAATATCTATCATATCACATTATTTATTATAATATTTATCATTTATTATAACAATTGCTTATTGATGTGTTGTATTTTTTTAAGTTAGAAGAAGAGAGATAGATAGAAAGACATATTGCCGCATGCGCCTCAACCAGGATCCACTGGGCAACGCCCCTTTGTAGGTGGATGCTCAAATCAACCAAGCTATACTTAGTGTCCGGGGCTGACACTTGAACAAATTGAGCCACTGACTGAGGGAAGGGAAAAGGAATAAAAAAGGGGGAGAGGGAGGAACAAAGAAGCAGATGGTTGCTTCTCTTGTGAGCCCTGACTGGGAATCAAATCTGGAACATCCATATGCTGGGCCAACTGTCTATCCACTGAGCCAATGACCAGGGCTTATTGATGTGTTTTCAATCATTACATTATAGCTTCCTTAAGTATAAAGCTATAGATTATTCATATGTGATTTTTCAGTTCTTATTTATAACTTATGGCCCATAGTGTGTATTCAAAATATCTATTAGAAGAATAAATTCCCCTCTTACAATTAAAGAGTATAAATGACTACATTATATGATTTAAGGTTCACTAGAATGTAACTATTTCTTTACAAAGTACATACCCTTTTTGACTTTTTAATTTCTAAATTTATATTAGATTTAAAAATTTTTGTTTTATTATTTGAACCCTTAATTAAGAGCACTGTACTGAACTTTGGAAGGGGTGATATTTAAAGCATTATAAGACATAAAAATCTTCATCATTTAATAAATAGAACTTTTTTGAAATTAAATTTTAGTGAAGAAGGAAGAGAAGAACAATGCATGATGATATTGATAAGAGGTAGAGAGAAGGAGAGAGGAAAGAAGATGCTGGGCATTTACTCAGCAGCACCTTTGAGACCACTGTGATGTGTCAGTCTCTGTATTAGACTCTGGGAATGCAGAAAAGTATGAAACTCAAAAAGGACTTGAGACATACAGGGGAGACTAAAAACATTTAAGAATGTTTCGTTTATATCACAATTGTATGTAGAACTGTGCCCTATCCTCACCAGCCATTAAGTCTAACTTTTGCCCCAAGTTTTCTAAAGTTGTTTTATTATATTCTTTAGATATAACTTAATCATATAATGAGTATTTTAAATTTCAGAGTGGGAAACTAGAATTTAATTATTCAGATATTATAAATAATGTAATTAGCATCTTTGAAACTACCACTCAAAACAATAACTAACCATTTTCTTTTTTTTATTTCTGTCCCTTAACTTGCCCCACCTGATAAAACCATATCTTGAAAAATCAAGTTTTCTTGTTTATATAATTTTTTATTATATTCTATGTGTTCCTTAGAACATATATTTAAATTCTCTTAGTTATTTTTAGTTTAATAAAAAGTTCTCTGATATAATGCTTTGGAAATGTTCATTTCATATTATTTTGATAAGATTTATTCATATTGTTTTAGGTCTCTGTGCTTTATTATCTTTGAGTAGTATACAATTTTTTTGTGTGTGTGTGTGATATGGCATAGTTTTGCCTCTATTCATTTGATAAGCATCTGGGTTGGTACAAGTTTATGCAGTTGATAACAACTTTCGCCAATTAAGCGGTATAAAAGAGTCCCTCCTTATGGTCTTGATTTGTATTTCTCTGTTCTTTTTATTAATGATTTTTTCAGATAGATAGAGGAAGAAACATCAAATTTTTTGTTCCACCTATTTTACTGGTTGATTCCCATGTGTGCCCTGACCTGGAATTGAACCCCAAAACTTGGCTTATTGGGATGACACCTTAACCAACTGAGCAACCCAGCCAAAGCTCTCTGTTTTATAATAATGTTAACCATCTCTTTATGTACTTATTGGCTAACTGTATTTTATTTTCTGTGAAATGTCTGGCTCTCTCTCCTGATTCCATTGAAAAGCTTGTGTTTTCTTAACGATTTGTAGAAGTTCTTTATATTTTTAAAACTTATTTGTGTTGATTTTGTTCAATGTAAGCATCTTAGTTTATAATTTATATAATTTCATTATAACGTCTTTTAATGAATAAGTTTTAAAATTTCATAAAGTTAAACTGACAATCTTTTTATAGTTCCTGTTTTTATCCTTATTTAAGAAAACATTTTCTATTCTGAGATCTGAAAGATATTTATGCCTGACCTGTGTTGGTACAGTGGATAAAATGTGGACCTGGAATGCTGAGGTTTGAAACCTTAGATTTGCTTGGTCAAGGCACATATGGGAGTTGATGCTTCCTGCACTTTCTCCCTTCTCTCTCTCTCTCTCTCTCTCTCTCTCTCACTAAAAATGAATGTCTAAAAAAAATTATAAAAAAGTTATTTACATGTATTTTCTACTAACAATTTCAAGCTTTTTGACAGTTAAGATTGTAAATAATTTAGAGTTGATTTTTAAGTTATGTTTTGCTAATTTCATCTTTTCCCATAAGAGTTGCCATATTCCCTATCTCCATTTACTGCAAGTTTCTTATTTCCCTGTTGTCTGACATGCTGTTTGTCATATACTAAAGTTCCTCATCTGTCTCCATGCCAAAGTTATTGCTTTAAACTAAATCTTCACAAGAACTCTTAAAATCATGTATAGCAGTTTCCTCCTTTCTGCTATTTCTCAGAAATATTTCAGCTATCTTTAGTCCTTATGCTTATTTTCTTAAGAATCATTTTTTTAAAATTTGTAAAAAACTGTATTGTAATTTTGATTAAAATCTAATTGAAAATAGATCAAATTGAGAATGAATATCTTTATAATACCTTCTTTCCATCTATGAACATAGTGTATTTCTCAGTTTTTCTAGGTCTTAATAGAGTTTTATTCCTTAGGAGTCTTACTACATGTCTTCCATTAGTTTTTTAAATAATCGTTTGATATATTTAATTTTTATCTATTTTGACTTCTCTTTCTTGTATTTGTCACTAAATCTAATATTTCTGTTTTTATAAGATATCAATATAATAATACATAGTTTGATGCTTAACTATTTCTCCCCCAAATGAGTTAAGAACATGTTCCTTTCTTTTTGATGCAATCATTTTAAAAATTGAGGTATTTTAGATAATTGAATTAAAAAATTTTGATAGTGTTTTAGTTAGCCAGAAATTAAAACTTTTAAATAGCTATTTTCCTTCTACAAGTGAGAATTTTCTTCATTGTTATAGTAACAAAAAGGCAATAGGAACAATTAAGTGATGTTTAATAATTTATATATTTTTAAGCTCACAGATATTATATTCATAAGGAAGGACAAATGTGTCAGCTTGCAATAGTATTTTACAAAATGGGTCTTTTTATGGTTATTGGTGTCATTAAACAATATAGATTTGTAGATTGTCAATTATGTAAATACTCAGAAGTGGATTTAACAGCAGGCACACAGGGTATGTTCCCTGGGCCCCAGCTTCTGAAAGGCCCCTCAAAACCCCAACTTTACATGTATTTTTATTTTCCCTGTTTCTCTCTTTTTCTTAAGGGGACCAATATTCTCTTCTGCACCCTGGGCCTCAACTAACCTTAATTTGCCACTGTAAATACTAATTTTTCTAATGACATTATATAGAAATATTAGTTTCATTCATAGTCCCCCTGGGAAATACCAAATATTTTGGGTTAACATAAAATTAAGTATATAAATTCAAACAATACTGAATTGCTTTCTTAGTCAGTATGACATTTGCAATTTTCTCATGATTTATTGAGATAATATTAGCTTCCCTAGGATTTAGATCAACATTGTCTATGGAAAAATCAGCTCTATTACAGAAACTTATCAATCATTGCCACCTTTTAAGATTCTTTTTATTGCAGATTCAGCTGAAACAGAACAAGCAAATCTGATAGATTGACTTGTGACATTACTATACACAAAATGGTCTTTTTCAGTAACATTTTTTGTTGAGTGTTATGAACAAATCTAAACTTAATGATTCTACAAACACACCTACAAACAGATTACATTTGAAAGTAAAAGTATTTATCTTTCTCAACCACTATGCTGAAAATGATAGAAAAGTGTAACTTAAATCATTTTAAAGAAAGAAAGTTATGCTTTCGTATGTGCAATCTAAAGTCTTGGTTGTAAAATTGGCCTGTGGCAATATACACATAAAGTCTTTTAACTGAGTATAAATTTAGCTACCTTTCAGTTTTTAGTCAGTTTTTCTTTTTCTGTCCTTCTCTGGAGAGAGAGAGAGAGAGAGAGCTAATGTTATATCAGTCCAAATAAAATTTGTTTAAAATGGAACACAAAAAAACTAATCATTAGGATGTTAGAAACAATTTCCATGGCCACAGATGCACTGTCAGTTCATAAAACTTGATCATTTAAACTAAGAGAAAAATATGTCACTACTTGTGAAGATTAGATTCATGAATGATGGAATCATCAACATTTACATATACAGTATATGTATTTTGGCTATATACGTTTTATATGAGCAACATAATCTTCTTTAGAAATATGGCATTGTGGCCTGACCTGTGGTGGTGCAGTGGATAAAGCATTGACCTGGAATGCTGAGGTTGCCAGTTCAAAACCCTAGGCTTGCCTGGTCAAGGCACATATGGGAGTTGATGCTTCCTGCTCCTCCTCCCTTTTCTCTCCCTTTCTTTCTCTCTTTCTCTCTAAAAATGAATAAATAAAATCTAAAAAAAATTTTTTATAAAGAAATATGGCATTGTGTAAATTATTTTTAAAATTCTTACAACTAATATATACCTTTGCATCATTTTAAGAGATCAGGTATGTTTAAAGATATACAAAGTAATGCAAGAAAATATAAAAGTTTATACAATATTTATTTGGCTCATTATTGTTGTGAAATTTTCTCTGTATAAAAATACATAGAAGATATGGTTCCAGAAAAATGTGTAACATTTTTTTTTTGAAATTTAACAGTAAAGAAGAATCTTCAGTAACATCGTATGAGAATAACTTTGAGAATTCCAAGGTTACAGGTAATCTTCTTTAAATTTTAAACAAAATTTGTTGCTTTTTGTCAAAACCTACAATTATAACAATCTTACATAGGTACAATTATATTAACTTTTCAGATACCTATGTCCCAATAATTGTTTGTTCTCATGAGGAGAAGGAAGACCTGGAAACCTGTAATCAAAATGTAAAAGATGCAAACAGGGAACATGATGATCATGATGAAAAAGAATTAGAGCTGATGGTAAGTGTTCTGGTTGCACAGTATTAAAGAAGATGAATCCATTTATGCTTCAGAGATGATATAATGCTGGCCTTTCAATAGCTTCAACTAATGTAATTTGCAAATGTGAAAGCACAGCCTAGTCTGCCCTTGCATCTCTAGCTTGATCAACAAGGCACTTTGATTTCAGTCTGCTGCTTCTGCTCTCTGCAGTGGTAAATTAATAACATTAATTTTTTATCTCTTTACCAGTAGGTCTGATTAGTAGTTTGTAGGAATTACAGAAGAGGTAGCACTATTCTGATGTGCGTTTCTAATCTTTGTGGCAAGTGTACACTTAGCATAAAGTCACCTGTAAAATGATGGGGCTGGATTAGATGATTGTTAGGGTTCTGTCCAGCACCACAAGTATTGCATTTGGTAGCATTATTTTTAACTTACATCTTTGTAAGAATTTCAAAGTTCTATATCATTGGAAAGTATTTCATTACAAAATAAAGAGAAAATATCCTGTACCATATTTTTTAAACAGGAAACAAGTGCAGTACTGTGCAATACAATATTACATTTGTTATATATATCATATGGTGAACATTCAATCTATTTGGAATTTGGGAGGGAGAAATGGTTTAGATAGCATTTTTATTACAAAAGAAGAAATAGGAGTAAATGAGTCACATAATATAATTTACCTTTTACTGAATTTGGTTGGAACTCTTCTCATTAGAATACAGAGATTCATAATCATCTAAGATTAAAATGACATTTGCCTCTTCATGTGTCAGTGCTGAAACAGAAAAGAAATAGAGCTCATCTCTTTCCCCACACATTCTCCCTTTTCTATGGTGATATGGAAGCTGCATCACTAAAGTATGCAATTTACTTTGCTCTAACTTTAAGAAACTACAAAGTTGTCACCATTGTGAGAATTCTCAGCAGCTGAAAGTTAACATTGCCATTTTTTTCCAAACCACAGAATATAATGAAAGGGCCCTAAAAAAATCACATACTTCACCAATATACCTCATTACAATGAGCAGGCTCAAATATAAAAGTTTGTTTAGAAGTTACTGAGATTGTATGTCCAATAAATGAACAGGGACCTATAATTTAGAAGCTAATTTGCTCCACACTGACATTAATGCATAAAACAATGAAGTTCTATAATAGATGGAAATACAACCAAATCTGTGGAACCCACAGGCATTGGCTTACAAGACAGCTGTGCAGTTGACAAGTAACATGAGCCTTATGTGAGAAGAAGGGGAAAACGTAAGATTTGCATATAATTATTGAGATCATGCAAATGTCAGTTATGAGCAGAGAAAAAAAAACACACACACACACAGGCATCTCACTGTTAAATCCTGACAGTTGGCATCACTGAAGAGCTCAAATACATTTGAGTACCAGTTGGCAGAGGGTCATTAAAACGGAATTTGCAGAGACATTAACTCCCTCACTTTTCTTTGAGTGACGTTTTGCTATTAATAGTTTGCAGGGGCTTTGCAGAAAACATATTAATAAGAGAAACTGTAATAGAGGCACCTACAGCAAGTGTGAATGCAGCAAGGGGCACCCAGGAAGCTGCTCTCTAATTGATTAGCATGGAGCTATCAGTGTGCATATCCCAAGTGAGGAGAAAGTGCAATGACAAGCAAGAATAGTTGAATAATACAATGTGATATTTGGAAGCTGGGAAGGAGAGTGATTAATTTTGGTCCCTTTTCTTATTAATCTCATTCCCGAGACATAGCCTACAAAGATCCCCCAAACATCTAGCTTCCAGAATTTGCACTAAATCCACAAATGAAATGAGCCAAGGAAATCTACCAGATAATTAGTAGCCAAGTTGATGAAACCTATCTAGTTCATTTTGTATACTTAAATCATTAAGTCATTATTTCTTATTGTTTTTGTTCCTTAAGATAAATCAACGCTTAATAAGAAGCACTGCTTCCAGAGATGAAAAGAGCATATTTTCAACAGATCCAGTCAATTTTTCAAATAGAGCTGAAGGGTTAGAAGAGAAGCATATTCATGATGAAGTATACACTGACTCACTTAAAATGACTTTGTCTCCAAGTTCATCAGCAGAAAGCTCCTTAAAGAGAGATGAAAACTATTTCTCAGGAAATGAATGTAGCCATCAACCTTCAGAAGAAATTACTTCAGATATGACAAAAATCAAGCCATCATTGGGAAATACTGGCAGTGATGAATTCATGCAATTACATATCAGCAACAAAGAAGTATTGGATGATAATGCTAACCCAGCTCAAAAGAGAGGTAGAGTGAAAATACCTTGTTCCTCCTCGGAACAGCTAATGGCAGACAACCTTAATAAAAAATATGAAGGAGTAGATATGAAAGTTAAAATAAAAGATTGGGAATGTTTAAGAAGAGATTTCCATTCAGATTTCCATTTGGAAGAATCAGTAGAAAAGGGATCTTCCAAAAAAGATTATGGGAATGGTAAGAATGAGAAGGAGAAGCAAAGAATACATTTAGATATTAATGAAAAACAAAGCAAAAATCTTCAATCAATCTCACATGACCAAGAGAAGAAGATGAGCCACTCTGAACAAAGTGCGAAAGGGAGCGGAGCTAGTAGCAGGGAACTAACTGTTCTGCAGAGTCAAGATACCACAAGTCCCCACCAGGCAATCAGAGCAGATTCGTTTCAATCACCAAAAAGAAATCTAGGTTGGGAAGAAAGTGTGTTAACAACTGAGACGCCCGGTCAAGTTTGTTCACCAAGAAAGGAAAATGTTTTGGGGAATGATTATCTTTTCCAAGTTGAAGAAGAAAATTCAGATTGGATTAATCCTAAAGATCAGAATAAGAACACTCAGCATAAACAACAGTGGAATTTTCTGGAAAGTCAGGGAAAATCGAGAGAGAGTAAGACAAATACAACACAGCAGATCAAAAAACAAGCAGATTGTGAAGACATGTGGGAAAAAAGAGATAATACAAGGGGTTTGACGGCTACACCTACAGAAAAATTGTTTACCTGCCAAGAAACAGCGAGCTGCGAACTGTCTACTCTGGCTGATCATGATATTACTGAGAAAGCAGAAGCAGGTACAGCTTATATAATTAAGACAACATCAGAAAGTACTCTAGAAAGTGTGTCTGCTAGAGAAAAAGCAATAATTGCTAAGCTACCTCAAGAGACAGCACGAAGTGACAGGCCCATCGAGGTAAAGGAAACAGCGTTTGATCCACATGAAGGAAAAAATGATGATTCACATAATAACTTTTGTCAAGGAGACACAGTGGGTGTAATCTATGACAATGATTTTGGAAAAAAATCAGATGTAGGTATTTGTAATGTACATGTAGATGAAATGGAGAGTGATGAAACCATGTCTACGTACAATCCTGCAAAGACACATGACAGGGAGAAACGTGGCACTGGAAATGTAACATCTATAGAAGAACCCTCACAGATCATTAGAGGCGATCAGACAGCAGCCTCAGAACTGAATTTGAATTTCGGAATGTTACCAACAGACAAAAAAATATTTTCAGAAAATAGAGATTATGGGCAGGTGCAAGAATTATCAAAGGAATTGCATGTGGGTGTCGTTATTCATTCTGCTTTAAACTCAGACACAATTAGAGCTTCTGAGAATGCTTCTCACATTTCCAATAGCTGCGCTACAACTTCAGCATCATCTTACAAACAAGCAATTGTGTTAGAAAATATAGTTACTACCATGACTCTCCAGTCTATTCCTACTAAATCAGAATGTAATCATAATCCAACACGTGAAATCCAGAGTATTGAAAAATACCCACATCCTGGGGATATACCTGAAGGAGTTGCCAAAAGTTCAGGAATAGTGACATCAGTTAAGAGAAGAGAAAAATTTAAAGGTCAGATTTTTCAACAAGGAGAATGCAATGTAAAAAAATATTTAGGGCCCAAAATTTTAATCACTGAAGCTGCTGAAAACATAGAAGAGGCAAGGCATAAAAATGAAGGGTTACTAAACTTGGGACAGTCGCTGTGTTTCTCAGGGGACGAGGAGTCTGAGAGCTCTGCTTCTGCTGATCGTCCTACCCAGCAAAGTCAAGCTCAAAACAGTGAATCTCTGCTTTTGAAATACGCCCACTCAAAAATACCTTATTTCATTTTGTTTCTGGTATTTCTTATAACCATCTACCAGTATGACTTAATGACTGGCTTGGCATTCTACCTTTTTTCATTGTACTGGCTATCCTGGCAAGGAGGGAGACAAAAAGAGTCTGTCAGAAAGAAATAACCTCAGCACCACGACTATTCTCTTTTCAAAGATAAGCTGTTTAGCCCCAAATATTTGGATTAGTGAATAAGACTATTCATTGTTCAAAGAACCAGTGCATTTTTTCTCTTAAAGGATCATTTAAAAAGGAATGCGTATAAAGTTTGCTCCTTCATATAAGTAATTATTCTATATAGGACCATTATGCTTGGATCATTAAATACCTATATGAATATGAGATCTGAAGCACGTCAAGTTGAAATTAGGTACAGCTGTTGCTCCTTAGCAGGCTATGAAGTTGCAATGCTTCACAACTCTTCATGACTTAAAGTGCTATTTCTTGCATTCATTTCTTTTGCAGTAAAGCTTCATTTTTTTTTTTCCTGGAGAGTACTTTCCCCTCTATGGTTTTTTAAAATAGATAAAACATGGACAATGGCAGAGGCATTTTATTGGTCTTTCAGTAGTGACCATGAAATTTGCACTTACCACTGTATCATTTATGAGCACAGTTTGATAGATCAAATCTTTCAACTTCAATTTAATATTTTTAAGAACAATGCACATGTGTATTAAAATATGTAAACTTAAGTTGAAGAAACATGTTACTTGCTTAAGTAATACTTTATGCACACACTTAACTTTACCTCCTTTATACATACAAAGTTAGGGCATCTATAAGCCAAATCGGACAAAGACTAAACCAATTGAGAGATGACTTTTCATTCTACAAAATTCTGTGGCTGACCTGTTTTGAATTAGGTTCTCTTTTAGAAAGGGAGACTGTGTAACATAGTTGAAGAATTTCAGTGTCAACTATCATTCAGAGTTAAAAATGTTAAAGTTTTACAAGCATTGCTTTAGAATGAACTTGTACCTATAAAGCTTCAAATAATAATAGTAATTTTAGAAACACTTCCAAACTAACTACTCTACTTGATAGTATTTTTTGCCCTCAAATAAAGTTTTAATCCCTTTTCATTATAAGACAATGAATTATCCCTCAAGGTGCATTTAGGTAAGCAACTAATCATTGGTGATATTTATTATATAATTATCAGGTTGTTGGATGATAACTCAAATTTTAAATTGGGCAAATAAATAGATGTGGAAATCTATTGAGGGAGAAATGAATATCCAGTATAGCAATGATTTTGGCTATTTTTATTATCTATGGCTAAGTCTGTGAAATAATGGAACAACCGGTCATTTTAGTCACATATGTATAATGCAAATATTCTTATACAATTGATTTAAATTACCTTTTTCTGAAGGACTACTATAAAAAAATCCCCGTGCTCTGTTTTATGACAGAGCACTTCCTTTGATACACTGAGTGGCTAGTCCTCAGGGAGAAAGCATTAGTATGTAGTCTGGCACTTTTGACTTGGCCAGGAAAATGTAAAAGAGTTACATCAAGGGGGCCTATTGGGGTGATTTCTTTTTCATAAGAACTTCTTTTTAGAGTGAGTAGCATTGCTCTTTAGAGAGAAACAGTAATTTATTCACCTGTAAAGGTAAATCCAATAAGTAAAACTTGCATATGTCATTCCACACTTCTAAGAAACATGCATTTATAGGAAGAAAAAATTGGAGTGGAGCATTTTAACTGACTTTCATGTGGTAGTATGTGATTTCTGTAAATTTCATTAGGTACACAACTATTTCCAAATCCCCTTGTCTCAAGTCTCACTGAAATTGAATGCTTAATTTTAACTTTTAGCTGAACAAATACAAACATCTTGAAGTAGAACTTAGGGCAAATATTTGATTGTAAAAGCACATTTTTATTAAATACAAGTAGAATACTATAGGCCATACCTAGCATATTATCTCTAAAATTGCTGTCCTGATAACTTTGTTGACAGATCTAAAGTACAATGGCATTAAGGTTAGCACTTCTTCAGTTCTTAATAGCTTGTTTTTTTCATTGTACCTTTAAGTTTTAGTCAAAATACCACATCTAATTAATGTAAAGAACACTACAAAATTTCATAAACACACATGCACAAACTGTAATTATTCTTTTTTACATAAAAATATGCAACTTCTTTTATCTCTTTTATTTGATGTTTGGTAACATTAACTTATAAAACATTCTCATGCATATTTGTAATATGACAATCAAAGGATATAAATGTTCAATTGTGTATTTCTCTGCATGCAAGAAGAAAAAAATGGTGATTTAACTGACTTTCCGAATATTACTTGTGAAGTATTTGCAAGAGTCATAAGAATTTATAAAAACTATCACTGACTGGAGAAGTAGATTTTTGGAACATATTTTTGTCACATTACTGTTAAACAAGAAAAGTAAATCCAAGAAGCACAGGCAAAGTCTGGTTAATAAAAATTTGATTGTGAATCATAATGGCAAGAATGACCTCTGCAAGCATAACTGCCTTCACCATGTCTCCCAAGTAATACTTAAAAGCCAAAGAGGGTGTGGCATGAGGATGTCTAGAAAAATGCATTGCACACTTGATTCTCATAAGAAATGTGACACACTAACCATCACCTTTTATCTTGCAGGGCTTCTGACTGTTAGAAAAAAATTTAAAAAAATTAATCAGCAAGCCTCACAAATGTAGGTAGTAAAATTATCTTAAAAATTCACATCTGTATAAGCCAAATATATTTTTCAATGTAAGAAGAAATGAGTCACTGAAACAACATTCATCCTTCAACATTCAGAAACATTGGATTAATGTAGCTGTTTCCCTGCTGAGCTCCAATATTTTAATCTTGAATTCTTTCAAGAATATACATATTATGCCACAAATTTGTGAAATAAACAGGTTTTTTTTATTTCGTCATCTTAAACCAGTTTGCTGGTTAAATAGATAGCTTTAAAACATACATAACAAATTTAGGAAAATAAGTAAAACACTTTATTTTTCCCAAACAGCATTCATATTAAGTCCTTAATAATTTCTTTCAGTCATGAATATCATTTTGTGTCACCAGGCTTGCTCTCTTCTTTGTTAGCCTCACTTTTTGCATATAAATAATTGGAAGCAAAGCATAACAAAAACTAACAGGAGAACTAATACAGATGCAGGCAGGAGAGGCTCAGTTCATTTACTGATACTTGTTATCAGGATCTCTGACCTTTCAAGCTTTCATTGAATGAATATGGAAATTGAACTATGAAATAAGACTCATCTTTTGTCATTTGAATCTGTCTTAGCCAGTTCCTGTGGAACTGAAGAATAGAATCTACTCTGATTTTGCATCCAAGTATGAAAGAAATACGGTATGCCATACTCTTCCGGTAGCTCCACAGTTGTACACCTGTATGAAGAGAACGGGTTAAGAAGTTCCTTTTATTTATTTGATTAAATCAGTTATTTTTTTCTATTCTTCAGAAATGATTTATAATAATTTATGGCAACATAAATTAGTTTTCATCTTTTAAAAATAGATCTTCTCATTAATCCAATGTTTTTATAACTTTACCCAAACCTTTTTAAAACAGCAAATTAAGTTTTTACTAGACTTTCAGCCTAGCTTTAAATGATCACATGTTTTACAAGAAATGTCATTGTTGTAGTGTGGTAAAACCTTATTAAACAACTCTTTAAAAAGTTCAACATTTTTATTTTGTGTCATTTCTATATTTTGTTAAATACATACATATCACCTTCATTTTTCAGATATAAAAACATATATTATGTGGAAACTTAAGAGAAAATTTTCTAAGTCTTTTTCTAATATAATTAATTTCTTTTTTATCATATTTTTAGAAATTAAATTTGATGGGGTGACATTGGTCCATACAAACAAAAGAAACACGTAAGTTTCTTTATAGTCATGAAAAAGTAAAGAGGGACATGGACAAATCAATAATGCATTCCAGATAAATTATTTTTGTTTGTTTGAGATGCCTCTAAGATCTGGTTTTGCAACATATTTCTGTCTAATTAAGTACCTGTCTTGGTTGAGATTAATGCATCTGCTTTGCCCTTCACATCATCGTGCCTGCACCATTGCATCCTTATTTTCACTATTCTATGCTTCAAGTCTTCTGTCAGTCAAGATCTACTGGATTTTCTGTAACAGCTCATGTACACCCCTCTGACTACAGGTCACTTTCAGTAATCTACTTGTTTCTCCCTATCAAACTCTGCACATTTTTTGTATATAGCTCATCCTTTTTTTTTTTTTTTACAAGGACAGAGAGAGGGATAGATAGGGACAGACAGACAGGAACAGAGAAAGGTGAGAAGCATCAATCATTATTTTTTCATTGCCCCATTACAACACCTTAGTTGTTCATTGATTGCTTTCTCACATGTGCCTTGACCACAGGCCTTCAGCAGACCAAGCAACCCCTTTACTGGAGCCAGCGACCTTGGGTCCAAGGTGGCGAGTTTTTGCTCAAGCCAGATGGGCCGGCGCTCAAGCTGGTGAGCTCGGGGGGTCTTAAACCTGGATCTTCCGCATCCCAGTCCGACGCTCTATCCACTGCGCCACCGCCTGGTCAGGCTATAGCTCATCCTTTTGAAGTCTCCCACTATTTCAGATGGTGGGATCACTCTGTTTTCAGATCTCTTAGGACACTACTTCTTACATGCACTGGGCATTTGACTATCTTAACTGGATTGCCTGCTTGTTTAAGATAGGGACAAAGTTGAGTTTGTTTGGCAAGAATCCCCAGTTGATATGTGTGGCTAGAATTGAATCACAGCACTATCTCCTTCCTATCCTGTTCTTGCAATGTGCACAGGACACTCTGAGGTCTGATTTTAAAATAACTAAATTTAATGAAAACAAAGCTAGGATGTTTTAGTAAACTACCAAAGATGAGGTCAAAAGAGGTAAAGAGAATATGGAGATAAAACATAGTAATATGGTGGATTTGGGATGTTAAAAGAGAGAAACAATTCTTTCTTTCTATTCCTCTTAACAATCAAATTGATTTTCTATATTTATTAATTCTTCCTAGCACATAAAACATTTTCCTCATTTGATTTCATAGGAAGTAACATATAGATTATACATTAAAAATAATAATGCATATCTTTATTCACTGGCTAATGTGATAATTAATTTAAAAAAAGACATGTTTTCAGATAAAGTAACTTAGTAGCTTAAAAATCAACAAACATCACAAGGTATAAAGTGTAAGAAACTCAATCTTCCCAACTGTTGCCATGCCCTTTGAAAGTGGCTGACCTCTCAATTTCACACCTGTTCTGCAGGTCAACTTTTAAGGTAAGCAAATAGAACAACTAACAAAAATAGTCAGTCCTTTTTTAAACAAAACATTTGTACAAAATAAAACAAACAAATCAAAAAGGTAAAAACAAACCATTTGCTTTATTAACATATGAGAGTACGTATATCCACAAACACACACACATACACACATAGGCATATACATACATGTACATACATGCAGACAAAATATTGCAACATCTGCTGGCAATGTGACAGCTAACATAGTCAATTAACACAATGTGTAGTGACTTATGTAATATGCAAGAGGTTTATACTGTCCTTAAAGAAACTCATTCTATCATATTTAAAAATGAAATTAAAATGATAATGCAAGATATGCCAATTTCTGAGCCACAGTCTAAAGGAAAGCAGTATATGGCTTGGAAATGTAGTCACATGTCATATAATGACTTAAAGCCATGAATAATTAGTCTCTGAAGACTTAAGTCAAAGTCAGATACATGTGCACTATATTGTAGAATTCATCAGTATCTTGTATTGGTTGACTTCACTCTGAGTGGAAACATTTAGAATTTTCTAAAGACACACTCAATAAAACAATATCAAACAGCAGAGAGATGGTGCTTAGAAAGTAATATAAGAGGTTAGAAATTCTCTTTTTAAACACTTAAATAACCCATTATCTACTTTTAACAATTTTATGCAGGAGGCTTTCAATGTTCAGTTTATAAAATATTTTTAATATAAAGCATTTATGAAAATATTACACATTTAAATCATTTTTATACATATACTCTAAAAATGATATGGATATTTTCTTTCTAAACTTTTAAGTGATCTTCGCAATTAATTCATGAATCTTTGGAAAATGCAACTGTCATTTTTTATTATGTACACAAACTTTCCCATACGTAAGTGAAACAGTTTTGCATTAAAGAAAAGATAATATATTCTTACCCTCAGAGATGTAAGTGGAAATATTTTAAATACATTTCTACTCTTTGAAAGTTGATTAGAAAAAGAAGTAAAAAGTTATAAATAATCTCCATATTTATTTTTGCAGTCTTTAATATTTGAAATTTAATATTTTTGATATAGGTCAGGCCTACAGATTTCAGTATAAGTCTATTGTCTTCTTCCATGTAAATTCTTTCACCTACATGGTCTTATTTCCATCCTTAAGTTAGTATTTAATTTAAGTGCAACATATTGATTTTTTTATTACATGAATAAGCAAAGAACTCAGCTGTAGTGTGAATCTTTGAGTATAATATCTATAGTCGTATCTCTATTGGTCCTGTGCATGTGAGGTTTCATCTCTAATAGTAATAGTAATTATAATTATTATTATGGCAAGATTAGAGCTGACTCTTGTGTGTTTATAATTGGAAACTATTTTATGCTCTTTATGTGAAAAAACTTCTTCATGTTTTAAAAGTACCTGAAAAGAGTACTATTACCTTACCATTTTACAGATAGAAACAGATACAGGGAAAGACTAGTTGTTCAAGATCACACAGCCACTGAGTGTCAAAGTCTGGATTCAACTCGAGCAGCCTTTTCAGAGCTGATTCTCTTAACCATTGTACCATGTTGCACCTTCTATTCAGGTATACCAATTATCTTATGAATTGTACAGTGATGTATTAGTATGCTTCATAGAGCTATATTAATAATATATAAGAATATTATATGTAATGCACCATATCTTTTGCACAGATAATCCTTAACATTATTAATGCACTTAAAAAGAAAATTTCTAAAAATATTTTGTTCTTTTTAATTTATTCATATAACCTCAATTCAGAAAATACACATGTTGATTCCTTTCAAATTCACAAGCAATGTGTTAGTCCCAGGATATGAAGCTATAAACCAATAATAGCAATATCTTGTGACCTGTTCAGCAGTAGAGGTAAGATTTGGAAACAGAAGCAGCAAAATGTAAAACTGGTGTTTCAGAGATTTGCCATATTTTTAACATTATGTAATTTTAGGTGTGAAGGAAACCACAATAAAGCCACCAAATGCTTCATTATAATTAAGTTTTGCAAACATAACTACCATAAAGACACATCTTGATATGACTGTGATAGTGTGTATTTATGCCTACAGTTCTAGTGTAATTATTAATAGAACTCCTTTTACTTTTGAAAGTAACAAAATTTCAATGAAAAATGATAATGTCAGCCTAAAATCCAAGAAAATATCCTAGCCAGTAGGTATAAATGCCTCTGTCTCACATAAATAAAAGAGACAGCTTTCAATATGAATGTCATCTATAATTTACAGACAGAATTCTTGTGCTTAAGATCATAGAACATAATTCAGATATACTAGCCCCTGATAAGTCTAGGTAGAGTAAAGCAACATTTTTGAAGGTCCACTAATACAGAGGGTAACGATAAAAAAATAAGGAAATAAAAAGCAAGCCAACCCTCCCCTCAAAAGGGGAGAAACATAACCAGTAGGAACACTTTACAAAGAATGCACTGGCCAGAATCTATTAGAAAGATGTAATTTACATTACTGATATTAATAATTATATAATTGTGGAACCAGACACTATAGCCTATAACCTACTCAGAGGGCTCCAGACATGGTAACTCCATCATTGAGAATACCCAGAGTAAAATAAGAGAAGAAAGCTGCGAAAGTAGTGAAGGCCACAAGTGTTCCTCAAAATTATAGTGGTATACGTTGCTGGAAGCCGTATTGGGAATCTATATTCAACCAATCATCTGTAAGAAGAAAAATAAATTTTGGAAAGAAACTAGATTATATTACTGACATTTAAAAATCATGAAATAAGCCAATAGCATTACGATAGCAAAAATAAATTAAAATGTAACTAAATGGCCTGAGACATTCAGAAAGAGACAAAAACATTTTAAGGCAGAACCAGTGTCACTCCATCTAGTTTTGACCTTTGCATGACCTTCACATTTGGCTTCATTTCAGACAGGTGCACAGTGCTGAGACTGAGTGACAATGGAAGTGCTTTTCCTTCATTTCCACTTATGGAATGTGTGCATTGGAAACTCCAAACAACTGCATAATTTAAGACGGTAGAACACGTTCATGCTAAATGAATGGCAAAAGGCTAACATAGTTGCTGAAAAGCCTTTATAGCTCTGCCTCCACTGACTTCAACCCAACCTTACCCACACAAGACATAGAGAAATGGTTTCTAGACATTGCCTTTCTATATCTACTCTTTGCTCATTTTGAAAGTATTAATGGGATCTGTTTTATGTCTCTATAAACTGTTCTGTCATTGAAGTTGTCATTTTTAACTGCTAAGGCCAAGAGAAATATGATAATAGTCCATCTGTGTTGCTCCAAGCTTTGATTGAAAAGAACCAAAACCCCTTAAAGTAGTTTAAGCAAGAGAAAAAATATTTTATAAAAAAATATGGCACTTTAAGGCTGGAAGTAAAAATAGGCATCTTTAGAGACAGAAGCCAGGTCATGAAAAGCCATTAGAAATAGTTTCTTCTGGGTTTTATGGTTTCCCATCTTTCTTCATTTTTCTGTGTTCCCTTTATTTTTCTGTTTTTGTTAGTGAACTATCTCTTCATGATAGATGGCTTCTAAAATAAAATTCTCCAACTGTAGTCTTACATCCTGATTATATAATCCAAAACTTAACTGGTTAGAGTGATCTGAGTCTCAGTTTTAAACTCCTACAAGACAGAAATGCATTGGTTTTGTGTGAATTAGATGCTCATTCCCAATGCAATCCATTGTATCCCATCCTGGGGCAGAGAACTTGCCATTTTCTCAGGAAATTTGATAGAGGACTCACTGTAAAGGAAATGTTTCCAGGTTCTCAAATCATAGGTGGAAATAGGGTATTCATGTTTTTCTATAATGTGCCAATTCTCAAGCTTTTATGAATATGTTTGAGCCTCTCTTTTCTTGTATATCTACATGGCCTAAATTTCTATAGATTTATAGTAGATCTTGATATCTCTACCTTGTTCTTTCAAATTCTGTAACTTTTGACCCTTTGCTCTTCCATGTAAATTGTAGAATCAGCTTACCAAGGTTTATAAAATACTTGATATTTATTGGAATTTTACTAAATGAGTACAATAATTTGAGGAGAATTGACATTTAAAAAATATTTAGTCATCCCATCCATAAGAATAGTGTATTTCTTATGTCGTTTTTTGTTTCTTCAATTATAATTTATAAGATTCTCTATAAATACATTGCATATTTGTTAATAGATGTATTTCTAGGTACCTTATAAATTTTGTTACTATTATGAATAAAACATTTTTTGCACTGTATTTTCTTCAGAGAAATTATTGATATATTGTAATACTTGACTTTTATGTCATTTATTAAAAAATTTTGCTGAACTTTCTTATTAGTTCCACTAGTTATGAGTTTGATGTTTTGGTAATTATGCCAATAGTGTAGAAACACTTTATTTTTATATGTTCTTTTATGCAGGTTCATGAACTCTGTCAATAGAATAACTATGTAGTTTATAATTTTATTAATCCAGTTACTTCTACTTTCTTCTCCTTGGCTTCTTGAGGTAAATATGTCTATCACATTTATTTTTAAGCCTTCTACTAAAGAAAAAAATTCATATAATTCTATAAAATAAACCCAACATTTTTAACTACACTTAATTGGTTTTGAATTATTATATCTTAAAACATATATATATAAAACTTAATTTTTATTTAATTCTATTTTCTATTTGTCATAACTATTGTCATTTAATACATGAGATAGTCAAAGGGACATTTAATTGTTTATATGACCTTTTATTATTGGTGTCAAATTACATCAGACTGTTATAAAACTATTGCCAATTTTTTGAAATGTGATAACATTTTGTGATCATCTACATTGTCAGTTTCATTGTTATTTCATGTACACATATTATTTTAGGGGTACAGAGTTTTATATATATATATATATATATATATATATATATATATATATATATATATATATATGTTAGGTCAAGCTTTTTAAGTTTATTGTTCAAAACCATATTCTAACTAATATGTAATCAGCTTCAACTATCATTACCCTACATCTCCTGCTAATATATGGAGGTATTCATTTCATCTTGTAATTGTGCCAATTTGCTTTAAATATTTCAAGACTTATTTCTTAATAGCAAATAAGTTTATTATTGTGACCATTTCTTAGTAGAATTTTCCCTTTATTATTGTTCATGATAACCTTATTAATCTTTTTGCCTTAAATTCAGTAACATAACTAGAAAAATAACACTCAGGACTGGCTGCCTTTTGCCGTGAAAACCAATTACATGCCACAGGTGCTGGTGTGAAGGAAAGAGGTTTATTTAAGTGCCAGCCTCCTGGGAAGATAGGGGGACTCCTGTTCTCAAAAAACCCATCTCCACTTCTGGTGTAGGCGAGGGTTTTTATAAAGAGAGAGAAGGAGGGGGAAGGGAATAAGCAAAACTGGAACAACAGGGGTTGAGAGTTCTTTGCTCGGGGGGAGTAAGCCCAATTTGTTTAGATGACTGATTGAAGGCCACACATCTTCTAAAGCTCGCATATTTAAATGTTGGAGTCAATTCCCTCCTTTGGTTGTTTTAGGAACTAAAACTAGCAAATAACTTATAACCTAGGGTGTTTGTTTCACATAACAAAGGTTCACAGGTTCTCACAGTCAAGCTGTCCTCTTTCTCAAATATTAACCCTTGATATAATATTCATTATCTGGAGAGAAACAGGCTTTGTAAATGTAACAAGATCTTGGCCAGAGGTGAAAGTACAGGATTGATTATATAATTTTGATTTGTTATCAAATACATAACTGTGATGACTAAACTAGTAATATGGAATCATGGTTATAAGACCAACAAACTGGATTTAACATTTTACAGGAATCCTTTTATAAACTTGTTGGAGTTACAAATTTAACTCTACTTTATAGCTAGTCAGGCTAATATTAGTAAATCAGTCATAAAGCATATTTATTCCATTAAAATCTGATGTTAATATGACTGCACTAGTTTTCTCTTGGTTAGTATTTGTGTAATATATCTTTTCTCAGAACTTAATATATCTCTAGCCATCAACTTATTATTATTAAAATCCAATTTGTGATTTTTTTAAAAGATAAATTTGAGCTGTTTCTAGTATTTTGTTTAGCTAATATATTTCAACTTATTTTTACTATGTCATTTTGAGGTTTGCTTTATATTTTCTCTTTTTTCTATATACTGCATTCTTAATAAATTCTTTGAATTATCTTTCTAATAATATACCGATTAAATTTTAATTATCATGTTTTTTATTTAAAGAAATTTGTATGAAATTTGTTTTTTTTAAACTAAGCATTTTTATTCTTTTCTCTTTTTTAAAGAATATTTTTTTGCCATTTAAAGGTTAAAAATTATTCTTTCATTTATAAATTTGAGGATTTTGTTAGAATATTTCATAAGAATGTACTAACAAAGTTAGTTACAAAAGGATTGCTGTAAAATGTTCAATCCAGTTAGTTGCTTCTATAACCATGTAGTTCGGAGTGAATGTGCAAATTCTTGATTTATTTAGTTGTATTTAGTATTTTATTTCTTTATGTGTTTCAGAATTTGATTTAATGACATACCACATTTTATTGTGCTTTGCTTTATTGCACTTTGCAGATATTGCATTTTCATGAACACCAAGGCAATGTCACCATAAAGGGACTGGCCCAGAACAGATCTGCCTCAGACCTGCCTATAGCATGTGGATTTTTGACTTCATGCAGAGAAGATATCACAACATGAGTCCAGGTGATTTTGACAGTATGTTTATTAAATCTGGGGACAATGAAACAAAGGAAAAACTTAAAGTAGAAGAAGCAACAGGAGCAAGCTTAGATGCTGCTCTGCTTTGGCTCATTTGAATTGTTATAAGCAAGAAGTGAGCCAAGACGAGGCTGCTGTTAACTCACTGGGAAGTCAGAGGAAAGGGCACCTTGGAGACAAGCTCAGGGGGTAAACTCAGCATGAGATGCCACTGCCCACTGCTCTCTGGTTGCAAGTCTCTGGAGACATTTAGAACTTAGGAGAAAGGAAGTAAAATGTTCATACCTAAGAAAAGGCATGGGCATGTTCCAGAGAGATCCCTTTGTCTTGTGGGCTTTTTTATTTATTATTATTACATTTTTTATTTAGCTTACATGTAAAACTTTGAATAGTGTATTTTCAAGAGTAATTATTCCAGAGTGAAGATCTACACAGTAGGCAAACAGTATACTTCAGATCAATGCATCTATTGTCTCAGTCTGAGCTGGAGAGTTTTAAGCAAGGAGTGAATTCATTTTAAAAAAACAAACTTGCTTCCTCAGACACAGTTATCAACTGCAGAAGGTCTCTGAAGAAGGGAATGTAAATCTTCTTTGGCATATTAAATAGTCCACATACACATTTTTTTTTTTCTGTGTAGATGATCCTTCAGGGCTACTCCTTTTTATTTAGATAATGCATTTTTCATCTCTTAGTGTATAAATCTTCTCCTGTGTTGAAGAGTCACAGTAAATTTGAGATAATAAGCATTGTTGCAATTTGAAAAGACAGATAAATTTAAAATATTACTGTAATTATATTCATTGAAGTGTCAGATCAGTGACAAATTTCCAAGGTGCAAAGGCTTATCAGTTTCTTGATTACCTAGTCAGTCTGAGGTTTGGTTTCAGCAGTTGCAAAGAAAACAGGCTCCATTCTAGTTTATCTAGGGTTTTCTAAAGTTTTTTGTGTGTTATTTTCTAATGATCTCTCGTCCTATTCAAGCTTCAATAGAAAAGGAAAAGAAACAGTTATTTTTCTTTAATATAGTTTTTAGGGTTCTTATGGAGAATATAATGGGTGATAACACAAGCAGCTCTATTTCTTATTAATGCACTAGATTAATGATATCAGATATAAACTGCTTGTTGACAAAAATGTATCTATTTTTAAGAGAGTTTATTGTGTTTTCACATTGTGGCATTATTATTTTGTTGTTGTTTTTTTTTTTTTCAGAGACAGAGAGAGAGTCAGAGGGATAGATAGGGACGGACAGATAGGATGGAGAGAGATGAGAAGAATCAATCATTAGTTTTTTGTTGCAACACTTTAGTTGTTCATTGATTGCTTTCTCATATGTACCTTGATCGTGGGGCTACAGCAGACCAAGTAACCCCTTGCTCAAGCCAGCAACCTTGGGTCCAAGCTGGTGAGCTTTTTGCTCAAACCAGATGAGCCCGTGCTCAAGCTGGCGACCTCAGGGTCTCAAACCTGGGTCCTCTGCATCCCAGTCTGACGCTCTATTCACTGCACCACTGCCGAGATATCTATATCTATCTACATATATATATATATATATATATATATATATATATATATATATTTCACATAGACACAGACAATAATGTGGTGATAGAGGGAAAGGGGGGTGGGAAGGTGAGGGATAGGTGGCAGTGGGCAAAAGGGGGGGAAATGGGGACAAACACAACTTTGCTTGTGGTGATGATGGGCACAGGATCCAGTGTGCAGATGATGTTTTATTGAGTTGAACACCTAAAACTTGTACATCAGTGAATTCAATTTTTAAAAAGTTGCATTCTAAGTGTGTGTGTGTGTGTGTGTGTTTCGTGAAAAGTAGATTCCCACTCTAGTCCTTGGCTTTAAATTGTAAATGTGCATTGAGTCACATTATGAAGTATTGTTTTCAGTTATCCCAGTGTTATATACATCATGTTTAGAAAATGTCAGGAGTTGAATTTAGGGGGCAGTGAATTCAACACTGCATATTAGCTAAAAGGGGTATAAAAAAGAAGAAAAAATATTATATGGGCTGGTTGTCTCTGTTTTAATATTGTATATTTAGCTCAGTTTACCCCAAAGAAAGTTTTTATTTAGAAAGTTTAATTAATGTCAATTTTTATAACCATAAGATATATTGGTTGTATATGTTGTCTCTTCATTCTCTTTGATGTGTGCTAAGAGTATTTTTAAATTTTTAAAAATTAGAATTTAAGGTCAGAGATACTTTGAAATTAGTTTTCCAAATATTTTTGATATATCCATAAATTACACTATCTCATACCTTTCTATCCAATTCAACATATGTAGAGCTTATGTTTGAAAATTGTCAGGCTTGAAGGAGAAGGAAATGATCTATTTTTAGAGATTCCTGGACATTTGATAGAATGTTTCATTGTATTTCAAGGATTCCCTGGAGCTTGAAAGGTATATGTTTAAATGACTTTTGTAATCAAGTTCCCTTTGTCATGAAGTCCAGAAAATGTATTTGAAACATTTGATATTAGTTTTCTTATATTCCTCACCCTATATCAGGGAGACGGAAAGTGATTTTTACAAAAGAATACAGTTTCACTGAGAAACATAAAAGGAACTCAGTGTTGGATTACTAGGCTTTTTCTTTTTCACTTTCACTTTATATCTCACTCTCCCCTTTTTCTTCCTAATTTTCGGCACTATGGGTATCTTAATGTTATCTTGAGATTGTATCAGCCAGTATAAAATAAAAAATATATATAAGTATATATAAATATAAGAAATATATTATATGTAATAATATATGTAAATATAAATATATAAAATATACTATAAATATAATATATAAATATAATATATATAAATATATATAAATATGTATATACATATATAAAATCTCATGAGATCAGGACTGGGTCAAGGCAAATTAGTGTTTGCTATAATCCTATTAAAATATAAAATAATACTTGATATTATATAGTTTATTTCCATTAAATAACTTGAAAAAAGTGATGAAAAATTATTTCAGTACTAAAGAACACATTAACCAATGATTGATTTGATGTTTCTGTTTCAGAATGTATGAACAAATACTGAAAACATCAAAATGCCTCATTTCAACCTCTCCTTTAGTTATTGGTGTCACTGACTAGAACCACATTATGAAGTATGATTGACCTAACAAGCTATCAAGTCCTGAAAATTTTGATATCACTTTCATCTTATTCAGGGGAAATAACTGATATATATTTATATTTTATTATAGGAAAATATATATATATGAATTACCTCATCAAAAACATGCTTTAATATAACCTGGCAAATTGAGTATGGTTCTTCAGATAACAAAACAATTCTTGTAAGAAAAAAAAATTTAATTTAGAATTTTAAAAACATATTGAGTAAACACTATCTTTGGTATGTTAACATTACCTGGGGACCTTGAGAGAGTTTTTCTTTCTTCCAATTTATAGTTTTATTTTTGTATTTTCTTTTTTATTTAGTGAGAGGAGGGGAGGCTGAGATCACACTGACAAAAACTCCCACATGTTCCCCAACTGAGATCCATCCAGCAAGCCCACTAGGGGCAATATTCTGCCCCATCTGGGGCCCTTGCTCCATTGCAAGGGGAGGCATTTTTTTAGTGCCTGAGGCTGAGGCCATGGAGCCATCCTCAGTGCCCAGGGTCAACTTGCTTCATAGAGCCATGGCTACAGGAGGGGAGGATTAGAGAGAAATAGATAGAAAGAAAGAGAGAAGTGAGAGTGGGGAGGAGTGGAGAAACAGATGGGTGCTTCAACTGTGTGCCCTGGCCAGGAATCAAACCAGGGATGTCCACATGCCAGCCCACACTCTACCACTGAGCCAAATGGCCAAAGCCATTCTTCCAATTTATAAATTAGAATTCTACTGTAGTTATAGACTTTTATATTCCCATTCAGGTATTTTAAAGTATCATGACTACAAAAAACATTTTTACAAGTTTAGACATGTCAGTTGGAGATATTAGATTCAAGGTACAAAAGGTTCAACAATCATTGTTTGTTATCATGAGGAAAAGTTAGTCATTCATTATAGTTATTTTCCACATTATTGGTAGCTATAATTGACCGTAACTATTTCCAAAAGCTGATATATGCAATACAGTGATACCTTGAGATACAAACAGACCAACTTTTTAAAGATACGAGTTGTGACTCTGTCCATATTTTTGTTCAAGATCTGAGCGAAATTCCGAGATACGAGTCATGATTTGGGAAGCTGCTGCTAGTTGGTGCGTTGGTGCACAGGTCCAGTATCGGCAGTTTGATATACGAGTTGACTGACTTACGAGCTTGGTTACAGAACGAATTAAATTCATATCTTAAGGTACCACTGTAGTTAGTTACTGTGTAAAGTTCATAATTTACTATACTGAAAGAATAATCCTGATAGCATTGGGAATGATTTCCCAAAGGAGTTGTTTCATAGGCAGGTCCTTAAACTAGAATAGGATTTTTTAAAATTTTATTTAGAAAATTAAATTAAATGGGGTGACATCGACCAATAAGAGTTCATAAGCTCCAGGTAAACATCTCTACAGCATTGGAATTGTTGATTGTATTGTATGCCTATCACTGAAAGTCAAATCATTTTCCATCATCGCATGGTTGTCCACCTTTACACCCCTCCCCCACAACCTCTTCCCCCTGATAAATGCTTCACTTTTATCTATGTCCATGAGTCTCAGTTTTATATCTCACCTTTGTGTAAAGTCATATAGTTCTTAGCTTTTTCTGTTTTACTTATTTCACTCAGTATAATGTCCTGAAGTTCCATGCATGTTGTCATAAATGGCAATAGGTCATTATTTCTTATGGCTGAGTAGTATTCCATTGTATATATGTACCACATCTTCTTTATCCAAACATCTCTTGAGGGACACTTTGGTTGTTTCCATGTCTTGTTCAGTCTGAACAATGCTGTGATGAACACGGGGATGCACATGTCTGTATGTACAAATGTTTTCAAGTTTGGGGGGATGTCTGGGTCATATGGTAGTTCTATAAAATGGAATTTTGATAAGAGGTGAAAAAAGTAAAAAAATTTTTATCTAAAAAGATTGAATCCATGTAATGCAACAAATAATTAAAACAAACTGAAGTAGAGTTAATACCTAATCACCTCTGTAAAGTAGTAGACATTACTCTAAAAATATTTATCATGAATTAGCTAACATGACCTCTTTAAAAACCTATGAGTTGGACACTATTAATATTTCTATTTTATAGGTGAAGCCATGAGACACAGAGAGATCTGTTAGTTAGTAAGTGGACTAATCAGGATTTAGTCCAGAACAGTTGATTCCAGAGATCACACTGACAAAAACATGGATCCTGGAGTCTACAGCCTAGCTTCAAATCCTGACTCCATCCACAGCACACAGATTAGTACCTGCCAATTCATAAGTGACCAGGATGTTAACTATTTTAATTATGTTTATTATTATTACTAATAAATCAGCATGTGACTGCTAGTACTCTGTGGTTATATGTAAGTGATTCAGTAAGTAGAAGGGATATAGGTTCTGATGCCAGTTGAAGTGCATGTGGTTCATGCACAGTGTCATATAAAAAATATCTGATTAGACCCACATTTAGGGAGGCTTAGGTTTTTGCAGTAAAATTTATTTGGAGTTGAGATAGAAGGTTGTCCGCAGATTCCCAATGCTTTGTTTCTTTCAGTCACACCAAGAAAAAAGTACTTCATTAAGCCAACTATAAAGTTCAAAACCCATATATTCTGCACTGTGGTTTAGCTTATATCAGAAAGTCAGTCTTCAGTAGACTTCTACTTTTTTTGGAACAATAGATCAATACCCTAGAGATATAATAAGCTAAGCATATATATTTGCATGTTATTATAAAGTTAATTTTATTATAAATTATTTTATTATATATAATGCATTATAAATTATATATTATAAAATAAGTTAGTATAAAATTAATATAAGATTAATTTTAAGTGAAAGAAATTAAGAAAGGGTCCATAAGTGGTTTTTGAGTAGAACACCGATGGATAAGCTTGCAGTTGAAGAGATAAGAGGGAAGCCGTTATGGGTAAAAGTACAGTGTGCACAAAGGCATCATGTTTTAAAAACATTCAGAATGAGTTTGGAGAACAGCTTGGCTTGCATTTTGTTTACATGAAGAGAAAAAAGTTGAGTGAGAGAAAGGAAGAAAAGTAGTCATAAATTCAGATCTCAGGGAGCCTTGAAGAGGTCTTTAAACAAGTCAGTAAGAAATCAAAGGCATTTTTTGAAGATTATTTTGGTAACAGGACATAGAATGGAGGAAGGAAGCACAAGGACATGAAAACAAATTCAGGCATGCTGCCATAATTTAGTTTGTGGATGACAAAAGAGGGTTCTATGAAAAGTAACTTCACAGGGTAATCTAATCATATATTTCTTGCTGGGCAAGTAATGGTTGGTATACAAGTTCTTTATTAAAAGGCTTATCTTGGCCTTACAAAGTCCTGGCCATTGTTTCTGTGCATCTAGGTCAGTGGTTCTTAACCTGGGTTCTATCGAACCCTAGGGGTTCGATGAGTCAGTCTCAGGGGTTCGGAGAAGCCTCTGCCGCAGAGGCCAGAATAAAGTAATACCGTAATTTGTTGTGAGTTCATGCACTTTGTTGGTTTTGTTCTTTGAGCAAGGTGATGTTCATGCACAGTTCATTTTGTGCACCAGTAAAAAAACATATACCTATGTCTTGAATTTGGAAAAAAAAAATCATATTTTATTTATCACTAAAGAAGGGTTCGGTGAATGCACACATGAAACTGGTGGGTTCGGTACCTCAAAAAAGGTTAAGAACCACTGATCTAGGTTAATACACCTTTGAAATGCTCCTTTTGGTCCCCTCTTTATTCTATTTGATCACTCATTCATACCCTCAAGTGAGCACATAATCTTAGCTACCCTGTAATCCAATCTTCATATGACCACCCCTAAGAGAGCAAACAATTTTTAACTCTTTTATATTCTAAGCCATTCCCCATTACTTTCTTCCACCCTCATGTAATTTTTCTTACATTCCCTCTTTAATCACAAATACATAAAAAAAAAAAATAGAAAACCAAAAAAAAACAACTGTAAACTGTTATTCCTTGAAGGGTGTACCTCTGTTGAGATCTTGCTTTCAGGAATATCCTTTGTTTGGTTCAAATAAAGATTTATAAAAATTCATTACACATAGATAAATGCTACCTTTGTCATTTTAACAGCATAATCCATTATTAATACTTTGTATGTTGTTGGACAAGCCATTTAATATTTTCATCCTTTGTTTCCTCATTTACCGAACAAGAGAATTAAATTGGTAAGTCTGTGAACATTTGCTTCCAGGAAACATGAACACCCTGTGCTTGACTTTGTGCTTAAATACTTTCACAAATAATTTTTGTTCATGGTGGTGGTTCACAGACATAAATATCTTCCTTTTCTTAGTAAGTTATTTTTTATTTACTATTTACATAATTTGTTTGTAATACTTTATGATCCATTATTTTTACTTTGTTTGTACTTTTTAATTAACTGTAAATTGACTGAAAGAAAGATCACATTTTACATTTATATCTGAACAGAGATTATATATCATATAGGCTCAAGATAATACACTGTATTTACTTATTAAATTGATTAATGCTAATATTAAGTCCTATACTTTGATTATGATCCTTTTCTAATGAGTTAAAAATTATAGAGGCTTTAAGAACAAATTTGATATGTAAAGTTAAAATGATGATTTGTTTTATTATCACTGCTTATGTAAAAAAAATACATTCATTTTTATTATGTGTATTTTTATATCTTACCTCCACAAAAAATTAAAAAAGAATATTTTTTCTCAAAAAACATATGCAGAACCATAGAGTAAGAGGCAATTATACAAAGATTATTTTAAGATTATAAATAGCCTAAATATGTTATATATTATATATTCCAAATAAGGAGAACTAATTTCAAGTTAAATGGCTTCTATTCGATAACCTTTGTTGTGACTTTCATATTATATTTTTACATGGCTCTTTGGATTACAGCAAAACATATGTGCCTTGATATTTGAAGCCTGAATGTCCCCTAGATACTTTAAGTTGCTTCATCCACTAGTGGTCTGAGAATCCTCTAGAAGTAAATCCTCAAACTAATTATGGTTCTCCTGCTGAGAGTTTCTTTAAGAGCCACTTTCCAATTTCTGTCAAACATTTGCACTTCTAGTGCAAATACGTTTATTTTCTTTCAAAATTAATTCACTTGCATTGCAACTTCAAGATAGTTTTTGCCTTTCATTGTGAAACAGAGAAAGGTTTTAAAGAAATTTCCAAAGAATTAAAATATTAACTCTTAAAACCCTATTTTATTTTTGCAAAAGCTTAATGAACCCAGTCCTAACAATCATGGAGTTATACAATTATCATATGGATTTAGGATCTCATTGCCAATTCAGGATTTAAAAAAATAGATTATCAGATTCTTAAAAATAAACTCTCTGAATTGATTGTATTACCATTCTAAACCTCAGTGAAAAATTACCTAACCTCCTTTAGCTTGGTCATACTTATTGTTTCTTCCTCTACCAAAAATAAATAGTAACAATGAATTCTGTGTACTGTTCTCTGACCAATATAGCTGTGGTGTAATTGACTGTGGGTGATACTTTCTCCCCAGGCAAGAATTGAATCAAGACCTTTCAACCCTTAAGGAATCTCCCTGGCTGATAACATTTTTGTTCAAGATGAGAAAGTAGAGAGGATTTAGTTCAATTTGTCTTTAACCTTCATATTTTAATATTTGTTCAAAGAGAAGAATTAGAGTCAACAATAAATCTAATCAGGCCATTTTCACCAATTAGAAAACTAATTATTTAAAAGTAAACATTTAATACTTAGGTAATACCATATATACAAAAATTAGTTATACAAATGTAAAAAATGAATTTGCATTAGATTGTAAAATGCTAGTTTATTGTCACCGTTTTGACTAAATAATTCATGGGAGGCATCTCTTGTAGTCTGTATTATATTAACAACCTGAATGAAATGAAGGCTACTATTTAGAATTTGTGAACATATTTAATAAAATATGTAAAGTTAACTCCATTAACTAGGTTTACATAATTTATTTTTCTTATGACAACCTTACCTCTTATGACATTCATGGATATAGCCGTTTATTAAATTTTAAATGAGTGGCTTACTTTTTTGTTTGTTCATTGTCATTTGACTGAACCCAACAGTTATATCCAATAAGAAGTAAGCTAAAAATGAAGTTTCTGTCAACTATTTTCCACTAGCAAACATAGTGACTCCCCTTCCAAATAAAAGCATATCAACATGAAAGATTCCCAAGGGTATATTCTAGGTCATAATCTTTATGTTAATGAATTCCTTACTGAATAGTAAATTGTAAGAATATATTACCTCATTCCCGTAATATATTACCTGTCAGCAGGTAATTACCCATCAAAACCAAAACAGAGAGAAAGATTGCCCTGTGACACCAGTGACCTCTACAGGTAAAATTAAAGAAAAAAGTACATTGTAATTGAACAAAGATAAGTAATATTATTCACATATTATAGAAAAAAATGGTTAAGTGGCAGTAAGTGACAAAGCTGAGAAACTGACCCTAGGCCTCTTTTCCTGAGCATTATACTATGTGGAACAAGTAATGTTTAGGAAAGATCATAAAACCAATATGTATACTCCAATTCTTAACTTAATGCCATATATTTAGTATATTTAATATATTTAATGACTACTCATTTATTTAGCATATATGATGTGGTACTTAATTTATCATTATAGGCTGGGTCTTGAATAAGTATGAAAAATAGAGAATAATTAGATGGGAAATTTTTAAAAAGAATAATGTATCACATGAATGGTTTAAACCAGGGGTGCTCAATACGTCGATGGCGATCTAATGGTCGATCTTGAAGGAAGTGTGGGTAGATCACATGACATTAAAAAGACATTTGTCTTTTGATTGGCATACAGGGTAGCCAATCTGACGTCTGAACTTTTGACACCCTATGCATGCGCGTTAAACCGCGCTAACTTGTTCAGTTACATTGCTGCGTAGTTAGTCTTCAATTTATTTAAACTAAATACAACAAAGGGTATAAAAATGAGTGCTGTAACTGGTCCGAGTTAGAAGCCTAAAATCTACCACTTTTATACAGAATGGGAGGGGATTTTTTTCACTATGTCATATTCTAAGTGCGTTTGCCTCATCTGTCTGTGTGCCGTTGCTATTCCAAAGAAGGGAAATGTGGAGCGGCTTTTTCGGACTGTTCATAAAAACTATGACATTGACTTTCCTCCGAAAAGAGAGCTGAGAAGGAGAAAGGTGAAAGAAGAATACACAATATTAAATAGTAATAATAGTAACTTAAGTAATGATAATATAGGAGAAATAAATTTATGTTTTGCATTTTTATTGTAGGTAGATCATTTTGACTTGGTCATTTTATAAGTAACTCGCAAGCTGAAAACGTGTGGGCACCCCTGATTTAAACAAATGTCATTTTGATACTCTAACTGATGGTAATAAAGACAGTAGTCACTAATTCAGCCATTTCACATATATAATGGAGTACTTATTTGTGATACTTTTATCAACATTAAAATTCCCCAGCAACCGCCTGACCTGTGGTGGCGCAGTGGATAAAGCGTCGACCTGGGAACACTGAGGTCGCCAGTTCAAAACCCTGCACTGGTTCGGTCAAGGCACATATGGGAGTTGATGCTTCCAGCTCCTCCCCCCTTTCTCTCTTTCTCTCTCTCTCACTCTGTGTCTACTCTCTAAAATGAATAAAATAAAAAAATTTAAAAAAAAAAAAAAAAAGAGAACTTATAATAAAAAAAAAAAAAAAAAAAAAATTCCCCAGCAACCTATGAGTGGTATGAGTAATTTTTATAGCTCCACTTTTTAAAAATGATTTCTTACGTTATTTTTCAGAAAGGAGAGTGAGTTACCTTTTTTAATCTTTGTGATTTATAGTTGCAGTACTTTATCTTTGTCTTTTCATGTTCTCAATTAACCCTCTAACGTGTGAAGCACAAATAGGAGAATGGTGATTTTTGTTACTCTTAGATTATAATAACAAAGGAGTAGTGTGGTCAAATAGTATCTTTTAAAAAGCTGTCAATTAACTCTTAAAATCAATGTTATCACTCAAAAAGACCACTTTACAAAAAGCAAAAATAAAAGCAGAACATCCAATGTCTTGGTATTTTTAAAAAATTTCTCTCATACAATATTAAACAGATCACCAAAACAAAGATAATATTAAAAAATGTACTGAGTCTACAGGGAAGCCAAACATTACATGTTTATCCATTTCTTCCATAAATAGTTAATGAAGACCTAATATATATCAAGCAATAAGGTAGCAATTGGATGTATTGTGGTCAACAAAACAGACATATTCTCTGCATTCACAGAGCTTACAGTCTAGAGAGGAAACAGGTAATAACAGGTAAACAAATAAATAATGAAGGGTGTTAAGTACTCTTAAGGAAATAAACAGTGCAGGAGGTTGGAGAATGACACAGGGCAATCTATTCAAATGGAGTAAACAAGGAAAGCATCCAGAAGTGTTGCAAACATATACTGAGTCCTGTAAGTAAAAGGAGAGGTCCTGAAAGTACACAGGGACCAGAAAGGAGCCAGGGAGGGAAAGAACCTGTTCCTTTAAGACAGTAGGTGCCAAGGAGCCAATGTGTGGTGTGGAGTATGGTAGGCAGCAGGACAAAAGAGCTAGTTTAGACCAGGCAGCATCTTATGAACCATGATGGGGAATTTGAGTGTCATTTAATGTGCAACGAGTTTCAGATAGTAACTAACAGGCCCCTCTCCTGCTGCTATGTAATAAATTGTAGATGGAGAGAATTAAAATGAGGAGATAGTACAGGAAGCTATTATAACAGTTAAAAGCTAAGTTTTACCATTAGAACAAAATCAATTTTTTCCTCAGGTTTCTATAAATGGACCAAGCCTAGGGATATTATCTTTAAAGTATAAAGTCATATTAATGCTAAAATGAAAGGTTTTTATAGGTTGAGTTCAATTCAGTATTGGTTATACCAGATAGACAAACACATTGTCATATTTTAATGGCTTCAAATGCTGACTCTGTGCCTTACAATTAAGTAAAATAAAATTATAACCCTTTAAATTTTAAAAAAAGCCAGAGAAAAAAATTTTAGCCTTCTTTAGAATGACAAGTAGAGAACCAATCTTCCAGAAAGTAAAGTAAGATTGATTTCCTCCCTCACAACCAAGTATAAAACAGTGATAAGTTAGTCCATACATACAACCAAAACAGCCATTTAAGTCAGTGAGGAGAAATTAGTCATGCCAGTTATTTGGCTTAAGGAAAAATTCAAAAGGGTGTGTTTCCTGCATTTAACACTGTATCAGAAGTGGTTGGCCTCAGTTAACTACAATTACTTTGTTCAGTTATATATATAGATAGATAGAAAATATGAATTTAGGGAGAGATCTGTAGATAGCTTCTTTCTCAGATCCTAGCAAGTAGAAAGCACTTAACTTATAACTAGAGTTGCAGGCTCATCTTAAGAGAATCTGAATCGCAGCTAGAACTAAGGGTTGAAGAAGCTATGCTACTTTATTAGTAGTTAGTTGGTAAACAGGACAAATTAATTTTTATTTTTAAAATTTCATCAAATTATAAACTAAGAAACTGTTCTTCAAACATGGCTTCTACAGTTTTCTAATTATAACAAAAGGAAAAGAATGTAATTAAATAGAGAACATAAGACAGTCAATGAATCAAATGTAACTGCAAGTTCTCTTACAATTTTGTTCCTTGCTCAGATAGGCCTCCTACATCTAAAAATATCACCCAAAACATATTGGCTTTAGAAAAAAAAAACTATTGAGAATGATACGGAATTAACTTTGCCCTTCGAAAATATATATTAAAGTTTTAACCCTTGGTACCTCAGAATATAAACTTATTTGGAAATAGTCTTTTCAGATCAGATTACTTAATTTAAGATGAGGTCCTACTGAAGTAGAATGAACATTTATTATAACATAACTCCTGTTCTTTTAAGAAGAGGGAGATGCAAAGACAGATTCAGGGAAAAAAACAGAGGCAGAGATTGGAATAATGTGTCTATAGGCCAAGAACAAACATCAAGGACCCCTGGCAAACACCAGGAGCTAGATGAGACAAGGAAGGATTCTCTTGCAGATTTCAGTGGAAGGATGGCCCTGCTGACACCTTCATTTTAGGCATCTAGCCTCCAAAGCTGTAAAACAGTACATTTCTGTTGTTTTAAGCCATTCCATTTGTGTTACATTGTTAAGGCAACCTTAAGAAACTAATACAAGAGTGTGTTCACATGGAGACCTAGTCTTCATCTACACTTTTTAGCTTGTCAAACTAAGAGATGCTAAAGACTAAATGGAATGAGAGAATACCAATAGCATTTCATCATTAACCTTAATTTTGGTCTGGCCAACAGCATGCTTTTGCAAAACACAAGAGAATAAAAGCAAACTAAAAAGCAAACAAATACCCCCAATATTGTATCTTCTCTTCTGAGTCATTTATGTCTCATTTAAGTGACAAAGAAATGTTTATCACTGTCAGACCTCCAGATCATTGACTTCATGCATCTTTAACAAAAGTGCCATTGTGGTCAAGCACCATAAATCTCTTTCACGGGTGATGATATATGAAACTAGAAGAACACAATCTAATTTTTTTCAGACCCAGGTACACAAAATTGAACTTACAGTCCTATAAGTTAGGAAAACCTTGTTTTTAAGGCTGTAAACTGCATATAACTTTGTGAATGTATTCATATGCATGATATTAAAATAGCTTATGTGCACCTAAAACCCTAGATTATAAAAATAGCATCTGGTTAAAAGCTGGATATTCTAGTCGATACTCTCTCTTTCTGTGACCATTATAGTTTTCTGTGTCTTGTCTTTCTTACCCAGTCTTATTTGCCATCAGTCTTAATCCATTTCAAAAACAAATAGAGACAGAGAGCTATATGAGGTATGCTACTCTACTCTCTATCATTCACGTCCCTATGCCTCTGTCAAAATCAATAAGTATACATTCAAAGGAGGAGAGCTAAGCAACTCATTAATCCTCCTGCTCACTGCTTTCAAAATATGGGTGGTTCGTTAGGTGCCCCTGAAAGTCTCAGTGCAATGTAGCTCTTGAGCACTGTTAAAAGCCCAGGAGTACAGGCAGAAAACCTGGAGAGAGGGACTTTCCAGTGATAATTACAGTGTTCCATGTGTGTTCTGCAATTCATCCACTTACTGTATTTTCCAAATAGCCATTTTTTTTTTCATAGAGAATATGAGCTATCTTTGTTTTTGGAAACTCTTTCAAACCTGATGTCTCCTCATTTAAACTTGTTCTTGAACATACAACACCCTGGGAATTTCCAATTTTATACAACACTTAAAGTGCACATAAAAAGAAAGTATTTAAAACTCAAAAGAGTGAATAGCAAATGCTGACTTATTAATTTTTTAAGGATTTTAGTTATTGATTTTAGAGAGAGGAGAGAGAGAGAGAAAGGTGGGAGGTGAGGGGAGTAGGAAGCACATACTATTTGTTGCTTCTTATATGTGTCTTGACCAGGTGATCCCCGGGTTTCAAATCAGTGACCTCGGCATTCCAGGTTGATATTTTATCCATGGCACCAACACAAATCAGGCTTTTTAAAAAAGAGTTTATTTATTGATTTTAGAGAAAGGAGAGGATTGCTGACTTATTCAGAGCGAATACTGAAGGGGACATGTTATGTATAAACTCCTCCAGCAGTTTAGCTGAGGAATGTGGCTAGTATAGTAATGCCATAGAAATTCACATGCAATACTGGTGCTTAAATGACACCAAACAAATATAGATTTTGGATGTATCTATGTGCTTAAGTTTCTCACTCTCCTTGACCTTAAAGTTAGAAATGTGATATATTAGGTTTATGTACTCTTCTAATTCTTTTGTTTCCTCCAATTTGGGTGATTTTATTGTTATTGTTCATGGATTTTCTAACTCTAGAGAAGTGTTGTGAAAAATAACATCAGCTTAAACTCAGTAACCTCTACTTTAATTAATTTTATTTTTTTTAGTTTGATTTGGCTAAAAGCCATTATAGCTGTTGTTTATTATTTCAAAACACCATTAATATTTACTATGTAATTCATCTCCATGTAATTTTTTTAGAGAATTTTGATTTATAGTAATGTATGCATTAGGGAGAAAACATCATTTAATTATTTACTCAAAAAGACGGTAAAGGAGGGTTAAAGAGAGCCTATCCCAGGAAGTTTAAACTGATAGATTCACAGCAGAGAATCTTTTGTTTGGAAAGTAAGAAAATGATCTTAAGAACTAAACACAATATACTTCTCAACTAATCAAAATCAACAAAAGGGCTTAATATGTACAAAATGTCCAAATCTCTATGCTCTTACACAATGAATTAACCTGGAAATTCATCTGACTTGGAAATTAAACAAAGTGAAAAAAAAACCAGTAATCATAAATGCAACACTTTTGTATATAAAAATAATTTTATTTAAGTTTTAAGAAGAAGGACATTTTGGTTTCATATTTTCAAATATTTATTCTAGTGTATTCACTTATTGATAAAGTATAACAAAGTCATAGCCTATTAATTAGATAGCATTGAGTTTCAAACTCAAGGGATAGGCTCTGGCCAGTGGCTCAGCTGATAAGAGTGTTGTTAAACAGTTTGACCCCCAGTCAGAGCACATACGAGAAACAACCAGTGAGTACATAACCAAATGGAACAACTAAGTGGAACAAAAAGTAGATGCTTTTTTCTCTCTATCTCTTTCTCTCTCTCTCCTTCTCAAGTAAATGGAAATTTTTAAAAAAACTCAATGCATAATGCAAAAATAAGTATCACTTTCTAAGCACTAACAAGAGTCCAAGAATAATGTTAAACTCTTTATTTAAAAACTTTCCTCCTGAACCTTGAGAACATTATACTGAGTGAAATAAGTAAATCAGAAAAAGTTAAGAACTATATGATTTACACATAAGTGGGATATAAAAATGAGACTCATGGACACAGATAAAAGTGAAGTGGTTGCAGGGAAAGAGGTTTTGGGGGAGGGGAGTAAAGAGAGACAAATATAAAGTGATAGAAAATTATTTGACTTTGGGTAATAAGTACACAATATAATCAATAGTTCAAAGGTTATAGAAATACAGTGTGTCCATAAAGTCTCGGTGCACTCTTGAACAATCACACGGTTCAAAGTGCACCATGACTTTACGGACACACTGTATTCACCTGAAACCTATATCCTCTTATTGATCAATGTCACCCCATTAAATTTAATTTTATAAATAAAAATTTAAAAAAACTTCCTCATAATCTTTACAATAAGCCTATGGACTTAATAGCATCATTCCATTTAATAGATGAGATATCTGAAAATTATAGAGGCTAACTAACTTGCCCAAGATCACATAACTGAAATGTGGCAGAGTTGGGGGTGACACGTAGGTGTTGACTGTGCCCAGGCAATGGTGCTGCCCAGACGGCCGAGATGATGCTCTCCCGCGCCCATTCTCCTGTGGGCTTGGGCCACTGGTTTTAGTTAAATCAATGAAGACTTACATAATTAAACCTACAAATGTTGTACTCTCTGGATCCAAGTTATTCAGTTTGACTTCTTAGCATTTATTGTTTTATCTTTTGGTATTCATGGTGTTTCTTCTTGTATTTATTTTTTTCCTGCATGATATGCATCTGTCATATATAATTTTGAAAAAACTTTTTATTATATCATAAATTCTATCAAATGACGTTTTCTCAAAAAAATTATTTCCAGTTTTCTTGCTTCAGTAGGAATTAGTTCCGTTCCAGGTCTGTTGCCCAGCAGTTATCCTGAAAGGTCCTTTTACTGTTCCCCTGGGCTAGATCCACTTCTCCTGAGTCCTAGCCTTCTTTCTTTTTTTATTTACATTTGATTTTTGGTGTCATGGAAGCTAATTCTTAATGTTAGGAGTAAGGGAAATAACACGTCTGAGATCTTACATGTGTGAACATTTCTAAATGATAATTTTTACATAAAATAATAAAATAATTACTAAGCCATTAAATTGAAATATATATGTAATAATTGCTGTCCCCTAGCTCCTTTCCTTAACCAGTTCAACTAAATTATTGGCAAATATTAGAGAAATTATTATAACTATTTTTCAAGACCATAGAAATGACTTGGACGCTCTTATTATTAACAATCTTAGGATTCAAATTTAATTAATATCAAAGTGTTTTAAATTAAAATTTATTCTCTCTAGAAATGTATGTATATATACTATGCGTAAATATGTACTTGTATGTATATACCTACAAAACAAATCCTTAAACTTAAAACAAATTTTTTCCTTAAAACTGTTGCCTCTGATTCATCCTCTTCTCTCCAATGGCTTTCTCCTCCCCAGTCCCACTCCTCAGTGCCAAGAGAAGAAGGGTAAAAAAAAAAATGTGGAGCTTATAAATATCTGTTCAGAGGTTAAAAAAGTTAAAAAACTTTGAAAAGCAGAATTAATTTAGGACGGCTAACCCTGGGGACACATGTATATGTGATGATTCCAAGTCATCTTATTATAATTCAGGTCACTTTATTAAAATTATGATACTCTACAGATTAAAAATTCATTTGGGTTAATATGAATTATCTTTTAAGAAGTCAGTTTTTCTTCCAGAGTTTAATAAATGGTACCAGGCTGCCATATTTTAGAGTGAATCATCCCCACTTTTGCCCTATTGGTGCTTCTCTAACACCAAGCTGCTATCATCAGCACTGGGGCAAAGCAAGTTAATTTCAGTGAATGATAGAGCAGCTGAAGGCAGTGCCAAGGCATCCAAAATGTGTGTCAAACTAATGCAGCTCTGGCATCAGTGTCAGGCAATGAAATTTATCAGGTAAATGCAAAGGAAATACTGGAGATTCTAATAGAGTGATTGACAGGTAGGGCAGCTGCTCCCTGGCAATGGGATCTCACACAGTGGCCAGAGGTAAACACGAGGTAAGCTGGCTGTGATAAGAGGCTGAACTGCAATCCCACTAACACTGGGATATTTCCACATACTCCAGTGGCCTCCTGCTGCACTTAAAATAAAACCAGACTCTTTCCCAGGATCTGTAAGGCTGTATAGAACCAGGAACCTGTTTATTTCTTCAACCTCACCTCCTCCTCCTACTTTCTTCTCAGCCCACTAAATTCTGGCCACATTGACATTCCAGCTATCCCTCGAACATGCTGATCTTGTTCCTGCCTTAAGCCTTTACACTCATGTTCCCTCTGACATGAATACCCAGTCCCAGATCACCTGGTGTTTTTTTTGTATCATTCACAATCCAGTTCAAATGGCACCTCCTCAGAAAGGCCTTCCAATTTAAAATAGACACGCTCCATTTCTACCAGCTGCCCTTCCTGCATTATTTCATTGTTTTGTTTATCTTACCAACATTTATTACTTTCTGAAATTATCTTGTTTATTTATGTCTTGTTGCCTGACTTTGCTCTGAGTCTATAAACGCTTAAAATCAGTGGCTTTGTCTTTCTAACTTTGTGTCATCAGTTGCTAAAACTATGGCTGGCCTTGGGTAGGTATTCAATAAATGTATGTTGGATGAATAATTAAATTGATGACTTACAGAGATGATGACATAGGGTTCAAGACAGAACCTCAGCCTGCTTGTCTGAGAGGGTGGAAGAGGTAGGAAATGGCAGAAGGTGTGATGTAGTCAACAGTATGATCAGGGTGCAATAAAAGCTCACATTTGCTGTTCTGTAATATGATAAGGTCATTTACACTTGCTGTAATCAGTTTTCTCAGCTGTAAAATGGAGATAATTATTTTGTATGTCCACTTAAAAATTCATTTAGGTGAAATAATGAATATATAAATATATATATATGAAAAGTAAGGTGCAGAGAAGATACTCAGTAAGTAATAGCCATTGTTAACATTGATATTGGGCCAAATGAATTTCTGTATGCTTAATTTCTTGACGTAAATAGGAAGCTTAAAATCACCCTAATTTTTTTATAAAATAAGTCTTTTTATATGATTTATTGTCTGTTTATAAAGATAACAGTAACTTTATTGTGTTTTGCATATCAAGTTAAATATTCATATTGACTTCATTTTCAGATGCAGCCAAATAATAATTTGGACCATAAAGTATGAATACTGTACCTAGCAATGAAATAGTAGTATACATAAATGGAAGAGACATAATGGTTGGTCATAAAATATGATTAACCTAGTTGAAACAAAAGGCCTTAGTACCTCACAAGTGGTGAACTCATTAGTGGGTTATAGGGGTTCCACATGAGTGAAAAAACCATGTATAATGGTTGCTCATTACATACCTTATTTATTCATAGGGTGTTTTTCTTTAAGCTTGCTTTTTCAATTATGTTTAAGGAAAAAGAGAGAAAAGTATAAAATAAACATAGACCAACTCTATTCAAAAACAGTATTGTTATAGGAAGTTGGTCTGCATTAATCAAAAGAAACTTAACCCTTAATGATAAAATGAGTTTGATATGTATATCTTGTATGACCAATCCATTTAACGTTGCTTTCAAATCATGACATTTATGAAGCAGAACCTTTTGATGGGCTATTTCTGTTTCCTCTCTCTTTTTTATTATTACTGTTACTGCTCTTGTAGCCCCAGTTTCCCTACCACTTCTGTGAATTTGGGTAGTGTAATGAACCATGCTGTGCCTCAGTTTCCACATTTGTAATATGAAAGAAGGACACCAAGGTTGCCTACCCCTTAACTCAAAACAAGAATGCTAGAAGTGCTTTAAGGTAGCATATGCACACAGTGTACTACTACAGAACACTTAGTGCACTGTCTTTTGCATAATGAGTGTTCAATAATCATTAATGGGGTACTGGCCAGTTGGCTCAGTGGTAGAGCATCGCCTGGTGTGTGGAGGTTCCAGGTTCAATTACCGGCCAGGGCACAAAGGAGAAGCACCCATCAGCTTCTCCAACCTTCCCTCTCTCCTTTATCTCTCTCTCTTCCCCTCCCACAGCCAAAGGCTCCATTGGAGCAAAGTTGGCCCAGGCACTGAAGATGGCTCTATGGCCTCTGCCTCAGGAGCTAGAATGAGTCTGATTGCAGTGGAGAAATGCCCCATATAGGCCAAGCATCACCCCCTGGTGGGCATGCCAGGTGGATCCCAGTCAGGCGCATGTGGGAGTCTGTCTGTCTGCCTCCCTCTCTTCTCACTTCAGAAAAATACAAAAAAAAAAAATAATAATCATTAACTGAATGAACAGAACTATTGTAACAACTGGCCCAGCCTTCTTATACAGACTGGTGGGATGAATATCTGACTTACCTCTCTCATACGCATTTTCTCTGGGCAGTGATAGCTCCAGGTGCTTTAGACAGGAAATCTACACATGCTCACCTCATATTTTCCTTCATTAAAATATTTTAAGGATTATAATTTGGCTTTATTTTTTACTAATGTTAAATGTTTTCTTTAGTGCAGAATAGCAAATATTTTAAATTTTGTGCACATTACCTCGTTTTCATTGAGAATGAGTAATTTAGTAGAATTTAAAATATACTGTGGGTCTGACCTGTGGTGACGCAGTTGATAAAGTGTCAACCTAGAATGCTGAGGTTGCTGTTTCAAAAGCCCGGCTTAACTTGTCAAAGTACATATGAGAGTTGATGCTTCCTGCTCCTCACTCCTTCTCTCTCTCCCTCTTTCCCTCCCCGTTCTAAAATGAATAAAAATAAAATCTTTAAAAAAAATAAGTAGTACTATAATTTAATATTTTAATACACTATATTTGCTAAAAGTGTTCATATTTGAATAAAATCTTATGCTTATGCTGTTAGACAAGAGTATGATGGTATCAATGTGTGAAGTTTCATATTTTGAGGTTTAATTTTCAGACCCCATTAAATTAATCACAAGAATAATCTCTGGTAGATTATGATGCAAGGGCACAAGTAATCAACTAAGATAGTTATATTAGTAACCAATTCCTTTTTTCTAATGAAACAGAGTAACATAGACTACCTATATAATTAATTTAACCAAATTATTTTACTGTTTCTCAAGAACAGATTTCACTCTGAAGCATCCAGTTATTCCAAACACTTCCTTTAATTTGACCGTTTGTTCCATGAGTCACTCCTTCATTTATTTTTTTCAACAATTTTTCAAGTGTGTGACAGGCACTGTATCAGGTTCAGGAGAGTAGAAATAGTTAGAAGGAGTCCTTATGCTAGAAGAGATCATAGCCTCATAGGCAGGGCTAATGGGGGATGGGGGATGGGAGAATATACCTACTTAATATATGCAGAAAACTGTGAAGATTAATTTTCAAAATAACTAACCACAATCAAAATATCCTTTTTTCCTTGGACTACTATCTTAACTCTCTACAGTAGTATTTTATACAACCTCATTTTACATAGCTGTTTAGTAAAGGCAGTATAGGGTGAGGTTTGAGAGCATGGTCCCTGGAGCCAGATAGATGAGGCTTTCTTTTCTCTTTCATTTTCCCTTGAAGTTGTTTTATTTTTTTATTATATTATTCTATTGAATTTATTGGGATGAAATAGGTTCACAAAAACATACAGGTTTCAAGTGCGCAACTCAACAAACCACCATCTGCCCATCACATCATGTGCCCTCTGTCCCTAGAAACCTCTCCTTCTGTTTTCATTTTCCCAGACATGTAAGTTTTGATACTGAGTCTGATACTTATGAACTGTCTGACCTTGATCTCATTGTTTAACCTCCTCGGGTCTCAGCTTTCTCATCTGCAAAAGGATAATAATAAGACTACTCATCTCACAGACTGTAAGGTTTAACAGCTGCACTTAGAATGGTGCCTGGCAAAGTTTAAGTTAAAGAAATGATAATTATTAATAGCAGAAATAAAATATTTATTTAAACAAACCATGATGATTGTCATTACCATGTTTATAATCTAATAGATGACAATTGTATATATTACACAGGTATCTATCTATCTATATGACAAATAAAGCAATGTTATGATACTAATAAACTGAAGTTTATGTCCTTGATGAGGCTGCTTATGTTGAGATGGATGCATAAACAAGACTTCCTCCTTTGTGTTTCCACCCAAAATTTAAACTTGATCTTTTTATAACAGATATGCATTGAAAAGTTATGTTGACTTGGATTGGCATGTCTTCATATACAATGTTGTACTCCATAACACTGAGCACACAGAAAGGAAAGATGTATTAATAAATGAAATAGAGTAACTCCCAGCCATAACATTTATATTTTTAAACATGATTCTATCTAGCATTACAACACTTAGATCTGTTTATAGAGCTTAAGGAATAAGTTCTGCAGTTCTGGATCTGATTTAGATGTTGAATAAATATATATTGAATTGATGGGGATAAAACAGGCTCACAAAAACTTGCAAGTTTCAAGTGCACAGCTCAACAAACCACGATCTGCCCACTGCATCGTGCACCCTTTGCGTTTAGCAATGTCTCCCATATCGCCCGTCTTTGCCTACCTCCACCTAGTCTCCATCTCCCTTCCCTCTGGCTATCACCACACTGTTGACAGAGCAGCTTTTTATATTGAAATAAATACAGAATGTCCTATGATTTGAGTAAGATAATGTTTTAATTTTAATGGAATTGGACTTTGTCCTTTCGTGGGACAAAATAAACAGCTTGGCTAATGCCTGAACCCTGCTCCATACAGAAATAGTTCTTAATATGTGCTTAAGCCTCAGAAAAACAGACACCCCTGGCAACAAGTAGCATGGTAACAGGGTAGCTCTAAATAAGAGAACATAAAGGATAAAGGAAAAACTGGAAGGAAAACCTCCAGGTTCCTTCTCACCAAAGAATTTCTTTCCTGGTTCATAATTGCTAAAACCTTATCAAGTGTTATAGCTTGTTTTAGTAAAAAATACAGTCCTTGGCAAACTTATATTTTTCTTTTATTTTTACTTACATAGAATACATAAAAGTGTTACTTATTATATTTGCATAACATCTTGCTATTTTTCAAAGTAGATAACAATTCATATTTTCTATTGCTATACTCAGCTGTAATTTTTCCTGTTATGTAATATTCCTCTGGGAGAATAGATCACAGCTTAGTTTATCATTAGTGAGTGGATATTTGAGTTGTTTCTAATTTTATTTTGTGTTTTATGTTTTTTTACTTTTATGCATAATTTTTATAACCATAATAAAAATAATAATGAATGAATAAAAGAAAGGTGCATAAGTCTAGATAAAAACACTTTTATACAACTAAAAACAAGAAAAACTCTGTTATGTCTTATTTGAGAATGTGTGTGTATATATATATATATATATATATATAAAATTATATTTTAAAGTAACAAAGTGTTAAACATAACATTTATGGTAGTGATTATTGCTAAGGATAAGATAGAATAAGGATGGGATAGATATCTTTTAAAAATATATTTATAGAAGATTTAAAAAATCCATTTTTAAAATCATGTTTTAATGTTAAATATTTTCAAAATTAGAAAATATATTATTACCTTATTTCTTCATATCAACTCCATAAGATTGACAGAGAGGATACAATTGTCATTCTTTTACAGTAGAAGGAAATGAGATTTAGGTAATATGCCCAAGATCTGATTGATTATAAATTTTGGAGATGGACTAGAAACTTCTTTTCATTAATTAATTAATCATTCAATTAATTGAATAAACATTTCTGACCAGATAGCTTAGTTGGTTGGAGCATCTGTCCGGGAGCATGGAGGTTGACAGTTAAATTCCCCAGTCAGGGTACATACAGGAACTACTTGATGTTCCTGTCTCTAAATAAATAAATAAATAAAAACATTTGTTTCATTATTCCTCTTCTCTGAGATAGGCATTACCATTCATCTAACAATTCAGCTACAAACCTGAGTCATTCATAATACTTTCTTTTTTTTATCTCTTTACTTTTACAACTAATTCATTACCAAATCCTACTAATATGATCTTCTTAAAAGATTTAAGTCAACTCTTTTCTCATTATTCCCATGGGCCTGACCTTATAAATAAATCCACCTTCATTTTACCCCTCAGATTGAGACAACCACCTTCTTACTTTCTTTCCAATCAGTTACTATAGTTTTATCTCAATCAAATCCATTGTAACAGTGAAAACTGAGTGTTTGTTTTCACATATGACTCTGACTTCCATTTGTAATATGTTTCAATGGTTCCACATTTCCTCCAGGATGAATTTGGTGCTTCTTGTTATGTCATTACAAAGCCCTCTACTGCCTGGCTTTGCTGACACCTCCACCGGCATTTTTACTATTCCACCCGCTCATGCCGTACCTCTAACTATGTGCTGGTCTCCAGGACACAGACTTTTTTAAAGACTCTCACAGGTCTTAGAAATAATCCTTTTTGGTGATATATATCCTATCGCACTTATTACAGTAAACCAACATTCCACAGGAAAAATAGTTTACAAATAACTACATATAAAATTTGAGCAGAGGTGAAGTTGATTGGTTGACATTAATGTTACCACTGAGCCAATTGGCCAGGGCCTCAATTAACTTTCAGAGAAAATGCATTGAGTGGTCTTCATTGTGCAAGTTACTGGGCTGTATGATTAGAACTTAAATTCTTTATTAGTCTGGAAATTGACAAACATCATTTTATAACCATCCTGTAGCTAATTATCACAAGAGGTTGCATTGTTTATGCATGGCATTATATTTACATGAAACAGACCTCTATTTTTCACATCTCTGAATGAATATTTTCTTATGCAGCCATTGCTCTCACTTGTGAACACTGTTAAAACAAGATTTACAGTAATTTCATGAGCTAGAAATAAAAACAAAAATTAATCCTAACCTGCCCAGTGGTGGCACAATGGATAGAGCATCAACCTAGGACTCTGAGGTCCCAGGTTCAAAACCTCAAAGTTGCCAACTTGAGTGTGGGCTCATCTGTTTTGAGTGCAAGCTCACCAGCTTGAGCACAGGATTGTTGGCTTGAGCATGGGATCATGGGGAAAATTGCTAAGAGATTGGTTTTGCTTATGAAGAATGTTATAAAAAGCTACTTTTCCAAAGTAAGTGTCATCTTTGTTTAATTAATATTAACTTTTGTTAATAGAAAACAGTTTTGTTTCTTTTTTATTTATCTGTTCATAATATCTAATATATTTGAAAATTTACCAAGGTAAATTGTGTAACATATCATAAGAATACATAAAACAATTGATCAATATCAAATTTTTACGTTGTCCTTATGAAATAAGTTACTTAGACAGGTCCTGAACAAACCAATAGAGGTAGATATTTAATATTTGCTTGCTACTGTTAATAATTTATAATTTAAAAAATACAGTATAACATACACTATTTACAGAAATCTGAACATAAAGGGAATAAAACATATATAAAGGTATATTCAACATCTAGAATTGTTAGTTCAAAAAATAGCATGTATGGATTAAGAGAATCTCATGACAGGAAATCAAAAGCAATTAAAGTATATATTCTGTTCAGGGTTGCAAAAGCCAAGAATACACAGCTGAAGAAATTTCAGACCAATTCTTAAAACACTTGTGGCTTTCAGATTGTTGATATTAAATCTAAATAAGCTGGGATGAAATAGTTGGTGAATTATTTTCCCTGTATGCAGTTGGGTCACATGTTCCTGATCCATGTTCCCAGTACAGTGGTTCTCAAACTTTTTGAGGTCAGGTACATTTAAAATCCTACAAATAATGGTAGGCGTACTATATACAAATTTCTGAGAAATATGTTATAATAATTAAGTCCAATATTAAAGAAAAAAGTATAAAGTCCAAGTATGCTTTTATGGTAATTAAACAAAATAAATACAACCAAATTAAATTTATTCTGACATTAAAAACATGTTTATGTTACATTTTTTGAGTTGTGCTTTTTAGAATTCATAAAAAAGAGGGGTTAAAAAATAAAAAACAACAAAAAGTTATCTTTTTATATATATAGATACATTCTTAGTAAGATTTAGTAAATTTGGCAGGTCCCGGTGCAAATGTGTTTATTCATTCTTGTGTTTATGAGAAACATGAGCCTGATGTGTCCTAGTGATTTTTTCAATGTTTGGGCATATATTTGAAAGACAAACTCTCATTTCCTCATCAACACATTGAATAATTTCTCTCTTTTTACTCGTAATTGTGTTGAGGGTAGAAAATCCTAATTCACATAAATAGGATGTTGAAAATTATAGTAAAATGTTCAAAGCTTTTTTAGATATTATCACATATTCTTCTTTTATAGAAATCCAAAAGGCTTCAAGAGATAATTTCTTATATTTAATCATCAATCCAAAATCCCCACCATACATATCATCTTAACTTTACACCAAACAAAGGATAGAAGAAACTTGCCTCCAGTCTTTCTGGGGAACATGGTGGGTAGTGTAAACAATCCAGCACCACAGCTTAACAGCCTTTTGCAACCTAATCAGGCAAGTGAGGTGGGGGTTTGGGCAGACTATCAGTTTACAGCCAATTCCCCACACCTCTGTCCCCCCAAAATCTAAACTCCAAAAACCTTGTTGGCTTTTTGGTCCCCAACAGGCACATATTTCTCTGGAATACCATAGGGCACAGCTGGAAATCTTACAGGTCACACCAGTGTGCCCTGGCACACACTTTGAGAACCACTGACCTAGTATGTGATCCATAAATGTGGATTAACGAAAATATGACTCTTCTGCCCTTAATTCTTTTGGAAAGTACATGTGTGTCTCTGAAGGGAAAAATTATTTAAGGCAGCAGTGGCTTAATAAGGGTGAGTCACAGCATTCAGAAAGACAAGCTATTTATCTTTATTGCACAACACCTTTAACTGGGACTATTTTTAAAAGGCCAAATGACAGACAGAGCCAAGATTAGATGCATCCTCAGTAGACAGCTAGCATGCCTTGCCAGATTTAGAATTTAGAGGACTATAGCTAGAAGAAATAGCCAAAAATTGAGGATAGGGAGAAATAGAGAAAAATAAACACCCAAGGGGAAAAAAAAAAAACAAGTCACAGTAATTTCCCTTAGGACTAAAACATGTGACACAAGTTTTTGCTTTGAATAAGAAATTTCAGATTAAGGGAAACTAGGAAAGAAGCTAAACCATGTGGAATAATGACACTTAAGTACTTGAGAGGGCTTAAATAAAAAGTTACTGCGTCCTTTGGATTGAATTATGACCAATAGGGGAAAAGTGTGGGCATAAAAGGGGCCACATACCAAACCTGATGAGTTCAGTGGAGGCCTACATGGCAGCTTCACAAACTCAGAGACCTACAGTAACCACATGATCTGAAATTAAAACTTTTTATCTACAAGCAGTTCATGGTGGGTAGTCAGGTCCTAGGCTGATATTTTTCCCTAACAAAGGTCAATGTTTACCTTAACTGAACCTGTCTGGTTGTTCGTTTTTTTCTTCATCTACAATAACATACCTTCTAATATACCTTTAAAGTGTAAGAATAACATGCTTTTGAAATGTAAGAATAATTTTCTTTTCTAGACCACAAATGCCCTCATTGCTATTATTATCATGTTAATTGTTAACTGTTAGCTATCCTATAACTGCCTATGTAAAAGAAGTATGTGTCTATAGGATATTTGTTTTACTTTTTATCCAACCCCGGGGATTTCCCCCTTAGCTTTCTCCAGCGTCCCTTGTGTATCACCAGTGGATTTCATGTAACCCCCTTACATCTCCTCCTTTGATTCTCTATATAAAATAAATGGTAAAACAGCCATTTTCCAGAGCATTTCTCAATTCATTCAGATTTTGCTTCCCTGGTGATTGTCATTAGTGTGAATCAAACACATAAAAATATTTTTAAAGTTCCTGAGTCCTTTTCAAACCAACTGACTAAATAGTGCTATTTTTCAAAAAGAACTTGCTTCTAGGAAAAAGGAATTAGGCTTGTTTTCCTGTTTCACATTCCATTACAGTAGCCAATTTGACAGCTAATCAACTAAGGTGCATATGGTGAAAATAAACTTTGCACTGCAGCAAAAAATGAATTCTGAGACTTATTGGATAATCTTATATTGAACAAATGACATCACTGAAATGAACTCATTGTTGACCATTCCCAAACAACAACAATATTGTTTCTAGCTTCTTCTGAAAATGACTGTCCTGTCCATAGTTATCCTTTCCAAAGATAACATTTAACTGCATTTAAACTAAGCAGCAATTTAGTGCATAAGTTTATAATTGTATTTGGGGATATTTCCTAGAACAAATTTTACTTCTTATCTAGAGGCAATATAAAAATGATTGTGCAACCCTAAAATAAGTGAACAGCTCCCTAGAAGTAAATGGCATACTGGTCTGAAATATATGAATTCTAAGAGTCAAGGGTTCCATGCACTAAATAAACATAGAAAAGAATCAACATCTTGATCCAAACTGCAGAAGTTGCGGGGGAATTTAAAGTTGCATTTTGTAGCCATGCGTCCTTGGAAATAAATGGGACTCTGCCAGGAGATTCTTAGGGAAAGAGAGGGGAAAAAAGTGATACTTTGGTAACGTCAGGCACTAATGCATTATCTGGAACTCAATAAATGTGTGCTGAAATGATAAGAAATTATAGGAAATTCTGCATAATACAAAATTTGCCATAATGTTAACTATAAAACCATTCAAAAGTTTTGGAATAGGTTGAAGCTTGTATAGTTGTAATATTTCAGTAAGGATTTTTTGGGGAAACTGATTAAATAAAATGATGAAAAAATTAAAGAAATTTTTCAAAATTAAAGCATAAAACATGAGAAGTTTATTATATGTTATATGATAAAATTTTAATTTAGAACTACTTAAAGATAATTGTTTCTTTGACAATTTGTATTTCTTATTACATTTTTATGTATATCTCTTTTTACAAATTTGTTTTAACAGCAAAATAAGTTTTTATAAATGCAAAATTTAAATACAAACAATATAATTAATTCCTAACAAACTATTTCTCTAATACATGAATGATAGAAGTCAATGACTATATTCATAAGAAAACTAAGGTTTTTTAAACTACACATCTATTTAATGCATAAGGTAATGAATTTATAGCATGGAAGATTGATTTATATTTGGTGGGAGATTTTCTTAAGAGAAACAATTTCTCAGTCACTTTGTGTGTGGAAAGACTGGAGGGCAGTCCCTCAATTAGCAAGGAGAGAAAAAGAGAGAATTTATTGTGCAGGGATGGCTGCTGAAAGCAGGGTTGGCAGGTCCTAGAGTACAGTAAACAAAGAATAAAGAGTAGAATAAGAGGAATTTAAAAAGACTGTCTTAGCAAAAAGAAGAGGATAGGGGGCATGGAAGAACAAGGGTGATTATCTTGGGCTAAAATTGTTTAATATGCAATCCAAAAAATATAAACTTTGTTTTTGTCTTCAGACTTTCAGAGTTGGGTACAGACATTGTTTTTATTATTGCAATTAAAATATTATGGGCCCTGGCCTGTTGGCTCAGTGGTAGAGCATCAGCTTAGCGTGTGGAAGTACCAGGTTCAATTCCCGGTCAGGGCACACCGGAGAAATGCCCATCTGCTTCTCCACCCTTCCTCTTCTCCTTTCTTTCTATCTCTCTCTTACCCCCCGTCCCCCCAGCCAAGGTTCCACTGGAGTAAAGCTGGCCCCGGCGCTGAGGATGGCTCCATGGTCTCTGCCTCAGGTGCTAGCATGGCTCCATTTGCAATGGAGCAATGGTCCAGATGCATAGACACCGCCCACTAGTGGGTTTGCCGGGATCCCGGGTCAGGCACATGCAGAAGTCTGCCTCTCTGACTCCCACTTCTCACATCAGAAAAATACAAAAAAAAATTATTTTTATACACATTATAGTAAAGGGAGATGCAGAGGGAAAACTATATTTTTAACATATATTCTTTGATACACTTTTAATAACTTTCTTATGAAAAATATGTCAATAACATAAAAAGTAGAGATTAAGGTAATTATTACCTAATGAACAACAATCAATTCATTGTCAAATTTTATTTTACAAATACATCCTCCTTTTTTGTTGTCTGCCTACCATGTGATATTTTGAAGCAGATGTCAAACACTATCATATTATACATAAATATTTAAGAGTCTTTCTTTAAAATATAAGGACTTAATTAGAGAGCCACAATACCATTACTATACATAAATTTTACCAATAATTCTTTTAATAATCATAATCATTTAGTCAGTGTTCAAATTTTTCTGATCTTATAATTGTTTTTAACTGTTTTTCAAATTGAGATCAATATATGGTCTAAATTTTGCAACTGATTGATGTATATCTTAAATTTTTTTTCCTCCAAAGCTTTTTTTTCCATCTCTCACTTTCTATTTTTCTCCTGGAAATTTATGTTTATGAAAGTGGATTACTTGTCCTTTAAGTCTAGATTTTGTATCCCTAGCAGGTAATAACAAGCTTTTTAATTTTTCCAATCTATTAGATGACAACTGTGTCTCAATGGATTTTAACTTATGTTTGATATAAAATATTTTTATATATTTGAGAGTCACTTGCATTTATTTTTTTTATGTGATCTTGTTTTATATCTCCTGTCAATTATTTTATTGTTACCATTTTTTTCTATTTTTAGAGGCCTTTCATATATTAAGGATATTAATTTTTATTGATATAAATTACAAATATTTATGTCCTAGCTTGTCATTTGTCTTTGCTGTGGTTGTTGTGTGTGTTTGTGTATGTTATGATATACAAAATAAAATTTAATTTTATGTAGTCAAATTTATCAATCTTTTTCCTTGTCAGCTTCTAGAGTTTGAGTCACTGTTAAAGACATTTTTACCTCTCTCAAGATATAGAAGAATTCACCAAGGTCACAAACATTGGCTGGTAGAATTCTGGAGAGTAAGAAATTATTTTGTTAGAATAATATGATACAAAATAGGAATAGCATGCACAATAAGTGAGACACAGAGCAGAGAGAGAAAACTTGGGGAAGTTGCAAATTAAAGGACAACATGGAGAAACATTGAAGCCCATGGAGAATATCCATATTTATAGGATACTAAAGTTTCTTCCATAGAAAGGGGGATAAAACCACTTTTATCTGAGGGTCACAGCATTTGCCATATGCTGAAGGCCTGACTGAGCCTTGGGTACACCTAAGGATAACTACCATATTTCCCACATATAAGATGCACCTTTTTTCAAAAATTTTGGGGTCTAAAAACTGGGTGTGTCTTATACAGTGATTGTAGATTTTTTTGCTTGCATTTTCTGCTTTTTTCATACTTGTTTCGCTCCTTATTGAAGAGAGTGATTCGTCATCAGACACAGATGAGGACAAGCTAATGGATGGGAGTTTTGACAGTGATGAGGATTTGTATGAATTTTATGATGAATAAAATTTGAGTTCAGTAACTTTAGGTAATACATTTTTTTTCAAATTTCGGGACCCAAAATTAAAGAGCGTCTTATACATGGGAGCATCTTATACATTGGGAAATACAGTAGATAACTGGTCACGTGCTTATGTGCAATATAACTGTTCACAGTACTTTTCCATGACCTATCCATATCATTATTAATTTAAGCTGTACCTAAACACTAGCATATTAAAAGGAAGTATTTGATAAAGTCTTTTTTTTTAATGATAAAAACACTCAATGTATAACTTAATTATGTAAATTAGACTACTTTTAGATCAAGATCAAGCAATGTAACTTTGTGGGTGTTAATCCCATACATACTGACCTGACTTTTTTTTGTTCCAACCTAATTTAGTACTAGATCTGTGGTTATGAAACTATGTTACTTGAGTGATCTTAAGTGTATTCATTAATAATATAGGCAAATACTTTTTAGTTTCCCTAGACTGACACATGTACATATACTATATAGTTAGCATCAAACATACCTATAACTATACTTTTATGATAAAAGAATACAAAATAAACAGAACTTAACATTTTTATTTAAAAATACTATAATTCTCATTGATGCACATGAGACAAATCAAATCTCATCCACATGGACTATATCAAATTATGGTCATTTAAAATAGAACCTATTAGAAAATTTACCTTGAAAAATACATAAAGGAAAAGCTACTATCTTAACTAATCCTATATAACTCTCTTCTCCTTTTGATCTGTGAAATAAAGGGCATGTTAATTCTTAAAAACAGAAGGTTTTGATGTATTTTATTTCTAATTAATGCCTACCTTATTGGAGACTGCATAGTGTAATGAGCTTGTCTCAAATCTCCCTTCTAGAACCAGATGATTTTTCTAAGTTTTGCTGTATCTTTCTTTCTCTTTCCCTCTTTCTTTTTCTTTTTTAAATTTCAGCTTTAGAGACAAGATGGCCACAGAGTAGGCAGACACACCAACTCCCACTTCCCAGAACCAAGGTGAATTACAACTTAAATCTGAAACACTCATCATGAAAGACCAACTTTGGACTAAACTAAGAGGATTCTACAGCCAAGGACCACCAAAGAACCCACACTGAGACTGGTAGAAAAGGCGGAGACATGGAAAGGGCTGCCTCGCACTGGGAGCAAGTGGCGGCTGGGAAGGACTCTCCCGACTGGAAGGACTCTCGCGAAGGGGAGGGTTGCCCAGAGAGTTGCGGATTTTCAGCCCCAAAACTGGAATCCCAGCCTAGAGCCCTGAAACCTGGAAGGGGCTTACAGACTATATTTGGCTGAGAAAAGAGCCTAGATACTTTTTGAGAGAAGGAGGCAAAATTCTCAGAGCCAGGTTCCATATTAAAAGGACTGCACAGAGAGCCTTGCTCACAGCCACTTTCCCGGAGCTCCAGGAACAAAGAGCGCTGGGAGGATTAGAGTTGCCAGAAGAAAGTGTGATCTCAGTGGCAAAGGAAGAGACACTTTGAGGGATGGACACCCTAACCCCTGGGCTGAGTCACTCCCCAAATCAAAAATGAACATTTTTCCTGGGAACAACATCACCAGCAAAGGGAAGAAATTACCCCGTCCACCGGAAGCTCACCTGCCCCAGTTAGAACAAAGGTGCTTAGAGACAGGCAGCACGTTAGGGACACAAATAGGGAGTACAGAGGTCTAAGCTACACCACTCTCTGCACTGCTGAGTGCTTGTGCAGGCAGAGGGCGAGGCGGGCTGGAGGTGGCAGGGCATGACTGCAGAAGCGAGGGCGGTTCAAGTGAGCGCGCACAGGCCAGACCAGGAAGGTGGGAACCACCGCTGCCACTGCAAAGATTGGGGCTCACACATAGTCCTGATTGCTCCAACCTTGGCGGGGCTGGAGGCCCAAGCGAGAGTGGAGGGGGACCGTGCAGGTGCATGTAAAGCTGTCAATAAAAGCAGAAGTCCCAATGGACTCTGCAGGGGTTCTGGCCAGCACACACGCCCGGGTCCCCCCACCACAGCTGCTGAAGAGGTCTGAGTGGATGCGCAGACCCCCAGTGATGCGAACCAGCCCTAAGCAGCAGAGGCTGAAACGGCCAAGAAGTGGTCCAAGCAGGCGTGCGGGCTCACCTGTGGGGTAAAAGCCACTGCAGAAACTGCGGAGGCACAAGCCCATGAGCAAAATTGAATGTGGCACAGGGCAGCCCTCAGCAGCAGTGGAGGTTAGGGCAGCCACAAAAGTAGTCCAAACTGGCATGTGCGGGCACGCAGAAGCCCGCCAGGGGCAGCAGCAGTCCTGAAGGTCGGCTGGTGCCAGCATCGCCTGAGCCTAAATGCCCCAGGCAGCAATAGCAGCAGCAGCCTGGTAGACAGACCACACAACAGGAGCACAGCGGCCACACAATCTAGACCCTTGTGACTACACCCTACTGAGTGCTGAAAAAGAAGAAAAGAAACAAAACAAAATAAAAAGTATGGATAGAATGACACCTAATGCTAAGGAGTAGGCCACATCCAATACTGTACCTAATCACTGAATTACAGTACTGAGCCCAACAAGTAGCCAGCAATAAGAGGTAACAGATAGTGGATCTCAGGGGAACTTGAACTTTTAAAGGAACTTCCCCCAGGCCAAGAGTAGTTAAAAGCAAGCTTAGGAGTGCAGCTGATATTTACAATGACACCTGGACCCCACAGAGGCAGCCACAAAATCTAAATTGCCTGTAGTTCCCACAAGGATGATAAGAGCCTGTTATAGGCAGTGACCCCCACTGATCTGCACCAGGCCCTGGACAGGGAGGTCCAGGGCAGGCAAATTCAGTGGCCAGATATGGAAAGCACCAGTTCAGGACCTAACAACCCTTGTTAGAGTGGAAGTTTAATGAAGGGCTCCTCACACCTGACCAGCTAAGACATAGAAAACTCTGACACATACAACAAAAAGAACAGTGATAGCAGATAAGTTGCCCATAGCAGATTAGAAACAACAGCTGACAACAACCCAAGAAGACCTAGAAATAACACAACTGAAAATTGGAGGCAGACAATACCAACCCTAGACTTAGCTAGCTTCACAAAAAACACACCCAAATGTGGAGTGTATACACAGACAAAATGGGGAGACAGAGAAGTGCAATGGCATGAAACCAGAAATCAACCACAACAGAAAAACTGAAAAAATACTCAAACACTTAGAAACTAAATAGCATGTTATTAAATAATGAATAAGTTAACAATGAGATCAAAGAAGAAATAAAAAGATTCTAGAAACGAATGTTAATGAGCATACAACTACTCAAAATTTATGGGACACAGCAAAAGCAGTCCTGAGGGGGAAGTTCATAGCATTACAAGCATACATTAAGAAGCTAGAAAACAGCTTAAATAAACAACTTAATCCTGCATCTCAAAGAACTAGAAAAAGAACAGCAAGTAAAGCCCAGAGGTAGTAGAAGGAAGAAAATAGTAAAGATCAGAGGGGAAATAAATGACATAGAGACTAAAAAACAATACAGAGGATCAATAAAACCAAGAGCTGGTTCTTTGAAAAGGTAAACAAGATTGATGAACCTTTAAACAGACTCACCAAGAAAAAAAGAGAGAGGATTCAAATAAATAAAATTAGAAATGAGAGTGGAGAAATAACAACTGACACAACAGATATACAAAGAATTGTAAGAAAATACTACAAAGAACTGTATGCCAAAAATTAGACAACCTAGGTGAAATGGACAAATTCCTTGAAACATATAATCTTTCAAAAATCAATGTGGAAGATTAATAAAACCTAAACAGACTGATTACAACAAATTAGATTAAAACAGTTATTAAAAAAACTCCCAACAAACAAAATCCCTGGGCCAGATGGCTTCACAGGTGAATTCTACAAAATATTCAAAGAAATAACTCCTATCTTACTCAAGCTATTTCAAAAAATTCAAGAGGAAGGAAGACTTCCAAGTTCCTTTTATGAGGCAAGCATTATCCTCATTCCAAAACCAGGCAAAGACAACAGAAAGAAAGAAAATTATAGGCCAATATCCCTGATGAATTTAGATGCTAAAATTTTCAACAAAATATTAGCAAAGGATCCAGCAATACATGAAAAAACTCACACATCACGATCAATTGGGATTTATTCTGGGGAGGCAAAGCTGGTACAATATTCACAAATTAATCAATGTGATTCATCACATAAACAGAAGGAAGGCCAAAACCAAATGATAATTTCAATAGATGCAAAAAATGCATTGGAGAAAATCCAGCACCCATTTATGATCAAAACTCTCAGCAAAGTGGGAATACAGGGAACATACCTCAACATGATAAAGGCCATCTATGACAAACCCACAGCCAACTTCATAATCAATGGGCAAAAATTAAAAGCAATCCCCTTAAGAACAGGAACAAGGCAGGGATACCCCCTTTTACTACTCTTATTCAACATAGTTCTGAAAGTACTAGCCACAGCAATCAGACAAGAAGAAAAAATAAAAGGCATCCAAATTAGAAAAGAAGAACTAAAACTATCAATATTTGCAGATGACATGATACTGTGTATAGAAAACCCTAAAGTCTCATTCAAAAAACTACTGGTCCTGATAAATGAATTTGGCAAGGTGGCAGGATATAAAATTAATACTCAGAAATCAGAGGCATTTTTATACACCAACAATAAACTATCAAAAAGAGAAATTAAGGGAACAATCCCATTCACTATTGCAACAAGAAAAATAAAGTACCTAGGAATAAATTTAACCAAGGAGGTTAAAGACTTGTACTCAGAAAATTATAAAACAATGATAAAATAAATCAAGGAAGATACAAACAAGTGGAAGCATATACTGTGTTCATGGATAGGAAGAATAAAATCAGTAAAATGTCTATATTACCCAAAGCAGTTTATAAATTCAATTCAATACCAATTAAAATACCAATGACATACATCAAAGATATAGAACACATATTTCAAAAATTTATATGAAACCAAAAAAGAACATGAATAGCCTCAGCAATCTTGAAAAAGAAGAACAAAGGGGGAGGTATCACACTTTCTGATATTAAGTTATACTACAAGGCCATTGTCAGCTTGATACTGGCATAAGAACAGGCATATAGATCAATGGAACAGAACAGAGAACCCAGAAATAAACCCACACTTATATGGACAATTGATATTTGACAAAGGACGTAAGAGCATATAATGAATAAAGACAGACTCTTTAACAAATGATGTTAGAAAAATTGGACAACTACCTGCAAAACAATAAACCAGTCACAAAAATAAACTCAAAATGGATAAAAGACTTAAATGTAAGTCATGAAACCCTAGGCATCTTAGAAGAAAACATAGGCAGTAAGCTCTCTGACATCTCTCGCAGCGATATATTTCCTGATTTATCTCCACAGACAGGATAAACAAATGGGACTATATCAAACTAAAAAGTTTTTGCACAGCTAAACACAATAAGAACAGAATAAAAAGACAAACCACACAATGGGAGAACATATTCGACAGCACGTCTGATAAGGGGTTAATAACCAAAATTTATAAAGAACTTGTAAAACTTAACACTAGGAAGATAAACAATCCAATCAAAAAATGGACAAAGAAAATGAATAGACACTTCTCCAAAGAGGATATACAGACGGCCAATAGGCAGATAAAAAAATGTTCAACATCACTAATCATTAGAGAACTGCAAATTAAAACTACAATGAAATATCACCTCACACCAGTCAGAATGCTGCTCATTATCAAAACAACACACGATAGGTGCTGACGAGGATGTGGAGAAAAGGGAACCCTCCTGCATTGCTGGCAGGAATGCAGACTAGTGCAGCCACAGTGGAAAACAGTATGAAGATTTCACAAAAAATTAAAAATGGAACTGCCTTTTGACCCAGCCATCCCACTTATAGGATTATATCCCAGGAACACCATATCATTGATTCAAAAGAAGAAATGCACCCCCATGTTTATGGCAGCATTGTTTACAATAGTGAAGATCTGGAAACAGCCCAAGTGTCCATCAGTGGATGAGTGGATTAAAAAGCAGTGGTACATATACACAATGGAACACAATGGGGCCAACACACCACTGAGCTGACCAGCCAGGGCCATGTATTACATCTTTTTTTATTTATTTTTTTGACAGAGACAGAGTCAGAGAGAGGGACAGATAGGGACAAACAGACAGGAAGGGAGAGAGATGAGAAGCATCAATTCTTTGTTGCAGCACCTTAGTTGTTCATTGATTGCTTTCTCATATGTACCTTGATCAGGGGGCTACAGCAGACCAAGTGACTTGCTCAAGTCAGCAACCTTGTGCTCAAGCTGGTGAGCCTTGCTCAAACCAGATGGACCCTTGCTCAAGCTGACAACCTCGGAGTTTTGAACTTGGGTCTTCTACGTCCCAGTCTGATGCTCTATCCAGGGGTCCCTAAACCTTTTACACAGGGGGCCGGTTCACTGTCCCTCAGACCATTGGAGGGCCGTCACATACAGTATTTCATACACTGACTCCCAATGAAAGAGGTGCCCCTTCCGGAAGTGCGGCGGGGGCCAGATAAATGGCCTCAGGTGGCCGCAATTTGGCCATGGGCCGTAGTTTGGGGACCTCTGCCTGCGACAGCGCCTGGTCAGGTCTCACCATAGATCTTAGCAAGCTCAGCATATGGTATTTTTCCTTTCCTTATGGAGAACTTTCATTTTTTTGGCCTAAGGAAGCACTTTAACAGCTTCTCTTTGGCATACCTGAATTGCTAGCATCACTACTCTTGCACTTTGGGGCAATTATTAAGAAAAGTAAGAGTTATTGGAACAAAAGCTGATACGATGACAGTCCATTTGATAATAAGACAATTACTACCTGACTAGTGGGAGAGGAGCTTTTACAGCATGGATATACCTGAGAAAGGGATGATTCTCATTCTGGGCAGGACAGAGTAGAAAGTCACAATATTCTAACACACTACTCCAAACAGTGCTCAATTTAAAACTTACGAATTATTTCTGGATTTAAAAGATCACATTTATTGTGGTGACATTGGTTAATAAAATTATATAAGTTTCAGGTGTGCAGTTCTATAATGCATCATTTGCATATTCTATTGTGTGTTTATCACTCCAAGTCAAGTCTTCTGTCACTATTTATCCCCCTTTTACAGTCTTCTGCCTCCCCCTAGAAATTTTTTCTCCAGGGGAATAAAATATATATTTGGACTGGTTTACAGCAGGTAACAGAAACTAGAAATTGAAACTGTGACTAAGCTGGGAGGAGGAGAGGGGAGATATTGTATTCTAGTTTTGTCCTCTTTCTCTATAGTCAAACTACATAGGGAAGTAAGTTATAATCAAGAAGGTGCCATTTTAGAGTAGAATTTGAAAAAATGTTAAATGAAATATTGAATTGCCCCATTCTAAGGTCGCTTAACACACCTCTTTCACAAAGTAAGAGGTTTGCCAATGGCAGCAGAAAGCAGTGAAGTCCATCAGCCATCATCTCTTCCACCCATCTCCACTAGAGGGAAATATCTGGTTGCTGAGGGTTGAGTCTTTCTCTACCGTAGAGAGTGTTTAAATGGTTACTGCTAACAGCTACCTCTATGACTCTCTTTTTATTTCTATGATGACCAATTGCCTTTCTAATGGACATAGTTCTTTTGAGTGTGTGTGTGTATGTGAGTGTGTGTTTGTGTACGTGTGTGTGTATAATTGGACTAGAGTTACATCCAACTATATGGCCTATGAGACATCCAAACTCTTTCGATGACTGCTTATCTCTTTGATCCATTACTTGTTGCTTTTACAATTTACTTTTCCAGGGACAAGTTCATTTTACTTATTTCCAAAATCCTTAAGAGCTATCTTTGTGTAGCCTCATATTTACTAAGATATATTACTATAAACTTTCACCCCCCAAAAAATAATAAATGTAAATGGCCATAACATATTTCTGACATCAAATAACTCTGTTCTACCTCTTCAAGTATGAAGTCTAATAGTGCTAAGTAAATTTCCATTTTATAGTGCAATGATTTAGTATCTAGAATAATTTTTATTATCTGTGGTTGTAATTATCCGTTGAATGGTTTATAAGATCTGAGTACCACACATATACAACCTATATTAATCATCATATAAGCTGACATATAGCATCAGGAAAAGAGAAACTGAAATTTGTCCCCAAGTTTAGGCTTTATAGCACCTCCACATAAATCCTTGGTTTGTTTTCAATACTATAATGTAAGCATTAAAACATTATTATGAAAGCAAAAATATATATATATACTATCTTTTTATTTCATTTTTAAAAAATGGAGTTTTAACCACTGAAAACAGACTTGACCTAATTTTTTCACAAACTATGCTCCTGGGATTTGTTTGAAAGGATCAATGTTGTGTAATACTGATGAATGAGGACTTGGGGGTAATACAGTACTTTGAATTATCTCATGATTGCTTTAAGAAGAATAACCTTACTTTTAAAATTCTATTAAAAATCAATATGATTGCTAAAAAGAGTACTCTGATTTAAAATTTCTCAAGACAGTAGTCAATTTGAGGTTAAGGATATCTTAGATATTTCTTTTAATTCACTGTACATAGCACTGTACCTGACACTTAGTAGAGAACAAAACAAAGCACCAAACTGTGGTAGGTGGCTTTCAGATTGGTATAGGTCTTGATTTCTTCTTGTAAATTTGCATTGGTGCTCCTCCAGAAACCATCTGGTCAAAGTATAAAACAATATAAGGCTATTTATTTATACCATTTTAGAAACAGTACAAGTACTTTAAAAAATTAAAGTTAAAATATAATATTGTATATCAGCTAGATACTTTTGGACTTTTAAGAGACCCAATAAATAATGTAATTATATCAAAATTAAAAATATTATAAGAGAAAAAAGAGATGTAAGGAATAGGCCAAAACATAGGGTTGAAGGTGAAAAAGATGGAGGCTGTAAATAAAAAAAGAAAAATGAAGAGGCTCATAACTCAACCAGGTTGTGTGTGTGTGTGTGTGTGCGTGTGCACGCGCGTGCATGTGTGTGTGTGTGCGCGTGTGTGTGTGTGCATGTGTGTGTGTGTGTGTGTGTGTTTTCCTTGACTGCTCAAATAAAAATTGAGTTATAGAAGGTTTTTTGTTGAAGCTAAACCCTCCAAAGTTTAGTAGGCTATTTGGTAGCTTTAAAAAAATTGTACAAGGTTTAAAATTACAATTTCAAATTCTATGAAATAGAGAGCCAGTTTAGTGTTTCTAGACTCTATTATTTTAAGTTTTAACTTTTTCTTAACTTAGTGCGGATTAAGGTAACATAATTTAGCACCTGGGTCACCCTTGGCATTTTTCACTCTGTCCAGATGTATATGATTACTTTTCTTTTTTATGTGAAACATAGGGCCATATGGTATTTTCATCAAAAAGCAATGAAAGAAAATATCTTTAGGAAAGTTGAAAATGTTGCCTAACTCAGGGCACAAGCTTCTGAGACTGGGGTTTTTGTTTTTCATACTTGGCTCCCTGGCAGTCTAAGTGTAGTGTGTGCATGTAAAGTGTTGAGAGCTGGAGTATGGTTGGAGAACAAGCATGCAAACAAGCAAACCAAAAATATATCACTCACAAAATTTGGTCTAATTCTGGATTGTTCATGACTTATTTAAAAAACAGAAAAAATTGAGTGATTCGTGTAGAAACCGATAAACTTTATTTCTGAATAATCTTTGCCAAATGATAAAGGTACTTGCTAAAAAGTAAAACTACTCCCTCATTCTTCCATATTTCTGGATTTACTCTTTTTTTTTTTTTTTTTTTTTTTACAGGGACAGAGAGAGAGTCAGAGAGAGGGATAGATAGGGACAGACAGACCGAAACAGAGAGAGGTGAGAAGCATCAATCATTAGTTTTTCATTGCTGTTGCAACACTTTAGTTGTTCATTGATTGCTCTCTCACATGTGCCTTGACTGTGGGCCTTCAGCAGACTGAGCAACCCCTTGCTGGAGCCAGCAACCTTGGGTCCAAGCTGGTGAGCTTTTTGCTCAAGCCAGATGGGCCCGCACTCAAGCTGGCGAACTCAAACCTGGGTCTTTCGCATCCCGGTCCGACGCTCTATCCACTGCGCTACCGCCTGGTCAGGCTGTATTTACTCTTGATTAATTGAAAAGTAGGCGAGGACTGTGCAGCTGTACTCTCATCTGTACTTTGACTGAACAAAAGTTGATCTTAAATTTCCTCCTCTACCTGATGAATTAGGAATATACCATGATAGCAACTTGTAGGTCCCGCAGTGAGGCTTGAATTCAACCTTGACTATTTTTCATTGACGCTTTGTGAGCTGAGCATCTAGCATGTACATTTGGGCAGATGAAAAATCACTATGTTCTCATAAAATGTTTGCTCTTCTTTTGGGAATTTTGGCATATGCTGGATTAAACATCTATACTCACATTTTAAAAACTACAAAGCAAAGGATTTTAAAGATCAAAACATCTAAATGAGTAGATATGTGAGAAACAGTATTATAAATATTTTAACCACACAGTCCTTTCTCTTTTTTTGTCCCTCTACATCCAGGAGTACTCCTTTCTTTTTCCTTTTCTTTTTCTTTTTTTCCTGAAAGTGAAATGTACTCAAAAGTTGAATCAATGCAGTATCCATTTAACAAAAAGCCTAGAATTAAAGAGATGATAATCTCATATTTTAGGAAACAGATATTTTTGAAAGCATGTTTAAAAAGAGTTGTTTTTCAAGGTAAAGTTTGTATCAAGATATTAAAGAGGCCCTGGACAGTTGGTTCTGTGGTAGAGCATCAGCCAGCATGTGAATGTCCCTGGTTTGATTCCCTGTCAGGGCACACAGGAAAAGCAACCATTTGCTTCTCTACCCCTCCTCTTTCCCCTTCTGTCTTTCTCTTTCTTCCCCACCTGCAAACATGGCTCAATTGATTTGAACGCATTGGCCCCAGGCACTGAGGATGGCTCTGTGGAGCCCCCATCTCAAGTGCTAAAAATATCTCAGTTGGGAGAATGTCCCCAGATAGGCAGAGCATTGACCCCAGATAGGGTTTGCAGGTTGGTGCCCCATCAGTGCCCATGCAAGAATCTATCTTTCCTCCTCTCAATTGGTAAAGAAGAAAGTAATATTTTAATATTAAATTATAAATATATCTATATATGAAAGAATTCAAGAAATCCAGAATATATTATTTGAAGTCGTGTTTTCCTGTGAAGGAGATAGTCATTAAGTACACCAACCATGTGGCTGAAAAGCATTCATTTGGTAACTATAATGATGCTCTTATATTAGCTAAGAAAACCAAGCATCTTATCATTTGCATATATTTATTAAAAATCACTTAATTAAAAATATTTCTAAGACCTTGATATGTTAGAGTAATTTCTATATAGAATGTTGAGGTTTTTAAATGGAAACACTTTTCTCATGTGCAAACCACTGTATTCCATTGTTCTTCAAATGATAAAGTAATAAGTCCAGCCCAATACAAATATTACAATGTGTGTCGAAGTATTTAGTTCAGATGAACATATTCTCAGGAGTATTTTTCATTTTGCCCTTTAAATATTTTTTTTTCCTAAGAAACAAAATGCTAGAAAATATGTAACTTTGGGTAGAAAATATATAATATATAAATAATATATGAAGAAATGTAGAAAGACTCAAAAATTTTTTGGACAAAAATATAGATATAAAGATAATAACCAAATAGTAAAAACAAAAGCAATAATAGAACAAAAATTTCAAGAGTAAATATAAAGCATAAGAGAATTTAATAGTGATGAACTTACACTGAAAAAAACAGTTGTAAATGTCTATGTTTATCACATATTTGTCTTTAATGTATTGAATTTTGGAGACAGTTTCTTCTTTAGTATTTTTGCAATATGCTTATAATCTTGCACTCTGAAACTAAATATTTAATTTTTTGTTCACAGCAAATAATTCTTATAAGCATATATTGGTGTTTTGTGCTGGTCTCATTAATTAATGAATAGAAAGGGTGTATCTGTTTTGATATAATCATAACTTTAAAACCACTTGTTCATGATTATGGCTTGCTTTTTTATTGAAATGCCTTTTTTTTTTTTTAATTGGTGATAAAGTTCTCAGGGCCATTGATCTTGAATAACTTCATCCAAGGCACACAATATGAAATAGTACAAAATATGGACATTTCACTAAGAACCACTCTTTGAAAGTGGTTTGCTTTAAAGAGAAATAGTTAAGCCTGACCAGGCAGTGGCGCAGTGGATAGCGCGTCAGACTGGGATGCGGAAGACCCAGGTTCAAGACCCCGAGCTCGCCAGCTTGAGCATGGGCCCATCTGGCTTTAGAAAAAGCTTGCCACCTTGGACCCAAGGTTGCTGGCTCCAGCAAGGGGTTGATCGGTCTGCTGAAGGCCCGCAGTCAAGGCACATGTGAGAAAGCAATCAATGAACAACTATGGTGTCACAACAGCAACGAAAAACTAATGATTGATCCTTCTCACCTCTCTCTGTTCCTCCATGTCTGTCCCTATCTATCCCTCTCTCTGACTCTCTCTCTGTCCCTGTAAAATAAATAAATAAATAAAACATTTTAAAAAAAGAGAAATAGTTAAGAATTTGATAGTAAAAAATAAAATAAATAAATTACAAAATAAAATTATTTTCTCAGTATAAAGTAAAATAAAATTTGGTATTTTTCTGGTAAATTTGACATATATAGGCAGAAATATTTGGAAATATCACTGTTTAAAATGTGTATCCAACAACTGAATTTAGAATATATTGAAAAGTGTTCTTTTAATCTCCTTCACTGGTTAAATATTATTTTACAGACAATTCATAAGAAATGTTTCCATAATATTAACATAGCACAAACACTGATTATTTTCTTGAGAACATTCTGCAAGCCCTATGAAAGAAAGCCACAGTAACATAGCTATAACAATCAAACATATATTGAATTAAATATTTTTATAATAGATGTTCATAAAGTAAATATATATTAAAATATATACATTAAGTATTTAACATATATTAAATTTATACATATTACGTTTCCAAAACAAATAAATGATCAATAAATCTAAAAGTCACTTTTAAGGCCAATTATTCTCAACCCTATAATGTTTGCTCTAATTTACCAAGCCTTCCATGCAGGACGCTGGCCTCAGTGACATCAGAACCCATGTTTTCTTAGCACTGCTCCCTGCGCCCTTTGTCTGTTTCTCTGGCCACTCTGCTCATTCTCTCTCAATTATCTCGCTCCTCTTCTGTTTTTCCTTTTACCTATTTGTATCATACCAGTGCAAGCCTCCCCTCTTTCCTTCCGCACACTCACTCTTCTTTAGTAATCTCATTACTCATATTACCAGTCCAAAACTAGTAACCACCAACTCATCCTTTTCCTAGAGTAAAGGACAGCAGACTTGTTTTGTAATGAGACAGATAGTGATAATTTGGGCTTTGCAAGTTTATGGTTCCTTTCACAACTACTCAACCTCACTATTATAACATAAAAAAGCAGGCATAGAAAACATATGAACAAAGGAACATGCCCATTTCCAAAAAAAAAATCAGTCTTGTTTGAGTTTCATGCAACTTTTACTTATGATGACGTGCTATGATTAAATGGTTTCTCCCTCATATTCGCATGTTGAAGCTCTAACTCCTCAGAATGTGACTGTTTTTAGAAATAGAATCTTTAAAGAGTAATTAAATTAAAATGAGGTCATTATAGTGGGCTCTAATGCCTTACAACTGGTGCCGTTATAGAAAGAGAATGTTAGACAGACAGATATAGAAGGAAGACCGATGCGCAACGACACAGGGAGAAGACCGCCATCAGCCAGCAAGGAGAGAGGCCTCTGAAGACCAACCTGCTGACACCATGTGGATACCTGGACTTCCAGCCCCCAATTATGTGGGAAAATAAATGTCAGTTGTTTAGGCCACTCAGTCTGTAGTACATTGTTATAGAAGCTCTTGGAAACTAATACAACATATTATTCTTTTGATTTTTTTTCAACCATTTAAATATGACAAAATGATTCTTAGCTCATAGGATGCGTGAAAATGGGTGACAGACCAGATTGAGCCTGCCAGTCTTAGTTTGGTAACCCCAATCTAGAGGTCTTTTCAAACGTTAGTTTATAAAATAGGTTACTGTGCCGTGGCCAGATTGCAAGAAAGAGTGTCATCTGGAAGCGCAGAGGTTCCCAGTTAGACACATACAGAGCACATACAGGGCACATTCAGGACACATACAGGGCACATACAGGGCACATTCAGGACACATACAGGGCACATACAGGAATATATTGATATTCTTATTTCTCTAGCTCTCTTCCTTTCTCTCTCACTAAAATAAATTTAAAAACAGATTTCTGCATGTTTTTATTTGCTCAGATCCCTCAAACTCAACCTCTCCTGAGAAATTTTGTCATAATTTGGCTTACACCTTCTACCTCCTATGGTTCACTCCTTTATTGAGTAGAACCACCATCTACTTAAAACTTAAACCTGGTATTTATCCTAGATTCCTTCCTATCCTTTCTTTCCCCTATTTAATAAGAAACACCATCTATTATATGACTGTGCAAATTTGTTCTAATCTTTAGTCTTACTATCTACATTGCTATGATCATCTAAAATTTAAATTTAATTATATTGTTCTTGTGCTTAAAACCGTTTAAAGTTTTTCTGATATCTAAAACCCAAGCTTCTAGGCTCTGGCCGGTTGGTTCAGTGGTAGAGCGTTGGCGTGGCGTGTGGAAGTCCTGGGTTCGACTGTGGGTCAGGACACACAGGAGAAATGACCATCTGCTTCTCTACCTTTCTCCCTTCTCTCTCTCTTCTCCCAAAACCATGGCTTGATTGGTTTGAGCACATCAGCCCAGGCACTAAGGATGGCTTCCTCCAACCTCTAACTCAATAGCTAAAAATAGTTCAGTTACTATGAACATGGCCCCAGATGGGCAAAGCATAAGCCCCCCGATAAGGGTTGCTGGGTGGATCCCAGTAAGGGTGCATGAAGAATTTTGTCTCTCTATCTCTCCTCTCACTTGGAAAAGAATAAATAGATATAAATAAATAAATAAATAAACCCAAGCTTCTGAATATGATATACTTTGTTTCTGTGAACTCTTATTTTATCAAATTCATTCCTGGAGGGACTCTTTTTTCATTTTTTTTTTTTAAGAATTTATTTAGAGACGGGAGAGAGAGAGTGAGAGAAGGGGAGAGGAGCAGGAAGTATTAACTCCCATATGTGCCTTGACCGGGCAAGCCCCGGGTTTCAAACCAGCAACCTCAGCACTCCAACTAGATCCTTTAGCCACTGTGCCACCACAGGTCAGGCTGGAACTCCTTTTTCTATAAAATACTTTAATTTTCAAATTGAATACTTGTCATTTCCAAGACATGCGGTTACCTATTTCCCTGCCTTTATTCATTCTGCGTTCTTTGCAACACTTACCTTCCTTCTTCTGCTCTTGATATCATTTGCTCCTTGATAACAGAAGCTATTTTTCATCTTTAGTTCTTACATAAGGCTTAGCAAAAGGTATATATTCATAAATATATTAATTAACTGTGATCAAAAGAGCTGTGTGAGAGCTGGTAACATTTATGTATACACACACACATACACACTCACATATATATATGGCACATACATATGTGACATATATATATATATATATATATGGCACATACATATGTGACACTAACGTGTGTGTGTATGTGTTATCTAAACCAATTTGCAAACAAAATCTTTGCTTTCTGCCTCAGCCACAGTGACATAACAGGTGTGGCAACTTTGAGATCTGGGTTAAAGGTCAATTAGATTCCGAAGAATTTTAGTCCAAAAGCCCAGCAGTTCAGGATGTATCCAGAAGCATCAGAAAAGCATTTCTGTCCCCTTGCTGCCCACTCCCTCCCCTGCAACTTTGTGTAGGCCATCTTCCCATGCCAGACATGCACCCTCTTCTGTGTCTTTCACCCAGGCCCTACATGTCCTGCAGAGCCATTTGGAGCTGGCTTCCTTCAAGGATCCAAAAGCTTATTCCCTGTTCAATGATTTGCTGACTATGCTCTTCTCACCTTTAACATTTTTAAAATCTCCTTCTGATTCTAAGATTTGTTTTTCTTTGCCTTGTGAAATAGTTTGTTAATGATCATCTCAGAAAGCATCAACTTGTCCCAAGCACCATGCAGGCAATTGAATGAGCCAAGGGAGTAACAGTAATTTGGATCTCTCTAATAGTTCTGAAAGTCTACTCTGTATTGCACACTTAAGTTTTAATATTCTGGGGAGGAGTGTCCATGAATTTTTGTGAATCCAGAAAATAGTACCCCTTCTTCTCAGAAAACAAATGTGTACACACAAACTTACACACACATATGACTTCTGTGAACAATGTTGTATGTAATTTTAAGGATTCATCAAATCCAATATCAGACTGCATGTTCCTTTGCCTACAGAAAGTGTGTTGTATTTTTTAATACTTAGCATTATACATAACTGCTCAATAAATCTTGTCTGAAATAAACAGAATACAACTTGAGTTTTTACGAGACTACATTTCCTATATTTGTATTTCATGTACTCTGCATAGTGTCTTGGTCATAGTGGTAACTTAATAAATATTTGTTGAATCAAATGAAATTCTGTTTTCTTTGTAGCTTAGAGAAACACCAATTACAATGATACAGGTAGGTTGGGCTAAATACAGACTTAGAATAACTCTTTCAACATTTGATCTTACTGTTTTAACAGTCTACAGACTGGAACCCACTAAATTAAGTACATTAGTGTTAGGAGATACATTTTGTTAATCTTTCTTCATGAAATGTTTAAATTTTAAAGCATTTAGTTATAAAGAAGCAATGCAGAATCCATCCCTCCTTTAATAAATGTCACTACATTCTATTTTGAGAATAAAGTGAGTAAGGACCAAGTCTGAGAATTCTAAAATAAAGCATTTCTATCAGTGAAGGGAAAGTATGAGACACCTTTTTCTTCCACAATCAACCCAAATGTCTCACCACTTAAAACAAATTCTCTTCTGGTTGAGTAGCAATCCTGTTTTTAGCAGTTTTTGGAATAATGAACAACCTTCTCCATAATGACAGAAGTTGAGCCTTAAAAATAAAATAAATAATTAAAAAGGAGAAGGGAGAGCTGACTGATTGGAGCGACACTAAATTTTTATTTTCAATGGCATTCGGAGCTGCTAGAAGTGACACCATTTCTGTCAGTCTAGAAACTCAAGGAAACCAAACATAAATTGTAGTTGACCAAATTAAAGTCAGAAGAATTGTAATTAGTTCATTAAATAAATAATGTGGAAAATTTTCCGACTTAATAGTGAATACAAACAATAGACCATCTATTCAATAGAAAATAAGATGGAAAGGAATAAATAAGAATAAAAACTGAACTTTCTCTTCAAAGAAAGCAAAGCAAAGATAGTGGAAAGGAACATTAAAAAAGAAATATTCCATTAGCAAGGGAATGATAAAGAAGAGAAATCCATGTGGAATTCTCTGGGAAGGAAAAAACATGATGAGAGTTTAGAGCTTAATCTACAAATAGCTTTTTTAAAAAATAAACCCTTCGTGTTATTGCATAGATTACACAGTGAGCCTCCTTTATCCTTAATGTGTACAGTCTCATGGTACATACTTTTTAAGGCAATTTGCAATAGTAAGCACAAAGAACTAGGTCTAGAAAATAACCTGCATTTCTCTCTTTCAAAAACCCCAAGAAGAAAATTGATGAGGAGAGAATCTGATAACATTGCATAAATTGTCAAGAGGACATGGGAGGAATAAGTCTTAGTAAATTATGAAATAATTTGAAAAAATAGTAGGCTCTGCTTCTTCAAACTTACCAGTGGGAGGGACAAGTTTAACTACCATCCTATTATGAACTTTGCTCTTAATAACACACGTGAGCACGTTTCTTGTCCTCCTTCATAAACGTGCCTGGCCTTATTTTCTGTTTGTCTTTCTCCCCTTTTGTTCTAATTTTCAATTCTATAAGAAGCTAGTGGTGATGGAAGAGGGCTGAAGACAAAAAAGCAGAGAATGTGAGGAAGTAGATATTTTATAATTAATTCTTCGCTAAGTTTTGTTGTATTTTTTTTTTATTATCTTTAATGTGGTGACACCAATAAATCAGGGTACATATGTACAATGAAAACATCTCCAGATTATCTTATCATTCAATTGTGTTGCATACCCATCACCCAAAGTCAAATTGTCCTCTGTCACCTTCTATCTGGCTTTCCCTGTGCCCCTCCCTTTCTCCCTCTCCCACCCTCCCTTCCCTCCCCCCATCCCGTAACCACCACTCTCTTGTCCATGTCTCATAGTCTCACTTTTATGTCCCACCTATGTATGAATTCATGCTGTTCTTAGTTGTTTTTTTTTCTGATTTACTTATTTCACTTTGTATAATGTTATCAAGGTACCACCATTTTGTTGTAAATGATCCGATGTCATCGTTTCTTATGGCTGAGTAGTATTCCATAGTATATGTGTAACAAAGCTTTTTAATCCACTTGTCTTCTGACGGACACTTGGGCTGTTTCCAGATCTTCGCTATTGTGAACAATGCTGCCACAAACATGGGGGTGCATTTCTTCTTTTCAAACAGTGTTATGGTGTTTCTTAGGTTATATTCCTAAAAGTTTTGTTGTATTTTTAAGGACTCCTTTTCATAACACTTTCAAACACAAAGTGAAGAAGCAGTCTTTGAAATTCTATACCAAATACTCTCTTCCAGTTTTATAGCAGTGCAAATACAGTAATTGGGAAATGTAAACATCATGATAGTTGGTACTTTTTTTGTGAATATTCTTTGTTACAGGTATTATGCCGTTTTTCTTTAAAAGAAGAATTAAAATAGATTTTAATATCACTGTAATAGGGATGTATCATACACATCCGAGTTCTTATCCCTCTCCTCCATCTGGTCAGGAGAACCAGCATGGCTGAAGATTAAATCATGCTTACATGGTTTGATGAGCATAGTCAATGCCCAGCAGGAAAGTTAGAATAGGGAACAAAGGCTGCAAGCTTTACCCCTCCTCTTTTCAACCTTTGCTAGAAAATAGCAGATGTGACCTTCACTGACCACCTGTTCTCCCGCTTCCCCCTCCCCAATTTCCTGTTATTGAAATCAACAAATCTAGTCTCAACCAGATTTGGTAGCCATACCAACTGAAAGCGAACTGCGGGGACCATTGTAATATCTTTATAATAAGTTTGCATTATGGTTTTGGCACCACCAACCCCACCTACTCCAGATACCCACCCAATCACCATGACAGTTCCAAGAAGGCCAAAAAAGAAATCGCTCTCCAGAAAGGATGAACAGAGAGAAGCCCTGTCTGCAGACACCCCATCCACAGTGTCAGAAGCTGAAGACCATTCTGTCCCCCTTGACTAAGACTAGTAAACACTTTTTACCCATACCCCATCTGGTATTTCCATTCTCCAAGGTCGCTTTCTCTCACTTGTGGAATGCATACTATCTCTTTAATAAATTTAATAAATATTTCTATTACCCTCTTGAAAACTTTCTTCAGCTATGACAAAGACCTGAATCCCAATATGGAGCTGAATCCTCTCTTGGCCTCCTTGGGTGCCACTGGACATGAAATGGATTTCCTCTCTGTCACACAGGTACCAAGACATTTAAAAATCTATGCCATCATTTTTAGGAAGATAAATATATCACATCTTCCTTTATTTGCTTATCTTGAAAATCACTGTCACTTGCACATTTATTTGTACTAGCCTAAAAGATTACATAGTTTTATTTTTAGTACTTTTATTATAAAAAAAATGTGTTGTATTTAAATAATCTATAGTCCCCCCTGACATTTTTTTTTACTGTGCATCTTTTTGAGATCTCAGTGCCTCATGAACAATGACTTAATATAATACAGTAATGTGTGCCAATTAGAGAAGTTACATTTATCTAAAAAATATATATTCCCTGTTCTTTAGAACAAAATACATTAATTCTAAGAGTCACTTTCTAGATTCAATACCCGTTTTCATTGTCTAAACCTCTTTCAAAAAATATTATTTTGTAAATTTTTATCTTTAGTATTTTTGTCATAATTCATATTTTCTATCCAAGGAATCTCACTGTGTACCATAATTTTAAATATATATAATTTTATCAACAGGTCTCAAATCTGCACCTCTAACCCAGAACTCACTCTTCAGCTTTAGCACTATAGGACATATCTACCTGCTTATTCAACATGTTCTTAATGAAGTTAATTTAGACAAGCTTATTCTCCTAGATTTCATCTCTCAATTAAGATATCACAGTTGACTTGGGTGTCATTTTTAATATTGTCCACTTTTTCACAATTTTCTTTAATCCGTCCCTCATTTAGTAGTATCCAGTGATTCATCAAATCCTATTAAGTTTCCCTCACATACATCTCTTCAAGTTATCCCTTCATTGCCATTATGTCTTGCTTAGACTATTGTAAGTATTTCAGGAATCAAAGGAGAACAAAAATGCCCAGACAACTTGATGAAGGAAGTAGGATTTACTAAAACTGGCAGAGCATGTGGGGCTTGTATCTCTAAAACATGGGCTCCCCAAAGTTTATTTTCTTGAAGGTTATATAATTTAAAGTATCTAAACAATGTGCATGTGATTTCTTTGTTTAAGGTTTCCTAGGACTCAAGGAGAAAGGAGGGAAAGTTTTGATGAGGTCAGCAAGGGGGAAGGGGTTTTCACATCACAGGCCATAGTTACACACAGATCCTGTTATTTTTACTTTGTATTGTAAGTGATTCTAAGCACCCATTTAGAGAACTATGGGATGTAGTTAATTTATCACTGGTTGACTTGGTTACCCCTGCTGGCTCCTTTCCCTTGTATTCTTTTTGTTTCTTCCTTCTCAGGGAAGAGGGGGCCTGCCCCTCTTTCTTCATAAATACATCTTAAATGATCTCCATGAGTCCAAATATAACCTGCATATACTTCCAGAATTTTTATTCTAAATAAAAATATGATCATCTAATTTCTTTCAATTAAATTTTCTGATATATCATTTTAAGTTCTTTTTTTTTTTAAATTTTTTATTTTATTCATTTTTAGAGAGGAGACACAGAGTGAGAGAGAGAGAGGGAGAGAGAGAAAGAAAGAGGGGAGGAGCTGGAAGCATCAACTCCCATATGTGCCTTGACCAGACCAGTGCAGGGTTTTGAACTGGCGACCTCAGTGTTCCCAGGTCGACGCTTTATCCACTGCGCCACCACAGGTCAGGCTCATTTTAAGTTCTTTTTAGATCTGGCATCTGCCTACTCAAACCTCATTTTTTTTTTACCACTTCTTGCTTCACTTAACTATGCTGGGCATAGTCCCACAGGAAATAGAATACTTCTGTATTTTAACAGCTCATATCTATCCATAACCACCTAGTTTACATGGTATATATAAACCAGAGTATATTTTAGTAATCTATTGATAAATATTTCTGATTTTTACTATTATAAACAATACTGCAAAGACCATACTTATGAATATAGCTTTACATATTTTTACATAATATGATTATCTCTTTCACATAAATTTTGTGTTCCAAGGGCATAGGGTGAATGTAAAGAAGGTCAGGTTATTCCTTCACATTGTGAACCAAAAAGGAGCATTGTAGTAAATTTAACTGAAAATAACCTCATAGGGTGGTCTGATAACAAATTTCTAAGTGGGAGGGTCCTGGTGGGTAATCATCTCCAGGCATATAACTTATTTTATAAAAGATTTATCTTTGTCTTAAGTAAGCTCCATTGTTTCTGTGCATCTAGGTTAATGTTGTGGCAACAATGAACTGCCCAGAGGCCAGATATTCTGAGGGGATGAAGGGAGGCAACAACCATGGTCCACAGACTGAAGAACTAAAGCCCCATCCCCAGCCTTACTCAGATATTAGCAAGTACAAATACCTCAAGGAAACAGACGGAAGAAGTTTTCAGGGAGTGAAGTAAATGACAAGGAACATGCTGACTTCTAATCTCTGTTCTGTGAGCCTTAAGGTATTCTGTTGCTGAATCTTATCCTGCTGTTTTGTTGTTTCCAACATGCACTGTTTCTAGTATGGATCAGAGAGGCCCCCGAACTTTCATCAGCTCAGGGCTTTTGCCCTAAGGTGCCTCTCTGCCTCTAATTGTTTACCCTAGTTCTGTATGTTTCCATAGCATATTGTTACAGATTAACTTTTGAGATAAAAGAGCATATAATCTTGTTCCTATCTTGTAATCCAATCCCCACCTTGCTTTCTTTCAACTATTTAAAAAAAATTTTATTTAGAAAATTAAATTTAACTGGGTGACATTGATCAATAAGAGTACATAGCTTTCAGGTAAATGTTTCTATAGTATTCGAACTGTTGATTATATTTTATACCCATCACCCTAAGTCAAATCATTTTCCATCACCATTTATTGTTCCTCTTTACTCCCTTTTCCCATATCCCATACCCCCTGGTAACCACTTCAACTTTATTTATGTCCGTCAGTCTTAGTTTTATATCTCACCTATGTGCAAAATCATATAGTTTTTAGGTTTATCTGATCTATGTATTTCACTCAGCATAATGTTCTCAAGGTTGTTATAAATGGCAATATGCCATCATTTCTTAAAACTGAGTAGTATTTCATTGTATATATGTACCACATCTTCTTTATCCAATTCTCTATCAAAGGACACTTTGGTTGTTTCTATGTCTTGGCCACTATGAATAATGCTGTGATGAACATGGGGATGCATGTATCTTTATGTACAAATGTTTTTGTGAGTTTGGGGGACAGATACCCAGTAGAGGGTTTGCTGGGTTATATGGTAGTTCTATTCTTAATTTTTTGAGGAACCACCATACTTTTTTTCACAATGGTTGTACCAGTTTGTATTCCCACCAGCAGTAAATGAGGGTTCCTTTCTCTCTATGGCCTCTCTAACACTTATTACCAGTCTTGTTAATAATAGGCAATTTAACAGGTGTGAGGTGGTATCTCCTTGTAGTTTTGATTTGCATTTCTCAACTAGCTAGTGAAGATGAGCATTTTTTCTTTTATCTTTTGACCATTTGTATGTTCTCTTCTGAGAAGTGTCTGTTCAGGTCTTCTTCCCATTTTTTAATGGGATTGTTTGCTTGTCTGTTGCTGAACTTTGTGAGTTTTTTATGTATTTTGGATATTAACACTTTATTAGAGCTGTTGTTTGAAAATATCAATTCTCATTTAGTTAGCAGCTTATTTGTTTTGTTGTCAGTTTATTTTGCTGTGAAGAAACTTTTCAGTTTGATATAGTCTCATTCATTATTTTTTCCTTTACTTCCCTTGCCTTTGAAGTCAAATTGATAAATAGTTCTCTATGGCTAAGGTCCATTAGTTTAGTACCTATGCTTTCTTCTATGTAATTCTTTTAGATCTTATATTTAGGTCTTTAATACAGTTTGAATTATTATTTTTGTGTGCAGAGAGACAAACTGTAGTCAAGCTTTATTCTTTTGCATGTTGCTTTTCAATTTTTCCAGCACCATTCATTGAAGAGGCTTTCTTTGCTTCATTGTTTGTTTTTGGCTCCTTCATTAAAAATTATTTGTCCATATATATGTGGTTTTATTTCTGGGCTCTCAATTCTGTTCTATTGGTCTGTGTGTCTGTTTCTCTTCCAATAACACACTGTTTTGATTATCGTAGCTCTAGTATAATTTGAAGGCGGATAGTGTGATACCTCCAGCTTCATTCATTTTCCTCAGGATTGCTTTGGCTATTCAAGGTTTCTTATAGTTCCATACAAACCTGGTGATTTTTTTGTTTTTTTATCTTTAAAATGACTTTAGGATTTTGATGGGGATTGCATTAAATTTGTATATTGTTTTGGGCAATATGGACATTTTAACTATGTTGATTTTCCAATCCATAAACTTGAAATATTTTCCTATTTCATTGTGTCTTTTTCAATTTCTTTTAATAATACTTTGTAGTTTTCAGCATATCTGTCCTTCATATGCTTTGTTAAGTTTATTCCTACGTATTTTGCTGTTGTTGCGATTGTAAAAAAAATTGTTTTTCTGAGTTCATTTTCTAAAGTTTCATTGTTGGTGTGTAGAAAAGCAATAGAATTTTGTATATTGATTTTGTATCCTACGACACTACTGTATTGGTTTATTTTTTCTTATAGTCTTTGGTGAAATCTTTGGGGTTTTCTGTATATAGGATTGTGTCATCTGCAAAAAGTGATACTTTTACTTCTTCTTCCCCAATATACATACATTTTATTTCTTTTTCTTGCCTGATTGCTCCAGCTAAAGCTTCCAGAGCTATGTGGAATAAGAGTCATGAGAGTGGACAGCTTTGTCTTGTTCTTGATTTTAGATAAAAAGCCTTGATTTTATTCACCATTTAATATAATATTAGCTGATGATTTGTCATATATAGCCTTTATTATGTTGAGGTACTTGTTGGGCAGATGAAATATATTATGCTCACTTTGTTAAAGATGGCACTGCCCATGTGCAAGTTTTAAGAGTAAGGTTTTCCCCACACCCTCGACTGATTGGATGATGGGGGGTGGTGCACTTCATGAGGAATTCTTCCAGTATGTCTCAGATAAGTAACTTTGTATCAGAGACTTTCTTGTTTGTAGATTGGATTAAGGGTTTTGAATCTACACTATAAAGTGGGGCAGACTGGAAGCTTGCTCTCTTGGTTCCTGAGGTTAGTATCAGAGAGGAGAGCAGATTAAGGCCACGTGGAGGTCAGGAGAAGCAGCCAAGATGGCAGAATGCTGAGGAAGAAGCCAGTTAGTGCAGAGTTTGTGCAGAGAGAAGAAGATGGGAAACAGAGGTGAATAAGTCTGGTGAGCTAGAAGCCTTTGATTCTAGGAAACTCGGATAAGTCAGTAGCTATGTGAGCACTGAATGAGTGGGTTTGGGAGCCCAATGTGTGTGTTTGCTTGCCCGCCAGGTGCAAGCTAGAATTAAAGCTGATGGCTCACCAGTTCTTGGCTCCACTGTTTCATTACCGACTGTCCAAATCTAATGCAAACCTGCACTGGCCAGGCGGCTGTGATGGTGGCCCTATCTCCTGGCTTTACAGCACTTTTCTTCTATACAAATTCTATAGAGTGTTTTAATTATAAAGGATGTTGTAGCTTATCAAATGCCAAAAAATAAAAGTAAAAAATTTAAAAATTGAAGAAAATAATATTTTAAAAAAGAAAAAATATTCAGTTTTGAGAGGTTACCGTTTTCTTCCAGAAGGTGGCACTGTATTACATATTTCAGCTCTGTGAAATTCCTGTGATGACCTCTGCTGAAATGTTGTTGTCACAATTATGTAGGTGGGACTGCAGTCTCATTGGTAGGTGGGGCATGTTATGAGGATTTTCAGGCTTTATGCCTTCAACAAAGGCAATCTCAGGCCTTCAGGCATTCCTCCCCACATTCCAATAGCCCAGGTAACCAGACATAGGGCACCTCTGTTCTTCAGGGCAAAAATGGCTCTGGAGAGTTAGCTGTGAGGTCTTTGTCTGACAATCTCTATACCTCACGAGATGAGGATGGCAGGATCTGGGAGGGTGGAGGGTACACTTTGGTTTTCTTTGTTTCTGTACTGATCATGGGCTGTGGGAAGATCACAGGAACACTGGCTATGACCCTTTTATTCTGCCACCACTTTAGTTGAGTATCTCTCCTTCTTCCCCTTAATCTCACTGCTCCTCCTGGCAGAAGGAGGTCCTGTCACTCTGGGCTTCCCTCTCTGTATCCCTGACTGACAAAACTCAGTCATTCCAGGCTTTCCTCCTCCCCATAGTCCTGGCAGAGAGAAAAAAAAACTAGTTAATTCGGGCTTGTCTTCAAAGTGGACCACAAGTGCATTTTATCTTTCTTCCCCCTTTTCAACCCTTCCCACTTTTATTCCAATCATTGTGCAGATCTTTTAGGCATGCCTGGGAACGCAGCTGAGGTTCCTCTGCAACATTATAGTTGTTCAATTTGTTGAAATTTCAAGGGGAGAGATCAGGAGTATTTCTCACATAGTTATTACTCTGCTGATATCTGCTTTCTTCCACCTTTGTGTAATCTTCTTATGTTCACTCCTTAATTTCAAATTCACAAAACAAAGGACAAAATTGTGATTATCTAGAGAATTTGAGGTCTTGATTTCCTGCATTTTTATCAGTTTGGTTCAAATAAACTCTTATAAAAATTCTGTACAGGTTTGTACATTCTATGTCAACAGCGCTCAGATGGATGTACTGGAAGAATAAAACCTTGAAATGATTGAACCTGGATCTTTAAAATGGATGAGAAACATGCCTTCTTTTAGTCCTGAAGAAAAACTATCTTTATCAGACTGGAACGTTGTTGGGTAGATAAAATATATGATGCTCACTTTGTTAAAGATAACGCTGTCCATCGGGAAGCCCATTGCCCAGCTGATATTAGTTGCTTTTATGCTTGAGATGGGCCTAATTATATTATTGTGGGGCAAGGGGGGGAGGACAAGCTGTAAGCAGGTTGGGTCATTATAGCCCAAGGCTTAGTTTTAAGACTAAACCTTTCCCACCCTTTTTGATGTAGGGTGGTGCACTCTCATGAGGAATCCTCCCATTATGACTCAGATAAATGACTTTGTGTCAAAGACTTTCTTGTTTATAGATTAGATTAAAGGTTTGGATTTCTACACTATAAAGTGAGGCAATCTGGGAGCTTGCTCTCTCTCGGTTCCTGAGATTAGCATTAGAGAGCAGATTAAGGCCACATGAAGGAGAGGAGAAGCAGCCAAGATGGTGGAGTGCTGAGGAAGAAGCCAGTTTGTGCAGAGAGAAGGAGATGGGAAACAGAGGTGAATAAATCTCTTGAGCTAGAAGCCTTTGATGCTAGGAAACTCGGATAAGTCAGTGGCTTTGTGAGCACTGAATGAGTGGGTTTTGGAGCCCAGTGTGTGTTTTTACTTGCCTGCCAGGTAAAAGCTAGGATTAAAGCTGATGGCTCACCAGTTTTTGGCTCCTTTGTTTCATTACCGACTGTTCGAATCCAATGCAAACCTGCATGGGCCAGGTGGCTGTGACGGTGGCCTTGGCCACTGGTTTTACAAGTGTGTTCTTTGCTGTGAATGGTGACATTATCTTTATCTTTCAAAGGTCTTCACTAGACAAATATCCTTAAAAATTAAGTCAAACTAATAAGGAGAACTCAAGAGTTAAAATTTAACTTGAGTAGTGGTGTCTTTGTTTATGGTCAGTGGGTTGAATGGTTAATGCAGGTATAGGCTTTGTTTAAGGAGCTGGGATGCCTGAATGGGCTTGCATTACTTCATGATATCTGTAAGTAGTTCATTTCTGTCCCTAGGGTACTACAAACACAGCCTTTGTACTACAAGAACAGAACTCCTGCTATGATCCAATTAACTTTGACCATGATCTGATTAACTCTCTCTTGAAATTCCAAAACTATTATTTACTCTTTTTTTCCCTTTTAAAAAGGTTGGCTCTAGATAGATGGTTGAGACAGCTTTGGGTACATTACTGTCATCTGAATAAAGCACCCATAAACAATTCAATCTTTGCCTCCATTTATGTGGCTGAACTGGTGACAGGCAGCGTGAATGCTGATATTTCTGGTTTCAACATAAAATACAGTCAATGCTTCACTTTTAAAGACTAGCAGAAATGGTGAGAAACCCATGAATAATTGTCTCCCAACAATATCTATTTCTTGTTTCTAAACTATCTAGGCTTCTGGCAGATTCTCTCATGAATACATGACTCTATCAGTCACTTTTAATAACCTGACTATCACCACAACATCTGTGCATATCTATAACATAAACTTTTTTCCAATTAGTCCCTACTCATGCTCAACATTTCACAAAGAAGATAAAGTGGAACATGAGCATTTTTATAAAACTTATCCCAGTCCATATATGCCCCACTTTGACACATGTTGGCCATTGTTGGGGGCCTCTGTAAAGGGTGTGCTCAACCAACTTGTTATGATCCTTATGTTGTATGACCATGTAAATCCTACAAGTTAAGCCAAGTGGCTGACTTGAAAAGAGGTTCATATTATAACTGCACATTGTGGGCCAAAGAGGGGCACTGTAGTAAGTCTAGCTGAAAGTATCCTCACAGAGTGGTGATCATAAATTTCTAACTGGGCAGGTTATGGTGGGTAGTTATGCCCCATGCAGACATATAACTTCTCAAGTAAGAAGTTTATCTTTTACCAAAAGATTTACCTTTTTCAGTTAGAGTTCATTGGGTTATATTTTGGTTGGCTGCTACCAAGAAAGGACACCAACCAGGCCATTCTTGAGATTGCTGTTAGGGACAAGAAAAATCCAAATACAGCTAGCCAAGAAATAGCTTAGAATCCCAATTTTAAAAAATAGGCTTTTAACATCTCTCTTATTATGATTATTTAGAAAGTAGCTGTAAGGCCAGGAGCCGCCATCGTGGCCATTCACATGCAGGTTCCCATTGGATTCGGGCTGACGGTGAAGAAATGGCAGAGTTGGAGGATGGTAGGCCATTCTGTTTATTGGTGTCTCACCAATACAGGCAAGCCACAAGAGAAGACAAGGGAGAAGCAGAAAACCAGCTTTTCCCATGGAGGTCAAGGGATTAGGGAGGCCCCTGCAATGGGGAAAGCAGGAACCGAGAGAGCTCAAGCTACTGGTCTCTCCCATTTTATAGCATAGATAATCCAAACCTTTAATCCAATTATACAAACAAGGAAATCTCTGTATAATGGGATTTCTCAGGAGAGTGCACCACCCTACATTATCCAATCAGTCAAGGGTGTGGGGAAGAGCTTACTCTTAAAGCCAAGCCTTAGGTCATAACAACCTGGCCTGCTTACATTACAGCCTTTCCCCCACACCCATCCCAAGCACAAGGGCAAATAATATTACCTGGGTGACGGGCTTCTCTGTGGGCAGCACCATCTTTAACAAAGTGAGCATATTATATTTTATCTGCCCAACAATCCACCCCTATGCTCACTTTACTACCCACAATCTACACTACCGGCATCCCTGTACAAGGAAATTAAGTACATTACACAAATTACAGCAGTAGCACAAATCATACAGTTTCAACAATTACAAAGGTACATTGCATAAACAGAAACAGTACCAACTACAGCAATAGGATTAACAAATCAAAAGCTATGGGCGAAATGACAGAGCTGTCAACGGCACCAAGAGAGGCAAATCTTTTCCCTCTGGCAAAATACAGGCCAGAGTTTTATCTGCAGACAGCACCGTAGCTGGTACCAGAGGCCGCCCTGAGCGGGCATACCAAACCTTATTGGCCAATACACCAGCATCTGCTGGTTCTATGTGTAGTAAAATAGGAGAACTCATTATTGGCCATAAAGAAATTACAAAGGTGCCCTTCATTATGCTGTCCCCCTGAGCACTCAAAGGATAATACACTTCTACCTTAGGTGGCCAGGTGCTGGTTGCCCAAGGAGTTAACTGGAGGTCCACCTCTAGCTCCTTTCCCCATGGTGCCAACAAGGCCACCCATCTCAGATGGGGGGCCTGGATAGTCCAGGGCCAAGTCCATCGAAGCCGTTGGCCTTTAAGAAGGGCTGTTGGGGCAGGCAAGAGCACGTTGCCCTGCTGTCCAAAGCCTGGCTTGAGTAAAATGTCCTTGGTGCGTATCTGCAACTGAATGGGGGCAGCTGCCCGATGCAGGAGGGCCTCTACTGGAGCTGGGCTCCCACGTCGAGGTCTCTCATTCAAAATCCGGAGTACTGTCCATAAGCGGCGTGTCCATCCAGTAAGGGAGCTGGTGCCCCCCTCCTGTCGCAGTCCCTGCTTTAAGAGTCCATTATACCACTCAATGATACCAGCAGCTTGGGGGTGGTAGGGAACATGGTATTTCCAGTCCACCCCCAGCTCTTGAGCCCATTGCCTCACCATTGAACCAGTGAAGTGGGTACCGTTGTCACTTTCAAGGACCAGTGGTCGCCCATATGCAGCACTCAGGCGGTCCAAAGCCTGTATGACTGCCCTCTGGTCAGGATTACGGGCGGGATAAGCAGTGAGCAGACCGGTGGCAGTATCTACACAAGTGACCGCATACTGGTACCCTTCTGACTTTGGTAAGGGTCCAATGATGTCTATCTGCCATCGTCTCAGTGGAACATGACCCCTCTGGATCTGTCCAGGTGACACCAGTGGTCTCCGAGGGTGCTCCTTGGAACACACTGCACATTGCTCACAAGCTGCAAGTACCTCTGCATAGGACACAGACAAGTTCCACGCCTTAACCGTAGCCCACATAGTTTTCTGTCCTGCATGGAGCAGGCGCCGGTGGAGCCATTGCGCCACATCACCTGCAGGTGCAGTCTCCAACCATCGCACCTTTGCCAATGTATCTGCCTCATCATTCCCAGGATGGGCTAGAGGGGCATGCCCCATGACATGAAATACTGTCACCTGCTTCTGGTGTCCTATTTCCCATAAGTCCTGCCACATGGCCTGACCCCATAGTGGGCGGTGCATTACCATCCACTGGTTAATGTGCCAAGTAGCAATCCAAAGGGTTAGTCCACGATATACAGCCCAGCTGTCAGTACAGATCACCAGAGGTGAAGGTTCATTGTGGGCAACTAGCCAAACAGCTCTTAATTCTGCCCATTGGCTGCTTTGGCCTGTACCCGTGTCCATCCAAATAGTCTCAGTGGCCGGATGGAAGGCTATGGCCGTCCACTTGGCAGGTTGTCCCCTGCTGGAACCATCAGTATACCAGGCATCCTCAGGGATGGGCACCCACCCCTCCTGGTAGGGACTGACTTCAGGTTCTGCCTCCTGAGCCCCAGCTGCACCTGACTCTAAGGTTGCATAGGTGACTGGACCCAAGACTTCCTGCAGTTCTGCCCTCAACGGGCTGGTGCTAAGAGCACAGCGTTGTTGCAGGTAGGCACCCCACTTGGCCAGGGTGGACATTTGGGCCATACCACTACGTGGTTTTGTCGCCCAATCTCTCACCCATCCTGCAATAGGGTATGTTGTCTTAACTGTAACTGGTGTTGTGGTTGTAATACTCTCAGTGGCCAGGAGGGCAGCATACACAGCTGCCAGCTGCTTCTCTACTAATGAGTAACGAACTTTAGCACCTTTCCACAATTGGGACCAAAACCCAATAGGTTGCCGTAAGCGCTCTGTTCGTTGCCACAAGCCCCATCCAAACCCCTCCGAGGTTACATGAACATCCAGCTCACAGGGCCTGGCAGGATCAAACACATTCAAGGCCTGTGCCACCTTGACAGCTCTCTTAGCTGCTGCAAATGAACCTTGCACCTGCTCAGTCCAATCCCAACGAACCCCCTTCCGAATAAGGTTGTACAAGGGGCGTAGTAACTGAGCCAAATGGGGTATAAATGCTCGCCAATACCCCAACAGACCTAAGAATTCCTGTAACTGTTTTACCGTAGTGGGCACGGGGTATGCTTGGATCTTATCTATAACTGCATCAGGGATAACTTTTGTTTTACCTGACCAGACAACTCCCAAGAATTTAACAGATAACCCAGGTCCTTGTAATTTGTCCTCATTGACTGCCCAGCCTAATGCTTTCAAATGGGATAGCAGGGTAGGGACTGCTTGCTCCAATTCTGGAAGAGAATCACTAGTTAACATAATATCATCAATATAATGATACATGCAAACTGCCTCTGGCTGTTTCCATTTAGCCAGGTCAGCAGCCACCAGCCCATGGCACAAGGTGGGGCTATGCAAATAGCCCTGGGGTAATACTGTAAAGGTCCATTGTCTCCCTTCCCAACTGAAGGCAAATTGGTCTTGACTCTCTGCAGCTATATCAATGGAGAAGAAAGCATTGGCCAAGTCTGCCACAAAGTGGTATGTCCCCAACTCATGGCTTAACCGATCCATCATGTTAGCTATCGAGGGAACAGCAGCGTGCAAAGGGGGAACAACTTTGTTAAGTTCTCTGTAATCTACTGTCATTCTCCAGGTTCCGTCTGGTTTGCGCACAGGCCATACCGGGGAGTTGTAAGGACTGTGTGCTGGCCGAATGATCCCCACCTTTTCTAGTTCGAGGATTGTCGCTGTGACTTCTTCATAACCACCTGGCAGGCGGTACTGCTTGGTGTTAGTCACACGCCGAGGGATGGGCAATTGCAAAGGGGAATGTGATGCATGTCCCCGCAACACAGCTTTCACAACCCTGATCCGCAGCCGGAACTCCCCGGCTGTAGTTTCCAACCATAGTCCTTGCAAGACATCTATCCCCAAAATATATTCAGGAATAGGAGATACATACACCTTATAGGGCTTAGGAGGCAGTCTTCCTATCCCCAGTGGAATAGTTATTGGCTTCACTTGAACAATTTGGCCCCCATAGCCATCAATGGCCACTGGGGTCCCAGCAAACCGCTCTGGGTTCCCATAGAGGAGGGAACATTCTGCACCTGTATCCACTAAGGCCAACACCCGTTGTACATTGGAAGGGGACCAGTGGATAGCCAGTTCCACGTGTGGCCTCCGGTCCCCGCCCATCCCCGTTAGACGGGTCCCTCGGCCCTTTTCCTATTCAAACTGGTACAGTGGGTCTTGGAAGTTCTCCTCTCCCTCGGCCGTCTCTATCATATAATCTTGTAACCGAGCTGCCCGCGCACCAAATGTTTTATTGGTAGCTGCTGGGGCCCTTCGTCGCAATGGCTGGAACTTCTGTTCTGGTTTAAGCTGCCGCCAAAGCTCCAAAAGAATTTTATTAGACTGGCCATCCAATTTCCCCTTATCTGCTCCAGCCACAATCAAATCTACCCACATCTGTGTTCGGGTAACCTTTATAGGCCCGTTTCCTTTGTTAGTTGGGGGGGCAATATGGGCAGCAGCCCTCACTGCTTTATGATCTCTAGTGGCTTCCAACTCTCCCAAATCTGCTACCATCTGTGTAACTGCATTGATGGGCTGTCCCACATAGGGGCCCAAGATAGCCACAAGTGACCCAAAAAGGGCTGACGGGGCGCTAGCAAGAATAAATTCCCTCATTTTTGCCGTAAACACTTCCTCATCTGGCCCACGGGACCCAGGGTTGAAAACAGCATTCTTCATACCTAGTTCCCGAAGGACCTTTACTAACTCGCTGTAGCACTGCCACCGACTCATTGCCCCTGGCAATTCTCCAGCATTCTGCCAGACCATACGAATGGCAGCCATCACCCATTCTAATAGGGTATGGTCTCCAGGGTTGCCATGGCAGTTCTGAAGACGCTGCCTCAAGGAGGAGTGTGTGGTAATGGCGGCCAATTTCTCCATCTCTGTTCCGGAGAGCATGATGCCATCCACCCCTATGTCCCATAATCGTAGTAACCAGGCTACCAGGGATTCAGTAGGTTTCTGCTTAAATTGTGCCCCCAACTCCATCAGCTCTGCCTGGGTATAGGGCCGGACCACAGAGTGTTCCATTACCTGGGCAGGAGGCTGTGGCTGACCCTGAGGGACTCTAAGCTGCTGGGTTTTTACCTTCTTGGCGACCACTGGTGGGGCTCTCAGTGTGCGTATAGCAGCGTCAGCCTGAGCCTTCTCATCCTCAGAAGAGGAGTTGCAAGCACCTGCTCCTGCTGACTCAAAACCAGTCCACCGGCACGGGTGCTGCTGCTCCTTTGGCGACCGTTTAGGCTCCTGTGGCTGCTGGCTTTTGGCCGGAAGCTGAGACTCGAGCTCTTGAATCCGCAGTTGTTTCTCCAACAACTGCCGGTGGAAACGTTCAGCTTCCAGGGCAAACTGCAACTCGCGAACCCGTAATTCCTTCTCCAGTGCTCGCTCCAATTCCAGCCTTTTCTGCCGTTCAATTTGCAATTCATACTGAAGCTTTCGACCTCGAGCAGCTTCTTTCACAGAACTCTTGGTTTCCTCTTTAGTAAAAAACACGCAGCCCACAGCTCCTAAAAGGATAGCCATGGGAAGCCAGAACTGCAACCAGTCCTCTACCCCACCCCTCAGGGGTGGTGGCCCCATACCGATCCCCGAATCCTGCCGCAAACTACGCCAGTTGTAAGGCCAGGAGCTGCCATCGTGGCCATTCACATGCAGGTTCCCATTGGATTCGGGCTGACGGTGAAGAAATGGCAGAGTTGGAGGATGGTAGGCCATTCTGTTTATTGGTGTCTCACCAATACAGGCAAGCCACAAGAGAAGACAAGGGAGAAGCAGAAAACCAGCTTTTCCCATGGAGGTCAAGGGATCAGGGAGGCCCCTGCAATGGGGATAGCAGGAACCGAGAGAGCTCAAGCTACTGGTCTCTCCCATTTTATAGCATAGATAATCCAAACCTTTAATCCAATTATACAAACAAGGAAATCTCTGTATAATGGGATTTCTCAGGAGAGTGCACCACCCTACATTATTCAATCAGTCAAGGGTGTGGGGAAGAGCTTACTCTTAAAGCCAAGCCTTAGGTCATAACAACCTGGCCTGCTTACATTACAGCCTTTCCCCCACACCCATCCCAAGCACAAGGGCAAATAATATTACCTGGGTGATGGGCTTCTCTGTGGGCAGCGCCATCTTTAACAAAGTGAGCATATTATATTTTATCTGCCCAACAGTAGCCAAATACAATGGTGCATTTCTGTAGAAAGCCATAATCAGTGATCAAGATGTGTTTCTAATTTGTGTGGATTAGGGTGAGGCGAGAGAGTTAAAGCCAGATATTTTATTTGACAATTCCAAAAATCAACAATACCATATTATTTTGAATGAATAGTAGAATATATGGAAGATCATAAACAGCCTTGATTACCAACCCCTTGTTCACGGTAGTTGTCAAATTTCAAATGACTGGAAAGCTGGAAACCTGACATCTATCAGTGGCCAGAACTGTCTGATTGAACTAGAAAGGTAACACTGTGATCTGAAACAGTGTCAATGGTGGTGAAGTCTCAATAATAACTCTGAGATGGAGTGAAAAGCCAGATGTAGCCAGGCTAGCAAGATGATGCTCAAAATCTGCCAGATTGTAGTTTTCCAAGTGGAAGACCAAATATCTAGGAGGGAGATACTGCATTTCCCCATGTATAAGACATCTATGCTTTAAAAAAAATTGGGGGTCTTAAAATTTGGTGCACCTTATATAGCGATTGTAGATTTTCTTGCTTGTATTTCCTGCTTTTTCACACTTATTTTTGCACTCATTGTTTAAGACAGTGATTCATCATCAGACACAGATGAGGACAAACTAATGGATGGGAGTTTTGACAGTGATGAGGAGTCGTATAAATTTTATGATGAATAAAACTTGAGTTTAATAATTTTATGTAATACATTCTTTTCAAAACTTGGGCCCCAAAACTAAGGTGTGTCTTACATATGGGGTGTCTTCTACATAGATAAATACAGTAATATCTCAATCTTCCATGGCTGTTTTCTATACAAATATCCTTAAAGAGAGTCTGCAACAAAGGGCTCTGCTCCCAAGACATGCAGAAACAAGAGGCACCTACGTAGAGCTTTTCCTCTCACCTCTTTTCACATTCTACCACAGACCAGGAGCCCAGGTGCCTGACTCGAGGATTCAGAATGCTTAGATATATCTCATAAACCACAGTTAGCATAGTACTTAGATCAGAAACATTTCCTTTCAGAATTCCTGTTATATTGTGATATATACCAATTGAAAAAATCAAGGCATTCAAACCAAAGTCATGATACACAATATATGCATTTTTCTAGTTTTTCTACTTTTTTTCATTTCTCTTCCTACTCTTGTGAACCCTGAGTGTGGTGAGGTAAGCACCTACAAAGAAGGGCTCCAGTTGGCTAACTGGGCAAAAAACAAAACAGAGCTCAGCAGCCATTTCTGCACAGGGACCTCTCACTAAGAGCACTTGGTGCCTGCCTGCACTGTGTTTCTGCCATCAGAGCCAGCCTTTACAAAGGAATTTCTGGAATCCTATATCAGCTAGTAGGACTTAGGCTTTCCCTTTCCAGCTCCAGCAATTCTGACCAATCAGAGCACCTCTATTTTGACCAATCAGGGATCAGGGTCAGAAACTTCTGCCTAGAAACCAGCTTCTCTCTGGCTTGGGGAGGGGATCATACTTTCCACAGCTGACTGAAGGCTGTATTTTCTGCACTGGGGCTGAAGTAGTGGGGGTGTTTCTGCTCCAGTGAATCACAGAAGAGCTGCAGAGGAATCTGGCCCCAAGGCTATCTGGTCCTGGGGCAACATCAGTGGCCTGCTGTTAGTACTATCAAGCTAGTCTACAGTAGTGCTGTTTCCACAGCCATTACAGTCAAGCTTTTGCGCTAAATGAAGTTTCTTTCTTCACACACCCCAAGTGAAGGGTTCTCTTGGCTTCTGAATTGGCACCAATGACCATTGGTTGATACACTTTTCATGAGAAATCTTTCTTACTTGACACATTACATTCCTAAAGTTTCTGTATTATTTTAATAAATAAAATATTATTTTTAAGTATATTTATACTATTTAGTATGTTTAGAAAATCGACTTTATTCTGAACAGCAATTTAAAAACCTAGAAGAATGGCCCTGGCCCTCTGGCTAGCAGTAGAGCATCCACCTGGCATGTAGAAGTCCTGGGTTTCATTCCCAGTCAGCTATCTGCTTCTCCATCCCTCCCCCACCTTCCCCTCCTGCAGCCATGTCTCGAGTGATTCCAGCAAAGTTGGCCCCAGGCACTAAGGATGGCTCCACGGCCTCCACCTCAGGCTCTGGAATAGTTCTGTTGCCAAGCAATGGATCAGGGGCCCAGATAGGCAGAGCATCACCTGGTAGAGGGCCTGCCAGGTGGATCTGGGTAGATCCAGGTCAGGTTCATGTGGAAGTCTGTCTCCATCTCCCTGCCTCTCATTTAATAAAAATTAAAAAAGAGAAAAAGAAAAAAGAAAAGAAAACCCTAGAAAAATATAGGCTGTTCTCAAATCAAATAAAGATGGAGATGAGATTGTTATAAGGTGGTGAGCAAATAAGACACTTTGTACAAGATTTAGTATATTTTATTTCTCATCAAATCTGAGAATTGCATGATAGAATAAAGTTGAAGAGTAAGGAATCTTTTAATATTTCATGTAGTTGATAATTTTTTACAGAAGAGATAAGGTTTCAATTCAATAACTTTAAGGCTGTCTTGCCCCCTTAATAACTTTAGTCAGGTAGTATACGTTTATACAAAGAAATGACAAAAAAGCAGGGTTTTGGTATAAGATCAGAGTACATATTAGGACATCTAGAGCAAAATGTACTAATCGTTTGAATTAATTCCTGTGGATGCACTTAAACTAGATCTAGCTCAGTAATAGGAAAACATGAGAAGTATGGAATATGTGCATATATATTCATTAACACATAATCACAAAATATATTTTTTATAAAATAAAAAATTGAGGAAAAGTGTGCCCTCATCATCCTAAAAGTATATTGTAATTTAAAGAATTAAAAAAGAATTCTAACTCATTAATATCAACCACTTGTCAAAGTACTCATGAGTAATTTGTTCATTTATGGAATAAAAAGCATCCAGAGAAAGCTTTGTGTGAGGTGAATGTGATAACTAGTATACTACAGAAACCACCACGAGGAAGCCTTGTTACAGTTTTCTTTCTAATAAAGCGTTACCATTTCTGAGGTTTATATATAACTTTAGAAAATCTTAACATTTTCTAACAATGAAAAATCTCAGTATTACTGACAATGAAACAGAAGAAATAACATTTTATACTATAGAAGTTGTTTTCTAGAATACAAGTGATAGGAAAAAGGAGGCCTATCACATGTCCTTTAAAGATATAAGAACAAAAACTCATGCTATTTGCTTCTATTTTAATTGTTATAGTGAGAAGTAATTTTTCAACTTTTGGAAAAAAAAGAGAAAAATGATTGTGGTATCGAAACAGTGAGAAACAGATGGCTTGCCACACACACAATCAAGTAGTCAAATTAAGAAATTAAGGAGCCTTTAATGCCGGCACGCGACCGCGTGGAGACCTAAATCGCTCAAATCAATGCAGCATCGAACACAGTTTGGAGCTAGCTTTTAAAGACAAAATTACATGCTGTTTGAGGAATGGGGAGGAGAGGAATCATAGTAGTAAAACAAAGCAGTAAAACAAGCTTTGTTACAATGTTTATCTATAGGGTTAATTTAGGGAGAAACATTCTGAGAACACCTGCAACCTTGCAAAGGGAGCCCAAGGCCACAGTTCAGGAGACCAGCCTCAAGTCCAGGAATAGGAAGTCTTTTTAGAAAAAGTAAGTTCTGAAAAAAATTATTCATTCTAAGAGCCTTTATTTTCTATATTTTATTCCCTACTAGTTTTAATTAAATTTTAATCAAATCATTGAATCATTTTTGATTTTGTTGCTATCCTCTTGTATTGGTATATATTGATTTATGATTACTATTGATTTGATAGCGTTTATCCTTTCTTGAACAAACTTTGTTATAAAATTGATTAAACATGTTCTTAATATTAAACAAGAGAAAATTAAAATAAGAAGGCTAATTGCAGTAGACAACAGGGTAGTTAGCTATGGTCACTAATTAAATATCCAAATGCTGTACATAAGTCACCTTGTTGAAGAAAAAGGAATTCTAATCCTTTTCTATTTTGTAAAACTATTTCCTCTATATAAATAAATTTGAGGCATAACAGATATTAGAATATATAAAGGTTTATTTTGTTCTTTAAACCTGTTTTTTTTTTGTACAAACTGCTTACAACCTACACAAACCTCCTGTAACTTACATAAACCCTTAACTTTCATGAACTTTCTTATCTATTCAGAAATAACTAGCTTTCATAACAACTTACTTTCTCCCTTTTTTTATATATATGATTTTACTTTATTGTGTTTATATAGATGCAAGTGTCCCACCGAATATATCTACCCCCCCACCCCCATGTTCCCTTCAGCCCCTCCTCTTTGTCCCCTTCCCCAATGCCTTCCCCCCTTCCCTCCAGGATTTGCTATCCTGTTCTCTATAATGCTGTGTTATGTATATATAATTTCACTAATCTTTTACCTTTCTCTGATTTGATCTTCTCTTCTACTTTTTCTCTAACCACTTTTCCTCTGGTCCCTTTAATTCCGTCTCAGATTCTGTTTTGTTCCTCAGTTCACATTGTTCATGAGATTCCTCAAATGAGTGAGGTCATATGATACATTTTTTTCTCTGCCTGGCTTATTTCACTTAGTGTGATAGTTTCCAGGTCCATCCATGTTGTCGCAAAAGGTAAGATTTCTTTCTTCCTCATTGCCATGTAGTATTCCATTGTTTATATGTACCACAGCTTTTAATCCACTCATCCACTGAAGGACATGGGCTATTTCCAGATCTTAGCTATTGTAAACAATGCACAATAAACATGGGGGTACATTTCTTTTAAATCAGTGATTTGGTGTTTATAGGATATATTCCTAAAAGTGGGATAACTGGGTCAAAGGACAGATCCATCTTTAATTTTTTGAGGAATCTCCATACTGTTTTCCCCAGTGGCTGCACCAGTCTGCATTCCCACCAGCAGTGCAGGAGGGTTCCCTTTTCTCCACATCCTCACCAGCACTTGTTCTGTGTTGTTTTGTTAATGAGCGCCATTCTGGCAAGTGTGAGGTGGTATCTCATTGTGGTTTTAATTTGTATTTCTCTAATTATTAGTGATGTTGAACATGTTTTCATATGCCTATTGGCCATCTATATATCCCTTTTGGAGAAGTGTCTATTCATTTCTTTTGCCCATTTTTTAATTTGATGTTTACCTTTCTGGTGTAGAGTTTTACAAGTTCTTGATAAATTTTGGTTATTAACCCCTTATCAGATGTATTGGCGAATATATTCTCCCATTGTGTAAATTGGCTTTTTATTTTGTTAATGGTGTCCTTTGCTGTACAAAAGCTTGTTAGTTCCATATAGTCCCATTTGTTCTTCCTTTCCTTTATTTCACTTGCCCAAGGAAATTGAAAAATATTGCTTTGAGAGATATCAGAGAGTTTACTGCGTATATTTTCTTCCAAAATGTTTATGGTTTCACGGTTTACATTTAAGTCTTTTATCCATTTTGAGTTTACTTTTGTGAATCTTGTAAGTTGATGGTGATTCAGTTACATTTTTTTGCAAGTACCTGTCCAATTTTCCCAACACCATTTGTTAAAGAGACTTCCTTTACTTTATTGTATGCTCTAACTTCTTTTGTCAAATATCAATTATCCATATAGGTGTGGGTTTACTTCTGGATTCTCCATTCTGTTCCATTGATCTGTATGCCTGTTCTTATGCCAGTATCAAACTGTTTTGAGTACGATGGCCTTGTAGTATAAATTGATATCAGGAAGTGTGATACCTCCCACTTTATTCTTCTTTTTCAGAATTGCTGAGACTTTGTGTTCTTTTTTTGGTTTCATATAAATTTTTGAAATATTTGTTCTATATCTTTGAAGTATGTCATTGGTATTTTAATAGGAATTCTATTAAATTTATAGATTGCTTTGGGTGATATAAACATTTTAATGATGTTTATTCTTTCTATCCATGAACATGGTATATGCTTCCATTTGTTTGTATCTTTGTTGATTTCCTTTATCAGTGTTTTAAAATTTTTTGTGCACAAGTCTTTAACCTCTTTGGTTAAATTTACTCCTAGGTACTTTCTTTTTTTGTTGTTGTTGCAATAGTGAAAGAAATTGTTTTCTTAATTTCTCTTTCAAACAGTTCATTATTGGTGTATAAAAATGCCACTGATTTCTGAATATAGATTTATATCCTGCCATCTTGCTAAATTTATTTATCAGATCCAGTAGTTTTTAGACTGAGACTTTAGGGTTTTCAATGTACAGTATCATATCATCAGCAAATAATGATAGTTTTACTTCTTTTTTTCCAATTCGATGCTTTTTATTTCTCCTTCTTGTCTCATTGCTGTGGCTAGTACTTTCAGAACTATGTTGAATAAGAGTAGTGAAAGGGGGCACCCTTGTCTTGTTCCTGATCTTAAGGGGATTTTCTTTAATTTTTTCCCATTAATTATGATGTTGACTTTGGGTTTGTCATAGATGGCATTAATCATGTTGAGGTATGTTCCCTGTATTCCCACTTTGCTGAGAGGTTTGATCATAAATGGGTGCTGGATTTTATCAAATGCTTTTTCTGTATCTATTGATATTATCCTGTGACCTTTATCCTTTCTTTTGTTTATGTGTTGAATCACATTGATTTATTTGCAAATATTTTACCAGCCTTCTCTCTCCAAAATAAATTCCACCTGATCGTGATGTATAATATTTTTCATGTATTGCTGAATCCAGTTTGATAATATTTTGTTAAGAATTTTAGCATCTAAGTTCATCAGGAATATTGGTTTATAGTTTTCTTTCTTTGTAGTATCTCTGCCTGGTTTTAAAATCAGAATTATGCTTGCATCATAAAAGGAGTTTGGAAGTCTCCCCTCCTCTTAAATTTTTTGAAATAGCTTAAGAAGAATAGGAGTTAGCTCTTCTTTGAATATTTTGTATAATTAGCCTGTGAAGCCACCTATCCCAGGACTTTTGTTTGTTGGGAGTTTTTTTGCTAACTGTTTCAATCTCATTTGATGAAATCGGTCTGTTTAGGTTTTCTGATTCTTCTATATTAATTTTTGAAAGAGTATATGTTTTGAGGAATTTGTTCATTTTGCCTAGGTTGTCTAATTTTATGTCATACAGTTCTCTATAGTATTTTCTTATAATTATTTGTATTTCTGCTGTGTCAGTTGTTACTTCTCTCTTATTTCTAATTTTATTTATTTGAGTCCTCTCTCTTATTTTTTTGGTGAGTTTGGTTAAAGCTTCATCAATCTTGTTTACCTTTTTGAAAAACCAGCTCTTGGTTTTATTGATCTTAGCCTCTATGTCATTTTTTATTTCCACTCTCATCTTTATTATTTTCTTCCTTCTACTTCCTTTGGGCTTTACTTGCTGTTCTTTTAAATGCAGGGTTAAAACGTTTATTTGTGCTTTTTCTAGTGTCTTAAGGTATGCCTGTAATGTTATGATCTTCGCTTTCAAGACTGTTTTTGCTGTGTCCCATAAATTTTGAATTGTTTTATGTTCATTATCATTTGTTTCAAGAAAATTCTGTATTTCTTCCTTGATCTCATTGTTAACCCATTTGTTATTTAATAATATGCCTCATAGTTTCCAAGTGTTTGAGTGTTTTTCAGTTTTTCTATAGTAGTTGATTTCTAGTTTTATGCCATTGTGATCCAAGAAGATGCTTGATATGATTTCAATCTTCTTAAATTCATTAAGACTCGTTTTGTGTACTAACATTTGGTCTATCCTAGAAAATGTACCATGAGCACTTGAAAAGAAAGCATATTCTGTGAAAGTTTCTAGAGATATCTATTAAATCTTGTTGATGTAATGTGTTCTTTAAGTCTGCTGTTTCTTTGTTAATTTTCTTTCTTGAGGATCTATCCATTGATGTTAGTGGGGTATTAAAATCCCCTACTATTAAAGTATTGCTGTTGATCTCGCCCTTTATGTCCATCAAAATCTGCTTTATATATTTAGGTGCTCCTATATTAGGTGCATAGATATTTATAATGGTTATATCTCCCTGTTGGATTGCTCCCTTTATTATTATGTAGTGACCTTCTTTATCCTTACTATATATAGCCTTTGTTTTAAAGTCTATTTTGTCAGATATAAGTATTGCTACCCCAGGTCGTTTTCATTTCCATTTTCATAAAATATTTTTCCCATTCCTTTACTTTCAGTCAATGTGTATCTTTTGTTTTGAGGTGGGTCTCTTGTAGACAACATATGTATGGATCCTGTTTTCTTATCCATGTAGCTACCCTATATCTTTTGATTGGATCATTTAAACCATTTACATTTATGGTTATTATTGATATGTAGTTGTTTATTGCTATTTTATTCTTTAAATCTACATTCCTCTTTTACTAGATTTTTTCCCCTTTGTTCTGTTTACAACAGGTCCCTTAACATTTCTTGCAGCATTGGTTTGGTTGTAATAAATTTCTTTAGTGTTTTTGTTTGTTTGTTTGTTTTTTGTCTAGGAATCTTTCTGTTTTCTTTCAGTTTTAAATGATAACCTTGCTAGATAGAAAAGTCTTGTTTGTAGGCTCTTGTTTTGCATTACTTTGAATATTTCTTGCCAATCCTTACCAACCTCTAATGTTTCTCTTGAGAAGTCAGATGTCATCATTATGGGGGCTCCTCTGTAAGTAATTGACTGCTTTTCTCTTGCAGCTGTTAATATTTTTTCTTTATCTCTTAATTTTTGTATTTTAATTATGACGTGTGTGAGTGTAGACCTCTTTGGATTCATCCTTAATGGATCTCTCTGTGCTTCTTGAACTTGTGTGACTTTTTCCTTTGTCAATTTAGGGAAGTTTTCAGGTATAATTTTTTCATTCAGATTTTCTATCCTTGATCTTTCTCTTCTCTTTCAGGAACCCCTATGATGTGGATGTTGTTTCTCTTTATGTTGTCACAGAGCTCTCTTAGAGTTTTCTCAGATTTTTTGAGCCTCTTTTTTTTTTTTTGATGTTCTGCTTCCGTGCTTTCATTTATCTTGTCCTCTAAATTGCTGATTCAATCCTCAGCTTCATTCATCCTGCTTTTAATTCCTTCTAGTGTGGTCTTCATTTCTGATATTGTATTTTTCATTTCTGACTGTTTCATTTTTTAATTATTTCAATGTCCTTTTTGATGCTTGCTGTCTCTTTATTTAGGTGGTCATTATGTCTATCCATCGTTGCTCTAAGATCTTTGAGCATCTTAACAATCATTATTTTAAACTCTGCATCTGGTAATTTGTTTATTTCTATCTTATTCAGATTTCTTTTCTGAATTTGGATACTTCTATCTCTTTTCTACAGATTTCTTTTGTTAATTAACTTGGGTTGTATTTCTCTCCCTTCCATTTTGTCTGTACATTAGAAGGCTGTGGCCACAGGAGTTCAATGGATGTGGCCTCTTTCTTCCCTAGGTGTGGTCTGTGTGCAGGCCTGCCATGTCCACTGACACTGCCTCAGGGTTCGGGCATGGGCATTGCTGGCACTAGCCTGATGCTGTGGTGACTGTGGCTTCCACTTTGCCTCCACAGGCGGGCCTGTGTTCACTTGCCCAGGCTGCAAGCCTTGGCTGGCCCCAGCCTCTGCATCACCCCAGCGGGCAGGACTGCACTTGCACACCCGGTGCAAGTCTTTGCTGATTCCCCAGCTTCAGCCCCACACCCGTGGGTGGGATTGCAGTTGTGCACCCGGGCTACAAACCTTGGCCAGCTCTGACCTCTGCCCACCCCACAGGCGGGACTGTGTTAACACGATTGCCCGCAGGCCTCGGCAATGCCCTGGCTTTCATCCGACCCCCTTGGGCGCAACTGTTCCTGTGCTCCAGTGCTGCAAGCCCTGGCCAGCCCTACCCTCCACCTCATCCTAGCAAGCAGGACTGCATTCATACATTTGAGTTGCAAGCCTTGGCCAGCACCCAGCCTCCTGACTGTGCTAGTGCACCAGGGCTACAAGCCTTGGCCCCACAAGTGGGGCTGCGCTTGTGTGCCCAGCTGGAAGACTCAGCCAGTTTCCTGGCTTCCTCCTCATCCCTGTGGGTTGCACTGAACATAGGACCGCTCTTGCTACCTGGCCCTCAGATGCAAGTCAGACCGCTTTTGCTTGCTCCTTCCACAGCAGTGGCCGGCCCCTGGCTTCCACCCCTGTGGGCAGGACTGCACTTGTGTGCTCAGGCCAAGGCTGCAGCCAGACCCTGGCTTCTGCCCCTTTGACAGAACCGTGCTCCCATGTCCTGCTGTCAACCACCCTCCAGTGAGCACTCAGCAGTTTGGGGGTGATGACGTAGCTCAGACCTCAGCACTAAATACTGTATTCCTAATGGCTTCCTGTTTCTAAGCAATTCTTTGCTCTGACTGCAACAGGAGAGCTACCATTTGACTGGTGACCTGCTTCCCTTTGCTGTTATTGCTGGTTCCAGAAAAAATATTCACTTTAGATTTGGGGAGTGACTTAGCCCAGGGGTTAGGGTGGCTGTCCCTCAAAGTGTTTCTCCCTGTGCCTCCTAGATTACACTCTCTTCCTGCTACTCCAGTCCTCTCATCTCTCTCCATCACCCAGTGCCCCAAGTAAATGGTTGTAAAGGTTTTCTGTGTGGTCCTTTTAAGACAAATCCTGGGTCTGAGAAATCTATCTTTTTCTTGCAAGCAGTATCCTGGTTTGTTTCATAGCTACATACTATCTGTATGCCTCTTATAGGCTTTGGGGATGCAGGCTGGGGCTTTGGTCCTGGGGCCCAGGACCCTCCCCTATCAGGAAACCCCTCTCCTGCTAGGTGAGTCCCTCTGAGCTGCCACTCACTCCTGGGACCTAGGCAACACTCTCCATGTTTCTGCTTTTCCTACCAATCTCAGTGTGGCTTCTTCTGTGATTTTTGGTTATAGATTTCTCTAGGTTTATCCCATAGCTGGTTTTTCCAGATGATTATTCTTAAAATTAAGTTGTAATCCACCTTAATTCTGGGAGGTGGAAGCTGGAACATTTGCCTACTTCATTGCCATCTTGCCCCCCTCCCTTTTTTTCTTTTAAAAGTATCTCTATAACTTATATCTTTTATTATTAAAACTATACAATTTCTTTCTAATTAATCAGAACTCTTAAGTTCTAAAAAACTTAACCTTTAGTGACAACCAATCTAGTAACAAGTAATTCTCTTTTAATATATACTTCCTTTTGGAGGTGTCTTTCCCCTAAGTAGCCTATCAAACATGTAACTAATATTTACAGGGGTAGCTATGAACATACATATATCTTTTATTTACCTTGTAGCTTCTCTTTCAGTAAAGGGGCTTATATATCCCCTCTGTATGACCCACAGTGGCACACATATCAAAACTTAAGATGACTTGCTCTGGCCTTTTCCCAGACCCAAGCTTCCCCATCTCTTCCAAAGTTCAATTATAAGGAGTCCCATGGCGAGATTCCTCAGGCTTCTTTAGTACATAGACCAGCCAGCTTTTGGCTTGTAGCTGGAGCAGGGAAATGTCATCCTTCTCAGGGTCAACTTACAAGGATTGGTGGAATCCATCTGCACCATCTACAAGGGAGTCTCCAAGGGTGCTTAGGGAGAAGGGGCATTGCCCTGCCTAATATAATTTTATATGAGGGAATCCTACTTGGTAGGGGGTGCATATAGCTTCTGGCAAAACTAGGGGGAGTAAGTCAGTCTAGTTTTCACCAGTTTTTAGAATGAATTTGGGTAGGACATTTTCAGAGTTTGGTTTATTTTTCCCAAACTCTGAGGCCTGTAAGTACAATGTAATTTCTAATTAATATTGAGTGCCTTTACTAGCTTTGAGACCTTAGATATAAACACAGGCCTATTATTAAACCTAATATCCTGTGGTCTCATTCCTAGTAGGAAAAGCTTCTACATATCCTAAAAAGTTGTCAATAAAAACTAATAGGTACTTATATTCCTCTGTGTTTTACTTCAGTAAAATCTATTTCTCAGTGTTCACATATTCCTCTCCTCTTTCCATATTCCTCTTTATGACTTCTCTATTTTTTTTAGTGTTTACTTGGGTACAAACTAAACACTTGGACACTATGCTTTCTGTAGTAGCTTCTAAGCCTGACTTTTCTAATTTTTCTTAAATAATACTTAGTCATCCCTTTCCTGCTGGCAAAATCTTTTTCTAATTGGTTATAAAAAAAGTATCTGGCAACAAGTGTTCTAGTAAAGTTACTAAACTTTCTAAAGGCCTTACTGATTTTAGAGCTACTTTTTCTTGCTGCTTGATCAGCTGCCCAATTTCCTTTTGCCTCTAGTGAGTTTCCTTTTTGGTGCCATGGGCAATGAATAAAGGCTGCAGTCTCTGGTAACCAAATGGCTTTTAGTAAGGCTAAAACTTCTTCTTTGTTTTAATGTCCTTATTAGCAGACATCAGAAATCATCTTTCTTTGTAGATTGCTGCATGAATATGAGCAGTAGCAAAAGCATAGCTACTGTCAGTGTAAATGTTGATCTTCTTTCTTTTGGCTTACCTTAACACCTGGGTGAGAACAATAAGTTCTGCCTATTGACCCAAGATCCCATGGGGCAAAGCTTGGGCTTAGATGACCTTGTCTAGTGTCACTACAACTGCTCCCACATGTCGAACCCTGTCCAACACAAAACTCCTATCTGTGAATAGCTGGTTTTCTCCACCAGCTAGAGGCTTATCAGTGAGGTCCAATCTTGCAGTTTGAATAGAGTCTATTATCTTAGAGCAGCCATGCAAGGGGATGCTTGGATCCTTGTTAGGCATCAGATTTGCTGGGTTGATAGCCTGCATCTGGCAAACTTAATACAAAGCTGATCTATGAGCAGAGTCTGATACTGCATAATCCCAGCATTAGACATCTACCTTTCTGGAATTCCTTTAAGCAAAGTTTTTACTGCATGTGGTGCCATCAGGAACAGTTCTTTCCCTATAGTCAATTTAGTTTCCTCTCTTACTAGTATGGCAGTGGCTGCTATGGCTCTGAGACAATTTAAAATCTTCTTGTTCTTTATCTGTCTAAATTAACTCTTGGGTTCCTGCTGTATAGGAGTATAAAGGCTTGGCTATCTCTGCAGATCTAGGGATCTACAGCCTGTAATATCCAACAGCTCTGAGAAGTTCTTGAATTTTTCTCTTGCTAGAAGGGTTGGAATTTGAAGGATTGCCTCTATACAACTGGAGGAGAGAGTACGCTTCCACACCTCAATGTGGTAGCCTAGATAGGTCACCTTGGAGGTGCAGAGTTGTGCCTTTTTAGCTGATACTTGGTACCCTAGAGTCTGCAGTGCTTGTAAAAGTCCCTCAGTGGCTGTCTGGCAGCTTAACTCCATTTCCTATTAACCCAAGATCCCATGGGGCAAGGCTTGGGCTTAGATGACCTTGTCTAGTGTATGTATTCTGCAGCAGTATGTATTCTAGATGTTCCTGGCAGAAGGCAAGCAGGTCCTGATGTAGTGCCTCATCAAAGAGGGTCAGTGAATTCTTGAAGCCCTGTGGTAATCTGGTCCAGGTTAGTTGTCCTGAAATGCCTGCCTCTAGGTCATTCCACTTGAAGGCAAAGATGGGATGACTTATAGGGGCCAGGGGAATACTAAAGAAAGCATCTTTCAAATTTAAGACTGTGTAAAATTTCAACTCTGGTGACAACAAGCTCAAGAGAGTGTGTAGGGATTAATCACAGTTGGGTATATTGTTTCAGCCCATTTATTTACCTCCTGTAAATCCTGGACTAGACAATAATCTTTGGTGCCCTGCTTCTAGACAGGCAGTAAGGAAGTATTCCATTAGGATTGGCAAGGAACAAAAATACTAGCTTATACCAGTCTCTTAATACAGGGGTTATTCCCTTCTTAGCTTCCCTTGACATAGGACCCTGGTCGGCAAACGGTGGCTTGTGAGCCACATGCGGCTCTTTGGCCCCTTGAGTGTGGCTCTTACACAAAATACCACATGTGGGCACTATCTCGATAAGAAATGTACCTACCTATATAGTTTAAGTTTAAACTATATAGAGGTGTATAGACCCTGTAAACTTCTTGCAGTCTCTCTCAGAAATCTGAGGAAGTTTTCTGAGGGCCCTGAATAACTTCTGACACCTTACACAAATTCATGGGTTTCTTAGCAGCTCCCCTGATTCTGGCTAATAGAAACTGGTGAAAAGTGTCTAAAGTGTCCTCTTTCACAGTAGTGTTAAGGTTCTATTTAGGCCAATGGGAAACACCTTTCCTAGGTGGTCCAGGTTGTCCTCCTCAGAGCCATTTCTCCCTAGCATGACAGCTTTCCTTGCCTCTGATTTGATTCTTTCTCTCTCTTCAGTAGTAAATAAGGTAACTAAAAGCTGCTGGCAATCATCCTAAGTGGGACAACATGTGTACAGCACAGACTCCTACAGTCATGTTAGAGCCTGAGGCTTCTCCGAGAAAGGGAAATTCTGAGCCTTCCAATTTATACAAGTCACTAAAGAAAAAGGGGATGTAAAGAAGATAAGGCTCTTCACTTCTTCTTCCTTCTGTTAATGGGGCTTCTTTTAAGGGTAAGAGGGGCTCTGTTTTTTTTTCTTTTCTTTTCTTAACTCCTAGTCCATCTAAGCATTGGCTCTAAGCTTTCTGAGATGGGTAGAGCCGATAGAGGAGAAAGATATGGAGGAAGCAATTCTGAATCTTTCTGAACAGCTTATAACACAGGGACCTTATTTTCTGATTTTGGGGCTGTTGATAGCAAAACATGATGACCATCTCTGACAGCACATCTTTTCAGCCAGGGAGGGGGATTCTTTACTTGGGCCTTCCACATATTTATATATGGAAACTGGTCTGAGTGGCCTGGTGGCTACAACTATGACATATCTAAGACCTAATGAGCTCTGTTTTGGCCACTTTACCCTAAAGAATGGCTAGTTTACAAAGAGTTTGAAGTCTCCGCTTGCTTAGTTTTACACTATAATTATCAGAAAATCTAATTTTGAAATTCTTAAGCATACACTAAAGAGGATTTGACTCTTATTTTGCCCTTCCCCTATTGTTACAAACAATATGCATACAAATGAGCTTTCTAAGATCACAAAAAGGATTAAGAACCAAGGTTTGTGCCAGTTTTTTAAAATGTCCCCCATTGGATCATATCTTGGAGAACCAAAGGACAAAGAACTTTCAGAGAAAAGGGGAGGGGGTGCTATGAGGAGCCACAAACTGGAAATTCAGGCTCAGGTACCTGAGCTCCATATTCACACATTCACTCAGGGGTTTTCAGCATAGAGACAGAATAACAAAACAAAAGCGAAGAATGATATCTCAGCAGGAGCCAAATCAGAGAGGGACCCTTGAAAATAAAGGCCCTCTATCCAGTGAAGAATGTAAGAAGGATATCCTGAAGAGGGACCAAACCAGGAGATGTCCTTTAAGTTCTCCCGTAAAAATAAACAAAAATGACAAAACAAGCAGAGGACAAACATATGAGAGAGAAAATACAAATGTGTCCTGGGAAACCTGAAGTGAGACTTAGTCCCATCAACTGTCCTCCCAAGAGCACACCAATCCCTCTTCCAAATTACTCTCTGCCAACGTCTTGGCACTGGAGAGCCTATTATGTGAGAGTGATCGCGTTTGATCCTCGATCACAATAGTACAAATTGCTAGTCACAAACAAACCACAAATTGAGAAAATTGCAAATTTGCTTTGCTTACTTCTGTAGGCTTTCTTGGTTACTCCAAATTGGTGAATGGATATGCTGATTGTCCACAGATGACTGTCAGCCATAGAGAAAAGACCAGTGGGGCCCTGGAACATCTCAGGTAGTGCTTCCCCTACTGGGTCTCCATTTCTGACAGTCAGGCCAAGGCAGTCAGCTGCCCCACTTGTGTGGCAAAGACAAAAAGACAAATGTGTCCAGAAAACACAAATCTTGCTGGGGCCTCCAATTTGTTGTATCAGAACAATGAGAAACAGACTTCTTGCCACACACACAATCAAGTAGCCAAATTAAGAAATTAAGTCATTAATGCCAGCACAGGACTGCATGGAGACCTAAGTTGTTCAAATCAATGCGGCACTAAACACAGTTTGGGGCTAGCTTTTAAAAACAAAACTATATACTGATTAAGGAATGGGGAGAAGAGAAATTATAGCAGTGAAACAAGCTTTGTTACAATGTTTATCTATAGGGTTAATTTAGGGAGAAACATTCTGAGAACACATGCAACCTTACAAAGGTAGCCCAAGGCCACAGTCTGCCAGGAGACCAGCCCCAAGTCCAGGAATAGGGAGTCTTTTCAGAAAAAGTAAGTTCTGCAAAAAATTATTTATGCTAAGAGTCTTTTTTTGCTATATTTTAATGATGAAATAAGTTCTTATGTGCAAATTCATCCCAAGATGAGGATTCTCCTGTCTTTGGCTAGAAACTTGGATCATCAGAGTTTACCTGAATTCCAGGAAGAAAACTATTTAAACTCATCTCTGGATTGCACAGGTGGTTTCTTCTGTTAGTCTTCTGAGACCTTTCCCACCTTTTTGACTTTATTTTTTATTTTTAGGGAGTCTTCTAGCAAAAATGCACTTATCCAGGCAAGTTGGGAAACAGTGTTATCACCTTGTTTGTGATGCATTTCTACTTAGCTTTCTGCATAGCACTAATAATAAGAAAAGCTGGTATTGACCAGTTAATAATTAACAGCATTCTGCAAAGCAAACATTTCTGTTAGGGCTTTTTCAGTAAGGTCAGATGCAAAAGGGGTTGCAGGTTCTATAAGCATGTGTAGCATTTACATATGTCAGAACAGACTGTGCTGCAGGAACATTTCACATCTGCTTCTGTTTATCTCCATAGCTAACACTTCAAAATACAGAAGTCCTGTGTTATTTGCTCAGTTACATACACACTGTTGTTGTGTTTTCCACAGAGCTTTTCATAAGTGAACTGTTGCAAAGAAACTGCTAATGACTTTGCTTATTATTCCAGCCAACCTTTTAAGAAACTCTACAACATACACAGATTAATGATTTCTTTATTTAGCAGTGTGTCTTGTGACTAGGTTTGCATAGAAGAATATCAATTAAGAAGCAATTATCTATAAAGTGGAAAAAAATGAAGAAAGATATAAATAAGTAATGAGCATGATGCTCTCTGAGAACAACTAAGATGGAATCCTGAGGAAAGGCACCAACTAGTGAAAGTATTTCTCATCCTTTCTTACACTTAAATCCCACAGAGCCACAATAAGAAACCAAGACAAGTAAAGACACATAAGTTCTTAAGTGATTTTTATTAATATTTGATTTTCCAGGTGATGTTATTTTGAAAAAGCAAAGAAACAAAGGGGGGGGGGGGCTGAACCTAAATATCATTAACAAGACAGTTTTCCAAAAATAGAACAGCCTTATAAATGTCTATTTTATAAAAATATGAGATTTTCTATGTATCTTAATAAAAAAGCACAGAGTTCCAATTATCCCTCTATTCTTGTTGAGCAATGGCCTTTATCACTATGTTATACTTCTCTGGAAAACTCAACATTATCTGACTATAAAGGAAAAGACCAGATGGGGTTCTGAGGATATGCAAAGGGGCCATGTTGGTAGGGTTTGTAACAAAGTTTATAAGTAGCCAGAGATGTTTTTTCAGCTAAGTCTCACCTCAGGAGATATTCAGAGAAGCAGAAACCATGACATCCATGCAGGACAAAGGACTGGGCCATTTGGCCCTCCCTGGTCCTTGTTAACCTTGACAGTTTTGACCGCAGTCGCTTTCCTCAACAACAATGAACTGGGAAGAATGTGAACTAGAACAGAGAGCCAAATGGCTTAACGTTCTCCAGGAGAGCTGGAGAACAAAATTTCTTGGATAGTTTTTTCCCATCTCAATGCTGAATGACTTTAATAGGCCAAAAGTTTGTTTTATTTTTGCCTATAGTGGAGAGGGATAGACAGGGACAGACAGACAGGAATGGAGAGAGGTGAGAGGCATCAATCATTAGTTTTTTGTTGCGGTCGCAACACCTTAGTTGACAATTGATTGCTTTCTCACATGTGCCTCGACCGCGGGCCTTCAGGAGACTGAGCAACCCCTTGCTGGAGCCAGCAACCTTGGGTCCAAACTGGCAAGTTTTACTCAAGCCAGATGGGCCCGCGCTCAAGCTGGCGAGCTCGGGGTCTCAAACCTGGGTCTTCCACATCCCAGTCCGACGCTCTATCCACTGCGCCACTGCCTGGTCAGGCCTGTTTGCCAAATTCTTAACAAAGACATATGCTTTTACAAATATATATGAGAGAGAAAAATAAAAATGTCAACTGTATTTGCTAAAGTACAATTAAACTGCTGTAACAAGGAAATTCTCTAAAAGCAAAGTGTACAGAACTGGGAAGTACATTTTGCTGCTATATTTTAACTCTAAGTGAAGTTCCCAGCTGCTCTGCTTTACCTACTAAGTCAGAGATTATCAAGGGGTCTGGGTGAGCCATCCAGATTTTCTTTAAAAAATAAATAAACAAAAAAATAACCCAGCTGGAGACTAGCTGCTGTGCCTTCAAATTTGCCAAGACATTCATGTTGAGGATGTTCAAGTCCTCTGGCTGTTCAATTGTGGCAGGGGTGCATGGGCCAGGCCATTTCTGCCAAATGCAAGATCCCTTCATGGGAGATTTTGTTCACTTTGGCATGGCTGAGACTTCTCAGAAATTCTCTGCAGGCTGGAACTTACCCTATTCTGTCCTCCTGTCCCCATTCTCTAGTTACAGGTGTGAGAACTACATTACAGCCAAAAGCCTCTCTCCATTCATTCTTTCCCTTTTTCCCTTCTCTTTTCCACAAATATTTCCCTCAATATTTGCTATAGATTCAGGTTATTTCAGATGCATTTTTTTTATCTTACAACTGAATACAGTGCTTCTTTGTCTATCACAGGGGTTAAGTTCCAGAACCCCTCACAATAGGCAAAAATCCATGAAGTAATGACCTTATTATTTACTTTATTATTTATATATGTATTTAAGGCTTTATTTTTTATATTGTTTTCAATCTTTTAGGTTAGAAAATGCTTATTTTACTACAAAAATAATTAAAATAGTAAAAATATAAAAATACCTATATACTGCAAAATCTCATGAAATAGCAAAAAAATTATGATACAAAATTAGATATATGCTATTTTAAAATCCTTGATATACCAAGACCACAAAAAGTGAACCACAATATAGCAAGGGACAACTGTACTTTCTTTTTAATTAATTTATTTTATTGAGAAGAGAGACAGAAGTGGGGAGGATCAAGAAGCATCAACTCCCATATGTGCCTTGACCAGGCAAGCCCAGGGTTTCAAACTGGCAACCTCAATGTTCTAGGTCAATGCTCTTTCCACTGTGCCACCACAGGTCAGGTCTGAATAGTTTTTAAAGAACTGCAGGTACCGATTTTCCTATCTGAAAGCTTTTGGGCCAAATGTGTTTCTGAATTCAGAATATGGTGCATGTATGTATGGCCAGTAGCCGCGGCCACCATCACAGCCACCTGGCCCATGTAGGTTCACATTTAATTCAGACAGATCACAAAGAAACAGTGGAGCCAAAAACTGGTGGTCCATTTTCCTTTATTCTAGACTCACACTTGGCAAGCGAGTAAAAACACACAGTGAGAAAACACTTCCCTTTCCATTCATGGCTCCCAAAGCCACTGACTCATTTGAGTTTCCCTATAATCAAAGCCTTCCAGCTCACCAGTCTTATTCACCTCTGTTCCTCATCTCCTTCTCCTTCACAAACTGGCTTCCCCTTCATCATTCTGTCATTTTAGCTGCCTCCTCCACGTAGCCTCCCTGCCCTGCTATAATATGGGCTCTTCCTCTCTAAAAGAACATAGTCACTCTCTCCAAAATGGCCTCCTAGCTCCTCCTTTTAAAACCTTTTGGTGCAAAGACCCCTCCCCAACACACATTAGCATAACCAAGCCCCTTCCCAAGCAAGAAGGGCAATTAACTGTATCACATAAGAGCATCATCACCACATGAGAGCAACAGCCATCTTTAACAGAGTGAGCACAAATTAATTTATCTGTGCAACAATGTACTTTATTTTATGAACTAACCTCATTTAGGGTATTCCACAGTGACTACGTAGTGAAACTCAAACACGCACACAAAGTAGGAAAAATAGAGGCTATTCATGATCTCACATATATACAGGCCACTTTTATTTTTACCAGCTAATAAGTCTAGATCAGGTTGGGAATTGTTTCTAAATAATATACCAAAAAAAAAAAAAAAAGATTTTTGGTTTTTAGAGTTACATGGATTTCAGAATTGTGACTTTATCTACCCTTTGCACTACTGTTGATAACTTTACTCTAATAATTTCCCCTCCTTACATTATTGGTATATTAGATCCTAATTCAATGTTTCCCAAGCCTAAACATTGTTAAGAATCTTCTGGGGGAAGTTTTCAACTCCCAAAATTTAATTTCATAGAGCATAGGAATATGCATTTTTAACAAGCTGGGCAGCTCCTATCCCCAGCTGGGTTTCTGATGCAAAAAGCCTTGGGATTTACACTTTGAAAATACTGTTCTACACTTTGAGTTCACTTTTCACTATGGTAAACTACTAATGTCCTTGGTTCCAGAATATTTCTCCTCAATTATGAGAGTTTTTCTTTTTAACATTTAGAATGAGCTAACTAAATTATTCTCTTCTTCCTCTTTGATGTTGGTCACTTCTGCAGCTCAGTCATCTACCCATCCATTCTTAGTGTGATACTAACAAGAACTGCAGGAATGTCTATCTTGGAATAGCAGAAGTTAGCTAAACTGACATAGAACTGAATAATTTCCACTTATCTTTGAGTATCTGTCTCATCAGAATATCAGCTCTGGGTTTATAAAGTTGTGCAAGGAATCCTTCTAACCCATTATAGTTGGCATTAGAGGTAGAGAAACTATTGTTGCAGGAACAAAGAAAGAGACTCTGGGAGGACAAAGACGCTCAGATGTGTTGGAGGGAGAGGATTCTTTTGCCGGCAGTGTGGCCCAATAGGCACCAAGACATGAGCTCCCCAAAGTTGGCTTTCCTGAGTCTTATATACCTTTACAGCTTTCACGTGAATGGTGCCTGGTCCCTTTGTCTGTAGACCTGTGTCACTTGTTTCTCTGGGAAAGGAGGGCCATGAGGGGAAGGTTCCCTGTTTGTCCTAACTATTTGTATATCCTGTTTACCTTGCTTGTGTTGCAAGTTGTTTCAGGAAGCTGATAAAGGAGCCGCATGGTTGTGCTTTGTTACTTTTTAAACTCTTTCAGGCCCTTCCATCCTTACTATAGCTAATCTTTAATGGGTAAATGAATCCATAACAGGTACGACAAGGCAACTTGCATGTAATGAATTTGTAAATGCATTACTCACAGCTCAACACTATTTATACGTTTCTTCTCTTGGGGGACCAATTTTTCTTTGAGTAAGTTAAAAATTTATATTTTTAAAATTTCCTTTTCCTTTACAAAGACATATCTAATTCTACTTTAATTGAGTGCTTCCTGAAACTAAATATTAATCAGAGACTGGATGGGGATTTGTTAAGAGGAGAGATTAAGGAAAAGTCAATATCTGTAAAAAGGTCCCCTCTGAGTAGAAATTTAAGATCTTCTGCTAAAAACAGCTTGAAAGGACATTCATATTACTATTAAGAAGGAAAACAAAAGAAAAACTAAGCCCTAAAACATCCTCTAGAATTACATGCATACTATTATTTCTACAGGTTCATAGTTATCTGTTGAGCAAATGAGTTTGTAAAATTTGTGTTTTTTTGGTTTGCTCACTTTTATTGTTAAAAATGGCACTGAGCAGCCATGTGAGTTCTTGCCCTCAGAGCAGGGCAGTTGATTGCAAATTGTGGATTACCTTCCTGCTTGGGAAGGGCAGTTGTTATGCTAATGTTTGATGGAGAAGGAGTTTCGTGACAAAAAGATTTAAAAAGAAAAAGAGAAAAAGAAGGAGAAGGAAGAAGAAAGCTAAGATGGCAGGGTGCTGAAGGAGAAGCAAGTGTGCAGAGAGGAGAAGGAAGAAGGTGTGCAGACGGGGAACCAGAGGTGACTGAGACTGGTGGGGGCCTTTGATTCTAGGAAAAACCAGAGAAGATTCTCCTCGTTGTGGAACCAGAGAATGTGTCCGGGTTTTGGAGCCCTGTGTGTGTTTACTCACTGGCCCGTATAAGGCTAGAATAAAGGAATGGCCCACCATTTTTTGGCCCTGCTGTTTCTTTAACATCTTCCTGAATCTAATGTGAATTTGCATATGTGCATGATGGCAAAGGCCACGACTGCTGGCCATATATTATTGTAAAGCCAGTAGTTGCAGCCACTATCAGAGATGCCTGGCCAGTGCAGGTTCGCATTAGATTCGAACAGTCGGTAATGAAATAACGGAGCCAAGAACTGGTGAGCCATCAGCTTTAATTCTAGCTTGCACCGGCAGGCAATCAAAAACATACACTGGGCTCCAAAACCCACTCATTCAGTGCTCACAAAGCTACTGACTTATCCAAATTTCCTAGAATCAACGGTTTCTAGCTCACCAGACATATACATCTCTGTTCTCCATCTCCTCCTGCACAGACTCTGCACAAACTGGCTTCTCACTCAGCACTCCACCATCTTGGCTGCTTCTCCCCTCCTCCATGTGGCCTTCATCTGCTCTCCTCTCTGATACTAATCTCAGGAACCCAGGAATCGAGAGACAGCAAGCTCCCGGCCTGCCCCACTTTATAGTGTAGAATCAAACCTTAATCCAATCTACAGACAAGGAAGTCTCTGATACAAAGTCACCCATCTGAGGCATAATGGGATCCCTCATGAGAGTGCACCACCCCACATCATCCAATCAGTCAAGGGTGTGGGGAAAAGCTTACTCTTGAAACTAAGCCTTAGGGTATAATGACCCGACCTGCCCACAGCCTGTTCCAGAACACACATTAATATCAACGAACTTCCATTTGGGCAGCACCATCTTTAACAAAGTGAGCATAATATATTTTATCTGCCCAACAATAATCAAATTGGGGGTTATAAAATTTTGCCAGGATTTGACTGGAATTAGAGGTTAAAAGTGATGTATATCCCTGGTGAAACAATTTAAAGAAAATATTAGAGAAAAATAATTTTTATGTAAAATAAACAGACACTATGATATAGCATACAAAATTTGTGTGCTTAATTAGTAAAACACGTCTGTTAAGAAATGTAAATAAGTCCCTGGCCAGTGGGCTTAGTGACTAGAGCATTGGCCCAGCGTGTGAACATACTGGGTTTGATCCCTAGTCAGGGCACACAGGAAAAGTAACCATCTACTTCTTTTCCCCTCCATCTTCCCCTTCTCTTTCTCTTCACCTCTCATAGCCAGTGGTTCCATTGTTTCAAGTGTGGCTCCCAAGTGCTGAGGATAGCTCAGGTGATTCGAGCATTAGCCCCAGACAGGGGTTGCTAAGTAGATTCTGGTCAGGGAGCATGCAGGAGCCTGTCTGTGTCGCCTCCTGTAAAGCCAGTAGCCATGGCCACCATCACAGCCGCCTGCCCGTGCGGGTTCGCATTAGATCCAGACAGAAGGTAATGAAACAACGGAGCCAAGAACTGGTGGGCCATCATCTTTAATCGTAGCTTGCACCCAATGAGCAAGTAAAAACACACACTGGGCTCCAAAACCCACTCATTCAGTGCTCACAAAGCCACTGACTTATCCGAATTTCCTAGAATCAAAGGTTTCTAGCTCACCAGACTTATTCACCTCTGTTTTCCATCTCCTTCTCTCTACACAAACTCTGCACAAACTGGCTTCTCCCTCAGCACTCTGCTATCTAGGCTGATTCTCCTATCCTCCACGTGGCCTTTCTCTGCTCTCCTCTCTAATGCTAATCTCAGGAACCGAGAAAAAGCAAGCTCCCAGTCTGCCCCACTTTATAGTATAGAAGTCAAAACCTTTAATCCAATGTACAAACAAGGAAGTCTCTGATACAAAGTCACTTATCTGAGGCATAATGGGATTCCTCATGAGAGTGCACCACTCCAAATCAAAAAGGGTGGGAAAGGCTTAGTCTTAAAACTAAGCCCCAGGCTATAAGAATCCTGCCTGCTTACAGCCTGTCCCCCCATATCCAATGCAAACTATAAGCGAGCAAACATATACATCATATTTGCAAACTTATTTGACCAACACCTCCTCTCACTTAAAAAAAGAGAAATATAAATAAAACTTCCTTTTACACTAAGACTTCATATCCTACAGAAGTCTGTCCTCTTTCTCAGTAATTCAGAGTAAGTTGGTGGAAAAGTTTAGAAAACATTACAGTTATTACATGTGCGGTTAGGTATTTCCTGGCAGAGTATAAATGTGCTTACTTTGTTATTCTAGTGCTTACCCTTAAATTCTCTATTTCCACTTGGACTATATGGCATTGACAGCTGTATGAAAATTGTATGTTTTAGTTGTGCTAACAAAGATATGCAACAGAATGTTAAAATTTAACTATTTCTGATTGTTTTGGCATAAGCCCCAAAACAATATTTCCCAACTGTTGCACATTCTAAAGTTAGACCACCTGTGTAGGATTTGCAAAGAAATAGAGTAAATAGAGAAGGAACTCACAGACCCTTTTCTCCCTTTAGGTAACAACCTAAAATAGGCAAACTGGGGCTGTGAGAAAGCTCTGATTTAAGTAGTTTGATTTAACATGGACTGGGCATTTTAATTGCTAAAATGAGGTTTCTTTTGAGAGTAAAGATGAACAGAGAACATTTTATTACACATGATTGACCAAAAAATTAGAAGACTTCCTTTAGATTTTATCTGCCTAACGAGAAAATAACCCTACAAAGTGAATTTGAATAGGTAATAAGGGTAAAATAAATTGTTTTCTTTTTCTTATTCTATACCTATGACTGGGATATAAATAAAGAAGAAAGAAGCTCTATCTGAAAAAGTTTAGAAATTAATAACAATTGTTTCATTTTTTTGTTTATTTTAAGAGGCTATCATGCTTCTTTTTATGTTTCCTAAGCTTCCACCAAACCAGGACTTCTTTTTCACGTTACAGCACATTCTCTACTTACTTCTGCTATTATGTCTTGAACTATTTCTTCATTCAATGCTGTTCTTAATGTTCATTTTATCCATGTTTTATTTGCTTTAAAATATTACGATAATATTGTTTATCATACCCTATAGGGTCTTGAACAGTGTTTTCAACCATCAGTCCATGGCCAGAAATATTGTGCCAGTCTGCAAAAATGTTAACTACCCTGATGTTGCATAAAGATCATAGGCCCAAAGATCTTAACTGAATTTGCTTATTCTCAAGGTGATTTCTCCCTTAGCAGCCCCCAAAATAAGTGTCCTATTTTCACTGGTTGAAAACCAGTGAAAGATGAAAAACCACTATCTAGAATATTAAATGCATGTGGATAAGAGTGGTTTGAACCATTATGGTGAAAAATTTGAGGTGACAAAAAGAACTTCATCTTGAGACTAATGAAAAGTCAACTGCCTGACCTGTGGTGGTACAGTGGATAAAGCATAGACCGGGAATGCTTAGGTTGCCAGTTTGAAACCCTGGCTTGCCTGGTCAACACACATATGAGAGTTGATGCTTCCTGTTCTTACCCATTTTTTTCTTTCTTTCTTTCTTTCTTTCTTTCTTTCTTTCTTTCTTTCTTTCTTTCTTTCTTTCTTTTTCTTTATTTATTTCTTTTTTCTTTCTTTCTTTCTCTCTTTCTATAAATAAATAAATAAGAAAGTCAACCAGGGATTTTATGCCAGTGAGAGTGAGCAGATCAAAGATTTAGAAGAAATTACTTGGTGCAAAATGAGACATGACACAGGTGGTAGGAGAACCTGTTAATAGAAACTTACCAAATTCCTAATGGCAGAAGAAGTAGAGAAAGAAGAGGAAAATCAACCAAGACATTTTAGAGGTAAAGCTCTCAGGAAGAGAGTTGGAGAGATGAAAGGAAGGAGACAAATGAGTGAAAGAGAGAGGTGCAAATGAGAAATCATAATGCAATTTAAAAATAATTTTTATTAAGCAGAATATATTAGTAATACAATAAGAATAAACTAAGCAGGATAATGCTTCCCTCTTCCACACCAAAAGATCCCATCTTAACCCCTAAAACTTAAAAATATCTTGCCTTACTAGGCAAAAAGAAATTTGTTGAAGATTTTCAAAGAGGAAATTATCTTGGATTATTCAGGTGAGTTCACTGTAATCATAATTTAATCATTTTAAAGTTTTTTTAATTAAAATGTTTTTTTATTGATTTGACAAAGAAAGACAGAAAGGGAGAGAGTGAGGGAGGAGAGAAATGGGAAATACTGACTTGTAGTTGCATCACTTTTATTTTCCATTGATTGCTTCTCATATGTGCTTGGACCCGAAGGTTCTAGTCAAGCCAGTAACCTGTTGCTCAGGCCAATGTCATTGGGCTTACCCCAGTGACCCATGGGCTCAAGTCAGTGACCTTGGGGTCCTGTCAATGATCCTGCATTCAAGCCAGCTACTCTGTGATGAAGTTGGCAAACCCATGCTCAACCAGGTAACCATGGGATTTTAAACCGGAAACTTCAGTGCTCTAGGTCAAGGCTTTGTCCACTGTGCCCCCAATCACTAGGCTGGTCTTTTGATTTCTTTGCCTTATAAATGGTGTGTGGTTTATTTTGTTCTTTTGTGTATTAAATTTAGTTTTGTTATTGAATTCTAAATATTATGTATAAAAGAATAGTCAAAACCAAAGTAAATATTTATGCTTAAAAATGTGTTCATCAAGAGACCCAGGATGTCAGAAGAGTAGGTGGCAATTACATTCATCTCCTCCCAGGACCAAACTGGTGTTACAACTAAAGTGTAGAGCAATCAACCTGAATAACCAACTGAAGACTAGCTGAACAGAAGTAGCCTCATAGAGACTGGTAGGAAAGACAGAGACAAAAAAAGACTGGCCCATTCCCATGGGTGGCAGCTGAGATTCAGGAAGGGTATCTCAGCTGCAAAGGTTTCCCAAGAGGAGCTGGAATCTCAACCCCATGCCAGGCTCCTGAACTTAGAGCAGCAGAGTTGGGAAAGGTGCTCACATAATATCTGTCTGTGAAAAGCAGAAGGAATTTTGTTTGCCAGGGAGAAACAGGAGTATATAGAGACATAGGCACACTCTTAAAGAGACAACACATAAAATCTGGTTCTCAGCTACTCACACTGAATTCTGGTGGAAGGAGGGAAGACTAGAGTCATTTGAAGAGAAACAGGGGTGTGTGGCTCTGGGGAAAGAACTGAAGAAACAGCCACCAGGTTGCCTGTGTTGAGTCCCTCTTTCCCACCTCAAAAGGCATCTTTTTGGGGTGGAGCATTTTTCTCCTTATAGCATCAGCCTGAGGGTAAATATCCCCACAATTTAAACTCCCTCTCACCCAAAACTGTGGAGTTTACAACCTGCTAAAAATCAGCTGCCTGGGCTGGGGTGTAGAGATCAAGTGTAGGGAATCACACACTTAACCTTGAACCTTCTGTGACTTAGATTGGGGAACTTCATTTAAAAGACCTGAGTGAATTTCTCTTGGATGCTTATACCGAGAAAGTGTGAGTGGGTGACCTTTGTGCAAACACAAAAGAATGCATGTGAATAGGCTTTAGAAAATTAGCCTAAAGGTTCTGGATCGCCTCTTCCTTCTTGCTTGTTAATTACAAAAGAAAAGAATGTTCTGATCAATTTAGCCCTTTCTCCATAGCAGCAAAACTGCCATTAATCATTTTTTCCCTTGTCACCTGATCTCCCTCCCTTCTAATCTTTTTACCTCCCTTCTACTTCTGATAACACTGGGGAACAATTTTATTTTATTTTCTGATGCATGAGGTTTTAGAGCTGTTTCTATATAACTCTGCATTGTTAATTACAAACCTGAAAACTGTTTTTGGTGCATGGTCCAGTTTTTATGCAATTGTAATTTCTTTTTGTTACAGTTAATGGCATGCATTGGTTTTTAAATTGGAGTTAAAGGGCAACAACTCTTGGATTGAACATAACCACAAGGCGATTAATGTTTTACAAACATCAGTTTTAAATAATTGTAGTTATTTTTAAATGTAAAAAATTATTATCTGATAAAAACACCCTCTTATTTTGTTTTAGATTGAATCACGGCTTCTTCGAGTAGGTGTAAATGTCAAAATAGTCCAGACACCTTCTGTTATATATGTGCCTGTTACACACTTAAACGTCAAAGGCGCAATATTTCATCTTTTGTGACACGTGCATATATTGCCTATTTTCAAGTTTCCCTTGGCGATCAAGACAAGAATTGGGCTCCTCATATTGTGTGTCATAATTGTGAGGAAATGCTTCATGACTGGATGTTGGGCAGATAAAATATAATATGCTCACTTTGTTAAAGATGGCGCTGCCCACAAGGAAGCCCGTCACTTAGGTGATATTATTTGCCCTTATGCTTGGGATGGGTGTGGGTGAAAGGCTGTAATGTAAGCAGGCCAGGTCGTTATGGCCTAAGGCTTGGTTTTAAGAGTAAGTTCTTCTCCATACCCTTGACTGATTGGATGATGTAGGGTGGTGCACTTTCCTGAAGAATCCCGTTATACAGAGACTTCCTTGTTTGTATGATTGGATTAAAGGTTTTGATTCTAGAGTATAAAGTGGGAGAGACCAGTAGCTTGATCTCTCTCTTGGTTCCTGAGGTATTAGAGAGGAGAGCAGATTAAGGCCACGTGAAGGCCAGGAGAAACAGCCAAGATGGCACAGAGTACTGAGGGAGAAGCCAGTTTGTGCAGAGTTTGTGCTGGAGGAGATGGGAAACAGAGGTGAATAAGTCTGGTGAGCTAGAAACCTTTGATTCTAGGAAACTCGGATAAGTCAGTAGCTTTGTGAGCACTGAATGTGTCGGTTTTGGAGCCCAGTGTGTGTTTTTGCTTGCCCACCGGGTGCAAGCTAGAATTAAAGCTGATGGCTCACCAGTTCGTGGCTCCTGTGTTTCGTTACCGACTGTTCAAATCCAATGAGAACCTGCACGGGTCAGGCTGCTGTGATGGTGACCCTGATATTGGCTTTACACTGGACAAAAGAAAAATGCAAAGGAATGACTTTTGGTATTCCCATGGTTTGACATGAACCTAAGGACCACAGCAGTGACTGTTATTTCTGTCTGATCCATACAAAGGGTATCAGCAAGAAAAAACAACATATGATCGCATATCCTAATATTGCTTCATCAATATGACCTATCCCACACTCTGAGACAATCCCGGTTCAAGTTTCCAATGGTTTTATTTCTTCTAAGGATGAAGAAAGTGAACATGGTGATTAAATGTATTTTGATATGATGCATGAGGAAATGGTTATAGAATCTGAAGGGTCTTCTTCTGATGCCAAGCAGTCATTAACCCCTCTGCAGTTTAGCCAACCCGAATTAAATGACTTAGTAAGGGAATTGGGCCTATCAAAGAAAGCAGCTGAGTTATTAGCCTCCAGGCTTCAAGAAAAGAATGTACTTCCCCGGTCAGCTAAAGTATTCCATTTCAGGAAGCATGAACGATTTTTGTGGACTTTTTTTCTGAAGACAAACACTTTGTTTACTGTCATGATATTAATAGTCTTCTCAGCCAGCTAGGTCAAGGTGTTACCATTTGCAGTCCAACGGAATGGTGGCTATTTCTTGACAGCTCTAAATGGAGTCTAAAATGTGTTCTCCTATACAACGGTAATGTTTATGCAGCGGTTCCAATTGGTTATTCAACTCATCTGCAAGAAGATTCTATGATATAAATATTGCCACCTGACCAGGTAGTGGCGCAGTGGATAGAGCATCAACTGGGATGTGGAAGACCCAGGTTCGAGACCCAGAGCTCGCCAGCTTGAGCGCATGCCCATCTGGCTTGAGCAAAAGCTTGTCAGCTTTGAGCCAAGGTCACTGGCTACGGCAAGGGGTTGCTCGGTCTGCTGAAGGCCCACAGTCAAGGCACATGTGAGGAAGCAATCAATAAACAATTATGGTGTTGCAATGGCAACGAAAAACTAATGATTGATGCTTCTCACTTCTCTCTGTTTTTGTCTGTCTGTCCCTATCTATCTCTCTCTCTGACTCTCTCTCTGTCCCTGTAAAATAAATAAATAAATAAATAAATAAATAAATAAATAAATAAATAAATAAAACATTTAAAAATTGCCTTTGACTTTCTGAAGTATGAGGAGCATAACTGGATCATTTGTGTGGATCTTAAAATGGTAAATTTTCTGCTAGGACAACAGAGAGGTTTCACAAAGTATCCTTGCTTTCTGTGTCTGTGGGACAGCCGAGCTCAGGAGAAACAATGGATACAGAAAGAGTGGCCGAAACATGAAGCTCTGGAAGTAGGGATGCAAAATATTATGAATGAACTTGTAGTTAATCGAGACAGGTTCATTTTTCCCCCACTTCACATCAAACTTGGCTTAATAAAGCAGTTTGTTCAGGCTTTGAATAGAGAAAGTGAATCATTTCAACATACTATTTCTGCTTTTCCTGCTTTGTCTGTCAAAATGATAAAAGCAGGTGTATTCGATGGACCTCAAATTTGAACCCTCATACGTGACAAAGAATTTTCCAGAAAGATAAATAAGAAGGAGAAAGTAGCATGGCAGTCTTTTCTGGCAGTTACAAAGAACTCTCTTAGCAACAAAAAAGCAGAAAACTATGAACTTTTGGTTCAAAGAATGCTGTTGGCTTTCCATGACATTGGATGTAACATGAGTGTTAAGATTCACTCATGAATGGTCACCTTGATAAGTTTCCCGAAAATCTTGGAGCTGTTAATGATGAGTAGACTACTGCTGGAGCTTCAAACAAGATTGTCCTCAACAAGTACACAAACGCAAGAGCTACAAATGCAATATTTTGCCTGAATAGAATTTAAATAAGTTTTGTGCAAATTTTATGATTAGAATAAGTGTCTTAATATGTTCTATTTTGAAATTGTAGACAAATTCTGATGCAATCATATATTTTAGTGTATTAGTGTATTTACTGCATTATATGAATTATTATATTTTCATAAATATGATGCCCAAGAAGACAATCGACTTCATTATGTTAAACTAAATTTTGAAAAATTTACAATAAGATGAATACCTAAAATCTTGAATTGCAAAAAGAACTGTAGCTTACAGAGAAAAATTAATGTCAGATTTGAGATCAGCACACTTGAATTAGGTAAGAACAAGTGATTTTGTGGGTGCTACAAAAATATTGTTTTTCAGTGTAATAAAAGCTAAGGGACAAGGAGATTCAGAAGGTCTCTCTTTGCCTCCCTTGGAAGACCTCCCTCTCTCTTCCTCTTGATATAAGTTTGTGTCTTGAGTAGGTTTTCTTCATGCTTATGGCCAGGGGTTACCATTGTGGCCATTCACATGCAGGTTTTCATTGAATTCGGGCAGATGGTAAAGAAATGGTGGAGTCAAAGTGTTGTTGGCCATTCTGTTTATTGGTGTCTCACGAAGACAGTCAAGTCACAAGAAAAGCCATGGAGGGCAAGGGATCAGGGAGGCCTCTGCAATGCTGATGGCAGGAACTGAGAAAGAGAGAGCCCCTGGTCTATATTATTTTATAGTGTAGAAAAATTAAAGCTTGTAAGCCAATATACAAATAAGGAATTCTCTGATACAAAGCTGCTTATCTGAGGCATAAATGAGATTCCTCACAAGAGTGCATCAGCCCCATCATGCAACAGTCAAGGATGTGGGAAAAGCTTAGTTGTGAGAAGATCTCAGTATTAAAAGATGTTCAAAAGAAATTAGTAGTAAAAGGGTGGGAAAAGCTTAGTCTTAAAAATAAGCCTTAGGCTATAAGAACTTTGCCAGCTTATAGCCTGTCTCCCACACCCAATGCAAACTATAAGCGAGCAAATATATACATCACATTTACAAACTTATTTGACCAACACACATGACACTGGTAGTTCCCAGCAGGCTGGGATACTATAGTTGAGAAAGACTTTGAGAGTGTCAGCGACTGAAATGAATGGCTTTGGGGTGGTCATTCCCCTGACTTTCCCATGAACCTGACTGGTACCTCCCTCTCATGGGAAATCCACTAGCCCCACTCTCCAGGCTCCTAATGGCCTCAGTCCTTTGAACCCCAGTGGCTCCACTATACCAAAGTCTACACAGAATTCAGGAAATACTGAGTTGTGCAGTTCTGTGACAAAAACCACTACTCTCATCCTACCCTAAACCTAACCAATCACTACCTTCATCTCCTGACTTTTGGAGGCCCTGCTCTGCTGAGCCCAGGTACCAGAAGAAACTGGGATACACTGAGTTTTGTGGTTTTAAGATTGGGGCCATTTTTCTCTAACATGCCCAACCAGTGCAGAGCCTTCCATTCACATGACCATATATTGGTCAGTTTGGGCCTGATAAACTTTGTAGGTTCCACCTTAATGACTCCTTCAGACTCTGATGAACCACAGAGATGTGTGAGTACCCTGTGGACTGCAGCTAAAACAGGGAATTTACTGAGTGGCCTCAAACCCAGCACTGGCATTGAGTTTAAACCTTTCTCAATTTGGTGAACACCACTTGCCTCTACATGGAGACTCACTGCGAAACTACTTCATGCTACTCAAGTACTATCAGAGGCTTTTTCAGTGACCGAGCTTAACAGGTAGCCAGCAGACAGGGGAAGGAGGAAGCAGATCTCAAGATACTTTGGGACTTTTGCTGACCATCCCAAGAGTCCGAGGCTGATAAAAGCCATCTTGGTGCACAGCTTCATCCTTTTCATGCATACCCAGGCCTGGAAAAAGTAACCACAAATGTGGATCATTTATAACTTCAAATATGCTACCCAGGGACAGTCATAAGCAATATTTGACATTGACTAACATTAAAGCTCTTCCCCCAAAGGCTTTAGAAATAATATCTCAGTGGCCAGCTTCAGATGACATCAGAGAAGGATCCAATTAGCTTTACAAGTAGCATGTCCACTGGGAGATCTCAGAAGACACCAGAACCTGCTGCAGCAAATTATGCCCTGTGTGGTCAACACCTGCATAGTAGCTTATATACAATGGTCAGGGTTGATTCTCAGCATCATCCAGCCTCAGGGTCAACCCCAGCACCAATGGACCAATAATAATCAAGACTCAATTACAACAAAAAGACAATATAACTCCCACAAAAAATAATCCTGGGTCACCCAGCTTAGGTGATTAAGGAGACTGTACCAGTAGGTGTCACAAGAGATCTACTACATAAGATCATCCAACATAATTTATCTCTGCCAATACATAGAAAAAAAAGTCCCAGATAAACAGAGGAAATCTGCATAAAATAAAAAGAACTAAATAAAATAGAGATCAGAAATTTATTAGATATAGAGTTCAAAAATGGTTATAAGGGTGAGCAAGGAACTTAGTGAGAACAACAGCATGGAAAAGGACAGAGAAACCATAAAAAAACATGCAGTCAGAAATGAAGAATGTAATATCTGAAATCAAGTATAGACTAGAAGAGACCCTGGCTGGGTATCTCAGTTAGTTAGAGCATCATCCTGATATGCCAAGGTTGTGGGTTTCATACCCAGTCAGAATACATAAAAGAATCAACCCGTGAGTGCATAAATAAAATAGTAAATTGATTGCTCTCCCTTCCCCTCTCTCTCTAAAATCAATAATAGAAATAATATACTAAAAGAAATAAACACTAGGTTATATAAAGCAGGGGATCAAATCAGCAATTTAGAACACAAGGTAACAAAGACACCCAAACAAAGCAGCAAAAAAAGAAAAAAAAGAAAAGAAAAGAATAAAAAAATGTGAGGATAGTTTAAGGGACCTTTGAGACAATATGAAAAGTAACCACATTTACAACCACATCACAAAGGGGTACCAAAACAAGAGAGAGAGAGAGCAAGAGAACAGGAATCTATTTATAAAATGACTGCAGCCTCAGCTGTGGTGAAGCAGTGGATAAAGTGTCAACCTGGAACACTGATGTCACCAGTTCAGGCCCATATGGGTGTTGCCTTGCCTGGTCAGGGCCCATATGGGTGTTGATGCCTTCTGCTCCTCTCCCTGTCTTCCTCTCTCTCTCTCCCACTCTTCCCCCAACTCTTTAAAACAAATAAATAAAATTTAAAAATAATAATAATGACTGCAAACATTCTTAACTTAGTGAAAAAGAAGATACATAAGTCCACCAAGTGCATAGAGTCTTCAAAAAAGAGAAACCCAAATAGGCCACATCAAAATACATTATAATTTAAATGGCAAAGGTTAAAGACAAAGAGAAAGCAAGAGAAAGATAGTAACCTACAAAGAACTTTCATAAGACTGTCTGGTAATTTCTCAGCAAAAACATTTTAGGCCAGAAGGGATTGGCAGAAAATATTTAAAGTGATGAAAAGCAAAGATCTATTATAAAGACTAATTTAACCAGCAAGGCTATCATTTAAAATTGAGGAGAGATTAAGAGCTATCCAGACAATAAAAAAATAAAAAAGTTTGTACCACCAAGTCAGTATTACAAAAAAAAAAAAAAAAAAAAAGTTAAAAGGTCTTTTTTGATGAAGAAGAAGAAGGAAAAGAGAAAAAGATAGAAAGAAGAAGAGAAGAAGAAAAAAGAGGAAGAGGCGAAGAAGAAAGAGGAGAAAAAAACATAAAAGAATAAAATGTCAGTAAATACATACCTATCAATAATCACTTTAAAAATGATGGATTAAATGTTTCAATCAAAAGATAGAGTAGGCAAATAGATAAGAGAAAAAGACTCACATATATGTGTCTATGAGACCTATCTCAGAATGAAAGGTACACACTGACTAAAAGTAAAAAGATGGAAAAGGACATTTCCTTCAAATAGAAATTGTGGGGGGAAACTATGGTAGCAATACTTATTTGAAAAAACACCCTTTAAAACAAAGGTTTTAATAAAAGCCAAGGAAGGTCACTTCACATTGACAAAGGGAGAAATCTAAAAAGAGAATATAACCCTTGTAAACATTTATGCACCCAACTTAGAAGCACCTAAATATATAAAGCACATCTTTATTATCATAAAAGGAGAGATAGTAATACAATCACTATTTGGGACTATAATACCACATTGACATATATGGTATATCTTTCAGACAGAAAATTAATAAGGAAACAAAAGCCTGAGTGACACACTAAATCAGATAGAATTAATTGATATATTCAAAGCATTTGACTCCAAAGCAGCAGAAGATACATTCTTTTCAAGTGTACATGGAATATATTCTAAGATATACTACTTGTTAGGCCATAAAACAAATCTCAATAAATTTAAGGTTAAAATCACAGCAAGCATCTTCTCTGACTATAATGATTGAAACTAGAAATGAATCACAAGAAAAATACTGAAAAATTCACAAATACATGAAGATTAAATGTTACTAAACAATCAATGAGTTAACAATAAGATCAAAGAAGAAATCAAAAGATGCCTTGAAACAGCAAAAACAGTCTTAAAAGTGAAAATCATAGCATTACAGGCCTATCTCAAGGAACAAGAAAAATTTCAAATTAAAGTCCAATTTTGGGATGACATCAGAGTAATGGCAGCATGAGAGATATTACTGATCTCTCCTCTTGAAATTTCAACAAATTGAACAACTATAATGCAGTGAAGGAACCCAGCTGGGCTCACAGGTGTGCCTGAAAGATCCATGCACTGAACGGACTAAGGGTAGGAGGGAATGAAAAGGGAGGCAGAAGATAAAACACATTTGCAGTGAGCTTTGGAAAGGAGAGAAGACAAACCAGAAGTAACTGGGGTTTTTCTCTGCTGAGCTTGGTCTTTCTGGTTCTCTAGATTTTGTCTGAGGATTATGGAGAGGGAAACTCAGAGTGGCTGGGTTATCTTCTGCCAAGAGGAGCATGAGACAGAGGGCCAGGGAAGAAGATAAACCAAAGTATCCAGAGTGCAGGGTCATAACCAGTGTTCCCATGGTCTGCCCACAGTCCGCACTCAGCAGAGACAGAGAAAACTGAAGTGTGGTCCTCCAGCCTCTGCTGGGGTCTTGCCCCAGGGTGGATCCAGGGGTCCCACAGGAAGGGACAGCATTGGTGATTAATGAGTGAGAGAGCCGAATTCTTTAGTTCATCTGCTAGGCATCTCTGCCCATTGCTATTACAGCTTTATTTTTATACACTAAGTTATAATTACAAGGTATGCAGAATACATTGATTAATAATTATTTTTGCTTTAGTGTGGCTAAACATTTCAGCGAGATTAATACATTTCTTTAAGCTATGAATCAGGTGGTTAGCTATTCTAAATACACAATACCTTAAGCAGTAACACTATTGGTGTCAGCCTTACACAGGCTTCTAAAGAATCACTATTGATTACTAACTCTGCTTTACCTAATGGCCTATTGTCTAGCAAAATTACGTTTGTCTACTATTTTCATCTATTAGTAATTCTAACTTTATTTTTCTCAGAATGTTCCACTACCTGAAGGCCAGGCATGTAAAAGGAACAGAAAGTTTTTCTATTCTTCTATAATATGAAAAGACTGGGGGGGGGTTAAGTAATGGGTTGGGTAAAGGCTAAAAGGTGCTTTTGTGTTTAGTCTCTGTTTCCCACCTATCTATAAGTCACAATCTATATTTCCCTAATATGATTTTTACGAGGGAAATTTCCTACAGACCTAATCCCTTAAGGGGGATATCATAGCCAGCCTCCTATGTCTACAGGCTTAGTCAAGGGGGTAAATAGGCTTTTCTGTGGAATTCACACCTTCTGTCTCATTTCCAGAGAAATTACTGCACATCTGCAGGGAAAGCACGATGCTATTATCCCTGTGCAATAAATGATAGCATACACACCCATATAAGGGGGGGAAGAAAATTCAAATAAATTCAAGAAGTAGGGGGAAAGTGTCATTGCGCCTCTTCTTCTTGCTGTGACTGTCAACTGGCAAGCCTTTTCTTCTTTGCTGTGACTGTGTCAAGCAGCAGCTGTTGGTCGGCTCCTGACAAACCTCCCAGATCCTGCCTCCCTCACCTCGCTGTACTAAGAGTGGCAGAGACAAACCCACAGCTAACTCTCCAGGGCCACTTTCTCCCCTGAAGAATAGAGGTGCTGTGCATCCAGTCCCCAGGTCTGTTGAGATATGAAAAATAGTACCCAGAAGCCTGAAATCGCCACTACTAGAGCTGTAAAGCCAGAAAGTTGAGACCATAAAGCTGAAGCCATAAGGCCAAAGCCATAACGCCTTCACACACACCCTACACATCAATGCAACTGCAGCCCCACCTACATCATTGCAACAGCAACATCTCAGTGGACAGCCCAGGAACTTTACAGAGCAAAAACTTGTAATATGGCAACACTCACTGGAAGAAAACTCTCTAAACTGAAATTTATTTTTCCATTTTTGTCCCTTTTTTCTTTTTTGAACTTCATTTTCTTTATTTTTTATATTTTTATTCTTGTTTTTTGTGGGTGTTTAGTACTTGAGTTTTTTGTTTGCTTTCAATTTTTTTTCCTGTGGTTTTTCTTCTTTACTTGTCCTAATTTATTATATTTTTATTGAATATTTTATTTCTTTAGTTGTTTTTTTTTTTTCAGGGACAGAGAGAGTGTCAGAGAGAGGAACAGATAGGGATAGACAGACAGGAACAGAGAGGTGAGAAGCATCAATCATTAGTTTTTTTATTGCTGTTGTGACACCTTAGTTGTTCATTGATTGCTTTCTCACATGTGCCTTGACCATGGGTCTTCATCAGACCAATCAACCCCTTGCTAGAGCCAGCGACCTTCGGTCCAAGCTGGCAAGCTTTTGCTCAAGCCAGATGGGCCCGCGTTCAAGCTGGCAACCTCGGGGTCTCGAACTTGGGTCTTCCACATCCCAGTTCGATGCTCTATCCACTGTGCCACCGCCTGGTCAGGCTAGTTGTTTGTGTTTTTGTTAGAGTTCGTAACAATACCACTCTCAAATGCCACCAAGAAAGAAGAAATCAAATACCATGGCTACATAAGACAGAGACATAATTCACAAAAAAAGATAAAATATCTCCAGAAAAATATCTCAATCACATGTCAACCTTGGAGTTAAACAATAGAGAATTCAAAATTAAAGTTCTCAAAATACTCTACAGGAGGGTACCAATAAGCAACTTAACTCAGAAGACAAATTAGGCCTGACCCGTGGGTGGCTCCTGGAATGCTGAGGTAGCCAGTTTGATATCCTGGATTTGCATAATCAAGGCACATATGGGAGTCAATGCTTACTTCTCCTTTCTCTCTCTCACTCTTCCTTTCTCTCTCTCCACCCTCTCAAAATGAATAAATAAAATCTACAAAACAAAAAAATAAATTAATGAACAAAACAAATACCTCACCAAGGAGATTGAAACTTTAAAAACAGAGATGAAGAACTCAATATATGAATTGAAGACTGAGGAAGCAAGTTTAGCTAACAGAACAAGTCTGATAGAGGAAAGAATCAGAGACATTGAAGACAGGCAACTACAGATGCTACAGAAAGCAGAAGAGAGAGACTCATGAATTAACAACAACAAAAAACAACTGAGAGAGCTCTACAAATATTGCCTCACTCCATAAGAAAGAGCAATATAAGAATAATGGGCATACTGGAAAAAGAAAAGGGTAAGTGAATGGCAAGCCTATTCAAACACACAATTGATGAGAGTTTCCCAAGCCTATGGAAAGAGAGTCTTGAATCTAAGAAGCAAACTAAAGGTTGAGTTACCACAACCCAAACAGTCCTACTCCAAAGCACATTATAATAAAATTGTCAAAAATCAATGACAAAAAAAAGAATCCTCAAGACAGTTAGGGAAAAGAACAGCACTACATATAAAGTAAAACCTATTAGGTTATCATCAGACTTCTCATCAAAAACTCTATAAGCTAGAAGAGAGTAGACACAAACATTTAAAGTACTGAAAGACAGAAACTACCAGCAGGAATACTACAGTGTGCCATGGTGCACTTTTGACTGGTGACTGGTCAAAAGTGCACCATACTTTATAGATACACTGTATATCCATCAAAGTTATCCTTCAAATAAGAAATAGAAATAAAAACTTTTATAGACATACAGAAGCTGTGGGAATTTTTCACCAGAAAACCCCCACTGCAGGAAATACTCAAGGGGGTCATTTACAAAAATCAAAGAATAAACAAATCAAAACTATAAGCAAAGGCTCCAACAAGGTCACAATAAAAACAAGAATAATCTGTGACAACAATAACATAAAAGGGGAGAGGATAAAGATCTGCAGTAGCAAAGAAGAATGAAATGCAGAAGCACTCATAAGACAAAGGACTTTTGTACATATGAACATTATTTTCTTAACCTAATGGTAACCACCCATGAAAAAAACACTACTGAAACACATGGCTAAAAAAAGAACAGGGGAAAGAAGTATGGAACACCACTAAACAAAAACAACAAACAGACACAAAAAGGAGAAGAATCAAACAAGGCACAGAGCTACCAGAAAACAAAACATAAAATGGCTACAGGAAATCCTCAAGTGTCAATAATTACCATAAATATAAATAAACTGAACTCACCAATAAAGAGGCACAGAGTAGCAGATTGAATCAAAAAGCAAAATCCAACCATATGCTGCCTTCAAGAGATACATCTAAGCTTCAAGGACAAAAGTAGATTGAAAGTGAAAGGTTGGAAAATGATTCTTCAAGTGAATAATATCCAAAGAAAAGCAGGTGTAGCCATACTCATATCTGACAATGCTGACTTCAGGACAACAATAAGCAGAGGCACAGACGAACATTTCATAATAATAAAGTGTATGTTGTATCAACAAGACATAACCCTTTTTAATATATATGCACCAAGCCAGGGAGCACCAAAATATATGACATCTACTAACTGATTTAGAAATAGAAGCAGACAAAAATGCAATTATATTTAGAGATTTTAATACACCATTGACATCTTTAGATAAGTTATCCAAACAGAAAATCAATAAAAAAATATTGACCTTAAATTACACTCTGGACCAAATGGACATAATAAACATTTATAAGACATTTCAATCCAAAACATCAGATTATACATTCCTTTCCAATGTGCATGGCATATTCTCAAAAATAAACCATATGTTGGCCCACAAATCTAACATCAACAAATTCAGGAAGATTGAAATTATACCAAATATATATTCTACTCTTAAGGCTTTGAAATTAGAATTCAACTATAAAAAAAGTAAAGAAACTTACAAAAATGTAAAAATTACATAAGATACTTCTAAAAAATGACTGGGTCAAAGAAGAAATAAAAAGAGAGATCAAAATATATACATAGACAAATGAAAATGACAAGACATATAAAATTTCATGATGCAGTGAAAGCAGTAATAAGAGGAAAGTTTATATCATTACAGACTTATATCAAGAAACAAGAGAGATCCCAGGTAAATAACCTAACATTATACCTGAAGGAACTAGAAAAAGAAAAACAATGGCAACCCAAAGTCAGCAGAAGAAAGAAAATAGTAAAAATTAGAGCAGAACTAAATGAAATTGAGAATAAAAAACTATAGAAAAAATTAATATAACAGAGTTGATTCTTTGAAAGATCAATAAAATTGAAAAAACCCTGGCAAAACTCACTAAGGAAAAAAGAGGAAGGATTAATATAAACAAAATCTGAAATAAAAGAGGAGAAATTACCACAGACATCATAGATATACAAAAGATCATAGTAGAATATTATGAAAGATTATATGCCATCAAATTCAACAACCTAGAGGAAATGGATGAATTGTTAGAACTATTCAATCTTCCTAGACTGAGTCACAAAGAAGTGGAAAACCTAAATAGATCTATAAGCAAAGAGGAATAGAAACAACTATCAAAAACCTCTCCAAAAACAAAAGTCCAGGTCCAGATGACTATACTAGTAAATTCTATCAAACATTTAAGAAGATTTGGTACCTATTCTTCTCAAAGTCTTCCATAAAATAGAAGAAACAATACTCCCCAAAACATTTTATAAGGCCAACACAAGCCTCATACCAAAACCTGGCAAGGACAACACAAAAAAGAAAAAAAAGAAAAATAAAGACCAATATCTCTAATGAATACAGATGCAAAAATCCTAAATAAAATACTAGCAAATCAAATACAACAACACATTAAAAAAATAATACATCACGATCATGTGGGATTTATTCCATGAGCACAAGGATGGTTGAACTATGGAAATCAATCAATGTAATACACCACATCAACAAAACAAAAAACAAAAATCATATGATCCTATCAATAAGTGTAGAAAAGACATTCAATAAGATACAATATTCCTTTATGTATAAAACATTCAATAAAATCAGAATAGAAGAAAAGTACCTCAACATAATAAAGGCCATATATACAAACCATCAGCTAATATCATACTAAATGGTGAAAAATGAAGGCTTTTCCTCTAAAGTTAGGAACAAGATAAGGTTGCCCACTCTCTCCACTCTAATTCAACATTGTTCTGGAAGTTTTAGCCAGAGTGATCAGGCAAGAGAAAGAAATAAAAGGCATTAATATCAGGAAAGAAGAAGTAAAGGTATCATTTTTTGCAGATGACATAGTCCTGTATATAGAAAACCCTTACGACTCCACCAAAAAAAAAAAAAAACCTACTAGAAACAATAAACTAATACAGTAAAGTCACAGGATAGAAAATCAATATACAAAAGTGTACTGCTTTTCTATATGCCAACAATAAAACTTCAGAAAATGAACTAAAAAATAAGAAAATTCATTTTACAATCGCAACCAAAAATAAATAAATAAAGTACCTAGGAATAAACTTAACAAAGGATGTGAAGGACTTATATACTGAAAACTATAAAAATTATTAAAATATATTGAAAAAGACACAATGAAATAGAAAAATATTTTATGCTCATGGATTAGACAAATCAACATAGTAAAAATGGCCATATTTCCTGACCAGGCGGTGGTGCAGTGGATAGAGCATCGGACTGGGATGCGGAAGACCCAGGTTCGAGACCCCGAGCTTGCCAGCTTGAGTTCACGCCCATCTGGCTTGAGCAAAAGCTCGCCAGCTTGGACCCAAGGTCGCTGGCTCCAGCAAGGGGTTGTTCAGTCTGCTGAAGGCCTGCGGTGAAGGCACATGTGAGAAAGCAATCAATGAACAACTAAGGTGTTGTGACAGCAACGAAAAACTAATGATTGATGCTTCTCACCTCTCTTCGTTCCTGTCTGTCTGTCCCTATCTATCCCTCTCTCTGACTCTCTCTCATCAATCCTCATCAAAATCCCAATGTCATTTTTTAAAGAAATAGAAACAAAATATTGCCAAGTTTGTATGGAACCATAAGAAACTCCAAACAGCCAAAGCAATCTTGAGGAAAAGAATATAGCCAGAGGTATCACACTACTCGACTTCAAATTATACTACAGAGCTACAATAATCAAGCAGACATACAGGTCAATGGAACAGAATTGAGAGTCCAGAAATAAAACCACATATATATGGACAAATCATCTTTGAAAACAGAGCCAAAAACATACAACAGAGAAAAGAAAGCTTCTTCAATAAATATTACTGGGAAAATTGGAAAGCCATATGCAAAAGAATAAAGCTTGACTACAGTTTGTCCTCCTGCACAAAAATTAATTCAAAATGGATCAAAGACCTAAGTATAAAACCTGAAACTAAAAAATCCAATTTTACGCTTAAAGGAACTAGAAAGAAAACAATAAACAACGCCCAAAGGGAGTAAAAGAAATAAAATAATAAAGGTCAGAGTAGAAATAAACAAAATAGAATATTAAAAAAATACAAAAGATCAAAGGAGAAAAGAGCTTGTTATTTGAAACAATAAACAAGATTGAAAAACCTCTAACCAGACTCCTAAAGCAAAAAAGAGAAAGAACACATGAATAATCAGAAATAAAAAGTAGAAATAACAACTGACACCAAAGAATTACAAAGTTTTGTTAAAAACAAACAAACAAAAACATTATGTCAACAAATTGGACAATCTGAATGATATGGATAAATTTCCAGGAACATACAATTTTCCAAAATGAATCATAAAGAATCACAAAATAGACATAGAGACATAGTACAACTAATAAAATTGAAGCTGTAATAAAAACTCAGCAAACTAACGTAGATTGGCTGCAAAGTTGAATTTTACCAAATATTCAAAGAACTAACACCTATCCTCAAACATTCAAAAAATTCATGAGAAAGGAAGACTTTCAAGTTTATTTTACAAGGCCAGCAGTATCCTAATTCCAAAATCAAATAAAGATACCAAAAAGAAAGAAAATTATAGGCCCCTATCCCTGATAAACAATGATGCAAAAATTCTCAACAAAATATTAGCAAACCAGATCTAGCAATACATTAAACCAAGTGGGATTTATTCCAAGGATGCAAGGTTGGTACAACATTCACAAATCTATAACCATGATAAATCACATAAACAAAATAAAGTATAAATATCACATGATAATATCAAAACATGTAGAAAAACCATTTAATAAAGTACAGCACCTATTCATGGTAAAAACTCTCAACAAAGTGAGATTAGAGTCACGTATCTAAATGTAATAAAAGCCATAATTGACAAACCCACAGCTAATATCATTTTCAATGTGCAAAAACTACAAGTGTTTTCCTTAAGACCGGAAACAAGAGAAGGATGTCTATTTTCACCACTATTATTCAAACAGTACTCAAAGTAAAAGCAGTCAGAAAATAAGATAAAATAAAAGGCATTCAAATTGGAAAAAAAAAGTAAAAACATCACTGTTTGCAGATAACATATTTCTGTGTATAGCAAACCCAAAAACTCCAGCAAAAACTTCTAGAACTGGGAAATGAATTCAGAAAAGTAGCAGAGTTTGAAATTAATATTCTGAAATTGATGGCATTCTTATACACCAATACTAACCTATCAAAAAGGGAAACTAAGAAAGCAGTTCCATTTACAATTGCAATAACAACAAAAAAATTAGGTAATTAAAAAGAATAAATTTAACCAAGAAAGTAAATGAATTCTACTCAAATATATATATATATATATATATATATATATATATATATATATATATATATATATATATATATAAGCACTGCCTGACCAGTGGTGGAGAAGTGGGTAGAGTATTGACCTAGAATGCTGAGATATTGGGTTCAAACACTGCAGTCCTTACTTGAGTGTGGGCTCACCAGCGTAAGCATAGGGCTAGAGTGCAAAATCATCAACATGATCCTGAGGTCACTGGCTTGAGCCCAAAGGTCTCTGACTTAAAGCCCAAGATTTCTGGCTTAAGCCCAAGGTTACTGGCTTGAGCAAGGGGTTCACTGGCTCAGCTTGAGGTCTCTAGCCAAAGCATATATGAGAAAGCAACCAATCAAAAACTAAAGTGAAACAACTGAGTTGATGCTTCTCATTCTCTCTCCCTTCCTCTCTCTCTCAAATCAATAAAAAATAAAAATTAAAAAAGTTATAAGCACCTAAGAAATTGAATAAGATATGAATAAGTATGAGTATATATTCTGTTTATGGTTAGGAAGAATTAACACCATTATAATGTTTATTCTACTCAAAGCAATCTATAGATTCAACACAAATACTTTCAAGATACCAATGGTGTATTTCACAGAACTAGAAAAAAAAAATCCTAAAATTTATATGAAACCATGAAAGACTTTGAATAGCCAAAGCAATCTTGAGAAAAAAGAACAAAGTTGGAGATATCACACTAACTGATATATAACTATACTTAATATAAGGCCATAGTAATCAAAACAGCATGGTAATAACATAAAAACTAATATATAGATCAATGGAACAGAATGGAGAGCCCAGAAATCAACCCGCATTTCTGTGGTCAATTAATATTTGAAAAAGAAGGCAAGACTATACAGTGGGGTTAAGACAGTCTATTCAGTAAATGGTGTTGGAAAAACACTAGGGAACAAAATTTTTGTTGCATACACAAAAACACTTGTTTTTACCTAATTCTAGTGTGCTGATCTCAAATCTGACATTAGTTTTTTTCTGTACACTACAGTTTTTTTGCAATTCAAGATTTTAGGTATTTATCTTATTGTAGAATTTTCAATTTAGTTTAACATAATGAAGGAGAATGTCTTCTTGGACATCATCTTTGTGAAAATATAATAATTTATATAATGCAGTAAATACACTAATACACTAAAAAATATTATTGCATCAGAATTTGTCTACAATTTTGAAATAGAACATATTGAAACATTTAGTTTAATCATAAAATTTGCGCAAAACTTATTTAAATTCTATTCAGGCAAAAATTTGCGTTTGTAGCTCTTGCATTTGTGTACTTGTTGAGGACAATCTCTTTTGATGCTCCAGCAGTAGTCTGTCATCATATTTTTGACCCATCGCCCCTGATAATTCTATTCCATCATCTTCAAATCTTGATGAAAGCATTCTTCCTGCTCATCACTAACAGCTCCAAGATTTTTGGGACACTTATTAAGGTGACTGTTCGGGAAGTGAACCTTAATGCTCATGTTACATCCAATGTCACAGAAAGCCAACAGCATCCTTTGAACCAGAAGTTCATAGTTTTCTGCTTTTTTGTTGCTAAAAAAGTTTTTTGTAACTGCCACTAAAGACTGCCATGCTGCTTTCTCCTCCTTATTCATCTTCCTAGCAAATTCTTCATCACATATGAGGGTTCAAATTTGAGGTCCATCGAATACACCTGCTTTTATCTTTTCAAAAAACAATGAAGGAAAAGCAGAAATAATATGTTGAAAGGATTCACTTTCTCTATTCAAAGCCTGAACAAACTGCTTTATTAAGCCAAGTTTGATGTGAAGTGGGTGGAAAATAATCCTGTCTTGATTAACTACAAGTTAATTCACAATATTTTGCATCCCTACCTCCAGAGCTTCATGTTTCAGCCACTCCTTCTGTGTCCAGTGTTATCCTGAGCTCGGTTGTCCCACAAACACAGAAAGCAAGGATATTTCGTGAAACCTCTCTGTTGTCCTAGCAGGAAATTTACCATATTAAGATCCACACAAATAATCTAGTTATGCTCCTCGTACTTCAGAAAGTCGAGGACAATTTTTATGTCATTAAAATCTTTTTGCAGATGAGTTGAACAACCAATTGGAACCACTGCATAAACATTACCGTTGTGTAGGAGAACACATTTCAGACTCCATTTAGAGCTGTCAAGAAATAGCTGCCATTCTGTTGGACTGGAAGTGGTAATACCTAGCTGGCTGAGAAGATTACTGATATTATCACAGTAAACAAAGTGTTAGTCTTCAGAAAAGAAGTCCACACAAATTGTTCATGCTTCCTGAAATGGGATACTTTAGCTGACCGGTGAAGCACATTTTTTTATTGAAGCCTGGAGGCTAATAACTCAGTTGCTTTCTTTGATAGGCCCAAATCTCTTAGTAAGTCATTCAATTTGGGTTGGCTAAACTGCAGAGGGGTTAATGACTGCTTGGCAGCAGAAGAAGACCCTTCAGATTCTATAACCAGTTCCTCATGCATCTTATCAAAATACACTTGATCACCATGTTCACTTTCTTCATCCTTAGAAGAAAGAGAACCATTGAAAACTGGAACTGGGGGTGTCTCAGAGTGCAGGATAGGTTGTATTGCTGAAGGAATATTAGGATATGTGATCATATGCCATTTTTTCTTGCCGATGCCCTTTGTATGGATCAGACAGAAATAACAGTCACTGCTGTGATCCTTAGGTTCACGCCCAACCATGGGTATACCAAAAGGCATTTCTTTGCATTTTTCTCTTGTCTAGTCTCAAAGCATTTCCTCACAATGATGACACACATTATGAGGAGCCCAATTCTTGTCTTGATTGCCAAAGGGAACTTGAAAATAGGCAATATATGCATGTGTCACAAATGATAAAATATTGTGCCTTTGATGTTGAAATGTGTAATGGGCACACATAAAACAGAAGCTGTCAGGACTATTCTTACATTTATGCCTACTTGAAGAAGCCATGATTCAATCCTAAAACAAAATAAGAGGGTGTTTTTATCAGATAATAATTTTTTACATTGAAAAACAACCACAATTATGTAAAATTAATGTTTGTGAAACATTAATCACCTTGTGGTTATGTTCAATCCAAGAGTTGTTGCCCTTTAACTCCAACTTAAAAACCAATGCATGCCATTAACTGTAACAAAAATAAATTAAAATTGCATAAAAACTAGAGCATGCAGCAAAATAGATTTCATATTTAGAATCAGCGATGCAGAAATATATAGAAACAGTTCTAAAACCTCATGCAACAGAAAATGGAAAAAAATTGTTCCCCAGTGAAATTGGACAGATATGTTCAAAAACTTGAAACTAGATGACTTTCTTACACCATACACAAAAATAAACTCAAAATGGATTGAAGACTTAAATATTGGATTTAAAGTCATACATATCCTAAGAGAAAACATAGGCAGGAAAATCTCAAACATTTCTCATGGCCATACTACCTCTGATATATCTCAGTCATGGAAAACAAAAGAAAAAATAACTAAACAAATGGGTCTACATTAAACTAAAAAGCTTTTGCAACTCAAAGGAAACCATCAACATAATAAAAGGACAACGTACTAAACAGGAGAGCATATTCATCAGTGATACATCTGATAAGTGATTAATATCCAAATTTATAAAGAACTTATAAAATTAAACACCAAGAATATAAACAATCCAATTGAAAAATGGGCGAAGGACCTAAAAAAGTATTCCTTCAATGACAACATACAGATGGCCTATAGACATATGAACAGGTGCTCAACAGCCCTAATTATCAGAGACATGTAAATTAAATCATACAGAGATATCAGCCCACACCTGTCAGAATGGTTTTCATCAATAAATCAACAAACAACAATTGTTGGTGAAGATGTGGAGAAAAGGAAACTATTGTGCACTCTTGGTAGAAATGCAGATTGGTATAGCCACTGTGAAAATCAGTATTGGGAGTCATCAGAAAATAAAAAATGGAACTGTCTTTTGACCCAGTGATTCCACTCCTGGGAATATATACAAAGAAATTCAAAACACTGATTCAAAAGAATATGTGCACTCCCACATTCATTGCAGTGTTATTTACAATGACCAGAATTTGTAAGTAGCCTTAGTGTCCATCAGTGCACGAGTGGATAAAAAATTGGGGTACATTTACATAATAAAATACTCATCTGTAAAAACAAAGAAAATATTACCTTTTGTGATAGCATGGATGAACCCAGAAAGTATTATGCTAAGTGAAATAAGCCATTCTGAAGAAGATAAATATCATATTCTTTCACTTCTATGTGGAATCTAATAATGAAAAAACTAATAAGTAAAATATAAACAGACTCATGGATGGAGAACAGACTGACAGCTGTCACAGAGGAGGAAATTTGGTGAGCTGGGTAAAAAAGTTGAAGGGATTAATTAAAGAGAAGAAAAAATATAGACTCAGACATCAGTGTGGTGATTACCAGCGGGAAAGATGGGGGGCGGGTAGGAGGGGGTAAAGGGGAATAAATGTTGATGGAAGGGGACTTCACTTGAGGTGGTGAACACACAAAGATAATGTGTTATAGAATTGTATACTTGACACCTATATAGTTTTATTAACCAATGTCACCACAATAAATGCAATTAAAAATGAAAGAAATGTGTTTGTCTCTCTCTCTCTTTTGTTTATTTTTTTGGTCTCTTTTTTAATTTGTGCCTAATTCAATGTGGTCAATATTTTTTCTGTATTTTATTACACAGGCTTTAATTAATTCCAGTAGTTGATGTCTACACCCTTGTATTTACTGTAGGCACTAGGGAGCCACAAGTTTTTCTCAGTGTTTTTGTTCTACATTCAACTTTGAGGATCCCCTGTACATCTATGGTAAAGTGCCTACCAAAGCACCAGGGGTGGGCTTTTTCAGTGTTCTAATTCCTCCTCTGTTGGCAGGCAACTCTCTTTGTCTTAGTCTGTTAGGACAGTTATAACAGAATATGATGTGCTGAGTGGCTCATAAACAACAAACATTTAATTCTCCTAATTTTGGAGACTAGAAAGTCCAAGATCAAGGCACTGGCAGATTCAGTATCTAGTCAGGAATGGCTTTCTGGTTCAGAGATTGCTGTATTTTCACTGTGTCCTCACATAGTGGATGGGGAGAAGGAGCTCTCTGAGGTTTCTTTCTAAGGGCACTAGGTCCCATTCATGAAGGCTCTATTGTCATAATTTAATCATCTCACAGAAGCCCACCTCATAACACTATCCCACTGGAGATTAGGATTTCAACATATGAATTTGGGGTTGACACATTGTTGGGCAGATGAATATATTATGCTCACTTTGTTAAAGATGGCGCTTCCCACATGCAAGTTTTAAGAGTAAGCTTTTCCCACACCCTTGACTGAGTGGATGATGTAGGGTGATGCACTCTCATGAGGAATCCTCCCATTATGCCTCAGATAAGTGACTTTGTATCAGAGACTTCCTTGTTTGTAGATTGAATTAAAGGTTGGGATTTCTACACTATAAAGTGGGGCAGGCAAGGAGCTTGCTCTCTCTTGGTTCCTGAAGTTAGTATTAGAGAGGAGAGCAGAGTAAAGCCAAATGGAGGCCAGGAGAAGCAGCCAAGATAGCGGAGTGCTGAGGGAGAAGCCAGTTTGTGCAGAGTTTGTGCAGAGAAAAGGCGATGGGAAACAGAGGTGAATAAGTTTGGTGAGCTAGAAACCTTTGATGCTAGGAAACTTGGATAAGTCAGTAGCTTTGTGAGCACTGAATGAGTGGGTTTTGGAGCCCAGTGTGTGTTTTTACTTGCCAGCCAGGTGCAAGCTAGAATTAAAGATGGTGACCCACCGGTTTTTGGCTCCGTTTTTTGTTTACCGACTGTCCGAATCTAATGCGAACCTGCATGGGCCAGGCTGCTCTAATGGTGGCCTTGAGCACTGGCTTTACAAACATATATTCATTCATGCCTATAGCATTCTCTCACACATCCTAGCTTCTAGAGCACTGGCAGAGTTTTCTGCTCTTATTTATGGCAGCATACCCATGTCACCTATCTGTAAGAAATTTGGCAAGCATACATTTCTTGCTCCTCTCCAGAAACCTTAGACATCTCCTGTTTTAGTGCAGGAATTATTTACTGCTTCTCTACCAACAGAAGATGATTTTTCTTAGAATCACTTAAGAATGACCGGGAGGCAGGTTTTCTATCCTTTTTATACTCGGTGGCAGCTGATATTTTCCTGGAACAGAGAGTTAAGAGATTTTCCTGTCTCTCCCCAGCAGTGGGCCACTAGGTTTCTGAGTACTGTGCATCACTTCTATTTATATTATATTCGCCTGAACCCATTCAGTTGATCACATCTAGCTCTAAAGCAGTGGTTCTTAATCTTTTTTGAGGTACCGAACCCACCAGTTTCATATGCGCATTCACTGAACCCTTCTTTAGTGATAAATAAAATATGATTTCTTTTTCCAAATTCAAGACATAGGTATATGTTTTTTTACTGGTGCACAAAATGAGCCGTGCATGAATATCACCTTGCTCAAAGAACAAAACCAACAAAGTTCATGAACTCACAACAAATTACAGTATTACTTTATCTGGCCTCCGCAGCAGAGGCTTCTCCGAACCCCTGTGACCGACTCATCGAACCCTAGGGTTCGATAGAACGCAGGTTAAGAACCACTGCTCTAAAGGGTAGAACTCAGAAATGCAGTCTTCCTCTGTACATAGGAAAAAAATAAAACAGTGTGATAAAACACATATCATGCCTCACCGTAATGGTGTCAACATATAAATGTCCAAACCCTTAGGTAATTTCTAGTTTATTTGAACCAAAACTAATGAATGACAATGCCAGGAAAGATGTCAAATGTTCCTAAAAATGACAGTTTTGCAGTTTCTTTTATACATTTGGAACTACATAAAGATGGAGAAAGCAAAGTACATGAGTCTGTTTCAGGGAGTGTGGGAGAAACAATAACCAACTGCCATTGCCAAAATGAAGAACTGTTTTTGTGGAGATGCTGATAAGGACAAGCAAATAGGTTTGGGAAATTCCTTCTGTTTTCCTCCTGGCTTCTGGTTTCTCTATAGTATCTACAGTGGGAAGAGCCTGAAAGGGAGAAAGAAGGCAAAGAGAAAATGTGGTTTTCAGACAAACTAAAAAAAAAGTTAGGTTTACTGATTTAAAAACTTGTAGAAAAGATCTTGCAGAACTAGGACTAAAAATACTGAGAATAGTATACCAACCCTGGCATCACAAAGTATAGTATAGAAGAGTGTATTTGGCGCCAAGGAATAATCGTTTAATAACCAATAACATGTTGACTTATATGTGCAGAGTTATTAGAAGGTGCCTTTTCATTTGAGACTGGTCCTGTCACCAGAACAAACCTGGCTTAGAGTTGCCTATTGCCGCTGAGCCCCAAAATTCATGGAAATGGGAACTGAGTGTAAGGAATGTCTTGAATCAAATTGCCAGTAGCCTGAGAAGGCAGGGGGCCTCAAAGCATCCAAAGCCCACCTTAACAGTCTTGGCTGACTGGTCAATTTATATCTAGGGAAGTTAGTAATTCATTATAAAGCATGCAGTTAGCCATGTAACAGTTCATGGGAGGCGGAAGTTGGTTTGCAGGAATGCCTCCCCGAAATATTCTTCTGACACTAGCATGGGTCTATCTCAGGCATGGCCAACAGTATTTGCCCTCCGGGCCAGATTAGAAAGAAAACTTTTTTCACAGGCCAGATGAAATATTAATATTAAAAAATGTTAAATACAAAAATGACTTAAGTAAACAAAATTTTATTATGTAATTTGTTTATGAACAAATCTAAGTGAGTGAAAAAATTTTAATATACAATATTATTTTAATAAAAATATACTTTCATAAAAATATAATTACATACTGTATAAATATCCAAACTGTATTGCAATCAATCAAAACAATATTTAATTAATAGAATGAGTTTTAAGGGGTTATATCGCAAATAAAACAATTATTTCGTTTTACAAACAGCCTGGACACGTTTTCAGTTATCAACTGCAGCTATTGTCTATGCTACAATGCCACTTGATTCAGCACACTTGACCACAAAAATAATGAACTATTTGACCTTGGGTGCGCACTGGCAAACTCCACCTAAAAGAATGTGGGTTTCACATCGCCGCTAAACGTCAAACAGTTCATATTGAGTATAGATGAGTACAAAAGTTGTAAATCTTTATAATTGAATTTTTTTAAAAAATAAAGAAGTATCATAAATCCATTTGACCAATTATTGGAAGTTATCGCTAGATTAGTCACACATGGAATTCTTTTCCATGTATTACTACTATCTTCTTAAATATCTCGATTTCCACCAAAGACGCTTCCACTTCTGAGTAGCTGAGATTTTCAAGTAGCGGAGAATAATAAAAATTTAATCACGGGCCGCATAAACTCATTACTCAGGCCGGAACTGACCTGCGGACCAGATGTTGGCCATGCCTGGTCTATCTGGTGTCCTTGATGTTCTAGAATGGCCAGGGTCTAGTGCCTCTGGAGCCATTTGGGACTCTGGGAACTCTCAAAAGAGACTCATTCCATTTACAAAAACAACTCCCTGCATTCCTTAGGAAACAAAATAAAGATTTGTGAATTAAGTTTCTAGTTATCTATAGTGTCTTAACACCTTGCAGGAAATTCTGGGACTGAACCCTTATAAGAAATTATTGTCATTTAACCCCATAAGTCCTATCAAAATTCTCAGAAGGACCTGGTGTTAGCAGTAACAGATGAAACATTTCTGAGCAATTTTAACATCTTTATAAATATCCTTGCCTGACTAGGCAGTGGCACAATGGAGAGAACATCAGGCTGGAACGGAGAGGACCCAGGTTCGAGACCCTAAGGTGCCAGCTTGAGCACGGGCTCATCTGGTTTGAGCAAGGCTCACCAGCTTGAGCCCAAGGTAGCTGGCTCAATCAAGCTGTCACTCAGTCTGCAGTAGCCCCCCTGGTCAGGCACATATGAGAAAGCAATCAATGAACAACTAAGGTACTGCAATGAAGAATTGATGCTTCTTATCTCTCTCCCTTCTTGTCTATCCTTATCTATCCCTCTCTCTGACTCTGTCAGTAATTTTTTACATCCTTCATTTAAATTTATTTCTAGGTATTTAATTGTTTTGAAGCAATTGTGAATAAGATTGTTTTCTTAGTTTCCCTTTCTGATAGATCATTAATGATGTATAAAAAACTAACTTATTTCTGAATATTTAATTATCCTGCTACTTTACTGAATTCACTTATTTCTAGTAGTTTTGTTTGTTTATTTGTTTGTTTTTCTTGGAGAGATCTTTAGACTTCTCTCTATATAGTATCATGTCATTTGCAAATAATGGTAGTTACACTTTTTCCTTTCCAATTTGGAGGCCTTTTTTTTATTTTTCTCATCTGAATGCTGTGGCTAGGACTTCCAGTATTGTGTTGAATATGCTTCCAGGATGATAGAGGACATACACATTTCGTTCTTGGTCTTAAGGAAATGCTTGTGTTTTTGCCCGTTGAATATGATGTTGGCTGTAGCTTTGTCATATATGGCCTTTATTATGTTGAGGTATGTTTCCTCTATTCCCAATTTGTTGAGCATTTTTTAAACAAATGGGTGTTGTATTTTATCAGATGATTTTTTCTACTTCTATTGATATACTCATGTAATTTTTAGTCTTCATTTTGTTTATGGGCTTTATTATGTTTATTGATTTATGGATGTTGTACCAACTTTGCATCCCTGAAATAAATCCTTCCTGATCATGACATAAGACCTTTTTAGAGTATTGCTGGACTCAGTTTACTAATATTTTGTTGAGGATTTTAGCATGTATGTTTATAATAGATATTGGCATATAATTTTTTTTCTTTGTAGTGTCTTTGTCTGGTTTTGTTATTAGAATAATGTTGGTCTAGTAAAATGAGCTTGGGAGTCTTCCATCCTTTTAAATTTTTTAAAATAGTTTGAGAAGGATAGGTGTTAACTCTTCTTCGGTTATTTTTTCTCCTTTTCCAAGTGAGAATAGGAGAGATAGAAAGACAGACTCCCACATGCACCCCAAACAGGATCCACCTGGCAATCCCCATCTGGGGTAGATGCTCTGCCCATCTGGGGTCATGCTCAAAACCAAGCTATTTTTAGCACCTGAGACAGAGGCTTCACACAGCCATCCTCAGTACCCAGGGTGATGAGCTCAAATCACTCAAGCCATAGCTGTGGGAGGGAAAGAGAAAGAGAGAGAGTAAAAGAAAGAATAGGAAGGGGGAGGGGTAGAGAAGCAGATGGTTACTTCTCCTGTGTGTATATCTGTTAGTAAAAGCCATGGAAATAGATGGGAGCACCTTGAGGGAATGTATAGAGCAGTAGTTCTTAACCTGGGTTCTATCGAACCCTAGGGGTTGGATGAATCAGTCTCAGGGGTTCGGAGAAACCTCTGCCATGGAGGCCAGAATAAAGTAATACGATAATTTGTTGTGAGTTCATGAACTTTGTTGGTTTTGTTCTTTGAGCAAGGTAATGTTCATGCACAGCTCATTTTGTGCACCAGTAAAAAAAACATATACCTATGTCTTGAATTTGGGAAAAAAGAATCATATTTTATTTATCACTAAAAAAGGGTTCAGTGAATGCGCATATGAAACTGGTGGGTTCGGTACCTCAATTAAGGTTAAGAACCACTGGTATAGAGTAAAGGGAAGATGGCAAAAAAAAAAAATGAGGGAGCAATACAGAACAAGAAGAAAAGACATATAGAAGAAAGAAAAATAAAGAAGCAGCAGAAAATAGTGTTTCAGAGGACATGAGGACCTTTCTCTTACCTTAGCTACACCATAACTAAATTGTCCCTCAGTACAAAAATATACAACCATGTGATAAAAGATAAACATTTCAGTTGTTAACACTTTAAAAAAATTGTGTCCTGCCTGACCAGGCAGTGGCGCAATGGATAGAGTCTCAGACTTGGATGCAGAAGACCGAGGTTCGAGACCCCGAGGTCGCCAGCTTGAGCGCGGGCCCGTCTGGCTTGAGCAAAAGCTCACCAGCTCGGACCCAAGGTCACTGGCTCCAGCAAGGGGTTGCTTGGTCTGCTGAAGGCCCGCGGTCAAGGCACATGTGAGAAAGCAATAAATGAACAACTATGGTGTTGCAACGGCAATGAAAAACTAATGATTGATGCTTCTCATCTCTCTCTGTTCCTGTCTGTCTGTCCCTATCTATACCTCTCTCTGACTCTCTCTCTGTCCCTCTAAAAAAAAAAAAAAAAAAGAAAAAAAATTTGTGTCCTTATTTTATCCTAAAAATAATTTATTTAAATAGAAATTTTATTTTTCTGGATTTATTGATGACATTTGAATGCTGCCATTCTCTTAGATAGTTTCTTAGGCATTAAACAGACACTTAAATAGGTAAGGTTTTTTTGTTTGTTTGTTTCATGTGAAGTGTTATGAGGGAGAAATCATATATTCATATAGTACTGTGTGCATGGCATAGGATTTTGTCATAGACATTGTTCAAAAATATTTCCTGAAGAATAAATAAATAAAAAACGAGCCTGTTACTCTGAATTTTATAAGGCTAGTGTTGGTCACAATTTACTTTTTAAGCATTAGAATATCTATTTTAAATGATACCATAAGTAGGCCTTAGAGCAGGGGTCCCCAAACTTTTTACACAGGGGGCCAGTTCACTGTTCCTCAGACCATTGGGGGGCCGGACTATAAAAAAAAACTATGAACAAATCCCTATGCACACTGCACATATCTTATTTTAAAGTAAAAAAACAAAACAGAAACACATACAATATTTAAAATAAAGAACATGTAAATTTAAATCAACAAACTGACCAGTATTTCAATGGGAACTATGGGTGCGGATGCATCCTGTGCTCCTCTCACTGACCAACAATGAAAGAGGTGCCCCTTCCAGAAGTGCGGCAGGGGCCAGATAAATGGACTCAGGGGGCCGCATGCGGCCCGCAGGCCGTAATTTGGGGACCCCTGCCTTAGAGAAATAAAATTAATGCTTAAAGAATGAAGCACACTTAGTGCAAGATTACTTCAATCTCTACTTAGAAGAAAACTTAAATCTTACAATTCCTAGTTGTAAATTAGAAAACCTAGGTACAATAAAAACTATTATGTATTTTCTTGGGTTAACCAAAAAAAATCACATGCATTTTAAATTTAGACTTCTGACAAGGAAGTGTTACATGTCTATGGCAGGATTAATTTTTGCTCTGTCAGAATTGTCCTGATGCTAGAGTTATTTTAAGCCATAGAAATAAAGTGTTATGGTTGCCAAATACTAGGTGCCATCTAGTGGCCAGTTAAGATTTAAGTCAAATAAATGTTCAGAATTCCCAAGTGTTCAGAGATTATTCTTCCCCCAACCCGCTTTTCCTTTTTTTAATTTTTTACAATGAGGTTTTTCTTTAGCTTCAGAATATATACATTTAATTTTATTTTTCAATTACAGTTTACATTTAATATGATTTTGTGTTAATTTCAGATGTACAACACTGTGGATCACTTTCTGAATGATATAATCCATTTTAACCATTATGCTAAATTAAATAAGCCAGTCAGAGAAAGACAAATGTCATATGATTTCACTCATATGCACAAATGAACTAGTAAGCAAAATAAAGACCCATAGATAGACAGCAGGTTGACAGCTATTGAGATAGGTGTTGAGGAGCTGGGTTGGTAGTGAAGGTGTTGAGTAAAAAAAAAAGAGAGAGAGAGAGAAAAAAAAAACTCATAGGCACAGAAAACTGTAATGAGTACAGGGAAAGAAGGGTGGGAGAAGGTGAAGGAACATATGGGAGGAATAAATGGTGATAGAAGACGACGACTTGGGGTAGTGAACACACAATACAGTGTACAGATGATGTGGTGTGGAATTGTGCAATCGAATTTCGCATAATTTTGTTAACCAGCATCATACCAATAAATTCAACAAGAAGAAAAAATAAAGTTGGAAAAAATCAATTTAAGAAGTTTCAAATCCTTCAAATTTATATTTCTACAAGTGAAATATCCTTCAGGGCTATCGTTTCTCATTAGAATCTTAATTGATTTAACATTGCAACTTTGTGTCAAGGTATTTTATTACTTGATTTTCAGTACAAGGGATAGTATATTCTAATTAAAATATATGCCAGAAATTGTATTGTTTTCCAAAGTTTTCACTCTTCTTCCCCAAATTAAATTTGATTCCTTACAAAGCCACACTAAAACAGCAATAATTGATTGACATTAATAATTGTCATAGCTAGTCATTTTTAAGGTAGAAAATAAAAAACTTGGATTTGTACAGTATCCAACTAACAAGTCTCATGAAAATTTTTTAACATTTTAGAATCCCCAAATTTAGAACTAGTGAGATAAGAGCACAAAATACAGTACTGGTAAATGTTAAGAATTTCATGTCCAAAAACTTTTAGAAATAAAAAGTTAATAACTTAATAGTGCATCTAATGTGTATCTTTAATAAACATAATAATGTGGTGATACATTATTTAATATTGATACTTATTCTGATTATAACAAAAAATCTATAAAAAAGTAGTAAATGAGATTATAGCTTATTTTATCAGATCAAATTGAAAAATTAAGGAAAGTTAATATCATCTTGCTATCTGGCATTTACAGGCCTTTACTATATAGTTTAATAAAAAAACAAACATATAGTTTGATATAATACATCCATTTTATTTGGCAAGAGTTATCACTCATTTCTTTTAAGCAGTCATTTCTAACTATATTAACTCCATGATAAAGCAAAGGTTTGTTAAATTAATCTGGCCTGGCCTGACCAGGTGGTGGCGCAGTGGATAGAGCATCGGACTGGGATGCGGAAGACCCAGGTTCGAGACCCCGAGGTCACCAGCTTGAGCATAGGCCCATCTGGCTTGAGCAAAAGCTCACCAGCTTGGACCCAAGGTCGCTAGCTCCAGCGAGGGGTGGATCTGTCTGCTGAAAGCCCGCGGTCAAGGCACATGTGAAAAAGCAATCAATGAACAACTATGGGGTCACAACGGCAATGAAAAACTAATGATTGATGCTTCTCACCTCTCTCCGTTCCTGTCTGTCTGTCCCTATTTATCCCTCTCGCTGACTCTCTCTCCGTCCCTGTAAAAAAAAAAAAAATTAATCTGGCCTGGAAATACAACATTTCTGGGTAACAATTCTGGTGAGTTAATAAAAAGTGAAATATTTAAAAATTATGAAATATCACTTGTTTAATAGAAAATAAATACAAAAATGCATGGGCTAAGATTATATTTAATCAACAATTGTTTATTAAATATCAACTATAAGCAGGATGCTTGGGATATATCTTTGAACAAGAGTAGATAATGTCACCACTTTTAAAAGAATAGTATTTAAAGTTTTTTTCTTTCTTTTTTTTTTTTTTTACAGGGACAGAGAGAGAGAGAGAGAGGGATAGACAGACAGGAACAAAGAGAGGTGAGAAGCATCAATCATTAGTTTTTTGTTGCCATCGCAACACCTTAGTTGTTCATTGATTGCTTTCTCACATGTGCTTTGACCGCGGGCCTTCAGCAGACCAAGCAACCCCTTGCTGGAGCCAGCGACCTTGGGTCCAAGCTGGCGAGCTTTTTTGCTCAAGCCAGATGGGCCCGCACTCCAGCTGGTGAGCTCGGGGTCTCGAACCTGGGTCTTTCGCATCCCATTCCGATGCTCCATCCACTGTGCCACCCCCTGGTCGGGCAGAATAGTATTTAGAAATAATATTTAGGTGAGATATTTGGCAGATGTTTAAAAATTAATACAATTTCAGGTAGTAAAATATAAACTCATGGTGGATTGGAGAATAGGAGACTTTTTTGATGTAAAATAGAAAAATAATTAAAGGGGACTTTATTAACTTATTTGATAACTTGAAAAGGTTGGAAATTGCTTATGTAGACACCTCTTAGAATTTTCTTTTCAGACAGTAGTCTGGTGCAATATCCTTTTCTTTCATGACCCATTTATTATAATAAGTTTTAAAAATAAAATATTAATGAAAACACTAATACCTCAGCATAACAGTGTCTCACTATGTAAAGATTTGAAGAGGATAGTGAAATGTTTAACTCAGTAGAATATAACATGAAATTATTTTTATTTTTTTATCCACCACCACCCCAACAGGACTAAGTTAAAGCTTATTTTTCCTAATGAGTTGTAGAAATCCTAAGAATATTTATAAGAAGAGATTTTTATAGCTTTTCAATTATGTTCAGTTATTAAAATCTCAGTCACATTTAGTCCAGTTTATCTCCTAGCAAAAACTTCAGTCAGGGAAAGAGGAAGAAATTACTTTGCTATTTGGCTGTTTATCTTGTTTCTGACTTTTTTCTTTAAAAATTTGGGTTCAGGAGGGATTCCAAGATGGCCGCAGAGTAGGAGGAAGAAATATACACCTGTTCCCAAACCCAAACAAGATGTAAAGCTAAAATGCAGAGTAATTCAACCTGAATAACAACTGAAGTCTAGATGAACCAAAATATTAAAACCAAAGATTTATATAAGTCACATAGAGCTTGATAAGAAGGGCAGAGAGGCAGAAAAGTCTGAACCCCACACCTACGAGTAGCAGCTTAAAAGCTAGAGAGACATGCCGGCTGGAAAACTCCTTCCCCACAAGAGCATGGGGTCTCAACCCCATGCAGTGATCCCCAATGCAGAGCAACAGAGATGAAAAGAGGAACTCAATTAGCACCGGGTGGTGAAAATCAGCGAAGATTCAGTCCATCTGGGAGAGAAGGGAGTCTGCTAGAAACCCAGATGCCACTTTCCCAGGGTTGAGCACTCCTATCGTTACAGCACCAGCCTGGGGAGTGCACTACCTGGTCCTCCAACTCCTGGTGACACCAGTATGCTGAGCTCAGGTCCTGCAAACGGGTCTGCTGGCTTCAACGAGCAGTGACTTTTGGGGTGGTCTTTGTCTGCGATAGCTCTTGGTAGAGACTCAGAGAGTGATTGAACTGTGTCGCTATAAAAAGTGGACCATTCTTCCCCACTTGGACACATAACAGGCACCCCACCCCACCCCTATTAAATTATCTGTTCTGCCCTTTCACTCCCTGTAGCTCCACCCTCCTGGGTTCAATTTTGTAGGGGAATCAGAGTTAGAATTTACAAAGTTAGAATTTACAGAGTTAGAATTTATAAAGCATGTCTCCTAGGAAGCTTTGTCCAAGATACAGATGGGTGTGTGCTCAGTTGTGTGACTACATTGCAAGGGTGGGTGGAACACTCATATCTTCCCTACATACTCAGCTCATGTTATTCCCCCAGCCCATGTTATGACCTGCCTTTCCAGCACCTAGAAGCCCAACCTTGCTGAATTCAGTTTTGGGGAGGGGGGGATCTGAGGGTTGCTCAGAGCTGGGACTTTCGGTTGCAAGTCTCCCTTGAAGGCTCTTGCCTGGGAAGGAGATAAAGTGCCTGCCCCTCTTCTAAAGGTTTTGCTGGAACCATCCACAATGGGAGACTGTTTGGGCCTGCTATCCCAAGTCCTGGTGGATCACACTGCCGAACTCATTCCTATGGGGGAGTGGAAGGAGCACTGCTTGGAACTAGGGTATTAAGAGTGCATCTCCCTCAGAGATTATTGTTTGGAACTAGGAAAAAGTACTTAACCACACAACTCATAATGGGAGACTCTTGCTCTGTCCTCTCAAGCCCCAGTGGCTCCAACCTGCTGAACTTGCTCTTACAGAGGGGATGGCTGGCTGCAGTCAACCTGAACCTGCAGCATGCTCCTACTGGGGGAGCTAGAATTAGAGACTGTGGCAGAGACTGAGTGATATGGTTCTGGAATAGTGGCCACTCTTCCCTAATTGAGGGCCAGGCCATATGACCCACAGGTAGGGAACCCACTAGCCCCATCCTCTCAACTCAGGTCACCCTGGCCTACTGTGATGATGATCTATGGAAGAGTCTGTGAGTTGTGGCTAGCCTGGGCTCACCAAACAGTTTTTCTTTAAAATGCTTTTGAAGCAAACCATGCAATGTCAGGAAGAGGCAAAGTACCTAACTGGTGGAGGTAAAAATCAGAGAGCCTCAGAGCTTTTACATATCTTTCCACAGCTCTAAGTTGGAAGAAGCTTACTCTTGTACATGGATTGGCCCCTCCCACAAATATCCAGGTCCAGTAGATTCAACAACCCCATACAGCAAATTGTGTGATAGCTACAGACAGGTAGTCCAAGGCCAGTTACACACAATGTCTGACATTAATAATATTCTGTACCCTGCCCAAGTGGTCTCAAAACTAGTGAAACCAGTGGTGGGCTTTAGACCACATTACAGCTTGACCCAACTAGCCACACAAGTCTCACACCCAAGAGAGGATCTTAGAAAGCACCAGACCCTGCTGTGAACAATTCTACTTCAGGAGGCAGCTTTTGCACAGAAAGCCAAACATGGTAATTGAGGCTTATTCTCAGAGTCAGTCAATCTGATTGATTAACTTCTACTCACAAGAGGACTAAAAACTTTTAAGGCTCAACTACAATAGAAGGTGGCACATAACCCACAAGAAACACTGCTGGAGCACCAAACTCTGGTAATCTAGAAGATTGAAAAACTGATCCCAATTAGATACCCACAACATAAAATCAACGTAACTGCTTTGAGCATCATAGCATATATACTTAATAATCAGAGAAAACAATTGGGGAGGGGACAATATGCTATAAATGAAAGAAGTAAATTCCAAAGAAAGAATTAAGTAAAATAGAAGAAAGCAAGTTATCAGATGCAGATTTTAAAACAACGGTGATGACGATGTTAAGGACCTTAAGAAAAGAATGAATGATCTCAGTGAGAACATAAACAAAGAGCCAGAAAGCATTAAAAAGGACACAGAAACCATAACAAATGGTTTCTGTCAGAAATAAAGAATACAATATTTGAAATAAACAATACGCTAAAACAGTGGTTCTTAACCTTTTTTGAGGTACTGAACCCACCAGTTTCATATGCGCATTCACCGAACCCTTCTTTAGTGATAAATAAAATATGATTTTTTTTCCAAATTCAAGACATAGGTATATATTTTTTTACTGGTGCACAAAATGAGCCGTGCATGAACATCACCTTGCTCAAAGAACAAAACCAACAAAGTGCATGAACTCACAACAAATTACGGTATTACTTTATTCTGGCCTCCGTGGCAGAGGCTTCTCTGAATCCCTGAGACCGACTCATCAAACCCCTAGGGTTTGATAGAACCCAGGTTAAGAACCACTGCACTAGAAGGAGTTAACAGCAAGTTAGATGAAGCAGATTATTAAATCAGTGATTTAGAGGACAAGATAACAGTAAACCCAAGCAGAGCATTAAAAAGAAAAGAAAAAAAGAATTTTAAAAAATGAGGAAAATCTAAAAGACCTCTGAGACAACATAAAATGTAACAATATCTGCATCATAGGTGTATCAGAAACAGGAGAGAGTGAGCAAGGGATCAAGAACCTGTTTGAGGAAATAATGGCTGAATACTTTCTAAACCTTATGAAGGAAAAAAACACACAAGTTCAGTAAGCACAGAGAGTCCCCATCTAAATGTACACAAAAAAGGTCTACACAAAAACACATCCTAATTAAAATGAAAAAGGTTAAACACAAGAGAAAATTTTAAAAGCAACAAGTAAGGAACAATTAGTCGTCTACAAGGGAGCTCCCATGAGATTGTCAGCTGATTTTTCAAGAGCAACACTTTAGGCCAGAATAGATTGGCACAAAAATTCAAAATGATGAAAAGCCAGGAACTACAACCAAGACTGCTCTAACTAGCTAGGTCATCATTTAAAATTGAAGGTAAAATAAAGAGGTTCCCAGACAAAAAAGCTAAAGGTGTTCAGTGCCATCAAACCAGTATGGCAAAACTACCAAAGATCCTGCTTTAAGGGGAAGAAAAATAAAAAAAATAGAGACAAACATACAATAGAGTATAAAAAATAAAATGGCAATAACTAAGTAACTATCAATAACAACCCTAAATGTAAATGGGTTAAATAATCTGATCAAAAGATTATTTTTTGATAATAATAATCAAAAGATTATTATTTGAGACCACTGAGTGGATAAGAAAACATGACCCATATATATACTGTCTACAAAAGACCCACCTCAGAACAAAAGATAGAGACTGAAAGTGAAAATATAGAAATAAATATTACATGCAAATGGACACACAGAAAAAAGGTTAGAGTAGCAAAACTTATGTCAGATAAAACAGACTTCAAACAAGGGCCATAACAAGAGACAAAGAAAGGTAGTACATAATTCTAAAGGCATTAATCTAGCAACAGGATACATCCCTTAAAAACATATATACACAGCACAGAAATGCCTAACTATACAAAGAACATAGACTGAAAGTAAAGAGATGGAAAAAGTATTTTATTCAAATGGAAATGAAAAAATAAAAGGCTGGAGTAGCAATACTTATATCTGACAAAAGGACCTTTAAAACAAAGGCTGTAGTAAGGGATAAAGAAGGTCTCTACATAATGATAAAGGAAGCAATCCAACAGGAGGATATAACCATTGTAAATATTTATGCACCTAATATAGGAGCACCTAAATATATAAAGCAGATTTAAATGCACATAAAGGGTGAGATCGACAGCAATATTATAATAGTTGGGTGTTTTAATAGATCCTCCAGACAGAAAATTAACAAAGAAACAGCAGCCTTATGTGACAAACTAGATTAACTGGATTTCATTGGTATCTTCAAAACCTTTCACCCCAAAGCGGCAAAATATACATTTTGTTCGAGTGCTCATAATATATTCTCTAAGATAGACCACATGTTAGGACACAAAATGAGTCTCAATAAATTTAAGAAGATTGAAATCATATCAAGCATGTTCTCTGATCACAATGGCATAAAACTAGAAATCAACTACAATAGAAAAACTGAAAAACACTCAAACTCTTGGAGGTTAAATAGCATGTTATTAAATAATGAATGGGTTAACAACAAGATCAAGAAAGAAATCAAAAGAATTTTTGAGCCTGACCAGGTGGTGGCACAGTGGATAGAATATCATACTGAGACATGAAGGACCCAGGTTCAAAACCCCACGGTCACTGGCTTGAGCACAAACTCATCCGGCTTCAGTACAGATTCACCAGCTTGAGCATGGGGTTACTGGCTTGAGTGTGGGATCATAGACATGACCCCATGGTCACTGGTTTGAGCAAGGGGTCACTCGCTCTGCTGCCCATGTCAAAGCACGTACGAGGAAGGAGTCAATGAACAACTAAAGAGAATACCACAGTAAAGAATTGATGCTTCTCATCTCTCTCCCTTTCTGTCTGTCTGTCCCTATCTGTCCCTTTCTCTGTCTCTCTCTTTCTCTCTCTCTCTGTCACACACAAAAAAGTTTCTGAATCCGGAAAGATGGCGACGGAGTAGGCAGACATTCCAACTGCCACCTCCCAGGACCAAACTAGATTACAACTTAATTTAAGAACAATTGTCATGAAAAACCAACTTTGGGCTAAACTAAAAGGAAGTTATAACCAAGGCTCACCGAAGAAGCCACACTGAGACTGGAAGGAAGGGTGAATGTAGTTAGAGTGCAGAGCACATTTCTAGCAGCTATGGTTGATGCTATGCTGTGAGAACACTCCAGCACTGGAAACCCTTCTACTCACACCCAGGAGGGAGCTCACCCGCTGTAAGGCAACCAGGCAGCTCCCTGATCTTTTTAGCCATTGGCTTTGAAGAACACGCTGTAACACCCTATAGGTTGAACCTGTGTATATAAGCTAGCTTACTTCCTGAATAAAGCGAATCTGTGTCACTGAACCTGGTCTCTGGAGCTGGGTCTCTTCGTCTCTGTTGTCCTCACCCCCGGTGGGCCTTGTCCACAACTGGCACCTGAACAGGGACCCAACCGGCATCCAAGGGATAGGTGAGTGACCTTCTGCAATGGGAAGAAACCTTCTCCCTCACTCTTGAACCCCGCAAGCTCGAGCCCTCCATGCCCTATTGCAGAGTAGGTTAAAGTTAAAGTTAGTGAAAAGGATCTTAGTACTTACTGGGAGATCCTCTCTGGTTTCAATTCTTGACTTAGGGATGCGCCTCTCTGGGACCCGGACACTTGGGCCAGAGCTCTCCAATGCGTTTGTTCGGCCAAAGTACATGAAGGACAGACCTTCTCTCTCGGCCTCACTCCTGCCCTATTAGCAATACATGCCTGCCTGACTGGTGCTTCTGCTGAGGACCCTCTGCTGGTTCCTAAGGTTCTACAAGCTACTCCTCTTTCAGAGGAGCTCCTAGCCCCTTATTTGCCTACCCCTGCAGAGGAGGAAGGTAATTGGGCCTCTGAGTATGATAAACTTGCAATCGAGTGCACAGAAACAAAACCAACTGAATTAATAACTGCGCCATCAGCTCCACTGCCTGAAGAAGTGGAAGTTGCCACTTCCACGGTCCCTGCGGGGGCTCAGTGCCCCACCCAAGTTCCTCAGATTCCACTTTCTACCCCTGCTTTAAATCCAACCTGTGTCTCCGCTGTAGACCCATGGGCCAGCCTATACGCCCCTTTGTGTCAACAAAGAGATATTTCTCATGCAGTATTAGGATTAGAGCCCCCTCACCTTTTTCCAGTCAACATTAACCCTACCACCGCAGGGCCACAAGCTTGGTACCCTCATGACCAGAAAACAGTCATTACTCTCAGGAAGGCCATCCAGGAAGATGGCCTTCACTCTCCCTATGTTCAGCAATTACTTAAGAATATCAGTATTTATTTAAATTGCCCCATGATTGGAAAATGCTGGCTCAAGCAGTCCTCACCATGGGAGACTTAATTCAATGGAAAGCTTTGTACAATGAGCAATGTAAAATAATAGGTGAAAGGAATCAAAGGGCTGGTATTAACCTCACCCTGGAAGCCCTCAAAGGAGAAGGGCAATTTGCTTCCCCTGCTGTACAAGCTACTGGACCCCTCAGTATTTTGATCAAGTATGCCTATGTGCTACTAGAGCATTTACCCAAACTAATGCTCATGGAAGGTCCTTGAAGCTGTCCAAATTGCTTCAGCATCCTAATGAACCTTTTTCAGACTTCCTAGGAAGGGTCCAAGAAGCTGTAAAGTGTAAAGTAACACAGGCTGATGCAGCAGATGCTCTTACTAAAGAACTAGTGTGGGAAGGCGCTAATGGAGAATGTAAACAGGCAATAGGACCCATCAGAGCTGCACCCCTAGACCAGGGGTCCCCAAACTACAACTCGCGGGCCATATGCGGCCCCCTGAGGCCATTTATCTGGCCCCACTGCACTTCCGGAAGGGGCACCTCTTTCATTGGTGGTCAGTGAGAGGAGCACAGGATGCATCTGCACCCATAGTTCCCATTGAAATACTGGTCAGTTTGTTGATTTAAATTTACTTGTTCTTTATTTTAAATATTGTATTTGTTCCCATTTTGTTTTTTTACTTTAAAATAAGGTATGTGCAGTGTGCATAGGAATTTGTTCATAGTTTTCTCTTATAGTCCAGCTCTCCAACAGTCTGAGGGACAGTGAACTGGCCCCTTGTGTAAAAAGTTTGGGGACCCCTGCCCTAGACAATTGGGTCCTTGCCTGCCGAGATGCAGGCAGCAACTCAGCAGCGGCCCTTGCTACTGCTCTTGCAACCCAGTTAATTGTCTCCCATCAGGGAAGCCAACAAACACAAGGAGCCTGCTTTGAATGTAAAGGCATAGGACATTCTGCGTGGCAGTGCCCTAATAGGAAAGGGAAAAACGATAAAAAAACAAACAAACAAACAAGAAACACCTTCCATGTGTCCCCGTTGTTAAAAGGGATTTCACTGGAAACGAGACTGCCGCTCAACTACTATCACAGATGAAAAGCCCCTTTAAACAAGAAGCAGGGCAGCTCTCAGCCTCACCCATAAGAGAGCAACTTCCCTCGGTAGTCTATTGGACCTTACCTTAACTCAGAATAAGGCCTTTCTGACCCTGCGAGTAGGCCACCCCATTCTTGGGCTCATAGACTCAGGTACTGATGTTTCTGTAATTAGAGAAGAGGATAAAAAGGAAGGCTGGGCTGCGGCCCAGGCCTCTCATACAGGGAATTAGTGGAGTGCGACCAGCCCAACAAGCCGTACGGTCACTCCATTGGACAGATCCAGATGGGACAACTGGAGTTTTCAGTCCCTTACTTATGACTGAATTACCACATACACTTTGGGGATGAGATGTGCTGTCTTTACTCCATGTCTTTATTACCAGCCAGCCCCCCCAATTCTAAAGGCCACTGCTCAACTAAAACCTCCAGAACCCATCAAAATTACATGGGATACCGAATAACCAATTTGGGTCAAGCAGTGGCCATTAACGAAATCAAAATTAAAAGAGTTACACAAGCTAGTTCAGCAACAGTTAGAAGCCAAACATATTGAACCCTCCATTAGTACTCATAATTCACCCGTTTCAGTGATACAGAAGAAGGCATCCTGAAAATGGAGAGTTCTCCATGATTTAAGGGCAATTATTAAGCATATGGCAAAAATGGGCACTTTACAGCCAGGCTTACCACATCCCTCTGCGGTACTGCAGGCAGCCCATATCAAAATTCTAGACATCAAAGATTGTTTTTTCTCAATCCCCTTCCATCTGGAAGACAAGCCTTATTTTGCTTTTACTGTGCCCTCCGCTAATCATGCCCTTCTGGCTCAAAGGTATCAGTAGTGGACAGGCCTACTGCAAGGCATGAAAAATAGCCCCACCATCTGCCAGCATCTGTAGGCATTGCAACACAAACTTTGCAGGAGCAATGCCTCATATACCATTATATGGATGACATATTAATAGCTCATGTCGATCCTATGATATTAGAAGAATGTTACCAGCAGCTCTTAGCTAATTTGAATGCCATTGGACTTTCTGTAGCAAACCCTGCTGCCTTTTACTTTCTTGGGATATCACATAGGGGAAGAAATAACACCTATTTCCCCTATGCTCACAGTCCCTCAGCAATGCTCTTTACATGAATTACAAGAGCCATGTGGTCAAATAAACGGGATACGTGGATACCTATCTATTTCTACTGTGGAATTAGACCCCTTATTCTCTCTCCTCGAAGGTGACACAGAGCCCACTAGCATCCTTATAACGGACGTTAACAATGCTATTTGCTCTGTGTCGACAGCCAGACTAGAACCTACTCAGCCAATCTCAGCCATTGTCCTGGCCACAAAAGGCACTCCTACTGGAGTCCTATTTCAGAACAAACCCTTTTATTGGGTACACTTAGCATATAGTCAGCTGTCTAGAATCACTCCCAGCAAGACCACAATCTGCATTCTTGGCTGGAAGCTACAATGAACTTGTGTCACCTTATATGGCCGAGAGCCTGATGCACTTATCCTACCAATTCCTCTTGACCGTATACAATTTCTCCTAGACAAAGATTTAGAAATGCAGACGCTCTTAGCTAACTATCCTGGACAAGTAGACAATCACCTCCCCACTGATCGACTTTTACAGACACTACAAAGGGTCCCCCTATAAACCACCCTTTATTCGTATCCAGCATATACCCCTATTCCACACAGCATGCTTGCCTTTACAGATGCCAGTCGGTCCTCCTGTAAAATAATGTTCAAAGCACAAACGGAAGGCACTAAATTTCACAAATATAGCTATGAGGGGTCAGTACAAGTAGATGAACTGCTAGCCATCTACTAAGCTCTACACCTTTGGCAACATGGCCCCCTTAACATCTTTTCAGATAGCACCTATGCAGTACAAACAGTCAAAGGTCTAGCCCATTCCACCTTCTGACCCAAGCAAACGTTAGTTGACATAGCCCTCTGCCAACTCAAAAAGCTCTTAAAAGAATGTTAACACCCTTGGTATATTCAACATCTTCATTCTCACTCAGGCTTACCTGGTCCTTTTACAGCAGGCAATGCACAGGTGGATCACCTAGTTTTAACAGTTTTCCCTATTGAGCAAGCCAGACAGCTGCATGCCCAATTTCATATGTCTGCCCATTCTCTCAAATCTCTCTTCCCCCAACTAACTCACACAACCTGCAAGCACCTCGTTTGTACATGCAAGCACTGTGAACCTCTACTACCCCTAGGCCCCCTACAGCCACAGGGTGTTAACCCTCGGGCCCAATGCAGTGTGGCAAGTAGATGTTACCCATGTTTCCCAATTTGGAAAGCTCCACTATGTCCACATTGCTGTGGACACCTACTCAGGAGCAATTTCTGCTACAGCACTCTCCGGGGAAAAAACTAAACACACAATCCTTGCACTTCGCCAAGCCTTTGCCTGCCTTGGTGTCCCCTGGGAACTTAAAACTGATAGGCCTTGTTATACCAGCCACCAGTTGAAGACTTTTTGTTCGCAGTGGCATTTCACACACCGACTAGACATTCCTTATAACCCCCAAGGGCAAGCCGTTATTGAATGGTGGCATAAGGACATCAAGCTCCAAATACAAAAAGACAGGGGGGATATGCCCCGGGCTTCACCCAGAGAAGTGCTTACCAGTGTTGTCTTCACTCTTAATTATTTAACTTTTGATTCTGATGGTATGACTCCAGCCTACAAACATTGGGGAGGCCTTCATAGCCACCCAACCCCTTTACCATTGGTATGCTGGAAGGACCTAGCCAAAGCTCAGTGGCGAGGACCACACCCTCTTCTAACACAAGAGAGAGGTTATGCTTGTGTCTTTCCAGAAAACAGCCCTCAGCCAATTTGGATCCCAGAACGAAACACAAAGCCAGTCCCGGTGTCCCAAGATGAACCCTCTGACGAACCCCCCAACCCAGGAGATGGCAAATCTTACCCTAGATGAATGCCCGAGGGGAGGAGGTCCTCAGCACTCCAGAAGAAGACCTTTCGGCCGATGTGCACACCCCATCACCTGGGGAGATATGAAGGCTTTAGCGGAGCAAGCCCAGAGAATGGCCTCTGATGGGCCCCCAGGCCCTGGTACTCTGTTCCTGCTTATGTGTGCTGTAATACTGCTAGCTCCCAGACACCCGTGGACCCCCACGCCTGGGCTACTTTTCCCCACCCAGGCATTATCCTGCCCATAGAGACAAACTATCATTCATCAAGTCCAACTGGCCCTAATTAAAAGAGAAGGGGAAAATATAGGTAGAGCTCAGAGCACATTCCTAGCAGCTGTGGCTGATGAAATGCTGTGAGAACACTCTAGCACCTGAAACCCTCCTAGGTACACCCAGGAGGGAGCTCACCCGCTGTAAGGAAGTGACTCAGAGCACCAACCAGGCAGCTCCCTGATCTTTTTAGCCATTGGCTTTGAAGAACATGCTGTAACGCCCTATAGGCTGAACCTATGTATATAAGCTAGCTTAGCTCCTGAATAAAGCATATCTGTGTCACTGAACCTGGTCTCCAGAGTCAGGTCTTTGCGTCTTTGTCATCCTCACCCTTGGTGGGCCTTGACCACAGGTGGAGATGCAGAAAGGGCTGCCCTGCTCACAACAGTGAGTGGCAGCCCAGAGGGATTCTCATGGCAGGATGAGTTGCCTGGAGAGGAGTGGGTCCTCAGCCCCAGGCCTGGGTCCCCAGCCTAGAGCCCCAGAACCTAGAAGAGGTGCCCAGACAACATTCAGCTGTGAAAAGAGCTGGGTTTCTGTCCACGAGAAAGAGACAAACCTCTCGGACACAGACTCCATTTTAAAGGGCCCATGCAGAAAACCTCGTTCACAGCCACTTACCCAGGGCTCTGGCAGGGGAGAGCTGAGAGGACCAGAGTTGCGTGAGGAGAGTGTAAAGTCGGAGGCCCAAGGAGAGACATTGTGGGGCCAGACATTGGAACCCCTGTGCTAAATCATTCTCAAGTACTGCAGTCACCATCTTTCTTGAGTGGAGCAATCCCCTCTGAGTGGCATCAGATTGGGGAAAAGCAACTGCTCCACCCTCAGGAGTCTCTCCTACCCCCAAGGATGGTGACGGGTCCTTCTGAGAGGCCTAGAAGCAGTGGGTGCATCATTGACTCAGTTTTATGATGTTGAGACCGTATCCCACACACACACTCTCCCAAGTCTATTTATTACTGGTGCTTCCACCTCACAGGAGACAGAGTGGAAACTGTCTGTAGACCTAGCAGACCACACCTCTGGGACTCAGAGGACACACCCACCGGACTCCTTAGGCCGCACCATACTGAAGTCTGTAAAAAAAAAGTCTGGACAGACTGACACCTGGGGCTGAGGGGCTAAACCACACCTACCACTCTTCCTAATCCCTAAATTGCCACAGGCTCTAGAATCTAACAGTGGTTTTTTTAGTGGCTGAGCCCAACAAGCAACCAAAATTTATAAAGAACTTTTAAAATGCAACACCAGAAAGATAAACAATCCAATTAAAAAGAACTGAATAGAGGCCTGACCAGGCGGTGGCACAGTGAATAGAGCGTCAAACTGGGATGCAAAGGACCCTGGTTCGAGACCCCAAGGTCGCCAGTTTGAGCGCGGGCTCATCTGACTTGAGCAAAAAAGCTCACCAGCTTGGACCCAAGGTCGCTGGCTCGAGCACAGGGTTACTCAGTCTGCTGAAGGTCCACGGTCAAGGCACATATGAGAAAGCAATCAATAAACAACTAAGGTTTCACAACAAAAAAATGATAATTGATGCTTCTCATCTCTCTCCGTTTCTATCTGTCCCCATCTATTCCTCTCTCTGACTCTCTCTCTCTCTGTCCCTGAAAAAAAAAAAGAACTGAATAGACACTTCTCCAAAGAGGACATACAAATGGCCAATAAACATATAAAAAAATGTTCAACGTCACTAATCATCAGAGAAATGCTAATTAAGACCACAATGAGATACCACCTCACACCTGTCAGAATGACGCTCATTAACAAAGCAACACACAAGTGCTGATGAAGGGGTAGAGAAAAGGAAACCCTACTGTTCTGCTGGTGGGAATGCAGACTTGTGCAGCCTCTGTGGAGAATTGTATGGGGTTTCCTAAAAAAGTTAAAAATGGAACTGCCTTTTGATCCACCTATCCCACATTTAGGAATATATCCTAAAAATATGAAATCACTGCTTCAAAAGAAGAAATGCACCCCCATGTTTACTGCAGCATTATTTACAATAGCCAAGATCTGGGAAGAGCCCAAGTGTTCAGTTGTGGACGAGTGGATTAAAAAGTGTGGTATATATACACAATGGAATACTATGTGGCTGTGAAAAAAAGAAAATCTTACCTTTTATGACAGCATGGATGGACCTGAAGATTATTATGCTAAGTGAAATAAACCAGGCAGAGAAAGAAAAATATTATATGACTTCACATATATCTGGAATCTAAATAATAAAGTGAACTGAAGAACGGAATAGAGGCAGGGGTGGCGTTACAGGGACCAGAGGGACAGCAGTCAGAAGGAAGGGGGTGAGGGGATGGTATCAGAGAAGATAAAGGAATTAGTAAAACTATATATACATAACACAGAGATATAGATAACAGGACAGCAAATCCTAGAGGGAAAGGGGGAGGGAGTTAGGGAGAGGAGGGCAAAGGGGGTATAAAGAGGGACAGAGTGGTGGGGGGTTAGGGAGTTATATTCAGTGGGACACTTGAATCCATGTAAACACAATAAATTAAAAATTAATAAAAATATTTTTAAAATAGGAGAAAAAATTAACATGAGCCAATTGGCAGTTATAAAAATAGTCATGGGAATGTAAACTATGGGATAAGAAATATAGTCAATAATACTTTAATAACGATGTATGGTGTTAGGTGGGTACTGCTCTTATTGGGACAATCACTTCATCTAATCACTATGCTTTACACCTAATATAATATTGTATGTTAACTAATATTGAAAGAAAAAATTTTTCTTAAAACAAATAAAAATAAATATACAACAACTCAAAATCTATGGGACACAGAAAAAGCAGTTCTGACAGTGAAGTTCATAGCATTACAGGCATACCTTAAGAAACAAACAAAACAAACAAGCTCACAAAAACTTAACCCTGCATCTAAAAGAACTAGAAAAAGAACAACAAATAAAGCCCAGAGGAAGTAAAAGGAAGGAAATAATAAAGATTAGAGAGGAAATAAATGACAGAAAGACTAAAAAACAATACAGAAGATAAATGAAACCACCAGCTGGTTCTTTGAAAAGGTAAAAAAAGATTGATGAATCTTTAACCAGACTCATCAAGAAAAAAAGAGAGAGGACTCAAATAAATAAAATTAGAAATGAAAGTGGAGAAGTAACAACTGACACCACAGAAATAAAAAGGATTATAAGAAAATACTATGAAGATCTATATGCTGAAAAATTGGACAACCTAAGTGAAATGGATAAATTCCTAGAAACTTATAATCATCCAAACCTCAATCTGAAAGAATCAGAAATCCTAAACAGACCAATTACAACAAATGAAATTGAAACAGGTATCTAAAAGCTCCCAGCAAACAAAAGTCCTGTACCAGATGGCTTCACAGGTGAATTTTACCAAACATTCAACAACAACAACAAAAAAAACCTGACACCTATCCTTCTCAAGCTATTTCAAGAAATTCAAGAGGAGGAAAGATGTCTAAGCTCCTTTTATGAGGCAAGAATAATCCTCATTCCAAAACCAGGTAAAGACACTACAAAGAAAGAAAACTACAGGCCAATATTCCTGATGAACTTAGATGCTAAAATCCTCAACAAAATATTAGTAAACCTGATCCAGCAATACATGAAAAAAATCATACATCATGATCAAGTGGAATTTATTCTGGGGAGAGTTTAAAGATTCATGCACAAGTGACCCTGCTCAACATCTTGATCTCCAGCAGCTAGCAAGCTTTACATCTAATCTCCTGCAGTCATTCAAAACGTGCTTTGGAGAATTTCGTGAGCCCACTCGTCATTTTAAGTTCATCACCCATTCACACGAGTGTGCAATGGAGAGCACCGACCTGAGTTACATCTCCACTGTGTCCGTCAGAGATTTTGAGCTACAAGCTGCTGACCTGAAGGCCTCAGACATGTGGGTGAATAAGTTCAAGTCACTGAATGAAGATTTGGAAAGACTTGCAGGACAGCAAGCAGAGTTGGCGAGCAAACACAAGTGGGGAGAAATGAAAAAACTTCAACCCGCAGACCAGCTGATTGTCAAAACTTGGAACGCGTTTCCCGTCACATACCACACACTGCAGCGTGTGAGTATTGCTGTACTGATAATGTTTGACTCTACGTATGCATGTGAGCAGTCTTTCTCACATCTAAAGAACCTTAAGACCAACCTACAATGATGTTTAATGGATGGAAGTCTCAACGCCTGCATGAAGCTTAACCTCAACACGTATCAACCAGACTACAAAGCCATCAGCAAAATCATGCAGCACCAGAAGTAGCATTAATGGTAAGAAGTACTTGATTCATCATTGGTTAGCAACAGCATAACAACGTTATTACAAAGAATTCAGAGACTTATTGTACTTTAAAAGTGTTGGTCTTGGCCTGACCTGTGGTAGCGCAGTGGATAAAGCGTCGACCTGGGAACACTGAGGTCGCCAGTTTAAAACCCTGCACTGGTCTGGTCAAGGCACATATGGGAGTTGATGCTTCCAGCTCCTCCCCCCTTTCTCTCTCTCTCTCTCTCTCTCTCTCTCTTTCTCTCACTCTGTGTCTCCTCTCTAAAATGAATAAAATTTAAAAAAAAAAGAAGTAAAAAAAATAAAATATAAGCATTTTTTAAAAGTGTTGGTCTTACGTAAAATGCACACATTTACTCGTATTTAGTGTTAAACATATTGTATGGTTCTCACAGAATTACATTTTAAAATATGTGGCGTTCATGGCTTTCTCAGCCAAAAGGTTCCCAACCCCTGGTTTATACCATGTAAAATCATTTTTACCATATTTAATCTTTCTGTTGAGAAATATAATTTTTTAACTAAATAGGTGATGACAAATAAAATTATTCTTTCAAACTGTACACTTTATTAGTCACCAGTTTTATTGTAATTACTAAACATGTATATTGAAATTATGTTTAAAAATCTTCTATAAACATAAGCATTATTCTTAGTCTATAATGGGTGTGAGACAATGGGAAGCTTACATGATTCAGTTGTAATTGCATGGCACTTTTATTTATTTTTATTTCTTTGTCTTTATAATAATATAATATGCCAATATGGGAATAATGTTCTATTGAATCAAAGTCTACAAAAATCCGTGAGAATAATGTATTTAACACTGTAAATCACACCTGATTCAAGTAAATACATATGTTAATAATTTTATTGTAAGAAATGTTGACTCTATCTATCATTTATCTATCTTTCTATTTGTCTATTGTGATAAAAGGTTGGGTGTGATAAGACTGACTATGGAGATTTCACTGGTCCAATATTTAAGTTTCTATTCTCATTATTACTATACTGCTCTGGTCAAGTGAGGAAATACAAGGCCCCTTTATTCTTAGATGTCATGTCTCAAATGGAAATGCAGAAATAAAGAGCTCACTTAAGTGATATTTACAAATATTTTAAAAAATATTACACATTTTTGTTCCTTTAATGTAAATACTTCTAAAGTGGATTACACAGATTCTAATATTTATAAATGTAATAAATAGAATAACATTTTCTTGACACAAAAGTAATACAAAGTAAAATTATTAGAGGTAGCTATGGAAAGAGGAAAATATGTGCCAGGAAGTAAAAAAGAAATACAAACAAACAGTTTAAAACAGAATCAATATAAATTAAAATTAGTAATACAGTTGCCAGTAAGAGAAAGGTGTATACCAGAGAGTACAGGAGTAATAGAAAAGGAAAGGCAAGAGGTATTAAAGAACAATGTTTTTTTAAGAAGTTTCAAACTATTGCACTTGACCATCCTCTTTATTAAGAACTAGATAGAATGTATCTTAATGCTAATATTAGGAAGGTTTAACTTTAATTATTTACCTTTAAAAATTAAATTGAGACATCTGTTTAAACATAAGAGGTTGAATTCTTGTATTTATTTCTTATACCTACTCAAACTCCATTAAAATTACAGAAAAAAGTAAGTAAAGTATAATACAAAAAGAGAAAATAAATACGGGGAAAGAGGAGAAAAATAAATAAAAGCTTTTCTTTTGTAACCATCAAATATTTTTATTGAGTACCAGATGTTCAAAAGAAAGTTTGCACCTAGAAATATCTACCTAAGATTTTGAATTACATAATAAAGAATTACAAACCCTACCAAATTCAAGCAGAAAATAGACTTTGAAAGTTAAAAAATAAATTAAAAAAGAATTTTAAAAAATAAGCTTATCTTTTACAATACCAAATATATTGAAACCCCAGAATTCTATAGCCACTCAAGTTGCCATTCATGTGTAAAGTTAATAACAATACTTACGTATATACCTTGGTGGGGGAAAAAATTTCTTTAAGGCATAAAAAATATGATTAAGAGCTCAAAATAGGTGTCATAAGGCAGACATTGAAAGCCATTTAGAATCAACTTAAAATGAATAATTTGCGTAGATATGAGAAATATCTATAAAAATATCAAAACCTATTGAATGGTGTTTAATATTATTTTGTTTGATTTATTGGAGTTACATTGGTCAATAAATTATGTAGGTTTAAGGTGTACAATTTTGTAATACATTATTTGCACATAACATTCTGTGCTCATCACCTAAATTCTAGTCTCCTTTCATCACCATTTATCTCCCGTTTACTCTCTTCCACCTGCCCCATTTCCCATTCCCCTTCCCTCTGGTAATCACCATACCAGAGGTATATGGACACAGAGATTGTCTGTGTCCATTGGTCTTTTTTTTTTCTTTTTAATTCCTTTACCTATTTCACCCAGCCCCCAGGTCCCCAGCCCTCTCATCAGTTTGTTCTCTGTATCTAAGAGTTTGCCTCTATTTGGTTTGTTTATTTTATTCATTAGATTCCACATATAAATGAAATCATATTTGTCTTTTTTTAACTGGCTTATTTTACTTAGCATAATACACTCTAGGGCCATCATGTTGTCAAGAAAGATAAGATTTTCCTCTTTCTTACAGCCGAGTAGTATTCCCTGGTATAAATATACCACACAGCCTTTTTAGCTACTCATCTATTTATGGACACTTGGGCTCTATCCAGATCTTGGTTATTGTATATACCACCGCTATAAACATAGTGGTGCACATAATCTTTTAAACCAGTGCTTCAAGTTTCTTTGAGTATATTCCCAGAATTGAAAATGCTGGGTCATATGGTGGTTGAATTTTTTATTTTTTGAGAAAACTTCATACTGTTTCCCACAGTGGTATACCAATCATTTCCCCAATAACACTGCACAAGTGTACCCTTTTCTCCGCGCACTTCCCAACAATTTTTATGTGTGAATTTATTGATGATAACCTTCTGTGATAATATCTCATTGTGATTTTTAAAAATTTATTGCAGTGACATTGGTTAATAAAATTATATAGGTAAAAGGCTCAGTGAAAAAGGTGAAGAGATTAAGCTAAATAAATAAGCAACCCTTATAAACAGACTACAGTATAATCATTACCAGATGGAAAGAAGAGTTGGAGGAGGTAAGAGAGGTTAGTGGGGAGATAAATGGTGACAAAGGATAGACATGACCTGGGGTGATAAATACACAACACAATATACAGATGACATGCTGTAGAATTGTACTGATTGTGGTTTTAATTTGCAATTTTCTGATGACTAGTGATGATGAACATCTTTTTGTATGTTTATTGGCCATTAGTATATCCTCTTTGGAAAAGTGTCAATTCAGGTCCATTGCCACTTTTAATTGAATTGTTTGGGGTTTTTGATGTTGTTTGGGTTCCTTATAAATTATCGATATTAACCCCTTATCAGATGTACAATTAGCAACTATATTTTCCAATTCAGTGAGTTGTCTTTTCATTGTTTTGATGGTTTCTTTTTTCTGTCCAAGAACATTTTAGTTTGATATAGTTCTGTTTGTTTATTTTTCCTTTATTTCCCTTGCCCAAAGAGATATATTAGCAAAGAAAAGAAATGTCTGAGATTTTATTGCCTATGTTTTCTTCTAGAAATTTTATGGTTTCAAATCTAATATTTAAGTCTTTAATTCACTTTGTGTTTATTCTTATGTATGATGCAAGATTGTGGTCTAGTTTTATTTTTTGCATGTATCTGTCCAATTTTCCCAACATCATTTACTGAAAAGACAGTTTTTACATCACTATATGTTCATGTCTTCTTCATCAAATATTACTTGACCATAAAGGTGTGGGTTTATTTCTGGGGTTTCTATTTTGTTTCAGTAATCTGTATGTATGTTTTTATGCCAGTACTATGTATGCTCTTTTGATTACTATGGCCTTGTAGTATATTTTGATATCAGGTTGTGTGATACCTCCAACTTTGTCCTTCTTTCTCATGATTATTGAGGCTATTCAGGGTCTTTTGTGGTTCCTAATAAATTTTTTATGTATTTGTTCTGGACCCATGATATATGACATTAATATACTGCTCACAAAAATTAGGGGATATTTTATAGCTTCATATTAATTTTTAAATATCCCCTAATTTTTGTGAGCAGTATATTTTAATAGAAATTATGTTGAATCTGTAGATTGCTTTGGGTAGTATGGACATATTAATGATGTTAACTTTTTCCTATCCATGAATACATTATATGTTTCCATTAATTTGTATCTTCCTTAATTTTTTTTTTTAGTATCATAATTTTCTGAGTACAGACTTTTACACCTTAGGTGGAATTTATTTCTAGATATCTAATTTTTGGCTGTTGCGGTTGTAAATGGAACTTTTTTTTTTTTTTACAGGAACAGATAGAGAGTCAGAGAGAGGGATAGATAGGGACAGACAGACAGGAACGGAGAGAGATGAGAAGCATCAATCATCAGTTTTTCGTTGCGACACCTTAGTTGTTCATTGATTGCTTTCTCATATGTGCCTTGACTGCGGGCGACCTCGGGGTCTTAAACGTGGGTACTCCACATCCCAGTATGACGCTCTATCCACTGCCCCACAGCCTGGTCAGGCATAAATGGAACTTCTTAGCTTCTCTTTCTGATGGTTCATTATGAGTGCATAAAATCAGTGATGACTGATTTCTGAATATTAATTTTGTATCTTGCTACCTTAATGAATTTACTTATTCATTTATTGATGGAGTCTTTAGAGTTTTCTATATACAGTATTGTATTATCTACAAGTAATGACAGTTTTACTTCTTTCTTTTCAGTTTGGATACCTTTTATTCCTCTTTCTTTTCTGATTGCTATAGCTAAAACTTTCAGTAATGTGTTGAATAACAATGTTGATAGTAAACATTCTTATCTTAAGGCAAATCTTTTCATTTTTCTGTCATTGAGTAAGACGTTGACTGTATGTTTGCCATATGTGGCCTTAATTATATTGATGCATGTTCCCACTTTGTGAAGAGTTTTTATTATAAATTGGTGCTGTATTTTATCATATTATTTTATTCATCTATTGATATGATTGTGTGTTTTTAGGCTTAATATCCTTCATGTGGTGTATCACATTAATTGATGTTTGAATATTGTACTTAACTTGTATCCCTAAAATGAACACCACTTGATCATAATGTATAAACTTTTAAACATACTGCTGGATCAATTTTGCTAATATTTTGCTGAAAATTTTAGCATCCATGTTCATTGGGGATAGTGGTTTATAGTTTTCTTTCTTTGTAGTGTTTTTATTTGGTTTTGGAATTAGGATAATACTGACCTCTTGAAATGAGCTTGGAAGTCTTTCCTCCTCTTGAATTATTTGGAATAGTTTGAAAGGCATTGTTGTTACTTCCCTTTGAATGTTTGGTAAAACGCACAGGTGAAGCATACAATAGGGAACCTTTGGTTGTTGGGAGCTTTTCAATTACTGCTTTAATTTTACTAGCTGTAATCTGTCTATTCATATTCTCTGATTCTTCTTGATTCAGTTTTGGAAGTTTTGTATCTTTCTAGAAATTTATCCATTTCATCCAGATTGACCAATTGGTTGACATATATTTGTTTATAGTATTTCATTACAATCCTTTGTTTTTCTGTGATATTACTTCTCTTTCATTCTTTATTTTATTTATTTGGGTCTTTTCTTTATTTCCCTTGATGAGTCTGGTTAAATATTTAGTAATCTTGCTCATCTTTTAAAGATCCAGCTTTTGGTCTCATAGATCTTTTGTATTTTTTTTCACTCTTTTTCATTTGTTTTTGATATGATATTTATTTATTTACTTTTTTTAGACTTGTTTTATTTTTTATAGGTATTTTAAGTCTAAGGTTAAATTGTTTACTTGAGATATTTTTTGTTTGTTTCTTCAGGTAGGCCTATAAAGCTGTAAATTTCATGCTTGAAACTGCTTTTGCTGTGTTTAATAGGTTTTGATTTGTTGTGTTCTCAATTTCATTTGTTTCAAGGTTTCTTTTCTTTTTTTTAATTTAGTGAGAAGAGGGGAGGCAGAGGCAAACTCTTGCATGTGTCCTGACTGGGATCCACCCAGCAAGCCCACTGGGAGGCGATGCTCTGCCCATCTTGGGTCCTGCTCTGTTGCAACCAGAGCCATTTTTTAGCACCTGAGGCAGAGGTCATAGAGCCATCCTTGCCCTGCGCCAAGTTGTTCTAATCGAGCCATGGCTGCATGAGGGGAGGAGAAGAGAGAGAGAGAAAGAGAGAAGAGAGAGGGGAGGGGTGGAAAAGCAGATAGCACTTTCCTGTGTGCCCTGACTGGAAATCAAACTCGGGACATCCACATACCAGGCTGATGCTCTACCACTGATCCAACCGACAAGGCCTTGAAGGTATCTTTTGATTTCTTCCTTGATCTCGTTGTTGAACCATTCATTGCTTAGTAACATCTTTTTTAGTCTCCATGTATTTGTGTGTTTTTCACTATTTTTCATGTGATTGATGTCTAGTTTAATATTGTTATGGTCAGAGAAATTACTTAATATGATCTCAATCTTCTTAAATTTGTTGAGATTTTTTTCCTGTGTTTTAACATTTGGTCTATCCTAAAAAATGTTCCATGTTCACTTGAAAATAATATATATTCTTTACTTTGGGGTGAAATGCTGTGAAGATATCAGTGAAACCCATCTGATCTAGTGTGTGATTTATGGCCACTGCTTCTGTTAATTTTCTGTTCTGAAGGTCCATCAATTGATGTGTATGGGGTCCTAAAATCCTCTACAATGTCTGTATTACTGTCAATAAATCTCTTTATTCCCATCAAAATTTGTTTTACATATTTATAGGCTCCTACATTGGGTGCACAAATATTTACAAAGGTTATATCCTCTTTTTTGGCTTGATCCTATTATCATTATGTAGTGGCCATTTCTTTGTCTTACTATAGCTTTTGTTTTAAACTATATTTTGTCTAATCTAAGCATTGCTCCTCTAGATTTTTTTTTACTTGCATTAAATAATTTTTCAACTTCTTTACTTTTAGTCTGTGTGTGTCCTTCATTCTGAGGTAGGTCTGTTATAGACAGCATATATATGGGTCTTGTTTTCTCATTCACTCAGCTACCTATATCTTTTTATTGGAGCATTTAAGCTATTTATACTTAAAGTAATTATTGATAGGTGCATTTTTATGTTCTTTTATATTTTATTTCTTTTTCTTAATGAAGACCCTTCAACATTTCTTGTATTACTGGTTTGGTGGTAATAAAATTATTGCCTTTTTTGAGGAAAGAGTCTGGGAAACTCTTTATTTTGCCTCCCATTTTAAATGAGCGCCTTGCTGGGTAGAGTAGTCTTGGTTGTAGGTCTTTTACTTTCATCACTTTAAATAATTTTATGCCAATCCCTTTTGACCTGAAGTGTTTCTGCTGAGATGTCAGCCAACAGCCTTATGGAATCTCCCTTGTAGGTAACTAACTGTATTTCCATTGTTGCTCTTTAGATTCTCGCTTCATCTTTATTTTTCACCATTTTAATTATGATGTGCCTTGATGTGGCCCCCTTTAGATTCATCTTGTTTGGGACTCTCTGTCTTCTGGACTTGTATGACTTTTCCTTCACCAGTTTGGGGAAGTTTTCAGCCATTATTTCTTCAAACAGGTTCTCGATCTCTTGCTCTCTCTCTCTTATTTCTCTAGAACCAATATGATGTGGGTGTTGCTATGCTTGATGTTTTTCTAGAGGTCCCTTAGAGTTTTCTCATTTTATAAAATTCTTTTTTGTTTTAGATGCTATGCTTTGGTTTTCTTTTTCTGTCATCCTTTCTTTAAATTCACTGATTTAATGCTCTGCTTTATCTAACCTGCTGTTAATTCCTTCAAGTATATTCTTCATTTCAGAAATCGTATTTTTCATTTCTGACTGGTTTGTTTGTTTGTTTGGTATGGTTCTTATGTCTTTTTTTAATTCTTACTATCTTATTTGTTTAAGTTATCACTGAGGTTATCTATATTTTACCTATGTTCCTTGAGCTTCCTTTTAACCATTATTTTGAACTTTGCATCTGGTGCCTTGTTTGCTTTCATTTCAGTTATGGTAATTCTTTTCCTGGGGATTTCTTTTTTGCTTTTATTTGTAGCATGTTTTTTTGTTTATTTGTTTGTTTGTTTATATTTATTTATTTATTTATTTGCTTTTTTGTGTGTTTTTCTCTGCATTAAGTAGACCTGATATGACCCCCAACCTTGTTATGTCAGTTTTATATTGTAGATGTCTTTTCAGGCTCAGTGGCACAATCTTCCAGATCACCAAAATAATAAGTGCTCCAAGAAATGTCTCTTGTGGGAGTTATGTACACCCTCCTGTTGTAGCTGTATCTTGAATGCTGTTGTCCTGTTTGTAGATGTTGTTAACCTTCAGGCTGTTTGACTATAAAAATTAATCTCAATTGGCATGTATGAGGATGCTGTGCAGAGGCTGCTCCCTGGGGCAAAGTTGTTTCCAGTAGTGTCTGGTGCCTATTGGGAATCTCCCTTTAGATGTTACACTTGTGTGGTTAGTAAAGATCTTGTGTGGTCCAAAGCCCACCACTGGTTGTGTTGGCTCTGAGGCTCTGAGTATACTTTGGTGGGGTTCCAGTACAGGTCTATGTCAGACACACATATCATCCACCTTGGGTAGCCCATCTGTAGCTGCCAAGCAATTTTCTGTTCATGATGGTGTCTACTGGGCCTGGGTGTGCCTGAAAAGGGTCAACCTTCTTCCAGCTCTGAACCAAAACAGATCATTAAGTGGTCCAAGTCACCCTGAAGCCTGACTCCTCCTGTTCATTGCTTTGCCATCACTTGAAGTTGCCTATTTTTCCTCAGAAGTCTTCCACAGAAAGATTGTAAGCTGGTTGCAACCTACAGATTTTTTCACAAGGTACAACTTTTATAGGGCAGGGTGACTGGGTTTGGCAGGATGAGGTTAGTGGGTTTCATGGCTTGGTGACAGTGTGGTCAGGCACTCAATGGGGGAAAACTCGCCCCTAATCCAAAGCCATACTGCTTATTTTCTGCTTGTGTCTCGCACCTTAGTTCCCCAAGAAGGAGCACACTGCATGTTCAGGTTCGGAGCAGCCAGCTATCCTCTCTTCATGGTCAACCTCAGCAGGGAGGGGCCTCCAGGCATAGAATGGACAGGTCAAATGATTCTGGTGAAGAAGTAACACAGGTTGAGAATAATCACCCCAAAGCCTTAGCCACACAACTCAATGTCCATCTGAAGCCAGACAAGAGTCACCCAGAAAGACATGCTCTTAAGTTCCAAGTTCTGCACAATACTCCAATCGCCCTGCATGACTGAGCTCAGCAAAAAGGGCCACCGAAATCAAATAACGGGCTACATGAATCAACAGGTGGGGGATGCTGACTGTGTGTGCAAAGTAGAAAAGAATGGTTGCCATTTCAAAGTTACATGGCTCAAATACTGTCTGTGTCTCCACCAAAAGTATCTTCAGAAAAATAGCACACCAAATGTCCCAGTTGAATTCAGCCAGCAGAAATTTTTGCAGGACTTAAGTTCAAGGATGTTTGACAGTAGTTGGAAGACAAGGCTAGTGCATTTTTCAGGTTAGCACTTTAACAATGAGTGCTCTGCTTTGGGAGGATGGCATGTAGGTTTCTAGCAGACTCCCTCCCCTACCAGGATGACAGAACTTTTGCTTATTTTTGCCACCAGTTGCTAAGCAGTTTCCTCTTTCTGGCTCTAGTGCTCTGGGCTGGGGATCTCGGCACAGAGTTGTGGCCCTATGTCCCTTAAAGTGAGACTTTTTCAGCCAAGATACCTTTCCAGATTCTTAGCTACTGCAGGAGTTTGCTGGGCCAGCCCTTTTTGCATTTCTGTTCTTCCTAGTCTCTATGTGGCTCATTCTGTAAATCCTTGGTTATAGTATTAATATTTAGTTATCATTCAGTTTGTTATTCAGGTTGATTGCTCTGTAATTTAGCTGCAAATCTTGTTTGGCAGCAGGAAGAGGTGTGTGTAGCTTTTTCTTACTCTGAAGAGATCCTGGAACCCAAATAAATGGGTTCTACATTTTTTAAAAAAATAAAAATCTGAAGGATTGATAACTGAAGATGTATTTGAGGCAGTTATCAGATAAATGCTTAAGTAGGAAAAAAAAATTTTTTTTAAATAAAACAAATGTAATTTGCCTTAAGAACTCATGAAAAGAGTGATTAGAAGCACCAGTTATGATAAAAGATGAAGGGCGAGATTGATGTTCTTATTTAGAGCAAAGAGGTCCTTGAGGCTTGTCATTCTTCCTGTGAAGCCCTTTATAATCCCCATCAGTTCTAAAGAACAAACGCTTTCTAATAAAGTTAATAAGAATTGAAGCAAGACAAGGCACATATTGACATTTCAGAATACCATGAAGATGATAAATATGTTTTGAATAAAGAAATAAAAGGAAGATTCAAAAAGTAATAAAAACAAGACAGGTTATGAACCATGATTGAAAACCAGAATGCAGTTGGAATTCTCTCAAGAATGACTCTGGAAATTTTAAAAATGTAAAGCAATATTTTCAACTTTCTGAAGAGAAAGAGTTTTCTATTAGATAGAAGTATTCAGACAAACTATCAATACCCAGCAAAACAATTAATCAAATATGAAATTAAAATAATGATACTTTTTCTTCTGCATGAACAAAAATATGAACATTTCTAATGTTTTTTAGAAGTGTAATAAAGGGTAAGTATTGTGCATAAAAGTTGCCGTTTTGATTCCCAGTCTGGGCACACACAGGAACAGCTCATTGTTCTTGACTCTCTCTCTCTCTCTCTCTCTCTCTCTCTTTCCCTTCATCTCTCTCACTAAAATCAATAAATATGGTGTGAATAAATTTTTTAAAAAGGTAAATATCAACAGACTATATGAATAAACTAAGAATACAGATAACCTAAAATTTAGAAAATAAATGATTCAACACAGAAAATTGGTGATGAAAAGTCCAAAGATGAAAGTTTTAGTGAGGCCTAGATAAAAATCAGTCCAAACTTGAAATAAAAAGATATAAAGAAAAGGTCTTCCCTAACAAAGGAAATAAGATGATTTTGAACATTTAAAAATATGTTGTTAGGTGTTTAATGGATCTATTGGAATATTGAGCAAAATACTTATCAATAGGTACATTCTTTATCATTAAAATAGATAGGTAATTAAGTGCCTAGATAACTAAGCAAACAAAAAAAACAGAAACCTAAACATTATTTGTAAAAAAATTTTTTACTTCATTACTCGGGTCAACTGAGCACTGGAAAGTTGCATAGCCTTAACAATATAAACACTGACCACTGTTTAACCAAATATTCTGAGAGCAAGGAGAAAGCAGACATGAATGAAAGATGGTGTATGCTACTTTAAAAGGGTTAACTAGCTATAAATTATAAAATTAAATTGATATTTTAATATTAATAAATCAAACACATCTAATGTAAATATATTATTTAGAAACATTTAGGTTAATACCAGAAGAAAAAGCTAAGAAAGTCAAAACATCCTTCTTCTAAAGAGCAGGACAAGTGATGGTGGTGAAAGCTTTGGGTAAGAAACTGACATTTTATAAATAAAAGCAACTTAGTTATTGGTAAATTGTTAACTTTGTGTATGCAGTAATTGGTTCAAAATAAAACTTACTTACTTTGTCCTATCACAATTACTGATATGAGTAAATCCATTTGAGAGTTATTTCAACCACAGACTCCATAGATTATTACTAGTATATGCCATAGCTTTTTTTATATATCCACTAAAAGCAAATCAACAGCTACCCAAGATAATAAAGTATTAGGCTATATATTTGGTCATGTCATACTATTGTAATTCTCTTCCTATCCCTGGAAAAGTTCCACAAATGAGTTAGTCTACTTTTAGATATGGTAACTTGCTTGGAAATGCAATCTCTTTACAAGACTTTTCAATTGCCTTGATGATTTTTAACTATACCTATTAATATGGGGGGGGGAGCATATATAAAAAAAAATAAGTAGTGTTTAAAAATATGTTACTCCTTAGACTTCCAAAAGTTCCTCAAATTATATGTTGTTTAAGATCTTATATGCTTCTGATTTAATTTTTTCCTGAGCATATGTGGACAAAACCCTCATCGGGAAGCTAAGCTTGAGATCTGACCTTTCCCTAGTGATGTTAAAGTTTAGGTACGTTATATTATGGTCAAGAAATACATCCCAGATATCACACTATCTTGAAGAAAATCTCATTTAAATAGTAAAGCATTATAAAAAGATTTTGAATGATAATTATGTTTATTTATTTTCCAGAGAGCTCTTATGGGATAACTTTTGATAAATTAATTAAACAAGGAAACCAGTAGACTGAGGTGACTCTAATGTCATGGTAACATATGTAAACAAACCAAAATAATTAGCCTACAAATGCCTCAAGTTATGAAAGGGAAACCTAAAGCCAACCAATTACAAACACCCAACTAGATCAACTAGACCAACTAGATTATTGATTACAGCTAATCAATAATTTTGTTTGCTTCCTTCTTTTCTCTATAGATGTCTTTTCCTGAGCTCTTATCAGCTGAAGCATAAGGGGGAGCAAAGTTTGCCACCCCAAAATATGCTTTGGGGTATATTGATTATTTTGAACTGATAATTTTTTTTTTTTTACAGGGACAGAGAGAGGGATAGATAGGGACAAACAGACAGGAATGGAGAGAGGTGAGAAGCATCAATCATTAGTTTTTCATTGCTGTCACAACACCTTAGATGTTCATTGATTGCTTTCTCATGTGCCCTGACTGTGGGCCTTCAGCAGACCGAGCAACCCCTTGATGGAGCCAGCGACCTTGGGTCCAAGCTGGTGAGCTTTTGCTCAAGCCAGATGGGCCTGTGCTCAAGCTGGCGAGCTCAGGTCTCGAACCTGGGTCTTCTGCATCCCAGTTCAATGCTCTATCCACTGCGCCACCGCCTGGTCAGGCAGAACTGATCATTTTAAAGAAACAAAAGACTCAAGAAGAGCCTTTTACTTCCTTCTTCCCTCCCTAAAGGAATTAGATAGAAAATTCTGTTTAGAAAGGAAGCTGGTACCTTGGCATAATATGAACAAAATGTGGCAGACAGGGAAGAACCCTGCAAAGTCTGTTGTTAGACTTCCCTGCTTTTACCACCCATTTAGTACTAAGATTTTCTCAACACTAAGCTTTTCCCCAAACCCTTGACTGTTGCATGATGTGGGGTGGTGCATTCTTATGAGGAATCCTATTTACGCATCAGATAAGTGACTTCCTTATTTGTATATTGACTTAAAGGTTTTGATTTCTACACTATAAAATGAAACAGACCAGGGGCTTTCTCCCTCAGTTCCTGAAATTAGCATTGGAGAAGAAAAGCAGCCAAGATGGCAGAGTACTGAAGGAGAAGCCAGTTTATGCAAAGTTTGTGCAGAGAAAAGGAGATGGGGAACAGAGGTGAATAAGTCTGGTGAGGTAGAAACCTTTGATTCTAGGAATACTTGGATAAGTCAGTGGCTTTGGGAGCCCTGAATGGATAGGAAAGTGTTCTTCTCACCCGCAGGGTGCAAGCTAGAATTAAAAAGGTAATTAAAAGTGGCCCACCAGTTCTTGGCTCCACTGTTTCATTACCATCTGTCCAAATCAAATGCGAACCTGCATGGGCCAGTTGGCTGTGATGGTGGCCATGGCTACGGCCTTATACACCGTCATCAGTTTTTAGCCTATGACTTTCATATTAAACTAAAAACAGTAAGTTTTCAAAATAAACTTTACCTTAAATTATTATTTAGATTCCCTCTTGATTTTTCATATTTAATTACCATTAAAAAAAAAGCAAAGAAAAGCAAAACAAAGCATTTGGATCATTTTTCTTAATTTTCTGGTAGTTGTAAAAAGTGATACTGCTATAAAATATTTTCAGTTACATGGCATCTTTTATAAAAGTATAATTTTAATGTAATTTATTTATTAATGTAATTATGAGTTTCATAGACACTGTTGGGGAGCAGGATTTTTCTACCCCAAAACTTGTCTACTTGACTCAAAGGATATGTTGATAATTTTTAAGAAACAAAGGAGTCAAGAAGAGCTTTTAACCTTCCCCAAAACTACCTAAAAGATAAAGGGCCTTGTATGGCCAGTAGTTACGGCCATCATGGTCATACACATGCAGGTTCACATTAGAGTTGGGCTGACTGTAAAGAAACAGTGGAGCCAAAAACTGTTGGGCCATTCCTTTATTCTAGCCTCACAACTGGCTGGTGAGTAAATACACAGTGAGAAAACACTTCCTTTTCCATTCAGGGCTCCCAAAGCTACTGACTTATCTGGTTTTTCCTAGAATCAAAGGCCCCCATCAGTCTCAGTCACCTCGGGTTTCCCATCTACCAACATGGCTTCTTACTCTGCAAAACTGGCTTCTCTCTTCTTCACTTCCATCTTGGATTCTTCTTGTTCTTTTCCTTCTTCCTTCTTCTAAAAAATTACCTGGGCCCACAAAGACCCTTCTTCTAGCACATACTAGCATAACAGTGGCCCTTCCTAAGCAGGAATGCAGTCCAACTGCCCTGCTCTGAGGGCAAGCACACAGGTGGTTGCCTAGCACCATTTTTAACAATAAAAGTGAGCAAACTCAAATAACACAAATTTTACAAACTTATTTGCCCAACCAGCCTGTTCCAAGAAAACAGCTATCACCATGGATTACTACAAAGAGTACAGGCTATCTGTAGTGGGGCGACTCAGCAGGGCTTGAAGACCAGTGTCCTCTCTGTCCCAAAGTTTCTGCATGGCCCAACAAATATTTGTTTATCGAACATTTGTTTTTTATCTTTATGTGAATTACATTTCTTCTTTTTGAAACTACAGGCTCTCCTCAGTTCAAAATAACATCTAATCCCCAATTGCCTGATCATCTATGGGCAAACTACATTCTTATGGAGCCCCAGCCCATACAAAATTAAATGGAATTTATCCTGTTAAATTGTCTTATGTCAACTTAATTTTTGAGCCAGCCAGCAACATTATACTCATTTTATGTGTGGTTAAATTTATTTTGCTTAGTATCTTATGTTAAAAATATAAATAAGAAAGTAGTTTATTTATCTAAATATTTAATCTTATTTAAATATTTGAACTGCCAAATAATTATGTCAATATTCAAATTTATTTCCTAGTTTTTCTCATTCACCTTAATACAAACCTTGTGAAAAAATTTTCTAAACTAGTGTATATGTTCATGCCTGGGTTTATTATTAACAATATGTGGTTATTATTTTGCCCGATTTTTTTAAACAATGGGTAACAAGTCTCATAAGGATGATAGAAGTGTCACAACTACTTATTAATTGGAAGTAAACTACATTATGTAATATTTGGCAATTTCTCTCAAAGATTTCTTAAGTTGAACTCATTAGAATTACACATTGTTAAAGTAGTGCCTCAGGGTTTAGTTTTGGACTCTATTTTTTCTATAGTTATTAAAAACTTGGGGTTTATTTCTGTAGGAAATAACAGTTACCCAAACTTTTGCTGATATGTTTGTGGGTGCCTGTATGTTTTTATAAATGTGCAACTTCCAAAAGAATTTTCAAATAAAGTATTACCAAGTTGAATAGTATCTAATTAATCAACAAGTCCTGACAGATGGAGAAGTTACCAAGAAATAATCACAGGTCTAAGATGCTTTGAAACATTGGGTGCAGCTAAGTACCTCTAATTCCCCAAGGATGTGATTAGTTGTGATGACAATGCTTCCTTGAGTTGTTTTATAGCTTTTATAAAAAGACTTTATTGTGGGAAAAATGTTTATTTTTATGCAGGAGGAGGATGGAGTTGACATTTTAGAGTATTAGAATATTTATGACTTGTGGTACACATCATGACAAATCTGCTCATTTAGGATGCTCCCCTGCCAATTTAGATGTTTTGACTACCTCAGTACTTCTATAATAAAGCCCAACTTCCTCTTAGGACAATTGTAAAATTGTGTTTTCAAGTTAATGGTGTGGGTTCTCTAAAATTAGAAAGTGACTCATTTTGTAATGTGAAAATTTGAGCAATGATTCAGTACAGAAAAATATATTGGGTACTGAAATTAATGGCCTTGAATGTCATGATTAAAGAGATCAGCTGCTTTGAAAATACTAATAAATACAAGTAAAATTGTAAAATAGACCTCAGAAAATTTTCCTTTTCTTTGATGACTTTCTATTTTCACCCCACAAATCTAACCCAAGTGGCTTTCCAGGTCAAGTAGAATAAAATCCAAACTTTATTAAGACCTGGAAAGCCTGCATGAGTTATTGTCAACAATTTCTCAGAACTCATCTTCTAACTTTCTGTTTTAACTCCAGTTGTGCCAGTCTTCCTTCTCTCACTTCAAAAGGCCACACTTGTTTGGGGTATCTTGCACTTGCTATTCTCTCTGAAATGAAACATTTCTTATCTGAGTCTTCACCTGACTGCCTTTTCTCATCATTGCAGTTTCAGCTAAAATATCATCAACTCAGAGAAACCATCTTTCTAAAATGAGCATCCCTCACACATTCTACCCTGTTTTAGGTTCTTAATCACACATGTTAACCATTGACATTATATTACTGATTTGACTGTCTGAGTTCATCAAGTAGAATATAAGTTTTGAGAGCAGAAACTATCTCTCTTGCTCACACTTACGACTCCAGTTTTTAAAAGAATGTCTTACAGGTAGGAAAAAATCATATAAACAAATCTTCAATTAATATATATCCAAATTGTTATCACAATATACATTTTTAATCGCCAATTTATCCTCTATCTTCCTTGCTTCTTTTGAACAGAACTCATAAGTTTCTCTTTTCATTATTTTCTCTTAATCTGATCTTTTCCAAAGCAAGATGGACCAATGTCAATTCCAGCCAATAAGTTTTCTTGAGCAGTGTGTGACTGGATTTGAGACAATGAGACTTGATAAAGAATTTGGCAGAGACTTCCAAGAAATATCCCCTTTACTTTCTGTATGAGCCTAAAGAGCAACTGCAGATTTGTTCCTTTTATTATTGTTAATGGAAGTCAAAGAACTGAAACATGATGAGTGAGAAGAAACTCTTTAATCAAGAGTATTACAACACGTATCAAATATAATTTTTTAAGTGATAGATTTTAGGACAGGAGAGAGAGAAAAAGAGAAAAATACCAATTTGTTGTTCCATTTGTTTATGCATTCATTAGTTGATTCTTGTATGTGCCATGATTAGAGATAAAACCTGCAACCCTGGTATATTGGGATGATATTTTAACCAACTGAGCTACACAATCAGGGCTTGAATAAAATTTCTTCACAATGATGTTTAGGAAACTGAATTTCCTGGGAATATACATCTACTGTAGAGTTGTTTTATACAGCTTTTAGGATACACTCAACCAGAGAAGCAAAGAGTGAGGTTATTTATAAGGCTCTTACATTCACAAACAAAACCAAGCAGATCAGACCATAAAGAAATGATTACACGTTCACCAATTATTTATTTATTTCATTTTTATTTGGAGAGTAATTTACTAAGTAAATTAGGAATCCTAAATAAACAATTTTAACTACTACCGATATCAGTTTTGCTGCCAGTTGAAGTGGGATTTGAGTACAATGTATTTTTTAAAAAAGCATTTTATAGGACTAGCACTTAGAGAAGCTTAGACTTTTGCATTAAGACTTATTTGGAATTGAAATAGAAGGTTGTGCCCTGGCTTGTTGGATCAGTGATAGAGCATGGGCCTGGCAAGTGAATGTCTTGGGTTTGATTCCCAGTCAGAGCACACAGGAGAAGCGTCCATTTACTTCTCTACCCCTCCCCTTTTTTCTTCTCTCTTTCTCTTTCTCTTCCCCTCCTGCAGCCATAGCCCAGGCACTGAGGATGGCTCTATGACCTTGCCTCAGGAACTAAAATAGCTCAGTTGCCAAACAACAAAGCAATTATCTCAGATGGGCAGAGCATAGCCCCATAGGGGGCTTGCCAGGTGGATCCTCATTGGGGTACATGTGAGAGTCTTTCTCTTTGCCTCCCTGATTCTCACTTAAGAGAGAGAAAGAAAGAAAGAAAGAAAGAAAGAAAGAAAGAAAGAAAGAAAGAAAGAAATAGAAGGTTGCTTACCAGCTTTCAATGTCTCAATTCTGTCTATCCTGCCAAGGAAAAAGTTCAGTATTGTCTTCATTACACCCAGTATAAAGATTAAAAACCCATTTTGCACCATGAGTTAGTCCATATTAAAGCTCAGTCTAAAAATTCAAAGATGGCAATGGAGTAGGCAGACATTCCAACTGCCACCTCCCAAAACCAAATTGGATTACAATTTAATTTAAGAACAATCACCTTGAAAAACCAACTTTGGAGTAAAGGAACACTATAACCAAGGATCACAGGAGAAGCCACACCAAGACTGGTAAAAAGGGCGGGGATGTCGAAAGGGCTGCCCGGCTCCCAGCAGCAAGTGGCTGCTGAGCATCTAGAGGGACTATCACAGGAGGGAGGGTCACCCTGAGAGGTGTGGCTCCTCAGCCCCAGGCCCAGAGCCCAAGCCTAGAGCCCCAGAGCCTAGAAGAGGTGCCCTGACATTTGGTGGTGAAAAGAGCAGGGTTCCTGTCTGCAAGGAAGAACTGAGCTTTCTGAGATGCAGACTCCATCTTGAAGGGCCCACGCAGAAAATCTTGTTCACAGCCATTTACCAAGAGCTCCGGCAGTGAAAGAGCTGAAAGGACTGGAGTTGCATGAGGAGAGTGTAAAGCTGGAGGTCCAGGGAGAGACATGGTAGGGGACAGCCACCAGAACCCCTGTGCTGAGTCATTCTTCGATACTGCAGTCACCATCTTTCTTGGGCAGAGCATCCCCTTTGTGCAGCATGAAATTGGGAAAAAGCAAGTGCTCCGCCCTCGGGTGTCTCTCCTACCCCAGAATGGTGAAAAGTCATTCTGAGAGGCCAGGAAGCAGAGGCTCATCAGTGGATCAGTTTTCTGGTGTTGAGATCAGAGCCTTCCCCAACACACTCCTGACCCTAAGACTGGTGCTTCCCCCTCAGAGATGATGCACTTCAAACTGTCCAGAGGGCAGACAGACCACACCCCTGGTTTTCTGAGACCACACCCACCAGACTTCAGGGGTCTCACCCTACTAAGGTCTGTGAAAAAAGTCTGAACAGACTGACACCTGAGGCAAGGGGCGGAGTCACACCCACCACCCTTCCTAATCCCTGAATTGCTTCAGGTTCCAGACTCTAGCAGAGGTATTTTCTATCTGCGAGCCCAACAATCAGCCAACAAACAGACAGAGGCTGCAGGAAGAGGAACACAGGGTACACTCCCCAGAACCAGTGTGGGTAAAAGCCAGCCTAGGTTTTTAGCTTGATATTTCCTTGTGCACCTGGGCCCAGCAGAGGCAGCCACAAACTCTGGATTGTTTGTAGCTCCAAGAAGGTTGCTGAGGGCCAGTAACAGGCAATGTCTCCCACTGATCTATGCCGGGTTCCTCCCAGAGAGGCCCAGAGATAGCACGTCCAGGGTCCAGCTATGGACAGCATTGGTTCAGGACATAACAACTTTTACTAGAGTGGTATCCAAAGGAAGGGCTCCTCACACCTGGCCTACTTGAGGCAAATTTTCACTCTTTGTGATCAGCACAGGCACAACAGCTCCTGTACAATGGGTAGAGTGGAGCTTCATAGTCAACTGTCCTAGGTGCTGGATATACCGCCTGCTGTGCTAGATTCCACTAAGGGAAGGGAAAGAGGCCTGGAGCATAGACATTTAAAGTGTGGGTTCCTGTGAGCCTAGAGTTGGATCTGGTCAAGAGGTTTAGCCACTTTCTGCGGGGACACAGTCAACCCCAGGACAAGACTTTCCCAGTATTCCTGCCTGTCACCAGGGTCTTACTAGCTGTAAGAACTTCTTCAAAGGGGACTGGTGGCCCCACTTTGACCTGATCCTGCTGCTCATGTTGGTGGGGAGAAATAAAATGAGTATCCATAAGTGGCTGAGGGATTAGGCTCTGGAGTAGGGGCCACATTCCCCATAGTGAGCTACTGACCAAGGCAAGAGACCTCTGAAATAGGGGGTCTCACTAATGTTGGATTCCAAACCTCAGCTGCCCTAATCCAACAAGCTTGCAACCTGATGAGGGGTTGGTTGGGTGAGGTCAGTCTGGGCCCACACTACAGTCTTTCTACAGAAGACTCTGTGGGAAGACCAGGCAGCTGCAAGAGGAGGAGGAGGAGCAGCTGAAAAGTGGAGACAAATCTTACAGAGCGTGGGGCTTTTACAGAGCTCCTGTCATCTCTAAGCAGGAGGACGTTGATCCTTATACACAGGTTGGCCCCTCCCCAACTACCCAGGCACAGAAAATGCAGACAAAAACAATGAAAAGTGCAGTAGCTGCAAATAGGAAACCCACAGTGGGTTACAAACAACAGCTGAGGCCAACTCAGGAAAATCTAGAGCCAACACAATTGATAGTGAGTGGGAGACAGCACCAAGCCTAGACTCAGCTAGCTACACAAGCATCATGCCCTAAGGAGGAGTGTAGCACACAACAGACACTGTGGAGAATAAATCCACCCAATAAGACAGACATGGCACAGTGTATAATACATATGATCAAGGTTGACCCTTAGAGCCAGCCAGCCTGAAGGGATAACTGTACCCATGAAAAAAATATTTGAATTTAATACTCACATACAACAGGAAGGAATATAGTACCCTCAAGAAGAATTTCTAGAACAAAGAAAACAGGTGGCCTGGGTGGTCAGTAACATAGAACCCATCATTCTAATAAAGACTCCACAAAAATTTAAAATTCAGAAAGTGCTACCTAGTAGGCAGACAAAAGGAACAGACAAAGAAATGCTACTCAAATGAATCAACAAGAGAAATCCCCAGAAAAAGAACTAAATGAAGTGGAAGTAACCAAACTACCAGATGCCTAGTTTAAAATAATGATTTTTAGGAGGCTCAAAAATCTTAAAGCACCAATGAATGGGCATAATGAGTGCCTAAATAAAGAGATAGGAAGCATCAAAAAGGACATTGACGTCATAAAAAAGAAGCAGTCAGAAATGACAAATACAATATCAGAAATGAAGACTGCACTAGAAGGAATCAACAGCAGGCTGAATGAAGCAGAGGATCAAATCACAGGAGAAATAGAAAGCCGCACAGGTTAAAAAAAAAAAAGACTCAAGGAATTTATTACAACCAAACCAGTACTGCAATAAATGTTAAGGGTCCTGCTATAAAAAAAAAAGAAAGAAAGAAAGAAAGAAAAAAATATCTAGAAAAAGAAGATTGTAGATTTAAAAAATAAAATGGCAATAAACAACTACATATCAATAATAACCTTAAATGTAAATGGATTAGATGCTCCAATCAAAAGACATAGGGTAGCTGCATGGATAAGAAAATAGGACCCGTACATATGCTGTCTACAAGAAACCCACCTCAAAATCAAAGATACACATAGACTAAAAGTGAAGGGATAGAAAAAATTATTTTATGCAAAGGCAAATAAAAAAAACTGGGGTAGCAATACTTATATCAGACAAATTAGACATTAAAAAAAAAGCTATAGTAAAGAATAAAGAAGGTCACTACATAATGATAAATGGAGCAATCTGACAGGAAGATATAACCATTATAAATAACTATGTGCCTAATATAGGAGCACCTAAATATATAAAGCAGATTTTGATGGACATAAAGGCTGAGATCAACAGGAATACTATAATAATAGGATATTTTCATACCCCATTAACACCAATGGTTAGATCCTCCAGACAAAAAAATAACAAAGAAACAGTGGCCTTAAATGACACACTAGATCAACAGGATTTAATAGATATCTTCAGAACCTTTTACCCCAAACTCATAGTACATTCAAGTGCTCATGGTACATCCTCCAGGGTAAACCACATGTTAGGACACCAAACAACTCTCAATAAATTTAAGAAGATTGAAATCATATTAAGCATCTTCTCTGATCACAATGGCATGAAACTAGAAATCAACTACAATAGAAAAACTGAAAAATATTCAAATACTTGGAGGCTAAATAGCATGTTATTAAATAATAGAAGGGTTAACAATGAGATCAAGAAAGAAATAAAATATTTTCTTGAAACAAATGAAAATGAGCATACAACTCAAAATTTATGGGACAGCCTTTATTAGAATGATGGGTTCTATGGTACTGACCACCCAGGCCACCTGTTTTCTTTGTTCTAGAAATTCTTCTTGAGGGTACTATATTCCTTCCTGTTGCATGTGAGTATTAAATTCAAATATTTTTTTCATGGGTACAGTTATCCCTTCAGGCTGGCTGGCTCTAAGGGTCAACCTTGATCATGAGTGGGAAGTTCATAGCATTACAGGCATACCTTAAGAAGTAAGCAAAAGCTCAAATAAACACTTAACACTGGATCTAAAAGAACTAGAAAAAGAACAACAAATAAAGCACAAAGGAGGTAGAAGCAAGGAAATAATAAACATCAGAGCAGAAATAAATGACATAAAGGCTAAAAATAAAATACAAAAGATCAATGAAAGCAAGAGCTGGTTCTTTAAAAAAGTAAACAAAATTGATGAACCTTTAACCAGATTCATCAAAAAAATAAATAAATAGCCTGACCTATGGTGGCGCAGTGGATAAAGCATCGACCTGGGAACACTGAGGTCGCCAGTTCAAAACCCTGCACTGGTCTGGTCAAGGCACATATGGGAGTTGATGCTTCCAGCTCCTCCCTCCTTTCTCTCTCTCTCTCTCTCTCACTCTGTGTCTCCTCTCTAAAATGAATACAATTTTAAAAAGAAAATAAATAAATAAAACTAGAAATGAAAATTGAGAAGTAACAACTGACACTACTGAAATAAAAATAATTGCAAGAACATACTATGAAGGTCTGTATGCCAAAAAATTAGACAACCTAGGCAACAAAAATTAATTCCTAAAAACATATCATCTTCCAGAACTCAATCTGGAAGAAATAGAAAACCTAAACAGACTAATTGCAACAAATGAAATTGAAACAGTAATCAAAAAACTCCCTGCAAACAAAAGTCCTGGACCAGATGGTATAACAGATGAATTTTTCCAATATTCAACAAAGAAACAACATCTATCCTTCTCAAGCTATTTCAAAAAATTCAAAAGAGGAAAAACTTCCAAGCTCCTTTTATGAGGCAAGCATTATCCTCATTCCAAAACCAGGTAAAGAAACTCCAAATTAAAAAAAACTATAGACCAATATCCCTGAAGAACATAGATGCTAAAATTCTCAACAAAATTTTAGCAAACTAAAAAAAAAAAAAAAAAAAATTTTAGCAAACTATATTCAGCAATATATGAAAAAAATTATACATCATGATCAAGTGGGATTTATTCTGGGGAGGTAAGGCTTGAACAGTATTTGCAAATAAAAGAATATGATTTATCACATAAACAAAAAGGATAAAGATCACATGATAATATTAATAGATGCAAAAAAAGCATTTGATAAAATCCAGCACCCATTTTTAATCAAAACTCTGACCAAACTGGGAATATAGGGAGCATACCTCAACATAATAAAGGCCATCTATGACAAACCCACAGCCAATGTCATACTCAATGGACAAATATTAAAAGCAATCCCCTTAAGATAAGGAACAAGGAAGGGGTGCCCCCTTTCACCACTCTTATTCAACATAGTTTTGGAAATAATCCTAGACACAATAATCAGACAACAGAAAGAAATAAAGGCATCCAGATAGAAAAAGAAAAAGAAAAATTATCATTATTTGCTGATGACATGATACTGTACATAGAAAACCCTAAAGTCTCAGTCAAAAAACTACTAGATCTGATAAATGAATTTGGCAAGGTGTCAGGATATAAAATCAATATTCAGAAATTAGTGGCACTTTATAAACAAACAATAAACTTTCTGAAAGAGAAATTAAGGAAACAATCTCCTTCTCTATTGCAAAATATAAAATAAAGTACCTAAGAGTAAATTTAACAAGGGTGGTAAAAGACTTGTACTCAGAAAATTATAAGACATTATAAAAAGAAATCAAGGAAGATACAAACAAGTGGAAGCATATACTGTGTTCATGGATAGAAAAAATAAACATTAATATGTCTATATTACCCAAGCAATCCATAGATTCAATGCAATTCCTATTAAAATACCAGTGGCATACTTCAAAGATATAGAACAGATATTCCAAAAATTTATATGTAACCAAAAAATAACATGAATAGCCTCAGCAATCTTGAAAATGAAGAATAAAGTGAAAGGCATCACATTTCCTGATATCAAGTTATACTAAAAGACCATAGTAATCAAAACAGCTTGTTCCTGGCATAAGATCAGGCGTACAGATCAATGGAACAGGACAGAGAACCCAGAAATAAACCCATGTCTTTATGGTTAATTGATATTTGACAAAGAAGGTAAGAGCTTACAGTGTAGTAAAGACAGTTTCTTTAATAAATGGTGTTGGGAAAATTGGACAGGTACATGCAAAAAAATGAAATTAGACCACCAACTAACACCATTCACAAAAATAAACTCAAAATGAATAAAAGACTTAAATGTAAGTTGTGAAACAATAAACATCTTAGAAAAAAACATAGGCAGTAAACTCTTTGATATCTCTTGTAGCAATATCTTTGCCAATTTATCTCCACAGGCAAGTGAAATAAAGGACAAAATGAACAAATGGGACTATATTAAATTCAAAAGCTTTTGCACAGCAAAAGGCACTATGAACAGAATTAAAGCAACCCACACAATGGGAGAACATATTCGCCAATACATCTGATCAGGGGTCAATAACCAAAATTTATAAAGAACATCTAAAACTCAACACCAGAAAGGTAAGCAATCCAATTTAAAAATGGGCAAAAGAACTGAATAGACACTTCTCCAAAGAGGACATACAGATGGCCAGTAGGCATATGGAAGAATATTTATGTTATTAATCACAAGAGAAATGCAAATTAAAACCACAATGAGATACCACCTCACATCTGTAAGAATGGTGCTCATTAACAAATCAACACACAATAAGTGCTGGTGAAGGTGTGATGAAAAGGGAACCCTCCTGCACTGCTGGTGGGAATGGAGAGTTGTGCAGCCACTGTGAAAAACACTATGACATTTCCTTAAAAAATTAAAAATGGAACTGCCTTTGATCCAGCTATTCCAGTTTTAGAAATATATCCTAAAAATATCAAATCACTGATTCAAAAGAAGATATGTATTCCCATGTTTATGGCAGCATTGTTTACAATAGCCAGGATCTGGAAATAGCCCAAGTGTTCATCAGTGGACAAGTGGATTAAAAATGGTGGTACATATACTCAATGAAATAGTACATGGCCACAAGAAAGAAGAAAATCTTACCTTTTGTGATGGCATGGATGAACCTGGAGAATATTATGCTAAGTAAAATAAGCCAGGCAGAGAAAGACAAATATCATATGATCTTACTTAGATGTGGAATCTATTCTAATGAACAAAGTAAACTGAGGAACGGAATATAGGCAGAGGCAGGGAAACAGGGACCAGAGGGACAGCTGTTTGAGGGAAGGGGAATGAGGGGATGGGATCAGAGAAGGTGAAGAGATTAGTGAAATTATATATACATAACACAGAGATACAGATAACAGGACAGCAAATCCCAGAGGGAAGGGGAGAGGGAGTAAGGGAAAGTGGACAAAGGGAGTATAATGCAGAATAAGGGGGTGGGAGTGAGGGAGTTCTATGTAAACACAATAAATTAAAATTAATAAACATTTTTCAAAAAGAAAAAGAAAGCCTATCACTTCAACTTACACTCTTGTATCCAGTGAAATATCCTTCAGGAATAAAAGGAAAATCAAATATTCTCAGATAAGCTAAGAGAATTTGTCATCAGCAGAACTACCCTAAAAGAATAGAAAACGGAATGTCTCTAAACAGAGAGTAAATGATAAAAACGGAAGTTTTGAAACATCAGGAAGGAAGAAAATACATACAGTGAGCAAAAAATATTGGTAAATACAGTAATAAACTTTGCTTTTCCTCTTGGGTTTTTTAATTATGTTTGATTGTTGAAACAAAAATTATAAAATTGTGTGATGAAGTTCTAAATATATATAAAGAAAAGATAAAATATAATTATATTTTAAAAGGAGCTGTTATGGGATGTAAAGAGAAGGAAGATTTCTGCACTTCCTTCAAACTGATACAATCATAATATCTGTAGATTGTGATTATATATTATATACATTATATATTATCTATCTTTTTATCTAGCTATCTATCAATCATCTATCATTTATTGTAATCCCTCCAACCACAACTATAAAAGCTATACAAATAGCAATTTGTATAGACTATGACACTATAACTAAATCAATATAAAATTTTTTAAAAAGTGTTTAAGGCCTGACCTGTGGTGGCGCAGTGGATAAAGCGTCGACCTGGGAACACTGAGGTCGCCAGTTCAAAACCCTGCACTAGTCTGGTCAAGGCACATATGGGAGTTGATGCTTCTAGCTTCTCTCTCTCTCTCTCTCTCTCTCTCTCTCTGTCTCCTCTCTAAAATGAATAAAATAAAAAAAAGAAGTTTAAAAACAAAGTGTTTAAGTCACAGAAAGGCAAGACAAAACAAACAAAAAAAAATCCAAATAACAATAACATATAGATAAAAAGGGGCAAATGTTTCAAATCACTAATTTCAGATCCCAACTCAAGATTTTAGGAGAAAAAGAGAGAGAGGGAAAGAGAACAAAATGAGCCCAAAACAAACATATGAAAAAAAAGAATAAAATTAAGAGAAGAAATCAATAATATTAAAACAGCAAAGCAATAGAAAATATCAAAGAAACAAAGATCTGGGGTTTTTTTAAAGATCTATAAAATTGACAAACCTCTTAGAAGAGTGACAAAGACAAAAACAGAAGACACAGAGAGTAAAATTATAAGCAATCTTACCAATCAATATGAAAACATAAATCTTTAATAAAACATTAACAAAGTAGTATATATATTCTATGTACTTCTATATACATACACACATAGAAGTATGTTTGAGGTGCAAAACATTTTTTATAATATTTATACAGTGTGTTCGTAAAGTCATGGTGCACTTTTGACTGGTCACACGGTCAAAACTGCACCATGGCTTTACGGACACACTGTATTTTTAATACAAAAAAATTTAACAAACTAAAAGTAAAAGAAAACTCTTAACCCAAGATTATATACAAAAATCCATATCATTCCTAATACTGAGATGTCAGAATCATTCCTTTTGAACTCAGAATAAGACAAGAATGTCCATTATCACTCTTTCTATTCAATTTATTTCTAGCTTTCTACCAAAACATTAGTGTAAGGAAGGAAACACCCCCTGAACCAAGAAGCTTCAAGGACATTTTATGTTTTAGGCAAAGTGCTCAGAGAGATTTTGTAAAGGGCACCTTTGTAGTTGTTGAAATTGTATGACTTGTACCGTTACTGTAATCTGTTTGATTAATGTACTTCATTCCCTGCATTGGCATACCTGTGGTGTAGATAAAAAAGCAAGAAAAAAGGATAGAATGTTGGCCAAATAAGTTTGTAAAATATGATTTTTATACTTGTGTGTGATTTACAATGAGGGCTAGGCAACACCAGCTAAAAATGGTCAGTGAAGTTACAGATTGCCTTCCTGCTTGGGAAGGGCTATCATTTTGCTAATGGAAAGCTTTCTGTACTAAAAGTTTGAAAGAAGAAAGGAAGCAGAAATCAGGACCCCCCCTTCCTTTACTGAGGAGAAAGAGAAGCAAGGAGGAATGCAGGGGGAAGGGAGCCAACAGGAGATTATCTTAAAAAACCCTTCCTCTCTTCTTTTCTTAAAAGTTTTTAAGACCTTAATGTGAGATTTCCAACACTTATCCTCTGACCCCACCTAAACTCACCCCTCCCACCCTGGAGTCATGTGACTGTTGTGTACCTCTACAAAGAGATCACAAGACCCTTGCATGTAAACCTGTGTTCTGTAAAAGGTTTAGAAGATGTAAGAAATCTAACTTCAGGGAGCATGTGTTTGATTTGCTCTTTAGGAGGTCATGCTGCTCTGCGGGCTGAATAAATCCTACTTCCTTCATCTAGTTATCTGGGCATTTATTTCCTCCTTTGATTCCTGCAATAAGTGAAGAAAATAATAAAATGTTTAATTTTTTGAACAGATGAAATAAACTATACTTATTTAGAAATGATGTGGTGGACTAACTATATAGTGCAACTTTATCATATTTATGTGTGTTGGGCAGATAAAATATATTATGCTTACTTTGTTAAAGATGGTGCTTCCCACATGCAAGTTTTTTTTTGTTTTTTTTTCTTTGTTTTTTTTACAGGGACAGAGAGAAAGAGTCAGAGAGAGGGATAGATAGGGACAGACAAACAGAAATGGAGAGAGATGAGAAGCATCAATCATCAGTTTTTTGTTGCGACACCTTAGTTGTTCATTGATTGCTTTCTCACATATGCCTTGACCGCGGGCCTTCAGCAGACCAAGCAACCCCTTGCTGGAGCCAGCGACCTTGGGTCCAAGCTGATGAGCTTTTGCTCAAGCCAGATGGGCCCGCGCTCAAGCTGACAAGCTTGGGGTCTTGAACCTGGGTCTTCCGCATCTCAGTCCAATGCTCTATCCACTGCGCCACCGCCTGGTCAGGCCCACATACAAGTTTTAAGAGTAAGCTTTTCCCCACACCCTTGACTGATTGGATGATGTGGGGTGGTGCACTCTCATGAGGAATCTTCCCATTATGCCTCAGATAAGTGACTTTGTATCAGAGACTTACCTGTTTCTAGATTGGACTAAAGGTTTGAATCTACACTATAAAGTAGGGCAGACTGGGAGCTTGCTCTCTCTCAGTTCCTGAGGTTAGCATTAGAGAGGAGAGCAGATTAAGGCCACATAGAGGAGATGAGAAGTAGCCAAGATGACGGAGTGCTGAGGGAGAAGCCAGTTTGATCAGAGTTTGTGCTGGAGAAGGAGATGGGGAACAGAGGTGAATAAGTCTGGTGAGCTAGAAACCTTTGATTCTAGAAAACTCGGATAAGTCAGTAGCTTTGTGAGCACTGAATGAGTGGGTTTTGGAGCCCAGTGTGTGTTTTTACTTGCCCACCAGGTGCAAGTTAGAATTAAAGATGATGGCTCACCAGTTTTTAGCTTCATTGTTTCATTACCGACTGTCCGAATCAAATGCAAACCTGCACTGGCCAGGCAGCTGCAATGGTGGCCTTGGCCACTGGCCTTACAATGTGACTGTTCAGCTTCACTCTAATAGCTCTTCCCAAAATAGAATATAGAACTTATATTTTAAGTTTCTCTTATAGCTAAGACAACATTTGACTTGAGTTTTATTATCTAGATCAGTGGTGGTTCTTAACCTTTCTTGAGGTACTGAACCCACAAGTTTCATATGTGCATTCACCGAACCCTTCTTTAGTGATAAATAAAATATGATTTTTTTTCCAAATTTAGTTTTGCCAGTGCGAGACTAGAGTTGCTCAACTTGCATTGCATATCATGCATATAGGACACTGACTCCCATCCCGTTCCGTGATACGTGTGAATCCATGTTGTACATATTCGTCCGACCACTTTCTTTTTTTGCTTGACATATTTAGTATGGATTAAAATATTAAGAAAGAAACCACACGACGTACAACTATGACAGCCGTTGACTACTGCGCGCACTAAATTCTCCGCAGCACTGGTTGGCCAAGCAATGTAACGTGATCCTCTGCAGCAAGTGATGGCCAAGCGGGGCATGTCATCACGACTTTACACAAGTGTGTCTTTACCTCCGCGGCAGAGGCTTCTCCGAACCTCTGAGACCGACTCATCGAACCAATAGGGTTCGATAGAACCCAGGTTAAGAACCACTGATCTAGATATATATGTACAAGAATCCTGAAAGTGAACTGTGTAAGGAAATGTGTTTTTGGAGAGCTTTAGTTTTATTTTCATTGGCAGTAGCAGAGACACTGCTATGGACCGAACACAAGTAATTATTGATCAGAGCCCAAATTGATTATAAATTTAAAAAGCCTTTATTAGCTGGCCAGCGACTGCAAACTGAAAATCCACACAGGAAAACAGCTAATGGCCCCAAGCCTGGGAGAGAGCAGTATTTAAGGGGATAAAATGGGATAAACCACAAAGTCATAGCTTTACAATAGGTATGCACAACATTCTTGATATTTTGGTAGAAAACATTCTTTGTTCTAAAGCTGATTACAGTTCTTCTTATAATTGCTACAAGGCTAAAAGCATAAAACTACATCTTAGTTCTGTAGGCAAGATTTAAGTCAAGATATCTAACTAGTTGGGCTTGTAAAATTTTCTGCTCTAAGCTATTGCCACAGGCAAGCTTTGTTCAATGCTTAACTTCCTTGTACAGACTATTGGAAACTTTCTACTAAGCTACCAAAAGCAAATGTTGGGAAGATAAAATATATTATGCTCACTTTGTTAAAGCTGGCGCTGCCCACATGGAAGCCCGTTGCCCAGGTGATAATATTAGTTGCCATTCTTGCTTGGGATGGGCATGATTATATTAATGTGTGTTGGGCTGTAAGCAGGCAGGATCCTTATAGACTAAGGCTTAGTTGTAAGACTAAGCCTTTTCTACCCTTCTTTTTGTGGTGCACTCTCATGAGGAATCCCATTATGCCTCAGATAAGTGACTTTGTATCAGAGACTTCCTTGTTTGTATATTGGATTAAGGTTTTGATTTCTACACTATTAAGTGGAACAGACCAGGAGCTTGCTCTCTCTCAGTTCTTGAGATTAGCATTAGAGAGGAGAGCAGAGAAGGGCCACATGGAGGAAAGGAGAAGCAGCCAAGATGGTGGGGTGCTGAAGGAGAAGCCATTTTATGCAGAGTTTGTGCAGAGAGAGGGAGATGGGAAACAGGTGAATAAGGCTGGTGAGCTAGAAGCCTTTGATTCTAGGAAACTCAAATAGGTCAGTAGCTTTGTGAGCACTGAATGAGTGGGTTTTGGAGCCCAGTGTGTGTATTTCTTGCCCGCCGAGAGCAAGCTAGGATTAAAGCTAATGGCCCACCAGTTCTTGGTTTCATTACCATCTGTCTGAATCTAATGCGAACATGCATGGGCCAGGCAGCTGTGATGGTGGCTGTGGCTACTGGCTTTACAGCAAGTATAAAGTTCCTCTTTATGTCCAACTCTCTATACACAATACTGAGGTCCCATGCACAACACTAGGCTCCTATCACAACACCATAAAGATGTCAATTTGCACAAAATGTAATCTAGAGTTTCAAAGCAATTCCAATGTAAATTCCCAGAGATTTTACTGAATTTGATAAGCTAATCTGAAAACCTATATCTAAGAGTAGTTAAGACAATTTTGAAGATTAATAACAAGGCAGAGGGTTGTATCCTACTAGGAAGCAAGACATGTTAAAATCATTATGCTGTTGCAGGAGAGCAAAACCTTGGAGGATTGACACTCAGATAACTGTAAGAGAAAAAAGAGAATTTATTAATAAAAGCCAGTGAAGCATGGGGGGCTATAGCTCCAAAGACATGTGCTCCCGAAATTAGATTTCTTACATCTTATATACCCTTTACAGAAGAACATAAATTCACATTTATGGGTCTCATGATTCCTTTGTCTTGAGGTATATTCATCAATCACACATTTTCAGGATGGGAGGGGGCTTACTGGATGCCAGAGAATAATCATTTGTAAATGGCTCATTAAGGAGAAAGAAGGAGGAGAGAAAAGGTAAGGTGATCAGACATCCTGCTTTTGGCAGGACAGTCCCGATTTTTAACAATTTGTCCCGTATCCCGCGGCATTTTTAAAAAGTCCCAATTTTTGGAAAGAATACACAAAAAGCTAGGAAATGGCAGGAGAATGAGAAGGGAATATGCGGTTTTTGGCAGGGAGACCCCGCCTCTACCTGGAAGCGCCCGCACTGCCGCAAGAGCTGGCTGCCCCGTGTGGGACCCTGAAACAATGAACTTTGGGAGGGATGTACCTGCTGGGGCGGCGGCTGTCAAATCCCCTCATTACCCATAAGCCCTCGTCCAGGACACCGGTGTGCGGCTCGGGCTCTGCAGGGCACAAGCCACTCAGTCTCCAGCAGGTGGTGGGCTGGATGCGATGAACGTGGCTGCCGCAAGGACGAGTCCAGGCGGGGAGTGTACATGACAGCTTGTGTGCGAGCGCGCTGGTGGTGCTGCCCTGCCTGCTCCCGCCCTCTCATGCAGCTCCGGCATCGGTTTCGGGACCGTGTAACTCTATCCCTCTGATTCACTCAAAATTTCCCATATAGTAATATTTCTGAAAATGATCTTTTTAATCAGATATCATTATTAAAAAAATAGATTGATAAGGAAAAGGTTAAATCTTGGGCATCAGCAAAAATCACAATAGAGAACAAATGGTTAGAAATATTTCATCATTCTGAAACAAACCATGTTTCATACAATAATGCACTAAAAATTGTGTAATATGTGCTGTCTTTACCAGGAATGAATGCTGTGACTGAACACATTGTTTCTACAGTAAATAAAGTGTGGACATCAGAAAAATCACAATTAAGTGTTGAGGCTTTGAAAGCCATTTTATGTGTGAAATATAATTTAACAAATTCTTGTGAAAAATTTCATGACCTTTTAAATAATGACAGCAATCTACTAAAAAACATTCACTCAAATGAGAAATATGCCAAAGAATAAAATAATACTATACATAATTTTTAATGTATTATATTTGTAAATTGTACTTATGTTGAAATTAAAAAATATATATTACAATACTATTTTTGCATTCTATGAAAAATTTTTTTGCTCCATATAGACCAAATTTTTAATCAAGACCCCCCACCCCCGGTCAATGGTGTCCCGTTTTACCAATTTTAAAATCTGGTCACCTTAAGGAAAGGGCTACTCAAATCTCTCTTCCTCTTTCTACATTCCTGGCTGTTTTACCTTCTTTCACCCAGGTGCGGAGAAAGGAGGGGATCCAAGTCTCCTTCCTCCTTCTATTCAAACCTTCTAAGTATGAAAACCTCTTTATTTACAATGTAATAGCCCTTCCTAAGCAGGAATACAATCGGCCATCTTGAGCTGTTGTAAATTACTCACAAGTATAAAAATCATATTTACAAACTCTCTGTGAATGTTTGGCCTAAATTATAAAATATTCTTGAAACCTCTTGTCTCAAGGGGGGTTTTCTTCCTCAATACTCTTATTAAAAATTAGAGTTAGCCTCTCTCCAGGGCCCACTGTGAGTGCATTTTATCTTCAGCCCCCCCTTTCACCCCAATCCATTATTAGTCCATTCAATGTATGGATCTTTCAGGCACCTGTGAGCCCAGCTTGTGTTTCTTTGATGGGTTATAGTTGTGAGGTGGGTGGGCAATGGGGAAGGTCACGTGAGGAACTAGACCCTGGAACTTTGGCTAGAACCGCCCATGCCCATGCACGCCAAAAGAAACTTCCCAGGAGTCCTTTGGAAAAGAGCGACTATTTGCAAGCCAATGAAATTTCGCCGTGTCATATTAACTCGACCACAAACGACCCTCTAAATTTCCCCCATGTGAATTCCCCCATGCTACTTCTCTGGCCCCTGTCCCCCTGACCAGAGAACATCCTCTGGGAAGCACTGTACTAAATAAAGCTTTTGCTATTTCACACTTCATGGCTACGCACTTCATTCTTCCTTGGTGGGGAAAAATATCTTACAATAGTTGTTTGACTTGTTGAGATTTCAAAGGGAGAGATCAGGAGTATCTCTCACACCACCATTACTCTCATGGTAGATTTCCAAATTTTTCTACTACTAGATATTAGTATTACTGTAAAACTTCCCTAAAGTGCTTGATCTGGAAGAGATCAAGCACTATAAAGGGAACTGGGAATAAATATGCTATATTACTGCTTTACTGATATTAGTCTTACTAACCATAAAATAGAGATAAATAAGAATGTACTGAAAAAGTAAGCTTATAAAAGAATTTTGGTAAAATGTTAAATTTAATCTGTTACTCTTATGACCTTGATTCAATATTACTATGTATGACAGTATGTATTCTGTAACAAATCAATAGTATATAATTAATTCTGTGCTTTCACCTCTGGCCAAGCTCTTATTCCAGTTAAAAGGCCTGTTCCCCTCCAGCTGACACACTTCAAGGGTTAATATCTGAGAAAGAGGAATAAGCATAAGCTCCCACCCCTCTCACTCCCACCACACTAGGTATTGCAGTTCTGACTCTTGCTCAAGGACAAAGAAGACAGCTCAACTATGGGACTCTGTGCACACTTGTTACATGAAACAAAAATTCTAATGTATAAGTTACTACCTAGCCTCTATTTCTGTAACAGCCGAAGGAATGGACTCCAACTTTCAGATATGCCAAGTCCTGAAGATTCGTAGCCTTCAATCAGTTATCCGAACAAATTTTGCTGAATGCCCTCAGCCAAAAACTCTCAACTCCTTCCTTTGGATTCTATTGTTCTATTTTGTTTATTTCCTTCTTCTCCCCCCTTATAAAATCCCCGGCTGGCATTAAGAAAGAAAGATGCATTTTTGAGGACAGTAGTCCCCTCCCCCATTCTCTTAGTTGCCAACATTCAAAAATCTCCTTCCTTCTTACCAACACTTGTGTTATGTAATTCGTTTTCATGGTAACAGGCTGCCTCCAGACTTACAGGTCATTTTTATTTCCATTTCAGATGTAGATAAGGAACCTTAGATGTATGGAAATTGCTTTCATCTCAGGTTGCATTTTATTGGGGGCTGGCATTATTTCAAAAGAAAGCAGACATTGCTTAGGCTAAGAGGCTACCAACTCAGGCTGCCAACTCAAACTTGTCAGAAGTCAGGCAAGCAATTTATGTGTCAGGGAGGCCTTGGGTAGCTTGACTGTACCTGGCACCTGTGGAGGAAGAAAAGGCAAAGTTGCAAATTAAAATTTACTGAAGCCAAACCACATTTCTCAGTTATTATTATTTTTTTCCCTCAATCACAGAGCTTTCAGACAGGAAAGTATTTTAGGTAATTCAATCCAACCACTTCATGTTACAAACAAAAAAAATAAAATAAAGAAATTTTTAAAGATTATCAGAATTCACAGTTATAGGTAATGGCAGAGGTTAATTGAATTCCAGACTGGCTGACTCATACTTCTAAGCACATTATTTTACTGAATGATGCTTTGATTTAGCTCAGAATTGTTAAAATATAGGGTCACCTACAAATCCAGAACATTAAAGATTTCAGAGAAGGCCTAAAGAAAATCAGATCGTTTACTTGTAGTTTGTAAATTCTTTTGAGTAGGCATTTACTTGATTTCCTCAAAATTATACTTACATTAAGTTATTCTCTTGGTCTGGTTGAAGAACCAAGATTGAGATAGATTATAAGGAAGGAAGCCACCCTGAACCAGGAAGCTTTTCTTTCTGGTGAAAAGAAGCTTCAAGGACATTTTATGTTTTAGGCAAAGAGCTCAGAAAGATTTTGTAAAGGGCACCTTTGGAATTGTTGAAATTGTATGACTTGTTCTGTTACTGTAATTTGTTTGTATAATGTACCTCATTCCCTGCATTGGAATGCCTGTGGTGTAGATAGCAAAGTGAGCAAAAGGGGTAGAATGTTAGCCAAATGAGTTTATAAAATATGACTTTTATGCTTGCTTGTAAATACAATGAGGGCTAGGCAACACCAGCTAAAAGTGGTCAGTGAAATTGCAAATTACCTTTCTGCTTGGGAAGGGCTATTATTTTGCTAATGGAGAGGTTTTCATAATAGAAAGTTTTTAAGAAAAAAGAAGTAGAAATCAGACCCCACCCCCACCCCTCTTTTACTGAGGAGGAAGAAGCAAGGGAGAATGCAGTGGAAGGAAGTCCACAGGAGATTATCTGAAAAACCTCTTTCTATCTTTTCTCAAAAGTTTTTAAGACCTTAATGGGCAATTTCCAACTCTTATTCTTTGCCCTCACCTAAACCTCCTTCTATCCTGAAGTCATATGACTGCCGTGTACCTCTAGAAAAAAGGATCACAACCTCTAGACAAAGGGATCAGGAGCACCTTGCATGTAATCCTGTGTTCTGTAAAGACTATTTAAGATGTAAGAAATCTAACTTCGGGGAGCACGTGTTTGACTTGCCTGTTTAGGATGTGACATTGTTCCGCTGGCTAAATAAATCCTACTTCCTTCTTAAAGTTGTCTGGGCATTTATGTCCTCCTTTGATTCCTGCAATATATGGTGCATTGGCTAAGAAACAAGGAGGAAAGAAGCCACAATTGGCAGACTTCAGGCATCCCATTGGGGGACACCTGAGCCGCCCTGCATATGCACCTGCTGAGCATCCACTGGGGATTTTCCTGTGTGAATGCCTCTGTAGGACAGAAGGAGGGATCCCCTTCACCAGTCCCAGCAAGGACCAGACAACAAAGGTATAAAGCCAGGAGCCATGGCCACCATCACAGCCGCCTGGCCCATGCAGGTTCGCATTAGATTCGGACAGTCTGTAATGAAACAATGGAGCCAAGAACTGGTGAGCCATCAGCTTTAATTCTAGCTTGCACCTGGTGGGCAACTAAAAACACACATTGGGCTGCAAAACCCACTTATTCAGTGCTTACAAAGCTACTGACTTATCCGAGTTTCCTAGAATCAAAGGTTTCTAGCTCACCAGACTTATTCACCTCTGTTTCCCATCTCCTTCTCTTTACACAAACTGCACAAACTGGCTTCTCCCTCAGCACTCCGCCATCTTGGCTGCTTCTCCTGGCTTCCATGTGGCCTTACTCTGCTCTCTTACAGCATGAACTCCTCCTTGAATGCAATCACTCTTCTCCCGAACAATGTGATCTCTCTTCCTTTTAAAACCTTTTGGCACGAAAGCCCTCCCCCAACACATATTAACATAATTATGCCCATTTTCAGAGCAAGAAGGGCAACCAATATCATCACCTGGGCAACGGGCCTCCAGGTAGGCAGTGCCATCTTTAACAAAGTGAGCATAACATATTTTATCTGCCCAACAATCCACCCTTATGTTCACTTTACTACCCACAATCTACACCACCGTCATTCCTGCGCAGGGAAATTAGGCACATTACACAAGTTACAACAACATGACAAATTATAAATTTCAACAATTATAAAGATACATTTCACCAGTCCCTGAGCACTTTGCCAAAAGCGCAAAATGTCCTTGGCCTTTATTCTAGCCATTTGAAAAGCTTCCTGGGGCAGGGGGAGGGCCTCCATCAAAGTCGCCCCCCACCCCCATCGGGGTATTTCACCTTGTCCAAAATCCATAAGTCCATTCAACAAAGGAGCCAGTGCTCACTCCAGTTGTAGTCCAGGAAATCAGTCCATGCACATGGGGCCTTAGCCTCCCGCCTCATTCCTGCCATCATGGCAGGTCTCACACTGTCCTAAAGAGAAGCATGTGGCAATGGCAGTCAGCATTTCCATCTCTGCTCTGGAGAGCATGATGGCATCCACCCCTATGTCCCAAAATTGCAGACCTACCAGCAGCTTAGCAGGTACTCCCTGCCATTCCAGCAGCCATTTGGTGATGCAAGCCTGGCTCCTGCTGCTGCTATTTACCTTCTGGAGTCTGCAGATCTCAACTCCAGCCTGATTCTCCTCATCCTCCAAAGAGGAACTGAAAATATCAGCTTCTGCTGCTGGGCTTGAGCCCCAGGCCGCTGCCGCCTTCTGCTCTACGGGTCTTGCAGCCCCAGCTCCAACCTCAGTCTCGGCCTCCCGCTGTTGCTGGCTCTCCACAACATCCAGGCAATCTTCAACTCATGAACTTGTAAATTCTTCTCCAACATCTCCTCCATTTCCAAACAAATTTCACTAACCAGGTCGGCCTCCTCCAGTGCTTGTTCCAGCTCCAGGGTCGGCATCTCTTTTTCCCATGTTTGCTCCAGCTCCTTCCACTGCTCGGTTTGCAAGTCCCAGGCAGCCTCTTCCACAGGCTCTTGGTTTCCTCACACATGGCTGTAAAAATCAGCCAGCCTATGGCCCCCAAAAGGACAGCCTTGGGGAACCATAATAGCAGCCAGTCCTCTACTCCACCACTTAAAGGTGGTGGTGGCTCCATACCGATTTGTATTGAATCCTGCCACAGACTATGCCAAATGTAAAGCCAGGAGCCACAGCCACCATCACAGCCACCTGGCCCATGCAAGTTCATATTAGATTTGGACAATCAGTAATTAAACAATGGACCCAAAAACTGGGGGGCCATCATCTTTAATCCTAGCTTGCACCCAGCAGGCAAGTAAAAACACACACTGGGCTCCAAAACCCACTCACAAAGTTACTGACTTATCCGAGTTTCCTAGAATCAAAGGTTTCTAGCTCACCAGACTTATTGACCTCTCTTTCCCATCTCCTTCTCTTTACACAAACTGCACAAACTGGTTTCTCCCTCAGCACTCCGCCATCTTGGCTGCTTCTCCTGGCCTCCATGTGGCCTTACTCTGCTCTCTTACAGCATGAACTCCTCCTAGAATGCAATTACTCTTCTCCCGAACAATGTGCTCTCTCTTCCTTTTAAAATCTTTTGGTGCAAAGCCCTCCCCCAACACATATTAACATAATTATGCCCATCTCCAGAGCAAGAAGGGCAACCAATAGCATCATTTGGGTGGCAGGTTTCCATGTGGGCAGCACCATCTTTAACAAAGTGAGCATAATATATTTTATCTGCCCAACAGAAGGAATGAGGAAATGAGAGTACATCTAAACCATGGTAAGGAAAACCGAGCAAGGAAATCCAGCTGGGGTCCTGCCCTGTTATAGACTGCAAGTGGCAAAAAGCCTTTGTAAATTTGAGGCTTAGCAAAAGGCTAAGTTTTCCCCCCTTCACCTCCATATTGGCTATGATGCGGAGTATTTGCACCCACTTCACTTGCTTGCTTAAGTTGCTGGAAGCAATTTACATGCCCTTCCTCTTACTTTTTGTTTGTTCAGATGTTGGTTGATTTTGTTTAAGCATGATAGGGGATTCCTGTTTATGCCTTGGGAGAGTTCCTGTTTTTGCCTCAGATGTGTAACTTTGTATTAAGGTCTTCCTTGATTTGCATATGGTTATATAATAAAGCAAATTGGGGCTATGGGGCCCTCGGATATTGCCATCAGCATTGAAAAGGCCTCCCAATCCCTTTTTTTTTTCTTAATGAGTTTGTTTTCTTAATTCCGCACCGTTCTCACTTAAGACCGGGAACTATGAACCACGCTGGTCTGCGGCACTGTCCCACTGGGCAGAAGGGAGGCCTGATCACCCTCTCGGGAGAATCACAAATCACCCTGCATAGGTTAGCAGCAGTGACTGTGCACTCTCCACAGGTGTGGGGAATAGTCCCCATGGGTTAGGAGTGGTGACTCGTCACTTTCCATGGGTTAGAAGTAGTGACTTGTTGCCCTCCACAGGTGTGGAGGAGGTTGTGTGAAAGAGAATGAATATGGAGTGAATGAGATGGACACAGGGAGGGGCTTCCGACTCTCTCCCACAGGGCCGAAATGAGTGTTGGGTCCCAAACCACAGTTCCACAGGGCATCTCATATGGCCGAGAAGGCAGAATTGCATGCTGATGGTTTATACCAGCCTGCCATAAGCCAAGGGGACCTGCTATTCCCACAAGGGGAGCAGCCTGTGACTGACTGAAGATAGTGACATTTCCCCTACCCTTCCCCAATTCCTTCTTGTGGCATGACTGTTGTCTGTCATGGGAGGCATGAGAGGTTCAGAGGGAAAACCCACTCCTTTAGCCACAATAGTCAAAAATTTTAAGAAAGGGCTCTCAGGGGATTACAGAGTTACTATGTACCTGGGGAAATTCAGGACCTTGAGTGAAATAGAATAGCCTGCCTTTGGTGTAAGATAGCCAGCACAAGGAAGCTTGGATAGGTCCGCTGTACAGAAGGTATGCCAGGTAGTCGCTAAAGATCCAGGTTACCCTGACCAATTTCTCTACATAGACACCTGGCTTACACTAGCATTGCACCCTTCCCCTTGGCTTAGATGTCAAGTATTGATAGCAAAGGCATTGAAGCATTCCACCAGACCCAGAGAGCCACTGCAGCCACTAGTGCCAGAAATTTTGATTCCTAGTGAGCCAGAAGAAGCAGAAGCTCTGGCTCCCTTACCTTATGTACTGGCAAGGCTGTACCCTTCCACACCTAGCTCCCCATCCACTCCAGAGACTGCTACTGACTCAGGCCCATCATTTCCAGGTCTATCAAGCCTCAGCATATGCTCACCTAAACAGAAGGCATTTCTCATCACCCTTCAGGAACCAGGTTCTGCTCAAAGACAGGGCTGGGGGTACTGATGCCTTTGAGAGGAATGAGAAACACAGTGAAATAGCTAACAAGATTTATATCAACAAGGTGGCAGAGGCTTTGCAGAGGAAAAATATAAGTCCAGGTGACTTTTTTGAGAGATTATGCAAGACCTATAGAATGTATATCCCTTTTAATATGGAGAGTCCAGAGAACCAAAGAATGGTTAATATGGCCTTTGTCAGCATAAGTACAGGAGATATAAAGAAAAAGAAACTCCAGAAAGCTTTGTGGGAATGAATATAACCTAACTTCTGGAAGTACCCAATAAAGTCTATGTGAATAGGGAGATTGCAAGCAGAAAGGAAAATGAGCGCCAATGCAGAAAAAGGAAGAATTGATGGCGGCAGCCCTTCAACAGAAGAGAAAAGGAAAATCTCCATTTGAAAAAGGGAAGAAAACAGGCAAGAGCAAGAAAGGGCAGTCAGGCAAAGCTCCCCAGTGACGTCATCAGTGTGCCATCAGTCGGAGAACCAGTCATTGGAAAAATGAAGGTCCCAATCGGGACAACGGGGAAGCGTGCCTGCCAGCTGCCTCCCAAGGGGATGGCACACTTTCAAAATAACTGGGGAGTCCCTCTTGGACTGAGGGTGACCAGATTCAGGAGCCTCCACTGGGTCTATGGTCCACATGGTGGTAGGGGGCCAACAGATGGACTTCCTGATTGATACAGGGGCTGAACACTCGGTGGTGACTCAGCCAGTAGTGCTACTCTCTAAGGTACAGAGTGTAGGAGACACCAGAAAACAGGTCAAGTAGGCATTCTGTATGCCCCTTAAATGTACAGTAGGAGGTCATGAAGTTATCCGTCAGTTTTGTACATGCCTGACTGTCCAGTGCCCTTGTTAAGATATGATTTGCTGAGCAAATTAAGGACTACTATATTTTTTGCTTACAATGGCTGGCTGGACTTGCAGATGCCAAAGCCTAGGCTTGTCTTAACTCTAACTTTTCCTAGAGAGAAGTAATAGAAACTTTTTGTAACTGAGCCTGGGAAGCTACCTAGTCAGAGGCTAACCCACAAATGGCCAGGGTGAAGGCAGAAGATAATCTCCCCTGGGCTGGCAATAAATCAAGTGCCAGTATAGATAGGATTAAAGCCTAGGGCACTGCCTGTTAGCCAAAAACAATACCTGATTCCTAGGGAAGCCTTAGAAGAAATCCAGGTGCATTTACAGAGGCTCAAGGGACATGGAATTATCCCATGCCATTCACCCTGGAATACTCCTTTGCTCCCCATCAGAAAACTGAGAAGTAACGACTTTCAGGCAGTAAAGGACTTGAGAGTCGTAAATGAGGCAGCAGTGACTCTGCACCTGCCAAATCCTTACACACTCCTAAGCCTCCTCCCTGGTCAAGTCTCATGGTTCACTTGCCTGGACTTAAAAGATGTCTTCTTTAGTATAAGACTGGCTCCTGAAAGCCAGGAGCTGTTTGCCTTCCAATGGGTGGACCCAGCTACAGTAGCAAAGGAGCAGTACACCTGGACTAAGCTCAAAAGGGGTTTAAGAAATCCCCTGCCATCTTTGGAGAGGCCCTTTCTCTTGACCTCCAGAAGTTTCCTGCACAGGACATTGGGTGTGTCCTTCTTCGGCACGTGGCTCCAAGGCTGTGCTCGAGGAACAGACATCTAGAGAAGAATGGATATAAGGTATCAAAGAAGAAGGCCCAGCTCTGCAAAAGGCAAGTAAAATACTTGGGATTTATTCTCAAACAGGGGAAGAGGAGATTAGGAGTTCCTGGGTGCAGTAGGATTCTGTCATTTGCAGATCCCCAACTTTGTAGTACTAGCCAAACCCCTCTATAAAGTCTCAAAAGGGGGGAGAAAAAGAGCCCATGGACTAGGGACCAGAACAGAACTGTGCTTTTCAGACTCTTAAAAAGGAATTACAAGTTGCCCCAGCGCTAGGTCTTTCTACTTTAGCAAACCTTTTGTACTCTATGCTTCAGAGAGAAGCAAGACAGTAAGCAGTGGGTGTATTAATCCAGGACTTAGGGGTTGTAGTCTGGACCAGTGGCTTGACTCTCCAGACAGTTGGGTGGTATGCTGGAGCTAGCAGCCATGCTTGGGGGTCTTGGCAGCTGCAGCAGTGTTGGCACAGGAGGCAGATGGGTTGACTTTTGGACAGGGCTTGGAGGTACGGGTGCCTCATGCAGTAGTGGCTCTGTTGAATACGGAAGGGCATCATTGGCTCATGGATGCCCATCTCACCAAATACCAGAGTTTACTCTGAAAACCCAAGGCTGGCAATGGAGGTGTGTACCACTTTAAATCCAGTGACAGTGCTCCCAGAAGAGGGGGGAGAGCAGCAGCACAACTGCCAGCCAGCTAGACCTGTTAGATCAACCTATAGGAGACCCAGACTAGATAGAAGCAGCTATATATGAATGTAGATAGAAGCAGCTCTGTCAACTTACCGGGGAAAAGGCAAGCAGGGTATGCTGTAGTGACTTCAACAGAGACTGTGTAGGTGTGGCCTCTGCCCCAAGGAACTTCTGCTCTGCAGGCAGAACTAATTGCTCTAACTCAGGCCCTAGAGCTCAGTAAAAGAATAAATTGAATGTTTTCACCGATTTTCACTTTGCCTTTCTTACTCTGCAAGTCCATGGAACCATATATAAGGAAAGAGGGCTCCTGGCAGCTGGGGGTAAGGACCTCAAATATCCAGGAAAAATTCCCCAGCTACTGGAAGCAGTCTGGAAGCCAAATCAAGTAGCAGTGATCCACTGCTGGGGACACCAGAAGGGAGGAATGGTAAAAGCCCAGGGAAATGCCGGAGCAAATGCAGAGGCAAAGAGGGGTTCCACCCTGCCCTACCACAAGAGTACTATAGCCCCTCTCATCCCGTGGTGCCCGGAACTTGCACCCAGACATTCCAAGGGAGAGAAAAGGTGGATAGAGAAAGAAAGGGCCAAAGAATTAAAGGATGGCTGGATACAACTTTGGGGCCAGCAGTAGTCCAGACTTTGCATGCCAATAAAAGACATAAGAACTGCTAGGGAGATATTTCTATATCCCTCTCTTGACTTTCCTAGTCAAGAAATTCAGCCTGCTCTATTCAAGCTGCCATCAGAAAAATGCAAAACAAGGACCTTCAGTGCCTCCTGGTATTCAGTCCAACAGGGCAGACCCCTTTGAGGATATACAGGTGGACTTCACTGAGATGCCCAAAAGTCAAGGTTACCAGTACCTGCTGGTGTTAGTATGCACCTACTCAAAATGGGTAGAGGCCTACCCCACCCAGACTAAAAAAGCTAGAGAAGTAACAAAGGCATTGCTCAGAGAAGTTATTCCAAGGTTTGGACTGCCACTCCAGATAGACTTCGACAATGGCCCAGCCTTTGTGGTTAAGGTAGTACAAGAAACAGCTCAAGCACTGGACATCACCTGGAAGCTTCATGCAACATACAGATCTCAGAGCTCAGGGGAGGTGGAATGCATAAATAGGATTCTGAAATTAGGGCTTACCAAATTGTGTCGGGAAACAGGTCTTGAATGGGTACAAGCTTTGCCTCTAATATTGTTTAAGATTTAGTGCACCCTCTCCAAGAACACCAGGTATTCACCTTATGAGGTATTATACAACAGGCCTCCCCCAGTATTACATAGCTTTCCAGGGACTCCCCAAGAATTAGGAGAAACAGAACTACATAGATAATTAGAAGCTTTAGGCCAGGTGGCCAGTGCCATATCTAAGTGGGTGCTACATAGGGCTCCGATCAGTTTGTTTGCCCCTGTATCATTCTTTTTCTCCAGGAAACCAAGTGTGGGTCAAGGATTGGAATCCAGCTCCCCTCCAACCCAGGTGGAAGGGACTTTACACTTATCCTGACCACTCCCACTGCTGCCAAGGTAGATGGTATAACTGCCTGGATTCACCACAGCCAGCTGAAGCCTGCAGCCCCAGCAGAAATGCCCTCATAAACAGCAGAGACTGACCCTACCAATCATTATAAGTTGACCATGAGAAGGACAACATGCCCTGCTCAAGTCACAACAGGAAGCTGGCTTGTCCATGTATGCCTAAAGCTTGAGGAACCTGGCCATGGGGATCCTTATAATTGGACTCTGGGGAGGAGGAAAACTAAGATCAAAGGAAAGCCTGAACAAGTAGTCTTAAGGTTTGATGCATGTGCTGCTATGAGTCATACAGAAAAAGGTTTAAGTCCCTTGACTAGGAGAGAAGCTACATGGTAAATGAAAATTATATATGTATGTGCTCATAGCTACCACTGTAGAATAACCTATGAATATTGATCATGTGCCCAATAGGCTACTTAGGAAAATGACATTTCTAAAGGGAAAAAAGTATATTTTAAAAGAGGATTACTTATTACTAACTTAGTCCTCACTGAACGTTAAGGTTTTTAAATCTTAAGAATTCTGACTAATAGGAAAGTAATTGTATGGTTTTAATGATAAAAAATATAAGGTATAGAAGTACTTTTAAAAGGAAAAGAAAAAGATAAGTTGTGAAAGCTAGTTATATATGAATAGTAAAGAAAGTTCATAAAAGTTAAAGGTTTATGTAAGTTACAGAAAGTTTGTGCAGGTTGTAGGTTTATTCAGAAGTACTTTTAAAAGGAAAAATAAAAAATAAGTTGTTGTTAAAAGCTAATTGTTGGGCAGATAAAATATATTATGCTCACTTTGTTAAAAATGGTGCTGCTCACGTGGAAGCCTGTCACCCAGGTGATTGCTTGGATGGGCGTGATTGTATTAATGTGTGTTGGGGGAGGGCTTTCGCGCCAAAAGGTTTTAAAAGGAAGAGAGATCATGTTGTTCCGGGAGAAGACTGATTGCATTCTAAAAGGAGGATAGAGAGCAGAGAGGAGAGCAGATTAAGGCCACATGTAGGAGAGGAGAAGCAGCCAAGATGGTGGAGTGCTTGCTGAAATAGAAGCCAGTTTGTGCAGAGATAAGGAGATGGGGAACAGAGGTGAATAAGTCTGGTGAGCTAGAAACCTTTGATTCTAGGAAACTCAGATAAGTCAGTAGCTTTGTGAGCACTGAATGAGTGGGTTTTGGAGCCCAGTGTTTGTTTTTACTTGCCTGCCGGGTGCAAGCTAGGATTAAAGATAATGGCCCACCAGTTCTTGGCTCCGTTGTTTCATTACCGACTGTCCGAATCTAATGCGAACTTGCATGGGCCAGGCGGCTGTGATGGTGGCCGTGACTACTGGCTTTACAAGTGGGTTGTAGGAGAAGAGATTCTTGCTTAATTTTCTTACAGATGGTTGAGGAGATTGAAGTTTCTTTCATCAGGCCAGTCTTAGTGAACAGTATTGCTCCCTGCTTCAGGTCACTCTGGCGGCAGGTTTCTGGTAGGAGGGACAGGAGCAACAGGAAGGTCTGCAGGGCCCAACCTTTTGGTGAGCAACAGATGAGTAGGGCCCAGTTGTTCTGACTGCCAGCAATCCTGTATGGGAGCAAGCTTGAGGTGAGAGACATAGTTAGAAATGAGGGTAGTATTGATTATGGGGAGCCCTTGGTATTGAGGAATGGTAGGAAGGAGTAAGTGGAAAGATGCTGTCAGCTGGATAGTGGCTCTGAGACTGTGTAGAATGTCTCAACCCAGAAGGGGTACAGGGCACAATAGCATAACTAAGAACGAGTGTGTAAAGGGGATTCTATCCAAACTGCATGTCCGGGATGGCATGTAAAAAAAAAGAAGGGGTCCTATCCATTCCCATAACCAAGATGTGTGAGAGAATTAGAGGGCTAGAATGTGGTGGCAAAACAGAGAAGGCAGCTCCCGTGTCCACAAGAAATGAGATGGACTTACGCGTTTCTGCAGCATTACCCTGGGGTTCAGCATGGGTGAGGATGATGAGGGTCTTCAAGTCTAGGACATCAGTCCTAGGAGTTTGAGTGCTGAGCCCACCTGGCTGGCTTGTCCTCCATGTAGAGACGTTGAGGATGAGTCTGCTGCCCAAAGGGGCAAACACTCCACCAGTGACCGGGCTGCTTGCAATTAGGGCAGGGATAAGTGGGTGGCCTCAGGCAGGGGCACTGCCAAGACCAATGACCCTCCTTACCACACTTAAAGCAAGCTCCTGGTGGGGATCCTCGCTGTGGCCCAGACGGGTCAGGCACTTCCTGTGCCTTGCCCCTGTTGCTCTGTTGGCCTTAGGGTTGCCATAAGAGTCTGGGTTTGGAGTGTTACCTTCTGCTGTATGTGGGCCTGGTGTATAGCCTTGGCCTTTTTCTACTAGCCATGACCATTGAAAACTTTAAATGCCATGTTCACAGGTCCCAGATAGGGGTTTGGGGGTTGAGAATAAGAGGAGGAGGGCTCTTAGGGAGCCCAGCACCCAGATCCAGCTAGAAACACTGGAGCCAGAAGAAGGACAGAGCCAGAACTTCCTGCAAAAAAATTTGGGTTGGGCCTTGGGGTCCTGCAAACTGGTGTAAGGGCCCATGGAAGGCTAAGAATGGCCTGATGGAGGAGGGGCTTAAGAACAGTGGAGAAGGGAGGGATGCCTGGCCATCAAGGGAGGAGAAAGAGATATTGGTATTTGCACGTAAATGAGAAACAGGATCCTGCAAAGGGAGGGGAGGAAGCTCTTAAAGGGAAGAGAACCAAGCAAAAGAGGTGTGAAAGAGGTCTGCAGAGGGACCAGAGAGGGATCCCGAGAGAGGGGCGCCCCCAGGGGTCAGGCAGGAGGGAAAGAGAGTTGAGAGTCCATGGAAAAGGAAAGATTAGGAGTGGAGGTTTTAGGTGAGGTTTCTCTGGCCTAAAAAAGGGCCTGTGCATAGAACATGTGGCACAGAGATTAAGGACGGGCATGCAAATAACTAGAAGCCCTGAATGTAAGGGATCTCCAACCAGTTCCCAACTTTTTGGCAATAGTTAAATTGGTGAGGATGTTAAAACCAAAAGTCCCTTCAGGAGGCTACCTGGTTCGATTATCCAGTGGGTTCTGTGGCCTGGCCACAGCAGAGAAGAAGAACAGTTTTTTCTTCTTTAGGGAGGGAGAAATTTTAGATAAGGCAACTCCAGGAGTGATTTTGGATTAGATTTAGATTCCTGTGCCCCCACAACCGCCCTCAGTCCTCAGAGTGATCAGAGTTGAGAATTGGCGTCCCAAAACTCAAGGTATGGACACCGGACAGATAAGTAAAGTGGGTGTACTCGGAATGTCTCCACATGCACACACGCACTCAGAATGAAAAAGACTTCCCTGACGCAGCTGCAGTTTCGGACAAGGAGCCTGAGCAAAAAGAACTGAGGGGAGTCTGGATGCAGGACACTTACTGCACCGTGCGCCGAAGTGGGTGGAAGGTCAGAGGTCCTGGTTCTTTCTCAGAGGGGAAAGGGAAAGGAGTGGTCCCTTGCAGACTTCTAACTCCTCCCAGGTTTCGGCACCAAATGTAAGGTATTTTTCCTCACCGAGAAAGAAGAAAGGGGCCGGAGCCACGAGTGTGGAATAGTAAAGGCTTTATTTAGTATTACACTGCCCGGACGATGTTCTCTGGTCCTCAGGGGAGGGGGCAGAGAAGTCGCATGGGGTGATCTGCATGGGATATAATTAAGGGGTCTGTAGGATGAAACAGCTAATATGATGTGGAGAAATCTCACTGGCTGACAAATGCTCTTTTCCCAAGGACTCCTGGGAAGTTACTTTTGGTGTGCTTGGTTGTGGGAGGCTCCAGCCAAAGTTCCTGGGTCTGAGTTCCTCACGTGAACTTTTCCCATTATCCACTGTTAGGCAGATAAAATATATTATGCTCACTTTGTTAAAGATGGCGCTACCCACATGGAAGCCCATCATCCCGGTGATATTAGTTGCCCTTATGCTTGGGATAGGCGTAATTATATTATTGGGTGTGGAGGACAGGCTGTAAGCAGGCAGAGTCCTTATAGCCCAAGGTTTAGTTTTAAGAGTAAGCTTTTCCCCACACCCTTGACTGATTGGATGATGTAGGGTGGTGCACTCTCATGAGGAATCCTCCCATTTTGCCTCAGATAAGTGACTTTGTATCAGAGACTTCCTTGTTTGTAGATTGGATTAAAGGTTTGGATTTCTACACTTTAAAGTGGGGCAAACCAGGAGCTTGCTCTTTCTCGGTTTCTAAAATTAGCAGTAGAGAGGAGAGCAGAGAAAGGCCACCTGGAGCAGGCCAGGAGAAGCAGCCAAGATGGCAGAGTGCTAAGGAAGAAGCCAGTTTGAAGTGAGTTTGTGCTGGAGAAGGAGATGGAAAACAGAGGTGAATAAGTCTAGAAACCTTTGATTCTAGGAAACTCAGATAAGTCAGTAGCTTTATGAGCACTGAATGAGTGGGTTTTGGAGCCCAGTGTGTGTTTTTACTTGCCCGCCAGGTGGCTGTGATAATGACTGCGAATACTGGCTTTACATCCACCAACCTTACAGTAATGAAATAAGCCAAAAACTGGTGGGCCATTACCTTTAATCCTACCTTGCACCCAGTGGGCAAGAAATACACAGAGTGGGAAAACACTTCCCTTTCCATTCAGGGCTCCCAAAGTCACTGACTTATCCGAGTTTCCTAGAATCAAAGGTTTCTACGTCACCAACCTTTTGCACCTCACCTCTGTTCCCCATTTTCTTTGTGAGAACTGAATGAGCGGGTTTTGGAGCCCAGTGTGTGTTTTTACTTGCCTGCCAGGTGTAAGCTAGGATTAAAGATTATGGCTTACCAGTTCTTGGCCTATTGTTTCATTACCTACTGTCCGAATCTAATGCGAACCTGCACTGCCCAGGAGGCTGTGATGGTGGCCTTGGCTACTGGCTTAACATTTGGCATAGTTGGCAGGATTTGATACAGATTGGTATGGAGCCGGCACCCTTGAGATGCATGGTAGAGAACTGGTTCCTGTTATGGTTCCCCATGGCTGTCTTATTGGGAACTGTAAGCTGGCTGACTTTTACAGCCATGCGTGAGGAAACTGAGAGCTCTATGGCGAAGGCTGCCCAGGACCTGCAAACCAAGGAGTGGAAAGAGCTGGAGGAAACATGGGAGAAAGAGATGCAGACCCTGGAGCTGGAGGAAGAGGCTGACCAGGTTTGCAAGATTTGCCTGAAAATGGAGCAGACACTGCAGAAGGAATCACAGGTTTGTGAGCTGCAGATTCCCCTGGATGTTGTGAAGATTTCCGAGAGCCAGCTGCAGCTGGAGGCCGAGGCTGAGGCCAGGGCTGGAGCTGCAAGGACTGCTGAGCAGAAGGCAGCGGTGGCCCAGGGCTCAAGCCCAGCAGCAGTAGCTGGTGGTTTCAGTCAGCCTTTGGAGGATGAGGAGAATCAGGCTGGAGTTGAAATCTGCAGTCTCCAGAAGGTGAGAGCCCAGCAGCAAGGAGGAGCTATGCTGCTGGTATGTCTGCGATTTGGGGACATAAGGGTGGATGCCATCATGTTTCCCAGAGCAGAGATGGAAATGCTGACTGCCATTGCCACATGCTTCTCCTTAGGACAGTGGGGAGACTAACACCCCATGTGCGTGGACTAATTTCCTGGACTGACTCCAGGAAATCAGTGAGCACTGGCTCCTTTGTTGAATGGACTTATGGATTTTGGACAATGTGAAATACCCTGATAAGGGTGAGGGTGGCTTTGCTGGAGGCCCTCCCCCTGCCCTGGGAAGACTTTCAAATGGCAAGAAAGAAGGCAGAGGACATTTTGCACTTTTGGCAAAGTGCTCAGAGACTGGTGAAATGTACCTTTGTAATTGTTGAAATTGTATGATTTATCATGTATTTGTAATTTGTGTAATGTGCCTAATTTCCTTGTACAGGAATGCCGGTGGTGTAGATAGTGGGTAGTAAAGTGAGCATAGGGGTAGATTGTTGGGCAGATAAAATATATTATGCTCACTTTGTTAAATATGGCGCTGCCCACATGCAAGTTTTAAGAGTAAGCTTTTCCCCACACTTTTGACTGATTGGATGATGTAGGGTGGTGCACTCTGATGAGGAATCTTCCCATTATGCCTTTCTATCAGAGACTTCCTTGTTTGTAGGTTGGATTAAAGGTTTGGATTTCTAAACTATAAAGTGGGGCAAGCCGGGAGCTTGCTCTCTCCTGGTTCCTGAGGTGAGTATTAGAGAGGAGAACAGATTAAGGCCATGTGGAGGAGAGGAGAAGCAGCCAAGATGGTGGATTGCTGAGGAAGAAGTCAGTTTGTGCAAAGTTTGTGCTGGAGAAGGAGATGGGGAACAGAGGTGAATAAGTCTGGTGAGCTAGAAGCCTTTGATGCTAGGAAACTCGGATAAGTCAGTAGCTTTGTGAGCACTGAATGAGTGGGTTTTGGAGCCCAATGTGTGTTTTTACTTGCCTGCAGGGTTCAAGCTGGAATTAAAGATGATGGCTCACTAGTTCTAGGCTCTGTTGTTTTATTACTGACTGTCCGAATCTAATGCAAACCTGCAGAGGCCAGGCAGCTGTGATGGTGGCCTTGGCCACTGGGTTTACATTCAGGAAATAGCTTAGTTTTATTTTTTACTGTAGCACTAAGCCTTTTAGTATTTAAATAATAAAACTATTGTCTAGTAAATAACTACTGATTAACGTTAAAAAGTTCTTATCTTGCTATCTTGTAGGCATATCAAGTTAACTTTGGCAAGCATATCATTGCAACTTTAGTTAAGCCAGTTAATAGATAACTAGACTAAACATTACATATTAGAGTTGCTAAAATCTTGGTAAATGAAAAATAATCCTTCAGATAGCATGGATAATTTATGTGGACATAACTGACAGATGAATCTTAATTTCTTATTGTCTTAAGCTTGAACAGTGCTGTCCTGTCATTGATGACCATCAAGAACAAATAGTTTGGGGATAACAGTTCCTGAAGGCAATATATTTGGGTTCAGAAGTATTTATATTAGCTGACAGGAAGAGCAACATCAACAGGTGTAAACTGTGGAAACTAACCTATAATGAGTGTAAAGTCAGTAGGCATGTCTGCCATCACAGAGGCCTGAACCATGCAGGCTCATATTGAATTCAAACAGTCGGTAATGAAACAATGGAGCAAAGAGCTAGTGAGCCATCAGCTTTAATCCTAGCTTGCACCCAGCGGGCAAGTAAAAACACACACTGGGCTCCAAAACCCACTCATTCAGTGCTCACAAAGCTACTTACTGACTTATCCGAGTTTCTAGAATCAAAGGTTTCTAGTTCACCAGCCTTATTTACCTCTGTTCCCCATCTCATTCTCTCTGAACAAACTCTGCACAAACTAGGTTCTTCCTCAGCACTCCGCCATCTCAGCTGCTTTTCCTGGCCTCCAAATGGCCTTACTCTGCTCTCTTACAGCATGAACTCCTCCTAGAACACAGTCACTCTTATCCCAGAACAACATGATCTCTCTTCCTTTTAAAACCTTATGGCACAAAAGCCGTCCCCCAACACATATTAACATAATCATACCCATTCCCAAGCAGGAAGGGCAACTAATGTCATCACCTGGGCAACGGGTCTCTACATGGACAACGCCATCTTTAACAAAGTGAGCATAATTTATCTGCCCAACAACACACCCCTATGCTCACTTTACTATCCACAATCTATACCACCAGCATCCCTATGCAAAGAAATTAGGTACATTACACAAATTACAACAGCATTACAAATCATACAATTTTAACAATTACAAAGGTACATGTCACCAGTCTTGAGCACTTTGCCAAAAGCGCAAAATGTCCTCGGCCTTCTTTTTTACCATTTCAAAGGCTTCCTGGGGCAGGGGAAAGGCCTCCAGCAAAGCCGTCCCCCACCCTCATCAGAGTATTTCACATTGTCCAAAATCCATAAGTCCATCCAGCAAAGGAGCCAGTGCTCACTCCGGTTGTAGTCCAGAAAATTAGTCCACTCACACCGGCCTTAGCCGCTCCCCTCATTCCTGCCATCATGGCAGGTTTTACACTGTCTCAAAGAGGAGCATGTGGCAATGGCAGTCAGCAGTTCCATCTCTGCTACAGAGAGCATGATGGCATCCACGACTATGTCCCTAAATCACAGACCTACCAGGAGCATAGCAGGTCCTCCTTCCAGCTGGGCTCTCATCTTCTGGAGACTGCAGATTGCAACTCCAGCCTGATTCTCTTCATTCTCCGAAGAGGAGCTGGAAACACCAGCTCCTGCTGCCGGGCTCGAGGTCCAGGTCACTGCTGCTTTCTGCTCTGTGGGCCTTGAGGCCCTGGCCCCAGCCTCAGTCTCAGCCTCCTGACACTGATGGCGCTCCACAATATCTAGGGCAATCTGCAACTCGTGAATCTGTAATTCCTCCTCCAGTGGCTGCTCCATTTCCAAGCAAATCTCACAAACCTGGTCGGCCTCCTCCTCCAGTGCTTCCTCCAGCTCCAGGGTTGGCATCTGTTTCTCCCACGTTTCCTCCAGCTCCTTCCATTGCTCAGTTTGCAGGTCCCAGACAGCCTGTCCCACAGAACTCTTGGTTTCCTAACACATGGTTGTAAAAGTCAGCCAGCCTATGGCCCCTAAAAAGACTGCCATGGGGAACCATAACAGCAGCCAGTCCTCTACCCCACTGCTCAAAGGTGGTGGTGGCTCCATACCAATCTGTATCAAATCCTGCCACAGACTATGCCAAAGGTAAAGCCAGTGGCCAAGGCCACCATCACAGCCGCCTGGGCAGTGCAGATTCGCATTAGATTCGGACAGTCGGTAATGAAACAATAGGCCAAGAACTGGTGAGCCATCATCTTTAATCCTACCTTGCACCCAGCGGGCAAGTGAAAACACACACTGGGCTCCAAAACCCACTCATTCAGTGCTCACAAAGCTACTGACTTATCCGAGTTTCCTAGAATCAAACGTTTCTAGTTCACCAGACTTATTCACCTCTGTTTCCCATCTCCTTCTCTCTACACAAACTCTGCACAAACTGGCTTCTCCCTCAGCACTCCGCCATCTTGGCTGCTTCTCCTGGCCTCCATGTGGCCTTACTCTGCTCTCTTATAGCATGAACTCCTCCTAAAACACAGTCACTCTTCTCCCAGAACAACGTGATTTCTCTTCCCTTTAAAACCTTTTGGCATGAAAGCCCTCCCCCAACACATATTAACATAATCACTCCCATTTCCAAGCAGGAGGGGCAACTAATGTCATCACCCGGGCAATGAGCCTCCACATGGGCAGCGCCATATTTAACAAAGTGAGCATAATATATTTTATCTGCCCAACAGTGAGCATCAAGGGTAGAGAAAATTGTGATAGTCACTGAAATCATAAAGTTTTTAAAAAATAATTATAAATAACTGTAAGAACTGTAAGGCTGGGTAAGATAAGGTAAATGATGAAAGTGGCATATGTGAAAGAATGAATTTTAGATAATCATGAATTGACACAGTTGAATATACTGTTCATGAATTTTGAAAAAAATCAAAGAAATTGATGAGTAATATCAAACCCTAAAATATAGAGAATATACTCATTAAATTATTTGAGTATTTTATAAGGGATATAAATTAACAATTAAATAATTATTAAGTAAAAGTCAAACTGAAAAAAGAAAACTAACAATAGAATCTCTAAAAAATACTGAGGAAAGACCAGGGATGGCAAGAATAGTCATTTATCATGTCAGCTCAATTTTAGTAGTTATATTGGTGAGTTAAAATGTTAAGGTCAACATTTGATATAGGAGAAATTGGAAACCACCAGTGAAAGCAAATGTTCGAGAGGTCAGTGCACATTGGATTTAAAGGCCTTTAACAACTGTGTGCAGGTTGCACGTAGAAGGTGATATAATATCATCCCTCATGAGATCACATTAATAAAAAGTCAACCTCAGTCTGAAAAGCAAAACTTTACAGTGGTATTTCAGAAACTGTAATGCCAGCTCATCTGTAGAAGATTCATTGTGTTACAAGCTACGTTTTTTTTGGCAACTATATCTGCCTTTTATTTGAGGTAAAAGGCTTGTAAGAGCATGTGGGCTCTTTCTTTTCAGCTCAGCTAATTTCTTACATGATGTTGAATCAGACCTCAACAGTTTCCAAAGTGGTGCTATTTCAGAAATGGGTACTCATTCTGGATAGGTTGTCTGGCAGCAAAAGCCTATTTCTATTAAACAATTGGTTCAGATTTAAAATCCAATAAAATTTAAATATATTTATCCTCAATAATTCACAGAGTCTCAATGGCTTTACCTTAAAAGTGTCAGATTATTAATGTTCTATGGATTTTTAAAGTTGCTCATTCACAACAGGAGTTTTCATTCAAGTCTTCTCAACAAATGCTGGATGAGTAATTTACCAGGGCCAACTCTCAGAATAGGAACTACAAGTTATAGAAATAAGAATGAGAAAAAATTGCTTCTTCTATGGCGCTCACAATCTGCTGAAGTGAGATGAAAGAATGCAGAAAAACTTACATGCAAGGTAAAAATTATAAAATTTGACTTTTTAGCACTGTTTTATTATTTCCTATAATTTATGGGGGGTCATTAAATACTTTGATCAAAACTACAAATAAAACACTTAAACATAAGTATATATGTCTCTGACTAGGAAATATTTAGAAAAATTTAAATAATAAAGAATTGAAAAACTTGATATTTGGCTCCAGAATTGTCTTTGTTCTTACAGTCCTCTCAAACCTGCCCCAGGAAAATGTGAAACTCCAAATAAAATTCTAAAGCTACATCATATGTACCCAACCCACAAGACATAGGTTAGTGGCTCTCTAAACTTGATGCTTGCTCTACTTTCTATAATAAAATATAGCAACAGCTTTGATATACAAAATACTGAAAGTGATACTATTTGATGTCTTGGTGGTTTAAAATATTTTGAGTTGAAGACAAACTAAAACAGCATTTTAGTTTTACCATACCTTCTATAGAAAGTATATATCAACATATAATGTCAATGTATTCATAATTAAATTATAATAATATGAACAGGAATATAAGACCTTAGAAGAACTTATGCTAGGAACAATATATTGAACTGCCAGGATTTGGCTAAACATGTTTTTAAAGGTTGAGAATATTTTGTCTCAGGCAGAATCATATATAACCATAATTTAGCATAAAAAATTTAGCTTGTATATTATTTTATTTAGGCATAACAAAACTTACCCATGTTAATTAATATCTTTTTAAGGTAATTAAACAATGGATAAACAAACCAACTTAGAATGACTTTATTTTTTATTATTAGATAAAGTGGTATATAGCTACCTTATTTTTTTTATTCTTATATTTTCTTTTCCAAGCAAGAGGAAAGGAGATAGAGAGACAGACTCCCACATAGGCCCTGACCAGGATCCACCTGGCAACTGTGCTGATGCTCTGCCCATCAAGGACCATCCTTGCAACCAAGCTATTCTTAGCACCTGAGGTGGAGGCTCCATGGAGCCATCCTCAGCGCCCAGGCTGATACACTCAAACCAATTGAGCCATGGCTGAGGGAGGAGAAGAGAGATGAATGGTGGAGAAGCAGATAGTTGCCTCTTCCGTGTGCCCTGACTGGGCATCAAACCTGGGACAACAATGCCATGCTGACACTCTACCACTGAGTCAAATGGCCAGGGCCATACTTACTTTAACAAAGGAAAAATTTTAATGAAAGGAACCCCAAATAACAGGCTAATTACTAGAAATTTATTTTAGCTTTTACTCATTGATTAAGTAATCTCAAAAATATGTATAGATTCTATAATTATTAACCTGATAGTTTTAACCTGGATGGAAGACAGGTTGAAGGTTTCTTTAAAGAAAATATCCACAAGTGGTAGAGATCACAATAATATGAAGAGCCACCAGATCCCAATAAAATAAGAAAAATGAAAGGAAATTAAAATAACATATTTTAATATTTTTGTTAGGTAGCTTTCAAATTTTCTATTCAATTAGAGAACTGCTCAAAATAAAAAGAATGAAATTCAATAGAGAACAATACCCAAAACAAAAACAAAAACAAAAAACAAACAGAATACATTGTAAGCATAAAGATAAGAATTACATGGTAATACACAAAGATCTAGATAACACTTGTCTATTGAATTCAGCCCTAGTCAATAAATTAAGCAGTTTAGATGAAAAGGGAAAATAAAAGAAAGAGCAAAGTTATTCAAATGAAACTTTCTGTTTATTACTTCAGAGAGGGGAGCCCAAAAGTTAGAAATCTGGCATCAGTAATAGTAGCTTTTAGTTGTAATAAGTAGGAGCTTGTATATGAGTTAGAAAATAGTTAATCTACTTGATAGTCGCTCTTAACGGTTCCCTGGCATAAAGCCAGTGGCCAAGGCTACCATCACAGCAGCCTAGCCCATGCAGGTTCGCATTTGATTCAAACAGTCCGTAATGAAACAACGGAGTCAAGAACTGGTGGGCCATCAGCTTTAATCTTAGCTTACACCTGGCGGGCAAGTAAAATCACACAATGGGCTCCAAAACCTACTCATTCAGTGCTCACAAAGCTACCGACTTAGACGAGTTTCCTAGAATCAAAGGTTTCTAGCTCACCAGCCTTATTCATCTCTGTTCACCATCTCCTTCTCTCTGCACAAACTGGCTTCTCCCTCAGCCCTCCACCATTTTGGCTGCTTCTCCTGGCCTCCTCCATGTGGCCTTTCTCTGCTCTACTCTCTAATGCCAATCTCAGGAACCAAGAGAGAGCAAGCTCCCAGTCTGCCCCACTTTATAGTGTAGAAATCCAAACCTTCAATCCAATCGACATACAAGGAAGTCTCTGATACAAAGTCACTTAACTGAGGCATAATGGGAGGATTCCTCATGAGAGTGCACCACCCCACATCATCCAATCAGTCAAGGGTGTGGGGAAAAGCTTACTCTTAAAACTAAGCCTTAAGCTATACCGACCTGGCCTGCCCACAGCCTGTCCCCCAACACACATTAATATCAACGGACTTCCACGTGGGCAGCGCCATCTTTAACAAAGTGAGCATAATAAATTTCATCCGCCCAACACCTGGCCTTTACTTTGAAATGCAGTCAAAAGTTTATCTTTACAGGAATGTAGGAAAAAGCTTACATTAGAGAGGGACCTGACAATTTAGGAGAGTTTAAATCACAATAGTTGTTTGTAAAAGTCTAGCCATAGGATTTACTATGAAAAGCTAAGGCTTATAAATTAATTAGAAACTTAGTTCACCAATCTTAAATCATTACTTAATATCCTAAGAAAGCAGCTAGTGTTTTCACAATTTCCAAAGGCAGATGGTTCCAGAGGAGCCAGGTCTCAGCTGTTTCTGGAAGACACCTGACACTGACTGTCTTGAAGATTTACCAAGGACACCAAATAGGATCATGCTAATTGGGCCTGTATCAACATCAGAAGAACTTGCAGAGGAAATAAACATACTGTTACATAACTAACCACATGGACATTTTTCCCCCTTTCACCAATATGAACAGCCCCTAAACCCTATAAAAACTGGCAGCACCAGGAGAATGTAAGGCAGTTTCTTTGGACAGGAGTCACCAGTCTTCTCAAGTTGCTGCAAATTGAATTAAAGATGCTATTAGTCCCTGACTCTTGTGTAATTGGCAAAAAAAAAAGGGGGGGGTGACAGACAACAAAAATCCCAGCTTGTTTCAGTAACACTTCCAAGTGAATTGAGGATTCATTCATTCATGCACTGTACCAGACAATGGGATTATAACAATACACAAGACAAACATGAAATCTCTACTCGTGGAGTTTATAGTTTTTAGAAAGGGTGAATATATGAGTAATCAAAAGAATATTTATGAGTGCTATTGTTATAAGGTACCAAAAGCTATAGAATTAATATTTTAAGAAGCTTAAAGAAAATTTTATTAATTTGGGCTAGGCATGCAAAGAGATTTTGTAGATGGGATTTCCATGCTTGTGTGATTAACATCAACTCAGGATGGCCTATAGCATTGTATTGTAAATGAAGAAGAAGGAGACTTGGATTCTCTGACCTCCCCCACACACACACCTATAAGCAGCAGGTGAATGAATAGCTAGCCAGGTGCAGGAAGAGAAGGATTGAAATAAACCTTTTCTTATATTGATGGGCCATTTACAGGCATTTGTCCCCATAGAAACTATCCCTCCCCTCCTGAAAGCATATAATTATCTCTAAACAAGGGAATAGCAAATGAACACTAGAAAATATAGGAATATCTTTTAGTATGTTGTTGGGCAGATAAAATATATTATGCTCACTTTGTTAAAGATGGCGCTGCCCACATGGAAGTTCGTTGATATTACTGTGTGTTCTGGGACAGGCTGTGGGCAGGACGGTCGTTATAGCCTAAGGCTTGGTTTTAAGAGTAAGCTCTTCTCCACACTCTTGACTGATTGGATGATGTAGGGTGGTGCACTCTCCTGAGGAATCTCATTATGCCTCAGATGGGTGGCTTTGTATCAGAGACTTTCTTGTTTGTATAATTAGATTAAAGGTTTTGAATCTATGCTATAAAGTGGGGCAGACCAGGAGCTTGAGCTCTTGATTCCTGAGGTTAGCATCAGAGAGGAGAGCAGATGAAGGCCACATGGAGGCCAAGAGGAGGCAGCCCAGATGGTGGAATGCTGAGAAAGAAGCCAGTTTGTGCAGAGTTTGTGCTAGAGAGGAGATGGGGAACAATGGTGAATAAGTCTGGTGAGCTAGAAACCTTTGATTCCAGTCAATAGCTTTGTGAGCACTGAATGTGTGGATTTTGGAGCCCAGTGTGTGTTTTTGCTTGCCCACTGGGTGCAAGCTAGAATTAAAGCTGATGGCTCACCAGTTCGTGGCTCCTGTGTTTCATTACCAACTGTTCGAATCTAATGCAAACCTGCCTTGGCCAGGCGGCTGTGATAGTGGCCTTGGCTACTGGCTTTACATATGTAAAGTAACATTTTTACTATTGTGTTACCTTGTAGATTTTAATGTGTAGAAATGTCCTTTTTAAATCTTATAGACAAATGTTATAAACTTGCTAATGAATTGTGTCCCATACCCCCTTCATCCTTTTCCCAAACTTGTATAGGTAAAAACAAAGCTTATAAGCTTATGCCATGAGGTCATGCTTTTCCCCACCCATGTATAATTAAGGATATATAACCAGCCCCTAGAATATTATTCAGGAATACAACTTGGGACTGCTACCCCGGGTAAGCTATATTCGGCCAGCATATTTAATAAATTTCCTCCTTTAGTAAAACTTTTCCAAATTCATCTGGACTGGATGTCCCTACGTGAACTTGATGAAATGAGGTACAGTGCCTTTCAGAATCTGGGGTGCAGTACTTTATAACACTATGAAGGTAACACCCAAGGTATTAGGATAGAGAATAACAGCATACTTTAAACAAACAGGGTGGTAAGAAAAACCTTTCTGAGGAAATGATGTTAAAGCTAATACTGCATCTGAATGACAAAAAGGAGCTAGAAATTCAAAAAGGCAACATTTCAGGTAAAGAAAAGAATGAGAATTAAAGCTCTGAGACAACCTATGGAAGTAAGAATAGTTTCTATAGCATAGTATATATTTAAGTAAAGGAAAAGGGAAAGTAGATTTATATATACATTTATACATACTACATTATATATGCTTATATGAAGTAATTTATAAATTTACAGGGAAAGACATATGAACCTACAGTATAAATTTACAAATAATTTTTTAATTCTTTTTCAGAGGCACAGAGGAAGGGAAAGAGGGGGAAGGGGAGGTTTCATTTGTTGTTCCACTCAGTTGTGTACTTATTGGCTGCTTCCCACATGTGCCCTAAGTGGGAATTGAACTCGCAACCTTGTTTCAGGACGACACTCTCAACTGACTGAGCTAACCAGTGAGGGCATACAAATAATTATTAATATAGATAAAACAAACCCTAAATGTTGTCTAGTCTCACTCCTTCCTATTCATCCAGACCTCATTTTTTTCTATATGGATAGAACAATCATTTCATTTTCTATGTCAAGAAAAATTAGACAACGGAATTCTAACCCTGGATGGTGGGCTCAGTGGTAGAGCATCAGCCTGGTTTGTGGATGCCCTGGGTTTGATTTCTGGTCAGGGCACACAGGAGAAGTGACCATCTGCTTCTCCACCCTTTCCTCTTCTCTCTCTCATTCTCTCTCTTTCCCTTCTGCAGCCATGGCTTGATTGGTTCAAGCGCATTGGCCCAGGCACTGTGGAGGCTCTAAAAATAGCTCAGTTGTGAGCATGACCCCAGATGGGATCAGTTGTGAGCATGACCCCAGGGATTGTCAGGTGGATCCTGGTTGGGATCATGCAGGAGTCTGTCTCTCTATCTCGCCTCCTCTCAATTGAAAAAGAAGGAAAAGAAAGACAACAGAATTATCTCAAGAGGGTATATGTGTATTCAATTTTCTGTGTATTCTATCATATATGGAACATTTAGTATTTTCTGAAATTTATGTTTTAAGGGAAATATTAAAAAACCAGAGGCTATTTTATACAGCCTGTTTAGATTACATAAATTTTCAAAATTGTTATATGTTCTCAAATTTCCAGAGATGATTCACCATTTGGGCAGCTGTATCATTTTACACTTTCAAGAAAATAGCTCAGGGTGCAGGAATCATATTTTTAATTTTTATTAAAATTTCTACTTAGGCATGGGTCAAGTTGTCTTATTTTTCTTAGATACTATGTCCATGAGAATTTATTAATTTGCCAGGATGTCCTACTTCAAGCTGATTTCAAAAGCAGAAAGTAATTTGCAACACTTTTAGAAACCAAGTGACATTTGAGGCAACACTAGAATCTGTGTAAACACAATAAATTAAAATCAATTTAAAAAAAGAGTAAAAAAAAGAAACCAAGTGAATTTGCAGAATTGAGTGACAGCAAAGCAAAATAAATGACTTATCAAAAAAAAGTGAGATGGGAGTGGGAGGGAGGGAAAGAGAGAAAGGAAGCCCCACTAACAAATTTAGATCAGTGCTTCTCTCCCTTATTTCCTTTGTCCCAATAGTTTCTTCTGTAGACAGAACAGGGACTTTAATTTCTATATGAAGATTGAAAAATTGGTACCCTGAGTCTTACTACAGACTTGTCTTTGGGGCTGCTGGTGTAGGACAGTCATATGAGATGAACCCTCCTCCTTAAAACCAGATTCTTTCAGTACATCAGAAAAGAAACTTTTGTAGAGAGACTTCAGGCAGACTTGGATTTGGTAGATTTTTATTCCTTGCCAGAGGTTTCAGTGTGTTCTGAATAAGAGTAAATGTCACCAAAAGTTCTGAGCAATGTGTTTCAAAGAAAACCTTTGAATCCCCGAGAAGGTTTACGAGATGGTTATGAGCAGTTTAGACAGGTTGAGTGTGCCCTGACGCTGTTCAGGCGTGTGCCTGTGCTCCCCAGCAGCGGCCCACTGTTGCTGACTGCACAGGTTTCAAAGATTACGTGGGACATGTGCACACTTAAGCACTGACGCCAGCTAAATTGGTTAATGACTGGTATCATTTAAGTGGGGTATCAGACTAAAAGGCTCATAATCTCTCTCAGTGCACAGATTTTAATTAAACCACTACAATGTCCTTGTTGTAATTACTTATCAGTAAATGTGCTCCTGAGTATGTGTCTTCCACCTTCATCCATTTTGTCAGCTCACCTAAACAATGAAACATTCTCTTGGCAAAGTTGAGGGGAAAATGAATAATTATTGTATACCACAAAATAATGCTTAAATATTTGTGTCATTGAGGCAAGATTCTAGATCCTTCATTTATAACTTTATACTTTTAAGAGAGGAACCCCCGTTTTCTGATTTGAGATAGAACATGATAGACTTGCTCTATTTTTCGTTTCTCCTCTAACATTTTCACACTAGAACCTCTGTAGGTTTCAAGAATATGACCAAAAGGCGAGCTTTGTTTTGTTTAGAACTTAATTAACATGATCACATTATTACAATTATATTTCTCTAGGAATGGCATTACATATGTTATTTCCTATTTTAGGACTGCAGAATCATTAGCCTATAACATAATGTGCATCTCAAATAGTGAAATTTAGGAGTGTTCCAAAAATATAAAATGATTAAGCAACAGCTTTATACGGATAACATCTATAATTATTCACTCATTAGTGAAGCTGATTAATTAGTCAAAAATGAAAATACAGAGGAAAATGGAGACAGATTTAGACCATGTAAAAGAAAGCCAGATCTTTATATTTATAGGAGACTTCTAAGAAACTTACCGGTACCTTAGTGAATAAGCAGCACTCTTTTCCATTTCTTCTGGGGGTTATGAATGAAGGAAGAGGTTTTATCTGTAATATATGGGATTTAATTTTAATAAAAGGAAATACATTGTATGAGTAGGATTTGTAAAGCACTATTATGCAATATTTGTCTTTAAAAGACCCCTCCTGTAATCTTCCCATTCTTTACTCCTTCCCATTGTATTTCATAGTCTTGTTACAAAGATATTAAATGAAAAGTAGGTTCAGATTCTATGATCTAAAGGGACTTTGCATTTAACGTGAAAATATTAAAACTAAAAACACCTCAGGAGGCAAATGAATTTTGAGCATAATGATTTTCAAAAAAATGAGTAAGTTAATATATCTGTCCAAAGAAGTTCTTTAAGTTTGAATCAGAAAGAGTGTCACCTTCTGTGACTATAGATATTTAAGACAAGTGTGACTGTTGGGCAAATGAGTTTGTAAAATTTGTATTTTTTTAGTTTGCTCACTTTTAGTGTTAAAAAATGGCGCTGGGCAATATCAGGTATGTGGTCTGTGAAAATGCAAATTACCTTCTTGCTTGGGAAGGGCCATTGTCTTGCTAATGTTTGCTGGGGGAGAGGTTTTCAGGCCAGAAAGTTTTGAAAAGGAGAGAAGAAAGAAGTAAAAGCCATGTTTTGCAGAGAGAGCAGAGAGAATGCAGAGAGCTGAGGAAGAAACCAGTTTGTGCAGAGAGAAGAAGGTGTGCAGATGGGAAACCAGAGGTGAGGGGCTTTTGTGAACTCCACTGAGATTGATGGGGTCTTTGATTCTAGGAGAAACTGAACAAGATTCTCCTGGTTGTGGAACCAGAGAATGTGTCAGTGGCTTTGGGAGCCCTGTGTGTTTGCTCATCAGCCAGTGCAAGACTTGAATAAAGGAATGGCACGCCATTTTTTTGGCTCCACTGTTTCTTTATCGTCTGCCCAAATCCAGTGAGAACCTGCATGTGAATGGCCATGATGGCGGCAGCCCTTGGCCTTACAGTGACTTTGAGTGTCATGGGCAATAAGGAAGACTAAGAGAAAGCTATCCACACATATTATGAATGTGTGTCTCTAAGAGGCTGAATACAGGAAAGATATGACTCTTAATTTCTCCTAGTAATACTTTTTTCGTTAGTCCTGTTTATTTCTTGTTAAAATTATTCCTAGGTTTCCTTATTTTTTTAATTATTATATATGATATCTAAACAGTGTTATTTTCGAATTGCTTATTCCTAGAAAATATAAAGACACTAAAAATTTTTATATAAATCTTGCATGCAAAATTAATTCTCATAACTTATTGTGAGCACTGAATTTGTGAATGCTGAACTATGTATCCTAAAGGAGATACAGCTGCTTGCAGTCCTGTGAGCCTCTCATCACATTTTGTCAACAGATCAATGCATAACATTGTTTTTTGTGTTTCTGCCTAGTTACATCTTATTTAATAAGTATATATTATTGATTCATTAACATTGAAGTCACAGTGAACAGCATTATAATTCATACCTGAATGTAGCTTATTTATTTATGTATTTGCTCTGTAATGTATTTCATAGCCTACTATTGATTGATTTTAGAGAGGAAGAGAGAGACAGTAACATCAATTTGTTGATCCATTCATTTATGCATTTGTTGGTTGATTCTCCTATGTGACCGAACAAGTAACCAAACCTGCAACCTTGGCACATCAGAAAAACATTGTAACCAACTGAGCTCCCTAGCCAAGGAACATCATTGCCTTCTTGAGTATAGGAACACAAAACAACACAGCACTTTAGCTCAAGTCTTGGGGGTCACTTTAAATAAATTAGCAACAAAAAGCACAAAATGTGGTAGTAATTAGTATACTCATTTAGGGTGTGAGAGCTAAAACAAAATGCAGAATGTAGTCCTGTTTGATCTCAGCTGGGAACATGTGCTGGGCAAATTTTTCACCTCTTTGTGTGTGTTAACAAATGACCATAAAAGTGCTATGTGTACAGGGGTCCTCAGGTTACAACAGTCTCCACAGAAGATGTTTTGACACTCACTCCCATAAAACTTAAAAAAAATTGAGCTGTGAGTGTTTTGGTTTATACCATTAACATCATAGTAATAGACTACATTGGTGAACTAGTTTGGTTACATGGAAGAATACACAGTAATGTGGCTGTATGAGTGAGGGAGCTGGCGTATACCAGCATACTTACCTATGCCATTTTTGGCTTAGTGGTGTTTTTATATTCTAGATTATGATTTTACAACTATGTTAGGATAGGTAAGTGACTTAGGCTAGGGTGTGTTTTGACTTACACCAAAATTTGGGTTACATCACTGTCATAGGAATGGAACTGTGTCCTAACCTGATGTAAAGCCAGTAGTCACAGTCACCATCACAGCTGCCTGGCCCTTGCAGGTTCGCATTTGATTCGGACAGACAGTAATGAAACAATGGAGCCAAGAACTGGTGGGCCATTAGCTTTAATCCTAGTTTGTATCCAGTGGGCAAGAAATACACATAGTGGGAAAACACTTCCCTTTCCATTCAGGGCTCCCAAAGCAACGACTTATCCAAGTTTCCTAGAATTAAAGGTTTCTAGCTCACCAGCCTTATTCACCTCTGTTCCCCATCTCCTTCTCTCTGCACAAACTCTGCACAAACTGGCTTCTCCTTTAGCACCTCGCCATCTATGCTGCTTCTCCCCTCCTCCACGTGGCCTTTCTCTCCTCTCCTACAGCATGGGCTCCTCCTAGAATGTAATCACTCTTCCCCAGAACGTGATCTCTCCTTTTAAAACCTCTTGGTGCACTGACCAGGTGGTGGCGCAGTGGATAGAGCATCGGACTGGGATGCGGAAGACCCAGGTTTGAGACCCCGAGCTCGCCAGCTTGAGCGCGGGCCCATCTGGCTTGAGCAAAACTCTCCAGCTTGGACCCAAGGTTGCTGGCTCCAGCAAAGGGGTTGCTCGGTCTGCTGAAGGCCCGCGGTCAGGACACATGTGAGAAAGCAATCAATGAACAACTAAGGTGTCGCAACGGCAACAAAAAACTAATAATTGATGCTTCTCATCTCTCTCCGTTTCTGTCTGTCTGTCCCTATCTATCCCTCTCTCTGACTCTCTCTCTGTCCCTGTTAAATAAAAGAAACAAAAAGAAAACCTCTTGGTACAAAAGCCCTCCCCCAACACATATTAACATAATCACGTCCATCCCAAGCAAGAAGGGCAACTAATATTATCACCTGGGCAATGGGCTTCCACGTGAGCAGCACCATCTTTAACAAAGTGAGCATAATATATTTTATCTGCCCAACACCTGAGAACCCCCCCTCTAATGATTTTAGTGTCACAAAGAAATGTTAACAAGTAGAGGAATTCACAAATAATGAAGGTCAATTGTAGTGAGTTTTCTATATTTTCTTAATTGTAATAGTATTTTTTAAATTTTTTGAATAGACAATAGTGAATACAATTGTGTGATGATTTTTTCTTTTGCCTTTCTAATCTTTATAAGATTTATTTCTTTATCTTGCCTTGCTCTACTAGATAGGAGCCCTGAGACAATGTTAAACATGGTAGGAGGGCATCGTCTTCTTCTAAACTCAAAGGGAAATTTTGATATTTTACAGTAAGTATAGTGTTTGCTGAAGGTTTATTGTAGATTCTTTATCAGATTTAAAAAGTTGCCTTTCATTCTTGGTTCACTTAGAGTTTTCTTATCAATGAGTGTTAATATGAAGTCAGAAGCCAGTAGCCACGGCCACCTTCACAGCCGCCTGGCCCATGCAGGTTCGCATTTGATTTGGACAGATGGTAATGAAACAACGAAGCCAAGAACTGGTGGGCCATTATTTTTAATCCTAGCTTGCATCCAGTGCGCAAGAAATACAAACAGTGGGAAAACACTTTCTTTTCCACTCAGGGCTCCCAAAGTCACTGACTTATTCAAGTTTCCTAGAATCAAAGGTTTCTACCTCACCTGCCTTATTCACCTCTATTCTCATCTTCTTCTCTCTGCACAAACTCTGAAAAAACTGGCTTCTCCTTCAGCACTCCACCATCTTGGCTGCTTCTTCTTTCCTCAACATGGCCTGTCTCTGCTCTCCTCCAGCATGGGCTCCTCGGTCCCATTTTATAGTATAGAAATCAAAACCTTTAATCCAATATACAAACAAAGAAGTCTCTGATACAAAGTCACTTAGGATGGGAAAGGCTTAGTCTAAAAACTAAGCCTTAGGCTATAACGACTCTGCCTGCTCACAGCCTGTCTCCCACACCCAATGCAAACTATAAGCGAGCAAACATATGCATCATATTTACAAAGTTATTTGACCAACAATTAAATATTATAAAAATATTTTCGAAACTGTTGAGATGATTTTATATATATGCAACTATAGATATGTGTATATATGTGTGTACGTATACATATAAATATATAAATGTATATATATTTTTCACTGCCTAGATAAAACAATTTGGTTGTCAGGTATAATTTTTATACATAATTCTGGATTTTGTTTGCTAATAGTTTCCTCAGGATTTTGGAATTTATATTTGTAAGGTATTTTCTCTGCTGAGGAACAAGGAAGGGCAAAGCCACAAAGTGTAGATAATAAAAGCTTTATTTAGTACAGTGCTTCCCAGATGATGTTCTCTAGTCCCGGGGACAGAGACCAGAGAAATCGCATGGGGTGATCCGTGTGGGAGATATTTAAAGGGTCCCATATAGGGTGGTTGAGCTAATATGACGTGGAAAAATCTCACTGGCTGACAGACGGTCGCTTTTTTCCAAGGACTCCTGGAACGTTTCTTTTGGCGCGCAGGAGTGTGGGTAGCTCTAGCCAAAGTTCCCAGGCCTGGGTTCCTCATGTGACCTTTCCCCATTACCCATCAACCTTACATTCGACGTTTTGTGTTAAATAGTGGTGCCGCTATTTGTCTGATTACTTCCTGCTAGTTAGGGGTGTCGTGGGGAGGGAAGGTCATAAGGTAGTGATTTTGAGGTGAGTCAGAAGGAACATCTGTTTGACCGTGACTGGAGAAACTTCATGGATGTAATTCTGTAAGGATTTAAAACAGTGGTTCTTAACCTGGGTTCTATTGGACCCTAGGGGTTCGATGGGTCGGTCTCAGGGGTTTGGAGAAGTCTCTGCCGCAGAGGCCAGAATAAAGTAATATGGTAATTTGTTGTGAGTTCACGCACTTTGTTGATTTTGTTCTTTAAGCAAGGTGATGTTCATGCAGGACTCATTTTGTGCACCAAAAACATATGCCTATGTCTTGAATTTGGAAAAAAAATCATATTTTATTTATCACTAAGGAAGGGTTCGGTGAATGCACATATGAAACTGGTGGGTTCAGTACCTCAAAAGAGGTTAAGAACCACTGATTTAAAAGAAAGAGGAGTAATAGGGGTATCTGCAGAGTCCAGCCTTTTGGTGAGCTGGAGATGGGTAGGGCCCAGTGGTTCCAAACTGCCAGCAGTCCTGCATGGGGGCAAGCTTGAGGCAAAATTGCATGTCAGGAGTGGCATGCAAACAGGAAAGGAAGGGCTCTCATCCACTCCCATAACCGAGGCCCATGAGAGAAATAGAGGTCCAGAGTGTGATGGAAAAACAGAGAAGGTAGCTTCTGTGTCCACAAGAAATGAGATGGACTTACCCATTCCTGCAGCATTACCGTGGGTTCAGCATGGGTGAGGATGATGGGGGTCTCTGAGTCCAGGCCATGTTAGTCATTCATGATGTCTAGGAGTGCTAGTGGTGGGCTCGCCTGACTGGATTGGCCTCCCATTTTGGGTTGCTTGTCCTCCAAGTAGAGGCGCTGAGAAAAAGCCTGTTTCCCAAAGAGGTAATTGTTCCGCCAGTGACAGGGCTTCTTGCAGTCAGGGCAGGGCTCATGGGGCAGCTGTGAGCAGGGGTCCTGCTGGGACAGTGACCTTTCTTGCCACACTTAAAGCAAGCTGCTGGTGGGATTTTTTTTTGCGGTTTGGAATTGGGTTGGGCATTTCCTGTGCCTTGCCCCTGTTGCTCTGCTGGCCTCAGGGCTGCCACAAGAGTCTGGGTTTGGAGTGTTACTTTCTGCTGCATGCAGGCCTGGCGAACAGCCTAGGCCTTTTCCTACTAGCTGTGACCATTAAAAACTTTAAATGCCATGTTCACAGATCTCAGATAGGGGGTTAGGGGCTGAGACTAAGAGAAGGGGGGCTTCTGGGGAGACCAATAGCCAGATCCAGCTGGAAACACTGTAGCCAGAGACAGGACAGGACCAGGACTTTCTGCAAGAAAATTGGGGTTGGGCCTTGGAGTCCTGCAAACTTGTGTAAGGGCCAATGGAAGGTTGAGAATGGCCTGACAGAGGAGAGGCTTAAGAACATAGTGGAGAAGGGAGGGGCCCCTGGCCAGCAGGGGAGGAGAAAGAGAGACTGGTATTTGCAGGTGAATGAGAAAAAGGATCCTGCGAAGGGAGGGGAGGGAGCTCTTGGAGGGAAGAAACCCAAGCAGAAGAGGTCTGCAGAGGACCCAGAGAGGGGTCCTAAGAGACGGGCGCCCCCGAGGGTCAGACAGTAGGGGGAGAAAATTGGGGGTTGGGCAAAATTGGAAAGATCAGGAGTGGAGGGTTTAGGTGAGGTTTCTCTGGCCAAAAAAGGGCCGTAGAACAGGCGGCACAGAGATTAGGACAGGAGCGCAAATAACTAGAAGCCCTGAATGTAAGGGATCTCCAACCAGCTCCCAGTTCTTTTGGTGATAGTTAAATTGGTGAGAGTGTTAAAACCGAAAGTCCCTCCAGGAGGCTACTTGGTCTGATTATCCAGTGGGTTCTGTGGCCTGGCCACAGCAGAGAAGAACAGTTTCTTCTTCTTTAGGGAGGGAGAGTTTCAGATAAGGCAACTCCAGGAGTGTTTTTGGATTAGATTTAGTTTCCTGTGCCTCTACGGCCACCCTCAGTCCTTGGAGTGGTCAGAGTTGAGAATTGGCATCCTGCAACTCAAGCTCTGGCCACCGGAAGAATAGGAAAAGTGGATATGCTCGGGACGTCTCCACAAGCACACACGCACTTGGAACAGAAAGAGGTCCCTGATGCAGGTGAAATTTCGGACAGGGAGTCTCGGCAGAAAGAACTGAGGGGAGGCTGGAGGTGGGGAACTTACCGCACTGTGCACCTAAGTGGGTGAAAAGTCAGAGGTCCTCATTCTTTCGCGGAGGGGAAGAGGAGAGGAGCAATCCTTGCGGATTTCTGACTCCTCCCGGGCTTTGGCACCAAATGTAAGGTATTTTCCCGGCCAAGGAAGAAGGAAGGGCAAAGCCACAAAGTGTGGAGTAATAAAAGCTTTATTCAGTACAGCGCTTCCCAGATGATGTTCTCTGGTCCTGGGGACAGAGACCAGAGAAGTCGCATGGGGTGATCCATGTGGGAGATATTTAAAGGGTCCCATCTAGGGTGGTTGAGCTAATATGACATGGCGAAATCTCACTGGCTGACAGACGGTCGCTGTTTTCTAAGGGCTCCTGGGAAGTTTCTTTTGGCATGCAGGAGTGTGGGTGGCTCTAGCCAAAGTTCCCAGGCCTGGGTTCCTCATGTGACCTTTCTCCATTACCCACCAACCTTACAATATTCATGCAAAAGATTAGCCTATAATTATTTTTTCTTAAAACATTTTTGTCAGGTTTTCAAATCAAAATTACTAGCCTTATAACACAAGTTGGGAAGTATTTCTTTCTTTTCTGTGCTCCAAAAGAGTTCTGTAAGTTCGGTGTTACATCTTAAATGTTAGAAATATTTACTGCTGAAGCCAATATAGCCCAAGGAAAAAGTCTAATTACATGCTTATTTATAAAGAATCACCCATCTAACCTCCAACCCTCTAAAACTTGGATTGAGGAACTTTAGTTACTGTAAAAGCCCTGAGTGAATGTCTCTTGGATGCAAACACCAAGGAAGTGTGAGTGGGTGACCTTTGTGCAGACACAAGGAATGCATGTGAACAGGCTTTAGAAAATTAGCCTAGAAGTCTTAGCTTGTCCCTTCCTTTGTGTTTGTTAATTAGCATAAGAAAAAAGAATGTTCTGACCAAATTAGCCCTTTCTCCATGTCAACAAAAAGCCCATTAGTCATTCTTTCCCTTTGTCTCCTGGCCTCCCTCCCCTGTAATCCTGTTACCTGGGTTCTGTTTCTGATCAATAAAAACTATGGGAGAAGGAGATTCAAAAGGTCTTCTTTGCCTCCCTTGGCAAGCCTACCCCTCTCATCCTCTGATAGAAGTTTTTGTCTTGAGTAGGTTTTTTCCATGCGACACTGATAGTTTCCAGAAGGCTGGAGTACTACACTTGTTTTCTTCATTCAATACAAAACTATTCAGATTTTTTCTATTTTATTGTTGGTTTTCATAAATTGTATTATTTCATAAGTTCTTCATTTTCAAAAGTCTCAGATTTATTATTCATATAATCATTATAGACTTATCTCACAAATTTTAATAGATAATATTTACATTATTATTCAGTAAAAAATATTATGTAAAACACAGTGACTTTCTCTTTTATCTAGTAATTATCCAGAAATAATTGCTAAATATGGAAACATTTGAATTTTTCCACTTGTCTTTTTTGTTATTGATATTTAAATTTCAATGTAATTTTAATCTTACTTTGGGAGCTGATATATTTCAAAATAAGGTAAATTTTATTAAACAGTTTATGTGTACTCAAAAATATTTTGCAATTCATGTTTTTAATCTACATATTCTTTAAATTACTGAAGATGTTAGAATTTCTCTTAACTAAACTGTAAATTTGATTACTTTTTTATATTTTTGAAGATATATAGATATAGATATAGGTATAGATTTATATATATATGATTATTATCCTTTCTTGGTAGAACACTAAAACATATTTCTTTTCATTTTCAGTGACTCTTCTTATTTTAAAACTGTAAAGCCAGTATTAACAGCCACCTTCACAGCCGCCCAGCCAATGCAGATTCGCATTAGATTTGGATAGTCGGTAATGAAACAATGGAGCCAAGAACTGGTAGGCCATTGTTGAACAGATAAAATATATTATGCTCACTTTGTTAAAGATGGCGCTGCCCACATGCAAGTTTTAAGAGTAAGCTTTTCCCCACACCCTTGACTAATTGGATGATGTGGGGCGGTGCACTCTCATGAGGAATCCTCCCATTATGCCACAGATAAACGACTTTGTATATGTGCTGCCGAAGTGAGCACATCAGATAAGTGACTTTGTATTAGAGAGTTCCTTGTTTGTAGATTGAATTAAAGGTTTTGAATCTATGCACCCGGCGGGCAAGTAAAAACACACACTGGGCTCCAAAACCCACTCATTCAGTGCTCACAAAGCTACTGACTTATCCGAGTTTCCTAGAATCAAAGGTTTCTAGCTCACCAGACTTATTCACCTCTGTTCCCCATCTCCTTTTCTCTGCACAAACTGGCTTCTACCTCAGCCCTCCACCATCTTGGCTGCTTCTCCTGGCCTCCTCCATATGGCCTTTCTCTGCTCTCTTCTCTAATGCTAATCTCAGGAATCAAGAGAGAGCAATCTTCCGGTCTGCCCCATTTTATAGTGTAGAAATCCAAACCTTTAATCCAATCTACAAACAAGAAAGTCTCTGATACAAAGTCACTTATCTGAGGCATAATGGGAGGATTTCTCATGAGAGTGTACCACCCTACAACATGCAATCAGTCAAGGGTGAGGGGAAAAGCTTAGTCTTAAAACTAAACCTTGGGCTATAATGACCCTGCCTGCTTACAGCCTGTCCCCCAACACACATTAATATAATTACATTCATCCCAAGCATAAGGGCAACTATATCATCACTTGAGCAATGGGCTTCCATGTGGGCAGTGCCATCTTTAACAAAGTGAGCATAATATATTTTATCTGCCCATCAAAAATCTTTTTTTTTCTGATATAAATATACTAGCTCTCCCAACTACCTTAGATTTGGTTTTATATAGCATAGCTATTTCAATCCTGTTACTTTAAATGTTTATGTATTCTTATGTTTAAGGTATGCCTCCTTGTAAAGCCAGTGGAGGTTTGCATTAGATTCGAACAGATGGTAATAAAACAACGAAGCCAAGAACTGGTGGGCCATTAGCTTTAATCCTAGCTTGCACCCGGCGAGCAAGTAAAAACACATACTGCGCTCCAAAACACACTCATTCAGTGCTCCCAAAGCTACTGAGTTATCCAAGTTTCCTGGCATCTAAGGCTTCTAGCTCACCAGCCTTATTCACCTCTCCTCCCCATCTCCTTCTCTCTGTACAAACTCTGCACAAACTGGCTTCTTCCTCAGCACTCTGCCATTTTGGCTGCTTCTCCTCTCCTCCACGTGGCCTTTCTCTGCTCTCCTCTCTAATGCTAACCTCAGGAACTGAGAGAGAGCAAGCTCCCAGTCTGCCCCACTTTATACTGTAGATCCAAACCTTTAATCCAATCTACAAACAAGAAAGTCTCCAATACATAGGCACTCATCTGAGGCATAATGGGATTCCTCATGAAAGTACACCACCCTACATCCAAAAGGGTGGGAAAGGCTTAGTCTTAAAACTGTGCTAAAGACAATAAGAACAAAATAAAAAGACAAACCACACAATGGGACAACATATTCAACAGCACGTCTGATAAGGGGTTAATAACCAAAATTTATAAAGAATTTATAAAACTCAACACCAGGAAGACAAACAATCCAATCAAAAAATGGGCAAAAGAAATGAATAGAAATTTCTCCAAAGAAGACATACAGATGGCCAAAAGACATGAAAAAATGCTCAACATCACTAATCATTAGAGAAATGCAAATTAAAACCACAATGAGATATCACCTCACACCAGTCAGAGTGGCACTCATCAGCAAAACAACACAGAATAAGTGCTGGCGAGGATGTGGAGAAAAGGGAACCCTTCTGCACTGCTGGTGGGAATGCAGACTGGTGCAGACACTATGGAAAACAGTTTGGAGATTCTTCAAAAAATTAAAAGTCGAACTGCCTTTTGACCCAGCTATCCCACTTTTAGGAATATACCCTAAGAACACCATAGCACTGTTCGAAAAGAAGAAATGCGCCCCCATGTTCGTGGCAGCATTGTTCACAATAGCGAAGATCTGGAAACAGCCCAAGTGTCCGTCAGAAGACGAGTGGATTAAAAAGCTTTGGTACATATATACTATGGAACACTATTCAGCCATAAGAAACGATGACATCGGATCATTTACAACAAAATGGATGTACCTTGATAACATTATACGGAGTGAAATAAGTGAATCAGAAAAAAAAAAATCTGAGAACAGCATGATTTCATACATAGGTGGGACATAAATTGAGACTATGAGACATGGACAAGAGTGTGGTGGTTACTGGATGGGGGGAGGGAACGGAGGGTGGAATAGGGAGAAGGGGAGGGGTACAGGGAAAACCAGATAGAAGGTGACAGAGGACAATTTGACTTTGGGTAATGGGTATGCAGCACAATTGAATGATAAGATAATCTGGAGATGTTTTTATTGTACATATGTACCCTGATTTATTGGTGTCACCCCATTAAAGTTAATAAAAAAAAAAACTAAGCCTTGGGCTATAATGACCTGGCCTGCTTACAGCCTGTCTCCTACACCCAACAAACCATAAGCAAGCAAACATATATATCATATTCACAAACTTATTTGACCAACACTCTGTACATAGCATATTTTTACATTTTTTAAGCCATCCAATGAGACATCTTTGCCGTATAAATGGAGTACTTATTAAAATGTTAAACCTATTCAGTTAAATCATATACAATTGCCATCTTTATAACAAATAGATTACCTGCAATTTTATGTGATTAAATCTAATAATTAATAATGTGTTGGTTTTCAATCTACCACCTTACTATTTGTTTTCTACTTTTAAAACTGTTTTATGTTCTTTAATAATGTGTAGATTCTTGTCTTCTTTGGATTAATCAATTTTAATTATTTTATTTCTCCCCTATATGAGTGTGTTACTTATATAGTCTTTTACTTTCCTTTTAGTGGTAACTAAGAAATTACAAATGCACTCTTAACTTTTAAAAAATTTTGTTGGGCACATAAGTTGCAAAATCTGTATTTTTTGGTTTTGTTCACTCTTATTGTTAAAAATGGCCCCTGTTCACAGGATGATGCTCTCACATGATACAACTGATTGCTTTCATGCTTGGGAAGGGGCTTGGTTATGCTAATGTGTGCTAGGGGAGGGACTATTGTGCCAAAAAATTTTAAAGAGAAGAGCTAGGAGGCCATTTTGAAGGGGAGGAGACCACATTATTCCAGGGGAGAGAGGTCACATGGTTGGAGGAGAGGAGGCAGTCAAGATGGCTGGGTGCTGAAGGAGAAGCCAGTTTGTGCAGAGAGGAGAAGGGAGTTGGGGAACCAGAGGGAATAAGACTGGTGGGGGCCTTTCATTCTAGGAAAACTTGGATGTGTCAGTAGCTTTGTGAGCACTGAATGAGTGGGTTTTGGAGCCCAGTGTGTTTGTGTTTAGTCACTTGCCGAGTGTGAGCTAGGAATAAAGGTAATGGCCCACCAGTTCTTGGCTCTGCAGTTTCATTACTGTCTGCCAGAATTAAATGTAAACCTGAAAAAGCCAGGCAGCTGTGATAGTGGCCATGGCTACTGGCTTTACAAATATAAATTAATATTTTATCACTTTTTGAACGAGACACTTAGAAGATTTTAACTTCATTTACCTTCTTTCTCACCATTTTAGTGTTATTTCCCAGTATTTCCCAATAAGTATTGAACATATTTTTTAATATTTAATAAATTTTTATTTTAGAATAGTTTTATATTAGCACAAATATTGCCAAAATATTAGAATGCCTAGATATTCAATTCCCTATTTCTCTTTTTGTTACCGTCTTACATTATTATGCTACTTTGACATAATTAATAAATTAAAATTGATACACTATTAAGTGCATAATTTATTTAGATTTTCTTAGTTTTTATTCAATTTTCTTTTCTTCTTCCAGAATCCTATCCAAGATCTACATCCATATTTACTTGTCAAATCTCTTTTGGCTCTTCTAGACTGTAACAGTGTTTCATATTTTCATGGTTTTTTGATGACTTTAGTATTTTAAAGAGTATAGATGTATAGATAAGGTGTTTTGTATAATGTTCTTCAATTTGGATTTCCATAATGTTTTTCTCATGGTTAAACAGGATTTGTGAGTTTTAGGGAAGAAGATTACAGAGGTAAATGTCATTCTCATCAACACACAAAGGGTGTTTATCACTGATAATGGCAACCTTGGTCACCTTGCTAAAAATAATGTTTACCACATTTCTTCAGTGTAAAGGTACTCTTTATTTATTTATTATTGTTATTATTATTGTTGTTTTTGCTTTTACACACTTTAAATTTTACCAAGTCCATGCTTAAGGAGTAGGTGGTCATGTTCTACTTCCTTGAGGGTGAAATATCTGTGTAAACTTTTAATTCTTATGTATGGGAAATTTGTTCATTACTTCCTGTTTAATTATCAAATAATTTGTTTAAGTATCGACTCATTAGTATTTCTTTTATATTTTCAATTATAACCCAATATTATTTTGTTGCTTAATTTTTGCCAGCTTTGACCTTTCTGATGGTTCCTGTATCCATGGACATACCCTCATTGTTTTGTTTTTTGAATAATCCTTATTTCTGACCCTGCAAAGCAATTTAGAATCTTGTGTAGTCTATGCCCAAAACTAGAAACAGCTACTTCTTTTAGAATTTCTAGTTCCTTTTCTGGAAATGGTATTAGTAATTAAGAGCTGGATTCTGAGTATGTTTGCCACTACCTATTGTTTCAGCTGACAGAACTAGAAAATACATGTGGTGTACTTACCTGTGTATCTATACATGTCTATAACTATTTCTACACGTATCCACCTATATCTATACAATGGTCTCTTGTCTATCATGGAGGTTAGGTTCCAGACCCCCCCCCACACACACAATAGGCAAAAAGTAGAGACCTTATATTTATTTTATTATTTATATATTTTTTAAGGCTTTATAAACCCTCTTCGCACTCTTATAAACCTTTCCCACACTGTTATAAATACTTCCTATGCTTATTTTACTGCAAAAATAATTAAAATAATAAATATATAAAAATACCTATATACTGCAAAATCCTGACATATAGCAAAAAATCTGCGATACAAAATTAGATTTATACAATTTTAAAATCCGCGATACTGTGAGACCGCAAAAAGTGAACCAAGATATGGCGAGGGAGAACTGTATAAGCTAAACATAAGTTCATACTGATTTCTCTGACTTTCATTCAGTACCACGTGGTTCATTCTAGCCTTCCACCCTTATTTTTATGAAAACTCTCACTTCAATAGTAAGAAACTGGCTCCCACTATCCAATATATATTCGTTTGTTTGCTCAATACCAGTACACATATATAGCAGTATTAGTAATGTCAACCTAGGGGAAACAATTTTACTAACTAGACTATAATGTTTATGCATAATTGTTTTAGCCCTTGGTCTTAAAGTTTCTACTCATTTCCTATGTTACTTAGGTCAATTTTCCTTCCACTTCCTTCAATTAAGTTATGTCATACATCTGTAACAGGAATTATTTTGTAACAGTCTGCATTTTATCCCAATTGATTTTTAAAACAGCACTCATTAAAGTTCTGTTCCTTGTTCTGTAAGGTTCTATGACTTTCAACAAATGTATAGTCTTTAGTCTTTTAATTATATATGCATTTAAAATCCCACAGATATTGAAATTACCTTGTATATTAAATATTTATTTTAGTTTATTCATTTAATTCCTGTTACTCTCCTTTGTTCTTCATTTTTACTAAATTTCCTGTTTCCATTTGTAATTTTTAATTTTCTACCAAAAATACCCTCCTTTTAGTATTTCCTTTTGTGCCGGTTTGCAGATGATAATTCCTCAGGTTTCTTCCTAGTAATGTATTTTTACCTCACTTTTGTTCTTGCTGGATGTTTATAATTATTCTACTACTAGGATAGTCCTTCATGTGTCAACTAAAACCCCAACTGATTACCAGAGCTCTTTTTTCTTCCTAGAATTTGTATTTCATTTTCAGTCTCCCCATAACTATGAGTCTTTTGTAAGCTTTGCTCAGTGTCTCAGCTACATAGGTACTGGCATATTCCTTTAAAGGAAAAAGAAAAGCCACTGTCAGACTCACCTCTGTGCCTTCCTGTTACCTACAAAACTGCCCTATAAATCATTTGTTGTAGCCTTGTAAACTTTCTAATGAATTTGAACTGACTTTAAAAATTATCTAGCTTTTCTAATTATCCTCAATGAAAGGGTTAATATTACAACTGGTCTGCCATACTAAAATCCTAGAATAGCAATTTAAGTGTTCTCATCTTTGAAAATTTGTCTCATACTCAGCAAAGGTTTGAAGTTCTTAATTTTATATATTATAATCTTAGTATTTAACTGTTCTATTTCATTCCCACTTAGTTCAACTATAAAACATTATCTTACTTATTAATTCAACACATTATATAATAATTTTGCATTGTAAATATATTTTTATGTAATAAGGTATGGTAGACTGAAGACTGTCTTTTTTTCCAAAGTAGACATTTATTAAAATTTAGTTAATGTTCTATTTACCATAATTCTTCATGTATAAGATGCATCCTTTTTCAAAAAATTTGGGGTCTAAAAACTGGGTACGTCTTACGCAGTGGTTGTCAAGTCATTTAAGAAGTGTGGCATTTCAAATGCCATAGATGGAACTGAGGATGAGGCAATATATGAAGATAGTGATTTGTCATCAGACACAGATGAGGACAAGCTAATGGATGGAAGTTTTGACAGTGATGAGGAGTCGTATGAATTTTACGATGAATAAAACTTAAGTTCAATAACTTTATGTAATACATTTTTTTTTTCAAATTTTGGGCCTCAAAATTAAGGTGCATCTTATACATGGGAAAATGTGGTAATTTTTTGGTCAGGTTTTGATTATACCTGGTTTGAGAATCTTCTCTAAGGGTTGACCCTGACAGCGTCAGTCATGGGAAAGGGCAATTCATTGTTTTATCTCTTTCTTCTTAAAGTCATAGAGATCTCAGGTGTTTTTGAGCCCTAACTATATTATAATTATGATATCTACAGTAAATTCAGGTTAACTAATGGTAAATAATGCCACATTGATTTTAAAAAAAGGAAAGTTATTTACTTTAAAAAGTGAAACATGTCTTTTATTGTTGTTTTTAAGTTATTTAACATAGTTATTTAAGCAAAAATAGTTACATATTATGGACAGTTTATATTTTAGAGTAGTGAGTACTTGGAACCATTTTTGCCTTCTTCTAAATTAGCACTTCAAATTAAATAATTTTATATTGAATTATAGTCAGCTACTACTGGGATTTCTAAAAAAATTATCTGTGGCTCTGACCAGATAGCTCAGTTGGTTAGAGGTTGCTGGTTTGATCCCCAGTTAGGGCACATACAGGAACAGATCAATGTTCCTCTCTCTCTGTCTCTCTCTTCCTCTCTTTATTAAAAGAAATTAAAAATTATCTGTATTCTAAGAAACATAATATTGGAGATTAACTTTGCTATTGTGACCCATTGAGTTTGATGTATATATTAAAATATTCTATTATTATAAAAAGTCAATTTGTTAAATACAGCCCAAATTCAATAAAAATGGAGGTTGAGCCTGACCTGTGGTGGCGCAGTGGATAAAGCGTCGACCTGGGAACACTGAGGTCGCCAGTTCAAAACCCTGCACTGGTCTGGTCAAGGCACATATGGGAGTTGATGCTTCTAGCTCCTCCCCCCTTTCTCTCTCTCTCTCTCTCTCCCACTCTGTGTTTCCTCTCTAAAAATGAATAAATAAATAAATAAATAAATAAATGGAGGTTGAAATCTAAGGCCTGAGGAGATAGCATTATTTATTTATTTATAATTTTTATTTATTAATTTTAGCCAGGGAGGAAGAGAGAGAGACAGGAACATCAATCTGTGCCTATATGTGCCCTGACCGGGGATCAAACTAGCAACCTCTGTGCTTCGGGCCACTGTTCTCAACAACAAAGCTATCTAGCCAGGGCGTGTCCTAGAAATGTATGCATATATCTTAAGAAGACTCCAAGTATCAATATAAGTCTAATTACACTGTTCCCAAAAATTAGGCGATCAGGAAATGTGCAGATACTCCAGCTCGTTCAGCCTTCATATAGTGCATTTTCACCAATGAAATAAAAGTTGATTTTGCATCTCATTTGCATAATTGAACAACTTCTTTTGACTTGTCTTTTGCTTTTCTGACTTGTTTTTTTACTTTTATTTGTTTAAAAAATAGTCAAATGTTTCTTTTTTTATTGCTTCATATTCATTTTGAAATATCCCCTAATGTTTGTGAGCAATATATTTCTAATTGCAAGAAAATTTCTTATTCAAATAGACACAGTGCAGTATTCCAAATATATTTTTCAACTCCATCTAGCAAATGCCTATTATCTTTACCAAATCACAAACATTTTATTCTTTTCTTTTTGCAGTGAACATGTTTTTCTGAATATCTACAGTCATGGAAAATTACAGTTTTGATGAAATAAGGGGGAAAAAGAAACCAAATATAACTCATAAAAATTATATTCTATATTTATACTTTTAACTTCTGTTTATTACATATATATATATGTACATTAGAATAAAATATACTTATTTATTTATTTGAGAGAGAGATTGACATGTGTATTTATATACTCATTGGTTGATTCTTGTATGTGCTGTGGCCAGGGATCAAACCCACACCTTGGCATTATCAGGATGATGCTTTAACCAACTAAGCTACCCAGCCAGGGACTTAAATGCTTTTATTTAAAGAAACTCTTGTAATATATTTTAAGATATACCAAAATTTTATATTCTCTATTATTTATTTTATTAGTTTATAAACAAAATAAAATTAAAGGTTTGCCTATTATATATAAGCAATTTGATAAAAATGGGGAAATCCATCAATAATTTTTTTAAATCACTTTTCCTGATGACAGTACTGTCAGATTAGTATAAGAGAGTATTGTAAGTGGGAAAACATGCGGTTAGAGATAAACCAACTTACTACTCTTATACCCTCAGCAAACTAAACTTCTACACGCCAACAAAGATAACAATGATAAGATTATTGAAAACTGCTTTGTACAGAATAAATTCAGTAAGTTATTTTTTATAATTTATCCTCTAGTAAGTTTGTTTTGACTGTTTGACAGGTTAATGTGCTAAGAAAGTAAGCTGAAAAATATAATTTATCAAATTCTTAATTTGTCTTGACTGGTTGATTCATCTTCCCTGATCTCAGACAAATGTTTAATATATTTTGCATGCCAATAGCCCAATGTAATCAGTGGCAAAATAATTTATCATTTCCAACAGTTCAGAAAATTAGTTGAAAATTTTGATTTAGAAAAAGCAACCACTTGATTCAATTTTTCTATGTTTTCAACTGTTTGGAGTCTAAAAGTCTGTCTAGATAAACAAGTCATTTGGAAAGAAAAGAAAAGCTGCATTGCAATAGAATGTTTAAAATTACAAGACTCAATGAACTTAATTAAATTGCTCAAATTTTAGAAATATATCCAGCATCACTAAGTTAAAATATTTTTCCACTCAGCAATTATACAAACAAAACTAGCCATGGGTTTTTATGTATAGAAACAACTGTTCTTATTGTTTGGACTGAATGGTGATTTGAAGAGTGGGGCACAGGCTGGCTCACAAGCATCATAATGTCAGCCTGTCGACTATCACCTTTCTCAAACACAGTGTCTGGTTACTTTGGACAGGACTGACCTGCTGGAACCTGACAGTTCAGTCCCCGCCAGCTGTCTTATAACAGCTGAAGGAAACTGCAAACAGTAACCTTTTTATTTAACATCAACAAAGATTCTGCCCTGGGATCTAAAACGTAGGACACACTGAAAAAGTTTAGCTTATGTCAAAATTAAAGTTCTGGTTTTATCTTATTTTTATTGGTCTTTTTCTTTTTTTTAAATTAGGGGACTTTTGCAACCAAGTGGGCCAGTTATTGACACAAACATTAAAAACCCTATTATTAAAACTCCTGTGTCAACTGCTTTGCCTCGGGTATTAACATTTAAACAACATTGTTCTGACAACATAGGGACTATATAAAAGTGACAGAAAGAAATTAATAGTAAAGGCTTTTTAGAGAAGTTTGGTCTCTTGGGTATATCTAGGCAACCTTTGAGAAACAGAACAGTGGTATTTCAACACTTGGGTACCAGGCTTTGCTAGGTTGTCTCAGGCATTACAAGTAATGTATTGTTTAGTTGTACCTGCGTATACCATTAAGTACATCACAGTATAGCATAAATTCAGCAAGTTTTAGTCATAACATGCTAGCTGGAGAATATCAAGGGGGGGGATCCATTTTTAATTTCTGCTTAATGTTCTGATGAAAAAATGTAAGTCACTGCTTCTGTAAATGTATTTACCTTCCAAACACTGTAACTGCTTTTTAATATATGGGTACTAAAGTAGAATTTTCAGTAGGGTTGTCTTTGCTCACTCCCTCTTTCTTACTTAGTTTTTCATTCCTTTCTTACTCTTCATTGATTTATATAAGTTTCAACATGTTTCTTTTACTTCTGGAGTTAATTAACGGTAACACTAGACTGACATTTGCAAGGTTTACAGAACAATAATAGTGATTTTCTAGGAAAGAGTTATGCCAATACCGTGACTATATTTCACAACTGTTTTCCTAAACATTTATGTCTAATAAAGCCTCATGATGTCTTTAACAATAATTACTGTGGCCTATGAAAAATAATATTCTTTTATTTTTGCTATAAAAATAATTTTATTTGCTTTGCTGCCCCAGTCATTAACATCTACCCAGAGGATTTCTACTTGTCTATTGAGCATGTGTACTAAGTACTGCTCCATATTTAACTTACTCTTAGATTACACCATGGCCTGAGAACTTTTTTAATCTCTTTTCCATTTATAACTGTACCACTTGACCTTTTTTCAGCCTGGTGTCTTTTGTATAAAATGTCAGTGAGAGAAGTACAGACATAGGACAAAGATATAGTTTAATTAAAAAGGTCCTGCGAGATTGAAAGAGGTTAACTGGCCTAAATAACAAATATTTAATGCCAGATAGCTACATATGTGAAGCTACAATAGGAAAAAAATATTTACTGGTCAATTGTAATTGACCAACCATTACATTTGTAATAATTTGATTATACTTGTGAACCCTGAGATAGAAGATACATACTACAAAAATCTTCTGGTGATTAACTGGGCCTCAATTTAAAAAATAAAGAAAATTAAAAAAAAAAAACACAAATGAAAAGAGCCTAGCAGCTATTTCTATACAGAAGCCTCCATGCAAACTGCACTTCAAGTCAAAGGCTGCACTGAACTGTGTGCCTGCACTGTTTCTACCATCTGAGCAGCCCCTATAAAGGAGTTTCTAGAGTCCTATTTCAACCAATAGGACTGAGGCTTTCCCCATTCAATTAGAGCTACACAGCTATATCCCATCTTCTTCTTTACCAACCAATCAGAGTAGCTTTACTTTGACCAATCAGAATAGTGACTGAACTGATCTGGAGTCCTCATTTGTATGAGGACGAACCAATGAGGGATCAGGGGTGGGACTTCTGTCTATATAAGCCAGACCCCATGTAGCTCTGCCAGGGTACTTTTCCTTTCCACAGAAATCTATGTTTTCCAGGCAGAGTGTGTTTCCAAGGCTGGAGCTGAAACACTGAAGCTATCTTGCCGGAGCAGAGTGAAGCAGACCAACACAGGGAAAAGCCTAGCTGTTTAGCTGGAAAGGTGCTGGTCCCCTGACTGCTTAGCCCCAGGACCACCTTACAGCCATGCTGTGCTATATCACTATTTTCTTTAATTGACTTTATTGGGGTAACATTGGTTAATGAAATCTTATACGTTTCAGGTGTACTATTCTATAATATACAATATGTATATTTTATTGTGTATTCACCACCTCAAATCCTTCCATCACCACTTATCCTCCCTTTTACCTCTTCTACTTACCCTAACCCCCTTTCCCTCTGGTAATCACCATACTGTTGTCTGAAAGTTGTTGTTGTTGATTTGCTTAATCACCCCGCCCCTGAAACCTCCTCCTCTCTGACAGGTAGCTGTTCATCTGTTCCCTGAATCTATGAGCCTGTTTCTATTTTGCTTGTTAGTTTATTTTGTTCATTAGATTCCACATGTAAGTGAAATCATATGATGTTTGTGTTTCTCTGACAGGTTTATTTCACCTACCATAACCCTCTCCAGGCCTATCCATGCTGTTACAAAGGTAAACTGTGGTATATTATTAGTGACCTATTCCACGGCTATGCTGTATCACAATTGAGCAGTTTTGCATTGAATAAAGTTTCGTTCTTCAATGAGCCTCAAATTGGGGATTCCTGTTGACAGTGAATTGGTTGACACACTTCTAATTAAAACTTAACTTTGTATTTATGGCAAATTAAAATATTTTACATAGAGCCATGTCAGTTATAAATAAAAATTAATTCAAGTTCCCTATAAGTAAGATAACTTAGCAGAATTCTATAAACCTGGTTATTTTTAATGTCAAATTTGACTGTTTTAATTTCACTTATTGTTCAGAAACCCTAGGTGAAACTGTGTATAAATTGATTAAAGCAAATGTATCACTCACTTATCCTTCCATCTAAAGTCATATATACCATATACATGAAGTCAAAATATTGAACAATTAAGTTATTTAACCACTGATTTAAAAAAAAAAAAGCCAGTTGTTCACAGGGGTTCTCAAGCAATCAAAAAAGGATACTACTATTAAAAGCTAGTTTGACTAAAACACACACACACTCCTATAAACTGAAGCTGGTAGGAGATATTAACAAATAGTAATCCAGCAATAAGAAGCTTTCTTTGACTTCAGAATTTGTTAGCTAAATTTACACCCCCTCAGTGACTATTGTAGTACAGGCGTTGTTGAAGAATTCTGATACCAAAAGTTCATTTAAAGCCTCAATGTTCTGTAATCAAAAATGGAAACTTTTCAGCTATTTCTCTAAAGCTCAAAAGCTTCTTGACACCAAACACCTCATCTGAGCACTAAGAAAGTGTTGGGCTGCAGTCTTCCAACTTGAGATAAAGATCACAGTTCCTAACACCATAAATTAGGACTGTCATTCCATTTTGAATGACTGCATGATATTCACTCTGGTCAAACATTTGTAATGTAAAGAGTTTATGACTCAGCTCTTGGAGATGCTCATATACTTTGTGGACTTATTAAAGGCAACATTTGCTGCTTCTACATCAGCTCACATTCAAAATTTTAGAAACTCCAAAATTAGTAATATTTGTGTACTTGGATGTTTCAGGTACATTTTCTAATGTTTTAATCCAGTGGTTCTTAACCTTTTTTGAGGTACCGAACCCACCAGTTTCATATGCGCATTCACCGAACCCTTCTTTAGTGATAAATAAAATATGATTTTTTTTCCAAATTCAAGACATAGGTATATGTCTTTTTACTGGCACACAAAATGAGCCGTGCATGAACATCACCTTGCTCAAAGAACAAAACCAACAAAGTGCATGAACTCACAACAAATTACGGTATTACTTTATTCCGGCCTCCGTGGCAGAGGCTTCTCTGAATCCCTGAAACCAACTCATCGAACACCTAGGGTTTGATTGAACCCAGGTGAAGAACCACTGTTTTAATCATACCAGCACCACCAACAACAATTGCAGAAGGAAAAAAAAGTTTCAGTAAATCTGATCCATTAAGTATCTGAATAAAATACATCTTGGAGTAAATTTTCATATGATAAACAAGATAAAAGGATGTATTTATATGAGCAGTAATTTGGTCAACAATACAGATATTTAACTTAATTGGATGTCTACTACATGTCTGGCACTGTGTTAAGAGCTAAGATAAAATAATGAGCTAAAGACCTATATATTTCATGTTTTCATGGAGGTAAGAGATTATTGAGGTGGGGGAATAACAAATTTTTGTTAAATAATTATATTACTAAACAATTATATAACTCAAGTAAGTGATGTAAAATAAAAAGGACTATAAAATCTTTTAATAAAACAAGTTTATCTAGATAATGGGATAAAGTGAAGGTGGAATAATGAAGAGCAGAACAGGGAAGGCTCAAGAATGAGACAGCTGAGAACCATGGAAACTCCTAAGAGTTTTGGAAAAGCAGCCTTTGTACAGACATTTCTACAACATAAATTACAAGTTTTAAATAGAAAAATAACCTCACTCTCATGAAGAATCAAGCCACAATGAGAAAGAGTTACCAGGAAAGCACACAAAACACAAATTGTCTAAATATGGATATAATAAAAACATAAAAAACTTTAAAATAAATATTTCAGTATAACTAAGATTATAAAAGAAGAAATAGATATTATAAAATATGATAAGATACCATTACCATAGGAAGAAATAGATATTATAAAATACTATAAGATACCATTACCACAATGAGAAAGAGTTACCAGGAAAGCACACAAAACACAAATTGTCTAAATATGGATATAATAAAAACATAAAATACTTTAAAATAAATATTTCAGTATAACTAAAATTATAAAAGAAGAAATAGATATTATAAAATATGATAAGATACCATTACCATAGGCAGAAAGATTTGAAAAGAAAAGAACAAAAACATTTTAAATTAATTAAAGAAATAAAATAATTTACTGGAAGAATTAAACAGATTAAGAATTGCTAGAATGATGGTTATAAACAGGAAGATGAAGCTGAAAACAATTACTCAAGAGATATTAAGTGTATCACAGAAATATGGAATAAAAATGTATGGATCAATAGAACAGAATAAAGAGTCCAGAAATAAATCCAAACCCATATGGCCAATGAATACAGTATATAAAAAAGGAGGCAAGAATATACAACTGGATTGGAATTCCAAGAGGGCATCAGAGTAGGCAGAAGTTCCAACTGCTGCCTGACCAGGCGGTGGCGCAGTGGATAGAGCGTCGAACTGGGATGCAGAAGACCCAGGTTCAAGACCCTGAGCTTGCCAGCTTGAGCACGAGCCCATCTGGCTTGAGCAAAAGCTCGCCAGCTTGGACCCAAGGTCACTGGCTCCAGCAAGGGGTTGCTCGGTCTGCTGAAGGCCCGCGGTCAAGGCACATGTGAGAAAGCAATCAATGAACAACTAAGTTGTCGCAACGGCAACAAAAAACTAATGATTGATGCTTCTCACCTCTCTCCGTTCCTGTCTTTCTGTCCCTATATATCCCTCTCTCTGACTCTCTCTCTGTCCCTGTAAATAAATAAATAAATAAATAAATCTTTAAGAAGTTCCAACTGCTACCTCCCAAGACCAAATTGGATTACAACTTAATTTAAAGACATCATGAAAAGCCAATTTTGGACTAAACAAAGAGGACTCTATAACCAAATATCACAGGAGAAACCACACTGAATCTGGTAGGAAGTGTGAAAACATGGTGGGGGCTGCCCAGCTCCCAGGAGCAAGGGGCAGCAGAGTATTCAGAGGGACTCTCACCGTGGGGAGAGGAACCCTGAGAGGTAAAGGTCCTCAGCCCCAGGCCTAGAGCCCCAGCCTAGAACCCGAGTGACTAAAAGAGGCAACGAAACAGCACTGAGTGAGGAAAAGAGCAGGTTTTCTATCTGCGAGAAAGAGTCAGCTTTTGGAGATGCAAAGTCAGTCTTAAAGGGCCCACACAAAAAAATCTTGCTCACAGCCATTTACCTGGGGCTCCGGGGAAGGGAAAGATGAGAGGACTGGAGTTGCATGAGGAGAGTGTAAAGTTGGAGGCACAGAGAGAGACACAGTGACAGTGACCAGAACACCTGTGCTGAGTCATTATCCAGTGCTAAAGCAGCCATTTTTATGAAAGAAGCAATACCTTTATCCCACACCATCCTGGGGAAAGACAGCTACTCCACCTCTAAAAATCTCTCCAGATCCAGTCAGGGGCAAGGGTTGTTCTGAAAGGCGAGGAAACAGGGTGGGTCAATAATTCGAGTTTTCAGTGAGACTCAAGCTACATCTCCCCTCTCCACTACTGAGAACATGCCCTGCCCCTGGAGAGCCGATGGGCAGCCCACATCACTGGATCTCTGAAGCCACACCCAGAGCACTCCTATGGCAACACCCTACTGATATTTATAAAATGAAAAGTCTGGATAGAGTGAAAACAGGGGCCAAGGAGCAAGCAATGCCCACTACCCATCCTAATTCCAGAGTTCCCTGCTGGGCCCAGCAAGCAGCCAGCAGTAAGAGGCAGCAGAAAGAGGAACTCAGAGGAATTCAGACTTTCCCACGGCTCACCTTGTTGGGAGAAATAAAATTCGACTATCCACCAAAGGCTGAGGAATGAGGCCCTAGAGTAGGGGCCACAATCCCTGTACTGAGTTATTACCCAAGACACTCCCAAAATAGGGGATCCAATAACGTTGTATTTCCAACCTCAGCTGCCATAACCCAACAAGCTTGCAATCTGTATAGGTGTTGGTTAGCTGAGGCCAGTCAGGTGCACACTACAGTCTTTCAACAGAGGACTCTGGAAAGACAAGGCAGTTGCAAGAGGAGCTGGAACAGCTGAAAAGCGAAGGCAAATCTTTCAGAGCTTACAGCTTGTATGGAGCTGCTGACAGCTCTAAGCTGGAGGAAGCTGATCCTTATAGACAGGTTGGCCCTTCCCACACTACCCAGGCACAGAAGCCACCCACACAAACAGCAAAAAGAGTAGTAGTTCATCACAATTAGACCACAGCAGATTATAAACAACAGATGATGCCAACTCAAGAAGATCTAAATACAACACAACTGATAGCTGTAAGCAGAAAACTTAAACCCGAGACTCAGCTAGCTATTCAAACAGCACACCCAAAGGAGGAGTCTATATACAGAAAAAATGGGAAGACAGAGAACTGCAATCCAAACAAATCAAAAAGAGAAATCCCCAGAAAAAGAACTGAATGAGATGGAAGTAACCAAATTACTGGATGCAGAGTTTAAAATAATGATAGTTAGGATATTCAAAGAACTTAGAGAAACAATGGATGCACATTAATGAGCACCTAAATAAATAGAAGCATTAAAAAAATTAAAATCATAAAAATGATCCGTCCGAAATGACAAATACAATAACAGAAATAAAGACTACACTAGAAGGAATTAAGAGCAGGCTAGATGAAGCAGAGGATTGATTCAGTGATTAAGAGGACAAGATAAACAAAAGCATAAAAGCAGTGCAGCAAAAAGAAAAGAGGATTAAAAAGTATAAGGAAACTCTAAGATAGCTCTATGACAACATGAAGAGAAACAACAACCACATCATATGGGTTCCTGAAGGAGAAGAAAAATAACAAGAGATAGACACCTGATTGAAGAAATCATAGCTGAAAACATTCCTAAATTGATGAAGAAAAAAGTCACACAAGTTCAAGAAGCACAGAGAGTCCCATTAAAGAGGAACTCAAAGAGGCCTACACCAAGACACATCATAATTAAAATACCAAAGTTAAGAGATAAAGAAAGAATACTAAAAGCTACAAGAGAAAAGAAGTTAATTAGCTACAGAGGAGCCCCCATAAGAATGATGTTGAGGAGATAAAATATATTATGCTCACTTTGTTGAAGATGGCACTGCCAACATGGAAGCCCATCACCTAGGTGATATTAGTTGCCCTTATGCTTGGGATGGGCGTAATTATATTATTGGGAGTGGGAGACAGGCTGTGCGCAGGCCAGGTCATTATAGCCTAAGGCTTAGTTTGAAGAGTAAGCTTTTCCCCATACCCTTGACTGATTGGATGATGTGGGGTGGTGCACTCTCATGAGGAATCCTCCCATTATGACTCAGATAAGTCACTTTGTGTTAGAGACTTCCTTGTTTGTAGATTGGATTAAAGGTTTGGATTTCTACACTATAAAGTGGGGCAGGCTGGGAGCTTGCTCTCTCTTGGTTCCTGAGGTTAGCATTAGAGAGGAGACAAGATTAAGGCCACGTGGAGGAGGCCAGGAGAAGCAGTCAAGATGGCAGAGTGCTGAGGGAGAAGCCAGTTTGTGCAGAGTTTGTGCAGAGAGAAGGAGATGGGGAACAGAGGTGAATAAGTCTGGTGAGCTAGAAATCTTTGATTCTAGGAAACTCGGATAAGTCAGTAGCTTTGTGAGCACTGAATGAGTGGGTTTTAGAGCCCAGTGTGTGTTTTTGGTTGCCCGCTGGGTGCAAGCTAGAATTAAAGATGATGGCTCACCAGTTCTTGGCTCCACTGTTTCATTACCGAGTGTTCAAATCTAATGTGAACCTGCACTGGCCAGGCAGCTGTGATAATGGCCACGACTACTGGCTTTACAGATGACATCCGACTTCAATAGAAACACTTGAGGCTAGAAGAGAATGAAAAGAATATTTAAAATAATATGAAACAAGAACCTACAATCAAAACTTCTTTATCCAGCAAGGTTATCATTTAAAATTGAAGGAGAAATAAAAAGCTTACCAGAAAAAAGAAAACTAAAAGAATTCATTACAACTAAACCAATGCTGTAAGAAATGTTAAGGAACCCGCTGTAAACAGAGCAAAAAGAAAAAAATCTAGGAAAAGAGCACAGAAGATTTATAGAATAAAATGGCAATAAACAACTGCATATCAATAATAACCTTAAATGTAAATGGATTAAATGCTCCAATCAAAAGACAAAAATAGCTACATGGAAAACAAAACAGGTCCCATTTATATGCTGCCTACAAGAGACTCACCTCAGAACAAAAGATACACATAGACTGGGACTGAAAGGATGGAAAAAAGTATTTCATGCAAACAAAAAGGAAAAAAGCTGGTGTAGCACTACTTATATCTTACAAAACAGCTTTTAAAACAAAGGTTATATAGTAAAAGATAAAGAAGGTCACTACATAATGATAAAGGGAGCAATTCAAAAGGAAGACATAAACATTATAAATATAGGAGCACCTAAATATATAAAGCAGATTTTGATGAACATAAAGGGTAAGATAAACAGAAATACTATAATAGCAGGGAATTTTAATACCCCACTGACATTAATGAATAGATCCTCCAGACAGAAACTAACAAAGAAACAGCAGCCTTAAATGACACATTAGATCAACTGAATTTAATAAATATCTTCAAAACCTTTCACCCTAAAGCACCAGAATATACATTCTTTTCAAGTGTGCATGGTACATTTTCTAGGATAAACCACATGTTAGGACAGAAAACGAGTCTCAATAAATTTGAGAAGATTAAAATCATATCAAGCAAATTCTCTGATCATAATAGGATAAAAGTAGAACTGAACAACAATAGGAAAACTGAAAGACTTTCAAACACTTAAAAGATAAATAACATGTTATTAAATAACAAATTGGTTAACAATGAGATCAAAGAAGAAATAAAAAATTTCCTTAAAACAAATGAAAATGAACAAACAATAACTCAAAATTTATGGGACACAGCAAAAACAGTCCTGAGAGGGAAGTTCATAGCATTATAGGCACACCTCAAGAAACAAGACAAAACTCAAAGAAACAACTTAACCCTGCATTTAAAAGAACTAGAAAAAGAACAACAAGTTAAACCCAGAGGAAGTAGAAGGAAGAAAATAATAAAGATCAGAGCATAAATAAATGATATGAAGGCTAAAAAGAAATTCAGAAGATCAATGAAACCAAGAGCTCATTCTTTGAAAAGGTAAACAAAATTGATGAATCTTTAACCAGACTCACCAAGAAAAAAAGTGAGAGGACTCAAATAAATAAAATTAGAAATGAGAGTGGAAAAGTAATAATTGACACAGCAGAAATACAATAGATTGTAAGAAAATACTATTAAGAACTGTATGCCAAAAATTGGACAACCTAGAAGAAATGGACAAATTCCTTGAAACATGTAATCTTACAAAAATTAATCTGGAAGAATCAGAAAGCCTAAACAGACTAATTACAACAAATGAGATTGAAACAGTTATCAAAAAACTCCCAACAAAAGTCCTGGGCAAGGTGGCTTCACAGGCAAATTTTACCAAATATTCAAAAAAGAACTAATTCCTATCCTTCTCAAGCTATTTCAAAACATTCAAGAGGAGGAAAGACTTCCAAGCTCCTTTTATAAGGCAAGCATAATCCTCATTCCAAAACCAGGCAAAGACACTACAAAGAAAGGAAACTATAACCCAATATCCCTGATGAAATGAGATCTAAAATTCTCAACAATATATTAGCAGACCAGATCCAGCAATACATAATAAAAATATATACATCATGATCAAGTGAGACTTATCCTGGAGAGGCAAGGCTGATACAATATTTGCAAATCAATTAATGTGATTCATCACATAAGCAAAAGGAAGAATAAAAATCAAATGATAATATCAATAGATGCAGAAAAAGCATTTGATAAAATCCAGCAGCCATTTTTTATAAAAATTCTCAGCAAAGTGGGAATATAGGGAACATACTTCAACATGATAAAGGCCATCTATTACAAACCCACAGCCAACATCATACTAAATGGGCAAAAATTAAAAGCAATCCCCTTAAGATCAGGAACCAGGCAGGAGTGCCCCCTTTCACCACTCTTATTCAACATAGTTCGAGAAGTCCTACCCACAGTAATCAGACAAGAAGAATAAAAGGCATCCAAATTGGAAAAAAAAAAAAAAGTAAAACTATCATTATTTGCCAATGACATGATATCGTAAATAAAAAACCCTAAAGTATCAGTCAAAAAACTACTGGACCTGATAAATGAACTTGGCAAGGTGGCAGGATATAAAATCAATATTCAGAAATCAGTGGCATTTTTATACACCAACAGTGAACTGTCTGAAAGAGAAATTAAGGAGACAACCCCCTTCACTATTGCAACAGAAAAAAATAAAGTATCTAGGAGTAAATTTAACCAAGGAGGTTAAAGAATTGTACTCAGAAAATTATAAAATATTGATAAAAGAAATTAACAAAGATACAAACAAGTGGAAGCATATACCGTGTTGATGGTTAGAAAGAATAAACATCAATAAAATGTTTATACTACCCAAAGCAATCTATAAATTCAGTGCAATTCTTATTAAAATATCAATGGCATACTTTAGAGATATAGATCAAATATTCCAAAAATTTATATGGAACCAAGAAAAAACATGTTGGACAGATAAAATATATTATGCTCACTTTATTAAAGATGGCGCTGCCCACAGTCAAGTTTATTGATATTAATGTGTGTTGGGGACAGGGTGTAGACAGGCCAGGTCAGTATAGCCTAAGGTTTAGTTTTAAGAGTAAGCTTTTCCCCACACCCTTGACTGATTGGATGATGTGGGGTGGTGCACTCTCCTGAGGAATTCTCCCATTATGCCTCAGATAAGTGACTTTGTATCAGAGACTTCCTTGTTTGTAGATTGGATTAAAGGGTTGGATTTCTACACTATAAAGTGGGGCAGACCGGGAGCTTCCTCTCTCTCTCAGTTCCTGAGGTTAGCATTAGAGAGGAGAGCAGATTAAGGCCATGTGGAGAGGAGAAGCAGCCAAGATGGCGAAGTGCTGAGGTAGAAGCCAGTTTGTGCAGAGTTTGTATAGAGAAAAGGAGATGGGAAACAGAGGTGAATAAGTCTGGTGAGCTAGAAACGTTTGATTCTAGGAAACTCGGATAAGTCAGTAGCTTTGTGAGCACTGAATGAGTGGGTTTTGGAGCCCAGTGTGTATTTTTACTTGCCCACTGGGTGCAAGCTAGAATTAAAGCTGACGGCTCACCAGTTCTTGGCTCTGTTGTTTCATTACCGACTGTCTGAATCTAATGCTAACCTGTAAGAACCAGGCGGCTGTGATGGTGGCCGCGGGCACTGGATTTACAGAACACGAATAGCCTCAGTGATCTTGAAAAAGAAGAATAAAGTGGGGGGTATCACATTGTCTGATATCAAGTTATACTACAGGGATATTGTACTCAAAACAGCTTGACACTGGCATAAGAACAGGCATTCGGATCAATGAAAAAGGACAGAGAACACAGAAATAAAGCCAAGCTTTTATGGACAATTGATACTTGACAAAGGAGGTAAGAGCATACAATGGAGTAAAAATGATGTCTTTAACAAATGGTGTTGGGAAAACTGGAAAGCTACTTGCAAAAAATAAAAATAAAACTAGACCACCAACTTAAACCATTCACAAAAATAAACTTAAGATGCATTAAAAAATTAAATGTAAGTTGTGAAACCATAAATATCTTGGAAGAAAACATAGTGAGTAAGCTTTCCAACATCTCTCATAGCAATATATATGCTAATTTATCTTCACAAATAAAAGAAATAAGGGACAGGATGAACAAATGGGACTGTATCAAACCAATAAGCTTTTGCACAGCTAAAGACACTATGAACAAAATAAAAAGACAAACCACACAATGGGAGAACATATTTGATAATACACCTAATAAGGGGTTAATAATCAAAATTTATAAAGAACGTAACACCAGAAAGGTAAACAATCCAATCAAAAAAAATGGGCAAAACAAATGAATAGACAGTTCTCCAAAGAGGACATACAGATGGCCAATAGGCAGATGAAAAAATGTTCAACATCACTAATCATTAGAAAATTTCAAATTAAAACCACAATGAGATACCACCTCACATCTGTCAGAATGGCACTCATTAACAAAACAACACATAATAAGTGCTGGAGAGGGTGTGGAGGAAAGGGAACCCTCCTGCTCTGCTGGTGGGAATGCAGACTGGTGCAGCCACTGTGGAAAACAGTATGGAGATTCCTCAAAAAATTAAAAATCGAACTGCCCTTTGACCCAGCTATCCCACTTTTAGGAATATATCCTAAGATTACCACATCACTGACTAAAAAGAAGACATGCACCCCCATGTTTATTGCAGCATTCTTTAGAATAGCCAAGATCTGAAAGCCCAAATGTCCATCAGTGGACAAGTGGATTGAAAAGCAGTGGTACACATACACAATGGAATACTATGGGGCCATGAAAAAGAAGGAAATCTTACCTTTTGAGACAACATGGATGGAGCAGGTAACTATTATGCTAAGTGAAATAAGCCAGGAAGAGAATGAAAAATATCATATGACCTCACCATATGAGGAATCTAATGAAATATGTGAACCAAGAAACGGAATAGAAGCAGAGGCGGTGCCAAAGGGACCACAGGAAAAGTGGTCAGAAAGAAAGGGGATGAGAGGATGGAATCAGAGAAAGGAAAGGGATTAGTGAAATTATATATACATAACACAATGATAAAGAGAGCAGGACAGCAAATCTTGGAGGAAAATTAGAAAGGCGTTGAGGGGAGGGGGCAAAAGGAGTATCAGGGGGAGAAAAATAAAGGGAAACATGGGGATCACGGGGAGAAAGATATATTGGATGGGACACTTGAATCTATGTAAACACAATAAATTTAAATCAATAAAAATTTTAAAAAAAGAACATTCAATGGGGTTAAGAGAATCTATTCAATAAATGGTATTTTAAAAATTGAACAAATAAATGCAAAAAACATGAAACTAGACCACTTTTTTATACCACATACAAAAATAAACTCGAAATGGGTTAAAGACTTCAATGTAAAACTCAAAACCATAAAACTCATAGAAAATAATATAAGCAGCAAAGTCTTGGCCATTTCTCTTAGTAATATATATATATATATATATATATATATATCCCCTGCTTTGGCAAGGGAAACAAAAATAATAATAAATGGCATACATTGAACTAAAAGTGTTTGCACAGCAAAGGAAACCATCAACAAAAATAAAAGGCAACCTACTTAATAGAAGATATTTTCCAATGATTCATCCCATAAAAGTTTAATGTCAAAATTTATAAAGAACTCATGCATCTTAAAACCAAACAAACAAACAAACAATCTTAGTAAAAAATGAGAAGGCCTGAATAAACAGTCTCCCAAAGAGGACACACATTCTGCTAATAGATATGAAAAGATGTGCAACATCACTTATTGTCAGAGAAATGCAAATTAAAACTACTATTAAATATCATCTCACACATGTGAGAATGGCTATCATCAATAAATCAACAAACAAGTGTTGCTGAGGATATACAGAAAAGGGAACACTGTTGCACTCTTTGTGGGATTGCAAATTGGTGCAGCCATTATAAAAACCACTATAGGGATTCTTCAAAATAGTAAAAATAGAACTACCTTATGACCCAGCAATTCCACTTTGGGGTATATATGTTAAGAAATCCAAAACAGTAATTTCAAAAGATATATGCACTTCTTATATTCATTGAACATTATTTACAATAACCTAGATATGGATAACCTTGTCTATGTGTCCATCAATAGACAAGTGGTTAAAATGTGGTGGTACATATATACAATAAAATAGTACTCAGCCATAAAAGTTAAATCTTACTATTTGTGACAAAATGAATGTGCCTAGAGGATGTTATGCTAAGTGAAATAAGTCAGACAAAGGAAGACAAATACCACTTATATGTAGACTCTGAAAAACAAAATAATAAACGAACAATACAAAAACAGACTTCTACATACAGAGAACAAACTGAGGGTTGCCAGATTAAGAGTGGGTTTTGGAAGGTCAAGGGATGCCTGACCAGGCGGTGGCGCAGTGGATAGAGCGTCGAACTGGGATGTGGAAGACCCAGGTTCGAGACCCTGAGCTCGCCAGCTTGAGCGCGGGCCCATCTGGCTTGATCAAAAGCTGTCAGCTTGGACCCAAGGTCGCTGGTTCCAGCAAAGGGTTGCTCGGTCTGCTGAAGGCCCGTGGTCAAGGCACATGTGAGAAAGCAATCAATGAACAACTAATGTGTTGCAACGGCAACGAAAAACTAATGATTGATACTTCTCACCTCTCTCCGTTCCTGTCTGGCTGTCCCTATCTATCCCTCTCTGACTCTCTCTCTCTGTCCCTGTAAAAAAAAAAAAAGTCAAGAAGTTTAAGAAGTATAAATTGGTACTTATAAAATAGTGATGGGGTGTAAAATAAAAGAATAATTGCTAACAATAAAAATATACTTCTAGCACAACCAGCTGGTGGTGCAGTATATAGAGCATCAGACTGGGACACAGACGGACTGGGATGCAGACGACCCATGTTCGAAGCCCAGAGGTCGCCTGCTTGAGCGTGGTCTCATCCAGCTTGAGTGTGGAGTTGCTGTCTTGAGCATGGGATCATAGATGTGACCCCATCATCACTAGCTTGAGCCCAAAGGTCATTGGTTTGAAGCCAAGGTCGATGGCTTGAGCAAGGGGTCACTTGTTCAGCTATAGTCCCCCCACCCCTCCGTCAAGGCACACATGAGAAAGCAATCAGTGAACAACTAAGGAGATGAAAAAAAGAATTAATGCTTCTCATCTCTCTCCCTTCCTATCTGTCTGTCCCTATCTGTCCCACTCTCTGACTCTCTCCCTGTCTGTCAAAAAAATATATACACTTCTAAACTAGTAGAAGAATAAAAAAGAATTAGCAAATTTGAACAGAAAACTTAAACAAAAAAAAAAGGTATGCAAAATTGTAAATGAAATAAGGTAATAGATATAATTCCAAATACAAATTAATAATCACAAAACTAACTGTATTAATAAAATATTAATATTATTATTCAGGTTGGGTTTGTTTAATCTAGCTATGCCTCACAAGAGCATCTAAGCTTCAAAATGCAGAAATGTTAAGGCCAGCTTCTAAAATAACTGGCCCCTGGCATTATCTTGAATAAACATATTTATATTTCCTGAAAGAGAACTAGTAAATAAATTTATCAAGGTGTCAATTTCTCAGCACTGAGAGTTCTCCGAAATCTTTCAGACCAGCATGTTAGGGAATGTTATTTTATTCTTAAACTTATTACATAGTAAAACATAGCTGGGTAGAGTGTTGTTCTGGGACAGTATGATGCCTTTGGATGCCTTCTTGGCACTATGAAACTTTTTTGGCTTGTAGAACTCGGTGCTTATTCTCTGGTTTGGAAAACTGAGCTAATTTTTTAAATTTATAAAATTTATAGTTAAAAATAAGAAAAGGTCACATACAGGTCTTCGTATAGAATGAGAGAGATAGCCTATGTGTAAGACATTGAATTTGGTTGGTTTGGCTATATGGTATTTCTGACTGCAATTCAGTTAACTTACCACTAGATGGAATGTTGTTTATTTGCAAAGAGAAAGTGTCTCAGACCTATTTGACAAGACATAAGAAGGCAGTTGCTTAATAAAAAACTGATGATGTTAGATATAGATAGAAAAACAAATAAATAAGTTATAGGTAATAGATGAATCCGTAGATAAATAGATACAGATGATAGAGATATTCTGTCAATAGAATAAATATGAATTAAATATTAGGTATCTACTTATATATATCTTATTAGAACAATAATAATAATATCAGTTTAGTTTAAGTAAAATATATTGAACTGGAGAATGTAGGCTTTAAGCTTTAAGCAACCTATTAGTGTGATTTTTTGGACAAATCATATAAACACATAATTTCCCTGTTCTATAAATGAATAACTAGGTGATTTCTAAGATCTGCTTCTAGTGCAGCAATCCCACAATATTATTTGAAGCAGTATATGGAAAAATAGAATTAAATTCTTTCAGACATCTGGTGCAATTTATATTTTCTTTTAAAATTTAAGTTTTACTTACTGTTTCACAAAAACTATTTTTATTTTTAGAAATTTCAGATATTTGGCAACCACAGCCCTATTTAGCCTCATCTGTGCTTGAGTTCTATAAGCTCTAATTTTATCTCCTAATGCTAAAGACTGTTCAAACTCTGTCTAAAGATGAGCTCTGGGGAGTAGTTTGGCAGCTGCTGCTGTGAGATCAAATGCTACTCCTGTCCCTTGGGTGCCATTTAACTGCCCTGTCCCTGCCCCTTCTCTTCAGATACCCTATTTTTGAAGCTGGGTCTGTATCCAACCATCTAGGCTTGGCATATGTTTGCCCTTGCCACTTCCATTTCTAGCATATATACTTTCACTGAAAGTCCAGACCTAGACAAGTCGCTTGGTACTGTTGAGTCTCTGTTCCCTCATCATAAGCTATAAATAATAGAACTTGCCTGTCACAGTTATGTGAGAAATAAAAAAATATATAATATATATTAAGCACCTAATATGTGTGCATATGTTGACATAGACTTTGCAGAATAAGATTCTTTTATTTTTAGAAAAAAAAATATTTAGAGATAACATAAATTTTAATGACTACCTCAAACAAGCCTGGTTAGGAGTAAAGAAGGGACTGGCTCTCAGAGGACTTAGAAATGACAAGGACAAGGAAAATTTATTGCTACCATATTTAAAATAAAATGAAGTAAGGCTTGAAAAGACAACTAGGAGTAAAATATCATTCAGCTGACCATATGAAAAATAGTTTAAATTAATTAGATGAAGATTACTTTTAGTTATCAGTGTGATGAAGCAGACAAATAGGCTGATGTTACATTAGACCTTTTTCACAGAAGTGGAGTCTACAGTGAGAAAGGTGCTAGCCTGTTCTGTTTGCCTCAGGTCACATCTCAATCAGAATGTTATATTCAGTTCCAAATCATATACCATGTATATCCTAAGGTGGTATATACAATGTTGTGTACATACTGCTCACAAAAATTAGGGGATATTTTAAAATGAATACGAAGCAATAAAAAAAAGCATTTGATTTTTTTTATTAAACAAGAACACCAGAAAAGAAAAAAAGTTAAAGAAAGTTCAATTATGTAAATGAGATGCATAAACAACTTTTATTTCATTGGAGAAAATGCACTATACAAAAGGCTGAAAGTACTGGAGTATCTGCACATTCCCTGATCCCCTAATTTTTGTGAGCAGTAGTTACCCATTACTTGTATGAACAAATGAGAGCTAGAGCATTCATGGGAAAAGACCAATTGAGTATTTAGAATAGAAAGTTTACTTTGGTGGTCATGGTTTACTATTTGATGGTTCCAGTCAAAACTGGGAGTTGTGTAAGTTTGCCAGATAAAATACAGGACAGAAATAAAATTTTAAAAATAATTGATATTTGATCAAGAAAGTCAGTATCAGGAGGGGCAAGATGGCTATGGAGTAAGTGGACATACCAACTTCCAACTCCCAGAAACAAAGTAGATTATAACTTGATTTTAAGAACCATCATCTAGATAAACCAACGTTGAACTGGACTGAGAGGACTGTTCAACCAGGGAACACTGTAGAAGCAACATTGAGACTGGTAGGAAAAGCAAAAACATGGAAAGGGCTGCCCAGCTCCCTGAAGCAAAAGGCAGCCCGGAGAGACTCGTGTGGTGGGAAGAGAGGCCAGCAGAAGGGTAGGGACCTGGGTCCCAGGAACAAAGCCTCAGCCTACAGCCCCAGAGCCTAGAAGAGGCGTATGGACAGTATTTAGCTGTGAAACAGGTTAGGATACTGTTTGTGAGAAAGAGACAGTTGTCTCAGACCCAGGATTCTTCTTAAAGGGACGGCTCAGAAAATCTCTCTCACAACCTCTTACCCGGAACTCTGGGAGACAGGGAGAGAGTAGAGGACTGGAGCAGTGAGAAGAGAGTACAGTCTGGAAGGCACAAGAAGAAAAGCTTTGAGGGACAACCACCCTAAACCCTGGGCTGAGTCAATCCACAAATCTGAAACAATATTTCCCCTGGAACCAGCAATACCAGGTAAGGGAAGCAGGACACCAGCCAAACAGGCTCCGCTGTGACAATTAGAGCACAGTCGCTTAGAGGGTAGGAGCTTTCAGGAACACAATATGGAATGTTAGGGTCTGAGCTGCAGCACCCCCACCCACACTGCTGAGGGCTTGCTGGAGGGCAGGCGGCAGCAGGATGTGGAAGTGCGGTTCTGTCGGCGGGGGCAGAGTCCAAGCCGGCTGGCATGAGCTCAGTCTAGCCCAGCAGGGGCAAAGGGGGTGTATGAAAGTGGTCCAGCAGCTGCGGGCCTGCTTAAGACCCCACCTGTGGGGGAAAAGTGGAAGCCTGGAACAGGCAGAGATCCACCGCTTGGCAGGGGCGAGCAGGCACGTAGTCTCACCCGGCCTCCGAGGCTTGAAGCCCTGCACAAACTGGCTTTGCCTGCAGAGGTGGAGCAGAAGCCCAGGCTCACAGTTGAGTACACACCAGCAGCCCCACCGAGGAGCCGAGGTTGGCGGGGGCGGGGCGGAAGCCTGGCTTGCAGATGAGCACACACCAGAAGCCCCTCCCAGCTAGAGGAACAGGCTGACAGGGAACCGCAGCTGGGCAAAAGTGCCCTTGCCCTTGGTACCCAGGCATGTGGCCTGAGTGTGGTGCGTGATCCACCCATGGGAGAAGGGTGAAGGGCGAGACTGGCTGAGGCTTATAGAGCCTGGCATGAGAACATAGCACCATCTGCGGAGGCAAGGAGGAGACCACAGCAGCAGTCACAGCGACCGGCGCCAGCAACACCCATACCAAACTGCCCTAGACAGCGGCAGAGGGGGTGGCAGGCCTGCAGACAGACCACACTTAGAGAACACAGAGGCAACACCCATGGGACTCCAGGAGCCAAACCCTTCTTACACACAGACAAAATGGGCAGGCAAAAAAATGCAACCCAAATGAATCAAGATATATCCCAAAGAAGGAACTGAATGAACCAGATGTAACCAAACTACCTGATGCAGTTTAAAATAATGATAGGATGTTCAAAGAGCTTAGAGCAACAATGGATAGTCATTGCGAACACTTAAATAAAGAGATAGCAAGTATATAAAAGGAAATTAAAATAATAAAAAGAATCAGACAGAAATGACAAATACAGTATCAGAACTGAAGACCATAATGGAAGGAATAAAAAGCAGGATGAATGAAGCTGAGGATCAAATCAGCGAGTTAGAGGACAAAATAAACAGACACAGAAACGAAGCAGAAAAGAGAAAAGAGACTCAAAAAATGTGAGGAAACTCTAAGGGAGCTCTATGACAACATGAAGAGAAATAACACCCACATCATAGGGGTTCCTGAAGAAGAGGAGAAAGAACAAGAAATAGAAACTTTGTTCAATCAAATCATAGCTGAAAACTTTTCTAAATTAAGACTGGAAAACATTTCACACATTCAAGAAGCACAGAGAACTCCATTAAAGAGAAACTCAAAGAAATATACACAAAGACACATCATAGTTAAAATACCAAAGCTAATGGATAAAGAGAAAAATTTAAAAGCTGCTAAAAAAAAACGGCTATCACCTACAAAGGAGCCCCCATAAGGATGACATCGGACTTCTCAACAGAAACACTTGAGGCCAGAAGGAAATGGCAAGATATATTCAAAATAATGCAGAACAAGAACCTACAACCAAGACTACTCTATCCACCAAGGCTAATGTTTAAAATTGAAGGAGAAATAAAGAGCTTCCCAGACAAAAAAAAAAAAACTCGAGAAATTCATTGAAACCAAACCAATTCTGCAAGAGATGCTAAGGGGCCTATTGTGAACAGTTCAAAGTGGAAAAAGAATATAGCCAAAGAGGAATACAGCTTTAAAAAATAAAATGGCAATAAACAACTACATATCAATAATAACACTAAATGTAAATGGACTAAATGATCCAATCAAAAGACATAAGGTAGCTGCGTGGATAAAGAAACAGGACCCATACATACGCTGTCTACAAGAGACACACCTTAAAACAAAAGAATCACATAGACTGAAGGTAAAAGGATGGAAAAAAATATTTCATGAAAATGGAAATGAAAAAAAAAGCCAAGGTAGCAATACTTATATCTGACAAAATGAACTTTAAAACAAAGGCTATAGTAAGAGATAAAGAAGGACACTATATAATAATAAAGGGAACAATTCAAAAGGAAGATATAACCATTATAAATATCTACGCACCTAACATAGGAGCCCCGACATACATAAAGCAGACTTTGATGGATATAAAAAGCAAGATTAACAGCAATACTATAATAGTTTTAGTATGGAATTTCAATACCCCACTAACATCACTGGATAGATCCTCAAGAAAGAAAGTTAACAAAGAAACAGCAGACTTAAAGGATACACTAGATCAACTCGATTTAATAGATATCTTCAGAACTTTTCACCCTAAAGCAGTAGAATATACATTCTTTTCAAGCACTCATGGTACATTCTCTAGGATAGACCACATGTTAGGACACAAAAGTGGTCTTAACAAATTTAAAAAGATTGAAATCATATCAAGCATTTTCTCTGATCACAATGCCATGAAACTAGAAATTAACCACAAAAGAAAAATTGAAAAATACTCAAACACTTGGAAACTAAATAGCATATTAATAAATAACGAATGGATTAACAATGAGATCAAAAACGAAATAAAAAAGTTTCTAAGCCTGACCTGCGGTGGCACAGTGGATAAAGCGTCGACCTGGGAACACTGAGGTTGCCAGTTCAAAACCCTGCATTGGTCCGGTCAAGGCACATATGGGAGTTGATGCTACAAGTTCCTCCCCCTTTCTCTCTTTCTCTCTCTCTCTCTCTCTCACACACTCTGTGTCTCCTCTCTAAAATGAATAAAATAAAAAATAAAATAAAATATATATATATATAAAAGTTTCTAGAAACGAATGATAATGAGCATACATCAACTCAAAATTTATGGGACACAGCAAAAGCAGTACTGAGAGGGGAGTTCATAGAAATACAGGAATACCATGAGAAGCTAGAAAAAGCTGAAATAAGCAACTTGACCCTGCATCTAAAAGAACTAGAAAAACAACAGCAAATAAAGCCCAGGAGTAGTAGAAGGAAGGAAATAATAAAGATCAGAGCAGAAATAAATGACAGAGGCTAAGGAAACAGTACAGAGAGGATCAATAAAACCAGGAGGTGGTTCTTTGAAAAGGTAAACAAGATCGATATATCTTTAACTAGACTCACCAAGAAAAAAAGAAAGAGGAATCAAATAAATAAAATTAGAAATGAGAGTAGAGAAATAACAACTGACACAACAGAAATACAAAGTATTGTAAGAAAATACTATGAAGAACTTATGCCAAAAAATTAGACAACCTACGTGAAATGGACCAATTTCTTGAATCATATAATCTTCCAAAAATCAATCTGCAAGAATCAGAACACCTAGACAGACCAATTACAACAAATGAGATCGAAACAGTTATCAAAAAACTCCCAACAAAGAAAAGTCCTGGGCCTGATGGTTTCACAAGTGAATTCTACCAAAAAATTCAAAGAACTAACACCTATCCTCCTCAAGCTATTTCAAAAAATTCAAGAGGAAGAAAGACTTCCAAACTCCTTTTATGAGGCAAGCATAATTCTGATCCTGAAACCCAGCAAAGACAACACAAAGAAAGAAAATTAAAGGCCAATATCCCTGATGAATTTAGATGCTAAAATTCTCAAAAAAATATTAGCCAACCGGATTAAGCAAGATATGAAAAAAATCATACACCATAATGAAGTGGGATTTATTCTGAAGAGGCCAGGCTGGTTCAATATTCGCAAATCAATTAATGTGATTCATCACATAAACAAAAGGAAGGACAAAAATCACATGATAATTTCAATAGATGCAGAAAAAGCATTTGATAAAATCCAGCACCCATTCATGATCAAAACTCTAAGTAAAGTGGGAATACAGGGCACATCCTTAACATGATAAAGGCCATCTATGACAAACCTACAGTAAACATCATACTAAATGGGCAAAAATTAAAAGCAATCCCCTTAAGATCAGGAACCAGGCAGAGGTGCCCCCTTTCACCACACTTATTCAACATAGTTCTGGAAGTCTTAGCCAAAGCAATCAGACAAAAAGAAGAAATAAAAGACATAGATATTGGAAAAGAAGAAGTAAAACTGTCACTATTTGCAGATGATATGATATTGTATATAGAAAACCCTAAAGTCTCAGTCAAAAAACTACTGGACCTGATAAATAAATTCAGCAAGGTGGCAGGATATAAAACTAATACTCAGAAATCAGAGGCATTTTTATATACCAACAATGAACTGGCAGCAAAAGAAATTAAGGAAACAATCCCCTTCACTATTGCAACTACAAAAATAAAGTACCTAGGAGTAAATCTAACCAACGAGGTAAAGGACTTGTACTCGGAAAATTATATAACATTGATAAAAGAAATCAAGGAAGATACAAACAAGTGGAAGTATATACCGTGCTCATGGTTAGGAAGAATAAACATTATTAAAATGTCTATATTACCCAAAGCAATTTATAAATTCAATGCAATACCAATTAAAATACCAATCACATACTTCAAAGATATAGAACACATATTCCAAAAATTTATATGGAGCCAAAGAAAACGAATAGCCTCAGCAATCTTAAAAAGAAAAAATAAAGCGGGAGGTATCACTCCTCCAGATATCAAGGTATACTACAAGGACATTGTACTCAAGACAGCCTGATACTGGCATAAAAACAGGCACATAGATCAATGGAACAGAACAGACAACCCAGAAATAAACCCACACCTTTATGGACAACGGATATTTGACAAAGGAGGAAAAAGCATACAGCGGAGTAAAGACAGCCTCTTTAACAAATGGTGTTGGGAAAATTGGACATCTACCTGCAAAAAAATGAAACTAGACTATCAACTTACACCATTCACAAAAACAAACTCAATATGGATAAAAGAGTTAAATGTAAGCTGTGAAACCATAAGCATCTTAGAAGAAAACATAGACAGTAAGCTCTCTGACATCTGTCGCAGCAATATATTTACTGATTTATCTCCATCGGCAAATGAATAAAAGGCAGGATAAAAAAATGGGACTATATCAAACTAAAATGTTTTTGCACAGCTAAAGACAATAAGAACAGAGCACGGAAGATGGCGATGGAGTAGGTGGACATACCAACTTTCAACTCCCAGAACCAAAGTGGATTATAACTCAATTTTAAGAACCATCATCTGGATAAACCAACTTTGAACTAAACCAAGTGGACTCTTCAACCAAGGAACACTGCAGAAGCCACATTGAGACTGGTAGGAAAAGCGAAAACGCGAAGAGGGCTGCCCAGCTCCCCGGAGCAAACGGCAGCCCGGAGAGACCTGCGTGGCGGGAGGAGAGTTTGGCAGAGAGGGAGGGACCTGGGTCCCAGGAACCAAGCCCCAGCCTGCAGTGCCAGAGCCTAGAAGAGGTGTTTGGACAGTATTGAGCTGTGAAGCAAGTGAGGATACTGTTTGTGAAAAAGAGATAGTTTTCTCAGACCCAAGAATCTTTTCAAAGGGACAGCGCAGAAACCTTCTCTCACAACCACGCTCCCGGGGCTCCGGGGGACAGAGGAGAGAATAGAGCAGCGGGAACAGAGAGTGGACTGAAGGCACGAGGACACTCTGAGGGACAGCCACCCTGACCCCTGGGCTAAGTCATTTCCCTAATCGAAAACGAATATTTCCCCTGGAACTAGCAATACCAGCAAAGGGAGACAGGACACTAGCCAAACAAGCTCTCCCGTGGCAATTAGAGCAGAGCTGCTTAAAGAGAGGGAACTCCCAAGCCTACAGTGTGGAGACTTAAGACACTGCCATCTCTCTGAGGGTTGCTGAAGAGATGTTGGCTGCAGGACGCTGAAACGCGGTCCTGTCGGCGTGGGCGGAGGCACAACCGATGTGAGCTCGGTCTAGCCCAGCAGGGGTGGAGGGGACATGCGAAAGCGGTCCGGCAGCTGCGGGCCCGCCTGTGACCCCACTTGTGGGGAAAAATACGGGCAAAGATCAGCTCTGCGGCCCTGCACAAGCCGGCCCTGACCGCGGGGACAGGGCTAGGACCAGGGACGGGCGAGGGGCTCGCGGCTAAGCTCACACTGCCAACCCCGCCCGGACGGAGAAACCGCAGTTTGCCATTCTTTGTGCACAAGCGGGCTCCTAATGCGGAGAAGGGGTAGACCCCAAGATGAGCGGAAGTTCGCGGCCGAGTTCACTCTACTAGCCCCGCCCGGACGGAGAAACTGCGGTTTGCCATTCTTTGTGCACAAGCGGGCTACTAACGCGAAGAAGGGGTAAACCTCGAGAGGAGCAGTCTACGTGCGCGCGAGCTGGCTTTCGCGGCTGAGCTCACGCTACTAGCCCTGACTGGCCAGAGAAATCCGGAGGTTTGCCATCATACGTGTGCGAGCTGGCGACTAACGTGGGGGTGTGGTAGAGTCGGGATCGATTGGAAGCTAGCAGCTGAGCTCAAGCCAGCAAACACGCTCGGTCCAATAAATCGCTGTTTGCGACCCTGCGCAGGAGGGCCCTGGCCTCGAGGGTGGGGCTAAATTCTGGATGGGCAAAGGCTCACAGCTGAGAGCACATCAAAGCCCCGCCCAAACGGCAAAACTGTGGCGAGCAGGCTCTGACTGCGGGTGCTGGGCATAAGCCTTCTGGAAACGGGCTGGGTCCGCAGCTGAGCAAAGGTGCTCACCTCAGTCCTTGGTGCTAAGGCTTGTGGCTTGAGTGACAGTTCCTCCCACGGAGGAGAGGCAGAAATCACAGCAACAGCCGCAATAGGCTGTCGCTGGCAACGACCATGCCTAACCATTCTAGGCAGCGGCAGAGAGGGTGGCAGGCCTACAGGCAGACCACATCTAGAGAACACAAAGGCAACACCTACTGGACTACAGTGCCCACAACTTGCCAGTACACATATAAAATGGAAGGCAGAGGCATGCAAACCAAATGAATCAAGAGAAATCCCCAGAGAAGAACCTGAATAAACCAGATATAACCGAACTACCAGAAGCAGAATTTAGAATAATGATAGTTAGGATGTTCAAAGAAATTAGAGCAACAATGGATAGTCACTATGACCACCTAAATACAGAGATAACAAGTATAAAAAACAAAATTGAAATAATAAAAAAGAAACAGACAGAAATGACAAATACAGTATCAAAACTGAAGACCACAATGGAAGGAATTAAAAGCAGGATGAATCACCCTGAGGATCGAATCAGCGAGTTAGAGGACACAATAAACAAAGGCACAGAAGCAGAGAAGAAAAAGGAAAAGAGACCAAAAAACTGTGAGGAAACTCTAAGGGAGCTCTGTGACAACATGAAGAGAAACAACATTCGCATCATAGGGGTGCCTGAAGAAGAGAATAAAGGACAGAAAATGGAAACTTTGTTCAATCAAATCATAGCAGAAAACTTCCCTAAATTAAAGCTGGAAAACATTCCACATGTTCAAGAGGCACACAGAACTCCATTAAAGAGAAACCAAAAAAAAATTTACACCAAGACACATCATAGTTAAAATACCAAAGCTAATGGATAAAGAAAAAATCTTACAAGCTGCTAGAAAAAAAAAAAGGCTATCACCTACAAAGGAGCCCCCATAAGGATGACATCAAACTTCTCAACAGAAACACTTGAGGCCAGAAGGGAATGGCAAGATATAATCATAGAAATGCAGAACAAGAACCTACAACCAAGACTACTCTATCCAGCAAGGCTAACGTTTAAAATTGAAAGAGAAATAAAGAGCTTTCCAGACAAAGAAAACCTCAAGGAATTCATTAAAACCAAACCAATTCTGCAAGAGATACTAAGGGGCTTCTTGTGAACAGTTCAAAGAGAGGAAAGAATATAGCAAAAGAAGAATACAGCTTTAAAGAATAAAATGGCAATAAACAAATACATATCAATAATAACCTTAAATGTAAATGGATTAAATGATCCAATCAAAAGACATAGGGTAGCTGCATGGATAAAGAAACAGGACTCATACATATGCTGTCTACAAGAGACACACCTTAAAACAAAAGATGCACATAGACTGAAGGTAAAAGGATGGAAAAAAATATTTCATGCAAATGGAAATGAAAAAAAAGCCGGGGTAGCAGTACTTATAGCTGATAAAATGAACTTTAAAACAAAGGCTGTAGTAAGAGATAAAGAAGGACACTACATAATGATAAAGGGAACAATTCAACAGGAAGATATAACTATTATAAATATCTATGCACCAAATATAGGAGCCCCAACATACATAAAGCAGACTTTGATGGTTATAAAGGGCAAGATTAACAGCAATACTATCATAGTAGGGGATTTCAATACCCCTCTAACAACACTGGATAGATTCTCAAAAAGAAAATTAATAAAGAAACAGCAGACTTAAAGGAGACACTAGATCAACTTGATTTAATAGATATCTTCAGAACTTTTCACCCTAACGCAGTAGAATATACATTCTTCTCAAGCGCTCATGGTACGTTTTCTAGAATAGACCACATGTTAGGACACAAAAATGGTCTCAATAAATTTAAGAAGATTGAAATCATATCAAGCATTTTCTCTGATCACAATGCCATGAAATTAGGAATTAACCACAAAAGAAAAACTGAAAAATACTCAAACACTTGGAAACTAAATAGCATGATATTAAATAATAAATGAATTAACAATGAGATCAAATAAGAAAAAAAAAGTTTCTAGAAACAAATGATAATGAGCATACATCAACTCAAAATCTATGGGACACAGCTAAAGCAGTACTGAGAGGGAAGTTCATTGCACCACAGGCATAGCATAAGAAGCTAGAAAAAGCTCAAATAAGCAACCTGACCCTGCAGCTAAAAGAACTAGAAAAACAACAACAAATAAAACCCAGGACAAGTAGAAGGAAGGAAATAATAAAGACCAGAGCAGAAATAAATGACATAGAGGCTAAGGAAACAATACAGAGGATCAATGAAACCAGAAGCTGGTTCTTTGAAAAGGTAAACAGGATTGATGAACCTTTAACTAGACTCACCAAGAAAAAAAAAAAAGAGAAGTCTCAAATAAATAAAATTATAAAGGACAGTGAATAAATAACAACTGATACAACAGAAATACAAAGCATTTTAAAAAAATACTATGAAGAACTATATGCCAAAAAATTAGACAATCTTGGTGAAATGGACAAATTTCTTGAATCATATAACCTTCCAAAAATCAATCTGGAAGAATCAGAACACCGAAACAGACCAATTACAACAAATGAGATCGAAACAGTTATCAAAAAACTCCCCAAAAAGAAAAGTCCTGGGCCTGATGGCTTCACAAGTGAATTCTATCAAAAATTCAAAGAAGAACTAACTTCTATCCTCCTCAAGCTATTTCAAAAAATTCAAGAGGAAGGAAGACTTCCAAACTCCTTTTATGAGGCGAGTATAATTCTGATCCCAAAACCTGGCAAAGACAACACAAAGAAAGAAAATTATAGGCCTATATTCCTGATGAATTTAGATACTAAAATTTTCAACAAAATATTAGCCAACCTGATCAAGCAATATATGAAAAAAATCATACACCATGATCAAGTGAGATTTATTCTGGAGAGGCAAGGCTGGTTCAATATTCGCAAATCAATCAATGTGATTCATCACATAAACAAAAGGAAGGACAAAAATCACATGATAATTTCAATAGATGCAGAAAAGGCATTTGATAAAATCCAGCACCCATTCATGCTCAAAACTCTCAGTAAAGTGGGAATACAAGGAACATTCCTTAACATGATAAAGGCCATCTACGACAAACCCACATCAAACATCATACTAAATGGACAAATATAAAAAGCAATCCCCTTAAGATCAGGAACCAGGCAGGGTTGCCCACTTTCACCACTTTTATTCAACATAGTTCTGGATGTCCTAGCTATAGCAATCAGACAAGAAGAAGAAATAAAAGGCATCCAAATTGGAAAAGAGTAAGTGAAACTGTCACTATTTGCAGATGATATGATATTGTATATAGAAAACCCTAAAGTCTCAGTCAAAAAACTACTGGACCTTATAAATGCATTCAGCAAGGTGGCAGGATATAAAATTAATACTCAGAAATCAGAGGCATTTCTATATACCAACAATGAACTGTCAGCAAAAGAAATTAAGGAAACAATCCCCTTCACTATTGCAGCCAAAGAAATAAAGTACCTAGGAGTAAATTTAACCAAGGAGGTTAAGGACTTGTACTCAGAAAATTATAGAACATTGATAAAAGAAATCAAGGAAGATACAAACAAGTGGAAGCATATACCATGCTCATGGCTAGGAAGAATAAACATCATTAAAATGTCTATATTACCCAAAGCAATTTATAAATTCAATGCAATACCAATTAAAATACCAATCACATACTTCAAAGATATAGAACACATATTCCAAAAATTTATATGGAACCAAAAAAGAACACGAATAGCCTCAGCAATCTTAAAAAGAAAAAATAAAGCAAGAGGTATCACTCTTCCAGATATCAAGGTTTACTATAAGGCCATTATACTCAAGACAGCCTGGTACTGGCATAAGAACAGGCACATAGATCAATGGAACAGAACAGAGGACCCAGAAATAAACCCACAGCTTTATGCACAACTGATATTTGACAAAGGAGGAAAGAACATACAATGGAGTAAAGACAGCCTCTTTAACAAATGGTGTTGGGAAAATTGGACATCTACCTGCAAAAAAATGAAACTAGACCATCAACTTACACCATTCACAAAAACAAACTCAAAATGGATAAAAGACTTAAATGTAAGCCGTGAAACCATAAGCATCTTAGAAGAAAACATAGGCAGCAAGCTCTCCGACATCTGTAGCAGCAGTATATTTGCCAATTTATCTCCACGGGCAACTGAAATAAAAGGCAAGATAAACAAATGGGACTATATCAAACTAAAAAGTTTTTGCACAGCTAAAGACAATAGGAACAGAATAAAAAGACAAACCACACAATGGGAGAACATATTCGACAGCACATCTGATAAGGGGTTAATAACTAAAATTTATAAAGAACTTATAAAACTCAACACCAGGAAGACAAGCAACACAATTAAAAAGTGGGCAAAAGAAATGAATAGAAATTTCTCCAAACAGGACATACAGATGGCCAATAGGCATATGAAAAAATGCTCAACATCACTAATCATTAGAGAAATGCAAATTAAAACCACAATGAGATATCACCTCACACCAGTCAGAGTGGCACTCATCAGCAAAACAACACAGAATAAGTGCTGGCGAGGATGTGGAGAAAAGGGAACCCTCCTGCACTGCTGGTGGGAATGCAGACTGGTGCAGCCACTGTGGAAAACAGTTTGGAGATTCCTCAGAAAATTAAAAATTGAACTGCCTTTTGACCCAGCTATCCCACTTATAGGAATATACCCTAAGAACACCATAGCACTGTTCGAAAAGAAGAAATGTGCCCCCATGTTCGTGGCAGCATTGTTCACAATAGCGAAAATCTGGAACCAGCCCAAGTGTCCATCAGAAGACGAGTGGATTAAAAAGCTATGATACATATATACTATGGAATATTACTCAGCCATAAGAAACGATGACATCGGATCATTTATAACAAAATGGATGTACCTTGATAACATTATACGGAGTGAAATAAGTAAATCAGAAAAAAAGAAAAACTGAGAACAGCATGATTACATACATAGGTGGGACATAAAAGTGAGAATATGAGACATGGACAAGAGAGTGGTGGTTATGGGAGGGGGGGAGGGAGGGAACAGTGTGATTGGGAGGAGGAGAGGGACACAGGGAAAACCAGATAGAAGGTGACAGAGGATAATTTGACTTTTGGTGATGGGTATGCAACACAATTGAATGATAAAATAACCTGGAGATGTTTTCATTGTACATATGTACCCTGATTTATTGGTGTCACCCCATTAAAATTAATAATAATAAAATATATATATAAAATAATAATAATAATAAATAAAATAGAAAGCAATGCTGTTAAATATACATCATTTCTTTCTATTTTGGCTTAATATTTATTTATGCTGTGATTCAAAAGTGTGGTTCTAAAATTAATAATTAATGGCTGTCATAAGCCTAAAAGAAAGTTTTGCACAAACATAGATTCAAATAGATAAGGCACATTTTTGGCAGTGTTTACTGAATAATGACATTCACTTTACAAACATATGACTAATTAGTATTATATATAACCCATGGTTTTTTGTAATAATCTCTGTAGCTTAATTGAGCTAAAAGTAGATCGCACTATGTGTTCATGTATTTAATCAGACACACAAACACTAAGATAAACTGTTATATATTACAAGTAAACTAATAAATATGGATTCTATGATTGACACCCCCTTTATCTAGAATAGCCAGGGGACTCTTCAGAACACATGTGTTTAACATGTGGGCGGTGGAGGGCACATACAGTGTTAATCCATTTAATTATATTGGTAAATCTGTATTTCTTACTTTCTAGGAAAAAATAACTTTAAAAAAAGAATTTGAATATTTTTTTACCAAACTCCTGGAAATTCTGGAAGAAAATTTCTAACCTAAACAACAGATTCCAGGAAAATACTTAGAAAAGAATATACTACAAATTTGTCTTTTTTCAGGTTTTACTTCCCTAACTGTGTCACTAGGCACTTAGATGGTGTGATAATCAATGCCAACATATTTCCAGGTCTTTACACTGCATACATTTTGGTATCCACATGCTCAAAAGTCAAATATACTCTGATAGTCAATGTTTATAAAATTTATTAAATAAAAATAGTTCATTTTCCAGAAAAGCACCATTTGAAACTTCGAATATGAAGAAATATAAAACACAAGTCTGATTCATGGTAGGAAGCATTTTGTAGGTATCCTGTAATACATCCATTTTTAAGAAACATCACATTCAAAAGTTGATAAAGCTTCTATCTGGGTCCCCAGATTATTCATTTTTACTAGTCTAAATAAAATATACAGAACACATTTTTCATCTGTTCACTTAGCCTACAAAATTATTAACATTTTATTTTCAGAAATAAGAACAGAAATTTTTTTCTTCCAAGTTGAAACAGCAGTGTCTCAGAGGCTCTTGAAACAAACTCTTGTAATAAGCACCAAACAACTAACAATAAAACCTGGGAGTGGTAACAGGAGGAAATAAAGAGAATCAAAGAATATCAAGTTCAGAAATGTAGAAATATGCCATGAAAATATGCAGAGTTAGGATGACAAGTAGAGACAGAGAGGTGCCCTAGGGTAAAAGCTCTGATTGAACAAGAGTCCAGGGGCCTCTCTGACCTGTACTGGAAACAGTGTATACTGAAAACAGCAAAACAGCAGGGTAAGATTCAGACACAGAAAATGCTTAGGCTCTCAGAACAGAGATTAGAAGTTAGTATATTCCTTGTCCTTTACTTCACCCCCCTGAAATCTTCGGCTGTCTGCCTCCTTGAGTTATTTGTACTTGCTAATAAATATCTGAGTAATGCTGGGGACAGGCTTCCATCCTTTAGTCTGCTGACTGGGGTTGTTGCCTCCCTTTGGCCCCTCAAAGCATCTGACCTACAGGCAGTTCATTGTTGCTGCAACAAGTGGTTCTCTATGTGAGGGCTGCGAACCAAACGTAAGGTTTGTTACTCTGAATAATTCACTGTCACAGTGACAAGTGGTGCCTAACGTAAGGTACCAGAAGAAACAACCTCCCAAAGCCTGGCCAAGGAAAAGGATGTCTGCTCATTCTGTTTGGTAAGTGTTGGGCAGATAAAATATATTATGCTCACTTTGTTAAAGATGGCACTGCCCATGTGCAAGTTTTAAAAGTAAGCTTTTCCCCACACCCTTGACTAATTGGATGATGTGGGGTGATGCACTCTTATGAGGAATCCTCCCATTATGCCTCAAATAACTCACTTTGTATCAGAGACTTCCTTGTTTGTAGATTGGATTAAAGGTTTGGATTTCTACACTATAAAGTTAGGCAAGTCCCTGAGGTTAGTATTAGAGAGGAGAGCAGATTAAGGCCATGTGGAGAAGAGGAGAAGCAGCCAAGATGGCGGAGTGCTGAGGAAGAAGCTGGTTTGTGCAGAGTTTGTGCAAAGAGATGCCGACCAGGTTTGTGAGATTCGCCTGGAAATGGAGCAGACACTGCAGAAGGAATCACAGGTTCACGAGTTGCAGATTGCCCTGGACGTTGTGGAGATTTCTGAGAGCCAGCTGCAGCAGGAGGCCAAGGCAGAGGCCGGGACTGGAGCTGAAAGGCCTGCTGAGCAGAAGGCAGCGGTGGCCCGGGGCTCAAACCCATCAGCAGGAGCTGGTGTTTTCAGTTTCTCTTCAGAGGATGAGGAGAATCCGTCTGGAGTTGCAATTCGCAGTCTCCAGAAGGTGAGAGCCCAGCAACAAGGAGTAGCTATGCTGCTGGTAGGTCTGCGATTTGGGGACATAGGGGTGGATGCCATCATGTTCCCCAAAGCAGAGATGGAAATGCTGACTTCCATTGCCACATGCTTCTCTTTAGGACAATGTGAGACCTGCCATGATGGCAGGGATGAGAGGGGAGGCTAACACCCCATGTGCATGGACTGATTTCCTGGACTATGACCGGAGTGAGCACTGGCTCCTTTGTTGAATGGGTTTATAGATTTTGGACAATGTGAAATACCCTGATAGGGGTGGGGGTGGCTTTGCTGGAGGCCCTCCCCCTGTCCCGGGAAGACTTTCAAATGGCAAGAAAGAAGGCCGAGGACATTTTGCACTTTTGGCAAAGTGCCCAGAGACTAGTAAAATGTACCTTTGTAATTGTTGAAATTGTATGATTTATCATGTTGTTGTAATTTGTGTAATGTGCCTAATTTCCTTGTACAGGAATGCCAGTGGTGTAGATAGTGGGTAGTAAAGTGAGCATAGGGGTGGATTGTTGGGCAGATAAAATATATTATTCTCACTTTGTTAAAGATGGCGCTGCCCACGTGCAAATTTTAAGCGTAAGCTTTTCCCCACACCTTTGACTGATTGGATGATGTGGGGTGGTGCACTCTCATGAGGAATCCTCCCATTATGCCTCAGATAAGTGACTTTGTATCAGAGACTTTCTTGTTTGTAGATTAGATTAAAGGTTTGAATTTCTACACTATAAAGTGGAGCAGACCAGGAGCTTGCTCGTTCTCAGTTCCTGAGGTTAGCATTAGAGAGGAGAGCAATTAAGGCCATGTTGAGGAGAGGAGAAGCAGCCAAGATGGTGGATTGCTGATGAAGAAGCCAGTTTGTGCAGAGAGAAGATGGGAAACAGAGGTGAATAAGTCTGGTGAGCTAGAAACCTTTGATGCTAGGAAACTCGGATAAGTCAGTAGCTTTGTGAGCACTGAATGAGTGGGTTTTGGAGCCCAGTGTGTGTTTTCACTTGCCCGCCGGGTGTAAGCTAGAATTAAAGCTGATGGCTCACCAGTTCTTGGCTCCATTGTTTCATTACCGACTGTCCGAATCTAATGCAAACCTGTACTGGCCAGGCGATTGTGATGGAGTCCTCGGCTCCTGGCTTTACAAATGCCCTTGTTATCTGAAGGAGGGAAGTTTAGACTTAGAAGATTGAGAAAGCATTTTTACTAAAGGGATAGTTGAAGCTATCAAGACATGATATATAAAATGACCCCTTGGGATTGGAAAGGGCTTGTATAAACTGTTCTCACCACCTAGCCCCACGATGGCAAACCTATGACACGCGTGTCAGCACTGACACACGTAGCCATTTTCGATGACATGCGGCCGCATGCAGCCACATACCAGAGCAGTATGGGGCCGCATGCCATGAAGGATGTTTCATCCTCCGCTCCTGCACGGCCAGGTGCTAGCTGAGGATAAAACATTTGCTGTAGTGTAGACACTCTGTGCCGGAGGTCTGTAGGCCAAAACAACAGACCTCTGGCACAGAGCATCTAGTTCTGGGACTTCCGGTTAGGCCGTTTGTCTCAAAGTGACACACACCCGAGTTATGCTCAGTTTTTTGGCGAATTTTGACACAACAAGCTCAAAAGATTGCCCATCACTGACCTAGTCTGAACCTCAGACCAGCCTCTCCCTAGATATTTCACCAACCCTAACTAACAGGATGTAGCTACAGAAGAAGAGACCTTTGTCCCTTTTCCTTAACAAAAGGATGAAATGTTAGGTTTGGGTCCAGGGCTTCTTTAAATCAAATTTCCCTCACCCAACCCTTCCTTCCCCTTAAGCAACTCCTCCCCACACCGGGAAGGTTCTGGAAAGTGTACCTGGAACAAGACCTTCAGGAGGGACCTGAGGATGGGAAAGGGAGACAGTTTTTGACCTAGGCCACAACCCAGTTACAACTGTGGGAAAGAAGGACATTTTCAGAAAGATTACAGATGGAGTCTAATAACAACTATGTAGCTTGGTTTCTGTGTGTTCCCTGAGAGGCTAATTAAAACTCAATCTAAAAATTCTTTATAAAGTTCCAGCAAAGCAGATTGTAAAAAGCCACTATGATCAATTACTATTCTTGTATTTGTTTATGCAAATTACCAGGCCAAGTTAAAACTAGACTTAATACTGTAACTAGGATAATCTTAAATTGACTCTTTAAAAAAAAATAAGGGTAATTTTAGAAGGAAAAATAAAAATAAACAGGTCATTTACATAATTTGATTAATGTCTTTTAAACCTCTAAACAAAAATGTTTGTTTTCCCTAAGTTTACATAAGGTTCCTGTTATCTCTATTACATCTTTTGAGAATATGTTTGTTTGCCAATAGAAGAACCTGTTTCTAAAGATCATAAAATATGTTCAAAAAAGTATCAATCTAAAATTACTGGTTACTAACTTAGTTCTCATTAAAAGTTAAGGTTTTTAGACGTTAAGAATTCTGATTAATCAGAAAGAAATTGTGTAGGTTTAATGATAAAAGGTATAAGGTATAGAGATACTTTTGAAAGGAAAAGGAAGAAAGTAAGTTGTTCTAAAAGCTGGTAATTTCTGAATAAATAACATTTATAAGTTACAGGTTTGTGTAAGTTGCAGAAAGTTAGTCCAGGTTGTAGAAGGTTTATGCAGAGGGAAGAAACAAAAAGAGAAGGAACTAAGAAAGTAGACAAAGGTAAGGGAATAAAAGAGGAAAAAAGGATTTTGGAAAAAGAATTGTCCTGAAAGAAAAATAAAAAGGAATATTAGGTCATTCTTAGGAGCCTCAGGAACTTGAGAAGTTCACCCAAACTTACAGGTATTACAGAAAAAGCCAATAGCCTTCTTAAACCCCAACTACACAAACAAAAATGGGGAAGTCAGTAAGAGACATTGACCTCACAAGAACAATTATATAAGGTTCTTTTTACTATTAATTTTTTTAACATTTCCTCATCTGGACCTACTACAGCCAAGAGGCATTTTATACCAGCCAAGCAATGGCCTAACCCTCTCTTACTGTACCAGGATATACTAGCTGGCTGTGAGTGGCAGAGTCCAGCCAAATTACTAACCTGAGGGCGAGGGCAATGTTGCAATTTTGTCATCAATAGGTTCTCTTTGAATACCAGCAAGGAACGTAAAGCCTTATCATGGGTTGGCATCAACCCCTAGAAAGCAACCTGGTTCCAGAGATCCAGAAGCTGATAGTGAATCCACCTCTGGAAATGAACCTGAAAAAGATAAGAACACCTAACTCACTCCCAAGTACTCAGGGAGCATCTGACATCACCTGGGACACTCTAAAACATCTAACCAGGCATGCTGAAGAAGTTTTTGCAAAATATAGACACACCTGTAACCTCTAAAAACCTGTTTCTCTCTATGCTTGTCCTTCACCTTCCACTGTAACCATCTAACCATCTTCCTCTCTGTTAATCTTTACTAAAACAACAAAGGTGGCTATGTAAGAATGTACTATGAAAATATGCAGAGTTAGGTAAACAATCAGAGACAGAGAGGCCCCCTAGGGGGAAAGCCCTGAGTGGACAAGAGTCCAGAGGCCTCTCGGACCCATACTGGAAACAGTGCATGCTGGAAATAGTAAAACGTCAAGATAAGATTCAGACACAGAAAATGCTTAGGCTCTCAGAACAGAGATTAGAAGTCAGCATGTTCCTTGTCCTTTACTTCACCCCTTAAAAACTTCTGCTGTCTGCCTCCTTGAGTTATTTGTACTGCTAATAAATATCTGAGTAATACTGGGGGTGGGGCTTCAGTCCTTCTGTCTGCTGACTGGGGCTGTTGCCTTCCCTCAGCTCCTTGGAGCATGTCATCTGGTCTCCAAGTAGTTCATTGTTGCCATGACACAGAAAGAACTTTCAAGGACATCTAAGCCAATCATCCTTTTGAAGTCTACATCCTTTCTACAACATCATGCCTCGTGTTCATTAAGCCAACCTACCAAATGATCAAGAGTTAATTCAGTTTGTTAGAGCATCCTCCTAAAACACCAAGGTTGTGGGTTTGATCCCTGGTCAGGACACATACAGGAAGCAACCAGTGAACACACAGCTAAGTGGAGCAGTAAATGAATGCTTCCTTCTCTCTCTCTAACTTCCTCTGTCCCCCTAAAATCAATCAATAATAATTGCTCACCAAGGCAGCCAATTCCCTCCTAGAGCAGTAGAAAACTTTTCTTATGTTGAGCTAAAACACACCTTTTTATCATTTTCCCCCACTGGTCATCCAGAACAAGTCCAATTCCTTTCTTTTAGAGCTTCGCCTATAGAATAAGCCATCAAAAGTAGTAGTTAATCTGATGGAGCCTTCTCATTACATCCCATAATCTTTCAACTATGTTCTTCAACTAATAATTCTAATCTTACTACAGTCCTGGTTGATATCCAGTTTGTTTATGTTTCCCTGAGAGTTGAGAACCCATAAAAGAACACTATATTACTAGACATGGCTCAAAATAGAAAGAACAAAGCAGAACTTTCCCTTCCCATTATAGAAACTACACACCTATTCCTGCAGCCCAAGGTTACACTCACTGTTTCCACAGCTTTATCACATATGTTAATTCAAACTGAACTTTATGTTGACTAAAATTTTAAACTCTTAGTTGTTAATATATTCAACAAATATTTATGGAATGCTACTTACTACAAAAATATTATAATACGAGGAATAGTATGATAAATCAGTGAGATAAAACTGAAAGCAGTAAAACCCTTTATCCAGCCAGAGTTGTGTAGCAAGAGCCTTTGTTAAAGTAATCCCAGTTTTCATACCCAGATAACCATTTTGCTAATTTGTAATCTCAGTTCCAAAGCATATGAATGGGCCTTCAACCAGCAATTTAGAATACCAGCACTCCAGGTTACCTAGCCACCTTCCAAATACCTACTGAGTGAAGAAATGGTTAAGGAAGCCATGTCAAAGGCTTTATAAATTCACTCCTTAGTTAATGTTGATTCACTAGAAAGCTTAGACTCTACCACATACCTTTCTGATCACCTTCAGTGAGATGTTTTTTCCTCATCTTTAACAGAAGATTGTTCTAAGAAGTAATCATGTGAAATTCACAACTGCACTGTTCTTTTAAAACTGAGGATGTTTATTTTGTTTCTCAGAGTCCCTTTCACTGCTAGGAAAGGCTTTCTTTTCTCTCTCCAGAATGAGATGTTTCTAGAGTTCTAAAGTGGTAAATCATCAGAATAGTTTTAAAATTAAAAGAAATTATTATTGATTGATTTTAGGGGGACAGAGAAAGTTAGAGAGAGGGAAGGAAGCATTCATTTACTGCTCCACTTAGCTGTGTGTTCACTCGTTGCTTCCTGTATGTGTCCTGACCAGGGATCAAAGCCACAACCTTGGTGTTTTAGGAGGATGCTCTAACAAACTGAGCTAACCAAAAAGTTAAGTTTTAGAGAGAGAAAGGTAAGTAAGTATGTAAGAAATAACAAGGAAAAAAAAAGCATTTCCTACTTCAATATTAACTGAACAGGGGTTCATGAGAGCAAAACAGATCATTCTAATTGTGTCTTATTAAATGCATAGTTAATAATTAAGTTAAAAATGTTATTCAGTTGTCCCTATGTTTCCCCTTCTCAAATAATCAGCCTCCGTAACTCATTTTCCTCAGTGATAAAAGTTCTAAGATCTGATTAACCTAAGAACTAACTGAACAACTTGTTTTTAAAATGTGCATTTTAAATACATTCTCCATGTAATTGGGATGCAAGTGAACCACAGAACACATTTTGAGAACATTCTTCCAAGATCAATTATCCCTGGGCTCTCTGCCATCTCTCTAGGTCCTTTTTAATGGGTGGTAACCACAGGCAGGTAGAGTATCATATTAAGGGTCATAGTAAAGTAGAGCAGATGAAAGGGTTCTTTCTGTCCCTGCTGTTATGTAGCACACCATACTCATTTTCATACACACTAGTGTTGAAAGTCATGCTCACAATCGGCCCTGACCAGCTGGCTCAGTGGTAGAGCATCGACCCAGCATGTGGAAGTCCTGGGTTCAATTTCCAGCCAGAACACACTGGAGAAGCACCCATCTGCATCTGCACCCTTTCCCCTCTCCTTTCTCTCTATTTCTCTTCCCTTTCTGCAGCCAAGGTTCCATTGGAGCAAAGTTGGCCTGCGCACTGAGGATGGCTCCAGGGCCTCTGCCTCAACACCCCAGATGGGCAGAGCACCACCCGCTGGTGGGCATGCCGGGTGGATCACAGTTGGGTGCATGCGGGAGTCTGTCAGGCTATCACCCCGCTTCTCACGTCAGAAAAATTTAAAAATAAAAATAAATAAATAAATAAAGCACTGCTTCACTTTGACTGTCAAATTGAGGTCAGCTATTTTTATTCTCCTGAAAAATGAGAGTTTAAAAATGCATTAATATGCGTCCAAATCACAATCACATGAAATTATGAAGAGCTCTGTATGGGACATTTTCCTCAATCGATCCAGTTGCAATCATTTTTTACCTATTCCATTTTAAAAATAAAGAACTTTCCTTTGAATAGAAAATCTGGCAACCTCCTTGAGTAAAAATATTTTTTCAGAGTATAAGATCTTTTTTATCATATTTTAAATTATTTATGAAAATTTCTTAATTCAAACAATACCACTTGTAGAATATCTACAGAAAAATAGCCTGTTGTCACAATGGATTCAAGGAATAGGTTTATAAATGGTCAAAATATTACAGATAAAAGTAAAGAAACTTGATTGCTGCTATTCAGCTCACCATTTCATAGATAAATAAATCATTTCATGACACAACAATGATGTTATACCAGAAAGTTCTCTACCTAGTCTATCTGTATGATTTAGCAAAATAAATGGATTTAAAAACTAAAAGGATGAATCATTTAGAATATATCAACTGAAAATCTTCAGTAAATGTCTATATAAAAGGCTCAGATATCCACTCAAGTTTCCAAGATCAATTAAAAAGTCAACACTTGCTAGGTATTAGCAATAAAAATTCTAGCCCTGTACATTTAATCATGTCCAAATTGACTATAGATAAAAGGTATTATGACATGAACAAGTTGAGATATCTAAAATGGAAATTCAAGGTCTGAAAAATGACTGATTTACTCATAAAATGGCCAGATAGAAATTTGATGTCTTTGAAGTAAAGGAAAATCAGCTAAAACAAGTTAGGGAATGATTCACTCTCCTATTTGCATTTTCTAGCTGGTATGTTTTTAATTTTATAAATTTCATGCTCTCTGTCCCCAGGGTTACCAGCTCTTAATAATAGTGAGCACCTGGTATTCACAGGAATTAATACTTCCTCACAAACTGCATATACTAAATTGTTAATAACCTCTCTATACTTTTGCAGTGATTAGTTTAAGTTTCTGACCTCTCAGTAAAGATTTTCAAAAGATTCTTTTGACTTTATTTTCTTTCTTTCTGAAGTTTGTATATTATATGAACTTCAGTGATTTTATGATAGTTGAAATGTGCCAACCAACACATCATAACTATTGTTCTTTGACATGTGATATCTGTGCCTACTGGTCAGTTCTGTGATATGTAGCAGCTGTGCTTCTGGGCCTGGGTCAGACATACTTTAATTTTTAAAAAATGTTTTGAACATATTTATTATATTTATAAACATAAATCAAAATAAATTGACAAATTAGTGAATACTGGTAAACACTCACTCACCAAAGTAGGATTTAGAGAAAAGTAAATAAACAACAACCCCTCAGTAACTCATCACAGTTAGGATTCCTAAGCACCTATTCTTTTTAATGGTATATATTTGATCCTGTGGGCATTTTCTATATAAAAGTCCAAGGGCAATGATTAAAAGTATATACTTTGTCAGACTTCTTGGGTTCAAATCCCAACTTTACCACTAATTTGTTATATAACGTTGGATGAATTACTTAATTATGCCTCAGTTTCCTCATCCATAACAGAGGATGATAATCTCATTTCACGAGATTATTATAAGGAGTAAAGGGACTTATATTAATGTATAAAATAGTTCCTGACACATATTAATCACTGTTAAGTGTTTGTTAAATATAAATTGGTCTTATCCTATACGTCATGAAACAATTAAAAAAATTTTTTTCGGGAATAAATATTTTTTCTCCTTTTCATGAGGCAAGATAATCCTGACTTTAGATTTCCTTGTGCAGCACTTAAGTATTGCCTGATCAGCTAGTCCCCTGTCTGTGAGAATCCTACATAATGACCATATTAGGCATTTTATGTTTCACTTTATTTAATCTGCATTGGGAATCCTATGATGATTGGTGATTTTCTCCCTACAGATGAGAAAACTCAAACTTCAAGAAGATAGATGATTTTCACAAAGTCAGAATTACAAAGTGGCAGACCTGAATTTTGGGCCAACAAATGACATTTCCAAGAACAATGTTCTTAATCAGTCCATTACCATAAATAAAGTGCTATATAAGACATTAAACCACAACTTTTCAAAACTATAAATTAGTTACATCAAGCTATTCTTAACCTGTTCTCAGAATCTCAGCAATGTAAGAAAATTTGAATCTCAGTACCAGTGAGTGAGATTCTACTACATTCCTGAACACCAAAGGTTTGTGTATGTGATTGATTCTAACAGATAACTGAGGTTCGTTGGTGGGAATCTGAGTCCCATCTGCAATGGGCTCTAGATGGTGCCTGGACCATGTCAAAAATGACCTTTTGCATCTTAGCCATACAGCTCAGCAAAATACTGGCACCAATGTTTTGTCTCAGCAGGTATTTTTTTCTGCAATAGCTGAATAGCTCTAGAAAGTGTGACATCCCATCCTGTTAGCCTAATGATTAATTAGTTCTAATGTAATAATATAAGTGATGAATGTCCCAACACTAATGGCAAATGCTGACTAACTCTTGGATAGTGTTTTTCTTTTTTTAATTGTGAAGCTCTAGTAAGATGTCTCCACTCATTTGGCTTGTCCTAATTGTCTAGGTTCTATGAATTCCCTGACACATACCAGTCACTGCAAAATTCTAATATCTGCCTATCTTGCCTCCTCCGATGGATCCCAGAAGTGCCTTCCTTCAGGGCGTAGCAAATGACTCACTTCTAATGGTTACAAAATAAGCAAAAGTCACATCTCCATTTTTCTCTGAAAACATTTCTCAGTAACAACTGACTTGGGAAAATTTGCCCTGCTTAAGTGACTAAAGTAATGTTCTTTCTTTCTTAGTATTATTGCTACTAGTGATGTCGATTTTAGTAAAGGATGGTGTAAGTTTAGGTCATCTTAAATTGTAAGGTTAATTTTATCTAAGCCACTAAGACACTGCAGTGTTAAGGGGTATATGTGTGTGTGCACATAAGCACATGTGTGAAGTGTTTGCTGTTTGGTTTCACTCTGTTTTTAATTACTCCTTTTTATTTTCCTGATGAAATCTTGAGTGGTTCTCAGCTAGGGACAGTATCCACTGTCAAAGAGTGTCTGGCATTGTGTGAGGACAGCTGATTGTCTTCATGACTGAGGGATCCTATTGGCATTTATTGGGCATGAGCTAGATACTAAACACTCAGGAATATTGTGTCTACACAACAAAGCACGGTATCACTAAAAATGCCAACACTGCTCCTCCAATATTAAACTATTTCAGGTATTGTAAATAAAAAAGAAAAAGAAAAATACATGAGCCAGGTCTTATACTAACCTCATTCATTCATTTAGTCACAAAATACCTGCACAGTATCTATCATGCTAGATACTGTTCTAGTAGCTGAAAAGTCAGCATAATAAAACAGAAACATTTCCTTCCTATCATGGAATTTTCATGTTAGTTTGTTTACCTTCTATACATATATACAAATACATACGTAATTTCAGTTAGTGACAGGCAGTATTTGAGAGAGAAAAAAACGAAGCCTTAAAGTGAATAGAAAGTAATGGGAGATATATCTTTGTGAGGTGCAGCAGAAAGGCAGGTACACTTGAGCAGAGCCCTAAATGATGCTGAGAAAAACAGCGATGCAAAAATCTGTAGGAAAAATATTATTAGCAGAGAGAACAGCAAGAGTAAAGTCAGAAGGGAACAACAGAATTTGCATGTTTAAGAAACAGCAATAAAGTATGATTGGAATGGAATGAGCATGGTTGTTGAGTAGTGGGTTAACATCTGAGAAACAGGCAGAGTATAGAATGTTTAGGGCTTCATGCCCTTGATAAGGAGCTTGGACTTCTGCTTATGTGATGGACTGGAGAGTTTTAACTACAGGAATAAATTATCTGATATTTTTTTAATCATTAGTTAGAGTAGTAAGAAGACAAAACTTAAGAACTAGGATACCATGTGTAAAGCCAGTAGGCGCGGCCACCATCACAGCCACCTGGCCCGTACAGGTTAGCATTAGATTCGGACAGTCCGTAATGAAATAACAGAGCCAAAAACTGGTGGGCCATCATCTTTAATCCTAGCTTGCACCTGACAGGCAAGTAAAAACACACACTGGGCTCCAAAACCCACTCATTCAAGTGCTCACAAAGCTACTGACTTACCCAAGTTTCCTAGAATCAAAGGTTTCTAGCTCACCAGACTTATTCACCTCTGTTCCCTATCTCCATCTCTCTGCACAAACTCTGCTCAAACTGGCTTCTCACTCAGCACTCCACCATCTTGGCTGCTTCTCCTGGTCTTCACGTGGCTTTAATCTGCTCTCCTTCCTGCTCTCTACCCTCCTCCTAGAATGCAATCACTCTTCTCCCGAACATGATCTCTCTTCCTTTTAAAACCTTTTGGCTCAAAAGCTCTCCCTCAACACACATTAATACAATCACGCCCATCCCAAGCAGGAAGGGCAGCGCAACTAATGTCATCACTTGGGAGACAGGCTTCCACGTGGGCAGCACCATTTTTAACAAAGTGAGCATAACATATTTTATCTGCCCAACACTATGCTACTTGAGAAACAAAGACTGAAATAAAGCTCACAAAAGTATGTATAGCAAGGAGAAGCAAGATGGCGACAGAGTAGGCGGACGTACCAACTTCCAACTCCCAGAACCAAAGTGGATTATAACTCAATTTTAAGAACCATCATCTGGATAAACCAACTATGAACTAAACTAAGTGGACTCTTCAACCAAGGAACACAGAAGAAGTCACAATGAGACTGGTAGGAATAGTGAAAACGCGAAGAGGGCTGCCCAATTCCCTGGAGCAAACGGCAGCCCAGAGAGACCCGCGTGGTGGGAGGAGAGTTTGGCGGAGAGGGAGGGACCTGGGTCCCAGGAACCAGGCCCCAGCCTGCAGTCCCAGAGCCTAGAAGAGGCGTTTGGACAGTTTTGAGCTGTGAAACAAGTAAGGGAGCTCCCAGGCCTACAGTGTGGAGTATTAGGTCCCTTCCTACTCTGCTGAGGGTTGCTGAAGGGTATGGGGCGGCAGGACGCTGAAACGCGGCTCTGTTGGCGTGGGCAGAGGCCAAGCCGGTGTGAGCTCGGTATAGCGCAGCAGGTCGGAGGGGACACGCAAAAGCGCTCAGGAGGCTGCAGGCCCGCCTATAATGCCACCTACGGGGACAAAGTGGGAGGCCAAGAACGGGCAGAAATCTGCTCTGCGACCCTGCACAAGCCGGCCCTGACTGCGGGGACAGGGCTAGGACCAGGGACGGGTGGGGGCTCGCGGTTGAGCTCACGATAACAGCCCCGCCTGGCCAGAGAAACCGCGGTTTGCCATTATATGTTCACGAGCGGGCTCCGAACGCGAGGGCAGGGTAGAGTCTGGGATGAGCAGAAGTAAGCAGCTGAGCAGAAGCCAGCAAACACGCCCGGCCCAATAAACCTGGGTTTGCGACCCTGCGCAGAAGGGCCCTGGCCTCGAGGGTGGGGCTAAAGCTCCGGATGGGGAAAGGCTCACAGCTGAGAGCACGTCAAAAGCCCCGCCCAACCCGCGAAACTGTGGCGAGCAGGCTCTGACTGCGAGTTCTGGGGGTAAGTCCGGAAACAGGCTGGGTCTGCAGATGAGCGAAGGTGCTCACCTCTACCCTTGGTGCTGAGGCTTGTGGCTTGAGTGACAGCCCCTCCCGCAGAGGAGAGGCAGAAATCACAGCAAAAGCCACAGTGGGCCGGTGCTGGCAACGCCCATACCCAACCACCCTAGGCAGCGGCAGAGGGTTTGGGGGGGCTGCAGACAGACCACACCTAGAGAACACAAAAGCAACACCTACTGGACTGCAGTGGCCACAACTTGCTTATACACAGACAAAATGGGCAGGCAGAGGAATGCAAACCAAATGAATCAAGAGAAATCCCCAGAGAAGGACCTGAATGAACCAGATATAACCAAATTACCAGAAGCAGAATTTAGAATAATGTTAGAATGTTCAAAGAAATTAGAGCAACAATGGATAGTCATTATGAACACCTAAATAAAGACATAACAAGTATAAAAAATGAAATTGAAATAAAAAAAAAGAATCAGACAGAAATAAGAAATACAGTATCAGAAATGAAGACCACAATGGAAGGAATTAAAAGCAGGATGAATCACGCTGAGGATCGAATCAGCGAGTTAGAGGACACAATAAACAAAGGCACAGAAGCAGAGAAGAAAAAGGAAAAGAGACTCAAAAAATGTGAGGAAACTCTAAGGGAGCTCTGTGACAACATGAAGAGAAACAACATTCGCATCATAGGGGTGCCTGAAGAAGAGGAGAGAGGACAGGAAATGGAAACTTTGTTCAATCAAATCATAGCAGAAAACTTCCCTAAATTAAGGCTGGGAAACACTCTACATGTTCAAGAAGCACACAGAACTCCATTAAAGAGAAACCCAAAAAGATCTACACCAAGACACATCATATTTAAAATACCAAAGCTAATGGATAAAGAAAAATTTTAAAAGCTGCTAGAGAAAAAAAGGCTATCACCTACAAAGGAGCCCCCATAAGGATGACATCGGACTTCTCAACAGAAACACTTGAGGCCAGAAGAAAATGGTAAGATATAATCAAAGTAATGCAGAACAAGAACCTACAACAAAGACTACCTTATCCAGCAAGGGTAACATTTAAAATTGAAGGAGAAATAAAGAGCTTCCCAGAAAAAGAAAGCCTCAAGGAATTCATAAAAACCAAACCAATTCTGCAAGAGATACCAAGGGGCTTGTTGTGAACAGTTTAAAGGGAGGAAAGAATAGAGCAAAAGAAGAATACAGCTTTAAAGAATAAAATGGCAATAAACAAATACATATCAATAATAACACTAAATGTAAATGGATTAAATGATCCAATCAAAAGACATAGAGTGGCTGCATGGATAAAGAAACAGGACTCATACATATGCTGTCTACAAGAGACACACCTTAAAACAAAAGATGCACATAGACTGAAGGTAAAAGGATGGAAAAAAATATTTCGTGCAAATGGAAATGAAAAAAAAGCAGGGGTAGCAATACTTATGTCTGACAAAATGGACTTTAAAACAAAGGCTGTAGTAAGAGATAAAGAAGGATACTACATGATGATAAAGGGAACAATTCAACAGGAAGATATAACTATTATAAATATCTATACACCAAATATAGGAGCCCCGACATACATAAAGCAGACTTTGATGGATATAAAGGGCAAGATTAACAGCGATACTATCATAATAGGGGATTTCAATACCCCTCTAACAACACTGGAGAGATCCTCAAGAAAGAAAATTAATAAAGAAACAGCAGACTTAAAGGATACACTAGATCAACTTGATTTAATAGATATCTTCAGAACTTTTCACCCTAAAGCAGTAGAATATACATTCTTCTCAAGCGCTCATGGTATGTTTTCTAGGATAGACCACATGTTAGGACACAAATATGGTCTCAATAAATTTAAGAAGATTGAAATCATATCAAGCATTTTCTCTGATCACAATGCCATGAAACTAGAAATTAACCACAAAAAAAAAACTGAAAAATACTCAAACACTTGGAAATTAAATAGCATGTTATTAAATAATGAATGGATTAACAATGAGATCAAAGAAGAAATAAAAAAGTTTCTAGAAACGAATGATAATGAGCATACATCATCGCAAAATTTATGGGACACAGCAAAAGCAGTTCTGAGAGGGAAGTTTATTGCACTACAGGCATATCATAAGTAGCTAGAAAAAGCTCAAATAAGCAACCTGACCCTGCATCTAAAAGAACTAGAAAAACAACAACAAATAAAACCCAAGACAAGTAGAAGGAAGGAAATAATAAAGATCAGAGCAGAAATAAATGACATAGAGGCGAAGAAAACAATACAGAGGATCAATGAAACCAGAAGCTGGTTCTTTGAAAAGGTAAATAAGATTGATGAACCTTTAACTAGACTTACCAAGAAAAAAAGAGAGAGTACTCAAATAAATAAAATTAGAAAGGACAGTGGAGAAATAACAACTGACACAACAGAAATACAAAGCATTGTAAAATACTATGAAGAACTATATGCCAAAAAATTAGACAATCTTGGTGAAATGGACAAATTTCTTGAATCATATAACCTTCCAAAAATCAATCTAGAAGAATCAGAACACCTAAACAGACCAATTACAACAAATGAGATCGAAACAGTTATCAAAAAACTCCCAACAAAGAAAAGTCCTGGGCCTGATGGCTTCAAAAGTGAATTCTATCAAAAATTCAAAGAACTAACTCCTATCCTCCTCAAGCTATTTCAAAAAATTCAAGAGGAAGGAAGACTTCCAAACTCCTTTTATGAGGCGAGCATAATTCTGATCCCAAAACCGGGAAAAGACAACACAAAGAAAGAAAATTATAGGCCTATATCCCTGATGAATTTAGATGCTAAAATTCTCAACAAAATATTAGCCAACCGGATCCAGCAATATATGAAAAAAAATCATACACCATGATCAAGTGGGATTTATTCTGGAGAGGCAAGGCTGGTTCAATATTCGCAAATCAATCAATGTGATTCATCACATAAACAAAAGGAAGGGCAAAAATCACATGATAATTCCAATAGATGCAGAAAAGGCATTGGATGAAATCCAGCACCCATTCATGCTCAAAACTCTCAGTAAAGTGAGAATACAGGGATCATTCCTTAACATGATAAAGGCCATCTACGATAAACCGTCAGCAAACATCATACTATATGGACAAAAATTAAAAGCAATCCCCTTAAGATCAGGAACCAGGCAGGGATGCCCCCTTTTACCACTCTTATTCAACATAATTCTCAAAGTCCTAGCTATAGCAATCAGACAAGAAGAAGAAATAAAAGGCATCCAAATTGGTAAAGAAGAAGTAAAACTGTCACTATTTGCAGATGATATGATATTGTATATAGAATACCCTAAAGTCTCAGTCAAAAAACTACTGGACCTTATAAATGAATTCAGCAAGGTGGCAGGATATAAAATTAATACTCAGAAATCAGAGGCATTTCTATATACCAACAATGAACTGTCAGCAAAAGAAATTAAGGAAACAATCCCCTTCACTATTGCAGCCATAAATATAAAGTACCTAGGAGTAAATTTAACCAAGGAGGTTAAGGACTTGTACTCGGAAAATTATAGAACATTGATAAAAGAAATCAAGGAAGATACAAACAAGTGGAAGCATATACCGTGCTCATGGCTAGAAAGAATAAACATCATTAAAATGTCTATATTACCCAAAGCAATTTATAAATTCAATGCAGTACCAATTAAAATACCAATGACATACTTCAAAGATATAGAACACATATTCCAAAAATTTATATGGAACCAAAAAAGAACACAAATAGCCTCAGCAATCTTAAAAAGAAAAAATAAAGCAAGAGGTATCACTCTTCCAGATATCAAGGTTTACTATAAGGCCATTATACTCAAGACAGCCTGGTACTGGCATAAGAACAGTCACATAGATCAATGGAACTGAACAGAGGACCCAGAAATAAACCCACAGCTTTATGGACAACTGATATTTGACAAAGGAGGAAAGAACATACAATGGAGTAAAGACAGCCTCTTTAACAAATGGTGTTGGGAAAATTGGACATCTACCTGCAAAAAAATAAAACTAGACCATCAACTTACACCATTCACAAAAACAAACTCAAAATGGATAAAAGACTTAAATGTAAGCCATGAAACTATAAGCGTCTTAGAAGAAAACATAGGCAGCAAGCTCTCCGACATCTGTAGCAGCAATATATTTGCCGATTTATCTCCACGGGCAAATGAAATAAAAGGCAAGATAAACAAATGGGACTATATCAAACTAAAAAGTTTTTGCACAGCTAAAGACAATAGGAACAGAATAAAAAGACAAACCACACAATGGGAGAACATATTCGACAGCACATCTATAAGGGGTTAATAACTAAAATTTATAAAGAACTTATAAAACTCAACACCAGGAAGACAAACAATCCAATCAAAAGAGGGGCAAACGAAATGAATAGAAATTTCTCCAAACAGGACATACAGATGGCCAATAGGCATATGAAAAAATGCTCAACATCACTAATCATTAGAGAAATGCAAATTAAAACCACAATGAGATATCACCTCACACCAGTCAGAATGGCACTCATCAGCAAAACAACACAGAATAAGTGCTGGCGAGGATGTGGAGAAAAGGGAACCCTCCTGCACTGCTGGTGGGAATGCAGACTGGTGCAGCCACTGTGGAAAACAGTTTGGAGATTCCTCAGAAAATTAAAAATTGAACTGCCTTTTGACCCAGCTATCCCACTTATAGGAATATACCCTAAGAACACCATAGCACTGTTCGAAAAGAAGAAATGCGCCCCCATGTTCGTGGCAGCATTGTTCACAATAGCGAAGATCTGGAACCAGCCCAAGTGTCCGTCAGAAGATGAGTGGATTAAAAAGCTTTGGTACATATATACTATGGAATACTACTCAGCCATAAGCAATTATGAAATCGGATCATTTATAACAAAATGGATGTACCTTTTAACATTATACGAAGTGAAATAAGTAAATCAGAAAAAAGGAAAAACTGAGAACAGCATGATTACATACATAGGTGGGACATAAAAGTGAGGATATGAGACATGGACAAGAGAGTGGTGGTTACAGGATGGGGGGAGGGAGGGAAGAGTGGGATAGCGAGGAGGGGAGGGACACAGGGAAAACCAGATAGAAGGTGACAGAGGACAATTTGACTTTTGGTGACGGGTATGCAACACAATTGAATGATAAGATAACCTGGAGATGTTTTCATTGTACATATGTACCTGATTTATTGGTGTCACCCCATTAGAATTAATAATAATATATATTTTTAAAAAGTATGTATAGCAACACCTTTATCAAACTGCTTGGCTGGAATGGATGGTTAGGAGAAATTAGCCAATTTCATTTCAAAGCTATGGGGGCCCACACATTCCTGTACAAACTTCTGCCACTCTTTTCTCAGACTGGCCAGGTCATTAATTAATCTTGTACTATAATAATGTAAAAAATCATATTACCATTTACATCATCTTCAAACTTAAACCAAATCATTCAGTGTTAACACACCTAAAAACAAGTTTGCAATAATAAGTAATAATATTAACTCCAAAGTAGTCTCTGCTGCCTTGAGCTAACTGAAATAAACATATATGGAAAAATTAAATCCCCATAATGTTCACAGTAGAATTAAAAAAATATTTTGGAACTCATAAAAAATAGTTCCTATTTCAAATACAATTGATTAAAAAGGTATAAAACTATTTTGCAGATGTAGCAGAAAACAGAATGAGCCTGACAGGAACTCAACCCATAAATGTAATCAGCTACAAAAGAGTAGTCAACATGTAATTAAACAAATAATGTATATAAACAATAGCTCAGCTTCCCTTTTCCAAGGTAGAGCTTCAGATATGAATCCCTTTACTTGCTGTAAATAAAACTAGTTTGCCAGCCATGTCTCATTCTTGCCTAGAGCATCATGAACAGTGTAAAGCCAGTAGTCGCAGCCACCATCACAGCCACCTGGCCCATGCAGGTTCGCATTCGATTTGGACAGTTGGTAATGAAACACAGGAGCCACGAACTGGTGAGCCATCAGCTTTAATTCTAGCTTGCACCCGGCGGGCAAGCAAAAACACACACTGGGCTCCAAAATCCACTCATCCAGTACTCACTAAGCTACTGACTTATCCGAGTTTCCTAGAATCGAAGGTTTCTAGCTCACCAGACTTATTCACCTCTGTTCCCCATCTCCTCCAGCACAAACTCATAACAAACTGGCTTCTCCCTCAGCATTCTGCCATCTTGACTGCTTCTCCTGGCCTCCATGTGGCCTTACTCTGCTCTCCTCTCTTCTAATACTCATCCCAGGAACCAAGAGAGAGCAAGCTCCTGGCCTGCCCCACTTTATAGTGTAGAATCAAAACCTTTAATCCAATTATACAAACAAGGTAGTCTCTTGATACAAAGTCACCCATCTGAGGCATAATGGGATTCCTCAGGAGTGCACCACCCTACATCATTCAATCATTCAAGGGTGTGGAGAAAAGCTTACTCTTAAAACCAAGCCTTAGGCTATAATGACCCAGCTGCCCACAGCTTGTCCCCAAACACACATTAATATCAACGAACTTCCATGTGGGCAGCGCCATCTTTAACAAAGTGAGCATAATATATTTTATCTGCCCAACAAACAGTGAACATCTTAAGTTCGGTAACAATATTACCGTGTAGCTATCCTTAGACTTTCAATTTGCAAGACACCTTGGTTTGTGTCTTATCTCTCATAAAAGCTTGTTGATATATTTATTATTAACCAAGTCATTGGCCAACATTAATGAGCACTTGCTCGTGTGTCCTGAGGTAGGAATATAAAGTTTTGATGTCATGTAGAGAGATTAGTAGTGTATAAGAAAAAGGTAACCAACAATAAAAGATTGCGGTCTATTGGGGGGCTGTATCTGAGAGGATGTTTGACAGATTGAGATTTTCAGATAAGGCAGGTGACTTCACTTGCTCCCCATCATTAATAACTTGCAATCTGAGGGTGTCAAATAACTTGTGGAGTAAGTAAATGAGAGTAGAGAAGACGCTACTGTAAGGGCTTCACAGATACTTGACTTCACGAGATTCAGAAAGGGTTATGTTGGGCAGATAAAATATAATATGCTCACTTTGTTACGCTTCAGATGGGTGACTTTATATCAAGAGACTACCTTGTTTGTATAATTGGATTAAAGGTTTTGATTCTACACTATAAAGTGGGGCAGGCCAGTAGCTTGCTCTCTTGGTTCCTGAGGTATTAGAGAGGAGAGCAGATTAAGGACACATGGAGATGAGGCAGCCAAGATGGCGGAATGCTGAGGGAGAAGCCAGTTTGTGAAGAGTTTGTACAGATGTTAAACAGAGGTAAATAAGTCTGGTGAGCTAGAAATCTTTGATTCTAGGAAACTCGGATAAGTCAGTAACTTTGTGAGTACTGAATGTGTGGGTTTTGGAGCCCAGTGTGTGTTTTTGCTTGCCCACCGGGTGCAAGCTAAAATTAAAGCTGATGGCTCACCAGTTCTTGGCTCCATTGTTTCATTACCAACTGTTCAAATCCAATGTGAACCTGCACTGGTCAGGCAGCTGTGATCCTGACCCCGGCTACTGGCTTTACAAGTTACAACCAAGTTTTCAACTGCGGCAGCAGAAGAGGTCACCACGCTGTTGGATCACATAGCGGCAGCTGGCTGAAAAAGTCATAACCCCTACACCCAAATAGTTCATTCTTAGCATCTTCTCATAAATATTTGGGAACATTTTTTGAGTGGCTATCAAAAATATGACTGAGAAGCAATCAGTAAAGTGTACCACTCGAACTACATAGTATTTATTGTTCTAGAACCTGAGTCATATAAATGCTCTTAGTGCTTAAACCCCCTTTCCCTATACTCTGCTTTTCCCCTGCATAGAGCTCTAACACCTCCCACTCACTAAACGTGCCCCCTCCACGTTAAGCAGAGGGAGGAGCAACCACGGGAGCCGCCGCTGCCCACACCCAGCGCCCACATGGCCCCGCCTGCTGTCTCCTCCTGCTCCCGCTTCACCGCAGCGGAACTAACCGCCATCAGGTCTTGTTTGCGCAGGGTATAAAACAGCTGCTGTCATGTTTTTGTTCTTACGTTCAGGCAGCTTTCCTACCAATACATAAACCTCTTTACGAATAAAACACTCAGACGGGCGACAAAACCCGTGAAGTCGCTACTCATTTCCGCTGAAGTGGCCATCACGGTCAGCCCGCACTCGGCCCAGGGCGCGCGGTGTGTCCTGGGAGCCGGCAGCGGGGATTGTGGGGAATGTAGTTCAGGGACACCGCCTAACTCGGCATTCCTGTAATGGCTGCTTCCTGGGAGGTAAGAACTCTCTCCAAAGGATAGTTAGCTTACCCCAGTGTATTTGTAAAACAGGGGGCAAATATGCTCCCTGTCGGGCCGAAGCAGGGATTCCTTAAAATCTTAATTTTAAAGCCTAGAACGAACTTATCTCTTCCTTCGATGTATTTTTAGTTTTTCCTGTATGGGCAAACTGACCAACTTTAAGGCTAGTCCCCTTGCTTGAACTGTTTTCTCTAGTTATTACTCATTCCTCCTCTTGCCGTACAACCTCCTTGCTCTGCACAGACTGTAGCTGCCCCCTTAAATAATAATGGTAATGATAATGAGTAATTTTTCAATCTTCACACCCTCTTCTGACAATAGGCGCTGTCACGTGGAACCTCTTATCCTCAGTATTCCGAGCTCCAGGAAGGGAGTGTTTCAAGTTAGATAGAATTATACACATGCCGTTTCTTTGGTAAGTCTTACTAATGTACAACTTCATAAAGTTTTATATTGTGTTACTTTAACCAGATTTGTCTCCATTTTTCGGATAGGAGAGACCCTAAGAAAATGTAATTGTTACTTACTAGGATATTTAAGTTTCCAAGACAGTGTCTTGTGCATTTACTATTCTGCTCTGCTGTTCAGTTTGTTTGGTTGATTCACACGGTATTGGCATTATAGTATGGAAAAATCTCTGGAGTCAGTTATGAGACAAGGATATTAGCTTCAGTTGACCATCTTTAAGTACCTTTTATTTCCCTCATTTTTTTCCATGGTAAAATGAGATGCGTGTGAAATTTAAATTTAAAAGGTTGTGTAGACTTTCATATATTCATACACTCATTTGAAAAGATAGGAATGCTAATGGCTCCTTTTTGTTTCCGTGTTTAATCTCTAGAAACCTTCAGCACTCAAGATCCAGCCATCTCAAGGTCCCAACATCATGACCTCAGTTTCAGCACAATTGTTCTTAGTCCTCATTTCACTGCTTTTGGGGCTGCCTGTTGTTGAAGCAGTAGAAGCTGGAGATGCAATCGCTCTCTTTATAGGTGTGGTTCTTTGCATTACAGGAATTTGTGCTTGTTTGGGAGTATATGCACGAAAGAGAAATGGAGAGGTGTGACTCTGAAGGGCCTCCTGAATCAAACCATGCCCTGAAAACATGTGAGCTATTGAGGTTAAAATCTGAGCTTTGGTGTCTGGAAATTCCCAAGAAACAATAAATAGGGTAATTTTACATCCTTAGTTTCCCTATAAATGGGAATAAGTTGATATATGTTAAGTGGATAAAAGAATGTTTTTTTACAACAAATAATACATTGAAAACTACAGTCTGTAATTTGTATTTGCTAATTGGAAAGAGGGTCAGAGAAGTAAGATGGCTGAAATTGCATAAGCAATATTTAATAGTCTCAGAATTCTCAAAGCACATGTAATTGGAAAAAGGAAACTCTTGCCCAGAATTCTAGGGATTTGCCGCTCTTCAGTTGTAGTCACTGCCTCCTGCATTGTTGAGGGGACTTTTCTCTATATTTTTATTATATTTTTGTTTTGTTATCTTCCAAGTTAATATTGTACTTAGACAATAGATATCAAATATACTCAGTCAAAACTTAAAACTTTTATTCCTTTGGGGGGAAAATGGTTAAAAAATATATTCACTCTATCTAACATTGAAATGGAGAAAAGACAATGTAAAAAAATACTTTGTATTGACATTGAAATAGAAAGGAGATTTAATGTTATAAAAAAAGGTTATATATTAACTGAGTAACAACTCCATGTTGAGAAATACTGTATTAAATATAAACCCATTATGTTATAAATTAATTTATGGTGTCTATTTTTGTTTTATTTTAAACTAATTTTTTTCTTTGTGTGGACTTTTACATAAGCTAAGTGAGAAGGGCAGAATGCCTTATCTTAATTGATCACACTAGCTTATAGAGATATAATCAATGAGAAATGGGAATAATCAAGGAAGAAGTGGTACTTGTAGAGAATCCACAGATACAGAAGGAAAACATAGTGACCTATACAGATTTACACACCAGCCTGATGAGACATACCTGCTTTGACCTTGCTCCAAACCAGCAATATCACTTGGGGTCTTTATAGCCAGTAGCCACAGTCACCATCACAGCCACCTGGCCCACACAGGTTCCAATTTGATTTGGATAGACGATAATGAAACAATGGAGCCAAGAACTGGTGGGCCATTACCTTTAATCCTAGCTCACACCCGGAGGGTGAGAAATACACACAGTGGGAAAACCCTTCCCTTTCCATTCAGGGCTCCCAAAGCCACTGATTTATCTGAATATTCCTAGACTTATTCACCTCTGTTCTCTATCTCCTTCTCTCTGCACAAACTGGCTTCTTCAGCACTCCACCATCTTGGCTGCTTCTCCTCTGCCATGCTAATAGCAGGAACCGAGAGAGAGAGCCCCTGGTCTCCCTTATTTTATAGTGTAGAAATTAAAGCCTTTAAGCCAGTATACAAATAAGGAAATCTCTGATACAAAGCCACTTATCTGAGGCATAAATGGGATTCCTCATAAGAGTGCACCCCACATCATATAACAGTCAAGGGTGTGGAGAAAAGCTTAGTGTTGAGAAGATCTTAGTACTAAAAGGATGGGAAAGGCTTAGTCTTAAAACTAAGCCTTAGGCTATAAGGACCCAGCCTGCTTAAAGCCTGTTCCCCACACCCAATGCAAATTATAATCGAGCAAACATATATATCATGTTTGCAAATTTATTTGACCCACAGGGTCCTATTAGAAGTGCAGAATCTCAGATCCTATCCAGACCAATTGGATCAGAATCTGCATTTGTTGCAGAGCCAAGTATAATGGGTATGCACATTTAAGTTCTAAGAAGACTGCTCTAACCTGTCTTGAATCCCAAATCACCCAGTGTACTTGATACAACTCAGATTCCAAGGTCCCACTTCTGGTGGTATTATAGTCATTGTAGGTTGGAGCCTGGAGTTCTCTAATGGGCCTCCAGTAATTCTTTTGATTCTGTAGATACTCCCAGCATAGAATAATCTGTGTAAATCAAAGTACTTTAGTGTCTTAGTATAAGTGGGTAATAAAATTATTTTCTAAAATAATGCATTATCTAATCTCTAGTTCTCCAGGTGACATCGGGAGCCTTAATTTTGGTCAGAAAACAGGCGGCAGCAACCTAAGATTCTATTTACACTGCATTTCTGCAGGTGTGTGCTGACCTGGCTAACAAGGCATTTGGTGGGGGGTACAGGGATTGTTGGACAACCACGCTATAAAGACAAAAACTGAATGGATCTGTGCTGTTTTGTATTCTCATCAGAGAAAGCTCTAACATTTTTTGTTCAGATGAATTGACAGTTACACATTATGTAATTATAGAACTTAATTTTTGTTGGGCAAACAAGTGTGTTATGCATGCTCACTTGTACTTTGCCTGATTGGTGCCTGATCACGGTGCAGCATCACGTGTGGATAGCCTATGTAAAGCTGCAAGTGCTTGCCCTCAGGGCTGCAGATTGTAGATTGTGATTGCCTGCCGCTATTGGGAGGGGCCATTGTTTGCTATTGTTTGCAGGAGAAGAGATCACCCCTCCCCCACTTGTTTGCTGCCAACCCAAAGAGAGAGGGAAGCAGTTTGCCCTAGCTCCGTGAAGGCGAACCTATGACACGCATGTCAGCACTGACACACGTAGCCATTTTCGATGACACGCAGCCGCATGCGGCCGCATACCAGAGAAGTATGGGGCCACATGCCAAGAAGGACGTTTCATCCTCAGCTCCTGCACAGCCAGGTGCAGTAGCCGAGGATAAAACATTTGCTGTAGTGTAGATACTCTGTGCCGGAGGTCTGTAGGCCAAAACAACAGAACTCTGGCACAGAGTGTCTAGTTCTGGGACTTCCGGTTAGGCTGTTTTTCTTGAAGTGACACACCACCCGAGTTATGCTCGGTATTATGGTGAATTTTGACACACCAAGCTCGAAAGATTGCCCACACTGCCCTAGCTCCTTGTTCTTCCGTGTTGCCAAACTCTAATACACAGAAGGGCACACCATCTTCCGGCTCCACAGTTCCTTTACCATCTGCCGAATCCAATGCGAACCTTAATGGCCACAGCCACTGGCCTTACAATTTTACGTGCCAGTTTTTTTTAAAGATAGAGAAAAGAATGCAACTTGTGTGACAGTTTGTCCTGTGTCTGAGCCCATTAGACTGATGTAGGTTGAGAGGCTGCTGCTTTTTCCTTTTATGCCTGAACTTTTCCATTGGCACTGGGAGGAATCAAACCTAAAGTACATTGTAAATCACAGTGCATTAATCATTTTAGTCACCTACAAATACTATTTTAAAATGTTCAAAATAGCACCAAAGGCAAACATTCTTTAATAAACATGTATTTCCAGAAGTGATTAGAAGGAATTAGAAAACTATTTTCCTATTTTACTCTTAAAAGTAGAAACTTTTGAGGAGACATTCAGAAATTTTGATGGATACAATGAGGAATACCTTCTCTATTTTTAGCTTCTTATCTATGTCAGATGTGGTTTTGCCTGAAAAGAACTGAAACTCATACAGTGGCTCTTAACCTTTGTGGGATCACCAGCTCCATTGAGAATATGATGAAAGATATTCATTTTCTGAGACAAGCACACATACACGCTGGCATTTTTAGACTAATTTTAGGGAGTTCACAGAGTTGAAGCCCATCCAGAAATCCAAAATTATAAATTTCTGCTTTCTGCTCTTCGACTTTCTTCTTTAGAGGATTTTTTCCAATTCTAGAATTCCTTGATTTGCTCTGAATGATAAAATCTGCTATTGGAGCAGTTACAGGGGGAAAAAAAGACTAAATAGTTAAAATCAGAAAGAAATGCTAGTAACCAGCCTATTCTTCTAATGCCAAAAGTCAGCGCATTTCCTGTATTGTTTCTCTGGCTGTTTCCAAGACTTCACTGCCCTTAATTTTCACCAGGTTAACTGTGATGTGTCTTATCTTTCAGCTTATCTGCTTTGGGGTTCGCTCAGGTTTCTGTCTTTTGCCAAATTTAGGTAATTTTCAACCATTATTTTTTTCAAATATTCTTTCAGCACCCTTCATCTCCTTTTCTTCTGGGACTCCAGTGGCCCAGCTGTTAGATTTTTTTTTTGTTACAGTCCCACTGGTCCCTGGGGCTCGCTCGCTATTTCTTTATTATTTTAGCTTTCTGTTATTCAGATTGGACAACTTTTAGTATTCTGTGCTCAAGTTCACTGATTCTGCTGTTGTATTTTTAGTTCTAAATTTTCCATTCGCCTTTGTTTGTAATCCGTTTCTTTGCTGAGACTTTATTTTATTTGTTACAAGCATATTTGTAATTGTTAGTTAAAGCATTTTATAATGGCTACTTCAAAATTTTGTCAGATAATTCTCAGCAATCAGACAAGAAGAAGAAATAAAAGGCATCCAAATTGGAAAAGAAGAAGTAAAACTGTCATTATTTGCAAATGATATGATATTGTATATAGAAAACCCTAAATTCTCACTCAAAAAACTACTGGGTGAAGGATAAGATAACCTGGAGATGTTTTCATTGTACATATGTACCCTGATTTATTGGTGTCACCCCATTAGAATTAATAATAATAAAATATATATATATATATATATATATAAAAAACTACTGGACCTGATAAATGAATTCAGCAAGGTAGCAGGATATAAAATTAATACTCAGAAATCAGAGGCATTTTTATATACCAACAATGAACTGTCGACAAAAGAAATTAAGGAAACAATCCCCTTCACTATTGCAGCCAAAAAAATAAAGTACCTAGGAGTAAATTTAACCAAGGAGGTTAAGGATTTGTACTCGGAAAATTATAAAACATTGATAAAAGAAATCAAGGAAGATACAAACAAGTGCAAGCATATACCGTACTCATGGTTAAGAAGAATAAACATCATTAAAATGTCTATATTACCCAAAGCAATTTATAAATTCAATACAATACCAATTAAAATACCAATGACATACTTCAAAGATATAGAACACATATTCCAAAAATTTATATGGAACCAAAAAAGAACACAAATAGCCTCAGCAATCTTAAAAAGAAAAAATAAAGCAGGAGGTATCACTCTTCCAGATATCAAGGTCTACTACAAGGCCATTGTACTCAAGACAGTCTGGAACTGGCATAAGAACAGGCACATAGATCAATGGAACAGAACAGAGGACCCAGAAATAAACCCACAGCTTTATGGACAACTGATATTTGACAAAGGAGAAAAGAACATACAATGGAGTAAAGACTGCCTCTTTAACAAATGGTGTTGGGAGAATTGGACATCTACCTGCAAAAAAATGAAACTAGACCATCAACTTACACCAGTCACAAAAATAAACTCAAAATAGATAAAAGACTTAAATGTAATCCATGAAACTATAAGCATCTTAGAAGAAAACAGGCAGCAAGCTCTCCGACATCTGTAGCAGCAATATATTTGCCGATTTATCTCCACGGGCAAATGAAATAAAAGGCAGAATAAACAAATGGGACTATATCAAACTAAAAAGTTTTTGCACAGCTAAACACAATAAGAACAGAATAAAAAGACAAACCACACAATGGGAGAACATATTCGACAACACGTCTGATAAGGGGTTAATAACCAAAATTTATAAAGAACTTATAAAACTCAACAACAGGAAGACAAACAATCCAATCAAAAGATGGGCAAACGAAATGAATAGAAATTTCTCCAGAGAGGACATACAGATGACCAATAGGCATATGAAAAAATGCTCAACATCACTAATCATTAGAGAAATGCAAATTAAAACCACAATGAGATATCACCTTACACCAGTCAGAGTGGCGCTCATCAGCAAAACAACACAGAACAAGTGCTGGCAAGGATGTGGAGAAAAGGGAACCCTCCAGCACTGCTGGTGGGAAGGCAGAATGGTGCAGCCACTGTGGAAAACGGTATGGAGATTCCTCAAAAAATTAAAAATCGAACTACCTTTTGACCCAGTTATTCCACTTTTAGGAATATACCCACTTTTAGGAAGAACACCATAGCACTGTTCAAAAAGAAGAAATGCGCCCCCATGTTCGTGGCAACATTGTTCACAATAGCGAAGATCTGGAAACAGCCCAAGTGTCCATCAGAGGACGAGTGGATTAAAAAGCTTTGGTACATATATACTATGGAATACTACTCAGCCTTAAGAAATGATGACATTGGATCATTTACAACAAAATGGATGGACCTTGATAACATTATACAGAGTGAAATAAGTAAAACAGAAAAAAACTGAGAACAGCATGATTTCATACATAGGAGGGACATAAAAGCGAGACTATGAGACATGGACAAGAGTGTGGTGGTTACTGGGTGGGGGGAGGGAGGAGAGGTTGGAAGAGGGGGGAGGGGAGGGGCACATAGAGAACCAGATAGAAGGTGACAGAGGACAATCTGACTTTAGGTGATGGGTATGCAACATAATTGAATGACAAGATAACCAGGAGATGTTTTCTTTGAACATATGTACCCTGATTTATTAATGTCACCCCATTAAAATTAATAAAAGAAAAAAAAAATTTTTTAATTGTCAGATAATTCTCACATCTGTATCATGTCATTATTGACATTTTGATTGTCTTTTCTCATTCAATTGGTATCTTCGTAAGATCAGTGGTTTTTTTCATTAATATCTGGATATTTTGAGTATTACATTAAAAAGGCTCTGGTTGTTATTTAAATCTTATATTTTATCAGGGTTTCTCTGATACCACTTTCTTAGAGGAAGGGAAGACGCTACCTCATGACTGCCAGATAGAGCTAGAAGTCCAGGGGACACCTCTTTACTGCTCTCCAAGGTCCTCCGTTGTAGAAGTGATGTCCAAACTTCCTTACCGTGGTTTCCAGTGGCCCATAGCCCATTGACATTTCTTGGTCACCAGCTTCTCCAGTACCTAGTCAGAGTTTTATGAGGCAAAAAAAATCCCCAGAGAATTCATCATCATGTTTTTCCTTTGCTCCTGAAGTCCTAGATGGTCTTTTTTTCACCTTTCAGAATCTTTTTCTGTTTGTTTTATACATAATGTCAGGACATTTAGCTGTATTTACTGGGAAGAATAGGCATAAGGATATCTACTTCATCTTCCTGGAAACAGAAGTCTCAGTTCATATTTAAAGAGTAAATTTTCTGGAGAGATAAAACATCAGGTAAATGATCAAGGTATTTCACTCACAGAACTTTGTCCTGTGATCTCCCACATCTGCCCTCCCCTCTTCACCCACCTAATGTATTGTTTAGTCCTCTCTTCATCCAATAAGCTCAGCTATGGAGTATTACTAACAATCAAGAATGCAAAAGTGCAGATTAAATTTTTTTAAATGGTCTGTGTTCATATTTTGTCTCAGCATAGCGCAAGTGACGGCTTCTTGAAAAACTGATGGGATACTAAATACACTAACTGAAGGAAAGAGCCATGCCTGGGGAATCTCTTAGGCTTTCTAAGCTCTGCTGAGGCTCATCAAATGCCATTTCCAGCCTTGGCTGTTGGAAAGGTGATGTAGCACATAGCCTGCAGCGCGTAATGAAGGGAGGAGAATTCTCTGCAAAGTAGGGCTTCCCTGATTCGACTTCCCCATGCAGTGGGACACTCCTGCTTATCAGCGGGGCTGGCAGCCTCTTCAAGACTACTCTTGAGGTGGCTATGAGGATACTACTTATCAGTGCCGACACTAACAGCTACCAGAGCCACCAGAGGAAAGACACAACTGACACACAAGTTAGTTGCAAGAATCACACAGGCAATTTATTACAAATTCTTTTGATGTGCCTGGGTACAGTTTAAGGGGTCCCTGTTGGCATGCTCCTCTCGGCTCTCTTTGGTCAGAACTCAGAGCCTCATGGAGACAGTCCACATTCATATTGGAGTCTGGGTGACTACTATAGCAGGGGGCCCCCTCAGTTTTAGTACCTTTTCTGACCTATGCCTTCTAACGTGTCAATTTACAGGATTATCACCTCAAACCACCTTTTTGGGAATTCCTCACAGAGAACCCTTTTTATGTTAATCTACTGAAATGTTACATCAAGCTACTTTTAAGATGTTCCTAGGGAAGCTTCTTATTTATCTTAACTTACAGAGTTATGACATCAAACCACTTCTTATCTATGTATAACTTCACACACACACTAACTGGGCTCTGCTTGAAAGTCAGAGTCTGTTTATCATATTTATACACACTACAGTGCTACCTTGAGCTACGAGTTTAATTTATTCTGTAACTGAGCTTGTAAGTCAGTCAACTTGTATATCAAACAAATTTCTCCCATTTAAAATAACTGAAATAGATTTAATCTGTTCCAGCCCTGTGAAACATCCCCAAACCATCCTAAATTTGAAAAAAGACATGTTTTTAATTAAGAAACACACATGTATACTTTACCAATGCATAACAAAATATATAAAATAAAAGAAAAAGGTGTTATTTAGTACTGTATTCTTACCTTGGAGACAGACGAGTGCAGCTAACGAAGGTGAATGGCAGAGGAGGAGGGAAGGAGGAAGGGATGCAGGTACTGTAGACACATAAACTAAAACTGCACTTTCTTAACACTAAATGTAAACTAAAAATGCATTTTCTTTACTTTAACAAAACTAAAACTGCACTTTCTTTACTTAAAATGAAACCACAAAAGCTTAATTGTAAAAAAATGCACTTTCTTAACTTTAAACTTAACCTAAGCTTAACATTACGTATTTTTCACTTAATCATAACCTGTTTTTGCCTTTTTGGCTGCACTTTTGGCACTTTCACTTGCAGGACTTTTGAGTAAAAATCTATCCAAAATGTCACGGAAATGTGACAAACAAGTGTCATTAAAAAGTGCTGAAGCACGACCAGTTGAAAGTTTTTCTGGGTGTTTCTTTTCAATGAAACTTGAAAGCTTCTCCCACATTGCCAGCATGTCTTTAATTTCACTTGTAGAAATCGCTTTCTCTGACTCTACCTCCTCCTCAGTACTAATCTCTTGCAGCAGCTCCATATGTTGCATCATCTGTAGCTCCTTCAACTCCTCAGTTGAGAGTTCCTACTCATGTTCTTTGATGAGCTCATTTATGTCACCCTCATCTACCTCCAGACCCATCGACTTTCTGAGGGACACAATCTCCTACAATGCTTCTACCTCGGTTTCGGTCTCTGGTTTGAATCCTTTGAAGTCCCTGTGTGCAAAAACATCAGGCCACAACTTTTTCCATTCCGAGTTCAAGGTTCTTCTTGTAACCTCTTGCCATGCCAAATCAATAATGCATAAACATATCACAATGTTATAGTGATCTTTCCAAAACTCTCGAAGGGTTAGAACTGTATTCTCAGTCACCTCAAAGCAGCGGCAGAACAAGTGCTTTGTGTAAAGCTTTTTAAAGTGGGAAATGACCTGCTGATCCATAGGTTGCAAGACTGAATTCATGTTGGGTGGAAGGTAGAGGACTTTCACAAATTTGAACTCATCGAGAATGTCATCTTCAAGACCAGGTGGGTGGGCTGGAGCATCATCAAGAATTAGTAATGCTTTCATCGGGAGTTTATTTTCTTGAAGATATTTCTTCACTGCAGGACCAAAGACAAGATTTACCCATTCAATAAAAAACTGCCACGTAACACATGCCCTAGCATTGGCGCGCCACATAACCTGCAGTTTTTCTTTAAGAATCTTGTGAGTCTTAAAGGCTCGAGGATTTTCAGAATGATACACTAGCAGTGGCTTTACTTTACAGTCACCACTAGCATTTGCACACAATGCAAGGGTCAGAGGGTCCTTCATGGGTTTATGACCTGGCAGCTTCTTCTCCTCTGCAGTGATGAAAGTCCTCCAGGGCATTATTTTCCAAAACAATCCTGTTTCCTCACAGTTGAACACTTGTTGGGGGATGTAGCTTTCCTTTGCGATAAGCACAGCAAAACGTGCGATGTACTCCTCAGCTGCCTTAACGTCAGCACTCGCAGCTTCACCATGCCTCATCACTGAGTGAATGCCAGATCTCTCCTTGAAACCAACCGTGACTTGCCTTAAACGTATCTTCTTCTGCCTCTTTTGAGGTTTATGGTTCTTTTTTCTTCAAGTCGCCGTAAATAATACGTGCCTTTTCACATATTACAGTCTCTGTCACTGTATCTCCTGCCAGCTCTTTCTCTTTCACCCACAGCAGCAGAAGCTTCTCCATTTCTTCATGGATATTTGTTCTTAATTGGGACAGAACTATAGTTCCTTTCACTGGATTTGCGCTTTTGATGGCATCCTTTTGTTTAAGGATGGTACAAATTATAGATGTATTGCAGTCATACAGCCTTGCCAGTTCAATCACTTGTACACCATGCTCATGTTTTCCTATTATTTCTTGCTTTACTTCTATCAACATCATTCTCTTCTTCTCACCACTGTCGTTTACACTCACTTTCCTCAGACCCATGATAGCACACAAAAGGAGTTAGTAGAAACTGCAAAAAATAATGCAAGAACAAGTACAGCGCACAAGATTCAAATTGATTCTGCTGGTAACACGTGAGAAAGAACGAGATGCTGGTGTTGTGCTGCAGATACTGGACCCGTGCGCCAATGTGCCAACTAGTGTCAGCTTCCTGAATCATGACTCGTATCTCGGAATTTCGCTCAGATCTCGAACAAAAATACAGACCAAGTTGCAGCTCATATTTTAAAAAAATATCGTATGTTGGTCTGCTCATATCTCAAGGTACCACTGTATATTAATTTCTATCCAAGCAGCATAACTTTTTTTAATTTCCTTAATTGATTTTAATATTATATCTTAATTCCTTTTATATATCTTCCATATTTTTCTATATTTCTATATATTTAATTACTATAAATTATATTACTACAACAGGAACCATCTCTCTTCCAGAGATTCACATGTCAGTCTCTATGCTGGTGTCACAACAGGGCTTAAGGGTCAAGGCTCTGGAATCCAACAGACCTGGGTAGGTAAACAGGCTCCACTCCTTCAAATGTGATCTTAGGCAAGCCACTTAATTTCTTTTAAATTTCTCTGTCCCTATCTGCTTAATGGAGATAATACTCATACCTACCTCATAGATAGATAAGAAATATATAAAATAATGAATGTGAAAGGCTTTACGTACTGGGTGTTATTACTATTGCTATTTGGGAGTGAAGAACCACTAGCATTAATTTTGTATTTAAGGAGGGCATCTCTAGAAAGTTATACAGACAAATCACATACTAAATAGCTCATTATATTTTAATTTTGACATTTTTACCTGAGTCTTTGTTTTCTTTACCATAGTTTTTCCCCCACCATAGGCTTACAGATTACTGAAACTCAAAGACATCTGTGAAGAAAAGAAAATCTGGCTTCCCTAAAGTTTGCCCTGGACTTCATTTGTACCTGGGTCTCTTTAGGGGGAAAAAGAGAAAAGAATTGATTGATTCTGTTTTAGTAATTTCTAATGTGTTCAGGGGAATTTTCTAAATGACATAACAAAAGCTTAGCAGTATCAACTGTTCAGGTCTTTCAAAAATATGGAAAGAATTTTGTTCTGCCTGTTCAAGATCAGATCCATATTCCTTGAGGAAAAATACACTGACAAATCTCTTCTCCTTAGAAGTTATAAAGATATAAACAATATAAATTTTGTTTAATGTCTGTTTCCTCTGATGGGAGTGAATAGGTTTTATTTTTACTTAGTAATCACAAACAAACTTTTTATTCTTAGGTAAAGACAGGGCCAAATCAATAAATATGTGTGCAGAAAAGCATATTTAATTTTTTTTCTAATTTTTAGTAACTTCCTTTTTCTGACTCATTTATTAAATGATATACATCTAATACATAAATGCAAAAGACAAAACCAGAAAAAGGTGACTATTGCCTAATTCTAAAATGTGGTTTAAGGTCTTATTGATTGTAATATGACAACTATAATACCCCTCTCCCACATATTTTTAATGAATCCATTACATGTGAGTGATTAAAATTTTGAAAATATTAGTTGGCACTTGATAATCTGAAATGAAATTATGACTTTTATATACGTGAGAGTTACTTATCTTAAAGGGTTAATCATTTGACACTTGGTTAAATTGAGATTATCAATACCATATATCTCAATATTAATGCAGATAATTATGCTCCAGATAATTATTTACAAATCTCATATTACAAAAGAATTTAGAAGCAGATATGATCACCAAAAAACAAACTATACTGTATTTTATTTATTTACTTATTTAATGAATTAAAAATAGTTTATTGGCATTTTTAAAACATTATCGGTTCTCAAAACAAGACAAGTTTCAAATGTACAACTTGACTTCTCATTGTGTGCCCATCTCCCAATGCAAAGTCCCTTTCTGACCCTATTTTCCCCACCTCTGCCCACCTCCATCCACCCCATCTCATTTTCTCTCTATCACCACACTGTTGACTGTATGTATGTGTCATGTATATATGTTTCTTTGCTTAACCCCTTCACCTTCTTTCATCTGCTCCTCCAACTCCTCTGCCCTCTGACAGCTATCAGTCTGTCCCATGTATTCATGCTTCTGTTTCTGTTTTGTTCCTCAGTTTATTGTGTTCATTAGATTCCACATATAAATGAGATTATGTGGTATTTGCCTTCCTCTAACTGGCTTCTTTCACTTAGCATAATAATCTCCATGTCCATCCATGCTGTCACAAAAAGTAAGATTTTCTTTGTTATGGCCGAGTAGTGCTCCATTGTGTAAATGTACCACAGCTTTTTTATTCACTCACCTTCTGATGGGCACTTAGGCTGTTTCAAGATCTTGACTGCCTGACCAGCGGTGGCGCAGTGGATAGAGTGTCGGACTGGGATGCGGAGGACCCAGGTTCGAGACCCCAAGCTCGCCAGCTTGAGTGCGGGCCCATCTGGCTTGAGCAAAAGCTCATCAGCTTGGACCCAAGGTCGCTGGCTCCAGCAAGTGGTGGCTCGGTCTGCTGAAGGCCCACAGTTAAGGCACATGTGAGAAAGCAATCAATGGACAACTATGGTGTCGCAACGGCAACGAAAAACTAATGATTGATGCTTCTCATTTCTCTCTGTTCCTATCTGTCTGTCCCTATCTATCCCTCTCTCTGACTTTCTCTCTGTCCCTGTAAAATAAATTAATTAATTAAAAAATAAATAAAATTTTCAAGATCTTGACTATGCCTGACCTGTGGTGGCACAATGGATAAACTGTCAACCTGGAATGCTAGGGTCGCCGGTTCAAAACCCTGGCCTTGCCTAGTCAAGGCCCATATGGGAGTTGATGCTTTCTGTGCCCCCCCCCCTTTCTCTTTCTCTCTCTCTCTCCCCTCTCTCTGTAAAATGAATAAAATCCAAAAAAAATAAATATCTTGACTATTGTAAATAACACTGCAGTGAACATAGGGGTTCATATATACTCTTTCAAGTTAATGCTTTCAATTTCTTAGGATATTTCCTAGAAGTGGGAACTCTGACTCAAAAGGCAGTTACATTTTTAATTTTTTAAAGAATCTCCATAATATTTCCACAGCAGCTGCACAAATCTACATTCCCATCAACAGTAACAGGGTTTCCTTTTCACCACATCCTCACTAGTACTCGTTCATTGATTTGTTTATGATAGCCATTCAGACAGGTGTGGTTTTCATTTGCATCTCTCTGATTAGTGGCACTGAGAATTTTTTAAATTATGTATTGGCCTTCCGTATGTTCTCTTTATATATTTTGAAAATTAACCCCTTTCAGATGTATCATTGCCAATTATATTCTCCCATTCAATGAGTTGCCTTTTCATTTTGTTGATGGTTTCTTTTGCTGTGGAAAAGTTTTTAGTTTAATATGATTCCATTTGTTTATTTTTTCTTTGTTTTCCTTGCCTGAGTAAATATATGGGCAAAAATATTGCTATGAGAGATGTCTGACATTTTATTGCCTATGTTCTCTTCCATGATTTTTATGGTTTCATAACTTATATTTCAGTCTTTTATTCATTTTGAGTTTATTCTTTTATATGGTGTAAGTTATTCACCTTCTTTCCTTTCTCCCTTCCTTCCTTCCTTTCTCCCTTCCTTCCTTCCTTTCTCCCTTCCTTCCTTCCTTCCTTCCTTCCTTCCTTTCCTTCTTTCCTTCCTTCCTTCCCTCCTTCCTTCTTTCTTTCTTCTTTTTTTGCATGTACCTGTTCAATTTTTCCAATACCATTTATTTAAAAGACTGTCTTTACCTCATTGTATGATCTTGCCTCCTTTGTCAAATATTAATTTACCACAAAAACTTGGGTTTATTTTGGGGCTCTCTGTTCTGTCTATTGATCTATATGCCTGTACAGGCAGTTTGATTACAATGGCCTTATGGTATAGTTCGGTATCAGATATTGTGATACCTCCAAGTTTGTTCATTTTTTTAAGATTGCTGAGACTATTTGAGCTCTTTTTTGGTTCCATATAAATTTTTGGATTATTTGTGCTGGATTTGTGGAAAATGCCATTTATATTTTAATAGGAATTGTGTTGAATCTATAGATTACTTTGGTCAGTATGCACATTTTAATGATGTTAATTCTTCCAGTCTGTGAACATGATATATGCTTTCACTTATTTGTGTTTTCTTCAGTTTCTTTCTTCAATATCATATAATTTCTGAATATAAGTCTTTTGCCTCTTTGATTAAATTTAGTCCTAGGTACTTTTTGTTGTTGTTATTGCAACAGTGAATGAGATGTTTTCTTAATTTCTGTTTCTGATAGTTCTTTATTGGTATGTAAACATGCCACAAATTTCTGAATATTTATTTTGTGTCCTACTACTTCATCAGTATTATTTATTAGATCGAGTAGTCTTTTGGTGGAGTCGTTAGGGTTTCCTGTATACAATATTATGTCATCTGTGAATAATGACAGTTTTACTTCTTCCTTTCCAGTCTGGATGCCTTTTATTTCTTCTTGTTGTGTGATTGTTATGACTAGGATATTGTATAAGAGTGGTGAAAGCAGACGTTCCTGTCTTTTTCCTGATCTTAAGGGAAATGCTTTTAGATTTTTCCCATTGAGTATGATATTAGCTGTGGGTTTGTCATATATGGCCTTTATTAGTTTAAGGTATGATCCCTTTATTCCCACTTTGCTGAGAGATTTTATCATAAATGGATGCTGCATTTTATCAAATGATTTTTACCATCTGTTGATATGATCCATAGTTTTTATTCCTCATTTTGTTTATGTGATGCATCACATTTATTATTTGTGAATATTGTACCAACCATGTATCCCAGGAATAAATTCCACTTGATCATGGTGAATGATTTTTTAAATGTATTTCTGGATCTGGTTTTGTTGAGGATTTTAGCATCCATTTTCATCAGGGAAATTAGCCTATACTTTTCTCTTTTTGTATGTCTTTATCTGATTTTGGAATTAAAATAATGCTGGCTTCATAAAACAAACTTGTAAGTCTTCCCTCCTCTTGAGTCTCTTTTGAATAGCTTGAGAAGGCCAGGTGTTAGCTCTTCTTTGAACATTTGGTAAAATTTACCTGTGAAGCCATCAATGCAGGACTTTTGTTTGCTGGGAGTCTTTTTCTTCACTACTTCAGTTTCATTAGCTGTAATCAGTCTAACAGGTTTCTGACTTTTCCTAGTTCAGTTTTTGAAGATTATATGTTTCTAGGAATTTATCCATTTTCCCAAGTTATTTAAATTTTTTGTCATATTCATAGTATATATATATCACAATATCCCCTAATTTTTGTGAGCAGTATATATATTTTACAATCCTGTAGTGTCAGTTGTTACTTCTTTTATTTATTTGGGTCCTGTCTCTTTTTTTCTTGATAGGTCTGATTAAAAGTTCCTCAGTCTTGCCTAACTGGTGATGGTGCAGTGGATAGAGCATTGACCTGGGACACTGAGATCCCATGGTTGAAACCCTGAGGTCACCAGCTTGAGTGCAGGCTTATTTTGTTTGAGAGCAAGCTTGCCAGCTTGAGTGCAGGATCTTTGAAATGATCCTATGGTCTCTGGCTTGAGCCCAAAGGTCACTAGCATGAACCTCAAGGTTTCTGGCTTGAGCCTAAGATTACTGTCTTGAGGAAGGAATCACTGGCTTGGCTTGGCCCCTCGTCAAGGCACATATGAGAAACAATCAATAAATAGCTTAAGTGACTCATCTACAAGTTGATGCTTCTCATCTCTCTTCCTTCCTCTCTCTCTCTCTCTCTCTCTCTCTCCCTCTCTCTCTTGCTTAAAAAAAAAACGAGTTCCTCGATTTTGTTTATCTTTACAAAGAACCACCTCTTGGTTTCACTGATCTTTTGTATTGTCTTCTAGTCTCCATGTTATTTATTTCCACTCTGATCTTTATTATTTCCTCCCTACTGCTTACTCTGAGATTTGTTTGTTTTTCTTTTTCTAGATCATTTAGGTGCGTGGTTAAATTGTTTATTTGAGATTTTTCTTGCTTTTTAAAGTAGGTCTGTAATTGCTATGAATTTCTTCCTAAGGACTGCTTTTGCTGTGTCTCATAGATTTTGGGTATTGTGTGTTTATTTTTGTTTTAACTTTGATTTCTTTTTTTTATCTCATTATTAACCTATTTATTATTTAATAGCATGCTATATATAGCACCTATGTGTTTGAATGTTTTTCAATTTCTATATTGTGGTTGATTTCCTGTTTTATACCATTGTGTTCTGAGAAGATACTTGATGTAATTTCAATCTTCTTCATTTATTGAGACTTATATTTTGTCCTAACATGTGGTCTACCTTTGTGAATGTTTTATGTGCACTTGAGAAGAATGTATATTCTACTACTTTGGGATGAAATATTCTGTATATATCAGTTAAATCCATCTGATCCAGGGTGTGTTTTAAGGTGGCTATTGCCTTGTAGATTTTTAGTCTGAAAGATCTATCCATTGATATCCACGGGGTGTTAAAATTCCCTACACTGACTGTATTGCTGTTGAACTCTCCCTTAAAGTTCACCAAGATTTTCTTTATATATTTAGGTGTTCTTATATTGGGTGCATATATATTTTCAGGGTTATATCCTCTTGTTGGATCAATCTCTTTAGTATTACATAGTGACCTTTGCCTCTTTCTATGGCCTTCATTTTAGAGTGTATTTTGTCAGATGTAAGTATTGCTATCCTAGCTTTTCTTGTTTGTTTCCATTTGCATGGAATAATGTTTTCTATCTCTTCACTTTCCGTCTGTGTGTAGCTTTTGATCTAAAGTAGGTCTCTTGTAGACAGCATATATATTGGTCATGTTTTTCTATCCATTCAGCTACTCCATGTCTTTTTTTATTTTTTTTTAATTTATTTTATTTTTATTTTATTCATTTTTAGAGAGGAGACAGAGAGTGAGAAAGAGAGAAAGGGGGGAGGAGCTGAAAGCATCAACTCCCATATGTGCCTTGACCAGACCAGTGCAGGGTTTTGAACTGGCAACCTCAGTGTTCCCAGGTCGACACTTTATCCACTGCGCCACCACAGGTCAGGCTACTCCATGTCTTTTGATTGAAGAATTTAATTTGCTTACATTTAATGTTATTGACAGGTAGTTATTTTAAATTTTATTTAGAAAATTAAATGTAATGGGGTGACATTGATCAATAAGAGTACATAGGTTTCAGATAAACATTTCTATAGCATTTGAACTGTTGATTATGTTGTCTACCTGTTACCAAAAGTCAAATTATTTTCCATCACTGTATATTTGTCACTTGACAGGTACTTATTTATTGCCATTTATTCTTTATACCTATGTTCCTCTCTCTATTTTTCTTATTTTTTCTCTTCATTTTTAAAACATGCCCTTTAACATTTCTTTGGTTTGGTGCTAATAAACTCTTTTAGCCCCACCCTTCCTTCTTTCTTTTCTTCTTTTCTTCTTTTTTTTTTTTTTTTTTTTTTTTTTGGTCTATGAAGCTCTTTATTTTATCTTCAATTTTGAAAGATTGCCTTGCTAGATAATATACTCTTGGTTGTGGGTTCTTTCTTTTTATCACTTTGAATGTTTCTGCTGAGAAATCAGCTGATAGCCTCACTGTATTCTTTTATAAGTAAATTACTGCTTTTGTCTCACTGCTTTTAAGATTCTCCTCTTTAACCTTTCACGTTTTAATTATGATGTGCCTCGGTGTGGGCCTCTCTGGGTTTGCTAGTCTTTTTTTTTTTTTTTTTTTTAAGAGATAGAGTCAGAGAGAGGTACAGATAGGGACAAACAGATAGTAAGGGAGAAAGATGAGAAGCATCAATTCTTCATTGTGGCACCTTAGTTGTTCATTGACTGCTTTCTCATATGTGCCTTGACCAGGGGGCTACAGCAGATTGAGTGACACCTTGCTCAAGCCAGTGACCTTGGGCTCAAGCTGGTGGGCCTTGCTTAAACCAGATGAGCCTGCACTTAAGTTGGTGACCTCGAGGTTTCAAAACTGGGTCCTCTGTGTCCCAATCCAATGCTCTATCCACTACGCCACTGCCTGATCAGGCTCTGGGCTTATTTTAATTGGGACTCTCTGTGCTTCCTGAATTTATGTGACTTTTTCCTTCACCAGGTCATGGAAGTTTTCAGCCATTATCTCTTCAAACAGTTTCTCTATTCCTTGCTCACTCTCTCCTGCCACCGCTGTGATGCAAATGTTGTTATGCTTAATGTTGTCACAGAGGTCCCTTAGACTTATCTCATTTTTTAAATTTTTCTTTTCTTTTTTATGCTATGCTTAGATGCCTACTGTTATTTTGTCTTCTAAATTACTAATCTGAGTCTCAGTTTTATCTAATCTGCTGCTGTGTATTCCTTCTAGTGTGTTCTTTATTTCTGATATAGTATTCTTCATTTCTGTCTGATTTTTTTTATGTTTTTATTTCTTTTTTAATGCTTACTATCTTTTTGTTTAAGTTCTCACTGAGATCATTCATTCTTCCTCTGGGGTCCTTGAGCATCCTTGTAACCATTGTTATAAACTGCATCTAGTAGATTGTTTGCTTCCATTTTATTTAAATATTTTTCTGGGTATTCCTCTTGTTCTTTCATTTGGGGCATATTTTTTTATCTCCCCATTTCTTCTCTGTATATTAGATAAATATGCTATGACTCCCAGACTTGTTATGATAACTTTATGATATAGATGTCTGTTTGGGCTCAGTGGCACAATCTTCCAGTTCACCTAAACTCTGTGCTCCAGGGATGTTTCCTGTTAGTTAAATGCACCCTCCTGTTGTAGGTGAGTCTTGAAAGATGTTGGCCCTTTTGTGGGTTGAGTTAACCCTTCAGGCAAGCTAACTATAAGAGTAAATCTCAATCACAGTGTATGAGTCATTGTGCAGGTGCTGGTCCTAAGGTATAGCTGTTCTGAGCAAGTTCTGGTGCCTTGCAAAATCTCTCTTTGTGCTGCTTGTTGGGCAGATAAAATATATTATGCTCACTTTGTTAAAGATGGCACTGCCCATAGGAAGACCGTTGCCCAGGTGATGATATTGTCATTGAGATGGGCGTGATTATATTAATGTGTGTTGGGGGAGGGCTTTTGTGCCATAAGGTTTTAAAAGAAAGAGAGATCACGTTGTTTGAAAGAAGAGTGATTGCATTCTAGGATGAGGGCAGAGTGCAGGAAGGAGAGCAGATTAAGGCCACATGGAGGATAGGAGAAGCAGCCAAGATGGTGGAGTGCTGAAAAAGAAGCCAGTTTGTGCAGAGTTTGTGTAGAGAGAAGGAGATGAGGAACAGAGGTGAATAAGTCTGGTGAGCTAGAAACCTTTGATTCTAGGAAACTCGGATAAGTCAGTAGCTTTGTGAGCACTGAATGAGTGGGTCTTGGAGCCCAGTGTGTGTTTTTACTTGCCTGCCAGGTGCAAGCTAGGATTAAAGCTGATGGCTCACCAGTTCTTGGCTCCATTTTTCATTACAAACTGTCTGAATCTAATGGGAACCTGCATGTGCCAGGCGGCTGTGATGGTGGCCTTGGATACTGGCCATATATTTGGCATAGTCTGTGGCAGGATTCAGAGATCGGTATGGAGCCACCACCCTTGACTTGCATGGTAGAGGACTTGCTGCTGTTATGGTTCCCCATTGCTGTCCTTTTGGGGACCATAGGCTGGCTGACTTTCACAGCCATGTGTGAGGAAACCAAGAGCTCTATGGAAGAGGCTGCCTGAGACCTGCATACCAAGCAGTGGAAGGAGCTGGAGCAAATGTGGAAGAAAGAGATGCCAATCCTGGAGCTGCCTCCAATCTCTGGAGGAAGATGCTGACCAGGTTTGCGAGATTCACCTGGAAATGGAGCAAATGCTGGAGGAGGAATCACAGGTTTGTGAGTTGCAGATTGCCCTGGATGTCGTGGAGAGCCAGCAGCAGCAGGAGGCCAAGGTGGAGGCTGGGCCTGGAGCTGCAAGGGGTGCTAAGCAGAAGGCAGCGGTAGCCTAGGGCTCGAGCCTGGCAGCAGGAGATGATGTTTTCAGTTACTTTTTGGAGGATGAGGGGAATCGGGCTGGAGTTACAATCCACAGTCTCTAGAAGATGAGAGCCCAGCTGGAAGAAGTACCTGCTATGCTCCTGGTAGGTCTGCGATTTTGGGACATAGGGGTAGATGCCATCATGCTCTCTGGAGCAGAGATGAAAATGCTGACTGCCATTGCCACGTGCTTCTTTTTGAAACAGTGTATGACCTGCCAGGATGGCAGGGATGAGGGGGGAGGCTAATGTTTCATGTGCGTGGAATGATTTTCTGGACTATGACTGATGGGCACACGCTCCTTTGTTGGATGGACTTAGGGATTTTGAACAATGTGAAATACCCTGATGGGGTGGGGAGCGGCTTTGCTGGAAGCACTTTCCTGCCCCAGGAAGCTTTTTCCCATGGCTAGAAAGAAACTCCGAGGACATTTTGCGCTTTTGGCAAAGTTATCAGAGACTGGTAAAGTGTACCTTTGTAATTGTTGAAACTGTATGATTTGTGATGTTGCTGTAATTTCTGTAATGTGCCTAATTTTCTTATACAGGAATGCCAGTGGTGTAGATTGTGGGTAGTAAAGTGAGCATAGGGGTGGATTGTTGGGCAGATAAAACATATTATGCTCACTTTGTTAAAGATGGCACTGCCTACAGGGAAGCCCATTGCCCAGGTGATGATATTGGTTGCCCTTCCTCCTTGGAATGTGTGTTGGGGGAGGGCTTTCGTGCCATAAGGTTTTAAAAGGAAGAGAGATCACGTTGTTCGAGAGAAGAGTGATTGAATTCTAGGATGAGGGCAGAGAGAAGGGAGGAGAGCAGATTAAGACCACGTGGAGGAGAGAAGCAGCCAAGATGGTGGAGTGCTGAAAAAGAAGCCAGTTTGTGCAGTTTATGTAGAGAGAAGAAGATGGGGAACAGAGGCGAATAAGTCTGGTGAGCTAGAAACCTTTGATTCTAGGAAACTCGGATAAGTCAGTAGCTTTGTGAGCACTGAATGAGTGGGTTTTGGAGCCCAGTGTGTGTTGTTGTTTTTTTGCCTGCTGGTGCAAGCTAGGATTAAAGCTGATGGCTCACCAGTTCTTGGCTCCATTGTTTCATTACTGACTGTACAAATCTAATGCAAACTTGCATGGGCCAGGCGGTTATGACGGTGGCCTTGGCTACTGGCTTTACACTGCTTGTTTGGCTAATTAGGTCGACCTCTGGTGTGGTCTGAAGCCCACAACTGGTTGTGTGGTCTTGAGTCCACATGGGCGGGATTCAGGTACAGGCTGATGTCAGACATTGTATGTAATTGGCCTTAGGCCACCTATCTGGAACTACCACATTTTGGCTGCCTCTACCAGTCCTCACTGTACATGAGAGAGGCAAGTTTGTGCATAAGGGTCTGCTTCTTCCAGCTTAGATCTGGAGGCAGATCTGTAGAAGATCCAAGGCTTCCTGAGATCCATTTGTACGTATTAACTACTTTGCCTCCCTCTGAGGTTGCCTGGTCTTTCTCCAAAGCCTTTCAAAGAAAAACTATACATTGGATCCATTTTTGTTGTGACCCACAGGCCCATCCACAGTTTGCAAGCTCAGTGGGGCAGAGTGACCAGAGCTAGAAAGATGAGGTTAGTGGGTCTCCTACTTTGGGGCTGCATGGTCAGGCACTCTATGAAGGAAATGTGGCCCCTACTCCAGAGCCAAACCACTCAGTCTCTGCCAGATTCTCCAATTCTAGCTCCTTCAGGAAGAATACACTGCAGCTTCAGATTGGATGCAGCTAGCCATCCCCCCTGCAGGAGCAAGCTCAGCAGGTGGAGCAACTGGGGCTTGTAGGAACAGATCAAAAGAGTCTCCTGTTGGAGATGGTGCCAGCTGATCTAGCAAGAAGGGTCCAAGCACTTCATCCTCTTCCCAGACAAAAGCCTTTGAGGGCAATACTCTCTGAATGTCCCAGCTCTGATTAGCCCTCCCTTTCTCCTGTGGAACTGGGTTCAGCAAGGTGGGACCACTGGAACTTGGGGCAGATCCAAACAGTCTCCCACTGGAGGTGGTGCTGACAAGCATATGGGTGGGGCAGGCACTTCTTCCCCTTTCCTGGATAACATAAGCTGAGCTCTCTGGGGAGATAGAAGTGGCCTCCCATGATGCAGCCACACAACCCAGTACTTGCCCATCTGATTCCTCAACAAAAGCCTCCCCAGGAGACAGTGCTCCAAAAGTCCCAGCTCTCTGCAGCACTGATACCCCTGCCTGACTGAACTAAACAAAGTAGGACCTCAGGGTGTGGTACTGCAGGTCAAGTGATCCAATAGTTGGGGAAGGGAATAACACTGGCTGTGTGCTCAGGGTGTAGAGGAATGACATCCATTCCAAAGCTACATAGTTCAATCACTGTCTGAGTCTCCACCAAGAGCTTCTCCAGAAAAAGAGCTCCCCAAAGGTCTCAGCTGGTAGAGTTAACAGACCCCTCAGCAGAATCCAAGCACAGTACAGTGATGTCACCAGTAGTTTAAGTACTGACTGGGCAGGGCAGTGTACTCCCAGGCTAGTGCTATAACAATAAGAGGGCTCAACTCTGAGAAAGTAGCATCTGAGTCTCTAGCAGACCTCCTGCTTTCCCAGACAGACTGAACCCCAGATTTTCATCATCAGATGCTATGCAGGCTCTTCGTGTCTCTCGCTCTGGGTTGGGGATTCCTGTGTATGGTTGGGACCCCATGTTCCTGATGATGGGGAATTTTGTAGCTTATGTATCCCTCTGGCTTCTCAGCTGCAGCACATGGGTGCAGGGTTAGCCCTTTCTCTGTCTCAATCCTTCTTGCCAGTCTCTATATGGCTTCTTTTGTAAATCTTTGGTTATTTTAGTTCATCTACAGTTCAGTTGGTTATTTAGGGTGATTGCTCTATAATTTAGCTATAAATCTGGTTTGGCGCCTGGAGCAGGTAAGTATAGCTTCTACCTACTTTGCAGCCATCTTGGAATCATCTTCCATATTCTATATTAGAGGATTTGTCAAAACAGCCCTTTCATTTTGCCACAGAAATTAGCAGAGTATTTTGATACCAATGTAAAACTATTGTATAGATCCTGTGATGACATTTGCCCACTTTCACTTGTTTAATCAATACTTTTCAAGATATCATCAGTGCAATTTTGAAAGAAAAATAAATAGCAGGTGATTGACCTTGAGCCAACAATTTTTTTTTTTTTTTTTTTTTTTTACAGGCACAGATAGGGATAGACAGACTGGAATGGAGAGAGATGAGAAGCATCAATCATCAGTCTTTTGTTGCGACACCTTAGTTGTTCATTGATTGCTTTCTCATATGTGCCTTGACAGTGGGTCTTCAGCAGCCTGAGTAACCCCTTTCTTGAGCCAGCAACATTGGGTCCAAGCTGGCGAGCTTTTGCTCAAGCCAGATGGGCCCACGCTCAAGCTGGCGACCTTGGGGTCTCGAACCTGGGTCCTCCGTGTCCCAGTCCGATGCTCTACTCACCGTGCCACCGCCTGGTCAGGCTTGAGCCAATAATTTAACCTCCAAAATTTTCATTTTCAAAATTATTTGTCAGTAATGTTTAAAAGGCTTCTTTGAGATAGTATTATAAAATTTTTTTCTAATTTTAACAATAATGAGGTCTAATGTGTTAAAAATATTATAATTAACTATCTGATTCAGCAATAGGAGGAGCTGATTTCCTCTTTGAACTCCTCAGTGAAAACTGTCATCTAATCATTTGGTACATTTTAGGATTTCAATTAATTGAAGTGGAGGCAACTCATTTTCTATACTGAACAGGTATAATTAGGAATTGTCACAAGAAGGAAAAATAAAAGCAAACCCTAGCCCTGCTACTCCCACACACTAATTGATGTCAGCCTGGCAGTGTCCGGGAATAAGCCACCTTGCTGTTTATTGTGCTGATTGTCGGGTTTTTGGTTTTTAGTACTGGTGAGACTAAGTTAATAGACACTGTCTTCCCAGTTGCAAAGACAGGCACTTGAAAGGATACATAGCTCCTTCCTCTCCCTCATGCTCCACATCTAGTCATCTCTAAATCCTATGGAATCCACCTCCAAATTTAGTCCAAGGTCCTCCCACTTCTCTTTATCCTCAAGCCTCATATTCACATTCAGACCACTATTATGATGTAGATCAGGTTCGCACCAACCCACTAGCTGGTTTTCTGTTCTCCCATTTTAACCCTCTGCTACCTTTTCTTTTCTTTTTTGCAAATTTTATTTATTGATTTTAACAAGAGAGAAAGGGAGAAAGAAAGAGACAGGAACATTGAACTGTACCTGTATGTACCCTGACCAGAGATCAAACCCACCACCTCTGTGCTTTGGGACGATTCTCTAACCACTCGAGCTATCTCGAGTGGTGAGATCCTTAAAAGACAATGATCCTTTTATATTTAAGCTTAAAACTCTTTAATAGATTTATTGTTTTTATTAATTTCTTTACAAGCCTTAGCATTGTTTAATCTGTCCTTATTTCCACCTTGATTTTTGCTCTCTTATCTATGTCCATGACCCTCAACATACCTTGCAGTCTAGCTTTTGGCCATATCAAGTATTTTACTTCCTAGAAAGCACCATGTATGTACCTTCCCTCTCTCTCATTCTTCCAACTTCCCTTGCTCTCCAGGTCTGCATGTGTTTTCCTCTACCTGGCTAGTTTTCCCCAGTTCATCTGTTCTATTCCTACCTTTTTAGGCTTAAACAGCATTTCTTTAGGATGTCTTCCCTGACCCTTGCTGTCTGAGTTACATATACTACTGTATGCTCACAGAATATTGTTTACAATTCCTATCAGGTACATGCCTCTCTGTATTTCAATCTCTGTTTACAAATTGTTGGGCAGATAAAATATATTATGCTCACTTTGTTAAAGATGGCGCTGCCAACATGCAAGTCCGTTGATATTAATGTGTGTTGGGGGACAGGCTGTGGGCATGCTGTCCCCCAAACAAGGAAATAGCTTAAGGCTTAGTTTTAAGAGTAAGCTTTTCCCCACACCCTTGACTGATTGGATGATGTGGAGTGGTGCACTCTCATGAGGAATCCTCCCATTATGCCTCAGATAAGTGACTTTGTATCAGAGACTTCCTTGTTTGTATAATTGGATTAAAGGTTTTGATTCTACACTATAAAGTGGGGCAGACTGGGAGCTTGCTCTCCCTCGGTTCCTGAGGTTAGCATTAGAGAGGAGAGCAGATTAAGGCCACATGGAGGAGAGGAGAACAGCCAAGATGGTGGAGTGCTGAGGAAGAAGCCAGTTTGTGCAGAGAGAAGGAGATGGGAAACAGAGGTGAATAAGACTGGTAAGCTAGAAACCTTTGATTCTAGGAAACTCTGATAAGTTAGTAGCTTTCTGAGCAATGAATGAGTGGGTTTTGGAGCCCAGTGTGTGTTTTTACTTGCCTGCTGGGTGCAAGTTAAAATTAAAGCTAATGGCCCACCAGTTTTTGGCTCTATTGTTTTATTAGTCTGCCCGAATCTAATGCGAACCTGCACTGGCCAGGCAACTGTGATGGTGGCCTTGGCCACTGGCCATACATTTGAAGTAGTCTCTGGCAGGATTCGATACAGATAGGTATGGAGCCACCACCACCTTTGAGTGGTGGAGTAGAGGACTGACTGTTGTTATGGTTCCCCATGGCTGTCCTTTTGGGGGCTGTAGGCTGGCTGACTTTTACATCCATGCATGAGGAAACCAAGAGCTCTGTAGAAGAGGCAGCCTAGGACCGGCAAACCGAGCAGTGGAAGGGGCTAAAGGAAATGTGGGAGAAAGAGATGCTGACCCTGGAGCTGAAGGAAGCACTGGAGGAGAAAGCCGACAAGGTTTGCAAGATTCACCTGGAAATGGAGAAGATGCTGGTGAAGGAACCACAGGTTCGTGAGTCGCAGATTGCCCTGGACATTGTGGAGAGCCAACAGTAGCGGGAGGCCAAGGCTGTGGCTGGTGCTGGGGCTGGAGCTGCAAGGCCTGCTGAATAGAAGGCAGTGATGGCCTGGGTCTCAAGCCCAGCAGCAGGAGCTGGCATTTTTAGTTCCTCTTTGGAGGATGAGGAGAATTGGGATGTAGCTGCAATCGCAGTCTCCAGAAGATGAGAGCCCAGCTGGAAGGAGTACCTGCTACACTCCTGGTAGGTCTGCAATTTTGGGACATAGGGGTGGATGCCATCATGCTCCCCAGAACAGAGATGGAAATGCTGACTGCCATTGCCACATGCTTCTCTTTAGGACAGCGTGAGATCTGCCATGACGGCAAAAATTAAAGGGGAGGCTAACACCCCATGTGCGTGGACTGATTTCCTGGACTACGACCGGAGTGAGCACTGGCTCCTTTGTTGAATGAACTTACAGATTTTAGACAATGTGAAATACCCTGATTGGGGGGATGGGCAGATTTGCTGGAGGTCCTACTGTCCCGGGAAACTTTTCCCGTGGCTAGAAAGAAGCTCTGAGGACATTTTGCACTTTTGGCAAAGTGCTCAGAGACTGGTAAATTGTACCTTTGTAATTGTTGAAACTGTATGATTTGTGCTGTTGCTGTAATTTGTGTAATGTACCTAATTTTCTTGTACAGTGATGCCGGTACAAGAAATTGGAGATTGTGGGTAGTAAAGTGAGCATATGCGTGGATTGTTGGGCAGATAAAATACAGTGTGTCTGTAAAGTCATGGTGCACTTTTGACCAGTCACAGGAAAACAACAGAAGACAATAGAAATGTGAAACTTGAACCAAATAAAAAAAAAAACTCTACCAGTTTCATACCTATTCAGTGCAGGTTAATTTGGGCTCCATTTGTTGCCCTACACACATCCAAATGATAGTGAAGTTCTTGCCACACACGGGTAAGGATGTGTGGCATAACAGAGTGAATAACGTCGTCTGTGATTCTCTGTTTTAAGTGATTAATGTCGTTGATACGTTCAATGTACACTTGTTGCTTCACATAATCTAAGGGTGTCAGATCTGGGTATCGTGGTGGCCATGGCTTGACAGAACCCCTGCCTATCCACCGCTGGGGGAATGTTCTATCAAGAAACTCATGAACAATGGTGGCATAGTGTGGAGGAGCGTCGTCCTGTTGAAAGATGACACCTTCTGGAAATTGTGGCACTGCATACAATTCCAACATGTCAAGATAGGTGTTTGCCATCACAGACTGCTCAGCAAAAATAAAAGGGGGGGGGCCTATCACCATATCATGCATCAGGCCACACCACACGTTCACTTTAGGGGTGTTATGTTTGAACTCAACGTAGGCATGAGGATGTTCAGCAGCCCATATTCAGACGTTATGGCGATGAACATGTCCACAGATATGGAAGGTAGCCTCATCGCTAAACACAATCTTCTGCAAAAATCTTCCATCATTGTCGATCTCGCGAAGCATATCTGTAAGAAATGCGCATCGTGTGGTTCTATCCGCCAGTTAGATAGCGTGCAACAGATGCAATTTGTACCCCATAAAACAGATATGTTTATTTAACACCTTATGAACTGTAGTCTTGCTTAGATGTAATTGTCAAGCACACGCACGCACAGATTTTTTAGAGCTCCTTTGATATCTATACCGTATAGCCTCTACAGACTCGTAACTGACTGATGGCATACCAGAACGGGGTTTCTCCACCAAACTAATGGTTTCCTTCAACTGCTTATCCCACAGAGTAATTGTAAAGCCAGTAAACAGGGCCACCATCACAGCCGCCTGGCCCATGCAGGTTCTCATTAGATTCAGACAGTCAGTAATGAAACAATGGAGCCAAGAACTGGTGAGCCATCAGATTTAATTCTAGCTTGCACCTGGCAGGCAAGCAAAACGCACACATGGGCTCCAAAACCCACTCATTCAGTGCTCACAAAGCTACTGACTTATCCAAGTTTCCTAGAATCAAAGGTTTCTAGCTCACCAGACTTATTCATCTCTGTTTCCCATCTCTTTCTCTCTACACAAACTCTGCACAAACTGGCTTCTTCCTCAGCATTCCGCCATCTTGGCTGCTTCCTCTCCTCCACGTTTCCTTAATCTGCTCTTTTTTCTAATGCTAACCTCAGGAACCCAGAGACAGCAAGCTCCTGGTCTGTCCCACTTTACAGTGTAGAAACCCAAACCTTTCATCCAATCTACAAACAAGGAAGCCTCTGATACAAAGTCACTTATCTGAGGCATAATGGGAGGATTCCTCATGAGAGTGCACCACCCTACATCATCCAATCAGTCAAGGGTGTGGGGAAAAGCTTACTCTTAAAACTAAGGCATAGGCTATAATGACCCAGCCTGCCCACAGCCTGTCCCTCAAAACACATTAATATCAATGGACTTGCATGTAGGCAGCGCCATCTTTAACAAAGTGAGCATAACATATTTTATCTGCCCAACAGTAATGTTATTCCTATGTGGTGGTGCTTCATTATAAATGCGCCAATATTCACGTTGCACTTTGGTCATGGATTCAAATTTAGCGAGCCACAGAACACATTGAACTTTTCTCTGTACCGTCCACATCTCAACTGGCATGGCAGTGGGCTGCTCTGCTGTATACACGGTGTTCCATCATCATCTTCACATGTGCACATGCTGCCACATCATCCTACAGAAACTTGGAGGGTTTTCCTTTTATTTGGTGCAGATTTCACATTTCTATCATCTTTTGTTGCTTTTCTGTGACTGGTCAAAAGTGCACCATGACTTTATGGACATACTGTATATTATGCTCACTTTGTTAAAGATGGCGCTGCCAACATGCAAGTCTGTTGATATTAATGTGTGTTGGGGGACAGGCTGTGTGCTGGTCACGTTGGTATAGCTTAAGGCTTAGTTTTAAGAGTAAGCTTTTCCCTATACCCTTGACTGATTGGATGATGTAAGGTGGTGCACTCTCATGAGGAATCCTCCCATTATGCCTCAGACAAGTGACTTTGTATCAGAGACTTCCTTGTTTATAGATTGGATTAAAGGTTTGAATTTCTACACTATAAAGTGGGGCAGGCCAGGAGCTTGCTCTCTCTCAGTTCCTGAGGTTAGCATTAGAGAGGAGAGCAGATTAAGGCCATGTGGAGTAGAGGAGAAGCAGCCAAGATGGTGGAGTGCTGAGGAAGAAACCAGTTTGTGCAGAGAGAAGGAGATGGAAAACAGAGGTGAATAAGGTTGGTGAGCTAGAAACCTTTGATTCTAGGAAACTTGGATAAGTCAGTGCCTATGTGAGCACTGAATGAGTGGGTTTTGGAGCCCAGTGTGTGTTTTAACTTGCATGCCAGGTGCAAGCTAGGATTAAAGCTGATGGCTCACCAGTTTTTGGCTCCATTGTTTCATTACCAACTATCCAAATCTTATGCAAACCTGCACGGGCCAGGTGGCTGTGATGGTGTCCATGGCTCCTGGCCATTCATTTGGCGTAGTCTGTGTCAGGATTCGATACAGTTCAGTATGGAGCCACTACCTTCATCACAGTGGTGGAGTAGAGGACTGGCTGCTGTTATGGTTCCTCATAGCTTTCCTTTTGGGGGCTGTGGGCTGGCTGACTTTTACAGACATTCATGAGGAAACCAAGTGCTCTGTGGAAGAGGTTGCCCGGGATCTGCAAACCAAGTCATGTAAGGAGCTGTAGCAAACATGGGAAAAAGAGATGCCAACCCTGGAGCTGGAGCAAGCACCCGAGGAGGCCGACCAGGTTTGTGAGATTTGCCTGGAAATGAAGCAGATGCCAGAGAAGGAATCACAGGTTCATGACTTCAGATTTCCCTAGACATTGTGGAGAGCAAGCACCAATGGAAGGCTGAGACTGATGCCAGGGCTGGAGCTGCAAGACATACTGAGCAGCAGGCAGCAGTGGCCCAGGGCTCAAGCCCAGCAGCAGGAGCTCGTGTTTTCAGTTCCTCTTTGGAGGACGAAGAGAATCGGGCTGGAGTTGCGATCCACAGGGTCCAGAAGGTAAATAGCAGCGGCAATGGTTGGAGGATGGATCAATGGCCCAGAAGCCGGGCTTGCATCACCAAGTGGCTGCTGGGATGGCAGGCAGAGACTGCTAAAATGCTGGTGTGTTCGCTGATTTTTTGGGAACATAGGGGTGGATGCCATCATGCTCCTCAGAGCAGAGATAAAAGTGCTGACTGCCATTGCCACATGCTTCTCTTTAGGACAGTGTGAGACCTGCTATGATGGCAGGAATGAGAGGGGTGGCTAAAGCTCCTTGTGTGTGGACTGATTTCCTGGACTGTGACTGGATGGGCACAGGCTCCTTTGTTGAATGGACTTATGCATTTTGAACAATGTGAAAAACCCAGATGGAGGTGGGGGGCGGCTTTGATGGAGGCCCTCCCCCTGACCAAGGAAGCTTTTCAAATGGCTAGAAAAAAGGCTGAGGACATTCTTCACTTTTGGCAAAGTGCTCAGAGACTGGTGAAATGTACCTTTGTAATTGTTCAAACTATGATTTGTGCTGTTGCTGTAATTTGTGTAATGTGCCTAATTTCCTTGTACAGGAATGCCAGTGGTGTAGATTGTGGGTAATATAGTGAGCATAGGGGTGGATTGTTGGCAGTTAAAATATATTATGCTGCCTGACCTGTGGTGGCACAGTGGATAAAGTGTCGACCTGAAACACTGAGGTCGCCAGTTCAAAACCCTGCACTGGTCTGGTCAAGGCACATATGGGAGTTGATGCTTCCAGCTCCTCCCCTCTTTCTCTCTCTCTCTCTATCTCTCTCACTCTGTGTCTCCTCTCTAAAAAAAAAAAAATGAATAAAATAAAAATTAAAAAATAATAATAATAATAAAATATATATATATATATATATATATATATATATATATATTATGCTCACTTTGTCAAAGAAGGCGCTGCCCACAGGGAAGCGCATTGCCCAGGTGATATTAGTTGCCCTTATGCTTGGGATGGGCTTAATTATATTATTGTGGGGGGGGGGGCAGACTGTAAGTAGGCAAGGTTGTTATGGCCCAAGGCACAGTTTTAAGAGTAAGATTTTTTTCACACCCTTGACTATGATGTAGGGTGGTGCATTCTCTTGAGGAATCCTCCCATTATGCCTCAGATAAGTGACTTTGTATCAGAGACTTCCTTGTTTTTATAATTAAATTAAAGGTTTGGATTTCTACACTATAAAGTGGGGCAGACCTGGAGCTTGCTGTCTCTCAGTTCCTGAGGTTAGCATTAGAGAGAGGAGAGCAGATTAAGGCCATGTGGAGGAGAGGAGAAGCAGCCAAGATAGTGGGTGCTGAGGAAGAAGCCAGTTTGTGCAGAGAGAAGGAGATGGGAAACAGAGGTGAATAAGTCTGGTGAGCTAGAAACCTTTGATGCTAGGAAACTCAGTTAAGTCAGTAGCTTTGTGATCACTTAATGAGTGGGTTTTGGAGCCCAGTGTGTGTTTTTACTTGCCTGCCAGGTGCAAGCTAGGATTAAGGATGATGGCCCGCCAGTTTTTGACTCTGTTGTTTCATTACTGTAAAGCCAGTGCTCTCAGCAAAGGCCACCATCACAGGAGCCTGGCCAGTGCAGCTTCGCATTAGATTTGGAGAGTCGGTCATGAAACAACGGAGCCAAAACTGGTGAGCCATCAGGTTTAATTCTAGCTTGTACCCAGCGAGCAAGCAAAAACACACTGGGCTCCAAATCCCACTCATTCAGTGCTCACAAAGCTACTGACTTATCCGAGTTTCCTAGAATCAAAGGTTTCTAGCTCAGACTAATTCACCTCTGTTTCCCATCTTATTCTCTGTTGGGCAGATAAAATATATTATGCTCACTTGCATTAGATTTGGAGAGTCGGTCATGAAACAACGGAGCCAAAACTGGTGAGCCATCAGGTTTAATTCTAGCTTGTACCCAGCGAGCAAGCAAAAACACACTGGGCTCCAAATCCCACTCATTCAGTGCTCACAAAGCTACTGACTTATCCGAGTTTCCTAGAATCAAAGGTTTCTAGCTCAGACTAATTCACCTCTGTTTCCCATCTTATTCTCTGTTGGGCAGATAAAATATATTATGCTCACTTTGTTAAAGATGGCGCTGCCCACATGGAAGTTCGTTGATATTAATGTGTGTTCTGGAACAGGCTGTGGGAAGGCCGGGTCATTATAGCCTAAGGCTTAGTTTAAGAGTAAGCTCTTCCCCACACCCTTGACTGATTGGATGATGGAGGGTGGTGCACTCTCCTGAGGAATCCCATTATGCCTCAGATGGGTGGCTTTGTATCAGAGACTTTCTTTATGTATAATTGGATTAAAGGTTTGGATTTTCTATGCTATAAACTGGGGAAGCCCGGGAGCTTGCTCTCTCTCTTGGTTCCAGAATTCCTGAGATTAGTATTAGAGAGGAGAGCAGAGTAAGGCCACGTGAAGGCCAGGAGAAGCAGCCGAGATGGCAGAGTGCTGAGGAAGAAGCCAGTTTGTTAAGTTTGTGCAGGAGGAGATGGGAAACAGAGGTGAATAAGTCTGGTGAGCTAGAAACCTTTGATTCTAGGAAACTCGGATAAGTCAGTAGCTTTGTGAGCACTGAATGTATGGGTTTTGGAGCCCAGTGTGTGTGTTTTTGCTTGCCCGCCAGGTGCAAGCTAGAATTAAAGCTGATGGCTTACCAGTTTTTGGCTCCGTTGTTTCATTACCGACTGTTCGAATCCAATGTGAACCTGTGTGGGTCAGGCGGCTGTGAAGGTGGCCCCAACTACTGGCTTTACATTCTCTCTGCACAAACTCTACACAAACTGGCTTCTCCCTTAGCACTCCACCATCTGGGCTGCTTCTCCTGGTCTCCACATGGCCTTAATCTACTCTCCTCTCTAATACTAATATCAGGAACCGAGTGAGTAAGCTCCCGGTCTGTTTCACTTTATAGTGTAGAAATCCAAACCTTTAATCCAATCTACAAACAAGGAAGTCTCTGATACAAAGCCACTTATCTGAGGCATACTGGGAGAACTCCTCATGAGAGTGCACCACCCTACATCATCCAATCGGTCAAGGGTGTGGGGAAAAGCTTACTCTTAAAACTTGCACGTGGGCAGCGCCATCTTCAACAAATTGAGCATAATACATTTTATCTGCCCAACAATCCACCCGTACGCTCACTTTATTAACCACCATCTACACCACCGGCATCCCTGTACAAGGAAATTAGGTACATTACACAAATTAAAACAACATGACAAATCATACAATTTCAACAATTACAAAGGTACATTTTAGCAGTCTCTGAGCACTTTGCCAAAAGTGCAAAATGTCCTTGGCCCTCTCTCTTGCTGTTTGAAAGGCTTCCCAGGGCAGGGGAAGGGCCTCCAGCAAACCCGCCTATTCGGCAGATAAAATATAATATGCTCACTTTGTTAAAGATGGCGCTGCCCACATGGAAGCCCGTCACCCAGGTGATATTATTTGCCCTTATGCTTGAGACGGCTGTGGGGGAAAAGCAGTAATGTAGGCAGGCCAGGTCATTATGGCCTAAGGCTTGGTTTTAAGAGTAAGCTCTTCTCCACACCCTTGACTGATTGGATGATGTAGGGTGGTGCACTCTCCTGAGGAATCCCATTATGCCTCAGATGGGTGACTTTGTATCAAGAGACTACCTTGTTTGTATAATTGGATTAAAGGTTTTGATTCTACACTATAAAGTGGGGCAGGCCAGGAGCTTGCTCTCTCTTGGTTCCTGGGATGAGTATTAGAAGAGAGGAGAGCAGAGTAAGGCCACATGGAGGCCAGGAGAAGCAGCCAAGATGGCTGACTGCTGAAGGAGAAGCCAGTTTGTGCAGAGTTTGTGCAGAGAAAAGGAGATGGGGAACAAAGGTGAATAAGGCTGGTGAGCTAGAAACCTTTGATTCTAGGAAATTCGGATAAATCAGTAGCTTTGTGAGCACTGAATGAGTGGGTTTTGGAGCCCAGTGTGTGTTTTTACTTGCTCACCAGGTGCAAGCTAGGATTAAAGCTGACGACCCACCAGTTTTTGGCTCCATTGTTTCATGACCGTCTCTCCGAATCTAATACGAACCTGCGTGGGCCAGGCAGCTGGGATGGTGGTCATAGCTACTGGCTTTACAAATTCTCATTTGCATATTGATGGACCAATCAGTAGCCTAGGGTGGGCACTTCTGTCTGTATAAATCAGCTTACCTCTGGCTCTGAGAGCATGCTTTCACTTTTTACCAGAAGACTAAAGAATGCTAATATGACTCAGGATCTTTGCCTTAAACTAAAAACAAGAACCTCCAAATGGAACTCCAAATTGAGATTGAATTATTGAGATTGGGACTAGAGAGGATAAAAGATAAGGTCTACACAGAGTAGAGAAGGCTCTATGGTTATGGATGGCCCTGGGGTGAAACAGATCTGGAGCAAGGCCCTTTTCCAGCTAGAAAGCTCTGCATTGCTCTATTCTGTACCTGCTCTGCTCTAGTACCATTGGATGTCATCCATGTTTTACCTCCAGCCAGGGAAACAGTCTTAGTAGAAAGGGAATGTAATCCCCTGAGCCAGAGGGGTGCTGACTTATATAGAGAGAAGTTCCCACCTGTGGTCCTTGATAAGTTTGTCTTGACGCAAATGAGAACTTCAAATCCTTACAGTTTCACTGGACCAAAATACAATGTCCTAATTGGTCAGAATAAACCCACCGTGATTGGTCAGTAAAGACGCTGATGGGAATATAGCTGCAAAGCTAAAGATTAGTCAGGGGAAGCCACAGTCCTGTTGGTTGAAATAGTATTCCAGGAACACCTTGATGTCATGGCTTAGAGACCAGGAGCACAGTGCAATCAAGAAGTTGAGTGCAGACTTCTTGCTAAAGTGTGGTTTGTGGGAGAGGATGCAGTTTAGAAACAGATACTAGGCTGTGATTTTAAATTTGAGCCCACTCAGTTTGAAAGGCACCAGGACATATGAGGAGTAACTGAATTGCCCAGGATCTGAGAGCGAGCTGGTGGAGGAAGCTTTCTACCAGATAGAAGTACTGCCAGAGGCCATTGTTCCTTTGATGAGGTCTCCCCCCACAGAGCTGGCAGGTAGGCTTGTTTTCTGAGACTGTTTCAACCTGATTCACACTGTTTGTTTCACCCTGGTGATTTCCTGAGATTCTGCCCCACCAGCTAGTGTACCTACCCAAGCTGTTTCCAGTGGCTTTTCCATACAAATGACTTCATGCAACTCATCCTTCATATTTTTCTAAAATCTCTCAGACAAGTTGCATCTGGCTGAAGCATGTACCTCTCACTAAATGACCCCAGGCCTAGCACTAGCATCAGCCAGCGTTGACTCACAGCTTGGCCTCACCCGGACACCTCTAAGTTCAACACAACTAGAACCCATCTGCAGATTGCCTTGTAGATCATGCCAGATGGTCCCTGGTTACACACAGGTGGCTTTTGACCTTGGCCTGCACCTTCCCAGAGGCCCCAGAGCCAGTACACTCAGAGGATAATTTCAGACCACATCAAAGTATCACCACCCAACCATCTCCACAAGTAACACAATCAAGGGGCAGACTCAGCAGGTACCAGAGCCCTACTGAACTAGTACTGCTTTGTGGGGTGGGCCCTGCACAGCTAATCCTCCACAATGATCAATGGTCACAGCCATTCCTTGTAACTGGTCAGCCTGGGGGTAAATCACTTCCATAGACATGCCAACTGCAATCAAGAATCAGCTACAACAAAGAACAGATAAGAGCTTCCCAGACAAGAAAAAGCTGAAGGAGTTCATTATCACCACCCACTATTATATGACACGTTAAAGGATCTTCTTTAAGAAGAAGAAAAGAGATAAAAAATTTGAACAATAAAATTGCAATAAATATGTATCTATCAACAATTGAATCCAAAAACCAAAATAAATAAGAACAGAAACAGATTCACAGAAACAACATTTTGATGGTTGCTGGATGAGAGGGTGGTTGGAGAGTGGATAGAAAAGGTGAAGAGATTAGGAAGTACAAATTGGTTGTTATAGAATACTCAAGGAGATATGGTGTACAGCATAGGGAATATAGTCAATATCCTAATAACTATATATGGTGTCAGATGGGTACAAGACTCATCAGGATGATCACTTAGTAAGTTATGTAAGTTCTAATCACTGGGGTGGACACCTGAAACTAATATAAAAATGTATGTCAACTGTAATTTAAAAATTATTCTTAAATGAAAAAAGCACAAATATTTCTTAAGAACTTAGATTTTCTTTCTGTGAAAAAAATTTCTTCCCCTAATGAAAATTAGCGGTCTGACTTGTGGTGGCCCAGTGGATAAAAGTGTCAACCTGGAATGCTGAGCTTGCCAGTTCAAAAGACGAGGCTTGCCTGGTCTAGGCACATGTGGGAGTTGATGCTTCTTGCTCCTCTCTCCTCTCTCTAAAATGCACTCTATAAATAATAAATAAATAAACAAACAAATAAATAAATAAATAAATAAAATACTAATTTAAAAAATTAATTAACTTAATTTGAGTTCACTTATCCATGGGGAGTACTTCTTGAAAAATATTTTCCTTCTTAGGATCCACACCAGCGATGGGTTTGGCAGGACCATTACTTAATTTTTTGTTGAGTTTGGCAAACCAGCTGTTAAAATGGCACTTGCAATCAGGGCTCTCTCTAAGATGGGTGCCTGGGGAGCAGCCCAATGTGGAAATCACAAATTTACATTCCTTAACCTTTTTTAACGTTCATCGCACAACAGTGTATTCTAGTCATATTCTAGCACCCCTAGTAATATTCATTCCATCCATAGGGAATAAATTTTTGAGGACATCAATCAAGAAGCAATATGAAAATATCTTAAATAATAATTTTATTGGTTTTGTCAGGTATTATTTAATATTTTTTATTATTTTAAAACATAATTTAGTTTTGTGTACCACTTTTATTGTTCTTATTTAAGTATTAAATGTATGTAATAATAAACTACCTTTTGGTATATCATTTTTTTTTATTCTTAAAATGGTCATTAGGGCAGAGAAACAGTTGTTAATTTACTTGAATCCCACCACTAATCTGCACATATAACAGAGGCTTTGCCTTGCATAAAAGAATGCTTAATATTTGCTTTACAGTGCATTAAAATAGTCAGATCAACCTAGTAACAATAGTTTTAGAAACACAAAGCTTGTATTTTTTCATTTTGTATTATTTTTGAACACCCAAGATAAAGCATATACCATAATAGGCACAAAACACTTTCTATATAAAAACCCCAATTGGTTTCAATGTTAAAGTATTTTATAGAAAAATATGTAACCTGATTTTGTAGCTTCACAACAACCAAGTAAAATTAAATGCGATTCAAATTAGTAGCATTACCATAAAAATATAAAATCAAAGCTAGGAAAGATCACTTCATGTTTTATACTAAGACTTGTTGATTTATTTATGTGTTTTATTTTATAGAATACTGTTGAATAAATGGTTGCTACAGTAGGTTTTTTTTTTAAATGAATGACAACACTCTTACAGAAAACAAATGTTTCCTCTCAAATTTTGCGCCTGATAGCCTACAACTCAGTGTAGTCAAATGACATGAAATGTCACCATTTGTAAGAGCATTGGTATTATGCTAAGTGAAATAAGTCTCTCACAATGCTCTCACAAATGGTGAAAATTCATTTTTATGGCCAAGTAATATTCCATTGCATATATGTATATGCCATTATATTTTTACCCATTTGTGTATTGAAGTGCAGTTGGGTTGCTTCTGTATCTTGGCTATTATAAATAACACTGCAATGAACATAGGGATGCATATATTTTTTTGAATCAGTGTTTTAGGTTTCTTCAAATATGTACCTAGAAGTACATTATGAGACATAAGGAAGTCAAGACACTGGGACATAAGGCAGTTCCATTTTTACTTTTTTGAGGACATTCCATACTATTTTCTGTAGTGGCTGCACCAATCTGCATCCCACCAACACTGCACAAGGATTCCCTTTGCAACACATTCTTGCCAAAACTTGTTTGTTTGTTGATTTACTGATAACAGTCATTCTGAAGGATGTGAGGTGATATCACATTGTGCTTTTAATTTGCATTGTGTTTTTTCTCAAGATCACTGTAGCTATTTGGGGTTTTTTGTTGTTCTTGTTCTAGTTCTCTGAAAAATGCCATTAGTATTTTGATACAAATAACATTGAATTTATAGGTTACTTTGGGCATTATGGACATTTTAATTATGTTAATTCTTCCTGTTCATTAGTACTATATAGGTTTTCATTTATTTATATGTTCTTCAATTACTTTCTTCAGTGTCTTACTTTTCTGAGTATAGGTCTTTTACATCCTTGGTTAAAGTTATTCTAGGTATTTTATTGCAATTGTAAATGGGATTGTTTTCTTATTTTTTTTTTCTGAAAGTTTATTATTGGTATATAAAAATGCAACCAGTTTCTGAATGTTTATTCTGTATTCTACTACTCTACTAAATTTATCAGTTTTGGTAGTTTCTTGGTGGAATCTATAGGATTCTCTATATACCGTATATCATTTCATCTGAAAATATGATGATTTTACTTTATTACTTCCAATTTGGATGCCTTTTATTTATTCTTCTAGGTTGATAGCTGTGACTAGGACTTGAAGTACTACGTTGAATAACAGTAGTGAAAGTGGTCATCTCTGTCTTGTTCCTGATCTTAAGGAAAATGCTTTTAATTTTTCCCTGTTAAGTACAAGGTTAGCTGTATATGTGTCATATATGGCCTTTATTATGTTGACATATGGTCCCTCTATTCTCACTTTGCTGAGAGTTTTTATCATAAATGGGTGGTGCTGGATTTTATCAAATGCTTTTTTGGAATTTATTGATTCAATTATGTGATTTTTATCCTTCATTTTGCTTATGTGGTATATCACATTAATTATTTGCAAATATTGAGCCAACCTTGCATGCCTAGAATGAATACCACTTTATCATGGTATATGATCTTTTAAAATATATTTCTGAATTCAATTTGCTAATATCTTTGAGAATTTTTGTATTTAGGTTTATCAGGGATATTGGCCTATCACTTTTTTACTTTGAAATTTCTTAATCTGATTTTGGAACCAGGTAATGCTGGCTTTGTAAAATGATCTTGGGTATCTTCCCTCCTCTGGTGGTTTTTGGAATAGTGCAACAAGGATAGGTGTAAATTCTTCTTTTAGTGTTTGGTAAAATTCACCTGTGAGGCCACTTAGTCCAGGACTTTTGTTTGTTGGGAGTTTTTTTTTATCACTGCTTCAATTTTATTGTTTGTAATTGGTTCATTCAGATTTTCTTTTTTCTTGATTCAGCCTAAAAAGATTGCATATTTCTAGGAATTTATCTGTTTCATCCATATTGTCCAATTTGTTGGCACATAATTGTTCATGGTATTTTCTCATAATCCTTTGTATTTCTGTATGTTGATTGTCACTTCTCTTTCATTTATGATTTTAATTATTTGGGTTTTCTGTTTTTCTTGATGAGTCTGGTTAAAGGTTTATCTTCCTTGTTTATTTTTTACAGAAACAGCTCTTGCTTTTATTGATCTTTTGTATTGTTTTTCAGACTATTTTCATTTACATTCTAATCTTTATTATTTTCTTTCATCTACTCACTTTGAACTTTGTTCTTTTTTTAGTTCCTTAGGTGTAGGAATATATTGTTTATTTGAGATTTTTCATTTCTTAAGGTAGGTCTATATTGCTATCAATTCTTCTCTTAGGGCTTCTTTTACTGTGTCACAAATATTTTAGGTTGTGTTTTCACTTTCACTAGTCTCACAGTATCTTTTGAATTCTTTCTTGATATTATTATTTAGTATAATGTTATTTAGCCTTCATATGTTTGTGTTTTTCACTTTTTTTCTTAAAATAAATTTTAAGTTTTATACTAATGAGGTCAGAGAAGTTGCTTGACTGATTTCAGTTTTATAAAATTCATTGAGTCTTGTTTTATGGCCTAGCATATGTTCAATCCTATAAAATGTTCCATGTGCATGACAAAAGAATTTATATTTAGCTTCTTTGTGGTGAAGTGCTCTGAAATTTTCGATTACATTTATCTGGTCTGGTGTGTCATTTAAGGCAGCCATTTCCTTGTTGATTTTCTGTCTAGAAGATCTATGAGTTGATGTCAATAGAGTGTTAATTTCCCCACTATGACTATATTGCTGTCCGTCTTTCTCTTTATGTTCATCAAGAATTGCTTTACACGTGTAGGTGATCCTATGTTGGGTGCATAAGTGTTTACAAAGGTTATATCCTCTTGTTGGATTCATTTTTTTACCATTATGTAGTGTCCATCTTTGTCTCTGATTATAGCCTTTGTTTAAAATCTATTTTGTCTAAGTATTGCTACCCCATCTGTTTTATGTTTGTTTCCATTACCATGAAACATTTTTTCTATCCCTTTACTTTCAGTCTCTATGTATCTTTCAATGTGAAGTAGGTCTCTTGTAAACAACATATATATGTCTTATTTTCTTATGCATTAAGTTACCCTATATCTTTTTATGGGAATATTTAATCCACTTACATTTAAAGTGGTTATTGATAGGTACCTAGTCATTGCCCTTTTATTATTCATGTGTATTTTCCTTTTTATTTCTTCTTCTTTTTCTTAATGTCCTTTAACATTTTTGTAATAGTGGTTTTCTGGTGAGGGACTCCAAGTTTTTCTTGTCTAAGAAGCTGTTTATTTCTTCTTTAATTTTAAATAATAGCCTTTTTAAGTAAAGTGGTCTTGATTGTAATTCCTTGCTTTCCATCACTTTGAATATTTTATGCCAATCCTTCTGGCTTGAAAAGTTTATGTTGAAAAATTAGCTGACAGTCTTACGAGAGCTTTTTTGAACATAACTAATTACTATTCTATTACTTCTTTTAAGGTTCTCTTTTTGTCTTTAACATTTCTCATTTCATTTATGATGTTCTTGGTGTAGGCCTCTTTGGATTCACATTGTTTGTAACTTTATGTGCTTTCTGAATTTGTATGTCTTTTTTCTTCACCAGGTCAAGGGATGTTTTGAGTGATAATTTAAAAAATATATTCTCAAACCTTCACTCTCTTCTCTTTCTGGTACACCTGTGATGCAGATGTTATTGAGATGAATTTTGTCTGAGTTTCCTTAAAGAATCCTCAATTTTTTATACTTTTATAATTTTTTTATTTTTTATTTAGAGTGTACATTTAATATTACTTTACACCAGTTCTAGTTGTACATTATAGTGGTTATAAAATCATACACATTACATAGAGTTTTCTTTATATTTCTAGTACCCACTTGGCAGTATACATAATTATTATAATATTATTGATTATATTTTCTATGCTGTACTTTACTTATATTTCTGTAACTATTTTAACTATCAGTTGGTACTTCTTAATCCTTTTATCTTTTTCACACAGTTCCCCAAAACCCCTCTGGCAACCATCAGTCTATTCTCTGGGTCTCTGAATCTGTTTCAACTTTGTTTGTTCATTCAGTTTATTCTTTATATTCCACATATGTGAAATCATATGGTATTTGTCTTTATCTGACTGGCTTATTTTACTCAGAATAATGCTTTGTAGGTCCATCCATGCTATTACAAATAATAAGATTTCCTTCTTTTTATGGCCAAGTAATATCCTACTGTATATATGTACCACTTCTTCTTTATCCAATCATCTGTTGATAGGAACTTGGGTTGCTTCCATATATTGGCTATTATAAATAATGCTTCAATGACCATAGGGATTCATATATATTCTTTTGAATTGGTGTTTTGGATTTTTTAGAGTATATACCCAGAATTAGAATCAGTCAGTTATAAGGCAGTTCTATTTTTAACTTTTTGAGGAAAATTCATACTGTATTTAACAGTGGCTGCAACAATCTGCATTCTCACCAACAGTGCCCAAGGGTTTCCCTGTCCTCACATCAACAACATGTTATTTATTTTTTTATTATAGCCATTATAACAAATATCAAGTGATATCCCATTGTAATTTTGATTTACATTTCTCTGAAGATTAGTGATGTTAAGTATCTTCTTATATGTCTATTGGTCATCTATATGTCTTCATTGAAGAAATACTTATTAATTAGGTCCTCTGCCCATTTTTTAGTTAGATTGTGTGTGTGTGTATGTGTGTGTGTGTGTGTGTGTGTGTGTGTGTGTGTGTGTGTGTGTATGTTGTGTGAGTTCTTTATATATTTTGGGTATTAACCCCTTATCAGATGTATCATTATTAGCAAATATGGTCCTTTATTCAGTAGATTTTCTTCTCATTATTTTGTTGTTCTAATTGGATGTTTTCTGCTACCTTGTCTTCAATTGTGGCTGATTTTATTATCTACTTCATCTAATCTACTGTTGATTTCTTCTAGTATATTCTTATTTTTTAAGATTTTATTTATTCATTTAGAGAGGAGAGAGAAAGAGAAGGGGAAAGGAGCAGGAAGCATCTATTCCCATATGTACCTTGACCAGACAAGCCCAGGGTATTTTGAACCAGTGACCTCAGCAAGTATATTCTTCATTATAGTTATTGTAATCTTCATTTCTGACTTATTCTTTTGATAGTTTTTATGTTCCTTTTTTATGCTTACTATCTTTTTGTCTAAGTTCTCACACACTTTATTCTTCTATTTAAGCATTCTTATAACCAATATTTTTACCTCTGTACCTTGTATATTGCTTGCTTTCATTGCATTTATTCTTTTTCTGGAAATTTCTTCTGTTCTATAATTTGAAGCATGTTTTTGTCTCTCCAGTTTGGTTGAATCTTTGTGTTTGTTTCTGTGTATTAGGTAGATCTGCTGTCTTCCAGTCTTGGTACAGGGCACTAAGTACTAGGTGTTCTGTGGGACTCAGTGACACAGTTTCCCTGATCACTTGGGTTAGATTCTCCAAGAATGTCTTTTGTAAGTGTTATGTGAGCCTTCCTGTTCTGGTTGAGTTTCTATTACTATTGGCACATCCATGGGTGAAATTAACCCTCAGTCTTGCTGGCTGTAACAATTGGCCACAAACAACATGTATGAGCTGCTATATGGAAGCTGACCCCATGAAGCAGAATTTACCCTAAGGTCTGGTGCCTACAGAGACTTCCCCTTGTGTATGCCACCTGTAGAAATTTTGTCTGAATCTAACAACTGGGTGTGTTGATTCTGGGTCTTTTTGGCAGGAACTTGGGTGTATGCCAATGCTGCCTGTGACTGGCCCTGGGATACTTCTTAGGGGCTACAAACCCATCTATAATTGGTAGATGCCTGTGCTGGACCTGAGCATTCATGAGAGGGCCAAGCTGAGTACTGAGGTCAACTGCTCCCCATACCAGGACTGGGGCAGATCATCAAACTGTCCAATTCACCCTGAGACTCACCATCACCACCACCTGCCTGCTGCTATTTAGGCTCAACTACTGAAAAAGTCTCAGGTGGTATATAAGTTGTGAGAGGCAAGTTCTCAGGGAATCACAAGGTAGGGGCAAGTGGTATTCACCAAGTTAATATAGATTTAAACTTGACATCAGTGCTGGCTCTCAGGCCACTCAATAAAAATCTTAGCTACTCAAGACCAGTGCCACTCACCTACAGCCTGAGAACATGTGGTGGCAGTCTTAGACAGTCACTGATATGGGGTTAATAGAATTCATCAAGATAAAGCAGATTAAGATTGGCCATGTGGCTTGACCTATGGTGGCACAGTGGATAAAGCGTCAACCTGGAATTCTGAGGTCGCTTATTCCAAACCCTGGGCTTGTCTTGTCAAGGCATATATGGGATTTGATGCTTCCTACTCCTCCCCTCTTCTCTCCTTTTCTCCCTCTCTCTCCTCTCTAAAATGAATAAATAAATAAAATCTTAAAAAAACAAACCAAACCAATTTGGCCATGTGAAGAGAATGCTCTACTCAGAAATGGTGGCCTCTTGGGCACATGGGAAGATGGCCCTTGCCCAAGTTCACACAAATCAGACTTTTCCTGTGTTTCTCTGGCACCTGATGAGCTTCCCTAAAATTTCTCAAGAGATTTTCAAACTAAGACTATAACTCTGGCTCAGGCTGACTGCTGCCAGCAGAGCACACAGTTTTATGCAAGCTTGGCATGGCAGGGCCTCAGGTAGTCACCAGAGGGACTAATACAGTGCTGCATGCTAATGTATAGGGGGAGTATTTGACCCAGGAAAGATGGCATTTGTGAGTAGTGTGTGGGAGGGACTCAACAGAGAGACTTTAGCAACTGTCTGTCCAGCATTCTCCCTAAAACCACATAACTGAGTCTATCTTTTTATGATTCCAGCACTTTTTAAGTCACTTTCCTTCCCCCAAAGCCTAGGGTGAGTACCTGTGAGGGAGATTTTACACATTGCCCTTTTAAGATGATGTCTGGGTTTTCTAGCAGTCTCCCATCTCACCCAGGTGGAGAGAATTCCTCTGTTTTTCATAGCCAGATGTTATGTGGATTCCTCTTCCCAGCACTGGTGCTCTCGCCTAGGGGCTCATCTCAATAACATCTGCATCACAGGTAGCATGGAGTTGAGACCCATCACTTTTAAGAGGGGACCTCTGCTCTGAGATATCCTTCAAGACACTCAAGTGCTGTATGTGGGTGTGAAGCCAGCCCATTTTGCATCTTTACCCCTTCTACCAGTCTGGACATGGCTTCTTCTGTCTTTTGTTAGTTATAATGGTTCTGTTCAGCTAATCTTTAGTGTTTATTCAGGTTGATTGTTCTATAATTCAGTTGTAATGTTAGTGTGGTCATGGGAGGAGGTGAGTGCAACTTCTACTTGCTTTACCATATTGGATCCTTCCTACTATCTTCTTAACTGATTTTCCTTTTTCCCTGATGCCTTAATATTCTTTCATTCTCCAGCTCACTAATCTTGGCCCCATGTTTTGGGTTTTTTTTAAAGAATTCCTGTTTCTATACTGCTTCCTTCAGAGTATAAACTCAGGGCATCTGTTATAGGTAGACAAATACAATATGGCTGGCCCTGACTCTCCAGGTTTTAGTTCAAGACCAGTTAGTACTTATAAATGCTGTATGAATGGCTAGCTGTTATCTCACATTGATTGGCTAAAATTGAACTCACCTTCCTTTTAAAACTGAAGGTCTTGTGTAATTTCTCTCTCTCTCTCTCTCTCTCTCTCTCTCTCTCTCTCTGTGTGTGTGTGTGTGTGTGTGTGTGTGTGTGTGTGTATGTCTGTTTCCCCATCAATCTACTAGCCAGCCAAGCCTGAACTTGTTCTATTCTGTTCTATCCAGGCAATCATTCTGACCTACATTGATTCTTTCTCATTATAATTTTTTTCATGGACTGTTCTATCACTCTGGTACCCATGCTTGAACTGCTTTTCCATAAATTCAAATATTTAGAAGTTTAAATCTCTGTCTATCATCAGCCTGGCCAGGAGGAATACATGGGGGGGGGGGGCTTTGAACTAAATGTTTCAAATTGTGTTGATTAGTCTCCTAGGCTCTACAGGGGTTTAATTAGACTTGGTACCTGCCAAATCAAACAATAAAAGACAAACAGAGTTTAGCTCCAGCCCTAGTCCCACATCCTGACAGCGGCTCCACCATTATCTATTTACATGTGAATTTCCATTATAATTTCATCTGAAAAAAAAACAAAACAAACCTTACACCATTAACATAGGAAATAAAGTTTAAAATCCACTATTAGGTCTTTTAAAGGTTCCTTTTAACTCTAAATTTTCAAATTCTATAGAATCTAGCAATGTAATTATTAAGGTAGTATTAAAGAAATTCCTAATTGACATTTCTATTTATTGTATGCATCTTTAGATCAATTCTGATTCTAACAACTTAAATGATTTGAATAAATTTAGGGTAAGAATGAAAATTATTTTGGGTTTCCCAAGTCAACAAGAGCAAATTGTAATAAGCCTATATAAGAGTTCACAGCATCTGTAGTGATATAGGGAAACATCTCTAAGACAGCACACTTTCTGAAGTTCATAAAATTTCAACCTTCTTCCTTAACTAAAGCACATTTTAAAAATATGCTTTGCATAGACCACCTGTTTTTAAACAGAATATAAGAAAAAAGAGTTTCTGACCTCCTATATTCAATGAAGATTGTAACTATTTTTGCTTTTTTTTCCTGTTTCATGCAACTTTGCAAAAGTAGATAAATAAACAAATATGTTAAAACACAGTGTTTAACATGTGTTCCATTGGAGAGTGAAACCAGATGGTATGGCTCTCAAGGTGTGGAGATGAAATGCAATGCAATGGGCTCTGGTGATACAGGTATAAATACTGGCTCCTGAGAGAAACCATGCAGAAGGGATTTCTCAGAGCCATACTTCACACAAATAGGAAAGTAGAGATTTCACTTTGATATCAAGTCTTGGCAATTGATATTTCTCTTCAAGTCTGTTCACCAACTTCACATTTATGTAACTGATTAACTCTAAGTACGGGAATTCACTTCTCTGGGCTTATTATTCTTACCTATACATAATGACTTTAGGCCTGATGGCTCAGAGCTGGTTTGAGCACTGGAAATGTAGCTAGTCTAAATTAAGATGTTCTGTTAGTGTTGCAAAACACATCCTGAATTTTGAAGACTTAGTGAAAAAAAATATATAAAATATTTCTAATTCTATTGTATTAATTATATGCTGACAATATTTTAGATATAGTAGTTTAAATATAGTGTATTATTAAAATTAGTTTTACTTGTTCCTTTTTGCTTTTTATTTTGGCTACTTAGAAAATTTAAAATTATTCATGTACCTCACATTAAATATCTATGAACAGCACTGTAGAGGCACTGTGATATACTGAAAGAGTGTAAGATCAAGTTTCTGGTTTTACCACTCTGAGGTAAGTAACGTGGCACAAATGCCAACTTTTCCATTGACCTTGGGCAAGTTATTATGTCTCTCTATGCTTCAAGTTTCCTCATCAGTAAAATGAATTATGCAACCTATCTTTTAAGGTTTTACAAAAATCACATAAATGCAAAGAACAAAGAACAATACCCATTACATTATATGTAAACACTATATAACTATTATTCATATCTCTAAAAGTTTTTATTATATTGAAAGAATAATACTTCATAAGATGAAATGTTTAAAGTTATTTATAAATCATAAAAACTAGGTAAATATTAGTATCTGTTCAGCTTTAAAGTCAATGAATCTATACAACCTTGGTGGCCATTACATAGTTTAAAGTTTACCAAAGTAAATATGAGTTTAGCTTTCATTCTCCTTCACCTTAGAGCATTAGTAGGCTGCTGTACATATTTTTACATCGCCTTACAGGCTATCTTCACAATGATATTTTAGTTAATACTGTGCTTAAAATGCTGAGGATTTGTGTTAACCTCACTCTCAAAGTTGTGTCACTACTAAGCATTTAGTTGCTCTTTCAATATTTTTTTTTTTAGCTTATAAACAACAGAAATTTATTTCTCACAATTCTGGAGGCTGGAAGGGTGACAGCATGGTCAAGTGAGGGCCCTCTTCCAGGTTGCAAACTTCCTGTTGTATCCTTACTTTGATATTGTATCATTTTCTGCACCATTTAGTACTTTAGAAGTATTGGAACATTGTGAGAAAAATATTTCAGCCGTAATATATATAGTATAGCTCCTGAGAGGAAGAAAGAGATTATTCTTTATTTTCAAAGTACCATACCTACTTGGAGATTTATTAGAAGAAATAGATAAAAACGATAAAAGTATATAACTGTTACAATGATTTTTATTAATAAAAACACTTACTAATACATTCCACTAGTAATTGCTGAGTGCCTACTAGGTACCAGGCACTATTCTAGGCACCAGGGACACAAGGATAATCAACATGGACAGAAATCTTGTCCTTATGACATTATGCAGCATCAAAATTATTGAGAAAGCAAGTTAAATATCTAGCATATGAGTAATAATACCCAAGTTAGAGGATGACATTGGCATTAATCAATCCTGAGCTTTTTTAAATTTTTTACTAAAACATCATTCTAACATAGTCTGAGTAGGATCAGAGACTCAGTCCCTCTCTTCACCAAATGTCAATTTACATATGATCTTCTGTGGTAGTAAAACTCATCATGAAACTTCAGAATCTTATGAATTCATTGCCAATTGGCACACACACACACACAAAAAAAACCATTTGTAGAGTAAATTACAAGTAGGTTATGTACAAAAGTGCTACCTCTGCATGAATCCTAGTGTTCCAACTAAGTGCCAAGAATTTATGTGCTCAATTTCCATTAGCATTTACAGGAATTAATAGTGCACAAATAAAAAAATAAAAAGATCCTTAACTGGAAAGTGAAAGTTGAAGAACCCTGAGATTAAACGGTGCACTTTACATATGTTTTTATGTTTTTGATAACGGCCTTTTAGAGTTAAGTTTTAGAACTCTTTAGTTGTAAGAGGTGGAGCACATTAAGCAGGGGCAGACAACTTCACGGAGGAAAGTGTTGAAAAGGCTGCACTGTGCAGTAGAAAACATTCCCTGGGCTAGGTGTCTACATACTAACTGGGTTGTAGTCCCTGACTCAAAACTTATAAAAATTTGGGGATATAAAAAGACCAATCTAAGTGAAATTGTTTTGTATAATGCTAAACAGTACATCCACTTGGACCTGAATACAGAACACATCTGATATGGTGAATACCTAGTTGATATAGAACTTTACTTTTATCAGGTTAAGTTTTTTTAATTAACTTACTAAACTTACTTTGAAAGAAATGCAAGAGACCCATGATTCCCTTGGAAGAAACCTTTTAGTCAAGACCTGAGCTTAAAAAGACCTATGATTATCAAGGGATTTAATACAAGTAGAACAAGGTGACAGTCCTAGAATTGCATACCACAACTCCTCAGGGACTGAAGGAGACACTGTATTAAATAAAACTACCAGAAATGTCCACAAAAAGAATTTTCAGCAGAGGATGAATTACTTACCGATATGCCTACCACCAGTCTATATCCCTCCAGCTTACTTAGACAACTCCTTGCCCAAACAACTAAGAAGTACTGTAGTTCTGAAAATGTTAGAATCATACCTCTATTTTACAGTTTTAATTGGGATTAAGTGATATTAAGTCCATATGCAAAAAGTATTTTACATATTGGAACTTAGGGAATAGGGCCATTTCCACTTCCACCTCTAAGCCTGTTGTTCACCTGCCCAATTCCATGCAGCACAATAACATTCAAAGAGCTGAAGAGTAACTGGAAGAAGTACAGATTATAGAGTCGATAAGTGCAAAGCATTTGGCATTTTGAATCTTTATAACCAAGGCTCACATTTTTCAAAATTGATGTGTGAAACAGTGTTTCTTATAACCCAATAATCATAGCCATGCCAGAAAAGAATTGCTACAAATCACATACCAATTGCCAATACAAGATGCCATGATTCTAGATCAGATAAAAGGAGAAAAGTAATCCCGACCAAATTCTATGTGGTGAAATTATATACACCTAGCCCCAGTCAACACAGTCTTCTGTAAGTGAGCTACCATCTTACTTCATGTTGTTGGAAGCACTATTCTATGCTCTCTATGTTCCATAGATTATAGACTCTACCACCAGCTTTGACTTTGTTCAAGCTAAAAGAACTTAAAGAGTAATTTGGCTGGTGACTTTTTTACTGTATTGAATTAGTAAAATAAATTAACACTATTTTACATAATAAACTTTTACATTCAATTCTAATTTATGGCTGGTAAAGGGAAATAAATTTCTTCTGAAAAGAAGACAAAGAGAATACAAGAAAAGATCATTTTGATTTTTACCGAAGAATAATGTCCTTGTGAAATATTTTTCCAAGTAGCTAAGTGGTCAGTTTCTGTTTCAACTACTTTCCTGTCTGTCCCACATGTAATTATTAAAAATTATAGGCAAAATTAGAATAGAGAATATTCATCATTTAAATTTTTCTTTCTATTTTATTGAGTTTTTTATACAAACTGATAAATCAAGTTTATTTTTGTTTTTAGAATATACCACCCTTTGGCTATTAAAAAATTAACAGTCATATGTCTAAAGCCAAGTAAAAGCTGCAACTAATTTGTCTTGCATTTGAGCACCAGGTTAGGAGCTCAAAGAATAAAATATCTCCTCTTGGCTTGTAATCTGCATGAGTTATTAGAAAATGGTCTGAAATTACTGAATACTAAGGCAAGTAAGGAATCATGTAAATGCTAATGTAATAAGCAAACAAAATACCCCAAAAACAGAGTAAATCCTTGGCCAAGAAAACTTTCAGCTTATAATATAAATAATTATCCCAATCTTATTAAATTAAGAAATAGAGTTCATTCAGAGCCAGTGTCACTGGTTCTTTATTTTTTCATTTTTTTAAATATCTTACAGTGCCTAGAACAGTAGAAGGTTCATAACCACCCATATATCAAAAATGTGAGGAGTGAAGCAAGATGGCGATGGAGTAGGCGGACGTACCAACTTCCAACTCCCAGAACCAAAGTGGATTATAACTCAATTTTAAGAACCATCATCTGGATAAACCAACTTTGAACTAAACTAAGTGGACTCTTCAACCAAGGAACACAGAAGAAGCCACATTGAGACTGGTAGGAATAGTGAAAACGCGAAGAGGACTGCCCAGCTCCAGGAGCAAACGGCAGCCCGGAGAGACCCGCGTGGCGGGAGGAGAGTTTGGCGGAGATGGAGGGACCTGGTCCCAGGAACCAAACCCCAGCCTACAGTCCCAGAGCCTAGAAGAGGCGTTTGGACAGTTTTGAGCTGTGAAACAAGTGAGGGAGCTCCCAGGCCTACAGTGTGGAGTATTAGGTCCCTTCCTACTCTGCTGAGGGCTGCTTAAGGGTTTGGGGTGACAGGACGCTGAAACGCGCGGTTCTGTCAGCGTGGGCAGAGGCCAAGCCAGTGGGAGCTTGGTCTAGCCCAGAGGGTCAGAGGGGATGCGCGAAAGCGGTCGGGAAGTTGCGGGCCCGCCTTTAATCCCACTTACGGGGACAAAGTGGGAGGCCAGGAATGGGCAGAAATCTGCTCTGCGAACCTGCGCAAGCCAGCCCTGACCGCGGGGACCGGGCTAGAACCAGGGACGGGCAGGGGCTCGCAGCTAAGCTCACGCTACAAGTCGCCCCCCCCGCCAGGCTGGAGAAACCGTGGTTGGCCAGTATACATGCGCGAGCAGGCTCCGGGCGCGGGAACGGGCTAGACCCCGAGAAAAGTGGAAGCTCACAGCCGAGCTCACGCTACTATCCCCGCCCGGCTGGAGAAACCGCGGATTGCATTCATACGTGCACAAGCGGGCTCCAAATGCAGGGGCGGGTTAGAGTCCGGGACGAGCGGAAGTACGCAGCTGAGCGGAAGCCAGCAAACACGCCCGGCCCAATAAACCTGGGTTTGCGACCCTGCGCAGAAGGGCCCTGGCCTCGAGGGCGGGGCTAAAGCTCGAGACAGGCAAACGCTCACAGCTGAGAGCACGTAAAAGCCCCGCCCAACCCGTGAAACTATGGCGAGCAGGCTCTGACTGAGGGTTCTGGGCGGAAGTCCGGAAATAGGCTGGGTCCGCAGCTGAGCAAAGGTGCTCACCTCTACCCTTGGTGCCAAGGCTTGTGGCTTCAGTGACAGCCCCTCCCACGGAGGAGAGGCAGAAATCACAGCCAAAGCCACAGTGGGCCGGCGCTGGCAACGCTCATACCCAACCACCCTAGGCACCAGCAGAGGGGGTGGGGGGCCTGCAGACAGACCACACCTAGAGAACACAAAAGCAACACCTACTGGACTCCAGTGGCCACAACTTGCCTATACACAGAAAAATGGGCAGGCAGAGGAATGCAAACCAAATGAATCAAGAGAAATCCCCAGAGAAGGACCTGAATGAAACAGATATAACCAAATTAACAGAAGCAGAATTTAGAATAATGATAGTTAAAATGTTCAAAGAAATTAGAGCAACAATGGATAGTCATTATGAACACCTAAATAAAGAGATAACAAGTATAAAAAATGAAATTGAAGGAGGTTCAAGATGGCGATGGAGTAGGCGGACGTACCAACTTCCAACTCCCAGAACCAAAGTGGATTATAGCTCAATTTTAAGAACCACCATCTGGATAAACCAACTTTGAACTTAACTAAGTGGACTCTTCAACCAAGGAACACTGCAGAAGCCACATTGAGACTGGTAGGAATAGCGAAAACGCGAAGAGGGCTGCCCAGCTCCCCGGAGCAAACGGCAGCCCGGAGAGTCCCACGGGGCGGGAGGAGAGTTTGGCGGAGAGGGAGGGACCTGGGTCCCAGAAACCAAGCCCCAGACTGCAGTCCCAGAGCCTAGAAGAGGCGTATGGACAGTGTTGAGATGTGAAGCAAGTGAGGATACTGTTTGTGAAAAAGACAGAGTTGTCTCGGACCCAAGAATCTTTTCAAAGGGTCAGCGCAGAAACCCTCTCTCACAACCACGCACCAGGGGCTCCAGGGAATGGGGACAGAGGAGAGGAACAGAGCAGCGGGAACAGAGATTGGACTGAAGGCACGAGAACACTCTGAGGGGCAGCCATCCTGACCCCTGGGCTAAGTCATTTCCCTAATCGAAAACAAATATTTCCCCTGGAACTAGCAACACGAGTAAGGGGAGGCAGGACACTAGCCAGGCAGGCTCTCCCGCGGCAATTGGAGCAGAGCTGCTTGGAGGAAAGGAGCTCCCAAGCCTACAGTGTGGAGACTTAAGACACTGCTATCTCTCTAAACGCTGCTGAGGGGCGGTTGGCGGCATGACGCTGAAAAGCGGTCCTGTCGGTGTGGGCGGAAGGGTCTGAGCTCAGTCTAGCCCAGCAGGACCGGAGGAGACGCGCAAAAGCGGTCCGACAGCTGCGGGCCGCCTGTGACCCCACTTGTGGGGGAAAAATACGAGCAGAGAACGGCTCTAAGACTCTGCGTAAGCCAACCCTGACCACAGAGACGGGGCTAAGACCAGGGACGGGCAAGGGGCCGAGGCTGAGCTCATGCTGCCAACCCCGCCCAAAAGGAGAAACCGCAGTGGGTTGAAATCCTTTGTGTGCGTGAGCGGCTTCCGCAGCTGGGCGCCCGGCGCGCGAGTGGCTTCCGCGGCTGGGCTCGCGCGACCGGCGGCGACCGGCGCGCCAGCGGCTTCGGCGGCTGGGCCCGCGCGACCGACACCGCCTGGCGCCTGGCTTCCGCGGCTGGGCTCGCGCAACTGGCCCCGCCTGGCGCGCGAGCGGCCTCCGCGACCCCGCCCGGCAAGTGAGCGGCTTTTGCGGCTGAACTCACCCTACTAACCCCGCCTGGCTAGAGAAACCCCGGCTGGTGGCCACCATACATGCGCGAGCTGGCGCCAAACGTGGGGGCGTGGCAGAGTCCTGATCGATCGGAAGCTAGCAGCTGAGCTAAAGCCAGCAAACACGCCCAGCCCAATAAACCACAGTGGATGCAGGAGGGCCCCGGCCTCGAGGGCGGGGCTAAATTCTGGACAGGCAAAGGCTCATAGCTGAGAGCACATCAAAAGCCCCACCCAAACCACAAAACTGCGGCGAGCAGGCTCTGACTGCTGGGGCTGGGCGTAAATCTTCTGGAAGGGGGCTGGTCCCACAGCTGAGCAAAGGTGCTCACCTCTGCCCTTGGTTCTAAGGCTTGTGGCTTGAGTGACAGCCCCTCCTGCGGAGGAGAGGTGGAAATCACAGCAACAGCCGAAATAGGCTGTCATTGGCAACGCCCACACCCAACCACCCTTGGCAGCAGCAGAGGGGGTAGCAGGCCTGCAGACAGACCACACCTAGAGAACACAAAGGGAACACCTATTGGACTCCAGTGCCCACAACTTGCCTATACACAGATAAAATGGGCAGGCAGAGAAATGCAAACCAAATGAATCAAGAGAAATCCCCAGAGAAGGACCTGAATGAACCAGATATAACCAAACTACCAGAAGCAGAATTTAGAATAATGATAGTTAATGTTCAAAGAAATTAGAGCAACAATGGATAGTCATTATGAACACCTAAATAAAGACATAACAAGTATAAAAAACGAAATTGAAATAATAAAAAAGAATCAGACAGAAATGACAAATACAATATCAGAACTGAAGACCACAATGGAAGAAATTAAAAGCAGGATGAATCACGCTGAGGATCGAATCAGCGAGTTAGAAGACACAATAAACAAAGGCACAGAAGCAGAAAAAAAAAAGAAAAAGAGACTTGAAAAATGTGAGGAAACTCTAAGGGAGCTCTGTGACAACATGAAGAGAAACAACATTCGCATCATAGGGGTGCCAGAAAAAGAGGAAAGAGGACAGGAAATGGAAACTGTGTTCAATCAAATCATAGCACAAAACTTCCCTAAATTAAGGCTGGGAAAAATTCCACATGTTCAAGAAGCACACAGAACTCCATTAAAGAGAAACCCAAAAAGATCTACACCAAGACACATCATAGTTAAAATACCAAAGCTAATGGATAAAGAAAAAATCTTAAAAGCTGCTAGAGAAAAAAAGGCAATCACCTACAAAGGAGCCCCCATAAGCCATAAGGATGACATCAGACTTCTCAACAGAAACACTTGAGGCCAGAAGGGAATGGCAAGATATAATCAAAGTAATGCAGAACAATAACCTACAACCAAGACTACTCTATCCAGCAAGGCTAACATTTAAAATTGAAGGAGAAATAAAGAGCTTTCCAGACAAAGAAAGCCTCAAGGAATACATTAAAACCAAACCAATTCTGCAAGAGATACTACGGAGCCTGTTGTGAACAGTTCAAAGGGAGGAAAGAATATAGCAAAAGAAGAATACAGGTTTAAAGAATAAAATGGCAATAAACAACTACATATCAATAATAACCTTAAATGTAAATGGATTAAATGATCCAATCAAAAGACATAGGGTAGCTGCACAGATAAACAAACAGGACCCATACATATGCTGTTTACAAGAGACACACCTTAAAACAAAAGATGCACATAGACTGAAGGTAAAAGGATGGAAAAAAATATTTCATGCAAATGGAAATGAAAAAAAAGCCGGGGTAGCAGTACTTATAGCTGACAAAATAGACTTTAAACCCAAGGCTGTAGTAAGAGATAAAGAAGGACACTACATAATGATAAAGGGAACAATTCAACAGGAAGATATAACTATTATAAATGTCTACGCACCAAATATAGGTGCCCCGACATACATAAAGCAGACTTTGATGGACATTAAGGGTGAGATTAACAGCAATACTATCATAGTAGGGGATTTCAATACCCCACTAACAACACTGGATAGATCCTCAAGAAAGAAAATCAATAAAGAAACAGCAGACTTAAAGGAGACACTAGATCAACTTGATTTAATAGATATCTTCAGAACTTTTCACCCTAAAGCAGTAGAATATACATTCTTCTCAAGCGCTCACGGTACGTTTTCTAGGATAGACCACATGTTAGGACACAAAAATGGTCTCAATAAATTCAAGAAGATTGAAATCATATCAAGCATTTTCTCTGATCACAATGCCATGAAACTAGAAATTAACCACAAAAGAAAAACTGAAAAATACTCAAACACTTGGAAACTAAGCAGCATGATATTAAATAATGAATGCATTAACAATGAGATCAAAGACGAAATAAAAAAGTTTCTAGAAACAAATGATAATGAGCATACATCAACTTAAAATTTATGGGACACAGCAAAAGCAGTTCTGAGAGGGAAGTTCATTGCACTACAGGCATATCATAGGAAGCTAGAAAAAGCTCAAATAAGCAACCTGACCCTGCAGCTAAAAGAACTAGAAAAACAACAACAAATAAAACCCAGGACAAGTAGAAGGAAGGAAATAATAAAGATCAGAGCAGAAATAAATGACATAAAGGCTAAGAAAACAATACAGAGGATCAATGAAACCCGAAGCTGGTTCTTTGAAAAGATAAACAAGATTGATGAAGCTTTAACTAGACTCACCAAGAAAAAAAGAGAGAGGTTTCAAATAAATAAAATTAAAAAGGACAGTGGAGAAATAACAACTGATACAACAGAAAAACAAAGCATTGTAAGAAAATACTATGAAGAACTATATGCCAAAAAATTAGACAATCTAGATGAAACGGACAAATTTCTTGAATCATATAAACTTCCAAAAATCAATCTGGAAGAATCAGAACACCTAAACAGACCAATTACAACAAATGAGATCGAAACAGTTTTCAAAAAACTCCCAAAAAAGAAAAGTCCTGGGCCTGATGGCTTCACAAGTGAATTCTATCAAAAATTCAAAGAAGAACTAACTCCTATCCTCCTCAAGCTATTTCAAAAAATCCAAGAGGAAGGAAGACTTCCAAACTCCATTTACGAGTGGAGCATAATTCTTATCCCAAAACCGGGCAAAGACAACACAAAGAAAGAAAATTATAGGCCTATATCCCTGATGAATTTAGACGCTAAAATTCTCAACAAAATATTAGCCAACCGGATCCAGCAATATATGAAAAAAATCATACACCATGATCAAGTGGGATTTATTCTGGAGAGGCAAGGCTAGTTCAATATTCGCAAATCAATCAATGTGATTCATCACATAAACAAAAGGAAGGACAAAAATCACATGATAATTTCAATAGATGCAGAAAAGGCATTTGATAAAATCCAGCACCCATTCATGCTCAAAACTCTCAGTAAAGTGGGAATACAGGGATCATTCCTTAACATGATAAAGGCCATCTACGATAAACTGACAGCAAACATCATACTAAATGGACAAAGATTAAAAGCAATCCCCTTAAGATCAGGAACCAGGCAGGGATGACCACTCTTATTCAACATAGTTCTGGAAGTCCTAACTACAGCAATCAGACAAGAAGAAGAAATAAAAGGCATCCAAATTGGAAAAGAAGAAGTAAAACTGTAATTTTTTGGAGATGATATGATATTGTATATAGAAAACCCTAAAGTCTCAGTCAAAAAACTACTGGACCTTATAAATGAATTCAGCAAGGTGGCAGGATATAAAATTAATACGCAGAAATCACAGGCATTTCTATATACCAACAATGAACTGTCAGCAAAAGAAATTAAGAAAACAATCCCCTTCACTATTGCAGCCAAAAAAATAAAGTACCTAGGAGTAAATTTAACCAAGGAGGTTAAGGACTTGTACTCGAAGAATTATAAAACATTGATAAAAGAAATCAAGGAAGATACAAACAAGTGGAAGCATATACCGTGCTCATGCCTAGGAAGAATAAACATCATTAAAATGTCTATATTACCCAAAGCAATTTATAAATTCAATGCAATACCAATTAAAATACCAATCACATACTTCAAAGATATAGAACACATATTCCAAAAATTTATATGGAACCAAAAAAGAACACGAATAGCCTCAGCAATCCTAAAAAGAAAAAACAAAGCAGGAGGTATCACTCTTCCAGATATCAAGGTATACTATAAGGCCATTATACTCAAGACAGTCTGGTACTGGCATAAGAACAGGCACATAGATCAATGGAACAGAACAGAGGATCCAGAAATAAACCCACAGCTTTATGGACAACTGATATTTGACAAAGGAGGAAAGAACATACAATGGAGTAAAGACAGCCTCTTTAACAAATGGTGTTGGGAAAATTGGACGTCTACCTGCAAAAAAATGAAACTAGACCATCAACTTACACCATTCACAAAAACAAACTCAAAATGGATAAAAGACTTAAATGTAAGCCGTGAAATATAAGCATCTTAGAAGAAAACATAGGCAGCAAGCTCTCCGACATCTGTAGCAGCGATATATTTGCCGATTTATCTTTACGGGCAAATGAAATAAAAGGCAAGATAAACAAATGGGACTATATCAAACTAAAAAGTTTTTGCACAGCTAAAGACAATAGGAACAGAATAAAAAGACAAACCACACAATGGGACAACATATTCGACAGCACATCTGATAAGGGGTTAATAACTAAAATTTATAAAGAACTTATAAAACTCAACACCAGGAAGACAAACAACCCAATCAAAAAATGGGCAAAAGAAATGAATAGAAATTTCTCCAAAGAGGACATACAGATGGCCAATAGGCATATGAAAAAATGCTCAACATCACTAATCATTAGAGAAATGCAAATTAAAACCACAATGAGATATCACCTCACACCAGTCAGAATGGCACTCATCAGCAAAACAACACAGAATCAGTGCTGGCGAGGATGTGGAGTAAAGGAAACCCTTCTGCACTGCTGGTGGGAATGCAGACTGGTGCAGCCACTGTGGAAAACAGTTTGGAGATTCCTCAGAAAATTAAAAATCGAACTGCCTTTTGACCCAGCTATCCCACTTTTAGGAATATACCCTAAGAACACCATAGCACTGTTCGAAAAGAAGAAATGTGCCCCCATGTTCGTGGCAACATTGTTCACAATAGCGAAGATCTGGAACAAGCCCAAGTGTCCGTCAGAAGACGAGTGGATTAAAAAGCTATGGTACATATATACTATGGAATACTACTCAGCCATAAGAAACGATGACATCGGATCATTTATAACAAAATGGATGTACCTTGATAACATTATACGGAGTGAAATAAGTAAATCAGAAAAAAAGAAAAACTGAGAACAGCATGATTACATACATAGGTGGGACATAAAAGTGAGAATATGAGACATGGACAAGAGAGTGGTGGTTATGGGATGGGGGGAGGGAGGGAAGAGTGGGATAGGGAGGAGGGGAGGGACACAGGGAAAACTAGATTGAAGGTGACAGAGGACAATTTGACTTTTGGTGATGGGTATGCAACACAATTGAATGATAAGATAACCTGGAGATGTTTTCATTGTACATATGTACCCTGATTTATTGGTGTCACCCCATTAGAATTAATAAAAAAAAAAAGGAAATCAAGGAAGATACAAATAAATGGAAGCATATATCATGTTCATGGATAGAAATAATAAACATCATTAAAATGTCTATATTATCCAAAGCAATCCATAAATTCAATGGAATTTCTATTAAAATACCAATGGCATACTTCAAAGATACAGAACCAATATTCCAAAAATTTATACCGAACCAATAAAGAACACAAATAGCCTCAGCAATCTTGAAAAAGAAGAATAAAGTGGGGGGTATTACACTCCCTGATATCAAGTTATACTACAAGGCCATGGTATTCAAAACAGGTTGGTACTGGCATAAAAACAGGCATTCAGATCAATGGAACAGAACAGAGATCCCAGATATAAACCTACACCTTTATGATCAATTGATATTTGACAAAGGAGATAAGTGCATACAATAGAGTAAAAGACAGTCTCTTTAATAAATGGTGTTGGGAAAAATTGGACAGGAACATGCAAAGAAATGAAACTAGACCACTAACTTACTCCATTCACAAAAATAAATTCATAATGGATAAAAGACTTAAATGGATAGAAGCCATAAACCTCTTGGAAGAAAACATAGGCAGTAGGCTCTCTGACATCTCTTGCAGCAATACATTTGCTGATTTATCTCCAAGGTCAAGTGAAATAAAGGACAGGATAAACAAATGGGACTATATCTAACTAAAAAGCTTTTGCACAGATAAAGATATTATGAACAAAATAAAAAGACAAACCACAAAATGGGAGAACATACTTGACAATACGTCTGATAAGGGGTTAAGAACCAAAATTTATAAAGAACTCTAAAACTCAACACCAGGAAGGTAAACAATCCAATCAAAAAATGGGCAAAAGAAATGAATAGACACTTCTCCAAAGAGGACATACAGATGGCCATTAGGCATATGAAAAAATGTTCAACATCAGTAATCATCAGAGAAATGCAAATTAAAACCACAATAAGATACCACCTCCCACTTGTCAGAATGGCTGTCATTAACAAATCAACACACAGCCTGACCAGGCGGTGGCGCAGTGAATAGAGCGTTGGACTGGGATGCGGAAGACCCAGGTCCAAGACCCCCCGAGGTCACCAGCTTGAGCACAGGCCCATCTGGCTTAAGCAAAAGCACGTCAGCTTGGACCCAAGGTCGCTGGCTCCAGCAGGGGGTTACTCGGTCTGCTGAAGGCCCGTGGTCAAGGCACATGTGAGAAAGCAATCAATGAACAACTATGGTGTCACAACGGCAATGAAAAACTAATGATTGATGCTTCTCACCTCTCTCCGTTCCTGTCTGTCCCTATCTATCCCTCTCTCTGACTCTCTCTCTGTCACTGGAAAAAAAAAAATCTACACACAATAAGTGCTGGCAAGGGTGTGAAGAAAAGGGAACCCTCCTGCACTGCTGGTGGCAATGCAGACTGGTGCAGCCACTGTGGAAAACAGTACGAAGTTTCATCAAAAAATTAAAAATGGATCTGCTGTTTGACCCAGCTATCCCACTTTTAGGAATATATCCTAAGAGTAACAAATCACTGATTGAAAAGAAGACATGCACCCCCATATATATTGCAGCATTTTTTACAATAGCCAAGATCTGGAAACAGCCCAAGTGCCCATCAAGGATGATTGGATTAAAAAGCAGTGGTACATATACACAATAAAATACTATGCGGCTGTGATAAAAAAGGAAATCTTACCTTTTGTCACAACAGGGATGAACCTGGAGAGTATTATGCTAAGTGAAATAAGGCAGGCAGAGAAAGAAAAATATCATATGACCCTACTCCTATGAGGAATCTAATGAACAATGTGAACTAAGGAATGGAATAGAGGCAGAGGTGGGTCAAAGGGACCAGAGGAAAGGGGAAGAGAGAATGGGATCAGAGAAGAGAAAGGGATTAGTGAAATTCTGTATACAAAACACAAGAGACAAAGAGAGCAGAACAGCAAATTCTACAGGGGATGCAGGAGGGCATTGGGGGGGAGGGGCAAAGGGGGTATCAAAGGGAACACATAGTGTGGGGAGAGGGAGATACATTTTATAAGACACTTGAATATATGTAAACCCAATAAATTAAAATTAAATAAAGTTCCATTAAAAAATAAAGTATAATATTAATAGTAAAATAAAGAAAAAAAGGAATTCCGGCCTTAAGTGACACACTAGATCAAATGGACATAACAGACATTTATAGAACATTTCACCCCACAACATCCATGTACATAATGATAATTTATATGTTGGGCCACAAAACTAACCCAACAAATTCAAGAAAATTGAAATTATACCAAGTATATTCTCTGACCAAACAGCTTTGAAATTATTAGTCAACTGCAAAAAGAAAGTAAAGAAACCCACAAAAATGTGGAAATTAAACAACATACTTCTAAAACAAATTCCTTTGTTAAATAAAAAATAAAAGCAGAGATCAAAAGAGATATACAATCAAGGATAACAATATGAAATATCAAAACTTCAGAGATGCAGCAAAAGAAGTTAAAGAAAAATTCTTATCATTACATGCTTATATCAAGAAACAAGAGAGATCCAAGGAAACAATGTAACATCACATCTTACAGAAGTAGAAAAGAAGAACAAAGGCAACGCAACTTTTCCAGAAGAAAGGAAATAGTAAAAATTATAACAGAACTAAAAAGAAATAGAGAACAAAAAGAGTATAAAAAATTAATACAACAAAAATCTGGTTCTTTGAAAAGATCGCTAAAATTGACAAAACCCTGGCTGGACTCACTAAGAAAAAGAGTGAAATGACTCATATAAATAAAATTCAAAATGAAAGAGGAGAGATTACCATAGACATCATAGATATACAAAGGATCATACTAGAATACTATAAAAAATTATATGTCAGGGGCAGGGGAGGAAGAGGGACCGAACGTCCAGGTGAAGAAGCAAGATGGCAATGGAGTAGGCAGACGTACCAACTTCCAACTCCCAGAACCAAAGTGGATTATAACTCAGTTTTAAGAACCATCATCTGGATAAACCAACTTTGAACTAAACTAAGTGGACTCTTCAACCAAGGAACACAGAAGAAGCCACATTGAGACTGGTAGGAATAGCGAAAACGTGAAGAGGGCTGCCCAGCTCCCCGGAGCAAACAGCAGCCCGGAGAGACCCGCGTGGCAGGAGGAAAGTTTGGCAGAGAGGGAGGGACCTGGGTCCCAGGAACCAAGCCCCAGCCTGCAGTCCCAGAGCCTAGAAGAGGCGTTTGGACAATTTTGAGCTGTGAAACAAGTGAGGGAGCTCCCAGGCCTACAGTGTGGAGTATTAGGTCCCTTCCTACTCTGCTGAGGGCTGCTTAAGGGTTTGGGGCGACAGGACGCTGAAAGGCGGTTCTGTCGGCGTGGGCAGAGGCCAAGCCGGTGGGAGCTCGGTCTAGCCCAGAGGGTCGGAGGGGACGCGCGAAAGCGATCGGGAAGCTGCGGGCCCGCCTTTAATCCCACTTACGGGGACAAAGTGGGAGGCCAGGAACAGGCAGAAATCTGCTCTGCGACCCTGCGCAAGCTGGCCCTGACCGCTGGGACCGGGCTAGGACCAGGGAAGGGCGGGGTCTCACGGCTGAGCTCATGCTACCAGCCCCGCCGGGCCGGAGAAACCACGGTATGCCATTATACGTGCGCGAACGGGCTCCGAGCACGGGAATGGGGTAGACCCCGAGACAAGTTGAATCTCGCAGCTGAGCCCACGCTACTATCCCCGCCTGGCCAAAGAAACCGAAGATTGCCATCTTACGTGCACGAGTGGGCTCCGAACGCGGGGGCGGGGTAGAGTCCGGGACGAGCGGAAGTCCACAGCTGAGCAGAAGCCAGCAAACAGGCCCGGCCCAATAAACCTGGGATTGCGACCCTGCGCAGAAGGGCCCTGGTCTCGAGGGAGGGGCTAAAGCTCCAGACTGGCAAAGTCTCACATCTGAGAGCACATTAAAATCCCTGCCCAACCCGCAAAACTGTGGCGAGCAGGCTCTGACTGCTGGTTCTGGGTGGAAGTCGGAAAACAGGCTGGGTATGCAGCTGAGCAAAGGTGCTCACTTCTACGCTTGATGCTGAGGGTGGTGGCTTGAGTGACAGCCCCTCCCGCGGTGGAGAGGCAGAAATCACAGCAAAAGCCACAGTGGACAGCGATGGCAACGCCTATACCCAACCACCCTAGACAGCGGCAGAGGGGGTGGCAAGCCTGCAAACAGACCACACCTAGAGAACACAAAAGCAACACCTACTGGACTGCAGTGGCCACAACTTGCTTATACACAGACAAAATGGGCAGGCAGAGGAATGCAAACCAAATAAATCAAGAGAAATCCCCAGAGAAGGACCTGAATGAACCAGATATAACCAAATTACCAGAAGCAGAATTTAAAATAATGATAGTTAGGATGTTCAAAGAAATTAGAGCAACAATGGATAGTCATTATGAACACCTAAATAAAGACATAACAAGTATAAAAAACAAAATTGAAATAATAAAAAAGAATCAGACAGAAATGACAAATACAGTATCAGAACTGAAGACCACAATGGAAGGAATTAAAAGCAGGATGAATCACGCTGAGGATCGAATCAGCGAGTTAGAGGACACAATAAACAAAGGCACAGAAGCAGAGAAGAAAAAGGAAAAGAGACTCAAAAAATGTGAGGAAACTCTAAGGGAGCTCTGTGACAACATGAATAGAAACAACATTTGCATCATAGGGGTGCCTGAACAAGAGGAAAGAGGACAGGAAATGGAAACTTTGTTCAATCAAATCATAGCAAAAAACTTCCCTAAATTAAGGCAGGGAAACACTCCACACGTTCAAGAAGCACACAGAACTCCATTAAAGAGAAACCCAAAAAGATCTACACCAAGACACATCATAGTTAAAATACCAAAGCTAATGGATAAAGAAAAAATTTTAAAAGCTGCTAGAAAAAAAAAGGCTATCACCTACAAAGAAGCCCCCATAAGGATGACATCAGACTTCTCAACAGAAACACTTGAGGCCAGAAGGGAATGGCTAGATATAATCAAAGAAATGCAGAACAAGAACCTACAACCAAGACTACTCTATCCAGCAAGGTTAACGTTTAAAATTGAAGGAGAAATAAAGAGCTTTCCAGAAAAAGAAAGCCTGAAGGAATTCATAAAAACCAAACCAATTCTGCAAGAGATACTACGGGGCCTGTTGTGAACAGTTTAAAGGGAGGAAAGAATAAAGCAAAAGAAGAGTACAGCTTAAAAGAATAAAATGGCAATAAACAACTACATATCAATGATAACCTTAAATGTAAATGGATTAAATGATCCAATCAAAAGACATAGGGTAGCTGCACAGATAAAAAAACAGGACCCATACATATGCTGTCTACAAGAGACACACCTTAAAACAAAAGATGCACATAGACTGAAGGTAAAAGGATGGAAAAAAATATTTTATGCAAATAGAAATGAAAAAAAAGCAGGGGTAGCAATACTTATATCTGACAAAATGGACTTTAAAACAAAGGCTGTAGTAAGAAATAAAGAAGGACACTACATAATGATATAGGGAACAATTCAACAGGAAGATATAACTATTATAAATATCTATGCACCAAATATAGAAGCCCAGACATACATAAAGCAGACTTTGATGGATATAAACGGCGAGATTAACAGCAATACTATTATAGTAGGGGATTTCAATACCCCTCTAACAACACTGGAGAGATCCTCAAGAAAGAAAATTAATAAAGAAACAGCAGACTTAAAGGAGACACTAGATCAACTTGATTTAATAGATATCTTCAGAACTTTTCACCCTAAAGCACTAGATTATACATTCTTCTCAAGCGCTCAAGGTACGTATTCTAGGATAGACCACATGTTAGGACACAAAAATGGTCTCAATGAATTTAAGAAGATTGAAATCATATCAAGCATTTTCTCTGATCACAATGCCATGAAACTAAAAATTAACCACAAAAGAAAAACTGAAAAATACTCAAACACTTGGAAACTAAGCAGCATGTTATTAAATAATGAATGGATTAATAATGAGATCAAAGAAGAAATAAAAAAGTTTCTAGAAACAAATGATAATGAGCATACATCAACTCAAAATTTATGGGACACAGCAAAAGCAGTTCTGAGAGGGAAGTTTATTGCACTACAGGCATATCAAAAGAAGCTAGAAAAAGCTCAAATAAGCAACCTGACCCTGCAGCTAAAAGAACTAGAAAAACAACAACAAATAAAACCCAGGACAAGTAGAAGGAAGAAAATAATAAAGACCAGAGCAGAAATAAATGACATAGAGGCTAAGGAAACAATACAGAGGATCAATGAAACAAGAAGCTGGTTCTTTGAAAAGGTAAACAAGATTGATGAACCTTTAACTAGACCCACCAAAAAAAAAAGAGAGAGGACTCAAATAAATAAAATTAGAAAGGACAGTGGAGAAATAACAACTGACACAACAGAAATACAAAGCATTGTAAGAAAATACTATGAAGAACTCTATGCCAAAAAATTAAACAATCTTGGTGAAATGGACAAATTTCTTGAATCATATAACCTTCCAAAAATCAATCTGAAAGAATCAGAACACCTAAACAGACCAATTACAACAAATGAGATCGAAACAGTTATCAAAAAACTCCCAAAAAAGAAAAGTCCTGGGCCTGATGGCTTCACAAGTGAATTCTATCAAAAATTCAAAGAAGACCTAACACCTATCCTCCGCAAGCTATTTCAAAAAATTCAAGAGGAAGGAAGACTTCCAAACTCCTTTTATGAGGCGAGCATAATTCTGATTTCAAAACCGGGCAAAGACAACACAAAGAAAGAAAATTATAGGCCTATATCCCTGATGAATTTAGACGCTAAAATTCTCAACAAAATATTAGCCAACCGGATCCAGCAATATTTGAAAAAAATCATACACCATGATCAAGTGGGATTTATTCTGGAGAGGCAAGGCTGGTTCAATATTCGCAAATCATTCAATGTGATTCATCACATAAACAAAAGGAAGGACAAAAATCACATGATAATTTCAATAGATGCAGAAAAGGCATTTGATAAAATCCAGCACCCATTCATGCTCAAAACTCTCAGTAAAGCGGGAATACAGGAATCATTCCTTAACATGATAAAGGCCATCTATGATAAACCGACAAGAAACATCATACTAAATGAACAAAAATTAAAAGCAATCCCCTTAAGATCAGGAACCAGGCGGGGATGCCCACTTTCACCACTCTTATTCAACATAGTTCTGGAAGTCCTAGCTACAGCAATCAGACAAGAAGAAGAAATAAAAGGCATCCAAATCGGAAAAGAAGAAGTAAAACTGTCACTATTTGCAGATGATATGATATTGTATATTGAAAACCCTAAAATCTCAGTCAAAAAACTACTGGACCTTATAAATGAATTCAGCAAGGTGGCAAGATATAAAATTAATACTCAGAAATCAGAGGCATTTCTATATACCAACAATGAACTGTCAGCAAAAGAAATTAAGGAAACAATCCCCTTCACTATTGCAACCAAAAAAATAAAGTACCTAGGAGTAAATTTAACCAAGGAGGTTAAGGACTTGTACTTGGAAAATTATAAAACATTGATAAAAGAAATCAAGGAAGATATAAACAAGTGGAAGCATATACCATGCTCATGGCTCGAAAGAATAAACATCATTAAAATGTCTATATTACCCAAAGCAATTTATAAATTCAGTGCAATACCAATTAAATACCAATGACATCCTTTAAAGATATAGAACATATATTCCAAAAATTTATATGGAACCAAAAAAGAACACGAATAGCCTCAGCAATCTTAAAAGGTAAAAATAAAGCAGGAGGTATCACTCTTCCAGATATCAAGGTTTACTATAAGGCCATTATACTCAAGAAAGCCTGGTACTGGCATAAAAACAGGCACATAGATCAATGGAACAGAACAGAGGATCCAGAAATAAACCCACAGCTTTATGGACAACTGATATTTGACAAAGGAGGAAAGAACATACAATGGAGTAAAGACAGCCTCTTTAACAAATGGTGTTGGGAAAATTGGACATCTACCTGCAAAAAAATGAAACTAGACCATCAACTTACACCATTCACAAAAACAAACTCAAAATGGATAAAAGACTTAAATGTAAGCCGTGAAACCATAAGCATCTTAGAAGAAAACATAGGCAGCAAGCTCTCCGACATCTGTAGCAGCAATGTATTTGCTGATTTATCTCCACGGGCAAATGAAATAAAAGGCAAGATAAACAAATGGGACTATATCAAACTAGAAAGTTTTTGCACAGCTAAAGACAATAAGAACAGAATAAAAAGACAAACCACACAATGGGACAACATATTCGACAGCACATCTGATAAGGGGTTAATAACTAAAATTTATAAAGAACTTATAAAACTCAACACCAGGAAGACAAACAACCCAATCAAAAAATGGGCAAAAGAAATGAATAGAAATTTCTCCAAAGAGGACATACAGATGGCCAATAGGCATATGAAAAAAATGCTCAACATCACTAATCATTAGAGAAATGCAAATTAAAACCACAATGAGATATCACCTCACACCAGTCAGAATGGCACTCATCAGCAAAACAACACAGAATCAGTGCTGGCGAGGATGCGGAGTAAAGGAAACCCTTCTGCACTGCTGGTGGGAATGCAGACTGGTGCAGCCACTGTGGAAAACAGTTTGGAGATTCCTCAGAAAATTAAAAATCGAACTGCCTTTTGACCCAGCTATCCCACTTTTAGGAATATACCCTAAGAACACCATAGCACTGTTCAAAAAGAAGAAATGTGCCCCCATGTTCGTGGCAACATTGTTCACAATAGTGAAGATCTGGAACCAGCCCAAGTGTCTGTCAGAAGACGAGTGGATTAAAAAGCTATGGTACATATATACAATGGAATACTACTCAGCCATAAGAAACGATGACATCGGATCATTTATAACAAAATGGATGTACCTTGATAACATTATACGGATGGAAATAAGTAAATCAGAAAAAAAGAAAAACTGAGAACAGCATGATTTCATACTTAGGTGGGACATAAAAGTGAGAATATGAGATATGGACAAGAGAGTGGTGGTTACGGGATGGGGCGAGGGAGGGAAGAGTGGTATAGGGAGGAGGGGAGGGACACAGGGAAAACCAGATAGAAGGTGACAGAGGACAATTTGACTTTTGGTGACGGGTATGCAACACAATTGAATGATAAGATAACCTGGAGATGTTTTCATTGTACATATGTACCCTGATTTATTGGTGTCACCCCATTAGAATTAATAATATATATATATATATCTATGTCACCAAATTCAACAATCTAGAAGAAATGGATAAATTCCTAGAACTTTCTAATCTTCCTACCTTGAGTCATGAAGAACTGGAAATCCTAAATAGACCTATAAGTAGTAAGAAATAGAAACAACTATCAAAAACCTCCTCAAAAACAAAAGTCCTGTACCAGGTGCCTATATTAGTGAATTCTACCAAACATACAAAGAAGACTTGATATCTATTCAAGTCTTCCAAAAAATTGAAGAGAAGCAATAATCCCTAACACATTTTATGAAGCCAAAATAACTGTGATCTCAAAACCTGGCAAGGACAACACACAAAAAAGAAAAGCACATGCCAATATCTTTAATGAACACAGATACAAAAATTCCAACAAAATACTAGCAAATTGAATACAATACATTACAAAAATAATACATCACAATTAAGTTGGATTGATTAGAGTAGCACAAGGATGGTTCAATAAATGCAAATTGATCAGTGTAATACATCATATCAATAAAACAAAGAAAAAATCATAGATCCTATCAATAGATACATAAATAGCATTTCATAAGATACAACATCCGTTTATGTTTAAAATACTCAATAGGGTATAGAAGGAAATTACCTCAACATAATAAAATCCATATATGACAAATCATCAGCCAATATCATACTATTTGGTGAAAAACTGAAGGCTTTCTCTCTAAAATCAGGTCCAAGAAAAGGCTGCCCACTCGCTTCATTCTTTAGCATAATACTGGAAGTCTTTGCCAGAGCAATCAGGCAAGAAAAAGAAATAAAAAGCATCCATATCGAGAAAGAAGGAGTAAAGGTATCACTTTTTGACCCTGTATATAGAAAACCCCAAAGACTCCACCAAAAAACTATTACAAACAAAAAACAAATACAATATTGTTGGGCAGATAAAATATAATATGCTCACTTTTTTAAAGATGGTGCTGCCCATTAGGAAGCCCATCACCCAGGTGATATTATTTGCCCTTATGCTTGGGATGGCTGTAGGGGAAAAGCTGTAATGTAAGCAGGCCGGTCGTTATAGCCTAAGGCTTAGTTTTAAGAGTAAGCTCTTCTCCACACCCTTGACTGATTGGATGATGTGGGGTGGTGCGCTCTCCTGAGGAATCCCATTGTGCCTCCATTGGTGGCTTTGTATTGGAGACTTCCTTGCTTGTAGATTGGATTAAAGGTTTTGAATCTATGCTATAAAGTGGGGCAGACCAGGAGCTCACTCTTGGTTCTTGGTTCCTGAGGTATTAGAGAGGAGAGCAGAGTAAGGCCACATGGAGGCCAGGAGAAGCAGCCAAGATAGTAGAATGCTGAGGAAGAAGCCAGTTTGTGCAGAGTTTGTGTAGAGAAAAGGAGATGGGAAACAGAGGTGAATAAGTCTGGTGAGCTAGAAACGTTTGATTCTAGGAAACTCGGATAAGTCAGTAGCTTTGTGAGCACTGAATGAGTGGGTTTTGGAGCCCAGTGTGTGTTTTTGCTTGCCCGCCAGGTGCAAGCTAGAATTAAAGATGATGGTTCACCAGTTCTTGGCTCCATTGTTTCATTACCGACTGTTTAAATCTAATGTGAACCTGCATGGGCCGGGCTGCTGTGATGGTGGCCCTGACTTCTGGCTTTACAAGTATAGTCTCAGGATATAAAATCAATACACAAAAATCTACTTTCTTATACACCAATAATGAAACTTCAAAAAATGAATTCTAAAAAACAATTCTTTTTACAATTGCAACAAAAAAATAAAATACCTAGGAATAAACTTAACAAAGGATGTGAAGGGTCTATATAAGAAATACTACAAAGAATTACTAAAAGAAATTGAAAACATACAACAAAATAGAAAAATATTTCATGTTCATGGATAAAAAGAATCAACATAGTTAAAATGGCCATATTACCCAAAGCAATATACAAATTTAATGTAATCCCCATTAAAATCCCAATATCACTTTTTTAAAAAGAAACAGAACAAAATATCACCAGCTTTGCATGGAATCATGAAAGACTGACTAGCCAAAGCAATCTTAAGGAAAAAAAAATAATGAAACCAGAGGTAACACACTACCTGACTTCAAATTATACTACAGAACCAACATAATCAAAACCGCATGATATTGGCAGAAAAACAGACATACAGACCAATGGAACAGAATGGAGAGGCCAGAAATAAAACCACATGTATATGGACAAATAACTTTGGACAGAGGAGCCAAAACACACAATGGAGAAAAGAAAGCCTCTTTAATAAATGGTGCTGGGAAAATTGGAAAGCCACTTGCAAAAGAATAAAAGTAAAGTACAGTTTGTCGCCATGTATAAAAATTAATTCAAAATGGATCAAAGACCTAAATATAAGATCTGAAACAATAAATTACATAGAAGAAAACATAGACACTAAACTGATGGACTATGGTCATAATCGAGAACACTATGGATTTGACCTCAGAGGGAAGGGAAGTAAAGGCAAAAATAAATAAATTACTTTATCAAACTAAAAAGCTTCTGTACAGCAAAAGAAATCTCCAACTTAACACAAAAGCAACACACCAAATGAGAGGAGATATTTGCAAACAACATTTTTTGATAAGGAGTCAATATCCAAAATATATAAAGAACTCACAAAGCTCAGCAACAAACAAGCAAACAATCCAATTAAAAAATGGGGAGAGATCCTGAACAGACACTTCTCCCAAGAAAACATACAAAAGCCCAACAGACATATGAAAAGATGCTCATCTTCACTAGCTAATTGAGAAATGAAAATCAAAACTACAATGAGATACCAGCTCACACCTGTTAGATTGGCTGTTTTCAACAAGACATGTAACAACAAATGTTGGAGAGGTTGTGAAGAAAAAGGAACCTTCATTCACGGCTGGTGTGAATGTAAACTAGTACAACCATTATGGAAGAGAGTATGGTAGTTCATCAAAAAAATAAAGCATAGAGCTACCATATGACCCAGCAGTCCCTCTACTGGTTATTTACTGAAAGAACTCGAAAACATTGCTATGCAAAGACACATGCACTCCCATGTTCATCGCAGCATTATTAACAGTGGTCAAGATATGAAAACAGCCTGACCGGGCGGTGGCACAGTGGATAGTGTCGGACTGGGACACGGAGGGCCCAGGATCCACACCCCGAGGTCGCCAGCTTCAGCACGGGCCCATCAGATTTGAGCAAGGCTCACCAGCATCACTGGCTCAAGCAGGGGGTCACTCGGTCTGCTGTAGCCCTCCAGTCAAGGACATATGAGAAATCAATCAATGAACAACTAAGGAACCACAACGAAGAACTGATGTGACTCTCTCTCTCTGCCACACACACACACACACACACAAAATATATATATGATATATATGTATATGGAAACAACCAAAGTGTCCTTCGATAGAGGATTAAAGAATATGTAGTACATATATGTAATGGAATACTACTCAGCCATAAGAAATTATGATATATTACCATTTATAACGACATGCGTGGACTTTGAGAGCATTATATTAAGTGAAATAAGTAAATCAGAAAAGACTAAGAACTATAGCATTTCATACATCGGCAGGATATAAAACTGAGACTCATGAACACAGATAAAAGTAAAGTGGTTGCCAGGCAAAGGGAGAGGTGGGAGGGGAGTAAAAAGGGAAAAACATACAGTAATAGAAAATGATTTGACTTTGGATGATGGGCATACACACAATCAACAGTTTCAATGCTATAGAGAAGTTCACTTGAAATCTATGTACTCTTACTAATCAGTGTCATCACATTAAATTTGATTTCTAAATAAAATAATTTGGTAAGAGTTGAGAATGCTAAAGGTACATGTTTTTAAAGATTAAATGACAAGCTTTAAGTGGGATAGTACTTTAAATAAATGATTAAGCCCTGGCCGGTTGGCTCAGCAGTAGAGCATCTGCCCGGCATGTGGAAGTACCAGGTTCGATTCCTTGTCAGGGCACACAGGAGAGACGCCTATCTGCTTCTCCACCCTTCTCCCTCTCCTTCCTCTTTCTGTCTGTCTCTTCCTCTCCCACAGCCAGGGCTCCATTGGAGCAAAGTTGGCCCCGGCGTTGAGGACGGCTCCATGGCCTCTGCCTCAGGTGGTAGAATGGCTCAGATTGCAACTGAGCTACACCCCAGGTGGGCAGAGCATCCCCCCTGGTGGGTGTGCAGGGTGGATCCTGGCCGGGTGCATGCGGGAGTCTGTCTGACTGCTTCCTGGCTTTTAACTTCGGAAAAATACAATCAATCAATCAATCAATAAATAAATAAATATTTTTAAAATCTTCTTAGAATGCTTTATCCGAGCCTATCAGTCTCTGTATTTGCCAGGAATTGTTTACATCAGTGGTAGTCAACCTGGTCCCTACCCCCCACTAGTGGGCATTCCAGCTTTCATGGTGGGTGGTAGCAGAGCAACCAAAGTATAAATAAAGAGATAGATTTGACTATAGTAAGTTGTTTTATAAAGATTTATTCTGTCAAACTTAGCAAAAATCCGACATAAAGTACTTGGTAAGTAATTATTATCATATGCTTTAACTTGCTGTAACTCTGCTTTATAAATTTTATAAAGTTACTTCCCTACTTTATAAATCACCATTACTGTGGAACCGGTGGGCGGTTAGAAAATTTTACTACTAACAGAGATACAAAAGTGGGTGGTAGGTACTAAAAGGTTGACTATCCCAGTTTACATCCTGACACACATTTTCACATAAATGATGGTTTGAATTGAAATAGTGCATTTGACCATCGTGAGATGTCCATCACTTAACAAAAATCTGAAATGTCCTCTTAATTTTGAAAATAAATGCTTTTTAAAATAAATATTATTATTAGAACCAAACTAGATAAGTTACATCAGACTTCCTAATCCACTGATCAACATAGTAAATGTAACATGCTAAGACTCTGAAAACTTTAGGATCCTTCAAACACTAGGTGGATATAGTATGTTGCCATTCCTTGCTTAGTCCCTCTACCCTTAATATAGTTTTTCTAGATTTGATTTGAATACTTTCAATAACTTCATATTTGAGAACTAGCAGATGATATGAAATTTTTGTCAGTTATTAAATATTTTTAAACCCCTGTTGGTGGAAGACTTTAATGTTTTCTTCAGTAGAATTAATGAACAAAATGAAAACTATCTCATTAATTTCTTGAGCCCCCTTGTGAGGCCAAAAAAGAACATTAGATCTAATAACTGGAAAAACTGAAGAACTAGTAGATGTAACCATATTCATTTACAAAAGAAATTATACCCTTAATATACTCTGAGATGTGGATTTAAAAGAATATTGCATACACATCCCTCCCTTATTTTTAAAGAATCAATACCTTTTTCTTAAAGTATATTTACTCTTGGATGCTGGCCCCATTCGTTTTGGCACAGTAAATTAAATTGTTTCGTGGTGTGGCAGGACAGTTGCCCTTTTAATTTACTTTTAAATAGCTTTTCCCTAAGCCATACAACCTAAGATCTGGCCAATCATCGATAGTCAGAAAATTTATCAGTTTTTTATTTTATATATTTTTTTTAATTGCAAAAACTCAGGAAATAACTCAGGAAAGTTCAGTGAGGTCTTAACTGGGAAATTTTAAAAAAGAACTAGTTGAGCCTGACCAGGCGGTGGCGCAGTGGATAGAGCGTCAGACTGGGATGCGGAAGACTCAAGTTCAAGACCCAGAGCTCACCAGCTTGAGCGCGGGGCCCATCTGGCTTGAGCAAAAGCTCGTCAGCTTGGACCCAAGGTCGCTGGCTCCAGCAAGGAAGGGGTTGCTCGGTCTGCTGAAGGCCCACGGTCAAGGCAGATGTTAGAAAGCAATCAATGAACAACTAAGGTGTTCCAACGACAATGAAAAACTAATGATTGATGCTTCTCACCTCTCTTCGTTCCTGTCTGTCTGTCCCTATCTATCCCTCTCTCTGACTCTCTCTCTGTCCCTGTAAAAAATAAATAAATAAAATAAAAAAAGAACAAGTTGACTTTATTTGTAGTTCCATAAAATTGAATTTGACATTTCACTCAGAAATTGTAAACTACTGTATAGTTTTGATTTCTTCTTAATTTGATTTGCAAGAAAGTGGAGTGTTTTTCTTGACTGGAATGTCCTCAGTTACTCCAGATCTAGTGTAGGATAGATTTTTCTAGATTAAGGGAATACCAGAGTGAAGTGCTTTATATACATTTTATTTTTAAAAATCATTATTTTTTAGTAGATTTAGGACATCTCAAAACAAATTAAGAAAATGTAACATTATTTCAGTATTGCCAACATAGGACTTTGTGTAATTACTGTGACATCATGACAGTGAAGTATTCATTTTTAAGCTTTAAATGGAAAGCTTTACCTTGGTATAACCAATAGAAATACAATATGTAAATTAATCTATATTATCTGTATGCTGATTGGCTTAAATTCCCTTGCGTGTCACATCCTCATCACCCAACAGTGAGGTATTTTACTGCTGTCCGGAGATCAAATTATTACTGTAAAGATCTTTATTTTTCTGTTTCATTAACCAATTATTATAAAGCAATAAGCATGCATGAGGAGAAGCAGACGTTTTACATCGGGAATTAATGGAAGCAAGCCGGCTAGTTTTTTGGAGGTGGGGAGTTGTTTAAAATCTCATCTTTACCTCACAAACAATATTCTTCCAAAGTGGTAAATTAAGGAAATACATTATTCCAGAGACATCCCTAAACACCCAGTGTCAGACTATGTGGTGTGCTGTGATACCATCGGACCTTTTGGACGGGTGTAAGTTTTATTCCTAGTATTTTTCTTTCGTTATAACAAAGGGGAAAAAAAGAAAAACAGACACAACTGCTTTGGCATTACCGATCTATTGCTAATTCGTACTTGCAAGAAGGGAAAAGGAAGGCTGTCGACCAGTGGGGTGAATGCAAAGAATAGTAATTTAAAATTCTGTAAATTCTTAACTCATATTGATTAAGGTAGAACAGATCTAAATAATTTTGCAGTTGTCTGAATTTAGTTTTTACCTACTTAACGCATATTTGCGTGCATTCGAGAAGAGAGGACTAACAAAGACAGGCTGCCTTCTTCCCATTGACAAGATTTTTTAACTGCATTTAAATATATATTTCACTCTCTCTCCCTCCCTCCCTTTCTTCTTTTTCTTTATACGCCCCCTCCCCACCCTAGCTAACCTGAAAATGTAAAGGTCAGCAGGGAAAATCACTTAAAAAGAAACCTAAAAGAAGATCCCAATGCTTTGGAGAACTCTGAACGAGAAAGCAAGAAAATGTTCGGGGAAGGCGAGGGTTCCGAGAAGGTGAGGAGGGCGGGCACTCCCGGCCAGGTGGCTTCCCAGTGCGCGGCCCTGGGGGAGGCTGGGCCTGAGGTCTTGCGCGAGCCTTTCCAGTCCCCGCTTCAAATGCGGGTAGGGGCAAGTTCAGAAGCAGTCACAAGGATACAGAAGCCAAATTTTGCCAAATCAACAGGCCAGGACACTCAGCAAACTCCGGCAGTTCTGGAAACAGATCTGGGCTCCGGTTAGCTCCACCACGGCCCCCGCCGCCGCCGCTGCCCCTGCGATACTGGTGTAGACCGTGCCGCTGCGACAGGGGAGGACGCGGTTGGAGCTCCAGGAGGCTCCAGCGCGCAGGCGCCGCCGAGCCCTGCCTGGTTGCTCAGTCAAAGCACTAAGGAAAAAAAATCAGCAATTTATAGAAAGAAGAAGCTATAGTCTGTCGGGATATCCAACACCAACAGGTAGGAGGACATACTCTGGGTTAAGTTTTTTTTTTTTTTGGTGGGGGGACTCACAGTGTTGATGAAATTGCAGGTTCACCGGGAAAGAGCTCACCTCCCCCATGGTGTATGTGTGTGTCTGTGTGTGTGTGTGTGTGTGTGTGTGTGTTTAAACAATAAAATGCATAATAGAAGTACATTCAGACAATGCATCTTCAGTAGGACTTATTCAAAGCTCCATTTCTGGAAAGCGTTGCAAGACTGAGGAATATCAGACAGCGAACCGCCGGAACACTTCCCCTGCGGCGCAGAAGCAGCCTTCTCTCCCCATCTTCGCGTATGTAATGCATGTCTCTCTCCCCTCCTCCTCCTCCTCCACCCCCATTATAAATCCAGGGGTGGCGGATTTCAGGTTTCGTAATATTGCATGATGAGATCGGTATTTACCCGGGATGTACTAGTGGGGAAATTAAAATCATCGAACGCAGTTTTTCCTGGGCTACCATCAGCATATTCCCGGCAAGTGAAAAGTGGCAAAAGAAACATGCTTAGTGGGAATAACAGAGGAAGCCAGCCGATTCCCCCTAGTGTGGTTCCCAGGCATCTAGGAGGAAATATGCATTTTGCTTTAAAATGCAGCCACTTTCGATTTGCAACAAAGACTATGAGTAAAAATGGAAAGGTTTAATTGCCTGAGAAATACAGGTTAATGTTAAATTTATTTGAATCCCGTCATCCAAGATTTACAAATGGAAGTGCATTATTCCTCTGGGTGTGATTTCCTGGCCAATATTTATATTAACCATTTTTAATAATCAAGTGTGCTTAAAAGAAAAAATTTGCCAAAAATGGGCTGGGGTGGGGGTGGGGAGACAAAAGATTAAATCACATCAATTCCTGGGACAAGTTCTTATTAATTTAGAAGTCTTATGTTGAAATTATTCTTTAAAGAATCAACACTCATAATATGCAGCATGAATAGAGACATTTGAGTTAAAAGACAAATATTTTGCAAGGGTTTTTTGGATCCATATCAGCAGAGAAGCTGCCTGTAATATACTGATAGATACTAATCGACCTCAAATAAAATACAGTTTCCTCTCTGTCTCCTATTATCAATCTTGTAGATTCCTCTGCAACACTAGTGACTAATTCCTGGACTGGCATATTTTATGATTGTGGAACATTATTCTTTTTGTCCTAAAGGTACCTAATAAGATGTATGTTCTCTAAAATAAGAACATTTTAGAATTTATTTAGCTCAGAAAACTAAGCAATCCAATATTCTGAAATCTCAAGCAAAGGTACTAAAGCAAATATTATTCAAAATTAAAACTTTATATACTTCTCCATAAAACAACAGCTTTATGTTAGCACTGTCTGATATCACTGCTTGTTAACTTAAGAACTGATAGCTCATTTTTCTTTTCCAGATATTCTGATGGCAAATCAAATGGAAGAAAAGAGGAAGCATGACAGGAGATTGGATCAGTTCTCTTTATGGATTACATTTTCAGTAAAATGTATAGATCGATCTTTTCCTTGTTCTATTTAGATCATGAAACTTGACTGAGGCTGTGTCTTTATCCTCCATCCATCTATGGCGAACTATAGCCATGCAGCTGACAACATTTTGCAAAATCTCTCTCCTCTAACAGCCTTTCTGAAACTGACTTCCTTGGGTTTCATAATAGGAGTCAGCGTGGTGGGCAACCTTCTGATCTCCATCTTGCTAGTAAAAGATAAGACCTTGCATAGAGCACCTTACTACTTCCTGTTGGACCTTTGCTCTTCTGATATCCTCAGATCTGCAATTTGTTTTCCATTTGTATTCAACTCTGTCAAAAATGGCTCTACCTGGACTTATGGGACCCTGACTTGCAAAGTGATTGCCTTTCTGGGGGTTTTGTCCTGTTTCCACACTGCTTTCATGCTCTTCTGCATCAGTGTCACCAGATACTTAGCTATCGCCCATCACCGCTTCTATACAAAGAGGCTGACTTTTTGGACGTGTTTGGCTGTAATCTGCATGGTGTGGACTCTGTCTGTGGCCATGGCATTTCCCCCAGTTTTAGATGTGGGCACTTACTCATTCATTAGGGAGGAAGATCAATGCACCTTCCAACACCGCTCTTTCAGGGCCAATGATTCCTTAGGATTTATGCTGCTCCTTGCTCTCATCCTCCTAGCCACACAGCTTGTCTACCTCAAGCTGATATTTTTTGTCCATGATCGAAGGAAAATGAAGCCAGTCCAGTTTGTAGCAGCAGTCAGCCAGAACTGGACTTTTCATGGCCCCGGAGCCAGTGGCCAGGCAGCTGCCAATTGGCTAGCGGGATTTGGAAGGGGTCCCACACCACCTACTTTACTGGGCATCAGGCAAAATGCAAACACCACGGGAAGAAGAAGGCTATTGGTTTTAGATGAATTCAAAATGGAAAAAAGAATCAGCAGAATGTTCTATATAATGACTTTTCTTTTCCTAATCTTGTGGGGCCCCTACCTGGTAGCCTGCTATTGGAGAGTTTTTGCAAGAGGGCCTGTAGTACCAGGGGGATTTCTAACAGCTGCTGTCTGGATGAGTTTTGCCCAAGCAGGAATCAATCCTTTTGTCTGCATTTTTTCCAACAGGGAGCTGAGGCGCTGTTTCAGCACAACCCTTCTTTACTGCAGAAAATCTAGGTTACCAAGGGAACCTTACTGTGTTATATGAAGGAGCATCTGTAAATCTTTAGCCTTGTGAAACACTGTCCTTCTTTGTTAAGCAGTTGTGGCCTGTAGCCATATCTTGAGAAGAAAATCAAGAATGGGATTAGCAGTTATAAGGATTTGGGCAACATTCTGCAGTCTTTGCAATCGTTCACCTAATAATTCTATTTTAAGTCTCAGAGTGATCCTGCTGACTGCCCATGAAGGTTTGTAATTAAGAAAGGACTGAACCACTGCCCTAAGTTTCTTTATGTGGTTGAAAACTAGATAATGAAATTAGCAGGTGCTAAGTATCAGTGCTAAATGTTGTGTATATCACTACTTATGAAAAAAACATTTAAAAAACCAATTAGCATTGGACATTTTAATAAATTAACTTGACATGAGGTAAATCTGTTGATAAAAAATAATTTTAGAAGTTTGAAGATGTTAAAACATTTCATACTATTATTATTTTGCAAAGCCTAATATATTTGGGGACTTAAAGTACTGTAATCCACTAAATATATGCCATGAATTATTGGATTATCACACTTTTTAAAAATCACCTTGTAAGTTTGGAGGAGCATTCCAAAGCAGTATATTGGTTCCATTTAGAGTGTACTTTTTTTTTTATTAATACATTACTATTTCTAAATACCAATTTCTTACCCACTAAATTGCTAGCATTGAACTGTATTATGTGATTTTTGTTGATTTGGTGTAGAATTTTTCCAATTCATTTTTATTTTGTGAATGCTAGATAGTGGTCTGGAAGGCAACATTAATGGTACAAACTGGTCACAACTGAGAAGTTCGAATAATTCAGAATAAACACATGTTGCCTTAAAGAGTTATCTAGTATCTTTCATCTTATTTAGCATTGAAGCAAATAGTTAAAGGAAATCAAACCAGTAACTGGTCATGGTCATGCATCTGGAGCTACATAGAGGATCATTAATACTCTTTTTCATTTTTCCTCACATGGTTTAAAAATTAAGGTACACATCATTAAGATAATGAGATTTTCTTCTGAGGTGTGCTACCCAGTCTGGTGTGTTCTAAGAAATAGGCAGTTGATCTGTTTATATTTGAAGTCAGCTGTCAAGGGGAGACCGCAGCCTTAGTATGACATCCTGCACAATTTGTGAACTGTTTATTCCACAGAAGGCACAGTCTTGTTTATACTTTCTGCACATTCAGCATATTGGTCGTTTCAATTATTTCAGATTTAACTTGTGAAAGCTTATGATTTCTGGTATTTTAGAAGTATATTAGAGTCTGTGAGTCTCATTCTTTAAGATACAGATGTGTGAATTTCAATATAAAGTTGCATTTGCCAAAACTTACCTGTGTAGCCTGTTACTTTTCTTGGAATAAATTTTACAGTTTTGACAATTTTTTTGACCGGGAAAGCAAGCACAAACTAGGAAGACTAGCTTTGTTTTGTTGTTGTTGTTGTTGTTGTTGTTGTTACTTACTCTATTTTAGAACTGAAAATGTGTGAATGATAGGGAGCATAGAGCTGATAAACTGAGCAAATTATATTATTTGTAAAAGCATGATAGCTTATCATTATTATCCTTCTATTTCTTACAAGCCAGTAATATTTAGAGACATACCGGCTTAGTTGATTGGTTCAGAATTTTAATATTAATACCACATTTTAATCTGAGGCAGGGTAGAAATTTTTATTTAGCTTGTAAAAGGAATGGTTTACAATAACGTTATGACAAAACCATAAAAGTGATTGTTTTTATTTTTCATTGTTTCTTTTCTTTAGTTTTTTTTTTTTTGTATTTGAAAAATAAGTTTAGGAATATGGAACAGAATTATTTTATTGCTACAGTACTTCTGTAAAGAGAATATAAATATAAATAAGGAAAAGTAATGGTAATGTCTCAGTGATATATACAACTATTCAATTTTACTCGTACAAGGACAGCTCAAGCTGTGATTTAGTGAGGATTCTGTTTGACCTCATTTTTACTTTATACCAAATTTGACTGGATCTGAGACAAAGTTTAGTGTACTACACTGAGTTGAACCTAGCAATAAAGTCCCCTTGTTGGGATTAAAATTATTAGCCACTATACTATAATAAAGGAAAGATCAAAAGATATTCCAGTAACATTATGTGTTCAACTAAAAAAATTACAGTAGAGACATAATTGCATTGATAATATTTATAGGAAAGCTTTGCTTAGAGGTTCAAATACCACCAGGAACCAGTAGAAAATTCGGCAATGATCCTAAACTGAGAGTGACCAGGTTTCATCTACACTTTATTTAGCTCAGTTACTATTACTGAAAAGGGGACCTGACCCTTGGCCAGTCTGCCTAGGGCAGCCTGGTGTGGGTTCTTGACTTAATGCTGAAAAGACTTTACAACATGAATCCAGGTGATTTTGAGAGTACACTTATTAAAGCTGGGGACCCTGAAACAAGGAAAGGTTTAGGGTAGAAGAAGCAACAGGCAAGAACCCAGGCAGGGATACTTTGTTTCTCTAAAAATGTTCTAAGAAAGAAGTAAGCCTAGGCAGGATGTTTTGGCTCACTGACAAGTCAGAGAAAAGGGGATCTTCAGGGTCAGGGGATTAGCCCAGGACAAGCAGCTACCGCTCATTTCTCCCCTGGTTGTAAATCTTGTAGGAGGTGCATGCCTATGGGGGAAGAAGAGTGGGAGGGAAAGGCCCGGGCATGCTGGGGGTGAGGGAGCAGGCACTGGATCCTTGGTTTTGAGGGTTTTTAAAGGCTGAAATTTTAAGGGAGATTAAAATAGAATATTTATCAGCTTTTCCCTTTTAGGGTCATGGTCTTTACTGTTTGGTTAGTGCCTGGGCAGGGGGGCATTAGTCATTGCTGCTGGTCCTGGTATTGCCCTTCTAGTTTTGCTGCTTTTGTGGGCCTAGAGCTGAAGCCTAACTGAGGCCTAGATGTTGTCTCTAGGGAGGTGACCTTCAGTATCTGGCTGAAAATTGCTCAGTCACCTGTCAGTTTCCCCATTCTACTTGCCAAAAAATTTCCTGAGCTTCTTAGTATCCTGTCATCAACCACATTGTATTTTGGAATCCTAAATTCAGTTGTTAATACTATACACAAAGTAACGATGTTGGCCTCCAAAATTTACTTTATTGTAAATATAACTAAAAATATAATTATAAAGACATATTTCTTTTCAGTCATGTAATAGTAAGCTGTGTTGCAACAGGTGCTACTGTAGGATAGTTGCAAACAAGACCACTTCTACATATTCACCATGAGATAAATGTACCTTGTTTCATTCTTTTATTTTATTCCACCAGTTTCATAGACTATATGGTTATTAAAACAATCCTAAAAGACCCAGCTTATATTAGCCTCATTTTTATAAAAAAATAAAAATAAATAAAAAAGCAGACAAGATGCTAAATGGTAATGTTTCAAATGCTGGCTAAACACATTAGTTACCGTAAGGTAGATGGTTATCGGAATTGTAAGTTATTTATTATTCCAAAGCCTCATGAGTTTGTTTATGCAAAATACATTACTTTCATATTTGTTAATATCCTCTTATAAATGTTTTGAATGGAAATTGCAGAGCCTACTAAGATAATTATTGATTCCTGACATTGTTATTCTCAATTCAGGGCATGCTAGTATTCTGTGACTCTCAAGTCCCTGAGAAATTTTTTAAAACCATATTAAAATAATAGAATTGCTTAATTTTAAGGCACCAGTTCATAATTAGTCTGTGTAGTACTTAAAACAAAGATGTCATTTGTAAATGACAGGATTTTTTTTTGCCATCAGTCAGAACAGTCAACTCAGTTAAAGGGATATTAAGAACTAGAGCAATGGAGAAAATACATTGGAGGCTAATTCTTTTTGCCTTATACTGCAATATAACAGGCTCTGCGATATATTAAAACCAAGTGGCTTTAACTTTATAAACGAATTATACAAATAAGTTCTGATTTTTTAAATGGAGAAAGCACTTTATATCATCTCCTTTTGCCAAAGGGATGATGTCCATTAACTGCTCAAGTCCTTTTGATTAAAAGGATTTTAAAGCCAGTTTTCCTCCCACCAGATCAGGCAGTTAATACAAGCCCTAGAACCTTGCAAGACCCTGGAGGAAAGCAAAGAGAATATGTTTCCTTGAGTGATTATAGAAAAAGACCTCAAAGAAGCCACAGATGTTTGGGGACTTAGAATTATTCACACTTGGCACTTACACCCACCCAACCCCAGCACCTTCTGATGTCATGGGACAACACTGTCCTCAAAAAGACAGGTTTTCAAGTTTGGTGTGGAGGCAGAATACTTCTATATTTTTCCTCTGTGTGTTTTGGGAAAAAAAATTGATTCTTTACACAAATATTAAAATTGATACTGTAATGTATGTCCTGGTTTATGGGATTTTGAATAGACAATAAAATAACATTTAATTTATATAGCTATTCAAGATCATGAGGTAAAGAAATAAATCATTTTGTTTTCCCCTCTGTGAAAAATATATGTTGAGAGAGTTCATTTTCTCCAGGAAAAGGAAAGACTTTTTAAATAAGCATTTTTATTTAGCTATCATTCAATTCAGTATTCAGCTATTGCATGTATGTTCTTTGGCAAGTTACTGAACTTTATATGCCTCATCTGTAAAAAGGGGGTTACATACCTCCTGGGATTATTGAGAGGACTCTATGAGTACATCCTTGTGAAGCCCTTAGAAGTGAGTCTGGCACCTTAAATAAATGCTCCTTTTTACTGGGTCTCTCATAGTTCACCATCCCGCAGCAGAAACACAAATTATGAGACAATGTGATAAGTACTATAAGAGAGATAAATGTGAGATAAGTGTTAAAGAAACACAGACAAGCAATTAACTCTGTGAAGATAGGGAGAAGGAAGGTGAGATAGAAAAGGTGGCAACTGAATTCAGTATTGAAGGATAATTTTAATTCCATCTACTTGACAAAGGTAGGAAAACCATTTCAGACAAAGGAAATAAAATAAGCAAAAGTCAAAAGAGTTGAAAACTCAGGATGTGTTCAACATAGAAAACTACTAATCAGACATTTAATATGATGAGGCTGCAGCTTTGGTACCTGGCAGTGGAGAGCCGACATGGCACAGAGGTTAAGAAACAAGATGGGGAAGTTTAAGTACAGATTCTGTTTATTACTAGCTTTATGATCTTAAATAAGTTAACTCAACTCTTTGAGTCTCAATTTACTTATTTGTAAGATGGGGAAGTAAGTAGTAGCAACCGTACTTTTAGATTGCTTTGATGAAACTGTTGCCAGGGATATGGAATCCTTCCAAAGTAGCAAGAAAAGCATTTCGAGAATCTACATATGGGAGGATGAGATGTAGTGGTAAGATTTATTGGAATAGAAATTAAAAAAAAAACTCCTCCCAGATTCCCTGCGTCTCATCTCTATCCATCCAGTTGTAAAAGAAGTCCAGTCATGAAGCCCACAAGAAGGACCAGCGTGTGCCATTGGTTCAGTCCATACAAAACTCAATCCAGTTCAGTCTCTGTCCCCCTGGCTAATTTAGTCTCTGTTCTGGCTCTGTACTGCTGTACCCAGATTCTTGCTTTGACCCCTTGCTTGGGGCCCGAAGGGCTGCTGCAGAGAGAAAGTGGAAATAAAAGGGTGATCCAACGCATATTTACCCTGAGGGAAAAAGAGACCTTGCCTTTGTTAAATTTTGATTATATCATCTTGGGCTTTCATACTGCTAAATCTCTTCCCTAATCCTTCCCGGGCTTGTGCTGGGCCCTCGCCCTAACCAATTCTTCAGTCTTTCTCCCAGATTAGATACCTCACCTTCATAGTCGCTATCTTGGCTTCTGCTGTGCGCGCTGCAAAATAGAAGTACCTCCCTTGCACTATCTTGGCTTCAATTGGATAAGGGCCAAGCAGAGGCCTTTCCTGTCTTCTCCCCTGCCCCCATAATTTCCCCTACAAGAGGGCTCTTTCCGTGGGAGATCCTTCCTTCCCACATGGGGGATAGAAAGGTGTTAATCCCCTTGGCAGGGCGATGATACTATCTCCAGGCCTGTGTGTTAAGATATAATTTCTGACCTAATTAAGGTTAGCCAGTTTGTTCTTTTTTAAAAAAATTAATGTCTAGCTACCTATGCTAACAAGATAATAAATATTATTAATTACTATGTGCCAAACACCATTCTAAATACTTTTATTTGTTAACTTATTTGTTGCCATAAGTAGGTGCTACTTATTTTCCATACTTTACAAATAAAGAAACTGAAGCAAAGAGAAGTAACTTGCACAAGTTAGTAACAAGCTAAACATAGAAATGAAGTACTTAGTATGATACCCAACCCAGAGTGACCATTCAATAAATGTTGGCTCCTGTTGCTGCTGCTGCTGCTGGAGGTGGAGGTGGATGTGGTGGTGGTGGTGGTGGTGGTGGTGGTTTTAACAAAAAACTTAAGAAGGTTAGAGAATGGGAGTTTGAGTGACTGGGCAGAAACAGGTCCATCCTTCAGGCTTTAGCTCAACTTTACTTGTTCTCCCTCGTTTCCCACTGCGAATCGAAAGGAAGCAAAGAATGGTAGTTGGTTACCTAATATGCTCTCTGCTTCTGCAGAGGATCATCTTACCACAGAGTGAGGAGATTCCATCTGCTATTTCAAATGACTTTTTAGGATATTGCTCATATCACTCACATTTTAAAAGTGAGCTATACACTTTCATACCACATGGAGAGTTTTACCTAGATCTGACTCTTACTCTTCAGTTGTAAATCAGTTTTGTTAATTTCTACATAAAATGGAGATTTAAATAGATAATTATCGTACTCTGAGTACAATCTTTTCAGAGTTGGTTGTTAAGTCTTCCTTAAAGGTCAGTTTTCAGGATCATTATTCTCAGCCATATCCCAATTATTTACACTTATTTCCCTACTCTGAAATCTCTCCAGAGCCTTCTGTAACTCTAGTGTTCATAACACTATATAGTGAAGGGATGATTAATAGAGAATATAATAGCAGAATTATCTCATGAGTCCTGTTTGTTTGGTATTCATGCACAAACCTGGTCTTTGCACTTTTCTGATTATAGACTGACTCATAGTCAGCTGTTTACACACCTGGCCATCCTTCACTGCATTTTATAAGGCTGTTATTTTGCCCATTTGAATATCCATGCATTCTTCCCAACTGAGTTCATTCGTTCTACTTGATCTCTTTATCAGTAATAATAACAAGGAAATTCCATTTTCTAATCTACAGTGATAGCCAGTAGCATTCCTCCATTCCAGTTTGGTGATATTTGTAGCCTCAGTAAACATAGTTTCTATTTAATTATCCTGTGAAGTGTGGAAAAGCATTCCAGCCTAGGTGTCAGGAGCTGTGAGCTGGTGACCAGCTACAGGATATCAATTCATTTAACCTCTTTGTTCCCTCAACAGTATAATAAAGGGGTTGATCTCTAAATGTCTTCCAGCTTGAAAAAAAATCTATACTTTGTCCATCTGGGTCACTGATGTCCTCAGGATATTAATGACATAGTTATTTCTAACAAACATAGCTTCCAATGGCTGACACTAATACACAGAGAGCTACTTCCTATGTATAATATTGCAATTAACTAGGTTCCTATCTAAGCAATTATAGGACCAAGCTCACCCTAGCTTGTTGATATCAAACACTACAGAATATCTATAACATTAAAATACATTTTCACTGGGTTCTGTTTTATTCATGTGCTAACTTCATAATAGCCCTTTTCATTTTAATCAGACAGACTTTATGCCCTGCTTCCATCTCAAACAACTGAATTGTGGATATTTGTGGTCTGTTATTCCTTTTTATGTTCTATGCTCATTTCTAAATGATTGATGGATTTCTTTGAGAGAGCACCAAGTTCCTATTTCAAATATATAAAGCATAAAATTTAGGAAGATATTTTAGTACCTCCACAGTTTGTGATTACAGAATGATCCATCTTTGAACAGACACTTAATAAAGCACATACTATACGCACAAAAAGTATTATACTGGGTGCTTGTAAAGCCAGTAGTCATGGCCATTATCACAGATGCCTGGCCAGTGCAGGTTCGCATTAGATTCAGACAGTCGGTAATGAAACAACGGAGCCAAGAACTGGTGAGCCATCAGCTTTAATTCTAGCTTGCACCCGGCGGGCAAGCAAAAACACACACTCGGCTCCAAAACCCACTCAGTCAGTACTCACAAAGCTACTGACTTATCTGAGTTTCCTAGCATCAAAGGCTTCTAGCTCACCAGACTTATTCACCTCTGCTCCCCATCTCCTTCTCCAGCACAAACTCTGCTCAAACTGGCTTCTCCCTTAGCACTCTGTCATCTTGGCTGCTTCTCTTCTCCACGTGGCCTTAATCTGCTCTCCTCTCTAATGCTTAACCTCAGGAACTAAGAGAGCGCAAGCTCCCAGCCTGCCTCACTTTATAGTGCAGAACCAAAACCTTTAATCCAATCTACAAACAAGGAAGTCTCTGATATAAAGTCACTTATCTGAGGCATAATGGGAGGATTCCTCATGAAAATCATCCAATCAGTCAAGGGTGTGGGGAAAAGCTTACTCTTAAAACTTGCACATGGGCAGCGCCATCTTTAACAAAGTGAGCATATTATATTTTATCTGCCCAACAGTGCTTATCAAATATTTTCATTGAATCTGGTATTGGTTAAAGTAGAAGTCTAATTTTTATTATTATTTTTTTAAATGAGAGGAGGGGAGTCAGAGAGACAGAATTCCACATGTGCCCCAACCGGGAACCACCCAGCAAGCCCCCTACTGGGTGATGCACTGCCCATCGGGGGACCCTTGCTTAGCAATGAAGCTAGCCTGAGGCAGAGGCTCCACGAAGCCATCCTCAGTACCCAGGGTCAATGCACTCGAGCCAGTTGAGCCACGGCTGTGGGAGGGGAAAAGAGGTAAAGAGAGAAGGAGAAAGGAGAGGGGTGGAGAAGCAGATGGTCGCTTCCTCTGTGTGCCCTGACCGAGAATTGAATCTGGGACATCCACTTGCCGGGCTGATGCTCTACCACTAAGCAAACCAGTCAGGGAAATTATAGTCTTAAAGACTTGGAAAATAAACATAAATTTAGTGGGGTGTTTTTGTCATGCCTTAACCAAAATGACATTGGCTTTTAAATTAAATCCAGTAAAAAAAAAAAAAAAAGATGTTTTTCTACTAATTTTAATCATACACTAGGCTTAGACTTAAATGGCTATAATTAATGGTGCATTTTTATTTATAATTTTTATTTTAAAGCAAAAAAAACTTTAGTTATTATAAAACATCTTTTAATATATATTTTGAGTCAAGTGACTTAAGAGAATGAGTTATAAATGATATTCTTCTGGTAGTAACTTTGTAGCTACTAATAAAAATTTGGTAGCTAGCACTGGAAAATACTCAGGCATTCTAGAGTTCATAATTCTAAAAAAGAGAACAAATGTTCCCGTTCTTACATGGTCCTGATACACACACAGTGCATCGGGAATTTCTGTAAATCATTGCATCAATGCTTTTAGATATGATGCCACTCAGTTTACTGATGCAAAACGAAACTCTGTTCTCTGTGGTGCCATTATTTGTTATGCATGGATGGTCTTGAGCATTTTCTACAATGCCAGAAATCCAGTGCTTTGTATTTCTATCATGGGCATAAAAAACTGTCATTTTCAGGAAGAAAAGGATAATGAGAGCAAATGACGTTTTCTAATGTATTGAATTTTGCTGAAGAATATTTACTTAAGTTCAACTGAAATTGTACATACATGATAAAACAGATCCTCATAAATATTTGACCAGTCTTGACATACAACGTTTTGAGTTTACAACGCTCACTCCCATAAAAACTTTGAAGAAATGAGACATAAGTGTTTCAGCTTACACCATTAGCATTAGTGTGCCCATTAGCATTAGTTTGCCCATTATGTGGGCAAACTAGTTTGGCTGTGCGCAGCAGAATACGCAGTAACAGCGAATGAGTGAGAGAGTTGGCGTCCCCCAGTACACTCACCTACACCATTTTGGACTGTTCAAAGCACAAGTGTTTAATTTTTGATGCTTTTATTGGCAATTTTTTGGCCCTTATCTTGGCTCATAAACGAAAGTCAGAGTCTTCAGATGGTAGTCCTTAAAAGAGGAAAGCCTGGGATTTTACAACCTTGTTAGGATAGTTAAGTGACTTAGGCTAGGGTGCGTTTTGACTTAGACCAAAATTCGGGTTACGTCACTGTCATAGGAATGAAACTGTGTTGGAACCTGAGGACCCCCTGCATAATTTTATTGATAGTCATGAATATTTGTAGAGTGTTATTTATGATAAATGGGAGGAAATGTAAAGGAAATTACAGACCCAACTTCCTTCTTAGATGTTTTTCTATGGCAAAAGACAGAAAAATAGAGTTAAATACATTTCACCATTACAAGCAGAAACAAAAATACAGCAAGAACACATGTGCATAATCACCAAAGAAAAGTCACATAAGAATTTAAAGAGAATAGTAAGATTACATCAGTGATGGAAACAAGTGACACTAGAAGAAACAATCATTATTAATAGGAAAGTTTAAAAAGTTTGAAAGTAATAGAAATAACAGAAGGAACTAACACATATTTAAAGTGGTTTTAGACTTTGACTCCATTGTTAGAACTTTTAATTCTTTCTATTGTGTACATAAGATCAAAGTTAAAGTTCATTTTAAAACATTTTATGTCATAGCACAATACTCATCTGTTAATATTCTTTTCTACTTTCCGTTCCTTACCAACACCACATAAATACATACAGACATTTCCCTCAATATACAGACACATTTCTCTCCTACGCTATCCAACTCAAGCCATAAGTTCACCCAAATTTTATCTTTGATCACTTTGACCCACATTAATTTCCCAGTTTTCTGTATTTCTAAGTTATATGTAATCTGTGTGTAGTTTTAGATGATATGATGGTGTTCTCCAATTGTTTTATATTTCTCTAGTAAGATTGTAGGCTCATACACCTTTTCATCTACCTACCTTTGACTCTCACAAAGTACCTTACCTTACTACTATGTGATAAATAAATGCTCTAAAAGCAGAAATATTATTTACATAGGACAAAAATGTTAATTTTAGAAATTTTTAATGATAAATCTCTTTGTCTTGTTCCCATTGAGGTGTTAACTCAAATATAATTTCCAAAACTGGTCCAGAGAAACAGAATCTGTAATCAAAATCTAGATAAACCTGCCCAGTCCTTTGTAAATAAATATACTATTAATTTTTTAATTGAATTTATTAAGGTGACATGACTTGACATAATCATACAGGTTTCCCAACTCCACAACACACCTCTGTACAGCACACTGTGTATTCACTCCCCAAGTCAAGTCTTCATCATCACCATACATGCCCCCATAATCTCCTTCACCTCACTCCTTCCCAGCAATCACCACGCGTTGTCCATGTCCATAGTGTTTTGTTATTTATTTGTCCTTTCTTTCTTCCCACTCATCCCCCCACCTAACCTTGCCCAGCCATGCTCCCCCACCCCCACAGCTGTCAGATCGTTCTGAATGTATGATTCTGTCTTTATTCTGCTTGCTAGATCACTTTGTTCATTAGATTCCACATATGAGTAAAATCATATGGTGCTTGCCTTTCTCTGACTGGCTTCTTTCACTTAACATAATGATCTCCAGGACCATCCATGCTGCTGCAAAAGGCAAACAAACTTTAAAGTTTTCTGTACTGAAGAATTTTGAACTATTTACACTTTCTCACTTGGCTTCCTTATGATCAGTTTCAGACCAACAGCCTACATATTCAGAAAGCCTATGTGATGTTTCCTTATAAAAACTACAATTTTAATAATATGTTAAGCATTATTGAAGCTATATGTTGAAAATTTTAAAGATATTTTATTTGGAAACATTCTTTACTTTGGACAATATTCACAGGTGGGCATATTGTATTAATCAAAAATAGATCTTACTATATGCTTTAATAAACACTTAGATTAGACTCTAATGGATTACTTATCATGACTAAAAAATATCATTTAGAAATCAGTTGGACTAGTGGAATTTTTTTAAAAGGCACACTGATGAATTTTACATCACTGAGGACAACATCAAGAACAAAAGATAAGCTTATCAAGTGTAAATAAATGGTTTTAACATTGGTATATTCTCCCAATAATTTAAATACTTTGTAAAACATATTATAGAATAACCCAAATTTACCAGATAAGAGTAGTGATTGAAAAATCTCTATGAAACACCATTAAAAATATAATTCTATAATTTTATGTTCTATATATATTTTTAATTTTATTTAGAATATAAATTTAATGAAGTTACATTGATCAATAAGAGTACATAGGTTTCAGGTAAACATCTCTATAGCATTTAAACTCTTGATTATGTTGTGTACCCATCATCCAAAGTCAAATCATTTTCTGTCACCATATATTTGTTCCTCCCTTCCCTTCCAACCCTTTCCTGCCAAATGCGCTCCCACGGTAATCACTTTACTTTTATCTATGCCAATGAGTCTCAGTTTTATATCCTACCTGTATGTGAATCATATAGTTCATAGCTTTTTCTGATTTGCTTATTTCACTCAGTATAATGTTCTCAAGGTCCATCCATGTTGTTGTAAATGGCAATATGTCATCATTTATTATGGCGGAGTAGTATTCCATTGTATATATATACCACATCTTCTTTATCCAATCCTCTATCCAGGGACACTTTGGTTATTTCCATGTTTAGAACACTGTGAATAATGCTGCGATAAACACCGGAGTGCACGTGTCTTTGCTTACCAGTATTGTCAAGTGTTTCAGGTAGATGCTAAGGAGAAGGGTTGCATATGGTAACTTTATTCTTGATTTTTTAAGAAACCACCATACTTTCTTCCACAATGGCTGTTCAGTTTACATTCACACCAAAATGAATGAGGGTTCCTTTTTCTTCACAACCTCGCCAACACTTGTTATTACCTGTCTTGTTGATAACAGCCAATCTAACAGGTGTGAGGGGGTATCTCATTGTAGTTTTGATTTGCATGTCCCTAATGCTATTGAAGATGAGCATCTTTCCATATATCTGTTGGCCATTTGTATGTCTTCTTGGGAGAAGCGTCTGTCCAGGTCCTCTCCTCATTTTTTAATTGGATTATTTGCTTGTTTGTTGCTGAACTTTGTGAGGTTTTTATGTTTTTATCATTAACCTCTTATCAAAGCTGTTGTTTGACTAGCTGCCTTTTAGTTAATTATCAGTTTCTTTTTCTATGCAGAAGCTTTTTAGTTTGATATAGTCCCATTCTTTTTTTTATTTTTATTTTTTTATTTTCCTTGCTTTAGGGTCAAATTCATAAAATGTTCTCTACAGCCAAGGTCTGTAAGTTTAGTGTCTACATTTTCTTCTATGTAATTTACTGTTTCAGATCTTATATTTAGGTCTTTGATCCATTTTGAATTCATTTTTGTGCATGGGAACAAGATATAGTCAAGTTTCATTCTTCTACATGTGGCTTTCTAATATTCCCAGTGACATTTATTGAAGAGACTTTCTTTTCTCCATTGTGTGTTTTAGGCTGCTTTGTCAAAGAATATTTGTCCATATATATGGTTTTATTTCTGGGCTCTTGATATTGTCCCATTGATCTGTATGTCTGTTTCTCTGTAAATAACATGCTGTTTTGATTATCATGGCTCTGTAGTATAGTTTCAAGTCAGGTACTGTGATACCTCTAGTTCCATTCTTTTTCCTCAGGATCGCTTTAGCTAGTCAAATTCTTTCATAATTTCCTGAAAATCTAGTGAGTTTTTGCTCTACTTCTTTAAAGAATTACATTGGGATTTTAATTGGGATTGCATTAAAGTTGTATATTGCTTTGAGTGGTATGGCCATTTTAACTATGTTGATTCTTCTGATCTATGGACATGGAATATTTTTCCATTTCATTGTGTCTTTTTCAATTTCTTTTAAAAATGCTTTGTAGTTTTCAGTATATATGTCCTTCACATCTTTTGTTAAGTTTATTCTTAGGTGTTTTATTTTCACTGTTACCATTATAAAAGGAGTTATTTTCTTCAGTTCATTTTCGGAAGTTTCATTGTTGGCATATAATAAAGCAGTAGACTTTTGTATATTGACTTTATATCCTGTGACTTTGCTGTAGTTTTTCTAATAGATTTTTTTTTTTGGTTTTTTGGTGGAGTCTTTGGCATTTTCTATACACAGAATCATGTCATCTGTAGAAAGTAGTACCTTTACTTCTCCTTTCCTGGTATGGATATCTTTTATTGCTTTCTCTTGTCTGATTTCTCTGGCTAAAACTTCCAGAACTATGTTGAATAAGAGTGTAGAGAGAAGGCAGCCCTGTCTTATTCCTAGTTTTGGAGGAAAAGCCTTCATTTTTCACCAATTAGTACAATATTAGCTGATGGTTTATAGCTGATGGTTTGTCGTATATGACCTTTATTATGTTGAAGAACTTTCCTTTAATACCTATTTTATTGAGTGTTTTTAACATAAATAGATGTTGTATCTAATCAAATGCCTTTTATGCATCTATTGATTGAATCATATGATTCCTGTTCTTTGCTTTGTTGATGTGGTGTATTACATTGGTCGATTTACATGTGTTGAACCATTTTTTATAGGGTTCCATTATGATCTTTTGTGTATCTATGATGTCTGTGGTAATTTCTTCTTTCATTTCAGATTTTGTTTATATGAGTCCTTTCTCTTTTTACCTTACAAGTTTAGTCAGAGCTTTGTCAATTTTATTGGTTTTTTTCAAAGAACCAGCTCTTTGTTATATCATTTTTCTATGGTTTTTTTGTTGTTGTTCCCTATTTCATTTTGTTCTGCTCTAATATTTACTATTACCTTTCTTCTGCTGAATGGGGTTGCCTTTGTTCTTCTTTTTCTAGTTCTTTCAGATAGAATGTTTGTTTACCTGGGATCTCTCTTGTTTCTTGATATAAGCTTGTAATGATATAAGCTTCCTTCTTATTACTGCTGTCACTGATCCCAGTTTTGGTATGTCATGTTGTCATTCTTATTTGTCTGCATATATTTTTTGATATTTGCTTTTATTTCTTCTTTGACCCAGTCATTTTTTAGAAGTATGTTGTTTAATTTCCACATTTTGTGGGTTTCTTTACGTCTTTATTACAATTGACTTCTAATTTCAAAGCCTTATGGTCAGAGAATATACTTGGTCTAATTTCAATCTTGAACTTATAGAGTTTAGTTTTGTGGCCCAGCATATAATATCATTGAGAATATTCCATGCACACTAGGAAAAAAATGTATAATCTGATGTTCTGGAATAAAATGTTCTGTAAATGTCTATTATGTCCATTTGTTTTAGTGTGTCTTTTAAGGCTGATACTTTTTTATTGATTTTCTGTTTGCATGATCTATCTAAAGCCATCAATCATGTGTTGATATATCCAAGTATAATTGTATTTTTATCTCTTTCTATTTTTAGATCAGTTGTTAGATGTTTTATATGTTTTGGTGATCTCTGATATATATATATATATATATATATATATATATATATATTAAAAAGTGTGATGTCTTTTTGATATAGCGTCTCCTTTATCATTATGAAATATTCATCTTGTCTTTTGCTACTTTTGTTATCTAGACATCAGTATTATCAGATATTAGTATGGTCACACCTGCTTTTCTTTGAGTATTATTTGCTTGGAGATTTATTTTCCAATATTTCCCTGGAGCCTAGTTTTGTACTTTGCAGCTTAGATGTGTCTCTTGAAGGCAACATATGGTTGGGTTTTGCTTTTTGATCCAATTTGCTATTCTCTGTCTCTATTGGTGAGTTCAGTTAATTTACATTTAAGGTAATTATAGATGCTTGAGAATTTCCTATAGCCATTTTATGTTTTGTTTTCTGGTAGCTCTGTGTCTCCTTTGGATCTTCTCTTTTGTGTTTTTGTCTGTCTTTGTTTGATGGTATTCCACACTTTTTTCTCTTGTTTCCTCTTTTTAAGCTATGCATTTCAGTATTGGTTTTTTTGTAGGTGGTTACCATTAGGTTATTAAGAGAAAATTTTTCATATGTATAAAATTCCTTTGTCTTATGAGTGCTTTTGCATTCCATCCTTCTTTACTACTGCTGATCATTATCCTCTCCCCTTTTATTTTATTGTTGTCACAGATTATTGTTTCTTTTGTAACATTGTTGGATCTTTTACTTGTAGTTTCATGTTGTTTTGTTCTTTGTATCTGGTAGAATAACCTCCTTGAGTATTTCCTGTACTGGGTATTTTCTGATGTTAAATTACCTCAGCTTCTGTATGTCTGCAAAAGTTTTTATCACTTATTTTATTTGAAGAATAATTTTGATGGGTATAGTATTCTTGGTTGGTAATTTCTCTCAGCACTTTGAATGTTTGGGTCTACTCTTTTGGGGCTTGTAAAATTTCTGCTGAGAAATCTGATGATAACCTTAACAGACTTTTCTTTATATGTGATGTTCTTTTTTCACTAGCTGTTTTGAGGATTCTTTGTCATTGATTTTTGACAATTTTACTAAGACATGCCCTGGAGTAAGTCTGTTTGGATTGAGGTAACTCAGCATTCTGTTTGCTTCTTCAATTAAAGGATCTAACTCTTTCCATATGCTTGGGAAGTTCTCATCAATTATTTGTTTGAATGGGGCCTCCATTCCTTTCTCCCTTTCATCTTCTCCTGATATACCCATTATTCCTATACTGTTCTTCTGATGGAGTCAGACAATTCTTGTAGAGCTCTCTAATTTTTTAAATTGTGAGTCTTACTTTTTTCTCTCTGTAGCTTCTCTAGTTGCCTGTCTTCAATGTCACTGATTCTCTCCTCTATCTGTCCTGTTCTTTTAGCTAAACTTGCTACCTCAGTTTTCAATTTTTATAGAGTTTTTTATCTCTGTTTTTAAAGTTTCAATCTCCTTGGTGAAGTACTCATTTTGTTCATTAATTTGTTTTTGGACTCTTTAAATTGCCTATCAGTGTTTTCTTACATCTCATTTTGTATTTTCAGAACTTCAATTTTGAATTCTCCATTATTTACCTCCAAGGTTTCCATGTGATGGAACTTGCTTTCTGGTGATATTTCATTTTATTTCTGAACTATATCTCTTTCTGGTGTAACTATGGTATTTGTTTTCTTCTTCCTTGATGACATTTGAGAGTGCTATTTTTAAGAAATCTAACAAAAGAAACACAAAACTTAAAAAATAAGAAATAGCCTGACCAGGCAGTGGCACAGTGGATAGAGTGACAGACTGAGATGCAAAGGACCCAGGTTCGAGACCCCGAAGTTGTCAGCTTTAGCGTGGGCTCATCTGGCTTGAGCAAAAGCTCGCCACCTTGGACCCAAGGTCACTGGCTCCAGCAAGGGGATACCCAGTCTGCTAGAGGCTCATGGTCAAGGCACATATAAGAAATCAATGAACTAAGGTGTCACAATAAAATACTGATGATTGATGCTTCTCATCTCTCTCTGTTTCTGTCTCTCTGTCCCTATCTATCCTTCTCTCTGACTCTCTCTCTCTGTCCCTGTAAAAAAAGGAAGAAAAAAATAAGAAATATAAAATAATATCCAATAAGAATATAGAAAAAAAATAAAAGTAAAAAAGATAGAAAAAAACAAAACTTTCAATGAGAAACAAAATACCCACAGGAAAAAAAAAGAGAAATATAAAAATTAAAGATGATGAAAATCAAAAGAAAATTAAGATAAGTAATTGCAGTTTTGAGAAATTTTTCTGTTTTTTTTTTTTGGGTGGCACTTTATTATATCTTTGTGAAATTTCCAGACTGGCCTCCACTGAAAAGCTCTGTTGTAGTAATAGTGGTGAGGCTACAGTTGTGAAGATGAGTGGCATGTGTTGTGAGGGCTTTATAGCTTTAGCAATAGCGATCTCAGGCCTCCAGGCGCTCCTTATTTCATCTCAGCAGACCAGGGAACCAGACCCAGAGCACCTCTGTTCTTCAGGGGAGAGAGTGGCTCTGGAGAACTAGCTATGATGTATGTCTCTGCCACTCTTTTTACCCTTTAAGGTGACGGAGGTAGGGTTGGGAGGCCAGAGGGCCACACTTGTTTTTCTCTATCTCTGTGCAGAGTGAAGGCTGTTGGCAAACTACAGAAACACTGATTGTGCTCCCTTGTTCTGCATTTGCTTTGGTTTAGTAATTCCCCAATTACTCCTCAACCTCACCATTCTGCCCAGCAGAAGACACAGTTACACTGGTTTTATCCCCTTTTTAGAGTCCCCAACAGACAGAAATCCAGACAGTTCAATTCCTCTCCTCTCTGAAGCCCAACCTAGTACAGCTTCCACCCGTCTTCTCAACCCTTCCCATCTTTAGTGGATTCCATGCACAGATCTTTTTGGGCAAACCTGCAAGCCCAGCTGGGGTTGTATCTCTCATGCTGTCATTACTCTGATGTAATCTATAATCTAATGTTATGTGCTAAGAATATTAACATTATAATAGTAACTGAATTTTTAATGTATAGTCAAGTGTACCTTAGAATCATTTTGTTTTAATTCAAATATATTATATGCTATTGAGCTTAATGTACAAGGGCACTTATTTTTATTATTATTATTATTATTGTTATTTTAAATCAAAATAAATGAGAGGCCCTGGTTGGCTGGCTCAGTGGTAGAATGTTGGCCTGACATGTGGAAGTCCAGGTTCAATTCCTATCCAAGGAACACAGGAGAAGCACCCATCTGCTTCTCCACCCTCTTCCTTATCCTTTCTCTCTATCTCTCTTTTCCCTCCCACAGCCAAGATTCCATTGGAGCAAAGTTGGCCTGGGCACTGATGATAGTACCATGACCTCTACCTCAGGCACTAGTATGGCTCCAGTTGTAATGGAGTAATGCCCCAGATGGGTAGAGCATTACCACTTAGTAGGCACGCTGGGTAGATCCTGGTCAGGTGCATGCAGGAGTCTGTCTCTCTGCCTCCCTGTTTTTAATTCAGAAAAATATTTTAAAATTTAAATAAATAAATAAGAACAATGCTGGTGTCAGTTGGACATAGGAATAAGGGAAACTTGAACTTTTATTATTTTTTTAGAGAAATTAACACTCTGGGTATTTATAAATAGTTATAAAACTGAATGACTAAATTTCTTGATTTTATAATTATTTAAAGAAAAAATATATAGCTCATAGCTTTTACAAAAACTAAAACATTTAATTCAAAGGTTTTCTTGAGAGTTAAATATTGTAAAAGTCAGAAATAAATAATTATAACCTTTAAAAAACCTAAAAACAATGTCTTTGTTTAGCTAATGAAACTTGGCTTGTGGTTTATTTCTTAAGGAGGGATCATAAAAGAGATTGTTTAATTATTGTAAATCAATTTTTAAGAAAATTTATTCAATCACTCAACAAATATTTATGCACTGCCTATTTTTCAGTATACTCTATACAATGATACAGTAATGAATAAAACACAGACAAAGCCTGACCTGTGGTGGCGCAGTGGATAAAGTGTCGACCTGGGAACACTGAGGTCGCCAGTTCAAAACGCTGGACTTGCCTGGTCAAGGCACATATGGGAGTTGATGCTTCCAGCTCCTCCCCCCTTTCTCTCTTTCTCTCTCTCTCTCTCTCTGTGTCTCCTCTCTAAAATGAATAAAATAAAAATAAAATAAAATAAAAAAAAACACAGACAAAATATATGCTTCACATAGAATTTTTAATAAATATGTAATATCTATTATACATATTTTGTTAATCTGAACAGCTGTTTATCTAAGATTCAAAAAAGAATTTTACCACTTAAAAATTATTGCCGTAACTATGTTCTCACCCTCACTTTTAAATCTTAATGATTGAAAGTAAAATTATCCCACAGATTTGTAGCTGAAACAACTTATTTCTCAAATCAGAAAAGCCAATGCTCTATCTTGCCAAACAGGATTGAATTCTGGACACCTTAATGTCAATAAAATATCAGTTATATCACAAAACTGAATTTCACCGCTGGGGAAATGAGACCATTAGCTTCTAATCTTATATTGGTTCCCAACAGGTGGGGATACATTTGTGCCATGGTTCAATGAAGTCATTTTACTGGCCAGGTCCCCAGGCTTCCTGGAAAAAATTAAGTTTTCATACCATAACAAAAGTATTCATCTATAAGGGCTGTGTGATTTGGTATATTTTATATTTCATAAGAAGAAATAAATTATTGTTTAGCATTGGTTTTTAAATTGCAAGAAAAGGTGCCAAAAATGAAAGACAATGTGGATTTCTTTATTAGCTTAGAAATATCTATTCCAAAACCCCCTTTTCCACAAGTATGGATAGTACAGACAAGCTTAGGAGAGAAACAGACCTGTGACTAAAATAAATTCACTAAGAATTGTGTTATGGTACAACACTATGGAACTGGGAGGATTGGCTCTAACCAACTGGTAGCTTCAGTCTTATTCAAGTAAGTTTTAATTTTTGAAATTTTAACCAGCGAACATTGCAGTGGGAGTAAGATGAGGGAGAAACTGGAGTCAAACAGATCAGCAGTGATGGGAAATGTTTTTTTAGGTCAAGAAATTCAAATGAGAGTGACATCAGAGAAATGACGCCGTGAGGGAGGCTCCCAATATCTCTCTCTGAAATTTCAACAAATTCAACAACTAGAGAGAGAAAAATAATCCTAGGAGCATCTGAAATACACATACACCAAACAAAGGTCTGCAATTTAAGAGAACCCAGAGAAGAGAATTGACAGTTCTTAAGGCCTCTCACTCTGCAGGCAGTGGATGGAGCAACTTCCTGCCAGCTGATACAGGTTAAAAAACACATTTTTACAGAACAGACCTCAGAGAACACTGTGAAAATTGGGCGGGCTGGGCTATAAGTTTCCCAACAAGGGAGAAGCCTGTGAAGAGCAGCCCCATGAACTGCTAAGGCAAATTTAACTAGACATACCCAGGGAACCTTAGAAAGGAGCCTGACCAGAAGTCAGCTCGCCCCACCCCCTGGCCTACTTAAGCTGATGGCTCTGGTCGGCAGAGCTTTTATACCCAGGGCTGTGCTTTAAAAGGACCTAGAAGAGGGACTTGGCAGCTTTTAAGACTTCTTGTTCTGCAGGCAGTGACTGGGGCATTTTCCTGCCAGCTAATACAGGTTACAAAGTGCAAAGAGACTGGGAAGAGTAGTCCCACAAAGTGCTGAGGCATTCTAGACATACCTGGAGGCTCATACAAAGACACCTGAGGAGCAATCAGCTCCCAGTCCTTCCTGATTATGCTGGTGGCTCAGGCTGTCAAAGCCTTACCCAGAACCCTGCATTGAGTGGGGATAGAGGGAGGTTTTGGCAGCACTTAGAACCTCTTGCTTTCCAGGCAGTGGCAGGGGCAACTTCACAGCTGGTTTCCCAGGCTGCTGGTTCAGGAGGGAGAGACTTGGGGAGAGGTTCCAGGAAAACTAACTCTCCCATTGTTGGAGCCTGCAAAGGCTAACAAGCCCCACCTACCAATATGACTGAGGCCTAGTTTATGCCATCGCCATAGCAACACATCAACTGCAAATCTCTACCTAAGAGTGCCACAAGGGCAGAACCTGGGGTACAGTGCCACCGGCCAAAAAGAAAAAGAAAGAAGAAAAGGGAAGAAGATAACCTCTCAAACCAGAAAACATCCACAGTCTTCATAACCTTTTCCATTTTTTTTCTTTCATTTTTGTATCTTTCTTTCTTCCACTTTGGTCCTTTTATCCTCTTTCTGTTTTATTTTTTTCTTTTCATTTTGAACTTCATTACCTATAGGTGTTACATTTTCCATTCTTTTTTTCTCTCTCTATGAGGGTTACATTCCAAAAACCTTAACTCTCTCCTTTTTTTATTTTTTTCTTTTCTCTACTTTTTCCCCTCTCTTTTAGTTTCTTCTTTTCTCTTTTACTTTTCCTCTCATTCGATCCTCACTCACAAACAAATTATTTTATTTTGGATTCAATTTTTTTGTGACATTTTGTGTGCTTTTTACTTTGCTTTTTATCTCATTAGCATTCCCCCCAACTCTGACTCTCCATTCTATGTAGTTTTTGTTCCACTTAATACAATTAAATTTGCATTTTTCACTGTATTTTTTCTTTTTCTTTATTTTTTTCTTTTCTCTTTCACTATATCTCTCATTCAACTGTCATTTACAAACAAATTATTTTATTCTTGATCCAAATTCTTTTCCTGTAGCATTTTGTGGGGTTTTACCTCATTTATTTCCCTCTTTGTCACTTCTCCCCAACTCAGGCACTCTGTTCTATGCAATTTTTGTTCCATTTAGCACAATATAATTTTCAGATTTTCACTGTATTTTCTCAAAAAAATTTATTTTTACTTTTTAATTTTTTATCAACTCTTATTAGTGTTATTAACAATACCACTCTCAAATGCCATTAAGAAAAAACAAATAGAATATCATGGATACAAAAGACAGAGATGTAGCTCAGACAGATAAGGAAAAAAATCTATAGAAAAAAAATTTAATAGCTTGGAAACCTTGGAGTTAAATTACAAAGAATTTACAATTGAAATCCTAAAAATACTCAGGAATATACAAGAAAGCACAGAAAATACTCAGGGATATACAAGAAAGCACGATTTAGGGAGCACAAAAAACAATTCAAAGAACAGAAATAATACATCACCAAGGAAATTGAAACTATGAAAAAGTATCAAACAGAGATAAAAAACTCAATTCATAAACTGAAAAACAAGGTAACAAGCTTAGTTAATAGAGCAGGCCAGATAGAGAAGAGAATTAGTAACATAGAAGACCGGCAACTAGAGACACTACAGAGAGAAGAGGAGAGAGACTCACGAATTAAAATAAATGAGAAAGTCCTACCGGAATTGTCTGACTCCATCAAAAAGAGGAACATAAGAATAATGGGTATATCAGAAGGAGAAAAGAGAGAAGATGGAATGGAGAACATATTCAAACAAATAATAGACGAGAACTTCCCAAGCCTGTGGAAAGAACTAAAGACTCAAATTCAAGAAGCAAACAGAACCCTGAGTTATCTTAATCCTAACAAACCTACTTCAAGGCACATTATAATGAAACTGGCACAAACCAATGTCAAAGAAAAAATTCTCAAGGCAGCCAGGGAAAAGTAGAATACAACATATAAAGGATGGCCCATTAGATTATCATCAGATTTCTCAGCAGAAACTCTACAAGCTAGAAGAGAGTGGACTTCAATATTCAAGGTTCTGAAAGAGAGGAAGTTCCAGCCAAGAATACTATATGCATCAAAGCTATCCTTCAAATATGAAGGAGAAATAAAAACATTCACAAATACAGAAAAGATGAGGGAATTTATCACCAGAAAACCCCCACCTCAGGAAATACTAAAGGGGGTTTTCCGACCAGATACAAAAAACAAAACCACAAGTAAAAGCTCCATCAAGATCACAATAAAAACAGGATTAATCTGTGACAACAAAAACAAAAAAGGGGAGAGGACAAAGATTAACAGTAGCAAAGGAGGATGGAGTGCAGAAGCACTCATGAGATAATGTACTACAATGAACATGATAGGTACCCTTTCCATTACTTACTGGTAACTACCCCTGAAAAAAATCACCACACAATTCTATTGATTTTGCATTTTTTTCAAGCACATAGCTTGAAAAAGGAAGTAACAGAGGAAAGAAGTATGGATTACAACCAAACAAAAACAAATGATAGAAAAACAAAAGAGTAGAATCAAACAAGATATAAAACTATCAGAAAGCAATATATAAAGCGGCCATAGAAAACCCTCAAGTGTCAATAATTACACTGAATGTAAATGAATTGAACTCACCAATGAAAAGACACAGAGTAGCAGAATGGATTAAAAAAGAAAATCCAACTGTATACTGCCTACAAGAAACACATCTAAGCTACAGGGATAAAAACAAATTCAAAGTGAAAACTACTCAGCCATAAGAAATGATGAGATAGGATCACTTACAACAACATGGATGGACCTTGATAACATTATACTAAGTGAAATAAGTAAATCAGAAAAACCTAAGAACTGTATGATTCACACATAGGTGGGACACAAAATTGAGACTCATGGACATGGACAAGAGTGTGGTAGTTACCAGGGGGAGGGAAAGGAAAGAGAGGGAGCGGGTGGGGGAAGGGAGGAGCACAAAGAAAACCAAATAGAAGGTGATGGACAACAATATGACTTTGGGTAATGGGTATACAACATAATCAAATGTCAAAATGATCAGGAGATGTATTCTCTGAATCTATGTACTCTGATTAATTAATGTCACCCTGTTAAAATTAATTGTCTAAATAAAAATTTTAAAGAAAGAGATTCAAATGCTTGTTTTGAATGACATGACCAATACAAATATTTTTCTACTGATTTTGAATTTTTAAAAATATGTGTACTTTTATTTTGTACACATTTGTATTGCTTTTAGTTTGAATTTCTATATTATTTTAAAACTTTCAGTGAGCATGATTTTTTAAAAATTCAGATACAATTACCTTGCACTCACTTTAAAGGAAACCAGATTAAAAGTTCAACTTCTTAGTTATCTTTTCTGTACTTATTGTACAGACTTAAAATTGGTAGGCATTTCCTCTATATAAAGGATATGCTACAAATTAAAGACTTTTAAGGTTATTGTGGTATGGAAAACCAGAAAAATAACCTGCAGGTCCAGCTGCCTACCTTCATAAAAGCCAGACACATGAGACAAGCACTGATGAGAAGGAAAGAGGTTTATACAAATGCTGGTCATCTGAGAAGATGGGGAAACTTCTGTCCTCCAAAACCTATCTTCCCCTTTAGATGTAGGCAGGAGTTTTTATAAGGAGAGAGAAGGATGGGTATAAACAAACAAAAGAGGGGAGTGGGTTATGAGTTCTTTGCTGAATGGGCTAAGTGCAAGCTAACAATTTGCTATTGAAGTTCAGCAAATTTCCTAGAGCTGACCTATCTGAACATCAGAATCTGCTTCCTTGGATGTTACAGGAACTGAAGCTAGCAAGTAACTTACACAGTAGAATTATTATTCTTGGTAACAGGTTCCACACATTCCTGCAGCTGGTTGTCCACTTGGCCTTGAGTGAGAATCAGAACTGCAAACCTCATTGTGGTGAGGGGAGGGCAGCCAAGGTGGAGTCATGTAGCTCCTGCTTATGTTTGTCCTTCTTGTTCAGATGGTAACCCTTGATGTGCATCAGTCAGAGAGAAACAGGCCTTTAAACTGTACTAAGAATGTGGCCTGGGGTGATAGCACGATATTGATTGTTTATTTTTATTTGTTACAGAATATATAACTTTGATTATTAAATTAGCAATATTGAATCATGGTTATAAGAATAACCAACTGGATTGTTCATACATTCTTATCTAGCTCTATTCTATGGCTGGTCGGACTAATATCAGTACTTCAGCATATTTATTTCTGGTTACAGTATAATAACTTTGAATAAATCCATTTATGAATTTATGCCCACAGAAGGGCAAATGAGAAGCCACAAAACCAAGGGTGCCCACCCCAAGTTGCCTTCACTGCCTCAAGCAAAGTAGCAGACAACACAAAACAAAAGTTGTGATTCCTGCTGATGAAATGAGTGGCATTCTGGGGTGAATAATGCAGACAGCTGTTTTAAGTCTATGGAAAGAAAAAGGTATTTCTAAGGCATAAATGCCACATCATGGATGAGTTAATAAGAATACGGAGTCTGAAGAGGACAGACCTAATCATGTTTAAGCTTATGAGTCTAATGAATATTCCTAGGCAATAATATCACAACAGTCTGAATTCTTATTATAGCACATCACATTGCTTCAGTAAAATCAAAGGAATTACAAAATCATTGGATAGAGAGAAATTCCAAGGGAGCAATAACTGTTTTGTTATTCTTCCTGAAAGCCTTCTCTGAAAGTATTTATGCATTCCAGTTTGTTACCAATTGATGGCAAGTCATTGGTTTGTTTATTAGCACAGAAAAAAACTTACATAGAAAAAACATGTTAAGTATTCATAGGTTCTATGCGACCAAAAATGTATATATCTATTACTTATATATTTTTTTACTTTTAAATTGGATATACTGAAATATTTTAGAAATAAACAGAATATGTCTTTCTAATTATCATAACATGACAAAAATTATAGTTCTAGGAGTCTGAAGGCCTAACTATTAATTCTAATGCTGCCACTAACCAACCCAGCAACTCAGACAATGTCATCCAATCTTTCTGGACTTCAGTTTCATCATTCTCAAAACAACCTCTGAGAAAAACTCTCATCTGGCACTAAGACAGATTTTTTACCACTTCAGCTATTATTTTTTACTCTATTGAGACTGTCAAAATAGCATTTTAATTTACATATACTAATTTCAACTAAATTTTTTAAATGGATTTATATACTAACAATAAACCCCAGCTCTTTCCTTCTTTCCTTCCATCCTTTTTCTTCCTTCCTTCCTTCTTTCTTTCTCTTTCTTTCTTTCTTTCTTTCTTTTTCTTTTCTTCCTTCCTTCCTTCCTTCCTTCCTTCCTTCCTTCCTTCCCTCTCTCCTCCCTCTTTCTTTCTTTCTTTCTTTCTTTCTTTCTTTCTTTCTTTCTTCTTTCTTTCTTTCTGGAGGAGGGGAGATAGTGAGACAAATTCCACATGTGCCTTGACAGGGATCCACCCACTAACCCCCAATCTGGGGCCAATGCAAAAAATCAACTGATCTATTTTTAGCACCTGAGGCTGCCGCACTTGGGCCAACCAAGCTATCCTCAGCACTAGGCTGATGTTCAAACCAATTGAGTCACTGGCTGAAGGGGGGGAAGATAGAGAGAAGGGGAAGGGGGAAGAGGAGAGAAGCAGATGGTCCCTGACTGGGAATCAAACCCAGGCTGGGCCAACGCTTTATCCACTGAGCCAACTGGCCAGGGCCAATAAATTCCAATTTCATGAATAGTATTCAAATAACTTCAAAGAAATTATGGAGATTTTAAATGTGATTGAAAGATCTACCTTACACACATAAAGTCATCTATATGTGGAAAGTAACTTTAAACAATTTTATATCTGTATATCCTAAATGTTATATAAGCTATAAAATGGCTGAGAAGAAAATATTTTTGGTATTAAGAAAGATAATGAATTATGTTATTTTGATACTTTTAAGGTAATAGGTATAGAATGGCTGAAATAACAAATTAGATAGGGTATGTGACCCACCCAGATTCGAATTCCCTGGGAGTGAGATTGGGCAGTGAGAGCCACTTACTATTTTATTGCATTTATGGTTGTAGGGACCAAACAGTGCCAGAAACAAACAGGGTATAATGAAAGGTCAAGAGAAATTATATGCCTTAGAAATAACTGCAGCTTTATAAGGGATTTGCAACTTAAAACCAAACATCTGCAGCAAAAAGGTACTATGTGTTATTGATCCAGTCATAAAGAGCAAAATTATAACTGCTTATCATGGGGACAACTGCTGGTAAAAGGTCACAGATTCCTCCAAAATATTTTTTCTCATTTTTCTAGCCTGAAATTCCTGCCCTGAGAGAGAAATAGTCTCCAGAATACTGATAAATTGACATATGTACCAATAGAAATTAGAGGAGGTTCCTTATCCCATCTCATCCACTTCCAAACTTCCCAGAGATCTTGTTCTATCAATTACCACCACTCCACATGCCAAGAACTTGACTCTCCATTTCTACTGGCTCCTTGGATTTCGCATTTAAATAAATTCATGACTTTCCTGCCTCAAAGACAGGGGAGAAACCTTTTGACTTTCTATCTCTCTCTGGTTTCCATCCTTCTCTCCTCTTCACAACCAAACATCATCTTCTATTCACTTCTCCATCCAAGGCAACCACGTTTCCTTCACCATTTCTATTTCCAAAGTCATCAATAATGTCCTGCTGCTAATCCAATGATGCTTCTTGGTCCTTATGTTGCCTGATTTCTCAGTACCATTTGGCATGGTTTACCACTCTGTCCTTCTCGTTACACTCTGTTTCCTTGGCTTTCATGAGATCATGAGCATCTGGTTTTCCTCCTACTTCTCTAGCCAGGCTCGTTCAGTCTCCTTTATAGGTTTCATTTCTTCTTTAAATATTGCTGTTGATCCCTGGGGTATACTATTGTAGGCCATTCATGCTTTTCTCTTCATATCTCTTTTTGGGAAATTTCATACCATATAGATAGCACCAGTAATCAACTGTATTAGAGCCACTATTAATTATTTCAATACCTTTGTGCACGCTAGAAAAAGATAATCTTTCCTTGCTTACATCTACCAGATTGCTATTAAAATAAATACACAAATACATCTTTGATATTAGTGGCATCACCTTAGGTGTTACACCTTTATGATAAGCATAACTTATACAAATGCATGGGTATAATTTTTATAATATACAATTCTAGCTTCAGATATAAGAATAGCTAAGACTTACTTAAGACTTACTATATGTCATGTACTGTTCTAAGCACTTAAAATATATTAGCTCATTTAATCCTCACACAATTCTATAGGTTGGTACTATTATTTTAACCATTATTCAAATAAAAAATACTGAGGCATAAGATAGCTAATTAATTTATCCAAGGTAATGGAGCTTATAAGTGGTGGAATTAGGATCTCTATCCAGACAAACTGTATACAGAGCTCAGATGTCTAACAATTTTATAACACTGTTTACAAATGAATTCTTTTATATATATTTAAGACTTTATTCATTTTAGACAAAGATAGAGAGAGAAGGAGGAAGAAGCAGGAAGCATCAACTCCCATATGTGCCTTGACCAGGCAAGCTTAGGGTTTCGAACCAGCTACCTCAGCATTTCAGGTCAACGCTGTATCTACCATGCCACCACAGGTCAGTCTACTGATGAATTCTTGTATGACACCTCTATGATACCTCAGACTGAACATATACAAAACTGAAATTTGTTATTTTTTACCCAGCTTGTTCGTTTTATTGAATTTTCTTGATACTGGTCTTGCTATCTTTGTCTTTTTCACCTTCAATTGTCAATCTATTGTATAAAATATTGTCATCCTTTATTCTAGCTTCCTATTGATACTCATATATCAGAAGACTGGAAATATAAGCCCCATCACCTAGAGAATTTGTCTTTTTCACTGCTATATCCTTTATGCCAAGAAGGGTTTGTTGTTGTTGTTGTTGTTGTTTTATTTTTACAGGGACAGAGAGAGAGTCAGAGAAAGGGATAGATAGGGACAGACAGACAGAAACGAAGAGAGGTGAAAAGCATCAATCATTAGTTTTTCATTGCCATTGCAACACCTTAGTTGTTCATTGATTGCTTTCTCACATGTGCCTTGACCGCGGGCCTTCAGCAGACCAAGCCACCCCTTGCTGGAGCCAGTGACCTTGGGTCTAAGCTGGCGAGCTTTTTTTGCTCAAGCCAGATGGGCCCGCACTCAAGCTGGGGAGCTCGGGGTCTTGAACCTGCGTCTTCCACATCTCAGTCCAACACTCTATCCACTGCACCACCACCTGGTCAGGCAAGAAGGGTTTTTAACACAAAAAAATATTTAATATTTGTAGAATAACTGGAGTCATATCTGAGCAGGCCTTCTACTTTTGTTTTAACTTGCTTTTCAGTTGACCCCTCAAAGTCCCAGCTAAATGTCAGCCCTTTGGTATATTAGTACACTGTAAAGCCAGTGGCCAGGGCCACCATCACAGCCACCTAGCCAATGCAGGTTCGCATTAGATTCGGACAGTTGGTAATGAAACAATGGTGCCAAGAACTGGTGAGCCATCAGCTTTAATTCTAGCTTGCACCTGGAGGGCAAGCAAAAACACACACTGGGCTCCAAACCCACTCAGTCAGTACTCACAAAGCTACTGACTTATCCGAAGTTCCTAGAATCAAAGGTTTCTAGTTCACCAGTCTTATTCACCTCTGTTCCCCATCTCCTTCTGCACAAACTCTGCTCAAACTGGCTTCTCCCTCAACACTCCGCCATCTTAGCTGCTTCTCTTCTCCTCCACGTGGCCTTAATCTGCTCTCCTTTCTAAAATATTTATTTTATTTTATTCATTTTAGAGAGGAGACATGGAGTGAGAGAGAGAGAGAGAGAGAGAGAGAGAAAGGGGGGAGGAGCTGGAAGCATCAACTCCCATATGTGCCTTGACCAGACCAGTGCAGGGTTTTGAACTGGCAACCTCAGTGTTCCCAGGTCGATGCTTTATCCACTGCACCACCACAGGTCAGGATGCTCTCCTTTCTAATACTAACCTCAGGAACCGAGAGAGCAAGCTCCTGGTCTGCCCCACTTTATAGTGTAGATTCAAAACCCTTAATCCAATCTACAAACAAGGAAGTCTCTGGTACAAAGTCACTTATCTGAGACATACTGGGAGGATTCCTCATGAGAGTGCACCACCCTACATCATCCAATCAGTCAAAGGTGTGGGGAAAATCTTACTCTTAAAACGTGCACGTGGGCAGCGTCATCTTTAACAAAGTGAGCATAATATATTTTATCTGCCCAACATACATTGTCCTAGCACTGCCCACAACCAGTCGAATCCCCTAGAGGCTTGGAGCCTGTCTCTTTCATTCACTATTTAATCCCTAAAATTCAGAATAGAACCTGGCACAATCAACATATATTTGTTAAATGAGTAAATAAATATGACCTGGCCAGATGGCTCAGTTGGTTAGAGTATTGTCCCAAAACACAAAGGTTGCTTGTTCGATCCCTGGTTAGGACATGTATAGGAACAGATCTATAGTCCTGTCTCTCTCTCCATTCCTCTCCTTCAAAAACCAATAAATTTTAAGAAAGAATAAATAATAGATGTATGAATAATTGCAGATTTTCTCTACTTTCCTAGCTTAAGGAACCTCATTGTTCATTTGACTCACTGCTGCAAAAGACTTCTAATTAGATAGACTGTTTCCAAAATTCCCCTTCTTTCAGATCACTTTTGTACTTCAGCTAAAATGAGTTTTCTAAAACCAAACTTGATAATGTCTCTGTCCTATTTAAGATCCTTGAATGACTTCCTAATGCTCTTAGGATAAACTCTAATCTCTTTCATACAGTTAACAAAGCCATTTGTAAGCTGAGCCCCGTGTACTTCTATCACCTGAACTGTTTTTCACTCCCTGTTTACACTCCATTCTCTAGTCACGCTGAATGCTTCCTATTACCATGAACAGATCATGCCATCTCTTTTCTCAGAGAGACTGTACTCTCTTTGGCCTGAAATATTGATTTCCAACCATTCCTTTTACTTGGTTAAGACATTTCTTCATTCATGAAGCCATCCCTGACCCCTCCAGTCTGGATTAGCTGCATATCTTATGTTCTTCCCATATTTGTCCTTTGCTTTCTGTTCCTCATACAGGGCATCACTTGTCACGGAGACAATGACTACTCAGAGACCAGATGAAATGCACTGAATGACCTAGGGGAGACCTCCTCACAATCCCCTATACAGGTTTCATAAGATGGCCCTGATGCCCAGTCCTTACAGGTATTTACTGATACATGCAAATAGAAGCGAGGACAGGAATGAGGAAGTCAGGAAGCAGAAAAGAGAATAAGGAATTCAGGGAAAGTAAATTCTTTAGAGTAGACAAAATGGCAAATGTTCCCACCTATTGATTAATCAAAATTGTTCATTTATCCCTATTGTATTGTGTTTAGCACAGTATTGCATTAGTTCAGTCAGTACTTTTGTCAGTATAGCCACTGTGGCTTTTGCCTCAGGGCACTGAACTCTGTTCCTGTTCTGCTCCTATTCAGGGCCTAAGGGTCTCTACACTTATTGCACAAATTTTCAGTACACCATGTTGGATTTTACTTCCCCACCTTCCCCTAACAACCTGAAGCAGGTATTGCATCCATCCAATTCACTACTGACTTCCACAAAATCTACTACAGTGACTGGTACCTGGCAGGTTTTGGGGATATGTTACTGTAACTGAAAATGAGGCTCAGTTGCCTGCCACAAGGAAAGCCAAAATCATAAAACAAATGCTGGTTGTAAAGCCAGTAGCCACGGCCACCATCACAGCCACTTGGCCCGCACAGGTTCTCATTTGATTCTGACAGACGGTAATGAAACAATGGAGCCAAGAACTGATGGGCCATTACCTTTCATCTTTTCTTGCCCATCGAGCAAGAAATACACACAGTGGTAAAACACTTCCCTTTCCACTCAGGGCTCCCAAAACCACTGACTTATCCGAGTTTCCTAGAATCAAAGGTTTCTAGCTCACCAGCCTTATTCACCTCTGTTCCCCATCTCCTTCTCTCGGCACAAACTCCGCACAAACTGGCTTCTCCTTCAGCACTCCGCCATCTAAGATGCTTTTCTTCTCCTCCACGTGGCCTTTCTCTGCTCTCCTTCTCCAATGCTAATCTCAGGAACCAAGAGAGAGCAAGCTCCCGGTCTGCCCCACTTTATCGTATAGAAATCAAAATCAAAACCTTTAATCCAATATACAAATAAGGAAGTCTCTGATACAAAATCACTTATCTGAGGAATAATGTGATTCCTCAGGAGAGTACACCACCCCACATCAAAAAGAATGGAAAAGGTTTAGTCTTAAAACTAAGCCTTAGGCTATAAGGATCCTGCCTGCTTACAGCCTGTCTCCCCACATCCAATGCAAACTATAAGCGAGCAAACATATACATCATATTTGCAAACTTATTTGACCAACACTGGTGCAAAAAGAAAAAAGTTTACTCTGGTGTCACGACCTGGGAGAATGGTAGACTCCTATCTCAAAGACCATCTCCCCTTCCTATACAAGCCCTCCAATTCTTATACGGATTGGGAGGGGAGGGCCTTTTTTCTATCCAGTTATCTTGCTAGCTTTTGGTGCACTTGGGTCCTGTTAATTTACGTTTCTAGCTTTTGGTGAATTTATTGTAAGAACCCGTTGGTCAAATAAGTTTGTAAATATGATATATATGTTTGCTTGCTTATAGTTTGCATTGTGTGTGGGGGACAAGCTGTAAGCAGGCAGGTTCATTATAATCCAAGGCTTAGTTTTAAGACTAAACTTCTCCCACCTTAAGTGACTTTGTATCAGAGAGTTCCTTGTTTGTATATTGGATTAAAGGTTTTGGTTTCTACACTATAAAATGGGGAAGACCAGGAGCTTGCTCTCCTTCAGTTCCTGAGATTAGCATTAGAGAGGAGAGCAGGTAAAGAGAACAGAGAAAGGCCACGTGGAGGAGAGCAGAATCAGCCAAGATGGTGGAGTGCTGAAAAAGAAGCCAGTTTGTGCAGAGAGAAGAAGATGGAGAACAGAGGTGCATAAGGCTGGTGAGGTACAAACCTTTGATTCTAGGAAACTCGGATAAGTCAGTGGCTTTGAGAACCCTGAATGGAAAGGGAAGCATTTCCCACTGTGTGTATTTCTTGCCCACCGGGTGCAAGCTAGGATTAAATGTAATGGCCCTCCAGTTCTTGGCTCTGTTGTTCCATTACCGTCTGTCTGAATCAAATGCAAACCTGCACAGGCCAGGTGGCTGTGATGGCTACTAGCCTTACAGACCCTCCCCATGAAGTCATATTGGTCCATGGGGGAGACTCCCCAGCACTCCCTGTCTATAGTAACATTACTAGTTGGATGAATAATATCTTCTAACTTATCTGTATCAATTCAAAACAGTTTATAAAATTAACTTAGTGTCATGTTGGATGGCACAAGAACCTAAACCTGAAGAAAAGAAATAAGGAATAAATAGGGTCAGTGGGAAGAGGTTTTAGAATTAGTTTAAAGGCAGAAAGTTTTGGATTAAAAGGAAGGTCAAACAAGCATAAATGGAGAAGATAAGCTCAGAGGTCAGTAGGTACAGGATACTGCTTTGGTAATCACAGCAGGACAAAGAAGATAGAGTTGCCAGGAACTTGAAATTAGGCTCACCCACTGAGAGGTGAGGGACTTTGGGGACAGACATAGCTGTCAGTTCTGGGAGGAAATCCAACACAAAGGTGAAAGAAAGAATGGCAATACATAAATAGGCAATTGTTGAATGAATAAATAAATGGGTAGATGAATGAGTGTAGACTTTTTCCAATTCTCAGGGAGGCCCATAAGAAAGTAATCCAGTCCTCTGCTGGAAAAGGTTACCGTGCAGAGAGAAAGTCAGAAGGAGGCAATATGATATAGTGTGAACTTGCTGTCTTGCATCCTCTCTCCAGATAGTCTACAGAGTGCCAAATGATTTAGAGCTGTTATCTCACTAAATTGTTTGTGAAATAGGCACTGTTGCTCTTCTAATTTGCAGATGAGAAAATTTAGGCTCTGAAAAGAAAATAACTTACTAGTGATGAATAGTGTCAGGATTCAAATATGTGTGTGTGTGTGTGTGTGTGTGTGTGTGTGTGTGTGTGTGTGTATAGCTGTCTGCTTCCCAAGTTCTTACTACCTACTCTCTACAAGGTTAATTGCATCAATTCTCTTACTTAGGCCTCCTTATATTACTAACAGGTAGGAACAGACTTAGAAAGGAAAAGTGTATGCCTAATGTCAACCAAGTTATAAGTTAGAGTTGGATTTTAAACCTAAGCTTCTGCACAACAAAAGAAACCGACAACAAAACAAAAAGTCAGGTAACCAAATGGGAGTTGATATTCACAAACAACATCTCCACAATATATGAAGAACTCACAAAACTCAACAACAAACAACCCAATCAAAAAAATGGGGAGAAGAACAGAACAGACCATTCTCCCAAGAAAATATACAAATGGCTAACAGACATATGAAAAGATATTCATCTTCATTAGCTATTAGAGAAATGTAAATCAAAACTACAATGAGATACCCCCCCAAACCTGTTAGATTGGCTATTATCAACAAGACAGGTAATAACAATGAGGCTGTGATAAAAAAGGAATCCTCATGTACTGCTGGTGTGAATGTAAACTGGTACAGCCATTATAGAAGAAAGTATGATGGTTCCTCAAAAAATTAAGAACAGAATTATCATATGACTGAGCAATCCCTTTGCTGGGTATCTGCCCAAAAAACTCAAAAGCATTGGTATGCAAAACATATGCACTCCCATGTTCACAGCATTATTTAAAGTGGCCAAGACATGGAAACAACCAAAATGTCGCTCAATAGAAGATTGGATAAAGAATATGTGATACACATCTACAATGGAATACTACTCAGCCATAAGAAATGACATATTGCCACTTACAATAACATGATGGACCTTGAGAACATTATACTAAGTGAAATAAGAAAATCAGAAAAAGCTAAGACCTTGATGATTTCACACGTAGATGGGATATAACACTGAGACTCATGGACATAGATAAAAGTCCATGAGACTTCTTTTTTAAGGGAGGGGGTATGGAGAAAGGAAGTAAAGTAGGAAAAATATACAGTGACAGAAAATTATTTGACCTTGGGTGATGGGCAAACAATGCAATCAACATTTTAAATGGTATAGAGATGTTCACTTGAAACTTATGTACTCTTACTGATCAATGTCACCCATTAAATTTCAAAATAAAAAAAAAAGAAAATAAAAAGATCTAGGTCTGCCCAGATGCTTATTCTCTGCATGTTATCCCTGATCTGAAAAACCAATCTTTACCAAGAGAAGGATACTAGGTTAGAGCCACACTACTAACAAAGGTGAGTCTCTCACCACTGAGCTAGAAGAGAAGGGCATGAATACTTCCTGTCGCCATTCCTGGCTGTGATGGATCCTAACAAAGACCAGTCAGGAACTGGTGGATGAGTTGAGTGAACAAGCCTGTGAACAGTGGGGAAGGAACATACCAGGCAATCTGGACAGAACCTGTCTAGAGGACCTACTGGTTCCAGGAATGTAGAGTTGAGAATCATATCTAGGCAGGCTAGATATTAAGAATGAGTGGCTGCTGATAGAAATAATAAAGGGGAAAGGAAGGCTTTGGGTAAAGCAATATAAATCATCTTAACCACTTCAAGTTTGATAAGCAAAAGCTCTGGTTATAAACCAAGTCACATTTATGTATGTTTCTCCTTCTGTGCACTTTGTATACTATAACTTGATCTTTCTGCAATGTTGTGACTAGACAGAATTTTCACTGCTCTAATCATTTAATATAGAGCATTTTTTAGGTTATAAGTACATAGTCATATACCATGCAGCTTACATGAAGATAAATAATCACTTTAAACTCCAAAAAAAATCCACAATATGCAATGATTTAGAAGAGATCAACAGTGTGGGGGACTATGACAGGTTTTCTCTCTCAGAAAGTATCTGTGGGCCCTGGCCGGTTGGCTCAATGGTAGAGCATCGGCCCAGCATGTGGAAATCCCAGGCTCAATTCCTGGTCAGGGCACACAGGAGAAGCACACATCTGCTTCTCCACCTTCCCCCTCTCCCTTCTCTCTATCACTTCCTTCCCCTCCTGCAGCCAAGGCTCCATTGGAGCAAAGTTGGCCCTGGGCGCTGAGCATGGCTCCATGGCTTTCACCTCAGGTGCTAGAATGGCTCCAGTTGCAACAGAGCAATGCCCCAGATAGGCAGAGCATAGCCCCCTAGTGGGCATGGCAGGTGGATTTCAGTCAGGTGCATGTGGGAGTCTTTCTCTCTGTTTTTACCCTTCTCACTTCAGAAAAAAAAAAAAAGTCCCTGTGTAAACTCACAGAGAAAATCTGTCAAATAAGCAGACAGTGTCTTGATGCAAAAGGACCCACAGGCAGCTAATTCTTTTGTTTCACAGGTTCATACCATAGGGGGAAAAGTTAATAAATGATGATTTTATTCTTCTCCCTGCTAAAATTTAGCAATATAGTATAATGGCAATAATGATAGAGTCAAAGTCAGGAATCCAGCTTTGGGTGTGGTCATACCACGAATTAGCCATGTAACTTTGAGCAAATCTCCTCCCTTCTCTAGGCCTCTTTTGTTTCATCGGTAAAAATATTGTTTTGGCATAAAAGACTGCTACAATCTCTTTCAGTTCGGAGAAACACTGATGCTAAACTAACTGATTCTAATAGTTCTAATACATTAAGTATTTGAACATTAAAGTCCTGATTGTGAACCTAACTATACCACAGTCATAGTTATTGTGGTAATTCATATCACAGGAATTCCCAACTGACCATCATTCACCCTCTTCCTTTGATCCCTAGTCCTTAGCCATTTCAAAACAAACAATAATGCTAGAATGGAAGCACAAGCCAAATTCCCTGTAATACCATGAGGGTAGGTAGTCCTGTAGCACCTGCTTTTCTATTCAGTTAATTAAAATAAACTATAGACTCTGGCTGGTTGATTCAGTGGTAGAGCATCTGCCCAGCTTGTGGAAATCCCAGGTTTGATTCCCAGCCAGGGCACACAGAAGCAGCGCCCATCTCCTTCTCCCCCCCACAAACACACATCCTCTTTCCCTGCAGCCATGGTTCAACTAGAGCGAGTTGGCCCCAGGGGCTAAGGATGGCACCATAGCCTTGCCTCAGGCGCTAAAATGGCTTGGTTGCCAAGCAACAGAACCATGACCCCAGATAGGCAAAGCATTGCCCCCTAGTGGGCTTGCTAGGTGGATCCCCATAACAGCCCATTCTGGAGTCTGCCTCTCTGCCTTCCCACCTCTTGCTTAATAAAAAATAAATAAATAAAATAAAATGTAAAATCCTTTTTATAATATTTTTAAAATTATTTTTATTTATTCATTTTAGGAAAGAGAGAGAGAGTGAGAGAAGGGGGGAGGAGCAGGAAGTGTCAACTCTCATATGTGCCTTGACCGGGCAAGCCCAGGGTTTTGAACCAGCAACCTAATTATTCCAGGTTGATGCTTGATTCACTGCGCCACCACAGGTCAGGCCCCAAATGTAAAATCTTCTATGTCTATCTGGCACTATTCAAAAGTTGCCCACCTGATATCATTTATGGATAATAAATGAGTACTGACTCTTACATAAAACAAATTGTATAGTTTCTGTTCATAGGCTCAGCACAAGTGGAATCAGCAGATTTTGCTATAACCAGTTAGCAACTTTAATTTCAGTAAGCAAATCAAATTCGCTGTAGGTAATTTTGCCCCATGTTCTTCAAACTGGGTTACAGAAAAAGCAATTTAAATTGGGGGGAAATAAAATAATTTTACCAGTGCTTATAGTTTATTTTTAAATGACTAAAGTTATTTTAAATTACTCTCTTAGAAAATAGATAAATTAACCTTCAAAAACAAAACTAGAAATTATTATTTAATGCATGTATATAATATACATTATAATCTACCAAACACATCAGATAATAACCAACTGACTTTTTTTTAGTAAAAAATGACTGGCTATATACACAATCTCAGGAGCTTTCTTAGTTATAGAGGTAATAAGGAAGTAGGAAAACATTTTATATTCATTTCAATAAAAATAGTATCATGAGTATGTATAATCACCTTAATGATCTGGGTAAAATATTTCTATAACTATTATCTCATGAAAATTACTATATCTTCTGTTGATTTTAAAAATACTGTCAAGCTCTGGCCAGTTGGCTCAGCACTAGAGCATCAGCCCAGCATGTGGAAGTCCCAGGTTTGATTCCCGGTCAGGGTACATAGAAGAAGCGCCCATCTGCTTCGCCACCCTTTCCCCTCTTCTTCCTCTCTCTTTCTTCCCCTCCTGCAGCCAAGGCTCCATTGGAGCAAAGTTGGCAGAGACGCTGAGCACAGCTCCATGGCCTCCACCTCAGGTGTTAGAATGGCCCCTATTGCAGCAGAGCAATGCCCTGGAGGGGCTGAGCATCGCCCCCTGGTGGGCATGCCAGGTTTATCCCAGTCGGGTACATGAGGAAGTCTGTCTGACTGCTACCCTGCTTATAACTTTGGAAAAATACAAAAAATAAAAAATTGTCAAAGATTTATTTGGACTCTTTTTTTATTAGATTTTTCTGAAAAAATTAAAGTGAAAAAATCACTAAATCTTTTGATAGTTTTAATTTATATAAAATTCTGTCTTGTCCCTTATGTAAGCTGAACTTTAAGTGTCCTGTATAAACTTTATTTATATCAAATAAAAAAGGAAGTCTTTTCTTAAAAAAGATTTTATGACATCAATCACTTGGAAAAACAGATTAGGATGCCTAAGATTTTTCTCAAGAGAGTCTTAAGTAGCTCTTCTCCTTTATGAGGACGGTAATTCCATCAAGATGTCAAATTCTGAGTAGAAGAAAGCATTTGATGTGAGAGAAGTTCCCTTATCCTTTACTCAGAGTTTCACAGCAAACACTGTTGCTGTTCATGGCATTGTAGATATAGTTTTTCCTCAGCAGTAATAGGCTGGGGAGACAGAAGACAGAAAAGACAGTTAGGTGTGGTCAAGTTATGTAAGGATTGACTGGAAGAGACAGTCCTCTCCCCCACCTGATTGAAATGGTTCTTTAAACTAAGGAACTCAACTCCATCTTCCCAAAGAAAGTACTTTGCAAAAGTTGGAGTTGGAGGGCAAAGCAGTGGAAGACACATGGGTTAAACTTTATTCATAGTTATGAATTGTTAGCATTATAAAAAGAGAATTTAGGACCAATGAAATTTGTGGTGTTTAAATGAAAATTATCATATGTCCCCCTAAATAGAAACAGAATAATACCTACTATTCATTAAATAGTAGGTGCCAGGCGCTGTGCACTATTAAATAGTTTTGTGCACTATTTCATTTAAAACTCCCAGCAACTCTGCAAAATAAATGTTTGCTCAAAGTCATTGGGGATAAATGGTAGAACTGGAATGCAAATTTAGGTTTATCTGTTTTAAAAACACATATTTTATTCACCAATAAAAATGTCTTATCAAATCTACAATGTATGGATCAAGACTATTAAAAATAAAATAACTGATATAATCCAAACAAACTCCTTTTTAGGTCTTCTAGTTTCATCTTTTAAATCAATTAAGCAGCAAGGATAAGAGAGAAGTTATAAACAGAGACAAAAACAGGACTAAGATTAAACAAAGAGGCCACGCTAAAAATTCCTAGGCATACCTCACAAAAGATGTGTCTAATTAATGGACTAAAGCACAAAACAGAATGTTTGGTATAAATCATTTTTTGTGTTCCTGAATGACAGCATTTTATGCATTGTTGCTTTTCTGAATTCGTAGAACAAACCAGAATTTATCTTCCTGGTTTTGTATTCGCATTTCCCAGAATTATGTTACTGTATCTTGCTGCATACAGGATAAAGGCCAAAAATGCCTACACTAAAAATCCTCTGGGAAACTATAAATAATATTCAGAGTAAATCAACAAAATTTATCACAGACACACACTAAAAGAGCACTTTAGACAGCTTTGTACATTTCTGCTCCCCTATATACAAAGAGAGAAAGAGATCTGTTTTCTCATTTATCCTCACAGCTTCTCTCTCTAAATTAGCAAATACAGTAAAATGAAACAAAACAAAAACTAAATCATACTGGTTATAAAAAAAAATTTGAACTTTATGTATTAGATTCCTTAGAGTTTTGTTGTTGTTTTGGTTTGGTTTTCATTAGGGTATGAGTTGTTGCTGTTTTCTTAAGAATTTATTAAATAATTTTATTGAAGTATAATTAAAGTACAATAAATAGCACATATTTAAAGCATACAGTTTGATCACTTTTGACCTCTTTATACAATATATTCCATTCTTCATGCTTCAATTTAAACTTAGTTGCTTTGGTTCTAATCTTGGCAAAGATGAAGTGCACTTGGCCATCAAGATCAGTACCCTGGCCATCTCGCCACTCTCATCCTCCATTCCATCCACCTAATACTTTTGGCTCTACTTAGCTGTTACCACAGTTTCCAAATCACATGCCATCATCCACGATAGCCATTGATTTCAATTTACTTAAAAATTCTGATTAACAATTTTAGAAAGTGGAAACAAATCTTTAGCGACCAAAACAGATCAGCATTTGGTTTGGTTTTGTAAGATTAAGATCATTTTATCAACACAAAAAAATGAGGTTTCTATACTGAAATTTCTATGTTTAAATACTTCCAGATACTGAATGTTAAACATGCAACTAATTATTTGGCTGTAATTTTTTACCAGTCATTTTAAAAATATTTCTTTTTTTAATGCTATTTTTTTACATCTATTATATGCAGGTAACATAGGAGATATAAAATTTAATAAAAATTGCATGCATGCCTTACCTAAAAAAAAGCTTAGACTCCATTAATATAGAAAAGGTGAATGCATATATTATAATAATAAAAGAATTACCATAATATTTGTGAAATGTATGCCATAAAAGGGGAAAAGATGACTACCAGCTAAAAGTGATAAGGATAGATTTGATGAAGAGGCAGCATTTGAATGGAGTCTTCTTAAAAAGTGGAATTTTTTTATATAACATGATAGGAAGTAAAAAATAGCATCATTCAGAAGCATAAAATATTAGCAAAAGTATGAAGTTGGAAAATTTTAAAGCTTATTTGGGGAATAATAACATTAATGCTACTTGAACTACAGGCTAAAATATAAACAAGAAATATTCTCCGGTAAATAAATTTGGGTTCAAACTTGGAGGCTTGCACTGCTTGCTCGCATAGAAAATTGTGAGGAATGCAAAGACTGGAGTTATTTGTAGAAGAAATGCAAGGAATTCTATTTTTAGATAAAGAGGATACTAAAGTCATATAGGCAGAACCTAATCAAAGTGGAAGACAAGATGACTTACTAATACTTGCAGTGAATTTCATTAGAGAAAAGACTAGAACAGAACAATTGCTATAAAAATGCCATAACAGCCCTGTCCAGTTGGCTCAGTGGATAAGGCATCAGCCAAAGCATATGGACGTCCCAGGTTCCATTTCCAGTCAGGGCACACAAGGGAAGCAACCATTTGCTTCTCTCCCCAGCCTTCTCCCCCTAATCTCTCTCTTCCCCTCTCACGGTCAGTGGCTCAATTAGTTCTAGTGTTGACCCTGGGCACTGAGGATAGCTCTGTTGATTTGAGCATCGGTCACAGATGGGGTTGCCAGGTGGATCTTGGTCAGGGTGCATGCGGGAGTCTATCTCCCCACTTCTCACTTAAAAAGAAAAAGAAAAGAAAAGAAATGCCATAATGGCTATGCAATAGTGAGGTCCCAGATAAGAATGGATGAATATTGGACCCAACAATTGGAACTGAGAATGGGAAATGTAACTTACTGTCGATGTTGAATATGTCAGAAAGTCAAGACTGCAAAAAATTTTAGGATGTCACAGAAAATACTGAAGAGGCATACCAAAAAGTCCAGCCTAGGTAAGAAAGAAAGTAAATACACAGGACTGATAGCCTGGCAGAAGAGTGAGATGTTCAGGACTTGGAAATCACAAAAGGAAGGAACAGAGATAGTAGTTATGAAGGGGGAGAAAAAATGATTGTAGACAAAGAAAGACTTGGAGACAAGATACTGGCCACAGAACATTATTTCATGATGATGGATTTCAAAGTATGTGTAAGCCAAGAGCTACAATAAAAAAGGCCGGTTTTTATTTCAAGTTTAAAAAAAATAGCAGGAAAAGTACTTGGGAGGGAGAGCAGTGGGATAGAGCAGGTGTGGAAGAAGCTGAAAATAGAGTAACTGTATATTCCATAAGAGAAAGAGGAAGAAGAAGCCCTGGGCATCAGGAAGATGAGGGAAGCTGGAAGATGCAAGAAGGGAGCTGTAATGCAGGGAACGTTTCCTTCATTAGGGGGTTGCAGACTAGACTGGACCTGGTGGAACAACTGAAATTTGGTTGTATTGGTTAGCTAAGGCTGCTATAACATAGTATCACAAATGAGGTGGCTAAAAACAGAAATTTTTGTCTCAGGTTCTGGATGGTTGTTTCCTTCTGAAGGCTCTGAGGAAGAATCTGTCCCATGCCTCCTGCCTAGCTCTGGTGGCTTGTGGGCAATCTTTACTGTCCCTTGGCCTGTAGAAACATCATCCTGATCTTTGGCCTCATCCTCACATGATATTCTTCATGTGTGTGTCTGTGTGTGTGTTCAAATATCTCCATTTTAAAGACACCAGTCATATTGGATATTAGGGGCCTACTTTACTACAGCATGACCTCATCTTATCTAGCTATATATATAATGACTTCATATACTGAAGTACAAAGTTAGGACTTCAACATATGGATTTTGGGGAAATACAATTTAACCTAAGATAGTGGATTCAGGAAAATGTTGATGCAATTGAAGCTGTGAGATCCAATATTTCGAGGGGCTAAATCTGGGCTTGATGCAGTCGAACAACGTGGGGAGAAAGCAGGTAAAAGCAAGCTTCTGTGAGTTTGACCTCATGCAGACAAAACCTTTAGATAATTGACAGTAGTTCAGTATTTGCTTATTTTTCTGTATGTTTAAGCATTCATATATTCATAAACACAACCTGTGTGTATATAACTGTCTGCTGAAATAACTGCATTCAAGTTATTCAACTGCAAAGTTTAAACGTGGGAAAAATGTAAAAGATGGCAAATTTGTAATATGATTCACAAGATGAGCATTAGCAGTCTAATCTGAATTCCCAAGGTATTCTTTCTGAAAGGCTGAAAGAGTTCAGCCTCAGGACACAAGACAATCATTATAAGGTTGAAGAACCACAATTAAAACATGTCAAGATCTAAAAGTTACTGAGGACAAGTGATCCTTCATTTAAGATGTTTCTTAGAGGTGAAATGAATGATCGTCTTAGGAGACAAAAATCAGTTCTAGAAAGTTCTTAGCCTTCTAGTCTTTCTAGAAAAGTAGGTAACATTAAAAAAGCTGAGCTTTTTAGCAATCTAGAAATTTAGCAATTACTTTTTATCCCTTTGGTTTTCCAGAGAATCCCTCAAAAGTAATATCTAATCATTTAATAATAAGAAATCTTGCCCTTTCATTTTGGAAAAATATAAAAAGATTAAAGTAAAAATTTTACATACCTATAAAATTGTTTTTGCAAGTATACATGAAGGATAACATGAAAATTTTTACTTTGATTTTTTATTTTAAGGTTTTAAATGATTCCTCATTATTTTATTTATGTAATAATTCATAAGTCATCCATTATATTTGTAATTTACCTTTTTCTAAATGAAAAAGAGATTAAGTTAAAGCAAAATGAGCCTCAAATGCTCCATTTCTCAATTCTGACCTCACTAACATCCACTTACTTTAGGTCTGAGCTGACTTCCCACTACCATCCTTGCCCCTAACTTAATTAAGTTTCCTTGAATGTTTTTTTCAAAATATTAGAGTGCCAACTTGCATATGTATTTTTAGAAACTGTTTAATTTCTGCTAGTCCACACTAAATTGTAAACTTCACCAGAGCAAGGATGATGTCTTTCTTGATTACCACTATAATCCCAGTCTAAATAGGTATTCTTCAAATATTTGTTTAATAAATGAATAAAGACCTTAAGGAAGAACTGAATAGTAACCAATATTTACTATAAGCTGCTTAATGAGTTCTGATAATAGAAGGATAATAGTATATTTATTTTGTAATATTTTGCATAGATCTACTTTTCTATTATCTCCCATCATTTTTAGGCCTTCAGTTTACCCAAGGAATGGAAGAGTCCATATTATAGCTACATTACCACTCCCTTAACAAGGAACCAAAGATTCCACTCAAGCAGCCAGTTAAAAACTTTTTATACATCCCAAAAACGTTGTAATCTTCACTAGAGGAACAATGAAAACCAGTAAATCTTCTTTTCCTAGTTCTTAGTACCTCAATGGTTAAAAACAAAGTCTCATTAAGTCTAGAAAGAACACAGAGACAATGTTCACCAAAACCTAAAATAATGGAAAAGTTCTTATTCTACTACTTAGGAATATAAACTAGAAAAGTAACCTCTTAACAAGTTCATGTAATTCTTGTCTGGATATGATTTTTACTAGTGAAATGCCTTTTTCTTTAAAGTCTCCTACCCTTTCTAAAAAATAATAATGATTTGATAAAAATGAGTTAAATGAAATACTAATAAGAAACTAACTTCCAATTTGGAATGATAATTTTTAATTATGTTCAGAAACTGCATTACCTATAAAATGCTAATATTATTTAAAATCCTCATAAACCACTTAGGTATATTTTGTCTAAAGAGCTGAGATTATTCTTTCCCTATTACTCCAAACCCATGAGATTAGATTCTATTAAAAATAATTCACATTAGCATCATTAAGAAGATAATTCTATTTGAAAATAATAATAATAAATTTTAACTTAGTTCTGTTTCTTCTTTCCTAAAAGAAAGAGAAAAAATAAAAAACAGAAAGATAAAGGGACTAATCTAGAAAACACCTCTGTCACTCCTGTGCCTTTGCATCAAGGATTAAGAAGTGTGGTTTTTGTTGTTGCTCATCTCTGCATAGTAAATTAATAATAAAATAGAAGGTAGACATTACTTAATAAAAAAAATTTAGCTACTGAAATTCTATCCTGTGAAGAAAGTCACAATCTGTCTATTACCTAAATAATGATGTTCAGTCTTATACTCTGAAACACTTCAGTTGGGGTGGGGTAGAGAAAATGAGTTCGTTTGACTTCAGGTTTTACAACACTTGTAAGAGTCCAAGAGGTGTCACCAATATCTCAAATGTCTCATGGTTATTTACTGAAATAAGTTATTCTGGTACACTCTACTAAAACATTAACTCTGCAGTCTGTTCAATATTAGTACTCTTTCCCCAAATAAAACTTAATTCCCAATGTAATAAATTCTTCAAGCTGAAATAGATGTTTCAGATATGCTTGCTTAATGCTTTCCCAATATGTGCAGAATATGAATAATCATGTCCATATTTTCATGTATATCATACCAGCTCCTGACTACATTATCACATGCTAAGAATACAGACCTAAAATAATATAGTAAAACCTCCACCAAAGATACTGTAGTTATCCAGCGGGAGAGAGGAGAATAAGGAGAAAATAATTTGATCAATTACTTTCAAATAAATGAAAATGTTTTTATTTGCATAATAAATAGAACTGTAGTGCTGGTAAAGGCACAAGGTATGGTGATTAGCTCTGAACTCAGGCATCTTCTCCTCCCACTCTCCACTCCCTAGACTCCTGAAAATTTGCCTCCACCACACCACCTTTGTTTTCTCTACTTTTTAATTAAATGGAAGAAGTCTTCTACTATAAAAATTAAACCTTCCCTATGTTCACACTGATGCCTCAGCTTGGTGGCCTTATTCCAACAATTTGTCTTTTTTCCTCCTGTGGGTCAAATAAGTTTGCAAATATGACATATATGTTTACTCGCTTATAATTTGCATTGGGTGTGGGGGACAGATGGTAAGCAGGCAGGGTCATTATAGCCTAAGGCTTAGTTTTAAGACTAAGCCTTTCCCACCCTTTTAATACTAAAATCTTTTCAAAGCTAAGCTTTTTCCCCTTGACAGTCGCATGATGTGGGGTGCTGGACTCTCATAAGGAATTTCATTTATGTCTCAGATAAGTGACTTTGTATCAGAGACTTTCTTGTTTGTATATTGGATTAAAGATTTTGATTTCTACACTATAAAATGGGGCAGAGGAGCCCATGCTGGAGGAGAGCAGAAAAAGGCCACGTGGAGGAGCTAAGAAATAGCCAAGATGGCAGAGTGCTGAATGAGAAGCCAGTTTGTGCAGAGTTTGTGCAGAGAGAAGGAGATGGAGAACAGAGGTGAATAAGGCTGGTGAGATAGAAACCTTTGATTCTAGGAAACTTAGATAAGTCAGTGGCTTTGGGAGTCCTGAAAGGAAAGGGAAGTGTTTTCCCACTGTGTGTATTTCTTGCCTGCCAGGTGCAAGCTAGGATTAAAGTTAATGGCCCACCAGTTCTTGGCTCCACTGTTTCATTACCATCTGTCTGAATCAAATGTGAACCTGCATGGGCCAGGCAGCTGTGATGGTGGCCGTGGCTACTGGCTTTACAGCAAGACAGTTGAATGCCTGTGCATTTGAGGCTACATGAAGACATAGTCCAACTCTGCAGTTTTAACTCCCTAAGGTATAGGATTTAAAATAAAAGCACATAATTTATGTTGTTAAATTTATAATGCTAATATGTAAAAGTTTCAGCTACTCCGAAGAAGAGATTTTATTTTTACTCTAACATCATACAATTACTTTGACTTAAGAGAAACAGAATATAAGAACTAGAGAATGACGTGAGCTAATACATAAAATTTAGTAATTTGAGCCAATTTTCTTCTAGATATGCATTAAGTAAAAACACTCATTTGCATATTTTTTCAAATATCATTTTCACCTCTCTTAAATTGGTAGTATCACTTACCCTATCTTTCATAATAATACAGTTGGTCTTTAATGCTTGTAAGTATAAATGCTTGAATTAGTTAAAATGTCATCAAAAGACCAGATTCTTTCTTGTGAATAATAGAACTTAAGATGACTTCATTATCTAACAATAACCAAACACAATAGAATTTTCTGCAACAAAAATTGATATACAATGTTTCATAATATATCATGCAGGAGTTTAAATGTTGGTTATGCATCCCTGGTATAAATAAAGGATGAGTGAATACTTTCTAACCAGCATTATTTAGGTCAAACAAAAAATGTTACTAACAGGAAGATGCTGAAAGTATCCAAGTTAAAGAAATGCAGATTTTGAATGTGGGAATTATTCTCAATCAATTCAAACATGCTTGCTTTGACTATATAATTATTATAATTTTTCTACTAGAACTTTATTATAACATCTGCAAATCTTGATGACTCTTCTTTCAAAATATATATCTTCATCCCTTCCTCCACTACTATCTTAGAACAAGCCATAATAATCTCCCTCTGATCTACATTACTAAATGATTTCCTATTGGCACCCTTACTAACCCTACAGGATATTCTTCACACAGCATCTAGAGTATCTTTGGAAAAAATAAATAAAATATATTACTCTTCTGCTCAAAACCCTTATTTAGAATAAATTTTACTGCCTTGACAAGAACATACAAGGCTCTACATATCTATGCCCCTCTTTATCCCCATCCCGTGTCACCTCCCGGGCTTCACAGTTCTCTCCTTAGATCTCTGTGTTCCAGCCTCATTAATTTCTTTGCTGTTCCTGTGACATACCAAGGACATGCTCTCCTAGGACAAGACTTCAAGACAAGACACCAGGACATGTCTTGATTTTGCCCAGAATGCTTTTCCCCCAGTCATAGTTAAGTCTTCTCTATGTTTCCTATACCTTTCTGCAGACTAAGGTTCAAATCCCAGCACCACCCACCATCAGTTATGTGATTTTGCCGTGGTTATTATTCTTTTTAAAATTATTATTCCAACCTCGTTTTCTGTAGAAATCAAAATACTGCTAAATACTCCAGGCTTTGCTCTTAAAGTTCTCTTTGCCCAATAACTTGCATGCCCAGATTTTTACTTAGTTCCCTTATTTTACAACTTAGTTTCAGATTTTACATAATTTCCTTTGTGTCTCTGCTTATATTGCTTCCTTATCAGAAACCTTCCTTGATTATCCCATATAAAATAGCAATACAACACTCCCCTCTCTCCAATTCTCTTTACTCTGATTTATTTTTCTTCAAAACACTTTTCACCACCTGCCATATTATATATTTACTCTTTTGTTCATCTTCTTTACTAGAACAGAAACTTTCTTTTTGATAAAGACTTTTAGATATTTTGTTCATTGCTATACACCAACATCTAGAATTGTACCTGTCAAACCCTCTGAGCTTAAATACATATTGATGGAATAAATGAAAGAATATATGAGCATGTATTTCCCTGAAGGTGAATTCATTCTGAAAATTAATCAGATAGATTATTACTGCTATGCCACATGAATTTCAATATGCCAACTTTTGCCTATAGCTCACAATCTATATCTGAAGAATGGTAGACTTTTAGTTCAGCATGATTCACATTCTGCATGTTCACAAGTTAAACTAAAGATATAACAAAATGAACACCAATCTAGATCATTCTGGCCTTCTGAGTAATAACAGAGTGGTTCAGAAATGCACATTTTAATCATCTACAATAATGAAATTACCTAACAACCTTCTGAAACCTCCATTTCATCTTTGTGTGTGAACAGTTTGGGACATTAAATCCAAACTGAAGAATATATGATTGATTATAAAAATCATGAATCTGTATTTATAGGCTCAAAATGATCATAGTTCCTATGCTAAAACCAGTTCAATTTATCAACAGGTCCACCTGTTGTTTTCCATGAAGAAGCCCTAAGAGGTTACATACCTTTAACAGATCTATTTTAATAAACTCTTTTCCATATTTAAAATATCTTTGCAACAGAGACAAATGAAATTTAATCATCTTTGAGATTATAAATTTTGATGTTGGGGTTTCTATTTTATATTAGAAATCTATCTTTCTTTGACTTTAAAGATAAAACTTTTCCTTTCAAAACCATGAAAACAATTTGTATTCCCTCGGCTAAAACAATAATGTATTTCCTAGCTGCTTTCTTTAGCAGCAAATTTATGAAGCTCAAATTAAAGAGTGTAAAAGGGCCAACATTAATAGATTGTAAGATAATTTCAAAAATAGATTTCTAGGAGAATGTTAAAATTTTTAAATATTCAGAATAGACATCTTGGAGATTAGCCAACTCAATTAATGTACATTAAATTTTTGCCATTTTTTATTCAATGTAATTATTTAAAATATTTGTAATATATTCCAATACTCTAAAAGAAGAGTAGCTTGAGATTGAGTATTTTATAACTGGTTTAGTCTGTAAAGAAAATATAAGAGAGAAAAATAATTTCATATTCATATAAAATAGAGCAGATGACATCAAGTTGCGATTTTCTGTTATATTAACATTACAATATATCTCTAAGCTTCTGTGTCTGTGTATAAAATTGGCTTTTACAATGTGAATATGTCATCAAACAAATCACTTTCATGTTGAAAATGGTATAGACAAAATAAGTTGAAATCACATCAAACTTTGGTTTTTTTCCTCCAGGAATATCAGAATCCATTTATTCATTTGTCCCAATGAAATCTTCTCTTGTACACATAATACCATGACCCAGCAGCATTCCCAATTTGATCATCTCTCACAAACAGAAAAAACGCCCAGAGGGGTGCGACTAAAAGCACTGCAGATCAAGAGCCATCCCTGGCTCTTCAGCACAGGTGTGGCTTGATTTTGTTACTTTGCCTAGGAACTAGACCAGAGGGCTTCTAGAGTTTCTATATTTTCCCCCTTAAAACAAATAATTTTTAAAAGATCAGGAAGAGACTTTGTTTCTTCAACAATGATTGCAGCAATCGAATATTTATATAACTACAGAAAAGAATTTTAGAGCTAATGAGATCGGGATTGTGTCGAAGTGGGAGATTGGACACTGTTGCCCAATCCCTGCTTTCAGAACTTTTGCTAAAGTTTTATTTATAAAATATGACCATGTCTTACCTCTGGTTAAAAGCTCTCCTTTTTCTACTTGCTCACTGGTAGATTTTGGACATCTTTAAATTTAGCAGTATTGACAAAGATCCACACAATTTGTTCCACTAAACCACTGTTGCCCGGTTTCCTGCCATGCCTCCCAGTTTCCTTATACTGCCAGCAGACAGTATCCTAAAAATTTCTACACACACGCACATATTGTTCCTTCACTTCCAGTGTCCTTATTCTCTTTTTCCTTGGCAAACTCCTACCTATAGGGATGCCACCCATTGAAGACTTATAGATATTTATTTATATGTCTTTATTATATTGTAACTTTTAAAGTCTGTCTTACTCACTAAACTATTTATTTTGGAGGAAAGAGATTATGTCTTAATTATCTTTGTGTTACTAGTGCCTAGAACCATGTCTGATGCATAGTGAGAATTCCATAAATATTTGCTTCATGTGGAATTGCAAATCGGTTTAAGAAATGAACAATAGCTGCTATGAGCTTGCTCCAGTCTCAGTTGCTGCCTGACATTAATACAGTAATAAAAAAAAATGCAGAAACATTTCCAGCATACATAATATTCAGATAAAATAAAAGGACAAGAACTATATGATTTTACTCATATGTGGGATATAAAACAAATAGCAACAAATGAACAAAAATAGAAAAACAACCTCATAGGCACAGACAACAGTATGGTGAGAACAGGGTTGAAGGGAAGAGGAAGAGGGTAAAGAAGGTTACATATATATATATGGTGATGAAAAGAGATCAGACTTTGAGTGGTGAGCACACAATGGAATATACAGATAATGTATTATAAAGTTGTATATCTGAAATTTATAATGTTATTAACCAATATGACCCCAATAAATTTAATTTAAAAGTAGATATAACCCTAAAATAAATACTATATGCTTATATAGTCAACCATCTAACAATATAATGTTAAGACAATAACAGCCTACTAACATCTAGCAAATGGTAGGGGCAAAATAAATATTACACACTGAAAGTACATTTTCCAAAAGTGTCACTTTCATTATTCTGTATCACAAAGTTTAAATAAAACAACAGAAATTGGCACATGTGATTTTTTCAATAATCTAAAATAGATTAAAATGTATTGAGTACATCTAAATGACATGAGGTAAAACATTGCTGTTTCAAACTAAATTAAGGTGAAATCTACATCTAATCTATTTAAAACATTCTGTACTTAAAATGAAATAGTGGACATACAATGCTAAATTATGTCAGTATTTCTAGGCTCTATTTTAAACAAAAAAAAAAGTTAAAACAAACCCTTTGATTAAAGTCAAAATAGATCAAAAATGAATTTTGATGAATTTTGGTCCTTAGTCATGAGTAGAGCTGTTTCTACTACTGATACAAAACAAAGCAAGTCATAGTCTGTAAGTAAGAGTTATCTTTTGACTAAAAACATACATTTTTAAATATTTTTATTAACAATTAATTTATAATAATGTGAGGCTTCAAAAATCTCCAGTTCTATCTATAACTTATTGAAAGCTCTAACCTTCCACTTGTTCAATAAATAATTATTAACAACTTCTTTATGACAAGTACTATCTAGCCTAGTGCTTTTCAAACTATCTGTGGAGGAGGACAAGTTTTTTCATTGTCGATTGATATTCTTATGAAATATAATAAAATGTTATTAGAAAAAATGAATTTAAAACATAAAAGGTAAAATTTTTATTATTACATTCAACAAACATGAAATTACTTTTTTTTTTTTTACAGGGACAGAGAGAGTCAGAGAAAGTGATAGATAGGGACAGACAGACAGGAACGGAGAGAGGTGAGAAGCATCAATCATTAGTTTTTCATTGCCGTTGAGACACCTTAGTAGTTCATTGATTGCTTTCTCACATGTGCCTTGACCGCGGGCCTTCAGCAGACCGAGCCACCCCTTGCTGGAGCCAGAGGCCTTGTGTCCAAGCTGGCGAGCTTTTGCTCAAGCCAGATGGGCCCGTACTCAAGCTGGCAACCTCGGGGTCTCGAACTTGGGTCTTCCGCATCCCAGTCCGATGCTCTATCCACTGCGCCACTGCCCGGTCAGGCCGTAATTACATTTTAAGAGATATCAGAAGAAACATAAGCAAATAGGAAAATAAAAATTCCAAAGAACTACAAAGCTAAACATTTTAAAATGTGTGCATAGGCAATTGATATAGAAATGTTTATATTTTTATTGAATTTATTGGGGTGACATTGACTAATAAAATTATATAGGTTTCAAGATTATAATTCTATAATCATCACTTGTATATTGTGTTGTGTGTTTATCATCATTTATCTTCCCTTTACCCTCTTCTACCTCCCCTAGCCCCTTTCCCTCTGGTAATTACCATATTGTTGTCTGTGACTATGAGTCTTTTTTATTTTAATAAATTTTTAATACACCTGTAACTTTTTCTGATTCCACAATGGCAACTAAAACATATGTGAAGAGCTAACAATTTCCCATATTATATGAGCATTCACACACTTTGAACTAATAGCAATGTATTAACATTAAAAAATTTTAGAGCAATAAAAGAACTTAATTCCTGCTTGTCAAATTATCTAATCAAGGTTGGATTGACAACAATGCATTTCTAAATGATTTTTATTTTTTAGATAATACTTAAAAACAGAGAAACCCATCTCACAGAAGGATATTGATAGAAATAAGAAATTTTAAGGAAATTGTGACAAGCTTAGGTTACTCATATTAACTATTTTAACTATTTAAAATAAGATAAGTGACATCTTTTTTTTTTTTTTTTTTTTTTTTGTATTTTTCTGAAGTGAGAAGCAGGGAGGCAGAGAGACAGACGCCTTCATGTGCCCAACCAGAACTCACCCAGAATGCCCAGTAGGGGCCGATGCTCTGCCCATCTGGGGCGTTGCTCCATTTCAACCAGAGCCATTCTAGCACCTGAGGTGGAGGCCATGGAGCCATCCTCAGCACCTGGGTCAATTTGCTTCAATGGAACCTTGGCTGTGGGAGGGGAAAAGAGAGATAAAGAGAAAGGAGAGGGGGAAGGGTGGAGAAGCTGATGGACTCCTCTCCTGTGTGCCCTGGCTGGGAATCGAACCTGGGACATCTACACACCGGACCAACATTCTACCACTGAGCCAACTGGCCAAGGTCTATGAGTGACATATTTTTTTAAGTAACCTTTAATCCTTCATAACCACCAGGTCTAATGCACCCTATAAAAGTATAGTTAAAGACCAAACTGATGTATTTTCTTTTCAATAATATAGGCCTATCTTATGAGTCCACTGATCATAAACTTTGATATCCAGTCAAATTGCTATAAAAATAGTGACTTCCAACCTTTTTCATCTCATGGAACTAGTCACTAAAATTTCATAAACTAATTACTAAAATTCTGTGACACAGAAAATATGGTATATTTTTTGCCACTCAGACAACTTTGATTCATTTACCCCAAACAGCTATTATTGTGTTGGATATCATTTTTTTATTTAATGAGCTAAGGGAAAAAAGGTCAGTGCCTCTAAGTAAATAGTCACGTATAGCATATTTTAAAAATTCTTGTGGCATGCTGGTTGAAAATCACTGCTATAAAAGGTCTAAACTGTTCTCCAATTTCTGCACTATTCTCAATACAGAATAGTGACACACCAGTTTGTGAACTATAATTTGGGGAGCACTATCCAAACTACCCTTTCTGTGAACACAATAAAACTGTCTGTGTGTAAATCATTAAATCACTCTAGAGGGATGCTCTCCACTCATTACTGTTATACATAGCAAGTATTAGAAATAGCAGCAATAAAACTCAGTGTTAATCTGGAAGGATTTAGGATAATTTATGTCTTTGACTATCTGGCAGTATTTTTGATGTCTGGGATTTGGTCTAACACAGTTTCCTACAATAATTATCTATTTGAAAGTACTCAGATCATTTTTCTTGCTTCATTTCTTTCAAAAGAAAGGTATATATTTTATATATATTCATCTATGTATAAAGTAATTTAGCATATAGCAAACTCGATTAGGATTTTATAATGACTATATTTAAAATCTTCAAATTGCAACTTTTATTGGGTTAAACAACTATTTATATAAATGGCACGATAACGAGTGGCTCTCACTGACAGCTGGCAAGACAATTCCAATTGTATGATGGTGTGATAATTTAGGACATCATTTAAGGGCTATTCTCCCCCACCACCACCCATAATCTGAAGTATACATAGGCCAAGCAGTATTACAATAGAAAACCAATTCTTTCTTAGTCATTGGCTCAGAGCTGTACATGGACCTATCTGCCATCAATACCACAAGTGGTCCTAACTCGAGCACAAAGCCCAAGCAGCACAAAGCCTAAGTAGCGTGAAGCCCAAGCAACACAAAGCCTAAGCAGCAGGGATAGAGGACGCCCAGTGTGCATGCTAGTTGACTTATCCAGTCTTAGAATCCATCTACTCTCCAGAAACTCATTTTTTTTCAATAGTCAAATGTTTAAGGTAGCTGATACCTTGAGAAGGAGCACAGGGAAATTTCTGAAGAAAAGCTCTCAGTAGCTGCTGGGAAGTGCCCACAGTTTGTTCCCAGGTTCAGCCTGCCACAGGCAGCTGGAAGCCCAGCCCAAGCCCTCAGAAACCCCAGCTATTCTTCCAGCAGAGTCACTAAAAACTGTAACCAAAACACAGGTTTAGCTGCCAGCTGTAATAAAAGCTAAGCTCCTAAAACAGGTGCTGGTGTGAAAGGAAAGCAGTTTATTAGGGTGCTATGACTTGGGAAAATGGTAAAATCCCATATCAAAGACCATTCCCCATTTCTGCTCAAGTTCATGATTCTTACAGGGATAAATGGGGAAGGGGTTTTATTTCTATCCATTCACCTTTCTTGCTTTTGGTGCACTTTAGCCCTATCCATTCATCTTTCTAGGTTTTGGCATTCTCAGTGTAAGAACCTCCTTCTTCCATCTTGGTCAGTGGGAGAGACTCCCTAGCATTCCCTGTCTATGGTAACAATATGATGCAAAAATAATCATAGGAGAAGTTCAGTTCTTTTTAGATACATGAAAGTAAAAACCATATTTTGTCATGTTTAAGTTACTTGCTTGCAACCTAACTTTAAATTTTAATTTAAAGACATCTTATCTAATATAAATATATTTTCTATTATAAAATAATTCATGTGTCTTGTAAAATAAAATTAGACAATCCAAACTTACATAAAGTGCAAAGTTGAAGTCATCTTGTTGTAGTTACCTTGTAAGATTAACCTAGTTTTCTAGGTAAATCTTGCTTGACTTTTGTAAAGTTTGCATTTTTAAAGCATCTTCTTTCCAAGTTCTTAAGCAATCATATAATCTCAAAATCATAGATACAAAAAGTCATTAACTGTGATCCTCAGACAAAAGCTATGTTTGTGGAGAGAAAAAAAATTCCTGCCATGTGACAGAAAGTAGATATTTTTTACTCATGCTTCTCTAACACGTGTCTACAATTATTAAATTTCATTACTTTAATCCTTGACTATTTGCTGTTACAAAAAGCTGCAATTTTTAATGATCATTCATTTTATTTATTTTTATAAATTTACCCATAAGAAAATAACTATTAAAATAAAACAGAGAAAGCACATGCTCTAATTTGCATAAACTGTTGAATTTAGTTTCAAGACACTATATAATAGATCTCTATCAGTGGTTCTCAAATGTTTTGTGCATCAAAATTACCTAAAAGCCTTGTGAAAACACACATTGCTGGGCCCCACCTTTACCTAGACTTTCTTAATCAATAGAGCTGAACTGAGAAAGAAGAATTTCTATTTTGAACAAGTTTCTAGGCAAATTGTCTAGGGACCACATTTTAAGAACTAGTGAGCTACATAATAGCATTAAATGTCACTTCAGAACTTACCTTTCAAGATTTATTGTCACTGGATTTTGATTTTAATAAACAATTTAATGCTTCATATATAATAAGTTTTGGTAAATGCTGTTGATCAATTCTAAAATTAGATGTAGAAATAATTGGGTTACAAATCTATCAATTTTTAAACAATGCATCTTTTTTCCTAGTTTGTCAATTGAGAAACTATTGGCCTAGGTCTCAGAGATCATAGGTATATAAAATGAACTTTAGATGATGAACATTTCTACCTATTAAGTTTCTTTTATTTTATTTTATTTTTATTAATTTTAGTTTATTGTGTTTACACGGATTCAAGTGTCCCATGGAATATAACTCCCTAAACCCATACACCTGTGTCCCTTTTTATATCCTTTTGCCCCTCTGACCCGAACTCCTTCCCCCTTTCCCTCCGGGATTTGCTGTCCAGTTATTCGTATCTATCTGTTATGTATATATAATTTTACTAATCCCTTTACCTTCTATAATTCATCCCCTCATCCCCCTTCTCTCTGATTGCTGACCTTCTGGTCCCTGTGAACTTGCCTCTACCTCTCTTCCGTTGCTCAGTTCACTTTGTTCATTAGATCCATATATAAGTAAGATCATATGGTATTTTTCTTTCTCTGCCTGGCTTATTTCACTTAGCCTAATAGTGTCCAGGTCCATCCTTGTTGTCGCAAAAGGTAAGATTTCCTTCTTTTTCACGGCTGTATAGTATTCCATTGTGTATATGTACCATGCCTTTTTAATCCACTCATCAACTGACAGAATCTAGGGCTGTTTCCAGATATTGGCTATTGTAAACAACACTGCATAAACATGGGGGTACATATATTTTTTGAATCAGTGTTTTGGGGTTCTTAGGATATATTCCTAAAAGTGGAATTGCTGGGTCAAAAGATATTTCTATTTTTAATTTTTTGAGGAAATACCATATTATTTTCTACAGTGGCTGCAAGAGTCTGCATTCCCACCAGCAGTACAGAAGGGTTCCCTTTTCTCCACAACCTCGCCAAAACTTATTGTGTTGTTTTGTTAACGAGTGCCATTCTGACAGGTGTGAGGTGGTATCTGATTGTGGTTTTAATTTGCATTTCTCTGATGATTAGTGATGTTGAACATTTCTTCATTTGCCTATTGGCCATTTGTATATCCTTTCTGAAGAAGTGTCTACTCAGTTCTTTCACTCATTTTTTAATTGGATTCTCTACCTTCCTGGTGTTGAGTTTAAAGAGTTCTTTATAAATTTTGCTTATTAACCCCTTATCAGATGTATTGGCGAATATGCTCTCCCATTGTGTGGGTTGTTTTATATTTTGTTAATGGTGTCTTTTGCTGTGCAAAAGCTTTTGATTTTGATATAGTTCCATTTGTTCATCCTGTCTTTTATTTCACTTGCCCATTGAGATAAATCAGCAAAAATATTGCTACCAGAGATATCGGAGAGTTTACTGCCTATGTTTTCTTCCAAGATGTTTATGGTTTCAGGATTTACATTTAATTCATTAATCCATTTTGAGTTTATTTTTGTGAATGGTGTAAGTTGGTGGTCTAGTTTCATTTTTTGCATGTACCTGTCCAATTTTCCAACATCATTTATTAAAGAGACCGTCTTTACTCCACTGTATGCTCTTAAGTCCTTTGTCAAATATCAATTGACCATAAAGACGTGGGTTTATTTCTGGGTTCTCTGTTCTGTTCCATTGATCGGAATGCCTGTTCTTATGCCAGTACCAAGCTGTTTTGAGTACAATGGCCTCGTAGCATAACTTGATATCAGGAAATGTGATACCTCCTACTTTATTCTTCATTTTCAAGATTGCTGAGGCTATTCGTGTTCTTTTTTGGTTTCATATAAATTTTTGGAATATTTGCTCTATATCTTTGATGTATGCCATTAGTATTTTAATAGAAATTGTATTGAATTTATAGATTGCTTTGGGTAACATATACATTTTAATAATGTTTATTCTTCCTATCCATGAACACGATATATGCTTCCACTTGTTTGTATCTTCCTTGATTTCTTTTATCATTGTTTTATAATTTTTTGAGTACAAGTCTTTTACCTCCTTGGTTAAATTTACTTCTGGGTACTTCAATTTTTTTGTTGTTTTAATACTGAAGTGGATTGTTTCCTTAATTTCTCTTTCAGACAGATTATTATTGGTGTATAAAAATGCCACTGATTTCTGAATATTAATTTTATATCCTGCCACCTTGCCGAATTCATTTATCAGGTCCAGTAGTTTTTTGACTGAGACTTTAGTGTTTTCTATGTATAGTATCATGTCATCAGCAAATAATGATAGTTTTACTTCTTCTTTTCCAATTTGGATATTTTAAATTTCTTCTTCTTGTCTGATTGCTGTGGCTAAGACTTCCAGAACTATGTTGAATAAGAGTGGTGAAAGGGGCACCCCAGCCTTGTTCCTGATCTTAAGGGGATTGCTTTTAATTTTTTCTCATTGATTATGATGTTGGCTGTAGGTTTGTCATAGATGGCCTTTATCATGTTGAGGTATGTTCCCTGTATTCCCACTTTGCTGAGAGTTTTTATCATAAATGGGTGCTGAATTTTATCAAATGCTTTTTTTACATCCATTGATATTATAATGTGATTTTTATCCTTCCTTTTGTTTATGTGATGAATCACATTGATTGATTTGCAAATATTATACCAACCTTGCCTCCCGAGAATAAATTCCACTTGATCATGATGTGTAATTTTTTTCATGTATTACTGGATCCAGTTTGATAATATTTTGTTGAGAATTTTAGCATCTAAATTCATCAGGGATATTGGCCTATAGTTTTCTTTCTTCGTAATGTCTTTGTCTGGTTTTGGTATGTGGATTATGCTCGCCTCATAAAAGGAGCTTAGAAGTCTTCCCTCCTCTTTAATTTTTTGAAATAACTTGAGAAGAATGGGAGTTAGTTCTTCTTTGAATATTTGGTAGAATTAGCCTGTGAAGCCATCTGGTCCAGGACTTTTGTTTGTTGGGAGTTTTTTGATAACTGTTTCAATTTCATTTGTTGTAATTGGTCTGTTTAGGTTTTCTGATTCTTCTGAGTTTTGGAAGGTTATATGTTTCTAAGAATTTATACATTTCACTTATGTTCTCTGATTCTTTACCATACTGATATTCATAGTACTTTCTTTCAATGCTTTGTATTTTTGTGGTGGCAGTTGTTACTTCTCTACTTTCATTTTTAATTTTATTTTTTTGAGTTCTCTCTCTTTTTTTCTTGATGAGTCTGGTTAAAGATTCATCAATCTTGTTTACCTTTAAAAAGAATCAGCTCTTGGTTTCATTGATCTTCTATATTTTTTTTAGACTCCATGTCATTTATTTCCATTCTGATCTTTACTATTTTCTTACTTCTACTTACACTGTGCTTTATTTGTTGTTATTTTTCTAGTTCTTTTAGATGCAAGGTTAAGTTGTTTATTTGAGCTTTTTCTTGCTTCTTAAGGTGTGCGTGTAATGCTATGAACTTCCATTTCAGGACTGCTTTTGCTGTGTCCCATAAATTTTGAGTTGTTGCATATTCATTTTCATTTGTTCCAAAAAAATATTTTATTACTTTCTTGATCTTATTGTTAACCCATTTGTTATTTAATAACATGCTATTTAGCATCCAAGTGTTTGAATGTCTTTCAGTTTTTCTATTGTATTTGATTTCTAGTTTCATGCTAATGTGATCAGAGTAGATGCTTGATATGATTTCAATCTTCTTAAATTTATTAAGACTCGTTTTGTGTCCTAACATGTGGTCTATCCCAGAGAATCTACCATGAGCTCTTGAAAAGAATGTATATTCTGCTGCTTTGTGGTGAAAGGTTCTGACAATATTTATTAAATCCAGTTGATCTAGTGTGTCATTTAAGATTGGTGTTTCTTTGTTAATTTTCTTTCTTGAGGATCTATCCATTGATGTTAGTGGGGTGTTAAAATTCCCTACTATTATGTATTCCTGTTGATCTCGCCCTTTATATCCATCAAAATTTGCTTTATATATTTAGGTGCTCCTATATTAGGTGCATAGATATTTATAATGGTTATATCTTCCTTTTGGATTGCTCCCTTTATCGTTATGTAGTGACCTGTTTTATCCCTTACTACAGCCTTTGTTTTAAAGGCTATTTTGTCAGCTATAAGTATTGCTACCCCAGCTATTTTTAATTTCCATTTGCGTAAAATATTTCCATCCTTTCATTTTCAGTCTATGTGTGTCTTTTGTTCTGAGTTGGGTCTCTTGTAGACATCATTTGTACAGGTCCTGTTTTCTTATCCATGCAGCTACCCTCTGTCTTTTGAGTGGAGCATTTATTCCATTTACATTTAAGGTTATTATTGATATGTAATTTTTATTGCCATTTTAATCATTTTTATTCATTTTAATTTATTGTGGTTACCTAGGTTCAAGTGTCCCACCAAGTATTTCTTCTCCCACACCCTTGTTCCCTCAGCATCTCCCTTACCCCTTACCCCCAGCTTCTTCTCCCCTTTCCTCCAGGATTTGCTGTCCTGCTCTCTATAATGCTGTGCTTTGTATATATAATTTCACTAATCTCTTTCTCTTTTCTGGTCTTATCCTCTCATTCCCATTTCCTCTGTCTGCTTTCCCTCTGGACCCTTTGATCCCACCTCTGCCTCTATTCCATTCATCAGCTCACATTGTTCATTGGATTCCTCAAATGAGTAAGGTCATATGATATTTTATTTCTCTGCCTGGCTTATTTCACTTAGCATAATAGTGTCCAGGTCCATCCTAGTTGTCGCAAAGGTAAGATTTCCTTCATTTTTACTGCTGTGTAGTATTCCATTGTGTATATGTACCACTCCTTTTTTATCCACTTGTCTACTGATGGACACTTGGGCTATTTCCAGATCTTGGCTATTGTAAACAATGCTACAATAAACATGGTGGGGGGGGCATTTCTTCTTTTGAATCAGTGACTTGGTATTCTCAGTATATTTTCCTAAATATGGGAGAGCTGGGTAAAAAGATAGTTCTATTTTTAATTTTTTGAGGAATCTCCAAACTGTTTTCTATAGTGGCTGCACCAGTCTGCATTCCCACCACCAGTGCAGGAGGGTTCCCTTTTCTCTACATCCTCGCCAGCACTTATTGTGTGTTGTTTTGTTAATGAACACCATTATGACAAGTGTGAGATGGTATCTCATGGTGGATTTAATTTCCATTTCTCTAGTAATTAGTGATGTTGATCATTGTTTATATTCCTGTTGGCCATCGGGCTTTTGTTGAAAATTTTAGCATCTAAGTTCATCAGGGATATGATGGTTTTGGAATGAGGATTACGCTTGACTCAGAAAAAAAGCTAGAAAGTCTTTCTTTCTCTTGAATTTTTTGAAATAGCTTGAGAAGAATAGGAGTTAGTTCTTCTTTAAATAATTGGTAGAATTAGCCTGTGAAGCCATCTAACCCAGGGCTTTTGTTTGTTGGAATTTTTTTTGATAACTGTTTCCATCTTATTTGTTGTAATTGGTCTGTTTAGGTTTTCTAAATCTTCTAGATTTATTTTTGAAAGATTATATGTTTCAAAGAATTTGTCCATTTCATCTAGGTTTTCAATTTTTTTATAAATTTTAATGGGGTGACATTGATAAGTCAGGGCACATATATTCAGAGAAAACATCTCCAGGTAGTTTTGACATTTGATTATGTTGCATACCCATCACCCAAAGTCAAATTGTCTTCCGTAGACTTCTATCTGGTTTTCTTTGTGCCCCTCCATCTCTTTCCACCCCCCGCCCCTGGTAAGCACCACACACTTGTCCATGTCTCTGAGTCACTTTTTTATGTCCTACCTATGTATGGAATCATATACTTCTTAGTTTTTTTCCAATTTACTTATTTCACTCTGTATAATGTTATCAGGGTCCATACATGTTGTTGCAAGTGATCCGATGTCATCATTTCTTATGACTGAGTAGTACTCCATAGTATATATGTACCACATCTTCTTTATCCAGTCATCTATTGAGGGGTTTTTTGGTTGTTTCCAAGTCTTGGCCACTGTGAACAATGCTGCAATGAACATGGAGCTGCATGTGTCTTTACATAGCAATGTTTTTTTAGTTTTGAGGTTATATACCCAGTAGAGAGATTGCTGGGTCATATGGTAGCTCTATTTTTAATTTTTTAAAGAACCACCATACTTTCTTCCATAATGGTTGTACAACTTTACATTCCCACCAACAGTGGATGAGGATTCCTTTTTCTCTATGGCCTCTCTAACATTTTTTATTACCTGTCTTGTGGATAATAACTAATCTAACAGGTGTGAGGTGGTACCTCATTGTATTTTTTACTTCCATTTCTCTAATAGCTAATGAAAATGAGCATCTTTTCATATATCTGTTGGCCATTTGTATTTCTACCTAGGAGAAGTGTCTGTTCATGTCTTCTTCCCATTTTTTATTAGATTGTTTGTTTGTTGTTAAGTTTTATGAGTTCTTGGAATATTTTGGATATTAGCCCCTTATTTGAGCTGTTTAAAAATATCATCTCCCATTTAGTTGGCTGTTTGTTTGTTTGTTTTGTTGTCAGTTTCTCTTTCTGTGCAAAAGCTTCTTAGTCTGATGTAGTTCCATTCATTTATCTTTGCCTTCACTTCCCTTGCCTTTGGAGTCAAAATCATAAAGTACTCTTTAAAAGCAAGGTCCATGAGTTTAGTACCTATGTTTTCTTCTATGTAGTTTATTGTTTAAGGTCTTTTATTTAGGTATTTGATCCATTTTGAATTAATTTTAGTACAAGGGGACAAGCTGTAGTCAAGTTTCATTCTTTTGCATGTGGCTTTTCAGTTTTCCCAGCACCATTTGTTGAAGAGGCTTTCTTTTCTCCATTTTTTTTTTGTGGCATTTAGTGCACTTTTTACTTCACTGTTTATCTCATTAACATTTCCCAACTCTGGCTCTCTACTGCAGGTAGTTTTTGTTCTACTTAATAGAGTAGAATTTGCATCTTTCACTGTATTTTTTTCTTTTTTTCTCCTTTTCTCTTCTACTATATCTCTCATTTGACTGTCATTTACAAATTATTTTATTCTCAATCGAAATTTTTTCCTTGTAACATTTTGTGGGTTTTTACCTCGTTTTTTGCCTTTGTCACTTCTCCTCAACTCAGGCCCTCCATTCTATGTAGTTTTTGTTCCATTTAGCACAATATAATTTTCAGTCTTTCACTGTATTTTCTCAAAGAAAATTTCTTTTTAAAAGTTTTTTTACTTTTTAATATTTTTATCTTTATTTATTTTTTATCAGCTCTTATTAGTGTTATTAGTAATACCACTCTCAAATGCCATTAAGGAAAAACAAATAAAATATGAATACAAAAGACAGAGATGTATCTCAGATAGATGAGGAAAAATCTATAGAGAAAGATTTCAATAGCTTGGAAACCTTGAAGTTAAATGACAAAGAATTTAAAATTAAAATCCTAAAAGTACTCAGGAATATACAAGAAAGCACAGAAAGACAATTTAAGGAGCTCAAAAAACAATTCAACAAATAGAATGAATATATCACCAAGGAAATTGAAACTATAAAAACGAATCAAACAGAGATGAAAAACTCAATTCATGAACTGAAAAATGAGGTAACAAGCTTAGCTAATAGAACAGGCCAGATAGAGGAGAGAATTAGTGACATAGAAGACAGGCAACTAGAGGCACTACAGAGAGAAGAGGAGAGAGACTCACAAATTAAAAAAAAATAAGAAAGCCCTACAGGAATTGTCTGACTCCATCAGAAAGAGCAACATAATAATAATGGGGCCTAACCAGGTGGTGGTAGAGTGGATAGAGCATCGGACTGGGACATGGAGGACCCAGGTTCGAGACCCCAAGGTTGCCAGCTTGAGTGTGGGCCCATCTGGCTTGAGCAAAAGTTCGCCAGCTTGGACCCAAGGTTGCTGACTCAAGAAAGGGGTTGCTTGGTCTGCTGAAGGCCCATGGTCAAGGCACATATGAGAAAGCAATCAATGAACTACTAAGGTGTCACAATGAAAAACTGATGATTGATGCTTCTCATATCTTTCCATTCCTGTTTGTCTGTTCCTGTCTATCCCTCTCTCTGAGTCTCTCTCTTTTCCTCTAAAAAAAGAAAAATAATAATGGGTATATCAGAAGTAGAGAGAGAAAATGGAATGGAGATCATATTCAAACAAATAATAAACTAGAACTTCCCGAGCCTATGGAAAGAACTAAAGCCTCAAATTCAAGAAGGAAACAGAACACTGCGTTATCTTAATCCCAACAACCCTATTCTTAGGCACATCATAATGAAACTGGCACAAACCAATGACAAAAAAATTTTTTTTCAAGGCAGCCAGGAAAAAGAATACAACATATAAAGAAAGGTCCATTAGATTATCATCAGATTTCAGAGCAGAAATTCTACAAGCTAGAAGAGAGTGGACTTCAATATTCAAGGTTCTGAAAGAGAGGAACTTCCAGCCAAGAATACTATATGCATCAAAGCTATCCTTCAAATATAAAGGAGAAATAAAAACATTCACAGATACGGAAAAGATGAGGGAATATATCACCATAAAACTCCCACTTCAGGAAATACTAAAGGAATTTCCTGACCAGATAAAATGAACAAAACAAAACAAAACCACAAGTAAAATCTCCATCAAGAACACAATAAAATCAAATTTAATCTGTGACAACAAAAACAAAAAGGGGAGTGGACAAAGATTAACAGTAGTAAAGGAGGGTGGAGTGCAGAAGCACTCATGAGATCGTGTACTACAATGAACATGGTAGGTACCCTTTTCATTACTTAATGGTAACAACCCCTGAAAAAACCACCACAGAAGCACATGGCTTGAATAAAGAAGCAACAGAGAAAAAAAGTATGGATTACAACCAAACAAAAACAAATGATAGAAAAACAAAAGAGAAAAATCAAACAAGATACAAAACTATCAGAAAGCAATATATAAAATGGCAATAGGAAACCCTCAAGTTTCAATAATTACACTGAATGTAAATGAATTGAACTCACCAATAAAAAGACACAGAGTAGCAGAATGGATTAAAAAAGAAAATCCAACTGTATGCTGCCTACAAGAAACACATCTAAGCTACAAGGATAAAAACAAATTCAAAGTAATAGGCTGGAAAATACTCCAAGTAAATAACATCCATAAAAAGTAGCTGTAGCAATACTCATATCTAACAATGCTGACTATAAGACAGCAAAAACAATCAGAGACAAAAATGGTCATTTCATAATGTTAAAGGGGACATTGAATCAAGAAGACATAAGACTTATTAATATATATGCACCAAACCAAGGAGCACCAAAATATATAAGACAGCTACTGACTGACCTAAAAACAAAAACTGACAAAAATATAATCGTACTTGGAGACCTCAGTACACTGCTGATGGCTCTGGATCGTTCATCCAAACAGAAAATCAAAAAAGAAATATTGGCCTTAAATGAAACACTAGAACAATTGGATATGATAGACATCTATAGGACATTTCATCCCAAAGTGCCAGAGTATACATATTTCTCTAGTGTACATGGAACATTCTCAAGAACAGACCATATGTTGGGCCACAAAAATAACATCAACAAATTCAGAAAGATTGATATCATACCAAGCATATTCTCTGATTATAAAGCCTTGAAACCAAAATTCAACAGCATAAAAGAGGTAAACAAACTCACAAAAATGTGGTAACTAAACAATATACTTTTAAAAAATGAGTGGGTCAAAGAAGAAATAAAAGCAGAGATCAAAAGTTACATACAGACAAACAAAAATGACAATACAACATATCAGACTCTCTGGGATGCAGCAAAAGCAGTAATAAGAGGGAAGTTCATATCACTACAGGTCTATATGAACAAACAAGAGAAAGCCCAAGTAAACAACTTAACTTCACATCTTAAAGAACTAGAAAAAGAAGAACAAAGGCAATTCAAAACCAGCAGAAGAAAGGAAATAATAAAAATCAGAGCAGAAATAAATGAAATAAAGAACAGAAAAACTATAGAAAAAGTTAACAAAATAAAGAGCTTGTTCTTTGAAAAGATCAACAAAATTGACAAACCCTTGGCAAGACTCACTAAGGAAAAAAGAGAAAGGACTCAAATAAACAAAATCTAAAATTAAAGAGGAGAAATCACCACAGATATCATAGATATACAAAAAAATATTGTAGAATACTATGAAAAACTATATGCCACAAAATTTAACAATCTAGAAGAAATGAATAAATTTCTAGAACAATACAATTTTTCTAGACTGAATTATGATGAAGCAGAAAGCCTAAACAGAACCATAAGCAGGAAGGAAATAGAAACGACTATCAAAAACCTCCCCCAAAATAAAAGTCCAGGGCCAGATGGCTATACTACTGAATTCTACCAAACATTAAAAGAAGATTTGGTTCCTATTCTACTCAAAATCTTCCAAAAAATTGAAAAAGAAGCAATACTTTTAAACACATTTTATAAGGCCAACATACCCTCATACCAAAACCTGGCAAAGACAACACATACACACACAAAAAACTATAGACCAATATCACTAATGAATACAGATGCTAAAATATTAAATGAAATACTAGCAAACCGAATACAACAGCACATTAAAAAAATAATTTACCATGATCAATTGGAATTCATCCCAGAATCACAAGGATGGTTCAACATGCATAAAACAGTTCATGTAATACACCATATCAACAAAACAAAGAAGAAAAACCACATGATCTTATCAATAGATGCAAAAAAGGCATTTGATAAAATACAACACCATTTTATGTTTAAAACACTCAACAAAATGGGTATAGAAGGAAAATATCTCAACATAATAAAGGCCATTTATGATAAACTACCAGCTAACATAATATTAAATGGCATAAAACTGAGGACTTTTCCCCTAAAATCAGGAACAAGACAAGGTTGTTCAGTTTCTCCACTCCTATTTAACGTAGTGATGGAAGTTTTAGCCAGAGCAATCAGACAAGAAAAAGAAATAAAAGGCATTCATATTGGAAAAGAAGAAGTAAAAGTTTCATTCTTTGCAGATGATATGATCCTATACATCGAAAACCTCAAAGACTCCACAAAAAGAATACTAGAAACAATAAACCAATACACTAAGGTCACAGGATACAAAATTAATATACAAAAGTCCATCGCCTTTCTATATGCCAACAACAAAACATCAGAAAACAAACTCAAAAAAAATAATCCCTTTCATGGTTGCAACAAAAAAAATAAAATACCTAAAAATAAACATAACAAAGAATGTAAAGGACCTATATAATGAAAACTACGAAGCATTGTTAAGAAAAATTGAAAAAGATACAATTAAATGGAAATATATTCCTTGTTCCTAGATACAAAGAATAAATATAGTCAAAGTGCTTTTACTCCAAAGCAATATACAAATTTAATGCAATTCCCATAAAAATTCCAATGTCATTTTAAAAAAAATGGAACAAAAAATTATCAGATTTATATGGAACTATAAAAAAACCCAAATAGGCCTGGCCTGTGGTGGCGCAGTGGATAAAGCATCGACCTGGGAACACTGAGGTCGCCAGTTCAAAACCCTGCACTGGTCTGGTCAAGGCACATATGGGAATTGATGCTTCCAGCTCCTCCCCCCTTTCTCTCTCTCTCTCACTCTGTGTCTCCTCTCTAAAATGAATAAAATAAAATAAATATTTTTTTAAAAATTTTGAATTCAAAATAAAATAATTTGTTTGTGATTGAGGCTCGAATGAGAGGAAAAATGAAAGAGAAAAGAAGAAACCAAAAGAGAAGGAGAAAAAAAGAGGAAAGAAAAAGAAAAAGAAAAGAGACAGTTAAGGTTTTTGAAATGTAACCCTCATAGAGAGAGAAAGAAAAGAATAAGAAATGTAACACCTATTGGTAATGAAGTTCAAAATGAAAAAAAAAAAAAAAAAGAATTAGAAAGAGGATAAAAGGACCAAGATGGAAGAAAAGAAAGATACAAAAATGAAAAGAAAAAAATGGAAAACATTATAAAGACTGTGGATTTTTTCTGGTTTTGAGAGGTTATCTTCTTCCCTTTTCTTCTTTCTCTTTTTGGCCAGTGGCACCGTACCCCAAGTTCTGCCCCTGTGGCACTCTTAGGTAGAGATTTACAGTTGATGGGTTGCTATGGCGATAACAAACTAGGCCTCATTCCCATTGGTAGGCAGGGCTTGTTATCGTTTGCTGGCTTCGACTATGGTAGAGTCTGTTTTCCCGGAGCCTCTCCACTAGTCTCTCCTTCCTGAACCAGCAGCCTGTAGTCCCAGCTGTGAAGTAGCCACTGCCACTGCCTGGAGAGCAAGAGGCTCTATAAGTTGCCAACTCCCCCCCCACACTCTATCCCCACTCAACACAGGGTTCTGGTAAGGCCTTGCCAGCTCAAGCCACCAGCATAATCAGGCGGGGCTGGGAGCCAACTGCTCCTCAGGTGTCTTTGTATGAGCCTCCAGGTATGTCTAGTATGCCTTAGCACTTCACAGGACTACTCTCCCCAGGCTATTTGCACTTTGTAACCTGTATCAGCTGGCAGGAAGATGCCCCAGTCACTGCCTACAGAACAAAAGGTCTTAAAATCTGCCAAGTCCCTCTTCCAGGTTCTTTTAAAGAACAGCCCTAGGTATAAAAGCTCTGCCAGCCAAAGCCACCAGCTTAAGCAGGCAGGGGACAAGCTGACTTCTGGTCAGGCTCCTTTCTAAGGTTCCCCGGGTATATCAAGTTAAATTTGCCTTAGCGGTCCGCAGGTCTGCTCTTCACAGGCTTCTCCCTTTTTGGGAAGCCTACAGCCCAGCCGCCCAACTTCTGTAGTGTTCTTTGAGGTCTCTTCCATAGGAATGTGCTTTTTACCCTGTATCAGCTGGCAGAAAGTTGCCCCAGCCACTGCCTGCTGAACGCGAGGCCTTTTGAACTATCAATTTTCTCCTCCAGGTTCTTTTAAATCATAGACCTGGGAAAGAAGACCTTGTCAGCCAGAGCCACTGCCAGCATAAGCCAGCCCGGCAGTGAGCAGACTGCAGGTTAGGCTCCTTTCAGTGATCCACGTGGGTCTGCTCTCCAGAGGCTGTCTGCAAGCTGCCTGCACACCCCTTCCCCAGCACTTACATAGTTTTCTTCCCGAGGAATTTATTTTGTTAGCCTGTATGGCTGGCTGAGGCGCCCTGGCTGGAGAGGTCCAGGTATAGTGAAGCTGGCTTTCATGCATTCCCTGCGTGCTGTTATTCAGAGAGCAGGGATTGTACAGAGAATCTGGCTAGAGCCCACACAGGAGGCCACTACTGCCAGTCTCTGACCCAGCCCCTCTGTCTGGGAACGTGGGCGCCCACGCCCAAGGTCCTAGGAAGAACCACTTATACACTGCCTGCACTCGCACATCCGGAGACCAGGGGTAGGGAGGGAGGGGTAAACAAAGGTCACTTCACAGGCAACCCACTCACCCACCTCTGCTGAGGTTTGCTGCTGGTTGGTGTTAGTTCCGCATAGGTTAAGCCACAGGCACACTCTCTCCTCGGCTTGAATGTTTCTGCCCTAGCCCTCCCTTCCTCTCAGTTCCAAGTGAAAAAAAGTTTCCTCGGATCAGTGAGGGAATCAGAATACTCTGTTCTCCGTTCTATTTCCTTTAGAGTGGTTTTTCAGCCACATTTTCGCCCAGTCGTACCTTTGTTTGATATATGCGTGTTTCAGATGTTCCTGGGATTGTTTTTCTGTCTCTAGTTGTTGAATTTGTTGAAATTTCAGGGAGAGGTATCGGGAGCCCCCTCACAGGGCCATTTCTCTGACCAAATTTTTTGGCATACAGTTTTTCATAGTATTTTCTTATAATCCTTTGTATTTCTGCTGTGTCAGGGTTACTTCTCCACTCTCATTTTTCATTTTATTTATTTGAGTGCTCTCTGGTTTTTTTGGTGAGTCTGGTTAAAGGTTCATCAATCTTGTTTACCTTTTCAAAGAACCAGCTATTGGTTTCCTTGATCTTCTGTATTGTTCTTTTAACCTCTAAGTCATTTATTTCTGCTCTGATTTGTATTATTTTATTACTTCTTCTTCCTCTGGGCTTTATTTTCTATTCTTTTGCTAGTTCTTTTAGATGCAAGGTTAAGTGTTTATTTGAACTTTTTCTTGCTTCTTAAGGTGTGCCTGTAATGTTATGAACTTCCGTTTCAGGACTGCTTTTGCTGTGTCCCATAAATTTTGAGTTGTTGTATGTTCATTTTTATTTGTTTCAAGGAAATTTTTGAATTCTTCCTTGATCTCATTGTTAACCCATTATTCAATACATGTTTCTTACTTTCCAAGCTTTTGAATATTTTTTTTCTATTGTAGTTGATTTCTAATTTTATGCCATTGTGATCAGAGAAGATGCTTGATATGATTTCAATCTTTTTAAATTTTTTGAAACTCATTTTGTGTCCTAACATGTGTTCTATCCTAGAAAATGTACATGAGCACTTGAAAAGAATGTCTATTATGCTGCTTTAGGGTGAAAAGTTCTGAAGATATCTATTAAATTCAGTTGATCTAGTGTGTCCTTTAAGGCTGCTGTTTCTTTGTTAATTTTCTTTCTTGAGGATCTATCTAGTGATGTTAGTGGGGTTTTGAAATCCCCTACTATTATAGTATTGCTTTTTTTGATATTGCCCTTTATGTCAGATGTCATCCTTATGGGAGCTCCTCTGTTTTGGTAATTAACTGTTTTGCTCTTGCTGCTTTTAATATCCTTTTTTTATCTCTTAACTTTGGCACTTTAATCATGATGTGTCTTGGTGTAGGCCTTCTTGGGTTCCTTTTTAATGGGGCTCTTTGTGCTTTTTGAATTTGTGTGACTTTTTCCTTCATCAGTTTGGGGAAGTTTTCAGCTACAATTTCTTCAAGAAAATTCTTTATCCCTTCTTCATTCTCTTCTCCTTCAGGGACCCCTATGATGCAGATGTTGTTTCTCTTCATGTTGTCACAGAGCTTTCTTAGAGCTTCCTCAGACTTTTTCAACTTCTTTTGTTTTTCTGCTCTGTTTCTGTGCCTTCATTTATTCTGTGCTTTATATTGCTGATTTGATCCTCTGCTTCATCTAGCCTGTTATTTATTTCTTCTATTGCGGTCTTCATTTCTGATATTTATTTGTCATTTCTGACTGGTTCTTTTTTATTATTTCAATGTCCTTTTTGATGCTTTCTATCTCTTTATTTAAGTGCTCATTATGTCCATCCATTGTTGCTCTGATATCCTTGAGCATCCTAAAAACATTGTTTTAAACTTTGCATCTGATAGTTTGTTTTCTTCCATTTCATTCCATTCTTTTTCTGGGTATTTTTCTTGTTGATTTATTTGGGTCACTTTTCGCTGCCTATTTTGTCTGTGTATTAGGTAGCACTGTATGACTTTGAATTTTTTGTGTGATCTTTATAAAGAAGGTGGGCTTGGTGGTACAGTCCTCCAGGCCAATTATTTTTTGTTGTTGTTGTTCTAGAAATTCTTCTTGAGGGTACTATTTTCCTTCTTGTTGTGTGTGAGTATTAGATGCAATTAGTTTTTTCGAGGGTATGGTTATCCCTTCAGGCTGGCTGGCTCTAAGGGTTAACATTGATCATGTATATTAAGCACTGTGCAATGTCTGTCCTGTTGGACATATTTCTTCTCCACAGTGTCTGATGTCTTCTAGACTCCTCCTCAGGGCATGCTGCTTGTGTAGCTAGCTGAATCTAGGGTTGGTGTTGTCTGGCACACACTACCAGTTGTGTTAGCTCTATTTCTTCTAGGTCAGTGTCAGCTCTTATTTGTAACACACTGTGGGCTACCAGTCTGCAGCTACTGCACTTTCACTGTTTGTGTCTGTGTTTTCTGTGCCTGGGTACTGTGGGAGGAGCCAACCTGTGTATAAGGATCAGCTTTCTCCTGCTTAGAGATGACAGCAGCTCCATAAAAGTCCCAAGGTCTTTAAAATTTGTCTCCACTTTTCAGCTGCTCCTTCTCCTCTTGCAGCTGCCTGGTCTTCCCACAGAGTCTTCTGTAGTAAAACTGTAGTATGGGCTCAGATTGGCCTCACCCTACCAACCCCTCTACAGGCTTCATGCTTGATGGGTTAGGGCTGCTGAGGTTGTGAATACAACGTTTGTGGGACCCCCTACTTCAGGGGTCTCTTGGTTAGGAGCTCAGTACAGGGAATGTGGCCACTACTCCAGAGCTTGATCCCTCAGCCACTGCTGGATACTCAAATTTCATTTCTCTCCAACAAGGTGAATAGCAGGTTTAAATCGAGTGGGGTTGATAGTCCTTTCTGTAGAAGTTCTTATAGCTGGTGAGACCCTGGTCTCATGAAGGAAAACTGAGATAGTCCTCTCCTTGGGCTGACTGTGCCCCTCCCAAGTGTGGCTAAACCATTTGACCAGATCCAACAATAGACTCTCTGGGACCCACACGTTAAATATTCATGCTCCAAGCTTCTCTCTCCCTTCCCACTGTGGAATCTTGCCTAGAAGAACAGAATATCCAGCACCCAGGCTGGCTGACTGTGAAGCTCCACCCTATTCAATGCACATGAGCTGCTGTGTTGGTGCTGATCACACAGAGTGGAACTCCTCAGTTGGGCCAGGTGTAAAGAGCTTTTCCTTAGGATACCATTCTAACAAGGGTTGTTAGGTCCTGAACTGATGCTTTCTGCAGCTGGCCCATGGATGTGCCAGCCCTGGGTCTCCCTAGCAGGAACTCAGTGCAGACCAGTGGAAGACACTGCCCATGATTGACCCTCAGCAACCTTCTTCAAGCTACAAAAAGAACCCAGAGTTTGTGGCTGCCTCTGCTAGGCCCTGGTGTACATGGAAATACCAAGCTGCATTCCTAGGCTGGCTTTTACCCACAGTTGACCTGAGGGAAGGTGAGCTCAAACTGCCAACTTTCTGAGTCCCACCTCCTGCAGCCTCTGTCTGCTGGCTGCCTGTTGGGCTCAGCCACAGAAAAAACCTCTGCTAGAGACTAGAGCTGTGATGGTGAACCTATGACATGTGTATCAGCACTGACACACATAGCCATTTTTTATGACACACTGCCACTTTCGGCCACATACCAGAGAAGTATGGGGTCACATGCCGAGAAGGACAGTTCATCCTCGGCTCCTGCACGGCCAGGTGCAGTAGCTGAGGATAAAACATTTGCTGTAGTGTAGACACTCTGTGCTGGAGGTCTGTAGGCCAAAACAACAGAACTCCGGCACAGAGCATTTAGTTCTGGGACTTCTGGTTAAGCTGTTTTTCTTGAAGTGACACACCACCCGAGTTATGCTCAGTTTTTTAGTGAATTTTGACACACCAAGCTGTAAAGATTGCCCATCACTGGTCTAGAGCCTGGGGCAATTCAGGGATTAGAAAGGGTAGTAGGTGTGGCTTTGCCCCTCGGTCCCAGGTATCAGTCTGTCCAGACTTTTTTCACAGAGCTCAGTAGAGTGTGGCCTCAGGAGTCTGGTGAGTGTGGCCTCTGAGACCCAGAGGTGTGGTCTGCCCGCTCGCCTGACAGTTTCAACTGAGTCTCCTGTGAGGTGGAAGCACCAATCATAGACTCGGGGGGTGGAGGAGGCAGCTCCAGTCTCAACACCAGAAAACTGAGTCAATGATGCACCCCCTGCTCCCTGGCCTCTCAGAACGACCCGGCACCATGACTGAGCTAGGAGAAACTCCCAAGGGCAGAACAGCTGCTTTTCCCCAGGCTGATCCTACTCAGGGGGGATTGTTCCACCCATGGAAGATGGCAACTGCAGTACTATAGAATGACTCAGCACAGGGGTACTAGTGGCCATCCCCCACAGTGTCTCTCCCTGGGCCTCCAACTTTACACTCTCCTCAGGCAACTTTAGTCCTTTCAGCTCTCCTCTGCCAGAGTCCTGGGTAAGTGGCTGTGAACAAGGTTTTTTACATGGGCCCTTTAAGATGGAGTCTGCATTCGAGAGCTCTGTCTCCTTCTCGCAGACTGAAACCTGGCTCTTTTCACAGCTAAATGCTGTCTGGGCGCCTCTTCTATGCTTTGGGGCTCTAGGCTGGGGCTCCGAGCTTGGTGCTGAGCACCCACACTTCTCAGGGTGAACCTCCCCACAGTGCGAGTCCCTCCAGACCCTCAGTCGTTGCTTACTCCTGGGAGCGGGACAGCCTTTTCCATGTCTTTGCCCTTCCTACCAGTCTCAGTGTGTCTTCTTTGGTGATCCTTGCTTATAGACTCCTCTTAGTTTAGTCCAAAGTTGGTTTTTCAAGATGATTGTTCTTAAATTAAGTTGTAATTCAATTTGGTCCAGGGAGGTGGCCGTTGGAACGTTCACCTACTTTGTCGCCATCTTTGTTTCTTAAGTTTCTTTTCAATGCACTTTTATTTACTGACGGTAATAAGCACAGTCATCCAGGTACAGGCGATATAATGGTAAATAAAATGTGCTTAATGAAACATCAATAAAATCATTGATTCTAGAAAATTTTTTATAAAAATATTTTGAGTGATTTTTGGAACAAAAGAATTCAGGGTTTGATTTTTTTATTTCCAGTATAACATTAAGCTTATGTTGTTAAAATCTGTTATTACTTTGTTTTGATGTTTATGTTTCATCCTACATGAAAAAATTGAGCAAGATATTTCTTCTGTTTGCAACCTTCCAATAAGATATTTAAGTTCGTTCCCATAGTTACTCTAGTTTGACCAAATTCTGAATGTTGGTTGAAATATCAGTGGAACTAGAAGAAATGCTTAATGATATTTTCTCTTCCTTTGTCAATTGTTATGGTATTCACATGACTCCCTCTAGTGGTAAATGTAACATGTACTATTTATTTTTAAGATATATATATACAGTAGTTAAGTATGGATTTTCCTTCACATAAAATCAGTAATTCTTTCCCCATTGTCTGAAGTTTTCTTCTCTCTCTTAGTTAATGACATCCAGGATCTGATGTGACCATTGGAAGCTGCTGAAAATGATCACCTTAATCAATCTGGAGATAGATTGAATCTCTGTCAAAAATCAGCCTGAAAAATGGTGTCCAAAAAAAAAAAATGATGTCAAATAGTAAATGTAAGCTTTTAACAATTAAATCAGAAACTAAAATAGTTAACTAAAGAAAATGACCCTTCAAAACTCAATCTCAAATCTTATAAAATAGCACATTCATAGTCACATGTAAACTTGGTCTAAGAAAAGCTAAGTGTCTGCATCTAAAAAGTACCCTCAGAGCTCCATTCAAATATAATATAGTCATTCAGAGATTAATTTGGATTCTACCTCTGTCACCTGTTGTTACCTAACCTCTATGAGATATGGTTTTTCACTTTCATAACATAAAACAGTGTCCACTGTTTATGAACCTGTTTTAATGATTAAAAAAGACAATGTAATTAAAGACCTAAAAACTGCCTAAGATGAGGTAGAGAGATGAAGCTCATGTCAGACCAAGCTCACAAAAGTGAAGAACAGCACTCATGCATCAACTTCCTAGGTGATAGTCAAGCAAAAATACAAACTGCTTAAATGAAGCTAATTTGTTATATATGCATGTTGTATCTTGATCTTCCAAAATACCACAGTCAATATGTCAATGCTTACCTTTGAGAAAAGGTACAATGTAATTATATGGAGGGAATAAATCTTTATTTTAAAGAAAAATATTTAGTAACAATGAACGTATTACTGCAAGAGAAGAAAAGTAGTAAAGGTAATTTTATATCTTCTGGTAAGAACTTCATGCACTTGTTTAACAAAATAATTGGCAGATAGGACATGAAAAATTAATCATGACTTGAATGATACCTGTATGCACATCTACTTTAACAATTTTGATTGGTCAGCTAAAAAAAGTCATTTGTCCTCACTTCTTTGATTGTTGTTTTATGGTTGCATTATTAATTTTTGACTGAATTACGTAGACATATAGGGTGAAAAAGGTAAGTTTACAGTTATGATGATGTGAAATAGATTTATTCTTGTATTATTATTAATGAACTATTGTATTATTTTCCATATGAACGACTATACACCTAATTTTCCCTTCCAGGTATACATAGCTACAGGTGTGTATGTTTAAAGATTTTGTTACTAAGACTAATTGTTGCAAATCTCATTTGTGAAGATAGACATTTTGCATTATTACTTAACCTTTATTCCTGGAAGAAGTGATGCTAATATAGGTTGGTTAAGAATAAGAGCACCATAGTGGGCCATAGTTCAAGGGTCATAAAGTGCCTTTCATGTTGGATTCTACTTCTTGAGAATCTCATTTTGTCTATTTGGGTGTCTGCCAATGCAGCAAAAGTAAAAGGAACTAAGTCTGCCCCATGCCCTCATTACTTCTTTGAGCTCTTGTCTTGTTTCCTTACCTAGCACTGGCTTTTCTATTGTTGCTGTTGTTCTTCAGTCAGAGAAGTAAAATCTAAGATTTTAGTATAAATTTAGAGAAGAAAAAACTACTTGGCTTACTTTGCCCCCAGCCAAATTAAAACCAAAATATCAGCTAATAATAAGAGGGTCCTTTGCTTGACCGGGTCTCAGCAGAGATTCCCCTTGGCAAACTTGTGAAAAAAATTAAAAGGCATTCCTGGGTTTCTATATACATATTATTGGGGCAAAAGAGGAAAGAATAGACAGAAATACAACTCTATGCTTTTCAAACTAATACAGACAAATTGGTTAATACTATGAAATGACTTCATAGTAATCCAATCAGCTTCCCAGATTTAATCATTCTGGATCTCTCCAAAATTGATATATAGCCAGCCACTAGCCAAAAAAATCTGAGAAAAAAATTAAGGGTAACTTACATCTTTTACATATATTCAATGGCAGGATCATTTTTTATTCCTCCTCTTCATTGTACCACATATTTATTCACCAAGTCTTCCTGCTTTATCTGTCTTCAAAACCTCTCAATGTATCGTCTGTAGAAATTATCATCAGCAACTGATCCCTCTTCTGCATTGTCTCACACAGACTCCTTTCAATTACACCATTTTACAATTCCATACACCAACCTACCTTCACTGTCTTCTTGTGCATGTCAGAACCCCAGCAGAAAACAGATGGTAAATTCCAGCTATGTAATTTAAGAAGATTTTAATAATGAGAAGACAGTTGTATGCCACTTAAATACAGGGATATGGTCTTAGAAATATGTAGTTATATTTTATTGTTGTGTGAATATCATAGAGTATCCTTAAACAAATTTAGATGATATGACCTACTAAACACCTAGGTTATATTGTATACTGCCATCGTATATGCAATCCGTAATTGACCAAAACATTGTTATATGGTGCAAGACTGTATTTACAAATATATGAACAGGGCTGAAGGAAATTGCAAGAGTAATTCAGTTCCCTGGGAGCCACCACTCCTAAGTCAAAAGGGGCAAGAGTAAGTGAGTGTTTAGCAGACCCAGAAAAGAAAGCTATATGATTTAAACTGTAACCTCTGCTAGAGGGATGCAGTGACCAAACTGGACAGGATCTGGGGGGAATCAGTAACTCTCTTTTTTAAATTAATTAATTAATTAATTTAATTTATTGGGATGACATGGTTTGCCAAACCTTACAGGTTTCAAGGATACAACTCAATATTTAACATCGTCTGCACACCTCAGACATATATAATTTTTCTTGGCTAATCACTTTACCTTCTTTTGTCCAGTCCCCTCAACCCCCTCCCCTCTGGCAGCTATCCATTTATTTCATGTGTCCATGCTTCTGTTTCTATTTTATTCATCAGTTTATTGTGTGCATTAGATTCCACATATAAGTGAGAGCATATGGTATTTGTCTTTCTCTACCTGGCTTATTTCACTTAGCATAATAATCTCCAGGTCCATGCATGCAAAAGGTAAGATGTCCTTCTTTTTATGGCTAAATAGTATTTCGTTGTGTAAATGTACCACAGCTTTTTTATCCACTCATCTACTGATGAACACTTGGACTGTTTCCAGATCTTGGCTATTTTAAAGAATGCTTCAGTGAACATGGAGGGTGGGGGCATTTTTTTTTTTTAATTACTGTTTTGGAATTCTTAGGATATGTTCACAGAATTGAAATAGCTGAGTCATAAGGCAGTTTTATTTTTAACTTTTTTTAGAAAACATCATATTGTTGGTAATCGATATCTCAACCACACTCTTCTCCTTCCCTCTGGTCACCTAAAGTTTTTTTCCATTGGCTGTACATAACTGGAAGCTAGAAGACAAAATTGATATAGCCGCTGTGGGAAACAACCCAAAGACTAACGTAGCAGTGAGAAAGGTAGAGAAGAGGTCTGGACATGCAACAAAAGAATTCAAGTTCAACCTTCTACATCATAATTTTCCTACAAGGAGTCATCATCTGCTGCCTATATTATTACAATATTCTCCCAACTGGTCTCTTAGCCTCCATTCTTACCTCATTCTAGTCTATTCACCATACTAGACAGAATGATTTTATTAATAGTGTTAATATGATGATGTCACTGTCCTACCCAAAGCGATTCAATGACTTCTCACTTCTCTTGGGACAAATTTGAACTCCTTAACCTATGTTTTACAAGGCCTTTGATAATCTAGACCTTGAAGTTTTTTGTGTGTTTGTTTTGTTTTGTTTTTACAGAGACAGAGAGAGAGAGTCAGAGAGAGGGATAGACAGGGACAGACAGACAGGAATGAAGAGAGATGATAAGCATCAATCATTAGTTTTTCGTTGCCGTTGCGACACCTTAGTTGTTCATTGATTGCTTTCTCACATGTGCCTTGACTGCGGGCCTTCAGCAGACCGAGCAACCCCTTGCTGGAGCCAGCGACCTTGGGTCCAAGCTGGCGAGCTTTTTGCTCAAGCCAGATGGGTCGTGCTCAAGCTGGCAACCTCGGGATCTCAAACCTGGGTCCTCCGCATCCCAGTCTGACGCTCTATCCACTGCGCCACTGCCTGGTCAGGCGATATCTCCAGCCTTATTATTCAGTTTCCAGACTCATTATCACCCCAGTGACACTCTACACAAATTGAAGGTAATACAGGTCTAATATGCCATGCTCAACTTCTGATCTATCTGTATGATGATTCTTTTGCCTACGTGCCTTGTGCCACTCTCTGCTGGTTGAGCTATTCAGTACTAACTCCCAAATATCCCCTCTTATAAGAAGCTTTCTCTTCTTATAAGAAGAGAATTAGGTTATATGTCTTTATCTAATCCAGACATAGCACCAATAATGTTCTATGAGGGAGCCAAGAATACCCAATGGAGGAAGGATAGTCTCTTTAATAAAGGGTATTGGAAAAACTGGAGAAACACATGCAGAACAATAAAACTGGACCCCTATCTCATTCCACTCTCAAAAATTAACTAAAAATGGATCAAATACTTAAACATAAGACTTAATACCATAAATCTCCTAGAAAAAAACAAGGGAAGAAACTCATCAGTATTAGACTTGCCAATGACATTTTTAACATGGTGCCAAAAGTACAGACAACAAAAGCAAAAATCAACAAATAAGACTACATCATCCCTGCCAGATAGCTTCTTTGGATGGAGCATCATTTAGAAGTGCAGAGGTTGCTGGTTCAATCCCAGGTCAGGGCACATACACGAACAAATCTATGTCCCTGTTTCTCTCTCTACCTTCCTCTTTCTCTAAAATCAATAAATAAATAAAAAAATTTAAACTAATATTAAAAAAAGACTACATCAAACAACAACTTCTGCACAGTGAAAGAAAAAATCAACAAAATGAAATAGCCTACAGAATGAGAGAAACTAATATGTTATTTTAATTGCCTCTTTATTTCTCTACTTCCCCCTAGAGAACATAGCCTACTTGAATGCAAAGGATTGTATTATTTATCACTGTCATCTCCACATCAACCCAGGCCTGGCAGCATATGGGACCTAGGAAATTTTTGTTGAATAAATAAATAAACTAAAAGAAAAATGTCCAATCTCTTCATCATGACTTTCAGTCTCTCCATAATCAACCTGACATTACATAATCATCTTTACCTCATATTATCCTATCTTCTCCAACATCTGTTCTCTCTTCCTCATGAACTCATCTAATTCTTTTTCCCTTTTAGGAAGGATGTTAAAGGTCCTTTTTCTTCTTTAGCCCCTTCCCTAAAATGGGTTAATATGTAAGCATTGCATTCTATCTCAATTAGACTATACTACAAGAGGTTAGAAAAAGGATTGAAAGATTACATAAATGTAAAGATAGTCTTTGGGGGATATTTTGCCTTCCAAGCCACTAAAAAAAATAAGGCAGGGTCTGAACTTGCCTGTGTTTTCATGCAACTAGGAAGATAAGCTTGAAAGTCTCTCTTTTCTTCCAAATTACACCCGGGTATTGAGACAAATTCTTGATCTTCTTTTCTGTTATTTTTAAATTTCATTTAGAAAATTAACTTTAACACAATAACATTGATCAATAAGAATACATAAGTTTCAGGTAAATATTTCTACAGCATTTGAAATGTTGATTATGTTGTATACCCATCACCCAAAGTAAAATTATTTTCTGTCACCTTATATTTCTTCTTTTTTACACTCTTCCCCTCATCTCATCTCCTTCCCCCTCCCTCACATCCCTTCCTCCCTGGTAACCACTTCACTTTTATCTATGTCCATGAGTTTCAGTTTTATAGCCGACCTATGTGTAAAATTATATGGTTCTTAGCTTTTTCTGATTTACTTATTTCACTGAGTTTAATGTTCTCAAGGTCCATCCATACTGTTATAAATGTCACCATGTCATCACTTCTTGTGGATGAGTAGTATTCATTATATATATATATATATATATATATATATATATATATATATATATCATATCTTCTTTATCCAATTTTCTATTGAGGGACACTTTGGTTGTTTCCATGTCTTGGCCACTGTGAATAATGCTACTATGAACATGGGGGTGCATGTGTCTTTATACCAATGTTTTTGAGTTTGGGGGGTACATACCCAGTAGTGGGATTGCTGGATCATATGGTTATTCTATTCTTAATTTTTTGAGGAACCACCATACTTTCTCTCATAATGGTTGTACTAATTTTCATTTCCACCAGCAGTGAATGAGGGTTCATTTTTCTCCACAGCCTCTTCAACACTTGTCACTGCCTGTCTTGTTTATATTAGCCAATCTCACAGGTGTGAGCTGGTATCTCATTGTAGTTTTGATTTGCATTTCTTGAATAGCTAGTGAAGATGAGCATCTTTACACATATCTGTTGGTCATTTGTATGTTCTCTTGGGCGAAGTGTCTGTTCAGGTCCTCTCCCCATTTTTTAATTGGATTGTTTGCTTGTTTATTGCTGAGCTTTGTGAGTTCTTATATATTTTGGATATTAACCCCTTATCGGAGTTGTTGTTTGCAAATAACATCACCCATTTAGTTGGGTGCCTATTTGTTTTGTTTTCAGTTTCTTTTGCTGTGCAGAAGCTTTTTAATTTGATATGTTCCCATTCATTTATTTTTGTCTTTACTTCCCTTGCCTTTGGGTCAAATTCAAAAGTTGTTCTCTACAGCCAAGGTCCATGAGCTTAGTACCTATGTTTTTTCTATATAATTTATTGTTTTGGATCTTATATTTAGGTCTTTGATTTATTTTGAATTAATTTTTGTGCAGGGGAACAAACTATAGTCAAATTTCATTCTTTTGCAAGTGGTTTTCCAATTTTCCCAGCACCATTTATTAAAGAGGCTTTCTCTATGATTTGTTTTTGGCTCCTTTCTTGAAGATGATTTTTATATATATGGTTTTATTTCTGAGCTCTCAATTCTATTCCATTGGTCTGTATATCTGTTCTTCTGCCAATACCATGCTGTTTTGATTATTGTGGCTCATCTGGCTTGATTCTTTTTCTTCAGGATTGCTTTGGCTGTTCGGGTTGTTTTATGGTTCCATACAAACCTGGTAATTTTTTATTATTCTTTTTCATCCTGTTGTGTAGGCTCACAAACCACAATGGAGGTATAGATAATCTTGAGTCCAGCTTCCCGGTGTCTTGCTCACTGGATATTGAAGTTTAATATGAAAGCCTCAGTTTATATTCAAGTTTTAGCTTACCTTGCATCCTTTGTGTGAATTGCTCTCTTGGGGGTCTTGAGGACCAGAAATTTTATGAGGGTAAGATTCAGGTATTTTTCTGTGCTGAAAAAATAATGTTTTTAGTTTTCTAATTTGTTGCTGTTTTGATTTTCTTTTATTTTAAATATTTTAAAATACCATATGTACATGGTAAAACACTTAAAACTCTATAGTAAGACAAGTAAATGTCCTTATATTCCAGTTTCTGTTTCCTGGGAATTAGAAGAAGTGTCTGCTAATTATATTTTGCTGTTATCATAATATCACCTCTGAGTCTCAGAACTGGGCTGCCATTACAGGGCATTTTGGTGGCACATAACATGTGTGAAACAAGAAGTTTGCTTAAGACAGCTTATCAAAGGTAGCAAATATCCATCTTTGATTTGGGAAGGAGTTTCATTCCTGGAAGTGGGGTGTGAAGCTGACAGAGTACAGAAATAACCAGGATAGAAAGAAAGCTTGATTGATTTCAAGGCAAAAGATAAATTCAGTTATCAGAATACGGTATGAGTTCAAAACTAGACCAACCACATAAATAGACTGACCCTGAGTCCCACCACTATCAGCTGACTACGTACTCATGAAATTTCCCTCAATACAATATGATTGTTTTCTGACCACAGATGAGAGCTAAGATAAGTTTCAGAGGCTGGAAAATCATGGTGGGAGGAAGACAGGCTGAGCTTTATGGAAATAGTCATTTTGGCACTGACACATGGTTTCTACAGATTTTCCTTTTTCATGTATGTTTGCCTTATCTATCAATTAAAACTATGAACACCTTGCAGTTATGTACCAGAGTTTTCCCTACATTTGTACTCAATAATAAATTATAAATTTACATAATTTCTGTGTACTGATAATGCTATTAAGCTATGTGGAATTTTATATAACAAAAATAAGTTTAGCTTTTCAACAGAAGTTTACCTTCTGAAGTGGAATACTTCCCCCAAAAACTTAAAAGTTTTTCTGTAAACTAAATTAGTTGTCTGTTATATACACACTCTGCCTACAAGTAGAAAAAATCAATAAGATTACTTTGGGCTCCGGTATCATAATCAAACTGGACCCTTTGTTTTTGCCTTGGATCAAAATGCCAACAGTATAAGTGACTATTTAAAGTTTAAAAAACATATATTCTGTATGATTAAGATCTGATTGTTCACAATTTTGCATCCTTTTCTAGAGTTTTTATGTGATTGGATACACTTGAACAGTCTGATATCATATCAGCCTTAGTAGAACCAATTAAAGCACACACACAGAAAAAACTTCCAGGAAGCCTGAAATCAGTCTTTGCAATGTGTTCTGCCTCCTTCAGAGCAATGTGAGCTTTACTGTCTAAATCATTAAGAGTTACACTCAATAAAAAAGCCCTGCTACTGCAACCCATTATCTCTCTGACCTCATCTCCTATTATTCACCCCTCCGGACCATTCTACTCCAGCCTCAAACAGGCCAGTTATGCCTTTAAAAGACCTGTAAAGCCTTGGAATTGCCCTTTCCTTCATTTCTTGGGCACTCTTTCCTCAGATATCCACGTGGCTGACTCTTTCCAGCTCTCTTACTTCATCTCACCTTCATGGAGCAACAGTATAACAACGTTATTAAGAAGAATTCAGATACTTATTGTACTTTAAAAGTGTTGGTCTTACATAAAATGCACACATTTACTTGTATTTAGTGTTAAACATATTGTATGGCTTTCATGAAATTACATTTTAAAATATGTGGTGTTCATGGCTCTCTCAGCCAAAAAGTTTCCTGACCCCTGGACTAGAATGAAGTCATGCATCTCTTTCTAAAACACCAAAGTTACAGAGCAGATGTCAGGAGAGAGAAGGGAGATTGAAGTTGTTTAACAAGGAATCATAAATCTAGGAGGAGGGGGGAAGTGAGAAAAGATTATTGTGCCTTCCAAAATCATTTAAATCCTTTTTTTTTAAGTTAACTTGAGGTTTTTCTAGGCATGCCAAGTTTATAGAAGGTTAATCACTGAAGAAGGAGAGAGTGGACAGGTATTGCAAGGTCCTCTGCTGAGTGTCTTGTAAATCACACAATAGAAGTAGTTATCTTCTTCAACTACATCCAAGGCCACCCTTGGGCCTGATATGCTGAATAAATAAATCATGGTTTGTAGAGTATCTCCACTTTGCAGAACTGCTGAGGAGAAAGAATACGGAAAAAACAAAAACAAGTACTTTATCTCTTGTCCAACACTGGAACTGTAGCCTTTCTCAAACCCAAGTAATCTTGAAACCTGCAGCCACTTGCACTGCTCAGGCAGCTAATAAGATCCACATAGCTGCCTGGAATAAAAATTTACTGAGATGTCTGCAATTGAAGGTTATAGATAAGTGTCTGAGGACATGGCCTCTTGGAAAAGCTACGGCTCAGTTTCAGCAGGATTATGAGGCTTAATTGACTAGCGCTGTTAAAGAGTGTACCATCAGTGTGTCCGTAAAGTCATGTTGCACTTTTGACTTTTGACAGGTCAAAAAGTGCACCATGACTTTACGGACACACTGTGCTTGTAGAGTTTGTAGAGCTTCATCAAATCAAGTAAATTTTCTCCCAAGGGAAGAATTGTCAATTATTTTAAGTGATAGCTTTAACCTAATACCTTCAGTGGTTAAAATCTTGATAGTTAAATGTTAGTGGGTTCCTAACAAGCTATTCCAGACATATACATAATTTGGGTTTTGTTTTTTATTTGTTTGTTTTTACTTTTATTAGCATTTATTTTATACTAAATTTACTCCTAGCCATAAGTTTTTGTTTTAGATGCTTTTGAGATATCTTTTTCTTCTGTGCAACCTGCTCTTCTGGTTCAGGAACAATCAGGTCTTTTTCAGTAAGGAACGTCTCAGTGTGGCAGGGAGAGCTCAAGTTGATCCACCCATGAGCTCCGTAAATTCTGCGCCACATCTTGGGAACTTTGTTCACCTGGATGAGCTCAATAGACCAAAGAATATACACCTAAACCCTTAAGTTCAGCATTACTCTCTGCTTTTTTAAGTATCTACAGCAAAAATTCTGCACTCTCTTTGGACCACCGACCCTGTATCCAGATCCATGGTTTCTCCTGGGCCCTCCTGCCAACTCCACCATTATAATGATGGAATGGTACACATTGCTTCTATGAAGTCACATCCTTGAGATAGTTGGTGGCTTTCTGGATATGCACACCTTTGATGGCCCAGGCAGTTTCACAAGTGTTCTCAAAATGAACACAAAGATGAGAACCTTTTGATGTGTATGATTTGTGAGATTTTCTGGGTCAAGCGAATAGCAAACCATTGTCAGAAGTCACCCTAGGGCACTTAGGAGAAGATGCTCTTTTCTTATCGTAGATAGTCTCAGGTTGAGAGTTTAATAGAAGGCAACAGAAGAAATGCAAATTCCTTCTTCAGATTTAGTTTCTGAGACAATATCAAGTGCCAGACAGTATTTTTTAAAACAATGGAATTTTCACTTTCATTAAAAAGTGCTGTGGCCTGACCAGGCGGTGGTACAGTGGATAGAGCGTCAGACTGGTATGTGAAGAACCCAGTTTCGAGTCCCCGAGGTCGCCAGCTTGAGCGCGGGCTCATCTGGCTTGAGCAAAAAGCTCACCAGCTTGAGTCCAAGGTCGCTGGCTCCAGCAAGGGGTTGCTCGGTCTGCTGAAGGCCCGTGGTCAAGGCACATATGAGAAAGCAATCCTTGAACAACTATGGTGTCGCAATGGCAATGAAAAACTAATGATTGATGCTTCTCATCTTTCTCTGTTCCTGTCTGTCCCTATCTATCCCTCTCTCTGACTCTCTCTCTGTCCCTGTAAAAAAAAAAAAAAAAAAAAAGTGCTGTCCTTACCTGACTGTAAGAGATAACAGTGCTGAATTAAAATTCTATCACATACTAGCTATATAAACATGAGCTAATTATTTAATTTCCCTACGCCTCAAATTCTTTACCCATAAAATAAGAATAATATAGTTGTGACTATCACATAAGATAATGCAGAAATATGATTTAACATACTTGTTTGGCAGATAAATATTTTCTATCAAATATTATTAAATTTATTAAATAATATTCTACCAAATATTATTAAATATTTCAAGAACAAGTTTTATCTTCTAATTCAATAATTACACTTGCGGGTATTTAGTTTGCAATACTGAACTTGAGCTCCAAAGCTTGAACAAAGACAAATAGTTTGAATGGTTTTTTCAACTTATTTTCTATCATTGCTTTGTTTCAAATCTAATTTTTCTTACGGAAGACACTAAAATGAAATAATTGTCCTAACAATTCCAATCTTTTAAAGATTATAATATGTATTTTTATGGTAATCTTTTAATTTTTAAAGGTTATTAATTAAAGAATGGCTTATTTGATAAATAGCTCTTTGTCATTATTATCTACAGAAAGAAGGGTAATTGCTACTCTCCTGTTTTATTGATTAAAATAGCCTGGGGAAAAATTTTAACCTTACTACTAGGGTAATCTTAAAGAACAATGATATATTTACATTCAACTCCACTTTCTAACCAGTATTCATTGCTCTTATTTGCGAAACCCGAAAAGTACAATAATGAAGTTACTAAAAAGCAAGTGAAGCAGTTGTGTTTTCTGTACAGTTTGTTTATATGCTTCTGAAGGTAGAACATCTTAAGAGAAAGCTGTTTTACATAGAGAGCTTTCTCAATCTCTATATAAACTATAAAGTAAAGAAAGTGAATGAGTGAATATGAAAAATATACCACCACAAACACCTAAATCTACTTTTAGAGCTAATAATGAAATATTTTTAAAGGCATAAAATGTGGGTCTAATTTTTGTCTTTAACCATTAACGTTGTATTAGGTTCTACCTTCAACTACACCTACCTGGGCCTGAGCCACCCTCTGCCACAAACATTAGGAAACACGGCAACAGGCTACCAGCAATGGGGTAAATTCAAAAGCTTTGGTGGTAGAAAAGGAAACTTCAGTTGTATTTGTCCTTTGAACCATTGAGTAGATTTAATTTTTCTATTTTTTTTCTACAAATGCTTAGATGAGAAAATAAAAATAACAAATAACACTTAAAAATGTAGAATTGTATATATAAAACTTTGAGTATTATCATGAAAATAACATTATAATGAAATGAGCATTCATAATTAACCCCAAAATGTCTCTTTTACCTATCAATTGTTTTTCTTTACGCAAAACATCTTGTTCTTTATACCAAATTATTTGGTATATAAATAACAGAGCTTTACCTGAAGAAAAATGGGTGATATAATTCATAATTTTTTTAGATTTTTGATATATATATTTATCATAATCATAATCAAAATATGCTGCTTCTAGCAGTAAACTAACACATTAGCCTGCCACAGACTAACACTAGCTACTTGCAAGTTAACAAATTAGCCTTCCACAGTTTCACGGATATTGGTAGAAGCTATGAGCCTCCTGGATCAATGACAAAGACAGTTTATTACTCAGAGCAATAACAATTGCCAGAATATCAGCATTTGCACTAATACCCAGAGCCTCAATTCCCATAGGATTCCATGATCAAAAAGGAAGCCTGAGTTTAGAAAACACAAATTTTTTATAATGAGCAGTAAAGTGTACCTTCCCATTGCTCCAGGTGGAAATAATATCTCTATGTTCCAAGGTTGTCAGTAACCCTACTCTTTTCTCTACAGGGAGATATCCTATTTTCCAAGTTTTTTCTCTTTACAACCACCCTTAAAAAGATAGTTGAGAACAAAGGGCAGTCAGTGCCTTGCTTTGCAAGGCATGCAGAAATACAAGGGACTGATGAAGGATTGTCTTTCAGTAATTTCTCTTTTTTATAGTTTTTTTAAAAATTAAATTTATTGAGATGACTTGGTTAATAAGATCATACAAGTTTCAAGCACACATTTCTATGATACATGATCTATACATGGCATTGTGTACCCACCACCCAATAATTCTAAGCAGTGATTCCTGGAGAAAGAGTTTGGAGGAAGAGAGAGAGAATCCCCTTCTGGTTACATTTCTGGTTCTGAGAATGAGGCCCCTTCATAGTAAATAGTTTGGTAAAAGTTTAGTTTGGCGTGAGCTTCTACTGCCATCTGTAGCCTCACAGAAGAAAAATTTATCTTCTTTCATTCCTTCTTGCCCTGTCCCAATCTCTCAGCTTCCTAGGACATATTATATGTATTTACCATATTGGCATCTTGAGCCCTGAAATTGGAAATCAATTATCTTAGAAATACTTTACAATGGCACTCAAATGCCTGGCTCTTCCTCTCACTGCCTCCAATCTTGGTCTCCCCAACAATCCTATTAACCCATGGTTTATCTAGTTTATAAAACATTTGGTTTCAACTGCATTGTGAATGAAATACTCTTAGAGCTGGAGACATAACCACCACTTATAGAGTCTCTAATATGAAAAAAAAAAATGTGTTGGAATTCCTTTAACAAATTATGGGTCATGCCTCTAATTAGATTATGTTTTTGTATTTAATAATCAAGTTTTTAAAATATTATTAAGGGAAGTTTACTTTTGCCACTGTCTATGAAAGACGGCACTATTTTCTGTGGCAGCAAAAAAAGTTATTCTAAGCCAAAAGCCTGTAGAGAAAGCTGCACTTGGTCTCTAATAAAAGATTAAAGTTAAGGGTATATGGGCCAACATGCTTTCAGATGATCATATTCTCTCTCATTAAGGACTGGCTAAAAAGCAGGCAGTAAAATTTTTTAAAAAGGTTATTTTATCAAACCCTAAAAAATAAGAAGTTTGTAACATATCAGAAAGAAAAAAGAACAGAAAATCATCTCCCTCTCACTGGAAAATAATTGTACCTTTGAGAACCTCTCTGAGTATTTCATTTACGTTCAAATGCTCTTGTGTTATGAGGCTGTTGCTATGCAACAGAACATTACCATCTGTCAACAAAATGTTCTCTGTGATATTCCATTCTCAAGTTTACTTTTGCTTAACTTCACCCTATAACACACAGCTATAAAACATTTTCTTATCTACATTCTCATTTACAACTTATCAAACATTTTTATCATTTTATATAAATTTTTGCATAACTTTTAAAGAATTTATGCTCCTTTTCTTAGTTGAAAGGTATCCAGTTAGCTATATTTTTTCTATATGGAGAGACTGAAAGCAGAATAGTAAAGTCAAGTGTGTTCTTACTAAGTTATAATGTGAAAGCCAACCACTATTTCTGTGCTCTAACAGATTGCTGACATTTTTTAAATTGAAGTGAGATTTTTGGAATAATTTTGCTATCTTTAATTGTCCTTTACTCTTGCTGTTTTCATAGGCTCTTACTTCATGTTGATTTGGAGAAAAACACCTTTTGCTTCTTTTGCTATTACAGTTTCTAATTTACCTATCTTATTGTTGAATTTGTGCTCATTTTTTATATTTGTAGGAAAATATTATTTAAAAATATTAAATTACTAGGCTAGTCTAAGAAGTAATTTTGAGTATTATAGAAAAGTTCATGTTAATTAACACCTAAAACTTAAAAATCTAAATAAATCTTGTCTCTACTATAATTAACCATCTTAGGAATTTGAACTTTTATTCCATCAATCCTGCCAATTTTTAAGACAATCTTTGGAATTTTTCTTGTGAATTCACCTTTGGAAACTACTGTTTTAAATGAATTCATTGGCAGCAAATCTTCATTCTTTAATTTTTGAGTAGGACTAATTGTCTGGTGTATAGGTTGACGATCAGACTGGGAAATAATCTGGAAGGAAACTATCAGACTATAATGAATGAGGATAGTGTTCTTTTCTAATTAACTAGTTCTGAAGACAACTTCAGAGAAAGAACATCAAAACAGTTTTCGAGCTTTTAAGGAGCAATTGACTGCCCACATATCTGGCTTCAATGTAGATACCTGGTTTAACCAGTGTTAGTGATATATTTCATAGGTTCTAACACACCGTTGTCACCTGGTAACCACTTTATTCTAAGGGAAACAGGGACTCATTGGAAAGTTGTGAGCAGGTAAGAGTGATCCTCTGAGGGCTTTATTGAGAAGACACCGAAAATGTAAGTGTAGAAAATGTGGAGTAGATGCTAGGAGTCTAATTAGGAAAGTACAACAGTAACTCAGGGACAGGATGATAGTGGTTTAAGCAAAGATAGAAAATAGAAGTGGTGAAAGGTGATTGTGTTTAGAATGTATTTTAAAGAGACAAACTATTGGTTGGGTTTCCCAATACTGATGATCTAAGTTGAATCTTAGCCAGGGGCTATTTTCCCGCCTAAGGGGCATTTGACCTATCTGGAGATGTTTTTTATTGTCATGAGTAAAGGCATGTCATAAGTATTTAGTAAACAGAGGCAAGGATGCTGCTAAATAACCTACATTGCACAGGACCAGTTTCTCACAACAAAGAATTGTCAGGTCCAAAGCGTCAATTTTGCTAAAGTTGTCAAACCTGCTCTAGTTGCAATTTGAGCATTTCTTGTGGTTTTGCTCTACTATATGCTTTAGAACATACTATAAGACATTTTACACTAAACTAACACTACTATTCTAATGCCAACAGAGTAAGGCAGATTCTAGCAAAATCCATTCTGGACTTTGAATCCAAAAAAATCCACTGGACTCAAAGTTTAAATTAAAAAAAAAAAGAATACCTCCCTATGGACCTGTTCTAAGAATAATAAGTAAGCCTGTTTAGAGGTGGTTTTATCCACCAATGCATCAAGAGGGAGAGCAACTCCCATCAGAACTTCTGCTTAGACACCCCAAATCCAGCCTCTATAGTAGCTATGAAAGTTCCTTCTGATTCTCCCGGCGTAGAGGTAGAAACAAATGGGGACAACTCTTTACTTCATGATCCAGGTAAAACCTGCTCTACCAGGTGTCCTAGGCCTAATATGCCAGAGGAGGAAATCTATTGTCTACCACAAAAGTGCAACCATTAGGCTGATTTACCATTTAAAGGATTCGACCAGTTGGGTGTCCTCGCTCTCTAAAGGTATATCAATTCTATAATATGTGTCAAATAACTACAATGAACACTACTCTATAAATGTAGACATCCTTTTACTTTTAAAAATATTTGGTTTGAGAAAATAATCATCAAATCTCTAAATCTCAATGCTAGGAAATAAAGCTATAAGGCTGAAGGCAGTATCAAAGTAATGTTGCTGTTTTTATTGTCAATAACACATCAGGAAGGACAAAAACACAAGACTTTTGCCTGAGTGGACAACAAAACTATAAAGGCCACCCTTGTTAACCATGTATTTATTACTGAAGTTCTCAAATTTATAAGGTTTCATAAGCAAGCAAATATATTACAACACAAAAATAAGCAACTGACCACACGTAAAATTAATTCATACTTAAAACCCTTTCTGCTTCACACTAGCTTTTATTCTGTGCATTTTCATATCTTTGCCATTCTCTTATAAAGATTATGATGCAATAATTCAGTGAAACTGAAATCTTAAAAATATAGCTAGTGCTCGACTTACGACTATGATTGGTTCTGATAGACGGGTCGTAACACGATTTGGTCGTAAGTTGAGTAGACTATATGTACAGTACTGTGAAATGATGTTATAAAAATCTTTAAGTCATATTTTATCATAATTTTCTTTCATTATTGTTATATATCATAATTTTCTTTGTTCATTTTATGCCATTTGTATCATCCTACACCATTTTGTTTCTTATTTTTACATTTGTCAGGTTTAAGTAAAACACTGCATTACCAGTGCAACTGGCTTAATATTTGCAAAACATACAAAATTACAAAATTCAGGTGCATACAAAAACTGCTCCAGATGCGGAGCAGTCGTGGCTAGCGATTGTGGTCCTAAAGTCGAATGGTCGTAAGTCGCATAGGTCGTCAGTCAATCAATAACTGTATGCAGGTTTTCAAGAAGTCCGTAAAAGTGAAATTAGAAAAGATCTAAGATATTGAGAAAGCAAGATCCAATAACAAAGTAAATCTCTTAAGATATTTTGAAGAAGGCCTTGAATATTTTGCAAAGATAACTCTCTTTGTGACCCTGCTACAAGAGTCAAATGAGATGTGAAAGATGTCCATTTTTGTTATTTTATAACTTTGTTAGAAAAATTAATTCTTCAAAAAAAATTTGGCGTGACCTGTGGTGGCGCAGTGGATAAAGCACTGACGAAGCTGCCGGTTCAAAACCCTGGGTTTGCCCTGTCAAGGTACATGTGGGAGTTGATGCTTCCCGCTCTTCCACACTTCTCTCTTTCTCTCTCCTTCCCCTCTCTAAAATGAATAAATGAAAATAAATTTTGATTTATTTTTTGTGCACCTAAGAATTAACACAATCATATGCAAACTTTAACCGAGATGTTAATTAGAAAATAAAATAAGTTTACTTTCATAATTTACACACTAGCACCTTAGCTTTTTTTTTTAAGTATAAAATACACAGGAATTTTTCCCCAATTCCCTTATTCCCTGTCAGTCCCACCACTCATATTACAAACTTAGTTAATTAAAGCTACAGTTGGCTTTTGTCTGCTTATTATAGTTGAATATACAGTGTGTCCATAAAGTCATGGTACACTTTTGACTGGTCACAGAAAAGCAACAAAAGATTATAGAAATGTGAAATCTGCACCAAATAAAAGGAAAACTCTCCCAGTTTCATACCTATTCAATGCAGTTCGATGTGTGCTCCATTTGTTGCCTTACACACATCCAAACGATAGTGAAGTTCTTGCCACACATAGGTAAGGATGTCTGGTGTAACAGTGAATAACATCTGTGATTCTCTGTTTTAAGTGATTAATGTCGCTGATACATTCAATGTGCACATGTTTCTTCACATAACCCCAAAAGTAAAAGTCTAAGGGCATCAGATCTGGGAATCGTGGTGGCCAAGGCTTGACAGAAGCCCTGCCTATCCACCGCTCACAAACAATGGTGAATGTTCTATCCAGAAACTCACAAACAATGGTGGCGTAGTATGGAGGAGTGCCGTCCTGTTGAAAGATGACACTTGCTGGAAATTGTGGCACTGCATACAATTCCAACATGTCAAGATAGGTGTTTGCCGTCACAGACTGCTCCACTGACATGGCCGTGGGCTGCTCCGCTGTATACACGGTGTTACGTCATCATCTGCACATGCGCACATGCTGCCACATCATCCTACAGAAACTGGAAAGGTTTTCCTTTTATTTGGTGCAGATTTCACATTTCTATTGTCTTTTGTTGCTTTTCTGTGACCGGTCAAAAGTGCACCATGACTTTACGGACACACTGTATATCTACAAACTAGTACAGCTTTCTTTTGTGCTTTGTGGTTAAACTGGCTGGATCTGTCACTCCCAGTAGTTGAACATTTAACTCCAAAGAGCTATAGGGGCATCTGACCCAAACATAAAAGTACCTCCAGAACCCACTGAAATATCCTCTCAGGAGGCCATCAATGTTAAAGCTTTGGATGATTCTAACTTGGTCTATAATTTGTCAGCTCTTGGGAGCCAAACAAAATTCCTATTCAGGAAAGATTCTTCCTTTTTTTAAATTAACAGATGGCTTTGGTTCTAGAATAACATTTTTCCATTCCCTGAAATGCCCATCAGTTCAGGACCAATACCTGCAAACCTCCATTTTACAGATAGGGAAACTTGCACTAAGAAAAAATTAAGTAATATGTTCAAGGCCACAAACCTAATAAGTGGCATAGCTGAGATCTGAACCACATAAGCTTGATTCTAGAGCTTATCCAGTAGTTCCAAGATCGCTGCCAAGTAGATGGAAGCTACATCCACCTGCTCCCAGCCTCAAACCAGATTTACAGCTAAATTATAGCACAGTCAACCTGAATGACCAACAGAAGGCTAGCTGACCTGAAATATTATAACCAGAGATTTGCAGAAGAAGCCACATAGAGGTTGGCAAGAGGGCAGATGCAGAAGGGTTGGGCCCATGCTAAGGTGCAGCAGCAGTGGTGGCAGAACTCCCTCCCCCTCCAGGAGTGGTGATTCGCAAGCCTAAACAGAAATCTCTGGCCCAGAGCAGCAGAGGCAGAAAAAGGAGCCTCAAAATCATCTGGTGGTGAAAATTAGAGGACTTTGAGTCTGCCTGTGTCACACAGCTGCCACCTACACAGGGGCAAGCCCTTCCATTGTTACAGCACCAGTAAGGGAAGTGCATTTCCCACTGCAGACTGCTGGCATGGCTCTGCAGGCTGCAACCAGAAATATTTCAGGACACTCTTTCTGTGGGGAGGCTTGTGGTGAAGATACAGTGACTGGACAGTGAAGATTCAGAAAAAGAACCTGTCTCCCCCACCTGGAATATAGAGCTGACTACCCTCCCCCGACCTGGTGGGATGTTTGGCCAGTTTACCATTCAAAAGCCTATGTCAAGCCTGACCAGGCAGTGGCACAGTAGATAGAGCATCGGACTGGGATGCAGAAGACCCAGGTTCGAGACCCCAAGCTCGCCAGCTTGAGCACGGGCCCGTCTGGCTTGAGCCAAAGCTCGCCAGCTTGGACCCAAGGTTGCTGGCTCAAGCAAGGGATTGCTCAGTCTGCTGAAGGCGCACGGGCAAGGCACATGTGAGAAAGCAATCAATGAACAACTAAGGTGTTGCAACAAAAAACTGATGATTGATGCTTCTCATCTCTCTCTGTTCCTGCCTGACTCTCTCTCTCTGTCCCTGTAAGAAAAATAAAAAAGCCTTATGTCAAATAACGCAGATTGCACTGAAGGAAATATTTCAGATTTTTTATTTAAGTGGGGGAGGGCAATAAAGAATGAACAAGTGAAATAAAAAAAATAAAACCATGTCCGGAGGAGGGCAAACTCTCTGTGTGTGGCAGACTCAGCAGACTCAACCACACACTCAATAGAGGACCTGAAGGCTCAGCTGCAAAGGGACTACATCTACAGAACCCAGCGCCTGCAAGTGCTACAGGTATGAGTGACTAGAGGAGCAACATTGTTTTTTGTTTCTTTTTTCAAATTACTGGTTTAATTTTCATTTGTAACACTAGCAAAGGATCCAAAACAGACTGACATCATAGACAGAGTTTAAATGTAACAAAAATTTGGACTATGAACATTGAGAAGGAAGAGGAGGAAGGGTTTTTCATATCCATCTTTTCTTATTTTGCAGTTTCTGAATAATACATAGAAACCAAACATTTTTTTCCACTTTAATGTAGTATGAAGAAGTACAACTTTCATGATCAACCAATTGTCCTTAAACTTAAATCAGGAGATTTTGGCTGCTTGGTCATCTTGGCTCCTGAAGTCTGGGTATTGTTATTGTTAGAATGTAACAAGAGGGTGTTCCCACAGAACCCATAAAGAAACTAATGGCAACCATGTGGAGAGCAGAGTTTGCCAGGCATAGGGAGATCAGAGAGCATCACAGAGCTCTGTCTCTCTGTGGTTTTGGAAAGAGGGTCACTTCCCTCACTTTCAGCAGCACAGCTAGCACCCTTCCCCCCAATCTAGTGGGATGCTTGGTGCATCGTATAGCTGAGTTTACTGTGCACTGGAAGACCCGTGTGCAGTGCAGAACTTTTGTGGGTTTGTTAAGAGGGCTGCTCTCCCTCTCCTTGAGTGCACAGTCAATGCCCTGTCTCCCAACTGTTGGGATGCATAGCCTACTGGAGCAGCTGAGATTTCCCCGCATGGTGAGATCAGAGTGTGATGCAGAGGGGAAGCTCTCTGTGCGTTTGGAAAGAAGGCCAGTCTCCCACACCTTGTGTGCACCGCAGGCTCTCCACCTTCCAATTGGTGGTTCACTTGGCTGCCCTGGGTGGTGGAGTTTGCCACAGAGTGAGGTTCAAAGCTAGGAATTTCTGTGGCTTTGGAAAGAAGGTCAATCTCCCCCACTATCAACAAACAGCGGCTAGTCTTTTTAAAGATCTGCCCCCAGCTCTACGCTTGGAGGAAGATCCCTACCTCACACGTGTAGGCTCAGTTGATGGAGCCACAAAAGGTGAACAGCCTGATAGATCCAGACAGGTAACCCAAGACCAATTACACACAATGTCTAACTTCAACCCATACCTGAAGCCCACCCAAGTGGACCAGCAGCACCAGTGTAAGGGCTTGAGATGAAAACAATGACTGAACCAACTATCCACATAAGTGGCAATAGCAAAGTGGCATACCAACCAGCAGTCACCAGATCTAGCTAGGAACAATTCCACCATGGGGGTGGCCCCTGCACAGTGTCTCATACACAGTGATTTAGCTTAGTGTCACCCAACCTGAATGGTCAACTCTACCAATGAAGGGTTAAGAGAAATCAAGGCTCAACTACAATAGAAGGGTGCATATAACTCACAAGACACATTCCTAGAGCACAGAGCTCAGATGATCTAGAAGATTGTGCCACTGAGCCCAACGAGACCACTTTACAATAAAGAGATTATATCATATTTGGAAATCATAGTAGATCTACTTAATAGACAGAAAAAAATAGGAAAAGAAGTAAATATGCCCCAAATGAAAAAACAAAAATTAAATAAAATATAAGCTTTCAAAATACAAGAAGCAAAGTTTAAAATAATGATTATAAGAATACTCAAAGGTGTTAGGGGAAGAATAGATTATCTCAATGAGAACTTAAACAAAGAGATAGTAAGCATTAAAAATGATATCGCCCTGGTCGATTGGCTCAGTGGTAGAATGTCGGCCTGGCGTGTGAATGTCCTGGGTTCGATTCCCGGCCAGGGAACATAGGAGAAGCACTCATCTGCCTCTCCACCCTTCCCCCTCTCCTTTCTCTCTTTCCTTCCCTCAGCCAAAGTTCCACTGGAGCAAAGCTGGCCTGGGCACTGAGGATGGCTCATCCACTTCAGGCACTAGAATGGCTCCAGTTGCAACAGAGCAATGCCCCAGATAGGCAGAGCATAGCCCCATAGTGGGTATGCCAGGTGGATTTCAGTATATATATATAGTCAGAAATGAAGAATACAGTATCTGAAATGAAGAACACACTCAAAAGAATCAGCAGGAGACTAGATGAAGCAGATGATCAAATCAGTGGTTTAGAGAACAAGATAACAGTAAGCTCCCAAACAGATCATCTAAAAGAAAAGAAAATTAAGAAAAATAAGGAAAGACCTTTGGGACAACATCAAGGCATAGCAACATTCATATCCTAGGGGTACCAGAAGGATAAGAGAATGAGCAAGGGATAGAGAGCTTGTTTGAAGAAATAATGGCTGAATACTTCCACAACCTAATGAAGGAAAATGTCGCACAAATTCTAGAAGCAAAAAGAAAACCCATCAGGGTAAATCCAACAAGGCCACACCAAGACAAATCATAAATAAAATGCCAAAGATGAAAGACAAACAGAGAATCTTAAAAGCTGCAAGAGAGAATCAAGTAGTTACCTACAGAGAAACTCCCATAAGACTGTCAACAGATTTCTCAACAAAAACACTTCAGGCCAGAAACAAGTAGCAAGAGATATTCAAAGTGATGAAAAGCAAGGGCCTTCAACCAAGACTATTCTATCCAGCAAGAATAATTTAAAATAGAAAGTGAAATAAAGAGCTTTCCAGACCAAAAACAACAACAACAACAAAAACTGAAGGAGTTTATTACCATCAAACCAGTATTGCAAGAATTGTTAAAGTGTCTGCTCCAAATGGGGTTGTGGGGGTTGGGGGTGGGGGTGGGTATAGGAAAAGAAACATAGGTATAAAGAATAAAATTCCAATAAATAAGTACATATCAATAATAACCTTACATGCAGCTGGATTAAATGATCCAATCAAAAAACATAAGTTAGCTGAATGAATAAGAAAATATAACTATGTATATGCTCTCTAAAGGAGACCCACCTCAGAACAAAAGATACACACAGACTAAAAGTGAAGGGATGGAAAAATTATTCCAGGCCCTGTCCAGTTGGCTCAGCAGTAGAGCATCACCTGGTGTGTGGAAGTCCCAGGTTCAATTCCCAGTCAGGGCACACAGGAGAAGCACCCATCTGCTTCTTCACCCCTCCCCTTCTATTCTCCTCCAGCAGCCATGGCTCTAGTGGTTTGAGCAGGGTTGGCCCCGGGTTCTGGGGATGGCTCCATGGCCTCACCTCAGGCATTGGGGTTGCTCGGTTGCAGATCAGTGGAGCAGCTCCAGGTTGATCCTGATCTGAGCTCATGCAGGAGTCTGTCTTTGCCTTCCCACCTCTCACTGAAAGAAGGAAAAAGAAGAAAGAAAGAAAGAAAGAAAGAAAGAAAGAAAGAAAGAAAGAAAGAAAGAAAGAAAGAAAGAAAGAAAGAAAGAAAGAAAAGGAAAAAGGGGGAAGGGAGCGAGGGAGGGAGGGAAGAAGGGTTATCCCATGCAAATGGAAACAACAAGAAAAAAAGCTGAGGTAGCAATACTTGTATCTGATGAAATAGACTTTGAAACAGAAGCCATAAAATGAGAAAAGAGGTCAATACATAATACTAAAGAGATCAATCCAACAAATAAATATAAGCCTCATAAACATATGGGCACCCAACATAAGAGCACTTAAATATGTAAAGAAAATTTTGGACTCCATTAAAGGAAAGGCTGACAATAATACAGTCATAGTAGGGCATTTTAGCACCCCATTGTCATCTATGAATATATCTTCCAGAAAAAAATCAAAAAGGCAACAGAGACTTTAAATGACACACTGAAACAGATGGATTTAATTGATATTTACAAAACACTTCCTCCCAAAGCATCAGAATACACATTTATTTCAAGTACACATGAACATTCTCAAAGATTGACCACATGTTAGAACACAAATTAAGTCTTAACAAATTCAAGAAGACTGAAATCATATCAAGTATCTTTTCAGCCCAATATGGTATAAAACTAGAAATCAACTATAAATTTAAAAAACCCTGAAAAACTTTCAAACACACGGAGGTTAAATAGCATGTTATTAAACAATAAATGGGTCAATGGTACCAAGGAAGAAATCAAAAGTTATCTAAACGCAAATGAAAATGAACACACAACAACCCAAAATTTCTGACACACACGAAAGCAGTTCTAAGAGGCAAGTTCATAGCAGTACAGGTTTAAATCAAGAACCAATAAAAATCTTAAATAGACAATCTAACCCTACACCTGAAGAACTAGATAAAGAATAAGAAAATAAAGCACAGAAGACATAGAGACTAAAAACACAATACAAAGGACCAACTGACTTCCATGTCTTGGCCACCGTGAATAAGGCTGAACATGGGGGTGCATGTGTCTTTACATACCAATGTTTCCAAATGGGGGGTAGATACCCAGTAGAGGGATTGATGGGTCATATGATAGTTCTTAATTTTTTAAGGAACCACTATTCTCCATAATGGCTGTACCAATTTACATTCCCACTAGCAGTCTACGGGGGTTCCTTTTTATCCACAGCCTCTGCAACACTTATTACCTGTCTTGCTGATAAATGCCAATCTAACTGGTGTGAGGTGGTATCTCATTGTAGTTTTGATTTGCATTTCTCAAATATGAGCATCTTTCGAAGATGAGCATCTTTTCATATATCTGTTGGCCATTTGTATGTCTTTTTGAGAGAAGTATCTGTTCAGGTCCTCTCCCCATTTTTTAATTGGATTATTTGCTTGTTTGTTGCTGAGCTTTGTGAGTTCTTTATGTAATTTGGGTACCAACCTCTTATTGGAGCTGTTGTTTATAAATATCATCTCCTATTTGGCTGGCTGCTTTTTTGTTTTGTTGTCAGTTTTTTTTGCTGTGCAGAAACTTTTTAGTTTGATAGTCTCATTCATTTATTTTTGGCTTTATTTCTCTTGTCTTTGGGGTCGAATTCATAATTAGTTCTCTACGGCCAAGGTCTATGAACTTAGTACCTGTTTTCTTCTATGTAATTTATTGTTTCAGGTCTTATTTTTAGGTCTTTGATCAATTTTGAGTTATTTTTGTGCAGGGGGACAAATTGTAGTCAAATTTTATTTTTTTACATGTGACTTTCCAATTTTCCAGCACCATTTTTTAAAGAGACTTTCTTTTCTTCATTGTGTCTTTTTGGTTCTTTGACCCATTTTGTAGTAAATTTTGTACAAAATGAATTAGATAAAGAAGATGTGGTGTGTGTATGTATATATATTGGAATACTATTAGGCCATAAGAAATGATGACCTATTGCCGTTTACGACAACATGGTTGGACCTTGAGGAACATTATACTGAGTGAAATAAGTAAATCAGAAAAAGCTAAGAACTATATGATTTTCCACATAAGTAGGATATAAAACTGAGACACATGGACAGATAAAAGTGAAGTGGTTACAGGGGGTGGTTGTGAGGAAAGGGAGAAGGGAGAGGGGACTAATGAAGGACAAATATAAGGTGACAGAAAATTATTTGACTTTGGTTGATGGATACAAAACATAATCAACAGTTCATATGCTGTGGAAATGTTTACCTGAAACCTATGTACTCTTACTGATCAATATCATCCCATTAAATTTAATTTTCTAAATAATTTTTTAAATCAATGAAATCAAGAGCTGCTGCTTTGAAAGATAAACAGGATTGGTGAACCTTTAACCAGACCCATCAAGAATTAAAAGAAAGAGGACCCAAATAAATCATATCAGTAATGAAAGAGGAAAAGTAACAACTGACACCAAAGAAATACAAAGGACTATAAGAACATACTATAAACAACTATATGATAACAAGTTGGACAACCTGGGTGAAATGGGTAAATTTCTAACAACATACAATTTTCCAAAACTGAATCAGGAAGTCAGAAAACCTGAATAGTCTAATTACAATTAATGAAATTGAAGCAGTAGTCAAAATATTCCTAATAAAATTCCTGGTCCAGATGGCTTCACAGGTGAATTTTACCAAACATTCAAAGGAGAACTAACACTTATTCTCAAACTTTTCTAAAACATTTCAAGAGATGTTAAAACTCCCAACCTCATTTTATGAGGCTAGTATTATTCTAATTCCAAAACAAGATAAAGACATACAAAGAAAGAAAATTATAGGCCAATATCTCTAATGAACATAGATGGTAAAATCCTCAATAAAATATTAGCAAACCAGATCCAGCAATACATTTAAAAAATCATACATCATGATCAAGTGGGATTTATTCCAGGAACACAGGTTGGTACAATTAATCAAATAATGAGATACACCACATAAACAAAATTAAGGATAAAAAACACATGAATATATCAATAGATGCAGAAAAAGAATTTGCTAAAACCCAGCACTCATTTATGGTAAAAACTTTCAGCAAAGCGTGAATAGAGGAAACATACCTCAACATAATGTGATAAACCCACAGCCAACATCATACTCAATGGGCAGAGCCTATTCATTTCATTATTCTGCACTACTGACTCTATTAGCATAATAGTATCAGGCAAAAATATGAAAGAAGGTTAATACTCTCTCTTGCCACTACAAGATTTAATAATGATGAAAGTCCTGTGGTGAAACTGATAGAGTAGGCCAGTAGACAGACATTAGTAGAGTAGAAACAATTGGCCAGATACAGAATATCACCAAGCCAAAATTATAAGGTGCCAGACAATGGGTAAAACTAGAGAAAAAAACTATTAAGGGCTAGAGCTTTGCCCCCAGAGTGACCTTTTTCTTTCCTAGCATGACATTAGTGTTGTGGTTTTGACTCCCACCCTGAGAAGGGTCAAGGGGAATTATGAATAACAGGCAAGATAGTGAACCTGGAAAATAACCTTATATAGGAAGCAACTCCCAAACAAGGATGGATTGTGATGGGACATGCCCCAATAGTTCGGCCTAAGAAGGAAATAGCCCCTCCAAGCTAACAGGAGCCTTTGCTAAACACTCCAGAGCACCTCTTTGAGCAGCCTGCTAGAAATTTCTCTTTGAGTATACTTTTGCTTTGCTTGCTAAATAAACTTCTTGTACTAGAGTTCTTGGTTCTGTATTCTTTCTTTAGCTGAACTTAAAAACCAAGAGTCAACACTGCCAGTAACAAAACTTGAATCTCACCAAGAACAACTGCCTGCAGCACCAACTCATGAAGATGAACTAAGCTATGTAGAAATTAACAAATTCAAATCCCTGGGAATTCCTTCCCAAATAAACTTTGCTAGGAATCTTACATAGGGAAAACAATGTGGTCTGGTATTTAAAACTAGCCTAAAACTTAAATAAAAACAAATAACACAATGTAAATAAATTAAAACAAACTTTGTTAAAAAAAAAACCTGGGTACTGATTTTAACTTTTCTTCTACATTATCAGGGCTTGGGGACATCAGGAAATCTCCATGGTAAGGTGACCAGATTTTAAAATTGGTAAAGCGGGACACCATTGACCGGGGGAGGGGGGGGGCTCTTGATTAAAAATTTGGTCTATATGGAGCAAAAAAAAATTTTCATAGAATGCAAAAATAATATTGTAATATAAATTTTTTAATTGGGACATTTTTAAAATGCTGCAGGACGCGGGACAAATTGTTAAAAATTGGGACTGTCCCGCCAAAAGCGGGATGTCTGGTCACCTTACTACGTCCATCTTAAACATACAGCAACGGAAGTAGTACTGCTTGGCTACTCCATCTCAGTGACATTAGAATACAAAATAATGAGTTTTAATGATCAATATTCCTTGAAACCTTCAGAAAAAGAATGTCACAGAACTCACCTTTCACTTAGTTTTAGGTATTCCTGCTATTTCTACCCTCATTTGTATTACAGTGGTCCTTTATTCATCATGGGGGTTAGGTTTCAGAACCCCCTGCGATAGGCGAAAATCCATGAAATAGCGACTTTATATTGATTTTATTATTTATATATATATATATTTTAAGGCTTTATAAACCCTCCCCACACCTTATAAACCTTTCCCACATTGTTATGAGTCTTTCTCAAACTCTTTTTTTTTTTTTGTATTTTTTCAATGTGAGATGTGGGGAGGCAGTCAGACAGACTTCTGCATGCACCCGACCAATATCCACCTGGCATGCCCACCAGGGGTGATGCTCAGCCCATCTGGGACATTGCTCCGTTGCAACCAGAGCCATGGACTTCCACAAGCTGGGCCAACACTCTACTGCTGAGCCAACTGTCCAGGGTCTTTTCCCACACCTTTTTTTTAAGAGTGACACAGAAAGGTTTTATTTGTTTTACCAATTTAGCAAACCATTTTCAAAACCCCCTAACCTTGCTCTTTATTCAATCTTTTTTTTTTATTTAGACAATTAATTTTAACGGACTGACATTGATTAATTAGGGTACATAGATTTAGAGAACACATCTCCAGGTAATTTTGATATTTGATTATGTTATATTCCCATCAGCAAAGTCAAGTTGTCTTCTGTCACCTTCTATTTGGTTTTCTTTGTGCCTCTCCTCCCCCACCCCTTACTCACCTCCCTTCCCCTCCCCCTGGTAACCACCACACTCTTGTCCATGTCCATGAGTCTCAATTTTGTATACCACCAATGTATGAATTCATACAATTCTTAGTTTTTCCTGATTTAGTTATTTCACTCAGAATAATGTTATCAAGGTCCATACATGTTGTTTCAAATGATCCGATGTCATCATTTCTTATGGCTGAGTAGTATTCCATAGTATATATGTACCACATCTTCTTTATCCAGTCATCTATTGAAGGGCTTTTTGGTTGTTTTCATGTCTTGGCCACTGTCAACAATGCTGCAATGAACATGGAGCTGCATGTGTCTTTATGTACCAATGTTTTTGAGTTTTGTAAGTATATACCCAGTAGAGAGATTGCTGGGTCATATGATAGTTCTGTTCTTAATTTTTTGAGGAACCACCATATTTTCTTCCATAATGATTGTACTAGTTTACATTCCCACCAAAGTGAATGAGGGTTCCTTTTTGTCCACAGTCTCTTCAACACTTGTTATTACCTGTCTTGTTGATAATACTAATATAACAGGTGTGAGATGATATCTCATTGTAGTTTTGATTTGCATTTCTCTAATAGCTATTGAAAATGAGCATCTTTTCATATATCTGTTGGCCATTTGTATTTTTTCCTGGGAGAAGTGTCTGTTCATGTCCTCTTCCCATTTATTTTATTGGACTGTTTGCTTGTTTGTTTTTGAGTTTTATGTGTTCTTTGTATATTTTGGATATTAGGCCTTTATCTGTGCTGTTATTTGAAAATATCATCTCCCATTTAGCTGGTTGTCTGTTTGTTTTGTTGTCAGTTTCTCTTGCTGTGCAAAAGCTTCTTAGTCTGATGTAGTCCCATTCATTTATCTTTGCCTTCACTTCCCTTGCCTTTGGAGTCAAATTCATAAAATGCTCTTTATGGCCAAGGTCCATGAGTTTAGTACCTATGTTTTCTTTTATGTAATTTATTGTTTAAGGTCTTATATTTAGGTCTTTGATCCATTTTGAATTAATTTTAGTACAAAGGGACAAACTATAGTCAAGTTTCATTCTTTTGCATGTGGCTTTCCAGTTTTCCCAGCACCATTTGTTGAAGAGACTTTCTTTTCTCCATTGTGTGTTCTTGGTCCCTTTATCAAAGATTATTTGACCATATACATGTGGTTTTATTTCTGGGTTCTCTATTCTGTTCCACTGGTCTAAGTGTCTATTTTTCTGCCAATACCATGCTGTTTTGATTATCATGGCTCTATCATATAATTTGAATTCAGGTATTGTAATGCCCCAACTTTGTTCTTTTTCCTTAGGATTACTTTGGCTATTTGGGGTTTTTTATAGTTCCATTTAAACCTGATGATATTTTTTCCATTTCTTTAAAAAATGACATTGGAATTTTGATGGGAATTGCATTAAATTTATATATTGTTTTGGGGAATATGGTCAGTATGGTCATTTTGACTATATTTATTCTTCCTATCCAAGAACAAGGAATAATTTTTCATTCCATTGTATCTTTTTTGATTTCTCTAAAACAATGCTTTGTAGTTTTCTTTATATAGGTCTTTTTTTTTTGGCATTCTTTGTTATGTTTATTCCTAGGTATTTGTTGTTGTTGTTGCAATCATAACAGGAATTATGTTTTGAGTTTGTTTTCTGATGTTTCATTGTTGGCATATAGAAAGGCAATAGTCCTCTGTATATTAATTTTGTATCCTGCGACCTTACTGTATTGGTTTATTGTTTCTAGTAGTCTTTTTTGTGGAGTATTCGGGGTTTTCGATGTATAGGATCATATCATCTGCAAAAAAGTGAAACCTTTACTTCTTTTTCCCCAATATGAATGCCTTTTATTTCTTTCCCTTGTCTGATTGCTCTGGCTAGAACTTCCAGCACTATGTTGAATAAGAGTGAAGAGAGTGGGCAACCTTGTCCTATTCGTGATTTTAGAGGAAAAGTCCTCAGTTTTATGCCATTTAATACGTTGTTAGCTGATGGTTAGTCATAAATGGCCTTTATTATGTTGAGATATTTTCCTTCTATATGCATTTTGTTGAGTGTTTTAAACATAAAATGATATTGTATTTTATTAAATGCCTTTCTGCATCTATTGATAAGATCATGAGGTTTTTCTTCTTTGTTTTGTTGACACGGTGTATTACATGAACTGTTTTATGTATGTTGAACCATCCTTGTGATTCTGGGATGAATTCCAATTGATCATGGTAAATTATTTTTTTAATGTGTTGTTGTATTTGGTTTGCTAGTATTTTTTTAGGATTTTAGCATCTGTATATATTAGAGATATTGGTCTGTAATTTTCTTTCTTCTTGTTCTCCTTGCCAGATTTTGGTATGAGGGTTATGTAGGCCTCATAAAATGTGTTTGGAAGTATTGCTCCTTCTTCAATTTTTTTGAAGACTTTGAGTAGAATAAAAACCAAGTCTTCTTTGAATGTTTGATAGAATTCACTAGTATAGCCGTCTGGCCCTGAACTTTTATTTTGGGGGAGGTTTTTTATAGTTGTTTATATTTCCTCCCTGCTTATGGGTCTGTTTAGGCTATCTACTTCTTCATGACTCAGTCAAGGAAGATTGTATTGTTCTAGAAATTTATTCATTTTTTTCTATATTGTTAAATTTGGTGGCATATAGTTTTTCATAGTATTCCACAATAATTCTTTGTATATCTATAATATCTGTGGTGATTTCTCATCTTTCATTTTGGATTTTGATTATATGAGTTCTTTCTCTTTTTGCCTTAGTGAGTCTTGCCAAGGGTTTGTCAATTTCATTGATCTTTTCAAAGAACCAGCTTCTTGTTTTATTGAGATAGTCTATAGTTTTTCTGTTCTCTATTTCATTTATTTCTGCTCTGATTTTTATTATTTCCTTTGTTTTGCTGGTATTGGGTTGCTTTTGTTCTTTTTTTATTTTCTTAAGATGTAAAGTAGTTTACTTGGGCTCTCTCTTGTTTGTTTAATATAGGCCTGTTGTGATATAAACTTCTTTCTTATTACTGCTTTGACTGCATTCCAGAGATTTTGATATGTTGTATTATCATTTTCATTTATCTGTATGTATCTTTTGATCTCTGCTTTTATTTCTTCTTTGACCCATTCATTTTATAGAAGTATGTTAATTTCCACATTTTTGTGGGTTTGTTTACTTCATTTTTTGCAGTTGAATTCTAGTTTCAAAGCTTTATGGTCAGAAAATATGCTTGGTATAATTTCAATCTTTCTGAATGTGTTAATGTTAGTTTTGTGACCCAACATATTGTCAATTCTTGAGAATGTTTCACGCACACTGGAGAAAAATGTATACTCTGGTGTTTTGGGATGATATGTTCTATAGATGTCTATCATATCCAATTGTTCTAGAGTTTTGTTTAAGGCCAATATTTTCTTATTCATTTTCTGTTTGGATGAACGATCTAGAGCCATCAGTGGTTTATTGAGGTCTCCAAGTATGATTGTATTTTTGTCAGTTTTTATTATTAGGTACTTTAGTAGATGTCTTATATATTTTGGTGCCCCTTGGTTTGGTGCATATATGTTAAGAAGTGTTATGTCTTCTTGATTCAATGTCCTCTTTACCATTATGAAATTACCATCTTTGTCTCTGATTACCTCTGCTGTCTTGTAGTCACCATTGTTAGATATAAGTATGGCTACACCTGCTTTTCTTTGGATGTTATTTACTTGGACAATTGTTTTTTAACCTTTTACTTTGAATTTGTTTTTATCCTTGTAGCTTAGATGTGTTTCTTGAAGGCAGCATACAGTTGGATTTTTTTTTTAATCCATTCTTCTACTCTGTGTCTTTTTATAGGTGAGTTCAATACATTTACATTTAATGTAATTATTGACACTTGAGAGTTTCCTGTTGTCATTTTATATATTGCTCTCTGATAGCTCTGTATCTTGTGTGGTTCTTCTCTTTTGTTTTTCTATCATTTGTTTTTGTTCTGTTGTATTCCATACTTCTTTCCTCTCTTCTTTTTTTAAGCAGTGTGTTTCTGTGGTGATTTTTTCAGGGGTGGTTACCATTGAGTAATAAAAAGGATACATATCATATTTATTGTAGTACATTATCTCATGAATGCTTCTGCACTCCATCCTCCTTTGCTACTGTTAATCTTCGTTCTCTCCCCTTTTTTGTTTTTCTTGTCACAGATTAAGTTTGATTTTATTGTGATCTTGATGGAGCTTTTACTTGTAGTTTTGTTTGTTTTGTTGTTTGTATCTGGTCAGATAACTCCCTTTAGTATTTCCTGAAGTGGAGGTTTTCTGGTGATAAATTTCCTCATTATTTCTATATCTGTGAATGTTTTTATTTCCCCTTCGTATTTGAAGGATATAGTATTCTTGGCTGGAAGTTCCTCTTTCAGAACTTTAAATATTGGGTCCACTCTTCTGGTTTGTAGAGTTTCTGCTGAGAAATATGGTGATAACCTAATAGGCCATCCTTTATATGTTGTATTCTTCTTTTCTCTGGCTGCCTTGAGGATTTTTTCTTTGTCATTGGTTTGTGGTCATTTCATTATGATATGCATTGGAGTAGGTTTGTTTGGGCAAAGATGACTCAGTGTTCTGTTTGCTTCTTAAATTCGAGGCTCTAATTCTTTCCACAGGCTTGGGAAGTTCTTATCTATTATTTGTTTGGATATATTCTTCATTCCATTTTCTCTCTTCTCCTTCTGATATACCCATTATTCTTATGTTGCTCTTTCTGATGGAGTCAGACAATTCTTGTAGGGCTTTCTCTTTTCTTTTTTTTTTTAATTTGTGAATCTCTCTCCTCTTATCTCTGTAGTGTCTCCAGTTGCCTGTCTTCTATGTTACTAATTCTCTCCTCTATCTGGCCTGTTCTATTAGCTAAGCTTGTTACCTCATTTTTCAGTTTATGAATTGAGTTTTTCATCTCTGATTTCTTTTTGTAGTTTTAATTTCTTGGTGATGTATACTTTTTCTTCATTGAATTGTTTTTTTGAGCTCTCTAAATTGACTTCCTGTGCTTTCTTGTATATCCCTGAGTATTTTTAGGACTTCAAGTCTTAATTCTCTGTCAGTTAATTCCAAGGTTTCCAAGCAATTAAAATTTTTTTTATAGATTTTTCATCATCTATCTGAGCTACATCTCTGTTTTTTGTATCCATGATATATGATTATTTTTCCTTAATGGCATTTGAGAGTGGTATTGTTAATAATACTAATAAAAGATGATTTTTAAAAAGAGAAATAAATTGAAAAAAATTAGTGAAAAAATGAAAATTCTATTGTGCTAAGTGGAACAAAAACTACATAGAATGGAGAGCCAGAGTTGGGGGAAAATGACAAAAAGATAAAAAACAAAGTAAAAAACACACAGAATGCCACAAAGAAAGAATTTGAATCCAGAATAAAATAATTTGTTTGTAAATGACAATCAAATGAGAGAAATAGTGAAAGAGGAAAAAAAATGAGTTAAGGTTTTTGGAATGTAACCCTCATAAAAAAAAATAAGAATGGAAAAATGTAACACCTATGGGTAATGAAGTTCAAAATGAAAAGGAAAGAATAAGATGGAAAGAGGATAAAATAACCAAAGAGGAAAATAAAATGATGAAAAATACAAGAACAAAACTGAAGAAAAGTTATAAAAAATGTAATTCTTTCCTGGTTTTGAGTGGTATCTTTTTGTTTTCTTTTTCTTTTGGCAGGTGGCGCTGTACCACAGGTTTTGCTTCTGTGACACTCTCGAGTAGATATATGCAATTGATGTGTCACTATAGTGATGACATAAGCTAGGCCTCAGTCCAGTTGGTAGGCGGGGCTTGTAGGGTTTGCAGGCTCTGACAATGAGAGAGTCAGTTTTCCCGATGCCTCTCCCCATGTTTCTTCTTCCTGAGCCAGCAGCCTGGGGATTTAGCTGTGAAGTTGCCCCAGCCACTGCTTTCAGAGTAAGAGGCTCTAAGAGCTGCCAAGTGCCCCCTCCAGCCCTGCTCAAAGCACAGTTCTGGGTAAGGCATTGTCAACCAGAGCCGCCAGCATAAGCAGGCAGGGCAGGGTGCCGATTGCTATTCAGGTGCCTTTTTAAAGGCCCCCAGACATGTCTAGTATGCCTCAGTGCTCCACAAGTCTAATCTCCACAGGTTTTTGTCCCTTGTACCCTCTTTGAAAACCCACAGTCCAGCCCCCACAACTTCTGCAGCACTCTCTGAGGTTTGCTCCGTGGGAATGTACTTTGCGCACTTCTCGTGCTGTTGGTCAGGGAGCCGGGACCACACAGAAACCCTGGCTACAGCCCACGCAGAAGTCCACTGCTGACAGTCTCCAGCCTCTCCCTTCCGTCCATGAACACTCGCGCCCATGCCAGAGGCTCCAGGTGGAGCCACTCGCACACCACCCACAATCGCAGACTGGGAGTGAACAAAGCCCAAAGCCGCTCTGGTGCTGGCTTCTGCAGGCAACCCTCTCCAGCCACCTCCGCCAGAGTCTGCCCCTCGCACTAGCTCTGCATCCGTGATCTCAGGCAGAGCCGCTCGTGTTCTCTCTCCTCAGCTTGATTGTCTGCCCTAGCCCAGCTTCTTCCCTCTGCCCCAAATCCTCCATTTCCCTCGGTTTCAGGTGAAAGCAATCCTTTCTCAGATCAATGAGGAAAGCGAAATACTACATTCTCTGTCTTATTTCCTTCAGAGTGGATTATATATTCAGCCACCTTTTCGCCCAATCATACCTTTGTCAGGTGTGTATATATTTCAGATGCTCCTAAGATTATTTTTCTGTCTCCAGTTGTTGAATTTGTTAAAATTTCAGGGGGAGATATGGGGAGCACCCCTCATGGTGCCATTTCTCTGACATCACCTCCCCACACTCTTATAAACACTTCCTATGCTCTTAAACACTTTCTAAATAATTAAGATAATATTTAAAAATACTGATATACTGCAAAATCCCACAATATAGCAAAAAAATCCATAATACAAAATTATATATATACAATTTAAAAATCCACAACACACTGAGACCACAAAAAGTGAACTGCGATATGGCAAGGGACGACTTGTATACTAGAATCTTTCTTGATCACTGCAAGTCATTGCTGTACTTAAATTATGTGCATGTACTGTAACATCAAGATGTATATTCATTTCTACTTACTTAATATTAAATTAGTTTTATCTTTAAGCAACTAAAATTATTCCATAAGAAACCAACCCATGGAAAACTAGATCATCAATACAACAGCTGTTTTATTATATCAATATATATACCAATTATTTTCTCGTCTGTTATATCATTTTTAATGTAACAGAATAATCATTAAGGTTTTACTTTTATTATTTCTCTAATATTTATGTGGTTTCATTTGTATATGAGACTTTGGATATTTTTAATATATATTTTAATCTGAAGGATTTCTTTATTTTTTTGTTTTATTTTTTTTACAGAGATAGAGAGAGAGTCAGAGAGAGGGATAGATAGGGACAGACAGACAGGAACAGAGAGAGGTGAGAAGCATCAGTCATTACCAAGCAATCCCTTGCAGGAGCCAACGACCTTGGGTCCAAGCTGGCGAGCTTTTTGCTTAAGCCAGATGGGCTCGCGCTCAAGCTGGCGAGCTCAGAGTCTCGAACCTGGGTCCTCTGCATCCCAGTCCGACGCTCTATCCCCTGCGCCATCACCTGGTCAGGCTGAAGGGTTTCTTTATTCACTGAATAGTGTTACTTGTGTCTCAATTCTTTTTACCAGATGTTTCTTTTTTTATACTACACTGAATATTCATAATATCCAAAATAGTTTTATCAGTGCCATTTCTTTATTTATATTTTTTAAATTTACATATATCTTAAAGACATACTTATTTTATTCCTTTGAAGTTCACATTTAGGTCCTATGTTAATTGTACAGCCTCGACTGTCTACAACTTCAATATCTTTTTTCACATATAAGCAAACAAGGCTATTACAATTTAAGATTTCTAAGCTTCAGACTCCTTTTGCTGCTCTGAAAGTTCCCTTATAGTTCTCAAAATGTAATCCTAGTACCAATAGCATCAACAACTTTTGGGGATGCTTTAGAAATGCAAATATTTGCTCCTTCCATTAACACCTACACCTACTGAATCAAAACTGTAGAAATGGGTTCCAACAATTTGTGTTTGAATAAGCCCTCCATGTGATTTCAATGCATGCTAAAATTAGAGCTATTGCATCAGAGATTATTTTTAAGGTTCTTTAGAGCATGATCATCATCTTTATATCTCTCTCATGAATGTCCTATATTAATCTTGGCACATAATGGGCACTTTATAAATATTACTTTTATGAGTGAATTTATTAATTAACTGATGGTTTCTAGAATTAGTTTGGATCTGTCTTCTCCTGACTTCTCTCTTCTTTACACTTATCATTCATTAAATTGAAGTAATATTGTGAAAAGATATTAAGTATAAACTAAACATGACTATCATTGAGCTATGGCCATTTACTCAGCACAATATTCTCACGGTGTTATTTTTAAATTATCTATGATCAGTTGTTTTTCAAGATGCTTAAAAGTAATTTGCATATCAAGGAAGAAGAGCGCAAAGAAACTGCAGGATGTTGAATTGCAGAGGCTGCATTACACTTATATCATCACATCATCTTAAGGTGTTTTTCCTGCCAAGAAGATTTTTTCTATATCGAGTGGTTCTTTGACATAGGAAGCTTACTATGACACACCAAATGTGTATGGAAAGGCTGCAAAAGTTAATCAGATAGGGCAAAGAATGAAAATAAAAAATTTAGTTATCAAGCATTTACTGCAATCATTAGAACTGCCTCTTCCTCCCAGACTTTGTCCTGCTCAGTGAATACTGTTTTATTTCAATATCATTATTCCCAACAGCTATTTAAAATAATGAGAGAATTTTTTTAAAAAGCTGTTTACAGTAAATAAAATTTTATTACCTCACGGAGGTGTAGGGTGGGAGGAAAGGTGCTGATACTTTCTTGGGTATAGGATATGTGTGTTGAATATGGCACACATCTACTTCATGCAGTGAGTCCCTCTTACCATCAATTAAAACAATTATTTTACTTTAACAGATAATCCCACTACCATTTTTCTGCTGCCTTAACAGAAAGCTTTTGCCAATATTACTAATTACAGTGGAGTAAGGTTATAAGTAAACTTTTTTTTAAACTGGCCTATGGCCAGTTGCCATAGTCCTCCTAAGAAAGCTCTCAGTATTGGTGTTTCTCAGGACATGTAGGCTTTGGCCTGACTTGATTTAATGCAAATTTAGAATAAAAACCAGCTGTGCAATTTCTATTTCTTGAGCTGCTTCTCAAAAAACTATTGTTATAAAGTACTGTAATCCACAGGTAAATTAAGACACCAGACAGATTACAGAAAAAAATTGAGAAGTTTATTAATTAGCTGGCTAGCTAGCTAAATGGGGCATAGTCCCAAATCATGTAGGCTCTCTTATAGTTCTGAACCTTATTTTATACAAAAATCAAGTACTGGTTGGGGTGGGTAAGAAGGGGGAGCATGGTACAATAGTCAATTACTAACAAACTTATAACATTCAGTTCTAGAATCCATTAAAAGGAAAAAGCATTCTTAAACATCAAGACTACAAGATAACACAGTAGTGAAAATTGTTTTACATATCTGGCAAAGACACTCCCAAATCTTTTAGTATCTACCACCCATTCCTGTCGCCATAAGAAAATGTTTAGCTTAGAATAAGGAGAGAAGCTAAACAAAATTACCTTTGCTAAAAGTGTTGGGGCTAGCTTATTAGGAAGCCTAATTTAGTTTACAAGTTTTATACATATAAAGAATTTCAAAAGAGATGACTACACTAGGGAACAATTTATTTTTCATTTTCTGTTGCATTAGGTTTTAGAAATTTTTCTATATATTTCTGCATCGCTAATTCGAAATCTGAAATCCACTTTTAGGTGCATGCTCTAGTTTTTATGCAATTTTAATTTCTTTTTGTTACAGTTAATGGCATGCATCAGTTTTTAAATTGCAGTTAAAGGGCAATGACTCTTGGATTGAACATAACCACAAGGCAATTAATGTTTTACAAACATCACTTTGACATAATTGTAGTTGTTTTTAAATGTAAAAAATTCTTATCTGATAAATAATACCCTCTTATTTTGTTTTAAGATTGAATCATAGCTTCTTCGAGTAGCCGTAAATGTAAGAATAGTCCTGACATCTTCTGTTATATATGTGGCTGTTACACACTTCAATGTCAAAGGCGCAATATTTCATCATTTGTGAAATGTGAATATATAGCCTATTTTTAAATATTTTTTAAATGAGATTAGATTTTTTATTTTATTTTATTTTAGAGAGGAGACACAGAGTGAGAGAGAGAGAGTGAGAGAGAGAGAGAGAGAAAGGGGGAGGAGCTAGAAGCATCAACTCCCATATGTGCCTTGACCAGACCAGTGCAGGGTTTTGAACTGGTGACCTCAGCGTTCCCAGGTCGACGCTTTATCCACTGCGCCACCACAGGTCAGGCTATAGCCTATTTTTAAGTAAATCTTGGCGATCAAGACAAGAATTGGGCTCCTCATACTGTGTGTCATAATTGTGAGAAAATGCTTCATGACTGGACAAAAGGAAAACGCAAAGGAATGCCTTTTGGTATTCCCATGGTTTGGTGTGAACCTAAGGACCACAGCAGTGACTGTTATTTCTGTCTGATCCATACAAAGGGCATCGGCAAGAAAAAATGGAATATGATCACATATCCTAATATTCCTTCAGCAATACGACCTATCCCACACTCTGAGACACTCCCAGTTCCAGTTTTCAATGGTTTTATTTCTTCTAAGGATGAAGAAAGTGAACATGGTGATCAAGTATATTTTGATAAGATGCATGAGGAAATGGTTGTAGAATCTGAAGGGTCTTCTTCTGATGCCAAGCAGTCATTAAGCCCTCAGCAGTTTAGCCAACCTGAATTGAATGACTTAGTAAGAGATTAGGGCCTATCAAAGACAGCAGCTGAGTTATTAGCCTCCAGCCTTCAAGAAAACAATGCACTTCACCGGTCAGCTAAATTATCCCATTTCTGGAATCGTGAACAAATTTTTGTGGACTTTTTTTCCGAAGACAAACACTTTGTTTACTGTCATGATATCAGTAGTCTTCTCAGCCAGCTAGGTGTTACCACTTACAGTCCAAAAGAATGGCGGCTATTTCTTGACAGCTCTAAACGGAGTCCAAAATGTGTTCTCCTACACAGCGGTAATGTTTATGCAGCGGTTCCAATTGGTTATTCAACTCATCTGTGAGAATATTATAATGACATAAAAATTGTTCTCAACTTTCTGAAGTATGAGGAGCGTAACTGGATCATTTGTGTGAATCTTAAAATGGAAAGTTTCCTGCTAGGACAACAGAGAGGTTTCATGAAGTATCCTTGCTTTCTGTGTTTGTGGGACAGTCAAGCTCGGGAGAAACACTGGACACAGAAGGAGTAGCCGAAACATGAAGCTCTGGAAGTAGGGATGCAAAATATTGTGAATGAACCTGTAGTTAATTGAGACAGGATCATTTTTCCCCCACTTCTCATCACACTTGGCTAATGAAGCAGTTTGTTCAGGCTTTGAATAGAGAAAGTGAATGCTTTCAACATATTATTTCTGCTTTTCCTGCCTTGTCTTTGAGAAAATAAAGTAGGTGTATTCAATTGACCCCAAATTTGAACCTTTATACGTGACCAAAAATTTGCCAGGATGATGAATAAGGAGAAGAAAGCAGCATGGCAGTCTTTTGTGGCAATTACAAAGAACTTCCTTGGCAACAAAAAAGCAGAAAACTATGAACTTCTGGTTCAAAGAATGCTGTTGGCTTTCCATGACATTGGATGTAACATGAGCATGAAGATTCACTTCTTGAACAGTCACCTTGATAAGTTTCCCGAAAATCTTGGAGCTGTTAGTGATGAGCAGGGAGAACGCTTGCATCAAGATCTGAAGATGATAGGAGAGTGTTATCACAGATGATGGGACAGAAATATGATGGCAGACTACTGCTGGAGCATCAAACGAGATTGTCCTAGACAAGTACACAAATGCAAGAGCTACAAATGCAAATGTTTGCCTAAATAGAATTTAAATAAGTTTTGCGCAAATTTTATGATTCAAATAAGTGTTTTAATATGTTCTATTTCGAAATTGTAGACAAATTCTGATGCAATCATATCTTTTCGTGTATTCGTGTATTTACTGCATTATATAATTTATTATATTTTCACAAAGATGATGCCCAAGAAGACATTCTACTTCATTATGTTAAACTAAATGTTGAAAAATTTACAATAAGATAAAAACCTAAAATCTTGAATTGCAAAAAATCTGTAGCTTACAGAGAAAAACTGTCAGATTTTAGATCAGCACACTAGAATTTGGTAAGAACAAGTATTTTTGTGGATGCAACAAAAATTTTGTTCCCCAATGTTATTAGAAAGCATATAAAATGTTACAGAATGCAGGTTTTTCAAGCAAGGGAAATGAACCCGTGATCCCTTTGTCTAGAGGTATATGTCACTCTCAGGACTCCACGAGGGGAAGAAGAGTTAGAATCAATGTATGAATTTTTAATTAAGATATGTAAACATTGTCTCCTAAAGGATCTTAAGGATGGGGAAGAGGAAGTTTCCAGATAAGTTTTACCTTCTTTGCTGTCTAGCAAGTAGTGGTCTCAGTCCTTCCCAGAGAACTATAGTTAAACTATAATTAGTTACTAACTAACTTTTGCCCCTTCAGTCTCTTTCTCTAGGGTTTTTTTTTTTCTCTTCAGAAAGGAGGGGTAAGGGGGACCTAACTCTTTCTTTTAAAATACGAATGTTAACAATTTTTGCAATTTCTTGGCACATTATCACACTATGAAATAAAAAAATTTAAAATATGGAGTTTTTCAATTTGCTTTAAAAATGACAATGAGATATCTTAAATAATTTATTTTTACTTCCTTTTATAGTATTAATATTTAATATTAAATATTATGTCAACTAGATTATCTAGGTAAGAAACAGCAGGAAATTTTCATGTTTCTTAAAAATAAAGATCTGTTTAAAAATCTCATTAATGACTTTTAATACCTGATCTAAAGGGTCAGACTCACAGTATTAGAATTCATGCATGTTCAATGAGTGCTCAAAAAGATACATTTGAATTGTTAGTATGACTGTGTCCAAGAAGCACTGGTACTAAGATTAGAAACATCTTCACAGAAGTTTGTATGCCTGCCATCAGAAGACAGTGAAAAATCGGTACTGAGAAGAAATTCTTGGAGGCTGTAAATAAGGTTAATAAGTCCTATGCCAAATTCAATCCTACTCTTTGCTATGTGGCAACTGAGCTCTGAAGGCTTTCATAAAAACACTTCTTTTAATTGGAAGCCTAAGCTTATATAGACTTGTTAATAAACATTTCACACAAAAGATTAGTGGTTTCAAAATGTTAAAAATTAATGAACTAATAGCCATATTTGGTATAGGTGCAGTGAAATATACATTCAGATGTACTGCTGGAAGTGCCATAAACTGCTACTATCTTTCAGAAAAGGTAATTTGACAGTGTATATTAAAAAGTTAGCATTTTATTTTGTTTCACACTTTGATTTAAACTTTGTATTTTAAGGATTTAGTTTGGTAAAATATATAAGAAATAGACAAATAGCCCTGGCCGGTTGGCTCGGTGGTAGAGTGTGTGGTAGAGTGTCAGCCTGGTGTGTGGATGCCCCAGGTTCGATTCACAGCCAGGTCACACAGGAGAAGTGCTCATCTGTTTCTTCACCCTTCCACCTCTCCTTTCTCTCTATCTTTCTTTCCCTCCCACAGCCAAGGCTCCATTGGAGTATGTTGGCCTGGGCACTGAGGATGGCTCCATGGCCTCCGCCTCAGACGCTAGAATGGCTCCGGTTGCAACGGAGCAATGCCCCAGATGGACGGAGCATCACCCCCTAGTGGGCATGCTGAGTGGATCCTGGTCTGGCGCATGCGGGATTCTGTCTCTCTGCTTCCTCACTTCTCACTTCAGAAAAATTAATAATAATGATAAAAAGAAATAGACAAATATTTGTGTATTAGGGTATTCATAACAGCCTTATTTGGAATTTAGAAAAACTAGAAACAACATAAATGTGCAATAGGTGGAAATTGGTTTCCAAAATGATAGGCTATTCATATAATAGATTACAACACAGCCATCAAGAAATATCCCATTTGAAATACTATATTTATAAGCAAAGAAAAAATGCTAACAGTTGCTATATCTCAGTGGTGAGTTTCCAGGTGACCTTTACTTTCTTTTCTGGCTTTATTGAGTAAGTTTAACATGTACAACAGTGTTGTTTGGATACTTTCATAAACTGCAAAATGATTACCACCATAGTATCAGCTACTGTTACAATTTCTTTTTTGTGGTGAGATTTAAGGTCTACTGTCTTAGCATTTTTACTCTCATTAGTCTTTTATTTTCCAATTTTCCTTCAATATATATCTTTGATTTTTTTTTTAAGTGAGAGGAAGGGACACAGTAAGACAGACTGCCACATGCAACCTGACCAGTACCCACCTAGCAGTTCTGTCTGGGGCCAATGCTGGAATCAACTGAGCTATCCTCAGGACTGATGCTCAAACCAATCAAGTCTCTGGCTGTGGGAGAAGAAGAGAGAGAGAGAAGGGGAGACAGAAGGGAAGAAAAGCAGATGGTGGCTTCTCATGTGTGCTCTGACCGGGAATCAAACCCAGGACATGCTCATGCTGGGATGATGCTCTATCCACTGAGCAAACCAGCCAGGGCCTATATCTTTAATTTCAAAAAAGCATGTAAAAATTCATTTGTTAGTAGTGCATGGGGGAAAGTTTTCTTTAAAATTACAGTTCAATACAAATGAAATTTAATATTCTTTACTATAATTGTAACTTCCAAATATTTGTATCTTTTTTGCCTCCCATACTATTAAAATATGAAAAGAGCTAAAAGAGGTATGTCTTTCCAAGCTCCCTCTTTTACCCCAAATAAAGTCTCCTCAAATAATACCACCATATCCTCAATTTAACAGGCATCTTTGTATAATTTCTTTTCATAATTTTTAAAAAATTTATCTGTATGTGATGTGCCTCTTCACTGTTCCTGTACTGACACAGCTTCCATCAGTTAAATTCCATCAATCTTCTCTCTTTACCGTCTCTCTCCTGTTTATCCATGTCCCACATTCTGGAGTCTGTGTATAATGCTTTTTCCTTCAGGGTCTTCATTATTCAGAAGGTAGTATACAAAACAGTTACATAACACAAACTTTATTCATATATAAAGCTATTGATCAAGAAGTTATTGTAACAATTTCCAAACTATATCAAGTGTCAAACAATGGTTATTGGCAACAATTTAAAAGCCACAGGAATCCCCAATTGGGGTGCAGTAAAGAAAAATCTTTATTCAATGTAAATAGCTTAGTTGTATGATAGTATGGCTGTGCCAACAGCTTTGCTGTAGCACAGCTCAATCATATTACAGCTCATTATGAAGCATTATTGCTGTGGAACAGCAGTGCTGCAAGGCAGCCCTGGGGGAAGGCGACCATATTCAGCTAGGCAGCTCTGCTCTGCTGTGGTCTGTTCCACTCTGCACCAGTCTACTCTGCTCTGCTTCACTCTGGTAGGACGTCTTTGGTGCTTCAGCTCTAGCTGGAGAAACAGTCTTCAGTCTCCATGATAAAGGCAAGTACCTTCCTTGAGCCAGAGAGGAGCTGACTTATAAACCAATGTCTCTGCCCCAGTCCCTGATTGGCCCGTTTTTATACAAATCAGGGCTCTAAACTAAAGCCTCCCAATTTGGTCCAAAAGGCATTGTCTTGATTGTTCAGAATGGAGCTGCTCTGCTTGGTTAGTGAAGATGATGATAATATAGTTCCGCACAGCTCCAATTAGACAGGATATGTCTCAGTCCTATTGAAATAAGATTTAAAAACTCCCATGCAAGAGCTAGCTCAGATGGTAGAAATAGTGCAGGAAAGTAGTAGGTTCAGTTCAGGGTTCTCCCTGAAGTGCAGTTTGTGTGAGAGGTCCCTATATAAAAATGGTTGCTACTCATTTTTATTTTTTTTTAATTTGAGCCCAGTTAGCCACAAGGAGTCCTTCTTAGAAGGTATCCTCTTTTTAGGGCCCACACATTGTAAACAACAACTACAGTGCAGAAATATGCTGCAACCTAAGAATTCATGAAAGATTCTCAGCCATTGAACCTCTGACATTGCTACAGCCTCAGTACTACTTCAGGAACTAATTGTGGAGTCTACATCTCTTTGGAAAGAGTTCCACCTTTCCGGTACAGAAGTCATACTCACATTCCCCATGAGCTTCCCAAGAAAGAGAATGGGGGAGAACCAGGTTGGCAAACCCACATAGGCACACTCCACATAGATTAACCTACCAAATTAAAGGGCAGGGAGTAACCTAAGGCAACTTTAAAAGCGCTCAGAGTTCTGATGCAATTAAAGCAGGACCGGATTCCTGTGATACCCAAGTCACCACACAAGTTCTTGAGGGCATCTGTTTTTGGCACTCTATCTTTTCTTCCCTCGCTCCCTCATCTCCTATTGCTTTTCTTAGCCCTCTCCTTTCCCCATTTTCTCCTCCACCCAGTACTGGTACTATAGACATTAGCTATTGCTAGCCCGTTTATAAACATCCCTCAAAGCCTAAAATTCCAGTGCTGCTAACTCATCTCAGAACGCATAGGGAACGTACAAGTGACAGGTGCAGTGTGGAATCAGATAAAGGGCCCAGCCTCATCGCTAGAATATAACTAGCAGAAGGTGGACTGTCCGGAAGATGTGAGATAATTAGACGTCAGAATGCTGGTCCAACTAAGCAAACTCAGAGGCGCAAGCGCACGTCGCACAGCCCGTCTCGTACCGTCATCACAGCGCCTGCGCAAAAATCTGGGAAGGGCGGGGTGAGGAGAGGAACCGCAGGGTTCACTGCTCCGGCCTTCTCAGCGCCTGCTTACAAGCCCCGCCTCCTCCAGCTGTTCCCCTCTCCAAACAGCCCAGTGTGTCTTCCAGCGCCCTCCGTATTGGCCTTTGGCCGTTTCCGCCCAGCCCTCGGAAGTCCACCAATCATCTTGTGCGTTTGGGTTAGCTCTTCCCCCTTTCCGCCCCGCCCTCAGGCCATCACTGGAGCCGTCACTCGGACTGTTCTGCCTGTCCTTCCGCTGCTACCTCCTTCCCACCTCCTTCGTCAGGCGGGTGTCTTCGCGGGTCCCAGGGGCAGCGGGGCGGCGGCGAAATGGAGCTTGGGGCCAGCGGCCTAATCGCTGTTCGCGGACACGGGGCAGGACCCCCAGTCATTCCGCCACCCCAGGAGCGGGAGCGGAAGCTGGAGCAGGAGAAGCTGTCCGGGGTGGTGAAGAGCGTACACCGGCGGCTCCGCAAGAAGTACCGGGAAGGTAAACAGTGAGCTGATCGGGGCGAGGGGGAAAATAGGGGGGCAGGCATCCTCGCCCCAACCCCTATCCCCCGTACCCTCCGCCAAGGGGCGACCATTACAGCCCGAAGATAGTGCGAGGCAGCCCCCGCCAGTGCCGCTCGCGCAAGCCGGACACCTTCTTCGAGGGTCCTGAGGGGGTTGTAGGCCCGGGGGAGAACTGAGTCTCCCCGGTCCCAGGCCCCAGCCAGTGCTGAGGTTCTTGTCACCACACGCGCGCGTATCCTCATAGAGGGAGTGGTGTCGCTCCTTGGGAGAGACGTGAAGGTAAAACACAGCGCAGGTAAAATCCATTTAGGAAAGACGGACTGAAAGAAGCCTGAGCCTGTTTGATTTGTTGCCGGGTTAGATCGCTTCTTACGATCATCCCTGAGGCTGAGCCTGGCCGCCTGGGCTCCCGGCGTCGACCTCCAAGCAGTAGGCCTTCCAGCCGATCGCGCTATACCTGGTTAAAAGGGGGCGGGGCTTTATTCCTGCAGCACTCGCGGTCCTGCTCGCGTTTGATCTTAGTGTTTATTTAGGCGAAGGAGAAAGAGGTCTAGGGGTATCGCTTTTGAATGAGCATCCTGAGGACACAGATGCCGGGAGAAACCGGCCGTTGTCGGGAACCCGCCTATGGAAGAGTCTAAGCAAAGAAAGAAGTCTTAGTAGCTTTTGCTCGTGCCTGAGTACTGGTTAGAGTTGGGGTCCGCAGTTATCCTTGGCATTTTTAAGTATATACTTTTCTACCGAGCTATTTTATAATAACATACTGACTAAAAATTCTGTTTTTCATATGCTCAGGAGAAATTTTAAAGATTAAAACGAGAGCTAACTCTACTTGCCCTCGGTTTAGTTTAATTGCAAACTGAAAGCTCAGCAGTCTTCTACTGTTAGACTTAAGCGTAATTTAAGATCAGAAGCAAAATTATGATAGTTGATGGAATAAACCTGTAAAATCATGTTTCTTTTTATTACAATTTTCAATTAGTATAGAAGATTAATCCTAAGTATCTTTGTTTCTTTGAATATAGTTGGTATGTTTTATTTTTCAAGCTCTTTAAATTCAAAGTTTTTTTCCGTTGACAACTCAAGCCTACCTTTTTAAATAGCTGCCTAAGTAACATTCTCAAAGATGTTGTTTAGTAGGTAAGCAACAGAGACTTACTGGGTATAGTTAAGATGTTGAAATTTGTTTTTTTAAAGAATGCTTTAAACGCCAACCCACGATTTATTCAATAAAAATGAGTAGTTACCATAGCAACCATTGCATCATTCATGATATTCAGAGCATGCACTTATATAATGGCATTCACTACAGATTTTTATGTTTGGAGAAATGAGGAAATAACTGTACACGCTTTTATTTATCATGCTAATTTGTACAAATTTTAAAAATGCACCTTTTAAAGAAAAAAAATGACTGCCATATAATTTAGTTTCCATATTTACCTTTTTATAATAATTTTATTATTATTCATAAATGAATAGGTTCCACTTAAATTAAAACAATACTAATGTGTTACATTTCAAATGCTATTTATACTTGCTTAGTTCCCACATGTTGAAATATATCTATAAGCTGGAGTGCTAACCAAGGGAACCTTGCTTATAATGAGTATAGATACATGTCATTCCTAAGTGAATGATCTGGTGTGCTTCTGGGCAGGTTAAGTCCTGGCAATCTGAAAACTTTTCAGTGAGACTGTTCTTTAGGTATCTTAATGACCTGAATTTCACCAATGATGTAGACTTCTCTGGATCAAATTTATTCCAGTGGTATACAAAACCCCATCGGTGAACTAGTAAAATAAAAGATCCTAATGATCATGCCCATCCTACCTTTATTTCTAACATGTAGGTCAAATCTCAGTTGTGATTTCACAGAAATCTGTGGAAAAGTCTGATGGTGAACATAATTTCCAAAGAAATAATTCTTTAGTGTTTTCCTTTGAGGTCTTAGTATTGTTGTAATACTGATGCTCCCCAGTCTGCAAACTTAATTTTACTTGTTCATTTACAAGTCAGCTATGGTCATAAAGTAATATAAATGGTGCTTTGAGGCTAGATCAGATTAAAAGGGCCTATTTAATCAGTACCATAATATGAAGTCTAATACCAATACTGGAAACTACTATCAATTCCTTATATAACATTTCTATCAGAAAATGCAATGAAAATCCTAGCTTGGGATCTTGGAGTGTTAGACTAGAAAGAAGCCTTAGCATTTATCAGTGATTCCCAAATAGACTTATCTGAATACCTTTTAGAAAATTTCTCTGTTCTAATTCAGAATCCCTATTATTGGAGTCTGGAAATTAGTTAAACAGATTTTGGAGTGATGAGCTAAATTAATTCTTTCCTTGTACACATGAGTGACCCAAACCCCCAAATATTAAAATAACTTGCTTCAAGGTTGGTTAGTACTTCTTTAACACTGTACATATTTTATGGGAATAACAACCTTATTTTTCTCAATTTCAAGCTGTGACTCTAAGTTGGTGGAATGGGAAGGAAAATGGGAAGCAGAAAAGCAGCCCTAGAAATTGTGTTAGGTAAAAGGATAAAAATGATGGGAGTGGGGCAATTCATTGGGTAGGTATGATTAGCTGAGCTGAGCCTATGTGAGAGATTTCAGTCTGTCGTGGGAGAGAGTTAGGGAAGGAAATAAATTGGGATAGAAAGAAGAAGGCATAATATTTACCTGAATAGTAAGGATGGGAGTGAGTGTAGGCTTGGATATATAATTTTTCATTCCCTTATTTCTGGTAGTGGAATTGAAAATGAAAAAGGAATAAGAATGAAAATAAGATTTTTCTGCTGTCATAGAAAAAGATTTCTTTTCACTCTTCCCAATCCATTTGTACAACTGTGTTGATGGTAATGAGCAGACTGAGAGTATGGGATAGTGGATAGACTAGTGGTAAAGACTAGCAGATAGGTTTAATGCACTTTTTTCTTTTCCCTCTTTTCCCCTTACTACTCCATTTGACTGCTTGTCTTGTGTCCCACTTAGAGATCCTTTGTCAGTTTGTATAAGGGTGAAGTAAAAATTGAGGGTAAAGGTTATTGTTTCAGGCAGTGCTGATATCTGAAGTAGTTGCTAAGAGAAAATGGTAGAGCAATGTCTAGGAGTCAGCCATTTGTAGGTTAGGGACAGTCTTTTTAGAGTGACTTTATTTAAATTGAAATATGCTTGCAGGTATAGGTGTTTTCTGTCTTTGCTATACAGAATTTTTAAAAATATGAACTCTGGCCCTTGTTGGTGGCCCAGTGGATAGAGCGTCCACCCAGTGTATGGACATCTGAGGTTCAATTCCTGGTCAGGGCACACAGTAGAAGTGACCCTCTGCTTCTCTCCCTCTCCTTCTCCCACTTCTCTCCTTCTTCCCCACCCATGCCAGTGGCTTGATTGGATTGAGCGTCAACCCTGGGCGCTGAGAATAGCTTGGCTGATTCGAACATTGGCCCCAGACGGGGGTTGCCAGGTGGATCCTGGTAGGGGCACATGCAGGAGTCTTTCTCATTATCTCCCCTCCTCTCACATAAAAAAAAAAAAAGATCTCCATATAAATCAAAAATACTTTAAATATATCATGAGATGTATACAATTTTTAATAAGATACAGCTAATTTCATTTTTCATATCTAATTGAGACCTGAAGTAGAACTATGTATATTGTCAGTTGTCTTTTTATGATTCCCCCCCCATAAATCTTAGCACATAACTCTTACTATAATGAATGCTATTACGCTTGACATCTCTTTTTTCAAACTTAAAGTATTCATGTAAAAATTTCAAGAAAATATAAAGGCTGCAGTTGTAAGGAAAAGAGTATGATCTTCATTCCATTTAGCTTTGACTTTTTAACCTATCTTTACTTTAGCAAATTTCATCAGTAATTTAGTCTCTGAATTTACTTATTTTATGTACTAAACTGATAGACTAGTTCACCACATAAACCTTTGCATTTGATAAATTGATCAAAGAGAAATAAAAATACATGTTAATCTGATACCAGTGGTATTCTTAAAGTGATGAGATTATGGGTGACCTTTATTACACTTTTCTGCATGAAAAAAAAATCATAATTTTTATAGCAATGACAATATAAAGTAGTTAAAATAAGCAAAACAGATTACTGATATGAAAGCAGAAAAGGAAAACACAGGATAGGTTGGTTCTGAAGACTAAATCTAGAAAAAATTGTGTTACAAACATTAGCATTTTTTTGCCTGACCAGGCAGTGGCACAGTGTATAGAGCGTCAGACGGGGATGCGGAAGACCCAGGTTCAAGACCCTGGGGTCACCAGCTTGAGCATGGGCCCATCTGGCTTGAGCAAAAGCTTGCCAGCTTGGACCCAAGGTCGCTGGCTCCAGCAAGGCGTGGCTTGGTCTGCTGAAGGCCCGTGGTCAAGGCACATGTGAGAAAGCAATCAATGAACAACTATGGTGTCGCAAAGGCAATGAAAAACTAATGATTGATGCTTCTCATCTCTCTCGGTTCCTGTCCGTCTGTCCCTCTCTATCCCTCTCTCTGACTCTCTCTCTGTCCCTGTAAAAAAAAAAAAAAAAATAGCATTTTGAGCAGCATTTTAAGGCTCAACAACTAAATAGCCTAGCTTAGCTGTTTAATTCTTGTTGATTATTCAAAGTGTTCTTCATAGCCTAACCAATGGTGGTGCCATAGATAAAATGTCATTGACCTGGGACGCTGAGGTCACTGGCTTGAGCGTGGGATCACTGATATGATCCCATGGTTGCTAACTTGATCCCAAAGGTCACTGCCTTGAGCAAGGGGGTCATTGGCTCAATTGGTCCCCCCCCCTCCAACACACAAATGAGAAGCAATCAATAAACAGTTAAAGTGCTACAGCTATAAGTTGATGCTTCTCATCTCTCTCTCTCTCTCTCTATCACTTGCTAAAAAAAGAAAAAGAAAAAAGTTGTTCCTCATAGTTTGAGAGAAAGGGTGAGTTAGAATTGCAGTTTAGGATAAGCTGAAAAATACATCTGTGGTTGGTTATTCTTTAGCAAACACCTACAACGAGAATTGTGGGGGAAGGGGAACAATTTTAAATTAGAGATTATTTTTAACTAAAATTAGAAGGTCTAAATATAAAGGACTAAATTGTAATGTGTTTTTTCTGAAACAAAGGTTTGGAATTGTCTTTTAAGATTAGGATAACAGACTATTTATAATTGAAATTTCCTTATTTTTTTTCCTTTGATGAACTTCAACTTTAAAATACTAACCAACTCCACTGTCCCAGGAACTTTGAACATGTTTTATTTGTTTGTTTGTTTTACTTTTCTTTACATGTTTTTCCCAGTAACACCCATTCTGATAGCAAATCAGAAAGTGCTGCTTTTTGTGCTTGAATCTTTGCTGAGTCAGCAAAATAAGTTAAGATCAAACCTGTCCTCAAAAAATCGTGTTCACTTTGCCCTATGTGAATTTGAACTGCTATTCTAGCAGAGGAAAAAATAAAGAGTTTAATAATCAGTAACAATAAAAGATAAAGGGTACAGTGACTGATAAAGAGTTCAGTGAGGGGCACATAGTATTATAGCTATGTGATTTTGTTATTTTTTAGATATCTTTGTACTAAGGTATCTTTTTAAGGGATTTTTACATTTCAAAAAATAAAAAGTATTGGTGTAGGTCCTTTGATCAGTTTGTGGGAAAAATATGTTACAACAAATGTAGTGGACCTTAGTCTTAGTTCCACATTAGTAACTTTGTGAACACACCCATCTCTATTATTTAAGCTTTGTAGATTATACAGTGGACAAAGGGGTTGAGGAACACTGAGCTAAAGTGCTATATATTAAAGAAGGCATTGAGAAGAAAGGAGCTCAGCTAGGAGACTCTTAAACTAATAGGATTTAGAGTTAATAGCATAAATAACAGTAGTGATCATGAAAATAGAGAATAAGGCTGAAGGTTAGAATGAGTTTAGTCAAAGTAAAGGGGAAGAATCAGTTGACTCCAAGACTGTTTGCTTGGGAAAATATAAGTAGCCATTACGACCCAGTTTGAAATGTGTGTGTTGGGATGGGAGCAAAGAGAACAGAACAGAAGGCAGATTGGCTTGTCCTAGGGATAGTGGTAATGATTTAGTTTGGAATGTATCCCTTGAAGTATAGAATTGGAAACCCTGTGTAAGCTGAAGCTTTGATGAGGACAGGTGAACTGACCAACAGAGGGATGATAATGTATATAGCTGAGGACAGATCCTTTTTAAGACATCAGTAGTGTCAAATTGTACATAAGTGTACAGAAAGTGCTCTTCTTTCTGCCTTATGCTACCATAGCTCAGTTGTGCTTGCTTGTATTATATTTATCACTTACTTGTCTACTCGTCTGTTTTTCCCACTGAGTTTCTTGAGTAGGACTCTGCCTTTTATCTTCGTATCCCTAGTACCTAGGACAGTCACTGGAGAAGGCCCAAGTCCAAGGAGGCTTCTGCCTCAGTTCTTGTCATGCTCATGAGAAAGAATTCAGGCAAGAGACAGGGTGCAGCATTCAAGCAAAGCAAGCAGTTTATTAAGAAAAGCTATACATTCGGCATAAGGCACAAGCTGGCAACTGATCTATGCTGAGCACCCCTTCTGTTGGGGTCTTAGGGATTATATACTCTTAGTTTCAAGGCTTTGTTTCCCTGTTATCAGATCTAATATATAAGGTTTCAAGGCTCCCCTTCTCTGGAATTGGGACTAACATACAGGGTTTCAAGGCCATTTGAACATCTGGTGGTTTTGTTTTGGCAGAGCTTAGGACTGCTGACTCCCTCCTTCAGTGGGTGAGATTAACTCCCGTTTTTCCTCCCCACCCCTTTTCCTGTCCTGATAACTGTCTACCTGCCTAACAGGACCACGCCAGATAGATTGAAGGTGCATGCACGCATGGGTTCGCGCATGTACACGCACACACAGAGAAAGAAACTAAATAGGTAGTTCCTATAGTTCAATATAATCTTTTTATATTCATAATTTTTGGATGTAGTTTCTTTTGTAATAAATTTATGGTAATATCTTCTTAAATTGAGTATATTAATTAAATGTTAATTCTACCCTTTTAAAGTGGTCAAAATTATCATTATGAATATTATTTTTCAGGTGGGATAAAAGTAGGTTTACAGTTGTTTTTATGGAAAATAATACCATAATTAATAAATAATAATACAAGAATAAACCGTATTTTGCATACTCACAACTATAAGCCTACCAGAATGTATTCAAAGAGTTTTACATTATGGACTCACTTTTATTATAAATATGCTCATAATAAGAAAGTGCTCCAAATAGAGAAGATACACCATGAGCCAAATTGTGTTGTAAATAATAATTTTTATCCATGCAATCTTTTATTTTGTTAATTAAATTTGGTCAGGTTGCTCCTAGTCTCATATATTATTTCATCAGGCATTTGAGTTTACAAGCTTGCTGTAGACCTGTGATTGTGAGCCATGGCTATACAGTGGGTTCACCTGGGGAGTATTAAAATATATGACCAGTTTCCACTCCAGACCAATTAAATGAAACTTCTGGGTGATTCCAGTGTGCCAGCCAGAGTTCAAACTATTACCAGAAATTTAACAAATAATAGTACAGTTGCAGTGATTAAATAACTGCATTTAACTGACAAAAGACTACTTGTTTGTGTCTAGTAGAGTTAGTGTACTTTGCTCTAATGTAAAACTTTGTTCATATTCATGAAAGTTCATAAATTAAAAACTCATAAAGAGAGCCCTGGTGGTTTAGTGGTAGAAGCATGGACCTTGGCACTTACTTGACTACCAGGTTTAATGTGTACCTTTGAGAAGGTGACTTAATCTCTCTGTAGTTCACTCCTTATCCGTAAAGTAAAATATCTGCCTTAATGGATTGGTATTAGCAATAAATGAGTTAATATTTGTAAAGTGCTTGTCAAATTTTAGTCATTGGTTGGTGCCAGTTCAACACACCATCCCCTTTTTGGTCCTGTAAAGAAGGAAACTTCAGTGCAAAACATCTCAATTGTGATACAGCATGGCTGTGAGGTGACCCTGGTGCCAGGCCCCTTGTCAGCTCAGCATTATGCTCTGATCTGGTCAGCTCTGGTCTGCTGTGTTCTGCTGTCCTCTGCTCTGGTCTCCTGTGCTGTCCTGTGCTCCACTCCACTCCACACTGTTCTGCTCAGCCTCAGCTTTGGCAAGACATCTTAGGTTTTTCAGCTCCAGCCAGGGAAAGGCAGTCTTTGGTCTTTGCTGGAAAGGGAAAGTGTGCTCCCTGAGCCAGACGGAAGCTGACTTGTGTAGGCATAAGTCCCTGCCCCTGGTCCCCATTTGGTCCATCCTGATTCAGATGAGGACTCCAGAGCTTCCTGGTTTGGTCCGGTCCAGAAGGCACTGTCTTGAAATGTTAGAATGGAGCTGCTCTGATGGGTCAGTGAAAATGATAATGGGGATAGAGTTGTACAGCTCCAATTAGACAGGGAATGTCTCAGTCCTCTTGGTTGAAATAGGATTCCATGAACTTTTCAAGGGCTGGTGCAGATGGCAGAAATGCAAGTTAGGAAGGCAGTTCAGAGTAGGAGTCAGGCAGCCTCTATAAAGTGCAGGCTGCTCTCTGAAGTGTGGTTTGGGTGAGAGTCCCCCTGTTTACAACAGTTGCTAGGCTCTGGCTTTGTTTTGCTTTGGTTTTTAATTTAAGGTCATTAGCCACCAGGAGCCCTTCTTAGTAGGCATCTTCTTTCTCAAGATCCACATACTTAAGCAGCATCTGGCATATAGGAAGCCTTAAGTTTGTTACATACATAATTTTAAAAATAACAGTTATATCTGTAGTGTGGATGCCGTTAAGGACTATAACATTGAAGACTGAGTGGCTCCTGGAATTTCAACCTAGACTGTTCTGCAGTCTCTTCTTTAGTATTGGAATGGCTATAACATTTTCTTTTGCCCCCTTTTGCTTCTTACATTTCTAAGTTTTTATAAGAAAGGTATGACCTTTTTAGTACATTAGAATATTGGGGTTTCTCCCCTCATCAGAGAAATGACTAGTCATAACATGTTGGATATAAGATGCATGTGTTTAGTTGGTTTGATTCTCAGAAGGTGCTTCAACACCAAGTACCTTGGATATTTTTTCCCATCTTGAGGTGTGTCACTATACCAGGTACTCGAGAAGGCTGGTCTATGTGAGGTTTAACTATGTTTATGAGACAATCTGGTTCCATTTATTACATGGAATTATGTGATCTTTACATTAGATATAACACTTTGTTTTAATGTCTTGAAATAGCTGCTGAACTTGTTTCCCTGTGTACCTCATATTAAAGGAAAAAACTTTTAAAGGTTCTTTGAACTTGAATTTGATAATCTATAATCTGGTCGTTTATGGTTAAATGTATCTTACAGCCTGTATTTGGTAATATATATACTTAAGGAAAATTTGTATAGATTTTTAGTTCTGAATTTCTAAAAGTTCAAGACTTGCTTGTGAAACTCAAGTAAAGCTTTGTTTCTGGTTGTTGCTGTTTTTTAGAGAACTTGATGACTCTTAAATTTAACAAAATACAATTTTTAGTTTGTAACTTCTGTGCCCCTGAGACATAATTTTTTAAAAAATTTATTGGGGTACCATTTAAGTACAATAAACTGCACCCATTTAAAGTGTATAATTCATTGGGTTTTGCCAGATGTATACTGCTATGAAACCATTCCCAAAATCAAGATATAGAACATTTCCTTGGCCCTGGTAGGTGCTCAGTGGATAGAGCATCATCAGCCTGGCATATGGACATCCCAGGTTCAATTACCTGTCAGGGCATACGAGAGAAGCAACCATCTGCTTTTCTCTCCCTCTCTCTTCCCTTTCTCTCTTCCCCTTCTTTTCTTCTTCCCCTCCCATAGCCAGTGGCTTGATTGGTTCAAGTGTGGCCCCAGGTGCTGAGGTTAATTCCGTTGGTGTGAGTGTATCAGCTGTAGACTCTAAAAATGACTCAGTACTAGAGCATCCACCCCAGATGGGGTTGCCTGGTGGATCCTGGTTATGGGGCATGCGAGAGTCTGCTTCACTATTTCTCCTCTTTTCACCTTAAAAAAAAATCCTCATGCTCCTTCGCAGTCACTCTTTCTTGCTATTCCTGTTGTATTCATCTCTGTTAACTATAGATTTGTCTTCATTTATTAGAGTTTTATTACATGGAATTATGTGATCTTTACTCTTTTGCACTGTATACCATTTAAGAACCACAATAGTGAATGTTTATCTTTGCTTTTATGACTCACCAGGCTAAATCACCAAGAATAATAACATGCTATCATCTTAAATTGGCCTCACATTCACTCTTATCTTCTGTGCTTCATATCTTTTTAAAAGATATGAAGCATTAAGACAGAATTATTGAGAAAGTAATATATCTAATATACTTGAAACATCAAATGGTCTTGGCATGTAAAAACATGAACCTTAGCCACCACCTTTTCTTTTTTACGTATGAGTAACTTTTTATTTATTTAGTGTTGTTACCTTAATGTTATCTTAAGCATATAGATTTTTCAAAATGATATATGTGCTGTTATTAAAGACCTTAATGGAGGTGACTGCACTTCCAGCACAAGTTGTTTATTTTTTTACAGTAATGTGAAGAGAAAATAAATAATCTTAAAACAGTTAAGAGAGTCTCCAGAAAATTGACTTTGAACCTATTGCTTTTCTAAACCTGGTAACTCTTATTTTGAGAAACTATTTTGAACTATAGTTTGAATTTAACTCTAGTACCTGATTTGATTTTTTTGTAATTTTGGTTTTTCCTATATGTTTTTTGTTTGTTTGTTTTATACAGAGAGTCAGCGAGAGGGATAGATAGGGATAGACAGACAGGAACGGAGAGAGATGAGAAGCATCAATCATCAGTTTTTCGTTGTGACACCTTAGTTGTTCATTGATTGCTTTCTCATATGTGCCTTGACTGCGGGCCTTCAGCAGACCAAGTAACCCCTTGCTGGAGCCAGCAACCTTGGGTCCAAGCTGGTGAGCTCTGCTCAAGCCAGATGAGCCCACGCTCAAGCTGGCGACCTCGGGGTCTCGAACCTGGGTCCTCTGCATCCCAGTCCAATGCTCTATCCACTGTGCCACCGCCTGGTAAGGCCTATATGTTTTGAGCATGGTGAAAATGTAAGGACTTTCTCCCCCATTAACAAAGCATCCTGATTAACTTTTATAACTTATACAAGTTATAAATCAAAAGTAGTCTTTGCCTTTCAATTTACACATTTTGATGGGAAAATTATACCTGGTCTTAATAAACAGTATAAATAAATAAGTGACAGAGTACTGTAAGTACAGCATATGCATATATGGGCAAATTATAATATCAGGTGTGAAGCAGATAAACCCTCCTCATGAATATGTGAATTCAGTTTTTTTTCTTATTTTGTTTTTCAGTTTTGTTTTGTTTTTTATTGAATTTGTTGGGGTGACATTGGTTCACAAAACCATGCAGGTTTCAAGTGTACAATTCAACAAAACATCATCTGCACATTTCATCATGTGCTAATTGCTCAGGCCAGAGCCAAGTTTCGTTCCATCCCATTTATCCTCACTTTGCCCTCCTCCAGTCTACCCCAGCACCCCTCCCCCTCTTGTTATTGCCACACTGTTGTCTGTGTCTGTGTGTTATGTATATGTGTGTGTGTATTTGTGTGTATATAGGTATATGTAGATATATATATTTTTTTTCTTAATCCATCACCTTTTTTCATCCAGCCCCCCCATCTCTCTTCCCTCTGACACCTGTTAGTCTGTTTCATGTATCCATGCCTCTGTTTCTATTTTATCAACTTATTTGGTTCCTTAAGATTCCACATTTAAGTGAGATCATATGGTATTAGTCTTTGTCTGACTGGCTTATTTCAATTAGCTTGGTATTCACCAGATCCATCCAGTGCTGTCACAAAAGATAAGATTTCCTTGCGCACGCATGTGTGTATGTGTGTGTGTGTGTCAAAGAGAGATACAAAGAGAGGGCTGTCCCTCTCTAAGTACAGACAGACAGGAAGGGAGAGAGATGAAAAGCATCAGTCCTTTGTTGCAGCTCCTTAATTGTTCATTGATTCCTTTTGTTTTTGTTTTTCTCTCCTATTAGAGAGAGAGAGAAGAAGGAGAGGAGCAGGAAGCATCAACTCTCACATGTGCCTTGACCAGGCAAGTGCAGGGTTTCGAACTAGCGACCTCAGCTTTCTAGGTTGACACTTTATCCACTACGCCACAACAGGTCAGGCTGATTGCTTTCCCATAAATGTCTTGACCCAGGGGGGCTACAGCAGAGCAAGTGACCCCTTGCTCAAGCCAGCAACCCCTTGCTCAAGCTGGCGACCTTGGGGTTTTAAACCTGGGTCTTCTACATTCCAGTCCGATGCTCTTTCCACTGTGCCACTGCCTGGTCAGGCTAGATTTCCTTCTTTATTTGGCTTAGTATTTTCCATTGAGTACAGGCAATCCCCAGGATATGAACGAGATAGGTTCTGTAGGTTTGTTCTTAAGTTGAATTTGTATGTAAATTGGAACAGGTACATTTACCTATTATATGCAACTTAGATGTTTCTCTTAACATAGTATTTATTTTTACATTTCTGTGCACATAAATACTTAAACATTCTCAAATACAACCTTAAACAATCTTGGATGAGACAGGAGATGATGAACTTGTTAGAGAGGATGAGACGGGTGTTAGAGAATCATGGTTTTATTCTGCTGTTGGAGTCGGTTTCTCGATGTAATCATTAAGGGAAGTTTGTACAGAGTTTTTCTTTTTCTCATCGTAAGTGGCCCTGTAGCACTTCAGGCCCTTTGGTAACTGATGGTAAACTTAAGTGAACCTCTCTGTGTCAGGATCTTGCTCCTCTAACTTTACAATTCCTGCTTCAATAAGATGAAAACATCAGCTCTTTTGTAAAATACTTTTTCACTTCTTGAGTTTCTAGGTTCTTGTTTTTTTCCCTAAATGCTGTCATCTGCTGCTCTAGTTCTATAAGGTCTTCATTGCTTAATTCTTTGCCATGGAAGTTGAGGAACTCTAGGATACCATTTTCAGTGATGTCCAACTGCAGTTGGTTACCAGTAGCCCTTATGGTGCTCCATTCATGAGTACAATTTGAACATAAGTAGGATGTTTGTAACTCGGAGACTTACTCTAAATGTACCATGGCTTTTTTATCCCCTCATCCACTGATGGAGACTTGAGCTATTTCTAGTTCTTAGCTATTTTAAATAAAGGTGCAGTGAACATAGGGGTGCATATATTTTTCCTAATTAGTATTTTGGGCTTTTCTTGGATATATTCATAGAAGTGGAATCACTGGGTCAACTGGCAGTTCCATTTTCAATTTTTTGAGGAAACTATACTACTTTCCACAGTGATTGCACCAGTCTGCATTCCCACCAACAGTGCAGGAGGGTTCCCTTTTCTCCACACCCTCGCCAACATTTGTTGTTTGTTGGTTTATTGATGAGCGCCATTCTGACAGGCATGAGATGATAATCTCATTGTGGTTTTAATTTGCATCTCTCTGATGATTAGTGACTTTGAGCAATTTTTAATATGTTTATTGGCCATCTGTATGTTTTCTTTGGAAAAGTGTCCATTCAGTCTTTTGCCCACTTTTTACTTGGTTGTTTGTCATCTTGGTGTTAAATTGTATAAGTTCTTTATATATTTTGGAAATTAATCCCTTATCAGATATATCATTGGCAAATATTTTTTTCTCATTCACTGGGTTCCCTTTTCATCTTGTTGATGGTTTCTTTTGCTATATGAAAGCTTTTTAGCTTGATATAGTCCCAATATTTTTCCTTTGTTTTCCTTGCCCAAGTCAATATATTAGCAGAAATATTGCTATGAGAAATGTCTGAAATTTTACTGCCTATGTTTTCTTCTGGGAGTTTTATGGTTTCACAACTAACATTTAAGTCTTTGATCAATTTTGTGTTTATTCTTGTGTATTGTGTAATTGCGTTGTATAGTTTTATTTCTTTTGCATGTGTCTGTCCAATTTCCCCAACACCATTTATGATGAGACTGTATTTATTCCATGGTATGTTCTTGCCTTCTTTGTCAAATATTTATTATATAGGTTTGGGATGATTTCTGGGTTCTCTATTCTGTTCTTTTGATCTATATACCTATCTGTGCCAATACCATGCAGTTTTGATTACTATGGCCCTGTATCATAGTGATATCAAGTAGTGTGATACCTGCAACTTTATTCTTCTTTGTCAAGATTGCTGAGGCTATTGGGGTCATTGTGGTTTCATCTAAATTTTTGAATTTGTTCTAGATCTGTGAGATCAGACATTCGTATTTGAATAGGAATTGTGTTGAATCTGTAGATTGCTTTTTGATACTGTGTACATTTTGATGATTTTAATTTTTCCTATCCACCTGACCAGGCGGTGGCGCAGTGAGTAGAGCATCAAACTGGGACACGGATGATCCAGGTTTGAAACCCTGAGGTCGCCAGCTTGCGCACAGGCTCATCTGGTTTGAGCAAGGCTCACCAGCTTTAGCCCCTGGTCAAGGCACATGTGAGAAAGCAATCAGTGAACAGCTAAGGTGCTGCAAAGAAGAATTGATGCTTCTCATCTCTCTCCCTTCCTGTCTGTCCCTATCTGTCCCTCTCTCTTTCTCTCTCTTTGTCACACACACAAAAAAAATTTCCTATCCATGAACCACAGTATATGCTTCCACTTATTTGTATCTTCCTCAGCTGTTTTTTCAGTATACTATTACAATTTTCTGAGCACAGATCTTTTACCTCCTTGTTTAAATTTATTTCTAATTACCTTATTTTGTTGTTGTTGCAATAGTATATGAAACTTTTTTTAATCTCTTTCTCTTTTTATTTTTTTTAAATTTTTCTTCAATGAAAAGTGGGGAGGCGGAGAGACAGACTCCCACATGTGTCCCTACTGGGATCCACCTGGCAAGCCCCTTACTGGGCGATGCTCTGTCCATCTGAGGCTGTTGCTCCGTTGCTCAGTAACTGAGCTATTTTAGCATCTGAGGAAGGCCATGGAGCCATCCTCAGCTACCAGAGACAGCTTAGTCCAACCGAGCCATGGCTGTGGGAGAGGGAGAGAGAGAGAAAAAGGAGAGGAAGAGGGGTGGAGAAGCAGATGGTTGCCTCTCCTGTGTGCCCTGACCAGGAATCAAACCCAGGACGTCTATACTCCCAACCAATACTCTACCACTGAGCTAACAGGCCAGGGCCTAATTCCTCTTTCTGATAATTCATTATTGGTATATAAAAATGCTCTGATTTCTGAATACTGTGGTACCTTGAGATACGAGCAGACCAATATACGAATTTTTTTAAGATACTAGCAACTCAGTCCGTATTTTTGTTTGAGATCTGAGTAAAATTCCTAGGTACGAGTTGTGATTCGAGAAGCTGCCGCTAGGGCGTGTTAGCGCACTGGTCCAGTATCGACAGTTTGATATACAAGTTGACTGACTTATGAGCTTCATTACAGACGAATTAAATTTGTATCTCAAGGTACCACTGTATTAATGTTGTGTTTTGCTACTTTGCCAAATTTCTTTATTAGATCTAATAGGTTTTTGGTGGTCTTTAGGGTTTTTTTCTGTACACTATCATGTCATCTGTGAATAATGACAGTTTTACTTCCTCCTTTCTAATTTGTATGCCTTTTATTTCTTCTTGTCTAATATCTGTGGCTAGGACTTACAGTACTGTGTTGAATAAGAGTGGTGAAAGAAAACATCCCTGTCTTATTCCTGATCTTGAGGGAAATCCTTGTAGTTTTTGCCCATGGAGTGTGATGTTGGTTGTGGGTTTGTCATATATGGTCTTTATTATGTTGAGGTGTGATCCCTTTATTCTCATTTTGCTGAGAATTTCTACCATAAATGCATGCTGGATTTTATCTAATGCTTTTCTTGCATATATTGTTATGATTATGTAATTTTTATGTTTCATTTTGTTTCTGTGATGTATCATGTATTTGTTTCTCAAATATTGTACCAACCTTACATCCCAGAAGTAAATTCCACTTGGTCATGATGTATGATCTTTTTAATGTATTGCTAGATCTAATTTGATTATATATATATATATATATATATATATATATATATTTTTTTTTTTTTTTTTTTTTTTTTTTTTTTTACAGAGACAGAGGGGAGAGAGAGAGAGAGAGAGGGATGCATAGGTACAGACAGGCAGGGAGAGAGATGCGAAGCATCAATTCTTAGTTGTGGTGCCTTAGTTGTTCATTGATTGCTTTCTCATATGTGCCTTGACCCTTTCTCAAGCTAGTGACCTTGGAGTTTCGAACCTGGGTCCTCTACATCCCCCAGTCCAATGCTTTATCCACTGCGCCACCACCTGGTCAGGCCCAATTTGCTAATATTTTGAGGATTTTAGTTAGCATCTATGTTTATCAGGTATATTGGCCTATAATTTTCTTTGCAGTGTCTTCATTTTTGAATTAGGTTAATGGTGGTCTCCTAAAATGAGGTTGGAAGTTTTCCCTCCTCTTGAATATTTTGTAATAGTTTGAGAAAAACAGGTGTTAGTTCTTCTTTGAATGTTTGGTAAAATTCACTTGTGAAGCCATGTACTATATATATATAGTTCAGGACTTTTTTGTTCGCTGGAGTTTGTTTTATTAATGTTCAATTTCATTAATAATGGGTCTATTCAGATTTTCTGACTGTTCCTGATTCAGTTTGGGAAGATTGTATGTTTGTAGGAATTTATCAATTTCACACAGGTTGTTCTATTTCTTGTTCTTACTATTTTCTTAAAATTCTTTGTATTTCTGTGGTGTCAGTTGTTACTTCTCTTTCATTTCAGATTTTATTTTTCTCCTCTTTCATTTTTGATGAATCTGGTAAAAGGTTTGTAAATTTTGTTTATCTTTTCAGAGAACTAGCTCTTGGTTTTATTGATCTTATGTCTTTTAAAAAACTTTTTATTTTTTTATTTTTGTTTTTGTGTCATTTCTGTTGTAATCTTTATTATTTCCTTCTACTTCTCTGGCATTTGTTTATTCTTTTTCTAATTTTTTTAGGTGAGTTAGATTTTTATATGAGATTATTCTTGCTTTTTATGAACTTTCGTCTTAGGACTGCTTTCACTGTATCCCATAGATATGTAACTTGATTTTTTTCTTCACCTCATTATTAACCCATTTATTGTGTAATAACATACTATTTAGCCTCCATATGTTTGAATGTTTTTCAGTTTTTCTTTTGTAATTGGTTTCTGGTTTTATACTATTATAGTCAGAGAAGATGCTTGATGTGATTTTAGACTTCTTTGATTTATTAATACTCCTAACATGTAGTTTGTCTTTGAGAATGTTCTGTGTGTACTTGAGAAGAATGTATATTCTACTGCTTTGGAATGAAATTTCTATAAATATCAATTAAATCCTTCAGATCCAGTGTGTTGTTTAAGATGGCTGTTGCCTTGTTGATTTTTTTGTCTGAAAGATCTATTGATGTCAGTGGGGTGTTAAAATCCCCTACTATGTATTATTGCTGTAGATCTCTCCCTTAATGTCTCTCAAGATATTCTTTGTATATATAGGTGTTCTTATATTGGCTGCACATATGTTTGCAAGGGTTGTATCCTCTTGTTGGATGAATTCTTTTAGTATTATATAGTGACCTTCTTAGACTCTGTTATAACATTTTGAATCTATTCTATCAGATGTAGGTATTACTCTCCCAGTTTTTGTTTGTTTTGTTTTCATTTGCATGAAATATTTTTTTCCATCCCTTCACTTTCAGTCTGCATCTTTTGTTCTAAGGTGTCACTTGTGGACAGCATGTATATGGGTCATGTTTCCTAATCCATTCAGCTACCCTGTGTGTTTGATTGGAGTGTTTAATTTGTTTACATAAGGTTATTATTGATAGGTACTTATTTATCACCATTTTATTTTTTATACCTATGTTCCTCTCTTTCTATTCCTTTTCCTTCATCTTTAAGCAAGACCTTTAACATTTCTTTGATGGTAATGAATTGTTTTATTTTTTATTTTTGGGGGGTGTATTTTGATCTAGGAAGCTATTTTGCCTTCAATTTTAAGTGACAGCTTTGCTGGATAAAGTAGTCTTGGTTGTAGGTCCTTGCTTTTCATCACTTTGAATATTTCCTGCCAATCCATTCTCTCCTGAAGTGTTTCTGTTGGGAAATCAGCTGACCATATTATCGGAGCTCCCTTTTAGGTAATTTTCTCTTGCTGGTTTTATGATTCTTTGTCTTTAACCTTTGCCATTTTATTTATGATGTTTCTTGGTGTGAGCCTCTTTCCGTTCATCCTGATTGAGACTCTGTGCTTCCTGAACTTGTGCGACATTTTCTTCACCAGATTAGGGAAGTTTTCAGCCATTATTTTTTCAAATATGTTCTAGATCCTTTTTTCACTCTCTTCTCTTTCTGCTACCCATATCTTATGGATGTTCATGTTACACTTATGTTGTCCCAGAAGTCCCTTAGACTTTCCTCATTTTTTTTAATTCTCTTTTCTTTTTGATGCTCTCCTTCGGTGCTTGTTCTTATCTTGTCCTGTAATTCACTGATTTGATCCTCTGCTTCATATAACCTGCTGTTGATTTCTACTAGTATATTATTCTTTATTTCAGATATTGTACTCATCATTTCTGACAGGTTCTTTTTCAGAGTTTCTACGCCCCTTTTATTTCAAATTTTTTATTTACTGGTTTTAGTGAGATAGGAAGGGAGGGAGAAAGAGAGAGAGAGACGGGAATATTGATCTGTTTCTGTATGTGCCCTGACCAGAGATCAAACCGGGTTTCTATGTCCTTTGTTATTGCTTAGTATCTCTTTACAGTTTCTCTTAGATCATTCCTTAGTCCGTGAAGGTCCTTGAGCATCCTTATAACCATTTTTAAAAACTTAGCATGTGGTATTTTGGTTGCTTCCGTTTCACTTACCGTATTTTCCTCTCCGTAAGACACAACTGACCAAAGACACACTTAGGGTTCTAAGGAGCAAAATAAGAAAAAAAAATATTCTGAACCTAATAGTGTGTTAAAGTATTTAATAAAATATACCACAATAATATTTCAACAATGTAAACTCATCAGCAGTATTAACAATTGTTAGCACTGTTATTAACAAATGAGAAGAGACTTGAATGCTCAAATACTCTTCTAGTTGTCCAGGAACCTGCAGCAGCTAAAAAAAAGAACATTCTCTCAATAAGATGCACTGGCATTTCCCCCTCCACTTTGGGGGGGGGGGATTGCGTCTTATGGAGCAATAAATGTGGAAATTCTTTTTCTGACTTTGAAATTTTTGTGGGGTCTTTATGAAGAAGATGATCTCGGTGGTACTGTCCTCCAGGCTACTTGTTTTCCTTGTTCTAGGAATGCTTCTTGAGGGTACTATTTTCCTTCTTGTTGTACGTATTAGATGCAGTTGGTCCTTTCATGGCTTTGGTTATTCCTTCAGGCTGGCTGGCTCTAAGGATCAACCTTGGTCATACACTGTATTATACACTGTGCAATGTCCTGTTGGACGTATTTATTCTCCACAGTGTCTGGTGCCTGGTAGACTCTACCTTTGGGTATGCTGCTTGTGTAGGTTGTTGAAGCTAGGGTTGGTGCTGTCTGCCACCCACTACCAGTTATGTTGGCTCTGGTTCTTCCTGGGTTGGCATCAGCTGTTGTTTGTAACCCACTCTGGGCTACCATTCTGCAGCTAGTGCACTTTTCGCTATTTGTGTCTACTTTTTTCTGTGCCTGGGTTCTGTGGGAGGGGCGGACCTGTATATCAGGATCAGCTTCCTCCTGCTTAGAAATGACAACAGCTCTGTAAAGGCCCCAAGGTCTTTAAGATTTGTTTCCACTTTTCAGCTGCTCCTCCTCCTCTTGCAGCTGCCTGGTCTTCCCACAGAGTCTTCTGTAGTAAGACTGTAGTGTGGGCTCAGATTGGCCTCACTCAACCAACCCCTCTACAGGTTGCACACTTGGTGGGTTAGGGTAGCTGAGGTTGTATATACAATGTTTGTGGGACCCCCTACTTCAGGGGTCTCTTGGTCAGGAACTCAGTATGGGGAATGTGGCTCCTACTCCAGAGCTTGATCCCTCAGCCACTACGGGATACTCAAATTTTATTTCTCCGCAACAAGGTGATCAGCAGGTTCAGACCAAGTGTGGCCAACAGTCCACTCTGCAGAAGTTCTTTCAACTAGTGAGACCCTGGTATCAGGGAGTAAGACTGAGAGGGTCCTCTTCTGGGGCTGATTGTGCCCCTTCTGAAGGTGGCTAAGCCCCTCAACCAGATCCAACAAGAGACTCACAGAGACCAACACGTTAAATGTCCATACTTTAAACCTCTCTCCCCCTGTGGAATCTAGCCTAGAAGAACAGTATATTCAGCATCCAGGCCGGCTGATTGTGAAGCTCCACCCTATCCAGTGCATATGAGCCACTGTGCTGATCACTGAGAGTTGAACTCGCCTCATCTGGTGCATGTGTGAGAAGCTTTTCCTTAGGATGGCACTCTAGCAAGGGTTGTTAGATCCTAAACTGATGCTTTCTGCAGCTGGCCCCTAGATGTTCCAGCCCTTGGCCTCCCTAGCAGGAACCCAGTCTAGACCAGTGGGAGACACTAACTGTGACTGGCTTTCCGCAACTTTCTTGGAGCTACAAGCAATTCAGAGTTTGTAGCTGCCTCAGCTCGGCCCAGGTGTACATGGAAATACCAAGCTACACTCCTAGGCTGCTTTTACTCACACGGTCTGCAGGAAGGTGCGCTCAAACAGCCAAGTTTCCCTGAGTTCCTCCTCCTGCAGCCTCTGTCTGCTGGCTGCTTGTTGGGCTCAGCAGTTAAAAAAACCTCTGTTAAAATTCTAGAACCTGAGGCATTTCAGGGATTATGGCTCCGCCCCTCAAACCCAGGTGTCAGTCTGTCCGGACTTTTTTTTATAGACTTCAGTATGGTGTGGCCTCAGAGTTTCAGAGGTGTGGTCTGCCAGCACTCCAGATAGTTTCAACTCTATCTCCGGTGAAGTGGAAGCACCAGTCATAGACTCGGGAGAGTGTTGGGGAGAGCTCTGGTCTCAACATCACAAAACTGAGTCGCTGATGCATCCCGTCTCCTGGCCTCTCAGAACAATCCTTCACCATGACTAGGGTAGGAGAGGCTCCTGAGGGCAGAGCAGCTGCTTTTCCCCAGGCCGATGCCACTTAGAGGGGATTGCTCCACCCAAGAAAGATGGTGACTGCAGTACTGGAGAATGACTCAGCACAGGGGTTCTGGTGGCCGTCTTCCTCAGTGCCTCTCCCTGGGCCTCCAACTTTAAACTCTCCTCCTACAACTCCAGGATGCTGCTCTCCCCTGCCAGAGCCCCAGATAAGTGGCTGTGAACAAGGTTTTCTGCATGGGACCTTTAAGGGAGTCTGCATCTGAGAGCTCTGTCTCTTTCTCACAGACAGAAACCTGGCTCTTTTCATAGCTAAATATGTTGTCTAGGCTCCTCTTCTAGGCTCTGGGGCTCTAGCGTGAGGCTCTGGGCCTGGGGCTGAGCACCCACACTTCCTAGGGCGAACCTCCCCACAGTGAAAGTCCATCCAGACCCTTAGCCACTGCGTGCTCCTTCGAGTGGCTCAGCCCTTTCCACATCTCCACCCTTCTTATCAGTCTCGGTACGCTTCTTTGGTGATCCTTGGTTATAGACTCCTTAGTTTAATCCAAAGTTGGTTTTACAAAATGATTGTTCTTAAATTATGTTGTAATCCAATTTGGTCTTGGGAGGTGTCAGTTGGAACATCTGCCTATTCTGTCTCCATCTTTGTTGAAAATGTTCATCTGCACTGGAACAGAATGTATATACTCAATTATGTCAATTGAGTCTAGTGTGTTGTTTAAGGCTGATATTTCTTTATACATTTTCTGTATCTAACAACCTGCTAATGGAGTGTTGAGGTCTCCAACTATGACCTGTCTGTTTCTCCTTTTAGTTGGTTTAGTAGTTGTTTTATATATTTTTGTGCTCTCTGACTCAGTGCATATACATTAAGAAGTGTTATGTCTTCTTGATGTATAGTCCTCTTTATCATTATGAAATGTCCATCTTTGTCTCGTTTTTGTTGTACCGAAATCAGTATTATCAGATACAAATATGGCTACATCCACTTTTCGTGGGTATTGTTTGCTTGGAGAATCATTTACCAACCTTTTACTTTGAGTCTACTTTTGTCTTTGTAGCTTAGATGTGTCTCTAGAAGGCAGACATATGGTTAGGCTTTGTTTTTTGATCCAATCTGCTACTCTGTGCCTCTTTGTTGGTGAGTTCAGTCCATTTATATTTTGGCTAATTATTGGTAACTGAGAATTTCCAATAGCCATTTTATGTTTTGTTTTCTGGTAGCTCTGTGTTTCCTTTGATTCTTTTCATTTGTGTTTCTATCAGTTCTCTTTGTTTGGTGATCTTTTATACTTCTTTACTCTTCTTTTATTTAAGCTATGTATTTCAGTTTTGCTATTTTCATGGGAGGTTAACATGAAGTTATTGAGAACAATAGTTTCATATATTCAGAAATTCTTTGTGTTTTGAGTGGTTCTAGCCACCATCCTCCTTTGCTACTGCAGATATTTATTCTCTCCTTTTATGTTTTTGTTGTCACAAATTATCATTGTTTACATTGTAAGCTTGTTGGAGCTTTGTCTTGTAGTTTTGTGTTATTTTGGTCTTTGTCAGGTGGAATAACCCCCCTTGAGTATTTCCTGCAGTAGGGCTTTTCTGATGATAATTTCCTCAGTTTCTGTATTTTTGATAAGTTTTTTTGTTTATTAATATTTAAAGGATAACTTTGATGGATATTCTTGGCTGGTAACTCCTCTCTTTCGGTACTTTGAATATTTGTGCCCACTCTTTTCTGGCTTGTAGAGTTTCTGCTGAGAAGTCCAGTGATAACCTGATGGGCATTCCTTTATAGGTTATGTTCTTTTCCCTAGCTACCTTGAAGATTTTTTCTTGGTCATTGATTTTTGACAGTTCTATTACAATGTGCCTTTAAGAAGGCCTGTTTGGGTTGAGGTGACTAGGTTTTCTGTTTTCTTTTTGTATTTAAGGACCTACCATATTTCCTCATATATAAGATGCACCATTTTTCAAAAATTTGGGGGTCTAATAACTGGATATGTCTTATATAGTGGTTGTAATTGTTTTTTACTTGCATTTCCCCCATTTTCACACTTGTTTTTGCGTTCATTGTTGAAGAAAGTGATTCATCATCAGACACAGATGAGGACAAGCGAACGGATGGGTGTTTCGACAGTGATGGGTTGTATGAATTTTAAGATGAGTAAAATTTGAGTTCAATAACTTTATGTAATAAATTTCTTTTATCAAAATTCGGACTCCCAAATTAAGGTGTGTCTTATACATGGGGAAATATAGTATCTCTTTCCATGGCTTGGGAAGTACTTATTATTTGCTTAAATAAGCTATTTATTCCCTTCTCCCTCTCTTCTTCTAATATACCTATTATTCTTATACATGTGTCCATAAAGTCATGGTGCACTTTTGACCTGTCACAGGAAAGCAACAATAGAAATGTGAAATCTGCACCAAATAAAAGGAAAACCCTCCCAGTTTCTGTAGGATGATGTGGCAGCATGTACACATGTGCAGATGATGACGTAAAACCGTGTATACAGCGGAGCAGCCCATGGCCATGCCAGTCGAGATGTAGACGGTACAGAGGAAAGTTCAGGGTGTTCTGTGGCTTGCTAAATTCGAATCTGTGACCAAAGTGCAACGCGAATATCGGCGCTTTTATAACGAAGCGCCACCACATAGGAATAACATTACTCAGTGGGATAAGCAGTTGAAGGGAACCGGTAGTTTGGTGGAGAAACCCCGTTCTGGTAGGCCATCAGTCAGTGACGAGTCTGTAGAGGCTATACGGGATAGATACCTAAGGAGCCCTAAAAAATCTGTGCATGTGTGTGCTCGACAATTACACCTAAGCAACACTACAGTTCATAAGGTGTTAAAGAAACGTCTCTGTTTTACCGGGTACAAATTGCGGCTGTTGCACGCTATCAAACCTGCGGATAGACCCACACGATGCGCGTTTGCTACAGATATGCTTCATGAGATCAACAATGATGCAAGATTTTTCCAGAAAGTTGTGTTTAGTGATGAGGCGACCTTCCATATCTGTGGACATGTTCATCGCCTTAACGTCCTAATATGGGCTGCTGAACATCCTCATGCCTACATTGAGTACGAACGTAACACCCCTAAAATAAACATGTGGTGTGGCCTGATGCATGATAAGGTGATAGGCCCATGTTTTTTTGTGGAGCAGTCTGTGACGGCAAACACCTATCCTGACATGTTGGAATTGTATGCAGTACCACAATTTCCAGAAGGTGTCATCTTTCAACAGGAAGACGCTCCTCCACACTACACCACCATTGTTCATGAGTTTCTGGATAGAACATTCCCCCAGCGGTGGATAGGCAGGGTTTCTGTCAAGCCATGACCACCATGATTCCCTGATCTGACACCCTTAGACTTTTACTTTTGGGGTTATGTGAAGCAACATGTGTACATTGTACGTATCAATGACATTAATCACTTAAAACAAAGAATCACAGGTATTATTCACTCTGTTACACCAGACGTCCTTACCCGTGTGTGACAAGAACTTCACTATCGTTTGGATGTGTGTAGGGCAACAAATGGAGCCCACATCAAACTGCACTGAATAGGTATAAAACTGGGAGAGTTTTCCTTTTATTTGGTGTAGATTTCACATTTCTATCGTCTTTTGTTGCTTTCCTGTGACTGGTCAAAAGTGCACTCTGACTTTACGAACACACTGTATTGCTCTTTGTAATGGAGCCAGACAGTTCTTACAGAACTCTGTCATTTTTAAAATTTTTCAGTCTCTTCTTTCCTCTGTATCATCTCTAGTGACCTGTCTTTGATGTCACTGATTCTCTCCCCTCTCTGGCCTGTTCTACTAGCTAAACTTGCTTCCTCAATTTTCATCTTTTATTTCATTGGTGAAAATGTGTTATACAAAAGGCTGAAAGTACTGGAGTATCTGCACGCTCCCTGATCCCCTAATTTTTATGGACAGAGTACTTGTACTCAGATCCGTGTCTTAAGTTTTACCTTCTGTAGAAGCTAAACTAAGAAGTTTTATAGAAAGCAAATCTATTAAAATATGTTAAACATAGCTTTTCCCAAACATTGGACCATTGAACTTTTATTTGAATGACTCCTATTATCAGCAAATGTAGTAAATGTATGTATTTATTTATAATATGTACATTTTAGGCAGTGAAACTTGTAAGTTTAAACAAAAGGGCTTTCAGAGTTGAAGGTATTAACAGAAGATAAAGCACCTTTACAATATATTATACCTTAATGAACCATTTTATATAAAATCTGATGAGTACATTCAGAGATAGTGTTACAGGTTTTATTAAAGTATCATTAAGCTTATTCTGTTACCAAACAATTGCCTACATTTGTACATGAGACAGAAGACTTTAAATCTTATGTCTAAGGACATTGAATGAAGCCACCTTGATAATTTTTGTTCACTTGTTTACCCTTAAAATTATATTATGGTCATTTATTTGGCCAAAGCATTCTCATATGTCGTTTTATCAGAAATCACATTGATGTTTCAGATTTCATATTAAGTGTAATGACTGATTTAATTGTTTTTTAAAGTAATACCTGGAAGTACTACAGAGGCCAGATAATGTAATCAGTTTATAATTTTTATTTAGATCATTTTATAAAGACTCAAAACTTTGGAGAGGTTTCCAAGATAATGTTTTTAGTAACATATATAATTTAAGAATATATATATTTTTTAAGTACCGTTTGTCTAGAGCAAGGGTAGTCAACCTTTTTATACCTACCTCCCACTTTTGTATCTCTGTTAGTAAAATTTTCTAACCACAGTAATTTTCTACCGGTTCCACGGTAATGGTGATTTATAAAGTAGGGAAGTAACTTTACTTTATAAAATTTATAAAGTAGAGTTACAGCAAGTTAAAGCATATAATAATAATTACTTACCAAATACTTTATGTTGGATTTTCGCTGTTTGGCAGAATAAATCTTTATAAAACACCTTAGTATAGTTAAATCTATCTTTTTATTTATACTTTGCATACATAGAAATTACATTAGTTAATTGAATTATTAGTGGGATCCCTGAGGCTGAGGCTGGGAAACTAAATATTGAATATCCGGTTCAAGTTTTGTGAGGAACAAATGAAGGTCTCCCCTCTTGGAAATATTCAGGTGGTTTCTTTCTTTCGTATAATATGATTAACAGCACTAAATCCTGATTCCACAAGATATGAGGTAGGGAAAGGTATCAATAAACTAAATACCATTTTCCACATATTTGGATATAAGACCGGCATTCTTTTATTTTGCCATAGGTTTTTATATCCACCACTGTCGAATTTATGTTTACTTTCTTCATCATATCTAATTTCTAACAGTTCTTCTTGGCAAGTTGTATCAGCCTCTTCAATATTTGTGGTTAAAGGATTTTTCATCCAGTCATACACCTTCAATTTCAAAATATCTTCAAGTCGTTTTTCCATGTCCAATTTAAGTTCGTTGAGGTGGCTACTGAATCTGTCAATATCCTCTGGAGTTACGTCATCTTTTATAAATGATAATTGAGGAAAATGATGAAATTCTCTCTTCAATAGATTATGATGAGTAGTTCAAGTTTGTCAATAAATAATAGCAGAATACTTTGGCAACCTATACGAGTTTTATTAGCTCCTTGAAGCTGCAAATTGACATCGTTAAATCTCTTGAAAATATCTGCCAAGTAAAAGGCATCATTCTTTACTGTTTTTAACTGTTGACACAGATTGGTCTCATTATTACTTTCAAAAAATTTTATAACACTATCATATAATGTTACAAATCTAGCCAAAGATGTACCCTTTGACAGCCACCGAACTTCTGTGTGCAAAAGTAACTTTAATAAAGTCTTCATTATTGTTCTGGCAAAGCTGCTGAAACATTCTATCATTCTTTGCATTGGATTTGATCTTGTTTATGGCTCAAATTATTATAGTTAATGATGAATGGAGACTTGTACTTAGATGTTTTCCTACAAGATGTTGTCTGTGCACCACACAATGAATACATAAAACATTTGGCACTTCCTGCTTCAAATAAGCAACAAATCCACCATAGCAACCTACCATTGATGGTGTTTCATCAGTAGCGCATACAACAATATTATTCAAAGGAATATTATTTTTTGTAAAGTATGTTCTCACAGTATTAAATATAGATAATCCTTTTATATCTGTGATGAGATTTATTGCGAATAACATTTCTTCTTGTAATATATGGTTTTCACCAAAATAGCATACATATGCCATCAATAAAGCATCATTATCTGCGGTGGTAGATTCATCCAATTGCATGGAAAATGAAGAGTTTTGGAGAATACTTATAAATTTGTTTTCAACATTAACTGCCATTTCATCAATTTGTCTCTTTACTGTGCTATTGCTTAGGGGCAGCGTTCTTAAAATATGAGGTCTATCCTGATGCATTACTGTTGAGATAAATTATTTTATAAAGGGTATTATTACAGTTTCTCCAATATTATAGCTTTTACCACTTTTTGCAATTATTTGCGAAATGCGGTAAGTGGCAATTAATCCATCTTTGTTCGTTGTATGTTGTTTCTTAAATGGTGCAACGATAGTTGAATGATTTTGAAATTTTTTATATATATATTCTGAAAATAGTCAATGGGCTTGTCCTTGTCATTTGGATGCTTTGTAGAAAGATGTTCTCACAATCAACTTGGCTCCATTGCCTCACTGGATAATGTTTTATGGCACAATAAACACATTGGATGTTGTTTATTTGCAACAGATTGTATAAAACCCATCTTCAGATACTCTGGCGAATAGCCGTGTGCATTTTCTTTTTTGAGACATGGGCTCACGACATTTCACAATATTTTGTTTGAAGCTATAAGCACGTTCTTGCTCTCAGAAATCTAACTGCGTACTGACTTTAGTTTCAATTATGTAACGATTTAGCTTCACTTACATAACGTGAACAAAACTTATGCGCTTGAAGTCTGTTGCGTGGTCACGATGTTACAAGTGTCGTGGTTGAACGAGAGTTTGTTCGGATGAGACTAAGTTAGTATACTTAGTTGTGCGTTTTATGTAGCGGGTGTTGGCCAATGGCATCACTTCTTTGTGATCAGGGCAAAGTAGCGAGACATTGGCTAGTTTTGGCAGTCCAAGGGGAGTGTTCCTAGAATGTCACCCTATTATCCTAAAATCCAGAAATTGAGATGAAAATATGAGTTAATTGGTGTCTCCATTGTCCGGCAGTTTCTGTCATAGAAAGAAGCGTCGAACCGTGGAGTTGTCTACAGGGTAATAAAACTAGTTTTTTTGGCGACAATAGAGGTCATAAACTGCCCGCCGGATTGGGTAGCGGGTGTGGACCCGGGATTAGGTACCTAGCTGCTTACAGATGTGGGCCATGGTCACGAAAGAGGTTGGGTGTGGTCCTAATACAAATGCCCTGAAACAGAGTCTGACCGCTGTCCTGATCTTGACTGGTCAACAGTTAGTCGATTAGTATGTAATCATGGCACCCTTTGGTTGCTCTGCTACCGCCCACCATGAAAGCTGAAATGTCCACTAGTGGGCGGTAGAGACCAGGTTGACTACCACTGGTCTAGAGCAAGTCCAAATGTATAAATAAAAATATTTAACTTGCTTGTTAACTTATGTTGCTCTCTCATATATCAACTCCTTTTAATATCGGGAACTGATAAGTTTGTAGAGATCCCAAAGTATACTAAACTTAATTTATTTTTTTCCCTTGTTTTTAGTGGGAGATTTTGATAAGATCTGGCGAGAACATTGTGAGGATGAGGAAACACTGTGTGAATATGCTGTTGCAATGAAAAATTTGGCTGATAATCATTGGGCAAAAAGTTGTGAAGGTGAAGGTCGTATTGAATGGTGTTGTAGGTGAGTGTTTTTATGAACTAGCATGTTTCATTTCTAATGTATTGTTGATACTCTCAATATTAAATAATGCTGTGTATAAGTTATTATACCAAAATAGAAGTGTTTGAAAACACTTGTCTTTTGAACAAGTTCTCACCCCTTGCTCTTTCTCTAGTTTTATTTCATTCATCTCTTTAAAATCAAAATTTTTTTTTGACATAACCTTAAATTTTTTGCTTCGAAGTTTTAAAAGAATAGCTTTAAATACATTTGACTATTTGACATTAATACTATAAATACAAAATTTAAACCATCTTCATTAATAAGTTATAGTATAGAAATTTCTTTGGATAACTGTCCATATTTGGATTCAAGTAAAAGTACTTTTCTATAATTTAAAATTTGAAAATATCTTAAAAGTTTTAAAATTCTAAAGTTTTGATGTATGATTCTTCTAGGTATTCCAGTACTTATATTGATTTTGGGTAATGTTTGTTTTCTCATAGTATAAATTCTAATGTTAAAAACATCAGAAAATGAAATACTGATGATCAGTTCTCTCAAGGTGGTAAAATTATAATAATAAATATGTATATTAACTGAATTTTAAAAATGAATTCCCAGGAAACAAAACATTATCTTTCTAACATGGATAATAAATTTATGACAACTTTAGGTTTATATTTCATATCAATTATTTTTATTCAGTAGTTCTATGTTAATCTTATTTAAAAATATGTAATTGTATCTGTTTCACTAATTTGACAAATGATCCAGAGAAAGGATATATTTAAATTACTTCTTTTAGTCACTTAACAAATATATTTTAGTGTTGTCTACTGTGTACTTGTCATAGTATAGACACTGGGAATACAACAATTAGCCAAATAGATGAAATTTTTGCTTTTGTGGAACTTACATGCTAGTGGACATCAGAGGCAAGAAACAATAGTAAATTAAATATATAATAGGTCAGAAATGTTAAGTGCCATGAGAAAAATGAAGTAAGGAAAAATAAAGAGTTTTAAAGAGAGTACATGAGGAGGCCTCAGTGAAATGATATGTGTAAAAGACCTGAAGGAAGTGAAAAAGCAAGCCCTAACAACTCCAAAGGTCTTGAGGCAGGAGCATGCTGTCATGTTTCAGAAACAGCATGGAGACCACCAGTGTGGCTGGAGCAGAATGAGAGGGGGAGAATGGTAAAATACAAGATAACAAACATCTAGATTTTGTAGGGGCTTGTTGACCCTTGTGAAGACATTGGCTTTTATCCTGCTTAAAATGAGAAGACATTGGCTTTGTAAAAAGAGTGATAGGATTTTATTAGCCTTTTAAAGTGTCATTAATTCTTAAGAATTAATTGCTGTTTTAAGATAACCTATAGGACAGGCAAGGAAACCTTTCGTAGACTGCTGCAATAATCAAGACACAAAGTTACACTGAAACAGGTTTTCTTGGAAAGTGAGGAAGTGAATGGATAGAACAGTATAGTAGGATTAATGCTCAAATAAGTATAAAGATCAAGAGAGGGACTAGAGAGATGATGGTTAATAAATTGTGGTGATTATGATAATATATAAGAAGGAAGTTGAATGTAAGGTGCTTTAGGAGCAGTAGAAAGGTGGTACTCTGAATGGATTCTGGAATCAAAGAACTGAGGAGTTGGGGAACTATAAGAAGGAACCAGAATCATAGGAAATGGATGCTTGGAATTAAAATATAGAGTTTTGTTTGGTTCTAGAGAGAAAATGGTTATAAATCTGACTTTTCTACAGAATATACATTTCTCCTTCAAGCTGAGAAATACCAAATTAGGTATACTGCTGAACCAAATATTCCTCTTATAACACAAAATAATAATGTAATCCAAGCAGGAAATCCATACTGTCACTATTTAAATCTATCATTTTTGCCTTTTAGCAGCACTGCTTTTAAATTAGTATTACAGTACATAAGGCAAGCTCTCAGACTTTTATTTCCTAAAGTGAGAGAAGGGGAGATAAACAGACTCCCGCATGCATCCCAGCTGAGATCCACCTGGCAACCCCTGTCTGGGGCCAATGCTCAAATCAACCAAGCTATCCTCAACGCCTACGGCCAACACTCAAACCAGTTGAGTCACTGGCTGGAGAGAGAGTAAGAGAGTGAAAAAGAAGAGAGGGCAGAGGAGAGAAACAGATGGTTGCTTCTCTTGTGTGACCTGATTGGGGATCGAACCTGGGATATCTGCAAGCTGGGCTGACGCTCCATCTACTGAGCCAGTTAGCCAGGGCCTTAGCTTATACTTTGTTTTTTAAATGGACCTTGATATATGGTATTCATATGGGAGTATTTCCTTGTACCTTCCACTGAATCTACCTCCCACTTCGTTCTTCTTTTTCCTTACATATGTGTTTTTATCACTAGTTATTGTATCGACATGTGTTCTGAAAGATGTCACTTTAGGTCAAGTGGCTATAAAAAGAACATTACAGTGGTCCTTCATCTATCATGGGGGTTAGGTTCCAGAGCCGCTGCGATATGCAAAAATTCGCAAAGTAGCAATCTTCTATTTATTTTATTATTTATATATATATATTTGAGGCTTTATAAACCCTCCCCACGCTCTTGTAAATCTTTCCCACACTGTTATTAACCTTTCCTACACTCTTTTTTTTTTTTTTTTTATTATTAATTCTAATGGGGTGACATCAATAAATCAGGGTACATATGTACAATGAAAACATCTCCAGGTTATCTTATCATTCAATTGTGTTGCATACCCATCACCAAAAGTCAAATTGTCCTCTGTCACCTTCAATCTGGTTTTCCCTGCGTCCCTCCCCTCCTCCCTATCCCACTCTTCCCTCCCTCCCCCCATCCCATAACCACCACTCTCTTGTCCATGTCTCATACCCTCACTTTCATGTCCCACCTATGTATGTAATCGTGCTGTTCTCAGTTTTTCTTTTTTTCTGATTTACTTATTTCACTCCGTATAATGTTATCAAGGTACATCCATTTTGTTATAAATGATCCGATGTCATCGTTTCTTATGGCTGAGTAGTATTCCATAGTATATATGTACCAAAGCTTTTTAATCCACTCGTCTTCTGACGGACACTTGGGCTGTTTCCAGATCTTCGCTATTGTGAACAATGCTGCCACGAACATGGGGGCACATTTCTTCTTTTCGAACAGTGCTATGGTGTTCTTAGGGTATATTCCTAAAAGTGGGATAGCTGGGTCAAAAGGCAGTTCGATTTTTAATTTTCTGAGGAATCTCCAAACTGTTTTCCACAGTGGCTGCACCAGTCTGCATTCCCACCAGCAGTGCAGAAGGGTTCCCTTTTCCTTTCCTACACTCTTAACGATATAAACACTTCCTATACTCTTAAACACTTTCTATACTCTTAGACCTACATAATTTTAATAACATAAAATTCTATATGGGTACTCACCAGTGACTACAACTTGAATGATGAAGATGATGATGATTTAATACTCTTTTAATATGCTTTAATTAATATTTTAAATATTTTATATTGTTTTCAATTTTTTAGGCTAGAAAATGCTTATTTTACTGCAAAAATAATTAAAATAATAAATATGTAAAAATACCTATATACTGCAAAATCCTTCAATATAGCAAAAAATCCACAATACAAAATTAGATATATACAATTTAAAAATCCACAATACAGTGAGACCGTGAAAACTGAACCGTGATATGGCAAAGGATGACTGTAATATAAATTTAGGTCAAACTGCTGAAAAAGAACAGTGGCAAAATATGGTAAAAAACAATTTTACTGTGAGAACTGGTCCCAAGGTTTAATTTAAACTTGAAAGTAGTTTGGGGGGAAAATCTTCAAAGCAATAGTGAAACTTGAATTATCTATAATTTTAACTTGGGTTATATATAATTCTTTACTCTGTTCTAAGACAGCAGTGTTACTTTGAAAGCTAAAGGGGCTTTATAAAAGATTTTATAAAAGTATGATTCCAGTAAGTTATATGTAAAACATTATAGGAATTTGGCATGTGAGATAGGTCTTACTGACTTTACTCTGCTAAGATTTTGTTGACTAGCTAGCTTTAAGAATTCTACAAAAGATTTCTTTCAAAAAGTAATAAAACTTTATTTGTAATACAAAATAATAAAAACTAGAAACAAAATACAATATAAAGGTACATTTACTTTTTTTAAATTGTCTTTTCTGACTCTTTACACACAGTCTTTACACACTCTACTTCCTGGGCCATTTGAAAGTAAATGGCAAGTAACATTTCAGCCCAACACATCTTCTACCATCATCACATTAAGACAACAGTAATTTCATAAAATATGTAATTCATAAATTTAGATTTTTCTTATTGTCCTGAAATAGTACTTTATAAGTTGTTCTTTTTTTTTTTTTTCTACAGGGACAGAGAGAGAGTCATCAGAGAGAGGGATAGACAGGGACAGACAGACAGGAATAGAGAGAAGTGAGAAGCATCAATCATTAGTTTTTCGTTGCAGTCACAACACCTTAGTTGTTCATTGATTGCTTTCTCACATGTGCCTTGACCGCGGGCCTTCAGCAGCCAAGCAACCCCTTGCTGGAGCCAGCAACCTTGGGTCCAAGCTGGTGAGCTTTTGCTCAAGCCAGATTGGCCCACGCTCAAGCTGGCGAGCTCGGGATCTCTAACCTGGGTCTTCCGCATCCCAGTCCGACGCTCTATCCACTGCACCACTGCCTGGTCAGGCTATAATTTGTTTTTATAATCCAGTCAGGGCTCATGCATTGCATTTGGTGATTACATTTCTTTAGGTTCATGTTTTTGTTTTACATTAACATTGAGTTTTTAGAGAAAATGTAAGTTGATTTGTAGTTGTATTTGTTGGTTCAAGGTAGTTAATAGCATTGTTCAGATATTCTGTATAGCGTAACTAATTTTTCTTTTCAGCTTTTCATTCTTCAATTACTAAGAAAGTTGTTTTCAAGATCTCTTTTGGTTGAGGTAACTAGGCATTCTGTTTGTTTCTTGGATTCGAGGATCTAATTCATTCCATAGGTTGGGGAAGTTTTTATCATTTTTTGTTTGAATAGGCTCTCCATTCCTTCTCCCTCTCTTCTTCTGATATACCCATTATTCTTATATTGCTCTTTCTGATGGAATCAGACAATTTTTATAGAGCTCTACCATTTTTTAAAAATTTGTGAGTCCCTTCTTCTGTAGCATCTCTCTAGTTGCCTATCTTTGATGTCAAAGGGGCAAGATGGCGATGGAGTAAGCGAATGTACCAACTTCCAACTCTCAGAACCAAAGTGGATTATAACTTGATTTTAAAAAAAGGAATTAAATAACAAATGGTGATCATGTCCAAGGCACATTGTAATAAAATTGTCAATAAACATTGAGTTAAATGAATCTTCTAGACAGCTAGGGAATAGAAAAGCACAACATATAAAGGAAGGCCCGTTAGGTTATCATCAAACTTCTCAGCAGAAACTCTAGAACCCAGAGGGAATGGAACCAACCATTCAAAGTACTGAAAGATAGGAATGACCAGCCAAGAATACTATATCCATCAAAGCTATTATTCAAATAGGAAAAAGAAATAAGAACTTTTGCAGACATACAGAAGCTGAGGGTATATTATCACAAGAAAATCATCACTGCAGAATGTTAAGGCAGTTATTTGACCAGATACCAAAAAAAACAAAAAAAACAAATCAAAACTACAAATAAAAGCTCCAACAAGGTCACAGTAAAAACATGGATAATCCATGACAATAATAACATAAAAGGGGAGAAGAAAAGGAGGATGGAATGCAGAAGTACTCATAAGACAAAGGAGTCTTATCTATATGAGCATTTTTCTCTTAATAACCTAAGTGTAACAACCCACAAAAAATGCTGGTTCTTTCAAACAATCAATAAAATCAACAAACCTCTGGCTAGACTCACTAAGGAAAAAAGAGAAAAGACTTATATAAACTCAAAATAAAAGAGAAGAAATTACCACAGACATCATAGGTATACAAAGGATTATTGTAGAATACTGTGAAAGATTATGTGCTACCAAATTCAATAATCTAGAAGTGATGGATAAATTCCTAGAACTATGTAATCTTCCTAGACTAAGTTAGGGGGAAGTGGACAGCCTAAATAGACCCATTACCAGGGAGGAAATAGAAACACAATATCAAAAACAATCCCAAATATAAAAGCCTAGAACCAGATAGCTACACTAGTGAATTCTACCAAACATTCAAAGGAAATTGGTACCTATTCTTCTCAAAGTCTTTCAAAAAAATACAAGAAGAAGCAATACTCCCTCACACATTTTGTGAGACCAACTCAACCCTGATACCAAAACCTGGCAAGGACAACACAAAAAAAAGTAAACTACAGACTAGTATCTCTAATGAATACTGATGCAAAAATCTTAAATAAAATGCTAGCAAATCGAATCAACACATTAAAAAATTACACAACTTGTCTGACCGGGCGGTGGCACAGTGGATAGAGCGTCGGACTGGGATGCAGAAGACCCAGGTTCGAGACCCCGAGCTCGCCAGCTTGGACCCAAGGTCGCTGGCTCCAGCAAGGGGTTACTCGGTCTGCTGAAAAGGCCCGCAGTCAAGGCACATGTGAGAAAGCAATCAATGAACAACTAAGGTGTTGCGACGGCAACGAAAAACTAATGATTGATGCTTCTCACATCTCTCTGTCCCTGTCTGTCTGTCCCTATCTATCCCTCTCTCTGACTCTCTCTCTGTCCCTGGAAAAATAAAAAAAATAAAAATAAAATAAAATAAAAATTATACATCTCAATCAAGAGGTATTCATTCCAGGAGCACAAGGTTGATTTAACATACATAAATCTATCAACGTAATACACTACATTAATAAGACAAAGAACAAAAATTATATGATTCTATTGATAGATGCAGAAAAGGCTTTTGATAAGATACAACATCCCTTTATTTTTAAAACACTAAGTAAAATGGATATGAAAGGAAAGTATCTTTAAAAAGGCCATACATGACAAACCATCAGCCAATATCATACTATATGATAAAAGAATGAAGGTTTTTCCTACAAAATGAAGAACAAGACAAGGCTACTCACTTTCTCCACTCTTATTCAACATAGTTCTGAAAATTTTAGCCAGAGCAATCAGGCAAGAGAAAGAAATAAAAGGCATTTCTATCAGGAAAGAAGAAATAAAGGTAACACTTTTTGCAGATGACATAATTTAGTATCTAGAAAACCCAAAGACTCCACTGAAAAACTCTTAGAAACAATAAACCAGGGGTCCCCAAACTTTTTACACAGGGGGCCAGTTTACTGTCCCTCAAACTGTTGGAGAGCTGGACTATAAAACAAGCTATGAACAAATCCCTATGCACACTGCACATACTTTAAAGTAAAAAAACAAAACGGGAACAGATACAATATTTAAAATAAAGAACAAGTAAATTTAAATCAACAAACTGACCAATGTTTCAGTGGGAACTACGGGTGCGGATGCATCCTGTGCTCCTCTCACCACCAATGAAAGAGGTGCCCCTTCAGGAAGTGCGATGGGGGCCAGATAAATGGCCTCAGGGGGCCGCATGTGGCCCGCGGGCTATAGTTTGGGGACCCCTGTAATAAACCAATACAGTAAAGTAGCAGAATACAAAATCAATATACAAAAGCCTATTGCTTTCCTGTACACCAATGATGAACTCTAAAAAGCAATTTCTTTTAAAACTGCAGCAACAACAAAAAAGTAAAATACCTAGGAATAAACTTAACAAAGTATATGAAGGACCTATATACTGAAAACTACAAAGCGTTATTGAAAGAAATTTAAAATGACACAGCACAATAGAAAAGTATGCCTTGTTCATGGATTGAAGAATCGACATATTCAAAATGGCCATATTACCAAAAGCAATATGCAGATTTAATGCAATACCCATCAAAATCCCAATGTAATATTTTAAAGAAATATGTCAAAAAATCACCAGGTTTGTAGGGAACCATAAAAAAACCCAAATAGCCAAAGCAATCCTAAGGGGAAAAAATGAAGCTGGAGGTGTCACACTACCTGCCTTCAATGTGTGCTATAACACCACAATAATGAAAACAGCATGGTATAGGCAGAAAAAAATAGACATACAAACCAATGGAACAGAATTGAGAGCCCGGAAATAAAACCACAATTGACAAATCATCTTCAACAAAGGAGCCAAAAACACACAATGGAGAAAAGAAAGCCTCATCAATAAATGGTACTGGGAAAATTAGAAAGCCACATGCAAAATAAATAAAACATGATTACAGTTTGTCCCCTTCATAAAAATTATATCAAAATGGATCAAAAACCTAAATATAAAATCTGAAACAATAAATCCCATAGAAGAAAACATAGTTACTAAACTCTTGGACCTTGGCACCAGAGATCATTTTATGAATTTGACCCCAAAGGTAACAAGTAAATGAATCAGTCTATATCAAACTAAAAAACTTCTGTACAGCAAAAGAAAGCAACCACTAAACAAAGAGATAGCCAACCAAGTGGGAGATGATATTTATAAACGACAGCTCTGATAAGAGGATAATATCCAAAATATTTAAAGATTTCACAAAACTCATTAACAAACAAGCTTACAATCCAGTTAAAAAATAGGAAGAGCACCTGAACAGACACTTCTCCCAAGAAAACATACAAATGGCTAACAGATATATGAAAAGAGGCTCATCTTCACTAGCTATTTGAGAAATGCAAATCAAACCTACAATGAGATACCACCTCACACCTGTTAGGTTGGTTATTATCAACAAGACAGGTAATAACAAATGTTAGAGAGGCTTTGGAGAAAAAGGAACCGTCATTCATTGCTGGTGGGAATTCAAATTAGCTCAACCATTATGGAAGAAAATATGGTGGTTCCTCAAAAAATAAGAATAGAGACTTATAGAAGATGGCAGCGGAGTAGGCAGACACACAGATTCCCAGCCTACACCACCAAACTGGATTACAAATTAATTTAGGAACAATCAGTGTGAAAATATAACTTTGGACTAAAAGAACAGGTCTCAAAAACCAAGGAGCAAAGAAGAAGCCACACTCAGCCTGGTAGAGAGTGCGGAGGCACAGTGGGGACTCTCCTGCTTCCAGGAGCGAAGGGGGGGATGAGGCTGAGAGCCCAGAAGGGCTCTCCTTACAAGGAGAAGAGCAGAAAATTTCACAGCCATTTGCCTGGGGGCCTGGGAACAAGGTGGGCTGAGAGGACTGGCTTGTCTTCCAAAAGGAAAGGGGGAAGAAAGAGATAGTGACGGGCAGAGGAATGCATGGGATGACCTGAGAAGCTGACTCATCCAGTGCGGAGGCGGCCATAACTGGGGGAGGGGTTAACCCCTCCACATAGCACAAGCCTAAAGTGGTTCCAGGTGAGCCACATCCAGAAAGCTCCAATCAGCACAAAAAGACACAGCTGAAAACAGGAAGTGGGGAAGAGGGACAGTAACTCAGGTCTCATGGAGATCTGAGATACACCTCCCCCTACAGAAGCTGAGAAAGCACCCCGCCCCAGGAGAGTAGCTGGCAGTGTCTCAGAGGTTACACCCACTGCATTCCTGGATACACTTTCAAATAACTCCCCTGCTGAGATCAGTAAACAGGAATACCACCGAGTTAAGAAAACTGAAAAGAAAACAAACAAATCAAGACTTCAAAGCGGCTCTACTAGGTAAGGAGACCACAACTTACAAGTGATACCCAATGGGAAGACAGAGGAGTATGCTTCAACAAGATAAATCCTCAGAAAAAGTCCTGGATGAATTGGAAGTAATCAAATTACTGCATGCAGAAAATACAATAATGATTGTTAGGATGCTTAAGGATCTCAAAGCTACAATGGATGGACTTAATACCTCAATAAAGAAATTGTGAGCATCAAAAAAGAAAAACAATCACCTACAAAGGAGCCCCCATAAGGATGACATCCAACTTCTCAACAGAAACACTTGAGGCCAGAAGGGATTGGTAAGAAATAGTCAAAGTGATGCAGAACAAGAACCTACAACCAAGACTTCTTTATCCAGCAAGACTGTCGTTTAATTTTGAAGGAGAAATAAAAAGCTTCCGAGAATAAAAAAACTCAAGGAATTCATCACAACCAAACCAATGCTGCAAGAAATGTTAAGGGGCCTCCTGTAGACAGAACAAAGTGAGAAATGTGTGCGTGTGTGTATTAAAAGAGGAATATAGATTTAAAGAAAAAATGGCAATAAACTACATATCAATAATAACCTTAAATGTAAATGGATTAAATGATTCAATCAAAAGACATAGGGTAGCTGAATGGATAATAAAACAGGACCGGTACATACTCTGTCTACTGGAGACCCACCTCAAAACAAAGGATACACATAGACAAAGTAAAAGGATAGAAAAAAAATATTTCATGCAAATAGAAATGGAAAAAAAGCTGGGATTGCAATACTTATATCTGACAAAATAGGCTTTAAAACAAAGACTATAGTAGAGGATAAAGAAGGTCACTACATAATGATAAAGGGAGCAATCCAACAGAAAGAGATAACCGTTATAAATATCTATGCATCTAATATAGGAGCATGAAATATATAAAGCAGACTTTGATAGACATTACAGGAAAGATCAACATCAATACTATAATAGTAGGGGATTTCAATACCCCGCTAACATCACTGGACAAATCCTCAAAAAAGAAAATTAACAAAGAAACAGCAGAATTAAGGGACACATTAGATCAACTGGATTTAATAGATATCTTCAGAACCTTTCACCCTAAAGCAGCAGAATATACATTCTTTTCAAGCACGCATGGTACATTCTCTAGGATAGACCACATATTAGGGCATAAAACGAGTCTCAACAAATTTAAGAAGATTGAAACCATATCAAGCATCTTCTCTAACCACAATGGCATAAAACTAGAAATCAACTACAATAGAAAAACTGAAAAAAAAACTCAAACACTTGAAAACTACACAGCATTTTATTAAATAATGAATGGATCAACAATGAGATCAAGGGAGAAATCAAAAATTTTCTTGGAACAAATGAAAATGAGCATACAACAACTCAAAATCTGTGGCACACAGCAAAAGCAGTCCTGAGAGGGGCGGAGGAGCAAGATGGCGACGGAGTAGGCAGACGTACCAACTTCCAACTCCCAGAACCAAAGTGGATTACAACTCAATTTTAAGAACCATCACCTGGATAAACCAACTTTGAACAAAACTAAGTGGACTCTTCAACCAAGGAACACAGAAGAAGCCACATTGAGACTGGTAGAAATAGCGAAAACGCGAAGAGGGCTGCCCAGCTCCCCGGAGCAAACGGCAGCCCAGAGAGACCCGTGTGGCGGGAGGAGAGTTTGGCGGAGAGGGAGGGACCTGGGTCCCAGGAACCAAGCCCCAGCCTCCAGTCCTAGAGCCTAGAAGAGGCGTTTGGACAGTATTGAGCTGTGAAACAAGTGAGGGAGCTCCCAGGCCTACAGTGTGGAGTATTAGGTCCCTTCCTACTCTGCTGAGGGCTGCTTGGGGTTTTGGGGCAGCAGGACGCTGAAAGGCGGTTCTGTCGGCGTGGGCAGAAGCTAAGCCGGTGGGAGATTGGTCTAGCCCAGAGGGTAAGAGGGGACCGCGAAAGCGGTCCGGAAGCTGTGGGCCCGCCTTTAATCCCACTTACGGGGACAAAGCGGGAGGCCAGGAACGGGCAGGCCCTGCGCAAGCCGGCCCTGACCGCGGGGACCGGGCTAGGACCAGGGACGGGCAGGGGCTCGTGGCTGAGCTGACGCTACCAGTCCCCCACCCCATCCCGGGCCGGAGAAACCGCGGTTGGCCAGTATACATGCCCGAGCGGGCTCCGAGGGCGGGAACGGGGTGGACCCCGAGAAAAGTGGAGGCTCGCAGCTGAGCCCACGCTACTATCCCCATCCGGCCGGAGAAACCCCGGATAGCATTCATATGTGCACGAGCGGGCTCCGAACGCGGGGGCGGGGTAGAGTCCAGGACGAGCGGAAGTACGCAGCTGAGCGGAAGCCAGCAAACACGCCCGCCCCAATAAACCTTGGTTTCCGACCCTGCGCAGAAAGGCCCTGGCCTCGAGGGCGGGGCTAAAGCTCCAGACGGGCAAAAGCTTACAGCTGAGAGCACGTCAAAAGCCCCGCCTAACCCGCGGAACTGTAGCGAGCAGGCTCCGACTGCAAGTTCTGGGCGGAAGTCCGGAAATAGGCTGGGTCTGCAGCTGAGGAAAGATGCACACCTCTACCCTTGGTGCTAATCTTGTGGCTTCAGTGACAGCCCCTCCCACGGAGGAGAGGCAGAAATCATAGCAAAAGCCACAGTGGGCCGGCACTGGCAATGCTCATACCCAACCACCCTAGGCACCGGCAGAGGGGGTGGGAGGCCTGCAGATAGACCACACCTAGAGAACACAAAGGCAACACCTACTGGACTCCAGTGGCCACAACTTGCTTATACACAGAAAAAATGGGCAGGCAGAGGAATGCAAACCAAATGAATCAAGAGAAATCCCCAGAGAAAGACCTGAATGAACCAGATATAACCAAATTACCAGAAGCAGAATTTAGAATAATGATAGTTAGGATGTTCAAAGAAATTAGAGCAACAATGGATAGTCATTATGAACACCTAAATAAAGAGATAACAAGTATAAAAAATGAAATTGAAATAATAAAAAAGAAACAGACAGAAATGACAAATACAGTATCAGAACTGAAGACCACAATGGAAGGAATTAAAAGCAGGATGGATGACGCTGAGGATCGAATCAGCGAGATAGAGGACACAATAAACAAAGGCACAGAAGCAGAGAAGAAAAAGGAAAAGAGACTTAAAAAATGTGAGGAAACTCTAAGGGAGCTTTGTGACAACATGAAGAAAAACAACATTCGCATCATAGGGATGCCTGAAGAAGAGGAGAGAGGACAGGAAATGGAAACTTTGTTCAATCAAATCATAGCAGAAAACTTTCCTAAATTAAGGCTGGGAAACACTCCACACATTCAAGAAGCACACAGAACTCCATTAAGGAGAAACCCAAAAAAATCTACACCAAGACACATCATAGTTAAAATACCAAAGCTAATGGATAAAGAAAAAATTTTAAAAGCTGCTAGAGAAAAAAAGACTATCACCTACAAAGGAGCCCCCATAAGGATGACATCGGACTTCTCAACAGAAACACTTGAGGCCAGAAGGGAATGGCAAGATATAATCAAAGTAATGCAGAACAAGAACCTACAACCAAGACTACTTTATCCAGCAAGGCTAACGTTTAAAATTGAAGGAGAAATAAAGAGCTTCCCAGAAAAAGAAAGCCTCAAGGAATTCATAAAAACCAAACCAATTCTGCAAGAGATACTAAGGGGCCTCTTGTGAACAGTTTTAAGAGAGGAATGATTAGAGCAAAAGAAGAATACAGCTTTAAAGAATAAAATGGCAATAAACAACTACATATCAATAATAACCTTAAATGTAAATGGATTAAATGATCCAATCAAAAGACATAGGGTAGCTGCATGGATAAAGAAACAGGACCCATACATATGCTGTCTACAAGAGACACACCTTAAAACAAAAGATGCTCATAGACTGAAGGTAAAAGGATGGAAAAAATATTTCATGCAAATGGAAATGAAAAAAAAGCAGGGGTAGCAATACTTATATCAGACAAAATGGACTTTAAAACAAAGGCTGTAGTAAGAGATAAAGGAGGACACTACATAATGATAAAGGGAACAATTCAACAGGAAGATATAACTATTGTAAATATCTATGCACCAAATATAAGAGCCCCGACATACATAAAGCAGACTTTGATGGATATAAAGGGCGAGATTAACAGCAATACTATCATAGTAGGGGATTTCAATACCCCTCTAACAACACTGGAGAGATCCTCAAGAAAGAAAATTAATAAAGAAACAGCAGACTTAAAGGAGACACTAGATCAACTTGATTTAATAGATATCTTCAGAACTTTTCACCCTAAAGCAGTAGAATATACATTCTTCTCAAGCGCTCATGGTACGTTTTCTAGGATAGACCACATGTTAGGACACAAAAATGGTCTCAATAAATTTAAGAAGATTGAAATCATATCAAGCATTTTCTCTGATCACAATGCCATGAAACTAGAAATTAACCACAAAAGAAAAACTGAAAAATACTCAAACACTTGGAAACTAAATAGCATGTTATTAAATAATGAATGGATTAACAATGAGATCAAAGAAGAAATAAAAAAGTTTCTAGAAACAAATGATAATGAGCATACATCAACTCAAAATTTATGGGACACAGCAAAAGCAGTTCTGAGAGGGAAGTTTATTGCACTACAGGCATATCATAAGAAGCTAAAAAAAGCTCAAATAAGCAACCTAACCCTGCATCTAAAAGAATTAGAAAAACAACAACAAATAAAACCCAAGACAAGTAGAAGGAAGGAAATAATAAAGGTCAGAGCAGAAATAAATGACATAGAGGCTAAGGAAACAATACAGAGGATCAATGAAACAAGAAGCTGGTTCTTTGAAAAGGTAAACAAGATTGATGAACCTTTAACTAGACTCACCAAGAAAAAAAGAGAGAGGACTCAAATAAATAAAATTAGAAAGGACAGTGGAGAAATAACAACTGACACAACAGAAATACAAAGCATTGTAAGAAAATACTATGAAGAACTATATGCCAAAAAATTAGACAATCTTGGTGAAATGGACAAATTTCTTGAATCATATAACCTTCCCAAAATCAATCTGGAAGAATCAGAACACCTAAACAGACCAATTACAGCAAATGAGATCGAAACAGTTATCAAAAAACTCCCAAAAAAGAAAAGTCCTGGGCCTGATGGCTTCACAAGTGAAATCTATCAAAAATTCAAAGAAGAACTAACTCCTATCCTCCTCAAGCTATTTCAAAAAATTCAAGAGGAAGAAAGACTTCCAAACTCCTTTTATGAGGCGAGCATAATTCTGATTTCAAAACCGGGCAAAGACAACACAAAGAAAGAATATTATAGGCCTATATCCCTGATGAATTTAGACGCTAAAATTCTCAACAAAATATTAGCCAACCGGATCCAGCAATATATGAAAAAACTCATACACCACGATCAAGTGGGATTTATTCTGGAGAGACAAGGCTGGTTCAATATTCGCAAATCAATCAATGTGATTAACCACATAAACAAAAGGAAGGACAAAAATCACATGATAATTTCAATAGATGCAGAAAAGGCATTTGATAAAATCCAGCACCCATTCATGCTCAAAACTCTCAGTAAAGTGGGAATACAGGGATCATTCCTTAACATGATAAAGGCCATCTACGATAAACCGACAGCAAACATCATACTAAATGGACAAAGATTAAAAGCAATCCCCTTAAGATCAGGAACCAGGCAGGGTTGCCCACTTTCACCACTCTTATTCAACATAGTTCTGGAAGTCCTAGCTATAGCAATCAGACAAGAAGAAGAAATAAAAGGCATCCAAATTGGAAAAGAATAAGTAAAACTGTCATTATTTGCAGATGATATGATATTGTATATTGAAAACCCTAAAATCTCAGTCAAAAAACTACTGGACCTTATAAATGATTTCAGCAAGGTGGCAGGATATAAAATTAATACTCAGAAATCAGAGGCATTTCTATACACCAACAATGAAATATCAGCAAAAGAAATTAAGGAAACAATCCCCTTCACTATTGCAGCCAAAAAAATAAAGTACCTAGGAGTAAATTTAACCAAGGTAGTTAAGGACTTGTACTCGAAAAATTATAGAACATTGATAAAAGAAATCAAGGAAGATACAAACAAGTGGAAGCACATACCATGCTCATGGCTAGGAAGAATAAACATAATTAAAATGTCTATATTACCCAAAGCAATTTATAAATTCAATGTAATACCAATTAAAATACCAATGACATACTTCAAAGATATAGAACACATATTCCAAAAATTTATATGGAACCGAAAAAGAAAACGAATAGCCTCAGCAATCTTAAAAAGAAAAAATAAAGCAGGAGGTATCACTCTTCCAGATATCAAGGTTTACTACAAGGCCATTATACTCAAGACAGCCCGGTACTTGCATAAGAACAGGCACATAGATCAATGGAACAGAACAGAGGACCCAGAAATAAACCCACAGCTTTATGGACAACTGATATTTGACAAAGGAGGAAAGAACATACAATGGAGTAAAGACAGCCTCTTTAACAAATGGTGTTGGGAAAATTGGACATCTACCTGCAAAAAAATGAAACTAGACCATCAACTTACACCATTCACAAAAACAAACTCAAAATGGATAAAAGACTTAAATGTAAGCCGTGAAACCATAAGCATCTTAGAAGAAAACATAGGCAGCAAGCTCTCCGACATCTGTAGCAGCGATATATTTGCCGATTTATCGTCATGGGCAACTGAAATAAAAGGCAAGATAAACAAATGGGACTATATCAAACTAAAAAGTTTTTGCTCAGCTAAAGACAATAGGAACAGAATAAAAAGACAAACCACACAATGGGAGAACATATTCAACAGCACATCTGATAAGGGGTTAATAACTAAAATTTATAAAGAACTTATAAAACGCAACACCAGGAAGACAAACAACCCAATCAAAAAATGGGCAAAAGAAATGAATAGAAATTTCTCCAAAGAGGACATACAGATGGCCAATAGGCATATGAAAAAATGCTCAACATCACTAATCATTAGAGAAATGCAAATTAAAACCACAATGAGATATCACCTCACACCAGTCAGAATGGCACTTATCAGCAAAACAACACAGAATAAGTGCTGGCGAGGATGTGGAGAAAAGGGAACCCTTCTGCACTGCTGGTGGGAATGCAAACTGGTGCAGCCACTGTGGAAAACAGTTTGGAGATTCCTCAGAAAATTAAAAATCGAACTGCCTTTTGACCCAGCTATCCCACTTTTAGGAATATACCCTAAGAACACCATAGCACTGTTCGAAAAGAAGAAATGCGCCCCCATGTTCGTGGCAGCATTGTTCACAATAGCGAAGATCTGGAACCAGCCCAAGTGTCCGTCAGAAGACGAGTGGATTAAAAAGCTATGGTACATATATTCTATGGAATACTACTCAGCCATAAGAAACGATGATATCAGATCATTTATAACAAAATGGATGTGCCTTGATAACATTATACGGAGTGAAATAAGTAAATCAGAAAAAAAGAAAAACTGAGAACAGCACGATTACATACATAGGTGGGACATGAAAGTGAGGGTATGAGACATGGACAAGAGAGTGGTAGTTATGGGATGGGGGGAGGGAGGGAAGAGTGGGATTGGGAGGAGGGGAGGGACACAGGGAAAACCAGATTGAAGGTGACAGAGGACTATTTGACTTTTGGTGATGGGTATGCAACACAATTGAATGATAAGATAACCTGGAGATGTTTTCATTGTACATATGTACCCTGATTTATTGGTGTCACCCCATTAGAATTAATAATAATAAAATTTATTTAAAAAAATCAATCTGGAAGAATCAGAAAACCTAAATAGACCAATTACAACAAACGAGATTGAAACAGTTATCAAAAAACTCCCAACAAACAAAAACCCTGAGCCAGATGGCTTCACAGGAGAATTCTACCAAACATTCAAAGAACTAACTCCTATCCTTCTCAAGCTATTTCAAAAATTCCAAGAGGAGGGAAAATTTCCAAGCTCATTTTATGAGGCGAGCATAATTCTGATTCCAAAACCAGGCAAAGACAACACAAAGAAAGAAAACCGTAGGTCAATATCCCTGGTAAATTTAGATGCTAAAATTCTCAACAAAATATTAGCAAACCAGATCCAGCAATACATGAAAAAAAATCATACATCATGAGTAGTGGGATTTATTCTGGGGAGGCAAGGCTGGTACAATATTCTCAAATCAATCAATATGATTCATCACATAAACAAAAGGAAGGACAAAAACCACATGATAATATCAATAGATGCAGAAAAAGCATTTGATAAAATTCAGCACTCATTTATGATCAAAACTATCAGCAAAGTGGGAATACAGGTAACATATCTCAAAATGATAAAGGCCATCTATGTCAGGCCCACAGCCAACATCATACTCAATGGGCAAAAGTTAAAAGCAATTCCCTTAAGATCAGGAACAAGGCAAGGGTACCCCTTTTTAACACTCTTATTCAGTATACTTCTGGAAGTCCTAGCCACAGCAATCAGACAAAAAAAGAAATAAAAGGCATCCAAATTGGAAAAGAAGTAGTAAACCTATCATTATTTGCTGATGATATGATACTGTACATAAAAAACCCTAAAGTCACAGTCAAAAAACTACTGTACCTGATAAATGAATTCAGCAAGGTGTCAGGATATAAAATTAATACTCAGAAATCAGGCATTTTTTATACATTAACAGTGATGTGTCTGAAAGGGAAATTTAGAAAACAATCCCCTTTTCTATTGCAACAGAAAAAATAAAATACCTAGAGGTAAATTTAACCAAGGAGGTTAAAGACTTGTACTCGGAAAAATATAAAACATTGATAAAAGAAATCAAGGAAGATACGAACGTGGAAGCATATACCATGTTCATGGCTAGGAAGAGTAAACATCATTAAAATGTCCATATTACCCAAAGCAATTTATAAATTCAATGCAATTCCTATTAAAATACCAATGACACACTTCAGAGATATAGAACAAATATTCCAAAAATTCATATGGAACCAAAAAAGAATATGAATAACCTCAGCAATCTTGAAAAAGAAGAATAAAGTGGGTGGTATCACACTTTTGGATGGTAAGTTATACCAAAAGGTCGTTGTACTCAAAACAGCTTGGTACTTGCATAAGAATAGACATATCAATGGAACAAAACAGAGAACCCAGAAATAAACTCTCACCTTTATGAACAATTGATATCTGACAAGGATGGTAATCACATAGAATGGAGTAAAGACAGTCTCCTTAACAAATGGAGTTGGGAAAATTGGTCAGCGACCTGCAAATAAATGAAACTAGACCACCAACTTACACCATTCACAAAAATAAACTCAAAATGGATAAAAGACTTAAATGTAAGGCGTGAAACCATAGCATATTAGAAGAAAACATAGGCAGTAAGCTCTCAGACATCTCTCACAGCAATATATTTGCCGATTTATCTCCACGGGCAAGTGAAATAAAAGACAGGATTAACAAATGGGACTATATCAAACTAAAAAGCTTTTGCACAACTAAAGACAATAAGAACAAAATAAAAAGACAAACTACACAATGGGAGAACATATTTGAAAATACGTCTGATAAGAGGTTAGTAACTAAAATTTACAAAGAACTTATAAAACTCAACACCAGAAAGACAAACAATCCAATCAAAAAATGCGCAAAAGAAATGAATAGGCACTTCTCCGAAGAGGACATACAGATGGCCAATAGGCATATGAAAAATGCTCAACATCACTAATCATTAGAGAAATGCAAATTAAAACCACAATGAGATATCACCTCACACCAGTCAGAATGGTGCTCATCAACAAAACAACACAGAATAAGTGCTGGTGAGGATGTGGAGCAAAGGGAACCCTCCTGCACTGCTGGTGGGAATGCAGACTGGTGCAGCCACTGTGGAAAACGGTATTGGAGATTCCTCAAAAAATTAAAAATGGAACTGCCTTTTGACTCAGCTATCCCACTTTTAGGAATATATTCCAAGAATACCACATCAACAATTCAAAAGGAGAAATGCACCCCCATGTTTATGGCTGCATTGTTTACAATAGCCAAGATCTGGAAACAGCCCGTGTCCGACAGTGGACAAATGGATTAAAAAGCGATGGTACATATACACAATGGAATGCTATTGGGCTATGAATAAGAAGGGAATATTACTTTTTGCGACAACATGGATGGACCTGGAAACCATTATGTTACGTGAAATAAGCCAGGCAGAGAGAGAAAAATATCGTATGAGTTCACTCATTTGAGGAATCCGACGAACAATATGAACTGAGGAGCGGAATAGAGACAGAGGCGGGATCAAAGGATCCAAAAGAAAGCGGACAGAGGGCAAGGTGATGATAGGGTGATAGGATGGGATGAGAGCCGAAAAGCAAATTCAGGAGGGAAGTGGGGAGGGCATTTCGGGGAGGGGGACAGGGGCGATGTACTGGGCAACATGGGAGAGGTGGAGGATGTATTCAGGGGGACCCTAGAATCTATGTAAACACAATAAATTAATAAAATTTAAAAAGTAATAGAATTAATATATGACCCATCAATTCCTCTACTAGGTATCTACCCCTAAAACTTGAAAACATTGGTATGCAAAGACACATGCACCCAATGTTCATTGCAGCATTATCTACAGTGGCCAAGACATGGAAACAACCAAAATATTGCTCAATAGAGAATTGGATAAAGAAGTGGTACATATATACAATGGAATACTATTCAGCCATAAGAAATGATGACATAGTGCCATTTACAACAACGTGGATGGACCTTGACAACATTATACTGAGTGAAATAAGTAAATCAGAGAAAGCTAAGAACTATGTTTCACACATAGGTGGCCTATAAAACTGAGACTCATGGACATAGATAGAAGTGAAGTGGTTACCAGAGGGAGGGGCTTTTGAGAGAACATATGGAGGGAAGGGACTAAAGAAGGACAAATATAAGGTGATGGAAAATGATTTGACTTTGGGTGATGGATACACTGCATAACAAATAGTTCAAATGCTATAGAAATGTTTACTTGATGTCTATGTACTCTTACTGATCAATGTTACCTCGTTAAATTTAATTTTTAAAAATTTTAAAAAGTAGTTGAGGGTTGGCTAGTTTGATTAATTTCTGCTGAACTTTGGGGAATAGTGGCTGTCCTTAACTGTATGGTACCTGGACCTGGGTTGATTTAGGGCAGCATAATTAATAGCTTAGCATTTGAGAATAAAATAAAAGGAATATTTGCTTGCATTTGAGATGTATGCTCCCAAGTTAGTTGTTTATTATCTTTAGAAATTAGCTAACCTTGGGATAGGCAGTTTCTCCTTAGATGTGGAAGGCCCTCCAAGATATCAAAACATCATATGATACAGAAAATAAAAAACCTGATTAATAAGAATTATCTAGTTTTTGAAATCTTGGTAGAATTCCTCATTGGATTACTAGTGCTTTTTAAATCTCTATTTCATCTGTCAATTTCAGAATTTTCTTATATTCCTATATTTAGTATATATTCTTAGGAAATTTGTTTTATACAAGTTATCAGCTTTATTTGCAGAAAGTCATGCAAGTTAACCATTGTGTATATTTGTTGGTCCATTTTTTACTAAATCATTAATACATTCTTCTCTTTTGGTTTATATTTTTTCACTAATCCTTTGAGTTGGATATTTATTTCATTTATTTTTAGTCTTTTATTTGTACTGATATAATATTAAAAGTCTTGAATTATTTCAGGTTTCTATTTTAGTTGCATTCCTTAGATTTTGATTTGTGGTGTTTTCATTATTGTAGTATTGTTTTAAGGAATTTCTTTGATTTTTTTTTTTTTTTTTTTTTAGGAATTTCTTTGATTTTTAACAGTATTTTCTCTTTGACCCTAGAGTGTTTGAATTTTAAGAAAAAAAATTGCAGGTCGTGGCCAGTTGGCTCATTGGTATAGCATCGGCCCGGTGTGTGGAAGTCCTGGGTTTGATTCCCAGTCAGGGCACACAGGAGAAACACCCATCTGCTTCTCCACCCTTCCCCCTCTCCTTCTTCTCTTTCTCTTTCCCTCCAGCAGCGAAGGCTCCATTGGAGCAAAGTTGGCTCCGAGCACTGAGGACGGCTCCATGGCCTCCACCTCAGGCGCTAGAATGGCTCTGGCCTCAATGGAGCAATGCCCCAGATGGGCAGAGCATCGCCCCCTGGTGGGCATGCCGGGTGGATCCCGGTTGGGCACATGCAGGAGTCTGACTGCCTCCCCACTTCTAAGTTTGGAAAAATACCAAAAAATTGCTGGCTCTGGCTTGTTGGCTCAGTGGTAGAGCGTTATCCTGGTGTGTGGAAGTTCCGGGTTCGATTCTTGGTCAGGGCACACAGGAGAAACACCCATCTGCTTCTCCACCCTTCCCCCTCTCTTTTATCTCTCTCTTCCCTTCTGCATCCAAGGCTCCTTTGGAGCATAGTTGGCCCGGGCACTGAGGATGGCTCTGTGGCCTACACCTCAGGCGCTAGAATGGCTCTGGCCACAATGGAACAACACCCCAGATGGGCAGAGCATCACCTCCTAGTAGGCATGCTGGGTGGATCCTGCTTGGACGCATGTGGGAGTCTATCTGCCTCCCTGCTTCTAACTTTGGAAAAATAAAAAAAAAATTGCAGCTGAAATGGATTTTTTGTTGTTAGTTCTAGTTTTATTGCATTGTGATTGTATGATTTTGTTTGCATTATTTTTCCAATGGCTTTTACTATGGTTTTCTTCATAATTTAATACATACATTAAGTTTTTTATGTGACTATTCCATGTGTACTTGATAAGAAGCTGTACTCTGTTTGAAATCCAAGTTTGTTGAATAGTGATAAAATAAACCTTATGCTCTCCAGGGCATCTGTAACCTAACTTATTTTCATTCATTTGGTTGAGAGTGATGTGTTCGAGTTCCCTGTTGATAGCTGTATCTCCATGTATCTCGGAGTTTCTGCTTTGTGAAGATGGTTGCTGTGATAAATGCCACATAAATATTTATAACTGTTTCATCTTCATTGGGAATTGTGGACTTGAGCATTATAAAATATCTTTTTTGGGAAAAAGTTTTCAATTAGCCATAATCACACCTCAGATAAACCTCATTGGCTAAAATACTGCCATTGTGCAAAGCTTAATAAAACATCTTTTTTAAAAAATTTATTTAATGCTTTTTACTCATTACCATCCTCTTCACCAACATTTCCAAATTATCTCATGAAGTTCAGCATCTAGTAGATTTTTTAAAAAACAGCTTGTAACCATGATGTTTCCTGAGTTCTTACATATCAAATGCTGTTTTTCTATGGTTTTGTTACAAGATGTACAACTTTGCTAGATATAAAATCCTTGACTCACATTTTTCTTCACTTTCTGGGGGTGAAAATCTTTCAATCTGGATTTATATGGTTTCTTTGTGATTCAAAGTTAAGCATATTAGCCAGTATATTATATAGAGGATAGTGTCTTTCTCAATGTAAGATATTATATTGGATTCCACATGATATCTATTCTGAGTTGGAGTTTTCTTCCCCTTTCATATAAAACTGTTTTGGGTCACAGCAAATTTGAAGAGAAAGTATAGATAGTTTCTGTATACACCATGCCAACATACATGCACAGAATCCCCTGTCAACATGCACCCAGAGTGGTACATTTGTTAAAATCAATGAACTCACTTTGACATCATTATTATCCAATGTCCATAGTTTAAGCTATAGTTCACTTTTTTTTTTAAGACTATTTATTTTAGAGGGAGTGGGAGAAGCAGGAAGCATCAGCTTCCATATGAGCCTTGACCAGGAAGGCCCAAGGTTTCAAACTGGCGACGTCACTGTTCCAGGTCAAAAACTTGATCCACTGTGCCACCACAGGTGAGGCTAGGGTTCACTTTTGGTTTTTTATAATCTATGCATTTTGACAAATGCATGATGGCAAGTATTTAGCAATATAGTATCATAGAGCATAGTATTACTTTCCAAAAATCTTTTTTTAAATTTTATTTTATATTCATATTTAGTGTTTTAAAATATAATTTTATTTTTCCTTGCAGTGTATGCAGAGAATATTTCCAAAATGGTGGGAAGAGAAAAGCACTTGAAAAAGACAAAAAAAGAGCTGTACTTGCCAATAAGACCACTCCAGCCTTAAATACACATGAGTCTTCTAAACCTGAAGGTTGTTTAACCAGCCTCAGCTTTACAAATTCTGAAATTATAACACAGTAAGTATACTTTTTCTACTTTAATTAGTAACATTATCCTTGGTAGCTGCGTTAATAATGTAAAATAGTATTATGGCTTACGCCAAATGCTTGGCAGAATTCTTGCTCCTCTAGTAATGAGAGGCTGAGAAGTGCAGATTTGTAATATTGTTAGATAGAACACTAGCATAAAATTTTAAGGGATATCTGGAAAACCAATAGCATAGATTGTCTTCAACAAAACTGAGAAAGAATAGTTTATTGTTATTATAATTATTCTTATGGCAGTACAAAGGCAGCAAAGGTTATGTAGGAAACTTGTGTAGCCCTTCTAGATGTGCCTCTCTCATTTCCAGGATCTTTCTCTTAAATTTCTGAGTAGTTGTCCAGTTCTACCAAAAGTGTAACCTGAGGCTAACATAGCTGCTTTCTTCTCCTGTGTGTTTTCTGACAAGTTTGCTACTTTTACTGACCATGCTCTATTTAGGTTTTTTGCACTTTGCTCCAAATCAAATTAGCCTCTTCCAGCAGTAAAGCCTCTGTTTCTGCATGTCTTGAAGGACATGCCTGTCCTTCAAGAACTCCCTTAATACCTGAGCAGGGGTTGAGGTGATGAGAGCAGCTCCAGGCAAGGACACCACAGATTCCCAAGCTCGGTTCAGCTGATTTTCAGACACTTCCCAACTTAAATGCCTTTGTTTTGAACCCTGAAATGGTTGTTTTTGAGGATTGTGTTCAATTTTATAAATGTTTCTTGAGTTGGATGTGCTAACCTCTACCCTGCCATAGGCAATAAATTTCTGTCTCTGATTTAGTTTTAAAGGAGAAAAATTAGTTTGTTTTTAAGTATATAAAGGAAAGTATCCAAATATAATTATTATAGGTCACATTTTACTTAATAATAAACATTGAAATAACTTAGCCTAGGATAGTTAGGTTTAGATTTTTCTTCATTCTGAAAACTAAGGACTCTTTCATATAGCGCCTGGCCCCAACATGTATATGTATACTTATTCCTCCCACCCCACCTACAGTTCTTACAGGTTTTACTCTGGTTATGTGGAACTATTTAAATTCCCCTGATGGTAAATGCTTATTCTCGCTTTTTGGCAGTATATCCTTTTCCTGATAAACTATGGCTCTATTATATTAGGCTTATTTGAAGCATCTTTTTTCTAGGACTTAACTTGAACTTCTCAAAAGGATTGATACCAGTATTAAACCTTTTTATACCTCTATTATTATATATTATAATACTTACATTGTATTAAAATCACTCATATTTTTCTGACTATAAATGAAATAAGATCACAGTATGAAAAGTTTGCTTATAGAGAAGATTAGATATAAAAATTACTTTATTTAGACACATTTATTTCTAGTCTAAAGTAGGCATTGTTTATACAGTAGATACCATGTAATATAAAGAACTTTGTAAACTGCTCTTCCTGTGCTATTTAAGCATTATATTTCAGCCTGACTTGTGGTGATGCAGTGGATAAAGTATTGACCTGGAACACTGAGGTTGCTGGTTCAAAACCCTCAGCTTGCCCAATCAAGGCACATATGGGAGTTAATGCTTCCTGCTCCTCCCCCTTCTCTCTCTCTGTCTCTCCTCTTTAAAAAAATGAGTAAGTTAAAAAACATATTTCATAATGAAAATCTACCATTACATGTATTAAAATATAAAATGATTCTGAATACAAAATAATACTCAGTTTCCTAAACACAATCTTCCCTACTTCCCAACCCCCCCTCTCTGTTTTAGAGAGGTAGCTGTAATAATCAAAATTTATATATCCCTATATGTTTTATTTATTTATAGCTATTATCAAATGGAAAGATTTGTAGCCCTTACTATCCAAATCTGTTTGACTTTGGATAGCAAGTTTAAATAGCAAGGGTTATCTTTTTTCCAGTCTTATCTCAAAATATCTATTCAAGTCATTTTAATTTCTAGGTTCAGATAGCGAGGACTATCATATCATAAGTACCTTTTAATGGAAATAACATATCATAAATACCTTTTTCACTACATTTTATGAAAATCAAATTTAAAGCCAAACATTTGTTACTACTAGAGTCAAGTTTTAAGTCATTCATGTCTCAACATTGAGATATGATGATACTTTTTGAATCTGTATATAAAGTGATTGCTGGAAATTTTATCCCAAGCACCAATTACAACCCATTCCTCCTAACATTAGGATAGCTGTGCCATGATCCTCCTACATCTTGTATATATAAGTACTATTTTGCTGCCTTTTAAAAATTATATATATATATATATTTTTAAAGCATTCACCAAATAGACCATATTTTGGGCCATAAAACATACATTAACGAATTTTCAAAAGACAGATCATCATAGAAAGTATTTTCTCAGATCACAATAGAATTAAACTAGAAATTAATAACAAAGAGAGCTGAATTTAATGACGTACTTCAAATTAATACAAGAAGTCTCAAGAGAAATTTAAAAATATTTTGCACTAAATTAAAATGAAAATGCATCTTATCAAAATTTATGGGATGCAATGAAAGCAGTACTTAGAGGGAAATTTATAGCATTGGATAAATCTATGGTAGTTCCCTCTTATCTGTAGTTTTAGCTACATGTGACCTAAAAATATTAAATTTAAAATTCCAGAAGTAAACAATTTATAAGTTTTAAATTGCATGCTATTCTGAATGGCATGATGAAATCTCACTCCATCCTGCACAGGATGTGAATTATCCCTTTGTCCAGAGTCTCCACACTGTGTATGTTACACTCAATACGTTTATTAGTTGTCTAGGAGATTATTGGATCAACTGTCATTGTATTCCAGTACTTGTGTTCATGTAACCCTTCTTTTACTTAATAATGTCCCCAAAGTGCAAGAGTAGCAATGCTTGCCATGCAGTTATGCCAAACAGAGGCTGTAAAATACTTCTTTTCAGGAGAAAAGGCATATATGTATAGCAAAAAACATTATGTACACACACATACAAAAACATACACATATATAGGGTTGGGTACTATCCATGGTTTCAGGCATCTTGGAACATATTCCTTGTAAATAAGAGGGGGAGTACTGCATTAGAAAAGAAGAAAATTATAAAATCAATATAAATTTCTACCTTAGGAAAATAGAAAAACAAGAGAAAATTATCTCCAAAATAAAAAGAGAAGAAATAAAAATTAGAGCAGATATCAGTGACATTGAAAATAGGAAAACAAGAGAGAAAATCAGTAAAACCAAACACAGGTTCTTTGAAGATCATTAAAATTAATGTACCTCTGGCCAGACTAACCAAGAAAAAAAATAGAGAGGCACAAATTACTAATACAAGAAATGAAAAAGGTCCCATTATTACAGATCCAGTGGACAGGAATATGCTAAATAACTCTATGCCCACAAACTTGATAACTTAGATGAAATATAAATTCATTGAAAGACACAGTCTACCAAAACTCATACAAGGAGAAGTAGATAATTTAAGTAGTTCTATGTGTATTAAAGAATAATGAGCCCTGGCTGGGTTGCTCAATGGCTAAAGTGTCATCCTTGCACACTGACCAAGATTGTGGGTTCAATCCCTGCTCAGGACATGTATGAGAAGCAATCAGTGAGTACACAACTAAATAGAACAACTAAAGTGAAACAATGAGTTGATGCTTTTCTTTTTCTTTCTTTCTCTATCCTCCACTTCCTCTCTCTCTCTCTCTCTCTCTCTCTCTCTCTCTCTCCCTTTCTCTCTCTCTTTCAAGCCAATGGGAATATTTTTTTTTTTAGTAAAAAAGAAGAGTAATGAATAGCCTTCTAAAACAGAAAGTACCTGGCCCAGCTGGTGTCACTGGTGAGATCTACCAAATATTTAAGGAAGAAATGATTCTCTACTGTTGGTTCTATAATACACAATCAGAGGAAACACTTCTTACTTCATTCTGGGAGGCCAAGGGAACCAATTTTCCTGTTTCTCAATCTAAAGTAAAATTAATGTGTTCCTGACTGATGATATAAACATGATTAGATAATGACTATGTTAACATCTGTATTTGGGGGGGTTAAATTATGCTTTTTTTTTTTTTTTTTTTTTGCTTGTGATAGTAACAAATCTAAGGCTAGAAGAGACTGGAGAATTCATCTAGTTGCCTGATGATATTGCTTTTGAATATGATGTTTATTTTTTTTAAATCTACCCGTTAACTCTTTGTGTGTGTGTGTGTGTGTGTGTGTGTGTGTGTGTGAGAGAGAGAGAGAGAGAGAGAGAAAGAGAGAGAGAGAGAGAGAGAGATGAGAGAGGGACAGATAGGAAGGGAAAGAGATGAGAACCATCAATTATTTGCTGTCGCACCTTAGTTGTTCATTGATTGCTTTTTCATATGTGCCTTGACTGGGGGGGGGGGCTACAACAGAGTGAGTGAACCCTTGCTCAAACTATACAAAAGTACACTAAAGCTGTACTTCTATGTATAATTACTAAATCTGTACTAAATTTCTTTGCTCCTTTTTTGGGGGGGACAAGTTCATCAAGTGGTCTCCCATCAAAGTAAGCAACCAAGCTACATTGTTTTAAGTCACTTAAAGCTAGTTTTAAGTTTTTGCTAACTGGTACTTTATTGTTCAAAGTAATTGAGAGGGCTTAATGCTGTAGAGGCTTTTTAAGGACTCAAATTTAATGCCTTTTTTATGAAGGATAATACGGTGGACAGAATTTTGTTTTATATACATTATTCATCTGTTGTACATTTAGGTTGTTTACTTTCTAACAGTTGTTTTATTATGTCCTTGGAATGCATTCCCAAAAGTGGATCGCATGGTTGAAGAGTATAAATGACTCAAGGCAGTTATTCAAATTGCTAAATGGTTTTCCAGAAAAATAATACCAATTCCATTACTCTAATACTGTAAGTGCCTATTTCACCAAAGCTCACCAGCAATGAGTTTTCTTATTTATTTACTCATTAGCATGATGGAGTAAAATGGCATCCTCTAGTAAAATGTATTTCTGACAGATATACAAACTATGAGAAGGAAATTTTTATAAATAAAAGAAAATCATGAAATCAAAATAAAATTTATTCTGTGATGTAGTTCTGATTGTGGCTGAAACATGACACACATGCTGTCAATTATACTTTCCAAAATCCATGATAAACATAGGTAATTGGTCATTGGATTTTGCCTACAGAGCCTGGACTTGACCTTAGAATCCTTTTCTCATAGCACTTTTAGAAGCCATTTACCATCTGTCCGGGCAGTGGCGCAGTGAATAGAGCATCGGACTGGGCTGTAGAGGTTCGAAACCCAGAGGTTACCAGCTTGGGTGCGGGCTCATCCGGCTTGAGCGCTGGGTTGCTGTCTTGAGCCTAAATGTCACTACTGGCTTGAGCAAAGTGCCCCTCGCTCTACTGTAGCTCACCCCACCCCCAGTCAAGGCACATATGAGAGCAATCAGTGAACAACTAAGGTGCTGCAACAAATAATCGATGGTTCTCATCTCTCTCTCTTCCTATCTGTCTCTCTCTTGTCTCTCTCTTTCTCTGTCACACACAAAAAGGAAGCAATCCACTTACCAATTAATCAGTCAGTATGAGAGAAGAAACTTATTTGCTATTTTTATCCATTTCCATTGCTATAAATAGAACTATAATTTTGACTGTTTCTTAACAGGTAAGCCATGGCTGTGAACAGGATTGTTTTTTTATTTTGTTTTTGAGAATTGTCTGTTTCATTTGTTCACTTAAGTATTTTTTTAATTTCTTTATTTTAATATTATTAATTTTAATTTATTGTGTTAACATGGATTCAAGTGTCCCACTCAGTATAACTCCCCCACCCCTGTGCTCCCATTACACCCCCTTTAATTTCCTCTCCCTAACTCCTTCCCCCTTCCCTCTAGGATTTACTGTCCTGTTATCTGCATCTATGTGTTATGTATATATAATTTCACTAATCCCTTCACCTTCTCTGATCCCATCCCCTAATCTCCCTTCCCTCTGAGAGCTGTCCCTCTGCTTCCTGTGACCCCGCCTCTCTTCCTCTATTCCATTCCTCAGTTCACTTTGTTCATTAGATTTCTACATATAAGTGAGATCATATGATATTTGTCTGGTTTACAATAGACAAGATCTGTTCGTTTAAGTTTTGAAATCATAAGTGTTTATCAATTTGTGTGAGCTCTTTAGTACTCAGGCTATTACTTGATAATTATAGTTAATGGAGTAGGAGCTTAACACTTGCTTCATCAATGAAAGGCAAGATGGATAGGTAGATAAATGAAAGGAAAGAAGGAAGAACATATTTAGGATAGTACAATCATGTTTGCATAATCATCTACTTGAGGATTCGTGGAAGAAAAGGTGAAGGAAGAGGTGGTGGTACTGAAGGAAAGACTATTAGGTGGTCACTGCTGCTTCGGGCCAGCTGCGACGAGTATATTCCAGGGTCCCGAGTGGGAAAAGGTACGAAATTGAGTTAAAGATAGACAGAGACTTAAAGATATATACATACAGGATGGGTTCGGGAGGATGCCATGGCCTGGCAACAGTCACTACTGTTCTTGAGCCGAAACATGGTTGCCCCCAGAAAGACATCCATCTTTATTCCTGGACAACGTGTGCCATTAGCAATTCAATGATATTTCCAAGGCAACTCAAAGACAATCCCCATCATACTAGTCAATCTAACTTTACACCAAGAAGAAACATGTTTCTAGTCTCTTCCAGGGAATATAGGCAGGCAGGTTGAGTACTAGATGAAGTACAGCCCTTTGTTAACTTAATTAGGCAGGTGAGGTGGGGGGTTGAGCCCACCACCTCTGTCCCCTAGATATCCAAACTGCAAAATACCCTGTTTATTTTTTGGTCCCCAACACACTGCCAATCTAAGAGCCTTACTATTGGCTTTACATCCATTCCACCTTTGGACATAAGATACTGGGCATATTAAACCTTCATTAAAAGGTTTGTGACAGCCTGGCCTGTGGTGGCGCAGTGGATGGAGCGTCGACCTGGGAACACTGAGGTCGCCAGTTCAAAACCCTGCACTGGTCTGGTCAAGGCACATATGGGAGTTGATGCTTCCAGCTTCTCCCCCCTTCTCTCTCTCTCTCTCTCTCTCTCTCTCTCTCTCTCTCTCTCTCTCTCTCTGTGTGTGTGTGTGTGTGTGTGTGTGTGTGTGTGTGTGTGTGTGTCTCCTCTCTAAAATGAATAAAATAAAATTAAAAATTAAAAAAAAAAAAAAAAGTTTGTGACAGAGGGAGGGAATATAATACATGATGATGGGCAATGTCTATAAAATAGCACTGAATTAGATACATTTTTATTTTATTCCTCTTCCCTTTGGCAACCATAAGCTTGTTCTTTGTATCTGTGGGTCTTAGTTTTGTTTATTCATTTACTTTGGGGGGGGGGGGGGGTTGGGGGGGGCGGGTCAGATTCCGTATGTAAGTGAGATAATACAGTATTTGTCTTTCTTTGTCTGACCCATCTCATCTAGCATCATTAACCCTCTTAACTCCATCTATGTTGTTGCATATGGCAAGATTTTATTCATATATATCTTTATCCATTTATATATTGATGGACATCTAAATTGCTTCTATATCTTAACTGTTTCTAGTAATGCTGCAGTGAACATAGAGGTAAACCTATATTTTCAAATTAGTGTGTGGATTTTGTCAGATAAATACTCAGAAGTTGGTATTTATTATATGGCAGCTCTATTTTTAATTTTTTGAAGAGTCACCATTCTGTTTTCCCTAATGGATACACTAATTTACAATCCCAAAAACAGTGTACAAGGATTCCCTTTTCTCCACATTCTTGCCAACATTTGTGGATTTATTGATGATGGTTGTCCTGATAGGTGTGAGGTAATATCTCATTGTGGTTTTATTTGCATTTCCCTGATGATTCATGATGTTGAGCATCTTTTCATATTTCTGTTGGCTATCTATATGTCCTCTTGGGAGAAATGTCTGTTCAGGTTCTCTGCCCAGTTTTTAACTGGATTGTTTGTTTGCTTTTTGGTGTTAATTTGTATGAGTTCTTTAAATGTTTTGGATGTTAACTCCTTATCAGATGTATCATTTATATCTTCTCCTAGTTAGTAGGTTGTCTTCATTTTGTTGATTTTTCCTTTGCTGTATAGGGGCTTTTTAGTTTGATATAGTCCTTATTGTTTATTTTTTTTCTTATGTTTCCCTTGCTTGAGGAGATATATTCAAAAATGTGTTTCTAAGAGCTGTGTCAAAAAGCTTACTGCCTATATTTTTTTTAGGAGTTTTATAGTTTCATGTTTTATACATATATGAAGTCTTTAATCCATTTTTACTTTATTTTTGTATACGGTGTAAAAATGTGCTTCAGTTTTAATTTTTGCATGTATCTGTCCAATGTTGACAACAACACTTATAGAAGAGATTGTCTTTACTTCATTGTATATTTTTTGTCTTTTTTATCATATATTAATTAACCATGTAAATGAGGATTTATTTCTGGGCCCTATGTTCTACTGACCTATGTGTCTCTTTTTATGCCAGTACCATATTGTTTTGATTATCATAGCTTTGTAATATAGTTTCAGTATCAATGAGCATGATCCTTACATTTTGTTCTTTCTCAAAATTTTTTTTGGCAATTTAGGATCCTTTGTGGTTGCGTATAAATTTTAGGATTATTTGTCCTAATTCTGATTACTTATTTTTGGTAGCATTGGTATTTTAATAGGGATTGCATTGAGTCTGTATCTTACTTTAGGTAGTAAGGACATTTTAACAATATTAATCCTTCCAATACATAAACAAGGGATATCCTTCCATTTATTTATGTCATATTCAATTTCTTTCTTAAGTGTTTTATAGTTTTTAGAGTACAGGAATATCACCTTTTTATTTAAATTTATTTGTAGTAATTTTATACAGTTTGGTTCAGTTGTATCAATAAATAACATTGTATTCTTAATTTCTTGTTCTGATCCTTCGTTATTGGTAGATAGAAATGCAACAGATTTCTATATATTGGTTCAGTATCCTGCAGTTATACCAAAGTCATTTAATAGTTCAAATTTATAGTAGACTCTTCAGTATTTTGTGTATATATGTCATATTATCTGCAAATAATTAGAGTTTTACTTCTTCCTTTCCAATTTAGATGTGTTTTTTCTCATTTATGATTGCTATGGCTAGGACTTCCAGTACTATGTTGAATTGAAGTGGAAATAATGGACATCAGGAAAGACTTTCACCCTTTTCACCATTATGATATTAGCTGTGGGTTTATTATATATGGCCTTTATTGTGTTGAGGTATGTTACTTCTACAACCACTTTTGAGAATATTTATCATAAAAAAGGTGTTCAATTTTCTCATGATTTTTCTGCATTTATTGAGATGATCAGACAGTTTTTAATCTTTAATTTTTTAATGTGATTTATTATCTTGATTGGTTTATGAAAGTTGAACAATCCTTGCATCCTTGGAATGAATCCTGCTTGGACAGGGTATATAATCTTTTAATACATTGTTGAATTAGATTTGCTAATATTTTGTTGAGAGTTTTTACATCAATGTTCATCAAGGATATTGGTTTGTCATTTTCTTTTTTTGTAATGTCTTTACACAGGTTTAGTATCAGGGTTATGCTGGCTTCATTAAGTGAGTTTGAAGGCATTTCTTGCTCTTCAATTTCTTGAAATCATTTTAGGTATTAATTCTTATTTGAAGTTTGGAAGAATTCTCCTGGACTTGTATTTGTAGGAAGTTTTGATTACTGCTTCAATTTTATTGCTAATTGGTCATGTTGGATTTTGTACTTCTTCCTGTTCAGTTTTGGGGGATTATATGCTTCAAAAAATTTGACCATTTCCTTTTGATGGCTGAATTTGATGGTATATAATTGTTCATAGTATTCTTTAATGAATCTTTGTATTTCTGTGTGGTTGGTTGTAACATCTCTTTCAGTTATGATTGTATTTATCTGGGCTTTTTCCTGATGAGTTCTGCTAAAGATGTGTTTTTCTTTTTAAAGAACCAGTCTTAGTTTTATTGATTTTCTTATTGTTATGTTAATTTCCATTTTGTATATTTTCTCACTGACCTTAACATTTTCCTTCCTTCAATTTGCTTTGGATTTTGCTTGTTCTTTTTCTAGTTCCTTTGGGGGATAGATTTACATTGTTTATTTGGGATTTTTCTTGCTTGTGATGTAGGCCTGAAGAACCATGAGGCTTCCATTTTAGAACTAACTGCTTTTGCTGCATCCCACAAATTTTTAAAAGTTTTGTCTTCAATTTTACTTGTTTCAAGATAGTTTTTTAATTTCTTGTTTGAGTTCCTCTTTGATTCATTACTTATTTTAGTAGGATATTGTTTAGTCTTCATATAATTGTATTTTTTCCAGTTTTCTAGTTTTATTTGCTTGATATGGTTTCATTGTTTTTGTAAATAAATATTTTATTGATAATGACATTGGGTGTTGTACGTATGATTTTCAATTTAGGATATCGATCTATTATTTCTTTTTCCAAAATAACTTAATTGGAATTGAATAATGATTTTAAAAACTTGTAAACCTAGATTGATTATATCATTAAAATAGAATTTGCATCGTATAATTTTTTAAGTTTTACGTTGCATTTGATTATTTACTTCATGTTGCAGACCTCTGTACCACACATTTATTTCCTAAACTACTTTTTTTTTAAATGTTTTAAAGTGAACTCTATTACTTTTGTTATTTTAATTTGTTGAATTAGCATTGGCTTAAAATATTATATAAGATTCAGGAGTGCAACTTTATAATACATTATCTGTATGTTCTGTTGTGTGCTCATCACCCAAAGTCTGACCTTCCACCACCATGTATGTAACCACCTTTAGCCTTTGTCTTCACCCCACTCCTTCCCCTTTGGTAAGCACTATTCTGTTGTCTACTTATGGGCTTGTTTGTTTGCTTGCATGCTTTATTCATTTGTTGCTTTTGGTTTTATATTTCACATATGAATGAATGAAATATGATTCTTTTCCTTTCCAGTCTGACTTATTTCATGTAACATGATAATCTCAAGATCCATTCATGTTGTCACAAATGACAATATTTCATCTCTTTTACCCTGAATAGTATCTCTTTGTATATATACCATGTCTTCTTTATCCAGTCATCTTTTGAAGGACACTTAGGCTGTTTCCATGTCTTGGCTACCTACCATGAATAAAGGTACAATAAACATAGCGGTACATACAACTTTAGGAATAACTGTTTTTGAATTTTGGGTTTAAATACCCAGAAAGGCATTGCTGGGTTATATGGTAGCTCTATCCTTAAGTTTATGAGGAACTTTGATACTACTACACCAATATACATTACTCTTAGCAGTGTATGAGGATTCCTTTTTGGCCACATCCTCTCCAAAGCTTATTATTTCTTGCCTTACCATGATAATAACCATGCTGTTAGATGTGAGGTTGTATCTCATTGTAGTTTTCTTTATCTTCCTTATAATCGTTTTATTTTTAAAATATTTAAATTGAATTTATTGGAGTAACGGGTTAATAAAATTATACAGGTTTCAAGTTATCATTGTGGTGTTGATTTGTATTTTCCTTATAAGTAATGTAATTGAGCATTTTTTTATACATGTCTTTGCCATCTGCGTGTCTTCTTCAGAAAAGTTTCTATTTGGGCTCTTGCCAATTTTTTAATGGGATTGTTTGTTTTATTCTTGTTGTTATATGACTTCTTTATATATTTTGAGTCTTAGAACTGTATCATATGCAGATATCTTCTTCCATTTGTCAGGTGCCTTTTTGTTTTGTTGATGGTTTGGGGAGGTTGTTGTTGATGCTGTTGCATAGAACCTTTTTGAAGTTCCATTCATTTATTTGTGTTCAATTTCTCTTGTTTTTGGTGTAGTAGTATCAAGGTTCCTCAAAAACTTAAGAATAGAGCTACCATATAACCCAGCAATGTCTTTGGTGTCAAGGTTCTCAAAAAACCTCTCTGAGACTGGGTTCATACTTTAGTACCTATGTATTCTTCTATGTATTTTATTGTTTCAGGTCTTATATTTCTAGTCTTTGATTTTGAGCTAAATTTTGTGTATGGTGTCAACAGTGTAGTTTTATTCTTCTGCATGTGCCTTTCTAATTTTCCCAACACCATTTATTAAATAGGCTTTCCTTTCAACATGTTATATTTTGGCTCCTTTATCAAAAATTAATTGCCCATATATGTGTTTTCTTATTTCTGCGTTCACAGTTCTGTTCCATTGGTTTCAGAGTCTGTTCTTTTTGCCAAAACCATACTCTTTTGATTATTGTATCTTTGTATTATAATTTGAAGTCAAGGAGTGTGATGCCTCTGGCTTTGTTATGTTTTCTCAGAATTGCTTTGGCTATTCGTGGTGTTTTGGTTTCACATAAATTTGAGGACTTTTTTTGCTCTATTTCTTTTTAAAAAGGCATTGGTATTTTGATAACGATTATATTAAATCTGTATATTACATGGAGATTCCAAGATGGCGATGAAGTAGGCAGATGTTCCAATTGCCATCTCCCAGGACCAAATTGGATTACAACTAAATTTAAGAACAATCATATTGAAAACCAACTCTGGACTAAATAAAGAGGGTACATAAACAAGGATTCACAGAAGAAACCACATCAAGACTGGTAGGAAAAGCGAAGATGCGAAATAGACTTCCCCCTCCCAGGAGTGAACAGTAGCTGAGGGTTCAGAAGGACTGTCAGCTGCAGGGAGGTTTGCCCTGAGAGGAGTCAGTCCAAAGCCCCAGGCTGAAGACCCCAGCCTAGAGCACCAGAGCCTAGTAGAGGTGCCCACATAGCATTTGGTGGTGAAAAGAGGCAAGGTTTCTGCCTGCGAGGAAGGGACTGTACTGTCAGAGATGCACCATCTTAAAGGCCCCACGCAGAAAGTCTTGTTCACAGCCACTTACTTGGGGCTCCAATGGAGAGAGGGCTAAGATTACTAGAGTTGAGTGAAGAGAGTGTGAAGTTGATGGTCCCGGGAAAGACACTGTGGAGAACACACAACATTAAAAGTGATTATTTATAGGTGCATATCTCTTGGGTTTTTTTTTTAAAATAAGGGAGAGGAAGGGAGATAGACTCCTGTGTGTGCCCTAACTGGGATCTACCCAGTAGCCCCCATCTGGGTTCAGTGCTCTGCCCATCTGGGGCCATGCTTACAACCAAGCTATTTCTCTTGTCATTTAAATCAAAATCTATATTTTTGAGTTTTGTTTTTGGAGTTTTTTCATTTTCTTGCTGAGCTACCTTGTTCTCTTTGTACTTTATGGTACTTGATGAATTCTTTCTCTGACAGGGCATTTGAGGTAGTGAATTTTTTTTCTGTTTTAGGTACTATTTGACATAACAATTTGAGTTTGTAAGTAGAGGTATTTTCTAGAAGATGGTGCTATAGTGCAAGATATTGTTTTTCTTACATGCACTACTAGGATTTCTGGCATCTTGTTTGTGCTGTATTGTCTCTATCATTGAAAATGCCTCATATTCTAGGTCTTAGAATCTAGGAGGAGGTGTGTGTTCCCTCCATAACCAGATTGCTTTAATCTCAGGTTCCATTCCCATGGTTGAATGTGGTGGGTGTTGGGACTCCTGGCCTGTGAGTTCCTGGCACTGCCTCCTTGTAATCAGAGGTTACCAGGTACACTGTGCTATCCACTATTCTCCACTGCCTTTACCCGGTTATGCTGCAACAAGTGGTGATGGGAGGCAGGTTTGTGTGTGTTTGCTGCTTTGTTTTCTGGCTAATGCTGATGGCTGCTAATTCAGGGCTGTCATTCTGCTAAGCTGTGTCTCTGCTGGGTTTAGCCACTGGTTACTCAGAAATAATGCTTCTGCCCCCTCCCATCCTCTGGGTTGCCAAGTTTGGGCTGCAAGCTACACCTTTACTACTACAGCATCACCTAGGTCAGGTATGTGGGTGAGGACAGGCACATTTGAATGTCTGTGACCTTGCCTTTCTTCTAGTGCAGTGGTTCTTAACCTGGGTTCTATCGAACCCTAGAGGTTCGATGAGTTGGTCTCAGGGGTTCAGAGAAGCCTCTGCTGCGGAGGCCAGAATAAAGTAATACTGTAATTTGTTGTGAGTTCATGCACTTTGTTGGTTTTGTTCTTTGAGCAAGGTGATGTTCATGCACGGCTCATTTTGTGCACCAGTAAAAAAACATATACCTATGTCTTGAATTTGGGGGGGAAAATGATATTTTATTTATCACTAAAGAAGGGTTCAGTGAATGCACATATGAAACTGGTGGGTTCGGTACCTCAAAAAGGTTAAGAACCACTGTTCTATTGCCAGCCTGTGACTGCCATACTGCTCTGCTACATTTCTGTCCTTGTCATCTGGTTCTTCCACAATGTGTGTTGGCCACTCTGGCTCTCCAGACTATTGTAGGAGGGCTGCCGCCCCCATCTCAGTATTTCCCCTAATTCTGCCTCCTTTATTTGCCAATTTGCCCACCTTACGCTGTCTTAATTGTGGATCTCAGACATGTTTGTGTATTGAGCAGGTTATCCTTTATTGAATTAAAGCTGTCTTACTTGTAACTTTAAGGGAAGAAACCAAGGAATATTCTCACTCAACCATGATTCTGAGACTGATTTCAGTCTTATTTAATTTATTTAGGCTTCTTTGTGGCCTACTATGTGGAGAATATTCCATGTACACTTCAAAAAAATGTGTATTTTTCAATAAAATGTTTGTAAAATGTTTATTAAGTCTGTCTTGTCTAATATGACATTTAAGATTATTATTTCATTACTTTCTGCCAAGGTGGTCTTTTCACATGTGTAAATGGGGTATTAAAATCCCTTACTCTGGTTGTCTTATTGTGAAATTCCCACTTTATTTCCATACATAATTGCTTTGTATATTTAGGTGATCCTATTTTGGGTACATAGATATTTATGCTTGTTACATTGTTATATCCTCTTCTTGAATTGACCCCCTTCATAAATATATAATTTTTTTGTCAAATTTTATATTTTTTGTTTGGAACTCTGTCTAATATAAGTATTGCTACTCCAGTTTTCTTTTTGCATAGAATATCTTTTCTATCCCTTCACTTTTAGTCTGTGTGTCTTTTGATTTGTAATGAGTCTCTTGTAAGACTTATAAATGAGTCATGTTTTTTAATCCATTTACATTTAAAGTAATTATTGGTAAATATTTATTGCCATTTTGTTCATTGTTTTTAGTTTTTTATAGTTGTTCTCTGTTCCTTTCTTCTCTTGATCTCTTCCCTGTGGTGTGCTGGTTTTCTTTAGGTTATTTTTTGTTGTTATTTTTATATCTTTTATAAATATTTGGTTTGTGGTTTACATGTGAAATATGTATATTATTCTTTATACCAGCCTATTTTAAGCTGATAGGTATTTAAGTTCAAATATATTCTATAGGACTACATATTTACTTGCTCCTCCATGCTTTATGTTATTAATTAATCTTCATACAGCATCAGGGTGGTTAACTCCTTGTGAAGCGGCATAAATGTCTGCCAGGGAGAGATGGGAGTCCTCTAGAGACACAGGCACTTTGTTAAAGGGCAACACACAAAATTTTATTCTCAATCACTCACCTGGTCTCTGGCAGAGGGAGGGCAGAGTAGACTGGAGTCAGTTAAGAGAGTCTGGGGTTTGTGGCTCTGGGGAGAAACTGGAAAGGAAAGCCACCAGGATCCCTGTGCTGAGTCCTTCTCCCTTTCCACTGACACTATCTTTCTTGGGTGGAGCACTTCCTTCCATGTGTTAACAGCCTGGGGGAAAGCAGTAGCTTCATGCTGTGGAGCTTCCGCCATGCAGAGGAGTCTGCTGCAGAGGTCTGGGCAGACTCATGGGGTTTCAGTGAATGAGTTGTGTGTCTTTGGAGTGGGGACCATTCCCTCACTTTGCCGTGAACCTGGCTGGCATTTCTTCTCATGGGAGATTCACTAGAGCCACCCTCCATATTTTCAGCAGACCCACTCTCTGGGCTCCAGCTCCAGATGCTGCACTCATTGACTCCTACTGGCACTCACTGACTCCTACTGGCTCCACCCTGCTGAGTTCAGGACAAAATCCAAGACAGGTGAGTTGTGTGGCTCTGAGCCGGGGGCCACACTTCCTCACCTTCTCTGAAACCTGCATGGCACCTTGCCGTCATAGGAGATCCACTAGCCTCATTCTTCCAACTCTTGGCAGCCCCCACCCTACTAAGATCCATCTCATCCCAACAGAATCTGGGACAGACAGAGTTGTGTGACTATAGAACAAGGAGCCAGTTTTCCTCACATAACTAACCAGAGCAGAGCCCTCCCTTCACAAAACCAAGTATTGGTCTTATTGGGTATGATAAACTGTTGGCCTCACCCTAGCAACTTCCTGAGACCCCACCCAAACACAAAGGTCTGCAAGCACCCAGTCAGTAGCGGCTAGATATGGTATACCCAGGGACATTTTGAGTGACTTCAGACCCAACACTGGGACTGAGTTTAAACCTATATTAATCTGGTGAACACCACTCTTCCTTACCTAGTGACTCACTGTGAACCTACTTCATGTAGCCACCAAAGGTTCTTTCAGTGACTGAGCCAAACAGGTGGTCAGCAGGCGGAGGTAGATCTCAGGGTGTCTTGGAACTTTTGCTGACTGGCCCCTGAGCCAGTGCTGGTAAAAGCCAGCCTTGGTGTGCAGGTCCTTCCCATGCACACCCAGGCCCAGCAGAGGCAGCCACAAACTATGGATCACTTGAGCTCCAAACAGGTTTCCCAGGGTCATCATGGGAAGTATCTGATATTGGCCTGCACAAAAGTTCCTTCCAAGAGGCCCAGGACCAAGACATCAGCTTCAGATAACATCATAGCAGAATCCAATAAGCTTCATCAGTGGCTTATCCAAATGAAAATCTCAGAAAGCACAAACTGTTTTATTTGGTGAGTGTCTGCACCTTCGCCTGCACAGCAGCTCACACGCCATAGTCAGGGTTGAGCTTCATAGTCTTCTGAGGGTAAATCTCATACAAATGAGCCTAAAGCAATCAACAGTAAATAAAGTACAACAGGAGGCCCTACGTAACCCACACAAGGAACATTTCTGGAACACCCAACTCAGGTGGTCAAGTATACCGCACCACTGGATTCCACAGAACACCTTTTACATAAGGCTACAAAGACTCAGAGTCAAGATCTACATAATACATAGCAACAAACACAAGAGTCAGCCAAAATTGAGAGACAAAGAAACAAGTCACAAGTGAAAGAACAGGTGAGATCTCCAGAAAAAGGGCAGATTTATATTTCAACCTAATTATTAAAAGGTGCTTAACAGCATAATAATGGGTAAAAAACAAACAAAAACATAAAATGAAAAACTTAAAAAGAATGAGGATAGTTTAAGGCAGTGGTTTTCAACCGCTGGTCTATAGACCAGTAAAAATCTCCCAGAAATTTCATGCCGGCTTGCAAAAGAGTTAACCACCCTTGTGTTGTATAAAGACTATAGACTTAATGATTATAGACTTTATCATCTTTGTAAAACATCAGGATTGTTAAGTTTCTTAGAGTGCCACAGAATTTCTGTTAGGCTGGCATCGGTCCACAGACCAGCAGTTGAAAACCACTGGTTTAAGGGGCCCTCAAGACAACAGGAAGCATAACAGCATCTGCATTATTGGGGACCAGAAGGAAAAGCAAGCAAGCAAGGGACCAAGAACAAAATTGGAGAAATAATAACCAAAACTCCCCTGATCTTGTTAAGTAAAATACATGCAAGTATGGAAACTGCAGAATGTTCCAAACAGTATGAACCCAAAGAGGACCTCTCAAACACATCATAATTAAAATGGCAAAGGTTGAAGACAAAGGGAGAATCTTAAAAGCCACAAAAGAAAGACAACTACCTAGATGGGGAGCTCATAAGACTGTCAGCTGATTTCTCAACAGAAACATTACAGGCCAGAAGGGATTGGCAAGAACTATTCAAAGTGATGTAAAGGAAGGACCTATAACCAAGACTAATTTACCCAGCAAGACTATCATATAAAACTAAAGGAGAAATGAAGATCTTCCCAGACAAGAAAAAGCTAAAGGAGTTTGTTACCACAAAACTAGTATAACAAGAAATGTTAAAGAGCCTTCTTAAAGAAGGAGGAGGAAGAGGAGGGTGATGGTTAGAAAGAAAAAGAAGAGGAATAAGAAAAACAGTCAGAGGAACATAGTTAAATGGATAAAATGGTTCATGAGCAGGTGGTGGTTCAGTGGATAGAGTACTGATCTGAAACACTGAAAACCCAGGTTTGAAACCCCAAGGTCTTCTGCTTGAGCGTAGGATCATAGACATGACCCCATAGTTGCTGGCTTGAGCCCAGATATCACTGGATCAAAGTCCAAGATCGCTGGCTTCAGCCCAAGGTTGCTGGCTTGAGCAAGGGATCACTGGCTTAGCTGTAGCTCCCCAGTCAAGGCACATAGGAGAAAGCAATCAGTGAATGACTAAAGTGCCATAACTATGACTTGATGCTTCTCATCTCTCTCCCTTCCTGTCTGTCCATCTTTTTCTCTTTCTCATGCTAAAAGAAAAAGAAAAAAAGAATGAAATGGTAATAGATAAGTACCTATCAATAACCACTTTAAATATAATGGTTAAATGCTCCAATCATAGGACATAGGGCAGCTGGGATAAGAAAACAAGACCCATATATATGCTGTCTATAAGAGATCCACCTCAGAAGATACACACAAACTTAAAGGAAAGGTATCTAAAAAGATATTTCTAAAATGGGAATGAAAAAAGAGCTAGGGTAGCAATTCTTCTATTAGAAGAAAATAGACTCTAATTAAACAAATGCTGTAGAAAAAGACAAAGTAAGACCACTACATAATGATAAAGAAATCAATCCAACAAAATGATGTAACCCTTGTAAACATTTATGCACCCAACATAGAAGCACCTTTTGATGGACATAAAGGGAAATAGCAACAGTAATCCAGTCATAAGGGATTTTAATACCCCATTGGTATCAAAGAATTGATATTCAACACAGAAAATTAAGAAGTAAATGGCAGCCTTAAATGACACTCTATATCAGGGGGATTTAATTGATATCTGCAAAGCGTGTCACCCCAAAGCAGAAAAATATACATTCTTTTCAAGTGCACATGGAACATTTCAAGGATCTACCACATGTTAGGACACAAAACAAGTCTCAGTAAATATAAAAAGACTAAAATAATATCAAGCATCTTCTTTGACCATACTGTTATGAAACCATAAACCAATCATAAGACAACAAAAACCACACAAGCACATGAATCGTTTAACAGTGAGTTCAAGGAACAAATCAAAAGATACCTTGAAACAAATGAAAATGAGTGTACAACAACCCAAAATATATGGGACAGAGCAAAAGCAATCCTAATAGGGAAATTCATAGCATTACATGTCTACCACAAGAAACAAGAAAAGTCTCTAACAATCTAACTTTACACTTAAAGGAACTTGAAAAAGAAAACAGAGCTCAAGTGGGTAGAAGGAAGGAAGTAAAAAATTAGAGCAGATATAAACAAACAGTCTAAAAAAACATAAAATAAGATTAATAAAACCAAAGCCGATTCTTTGAAATGATTCACAAACCTTTAACCAGACTAATCAGGAAAAGAGAGAGAATACAAATAAATAAAATCAGAAATGAAAGAGAAGAACAGACACCAAAGAAAGAAAAGATCAGAAAACTACATGCCTATAATTGGACAATCAGGAAGAAATGGATAAACTCCTAGAAACATACAATCTTCCATAACTGAATTTGGAATAATCAGAGAATCTGAACAGACAGATTATATAACTAGTGAATTACAGCAGTAATCAAAAAACTTCCAACATAGGAAAGGCCTGGACAATGATTTCACAGGTGCATGTTACCTAATATAAAAAGAATTAACGTGTATCCTTCTCAAACTATTCCAAAAAATTCAAGAGAAGGGAAGACTCCCAGGCTCATTTTAGGAGGCCAGTATTATTCTAATTCCAAAACCAGATAAGAATAATACAAAGAAAGGAAATTATAGGCCAACATCCCACATGAACATAGATGCTAAAATCCTCAACAAAATATTAGCAAACTTGATCTAGCAGCACATTAAAAAATCAAACATTGTGATTAAGTGGGATTTATTCCAGGGTTGCAAAATTGGTACAGTACAAGAGGGAACATAACTGAACATAATAAAGGCCATATATGAGAAACCCATTGCCAACATCATATTCAGTGGGCAAAACTACAAGCTTTTTTCTTAAAACCAAGAACAAGACAGGGGTGTCTGCTTTCACCACTCTTGTTCACCATAGTACTGGAAATTCTAGCCACACAAACAGACAAGAGGAAATAAAAGGCATCCAAAATAGAAAAGAAGAAGCAAAGTTGTTATTATTTGCAGATAGAATAATATTGTATATAGAAAACCCTATAGATTCCACCAAAACACTACAGTAAGAACTGATAAATTCAGTAAAGTAGCAAGATATAAATATTCAGAAATCAGTTACATTTTTATACACCAATAATAATCTTTCAGAAAGGGAAACTAAGAAAACAATACCTTTTATAATTACTTCAAAAAGAAGAAAATACTTGGGGATAAATTTAGCCAAGTATATAAAAGACCTGTTCCTGGAAAATTATAAGACACTGAAGAAAGAAATTAAACAAGATGCAAATAAGTGGAATTATATACTGTGTTCATGGATAGGAAGAAATAACATTTGTAAAATGTCCATACTACCTAAATTAATCTGTAGATTCAATGCAATTCCTGTCAAGGTGCCAATGGCATATTTGACAGAACTAGAACAAATATTCCAAAAATTTATATGAAACCACAAAAGACCATAAATAGCCACAGCAATCTTGGGAAAGAAGAACAATGTTGAAGGAATCATGCTACATAATATGAAACTATACAATACTGCTCACAAAAAACTATACAATACTGCTCACAAAAATATTTCAACATTTCATATTCATTTTTTAATATCCCCTAATTTTTGTTAGCAGTGTATAAGGCCATAGTAATTAAAATACAATGGTGCTGGCATAAAAACAGACATATAGATCAATGGAACATTACAGACCCAAAATAAACCTGCGTAGTGAATTAATAGTTGACAAAGGAGGCAAGAACATACAACAGGGTAAAGATAGTCTGTTCAATACATAGTGTTTGAAAAATTGGACAGATACATGCAAAAATATAAAATGAGGCCACATACATAAAGATAAACTCAAAATATATTAAACACTTAAATGTTTGACTCTATAAAAATCCTTGGAGAAAATGGAAGTGTTGGTGAGGACATGTATAAAGGGGAATCCTTGCGCACAGTGGTGGGAATGCAGACCAGTGCAGCCACTGTGGAAAGCAGTATGGAGTTATCTCAAAACATTGAAAATAAAACTGCCTAATGATCCACCGATTCCACTTTTTTGTATATATTTGAAAAAACCCGAAAAACTAATTCAAAAAAATATACATCCCTCTGTCTATTGCAGCATTATTTACAATAGCCAAGACTTGGAAGCAGCCCAGGTGTCCATTAGCAGATGAGTGGATTAAAAATCTGGTATATTTACACAGTGAAATATCACTTTGGCTGTTAAAAAGAAGGAAACCTTACCCTGTGTGACAGCATGGAGAGCATTATGCTAAGTGAAATAAGGCAGTCATAGAAAGACAGTACCATATGATTTCACTTATAAGTGGAATCTAATGAACAAAATCAACAAAATAGAAACAGACTCAGACAGAGAACTGGCTGGTGTCAGAGGGTTCAGGGGTTGTGGGACTAGGTGAAAACGGTGAAGGGATTAAGCAAAAAAAAGAAATACGCATAGTCACAGACTACAGTATGATGGTTTTGAGAGGGAGGAAGGGGTAGGTAGAGGAGGGTAAATCATAATGGATAAATCATAATGGAAAGAGACTCGATGGGTTGGTGAACACAATACAATTTACAGATGATGTGTTATGGAATAGCGCATCTGAAACCTATATAATTTTATTAACCAATGCCATCCCAAGAAAATCAATAAAAAGTAAAATAAATAAGTTTATTATTTTAGTAACTCTAATTGAATTTAACTAAGTCTAATAAAAGTATAAAGCTAATTAAATAGACTTACAGGCATAATTGTAGAAAGATAATTTAAGAAATGGAGTCCAGTATTTTAACAAAGAAATTACTATTTTCTAATGAATTACTTAAAGCCTAAAACCCTTCAAATATAACAATGAGTGTTATTTATATTATGGAAGTGACAGAGGCATGTGCTATATTACCTATTTTGAGTGTTAATAGTAACTTACTAATTACTAACAATAATTTTTTTCATATTCTTAGCACTGTAATATTATCTCCACCCCCATCCCCAAGCAAGAGGAGGGAAGATAGAGAGACAGACTCCTGCATGCACCCTGACTGACATTCACTCAGCAATCCCCATATGGGGCCAATGCTCTGCTCATATGAGTCCATGCTTGCAACAGAGCCATTTTTTAGCACTTGAGGTGGAGGCTCCATGGAGCCATCCTCAGCGCTATGGATGATGTGATACAACCAATCAAGCCATGGCTGCAGGATGGGAAGAGAGAGAAAAAAGAGGAGGGGAAAGGGTGGAGAACCAGATGGTCGCTTCTGTATGTCCTGACCAGGAGATCCACATGCCAGGTCAATGTACCACCACTGAGCCAACCAGCCAGGGTCTGCAATATTATCTTTAAAAAATAAATTGGGGCCCTGCCGGTTTGCTCAGTGGATAGAGCATCAGCCTGGCACATGGACATCCCAGGTTCAGTTCCCAGTCAGGGCACACAAGAGAGGCAACAATCTACTTCTCTCCCTCTTCCTCTCACCTTTCTCTCCCTCTCTCTAACCCTTCTCTCCCTCTTCCCTTCTAGCAGCCTGTGGCTCAGTTGCTTCAAGTGTCACCCCTGGGTGCTTGGTTGGTCCAGCGGGTCAACTTCAGGTGCTAAAAATAGCTCAGTTGATTCGAGCATAGGCCCCAGATAGGGGTAACTGGGGATGGGGGGGCTCCTGGTTGAGTGCATGGTGGATTTTGTCTCACTATCACCCCTCCTCTCACGTATAAAATAATAAAATGAATGAGTAAATAAATAAATCCATCTTCATCTTAATTCATGTGCTAAAAGGACATGTCCTATTATCAGTCCATTTACTTTTATTTTTTAAATAATAGTGCATTCTTTTTCTTTACCTATCTCAGCTGATCCTGGGCTGTCTACTCTTCATATTCTGCAGCTTCCCATGGCAACTTAATTTACTTTCTTTGCTTTGGTTACCATGTATATGCTGATGGTTCCAAATCCGTATGTCTAGTTCAGATCTCTAATTGATCTTTATATTATGTATCTACTTTTCTATTAGACATCTCTATTTGCAGTTTACCTGTAAGATATCTTTTCATTATGAGTAAACTAATAGTCTCCTCTGTTCTACTCTCTGAACCACCCAAATCTGTTCACACTCTTTCTGTGTTCCCTGTTTCATTAACTGTATATATGCTTAAGCAAGCATCCTTTTGTTAAGCTTATTCCTAAGTATTTTTGTTGTAGTTGCAATTGTAAAAGGAATTTATTTTTTCAATTCATTTCCTGAAATTTCATTGTTGATATATAGAAAAGCAATAGACATTTGTATGTTGATTTTGTATCCTGCAAATTTACTGTATTTCTTTATTGTTTCTAATAGTTTTTTGGTGGAATGTTTGGGGTTTTCTATTTACAGAATCATGTCATCTGTAAAAAGTGATACCTTCCTTCCCAATATCGATGCCTTTTCCTTCTTCCTCTTGCCTGATTGCTCTAAGACGTCCAGTACGTACTATGTTAAGAGTGGAGAGAGTGGACATTCTTGTCTTCTTCCTGAATTAAGAGGAAAAAAATTCAGATTTTCACCATTTAGTATGATATTGGTTGATGGTTTATCAATATGGCCTTTATTATGCTGAAGTACTTTCCTTCTATACCCATTTTATTGAGTATTTTCAACATAAGTAGATGTTGTATCTTATCGAGTATCTTTTCTGCACCTATTTATAGGACCATATGATTTTTGTCCTTTATTTTGTTGATGTGGTGTATGTATTATGTTGATCAATTTGTATATGTTGAACCATTCTTATGCTCCTGGAATGAATCCCACTTGATCATGATATGTATTATTATTTTTTTAATGTATTGTTATATTCAATTTACTAGTATTTTGTTGAAGATTTTTGCATGTGTATTCATTATAGATATTGGTGTAGTTTTCTTTTTTTGTGTTGTCCTTGCCATGATTTGGTATCAGGGTTATGTTGGCCTTATAAAATGTGTGAGAGAGTATTACTTCTTCTATTTTTTTGGAAGATTTTGAGTGGGATAGATGCCAAATCTTTGAATGGTTAGTAGAATTCACTAGTGTAGCCATCTGGTCTCAGACATTTAATTTTGAGGGAGGTTTCTGATGGTTGTTTCTGTTTTCTCCCTGCTCATGGGTCTATTTTAAAATGTTTTCCACTTCATAACTCAGTCTCAGTTGATTGTATAGTTCTAGGAATTTATCCATTTTTTTTCTTGATTTTTTAATTTGGTAACTTACAATGTTTCTTAGTAGTCTAGTATGATCCTTAGTATACGTATGATGTCTGTGGTGATTTCTCCTTTTTCATTTTGGATTTTGTTTATATGAGTCCTCTTTTTTCCTTAGTGAATTAGCCAGGGGTTCATCAATTTTATTGATATAGTTCGAAGAATCACCTTTTGTATTAATTTTTTCCATAATTTTTTTCTCTATTTCATTTAGGTCTGTTCTAATTTTTATTATGTCTTGTATTCTGGTGACTTTGGGTTGCCTTTACTCTTCTTTTTCTAGTTTTTTAAGATGTAATTATAGGTTGTTTATTTGAGATCTCTCTTGTTTCTTGAAATAGGCCTGTAATAGTATAAACTTTCCTCTTTTTATTGCTTTGTTGCATCCCAGAAATTTTGATATGTCATGTTCGTTTGTCTGTATATATCTTTTGATCTCTGTTTATATTTCTTCTTTGACCCAGTCAATTTTTAGAAGTATGTTATTTAATTTTCACATTTTAGTCTTTTTTTTTTTTTACTGCCTTTTTGCAATTGAAGTCTAACTTCAGAGCCTTGTGGTCAGAGAATGTGCTTGGTATAATTTTAATCTTCTTGAATTTGTTCAGTCTAGATTTGTGCCCAACGTATGGTCTATCCTTGAGAATGTTCCCTGCACACTAGAAAAGAATGTATAATCTGATGTACTGGGATTTAATGTTCTGTAACTGTCTATTCTCTCCATTTGGTCTAGTGTGTCATTTAGCACCAATATTTCTTCATTGATTTTTCTGTGTGGATGATCTATCTAAAATGTCAATGGTGCATTTAGTTCTCCAACTATGATTGTGTTTTTGTCTGCTTCAATTTTTAGATCTGTTAGTGTAGGTCTTATATATTTTGGTGCTCCATGATTTGGTGCATATATATTAAGAAGTGTTATGTCTCTTGATAATAGTTTCTCCTTTATCATTATGAAATATCCATCTTGTTTCTGTTACCTTTGTTGACTTGAAGTCAGTCTCATGAGATGTAAGTATGGCTACACTTTTTGGGGGGTATTTGCTTGGAGAATCATTTTCCAACTTTTTCACCTTAAGTCTACTTTTATCCATGCAGCTTAGATGTGTCTTCTGAAGTTTGCATATGGTTGGGTTTTGCTTCCTGGTCCAGTCTGCTACTCTGTGCCTCTTTATTGATGAGTTAAGTTCATTTACATTTAGGGTAATTATTGACACATGAGGATTTCCTGTAGCTATTTTATGTTTTGTTTTCTGGAGCTCTGTATCTCCTTTGATTCTCTCTTTTGTATTTCTGTCTATTTTGATTTGATGGTATTTCATACTTCTTCCCCTTTTTTCCTCTTTTTTTAAGCTATGTATTTTGTTATTGGTTCTTTTGTGGGTGATTGCCATTAGGTTTTTAGGAGAAAATTTTTCATATAAAAAAAGAGTCCTTTGTCTTATGAGTACTTCTGCCCTCCATCCTCCTCTACTACTGCAGATCTCTATTCTCTCCCCTTTTATGTTATTGTTGTCACAGATTATCCTTGTTTATATTGTAACCTTGTTGGAGTTTTTACTTGTAGTTTTGATTTGTTTTGTTCCTAGTTTCGAATAGAATAACACCCTTGAGTGTTTCCTGCAATAGAGATTTCTGGTGATAAATTTCCTCAGCTTCTATATGTCTGGAAATGTTTTAATTTTTCCTTCATATTTCAAGGATAACTTTTATGGAAATATATAGTATCCTTGGGTGGTAATCCCTCTCTTTCATTACTTTGAATTTTTGGGTCCACTTTCTTCTGGCTTGTAGAGTTTCTTTTGAGAATTTTGATGATAACCTGATGGGCCTTCCTTTTTATGTTAAGTTTTTTCTTTTCCCTAGCTGCCTTGAGGATTCTTTCTTTGTAGTTGACCTTAAATCGATTGAGTGGGCATCTTTCAGGCAAGATTGCAAGCCCAGCTGGGATTCCTTCACTGTATAGCTGTTCAACTGGTTGAAATTTCAAGTGATGGGATCAAGGGAATCTCTCAAAACACCATTACTCTGACATCCCCTACTTTATGTTTATTATATTGTATTGTTTACTATTCTCCCTCGATGCAGCTCTACTATAAGGAGACATGTATAAATAAGTCATAAGGTATTTTATTTGTAATAGCAATTACTTAAAATCCTGCTGTGTAAAATTAAGGGCAATGAGTTTGCCTTATCACTGTATCATCAACATTTATGGAATACCTGACATAATAAGTACTTAGTATATATTTGAATAGTATAATGCAGAAAGTTTGAGGTTAATTGCTTTCCTTCTGAAAAATGTTTTAAAATTAAGATGGTGGGCTTAAGAATTTGACCAGAGATGAAAAGTAAACCTCAGGTGGAAGCCTTCTTTGAAATATGTAAGTTGTTGAAGAACCTTAGCCATTTGGATTCTTTCCTACCTAACTTTTCCAAAGCAGTGGTTTTTAGACTTAAAAGAAATATTGTTACTTTTACATAAACGAGCAGTGATAGAGGTTACATCACAGAACTTTTAAGCTATAAATGTGAGCACAGAATAGTCAAATATTTCAGAATGACATTGTTTATCTCACTTAATCTCTAAACCTCCAAGCAATGTTTATTTGCTTGAAGAGAAAAAGCTTATTTCCCCCTGTACTGCTACGGATTAACTCTAAATTGAACACATATTGTCAAAGGTAAAAACAATTTTGAAATTGTGTGTTTGACAGAATTCATAGTATTCTAAATAAATTCTGTCATAAAATCTCAAGAGAACTGTGGCTAAAGGCCAGGGTTTCATTATGCCTTAATAGCAGTTGAGAGCTTAGGAAAGACTTAGAGAATTCTAAAAATGTTAAGTTATTAACTTTGTAACCGGCTCAAGAGCACTATAATCTTCCTAAACATTATAGTCTCCAAACCATTGTACTAGTGTGTGAAGCTCCATAAGGATAGATGTTGGAACTGTATGATTCTCTGCTGTAATCCTAGGGCCTAATAACATAGTAACATTGCAAATAAAGGAGCCCAGTAGATCTGGGTGAGTGAATTCTTTGTTAGAAGGAACTGTTGAATTCATTTCACCCATAATCCCCAATAGTGCCAGTTTTGTGACTAAATTAACTCTGACTTTAGAGCATAGGGATGACTTAATTAAGGTTATGAACAGGGAATATGAATAGTATTCTGTTTCCTTTGTATGTGTGAATGTTTTTATCCTAGAATGTCTTTTCAGGTCTGTTTACCATTGAGTAAGGTGATGTTGGCCCAAGTATTTACAGTAGGATAATGCCATAAACAAAAGAGATTGTGGACCCAAGGATAAAAAGGATTAAAATGTTAGAAGTAGGCTATGAAATATTTTTTTAATAAGGGGCAGAGGAAATTTTATATCTTCAGAAGACATTGGTAATCTAATATCCCTATCTCCTATTTGGCGTCTTATCCTAGCTAGTTAATATAAGACATTATATCCGCTTTCAGCTGACTTATTCAGCCATCTTGAATAAAGATGAAATCATTTCAAGTAACTGCTTGGAACTAGGAAATTCATAACAAAGTTGAAGAGGAAGAAAAAAGAACGGAGAATTTTTTAAAGTATAACAAATTAGAAACCGTAAATAAGAAGACAGAAAAGGTTCAGTTACATAATAACAAAGTATGACGAAGAAAAATGATCAACTACCTTAGAGTAAAGCAACAAATAATTCCAGAAACATAGGATTATTTATTGTAGGGGCAGAGCCCTCCTTATATAGCTATAAAAATCATTAATAGTCATTATGAATCTCTCTATTGTCAAGAAAAGATGATGTTCATTAAGTTATTTTTAAGAAAACAGTTAAGTCCATATTAACTTTTTTTTTATTAATTTTAATGGGGTGACATTGATAAATCAGGGCACATAAGTTCAGAGAAAATATTTCCAGGTTATTTTGACATTTGATTATATTGTGTACCCATCACCCAAAGTCAAATTGTCCTCTGTCACCTTCTATCTGGTTTTATTTGTGCCCCTCCCCTCTCCCTACCCACTCCTTCACCTCCCCATCCCCCCAGGTAGCTCTTGTCCGTGTCTCTGAGTCTCATATTTTATGTCCCATCTATGTATGGACTCATATAGTCCTTAGTTTTTTCTGATTTACTTACTTCACTCAGTATAATGTTATCAAGGTCCATCCTTGTTGTTACAAATGATCCGATGTGGTCATTTCTTATCGCTGAGTAGTATTCCATAGTATATATGTACCAAAGCTTTTTAATCCACTCGTCTTCTGACGGACACTTGGGCTGTTTCCAGATCTTCGCTATTGTGAACAATGCTGCCACGAACATGGGGGCGCATTTCTTCTTTTCGAACAGTGCTATGGTGTTCTTAGGGTATATTCCTCTAAGTGGGATAGCTAGGTCAAAAGGCAGTTTGATTTTTAAATTTTTGAGGAATCTCCATACTGTTTTCCACAGTGGCTGCACCAGTCTGCATTCCCACCAGCAATGCAGGAGGGTACCCTTTTCTCCATATCCTCACCAGCACTTATTCTGTGTTGTTTTGCTGATGAGCGCCATTCTGACTGGTGTGAGGTGATATCTCATTGTGGTTTTAATTTGCATTTCTCTAATGATTAGAGATGTTGAGCATTTTTTCATATGAATATTGGCCATCTGTATGTCCTCCTTGGAGAAATTTTTATTCATTTCTTTTGCCCATTTTTTGATTGGATTGTTTGTCTTCCTGGTGTTGAGTTTTATAAGTTCTTTATAAATTTTGGTTATTTACCCTTTATAAGACGTATTGTCGAATATGTTCTCCCATTGTGTGGTTTGTCTTTTTATTCTGTTCTTATTGTCTTTAGCTATGCAAAAACTTTTTAGTTTGATATAGTCCCATTTGTTTATCCTGCCTTTTATTTCATTTGCCTGTGGAGATAAATCGGCAAATATATTGCTGCAACAGATTTCAGAGAGCTTACTACCTATGTTTTCTTCTATTATGCTTATGGTTACACACCTTACATTTAAGTCTTTTATCCATTTTGAGTTTGTTTTTGTGAATGGTATAATTTGATGGTCTAGTTTCATTTTTTTTTGCAAGTAGATGTCCAATTTTCCCAACACCATTTGTTAAAGAGGCTGTCTTACTCCATTGTATGCTCTTACCTCCTTTGTCAAATATCAGTTGTCCTTAAAGGTGTGGGTTTATTTCTGGGTTCACTGTTCTGTTCCATTGATCTATGTGCCTATTCTTATGCCAGTACCAGGCTGTCTTGAGTACAATGGCCTTGTAGTATAACTTGATATCCGGAAGAATGATACCTCCTGCTTTATTATTCTTTTTCAATATTGCTGAGGCTATTCGTGTTCTTTTTGGTTCCTTATAAACTTTTGGAATACGTGTTCTATATCTTTGAAGTATGTCATTGGTATTTTAATTGGTATTGCATTGAATTTATAAATTTCTTTGGGTAATATAGACATTTTAATGATGCTTATTCTTCTTAACCATGAGCACAGTATATGCTTCCACTTGTTTGTATCTTCCTTGATTTCTTTTATCAATGTTTTATAATTTTCCGAGTACAAGTTATTATCCTCCTTGGTTAAATTTACTCCTAGGTACTTTATTTTTTTTGGTTGCAATAGTGAAGGGGATTGTTTCCTTAATTTCTTTTGCTGACATTTCATTGTTGGTATATAAAAATGCCTCTGATTTCTGAGTATTAATTTTATATCCTGCCACCTTGCTGAATTCATTTATCAGGTCCAGTAGTTTTTTGACTGAGACTTTAGGGTTTTCTATATACAATATCATATCATCTGCAATTAATGACAGTTTTACTTCTTCTTTTACAATTTGGATGCCTTTTATTTCTTCTTCTTGTCTGATTGCTGTGGCTAAGACTTCCAGAACTATGTTGAATAAGAGTGGTGAAAGGGGGCACCCCTTCCTGGTTCCTGATTTTAAGGGGATTGCTTTTAAATTTTGCCCATTTAGTATGATGTTTGCTGTGGCTTTGTCATAGATGGCTTTTATCATGTTAAGATATTTTCCCTGTATTCCCACTTTACTGAGAGTTTTGATCATGAATGGGTTCTGGATTTTATCAAATGCTTTTTCTGCATCTATTGAAATTATCATGTGATTTTTGTCCTTCCTTTTGTTTATGTGGTGAATCACATTGATTGATTTGTGAATATTGAACCAGCCTTGCCTCTCCAGAATAAATCCCACTTGATCATGGTGTACGATTTTTTTTTCATATATTGCTGGATCCGGTTGGATAATATTTTGTTGAGAATTTTAGCATCTAAATTCATCAGGGATATAGGCCTATAATTTTTTTTCTTTGTGTTGTCTTTGCCTGGTTTCGGGATCAGAATTATGCTCACTTCATAAAAGGAGTTTGGGCCTGACCTGTGGTGGCGCAGAGGATAAAGCGTCAACCTGGGAACACTGAGGTCGCCAGTTCAAAACCCTGCACTGGTCTGGTCAAGGCACATATGGGAGTTGATGCTTCCAGCTCCTCCCCCCTTTCTCTCTTTCTCTCTCTCTCTCTCTCTCTCTCTCTCTCTCTCTCTCTCTCTCACTCTGTATCTCCTTTCTAAAATGAATAAATAAAAAGAAATTTTAAAAAAAAAAGGAGTTTGGAAGTCTTCCTTCCTCTTGAATTTTTTGAAATAGCTTGAGAAGGATAGGAGTTAGTTCTTCTTTGAATTTTTGGTAGAATTCACTTGTGAAGCCATCAGACCCAGGACTTTCCTTTTTTGGGAGTGTTTTGATAACTGTTTTGATATCATTTGTTGTAATTGGTCTGTTTAGGTGTTCTGATTCTTCCAGATTGATTTTTGGAAGATTATATGATTCAAGAAATTGTACATTTCACCTAGGTTGTCTAATTTTTTGGCAGAGTTCTTCATAGTATTTTCTTACTATATTTTGTATTTCTGTTGTGTCAGTTGTTATTTCTCCACTCTCATTTCTAATTTTATTTATTTGAGACCTCTCTCTTTTTTTCTTGGTGAGTCTAGTTAAAGGTTCATCGATCTTATTTACCTTTTCAAAGAACTAGCTCCTGGTTTCATTGATCCTCTGTATTGTTTCCTCAGTCTCTATGTCATTTATTTTCACTCTGATCTTTATTATTTCCTTCCTTCTACTAATCCTGGGCTTTATTTGCTGTTGTTTCCCTAGTTCTTTTAGATGCAGGGTCAGGTTGCTTATTTGAGCTTTTTCTAGCTTCTTATAGTATGCCTGTAGTTGTATGAACTTCCCTCTCAGTACTGCTTTTACTGTGACCCATAAATTTTCAGTTGATGTATGCTCATTATCATTCATTTCTAGGAACTTTTTAATTCTTTGATCTCCTTGTTAATCCATTCGTTATTTAATAACATGCTATTTAGTTTCCAAGTGTTTGAGTATTTTTTAGTTTTTCTTTTGTGGTTAATTTCTAGTTTCATGCCATTGTGATCAGAGAAAATGCTTGATATGATTTCAATCTTCTTAAATTTGTTGAGACCACTTTTGTGTCCTAACATGTGGTCTATCCTAGAGAATGTACCATGAGCGCTTGAGAAGAATGTATATTCTACTGCTTTAGGGTGAAAAGTTCTGAGGATATCTATTAAATCGAGTTGATCCAGTGTATCCTTTAAGTCTGCTGTTTTTTTGTTAATTTTCTTTCTTGACGATCTATCCAGTGATGTTAGTGGGGTATTGAAATCCCCTACTATTATAGTATTACTGTTAATCTCGCCTTTATATCCATCAAAGTCTGCTTTATGTATGTCGGGGCTCCTATGTTCGGTGCGTAAATAATAGATACAAAACTTATATCTTCCTGTTGAATTGTTCCTTTTATCATTATGTAGCGTCCTTCTTTATCTCTTACTACAGCCTTTGTTTTAAAGTCTATTTTGTCAGATATAAGTATTGCTACCCCGGCTTTTTTTTTTCCATTTGCATGAAATATATTTTCCCATCCTTTTACCTTCAGTCTATGTGCATCTTTGGTTTAAGGTGTGTCTCTTGTAGACATCATATGTATGGGTCCTGTCTCTTTATCCATGCAGCTACCCTATGTCTTTTGATTGGATCATTTTTTCCATTTACATTTTAGGTTATTATTAGTGTGTAATTGTTTATTGCCATTTTATTCTTTAAAGCTGTATTCTTCTTTTGCTATATTTTTTCCCCCTTTGAACTGTTAACAACAAGCCCCTTAGCATCTCTGCAGAATTGGTTTGGTTTTAATGAATTCCTTGAGGTTTTCTTTTGTCTGAGAAGCTCTTTATTTCTCCTTCAATTTTAAACGTTAGCCTAGCTGGGTAAAGTTGTCTTGGTTGTAGATTCTTGTTCTGCATTACTTTGAATATATCTTGCCATTCCCTTCTGGCCTCAAGTGTTTCTGTTGAGAAGTCGGATGTCATCCTTATGGGGGCTCCTTTTTAGGTGATAGCCTTTTTTTCACTTGCAGTTTTTAAAATATACTCTTTATCACTTAGCTTTGGTATTTTAACTATCATGTGTCTTAGTATAGATTTCTTTGAGTTTCTCTTTAATGGAGTTCTCTGTGCTTCTTGAACATATGAAATGTTTTCCAGTCTTAATTTAGGGAAGTTTTCTGCTATGATTTGATTGAACAAAGTTTCTATCCCTTGTTCTTTCTCTTCTTCTTCAGGAACCCCTATGATGCGGATGTTATTTCTCTTCATGTTGTCACAGAGCTCCCTTAGATTTTCCTCAGATTTTTTGAGCCTCTTTTCTTTTTTCTGCTCTGCTTCTGTGCTTTTGTTTATTGTGCCCTCTAACTCGCTGATTCGATCCTCAGCTTCATCCATCCTCCTTTTAATTTCTTCCATTGTGGTCTTCAGTTCTGATACTGTATTTGTCATTTCTGTCTGATTCTTTTTTATTATTTCAATTTTCTTTTTTATACTTCCTATCTCTTTTTTTGGTGTTCGTAATGACTATTCATTGTTGCTCTAAGCTCTTTGAACATCCTAACTCATTATTTTAAACTCTGCATCAGGTCGTTTGGTTATATCTGATTCATTCAGGTCCTTCTCTGGGGATTTCTCTTGATTCATTTCGGTTGCATTTCTCTGCCTGCTCATTTTGTCTGTGTGTAAGAAGGGTTTGGCTACTTGAGTCCAATGGGTGTTGCAGTGTTGCCTCTATGTTTACTAGGTGTGGTCTCTCTGCAGGCCCACCTCCCCATCTGCTGCTGCCTAGGGCAGTTTGGTATGGTTGTTGCCAGCGCCTTCCGCTGCAGCTTTTGCTTTGGTTTCCACCTCACCTTTGCGGTAGGGGCTTTGTTCTTGTGCTGGCTCTATAAGTCTCAGCCGGTCTCAGCCTTCGCCTCTCTCCCACGGATGGTATTGCGCACCACATTCGGGCCACAAGCCTGAGCACCAAGGGCAAGGGTGAGCACTTTTGCTCAGCTGTGGGTCCCTGTCAGCTGGTTCCTCCTGCCAGAAGGGGCTTCTGGTGCATGCTCACCTGCGGGGCAGGCTTCTGCCGTGCCCCCGCCAACCTTGGCTTCTCGGCTGGGAGGAGCTGCTGCTACGGACTCAGCTCTGCCGTGGGCCGGGCTGCTGGTGCACACTCAACTGTGAGCCCGGGCTTCCACCCCACCTCTTCGGTCAAAGCCATTTCGTGCAGGGCTTCAAGCCTCGGAGGCCGGGTGAGGCTGCGTGTCCACTTGCCCCTGTCCAGCGGCGGATCTCTACCCATTCCGGGCTTCTGCTTACTCCCACAGGTGGGGTCGCAGGCAGGCCCTCAGCCACCGGACCACTTTCACGCGTCCCCTTTGCCCCGCTGGGCTAGACCAAGCTCACGCCAGCTGGATCGGCCTCTGCCCCCGCTGACGGAACCGTACTTCCGCGTCCTGTCGCCGCCTGCCCCCAGCAAGCCCTCAGCAGTCTGGGTGGGGGCGCTGCAGCTCAGACCCTAACACTCCATACTGTAGTCTTGAAAGCTCCTTCCTTCTAAGCGACTGTGCTCTAATTGCCACAGGGGAGCCTGTTTGGCTGCTGTCCTGCTTCACCTTGCTGGTTCCAGGGGAAATATTGTTTCATATTTGTGGAGTGACTCAGCCCAGGGTTTAGGGTGGTTGTCCCTCAAAGCTTTTCTCCCTGTGCCTTCTAGACCACACTCTCTTCCCACTGCTCCGGTTCTCTCCTCTCTCCCTGTCTCCCGGAGTCCCGGGTGAGTGGTTGTGAGAAAGGTTTTCTGTTCCGTCCCTTTAAGAAGAATCCTGGGTCTGAGACAACTGTCTCTTTCTCACAAACAGTATCCTGACCTGTTTCACAGCTAAATATTGTCCATACGCCTCTTCTAGGCTTTGGGGCTACAGGCTGAGGCTTTGTTCCTGGGATCCAGGTTCCTACCCTTCTGCTGGCCTCTCTTCCCGCCACACGAGTCTCTCCGGGCTGCCTTTCACTCCGGGAGCTGGGCAGCCCTTTCCGCGTTTTCGCTTTTCCTACCTGTCTCAATGTTGCTTCTTCAGTCTTCCCCGGTTGAAGAGTCCTCTCAGTCCAGTTCAACGTTGGTTTATCCAGATGATGGTTCTTAAAATCAAGTTATAATCCACTTTGGTTCTGGGAGTTGGAAGTTGGTACGTCCGCCTACTCCATCGCCATCTTGCCCCTCCCATATTAACTTTTAAAAGATTTCATTACATATAAAATCTATTCTCAGTCAAGTACTAGATCCAATCAAATACTAGATCCTGACTCTTAAAAGATCATGCCTTACTACAAAATTGTGAGTAGTTGAAAAATACTGAATTGTAAGTTGCCAACAAATTGTCATAAATAATAACAGATGAGATAGTTGAAATAAACAGTATTTTAAAAATAATAATTATGATATCTTCCCTGTATTGTCAACTGATATCTCAACATAATCACTTACAATAGGGTCATGAGTGAATATAAATCTGTATTTCAGTTAAATTTTTTATAATTTTTTTAAGGAATGGCACACTTATAGAAAAATATCTTTTTTTCTACCTTATCTGTATATTGCATTATGTTCAACATCCCAAATCACATCTTCCTCCATCTAGCCTTTTCCACCCCCACCCCACTTTCCCTTCTGCAATGCCCTCTCTGTTGTCTGTGTCTATAAGGTTTCTTTTCTTTGCTTAATTCCTTTTCCTTTTTTTTTTATTACCCAGCCTCAACTCCTATTCCCTCTGACAGCTGTCAGAATGTTCTTGTATCTATGAGTCTGTTTCTGTTTTGTTTATTGTGTTCATTAGATTCCACATAGAAGTTAAGTAGTATGGTACTTGTCTTTCTCTGACTTGCTTGTTTCACTTAGCATAATGATCTCCAAATCCATCCACGCTGTCAAAAATTTTTCTAACTTCGTGCCAGATATGAGTTTGTCATTTTTTGCTTCATTGTAGCAAAAAAGTTTTTACTAGGAATAGAAGTGTCAGATCTGTTATGTCTTGGATTTTATTTATTGTAATTTCCTTGCATTTTAATTTTTAGATTATCTTTAGTCTTGATGGTTTTTTGATTTTGTTTTTGCCAGGAATCTTGGTAATATACTCTTTCATGGTGCTTAATTTGATTAAAAAACATAATTCAGTCTACTTACCTGGCAGCAAGGAAACTCAGTATGTTGTAGTATGCTATTAGGGAATAAATAGTAGTGATATGACACTGTCATTCTTCTGTGTGTTGGAACTCAGTCTCATCCCTCAGGTAGCACAACACATCATTGGGAAACTTGAACACCAGACATAGGGACTCTGAGGTGTGTATTAATGAGGGTTCCTCAGAGGAACAGAACCAATAGGGTGTGTGTAAATAAAAAAAGGTAGAAGAGTTATCTTAAGGAATAGGCTCATGTGTTTGTGGGGGGTTGGCAAGTCCAAAATCTGCAAGCAGGCCAAGAGACTAGATACCCAGGGACATGATGTTGTTGCAGTTTGTGTCTTAAAGCAGACTGGAGGCAGAAATCCCTCTTTCTCATATGATCGTAATCTTTTTCTGTTAAGGTCTAAGACTAATTGAATGAGGCTACCCACTTTATAGAGGGTAATCTGTCCTATCTCAGTCATATTGGGCATCCCTTAAGTCACCCATCTTGTTCACTTGCTCCTCTTTGGAGGTTCAATGTTTGCTTACATCCCACTCTGACACCGATAAGCTCACCTCACTGGAGGTGCCCTAGGAATTGTAGTATATTGGTTGCAATGCATGCACTTCAGGGTTTAGGATATGTGTGACCCACATATTTGTACAGCCAGGTTGTTTTTCATCGGCTCTGGAAAGTTTCCTTGAGCAGAAGCAGGCTGGGCCACTGCATTCAGTTTTTAGTTTATGCAGTAATATATTAACTTAGTATTTTTGTATTCGAAGAAGGACACCGTTTCTCTAAATCACAAAGACACAAAATACATCATTATATTGCTGGAATTTTATCTTTTTTTTTTTCATTGTCATTAGTGTGACAGTTGTATATATAAAACTTTACTTCAATCTCAGTAAGTACAAAATTATGTTTATATAATTTTTGCAAATTGCAACTTTTTAGGTGTATATTTTTTGTATTTGGTTTTGTAATTACTAATGTGGCTTAATGTTAACGGTTTTTAGTTTACTTTTAACACTTTTGTCACTATCTCTGTACATCATTTTTCCATTTATATGTAAAGGTCTTGACTTTTTGCTTTTAAATTAAATTCTTTATATAGTTTTAATATTCTCTGGTGTTATAAAATGTTATAACATTTTCCTACGTACTTTTATTTACCATTGCTTTCTTCTCATTGTGTGTTTACTTTTCTTAAAAGTCATTATTTTCTCTATGATATTTTTTCAGACTAGATTATTTTCAGCTATTTTTTTCTTTAGTACAAACTCTGGATCTGACCTACCTGGGATTCAGATTATATATGTTTCAATACCAACTGATCTGAGGTTTATTTTTAGATATGATTGAAGCAGTGGATTTAATTTATCAGGTAAAATTTTACATGTAGCTGAAGCTATTCTGTATTCCTATGTTCTTAATTTGGTTATTTACTATATAGTTTTTAATATTTTTTGTTTTAATTTTTAATAATTACTTAACTTCTCATTTTCTCTCACCATTTTATTATTTCTGTCAGTTCAAAAAATATACAATCTTTTTGGGGGATGTTTATTGCAATTGAATTAAATATTGAGCGAGTTTGGACAACAAACATTTTTACATTAGTTTTCCTGTGTAGCAACATTCATTAAAGTATTCATAATCTAGTTTTGTGGCTTTTTTTGTGAAGTTTTATTATCCTTAAATGAAGAGATAGTTATTTGTTATGTTTTATATTAGTTATCTGCAAGAACAATTAACTTTGAGTGCAACTTTTTCAAATACTTTAAAACTATCCTCTAACAAAAGCCATGTTGTACAGAGGCCAGTTTTGCCAGGCTGTTATTTGCTCCTTTATAGTCTTAAAAATAACAAACTATTTTTCTTTTTTAAAAAAATCCTTAATTCAGGTTATTAATAATTTCTACTGTCATTGTGGTTTTTCTTCATATTTTTTAAACAGTAATCAAAATGAGAGCATTCATTTTAACTGAATTTCTAAATTAGTTGCATACTTGTTTATTTTTATGGCTACAAAAAAGTGGAGTTAAAAGTGATCTTTAGCCAGTATATGACTTGCCTGGAGCCCCCCAGCCAAGGCACATCTGAGAAGCAATCAATGAACAGCTAAAGTGCCACAGCTATGAGTTGGTGCTTCTCATCTCTCTTCCTTCCTCTATCTCTCTCTCTTTCTAAAAATAGAAAAGTGATCTTTAACCAGTATATGTGTACGTACACACACACACACCTGTTTTCTCATGCCTCTCTGTAGCTATAGAAACAAATATTGTGAATAAACTTCTAAAATTATTAGTGGCTAATATAAAGTAAAGGACCTTTTCCCAAGCATAGTGCATTGGCAAAATTCTGAAGATGCTATTTCTTTTCATCCTTTATTTATTCAAATATTAATCTAGGTACTGCTGTGAATGCCCTTTGCAGTTATGATTAAGGCTACTAATCAATTGACCTTAAAATAGGGAGATTATCTGGATGGGCTTAATATAATCCGAAGAGCTCATAAAAATGGAGAGCTTTCTCCAAATGCAACAGAAGGGGTAAAGGGAATTTAGGCATATTTGAAGTATAAGAAGGATTTAACGTGCTGTTGTTGGCTTTGAAAATGGAATGGGCTATTGTTGCGTGATTACAATGATCACCATGATGGCAGCACAAAAAATGTTGTCGTTAAGAATAGGAGTCTGGCCTGACCAGGTAGTGGCACAGTGGATAGAGCGTTGGAGTGGGATGCGGAGGACACAGGTTTGAGACCTTGAGGTCGCCAGCTTGAGCGTAGGCTTATCTGGCTTGAGCAAAAAGCTCACCAGCTTGGACCCAAGGTCACTGGCTCGAGCAGGAGTTACTCAGTCTGCCGAAGGCCCATGGTCAAGACACATATGAGAAAGCAATTGATGAACAACTAAGGCAGGGATCCCCAAACTTTTTACCCAGGGGGCCAGTTCACTGTCCCTCAGACCGTTGGAGGGCTCAACAATAAAAAAAAAACTATGAACAAATCCCTATGCACACTGCACATATCTTATTTGAAAGTAAAAAAACAAAACAGGAACAAATACAATATTTAAAATAAAGAACAAGTAAATTTAAATCAACAAACTAACCAGTATTTCAATGGTAACTATAGGTGCGGATGCATCCTGTGCTCCTCTCACTGACCACCAATGAAAGAGGTGCCCCTTCTGGAAGTGCGGCGGGGCCGGATAAATGGTCCTAGGGGCCACATGTGGCCCGTGGGCCGTAGTTTGGGGACCCCTGAACTAAGGTGTCGCAACGAAAAACTGATGATTGATGCTTCTCATCTCTCTTTATTCCTGTCTGTCTCTATCTATCCCTCTCTCTGACTCTCTCTCTGTCCCTGTAAAAAAAAAAAAAGAAAAGAACAGGAGTCTGGGCATTCATGTGAAGGCATGGTAAGATCTTTTCACTTAATTCTGTATGCCCTTCTCTGATCTCTGTATATGGAGTTTCTGAGTTATTCCTTTAGGTTTTTTGGATGTTTTCTTAGAAACTGAATATTCATGTCTTTCTCAAGCTTCTCCTTCACTATTTCCCATTTCAAAGTTTCTCAGATAAGTTCTGTAAAATAATATATAATTAAAAATGTAATTCATCCGAAAATTAATTTGGGAAAACGTTTAATGAAAAAAATGAAGTCGAGCCTGACCAGGCGGTGGCACAGTGGATAGAGCATTGGACTGGGGTGCAAAAGACCCAGGTTCATAACCCCAAGGTCGCTGGCTTAAGCAAGGGGTCACTCAGTCTGCTGTAGCCCCTGGTCAAGGCACATATGAGAAGGCAATCAATAAACAACTAAGGTGCCGCAGTGAAGAATTGATGCTTCTCTTCTCTCCCTTTCTGTCTGTCCCTATAAGTCCCTTTCTCTGTCTCTGTCACCAAAAAAAAGAAAGATTGAGTTTCTTAATTATAGAGCTATTATTATATGATCACATGCCTGTAGCTCTTCAAAAAGAAAATATATTACCCACATTCATTGACCTACTGACTAAGAAGCATCTTGCGAAATGCTTTCATGAAATGCACTTTGGGAATTAATTCCATGAGCCAACATTTGTCTTCTCTTTAATTAAAGAGAAGTCAAGTTATTAAAGCTTGAGTTCATCTACATGATACAGATTAACCAACCTTTACTCATCATATTGTCCCTCTAGTATATTTTATGTTCATTACTACCAGAATATGGAGGGGTACTATTGTCTGGCTGTTACACCTTGCCATTAATATCAATGGTCTTAAAACAATCCAAGTGCTTGTCTATAGTTGAGTGGACAATAAAAAACTGTAGTACATTTTACACTATGGAATATTATGCTGCCATAAAAAGAAGGAAACCTTAACTTTTGAGACAGCATGGGTGGAATTGGAGATTATGAAATAAGCCAGTCTGAGAAAGACAAACAACATATTTCACCTATATGTGGAATCTAATGATAAAAATGAGCTAACAAGCAAAACAGAGACAAACTCATACATAGAGAGCAGGCTGACAATTATTTGGAGGGTTGAGGTAGTTAAGAGAGGTGGAGGGACAGAGCAAAACAAGACAAAGAAAAACCATGGACGTAGACAACAGTGTGGTGATTGCCAGGATGGAGGGAAATGGAGAGTATGGGGACATAAGTGGTGATGGAGGAAGACTTGACTTGGGGGTAAATATACAATACAATGTACAGAGATGTGTTGTAGAATTGGGCACCTGAAACCTGTATAATTAACTAGTATCACCCTAATAAATTTAATTAAAAATAAAAATTTTGCCTGACCAGGCGGTGGTGCAGTGGATAGAGCGTCGGACTGGGATGCGGAAGACCCAGGTTCGAGATCCCGAGCTCGCCAGCTTGAGCGCGGGCCCATCTGGCTTGAGCAAAAGCTCGCCAGCTTGGACCCAAGGTCGCTGGCTCACAGCAAGGGGTTGCTCGGTCTGCTGAAGGCCCGCGGTCAAGGCACGTGTGAGAGGGCAATCAGTGAACAACTAAGGTATCGCAATGGCAGTGAAAAACTAATGATTGATGCTTCTCACCTCTCTCCCCTCCTGTCTGTCTGTCCCTGTCTATCCCTCTCTCTGACTCTCTCTCTGTCCCTGTAAAAATAAATAAATAAATAAAAATTTATAGTCTTTGGCACTCAGAATTTCAGGGGTATGTGATAGATATAAAAATGAAGTGGATTATATTAAAAGTGCTAAGAATGGTTTGCCAAATAAATGTTAAAAGCCAAGTCTTCAATTGGAGTCAGAATTTCTGTTTTAACCATATTTTAGCTGTTCCTTCAATAAATGAATTTAGGGAGTGACATGCTATTTACATAATGACTCTCAAAAATGTTCTTTTTTTCCCTCAAAAAGATAAGAGATGGAAATCTATGTATTTTTCCCTTCCCTTACTTCAAACTAGCAGGGATAATAAATAAGGCCTAGATTATAGATTTCAACCATTTTAACCTTAGAGCCTTTTCTTCAGAGAAAACATTTTATAGTCTGGTCAAAGGGTATATAGTCTCCCAGATGCTCCTATATCTGCCTTTGTTGGGCCTTGAATGAACTTTATAAAATACCTATCTCTGTAGAGAGTGCTTTGAAAAAACACTGTTTTAAACTGCACACTTGGATAAATGTAGCCAAGTTTTTTTATGTAATGGCCAAAATAATTTTACTTAGAGTTTATAGCTCTCTTTTAATATGTCCTGAGAAGTTCAAGGTGCTGTTCTTTACATTGGCAGTATACCAGTCAGGAAATTATGTAGGAAATAAAATCTTGTATTTCCTTATTAAACTACTTAACCATCAGGATGTAATTGAGAAGGAAAGAGTAAAGAAGTATGATCTTATAATTTAACTGTTTTAGAGAGAACAAAGACAATATTGCATAAAAAACAACTTTTATTTAAATTTTCTATGCTATTTGAACAGTCTATGTATTTTTACATATAATAAGGCTTTTTCTTGACACTTTTGTGTAAAGAAGGAAAAATTGTCAAGTGAAATTAGAAAGAAGACTGAATTCCTAAGTTTTAAAAATATTTTATATAATACAATTTTAAGATTCTCTGAATAAATTTAAAGAAACATTATTTACTAAGGAATATAAACAAACATTTCAAAGAGTCACTAAAATGTAGAGGAAGCATAACAAACTTTTTAACCAAATTTTGTTTTCTAACAGTATTGCAGTTAGTTGTCCTTCAGAAAGTCATTTGCTTCCTGACTAATTAGCCTCTTGACCTGTTAGATTTTCCTTATTAGAAGAGACAAATTTTTCCAAATATTTGTCATACAAACATTAGTAAATTCAGCCATTCCTTTTGTTTCTTATAAAGTATAATGACAGCCTAGTGCACATTAAAAAAATTGTGTTCAAATGCCCCAGAATGATCTCCAATAAATATAAACATTTCAACAGTGCTGCCCTAAAACACAAAATTTATTAACACTGTTTAATGAAGTTTCAGTGCCTATACCACTGTCCTTTTGAACATTCTTTTTTTTTTTTTAACAGGGACAGAGAGAGAGTCAGATAGACAGGAACAGAGAGAGATGAGAAGCATCAATCATCAGTTTTTTGTTGCGACACCTTAGTTGTTCATTGATTGCTTTCTCCTATGTGCCTTGACCGCGGGCCTTCAGCAAACCGAGCAACCCCTTACTCGAGCCAGTGACCTTGGGTCCAAGCTGGTGAGCCTTTTGCTCAAGCCAGATGAGCCCACACTCAAGCTGACGACCTTAGGGTCTCGAATCTGGGTTTTCTGCATCCCAGTCCGACACTCTGTCCACTGTGCCACCGCCTGGTCAGGCATGAACATTCTTAATGGTGGTAAATTGTTGTGGTTTATTTTGATGTTAATGTTTGGAGAACTGTTTCAGTAGAAAATGATATGGCTGTTATAAGCCCTAGGTTGCTTTGGAAAGAGGGATGAAGCATGAAAAGTATAACCTAAGAATGGCTATCTAAATGTTATTAAGCATCTTGGAAGAAAATTTTAGTTGCATATCCTAATGAAGAATGCTAAACATTAACTCAGAGATGGGTCCACAAATATTACTTAATATTTTTAGCTTGTATCTTGTATATGTAAATACTGAGTGTTATTCTAAACTGATTAAGAAATAATTATACTTTAGTAGTATAGTCAAGGGATACAGGAATTTATCTACAGTGTGTCTGTAAAGTCATGGTGCACTTTTGACCCGTCACAGGAAAGCAAGTGCACCATGACTTTACAGACACACTGTATTTTAGTGATTAGAGTCTAGAATTTTGGGGAGGCAACTGTAGCAGCTTTCTGGAAAGAAAGAAGGAAATAAAAAGAATATCTGCTTGGTAAATTTTCTGTTCCCATAAATACAAGCTGTGCTTCTTAAAACTGAAGTCATTGAGATATCTTTTCATATTTAAAATAAATCTGCCTTTGCTTAAGCTAGTTTAAATGATATTTCTCTTCTTGCAACTAAACTATACCAGACAAAAACAATGATTCTGTAAACCCTTGTCTTCATCATCACTGCCTATACATGAAAATTCAGAAGACTCAAGAGGATTCTGTGAACCATCCCATATCATATCAAATTGTGATTTGTATGTGATACATACTTTGCTTTCTAAGTGGAAAGGGCCATAGATTTCATCAGGTATTCAAAGAAGTCTGTTTCTTATCATTGGATCTCACAGTCCCATGATCATGCCGGTTTTTATCCTATATGTGGCATGTTGAAAATGGTGCCCTTTAGAGCTTTGCTGCTGTTAGATATAAATTAACAATCTAACAAAAATTTTCCATGGAATTTGGCCCTTGAGAAAATTTACTAGGTAGTAATATTGTTTCCTATTAAGTCTTAATTTTTGTTCATTGGAGTATGTCTAGCTGGAAGTTGATATACATAGAAAGGTTTGAACTGGGTAAGAGAGTGGTATTTTGCTCCATCAAGAACTGATCTAAAATTTTAGAATTAGAATGGACATTAGAGCTCATCTCCTCTAAGCTTTTCATTTTACAAATGAGGAAGCAGATAAAAAAGGATAAATAAAATGTATAAGGTCACTTGGTGAAGCACAAGTAAATATCAAGTTCGGTTGGTTATCTGTCTCCAGACCCTTTTTTACTATACCTGACTTTTGTGATGTGTTGTCAATTCACTTAATGTTTTTACAACACTATGAGGAAGGTGTTACTACAATTCTCATTTTAGTGACTGTTTTCTGTTTTTTAACAGTCATTTTGAAAAATACTGCCATGTATAGATCTGTGCTTATTCATGACAGTGAAGTTATATTCCTTCCCACCTAGGGATCAATGGAAAGGGCCATTTTTTTATTTAATGAGAGGAGGGGAGGCAGAAACACACATTGTCATACATTCTGGCTGGGATCCATCCAGCAAGCCCACTAGGGGGCTATGCTCTGCCCATATGGGGCATTGCTCTGCTGCTCATCAACCGAGCTCTTCTTAGCACCTAAGGCAGAGGCCATGGAGCCACCCTCAGCACCCAGCGCATAAGGCCAACTTGCTCCATTCAAGCCATGGCTACAGGAGGGGGAAGGGAGAGAAGCGAGAGAGGGAGAGATGGAGAAGCAAATGAGCACTTCACCTGTGTGCCCTGTCCGGGAACTGAACCCGGGATATCTACACTCCAGGCTGATGCTCTACCAATGCGCAAACCAACCAGGGCCAGGGGTTTAATTACTTTTTGTGTATTTGCGTTTTTGTTTTTAAAACTCAAAGTGAGTTTTAAAACAATGTTAAGGGCAGAAAGACTAAAACAGTGTCGTGGACTAAAGAAAAAGAACTACAATACAGTTAAATCAGTGACTGAACAACATTTCAAATGACACTTGATGTGTTTCAGAAATACTGTGGAAAGTTCACACCTACTTGAAAACATATACTTCTACACTTAGTTTGCTTCTAACTAAAAGACAGTCACCCAAGCTCAGTAATTCTCTCCTTTATTCTCTGGTCTCCTCTCCCCATTTTCTCCTCAGAAAAGCCTGCTTATCCTATAGGTCCCAGCTATGGGTTTCCATTTTGTTCCACCATTATTCTATTTATGTAAAATCTTCTATGCAACCATTGTGTTGTTTTCATGTTGTATATTTGCATATGTGTCTTCTTTATTTTGTTTTTGTTTTTGTTTTTTTTGGCCCTGGAAAGCGGCGCCGCCAGGCGTGGGGCCCAATCATATAAGGAAAATACTGCAGGCTCATCCGGGGGCTGCATTGGGGACCGGGACACCCCTGCCCTAGGACCCTCGCTGCATCTCCTCCATACCAACCTCCCAGCCCCCATTCCGTGACCCATCCCAGCCACCCACCGACGCCCTGCGACCTCTGCATGTGTGTCTTCATAACTAGAGTTAATCCCTTGGGTATTGGAGGCAGACAGGTATAATAGGTATTTTATATTTGTCATAGTATAGATATGTATACATTGAAAGCTATCGTTTAATGATACTAAAGGTACTGAATTTTTATAGAAGATTTAATAAATAATTTCAAATAAAATGACTTCTAAGACTAAACAGTCTTAACTACTTATTTATGATTGTAGCTATTTAATATAAACTTTTAAAAACTGCCTTTCAAAATCTAATCTTATTTCTCATTTCAGAACTTAAGCAACTTTCAGGTTAATTGGCAGCTCTATATTTTCACATCAAAAATTAGAACCGCCTGACCAGGCGGTCGCACAGTGGATAGAGCGTTGAACTGGGATGCAGAACACCCAGGTTCGAGACTCCGAGGTCACCAGCTTGAGCGCGGGCTCATCTGGTTTGAGCAAAAGCTCACCAGCTTGAGTCCAAGGTCACTGGATCAAGCAAGGGGTTATTCGGTCTCCCGAAGGCCCGCGGTCAAGGCACATATAAGAACCCAATCAATGAACAACTAAGGTGTTGCAACAAAAAACTGATGATTGATGCTTCTCATCTCTCTCCATTCCTGTCTGTCTATCCCTATCTATTCCTCTCTCTGACTCTCTCTCTCTGATTCTCTCTCTGTCTCTAAAAAAAAGAAAGAAAGAAATTAGGACCTATAATCTGACAAAGATTTGTTTTGCTTTGTTTTGTTTTGAGTGAAAGCTACTCTGAAATGTGGTTTGTATATAAGATATTGATAATTCCTAATCCTTCAACTTCAGTGAGAAAGAATAGTTACTTGGCATTGTTCAGGAAAAAATCAAAGTTTTGTTTTACTGTTTAAGTACTTTTTTGTTACATAATTTATTCTTACATTGTGAATGTCAATTTTTTGAATTCCAGATAACTAACACCACATTAGTGACCATTTAACTTGCATATAGCCTGACCTGTGGTGGCGCAGTGGATAAAGCGTCGACCTGGGAACACTGAGGTCGCCAGTTCAAAACCCTGTACTGGTCTGGTCAAGGCACATATGGGAGTTGATGCTTCCAGCTCCTCCCCCCTTTCTCTCTCTTTCTCTCTCTCTCTCACCCTGTGTCTCCTCTCTAAAATGAATAAAATAAAAAGAAAAAATTTTAACTTGCATATAAAAGATTTTCCCCAAAATAAATTTATATTAATGATAATTTGCATAAATAGTAGTAATGTTTGTTGTTTAGTTATGAAGTATTGGTTCTTCAAATACAGAAATATTGATGTCAGGATTTAGTCTTTTATCAATAAAAGTCATCTAGATATGACAGTAGATCTCATAAGATTGATTTATTTTGGACTATGTGACAACAAATTGCCTAAGAATTTATTAAGGATCAATCTGAGAGAGACCAGGATAGTTCTACATAGTATTAATATAAAAGAATTGTTTATTTTTCTTGCAGAAAAAAATTGAAATATAGTGATCAAATTGAGAAAAACAGGTCATTCATATTAGTCGTATCAGTATTGAGTGTTTTAACAATTTTATTGCAGGAAAAGTTGAGAATTCACATATTCCAAAAGGGATATTAGCACCTTATAAAAACATGCAGTTTTTAAAATATAATATATGTTGTGAATGAGGAAAATAAGATATATGAAGATTAAGATGGAACCAAAGGTGAGGTTAATATAAACTATAGCTACTGAGGATTCTTGTATACTTGTTAGAAATGAGCCACAAATGTAGCTTATCATCACAATGCATTCCCTAGAAAGGACATGCTATATTTCTTCAAAATATTTTCTTTTCACTTGACAGCTTTTATCTAAGTGAAATGAACCTGTCAAATTTTAATTCATCTGCCACTTAACCTTAGTAGGTCTATAAAGAGAATTCAGAGTTTATGGGCTTGAATTAGGAAAAACCTTAATCTATATTTTTATTAACTTTTTTTTTAATTGAATTTATTGGGATGACATTGGTTCACAAAACTATACAGGTTTCAAGTGTACAACACAATAAAACATCACCTGCACACTACATCATGCTCCTTCTGTCCCAAGCAAAGTCTCTTTCTGTCCCTATTTTCCTCTGTTCTAATTAAAATGTAGCATTTCCTTCTTTTAGGGATGTAGGTAACAAAATCCAGCATCTATGACTCTGTCGCTTATAGGAATCATGGATATTATAGTTTCTATATATATATAAATACTGTCATCACTACTTTGAAATTATCTTAGTTATTAGATCCATTGCTAGATCTTCATTATTTAATGGGTTACTAAAGAAACACATATTACTATATCATAATGTTTTAAAATACTAGTTTGATAATTGGATTTTTTATATCATTTTAGTATATTTCTTTGTAATTAAGTTTATTTATTCATTTGAAAACTTTATTTTGAAAAGGATCCGTACACTTTGCCAGACTGCCAAACAAGGTTTATGGGCCAAATGTATTTAAGAATCTCTGACTTAGAGGAAGAAACTGCATATGATTGTGTGATGGTAGGTTTTCTTTTCTGTACTCATATTTCTTCAATAATTGAGTTACCGGAACAAGCCGGGTTTGAGTTGCCCAGTGCTGCAAAGCCAATCACAGAGATGAGGACCAAGTGGAATATGAGTGTCTTTAATCAAATTGCAGGCAACCTGAGAAGGCAGGGAATTTAATGTCTAAAGAACTGCTTTAACATTCTCACAGTGCTGACTCTTCAGGGCTGTTAGTAATAGTACAGGGGCAAAGTTCGTGCAGTTAGTCACATAGAAAAGGCAGCAGCAAGGTGTTCTGTTCTTGAGATAATGGACCATCGGTCTTTGCATTCCTCCCAGACAGATGGTTCAGACTGGCTGTCTCCTTTCTCAATCTTTGAGCTCTTCCCTGAGCACTTTCCAGGGCTGGGCTTCTCCTAGATGCTTGCTTCCAAAGATGTTTCCCAGGCTCTCCTGCAAAGATAAACTTCTCACTGCATTTCAGAGAGGAAGGCCAGGGAACCATTAAGAGAATAGCAAGCAAACTACGGTGGGCCGCATGCGGCCCCCTGAGGCCATTTATCCGCCCCGCTGCACTTCCAGAAGGGGCACCTCTTTCATTGGTGGTCAGTGAGAGGAGCACAGGATGCATCCGCACCCATAGTTACCATTGAAATACTGGTCAGTTTGTTGATTTAAATTTACTTGTTTTTTATTTTAAATATTGTATTTGTTCCCGTTTTGTTTTTTTACTTTCAAATAAGATATGTGCAGTGTGCATAGGGATTTGTTCATAGTTTTTTTTATTGTTCAGCCCTCCAACGGTCTGAGGGACAGTGAACTGGCCCCCTGGGTTAAAAGTTTGGGGACCCCTGCCCTAACCCTTACATAATTTCCTATTGATTATAACTAAATGTTACTACTACTAAAGTCAAATTTCTAACTCTTGGGTTCCCCTATCAACTAGATTATTTGCATATCTATTAGACTTCAAATTATGTTAATTAAAGTTATAAATAATTCAGAGAAGCTAGTATTTGTTTGAAAACACTTAAGAAGAATAAACAGCCTGACCAGGCAATGGTGCAGTGAATAGATCATCGGACTAGGACACAGAGGAGCCAGGTTCAAAACCCTGAGGTCACCAGTCTGAGCCCAAGGTCGCTGGCTTGAGCAAGGGGTCACTAGGTCTGCTATACCCCGCCACCCCCTATCAAGGCACATATGAGAAAGTAGTCAATGAACAACTAAGGTGCCACAACAAAGAATTGATGGTTCTCATCTCTCTCCCTTCCTGTCTGTCTGTCCCTATCTGTCCCTCTCTCTGCCTCTATGTCTCTGTCACACAAAAAAGAAAATAAACATGCATTATAGGTAGCACCTCATGTGTTATTACAATTAGCACTACTATGTACCATAATTTTTAATTTTTTTAACAATTTAATGAAAAATTGGTTCTGAGGTTAAATTCCTTGTTATTTATATTGACCATATTAATGGTTAAGTGAAGTCTGCCTGTTATGATCACCCCAGGTTGGCCCTCTGGACTTTCTGATGAAGAAACTTCAGAGTCATTAAGCAAATTATTTAGAGCCAAATTGCACTTAGTACACCAAATGTATTTACAAACATTATTGTTCACTTTCATATTAGTGACAATAAAATAACAGTATTTCTATTGTTTATTTAAATATTCTCTTATAAGTGTTGTCTCTGTTGGCACAAGCTAATATTATGCCTAAACTTAAAAGTTAACTGGAATATATGGCTACGAGGATATTCCAACTAATTTCCCAAATTTAAAAACATTTTTAAATGTTGCATAAATCATAAAAATACCAAAGAACTGATACATCCCTAATGCAGATGCTGATGGGAACTCAAAATGGTAGGCAGAGCACAAAGCTTTTTTTTTGCCTTGTCCAAACCGGCAAACTTGAACTTTGGTGTTTTTACTTCACTGATTGAGTTAAAACAGTGTTTTGTTTTGTTTTTTTGTGTTTTTTACAGGGACAGAGAGAGAGAGAGAGATAGGGACAGACAGACAGGAATGGAGCCTTGGCTGCGGGAGGGGAAGAGAGATAGAGAGGAAGGAGAGGGGGAAGGGTAGAGAAGCAGATGGGCACTTCTCCTATGTGCCTTGACCGGGAACCAGACCTGGGACTTCCACACGCTGGGCTGATATTCTACGGCTGAGCCAACCGGCCAGGGCTGAATTCAAGTTTTATTCATCATAAAATTCATAGAAGTCCTCATCACTGTCCAAAAAGTGGGAAATGCAAGTAAAAAGTCTACAACCACTGTATAAGACTCACCAGAAAAAGGTGAGTCTTATACATTTGGAAATATGGTATCCTCTCAATTTAAGGTTGAACCAGAGTAAATCTACTTCATTCATCCAGAGCATGATAGACCATGAAAAGTTGAAACTATAAGGTATCCCAAGCAAAAGCTAATAGTCCAAATTCATTCATATCATCAGGTTGGTCCAAAAAACTGAAAACCCATATTTATTTAGTTGAAAGGGGTCCTACAGTGCTGGATCCCAGGTTGCCTGAAAGTAGTATAAATGAATGCTTCTGCTTTAAAAATCTTTGTAAATCATTATGAATAGCTTATAGTAAAAGATAATTACTAAGCATGAATGGCAACAAAATACCATGATCTAAAGCCAGCAGACAGCAAGGACAGATCTAGAAAAATCTCAGTTCTACGTAGACCCCAAATACTAAAATTATGAGTCACAGTACATAAACTTTTTTAAAAAAAGAGAATTGCTTGAAATTTTCTGCAGAAACTAGAGACTTTAGGGAAAGTCAAAAATTTTAAATAGAATTTCTAGAAAGAAAAAATGAAATTAAATAATTCAGCATAACTTAAAGAGGAAATTATTGAACTGGGTAAGACAGATTAAATGAAATTGTCCAGAATGCCACATGCAAACAAGAAAATACAATATTAATTAAAATGGTGAAGACAGGGAAGATAAAATGAAAAGTTCTGCTTTTTGGAGTTTCAGAAGAAGAAGAAGGAATGGGAAAGCAAGCCCTTACTAAAAGAAATTTCAAAGATATATTTTAGGCAGAAGGAGAAGATTCCATACAGAAAGTTTGAGGTGAAAGAAGGAAGGGGAAACCAAAGAAAAGAAAAGAGAAGAGAAAAGAAAAACCACAAACATTTATAAACAGTATACTAATATGTCGTGTGGTAACAGAATTTTAAGTGTTGGCAAGCACTCGTATGGTCTAGTAGGAGGCTAAGGTTATTCAATAATCAAGTATACATTTTTCTAAAAGACTAGTAAGTTTTTTAATCAGTAAAATGGAAAAAATATAAATTTTTAAAATTTAAAAGAAAAACAAAACTGGCTCTCAACCTTGGCTATACAATACATTGATGTAGGGAACTATTAAAAATTCTAATGCCCAGACTCCATTCCACAGCAATTAAATCAGAATATCTGAGTGATTTTAAAGCTCCCAAGGTGATTCTCTAGAAAGTATGGAGGAAGGAGAAAAGAAACATAGAAAAATAGATATAGCAGATAGTACAAAGTAAGATATTAGATATAAATCAAAATATGTCATTAAGTCACATTAAAAGTAAATGATCTAAATACTCTAGTTAAAAGATTGTCTGACTGGATTTAAAAATTCTCTTTGTGCTTCTGATGAGAGATATACCAAAACATAAGACTTTGGAATAAGTATCATTTCTAGAAATAAAGGAGATTTTTTGTAATGATTAAAAGTGTGACTTAATAGGAAAATAAAACAATGTTTAATTTGTATGATATATAAAGCAAAAACTGACAAAACAAGTCTGTAGTACTTTTGGAGAGACTGTTTTTTCCCCAATATTAATAGTTTGAATAAGTATAAATGTTTCCATTAGATACCAATAGGTCAGTGTTTGTGGTGACTTTATATACCGTAACTAGTACCTACTATATATTCATACATAAAACAAATAATTTTATGAAAACGATAATATATCAGAACCAAATTAAATCCTTCCCAATAATGGAAAGTTGATTTAACACTACACAACTAATGAGTATACTCTACCACATAAAAAGATTTTAAAAAATCATATCTGAAGAGCAAAGTAGAATGCATTTGATAAAATCTAACATAAGTTTATGCTAAAAGCTTTTAAAAAGCACTAGCAAAGTATAAAAGGGGCTTTTTAAACTTCAACAAGAGTAGTATACAAAACCTTCATATATATGTATATGGTGTGGGTGTGGTTGTGTGTGTGACAGAGACAGAGAGGGACAGACAGACAAGAATGGAAAGAGATGAAAAGCGTCAGTTATCAGTTCTTTGGTGTGGCACCTTAGTTGTTCATTGATTGCTTTCCCATATGTGACTTGATGGGGGTGGGGGTGGGGGCGGGGGGCTACAGCAGACCAAGTGACCCCTTGCTCAAGCCAGCAACCTTGGGCTCCAGCTGGTGAACCTTGCTCAAACCAGAGGAGCCTGCACTCAAGCTGGCAACCTCGGGGCTTCAAGCCTGGGTCCTCCGTGACCTAGTTCAACGCTCTATCCACTGCATCACCACCCAGTCAAGCTCAAGAGTCATATTTCATGATGTAACACTGGAATGTTCCCTCTGAGAGTAGGAACAAAATAGCAGTTCAATATTCTGTTGAACATTGTATTAGTACTAGGCAGAGCCGTGAGACAAAATACCATATTTTACAGATTGTATACTTAATATATCTAGATTAGAATACCCAGGTAAGTAATTGAAGTAATGGGAACTTAGTAAAGTTGTTGGATATAAAATCATTCTATAAAAATCAATTGCATTTCTGTAACCAACAATGAAAATTTGATAACAGCCTGACCTGTGGTGGCACAGTGGATAAAATGTCAGCCTGGAACACTGAGATCACCAGTTCAAAATCCCAGGCTGCCAAGTCAAGGCACATATGAGAGGTGATGCTTCCTGCTCCTCCCCCTTCTCTCTCTCTCCTCCCTCTCTAAAAATGAATACATATAAAATCTAATAATAAATAAATAAAAGTTAAAAAATAGGAAAAAGAAGTTTTAATAACAGAGTTTATCCAGAGGGGGAAAAAGAGTAGTAGCATAAAAATGACATAAAAATATAAAGCCAACAAAAGATATGTCACCATTTCAGAGAAAATGATATAGCTATTGGGAGATGATGTAAAAAACCTTAATAAATAATTATGCTATATCTGTGAATTAGAAAATTTAGTATTGTAAAGATATTAATTCTCCCTAAATGGGCTTTAGACTCAATACCACTGTAATCAAAATCCTAATGGGATGTGTTAAATAAAGGTACTACTATACAGCGATGTAGTTAACTATGGAAACACAAATGACTCTCACAAACAATATTTAATGAAAAAATAAAGTCAGAAAAGCAAATGTATAGTGTGTAAAACTAAACTATTATTTAGGCATTCAGTCATAGATAGTAAGACTATAAAAGGACATTTTATCATTTAAATCAGGTAGTGGCTACTATTACTAAAGGTGGGAAGGGATGTCATCAGGGATGCTTCCAGAGTACAGGCAGTGGTTTATTTCTTGGCCTGGGTGGTAATTACTTTGTTTACTTTGTAATTAGTCTTTAAACTGTAAATGTATGCTTGGTGCAAATAAAAAAATTTAGGAGCTAAACCAAAGATTTGAAAAGCACTAAGTATATTACAAAGAATTAATGTTATTAGGGTCCATGATACAGTGGTCCCTCATCTATCGCGGAGGTTAGGTTCCAGAAACCCTCTGTGATGGGTGAAAATCTGTGAAGTAGCAACCTTATATTTATTGTATTATTTATATATACAGAACACAGTGCTCTGGTTGGTTGCCTCCCATCCATCAGCCAGTAGTGTGCCGTGTACAATCTCACGTGGGCAAACTAGCTCATGGAAGGGGCCATAGCTGCGTTTTCCATATGTGCAAGTCTTTGTCTACTCTTCTGCTGTATGCTATGTATTTTATTTTGATTTAATATTATTTTAATGTTTTAATTAATATTTTTCATATTTCCAATTTTTAGGCTAGAAAATGCTTATTTTACCACAAAAAAATAATTAAAATAATAAATATATAAAAATACTTATATACTGCAAAATCCCGTGATAGTGAAAAATATGCAATACAAAATTAGATATATACAATTTAAAAATCCATGATACAGTGAGACCATGAAAAGTGAACCATGATATAGCTATATTTTTATAAAATGTACTTTTTAAAATAAAGACTGTCAGAAAATTTTTGCTAACCAGTTTCTAGTATAGAATTTAGTGTGAAGCAAATTCTGCTTTTTCTATGCTCAGGAAGATCATTAGAGGATAAATCACAAAATTAATTTGTAAAATGATATTAACAACTAGCAATAATATTTAGCACTTTTTGAACATTTACCATGTCCTAGATATTGGGTCAAGCATTATGAATACATTATTTCATTTTATCCTATAAACAACTCTTAAGTGTGGGTACCATTATTGTCCCTGTATTACAAATAAAGGGCAGATTCAGGTTTCGATCTTAGTGTCTCTGAAGCCAGAACTCTTATTTTTAATCATAACCACAAGTAAGGATTAGAATGACAAGCTCTTAGTGTATATAGTATTACATATTGTTATAGATTCTCTTTTATCCTAACAGTTTACAATTTGGGCATTCAAATTTGTATTAATTCATCAATGAATGTCAGCTACATGCCATACATTTCTATGGCCCCTTTCAATAACTGGATTTTTTGCTCTGTTTAGCAACTTGGAACCAATGCCACAGAATTTGTATCCCTCTTTTTTCACTGGAACAAATGTTCTGTTATACTTCAAGTACCACTAAATTTAATATCACTTTACAGGTGATTATTTGTTATAGGCATCACACAGACAAATAATAATCTGCTTTCTCATTGGCTGCAGTGCAGAAAATTATGTCTTGATCCCCAGGAGCAGTTCTTTTCACTGGGAGAGTTTCTAGCTATTCCTTGCAAGAACTGACATTCATCTTGAGTTGTTGTATACATACAGAAAATGGAGCCTGTCTTTGGTGAAATGCTGTTTCCTTATACCTTCATAGTCCCTTTTCAGAGGAGTTCTTGAATAAAATTTTATTGACAAAAGTATTTTAATTAGTTTATATTGTTTTTATGGTACTGTATAATGACATGTACTGTATCAGACAGGTCCTGTATAGTTTAATCAAATGGTGATTATGGTCATTTCTATAAAATGTTGGGACATCAACATTTGATTAAGAATGTAATCCCTATTTATTGCATACACTTGGGAGGGAAAAATAATTTTATATTATTTTGACTTAGTACCCTTTTCAGGAGCTTAACCTACTGTCTGTGGGTTAGCATCTCCCTGATGGACCCTACGGTAATTATGTTAGCCAGTGTATATGGGAGAGAAGTGTACCAGGTTCTCGGCTAACTCTTTAGACTTTGAAGAACCAAGATTCTGTTTTTACCCAATTATTTTCTTACATTTTCTTTCCTTTATTTTTCCAACATCCATTCATAACTGTTTTAAAGAAAATTATCTTGCCTAGCCTGTGGTGGTGCAGTGGATAAAGTGTTGACCTGGAATGCTGAAGTCGCTAGTTCAAAACACTGGGCTTGCCCAGTCAAGGTACATACAACGAGCAGTCAGTGAACAACTAAAGTGAAGCAACTATGAGTTGATACTTTTGCCGCCCCTCCCCCATAAAATCAATAAATAAAACCTTTAAAAAAATGAAAAAATTATCTTAATATCAGTGAAATGGCATATGTCTGAAGTGGATTTTTATTATTGCTGTACTGTCTGAATATTAGAACTGTATGCTTCAGACCAACAAAATCTACTGTTTTCCTTCATCCTTGGTGCTATGCTGATCCATATTACTTGAATTTGGCTAACTTTTTAATATATGGTTAGTTCTGGTTTTGTTTACTTTTATTTTTCTACATGAGAACTCTTAAATAAAAATAAAACAAATTTACAACTTAAAAAATTCTATTTTCTTCATACATTTGTTTTTGGTCCTTTTAAGTCATCAGAACAAAGTTAAGTATAAAGACATTGTTATATTGACTATTGAGAATTGACTTGTGAATGGATTCTTTCATCTACAAAGATAGTTTTCCATGTGTGGTCTTGGGATCTGAAAACCTTCCATCATCTCTGTTGGGAAGGTATTATTTTCACAGTAACAGTAAAATGTTAATTGCCTTTTTTACTCATTCTCTCATGAGAATAGAGTTTAGTTTTCTAGAGATGACGAAACAGCTTGAATGCAAAAGCAGATAAGAGAATTCATCAACCTTCTATTTAAGCCAGACATTAAGGAGACTTCAAAAAATATAAAACAGCCTGACCAGGCGGTGGCGCAGTGGATGGAGCGTCAGACTGGGATGCGGAAGACCCAGGTTCGAGACCCCGAGCTCGCCAGCTTGAGTGCGGGCCCATCTGGCTTGAGCAAAAAGCTCGCCAGCTTGGACCCAAGGTCGCTGTCTACAGCAAGGGGGTGCTCGGTCTGCTGAAGGCCCATGGTCAAGGCACATGTGAGAAAGCAATCAATGGACAACTAAGGTGTCGCAACGGCAATGAAAAACTAATGATTGATGCTTCTCACCTCTCTCCGTTCCTGTCTGTCTGCCCCTATCTATCCCTCTCTCTGACTCTCTGTTCCTGTAAAAAATAAAAAATAAAAATAAATATATAAAACAGTGCCTCACTTTTTACTCTTTCTAATCTAGATTTTTATTACAAATATATAACTTATATTAATATATATGATAAGTTTATCACTTTATAAATGAGTTAGTATATTTTTAAGCTATTAGGTTTTAATTTTAAATACAATATTATTGATAGATATAACCCACAAAAACAAAAATTCTTTAAGACCCTCAGTAATTTTTAAATTTGATAAAGGTGTATCCCAAGACCACAAAGGTAGCCAGTAATCTATATGACCTTTTTAATTCTCAAATGTTTGAATTTTTCTTTTATTTTCATTTTGCTTGTTGTAAGATAAAATAATCTGTTTTTAGGTTTCTACAAACCTCAGGAAAGATCAGATTACTTGATGTTGGCAGCTGCTTTAACCCATTTATGAAGTTTGAAGAATTTCTAACTGTTGGCATAGACATTGTACCTGCTGTAGAGGTATGTTTTGTTTTGTTTTGTTTTGAGACTTGAATATTTTACATGCATATTTACAAAGAAAAAGCACTGTCTTTACATTTCTGAAATAGCAAATATATTTAATGTTTACAAGTTAATAAGATTATTTCCATTCAAAACTAAATGTATATTGGGTGAAATTTTTTTAGCATTTAGTTAACAAATAGTAACTTGACAAGTTCCATATTTGTCTCTATTTTCTCTATTTTTTTTCTGTTTATCATCTATTGTTGCAATCAAGAAACTTTAGTAGATTACACAGATTTCCAGATAGCTGTAGTGTTTGAGCTTTTGATTGGTTTATTTTTTTAATGCATCCACTTTCTGAAATGTATTGTGATATGAGGCCATTATGGAATAGTAGAAATAGCCAAAGTTTTAGGGTCAGCCAAAACTTTATTTAATCCCAGGTATTTGTACTTAGTAAATGCAACTACTTACCTTTACAAAGAATGTTTCCTCTACTTTTAAAATTAGAATATTTTTAGTGACACAAATTTATAATGTTAACACCAGGCACAAAAAAAACTTTACAAATTGTATATTCTTTAGGTTAGGGATATTTTTTTAAATTAAGTCAGAAGCAGGAAGGTAGAGAGACAAACTCCTGCATTCGCCCAGGACCGGGATTCACCCAGAAAACCCCCTATGGGAGGATGCTTTGCCCATCTGGGACTGTTGCTCTATTGCTCAGCAACCGAACTATTTTAGCGCCTGAGGTGAGGCCATGGAGCCATCCTCAGCGCCTGTGACCAACTTGCTCAAACCCTTCACGCAGCCATGGGATGAGGAGGAAAGAGAGAGAAGGGGAAAACGAAGGGGTAGAGAAGCAGATGGTCTCTTTTCCTGTGTGCCCAGACTAGGAATCCAACTGGGGACTTCCATACGCCCGGCTGATGCTCTACTGGTGAGCCAACTAGCCAGTGCCACATTAAGTACTTTTGCATAAAAGACTCTAAATCTTACTTTCAACCTAGGTTTGAATCTCTTGAGTCTCAATTTTCACATCTGTATAATGGGTTTAGTAATGGATCATACTTCATAAGTTTGTTATAATGTTTACTTAAGAAAAAGTGTTTAGCCTGACCAGACGGTGGCGCAGCAGATAGAGCATCGGACTGGGATGTGGAAGACCCAGGTTCGAGACCCCAAGGTCGCCAGCTTGAGCGTGGGCCCATCTGGCTTGAGCAAAAGCTCGCCAGCTTGGACCCAAGGTCGCTGTCTCCAGCAAGGGGTGACTCGGTCTGCTGAAGGCCCGCGGACAAGGCACATGTGAGAAAGCAATCAATGAACAACTAAGGTGTTGCAACAGCAATGACAAACTAATGATTGATGTTTCTCACCTCTCTCCGTTCCTGTCTGTCTGTCCCTATCCATCCCTCTCTCTGACTCTCACTCTGTCCCTGTACAAAAAAGAAAAAAAGAAAAAGTGTTTAAAGCAAAATACCTGTTATATATTGAGTACTAAAGAAATGTTTTCTGTTAATTGAAATGTTCCTACTTGAAGATTCAACTTGTACATGAATCTTTCATTTTGATGAGCATGACTCTCTAGATTAAATCTATATGAGTAATGTTGAGGAACAAGAATATGTTTAAATTATTACTGTTATCTCTACTTCCTAAAGATGGAGAAATGTTTGCTTTGTATTAAAACAGCTCTTCCTAGCTTTTTACTGCAGAGAATTTTTGTACTATCAGAAGCTATCATTTTAAAGGGCAAGTGACTCTCACTTTCCTTCCTCAAGACACATATTAGAAATGTCCTTCAGGGACAGCTGAGACATGACAACCATTTGATCTGAACCTCAGGCTTACATATTATTCTTAAAATATTTAATTTGTTTACAAATAGGACTATAAATTTTCAACTATAAAGTTATTAGGGAGGCAAAAAAACTGCTGTACATAAATTTAGTACTAGAATCAGACTTTCGCAGTTTTAGAACCCTATAATTAAAAGGAAGAGACTTACACTTCCAGCCAAGATGGAATAACAGGGACCAGATTGATCCTTTTCCCCTGCCTGAAGCAACAAAAATGTGAACAAAATATTCAAAATAGTTTATATAAGACATTAGACATCAGATAATAAAGGACAGTGATCCCCAAGAGACTGAAAACAAATTATGAGCCATAAAATTGCATCAGTGTATGCCTTCAGAGCATTTCTAGGACATGGCACAATGAGAGGATCCCAACCCAGCTGATTCCCCTGGGTTGTACAGGTAGAGCTGAGAGTCCTGGCACCAAGACAGTGAGGGTTCCTAAGAAAGGGTACCAAAGATATGAGAGCTGCACAGAGGAAGAGCTCTAGAGGTCTGCAGAGTCCTTCAGTATACGGCTGTCTTACAGGGACAGGCCCGCGGTCAAGGCACATGTGAGAAAACAATCAATGAACAACTAAGGTGTTGCAACAATTGATGCTTCTCACCTCTCTCCGTTCCTGTCTGTCTGTCCCTATCTATCCCTCTCTCTGACTCTCTCTCTGTCCCTGTAAGAAAAAAAAAAAGGAAGTAACCAGCCATGTAAAGAAGCAAGAAAATAGGACCCATAGTGAGATGAGTCAGCGAACAGGGATCAATTCTGAAATGACACAGATGTTAAAATTAGAAAACAAGGATATTAAAATAGGGGCATTATGACTATATGCCTTATGTACACAAAGTTAAGTAGATAAATGGGAGATATCTTAAAATATGCAAATCTAACTTCTAGAGATGGATTACTACAGTATATGATAAGAAACATGAACTAGATGGAATTAATGGCACATTAAATATTGCAGAAGAAAAGTTAAATTGAAGACATGGCAATAGAACTAACCAAAATTAAACATGGAACAGAGAATTTTTTAAAATGAAAGACCATCAGTGAGCAGTGAGACAATTTCTAGTGGCCAAATATAAGCATAATTGGAGTCCCCCTAAAGCTGGGAGGGTTAAAGAAATAAATTCCCAACCTTGAATGGGTGGCTAAGTGGATAAAGCATTATCTTGGAGAAACAAGGTTGTGGGTTTGATCTCCGGTCAGGGCACATATGTGACACAATCAATGAGTATGCAACTACATAGAACAACAAGTTGGTGCTTCTCTCTCCCTTTCTGTCTCTCTCAAATCAATAAATAAAAACAAAACAATAGTACTTTCTCAGGAAATTTTTCCAAAAGGAAAGAAATTTCCAAATTTTATAAAAGCTATAAACCTACAAATCCAAGAAGCTCAACAAAACCCATTCACCAATAAATAAAATAAGAAAGAAAGAAGAAAATTATATCAAGGAACATCCCCCCTTCAAAAAGAGATAAAGGACAGTCAGAGATTTTAAAAATAAAAAAGACATGTTAACGGACTAAAAGATAAAAATTTGTCTCCTAAAATCCAAGACCCAGCGAAAATATCTTTCAAAAATGCAGGCAAAATAAAGATTTTTTTTTTTTTAGACATTCAAAAGCTGAAAAAATTCAAGATCAGCAATCTTGTGCTACAAGAAATGTTAAAGAAGTGCTTTGGACTGGTGGAGATAGAGTTCTACACAAAGTAAGAGTATAGGAAGGGGTAACACTATAGGTGTAAAAATATATAACTATTTTGTTATTTCAGACCTTCAAAAGATAACTGGCCATTGTTATGGGTTAAATTCTGTTTCCCCAAAAAGATATATGAGTACAACTCTTAGTATGTGGCTTTATTTAAAGACAGAATCTTTTCAGAGGTAATTAAGTTAAAATAGGTCATTAGGGTGGACCCTAATTCTTTTTCTTTTTTATTTTTATTTATTTATTTATTTATTTTTGAGGTGAGAGCAGGGGAGATAGTGAGGCAGACTCCCACACGTGCCCGTACCGGTATCCACGTGCCAACCCTGTCTTGGGCCAATGCTAGAGTGCCGAGCTATTTTTAGCACTTGGCTGATGCTCTCAGACCAACATCAGTTCCCCAGGCCACACTCGAAACCAATCTTATGACTGGCTGCTGGCAGGGAAGAGGGAGGGAGGGAAGGACAGAGAACCAGATGTTCACTTTTCCTGTGTGTCCTGACCAGGAATTGAGCCAGGATGTCTATACATGGGACCAGTGCTCTATCCACTTAGCCACCAGCCAGGGCCAGGTGGTCCCTAATTCAATATGACCATGTGTCCTTATAGAAAGGAGAAAGTTTGACATAGAAATGCACACATAGGAAGAATGTGATATGAACATGAAGGTGGGGGTGATGCATCTACAAGTTAAAGAACACCAAAGATTGCTAGCAAACAAACAGAAGCTAGGAGAAAGACATCTAACAGATTCTTCCTCACAGCCCTCAAAAGGACCAACCCTGAAGTCAGCTTGATTGTTGACTTCTAACCTCTAGAACTGTGATGTAATACATTTCTGTTGTTCAAGCCACCTAATTTGAAGTGTTTTGTTATGGCAACCCTATCAAACTAATATAACCATTTAAGCAAAATACAATGGGGTTTTAATGTATATAAATATAAAATTTATGACAATAGTAGCACAAAGGATGAGAAAGGACAAATGGAAATACATTATTTTAAGGTTCTTAATCATGAAGTGGTGAAATATTATTTGAAGGTAGACTAAAATATGTTTAAAATGTATAACATAATCCTAATGCTAATGAACCAACAAAGGAGGTAAAATTGAATGATAAAGAAATTCAACTAATTCCAAAGATGACCAAAAAGAAAAGAAAGGAAACAATGAACAGATGGCACAAATAGAAAATAAATAACCGGCTTGACCTGTGGTGGCTAAAGCATCAACCTGGAATGCTGAACTCCCCAATTTCAAACCCTGAGCTTGCCCAGTCAAGGTACATATGGGAGTTGATGCTTCCTGCTTGCTCCTCCCCACCTTCTCTCTCTCTTTCTCTATCTTTTTCTCCTGTCTAAAATGAATAAAGTCCTAAAAATTCTTTTTTAATTTTGTAAAAAATGAAAATAAATAGCAAGATTATAGAGTTAAACCTAAGTGTATCAGTTATCACCTTAAATAATTATGCCCCAAATACCCCAATTAAAATACAAAAATCATCAGGTTGAATAAAAAATCGTTACCCAAATTTATGCTGCCTATAAGAAGTGCACTTCATTTATAAAAACACCAATAGATTAAACACAGGAGGATGAATAAAAGAAAACTGGTGTGGCTGTATTAAAATCAGATAAAGTGGATGTCAATACAAAGAATGTTAACGGCAATAAAGATGGTCATTTCATAATGATAAAATTGTTAATTCATCAATACTACAAATCAGTCCTAAACATTTATGCACCAAATAACAGCTTCAAAATATACAAACCAAAAACTAATAAAATAGTAAGGAGAAATAGACATTTATAAAATTATAGTTAGAAATATGAATACCCCCTCTCAATTGATAGCATAGTGAAAACATCAGTAAAGAAGAACTCACCTGGAAAATTGGACTACATTTTTGGAATGAAGATAAAAGCATAAGATACTCACATGCCTAGGATGGCAATAAAGTAGTACTTTGTGGAAATTTTTCAGAATTAAACACTTTTATTTAGAACATAGAAAAATCTCAGTGCAATGTGATCGGCTTTCCAACTAGGAATAAATTTTAAAAAGCACACTAAATCCAAAGCACAAGAAAGAAAATAATAAAGATCAGAGCTTAAATATGATATAAATAAAATTTTTAAAACTTTCAGAAAAAGAAGAGAAAAGTGAGAGTGATGTCAACAACATTGCAGCATGAGAAAACCTCTTAGTCTTCCCTTAAAGCAGTGGTTCTTAACCTGGGTTCTATGGAACCCTAGGGGTTCGATGAGTCAGTCTCAGGGGTTCGGAGAAGCCTCTGCCGCGGAGGCCAAAATAAAGTAATACCGTAATTTGTTGTGAGTTCATGCACTTTGTTGGTTTCGTTCTTTGAGCAAGGTGATGTTCATGCACAGCTCATTTTGTGCACCAGTAAAAAAACATATACCTATGTCTTGAATTTGGAAAAAAAAGTCATATTTTATTTATCACTAAAGAAGAGTTCGGTGAATGCGCATATGAAACTGGTGGGTTTGGTACCTCAAAAAAGGTTAAGAACCACTGCCTTGAAGATACAGCAGGTTGGACAAAGTGATACATCTGCAGGTGGGCTGTAGGACTCAACAGGAGAGGTATGCGGGTAGGGAGGATAGAGAAGGGAGCTGCAGAGGCAGTCTAGCAATTGCAGCAGCCCCAGCAGATGCTGTAGTAGTGGAATAGGAGTGCAACCCCATCTCAGCAGACCAGAGGCTAGTGTACATTGAGGCTGAACTGAAGGAAAGGGGCAGAGAAGTGGTGCAAAAGGTGGTACTGCTGTCAAGCAGCCACCATCACCAAGGAAAAAGAAACAAAGCCACAAATGCACAAGTCTTTCCCTCTCACATTTCAGTAGCCTGCCAATTCCAGCAGAGGCAGCAGCAGTGGAGACAAGTTGTAAAGGGCAGAAACAACATTTTAACTGGTGGCCTATATTCATTTGAGCTGAACCCAGAAAAAAAATGAAGCCAGGCCCTGATCAGTTGGCTCAGTGGATGGAGCAGACCTTCTAGTTGGACCCTGGTCAGGGCACACAAGAGACACGACCATCTGCTTCTCTTCCCCTCCCACTACCCTTTCTCTCTCTCTTCTCCTCTCACAACCAATGACTCCATTGTTTCAACATCACCAGGCACTGAGGATAGCTTGGTTGATTAGAGCATTGGCCCCAGACGGGGCTGGCCGGATGGATCTGGATCCTGGTTGGGACGCATGGAGGAGTCTTTCTATCTCTCCTCATCTCACTTAAAAAAAGAAAAGAAAAGTGAAAGCATAGTTGTGTGCCAGCCCACCTCCCCATCCATTGTGGTAGAAGCAGCAGGGACACTTCACATAGTGCAGGTTGGTAACCACTTCTGACTGCAGGAAAGCAGAGCCAGGAACTCATAGGCCTAGATTTCCATCACTGGGCACACACCACCATGGAGGTGGTACCCTGAGACTAAAGTGACCATATATAGAAGGGAAGCCTACCTTCTGGGGTATACAGAGCATTTTCCACTCCGAAGGAACACCATCTGACAGAACTCCAGAAGTCCCAGTCTTGCAGGTAAGAGAAAACAAAATTTGCAGTTTAGCATGATCTACTGGAAAACAAGAGAAAGAACTCTACTTATCAATCTGCTAAAGCGTTAGAGGCAAATACTTTCAAAAGCAGAGAAATAACCCATCAAGTCCCATAAAGAACCAGGGTAACAAAGTAGATCAAAAAGAAAATGAAAAACCTCCAGAAAATAAACTCAGAGACATGGAATATTGTAATTTAAATGATAGAGAATTCAAGATCACTTGCTGTTCTGAGTAAACAAAAATACAAGGAAATCTTCAAAAGATACAAGAAAACTCACAGAGGCAGTCTTTTGAGCTCAGGAATAAAATCAACAAACAAAAAAGAGTACTTTATCCAAGTACTTTTGACAGTGAAACTGTCAAAAGGAACCACATGATTTTTGAAGCTGAAGAATTCAATAAGATGAAAAATGAATTAGAGAGCTTAGGAAATAGAGCAGAGGAGATGGAAGAAGGAATTAGTGATCTTTAAGATAGAAATGTACAATGACTCAGGTGGAAGAAGAGGGGGAATTGAGAGTAAAAACAAAGAAAGGTCTCTACTAGAACTACCTGACTCCATTAGAAAGAGCAATATAAAAATAAAGGATATAAAAGAAGAAAAGACGGAGAAGGGAACAGAGAGCCTGTTCAAACAAATAATAGGAGCATCCCAAACTTATAGAAAGAGCTGGACCTTGGAATTTAAGAAGTTAGCAGAACACCTAATTATCTCAATTTTAAAAGACCTCCAAAACTCTCAAAAATTAATGACAAAGAATTCTCAAGGCATCCAGGGAAAAGAAGACTGTGCCCTGTTAATGAGACCCCGTTATATTACCATCAGATTTTTTTGTCAGGAGAAATCCTGCAGGATCGGAGAGTGGAATAAAATATTCAAAATATTGAAAGAACTTTATCAGCCAAGAATGATATATCAGCAGTTATCTTTTAGATATGAAGGAGAAACAAAGGCTTTCCCAGATACTACCTCCACCAACCTCCCCCCCCCCAAAAAAAAGCTGAGAGAATTTAATACCACAAGATCAACATTAGAGATCATATTGAAAGGTTTTTCTTCCTGAAACAAAAAGACAAAAGGATACAAAATTGAATAAGATGACAGAAGAAGTAGGAAATTGCAATCCTTGTTCAGAATTGGTTTTAAATACTAAAGTATAACATAAAGGTTAAAGGAGGTAAAGGCATTTTTTTAAAAAGAACAGAGCTTCTGCTATTTGGAAATGAACTCACAGCACAAAAATGGATAATTTGTGAAAACAAAAACATAAAAAGGAAAGGGGAATAAGAGTGAAGTTGCCCAAGTTAATAATGCAATCAGAAGAAAAAGGGCTTTTGTACATAGAAAATTTTTTGTATAAAGTTAATGGTAATGAGAAAACAAAAAACTAGAACTGAGACATGTAACATAAAAAAGAGCAAATGGGTCCCTGGCTGAGTGGATAAAATGTCCACCCAGTGTGTCAGATCTCACAGGTTCAATGCCCAGTCAAGGTATGAGAATGAGTACACACTAAATGGAACAAGTGAAACAGTGAGTTAGTGCTTTTCTCTCTTTTCTCACCTCACCCCTCTCAAATCAATGGGGAAATTTTTTTTAAGCGCAACAGGGAATAAAATCATATAATACCACATAGGAAACACAAAGGAAAATAAATAATGGAGAGACAGAACAACCAGAAAACAAAAGATAAATTGGATATAGGAAGCCCCCATATATCAATAATCACCCTATACGGAAAGGGACTGAGCACTCTAATCAAGAGTAGCGAATGAATTAACTGATACTCAACTATATGATATCTTCAGGATACTCATTTCATATACAAAGACAAACATAGACTCAAAGTGAAGAGGTAGAAGATGATACTCCAAGAAATGGCATCCAGAGAAAAGTGTTTCATTGCACTTATAACTGTAAAAATAGGTTTCAAGATGAAAAAGGTAAAAAGAGACAAAGATGGACTTTTATACTGATAAATAGGACAATACATCAGGAAAATATAATACTTATCAATATATATACATGTAATTCGGGAGCACCAAAATATATAAATTGCTAACAAACTTGAAGGCAGAAACTTGACAAAAGTACAGTTATACTAAAGGACCTAAATACCCCATTGACAACAATGGACAGACCATCCAAAGAGAAAATCAATAAGGAATTTGACCTTATACACATTCGACCAAATGGATATAATCTATATTTGTAGAGATTTTCATTCGAGAACACCAGAATATACATTCTTTTCTAGTGCACATGGAACATTCTCAAGGATAGAACATACGTTGGGCACAAAAGTAACCTCAACAAATTTTAGAAGATCGAAATCATACCAAGCAATATTCACGAGCCACAACACTTTGAAATTGGAAATCAACTGCAAAAAGAGAAAGTTGGAAAAAAACTAATATATGGAGATTAAGCAACATGCTAATATACTGGGTCAAAAAAGAAATAAATAAATCAAAAGATATAAAGAGACAAATGAGAAGGACAGTATGATATATATTAATTTTTAGAATGCAGCAAAAGTGTAATGAGCAAAGTTTATAACAACAAAGAGCTACTTCTTTTAAAATATTAATAAAACTGACAAAGGTCTGGATAGACTTCATTAAGGAGGAAAGAGAAAGCACTCAACTCAAACTAAATCAGAAATGAAAGAAGAGAGGTTACACTGGACACCACAGAAATGCAAAGAATCATGCAAGAGTATGGTGAAAAACTAGAAGAAATGGCCAAGTTCTTAGAAATATATAGCCTTCCAAGGTTGAATTATGAGAAGTGGAAAATCTAAAATGAAGCAGTCAGCAAAACTTCCCCCAAAATAATTCCAGGACCAGATGGCTTCACTAGCTGATTTACTAAACACTCTAAGATTTAATACTTCTCAAACTCTTCCCAAAAAATTGAAGGAAAGGGAATGCTTTCAAACTTATTTTATGAGGTCCACAATACCCTAATACTAAGACCTAGCAAAGGTGACAATAAAAACTACAGGACAATATCTCTGGCAAACACAAAAACCCTAAACAAAATACTAGCAAGTTAAATGCAACCATACATTAAAAGATAAAGCATCACAGTCAAGTGAGGTTCATCCCAGGAATGCAAGGATGTTTCACAATATGCAAATCAGCAATGTGATACACCACAGTAACAAGAAAAAATCATAATTGTGACTAGGGACAGAAAAAGCAATTGGCAATGTACAATATCCATTTGTGTTTGAAATACTTCATAAAATGAGTACAGGAGGAAAGTAAAACTGGAAGCTTTTCCTCTAAGATCAGGAACGTGAAAAGGATTCCCCCTCTAACCACTTTTATTCAACTTAGCACTGAAAGTTCTAGCCCAAACTATCAGGTTGAAGAAAGAAAAAAAAAGGCATCCAAATTGGATTTGAAGAAGTTGAATTGTGACTTTTTTTTTTTTTTTTTTTTTTTTTAACCAGGACAGAGAGAGAGTCAGAGAGAAAGATAGACAGGGACAGACAGACAGGAACGGAGAGAGAGGAACGGAGAGAAGTGAGAAGCATCAATCATTAGTTTTTCGTTGCCGTTGTGACACCTTAGTTGTTCATTGATTACTTTCTCACATGTGCCTTGACCGCGGGCCCTCAGCAGATCAAGCAACCCCTTGCTGGAGCCAGCGACCTTGGGTCCAAGCTGGCGAGCTTTTGCTCAAGCCAGATGGGCCCACGCTCAATCTGGCAAGCTCGGGGTCTCGAACCTGGGTCTTCCCCATCCCAGTCCAATGCTCTATCCACTGTGCCACCTCCTGGTCAGGCGAATTGTGACTTTTTGCACATGATATGAGTCTATATGTTGGAAACCTAAAGATTTTACCAAAAAAGACTGTTATAAGCCAATACAATAAAAATGCAGCATATAAAATCAGTGTATAAAAATGCATTGCAGCCCTGGCAGGTGGTTCAGTGAGTACATAGAGCATTGGCCTTGCGTATGGACATCCCAGGTTCAGTTCCCTGTCAGATCATTCAGGGTAAGCAACCATCTGCTTCTCTCCCCCCTTTCTTCCTCCCTTCTCTCCCTCTTCTCCTCCCACAGCCAGTGGCTTGATTGGTTCAACTGTGGTTCCAGGCACTGAGTATAGCTCAGTTGGTCCGAGCACATTGGCCTCAGGTGCTAAAAATGGCTCAGTACTCGAGCATTGACTCTAGATGGGGTTGCTGGGTGGAGCCTGGTTGGGGTGCATGCAGGGGTCTGCCTCACTATGTTTTCTCCTCTCACCATAAAAGAGAGAGAGAAAGAAAGATAATTAAAAATGTATTGCATTCCTGTATAATAACAATGAAGTATCAGGAAAAAAAATTAAGGAAACAATTCCATTTGCAATCACAACAAAACAAATAAAATACCTGGGAATAAGCTTAACAAAGGATGTGAAGAACCTATGCACTGTAAACTACAAGATATTATTGAAAGAAATTGAAGAAGATACAAAGAAACAGAATGATATTACATGTTCATGGATTGGAAGTCAACATAGTTAAAATAGACATATACCTAAGGCAATATACAGATTTAATGCAATCTCCATCAAAATCCCAATGGCATTTTTCAGATAAAATCTTCAAATTTGTATGAAACCACAAAAGACCACAAACAGCCAAAGCAATCCTGATAAAAAAGGGACAAAACTGCATGTATCATTGCCTGACCAGGCGGTGGCGCAGTGGATAGAGCATCGGACTGGGATGCGGAAGACCCAGGTTCAAGACCCTGAGATCTCCAGCTTGAGTGCGGGCCCATCTGTCTTGAGCTAAAGCTCGTCAGCTTGGACCCAAGGTTGCTGGCTCCAGCAAGGGGTTGCTTGGTTTGCTGAAGGCCCGTGGTCAAGGCACATGTGAGGAAGCAATCAATGAACAACTATGGTGTCACAAACGCAATGAAAAACTAATGATTGATGCTTCTCACTTCTCTCTCTGTTCCTGTCTGTCTGTCCCTATCTATCCCTCTCTCTGACTCTCTCTCTGTCCCTGAAAAAAAAAACAACAAAACTGCATGTATCACACTTCTTGACGTCAAATTATACTGCAAAGTTACAACTATCAAAAAGTATGGTATTTGCAGAAAGACACATAGACCAGTGACACAAATTAAGAGTTTAGACATAAATCCACATTTGGGCAACTAATTTTTGACAAAGGAACCCAAAACATATAATGGAGAAAAAGAAATCCTCTTCAATAAAGGGCATTGGGAAAATTGGTAAGCTATGTGCAAAAGAATGGAACTAGACAGCTATCTAAGTCCATCTACAAAAATGAACTCAAAAAATATTCAAGTCCTAAGTATAAGACCTAAGACAATAAAATACATAGAAAATACCATAATTATTAAATTTATGGACATTGGTCTCAGAGAGCTTTTTCTGAACTAGATCCCAAAGGCAAGGGAAGAAAAAGCTAAAATAAATTAGTAGGACTACCTCAAACTTGCTTCTTCACAGCAAAATAAACCATCAACCAGACAAAAAGGCAACTAAACAAATGGAAGAAAATATTTGCAAACAATACCTTTCATAAGGGGCTAATATCCAAAATTCATAAAGAATCATAACTCAACAAAAAAAAATATCCATTTTAAAAATGAGTAGAGGATCTGAAGAGATACTTTTCCCAAGAAGACATGCAAATATATAAGAAGACAACAGATAACACATAGATACAGATAACAGGACAGCAAATCCCAGAGGGAAGAGGAGAGAGAGTTCGGGGGAGGGGGGCAAAGGGGATATAATGGGGGACAAGGGGGTGGAGGTAAGGGAGTTATATTGAGTGGGACACTTGAATCTATGTTAACACAATAAATTAAAATTAATTTAAAAGAAGACAACAAATATATAAAAAGATCTTCACATTCACTAGCTATAGGGGAAATGCAAATAAATACCACAATGAGATAGCACCTCACACCTGTCAGAATGGCCTTTATCAACAAGACAAGAAATAACAACTTGGAGAGAAGTAGAGGAAAGGGAACCCTTGTACAGTACTTTTGGGAATGTAAATTGGTACCGCCACGGTACAAAATAATATGGAGGGTTCTCAAAAAGTTAAGAATAGCGCTTCCATGTGATTTAGCATGTGAGAATTTTGCAAAACATTTTTTCATGAAGTAATTTGTACTCCTGTGTTCATTGAAGCATTATTCACAGTAGCCATAACATGGAAACAACCTAAGTTTTCTTTGATGGATAATTGTATAAAGAAGATGTGGTTCATGTATACTCAGCAAGAAAAAAGGATGAAATTTTGCCATTTGCAGTCACATGGATGGATCTTGAGGGTATCATGCTAAGTGAGAATACAAAGGACAAGAACCATATCATGTCACTCATAATGTGGATTACTAAACAGAAAGGAAAATAGAAGAAAAACAAAACAACTCATAGACATAGACAATAGTGAGGTGTCTGAGGGAAATTGGGGCAGGGTTGGATGAAGAGAAGTAAAATATATGGTGACAGAAGACTAGACTTTGCATGGTAAGCACAGAATGCAATCTACAGATGATGTATATAAAATTGTACCCATGAGTTGTTTTTATAGTATAAATTTTTTATATTTATAATTATCCAGCTAGACTCCGTTTAGATTATCTCAATTATTTGGCAACATTTAAAGCATCATAGTCAGGAGCCAGTTGAACATATGCTATCTTCTCTTCATCAGGACTGATCAGGGTATTGACCTTGGCCATATCAATGTCATAGAACTTCACAGCCTGTTTGATCTTGGGCTTGTTGGCCTTGACATCCACAATGAACATATTGTCTTCTGCCTTCTTCATGACTGATTTGGTAGTTGGTCAGGAGGGACGGGGGTGAGACTTGATGATGGCTTAGCGGTCAAACTTGTTTTTCTCGGGGATGCTTTTCCAAGGATATTTAGGCTGCCTTTGGAGCCTCAGTGTCTTCAGCCATTTGAAAGTGGGTGATGTGCAGATCTTTTTTGTGTGTTTGGCTGTGGACACCTTTCAGCACTGCTTTCTTTGCCTCCAAAGGATATGTTTGGTTTTTCTAGCAGTGCAAGATTGACTTAATAATCTTTTCACCTAAGTAATACACTGAAAAAGATTATCTCAATAGTTACAATCATTTGACAAAAATTCAACCATTCTTTTCTAATAAAACTCTCAGAAGGAATTGAAGGCAATTTTCTCAACCTGTTTTCAAATTTTATTTTAAAGCAACAATAATTAAGATTATCTTATTGATGAAATATAACAGAGGGTTCACAAATAGGGCCAAACTTATGGACAAATGGTGATTGGAGCCATTAGATATGCATAAGAAAAAACTTCAGTCTTTACCTCAACCATTCACAAAAATGAAGTCACATGGATCATAGACCTAAGTAAAAAACTTAAAAGGTATAAAATTTCTAGAAGAAAGCATCAAAGAAAATATTTGTGACATTGGACTAGGAAGAGATTTCTTAGAATGACACCAAAAACAGTCCATAAAAGAACTAATTGATAAATTGGCTTTCATCAAGTTTTAAAAACTTCTATTCTTTAAAAGACACTGTTAAGCCTGATCAGGCAGTGGCGCAGTGGATAGAGCATCAGACTGGGACACAGAGGACCCAGGTTTGAAACTCCAAGGTCACCAGCTTGAGTGAGGGCTCATCCCACTTGAGCATGGAATCACCAGCTTGTGCATGGGGTCACTGGCTTGAACGTGGGATCATAAACATGATCCCATGGTCGCTGGTTTGAGCCCAAGGTTGCTGGCTTGAGTAAGAGGTCACTTGCTTTGCTGTAGCCCCTCCTACCCCCATCAAGGCACATACGAGAAAGCAATCAATGAAAAAGCAATCAGCGAACAACTAAGATGCGGCAACGAAGAATTGATGCTTCTTATCTCTCTCCCTTCCTGTCTGTTCCTGTTTGTCCCTCTCTCTGGCTCTGTCTCTGTCAAAAAAAAAAAGACACTGTTAATAGAATGAAAAGACAAGTCACAATCTAAGAGAAAATATTTTCAAGTCATATATCTACTTTGATACTTTTATATTCAGATTAAAAACTGTGAAACTCATAAATAACAAAAATGATGTTTTATTTTTAGTTGAGTAAAGGATTTAAACTTTACCAAAGAAGATACTGAGAGCCTGACCAGGCAGTGGCGCAGTTGATAGAGCGTTGGACCGGGATGCGGAAGACCCAGGTTCGAGACCCCGAGGTTGCCAGCTTGAGCACGGGCCCATCTGGTTTGAGCAAAAGCTCGTCAGCTTGGACCCAAAGTCGCTGGCTCCAGCAGGGGGTTGCTCGGTCTGCTGAAGGCGCGCAGTCAAGGCATATGTGAGAAAGCAATGAATGAACGACTATGGTGTCGCAATGGCAACGAAAAACTAATGATTAATGCTTCTCATCTCTCCGTTCCTGTCTGTCTGTCCCTATCTATCCCTCTCTCTGACTCTCTCTCTCTGTACCTATTTAAAAAAAAAGGAAGAAAATGATACTGAGATAGGAAATAAGTACATCGTGACTCATTAGGAAAAATTCAAATTAAAAACATCGTAAACCACTAGACACCTATTACAATGACTAAAATTTGGCCATACCAAGTATTGATAAAGATTTCAAGAAACTGGAACTTTCATATACTTCTGGTAGGAATGTAAAACTGCATAACTACTATTAAAGACAAGTTTGGAGTTTCTTTAATAGTTAAATATACACCTATTATATGATCTAGCCATCCTTTTTCTTGGTATTTACCGAAGATAAATGAAATCATGTCCAATCAAAAAGAAACAAGAGTATTCATAGAAGCTTGAGTTGTAATAGCCAAAAAAGTAGATACGATCCAGACATTTATAAACATGTGTATGGATAAACTGTGTTATAGTCTTGATCCAGTAGAAAGCCTCAGCTATGAAAAAGGAATAAACTATCAATATATGCAAAAAAAGAAAAAGAAGGATGAATCTTAAAATAATTTTGCTATGTGAAAGAAGCCAAGGAAAATAAGAGTAGATTAGTCTGTATTACTCCATTCATGTCAAATTCTGGGAATTCAAATTAATCTGTACTGATAGAAATCACATCAGTGAAAGAGCAAGGAGGGTGCAATGAAGGCATTATCAGGGGCACAAGGGGAATTTTGGGGGGTATTGCATTTTTCCATTAACTTGATTGTGGCAATGGTTTTACAATAAATGTCAAAACTTATCAAAAGTGTACACTTTATTACTGACCAGTGGATAGAGCTTTGGACTGGGATGCAGAGGACCCAGGTTTGAAACCCCAAGGTCGCCAGCTTGAGCGCGGGCTCATCTGGTTTGAACAAAGCTCACCAGCTTGAACCCAGGGTCGCTGGCTTGAGCAAGAGGTCACTCACTCTGCTATAGCTCCCCAGTCAAGGCACATGTGAGAAAGCAATCAGTGAACAACTAAGGTGCCCCAATGAAGAATTGATGCTTCTCATCTTTCTCCCTTCCTGTCTGTCTGTCTGTCTGTCTCTCTCTCTCTCTCTCTGTCACAAAAAAAGTGTACACTTTAAATATGTTCATTGTGTTATACTTTAGTTTATATGTTTGTTATATTTTAATAAAGCTATCCAATAAAAGTAAAGGAGCCTAGCCTGTGGTGGCGCAATGAATAAAGTATTGACCTGGAACACTGAGGTCACTGGTTTGAAACCCTGGGCATGCCAGGTCAGAGCACTTTTGACAATTAATCAATGAACAACTAAAGTGAAACAACTATGAGTTGATGCTTCTATCACCCTGCCCTCCTCTCTGTGTAAAATCAATAAGTAAAATCTTAAAAAAGAAGAAGGAAAGAAGAAAAGTATCTTTTTCTATGTAATAGCACTTTATATATTAGTTTCCCTAATAGGTAGCACAGATGATTATGTGACCAGCTTGTCTACTCACTAACAAGAATGAGGAACTAGGGACTTAACACAAATCTGTATTAATTAATAACTCTTGTTATATGATAACTAACTAATTTTATCTAATTTTAAAATTGCTTTTTTATTCTAGATCATTCCCATAGAGTTTTAATATTGAGCAAATAATGTGATGCTGTTCATTGATTTATCTAACTTAAATTTATTGTATAGTTGTTTCAAACCAGGTCTTAACTTTTTACTAGAATAAATGTAATATTAAAATTACTTTTGGCATGTTAAAGTTAATGGTTTAAAAGATGTTTTTCATGACCTTAAAAATGTTTTGCTATTATGCTTTTACAAATTTATAATGTTCCTTTGGCTTCTTTGATTCATCTTTATTTCTTATTTAAGAAATGTTTTCATATTAGCCTGTTTTGGTAACTATAAATGTTGAAGTGACTATAAAGATGACTGAGTTCAGAGATAAACCATTCCTGGGGTCTGAGAGCAGCATAAGTAAACATGATACTTGCATCCTCCCACAACCACATCAAAATTACAACCACACTACTGAACAACAACCTGTTGATCAGAACCACCTGAAATCCAGCTCAGTGGTTTTCAACCTTTTTACACTTGGGAACCAGTGAAAATAGAATTATTTGGGGGACTGCTAAGGCAGAACTCATCGTGAGCATAAGTGAACTCAACTACGATCATTGAGTCTATAATCATCAGGGTGGTTAACTCTTTCACAGACCAGCACAAAGTTCCTGACAGACCCAGACTGGCCGTTGAAGAACACTGATCTAGTTGAACAGATGTCATACAACTAAGGACCTAAAGAAGAAGCCACATCAGGACTGGTACAAGAGCAGAGACTTGGAACAGACTGATCACATACCCATGTGTGACAGATAAAAATTGGGAGGGATATTTCAGCTGTGGAGGTCACACCCTAAGGAGCAAGGACTCCCAGCCTGATTCCTGGCCCCTCAGCCCAGGGTTTTAGAGCCAGAAAGAAACGTCCCCATAAATTCTGGCTAATAAAAAACTGGGGATTTGCCCTGCCCAGTTAGCTCAGTGATAGAGCGTCAGCCCAGCGTGTAGAAGTCTCGGTTTTGATTCCTGACCAGGGCACACAGGAAAAGCACCCATCTGTTTATCCACCCTTCCCCCTCTCCTTTCTATCTCTTTTCCTCCCGCAGGCGAGGCTCCATTGGAGCAAAGTTGGCCCGGGTGCTGAGAATGGCTCTATGGCCTCCGCCTCAGTCGCTAGAATGGCTTCGGTTGCAACAGAGCAATGCCCCAGATGGGCAGAGCATCACCCCCTAGAAGGCATGCAGGAATCTGTCTCTCTACCTCCCCACATCTCACTTCAGGAATTTAAAAAAAAAAAAACAGGATTGAGGCTGAGTAAGATGGAAAGGAGCTGGAATACCAGGCATTTCTCTTAAAGGGCCCACACACATAGGCTTACTCGGACTCACTCACTGAGCTTCAGTGCTGGGGCAGCAGCATGAAAGGCATGAGGGATATATAGGGAGAAATTCAGTTGTCTGGCACCAGGACAAGAATTGAAGGAAGAACTGAAGGGGCAGCTTTCTCCTGGACAGAAGTGCTGGCAGGGACCACTATTCCTTTTCTGAGCCCCCCTCCCACAGAGTAGGCAAGCATTTGCCACATCTGAGACTCCATCAACCTGGCTAAAAGTATTTGCCCCGCTCTACTGATTCCTTGAGACCCCACCTCACCCAACTTGTGGGCCCAGCCAAGCCCTTTTCAGTGACTTTGTCATACGAATGCCCTGTCTTGGATTATGCTTCAGACTTTCCTAAAATCTCTCAGAGTAACAGCATCTGGTCTCAGCATGCCCCATACTTCTTGCTAAGTGGTACCAGGCTGGGCATTAATGGCAGCCAGTCTTGGTTCCCACCTTGGACTCTGTTGGTTACCTCCAAGCCAAGCACAGTAGTAGCCATTTACAGATCACCTGTGGTGGCTAACCTTGGCTTGCACCTCCTGGGAGGCCTCATGAGCCAGCACACCTGGTAAACAGCTTCAGACCATGTCGAAGCACCATCCAACTACCTCCACAAGCAACACTCTCAAGAGGTAGACTCACAGGCACCAGAGCCCCACTGAAATAAGTCCTATTTTATGAGATGGCCTGATCCTCCATGATGGTCACAGCCAGTCCATGTAGCAGACTGGTGTGTATATAAATCCCTGCTACTGACATGCCAACAGTAATGAAGGCTCAGGTACACCAGGAAGGTGTCCACAGCCCACACAGGAGTTGTACTTGGAGTGCCCAGCTCAGGTAATCAGGGAGACTGGGCCACTATAGCACAACTAGTATGTAAGCATGCTACCAAGCCCAGGAGATATAGCAGATGTACCTAACAAACATAGGGAGGCTGCCAAAATGAGGAGACAAAGAAGCAGGTCCCAAATGAAAGAACAAGACAGAACTCCAGAAAAAGAATAAACAAAATGGAGAGAAACTACAGTGTGTCCGTAAAGTCATGGTGCATGTTTGACCACTCACACAGTCAAAAGTGCACCATGACTTTACAGACACACTGTATGAGATGCAGAGATTAAAACACTGCTTATAAGCATGCTCAGTGATCTCAGTGAGAATTTTAACAATGAGATAGGAAACATAAAAAGAGATAGAAAGTAAAATATAACCAGTCAGAAATGAAGACTGTATTAACTGAAGTGAAGAATATATTACAGGGAATCAACAATGGGGCAGAAGAAGCTGAGGATCAAATGAGAGATTTGGAAGATACGGAAGCAGAAAATACCCAATCAGAACAGCAAAAAGAAAGAAGAATCCAAAACAATGAGGATAGTGTAAGGAGCCTCTGGGACAATTTCAAGCACCAACATTTGTACCATGGAGGTGCCAGAGAGAGAAAAGAGAATGTAAGAAGTTGGAAACCTAGCCTGACCAGGCGGTGGCGCAGTGGATAGAGCGTCGGACTGGGATGCGGAAGACCCAGGTTCAAGACCCTGAGCTCACCAGCTTGAGCGCGGGCTCATCTGGCTTGAGCAAAAGCTCGCCAGCTTGGACCCAAGGTCGCTGGCTCCAGCAAGGGGTGGCTCGGTCTGCTGAAGGCCCGTAATCAAGGCACATGTGAGAAAGCAATCAATGAACAATGATGGTGTCGCAACGGCAACGAAAACTAATGATTGATGCTTCTCACCTCTCTCCTTTCCTGTCTGTCTGTCCTTATCTATCCCTCTCTCTGACTCTCTCTCTCTGTCCCTGTAAAAAAAAAAAAAGAAGTTGGAAACCTATATGGAAAAAAAAATGATGGAAAACTTTTCTAACCTGGTGAAAGAAATAGACTTACAAGTCCAGGAAGCACAGAGAGTCCCAAACAAGATGAACCCCAAAGAGGCCCCACAAAGACACATCATAATTAAAGTACAAAGGTTAAAGACAAAAGAGAATCTTAAAATCTGCCAGAGAAAGACAGTTACATATGATGGAGCTCCCACAAGGCTGTCTTCTGATTTCTCAACAGAAACTTAGCAAACCAGAAGGGACTGGCAAATATTCAGAGATAAAAAGCAAGACTCTACAACCAAGATTACTCTCCTTTGCACAGCAAACTCTCATTTAGAATTGAGGGTCAGATAAAGAGCTTCCCCAAGAAGAAGCTAACGGAGTTCATCACCACCAAGCCAGTATTACATGAAATGTTCAAGTGTCTTCTTTAAGAAAAAGAAGGAAAAAAAGTTAAACATAATAATGTGGCAATAAATACATACCTATCAACAATTACTTTAGCCTGACCAGGCGGTGGCACAGTGGATAGAGCATCGGACTGGGATGCGGAAGATCCCGATTCAAGACCCCGAGCTCACCAGCTTGAGCACGGGCCCATCTGGCTTGAGCAAAAGCTCGCCAGCTTGGACCCAAGGTCGCTGGCTCCAGCAAGGGGTGGCTCGGTCTGCTGAAGGCCGTGAGAACGCAATCAGTGAACAACTATGGTGTCGCAATGGCAACGAAAAACTAATGATTGATGCTTCTCACCTTTCTCCCTTCTTGTCTGTCTGTCCCTATCTATCCCTCTCACTGACTCTCTCTGTCCCTGTAAAAAAAAAAAATTAATCAGAAGATATGTGGAGGCTGAATAGATAAGAAAATAGGACGCTTACATATGCTGTCTACAAGAGACTCTGTTCAGATTAAAAGACACAGACTGTCTTTCATGAAAATGGAAACAAGCAAAACCTGGGGTAGCAATGCTTATACCAGACACAATAGACTTTAAAACAAAGGAGTATGTAACAAGAGACAGAGAAGTACTCAGCAATTCCACTCTGGCTGTTTATCCAAAGAAATCCAAAGCACTCATTCAAAAAGACATACACATCCCATATGTTTTTTGCAGCATTATTTACAAAAGCCATGACATGGAAGTAGCCTAAATGTCCATCAATAGATGAATGGATGAAGAAGAGGTGCATACATACAAAGTGGGGCAAAAGTAGATTTACAGTGTTGGGTACATGAAACCGTTTATTCTTATATGATTATTTATTTATTACTGTGTTATTTTACATACAAACAACTGTAAACCTATTTTTGGCCCATCCTGTATATAATGGAATATGACTCAGCCATAAAAAAGTGTGAAATCTTGGCATCTGCCTCAACATGGATGGACCTAGAAGGTATTGTGCTGAGTGAAATAAGTCAGGGGAAAGTTAATGCCAAATGATTTCATTTATATGGGGAACCTAAACAAACAAAATAAATAAACAAGCAGAACTAAAACGGACCCAGAGAGAGAGAATATTTTGACAGTTGGTGGAAAGGGGTTTTGGGGGATAAGTGATAAAGTTCAAGGGATTAAGAAGTACAAATTAGTAGTTACAGAATAGTCTCTGGGATGTGAAGTACAGCAATATGGCATATAGTCAGTATTTATCAATATCTATGGTACTAGATTTATTGAGGTGATCCTTTAGTAAGTTGTATAATGTCTAATCACTGGGTTGTACACGTGAAACTGATGTATGTCAACTGTAATTGAAAAGTAAAAATTTATTTAAAGAAAAAGAAGTCATTTCTGTTAACTCCTACCTAAATTAAATTTCAGATAAACTCTTATTGTTTTTTTAACGATATATATGCTTAAATATATTCCTAATTTCAAATTAACTCTTAGACAGAAATACACATTTTAAACAATTAGAAATCTCTAGGCTGATTTACTCTTTGAAATTTTTGTGACTAAAAGTTTTGGTTCAATAAGTTTGTGCAAAAGGAATGATTTAGAAAGGAAAGGTGCATAATTAAAGCAATTCTATAGAAATGCTGTGATATAGTTTGGTGCAAAATCTGTGTAATAAGGTGGAAGTAATTTTGGAATTGTAGTATGCCTTGCTTTTTTTTCTTTCTGCAGAGTGTATATAAGTGTGACTTCCTGAACTTGCAGCTTCAGCAGCCCCTCCAGCTTGCACAGGATGCTGTGGATGCCTTTGTGAAGCAGCTGAAAAACCCTATTGATTCTCTTCCTGGAGAACTTTTCCATGTGGTTGTTTTCTCTCTCCTTCTTTCTTATTTTCCATCACCATACCAGAGATGGATTTGCTGCAAGAAGGCCCATGAACTGTTAGTGTTAAATGGTTTATTGCTTATCATCACACCTGATTCCTCCCATCAGAATCGTCATGCTATGATGATGAAAAGCTGGAAGATTGCTATAGAGTCCCTTGGCTTTAAACGTTTCAAGTATTCAAAATTTTCACATATGCATCTGATGGCATTTAGAAAAATATCCCTAAAAACTACAAGTGACTTGGTTAGTAGGAACTACCCAGGAATGTTATATATTCCTCAAGATTTCAACAGTATAGAAGATGAGGAATATTCTAACCCGTCCTGCTACGTTCGATCAGATATAGAAGATGAACAACTGGCATATGGTTTTACAGAGCTCCCTGATGCTCCATATGACTCAGATTCTGGAGAAAGTCAAGCCAGCTCCATTCCTTTCTATGAGCTAGAAGATCCCATATTACTTTTAAGTTAATATAAAAGCAAAAGGCTCTTTCAGTCCAGACTCCTAAACTAATTGCTTACACTAATCAGAACTACTAATATGAACTCAATACTTAAAATCTGGTTTGCATAGAAGAAATACAAAGTTTGACAGAGTTTGCTATTTTTTTCTACTTCTGGATTTTAAAGTTTATTCTTATACAGAAAGCCTAACGTTTCATGCACAGTGACCTCTGTCATAGCAGAAACCACTGTTACTTTAGCATTTAGCACTCATATTATAGAAACCTACCTTTTTCTTTTTAGTGTTATTGTGGGGAAAAAACCATAATTTACTATGTATTTTTATTTTTTTTCATCTTTTGAATATTGACTTTACATGATTGCATTGATAAACTGTAAGATATGAGAAAGCTATAGATTGTACTTTGATGGTTAACAAGTTAAATGTATCACAGATAGCTTGGTTTAGTTTTTTGTGATGTACTTCTGCTTTTTTCTTAACTAAATTGTTATCTGTTACAGAAAGCCATTGTCTGTTTAGTTTTGTCTGATGACCCAGCATTTTCCTGAACTTTTTGGAATTGATGGTAGTATTTTTCCTGTTCTTGCTCATTTGGCAACATCAGACATTGGGGGAGATATTTCATCCAAAGTATGTATTATAATTTGATTAACACAGCACAAAAACCACCATTGCCAAAGTAGAATTTTCATAACTTTCTTGTTGATTTGGGCCTTGGTGTTAAATATATTTAACTGTGAGCATTCACTTTTGCTTTTTTTAATTTAGAATTCATTTACAAATTTTTCTATTTAAGCAAGGGACAATATAATACTCAATATTGACCTGAAACACATTTGTGAAAGGGTTTGGACTTGTAAGAGCTTGTATCTTATCTAGACCCACTTTCATAAAGGGTTCTTGCCCTTCCATTAAGGGGGTGCTGCACTACAAGTCTATAATTATATAGAAAAAAGTAAAATTAACCCTCTGTTAGTAGTCTCATAAAAGGTTTTTGAGCTTTCGGTATTCTTATTTCTAGCTAAAGCCTACCTGAAAATTTTTCTTTGAAAATGTAAATCATTAGTTGGCTGTAGGAATTTCCCCTTTTCACATTGATAAATGTCTTTCTGTGTTTCTGAATCAGAAGCAAATGATTAAAAAGAAATATATGTCCAAACAAGACAAGATTAAGTTTAAATAGCTAAGAATATTTAGTTCGTGTCATCAACCAGAAATTGTCATGTAAATTATCATTTTTAAGAGTGCCACTATGTGGATTATTTTTCAAGTGGTTTTTACATTAAAATTACCTCATACTGAGGTTTTTTGCACTGAAATATCAGTTTCAGATTTCATGGTTAATGTACGTGTATGTGTGTGTGTGTGTAAACTTGTATTTTCAGTAATTGATACTAAATTTCATAAACTGCACTTCTTTAGTTTGGTAAAACTTGTGGTTTTGTGCTTATTGTGAATTTCTGTAGTTAACTTTGAATGTCAAACTTGATTTAGAAATTCAAAATGTAGCCTTTAAGATATAAATGGTTGAATGTGTGTATCCACTATGTCAAATTAAATTTTACATTCTGAATTCATGAAAGTAATAAGATTGTAATTAACCTAAAAAAGTCAGTTAACTAAATGCAATAAATATTGGTTGCTCAAATATACCAGAAGTAACTTGAAATTTTTCCTTTACTTTCAATAGCATAAGATTCCTTGATGATTAAGATTGACTTTTCTTCCCAATTAAGCACTGCAGGTCAAGTCTTGAAGCTCCCCCAAATAAAGAAAAAAACATTGTTTAGGATAACAGAAAACTGTTAGTAATACTTCTTTTATCATACTGTTTTCCTTGATTTGACTAAGTACTATCTTATGGCAAAGAAAAAAATATACCAATGAAAGTGCTTTGAAAGTAAATGAAAACAGTGCTTTTGAGAACCTGGTGTAAGTACTGTACTGCCTTGGAGTCAGCCTTTGTGTTAGAGTGAAATGTTGGTGCTATACATTCTTCTGGTTGTTTACAGATATTGATTCTGCTAATGCTCTGAAGTGTGCATGATGTATTTGAAGTAGTACTTTACAGAAAAATCTCCTTATAAAACCTATACTCCCACGTAGTATAAATTTGTTTGAATTTATTAATATCATTTGTTACCGTAAATTTAGTTTATTCAAATTAGGTTGACACAGGATTTAAACTAATCCATATTCTACCAAAGCCAATGCAACGTATAAGTGTTAAAATATAAGTAGTCATCTGGTTTGGTGCCAGATTATATATGTAATGACAAGAAAAGTTAATAGAGCCTCTCATGCTGTCTTAGTATGGGTACTCTTGAGAATTATTTCATTTGGATATAAAGAAGTTAAGGGGCCTCTGATGCATTCACAACAGGATTTTCAAAAAAAAATTTGGTGTTTCAAAAACAAATGATTATTTGATTGAGTTTTTTCAGGATCACGTGGTTTACAACATAGTTGCCAAGTGGTGGGAGGTGGCATACCTGAAAATGTATGTTTGTGTTTGTATTTTTTCACATTTGTGAACAAAGCACATTTATTAAAATTTGAAAATTTCTAATATTCATTGTCCATCACTTGTGAACTGAAAGTTTTGTGGTCTTTGATTTATCTCATTAATTGATTTCAAAATGGGGAGGCTATTTAGAGCTTGAATGACTTAGAAATTTCTAGCTGATAGTCATTGTGGTAAACCATATCATAATCCACTTTCATTGAAAGTTAATTACATCAGATAATTTAGGAAATTAGCAAGAAACAGTTTCCAAATTGCAACAGGCCTTCTCACTAAGAATCTGAAAGATACGTTTCCCAAAGCAAGGCAGAGGTGAAACATTCCCTGGAAATAAAGTAAAGTAGATGGGTGATTGATGGGAAAAAGAGCGATAAGCAGGCCAAATCCCTGGAGACTACCTATAAGAAAAAAGATGTTTAGGAAACAGACCTGAAACAGAAATAGAACATGTAGCTTAGATCAGTGTTAACTGACTTTGACCTATGTAATATTCTTCCCCTTTGCTTATTCCTACCCCTTTAAATTTCTTAATCTCAGCTCCTCCTTTCTCACCATGTCTTTTAATACTGTCAAATTTCTAACTCCCTCTCATTGAAGTAAAAGAATTTAAGTTTGTAAACCACCATTAGCTTTTCTATCTTTTTAAAAGGAAGGTTTAGCTAACTGATCTCTTCAACAAGAAAAGTAGTGCTCCAGCAGTCTCTTAATTTATGTAAGGGATATATTCATTATTCCAACTACTTTCTACAGGCCTTATATCCAGACAGGTTTTCACCAGTAAATGCTATGAAATCTTAGGCAAATAGTCACATGGTAGGGATATAACACATAGTGACTAGTATTTATTTTAGCAAATAGCTTTTAATAAACCCTGTTTCTTTTCTCTTACTCTTGTCTGTTCTGTGCCCTCTATGCACTGTAATCTTTTCACCCCCATCATTACCACCTAATTCAAAATCTCTGATATACCCTTAGAATCAAGCTGAGCAAGTTGGCATTAAATTTTCTTATGTTCCATTTTATTCCATATGAATTTCCAGAAAATTCTGTAAACAATACTTAGTTCATTACAATTTACTTTGCAAAATTTCCGTATAAACTACAAACAGGTCTCAACAAGAGATTGTCTTGTCTTTTTTTTTCTTAAGTGAGAAGTGGGGAGGCAGAGTGACAGACTCCTGCATGTGCCCTAGGTTCTACCCAGCACGCCCCCTACCTAGAGACTCTGCTCATCTGGGGTTGTTGCTCCATTGCTTGGCAACAGCTATTTTAGCACCTGAGGCTAGGCCATGGAACCATCATCATCACCCAGGGCCAACTTGCTCCTACTGAGCCATTGTTGCAGGAGGAGAAGAAAGAGATAGTGACCCTGCGCTCAAGCCAGATGAGCCCACACTCAAGCTGGTGACCTCGAGGTTTCAAACCTGGGTCCTCTGTGTCCCAGTCTGACACTATCTACTGTGCTACTGCCTGGTCAGGCATAAAGTATGAATTCATAAGACAGATAACCACCTCTTCAACATGTTTGATTCAATCTAATTATTAAGAATTAAGGAGATTTTCATAAATACAAAGGATAACAGTTAATATGAACTATGAGATATCATTCTTGTTTATGGCCGAGTAATACTCCATTCTATACAGGGTGTGCAAAAGTAGGTTTATAGTTGTGAGTACGTGAAACAGTTTACTTTTGTATTGTAATTGTATTTTTTATTTGTATTGCAACTGTATGCCTACTTTTCCTCAGCCCCGTATATGTACCACAACTTTTTTATTTACTCATCTATTGATAGGCACTTGGATTCCTTCCATATCTTGGCTATTGTGAATAATGCTGTAATGAACATAGGGGTACATATTCTAATCCAGAAGGTATTATGCTAAGTGAAATAAGTCAGTCAGAGAAAGACAAATACCATATGATTTCACTTATAGATGGAATCTAAAGAATGGAATAAAACAAAATTGAAACAGACTAGATACAGAGAACAGATTACTAGTAGCCAGAGGGGAGGGTGGTTGAAGGATTGGGTGAAAAAGTAGAAGGGATTAAGTACAACATATACTTAATCACAGGATATAAAGTACAGCATAGGAAATATGGTCAATGATATGGCAATAATTATGTATGGTTCCAGGTGGCTACTTGAAATATTAGGGAGAACACTTCACAAAGTATATGATTATCTAACCACTATGCTGTATACCTGAAACTAATACAAAATAATATTGAATGTAAACTGTAATTGAAAAAAATTGTGGGTCCTGGCCAGTTGACTCAGTGGTAAATTGTTGACCTGGTGTGTGGAATTCCCAGGTTCAATTGCTGGTCAGGGCACACAGGAGAAGTGACCATCTGCTTCTCCACCTCTCCCTCTTCTCTCTTTCTCTCTTTCCTGCTCCCGCAGCCATGGCTCAATTGACTCAAGTGCATTTGCCCCTGGCAGTAAGGATGGCTCCATGGAGCCGCCTGCCTCAATTGCCAAAAAAAATAACTCAGCTGAGAGCATCAGCCCCAGATAGGGTTTGCCAGATGAATCCTGGTCGGGACACATGTGCGAGTCTGTCTCTGCCTCCCTGCCTCTTACTTTAAAAAAATAAAATAGAGTGACCAGGCAGTGGCGCTGTGGATAGAGCGTCGGACTGGGATGCCAGAAGATCCAGGTTCAAGACCCCGAGGTCGCCAGCTTGAGCACGGGCCCATTTGCTTGAGCAAAAAGCTCACCAGCTTGGACCCAAGGTCGCTGGCTCCAACAAGGGGTGGCTTGGTCTGCTGAAGGCTGCAGTCAAGGCACATGTGAGAAAGCAATCAATGAACAACTATGGTGTTGCAACGGCAATGAGAAACTAATGATTGATGCTTCTCACCTCTCTGTTCCTGTCTGTCTGTCCCTATCTATCCCTCTCTCTGACTCTCTCTGTCCTTGTAAAAAAAAAAAAAAAAAAATTTAAAAAAAATTTAAAAAAATAAAATAAAATAGAATTTTGAATACTGAATTCAACAGTTCATTAAATACCAATAAGGATTTATTCTAGATTTAGAAGAATAGATTAATTTAGCAGTTAATATGGTAGATTAATATATCAGTGTATCAATAAGGGAAAACCATGAGACTTTCCTTAAGGTCCCATGCATGAACTTACTCAGACTCATTCCCTCTGAGCTCGAGCTCTGGGTCAACAGCTTAAAAAGAAATGGAAATGCAGGAGGAAATGAATTGTCTGTCGTCGGAGCAAGAGGTGGAGGGGGCTCAGCTTTCTGCCAGGCCAAAGTGCTAGCAGAGGATATTGTTCCTTTTTTGAGACCCCCACACATAAACCACAGAGTGGGCAGGAAGGCACCATATCTGAGACTCCATCAACTTGATTCACACTGTTTGCCCTATGTGGGTGATACCCTGAGACCCTGCTCCACTCAACTTGTGAGCCCACCCGAGCTGTTTCTAGTGTCTTTTCCATACAAATGGCTTCTCTTGATTCATGCTTCAGACTTTCCTAAAACCTCTCAAACAAGCAGCAGCTGGTCTATGCATACCCCATAACTCTTGCTAGGTGGCCCTAGGCCTGGCACTAGCCACAGCCAGCCGGAGTTCACAGCTTGGACTCTCCTGACCACCTCCAAGCCCAGCAGAAGTAGCAGCCATCTGCACATCACTCTGTTGTTTGTGCTGGGTGGCCCTAGGCAGGGAATAGGTGGTGGCTGACCTTGCATCTCCCCAGAGGCCCCAGAGCCAGTGGACAGCATCAGACCATGCTGAATTACAACCCTACTACCTACATGAGCAGCACACGCAAGAGGTGGACTCAGTGAGCACCAAAGCCCCACTAAAGCAAGCACTGCTATGTGACTCCTGTAGTCACAGCCAGTCCTCACAGCCTTAGCCAATCAACATGAGGGGCTCAATCCCTCCCAGTGACACCCATAGCAGTTAAGGTTCAACTACAACAGGACAATACACTCCCAAAAAGGGGCACACCTGGAACACCTAGTTCAGGTGACTGGGGAGGTGGTTCCACTGGGCCCTTATAGGATACCTACTACACAAGGCCACTCTGCCAAGTCTGGGAGGTATAGCAGCTCTACCTAATATATAAAAAGCAAACATGGGGAAGCAGCCAAAATGTAGAGACAAAGAAATGTGTTCAAATTGAAAAAACAGGAGAAATCTCCAGAGAAAAGAAATAAGTGAAATAGAAGCAAGCATACTATCAAATACAGAGTTCAAAACAATGGTTAAAAGGATGCTCAAGGAATTTAGTGAGAACTTCAATAGCATGAAAAAGGAAATAGAAACCACAAAAAAGAATCAGTCAGAAATGAAGCATATGCTAACTGAAATGAAAGAGAATCAACAGTAAAGTAGATGAAGCTGAGAATCAAATCAGTGTTTTGGAATACAAAAACAAAAAGCAATTAGAACAGAGGAAGAAATACGAACCCAAAACAATGAAGATGGTATAAGGAGCTTTGGGGGAAACTTCATACCAACATTCGCATTATTGGAGTTCTGGAAGCAGAAGAGAGCAAGAAACTGCAAACCTATTTGAAAAAATAATGACAGAAAACTTCCCTAACTGTTGTGACAATGAACTACACAGAGGCCAGATGAAATGCTCCCAGGGGTAGAGGGGGACAACAACCCTGGTCAGCAGACCGAAGGACTGAAGCCTCATCTCCAGCCTTACTCAGATATTTATTAGCAGTACAAATAACTCAAGGAAGCAGACAGCAGAAGTTTTCATGGGGTGAAGTAAAGGACAAGGAACATTCTGACTTCTAATCTCTGTTTTGAGAGCCTAAACATTTTCTGTGCTGCTGAATTTTATGCTGCTGTTTTCAGCATGCACTGTCTCCAGTACAGATCAGAGAGGCCCCTAGACTCTCGTCCTTTCAGGGCTTTCCCCCTAGGGCAACTTACTGTCTCTAATTCTTGTCCAAACTCTGCATATTTTCAGAGCATATTCCTACACCTAACCTGGTGAAGAAAATAGACATAAAAGTTCAGGGAGCACAGAGTCCCAAACAAGATGAACTCAAAGAGGCTTACACCAAGACACATCATAATTAAAATGCAAAAGATTAAAGACAAAGAGAATTTAAAAAGCAGCAAGAGAAAGACAGTTATGTACAAGGGAGCTTCCATAACACTATCAGCTGATTTCTCAAAAGAAACTTTGCAGGCCAGAAGGGAGTAGCAAGAAATATTTAAAGTTATGAAAAGCAAGAACTGGCCTGACCTGTGATGGCACAATGGATAAAGTGTCGACCTGGAACACTGAGGTTGCTGGTTCAAAACCCTGGGCTTGCCTAGTCAAGGCACATATGGGAGTTGATGCTTTCTGCTCCTCCTAACCTCCTTCTCTGTCTCTCCCCTCTAAAATGAATAGATAAAATCTTAAATTAAAAAAAAAAAAGGACCTACAACCAAGATTACTCTACCGAGCAAAGCTATCATTTAGAATCAAATGACATACAAAGAGTCTCCTAGAAAAGAAAAAGCTAAAGGAGTTCATCACCACCAAACCAGTCTTACATTAAATATTAAAAGGTCTTCTTTAAGAAGAAGGGTGGGAAAAAGGATAAAAAATATGAATAAAATAAATACATATCTATTCAACAATTGAATTTTTAAAAAATAAATAAATGAACAAGCAGATAAGAAACACACTCATAGATACAGGAAACATTTTGGTGGTTGCCAGATGGGAAGGGGGTTGGGGAAATTGGTGAAAAGGAAGGGATTAAGAAGTACAGATTGGTTGTTACAAAATAGCCATGGGGATGTATAGTACAGCATAGGGAATATGGTTAATAATATTCTAACTATGCATGGTGTCAGATGGGTACTGAGAGTTATCAGAATGATCACTTAGTTATTTAATGTCTAATCACTGGATTGTACACAACAAATACAGTCAACTGTAATTGAAAAATAAAAAAATGATCAAAAAATTTCACTAAGAATGAAAGACCATATTCTTTAAATAAATTCTCTTAAATTAACCCACAAGAAATGTTCATTGGTGAAAATACTAGGAGCTTTTCCATTAATATCAGGGACATTCCAAGAATGCCAATTTTCACCACTTAAACCAAAATTATTAAACAATCCCTTAATTTTTAATTCAAAAATAAGTGGAAAAAATAAATTATTATTTTTAGGGAAAAAATAGCTAAATATAATAATAAAATTAAGTTAGATGGCTAAATTTTTAAAATATATTTCCTATAAAGTGATGGCCAATTAGAAAATATAAAACAAAATTCAAGAAGACAGAATCAGCAAGTTGCAAAATACCCCATTCCTACACTTAGTCGAGAGAAAGAATAGAGAATATGTTTTTAAAAATGTAATAGAAATATAGCTGCATTGAAAATTAGAGGGTAAATCTCAAAAGAGAACTATGAGCACTGTTTAAGTAAGAAAACCAAGGAAAAACTACTAGACAGACTAAAGCAGGAAGGCTCAGGAATCACAGCAGGGAAGAATCACAGTAGCAAGAAATTCCTAACACTTGAAGAAAGCCAACACCATGAAAGATAGACAACTGTTGGGGAAATGGTTCAAGTTAGGCTTGCTCACTTGTTTTTCAGCTGTGTAGCCATATGCCTGATGTAACCAAAGACATATAACCTTGAGCACTGCCTCATGTAACCAAGGACATGGTTGTTGCCTAAGTGCCACTTTTGTCTGATTAGCCACAAAAGCCTAAGTGCAGTGTCATCTGGGACAGCTGCCTGCTGTTGCTGCTGCTGCCCAATAAAGCATGTCCTATCATTTATGGCTCCTTGCATCTTCTTCAGCTCCCAGCGCCCCGCAGTCTTAACATCCCTTGCCTCCAAACTTGGACGCAACAATGACAAATCCAACAAATGGAAGAACTCACAAGCTGATGAAATTGAATAAAATGAGTATTCAAAACTGGACTTAAAACATGTATGTTTAAAACATTTTCAAAGGAGGGTGTAATGCTGGTGGCCGAGGCCAAGCAGGTTCACACTGGATTTGGGCAGACAGTAGAGAAACTGTGGAACCAGAAAGCGTTGGGCCTTTCCCATTTATTAGTGTCACAATGGCAGGCAGGTAGGCAAGCAAACAGGCAGGGGAAACCTTCTCACAGTAGTGGGCAAGCGATCCACAAACTGGCCCTTTGCAGTAGTGGGCAAGCACCTGTAGCCTTACATAGGCTATACACATGTGACTCTGCCTCGTGTTCAAGTACTAATCATGCAAAGTACAAGCAAACAAGCCTAACAGCTGTTTTCTCAACAGCCTTATAATGACATATTTGCCATTATTAATAGAGTAAAAAGGCTAATTAAATAAGGTGCATCAGTTAAAATAGCAAACTAAAGTCATTCAAACAATAATGGCATTTATTACCTAAAAAAGAATTTGAAAGATAGAGAAAAATGGTTAGTTACACTCTGGCAAAGACTGCTTGTTTTCATCCATTATTCCTTCTCCCCTTTTTACTCAGAGAACTCTTATCTATATGGCCACTCAGAAATGTACCATTTTTGCTAGACTCTGTAAAGACTCGGGTCAATGTGATATAAACTGAGCTGTCTTATACAACTTCCAAGAAGTGTCATTAAAGTAGGGTGTGCTTCTTGTACTTTCTCCTTTTGTTAACTGGAATTCGGAAGTGATAGCTGGAAATTAAGTGACCATCTTGGAATATTAAGAAGTGTAGTACCAGTGGCTGAGGCCAGGCAGGTTCACATTGGATTCAGGTACACAATAGAGGAACTGCAGAGACAGAAAGCATTGGACCATTCCATTGAATAGATTCTCCCAACGGCGGACTAGCAAACAGGCAGGGGAAAACCACTTTCATGGCAGCAGGCAAACGAACAGCAAAATGGCCCCTCACAGTGGTGGGCAAGCAATCTGCAATCTGCCCTGAGGGAAAGCACCCATAGCCTTACATAGACTTATGCGTACATGGCTCTTGCATTTGCTCACACGCTAATCATGCAGAGTGCAAGCAAGCCTAACACAGCTGTTTTCCCAACAGGAAGAATCCATGTCCCAAATGGAATTGTACCATATCTACAGTATTCTAGAGCATTTACTTGCATTCTTCTTTTATTTGAGAAAGAAATAAACTGCTATTAAGCCACTGGTACTCTTTTGTCACCCACATATGAAACTTAGTCTAAAATCTGGTCTCTACCCTTACTTTCTGATTCAGTGGATCTAGAGGTAGAACCTGATAATTTGCATTTCTAACTTGTTCCCAGGTGAGGCCAATACATCTGGGCTAGGAATCACTTGGAGAATAACTGCAATAACGGAAGTAATAATTCAGTTGTTCTCAATCCTTGCTTTATATTAGAATCACTGTGAAGGTAAGGGGAGGGGTCAGGGAAGGTCTTTAAAAATATAATCTACCTGGGACTTACTCCAGAGTAGACCCTAATTAATTTATCTCAGCTAATCCTAGGTCTGGGTGTAAATTAAAAATCTCCCAGATGATTCTAAAAAGTATAGCAGGCCTGAACACTTAATTACACTTTTTCTCTACATAATACAAACAGTAGTGAGATTAAATACCTGTGTTCCCCTGTAGAGAGGAATGATATTTAGGAAACCAGGACTTGAGCCTGACCAGGTGGTTGCACAGTAGTTAGAGGGTTGGACTGGGACACAGAGGACCCAGGTTCGAGATCTTGAGGTCACCAGCTAGAGTGTAGGCTCATCCAGCTTGAGCAGGGACCCACCAGCTTGAGTGTGATGTCACTGGCTTGAAGCCAATGGTTGCTAGCTTAAGCCCAAGATTGCTGGCTTGAGCAAGGGGTCACTTGCCCTGCTATAGTCCCCGCCAAGGCACATATGAGAAAGCAATCAATGAACAACAAAAGTGTTGCAACAAAAGATTGATGCTTCTCATCTCTCCCTTCCTGTCCATCTGTCCCTGTCTCTGTCACCAAAAAGAAAAAGAAAAAGAAAAAACTAGGACTTGAAGCCAAAAGATTGAGATTTAAGTCTCTGGTCTAGGACAGTGTAGTTTTTCTGAACTTTGGTTACTTTATCTGTAAAATGAAAATACATTCATTGTGTTTTTGTAAAAACTGGATTATATGATATAGATGATAGCACTTTGTAATCTCAAAGTATTACAGACATAACAAGGAATTCGGCCCAGCAGATTCAAATTATCTATGGGGAAAAAATTGAGTTGGTTTAGTTCTTAAGATTGAAGAAAGAAGTATGAGGAAAACAAGGGAGTATATTGGAAGAAATAATATAGGAGTCCTCTGTGACCACCTGCCACAGAGGACTGAAATGTATGATAGCATCATTCATTCCTCTTGCTACAGGTGCTACCTGCTCCTCCTTTCCTTCATTTATTTTTTTTTTATCATGATTATACTTTCAAAAGGTGTTTTCAGTCCTCTGGGTGAAATCCTGACCTGGTATAAATGCATATATACCTTGCCTGCAAAGTAGCAAGTCTTGAAGAATAATGTTTCTGCTGCTAAGATCTTTACACTGCCATCAATAACTGTGCTTGAAATCCCCTGTCACTAAAATGGTTCCCAGGTGGCTGTTTTATATCCAAGTATTTGGCTGTGGATGTGCCAAATGTCAGGAATTTACCTTGACGGATCAACCTGGCAACCCCCATCTAGGGCCAATGCTTGAAACAACCAAGCTATCTTCAGCACCCAAGGTCAACTGTGGGAGGGGAAGAGTGAGAGAAGCAGATAAGCAGATGGTCACTTCTTTTGTGTGCCCTGACCAGGAATCAAACCCGGGACATCCATATGCCAGACCAATGCTCAATCCACCGAGCAAACCAGCCAGGGCTCACTGAAGTATTATTCTAAAGTATACTGACAAGAGACCGGTACTAAATTTAGGGAATCACTTTGTAAGTTACATAAAAATCTAATTACTATGTTGTATACCTGAAACTAAAACAATATTGTATGTCAACTGTAATTGAAAATGTTCTTAAATTTTAAGTATGCTGACAAGGTAACAAGCATCAAAAATGGTTTCAAGGTCACAAGATAGAAGATCATATTTGAAGAAGACGAAAAAGCACTGTTCTAAAGAGGTGTATTAGTGCTGCGGAACAAAACAACACCTGGGGCAGATTTAAGCAGAAAGAAATCATTATTAGAGGATACTGAGTAACTCAGGATTGCTTGAGATTAAGGCTTGGATATGCATGGCCAAAACTACAAACAATAGCAGACAGCAGACATGATGTAAGAGAGCTCTGGGGTTGCTGTCACCATGAACAGGCATCTGGAATGATTGAACCACTAATACTGGATGCCTGATGCCACTACTAGAACCATGCTCACTTTTGCCCTAGGAGACACCTGTAATTACCCTGGGAACAGCTTTCTGTGCCTGCCTTGGGTCAATAGCTTTTAGCTGGTGTACATGATTGGCTAAGCAAGTATTTGGCATTTCAGTATCAGACAAGAGAGTCTAAGATAGGGAATTCTTCTGACACTGAGGAGAGTTTCAGGGGGTGGAAATGAAAAAATAAAAAGATAAATGTCCATTAAAAAGCAAGTTAAGTCTGACCAGGCAGTGTCACAGTGGATAGAGCGTCAGACTGGTATGCGGAAGGCCCAGGTTCGAAACCCCAAGGTTGTCAGCTTGAGCGTGGGCTCATCTGGTTTGAGCAAGGCTTACCAGCTTGAGCCCAAGGTCGCTGGCTTGAGCAAGAGGTCACTCAGTCTCCTGTAGCCTCTCCCCCCGCCCCTGCCCCAGTTAAGGTGCATATGAGAAAGCAATCAATGAACAACTAAGGTGCTGCAATGAAGAATTGATGCTTCTCATCTCTCTCCCTTCCTGTCTGTCTGTCTGTCTGTCTGGCCTTATCTTTCCCTCTGTCTTTCTCTGTCTCTGTCACCACTGTGGTGGCGCAGTGGATAAAGCGTCAACCTGGAATGCTGAGGTCACTGTTCAAAACCCTCGGCTTGCCTGATCAAGGCACATATCAGAGTTGATGCTTCCTGCTCCTCCCCTCTTTTCTCTCTCTAAAGTGAATAAATTCTTTCTAAAAAGCAAGTTGAATTAGGATTGATGACAATATATTCAAGTAGAAAATCCAGCAAGTTGTTGGAAATAAGACTTTCCCAAAAAGCCAGAGTTACAGATTTAGGAGTTGGTTAGTGTTTGCATGTAGAATGAGACAGGAGTCTACAAAAAATCTAACTTAAACTTTTCATTTACTTATGAAGAATGTGAGTCTGAGAGTGCTTCATCTCTTAGGTCACTATCTATCAAATGAAGATGAAGAAATTCACTCTATTAGGGGAGAAAGGACCAGTATATAGACAACACTAATGGAAAATAAGTGGAAGGACAACGTGTGGTTGTTGGGGGTCTGTTCTGTACTATCATTTTATTTAACAGATATTTAAGTGCCAACTATGTATCAGGCACCATGCTTGGCCAGTTTAATGGTATGCAAAACCAGGTGTCCCTGCATTTGAGAAAATGAAAGCAGGCTGGGGTTCAGAGAGTTGGGAGACGTGGTGGGAAGTCAAACTGAAGGTAAAAAGGGGCCAGACTATACAACTTGTCTGTACCTGTTTACGGATTGTGAGCTTTATCCTAATAAAAGTAAACCATCTAAAGATTTTAAAGCATTTTTTTACATACATCATCTCAACTTAATTGCTTCAACTCTGTAAGATAGGTATTATGAACATCCATTTACAAGAGGAAAGTAGTTCACAGAGATTAACCTCCTTAAGAGCTACGAACAGAAAATGAAGATAGGGATAGAAGAAGGAAGGAAGGCAGGCAAGCAGGACTTTTTTTTTTTAATTTTATTCATTTTAGAGAGGAGACACAGAGAGAGAGAGAGAGAGAGAAAGAGAGAAAGGGGGAAGGAGCTGGAAGCATCAACTCCCATATGTGCCTTGACTAGACCTCAGTGTTCCCAAGTCGACGCTTTATACACTGCGCCACCACAGGCCAGGCCAAGCAGGACTTCTTAAAGAGGTTGTAATGCTGGTGGTCGAGACCAGGCAGGTTCACATTGGATTTGAGCAGATGACAGAGGAACTGCAGAGCCAGAAAGAGTTGGGCCATTACCCTTTAATAGTCTCGGAACAGCAGATGAGCAAACAGGCAGGGGAAAACCGCTTCTCATGGCAGCAGGCAAACAGCAAAACGGCCCCTTACGGTGGCAGGCAAGCAATCTGCAATCGTCCTGAGACAAATCACCTAGCCTTACATTGGCTATGCACACGCCCTAATCATGCAAAATGTAAGCGAGCAAGCCTAACACAGCTGTTTTCCCAACAATCCACTACTTCAGGGTTGCTCGCCTCACAATCTATGCAACAGGTATCTTCCATGATGGTCCCTGTGCAAGGAGTGAGGTACATTACATCACAGAAACAGCAAAGACCAGCAACAGAATTACAAAGGCACAAGCTATACCAAAAATGGTAGTAATTACAAAGGTGCCCTTCACAATGTCTCCATGAGCACTCTGCCCAGAGAGTTAACTGGAGGCCCATCTCTAGTCCCCTACCTCGTGGTAGGTGGGAGGGCCTGTAGAGTCCAAGGCCCCGTCCACTGAAGAAAGTTTCCAGATACAACTGAATGGGAATAGCTTCCTGGTGCAGGAGGGTCTCCACAGGTGTCGTGGCCCCCATATCAAGGTCTCTTGTAGTTCTGTCCACAAGTGGTATGTCCATCCAGCAAGGGAGCCAGTGCCCCCTCTCGTTGCAGTCCCTGCTTCAAGAGTTCATTACACCACTCAGTGATCAGTCCATGATAGCTCAGCTGTCTTGTGCAAATCACCCAAGGTGAAAGTCTATTACAAGCAACTAGCCATACAGCTCTTTTTTTTTTAATATATATTTTTTATTTGTTCATTTTGAGAGAGAGGGAGAGAGAGAAAGAAAGAAGGGGGGAGGAGCAGGAAGCATCAACTCCCATATGTGCCTTGACCAGGCAAGCCGAGGGTTTTGAACCAGCGACCTGAGCGTTCCAGGTTGACGCTTTATCCCACTGCGCCACCACAGGTCAGGCCCATACAGCTCTTTGATAATGGACCTCATACACCTTTCCATAAGTGCTCTGCCTGTTGCCACAAGCCCTATCCAAACCCCTCAGCAAGCTCACAGGGCCTAGCAGGGTCAAAAACATTCAAAACCTGTGTCACCTTGAGAATTCTCTTCGCTGTTGCTAAAGCACCTATTATCTTCTAGGTCAACATCTGCTGCACATTAAACCAATTTCACATGGGGCTCTGGCCCCCTCCCATCACTATTAAGGAAGTCCCTCGGCCTTACCCCTTTCAACCTGGAACAATGGGTCTTGAGGATACTCCTCTCCCTCAGCTGTCTCCAACAAATAATCCTGCAACTGTGCAACACAAACGCCAGCCATATTATTGGCAGCTGCAGAGGCCACCCACTTTCTCCGCTTTTTCAGCAGCTGGAACCTCTGTTACAGTTCAAGCTGCCACCAAAAGCTCTAATAGACCTGACCAGGAAAATGGTGGCGCAGTGGATAGAGTATCAGACTGGGACACAGAGGACCAAGGTTTGAAACCCAGAGGTTGCCAGCTTGAGCATGGGCTCATCTGGTTTGAGCAATGCTCACCAGTTTGAGCCCAAGGTCGCTGGCTTGAGCAAGGGGTCACTCTGTCTGCTGTAGCCCCCAGTTAAGGCACATATGAGAAAGCAATCAATAAACAACTAAGGTGCTGCAACAAAGAACTGATGCTTCTCATCTCTCTCCCTTCCTGTCTGTCTGTCCCTATCACACACAAAAAAAAAAGAAAGAAAGAAAAAAAAAGCTCTACCAGGATTCTATTAGACCTGTCATATAATTTCTCCCCATCTGCCCCAGCCTCGATCAAATCTACCCACATCTGTGTTCAGGTCACCTTTACAGGCCTGTTTCTCTTGTTACTTGGCGTGGGGGAAGCATGGGCAGCAGCCCACACAGCCTTATGATTTCATGTTATCTCCACCTCCCCCAAATCTGTTACACCTTCTGTGTAACAGTATTGATGGGATTCCTTACATAGGGGCTCGAGATAGCCACTAGTGACCCAAAAAGGTCTGGAGCACTACAGAGAATAAGGTCCCTCATTCCTGCTGTAAATATTTGCTCATCTGACCCACAGGACCTCAGGTTGAAAGCAGCATTCTTCATACCTAGTCCTGGAGGACCTGCTGCAGCTCAGTATGACTGCCACCCACTTGCTGCCCCAGCAAGTCTCCAGCATTATGCCAGACTGTATGAATGGCATCCATCACCCATTGTAAAAGGGTATGGTCTCCTGGGTTGTCATGGCAGTTCTGAAGATGCTGCCTCAAGGAAGAGTGTGTAGTAATGGCAGCTAATTTCTCCATCTCTGTTCTGGAGAGTACAATGCCATCCACCCTTATGTCCCACAACCACAGCAACCAAGCTGCCAGGGACTCCATGGGCTCTGCCTGGGTTTTGCCCCTAACTCCATCAACTCTGGGTCTAGGGCTGTACCACAGAGTACTCAACTACCTGTGGAAGGGGTTGTGCTTGTCCCTTAGGCACTTTTGACAACTAGGTTTTTACCTTCAGGGTGACCACCAGCTGGGCACTGAGTCTGTGGACGACAGTTTAAGCCCAAACCTCCTCCCGCTCAGAGGAGTTAGAAATGCCTTCTACCACCAACTCAGAGCCACTCTGCTGGCACGGATGCAGCTCCTTCAGCTCTTGCAGTTGCCGGCTCTTGGCCTGAAGCTCAAGCTCTTGAACCCACAGTTGTTTCTCTAACAACTGTCACTGCCAGCATTCAGCTTCTAGGGAAAACTGCAGTTCAGGAACCCATAATTCCTTCTCCAGCAACCATTCCAATATCAGGAGCCATTGGTATTCAGCCTGCATTTCACACTGAAGCTCTATCAAGTGGTGTCTCCTTCTCCGGCAATTGTTGCAATTCAAGCTGCTGTCAGCACTCAGCCTACAGCTCATCCTAGAAATCATGACTTCGCACAGCCTCTTGCACAGAGCTTTCCGTTTCTTCTCACAGGTAAAAACACGCAGGCCACGGCCCCCAACACAGTAGCTCAGGGAACAGCCACTCCTCTATTCCATCCTTTAAGGGTGTTGGCGGCTCTAAACCCATCTGATCTGAATCCTGCCCACTACACCAAATGTATTGTCAGTGGCTGAGGCCAGGCAGCTTCCCATTGGATTCAGGCAGACAGTAAAGGAACTGCAGAGTGGGAAAGCATTGGACCATTGCTATTTGATAGAGTATTGCAACGGCAGAGGAACAAACAGGCAGGGGCAAACCACTTCTCATGGCAGCCAGCGAAGCAAACCATTGGTAATCTACCCTGAGCCAAAGCACAGTAGCCTTACATAGGCTATGTGCACATTGTTCTGCCACATGCTCACACACTAATCAAAGTGCAAGCAAGCAAGACTAACACAGCTGTTTTCCCAACAGAGGGAAGGAAAATTCATACCTTTCTGGTGCCTACCTTATGCCAGAAAAAATAATAATTTCACTAACTATTTTATAACTTTGCAAGAAAGGTTTCGTTATCATTTTTAGACAGAGAACGATAGGTTGCATATAGGAAGGGGAAGAACCAGGATTCAAACCCCAAGACCTCCTGTTCCACAGCTGCTGTGACACGCTACCTCCAGATTATATCCCTGTAATGCTGGTTGGTGGTCAAGGCCAGCATTCAATTCTGGCAGATGGTAGAGGAACTGAGAAGCTGGAAAGCATGGAGCCGTTACCCATTTATTGGACTCTCGCAGAGATGGGCAAAGGAATAAACAAAGAAAATCCGATTTTGCAGTGCAGGGCAAGTGTTGGGAAAACAGCTGTGTTAGGCTTGCTCGCTTATACCTTGCCTGATGAATGTGTGAAGACATGGCAGCACCATGTATATATAATCTATGTAAGGCTACAGATGCCTGCCATCAGGGCGGATGGCAGATTGCAGATTGCTTGCCCGCCACTGAGAGGGGCCGTTTTTGTTGTTCATTCTGCTGTTTGTTCACCTGCTGCTGTGAGAAGTGGTTTTTTAACAGCCAGTTTACTCATCTGCCGTTGGGAGACTCTGCTAAATGGAAATGGCCTAACACTTTCTAGCTCTGCGGTTTCTCTACCATCTGCCCAAACCCAATGTGAACCTGCCTGGCTTCTTCCACCAGCCTTAGGGCAAGGATCAGGAATACCGCCCCTCAAGTTGGCCACTGAAGGAATCAGAGAACCGCACCTCTCAGTGAGCGACCTGGCAGTATCATCACCCTGGAGTAGCACCCGTAGCTTTTCATAGAGAGACACAGGTGTTTTTCTGCCACATTCTCGCACTAATCTTGCAAAGTATTAGCAGTGGGGAAACCAGCAGCAAACATATATAACACAGTTGTTTTCTCTACAATCCCCTTACATTTATTCTGTGCATTCAGAGTACAAATGAGCGTCATCCCTGGAGTTTGATGACACCTCAGGATTTGCAGCCGGTTTAACATGTAAGTTACAAGGGGAAGCTGGGAGAATGCAACAGGACAGGAGTAGAGGTTGTCCGTGGATGGGGTATATTAAAGGGAGTCTCGATCAGAAAAGGAGGCAGGAAGAGCTATAAAGACGAGCCTAAGGAGCTTAGGCGTTAGCTGTTCGTTAGACACAAAGGCATATATCATTCCAAAGGTATTAAAGAGTAGCAACGCCTCCTGCAGTATTTTCAATCGCGTGGAGCCATCCTGCCCCAGTTTCGGTCCAGCCCGAGGCGGTGGCCCAGACGCTCGATGGACACTACTAGTGTGACTCTTCGTGGTCTTTCCGCTCCCTGTTCTCTGCCACTTATTCTAGGTCTCGGTGGCAAGGGAGGCCGCGCTTAGCCCTAGATGGGAACTCGCCGGGCGTAGGAAACATCCTCGATCATACAGCCACGGGTTTGGGGGGGAGGAGCTGCTTCGGGGAGGAGCGCGCCGCGCGGTTTGGCTCCAGCGGCTTCCGTACCAGCGTGGTCGGTAGTGGGAATATGGCGGCTGCGGCGGGGCCTGGATCTCAGTAAGTTTCCAGAGATTGGTCTGTCCTCGGCCCGACCCCGCCCTTTCCCCCATCCTGAGTCTCGGGCACAACCCTAGGTTCCCCGCTTTACTGTGTTGCCCTAGAGCCAGCTCCAAGAGTGCACAGCGCTGGTGCAGCGGCCGAGTCAGGTAGGGCTGAGGGCTGAACAGCGGACCGCGGGACCCGGACACAGATACCTCTCACGCTTCGCGTGGTCAGGCCCCAGCCTCGGCCCGGCGGACTTCCCGGGGCCGAGGGAGGACGCCTGCGGGAGAGAAGTTCGTGGGCGGAGGGCCGACGTGGAGAATGGAAGGTGTTGTCTTCCAGCATTAACCCCCTGGGCTGCGCGACCAGTTGGCGTCGCTTTCTCCCACAGTACGGAGGTGGTTGTGAATTGCCGGGCTCCTCCTGCCTCCCTGTCTTGCTAGAAGGAGGCAGAATGCAAGAATTGCTATAGCTGCCCTGTTGCTGAGGTATTTAATATTAGGGGCGCCATTCTCCTTTTATGAAAGGGGCCTAGAGAGTTTAATGAATTTATAGAACCACAGCACTGGAATTCTCCGACTGCTCGGTATGGTTCTTTTGACAATTCCCCCTGATGGGACGGAAATAGTTGTAGAGTTGAAGGAAGATGCAAGTGATAGGTGTGTCTTGGACTCCCTAGTGAGCCATTCCCTAGAAGGTAGGGCATGGAAGGGAATTTACTGATTTAGAGGAATTCATGTGAATTAAGTGAAGGCTGGAGTAAGGCCAAGAGAGAAAACAATCCATAAATTCATGGACTCCCTTCGCTCTACTACTTAACTAGCTGTGGGATATTAGGCAACTTGTTTATTGTCTTTATGTATTAATTAGGGTTTTACAACAATGATTGACATTTTATAGTTACTTCTGGATTAGTCTTTATTTTTTCAAGTATTTGTAAAATACCTACTTGGTACCATACTTTGCAAGACACTGAGCATATAACATTGAAGACATTTTCATAGATCTTGTGATCTAGTGAAAAATGCAGACAAATCATGATCAATATTTTGCTATTATAGAGGATGTACAGGGATCGCGTATATGGGTCAGAAGTGGTCTTCCTAAGAAAATTATTTAAGCTGAGACCTGAAGAGGAGGAGTGAGCTAGTACAGGACTGGGGTGGGTCAAGGCGGAAGGAAGAGAGTACACCTGGAGAGAGAATAGCATTGAAAGTATTGAAAAGATCACTGTGGCTAGAATACAGTGTTCAAGAGGAAGTTCACAAGGCAGGAGAGTTATTCACATCCGGTGCAGATGTGCTTTATTTATATGTTGACATTTACTTTTTTCTAGATTACTCTATTAACAATGCAGAACTGAGTTAGTGCTTTTATATTAATATGTAGGTATACTTAGGGGGAGATAATAATTGAAGATATGGAAATTGATGAGATTGCTCATAGAAAATATGTAGTAGGAGAAAAACCTAGGTTTGGTATTGAACATCCAAAGGTTGGATTGAGAATGAACAGCCTGAAAGACTGAGGAGCGATCAATAAATAAGGAAGAAAATCTGGAGGTTGGTCTTTGGAAGCTAAAGGAAGGACAGGTTTCAGAAGGTGAGAGGAGTCAACAGTGTGATAGGTTGTTTAAAGAATGTGCAGCTTAATGAGTGAAAAGTACCCATTAGACTTAGGAGTTTAACTTGGCAAAGCAGTTTATTGTGGGGTGGAAATCGTACTTCAGTAGTGGGAAAAGTGAAGCAATCAAATATTAACTATCGAAAGTACAGGATGAGTCAGTATTACTGTTTTGTTTTGGGTGCGGTTTTTTTGTCGTTTTGTTTCTTGTTTTTGAAAAGAGCTTTGCCGTTAATTCTAATGGATAAGAGAAGAGTGGGATTTTGAAGAGAGAGGAGAAGTGTGAAATTCTGGAAGATGCAGAGGGGAAGGGATACATGGTATGTCTGAAAGATTTAGTGTCAGGGGACCCCCTTCTTTTCTTGCATTGGGAGATAAACGTAAAGGTGGGTTTGTGGAGTTGGAATCTTAAGTGAACTCCATTCTGATCACGTATTCTGTTGGAGGCAAAGTCATCTGTTGAGAATGCAGTGAGAAGTGGGTGTCAGAGTTTGAAGACAGAGAAGAGAGGTTTTGATAATCACAGAAGGGATAGAGCATAGACCAGGGAAACACAGAAGGATGTCTGTGGTGCAGTGGCAATCATTTAGCTTAGTGCTTGATTTTTTTTTTCCTCCAACTGTCTTCTGTTATCTGAGCCCACACTCTACAATCAACCCTTTGAGGATATATATTTCAACATATTTGTTGAATGAATTTAACACAGAGAAGTGATGTTAAAGAATGCAATATTCTCTATATTTTATCAGTTTCTCGTATTTAAATGAAAAGATAAAACCAAAATATACCAATGGAAGATATTTCCTGTAGAGGTATGTGGTATCTTAAGAAATTATTGAATGAAAATATAATTGAGGAAAACCAGTTACAGTTCTTAGTTAACTAAATAGATTTAGCTGTAAAAAATACTTGTTGTAAGTATAGAAATAGAATTAGTAATAATACATACTTGGAACCTCTCAGACACCCTAAGGTTGTTGTTACCCAGTGACATTCTTCTCTGGCCAAATGGGTAATTAAGGATTTATTCAGGTTTCTCATGTTCCTGTTGCATTTTTCATTTTTATGTCCCATTATTGGAATATAAATAAGCTGATCACAAACTAGTTATTTTTTGAATTTCTATCTCGTTGAGTTCTCCATGGATATTCAGTGTGATCATAAGCCATTGCATGGAACAGTTCTTCTGAAAAATTGAAGATTTACCTAGTAAATAGTTAAACCATTTTTTGACCACTGTCATGTTTTAAGTGGAACTTCCGGGGCACTTAAGATTGAAATAAATATCTGGCCCTCTAACAAATAACTGTGGTAACTGTTTAAATGTAAAATTAAAATTTTAATTTATAATAACTATTGGTCAGCGTTCCAACTTTTTAGTTTTGACTAGAAAGGTCAGGAATTGGTTTGCTACAGTGGTAGTACTTAGATTTGGAAAGTAGATTTGATAAAGTAATGTAGTAGAGGTAAAAGTACAGGGAGAATTAGGGGTCAACGTTAGGAACTGAGTAACTTTACTACAGTTAAACTTTGCTTCTATAGAAAGTTTATTAGTTAGACAATGTAAAGACTAAGTTTTTTGTAGCATTTTAGAGTTGCCTTATAAAAAGATATAAAGGATTTTAGGGAGGTAGCAATGATCGCTCACCATTATTGGATACTGGTGCTTTTCAAATCATTTTGTTGAAGATCTGAGTAGGTTTTCATTGTGCCAAACCTATCTGCTACAATCTAAGCTAAGTAGACTATTTCACATTTGAATGTTGTTGAAAAACCAGATATTGGAGTAAGAACTAATTAGGCAAATTCCTCACCACTTCTGGGAAAACAGTTGCATTGGTGATCATTCAGTCATACAATCCTGGCATATGATGAATAGAGAGCACAGCCCTTTTAGTTTGGAGAAACCGCTGAATTTTTAAGTCAGAGACAATTACCATTAAGGTATAATAAGCAAGTCACATTTTAAACTGGGTTACAGAAGATACTTTTATTTGTTACTCATTATTTTGTATAAAGAAGCTACATGTGAAAGGTAAATTATATCAAATTAACGTTGAAATATTTTTTCTTCTTTTTAGATCACTAAACAAAAATTCCACCAGAGAAAATGCTGAAATAGGAGTTGCAGATACCTGGGATTTGCCGGATGAACTATAAGCAGTTAATTTTTGTAACGTGGGCAGAAAGCTCAAATTGCCAGATTTCATGTGTAAATCACTGCGTTATTGCTTTAGTCATTGTCTCTATTTAGCAATGACAAGACTGGAAGAAGTAAACAGAGAAGTGAACATGCATTCTTCAGTGCGTTATCTTGGCTATTTAGCCAGAATCAATTTACTGGTTGCTATATGTTTAGGTCTCTATGTAAGATGGGAAAAAACAGCAAATTCCTTACTTTTGGTAATTTTTATTCTTGGTCTTTTTGTTCTTGGAATTGCCAGCATACTCTATTATTATTTTTCAATGGAAGCAGCAAGTTTAAGTCTCTCCAATCTTTGGTTTGGATTCTTGCTTGGCCTCCTATGCTTTCTTGATAATTCATTCTTTAAAAATGATGTGAAAGAGGAATCAACCAAGTATTTGCTTCTAAGTTCTATAGTATTAAGGATATTATGTGCTTTGGTGGAGAGGATTTCTGGTTATGTCCGTCATCGACCCACTTTACTAACCACAGTTGAGTTTCTGGAACTTGTTGGATTTGCCATTGCCAGCACCACTATGTTGGTGGAGAAGTCTCTCAGTGTCATTTTACTTGTTGTAGCTTTGGCCATGCTGATTATTGACCTGAGAATGAAGTCTTTCCTAGCTGTTTTCAACTTAGTTATTTTTGTAGTCTTACTGTTTTTCTCCTCATTGGAAACTCCCCAAAATCCAGTTGCTTTTGCATGTTTTTTTATTTGCTTGGTAATTGATCCTTTCCTTGACATTTACTTCAGTGGGCTTTCAGTGACTGAGAGGTGGAAACCTTTTTTGTACCGTGGAAGAATTTGCAGAAGACTTTCAGTCATTTTCACTGGAATGATTGAGCTTACATTTTTTATTCTTTCAGCATTTAAACTTAGAGACACTCATCTCTGGTATTTTGTGATACCAGGCTTTTCCATTTTTGGAATTTTCTGGATGATTTGCCATATTATATTTCTTTTAACTCTTTGGGGATTCCATACCAAGTTAAATGACTGCCATAAAGTATATTTTACCCACAGAGTAGATAACAACAGCCTTGATAGAATCATGGCATCCAAAGGGATGCGCCATTTTTGCTTAATTTCAGAGCAGTTAGTATTTTTTAGTCTTCTTGCAACTGCTGTTTTGGGAGCAGTTTCCTGGCAGGTAAGCTTATATTTTATTATGTCAACTTCTATGGTATGTGATGAAATGTTTGCTTCTAGTGTGGAATTATTAGAATTGAAATGTCAAATTCTTGATTTCAAAAGGAGATTCTCGCCTGACCAGGCGGTGGCGCAGTGGATAGAGCATCAGACTGGGATGCAGAAGACCCAGGTTCGAGACCCCGAGCTTGCCAGCTTGAGCGCAAGCTCATCAGCTTGCACCCAAGGTCGCTGGCTTCAGCAAGGGGTTGCTCAGTCCGCTGAAGGCCCGCGGTCAAGGCACATGTGAAAAAGCAATCAGTGAACAACTAAGGTGTTGCAACGGCAATGAAAAACTGATGATTGATGCTTCTCTTCTCTCTCCGCTCCTGTCTGTCCCTCTCTCCTGACTCTCTCTCTGTCCCTGTTAAAAAAAAAAAAAAAAAGGAGATTCTCTTTTTGGCACTTACTTAATTTTGCTTGTAGAATTGAAGTACTAAATGAATATTTTAGGATAATTTAGTTTGATCTTTAGCAAAGAGGTACATGCCTCCTACCTTTTACTTTTTCATTAATAAAGCCCTCATAGATTAAAACACTAATAGATTAAAGAAGATGAACATTTGAAGATTGCTTAGAGATTGTGCTTTATTCTTTCATTTTTATACATGAGAAAACTGAAAGCCAGAGAAAACATATTCAGAGTCACTGGTAATGGCCTCATCCAGGTTACCTAGCTCCTATGTGTCCACTGGTCACCTCACTACAGCACATTTCTTTTACCTAGCTATTTCCCTAAAGATTTTATGTAAAAAGGTGATTAGATATATAATAATGTATTAGGTACTTAATTACAGATTAAAAGCTCTCCTAAGAAAGAATAAGATGGGTTTTACAATACATTTGCTATTCACAGAATGTTTAAAAAAAGAAAAAGAAGGGGGCTTTGTAGACAAAGACTTTCAAACTATGTGGTTGGAATTTATATCTAGAATATTAATAAACCCAATCTTCCATTCTAGGGACATTAATTGACCGCGCCATATGTCAGGTACTGTATATACTGTGTTGATGATTTCAAGATGGCTAAGGAATGCCTCTGTTCTTAAAGCAGACATAGTCTCTAATGGAATAAGGAATAGGTAGGCATGTAAACAAACAATTATTACAGCAAAATAATGATATAATTTGAGTACATCAGGTTGGGATGTAGGGCATAAATGAAGGTCAGCTCTGCTTGGTGCAATTCTCTGCTTCGCCCTCATTGGTTATTGCAGACTATTTGCAGAGTGATTTCTAGATGTGAATATTTGAAGGGAAGTGTGAAGACTTAACTGAGTTTGGTGCTTTTTAGTCAATGTGGGCTAGGTGAGAGAGCCGCCTTTGTAGTAGTCAACAAAATGATGTAAGCATTGTAGATGTTGCTAACGTGTGTCTTCCTCACTTTCTTGCTCATGCTAGAGCAGGCATGGCCAACATATGGCCCATGGGCCGTAATGAGTTTATGTGGCCCACGATTCAATTTTTAATATTCTCCGCTACTTTAAAATCTCAGCTACTCAGAAGCGGAAGCAACTTTGATTATCAGAAATCGAGATATTTAAGAAGATAGTGATACGCGGAAAAGAATTCCACGTGTGACTAATCTAGGGTTAACTTCCAATAATTGGTCCAATGGATTCGCGATACTTTATTTTTTAAAAAAATTCCATTATAAAGATTTACAACTTTTGTACTCGTCTGTACTTGAGATGAACTGTTTGACATTTAGCGGCGAGGTGAAACCCACATTCTTTTAGATGGAGTTTGCCAGTGCGCACCCAAGGTCAAACAGTTCGTTATTTTTGTGGTCAAAGTGTGCTGAATCAAGTGGCATTGTAGCATAGACAATAGCTGCAGTTGATAACTGAAAACATGTCCAGTCTGTGTAAAACGAAATAATTGTTTTATTTGCGATATAACCCCTTCAGGCTCATTCTATTAATTAAATATTGTTTCTATTGATTGCAATACAGTTTGGATATTTATACGGTATGTAATTATATTTTTATTAGAATAATATTGTGTATTAAAATTTTTTTCACTCACATTTATTCATAAATTACATAATAAAATTTTGTTTACTTAAACAAATCATTTTTGTATTTAACAGTTTTTAATTTTAATATTTCATCCGGCTCGTGAAAAAAGTTTTCTTTCTAATCTGGCCCGGGGGCAAAAACTGTTGGCCACACCTGTGCTAGGGACTATCAGGATGGTGATGGTGATGATGATTATGATGATGATGGAGGGTAATGTTCAGAACTCGAGCAAGAGTCCTCCTTCCTCTCCCTCTTTTAGGGTTTACTGTTTTCTTCTAAGAGTTTAATAGTTTCAGATATTACATATAAGTCTTTATTTTGAGTTTATTTTTGTATATGGTATAAGAAAGCGGTCCAGCTTTATATTTTTGCATACATCTGTACAGTTTTTCTAAGACCATTTATAGAAGAGATTGTCTTTTCCTTGCTGTATATTGCTGCCTTTTATGTGGTAGACTAATTCACCGTATAACAGGAAGTTAATTTCTGGGCTTTATATTCTATTCCATTGTGCCAGTATCATACTGTTTTTAGTATAACTTGAAATCAGAGAGAGTGATACCTCCAATTATATTCTTTCTCAGGATTGCTCTTGCGGACTTTTGTGGTTCCATATAAATTTTAGGATTATTTCTTCCTTGAATATATAGATTACTTGGGTAGTGTGGCTATTTGAGCAATATTAATTCTTCTAATCTCTGAGCATGGTATATCCTTTTATTTGTGTTGTCTTCATTTTCTTTCTTCATTGTCTTATAGTTTTCCTTTGCCTCCTTGGTTAAGTTTATTCCTAGGGTGGGTTGGTAGGTTGGTTTTGGATGAAGTTGTAAATGGAATTGTTTCCTTAATTTTTCTTTCTGGTAATTCATTATTTATGTATAGAAATACCACTGATTTCCTTTTGTATTTTTCCAAAGGTAGAAGCAGGGAGGCAGTCAGACAGACTCCCGCATGCACCCAACCGGGATCCACCGGGCATGTTCACCAGGTTGCGATGCTCTGCCCACCTGGGGTACCACTCCGTCTCGGCTGGAGCCATTCTAGCACCTGAGGTGGAGGCCATGGAGCTGTCCTCAGTACCCAGGCCAACTTTGCTCCAGTGGTGCCCTGGCTGCGGGAGGGGAAGAAAGAGAGAGAGAGGAAGAAGAGGGGGAAAGGTGGAGAAGCAGATGGGCACTTCTCCTGTGTGCCCTGACTGGGAATCAAATCCGGGACTTTCGCACGCAGGGCCAAAGCTCTATTGCTGAGCCAACCGGCCGGGCTTAGAAATACCACTGATTTCTGTATGTTAATTTTGTGTGCTGCAATTTTACTGAATTCATTTACTGTGACAGTCTTTTGGTAGAGGTTTGCTACACATAGTATCATCTGCAAATAGTGACAGTTTTACCTCTTCCTTTCCAATTTGTTTGCCTTTTATTTTCTCTGATTGCTGTGGCTAGGACTGCCAATATTTTGAATAAAAGTGAGAGCTGGTATCCTTACCTTATTCTTGATTTTAGTAGAAAAACTTTTAGCTTTTCACCACTGAGGTGATGTTAGCTGTGAGTATGTCGTATATGATCTTTATTATGTTGAGATATGTTTTCTCTATTTCCACTTTGAGAGTTTTAATTATAAATGGATGTTGAATTTTGTCAAATGCTTTTTCTACATCTTATTAAAATCATTATGATTTTTATCCTTTTGTTAATGTGTTGAATTACATTAATCGAACTATTATTGCATTTCTGGAATAAATCCCATTTGATCATAGTGTTTGATCCTTTTAATGTGTTGTTGAATTTGATTTGCTAATATTTGAGAATTTTTGCATCTATGATCATCAGGGATATTTGCCTATAATTTTGTTATTTTGTAGTCTTTGCCTTGTTTTGATATCAGGGTAACATTGGCCTTTGTAGAATGAGTTGTAAGTATTTCTTCCTCTTCAATATTTTGGAATATTTTGAGAAGGGTAGGTATTAATTTTTCTAAAATATTTGATATACTTTACCTGTGAAGCCACCTGGTCCTAGACTTCTGTTTGTTGGAAGTTTTTTGATTACTTATTCAGTCCTGTTATTAGTAATTGGTCTGCTCAGATTTTTGTTTCTTCCTGATTCAGGCTTGGAAAATTATATATTTCTAGTAATTTATCTGTTTCTTCTAGGTTGTCCAATTTGCTAATATATAATTCATAGTATTCATTTATGATTCTATGAATAGTTAATTGTAATTTCTGAGTTTATTTTGATCCTTTTTATCTTGATGAGTCTGTAGCTCAAGATTTATACATTTTGTTTATATTTATAAAGAATAAGTTCTTAGTTTCCATTGATCTTTTCTATTAATTTTTACTCTCTATTTATTTCTACTCTGGTCTTTATCTACTTTCCTTTCTTCTACTAACTTTGGGTTATGTTCTTCTTTTTCTACTTCCTATTGGTATAAGGTAAGATTGTTTATTTAAATATTTCTTGTTTCTTGAGATAGGCCTGTCTTGAATAAATTTCCTTCTCAGAACTGCTTTTCCTGTGTTCCATAGATTTTGGAGCCATTTTCATATATCTGGAGTTTTTTTTTAATTTCCTCATTAAACCATTGATTATTTATAAACAGGTTGTTTAGCTTCCATCTGTTTGTTTTTTCCAGTTTTTATATGGTATTAGTTTTTAGTTTCATACCATTTTGGTTGGAAGCTTCAAAATTTTTAATTTTTCCATCATAGTTGACTTACAATATTATATTAGTTTTGGGTATACAGCATAGTGGTTGGACATTTATATAACTTACAAAGTGATCACCCCAATAAATCTAGTACCCAGCTGATATCTATATATTTATCGCAATATTATTTATTTAAATTATTTTTGCATTTTTCTGAAGTGAGAAGCAGGCAGATAGAGAGACAGACTCTTGCATGCACCCGAGTGGGATCCACCTGGCCTACCCACTAGAAGGTGATGATCTGCCCATCTGGGTGTTGCTCCATTGCAACCGGAGCCATTCTAGCACCTGAAGCGGAAGCCATGGAGCCATCCTCAGCACCTGGGCCAACTTTGCTCCAATGGAGCCTTGGCTATGGGAGGGGAAGAGAGAGATAGAAAGGGGAAGGGGAAGAGTGGACAAGCAGATGGGCACTTCTCCTGTGTGCCCTGACTAGGAATCAAACCCAGGACATTGACATGCCAGGCCGACGCTCTGCCAGTGAGCCAACCAGCCAGGGCCCACAACATTATTGACTATATTCTCTATTCTGTACTTTATGTCCCCATGACAGTTCTGTAATTCCCAAATTCTACTTCTTAATGCCTTCACCTTTTTTACCCTTTTCTTTAAACCCCTCCCCTCTGGTAACCATTAGTTTATTTTCTGGATCTATGAGTCTGTTTCTGTTCTGCTTGTTTGCTTATTTTGTTTTATAGATTCCACTTTTTTAGTCAAATAAGTTTGTAAAATACAATTTTTATGTTTGCTCACTTATAGTTTGCATCGGTGGCTGGGCTGTGTCAGGTATGTGTGGTCTATGAAATTGCAAATTACTTTCCTGCTTGGGAAGGGCCATTGTTTTGCTAATGTTTGCTGGAAGAGAGGTTTTCTTGCCAGAAAGTTTTGAAAAGAAGAGAAGAAGGAGAAGGAGGAAGAAGTCAGTTTTGCAGGGAGAGCAGAGAGAATGCAGAGTGCTGAAGAAGAAGCCATGTTGGCAGGGAAAGAGAAGGTGTGCAGATGGGGAGTGAGGTGAGGGGCTTTGCAAGCTCTGCTAAGACTGGTGGGGCCTTTGATTCTAGGAGAAACCAGAGAAGATTCTTCTGGTTGTGTAACTGGAGAATGTGTCAGTGGCTTATGGAGACCTGAGTGAGAGGAAAGTGTTTTCCCTGCCTGTTTACTCGTGCAGCCGGTGTGAAACTTTAATAAGGAATGGCCCATCATTTTTTGGCTACACTGGTTTGTTTTTTTTAATTTTTCTAAAATGAGAAGTGGGAAGGCAGAGAGACTCCTGCATGCACCAGACCGGGATCTACCCAGCATGCCTACCAGGGGGCGATGCTCTGCCCATCTGAGGCATTGCCCCATTGCTACTGGAGCCATCCTAACACCTGAGGTGGAGACCATGGAGCCATCCTTAGTGCCCAGGCCAACTTTGCTCCAATGAAGCTTTAGCTACAGGAAGGGAAGAGAGAGAAAGGAGAGAGGGAAGAGAGAGAGAGAAAGGAGGGAAGGGTGGACAAGCAGATCGGCACTTCTCCTCTGTTCCCTGGCTGGAGTCAAACCCAGGACTTCCATATACCGGGCCAACACTCTACCAGTGAGCCAACCGGTCAGGGCCAGTCCACTGTTTCTTTACCATCTACCCGAATCCAGTGCAAACATGCATATACATGCTCCAGTGGCACAACACGCCCATCACCCAAACTGGGTACTAGAGGTGTACCCCTGCCTGAGTGGGCTACACCCTCCTCTTGTAGTTGTGTCTTGATTACTGTTGGCATATCAGTGGAGAGATTTAGCCCCTGGCCAGTCAGCTGCAAAGACTGGCTTTGGCTAACTACCACTGATCTTCGACCACCATCGAGAATCAGCTGTGCAGGGTACACACCACAGAGCAGGACTTACTTCAGCAGGGCACTCGTGCCCACTGAGTTCACCCCTTTAATGTGCCACTTGTGGAGGTAGTTGGGTAGTGATGCTTCAACATGGTCTGAAGCTATCTGCTGGGTGTGCTGGCCCTGGAACCTCCTGGGTGATGCAGGACAAGGTCAGCCCCTGCCTGTCTTCTGCATGAGCTGCAAAGTGATCTGCAGAGGACTGCTTGTTGTGCAGAGCTTGGAGGTGCCCAGGTGAGGCCAAGCTGCACATCAAGGCTGGCTGCTGCTAGTGCAGGCCCGTGGGGCCACTTTGGAATGGTACAGAGCATGCTAAGGCCTAATGATGCTTGTTTGCGAGATTTTAGGAAAATATGAAGCATGAGCCAAAAGATGCCATTTGTATAGAAAAACCACTGGAAACAGCTTGGGTGGGCCTGAAAGTTGGGTGGGGTAGAGCCTCAGGAAATCACCCAGGCAGGGCAAACAGTGTGAGGCAGGATGGCAGACTCAGATACGACACTTGCCTGACTGCTCTGTGGGCGGAGGGCTCATCAAAGGAACAGTGGCCTGTGCCTGCACTTCTGTCTGGAAGAAAGCTGTACCCCACCCTTGTCTTGATGCCAGGCAATTCAGTTCCTCCTCGTATGTCCCTGGTGCCTTTCCAGCTGCTGCCCCAGCACAGGAGCTTAGAAGCAATGAGTCCAAGTAAGTCCATGTACTGGTCCTTTATAGGAACTGCTTGGGACTTGAGCAGCCCTTTGTTCTCCTAAGCCTCAATCCTTGCTTGTTTTTATAGCTCGAAGTTATGGGGACTTCTTTTCCTGGCACTAGAACCCTGGGCTGTGGGTGTCTCACGCATTGTGCGGGACCTCTTCAGTTGAATAGCCACCCCAGAGGCAGATTTAATGGTGGGCGCACCTGGTGCATGCCCTGGGCCTCAACTTCTGAAGGGCCCCACAAAACCCCAACTTTACACTTTTTTCTAGTGACACCAAGTTTGGTTTCATATGTGCAATTTTAACATTAATAGTATATAATATCTTTCATTTAATTAAAAATGTGGTTAACATGTATTTTTATTTTCCCTGTCTCTCTTTTTTTTTTTAAGGGCCCAATATTTTCTTCTGCACCGGGCACCTCAACCAACCTTAATCTGCCCTCTGAGCCCTCTCAACTTTTATTCGTCACATGTGTTTGTTGGACCAGCCCATTCTTCAGTCTCTGCCCCTCCTGCCAGTCTCAGTACAGCTTCTTCATTACATCCTTAGTTGTAGGACTTCCATTCAGCCAGATTTAATTTTTAAGTGAGAGGAGGGGAGATAGACAGGCCCTCATGTACCCGATCAGGATCCACCTGGGGACCCCCATATAGGGCTGATGCTCTGCCCATCTGGGGCCATGCTTGCAACTGAGCTCTTTTTAGTACCTGAGGCGGAGACTCCACAGAGCCATCCTCAGTGTCTGGGGTGATGCACTCCAGTCAGTTGAGCCATGGCTAGGAGGGAAAGAGAAAGGGGGGAGGGGAAAGAAGCAGATAGTTGCTTCTCCTTTTTGCCCTGACCAGAAATCCAACCTGGGACTTCCACACGCTAGATTGACACTCTACCATTGAGCCAACCTGCCAGGGCCTGAATTTTCTTTTAAAATATACTGTATGTATTTTTCTCTATGTTGTGAAATGTCCTAGTAACTGTTCGTACAAAAAGGCTGTTTACATGCCTGAACTTCTCACTCTTCTAAAACTATCTTAATTTTAGGATTAGTGTGCAGAGATGGTTTTTTAAAGAGGGTACTATTTCCTTGTAATTCTGTTTTCTTAAATTCTATACTTATGTTTGTAGAGCAAAATAAATAGGTATGCCTGTAAGATTATTGAGTAGACCAATTTTGTTTGGCCTGACATTGTTTTTAAGTGTATTCCTTTAGGTAGCAATGCACTTTTCTTTACAATACGTATGACTGTTTTAACTTCCACAGCTTTTCACATATCTGCTTTTCTGGCTCCTCAAGGCATCTGAATTTGTGACCGTCACTTTAAATTATAAAAAGATAAATTACTTAGTTTTCTTATATTGATCAGAAATATACTTAGCTAAGTATAGTTAAAGGTAGAAATAATAAAGTTATTGTGTATCGGTCATGCTATTTATTTTTAGTATTTCTGCTATATGAATAGCTGACATAATTTGAAAGTAATCCTTTTATGTCAATAGGGGTTTAATTGAGCAAAGTATTTTTATTATAATGGAGCAACATGCAATAAAAGTTATAGAAATTGAAAAGAAAGTAAGAAAATTATCAATGTTTATAAATGATTATCTGAGAAACCTCAGAGTTAAGTGAAAAACCAATTGAAAACTATTGTAATAGTTGTAAGAATTATGTTGCATCTTTAAAGTTATTAGCTATTGTAAAAGGTTATTTTTGCTCATTGATACAATTATAATTAACCCATCAGTATAAAAACTATGTAAATTTTTGTACACTCATATAAGTTGTATAAAAGATACAAAAGGTGCTTATAGTGAATATATATATATAATATATATATTATTTCCTGTCTGTTGCATACTTTTATTTTTTATTTGTCCAAGTCACCCTCTGCCACTCACCTTCCCCTCTGGTGACCAACATTCTGTTGTCTGTATCTATGAATTTGGTTTTGTTTGTTTTCATTAGTTTTTTGTTTTATTTTACATGTAAATGAAATCGTGGTTTTTTTGTTATTTTTTGTCCTTTTCTGTCTGACTTACTTCACTTACTATAGTACCCTCAATCCATCCGTGTTCCAAATGGCAATATTTCATTCATCTTTTTTACGGTTGAGTAGTAATATTTCATATAGGTCTACCACATTTTCATTGTCCATTCATCAGTCAGTGGGCAGTTTGGGTATTTTCAGATCTTGGCTATTTGTAAATAATGCAGCATAGTATTTTTTCAAATTAATATCATATTTGGGGGGGTAAATACTCATAAGAGGAATTGTTGAATCATGTGGTAGTTCTAGTCTTAATTTTTTGAGGAAACTTTATACTGTTCTCTATAGTGGCTATAGCAATTTACAATCCTACCAGCAATATATATATAGCAATTTACAATCCTAAAAACAATATATCTGTTTCTCCACATCCTCTCAAACACATGTCATTAATACCCATTCTGACAGGTGTGAGTTGATAGCTCGGTGGTTTTGATTTGCATTTCTGTAATAACTAGTGATGTTGAACATCTTTTCATATAACCACTTTGCCATTTGTATGTCTTCCTTAGAAAGATGTCTATTCAGATTCACTGTTCATTTTAAATCAGATTGTGATTTTTGTTAAGTTGTATGAGTTCTTTATATATTTTGGATATTAGCCCCTTATTGGAGGTATTGTTTGTAAATACCTTCTTTGGATCTGTTAGTTGCCTTTTTGTTTTAGTTGATGGCTTTTTTGCTTTTTTTTGCAGTGCAGAGCATTTTATTTAGAAGTAGTCCCATTTATTTATTTTTGCTGTTGTTTCTCTTGCCTTTGGAGTCAAATTTACAAAAACACTTCTGAAACCAATGTCCAGAAGGTTGGTGCCTATGTTTTTTACTATGTACAGGGTGGGACAAAAGTAAATTTACAGTTGTGAGTGTGTAAAACAGAGTTTATTCTTGTATTATTTATTAATTATTGTATTACTTTCCATATGAACAACTGTAAGCCTACTTTGCCCCATCTTATATATATATTTTTTTACAGAGACAGAGAGAGGGATCAATAGGGACAGACAGACAGGAATGTAGAGAGATGAGAAGCATCAATCATCAGTTTTTTGTTGCCATTGCAATATCTTAGTTGTTCATTGATTGCTTTCTCACATGTGCCTTGACCACGGGCCTTCTGCAACCTGAGCAACACCCTACTGGAGCCAGCTACCTTGGGTCCAAGCTGGCGAGCTTTTTTGCTCAAACCAGATGAGCCCGTGCTCAAGCTGGCGACTTCAGGGTCTTTAACCTGGGTCCTTCTGCATCCCAGTCCAATGCTCTATCCACTGCACCACTGCCTGGTCAGGCTGCCCCATCTTGTATTTAATTGTTCCAGATTATACATTCAAGTCTTTAATCCATTTTGACTTAATTTTTATATATGTTCCAAGGTAGCAGTTTATTTTTATTCTTTTGCGTATGGCTGTCAGTTCTTTTTAACACCCTTTATTGTAGAGATTTTTCTTTCTCTATTATATATTGTTGACTCTATTGTTGTAAAATAGTTGCCTGTATATGTGTGGAGTTTGTGAAAGCTCTCAGTTCTGTTCCTTGGTCTGTTTCTCTGCCAATACCTTGCTGTTTTGATTATTGTAACTTTGTAGTATAGTTTGAAATCAGGTAGTGTAATACCTTTGGTTTTGTTCTTTCTTCTCTTGAATTGCTTTGAAAATTCAGGGTCTTTTCTGTTTCCATACACATGAAGATTTGTTTTATTTCTGTAGAAAATATCATTGGAATTTTTATAGGATTGCATTGAATCTGTAGATTAGTTTTGGTATTATGGACATTTTAACAGTTCTTCTGGTTGATGAACATGAAATATTTTTTCATTACCTTGTATGTTCTTCAATTTCTTTCATCAATGTCTGGTAGTTTTCAGTGTACAGGTCTTTTAAATCCTTTGTTAAGTTTATTCCTAAGTAAGTTATTCTTTTTGTTGAGATTATAAATGGGATTTTCTTTATTTATCTTTTTGATATTTTGTTGTTAATATATACAAATGCAATATATTTTTGTATATTGATTTTGTACACTGCAACATTACCATATTCATTTATTATTTCTAACAATATTTTTGGTGGAGTCTTTAATAGTTTTTTCTCTATATAAAATCATGTTATCTGTAAATAGTGATAAATTTACTTGTGCCTATCCAATTGGATGCCTTTTATTTTTTCTTGCCTAATTATTCTGGCTATAATTTCCAGTACTGTTTTTTTTTTAAGTTTTATTTTTATTTTATTCATTTTAGAGAGGAGACACAGAGTGAGAGAAAGAGAGAAAGGGGGAGGAGCTGGAAGCATCAACTCCCATATGTGCCTTGACCAGACCAGGGCAGGGTTTTGAACTGGCAACCTCAGTGTTCCCAGGTCGACGCTTTATCCACTGCGCCACCACAGGTCTCCAGTACTATTTTGAATAATAGTGTCGGCCCTGGCTGGTGGCTTAGTGGAAAGAGCATTGGCCCTGTGTATGGACATCCCAGGTTGGATTCCCAGTCAGGGCACACAAGAGAAGTGATGATATGCTTCTCTCCTCCTCCCTCTTCCTTTTGCCCTCCCACAGCCAGTGGCTCAATTGGTTCTAGTGTGGTTCAGGGTGCTAAGGATGGCTTAGTTGGTCCCAGAGTATTATTAGCCTCAGGCACTAAAAGTAGCTCAGTACTCGAGCATTGGCCCCAGATGGGTTTCCTGGGAGTTGCTAGATGGATCCTAGAAGGGGCACATGTGGGAGTCTGTCTTACTATCTCCCCTGCTCTCATTTACAAAAATAAAAGAATAACAGTGTCAAGATTGGGCATCCTTGGTCATCCTCTTGTTCCTTATCTTAGAGGGAACACTTTCAGTTTTTCACTGTTGTATATGATATTAGATGAGTGTTTGTCATATATGACCACAATTTTGAGGTACTTTTCTTCTGTACTCATTTTATTGAAAGTAATTATGTATGATATATCTTGTCAAAGGCTTTTTCTGCATCCTTTGAGATGATCATGATTTTTATTTTTTATTTTGTTAATATGGTAGGGTCATTGATTGATTTGCAGATGTTGAACCATACCTGCACATCTGGAATGCATTCCTTGGTTGTGGTGTACGATCCTTTTAATGTTGGGTTGTATTCCATTAACTGGTAATTTGTTGAGTATTCTTGCATCCAGTTTCATCATAGATTTTAGCCTGTGATTTTTGTTGTTGTGATCTCCTTGCCTGGTTTTGGTATTGATAATGTTAGCCTTGTAAAATCAATTAGAAAGCATTCACTCCTCTTCAATTTTTTGGAAGTATTTGAGAAAGATAGGTATTAAGTCGTCTTTTAACGTTTGGTAGAATTCACCAGTGCAGCCATCGGGTCCTGGACTTTTATTTATTAGAAGTTTTTTGTTTTTGTTTTTACAGGGACAGAGAGAGTCAGAGAGAGGGATAGATAGGAACAGACAGACAGGAATGGAGAGAGATGAGAAGCATCAATCATCAGTTTTTTGTTGCCATTGCGACACTATAGTTGTTCGTTGATTGCTTTCTCACATGTGCCTTGACTGCGGGCCTACAGCAGACCAAGCAACCCCTTGCTGGAGCCAGCGACCTTGGGTCCAAGCTGGACAGCTTTTGCTCAAGCCAGATGGGCCTGCGCTCAAGCTGGCGAGCTCGGGGTCTCAAACCTGGGTCTTCCACATCCCAGTCCAACACTCTATCCACTGTGCCACCACCTGGTCAGGCTAGAAGTTTTTTGATTAGACTTTTTTCGGTAGCCTTCCTAGTAGTAATTTGCCTATTCAAGTTTTCCAACTCTTCATGATTCAGTGTAGGAAGGTTCTGAGAATTTGTCCATTTCTGCTAAGTTGTCAATTTGGTGGCATATAATAGCTTTTCATAGTATTCTTAAATAATTTTTTATATTCCGTGTATACAAGTTATCCCTTGTAACCTTTTCTTATTTCTGATTTTACTTATTTGAATCATCTCTTATTTTTACTGAGTCTAGCTTGAGGTTTGTCAATTTTGTTTATCTTTTCAAAGAACCAGCTTTTTATTTCAATCATTTTTAAATTGTCTTTTCTTAATTCACTTTTCTTTTCTCTCTGATTTTTATTTTCTTCCTTTTACCGTTGTATCAGAACAGTGAGAAACAGCCGTTTTGCCACACAATTAAGTAGCCAAATTAAGCAGTCTTTATTTTAGAGCTCAGGATCGCAGAGACCTAAGTCATTCAAATCATGCGACCCTGAACACAGTTCAAGGTTAGCTTTTAAAGCCTGACCAGGTGGTGGCACAGTGGGTAGAGCGTCGGACTGGGATGCGGAAGGACCCAGGTTCGAGACCCCTAGCTCGCCAGCTTGAGCGCGGGCCCATCTGGCTTGAGCAAAAGCTCTCCAGCTTGGACCCAAGGTCGCTGGCTCCAGCAAGGGGTTGCTCAGTCTGCTGAAAACCCGCGGTCAAGGCACATGTGAAAAAGCAATCAATGAACAACTAAGGTGTCACAACGGCAACAGAAAATTAATGATTGATGCTTCTCATCTCTCTCCGTCCCTGTCTATCCCTCTGACTCTCCAAAAAAAAAAAAAAAAAAAGAATTGCAGACTAGGGAATGGGGAAGCCTTAGCAGTAAAACAAAGCAGTGGAACAAGCTCATTTACAATGTTTATAAGATTAATTCGGGGAGAAACATTCTGGGAACATGTGCACCCTTGCAGAACTATCCCAAGGCCATAGCCTGGGAAACTAGCCTCAAGGCCAGGGGTAGGAAGTCTTTTATAAACAAGTAAGTTCTGCTGAAAGTCTCTTTGTTTTAGAGAAAGTAAGTTCTGCCAAAAGTTACTTATGCTAAGAGCCTTTCTTTTGTACATTTCACCACTTACTTTGGGCTCATTTGTTTTTCTTATTCTTTTTTTTTTTTTTATAGTCTCTTCAAATGGAATGTTAGATTGTTTATTTGAGTTATTTCTTGTTTCTTCAGGTAGGCCTATATTACTATAAACTTTCCTCTTAGTACTGCTTTTGCTGCATTCCAAAAATTTTGGTATCTGGTATTTTTATTTTCATTTTTCTCCACATATCTTTTGATTTCTTTCTGCATTGAATTTTCTTCTTTGACCCAATAGTTGTTCAAGTAGCGTGCTTAATCTGCTCATATTTGATTTTTCTAGTGCTTGTAGTCGATTTCTGCTTTCACACTATTGTTGCTGGAATAGATGCTTACTATGATTTTAATCTTGTTCAATTTACTGAAACTTGTTTTGTATCTGAACATGTTGTCTGCCCTTGAGAATCTTCCACATGCACTGCAGTAGAATGCGTATTCTTTTGTGTAGGGATGAAAATTTCTATTAGTATCTATTAATGCTAAGTGGTCTAATGTGTCATTTAAGGTCAATGTATCCTCTTTAACTGTTTCTGGATGATCTACCAATTTATGTAGTGTTGTATTAAAGTCCCTTACAATTGTTAAACTGTCAGTTTTTTCCTTTACATATGTTAACACCTTGTTCATATGTTTTGGTACTCCTAGGTTAAGTGTATATCTATTAATGTGTCATGTTTTCTTGATGGACTGTCCCTTGTTCATTTTTGTCTCATTATCTTTTCTGTCTTAAAATCTATTTTGTATAAGTATGGCTACACCCACTTTCCTGTGGTTAACATTTACATGGAGTGTCATGTTCAACCCCTTCACTTTGAGCTGAGATAGATCTCCTGAAGGTATTATATATTTAAATCTTGGGGTTTTTTTGTCTTTCTCTTATTTTTATTTTTTGTATTTTTCCAAAGTGAGAAGCGGGGTAGGGGAGGCAGACAGACAGACTCCTGCATGTACCCGACAGGGATCCACCCGGCATGCCCACCAGGGGTCGATGCTTGGTCCCTCTGGGACTTTGCTCCAGTGGAGCCTTGGCTGTGGGAGGGGAAGAGAGAGATAGAGATAAAGGAAAGATAGAAAGGTAGAGAAGCAGATGGGCTTCTTCTGTGTGCCCTGGCTGGGAATTGAACCTGGGACTTCTACACGCCAGGCTGACGCTCAACCACTAAGCCAACTAGACAGGGCCAAGTCTTGTTTTTTAATCCAGCTACTCTCTGCTTTTTGGTTGGTGAGTTCAGTCTTATTACATTCAGGTTAATATTGATACATGAGGATTTACTACAGTCATTTTATCTTTTGTTTTCTGGTTGCTCTGTATCCCCATTGTTTCTTTTCCCTTGTGTTTCTGCAATTTTGGATTGCTATGATGTTTTTCTGTTTTTGTTTGTTTTATGTTTTGTGTCTCAGCTCTCGATTTTTGTTTTATGGTCACTGGCCTGGCCTGTAGGATTTCTTCATAGAAATCTTATGATAATCTAATTAGGTTCCCTTTTTAGGTTACAGTCATCTTTTCTCTGACTGCCTTGAGAATTCTTTCTTTATCATTAGCTTTTTTTTTTAATTTTATTTTTATTTTATTCATTTTAGAGAGGAGACACAGAGTGAGAGAGAAAGAGAGAAAGGGGGGAGGAGCTGGAAGCATCAACTCCCACATGTGCCTTGACTGGACCAGTGCAGGGTTTTGAACTGGCGACCTCAGTGTTCCCAGGTTGACGCTTTATCCACTGCGCCACCACAGGTCAGGCTTTATTATTAGCTTTTAAAAGTTTTAATACAATGTATCTTAGAAAAGATCTTTTTGCATTGAGATAATAAGGTATTCTGTTAGTTTCTTTTATTTGCACATCCAGCTCATTTCCTAAGATTGGGATGTTCTCATCAATTCTTTGAATAGGCTGTCTTTTCCCTTCTCTTTGGAATACTTATTGTTTCTAAACATTAACATTCATAACACAGAAAATTCTGACCAAGTTCTTTTATTTTTTTAACTCTTCACTCTCCTACCTGAATCATTTCTAGATTTCTAGTTTTGAGCTTGCTAATTCTCTCTTCCATTTGGTCTGCTCTTTTTTAGTGCTTCTTAATGCATTCTTTATTTCATTTATTGAGTTTCTCAGCACCAGAATATGTGTTTTTTTTAATAGTTTGTTTCTTGGGTAAAGTGGTTTTTTGTTGTTCATTCATTTTATGCCTGAGCTCACTGAACTGCTTCTCTGAGTTTTCTTGTGATTTGTTGAGTTTCTTCATAACTGCAATCTTAAATTCTCTGTCATTTAAATGAGTCCCTTCATGGCTTGAGTTTGGTTTCTGGAGATTGTCATTTTCTGTGTGTGTACCTTGGTGGTTGTTCATGGTACTTGATGCATTGTTTCTCTACCTATGCATTTGTGATAGTGAACTCTTTTCTTATGCAGATACCATTTTGATCTTAAATCAGCAGATTATGATTAGAGGTCTTTTTGTCTTCCAGTTCATTGTGCTATAGCACAAATATTTGTTTTTCTCTTATCTGGACTACCTGTGCTTCTGGGGCTCTTGATGGGAGGGGGTGGTAAGCTTCAGTCATGGAAATTAACTCCTGGGAGACCAGGTTGATGGTTGTACCTACTGTGTCCTGGTCCCCTAGGTCTCATGGCACCACCACTATTATAGGGAGATTAGGCAGGTGGATGGGTACTTTGTTTGTAAATCTTCAGCACAGCTTCTACAGTGGTGTGGTGTTGTAGCCTGAGGAACTTATTTTTTAAGATTTTATTTATTGAGAGAGAGGTGAGGTGGGGAACAGGAAGCATCAACTCACAGTAGTAGTTGCTTCTCATGCACCTCGACTGGGCAAGCCTGGGGTTTTGAACTGGTGACTTCCACATTCCAGTTCAACACTTTAGCTTTATCCATTGTGCCACCATGGGTCAGGCAATAGCCTGACTAATTGAGATACTTCTTTGCTGCTACTACTGTGTTTTGCTGTCATGATGGGGGAGCTTGCCAGATTCTCAGGCACTGATGCTTCATTTGGCTCTCTTACCCTCTACCAAGCGTAATGTGGGTCTGAAGCCCAACTCTCCCATCACCACTCATTAGCAGGGGTCATGGCAGGCACTGAATTGTGTCTGTTGACACTGTGTTTGTCCTTCCCCTTATCCAGATTCCCCTATGTGTTCCAATATACCCATCTTTAGATGTACCAATTTGTGGATTGCTCAGACATGTTTATATGTTGAACAGAACCTTTGTTGGATTATAGACCTCCAACTTGTAAATTTAAGAGTAGACCCAAACACATCATCTCACTTTGCCATGATGCTGACATAACTCTTTGAAAATACATCTTGACACTATTTAGGTGGCAAATAATAACATTTAAGTATACAAAAACCAATATTCTGGAAATCAGTGATCAGAAAATATAATGGAAATGATTTCATTTATAGAAATTATTAACATTCATGGAACAGAAACAAATATAGAAACAGAACAGAAACTAGAAATAAAGCTTAAAAGAAACTCATGAAATTTTTATAAAGAAATTCTATAAAACTCCACTGAAGGTCGTAAAAGAAGACATGAAGAAATGGAAAAATACATCAGACCTTCTGAGAAAGAAAGACTCAAGAATGTACTGTGAAGACATTTGTTAGTATAGAGACAGTTTTCAGAGCTGAGCTACAGTTCTCATGCTGTCAAGATGAGCAAAATGTCAAAGCTAGAAGCCTTCAGAGAGGATCTGTGCTAAATTCTCATTTTAAAATAACATACCAAAGGAAAATTGTCAAGCCACGCATACTACAGTTCTCTCGTGAACCTGTATGCTGACCTTGTGTTCTGTTATGATGTAATCTATGTAAATTAAGTAGTCAAACCTGGGTTAAGATAAGTAGAGTAGTAATGCCCCAGTTCCCTGGAAGAAACAAACAGGCGCCTTCTTGGAGAAGGTATCATTATCCTAGGCCTACAGTTAGCCTTGATAATTTTTTAATGTAGAGTGTTTAGCTCATAAATATAATTAGGTATACAAACACATGGCATCCAGAGCAAGAAGAAGCAGAAGCAACAATAAGAAGAGATACTACGCCTGACCTGTGGTGGCACAGTGGATAAAGCGTCGACCTGGGAACACTGAGGTCGCCAGTTCAAAACCCTGCACTGGTCTAGTCAAGGCACATATGGGAGTTGATGCTTCCAGCTCCTCCCCCCTTTCTCTCTTTCTCTCTCTCTCACTCTGTGTCTCTCTCTAAAATGAATAAAATAAAAATAAAAAAGATAGAGGTTTTAAAAAAATATAAAAAAGAAGAGATATTACAATTATCAGAGAAAACCATTATACTTACTGAGTTGATAGAAATAAAAGCAAAGATAGTATATAATGGTAGAAAGTTGGAAACTATAAAAATGTGACGAGGCAAACTTGGAAAAAGAACCAAACAGAAGTTTTATAATCAGAAAGTAAAGTGCCTGAAATTGAGTATGCTAGCTTAACAGATTAGGTAAAGCTGAAGTGAGCATTAGTGATCTGGAAGGCACAGGTCAGAAGATGCTCTACAAGAAGGAGCACAGAAGAGAAAAGAAATAGGAAAAATACTATACAGAAGAAAAGGGTAAAATTTAAAGAGGATATACTGAAAAGATCTCATCTATGTTTTATACGTTTCCCAGGAAAAAAAGAACATAGTAAATAATTGAAAGGATATACAAATAGAACATTGGGACAGAAGAGAGTACAAAACCAGATCTCTGAATACTTAATTTATGACAAAGTGATACGGAGTAGTTGATACTTTTAATAATTGGAAATTGGGTATTCATATAGAAAAGAATGAAAGACCATTATCATAAAAATCAGTTATATTTGGATTATAGACCTAAATGTGAGGGAAAAAACAAACAGGTCTTTAGAGCAGTGTTTTTCAACAGCTAGTCTACAGACTGGTCCACCCAAAATGTTATGCCAGTCTGCAAGAGTTAACCACCCTGATGTTGTATGAAAATTATAGACCCCATGATCTTAGTTGAATTCGTTTATCCTCAGAGTGAGTTCTGCCTAGTGGTCCTCAAATTAAATCTATTTTTGTTGGTCCCCAAGTGTAAAAAGGTTGAAAACCACTGTGTTAGAGAATAATGTAAAATACTAACTTTTTGAGTGGAAGAAAATTTCTTTAGTGACACAGATGACTGCATTACATTTAAAAACTTATACATTTAGAAACTTACATTAAACAAACAAAAAAAAGAACAGCATTACAGAAGTCACAGAGTGAGAAAGTACAGGCATACCTTGAAGATATCGTGGGTCCAGTTCCAGACTACTGCAATAAACTATCACAATAAAGTTAGTCATACAAATTTTTTGGTTTCCCAGTTCTTTAGCCACAATGATTGACCTCTTTTCACAAATGATTTCTCTGTAGCATGCAATGCTCTTTGATAGCATTTTACTCAAGGTAGAACTTTTTTTAAAATTGATTTTACAGAAAGAGAAGGGGGGAAAGAGTGAGAAAAACATTGTTTTGTTGTTCCACTTATTTGTGCGTTCATTGGTTGATTCTTTGTAGATGCCCTGACCGGAGGTTGAACCCATAACCTTGGTGTATCGGGATGATGCTCAGTCAATTGCACTACTTGACGAGGGTTATCACCTAAGTTTATGTAAATTCTAATTCTTTGTTGTTATTCATATTTCAACAGTCTTCACTGCATCTTTACCTGTAGTAGATTTCATATCAAGAAACCACTTTCTTTATTCATCCTTGAGAAGGAATTCTTCATTCAAGTTTTATCATGTGATTGTAGCAGTTGAATCACATCTTCAGGCTCCACTTCTGATTCTAGCTGTCTGTATCTATAACTTCAGTTACTTCCTCCAATGATGTCTTTTTCTCTAATTTTATTTTTCAATTACAGTTTGCATTCAATATTATTTTGAATTACTCTCCGGTATATAGCATAGTGGTTAGACAATTATATACTTTACAAAGTGTTCACCCTGATATTTCCAGTATTCACCTGGCACCATACATAGTTATTACAGTATCAACCGAGTTATCCTCAGCGCTTGAGGCCAAAGCTAGGACCAATCGAAAAAAGGGAGAGGAAGGAGAAGAGAGAGAGAAGGGAGAGAAAAAGGGGAGAGGAAGGGGGAGAAAAAGGGGAGAGGAAGGGGTAGAGAAGCAAATGGTTGCTTCTTATTTGTGCCCTGACCATGGATCAAACCCAGGATATCCGCATACCAGGCTGACGTTCTATCCACTGGCTGGGGGAAGAAAATGTTTTTATAGGTGAACTGATCCATTTGTATTTATTTCCAATAAATTTAAATCCTTGAGGGGTACTGCATTACACAGATTCTGTGTCCTGTGGCCTTAGCAGGAAGGTTGCTTTATAAAGAATTTGGCATGAACCAGGCCACTGTTTACTTGAGAGCCAATTACCTTTTCCCCAGATTACTCTGGTTTTGTTCGTTTTGCCACCAGGTGTCAATGTTTTGTTCTTTGCTATGTGTGCATAATCACATCTCTTGCCTAAATAGAATGTAGTTTCATCTCAAGCATAAACACCTTCATTTTTTTTTATTTTTATTCAGTGACAGGAGGGGAGGCAGAGACAGACTCCCACATGCGCCCAACCAGGATCCACCTGGGAAGCCCTCTAGGGAGCGATGCTGTACCAATCTGAGGCCATGTTCACAACCAAGCTCTTCTTAGCACCTGAAGCTAAGGCCTAGGAGCCATCCTCAGCACCTGGGGTCAGCCTGCTCCAATGGAGCTATGGCTACAGGAGAGGAAGAGAGAGAGAGAAGCGAGAAGGGGAGGAGTGGAGGAGCAGATGGGTGCTTCTCCTGTGTGCCCTGACCAGAAATCGAACCCAGAACATCCACATGTCAGGTCAATGCTCTACCACTGAGCCAACTGTATAGGGCCGATTTTTTTAAATTAAATTTTTGGAGGAGATATTGGTTTGTAAGATTATATAGGTTTCAGTCTGACCAGTGGTGGCGCAGTGGATAAAGTGTGGACCTGGAACTCTGAGGTCACTGGTTCAAAACCCTGGACTTCCCTGGTCAATGCACATGGAAGTTGATGCTTCCTGTACTTTCCCCTGTCTCTTTTTCTCTCTCTTCCTCTCTCTCTCTTTAAAGAATAAAGTCTTTTTAAAAAATGAATCATGATTATATAGGTTTCAAGTGTACATTTCTGTGATACATGATCTGTGTATTGCATTGTGTTTCTATCACTCAAAGTCAAATCATCTTCTGTCACCATATATTTGACCCCCTTTACCCTCTACAATTCCCCCACCCCTTCACTCTGATAACCATCACACTGTTGTCTCTCTCTACGAGTTTTTGTTCGGTTGGTTTTTTTGTTTGTTCAATTATTACTTTGAGTTTTATACCCTACATGTGAGTGAAATCATATGGTTTTTAACTTTTTATGACTTATTTTGCTTAGCATAATATTCTCAAGGTCCATCCATGTTGTTGCAAATGGCAGTTTTTATCTTATGGCTGAGAAGTATTCCATAGTATTTATGCATCACACCCTCTTTATCCAATCATGTATTGAAGGACACTTTGGTTTTTTCCATGTCTTAGCCACTGTGAATAATGCTGCAATGAACATAGGAGTGCGTATACATATTTTTGCAAATTAATGTTTTCAATTTTGTTTGATAAATATACAGAAGAGGGGTTTCTGGGTTATATATGGTAACTCTATTCTTAATTTCTTGAGGAACCTCCATAGTGTTTTACATAGTGGCTGTACCTATTTATATTCCCCTCAGAAATGAATGAGGGTTCCTTTTTCTTACAACCTTTCCAACACTTATTACTACTTGATTTATTAAGAACTCCATTCTAACAGGTACACATCTTCAATTTTAAGAAAATCTGTGTGCTCCTTCTGGTTCCAGAGTCCCCGCTCATAGCCAGCAAATAGGGCCTTGGACCACAGCATTCCAGACATATTTGTTGTAGAAGTCTTGTTCCCAGCAGGCCTCCACATGACCCAAGATGGCAGAAAGAACCCAACACCATTTATTGAATAGACTGTCTCTATCCCACTGTATGTTCTTGCCTCTTTTGTCATGTATTAATTGACCATTAGGTGTGGGTTTATTTCTGGGCTCTCTCTTCTGTTTCATTGATCTGTGTCGGTTTTTATGCCAATACCATGCTGTTTTTTTGTTGTTGTTGTTTTTTTTATTTTATTCATTTTAGAGAGGAGACACAGAGTGAGAAAGAGAGAGAGGGGGGAGTAGCTGGAAGCATCAACTCCCATATGTGCCTTGACCAGACCAGTACAGGGTTTTGAACTGGCGACCTCAGTGTTCCCAGGCTGACGCTTTATCCACTGCGCCACCACAGGTCAGGCAATACCATGCTGTTTTGATTACTATGGCTTTGTGTTATGGTTTGATATCAGATGGTGTGATACTTCTACCTCTGTTCTTTGGTTTGTTTGTTTGTTTGTTTCCAAGATTGTTGTAGCTATTCTGGGTCTTTTGTGGTTCTATATAAATTTTTTAATTACTTGTTTTAGTTTTGCCTCCACTGTAGTCTGGAATCCCTCAAAGTTGCTCATGAGTTGCTCAAAGACTCAATTCTTTTCATTCTTGTTAACGTTGATATTTTGACCTCTTTCCATGAGTTTTCTTAAAGGCATCTAGAATGGTAAATCCTTTTAAGAAGATTTTTAATTTACTTTGGATTCATCTGAGGAATCACTATTGACAGCCACTATAGTCTTAGGAAATATATTTCATAAATAATAAGTTTTAACAGCTGAAATTACTCCTTGAATCATGGGCTGCAGAATGGATGTTGTGTTAGCAGGCATGAAAACAATATTTATTTCATTGTACAGCTCCATTAGAACTCTTGAGTGACCAGGTGCATGCCAATGAGCAATAATGTTTTGAAAGAATTGTTTTTTCTGAGCAATAGGTCTCAACAGTGGGCTTAAAACATTCAGAAATTCATGTTGTAAACAGATGTGCTGTCATCCAGGCTCTGTTGTTTCAGTTATAGAGCACCGGCAAAGTAGATTTAACACAATTCTTGAAGTCTCTAGGATTTGAGGGGTGGCAAATGAGCACTGATATCCACTTAAAGTCAGCCCTAACAAGAGAATTCTTTGAAGCCAGGAATTGACTTCTCCCTAGCAATGAAAGTCCTGAGTGGTACCTTCCAATATAAGAGGTTATTTCTTCTACACTGAAACTCTGCTCTGTGGGGTAGCCGCCTCATTATCTTAGCCAGATCTGCTGGAGAACCTCCTGCAACTTCTGCCGCAGCACTTGCTGCTTCATATTGCTCGTGGATATTATGAAAATGGCTCCTTTCCTTAAATCTCACAAACCAGCTTCTGCTAGCAGCTTTTCTTTTGCAGTTTCCTCATCTCTCAGCCTTCATTGAATTGAGGAAAGTTAGGGCCTTCATCTGGATTAGGCTGTTTGGCACAAGCAGCCTAGCTTTTGCCTATTTCTGCTTTTACTCTGCCTTCCTCAGTGAGCATGAATCATTTTTAGCTTTTGATTTAAAGTGGGAAACACACAACTCTTCTTTTCACTGGAACACTTGGAGGGAGGCCATTGTAGGGTTATTAACTGAGCTAATTTCAATATTGTTGTATCGGAGGGAATAGGAGGCCCTAGGAGAGGGAGAGAGATGGGGGAACAGTCAAAATAAGACATTTATTAAGTTCACTGTTTTATATGGGTGCAGTCTGTGGCCCCCCAAAAAACAATTAAAATAGTAACATCAAAGTTCACTTATCACAGAGCAGGATAAGAAATATAGAGATATTGAAAAAGTTGGAAATATTCTGAGAATTACCTACAGAGACATGAAGTGAGCAAATAATGTTAGAAAAAAAGGCACCGAGGCACTCTCCCTCCTGGGAGCATACATTTCTTCCCTCTGTGCATCTCCTAAACTCTAAGGGTCCCCATGGAACTTGCAATCAGGGGAGCAGCAGCTCTTTCTGAGCCAACCCCCTGAACCTGTCTCCAAGGCCCCCTTATCTCTGACATTCCAGTAAGCCAAAGCGACACCACCTAGGCATTTCTTCCCTGTACCATTTCTGGGGAGCCAGAGCAGCCCCACTTAGGCTCTGTCCTGTTCCTATTCTGTCCTAATCCCTTCCTTGTTTTACTGTCCCCAGCTTTAGTAAATGTGCTCTGAAATTTTATTTCAAAAATGGCACTGATAGATTTGCTCAACTGTAAGGTTGCCATAAGCTTTCAATTTGTAAAAACAAAAACTGTATCTGGGAAGCACAATACAATTTGTTATGCCTGTATATACAATACAACCAACAGAAGACTTTTATCTAAAACATGTTAAAAGCAAAATAAACTTGTAAATCAATAATAATAAGTTAGCCCTGGCCCTGGTCCAGCAGCTAGTTAGTTGGTAACCATTAGAGCATTGTCCCAATACTCCAAGGTTGCAGGTTCCATCCCTGGTCAGGGCACATAAAAGAAACAATCAATGAATGTATGAAAAGGAATCTAAATAGCAATAATAGGTAGTCAGCTAATTAAGATTTTATCAGATGATAGGAATGCCATTTGGTCTCAAATGATTTTTAGAGTTATGCTAATCGGCTTACAGTATGTTAAAACTGAACATTACATAATCCCACTTAGGTAAAAATATATATATATATTTATATTTGAGAACATAGTGCATGAAATCTGGAAATATTTTTAGAAGTTAGAAACTGTATTGATGATCGTACTTGGAATAATTTTAATGACATCTTTTTTACTTATTTGTATTTTATTAATGTTTCTAAATTGGGCATGTACTATATTATTTATATAACTGGTAACAGAATGTACTAGAAGTAGGGCATTATCTTTATTTTTTCATTATGGGAATCAACTTTCTTTTCTTTTCTTTTTTCAGAATTCTGATCAAAGGAACCACTATGTAGTGTTAGAAAACTGTATGTTCGCACACATAAGCACATGACTGTGTATTATGTGACTCATCACACAATATGCAATAGTGTCAGTATTGGAGGGATTAGGACTATCATTCCTACATTTCTTTTCACTTAAATGGGTCCTTTAATTTTATTCTGCTTCTTTTTTGCAGTTAACTACCTAATCTTGTCTCCTCTTCTTAATATTTCTTTTTTCTTTTCTGATTTGCTTTTGGGATGCTTACATGTTTTTCATTTATTTATTTATCTATTTATTGCAGTTTTACTTAGTTTATAGAGACTCTAAAGCTTTTCAAAGAAAAACATTAATAGTTTAATTAAATATAAGGATTGAATTCATTTTGATAGACAGGATCTTTAAGATTTTATTTTTTTAATTTCTGGACTTTATAAAAGCACTTTCTAAAATATTTTTTTCTAATAAAGTAAATGAGTGTGTTATGTGATAAATAATTTAGAGCATGTGGATTTTAATAGGAAAGGATTTGTTTTCTGACTTTTTCTCAGTTATATCAAAACTGGTTATGTTCTTGTTTGTTTTTTTCTTTCTAAAGTAAGAAGCAGGGAGGCAGAGAGGCAGACTCCCGCATGCACCCAACCAGGATCCACCTGGCAAGCCCAGAGGTAGTGATGCTCTGTCCATCTGGGGCATTGCTCCAGTTTGCAACCAGGGCCATTAAAGCACGTGAGGCAGAGGTCATGGAGCCATCCTCAGCGCCTGGGCCAACTCTGCTCCAATAGAGCCTTGGCTATAGGAGGGGAAGAGAGAAACAGAGAAAAAGTAGAGGGGGAAGGGTGGAGAAGCAGGTGGGCGCTTCTCCTGTGTGCCCTGGCCAGGAATTGAACGCAGGACTTCCACACGCCAGGCTGATCCTCTACCACTGAGCCAACTGGCCAGGGCCAAAACTGGTTATGTTTTTGATCTGGTTTGTTTTCTTTTACTTTAAGTAGAATGTTATCTGACAAAAAAAATATGTGCTGTATTTGCTTTGCCACAATTGCCATAAACCTTAGAGGTAAGTATAGTCTAGGATTTGTTGCTCATCCACATATTCTTGTCTGCTTCAGCTTATAATTGTTTTTAGATCATTTAATTATCCTTTTCTTTTTGGAAGTAGTGGCCAAAAATGTAAGTAAATATGCATGTATGTACATATACATACATATGCACACATAAATGCAGTCACACTATATAAACATGATGTTTTAAATTTCTTTTAGCCAACAAATGGAATCTTCTTGAGCATGTTTCTAATTGTTTTGCCATTGGAATCCATGGCTCATGGGCTCTTCCATGAATTGGGTAATTGTTTAGGAGGAACATCTGTTGGATATGCTATTGTTATTCCTACCAACTTCTGCAGGTACAGTAATCTAGAATGTAGTAATTAGTAGTAACTATATATTTGACTCTTTTTAACATTTTCTTAATATTTGTGTGACAATAAATATAAAATATAGCTTATTTTTTCAAAACTGTAACATTTTTAAAATATATGACTTTTATCCCAAATGTTTAAAAGCATTTACTCTCAGTAATATAATTTTCAAGGTTCTATTTAATATTTTTTAATAAGTGTGATTAACTTATATTTTAGCCAGAAATCAGAAAATATGGATGAATTTTCTTAGGAAACATCCTATACTTTCTTTAGAAAGGGATATCTTGTTTAAGAAAATGTCCTGTGAAAAACATGGTAAAATAGAATAGAATGTGTACTGAACCTGGGAGTACTAAGTGCTATCCATAGATGTTACCTTAGGCACATCATAACTTCTGTGAACTTTAGTGTCTGTATCTAAAGTGCAAATGGCAATACCTATTCTGCCCATCGCAAAGGAATGTTATGAAGAGCTAATGAGAATATGAATATAAAAATACTCTGCCCACTGGAAAATGTCATACAAATATAGTACCAGGAATTCAAAAGATTGGAAGTGTATATGTATATATGTAAATAGACATTTGGTATGAATATAAATATATATATTTGACTGTAGTTTTATTTTAAGATATTTCTTATCCTAAATATGTGGTATACCTGTCTGAATCTGTAAATAAAAAATTAGTTCTTTGCCATTAATTCTGAAAGGCAAGTACCAAACTTGCCTTGGGGAGAGGGAAACTTGAAATCAAAAAGTTTTTATCTGATTTCAAATATTTGATGGAAAAACACCAAATAGACTGTCTGACCTGTGGGAGTGCAGTGTAGATTAAGCATTGACCTGGAATGCTGATGTCACCGGTTTGAAACCCTGGGCTTGCCCAGTCAAGGCACATGGGAAGCAACTACTAAGAGTTGTTGTTTCCCACTTGTCCTCCCTGCCCCTTTCTCTCTGTTTCTCCACTCTCTCTAAAAACATCAACAAAAATCTTTTTATTTTATTTTTATTCAGTTAGAGGAGGGGAGGCAGAGACAGACTCCTTTCTGTGCCCCAACTGGGATCTACCCAGCAAGCCCACTAGGGGGCAATGCTCTGTCCATCTGGGGTGTTGTTCCATTGCTCAGCAATTGAGCTCTTCTTAGTGCCTGAGGCAGAGGCCATGGAGCCGTCCTCACACCCAGGAAATAAATATTGTTTAAAAAAACTCTTAAAACCCCAAAACACCAAATGGGTTATTTATATTAAATATTTTTCTTCATGTTAAAGACTTAATAAAAACTTGAAGATTCTCATGAGAAGTAAAATAGATTTAGAAGGGTCCCATAAAGTAAGATGTAACAACTCTGCAGAAAGAGTGTGTGGAAAATGCAATTTGCATAGTTAGATTTTTATTCTATTATCATTTTTGTTTATGCAGGTTTTTTTACTTTTTTGTGATTGTTAAATGATATAAGTATGGAATCAAATGTTTAATTCTTGTAATAAAAACTAAAATCTGCCTGACCAGGCGGTGGCGCTGTGGATAGAGCATTGGATTGGGATGCGGAAGACCCAGGTTCAAGACCCCGAGCTCGCCAGCTTGAGCGTGGGCCCATCTGGCTTGAGCAAAAGCTTGCCAGCTTGGACCCAAGGTCGCTGGCTCCAGCAAGGGGTTGCTCGGTCTGCTGAAGGCCCGCGGTCAAGGCACATGTGAGGAAGCAATCAATGAACTACTAAGGGGTTGCAACAGCAACGAAAAACTAATGATTGATGCTTCTCACCTCTCTTCGTTCCTGTCTGTCTGTCCCTATCTATCTCTCTCTCTGTCCCTGTAAAAAAAAAAAAAGGAAGAAAGAAAAAACAAACAAAAAACTAAAATCTTATTTGAAGTTACAATATTCGTGAAGCAAAATGTAAAGTTTTCAATACTTCTGGTAGAAATTCCTTTTCTGGATAGGATTGATGATTTCCACCGTCCCATCCCCCACCCCTCTATATCAATAATATTTGATTCTGCTAGTTGCGGGACTTGATTTATCATCTTTACGAGAGTATCATTTTACAGTTGTTTCAGGGGCTGATATGGTTCCTCAAGTAGTGTTCAGTAGGTTATGGCAGTGGACCTAAATTTTAATAATTTTTTTTAAATGTCATTTACTAACAGGTAATTTTTTTCTGTAATTTATGCACCTATGTTAGTAAAACTTGATTTGTAAAGACTCCTTTTAAATATAAAAATGAAATATATAATTTAAAATATTGTTTTCATACTTTTTTTTTCTCAAGAAAGAAAAGTTTTCATGATAGTCCCACATCTGTTTTTGAAACCCATTGACGGTAAAATTAGTATAATTTTGCTTTTAATTTTTATATAACTATGTTATAGTTAACTATTTCACAGACAGAAGGGCAGGGGGGAGAGAGAAGCATTCATTCGTTGTTCCACTTAGTTGTGCACTCATTGCTTGCTTCCTTTATGTACCCTGGCTAGGGATCGAACCCACACTTTTGTCGTTTTGGTCATTCTGGACACTCTAATCGATGGAGCTAACTGGCCAGGGCAATATAATTGTGTTTTTAAAATGTCTTGTTCAATACCTATTATTTGATGAGAAGATCTGAGTAAAGAACATAGAGTGTTCTTGACTGCATTTGGAGATACTGTTCTCCCACCTTTATGTTTGTTTATTGCTTTATTAATAAGAAATATAATTTTTAGAAACTAGGCTTTGATTTTGAAAACTTCATTCTTAGCACCCGGAATTTCAGAAAAGATGACTTTTTCTCAAAATCCTGCTATTTAGTTAGCAGCAACTATTATGATTTTTTAGGTAATTAATTATCAATATGACATAAAATGAATACTTCTTAAATAACAAAATAATCTTTTTTCTCTTTCTTCAGTCCTGATGGCCAGCCAACACTTCTTCCACCGGAACATGTACAGGAGTTAAATTTGAGGTCTACTGGCATGCTCAATGCTGTCCAAAGATTTTTCGCATATCATATGATTGAGACCTATGGATGTGACTATTCCACAAGTGGACTGTCTTTTGATACTCTACATTCCAAACTGAAAGCTTTTCTTGAACTTCGGACTGTGGATGGACCCAGACATGATACTTACGTTCTATATTACAGTGGGCACACCCATAGTACTGGAGAGTGGGCTCTTGCAGGTAAAGTCACCTCTTGGCAATTTCGCAGTTGTGAAAATGCACCTGATGTAGAAATCTATCCATACTGAAACATTAAATTGTCAAAGTTTTTAATTTTCTACTTTATAGTTCACCAAATATACATATGACTTTTTTCTTTAGCATACCTATATAGCATAATTTTAGTAATCTCCAAAGGTTTTGAGAATTATGCCTTATATTTATTGAAAGAAAAAAATTGAACTGATTTCAGACTTTGATAATCATTTTCCCTTTAAAGTATTTTCAGAATTATTAAATACAGTAACAGTTTTCAGAAGCTGATTAATTTGACTAGTGTTTTTAAGTCCTTCAGTGTTATAGATGCTGACTTTAATAGTATTTCACGCGTTCAGTTTTATTTAATTTAGAATGCTCAACAGAAATTTGTTTATTTATTTATGTATTTGTATTTGCTGAAGTGAGAAACAGGGAGGCAGAGAGACAGACTCCCACAAATGCCAAGATCCACCCTGCAAGCCCACTGGGGAGATGCTCTGCCCCTCTGGGGTGTTGCTCCGTTGCAATCAGAGCCATTCTAGCACCTGAGGCGGTAGCCATGGAGCCATCCTCAGCACCCAGGCCAACTTTGCTCCAGTGGAGCCTTAGCTGTGGGAAGGGCAGAGAGAGACACAAAGAAAGGAGAGGGGAAAGGGTGGAGAAGCAGGTGGGTGCTTCTCCTATGTGCCCCGATCGGGAATAGAACCTGGGACTTCCACACACCGGGCCAATGCTCTACCATTGAGCCAACTGGCCAGGGCCCTCAACAGAATTTTAAACAGAAGGTGATGTAATATGATAAGCACTTAGATCAGGAGACCTTGGTTTTTGGTCCTAATTTGTAACTATAGTGTTATTTTAGACAAGTTAACTTAGCGGTAACTCAGTTTCTATAGTATTTGAACTGTTGATTATGTTGTATACCCATCACCCGAAGTCAGATCATTTTCTGTCACCATATATATGTATTTATCCCTCTTTATTCCCTTCCCCCAGAAGCACAACTACTGTCCTTGGTATTTCGTACACATTAGAGTTCATCTTTACCTGATATCCTTTGAGGTAAATACTGTCAGCTCTGTCATTCCCATTTTTCAAAGGAGAAAATGAAAGCTGAAAGTGGTTACATCAATCTATTGCTCATACTACTGCTAGTGAGGAACCATGATTCAAGTTCAGATAAGCCTGACTCCTAAAGTGTATTTTTTCCCCAATGTACCAACTTTCCTCCAAAGGCAAAAAACATGAAGATAGGGAAATGGCATGTTCTGGCTTGTAGATGTTTTTGTTAGCATGATTGATCTGTTTTCAAAACATTAGAATGTAGAAGGTAGTCAACTTAAAGACTACGTGAGGCCCTGGCTGGTAGCCTAGTGGATAGAGCATCGGCCTGATATATGGACGTCCTACGTTTGATTTCCAATCAGGTCACACAAGAGAAGCAAGCATTTGCTTCTATATCCCACCATTTCTCCCTTCTCTACCTCTTTTTGTCCTGCAGCCAGTGGCTCAATTGGTTCGAGAATCAACCCAGGACACTGAGGATAGCTTGATTGGTGGTTGGTCCCAGCAAGTCAGCTTCAGGCACTAAAAATAGGTTAGTTGATTTCAGCATCAGCCCCAGATAGATTGACCCCCAGATGGGTTGCCAGGTGGATTCTAGTCAGAGCACATGTGGGAGTCCATTACACTATCTCCCCTCCTCTCTTTAAAAAAGAATAGAAAAAAGATGACTTTGGAAAGAAATTCTAGATGATCATTTTACTAATACACATTTTTTAAATTTTTTAATTGATAGAGGAAGAGAGGCAGGAAAGGGAAGAAAGAAGCATCAACTGGTTGTTTATCCTGGCTCCACTTAGCTGTACACCCATTGATTGCTTCTCCTATGCGCCCTGACCAGGGATCAAACCTGAAACCTCAGTGTACTGGACTACACTTTATTCACTGAGCCACTGGGCCAGGGCCTAGTTATTTATATCAGCTTTCTTTCTAGGAAAAGTAAATAGACACCAAAATAAATACTGTATACCGTATTTCCCCATATATAAGATGCTCCTATGTATAAGACGTACCTTAATTTGGGGGCCCGAAATTTAAAAAAAAAAAGAATTATATAAAGTTATTGAACTCAAGTTTTATTCACCATAAAATTTATATAATTCGCCTGACCAGGCGGTGGCACAGTGGATAGAGCATCGGACTTGGATGCGGAAGACCCAGGTTTGAGACCCCGAGGTCGCCAGCTTGAGCGCTGGCCCATCTGGCTTGAGCTAAAGCTCGCCAGCTTGAACCCAAGGTCGTTGGCTCCAGCAAGTGGTTGCTCGGTCTGCTGAAGGCCCGCAGTCAAGGCACATATGAGAAAGCAATCAATGAACAACTATGGTGTCGCAATGGCAACGAAAACTAATGATTGGTGCTTCTCACCTCTCTCCGTTCCTGTCTGTCTGTCCCTATCTATCCCTCTCTCTGACTCTCTCTCTGTCCCTGTAAAAAAGAAAAAAAAATTATATAATTCCTCATCCATGCGGAAAAGCAGGAAATGCAAGTAACAAAATCTACAATCACTGTATAAAACACACCTAGTTTTTAGACGCCAATTTTTGTGGGGGGATGTGCGTCTTATACATGGGGAAATATGGTATATCAGTCTTGTTAAATTTTTATTCACTATCAGGAGTAATTTGTGAAGACTTTAAAACTCTAATGTAGGGGTTTATTTTAAGTAACTGTCTAGTAATTACATTCTGGAACATTACCATTATAATTTTTTGAAGTATGTCACCAGTAAGTTTACCATTATGGATTTCCCCTCTTAGCCAAGAAGATTTATTCCTACATGTATGACTCTGCATGTCAGAGACTTTATTATAAAAAGTAAAAAAGAAAGAGTAACAATGGAGAGACATAGCTTGACACAGCTCTCAAGAGGGGTAGGTTTTGTCCAGAATTCAGCAATAGCATACTCTCACAGCTTGAGGCATCTGGCCTATTTGCTGGTAATTAGGTTGAACCAGGCCTAGAGGCTGAGCGCTCTGTGCATTCAGTTCTTGCCCTAGCCTGCTCCAGACATAGCCCTCAGTGGCTGATTCTACCTCAGATATAATATTGAATACCCCTGCTCTGAAGCAGATGCTTTAATCCATTCTAAAGCAAGTGAGAAAGAACTCTAAGCTCTGAGAATTTTTTTTTTTAGAGAGAGAGACAGGACAGGAGAGAGGTGAGAAGCATCAACCCGTAGTTGCATCGCTTTAGTTGTTCATTGAGTGCTCTCATATATACCTTGATGGGAGGCTCCAGTGGAGCCAGTGACTCCTTGCTCGAGCCAGCGACCTTGGGTTCAAACTAGCAACCTTTGCCTTCAACCAGTGACCATGGGGTCACGTCTGTGATCCCACACTCAAGGTGGCAACCCCACACTTAGCCAGATAAGCCTGTGCTCAAGCCGGGCAATCTCGGGTTTTCTGTTGTTGTTATTTTTGTTGGGGGTTTTTGTGTTTTTTTTGTATTTTTTCGAAGTTAGAAGCAGGGAGGCAGTCAGACTCCTGCATGTACCCGACCAGGATCCACCCAGCATGCCCACCAGGGGGCGATGCTCTGTCCATCTGGGGCATCATTCCTCCCTTGCAGCCAGAGCCATTCTAACACCTGAGGTGGAGGCCATGGAGCCATCCTCAGCGCCCGAGGCCAACTTTTGATCCAATGGAGGCTTGGCTGTGGGAGGGGAAGAAATAGAGAGGAAGGAGAGAGGGAAGGGTGGAGAAGCAGTTGGGCACTTCTCCTGTGTGCCTCGACTGGGAATCGAACCCAGGACTTCCACACACCGGGCCGACACTCTACTGCTGAGGCAACTGGCCAGGGCCCAATCTCAGGTTTTTTAACCTGGGACCTCAGTGTCCCAGGTCAGTGCTCCACTGGTCCAGCTAAGCTCTGAGAATTTTTTAATTGTTACCTTTCTAAAAATCTTTAAAACAAGAAACATCATCACTGGATTTTTCTTGAGCTAACAAGTTAGGTGCAGGTCCAGAGCTAAATATCACTGTGAGAAAGAGAATCTCTATTTGCCCTTTATCCCGTACCTTTACTAATAGTACTGCTTAGAATATGAAGTAGTCTTCTTACATTTGTGGGATTTTATAATGTGGAACCTGATATTTTTTACTCTTTTTTTTAGGTAATGGTAAGAGAAATACAGCGTGGGGCAAAAGTAGGTTTACAGTTGTGAATACACAAAACAAACTTATTCTTTTATTCTTTTCTTAATTATTGTATTATTTTCCATAGGAACAACTGAAACATACTTGTGCCCCACCTTGTAAATGAAAAATATGTAGACAATCTGTAAAGAACTTTATCACAGACTAACAAAGCCTTTAAAATGCAATCTCAATTACTTGAACTGCATCAAATGGCTGTTACCTAAGATAATGTAAGTACTTTGTATCTGGGCCAAAAATGAATTTTCTCCAGTTCATAGGAGAACGCAGAGCAAAACCAAACAAGGGAAGATAAATAGTTTAAAAGGTTTTAATGCTGCTTTAAGTCTTGTTAATATCTGAAGAGCATGTATATGAGATAGTATAGAATAGGCAAAGAATATTTATTCAAATAGTTGTAGAAAGCAAGTTAGGTAGTGATGTTTTGTGGTAGATGGAATTTGTATAATAGCTCCTGTAATTTATGACCTCTAGAGAAATTTAATAGAATTGGCAATAATGAAAAGTTATCATGTCACCATTTTTGCAAAGGTAAATATCAGAAAGTATCTGTGATGCAAAACACTAGTAATGTGTGGAGGCCATGAGTTGAAATAGTGTCTCTGAGATGATATGCATGTGTAAGACCAATTCATGAAGCAAGTTTTTCAGTGTCAGCACTAATGAATAAAAGAAAATTAATTATTTATAAAGAATGTAATATACCCTGGCTTTAGAGGTTATATTACTAATAGGATGTGAATTATAAAGGATGCTTTCTCACTCTGGTATTGTCATTTGGATAATTTAGAAAAGAGGATGGTTGGTTGCTCTTGTTATAAATGTATGTTTTGAAGTTAAGTTTTGGATCTTGTGCTAGTAAATTGTAGCATATTAAAATGTTTTTCTAATTCTAAAAGTAACATACTCAATTTAAAAAACTTGGAAAATATAATAAAACCACCAGAAATCTAAACACTCAGCAATAACCAGTTGTTATTTTTAATACTTCTTCATACTTTTTCCTCATTTCATAGATAATTCTCTTAATATTAAAATTTCTTTATAAATATCACTATACTATAAAGCTCCCTCATAAGGTTATACCATAATTTATTGTTTGTTAACTGATTGTTTCAGATTTTATACTCTCTTAACAGAGAAAAGATCTTTCTATGTAATTTTTTGCCCCAATATTTGCTCTTTTCTTAGTATAAATATCTAGAATTGGGACAATTGATTCAGTGTACCATTGAGACAGAGCCAGGACCAGGGTGAGGTGATGGCACTTGTCTCGGCCATGTAATCAAGATAATATTTTAATGTAGCATATTTAAAAATTAAAATTAATGCAAAAACTACCCACAAAGAACCGATGGAAAGCCTCTTAGCTATAAGACAGGTTTTAAGGTTAAATTTATTTACTTTACACCTTTTTAAGTAAACTATTTTTAATTGTTTGTTGTTTTTCAGGGATAAAACTGATTTTAAAATAAATTTATTGTAAACTCATTCTTAGCAAAGGAAGAGTTTCTTTTACACTTAGTAGCTACCTATATATGAGTGGTATACAACGGGGTTGACAGACTCTGTAAAGGACCAGGCATTTTTACTCTGTGGGCCATAAGGTTCCTATTGCAACTACTCAGCTCTGCCAATGTAGTTGAAAGCAGCCATAGACAGAATGCAAATGAGTGTTATTTATGGAAACAATGATATGAAATGAAATTTCATATACCATATTTTTCGCTCCATAAGACGCACCTCATCATAAGACACAGCTAGGGTTTTAAGGAGGAAAATAAGAAAAAATACTCTGAACCAATGGTGTGTTAAAATATTTAATAAAATACCATATCTTTCACTCCATAAGACACACGGGCATTTTTCCTCTCTACTTTTGAGGGAAAAAAATGTGCGTCTTATGGAGCAAAAAATACGGTAATTTCTTATATCACAAAATATCTTTTTAAAAATGTTTCCAACCATGTAAAAATGTAACTTCAATTATCAGCTTTCAGTCTATACCATAATAGGTAATGGGCTGGACTTAGACCATGAGCCATATTTGCTACTTTTGATGTAAAATATAAGTTTTCCTTCATAATTTTGTTTCATCAAATTTAAGCATATAAAACTATTTTAATTTATTATATTATCTTTTTTAAGTGAGAGGTGGGGAGGCTGAGAGACTCCTGCATACTTTCTGTCCAGTATCCACCCAGCAAGCCCACTAGGGGGTGATATCTGCCCATCTGGGTTGTTGCTCTGTTGCTCGGCAACTGAGCCATTTTAGCTCCTGAGACAAGGCCATGGGTGCCATCCTTAGCGCCAGGGGCTAACTTGCTCAAATGAGCCATGGCTGCAGGAGAGGGGGGGGAGGGTGGAGAAGCAGATGGTCACTTATCCTATGTACCCTGACTGGGAATTGAACCAGGATTTTCACACGCTGGTTGATGGTACTGCTAAGCCAACTGGCCAGGGCCATATACCTCATTTTCTGTGAGTACCAAGATTGATTGGTTTTGTTATGTTCTATTTACCTGAAGTTGAAAGTTTGTTTTTATAAAAACCTTCTGAAAAGATATTTTGAAAGGAAGGCTCTACTTTTCTATTAACACATTTAATTCCAAGAATATAAAGAAAATACACTTAAGACAGAAGGATATTCTTATTGAGAGGCTTCAGAAATTATTACTCTGTTGAATTTTTTCATTTGTTTATAGGTGGAGACATACTACGCCTTGACACACTTTTAGAATGGTGGAGAGAAAAGAATGGTTCCTTCTGTTCCCGACTTATTATTGTATTAGACACTGAGAATTCAACTCCTTGGGTGAAAGAAGTAAGAAAAATCAATGACCAATATATTGCTGTACAAGGAGCAGAGATGATTAAGACAATAGATATTGAAGAAGCTGACCCACCACAGCTGGGTGACTTTACAAAAGACTGGGTAGAATATAACTGCAACTCCAATAATAACATCTGCTGGACTGAAAAGGGACGCACAGTGAAAGCAGTATATGGTGTATCAAAACAGTGGAGTGACTACACTCTGCACTTGCCAACAGGAAGCGATGTGGCCAAGCACTGGATGTTACACTTTCCTCGTATTACGTATCCACTAGTACATTTGGCAAATTGGTTGTGTGGTCTGAACCTTTTTTGGATCTGCCAAAGTTGTTTTAGGTGCTTGAAGAGATTAAAAATGAGTTGGTTTCTTCCTACTGTGCTGGACACTGGACAAGGCTTCAAACTTGTCAAGTCTTAACTTAGAAGCCAAAATAGAATATTATTGAGACTTCATACTACCAGTTATCACTGATTTTCTTTCTTTCTTTTTGTACATTTTTATTGGTGAAAAATATCCTGCTACTTCTGTAGCTACTCTAACTTGGTCTTTTCTCAAGTAATTATGGTATGTATGGTGTTTGGAATAACCATTCTTTTATACTAAAAGTATCTAGAGATTCAAAAATTCTGACTGTAAAAGCATAAGAGATGTTAAAATAACAGTGCACTTTGAGAAATGTTTGCATTAGAAAGAAAATATTTGTGCTCTGCGGTATGGCCAGTGAAGAATTTTTTTATGCCTTATTTTCAAGGCATAGATTAGAGGATGTAGACCTATTTGTTTAGTATTATAAGAAAACTACAAATTTGCTTACAGAAGATTATTTTTGTGAACAGTAGGTTTGAGTCCAAGACTATTTGAAGAATTATAAACTCTCTTTTAAGAGAGAAAAAAAGAAGTCTACCTGAAATGAATGCAGAATTTGCTAATAGTTCTTCATATGCAGATGTCTTGGTTGTGACCTGTTACCAGTAAAGCAGAGAAGCCTAAGTCACTGTTTAGGTCAAAACTTCTTTACTGTAGGTAACGGTATAAGACTAGAACATAAAAGTTGCTCCTTCCTGAATTGTTAGGGGCCTCTGAAAGTACTGGCAATATTAAGAGTCTCAGGGTAACCTTTTTTTTTTAATGAACAATGTTTTCAGCTACAAATTACTTTCAAATAAATTTTCTTCCCTTTTGAAAACTAATCTTGGCCCTGGCTGGTTTGCTCAGCATTAACCCGGTGTGTGGATGCCCCAGGTTCAAATTCCGGCCAGGGCACACAGGAGAAGTGACCATCTGCTTCTCCACACATCCCTCTTCCTTCTCTCTCTATCTCCCCGCCCCCACACACACATACTCCGCCCCCCAGCCATGGCTCTGTTGGAGCAAGTTGGCCCCGGGCACTGAGGATGGCTCAATGTCTTCCTCCTTGGGTGCTAAAATAGCTCGGTGCTGAGCAATGGAGCAAAAGCCCCAGATGGGCAGAGAGAGCATCGCTCCATGGGGGGACTTGCCAGGTGGATCCTGGTCAGGGCACATGCAGGAATCTGCCTCTCTGTCTCCTGCTTCTCACTTAAGTAAAATAAAAAAGTAATTATATAAATTTGGCAATTTCTTGAATTAGACTATTTTCAGTATTCAGAAATTATTTTAATCTCTATAATGTTCAAGTTCTAAAGTTCCACCATGAACATTATTTTTCAAATCTCCATTAACAGGTTTTTTTTAACTGAAGGTGAAAGGATTGGAAACAGGTCTTTTTTTTTTTTCTTGTATACATGTATTATGTAAAAATGTATTCATATTAATTTTAAGCATAATGGTGTGGTTGTAATTTTTAAAACTTAATTCAGTGCTTTGTATGATGAAAGCAAGCACTGACCATGGTATCTTCTAAGAGGTAATACACCTCCTATTTCCTTCTTTTAATCCTTACATTCTAAATTTTTATCTGTGGGAAATAAGAAGGGAATAGAATTAAATTGGGGAATAACCTAATATTTGTTTAAATGGTGTCACTTCCCACAATTAAAGCCATTATTCCAACCTCAGAGAGATGAAATAATTTCTCTACCACTTTCTCTCTGGTGACTTGAAAACTGAAGTTTAGTTAGGAAGAAGTCACTAAGCATCAGGGAACTTGTATCTATGCAGCATTGTTACAGTCTGATTGTTTCTGTGTTTTGAATATGATTTTCCTAATGCTTTAAATAAAGTTTTGTTAAAAATTAAATTTTCTTGTAACGTGCAAGTAAGTAACAGTTATTGAATATTTTAGTATAATACAAGTGATAGTCAAAATATGCCTATGCATTTGAGTTCATGGTTGGTAGCGGGTTGATTTGAAATTTTCTTGGTTAAATATATCAGTATCATCCAAATGAAATAGTATAGTGTTTTATTACTACTCAGAAATAGTATAGCAGAAAAGCCAGATGTTGAAATTATGAACTTATAGCTACAAAAAAAAAACAGTTAATGTTAAGTAAAATCCCCTTTTAAATTTCTGAGCGAATTAATCATTACTAAAGCATATGCCTTTTAAGAAAGTCAAATGTAAAGGCATATTCTGCTTTCTTTAGTATTAAGATGGTACTAAAAGTTTTATTCAAAATGTAGTAAATACTTTTACAATCACAAAACTTATGTTTTGACATGTTTTCTATGAAAGTATGAACCACAAAAGTTCTAGGCTAAAAATGTGACTTGATCCAGTTTATTAACCAAAACATCAGTCAACATCTATCTCTCAACTTTCATGGATTCTTCTATCCAAACAAACAAAAACACTGTGAGTTTCAGAGATGGCACCCTAAATTAAGCTGCCATTTTTAAAATAGTAAATAACTGATAGTTTATAGAAAGAATACTACAGAAGAAAAAATTTATTGGTTACTTTTAGCTAAAGATTAAAAAATAGATCTGACTTACGGCTTTCATTTTATATGTCATATATTTAGAAAGGAGTTACTTGAAGTAATAGGAATTATTTTAGGGCAAAACTCTCATAATGTTGACTTAATTTGTTTTGTTACATGATACCTTGCTAAAACCACAAAAGCACTTACCCTGTAAAAACATCTTTTTAAAAAATGTACCGTATTCTTTGCTCCATAAGATACATGGGCATTTTCCTCTCCACTTTTGGGGAGGGAGGGAGGCAGGAGGGGGAGTGCGTCTTATGGAGCGAAAAATACAGTACATTGTTAAGTGGTAAGTGAAGATTTCAAGTTCTTTCTCTTTCTATAACTGAATTTCAGTTATGCTTTTATTTGTTTTAGTTTACTCTGGCTCAATTCTTTCTCCTTGGGATACTTGGATTTATCTTTGCATAGTTTTTATCTTGCTCTTCTTAATAAATACAAGTCTACAGAAAAGGCCCTTTTTCAGACCATGCTTTCATAAGTTCCATACTTTGAAAAGATTATATTGTTATTAAAATGCATTTATATTTAATGCATTAATGCATAGATTTTTGAATTAGATTTTTATTAGGATTTATTTGCAACTGTGTGTTTTATTTGTATTTTGTGGCTTAAATATGTATTCTTTCACATTTAGAGCTTAGTCTCTTTTAAAGTAATGTTCTGCATTACCTTTCCACAGGTAGGTAATACGTATGCTAGAAGAAAATGATTTTGATTTTAAGAATGTGATTAGGTGTATTTGATAGAAAATGTTCAAAGGAGTTATATCTGTATATTTAAACCTCTCTTTTGGAAACTACTAGACTGGCATCTTTTTTGGGCAGAGGCTTACACATCTCAGTATTTCTGGTACACAATTACCCAGAATAGGAGGTATTTAAATATATTTTTGCCTGGGTGAATGAACTTAGAATCCTAAGCAAGGGTTGGAAATAACTTGATTGTAAATTACCACGTTTTCTTTAAAATTTGAAGAAGATACTAACTCAAGATCCTCATTCAGTTAATTACTAAAGACTGTTACAGAGTCAGTAAAAGGAAAAAGATCTCACATTTGTAGTTAATGAGTAGCATCAAGATTAATGAGGAAGCCTGACCAGGCTGTGGCACAGTGGATAGAGCATCGGACTGGGATGCGGAAGACCCAGGTTCGAGACCCCAAGGTCGCCAGCTTGAGCATGGGCCCATCTGGCTTGAGCAAAAAAGCTCACCAGATTGGACCCAAGGTCGCTGGCTCCAGCAAGGGGTGGCTCAGCCTGCTGAAGGCCCATGTTCAAGGCACATGTGAGGAAGCAATCAATGAACAACTAAGGTGTCGCAGTGGCAACGAAAAACTAATGATTGATGCTTCTCACGTCTCTCTGTTCCTGTCTATCTATCCCTCTCTCTGACTCTCTCTCTCGATATGTCTCTGTAAAAAAAAAAAAAAAAAGATTAGTGAGGAAAAACTGAATCAGGTTTGACTGAAAACAAAGCTGTTGTCACCAAAAAAATGGCTTTGTAGTGACTCAAAAAATATGATTAAGATTGAATCTTTGATTGATTTATTCATTATAAATGTACAGATTGGAGATTTATTGCAAATGGAAATTATTGAAAGAAAATCTGATGAACAAAGAAGGAATTTGGCTATGAATAGTGCCAGTTATATTTTAAAATCAGAATAAAAAATGGCCCATAAACAAGCATATTCAGGACAAGGTAGGGACACTACATATGTCTTTTTTTTTGTATCTTCTCTATTCACTAGTTGGAATACATATATACAAAGTATGAAACAATGACATTTAAGCAGTAATTCTGAACAATTACTCAGTTGATAAAAGTAATTTGTATTTTTAAGGAAATATTACTTAGACAAAAGCTGATTTGTAATTGAAAATTATGTCGTAAGCACCAGGTTTTTTAAATATTATACACAAAAACCATTTTGATTAATTTAGGTCAGAGGTCATAAAGAGCGGAAAGCCAAACCAGACCCTGCCCCTCCCATCCGTGGTGTTGTCATAGCAACTAACCAAACTGTGACAGGACTACTGTCTACTGTGATTATCCTCAACAACAAGGAATAAAATACCATTTGTTTCCTAGAGAAAAGAAATAAAAAACCAAATTGACTAGGCAGTTATCTTGTGTGATGACTACATATTGTTTTTAAGTATGAATTTAAAATAAAGTAAGTGATCATTTTAGTAAGCTTTTGTTGCTTTTGGTCTAGATCTAAAAATATTGGTCTATTCTAAATCAAGACAAATTGGTGTGCCAGTGGTAAGTGAAGAACATGACATGTCTTAGAATAACAATATTCATTTCATATGAAGTAAAAATATTTTTATATTATACCAATGTATTGATGAGCATCATTTGCATTAATTTTTAGTGTAAATCACAAAACTTCAAAGCAGGTTTTTTTGTGTTTTTGTGGGGTTTTTTGGTGACAAAGAGAGGGACAGACAGGAAGGGAGAGAGAAGAGAAACATCAGTTCTTCGTTGTAGCACCTTGACCAGGGAGCTACAGCAGACGAAGTGACCTCTTGCTCAAACCAGATGAGCCCATGCTCAAACCGGCAACCTGAGGGTTTCGAACTTGGGTTTTCCACATCTCAGTCCAATACTCCACCCACTGTACCACCACCTGGTCAGGCGCAGTTTTAATCTTGCAGTGGGTCATTTTTTTCTGTCCTCCTCACCCTGGTACCCTAAAGATTCTTTGAACACAATATTAGATGTTAATCACACTCTGTACATAATAGTTGTTTTTAAATGTTTATTGAGTTTAGAGAGAGAAAGGGAGAGAGCAGGAGAAAGACAGGAACATCTGTTCTTGTAAGTGCCCTGACCGGGGATCGAACCAGCAACTTCTATGCTTAAGGATGATGCTCTAACCAACCGAGCTATCTAGCTAGGGCCAGAATAATTTTTAACCAGTTTTTTTAATTTCAATTTTATTTTGTATTGGTTTCAGGTATAGCTTAGTAGTTAGACAATCATACCTTACATAGTGTACCCCTCAATATTTTCAGTACCCCAACAGGCACCTTATATAGTTATCACAATATTACTATATTCCCTATGCTGTATTTTACATCCCCATGATTATTTTGTAACTACCAGTTTGTGTTTCTTAACTCCCTTCACCTCTTTCACCCAGTGCCTCTAAACCCCTCCCCTCCATCAACCACCAATTCTCTCTCTGTGTCTATGAGTCTGTTTCAGTTTTTCTTCTTTAATATTGTTCTTTATATTCACATATAAGTGAAATCATATGGTATTTGGCTTTACATGACTGACTTCACTTAGCATGATACCCTCTAGGTCCATCCATGCTGTTGCAAATAGTAGTAAGATATTTTTTATATTCAACTAATATTCCATTGTATATATGTACCATCGTTTTTTTAATCCACTCATCTATTGATAGACAATTGGGTTGCTTACATAGCTTGGCTATTGTAAACAATTCTGCAGTGAACATAGGGATGCATATTTTCTTTTGAATTAGTGTTGTGGTTTTCTTCATATATATATATATGGTATATATATATATACACCCAAAAGTAGAATCACTGGGTCATAAGGCCCTCCCATTTTTTAAGACGTTTTTTATTTTATTTTAAATTTATTTATTTATTCATTTTAGAGAGGAGACACAGAGTGAGAGAGATAGAGAAAGAGAGAAAGGGGGGAGGAGCTGGAAGCATCAACTCCCATATGTGCCTTGACCAGACCAGTGCAGGGTTTTGAACTGGCGACCTCAGTATTCCCAGGTCGACGCTTTATCCACTGCGCCACCACAGGTCAGGCCCATTTTTTAAATATTTGAAGAAACTATAACTTTTTCATGGCAAGTGCACCAATATGCACTTTTCCAACAGTGCACGAGAGTTTCCTTGTATCCACATTCTTGCCAACACTTGTCATTTGTGGACTGATTGATGATAAATTCTGACAAGTTTGAGGTGATATCTCATTGTGGTTTTAATTTCAGTATCTTTCCATATGTCTATTGGTCATCTGTATGTCCTCTTTGGAAAAGTTTATTTGGTTGTTGCCAGTTTTTTAATGGAATTTTGGGGGTGTTGAGTAGTGTGAGGTTTTTAAAATTAAATTTATTGGAGTAACATTGGTTAATAAGATTGTATAGGTTTCAAGTGGACATCTCTATGATCCATAATCTGTATATTAAGTTGTGTGCCCACCACCCAAAGTCAAATAATCTTTTGTCACCATCTATTTGGCCCCTTTACTTCTTAGTACCCTCCACCCGTTTCTCTGGTAGCCACCATACTGTTGTCTGTCTATAAGTTTTAGGTTCGTATCCCACACACATGAGTGAGATCATAAGGTTCTTTGCTTTTTATAACTGACTTATTTTGCATATCATGATCGTCTCAAGGTCCATCCATGTTGTTTCTTATGACTGAGTAGTATTCTGTTGTATGTATGTACCACATCTTCCTTATCAAGTCCATTGAATTACATTTTGGTTGTTTCCATGTCCTGGCCACCATAAATAATTCTTAAATGAACATAGGGGTGGATACATCTTTCTGAGTAAATATTTTCAAATTTTTCGAGTAGAACCCAAATGGAAACATTCTTAATATTTTGAGGAACATCCATACTGTTTTCCATAGTGGCTGTACAAGTTTATATTTCCACCAGCAGTGAATGAGGGTTTCTTTTTCTCCACATCTTGTCCAACCCTTACTTGTCCTTTTAATAATAGCTGTTATAACAGATTTGAGATGGTATCTCATTGTAGTTTTGATGTGCATTTTTCTATTAGCTAGTGAAGTTGAGTGTCTCTTTATACAGTGTGTCCATAAAGTCATGGTGCACTTTTGACCGGTCACCAGTCAAAAGTGCACCATGACTTTACAGACAAACTGTATATCTGTTGTCCATTTCTATATCTTCTTGGGAAAGTGTCTGTTCAGGTCCTCTGCCCAGTTTTTAAATGGATTGTTTATTTGGTGTTGATATGTATGAGTTCTTTAATAATTTGAATATTATTAACCCTTTGATGGAGCTATTGTTTGCAAATGTCATCTCCCATTTGGTGTGTTGTTTTTTTGTTTTGTTGGCAGTTAGTTTTTTTTGTTGTTGTTGTTTTTTTACAGGAACAGAGAGAGAGTCAGAGAGAGAGAGAGATAGATAGGGACAGACAGGAACGGAGAGAGATGAGAAGCATCAATCATCAGTTTTTCATTGAGGCACTTAGTTGTTCATTGATTGCTTTCTCACATGTGCCATGACCGCGGGCCTTCAGCAGACCAAGTAACCCCTTGCTTGAGCCAGCGACATTGGGTCCAAGCTGGTGAGCTTTTTGTTCAAGCCAGATCTCAAGCTGGCGACCTCGGGGTCTCAAACCTGGGTCCTCTGCATCCCAGTCCAATGCTCTATCCACTGCGCCACTGCCTGGTCAGGCTGTTTTGTTGGCGGTTTCTTTAACTGTGCAAAAGCTTTTCAGATTGATAATAGTCATTTATTTATTTTTGCCTTTCCTTTCCATTGGGGTCAAATTCATAAAGTGTTCTAGCCTGACCTGTGGTGGCGCAGTGAATAAAGCGTCGACCTGGGAACACTGAGGTCGCCAGTTCAAAACCCTGCACTGGTCTGGTCAAGGCACATATGGGAGTTGATGCTTCCAGCTCCTCCCCCCTTTCTCTCTTTCTCTCTCTCTCTCTCTCTCTCTCCATGTCTCCTCTCTAAAATGAATAAAGTGTTCTAGATTACAACCAAACTCCATCAGTTTAGTGCCTATGTTTTCTTTCCTGTAATTTATTGTTTCAGATCCTATATTTATGTCTTTGATCCATTTTGAATTTTTGTACACAGCGACAAACTGTACTCTACTTTTATTCTTTTGCAAGTGGCTTTCCAATTTTCTCTGCACTATTTGTTGAAGAGGCTTTTTCCCCCATTGTGTGTTTTTGGCTCCTTTGTCAAAGGTTATTTGTCCATATATATGTGGTTTTTTGTTTTTTGTTTGTTTTTAGTGAGAGCAAGACAAACATGGACAGACAGACAGGAAGGGAGAGAGATGAGAACCATCAACTCATAATTGTGTCACTTTTAGTTGTTCATTGATTTCTTTCTCATATGTGCCTTGACCAGGGGGCTCCAACTGAGCCATTGACCCTTTGCACTCAAGCTGTGGAGCCCGTCCTCAAGCCAGATGAGTGCATGCTCAAGCAAGCAACCTCACGGTTTCAAATCTGGGTCCTCAGTATCTCAGGCTGATTCTCTATCCACTGCACCATTGCCTGATCAGGCCATATATATGTGGTTTTATTTCTGGGGTCTTGATTCTGTTCCATTGGTTGGTATGTCTGTTTTTCAGCCAATACTGTGCTGTTTTGATTACCATTGCTCTGTAGTATATTTTGAAGTCAGGTAGTGTGATACCTCCAACTTGGTTTGTTTGTTTTTCAGGCTTGCTTTGACTATTCGGGGTCCTTTGTGAACTATGTCTCTGTCTTGTATAGCCATAGTATTTTTCTTTTTCCTTGATGGCACTTGAGAGTGGTATTATTAAGAACTCTAACAGCAACAACAAAAAAATGAAAATTTAAAGTTAAAAAAATACAATAAAAAATTTTAAAATAATGACAAGTAAAATGTAAAGCCACAGAAAACAAAGATCAAAAATGAAAACCCAAAATAAAAATCAGAAAACACCCCCCTAAAATAAGAATAAAATATATAAAAATGAAAGAAAACAAATTTTAAAAGAGCAAAAAGGAATAAGAAGAAGCAAATGAAAAAAGGAAAGAATAAATTTCGGTTTTGAGAAGTTACTGTTTTCTTCCAGTAAATGTCGCTGTACTACAGATTTTAGCTCTGTGAAATTTCTGGACTGTCCCCTGCTGGGATGTTGCTGTCACAAGGATGTAGGTGGGACACAATTGCATTGGTGGGTGGGGCGTGTTGTGAGGTCTTTACAGCTTTATGTTTTCAGCAATGGTGGTCTCAGGCCTCCCTACATCTCAACAGACCACTGTACCAGACGTGGAGCACCTGTCCTTCAGGGGAGAAAGTGGCCCTGAAGGGCTAGCTGTAGGGTTTGTCTCTGCTACCCTCCATACCTGCGAGGTAAGGGAGGCAGAATCTGGGTGGCTAAGGCACTGCACTTTAGTTTTCTCTGTCAGCTGAGTGCGGGCTACAGACAGGTTGCAGGAACACCAGCCCTGACCCCACGCTCTGGCTGCTTTGGTTCAGTATCTCTCCCTCGGCGCATCTATCTCACCACTCCCCCAGGCAGAAGGAAACTCAGTTACCCTGAGTTTCCTTCTCTCCATACCCCTCAGACAAACCTGTTTCAGCCTGAGCTTCCATCCTCCCCATAGTGCAATAGAAAAACAAAAACCCAGTCACTCCATGTTTGTCTCTTCTCCAGAGCCAACCTTGAATGCATTTTATCTTCTACCTAAATTTTCAACCCGTCCCACCTTTAATCCATTCAGTGCATTGATTGATCAGGTGTGCCTGCGAGCCCAGCTTGGGTTCCTTTGTTGCATTATAGTTGTCCAATTTGTTGAACTTTTAGGGGAGAGATCAGAAGTATCTTTCACACCACCATATTTTTGTTCTTAGTTTCTTAAAGCTAAGAACTATACAATTTCACACATTAGTGGGATATAAAACTCAAACTCACGGACATAGATAAAAGTTAAGTGGTTACCAGAGGGAGGCAAGTAAATGGGCCTGAATATATATTGATAGACAATGATTTGACTTTGGGTGATGGGCACACAATGCAATGAAAAGTTCACATGCTATAGAGATATATACTTGAAACCTGTGGACCAGTTAAATTTAATTTCTGAAAACAATAGAGCAGAGAATACTAAAAAACAAAAAAGAAAACATGGTTGGTAAATTCAAAAGAAGGCAGAAAAGGAAGAACAAAGGATCAAAGAACCAATAGGAAAAATAGAAAACAAGGATGTAAAGTGATGGAAGCAAGGACCTACAACCAAGATTATCCAGCAAGCTATCATTTAGGATGAAAGAACGGAAAATGAGCTTTCTTGCCCTTGCTGGATAGCTCAGTTAATTAGAGCATTGTCCTGAAGCACAGAGGTTGCTAGTTTGATTCCCAATCAGGGCACATATAGGAACAGATCGATGTTCCTGTCTCTCTCTCACTCCCTTTCTCCCTCTAAAATAAAATAAACATTTTTTAAAAAGAGCTTTCCAGACAAGAAAAAGCTAAAGGGTATTATCATCACCAAACCAATATTGCAAAAATTGTTAAAGGGTCTTCTTTAAGAAGAAGAGAAAAAAAGATTAAAATATGGGTTTGATTCCCAGTCAAGGCACAGAAGAAGCAACCATCTGCTTCTTTCTCTTCCCCTCATTCCTTCTTCCCCTCCCACAGCCAGTAGCTTGGTTGGTTCAAGCAGTGCCCTGGGTGTTGAGGATAGCTTGGTTGATCTGAGAGGGTCAGCCTCAGGCACCAAAGATATCTCAGTACTTGAGCACTGGCCCCAGATGGGGTTGCCAAGTGAATCCTAGTAGGGGCGCATGTTGTAGTCTGCCTCACTATCCCCTCTCCAATCACCTAAAAAAGTAAAAAATAAAATAATAATAAAGTTTTTTAAAAAGAAATTATGTATGTTTATTTAGAACTTACCAACAAAAGGTCACTGAAAGTGCTCATACTTAAAGTTATGAAATAGATTTCTAAATAATATTGAATTCAAATTAATAGATAATCACATACAGCCAATGCCTTTTCCTGCTGACCTGCACTAATAAACTTCCCAAGATACACACAAGATGGCAGTAGAGAAACACACTTAGAACATTTTAAAAAGTGACTGTTTTGTACTATGAAGCAAGTTTTAATAAACTTGGATTGAAATTATACATACTATGTTTCTTGTCACTGCCTTTTACCTAGAAATGAAGAACAAAAAGGAAGTTAAAAGTCCTTATATTAAAATGTGTTTTTTGTTTGTTTTTGTTTTTTTTAATTTATTGATTTTATTAATTTTTAATTTTAATGGGGTGACATTTATAAATCAAGATACATATGTTCAGAGAAAACCTCTGCAGGTTATTTTGACATTTGATTATAATGCATACCCATCACCCAAAGTCAAATTGTCTTCCATCGCCTTCTATCTGGTTTTATTTGTGCCCCTCCCCTACCCCCTCACTCTCCTCCCCCTTACCCCACACCCAGATAGCCAGCACACTCTTGTCCATGTCTCTGAGTCTCATTTTTATGTCCCATCTATGTATGGAATCATTTATTCTTAGTTCTTTCTGATTTACTTATTTCACTCAGTATAATGTTATCAAGCTTCATCCATGTTGTTGTAAATACTCTGATGTCATCATTTCTTATGGATGAGTAGTATTCCATCGTATATATGTATCAAAGCTTTTTAATCCACTCGTCCTCTGACGGACACTTGGGCTGTTTCCAGATCTTTGCTATTGTGAACAATGCTGCCACGAACATGGGGGCGCATTTCTTCTTTTCAAACAGTGCTATGGTGTTCTTAGGGTATATTCCTAAAAGTGGGATAGCTGGGTCAAAAGGCAGTTCGATTTTTTATTTTTTGAGGAATCTCCATACTGTTTTCTACAGTGGCTGCACCAGTCTGCATTCCCACCAGCAGTGCAGGAGGGTACCCTTTCTCCACATTCTCGCAAGCAGTTAATCTGTGTTGTTTGGTTGATGAGCGCCATTCTGACTGGTGTGAGGTGATATCTCATTGTGGTTTTAATTTGCATTTCTCTAATGATTAGTGATGTTGAGCATTTTTTCATATGCCTATTGGCCAACTGTATATCCTCTTTGGAGAAGTGTCTATTCATTTCTTTTGCCCATTTTTTGATTGGATTGTTTGTCTTCCTGGTGTTGAGTTTTACAAGTTCTTTGTAAATTTTAGTTATTAACACCTTATCAGACATATTTTCAAATATGTTCTCCCATTGTGTAGTTTGTCTTTTTATTCTGTTATTGTCTTTACCTGTGCAAAAGCTTTTTAGTTTGATATAGTCCCATTTATTTATCATGTCTTTTATTTCACTTGCCCGTCGAGATAAATCGGCAAATATATTGCTGTGAGAGATGTCGGAGAGCTTACTGCCTATGTTTTCTTCTAATATGCTTATGGTTTCACGCCTTACATTTAAGTCTTTTATCCATTTTGAGTTTGTTTTTGTGAATGGTGTAAGTTGATGGTCTAGTTTCATTTTTTTGCAAGTAGATGTCCAATTTTCCCAACATCATTTGTTAAAGAGGCTGTCTTTACTCCATTGTATGCTCTTACCTCCTTTGTCAAATATCAGTTGTCTGTAAAGGTGTGGGTTTATTTCTGGGTTCTCTGTTCTGTTTCATTGATCTATATGCCTGTTCTTATGCCAGTACAATGCTGTCTTGAGTACAGTGGCCTTGTAGTATAACTTGATATCAGGAAAAGTGATACCTCCCGCTTTATTCTTCTTTTTCAATATTGCTGAGGCTATTCGTGTTCTTTTTTTATACCATATAAATTTTTGGAATATGTGTTCTATATCTTTGAAGTATGTCATTGGTATTTTAATTGGTATTGCATTGAATTTATAACTTGCTTTGGGTAATATAGACATTTTAATGATGCTTATTCTTCATAACCATGAGCACGGTATATGCTTCCACTTGTTTGTATCTTCCTTGATTTCTTTTATCAATGTTTTATAGTTCTCCGAGTACAAGTCTTTAATCTCCTTGGTTAAATTTACTCCTAGGTACTTTATTTTTGTTGTTGCAATAGTGAAGGGGATTGTTTCCTTAATTTCTCTTTCTGACAGTTCATTGTTGGTGTATAAAAATGCCTCTGATTTCTGAGTATTAATTTTATATCCTGCCACCTTGCTGAATTCATTTATCAGGTCCAGTAGTTTTTTGACTGAGATTTTAGGGTTTTCTATATACATTATCATATCATCTGCAAATAATGATAGTTTTACTTCTTCTTTTCCAATTTGGATCCCTTTTATTTCTTCTTGTCTGATTGCTGTGGCCAGAACTTCCAGAACTATGTTGAATAAAAGTGGTGAGAGGGGACACCCCTGCCTTGTTCCTGATCTTAAGGGGATTGCTTTTAATTTTTGCCCATTGAGTATAATGTTGGCTGTGGGTTTGTCATAGATGGCCTTTATCATGTTGAGGTATGTTCCCTGTATTCCCACTTTGCTGAGAGTTTTGATCATGAATGAATGCTGGATTTTATCAAATGCTTTTTCTGCATCTATTGAAATTATCATCTGGTTTTTGTCCTTCCTTTTGTTTATATGGTGAATCAGATTGATTGATTTGCGAATATTGAATCAGCCTTGCCTCTCCAGAATAAATCCCACTTGATCATGGTGTATGATTTTTTCATATATTGCTGGACCAGGTTGGTAAATATTTTGTTGAGGATTCTAGCATCTAAACTCATCAGGGATATTGGTCTATAATTTTCTTTCTTTGTGTTGTCTTTGCCTGGTTTCAGAATCAGAATTATGCTAAATTATGCTCGCCTCATAAAAGGAGCTTGGAAGTCTTCCTTCCTCTTGAATTTTTTGAAATAGCTTGAGAAGGATAGGAATTAGTTCTTCTTTGAATTTTTGGTAGAATTCACTTGTGAAGCCGTCAGACCCAGGAATTTTCTTTGCTGGGAGTTTTTTTTTTTTATTATTCATTTTAGAGAGGAGACACAGAGTGAGAGAGAGAGAGAGAGAGAGAGAGAGAGAGAGAGAGAGGAGGAGCTGGAAGCATCAACTCCCATATGTGCCTTGACCAGACTAGTGCAGGGTTTTGAACTGGCGACCTCAGTGTTCCCAGGTTGACGCTTTATCCACTGCGCCACCACAGGTCAGGCTTGTTGGGAGTTTTTTGATAACTGTTTTGATCTTCTTTGTTGTAATCGGTCTGTTTAGGGTTTCTAATTCTTCCAGATTGATTTTTGGAAGATTGTATGTTTCAAGGAATTTGTCCATTTCATATAGGTTGTCTAGTTTTTTGGCACACAATTCTTCATAGTATTTTCTTACTATATTTTGTATTTCTGTTGTGTCAGTTGTTATTTCTCTACTCTCCTTTCTAATATTATTTATTTGAGTCCTCTCTCTCTTTTTATTTTATTTTTTTTGTGAGTCTAGTTAAAGGTTCATCGATCTTGTTTACCTTTTCAAAGAACAAGCTCCTGGTTTCATTGATCCTCTGTATTGTTTCTTTAGTCTCTATGTCATTTATTTCTGCTCTAATCTTTATTATTTCCTTCCTTCTATTACCCCTGGGCTTTACTTGCTGTTGTTTTTCTAATTCTTTTAGATGCAGGGCCAGGTTGCTTATTTGAGCTTTTTCGAGCTTCTGATGGTATGCCTGTAATGCTATGAACTTCCCTCTCAGTACTGCTTATGCTGTGTCCCATAAATTTTGAGTTGATGTATGCTCATTATCATTCATTTCTAGGAACTTTTTCATTTCTTCTTTGATCTCATTGTTAATCCATTAGTTATTTAATAACATGCTATTTAGTTTCCAAGTGTTTGAGTATTTTTCAGTTTTTCTTTTGTGGTTAATTTCAGGTTTCATGCCATTGTGATCAGAGAAAATGCTTGATATGATTTCAATCTTCTTAAATTTGTTGATACCGCTTTTGTGTCCTAACATGTGGTCTATTCTAGAGAATGTACCATGAGCGCTTGAAAAGAATATGTATTCTGCTGCTTTAGGGTGAAAGGTTCTGAAGATATCTATTAAATCGAGTTGATCTAGTGTATCCTTTAAGTCTGCTGTTTCTTTGTTAATTTTCTTTCTTGAGGATCTAACCAGTGAAGTTAGTGGGGCATTGGAATCCCCTACTATTATAGTATTGCTGTTAATCTCGCCCTTTATATCCATCAAAGTCTGCTTTATGTATTTTGGTGCTTTATTGTTTGGTGCGTAGTTATTTATAATGTTATATCTTCCTGTTAAATTGTTCCCTTTATCATTATATAGTGTCCTTTATCTCTTACTACAGCCTTTGTTTTAAAGTCCATTTTGTCAGATATAAGTATTGCTACCCTGGCTTTTTTTCCATTTCCATTTGCATTAAATATTTTTCTCCATCCTTTTACCTTCAGTTTATGTGCGTCTTTTGTTTTAAGGTGTGTCTCTTGTAGACAGCATATGTATGGGTTCTGTTTTCTTATCCATGCAGCTACCCTATGTCTTTTGATTGGGTCATTTAATCCATTTACATTTAAGGTTATTATTGATATGTAGTTCTTTATTGCCATTTTATTCTCTAAAGCTGTATTCCTCTTTTGCTATATTATTTTCCCCCTTTCCCCCTTTGATCTGTTCACAACAGTCCCCTTAGCATCTCTTGCAGGATGAATTCCTTGATTTTTTTTTTTTTTTTTTTTTTTGTCTAGGAAGCTTTTTATTTCTCCTTCGATTTTAAATGTTAGCCTTGCTGGATAAAGTAGTCTTGGTTGTAGGTTCTTCTGCATTATTTTGAATATGTCTTGCCATTCTCTTCTGGCCTCAAGTGTTTCTGTTGAGAAGTCGGATGTCATCCTTATGGGGGCTTCTTTGTAGGTGATACTTTTTTTCTCTAGCAGCTTTTAATATTTTCTCTTTTTTACTTAGCCTTGGTATTTTAATTATGATTTGTCTTGGTGTAGATTTCTTTGGGTTTCTCTTTAATGGAGTTCTCTGTGCTTCTTAAACATGTGAGTCGTTTTCCAGCCTTAATTTAGGGAAGTTTTCAGCTATGATTTGGTTGAACAAAGTTTCTGTCCCTTGTTCTTTCTCTTCTTCTTCAGGAACCCCTATGATGCGGATGTTATTTCTCTTCATGTTGTCACAGAGCTCCCTTATAGTTTCCTCAGTCTTTTTGAGTCTCTTTTCTTTTTTCTGCTCTGCATCTATGCCTTTATTTTGTCCTCTAACTCCCTGATTCGATCCTCAGCTTCATCCATCCTGATTTTATTTCCTTCCATTGTGTTCTTCAATTCTGATATTGTATTTGTCATTTCTGTCTGATTCTTTTTTATTATTTCAATTTCCTTTATTATACTTGTTATCTCTTTATTTAGGTGTTCGTAATGACTATCCATTGTTGCTCTAAGCTCTTTGAACATCCTAACTATCATTATTTTAAATTCTGCATCTGGTAATTTTGTTATATCTGGTTCATTCAGGTCCTTCTCTGGGGATTTCTCTTGATTCATTTGGGTTGCATTTTTCTGCCTGCCCATTTTGTTGCTGTATAAGAAGGGTTTGGCCACTGGAGTCTAACGGGTGTTGTCTCTGTGTTCCCTAGGTGTGGTCTGTCTGCAAGCCCGCCACCCCCTCTGCCGCTGCCTAGGGCTGTTGAGTATGGGCGTTGCCAGTGCCGGCCCACTGCAGCTGTTGCTGCTGTTTCCACCTCTTCTCCATGGGAGGGACTGTGTTCTTGTGCCCGGCTCTACAAGCCTCAGCCTATCTTGGCCTTCGCCCCACATCCACAGGTGGAGTTGTGCACCACACTCAAGCCACAAGCCTTGGTACCAAGGGCAGGCGTGAGCACCTTTGCTCAGCAATGGACCCCGCCTGTTCCCAGGCTTCTTCCCAGTCCTCACAGTCAGAGCCAGCTCACGCAGGGCTGCAAACCTTGACTCCTTGGGCCAGGCGGGGCTGCTGGCACACGCTTAGCTGCGAGCCTCCTGTCCCTGGTTTTTGTCCACCCCCGCAGTCAGGGCCAGCTCTTGCACAGGGTTCACAAACCTTGAAGGCCAGGTGATGCTGCACACCCATGTGCCCCTGCTCAGCAGCAGATTTCTTCCCGTTCAGGGCTCCCGCTTTTCCCCCGCAGGTGGGGCTGCAGGTGGTCCCGTGGCTGCCGGACTGCTTTCACGCATCCCCCTCCGCCCCTGCTGGGCTAGACCAAGCTCACGCCAGCCGGCTGGGCCTCTGTCCCCGCCGACAGAACCGCGTTTCCGTATCCTGCCGCCACCGTCCCTCCAGCAAGCCCTCAGCAGTATGGGTGGGGTACTACAGCTCAGACCCTAACACTCCATACTGTAGTCCTGAAAGCTCCCTCCTTCTGAGCGGCAGTGCTCTAAGTGCCTCAGGAGAGCTTGTTTGGCTGGTGTCCTGCCTGCCTTTGCTGGTATTGCTAGTTCCAGGGGAAATATTCACTTCATATTTGGGGAGTGACTTAGCCCAGGGTTTAGGGTGGCTGTCCCTCAGAGTGTTCTCCCTGTGCCTTCCAGACCACACTCTCTTCCCGCTGCTCTGGTCCTCTCCTCTCTCCCCATCCCTTGGAGCCCCAGGCGAGTGGTTGTGAGAGAGGTTTTCTGCACCATCCCTTTAAGAAGAATCCTGGGTCTGAGAAAACTGTCTCTTTCTCACAAAGAGTATCCTAACTTGTTTCACAGCTAAATACTGTCCATACGCCTCTTCTAGGCTCTGGAGCTACAGGCTGGGGCTTTGTTCCTGTGACCCAGGTCCCTCCCTCTCTGCTAAACTCTCTTCCCACCACGCCAGTCTCTCCGGGCTGCCATTTGCTCCAGGGAGCTGGGCAGCCCTTTCCACGTTTTCGCTTTTCCTACCAGTCTCAATGTGGCTTCTTCAGTGTTCCTTGGTTGAAGAGTCCACTTCAAAGTTTTTAGTTCAAAGTTGGTTTATCCAGATGATGGTTCATAAATTTAAGTTATAATCCATTTTGGTTCCAGGAGTTGGAAGTTGGTACATCTGCCTACTCCATCACCATCTTGCCATCCAGTATTAAAATGTTTTGTTTTATTTTATTTTATTTATTCATTTTATAGAGAAGAGAGAGAGAGAGAATGGTTAGGAGCAGGAAGCATCAACTCACATATGTGCCTTGACCAGGCAAGCCCAGGGTTTTGAACTGGCAACCTCAGGGTTTCAGGTCAACACTTTATCCACTGTGCCACCACAGATCAGGCAAAAGTCCTTCTATTTAGAAGTTATGAAATACACTTCTAAATAAACCTCAAAATAAATCACCATTAGAGTTAAAAAATAATTTCAACTAAATGATAATAAAAATACTACCTTCCAACACATGGAAAAATGTACAGTCTTAAGTGGACATATTATAGGAAAAATTGAATATTCTCAAGTTTTGCATTCTTTTTAAGAACCAAAAATAGTAACTTAAGTCTACAGGAAGCAGAAAAAAGGAAATGTGCATGTAGAGTTGTCTGGAAGGATGTACTTCACACCATAGCAGTTCTTACCTCTTGGGATAAGATTTTGAATTAATTTTAATTTTATATATTGTTTAAGTAAGCTGCACCAAAAAACATTACATTTGGGGCAAAAAAAATGCTAGGTGAAAACATAGTAACTTAAAAATGATAATAATTTGGAGTGTTGTGGAGATAACACCAGAAGACTTTCCTCTGTTCACCCAGCCTAGTCTCTTTTAAGTCTGAGGGTAATAAAATCTAATTGTTTAGCCCAAATTGGTTTTTTTCCTAATTTACACCTCTTTGTGTACAATTGTAACAGTCTGATAGAATTCCTAAGCTTTGGATGAGGAAGGAGGGGCAGTTCCCCTCTTGGTTTAGAAGGAAGAAACGAAAAGAATGCAAAGGAAAGGAGCCTGCAGGGGCAACTGAGTCAGCCAATTATAGATTAACTACAGTACTTCCTATAGTTCTCTGAAAGGTTGTCTGGAGCCAGTTGTAGCACAAAGCAAGAAAGACAGGACTTGTAAATAGCAAAGACCAGTGGTCTGTAAACCCCTTTCCCCTTGCTTCTCCACCCTAATTCACCTTTCTTGGAGTTGTGAGAGTGACATATACCTCTGGACAAAGGAATCATGAGCCCCTTGCATGGACACATGTATTCTGTAAAAGATATATAACCTTTTACAAAGAAAATCAATCTCAGGGAGCACGTGTCTTTGGAGCTACTAGCACCTTGTGCTCCACTGATTTTTAATTAATTTTCTTTTCTTCTAATTAAGTTGTCTGAGTGCATTATCCTTCCTCAGGTCACTTCCTGCTACATTTGCATCTGGAAAGTGTCTGGGCCTGGGTCTATAATTTACAATCTCTGTTCTTCTGGATACAGATCTTCTCGGGGTCTCTGTTCTGTCACTTGTAAAATTCCCTATTTTTGTAGCATTTATTGCTGAAAGACATAGGCTTAGTCCTCACCTCTGCCTCCTGAGAAACAGTGAGGTTGGACCTCGCAAACGCTCAAGTAAACTGGTACCAAAAGTAGTACTCTTCTGTGGATGAAAAAAAAAGTTTTTTTTATAAATGAATATGTGAACCTAACAAGCTCAGGGAAAGCCTGCACAGTGGCCTTGAAAATTCAGGGAACTAAGGTAAACATAGGATGGTCTTAATCAAACCTTTCTAACTAAGAGCAGTTCATGGTGGGTAGTCATGTCCTAGTAAGAAAGGAAGCCCTCCTGAACCAGGAAAGTATTTTCTTCCTGTTGGAGAGAAGCTTCAAGGACATTTTACATTTTAAGTAAAGTACTCAGAGAAGGGCACCTTTGTAATTGTTGAAATTGTATGACTTGTACTGTTACTATAATTTGTATAATGTACCTCATTCCCTGTACAGGAATTCCTGTGGTGTGGATTGCAAAGCAAGCAAAAGGGGTAGAATGTTAGCCAAATAAATTTGTAAAATATGATTTTTATGTTTGCTCACTTATAGGTTGCAATGGGGACTGGGCAGTGCCAGTTAAATGGGATCAGTGAAATTGCAAATTACCTTCCTGCTTGGGAAGGGCCATCATTTTGCTAATGGAGAGGTCTTCCCCAGAAAGTTTTGAGAAGAAGCAAGAAAGAATGCATGGGGAAAGGAGCCAGCAGGAGATTAACTGTTTCCTATAGTTCTCTGAGAAGGTACATGGGGCAACTTGCTACAGAGAAAGGAAGATAGAACTTATCTGAAAATCCCTCCGTTCTCCTTTTCTTAAAAGTTTTAAGACCTTAATTTGTGATTTCTAACACATACTCAGACCTCATCTAAACTCACCCCCCCTCCCACTATCCTGGAGTCATGAGAGTGATGTATACCTCTAGACAAAGGGATCACAAGCCCCTTGCATAAAAACCTGTGTTCTGTAAAGAGTATATAAGGTGTAAGAAATCTAACTTTGGAGAACACATGTTTGGCTTGTCTCTTTTGGGGTCATGCTGCTCGGCCGGAGAAATAAATCCTACTTCCTTCATCAAATTGTCTGGGCGTTTTTATCCTTCTTTGATTCCTTCAATACTAGAAAGAACTTTCTCTAAACAAAGGTTTTCTTTGTTTTCTTTTAGTCAGGCCAGTCTGCTGTCTTTGTATCTAATACTGTACCTCATTACATGCCTTTGGAATGTAAGGGGTTCAGACATCCCACTGGACCAGAAGCCAATAGACCCCTTACTGTTATTGTTATGTGAACCATTGACTGTTAATTCTCTTCTTCCGCCTATGTAAAGAAGTTTCAGCATATGCACTTTTACTTTTTACCCAATCCCAGAGATTTCCCCGCTTTGCCTTCTCCCACCTCCCTAATCTATCACCAATCAATTTCATGTAACCCCCTTATGTCTTCCCCTTTGATTCTAATGTGTAAATTAAGTGGTGAAATCACCAGTTTGCCAGAGCATTTTCTCAACCCTTTGAGACTTTGCTTCCCAGCAATTGTCAACAGTTTGGCTCAAATAAACTCATAAAAATTCTTACAGGTATTCTTACAGGACTGGAAGTTATTTTTGTTGACACTTCCAAATCTGATATCCAGTCTGGAGGATGTTGTAAAGACAGTATCCATGCCACCATCACAGCCACCTAGCCCATGCAGGTCTGCATTTGATTCTGACAGACGGTAATGAAACAACAAAGCCCAGAACTGGTGGGCCATTACCTTTAATCCTAGCTCACACCTGGCAGGTGAGAAATATACACAGTGGGAAAACACTTCCCTTTCCATTCAGGGCTCCCAAAGCCACTTACTTATCTGAGTATTCCTAGAATCAAAGGTTTCTACCTCACCAGTCTTATTTACCTCTGTTCCCCATCTCCTCTGCACAAACTCTACACAGACTGGCTTCTCCTTCAGCACTCTGCCATCTTGGCTACTTCTCCTTGCAATGCTAATTTCAGGAACTGAGAGAGAGAGCCCCCAGTCTACCCCATTTTATAGTGTAGAAATCCAAACCTTTAAGCCAATATACAAATAAGGAAATCTCTGATACAAAGTCACTTATCTGAGGCATAAATGGCATTCCTCATAAGAGTGCACCACCCCACATCATGCAACAGTCAAGGGTGTGGGGAAAAGTTTAGTCTTAAAACTAAGCCTTAGGCTATAATGACCATGCCTAATTACAGCCTGTCCCCCACACCCAATGCAAACTATAAGCGAGCAAACATACATCATATTTGCAAACTTATTTGACCCACACCCATCTAGTCTCAGATTGGGTTGCATTTCTTTCCTCCTGTCCACAAGGCCACATCCCTCAGGTTGAAACCTGTCTTGAGCCCCTAGTCCCACACTGCCACATACCTCATGGTCAAGCTCCCTGATTCTGGGACACATCAGTTCCTCTCCTTAGGCCTCTTGCCTCACTTTTGGCCCCAGCTCGGGCCTCATATTTGACCTCCAACCTGGCCCTAACTCTTGACTTGCTGCTTGCTCCATGTCCCAACATCATTGTTATATAATGCATATCCTTCCAACTGATCTAAGAATATATTTTTGTCATATAACATTTATGGATTAGTATCTATCACTTCATGGCCAGCAGTCGTGGCCATTGTGGCCATGCAGGTTCAGGTTCCCATTGGATTCGGGCAGATAGATGGTAAAGAAACAGTGGAGCCGCCTGACCAGGTGGTGGTGCAGTGGATAGAGCATCGGACTGGGATGCAGAAGACCCAGGTTCGAGACCCCAAGCTTGCCAGCTTGAGCACGGGCCCATCTGGCTTGAGCAAAAGCTCACCAGCTTGGACCCAAGGTCACTGACTCCAGCAAGGGGTTCCTCGGTCTGCTGAAGGCCCATGGTCAAGGCACATGTGAGAAGCAACCAATGAACAACTATGGTGTCGCAATGGCAACAAGAAACTAATGATTGATGCTTCTCACCTCTCTCCGTTCCTGTCTGTCTGTCCCTATCTATCCCTCTCTCTGACTTCTCTCTGTCCCTGTAAAAAAAAAAAAAAAAAAAGTAAGAAAAGAAACAGTGGAGCCAAAAAATGGTGAGCCATTCCTTTATTCAAGTCTCACACTGGCTGACGAGCAAACACTCAGGTCTTCCAAAGCCCTGACACATTATCTGGTTCCACAACCAGGAGAATCTTCTCCAGTTCCTCCTAGAATCAGAGGCCCCACCAGTCTCGGTGGAGCTTGCAAAGCCCCTCACCTGTGGTTCCCCATCTGCACACCTTCTCTTTCCCTGCCAACATGGCTTCTTCCTCAGCACTCTGCATTCTCTCTGCTCTCACCCTGCAAACATGGCTTCTTCCTGCCTCTTGTCCTTCTCTTCTTTTCAAAACTTTATGGTATGAAAACCTCTCCTCCAGCAAACATTACCAAAACAATGGCCCTTCCCCAGCAGGAAGGTAATTTACAATTTCACTGACCACATATACCTGGTGCTGCCCAGCCCCCAATGCAAACTATAAATGAGCAAACATAAAAATCATATCTTACAAACGTATTTAACCAACAATCACTAAACCTTGGATTCTGTTCTATCAATTTGTCCATTTGGATAGAGCACACACACTTCTGAATCTTGTTTGGAGGAGATACTCACAAAAAGTGGTCCCACCACAACCTAGAGGCTGTCCTTTAGAAACTGTTCCTGCCTGACCAGGCGGTGGCGCAGTGGATAGAGCGTCGGACTGGGATGCGGAAGACCGAGGTTCGAGACCCCGAGCTCGCCAGCTTGAGCGCGGGCCCATCTGGCTTGAGCAAAAGCTTGCGGGCTTGGACCCAAGGTCCCTGGCTCCAGCAAGGGGGTTGCTGGGTCTGCTGAAGGCCCGTGATCAAGGCACATGTGAGAAAGCAATCAATGAACAACTATGGTGTCTCAACGGCAATGAGAAACTAATGATTGATGCTTCTCACCTCTCTCTGTTCCTGTCTGTCTGTCCCTATCTATCGCTCTCTCTGACTCTCTCTCTGTCCCTGAAAAAAAAAAAAATTAGAAACTGTTCCTGAGGAAATGCTCATTTGTAAACAGCCTGAAGAAAGTGCTCACAAACTCCAGCTGGATGAAATGCACCGGTTACCACAGGCATCCCCCAAGATCCTCCAATACCTACTGTAAGTTGGGGAGAGAAATCCCCTCAGTTCTCCCCAAAATTATGGCATCCCTCTGCCTCTTACAGGCTGGCTAGACCCAGATAAGGAAAATGCACGCAGGTCTCGGTTTTCCTGCTTCCCTGCAGGAACCCTTCTTGTTATTTGATTCTGAACTGGCATCAAAATGTAAAAATTTGCCCCCATGTGTCTCTTGGGCTTTTACAGCTAAAAAATTTCTGCCCCTCCCACGCTAGCCCCAGGCAGGCACTACTAGAAAGGGAATGTTTCAGCATTACTAGGGAACAAAGGTTATGAATACAAAGACTTGTTATGGGATGCCATTTTTCATGACACAATCCTCTGAGAGCTGGCCCAATCAGGAAAAATTATACTTGCAATTCCACTGTATATAACTGGCCAGGTTCATCTTCCAGATTGTGGAAACCAGACATTTTTGCTGCCCATGTGGGCAGAAAACAAAATGGAAAGATCAACCTCATTCAGTTCTTCATGGGTGACCGATAGAAACATTTATCTAAACAGATGCTGAAGTGAAGAGAATCACATAATACCCCAAACTACAAGACAGGCTTTAACAACCGGCTTATTAAAAATCTATGCCTTGTTCTTTTCCTGATATTTCCTTCTTATGACAAATAACATAAAAAACATAGAGACAGAGAAAATGACAGTCTGTGGGTGAATTGATTTCATAAAGAAAATGAATGACCCTGTATGCAAGTATGTATATGCAAATGTTTATTCATTCCAAAGTATATGCAGAAGAGACAGAAATGACTTGCAGTTTTAACAAATTTTAAAGTATTGGATGACAAAGGCTGAAAAACTGAACAAAATAATAATTACCTTTGATAGAATATGTACATGATCATTCAAATGCAGCAGCTTCTAGAAGTTAGCCATGTCCCCACCAGTGATTTCGTATGGTTGGCTCATCAAAACTGTGGGGGACAAAAATAAAATTAATTAGGCCCTGGACATTTGACTCAGTGGATAGAGAATCAGCCTGGCATGTGGATGTCCCGGCTTCAATCCCTGGTCAAGGCACACATAAGAAGTGACCATCTGCTTCTCTTTTCCTCCCTCTCCCCATTTTCTCTCTCTTTCCTTTTCACAGCCAGTGGCTCAGTTTCTTTGTGCATCAGCCTAAGGTACTCAGGATAGCTTGGTTGATTTGAGCATTGGCTCCAGATGGGGGGTGGGAGGGTTTGCTGGGTAGATCCCAGTTGGGGTGCATGTAGGTTTGTCTACCTCTCCTCCTCTCAATTAAAAAAAATAAATTAAAAAAAATAATTTCCTTAGACTCAGTAAGTTTTTTGTTTGTTTGTTTTTGTTTTGTTTTGTTTTGTGTGTGTGAGAGAGGAGGACAGACAGGAGCAGACAGAAAGGGAGAAAGATCAGAAGCATCAACTCATAGTGGCAGCACTTTAGTTGTTCATTGATTGCTTTCTTTGTATTTTATTTTATTTATTTATTTATTTTACAGGGACAAAGAGAGAGTCAGAGAGAGGGATAGATAGGGACAGACAGACAGGAACAAAGAGAGGTGAGAAGCAGCAATCATTAGTTTTTCATTGCTGTTGCGACACCTTAGTTATTCATTGATTGCTTTCTCACATGTGCCTTGACCATGGGCCTTCAGCAGATCGAGCCACCCCTTGCTGGAGCCAGCGACCTTGGGTCCATGCTGACGAGCTTTTGCTCAAGCCAGATGAGCTCGCGCTCAAGCTGGCGAGCTCAGGGTCTCGAACCTTGGTCTTCCGCATCCCAGTTCAACGCTCTATCCACTGCGCCACCACCTGGTCAGGCTGATTGCTTTCTCATACGTGATTTGACAGGGCAGGTGGGAGTGGGTTCAAGCTCAGCCAGATACCCCTTGGCAAAGACACCAAACTTGTGCTGAAGCCAGTGACCTTGGACTTCAAGCCAGTGACCTTTGGGCTCTAGCCAGCGACTAGGGGGTCATGCTTATAATCCCATGCTTAAACTGGTGAGTCCATGCTCAAGCCAGATGAGCCCACACTCAAGCCAGCAACCTTAGGGTTTCGAACCTGGGCTCTCTGGGTCCCAGGTCAATGCTCTATCCAATGCATCATCACCTGGTCAGGCAGACCTGATAAGTTCTAACACCTGGGCTAATAATCAAATAATGCGAGCAGATTAACAGGAGATACTCAGCATTTAATACATGCACAGGAAAATGCACATAGAAATGAATACCAAAGATAATGAGCTAATATTGGGTATATAAGACATTTTGGAAACTGAGGGTACAGGGTCACAGAGGGTAGAGGTGAAATGGGTGACATGCAGGTAAATTTTAAAGAAAATTAAAGCATACATGTCAAGCAGTTTCCTTTTTAATTTTTGTTAGAAAATTCCAAAAACAATAGGACCCAGGGGGTAAAATAAAAGGGTTTACAAGTTTCAGCTTGGAGTCTTAATGTCTACAGCAGCTAAAGTGACTGTGGCAAACTTCTCTTGTTTAACCAGGTGTTTTCAACTAAATATTTTCAGAAAATGAGCTGAGAACCATGGATTTTACTCAGTCATTTGTTGCTTTCTCACATGTGCCTTGACCGCGGGCCTTCAGCAGACCGAGCCACTCCTTGCTGGAGCCAGCGACCTTGGGTCCAAGCTGGAGAGCTTTTGCTCAAGCCAGATAAGCCCGCGCTCAAGCTGGCAACCTTGGGGTCTCGAACCTGGGTCTTCCACATCCCAGTCCGACGCTCTATCCACTGTACCACCACCTGGTCAGGCAGTCATTTGTTTCTTAACAACCAGCTTAAAATCAACACGCCAAATGCAAAACTTTGGTCCTCTTCATTCTCATATTTAAAGCTTTAAATAAAAGTATTACATTTATAAACTAAATTAGTACATTGTTCCATATACCATTCACATAATCATTCAATTTTGAAAATGAATTACATTAAATATTTCAATCTTTTTGCAAAAAAATGGTGATATACATCTACTCCCAAAATTTACCTCTTATTTTTTTCAAATTTACCTCTTATTAAAGAACTGAAACTTGCTTATGTGTATAAGATACAAACTTGCCTCTAGCTGAAGGTTATTTTGCTGGTCAATTAAATCAAATACATAAGACACAGATTACTGCCCTGGCTGGATGGCTTGGTTGGTTGGAGCATTGTCTTGAGATGCAGAGGTAGTTGGTTCGATCCTTGGCAGGGGCACATACAGGACCAGATTAGTGTTTCTGTCTCCCTCTCACCCCCCCCCCTCTGGATTCAGTTAAAAAAGAAAGAAAGAAAAAAATATTTTTAAAAAGCTAAAAAAAGACCATTGAAAAGAAAGATTATCACCTGACCAAGCGGTGGCGCAGTGGATAGAGCGTTGAACTGGGATGCAGAAGACCCAGGTTCGAGACCCTGAGCTTGCCAGCTTGAGTGCAGGCCCATCTGGCTTGAGCAAAAGCTCGTCAGCTTGGACCCAAAGTTGCTGGCTCCAGCAAGGGGTGGCTCGATCTGCTGAAGGCCCACAGTCAAGGCACATGTGAGAAAGCAATCAATGAACAACTATGGTGTTGCAATGGCAATGAAAAACTAATGCTTGATGCTTCTCATCTCTCTCCATTCCTGTCTGTCCCTATCTGTCCCTCTCTCTGGCTCTCTCTCTCTGTCCCTGTAAAAAAAAAAAAAAGATTATCAACAAAAATAACCAAATTTAATATATACATATGTATGGAAACATCACATACATGAGTCAATTATGTTTTCTCAAGCTGCAGGAGAGAATCAGAGATAGAAAAGAAAATGTAGGTATATAAAGCATTCTGAGCTAGGGATGATGTAAGGTGCACTAGAGGCTTCAATGCATCCTTCCCAAATAAGAGCAGCTGCTGCTTTGTAAAAACATGCTGTTCCCAAGATGTACACTAGATAGCAGCAAAGAAAGAGCTTTTCCCAGTAATCTCAACTGCGGTGTTATTTTAAATATGCCCACTAGACAGCAGCAAAAGAAATGTTTTCTTTCCCAGTGACCTCAACTCTGGTGTTCTTCCCAATATGCACAATGAATAACAGCATGCAAAGCATGAAAAGAGATGGGATCCTGAAAAACCAAAAGCACTCATCACTACAGCTCTGGGTCATCTTAGTAAATGAAGAAGGCATGACACTTAACAGACAGCAGACCCAAAGTCATTGCCCCAACACACACCCAAAGCCGAAGATACTATCACAAAGCACTACTTGTGGTCGTGGGCCTCCAACCAAAACCTTTTGCCTACACAGGATACAGAATGTTAACCCAAAAGGTCAGACAAAAGACAGACATCAGACTCCTCGTGTCAGATTCCTTACATCAGAACCAAGATCCGGCTTGACCAGGCAGTGGCGCAGTGGATAGAGCGTAGGACTGGGATGCGGAAGACCCAGGTTTGAGACCCCAAGGTTTGAGACCCCAAGGTCACCAGCACAGGCCCAACTGGCTTGAGCAAAAGCCCGCCAGCTTGGACCCAAGGTCGCTGGCTCCAGCAAGGGGTCGCTTGGTCTGCTGAAGGCCCGAGGTCAAGGCACATGTGAGAAAGCAATTAATGAACAACTATGGTGTCGCAAGGGCAACAAGAAACTAATGATTGATGCTTCTCACCTCTCTCCATTCCTGTCTGTCTCTCCCTATCTATCCCTTTCTCTGGAAAAAAAGATAAAAGAAAAAGCATGTACTAATAGTAAAACATAAAATAAACAGAAAGTGAGTTGAGAACCAAGATCCGTAGGCCACATGGAAACACAAGACAGAAACCTACATTCAAACCCAACCAGTATGCCAGACACCCATATTCAGAATACATAGTGGACTGGAAAGCACAGACCGTCCTGACAGAAGAAATCTCTGAAACCATACCCAGAAAGAAGGGTTGGAACCACACAGGAGACCCCTGATGCCACATGAGAGAGCTGAGACAGATATACTACTAGAAACAGATCCACCATTACAAAATAAAAGCATCAGTGACTGAATGAGTAAATGAGTTCATGAATGAGTGAATAAATAAGTAGATCACTAAGTAGAGGAGCACATAGACCCAGGACCCTGAATCCACACAGCACAAATCACAAAGACTTGTTTAAAAGCAAGAGAAAGACAGAAGATGAAGATATGACTCTCAAAACCTCCCAATTCCAGCACACCCTGCATCATTACACTGAAAAGGCCAATGGAATGAACAGAAACATCACTCAGCTTGGCTGGAACGCACTTGTGTTCTGTCAGGAAGAGCATCTGCAGGAGCCGGCAGTGTCCCAGGCATTCATGACGGGTCCACAGCCCTTCTCACCTGGGACGAGAAAAGCAAAGCAATAATTTTGATCGCACCTTCTCATGTATAACAGGTAGGTTTATGATCGACTCAATACACTCAAAAAAACACTAGACATCAGCAGTCAATTCAGGAACATCTGGAACAATACCACATGCAAACACCCAAACATAATGCAATATTGGAGACAAAAATTTGAATGGTGGGTGAAAAGGGGACTGCATCACAGATATAAAGTAGATGCCGTGCGGTGAATTTTGACAATGTAAAGAGACATGACCTAGTCCTTTTGATGATCTCATCTCTCAAACAATAGCACACGGAAAGTTAGGCAAAGAGCTAAACAACAAACTAACGCTGGCAGCATTAGTATTATAACTAAACTGACTGCGCCAAAGCTGTTTTCCTGAACCAGGAACTTCAAAGTAAGTCTCTCAGAGTGACACAGAGGACAGGTGCAAGGGTTGTCTCCTTCCTTCCGCATTTTACCTCAACCTGCCAAATGGAAACCTTGGATCCTCTTCCTCCCCACCTTGGAAACTGTGAAGAAACTCCAACATCCGCAAGAGAAATCGGAAGCTATTCCACATAGCACAGCCATTGTCATTCAAAGGAGAGTAGGTCAGTTAAAATGCTCATCTCCGATGGCGGGAACTGGCAGCAAGCACATGACCCCAAAGGAACCTTGCAGGCTGTGCCTCACTGCCTGCTTCTAAAGAGGACAGACAACCCGTCCTCAAGCCTCAGGGATCTCTGAGCTGCAAACAGAACACAGAGCAGCAAGGCCAAATGACCAAATTCAAGACACACAGAGGCACAGATGTCTCATTGCTATGAAAGAATGAGATATCCCACAAGCAGCACATAATCAAAAATGAAAGAAACGAACTGGCAAAGAACACTGTCAGTGGAAGCAATCATGGAAGCTACCATGGGCACGTCTAAGTCTTCCTGCAAAAGAAAACCAGAACTCAAGAGATTTGCTTTATGAGCGTGCTATTCCCTACATGTTCTCAAGAGGGCAGCCAAAAAAATTTTCCTCCCACAGCCTCAACTCTGCCGTCATTTCCAAGATGCACACTCCATGGCAGTGTGCAGCAGACTGAGAAGAGACCTCACAGTCCGAGTCTTCAACACTATCCTAACCCTACATCTTAATCCTACCCCTGAATCTAAACCCTGAGTCTTCACCCTCACCCTAACCCTGAGCCTTAACCCTAACCCTGAGTCCAACCAAACCCTCTAAACTTAACCCAGTTTATTTCTAACACCTAAATGTGGAATTCCAGCTTAAACCCTCAACCCCAACTACCTCATGTTATCACCCAAGGCCAAACCAATAGATATCACCCTAGAGTAAACTGTAAACCCAGCCAGTACCATTCCCTAACCCAAGAGCTAGCTTCAAACATCCTAGCCCTAAGCAACCCACAGTGACACCCTGACAGAAAATAACCCACTATCTAGAATAGTGACTGAAAGCCCAACCATAGATAAATGTATAAACACTAACTAGTATACAGAAATTAATAAACTATCCCTAACATTGCCCAGTGACACTTCCTTCCATCTCTCAATTTCTAATTTAGCACAGAGCCCTGAAGGTCTGGTGTCAGCCATCAGATACACAATCTACCCACAGACTATGGTTGGACATAAGGCACCAGACCCAGAGCATGGATGATGCACCCCAACCCAGACTCAGCTTGCATGGCTGATAGACAAAATGCAGTGGACCTGGAGGCTGAACACCTGATGCCGGATACCATACAATGAAGTCAGAGACTGGGCGACAGTCCCTGAGCCCGCATACCAGGTCACAGACCCAGCGACAGAATGACGGGTTGAAGCCAGACCCCAACACAGGACAGCAGACTCAGAGCACAGAGGAGGGACCGAAGCCACATTCCAGGCTGGCACATCTGATCTGGACATTAGGCAGCATACCCAGAGGCCAGACTCCTGAGGTCAGACACCTGACAATGAACCCCAAGGCTGCATGCCTGATGATGCACACCAACCAGCAGAGCCACAGCTCAAATGACAGACCAAGACTGGACCCTAATCCTGGACCCCTGATGCTTCATGCCAGACTCTGAACCCAGAGCCCAGTTAACGGGCCGAAGCAGGACCCCCAGTCCACGTACTAGGTACCGTATACCAGGCAACAGAACAGGAGCCTGGGTGATGGACCGTGACAGGATCTCGAGCCTACACGTCTCATGCCTGACAGCAGGCAGTGTGCCCGGAGGCTGGACCCAAGGCCATGTACCCGAGCCCTGACAATAGACCAAAGCCTGACCCCCCAGCCCAGATCCCTGATGCCTGCCACTAGGTTGTGGAATCAGAGCCCTGACAACAGCCAGAAGCCGGACTCCGACCCAGAAGCCTGATGCAGGACACTGGACACTAGCCCCGGAGCACAGACTAGGATCTGAAGCCGAAGCCCAAACCCCAGACGTCTTATGCTGCACCCTAGAGCTGGAGCCCAGTCCCAAACCAGAGCCAGAGGCGGACTTCATAGGTCTGATGCTGGACACCAGCCCCCGGAACATGAGCTACCAGTCCTCTGACCCTGAAGCTGTCCTTCTGTTGTAATTTAATTCGCGAGTTCCACAGAGACACCAAGGTAGGTTATAGAAGAAATTTTAGGAGGAGCTTTATTATTAAGCCGGCGACATGCACGGGGCATAATCCCAAATCATGCAGCCTAGAATATAGCTCTGAGGTCGGTTTTATAGACATAATCCCATACTGGTTGGGGGGAAAAGGAAGGGAAGCATGGTAAAAAGTGATTTACTCACAAGCTTATTTTTTACTGTCTTGTTACGTTTACCTATAGGATCTACCAAAAGGAAAAAAACATTCCTAGACATTAAGACCATAAGATAACACAGTAATAATGAATGTTTTACATACCTGACAAAGACATTCCTAAACCTTCTAGGATTTACAACCTATCCCTGTCGCCACAATAGTGGGAAATGTTTAGTTTAGGATAAGGAGAGAAGCTAAATGAAGTGACTTTTGCTAAGAGTGTTGGGGCTAGCTTATTAGGAAGTCCAAAGCTAGTCCCCACTTGCTTAGTGTACAAGTTTTGCACACACAAAGAATTTCAAAATGATGATTATTAGAAAGTATATGAAATGTTACAGAATACATTTTTATCATGCAATTGGGGGAGGGGGGTTGATGATCCCTTTGTCTAGAGGTTTACATCACTCTCATGACTCCAGGATGGGAAGAAGAGTCAGGATTACTGTAGGTTTTCTTTCTTTTTTTTTAGATTTTATTTATTCATTTTAGAGAGAGGAGACAGAGAGAGAGCGAGAAGGGAGAAAAGAGCAGGAAGCATCAATTCCCATATGTGCCTTGACCAGGCAAGCCCAAGGTTTTGAACCAGCGACTTCAGCATTCCAGGTCAACACTTTACCCACTGTACCACCACAGGTCAGGCCTAGTGTAGGAATTTTTAATTAAGGTATGTAAACGTTGTTTCCTGAAGGCTTGTAAGAAAAGAGAAGAGGAAGGGCTTTTCAGATAGGTTCTATCTTCTTTGCTCTGTCTAGCAAGTGGCATCAGTCCCTCCAGAGAACTATAGGAACTAGTTAAACTGTGACTCTCTGACTTTTGCCCCTGTAAGCTCTTCTTGTTTTTTCTTCCTCAGAAAGGAGGGGTCAGGGGGCCTGACTCTTCCTTTTAAAATACTAATTTTATCACTTTTGCAGTTCCTTGGCACCTTATCACACTTTCTCCCAGCCCGAACCGTCTAACCTGAATGAAAAATAACGTCATTAAAGTCCATGAGACAGAAGTAAACAACACATGATAGAATTGAAGAAGACTTTTTTCAAAGATTTTATTGGTTTGAGAGTGAAGAGAGAGGAGCAGAAAGCAGTCAAGGTTAATACTCGCTGCTTGTATGTGCCTGCACTGAGCAGAATGAGCCTGTACTGTCATCCACACTTCATCCACTATACCACTCCAGTTCACAATCAATACACCAATGGCACAATACTCACATCAGTCAGGTTTGCACACACAACAGCAGCTCCAATGTATGATAAAGCGCATCATGACTGACCGCTTGCATGCATCCAACACAGCCATCTAAAAGGACGAAAGAGGGCCCTTGAAGCAATGGAAAAGAGTTGCACTTCCCATCTCCAACACTGTTAGAACCAACTCCTGGCAAAAGTCAAGGAAAACAAAGAGGACTGAATTCTATCAATGAACTTCCCTACTCCCTTCTCCTGAGGAGACTTAAAACTAGAAAAGAAGCTGTGGAAAAAATGATCCCTGTACACGTATCCATGGAACACCACCTTCACAGACACAGCAAACATTGAACCTGATCATGAAACTGAAATGCAGAAATGTATCATGTACTGAAGGAAAAAGACACCAAAACAGACATTTATATATCCATAGCAGTACACTTCAAAAAAAAAAAAAGTAAAGTACAATGTGTCCTAAAGTCATGGTGCACTTTTGACCGGTCACAAGAAAGCAACAAAAGACGATAGAAATGTGAAATCTGCACCAAATAGAAGGAAAACTCTCCTAGTTTCATACCTATTCAGTGCAGTTCGATGTGGGCTCCATTTGTTGCCCTACACACATCCAAACGATAGTGAAGTTCTTGCCACACACGGGTAAGGACGTCTGGTGTAACAGAGTGAATAACGTCTGTGATTCTCTGTTTTAAGTGATTAATGTCGTTGATACGTTCAATGTACACACGTTACCTCGCATAACCCCAAAAGTAAAAGTCTAAGAGCGTCAGATCCGGGGATCATGGTAGCCATGGCTTGACAGAAGCCCTGCCTATCCACCACGGGGGAATGTTCTATCCAGAAACTCACGAACAATGGTGGCGTAGTGTGGAGGAGCATTGTCCTGTTGAAAGATGACACCTTCTGGAAATTGTGGCACTGCATACAATTCCAACATGTCAAGATAGGCCTGACTAGGTGGTGGCGCAGTGGATGGAGTGTCGGACTGGGATGCAGAGGACCCAGGTTCAAGACCCCGAGGTCGCCAGCTTGAGTACGGGCCCATCTGGCTTGAGCAAAAGCTCGCCAGCTTGGACCCGGGGTCGCTGGCTCCAGCAAGGGGTTGCTCGGTCTGCTTAAGGCCCGCGGTCAGGGCACATGTGAGCAATCAATGAACAACTATGGTGTCACAACGGCAACGAAAAACTAATGATTGATGCTTCTCACCTCTCTCTGTTCCTGTTTGTCTGTCCCTATTTATCCATCTCTCTGACTCTCTCTCTATGTCCCTGTAAAAAAAAAAAAAAAAAAAAGATAGGTGTTTGCTGTCACAGACTGCTCCGTGAAAAAAAATGGGCCTATCGCCTTACCATGCATTAGGCCACACCACACGTTCACTTTAGGGGTGTTACATTCGTACTCAACATAGGCATGAGGATGTTCAGCAGCCCATATTTGGACGTTATGGCGATGAACATGTCCACAGATATGGAAGGTCGCCTCATCGCTAAACACAATCTTCTGCAAAAGTTTTGCATCATTGTTGATCTCATGAAGCATATCTGTAGCAAACGCGCATCGTGTGGGTCTATCCGCCAGTTTGATAGCGTGCAACAGCTGCAATTTGTACCCCGTAAAACAGAGACGTTTCTTTAACACCTTATGAACTGTAGTGTTGCTTAGGTTTAATGGTCAAGCACACGCACACACAGATTTTTTAGGGCTCCTTAGGTGGCTACCCCGTATAGCCTCTACAGACTCGTCACTGACTGATGGCCTACCAGAACGGGGTTTCTCCACCAAACTGCCGGTTTCCTTAAACTGCTTATCCCACCGAGTAATGTTATTCCTATGTGGTGGCGCTTCATTATAAAAGCGCCAATATTCACGTTGCACTTTGGTCACGGATTCTAATTCAGCGAGCCACAGAACACACTGAACTTTCCTCTGTACCGTCCACACCTCAACTGACATGGCCGTGGGCTGCTCAGCTGTATACATGGTGTTACATCATCATCTGCGCATGCGCACATGCTGCCACATCATCCTACAGAAACTGGGAGGGTTTTCCTTATATTTGGTGTAAATTGCACATTTCTATCGTCTTTTGTTGCTTTCCTGTGACCGGTCAAAAATGCACCATGACTCTATGGACACACTGTATAAAATATTCAAACGTCCATTATCAACAATATAAAAGAGACATCTGTGGCCTATAATGGTCTAGAATGGATTGGGGTAGCTAGAAATTTTGCAGGAAAACTATCACAACACCAGTGTGGGTGACTGAGAGAGAACACTTATGATAGCTTTAAAAAGGGAGACAGAGGAAAGGGCTCAGAGATGACAGGCCAGAGCACAGCAGTGGCAGGGATTCTAGGCAGAGCTGCCATCTGGCTCACTGAAAAGGTCAAAGTCAGAAGTGCCCTTGGACACAGAGCTTTCACCATCCACCTCTGCCCTGGTCATGAGTCTATGGAAACCTGTCCACTTAAAAGAAAGAAAGCAAACATGCATATCTCCCTGTGTAAAGAAACGGGAAACAGAGATGTGGCTAACCTCAAGGGAGAAGGAGCACTTTGATCATCATGGAAATAGAACAATTACACACCTCCCACACAGAAGACTACCACAACTGAAATAAAGAACGAGCATCTGACACATTCATGGCACTGCTGATCAGCTACAGTGGAGGATATCAGGAGATATCTTACGAGGACCTATTCCAAACTTGCCCACTGGAGGGCAGCAATAAATGTTTTCTTCCCTTGTGGCCTCAGTCAGGATTTCTTCCCCAAAATCACAATACATGGCAACATGCATCAGAGTGTGAGAAGGGATCCAGCCTGAGACACTAGATTATTTTACCACAGGACCTCCAGGTCACATCACTGAATGAAGAAGACACAGAATACAACCGACAGCTGAGACAAAGTCAGGACCCAGAATACACCCTAAGCCAGTGGTTCTCAAACTTTTTGAAGTCGAGGCACATTTAAAGTCCTAAAAATAATTGTAGGAGCACTATATACAAATTTCTGAGAAATATGTTATAATAATTAAGTCAAATATTAAAGAAAAAAATATGAAGTCCAAGCGTGCTTTTATGGTAATTAAGCAAAATAAATATGACAAAATTAAATTTATTCTGACATTAAAAACATTTTTATGTTACATTTCTTTGATTTATCCTTTTTAGAATTCATAAAAAAGGGATTAAAAATTTAAAAGTGATGAAAAAGTTATCTTTTTATATAGAGAAATACATTCTTAGTAAGACTTAGTAAATTTGGCAGGTCCAGGCGCAAATGTGTTAAGTTGTTTCATTCTTGTGTTTATGAGAAACATGAGCCTGATGGGTCCTAGTGATTTCTTCAATGTTTGGGCATATATTTGAAAGGCAAACTCTCATTTCCTCATCAATACATGGAAGAATTCCTCTCTTTTTACTCTTAATTGTGTTAAGTGCAGAAAACCCCCACCGTACATATCATCTTAACTTTACACCAAAGGATAGAAGAAACTTGCCTCTGGTCTTTCCAGGGAACATGGGGGGTAGTATAAACAATCCAGCACCACAGCTTAACAGTCTTTTGCAACCTAATCAGGCAAGTGAGGTAGGGGGTTGGGCAGATTGTCAGCTTACAGCCAATTCCTCACACCTCTGTCCCCCAAAAATCTAAACTCCAAAACCCCTGTCAGTTTTTTGGCCCCCAACAGCCACATATTTCTCTGGAATACCATAGAGCGCACCTGGAAATCTTCTAGGGTGCCCAGTGCGCCCTGGCACACACTTTGAGAACCACTTGGTTAAGGAATGAATGAATAAAAAAAAAAAATAAGTAAGTAATAAATAGAGGAGCACATAGCCTGGCGACCCTGGATCTACACAGCAAGCCACACAAAAGCTTAATAAAGCTGAGGCAAAGACACAAAATGAAGACATCACTCGCAAAGCCTCTCAGGTACAGCACACCGGCATCGTCATGCTGAAAAGGCTAATAGAGTGAACAGAAACATCACTCACCTTGGCTGGAAGACACTGTGTTCTGTCCGGGAGAGAAGTTTCAGGAGCTGGCAGTGTCCCAGGCAGTCAGAATGATCCCCGTCTTCTCACTAGGGAGAATAAAAGCAAAGCCATTCTTTTCATCGCACCTCTCATGTCTCACAGCTAGCTCCATGACCCCAAATAAACACTAGACATCCAACATTCAATTCAGGAACATTGGAAAGAAACCACATGCAAACAAACACCCAAAACTGTGATGTAATATTGGAAACAGCCTGACCAGGCGGTAGCGCAGTGGATAGAGCATGGAACTGGGATGCGGAAGACCCAGGTTCCAGACCCCAAGCTCGCCAGCTTGAGTGCGGGTCCATCTGGCTTGAGCAAAAGCTCGCCAGCTTGGACCCAAAGTCGCTGGCTCTAGCAAGGGGTTACTTGGTCTGCTGAAGGCCCGCGGTCAAGGCACATGTGAGAAAGCAATCAATGAACAACTAAGGTGTCGCAAGGGCAACAAAAAACTAATGATTGATGCTTCTCACCTCTCTCCGTTCCTGTGTGTCCCTATCTATCCCTCTCTCTGACTCTTTCTGTCCCTGTAAAAAAAAAAAAAAAAGAACACAGTCTCCTTCGAACAACGTGATGGGGAGGGCTGGGCGCACTCCTACAGGTATGGAGAGGGTCAAGCATGAGATATTCGGACCTCGCCGCATTGCCCACAACTATGAGAAAGGAGGAGACATGTCTTCCCATTAGACAGTAGTGTCTCAGGTTCCATAAGCCTGTGGCCCCACCTTGGGAAGACAGATGTTAGGTGCCTTGGACAGTCATACTGTCCTTGCATTAATGTAACACCAGACACTTGCCAAGCAGGTACTTTTACTCCAAGAAGCTCGCTTGATGGTAGCAAACAAAAGCATTTTTTTTATCAATCATTTTCCAGTGTGGAGGGGTCATACTCTAACAATGTACAGATCTTAGACATGATCTGTACACTCTGCATACCTGCAACGAGCACAGCAAGGGAAAGTCCCATTCTATCATGACTGACAGTGGGAAAACCAATGACCCTTGTCCACATTCCACCCACAGAACTGAGCTCCACAGCACCCACCAAATAAAGTGGAAGAACACCCTTGACTTTCAAGCTCATGCAGAACTGGGCAAAGCAGACACAGACAGGGAAGGCACCTGGCAAGTGGAACCCTATTAGCAGAACCTAACTGGCCTCGAAAACGCAACCTCACACCCTTCCCCAGGTTTCACCTACATTGTTGTCTTATAAATGCTGAGCCACCCCCTCCAGTCAAGTTTGGAAAGTCATACAAACCAAAGCTGTCATTCAAGCAGCCTGACAACCTACACGCCATCCTGTCTGCTTTCTTTAGAAATTTTCTGAAACACACCCTATAGTACACAGGACTCTAAGTCAACAAGACTAAAAGGTTGAAGGCTCTTTCACCACCCCTGCACTCCACCATAAGGACATTGCACATCCTCCTACTTGTCACAACAGAACTGACAAGTCAAGTTGACTCAGAACCATTTCAGAGAAAGTCGAGCCCAACCTTCTGTCAACTCCAATGATGCAACATCACGGGACCTTTCTCTTCTCCCCTTCCCACTTGATGGGACCTTGAAAGCCTTAAGCTCATCATCGGCCACTAGGGCTGCCCCTTTACAATGTTCTCTCTTCCTTACCATGTGGCACACACCACAACCTCTACCGCTGTGAGACTGTTGTGTCCTGCAGCCAGTCCCTTTCTGATGCCTCCCAAACTTTCTTCCCATATTGTCCTTCCACTCATTCTCCTGACAAACACACCGGCCTTCCTTTCTTCCAAGCTCCCTTCTGTGGCATCCCACTCACACTTTGCCTCAGGCCCTTTCCCAGCCCATTTAAAGGCAAACACTTCCAAATGCAAACCACAAACAAGTGAGGTTCACTGCTCTTCTTTTGAAACCTCATCCTAGGACCCCTTACAAGAGACAACTCATCCTTCTGAACACATCCCAGAAGTTGTTCTGTCCTTTCCCTGGGTCTCCGTTCCTGCCACTGCCTCCAGGACAGCCTGCTTATCAAGCCAGGCCTATGCCCTAGCCAGTGATCTCCACGCCCCACTCCCACACACACGCCTTTGTCACCGGGCACCATGCAAGTCATGGCAGCCCATACACACCGAGAGACAACCCATGTCTCAATCCTGCATTCCCACCACCGAATATCCTATGAATTTCTTCTAGAGAAGCATGCAGGGCCACTGAGACGCACCTCCAGAAACCAGCCATCGGGTGCTGGGATAAAGAACACAGTAAAGCATGAGACGAACAAGCACAACACTCAAAGGCAGACAGTGAGGGACACAACACTGTGTGGAAAGCTCACTGGGGCAGGGAGGATGATAATCGGTTTCATCTTGCTTGAAACTGAAAGAGCCAAGGAAACTCATTCTCTGGGAAGGAAAGTTTCCACACCTTCCAAGCATGGTCATTCACTTCGTACACACACACCAAGCATCAACTAGTGGGAGGAACTCTGACAACCACGCAGTATAGCCTACCCATCAGCAAGAAAACAGGCAGTGCTTCAAACACCTCTCAGTCTACCTTGGCACACAGGCACTAAACAAGTAAGCACGTCATCTTACATAGAGACAAGTGCCGTGAAGGAAAGGAACAGAGTATGTGGCAAGGAAAGTACCAGTTACAGAAGAACCTGCCAGTGTAAACACAGCATGGAACCTCAGAATGAAAACACGACAGACAGAAAGCCACCTCACAGATGTGAGAGAAGGGCTCCCTGAGCACAGAAGACACCAGAAAAATTTCAACAGGCAAAAATTCTCAAGGTTTTGGATAGGAAATTATTATGATCAGCCACAGAATGTACAATAATGTCAATGACTCCCGAGCGATGAACAGAAATCCATGCACAGGCTTTCCATAACAGACACCACAATAAGAAAAGTGGAAACACATCCAATCTTAAAAAGTGACCGCATGACAACTCAACAGAAATGAAGTATCAGATCCTCCTACCCAAACCTGCAGTACAACCTATTCATGGCAATAGGAACACGTGTGCAAGAGAAAACACTGGCAGCCACCTAAAAGGATGACCTTACCACCTGACCAGGCGGTGGCGCAGTGGATGGAGCGTCGGACTGGGACGCGGAGGAACCAGGTCTGAGACCCTGAGGTCCCCAGCTTGAGTGCAGGACCATCTGGCTTGAGCAAAATCTCGCCAGCTTGGGCCCAAGGTCGCTGGCTCCAGCAAGGGGTTACTCGGTCTGCCCAAGGCCCGCAGTCAAGGCACATGTGAGAAAGCAATCAATGAACAACTAAGCCAGACCTGTGGTGGTGCAGTGGGTAAAAGCATTGACCTGGAACGCTGAGGTCGCTGGTTCGAAACCCCGGGCTTTCCTGGTCAAGGCACATATGGAAGTTGATGCTTTCTGCTCCTCCCCCATTCTCTCTGTCTCTATCCCTGTCTCCTTTCTCTAAAATATGAATAAATTTAAAAATCTAAAAAAAATATGAACAACTAAGGTGTCGCAAAGAAAAACTGATGATTGATGCTTCTCATCTCTCTCTGTACCTGTAATTAAATAAATGAATAAATAAATAAAATAAAAGGATTACCTTACCGAGAGACAAAACACGCAGAAATGGAGAAAGCTACTATGCATACTGAACACGTACATGAGTAAGTTCATAATCACACTAGGAGACTTATCACACCACTCTCATTCACAGACACAGCGCGCATCCTTCAGAAACAAAAGGCAGCCACCAAGAACTCAGTAACAGTACACACAACCTAAGTCCCATGACCAGACAATCAAATCCAACATGTAGAAAATTTCTTAAACCCAACAATGTTTCCTTCTCAAAAGCAGCAACCTCTAACTCCAAGCATGAACACAAGATGGTATCAGAGAAGAATAGCTGCAAAACTCTGCACACTCACCCGATCTTCATATGGGATGGAAAAGACCACAACAGAATGCAAAGGACTGGGCCCACAATGGCTTGCTTTAACTATCAGCACTCCCTTTGCAAATGCAGAGCCCTGACAGAGGGAACACCTAACCTGGGGGCATGTGGAATGGAACTGAGCTTGGGTCTGCTATGGTCAAGGTCTATTCTTCTGGAGACAAAACCAATCCATGAGGGTCTGTGTTCAGACACTTGCAAAGTTCCTTATTTTGATGATAGTCAAGAGTCAAATACCTGTAGTGTGGCCTTCACTCTGCCTCCCTAACCCTAGGCGTAAGTCTAGGCCTGTTCCTATCCCTAGCCCAAGTTCAAGCCCTGACCCTAAACATTCTGCCCTTGATTTGGACCTAGACTCAAACCCTAACAAATAATGACCCAGTGCATGGATTTGTAAAAAGAATCCGTTGGACAGATAAAATATATTATGCTCACTTTGTTAAAGATGGTGCTGTCCACGTGGAAGCCCATCTCCCAGGTGATGATATTAGTTGCCTTTCTTGATTGGGATGGACGTGATTATATTAATGTGGGGGGACAGGCTGTGTGCAGGTCGGGTCGTTACAGCCTAAGGCTTACTTTTAAGAGTAAGCTTTTCCCCACAACCTTGACTGATTGGGTGATGTGGGGTGGTGCACTCTCATGAGGAATCCTCCCATTATGCCTCAGATAAGTGACTTTGTATCAGAGACTTCCTTGTTTGTAGATTGGATTAAAGGGCTGGATTTCTACACAATAAAGTGGGGCAAACTGGGAGCTTGCTTTCTCTCGGTTGCTGAGGTTAGTATTAGAGAGGAGAGCAGATTAAGGCCACGTGGAGGAGAGGAGAAGCAGCCAAGATGGTGGAATGCTGAGGGAGAAGTAAGTTTGTGTAGAGTTTGTGCAGAGAGAAGGAGATGAGAAACAGGGGTGAATAAGACTGGTGAGCTAGAAAACTTTGATGCTAGGAAACTGAAAAAAGTCAGTGGCTTTGTGAGCAATGAATGAGTGGGTTTTGGAGCCCAGTGTGTGTTTTTACTTGCCCATCGGGTGCAAGCTAGGATTAAAGATGATGGCCCACCAGTTCTTGGCTCCACTGTCTCATTACCGTCTGTTCGAATCTTATGTTCTTGGTGGCTACCTTTTGTTTCTGAAGGATGTGCGCTGTGTCTGTGAATGAGAGTGCCTGTCCCCCAAAACACATTAATATCAACGGACAGGCGGCTGTGATCATGGCCATGACTACTGGCTTTACAGAATCCAAAATTTAAGTAAATGTAAAGACGTTAAATACTATGTTGGATAAACAAGAGTATTTTGGTATTTCGGTTTGCTCACTTGTATGTTGCATTGGCACTGGGCAGGGGCAGCGCCATATGTGTGTAGTCTGAAAGGGTGTGGGTTCTTGCCCTCAGGGCCACAGATTGCAAATTGTGGATTGCCTTTCTGCTTGGGAGGGGTAATTGTTTGCTATTGTTTGTAGGAGAAGGGGTTTTTGCCCTCAGCCTGTTTTGGCTAGGGAGTTCAGAGAGAGAAAGGGAATGCTGAGGGGCTTGTGAGCCCTGAGATTTTGGCCTGGTCTGTTTGGCTAGGGAGTACTGAGACTGGTGAGGCCCTGTGAGGAGAAAGAGAAGTGGTCTTCCCTGACTGTTTGCTCATCCACAATTATGAGACTTTAATAAACAGAATGGTCCACTGTTTTCTGGCTTCACAGTTCCTTTACCATCTGCCCAAATCCAGTGAGAACCTGCATCAATATGGGTGTTGTAAAGCCAATAGTCGTGGCCAAGGCCACCATCATAGCCACCTGGCTCATGCAGGTTCGCATTTGATTTGGACAGTCGGTAATAAAACAATGGAGCCAAGAACTGGTGAGCCATCATCTTTAATTCTAGCTTGCTCCCGGCAGGCAAGCAAAAACACACACTGGGCTCCAAAACCCACTCCTTCAGGGCTCACAAAGCTACTGACTTATCCGAGTTTCCTAGAATCAAAGGTTTCTAGCTCACCAGACTTATTCACCCCTGTTTCCCATCTCCTTCTCTCTGCACAAACTCTACACAAACTGGCTTCTTCCTCAGCACTCCACTATCTTGGCTGCTTCTCCTCTCCTCCATATGGCCTTAATCTGCTATCCTCTCTAATGCTTACCTCAGGAACCAAGAGAGAGCAAGCTCCTGGTCTGCCCACTTTATAGTGTAGAAATCTAAACCTTTAATCCAATCTACAAACAAGGAAGTCTCTGATACAAAGTCACTTATCTGAGGCATAATGGGAGGATTCCTCATGAGAGTGCACCACCCCACATCATCTGATCAGTCAAGGGTGTGGGGAAAAGCTTACTTTCAAAACTAAGCCTTAGGCTATAATGACCCGGCCTGCCCACAGCCTGTCCCCCAAAACACATTAATATCAACGGACTTGCACGTGGGCAGCGCCACCTTTAACAAAGTGAGCATAACATACCTTATCTGCCCAACAATCCACCCTTATGCTCACTTTACTACCCACAATCTACACCACTGGCATCCCTATACAAAGGTACATTTCACCAGTCTCTGAGCACTTTGCCAAAAGCGCAAAATGTCCTTGCCCCTCTTTCTTGCCATTTGAAAGGCTTCCCGGGGGAGGGGGAGGGCCTCCATCAAAGCCGCCCCCCATCCCCATCAGGGTATTTCATATTGTCCAAAATCCATAAGTCCACCCAACAAAAGAGCCTGTGCCCACTCTGGTCATAGTCCAGGAAATCAGTTCACGCACATGGGGCCTCAGCGTCCCCCCTCATTCCTGCCATCATGGCAGTTTTCACACTGTCCTAAAGAGAAGCATGTGGCAACGGCAGTCAACATTTCCATCTCTGCTCTGGAAAGCATGATGGCATCCACCCCTATGTCCCAAAATGCAGACCTACCAGGAGTGTAGCTACTTCTGGCTGCTGGGCTCTCACCTTCTGGCAGCTGCGGATTTCAACTCCAGAGTGATACTCCTCATCTTCCAAAGAGGAACTGAAAACACCAGATCCTGCTGCTGGGCTTGAGCTCCAGGCTGCCGCCACCTTCTGCTCTGCGAGCCTTGTAGCCCCAGCTCCAACCTCAGCTCCAGCCTCAGCCCCGGCCTCCCGCCGCTGCTGGCTCTCCATAACATCCAGGGCAATCTCCAACTCACGTCCTGTGATTCCTCCTCCAGCATCTGCTCCATTTCCAGGCAAATCCCACGAACCTGGTCAGCCTCCTCCTTCAGCGCTTCCTCTAACTCCAGGGTCGGCATCTCTTTCTCCCACGTTTCCTCCAGCTCCTTCCACTGCTTGGTTTGCAGGTCCCGGGCAGCCTCTTCCATAGAACTCTCAGTTTCCTCACGCATGGCTGTAAAAGTCAGCCAGACTATGGTCCCCAAACGAACAGACATGGGGAACCATAACAGCAGCCAGTCCTGTACTCCACCACTAAGAGGTGTTAGTGGCTCCATACCAAATTCCGAATCCTGCCACAGACTACGCCAAATGTATGGCCAGTAGTCATGGCCATCATCACAGCCGCCTGGCCCATGCAGGTTCACATTAGATTCGGACAGTCGGTAATGAAACAATGGAGCCAAGAACTGGTGGGCCATCAGCTTTAATTCTAGCTTGCACCTGGTGGGCAAGTAAAAACACACACTGGGCTCCAAAACCCACTCATTCAGTGCTCACAAAGCCACTGACTTATCCGAGTTTCCTAGCATCGAAGGTTTCTAGCTCACCAGACTTATTCACCTCTGTTTCCCATCTCCTTCTCTCTGCACAAACTCTGCACAAACTGGCTTCTTCCTCAGCACTCCACCATCTTGGCTGGTTCTCCTCTCCTCCATGTGGCTTTAATCTGCTCTCCTATATAATGCTAACCTTAGGAACCGAGAGAGAGCAAGCTCCTGGTCTGCCCCACTTTATAGTGTAGAAATCCAAACCTTTAATCCAATCTACAAACAAAGAAGTCTCTGATACAAAGTCACTTATCTGAGGCATAATGGGAGGATTCCTCATGAGAGTGCACCATCCTACATCATGCAATCAGTCAAGGGTGTGGGGAAAAGCCTACTCTCAAAACTAAGCCTTAGGCTATAACAACCCGGCCTGCCCACAGCCTGTCCTCCAACACACATTAATAGCAACAGACTTGCACGTGGGCAGCGCCATCTTTAGCAAAGTGAGCATAATATACCTTATCTGCCCAATAATGGGCATGGCCATGGACACTGGCCTTACATACTTGTTGGTTAAATAAGTTTGTAAAATATAATTTTTATGTATGCTCGCTTATAGTTTGCATTGAGGGCTGGGCAGCACCAGGTATAGTGGTCTGTGAAACTGCAAATTACCTTCCTGCTTGGAAAGGGCCATTGTCTTGCTAATGTTTGCAGAGACACCAATAAACAGAATGTCCCACCATCCTCCAGCTCTGCTGTTTCTTTACTGTCTGCCCAAGTTTAATGAGAACCTGTATGTGAATGGCCATGATGGCAGCCCCTGGCCTTACAACCGGCCTAGTTTGCAGTGGGATTCAGATGATCGGTATGGAGCCACCACCACACTTGAGAGGTGGGGTAGAGAATTGGTTGCAGTTATGGCTCCCCATGGCTGTCCTTTTAGGGGCCTTGTGCTGATTTTTTACTCAAGAGGAAACCAGAAGTTCTGTCTGAGAAGCTTCCCGAGGTGGAAAGCTCCAGAATGAACTGCAAATCTAATGGCAGAAAAGGCTGGAATTGGAGCGAGCATGACTAGAACTGGAGCGAGCACTGAAAAAGAAAGCCAACTGGGTTCGAAAGTTTTGCCTGGAAATGGAGCAGTCTCTGGAGAAGGAATTATGGATTTGCAAGTTGCAGTTTGCCCTGGAAGCTGAACATTGGCACCGGCAGTTGTTGTGTTCTAAAGTACCATACCTCACTTCCATGCGTTTACGTAGAAACACCAAGTCCAGATGAATTTTTAAGGAGTTTTATTAAAGGAGGAGATTTATTAAATACTCTGGCTGCATATGACTAACATGGGGCATTGCAGACCCAAATCATGCATGCCAAATACATCTCAGAGGGTGGTTATATACCCTTTGACCACATACAGGTTGGGGGAGCATGACATCATGACATAATTATTAACAAGCTTATAACATTTGTTTAGGTATTCATAAGAACATCAAAACTTTCAAGGTAATACAATCAAAGACATTTACAAATCTTTTAGTGTCTATCTCCCCTCACTTGCCTAGAGGTATGTTACTCTCAGGATTCTAGGAAGGGAGGAAGAGCCAAAATCAATGTAGGGTGGTATGTAAATTATGTCTCTGATTGAAAGAGAAAAGAAGTTCCTCAGACAACCTTTATTCTATAGTTAAAACTAAATGACCCGATTTCTTTGTAAGTCAGGAAGTTTCTATATTTTTCTCCATCCCCTCCCCAAAGAAAGGGTGGGACAGAAAGCCTGACCTTTCCTCCTAAAATATCAATATTAATTTTGCAGCTTTTTGGTACCTTACCACAGTTGGAGAAACAACTGTAGATTCAAGAGCTTGAGTCTCAGCTTCTGGCCAGAGGCCAGTAGCCACAGGAATCTAAACGGTCGCCAAAGGAGCAGCAGCATCTGTGCCAGTGGACTGGCTTTGAGTCAGTGGGAGCAGATGCTTCCAACTCCTATTCTGAAAATGAGAAGGCTCAGGCTGAAGCTGCCATACGCACAGCGAGAGCCTGACCAGTGGTCGCCAAGAAGGTAAAAACCCAGCAGTGAAGAGTCCCGCAGGGGCAGCTACAGCCTCCTGCCCAGGTAATGGAACACTCTGTGGTCCAGCCCTAGACCCAGGCAGAGCTGAAGGAGTTGGGGACACAATTTAGGCAAAAACTGTTGTAAAGTACTGTACCTTAATCCATGGGTTACACAGAGACAGCAAGTCCAAATGAATTTTTGAGTTTATTAATTAGCTGACTAGCTACATGGGGCACAATCCCAAATCATGTAGAAAGTTCCTACCATTCTGTGGCTGATTTTATAGACCAAATCACATACTGGTTGGGGTGGGTAAGGAGGGAGCATGGTACAATAGTCAGTTACTAACAAGCTTACAACATCTATCTATAGGACCTATCTATAGGATCTATTAAAAGGAAAAAGCATTCTTACACATCAAGACCACAAGATAACACAGTAGTGATAAATGTTTTACATACCCGGAAAGACAATCCCAAATCTTCTAGTGTGTACCACCCATCCTTGTTGCTACAAGGAGATGTTTAGCTTACGATAAGGAGAGAAACTAAGTGAAACTACCTTTGCTAAAAGTGTTGGGGCTAGCTTATTAGGAAACCTAGTAAGCTAGTCCCCACTTGTTTAGTTTACAAGTTTTTATACATATAAAGGATTTCAAAAGGGATGGTTATTAGAAAGCATATAAAATTACAGAATGCAGGTTTTTCAAGCAAAGGGAGTGGGCTCGTGTAAAACCAGTAGCCACGGCCATCATCACAGCCACCTGGCCCATGCAGGTTTGCATCTGATTCGGATAGACGGTAATGAAACAATGGAGCCAAGAACTGGGGGGCCATTAGCTTTAATCCTAGCTGCTTGAACCCGGCGGGCAAAAAATACACACAGCGAGAAAACACTTTCCTTTCCATTCAGGGCTCCCAAAGCCACCGACTTATCCAAGTTTCCTAGAATCAAAGGTTTCTTCTACCTCACCAGTCTTACTCACCTCTGTTCCCCATCTCCTTCTCTCTGCACAAACTGGCTTCTCCTTCAGCACCCTGCCATCTTGGCTGCTTCTCCTCTCCTCTGTGTGGCCTTTCTCTGATCTCCTCTCTAATGCTAATCTCAGAAACTGAGAGAGAGCAAGCTCCCAGTCTGCCCAATTTTATAGTGTAGAAATCAAAACCTTTAATCCAATCTACAAACAAGGAAGTCTCTGATACAAAGCCACTTATCTGAGGCATAATGGGATTCCTCATAAGAGTGCACCACCCCACATCATGCAACAGTCAAGGGTGTGGGGAAAAGTTTAGTCTTAAAACTAAGCCTTAGGCTATAACGACCCTGCCTACTTACAGCCTGTCCCCCACATCCAATGCAAACTATAAGTGAGCAAACATATATATCATATTTGCAAACTTATTTGACCCACAGCTTGTGATCCCTTTGTCTAGAGGTATACCTCACTCTCAGTACTCCAGGAGGGGAGAAAGAGTTAGAATCAGTGTAGGAATTGTTTTTTAATTAAGATATGTAAACATTGTCTTCTAAAGGATCTTAAGGAAGGGGAAGAGGGAGTTTTCAGATAAGTTTTATCCTTCCAGAGAACTATGATTAGTTACTAACTTTTGCCCTTTTAATCTCTTTATTTGGGTTTTTTTTTCTTTTCAGAGAGGTAAGGGGGCCTGACTCTTCCTTCTAAAATACTAATGTTGTGCTCGCTTCGGCAGCACATATACTAAAATTGGAACGATACAAAGAAGATTACCATGGCCCCTGCATAAGGATGACACGCAAATTCATGAAGCGTTCCATATTTTAAAAAAAGAAAAAAGATTAAAAAAATACTAATGTTAACAATTTTTGCAATTGCTTGGCACCTTATCACACTACTACCCCGTGCAAGGTTGTGACTACCAAAGAGGACTCTGGCAGGATAGGGACCACCCACTGAGCTGGAGCTAGGCAATGTTAATTCCCTCTGCTCTCACCCCAGGCTTTGTGACTTTACCCTAACACTAAAAACTAAGCTGACCAAACTTTTTACAATAAAAAGGAAGACAAAAATAAATTGAAGAAAACAATATTGTAAATAAAAGAAACATTTTATTCATTACAACAATAATACACTATAATATGATAAATGTATAATAAAACATTTTTAATATTTTATATTGTAATTATGCTTACATGCCTATTAATTTTTAATAATAATTGTAGGAAAAAGTACTCATTTAGATATAAATACATCACATCACATGCAATGGATCCACTCTGCATTGACTGAATACGGACATTTACAGATTAGTCTTCCAATATCAAAAAGGAAGACATGTAGGAGGACACTTTTCGAGGGAGGACAGAACTTACAAAAGAAGGACTGTCCTCCCTAAAGAAGGATGATTGGTCACCTTATTAAAAAACCCAAACTGGATCATTCCCTGGAAATGTCCTAAGATTTGTAAGAGCAAAGAGAAAAAGATAACAAACCACAATTCTTTTTAATAATTTTTAACCATTCTCCCACCAGGACTTGACTTAAAAATACATACTATTAGCCTGACCAGGCAATGGCACAGTGGATAGAGTGTCAGACTGGGACAAGGAGGACCCAGGTTCGCCACCCCGATCTCACCAGCCTGAGCATGGGCTCATCTGGTTTAAGCAAGGCATCACTGGGTCTGCTATATCCCCCAGGTCAAGGCACATATAAGAAAGCAATCAATGAACAACTAAGGTGCTGCAACAAAGAATTGATGCTTTTCATCTCTGTCTGTCCCTATCTGTTCCTCTCCCTGTCACACACACACACACACACACACACACACACACACACACAATACATGCTTTCAGGTTTTTGTTTTTAATTTGAAACATGTATTTAACTTTTGCTTTTGACCCAAACATGAAAACTGAGCTGCTTAAACAATTTAATTTTTAAAACCTGTATTAGATTTTATATATTTGTAAGGCAATTAGAACTAGCTGATGGGGGAAAAAAGATTAATTTCCAAGATAAAGTCTCTCTTGGGAAACTGAGTACTAATTAAACCCATTCTAAAATGAAAGAAAAATGAGAGCAGTTTCACAAATTTAATTTCAGAGGTTAGCTTTGGTTTTCTTTAATATGGCATTATTATTATTTTATAAATGATGTGCAACCAGAGATTTGCTTACTTATTCCAAAGTAACTTGGAATTTCAACATCTGTGAAAACTATTGGCAACTGTTAATTTAAAATTAATTAGAAAAGCCTTAAAAAATTCAGTAGCTCCACATATTAGTTTTGTAGTGATACTTAGAAATTGCAAAAACAGTTTCATTGACCATATTTTATTAAATAACACAACCAGCAGTTATATTTGTTCAAATCCACTTTTGGAATTCAAAAGGGGAATTCTTTAAAGTGATGTAGCAGCCTGACCAGGTGATGGCACAGTGGATAGAGTGTTGACCCTGGATGCAGAGGACTGAGGTTCAAAACCCCTCAATCGCCATCTTGAGTGCAGGCTCTTCTGGCTTGAGCGCTGGCTCAAAGGCTTGAGCACAGGCTTGCCAGCTTGAATGTGGGATCATAGATATGACCCTATGGTTGCTGGTTTGAGCCCAAAGGTCACTGGCTTGAAGTCCAAGGTTGCTGGTTTGAGTCCAAGGTCACTGGCTTGAGCAAGGGGTCACTGGCACTGCCGGTTAAGGCTCATTTGAGAAAGCAATCAATGAATAACTAAGGAGCCCCAATGAAGAATTGATGCTTCTCATCTCTCTCCCTTCCTCTCTGTCCCTCTCTATCTCTGTTTCTCTCTGTAAAATAAATAAGTAAAGTGATGTACCAACATACGGGAGATTGGGAATCCAGAAACTAAATTGTAAATAATTTCTTACTCTAATACTCATTAATGGAATCCTTGTTAATAGAAAAACAAAAAAGATAGGGAGAGCTGGAGAGAAGAGAGTAAAGGAAATTGTATCCTTGCTAGTACTAGGCCTTGCCCATACATTCCTCAACTCCTGGTCCACACTCACGCTCTGTGTGGTCTTATCCAGGCTATAAATGCCAATTCACAATGGTGACACCTACATTTGTATTTCTAGTTCTTTTCCTACAGGAACCTAAAATAATGTTCAAAGCTGACTTCCCAACTCTTCTTCCACTCACAGCTCCATCAGTAACCTACCCCACTGCCGGTGAGGATGATGAGGATGACAAGACCATCATTGCAGTTCCTCAGATTAAACCCTGGAGTCATCCTTGATTCCACCTTTTTTTTTTTTTTTTTTTTTTTTTACCACAACAGATCTATTACCAAGCCTTGTCAGATCTTTCAGGATCCATCCTGAAACCTGGGCCAAGCAGCCAGCATCTCTCATTTGGATTATTTTAATAGCCTAAGTGGTCTCTGCCTCCACCTTTACCTCAATTCTTTTAAAAAATTTTTTTTTATTTTATTCATTTTAGAGAGGAGACACACACACACACACACAGAGAGAGAGAGAGAGAGAGAGAGAGAGAGAGAAAGGGGGGAAGAGCTGGAAGCATCAACTCCCATATGTGCCTTGACCAGACCAGTGCAGGGTTTTGAACTGGCGACCTCAGTGTTCCCAGGTCGACGCTTTATCCACTGCGCCACCACAGGTCAGGCCTACCTCAATTCTGTCTACATAATTCAGCTTCCAGGAAGGTCTTTGTGAAAACCTAGCTCCAGTCCTGTTACCTGTTTGCTCAAAACACTTCAGTGGCTCCCAATCTCACTGAAATAAAACCTTACTAAAGCCTGTGAAAGGGCCTCTAGCCTTCTATCTGATTTCAGCCACCAGCGTCTCCCTCATTCACCCTGCTCTAACATCTCTGCCTTCTTGCTGATACAGAGATGTCAGGAGGAAATTGTGGTGGCATGGGTGCCAGCCACCACACAACCTTCCCTGGGACCTTTGCACTGCATTCTTTTTTTTTTTAACTCCTGAATTGTACACTTTAATATTTTTATTTATTTATTTTTTCCAAGGACAGAGGGAGAGAGTCAGAGAGAGGGATAGACAGGGACAGACAGACAGGAACGAAGAGAGATGAGAAGCATCAATCACTAGTTTCTCGTTGCTCTTGCAACACCTTAGTTGTTCATTGATTGCTTTCTCACATGTGCCTTGACCCCGAGCCTGCAGCAGACCGAGCAACCCCTTGCTGGAGCCAGCGACCTTGGGTCCAAGCTGGTAAGCTTTTGCTCAAGCCAGATGGGCCCACGCTCAAGCTGGCGAGCTCGGGGTCTCGAACCTGGGTCTTCCGCATCCCAGTCCGACGCTCTATCCACTGCGCCACCGCCTGGTCAGGCCTGAATTGTACACTTTAAATTTCTTTTTATTTATTCATTTTAGAGAGGAGACACAGTGAGAGAGAGAGAAAGAAAGAGAGAAAGGGGAAAGGAGCAGGAAGCATCAACTCCCATATGTGCCTTGACCAGACCAGTGCAGGGTTTTGAACTGGTGACCTCAGTGTTCCCAGTTCGGCGCTTTATCCACTGTGCCACCACAGGTCAGGCTGCACTGCATTCTTGCTGCCTGGAATTTTCTGCCTTCCCAATGGTGCCATATCCTTGGCTTACTCCCTCCCCACTTCAGGTCTATGACTTCTCTGAATACTAACTTGGTACCCTTAGGCCGTCTCACCATCACACTGTTCACTTTCCTTGGCTTATTTTTAATGCTTTTCATTAATATATTTATCAATGTATTTGTATCTGTGTGTTGCTGTTTTCCCACAATAGAACATAGATTGTTAAGTGTCTAGAATAATGTCTAGTACATAGTAGACACTTCATAAATATTTTCTGAAGGAATAAAGAATCATCACTGCCCCTCAGGAGTGGATGCTTTTGTTCACACTGTACAGGTAAGAGCGTGAATCTCAGGCCTGGAGTTCAAAATTTAAAAAGTTTATGGCAAAGGAAAGCTGTGGATGCAGTTTATCTTTCGATCATAATCCTGTAGCATGGTCCGGTATGGAACTGTGTATTTAATAAAAACAGTCTAAAGTTTCCCTGACTGCAGAGCTGAGAAGGAACTGTTACTCAAACGCTCATTTCTCGGATCACACATCCACTGTGTGTATTTGCAAAAGAGGAACCGTTTCTCAGGTTAGCTAGAATTAATCCAAGTAATATTGCTTTTTTTTTTTATTGCCAAAATGAATTTTTTTAGTGGTAATTCCTACCTTTGATTCTGTGTGGATTATGAAAATGTCCATAATCGTGTAAGAATATGGTCATGTAAATTGGTGTCAATCTAGGGCATTTTCCCCTCTCTATACACCTTGTGACTAAAGTGATTTTACACATTTTTAAATGTCTGCTCTAACACCAAAGGTGGTACTGTGGAGTTGAAAGCTTACGTACAGAAATTGGGTGACCTCAAAAAAGTTATCTAACTTCTGTCTTCTAATCAGTGCTAAGGGTCTTTAAAAACCACCTTAGGGTTGGTTAATCCTGAAAATTAAGTGGCATAGTTCCTACTACACAGGAGATGCCCAAAGTTGGCTTTCCTTTTCCATTAAACAAAACACCCACACTGCAAAACGAAACAAATGAAATGCTGCGTCATACCGTTAATGCACAGCAAGTTTCTACCTTATTCACCTCAAACTGCGAAACTCTAAAACAAAACGAAAATGAATGACTCAAAATGAAAGGAGAAAGTTGATAAACGTGCATTTATGTGGAGCTGCCAGCGCACAAAGTTGCTTGTTTAGTCGACTGGGAATTCGACAACAAACGGGTTCAGTTTCCAAACTCCTAGAGATACGTCCGCTTTACCTTAGCACCCGCGGCTTTCCGCAGAGTAGGACTCCCATCCCACTTCCGTTGTGCGGCTGCGCAGTGGAAGTAAATGTCCTTTTAGCGCCTCCGTAGACCGCGAAGCTCAGCAGTGCGTTCCTATTGGCTGGGCGTGTGTGGCGCCAAAGCGCAGAGCAGAGGCACAGGCGAGAATCTGGAGCTGGGATTTCGGGATCGCGGGAGTAGGGAATTGCGGCTGTGATTCCAAAGACTGGTCGGCGTGGGAGCGGGTGGTTGACAAGGCCACGGGGCAAGGACGGCACCACTATGTTCTGCGACAGGGCCATGGAGCTGGTCTGTGAGCTGCACCGCGCGCCCGTAGGGCAGCTGCCGACCTTCAATGTGAGGGGCCTCGGTGGATAGGGTGGGCGAGTTGGAGCCGGGCCTGAGGGCGGAACGTGGCAGCGCTCTCTCGGTTTTCTTGCGCCGCCGCGAGGGTTTACATTCTCAGAGGGTCTACGCCAAAGTCGTGCACAGAAATTTTGGGACCTGGCCAAAGTATAAGTAGAAAAAGGAGGTCTTCGTGCTTGTATCACGCAGAAATTTGGTGCATTTCTTTATATGGGTATAGTTCTTATAGTGCTTTCTTTTTTTTCCATCTATGACTTTATTGCTGTTCTTTGCAGAACTTGACATTTGTGCATGCAGGTGAAAGCTAGGCCTCTGGAGCCGGGCTGGGATTCTGGCTCAGCCGTGTAGCTTTGAGCCAGTTATTCAAACTTTCTTGTGTGCTTAGTTTTCTGCAAACACGGGGACGGTGGTAATAATAGTACCCAATTTTTGGTGTAGTGAGGGCTTAGTGGGGTGGTGTACGTCAGGGTCTCTGAAGAAAGCTTGACACAGCTATGGCAGTCTTTACCGATGCTGCTTTTACTAAAAGCTGTTATGAATTTTCTAATATTTTTTTATTGTTACTGTCCCGATCAGGATGCTAAACACTTGGTCTACATTGTCTCTTGTCACAATAATCCTATATGGTTTAAACTGTTGTTTTCCATTTTTTCCAGCTATGTATGTGGTGACAGGAGGAGATTATCTTGCCCGAGGTGACAGCCAGTAAGAATTAAAGCTAAGGATTTAAACCCTGGCGATCTGGCTTCAGACCTGCACTCTAAATTCTGTACTTGACTACATTTGCTATCATAGGGCAGCCGCTGTATGGATGCCTGGGTACATTCTGCTAGCAGAGGAGCGTCAAACAGCTAATGGAAAACGACATATAGCCTGACCAGGTGGTGGCTCAGTGGATAGAGTGTCGGACTGGGATGCAGAAGACCCAGTTTCGAGACCCCGAGCTCGCCAGCTTGAGCGCGGGCCCACCTGGCTTGACCCAAAAAGCTCATCAGCTTAGACCCAAGGTCGCTGGCTCCAGCAAGGGATTGCTAGTCTGCTGAAGGCCCGCTGTCAAGGCAGATGTGAGAAAGCAATCAATGAATAACTATGGTGTCGCAATGGCAACGAAAAACTAATGATTGATGCTTCTCACCTCTCTCTGTTCCTATCTGTCTGTCCCTCTCTCTGACTCTCTCTCCCTGGAAAATAAAACAAAACAAAAGAAAAGGACATATAAAGTTACACCAAAGAGGCTTGGAAGAGCTGCACAAAGGAGAATCTTCATTGTGAGCTGGGGCACAGGAGGGGGCTGTGGAAGTAGGCCTGGAAGGCTGAGGTCACCACTGTGAGTAGGAAGTGACTTAGCCTGAGGATATATGGCAGACAGCAAAGACAGCTGATCCCCTAGGAAGAGTGACTAAGTGTGTGCGGGTTCTAGGCATAAGAGAGTTTGGTGTGTGTGTGGATTCTAAGTGTAAGAGAGTTTGGTGTGTGTGGGTTCTAGGCATAAGAGAGTTTGGGGTGTGTGGGTTCTGGGTGTAAAAGTTTGGTATTCACTCAGAGCATTTGGAACCTGGTAAAGGGTTTTAGTCAGGGGAGTGAGTGGGTAATTTTTTGTGTTTTGAGGATATATATGGCAGCACTAGGGGAATGGATTGGAGAGAAGAAAGAATGGAAGCAGAGAGGTAATTATGGGTGATTGGTTATAATGGACTAGGTGAAAGATATGTATGGTCCAAACTATCTAGTCAGTAGGCCCTGAAATCAGTATTTGGGCTTCAGTGACTTGAGACAAGTAAGACTTGTGACTATTAGAAAGGGGATTGGGGGTGTTGGAGAGGGGATGGGTAATAAATGAAGAGGAGGAATGGGAATTTCGGAGGCTTTCTTCTCAGGGAGCTGAATAAACAATATTGGAGTTCAGAAGGAAGAATATTTTGAGGAAGGTGAATTTTGTTTTGAACATTAAAGAGTACCTAAGTCTGAAAATCAGGTCGTTTTACAGATGTGGAAACAGTGAAGAGAAACTAAGGATAAAGTTAAAGGAATTGTCTGATCTTAAAACAACATATTAGAGGCAAAGCCTCACTTTGAATGCATTTTCCAGTTTGTTTCAACTTCAGTACATTTACCTACTTTATTTATTTTAAAAATATTTTTCCTTGCCCTGGCCGGATAGCTCAGTTGGTTAGAGCATCATCCTGAAACACAGAGGTTGCTGGTTCGATCCCTGATCAGGGCACATACAGGAACAGATCAATGTTCCTGTCTCTCTTTCTCTCTCTCCCTTCCTCTCTCTTTAAAAATCAATGATATAAACATTAAAAAAATAAATTAAAAAAAAATATTTTTCCTTTAGAGAGAGAGAGAGAGCCAGGGGTGGGGTGGGGTGGGTACAGACAGGGACTGACAGGAAGGGAGAGAGATGAGAAGCATCAGCATCAACTCAATGTTGCTGCACTTTAGTTGTTCATTGATTGCTTTCTCATCTGTGCCTTGATGGGGGGTGGGGCTCCAGCTGAGCCAGTGACCCCTTGCTCATGCCAGCGACCTTGGGCTTCAAGGCAGCAATCATGGGGTCATGTCTGTGATCCCACTCTCAAGCTGGTAATGGCACATTCAAGCTGGTGAGACCCAGCTCAAGTAGACACCCTCGGGGTTTTGAACCTGGGTGTCTATGCTGTTCTTCTACACCTCTTTGGTGTAACTTTACACGTTGCTTTCTATTAGCTGTTTGACACCCCTCTCCTAGCAGAATGCTCTATCGTGCCACCGTCTAGTCAGGCTACATTAGCCTCCCTTAAAAAATTTGACAACATGCCTGACTAGGTGGCACAGTGGATAGAGAATCAACCTGGGATGCTGAGGACCCAGGTTCAAAATGCCGAGGTCGCTAGCTAGAGCGTGGGATCATAGACATGACCCCATGGTCTCTGGCTTGAAACCCAAAGTTGCTGGCTCAGCTGTAGCACCCCCTTCCCCCCCCCGTCAAGGCACATATGAAAAAACAGTCAATGAACAATTAAAGTGCCTCAGCTACAAGTTGATGCTTCTCATCTCCCTTCCTTTCTGTCTGTCTGTCTATCTCTCTCTAAAAAAAATTAGGAGACGCCTGACCTGTGGTGGCGCAGTGGATAAAGCGCCGACCTGGGAACACTGAGGTCGCCAGTTCAAGACCCTGCACTGGTCTGGTCAAGGCACATATGGGAGTTAATGTTTCCAGCTCCTCACCCCTTTCTCTCTTTCTCTCTCTCTCACTCTGTGTCTCCTCTCTAAAATGAATAAAATAAAAAGAAGTTAAAATAAATTAAAAAAAAAAAAAAAAAAAAGGAGACAACAGTGGGAAGTTCAGTAGAGATGATGAAATGCAAAGGTGTATAGGTAAGTATTGCTTCACTACTGTTGGATTCATGCCTTCCACTGACAAGCCCACCTTTCTCAGGTGACTCAGCCTACAGAAGCTAGTCACTGTCTCACAGCTGAGCAGGGGCACCCTGAGAACTGATCTGATTGATCAGAGGGCCAGTGGGCCCATGACTTTAAAGAATCATTCTTTTGAATAAGACGATTGAATAGGTGGGTTTAGAGCAGGAGCTCTATCTTGTTCATTCCAGCAGCTCATGGTTAGATGCTGTGTTTAGCAAAATTGAAATGATTACCCATCTTTTTTTTTTTACAGGGACAGAGAGAGAGAGAGTCAGAGACAGACAGATAGGAACGGAGAGAGATGAGAAGCATCAATCAGTTTTTTGTTGCCACTGCGACACTATGGTTGTTCATTGATTGCTTTCTCACATGTGCCTTGACCACGGGCCTTCAGCAGACTGAGCAATCCCTTGCTGGAGCCAGAGACCTTGGGTCCAAGCTGACGAGCTTTTGCTCAAGCCAGATGGGCCTGCGCTCAAGCTGGCGAGCTCGGGGTCTCGAACCTGGGTCTTCTGCATCCCAGTCCGATGCTCTATCCACTGCACCACTGCCTGGTCAGGCTGATTACCCATCTTCTATATGCAGAACTGGTAGTTTGAGTTTTTAGGAAAGTTATCTTGGGCTCCCAGATGGGGACACAAAACAGATTCAGTTCCCACTATAGATCTAAATCTGAAACTTACGTATTTTTACAAAATTACTTTACACTTGTCTTTTGTAAACATATATATGTATATATATATATTTGTTTTACAAGAGCTTCAACTATTCCTTAAAATAACATTTGCTGATAAATGTATATTTAACTGAATTCTAATAAATCAGACTTTTTCATGATCTCTTTTTAACCAATATTAAAAGGGAAGGTAGAAGTCTTGCTTACATTTTTCATCAGGAAAATCTTTTCCTGTTTTGGACAGGGTTAAGTAGTTGATTTGTAAATGTGCCAAAGCATTTTTGCTAATGCATATGTTTTGGCCTTAAAAGTAGATTGGGAAAGTAGATGGGTCACTTATTTTTGGATTGTTGACAGACCTATTGTGTAATGTTTATGAATTTCAGAATACTAATCTTTTTATCTTTCCAAATACATTTAAAAATTTTTTTTTTAAATTTGCTTCAAGGTGGATAGTAGAGAAACCTCTTTTGGCTTTTCTGTTCTTGCAGTTCAAACTGCCCCCACCCCAAACACACTGTTTCCTTTTTTTTGTAGTAACTTTTAAAGACAATTTTTCAATAAATAATAAATTATACTTTTGTCGTGCCTTATTTCTTCTTTAGGACTATTGTTTGTTTGTTTGTTTTGCCTTTTATTGAGGTATAATTTATATACAACCAAGTGCACATTTTAACAGACTTGAATTTTGACAAATATATACATCCTTATAACTAGCACCCCAACTAAGATTTCCGTCACCGTAAGGTTTGTTTTTCCCTTTTGTAGCTACCTCCCACCTGCGACCTTAGGCAACAGTGGACCGACTTTTCCATGACTACAGATTATATTTGTCTTTACATATTTCTGGATTCAGTGTGCTGGGAGTTGCAAACTTTCTGTAAAGGGTGGGTTGGAATTATACAGTATGTACTTCTTTTGCTTAGCACAATGTAGTAATTTTAATTTTTTTATTGTGAAGTATAACAAAATTTACCATTTTAACCATTTTTAAGTATATACTTCAATAACATTAATTTTCATCACCTTAAACAGAAAATCTGTAACCATTAAGCACTAACTCCCTATTCCCATTTCCCCTCAGCCCCTGGTAACTTCCAATCTACTGTCTATGAATTTCTACATATTTCTGAGAAGTGGACTCATACACTATCTGTTTTGTTTCACTTAGCATGATGTTTTCAAGATTCATCCATGTTCTGTGTATCAGTACTGCATTGTTTTTTTGTGGGTTTTTTTCTTTTTGACAGAGACAGAGTCAGAGAGAGGGACACAGGGACAGACAGACAGGAAGGGACACATAGGGACAGACAGGAAGGGAAAGAGATGAGAAGCATTCATTCTTTGTTGTAGCACCTTAGTTGTTCACTGAGTGCTATCTCGTACGTGCCTTGAGTGGGGGGGCGGCTACAGCAGAGCTAGTAACCCTTTGCTCAAGTCAGCAACCTTTGGCTCAAGCCAACAACCTTGGACTTCAAGCAGCCACCTTTGGGCTTGAGCCAGCAACCATGGGGTCACGTCTTTGATCCCACTTTTAAGCCAGCAATCCTGTGCTCAAGCTGGTAAGTCTGTTCTCAAACCCGATGATCCTATGTTCAAGCTCGTGACCTCAGGGTTTCAAAACTGGGTCCTCTGCATCCCAGTCCAAAACTATATCCACTGCACCACTACCTGATGAAGCACTGCATTGCTTTTTATGGCCAAATATTCCGTCAAATGAATATACCATATTAAGTTTATCAGTTCATCAGGGGATAGACATTCTGATTGTTTCCACTTTTCGGCTGTTTTGAATAATGCTGCTTTGAACATTTGTGTACGTGTGTAGAAACATGTTTTTAATTCGCTTGAGCCTGACCAGGCGGTGGCACAGTGGATAGAGCGTCAGACTGAGATGCGGAAGACCCAGGTTCGAGACCCCGAGGTTACCAGCTTGAGCGCGGGCCCATCTGGCTTGAGCAAAAGCTCGTCAGCTTGGACCCAAGGTCGCTGGCTCCAGCAAGGGGTTGCTCGGTCTGCTGAAGGCCTGCGGTCAAGGCACATGTGAGAAAGCAATCAATGAACAACTAAGGTGTTGCAACGGCAACGAAAAACTAATGATTGATGCTTCTCACCTTTCTCCGTTCCTGTCTGTCTGTCCCTATCTATCCCTCTCTCTGACTCTTTCTGTCCCTGGGAAAAAAAAACACACATTAATTTGCTTGAGTCTATGCCTAGGAGTGGAATTGCTGGATAATGTTTATCTTTTTGAGGAACCATTAGACTTTTTTCCACAGTGCTCTACCATTTTACTTTCCTACCTGCAATGTGCCAAGGTTCCAATTTCTCCCTATTCTCGCCAACACTTATTATTATAGCTACTTTAGTAGCTATGAAAGGATTATTGCTTTTTGATAAGATATGTAAATTAAAGAAACCGCATAGATAGAATATTGCTACAGATTTGGTGGGAGAATTAATGAATGTGGATCAATATCCTTTTGTATTTTCTAGGAGGATGGACTCAGGCAAGTTCTGGAGGAGATGAAAGCTTTATACGAACAAAACCAGTCTGATGTGTAAGTTTTGATAATATTCATATTTTATTGTTTTTTAAGTGAGGGTAGGGAAGAAACAGAGACAGACTCCTGCATGCACCTCAGTTGCTATCTACCTGGCAACTCCTGTCTGGGGCCAATGCTCGAATCAGCCGACCTATCCTTAGCACCTGGGACCAATGCTCTACCCGTCTGGGGTCATGCTCTCAACTGAGCTATTTTTTGCAGCACCTGAGGCAGAGGCTCCATAGAGGCATCCTCAGCGAATAATATTCATATTTTAAGCCTTTGAGTAGTGAGTTTTTTTCATGCTCACTGACTCCCGGGAGTGAGTTTATTTTCAAAAAATGAAATTAGTTCCAGTCACAGTTTTATTAACTTACAATCATGTTTGTTTGATAACCACTTTATGGAAACAAGAAGAACATACATTTGCCTATTTTAATGTTGCCTTACACATTTTTAAAATAAATTGATCATACTCTGGATAGTCAGGAGACACGAGGATATACATGAACGTTTCTACTACTCAAAGGTTTGAAACAACTTAAGAAATGTGATATTAAAATCATATAATCTTTTTAGATGTTTTTTTTTTTTATTCTCTGTGAGCCTGATTATATTCTAGGTATAAAGGAATAAAGGGTTATGTGTTGATCACAGCTATATTCCAGGGATTCATGTAGTGCGTGGACTATGGTAGATGCTCAATAAATATTTGTTATTTAGCTGCTATGACTTAGATATAGAAATCAGTAGCATACTACTAAGATTGGTGGAGCTTACAACACAACAGGAACATTTCCAACTACGGTGTTTAAAGATGGAGACAGAAAAGTCTTTGTAGATGGAATGAGGAAATGAACCACAACAGGTTTGCAGTAAATGTAGGGAGTATGTAAAGTCCTAATCTCAATTTCCTGAGCCATTCATTCATTCAACAAATATGTACTATACAATTATGTGCTGATAAATGGCTCTGGTATTTCAGTTGTAAACATAGTAGTCAAGATTTCTATCGCTACGGCCTTCAAAGTCTAATGCAGAAAGACAGGTGGACTAAACTGGAAGACAAGCTATGAAGGAACACAACAGACTGCTAGGAGAGAGAATAATGAATTGAAGATATAATTAGATTGAGGAATCAGGAAAGTTCTCTGCAAGGAAGAGAATTTTCAGCTGAGGCCTAAAGGAGAAAGAGGTTTTTCTTGTTTGTTTGTTTTTACAAGGACAGAGAGAGAGAGAGAGAGAGAGGGATAGATAGGGACAGACAGACAGGAATGGAGAGAGATGAGAAGTATCAATCATCAGTTTTTGCGACACCTTAGTTGTTCATTGATTGCTTTCTCATATGTGCCTTGACCGCGGGCCTTCAGCAGACTGAGTAACCCCTTGCTCAAGCCAGCGACCTTGGGTCCAAGCTGGTGAGCTTTTGCTCAAGCCAGATGGGCCCGCGCTCACACTGGCGACCTCTGGGTCTTGAACCTGGGTCTTCCATATTCCAGTCCGACGCTCTATCCACTGCGCCACCACCTGGTCAGGCAAGTTAGGTGTATTTTATTTGTACTATTACTTTATAATCCAGAGCACATTGTAAGCAATGTGGAAAATAAATCTGACCTTCACAGAGTGGCAAAAGTGTATATAGAACAAATCTAGAAGACATGATTGGATGGGACATATTTGTGTCTATTTTCAGGGCCCACAGCGTATACACTGCATGGAGGAATCCTTTTTATATTTATCAGGTACCTTTTAAAACTCCAAAGCAGTTTCTTTCTGTACATGTGACTTTCTTTCCGCCAATTTTTAAAATTGTAGTAAATAACATGTGTATATAATATAAAATCTCAACCATTTTAAAATGGATATTTCAGTAGTATTAAATACATTGATTATGTTGTACAACTACCATAACCACCCATCTTCGCAACTCCTTATCTTGAAAAACTTGAGACTCTGTACCCGTTAAACAATTGAACATCTGGTTTTAAAATGTTGTACTTGTCTAATTTCTAAGGAGATGTACATTTTAGGATAGAATCAAAAATTTCTCTGTGTGAAAAACACTGAAGTACAGTGCTTGTACATAATTGAAGATCAACAAATATTTGTTGGATGAGTGGAGCACCATGTTGACAAGGAGTACTACATAGAATAAAAACATGATATAGGACTATAATCTTATGAACCATGATGATAGGTTTGTCTCTTATCACAGCATTATAAAGGAATTCCAAAAAGTGAGTAAACACAGTGTCTTTGGAAATAAGGGAGATTAATCAGTGAACAAAAATGCAGAGTGATTTATGGTTAAATGAAATGCTGGTACGCAAATTATTTGGCTTTTGTTGTTTTTATAACTTTTAACATATTAATAAAAGCTCTGAAGTAGAGGCAGATACTAAAAAAGCCTGGGTCGTGGCCAGATAGGTTAGTAGTTCAGAGCATAGTTCAGAGGTTGTGGGTTTGATCCCCAGGCAGGGCACATACAAGAATTCAACCAATGAATGCATAAATAAGTGAAACAACAAAGAAGTTTTTCTTCTCTCTCCCTCTCTCTCTCTCTGTCTCTCAAATCAATAAATAAGTATTTTAAAAAACAGCATGTAAGTCCATTGTTAATTGACTTTGAGAATTTTATTTATTCTGAAATAAACATATTTGGTATTCATTCCTATTCAAATTACTAGGAATGAAGCGAAGTCAGGTGGACGAAGTGATTTGATACCAACCATCAAATTTCGACACTGTTCTTTGCTGAGAAATCGACGCTGCACTGTAGCATACCTGTAAGACTCAGTTTTTGCTTGGGGTGTCAGGGAACAGTGGAATATTTTCCATGTGGTTTCCTAATTAACCATTTCAGATGGAAAACAGCAGTTCTTAGATTTCTCTCTCTATAAACATTAAATTTTTTTTTCCATTTTAAAACTTTTTATTATGAAAAATTGCATTATTAATAAAGCTAGGGAGAATAATGTGAATCCCTGTGGAGCCGTTGTACATGCATAAAATTTTTAATGTTTTGCCATATTTGTTTTATGTTGTTTGTGCTACACTATTGTAGAGCATCAAGACATTTTTAACACTGAATACTTTACTATGTATCTCTGATAGATAAGACCTCAATCCATATTCCCATATTCTGTATTGTCCAAAAGATGACTTATTACAGTTGGCTCTTTTGCTTTATCAGCCAAGTAAAGTCCACATAGTACATTTAGATTATTGTGAGTCTTGAGTATTTCCTAATCAAAACAACTTCTGATACCCCTTTTGTTAAGCTGATACCCCTTTTGTTAAGCCATCTAATACCTTCTCAATGTCCTAGGTATGACCGACTGCTTCGGATTAGAGCAATCAGGTGGGAATATGGCAGTGTTTTGCCAAATGTTTTACGATTCCACATGTCTTCTGAAGAAGTAAGTTACCACTGTTATTCAAATTTATGAAATTGGAAAATGCTGAAGTTCTCACATTTTTATATAATATTTAGTATTTCTCTTTGTTGTTTTTTTAACACCTTTTTAAAAATTTTATTTAGAAAATTTAACACCTTTTTTAATATGTAATATTTGTAGTCTATATTTGGGAAGATCAATATCAAAACTAATTAGCAGCCTGACCAGGCGGTAGCGCAGTGGATAGAGCGTCGGACCGGGATGGACTGGGATGTGGAGGACCCAGGTTCGAGACCCCAAGGTCGCCAGCTTGAGCGCCGGCCCATCTGGTTTGAGTAAGGCTCGCCAGCTTGGACCCAAGGTCACTGGCTTGAACAAGGGGTTACTTGGTCTGCTGTAGCCCCACGGTCAAGGCACATATGAGAAAACAATCAATGAATAACTTAAAAAATGCCACAACGAGAAACTGATTATTGATGCTTCTCATCTCTCTCCGTTCCTGTCTGTTCCTATCTATCCCTCTCTCTGACTCTCTCTTTGTCTCTGTAAAAAAAAAACAATAATAATAATTAGCAAAGAAACTTTATAGCATTGATATATAATAAGTTATAGATGTCTAAAGACAAAAATGATTAAAGTCTTAGTTATACAAATAATCAGAAATAACAGTTAAATTAACCAAGCAGTAACAATTAATAGAAATTTTTACTTTTTCAGATAAAAGAAATTTTAATTAAAAAAAATTAAAACATTAGCACAAAACAGCAAAGCTTTTGTAGCCTCTCTATGAGATTAGAAAGTTCTGTTCTCTGTAAAAGCCACCAAATAAGATATGGTTCTTCTCTTTACTTTTTGTTTTTTATTTAATATTTTATTTAAATTTAAAAAAAAGTTATGTATTGATTTTATTGAGGGGATGGGCAGTAACGAGAAGTAATCAACTCATAGTTGCTTCACTTTAGCTGTTCATTGGTTGTTTGCTTGTATGCGCCTTGACCGGGCAAGCCCAGGGTTTCCAACCGGCAACCTCAGCATTACAGGTGGAAGTTCTATCTTCTGCACCGCCACAGGCCAGGCTATTTTAATTTTTCAAAAGATTTTGTTTATTGATTTTACAGAGAGAGGAGGGAGTGAGAAAAAGTAGTTGCTTAGATCTAGTTGTTCATTAGTTGCTTGTTTTATGTGCCCTGACCAAACAAGCCCAGAATTTCAAACCAGCAACCTCAGCATTCCAGGTTGAGGCTCTATTCAGTGCACCACCACAGGCCAGGCTTTACTTTCTTGAAGAGTAGACTGAATATTTAAACACCATTTCCCCCTGAATTGTTAGTTCTTTCTCTTTATTATTCATAAGATAATCAGTTTCATAATTCTAATATAGCTTTATATGTAAATTTAAACATACACAAATGCATATAAATGAGATGAAAATATTAAAGCTTAAAATAGCTTTCAGATATAACTTCCATTAATTTATATAGAACTATGAATATTACATCAAATTTATCATCATAACTGAGGCTTTACAGAGACAAAATGTGTGCTACTTATTTTGCATTACTTTTGTAATTTCTAGCTTTAAACTTTTAGTTTCAGAAGAAGTGTCTAGATAACCAAAGATTTTTGATAACCAAAGCTTATCCATAAATTAATTTTAGTCCAAGCTCTAAGGATCTTGGAAATTATATTTATTTTTTTAAATCATATTTATTTTTTAGTTACAGTTTATATAAAATACTAGTTTTGGATGTATACCCCAGTGATTCAACATATAACCTACTAAGTACTCATCCTGATAAACCTCATACCCATCTGACACCACACTATGTTATGGACTATACTTCCTTCACTCTGCTTTACATCCTGGTGACTGTTCTGTAACTATCAATTTGAATTTTTCTTTTTATTTAAAATTTTTATTTTTAATTATGTTGACTTGGTTTTAAGTGCCCCACTCAATATAAAACCCTCTACTAACTGCATCATGCCCACCCTTCCGCATGCAAAGTTTCCACCCCTGTTTCACCTCCTTTCCTCCTCTCCTCCTACCTGCTTCCCCCCTTTCACTCTGGGGATTGCTATGCTGTTGTATATATCTATGTGTTATTTATATATAATTAGGCTAATTCCTTCACCTTCTTTAATCCTGTCCCCACTTCCCTTTCCCTTTGACAACTGTTTGTTCTCTGTGACCCTGCCTCTGTTTCTGTTTTGTTCCTCATTATATTGTGTTCATTAGATTTCACATATAAATGAGATCATATGGTATTTGTCTTTCCCTACCTGGCTTATTTCACTAGCATAATTCAAGGTCCATCTATGTCTACGCAAAAATAAGACTTCTTTTTCAGCCGTGTAGCATTTCATTGTGTAAATGTACCGTCGCTTTCTTTTTTCTGTAAGCAAGAGGGAGAGAAGGATGGACAGACAGGAAAGGAGAAAAATGAAAAGCATCAACTCATAGTTGTGGCACTTTAGTTGTTCATTGGTTGCTTTCTCATATGTGCCTTGACTGGGGAGCTCCAGGTAAGCCAGTTACCCTTTGCTCAAGCCAGCATCTTCAGTTTTCAAATCTGGGTCCTCAGTGCTCAGGGCCAATGCATTAATTATCCACTGCACCATCGCCTGGTCAGGCTACCCACAGGTTTTTTATCCATTCTTCCAATGATGGTCACTTGGACTATTTCCAGATCTTGACTATTGTAAACAATGCTGCAATGAACATGGGAATCTTAGGATATATTCCTAGAAGTGGGATAGCTGGGTCATAAGGCAGTTACATTTTTAATTTTTTGAGGAATCTCCATACTGTTTTCCATAATGGCTGCACAAGTCTTCATTTCCACCAGCAGTGCAGGAGGGTTCCCCTTTCTCCACACCCTTGACAGCACTTGTAGTTTGTTGATTTGTTAATGAAAGCCATTCTGGCAGGTGTGAGGTGACATCTCATAGTGGTTTTAATTTGCATTTCTCTAATGATGAGTGAACTTGAGCATTTCTTCATATGCCTATTGGTCATCTGTATGTCCTTTTTGGAGAAGTGTCTGTTCAGGTCCTTTGCCCATTTTTTAATTGGCTTGTTTACCTTCCTGGTGTTGAGTTTTAGAAATTCTTTATAAATTTTGGTTATTAACCCCTTATCAGGCATACCAGTGAATACATCCTCTGATTGAGTGTGTTTTTCTTTTGTTAATGTCTTTTGCTTTGCAAAAACTTTTTAGTGTGTTATAGCTCAATTTGTTGTTTATTTCACTTGCCCAAGGAGCTGTATTGGCAAAAATAATGCTTTCAGAGGTGTCTGAGAGTCTATTGCCTATGGTTTCTTTTTTAATTTAGTGTTTTATTGTTTGAAAAATTAGAAAACAGAAAGGAATGAATATGGCTGCCATAACAACGCAACAGTGACATCTTATTTTTTTCCAAGAGCAAGCATAATTTTTTACAACTGTTTTTCATTTTAGTGAGGTGAAAGAAAGAGAAAGAGAGGGGGGAAGCAGGAAGTGTCAACTCCCCTATGGGCCTTGACCAAGGAAACCCGGGGTTTCAAAACTGCAACCTCAGTGTTCGAGGTCTACTCTTTATCTACTGAACCACCACAGGTCAGGCTTAGAACTGTTTTTCAAGCCCACTTTTATCTATCCAACCTTCAGTCATAGCCATCTCTAAGATCCCTTTAAAATATGACAAAAGATGAACCTTCTCATTAAAAAATACATAAATGCAATTTATAAATATTTTCAATGAATGTTTAGATTCTTATCTCCCTTTCCGAGGGACCACGCCCATTCTTATACCATCTTTAGACTCATTCTCTCTTAAGTTAAAATGGGGTGGGGGCTGGGGTGGTAGTTATCCTCTTTTCTTCCATGCCAGACTAGCTTTCTTTTATATTTTTTTTTCTAATTTTTATTAATTTTAATTTACTGTGTTAACATGGATTCAAGTGTCCCACTGAATATAACACTCTCACCCCCCACCCCCGTGTTCCTATTTATACCCCCTTTGCTCCTCTCCCCCTAACTTCCTCTTCCCTTCCCTCTGGGATTTGCTGTCCTATAATCTGTGTCTATGTGTTGTGTATATATAATTTCACTAATCCCTTCCCCTTCTCTGATTTTATCCCTTTATTCCCCTTCCTTCTGACAGCTGTCCCTCTGGTCCCTGTGACCCCGCCTCTGCCTCTGTTCTGTTCCTCAGTTCACTTTGTTCATTAGATTCCATATATAATAGATCATATGATATTTTTCTTTCTCTGCCTGGTTTATTTCACTTAGCATAATAATCTCCAGGTCCATCCATGCTGTTGCAAAAGGTAAGATTTCCTTCTTTTTCATGGCCACATAGTATTCTGTTGTATATATAAGTACCACAGCTTTTAAATCCACCTGTCCACTGATGGACATTTGTGCTGTTTCCAGATCTTGGCTATTCTCAACAATGCTGCAATAAACATGGGGGTACATATTACCCCCTTTGAATCTGATTTGGTATTCTTAGGATATATTCCTAAAAGTGGTATAGCTGGGTCAAAAGGCAGTTCCATTTTTAATTTTTTTAGGAAACACCATGCTGTTTTTCACAGTGGCTTTACAAGTCTACATTCCCACCAGCAGAGCAGGAGGGTTCCCTTTTCTCCACATCCTCACCCGCACTTGTTTTCTTATGATATGTTAATGAATACCATTCTGACAGGTGTGAGGTAGTATCTCATTGTAGTTTTAATTTGCATTTCTCTGATGATTAGTGACGGTGACCATTTTTTCATATGCCTATTGGCCATCTGTATGTCCTTTGTGGAAAAGTGTCTTATTCAATTTTTTTGCCCATTTTTTAATTGGATTGTTTACCTTTCTGGTGTTGGGTTTTGGAAGTTCTTTATAAATTTTGGTTATTAACCCCTTCTCAGACATATTGGCAAATATGTTCTCTCATTGTATGAGTTGTCTTTTTATTTTGTTCATGGTGTCTTTTATTGTACAAAAGCTTTTTAGTTTGATATAGTCCCGTTTGTTTTGTTTGTCCTTTATTTCACTTGCCCATGGAGATAAATCAGCAAAAATATTGCTATGAGAGATATCAGTGAGTATACTGCCTGTGTTTTCTTCCAAGATATTTATAGTTCCACGACTTACATTTAAGTCTTTTTATCCATTTTGAGTTTATTTTTGTGAATTGTGTAAGTTGGTGGTTTAATTTTATTTATTTTTGCATGTACTTGTCTAATTTTCCCAACACCATTCTTTTATTTATTTATTTATGACAGACAGGAACAGACAGGCAGGAAGGGAGAGAGATGAGAAGCATCTATTCTTCATTGCGGCACCTTAGTTGTTCATTGATTGCTTTCTCATATGTGCCTTGAACTAGGAGCTACAGCAGACCGAGTGACCCCTTGCTAAAGCAAGTGACTTTAAGGTGAAACCGGTGACCCTTGCTCCAACCAGATAAGCCTGTGCTCAAGCCGTTGACATTGTGGTTTCAAACCTGGGTCCTCCACGTCCCAGTCCAATGCTCAGTGCGCTCACCTAGTCAGGCCCAACACTATTTATTAAAGAGACTGTCTTTACTCCATTGTATACTCTTACCATCTTTGTAAAATATCAATTGACCATAACGGTGTGAGTTTATTTCTGGGTTCTCTGTTCTATTCCATTGATCTGTGTGCCTGTTCTTATGCCAGTAACGTGCTCTTTTGTGTACAATGGCCTTGTAGTATAACTTGATGTCAGGAAGTGTGATACTTCTCACTTTATTTTTCATTTTCAAGATTGCTGAGGCTATTCAGGTTCTATTTTGTTTCCATATATATTTTTGGAATATTTGTTCTATATCTTTAAAGTATGCCATTGGTATTTTAATAGGAATTGCATTGAATTTTTATATTGCTTTGGGTAATATAGACATTTAAATGATGTTTATTCTTTCTATCCATGAACATGGTATACTCTTCTACTTGTTTGTATCTTCCTTGATTTCTCTTTTTAATGTCTTATAATTTTCCAAGTACAATTCTTTTACCTCCTTGGTTAAATTTACTCCTAGGCACTTTATATTTTTTTGTCGCAGTAGTGATGGGGATTGTTTCCTTAATTTCTGTTTCAGACAGTTTATTGTTGGTGTATAAAAATGCCACTGATTTCTGAATATTAATTTTATATCCTGCCACCTTGCCGAATTCATTTATCAGGTCTAGTAGGTTTTTGACTGAGACTTCAGGATTTTCTATGTACAGTATCATGTCATCAACAAATAATGATAGTTTTACTTCTTCTTTTACAATTTGGATGCCTTTTATTTCTTCTTTGATTGCTGTGGCTAGGACTTCTAGCATAATGTTGAATAAGAGTGGTGAGAAGGGGCACCCTGCTTTGTTCCTGATCTCAAGAGGATTGCTTTTAATTTTTTCTCATTGCATATGATGTTGGCTGTCAGTTTGTCATAAATAGCCTTTGTTATGTTGAAGTATGTTCCCTGTATTTCCAGTTTGCAGTGTTTTGATCATAAATGGGTGCTGGATTTTATGAAATGCTTTTTCTGCATTTATTGTTATAATCATGTGATTTTATTTTATTTTTTTAATTTTTAGATTTTATTTATTTTTAGAGATATAAGAGAGAGGGAGAGAGAGACACAAAGAGAGAAAGAAGGGAAGAGTAGGAAACATCAACTCCCATATATGCCTTGACCAGGCAAGCCCAGGGTTTCAGATCGGAGACCTCAGTGTTACAGGTTGATGCTTTATCCACTGCACCACCACAGGTCAGGCCTACTTTTCTTTTTGTTTATGTGATGAATCACATTTATTGATTTGCAAATATTGTTCCATCATCACCTCCATGGAATAAATCTGACTTGATTATGATGTATGATTTTTTAAATATATTGCTGGATCCAGTTTGCTAATATTTCATTGAAAATTTTAACATCAGTGTTCATCAAGGATATTGGTCTATAGTTTTATTTCTTTGTAGTGTCTTTACTTGGTTTTGGAATGAGGATAATGCTTGCCTCATAAAAAGAGCTTGGAAATCTTCCCTCCTCTTGAATTTTTTGAAATAGCTTGAGAAGGATAGATGTTAGTTCTTCTTTGAAAGTTTGATAAAATTCACCTGTGAAGCCATCCGGTCCAGGACTTGTTTGGTTGGAGTTTTTGATAACTGTTTCCATTTCATTTGTTGTAATTGGTCTGTTTAGGTTTTCTGATTCTTCCAGATTAAGGTTTGGAAGAGTGTATTTTTCTAGGAGTTTATCCATTTAGCCTAGGTTGTCCAATTTTTTGGCATACAGAACTTTATAGTATTTTTTTACAATTCTTAGTATTTCTGCAGTGTCAGTTGTTACTTCTCCATTTTCATTTCTGATTTTGAGTCCTTTCTCTTTTTTCTTTAGGATTTTTTTATTATTATTAGAGAGAGAGAAAGGGGATTGGAGCAAGAATTAGTTCTTTCGTATATATGCATTGACTGGGCAAGCCTGGGGTTTTGAACAGGTGGACCTCAGCATTCAAGATCAATGCTATATATCCACTGTGCCACTGCAAGTTAGACTCTTTTTTTCTTTGTCAGTCTGGTTAAAGGTTTGTCGATCTTGTTTACTTTTTCAAAGAACCAGCTCTTGGTTTCATTAATCTTTTTATTGTTTTTTTTTTAACATTTTTTTTATGAACCTGTAACACTGAGGTCTCCGGTCTGAAACCCTGGGTTTGCCTGGTCAAGGCATATATGGGAGTTGATGTTTCCTACTCTTCCCTTCTTTCTCTCTTTGTGTCTCTCTCTCCCTCTCTCTTATATCTCTAAAAATAAATAAAATCTAAAAATTAAAAATAAAATAAAATCACATGATTATAACAATAAATGCAGAAAAAGCATTTCATAAAAACATTTAACATGTTTTTGTCATTTATTTCTACTGTGATCTTTATTATTTTTTTCCTTTTACTTCCTCTTGGCTTTGTTTGTTGTTGTTTTTCTAGTTCTTTTAGAAGCAGGGTTAAGTTGTTTATTTGAGCTTTCTTCTGCCTCTTGAGGTACAGTGATACTTGGGTTTTTATTGATAATTCGTCCGAAAACAATTAGCAAAATCTGAAACCAACGAAAACTAAGACAATTATTTTCATATGAATCAATGTAAATCCAATTAGTTTGTTCTAGACACTCCAAAATACATACCAAAAACATTTTATAGAGAATAAATGTAGTGTTTAGTACTAAAAACAACAAATTAATATAAAATGACTATAAAAGACTAATATAAAGAGTAAATGAACATTTAACATGGCATTTACCTTTCTGAAGACTTCTTGGCATATGGAAGACAGCGCAAAGGGGAGAGAGAGGTACAGATACTGTATACACAGTAATCACTAACATGTAATTGTAGTATTAGCACTCGCAATCAATAAAGAAAGCACAATAACACTGGAAAGCAATGGAATTGTTTGGCTAGATGCATGGGGTGATGCTCACACAACGAGAAACAACGCCACATTGAGCAGGAGAACTTGTGGGTTGCCCTTTGTTTTCACAAAATTAGCAGTGAGGTCACGTGGGCATGCCGATGAAATCCGAGGCAACCGATAAAAACCAGAACAAATCTTTCATGGAAAAAATCGACGAAAAACAAAACTAATGATAACAAAAACTGAGCTACAAACAGACCAACATATAAATTTTTTAAGGTATGAGCTGTGACTTGGTCCGTATTTTTGTTCAAGATCCGAGCGAAATTCCGAGATATGAGTTGCGATTCAGGAAGTTGCCACTAGTTGATGCATTGGCGCACGGTTCCAGTATCGGCAGTGTTTGTTTTTTTTGTTTGTTTTTTTTACAGAGACAGAGAGAGAGGGATAGATAGGGACAGACAGACAGGAATGGAGAGAGATGAGAAGCATCAATCATCAGTTTTTCGTTGTGACGCCTTAGTTGTTCACTGATTGCTTTCTCATATGTGCCTTGACTGCGGGCCTTTCAGCAGACCGAGTAATGCCTTGCTCAAGCCAGCGACCTTGGGTCCAAGCCGAGAGCCTTGCTCAAACCAGATGAGCTCCATTCAAGCTGGCGACCTCGGGGTCTCACTCGAATCTGGGTCCTCCGCATCCCAATCCGACGCTCTATCCACTGCGCCACTGCCTGGTCAGGCCCAGTATCGTTGGTTTGATATACAAGTTGACTGACTTATGAGCTTGGTTACAGAATGAATTAAATTCATATCTCAAGGTACAACTGTAGTACTGCATGCCTGTAATGCCATGAACTTCCCTCTCAGTACTGCTTTTGCTGTGTCCCATAAATTTTGAGTTGTTGTATGTTGATTTTCATTTGTTTCAAGGAAGTGCTTTTGTTTTTGTTTTTTTTTAATATTTTACTTATTGACTTCAGAGAAAGAGGAAGGGAGAGAGAGACAGGAACATCAATCTGTTCCTTATGTGCCCTGACCAGGGATCGAACTGGCAACCTCTGTGCTTTGGGATGATGCTCTAATCAACTGAGCCATCTGGCCAGGGCTCAAGGAAGTTTTTGATTTCTTCCTTGATCTCATTGTTAACCCATTTGTCATTTAATAACATGCTATTTAGCCTCCAAGTGTTTGAATGTTTTTTAGTTTTTCTATTATAGTTGATTTCTAGTTTCATGCCCTTGTGATCAGAGAAGATGCTTGATATAATTTCAGTCTTCTTAAATTTATTGAGACTTGTTTTGTGTCCTAACATGTGGTCTATCCTAGAGAATGTACCATGAGCACTTGAAAAGAATGTATATTCTGTTCCTTTGGGGTGAAAAGTTCTGAAGATAACAATTAAATCCAGTTGATCTTGTGTGTCATTGAAGGCCGCTGTCTTTTTGTTAATTTTCTGTCTTTAGGATCTAGCCATTGATGTTAGTGGGGTATTAAAATCACTACTATTATAGTATTACTGTTGATCATACCATTTATGTTCATCAAAATCTGCTTTATATATTTGGATGCTCCTATATTAGGAGCTTAAATATTTACAATGGTTATATCCTCCTGTTGGATTGCTCCCTTTATCATTATGTAGTGACCTTGTTTTGTTGTATCGGAACAGCAAGAAACAGACATCTGGCCACACATACAATTAAGTAGCCAAATTGAGGAGTTTTTTAATCAAAGCCAGCATCCGCTCAGAGACCTAAGTCATCCAAATGCAGTTTTGGGCTAGCTTTTAAAGACAATTACATACTGATAGAGGCATGGGTAGGAGAGAAAGGATAGCAGTGAAACAAGCTCTTTTACAATGTTTTATCTATAAGGTTAATTCAGGGAGAAACATTCTGGGAACATCTGCAACCTTGCGGAACTTCCAAGGCCACAGCCTGGGAACTCAGCCTCAAGACCAGGGTTAGGGAGTCTTTTTAGAAAAAGTAAGTTCTACTGAAAGTCCCTTTGTTTTAGAGAAAGTAAGTTCTGCCAAAAGTTAATCATGCTAAGAGCCTTTCTTTTCTACATTTCAGTTTTTCCCTTACTATAGCCTTTATTTTGCCTGACCTGTGGTGGCGCAGTGAATAAAGCGTCGACCTGGGAACACTGAGGTCGCCAGTTCAAAACCCTGCACTGGTCTGGTCAAGGCACATATGGGAGTTGATGCTTCCAGCTCCTCCCCCCTTTCTCTCTCTCTCTCTCTCTCTCTCTCTCTCTCTCTCTCTCTCGTGTCTCCTCTCTAAAATGAATAAAATAAAAAAATAAATAAAATAAATTAACTATAGCCTTTATTTTAAAGGCTATTTTGTCAGATATAAGTATTGCTACCTCAGCTTTTTTTTTTTTTCATTGCCGTTTGCTTGAAGTACTTTTTTCCATCCCTTCACTTTCAGTCTATGTGTCTTTTGTTCTGAGGTGCGTCTCTTGTAGACAGCATATGTAAGTGTCTTGTTCTCCTATCCATGCAGCTACCCTTGGTCTTTTGATTGGAGCATTTAGTCCATTTAAATTAATTTAAGGTTATTATTGATGTACTTATTCATTGCCATTTTATTCTTTAAATCTACAATCCTTTTTTTCTCTATATCTTTTTCTTCCTTTGCTCTTTTTATAGCCGGCCCTTTAACATTTCCTGCAGTACTGGTGTGGTTGTAATGAGTTCCTTGAGTTTTTTGTTGTTGTTGTTGTTGTTGTCTGGAAAGCTTTTTATTTCTCCTTCAATTTTAAATGATAACTTTCCTGGATAAAGTAGTCTTGATTGTAGGTTCTTGTTTTGCATCACTTTGTATATTTCTTGCCAGTCCCTTCTGGCTTAAAGTGTTTCTGTTGAGAAGTCAGATGTCATCCTTATGGGGGCTCCTCTGTAGATAATTAACTGCTCTTCTCTTGCAGCTTTTAGTATTCTTTTCTCTTAGCTCAGTCATTTTCATTGTGATGTGTCTTGGTGTAGGCCTCCTTGGGTTCCTCTTTTATGTACCCTCTGTGCTTCTTGAACTTGTGTGAATTTTTCCTTCATCTGTTTAGGGAAGTTTTCAGCTATAATTTCTTCAATCAGGTTCTCTATCCCTTGTTCTTTCTCTTCAGGAACCCCTATGATGCAGATGTTTCTCTTCATGTTGTCACAGAGGTCTCTTAGACTTTCCTGTCCTTTTGTGCCTCTTTTCCTTTTTCTGCTCTGCTTCTGTGCTTATGTTTATCTTGTCTTCTAAATCTCTGATTTGATCCTTTGCTTCATCCAGCCTGCTCTTGATTCCTTCTAGTGCAGTCTTCATTTCTGATATGTATTTGTCATTTCTGACTGGTTCTTTTTTATGATTTCAATGTCGTTTTGATACTTGCTTTCTCTTTATTTAGGTGCTCATTATGTTCATGCCTTGTTGCTCTAAGATCCTTGAACATCCTAAAAATCATTGTTTTAAAATGAATCTGGTAGTTTGGTTACTTCCATTTTATTTAGTATTTTTTTCTGGGGATTTCTCTTGTTGATTTATTTTGGTCACATTTCTTTGTCAGCTCATTTTGTCTATTATAAGGTAGTGTTGTCTGACTTAGAAATTTCTGTGGTGTCTTTATAAGAAAGCTGGGCTTGGTGGTGCTGAATCTAGACCACCTGTTTTCCTTGTTCTAGGAATGCTTATTGATGGTACTATTTTCCCTCCTTTTGTATGAGAGTATTGAATGCAGTTGGTCATTTTGTGGGTACAGTTATTCCTTCAGGCTAGCTGACTTTAAGGGTCAACCTTGATCATATGTATTTCACACTGTGCAATATCTGTCCTGTTGGGTGTATTTATTCTCCACAGTATCTGGTGCCTGCTAGACTCCTCCTTTGGGCGTGCTGCTTGTGTAGCTAGCTGAGTCTGGGGCTGTCTGCCACCCACTACCAGTGGTATTGGTTCTAGATCTTCTTGGGTTGATGTCAGCCGTTATTTGTAACCCACTGTGGGCTACCTGTCTCCAGCTACTGCTCTTTTCACTGTTTGCGTTTTTGTGCCTGGGTAGTGTGGGAAGGGGCCAACCTATGTTTAAGGATCAGATTCCTCCTGCTGAGAGATGACAGCAGCTCCATAAAAGACCCAAGCTCTCTAAAATTTGCCTCTACTTTTTAGCTGCTCCACCTCTTCTTATAGCTGCCTGGTCTTCCCACAGAGTCTCCAGTCTCGGTGTGGCTTCTTCTGTGATCCTTGGTTATAGACTCTTTTTTGTTTAGTCCAGAGTTGGTTTTTCAAGATGGTTCTTAAATTAAGTTGTAATCCAGTTTGGTTCTCGGAGAACCAAGCACAGGGACAATGTATATACCTTAGTTAAATAATACTTAATTGCTAAAAAATGCTAATTATCATCTGAACCTTCAGAGAGTTGTAATCTTTTTGCCTATAGAAGGTCTTGCTTTGATGTTGCTGGCTGCTGACTGATCAGAGTGGTGATTACTGAAGGTGGGGTGATTGGCAATTTCTTAAAACAAGACAGTAGAGTTTGTTGCATAGATTGACTCTTCCTTTCATGAGCAATTTCTCTGTAACATACAATACTGTTTGAGAGTATTTTTTTTCATTCTTTTAAAATTTTTACTTCATAGCAGCACTGTATTTTTAAAAAGGGATGTCACCAATGTAAACAAATAATCAAACAAAAACAACCAGGGCATTTCACGTAAAAACTCCCAGGTGATTCTGATGCATGGATGCTAGGTAAGGTCTGAAGACAATTCAAGTCTTCTTGGTGGGCTGGTTTTTCTTGAAAATTTCAAATTCACTTGGCCAAGAAGCAGGGAGTAAATGCAACAATTTGTCACAGCCCTTACCTGGTCGTTCCCACTAGGCTTGGACACCAGAGAAATTGTGGTTGTTTGAGAGTATTTTAACTAAAGTAGAACTTCTTTCAAAATTGAAATCATGCCCTGGCTAGATAGCTCAGTTGGTTGGATCATTGTACTGGAGTATAGAGATTGCCAGTTTGACCCCCGGTCAGAGCACATATAGGAATGGATCAGTGTTCCTCTCACTCTCTCTCTCTCTCTCTCCCTCCCTCCTTTTCTTCCTCCTCCCCTCACTAAAAGTCAATCAATAAAAATTAAGAAAAAAGAATTAAAGTCATTCTTCTCAAATTTTGCCAATGGTTTGTCATCTAAGTTTAGGTAATATTTTAAATCCTTTGTTGTTATTTCAACACTCTTCATGGCATCTTCACAAAGGATAGATTCCATCTCAAAAAAACACATTTTTGCTCATCCATAGGAAGCAACTCCTCATCTGTTCAAGTTTGATCATGAACCTGACCAGTGGTGGCACAATGGATCAAGGTTTGACCTGAAACACTGAGGTTGCAAGTTTGAAACTCCGAGGTTGCTTGCTCTGAGAGTGGTCCCATAAGCGCGGGATCACTGGCTTGAGTGGGGGATCATCCACACGATCACAAAGCTTGCCAGTTTGAGCTCTAATGTCACTGACTTGAGCAAGTAAGCACTGGCACAGCCCCAATCAAGGCACATGCAAGAAGTTCAATGTAAAGCTAAAGTGAAAGCACTTACAAGTTGATGATTCTCACACTGTTTCGATCCTCTCTTACTCTCTCTCTCAAACAAACAAAACAGAAAAACAGGATTGATGTCATTTTCATGCTGTAAATATAACATCCCTCTGCAGCCCATGGGTCAAGAAATAATTTTGACTTTAAAGTCTTATTGTTTAAGAAATACATTTCATAAGGTTATAGCTGCCATAGATAGTGATTACCCTGATGGATTTGGGCCAATTGATCACCTTCTAGAAAGGATTCACCATTCTAAATGCCATTAAAAATATTAGTGATTCATAAAAAGAGATCAAAATATCAGCATTAACAGTCTGGAAAGAGGTGAATCAATCCAACCCTTATGGATGACTTTGAAGGGTTTGAGACTTTAGTGGAGGAAGTAACTATAGCTATGGTAGAAAAGCAAGAGAACCAGAATCAGAAGTAGAGCCTGAAGATGTGACTGAAATGCTGCAGTCTCATGATCAAACTTTTGTGTGTGTGTGAGAGAAGGTGAGAAGCATCACTCGTAGGTGCTTTTACTTTAGTTGTACACTGAGCTTCTCATACATGCCTTGGCTGGGGCTGTGCCAGTGTCCCCTTCCTCAAGCCAGTGACACTGGGATTTTCATGACAGCAACCTTTGGGCTCAAGCTGCTGAGCTTTGTGATCGTGTAGATGATCCCCTGCTCAAGCCAGATGAGCCTGCACTCAAGCCGGGGACCTTGGGGTTTCAAACCTGGGTCCTCAGCATTCCAGCCCGACGCTCTATCCACTGTGCCACCGCCTGATCAGGCTAGGTTGTTTCACTTATCATTTATGTGTTCACTAGAGTAGCACTTCTAATTTCCTTTAAGGACTCTTCCTTTGCATTCACAACTTGGCTAACTGGCACAAGGGGCCTAGCTATCAGCCTGTCTCAACTTTTGACATGCCTTTCTTACTGAGCTTAATCATTCTTACTTTTTTATATAAAGTAAGGGCTGTGTAGCCCTGGCTGGATAGTTCGGTTGATCCAAGCATCATCCTCAAGTTCAGAGAATGCTGGTTCAAGCCTTGGACAGGGCACCTACAGGAACAGATCTATGTTCCTATCTCTCTCTTCCACCATCCCTCCTCCCTCCTCTTTTCTTTCTCTAAAATCAATAATGAAAAAAATTTTTTAATTAAAAATAAAGAGATGTGCGACTCTTTCACTTGAAGACTTAGAGGCCATTCTTGGGTTATTAATTGGCCTAATTTTAATATTTTTGTGTCTCAGAGAATAGGGGGGGGCCTGAGGGGATAGAGAGAGACAGGAAAACAGCAGGTTGGTGAAGCTGACAGACACATGAAACATTTATGATTAAGGTTGCTATCCTTATATGGACAAAGAGTTATTTCCTCCAGCGACCTTTGGGCTCAAGCCAGCAACCATGGGGTCATGTCTATGATCCCACACTCAAGCCAGCTACCACTCACTCAACCAGGTGACCTCGGAGTTATGAGCCTGGGTCCTCAGCATTCCAGGCTGATGCTCTACCCACTGTGCTACCTCCTACTCTCAAAACAATTATAATAACAACAAAGATCACTGATTACAGATCACCATAACTACTATAGTAATAATGAAAAACTTTGAAATACAATGAGAATTACCAAACGTGACAGAGACACTATGTGAAAATGCTTTTGGAAAAACAGTGCTGTAGACTTGCAGCATGTAGGGTTTGTAAGGTTGGCCGAAAGAGACACCTGAGTTCAGGCAAGAAAAGTTTATTAGGGGATCATCTGCCAGGCTGACTCCTAAGACGGAGGTTAGCAACAACTTCTCTAACAGGTAGAGTTAAATAGGGGATGTGAGGGTGGGAATTGGTAGTCCTTAAAGAAAAATATACTTTTCAGCAATTTATGCAAGGTTAACCATAAGTAAGCTAGAGGACCTTCCACACCTGGGTTAGTCACGCGGATGCCCAGGGGGTAGTGACCTGGAACATCGAATTTGTCAGTGTCCCTTTGTCCATTTAAGGAAGGAAGGGGTCATGTCCCCCATCTGCAACCCTATCAAGGTTGTCACAAATTTTTAATTTATAAAAAAACAATGTCTGTGAAGCTCAATAAAATGAGCTATGTCTATGTTTTTTGTTTTTTTTGTTTTGTGACAGATGGACAGATAGGGACAGACAGACAGAAAGGGAGAGAGATAAGAAGCATCAGTTCTTCTTTGCACCTCCTTAGTTGTTCATTGATTGCTTTCTCATATGTGCCTTGACCAGGGGGCTACAGCAGAGTGAGTGACCCCTTGCTCAAACCAGCAACCAAGGGGTCATGTCTATGATCCCATGCTCAAGCGAGTGACCCCACGCTTGAGCCAGGTGAGCCCATACTCCAGTTGGCAACCTTGGTGTTTCGAACCTGGGTCCTCCACATCCCAGTCCAACATTCTATCCCCTGTGCCACCGCCTGGTCAGGCTATGCCTGTGGTTTAAATGAATGAATGGTCATAACCATGATCCATATGGGTATATGTGCTGTTTTTGAAAGGATGATTATATAGTTTCTACTGGTAATTTTGTGAAATGACCATCTTTATGTTTGCAGATGGAATGGTTCAATCGTTATAAAAAGTCCCTTGCTACTTACATGAGGTCATTGGGAGGATATGAAGGTTTGGATATTACACAGGATACGAAACCTCCCAAAAGCCTGTTTATTGAAGTAAGTATACCTCTTAAAAATGGCTTTTGTGTGTGTGTATGTGACAGGGACAGAGAGAGGAACAGATAGGGACAGACAGGAATGGAGAGAGATGAGAAGCATCAGTTCTTCATTGTGACACCTTTGTTGTTTATTGATTGCTTTCTTATATGTGCCTTGACTGGGGGGAGGGGGATACAGCAGATGGAATGACCCCTTGCTCAAGCTGGCAACCTCAGGGTCTTAACCTGGTTCTAAAGCCATTCCTCATCCGACGCTCTATCCACTGTGTCACTGCCTGGTCAGGCAAAATAAAAAGGTTTTTTCTTTAATGCATAGATTGTGCTGCCTTTTTCTGAGGGGTAAATGAATATATATAAGCTTATATTAAAAAAGAAAGGGGCCCTGGCTAGTTGGCTCAGTGGTATAGTGTTGACCTGGCGTGTGGAAATCCTGGGATTGATTCCTGGTCAGGGCACACAGGAGAAGTGACCATCTGCTTCTTTTCTCCTCCTGCTCTTACTTCTCTCTCTCTCTCTCTCTTCCCCTTCTATAGCCATGGCTTGATTGATTTGAGTGCATGGCCTAAGGCATTAAGGATGGCTCAATAGAGCCTCTCCCTCAGGCACTAAAAATAGCTCAGTTGCAAACATCGGCTTCATATGGGCAGAGCAGCAGCCTCAAATGGGACTTGCCAAGTATATCCTGGTTGGGGTGCATGCAGAAGTCTGTCTTACTATCTTCCCTCCTCTCACTAGAAAAAAAGAAGGAAATAAACCAAAATAAAAAATATTACCTATAGGTAGATGATAGAAAAACTAAAATTTTCTAAATAGACCAGTTTTAATATTTTTGGCTTTAGAACCATGTCAACATTTTATAGTTAAAGTGGAAAATCGACTCACAAATTTTGAGAGCAAAATGAAACAAATTAACCTATATTTTAAATTGATGGATTAGTCAAACTGGAATTATTTTAAATTACTTTAAAACACATAAATTGATTATTTCTAGTGGGTATGTTGTAAGATTGAAGAATTGAGCAAAAAAGTATGGCACTGGGAACCAAGATTTTCAAAATAAGAAGAGGGAGATTCAAATATTAAAATGAAAAAGTTAAGTGAAAATTCTGTTTTCCCAAACTCAAATTTGAAGTAATAGGATATAGTCAGGTTGAATCATCTCTTTAAAAAAAATTCTTTTTTCTTATCTCTGTCCACTGAAAAAGCCTAGAAACAACAACCAACCCAAGAGCAATGAGCATACAGATTTGGGAGTCTAATTGCCATTTCCCACTAAATAAAACCAGGACTCCTTCAGGAAAAATAGGAGTGATTCTTAATTTTAAATTAAAAATGTATAAGCTGAGCACAGAACACTGTGTCTTTCTAGAAAGCAAGGAAAGTATCAAGAATTACATGGTTGCTCAGAGTTTTGGGAACTGATTTGAAGGAGCTGCCTCTGACCAAAGAAGGGGCAATTTGAGCATCAAAATGAATTATCAGTGAATTGAGTAACATCAATTTTGTTAGAATTGTGAATGCATAATGACACCATACAACAGTTACAATTTTAAAAAATAAAACCTTTTTGGGCCCCCTTGGAGTATATGAGGTATGTAACTTATATTGAAAAGCAATAAAAAGAGAATGGAATCAGATATCCATCTACCCTTACTGTAAAACTCTATCTCAGAGTAGCCAGATTATTTACAAGGAAGATTTCTTAATAGAAAAATTCCCATTAATAAATGCAGCAAGAATAAAAGAACTAGATTAATGACATGTTATAAACTTAATGCATGAAGGCAAATAGCTACTAAAACCAAACATAGAAAGTTAATGGAGTCCTTAATAATGGATAGATACGGATGGTTATGGGTAACACCCGGACTCACTGATTAATCTTAACATCTGTAAACAAGTTAAAAATCCTGTGGAGTGAATAAAGAGAAACTTTATTTAGATAATAGTTTGCAAACTAGGCAGAGGCAGCCTCCATCAGAAATAAAGTGTTGAAAGTGTTGCTCCACTGAGACAAATGAGAGGTCACCTTTTATAGGGAATTTTCTTTTTTTTTTATTTTATATTTTACAGGGACAGAGAGAGAGTCAGAGAGAGGAATAGATAGGGACAGACAGACAGGAACGGAGAGGTGAGAAGCATCAATCACCAGTTTTTCGTTGCCGTTGCGACACCTTAGTTGTTCATTTATTGCTTTCTCACATGTGCCCTGACCTTGGGCCTTCAGCAGACTGACCAACCCCTGGGCCCCGTGCTTAGGCTGGCGAGCTCGGGGTCCCGAACCTGGGTCCTCCACATCCCAGTTCGATGCTCTATCCACTGCGCCACCGCCTGGTCAGGCTATAGGGAATTTTTTTGCCTATAGTTTCCATTTTGGTCCATTTCATGTAAATGTGGTTTCCAAATTATACAGTTCTGATTGGTCTAAATCATGCAGTTCTGGTTTGTTGGTATAGATGCAAATGAGAATATAATTTGCATAGTTCTAATTGGACAGGGAAGATCTCAGTCCATTGCTCAAAAGATGAAACCAGCACTGGCCAGGTAGCTCAGTTGGTTGGATCATAGTCCCATTACACCAAGGTTGTTGGTTCATTCTCTGTCAGGGTACAGACAAGAGTCAACCAATGAATGCATAAATAAATGGAACAATAAATCAGCATTTCACTTTCTTTTATTTATTTATTTATTTTTTTGTTTTTTACAGGGACAGAGAGAGAGTCAGAGAGAGGTATAGACAGGGACAGACAGGAACAGAGAGAAATGAAAAGCATCAATCATTCATTTTTCATTGCCGTTGGACACCATAGTTGTTCATTGATTGCTTTCTCACACGTGCCTTGACTGCGGACCTTCAGCAGACCGAGCCACCCCTTGCTGGAGCCAGCGACCTTGGGTCCAAGCTGACGAGCTTTTTTGCTCAAGCCAGATGGGTCTGTGCTCACGCTGTCAAGCTTGGGGTCTCGAACCTGGGTCTTCCGCATTCCAGTCCGGCGCTCTATCCACTGTGCCACCGCTTGGTCAGGCACATTTCACTTTCTCTAAAAAATCAATAAATAAAAATGAAAGAAAGTAAAAATGAAACCAGGGCATCCCTGCAATGGTTGACTCAAATTGGCATAATTGCCTCCCAGTCTGTAGGAAATTTGGAGATAGAGAGGGGGACATGTTAAACAAGTGTAATAGTGCATGAGGTGGAGGGCTTAGTCAGGTCTATCCTGGTATACAAAATATGTGAAAAGAGAAGTCCTGCCTGACCTGTGGTGGCGCAGTGGATAAAGCGTCGACCTGGGAACACTGAGGTCGCCAGTTCAAAACCCTGCACTGGTCCGGTCAAGGCACATATGGGAGTTGATGCTTCCAGCTCCTCCCCCCTTTCTCTCTTTCTCTCTCTCTCTCTCTCTCTCTCACTCTGTGTCTCCTCTCTAAAATGAATAAAATAAAAATAAAATAAATTAAAAAAAAAAAAAAAGAGAAGTCCTGTCAGCAAATGACCTCCAGGCTGTTAGTATAGGGGTAAGCAAAAGTAGGTTTACAATTTTGAGTACAAGAAACAGTTTATTCTTGTATTATTATTTATTATTTTCCATTTGAACAGCTGTAAACCTACTTTACCAACCCAGTATTTTTAAAATTGGTGCCCTCTCTTGATCATGGAGAGTCCATTTCAGCAGATAATTTCCTTTTTGGTAATATCAAATGAATCTTCTTAGGGTCCACACATTCAAAAAGAGACAGACATTCTGCCCTTCTCGAGGTCTTGCAAAAACACATACATAATACCATTTGCCAGAAAACCAGACTTGATCTGATCCAGCCTCTAGACCTGACTCCCACTCTATAGGAAATTCAGGGACAGAGAGGGGCACATGTTAAATGACCCCACAACAGGAATCCACAACAAAATTTAGCTTACAAATGCCAACTGTGGTGGTGCAGTGGATGAAGCATCGACCTGGAAGTTGTAAGTTCAAAGCCCAGGGCTTCCCAGTCAATGTTGTAAGTTCAAAGCCCAGGGCTTCCCAGTCAAGGCGCATATGAGAAGCAACTATTATGAGTTGATGCTTGCTGCTGTTCCCCTAACCCCTCCTCCTCTCTAAAATCAATAAATAAGACAGTGTTCATGGATAGGAAGAATAAACATCATTAAAATGTCTATATTACCCAAAGCAATTTATAAATTCAATACAATACCAATTAAAATACCAGTGACATACTTCAAAGATATAGAACACATATTCCAAAAATTTATATGGAACCAAAAAAGAACACGAATAGCCTCAGCAATCTTGAAAACGAAGAATACAGTGGGAGGTATCACACTTCCTGATATCAAGATATACAACATGGCCATTGTACTCAAAACAGCCTGGTACTGGCATAAGAACAGGCATATAGATCAATGGAACAGAACAGAGAATCCAGAAATAAACCCACAGCTTTATGGACAAGTAATATTTGACAAAGGAGGGAAGAGCATACAATGGACTAAAGACAGCCTCTTTAACAAATGATGTTGGGAAAATTGGACAGCTACGTGCAAAAAAATGAAACTAGACCACCAACTTACACCATTTACAAAAACAAACTCAATGGATAAAAGACTTAAATGTAAGCTGTGAAACCATAAGCATTTTAGAAGAAAACATAGGCAGTAAGCTCTCCCGACATCTGTCGCAGCAATATATTTGCTGATTTATCTCCACAGGCAAGTGAAATAAAGAACAGGAAAAACAAATGGGACTATATCAAACTAAAAAAGCTTTTGCTGCCTGACCTGTGGTGGCGCAGTGGATAAAGCATCGACCTGGGAACACTGAGGTCGCCAGTTCAAAACCCTGCACCGGTCTGGTCAAGGCACATATGGGAGTTGATGCTTCCAGCTCCTCCCCCCTTTCTCTCTCTCTCTCTCTCTCTCTGTCTCCTCTCTAAAATGAATAAAATAAAAATTAAAAAAAAAAAGCTTTTGCACAGCCTGACCAGGCGGTGGCACAGTGGATAGAGCATCGGACTGGGATGCGGAGGACCCAGGTTCGAGACCTCGAACTCGCCAGTTTGAGCTTGGGCCCATCTGGTTTGAACAAAAGCTCGCCAGCTTGGACCCAAGGTTGCTGCCTCGAGCCCTTTGCTAGGTCTGCTGAAGGCCCGCGGTCAAGGTAGTCAATGAACAACTAAGGTGTCGCAGTGAAAAACTGATGATTGATGCTTCTCATCTCTCCATTCCTATCTGTCTGTCCCTGTCTATCCCTCTCTCTCTCTGTCCCTATAATAAAAAAAAAAAGCAGTGGTACATATATACAATGGAATACTATGGGGCCATGAAAAAAGGAAATTTTACTTATTTTTGTTTTTAAAATTTATTTATTGTGTTTACATAGATTCTAGTGTCACCCCAAATACACCCCTCCTCCCCCATATTCCCTTCAACATCTCCCTTAGCCCCCTCCCCGTAACACACCTGGAAACTATTAAGTGAAATAAGCCAGGCAGAGAAAGAAAAATATCATGACCTCACTCATTTGAGGAATCCAGTGAACAGTGTGAACTGAGGAACGGAATTGAGACAGAGGAGGGATCAAAGGGACCAGAGGAAAAGAGGACAGAGGGAAAGGGGATGATAGGATGGGATAATCCTGAAGGGATCTGGGGAGGGGGGCAAGGGAGATGTTGAGGGGAATACGGGGGAGAGAGGGATGCATTCAGGGTAACACTAGAATCTATGTAAACACAATAAAATAAAATAAATAAATAAGATATTTTTAAAAACTTTAGTTTATCAGAAACTACCATACTGCTCGGTTTCTTTAGCAAATTGTCAAGAAGAAAGGAAGAGGGAAGGCACTTTATAGATTAAAAGAGAGACATATCAGAAACATGCAATGTGCAGCTTTTGTTGGACTTTGAACATGGCAACTTTTTAAAAAAATAACTTCTGAAATAAATGGGGAAATTTGGATACTAACTGGATATCTCATGATTGAAAAATTCTTAATATGATGCAGTAATGGTATCCAGATTGTATTTTTCAGAAAGAACCTTATTTTGTAGAAATAGATACTAAAATATAGATGAAATGGATTATGTCTAGGATTCGCTTCAAAATCTAGAAGTGGATGAGGGAACAGGATTGACCAGATGCTGATAATTGTTGAAGCCAGTTGATGGAACAAGTTAAATAGATTCTAGAGAAATTATAGGACATGATGAAATTACCTAGAAAAAGTAAATGACTGAAACTTATTCCTGGAGTTGGCTTTACTAATACCTGTCCTAGTTACTAAGGAGAATAAAGTGTCCTGGTTCTCTGTAGCGCAGTTGGAACTGTAGCCAGGTCTGTACCTTCTTTTCAGGAACATTCCTTCTCTGTAGTTATAGAAGTGGTTATCAAAAGCAGTCTGATGTCTCCCACCTTCCAACTAAGAACCTCTCCTGATTCTTATAACATGAGTCTGCATCTCATGTTATAAGAAGTCTGGTTTACTTCTAATTATTTTGGGGAAAGAGTCTGAATATCAAAAGAGATTGGAAAAATCTTTTTATTATTTTCTTGAAAGAGAGAAAACTGGAGAGAGAGACAGGAAGGGAAACAGAAGCATCAACTTGTAGTTGCTTCACTTTCATCTTGCATTGATTCTCATACATGCCTTGACTGGGGATTGGACCAGCCATGACTCAAGCCAAGCCAGCAACCCCTTGCTCAAGCTGGCAACCTTGGGTTTTAGGCCTGCCACCTTGGGGTTCAAGCCAGCGACCTTGGGATCGTGTTAACAATCCCACACTCAAGCCAGAGACCCTACACTCAAGCTGGTGCACTCACACTGAAGCCAGGAGCCCAAACACAAGCTGCTGACCTTGAATTTCAAACCAACAAACTTAGCATTCTAGGTCGATGCTCTATCCACAGCCCCACCACCAGTCAGGTGGAAAATCTTTTTAAAACAAGTTTTGTAGTACCTATGTTCTAATCTCAAATATTGCTATTTCATGGGAGGAATCTATAAGAGGTATGTTGGAATTGGTCTAAAACATTGTCATTTCTTTGTAAATATATATTTTAACCACTTGATACTTCAGGAGTTACAGAGAGGAAAGAATGCAGTGATGTCTCCCCTTCACAGCTTCCTGGGTTTCCTTGCTGTTAGCACAATGTACACATACACTGGGAGGTGTTTCCATTCTTCCTGTCAAAACAGGACAGTTGGAACCACTAAAATATCACAGGAGGAATACCAGGCCTAAGTACACAGAGAGAAACAGACCAACAGAAAGCCTAATAATTTTACTGTGTGGTTTTTTTTATATAATCGTTATTTACTTTATATTAAAAAGTAATTTAGAGCCTGACTAGGCAGTGGCACAGTGGATAGAAAATCGGCCTGGGACACTGAAGACTTAAGTTCGAAACTGAGGTTGCTGGCTTACCAGCTTCAGTGTGGGGTTGCTAGCTTGAGCATGGATCGTAGACATGACCCCATGGTTGCTGGCTTGAGCCCAAGGTCACTGGCTGGAGCCCAAGGTCCCTGGCTAGAGCAAGGTGTCACTGGCTCAGCTGGAGCCCCTGGTCAAGGCATATAATGAGAAAGCAATGAATAACCAAAGTGCTGCAACTATGAGTTGACGCTTCTCATCTCCCTTACTGTCTGTCCCTCCCATCCTCCCTCTCCCTCTCCCTTAAAAAAAAAAAAAAAAAGACCGGTGGTGGTTCAGTGGATAGAGTGTCGACCTGAGACTCTGAGGCCCCAGGTTTGAAACCCAGAGGTCTCACGCTTGAGTGCTGGCTTATGTGGCTTGTGTGCAGTTGAGTGTAGGGTTGCCAGTGTGAGCATAGGATCATCGACTATATCTCATGGTTGCTGGCTTGAGACCTAAGGTCCCTGGTTTAAGCAATATGTCACTGGCTCAGCTTCAGCCTCCTGGTCAAGGCACATATGAGAAGCAATCAGCGAACAACTAAAGTGACACAACTATGAGCTGATGCTTGTCATCTTTCTCCTTTTCTGTCTGTCTGTCTGTCTTTCAAAAATACATAAAACATTTTGTTTTTTTTCTTTCAGGTACGATGTCTAAAAGACTATGGAGAATTTGAAGTTGATGATGGTACTTCAGTCCTATTAAAAAAAAATAGCCAGGTATTTCTTGTCTTAAGATATTTTATTTTATTTAAAAAAAAATTTTTTTTAATTTATTTTAGAGAGGAGACACGGAGGGAGGGAGAGAGAGAGAGAGAGAGAGCGAGAGAGAGAGAGGGAAAGGGGGGAGGAGCTAGAAGCATCAACTCCCATATGTGCCTTGAGCAGACCAGTGCAGGGTTTTGAACTGGCGACCTCAGTGTTCCAAGGTCGATGCTTTATCCACTGCGCCACCACAGGTCAGGCTTAAGATATTTTAAATGTCGTAAGTGTTACATGATGAAAACATTGAAATCAGTAGCAAAATGTGATGATCATTTATATCTAGACATTATCTTAATGTAAGACTACTTTTTCTAAATAGAAAAATGTTGAGGCAAATGTTGCCTATATTAAGAAAAGGTTAATTAATTTACTAGAATATTGCTTGTATTTTAACATTAAGCATTTTCCAGGGAAATTATCACAATGGGCCTTATTCTAGTTAAGGCACTGTGAAAATGTTGGGTTTAGCTCCTTTGAATGATAATTAAAAAGGTGATAAGCAGTCATTTTTAACTTGTACTTTGCTTTACAAATTCTAGTTCTTTAGCAAACAGATAATGATACAGATTAAAAAAATTTACAGCCTGACCAGGCGGTGGCGCAGTGGATAGAGCGTCTGACTGGGATGTGGAAGACCCAGGTTTAAGACCCTGAGCTCGCCAGCTTGAGCATGGGCCCATCTGGCTTGAGCAAAAAGCTCACCAGCTTGGACCCAAGGTCGCTGGCTCCAGCAAGGGGTGGCTCGGTCTGCTGAAGGCCCGTGGTCAAGGCACATGTGAGGAAGCAATCAATGAACAACTAAGGTATTGCGACAGCAACAAAAAACTAATGATTGATGCTTCTCACCTCTCTCCGTTCCTGTCTGTCTGTCCCTGTCTAACCCTCTCTCTGACTCTCTCTCTGTCCCTGTAAAAAATAAAAAATTAAAAAATAAAATAAAAGAACAAAGAAGAAAATTTAAAAAAATATTTACAGAAATATTTTAACAGAATTTAATAGGGAAAGACAAAAATGGAAGTTGTTATTTAAACCAAATTTTTTCTAAGAACCTCAATATATTTATTGTTTCCTTAGAAATCTTCAAGTTTACACTAATTTCACATTAGCTATATTTGTTTTTATCTTGTTTCAATTTTTTGTAATTACATAATGCAGGAGGAAAAATTATCTAATGAAATCCACTCTTTCTAGCCTTTCATCTTGTTATCAACTGGTTAGTATCTAATGACCGTACATCTTTATTCATGTCATAGAGCAAAAGAATGCTTCAGGTTATGTGGTTCTTGGACTTACTTCCTTAAGAAAGAATGACTTATCTAATCTCTCATTTTATGAGTACCCTTAGAGCTTTGAGTAGTTTTCTAAAACAAACGTTGAATATTTTAAAGACATTTTTAGGGTACCTTAAAATCTATTTTTGTTGAGGCAAAATTTTCTTCCCAGTGTCCTCTAAAAAGTAGGATACTTATGAATTGAATAATATTAATGAATTAATATTAATACTGATAAATCATAAAAATCTGAATTTCTGGTGGAGAGCCCAATGTCAAGCCCTGGTTCACAAGAATAAAGCTATCCTCATAAAGCAAGATAGGAGAAAATTGCCTGACCTGTGGTGGCGCAGTGGATAAAGCGTCAGCCTGGAATGCTGAGGTTGTCAGTTTGAAACCCTGGTGAGCTTGCCTGGTCAAGGCACATGTGGGAGTTGATGCTTTCCGCTTCTCTTCCCCTCCTTGCTCACTCTCCCCTCTCTAAAATGAATAAATAAAATCTTTTTAAAAATGGTTCTTAAGCTTTGCACAGTGGCAGTATCGTAGCCAATGAGGTTTATCCGAGGCGCGATTATTGCTAATTGAAAAAATGGTTCTTAAAGCAAAATGATGTTTAAAAAACAAAAAAACAGTTAGGAGAAAATGTCACTTTCCTAAACACCCTTCTGTGGCTGAATTTATTTCTCAAGTGTTATGGCTTATCTTCCCACCCAGTATGCCAAGATGGTGGTGATTCCTCAGTGGCAAGGAGAACCTTGGTAGCAAGGTGGAAACCCAGCTGAGCCCCTCTTCTATTTCCTCCTATGTTACACAATTACCCCTTGGTGATACTTTTAACTTTCTTAGTATCACCCTACCCTTAATTATAAAAATGAGAAAAAAATTTAAAACATATAATCTACTATAGTTCTTATTCAGGGGCTTCTAAAAATGTCTGACTACCTTTCTTCCTCTCTCTTCCTGTCTCTCCCTTCCTATAAATAAGTGAATATGTATGTACATGCATACATACATATATAAATAGACCACATCTAAAATAGTTTTCTATAGAATCTGTCCACATAATATGAAACATAACAGGGTGGCATTTTCTTACTATACATTCATTTATGCTTATTAGTATGGTAAACATGTTCCTGTCTAAAAATCAGAAACCCCATATTTTTATAAAAAATTGGAATAACTTCTATAACTCTATGTTTTCCCCCTTTTTTCTGTTGGGGTGGTGGTGAAATGGTGGCGGTGGGCCGCCTCTTTTGTATTATGCATCCTAAAGTCTTTTTAAGAATTCAGTTAACACATTAGGTAATAATAGTCCTTGGCCCATGTGTTTCATGACTGGTTTAGAGGCATTTATTTGGTTACAGGCCTTGCATAAGGGCTTTGACATTTGTAAGGAGGGACCTTTAGGTGCAGTCATGCTGAAATTACAGTTTGCTTCCTTGAATGCTTTTGATAACCTCTGCTACTGCAATTATTTTTTAAGGCTATACTGCTTTTCGTTTTTACCCATGTATGTCTTTCTTTTCTTTGAGATCATGTTGGTTACCCATGAGCTGAAAAACCTTCCTGCCTTGCTTCCTGTACCTCCTCACTTCAGAGTTTAGGAAATGTTCACTTCTGTTTTAAGCCCCTGTGTGTTAAGAGGGAATCAGACAAGGAGATTCCTTTCCACTTCAGAATGTGAACAGTATCCTCTCAGGAGATGGAGGTTGAGTGTTAGCTGAGCACCAGGGTCTTCACAACACAGAGTGTAAATAGCACTGATTTTATAGGTTACAAATACCTTTAATCCTTGAAAAACTACAGAATAGTTGTCACTGTTATTAGAATAAATATTCAGACTCAAATCCTATAAAAGATATAATGGAGATGTTCCTTAGTTGTAGTGAGTTTTACAGCTTGTCATCTGGTGCTTAAAAATCTCACCTACCTGGGTTTTCTGTGCATAAATTCAAAATGCAACCCACTAGAATGCAGTCTTTAAATTTAACTTAATCAAACTAAGAATTTGTTTATAAAAATCAGAATTCAGTACAGCTCTGCATACTATCAGTTTCAGTTGAACACTATACAGATAAACTTAAATTTAACTTAACTATATCTGTTTGAATATAAAAAATATGTAATCAGTTGGTGCTTTTTAATGATGTAAAATGTAATTTAAATTTCTTTTCCAGTCATTTCTCTTTCTCTCCCCTACATGTTCCTTTTAGCACTTTCTACCTAGGTGGAAGTGTGAGCAGCTGATTAGACAAGGCGTTCTGGAACATGTCCTGTGGTAACCTTATACTGACGTCAAGCTTCCCTGTGGTATGAGGCTGAACCCGTCCACACAAACTTCTATACCTCCTTCTCCACCCTCCCTTGATCCCACCGCTGTGTAGTTTTAAAGGTCACAAACTCCTTTAACCAGAAATACTGAGCTGAGAATGGTTTGTTTTTCTATAGTACCAGATTCTTCCTCTTTTTTGTAATCTGCATCTATAATTATAACATTCCTAAGTTGCTACAATGTGTTTGTGTGTTTAATGAAAGTAAATATTTACTACATTTGGATCTTTTAAACAGTAAGAGAGTTGCACTTGGCTGTTCAGGGACATAGTAGGTCCCTGGGCATCTTGCCTTGTTTCTAGTAGTGTGAATTTTGTAAGTCAGGGAGCTGAATTTCTGGAGTATGTGTTTCCAAATCACATGGGCAGGTGGAGATGGTGGTCTCTACAAGTTTTCAGTATATGTAATGTTTAATGACAATTGCCTGGCTATTTGAGAAGGAAAAAGGGACACAATAATTTTGCCCATTTCTAATAGCGGTGGCTGGTCTGGCTCATGCTTGTCTGTGGACTTGTAGTGTGAGCATTAGTAAAGAAACTTTGCACAGTTTTCCTTCAGAATCACATTGATAGAGAAGTCACATGAAGAGTTGGTCAGCTAAGTGCAAGGCAGTTTCTATGGTAGGAGTTGGAGAGGCACAGAGTGATCCTGCCTGGTAGTCAGTGAGTGGCCTTTCCCCACTAGTTCCTTCCATTACCAGCCCAGTAATCTGAAAAAGGCATTCAAATGTAAAAGACAAGGCAGTTTTGTTTTTATATAGGGAAGTATTTCTGGCCTAAATCAAGTTACAGAGAAGATTTACCTAGGATGTGGATTTGCATGTTTTCACAGTACACCTACTTAGGTCAGTAGGTTGCCCTTTCCAGATTATTTTCATTATTGAAAATGATTTCTCCCCATACTTTTGGGAGCCAGATCAGACTTTCATCTAAATTTTTGCTGATAAAAAATAAGGAAAATTTTTCTAGTGACTGGAATTGATAATGTTGATATTTTACCTATGGGTCGGTAGTCACTTCCCTCCTTCACATCTACTCCCAGAGCACGTGGAGCCATGCACACCGGTGAACCCTAAAGTCCATGTGAGCTAGCTGTGAGGAACAGTGGCTCTGAAGGCCATTACCATGTTGCTAGCCCTCTGTCATTCCTGAACTTAAAGTATACCATGTTCTTTTCTGTTTAAATAAAATAAATCTCTTATTTGAAATGAATGTGTACTAGTTTAACATTTGACATTTTAGAGGTGTTATCAATTTATATATTTTTTATAGTTTCTTTTTATTTAAGATTTTATTCATTTAGAGAGGAGAGAGAGAAGGGGAGGAGCAGGAAGCATCAACTCCCATATGTGCCTTGACCAGGCAAGCCCAGGGTTTCGAACCGGTGACCTCAGCATTCCAGGTCGATGCTTTATCCACTGTGCCACCACAGGTCAGGCCCTCAATTTATATTGACTATTTAGAATTGTGGCTAGAAATTTGAAGGTAATAATATGTGTAGTTTTAAAAAAAGGTAAAAAATTATCATGCAGAAAATGAAAGTTCCCCCTTCACCTACTAAATACCACCATCCCAACTGCTGTTTGCTAGTTACATATGTAAAGTACAGCACCATTTCTTAGTGGTTTGCTAATTATTTTCTAGTTTTTATACCTGATATGAATTGAATCTTTTTTCTATTTAACCAGCTTTGGCTGATACATGTATAAAACTTGCAAGTTATAATGACTTGGCCGCATTATAATATTTATATAAACTCATTTCTTTTTCCCAGTAATCTTGTTGTGATGAACTTTCAGAAAAATGTTGATTGCTGCTGATAATAAATGGTAGCTTGTCCTGTGGTGGTGCAATGGATAGATCATCAACGTGAAATGCTGAGGTAACTGGTTCGAAACCCCGGGCTTGCCGGGTCAAGGCACATATGAGATGATTCCTGCTCCTTCCCTGCCCCTTTTTCTTTCTAAAATTAATTATTTATTTTTCAATATTTTATTTAAACCTTAAAAAATAAATGGTGGTAGCTTATCTTTTTTCATGACTTGATTGGAAAGCCAGTCTTCAGTCTCAGTCTTTTTATCCCATACTTCTCTAGGAAAAATACCAAAATTGTGGCCTCCCTCCGTGCAACTTGAAGTCTCAAAATAAATTAAGTACCATAATTAAAAACGAAATAATGGTAATTAACAAATATGGTTTTTCCAGGTGCGCCTTTGGAACTTGAGTTATTATCATACTGTTTCTCACTTAACTCCTTACTGTTATGAATTATATGAATAGAATTCTATTGTTAAAACTACTTGCATTTGCTGGGCTACACTCTTCTCAGCCATGGTGTGTTAAACATTTAGTGAACTGTAAAGTTTGATTTACTGTTATTTTACTGAGGAATTTTGCAACTGTGAGTGATGTTAGTTTCTAAAGTTTTGGAAGAGGGAATGTATGCATGTGAGCATGTAAGTCTGTGCTTTGTCAGTTATCTGTTCCTGTTAAACCATTCCAAACCGTGGCTTCAATCCATACCATTTTATTGGCTCTTACAATTCTGTGGTTGACTGGACTCGACTACATGGTTTTGCAGATCTTGCTTGGGGTCTCTGGAGCAATCATATTCAGATGGTGGCTGGTTGGCTTAGCCTCCTGTCTTTGTGTGGTCCTTCCCTGTGGTTCTCTCCAGCAAACTGGCTGGCCTTCTTACCTGTCTCAGTTCTCCCATGGTGTTAAGAGGATGGAAGTATGCATTGTTAGTTTTCTGAAAGCTAGGCCTGGTGGCCTGCATCATGTCTGCTGCATCCCATCAGTGGGCACGGTTATAGGCTGCCCAGATCAGTGAAGGAACTACATTAATCATAGAAAGGTGGGAACACCAGTCTGGGGTGTAAAATGAGTTGGTATTTGTTCCTTTGCTTATTTTAAATAGAAATGTAATGTCCCTGGCTGGATGGCTCAGTTAATGAGAATGTCTTCCCGAGTGGCAGAGATTGCTGGTTCAATTTCCAGTCGGAGCACATGCACAGACATTGATGTTCCTTTCTCTTCTGTCTCCTCTCTCTGTCTCTTTCTCCCCCTTCCTTTATCTCTAGAATCAATTAAAATTTAATTGTTTTAATTCTGTTAGAATGATCTGAGAATGAATCTTTTTAGGAGAGAAATGTTGATTTTCGATATATTTTTTCCACAGTGTTAAAATAACCCTGCATTCCTGGCATAATCTCACTTTAGATTTGATTAGCTACAATTTTGTTTACACTTTTTGTGTCTGTTCATGAGGGATATTGGTCTGTAGTTTTTTCTTGTCATATCATAGAATGCATGGGGAAATACTTCCTTCAATTTTTTGGATTAGTTTCGTAGATTTGATGTTATGTCTTCCTTAAATTTTTAATAGAATTCACATTTAAAACTTCTAGGCCTGGGGTTTCTTTTCAGAGAGGTTAACTGCAATTTTAATTTCTCTCATAGACGTAGAGCTATTCAGTGTATTCTTCTAGAATGAGCTTTGATCATTTTCATCTGCTCCATAATACTGTATCTTATTTAATTTATTGACACATAGTGTCATTTACAATATTGCCTTATGCTTTTTGTAGATTCTGTAGTGATGTCAACTCTCTTATTCCTGATTTTGGTAATTTTTTTTCTTTTTTTCCTGATCATCCTGGGTTTACCAATTTTATTAATCTTCTCAGAAAACAAGCTTTGGCTTTTTTTCCCGTTTTCTATTGTAAGGATCAACAAACATTTTTCTGTATCTTAGGCTTTGTAGACTTTGTAGGCCAGTTTCTTATGGCTGCTACTAGAGCACAAAAGCAGGGATGGGTGTGGTATGTCAAACTGTTTACAAAGACAGGCTACAGGACTGGGTTAAACCTGAAAGCATGTAGTTTGCCAACCCATTCTTCTGTTCCTTGACTATTTTGTTTGTTTGTTTTTGCGAGAGATAGATAGGAAGGGAGAGAGACGAGAAGCATCAACTCATAGTTGTGGCACACTTACTTGTACATTGATTGCTTCTCATACATGCCTTGACTGGGAGGCTCCAACCAAGCCAGTGACCATGGGGTCATGTCTGTGATCTCAAGCTCAAGCTGGTGAGCCCCTGCTCAAGCGAGTGACCTCAAGGTTTTGAACCTGGGTCCTCAGCATCCCAGGATGGTGCTCTAAAATCCACTGTGCTATCGCCTGGTCAGGCTATTATGATTTTCATTATTTCCTTTCTTCTGATTACTTTGGGTATAACTTAACTTTTTTTGTTACTTAAGGTGGAAGTTATAAGGTCATTGATTTTTTTGACTCCTTGATTCTTTTGTTTTTCTGTTTCTTAAAAATTTTTAACTGAATTTATTGGGATGACATTGGTTAACATAATTATACAGGTTTCAAGTGCCCAATTCTACAACACATCTCCAAACTCCGTACTGTGTGTTCACCCCTCCCCCAAATCGAGTCTCCATTCATTCCCATTTATTACCCCTATTACCCACCTCTACATCTACCCTCACCTCAAACACCCCCTGCTTGTGCCAGGCAATCTGCCACACTGTTGTTTGTGTCCATTGCTCATTTTAAAAAATTAATTTTATTATGTTGACATGGTTTTAAGCGCCCCACTCAATATGACACCCTGTATACACTGCATCATGCCCACCTTTCCATATGCAAAGTCTCCACCCTGTATCACCCCCCTTTGCCACCCTCCCTCTACCTCCATCCCCCTTTCACTCTAGGAACTGCTCCTCTGTTGTCTGTATCTATGTGTTATATATATGCAATTTGTCTAATCCCTTCACCTTTGATCAAGTCCCCTTTTCTCTTCCCTCTGACAGCTATCTGTTCTCTGTGACCCTGCCTCTGTTTCTGTTTTGTTCCTCAGTTTATTGTGTTCATTAGATTTCACATATAAATGAGATCATATGGTATTTGTCTTTCTCTGCCTGGCTTATTTCACTAGCATAATAATCTCCAGGTTCACCTATGCCTTTGCAAAATGTAAGGTTTCCTTCTTTTTCATGTCTAGGTAGCATTTCATTGTGTAAATGTACCACAGCTTTTTTATTCATTTATCCAGTCAGACACTTGGGCTGTTTCCAGTTCTTAGCTATTGTAAACAATGTTGCAGTGAACAAGGGGGTGCATATTTTCTTTTGAATTAGTGTTTTGGGATTCTTAGGCTGTATTCCCAGAAGTGGGATAGCTGGGTCATAAGGCAGTTTTACATTTTTAATTTTTTAAGGAAAGGTTTATTCTGTTTTCCACAGTGGCTGCACAAGTCTGCATTCCCACCAGCAGTGCAGAAGGCTTCCCTTTTCTCCACACCCTGGACAACACTTGTAGTTAGTTGATTTGTTAATGAAAGCCATTTTGGAAGAAATTTGCATTTCTCTAATGATGAGTGACTTTGAGCATTTCTTCATATGCCTATTGGTCATCTGTATGTCCTTTTTGGATAAGTGTCTATTCAGGTCCTTTGCCCGTTTTTTAATTGGCTTGTTTACCCTCCTGGTGTTGAGTCTTACAAATTTTTAAATTTGGTTTTTAACCACTTATCAGACATATCAGCAAATACGTCCTCCAATTGAGTGGGTTTTCTTTTTGTTAATGGTGTCTTTTGCTCTGCTAAAACGTTTTAGTGTGCTATAGTCCAATTTGTTATTTATTTCACTTGCTCAAAGAGATATATTGGCAAAAATATTGCTTCCAGAGTTGCCTAAGAGTCTACTGCCTATATTTTCTTTTAGAATTTTTATGTTTTTGAGACTTGCATACATTTAAGTCTTTTATCCATTTTGAGTTTATTTTTTGAATGGTGTAAGTTGTATTGGATCAGCGGCCGGAAAACTCATTAGTCAACAGAGCCAAATATCAACAGTACGATGACTGAAATTTCTTTTGAGAGCCAAATTTTTTAAACTTAAGCTATATAGGTAGGCACATTTCTTACTGAGGTAGCACCCGCACATGGTATTTTGTGGAAGAGCCACACTCAAGGGTCCAAAGAGCCACATGTGGCTTGCGAGCCGCGGTTTGCCAACCATTGGTCTAGTTCAATTTTTTTGCATGTAACTGACAAGTTTTCCCAACACAATTTATTAAAGAGACTGTCTTTACTTCATTTATGCTCTTACCTCCTTTGTCAAATATTAATTGACCATAAAGATGTGGGTTTATTTCTTGATTCTCTGTTCTGTTTCATTGATCTGTATGCCTGTTCTTATGCCAGTACCAAGCTGTTTTGATTATAATGGACTTGTATAGCTTGATATCAGGAATACCTCCCACTTTGTTCTTCATTTTCAAGATTGCTGAGGCTATTTGGGTTCTTTTTCGGTTCCATTAAATTTTTAGAATATTTGTTCTAGATCTGTAAAGTATGCCATTGGTCCTTTAATATGAATTACATCGAATCTGGATTATTTTGAGTAGTATGGACATTTTAATGATGTTAATTCTTCCTGTCCATGAACACAGTATATGCTTCCACTTGTTTGTATCTTTCTCAATAACGTTTTTCAATGTCTTATAAATTTGCAAGTACAAGTCTTTTACTTCCTTGGTTAAATTTATTCCTCTACTTTTTTTGTTGCTGTTCCAATAGTGAATTGGATTATTTCCTTAATTTCTTTTTCTGACAGTTTGTTATTGGTGTATAAAAATGCCACTGATTTCTAAATATTAACTATTTTGCCTGACCTGTGGTGGAACAGTGGATAAAGTATTGACCTAGAATGCTGAGGTCACCAGTTCGAAACCCTGGGCTTGCCTGGTCAAGGCACATATGGGAGTTGATGCTTCCTGCTCCTCCCTTTTCTCTCTCTCTGTCTCTCTCTCTTTCCTCTCTAAAATATATAAATGAAATCTTTAAAAAAAAAAAACTTTATATCCTGCCACTTTGCTGAATTCTTTCATCTGGTCTAGTAGTTATTTGAGATTTTTCTGTGTACAGTATCATCAGCAAATAATGACAGTTTTACTTCTTCTATTCCAATTTGGATGCCTTTTATTTCTTTTTGTCTCATTGTGGCTAGGAATTCCAATACTTTGTTAAATAAGAGTGGTAAAAGGGTAAACCCCTGCCTTATTCCAGACCTTAAGGGGATTGCTTTTAATATTTTTCTATTGAGTATGATGTCAGCTGTTGATTTATCTATATAACCTTTACTATGCTGATTTGTCCCACTTTACTGAGAGTTTTAATCATAAATGAGTATGGATTTTTCAAATACATTTTCTGCATCTATTGATATGATCATATGATTTTGCTTCTTCATTTTGTTTATGTAATGAATCACATTTATTGATTTGCAAATACTGTACCAGCCTTGCTTTCCCAGAATAAATTCTACTTGATTATGATGTATGATCTTTTCTTTTTTTTTTTTTTTTTTTTTTTTTTACAGGGACAGAGAGAGAGTCAGAGAGAGGGATAGATAGGGACAGACAGGAACAGAGAGAGGTGAGAAGCATCAATCATTAGTTTTTCGTTGCCGTTGCGACACCTTAGTTGTTCATTGATTGCTTTCTCACATGTGCCTTGACCGCAGGCCTTCAGCAGACCGAGCCACCCCTTGCTGCAGCCAGCGACCTTGGGTCCAAGCTGGCGAGCTTTTGCTCAAGCCAGATGGGCCCGCGCTCAAGCTGGCGAGCTCGGGGTCTCGAACCTGGGTCTTCCGCATCCCAGTCAGACGCTCTATCTACTGCGCCACCGCCCGGTCAGGCTGATCTTTTCTTTGATTGCTGGATCCAGTTTGCTAATATTTTAAGAATTTTAGCGTCTATGTTCATCAGAGGAATTGAACTATAGTCTTCTTTCTTTGTAGTGTCTTTACCTGGTTTTGGAATTAGGGTAATGCTCGCCTCATAAAATGAGCTTGGAAGTCTTCCCTCCTCTTGAATTTTTTGGAATAGCTTGCAAAGGATGGGTGTTAGTTCTTTGAAAATTTGGTAAAATCTTCCTGTGAAGCTATTTGTTCCAACTTTTGTTTCCTGGGAGTGTTTTGATAATGGTTTCAATTTCATTTGTTGTAATCAATCTGCTCAGATGTTCTGATTCTTCCAAATTCAGTTTTGGAAGATTGTATGTTTCTAGGTTACTCAATTTGTTGGCATATTGTTCTTCATATTTTCAATGTATTTGCTTTTTTTTATTTTATTTTATCAATTTTACAGAGGAGACACAGAGTGAGACAGAGAAAGGGGGGAGGAGCTGGAAGAATCAACTCCCATATGTGCCTTGACCAGACCAGTGCAGGGTTTTGAACTGGCGACCTCAGTATTCCCAGGTCGATGCTTTATCCACTGCGCCACCACAGGTCAGGCTGTTCTTCATATTTTCTTATAATCCTTTGTATTTCTGTGGTGTCAGTTGTTATCTTCTCTTTCATTTCTAATTTTATTTATATGGGTCCCCTGTTTTTTTCTTCATGAGTCTGATTAAAGGTTAGTCAATCTTCTTTACTTTTTCAAAGAACCAGCTCTTGGTTTTATTGATATTTTGTATTTTTTTTTTTTTTTTTAGCCTTTATGTCATTTATTTTGGCTCTCTCTTTATTATTTATTGCCTGTTACTCCCTCTGGGCTTTGTTTGTTTTACTTATTCTAGTTCTTTTAGGTGCAGGATAAGATTCTTTATTTGAAAGTTCTCTTGCTTCTTGAGGTATGTCTGTAACGCTATCAACTTTTCTTTCAGGACTGCTTTTGCTGTGTTCCATAGATGTTGGGTTGTTATATGTTCATTTTCATTTGTTTCAAGGAAATATTTTCTTTCTTGATCTCATTGTTAACCCATTCATTGTTTAATAACATGCTGTTTAGCCTCCAAGTGTTGAATATATTTTTCAGTTTCTCTATTGTAGTTGATTTCTAGTTTCATGCGATTGTGGCCAGAGATGATGATATGATTTCAGTCTTCTTAAATTTATTGTGATTTGTTTTGTGTCCTAACATGTGGTGTGTCCTAGAAAATTTACCAAAAAACTTGACAAGAATGTATATTCTGCCTGACCAGGTGGTGGCGCAGTGGATAGAGTGCCAGACTGGGATGCGAAAGACCCAGGTCCGAGACCCCGAGCTCGCCAACTTGAGCGCGGGCCCATCTGGCTTGAGCCAAAGCTCGTCAGCTTGGACCCAAGGTCGCTGGCTCCAGCAAGGGGTTGCTAGGTCTGCTGAAGGCCCGTGGTCAAGGCACATGTGAGAGAGCAATCAATGGACAAAATATATAAGACTCTCTCTGTGTCTGTAAAAAATAAATAAATAAATAAACGTTACCTTTAATAAAACATTTTATTAAGTTTTAGAGAAAGAGAGAGAGAAAGGAGGGAGTATGGTAGCCAGAAGCATCAACTTGTAGTAGTAGTTGCTTCTCTTATGTGCCTTGACTGGGTAAACCCAGGGATTTGAACCAGCGATCTCAGAATTCCAGTTCGATGCTTTGTCCACTGCACCACCACAAGTCAGGCCTCCTTCAGTTTTAAATGATAGGTCCTGACCAGTTGGCTCAGTGCTAGAGCATCATCCTGGTGTGTGGATGTCTTGGATTCTATCCTGGTCAGGGCAGGGCACACAGGAGAAGCAACCATCTGTTTCTCTACCCCTTCCCTCTCTCTCTCTCTCTCTCTCTCTCTCTCTCTCTCTCTTTCTTTCTCCCTTCTACAGTCATGGCTCTATTGTTTCTAGCAAGTTGGCCTAGGGCACTGAGGATGGCTCTGGTGGCCTCCTTTTCAGGCTCTAAAAGTAGCTCTGTTGCCAAGCAATGGAACAATGGCTCTAGATGGGCAGAGTATCACTCCATGGGGGGCTTGCTGGGTGGATCCCGGTTGGGGACCATGTGGGAGTCTGTCTCTGCCCCCTTTTTACTTAATTTAAATTTTTTTTTTATAGGAAGAGAGAGTGATAGACAGGAACGGAGAGTGGTGAGAAGCATCAATCATTAGTTTTTCGTTGCCATCGCAACATTGATTGCTTTCTCACATGTGCCCTCACCAGACCAAGCAACCCTTTGGTGGAGCCAGTGACCTTGGGTCCAAGCTGACGAGCTTTTTGCTCAAGCCAGATGGGCCCGCGCTCAAGCTGGCAAGCTCGGGATCTCGAACCTGGGTCTTTCGCATCCCAGTCCGACGCTCTATCCACTGCGCCACCGCCTGGTCAGGCTAAAAAAAAATATTTTTAATGATAGTTTTGCTGAAAAAGAGTAGTCTTGGTTGTAGATTCTTGTTTTGCATTATTTTGAATATTTCTTGCCAGTCCCTTCTGGCCTGAAGTGTTTCTATTGAGAAGTCTGATGTCAGCCTTATGGGGGCTCCTTTGTAGGTAATTAATTGCTTTTCTCTTACAGCTCTTAGGATTCTTTCTGTGTCTTTTATCTTTGGCATTTTAATTATGATGTATCTTAGTGTGGGCCTCTTTGGGTTCATCTTGAATAGGATTCTCTGCTTCTTGAACAGAAGAATTATTCATCAGTTTAGGGCAGTTTTCAGCTCTGATTTTTTTCAAACAAGTTCTCTATTCCTTGCTCATTCCCTTATGCTTCAGGAACCCCTATGATGCAGATGTTGTTTCTCTCCATGTTGTCACAGAGCTCTCTTATATTTTCCTCAGCATTTTTGAGCCTCTTTTCTTTTTGCTGCTGTTTCTGTGCATACCTTTTATCTTGTCCTCTAAATCGTTGACTCCATCTTCCACTTAATCCAACCTGCTGTTCTTCTAGTGCAATCTTCATTTCAGATATTGTTATTTGCCAGTTCTGATTGGTTCTTTTTTATGGTTTCAGTATCCTTTCAATGCATACTAAATTCTCATTGTGATCATCCATCCTTACCCTGAAATCTTTGAGCATTGTAATAGCTGTTATTTTATATTCTGCATCTGGTAATTTTGTTACTTTCATTTCATTTAATTCTTTCTCTTGGGATTTTTCTTGTTGATTCATTTGAGTTATATTTTATTGTCTGTTCATTTTGTCTATTTATTAGGTAGCTGTTCTCTGACTCCCATATTTGTTTGATGTTTTTATGAGGAAAGTGGGCTCGGTTGTACTAACCTCTAGGCCACCTAAACTCCTTGCTCTAGGAATGTATCTTGGGCTTATATGTACCCTCTTGTATGTGAGTCTTGAATGCTGTTGGCCCTTTCATAGGTCTAGTTAGCCATTCAGGCTGGCTGGCTGTAAGAGTCAACGTTGATCACGTGTATTAGATGCTGCGCAGTCTGTCCTGTGGAGTTATGGCAGCTGAGGTTGGGATAACAACTTTTGTGTGACCTCATACTTCAGGGGTTTCTTTGTCAGGAGCTCAGTATGGGGAAAGTGCCCCTTACTACTGAGCCTGATCCCTCAACCACAGCGCTGCTGGATATACTGATTCTATTTCTCCCTGGCGAAATGGGCACCAGGTTCAGGTTTGTTGAGGCCAACAGTCTCCTCTGCAGACTGTCCTGGTCTCAGGGAGGAAGTGGGGCTTCCACTGTAGAAATGGTTAAGCCCCTCTACCAATCCCAACAGTAGGCTCCAAGGAACTCACACTTTGAATGTCTGTATTCTAAGTCTCTCCCTTCCTCCTGTGGAACTTAGCCCAGTGGGGTAGGATATGAAAGACTTGGGCGCACTTACTGTGAAGCTCTACCTTGCCCATTGCATGGCAGTTGTGGTGCAGGTGCTGACTGCAGAAAACGGAATTCAAGAATTTTCATGCTCTTCAAAATCATTTCCACCTCTTCTGTGCTCTCTTCTGTGTCTTTAAGCTGTTTTTTATGTTCTTCCTGCCACAAAAGAAGGTTACAGACAGTATTTTAATTTCTTTTTTGTGTGGGTGGGAGGAGAGGAGATAGCGAGGCAGACTCCTGCATGCATCCCATCCGGGATCCACCTGGCAACCCCATCTGGGGCCGGTGCAAGTACTGAGCTGTTAGTTTAGTACAGTGGTTCTTAACCTGGGTTCTATCAAACCCTAGGGGTTCGATGAGTCGGTCTCAGGGGTTCGGAGAAGCCTCTGCCGCGGAGGTAGAGACACACTTGTGTAAAGTCGTGATGACACTTCCCACTTGGCCATCACTTGCTGCAGAGGATCACGGTACATTGCTTGGCCAACCAGTGCTGCGGGGAATTTAGTGCGCGCAGTAGTCAACGGCTGTCGTAGTTGTATGTCTTGTGGTTTCTTTCTTAATATTTTAATCCATACTAAATATGTCGAGCTAAAAAAGAAAGTGGTCGGACGAATATGTACAACATGGATTCACATGTATCACGGAACGGGATGGGAGTCAGCGTCCTATCTGTATGATATGCAGTGCCAACTTGAGCAACTCTAGTCTCGCACCAGCAAAACTAAAGGAACACTTCTTGAAGCTGCATGGAGATGGTGAATACAAGAACACAATGCCTGCTGAATTCAAGGTGAAACAAGCCAGATTCGATGAAAGGGCCACTCTGCCTGCTCTTGGATTTGTACCCATTAACAAACCGATCCTCACAGCATCGTACGAAGTTGCTTACTTGATCGCAAAGCAGGGCAAGCCACACACCATCGGTGAAACACTCATAAAATCAGCTGCGTTAAAGATGGCGCGAGTCTGATACTTGGAACAGCGGCCGAAGGTAAATTATCCCAAATTCCTCTTTCAAATGACACCATCAGCAACAGAATAGAGAACATGAGTAAAGACATCTTGGCTCAAATAGTTGCAAATCTAATTTCAAGTCCGGCAAAATTCAGTCTTCAACTTGACGAGACCACAGACGTTTCTAATCTAAGCCAGCTTGCTGTTTTTATGCGCTATGTGAAAGAAGACATGATAAAAGAAGATTTTTTTATTTTGTAAGCCTCTTACAACAACAACTAAGGCAGCCGATGTGAAGAAGCTTGTGGATGACTTCTTCAGAGACAACAGTCTTTCATGGGATATGGTTTCTGCAGTTTGTACGGACGGAGCTCCAGTCATGCTGGGAAGAAAGTCTGGTTTTGGTGTGCTAGTAAAAGCTGATGCACCACACATCATTGTTACTCATTGTATTCTGCACAGGCATGCGTTGGCAACTAAAACCTTGCCTCCTCCAAAAATGGCAGATGTATTAAAAACTGTGGTGGAATGTGTGAACTATGTGCATAATAGTGCTCTGAGGCACCACATCTTCAGTGAGCTGTGTAAAGAAATGGGCTCTGAATTCGAGGTACTCCTGTGCCATTCTAATGTTCGGTGGTTATCCCGGGGACAGGTGCTGAATTGTGTTTTTGCCATGCGTGTGGAATTAGCCATGTTTTTGCAAGAGCAGCAACATTGTCATGCAGATTGGCTTCAAAAATCCTGAATTCATTGTGATTTTAGCATACATGGCTGATATATTCGCAGCTCTCAATCATCTCAATCAGCGGATGCAGGGCGGTGGAGTCAACATCATGGAAGTGGAAGAAAACCTGAAGGCTTTTAAAAGAAAACTACTGTTATGGAAACGATGAATAGAGAACAATAACTTCGCAAACTTTCCCCTTCTGGACAACTGTGTAAGTAAGATCGAAGATGTGTCTGGAATTGGAGACGGTTCTGTACCCATGAAACTGAAGCAAACAATTGCCACGCACTTAGATGAGCTTGCAAAGTCTCTCAACGGATATTTCCCTACAAGAGAGTCATATCCAGCATGGGTGAGACAGCCGTTTATGTTTACTGTTGAGACAGCAGATGTCAATGATGAATACCTCGACGAAATCATTGAAATTCAGCAGAGCGAGGTTCTCAGGCTTATTTACTTTAGAGTGGAAATTAGCTAAAATTTGCAAATTTAATAGTAACTATAGATAACCTTTCATCTGTATAGAATAAAATTTAAAATGTCACATGCCACAAAACATTTCCTTTTGTAGTTGAAGAAGCCCTGGCCAGATAGCTTAGTTGGTTAGAGCAGTGGTCGGCAAACTCATTAGTCAACAGAGCCAAATAGCAACAGTACGACTGAAATTTCTTTTGAGAGCCAAATTTTTTAAACTTAAACTATATAGCTAGGTACATTCTTTATCGAGGTAGCACCCGCACATGGTATTTTGTGGAAGAGCCACACTCAAGGGGCCAAAGAGCTGCATGTGGCTCGCGAGCTGCGGTTTGCTGACCACTGGTAGAGCATCATCTGGACACAGAAAGGTTGCCAGTCTGAAACCTTGTCAGGACACATACAGAGACAGATCAGTATTTCTAAAATCAATTTTTAAAAAAAAATTTAATAAAGAAGCCCTGGCCAGATCACTTGGTTGACTAGAGCATCGTCCATAAGCACATAGGTTGCCGGTTCAATCCCTGGTCAGGGTATATGCAGTATATGCAGGAACAGATTGATGTTTCTCTCTCTCTCTCTCTCTCTCTCTCTCTCCCTCCCTCCCTCCCTCCCTTCTCTCAAATCAATAAAATAAACAACAAAAAAAGAATTGCCAGGCTGCATTGTCCTAAAAATGTAATCATATGACTCCAAAGTGAGTTCCCCCAAATGCATTACAAAGTACAGTATTTCCAAAGATTTTCTGATTTTCTTTGTTTTTGTCAATAATGTATCATAGTTTACCGTATTTCTCGCTTAACATTTTTGCATAATACTGAAAGGTTATTCTTTGTTAGAATGTATGCTTTACAGACATTAAATTTTCTCCATTTTGCAATTCTTTCTCTAACTTTTTATTATGAAGGCACCTACTGCCCTCTGGCTCCTGATCTCCACAGCCCTCCTGCCCTGGACTTTTTCCTCATGAAATGCATTGTTACATTTCAGGATTGAATTGTTTTCTCAAGCTTTTAACTTAAACACACAGGATTCACACAGACAATTCAAGCCCTTAAAAAGTGCTTACTCATTGATGCCTTGCGGTAATGCTTTGAGGTGGGTACCACAGCTATCTGAATTTTACAGATGAGGAAACAGCAGAGTTGAAACTGGCCCACAGTCACTCAACTGTGAGGTGGGGAGCCAGGATCCCAATCCCTGCAGTCCGTGCTCTGCGCCATTGTGTCCTGCTACCCTTTAAGGCAGTGACCCTCTTTCCGCCGCTAGATGCCTAGTGCAGCACCTGGCACACAGCAGCCTCCCAAGACTATGCTGTTCCCATGCTGACTTCTTGTTCCACTACCCTTCTCCCTCCCTCTGATCAATATTCTTAAACATGCCAAGTACACACTCACCTCAGGGCTATTGCACACACTGCTCCTGATGCCTAGAGTCCTCTTTCATGGGTGTATGGCTTGTTGCCTCAACAACTTCAGGCTCTGGCTCAAGATCCACCTTCACTGGTTATCCTATTTAAAATTGCAAAGCCTCCCATTCCAGAGCACTTATCACCATCTGACATGCTATCCACATTATTTTCTATTTTCATTTCTTGGCTTCCTACCCCCACTAAAATAGAGGCTCCAGAAGGGCACAGATTTTTTGCCTTGTGTCATTTCTGTATCTTCAATACCTAGATCACTGTGTCCCCAGTAAGTAACTTCTGCAGTCCTATGTACCTTTGGTGGGGTTTTTTCCAGGCTGCATAATAGTTTTAAGTCTTTAAATTGGGCGGATCATTTGGAAATGGAGTGTTCATGAAAAAGTATTTCTGGTTTTTCTTTGAAATCCGGAGAATTGGGATGCTGAGGCTTGTGTTCCTGCAAAGGCTATACAGGTGGGACCAGCACCCATCATCCCACTCACAGACTGTCCCTCACCACCTTTCAGGTCCTGCTGGCATTTAGTGTGTGGCCCCTAATGTTCAGTTAGCTATGGGCCTTCTGCAGATACATAGAGCCCACAAGGACACACTGCATCTGAGAGGAACTATGGGTCCCAGGCTGAAGAGACCTTCAGGATTAGCTCACTCTGTGCTCTCTGATGAGGTGGGACACCATCCCCAAGAGGCTTACCACCCTCCCTGATCCTTCCTCGGCATCTGTTAGAGTCCCTCATTCACAGTGAAAATCAGGGCCCTACATCACCATCTCTCAGGCCCTGTTAGCATGAAGCCCTGCACAACCAGTCCTCGTGGGGTTAGAACAGCTGTTGAGCCATCTTTCCTTTGGCAATGGGGCAGTATTGGCTGAGTGACCAGCGATCCATCCTCACCCTCCCCATCACCATCAGCTGGAACCTCAGGCCCATGTCTTCTTCACTCATCATTGGGCTTCTAGTCCCCTCTTCCTCCTCCTGGAGGCTGCAGCTCAGCCATGCAGCCCAGAGGCGTACACTGTTTCACATGCCTCCGCAGCTGGTAGGCCTGCAAGTGCTGGTCAGGAGTGTCAACTCTCGGCCGCAGGTTGCCTCCACACAGCTAGCTGTACCAGAAAAAATGTCAAAGCAGCTTTGGTGTGACTGCTGAGAGCTAGACAGTCACTGACAAATATGGAATAGTGTTTAAGGACATCCTACAACTACCAGGACAAGTTAGGCATCTTCTCTGTGGTCCCTGCATCTTCAGCAAAATGCAGGACTTATAAAGAACCTATTCATTGGAATTCTGACAGCAAAACTCCCATGTAGCCAGAGCTTCTGCACAGTGATAGAATGATGATGATGAGATGTCACATTGGATCTGTGGGAGGATCATGCTATATTTTGTCCAGTTACCTTCCAGCATACCTCACTGGAGTCTGATATGGTAACTTTCTTTAAGTGGAGTTTACACTCCTGAGGCCTCAGTGAGGCCAGGATCACAGAGGGCAATTAACACAGTGAATGCAGAAGGGAACATGAGAGCAGGTATGAATGAAGCCCCCCAGCCACTGAGGATAGCACAGAACTCGTGGAGTTACAATGATTATAACTGAACTGCACATCACGTGGCCAGTATTTTTACTAAGCAATCAGGAGCTCAGATCCAAACACCATTTAATTCACCCTGACTCTAGGGGCTTCATCTAGAATACACAGCATTTTTTTGGCCCCTAAAAGAACTGGCCACATCACCCTCACAGCTCTGAGGCTCCATCAAATGTCACTTGGGCATTTGAGATCTTGCTGCCTGGCATATGTCATCAGTTTGACTCAATCTTTTTTGGTTTTTTTTGTCACACTTAAGCCAGGTCTCAAACCACATGGTCAGAGAGAAGGAAGGTGCACAGGGCAGCAGTGAGGCTCTGAACCTCCAGCCCAGATTCCTTTCAACAGTCACTGTCAGCTCATGTCTCGGGCCACGTCATCACTTGACACACAGCTGTTCTCTAGGACGGGTTATCCTGAGAGGCACCTGCTCATGGACAGCTCCCAGGAGGACAGCTGCCGTGCTCTTCTGGGAGGGAGAGAGAAGGAAGAACCAGGGCTGAGGCACCTCCACCAAAACGTGCTTCCTCTCGAGTCTCCCGCGGCAGACGGTCCTCCAGTCACCCCATCCCAGGACCAGGACTCCAAGTGTCAGAGTGCTTAGGCATCCCAATAGCACTTCTACTCTGTCACCTGCAGCCATTGTGCTCTGAACCCTGGCGCCTGACAGCAACCTCTGCAGGGAGCTGCTGCAGGCTTAGTATGGGAGCCCCTGCAGCTCCACTTTGCAACTATCTAAATGGTCAGTTAGCCCATAAGCATCCACAAACTGAATTCTTTCCAGTCCTTTCCATCTCCCTCTTTATGGAAGTGAGATGCAGATGGAGCTGGCCCAGCTCCAGAGTGCACAGGCTGCCCTCCTGCTCCTCTGAGCCTTCCCATTAACAGTGGGGACTGTGCCGTCCCCTCACTGAGAGGTAGGTTCTGAGCCCTCCCCATGAATCCAGGCTTGATTAAACAATGTTGGATTTGGTCACTAGGTTTATAAAATAAAACAAAAAGTGCTGGGACCTCCCATGGCATCACCCGAGCTGCTCCCCTGCTAGTGCCTGTCCAACCTACTTGGTTCTGTGACCTCTTAGACCAGGGGTCCCCAAACTTTTTACACAGGGGGCCAGTTCACTGTCCCTCAGAATGTTGGAGGGCCAGACTATAAAAAAAAAAACTGAACAAATCCCTATGCATGCTGCACATATTTTAAAGTAAAAAAACAAAACAGAAACAAATACAATATTTAAAATAAAGAACAAGTAAATTTAAATCAACACACTGACCAGTATTTTTCAATGGGTGCGGATGCATCCTGTGCTTCTCTCACTGACCACCAATGAAAGAGGTGCCCCTTCCGAAAGTGCGGTGGGGGCAAATAAATAGCCTCAGGGACCGCATCTGGCCCGCAGGCCAGCTGTAGTTTGGGGACCCCTGTCTTAGACCTTCCTCAGCACCACCCACAGATGCACCAGCTCCCTCCCACGTATCTGCACCCACCCTCACCACAGCAAATTCAAAGGTGCCTTAACTAGTCTGCAGATGCCTGTACTTCCCTCCTCTGGACTTTCATCAGTGTGACTTGGGGGGGGGGGGTCTAACTCATAAAGAAGCAAAAACCAGCTTATGTTGCAGCAGGATTGCTTATGTGAGGTATCTTCTGCTTGTGACACCAGTTAACTCCTTAACCTCAAAGAGTTCAAACTGGCCATTTGGCTCAGTGGTAGAGCATTGGCCCGGCATGTCTTTCTCTTCCCCTCCCACAGTCATGTCTCAATTGGTTTTATTCACCCAGACTTTGGGCTACTGGTCAATAGCTTTTGCTTAATAAGGTATAAAATTGTGAATTAAAAGGAATTATGTCTGTCCATGATGCTGCAGAGCATATAATTCACCCTGCAGTCAGAAGGGAAGACCCAGGCACTGTATTTCTCTACTCTAATTAGATATTTTCCCTCCTATTGACAAAACCTCTGTTCTGTCATTAGTCTTCAACTGGAGTTCCACTTGATTGCCCATTTCTAGTGCTGCTCCCCTTTGTCTGGTCCTGACTGCTTTGCCTTAGACCTCTCTGTTCTCCAATGTTTTATACAATGAGTTCCTACCAATTTCACTTCTTTAAACATCTTTTAAATCCATCCTCCTTATTTTCTTCCTTTATCATTACTACACATACTCAGGCATGTGTTATTTTTATTTGTATCATTGAAAGATACAAATAAAAGTTCTCCACATTGCCCCACCAGTTTATTCTACATACTGTAGACAGGTCTTTCTAAATGTCAGTTCTACTTTAATTGCATACCATTGCTTTTCTTATATGATTTTAGTTTCTCACCTTACAGTAAAATTGAATTTTCTTCCAAAGACAGACAAACCCTTTGTAATCTTGCCCCTGCATACCTACTTCTTCAGTCTCATTTTAAATTAGTTTCTGCCTACCTTCTCCTCTCACCTCTGCCTCCCTGTTGCTTTCCAATGCATTTGAAGTTCAACTACAGTGACCTTCCTTGTGTCTTCCAGTGTCTCATTTTTTTCTTTCCCAGTTCTTTTTCCAGCCCTTTTTATAACTTCAACTTTTCCTTCACTCTTTATCTTAGTTTTTATTTTTCCTGAGAAGCCTTCCCTGAACCACCAGTAGTCTAGGTAAGGTAGCACTATTGGATTCTCTTATTTCATCATGTTTCTCTCCCCAAAGATTGCTACTTCTTTGAGAATAGTGACATTTTATTCATCTCCAGCATCTAGGGCAGAGACTGGAACATGCAGATACTTAAAACATAAATAGCCCATTTTATAATGAGATAATATTGGAGGTGCCTAACTTTTAAATCCAAGAACTCTTCTCTGGTTCCAGCAGTTACCAACTATTATTCACCCTCCATAAATACATATTTTAAGTGTTCTCCAAATACATTAATTCTTTGGGTGATTTCCCTATGAAAACTAAAGATTACATAGTCCAAGAACCATTTCTTTGTTCATTCAAATAAACAATAATTCTTTAATTGCTAAATCCTTTATGGAGTTATATGAGATAATGAGTTAATTTAGTAAGAGAAACAATGTCCATGATCATCTGATAGCATCTTTCCTCATTTCTCCCCTTCTCAATAAATACTTTGAACAGTAAGTCATTTTTGTGTTATATTTTTGTTCAGTGAACATCTAATGAACAGATACTATGGAGAAGGCAGTGTTAAACTGATGATATAATTGACTAGTTTAGGATTATAACAGTATTAAAAAGGCTAATTCTGTCTTTATTTTGTGTTTTAAATTTATGGTTCACAGTTTTTTTACTTGTTTTTCTGTATCAGAGTGTAAACTTTTGGATGACAGAGCTCATTTTATTTACTAATCCTGTATCTTCTGTCTACCACTGGATATAGAATGCTATGTAAAAGAGATAGTCTGTTCTGTATTAGAAGTTAGGCTTTATAGGGCCTTTAACACTTTGTTAAGATTTTGACACTAACTCTGAAATGCAAGGACCTTTGGGAAGATGAGTGACATGATCTGACATGTTTTCAGAGCACTTCTTGGCTCCTATGTTGAGAATAAATTGTACAGTGCAGCGTGAAAACAAGGAGACCAATTACTATTTTGTGAGAGTATTGTAATAGAAGAGAGATGATGATGGCTTAGCAAAAGTGATGGCAATCAAAGGAGAAATGATAGTATTTAGGATTTGTTTTGAAGATAGAAATAAGATGATTTAAATGCAGATGCAACATGGCCTGTGAAGGAAAAATGAATCTAGGTGTTCTGGAATTGAGCAACTAGAACGATAGAGCTTCCAAAAAATTGTAACAAAGGAATAATGTGAGAAGTAGATTTTATTGGGTAAAGATTAAGAATTTTGTTTTGCATATTGTAAGTTTAATATGCCTATTAAACTCCCAAAGGGAGGTGTTGAGTAGACAGATAGATAAATAAATCTAGGTTTCAGGGAGTGATCCATGATGAAGATCTGTTTTTATGATGGAGATATGTTAAATATAATGTTCTGGACATGTTAAACACATGAAAGTAATTAATAAGCAATGCAAAGCAGTATATGTAGTAGGTAAGTATGTAAGTACCAAAATGAATGCTGGAGAAAATATGTGCAGTAGCACCCAGAGAAGGAAGATGTGCAGTCTGGGAAGGGTTCTGAGAGAAGCCAGGTTTGAAGTGGCCTAGAGGCGTGTGTTGAAATTCAGTAGTTACAAAGGAGAGAGGTGTCCCAGACCCATAACCTGGGGAGTGAGAACCACACAAAACTCTTCAGACACAGATGAAATCAGCCCACCCATCTAGGAATGCATGTATGGAAGTCCCAAATTAGATTATAAATGATAGAGCTGTGTAAAAACTGGTGTAAACTAACCTGGTAAAAGGTATTTCTAGAGACTTCTGAGTTAGCAAATAACATATATAATGCATTGTTTTCAATAAATGAATCTGGTGGCCACATGGAATCTATTCAGTTTTGCAAATCCAGCTTTAGTATTTTCTTTAAAATATTGTCCATCTCATGAACAGACACTTCTCCCAGGAAGAACTACAAATGGCCAACAGATATATGAAAAGATGCTCATCTTCATTAGCTATTAGAGAAATGCAAATCAAAACCACAATGAGATACCACCTCACACCTGTTAGATTAGCTATTATCAACAAGACAGGTAATAACAAATGTTGGAGAGGCTGTGGAGAAAAAGGAACCCTCATCCACTATTGGTGGGAATGTAAAGTTGTACAATCATTATGGAAGAAAGTATGGTGGTTCTTCAAAAAACTAAAAATAGAACTACCATATGACCCAGCAATCCCTCTGTAAGGTGACCAGATTTTAAAATTGGTAAAGCGGGACACCATTGACGGGGAGTTCTTGATTAAAAATTTGGTCTATATGGAGCAAAAAAATTTTTTCATAGAATGCAAAAGTAGTATTGTAATATATTTTTTTAAATCGGGACTTTTTCAAAACGCCATGGGACGCGGGACAAATTGTTAAAAATCAGGACTGTCCTGCCAAAAGTGGGATGTCTGGTCACCTTACCCCCAAAACTCAAAATCATTGGTACGTAAAGACACATGCAGCCCCATGTTCACTGCAGCATTGTTCACAGTGACCAAGACATGAAAACAACCAAAAAGCCCTTTCATAGATGATTGGATAAAGAGGATGTAGTACATACATACTATGGAATACTACTCAGCCATAAGAAATGATGACATCGGATCATTTACAATAACATGGATGGACCTTGATAACATTATACTGAGTGAAGTAAGTAAATCAGAAAAAACTAAGAACTTTATGATTCCATACATAAGTGGGACACAAAAATGAGACTCATGCACATGGACAAGAGTGTGGTAACCACCACACACCAGGGGAAGGGGAAAGGAGGAGAGGCAGGAGTTAGAGGGAGAGGAGGGGCACAAAGAAAACCAAATAGAAGGTGACAGAAGACAATCTGACTTTGGGTGATAGGTATACAACATAATCAAATGTCAAAATAACCTGAGATGTTTTCTCTGAATCTGTGTACCCTAATTAATCAATGTCACCCTGTTAAAATTAATTGTCTAAATAAAAAAAGGAATGTTGCCTGACCAGGTGGTGGCGCAGTGAATGAAGTGTTGGACTGGGATGCGGAGGACCCAGGTTTGAGACCCCAAGGTCGCCATCTTGAGCGTGGGCTCATCTGGTTTGAGCAAAGCTCACCAGTGTAGACCCAAGGTGGCTGGCTAGAGCAAGGGGTTACTCAGTCCGCTGAAGGCCCATGGTCAAGGCACATATGAGAAAGCAATCAATGAACAACTAAGGTGTCGCAACAGAAAACTAAAGATTGATGCTTCTCATCTCTCTTTGTTCCTGTCTGTCTGTTCCTATCTATCCCTCTCTCTGACTCTCTCTTCGTCTCTGTAAATAAAATAAAAAAGTAAAAAATAAAAAAGAAATGTTAATTTAAAAAAAAAGAAAACAAGAAAAATAATGAAGCAGACAGGGAGAGGGGACTCTCTCGCTTAGATCCTGCCATCAGCATTGCAGAGGAGAGACAGCCAAGATGGCAGAGTGCTGAAGGAGAAGCCAGTTCGTGCAGAGAGAAGAGACAGAGAACCGAGGTGAATATCGCTGGTGAGGTAGAAACCTTTGATTCTAGGAATACTCGGATGAGTCAGTGGCTTTGGGAGCCCTGAATGGAAAAGGAAGTGATTTCCCACTGTGTATTTCTCACCTGCCAGGTGCAAGCTAGGATTAAAGGTAATGGCCCACCAAAATATTGTCCATCAGAGCCCTGGAGTCTAATGGATAAAGAAAAAAATAATCCCATAGCTATGAAGTGCCCTCACTGTTTTAAAATATAAATAAACCTAACAAAAATATTTATGAGTCATATTAATACTATGGCTTTTATTTTCTTTTCCAAGTGAGAGGCAGGGAGATAGACTCTCACCTGCACCCCTACCAGGGTCCCTCTGGCAACCCCCTTCTGGGTCTAATGGTCAGCCCATCTGTGGCCATACTCGCAACAAAGCTATTTTTAGTGCCTGAGGCAGAGGTTCCATGGAGCCATCCTCAGCACCCAGGCCAGTGTGTTTGAACCAGTTGAGCCATGGCTGCAGGAAGGAAGGTGAAAGAGAGCCGGGGGGGGGGGGGGCGGGAGGCAGGGCGAGGTGGAAAAACAGATGGTCACTTTCCTGTGTGCCCTGACTAGGAATCAAACTCGGGACATCCACACAATGAACCAAAGCTCTACCACCAAGCCGACCATCCAGGGCCTATGCTATGGATTTGAATAGTCTAAAGCAATATATAGCTTTTGGTTCTAGGCAAGGCTGTCTTTTAGTCCTGTAAAAAAAATAGACAATTTTCCCTTGGCCAGGAAAAAGTACCTTACAGAAGGGGAAGGTAACAAAGGAACTAAAGAGGTTAAAATACTTTAAAACTCTGAACATGTTTGCCTTCCATGAAGTGGCTGTACTTGCCCTGTTTGAGTTTCACCTTGGTTTTCTAAGCAGACTTTATAATCTGAGTCTTTCTCTGGAGGTAATATAGGGTGCAAGCCCCTTTAAAGAAGGTATTTGTGCTTGTTGGCAGCTCCTGGAGCTCTGTTCTGTCTAGTTGTTAAGATCTCCAGAGTGGCACATGGGCTTTGTGTAATTTCTATCTGCACCCAGACAACCGGACTTCATTTCATTTTATTTGCATTTAATAATATGCTGCCTTTCTTTAGCTGTTAAATTGTGAATTATCAAACACTATCAAATTCTCCTTCCCATATACCAACTACACTTACTTTGACACAGACCCATTGGTTACATGCCATTGGTTCCAGAGAAAAAAGCGGGGCTTCATGTCCATGTATTTCAGGGTGAGAAAACTCTTATATATTTCTTTTGGAGGCAAAATATTCCATTTCTGATCTAATGTGTACACTGGAAATAGAGCAAGCTTTGTGGTGTATTCATTTTTAATTATTAAAACTGGAGAGATCATTCATGCCTCTTTGAAGTTCTTATTTTATTTTCAGGAGAGGAAATGAATGTAAAAGTCATTACATATGAAGCATGGTAGACAGTGAAGGTAAAAAGAAGAAAAAGAAACAATGACGAAAGGAATAAAATGTATGGGGGAATAATAATTACAGATAGGAAAGAAACTGTAGTAATGAGAACAAAGGAGAGAGTGACGTCAGAAATGGCGCCGTGAGGGGTGCTCCCAATATCTTCCCCTGATATTTCAACAAATTCAACAACTAGAGACAGAAAAACAATCTCAGGAGCATCTGAAACACACATACATCAAACAAAGGTACAATTGGGTGAAAAGCTGACTGAATATATAATACACTCTGAAGGAAATAATACGGAGAACAGAGTATTCCACTTCCCTCACTGACCTGAGGAAGGGCTGCTTTCACTTGCAACTGAGAGGGAAGGCTAGGGAAGAAGCTGACCAGAGCAGACGTTCAAGTCACGGAGAGAGTGGGCCGGCAGCTCAGCCTGAGATTGCCAACGCAGAGCTAGCACGAGCAGCAGACCCCCGCAGAGGTGGGCAAGCAGGTTGCCTGTGGAGACCTGCACCAGAATGGCTTTGGGCTTTACATTCCCAGGCTGCCATCGTGGTGTGCGAGTGGCTCCACCTGGCACCTCTGGTGTGGGTGTGCACATTGGTGGACAGAGGGGCTGGGTTAGAGACTGTCAGCAGTGGACTTCTGCATGGGCTGTAGCCTATGTTTCTGTGTGATCCCGGCTCCGCGACCAACAGCACGGGAAGTGCGCAAGGGCCAGGATCCCGGCTCCCTGACCAACAGCACAGGAAGTGTGCAAGGGCCGGGATCCCTAGACCTGGACCTGTCCAGGCAGTGTGCCTCTGCTAGCTGATACAGGTTATAAAGCACATTTCCGCGGAGCAGACCTGAGGAAGTGCTGGGTGCTGGGTGCTGGGTGGGCCGCACAAGCAGCTCGCTGCAGGCTTCCCAACAAGGCACAAGGGAGAAGCCTGTAGAGATCAGACCCACAGAACGCTGAGGCAAACTAGACATACCCAGGGACCCTTAGAAAGGAGCCTGACCAGAATTCAGCTCACTGCCCTGCCTGTTTATGCTAGCAACTCTGGTTGACAAAGCCTTACCCAAAACTATGCTTGGAGTGGACCCAGAGGAGGGACTTGGCAGTTCTTAGGGTCTCTTGCTCTGTAGGCAGTGGCTGGGGCATCTTCCCACCAGCTGATACAGGTTATAGAAAGACACCTCAAAAGCAACCGACTCCCAGCCCTGCCTGCATATGCTGGAAGCCCTGAATGGCAAAGCCTTACCCAAAACTGTGCTTTGAGCAGGGTTGGAGGGGATACTTGGCAGCTCTTAGAGCCTCTTGCTCTGCAAGCAGTGGCTGGGTAAACTTCACAGCTGGGTCCCCAGGCTGCTAGCTTAGGAAGAAGAGATGTGAGAGGCACCGGGAAAACTGATGCTCCCATTGTCAGAGCCTGAAAATACTAACAAGCCCTGCCAACCAACGGGACTGAGGCCTAGCTTATGTCATCACCATAGTGACACATTAACTGCAAATTCCTACTCAAGAGTGCCACAGGGGCAAAACCTGGGGTACATTGCCACTGGCCAAAAAGAAAAAAAAACCCAAGAAGATACCCTCTCAAAACCAGGAAAAAACCACATTTTTAATAATTTTTTTCTTGTATTTTTCATCATTTTTTTTCCACCTTGGTCATTTTATCTTCTTTCTGTTTTATTCTTTCCTTTTCATTTTGAACTTCATTACCCATAGGTGTTACATTTTTCATTCCTTTTTTTTTCCTATGAGGATTACATTCCAAAAACCTTAACTCTTTCTTTTTTATTTTCTTTTTTGTCTTTTTTCTCTCTTCTTGTTTCTTCTTTTCTCTTTCACTTTTCTCTTATTCAATTGTTATTCACAAACAAATTATTTTATTTTGGATCCAAATTTTTCTTTGTGGCATTTTGTGTGTTTTTTACTTCATTTTTTTTATCTCTGTCATTTCCCCCCAACTCCGGCTCTCCATTCTATGTAGTTTTTGTTCCACTTCACACAGTAGAATTTTCATTTTTCACTGTATTCTTTCAATTCTTTTTCTTTTTATCTTCTTTTCTCTTTCACTTTTTCTCTCATTTGATCATCACTTACAAACAAATTATTTTATTCTTGATTCAAAGTTTTTCTTTGTGGCATTTTGTGTGTTTTTACTTTGTTTTTTATATTTTCTCATTTTTTCCCAACTCAGACTCTTCGTTCTATGTAGTTTTTGTTCCACTTAACAATAGAATTTTTATTTTTTCACTATATTTTCTTAATTTTTTTATCATCTCTTATTAGTGTTATTAACAATACCACTCTCAAATGCCTTTAAGGAAAAAGAACTCAAATATCATGGATGCAAAAGACAGATATGTAGCTCAGATATGTGAGGAAAAATCTATAGAAAAAAATTTTAATTGCCTGGAAACCTTGGAGTTAAATGACAGAAAATTTAAATTGAAGTCCTAAAAATACTCAGGGAAATACAAGAAAACACAGAGAGGCAATTTAGGGAGCTCAAAAAACAATTCAATGAAAAGAAAGAATACATTACCAAGGAAATTGAAACTATGAAAATGAATCAAACAGAGATGAGAAACTCAATTCATGAACTGAAAAACAAGGTAACAAGCTTAGCTAATAGAACAGGCCATATAGAGGAGAGAATTAGTGAGATAGAAGACAGGCAACTAGAGACACTACAGAAAGAAGAGGAGAGACTCACTAATTTAAAAAAAAAAAAAGTCCTACAGGAATTGTCTGACTCCATCAGAAAGAGCAACATAAGAATAATGGGTATATCAGAAGGAGAAAAATGGAATGCAGAACATATTCAAACAAATAATAGATGAGAACTTCCCAAGCCTGTGGAAATAATTAGAGCTTTGAATTCAAGAAGCAAACAGAGCACCGAATTATCTTAACCCTAACAAACCTACTTCAAGGCACATTATAATGAAACTATAACAAACCAATGACAAAGAAAAAATTCTCAGGGCAGCCAGGGAAAAGAATACAACATATATGGGAAGGTCCATTAGATTATCACCAGATTTCTCAGCAGAAACTCTACAAGCCAGAAGAGAGTGAACCCCAATATTTAAAGTTCTGAAAGAGAGGAACTTCCAGCTAAGAATACTATGACCATCAAAGGTATCCTTCAAATACGAAGGAGAAATAAAAACATTCACAGATACAGCCTGACCTGTGGTGGTGCAGTGGATAAAGCGTTGACCTGGAAACACTGAGGTCACCAGTTCAAAACCCTGCACTGGTCTGGTCAAGGCACATATGGGAGTTGATGCTTCTAGCTCCTCCCCCCTTTCTCTCTCTCTCTCTGTCTGTCTCTCTCTCTCTCACTCTGTGTCTCCTCTCTAAAATAAATAAATAAAAATAAATTTTAAAAAATTAAAAAAAACATTCACAGATACAGAAAAAAATGAGGGCATTTATCATCAGAAAACCCCCACTTCAGGAAATACTAAATGGGGTTTTCTGACCAGATACAAAGAACAAAACAAAACAAAACTACAAGTAAAAGCTCCATCAAGATCACAATAAAAACAGGATTAATTTGTGACAACAAAAACAAAAAAGGGGAGAGGACAAAGATTAACAGTAGCAAAGGAGGATGGAGTGCAGAAGCACTCATGAGATAATTTACACGTGGCTAAAAAAAAGAAGTAACAGAGGAAAGAAGTATGGAATGTAACCAAACAAAAACAAATGATAGAAAAACAAAAGAGAAGAACCAAACAAGATACAAAGCTATCAGAAAGGAATATATAAAATGGCAATAGGAAACCCTCAAGTGTGAATAAATACACTAAATGAAAATGGATTGAATTCACCAATAAAAAGACACAGAGTAGCAGAATGGATTAGAAAAGAAAATCCAACTGTATGCTGCCTTCAAGAAACACATCTAAGCTATAAGGATAAAAACAAATTCAAAGAGAAAAGTTGGAAAAAGATTCTCCAAGCAAATAACATCCAAAGAAAAGCAAGTGTAACCATACTCATATCTAACAATGCTGACTACAAGACAGTAAAGGTAATCAGAGACAAAGATGGTCATTTCATAATGATAAAGGGGATATTGAATCAAGAAGACATAACACTTCTTAATATATATGCACCAAACCAAGGAGCACCAAAATATATAAGACAGTTACTGACTGACCTTAAAATAAACCCCAACAAAAATATAATCATACTTGGAGACCTCAATACACTTTTGATGGCTCTAGATCATTCATCCAAACAGAAAATCAATAAAGAAATATTGGCCTTAAACGAAACACTAGAAAAATTGGATATGATAGACATCTACTGGACATTTCACCCCAAAGTGCCAGAGTATACATTTTTCTCCAGTGTACATGGAACATGCTCAAGAATTGACCATATATTGGGCCACAAAACTAACATCAACAAATTCAGAAAGATTGAAATTATACCAAGCATGTTTTCTGACCATAAAGATTTGAATGTAGAATTCAACTGCAAAAAAGAAGTAAACAAACTTACAAAAATGTGAAAATTAAACAACATGCTTTTAAAAAATGAGTGGGTCAAAGAAGAAATAAAAGCAGAGATCAAAAGATACATAAAGACAAACGAAAATGACAACACAACATATCAGAATCTCTGGGATGCAGCAAAAGCAGTAATAAGAGGGAAATTCATATCACTATATGCCTATATGAACAAACAAGAGAGAGCCTAAGTAAACAACTTAACTTCACATCTTAAGGAACTAGAAAAATAAGAACAAAGGCAACCCAAAACCAGCTGAAGAAAGGAAATAATAAAAATCAGAGCAGAAATAAATGAAATAGTAGAGAAACACTAAGAAAAATCAATAAAACAAGGAACTGACTTGTTGAGAAGATCAACAAAATTGACAAACCCTTGGCAAGACTCACTAAGGAAAAAAGAGAAAGGATTCATATAAACAAAATCCAAAATGAAAGAGGAGAAATCACCACAGATATAATAGATATACAAAGAATTATGATAGAATACTATGAAAAACTATATGCCACCAAATTTAACAATCTAGAAGAAATGGATAAATTCTTAGAACAATGCAATCTTCCTAGACTGAGTCATGAAGAAGTAGATAGCTTAAACAGACCCATAAGCAGGGAAGAAATAGAAACAACTATCAAAAACCTCCAAAAAACATAAAATTCCAGGGCCAGACGGCTATACTAGTGAATTCTATCAAACATTCAAAGAAAACTTGGTTCCTGTTCTACTCAAAGTCTTCCAAAAACTTGAAGAAGAAACAATACTTCCAAACACATTTTATGAGGCCAACATAACCCCCTCATACCAAAACCTGGCAAGGACAACACAAAGAAAGAAAACTACAGACCAATATCTCTAATGAATGCTAAAATACTAAAACACAATACTAGCAAATCAAATAGAACAACACATGTTTAAAACACTCAACAAAATGGGTATGGAAAGAAAATATCTTAACATAATAAAGGCCATTTATGACAAACATCATCTAACATATTAAATGGCATAAAACTGAGGACTTTTCCTCTAAAATCAGGAACAAGACTAGGTTGCCCACTCTCTCCACTCTTATTCAACATAGTGCTGGAAGTTCTAGCCAGAGCAATCAGACAAGAGAAAGAAATAAAAGGCATTCATATTGGGAAAGAAGAAGTAACGGTTTCACTATTTGCAGATGATATGATCCTATAAATCGAAAACCCCAAAGACTCCACAAAAAGGCTATTAGAAACAATAAACCAATACAGTAAGGTCGCAAGATACAAAATTAATATACAAAAGTCCATTGCCTTCCTATACGCCAACAATGAAACATCAGAAAACAAACTCAAAAAAATAATCCCCTTCATGGTTGCAACAACAACAACAAAATACCTAGGAATAAACATAACAAAGAATGTAAGGGACCTATATAATGAAAACTACAAAGTATTGTTAAGGGAAATTGAAAAAGATACAATGAAATGGAAAAATATTCCTTGTTCTTGGACAGGAAGAATAAATATAGTCAAAATGACTATGTTACCCAAAGCAATATACAAGTTTAATGCAATTCCCATCAAAATTTCAATGTCCTTTTTTAAAGAAATGGAACAAAAAATCATCAGGTTTATATGGAACTATAAGAAACTTCAAATAGCCAAAGCAATCCTAAGGGGAAAAAAATGAAGCTGGGGGCATTACAATACCTGACTTCAAATTATATTATAGAGCCACGATAATCAAAACAGCATGGTATTTGGCAGAAAAATAGACACTCAGACCAATAGAACAGAATAGAGATCCCAGAAATAAAACCTCATATATATGTTCAAATCATCATTTATAAAGGGGCCAACAACATACAATGGAGAAAAGAAAGTCTTTTCAACAAATGGTGCTGGGAAAACTGGAAAGCCACGTGCAAAAGAATGAAACTCAACTACAGTTTGTCCCCTTAAACTAAAATTAATTCAAAATGGATCAAAGACCTAAATATAAGACCTGAAAAAATAAATTACATAGAAGAAAACATAGATACTAAACTTCTGGACCTTGGCCATAAAGAGCATTTTATGTATTTGACTCCAAAGGCAAGGGAAATACAAATGGCCAACAGATATATGAAAAGATGTTCATCTTCGTTAGCTATTAGAGCAGTGGTTCTCAAACATTTTGAAGTCGGGGCTCATTTAAAATCCTACAAATAATTGTAGGAGCACTATATACAGATTTCTGAGAAATATGTTATAATAATTAAGTCAAATATTAAAGAAAAAATATATAAAGTTTAGGCGTGCTTTTATAGTAATTAAACGAAATAAATACAACAAAATTAAATTTATTCTGACATTAAAAAACATTTTTATGTTACATTTTTTGAGTTATGCTTTTTAGAATTTGTAAAAAGGGCTTAAAAAATAAAAAGATGACAAAAATGTTATTTTTTATATATATAGAGACATTCTTAGTAAGATTTAGTAAATTTGGCAGGTCCCGGCACGAATGTGTTAAGTTTTTTCATTCTTGTGTTTATGAGAAATATAAGCCTGATATGTCCTAGCGATTTCTTCAATGTTTGGGCATATATTTGAAAGGCAAACTCTCATTTCCTCGTCAATACATTAAAGAATTTCTCTCTTTTTATTCTTAATTGTGTTGAGTGCAGAAAACCCCCACCATACATATCACCTTAACTTGACACCAAACAAAGGATAGAAGAAACTTGCCTCCAGTCTTTCCAGGGAACATGGGGGGTAGTGTAAACAATCCAGCACCACAGCTTAACAGCCTTTTGCAATCTAATCAGGCAAGTGAGGTGGGGGGTTGGGCAGATTGTTAGCTTATAGCCAATTCCCCACACCTCTGTCCCCCCAAAATCTAAACTCCAAAAACCCTGTTGGTTTTTTGGTCCCCAACAGGCACATATTTCTTGGAATACTGTAGGGCACACCTGGAAATCTTCTAGGGCGCACCAGAGGGCCCTGGTGCAAACTTTGAGAACCACTGGGATAGAGTGTCGACCTGGCATGCATACATCCTGGGTTCAATCCCTGATCAGGGCACACAGGAGAAGTGACCATCTGCTTCTGCCTCATCCCACACCCCCTTCTCTCTCTCTCTGCTCCTTTTGAAGCCAGTGGCTCGATTTGTTCAAGTGTTGGCCTGGGTGCTGAGGATAACTCAAGAGTCTGAGCATTGGCCCCAGAAAGGCATTGCTGGGTGGATCCCGTTTGGTGCGCAGTCAGGAGTCTGTCTCTCTGTTTCCCCTTCTCTCACTTAAAATAACAACAACAACAACAACAACAATAATAATAATAATTGAGGTGACTAAGGCACAAAGATCGTGAGTAATTGGCCCAGAGTTACACAATAAAGTTACTGACATGACGAAACCCAAAGTGCTGTAGGAAAATGGAGGGAGAGGCTGATCCCCCAGGAGGCTGTTATGGTGTGTGGCCTGGAGAAGCACAGGGTGAACATTTGTTGGATGCCAGAAGGAAGGAGAGAGGAGAGGGCTTTTCCCGGCAGAGTCATGTTCTTGTTGATCAGCCTCTGGAGCCTGAAGCCCCAGGCTGTGGTCTGGCACCTGACACGTCCATTGGCACCGGGAAACTGGGTGAACCACCTTAGCTTTCTGCCCTCGGCTTCCTCATCTGTACTGGGTGGGTCTGTGCCCCACCTTCCAGACAAGCATGTTCGGAGGCTCTAAGTAGATTATATGGATATGAAATGCTTTGTAGCAAGAGAAAAGGGCATGCCAAATCTTCAGTGCTGGAAGCCAGTTGACCTGAGTCTTTCTGGAGACCACTCAGTTATGAGCTGAATTCCCATCCATGTACACTTAGGACCTGCCCAACCAACATAGAGTCATCCTCCTGTTCTCAAATTGCACAAGGAGCAGGGGCAGTAGGAGGTTCTAGGCTCTGCTGGTGCGTCCCAGGTTTGGCACTGACTCCTGAAGGGCTTAGTCACAGACTTTCTCCAAGCCAGACATGCTCCCCTGATAACCCAGGAGGAGAGCCAGCTTCACCTCTGATTCGGTGGGGGACCCTGGCTGAGCCTTTTTACCTCTTTCTGGTGTTAACCCTCAGCAGCATTCTTTATACTTCATTAAACTGTTTCCTCCTCAGTCACATAAAGAGAGGCATGTGGAGCAGAGGTACGTGCAGGAGTTTGGGGTCAGACAGCCTGGGTTTAGGCCCTGTCCTTATCTCTGCCGAGTATCATTAGGCTCATCATTTAATCCATCTGGACATCAGCCTCTTAAGTGCAAAACTGGGATTCTCATACCTATCTTTCAGGCTATCATGAAGATTAAGATGATGCATACCAAGGCGTCTGGCACAGAGGAGGTAGGTGTTTAATAAATGGTACTTACTTATTATGATTACATGAATTGGTTGAACACCAGGTCACATTTGTTGCCTGAAACACAATTTTATGGTTTAAAAAACATGACTTGTCAAAGAAAAAAGCAACTTAGATTCATTCAATCAATCTTTCTTGCAGCCATCATTCATAACTTTTCCGTTAAAAAAAAAAGAAATAAAAACAATATACTGAAAAAAAAAAACAGCTGAACGACCTGGTTGAAAGGAACATTTCAACGTAAACAAGAATAAGCAATACATGGGAGATGTTTGCAAAGATGGCTTGTGATTTTTTTTAATGGGAGTTAAAGAAAAGGCAGGCATGGGTGACATGTCAGACTGAAAACAAGATGTTGTAAACTGGACCCAGTCCTGGTAGGAGGCAGCTTTGGGAGGGTAGATCTGAGCAGCTGACTCTTGTGGGAGACTGCAAGTTGGCAAAGCCCTTGCAGTTTAAGGCTTAGCCAAAGGCTAGGTTCTTCCCCCACACCTCCATATCGGCTGTGAAGCTGAGTATTTGCACTCATCCCATCCCAGACTCCACTTGCTTAAGTTGCTAGAAGCAATTTACATGCCCTTCCTCTCACCCTTTGTTCTGATGTCTGTTGATTTCAGTTATGCAGGGTGGAGGGTTTTCTGTACTTGGGAGAATTCTTGGGTTGCCCTGGAGATGTGTGACTTTGTATTGGTATGGGACATTTCTCTGCCCTATAAATAAAGCAGTTTGGGGATGGAGACTCCCGTTTTGCAAGCTATCTTTGGTTGCAAAGAGATCTCCTGATCCCATCTTTTTTCCACTCAGGACCTGAAATTACTAGTGGTGCTGGTTTGCAGCAGGCACTGGCTGGTGAAGGGCTGGTGTCCAGACCAATATGGAAGGACAACAGACAGCTTGGGAGGTCTCTGTAGCCTCCCACTGTTGAAATCCTACTCAAGGGATGGGGTATCCTTCGATAGGCAGTCTGGACCAGGAAGCCCCAAACCCCCAAAATGGGAAAGATAACATCTCTCAACACAGCCCCAACCTCTGAACAGTGTTTTGGATACTGGCTTCTTGTTCTTGGGTGAAGGGAGAAAGGGTTACTAAGGAGGCAGAGTTTTGGAATGAGGTAAGAGTTGAAGCCATACAGACCTGGGGTGACATTCATCATGTTCTAGGAATCCTTCCTTGACCATGTTGCTTTATCAAGTCCCTATTATGTCTCTTTTAAGGCAGATGAGCTCATAAGAATCAGTGTTTTCCACAGCCCTGGGACTTGGTATCTGCCAATGCATTTTATTCTCACTACTAAGAAGAATAATTATTAACCTAGCCACTTGTCACCACCTCCTCTGCCTACACCTGGTTCTTGCCACCATACCTTGCTTATTGTCATAATCTCCTAATTGGCTTTCCTGCTTTCACTCTCGCCCTCCCCTTCCCCCTCCGCCTTCTACCAATAATTCTTCACTTGGCAGCCAGAGCAATCCTGTTAAAATACATCAAATTGTCATTGATCGACTCAGAATTCTCTAGTAGTTCCTATCTTGTCACTTGCAAGCCAAAGCCCTGACAATGCCTAGGTCCCTTCTGCCTGTGACCCTGGTGCTACCGCTTTGCCTTTTGCTCACTTCATTCTAGCCACACCAGCTTCCTGACCATTCCTTAAACATGACAGGCACACTCCTGTCTCAGAAGCCCTGTCCATGCTGTTCTTCTACCTGGAGCATCATTTGCATGTCTTGCTTACTTACCTCCTTTAGGTCTTTGCTGAAAAGTCACCTCGGTGTGTCCTTCCGTGATATCCCCAGTTCAAATCACAGCCCAGTCAATTGTAATTTTCTTTCCTGCTTTACTGTTGTTTGGTAGAACTTTTCACAAACGGACAGACTAAAATATCTTCTTACTACTTCTGTTTATTGGTTTACTATCATCTCTCATTAGAAAGTCAATATTACAAAAACAGGACTTGAGTTTGGCTTGTTATGCCTATATCCTCAGCTCCCAGGGCGCTGCCCATCACATAGTAGATAATGCATAGCACATAGTATGGCAAAACATTGGTTGAAGAAACAAATGATTATCATGAAGCAAAAGGCTAGACTCCAGTTCTAGAAGAACATGGACTTGAGGCTGGTGACCCAGGAGAAACTCAGAACTAGGAAACACACCAGGGATCCAGTTAATTAAACTGGAACACAGGCCAGGGTAGGATCTAGGAACCAGAGGGATGGCCAGGCATCAGAAATGGAGCATGAGATCAGAGCTTGGCCTGAAGCCAGGCTGATGAGAGTGAGTCTGGTGTTCCTTGGGTCAGGGCTGGTCCCAAGCCATGTGTGTTAGGGCCAGGACACCCACCAAGTGGAGACAGAGGGCCAGGCAAGGTTGCCAGGCAAGGCAACCACTTAGTAAATGTCCACTTTAACTTATTCCCACATTGTAGGTGTCAGCAGATACTCCATATTGATGCGGCTTGCAAGGAAAACACAAATGACTAAGAGAAAAGAGTGAAAATGCTCATTCAGAAACTTGAGCTAAGTGGTTGAGGAATGGCAGATGCCAGAAGCCAATGACTACAGAATATCTGTGATGCCAAGTGACATGCCTCCTGACAGGGCATCTGAGGATGACACAGTTCTCTGGACCACTGTTTTGGTGGAGATGTTCAGGAGAGCTCTGCCCAGGCAAAACTTCCAGATTGGGGAGGAGAAAATGCTAAGTGGAGCCAGGGAGGTGGTGTCTGCAGAAGCCTAGAAAGAAGAATTGGGATGGGGAGAATGTGGCCAGGTTTTCCCCGAGCTGACTGAGGCACTCTCCAGGAGTTAGGCTCAGCCTCCCTTCCTCTTTCTGCTTCCTGAGAACCTAGCCTGTGATTCAGGGCTGCCCCTGCCTCACTCTAGAAGAGCAAGTTTGTGCACATAGTCTGGTCTAACTACTTCAGCACATGCCTGAAGGAAACAAGGTCCAGAACAATCCAGAGGAAGAGCAGTGCCCCTCCTGCCTGCTGCAGAAGCTGATTCCCGTCTGGTTCCCACCGCACTATGTAGAGAGCTCCTGCTGGCTCTGAGTCCAGTCCTCCCTGGGTAGCTGTGTGTACTTTGACAAGCTGTGGAACCTCTCTGTGCCTCAGCGCATTCACCTGTAAAGTGAGGATGATAAACAGGACTTAATTCAGAGGGCTCTTTTGAGGTTTACATTACATGTGTCCTGTTAAGGTGAAACTCCCAACTATTTACAGGATCATCAACATCACCCACAACGTTTGGTTCAGGATCAAGGATGTTTTCTGGTTTGATGACTTACAGTGTCCTCCTCATTAATTACCCCTTGGTATTTCATATTTTAATGATCCCCATTCCTTTTCGTCAAGCATGGAGAGGCACACGGGAACCAAGGCTCTACATCAGATCACAGGAACTGCTTTGCTAAAGGTCAGTCAGTGCAGCCAGTGCGACCTGGCAGAGAGAGACCGTGGACCCCGGATCCATTCTGAGGACAATGTTCCCACACCGGGAGAATTGTAGGGCAGAGTCCTTTGCAAGTGGGAACGCGGAGAGGTGAAACGCGTGGAGAGGGCGGTAGCACAGTCTTGCCTGGGTTTGGCAAAAGGTTGCTGCCACGTCCAGGGGGGATGAAGGGGGAATTAATTCATAAAGGTTAGGCACCGGAGCACCAAGGCGTGTTCCAGCGCCTAAAGCGCCTTTGCCTGACCCTTAGGGCTAGATCAGAGCACCCCAGGCACCCGAACAGAGCAGGTGCCTCTCGGACATCCCGGTGGCTCACTGTCACCCACTCCTTTCCAGCAAGACTTTCCGGAAGCAGTCCTAAACCTCCGTGCAGGTGCTTCAGGTAGCGCTTGAGAAGAAGCTTTGTCAGTGCTCGTTCCCCAATCTCTGTCTCCCGGCACTCAGGTCCCGGGCCGTCAGCCTCAGCCCGCGCGGCGGAGGGCCTGGGGCGCAGTTGTGCGTGTGCTGGAAAGGTGGCCCTCCTGGCTGCTCCGGCAGCGCCAGCCCTTCCACAGCCCCTGAGCGCACCGCCCGGGTCCCTGGAGGCGACAGAGCCTCCACTGAGCAGTCTCGCTCTCACTTCCCGCGTTTCCTGCTGTCTTGCGTCTCCCTGACTGGCTCCAGGGGCTGCGGAGGAGCGGAGCCCGGACAGAGCGCTCACCGGGACGGGCGGAGGCGGCCAGGATCTGGGCGGCAGTGTGGAGAGAGGCGCGCTTGGAGACCATCACTGGTCCTACTCGCGGTGTTTGTTCCCTCTCTTCCCTGCCTCTCGCACTCCGCTCACCCCCACTAGTTCCAGGAGTGATTGATTGGTCACCCGGGACGCGGACATTATGAGCTGAGCCGGAGCCCGCTCCAGAGCCCGGTGTTGTGGCGCAAGAGCGGCGCAGAGTGCTTGGCACGAAGCGGCGGGCCGAGCCTGTCCTGCCTACGTGAGTAGAGTCAGGCTACGCGGGTCGAGTGAGACGGCGACGGCTGCTTGCTGCGCAACGCGGCATGGCTTTCCCGCGGAGCTTCGAGCAACCCGGGCTGTCGCCGCCGTCCCCCTCGCGCCTGCTGCTGCCACTGCTGCTACTGGCGCCCGGGACCCGGGGCAGGGCACAGGGTGTCCCCCAACCAACGCCCAGGAGCCCGCCGCACTCCATCTTGGGTCTCCTGCCTCTCTCCAAGGAGGTGGCCAAGGGCAGCTTCGGGCGCGGCGCACTTCCCGCAATGGTACTGGCCACCGAGCAGAGCCCGCATCGAGTCACTCCTGCGGCCCTACTTCCTTGACCTGAGGCTTTTCTGCACGGAGGTGAGTGTCCAGCGCCCGTGCTGCCGGGGCTGTAGTGGGCGGTGGGGTGGGGTAAAGGGTGGAGTTGGACACCGGCAAGCTTCGGCCCTGGGCAGAGCCCTGACTGACGCGTCCGTACCTTCCGAGAGCATAGCGGCTGGAAATCAGTGCTCACCCCCGGGTCTCACCGTGGTTGGCTGGCACAGCTGCTACTAAGATTTGCTGTGCATCTCCTTCCTCTGGGATTGTATGTGTGTATGTGTGAGGTGTAAGATAGAAACTAGGGTCTCCTCTAACCGGAGGAATGGAGAAGGTGAGAACTGGATCCCCTAAAAGGCCGACAGTAGTTACTCCTGCCTAGGTCTCGCGGGTGGGACTGTGGGTGCCGGGTGGGAGGAACAGGCGCATTGATTGCATTGGTCCACCAGGGGCTGGAGATGCCCTGGACTTCTGCATGCCCCCAGGAGAGCCAAGTCGTGCTCTGAGGGACGGAGAACCCCGGACTCCGAGGGATCCCTGTGCGCAGAAGGGCTAGGCGCCTGGCGCACGCCAGCGGCTCGGAGCCCGCACCGTGCGGGCAGGTGTGGGAACGCTGGCTCAGCCACGCTGCTACCTGGATGTGGCAGGCGCTTCCTGTGGCCGGAGAGGTTTCATGAGGAGACCCCTCCACCCCCCACTCCGCCTTGGCGTAGGTGCTCAGAGAGTGCCCTGAGCAGTTTTCCCCCGGACGGGAGGAGATGTCCAGCCGCGCCGCTGCTGTTGGCCTGGAGGTTGCAGGCGCAGTTCTTCCGGGCGCTGAGTGAAGCACGGTCTCGGGGAGCAGCAGCTGCTGGCCCTCCAGCCCACCTTCTCCGGGGGAGCCGAAGAGCCCAGAGCTTTCCATCTAAAGCCCGCTCCTCACGCCCTCGGCTGGGGTTCAGGCTGGAACCCCAGCGCGGCCCTTCCCCGCAGCTCGGGGTCTGAGGCGCGCAGAGGGAACTTGGAAGAGCGATCGCCGGCCGCGCGAAGTCGGGTTAGCGAGCTTTTCGGACAGAGGGAGCCCCTATGCTCCGGCCGCGGAGCCAAGACGCGGCCTGAAGGGGGCAGTGATTTCCTGTGTGGTGCGGTAGGTTGGCGCCTCTCCCAGCACGCCACACCTGGCGGAGGCGCTGGGCTGGAACCTGGCTCTCCCGGGCCCTCCGGGCACTTCTGCTACTGCGCAGAACCCGTCGGAGAAGAGGGGCGCTGCCCTGCTGATCGTGCAGCCTGGGCTCTGCTTCCTTCTTAGTTAGGCCCTTTTTTGGTCTCTTGAGAATGAGCAGAAATTTTGATTGTATCTTATTCCCCGCCCGCCTCTTCCTTTTCTCCCTCCCCCACACCCCACGGATGAACCAGCCTGCTCTGCAGTGTAAATAAAAGGTGAAGAAACCGGTGACAGTTGATGTTGTACGGAAAGACTGCTGCAAGAAGCCCAGAGGCTTTTACTGCCCCGGAGGGTGCAAGCTGGGCGGCTGTGCAGAAGTAACCCGGGCGTGGAATCATTTTTGAATGACCTTCCATCTGCCTGATCTTTGCTGGAACATTTCAAGTTCTCTGGGGTACTTGTCCCACACACGTAAGTAGAGAGGGCGATACAACTATACCAAGGCAAGTCCTCTAGGCACTGTTTCTTTGTTGCTTCCTTCTTTTGGAAGGGACACGGGGAACCTGTTCTTTGGAGACAATACATTTGTAGACATCACCACCAAATATTGCATCATCATCAGATATTGTCAGCCTCATCATCAGTTTATCTCTTTAGAAAGCTTTCCTGAAAGAGATTTCATATTAGCTCGTTTGTTCCAGCAAAGGGATGGATGGGTGCTTGGTATCAGGGTGTGAGTTGAAGCTTTTATATTTTATTTTTCAAGTGAGTCTTGATGACTGTCCGAATGAGAAGACCTAGAGTCAAGAGGATGAGGTAGTCAGAAGGCTCTTCAGTTTGTGGGACTATATAGGAAATACTGGAAAGAAGGGCAGAGGGTAATATCAGCCTCATGTAAACTGGGCGTATCTCCTGCTGTGTGAAGAGGCACAGAGCACCGGCTTTGGGGTGGGCTGGACCTGGGTTCTAGCCAAACAGGTTATCTTCCTCCTGGGTGACCTTGCATGACGACTTGATCTCTCTAAGCCTGGATTTCCACATATGAAAAGGTGCGACCATTATATGTACTGTGCAGAGTGATGATGTGACGCTTAAGAAAGATAAGAGGCCAGGGTGGGCCTGCGCTCTTTCCGCCAGGCTGAGGGCACTAAATCAGTGTTTCCTGCCCCTCTCCCTTCATTTTCCTCTGGAGTGGATTCACAGGTAAGATGTTGAGATTTCAGGTGTGATAAAATGGTCACAACTAAAATATTAAGACTGCTTATTCTTTTTGCTTTTGGAATCTCATGAAGAGACAGTGAAGTTATCACTAGAAAAAAATGATAATTCTGGCTTAAAATCAAATAATTATGTTATCTCCTGCCACGAGGTGTTAGGTGTGGGAGAATGCCCAGGTGTAGAGGTGCTTTCTCTCTGAGCCGAAGTAAAGAAAGAATCAGTTTGGGTAACTGCGGCAAAATCCACAGTCATCTGAAGGGTGTTTGGGCCTGTGTTAGAGGGTCTGGGGCCTGTTTCATTTAGAGGGGCTGTCTTCGTGGATTGTCTGTAGTGCCTAATCACTCACTGGCTGTGTCACTTGTTGCCTGTAGCCTTGAACACAAGATGGGTATGGTGAATGGGTTTTGACTAGCTTTGCTGGCATTTGCTGTCAGGCCATGGCCAGAGACTGGGCAGCCAGAATGGACCATTGTCCGCACAGCCTTCCAAGACATGGAAGATTCCTTGCTAAATCTGCAAGGAATGGATTAATCTGATCATTGGGACAGCTTGTCTCAATAAAGAAGCCTCCTGCATGCATTTATTTATCCATGGTCGATGACCTACTGTAATTAGAATAGTGACATAACTTTCAAAGCCCAACTCAGTGGTACGTGTTTATAAAAGTGAAACATCCCAACAGCATTTGCTAATCAGCACCTCTTTTCTCTGGTGTACCTCAAATCACTTTAGCAAGTCCTTCTTTGTGTATTCCAAGGAAGATTTGAATATATAAAAACATAAGTAAGCCAACTAGAAATACAGATAAAAGGAAGCATCAGAAACTCTATAAAAGTATGGAAATTAGTGTGCCAAGAACCTGGGCTAAGAAGATTACTGTATGTTTGAGTATTAAATTTTAACTATGAGCTTCCTGGCAATCAAGGTAAAAAGGTAAACATGGTGGGTTACATTTCTTACTTGTTTGGTTAAAAGGCTCTGAGAGAGACAATTTTTTTTTTTGCAGGAGATTCAAAAATGTTCTTCGTGTGATTGTTTCTCATGTGTTGGTATCCACATTAATAAAATAAAAGAACAACTAATTTTTCTAGTAAGAGGAAGGGAGGCAGAGAGACAGACTCCCGCATATGCGCCCTGGCTGGGATCCACCCAGCAAGCCCACTAGGGGGCGATGCTCTGCCCATCTGGAGCAGTTGCTACATTGCTCAGCTACCAAGCCATTTTTCTAGTGCCTGAGGCAGAGGCCAGGGAGCCAGCCTCAGCACCAGAGGCGAACTGACTAGAATCAACCAAGCCAAGGCTGCGAGAATGAAAGAGACAGAGGGGAGAGAAGGAGAGGTGGAGAAGCAGATGGTCACTTGTCCTGTGTGCCCTGACCAGGCATCGAACCCAGGACATCCACACACCAGGCCAACACTCCACCACACAGCCAACAGGCCAGGACCAGAAATTAGTTTTATAATGTTGGCATTTATTATTTGATTAATGACCATTTTAGAAAATTGAAAATTATAAAGAAACATGAAGAAAAATAGTAACTTTCTACCATTCACCCACACAAAGATAATTACATCTAATAATTAGCATCATTCTGTTTCAGTTGCCAGTGTTTACTATGTTATGTACTTGATATCTAACTATATATTTTGTTTTATTTAGTAAACATACCATGAATATTTGTTCATGTCCTCAAATTCACTTTGCAAAGATGATATTAGTGCTTGTATACTAATCTGTCCTATAGCTGCAAAGTATTGAGTTGATCCTCTCTTGTTTTATTTATATTTTCCCAGTTGTTACTATTTGAAACCATTCTATAATAAACTTAGGAAAAGTTCAGGATCCAAAGAAGCTCATTATAGGTGTGCACCTCTCAGGGAATCTACCCAGATGCAGAGATCCAACTTAGTAAACCCATAGACAACCTAGTAAGTGGTGAGCACACCCTTTCCTTGAGTGGCTTTGCTAAACATCTGTTCTCATTCCTCGTGCTGCAGAAAGGACCCAAACAACTGGATGGAGGCTGAGCTTTGCAAGGAGATCTGAGCACACTTAGCAGGCACTCACTGAGTACCTACTGTAGTTGCTGGTACTGTAGAAAGGAGTAAAATCCAGCCCTGGGCTCAAGAGAGGAGCTGGTGTGTAGGGGAGAACAGAGCAAGCACATATTTGTCATTTTCAGTGCAAGATAGAAAGTAAACATGAAGATGGTTGGCCAATTCTGTGACTCTACCAAAAACCACAGAATCATCTACTTTAAATTAATATGTAGACTGAAATGATCAATTTCAAGGGCTTTTTTAAAAATTTATTTATTTATTTATTTATTTATTTATTTTTACAGGGACAGACAGACAGGAACAGAGAGGGATGAAAAGCATCAATCATTAGTTTTTCGTTGCCATTGTGACACATAGTTGTTCATTGATTGCTTTCTCACATGTGCCTTGACCGGGGGCCTTCAGCGGACTGAGCCACCCCTTGCTGGAGCCAGAGACCTTGGGTCCAAGCTAGAGAGCTTTTGCTCAAGCCAGATGGACCTGCGCTCAAGCTGACAACCTGGGTCTTCCACATCCCAGTCCGACGCTCTATCCACTGCGCCACCGCCTGGTCAGGCCAGAATCATCTACTTTAAAAGAATGAATGTTATGATATATAAACTATAGTTCAATACAGCTATTCTTAGAAGTGAAAAATGGACAAGAACCTCTTTTAGGATCATGTCTTATAATCCTACTGCCCATCATGGTACTTGGTCTTTGGTAGGTGTATTGCTTAGTGCTCTTATCACAAGTGGCAGCAACCCAACTTAAACTGGTTCAGATGACAGAAAAACCCTAGAGTGGGTTGTGTCAGGCATGACTGAATCCAGGGACACAAATGATATCTTTAAAAAATCTCTCTCTGTCTCTTAGCTTTGACTTTCTCTGTGCTTGGTTTCCCTGTCGGACAGGCTCTGCCCCTGTAATGGCACAGATGGCCCTGGCACCTGCAGGTTTACACATCCCCAATTTAGAAACACCAGTAAGAAGAGCAGTTCTCTCCCAACTGTTTCAGCAAAAATCCCAAGATCAGCTCTCATTGGCTTGAATTGGTTCATATGTTCATCCCCGAACCAATCACAAGACACTGATGGGCCCGGGACATATACCAGCCTTCCATGGAAGTGAAACCTGCAGTTAACAGTAAATACGCTTAGGTATTAAATCGTACATACAGTCCAGAGATATAGGCATAAGCTTTAACTAAATGTTTCCACTGCTTTAGCTGTCATGTAGCTAATAGTCAAAGGTTAAGAAAATATGTTAGTCACTTATAGCACAGACATACTTGTCTCTCTCACCTCACTGGACTGTTCGATTTCCCAGTGTCTTGCATGCAGTAGGCATCGACAAGTGTTCGCCAAACTGAACTGTAAGTGAGTAACTTAATAATCTGCTTTCTAAATTAGCATCCCATAAAATGAATGGCTTTCTCAGATCTCATCTCCAGGGTCTTCACCTTCCCCACCCCCATCATGACAGGGCTTAGATGACATTACATATCAGGATTCACTTGGCTGCCAAGCTGTAGCCGCCTCTGCAGATTCCCACCAGCACCAGCACCTGAGCTTCCTGAGTACGAGGGCAATGCCCTTGGCTGTGCCGGGCCTCGACCAGCTCCTCACGCCTTCCAGGTACCCATGGTGATGGTATGTGGAATGGATCCACTGGGACCTGTTTCACACTTGGCATTGAGCTAAGAATTCTGGCTCGTTAACTTTATCTTTAAAGAGGTCTTCATGTGTTTTACCTACCCTCTTGTGGACGCACAGTAACATCAGCTTATATACACAGAGATCTGAGATCTCAGCAGGGAAACGAGCTAGCTGGAAATGTATGATAGGGTACAAACAGAAGCGCTGAACAAATCATCGACGGACGTCTCTTGTGAGTGACGGGGGACGAGGCTATGCTACACTGACAAACAAATCCTGAATCTCTGTTGCTTAACACAGCTAAATTTCTACCTTGCTCACCCAGAGTCAGTGTGTGTCAGAGGTCCTCCTGGGTGGCTCTCCTCCAAGTGGGAACGCCAGGATCCAGGCTGCTTTTGTGCTGTGACTCTCCTGTCCTGTGGTTTCAGGAAGATGAGGCTATGCAGGAATCCGTGGGGAAGACACACAGAATTCTTAACTGTCCTTTCTTGGCAGTGACACATGCTGTTTGTACACATATTTCATTTACCAGAAATAACTTCAGAGGAGGCTGGGATATGTAGAAGAGCATGTGAATGCCACGGACACTCGTCACTCTGAGTCCTCGAAAAAGTAGATGGCAAGATGGATTTAGAAGCTTAGGAGTTCTTGGGCGGAGGGGGATTTCCTGTGAAAAAATAAAGAGGAGGTAGGGAGACCCTCATCCGAAGATGCTGTGAAAGGAGAGAGAAAGGAAGGAGAATTGGACAAGAAGATTCTCAGATTGGGGTGCAGCTCATAGAAAGTCGTGACCAGCACAGTGGGGTGCTCTGGAGCAAGATTACACATTAGAGGGTTTCCATATTGTACCAGAAGAATCAGGCTCTAGAATCCCTGCCCAATTCCATCATTGGCTGTGGGTTGCCTGGAGAGAAAAAAAAATTTTAACTTAATTAAATGCTGTGACAGATCTTGAAGTTACAGCTGAAAGCTGTTAGCTGACTATACTCCTCCTGTAGGTTCTCTGTTCAAAGAAGATCCAAGTGGCTCAGCTAGATGGCTGTCATGTATGCTACCTGATTCTGCTCCAACAGCCTAATACCTCATGCTCTGACTAAAAGAACTTACTGCCAGGCCACATTCTAGGTTCGGAGATACAGAGATGGATGTCATACAGACCTCGTCCTTGACGAGCTCACTCTCTAAACAGGTGGCCAAGACAGAAACCATTATACTCAATGTGACCCAGCCAAGGAAGGGGGAGCAGAGGATGCTGGGAAGGCATTGCTCTTCTGGAAGTAACTGCATGGTCATTTTCCATGTTGTTTGTGAATGAAATATATGTCACTTTTTATCACTTACTTTGCTGGTTATTTATTTTGATTCTAGGAAAGTGAGAAAATTAAATGGCATAGATTGCCCAATGAGCATCTGCATTCATCTGCTCCTTTATTTTATTCTTATTGCTTCTGCTGAAGTAACAATGAGCAGTAGGCTGCTGAGATGACTTCCTTCATGTACCTTTCCTAGGAGCGAGCAAGTGCAGTAGGCTGAAACCATGAGTCTGTGAGCCCCATGTGGGGTCGTCTGTCTGGGTTCTGGTGCTGGGTTAGTTGCGGAAACCACGGGGAATTCTTGGCTTCTCTCTGTGAATTGCAGCAGGGATTGAGGATCTCTGCTCTGCTGTAAGCACCAAGAGGGAAGGCACTGTGTTATCTGGCTCCCCTGTGGTCCCCCAGGCACTATATTTCAGGGCAAAGCACAGAGCAGGAGCTTACTAAATATTTCCTGGATAAAAAAAAAACAGATCTAAAATCCTGGAACCCAGCTTTTCAGTTTTAAGAGGGTTAATGGACATAGTTTTAACGAATTGAGCAAGTGTTTTGAATCAACAGCCATGGGGGTGAGCTTCCTGCTTGCTCTTTATTCGTTCTTTGGGGCTGTGGGAGGCCCAGTCGTTGTGCAGTGCAAAGGGGGAAGGGTGCATGGTCTATTAGAAGATTATGTGTAAAGCTGATGTGAGTCACCCCTCCCCTGAGGAAACTTAAGAGGGAAATACATTTTAGCACCTGAGAACTATTTAGGAGATAGGTTTATTAGAAAATACTCTGACCAGCAGTTGGTGGACATAGGACATAGGAATCAGGTTCAGTTATCCCATTTCCCTCTCCAGGGAGCATGAGAGCCAACTGAGGTTGCTCTGGCTCTGGTCCTAGTAGAAATGATAAGAATAAAGCCAAGTCATCAGCCTTGGTGAGCCAGGCAATCTAGTGACAGGTCTGGGTGTAGGGAATAAAGAAGGGCCTTGGGGTCCCCTGAAGAGCAAGGTTGATCCCAGGCTCCCTGCTCCTGGGCTGGGAGCTTCTGCTCTTTACCCTCCATGGTCAGGAACGATGTGGGAACTGGGGAAGCTCAGTCTGCAGGTGAACATCTTCCTGACTTGATTTTGGTTTATACCCCAAATCCGATAACCAAGTTTATTAGAATCTTGTATAGAGTAAGGATAAATTGGTTATGAACTAGAGTTTGAGAATCTGAGAATTCTTGCTTGAATAAAGGGTATAAATATTGTGACTCCTTTTGGGGCCGATTGGGGCACTCTTTGACCACTATTTTACTTTGCCAGTTTTTTGGGTTTTTTTTTAACTGTCTACATTGCTAGCAGGATACAGTATCATTGTCACCTAGAACATCACTGGTAGATTCAAAGTGCGGAGTAAATGGACTTGCCTGTCTTCATCAGTGCCCACATTCCACAGTTGCGGGCCAGAGCAGGCCCCTCCTCCTGCCATGTGGCAGGGACATCACCAGTCACCACTCTGATAAAATCCAGGTAGACAAGGACTTTATGGAGTGGTACATTATCACTGCTCTGATGGCACAGAGTCAGGAGAGGAGGAGAGGAAATGGTATTTTCATATTTTGCTCACGATCCACTTGACTTTGAGAGGGAACTGTTTTGAAAGCAATAGCCATCCTTATACCGCTCACATATTATCTAAATCGCTTTGTTTCTAGCACTACCCGTTCGCTGAAGCTTTTCTGAGAATGCAGAATTGTTTCAGGGATTCCCGCAGATATGAGCTGGAAGCGCACTCCAGGACACGGGATCAGAGCCACCTCATTCTCCCACAGCTCGGTCTTGACTTTGATAGAAGGAGAATTGGCTTTCCCATCACTCCCCAGGGCATCCTCTGGGGCCCAGCTGACCTTTTAGAGCTCCTTGCTGGACTCTGGGAGTTCTAGAAACATTGGGAAGCCCTGGGACAACTTCTACGCCTGTTATAAACAAAGGAAGAAAGAGGGAAGCATAAGACAGAAACATTTAGTTTCAAATGTGTAGGAGAAAGAAAACAATATAACAACTATGGTTCACCTTTGTCCTGGACTTAGCTTCTGCCCTTCCTTGTGTCAAGTGCTTTGTATTATCACTCATTTAATCCTCACAACGATCTGATGGGGTAGGTACTAGTGTTGTCTGCATTTTACAGATTAGGTTTAGTGACTTATTTAATATCACAACCAACCTTTTAGTGAGCTGGGGTTTCAAACTGGGTGGCCAGACTTGATCTCTGCAGCTCAAGCACAGTAAGTGAAAGAGCATCTTCATATATATAGTGTCTTCCTCCAGTGAAAGCAAGTGGCTAGTCTGTCAGTAGCTGATGCCTTTTTTAATTAATTTCACCCAACTGCTTGCCTCTCCCTCTAATTCAGCCCCACCTGCACCCATTTCCCTGCCCACCCACTCACACACAGTGCTGTCCTCTCTACTCACTTTGAGCGTGTCTGTCTACACAGCTGGCTCACACAGATCTGCTCTCCTCTCCCTTTGTACCTGCAGAACTTGTCACCTCCCACAGTGTTTTCTCAGGGTGTTAGTGCCTGTGCCCAGGGGCGTCTCTCCTGGATCATCTCAAGGTTGGCAGCGGTGCTTCCTTTACACATGTCACTCACACTTTCTGAGCCCGTACCCGGAGCCACAAGAGATGGGCTCAGAACAGCTGTGCTCTCAAAGGCACATGGACAGGTTACCCACGATACTGACCATGCAGCATGAAAAGTGTGATGTGCAGTCTGGGGCAGGTGCAGGGGCTGTCCACTGTGCAGAGGGCAGTTAGGGACACTGACCAAGTACCCTGGTTAGGTGGCTTCCCTGCCTGACACCATGCAGGGAATTACCCTTGTTTCTGGGAATGGGAACAAACTGCTCCCCGTGGCCTCAGGCCCTGTGGAGTCTGCCCTGCCCCCACCCCAGTTCAGTTATGAGTACTCTCCTTTCCCGCGCTGGGGTCAGACACAGGGTGCTTTCAGTTTCTTGGGTGGGTGTGCTCCCTCTGCACAGCGCCTTCACAGGCTGTTCCCCATACCTGGAATGCTTCGCTACCTCTCTTCACCGTTAGGTACCAGCTCAAGTGTGCTTTCTCTAACCCAGTGGTTCTTAACCTTTTTTGAGGTACCAAACCCACCAGTTTCATATGCGCATTCACCGAACCCTTCTTTAGTGATAAATAAAATGTTTTTATTTCCCCAAATTCAAGACATAGGTATGTGTTGTTTTACTGGTGCACAAAATGAGCCGTGCATGAACATCACCTTGCTTAAAAGAACAAAACCAACAAAGTGCATGAACTCACAACAAATTACGGTATTACTTTATTCTGGCCTCCACAGCAGAGGCTTCTCTGAACCCCTGAGACCGACTCATCAAACCCCTAGGGTTCGATAGAACCCAGGTTAAGAACCACTGCTCTAACCTCCCTGATTAGGAAAAATCCCTGCATGTTTTCTCTAAGAACCATGAGCCTTTTCTTTCTGGGCTTATCACAGTTTTACACAGCTGGACTGTTTGGTCAGGGTTGTGTTCCCATGTCCCACAGAGATTGTGAACTCTGTGAATGCAAGAACAGTCTGTCTCAGTTCTCCATAGTGCCCAGTACACTTTATAACACATAGTAGGTGCTCAGTTAATATTTGTGAAGTGACTGAGTGGATGAATGCCGAGAGGTCTGTAAGGCTGATCTGAATGTTTATGACGGATACTTTGTGTGTCCAATGCTGTGTGGGGTCAGGGACATCGCTGGGCACTGTGGGACAACCATCACATTGGAAATCAGACAGCTTGTGTGTGTGTGCTGGTGCTGTTCACCCACTGAGCCTCAGTGTCCTCATCTGTGAAGTGGGGATGTTACTTTCTCAGAGGGTTACTCTGAAGGCTGGCACAGAATATTCGTGTGCTTATTGAGCATAGGGAGTCACACTGAGCAAGCTCCCGCTAAACTTGGCTGTTATTTATATTGTGTATGAAAATGTAAAATGCTATGTAGTCACATACAAACTGGATCTTATTTAAGTGGGGGACTGTATGTTTGAGGCCCATGAGGAAATGTGTAATTTGTGTCTGAGCTTGATTAAATGGGTTTCTATGAGGTTCTAAGAGGTTGTTTCTAAGCCCTATTCATTTCCAGAAGGAGCTGAGGTGCCCTGAGAGCTGTGGTGAACCTCCCTTGGGCCTCTCCTCTCTCCTGACACCATGGTTGGAGGTGGGGTGGCCCTGGGCACAGTGGCTACGTGTGTCAATGCAGATGGAAGGGGCTCAGTGTCGAGGATTGTAATCCTCAGTTTCCATCTTGGCTCCGGCACAACTGGCCACCTCGGTGGCTGCCAGGGAAGCAGGGCAGAGCTGAAGGGAACAGAAGCTGGCAGCAGGGCCTGGTTCAGGGTTTGGGCTCAGGGGCACCTCGGGGGTGCAGGTGAACAAGACTCACCAACCTGTCAGCATAGTCCACCTGCTGGTCGGGGTACCTGGGGCCAGGTGTGGCTGGGAGGTGCCTGAGCTGCCCTAGTCCTCTGGTCTTTGAACATTCAAAACAATGTGACCTTGTTGCAGTCCAGTCTGGTCAAGTGTAAAAGGCGGTTAATTTCTCATGTAGGTCTGACCTTGACCTTATTTAATGGATTAGCCCAACAATTTGACAAGAATTACCAGTTTTGTATGGTGCTGGCATTTACTGTTTTTTTCAAATGCATCATTCTGTAACAACCTGGTAAGAGAGGAATTATTCCAGAAACTCCACTTATAAATGGGGAAACTGAGGCACATAGCAATGACCCTAGGGTGAGGCAGAAAACGGAGACGAAGTCTAAGGCAGCAGACTCTAAGCCCACTGCCCTTTTCACTACTCACAGCGCCAGTTACTCTCCAGTCCAGCCAGATGGGGTCTGTGGTCCTGTCACTCGGGTCCCAGGGATCCAGCCACAAGCCAGGGACTCATCCATCATGACCGTTCCCAAAAGCCCTCATTAAGCCCCAGAGGCGGTGGAATGGTTCTGGATGGGGAGGTGTGTGTACAGATGCCATCAGCTTCACGGATGACAAAGTCCTTCTTGGGTCATCCTCTTAAGCGCCTCAGCAAGGACTGACAGAGGTTGCCGTTTGCAGGAGGGAGGCAGGCCCTCAGAGAAGCTGTAAGTTTGGACCGGCATCCACACTGCAGGCTGGGCAGGAGAGGGTGACCTGGTCTGGGACATGGGTTCCATTCAGGAACAGTGTGCCTCATGCCAGCTGTGGGCATCCAGGCATGACTCAGACATGGCTGCTGCCCTCAGGGGGTGCACAGGACAATGTTGGCAACGCACACACAAGCAAATGCCCCTAGCAGCGTGCTTAAGAGAGAGCACCCACCCTGGAGCAGGGCTGCCTGGCAACCACTATCAGCGGTGTTAATTCAGGTGCCCCAGTGTTCCTGTCTGTACAATGCGGTTACACACAGTACCTACTTCCTCGGATAGCTATGAGAATGAAATCAGTTAAAATTTGCTGAAGACTTCATCCACTGCCCGATTCAATGTAAGTGCCATGGAAGTGTCCAATAAAATAGGATGAGCAGAGCATCGACCCCAGATGGGGGTTGCCAGGTGGATCCTGGTCAGGGCGCATTCGAGATTCTGTCTCTCTATCTCCCCTCCTCTCACTTGGAAAAAGAAGGGGGGAAAGTAAAATAAATGGTATGAGACCAATCTAAATATACTCTTGGGATGTCACAAGTAAGGGCTGTGGAGCATGAACGGGAGGCACTGACTTAAGTGCAACCTGGGAGGGCTTCACAGAGTAGGTGACCTAGCCGGTTTGAAGGACAAAGGTGGAAGATGTGAGAGAACACTGTGAGAGGCAAGAACTGCACTACCAAAGGTTGGGAGGTGGGACTTTGAGGGGATAATGGTGAGCCATTCAAACATGGCTGACACATAGGTGACCGATTTCAAAATACATTGCGGAGACTGAGCTAAAAGATCTGGAAAAACATCTTTGAGACTGCAGAGTCTGAAAGCATACATTTTATCCACCATTGCTCACCGAGAGCCTCCTGCCAGGCCCTGGCTTCTATGACTTGCTGTTGCCAAAGAGGCTTCCTGTTGGCTAAAGCTGGAAGACACACCCCAATTCCCTTGGGAGCTGGACAAGGTCATTTCCAGGGACATCACAAAGACTAGGGCACAGGGAATAAAGGGGATGAGGCTTTGTCACTTCCCGGGGTGTGGCTTCGGGCAAGGCCCTAACCCATGGGCCTGTTTTTCTATCTGCAAAATTGGGATGTGGGCATCTGCCTGTCAGCATGGCCAGGAGGCAAGGGTGAGAGGACTTATCCCAAAAAGCCCAGCAGGAGCTGTGCGCACCAGGGCGCCTGCGAGCATTTACAGGAGTAAGGCCCAGTCTTGAGTGACGCCGCCTAGATTCCGGACTGAGTCCGCCTCGAGACCGTTCTAATTTTAATAATCGAAAAATAACTCATGGTCTGAAGAGGGCTCCACGGTGGCTTCAAAGCTCATTCTGCGTTGTTTGGGTGGATGTGATCGATGCAGCCAGCTTCAGGTTTCCCTAACGGCGTTCTTGACGAAGGGAAGCAGAGACCAGCAGTGACCCCCGCGGGGATAACTGATGCAGACCTCGGTTGGCAGCCCCGGCACGCGGTCTGTGGGCAGAACGCTGGCAACTTATTATGTACTATGAGTGTTAAAATTGCACATATAAAACCAAACTTTGTGCCTGACCTGTGGTGGCGCAGTGGATAAAGCGTCGACCTGGGAACACTGAGGTCGCCAGTTCAAAACCCTGCACTGGTCTGGTCAAGGCACATATGGGAGTTGATGCTTCTAGCTCCTCCCCCCTTTCTCTCTCTCTCTGTCTCTCTCTCTCTCTCACTCTGTGTCTCCTCTCTAAAATAAATAAATAAAAAGAAATTTTAAAAAAGACTCTATTCCTTTAAAAAAAACCAAACCAAACTTTGTGTCATTAGAAAAATGTGTGAAGTTGGAGTTTTGAGGGGCCTTTCAGAAGTCAGGGCCCTGGGCGTGTGTCTGGTGTGCCCGCTATTAAATCCGCCTCTGGTGCTCTTATTAAAAGACCCCAGAGGCCTGACCCAGCGGTGGCGCAGTGGATAGAGCGTCAGACTGGGATGTGGAAGACCCAGGTTCGAGACCCCGAGCTTGCCAGCTTGAGCGCAGGTTCATCGGGCTTGAGCAAAAGCTCACCAGCTTGGACCCAAGGTCGCTGGCTCCAGCAAGGGGTTGCTCAGTCTGCTGAAAGCCCGCGGTCAAGGCACATGTGAGAAAGTAATCAATGAACAACTAAGGTGTTGCGACTGCAACGAAAAACTGAGGATTGATGCTTCTCACCTCTCTCCGTTCCTGTCTGTCAGTCCCTCTCTCTGACTCTCTCTCTGTCTATATATATATATAAAAAAGATCCCAGAGAGCTCACTTGTCTTTTTAGATAGTTGAGGTTATAGCAAAAGTTGGTTGTCTATTGTCTATAAGCCAGGAAGCAGACCCTCACCAGACACTGAATCTCCTGGTGCCTTGATCCTAGACTTCCCAGCCTCCAGGCCGGTGAGAAATGTCTGTTGTTTATAAGGTGCCCAGTCTATCACAGACCAGATGAATTAAAATACCCAGAGAATAAAGGAGCTCTGACTTGCTAAGCCACAGAGGAGATTGCAGGAGAGCCAGAACTAGAACCTGGGTCAGCATAGTGACCTCCTTCAGAAGGTTTTGCCCTGCCTTTTGTGTTTTGTCAATACCTGGTCCAGTTCAGGCTCTTTTTCTCATCCCTGTCATGCTTTGCATGCTCCTCTTCTGGAACCAGCATGTCCTCCTCTTGTTGCCAGGGTCACCCTGTCTACTAGGACCCTTCCCTGTGTGCCCTGCACAGAGCACTGCACAGGTGGGTTGTCAAGCACCTTCACCAGCTGTGATTCCAATGTGGATACCCAGAGGGTTGTCTGAACAATTAGGAAAGGAAGTGGTGATCTCTGGAGGTCACTCTGATTTCTCCAACAACGTGACCTGCTGGACTGATCCCACTTACTCTGAGAAAGTTGTTAGGCTGGCTTAGTCAAGGGAACTTGGAATTTGGCAAATGTGAACTCCATGAAGGTATTTGACAAAACGTCTTGTAACTTTTCAACCAGGCAGAAAAGGTGGTCCATTTAGATACATCTATTGTTTGAACCTCAATCCCAAAATGTGCTGATCTGCAAGTACTCTGTGTTGTTCACAGGTCCTTATTCTCTACCTGGGCCTTTGAATTTTATACAGTATAACATATTCTCAGTTTTGAGTATTAGGGCGTGAAATCTTGTTGAGGGTCATAATTTTACCTAGAATTATGACTTAAATTTTGTTACTTATTTATAAGAATAACAGTCAAGACTGACCAGGTGGTGGCAAAGTGGATAGAGCATCGTACTGGGACACAGAGGACCCAGGTTCGAAACCCGAGGTCACCAGCTTGAGCGCGGGCTCATCTGGCTCAAGCGTGGGGTTGCTGGCTTGAGTGTAGGATCATAGACATGACCCCATGGTCGCTGGTTTGAGCCCAAAGCTTACTGGCTTGAGCCGAAGGTTGCTGGCTTGAGCAAGGGGTCACTAGCTCTTCTATAGCCCTCCACCCCCCCCCCCGTCAAGACACATGTGAAAAAGCAATCAATGAACAACTAAGGAGCTGCAACAAAGAGCCACAGCGAAGAATTGATGCTTCTCATCTTTCCCTTCTTGACTCTCTGTCCCTATCTGTCCCTCTCTCTGTCTCTCTGTCTCTGTCACACACACACACACACACACACACACACACACACAAAAAAAAAAAAGAATAACAGGCAAAGAATTTAAAAATCATGTTGCTTGTGCATACTAAAAATATTAAAGAAATAGGTTTATGCTATACATCTTACTTTACTTAAAAATATTTTGAAATCTTTCCATTATTTCTGAACAATATGTAGCATTCTGTCATGTATATGTATTAAATGTAGGACATTTTATTTACCCATTTCCCTAGCTCTGAATACTGACAAACAGAGCCACGTGAATAGTTGTGTCAGTGTCTCATTGTGGACCTCTGCGAAGGTTCATACATCCGGAGTGGGGTTGTTAGGAAGTAGGGTGAAACAAGCCAGCATGCAGTAAGTGTTTTCAGAATGCATTCTAGAATGACTGCACCAAGCTGACTTACCATTAGCAAAGCATGGATGTCCCATTTCTCACATCCTGGCCAGTACCTGATAGTAAATCTTGGCTCTGTCACTTTTTTTGCTATGTAACCTTTGGTTAAGATACTTAGCATCTCTTTCCCACATTTTCCTCAACTGTAAAGTGAAGAGATACGAGTAACTTCTGCATAGGGTATTGTGAGGATTAAATGAGTTTTGCTCAAAACAGGACCTGTAATTTAGCAGTTGCTATCAGTATTATTATTCTGTTTTTTATTTTCAAAAAAGTTTAATAGACACAAAATACCATTTTTTTTGGTTTGATTTGTGTTTTTTTATTATTAAGGAGGTAGGAACCATTAATGCTTCCCAGATAGAAAAAGCCCAAATACTGCAGCAAGCCTTCTAGAAAGCATGTCAGGAGTTCCCTAGCATTTCTGGGAAGAGGATACATTAAAGGTTTGCACAGACTCAGGACATAGGATATTTTGAGGATGGTTTTTCTTATCAGGGAGATTTGTCCAGTGACTCAGGAAAGCAAACCCATGACTTCTTATGAAGCCCCACTTAAGGCCTTCAAGAATATTTTTCTCAATAACCTGTTATAACAACACATATATTTATGTCCCTGTGCTAGGATTGGACAGAGAATTGGGCATTTGCGAAGAGGGATCTGTGTAATGTAACTCTGCTTTTATTATTTTATTTGAAGAAAACAAAACTAATCACGGAGTGACAGAAGAGTCAGTTAGTTGCCTGGGTAATTCTGAGTAATTATTAATTCAATAGTGGCATCAAATCCAGTCAAAAGTAGAGAGAGTGAAGGTAACTATAGCATCATTTTGCCAGCCATGAATGTTTTCATAATGTTTTCTGATTTTATTGTGATATTTCTATTGTTCCATTCCTCGTTAGTTTTACAAGTACAGTAACCCACAGTCGACTGATACCCCAGTAAGTCACAGGGACATTTGTACTCACACTTTCTCACCTGTGTGGTTCCCACAGTGAAATGCATGTCTGCTTTTTCCTGTTTGGCATTAGTATGTGGGCATGTATTTCATAGCTGGAAGTATAAGCAGACAAAAAGACTGTATTTTAGATCATGCCACAATTTTGGCAGAAATAAACCTTGATGGCATGATTTCAGGGACACTAGAGTGCCCCAAAAGCTCTATGCACTTGCCTCTCCACGTAAAAGTCAATGCAATTTAAATGAAAGGTTGAAAGCCAGTGTTACGTGACTGTGTGTTGTGAGTGATGGCTACATTGTGCAGATAATTTAGTCTTTCCTCATCCGCTTACTCCTTGGTCAGTGCACCGAGCACCTACTGTCCTTCTATGTCCTTCCCCGGTGCCAAACACGTCCTGTCTCCCACTCACAGCTGGAAAGAGTTTCTCCATCTCTCATAGGTCAGGCCCTTTGCTATTTAGACTACTGCCTTATGCTTTCCATTGGGACCACATTGGACATTATGGGTTCTGATCTCTCTTCAGTTAATCTTCAATTCTTCCTACCCTGCCAGATTCACCAGAAGCTGGCATAGATGGCAGAAAATGACCTACTCTGGGACTCACTGTATAAAAACTGCCTGACTTCTCCAGTTCTTCCAAACATGTGGGATTCCTACAGGCGTTATAGGAGCCCTGCCATCTTCTCATTTGAGGAACTAGAAGTCTGTAGTTCTGTGGAAGCAGCCAGTGCGTACTGTATGGTCAGTGTGATCCAACTCCAACTGTACTCCCACAGAGACCCCACATTCTTTGCTCGCCATATCTCTGTCTGTGCCGAGAAATGTCACTCCTGTGTGTAGGCCCCGTGGAGATATTGATTTGAATCAGGGTCTAGAATACAGAGGTAAGCAGAGACATGTGGTGTTTGACACAGATGTGCTCCCTTCTTACTATCAGGACATGCCCCAGTTGATAGTCCTGAATTTCAGGTTACTGACCTCAGGGAGCCATGACAGCTTAGCTTGCAAGTGACCTTAGAGGTCACTTGTCAAAATCCCTGATGTGGATGACACGTCACATCTCACTCTCAGTGCTCTAAGTTTTATGCCTGAATATGACCTAGATCTATGCCTGCTAAAGGCAATTGGCATCCTTCTCTACATACATATCCATTGAAATTGTGAACCAGCTTTCACCATGTCCTTGCTTATATGTTTCCATGAAGCAGAGCTGTGCCTTGACATCCCCACACCTGGGGAGTGGTCAATGAGTAGATATAGTAGCAAGTTTTATTTTCACTTGAGAATTTGTATCTGCATTCCACTCTTCCAGTCTCAGTGTATAACTTCTCCTAGATTATCATAAACCAGGGTACCTGGATAACTTCAGTGTGAGCATTACAATGAGTTTTCAGAGTGCAAGTAGACTGTTTCCCCAGAACCTGTAACAAAGCATATGTCAGAGGATTTTCAGAGTCTAAAGACAGAGGATAATATGATGATGGTGTCCTAGATAAGGTATTTTTACCAAATGGCTGAGAAAAGGACACTGAGCAACTTATCACAGTCCAATACCTGAGGCCTCTTGAAATATTCCTCTCACTAAACTTTTTCTCAAGTGAAGGATATCTGTATCCCTGTGCTACAAGTGGAGACAGGATTGTTAATGTATGAAGGGGGTGTGCTTAATATAATTGGTCCTGTCTAAATTTATTTGCATGAATTCAAATAAATGACGAGGAAGTAGAAGACCAAGACCGGAGATGTCCTAGGTAACTCTCAAACTTTTGGGTTATTTCATGGGTGACATGTGGGAACTTCATTTCAAAGGAAAAACAGAAAGTGCTGACTATACTTTTTTATGTCCAGTCTGAAATCATGAAGAATCCAGTTAGACAATATTGTCTGTCTTCACTGTGGTACTTGTATAAGTTCCTTTGAATTGACCCTCAGGTTTACTAACCTGCAGGCATTTGAATTAGGTCAATAAATCAGTCACAGGGATTCCCTGCATTCCCCTGTTCTTCCCTTTTGTTAAAGCCAGAGTAAGCATGACGTCTTTCTCTGCCTGCTTGATGCTACCATGCTGTTGACAAATTATAGCAAGGAAAAGAACTAGAAAAATAGATTCATATCATGTCACAGTATTAAGAGAAAAAGGCTTGAGGACAGAGGTTTCTAGGTGTCAATGGTAACTTTAAAGCTAGTGTTCCCTGGGTCACCGAATGTAATACCCAAAGTGTTGAACTCACTTTTTGGATTCTTCCAGTGTCCTGTGAGTCATGACTTCTATTCACTACAATGTGACCGATCTAGTTCTGTGGCCAAGGGGACAGTGAACTGTACACCTTTGTTCTCTCTCTTTCTCTCTCAGTAAGTCTTTTGCTCCATAGAATTTTCACATCCTGGTTTTTTCTGATTACATCTTTATAGTGTTTTCAAACTTTGAAGGCTTATTCTTCTGTATTTCCTCTGATTGTGTGATCTAGAGGCTTGATGAAGTTCATTTTGATTTTCCGGCAAGAATACTTGGCATGTGGACTTCCTATTGCATCACGTTGCGCCCGATGATATAAAGACTGATGTGTATGTTCAGGTTTTGTCAGTCTAATCTATTCTGTATAAAGTTCCATTCCAATCTTTCATTTAATGTTGTTAACAATCATTGAAGGTGATCGTTGCTTAGATCCACTTGTCATTAGATGTTACAAAGTGGCGCTATTCCAGTTCTATCATTCCTTCTGAATTTACTAGCTGAAATTCTAAAAAACTATTTTCTTTATTAACTATTTGCTTATTTGCAGGTAAGTTCCTGAGGAAAAGAAAGATAAATACTTGATTCTTTCCATTTATTTTCTTTTTTTAAATATTTTTTATTTTATTCATTTTAGAGAGGAGAGAGAGAGAGAGCAGGAAGCATCAACTCCCATATGTGCCTTGACTGGACAAGTGCAGGGTTTTGAACCAGCGACGTCAGTGTTCCAGGTCAATGCTTTATCCACTGCACCACCACAGGTCAGGCTCTTTCCATTTATTTTCAAGTTTTCAGAATAACGAGATGATTTCCTAGCATCTTTCAAACATGACCAGTTAGGGTTCTATGTGTGTGTTATCCTGAACTTTTGGATTTTAACATATTTGGTGTATTTCAATCCATTTCAATTATTATTCTTTTTGATACTCAAATTATTCCATTTTGGGTCAGTGGGAGCTCCTTTGAGTTTTGTATTACTTTTTATTTTGAGATCATTGTTTGTAGAGTTACATATAGTTGCAAGAAATAATACAGAGAGATCTCATGACTGCTTCACTTGTTTTTCCCAGAGGTACATCGTACATAACAAAACTACAATATCACAACCAGGAGACTGACATTGGTACCATCCACCAAAGTTATTGAGATTTCATCAGTTTTATGTACATTCATTTATATGTATATGTGTATGCGTATTTAGTGCAGTGCACTCTTATCACATTGTAGATTTGGGTGACCATCATCACAATCAAGATTCTGAAGTTTCATCACCATGGGATCTCTTATGCTACCTTTTATAGCCACACCCACTTCCCCCACTCCCATGCTTAACTTTTTTTTTTTTTTTTACAGGGACAGAGAGAGAGTCAGAGAGAGGGATAGACAGGGACAGACAGGAACGGAGAGAGGTGAGAAGCATCAATCATCAGTTTCTCATTGCCATTGCGACACCATAGTTGTTCATTGATTGCTTTCTCACACGTGCCTTGACCGCGGGCCTTCAGCAGACTGAGCAACCCCTTGCTGGAGCCAGCGACCTTGGGTCCAAGCTGGCGAGCTTTTGCTCAAGCCAGATGGGCCCGCGCTCAAGCTGGTGACCTCGGGATCTTGAACCCGGGTCTTCCCCATCCCAGTTCGACACTCTATCCACTGCGCCACCGCCTGGTCAGGCCCATGCTTAACCTTTGACAACCACTAGTCTGTTCTTCACTTCTATAATTGTGTCATTTCAAGAATGTTATAGAAATGAAATTTATGATATGCAACCTTCAAGAAATTGACTTTTCTTTCACTCAGCATAAATCCCTTGAAATCCATCCAACTTGTTGCATGTATCAGTAATCGTTTCCATTTCATTGCAAGTAGTAGTCCATGGTAGGCATATAGCACAGTTGTTGAACCATTAACCTACTGAAAGGCATTTGGGCTGATTCCAGTTTTGGCTATTAAAAGTCTATCTGCGCCTGACCAGGTGGTGGCACAGTGGATAGAGCATCGGACTAGGATGCGGAAGACCCAGGTTTGAGACCCCGAGCTTGCCAGGTTAAGCGCGGGCCCATCTGGCTTGAGCAAAAGCTCGTCAGCTAGGACCCAAGGTCGCTGGCTCCAGCAAGGGGTTGCTCGGTCTGCTGAAGGCCCGCGGTTAAGGCACATGTGAGAAAGCAGTCAATGAACAACTAAGATGTTGCGACCACAATGAAAAACTAATGATTGATGCTTCTCACCTCTCTCCTTTCCTGTCTGTCTGTCCCTATCTATCCCTCTCTCTGACTCTCTCTCTGTCCCTGTACAAAAAAAAAAAAAAAAAAAAAAAAAGTTAAGCAGCTATAAACAATTGTGTAGATTTTTATGTGACCCATACATTGTCAATTCTCTGGGATAAATGCCCAGGAGTTCAATGATTGGGTCATACAATAAATGCATGTTTACTTTTTGTTAAGAACTGGCCAAACTCTTTTCCAGAATGTCTATACTATGTCCCATTTCCACCAGTAATGTATGAATGATCTGTTCTTTTTTCTCATCTTTGCCAACACGTTGTGTTATCATTATTTTTTATTTCAGCCATTCTGATAGGTATGTAGTGATGTCACATGATCTTAATTTGTATGGTTAATGATGTAGAACATCTTTTGATGAGCTATTTGCCATCTGTATATCCTCTTTGGTGAATTGTCAGTTCATGTCTTTGGGCTATCTTCTAATTGGGATGCTTGGGTTTTCTACTGTTGAGGTTTGAGAGGTTTCTGTTCATTGTAGATATAGATATTATTCCTTTGTCATATATGTCATGTGTCCTGTAATCTTCAGTAGTTTCCTTTCATTCTGGTATGAAAAGTACTCAAGGTTCATCTTGCTGAATATAATTTTAAGCTTCTAGAAATGCATAGAATGATGAACAACTACATGATTCTCTCTCTTTCCAAAGTTTGGTTATTGAAAAGAATGAGAGAGAAACTTTGGATAAGACCCAGTGGACCCCAAGGCTCCCTGTAACTCCTTAATCATCCCATGCACCTCCTTTATATTCCTTTATTTATTAAAGTGTACTATGTGCTGATATTCCTGCTAGGTGCTAAGAATAAGTGGAGAGTTCCGATTCAATGTGGCATATGTTTATGCTGAGGTTAAGGGCAAGAGGCCCTTAACCTGGAAAGGTCAAGGAAGAAGGTTTTCTGACCCAAAAGGTAAGGCAGGAGGAAGGAATCAGGTCTCAAGTTGAGGTATATGTTTCGGAAACATGACTAAAAGACCTCAAAGGGAAAGAAAGCATAGGGTAGCCTGACCATCTTGGGGAGGGGTATTCTAGATGGCTCCATGTTTAAAATGAAGACACCTTTATAGAAGACACTTATGAAAAGAATGTAGAGTAATCCCTGAATATTGCTGGTCTTACCTTGGGAAGAGAATAAAAAGTTCAACAGAATTAACTCTTGGTTGCTGTCCCTTAGCTTCCTGAAGTTTCCATCTCATACCTTTTATAAAAAATTTAGAACAGCCTGACCAGGTGGTGGTGCAGTGGATAGAGCGTCGGACTGGGATGCAGAAGACCCAGGCTCGAGACCCCGAGCTCGCCAACTTGAGCGCGGGCCCATCTGGCTTGAGCAAAAAGCTCGCCAGCTTGGACCCAAGGTCGCTGGCTCCAGCAAGGGGTGGCTCGGTCTGCTGAAGGCCCGCGGTCAAGGTACATGTGAGAAAGCAATCAATGAACAACTATGGTGTCGCAACGACAATGAAAAACTAATGATTGATGCTTCTCACCTCTCTCTGTTCCTGTCTGTCTGTCCCTATCTATCCCTCTCTCTCTGTCCCTGTAAAAAAAAAAAAAATTGAAACATAGCACAGTGAAAAGAGATATATTCGATTTGGGCAAGGTTTTAAAACACTGTCTAGGTGAGTAGACAAGAGTGCCAGGACCTGGTTTCTAGGGAAGGTCGCACTGATATTTCCAGCCCTCCTGCATGGGGATGTTCCTGTCATCCAGGTTGGCAGTGACACACTGTGTGTGTTAACCAGCTAGTCTCAGCGGCAGTGGAAATAGATTGCACTATCTTCATCAGGGGTGTAGGGTGTCTCCTTTTTGTGAGGACATATTACATTCTCCTGGGGATGGTGGATGAGATTTTAGCTTCTTTAAAAAAAAAGAAAGCACAGAATTTTTTAAAGTTTAGAAACACTGATTAACTTTCTCTTCCCCCAGGTATTCTTGTTACAATCCAAAATCCTCAGGTTCTGTCTGGCTATAAAAGTGAGACTTCTAAGCATCGGACTGGGATGCAAAGGACCCAAGTTCAAAACCCTGAGGTCACCGGCTTGAGTGCAGGGTCACTGGCTTGAGCAGGGTCACATAGACATGACCCCATATCTGCTGGCTTGAGCCCAGAGGTCACTGTCTTGAAGCCCAAGTTCGCTGGCTTGAGCCTAAGGTTACTGGCTGGAGCAAGGGGTCACTTGCTCTGCTGTAGCTCCCCACCCCCTCGGTCAAGACACATATGAGAAAGCAATGTGAACAACTAAGGAGCCACAAAGAAAAATTGATGCTTCTCATATCTCCCTTCCTGTCTGTTTGTTCGTTCCTATCTGTCCCTCTCTCTGTCTCTGTCACAAAAAAAAATAAAAATAATAAAAGAGTCTTCTTTGCCAGACTAGTGGTGACACAGTGGATAGAGCATTGAGCTGGAAGGCTGAGATCACAGGTTCAAAACCCCAAGGTTGCAAGCTTGAGTGTGGGTTCATTCGGCTTTAGCGCAGGTTCTCTAGCTTGAGCATGGGTTCATAGACATAATCCTATGGTTGCTGGCTTGAAACCCAAGGTCGCTGGCTTCAGCCCAAGGTTGCTGGCTTGAGCAAGGGGTCACTGTCTTGGCTAGATCCCCCCCACCCCCGGTCAAGGTACATATGAAAAGCAATAAATGAACAACTAAAGTGCTGCATCTAAAAGTAAATGTTTCTCCTCTCTCTCTCTCTCTCCCTCTCTTTCACTAAAATAATAATAATAATAATAATGCTTCAGCACTGTTAGCTTCATGTTAGATCACTGGTATGAACTGGTAGGGACTGTAATTCCCAAGTAATCTTCAGGAATTTCCCATGTAAGATACAAAGGGTCAACAGAAGAGAAATACAGGACCTAAGAAATAGGTTCACCAGTTTATTTATTTGTTTATGTGAAATAATTTCCAAGAGCTCATGTAAAGACAGAGCAACACAACAAGACAACACTTCTCAATACATTTCAACAGCCTCATTGTGGATTTAGTAGGACAAACTTTAGCAGAAGGAAGCCAGATTCTGGGGGAAATGGGGGCTCAGAATGTGGCATGGGACACTGCAGGGTGAACTTCAGAGCCAGATGTCAGAGCTGCAGTCGCCCCCTGGGTAGCGGATCTCATGGGCCAGGGCTGGGCCTAGGGGCTCCTTCCCAAAGTCCACCAGGAAGTTGGGGTTCAACGTCAGCCCTCCCTTTACTGTGTCTACATCAATCTGCAGCATCACAGAGCCTTCCCTGGTGGCACAGAGGGGGGAGAGAGAGGTCAGAGGGAACCGTGCCCTTCCCCCCAGACTTTGTGAGTACACACGTGGGTTCCCAAGGAGGGAGCAGGGTCTGTGTGGTGGGGGCAGATGGGGTGCCCGAGGAGCCTTCAGAAAGCCCAACAACCCCTCTGGGAGAGGACTGGGGAAGAAAGCCCACGCTGTCTGCTTTTCACCTGATGAGATCAGGGTAAAACTGCTTGTCCCAGGCACTGTAGAGCGACGTGGTGACGTAGAGACGCTTCCCATCTAGGCTAAGCTGTATCATCTGAGGGCCTCCAGGCACCTTTTTCCCCTTAGGAAAACCAGGGGTCAGTCCCCAGGGCCCTGGAGGGGATCACAGGCACCACCCAAACCCCAGGAGCATGCTCAGATGCTGCCCTCCTCCCCTCCCCTAGACCTCCCCAGCACAGATCTGAGTGTGCCCATGATGGAGGGGAGATCCTCACCTTGACCACCAGCGGCTCTGGCTGGAATTTTAGCTCCTGATCCTCCAGCACTTGCACAGGTCCTCCCTTCACAATGCTTCCCCCCAGGAAGAGCTGAGTGGGAGGGGCAAGAAGAGCTGTTTGCCTCAGGCAGTACCCCTCCAGCCCTCCCCTTCCCAGGCAAGCCAGGGCTGCCCACATCCTGGCCTGCACCACCCTCAGCCTCAGTTACTGCTTTTCCTGCACCTCCCTTGTCACACCCCAACCCCTTCATAGCCTCCTCTTCACATAGCCTCTCTTCTTCCTCCCTTCCTTTCCCCCACCCTGGTAGGGCCCCGACCTGTCCTGTGAGTTGAGGCCTCTGTGGGTCAGAGACGTCATACTGCCGCAGGTCCCCGTGCAGCCAGTTGCTGAAGTAGAGGAAGCGGTCATCCAGGGACAGCAGGATGTCAGTGATCAGGGCTGAGGTGGGAGTGTGGTTTAGAGGCTTTCAGGACTCCTGATCCCCTGGCTAATGTTAATCTTCTGATTCCCATCCTGCCCTGGGCACCCACCTGGCATTTCAGGCAGCATCCAGCCCTTCACTTTCTTGGGGGGCACCTGGATGACCTTCTCTGCCGACCAAGTGCCTCCCTGCATTGGGGTTAGGGGCCAGAGAGGTCAGCCTGTGAGAGCTGGAGTAGGGGGCAGATCTGGGTCTCCCCAGGGCCTATGCACAGGGAGACAGTGGATTCAGGGCCTCTCTGCCATAGTTCCACTGCAAGCTCCTTAAGACAGGAGTCATGTCTGCTTCACCACAGCATGCCCAGCACTGGCACAGTGCCTGTCGCAGAAGCTCACATGACATTTTGTTGAATAAATGAATGAATAAGTATGGTTGGTTAGGGTTAAGGTGGAAATAGCCTAGGACAGAGTAGAGAGGCAGGCAAGTGGTTCTGTTTTTGGTTCTGGAGAAGTCTGGGCTAGAGCCATGCAGACAGGCCTGGTCACTCCTAGGGAGAGGGGAGTGTCATGGCTACAGAAGCCTGGGCAGAGGTGACAACAGGACTGTTGGGCAGGGCCAGAGGGCACATGTCACCTCATTCTTGAAGAAGCGCTGGATGGTGGAGCTGAGGGCGCAGCCCACGAAGCCCTGGGAAGCAGCTGGGTTGTGTAGGAAGCGGATCTCCAGAGGGATGAGCCCGTCCTGTAACGGCAGGGTCTGCACGATCTCACGGCGCTGCCAGTCCCACACGTATAAGTGGCTTCCATACAGTCCTGGGTGGGAACAGAGCCAGAGGATGGTCTCAGGTTTGGGGCAGGAGGGCACGGGCAACAGCTGGGGCCCAACCCTGGGCAGAAAGCTGACTATGGATTGGCAGGACCAGAAGGACACTGGAGCACTCAGCACCTCCTGTACTGTCACTCCCGAGTTTGGGGTCCCCACGAGGGAAGTGAGAAGGCAGAGAGTGGAGTTTTGGGAGCAGAAATTGTGCATGCCCGTGCTCCTCTGACCCATGGGAGAATTCTTACCAGCTTCTACGTCAGCGGGGTTGAAGCCTCCTACTAGAACTTTGGGAGCCGCCCATTCAGTGCTGATCATGACATTGTGTTGAGGCTGGTACCAGAAGTCATAGCCCAAAGGCGCAGCATGCCCAGGTCGTTCCCATGTCCCCTTCACCTCAAAGGTCTCTCCATCCAGCAGCATGAAACTCCCTGGACAAGGAAGCAAGTAGGGTGGCAGTAGGAGCAATCAAGAGACTATGCCCGCCCAGCCCTCACCCCAGGCAGGCATGCGCAATAGGTACCAATTCCATTACCTGGTACTTTCTCCTTCCACTGGGTTTGTCAGCTCTTTAAATTCAGGTGGCCAGGGGGTCTCACACAGAGGGTCAGATGGGACTGGGGACTTACTCTGTGCCCTTACCTCACATCAACTTCCTTCCTCTCCCAGACCACAGGGGAAACTTTTCTCTACTGACCCAGGAGACTCTGAGACTCTGGAGCCAGTGCCTCTACCTAGCCTCCCACTCTGTGTGGGACTTCTGCCAGAGGCTAAGTTCCATCGTATTCCCTTCATTGTTTCTGAAGGAGCAGACAGATTATATAGATTTGTAATTTCTCCTCAGTGTCACTATATCTAGGAATGTTGCAGTCCTCCCATTTCCTGGAAAAAGCAGGTGAGTAGGATCTGGTGCAGCAACATTGACTGGATGCTCTTAACCGGTAACTCATTCCAAGCCCTTGAGTGGCAGTTCGGCTGAAGTGGGTAAGACTTGGAGAGAAGCAGCACAGCGTGGTGGGAGGACACGGGTGCTGGGGCCTGGTTGTTGGGTTTAAACTCCAGCTCGGTGACTCACTAGCTGTACGACTTTAGGTAAGTTACTTAACCAATCTGGCCCTGCTTTCTCATCGGTACAACAAAGATCCTAGTAGTACTCATTACCTAGGTTGTGTCTGTCATATAAGACAATTTATAAGTCTCAGCTCCGATCACCAAAAAAATGATAGCAAATGTGGACATGTAGGATCCCAAGAACTATGAGATTTGTTCATAAATTCACAAAGGCTGATGTTAAATGTATGTATTTTCTGGGGCCATATCTGTGCTCACATTCTCCAAGGCAGAGACTGTTCTAACTATAACTTTTAAGTGAATTCATCAGTCAAAGCTCATTTTCATAGAAATAATAGAAACAACTGAAGTTACTTAACTATAATTTAAATGTTTGATGAGACCAAACCTCCTGGCTCTCTCTGGAAGGTCATTTCATTCTTTCCCAACTTAGGACCTGCTGCTCCCACAGATGTGCCCACAGTGCCACCAGATACCTTTGCCGTTGCCCTTGGGGTCTCCCAGGGTGCTGATCATCACCTCCCCACTGGCCAGGCAGTGGCTGGTGTGCAAGTAGCCCAGGCTACACTTGGCCTGGATCTCCTCGGGCTCAATGACCTGGAGAGGAGTAAGGGGTGGCATTAGAATCTCACAGGGCTGGGAATCCCCACTTCCTACTCCTTCACTCCGCTGCACCTATTCACTGACTCAGTCCTCTTTTCCTTCAAAACATGATGCAGTTTTCTCTGTGGCATTATGATAGAGTTAAGTCTGGTGACTTCTGCAGAGCAAGAGAAAAACCACTAACTCCTGAAGCAGAAAGCACTGACTACTCTCCCCAGAGGAGGATTAAGGTCAGTTGAGGCCCCGGGCACAGAAAAAAAATATTGGGCCCCTTACAAAAAGAGAGAGACAAGGGAAATAAAAATACACGTTAACCATATTTTTAAATAAATAAAAAATATTATGTACTATTAATGTTAAAATAGCACCTATGAAACCAAACTTGGTGTCATTAAAAAAAGTGTAAAGTTGGGGTTTTGCAGGGCCCTTCAGAAGTTGGGGCCCAAGGCATGTGTCTGGTGCGCCTGTCATTAAATCCGCCCCTGGTTCTCCCCTGTCTGGAAGCACTCCCAGCCTTGCAGAACTGGAGATCATCCTGGCTGGGCTGATGCCAGAGTCGGCTTTGTATGGGCAGCAGCCAGCAGTGAGTGCCGCTGAGGAGGAGACTCAACAAAGTGTTGAAAGAAATGATCAGGGGCTCCTGCCTAGGGGAAGCCATGGGCTACGTATGGCTCTTCCCCACTGCTCTCCAGTATCCTGCCCCATGGTACTTGATGGTGACCACTTACAACTCTCCTCTGACTCTAACCCTCTTTCTGCTGCTGAGCCCAGACCCTGCCCAAGAGCTGGAAGGGGCTGGGTTAGGCATGGTTTCTTGCCCATAGACTGCTCAGAGTGGTGGGTACATTAGGGTTCCCAAGCAACAAGGGCAGAGAACATGCCTTGTGCAGCTTCGGTGCCCGGGGCTCGGTGCCCACATCCACCACGTAGATGCGAGAAGAGATGAGACAGGGCAGCACCAGCTTGGTGCGGGACTTGGTGCTGTCCCCATGGCAGCTGCTGCACGTGTTCCATCCTGAGTGATGCAGCTCGTCCTTCAGGTTGGGCATGGGCAGCCGGTGGATGACCTAGGAAAAGGGGCAAGGGGTGCCGCTCAGCTGGACCACAGCTCTGATTAGGGAACAGGCGGCCACCAGACTTGCTTTGGCTTGCAGCGCAGTGCTGGCTGGATTTCAGCACTCCCCTGGCACCTCCGGGGTGCCCCTGTGCAATGAACAGCCTGCACCACCATATCCAAGGAAGGTAAAGAAGCATGGAGAAGGGGAAGGGCATCCCTGGGGTCAGCTAGAGTAGGGGTCGCAGGGTACTCTGCTGCCCAAACCCCACCTCACCTGGCAATACTGGGGAGACTTGGGATTAACATCCACTGTGGCTAAATAATCCGGGGCCTCAATGCCGGTGTTTCGGTAAATGCAGGGCAGGTAGACAATCTCCTCCCTGGGCCCTGAGGGTGGAAAGCAGGCAGTGGCGTAGAGGGTGGAGAGGAATGGCACGGGCTGCGCTGGGTGTGCCGGAAGGTGGGGCCAGGGTTTAAGGTGCCCCACCCCTAGCAGCTGTGGCATTGCAGCTTGTGGAGGGTACTGGCCGGCTGAGTTCTTTCCCAAGGTGCTGAGTCTCCACCACCTGCTTACCTTTCATAGCTTCTAGAGGGGTAGAGTACCCAGGGCCACACTTCCCACATTTAGCAGCTGCGGAAACAATGGGGCATGTTGGTGGGACCGTCCTCTGGAGGGCGAAGGTTCTTTCCCTACTACAGCCAAGGCAGGTGCACTGTCCCAGGCGCCCCCTCACTCCAATCATCCACCCAGAACCCCGAAGCCCTGATGGTGCTGGCTGTGACCAGAGGTGCTATAGCCATGTGACCTGAAGGTGGACAGTCAACAGGACCCAGGGGAGAGCAGGAGAAGGACCAGTGCAGCGGAGGCTGGATGGTGTAGTGATTACGTTAACTTGGATCCCATGTTTAATTGTTCTCTCAGTAACCATGGGAGCTTAGCCACATGACTTAACCCCTCTGGTGTCCGTTTCCACATTTTCTCTAAGGTGGGATAATAAGGATGCCGCCTTGGGCTTTTACATGAAGTAACAAAGAAGTACAGGTCAGTGTGCAGCGCTGTGCTTGCTGGAACGGCCAGGAAAAACTAGCGGTTGCTCAGTGTCAAGGTGTTACTAGTTCACTTCCTTCACCAAAGGTGTCTACTCCAGGGACTGGGATGCTTCGTGCTTTTCCCAGCTCTGGGTCCTGACCCCAGGCTGCTGGCCAGAGCCTGGATTATACAACTAAGGGTCTGCTAAGGCTGATAAGGCTATAAAGTTCAAGACTGCAGAGCAAGTAGGACCTGGAAGTCCTTAGACAATTTTCCACTTACTGGTGGGTCTTACTTCCTTTAGATGCAAAATAGGGTATTTTGCCCACTCTGGAGAGCTCAGAGGCCAATTCACAAGAGCTGTAGGAAATGGCTCTCCAGTCCCCTGAAGTCTGGCAAGAGAAGCCACACTGATAAATGGGAAGAAAGCTGCTGAGAAGGAGGGCTGCCAGGACCAAGAATCAGGCTTCAGGGTTGGGGGCCTGACCTGGAGCAAGGGCTGAGGAATAACTTGGAGCTGCAGGCTGAAGGAAATCCCGGAGTGGAGCTCTCAGGACTGAGCACTCCTCCCTGCCTTGTTCCAGGGCCAGTCTGGCCAGTGTCCTGACAGCTGGGGGCCACACGTGGGGAGCCTGCACCGGTGACAGGACCCAGGCTTTCAGCAAGGGAGCAGGTCTCACTACTTGTAAAAGCCAAGGACTTAGGCTGCGAGGCAGCAGCAGAGTTTTAGAGCCTGAAAACCTGGTGTCAAGCTCCAGGTATGATATCTACTCTCTCCATTTTCTCCCCTTTATTTCCTAAAAGTGGGTAATAATATCCAACCTTCCTAAGTGGCTATGAAGGTCAAATAAGACAGTGTGTGCAGAAGTATTTTTGTAAAGGAGAAGAATTATATAAATATGAGTAGGGCTGTACTAGGAAGGGGGGGAGATAGTCCCGGGTAGTACTTGGTGTCCTTTTGGGGGTGGGGGTGGGGAAGAGGGAACAAGGGGAGAGAGAGGACCAGTCCAAAGGAATTAAGGCATCTTGTTCTGCTACATACCAAGCTGTGTCAGGGCTTGGAAGGGGAGATGAGGGGGAGGGGAAGGAGGGCTTGGACACAGAGAGGGAAGGAGAATCAGTTCTCCAGACAGACAGACAGAGACACAAACACTGCCAAGCCAAACAGAGACTGAGAGAGGGAAAGGGTCAACGTCTTGTCTCCCTGAACTCCCCCACAGTGAGCATCAGCCTTTTTTCTGAGGAACACCCCCTCTCTTGGGCATCTCAAGCCAGATCTTTGAATATTTTGGGGTATGAGATTAACCCAGGGAAGCTCATTAAGTTTTCCCAATGGCAGGCTTCCTCGTGGGTATTCTGCCAGCCAGGAAAAAGCCAGTTAGATTTAAGGGTACAGGACCTTCCAATCAGACAGAAACTTCCCCTCAGATGGGAGAATAGAAAGACTATGGGATTGGGAGGGTGGAGGGGCAGCAACAGGCCCCAGTGAGAGAGTGTGGACTTCTCCTTCCCCCAAGAGGAAATGGCAATCAGGGTAGCTAGAGTGCAGCCCTGTGTATTGGAAGGTTCCCGATTCTTCTGCAGAAAGAAGTTGGCCCAGGGCTGAAGTCAGGATTGTGTCTCCAGCAGTGAATGCCAGGGACATAGAGATTCCACTCCTACGTGCCTAGCGCCTGATTTTCTCAGTTGCAGAAAGGCACCCTGACCCCAGGCCACAGCTGGGGAGCTGGCAGTGGAGCCCAGGGCCACATTTCCCAGCAGTCCCTCTACCTTCCTTCCCTGCACCTCCAGAACTTTGGCTGAGCTGGTAAATGCAGGGGTTAAGTAGGGGTGGGAGCAGAAGAGCAGAATCCAGCGCTCTATTCTGTAACTAACTATCCCTCACCCAGGTTTTCTGCCACCTGCTGTAGGTGGGCCGTGCTGGTTGTGGTGGTCAGAGGCCCCCTCCTTACCCATGTTGCTGGTTGATATGGTTTGGTCCTGCTGGATCTGCCAGGAGAGGGCAGAGAAGGGAAGCTGTGCTGTAGTCAGAGGCCGGAAGCGCCTGGGACTCTGTCCCAGAGCAGGGGCAAAGGAATTTATGTGACCACTGGGTTTGGGCGGAGCAGGGGGAGGGCCAGGGCTTCAGCCAAGAGTGAATGGCTTAAGGCAGCTGGCCAAGAAACTCTCACTTGGCCTGGGTGCCTGGTGTTTGAGTTATGGGAAGTGTGTGTGTATGTGCGCTCACTCACACACGCCTGTGCATATGCAGCTCTGTGCTGTGCTGGTGGACATAGCTCTTTCATAGGTGCCTGAGCACATGTGAGTTTATGTCTGTGCACATGCACGCGCCTGCACACCTCTGTGCTACCTGTATAGGTGCTTCTATGTATGTGGCTGCATGAGTATCTGTGTCTGTGTGTGACTGGGTGCCTGTGTGCGAAAATCTGTGCTTCTGTATGGATGTGTGTATTTATCTTTGCGAGGGTGTCTGGACTTGTGTGTGTTCTGTGTACCTGCCAGAATATTTAGCCTGTGTGGGCATATGCATATGTGCCCATGTGGGTGGTGTGTGTGAGTGTGAGCATGTCCTGCACTTGTTCCTGGGCTTCCAAACACACATGTCTATCCTTGGACCTGTCTCCTGGCCCTTAGGGATACACAGGGCTGTGGGTCTGTTTACTCCTTGCACAGCCATGTCAGCTCTGCCTTGAGATCATCCTGTTACTCCCGGCACAGCCCTACCCTGCAAAGGCCTACAAACCTTATGTCTTCCCATCTCACTGCCCAACAGGCATCAGGACCAGGTAGAGTGCCCGGGTTCCACTTTCCCCTACCCATTCATTCCTTTTGAGCTCTGAAATGAAGGAAGCTCCTCAGTACCCATTATTGTCCTCATAAAGCTCTGGACGTGGAAGTGGAGTGTCTCCCCCTCATGTCCCAGCCTGGTTCCTCAACAGCTCCCCAGAGTTCAGTAACAGGACCCAAGGGCAGCCCACCATGATGTCACTGTCTCTAACTGACCTATGACAAGTCACAAAACTCAGGGTCTTTCTCTGTCCAGGAGGGAGCTCTCCAGCTGGAGAGGTCAATGAAAGCCAGGGTGCCGAACCTGCAATTGTAGTGTCGCGGAGACATGCCCTGGTCTCCAGGCACACTGCTTGCTGACAAACTGAAGGAAGATTGGGGCCTAGTCTGTCAGCTCTCAGGCTGCCTTCTGCCGGAGTTGCCAGGGTTTGTATGTCTGGACAACTGAACTCCCCCCAAGTCAGTCTTCATCCTGAAGCCAAGGCTCCCTCTTCCTCCAGGTTAACTGCCTGACAGCGTAACCCATGCCCCACTCTTCTAGGAGCCTGATGACGCTGTGTCTACAGAGCCATTTTCTTCTCCTTGGAAGAAAGCTCTGGGACAGGGGTCGGGAACCCATGGCTCGTGAGCCAGATGTGGATCTTTTGATGGCTGCATCTGGCTCGCAGACAAATCTTTAATTAAAAAAAATAATAACGTTAAAAATATAAAACATTCTCATGTATTACAATCCACTCATTTCCTACCGCTCATGTTTATGGTTGTGGGTGGCTGGAGCCAATCACAGCTGTCCTCCGGGACAACACCAAATTTTTATTGGATAATGCATAACGTACACTGGTCCTTGTATGGCTCTCACGGAATTACATTTTAAAATATGTGGCGTTCATGGCTCTCTCAGCCAAAAAGGTTCCTGACCCCTGCTCTGGGGTGACGTCTTTGTGGGATATAGAAAAGGACATCTGGGCTTGAGATTGCCAATAGAAAGAGCCATGGGGTTTCCAAACCAGAATGGAGGGAAAGAGAGCAAAACTGGTCCTCACTGTGAAGGGTATCTGTCCTGGTTCCCATGGTGAGGAGGGGTCATGAGTCCACAAAGGAACAGCCTCTGTGACTGCCTAGGGCAGAAGCCCCTCTCATCGCCATCGTCACTCACATCTCTTGGGTCCTTCTTAGGCCTGCACTCCCACCATTGCACTGTCAGCCAGGCTCTGTCAGAGTCAGCCTAAGTGCAGCCGCCCTGCAGAGGGTGGGTCCTGAGGGATGCTGCGTCCCATTCGCCAGCATCCTGTCCCCTGGCTGCCTCCATTCACCTGCCTTCATCCTGCCCCTCCGGCTCTCCTTCTCCTGAGAGTCCCAGCTCCTACTTCCTCTCTACTGCTTTTTGGCTTGAGGTAGCCCAACATCTAAGATCTGAAAGAGAAAGAAACCTGTTCACCACACTCTTATCAAAATCTCTGGAATGTTTAACTCTATAAAAGCAGTTCTTTTGCTTATTCTAAGGTCTGTCATTGACTGCAAGTCCTTCCATGCACCACGCTCTGACCTGGCTGATCTCAAGGCTCCTCCCAGACACCCTACTCAGGATTTCTACCTTGATTCACCTGACTCCAGAGCTCACAGTTTCCAGGCCCTCTGTGCTCTTTCTTGTTCGTTTTGTTTTGTTTATTTTGGAGCTGGGGAGGCCCCAAACCAGAAGGAAAGCAGAAGGTTTGCTGTTTTGTTTCTGGAAGTTGCAGGACATAGAAGTTCTTTCTCTGAAAGGGGAGAGGAGTGAAGAACAGGCGTCTCCTGACTGAGTGGAGAAGCCTGCATGGAGTTTGGGGGAGGAGTAGAGACGCCATGTGAGGCAGAAAAGACTGAAGGACATACATCCACTTGCTAATGTGGTTATTTGGAGAGGCACTGGAAGAAGGGATTGAAAATCCATTTTACTTGATATATTTCTGTATTTTTTTTAACCCCAAATAAAGGTTAAATAAAGAAAAGAAGGCTGGCCCTGGCTGGATAGCTCCTTTGGTTAGAGCATTGTCCTAAAGCCCAGAGGTTGCTGGTTCGATCCCCAGTCAGGGCATATTCAGGAACAGATTGATGTTCCTGTTTGTCTGTCTGTCTGTCTGTCTCTCTCTCCCTCTTCCTCTCTAGCCAAAATCAGTAAATAAAAATTTTTCAAAAGTATATTAAAAAAAAAAAAAGGAGAAGAAGGCTGGAAGAGCTTTTGTGGCACAGTGAGAACCTCTGGGGAGGACTGGCTCTGTCCTCTGGGAGACACGCACGTGCATGGTCATTCCTTCTTTCAATCTTGCAATCTACAAACGTTTCTTGAGCAGCTGTTTTGGTAGAGAAAGTGGTGAACAAGGTAAAGCTTCTGTCTTTATAGAGATGACATTCTAAGGGAGATGTCCAATGATTAAGTAAACATAAACATCATTTCAGATAAGTGCTATGAAGGAAGGAAACGGGGTGTCTGGGGTGCAGCATTACATGGGTTCTCCAGCGCACACAGGTACAGATTTGTGCGTGAGGAATGTGTGGCGCATCAGAGAGCAGCCTGTGGAGGCCTGAAGCAGGACTGGCCGGACACGCTGAGGTTTTTGCCAGCTAAGCAGAGTTTCTGAGGCCTCACCTGCTCATTTTAACACTTGTCATTTAACATTTAATAAAACAACTATACACCCTCAAAGGAAGGGAGTAGCATTTACTAACCTGTTACCAGGTGTGACTAGGGCAGGGCTGAGCTCTGCACCCAGCAGTTAGCTCAGGTACTGCCCGCAGCAAACCTGGAGAAGTAAATAGCTTTTTCATCTCACATCAAGTTGACAAGAGTTTTACTAATTCATCCAGCTGTTCACACTTGTATCACAGCTCCTCTCTGTCTCTGACCAATGCTGAATCCAAGCTGCCGCCTAGGGAAAAAACGAAACTCAGAGAAGATAAATAACATAGAAAACAATTCCCTCTGCCAGGCACAAAGGGCATGATGCGAGAGGCATTTGGAGAGCTGCCTCCCCACCTTCACTTCACTGAGAAATATCATCCCTTTGAATCATACTACCTGGTGTCAAACTATACTACAAATCCATAGTAATCAAAACAGCATAGCAGTGGCATAAAAACAGACATACACATTAGTGGAACGGAATAGAGAGCCCAGAAACCCATTCCTTTATGGTCAGTTAATATTTGACAAAGGAGGCAAAAACATACAATGGGGTAAAGATAGTCTACTCAATAAATGGTATTGGGAATATTGGACAGATATATGAAAAAAAAAAAAGAAACTAGACTACCTTCTTACACCATACACAAGAATAAACTCAAAACAGATTAAGGACTTAAATGTAAGAGCTGAAATCACCAAACTCCTAGAAAAAAAAAACATAACAGTAAATCCTGGACATTTCTTATAGCAATATTTTTTCTGATGTACAGTGTATTATTGCCTTGGGCAAGGAAACAAAAGAAAAAATAAACAAACTAAAAAGCTTTGGCAGAGCAAAGGAAACATCAACAAAATAAAAAGAAACCCACTGAATGGAAGAACATATTTTCTAATGATACATCTGATTAGAGGTTATTTTCCAAGATGTATAAAGAACTTATAAAACTGAATACCAAAAAACAAACAATCCAATTAAAAAATGGGCAAAGGACCTGAATAGACACTTCCCCAAAGAGGACATACAGATGGCCAATAGACATATAAAAAGGTTCTCAATGTCATTAGTCATCAGAGAAATGCAAATTGAAACCACAATGAGATATTCCTTCACACCCATTAGCTATCATCAGTAACTCAACAAGTAGCAAGTGTTGGTGAGGATTATGGAGAAAAGGGAATCCTAGTACACTGTTGGTGGGGATACATACAGACTGGTGCAGCCACTGTGGAAAGCAGAATGAAGTTACCTCAGAAAATTAAAAATGGAACTGCCTTATGGACTAGTGATTTCACTTCTGTCCAACAGTAGACGAGTGGATAAAAAAGCTGTGTTGCGTTTATACAATGAAATACTACTCGGCAGTGAAAAAGACGAAAATCTTACCCTTTGCAACAGCATTGATGGACCTGGAGAGAAATATGCTACATGAAATAAGCCAGTCAGAGAAAGACAAGTACTTTGTGATTTCACTCATATGTGGAATCTCATGAGCAAAATAAACTAACAAACAAAATAGAAAAACTCATAGATTGAGAACAGACTGACGGATGTCAGAGGGAAGGGGGATTGTGGGGCTGAGTGAAAAAGGTAATGGGATTAGGCAGAAAAAAATACTGTACTCAGACACAGACAACAGTATGATGATTACCAGATGGAAAGGAGAATAGGGGGGTTAGAAGAGTGATGTAAGGAGACTTGACTTGCGGTGGTGAAGACACAATACAATATATAAGTAAAGTATTATAAAATAGTACATCTAAACCAATATCACCTCAATAAAACCAATAAAAAAGTAAAAGTAAATAAGTAAAAATAAAAATATATTTAGAAAAGGAATTTCCTCCCTTTGGCCTGCCACTGATGCTTTAATCTTCAGTACTGGCTGAAAAACCCCTCTTATCTCCAGGCTGCTTGGTTCACCCCTGGGGTATTAAGCTATTAGTCCCCTAGAAGGACCAGTTTCAACAGAGGCATGCCTCCCAGTGGGCAGCCCTGAGAGGCTAGTGGCCTAAGGACCAGAGCAAGGGAGGACTGAGTGGACTTAAAGTGTTTAAAAGCAACTGTTAACCTTAACTCTTTTATCCCCATCCCTTGAAAGATCTCTCTCTCAGTGAAAATTTCAATATAGTATATAAAAGTAGACAGAAGAGCATAATGAACCTACAATATACTTCCCACCTTCAATAAAAATCAGCCTATAACCCATATTGTTAAAATTATACTTCCCAGGACCAGCATGTGGACATCCGAGTTCATTCCCCAGTCAGGGCACACATGAGAAGCAACCATCTTCTCTTTCCCTCCCTCTCCTCCTTTTCTCTCTCTTCTCCTCTCACAGGCAGTGACTGGATTGGCTTGTGCATTGGCCCCAGACACTGAGGATAGCTTGGTAGGTAGGGCCAAGTATCAACCTCAGGGCTAAAAATAACTTGGTTGATTCGAGCATCAGCCCCAGATGGGGGTTTCAGGGTAGATCCAGGTTCGGGTGCATATGGGCATGTAGAAGTGTGTCTATCTACCCTCTTCTCACTTTAATATATATATATATATATATACCTCCTAGTCGCCTTTCACCTTGTATTTTTAAAGCAAACCCTTGATATTGCAGGTATATTATTTTTGCATAACTACTTTAGTATGCATTTCTTTAAGATAAGAATTGTTTTTTTAAAACCACAATACTATAATTACACCTATACAAATTAATGTCTTTATAATTATCCAATTCAGATTTACCCTACGGTCCCATAAATTTTGTATTGCAGTTTGTTTATTTGAATCAAGATCTAAAGAGGGTCCATACCTTTCTGTCATCTCTTCTAATAAATCTCTTAAATCTCCAGGTGAGAAAGAGAGGTACCCTGAAGACCAATTTCTGTTTAAGTAAAGAAGGGTCTGACCAGAACAGAAATTACGTTATCTTGTTGCACATCTCTTCTACGGCACAGAAAGGTGAAGTGGGTGTGAAAACAATCATGTGGCCTTAAAGAGGTACCAGCAACATAGGTTACAGGGTCACAGGTGAAAACTTGCCATCACCCCCCACCCGCCTTCCTCCTGTACCAGGCCTGGCTCCAGAAAAGCTGAGAAAAAAGCCATAAAATGGCATTTATGCACTCATCCCCACCTTCCCAGAGGCCACTGGAATAGTGCACTGTCAGTTAAGAGCCCTAGAAAGTCAGAATTGCATCAGTCTTGGATAATGGCCCCAATTAATCCATCAAAAGCCTTAGTAAAACCTCAACTTTGGACATGTTAAAATACTGTAAATAAAATATCCAAGGGAAGATAAAAGCCATTCTATTTGAGGCTGGAATGACCTTTGGTCCCTGAATCAGCTTCTCTACAAAGGCTCAGGACAGGCAGGAACAAATCCTCCACTCTCTGGCAAGCCCAGGGCCTTGGTTTTGTCAACTCAGCACAAAGATGCTGCCTAGGAAAAAGGGAATATTTCTCCCAGCTTTCCAGAAAGACCAGCATCCCTAAGGCTTTGACAGATTTGTCCTCGGTTCCATGTGGAATCAGGGAGTCCTGGGAAAGCCTCATTGCTTGTGCTGGATTCTGTCTTCTACACCCCATATCTAACCTGCTGTTTCCAGTAGGCTCTCACCAAGGTCACAGCCATAGGGAGAAATGTGGAAAGTGCTCTCTGGGAAAGGAATACTGTGGGATTTGCTCTTTCAGCTTATCAAAAGTCTGCTCTGAAATCAATTTAAAAACAGGCATCAACTGAAAAATAATGATTGTTCTTAATACACAAAGAGCTCCAACCAATCAACTGGAAAAAGACAACACAATAGAAAAATATTTCAAGAATATGAAAATGAAACGTTAATGCTAATATAAATGTAAGAAAAGGTACCCCATCTTATTAGTAATGAGAGAAATGCTTGTGAAATATGATATGATTTTCAAAAATAAAGAAGATTGGTTGGAGAGAGTATAAGGAAAGGGCATTCTTGTACTATAATGGCAAGCGTATTAAGTGGTTGGGCATCATCCCAAAGCACAGAGGTTGCCGGTTCGATCACTGGTCAGGGCACATACAGGAACAGATTGATGTTTCTGTCTCTTTCCCTTCCTGTCTCTCTCAAATCAATAAAATAAACACTTAAAAAAGTGGCAGCCCTGGCTAGGTTAACAACCAGTGGATAACGCATTGTCCAAGGGCACTGTGGTCACAGGTTCAATCCCTGGTCAGGGCACCTATGAGAAGCAACCAATGAGTGCACAACTAAATGGAGCAACTTAGTAGAACATGATGTTGATCCTTCTCTTTCTCTTTTCTTCCTCTCCTAACTCTCTCTTTCAAATCAATGGAAAAATATTAAATGGTGGAACATTTTAAGAAAACAATTCAGCAACACTAAGCATTATTTAAATGAAAATCCACCTTTAGTGACCTACTCTGTGGAATAGACAAGTATTCATATACATGAATAGGATGTTCATTGCAACTTGTTTACAATAGTGAAAAGTCAAAAACAACCAATAGGGAAATAGCTAAATATGTCATGAAACATCCATAACGTAAGGCTTTATATATACTGACATGGAAAGATATCCAAGAAATCTGCTAAGGGGAGAAAAGCAGAAAAACAGTATGACCCCATTTAATTAAAGCTATATATATATTTAATTAATTCAACCATATAGTCTTAATTTATTTAATTATTTTATATTTTATTTAATATGTAATATATCATTGGTATATACATTAATTAATTTGACTAAATTATATATGGGAGATAATTTGTGGAGATAAAGCTTTCTTTATTATACCAAATGGAACTGTAGTGCTTATTTCTGAGGACTTAAATTATAGAGATCACTTTTTATTTTTTATAATATGTATCAATTATATATTTTTAAAAGTTATTTTTTTATTTATTGATTTTAGAGAGAGAAACATCAATTTGTTGTTCTACTTATTTATACATTCATTGGTTGATTCTTATATGTGCCCTGACCAGGGATCGAACCCACAACCTTAGTGTATTGGGGTGACTCTTTTACAAACTGAGCTACTCAGCCAGGGTCAATTGAGTATTTTTTAAACTTTATAGTAAACTTGAAATACATACACAATTTTAAAATTGAAATAACCAATAAGTACAATAACACTCTTGCCTTTTAGATGAGTAAATATTTAACTGTCTAAAATACAGCATTGATGAGAATATGAGGAAAAGGGCACACTCATTTGGGATTAGTGTCAACTGGTGCTGTATTAACCGATGTAATTTGTAAGTACCCATTCAAAGTTAAACTGTATACCATTTTAACCTAGGAATTCCACTTCTAGGATGCAGTCCATAGAAATACCTGGACAGTGGGCAAGAAACAAGTAATAATGATAACAACAATAGCAGTTGTCACCTGAGAAATTCTTCATATGCTCTTGGTGCTGTCTAAGCACTTAGACACAGAAACATGAGCCACACACTCTTACATAAAAGCTTACTCCGTGCCAGGTACTTAATCCTTGCAGCAATTCTTTGAAGTGGCACTCTTGTATGCCCATTTTACAGATAAGGACGTCATAGCATACAAGCAGGATGTAACTCACTCAAAGCCATGCAGCTAGTGAGTAGCAGAGCCCAGGGTTTGAAATCAGGCAGTCAGCTTCAGACTCTGTGCCTTGACCACTACTCTGGAATGTAGTAAATCACACAAACTTCACAACAGCTCCTTGAGATAGGTTTTTGTGTTTTATTGTTTGGGGCTGGTTAGCACATACAGCCCTTTTTTTTGGGAGACAGAACCCACCCACTACTATAGAAACCAAAGAGGCCAGATACTCCTTTTCCCAGGCCCCTTTGCATCTAGGAGAAAGCATGTGACTTGCTTGGCCAGCCAGGTGTGCCCAAGGAGGACTCTGAAACAAATAACTAGGGGCAGCAGGGAGTGGGCTTTGCTGGATGGGGGGCAACTGTGGGGTTGGCAGCATGCTGCAGAAGCACCAGGCCCCAGCACCACCTGGGAACCTTAGGGGAAGAGGCAGTGTTCTGAGAGCAGGTCTCAGATAAGAACAGATATCTGGCTGCGCCCAGCAGCAGTTCGAACACACCTGCCACTGAGGCCTTATGACTCAGGGGATCCAATGGTGCTTGACAAATTGGGGGGATTCAAGTGTCTGTGGCAAGCTAACCCAGAAGGAGAGTCCCATGGTGACCCAAAAAGGATGTTGAGGCCTAGACCATGTGGGCAAGTAACAGATCATCTCTTGCTAGTCCTTTTTCTTTTAAATATTTATTTATTTATTCATTTTAGAGAGGAGAGAGAGAGAGAGAAGGGAGGAGGAGCAGGAAGCATCAACTCCCATATGTGCCTTGACCAGGCAAGCCCAGGGTTTCTAACCAGCAACCTCAGCATTTCCAGGTGGAAGCTTTATCCATTCCACCACCACAGGTCAGGCATCTTTTTTTTTTAAAGATTTTATTCACTGATTTTATTGGGGTGGGGGGGCAAAGTATAGTTGCTTCACTCTAACTGTTCATTGGTTGCTTGCTGTATGTGCTTGACCAGGCAAGCTTTGGGTTTTGAACAGGCAAACTCAGCATTCCAGGTCAGCGCTCTATCCTCTGCGCCACCACAGACCAGGTGGTAAATACAGTGTGTCCGTAAAGTCATGGTGCGCTTTTGACCGTGTGACCGGTCAAAAGCGCACCATGACTTTACGGACACACTGTAGTCTTTTGAAAGCTTCTAGTCCCAACAGAAGCCAAACATGGGATGGGACACCAAGTGACTTTGTGACCCAAGACCACCTTGCTGGCTCAGGGTCTCACAAGGCCTGGGGCTCCTCACCCTCAAGTAAAGCAGTGTGGAACCAGAGACTATCCTGGAGAAAGAAGCCACAAGACTCCTGGCGTGCCCTCTAGCTTGCCTTGTCTTGCTAAATATTGTCTCCTTCCTCAGTCTACTCCAGTGGCTTCACAGAAGTTATACAACAAAAATATTAAGAAGAAAAAAATATGCTAGCTTATGTTACAGGAAGGCAGCTATGGCAAAACCTCCCCACTCTAGAGTGCTGACCGCAGGGTGCAGTTTATACTCTGAACCAGCAACCATTCTGTGGCACCATTTTGTTTCTCAGCCAGTAACCATGATGGGCCCAGGAACAGAGAGAGGTGGGGGTGGGGCCTCTCACTATTTCCCCTAATGACCCATTCAAAACACTTTTGCTTACAGTCCCTGATTCTGGGCTCTGCTGGTTTCTACGTCTGGTATCCTGCACAAAGAGGAGACATCAAGAGTTCCACTGAACTGCAACCTGAAACAGCAACCTGGCTCCTTTGGACTTTGTACGCTGTCTAACGAACAGGCAGAGAAGGGGGACAAGAAAGATGGTAGCTGGAATGATTGATCCTGATGATTTAGAGACAGTGTTTCTGTTACATAACAGGATCAGGGTGGAGGGTACCCCAGGGATACCTTGTACCTCCATGTCCAATGGTTAAATTGACAAAAAAACTAAAGCAGCAGAAGCAAGACGACCAAGAGTTCAGGTCCTCCACGAGTGAAGGTTGGGGTCGCTCCATAAGATCCATCTTAAGTCCTGGCTGGATAACTGATTTAGAGGCTGAGTTCTGGTATCAGACTGCCTGGGTTCAAATCTGGGTGCTAACACATGCATGCTATATATGTCTCTCCATTTTAGTTTCCACACAGATAAAATGTGGATAAAAATAGTGCATACCTTAAGTGGCTATTTGAGAATTGAGTAATACTTGTAAAGCGCCTAGGACAGGGTCTGGCATGTAGCAAACGCACCACAAATGTTAGCTATTATTAAGCAAAGTAATGACAGGAAAGTCATAAATACCAGCCACAGCCTCAGGACCAGTCGCCAACATGAGAACAGTATAGACAAAAACCTGTACAGGAATGTTTAAGCAGTTTTATTCATAATAGCCCTAAACTAGAAAGAAACTATTAAGATACTTCTGAACGTGTGGATGATTAAACAAACTGTATACACCTCACACCATGATGATTACCCAGAAATAAAAAGAAATGAACAACTGAACAGCAAAGGAAACCATCAACAAAACGAAAAGGCAACCTACTGGATGGGAGAACATATTTGCACATCATAAATATGTTAAGAGGTTAATATGAAATGTAGAAACACCATATCCCTGACCATAGAACGAGTTTTGCAAGACTTGCAGATGAGTAAATGAAAAGAGTTCTGTAAAGGCCATAAATGTTCCCTAACGTCTAGATTCCAGAAAGCCCTCAGGATGCTGCCGTAACAACCTCTGTAAAAGGCCAAGATAACCAAGCCCATTCCTTTGCTTTTTGTAAAATGCTTCGCTGAGCACTCTCTCTCTAGATCAGTGGTTCTTAACCTTTTTTGAGGTACCGAACCCACCAGTTTCATATGCACATTCACCGAACCCTTCTTTAGTGATAAATAAAATATGATATTTTTTTCCAAATTCAAGACATAGGTATATGTTTTTTTACTGGTGCACAAAATGAGCCGTGCATGAACATCATCACCTTGCTCAAAGAGCAAAACCAACAAAGTGCACGAACTCACAACAAATTATGGAATTACTTTATTCTGGCCTCCGTGGCAGAGGCTTCTCCGAACCCCTAAGACTGACTCATCAAACCCCTAGGGTTTGATAGAACCCAGGTTAAGAACCACTGCTCTAGATTGTTCCAACAATAACGGAAAGCCTGTTTCTCTTCTGTAAAACTGCTTTGGCTACTAGGTGCTCACCCTCCTCCCCTCGCTTCTTTTTGCCTTTCAAAGCAAACCCCTGAGTTCGTTTAGGGCCGCGAGTTCTTTAGCAGATGAATCCACTCGTGGTCGCCGGTATTAAAGACTCCTTAATTTAGCTATTTAATTGTGTGGCAAAATGTTTGTTTCCTCACTGTCCAGATATAACAAATATCCAAAGTATATAAGGAAATTATACAACTCAATAGCAAAAACAAAGAACCCAATTTAAAAATGGACAAAGGATCTGAATAGATATTTTCCCAAAGAAGACATACTGATGGACAACAAGTCCATGAAAATGTGCTCAACATTGCTAATCATCAGGGAAATGCAAATCAGGACTACAATGAGATACTGTGCAGCCTCACACCTGTGAGAGTAGCTATTATCAAAAAGAAGGAAGGGTAGAGGTAGGAGGCGGGGGCAAAGGCAGGAAATGAGGATGGAAAGAGACTTTGCATAAGGCACGGGGGTGGGGGTGTGTGTGGCACAATGCTTGGCATATAGGGTGTTATATTGAGTGGGACACTTGAAACTATGTCAACACAATAAAAATAAAAATATTTTAAAAAGATGAAATAAACAAGTGCTGGTGAGGATGTGGAGAAACGGGTACCCTTGTTATAGTGACTTTCTTGTCCAGTTCCTGATTTGAATACTTCAGCATTAAATATGTATGTTACTGGTTTTTGGGAAATAGGTATTAATTGTCTATGTCTTCTATTTATATTTCTATTCTGTAGTTTTATTTGGAATGGCTGCTGATTTTCATAAAGTGCTTTTTGGGGGGCATCTATTGATATCATCTTATAGGATCTCTCCCTTTATTGATGTACTGAATTATGTTCACAAAATTACTTTTAAAAATAATAAATTTAACATTCATAAACTATGAGGAAAAAGTTGAACTCTTAAAGATAAAAAATGACTATGGAAAGGTGAACAATATTTCCAGCTGGGACAATTTAATATAAAAATATCAATTTTTCCCAAATTATTTAGTAATTATTTTCCATTAGGAATTACCATGGACCTGACCTGTGGTGGCACAGTGAATAAAGTGTCAATTTAGAATGTTGAGGTCACCAGTTCAAAATCCTGGGCTTGCCTGGTCAAGCAAGGCACATATGGGAATTGATGCTTTCTGCTCCTCCCCTCTCTGTCTCTCTTCCCCTCCCCCTCTAAAATGAATAAAGTCTTTTTAAAATTTGAGGACAAAACAAAGAGTTTTTTTTAAAAAAAAGAATTTTCATAGATTTGAAGAAATTAAAGTTCATATGGAAGAGTAAATGTGTGGAAAATGCCTGGAAAGTTCTAAAAACTTTATTGGAGGTGATTGCCTTACTGTTAAAACTTATTACAAAGTACCACGTAGTACATCCCCGGAACAGAGCCTACACAGACGTAGGTACACGTAAGGATTTATTTGACCTAACTTCAGAGAAAAAGCTTTCAGCTTCCACCACTGAGTATTATATTAGCTGAGGGTTTGTCATGCTGAGATATTTTCCTTCTACAGGCAGTCCCCGGGTTACCAACAAGATAGGCTCTGTAGGTTTGTTCTTAACGTGAATTGGTAAGTTGGTTGGAACAGGTACATTTACTTATTAAATGCAACTTAGACAGATGTTTGTTTTAACATAGGATTTATTTTTCCTTTTTTGTGCATATAAATACTTCAATATTTTCTCATACAGTCTTAAACGATCTTGGATGATGCAGAAGATGAAGTACTTGTTGGAGAGGATGGACTGGTGTTAGAGAGTCAGGGTTTGATTCTGCTGCCCAAGTCAGTTTCTTGAAGTAGCCTTCAAGGGCGGTTTGTACAGAGTGTTCCTTTTCCTCATGGTAAATGACCCCGTGGCATCTCAGACCTTTGGTACCTGCATGGTAAACTTTGGTGAAACTGTCTGCATCAGGATCTTGATCCTCTAACTTTGCATTCCTGCTTCAATGAGATGAAAAGCATCAGCTAATTCTTTTGTAGAAAACTGTTTTGGTTCTGGAGTTTCTAGGTCCCTGTTTTCTTCCCTAAATGTTATCATCTGCTGCTCTAGTTCCATGAGATCTTCATTGTTTAGTTCTTTGCCATAGGAGTCGGGTTACTCTGATACCATTTTCACTGATGTTCAACTGCATTTGATTATCAGTAGCCCTTATGGCATTCTGTTCATAAGTACAAGTTGTATCTATGTCAGATGTTTGTAACTTGGGGACTAACTAATATACGTTTTATTGAGAGTTTTAATCATAAATTGCTGTATCTTATTGAATATTTCTTCTGCATCTATTGATAACATCATATGATTTTTATACTTTGTTTTATTAATGTGGTATTACATTCATCGATTTGTGTATGTTGAACCATCCTTGTTCACCCTTGCACCTGGAATGAACCCCATTTGATCATAATGTATTATTTTTTAATATACTACTGTATTTGATTTGTTAGTATTTTGTTTAGCATTTTTGCATCTGTATTCATCAACAATATTGATCTATAGTTTTCTGTGTGTTATTCTTGCCAGGTTATTTTTTTAAGTTGTGTTTATTTATTTATTTATTTATTTTTATTTAAAATAATTTTATTTTTATTTCTTTAAAGATTTTATTTATTGACTTTACAGAGAGTGAACAGAGGGGGATAGCAAGAAGGATCAACTCATAGTCGCTTCACTTTAGTTGTTCTTTGCTTGCTTGTTGGCTTGTCGTATGTGCCTTGATCAGTTAAGCCCAGGATTTTGAACTGGAGACCTCAGCATTTAAATTTGACACCCTCTTCACTGAGCCACCATAGGCCAGATGCCAGGTTTTAATATCAGGGTCATGTTGGAGTCTTTTTTTTTTAAGGCACCAAAAGGTATGAAAAGAACAAGGGCTAGATGAACTAAAATCCCAGAGACAAGAAAACCTTTCTGAGGTGAGCTGAGCACAGGTTTAACACGGGCAGAGTGCCTCTGCTGGGGGAAGAGAAGTCACCCAAGTTGTTGGTGGTCATGCAAAGCTAGAGTAATAAGTTAAAAACTTAAGGGGTTTCAAACAATGCCCAGTTCTCTCTACAAAACATTTGCAGAACTCTTGGATGTTCAGGAGGCTGGAGAGTTGTGGTAGTTGCTCCTAAAAGGTATTTTCAATCCCCAAAGTCTGGCATTATTGATTAGAAAATGATGATCTACGAGGCAGGAAAAGGAGAATCACTTCAACTACCCAACTGATCTGTTCCTCAAGTATTTGCCATATTTCGAGGCTATATGGAGCAGGAGCTTGAAATGCTAGCTTGATCTTCAGTATTTATGGACTAAGAAGATGAATACCTGTCTAGTTGTCAATCTGAAGATTGTGAGGAACATGCCTGAAGAATATGGGTGAACCAGCCTGAAATAGTAAAACAGTAACCCAATCCTGACACAGCCTAAAACTTGATTAGACTGAGGTAATCAACTGTTTACCATATCTGACTAATTAGGAAAAATGGAGAACCCTCTCTGGTGGAAAAGAATATGAGGTGGAACCTCTAGAGTTATTTATAATTTCTAGCAAACAATAAAAAAATTATTACATTTGCAAACAGAATTAAATATGGCCAAAACTAAAAGAAAAAGAGATAATAAAAGATGACCCACAGCCTAACCAGGTCGTGGTGCAGTGGATAGAGCGTCGGACTGGGATGCAGACGACCCAGATTCGAGACCCCAAGCTCGCCAGCTTGAGCGCGGGCCCATCTGGCTTGAGCTAAAGCTCGTCAGCTTGGACCCAGGGTCACTGGCTCCAGCAAGGGGTTGCTCGGTCTGCTGAAGGCCCGCAGTCAAGGCACATGTGAGAAAGCAATCAATGAACAACTAAGGTGTTGCAACGGCAATGAAAAACTAATGATTGATGCTTCTCACCTCTCTTCGTTCCTGTCTGTCTGTCCCTATCTATCCCTCTCTCTGACTCTCTCTGTCCCTGTAAAAAAAAAAAAAAGATGACCCACAGACAATATAGATATCAGAGCTATTATACAAGGTGTAAAATGAACTGATTAACATGTTAAGAAATTTGATGAAAATTATGGACATATAGATGAAAATTTGGATACTGTAAAGAGAAGTAGAATTTATAGAAAAGTCATATAGACATTTTAGAATTGAAAAAAATTCGAAATGAAGAATCCAATGTAAGAGTTTAACACAGTTTGGGCATGGCAAAACATAAGATTAGTGAATTGGAAGACAGGTCAATGGAAAACACTCAACCTGAAGCATAAAAATAAAAAAGAATGGTAAACAAAGAAAAAGCAAGACTTGTGGGAAACATGAACAAACACCTACCACACATATAATTGGAGTCCTAGAAGGAGAAAAGAAAGACTACTGGGCAAAAACATTACTTGAAGAGATAATAGCTGAGAATTTCCTTAAACTGATGAGAGATATCCACTCAGAGATTCAAAATAAATAAATAAATAAATAAATAAATAAATAAATAAATAAATAAATAAAACAGCAAACCCAAGTAGGATGGATACAAATAAAATCATACCCAGACAATTGTAGTAATAGTGCTGAACATCTTAAAAGAAGTCAGAGGAAAATAAAAAGCCACATTATCTTCAAAGACAGTATGACAAACAGGTGACTTCCTAACAAAACAATGGAAGATAAAAAACAATCAAATAACATCTTTAAAGTTCCAAAAGAAAATAACTGTTAACCTAGATTTATATAACAAAGGAAAACTGTCACAAAAATAAAAATTTTTAAAAAGTCACTTTTACCAAAACAATCTGGAAAAAGAATAAAGTCGGAGGTCTTATGCTTCCTGATTTAAAAACCTACTATGAATGTACAGTAATCAAAACAATATGGTACTGTCATAAAGACAGACATATAGACTAATTGAATAAAAGAAAATCTAGAAATAAATGCTCATACATATGATCAGTGATTTTGACAAGGGTGTCAAGACCATTCAATAAGAAATAGATATTCATTTCGACAAATGGTGTTGGGAAAACTAAATATCCACATGCAAAAGAAGTTGGATTCCTTTTTATACCATATATAAAAGTTAACTCAAAATGACTGAGATAAACATAAGAGCTAAACCTATAAATAATACTTTTGAAAAAAACAGTGGAAATCTTCATGACATTGCATTTGGCACTAATTTCTTAAATATTACATCAAAAATTCAAGAACAAAAGAAAAAGATAGATAAATGGGGCTATATCAAAATTTAAATCATCACCTGGCTTGTGGTGGCGCAGTGGATAAAGCCTTGATCTGGAACACTGACCTCCTTGGTTCGAGGTCAGTGTTCGTGGGCTTGCCTGGTCAAGTCACAAATGGGAGTTGATGGTTCCTGCTCCTCTCTCCTTCTCCATCTCTTTCTCTCCAAAACTGAATAGAACAAACAAACAAACAAACAAAAAGTCTCCTTGTAAAAAAGAAAACAAATCAAATCTTCTGCATTTCAAAGGACACTGTTGAAAGTTCCTAATTTAGTGGGACTTTTAGTATAGCAAGGCAGATAGTCTTCAGACAAATGTGATGCATGCTTGCACAGGAATATTGTAGAACTGAGTTACAGATGTGTAATTTTTAATGGGACTATATCAAAATTCAAATCTTCACCTGACTTGTGGTGGCGCAGTGGATAAAGCCTCAATCTGGAACAACTGACCTTCTTGGTTTGAAACCCTGGGCTTGCCTGCCAAGCCTTTAAAAAAAATGGAGTCATGAAAATGTCTGTGAGCCTGACCAAGCGGTGGCACAGTAGATAGAGCATTGGATTGGGATGTGGAGGACTCAGGTTTAAAACCCCGAGGTCACCAGCATGAGGACAGGCTCATCTGGCTTGAGCACAGGCTCACCAGCTTGAGTGCAGGGTTGCTGGCTTGAGCGTGGGATCATAAACATGACCCCACGGTCGCTGGCTTGAGCCCAAAGGTTGCTGGCTTGAAGCCCAAGGTCGCCAGCTTGAGCCCAAGGTTGCTGACTTGAGCAAGGGGTCACTCACTTTGCTGTAGCCCCCAGTAAAGGCACATATGAGAAAGCAATAAATGAACATCTAAGGTGTTGCAACGAAGAATTGATGCTTCTCATCTCTCTCCCTTCCTGTCTGTATGTCCCTATCTGTCCCTGTCTCTGACTCTGTTTCTGTCAAAAATTAAAAAAAAAAATGTTTGTGAGTTGGTAGTAATAGTGGTTTAGTCTATTTCTTTTCTGAGAATTTCAGGACATCCCCTATAACCAAGGATTACACATTATAAAACCAGTCCAGGAATTACTGACTTAAAAGCTTGAACTTTGGCCCTGGCCAGAGAGTTCAGTTGGTTAGACATCCCAATATGCAAAGCTTGCAGGTTCAATCCCTGGTCACGGCACATACAGGAACAGATCAATGTTTCTGTCTCTCTCCCTTCTCTCTAAAATCAATCAATAATTTTTTTTTTATAAGGACAGGGAGAGAGTCAGAGAGAGGAATAGATAGGGACAGACAGACAGTAACAGAGAGAGATGAGAAGCATCAATTATCAGTTTTTCGTTTAGACACCTTAGTTGTTCATTGATTGCTTTCTCACATGTGCCTTGACCATGGGCCTTCAGCAGACCGAGCCACCCCTTGTTGGAGCCAGCGACCTTGGGTCCAAGCTGGTGAGCTTTTGCTCAAGCCAGATGGGCCCACGTTCAAGCTGGCGAGCTTGGGATCTCGAACCTGGGTCTTCCGCATCCCAGTCTGACGCTCTATCCACTGCGCCACCGCCTGGTCAGGCTCAATAAATAAATTTTTTAAAAAATTAAAAAGCCTGAACTTTGGTGGGAACTAAATGCTAATTAAAATTAAAGTAACAGACAACCAGAGAAAACTGGGTGCACTTAAAAAAGATTTTCTAGGCCTGACCTGTGGTGGCGCAGTGGATAAAGTGTCGACCTGGAAACACTGAGGTCGCCAGTTCAAAACCCTGCACTGGCCTGGTCAAGGCACATATGGGAGTTGATGCTTCTAGCTCCTCCCCCCTTTCTCTCTCTCTCTCTTTCTCTCTCTCTCTCTGTCTGTCTCCTCTCTAAAATAAATAAATAAATAGAAATTAAAAAAAAAAAAAGATTTTCTAGTATGGTAGTTCCTCAAAAAATTAAGAATAGAACTACCATATGACCCAGCAATCCCTCTACTGGGTATATACCCCCAAAACTCGAAAACATTGGTACATGATGACACATACACCCCCATGTTCATCGCAGCATTGTTCACGATGGCTAAGACATGGAAACAACCGAAATGCCCTTGAATAGAGGACTGGATAAAGAAGATGTGGTACATATATATTATGGAATACTACTCAGCCATAAGAAATGATGACATTGGATCATTTACAACAACATGGATGGACCTTGATAACATTATACTGAGTGAAATAAGTAAATTAGAAAAAAACTAAGAACTGTATGATTCTATACATAGGTGGGACACAAAATTGAGAGTCATGGACATAGATAAGAGTACAGTGGTTACCATGGGGAGGGGAAGGGAAGAGAGGGAGGGGGTGGGGAAAGGGGCATAAAGAGAATCAAATATAAGGTGATGGAAGATGATTTGACTTTGGATGATGGGTATACAACATAATCAAACATCTTAATGATATGGAGATGTTTTCTCTAAATCTATGTACTCTAGTTGACCAATGTCACCCTGTTAAAAATTGTATATATATATATCTTCTAGATAATAGCATACCTGTTTTAAAAAAGAAAATTCTTAAATTTCCCTGTTTAGTTAACTTTTGTCTTTTTGTGTTCACCTTCGACAGAACACATGCTGGTCACCTTTTGAGTATTACATTGTCAAATGTTAGTGGCTTACTTTCTGTATCATCTTCTCAGGCCGAATGATTCCAGATCCTTTCACTTTTCTGCTTTAAGACCCTATGAAATTTGACTACCTGCCAGATCTCTGGAACCAAAACTGACGATAGCAGAGCCTTAATCTAGAGACTTAAAATGGAATGAGACCAGAAACCAGCAAGCTACTTCAGGCCACTTCTAAACAAGAATAGAGCCAGTTTGTTGCCAGCTGAGTTATTTAAGTTTGTATGTTGAGGGCTCTTGTGGCAACAAGCAAGGTATTTTATGAGTTCTGGAGGAATTCCAGTAAGCCGATTGTCATCACATCTGAGTACATGTTTTTTGTCCAAGTAAACCACTGAATGACCCAAAAGTCACCTGGAATATAGGTCTTGGGGTGTGGGTGGCTATTAATTATAGGGGAAAAAAAGAAATGAATAACTACTTTTCAAGACTAAAAGTTGATATAAAAAGTTGGCTGCCTTTAATATACCAAAATCTTGACCCTTCCTTTTCCAGGGTTTCATAATATAATAAAATAGTTTGTTTTTTCAATAAGGTTACAATTTCATATATTGCTTTGGTTCAAATCAACTCTGGGAATCTGAGAAACAAAATCGACTTAGTTTCTTGCTGAGTAAAAAACTGAAATTTAAGCTGTGTAGGGGGGACTGCCAATTAATGGTTTTAGGTTCATCAGTTTGATTTTAGACACTGCTTCCAGCCCCTATCACAGAATCCTGATGAAAAGCAAACCCCTGTAATTACTTTTATTCTCAGTCAGTGGAGTTTTTCTTCTGCTTAAACGGTGGGCGAGAGTTCTGTGGGTTTTTTTTTTAAGACTTTATTTGTTTGCCTGACCTGTGGTGGCGCAGTGGATAAAGCATCGACCTGGGAACACTGAGGTCGCCAGTTCAAAACCCTGCACTGGTCTGGTCAAGGCACATATGGGAGTTGATGCTTCCAGCTCCTCTCCCCTTTCTCTCTCTCTCTCTCTCTCCCTCTCTCTCTCTTACTCTGTGTCTCCTCTCTAAAATGAATAAAATAAATGAAAAAAAAAGACTTTAGTTGTTCATTTTAGAAAGAGAGAGAGAGAGAGAGAGAGAGAAGGGAGGAGGAGCAGGAAGCATCTACTTCCATATGTGCCTTGACCAGGCAAGACCAGGGTTTCGAACCCAGGACCTCAGCATTAAAGATTGAACTTTATCCACTGTGACACCACAGGTCAGGCTGCAAGAGTATTTTCTTTTTCTTTCTATTGATTTAGTTTTTTTACAGGGACAGAGAGAGAGTCAGAGAGAGGGATAGAGACAGACATACAGGAACTGAGAGAGATGAGAAGCATCAATCAGTTTTTCGTTGTGACACCTTAGTTGTTCATTGATTGCTTTCTCATATGTGCCTTGACCGCGGGCCTTCAGCAGACTAAGTAACCCCTTGCTCAAGCTAGCGACCTTGGGTCCAAGCTGGTGAGCTTTTTGCTCAAGCCAGATGGGCCCACGCTCAAGCTGGCGACCCCGGGGTCTCAAACCTGGTTCCTCAGCATCCCAGTAGGATGCTCTATCCACTGTGCCACCACCTGGTCAGGCAAGAGTATTTTTTAATAAGAAAACTTTCAGAGATTTGGCCAAGGTCCTACTGAGTGAGCAATCCACTGGAGTATCACACACCCCAGGGTATACACAACTGTATGATTCTTTTTTAAATACTAGGTTTGAAGATTCAGATCTACCATTACCAGCTGTGTGATCAGGTAAATCACAACTCAAGCCTCGGTTTCTTATCTAAAATACAGGTGGACAATGCTTGCCCTATCAGGCTGCTTTGAGAAACAGTGTAAGAGATCCTGATTTCACTGTTAGTTTCATGTGGGGCTTTTGATAAGGATCCAAGATTGGCAGGAGAAATTCTGCATCTCTGCTCAGCTTTAAGTGTCTTGAAGTGCCCTTCCCCACCCGCCCCCATACCTGCCTATCACACCAGTCTCTTCCTTATGTTGGCCTGTCACAACACATGGACCTACCATATTTCCCCATGTATGAGACGCTCCCATATACGACACACCTTAATTTGGGGGCCCGAAATTTGAAAAGTGCTATTACATGAAATTATTAAAGTCAAGTTTTATTCATCATAAAATTCATACAACTCCTCATCACTGTCAAAACTCTCATCCATTAGCTTGTCCTCATCTGTGTCTGATGGCGAATCACTGTCTTCTTATACTGCCTGGTCCTCAGTTCCATCTATGGCATTTGAAATGCACACTTCTACAGCCACTGTATAAGACACACCCAGTTTTAGACCCCAAATTTGGGGGGAGTGCGTCTGATACATGGGGATATATGGTAGTTGCCATTCTACTGCGATGCAATGCAGTCTCCCGCAATTCCAGCTGTCAGCGGGGGTCGCTACCAAGAATGATCCTAGCATCAGTAATGACCTCATCAACATGGCTGCTGGAAGGGACCTGCAGGAAGAGGTAAGGCAGTGCAGAAAGGTCACTTCCGCTTCCGTTGGCGCAAGCGCTTTCATTTCTTCTGCTACAGTGACTAAGATGGAAGCGATTTGGGAGTCGCGGTCTGCACTCTGGGCTGGGGGTCCGGCACCCGGGCAATTTTATCGCATTCCGCCCACTCCTGGTTCCCTTGTGGACCCGGCGTTCGCGCCCTACGGCAATCCGATTACGCGCACCCAGTAAGCTTTGGGCGGCCCAGCCTGCGCATGGGGTGGGCCTGTGGGGCCTGGCGCGGCCCGCGGTTCCGAGAGAGCTGGGGAAGGCGAGCGGCAGCTCTGGACAGAGTCCGGGGGAATGAAAGGAGCCATGGAAAACCCAAGGCGGGCTCACCGCTGGAAGAGAACTCGGACACTTCCTCCGCCCCACCCCTAAAGCTCCTTCTCTCTCTCCAGGAACCCCATGGTGACCGGGACCTCGGTCCTGGGCGTGAAGTTTGACGGCGGAGTGGTGATTGCAGCAGACATGCTGGGTTCCTACGGTTCCTTGGCCCGTTTCCGCAACATCTCTCGCATTATGCGAGTCAACGACAGCACCATGCTGGGTGCTTCCGGAGACTACGCTGATTTCCAGTATTTGAAGCAAGTTCTTGGCCAGATGGTGTAAGTCATCTAGAGTATAGGGCGTTGTTCCCAAGTGGGGAGGAAAGGAGAATCTGCTGTTCTTTATACCCTTAAGTTCTAAGGTGGAGGAACTTGAGGCTGCAGCAGGGGACAGGGAGAATTGTTGGGGTGGAAGATGTGGGATAGAGGTCCCGACATTCATATTCTTACAATCATTTCTTTTTAAGGATTGATGAGGAGTTGTTGGGAGATGGGCACAGCTATAGCCCTAGAGCTATTCATTCATGGCTGACCAGGGCCATGTACAGCCGCCGCTCCAAGATGAACCCCCTGTGGAACACCATGGTCATCGGAGGCTATTCTAATGGAGAGAGGTTGATTTGAATACAAATAACATTCCTTAACAACCTAATCTGTAGTGACTGTATAGTGTGCGTATATCTTTCCTCCCGGAATAAATCCCAGCTCTTAGACCCCATTGCCCCATCCTTCAGCTAAGATACAGAAAACCAAGATGAAATTAATTCTTTCATCTATTGTGCCCTGTTAGCTTCCTCGGTTATGTGGACATGCTCGGTGTAGCTTATGAAGCCCCTTCGCTGGCTACTGGTTATGGTGCATACTTAGCTCAGGTAAGTAGGGAATTGAGAGGTGGGAGCGAGGGCAAGAGAGAAGGCAATGGGGGTTACTGGTCGTGTGCTTGTTTTTTCCCTTATAATTCTGACATGAACAGGCTAGGATCCCTATTGCCGGGCTAATGGTTCTTTGTGTAGTCCAGAGGCTCTAAGTGTGGCACTTACATTCCAATGACAAGGCATGTCTAGTAGTCAGTAGTCATGTTCAAAGAAAGCACACCCTAGACTTACCTGGGTCTTAGCACAAATATGCAGAATTTATTCTGGTGAGATGGTGAAATGTTACTTTTTCACTCACTTGTGCATATTACACCATGGATTTCAGACAAACAGCCTGGTATGAGCCTTTGATATCTCCCATGTTTTTCCTCTGATCCCCCTAGCCTCTGCTTCGAGAAGTTCTGGAGAAGCAGCCAGTGCTAAGCCAGACTGAGGCCCGAGAACTAGTGGAACGCTGCATGCGAGTGCTGTACTACCGAGATGCCCGTTCTTATAACCGAGTGAGGAGGGGAATGACTAATAAAGGTGGTGAAGGGATCTAATTGGCAGGTTCTGGATATTTGCAAATGCTTGAGGGCTCTGCTTTGAAGAACAGTTTACCCCTTTTCTGACTCCTATTCATATTAGGGAAGGACCCTCTACTTGACCTTTGACGAGACCCCCAGAGATGTTTTTCATGTGGGGGTGAGCATTTTCATTGAGAACTTTCTTTCAGTTTCAAGTCGCCACTGTAACTGAAAAAGGTGTTGAAATAGAGGGACCCTTGTCTGCAGAAACCAACTGGGATATTGCTCATATGATCAGGTAATTGAAATTAAAATTACAGTAGAAAAAATAGGTAGAATTGGAGGCCCCTTGGTTTGCCCTAAGATGGGTTGTTTGTTTTTATCTCAACCCAAAAAATCTCTGGGTAGAATGTTTTGGTTGGGATAGCACTGCTTTTGGGATTTGATTCCTTTCCCTGTGGGTTTACAATTTTTTCCTGCTCTTTTTTAGTGGCTTTGAATGAAACACATTATCCAGAACTGAAGTTGTGCCCTTCTTCCAACTTTGAACTTGGCTGGTTCAAAGGTAGACTTTTCTTTTGTAAAATAAATCTTTTGAAACAGTTGCTGAGTAGTTGTGTTCTTTCTGACCAGATCACACCAAGAGCAAAATCACTGAGTATTGCTATGTGCCATTGGTGCTCAGAGTTCTCTGCATGACAATACTACGGAAGATCCACTATTCTCTTCATTTGTTAAGGCAGCTTTGTGTAGAAACCAGGCTTTATTAAATTTGTGGGATAACCAAAGTGGCTTTTGTGTTTAGTATTTTTCTTCCACATTTCCACCCATACACTATTCTAAAATATAGTTTCTGGTTAATGCTGGCTGCAAATGTAGTTTTAATTAAAGCCCCACTCCAAAATAAAGGGGAGCATCTAATAGAGCCGCCCCTCAATACTTCATTCAACCTCCATATGAGAAATACTGTCAACATTTAACCTGAAAGTTGTTATTCAAACCTGCTAATTTCTAGCACTTAGCAGAACAAGTTTTGTGTCTTTATTAAAGTGTCCCAAGTGTAGCTGTGAGTCAAATGAGTTAAAAGTATTAGCCGAGTTCCACCCCTAGAATGGTGTTAAACCTGAATTTTAAAATGAACACCCTAGGTAATTGTAATGCCTATCTTCTCTAAACCTCTGAGAAAGTAGTATAGAAGCAAACTCAAAAACAAATTCAGTGACATCAGGAAAAATCCAAACATTCCTCTGTACCATTCACAATTAAAACAAACTGGTACATTAAAGAAAACCATGAACTTTCAATTTGAATATTCTATACATTCAGTCTCAACACAGAAAGTAGTCAATAAATACTTGTTTATTGATTAAACTGATTTAAAAAAAAAACAAAAAACCTTCTACTACTAAGCCATGCAGGCAGAATCCAACAAAGATTTCCTGGCCAAAACCCAGCTGACCCACTGTTGGTAGTATGGTCTTAAAAAAATTACCCATCAAGAAAGTCATTTCGGTGTGCAAAGGCCAGGAACCCAACCCTGCTAGGGCTGGGCTACAGCAGAGACTACCAAAGAAAAGGATTAGGTCACTGTAGAGAAGACCATAGTTCTTGATCTTTATGAAAAGCAAAGGGTTAACTTGAAAGTATGCTGTCAAAATGGCATCAGGCAAAAAGCTGGGGAAGAGAAACCCAGATGGATGCTCAGTTGTTTTCAGATGCCACAGGTTCACAAAGCTGGCCACACTGTTGATGGGAGGATCCCTCCAGTTCACTATATTATAGTGTCCTGGGGGTTAAAACAAAAACAGAGGTGAGGAGAAAGGTGGAAACAAACGTTACCCTTGTACCACCAAACCCATCACATGTTGAGCATCTGCCAGTCTGTGAAAGCCTATTAAAACAGGGTCACCTAGAAAAAAAAAAGTTTATAAACCCATTTCCCCTCATTTTATTAAATGTCCCATTATGTACATTTTAAAGATGAACCATGTATAAGCCTGTGCAGGTTGCCTCCTTGGCTCATAGGAAGGAAACGTTGCTGCAAGACAGGATGGACAGAGGATGTAGCGGTGGGGAAGATGGACCTGTATTTTTGCTCCTTTTCTGTTACAGTACATTTCCATTTATAACCATGAGTACATACAATTTTTAAAAAATCCCTCATGCAAATTGTAGAGAAATGTTTTCTTTCCTTGATGCTGGCAGTGAAAAATAAAGATTCATGTCTTTTTCTTTGTGCACACCCCCATGTATTTCTTCTTCAGGTCAGATCCTTTCAGCATTAAGAGCAAAAGGAGAAAGCCACAAGGTAAGCAGGATTTCAACAAGTGGTCTTTTCTTTTTAAAGTTCCATACTTCTTGCACAATTAGCTCCTGGCTGTAGGACATGTGGTCTCTTGAACAGGCATGCTGTCCACTTAGCAAGATGAAGTTCAACAAAGCAGGGACTGCCCATGGGGGTCTGTAGGAGGAAGACCCCCACACTGGGAGTGGCTTCCACCCTAACGCTCTGTGATCACCTCAGTACCTCTTGCTTGCTAATGACATGTATGATCCTTTGTCCAGAGTGATGGTGTGAGAATGGGGAAAGGGGCCAAGGATTGCAAGTGCAAAGAATATTGGTTTTGTCATGTTTTTGTTGGAGGGAGGGTGGTGAGGAAAAATCTATTCATCTTTCTGGATGACTGAAGGTGGTTTCCTGCATTTTTAAAGCCATATTTTATATATCGAGTTGCTGTAGAAACCAACTTCTTTGGAGAGGGAAGGTAAGAAAGGAGAAGAGAGAGTTCAGGGGGATTGTTTTTTCCATTTTCATTTTTATATAAAAGTGTTAAGACCATAATGAAAAAGTTTTTTATCCATATATATAATAAACCAGTTTGTGAGCTACATAGTTTTCTTTCCCATCTTCAGAAATGTTCTCACAATGACAACAGATGGATAGCATCATGCCCAAAGACATTGGCCACACAGTCAAACAAACAAACCCAGATGTACTATGATACAATTGAGGTAAAAGGGAAAACAAAAAAACTTAACATTCGTCCACGAAGGATTTTCTTTTCTTGATTTTGTCAGAAAAATACCAAACACAGTGATTTAAATTTTTTTAAAAAGTCACAAAACGCTGTTTTTAGCATAAGTGAATGACCAATGGGCCAGCTCCTCGGCTCAGACATGATCACTATTGGTTCTCCTAATAATTCACAAATCCACAGGGAAGTATAAATCAATATCGGGGACAGTGGTGGCGTAAAATTAAAAATATAAACCAAATACCCCACCTGGTATGCACCCTTCTCCCCAAACCCCTTTACCCTCCCTCACACTTTCCCACCCGACTCCACACCCCCTCATGACCCCAACACTCAAATCTCCATCAGATCTAGGTCAGCTTCTTCAAAGCCATAGAAGGACTCGGTCTCGCTTTCACCCTCAAAGAGCTGGTGAAGGCTTTCGGGCTCAGTTGTCTCTTCGGCAGACGACCTGGGTCGGGGAGTGGAAGCCGAGTGCTCCTCAGACTGTTCCCCACTCAGCTTCAGCTGCTCCTCTAGGGAGGCAATTAGCTCCTCCTGCATGTCAGCATTTCTTGTAGGTGAGCTAATGTTGCCATCAGGGCCAGGCAGAACACTGGCCACAAGGAAAGACCGCTGAACCAGCTCTGGACAGTCCCCAATGACAGCCAGCACCTCAGCCAGCCAGACTACCACCAGTTGCAGCAAGACCTCAGAATCACATGCAGTATCTGCCATTGCCCGAGCTTGCTCCTTCCACTTTTTGTGCAGGAAGTTCTTGACCGTTCGTTTGATGCACACATCTAATGGCTGGATTTTGGAGCTACAGCCTGCGGGAACCACTGCTGGCAAAGTGCTAGAGGCACTAAGCATAGCCAGCACCTCTTCTGACAAGTGAGTGCGATGACAGTCCATCACAAGCATGCCTTTGCTGCGCTGGCAAGCAGTGTGCTTCTGCCACACTCGGGTTGACCACAGCTCCATGATCTCATCATCACTGTAGCCACTTTCCTTTGCCTCTAGCAATATAGAGTCTGGCACATTAGCAGGCTGATCCATTTGTCCTCGGTAGAAAACCAGAGTGGGGAGGACAGTGCCATCTGCCAGAATGGCCAACACCACATCACACCAAGGCTCCCCTGTGCCCACTGTCTGCAGGGCATTCTCCTTTCGGTCATCACTGCTCAACACCTCTGTATCCAGAAACAAAGACATCTCATCAATGGCTACAATCATAGACAAAGGTAAGTCCTGGTTGTGAATCTGCCGTTGCACAAATTCAATGAAGAGTCCTGCATTCTCTGCCACGTCCTTGGGTAGGGTGTGGGCCACCGCGCGCCGGGCATGGGGAGTCAGGTGGTGCCGCAGCATGAAACGCACAGCCCACTCATAAGAGATCTTAAACCCCCCCTCCAAAGACCGTCCTATTTTTGTGGCCTTCTGGAACAAGGTCTCCTCATTTACAGGTAGCTGTTGCTCTCGCTGGGTCAGCACCCACTCAGCCAGTTTCTCTTCTGCCTCGAAGCTCAGATACTTGCCCTCCAGATTCTCTCCCTGGGAGGCCTGGAAGCGCCGAAGCCAGCGGCGAATGCGCCGCTGGGGGTTTCGGAAGTGTTCAGCTGCCTGTTCTGTATTACAGCACAGAGCAAACAGCACCACTCGAAGCTTCTTCACAGACAGCTGCTCCTTCTTGCCAATCCCACTGCTACTCCCACCCCCTGAGGCTGGCTCAGGTTCCTGGGTGGCCGGGCTCCCTTCATCCTGGTCATCAACATTCAGACATTCAGCCTCCTCTGTAGCCAAGGGTGGTAGAGCTAATGGCTGGGAGAGGGTAGGTGTTGGTGGTGGGGTTGCAGTGGAAGCCAGTGCTGGGAGTGCCTGGGCCACGGGCACTGGTAGCTCCTCAGGCTCAGCTGGGGTGGGCCCTGTAGATTTCACAGTGGCAACTTTATTAGAAGGGAAAGAAGGAGGTGGGTACATATTCTTCAAGTTCCGGTCAAGCACTCGGTCGCGAGTCTGGCCATGCCTAAAGGGTTAACAAAGACAGGAAGAAAAACCTCAGTTTAACCAGAAAAACAAAATAACAGCAGTAACAATAAAGAACAAACACACTGCAAAATGGAAATTGAACTGAGTTTCTGTTACCTTGAGTGAGATATCCACGTGAGTGCTATAGAAAATGAGACAATAAAAAAAAAGTTAGTTCACTGAAGAAACAAGCCTTCTAAAAACGGGATTTCAATCAAAAAAACAAACCTCCTACATACTCAAGTCTTACATAAACTCCAGGTTTAGAATGCTTCCACTTTTGTGGAGTATGTCAAAACAGTGAATGGGTTAGGCTGGTAGGGATGTTCTGACTCATGTAACAGTACCTGTATGCTTATTATTACTGTTTTCTTGGCCTGCTAACCCAAATCTCTCCTACTTACCTCGGGGCAGAATGCTGCTGGATCTGTGAGAAGGGTTGAATACTAAATGCTTGGCCATGGCATCTCCCACAGAGGTAACAAAGGTACAAGAAGTGCAGGCCAGCTTGATCCCACTAAGAAAGAGAGCCGAGAGTACAGGAGTCAAATATGGCAGTGACCTAGACAAAGTTTGGCTCTGAGGCTTAATAAATGAGTGTCCTTTCTTATCTCTCAAAGTAATTCACATACCCACATCTACCCTAAACAGTTAAAAGGATAGAATGTAAAAACATGAAAAATTCAGAAACTCAATACACTTTTCCTTACCTCACGGAATTTTTAAACAAAGCCAAATACTTGGGGCTCTTCCGTGGAACATGATTGCTGAGAAAGACAAAAAGCGGTGTGAGTTACAGGGTTCTGCTGGCTAAAGTTGATACCACAAGCCAATGACACTAACCCAATAAAAGAGATGCCTTTCCAACCATATTAACCTCAACACAGCCCAGAACAGTCTTCCTGTACTTTCACCAACATGCATATGAATCCCCATGGGGGAAGGGGACCTAGGAAAATGCACGTTGTGACTGAGAAGGCCTGGGACAGGGCCCGGAGGCTGCATTTCTAGCAAGCTTCCATGTATGGTGTTGGTCCTTGAACCACACTTTACAGAGAAGTTTCCACAAAAATCAGAGCACAGTCCATCAAAGCCAAATGAACACGGGCTGGACTCTTACTCTGTTCAGAGAGCTGGATGAACAGCTGCAAGAGTTGAAGGAGAAACAGACTATAAACGGGAGGGGATAAAAAGAGTTCTGGAGAATCTGAACTCCCAGAGAAAAACTCGGGTTTAAGTGGGACTTACTTGATCATGTGGTTGGCATAAGCTCGAGAGCAGCAGGTGCTGTAGCGACACAGAGAGCAGTGGACGTAAGTAGGAAAATGATTAGGGAAATCTGGGATCTCAAAGCTGCACTCCAGACATGTCTGCCGGCCCATGACACTCCTGTCAGGGAACAAGGAAGATTTCATTACTGTCTCTGGGCTCCCCAAATTGTAGGAAAGCAGATACTGCTAAAAGGCTACCAGATTACACTGGTATGAGGAACAGTTGTGCCCACCCAGCCCCCAGCTTCTAGAAGCCACTGACATTTTCCTAACAGCTCTCTTCTGGATATTGCGCTGAACAGGAGGATAAAGGAAGACTGGCAGAGGGTCCGTTGACGAGGTCAGTGGCCCTGCCTCCTGCAAGGTGCTGGGAGGTGCTTCACTGGAGGAGATAGGAACAGTTCGTGGTTGCCCTCGGGAAGCCCGGATTGTCACCTGCGAGTCAAGGAAAGGAATGATTAGACATCAGATACTAAAAATCTCTATTCCTCTTCTGGACCTGTAAAGGAAATGTTGACAAACGCTTTACCTTGGTGCCTGGTTTCAAACCTTCCAGTTGCTTGGGTTTACGGAAAGTTTTATGGTGCTGAAGCTTGTGTTCAATTTTGTCCTTGGCAAAGAGAAACTGTAGCCGGCATTTGTTGCAGTGATAAACATTCCTCTTCTAAAGGGAAGGAAGAAAAGAGAATCTTTTAACAGTTCCCACTGTATTTTCTTCCCTGAGGAGAAGATCTATCAATGCCAACCATCCTAGTCTTAACATCTTTTTGCTGATAATTTCAGAGTGAGAAAACACACAACAGCAAAACTTACAGTGAGAATCATCACCTCCCATTCTTCCAAAGGAAGGCAGACTCAAAGCCAGATGACCAGGCCCTCCCACCATCGCTCCCAACCTGCTTTAACAATTGGATGAGTGGCAGGCTTTACCTGTCTGTACTTCATCTTTACAATGCGGACAGCACTCCCTAGTTCTGGACACTGTTCTTTCTTACTTTTTTTTTAAAAAATGCAATAAAACATACACTATAAATAAAAATCATAATTTTCATTCTATGCACCTTCACATTATAAGTTTGTCTTCAACTATGATCCCCAGTCCTTTCCACAAAAACAACTGACCAGTTTCCTGGGTTTCCTTCATCGACAGTCTATCATATAACCATGTTACAAACACATGCCTCTCCAATACCACCTCCCTTTTCTTCCTTTCTTTGACAACAGAAATGATAGTACTTTTCTATACCTTTGTTCTTTTTCCTGTTAACACATTAATCTATACAGAAATGCCTCCCTGTGACAGAGTCCTTTTTGAGAATTCTGACTACTGTGTATTGAAGTCCTTCAAAAACAGGATCCATGTCTATGATTTTCTTTTCTAGAACGGGAGGCTGTATTCCCTCAGCTGAGTTACAAGTGACAATCTCCTTGCTACTGTTTAGAAATGCAGTTGTGGTGGATTGTCACAGTCACCACTGTGCAAATGGTGTGAGTCTGAGAGGGTGCTTACAAGTGAGAGCACGAGCATGTTTGTACCCATGTATGAACATTAAGCACAGACTCACCCGCATATTCTCCACTGTTTTCTCTCTGTACCTTCACTCTCCCCTAGTGCCTCCTTTCTTGTAGCATTTTACAACTAAAGCTACAGCAAATTCTCCCTTGCTAACTCTTGCCCTGGATCTACCATCCTCAGGATCTACCTCCTTGCCTTCCAAATCAACATCTTTAAAGAAGTTGTCTCCATTTCCTTAGCTCTCATTCATTTGTCCTGCTGAAATTTGATTTTTTAAAAAATTCTTTTTAGAGAGAAGAGAAAAAGAGAGAAGGGGGGAGGAGCAGGAAGCATCGACTCCCATATGTGCCTTGACCAGGCAAGCCCAGGGTTTTGAACCGACGACCTGTGTTCCAGGTTAATGCTTTATCTACTGCACCACCACAGGTCAGGCTGTCCTGCTGAAATTTAACTTCTACCCTACTAACCAACAAAACAGCTTCAGTTAAAGGTCAGCCTCTGAGTTTGTATCTTGCTTGATACTTTCCTGCAACATTTTTTTTTTTTGACAAATGTCTTTTTATTTTTATTTTATTCATTTTTAGAGAGGAGACACAGAGTGAGAGAGAGAGAAAGGGGGGAGGAGCTGGAAGCATCAACTCCCCATATGTGCCTTGACCAGACCAGTGCAGGGTTTTGAACTGGCAACCTCAGTGTTCCCAGGTCGACGCTTTATCCACTGCGCCACCACAGGTCAGGCTCCTGCAACATTTGATTACACCCTTTTCTTCAAACTACTTTCTTCTTCTCCCAGGTTCCTTGACACCAAGAGTCTTCCCTGGTTTTCCTACTGGGATCATTGAATTTATATAATGATAATTCCCAGGTACCTTTTCCACAACCCAGGCTTTTCTCCCAGGTTTTCATATCCAACTACCAGTTAAATAGACACAGACACTCAACTCAGAATACTCAAATTTATATCCTCCCCCAATGTTACTTTCTCCATTGTTTCTCTCAGTGGATAATCCCACCATTCACCCGATGGCCCAAGACAGATTCCTAGGCACTAGTTTCAACTTGCTATTCCCTTGCTAGCACATCTAAATGATAAGTATTACTTATCTTGTCAATACTTTTCAACTCTGTCCTCTTTTTGCTCATTTCAAAAGCCAAAAGCCACTATTATCTCTCATATAAACTGAAAAAGCCTTTGGCTAGTCTCCCTACATCTAGTCTTAATCTCCTCCAATCCACTATCCTTAGAACAGCCAGTATAATCATAATTAAAACAAATTTGAATACATCACTCCAGGATTTAAAAACTCCTTTAATGGCTTCCCAGTGACTTAGAATATGCTGAAACTCCTTTCCATGGCTTACAATAGTCTCCATGATCTGTTCCTACCTGCCAACTCCCCTGTACCCTTCAATTCACACTGAACAGCTTCCAATTCCCTGAACCACTACACTCTCACTCTGTGCCTCTAAGTGCACTGCTTTATTCCACTTCACTTGGCTCATCCTTATTCATCCTTAGGGTCTTCAACATCCTTCTTCCCGGAAGCCTTACTAGGCTCCTAGAATAAGTATATGCTTTTCTATGTTCTGTATTTCCCCTAACACAGTATTCTTCATTGACCTTTTTTTTTTTTTTTGAGAGACAGAGACAGACAGACAGGGATAGACAGGAAGAAAGAGAGATGAGAAGCACCAACCCGTAGTTGCGGTATCTTAGTTGTTCATTGATTGCTTTCTCATATATGCCTTGACCAGGGGACTCCAGCCAACCCAGTGGCCCCTTGATCAAGCCAGCCACCTTAGGCTTCAAGCCAGTGACCATGAGGTCATGTCTATGATCCCATGCTCAAGCTGGTGACCCTGCACTCAAGTCAGATGATCCTACACTCAAGCCAGTGACCTCGGGGCTTCAAACCTGGGTCCTCAGCGTCCCAGGCAGACGCTCTGCCCACTGTGCCACCACCTTGTCAGGCTCTTCATGCTTTATTATACTATTTAATTCTTATTTGCCAGTAATTCTCTTAGCCGAGTACAATATATATAACTGAAATTCAATAAGCTTTTGCAAACGCATGTATGTTCTTCTCTATCAAAATTATTTCCCTAGCTCAGTCCTAGTCTCAGCTTCTATAAATTTTAAAAATAAGAATATGGGAATTGTTTGGTGACTGGTACCTGGTGCCTCATGTAATGCTGTTGGAATGCGTTGCCATTTTTGAAGACCTTCAGGCAGTACGGGCACAGCAGATGCCGAGTATCCTCGTGGATCATCCGAAAATGGACATCTACCTCAGAGTAGAGTGAGGAGCGATACTGACACACCTGAGTCACATAAGAGGGAAAGTAAGCTAAGAGTGAAGCAAACAAAATGTTAAAATGTGACAACAAAATGTCTTAAATGCATAAGATAAAATCATTTTTCTGACTTTGTAATACAGGGCTACGCTTTGATAAATTCAGCCATGAATTAAGAAAAAAATGAGGAAGAACAGGGAAGTCTGAGAGGAATTCACGTTCTTTGACTAAGAGGAGTCAAGTTTTCTCTGTCCATCCCCAAAGGGCCAGTTCAGTATGCAGACACAGTAAATGCATGTGTTCTTTTGTTTTTCTCCTGCATGGAGATTCCTGAAAACAGAACCTGTGTTTACTATCTCTTCTGTATCTCCTCAGTGTTCCTAAAACTGAGTGAATGTGGTAGGTACTCAGCAATAGTTATGAGTGAATTCTTTGTATTCAGCCTGAGAGTGAAATGGCTACAGCTCCCCAAGGAACAAGGCAATACCTGGCAAACATAAGGCATCTCTCCGGGCTTATGAGTATCCTTCATGTGCTGGAGAAAAAGTGGCTCACTCTCAAACGCCCACTCACAGATCTTGCACTTGGCTGCAAGAAGAAAAATAATCAATAAATCCCCCTGAAAATAAGACCAATATCCTACTGACTCATATTTTCTGAGTTCTTTATCTTCGTTTTCCACAGTTAGAAAATCATTAAGTCTCATTCTTATAAAATGGTTCCATCGTGGTATCTGTGTTACTGATAACAACTAACCTTGTCTCTAGCTCAGGCTTCTTACCAAAACTCCACTCTAGATTTTGAACTATTTACTTTTTTAACTAGACATTCCACCATCAACTCTAACTTAAAGCAGCATCCTCCTGCTTCTCACTCTTTCCCTTCTCACTACCCTGCCTTTCCCTGAGCTCAAAACTTAGGCACTATCTCCAACTCCATACCCAAGTTGTCATCATTATTTCAAAATGCATCTGGGAATTGTCACTTCTCTAATCTCATAGGTAAAAACTTGGTAGAAGCCCAAATGATTTCTTCCTACTGCTAATGGGCTAAATTCCAATTCCTTCTATTGTACCAATCAATACCATATCTATTTTTCATATTATTATCAAATCAATTTTTTTCAAAATACTGAATTACTTCATTCTTTTGCTCAAGAATTTATCCTAAAAAAGCTGAGAATCATGAACAGAAGTTCTTGCCCTGTTATGAGTTACTGTGTTATTATTATACTATTAAAAAATACAAGATAACTTTGAAACTGCCCATTTTATCAACTTATAAGGCTGCAATTCTGAATTTCTGATAAAAATTTTAATTGCTACATATTTTTAATTATATAAGCAAAATAAAGGTGGTTTATATTTTTATTACTGTCACTGAAATTATTTTCAAGTTTTTGCAAGCATTTATTGGATAAAGTCTAACCCCTGCCCCTCTCCCCTAAAGATAAATGAGGTCAAGATAAATCTTTAAAGTAAAACAAACATACAAAAAAACCCAGGGAAAAGTTTTTCATCACGGGTCCAGGAAAGAGGTCTCAGGAAATCCAGGTATCCTCTGAAATTATTTGCAAAAGAGGAAAATGTCTATTATTCCAGGAAGCAGACTCACAAAAGTTTTGTGTTTAATCTCAAAAGGGTCTTGTAACCCATTTGGAACCACTACCTAAAGATACATTAGGTGCTACAAGGACAACAAATATGGAAATAAAAAACTCTGCCTAGAGGAATGAGGAAAAGTGGGACACTACACAAGCTGAACCTTAAAAGAAGAATAGGAGTCTGCAGTCAGAGAAGCCAAAAGAATAGGAGCAAAGGCATAGAGGTATGGAAGTGCCTGACATGTTTGAGAAACAGTAACTAGTGGCACAACGATCTTTTCTCCTGTTTTGTCCCCTTACCTCTTAATTCAATTCGCTCAACTTTAATTAGTTTTTGTCTTTTCTAGAACACCTTGAAGCACTGGTGTTTTCCAACCTTCTGTCCAACCCTTTCTTACTCTTCATGCTTTCCCTGGGCAATCAACCTAGAAGGCTTTTCCTACAACCTACACATCAGCTCTATTGTTAACAGCTGTCACACAACATCAATAGTATAAAGCAATTTCTAATGCACAAATACCATGTTAAGATTTATACGTATTATACCAAGAAAATCAGTGTACCAGTGGACTTAAGAGGTCTCTCTAGTAACATGTCACATCTGTTCAACAGGGGAAGAAGCTTGTGTGGAAAACATTCAAGATGGAGAACTGATTTTCCAAAGTGACTATCCTACACTGTCCCTCCCAGCACCATTAGCCTCACCACCTTGACACCTAATTAGTCTCTTACTTTGAGAAAATAGGTGTAAACTAACTACAGCTTCTGCTTCCTGTTTTCCAAGTTATGGAAGGATAGAGTCCTTATGCCTTTCTTTCTAAGGCTCATCCAGTGTCATCACTCCATGTATTCCAAGATTTTTAAAAAAGATTTATTGATTTTAGAGAGAGGAGAGGGAGAGGGAGAGAAAGGTACAGGTAGGAGCAGGAAGCATCAACTCATAGTAGTTGCTTCTCAAACGTGCCTTGACCAGGCCAGCCTGGGGTTTTGAACCAGCAACCTCAGCATTACAGGTCAATTCTTTACCCACTGAGTCATCACAGGTGAGGCTTTTCCAAGATTTTATCAATCAGTTATCGTATTTCCCCATGTATAAGACCCACCTTAATTTTGGGGCCCGAAATTTGGGGGAAAAAATTTATTACATAAAGTTATTGAACTCGTTTTATTCATCATAAAACTCACACAACTCATCACTGTCAAAACTCCCAACCATTAGCTTGTCTTCACTTTTGTCCGATGACCAATCACCGTCTTCAACAAGTGCAAAATCAAGCGCAAAAAAGCGGGAAATGCAAGTTAAAAAAACCTCCAACCACTGTATAAGACGCTCCCAGTTTTTAGACCCCAGATTTTTCAGAAAAAAAAAAGTGCATCTTATACATGGGGAAATATGGTAGTCCTCCCTCTCTGGAGTCTTCATCCAATACAGTATTCTCCCAACACCTTTCCTTGGTTAAGCCTGCTAAAGCATTCTCTCCTTAATCCTATCTGTTCTTCAGTTTACTGCTCTTAAACAAGTATGAAGAAAAGTACAGTGCTATTAAGATGAAACTGTCACCATAATTAAGTATACTGATCCACTGATGTTTTGGGAACGATTCAGGAAATTTGAAGGGTCTAGGTATTAGACAATATTAAGGTTTTAAGATTAAAACTGCTAGGTCTAGACAGAAGTGCAAAGGCTAAAGAAAAATATCCTTATTTCTTTTAAGTACTTAGGAACAAAATGTCATTATATATATAACTTAATTTAAAAAACACCAGAAAGTAAAAGTAAAAATTTCTTTTTCTTCAAAATTAAAAAGAAAGCAATGGGTTCCAAAATATTAACATTAAAAAATAAGCTACTTTCATTCAGGATCTGCCTTGGGTACAGAAAACTGGAGTTAAAAAAGAATCTAAGAATAAAATTGATATTCATTAAAGTATATAAAAGGTATTTACCTCTTTGGGTCAATAATTTCTAGATTTTAATTTGTGTAAGTTTTTAGTCATAAGACACTTAAAAACTGAAAGTTAGGGAGGACAGAATGGTAAGCCAAGAGAAAAAGATCACTGAAGTACTGCAATGTTTCCTCTTTTCCATCAAGGAAAAACTTATACTTATCTTTCCTATGTACAATCTGTGCATAAATGAACTAACAAAACCCCAGTGATCTGATTCTATAAAAAAAGAGTTATTTTTATGGGGAGGTACTGATAAGTTATTTGGGCTTATCACTGACAGTGAAGAATTTGGGGCTCTATCCTAGACCAACCTGGCTACTCTGCCACTATACTATAGTGAGATAATGGTTGATTTCAATATCCACTCTAGTTCCAAATGATTAGTCCAAAGTTTCATAGTCCAATATGGTAATACCAGAGACACATGGCTCATGGACACCTCCAATGTGGTTAACCCAAATTGAGATTTGCTATAATATAGACACCAGATTTATTTTAAATCTATTTTTCACTTTTTTAAAATTTAAGTACACTTGGTATGTAACATTAGTTTCAGGTGTACAATACAGTGATTCAACACTTACGTGCCTTACAATATGATCACTACACTAAGTCTTGCAATCAGCTGTCACCATGTAAACTTATCACAATATTAAAAATCTGTTTTTAATGAGAAAAAGTTAAATATCTCATTAATTTTAAAAATCTGTTTACATGCCAAAATAACTATTTTAGATACAAGTTAAATAAAACATACTACAGTATTAAAGTTAATTTCAGTTTTTCAATAATTTATTTTAAATGGCTACTAAAATTTTTTAAATTACATGTGTAGCTCACATAATATTTCTTTGACCAGTACTAGTCTAAACCACTCATGGCAATCCCATTCCCCCAGCAAATATGACTAAGGACACGAAGGTATTAAAGGGAAGCAATTCTACCTTGTAAGAAACAGATTCAGGAAAAGACACAGGAAGATATGGTCTCTTTATTTGCACAATGTTGTGTCTGAATGTAATCCCTGAGACTAAGACAGCCAAAGACAAGGGAAATGTTGAGGAATAGGACACTCAGATTACAGGCTTGAAGCTCTCTCAGTTAAATAATAGAATATACGTCCTTTATTTTAATTAAGGTTTTTAATTTGCAGCAAAAGCATCCAAATCGTATATATATTTCTGGGTTTTATGCCTTTGTTCATGCTTTCTTCAATCACCTAAAAGCTTTTCTTACTACTTACCATCAATCTAAATCCTTGTATTTAAAGATTCTAAAAACACAGGCGTGACTTCCTATGAAATCTGGCCACAGATGATCTCCCTCTTCTGAACTATTTTACCTACTCTTGGGGAAACATAAATTGATTATATTTAAAATAAATATACTGTTGTTCTCACATTTTCCTATACTTAATTTTTGTGTCTTCAAAAAAAACTATAAATCCCTTAAAGGACACAAGGAACATCTAGAAGACTGAACTTAAATCTTTCACAATATCACCTTTCTGACGTATATGGTCTCAAGGAAATGACTTAATTTTTTAAAAACACTGTCTCAATTGTCAAGTACTTTATAATAAATACTATCTTTTATACCACATAAAACCTATCAGGAGACTAACTAAAATGGAGGTCCAAATATAAACCCTCCTTCTATAAATGGATCTAGGAAATAAATCCACTACATGTATCTTTCTCCAGTGGTCCTGAACCAAAGCCCCTATTAATTCAGGATCTAACATCGAACTCAATTTATGCTGAATATAACATAAGTAAGGCATGAAAGAAAACAGGGCAAGTGAAGTAAAGAATTAACTACTGCCTGACCAGGCAGTGGCACAGTGGATAGAGCATCAGACTGGGACCCAGGTTTGAAACCCCAAGGTTGCCAGCTTGAGCGTGGGTTCATCCGGCTTGGGTGCGGGCTCACCAGCTTAAGCACGGGGTAACTGGCTTGAGCGTGGAATCATAGACATGACCCCGTCCGAGGTCACTGGCTTGAGCCCCAGGTTGCTGGCTTGAGCAAGGGGTTACTCGCTCTGCTGTAGCCCCCCTGGGTCAAGGCACAAATGAGAAAGCAATCAATGAACAACTAAGGAGCTGCAACAAAAAATTGATGCTTCTCATCTCTCTCCCTTTATGTCTGTCCCTATCTGTCCCTCTTTCTGTCTGTCTCTGTCACAAAAAAATGTAAGAATTAACTACTAATACACAAAGAACTCTGCAGTTACCCACATATAACAGATATAACTGGCTCCCTCTAGTGCCATTCAATGATAAAAAGCTACATATGAACTGACCAGTGGTGGCACAATGGGTAGAGAAGAGAGCTTCAACCTGGGAGACTGAGTACCCAGGTTCAAAACATAGCTTGAGCACAGGCACATCAGCTTGAGCCTGGGGTCACTGGCTTGAGTGGGGAATCATTGACACGATTCCATTGTCACTGGCTTGAGCCCAAAGGTCACTAGTTTGAAGCCCAAGGTCGCTGGCTTAAGCAAGGGGTCACTGGTTCAGCTGGCACGCCACCGGTTAAGACACATACGAGAAGCAATCAATGAACTACAGTGCCTCAACTACAAGTTGATGCTTCTCGTCTTTCTCTTTTGTGTGCACACTAACAAAAAAAAAGAGTTAAGTATATCCTTAGAATTTAAGAATTTCCAAACTTACTAGTTGACTCATAGGGACTATGAACATTTTCCAAGTGGCACTGGAGCTGGAAGGGAGTGGAAAACTGGCGATAACAGTGTTGGCAGATAGTATGACCATCTACTTCACCATTCTGCTGATCAAGTTCTACGTGGTGTTTCATATGGTTCATGAATCTGTAGTATGGCACAAAGGAAAAGTACAGAAAAAGATATATAAAAATCAGTAGTCTTAAAGACATGTGACAGCAGAATCAGAAGAGACATTACGTGCTTCCCCTCCCTTTGCTTCCTCTGGTAAGGAACTCAGAAAGGGATTCTTGAAATGATGACTTCTGTAGAAGAAGATCCACTGGTCTCCCTTACTCCACCCAAAGTTACCTTTTATTTATTATAACCACATCTCCTTCTATAGTATTACTATTGATTTAATGATACTCTTTAGCAAGAATGGATAATCTGACCATTCTCCAAACAGAAAAACTTAAACATGTAAGAAAATTTCAGTCTTACTTTGTTAAAATAACCTCTAGGCTCTTTAACACTTACCGAATGTTGTTTTTTAGCCTTTTGGTACAATGGGGACATCGGAAAGATGTGGCAACCTTAGGAAAGTTTGTGAGCTGGGCTACTTTGCCACCATCCCGTCCATAGTAGAAGTCATCTACTAACATAATGAGCTTGGTCTGAACAGCATCACCCACATTCTCATTTGTCTCTGGTACTTTGGTAGATGGTGACAGAGCAGGAATTGGTGTTGAGGGTGTGGAAGCAACAGGAACTGTTTTCTCAGGGGATGAGGGCTTTGCTGCTGATGGAACACTGGGTTCTGAATCCAGAGACTTTCCTTTCTTCTGGTATTCAACCATTTCTGGGCAACAGTACTACAAAGAAAAAAAGACAGCTGATCATTCTGGTTATCCTGGGGGCTAGGTATGCTAAGTCCTTAACTTCACTATCATTCACTGGTAAGTTTGGTTTTAGGTGGTCTCAGTCAGCTTTCCCCCTCCAGTTTTCTACAGCATTTCTAAGTGTTACTCTTTCTAGTAAATGTATTTACAGCCACTTTCCACTCCAAAGACCGTATCTTGTACCTTTCCTTCCAGCTTCAGCTCCTTTAACCACTCACTAGCATAACCTGCTTCTGAGCTCCCTGTCAGGAAGAAGTTCCAACCTTTACATGGGAATACCAAAAAGCAAAAAAGTTAGAAATCGGAACTGGTTAACAGCTCCTGAATCACCAACAACACATAAGCAGAAAATGAACTGAGGCCAACCTGGTTTAAGTTTTAGTACCTAACAAACCTATCCTGTGCAGTTTCAAAATCTACCACAACTATGGAATTAAGGTTGCATGTTATGATCTATTTGGGGGTCTTTAAATGTATTATATGACAATACAGTTTATAACTCTTCTAAAACAGTTCAAAAATTAAAGCAACCCTTTAAAAAGCTTCCAAGTCATTTTAGAGTCCCTGTTTCTCAAGCTTTCAATGCAACAGGAGGTATACAGTAGTAGCTCTTTGAACTGGATTCCCATCACAGGTGCTGTCACTTACACACATGTGACCTCTCAAAGCTTCAGTTACACGGAATTGAGCATTACACCGCGGACATATTTTCCGGCCACCATCTTGGAGATCAAACGCAGGGATGGAAGAAGTCACTGGAAGAAGTGAGATACATTGACAAGATTAATAAGATGATACTAGCCTTTTGGGAAAAGGTTAAACTCTCTGAGAAGCATATCAAGCATGTTTGGTAGGCAAGCATGAGAGATCACTATGAGGGACATTCCTCTTACCATTCTTCTAACTCTATGCCAAGGGTCAGAAAATTACAGCTTGCAAAACAAATCCAATCAGTTGCCAGTTGCTGTTTGGCCCAGGAGCTTAATGGCTTTTACTTTTTTTGTTTTATTTTCTTTGATTATGGCAAATATCCATAACATACAATTCACTTCTTAATCAATTTTAAATGTTCATTTAAGTATATTCACAATGCTGTGCAAGCAATCTCCTAAAGTCTTTTAATCTTGCAATAATGAAACTATAGCCATTAAACAACTCCCCATTCCCCACTCCTCTTCATCCCTGGCCACCACCATACTCTATGTTGCGTCTCTGTGAATCTGACTACTCTGGGTACCTCACATAAGTGGAATCATACAGTACTTGTCCTTTTGTGACTGGCTTACTTTACATCATGTCCTCAAGGTTCATGAATGTTGTAGCATGTGTCAGAACGTCCTTCATTTTTAAGGCTGAAAAATATACCATTATATGTATATACCACATCTGTTTATTCACTTATAAGTTGATGGAAAGATGAGATGCTTCCACTTCTTGGCTATTATGAATAATGTTGCTATAAAGATGGGTGTAAAAATGTCAGTTTGGGTCTATGCTTTCAATTCTTTCAGGTATATACCCAGAAGTAGAACTACTAGAACACACAGTAATTTTATATTTCATTTTTTTGTAGTAAACATCAACATCAATAGTAAAAATCATGCTTATTTTCTATTCCCACCAGCACTGCACAATGGTTCCAATTTTTCCATATTCGCCAATATTTGTTATTTTGTATTTTTGGATAATAGTCATCCTAATGGCTGTGAATTAGTATTTCATTATAATTTTGATTCCTATTTCCCTGTTAATGATTTTTAGTATCGTTTCATGGGTTCAATGGCCATCTGTGTAGTATATTTCTTTAGAGAAAGGTCTATTCAACATCTCTGCCCATTTTTAAATTGAGTTTTTTCTTCTGTTTTTGAGTTGTAGAAGTTCTTTATATATTCTGGATATTAACTCCTTAACAGATATTTGATTTGCAAGTATTTTCTCCTATTCAGTGGCCTTTTTGGTGTTGATAAGAGTCCTTGCTGCCCTAGAGAGTTATCTATTTTTTCTTTTGTTGCTTGTGTTTTTGGTATCATATGCAAGAAATCATTGCCATATTCAATGTGATGAAGTTTTCTCCCTGTGTTTTCTTCTAAGAGTTTTATAGTTTTAGTTCTATATGTTTAGGTCTTCCATCCCCTGAATTAACTTTTGTTTAAAAGTAAGGGCCCAACGTCATTTCTTTATATGAGGATATTCATTTTACCAACACCATTTATTGCATGTTTTTACATTTTTAATGGCTGAAATAAAAGCAAAAAAGAATAAGATCTTTAAACACATGAAAATTTTATGAAATTCAAAATTCAGAGCCTATAAATAGTTTTAATGGAGCAGAGTCACACTTCTGTGGCTGCTTTTGGAAATGGTAGAGTTTAGTTGTAACATAGGCCACGTTGCTCATAAGGCCTAACATATTTATTATTTGGACACTTACAGAAAAACTTTGCCAACCCCTTATCTAGACCATTGAAAACCTTCATGCTCATATCCTTCTACACCTGAAAATTTCCCTACCAAATCCTGAAAAACATGTTCAGAAAGGCATCTCCTCCATGAAGCCATCTTTTTGACTGTCCCACCTGTATCTGATCATTCAATCTAGTTCACTAACCTGGAAAGCACACTTAGATTCTTTGTAGCTGATTCAGTTACACTTTTCACAAGTAGCTTTTAAAAGCTTCAGTGAGAACAGATCGTAGCAACTGTATTCTATTTTATTTCTCTATTTCATGGTATAGAGTTTTTATACAACATATATTTATTAATGTTTTTGAATGATTGGCTGCTCAGAGTCTCTCAGGTTATTGTACCTTTCATTGAAGACTCAGGTCCGCTGGTTCTCTGAGAGCCATGGGAAGAGCTGTTGTTGGATACCACCACTGGCCCGGGACTCTGGCCCAGGGAAGGGATGGTGTTAAGGGTATTCACGAGTTTGGCCACTTCATTGCTATTTTCACCTGTAACCCCAGGTCGCTTCACAGTGACAAAGCTGGTAATGCTCACTGCAGGTGGAGAGGGGAAGGAGGGAGCTATGTTGGCCAAGTGATAATCATCTGTTCTCCACCCACCACCCCATCCCAGCTCTGCCATCTCCTCTTCCCACACCTCACCTAGCTTAGGATTCGGGGTCTGGTTGGCTTGGCCTGGAGGCTGAACAGCTAGCTGCCCCAATGAGGTCGGCTGTGTAGCAGTGGGAGTGGTGGAAGTGCTGGGAGTGGACTTGGTCTGCTGGGACTGGGACTGTGGGACAGTGCTTCGAATGGTGAGAGTGGCTGGGATGACGGTGGTGAAGGTGTTGGTGGTAGGCCGCACAGGCATTGTGGAGCCAGGCCTGACTGGGGTCATCTGAGAGAACACTTGTGGGACTCCAACTGTTGGCTTAACAAACTGGGTACCTGGGGCTTAAAAAGAGACAAAAAAAAGTACCAAATCTTGGTCAACAAGCTCACCTATAATACAGTGCCCCTGTCTTTCCTGAAAATACTGGAGTGGGAAAAGATTATTTCCCCAAAACTGACTGGTGGCCATCAGAGGTTACCAAGAATAGCATAGATCCTAATGTCTAAGAAAGCAATAGGCATGCAAGCCAATAATGTGAATTAGCCTAAATAACCAGGCCTAAAAACATTAAACTAAAGGTGTTCCTCCCAAAACACCTTACCATACTGCCTTTTCTAAGAATACGATCACAAGGAGTTTGACTTTGGTATGGGAAGAGAAAGAATGGGTATAGAGTAGGAGGCAGTAAGGGTATAGTAGGTCCAAAGGGCAGACTTGGTCCTGAAAAACGCAATCCTGCTTTCTCAGAATACTAAAGGAATCTTCCACTCTCTTATATAACCTCAAACAAAGACTGACTATGCCACTCTAACTAGGATGTCCCATACATGAGAGTCTCCTGGCTTAGCTACAGACAATCCCACTGGCATATATTTAAGAAATATCAGAAACTAGATAGGATAAACTCAACAGACTGAAGGCCAAAAACACTCTGTGGGCTGGGAGACCAAGAACAAAAACTTAAGCTACAGAGATACCCTTACAACAAATCGAGTGAGATACTCTTTTTTGGCATGAATTATAGTAAAGTTAGATACTAAATAAAGAACTGGGAGAAAATTGTAAGATTTTTAAAAATTATCTTTCACTTCTATTTCTTAAAAAAAAAAAAAAATACTGACTAGTCATTGGCAATATTTATTTTCAAAGGGTATGTCATTTCATTTCTACCCAAAAATCTATACTATAAAATTAAAGCAAATTAAAGTTTATAATCCCACCATGTATGTGACTGGGATTATAAGGAATACAGAATTTGGGAGTTTGCATTAATGATAATCCATCCGGAAAACAAACTTCATAGCTCATTAAAACATGAGAAACATGAAAATGACTACATAAATCCTACTTTACTACTTCATGAAGGGTGGTAAAAGTTAAAAAGAAATATAAATAAAACTACCACCCTGGCCAAAGGTTAGAAACAGTTTTCAAAAAAATACTTAAATCAATATGATTTTTGTATTTTTTTATTTTCCTTAAATACATTTTTTAAATGACCTAGAGTATTTTGAGACAATAAAAAGAAATCTTCAGGATCTGAGTTTATTCCACGTGGGCAGACATTTTCCTTACCTGGAACTAGTGTAATTGGTCTAACCGTTTGGCCTTGCTGTACGTTCAGCACAATCCCAACCTGATTCATTGCATTTTGTACAGGCCGGACATTTCTTACAGGAAAGCCCTGCATCAAAAAGCAAAGTGATCTTTAACATGGAGACCAGCTGACACTAGCAGAGATTGCAGTAAGGCCTACCTCCCCAAAATTCCCATAATCTTACCTAATGGTCTCTATCTCTAGCACAGTGGTTCTTAACCTTTTTTGAGGTACCGAACCCACCAGTTTCATATGCACATTCACTGAACCCTTCTTTAGTGATAAATAAAATATGATTGTTTTTTCCAAATTCAAGACAAAGCAAGCTAGAATGTTTTTTTACTGGTGCACAAAATGAGCCGTGCATGAACATCACCTTGCTCAAAGAACAAAACCAACAAAGTGCATGAACTCACAACAAATTACGGTATTACTTTGTTCTGGCCTCCGCGGCAGAGACTTCTCCGAACCCCTGAGACTGACTCATTGAACCCCTAGGGTTCGATAGAACCCAGGTTAAGAACCACTGCTCTAGAGCTTTTAAATGAGATGTAAATTTTAGGAACTTTGGCAAACTTTTGAGTGGCAAAATATCAAAACTGAAGAAAAATTTTGGTACATGAGCAAAAATGAAAACCTACTGCTTAAGATAATCTCAGCTTAAACCAAAGGCTGGCCCCTAAACTGTTAAAGACATAGAAGAGAAAAAAGATAACCCCATCTATTCTCTACAGTGATTCAACATACAAACAATTTTAAAAAATTGTTCCCAAAGTCCACCTCAAAAACCATAAATTCTTGACAAATTTCTAAAAGAAGAGTCTGTAACTCAAGAAGCCACAGGCAAAGAAAAGCCTTTGCTTTTACACCCCACATTCAGCATTAGGCTTTCCATTTCAATTCACATCATATATTAATTAAGTCATCATTCTTCCCTTCCAACAGTTCCAGCCCTTCACCAATTCCACATGTTCCAAAAGTCAACTTACCCCATTTTAAGAAAAACAGCCCAAAAGGCCAGAAACCTTGAGGGCCAAGTGTTAAGGCTTCTGAATCCAGTTTTTCCACTAATTATTGCCCAGACTTCAAATCACTTACTTAATAGCCCTTTAAGGGGTATGAAGAAGAAATTACCCAGCTATAAGCTATGTTAGACTCTCTATAGAGGTCAGCATCAAATCACAAAACAGCAAATGAGAAAGCCAGGTCAAAAGACAGGACTTAGAACCATTTCTAATGATGCTAAACTAAAGACTCTAAGGCAGAGTCTCCAAAGGTTCACAGTCTTTCTCTCCTCTCTACCAGTCCCAGAATTCTGAGTCCTACTCACCTGTGTAGTAATGAATATTGGTTGGGAGGCCACAGGGGAACTAGTCACATGATTGGCATTTTGCATGACCTGGACAGGCCTCAGTACTGGTTGACTAACCATTGTGCCCAGACCTGGGGCTGGATTCTGGGTTAGGATGAGCGGCTGTCCACCTTGTTGGACCAAAGAATTGCCAGCTAAAGGGTAAAAGGGAGGGGGAAATAATGAATGTAACAGAAAGCAAACCCACATTTTATAAGAAACATTACAATCTTAGGTAAAAAATGGTGTACTGAATATCAAAATACCCAAGACTGTCACTCACCTCAGGTTTAATGTCACCAAACTCACTAAAAATTTAAGCTTCACCCCAATCTACAACTAACAGAAAAACAGATAGGTAGAGGAGGTACAGTAACATCTCCCCTGTGTATCTTAACTAGGGATGTCTTAATTAACTTTCTATTTACCCATCACTTTGAGTGACTATTTAAGTGACCACACATAGTCTCCTCATACCAAATCAAACATGTTTTTCTTTAAAAAAAACAAGAACACCATATATTAACTAGGTAAAACCTATTTTTGTCAGAATGTAATTTGTTGTTAACCCACCTAATTATTTTTAAAAGAGGAATAGTCATCAACAAACATTAATTCATGCCTAACCAGGTGGTGGCACAGTGAATAGAGCATCAATCTGGCATGCTGAGTACCCAAGTTTGAAACCTTGAGGTTGCCAGCTTGAGTGCAGGCTCATCTGCTTGAGCACAGGTAGCCGGCTTAAAGGTGGGATTACAGACATGACCCCATTGTTGCTGGTTTAAGCCCAAGGTCACTGGCTTGAGCAAAGGGCCACTGGCTCAGCTAGAGCACCCAGATCAAGACACATATGAGAAAGCAATCAATGAACAACTCAAGTAACACAAATATAAATTGATGCTCCCTTCCTCTCTCTCAAAAAAAAAAAAAGGGGGGGGGGAAAGAAAGAAATGAACAGTAATTCAGCAAGTACAGAGAATTTAAAGAATGGCATCTCTTCCTAGTGAGTTAAATCTCAGAAATGCAAAGACTAAGTAACCATGATATTTTATAGATATGGGAACACAGATTGATAGGCTACCATTTTTCTCTTTAAGTCACCAAGACTGATAAAGACCTAGTCAAAAAACTAAACAACATCAAGCAAAAATTATATGACTTAAGATAATGATTCATTCATGAATAAATAATAAAAAGTAAACATTCATAAACGGGACTAATTGTTATTGAAATATTTAAATTCTTTTTCATTTGTGAGAAAAGCGATTTTGTAAATGTTTTCAAGTCTTCTATATACTACATTTGGCTATAAAATCCTCAATACTAAATTTCCTAATTTACAAATATTCCAAAACCAGATAGAAAATTTGGGGGAGCTAATATACTTTAATCAAAGATTAAAGCAAAATAAATGCTTCAATTTTTTACCTCAGATCACCAGAATGAGATGGGCTCTTCTGTACTTTACGTTCTACTTGACAAATAGTCACTGCAGTTAGCTACAAAGCAGAGTGGGTATATAGGTGGCTATTAATGGGCCAAGAGTGGCTTGTCCCACATAATCCCAGAAATTGAGAGCCCATCAGTGGACTAGACCCTGACAGTTACTAGGCCAGCGGACTAGTGATCATAGAATTTCACAGATAAAAGAATTTCCAACAAGTTGTTTCTATGCTAATTATACTGGTAATTTATTGACTATATATATTTAAATTTTAATGTTTGATTATGGAGAAGTTAAATACATAAAAATAGAACACTATAATGAATCCCATGTCCTACCACCAAGTTTCAACAATTAGCCAATCTTGTTTCATCTATACTTTCCACTAACTTATCAGTGCCCAAATTATTTTGAACAAGTTATAGATCGTATCATTTCACCTATATATATTTCAATATATATCTCAAGATAAATTTTAAAAAGAGCAAATATCAACACCGTTATCACTCCAAAAAATATAATAATTTCTGTGACTATAGTTGATAACACTATCTTATATAATTGAAATTTGCTAAGAGTAGAACTTGAAATGTTCTCACTCTTCCCTCTCCAAAGTATATGAGATGATGGCTGTGTTAATTAACTAGATAGAATCCTTTCACAATGTATATCAAATCAACATGAGTACATTTTTAAATGTGTTGCAATTATATTGATCAATTATACTCAATAAACTTAAATATATAATAATCCTTTAATATCAAATACCAAGTCAGAATACAAACTGACGATTGCAATTTTTTTATTTTAGAGAGTTTGTTTGAATCAGGTTACAAGAGTTCACATAAAAGTGTAACTGATGTACACCTCTTAAGTCTCTTAATCTACAGGATCTCCATCTAGCTTTTACCCCTTTACAATCTGATTGAAAAATACTGACAAAAGAAAACATGTATTTTCTATTCATTATTTTCACTGCTAGGATGAAAAAAAATAAATTACTATTTATCTAAGCCGAAAAATTATTAAGATAATCACTGAGCTCAACATTCCAACTAAATACGGGAAGAAATGATGGAAATGTTCTGCATCGATGTGAAATCAACTAGTATTTGCAAGTCTCAAAAAACAGGCAAAGTTTCCATAAAATCTGCACAAACCCTACTGTTATAAAGAATGTCAACCCAAGCATTTTAAGGTCATGTTTGAATTTTGGTATATTGCTAGGACTTTTCCAAAACTACAGTGCAAACAAAAAAGTGGACTTCTGCCCTAGCCCGGTGGCTTAATTAATACATAAAGCATTGTCCTGGTACACAGAGGTCACAAGTTTCATCCCTGGTGAGGACATGTACGAGAGGCAATCAGTGAGTGCACAACTAAGTGGAACAACTAAGGGGAGCAATAGTTGATGCTTCTTCTCTCCCTCTCCCCCCCCCCCTATGCCCCATCACCCTTCCCCCTCTCTCCCTCCCTCTCTCTCTCTCTGTCAATGCAATGAAAACTTTAAATAAAAAAAATTTTTAGTGGACTTCTAAACCCAGATGAGGTTCATAATTCAATTGAAAGCAAAAGCCAGCTTATGACAAATCACATTAGGTAAATTAAAGTATATGTATTATTTTTAGTAATTTCTCATAAGTTATTTGAATGGATTCAAATAATTCCAATAAATTCTAATAATTCTAACTCTGGCTGACCAGGCAGTGGCACAGTATATAGAGGGTCAGCCTGGGACACTGAGGACCCAGGTTCAAAACCCCAAGGTCGCTGGCTTGAGTGCAGGCTCATTGGGCTTAAGTGCAGGCTCATTAGCTTAAGCATGGGGTCACTGGCTTGAGCATGGGATCATGACCCCATGGTCATTGGCTTGAACCAAAAGGTCGCTGGCATGGCTGGAACCCCCCTATTCAAGGCACATATGATAAAGCAATCAATGAGCAACTAAGGTACCACAACTATGAGTTGATACTTTTGATCTCTCTCCTTGCCTGTCACTCTCTTGCACTTAAAAAAAATTCTAATTCTAATGAAGCTTTTAAATGATTTCTGCATTTATATTAATTATTTTTTTCAAAAAAATCTGACAATTCAAAAGTTATATGAAGTTTAATTTCTAGAGGATGAAAGAGGCAATCAGAATTCTAAGGCTTTTTAAAAAAAGCCTTTAAAAGTAAAATTGCCCAACCAACCTCCTGCCTCTAAGTTTGTTCTCAATACATAAACTAGGTACCACAGCCATCAACTGGCTAATAAGGGAAGGAGATTCACAGCAGCTTCTCTTATATTTTCTGTTTCTTTCCCAAATCTGAGGGTCTTGATTTTTCCTTCATTCTTGTAACTTTATTTATACAACCTTAAAACCCAGAGATAAGAGGGCTAAAATGGAGTTGAAAATCATAATCAGTTATGCAGAAAGAAGTCTGTAACATTAAATTCACATCATTTACAGCTCAAAATTAAGCAGTGGTTTATTTCATTTTACGTTTCTTTCCAATGCAAACATATGATCAGTCAAAGATATAGGAATAATTTACAAATGCTGAAGAATAAAAAGAATGGTAAAAATGTTCCAATATTTTATTCTTAACACTTTCTTTTAGAAAAAAAGGAAAAAAAGCTTTACTGAAATATGTATAATCTGCTTGACCGGTAGTGGCGCAGTGCATGGAGCATCTACCTGGGATATTGAGGACCCAGGTTTGAAACCCCAAGGTTGCCAGATTGAATGCGGGCTCATCTGGCTTGTGTGGGCTGTTGGCTTGAGCATGGAATCAGATATGATTCCATGGTCACTGGCTTGAGCCCAAAGGTCGCTGGCTTGAAGACCAAGGTTGCTGACTTAGGTCTAAGGTTGCTGGCTTGAGCAAGGGGTCACTGGCTCAGCTTGAGCCCCCAGTCAAGGCACATGTGAGAAGCAATCAATGAACTAAAGTAACATTCAATGAATAACTAAAGTAACACTACTATGAATAATGCTTCTCATCTCTCTCCCTTTCTGTCTATCTTACGAAAAATTTCTTTTAAAAATACAATCCACATGCTATCCATATATATCACTCTATTAAGTGTGCAATTCAAAGATATAGTCACAAGGTTTGTGCAACCATCATCACCCCAAAAAGAAACCTCCACCCATTAGTAGTTATTATTCATTCTTCTCTCCCCCAGCCCTGGCAACCACTAATCTATTTTAAGTCTCCATGGATTTGCCTATTATAAATATTTTATATAAACAAAGTCATACAATACAGGGCCTTTGTGTCAGATTTCACTTAGCATTATGTTTTCCTGTTTCATTCATGTTGTAGCATATATCAGTACAGTATATGAAAGTTCCAATGTTCCCACGCTTGTCACTGTTCATCCTTTTTACTACAGTGGGTGTAAAGTGGTATATCTCACTGTAGTTTTGATGTGCATTTCCCCTAATCACTAATGATGTTGAATATCTTTTCATGTATTTATCTCCGTGATGGCGAACCTATGACATGCGTGTCAGCACTGACACGCGTAGCCATTTTCGATGATGCGGCCGCATACCAGAGAAGTATGGGGTTGCATGCCGAGAAGGACGTTTCATCCTCAGCTACTGCACGGCCAGGTGCAGTAGCCAAGGATAAAACATTTGCTATAGTGTAGACACACTGTACTGGAGGTCAGTAGTCCAAAACAACAGAACTCTGGCACAGAGAGTCTAGTTCTGGGGCTTTGGTTAGGCCTTTTTTCTCAAAGTGACACACCACCCGAGTTATGCTCAGTTTTTGGCGAATTTTGACACACCAAGCTCAAAAGATTGCCCATCATTGGTTTATCTATTTACATATCTTCTTTGGAGAAATGTCTATTCAGATCCTTTGCCCATTTACTTTTTTTTTTTTTTAGATTTTATTTACTGATTTTAGAGAGAAGAGAAAGAGAGAGAAAAGGTGGAAGGAGAGGAGTGGGAAGCGTCAACTCACAGTTGCTTCTCGTATGTATCTTGACTGGGCAAGACTGGGAATTTGAACCAGTGACCTCAACTTTCCAGGTTGATCCTCTATCTACTGAGCCACCACAGGTCAGACCAGATCCTTTGCCCATTTAAGAAATTGGATTTGTCTTTATTACTGGATTATATTAGTTTCTTAAATAGTCTAGATACAAGTTCCTTATCAGATATACTATTTGCAAAATTTTTCTCCCATTCTGTGGGTTGCATGTTTTCTTGATTGTGCCCTTGGAGCATAAAAGGTTTTAATTTTTATAAAGTCCAATGAATCTAATTTTTCTGTATTTATACTTCCAGTGCACCATCTAAGAACCAATGCCTAACTCAAGGTCATAAAGATTTACACCTATGTTTGCTTCTTAGAGTTTTATCATTTTTGCTCTTACATTTAGGTCTTTGACCATTTGCAGCTAATATTTATTAATGGTATGAGACAGAGGTGGCAGAATATGTCCTGGGACACTGAGGACCCAGATTTGAAACCCTGACGTTGCTGACTTGAGCACAGGGTCGCTGGCTTGAGCGTGGGATCACAGACATGACTCCATGGTCACTGATTTGAGCCCAAAAGTTGCAGGTTTGAGCAAGGGGTCACTGGCTCGGCTATAGCCCCTCAGTCTAGGCACACATGAGAAAGCAATCATTGAACAACTAAGGTAGTACAACTATGAGTTAATGCCTCCGTTTCCCTTTCATTCTTTTTTTTTATAATTGATTTTAGCAAGAAAGGAATGAAGGGGTGGAGAGAGGCAGGAACATAGATTAGGTTCCTGTATGTGCTCTGACCAGAATCAAACTGGCAACCTCTGCACTTTGGAATGATGCTCTAACCAAATGAGTGAGTTATCAGCCAGGGCCCATTCGTTCTTTTAAAATAATCTTTATCTTGCCTGACCAGGTGGTGCACAGTGGATACAGCATAGACCTGGGTCCCTGAGGAACCAGGTTCGAAACCCGGAGGTCGCCAGCTTGAGCACAAGGTCATCAGCTTGAGCACAAGGCTGCCAGCTTGAACATGGGATCACACACATGACCCCATGGTCACTGGCTTGAGCAAGGCGACACTGGCTCAGCTGGAACCCCCAGGTTAAGGCATGCATGAGGAAACAATCAATGAACAACTAAAGTGACACACTACGAGTTGATGCTTCTCATCTCTCTCCCTTTCTGTCCCTCTCTCTCTAAAATAAATAATCTTATCTTAATTATAACATTTGGTTCATATAAAATATTACATAAATTTAAGACACTGGCAAGGTGGCTCAGTTGATAGAGCATCATCCCTGCACACCCAGGTTGCGCATTCCATCTCTGGTCAGGGTACATACGAGATACAACCAAAAGTGCATAACTAAATGGAACTAAGTGGAACAATGAATAGATAGATGCTTCTCTTACTCTCTCTCTTCCTCTATTTCCCCCTCCTTCCCTTTTCCCCATTTCCCTCTTTCTCTCCCTCTCTCAAATCAACAGAAAACTTAAAATATTAAAAATGTTACATAAATTTAAGTTATAAACATATAATGATAAAAAAACCGCCACCCAGTTTAGGACTAGACCATTATAAATATTATTACTGTTTCCCAACTCCTGGCTTCCCTCCCACATATATATAAATGTTCCTTAAAATGCAGAGTCAAAACGAAAAAAAAAGCTTTTGTGAAGAGAGGGTAAAGAAACTAAGAGAAACAGGTAAATTATAAAAGCCAATCAATGTCCGAAAAGGACAATTTTTAAAATATAATTACTGGAGAAGGTGACTGTTGGTAACCAGGAGCCAGAATGGTTTTCAAAACTATTTTAAAAGGGGAGTGGGGAGCAGGAAAACAACTTTTTCAGCTTTCTAAAGAACCTGTACACTTAAATGAAACAATATTAAATCGCTTAAAAGTTATTCTCCTTTCCCATGTTATTAATGTAATAAGTAGGCAATATACTAATATAATTAAGGCTAACAGGGGAACTGAGTTAAGAGAAAACATTTTTTTACCCACTCTATTGTCATGTCTAATCTCCACACTTAGGCTAATATTCCAAGAGTACGTGATAAAAAAAGTTACAGAATTTTATGTACATACAAAAAAATAAAAAGGCTACATAAATTGGACCTATTAATGTGTGCTTATCTATGCACAAACAGTTTTTAGAAGAATACACAGATACCTATAACTGTGGTTACCAGTATATACCCATTTGTTTAACCATGAACTTGGATTAACATTATATTTTGAATACTAGAAGTTTCTGAAATAAATAAAATCCACTTACGTACACTGTACACTTAAAATTTTGCACATAGGTCAAAATTTTAGGTGGGCTCAGGAATCGAGTCTATTCAAGAAGTTAAGGAGACTATGTTATGAGATGTTTATCAAGGGCCTTAGAAGTCTCAGATGAAAGAAAAGTTTAGCTAAACTGATTACTAACAGAACTTGATAGATTATTTTAAGAGAAACCAAGAAAAACAAAATATAATGCAAAGGCCACAACCTTTAAACTCTAGATAATTCAAATCCAGGTTAGTCACTTACCAAATATTTGACCTTAAGCAAATTATTTACTCTCTAAACCTCAGTTTCCACATCTGTAAGAATAAAAAAATTCTCTAGATAGTGGTACCATATATCTTTATATATATGAGTCCCTATATGTAAATTGAAAAAATATCTAAGAATTTTCCATGATAAAAAAAATGAGTATTTTCAGTACCCAAATATTGAAAAAAATACCTACAAAAATTATAAAGATTTCAGTTTGATAATATATACTTAAAGTTGGCAGCAACGGATAAAGAACTATAGGTGGGCACTTGTTTAGATCAACCACTATTTGACAGTATCAAACCACTAGGGCTATTTGACAGTATCAATCAAATTTGAAATGCCTGACCCAGCAATCTCACTTCATACCACAGATATGCTTATACAGCAAGGAAATGCCTGAAAATGTTCACCACAATGATTTGCAATCACAAAAAATTGGAACTATAATAAATGGTTATTTAACAATAGGGAAATAAATAGTTATATCCTAAAGTAAAAACACCACATGTGCTTCTAATGGAAATATAAACTGACTCAACATTTCCAGATATCCAATCCCCCCCAAAAAAATATTCATCAAAATCCTTAAACTTTTAACAACCCTTTATCCAACATTTTGACATTTAGTTCTGTATTCTTAGAACAAATGAAGTAAAGATAATAGAGACAGAAACATTAACAGCAACCTATTGTTATACCAGTCAACCAAGTAAAGGGAAGTAGTCTTCAAAAATGCTAAATATTTAGTAAATGAGAAGATATTCACTATATATTGAACAAAAAGTATGATCCATTTTTATAGAAGTATAGAAAAGTATATATGTATCGAATAAGAGTTACAAATTATTATATCCAGAAAGTGGGATAAGAGTTTAAAATTTTTTTCCTTTTATTTCTTTCTGCCTACTTTTTCTACAATGCACATATTATTCTTGTATTAATAAAGCTATTTTAATATTTTAAAAGAAAAATGAATTAACAAGGTCTATATGTACAGAATTCTCTCATTCTCAACTTCCTGTTTTATTTATTATTACTATTATTATTATTATTATTATTTGTTTTAGATAGGAAGGGGGAGAAAGTGAGACAGAAAAGAAACATCAATCTGTTCCTGTATGTGCCCTGACCAAGGCTGGAACCAGCAACCTCTGCACTTTGGAATAATGCTCTAACCAACTAAGCCATCAGGCCAGGACTATTCTATTTTTAAGAAAAATAAAATAATTTTAAAAACAGTCCTTTGCAGCAATTCAATGATTCTATGAAGAAGTTTATTCTAGTTTTGAGTCCTGACCCATAATTTCCCACTGACTCATCTTCAGAGTGTAGAAACAGTCATCAGAAATTAAATAAAAACCAATACTATATAATTTCTCTAGTCAATAAATACACTAATGCCTGACCAGGCGGTGGCGCAGTGGATAGAGTGTCGGACTGGGATGCAGAAGACCCCGGTTCGAGACCCCAAGCTCGCCAGCTTGGACCCAAGGTCGCTGGCTCCAGCAGGGGGTTGCTCGGTCTGCTGAAGGCCCGCAGTCAAGGCACAAGTGAGAAAGCAATCAATGAACAACTATGGTGTTGCAACAGCAACGAAAAACTAATGATTGATGCTTCTCACCTCTCTCCGTTCCTGTCTGTCTGTCCCTATCTATCCCTCTCTCTGACTCTCTCTCTGTCCCTGTAAAAAATAAATAAATAAATACACTAAAAACACTACCTTTCACAATTTCCTTCAGGAAGACAACAAGCCTATCCTATCTTCCATACCCAGGAGCCAATAACCAAATCAATCTGCCAGAAAAAAAATACAAAATAAATATGCCCTGGGAGGATTCTTAGCAAATTAGTGAGGCTCTTCTAATTAAAAAGATAAAAATAACTAAGCCTCAACCCAGATCTCTTTAATAGTTACAAATTTGGCGTTTACATTTTTCTCCTAGAAGATCAGCAGCAAGAAATCAGCTGCACTCTGACTTGAAACACCATCAACAATTCAACACTGCCTCAGAAGGAACAGCACCACCTACTGACTCACTTCCCTATCAGAAAATCATTACTAAATTCATTCTCCAACTAATGGAACAGTATCAGTATCTAAAGCTAAACAGGTATACCTGTTCCAAAGACCTTTTTTATTCCCTCGCCCATCTACCTCAATTAAGAATTTCCCAGTAATCTCACTTACCATTGTTGTTGGCAATTAATGTGACAAGAGTCTTCTTTGCACTGTCGCTGTTCTGTGCCCCGCTGCTACTAACAGTGGTGGATGTAGAGAGGTGCCCAGCAACAGAAGCATGCGCAGTGATGGGCACTGGAGCCGAGACTGGCTGCTGGCTCACAGAAACTGTGGGGAAGGGGAGGCATAATCACTGGAAGCAGGGACAGATAACATTGAAGGATCTTATTCTAATCTTTGCTTTACATCTTATTGCTAGCTTCTATTTCCAAAAAGTTCCTGCTTTATTTGTAAATCCAGCTGTTGATCTATTTCTTCTCCTACCTGTCCCTCACTCCACCAATGAGAGGCAATACCACCTTCTGCTCACACTCCCTAACTCATGAATGTGCTGCTTATATAGCTCAAGCAAACCGCTAGGAATCAAAGGTTTATTTTCACAACTGGTATTCATAACCATGTATAATAAGCCATCCATAAGACCCTAAACTGTGTCCTGTTTCAGCCCAAATCAACATCATTTTTAGGTCCTCAGAGCAAGGAAGATAAAAATAAAGAGAGCAACGGGTATAATTGGGGCAGGGTGGATTACCTCCTACTTTCTAATTCAGGGATAAAACTTGAACCTACAACACCTTTTTGAAAGAGGAGCTAAAAAGCCTAAGTTTGTAAACTATCTTTGAAAGCACACACAAAGCAAATTCTATTCAGCTCACAATGAAACCAAGCTAAAGTATAATAAACAAAAAAGGAAAAAATACAAAACTCCAAGACTATGGAAACCCGTGCTTTGACAAGGTACATAAATGGGCACTGCCACACACTGCCACTGTGCAGTCTTCTTCATAACAGCACTTGGTAAGAGAACTGCTAGATGTTTGGTAAATACAACTCTCAGTGTTTTTAATGAATTAAGTACAGTGAGTCAACCTTTCTGTATGAAGAAACTGAGGCACTTACATATTTAGACACTGGGAAATAAAGGTAGCACGAGTGCTGCAATGAGGCATCCCTGAATTCTTAAAGTCCTTTTCTATCTCACACTTTCTTAACAAAAAATGCCCTTCAATTGAGTAACTTAATGTAGATCAAAAGTTTTTGTTACCTGTAGTAGTTTTATCCACTGAATTATAATCTTCAACTACAGAATCCTCAATGACATCACTGATTTTCTGCCATGGCTCCAGCTCCTCCTCCTCACATTCCATAAACAGGTCGGTGTCCGCCATGCTACCAAAAAATATATATATTAAATAAGATACTGACCTCAGAATGGAAAAAAATGTTTTATACAAAATATAGAATCTGACTCTTGAATCTACTGATAACCCATCCCCTTGTGCTACCCTCTATCATTTCCTCTAACCCCCCCCTATTTCCAAGGGTCCAAAATTATGGTACATTAAAGTACTGTTTTATTACCGAGCCTTTTTGCAGCCTCTTAAATTTTGCATTCGAGATGAGAAGCTCACTTGTCAACTCTAGTTCCAGTCCTACTACTGTCTTGTACTCCACCAAGGTTCTCTTAAAAACAAAGCCTACATCTTTGCAATGTAATCAAAGAGCTTCCCTATTCTGCCCTTTAAGTATTAGTTGACTAAAGGTCAATTTCTTTGGCTTGCAATGAGACTAGCATTACTGCTCAAAGTTAAACACAAACATAGCCTTTAATGCAAAGGTTCTCAGTGCCCTTCATATCTCAGTATAACTTTTACCACATTCCCAGGTGAAAAACAAAACAAAGCAAAACAAGCAATCTAAGTTAAGAATTAGGTCTACACAATTTGATAAGCATTAGTTTGTGAGATGCCCAACAGATGGCGATGTTTCACTGAAAATTTAAAATTCCAGGCAATGCCCCAGGAGTTAAGTAGCTATAGCAGAGTGCCAGTTTTAATGGGCCAAGTGCCTGACCTGCTCCTAAAGTGGTCTCTAATATTCTTTTTAATTATTTTGGTCCTCTCAAAGGCACAAAAGGAAAAAGATATGAGCAAGGCAAGAGAAAGATCTAAGAGGGACCAGAAGATGGTGACAGAGTAGGTGGACATTACAACTCCCACCTCCCAGAATCAAAGTGGATTATAACTTAACTTGGGAACAATCATCTTGAAAAACCAGCTTTGGACTAAGCTAAGAGGAATCTATAACCAAGGATCACAGAAGAAAGCACACTGAGACTGGTAGGAAAGGCAGAAATAAGGAAAGGGCTGCAGAGCAAGCGGAGGCCCGGAGGGTCTCTCATGGTGGGATGGGTTGCCCAGAGAGTTGTGGGGCCTTAGCCACAGGACCGGAGCCCCAGCCTAGAGCCCCAAAGACAAGAAAAGGCATACGGACATTATTTAGCTGAAAAGAAGAGCTGGGTTACTGCTTGCAAGAGGGAGACAGAACTCTCAGACCTAGGCTCTGTCTAAAAGGGACCGCATAGAAAACCTCATTCACAGCCACTTACCCGGGACTCCAGGAGCGGGGAGCACCGAGAGGACTGGAGTTATGAGAGGAGAGTATAATCTTGGAGGCACAGGGAGAGACTGTGGGAGACAGCCATGCTAACCCCTGTGCTCCCCAAATCTAAAGTGACCATTTTTCCTGAGAGAAGCAGCACCAGCAAAGGGAAGCAATTACCCCACCCACCAAAGGTTCTCCTACTTTAGTAAGAGCAAAGAGTCACTTAGAAGCAGGAGGTGCATCAGGGACACAGGTTTTGAGTACTGAGGTATGGACTACACCACCCCTCCACGCTGCTGAGTACCCTCCGAAGGGCGGGTGGCCAGGCTGTGGCAGCGGCGATGAACTTGGGGTGGTGGGGGTGAAGCCCGGCAAGGCAGCCTGCGGGGCAGACAGTGCCGAGGCCAACAAGACCACATGCTGGGCGATGCCAGTGCCCAAACGCCTGAGAAGACGACAGCAGTGGCAGGCAGCAAACAGACCACACCTCAGGAATACAGAGTATACGCACTGGCCAAGAGTAGAAAAAAGCCAGCCTAGGAGTGCAGCTGATATTTAAAACGGCTCCTGAGCTCAGCAGAGGCAGCCACAAATTCTGGATTACCTGTAGCTCCAAGAAGGCTGCTAAGGGTCAGTCATAAGTAGTGACCCCCACTGGTATGCACCAGGTTCCGGCCAGGAAGGTCCAGGGCTGGCACATCCAGCAGCCAGATATGGAGAACATTAGCTCAGGACCTAACAACCCTAGTTAGAGTGGTATCTTAAGGAAGGGCTCCTTACACCTGACCCAGCTAAGGCATAGAAAACACCGACACAAATAACAAAAAGAACAGTAGCAGCAGACAAGTAGCCCACAGCAGATTACAAACAGCAGCTGAGGCCAACCCAAGAAATCTAGAAACAACACAACTGGAAGCTGGAGGCAGATAACACCAACCCTATACTCAGCTAGCTACACAAACAGCACACCCAAAGGAGCAGTTTATACACAGACAAAATAAGAAGACAGAGAAATGCAATCCAAATAAATCAACAAAAGATATCCCCAGAAAAAGAACTGAATGAGATGGAAATAACCAAGATACTGGATGCAGAGTTTAAAATAATGATTGTTAGGACACTCAAAGATCTTAGAACAAATATGGACGGACATAATAAGCACCCAAATAAAGAGGAGCAAGCATCAAAAAGGACACTGAAATCATAAGAAAGAATCAGACATAAATCACAAGTACATTATCAGAAATGAAGACTACAATAGAAGCCTGACCTGTGGTGGCGCAGTGGATAAAGCGTCGACCTGGGAACACTGAGGTCGCCAGTTCAAAACCCTGCACTGGTCTGGTTAAGGCACATATGGGAGTTGATGCTTCCAGCTCCTCCCCCCTTTCTCTCTCTTTCTCTCTCTCTCTCTTTCTGACTCTGTGTCTCCTCTCTAAAATGAATAAAATAAAAAGAAAAATTAAAAAAAAAAAAAAGACTACAATAGAAGGACTATACTCGGGGACTGCAGGCTGAATGAAGCAGAGGATCAAATCAGCGATTAGGAGAACAAGATAAACAAAAGCATGGAAGCAGAACAGCAAAAAAAAAAAAAAAAAAAAAAAAGGATCAAACAGTCTGAGGAAACTCAGAGAGAGCTCTGTGACAACAAGAAGAGAAACAACATCTGCATCATATGGGTTCCTGAAAGAGAAGATAAAAAACAAGGAATAGAGATCCTGATTGAAGAAATCATAGCTGAAAACTTCGCTAAAATGATGAAGGGAAAAGACACACAAGTTCAAGAAGCACAGAGAGTCCCATTAAAGAGGAACCCAAAGAGACCTGCACTAAGACACATCATAATAAAATTACCTAAGTTAAGCCTGACCAGGCAGTGGCACAGTGGATAAAGCGTTGGACTGGGATGCAGAAGACACAGGTTCAAGACGCTGAGGTCGCTAGCTTGAGCGCAGGCCCATCTGGCTTGAGCAAAAGCTCATCAGCTTGGACCCAAGGTCACTGGTTCCAGCAAGGGGTGGCTCTGTCTGCTGAAGGCCCACAGTCAAGTCACATGTGAGAAAGCAATCAATGAACAACTATGGTGTCGCAATGACAACGAAAAACTAATGATTGATGCTTCTCATCTCTCTCTGTTCCCGTCTGTCTGTCCCTATCTTTCTCTCTGTCCCTGTAAAAAAAAACAAAACAAAACATAAAAAACAAAGTTAAGAGAGAAAGAATACCAAAAGCTGCAAAAGAAAAGCAGTCAATCACCTACAAAGGATAACCCATAAAGATGACATCCAACTTTTCAACAGAAACACTTGAGGCCAGAAGAGAATGGCAAGAAATATCCAAAGTAATGCAAAACAAGAGCCCACAACCAAGACTTCTTTATCCAGCAATGTGATCGTTTAAAACTGAAGAAGAAATATAAAGCTTCCCTGACAAAAAACACCCCAAGCTTGACCATGGGGACGCGCAGTGGATAGAGTGTCAGACTGGGATGCGGAAGGACCCAGCTTCGAGATCCTGAGGTTGCCAGCTTGAGCACGGGCTCATCTGGTTTGAGCAAAAAAGCTCACCAGCTTGGACCCAAGGTTGCTGGCTCCAGCAAGGGGTTGCTCGGTCTGCTGAAGGCCCGCAGTCAAGACACGTATGAGAGAGCAATCAATGAATAACTAAGATGTCGCAACGGCAGCAAAAAACTGATGATTGATGTTTCTCATCTCTCTCCATTCCTATCTGTCTGTCCCTATCGACCCCTCTCTCTGACTCTCTCTCTCTGTCTCTGTAAAAAAAGAAGAAAAAACTCAAGAAATTCATTACAGCCAAACCAGTGCTGCAATAAATGTTAAGGAGCCTGTTGTAAACAGAACAAAAGGGGAAAAAATCCAGAAAAAGAAAAATGTAGATTTAAAGAATAAAATGGCAATAAACACCTACTATCAAAAATAACCTTGCCTGACCAGGTGTGGCGCAGTGGATAGAGCATCGGACTGGGATGCGGAAGACCCAGGTTCGAGACCCCGAGCTCACCAGCTTGAGTGTGTGGGCCCATCTGGCTTGAGCAAAAGTTCGCCAGCTTGGACCCAAGGTCGCTGGCTCCAGCAAGGGGTTGCTCGGTCTGCTGAAGGCCCATGGTCAAGGCACATGTGAGAAAGCAATCAGTGAACAACTATGGTGTCGCAACGGCAACGAGAAACTAATGACAGATGCTTCGCACCTCTCTCCGTTCCTGTCTGTCTGTCCCTATCTATCCCTCTCTCTGACTCTCTCTCTCTGTCCCTGTAAAAAAAAAATTTTTTTAAATAATAATAGTAATAATAACCTTAAACGTAAATGGGTTAAATGCTCCAATCAAAAGACAAAGGGTAGCTGTGTGGATAAGAAAACAGGACCAGTACATATGCTGTCTACAAAAGACCCACCTCAAAACAAGAGATACACATAGACTGAAAGTGAAGGGAAGTAAAAAAGTATTTCATGCAAATGGAAATGAAAAAAAGCTGGAGTAGCAATACTAATATCTGATAAATAGACTTTAAAACAAAGGCTATAGTAAGGCATAAAGAAGATAATTACATAATGATAAAGGGAGCAATCCAACAGGAAGTGATAACCATTATAAATATCTATGTGCCTAATATAGGAGCACCTAAATATATAAAGCAGATATTGATGAACATTAAGGGCAAGATCAACAGCAATATTATAATAGTAGGGGATTTTAATACACTACTAACATCAATGGATAGATCCTCAAAAAAAATATTAATAAAAGAAAGAGCAGCCTTAAAGGACACACTAGATCAACTGAATTTAATAGATATCTTCAGAAACTTTCACCCTAAAGCGGCAGAATATACATTCTTTTCAAGTGCTCATGGTACATTCTCTAGGATAGACTGCATGTTAGGACACAAAATGAGTCTCAATAAATTTAAGAAGACTGAAATCATATCAAGCATCTTCTCTAATCACAATGACATGAAACTAGAAATCAACTATAATAGAAAAACTGAAAAACACTCAAACACTTGGAGACTAAATAGCATGTTATTAAATAACAAATGGGTTAACAATGAGATCAAGAAAGAAATAAAAAATTTCCTTGAAACAAATGAAAATGAACATACTACAACCCAAAATTTATGGGACACACAGCAAAAGCAGTTCTGAGAGGGAAGTTCATAGCATTACAGGCATACCTTAAGAAGCAAGAAAAAGCTCAAATAAACGACTTAACCCTGAATCTAAAAGAAGTAGAAAAAGAACAGCAAGTAAAGACCAGAGGAAGTAGAAGAAAGGAAATAATAAAGATCAGAGCGGAAATAAATGACACAGAGGCTAAAAAAACAATACAGAGGATCAATGAAACCAAGAGCTGGTTCTTTGAAAAGATAAACAAGATTGATGAACCTTGAACCAGACTCACAAAGAAAAAAAGAGAGAGGACTCAAATAAATAAAATTAGAAATGAGAGTGGAAAAGTAACAACTGACACAGCAGAAATACAAAGGATTGTAAGAAAATAGTATTAAGAACTGTATGCCAAAAAATTAGACAACCTAGATCAGTGGTACTTAACCTTTTTTTAGGTACCGAACCCACCAGTTTCATATGCGCATTCACCGAACCCTTCTTTAGTGATAAATAAAATTTGGTTTTTTTTCCAAATTCAAGACATAGGTATATGTTTTTTTACTGGTGCACAAAATGAGCCGTGCATGAACATCACTTTGCTCAAAGAACAAAACCAACAAAGTGCATGAACTCACAACAAATTATGGTATTACTTTATTATGGCCTCCGCGGCAGAAGCTTCTCCAAACCCGAGACTGACTCATCGAACCCCTAGGGTTCAATAGAACCCAGGTTAAGAACCACTGACATAGAAGAAATGGATATATTTCTTGAAATATATAATCTTTCAAAAATCAATCTGGAAGAATCATAAAACCTAAACAGACCGATTACAAGAAATGAAATTGAAACAGTTATCAAAAAACTCCCAAAAAACAAAAGTCCTGGGCCAGATGACTTCACAGGCGAATTCTACCAAATATTCAAAAAAAAAACTAACTCCTATCCTTCTCAAGCTATTTCAAAAAGTTCAAGAGGAGGGAAGACTTCCAAGCTCCTTTTATGAGGCAAACATAATCTTCGTTCCAAAACCAGCCAGGGACACTACAAAGAAAAAAAACTATAGGCCAATATCCCTGATGAATTTAGATGCTAAAATTCTCAACAAAATATTAGTCAACAGGAATCAGCAATACATGAAAAAAATCATACATCACTATCAAGTGGGATTTATTCTGGGAGGCAAGGCTGGTACAATATTTGCAAATCAATCAACGTGACTCATCAAATAAAAGGAAGGAAAAAAAATCACATGATAATATCAATAGATGCAGAAAAACCATTTGATAAAATCCAGCACCAATTTATGATCAAAACTCTCAGCAAAGTGGGAATACAGGGAACATACCTCAACATGATAAAGGTCATCTATGACAACCCACAGCCAACATAATCAATGAGCATAAATTAAAAGCAATCCGCTGAAGATCAGGAACAAGAAAGGGGTGCCCCCTTTCACCACTCTTATTCAACATAGTTCTAGAAGTCCTAGCCACAACAATCAGACAAGAAGAAATAAAAGGCATAGAAACTGGAAAAGAAGAAGTAAAACGATCATTATCTGCTGATGATATGATACTGTACATAAAAAACCCTAAGTCTCAGTGAAAAAACTGCTGGACCTGATAACTGAATTCAGCAAGGTGGCAGAATATAAAATTAATATTCAGAAATCAGAGGCATTTTTATACACCAACAATAAACTGTCTGAAAGAGAAATTAAAAAAATAATCCGCTTCACTACTGCAACAAAAAAAATAAAGTACTTAAGAGTAAATTTAACCAAGGAAGTTAAAGACTTGTACTCGGAAAATTATAAAACATTGATAAAAGAAATCAAGGAAGGCGCAAACAAGTGGGAGCATATACCGTGTTCATGGGTAGGAAGAATAAACATCATTAAAATGTCTGTATTACCCAAAGCAATTTATAAATTCAATGCAATTCCTATTAAAATACCAATGGCATACTTCAAAGATATAGAACACATATTCCAAAAATTTATACGGAACCAAAAAAGAACACAGATAGCCTCAGCAATCTTGAAAAAGAATAATAAAGTGGGAGGTATCACACTTCCTGATATCAAGGTATACTACAAGGCCATTGTACTCAAAACAGCTTGGTACTGGCATAAGAACAGGCATATATATCAATGGAACAGAACAGAGAACCCAGAAATAAACCCACACCTTTATGGACAACTGATATTTCACAAAAGAGGTAAGAGCATACAGTGGAGTGAAGACAGTCTGTTTAACAAATGGTGTTGGGAAAACTGGACAGCTACCTGCAAAAAAATGAAACTAGACCACCAACTTACACCATTCACAGAAATAAACTCAATATGGATAAGACTTAAATGTATGTCGTGAAACCATAAGCATCTTAGAAGAAAACATAGGCAGTAAGCTCTCCTACATCTCTCCCAGCAATACATTTGCTGATTTATCTCCATGGGCAAGTGAAATAAAGGACAGGATGAACAAATGGGACTATATCAACCTAAAAAGCTTTTGCGATTTGAGGCGCCGCCATTTTTGCTGCTCGGACACAGAGCGAGAGGCTGAGAGAGTTATAGACGCTATCCGCTTCCATCCGTCGAGCAGACCCTGCTGGAGCCGCTGCCGCTATGGACGATTGGGAGGATCTGGTGTACCAGGCGAAAGCTGGCTGAGCAGGCAGAGCAATACGACGAAACGGTGGAATCAATGAAGAAAGTAGCAGGGATGGATGTGGAGTTGACAGTTGAAGAAAGAAACCTATCTGTTGCATATAAAAATGTGATTGGAGCTAGTAGAGCTTCCTGGAGAATAATCAGCAGCATTGAACAGAAAGAAGAAAACAAAGGAGGAGAAGACAAACTAAAAATGATTCTGGAATATCGGCAAATGGTTGAGACTGAACTAAATGTTGTGATATTCTGGATGTACTGGACAAACACCTCATTCCAGCAGCTAACACTGGCGAGTCCAAGGTTTTCTATTATAAAGTGAAAGGGGACTACCACAGGTATCTGGCTGAATTTGCCACAGGGAATGACAGGAAGGAAGCTGCAGGGAACAGCCTAGTGGCTTATAGGCTGCTAGTGATACTGCAATGACAGAACTTCCACCAACGCACCCTATTCACTTAGGTCTTGCTCTCAATTTCTCAGTATTCTATATGAAATTCTTAATTCCCCTGACCGTGCCTGCAGGTTGGCAAAAGCAGCTTTTGATGATGCGATTGCAGAACTGGATACGCTGAGTGAAGAAAGCTGTAAGGACTCTACACTTATCACACAGTTGTTACATGATAATCTGACACTATGGACTTCAGACATGCAGGGTGATGGTGAAGAGCAGAATAAAGAAGCGCTGCAGGATGTGGCAGATGAAAATCAGTGAGACATAAAAGCCAATAAGAGAAACCATCTCTGACCACCCTACTCCTTTCCATCCCTCCCCCCTTGGAAATTTCTCCATTGTCACTGAGAACCACCAAATCTGACTTTTACATTTGGTCTCAGAATTTAGGTTCCTCCCCTGTTGGTTTTTTTAAAAAACAGTTTTCAAAAGTTCTTAAAGGAAAGAGTGAATTTTTGTGGATTTTACTGGTCCCAGCTTTTAGGTTCTTTAAGACACTAACAGGACTGCATAGAGGCTTTTTCAGCATTACTGTATTGTCTCCTGCCAGATGTGGCAAGGTCACCATTAGAACTGAGAGTTACCTTTGAAAGCCGTTAAGACTTCTAGGTGAAGCAAACATCTAAGAGAGAGGTTAATCACACTATAGAGACACACATGATATCATCCTTCCTTTTTCTAATTGTTTAAATTGAATTTTATACCAATGTTTAAATTGGGCGTTACTTTGAGGTGGTGAGAGATTGTTTGGGGAGTTTGTTGTAATGGTTTTGCTGTAAAAAATGTTTCAAACTCTGCTGAAACGTTGCTGAAAAGCATGGTGCTGGTAACAACAGTTCAATAGTCCCTGGCTGCTCATTCTTGCCTACTTTTACTCTCCCTCTGAAGCAGGTTAGCATTGAAGGTGGTATGGAAAAGCCTGCATGCGTGTTCAATTCTTTTTTTCTTTTCCTTCCCTTTCCCTTCGCCCCTCCTTCGCTCGCTCAACCTCTTTTGTTCAGTATGTGTAACTTGAAGTGAATTTGTACTGCTGGATATCTGACTGGAGCCACAGATACAGAATCTGTATTGTTCTTACTGAAACACAGCATGGAATTAACATTAAACTTAAATTTAAAAAAACCTAAATTTAAAATAAAAACAAACCTAAATGTAAAATGCCAAAAAAAAAAAAAAAAAAAGCTTTTGCACAGCTAAAGACAATATGAACAAAATAAAAATCCTAACCACACAATGGGAGAACATATTGGACAATACATCTGATACAGGGTTAATAACCAAAATTTATAAAGAACTACTAAAATTCAACACCAGGAAGTTAAACAATCCATAAGATATGGGCTAAAGCCTGACCAGGTGGTGGCGCAGTGGATAGAGCATCGGACTGGGATGCGGAGGACCCAGGTTTGAGACCCCAAGGTCACCAGCTTGAGCGCAGGTTCATCTGGCTTGAGCAAAAAGCTAACCAGCTTGAGCCCAACGTCACTTGGCTCGAGCAAGGGGTTACTCGGCCTGCTGAAGGCCCGCGGTCAAGGCACATGTGAGAAGCAATCAATGAACAACTAAGGTGTCACAATGAAAAACTGATGATTGTTGCTTCTCATTTCTCTCCGTTCCTATTTGTTCCTAGCTATCCCGCTCTCTCTGTAAAAAAAGAAAGAAAGAAAGAAAGAAAGAAGCTAAAGAACTGAATAGACACTTCTCCAAAGAGGACATACAAATGGCCAATAGGCATATGAAAATGTTCAATGTCACTAATCATTAGAGAAATACAAATTAAAACCACAATGAGATACCACCTCACACCTGTCAGAATGGCGCTCATTAATAAAACAACACATAAAAAGTGCTGGCGAGGGTGTGGAGAAAAGGAAACCCTCCTGCACTGCTGGTGGGAATGCAGACTGGTGCAGCCACTGTGGAAAACAGTATGGAGTTTACTCAAAAAATTAAAAATGGAACTGCCTTTTGACCCAGCCATCCCACTTTTAGGAATATATCCTAAGAATACCAAATCACTGATCCAAAAGAAGAAATGCACCCCCATGTTTAATGCAGCATTGTTTACAATAGCCAAGATCTGGAAACAGCCCAAGTGTCTGTCAGTGGACTAGTGGATTAAAAAGCAGTGATACATATACACAATGGAATACTATGAGGCCGAGAAAAAGAAGGAAATCTTACCTTTTGCGACAACATGGACGGACCTGGAGACTATTATGCTAAGTGAAATAAGCCAGGCAGAGAAAGAAAAATATCATATGACCTCACTCATTTGAGGAATCTAATGAACAATGTGAACTGAGGAACGGAATAGAGGCAGAGGTGGGATCAAAGGAACCAGAGTGAAAGCGGTCAGAGGAAAAGAAGATGAGATCAGAGAAGGGAAAAGAGATTAGTGAAATTATATATATATAACAACAGCATTATAGAGAGCATGATAGCAAATCCTGGAGGGAAGGGGGAAAGCTGTTAGGAGGAGGAGGCAAAGGGGTGTCGAAGGGAACACAGGGGTGGGGGAGATATATTCAATGGGATACTTGAATCTATGTAAACACAATAAATTAAAATCAATAAAAATTAAAGAGACCTAAGGTATCAATCTAAATTTTCTTAGTTTCATATTCAATTTACATGTATAAAAAGAGAATGTTAGCCATAAAATTGAATTAAAATTAAATCCGTATCACAGCCATCCTTTCAGCCAAGGCCATACAACACCTCTCTATTTTCCAAACTAATTCTACTGAAAAGGTAACACATTAAACTTTTTCCTCTAACTCAGTGGTTCTTAACCTGGGTTCTATCGAACCCTAGGGGTTCAATGAGTCGGTCTCAGGGGTTCGGAGAAGCCTCTGCCGCGGAGGCCAGAATAAAGTAATACTGTAATTTGTTGTGAGTTCATGCACTTTGTTGGTTTTGTTCTTTGAGCAAGGTGATGTTCATGCATGGCTCATTTTGTGCACCAGTAAAACAACATATACCTATGTCTTGAATTTGGAAAAAAAAATCATATTTTATTTATCACTAAAGAAGGGTTCGGTGAATGCGCATATGAAACTGGTGGGTTCGGTTCCTCAAAAAAGGTTAAGAACCACTGGTCTAGTGTGTGGGTGTTCCGGATTCGATTCCCAGTCAGGGTACACAGGAAAAATGCCCACCTGCTTCTCCACCACTCCCCCCTCATTTCTCTTTCTTCCCCTCTTGCAGCCATGGCTCAATTGGAGCGAGTTGGCCCCAGCACTGAGGATGGCTCCATGGGCTCAGCCTCAGGGCACTAAGTAGAGCTCGGCTGCTGAGCAATGGATCAATGTCCCAGATGGGCAGAGCATCGCCCTCTACTGGGCTTGCCTGGTAGATCCCAGTCAGGGCACATGCAGGAATCTGTCTCTGCCTCCCCTCCTCTCACTGGAAATAAATAAATAAATGAGAAAGCTGAAAGTTTCTTCCACCTAACCAATGTCAAATTACGTTATTCCTCCCATGAAAAAAGATACTCTAAGAAACAGCAGCAAGGCAGAAAACATTTTTTGCCTGACCTGTGGTGGTTCAGTGGATAAAGTGTCAACCTGGTATGCTGAGATCACCAGTTTGAAACCCTGGGCTTGCCTGGTCAAGGCACATATGGGAGGAGTTAATGCTTCTTGCTCTTCTCCCCAACCCCCACCTCTTTCTCTCCTCTCTAAAATGAATAAATAAAATCTTAAAAAAATTTTTTTTCGCCTGACCTGTGGTGGCGCAGTGGATAAAAGCGTTGACCTGGGAACACTGAGGTCGCCAGTTCAAAACCCTGCACTGGTCTGGTCAAGGCACATATGGGAGTTGATGCTTCCAGCTCCTCCCCCCTTTCTCTCTCTCTCTCTTTCTCTCTCTCTCTGTCTCCTCTCTAAAATAAATAAAATAAAAAACTTGAAAAAAAAATTTTTTTTTCAAGTTTTCTACAGCAAACAAGAGAGGATTACCTAATAATGCTAAAAAATCTGCTGAGAATATTTTATAGACTTATACCCGAAACATCTCTGAAAGACATGGAAAACAATTTTCTCAGTTAAGTCCTCAATTCTGACCTAGACTCTTATTTCAGAATGTGATCTTTCATTTCAGCATCTGTAGCTCACAGTCCAAAAGTTTAATTCTGTTGAAAACATGGGGCACACCACAACAGATATCAACCTAAATACTTCACAGACTTTAAAAATGATGGCCCCAGCCAGTAGCTCAGTGGATAGAGCCTCGGCCCAGTATATGAATGTCCCAGGTTCAATTCCTGGTCAAGGCACACAGAAGTAACCATCTGCTTCGCCCCTCTTCCCTCTCCCCCTTCTCCCTCTTCCCCTCTCACAGCCAGTGGCTTGATTGGTTCAAGCATGGCCCCCACCCTGGGTGCTGAGGTTAGCTTGGCTGGTCCCAGCTTCAGCCTTAGGCGCTAAAAATAGCTCAGTACTGGTGCCTGGTTGCGGGGTGGATCCCAGTCAGGGCACATGAGGGAGTCTTGTCTCACTATCTCCCCACCTTTCACCTAAAATATAAAAATTTTAAAAAATGAAAAATGCAAATTTAGCATCTTTCTTGTAGTTTTCATTATTAAAAAAATCCTCATCAATATGATAAAACGCTGTTTTAATATCTTTACCAAGATGCTTAAGAAATAAACACCATCATTCTCTGTAGTCTTTTAAGTGATATATAGAATATAGTCACCTTTCAACTATTTTTGACCAGACAGGAATTACTATATATGCAGTACTAAAATGTACAGATCTTACTGAGCCATCATTCTACTCATGTTTAACCTCTTTCCACACCAAACCTTTAACTTAATTTCACAGACACACACACACACACAGCTAAAAATGTTTAATTATTTTGCTATAAAGGATAAATGTACTAGTAGACTTAAATACTTCTCACACTAAAAAATAAACAAAATTATGTTGAAATTCAATCCATACTAAATTTAGGGAATTTTCATTTCTTCTGAGAAGTTGCTAGGTAAAAATGTGAACTTCAGAAATCAAAGGCCAGCACATAGAGAACACAGTGCTACATCATGAAGAAAATCTGGATGGACAGTAAATTTAAGATTCATAATTTAACCAAGGGGAAAACTCTCATTATATTACAACTATAAATCTCTAAATCAAAACTGTAATGATTCTATTTTTAAAATTAAATATAAATTTTAATATAAAAATAGACATGAATCCATCATCCAGCTTCAAAAATTACACTGGGGAACAAAATATTTGTTGCATCCGCAAAAATACTTTTTCTTACCTAATTCGAGTGTGCTGATCTCAAATCTGACATTGGTTTTTCTCTGTAAGTTACAGTTTTTTTGCAATTCAAGATGTTAGGTTTTCATCCTATTGTAAAATTTTCAACATTTAGTTTAACATATTGAAGTAGAATGTCTTCTTGGGCATCATCTTTGTGAAAACAATTTATATAATGCAGTAAATACACTAATATACTAAAAGATATGATTGCATCAGAATTTGTCTATAATTTCTAAATAGAACATATTAAATCACTTATTTCAATCATAAAATTGGCGCAAAACTTATTAAATTCTATTCAGGCAAAAATTTGAGTTTGTAGCTCTTGCGTTTGTATACTTGTTGAGGACAATCTCGTTTGATGCTCCAACAGTAGTCTGCTCATCACTAACAGCTCCAAGATTTTTCGGGAAACTAATCAAAGTGACTGTTCAGGAGTGAGTCTTAATGCTCATGTTACATCCAAAGTCGCAAAAAGCCAAGAGCATCCTCTGAACCAGAAGTTCATAGTTTTCTGCTTTTTTGTTGCCAAGGAAGTTCTTTGTAACTGCCACAAAAGACTGTCATGCTTTTCTCCTTATTCATCTTTCTGGCAAATTTTTCGTCACATATGAGGGTTCAAATTTGAGGTCCATTGAATACACCTGCTTTTATCTTCTCAAAAGACAAGGAAAGAAAAGCAGAAATAATATATTGAAAGGGTTCACTTTATTCAAATCCTGAACAAACTGCTTCATTAAGCCAAGTTTGATGTGAAGTGTGGGAAAAATGATTCTGTCTCGATTAACTACAGGTTCATTCACAATATTTTGCATCTCTACTTCGGGAGCTTCACATTTCGGCCACTCCTTCTGTGTCCAGTGTTTCTCCTGAGCTCGGCTGTCCCACAAACACAGAAAACAAGGATACTTTGTAAAACCTCTCTGTTGTTCTAGCAGAAAATTTACCATTTTAAGATCCACACAGTCTGACCAGGCCGTGGCAGAATGGATAGAGCATCGGACTGGGATGAGGACCTTGGTTCAAGACCCCGAGATCGCCAGCTTGAGCACGGGCCCATCTGGCTTGAGCAAAAGCTTGCTAGCTTGGACCCAAGGTCACTGGCTCCAGCAAGGGGTTACTCAGTCTGCTGAAGGCCTGTGGTCAAGGCTCATATGAGAAAGCAATCAATGAACAACTAAGGTGTCACAGTGAAAAATTGATAATTGATGCTTCTCATCTCTCTCCGTTCCTGTTTGTCCATATCTATTCCTCTCTCTCTCTCTCTCTCTGTCCCTGTAAAAAAAAAAAAAAAGATCCACACAAATGATCCAATTATGCTCCTCATACTTCAGAAAGAAGTCGGGGATAATTTTTGTGTCATTATAATCATCTCAAACATGAGTTGAATAACCAATTGGAACCGCTGCATAAACATTGCCGTTGTGTAGAACACATTTCAGACTCCATTTAGAGCTGTCAAGAAATAGCTGCCATTCTGTTGGACTGTAAGTGGTAACACCTAGCTGGCTGAGAAGACTACTGATATCATGACAGCAAACAAAAGTGTTTGTCTTCAGAAAAAAAGACCACAGCCTGACCAGGCGGTGGCGCAGTGGATAGAGCGTCGGACTGGGATGCGGAAGATCCATGTTCGAGACCCTGAGCTCGCCAGCTTGAGTGCAGGCCCATCTGGTATGAGCAAAACCTCGCGAGCTTGGACCCAAGGTCGCTGGCTCCAGCAAGGGGTGGCTCAGTCTGCTGAAGGCCCGCGGTCAAGGCACATGTGAGAAAGCAATCAATGAACAACTATGGTGTCGCAACGACAACGAAAAACTAATGATTGATGCTTCTCACCTCTCTCCGTTCCCGTCTGTCTGTCCCTATTTATCCCTCTCTCTGACTCTCTCTCTGTCCCTGTAAAATAAATAAATAAATAAATAAATAAATAAAACATAAAAAAAAAAAGTTCACAAAAATTTGTTCACACTTCCTGAAATGGGATACTTTAGCGGACTGGTGAAGTACATTCTTTTCTGGAAGCTAATAACTCAGCTGTTTTCTTTGATAGGCCCAAATCTCTTACTAAGTCATTCAATTGGGGTTGGATAAACTGCTGAGGGTTTAATGACTGCTTGGCATCAGAAGAAGAGCCTTCAGATTCTACAACCATTTCCTCATGCATCTTATCAAAATACACTTGGATCATCATGTTCATTTTCTTCGTCCTTAGAAGAAATAAAACCATTGAAAACTGGAACCGGGAGTGTCTCAGAGTGTGGGATAGGTCGTATTGCTGAAGGAATATTAGGATATGCGATCATACGCTGTTTTTTTCTTGCCGATGCCCTTTGTATGGATCAGACAGAAATAACCATCACTGCTGTGGTCCTTAGGTTCTCACCAAACCATGGGAATACCAAAAGGCATTCCTTTATGTTTTCCTTTTGTCCAGTCACGAAGCATTTCCTCACAATTATGACACACAATATGAGGAGCCCTATTCTTGTCTTGATCGCCAAGGAAAACTTGAAAATAGGCAATATATGCACGTGTCACAAATGATGAAATATTGTACCTTTGATGTTGAAGTGTGTAACAGCCACATATATACAGAAGATGTCAGGACTATTCTTATATTTACGCCTACTTGAAGAAGCCATGATTCAATCTTAAAACAAAATAAGAGGGTGTTTCTATCAGATAATAATTTTTTACATTTAAAAACAGCTACAATTATGTAAAAGTGGTATTTGTAAAACATTAATTGCCTTGTGGTTACATTCAATCCAAGAGTCGTTGCCCTTTAACTCCAATTTAAAAACCAATGCATGCCATTAACTGTAACAAAAAGAAATTAAAATCGCATAAAAACTTGAGCATGCACCATAAAACGAATTTCAATTTGGAATCAGCAATGCAGAAATATATAGAAACAGTTCTAAAACCTCATGCAACAGAAAATGAAAAATAAATTGTTCCCTAGTGTTATCAACACTGATCTTGTTATCTACACCTTCTCTCTTTCACGTTACTTTGATGTTAATCCCAAATATCATATTCATAAATATATTGCTCACAAAAATTAGGGGATATTTCAAAATGAATATGAAGCTATAAATAACCCCTAATTTTTGTGAGCAGTATTTTGGTATATACCTCTAAAAAGGACTTAAAAAGATCACATATGTCCCCCAAAAATGTCATAGTACTATTACATGTCTAAAATACCAATAGTTCCTTAATATCAAATATCAAGTCAGCATTCAAATTCTTTCCAATACCAACTTTATTTTTTTTAAGGTTGTTTTTTGTTTTCTTTTTTACAGGAACAGAGAGAGAGTCAGAGAGAGGGATAGATAGGGACAGACAGACAGGAATGGAGAGAAATGAGAAGCATCAATCATTAGTTTTTCATTGTCGTTGGAACACCTTAGTTGTTCATTGATTGCTTTCTCACATGTGCCTTGACCGCGGGCCTTCAGCAGACCAAGACACCCCTTGCTGGAGCCAGCAACCTTGGGTCCAAGCTGACGAGATTTTGCTTAAGCCAGATGGGCCCGTGCTCAAGCTGGTGAGCTCGGGGTCTCGAACCTGGGTCTTCTGCATCCCAGTCCAACGCTCTATCCACTGCACCACCGCCTGGTCAGGCCCAATACCAATTTTAAAAGTATTTTTGAATTAGGACCCGAATAAAATCCACATATTATGATTATCTGGTAAGTTTTTTCCTTCATCCTTTTTCCACCTTGTAATTGTTTTGTTGAAGAACCAGGTCACCACCTATAGTTTCTACAGTCTGAATACTGTTGATCATATATACTCAAGACATTTAACATAAGCCCCTGTCTGCTGCAAATCCCGAAATTAACAGTTGAATCTAGAGCAGTGGTTCTTAACCTGGGTTCTATCGAACCCTAGGGGTTCAATGAGTTGGTCTCAGGGGTTCGGAGAAGCCTCTGCCGCAGAGGCCAGAATAAAGTAATACCGTAATTTGTTGTGAGTTCATGCACTTTGTTAGTTTTGTTCTTTCAGCAAGGTGATGTTCATGCACGGCTCATTTTGTGCACCAGTAAAAAAACATATACCTACATCTTGAATTTGGAAAAAAAAATCATATTTTATTTATCACTAAAGAAGGGTTCGGTGAATGCGCATATGAAACTGGTGGGTTTGGTACCTCAAAAAAGGTTAAGAACCACTGATCTAGAGGCATAATTAGATATAGGTTGAACCACCCACCCAGTCCCCATGCCTTTCATCACCCCCTCTTCTATTCTTAAGGAAGGTGTTTCCTTACATCAGGAGGCATGTTCACCACTTTAATCCAGTCATTCTGAATCTATCATTCATTCTTTATTTCTTTTTTTTTTTTACAGGGACAGAGAGTGAGTCAGAGAAAGGGACAGATAGGGACGGACAGACAGACAGGAACGAAGAGAGGTGAGAAGCATCAATCATTAGTTTTTCATTGCCATTGCGACACCTTAGTTGTTCATTGATTGCTTTCTCACATGTGCCTTGACTGTGGACCTTCAGCAGACCGAGCAACCCCTTGCTGAAGCCAGCGACCTTGGGTCCAAGCGGGCGAGCTTTTGCTCAAGCCAGATGTGCTTGCACTCAAGCTGACGAGCTTGGGGTCTCGAACCTGGATCTTCCGCATCCCAGTCCGACGCTCTATCCACTGCGCCACCACCTGGTCAGGCAATTCTTCATTTCTTAATGAAATGCTTCTATTAAAAATATATGTATATTTATGTACTATTTCATCTCAATTCTTCTGTCTTGATTCTTCCCATTTACCAGTTTTCAAAATAATGAGTCATTGCACTAGAATTTCCCCAAAGTGGATGATAAGCATGTTCTTAAACTACTGTTATATTACAAATTTAAACGTTTTTGATATATTTTGATCCATTACAGTTATATTTATTGATAATTTGAAGCCAATGATAACTTCAGTCTGCTCCCGAGTCCTGACAAAACGCTTTGGGGTGTTCAATAAAATCCTTGCTATCTGATAGACAAAAAGGTCCTGGCTCATCCCCTAACATTTCCTGTCCCAGATCTAGAATCAGCCACTTTTCCAAGGAGCCCTGATTCCTTCTGGTGAGGAAGGATATTTCAAGGCCACAGTCTAGATAATAGGGGCTGTTCTGCTCATTTTAAATATAAAATTATCTCGGCCCTGACCAGTTGGCTCAAGGGTAGAGCATCTGCTGGTGAGTAGAAGTCTGGGTTTGATTCCTGCTCAGGGCACACAGGAGAAGCAACCACCTGCTTTTCTACTCCTCCCCCTTCTCTCTCTCTCTTCTCCTTCCACAGCCATGGCTCAAACGATTTGAAAAAATTGTCCCCGGGTGCTGAGGATGGTTCAGTGGTCTCTCCTCAGGTACTAAAATGGCTTGGTTGCTGAGCAGTGGAGCAGCAGCAGCCCCAGATGAGCAGAGCATCGCATGGTAGGGGGCTTGCCAGGTGGATCCCAGTCAGGGCACATTCAGGAGGAGTCTGACTCTGCCTCCCCACCTCTCACTTAATAATAAAAGTTAAAAAGATTAAAAAATATATAATACATATATAAAGTTACCTCTGTATCAGGCCCCAACTATTAGTCGGCTATCTTCAATTTCATTTTATGTCATTTGGCAGGAAAAAAATCCACCTCCACAAATAATATTTGTTTTAGAAACTTAAAATTATACTTTCTCTTGAAATTCTTGAGATGTTTCAGTCTCCTAACTTAGATTTTAAAATTCTCATTACTTCTGCTTTTACTCTTCCCAACTGTATATATTCCCTTTCCCTTCCCATAACAAGATGCTTTGATCATTTTCAAGATTAGCAGAATTTCACATATACAATGTGTCCGTAAAGTCATGGTGCACTTTTGACGGTCTGGTCAAAAGTGCACCATGACTTTACGGACACACTGTAGTTTAAAATTTTTTTTCTGAAAGCCAAAATATGGACAGATCACCTCAAAGACACCAAATTTCTCAACTACTCATAACAAAAACTTTATACATAGCACATAGCTATTATAATAATAATAAAGTTCTTTTCCAAGCCAACTGGGGTATGGAGACAGGGAATAGATAAAGCAAAAGGCCTAGCTTAACTTACAAATGGAGAGCTTATTTCTATCCTTAATAAAACTTCAGAGCCAAAATCTTTCATTATACTGTGTTCTCCAACAGATACCAGGCACAGTCCAAGCTGTACAGCACATCTGTTCAAGTGCCTTGGCTTCAACAGCTGTACGCAGGCTATATAACAGGAAACCTAGTGCAGAAAGGAGCCTTCATGCAAGCCAGTGGATTTTATCTAACTCAGTGATACTGCACAGGGATAAGACATTTGGCAATGTCTAGAGACACTTTTGGTAATCATAACTAGGGGTGGAGGTGGGGAGGGATGCTACTAGCATCTATGTATTAGGTAGTGCCCAGGGGTACTATCCAACATTCTACAATGCACATTCCAGCTGGGGATTCAAGTGGCCCAAAATGTCAATAGTGCCACGACTGAGAAACCCTAATCAAATTGAAAACGTTCTGAAGGAGAAATCTTTTTGTAAAAAAGCTATCTCACATTCTGTGCATAAAGAACTATCACTTCTTTTTAAAATACTTATCTTCTCTGCACAGGAAAGATGATCAGAACAGGCTCCTACAAATTGTGCAAAAAAGGAAACCCTCCTGTACTCCTGGTGGGAATGCAGACTGGTGTAGCTACTGTGGAAAACAGTATGGAGATTCCTCAAAAAATTAAAAATCAAACTGCCTTTTGACCCAGCTATCCCACTTTTAGGAATATAACCTAAGAACACTATAGCACTGTTCAAAAAGAAGAAATGCGCCCCCATGTTCGTGGCTGCATTGTTCACAATAGCGAAGATCTGGAAACAGCCCAAATGTCCGTCAGAGGACGAGTGGATTAAAAAGCTTTGGTACATATATACTATGGGATACTACTCGGCCATAAGAAATGATGACATCGGATCATTTGTAACAACATGGATGGACCTTGATAACATTATACTGAGTGAAGTAAATGAGAAAAAACTAAGGAGTATATGAGTCCATACATAGACAGGACATAAAAATGAGACTCAAGAGACATGGACAAGAGTGTACCAGCTACCTGGGGGTAGGGGGATGTGAGAGAGGGAGTAGGGAGAGGTGAGGGGCACAAATAAAACCAGATAAAAGGTGACAGAGGACAATTTGACTTTGGGTGATGGGTACACAATATAATCAAATGTCAAAATAACCTGGAAATACTTTCTCTGAACATATGTGCCCTGATTTATCAATGTCACCCCATTAAAATAAAAAAAAAAAAAAAACTATCACTTCTTTTTAAAATACTTATCTTCTCTGCACAGGAAAGATGATCAGAACAGGCTCCTATAAATTTTGCAAATGGTTACACCTTATATAATAAAAATACACTTTTCTAAAACTCATCTATACCTAGCTTGTTTTACCCTATAATCATCTACCTTAATTTTTATCAAAAACCAAGTAACTTGATTTTATCTTCACATTCATATGACAACTTTTGTGCCATTTTTATGTATTTATCACCAAAGTACATACTTTCTCTTTCCCTCCCTCTCTCCCTCCCTTCCTTTTCCTTTCTATCTTTCATTTTAGTGAGAGGAGGGGAGGCAGAGCACATGCACCACAATCAAGATCCACCCAGCAAGTCCACTAGGGGTCAATATTCCGCCCATTTGGGCCCTTGCTCCATTGCAACCGGAGCCAATTTTTAGCACCTGAGATAGAGGTCATGGAGCCATCCTCAGTGCCCAGGGCCATGGCTGCAGGAGGTAGGAGAAAAGAGAAAACAAAGAGAGCGAGAGAAGCAAGGGGGAAGGGGTGGAGAAGCAGGTGGTCACTTTCTCCTGTGTGTCCTGACAGGGAATTAAACCCGGGACTTCCACACACCAGGCTGACACTCTACCACTGAGCCAACCAGCCAGGGCATACTTTCTCATAAAACTGAAACATCATAATGTTAACCCTCCAAAATTATGGTTACTATCAGTATTTGTTGTTACCAGTATTGACTGGTAAATAATTTTTGTGAAAAAAATTTCCCAAAGGTCTCTAATCATTACTTCTAAAATTTCTGGTTGTAAACCCTTTGTAATTCCTCTATGGAATGCTTTTGTTAAATATACTGCTCACAAAAAATTAGGGGATATTTTATAACTTTATATTCATTTTGAAATATCCCTTAATTTTTGTGAGCAGTATATATAAACTCTTCCTGCCTCTTCAACATTTTATTCATTTTCTCAAATGGCAGTGAACCAAAATCATAATGCAATCTTATTTGTGTTCTTTCTCAAGGTTTTACTGCTATGGTTGAACTTAGTTACAGAAAGAGCTCTAAAGCTCAAAAGCCAAGGTTGGGCTTGGCTGGTGGCTCAGGGGATAGTCAGCCAGAAATATGGATGTCCCCAGTTTGATTCCCAGTCAGAGCACACAGGAGAAACAACCATCTGCTTCTTTCCCTCCTTCTTTCCCTCTTCCTATCCAGAGCCAGTAGCTCAACTGATTTGAGCGTGGCCCCGGGCATTGAGAATGGCTGGTTTGGTCCAAACCACTCAGCCTCAGGCACTAAAAATAGCTTGGTTGATTCAAGCATCAGCCCCAGAAAGGGTTGCCTGGAGTCAGGGCACATGTGGAAGTCTGTCTCACTACTCCCCCTCCTCTCACTTAAAAAAACAAAACAAACAACAACAAAAAAACACGGTTATATCAGTAATAAGTTTAAATAGAAAATGTTAGCCAACAATCCAAACTCTACCTGTCATCAGCTATTTGATCTGTGACTTGGTCTTTTGTTAAAAAAAAAAAAGAAAAAAGAAAAGCCACTGACAATGTTTACCTAAATCAAAGCAAGCATTTAAATTTAACCTCTAGTTTATAAAATACAGCAATAGAGGAATAAATAGCACCACAAGAAAAAAATGAGATAAATCCAGGAGGTAAAATTTCTGTAAGAAAATAATCAGACAAATGTGGAATATGAAATATTACATATAAAACATGGTCTCCTTAAAAATGTCAATGTCATATAAGCACACAGTAAAAAGACTAAACTAGATTAAAAGATACTAGGGACACAACAAAATGCAATATGTGACCCTTTACTGGATTCTGGTTCATAAAAATGCTATAAATAATATTTTGGGACAACTGGAACATTTGAGTATGAACTTCAGGCATACTTTGTTTTATTGTGTTTCACAGATATTGCATTTCTTACAAATAGAAGGTTTATGGCAACCCTGTGTTGAACAAGTCTACTGGCATCATTTTTCCAACAGTCTCAGATGATGGCTAGCATTTTCCAGCAATAAGGTATTTTTCACTAAAGTGCCCACACTGTTTTTTTAGATGTAGTACTACTTGTACACTTTATAATGGGTTACAGTATAGTGTAATCCTAACTTTTCTATGTAGTGAAAAACCAAAAATTCATGTGATTTGCTTTATTGCAATAGTCTGGAACCAAACCTACAACATTTCCAAAGTATGCCTGTCAATACTAGATGACATTTGGAAATTACTTTTTTATTTTCTTACAAAGGATAATGGTATTAGTTATATAGCAGAATGTACTTAGTCTCAGCAATTACATGAAATATTTAGTAGAAATGTTATGACTGTGACTTTCAACTGGTTAAGCAAATATACAGATATTTTGTCATTTTTCTTATGAACCTCAAAGCCACGATGTTAAAAAATTGTGTCTAGGTGGTACAGGCACCCCTCGTAGCATTCTTTCACCTTTTTTAAAAAATATTTTTTTATTTATTAATTTTAGAGAGGAGAGAGAGAGAGAGAGAGAGAGAGAAGCGGAGAGGAGCAGGAAGCATCAACTCCCACATGTGCCTTGACCAGACCAGTGCAGGGTTTTGAACTGGCGACCTCAGTGTTCCAGGTCGACGCTTTTTCAACTGTGCCACCACAGGTCAGGCTCTTTCACCTTTTTAACATGCACGAAATTTTATTAGTAAAAAGCTGAGGGATCAAATAAATAAGGTCTGTGAATCTAATTGTTAGGTTTGGGTCCAGGACTCCCTTAAATTCTAGGTCCCTTTAAAAATTCAAATTCCCGCCTGACCTGTGGTGGCACAGTGGATAAAGTGTCGACCTGGGAACACTAAGGTCGCCAGTTCAAAACCCTGCACTGGTCTGGTCAAGGCACATATGGGAGTTGATGCTTCCAGCTCCTCTCCCCTTTCTCTCTTTCTCTCTCTCTCTCACACACTCTTTCTCCTCTCTAAAAAGAAAATGAGTAAAATAAAAAATAAATAAAAAGAAGTTTTTTTTTTTAAAAAAATTCAAATTCCCCTCACCCAACTTCCCACTAGGGCAACTTCTTCATTAAGCATCTCCCTTGCCCAACCTCCCCCTCCCCTTAAGCAACTCCCCCTACCCTGGGAAGATTCTGGGTAATGTCCTTGGGACAAGGCCATCCAGAGGGACCTGAGGGTTAGGAAAGGAGCCAGTCTGTGATCAAGGCAACAAACCAAGATATGCTAATCTGAGCATGTCCAGGTAGGTGCACCCAACCCCATGCCAGCAAATGCCTGCAGCAACCCCTATATCAGACACCCCCCTTCCTACAGCTCTCTGCTGATGCCACTAGGGTCTCAGCCCATCTGTTTTGCAGATGCATAAATAAACTTATAAAACTCATCAGGCTTTGTACATCCCTCCTTCAGTTGATCTAACACTAATCTATAATAAGGTGACTATAGTCGATAACACTGTACCGTATACTAAAACTTGCTAAGCGAGAACTTAAATGTTCTCACCAAAAAAAAAATAAAAATAAAAGTGAGGTGATGGATGGGTTAATTAATTAGAGGGGGATTCCTTTCAATGTATACATATATGAAATTACCATATACAATATCTTAAATATTTTAAAATTTCTTATCTTCATATATCTTAAAATTGTTGTACCAGTTACACCTTTGAAATGAGAAAACGAAAAGTTGGGGAGAAAAACTACCTACTAATATTTTGGTTGTGTTATTTTATACTACAATATTCTGCCTTTATCTTTTTGCCATTTACTGAATCAAACTGATAGCCTTGTGGGTTGAATTTTCTGTTAACTTCTTATTTCTAGGAGCAATTTTCACGTACATTGAATATTCACATTTCTTTAAATGTAGCACAATAATCAAACATTAGAAAAAAATTAATCTAAGGTGGGTTAGAGGTACTGTAAAATGAGATGAACACTGCCATCTTCCATTAACCCAATCCATTATTCCACATCTCGGTAACCTATGATTTCTGTATTTTATACTAGTAATTATATTAGTAACATGAATTTTGTGCATTCAGTGGGCTTTACTCAACACTACAGCTCACATTAAACTATTAACAATTCCCAGAGTCTTTTAAGGATTTGGCATTCATCTTTGCATCCATAATATGGGTGTACCAGGTACATACCTTTCTAAAGAGGAGATTAGATCATAAATGCTGGCAAATATCACAGTCTATTTTATACTCAGTTCCTATATAATCAACTGGTCAGTAAAAGCCTATATAATTGAAAAGGCAAGATACAAACAACCTCTTTATTAATGATGTTACTTAAGAGCAGCAAAAAGAATCCTGCAGCTATACCTGCCAGTCTTCATTTGAGGTATTTATCGGACAGCAAATATTTACCTATTTTCATCTCAAATAAGACTAGGAAAACATCTGTTTTCTACCAAAGCTCCCCAGACTGATTTGGCTCTTGAAGCTTTGGAATTCCTTGGATGTAAAGTCAATTCCAAGAGTGAAGAATTCAGAATCTAACATTTTCAATTCACTGCTAGTACATACCAGTTCATATAACAACATTAAAAAACAACAACAAAAAACACATTTGGAACAGGAAAAATGTTTTAAAAAACAAGAACTTTAAGAACACTACTCTCTTGCTTTAGAATGAGAAATAAACAATAATAATGCTCAAAACAAGTTACCTCAATTATTGGCTTTAAAAAGAATTAATTCCAGAAAACCTATAGGGTTGAATCCTTAATATGACTATAAAATGAATTACTGTTAAACCTATAATAAGAAGCTTTTATTTATGCAATCTTTTACATAGCCTATTTTATCTTCCACAGGATCTCTTACAACGATATTCACAATAGGTTCTTAAATAGTCTCAATAATCTAATATTACTAAACACAAAATGCTTTCCACTTTTGTGGCAACCAATTTCCTATCAAAAAGCACCCAAATATTAGCTATGTGCTATTTACTAAAACAACTAAAGCAGTAAGTTCCTTAATTTTAAAGGGCTTAATATTCAGGAGACCCTTTCCTGAATATAAAGAAAAGCTTTTCTGCCTGACCTGTGGTGGCACAGTGGATAAAGCGTCCACCTGGAACACTGAGGTTGCCGGTTCAAAACCCTAGGCTTGCTTGGTTCAAGGCACATATGGGAGTTGATTCTTCCTGCTCCTCCCCCCTTCTCTTTCTCCTCTCTAAAATGAATAAATACATAAAAAAAAAAAAAAAAAGCTTACAGGGACAAAGAGAGTCAGAGAGAGGGATAGACAGGGACAAACAGGAACGAAGAGAGGTGAGAAGCATCAATCATTAGTTTCTCGTTGCCAATGCGACACCTTAGTTGTTCACTGATTGCTTTCCCATATGTGCCTTGACCGCAGGCCTTCAGCAGACGGAGCAACTCCTTGCTGGAGCCAGTGACCTAGGGTCCAAGCTGAGCTTTTGCTCAAGCCAGATGGGCCCGTGCTCAAGCTGGCAACCTCGGGGTCTCGAACCTGGGTCTTCCGCATCCCAGTCCGACACTCTATCCACTGCGCCACTGCCGGGTCAGGCAAAAAAAAAAAAAAAGCTTTTCTTTATTGACAGTTTTATGTGGTCTAAATTCCATTTCTAGTCCCTCAACTATATTTAACTCTGCTAAATACTAGCAATACATTAGACTATTTCCCTTCTCCTCAGAGTTAACAAAAAACTGTTTTTGTGGCTATGGCTCAGTATCACAAACCAAATACCAAATAATCTAGCAAAGTCTTATCCTATTCATATGACAAAGGCACAAACCAGCTCTAGGACTTGTAATTTTTTGTTTGTTTGCTTTTGTTAGAGAGAGAGAGAGACAGAGAGAGGAACAGATAGGGACAGATAGATAGGAAGGGAAAGAGAAGCATAAATTCTTCATGTGGAACCTTACTTGTTCACTGATTGCTTTCTCATATGTGCCTTGACCAGGGGACTATAGTAGACTGAGTGACCCCTTGCTCAAGCCAGCCATCCTGGGCTCAAGCTGGTAAATTTTGCTCAAACCAGATAAGTCCGCACTCAAGCTGCCGACCTCAGGGTTTTGAACCTGGGTCCTCTGCCCAGTTCACTGCACCACCACCTGGTGGTCAGGCTAGATTTGTAATTTAAATCAGAGCTATTCACCTTCAACAAAAAGACATACATGGAGAATAAAGACTCTAACATTGTCTGGAAATATATTTTATTTTACTGTTATATAGCCAAGCATTATTATTATTATTTTTTACAGGGACAGAGAGAGAATCAGAGAGAGGGATAGATAGGGACAGACAGGAGCGGAGAGAGGTGAGAAGCATCAATCATTAGTTTTTCGTTGCCGTCACAACACCTTAGTTCAGAGGTGCCCACACTTTTTCAGCTTGCAAGCTACTTATAAGATGACCAATTCAAAATGATCTACCTACAATAAAAATGCAAAACATAAATTTATTTCTTCTATATTATCATTATTTAAGTTACTATTATTACTATTTAATATTGTGTATTCTTCTTTCACCTTTCTCCTTCTCAGCTCTCTTTTTGGAGGAAAGTCAATGTCATAGTTTTTATGAACAGTCCAAAAAAGCTGCTCCACATTTCCCTTCTTTGGAATAGCAATGGCACACAGACAGATGAGGCAAACGCACTTAGAATTACATAGTGAAAAAAATCCCCTCCCATTCTGTATGAAAGTGGTAGGTTTTAGGCTTCTTACTCGGACCAGCTACGGCACTCATTTTTATACCCTTTGTTGTATTTAGTTTAAATAAATGGAAGGCTAACTACGCGGCAATGTAACTGAACAAGTTAGCGCAGTTTAACGCGCATGCGTAGTGTGTCAAAAGATCAGACGTCAGATTGGCTACCCTGTATGCCAACCAAAAGACAAATGTGTTTTTAATGAGATCTACCCACACTTCCTTCGCAATTGACCAGTAGATCGCGATCCAGGTATTGAGCACCCCTGCCTTAGTTCATTGATTGCTTCCTCACTTGTGCCTTGACCGCGGGCCGAGCAAACCCTTGCTGGAGCCAGGGGCTTTGGGTCCAAGCTGGCGAGCTTTTGCTCGTCAGATGGGCCCGCGCTGAAGCTGGCGACCTCGGGATCTCAAACCTGGGTCTTCCGCATCCCAGTCCGACGCTCTATCCACTGCGCCACCGCCTGGTCAGGCACAGCCAGGCATTAATATGAACTTCACATTCATTATCTCAATGAATCTCACAATCTTTTATCCTAAGTACTACATTTTACAGATGACATCAAAACCGAGATTTAGAGAGACAAGGTAACTTGCTCAAGGTTAGTAAATATGCCAGCCAAGATTCATACTGTTTTGCTCTAGAATTCTTCCCCAATTCACTGCCTTTTCTATTATTGACTCCAACTAACATATGTAAAGTCTCCTGATGTTCCTAAATGAAGCAGATTTAGATGACCTCAGAAGCAGAAGCACTGGACAGGCATAGTAACGCTATTTTTATTGGTCTCAGGACCCCTTCACACTCTTTTAATTATGGAAGACCCCAAAGAGCTTTTATTTATGTAGACTCTATCTTTTGCTATTTACTGTATTAGAAATTAAAACACAAAAAAAATAATATTTTTTAAAACTCATGTGTTAACATAAATAACATTTTCTATTATAATTACTATTTCTCCCCAAAAGAGCAAGGAGAGTAACATTATTTTACATTTTTTGCAAATATTTTATGTCTAGCTTTAAAAAAGCAGCTGGATTATCATAGCTGCTTCTACACTGTCTGTAGCTATATACTGTTTTGGTTAACTATACAATGAAGATCTGGCCTTACACAGTAGAAAAAGAAAGTATTCCAGAAACCTTTACAAATGGCTGTGTACAACGACAAAATACTAAAACTAAAAAATGGTAGTTTCTCAAAGGAAAACTGCATCTTAGAATCTGAAATCCTATCAATGAACTTTTTACATTTTGCTACATTAAAATCTGTTGGTATACCTTGCATTTTGAAAGGATTTTTGCCCATGGTGATTTTGAAACATCAAGCATTGGTCTTTTGGAAACACTAAGTTATGCCCATCTTCTCAGTGTTGACACATTTCATTATACAGTATTTTAAAACCTATAACCATTAACACTAATAGGAAAAGTCTTTTAAATACTAAGAAACTGTTAAAATTGAGATGTCAACTTTTTAAGAATTCTAATTTCACTCTCAAATTGTTATCATTGGCAAGAAATATGTCAATTGTTTTTCTCAACAAACAAGCTCACTTTCTTCAGGAAAAACACTCAAGTGTTAAAACGGTAGTCTGACAGTTGTTCAAGTTAAAATGTTGTTCCATGAAACAAACGATGCTGTGCCACAACTCAATCTCACAAATACTTTTTCTTATGACATTCATCATACCTTGGTAGGCAGCAAAAGTGCTTTATACATACTTTCCATTGGTCGCAGATATTTAAAAACTAAAAATGTACTTAAGGACTGAGATTGAATAAAATTAATCATTTTTACTGCTTCATCAAGGACATTCTCAAATAAGTAGTTATGCACGACTTCTTTGCTATCTACTAAGGCACTACCAGTAGTATTACCCATCCTTGCTTTTGGAGCATGAGTGCACATGTCAGTGATGATAAATAGCAGCTTAGTGTTATTTTCGAAATGGTATAACCTGGTTCTTCTTAAGAATCTAAGGAGATTCCCAGGTTTCAGTGGATCACACTTTGAGAACTACTTTCCTAGCTTATACCACTGGTTAAGGTGGGGGTGGGAACACTAGCAAAACCCTGTTCACACCAAGTCGTCATTCTACTGATTCATTTAGTGTGAGTACACCACCAACAAAAGAAAGGAGCAGGAAACCAAGAACACAGATTGAAACTTTAATTGTTTTAAGATCCTATTTTGAGAACCTTCATCCTAGACCAGTAATTCTCAATGTGACAGTTACCTTAATCACTCTCAAGTGAAAGGCAGAGGGTTAAAAATGTAGAGATGACACCTCCCTTGCAATCCCACCGAAACAGATGTGGAACGAGGCCCCCCAAAACTGCACTTTTAGCAATCTCCAAGGTACTTTCTTATGTACCTCAAAGCTAAGCAAGATTGTCCTAAGTAAATCGAATTTAGAGTCCAACTCCCAATCCCAAGAACATCGGGGATGGGGATGTCTCAGAATTCAATGTGTTTTACGAAGAAGCTGCCCTCCCTGCCCCGTACTTACTCATTTGGTTAGTTCCTTTAGTTTGTGATATACCCATAACATACAGTGTGTCCGTAAAGTCATGGTGCACTTTTGCATGGTGACCGGTTAAAAGTGCACCATGACTTTACGGACACACTGTAGCTGATATGTGAGGTTTGAGCTGCAGTGAAAGGTATCTAAACAACAGTGTAGAGAACTGGGCTAAAGTCTGCAACAAGAAGGCTGTTCAGAGATAGTACAACTGTGTCTCATTTTCCATCTCAAAGATTCGGTAAATGACTTATGAGATTCTTTTCAATTCAACCTTTTTGAGCTAAAAATGTCGAGAACTAGTGAGGAGAGAAACGTTCAGCGTTACTAACAGTATGAGACAATCTCACGTCTGACGGGAGAAAAATTCCGGACAACTCGCAGGAAGAGAAAAAAAACAGGTGGACCAACATCACTCCTTTTCAGAGTAGGTGCTAAGAATCCAGGGAAAATAGTCCCTAGGATAAACATGGCGCCCACCGCGGCAGGATATAATCACCAAGAAAAAGGTATTTCAGGCCCATCCCATTTTACAAATCACGGCACCATCCCCAAGAAAATTTAGGGCCATGGGAGGAGACTTGATATACTGCAGTGCACTAAGGCTTGGGATGTTCTCCTGGAGCAAGTGGAGATTACATAACAGGAAAGGCAATGCCATCACTCATTTTCCTCCTCGCGCTCAAAAAGAGCGCCCCACGCCTTCCCCGGGGTGAGGGGAGTGGGGTGGGCCGAGCGCTCACCCATCCCAGGGGACGTCACCCCGCCGCCTCCCCAACGCAGCCTCGCCCCCTCGGCCGCACCTCCCGCCGCACCACGCCGTCTCGCCGCCAACCCGGGCTGGAGCCGCGCCCGCACCCTCACTCTCACCCTCGCTCCCACCCCAGCGAGCCGACACCCACGCCCGCGCCCGCCCACTCCTCCGAGACGCCTCGCACCAAGCGTGCGTGTGGACGTCGGGTGTGTGCGGAACCGTGGGGCGCGAGTGCGCGCGCGCGCGCGCCTCGGCGGCCGCCGGGGGGCGGGGGCGCCGGCAGGCAAGCAGGCAAGCAGGCAAGCAGGCAGGGGCCTCCCGGCCCGCCGCGCAACTCCGGCGGCTCGCACACCCTCACACACGCGCTCGCGCGCCGCACCCCCACGCCAGCCGCCTCCACGGGCCACGACGCCACTCGCGAAGGGCGGGAGCGCGCGCCACCGGGCCCCTGCCCCCGCCCCTCGTGTACCCGCCCCATCCCCCTCTCATTGTTTCGCCTCCAAACGCCTCGCCGAGCGGAAAGATAACGGAACCCCCGGGAGAAGGGGGTGGGGAGAGAAAAGGCTCGCTCGCTCACTCACCTCCCGTGGTCGTCGCCGCCGGTAGTCTGACCCGAGGAAGGCGCCGTCGCCTTAAAGGGACCTGCACTCGGTGCCGGGAGAAGGGGGTGGGAGCAGGGGAGGGGACGGGGGTTTGGGGGGGAGACGGAGGAGAGGGAACCGTTGAAAGCTCGTCTCCCTCAGGGTGCAACGAAACCTCCCTCGGGTTCGAGTGATTTGGGATGGATTTTTTTTCCCGAGGGGGGCGGGGGGGCCCCGAGGGAGGGGGAGTGGGAGGGCCAAGGAATGCGGCTCCGTGTGCAGGAGCTGGTGCGGGGGAGAGAGGTTCCGACTCCCCCCGCCGACCCTCTCGCCCCGCGGAGGGATATGACTCGTCACTTCCGCCTCCCCATTTCGTGGCCTTTCAATTGGTTGGGGTGTATGACACGTCATGAGCTCAGCCTAACCCCTGCCCGGGCTTCTTTTCCAGTCAAGTTTGTCTGGGCCTTCAAATAAATAAATACATACATACATACGTACATACATTTAAAAATAAAATAAAGAATAATTAGCTTCAGAAGCAATATCTAAATTTTGGTGGGTGAGAAAAATGAGATTTCCAAAGAAAATATGCCCCAGTTCACTTGTCTGGACTTTCAAGGGAAATTTTGAGGATGTCCCCACTTTCCACTCCAGGCTTCTACTTCATCAAGGGGGGTGGGGGGGGAATTCTCATGCTACAGGCCAGATAGTGAGACCCAGTGGCCCCAACAACTATCATTGGAACAAAAGCAGCAAAATGACACTCTTCTTCAAGAGACATTCAGCCAAGTACTCTTATGCAAGCCTTAAGTGAAGAACTTTTAAAAGCTATTTTATCCTGAACCCTTCTGGGTTGTGAAAATCGCATGTGATTGCTTATCAGGGTGATTTGTGTATGGAAACATTGAAATCATTGTGAATAGACTCGGTGAAGATAGTCAATTCTAAGAAACCATAGACTCCACATCTGTGCTTTTTGCTTCAATCATAGCTGAGATGAAATGGCTCAGAAAAAATGATTAGTCTATTCAAGGCCATCCACCTGTTATTTTCTCCAAACAAAAACTTACCTCTTTTCCAGGAGGTCAAGAAATTTTGTCCTTTATAACCTCCCAAGATGATAAAATGTTAGTATTTTCCTGAGATATTTGAGGATGTTGTTGCTCTTTAAGCAATACACAAATATTTGCTTCGGAACCATGCAAGCTTCTGATATCCACAAGGGTCACCTCGAGAGGCCGTTTCCAGGTTATGTGGAAGGGCAAAGGGCAGTACATGAGAAGACTGTAAAGAAGATATGTACCCTGCCTAACCCACCTTCCCCCTTGGCTTCCATGGCCCCAGATGCTGATTGCTCAACAAATTAGACTGCTAGCCATGGCCTGGTGGCCAGCTCACTCTATAGCCCATCTCCAACCCATTTGTCCCTAATCTCTCATTTACAACCCTTCCAGTCTGGTACTTACAATGTAGCCACACAATGCGATCTAAAAATCATTGTGCTCTCTCTGATTAGCTGCTGCCTCTTCACCACTCCCTGACTCCAAAATATTTGGGAATAGTATTTGGAGGATGATGAGAAGCAGATGACTGAGGAAGGGATGGACTGAGCTAATTCCCTTTTGGTGGTGTTTCTTCAAAAAAAAAATTAAGTTTTACATGAAACAACAATAAAGTTCTCTAAAAAAAAATTCGCTCTATTCCAAGTGGTAAATCAAAAAGTACTTGGAACAAGATTGTGGAGATCCAGAACCATTATTCCTTCTCATTATATACACACTCCATTCATACCGCCACACTATGAAAATAGGCAGTGGAAGTAAGCATTCCAAAATGTACTCGTATACATGGGTGACCACACCACCACCCATTTTCAGTCCACTTCATCCAATTTCATACCAAAAATGTGGGTGATTTCAAGTAGTCATTCTTAGAAGAACTTCATTATCTGAATTGAGAGACTCACTAATCCTTTTGAAAATACATCTGAAGTCTTTCCAGACCTGATATGAAAAATCCTATGGTGAGATTATGGAATCAATCAGCAAAAGACAAATTCTTCATGAAGCTCTAATATTTTATGCTTTCCTGCAGTAATTATTGTAATTTATTATAATATTATTTGCCTCTGAAATATTCTTGTTGAAACATATATTTTGCCATGTTGTAAGTGCCAACTTATGTTCTCTGCCAATGAGGTCTAGACCAACAGACTGTACCACATACTGTTTGACCAATAACCATTAGGATACCATACTGAAAATGCATCCTGCATCCATTCATTCGAAAAATATTTATTGAGTACTTGCTATGTGCCAAGCACTGTTCTGGATGCTGGGAATACAGCAACAAAGAAAACAAACAAAACCCCTAACTCAAGAAACAAACTAGTGGAGAGAGGCAAAAACAATATACACATAAACTTCTAATATCTGTTGTTAAATAACAAATGGCTCCAAAACTTAATGGCTGAGAACAATTTTATTGTATCTCATGGTTCTGGGAGTTGATTAGGCTAAGCTAAACAGTTCTTAGAGTGTCACGTGAGGGTTGGGACTGAAATCATCTCGAAAGCTTCCTCAAAAGTCTGAAAGTTGATGATAACTGTTGGCTTGGGCAGCAGTTGGGGTTGTTGGCCAAAACAGCTGGCTGTTGACCTCTCAATGTGGTCTGGGGTTTCTCATATCATAGTGGCTGAGTACCAAGATTGCCTGCTCCAAGAGAACCAAGCAGAGGTTTTATGGCTCTTTGTGACCTAACCTCAGAGATCACATAGCATCACTTCCACCAAAATTACAGACCCACCTTGATTGAGTGGAGTTGGGGAACATCTCTCAAAGAGAGTAGTAGATACATTATAAGAAAAGTACGTGGAATAGGAAATCTTGTTTTGGCCATCTTGGAAAATACAACCTGCCACAACTTATATAAAGAAATATCTAATATGTGATATGTTGTTTGGGTGTAGGGATGGGAAAAAGAGCGAGATGGGGGAATTGGGAGTGTGGTGCAGAGGTGGGGATGGGAAAGTTATTTTATGTAGGATGGTTAGAGGAGGCTTTATCATTAAGATAACAATTAAGCACAGACCTGAAGAAAGTGAAGCCAAGTTCAAGTTTTGCTCTTCGTGAAAATGAAGGCATTGGAGGGTTTTGAGCAGAGAAGTGGCATGATCTGGCTAACACTTTTAAAGGAACACTCTGGCTGCTTGTAGAGAACTGGTAGGGGGAAGGACAGATTCAGGAAGACAAGTTAGGAGGCTAATGCAAGAATCCAGGTGAGAGATGAAGGTGGCCTGGACCAGACTGGGAGCTGGGGAGCTGCTACTTCAGCTAAGTGAGTTCTGCAGTGTGTTGTTTACTTCTCTCTGACCTAGTTTTCTGTAATTTAGTTTTTTTCCTGAGACCATTTTTAACCCCCTAATGACTAACAAAATGTGTGTAATGGTGCTATGCCTGCCCTCAAAGAAATAAAGAATATTGGGCTGAATGTTAAAATAGGAGTTTTGCAGGGACTGTAGGCACCTATGAGGAAAGAGTTCAGGAAACAAGAGTAAAGATCAACAGACAATCAGGGAATGGAGTAAGTTCTTTGACATTACAAAGGGTGTCCTAACTATGCCACAGTATGGGAGGATTGATCAACAGTTTAATGATTAGTAGCTGGAAGAAATCAGTGGTAGAAATGTTCTATAAATTCAGAGGATTTGAAGAAAAATCTACCACCTTGCAAAACTAGAGCAGCATCACAAAAAGGACTATACAATTAGAGCTCCCATTTCCAGAAACATATTCTCCATGCTAATAAGGAAAAGCCCTTTATTATTATTATTTTCTATTTTTTCTTCTTTTCCAAGTGAGAAAGGGGAGATAGACTCCCACATGCACCCCAACCAGGATGCACCTTCCACCTCCGTCAAGGGCCAGTGCTCTGCCCATCTGGGCCATGCTCACAACCGAGCTATTTTTAGCACCTGAGGCAGAGGCTCCATGGAGCCATCCTCAGCTCCCAGGGCCAATGAGCTCAAACCAATCAAGCCATGCTGTGGGAGGGAGAGAGATGGAGAGAGAAAAAGGGGGGGAGAGAGAGAGAGAGAGAGAGGGAGGTGGGGGGGACTGAAATATTCTCCAGAATTAAGTTTAAAAGTTTTCTGGTATAGGCCCTAGCTGGGTTGCTGAGTGGATAGTCGTTCAGGCACGTCAAGGTCATGGGTTTGATCCTCAGTCAGGGCACATGTGAGAACAACGAGTTGATGCTTTTCTCCCGTCCTCTCTTTCTCCCCTAGAAAAATGCACATTTGTACATATATACAAAAATTTTTTATTTATTTTTATTTTTGGGGACAAAGACAGAGAGAGGGACAGACAGACAAGAAGGGAGAAAGATGACACACATCAATTCTTTGTAGCGGCACCTTAGTTGTTCATTGATTGCTTTCTCACATCTGCCTTGACCGGAGGGCTACAGCAGAGCGAGTAACCCCTTGCTCAAGTCAGTGACCGTGGGGTCATGTCTATGATCCCATGCTCAAGCCAGCAACCCCGTGCTCAAACTGGTGAGCCTGTGCTCAAGCCAGCGACCTCAGGGTTTTGAATTTGGGTCCTCTGTGTCCCAAGCCAATGCTCTCTCCACTGCACCACTGCCTGGTCAGGCAATATATACAAAATTTTGCCAGCACACTCAGGCTTGAAACCCATTGTGTGCCTGTGCATGAGCCTGAGAGAAAGAGCCTCAGGCTCTGGGCTCATTGGACAAAATGCTTCACTCCCTGTCTTGCCAAAGAAATGATATATCTCACAATAATCATATGAACATATATGCCCCAAACACTAGAGATTCCTCTCACTTTAACAAGTGGCTTATTATTATTATTACTGAAGTACTAACTATTATTATTACAATTATTAATTTATGCCTTCCTTTATTTTTGCTTAAGATGTTCTTCAACATCTGGGAAAGTTCAGGAACCTCTAAGACCAGGAAGATAATCAGATTTCTAGCTATTTTGGCTAGTTGAATTGATACCATTGAAATTGAGGAGGTTATCTTTGATTCTCCAGTCCTGAAAATATAGAGACCCTCTTGGTATGCCTGGCCCTACTTTACCTGATTCTTTGCCTATGGCTCATTATTCATGGCTCTCTACATTTGCCAGCAACCCTACAGCTACATTACATAGGGCCTCAAGGCTGTGTCCTGGAAAATGGAAACACAAATGATAGTGATGGGTTACTTCCAGCTCTAGCTTCCCATTTAGGGAGATGATAGAACCACAATATGGAAACAGCCTAGATCAACGAGTCACCCCAGGGAAAAGAACTGAACTAGTTAGTGAGTTGCCCAAATACAATGGACTTTACCAGAACAACAACAAACCTTTATCATGCTAAGCCACTGAAAAATTCCAGGATTAATTTGCTAATTCACCATAGCCTAACTACGCTGACTATAATAAAGTTTGGTATAAAGATTGGATTTGAAAAAATAAAGAAATTATCACAGAACACTTTTATGACTAAGAATGGTTAGCCATAAAAGTCAGTATAGTTAACCTGGATAGAGCTCGATAAGAACTACATTTCAGGGTTATAACACATAAAAGCCTAGGATGGTACCTGGCTTATCTTAGTTAGTCCATTAATGGTGGCTTTTCTTATTAATTCTTAAGATATCTTCTATGATAATATAAGTATTTTATGAGACATAAAATTTGGTTAAACTCATGATGTCAGGCTCCCTATTCTGATTCTTTCTCAGATTTCTCTCCTTAGCCTATCTCTTCTAAATAGTTTGAGTCTTGAGTTCAAGCATCTTTTATAAAGTTGCTAAAAGCAATAAATTCCAAGAAATAAGTAGTTTATTGTCTTTAGCCAGAAAAATATTTAGTAAAAGCCTATTATTTTTTACATGTTAATTAACAAAATAACAGGTAATGTAATATTGCCAAGTGCTAATTTAAGTAGTCCAGACTTAAATTAAAATGACATATAAGTGTGGCCTATAGTGGCACAATGGATGAAGTGCTGACCTGGAATGCTGAGGTCGCATGTTCAAAGCCCTGTGCCTGCCTGGTCAAGGCACATATGGGAGTTGGTGCTTCCTGCTCTCCCCTTTCTCTCTTTCTCTCCTCTCTAAAAATCAATTTAAAAAATCTTAAAAAAAAAAAGTTAGAGCCTGACCAGGCAGTGGCGCAGTGGATAGAGTGTTGGTCTGGGATGCAGAAGACCCAGGTTCGAGACCCCGCGCTCGCCAGCTTGAGCGTGGGTGCATCTGGCTTGAGCAAAAGCTCGTCAGCTAGGACCCAAGGTCGCTGGCTCCAGCAAGGGGTGGCTCAGTCTGCTGAAGGCCCTTAGTCAAGGCATGTGTGAGAAAGCAATTAATGAACAACTAAGGTGTTGCGACGGCAACGAAAAACTAATGATTGATGCTTCTTACCTCTCTCCGTTCCTGTCTGTCTGTCCCTATCTATCCCTCTCTCTGACTTTCTCTCTGTCCCTGTAAAAAAAAAAATTAGAAAAAAACAGTTTATATTTTTTAAAAATGGACATATAAAATGATAATAACAGTGAGACAGACAGTACTTTCTGGAAAGAGAAAGGGAAACTCTATGCAGGTGCAAGTCTTCAGTGAAAAATTCTTGAAAGGAGTGGGGTTCAGAGCTTGTCTTGAAGAATGGGTAGGATGTGGCTAAATGAGGGAGAGGAAAGAAGGCACTCCAAAGTGAGTAACAGCAGAGGCAGATTTAATGGCGGGCATACTGGGCACACGTCCTGGGCCCCAACTTCTGAAGGGCCCCACAAAACCCCAACCTTATACATTTTTTTGTGACAGAGACAGAGAGAGACAGAGATAGGAACAGACAGACTGGAAAGGAGAGAGATCAGAAGCATCAATTCTTTGTTACAACACCTTAGTTGTCCATTGATTGCTTTCTCACATGTGCCTTGACCTGGGGGCTACAGCAGACCGAGTGACCACTTGCTCGAGCCAGCGACCTTGGGTTTTAGCTGGTGAGCTTTTGCTCAAACCAGATGAACCTGCGCTCAAGCTGGTGACCTCGGGGCCTCAAACCTGGGTCTTCCGCATCCCAGTGGGACACTCTATCCACTGTGCCACCACCTGGTCAGGCTATACTTTTTTTCTAATTACACCAAGTTTGGTTTCATATGTGCAATTTTAACATTAATAGTACATAATATATTTTATTTATTTAGAAATATGGTTAACATGTATTTTTTTCCCTCTCTCTTTTTTTTTTAAAGGGTCTAATATTTTCTTCTGTGCCTGGGGCCTCAAGAAACCCTAATCTGCCTCTAGGTAACAGAAAAAAGCAAGGTACTGATCAAAATAAAATATTAGGTTCAATCATATAAAATTGTTGGAGAGGGTTAGTAGGTAAAAAAAAAAATCTAATATTAGCAATTTCGTATTCAGCCTGATAAAAATGACATTTGTGGATTGATATCCTGGAAGTTTTAACTGTATTGGTAAGGTTTTATTTTTTACACTGAGTGGTAGGTACATAGTTTCCTTATATTGTTCCTTATTTCTATGGTTCTTAAATAACTCATAATCACCTTTTAAAGTCATTTAAAGACAAGCTAAAAAATAAAGTCTCATCAAATAATTAACACTATTCTCCTTAGGAAAGTAACATTTGGTTTTCTCAGCGTTCTCAGACTTTTACCCTTTTCTCCAAGTATATCAAGAGATGAGCATGGCTTATGCAACTGTATGACAAAATAGAGAGTCCAGAGCCCCTCAAGTGCAGGGTTCTTTGACTCATCTAGCCTTGGGACAATGTACTTCTCCACCTGCCTGGCCACATCTTGCCCTGCTGGTATTTGCAACTGAAGTTTGTGATTCAGGACCATTTGGATATAACTTGTCAGCTGCCCTTCCTTAGGTTGATCAGGCCTCATGGCTCTCCTTCAAACTCCCCTGAGCTCTCTGGCTCTACAGATCCCATTACAGGTTGTTATGAGGCCCATTTGACCTTGACCCTGGGAAGGTGGTGGGTATGGTTCACTCTATAGCCCTCACTACTGTGTCACCTTGCCCCACTAAGGTCACCCATCCAGCAAGCTCCTCATCCAGCCATCCAGCCACTCTGGTCCTTACTGACAGCACCCCAAGAAAGCCAGACCCCAGGCCCTCCTGCCTGACTACAATTTGCTTGTGCTTTTACGTGATGTGCTATGTCACAGGTGGGTACAGAGTGCCCTGTGCCTCCTCAGAGGTGCCCAAACGGGAGTAGGTCCCCATTGTTCCCTTCAGTTTTCTGATGCCCTTTGTTATCTCTAAACAGAAGCCTGGAGAGTAAGTCAGGGCACACATCTGACAGTTCTCCCTTTCTTCCTTTTCTCTCTCCCCTTTCTTCTTCCCATTACCCACCAGGACCAGAAAACACAGACTTCCCAATCTTTCTGATTTTCCTGCACTCTGTGTCCCTCTCTGCCCCACAGCAGCAGGCACTGGGTCCTGGCAGTCTCATCAAATAAGAACTCCCTGAGTTAAGCCCTCCAAGCTAGATTTTTGAAGGAGTTACAGAAAATTTTAAAAATCTGAATAGAAATTTAGGAAATCTTTCAAGCCACTAACCTAGCTTAGAAAGTTGTTTTGCTGTAAAATCCTATTTTGAATGTTAGAAGCTTATCTTCTTCAGGCACGTGAAATCCAAGGGCCAACTAAGGATAAAGTCATTTATTCAGAAAACAAAGAAGGGAAAGCATGCCATTTTCCAACATACTGCTTTTCTAATTGCGCTAAAATTCTCTCCATCCCCTGTTTCTCTCCTCCATAAATCTCTAACAATTGCCCCATGACCCTCATAGTCAAACTCCATGATTTAATGCCAGGTTGATACTAAAAATGTAAGTCAACTAGCTGAATAGCTGCCCTGTCCCATCATGAACACACAGAGGAAATAAAACCAGTTCTGTAAGTTCTGTGTTTGCTTTGCTCCCTCCCAGGGCACGTGTGTGTACACTCTGTGAACGTTTTATCTCCCTCAGACCACGTTAGCAGAGACCCCCCCCCCATAGGAAGATCTGTGGAGAGTGCCTGGTGCACCACACATGCCAGTTAACAAGGTCTGACTTCAAGGAACATAAATATCTCATTGATATCACAACCACCTTTTATCCAGGATGTCTTTGGAAAGGAAATGCTCAAACCCAATATTCAGGGAGTGAGTGAAAAAAGTGGAAGGAGAGCCTGGTGGCCAATGAAACGTCCTGCCAAGCATTCACTAGCACATGATTGAACCTCAGTGTCTTCTATTATGAGACAGAATTGTTAGAAGACATCATTGACCTAACACATGTAAGGTGCCTAGCACAGAAAAGTGTTGAGTAAATGTTAGCTACCAATATAACTGTAAATAATAATTATATTATTGTTATTGTTGGGCCCACTATTGACATTGAGGAGTATTTCCCCCGCTATTGACACCCTCACCCACACATACACTTAGGCCTTCTAATCTGGATGTTGAACTAACGAAAATCACAAAAATTAAGTGAGTGGGAGCAGTGGGGGAATGGGGAAAGGAAACAGAAAATTCAGTCAGAGACTGCAGCCCTGGTTAACATGAACGAGAGCTTCCCCAACTAAGAGGGGATGAAGTCAAAATCACGCATTTCAGCTTTTCATAGTACCTATACAGGAGGATAATTATTTTAAAATAAGCAATAAGGGAAAGAGAAAAATAAATTTTACAGTTGACCCTTGAACAACACAGGTTAGACTGTGTGGGTCCACTCATAAACAGATTTTTTTCAAGAAATGTGCAGTCGGTACTCAGTATTAAGGGTTTCTCATCCACGGATTTAATCAACTGCAGATCCAAAACAGTATTTTTATGGTTGGGAATCTGACTATATGCATTCCTCTAAGCCATTTTATAAAAAGGTGTTGAGCATCTGCAGATTTTGGAATTGACAGAGGTCCTGGAAGCAATGCCTCAGGATACTGAAGTACAACCAGGGAGTCAAAAAGTATGCTTGAATTTTCCACGGCACAGGGTTGGTGCTCCTAACCGTTGCATTGCTTAAGGGTCAATTAAAATAAATATAAATAAAATGGATCCATGAGAATACTTGATTACATGGTATTTCAGCAACCCAGGCTCCCTGGGACTGCACTGGAGACAGCTGTTTTGGACACATTTGGAATATGTTCAGGGCCCCAGGGACCAGGGTAGAAGAGGAGCCATTGGAAAAAGGAGAGTTTGGCAGACTTGCCTTCATATTTTAAATTACAGCTTTCTTTACTGAAATAATAGCTTTAAAGAGAGAAATTTTTCACAAATCATTACTAGCAGATGTTGACATGGGAAAATGATAAGCAAGAAAGATAAAGTCTGCACTATCCTTAAGTGAAATACTGTCGGAGTATGGAGGAATAAATTAGATGACTTTTCAAACCTTTCTAATCAAGCATCCTAAAATAATTCCACTGTCTAGTACAATTTTCAAAAATTTTTACAGCAATAAGAAGTATATTCTACATCCCAACTCAGTACATGCAACCACACATAACATTCTCTCGTGATACAGGGAGAATATTCATGAAAGAATATTTCTGGAAGTATTATGTATTTTTATTATTATTATGTATTTTTCCATCCTTTTATTTTGATTCCCCTTCCTTTTTTCCTTCCTTCCTTCCCTCCTCCCTAATATTCAAAATGATCTTGCCTCTCACAATTTGAAAAATACAGGTCTAGTTGGTTTTCCTAATTATTAAATATTCCTGCAGGTTACTTTACCTATACTGAATACGAATAGAATTCAACAAACTGCCCCAAAAGGTAGTTTCTAGGTTTGACTTTTGTCTGAGGATTTAAGAAGTCATCCCCAGGGGACCTTGTTTTCCCGACAGCTGAGCAAAGGATTGGGGAACTGGAGAAGGAAGGGCAGATAACGCGAGAATCAATAGGACGAACCATTTCTAAAGACAAGACCATTTGTCTGTGGAATCTCTTTTATATTAAATTATTTTTAATCACCATGTTAAATATTTAGCATCACCGTGCACCTTTCACAATTAACGCAGCCAAAAAGCTCTGGTTTGAAGAACCCAATTATTCACTTTCATGGAAAAGAAACCTCTTCTAAAAGCAAAACTCCCCTAGTCCCCCCAGCGCCCGGCCCTCCTCCGGCCTCGGGTAACTTTTCCCTCCAGTTTGGTGGAAGGTTACATTAAAAGAAAGTAGTCCCTACCATCTAGAAACTTTTCGGAGAAAAAAGAGGGCGTTTGACGTACTGGTCGGTGGGCAGCCCAGGCGAGACTGCGGCAGCCGCTGTTGCCACGAGCAGAATGGCGCAGGGGTGCAGAGGCGCGGGGGCGATGGGGGCGGGACAGGGCGGGCGGGAAGGACTGGAGAAAGCCCTTAAGTCCCTGGAAAGGCAGTGTCGGCCAGCACTCCTCTGTTGGGCGCCCGCCTCTCGGCAGGGGGCGCTGGCGACCGGATTGTGGAGGATGGGGTCCAGGTCTTCTGAATCCTGGAGCGGGTTTGGGTGTCAAGAGCCATATTTTCTTACTGATAACTTCTTTTTGTTATCATGGTTTCTTGGGCTCAGACTGCATTAAGGAGCCATATTAAGAGTGCATTAAACTGAGGTGACCTGGAGAAAAAATTAAAATGCAAATTTTTAAAAATGCAATTTTATCTACTTTTTCTCTCTGAAATTAATTTAGATGTAAATTACATCTTTAGAGGCCCAAAGATCAGGCTCCAAGACTCTGTCTTCTGCCCTAACCTGGCACTTAGAATAAGATTTTGGTGTGATGGTAATTTTACCAAGTGGAGGTCGACTTCCCAAAAACATCACCCTGGTAAGTAATGAATATTTCCATGGTGATGACTTTGAGTTTTTGTGTTACTTCATTCTAATACGTGTTTCTACTTCAAGTGGTAAGATTATACCTAGCTCAGTCTAGTTTAATTCAGTGTTTTTGTGTTTTGTTTTTTTATTTCAATGATTGGTAATTTATCTGGTTTCTCCCTACTCAGATATAGGGATTTTTGCTTTATTGCTATGTGCATGGTAATATCTTTTGCAGTGCTGTTCTTAGTGTAGAAAGAAAGCAGCCTATCTCTCTCCTGGTTGGGACTGTCAACAAACATTTGGGGAAGGGTTAGTTCAGGATGCTCTTGGGTCCTACAGTTTAAACAGTCTTGCATATTTGTTAATTTCATTAGAAACAGCATTTAGTACAGTACTTCGTATACATACAGTCTATCCCATGCTATATACCAGAAATCTGTGAAATGTTAAGTCCTGTAGGGACCTGTTTTATTCTTCAGTGAAACGGAATTAATACCCTTGCAGTGCTCTGCATTTTAAAGGCTCTAGGATATAACAGAAGACTCATTAAATAATAGGTAATAGTATTCTTTTATAAATTTTTATTTGTTGATTTTATTGAGAGAGGAATGCTCACGAGCGAGCAAGAGAGATGGGAACATAGATCTGTTTCTTCTGTATGTACCCTGACTGGGGATCAAACTGGCAACCTCTGCACTTTGGGAGGATGCTCTACCCAATTGAGCTATCTGGTCAGGGAAGCTATTATTATTCTTTATCTTGATATCCTTCAAAGTGCTTTTCACATGGCAAACATTCAATCAATATTAGTTGAATAAATAGACACACCACATCCTATACTATACACAGGGAAAATACCAGGATGAGGACCTTGTGTCACGATTACTTCATTTCATCAATGAAGCTTAGTGTGGAAATGTCCATTCCACATCCCTTTTACCAGAGGCAGGCTCTCTTGACCTTGGAATGTGGACGCTTAAAATTTCAGGGGAAAAAAAGCATGCCTAATTTAACTGGTAGGGCCTAACCCAGAGATGGGATTCAGCCAGTTTAAATCAATTCAGCAAAACTGATACTTAATTTTTTGTTGAGTTCGGCATACCCATTGTTAAAATGGCACTTGTAATCGGTTCTCTCTAAGATGGGCACCTGAGCAGCCACCTAATGTGAAAATCACAAACTTATATTCCTTACCCTTTTTTAACATTCATCTGCACAACAGCGTATTCTAAGCACCCATAGTAATGGTCATTCCGTCCATAGGTGAAAAAAATTGCAAGTTAGGATGCCAATTAAGAAGCAATATGGAAATAACAATTTTATTGTTTTTTGTCAGGTATTATTTAATATTTTTTCATTAATAATGTAAAGCTCTTTCTTATAACATAATCCAGTTTTATGTACCTCTTTTTTTGTTCTTATTTAAGTATTAAATGCATGAAATAATGAACTACCTTTTGTTATATTATTTTTTATACTTAAAACGGTCATTAGGGCAGAGAACTTGTTGTTTTGAATTGCACTACTGGCCTAACCTCTTGTTAATATGAAATTTGAGAAGTTTGTTTAAATATGGAAAAGCTAAGCTCACTTGACACTGATCAGGGGAAAAAGGTTTCTACACATTATTCAAGTTATTCATGTCAAAAGCGATTAGTGGGCCCCAGCTTCCATTACATCATTCATTAGGAGAGTGTGGTCTGGGAGCTCCAGGTCACATGATTTGATGGAGGAATTAAGACTGGATTTTCTTTGTGTTTCTGCCCTTAGCCATATTTGGTTCTTAGCGTGTTTGGAAAAAACAAAACATGGAGATCTAGTTTATTTTAATGCTATCAGACTGCTAAATGGTGGAAACTTGTTAAAGAGATTTACTGAACTGTTTCCTTAGATTAAAGACTAGCAAATTAATTAAAAGCGTTCTGAGAGATACAACATGCCAGACCCCTACTGGCTCATGAAATTGTTCTTTCTGATTGATGTGATATGACGGCTGAGTGCAGTGCATGTAAGGCTGCAGGGGAATAAAACAAGAGCAGTGCTGATGTGTTCTAAGCCATGCAAGCGTTTGGCTGTAACCGGCTGTGACAAGAGTCACATTTCCTTTTCCTCAAGCACCTGAGTTCAACAGAAGCACAGACTTTGGCAAGGTGCTGAGCTATTTGGTGGAAATGAAGTCACGACTTCAGAAGACCTTCACAGATTTTGATGTGTAGGTGTTATGTTTCATGTTTTAGTTGTTTTTAGGAACTCCATCTTAAGATGATTCTCAATTATGGAGCCATATTTATGCCACTGAGTTTCTGAAATGATTGACTAAGCTGAAAGTGAACTATGTCCATAACATGACACATGTTATTTATTCCATATTCCTGAATTTTTTTTTATTTGTTTACAGGGACAGAGACAGAGAGAAATAGATAGGGACAGACAGACAGGAACAGAGAGAGGTGAGAAGCATCAATCATTAGTTTTTCATTGCCGTTAGGACACCTTAGTTTTTCATTGATTGCTTTCTCACATGTGCCTTGACTGCGGACCTTCAGCGGACCGAGCAACCCCTTGCTGGAGCCAGCGACCTTGCATCCAAGCTCGCGAGCTTTTGGTCAAGCCAGATGGACCCACGCTCAAGCTGGCAAGCTCGAGGTCTTGAACCTGGGTCTTCCGCATCCCATTCCGATGCTCTATCCACTGTGCCACCGCCTGGTCAGGCTATTCCTGAAATTTTTTAGACAAGTAATGAATTGCAGAAGTATTCTAAAATTTTTGGCCAAATTCTAGACAATATTTGGGTCTAGAAATTCATTTTCAGCTACCAGTGATGTCAATAATGTCAGCCAACACTGATGCTGAAAGCTGTCATTAATACATACCTGTAGTTAGAAATTGAATGTGCCACCTGACCTGTGGTGGCACAGTGAATAAAGTGTCGACCTGGAATGCTGAGGTCTCTGGTTCAAGACCCTGGGCTTGCCTGGTCAAGGCACATATGGAAGTTGATGTTTTCTGCTCTTTCCCCCAACCCCTTCTATCTTCTCTAAAATTAATAAATTTATTTTTTATTTTTTGAATTTTTCTGAAGTGAGAAGCGAAAAGGCAGAGACAGACTCCCACATGCATCCAACCGGGATCCACCTGGCAAGCCCACCATGAGGCGATGCTTTGTTGCAACTGGAGCCATCCTCAGTGCCTAGGCCAACCTTGCTCCAATGGAGCCTTGGCTGCAGGAGGGGAAGAGAGAGATAAAGAGAAAGGAGAGGGGGAAGGGTGGAGAAGCAGATGGGCGCTTTTGTATGTCCTTGCCGGGAATTGAACTTGGAACTTCCACACGTCGGGCCAACATTCTACCACTGAGCCAGCCAGCCAGGGCCAAAATTTTTTCTTTTCTTTTCTTTTTTTTACAGGGACAGAGAGAGAGAGTCAGAGAGAAGGATAGATAGGGACAGACAGACAGGAACGGGGAAAGATGAGAAGCATCAATTATTAGTTTTTCATTGCCGTTGCGACACCATAGTTGTTCATTGATTGCTTTCTCACACGTGCCTTGATCACGAACCTTCAGCAGACGGAGCCACCTCTTGCTGGAGCTAGCGACCTTGGGTCCAAGCTGGCGAGCTTTTGCTCAAACCAGATGGGCCCGCGCTCGAGCTGGCAACCTCAGGGTCTGGAACCTGGGTCTTCCGCATCCCAGTCTGACACTCTATTCACTGTGCCACCACCTGGTCAGGCCAAAAAAATTTTTTTAATGAAAAAAGAAAATTGAATGTGCCCAGCTGGCTATAATTGATTTATTCATTCAATGCGTATTTATTAAATGCCAGGCCTTGGAAATACCTCAGTTCTTAAAGTCTATAATAGTGCTATTCAATAAGAATATAATTTAAGTCAAATGTGTAATTTAAAATTATAGTGGTACCTTGAGATACGAGTTTAATTCGTTCTGTAACCGAACTCGTAAGTCAGTCAACTCGTATATCAAACAAATCTCTCCCATTTAAAATAACTGAAATAGATTTAATCTGTTCCAGCCCTGTGAAACATCCCCAAGCCATCCTAAATTATGAAAAAAGACATTTTTAATTAAGAAACACACATGTATACTTTACCAATGCATAACAAAATATATAAAATAAAAGAAAAATGTGTTATTTAGTACTGTATTCTTACCTTGGAGACAGATGAGTGCGGCTAACAGAGGTGAATGGCAGAGGAGGAGGGAGGGAGGAAGGGATGCAGGCACTGTAGACACATAAACTAAAACTGCACTTTCTTAACACTAAATGTAAAATAAAACTGCATTTTTTTTTACTTTAAACAAAACTAAAACTGCACTTTCTTTGCTTAAAATGAAACCACAAAAACTTAATTGTAAAAAATGCACTTTCTTAACTTTAAACTTAACCTAAGCTTAACATTACGTATTTTTTATTTAATCATCACCTGTTTTTGCCTTTAGGCTGCACTTTCGGCACTTTCACTTGCAGGACTTTTGAATAAAAATCTACCCAAAGAAGTTTGCTTTTGCCTGCCTTTTAAAAGTTACAGAAATGTAACAAACAAGTGTCATTAAAAAGTGCTGAAGTGCGACCAGTTGAAACTTTTCTGGGTATTTCTTTTCAATGAAACTTGAAAGCTTCTCCCACATTGGCAGCATGTCTTTAATTTCACTTGTAAAAATCACTTCCCCCAACTCTACCTCCTCCTCACTACTAATCTCTTGCAGAAGCTCTCAGTATGTTGCATCATCTTTAGCTCCTTCAACTCCTCAGTTGAGAGTTTCTCATGCTCCTTGACGAGCTTGTTTACATCACCCTCATCTACCTCCAGACCCATTGACTTTCCGAGGGACACAATCCCCTTCAACGCTTCTACCTCGGTCTCGGTCTCTGGTTCGAATCCTTCGAAGTCCGTGTCTGCAACAACATCAGGCCATAACTTTTTACATGCCGAGTTCAAGGTTCTTGTAGCCTCTTGCCATGCCAAGTCAATAATGCATAAACATCACGATGTTGTAGTGATCTTTCCAAAACTCTCGAAGGGCTAGATTTGTATTTTCAGTCACCTCAAAGCAGCGGTGAAGCAAGTGCTTTGTGTAAAGCTTTTTAAAGTTGGAAATGACCTTCTGATACATAGATTGCAAGTCGTATTGGGTGGGAGGTAGAGGACTTTCACGAATTTGAACTCACCAAGAATGTCATCTTCAAGAGCAGGTGGGTGGGCTGGAGCATTTTCAAGCATTAGTAATGCTTTCATCGGGAGTTTATTTATTTTTTACAGAGACAGAGAGAGAGAGAGAGAGTCAGAGAGAGGGATAGACAGACAAGAACTAAGAAAGACGAGAAGCATCAATCATCAGTTTTTTGTTGCGGCACCTTAGTTGTTCATTGATTGCTTTCTCATATGTGCCTTGACCGAGGGTCTATAGCAGACCTAGTAACCCCTTGCTCCAGCCAGCGACCTTGGGTTCAAGCTGGTGGGCTTTGCTCAAACCAGATGAGCCCCCGCTCAAGCTGACAACCTCAGGGTCTCAAACCTGGGTCCTTCGCATCCCAGTCCGATGCTCTATCCACTGTGCCACCGCCTGGTCAGGCGGAAGTTTATTTTCTTGAAGATATTTCTTCACTGCAGGACCAAAAACGAGATATACCCATTCAATAAAAAACTACCATGTAACCCATACCCTAGCATTGGCGCACCACATAACCTGCTGTTTTTCTTTAAGAATCTCGTGAGTCTTAACGGCTTGAGGATTTTCAGAATGATACACTAGCAGTGGCTTTACTTTATAGTCACCTCTAGTATTTGCACACAATGCAAGGGTCAGACGGTCCTTCATGGGTTTATGACCTGGCAGCTTCTCCTCTGCAGCCATGAAAGTCCTCCAGGGCATTTTTTTCCAAAACAATCCTGTTTTGTCACAGTTGAACGCTTGTTGGGGGATGTAGCCTTCCTTTGCAATAAGCACAGCAAAACGTGCGATGTACTCCTCAGCTGCCTTAACGTGAGTCCTCGCAGCTTCACCATGCCTCATCACCGAGTGGATGCCAGATCTCTCCTTGAAATTTTCAAACCAGTCATGACTTGCCTTAAATGTATCTTCTGTTGCCTCTTTTGAGGTTGATGGTTCTTTCTTCTTCAAGTCGCCGTAAATAATACATATCTTTTGGCATATTACAGTTTCATCACTGAATCTCCTGCCAGCTCTTTCTCTTTCACCCACACCAGCAGAAGCTTCTCCATTTCTTCATGGATATTTGTCCTTAATTGGGACAGAATTGTAGTTCCTTTCACTGGATTTGCGCTTTTGATGGCATCCTTTTGTTTAAGGATGGTACAAGTTGTAGATGTAGTGCGGTTGTACAGCCTTGCCAGTTCAATCACTCATACACCACGCTCGTGTTTTTCTATTATTTCTTGCTTTACTTCTATAAACATCATTCTCTTCTTCTCACCACTGTTCTTTTACACTCACTCTCTTCGGCCCCATGATAGCACACAAAAATAGTAAAATTGCAAAAAAGATGCAGGAACAAGTACAGCACACAAAATTTGACTTGATTCTGCGGGTAACACGTGAGAAAGAACGAGATGCTGGTGTTGTGCTGCCAATACTGGACCCATGCACCAACATGCCAACTAGCAGCAGCTTTCTGAATCACGACTTATATCTTGGAATTTTGCTCGGATCTCAAACAAAAATACAGATCAAGTCACAGCTCGTATCAAAAAAAGTCTGCTCGTATCTCAAGGTACCACTGTATTTGGCCTGGCTGGTTGGCACAGTGGATAGAGCATTGACCTGGCATATAGATATCCTAGGTTCAGTACCCAGTCGTGTCAGACAAAAGAAGCCACCATCTGCTCCTCTCCCCCTCCTTCTCCCACTTCTCTCCCTCTTCACCTGTCGCAGCCAGTGGCTTGGTTGGTTCAAGCATCAGCCTGGGCACTGAGGATGGCTCATTGGTGTGAGCATCAGCTAACAATAGCTCGATTGATTTGGGCATCAGCCCCAGATGAGGATTGCAGGGTGGATCCTAGTCGGGATGCATGCGGGAGTCTGTCTCACTATCTCCTTTCCTCTCACTTAAAAAAAAGATAATTCTAGTAGATACATTAAGACATTAAAAGAAACCAAGAAAAATAATTTTATTTCACCAAATATATCTAAAATATTCTCATTTTAATATGTAATCAATATAGAAATTATTAATAAAATATTTTATATTTTCCATTTTGAGTTAAGTTTTTCTAATATGGTGTGTATTTTACACTTAGAATACATCTCACAGTGTACATTTCAGGAACTCAAAGCCACATATAGCTGGTGGTTACCATACTGGGCAGCCCAGATCTAGAGAGAAATGCAGAGGAGTAAACAGGCAGTTTTGATAAAATGTAATAAAAGCTATGATGAGAGAAGTATAAGGTACAGTGAGAACATATTAAAAGAACTTAGTTCTTCAGTTCTTCCTCCTGAAAACCCCATAATTGTTTCTGCTTCTCAGCATCATTCTGGTCAGCATTCTAATCCAAGCCAGCATCGTTCTCCTAGACTTCTACACAGCCTCCAAAATATTCTATCTGCATCTACTCATTCTTCTCCCTGCATCTAGAATGATATTTTAAATATGCACATCAATGAATTTACTCCTCTGCTTGAAACCTTACATATATGATGAATGTGCTTTGAACAGATGTGCAGTGTTGGACATAGGGCTCCTGGTACAGAGCTCTTTCTCTTCTCCCTTTCATTTTTTGTTTCTGCCTCTCTGCCTCTCATTCTCTCCTTGCTCTTATCTCCTATCAGTCTCATCATCTCAATTTATTTTTCTTGCCTTCCACTTACTTTCCATTTTCTTTTGTTCTTACTTTATCTCCTTCCTGCTTTAGTTTATTATAATATAGAATTTAAATAGATGTAAACTTTTTTGCTATTGTCATTTACTTTGGTTGTTCAAGTTCTTCATTTAAAAATCAGAAAACCTGGCCTGACCAGTCAGTGGCGCAGTGGATAGAGCGTCAAACTGGGATGTGAAGGACCCAGGTTTGAGACACCGAGATCGCCAGCTTGAGCGTGGGCTCATCTGGTTTGAGCAAGGCTCACCAGCTTGACCCCAAGGTCGCTGGCTTGAGCAAGGAGTCACTTGGTCTGCTGTAACCCCCTGGTCAAGGCACATATGAGAAATCAATCAATGAACAACTAAGGAGCCGCAATGAAGAATTGATGTTTCTCATCTCTCTCCCTTCCTGTCTGTCTGTCCCTATCTGTCCCTTTCTCTGACTCTCTCTGTCTCTGCCACACACAAAAAATAAATAAAGAAAGAAATATAAATAAATTAGAAAAACTGCCTGATCTGTGGTGGCGCAGTGGATAAAGCATCAACCTGGAATGCTGAGGTCACCAGTTCAAAACCTTGGGCTTGCCTGGTCAAGGCACATATGGGAGTTGGTGCTTCCTGCTCTTCCCACTCCTTCTCCTCTCTAAAATGAATAAAAATAAAATCTTCAAAAAAATATGAAAAACTACCCTAGCTGAATAGAGCAGTGGTTCTTAACCTTTTTTGAGGTACTGAACCCACCAGTTTCATATGCGCATCTACCGAACCCTTCTTTAGTGATAAATAAAATATGATTTTTTCCCCCAAATTCAAGACATAGGTATGTGTTTTTTTACTGCTACACAAAATGAGCCGTGCATGAACATCACCTTGCTCAAAGAACAAAACCAACAAAGTGCATGAACTCACAACAAATTACGGTATTACTTTATTCTGGCCTCCGCAGCAGAGGCTTCTCCGAACCCCTGAGACCGGCTCATCGAACCTTTAGGATTAGATAGAACCCAGGTTAAGAACCACTGAGTTAGAGCATCATCCCAATATGCAAAAGTTGTGGGTTTGATCCCTGGTCAGGGCACATACAGGAACAGATCTGTCTCTCTCAATAAATAAATTTTAAAAAATTGAAAAATAAAATCAGAAGAGCTTGGTCTTGTATCAGATTAAATTAAGATGATTTTTGTTTCAAAATGGTCTTCAGTTTACGTTTCTGATAGATTAGAGAGCTTCTACAGAAAAATTATATATTCTCCTTCTGAAAGGCAAATAATCTTTCATGTTTTGAAAAGGAGAAGATGATGTAGTTACTTAGGATCACCTAGTGATTTGAAACAAGTTGGAAGAACCCAGGTGTCTGCCTACAGCCTATCTCTTAGGTAGAATGCCCCTGTCTCCTGGCAATAGGGCAGTGAGGCAAGTTAATTATTCAGTGTCTGCGGAGTTTAATAAATAAATGAAATACCTAATTAAATAAACCTTGCCTGACCAGGCGGTGGCGCAGTGGATAGAGCGTAGGACTGGGATGCGGAAGACCCAGGTTCGAGACCCCGAGGTCGCCAGCTTGAGCACGGGCCCATCTGGCTTAAGCAAAAGCTCGCCAGTTTGGACCCAAGGTCGCTGGCTACAGCAAGGGGGTGCTCCGTCTGCTGAAGGCCCGCGGTCAAGGCACATGTGAGGAAGCAATCAATGAAAAACTATGCTGTCGCAATGGCAACAAAAAACTAATGATTGATGCTTCTCATCTCCATTCCTGTCTGTCTGTCCCTATCTATCCCCCTCTCTGACTCTCTGTCCCTGTAAACAAAAATAAAATTAAAAATTAAAAATAAATAAATAAATAAATAAACCTTAAGGGTGCTGAAAGCTGGCAGTTTCCTCAACTTTACACTCTTTCTTTGGGGGACCTGTTCTCTTGTTTGAAGGAATAGCCAACCACGCATATGAGCTGTTCCCTTTTACTTCTGAGAAAGTGGATTTTGACTGGGTACTGTACTGATCTCTCTGTCTAGCCAGTTGCCAACATGCTTTCTATGCACCCCACACACACACTGAGGGCAAGGGAGACCCTAAATCTACAGAGGGAAGAAAGGAAGTTATAATTCATGAAGAATAATTTCTACTATTAATGCTTAGTAGACACCAACACAAAACAAGTGAGGGAGAGTCTTATCCTAGAAAAAATGTGGAAAAGCTTGGGCACTGAGATTAAGAACAAGCAAACATTTGTTAAATAGATGCTACATACAAGGCAGTTCCATAGACATCTTTCTACTAAACCATTTTAATATTTGAACCTAAGAAAAAACACTTCGACTTTTTCTCAAGTGGAATTTTATCCTGAAATGAGATCCTGCAGAGTGAGATCAACTACAGAAATACTTTAGGTTAAAGTACTTACACAATCTGAAACATTTTACCTACTCTTGACCATTGCTGCACAAATATCTAGAGAATGTGGACCATATTCTATCCCAATACTTGTTCTTAATCTCTTACCACCAAGGTTCACTGAGAATTCTTTCTGAACAGAATTATTCATGTGAAAGAAATATGTATAAGCATGTTGTATTAGTTAGAACAGATTAATTGCTATAACAAATAGACCCAAATAAGGAAAATGACTCAACTACAATAGTTTATTTCTTGCTCCGTGGTTGGCAGGGCAGCCCTCCTCCACGCAGCCATCAAGAGCCAGGTTATGAAGGCCTGCCTGCGGAAGGTGTGGAGGAGCATACATGGGAGGTTTGCATGGGCCTAGAAGTAGGGCACATCCCCTGAAATGGGCTCCACAGTCTGGTGTCAGTTTGCAAACAATCTGTCACTGGTACATTATGAGATAGTACAGAAATGGAAAATAAGACTTTAGGAAGTCTTACTGCAATTTTTTTGTGTGTGCATGTGCAAAAGAGAGAGAAAGAGAGAGGCCAATAGGAAGGAAGAGAGATGAGAAGCATCAACTCAAAGTTGCTTTACTTTAGTTGTTCATTGATTGCTTCTCATATGTGCCTTGACAGGGGCAGGGAAACTCCAGCCCAGCCAGTGACTCCTTGCTCAAACCAGAGACCTTGGGCTTTAAGCCAGCGACCTTTGGGCTCAAGCCAGTGACCATGGGGTCTTGTCTATGATCCCATACTCAAGCCGGTGACCCCGCAGCTCAAGCTGGCCCTGTGCTCGAGCTGGTATGCCCACACTCAAGCCAGTGACCTCAGGGTTACGAACCTGGGTCCTCAGCATCCCAGGTCAATGCTCTATCCACTGCATCACCACCTGGTCAGGCTATCATTGCAATTTTGATGGAGTAATTTTACTTGTCTGCTGATCTTAATAAAAAATTATGTCTTTCTAAATTTAATTTTCTAGTAACTCATTTGTGTTGTATTTTACAAAAATTTTGATCTACAGTGGATCAGAAAAGGGAAAAAATATCTTTTGTCACATATGGTTTGAGAAGCACTAGTGTATGTTACTTCCCTTCATATTCCTTCAGCTAGAACTTTGTCACAGGGTCACATCTAACCACAATAGAGGCTGGAGGTGTGGTCTAGCTGTATGCAAAGGGAAAATGGAAGAATATGGATGTTGGCAAACACTAAAACTATCTCAAACTCTCAGCTCGCACACCCAGAAACATAGCCTAAAGATTAGAATAGAAGAGAGAGGACTAAGTCCGCAAGGTGAGGTTGAGCTATAGGCAATGTATCCTTCCTACTCTCAATCAGCCTGGAGACCACTGCAAGCCACAGGCATTAATTACAACAGAAGGTTTTTTGTTTTTGTTTTTGTTTGTTTTTGTTTTTTAACAGAGAGAGAGAGTCAGAGAGAAGGATAGATAGGGATAGACAGACATGAAGGGAGAGAGATGAGAAGCATCAATCATCAGTTTTTCGTTGTGACATCTTAGTTGTTCATTGATTGCTTTCTCATATGTGCCTTGACCATGGGCCTTCAGCAGACCGAGCAACCCCTTCTTGAGCCATCGACCTTGGTTCCAAGCTGGTGAGCTTTTGCTCAAACCAGATGAGCCCGTGCTCAAGCTGGCGACCTCGGGGTCTTGAACCTGGGTCCTTCCGCATCCCAGTCCGACGCTCTATCCACTGCGCCACCGCCTGGTCAGGCACAACCAGAAGGTTTTGTCTGCTAAGGTGAGAAGAAGAAATGTTGTCTCTATTTATTGTCCTCATTTCTCTCACTCTCTAACTTTTCTTTCAATTCTTCCCACCATGTCTTAATTCATCATTTCTTCTTATTTCTTTATCCTTTTTTTAGAGAAAGAGAGAGAGAGACAGGCAGACAGACAGGAAGGGAGAGAGAGGAGAAGCATCAACTTGTTAGTTGTTTATTGATTGCTTTTTCATATGTGCCTTGACCAGGAGGCTCCAGCTAAGCCAGTGACCCCTTGCTAAGCTTGGGCTCAAGCCAGCGACCATGGAGTCATGTCTATGATCCCATGCTCAAGCCAGATCAAGCTGGTGAGCTCGCACTCAAGCCAGTGACCTCAGAGTTTTGAACCTGGGTCCTCAGCATCCCAGGTTGACACTGTAACCATTGTGCCACTGCCTGGTCAGGCAATTCATCATTTCTTAAACTATCAAAGTAGCCTCCTAACACAGGTCCTTATCTGTAGCCTCCCCGCCCCCCCATCTAACACATGAACCTCACCATGTTACTTTTTTCTTTTTTATACAGGAACAGAGAGAGAGAGAGTCAGAGAGAGGGATAGATAGGAACAGACAGGAACAGAGAGAGATGAGAAGCATCAATCATCAGTTTTTTATTGCGACACCCTAGTTGTTCATTGATTGCTTTCTCATATGTACCTTGACTGGAGGCCTTCAGCAGACCCAGTAACCCCTTGCTTGAGCTAGCGACCTTGGGTCCAAGCTGGTGAGCTTTTTGCTCAAGCCAGATGAGCCCGCACTCAAGCTGGCGACCTCGGGGTCTCGAACCTGGGTCCTCTGCATCCCAGGCCAACGCTCTATCCACTGCGCCACCGCCTAGTCAGGTACCATGTTACTTTTTGATAGTTCCCCATCACTTACAGGCTTGAGTTAAACAACTGTCAGAAAAATCCTATGAGGTCATTCACCTTCCAGTTCCTTCTACCTCTTGGGCTTTATCCCCTGACACTGGACACTCCTTGCCATTCCCAGGGCACTGTATGCACTATCATGCCTCCTTTGCCTGGGACTTCTGTGTCTCCCTGGGCCTTTTCCTATAGTTATTCAGCTTTTAGTTTGTTAATTCATCTTTAAAACCTTCCTTGAGCCTGACCAGGTGGTGGCACAGTGGATAGAGCGCCGGACTGGGATGCGGAGGACCCAGGTTCAAGAATCCGAGGTCACCAGCTTGAGCGTGGGCTCATCTGGTTTGAGCAAGGCTCACCAGCTTGAGCCCAAGGTTGCTGGCTCGAGCAAGGGGTCACTCGGTCTGCTGTAGCCCCTCCCCCGCCCCCATCAAGGTACATATGAGAAATCAATCAATGAAAAACTAAGGAACCCCAATGAAGAATTGATCTTTCTCATCTCTCTCACTTCCTGTCTGTCTGTCCCTCTCTCTGACTCCTTTTGTCTCTCCCACAAAAAGCAAACAAACAAACATATATATATACACAAACATATATGTATTATATATATATAAAATAAAACCTTCCTTGATTTTCTTCAGCTTGGTAAACTACACCTTCCTCCATGAGAATCGTAATTGTTTGTTAAAGAATAGCTGTCTTCATAAAGAATGTATTTCTTCCTTTTAGGCTATAAACTAAATGACATGTTTCTTTTCTTTTCTTTATTTATGTATCACAAGAGTCTCGTGTGGTTTCTGACCAATAAATAGTTGGTATTTCATGAATATTTGTCAAGTGAATGAATGAATGGTTTTCAGTGTTTAACCACTTCTTGTCTGTTCCCCATGTAAGAATAAACGGTTTGAGCCTGACATATATGGTGGTGCAAAGTGAAACAACTACAAGTTCATGCTCCACACTCTCTCTCCTCTATCTTTTTGTTTCCCTCTCCCTAAAAATCAATCAATAAATAAAAATTTTTAAAAAGAATAAAGGGTTTAAGTAAGATAGGACAAGACGCTGAGGTAACAAAGAAATAAAATAAAGTTAGACTTTAGAAAAACTGTCAAATGAGAAGACACTGAAATGTAGGCACGTAGGATTGGGTGTGACATCTCCATGACTAGAGAGGGAGACTTCTACTTGCCTATTCAATATCTAATCTTTTGTGCTTCCTTACTAACTAATGTGTGTGTATTTTTTAAGCGCAAGGAGGGGAGATAGTGAGACAGACTCCTGCATGCACCCTGACTGGGATCCAACTGACAACCCTATCTAGGGCCAATGCTCAAATCAACCAAGCTATTTTTAGCACCTGAGGCTGATGTGCTTAGACCAACTAAGCTATCCTCAGCACCTGAGGCCAAAGCTTGAACCAATTGAACCACTGGTTGCGGAAGGGGAAGAGAGAGAGAAGGGGAGGACGGAGGGGGAGAGAAGCAGATGGTCACTTCTCTTGTGTGCCCTGACCAGGGATTGAACCCCAGATGTCCAAACACTGGGCCAACACTCTTACCTACTGAACCACTGACCAGGGCCTTATAGTTCTGATAGTAGTGATCTGCTTAGCTGAAAACCACATCTTTTAGACTGCACTGTAGATAGGAGAAGCAATGAGCTGCAGTTAGAAACATTTAGATAAGGCTTCTTGGAAAGTTCTTTAAAAAGGATTAACTTTCCTGACCTGTGGTGGCACAGTGGATAGAACATTGACCTGGAATGCTGAGGTTGCTGACTTGCAACCCCAGGCTTACCTGGTCAAGGCACATATGAGAAGCAACTACTATGAGTTGATGGTTCCCGCTTTACCCACCCCCTTTCTCTCTCTTTCTAAAATAAATAAAGTCTTTAAAAAGGGCAGACTTAGCTGAGATGTGTTCCCTTTTACCTTTGCCTCATCCTCTTCCTGCTGCCTAGAATATGGATGTGGTGTCTGCAGTTACAATTTCTGTTACAATGAGGCAACCTTGAGGATGGAAGCATGAGCTAAGTAAGGATAGCAGAGCAGAGATCTAGAAGGAGCCTGAGTCCCTAATGGGATGGAGCCGTCCTACCAGTCCTGTTTGGCTTAGTATTCTGAACTTTCACACAGAGAGAAATAAGTTGTAATTTCTTTAAGTCACTCTTTCAAAATATTTTCCATTGGTTTGAGAGAGAGAGGAAGGGAGAAAGAGAGGAGGAAATGGAGAGAGAGAAAGAACTGTCGACTTGTTCCACTTAGTTGTTCCACTTACTAATTTTATACTCATTGGTTGCTTCTCATATGTTCCCTGACTAGGGCTGGAACCCGTGTCCTTGGCATGTTGGGATGACATTCTATCTACTAAGCCACCTGGCCAAGGCATTTAAGTCACTCTTATGTAGACTCTCTGTTTATGTAGCCTTCATATGTCAGATATTTTATATCTATATGTATAAATATAAACATGCATAAAACCTTTTCTTAAATGACAATGCTATAATGTTTGGCCAGATTGCTTTTTGCTAGCTATTTGTCATTGGGGAAAATACTTAACCTCTGTGTGCCTCAATTCCCTCCTCTATAAAATGAAGACAATAATAACACATCCTCATAGAGTTTAAAGATTGGACAGTTCATATATGTAAGGTACTTAGAACTATGCTTGGGTAATAGCAAGTGCTCACTGTTAGCCATTACTGTGTAAGCAATAGCATAATTAAATTCAGAGGCCTTACTGTAGCTCAGAAAGCTTCAGTAACTTGTTTAAGGTGACCAGTAAGTGGTAGAGCCAAGATTCAGACTTAGGCCCACGTAGATCCTAAAATGGTGAATTTTCCCACTGTACCCTGGCAGGACATAATGTAGAGTGGCCAGACGCTGGCTGGCTGAATGAAATCCTGCCTTTAGCTCTCCTATGACTCAGTGAATCTTCCCAATGAGGTCAACATCTATTTCACCCTTATGTTTATTTTTGTTTAATTACAGTTTATATTCAATATTATTTTGTGTTAGTTTCAGGTGTACAACATCGTGGTTAGATAATCTTACCTTCTCACCCTCTTGTGGCCACAAGACTCACTGTGAGCTCCTGGCAGGGAGTGAGGAGGAAGCCAGAGGGAGTGCCAAAGTCAGCAATGGGCTTGACCCATCTATGGGAGAAAGATGTGGTATTCAAGGAGGCAGGCAGCATGCAAATTCAAGGAAAGCATGCTTAGCTCAATGCCTACCTTCCCAGTCTCAAGTCCATTCCGAGAGCTAAGAGTGTCAGCCTCCCATAAAAACAAGGCCCAGAGAAGCAGTTGATAAGACTTTCTTAAGCATAATATGGAGCTCTCAAGACAAAAAATGGGAGATATAGTCCCCTCCCTCAAGAAACTTGTCATATAATTCATTCATTTGAGCAATCAGCAGGCAGAATTTATATAGTTAAGAGAATGACTCTAGAGTCAGACTGTCTGGGTGTGTGTTCTGGCTCTGCTGTGTGACCCTGGAAAATGTATTAACTTTCTCTGAGCTTTGGTTTCCACAATTAAAATAGGGGTAATAATACTACCTATTTCAGAAGGTCATCGTGAAAATTAAATGAGATAATATTTGTAAAGTAATTAGAATAGTATCTGGTTTATAGTAAGTGTTTTTTATAATTGAGTCTTTTTTTTAAAGTTAGTGATTTTAGAGAGAGAGAAGAAGGGAGAGAGAGAGAAACATCAATTTGTTGTTCCACTTATTCATGCAATCATTGGTTGATTCTTGTTTGTACCCTGACTTGGGATTGAACCCACAACCTTAGTATATCAGGATAATGGTCTAACAAACTGAACTACCCAGCCAGGGCTTAAGTGTTTTTTAAAAAAATTTTTATTGATGGATATTTTTTAGAGAGAGAGGAAATGAGGTAGATATATAGAGAGAGAGATAGGAACATGAAGCTGTTCCTGTATGTGTCCTGACTGGGGATCCAACCGGCAATCTCTGTGCTTTGGGATGATGTTCTAACCAACCAAGCTATCTGGCCAGGGCTTAAGTTGTTTTAAAGTAAATATATTATACAATTAGAGCAGTATTGATAACATATAAATGGAACACTCTTTGTATGGTTTAGCTCTGTAAGAAATCAGAAATGAGAAAAATTACAAGAAAAAAAGAAATTAAGAAGGCTTTCACTGGTAGTGAAACTAATTAGTGGGTAGCATTTTGCTAGAAGTGTGGCCCACATCCAGAGATCAGCAGGCAAAGGTATGGAGGCAGAAACTGGTACGGTGCGGGGACAGATGAGATGGGAAGTGAGAAGAGATGGCCAGAGAGTAAAGTTGGGATTGGGAAACAGGAAGAGATCAAGCTGAGACTGGATTATATAAGACTCTGAAAGCTAGATTTGCTATAATAGGCAGTGCAGAATTGTTGAGACTTTTCAGAGTGAAATGACATTATAAAAGTGGTGTTTTAGGAAGATTCATCTGGCAGTGGTTTTCCTGGAAAGATTGGAGAATAGAAAAGATTACAATAAGGGCAGGAGGTAGTTATAATAATTCTGACTTGAGGCAGTGAGGACCTAATTTAATGTTGCATTAGACATGTAGGGGAAAAGGGGAATTTGGGAGATATATGGTTTTAAATTTATTTTCAGAAAATGAAAATAAGATATGCTTAGAGATCTTAAAAATTGAATACCATATTTCCCCGTGTATAAGATGCCCCATGTATAAGACGCACCTTAATTTTGGGGCCCAAAATTTGAAAAAAAAATGTATTACATAAAGTTATTGAACTCAAGTTTATCCATCATAAAGTTCATACAACTCCTCATCACTGTCAAAACTCCCATCCATTAGCTTGTCCTCATCTGTGTCTGATGACAAATCACTGTCTTCATATGTTGCCTCATCTTTAGTTCCATCTATGGTATTTGAAATATGCAACCAGGTTTTAGACCCGAAATTTTTCGAAAAACGGTGCACCTTATATGTGGGGAAATACAGTAATATGTAAAGGTAAATAAAATGTAAAACAAAAGTCTCTATTCTCTTCCTTACCCCCAGCCTGGCTCTACAAAGGTAACCACTCTTAGAGGTTTCTTGTGTGTTTGTTTGTTTTTGTTTGTTTGTGAGAGACAGACAGATAGGAAGGTAAAGAGATGAGAAGCATCAACTCGTAGTTGTAGCACTTTAGTTGTTCATTGATTGCTTTTCATATGTGCCTTGAAGGGGAGGGGACCTCCAGCCAAACCAGTGACCCTTGCTCAAGCCAGCAACCTTGGGCTCAAGCCAGAGACCTTGGGTTTCAAGCCAGCAACCTTGAGGTTATGTCTATGATTTCACACTCAAGCCCGAAATCTTGGGGTTTTGAACCTGTGTTCCAGCATCCCAAGTCAATGCTCTATCCATTGCACTGTGCTACCGCCTGGTCAGGCATCTTGTGTATTTCAAACATACTTCATATATGTACATATATAAGTAGTGTGTGTATGTGTGTATACAGTTGACTATTTTTCATAATTATGCTTAAACACTGAATTAGCAAGTACTGAATCATTGCTCCTGTCAGAAATACAAATTTAAGTTCCCCAAGACCTCTGATCCTAACAATTTCAACAGATCAATACATAACCTTGTGTGTTTGTTTTTAAAGACATCTTATTTAATATGTATTGTTGATTCAACAACATGAAACTCATGACCAACAGCACTATGACTGATGCCTGAAGGAAGCTTATTTAACTTGTATTTTCTCTGTAAGTCACATCACAGCCTTCTCACATTTCAGAACACTAGACAGTACTTTAGCACCATATTTGGGGGTTATTTTAAGTAGCAAAAGCACTAACAAAAAGCATACAAAATGCAAAAGTCATGGCACTAACTAGACCACAACTAGGACACTTGTTTACAGTATGATTGCTGAAACAAGAAGGCAGAGCAGTGCTTTGTGGGACTTCACCTGGAAATGTACCTGTCCCCATTACTCAGATATTTGGCTGTTTTGTGTGTCAGTAGATGACCATGAAAGTGTTGTGAGTAGTACTGATTTGGGGATTATAAATAAATCTTAGCAAGTAGAAAAATTGGCAAATATAAATCCTGCAAATAATGAGAATGAACTGTATATACAGAGAAGACTAACTTCACAGCCTATGATCTGTGCACAGATCCCTGTATCTAGAAGGACCCAAGCTTGGTTTAAAAGTCTCTTGTGTTGTATCTTAAAATTCTTAACGCGCGCGAGCGCGCGCGTGTGTGTGTGTGTGTGTGTGTGTGACAAAGACAGAGAGAGGGACAGACAGGGACAGACAGACAGGAAGGAGAGAGATATAAGAAGCGTCAATTCTTTGTTGAGGCATCTTAGTTGTTTGTTGACTGCTTTCTCATATGTGCCTTGACTGGGGGGGGGGGCTATAGCAGAGTGAGTGTTGCCTTGCTCGAATCAGGCTCAAGCCAGCAACCTTGGGCTTTAAGCCAGTGACCTTTAGGCTAAAGCCAGCACCCATGGGGTCATGTCTATGATCCCACGCTCAAGCCAGCAACCCTGCACTCAAGCAGGTGAGCCCACATTCGAACTGGTGAACCTGCACTCAAGCCAGTGACCTCGAGTTTTTGAACCTGGGTCCTCTGTGTCCCAGTCTGATGTTCTATCTACTGTGCCACTGCCTGGTCAGGCTTGACATTCTTAACTTTTGAATAAGGGGTCCCACATCATTTTCATTTTGCGCCGGGCTACAAATTATGTACCTGGCCCTATATGTATGTGTATATGTATTTTTAATTTTATAAATGAGATCATATTAAAAAAAGAATCAACCAATGAATGCATATATGAGTGGAGTGGCAAATTGATGTTTCTCTCTCTCTGCCTTCTCCTCTCTCTAAAATCAATAAATTAAAAAAATAAATTATGATACATCTATACCATAGATGTCAAAAGGAAGAAAGTAGGTTTATATATATGTTGATATGAAAAGATCTCCAAAGATAGAATACTGAGTTTTTAAAAAAGGAAAATATGAGAAACAAAGGATGTCCTATTGCTGGACACTACTTTAAGTTTTTACTTTTAGGAATTATGCTGAAAAGACCATCCTTGCAATATAGATATAAATACACACACACACACACACACACACACATACACACACACACACACACTTTGGCATATTTTGAAATTACATTTATAGGGGCTCCAGTGGCATAATTGGTCAGCGCGTGGTACTTATATGACAGCACAGAACAGAGCGGAACTTATATTTATATATTACACTAGCAGTAGAATTGCTGCTAAGTCAAAAGATATTTTAAAAGACTTATTTATTTTAGAGAGGAGAGAGAGAGAAAGGAAGTGAGGAGCAGGGAGCATCAATTCCCATATGTGCCTTGGCCAGGCAAGCCCAGGGTTTCAAACTAACAACCCCAGTGTTCCAGGTTGACGCTTTATCCACTGCGCCACCACAGGTCAGGCAGATGTTTGTGCTCCAAATAATGAGCATATTGCCTGTTGCTCTCTAAACACTTTGTATTGTTTCACACTCCTAACAAGAATACTGGAGGATGCCAATGTTTTTCCACAGCTTTCCAACTCCATACATTTTAAAATTTCAAAAAATTGGCAAATGTTTTGAATTGGCAAAAAATCGTATCTTGTAGTTGTTTTAATTTGCATTTATTTAATCATATGTACAGTTGAACTTTTTTTTCTGTATGTTATTAATTATTTTTATTTTTCTCTTTTTGTGCATTGCCTATTTTCATCTATTTTTTATTTTTTATTTTCTTATTATGTTGTCTTCAGTATTTCTTCATTTAAGTTAATTAGCCCTTTGCTTATTATTTGAATTACAAATATTATTTCTGCATTTTTCTGTTTTTTATTTAAAGAGTTTTATTTATTAATTTTAGAGGGTGGGAGAGTAGTGGGAAGCATCAACTCATACTAGTTGCTTCTTACATGTGCCTTGACCAGGCTAGCCTGGGGTTTTGGACCAGCAACCTCAGCATTCCAGGTTGACTTATCCACTGCACCACCACAGGTCAGGTACAGTTTCTTTCTATACAAAACAAAGCTTTATTTTATTTTATTTTATTTTATTTTATTTTATTTTATTTTATGAGAGAGACATAGAGAGGGGGGGGACAGACAGGAAGGGAGAGAGATGAGACACATCTACTTGTAGTTGTGGCACTTTACTTCATTGATTGCTTTCTCATACGTGCCTTGACCTCCAACCCCCTTTTCTGAGGCTCCAGGCACCCTTCTCTTTTCCCAGTTCATGTCAGTGCTCTACAGAATTCAACCTAGCAATTGTGAGTCTTCCTTTGAAGCCAATGGTTGCTTCTTGCCCTCTTTGCCAGAGGTTGGGATTATCTCTAATTTAATTGATTGATCAAATTTTCCCTTTACTTAGGGAGCTGGCTGGTTTTCTTAGGGTTTAGCATAATTCTAAGCAAGGAGTTGTCCCTTCTGGTATTGGAGGGGTTAGGACTGTTGTTGAGACAGGGAAGTTGTAATGGAGAGCTGCTGCACTGGGAAAATTTAATGCACCTGGTTTGTCTGTGTCTATTAAAGGTGAGATGCAGAAGTCCTCAAGAAAGTTACAAACACAGCTTCTGTACACCAATGAGAGGTGAGTGCTTAGAGATTTGGGAGCTGTCTGCTGTTGGAGATGGTAGCAGAAAGCAGGAGAGTGAGGAAGAAGAGTCGAGGTCAGCAGAAAGAACTTTGTCAGGGACAGGGGAAGAAGTATCCATGGAGAAGACAGAGAGGGACTGGAGCTATAGAACATCATAGACAAAGCAGTGCTGTAGAAACCTAAGGAAGAAAGAATATGATAAACTAGGGTGCAGAGGAACAAGGACCATTCGGTAGAGGGAGGACTTAGAAAGGTCTTCAGTTTCGCCTGACCTGTGGTGGCGCAGTGGATAAAGCGTCGACCTGGGAACACTGAGGTCGCCAGTTCAAAACCCTGCACTGGTCTGGTCAAGGCACATATGGGAGTTGATGCTTCCAGCTCCTCCCCCCTTTCTCTCTCTCTCTCTCTCTCTCTCTCTCTCTGTGTGTGTGTGTGTCTCCTCTCTAAAATGAATAAAATAAAATTTAAAAAAAAAAAAAAGAAAGGTCTTCAGTTTCTGAGCTCAACTATAGAGGAGGGACAGGAGAACTTGAAACCATGGGTATAATTTGCTGGACTCAGTCAATGGCAAATAGAAAGGAAAAAAATGGGACAGCAGCTACAAGTTGCAGGAGGATGAAAATAAGGTTCTCCTATGCATCTTTGAGGGCAGAAGGAAGCGAACCCAGAGGGTGACTTATTGAAGATGATAGAGAAGAATGGGAGACTGGTAGAAGTTAGGGTCTAGCTTTTATTTTCCCAGCTCCACTAGGAAGTAAGCTCACAAAGGCAGGAGTTTCTTTGTTTTGACTTCTGCTATATTCCAGGAGCCTAGAACAGTGCTTGTCACTTGGTAAGTATATAAAAAAATGTTGCTGAATAGTAAGGTGACCAACTTTCTTACAATGAAAAGGAGGACAAAAATAAATTGAAGAAAACAATATTGTAAATAAAAGAAACATTTTATTCATTGCAACAATAATACACTATAATATGATAAATGCATAATAAAAACATTTGTAATATTTTATATTGTAATTATGCTTACATGCCTATTAATTTTTAATAACAATTGTAAGAAAAAAGTACTATTTAGATACAAATGCGCCACATTACACACAATGGATTGACTCTGCATCAATTGAATACGGACATTTACAGATTAGTCTTCCAATATCAAAAAGGAGGACACTTTTCAAGGGAGGACAAAACTTACAAAAGAAGGACTGTCCTTTGTAAAGGAGGACAATTGGTCACCTTATGAATAGTGGAGAAGAGCAGGAATTATTCTCTTCTAGGAGAGGCTAGAGTTAGAATGAAGGATAAATAAGTATCTTCATCTTGGACCACAAGGAAAATTGAGGAGCTAGATAGAGGTCAGGAAGGAACTCATGCCAGAAGCCCTGGGCTGAATAAGTACCCAGTGGGAATGAACTGCAGGAAGGCAACTAAGGTCCAAAATCTCCTTCTGCCCCCATACAGGGCTGCCATGTGCTGGCCTGGGACACCAGCTGGGCGCTTTTCCCAGCCCTTTGCACTCCAGCTGAGTCTCGTGCACAATGAAGAAAGAGAACTGGAGAGTACAATGGCATGATTAATGAACTACTGATTACCTGTCAAGGGGGTGGGAAGTTGTTTTTCTTTCTTCTCACTTGTACAAAAATTTTTTATGAATGATTCATCTTGTCTCATTACTCAGAGTACAAATTTGTGAGCTGATAACAAAACATTAAAATCCAGGGAGAACATATCCACCCCCACCCCTACACCCCATTTCTGGTGGATGGCTAGCTATGTTCACTATCTTGATCATGGTATTTCATGAATATACATGTATGTCAAAACTGTCAAATGCCACATTTACATTTGTGCTGTTTACTGTATGTCCATTATTCCTCAAGAAAGCTGTTAAGAAAAAGAAGAGAGATAATCTTATATGTAAAATATAATCACATAATTTGGATATTTAATTTATATAAGCTTACTTGCACATATAAATTGGTCTAATTTATCTTTACAATAAAAGAGAAAGTCATTTTGAAACAAAATAAAATAATTATTTTGGGGAAACCAAAGGACAGCCTTGGGAGACAGACTACAGGAGAGTTACTGTAGGGTTCTCTGGCTACAGCCTCTCCTAAGGGGAGAACTGAAAAGGAAGTCTGGTTAGCTGGAGTGAGAATGTTGTGTTCTCCTTGTAAACATTTTATAAATCCTTATTTAGCTGGCTTACTCTCTCTTGTCACCCTCAGTCTACAGAAAACCCTTTAACTGCCTAGAGAGAAAAGTGGCTTTCTTCTCAGGAAGCCAGTGGCTCTGCCATTCTGCTGGCCCTAGGGTCCCAGCTCTTTGTCTTCTCACTACATGGATGGATCCAGGGCCTGCTCCCAGGACTCAGCAACAAACCAGACATTTGCCAAGGCCAATCTACTTTGAACTTTTCTGAAGAAGTCTTGGAAATTATTTCCAAGGGATTTAAACTGAATTGGTGAAGAAGTTAAATGACTCCCAATTTGGTCTCTGCCATTGCATTGCCATTTTAGGGCTTTTATGCCAGACATGATGCATGAAACAGTATCAGGTGCTGTGATTCATCCTAAAGACACAAGGTTGATTCTTGACCTTGACTTGAAATTCAGAAAAACAAAAGACTAAAATCCTTTTGGTGATGGTAACTAGTCAATATTTACTATGTGAGTTGGAACTGGTTTGCTTACTAGAGTTCATTTATAAGTGAGAAAGGCAGTGGTGGGATTCAAATAATTTAACAACTGGTTCCTGCCCTAATGCCCATTTTAAGTATAAGAAAAATATTGAAAGGTAGTTTATTATTTCATGCACTTAATACTTAAATGAGAACCATAAAAGAGGTACATAAAACTGAATTATGTTATAAGAGTTTTAAAATATTAATGAAAAAAATATTAAATAATATCTAACAAAAAACAATAAAACTGTCATTTAAGATAGTTTCATATTGCTTCCTAATTGGTGTTCTCACTTATAATTATTTTCACCTATGGATGGAATGAACATTACTATGGGCACTTATAAGACCCTATTGCGCAGATGAACGTTAAAAAAGGAAAAATAATGTAAATTTGTGATTTCCACATTGGGAAGCTGCCCAGGTACCCACCTTAGAGAGAACTATGATTACAAGTGCCATTTGAACAACCGAACTCAACAAAAAATTAGGTATTGGTTCTGCCAAACGGAGCAAACCAGCTGAATCACACCACTGGGGAAGGGTAACAGTCAACTCACTTCCTGAACTAACAGGGTCCAAATTTACCTAAAATCTCCAAAGTGGAAACAGAGCCAACAGTGCCAGTGATGGCCTTTAGGCTTTGGCTCAAAAATCTCCTAAGGATGACTTCCCTGACCACTCTTCATACCTAGTCACCATCATGATGCCCTTTTAAAATTGTCTTCATAGAATTTATCTGCATCTTATTAATTAACTTACCTGCTTATTTTCTGTCTCTCCTGCATCAAAGTATACTCTCCATGGGTGCAGAGATCTCACCTCCTGTGTTCACCACCGTATCACCACAATAATGCAGAATAAAGGTTTCCCAAAGGTGGCCACCTCCTAATCCTAGGAACTCCTGAGTATGTTACCTTATGAGCCCTTTGGCAGATGCGATCAAGTTCAGAATTGTAAGATGGGGAGCATATATTAGATTTTTCAGGTGGGTCCAGTGTAATCACAAGGGTCCTCATAAGAGGGAGGAAGTTGGATCAGAGAGAAGGAGATGTGACAACAGAAGCAGTGGACAAAAAGTGGGTGAAAAATTTAAAGATGCTATGCTGCTGCCTTTAAAGAGGGAGGAGGGGACCATGAGTCAAGGAATTCAGGCAGCTTCTAGAAGCTGGAAAAGGCAAAGAAACAGATTCTTTCCTTTCACCCGTAGAAGAAACATAACCCTGCTAAGAAATTACTTTTAGGGTTTCTGAATTCCAGAGCTGTAAGAATAAATTTGTGTTGTTTTAAGTCACTAAATATATGGCAATTTTTTACAGTAGCTATAGAAAACTAATACAAAGAGAACCTGGTGCATAGTAGATGATCAATAAACATTTGTTCCTAGACCAACTCTCTTGCATCTGGGATCCCAATTGTATAGTATTGTACAATAACAAAATGTGTTCATATTTGTAATCTCATTTTGTTTTAACTATTATTAATATTTTGTAGACAAGGAACCTAACACTCAGGTTCCCAAAGCCCAGTAGCTTTGTAGAGATAGAAAGTAGATTCAGAACCAGGCGGTGGCACAGTAAATAGAACGTCGAACTGGGATGCTGAGTACCCAGGTTGGAAACCCCGATGAGTGTGGGCTCACCAGCTTGAGCATGGTGTTGGTGACTTGAGTGTGGGACCCTATGGTCGCTGGACTGAGCCCAAAGTCACTGGCTTGAGCAAGGGGTCACTTGCTCAGCTGGAGCCCCCCAATCAAGGTGTATATGAGAAAGCAATCAATGAACGAAGTGCCGCAACTATAAACTGATGCTTCTCACCTTTCTCCCTTCCTGTCGGTCTTTCTCTCTCACCAAAAAAAGAAGAATACCCTTATTGTTTGTGTAATGTATAAACATCACTATCTCAACTACAAAGGACAGGTTAAAAAAAATTTTTTTTTTTTACAAGACAGCAAGATGGGTCACCAGCAGCTCTACTGGAGCCATGCGAGAAGATTCCACCAGGGTTCTCACTGTTGCTGCATCTGCTCAAATCAGCATGTTCTGATCAGAAATAACAGCCTTAGTGTGTGCTGCCAGGGTTTCTGTCAGTACACAAAGAATATTGGCTCCATTTAGTTGGACTAAGTGAACTTCCTTGAATGTGTCATTCAAGACTCTGCCTTACCACAGAAACAATCCTAGTTCTTTGTGTATAATTGTTTTGTTTTCTAATATTGATTTTAATTAGAGAGGAAGGAAAAAAGAGAGAGAGAGAGAGAGACAGGAACATCAAGCTGTTCCTGTATGTGCTCTGACCAGCAACTGCTGCTGCTTTGAAATGATGCTCTAACCAACTGAGCTATCCAGCCATGGCCATAAAATTTTTAAAAACTTTAGCCTGACCAGGCCATAGCGCAGTGGATAGAGCATTGTACTGGGACGCAGAGGACCCAGGTTTGAAACCCCAAGATTGCCAGCTTGAGTGCAGGTTCACCAGCTTTAAGCGTGGTGTTGCCGGCTTGAGTGTGGGATCATAGACATGACCACATGGTCTCTGATTTGAACCCAAAGGTCGCTGGCTTGAGCCCAAGGTCACTGGCTTGAGCAAGGGGTCACTCGCTCTGCTGTAATCCCCTAGTCAAGGCACATATGAGAAAGCAATCAATGAACAACTAAGGAGCCACATGAAGAATTGATGCTTCTCATCTCTCTCCCTGTCTGTCTGTCCCTCTTTCTGTGTCTCTGTCACAAAAACAAAACAAAACAAAACCTTTAAGTACAGTGTTTTAATTTGAATGAAATTGTCATGTGATTATAGAAATTTTCTTTTTAAAATTCACAATTATCTTCTCAGTGGAGTCACCTTAAAAATTTGTGGTTCCTTTTCCCCTGGTTATATAAAAGTATTCATGCTAAAAAAAAAACAACACAATTCATTCACAATCCTCTTATTCTCATAGATAAATCAGTTTTATTTTTTAATGTCTTCTTTCAAGTCTCAACTATATAAATTTATATTTTAAAAATCTTTGTATTTGTAGTGTGTATGTATACATATATGTAGTTTTTCTTTTTTAAGATTTTATTTATTGATTTGAGAGAGAGAGGAAAGAGTGAGAAAGAAAGGGAGGGAGGAGGAGAGGAAAGCTTCAACTCGTAGTTGCTTCTCCCATGTTCCTTGACTGGGCAGGCCTGTGGTTTTGAACCAGTGATCTCAGCATTCCAGGTCATCACTTTATCCATTGTGCCACCACAGGTCAGGCTGTAGTTTTATTTTTCTATTTAACATTGTATCATTGCCTGGCTGCATCAGTTTGGGTCCTTTGGAAAATAGATGCTGAGACAAAGTTAGAAGTGTAAAAACTTCATTACAGCCTGACCAAGTAGTGGCACAGTGGATAGAGCTTCAGACTGAAACACAGAGGACCCAGGTTCGAGACCCTGAGGTCACTGGCTTGAGTGTGAGCTCATCTAGTTTGAGCAAGGCTCACCAGCTTGAGCCCAGGGTCTCTGGCTTGAGCAGGGGTTCACTTGGTCTACTGTAACCCCCCACCCCAAGGCACATGTGAGAAAGCAATCAATGAACAACTAAGGTTCCACAACAAAGAATTGATGCTTCTTATCTCTCTCCCTTCCTGTCTGTCTGTCCATATCTGATCCTCTCTCTGTCTCTCTCTGTGTCTGTTACACACACACAAAAAAGCTCATTACAGTCAGTTAATGTCTGTGAAAGATACAGAGGAAGCCGGACTAAACAAGGAGAGCCTCAAGTCATGATCACTTCTAACAAGGGAGCAGCCAATTCAACAGGGCAAAGATTGTCAGTTAGGGTAGAATCATGTTGAGCAGAAGTGGCCAGTCCCAGTGCCCAAATCACACTCAGTCATTGGCTAAGGGCTGCCTGGAAAGAGTGTGGTCTCAATTTAAACATTACAGTGATCCTAAAGGTGCTGTAGCTGGAAGCTGTAAGATCACTGCGCTCTTGGCAGCTTAACAGAAAGTACTTTCTTAACGGGAATCCAAATGCAGTCCCTCCGTGGTTGCTACAGTCAACCCCTTGTGTCACGGAGATTCACTTCTTACATATTTGGTAAGGGTTCCATGGTCCTCTCTTCCTGAGGAGAAACTTAGATGAGGGAGGTTAGCGGAATAAAGTACAGCCCCATGACTGCAGTTGGTTTTAGGGCTGCAACTGGCACTTATTGTTTCCCTCCTCCGCTTTAAATCTCCCTTGCCCTCAGCCATCACTTCTACTTCTCTCAGTGCTTATCTGATAGTGTGGCCCAAACCTGAGTCCTGATGGGTCTGAGAACCTTTCTTGTCCATTCTTGTTGTACTTGTCCATTCTTGATCACAACCAGGCAAGGGAGTACCAAGAGGTGCCAGGTGAATCACCACACATATTCCTCCCTGCCCCAACTGTGTAACAGTAATCCTATTTTTTTTTCTCTGGTCAGGGTCAACTGCTCCTGAAGACATGATAATTTCTCTTTTGCCTGCTGCTCCCTGGATACAAGGAGTCCAAGTGCCCAGTTGGCAGCCATAGTATATAATTAAATGTGACCCTGTAGAAAAATTATGCCCCTTTGGGAATTAGAAGTTCTAATCCCTCAGAGCCCAGAGTTGCAGGAACAGGAAACACAAAGTGGGTCATTGAGAATCACGGTAAATTTGTGCAATGCTCTGAATGTTTGAGTCCCTCCAAAATTCATATGTTGAAATCCTTAGACCCAATGTGATGATGTTAGGAGGAGGGACCTTGAGGAAGTGATTAAGTCATGAGGCTCTGCCCTCATGAATGTGATTAGTGTCCTTAAAAAGGCCAAGAGAGCCAGACCTGTGGTGGCGCAGTGGATAAAACGTCGACCTGGGAACACTGAGGTCGCCAGTTTAAAACCCTGCATCGGTCTGGTCAAGGCACATATGGGAGTTGATGCTTCTAGCTCCTCCCCCCTTTCTCTCTCTCTCTCTCTCTCTCTCTCTCTCTCTCTCTCTGTGTCTCCTCTCTAAAATGAATAAAAATTTTAAAAAAAAGGCCAAGAGAGATCCCTCCTTCTGTCTGCCCCATGAAGACACAGTGAAAATACAGCTATCTATAAACCAGAAAGCCTTACCAAACACCAGATTTGCAGGCACCATGATCGTGGACTTCCCAGCCTCCAGAACTGTGAGAAATAAATGTTTGTTGTTTACAAACTGCCCAGTCAGTGGTATTTTATTACAGCAGTGCGAGCCAAGACCAGCTCCAGGCTGCATTCAGAGCCGGCTGTCTTTTGTGTCACTTAGTATGTGGACCAGAGCAGTGTTCGTGGCATGGGAAGTTTTGCCTTCACACCCTGAAGAGGTTTCACAGGTACTCTGACTTTTTTTGGTGATAGGGATGGAAGATGCAGCAATTTGTCTTTTACTTTGGAAGGGGTGTTCCAGCGTGTCTCTTAAACATTTGACTCCTAAAAACTTTACTGATATGGTAGGCCCCTAAAACTTTCTTTGTAGGGATTATTTTTCCCACTCTAGAGCACATGTGTCTTATCAAGTCTTCTAATATGCTAACTACTCTTGCTCATCCTGACTGATCAATGTGATGTCATCAATGTAATGGATCAAAGGGATGTTCTTCAGGGTGTCCAAACAGTACAGACTGTTTTTAAATCTTACTTTTTTTTTAGAAGTTTTTCTTTTTAATTTCTTTTTATTTATTCATTTTAGAGAGGAGACACAGAGTGAGACAGAGAGGGGTGGGGGAGCTGGAAGCATCAACTCCCGTATGTGCCTTGAGCAGACCAGTGCAGGGTTTTGAACTGGTGACCTCAGTGTTCCCAGGTCTACGCTTTATCCACTGCACCACCACAGGTCAGGCAGTACAGACTGTTTTTGATTAGATGGGGTAGACCCACTGTAAACTGGACTTTGACTAGGACTCTATTTACTACCTGTCCACATGAGCTCCCAGTCCAACAGGGGTGTGAGGAAGATGCTTTGAGTCTCCAGGTAAAAATGTCAACTTGGGTCTTGTGCCTATTGGTCCTCAAAATCCCTGGGTGTTCTCTTCTCCTTTATTTATAGACACCTGAGTAAATAGTTATAAGTCCCTTTTTGGAAGAAGTGGGGGATTATTACAGTATATGCTTGCCATTGTGTGGCCAGTCTTGAAGATATGGCCACTTCTTTAATCAATTAAGTTTGGGTCTAAAAACTGACTCGTGTTGGGGGACTGACTCATAAGGGATCATGATTTTTTACTAAGACCCCACCCTTAGGTTCCTGCTCATCTATCTTTGCCTTCTTTTGATTATATATGTTCAGCAATACCCTACTTTTTGTTGTTTGTTTTAATTTAGCAATAGTAATGTTTTGGCTGCACATCTACATATTTTACCCTGAAGGATTCCATGTTCTGTTAACCATCTACACAACTCTTTGTGTCAAGCTCCCTGGGCTGTCCCTCTGACCTTGCTAGCTATTATGATAATTCTAACCTTCAGGCTTCTGGCAGTTAAGTGCAGCCACTTGGCCTCTATCGCTTTGGGTCCCCATTATCCCTGTTGCTATAAAAGAGCCAAGCTGTGACAGCATCTCCTGTTAGCTCTGGTTTATAGAAGAAAGCTCTCAGTGAGATTGGCACTTTTCTTACCAACACATTCCTGATGGCCTTGGTAATGGGGCTCCTCTAGTACTTCTGTGGAGCATCCTTTGGTAGGGCTCTGGGCCTCTTATAATTGACTTTAGCCTGCCCATGTCACAAAGCCATTTAATTCTTTCTTCCCCCAATTGTTGTGGCAATTCAAGCAGTTGAACTTCATTCAGCAAAGGTTATAATTTCCTCCATGTTTCTGGGAGTCACTGGGGCAGGTCCTTACCAGAAAGTTAAATTCTATTTTGAGAGAGTGAGCCCCAGTCAATAAACTCTCCCATACCCAGCCTTGTCTTTCAGCCCCTTGGCCCCTTGATTAAGCATCATCAAAATTCAGTCCCACAGACACTCCCCAACTCTTACCCTTACATGTTGGTTAATTCTTGCAGCTACTTTGGGTCCCTCATCAGGACCAACACATTTTCTCTAGACCAGTGGTTCTTAACCTGGGTTCTATCGAATCCTAGGGGTTCGATGAGTCGGTCTCAGGGGTTCGGAGAAGCCTCTGCCGCGGAGGCCAGAATAAAGTAATACCGTAATTTGTTGTGAGTTCATGCACTTTGTTGGTTTTGTTCTTTGAGCAAGGGGATGTTCATGCACGGCTCATTTTGTGCACCAGTAAAAAAACATATACCTATGTCTTGAATTTGGAAAAAAAATAATATTTTATTTATCACTAAAAAAGGGTTCGGTGAATGCGCATATGAAACTGGTGGGTTTGGTACCTCAGAAAAGGTTAAGAACCACTGCTCTAGACTATGCTGTAACTTAACCCTAATTAAGATCTTGGAAATCAAGAGAGGAGGTGGAGGCAGATTCGGAGGGGGGAGGCTGCTGCAATGTCTTCCCACATGGAGGGAGTGCCAGCTCTTAATAGGGAGAGGTGGGTCCCCTCTGAAGGTCTGAGGGTACAGAGGAGTGTATGGAGCCAAAATCTATGGGGGCACTACCTAGATCTCTATTCCATGTGTCAGGATCTTGAGTTTTCCAAACTTGAGGTCTTGACCTTGATTACAGATATGCCTCCTGGAACTGCCCTAAGTCTGGGGTTTCATCATCAGCTGTATTTGCTCTCCCACTGCTGTATAAAAGGGTCTCTTTGTATCCTATCAGAGACTCTCTGGCCTTCACAGTTAATTCTCAATGTTTGGTAACTGCTCTCAGCTTTTCATTATCTCTTGGCAGGGCTTAATGCAACTTAATAACAGCCAGCCAAGTCCATTGTCCTTGTATTCACTGCTCCCCCTCCACATACTCAATATGCCCGAATAGTTGCACCATAGGAACATTGTCACACTTTACCATTAGTGAAAGTTTTAGCAACTGGGTCCCCATCTTGTTCTGGAGATTATCTGTGACCCACATACTATCCAGGAGAGGTTCTTATTATAAACCAGGAAGTGAGTAATGCGGATCCCAAGCTCTATCTTACTGCCTGCTTTTTCAGACCACTCCTGGAAATAACTGAGCCCATTTGGGTGGTCTGAGAAGCAGATGCTGAGCCAAAATTAGGAATGTAAGAGGTTCCCTGGGTAGTAATGCCTGTGAAAGATAAAGGGGAAGGAATCAGGAGCAGATAGGAAAAGCCTTCAGATAGTGATTAGATACCCATGAAAGGAAAGGATGTAGGAAGCCAACTTGGACAAGGAGAACCTCAAGCCAAGATGCAGATTCTTTCAAGTTGCAACCAACCCAATGGGAAGCTCCAGAGCAAATAGTTTCCTGTGGAAGAATCCAACAGTGGCAGAAATGGCCAGGCCCTAATGCCCCCCCCCAAACCCCCCACCCCCGTGCCTAATCACAGGCTCGGGGCTTCTCAGGGAGAGTGAGACCTTAGCTCTGACACTGTAATGCAGGGGTCCCCAAACTTTTTACACAGGGGGCCAGTTCACTGTCCCTCAGACCGTTGGAGGGCTGGACTATAAAAAAAAAAACTATGAACAAATCCCTATACACACTGCACATATCTTATTTTAAAGTAAAAAACAAAATGGGAACAAATACAATATTTAAAATAAAGAACAAGTAAATTTAAATAAATAAACTGACCAGTATTTCAATGGGAACTATGGGTGCGGATGCATCCTGTGCTCCTCTCACTGACCACCAATGAAAGAGGTGCCCATTCCAGAAGTGTGGTGCGGGGCCAGATAAATGGCCTCAGGGGGTCGCATGCGGTCCCCGTGAGCTGTAGTTTGGGGACCCCTGCTGTAATGGATCCCAGAGGTGATGTGGCAGGAAGCTGATAGCTAACTGTACTTTGACAGTTGAATGGCAGATTTTCTTAAGAGGAGATCTGAGCTGTACATCTCTCTAGTTGCCATATCAGGTATTTTGTCTTTGTGTTCAGTGTTATGTCCATGTATCATTTTGCTTCTGTATTTGAGACATGACTTTTAAAAAGATTCAGATAAAGAAGCAGAGGAAGTTAGTGGGACTCTGCTGAAACTCTGCCACAGTGGCCTGCGAGAGAACGTGGGGCTTTGGGAATGGGTGTGTAGGTTTAAGCTGCCAAGCTTCTGCCTCCTTCAGTGATGAGGAGAGGAAAGTGCGATGGGCAGTGGAATCAGCTGTTGTTTGGGTGTGAAGAGGAAAGCTGGCTCTCTCCTCAGATGGCGTTTTAACAACTCAGGGGGAAAAATATGTGGAAAGAATCTGTTCTTTTTAATTTCCACTGGAATTGGAAATATGTTGCCTTCTTGCTCTTTTTTTCTTTAAATTATACTCTTGAATGTATGCTGGAGACTTGGAACACACTGGAACTGAGTGGCTGAGAGCATTGGAAGTGAGGCAGCTAGGGTGATAAAGGGGTCAGAGGCTGTGGAGAGACTTGAGGCGCTTGGGGATGAGTCTTTTCCTTGTCAGAGAGTGACTGAAGCACAAAGGAAACAATATAATTATGAAATCTGGATCATTTTAGTTTCTGAGGAAACTGAATCCCAAGGATATTAGCAGACTTGGTTGGGATTACAGCTTTCCCCCAAATAAAATTAGAATATAGGTCTCTTGATTCCTAACTCAGTGTTCTGAATCAGTGGTGTCCATTCAGAGTCTCTGTGGCTCTGCCTCCCCAGTCTCACTGAGGAAAGAGCGGAGGAGATGGGTAAAAAAGAATTAAATATCTTTTGGGTACTCTTCGAGGTCCTGAACCCAGAATCAAGTGAGTATATAAGGTGAGCTTTTTTTATTATCATCCCTAACAATACCCATAACAGAAATTTTAGTCAGCGAGGAACAGCCCCAAGCAAAAGTATAATTACACACATTATTGCTGTTGAAGAGTAAAGTATTTATAAACAAAGCTTAAGAAAGAAATGATGAGTAATGTGGTAAAAGGACATCAGGGTGAATGGTCCCTTTCTTTTCCCTCTCTTTGCCACCACCTCACCATGCCATTGTATTTATCATATTGATCTAGATTAACCTCCTGAGGTACTGCCAACTTCTTGCTCAAAAACCTGCAATGGCTCTCTGTTGGGCAGATAAAATATATTATGTTCACTTTGTTAAAGATGGCGCTGCCCATGTGCAAGTTTTAAGAGTAAGCTTTTCCCCACACCCTTGACTGATTGGATGATGTGGGGTGGTGCACTCTCATGAGGAATCCTCCCATTATGCCTCAGATAAATGACTTTGTATCAGAGACTTCCTTGTTTGTAGATTGAATTAAAGGTTTGGATTTCTACACTATAAAGTGGGGCAGGCCGAGGGGATCTTGATCTCTCGGTTCCTGAGGTTAGTATTAGAGAGGAGAGCAGAGGAGAGCAGAGAAAGGCCACGTGGAGGAGGCCAGAGGAAGCAGCCAAGATGGTGGAGTGCTGAGGAAGAAGCCAGTTTGTGCAGAGTTTGTGCAGAGAGAAGGAGATGGGAAACAGAGGTGAATAAGTCTGGTGAGCTAGAAACCTTTGATGCTAGGAAACTCGGATAAGTCAGTGCACCCGGTGAGCACTGAATGAGTGGGTTTTGGAGCCCAATGTGTGTTTTTGCTTGCCCACCGGGTGCAAGCTAGAATTAAAGCTGATGGCTCACCAGTTCTTGGCTCTGTTGTTTCATTACCGACTGTCCAAATCTAATGAGAACCTGCACTGGCCAGACGGCTGTGATAGTGGCCTCGACTACTGGCCCTACATTTGGCGTAGTCTGTGGCAGGATTCGATACAGATTGGTATGGAGCCGGCACCCTTAAGATACATGGTAGAGGACTAGTTGCTGTTATGTTTCCACATGGCTATCCTATTGGAAACTGTAAGCTGGCTGACCTTTACATCCATGCGTGAGGAAACTGAGAGCTCTATGGAGGAGGCTGCCCGGGACCTGCAAACCAAGCGGTGGAAGGAGTTGGAGGAAATGTGGGAGAAACAGATGTTGACCCTAGAGCTGGAGGAAGCACTGGAGGAGGATACTGATCAGGATCATGAGATTCGTTTGGAAATGGAGCAGCCTCTGGAGGAGGAATCACAGGTTCGTGAGTTGCAGCTTTCCCTGGACGTTTTGGAGAGCCAGCAATGGCAGAAGGCGAGGGAAGAAGCCGAGGCCAGGGCTGAGGCTGAAGCGGGGGCTGTAAGGCCCATGGAAAAGAAGGCAGCGGTGGCCCAGGGCTCAAACCCAGCAGCAGAAGCTGGTGTTTTCAGTTCCTCTTTGGAGGATGAGGAGAATTGGTTTGGAGTTGCAATCAGCAGTCTCCAGAAGGTGAGAGCCCAGCAGCATGGAGTAGCTACACTCCTGGTAGGTCTGCAATTTTGGGACATAGGGATGGATGCCATCATACTCCCCAGAGCAGAGATGGAAATGCTGACTCCATTGCCACATGCTTCTCTTTAGGACAGTGTGAGACCTTCCATGGTGGCAGGACTGAGGGGGGAGGCTAACACCCATGTGTGTGGACTGATTCCTGGACTACGACCAAGTGAGCACTGGCTCCTTTGTTTGATGGACTTATGGATTTTGGACACTGTGAAATACCCTAATGGGGGTGGGGAGCGGCTTTATGGAGGCCCTCCCCCTGCCCCGGGAAGCCTTTCAAACAGCAAGAAAGAAGGCCGAGGACATTTTGTGCTTTTGGCAAAGTGCTCAGAGACTGGTGAAATGTATATTTGTAACTGTTGAAATTGTATGATTTCTCATGTATTTGTAATTTGTGTAATATACCTAATTTCCTTGTACAGGGATTCCAGTGGTGTAGATTGTGGGTAGTAAAATGAGCATAGGGGTGGATTGTTGGGCAGATGAAATATATTATGTTCACTTTGTTAAAGATGGCACTGCCCACGTGCAAGTTTTAAGAGTAAGCTTTTCCTCATACCCTTGACTGATTGGATGATGTGGGGTGGTGCACTCTCATGAGGAATCCTCCCATTATGCCTCAGATAAGTGACTTTGTATCAGAGACTTCCTTGTTTGTAGATTGGATTAAAGGTTTGGATTCTACAGTATAAAGTGAAGCAGACCAGGAGTTTGCTCTCTCGGTTCCTGAGGTTAGCATTAGAGAGGAGAGCAGAGAAAGGCCACGTGGAGGAGGCCAGGAGAAGCAGCCAAGATGGTGGAGTGCTGAGGAAGAAGCCAGTTTGTGCAGAGTTTGTGCAGGAGGAGATGGGGAACAGAGGTGAATAAGTCCAGTGAGCTAGAAACTTTTGATTCTAGGAAACTCGGATAAGTCAGTAGCTTTGTGAGCATTGAATAAGTGGGTTTTGGAGCCCAGTGTGTGTTTTTGCTTGCCCGCCAGGTGCAAGCTAGAATTAAAGCTGATGGCCCACCAGCTTTTGGCTCCGTTGTTTCATTACCGACTGTTTGAATCTAATGAGAACCTGCACTGGTCAGGCGGCTGTGATGGTGGCTGCAACTATTGGCTTTACATTTGGCGTAGTCTGTGGCAGGATTTGATACAGATTGGTATGGAGCTACCACCACCTTTGACTGGTGGAGTAGAGGACTGTCTGCTGTTATGGTTCCCTCTGGCTGTTTTATGGGGGACTGTTGGCTGGCTGACTTTTATAGCCATGCATGAGGAAACCTAGAGTTCTATGGAAGAGGCTGCCCAGGACCTGAAAACCAAGCAGCGGAAGGAGCTGGAGGAAATGTGGGAGAAAGAGACGCCGACCCTGGGCTGGAGGAGGAGCCTGACCAGGTTCGCGAGATTCGCTTGGAAATGGAGCAGCCACTGGAGGAGGAATCACAGGTTCGTGAGTTGCAGCTTTCCCTGGATGTTGTGGAGAGCCAGCAGTGGCAGGAGGCCAGGGCTGAAGCTGAGTCCGGGTGCAAGCTAGAATTAAAGCTGATGGTTCACCAGTTCTTGACTCCGTTGATTCATTACCAACTGTCCGAATCTAATGCGAACCTGCATTGGCCAGGCGACTCTGATGGTGGCCTTGGCAACTGGCTTTACAGACACCAAGTCCAGATGAATTTTCAAAGAGTTTATTAATTATCCGGCTAGCTACACAGGGCACAATCCCAAATCGTGTAGAAAGTCCTTACCATTCTGTGGCTGATTTTATAGACTAAATCACATACCAGTTGGGGTGGGTAAGGAGGGGCTTGTCATCCCTTTGTCTAGCAGTGGTAGTCAACCTGGTCCCTACCGCCCACTACTGGGCATTCCAGCTTTCATGGTGGGTGGTAACGGAACAATCAAAGTATAAATAAAAAGATAGATTTAACTATAGTAAGTTGTTTTATAAAGATTTATTCTGCCAAACTTAGCAAAAATCTGACATACAGTACTTGGTAAGTAATTATTATTATATGCTTTAACTTGCTGTAACTATGCTTTGTAAATTTTATAAAGTTACTTCCCTACTTTATAAATCACCATTACTGTGGACCTGGTGGGTGGTTAGAAAATTTTACTACTAACAGAGATACAAAAGTGGGCAGTAGGTATAAAAAGGTTGACTACCCCTGGTCTAGAGGTATCCATTACTCTCATGACTTTAGGGTGGGAGGGTGAGTCAGAGTGTAAGAATTCTTAATTAAGGTACATAAACATTCATTTCTAAAGGCTTATAAGAAAAAAGAAGTGAAGGGATTCTTAGATAAGTTCTATCTTAGATAAGTTTTACAGTTCTTTGCAACCTTATCACAGTTTCTCTTTGCAAGCTTTCACATTTACGAGGGTAATTCTTAGATCTGCCTTTACCCTAAATTATCTATTTTTTTCCTAACTTATCTTTTAAGCTTTATTCCCAGTTGTTGCTAGGTGTGTGTGTGTGTGTGTGTGTGTGTGTGTCCCATCCTTCTCCAAGATGGCAAGTTCCAAAGTTAATTTATTATACAGGTGATCCTTGGGTTATGACACAGTTCTGTTCCTATGACAGTGATGTAACCTGAATTTTGGTGTAAGTTGAAATGTGATAAGGTGTGAAGGAACTGTAAAAGTTAGCATTAGCAATGCCATTTTAAAGAAGAAAAGTCAGGCCTCTTACCCCCTCCTTTCTGTGGAGAATAGAGGGAGAAGAATACAGGAGCTTCCTGGCTTGCAAGGGCAACTGAGTCAGATAAATCATAAGTTAACTACAGAGCAAGGAAGATAGAACTTATCTGAGAATCTCTTTACTTCTCTTTCCTTAAGAGCCTTTAGAAAAAAATGTTTATGTACCTTAATTAAGAATTCCTACACTCTGACTCACCTTCCCATCCTAAAGTCATGAGAGTAACATATACCTTTAGACAAAGGGATCACGAGCCCCTCCTTCCCCACCCCAATTGGTATGTGATTTGGTCTATAACAGGGGTAGTCAACCTTTTTATACCTACTGCCCACTTTTGTATCTCTGTTAGTGGTAACTAACAGACTTTGCCAAAAGCGCAAAATGTCTTCGACCTTCTTTCTTGCCATTTGAAAGGTTTCCCGGGGCAGGGGGAGGGCCTCCAGCAAAGCCGCCCCCCACCCCCATCAGGGTATTTCACATTGTCCAAAATCCATTAGTCCATTCAACAAAGAAGCCAGTGCTCACTCTGGTCGTAGTCCAGAAAATCAGTCCACACACAGGAGGCATTAGCCTCCCCACTCATCCCTGCCATCCTGGCAGGTTTTATACTGTCCCAAGAAAGAGCACGTGCAATGGCAGTCAGCATTTTCATCTCTGCTCCAGAGAGCATGATGGCATCCACCTTCATGTCCCAAAATCTGAGACCTACCAGGATTGTAGCTACTCCTTGCTGCTGGACTCCCACCTTCTGAAGGCTGCGGATTGCAACTCCAGACCAATTCTCCTCATCCTCCAAAGAGGAACTAAAAACACCAGCTCCTGCTGGTGGGCTTGAGCCCCAGGCTACTGCTGCCTCCTGGCCAGCAGGCCTTGCAGCTCCGGCCCCAGCCTCAGCCACGTTCTCCCACCACTGCTGGCTCTCCACAATGTCCAGAGCAATCTCCAACTCACAAACCTGTGATTCCTTCTCCAGCATCTGCTCCATTTCCAGGCGAATCTCGCAAACCTGGTCGGCCTCCTCCTCCAGCGCTTCCTCCAGCTCCAGGGTTGGCATCTCTTTCTCCCACGTATGCTCCAGCTCCTTCTACTGCTCAATTTGCAGGTCCCGGGCAGCCTCTTCAATAGAGCTCTCGGTTTCCTCACACATGGCTGTAAAAGTCAGCCATCCTACAGTCCCCAGAAGGACAGCTATAGAGAACCATAACAGCAGCCAGTCCTCTACCATGCACCTCAAGGGTGCTGGCTCCATAGTGATCTGTATCAAATCCTGCCACAGACTACGCCAAATGTAAAGCCAGTAGTCGGGGCCACTATCATAGCCACCTGACCCATGCAGGTTCCCATTAGATTTGGACAGTCGGTAATGAAACAACGGAGCCAAGAACAGGTGAGCCATCAGCTTTAATTCTAGCTTGCACCTGGCAGGCAAGCAAAAACACTACTGGGCTCCAAAACTCCCTCATTCAGTGCTCACAAAGCTACTGACTTATCCGAGTTTCCTAGCATCCAAGGTTTCTAGCTCACCAGACTTATTCATCTGTTTCCCATCTCCTTCTCTCTGCACAAACTGGCTTCTTCCTCAGCATTCCGCCATCTTGGCTGCCTCCTCTCCTTCACGTGGCCTTAATCTGCTCTCCTTTCTAATACTAACCTCAGGAACCGAGAGAGAGCAAGCTCCCAGGCTGCCGCACTTTATAGTGTAGATTCAAAACCTTTAATCCAATCTACAAACAAGGAAGTCTCTGACACAAAGTCACTTATCTGAGACATAATGGGAGGATTCCTCATGAGAGTGCACCACCCCACATCATCCAATCAGTCAAGGGTGTGGGGAAAAGCTTACTCTTAAAACTTGCACATGGGCAGCGCCATCTTTAACAAAGTGAACATAATATATTTCATCTGCCCAACAATCCACCCCTATGCTCACTTTACTACCCACAATCTACACCACCGGCATTCCTGTACAAGGAAATTAGGCACATTACACAAATTACAAATACATGAGAAATCATACAATTTCAACAATTACAAAGGTACATTTCACCAGTCTCTGAGCACTTTGCCAAAAGTGCAAAATGTCCTCAGCCTTCTTTTTAGCCATGGGAAAAGCTTCCTGGGGCAGTAGGGCCTCCAGCAAAGCCACCCCCCACCCCCATTAGGGTATTTCACATTGTCCAAAATCCATAAGTCCATCCAGCAAGGGAGCCAGTGCTCACTCCGGTCGTAGTCCAGGAAATCAGTCCACACTCATGAGGTGTTAGCCTCCCCCTCATTCCTGCCATCATGGCAGGTATCACACTGTCCTAAAGCAAAGCATGTGGCAAAGGCAGTCAGCATTTCCATCTCTGCTCTGGGGAGCATGATGGCATCCACCCCTATGTCCCAAAATGTCAGCGAACCCACCGGCAGCTTAGCAGGCACTCACTGCTGTTCTAGCGACAACTCGCTGATGCAAGCCTGGCTTCTGAGACATTCGTTTATTCTCCCGCCACAGGTGCCACCGTTTACCTTCTGGAGTCTGCAAATCACAATTCTCCTCATCGTCCAGATAGGGGCTGGAAACGCCAGCTCCTGCTGCCGGGCTTCAGCCCCGGGCCACTGCTGCCATGGGCCTAGCAGCCCCGGCCCCAGCCCCAGCCTCAGCCCCGGCCTCCTGCCGCAGCTGGCTCTCCACAACATCCAGGGCAATCTGCACTCACGAACCTGTGATTCCTTCTCCAGCGGCTCCTCCATTTCCAGGTGAATCTCACAAACCTGGTCGGCCTCATCCTCCAGCGCTTCATCTAGCTCCGAGGTCAGCATCTCTTTCTCCCACGTTTCCTCCAGCTCCTTCCGCTGCTCGGTTTGCAGGTCCCTGGCAGCCTCTTCCATAGATCTCTCAGTTTTTTCACACATGGCTGTAAAAGTCAACCAGCCAACAGTCCCCCAAAAAACAGCCATAGGGTACCATAACAGCAGCCAGTCCTCTACTCTACCGCTCAAAGGTGGCAGTGGATCCATACCGATCTGTATCGAATCCTGCCACAGAGTACGCCAAATGTAAAGCCAGCAATCGAGGCCATTCACATGCAGGTTTGCATTGGGTTCGAACAGTCAGTAATGAAACAACGGAGCCAAGAACCGGTGAGCCATCAGCTTTAATTCTAGCTTGTACCCGGAGGGCAAGCAAAAACACACACTGGGCTCCAAAACCCACTCATTCAGTGCTCACAAAGTTACTGACTTACCGAGTTTCCTAGCATCAAAAGTTTCTAACTCACCAGACTTATTCACCTCTGTTTCCCATCTCCTTCTCTAGTGCAAACTCTGCTCAAACTGGCTTCTTCCTGAACACTCTGCCATCTTGGCTGCTTCTCCTGGCCTTCATGTGGCCTTTATCTGCTCTCCTCTCTAATGCTAACCTCAGGAACTGTGAGAGAGAGCAAGCTCCTGGTCTGCCCCACCTTATAGTGTAGAAATCCAAACCTTTAATCCAATCTACAGACAAGAAAGTCTCTGATACAAAGTCACTTATCTGAGGCATAATGGGAGGATTCCTCATAATAGTGCACCACCCCACATCATCCAATTAGTCAAGGGTGTGGGGAAAAGCTTACTTTTAAAACTTGCATGTGGGCAGCGCCGTCTTTAACAAAGTGCGTATATTTTATCTGCTCAACACTAATGTTATCTTTCTCTTTTTTCTGGATATTCTATTTGTTCTAATTTTTTACCTTTACCATATTTATTAATTGGCTTTTTTTTTTTTTTGCCAAATTGTAATATTTTTTAAGAAGAGGGACCACAAACTCTGGAAAAAAAACCTTGGTGTCACCTTTACCACCAATACCTGATGGTGTCCTTCTGAGACTGAGTGCTTCCTTGAGGAACGAATGACATAATGGTGACTCAGAGGTCTCCCGGGTTTTTTCCTCGTAGTCTATGTTCAGAGTGCTGGTGTGGGGTGTCTCTTTACCACCCTTACTTTGTATTTACTACAAATACGCTAAGAATCCTAATTATTAAGGTGTTAGTCAAGAGAGTTTAGGCGTTTCCCAGGAGAGTTAAGGCGTTTCCACTTTTCCAATATCTGGGTCAATTCAACATCTCATATTTCAAAACAAAAATCTTCTAACAATCCTATCCAGTGTAACACCCTACCCCATCTCCCTCCTCAGGAGATAAATGAGGTCCAGAAGGTACACTTTATCTTCAGATCCCCACCCCCACACCGTTTTTGCTGTTCCTTCCCAGGGCATGGGCCGGTTTGATGACTCTAACCTTGTATAAAGCTTCCTTTGGAATGCATAGACTTTGCATCTGGACTTTACCCTCCAGGACCCACACCTAGCTCCCCAAAGATAGGGGGAGGGGAAGGAAAGAGCTCTTGTGAACAAACCGTAATGTCAGCTGCCTCTTTAACCCTAAATACGTACACAATAAATATTTGAATAAAAAAGCAAGGATAACACCCAGAAACCAGCGACGACATAAACTAAATTAATCTCTTTTTTACATATCTCAGTGGGTACAATCTAGGAAGCCAACTTTAACAGCCATGCTGCTTAACCACAGCAAGTGTATTAGCATGCCTGTAGTTTGCTGATCCTCCCTGACTATACTCTATGAGGACTGGGATCAACTTCTCCACTTTTTAAAAGGTGAATTTACAATCTGGGATTGAGTCCCCTTGCGTTTAGAGTGAACCTTATTCCTATCCAATGTAAATTTACAAACCCCTTCAATATACACTCCATGCCCCGTTCCCATTCATTCAATAGATATTTATCAAGCGTCTAATATGTGCCAGTCCCTTGTTCTGGTGGAATTTACTATAGAACAAAAGGCAGATGACTATGATTTCTAAGATTAAATTATATAATCTGGAAGGCGATAAATACCACGGTGAAAAAAGGACAAGGCTCGAAAATGATTTGTGGGGGCTAGGGTTTGAGGAGGACAATCCTAGATTGGAGGTCTGGTTCAGGTTGGGGAAAAGGGAGACAACTGAGGTGGAGGAGGCTCTGACATGGGGGGGTGGCGAGGATAAATTTGCTGCAGACGTGATGGAAGAGTAATCTGGTTTATGCGAAGATAGATGAAGCGCAGAAAAGGGTTTGGACAGAGATTCCGGTTGAGAACACCGGAGGCCGGGAGCTATTTTCCAGCTGAGCCCAGATGATGTTCTGGCGGGGGCTCCCAGGGTAGGGGCGGGGGGGGGGGCAGTCTCTAAAATGGCCACCTGCGGCCCCTCGCGGCCCCGCCTGCCGGCTCACGTCACCCGGCTCGCACATCTCTCCACCCAGGTTGTCGACCACCCTGGTCCGTGTCCTCGCGGCGGCGGCCCCACCCCTCTCGGGAGACGGACCAACCGGAGGAAGCGTAGGGCGGAGCTGGTGGTGACGACCAATGGGGGTGGAGCTCCGAGGGGAGTAACAGGTTGGTGGGAGGGGGAGAAAGAAGGAGGGAGAGGCCAGGGACTGAGGGACAGGGGGCCGGGAACCGCGTGTGCAGCTCTGCCAGAGCCCTAGCCCGAGCTCGAGCTCGAGCTCAAGCCCGAGCCCGGAGCACTGAGCCCAGCTGGGGTGAGTGAACCGGGCGAGGGCAAGGGCACTAGAGAGGCAAGCGGGCCCTCAGGTGTATGCCTGAGGGGCGGGGGCCGTGCTATCTGTGATAAGTACTTCCAGGACACAGGTGCTGAGTTGAAGACGGGAGGAGAGGAGGTCAAGGTAGGCTGGAAGTACTGATTAAGAGCTGGTTTCCACTCTAAGGTGTCAGAGACAGGAGCCTGGGAAGGTGCCAGGTGAGGGGCACCTGAGGCTAAGGTTATTCCCAGGGCATGAAAGCGTTTGGAAGGGCCAGGATCTCTGTGGAGGACAGATGCCTGTCCCAGGGGCAGATTTTCTCTGGGAAACTGGCAGTGGTGGGGGGAAGAAGTTAATCTCAGATGGGCAAAGGGAATTGCTGCCAAGTTCTGAGACGGAAGGGTGAGGGCATGGAGAGGTGCTGTTTCCCTGACGTTCTTCTCCCTGACTGCCAGCCTAGCTGGTGCTGACATCTCTCCCTGGTTTTGAGATGGCTCTGAGGTTTTGATCTTTGTCTAACCATCACCTACAGGGGCAGACAGTTGCAAATAAGAGACATTGAGGGAAGAACAAGAGGGCAACTGAACTGTGTCTCTTTGCTGGTTGCGAAACTATTTAAGGTTTTCAGTTTCTGTCCTTTGCTTTCATCCTAGGGAGAAATTTTCCTTCTTCCTCTTGAAAGAGTGCACTCCTAGAGAAGGAAATAAGGAAGCAAGAACCCCTAGGCCTACAAAATATCTAGAACAGTGGTTCTTAACCTGGGTTCTATCGAACCCTAGGGGTTCGATAAGTCTGTCTCAGGGGTTAGGAGAAGCCTCTGCTGCGGAGGCCAGAATAAAGTAATACCGTAATTTGTTGTGAGTTCATGCACTTTGTTGGTTTTGTTCTTTGAGCAAGGTGATGTTCATGCACGGCTCATTTTCTGCACCAGTAAAAAAACATATACCTATGTCTTGAATTTGGAAAAAAAATCATATTTTATTTATCACTAAAGAAGGGTTCGGTGAATGCGCATATGAAACTGGTGGGTTCAGTACCTCAAAAAAGGTTAAGAACCACTGATCTAGAACTATTTCTTTCTAATGAGGCCTCTTTCTGGGGCCTCTTCCCCCCCCCCCCCCGCCCCGCCCTCCCCGAGCACAGCGACTTTCTTCTGTATTTTTAGATGGGGCTGTTGGGTGATGTTTGGGAGCCTAACCAATTTTCTTGATGCCTCTCAGAAGATCCCCATTACTCCCTGAAACCCCAACAGGCAGGCATCCCTGACTCCTGGACCATGATGGCTGTCAGACTGGCAGTAGGCTCCAATGATGCAGGAAATAGGCAGGACACTTCAGGTGATCACAAGACTAAGGGTGTTAGCACCTTCAAGTCTCCAGCTAGATGAGAGGTGCACACTGGGGCCCCAACAGGACTTCTGAGGCAGATTTCCTTCCCTTAGGCAGGTAAGGGAACCAGCGCCAGCCTTAGCTTGGTCCCTTTGATGCCCTGCCTGAGAAAAGTTGTTGTAATTGGGAAATAATTAGCAACCGCTATGTTGTTAACAGGTTGCCTACACATGCCTCTGCACCTGTTCTTTCATCCTGAGTATTTGGGAGTGGGGGGCTAGTGCTAGGGGACTGATAATCCAGGGATTTTCCCGATCCTAAGAGGATTCTGGCTTCCTAGAACTCTTCCTCTTTTCCCCAGGCTGACCTGCATGCCTTCACCTCTGTGGGAGGTGACAAGGGGTAAGGCTGCTTTTCTTCATATGGGGGAGAGAAGGTTGGGAAGGTGACCAGGTTAAGAGTGGGATCGGAAATGTATCTTTGGGAACTTGAGAAGCATGAGTAGAGAGAGGTGAAGTCTTCCTGCCACACACTGGCCGGTCTCTCACCAGGTTGTGCATTTGCCTGTTCCTCCTGCCTGTTCCCTCTCTACCTTCAGAGCCTTGGCCTTGGTTTTGCCCCTCAGCCTCTGTGGTGTGGAATATCTCAAGTCTGCTTTACTAGCTGCCAGTGGAGTCTCCCTGGCCCTCCCATTTCCTTTGCCTCTCAAACTAGTCCAGCCAGTTTGCAGGGGCCCAGTTCCTCATTGTGTTTTCCCCCACTGGCCAAGCAACTGTAGCCTGGCTCTCAGGTTTCGGCTTTTTCAGTGGACGGAGCCAGGAGTCCATTTGGGGGATTCTTTTTGGATTCACAGGGAACCTTCTTATCTCTGTAGCTATGAGAAAATAGGAGCCAAATTATCAAGGTCACTGAGCTGTCCTTTCTATTTTGACCATTTGTTTTCCTTGTTACATCTGAGGGAGGGGTCTAAGCTCTATTCCAGTTCTCCCATTATCTAAATCTGCTAGTTATGTAGCAACTAGCATATTCCCTTGCCCTGGTATATCAGTTCTTCTGCACACCCAAAACCACCCCACCCCCACTTTGTGCCAGGAGTTCAGAGACCCTGTCACTTTTAGTTGGGAGCCAGACGTTGTGGCTGGGCCAGAGGTGATGGAATTGGGGCAGGACAGGCTAATGAGTAACTCAGGGAGAAGTGGCTATTAGGTACAGACAGGTGCAGTGCCCTCCTGCTCCTTGCAAGCAGGAATGGCAGAGGCAGACAGATGAAGCTGAATTAACTTGTGGTCTGATCTCTTCCCAGAGTGCAGTTGATAAGGAACGCCTTGGGCACATGCCAGGAAAGGGAAAAGCAGGGTCTGGCATCTGGTGAGAGTAAAGGCTGTGGATTCCATGTTGCCTGGTGCTAGATCACTGTTTACCTGCCTCTGAGGCTTACGCAAGTCCTTAGAGTTGCCTTGCTCCCTGGCCACGCCCCACTGTCCTCTGTAACTGAAGGCGGATAGGTTTCGGGTTTTCCATGTTGAATCATTTAGAGCCCTGCTTTCTGACCCACTCCAGATTCCTTCAGTCCTCCTGGCCCCTGACCCACATGTCCTGGGACTGAAGGTGGTTGAGGGTAGGGAGTCACTGGGATCTGGGGGTTTGAGGCTGCCTCTGAACAGCTTGGTACTCTTGGGTGAGCAAGGGGCTATGCAGTCTGCTGAGCCAAGCCCTGGGAACTTCTTGACTTGGATCTTGAAGATCAGTAGATGTACTGACAGGGTAGAGCTTGAATAAATAATGAGACTTCTGAGAGCTGGCAGTCTAGGCACATCTGGTTCCAAAAGTATGACTGAGTAGGGCAAGGAGTCCAGGCCAGGAAGAGGTTTTCTTACTAGGGCAAATAAGATATGGCTATGAGTAATCTTTGGGCATATATCCACACTGCTAGTGCCTTGGTTCAAGATACAAACTATTAACAAGTATTTATCCACATCTATCACGTGCCAGGTCCTGGGGACACAGTAGTCAGCGGAAAGTCATGGTGTTTTGCCCTCTGGGAGTTTATAATCTAGTGGGGTGACAGACAGGAAACAATTCATCACTGATAAATATATAAAAATAAGCTGAGGCAGATTCACTGAAGGGTAATTGTATAGCATCTAGCATGGTTTTGACCTACCATATTTCCCCATATATAAGACACACCTTTTTTTGAAAAATTTGGGGTCTAAAAACTGTTTGCGTCTTATGCAGTGGTGATAGATGTTTTTATTTGCATTTTACACTTGAAGAGTTGTATGAATTTTATGATGAATAAAACTTGAGTTCATTAACTTTATGTAATACATTTTTTATTCAAATTTCGGACCCCCAAATTAAGGTGTATTTTATACATGGGTGCATCTTATACGTGGGGAAATACAGTAGTTCATGAAGAGTGGTTGGGGAAGGCTTCTCTGAAGAAGTGACACCCTTTTATGAACCATGTGAATCTAGGAAGGTCCTGTTGAAAGGAGCAGTGTGTGTGCAGGGTTAATGTTGTCAGCTTTCTGACAGGCATATGCTGTTAGGTGCATTCATGTTTAATATCTTATTATGTTTATTAAAGTGGAACCTAAGTAAATAAAATGCAAAAATATTAAGTGTATAATGATAAATTTATACAGTTGTATACTTGTATAATTCTCACAGTAATCGCTTCTCGGCCTTTTGGCTAAGATCAAGTGTAATTTTCACAGTGATTACCTCATAAGGTCTTATCATTATACCCATTTTAAAGATGAGGAAACTAAGGCTCATAAAAGTTGTGATTTGCCCAAGGTTATATATACATCAGGTGAAGAGCAGAGCTCAGATTCCAAGCCAGATTCTGAGTGATTTGGAAAACTTAACTCCTTTGCCTTGTTCGATTTCTTATTTGAACTCTAACATAGGGCCCTGCCAACTAAATAGCCCGCTCTTTAGGGTATCTGAGTCAGAGCTTGGTTAAGGTCTTCCCCAATGCCTGAATGAATAGTGGAAGACAGGGTCGCTGGACTCATGACTGGGCTCCATGTGAACCTCTTCAGAGTCTGTGGTAAAGTTTGGCTAGGCTGCCTCCTGGGGAATGGTACATTCTCCAATGAAGTTTCAACACCAAAAAAGATGTTGAGATATTTTTTCTCCGACAAGAGACTTTTCCCTCCCAGTTCCTTTCTCTGGAAGGGAAAGGCCTGGAATGCTAGGAATGCTCTTCCTGCAGAAGACTCTCCCACCAGGCCCTTTCTCACCTGGAGCTTGGCCCTACCTTCCTTCGCCTCTCCCGTTTCCTGGGCTTCCTAGCACTTCTATAAACCCTGAAAGGGCCCTTGCCAAGGTTTTCTTGGCCCAGAGCTCCACAGGGAGGTTGAGCCCCTGTGTAGCACATTAGAGGCTCCTCCTCCAGTTTGGTGCTAGGCTCTGGGAGAGATTAGCAGAAGCTGGAGTTCTTATTTGCATGGAGGAGAACTTGTTCCTGGAGCCAGAACACACCTGTGCTACATTCCATTTGCTGACTCTGAGCTTGGACAATGTGGACCCAGGCTGCTGGCCTGTGGGTAGTCTTGGCTCTGGGTAGTCTGCTACTCTTTTTTTTTATTTATTTATTTATTTATTTATTTATTTATTTATTTATTTCAGGGACAGAGAGAGAGTCAGCGAGAGGGATAGATAGGGACAGACAGACAGGAGCGGAGAGAGGTGAGAAGCATCAATCATTAGTTTTTTGTTGCTGTTGCAACACCTTAGTTGTTCACTGATTGCTTTCTCACATGTGCCTTGACCGCGGGCCTTCAGCAGACCAAGCAACCCCTTGCTTGGAGCCAGCGACCTTGGTACCAGGCTGGTGAGCTTTTGCTCAAGCCAGATGGGCCCGCGCTCAAGCTGGCGAGCTCGAGGTCTCGAACCTGGGTCTTCCGCATCCCAGTCCGATGCTCTATCCACTGCACCACCGCCTGGTCAGGCTGGACTGCCACTCTTACACGTTATTTACATCTTTTTCTTGAATAGGCAGCAATGCATCTGCAGGGTTCCAAATTCAAAAGGGACAAAAAGATACACGATTGAAAGTCACTTCCTCATCCCTGTCCTTGGCCCTCAGTCCCCCCAATCCAGAGGCATCACTGCTATCAGTTTGATTATTCTCCCAGAAATGGGATGGAGTACCTTGGGGGTCTTCTGTATTTGAGATGAGCTCTGGGAGTGGAGGCCCCTTTGCTCCCTTGGGATGGAGGTATCTGTTAGGCAGGGCTGGGGTTCTGCCTTTACTGGGTGGAGGAGGCACATGGTGGTATATATGTATGTGTGAAGATCAAGGAAAATCTTTAAACTCTTGACAAAGCCAAGTTTCCAGGACTGTATCAGAGGAAATAGGTTCTTCTGGGTCAGTGGGTCTCAAAGTGTGGTCCCTGGACCAGCAGCAACAACCACCAGGGAGCTCGTTAGAGATGGAAATCTTCAGGCCTCACTCTAGACCTACTGACTCAGAAACTCTGTGGGTGGGTCTAGCAATCTGTGTTTTCATAGACCCTCCAGGTGCTTCTGCTGTTCAGATCAGATATGAGAACCACTGTTTTACACAGAAGGAACTGACAAGGTACTCCTCCTCACAAAAGCTGGGTAAGGGACATTTCTGGGTTTCTGCTTCCAGTCTCTTAGCTCACATTCTTTTCTTCATCTTCCAGGACCCCTCCTGCCCATGGAGCAGGCATTCACCATGGCTGAACCCCGTGGCCCTGTAGACCATGGAGTCCAGATTCGCTTCATTACAGAACCAGTGGGTGCTACAGACACGGGCACTCTGCATCATGGGGGGCGACGCCCAGCTAAGGATGCGAGAGCCAATACCTATGGGGTTGCTGTACGTGTGCAGGGCATCGCTGGACAGCCCTTTGTGGTGCTCAACAGTGGAGAGAAAGGTGGTGACTCCTTTGGGGTCCAAATCAAGGGGTCCAACAGTAGAGGGGTCCCGGGAGCTCTGAGCTCCGACTTGGAACTCCCTGAGAGCTCCTACTCCCGGGCCAAGGATTTTTCTGGCCCCTTCCAGGACAGCATGTCTGATGAGGAGCCTGGGGCCCGCTGGAATGGACGGCTTCTCCGCTCCCAGTCCCAGGCCTCACTGACAGGCCCTGCCCCTGTGGGTCCAGGCAACAGAAGCACCAGCCTGCTAGAGCTGGCCCCCCAAGGAGTTTCCCCTGGGAGCACCATTGACACTGCTCCCCTGTCTTCAGTAGACTCACTCATTGACAAGTTTGACAGTCACCATGGGGTCCAGGCCCGGGGCCGGACTGGCCGTCGCATGCGGTCACTGCCTCCAGAACAGCGCAAGAGGAGCCAGAGCCTGGACAACCGGCTCCCACGGGACACCCTTGAGGAACGGGATCGCTGGTCCCCCAACCACTGGAGCCCTAGCACAAAGCATGACAACCACATGGGCAGCTTGAAACAGCCAGCACACAGCCAGAGCCCTCCCAGTGGCTTTAGCCGTTCCCGTCAGACCCAGGACTGGGTCCTTCAGAGTTTTGAGGAGCCACGAGGGAGAGCACAGGACCCTGCCATGCTACAGGTCAGACCCACCCCTCTGCAGCTTCTATGCCCTGGCCCCTTCTCGTCAGCCTTGACCCACCAGCCCTGGGACCCCTTGCTGGTTCAGATAACCTAAGGCAGAAAATCTCTACCTTTTTTCTTTCACTTTTTCCATGCACATGGACAAGATTTCCATGGGTGAAATGATAAAGGAAATGGAACTAACTGTAAAATCACCATTCACATGCATGGACAATTACTTGTCATTGCCCAACCATTAACTGTATCTCAGTCACTATCACTTGCTAGGTCTGTAGCATGCACAAAGTAGGTTTGGAGAATATGAGCAGCTCCCTGGTGCTCTTGCCAAAACTCCCACCTTTGTTTTCCACTCCGGAATGCAGATAAGTGGAGAAGCGATTTTACCCTGAGACAAAGTTAAGCCCATTCTAATAGTAAATCATTTACAAACTCTAATACATTAACTGTCATTAGTGCAAAAGTAGTTGTGACACAGGTAGCTGGATGAATCTGCTTGTTGAGGAAGCTCTGGTTTGTAACAATAGTGAGAGGTATAGCCTGCTGAGCCCTTTCCCTGGTCTGTGGCTGAGGCCTCAGTGACATTGCCTCTTTGCCCCATCTTAGGCTTGTTCATCATGCTTAAAGGGCCTTGTCTTCCAGTTGCCACTTCCGGTTCATCTGAACCCCACACAAGCTTCTGGCTTAATTTTCCTATTTCTTTGGGTTTACTTTTTTGCAGTTCAAATCAACTCCAGACCTCCTTCGAGACCAGCAGGAGGCAGCCCCACCAGGCAGTGTGGACCATGTAAAGGCCACCATCTATGGCATCCTGAGGGAGGGGTGAGTTGGGGCCTCCCTTCTTTCTAGTTTCCTTTCTCATCCTCCATGCTCTTTACCCTAACTTCCCTCATCTCTGTTACCTCTTTTCTCCCCTAACCTTTGCTTCTGTCCCTTTATCCTCCAGAAGCCCTGAAAGTGAGACCTCTGTGAGGAGGAAGGTCAGTTTGGTGCTGGAGCAGATGCAGCCCCTGGTGGTGAGTGGCTTTCTCAGGGTTAGGAGTAGGGTCTTTTGGGCCTCAGGACCTGGATGTAGACTCACTTCCTTCCCCTGTGTCTCTGCAGATGGCTTCTCCTGGTTCTGCTAAGGCCCTGGCAGGGCAGGGTGAACTCACCCGAAAAGTGGAAGAGCTACAGCAGAAGTTGGATGAAGAGGTGAAGGTGAGGAGAGAATGGAGGCACAGGAGGGATGTGAAACCACAGGGGAAAACACCTTGGCCTGAACTGGCTCCTCCAAGCAATGGAACCAGCATCCCTGTGTCCTGAGAGACTAGAGTGTGTGCTAAGTCCCAGCAAGGGCTTCTGGGCCATTCTGAGCCTAGGCAGAAGGAGCACATTCATCAGGGGTCCAGCTACTTTTCCTTCCATTTCTTTTGGCAGTTCCTGTCCTGGCTCTGCCGCTTATTGGCTGTATAAATCTTGAGCAAATTACTTACCTCAGTTCTTTTCATCATCATAATAGTGATGGTGATAATAATAGCTGTCATTTATTGAGTATAATTTTTGTAGTAGGTGCTGTCCTAGATGCAATGTAATAATTATAGTGACCCTGTAAAGTATCTTGGACTTTCGAATGAGTAATTGAAGATCAGAGAGGTTAAGTGAATTGCTCAAGGCAGCAAGCTGCAGAGAAGAAATTTAAAAATTTAAGTCAATCGTGTTCTAAAGCCTTTGTATTCTTGCCCCCCTTCCTTTAAAATACTGTTTCCAACAGTATTGCCTGTATGTTGGTACTCAGTAAATGTTGGATTATAACTCCCTTTGTTTCTTGGAAAGCAATGTAGTGTAATAGTTAAAAGGTGAGCTGTGAGTCAAACTAACTGTTTAAATCCTGGTACCCATACTTGTTGGCTTTGTAACACTATGGGCAAGTTCTTTGGCTGTTCTAAGCCTCTGTTTCCTTCCCTATAAAGTGGGTATAATAATTGAATTATATTAGTTATCTATTGCTGTGTAACAAATTATCTCAAAACTGAACAGCTTAGCCTGACCAGGCGGTGGCAAAGTGGATAGAGTGTCAGACTGGGATGTGGAGGACCCATGTTCGAGACCCCGAGGTTACCAGCTTGAGCGCAGGCTCATCTGGTTTGAGCAAGGCTCACCAGCTTGTTGAGCCCAAGGTCGCTGGCTCGAGCAACAGTTCACTCGGTCTGCTGTAGCCCCCAGTCAAGGCACATATGAGAAATCAATCAATGAACAACTAAAGAGCCGCAACGTCTCTTCCTTCCTGTCTGTCTGTCCCTCTCTCTGACTCTCTCTGTCTCTACCACAAAAACAAAAGAAAACAAGAAAACAAAAACAAACCTGAACAGCTTAATGCAAACATCTCTCAGTGTCTGAGGTCCCAGAATTGGGAGCAGTTTAGCTGGGAAGTTCCGGCTCAGGGTCTTTCATGAGGTTCCAGTCAAGATATTGGCTGGGGCAGTAGTCACTGGAAGACTTGACTGGAATGGAGGATTTACTTCTGAAATGGCTTATTCAATGGCTGTTGGTTGGCGGTCTCAGTTCCTTGCTGTGTGGACCTCTTGATAGGACTGCGTCAGTCTCTCTTCCAATATAGGAGTAGCTACCCTCCCTCAGAGTGAGGGATACAAGAGAGAAGGTAAGGAGGGAGCTGCAATGCCATTTGTGTGTGTGTGTGTGTGTGTGTGTGTGTGTGTGTGTGTATGTGTGTGTGTGTGTGTGTGTATGTGTGTGTGTGGTTGAGAGAGGGAGAGAAAGAGAGAGGAAAGGAGAGAGATGAGAAACATCAACTTGTAGTTGCGTTACTTTAATTGTTCAATGATCACTTCTTATACATGCCTTGACTGTCGGGTGATGGGGCTCAAGCTGAGTCAGTGAGCCCTTGTTCAAGCCAGTGACCTTGGGATCATGTTTTGTTTCTTTTTTTTTAATATTTATTTTTTTATTTTATTCATTTTAGAGAGGAGACATAGAATGAGAGAGAGAGAGAGAGAGAGAGAGAGAAAGGGGGGAGGAGCTGGAAGCATCAACTCCCATATGTGCCTTGACCAGACCAGTGCAGGGTTTTGAACTGGCGACCTTAGTGTTCCCAGGTCGATGCTTTATCCACTGTGCCACCACAGGTCAGGCGGGATCATGTTTTTATTGTTTGTTTAAAGTGAGAGGCGGAGAGATAGTGAGACAAACTTGCATACACCTTGACTGGGATCCACCCAGCAACCCCCATCTTGGGCCAATACTTGAACCAATCAAGCCACTGGCTACGAGAAGAAAGGAGAGAGAGAAGGGGTAACGGGAAGGGGAGAGAAGCAGATGATCGCTTCTCCTTTGTGCCCTGATCAGGAAATCAAACCCGGGATGTCCATATGCCGGGCGAACGCTCTATCCACTGAGCCAGCCAGCCAGGGCCGTATCATGTTGAAGATTCCATGCTCAAGCCAGCAACCCTGTGCTCAAGCTGATAGAGTGTGCACTCAACCCAGCAACCTAGGGATTTTGAACCTGGGACCTCAGCGTCTTAGGTTGATGCTCCATCCACTGCGCCGCCACTGATGAGACTGCAGTGCGTTTTTATGACCTAGTCTCAAGCCACGGGTCATTTCCCCCTTTTTCTATTTATTAGATGAGAGTTCCTAAGTCCAGCTCGCACTCAAGGGGAGAGGCTTCATCTTTTGAAAGGAATATCAAAGAACTTGTGGATGTATTTTATTGTTTATTTTTTTTTACAGGACAGAGAGGGTCAGAGAAGGGGATAGATAGGGACAGAAAGACGGGAACAGAGAGAGATGAGAAGCATCAATCATCAGTTTTTTGTTGCGACACCTTAGTTGTTCATTGATTGCTTTCTCACATGTGCCTTGACCGCGGGCCTTCAGCAGACCGAGTAACCCCTTGCTTGAGCCAGCGACCTTGGGTCCAAGCTGGTGAGCTTTGCTCAAACCAGACTAGCCCGTGCTCAAGCTGGTGACTTCGAGGTCTCGAACCTGGGTCCTATCCCATTTCGACGCTCTATCCACTGCACCACCGCCTGGACAGGCTGGATGTATTTTAAACCATCACAAATACCAAGGATTATTATGAGGATTAAATGTAGATAATCTGCATAAATTACAGTGCCTGTTACATAGTGAGTGTCAATAAATGTTAGAATTCCCATTATTTCTTGCCCTTCTCAGAGACTTTCCCTACTCTTCACCTGCTTTTCTTTTCTTTTCCAGAAACGGCAAAAGTTGGAGCCATCACGGGTTGGGCTGGAGCACCAGCTGGAGGAGAAGGCGGAAGAGTGCAGCCGACTGCGGGAGCTGCTGGAGAGGAGGATGGGGGAGGCCCAGCAGAGCACCAAGGAGTGAGTGCAGCTGATGGTGTGCGTGGGGCTGCATGGAGCCTAGGTCAGAATTAGAGGCTGCCCACAGGCCAGGGGAGATGGAATTCTCCAGAAGCCAAAAGGGGCAGACTAGATGGTTTAAAGATAGGACTTTTCTTTACCTTCTCTGGTGGTGGTGCATGAGTTAGGCTACCTGGTTTGCTTCTGTGCCTCTAGCTTTTCATCTGTAAAATGGGGTCAGTGATAGTACCTACCTCACAGGATTGTTGTGAGGATTCCAGTTTTTGCAATGAATGCTGTGTGTGAGGCACTGATCTAGTGTCCTGGGCGTATCCGGGAACCTTACCCATGAAGAGCCCTGCTCTTCAGAAACATAGTTTCTAGTGAGGAGGAAAGATTGTAAACAATAAACATTTTCTTAAGTGGATTTTTCATGTGTGAGAAGGTGATAGGTAGAGTAAGTTACAGGACATCAGGAAGGCCGGTTTGTATATTAAATAAGGTAGTCAGGGGAGGTCTTACTAAGATTTGAACAGACTGTCTGACAAGCAGTGCTCAATAACGTTGTCTGTTAATAATTAGGTTCCAGAACATGAAGCTCCTCCTGGACCAGAGTGAAAGGGTCCGACGTGGGCTGGAGACTCAGGTGATGGAGCTGCAGGACAAGCTGAAACAGGCCCAGGGGCCTGAGCCTGCTAAGGAAGTGCTAATGAAGGTAGGAGCTAGGTTGGGTACCCCAGCCTCTGCTTCCTTTCAGCTAGAGCATCCTCAAAGTATGGGGATACCCCTTAGTGTGCTTTCAGACAGACCAAATAGAGCCCAGAAAAGTGGGTTTCCCTTATCCTAACAAGGCATCTTGGAGGGCAGAGAGCACCTGGTACCACGCCTAACAGATTAATTACAGTGTGCTCAATAGATATTTTTGATTGACTGACTGAATGAATGACTAGACAGGTGAACCCTACTAGGTGGTTACCTCTGGACTTGTACCTTTACTTTCTCCAGGACCTCTTAGACACCCGGGAACTTCTTGAAGAGATCTTGGAAGGGAAACAACGGATAGAGGAGCAGCTGAGGCTGAGGGAGCGGGAGTTGACAGCCCTGAAGGGGGCCCTGAAAGAGGAGGTGGCCTCCCGTGACCAGGAGGTGGAGAGTGTCCGGCAGCAATACCAGAGAGATGCAGAGCAGCTTCGCCGGAGCATGCAGGATGCAACCCAGGCATGAGAACAGCTGGGGCTGGACAGGGGACTTCCCTGAGGTCTCAGTATTTTTGGACTTTTTGTGGTTGTAATAGAAGCTCTCCCTAAAAGGCACATGTGAGATGTAATGAAAACCTTGGTCAGGAAACCTACAAAAGCAGAGGAGGGTGTGCAGGCCAAAAGTACCAGAGGGAGAAGGAGTGTAATCAAAATGGAGGGGTGGACTGTGATTTGGCAGTGAGAGACTTCTGCTAACATCATACCAGGTTCTACTGGGTGTCAGGGTGTGCAGATGGTGTCCTCTGGGCTTGAGTCTTCCCTTCTACATACTCACACTTTGGTTTGAAGAGAGCTCTCCCCTCTGAGCCTCCTGGTCCTCTGACTATCCCCTCCCCTAGGACCATGCTGCATTAGAGGCTGAGAAACAGAGGATGTCGGTCCTGGTGCGGGGGCTGCAGAGGGAGCTGGAGGAGACCTCAGAGGAGACAGGGCATTGGCAGAGCATGTACCAGAAGAACAAGGAGGAGCTTAGAGCCACCAAGCAAGAGTAAGGACCTTGCAGGAATGCTTATCCATGATTCTTATAAATATCCCACTTCCTTTCCACCCATGCTGTGCTCTGTACTCTTATATTTCTTAAACTGCTCTTTTTTATATCAGCCTTTCTCCCTCCTGGGACTGGGTACCCAGTGGGTTGGCCTCCAAGGAGGTGGCCTGCATTGTCCTGCTAACCTCTCCCTGCCTGACCCTGTCTTTTTCCCTTTTAATTCACCTCCCTGGGCTCAGACTCCTGCAGCTGCGGATGGAGAAGGAAGAGATGGAAGAGGAGCTTGGGGAGAAGATAGAAGTCTTGCAAAGAGAATTAGGGCAGGCCCAAGCCGGTGCTGCAGTTTCTCACCAGGCGGAGGAGCTCAAGAAGGTATTTGGGAGTTGGGGGCAGAAGGGCAGGTTATGGCGGTGGGCACCTGCCGCACCTATCCACGAGGGCCCTCACACGAGTGTGGCTCACGCTTGGTTTGCAGGCCTGATCCTGACTGCTCAGCCTTACCTCTTCACAGCACACAGTCCAGCAGGGCTAAGGGCAGGTCTCATTGAATACAGAAGTTTCTAGTGGAAAAGGCTTTCAGTGGCCAGGTTGAGTAACATTTCCAGAGGCTGCTGGCTGCTTCCCAAGAGACCTCATGAGTAGTGGCATTTAGGTGGATATGTGAAACTTCAGGGTCATTTTTTATAAGCTTGGAAACCTAATTTGGTCACATACCAAGGGTTGCTCTGTCTCTCTGAGGGTACTCATTAGCTACATTTATGAAACAAACGTTTACATTAAAATGCCAGTTTATTTACTTACAATGAGAATTATTGTCACATGGAATAAATACTTGCATTGGCATGGCCAGCTGACCTACATGGGAAGCCAGATGGTAATTTGAAAGCTGCTTAGAGAGTACAGAATCTAGACACAGAATTAAATGTTTTATCATACATGGATATTTTATAAATGTTAAGGGCATATAATTGAAGTGAACACAAATAATTTTGTCAAATTCTTAGTAGTAGTTTATAAAGGACAAGAAAGTAACTAATTGCTTTGGGTGATTTAGAAACTTAGGGCCCTGACCAGTTGACTCAGAGGTAGAGTGTTGGCCTGGTGTGTGGAAGTCCCAGGTTCAATTCCTAATCAGGGCACTGAGGAGAAGTGACCATCTGCTTCTCCACCCCTCCCCCTTCTCTCTCTCTCTTTCCCTCTCTTTCCCTGTCTCCCCGCTTCCCCCGCAGCTATGGCTCAAATGGTTTAAGCAAAGTTGGCTTCGGGTGCTGAGGATGGCTCCATGGCCTCACCTCAGGCACTAAAATAGCTCGGTTGCCAAGCAATGGTGCAGCGGCCCAGTAGGGGGCTTTCTGGGTGGATCCAGGTTGGGGTGCATGTGGGAGTCTGTCTCTCTGCATCCCCACCTCTCACTTAATAAAAAAAGAAAAAATTTTCATTAAGTGTAGGGAACTGGCATTATGGTCTCCTGAGTATCCTTCTAGGTCTACATTTCTATGATTCACAATGCTGGTTTCAAATCCATAGTAGGTGCTCAGTTAACAAGTATTAATTAATCAGTGTTTATGTATCATATCTTTACAACTGCCTAATTGTAATCAAGGTAATCAGTTTGTTTGTTTTTTTACAGGGACAGAGAGAGAGTCAGAGAGAGGGGCAGATAGGGACAGACAGACAGGAACAGAGTCATCAGTTTTTCGTTGCGACACCTTAGTTGTTCATTGATTGCTTTCTCATATGTGCCTTGACTGTAGGCCTTCAGCAGACTGAGTAACCCCTTGCTGGGGCCAGCGACCTTGGGTCCAACCTGGCGAGCTTTTTGCTCAAGCCAGATGTGCCCGCACTCAAGCTGGCGACCCCAGCGTCTCGAACCTGGGTCCTCCACATCCCAGTTTGACGCTCTATCCACTGCGCCGCTGCCTGGTCCAGCGGTAATCATAGTTTTAAATAATAAAAGAAATTTAGCTTGATATGATTTTCCAGATACATAGAAGCCTGAACTTACAACAAAATATTTGGGGGTGTTAACCAAATATACTTTGGTGGGTATATTTAATTTAAAATATTCTTAGGAAGTGAACAAATATCAAGGATAGTCTGAAATCTGTTCACTATATTAGTTGACATAGTGAGCCTGGACATTCCTTGAATAATCTCAGTTGATGTATTATGCTGGATAAAGCTAAAAAGCTAGAAAATAATAACTAATATATCATTTATTTCATACATTAAGTGTATTTTTAAAATATTTTTGTTATTTTAATTTTTTTCTTTTAGGTGAAAGAAGGGGAGGTAATGAGGCAGACTCCCACATGTACCCTGATTGGGACCCACCCAACAGCCCCATCTTGGACCGATGCTAGAGTACCAAGCAATTTTTAGTGCCTGAGGCTAATGTGCTCCAACGGAGCTATCCTCAGTGCCTGGGGCTACACTTGAACCAACTGAACCACCAGCTGTGGGAAGGGAAGAGGGAGAGAAGGGTAAGACCGAGGGGGAAAGAAGCAGATGGTCGCTTCTCCTGGGTGCCCTGACCAGGAATCGAACCTGGGACATCCATATGCCAGGCTGATGCTCTATCCACTGAGCCACTAGCCATGGCCACATTAAGTGTATTTTATCAAGTATTTGCTCAATAAACAAAGTATACATTAGGAAAATGGACTAACCCAGTTCAACTGAGACCATACATTAGAGGTCTCCAAACTACGGCCCGCGGGCCAAATTGCGGCCACCTGAGGCCATTTATCCACACCCACCCCCCACCGTACTTCCAGAAGGGGCACCTCTTTCATTGGTGGTCAGTGTACGGAGTACTATATGTGGCGACCCTCCAACGGACTGAGGGACAGTGAACTGGCCCCCTGTGTAAAAAGTTTGGGGACCCCTGCCATACATCATGCTATTTTTCTTTTTCTTTATAACTAGTTTTGTTAGTGTCTTGCACTAACAAAACTAATTTAATATATGTTATATAGACCTGACCTGTGTTGTCCCAGGGGATAAAGCATCAACCTGGAACGCTGAGGTTGCTCGTTTGAAACCCTGGTCTCGCCTGGTCAAGGCACATATGGGAGTTGATGCTTTTCTCCACTTCTCTCTCTCTCTTTCTCTCTCTTTCCCTCCCCTTTCTCAAATGAATAAATTTAAATATGTGTGTGTGTGTTAGGCTGAAAGCCTAATTATGGTATTTTTAAAATTTCAGAAGTAGCTAATAGCTAAAGAATTAGAACCAGAACATACATTTTAATTTTTTATTTTTTTTTATTTTATTCATTTTAGAGAGGAGACACAGAATGAGAGAGAGGAGAGAGAGAGAGAAAGGGGGGAGGAGCTGGAAGCATCAACTCCCATATGTGCCTTGACCGAACCAGTGCAGGGTTTTGAACTGGCGACCTCAGTGTTCCCAGGTCGACGCTTTATCCACTGCGCTACCACAGGTCAGGCACATTTTAATTTTTATGAAAAGAAATCAGAGCAGCACCAGTATTTATTGTATCACATATTTTTTGTGTGTGTGTGTGTGTGTGACAGAGAGAGGGACAGTTAGGGACAAACAGACAGGAAGGGAGAGAGATGAGAAGCATCAATTCTTCGTTGCGGCACCTTAGGTGTTCATTGATTGCTTTCTCATATGTGCCTTGACCAGGGGGCTACAGCAGACTGAGTGAACCCTTGCTCAAGCCAGTGGCCTCGGGGTTTTCAAACCTGGGTCCTCTGTGTCCCAGTCTGATGCTCTATCCACTGCTCCACTGCCTGGTCAGGCTTTGGTTTTCTTTTCTTTTTTTAAAGATTTTATTTACTGATTTTAGAGAGAGGAGAGGGAGAGAGAGAGAATGAGAGAAAGAGAGAGAGAAAGGTGGTGGAGGGGAACAGGAAACATTAGCTCAGTTGCTGCTCATTTGTGCTTTGACTGGGCAAGCCTGAGGTTTCAAACCAGCGACTTCAGTATCCAGGCCTTTTCCACTGCACCATCACAGGTCAGGCATATTATGGTTTTCAAACTATTTTTTTTAACAACCAATCCTTTTTTATCCATACTCTCATTTGCTGTCATCTACACATAATTTTATATTTAAAATAATTTTTTAAAATTTATTCATTCATTTTAGAGAGAGAAGAAGGGAAAGAGATAGAGACAGAAACATTGATCTATTTCTGTATGTTCCCTGACTGAGGATCAAACTGGCATCCTTTCCATATAAGGATGTTGCTCTAACCAACTGAGCTTATCTGGCCAGGGCTCCACGTACTTTTTTTAATGGACATTTATTTCATATGCCATGCTATAAAATTCACCCTTATAAAGTGTATAGTCTAATGATGTTAAGTATATTCATAAAGTTGTACAACCGTCACCACTATCAAACTACAGAATATTTTATCACCCAGAAAGATGCCATACCCATTAGCAATCACTCTCCCCATTCCCAGTAACCAGTAGTCTACTTTCTGTCTATAGATTTGCTTATTCTGGATCACATTTTTATTTTATTTTATTTTTTTTTAGTGAGAGAAAGAGAGCAAGAGAGAGGATAGACAGGGACAGACAGATAGGAAGGGAGAGAGATGAGAAGCATCAGCTTGTAGTTGTGGCACTTTGGTTCACTGTTTGCTTTTTCGTATGTGCTTTGACCCAGTACTCCAGTTGAGCCAATGACCCCTTCCTCAAGTGAGAGAGTTTGGGCTTAAGCCAGTGACCATGGGGTCACATCTATTATCCCACGTTCAAGCTGGGGAGCCCATGCTTAAGTCAGCAAACCTGGGTTTTGGAACCTGTGTCCTCAGCATCCTAGGTCGATGCTCTATCCACTGTGCCACTGCCTGGTCAGGCTGAACAGTACATTTAAATGGACTCAGAATATTTGGCTTTTTATGTCCAGTTTCTTTCACCTAGCATAATGTTTTTCAAGGTTTACTCATGTTTAGCAATTATCAGTACTTTATTTTTTATGGTTGAATAATATTCCAGTGTATGGATATACCGCATTTGTTTATCTGTTCACCAACTGATGGACATTTGAATTATTTCTCCATTTTAGCTATAATGAATAATGCTGCTGTGAACATTCATGTACAAGTTTTTTTTTGTTTTTTTTACAAGGACTGAAAGAGAGTCAGAGAGAGGGATAGATAGGGACAGACAGACAGGAACGGAGAGAGGTGAGAAGCATCAATCATTAGTTTCTCGTTGCTGTTATGACACCTTGGTTGTTCATTGATTGCTTTCTCACATGTGCCTTGACTGCGGGCCTTCAGCAGAGCAAGCAACCCCTTGATGGAGCCAGCGACCTTGGGTCCAAGCCAGCGACCTTGGGTCCAAGCCCACGCTCAAGCTGGTGAGCTCGGGGTCTCAAACCTGGGTCTTCCACATCCCAGTCCAACGCTCTATCCACTGCGCCACCGCCTGGTCAGGCCATGTACAAGTTTTTAATAAGCATGTTTTCAGTTCTCTTGGACATACACCTAAGAGTGGAATTTCTGGGTCATATGATAACTCCATGATTTGAAACACTGCAAACCACTTTCCCAGGTAGCCACACCATTTTACATTTTCTCCAGAAATGTGAAAGAGCAGTTTCTCCACATTCTGGCATCCCAGGTTGGCCCTGTTGCCATTCCCCTTCCCTCCTAGGAGCTGCGCCGGACACAGCAGGAACTTAAGAAGCTTCGAACAGAGCAGCAGAGCCAGGAGGTGGCTGGACGACACCGGGAGCAGGAGCTGGAGAAGCAGTTGAGGGTCGAGGCTGATCGAGGCCGGGGGCTGGAACAGCAGAACATTCAGCTGCATAAAACCATCCAGCAACTGAGACAGGACTGTGAAGAGGCTTCCAAGGCAAGGGGAGTGGGCACAGGGCTTAGGAGGTGGAGACTGAGGGGTCTGGAGGGCTGAGGAACCAGAGGGCGTGGAAAATTACGTGTCATGGGTATGTACAGACCAGGTCCCTGGTCCTAGGTGTGTGGTTAAAGCAGCCAGGATTTGGCAGGGGGTGGCTGGGCTGCCCCTGGTGATACCCACTGCATCTCCATAAGGGTGGATTCTCAGAGAAACCTCTGGCTGGCAGCACTATTCTACTTTAAGTCCAGTTCTTGTGGCCTCCTTTCGGGATGGTTTCCTGGGAGCGGTCAGGATCCTTGAGCCCTAGGGTCTGAGCCGCCACTCTGAATGGCCGCAGGCTCAGATGGCAGCAGAGGCAGAGGCGTCAGTGCTGGGGCAACGTCGGGCAGCAGTGGAAACGACGCTTCGGGAAACCCAGGAGGAAAATGATGAATTCCGACGGCGCATCCTGGGTCTGGAGCAGCAGCTGAAGGAGGCGCGAGGCCTGGCGGAGGGTGGGGAAGTGGCGGAGGCTCGGCTTCGGGACAAGGTGCAGCGGCTAGAGGTCAGTGTTTCTAGTGACCTCGTTGGCTTCCTCCAGGCCCTTTCTCCTCTAGTTCCTGGTTAAATTCTCAGCTATCACTTTTATTTTGCATTTAGTGTGGTTCTGTTTGCCCCCAAACCTTCTGTTCACCTTGCGTTTATATACTGAGTGTGTTTTTGTGTGAATGCCCCAGGCTTTGCTCTGGCATCTTTGTCTCTTATTGCCCAACCCTTGCATGTTTGTGTCTTGATTCCTTTGCTACTTCCTCTGAGCCCGTTTTCATTGCTTGCCCTTTTCTTCCTCCTCTCTCCCATCTACTTACCTCCAAATGGCTAGAGCCCAAGCTTTTCTTTCTTTCGGTCCAACCCCTCTGTCCTAGGCCGAGAAGCACCGCCTGGAGGAGGCCCTGAATGCAGCTCAGGAAGAGGAAGGGAGCCTGGCAGCAGCCAAGCGGGCCCTGGAAGTTCGCCTGGAAGAGGCCCAGCGTGGGCTGGCCCGCATGGGGCAGGAGCAGCAGGCACTCAACCGGGCCCTTGAGGAGGAGGCAAAGCAGCGGGAGGCACTCCGGCGGGGCAAGGCTGAGCTGGAAGAGCAGAAGCGTTTGCTGGACAGGACTGTGGACCGACTGAACAAGGAGGTGGGCATGGCGGCCTGGGCTCAGGAAGAGGTCCAGCTCATTCAGAAGCTGGCCTGGGGGGCAGGGTAGATGTGGGTCCGAATGTGTGCTGTTTGCTTTCCTCAAGTTCATTGTTGGGGAGGCCATGGTCAAACCTTCAGAGAATGGCATCCTTCCTACTGCCCCTACATGATTTTGCCCTTTTCCCCACATCCCATTTCTTTATGGTCTTAATCCTAAGAAATATCTCCTAGAATTGTCCTTTAGAAGTCTATAAGACCTAAACATAAGAATCTTCATTGGGAGAATTTTATAATTGGAGTAGGAGATAGAGAGAGGGAGAAAAAGATATAAATTATTTGTTTTCAGCTAAAGTTGTCCTTCTAATCCTTTTCTTTATAAAACTAGAGCAGCCCTGGCTGGTTAGCTCAGCTGTAGAGCTTCGGGTCGACCTGGTATGTGGAAGTCCCAGGTTCAATTCCTGGCCAGGGCATACAGGAGAGGCACCCATCTGCTTCTCCACCCTTCCCCCTCTCCTCTCTCTCTTCCCCTCCTGCAGCTAAGGATCCATTGGAGTAAAGTTGGCCCAGGCACTGAGGTCTGCTCCATGGCCTCCACCTCAGGTGCTAGAATGGCTCTGGTTGCCCCAGATGGGCAGACCATTGCCCCCTAGTGGGCTTGCCATGTGGATCCGATTGGGCGCATGTGAGAGTTTGTCTTTCAGCCTCCTCACTTCTCACTTCAGAAAATAAAAAAAAAAACAACAAAAACAAAACTAGAGCAAACACCTAGTATAGTTTATCAAGCCTGAAATGTACATTTTATCTCTGAAATTGAGTTCTGTTTTATGAGTGATGGTATGTAATAGTTCAATTGGCAAATTTTTCTTCTCTTTTTTTTTTGTGACAGAGACAAAGAGCGAGACAGAGAGAGGGACAGAAGGGACAAACAGGAAGGGAGAGAGATGAGAAGCATCAATTCTTCATTGCGACTCCTTAGTCTCCTTAGTTGTTCATTGATTGCTTTCTCATAAGTGCCTTGACTGGGGGGCTACAGCAGAGCAAGTGACCCCTTGCTTAAGTGAGTGACCTTGAGCTCAAACCAGCAACCTTGGGCTTCAAGCCAGAAACCTTTGGGCTTAAGCTAGCAACCATGGGGTCATGTTTATGATCCCACGCTCAAGCCAGCAACCCCGTGCTCAAGTTGGTGAGCACCTGCTCAAGCCAGTTGAGCCCTCGGACAAATTTTTCTTAATGGGATACTTGTAATCACTGGCATTTAGGTTTGCTGAAATAAAGTTTCTATGGTTTACTTTGTATCAGGTACTGTTTTAAGTACTGTACTTAATTAACTAATGTAATTCTCCCAACAACTTTGTGAGGTAGGTACTATTATCTCATTTTACGGATGGGGAACTGAGACCCAGAGCAGATAATAACTTGCCTATGATCACATAGCTCAGTGGTTCTCAAAGTTTTTGAAATCGGGGCACATTTAAAATCTTACAAATAATTGAAGGCGCACTATATACAAATTTCAGAGAAATATAATAATTAAGTCAAATATTAAAGAAAAAACATACAAAGTCCAAGCGTGCTTTTATGGTAATTAAACAAAATAAATACGACAAAATTAAATTTATTCTGACATTAAAAAACATTTTTATGTTACATTTTTTGAGTTATGCTTTTTAGAATTCGTAAAAAAGAGGGGTTAAAATATTAAAACACGACAAAAATATTATCTTTTTATATATATAGATACATCCTTAATAAGATTTAGTAAATTCGGCAGGTAGGTCCTGGCACAAATGTGTTAAGTTTTTTCATTCTTATGTTTATAAGAAACATGAGCCTGATGTGTCCTAGCAATTTCTTCAATGTTTGGGCATATATTTGAAAGGCAAACTCTCTTTTCCTTGTCAATACATTGAAAAATTCCTCTCTTTTTACTCTTAGTTGTGTTGAGGGTAGAAAATCCTAACTCACATAAATAGGATGTTGAAAATTGTAGTAAAATGTTTAAAGCTTTTTTAGATATTGCTACATATTCTTCTTTTATAGAAATCCAAAAGGCTTCAAGAAACAATTCCTTATGTTTTATCATCAATCCATGATCAGTGGATATAGCTGCCAGTTCTTCTTCTGTTAATGTTAAGCCAAAAACACTTAAAGCTTCCATGAATGGGTTTCTAATTCAATTGTTCAGTGTTAAGTAATAGAAAATGCTATAAATTAAATTCTGCCCATCAGTCTTCAAGTCCAATTTTTAAAATTAATTAATTTATTTATTTTTATTTTTTTTACAGGGACAGAGAGAGAGAGTCAGACAGAGGGATAGATAGGGACAGACAGACAGGAACAGAGAGAGGTGAGAAGCATCAATCACCAGTTTCTCGTTGCCATTGCGACACCATAGCTGTTCATTGATTGCTTTCTCACATGTGCCTTGACCGCGGGCCCCCAGCAGACCAAGCAACCTCCTGCTGGAGCCAGCGACCTTGGGTCCAAGCTGGCGAGCCCTTGCTCAAACCAGATGGGCCCGCACTCAAGCTGGCAAGCTCGGGGTCTCGAACCTGGGTCTTCCGCATCCCAGTTCGATGCTCTATCCACTGCGCCACCACCTGGTCAGGCCAAGTCCAATTTTATTTACACTTAACTTTTGCTCACTTCCAGAATCAGATTTAATATCATGCTTTTTTTTGAGAAATCTATCCATTTTATTTGGGTGTGTTTATCTAAAAATAATATTGATGTGTTAATAATAAATATAATGATGATATGTTAACAAAAAGAGTGGTATTTCCATAATGAATGGTGTAATAGAGTAACTATATTTTTATATTTGGGCACATGCCGTGAACCAGCACAGCTAGTAATTCCAGGTCCTGAGTGGGAACGGTGCAGAATTAAGAAAATACATGAAATTAAGAAAATATGGGGTTGGGAGGGCCCTGTAATTGCTGCTGGCAAGAACAAAGCGAGCCTAAAAATTGCATCTTGCTTTAGTTATAGGGCAAAGTGGGCCACTAGCAAATCAATGAGATCTTTGATCATGTTTCTAAGGCAACCCAAGAATTTTACCAAGTGCAGAAAACCCCTACCATACATATCATCTTAACTTTACACCAAACAAAGGATAGAAGAAACTTGCCTCCTGTCTTTCCGGGGAACATGGGGGGTAGTGTAAACAATGCAGCACCACAGCTTAACAGCCTTTTGCAACCTAATCAGGCAGGTGAGGTGGGGCATCGGGCAGACTGTCAACTTAAAGCCAATTCCCCACACCTCTGTCTCCCCAAAATCTAAACTCCAAAAACCCAGTTGGTTTTTTGGTCCCCAACAGGTACATTTCTCTGGAATACCGTAGGGTGCACCTGGAAATCTTCCAGGGCGCACCAGTGCACCCTGGCGCACACTTTGAGAACCACTGACATAGCTAGTAAGTGGTAGGCTAGGATTTAAACCCGGCAATCTGTATATTACTGGTAGCTATACCAGTATCCTAGCCCAGGAGAGATCAAGAGAGGGTTGCTTCGGCAGAAAGGAGGCCCTGGGAGTCTTGGGATCCTGGGCCCAAAGGAAGAACAGAGGCATCTGTGAAAGAGGTGAGTGCTGAAAACGCTCTTTTCTGTGTGTCTCAGCTGGAGCAGATGGGGGACGACTCAAAGGAAGCCCTGCAGCAGCTCCAGGCCCAGCTGGAGGATTATAAGGAAAAGGCACGGCGGGAGGTGTCAGATGCCCAGCGCCAGGCCAAGGAATGGGCCAGTGAAGCTGAGAAGACCTCTGGGGGACTGAGTCGGCTTCAGGATGAGGTAGGAGCATAAGGAGAGTGGGAACCCTCCCAGTGTTCTTGGTTTGAAGGTATTTGCCTCTTTTTTTTTTAAGTCTATTTATTTATTTATTTATTTATTTATTTATTTTTGAGAGAGAGAGAAAGGGAGAGGGAGAAGAGAGAGATAAGAAGTGTCAACTTCATTTTAGTTGTTTATGGATTGCTTCTCATATGTGCCTTGATGGGAGAAGGGGGATTCAAGTTGACCCAGCGACCACTTGCTCAAGCCAGTAACTTTGGGCTCAAGCCAGCGGCCTCAGGATCCTGTCAATGATCCTAGCTGGCAAGGTCACACCCTAGCCAGGAACCTCGTGGTTTTGAACTGGGGCCTTCAGTGTCCCAGGCTGACACTCAATCCACTGAGATACCACCGGTCAGGCTAAAGTATTTGCCTGTTGGGTTTTTTCGTTTGTTTGTTTTTTAGGGAGAGAGAGGGACAGACAGGAAAAGACAGACAGGAAGGGAAAGAAATGAGAAGCATCAATTCTTCATTGTTGCACCTTAGTTGTTCATTGATTGCTTTCTTATCTGTGCCTTGGCTGGGGGGCCAGCTGAGCCAGTGACTTTTGGGCTCAAGCCAGTGACCATGGGGTCATGTCTATAATCCCACAATTAAGCCAGCAACACTGTACTCAAACTGTTGAGCCTGCTCTCAAGCTGGATGAGCCTGTGCTGAAGCCGGCGACCTTGGGCTTTCAAACCTGGGTCCTCTGCGTCCCAGGCCAATGCTTTATCCACTGCTCCACTGCCTGTTCAGGCAGTATTTTCCTCTTAACTAAACCTGTGGCCCAGGGATCCTGGGAGACCTGGGCTCAGGTCTAACCACTTTGAGTGACATACTAAGGTGAGCAAGGGTAAGGTCTACCCCAGGCACAGACAATAAGGGATGCATTGTCTGTAGAGCAGGAATTTTCAAACTCAGCTGCACATTAAAGTCACCTGGGAAATTTATTTTAAATTCCAGTGCCCAAGATACATTCTGTACCATTTAAATAATATAATAATCCTTGGGGATTAGTAGTCTAAAAGTTCTCGGGTGATTCAAATTTGTACAGAAAAGTGTGAATGTATGTGTGTGTGTGTTCTTAGGGTTTTAGACCTTTTTAAAAATTTATTTATTGAGAGAGAGTGAGAGGAAGAGAGATGAGACGCATCAACTCCTACTTGTAGCACATGAGTTGTTCATTGATTGCTTCTCATATGTGCCTTGACATGGAGGGCTCAAGCCAAACCAGTGACCCCTTGCTCAAGCCAGCGACCTCTGGGCTCAAGCCAGTGACCTTGATCTCACACTCAAGCTGGCAACCTCATGCTCGAGCTGGCAACCCTTCACTCAAGCTGGTAACCTTGGGGTTCTGAACTGGGAACCTCAGTGTTCTGGGTCAGTGCTCTATTCTCTGCACCACCACCAGTAAAGCTGTACAGAGAATTCTTAAGCAATGAAGAAAATGGACTAACAGTCAATCTGCTTTATATTATCACCATGCACTGGTAATTCTAAAGAATGCCAGCAGTGAACCATTTCTCCCTGTAGGTGCGTATTGCTCCCACTCCTCAATTCCCACCTCACTTCTCCAAGCTATTGCATTTTTCCCTTCTGCCCAGACCCAGAGACTACGGCAGGCCCTGCAGGATTCCCAGGCTGATCGGGACACAGCCCGTCTGGACAAGGAGCTTCTGGCCCAGCAACTACAGGAGCTGAAGCAACAGGCGGAGAACAAAAAACGCTCTCAGGATGATAGGACCCGGCAACTCAAGGGCCTTGAGGTGGGGACATTGTGTGCTGGCCTACAGTAGTGTGTGAATGAGGGGGCCTGGGACTTGGCACAGGTGGGACTTCTGTGGGCAAAGGAGCCAGGATACTCCAACCTTCTTTCTCCTCTAAGGTTCAAACAGTGGCAGCTCCCAGCTGCTGGATTGTGTTTTACTGCAGTGTTTTAAAGGACTTTGAATTAAATGCCTCTGTTTAGGAACTTATGAATGTCACATAAAAATTTAGATCTGTCTTTCATACATTTGGAAAATATGGTAACGCTGACCTTTGAGGCCTGAGTTTTCTGCATGGCAGCAGTTGGCAGGAGCAGCTGAGCAGCAGCATTTCTGTTTTAGAGTGAACATAGGCCTTCAGTTAGCTGTCTTTGACAATAATAAAAATAATAACAGCAGCAGCAGCAACCACTTCTGTATTGTGCTTTGTACCAAGCACTTAAGATTCATTTAATCCTCAGAATACCCCTGAGGAGTAGGAAGTCTTTTTTTCTCCATCTTCTAGATGAGGAAAACTGAGGCACAGAGAGAGTAAACACCTCTACTGCCCCTCTGCTAGGAAGGTGATACATCTGACTTTTACATCTAGGCCGGCTGGCCTCCAAGCTTCTACATGGTACTGCCTGGCTTGTGTATGCTACCCCAGTCCATGCCCTGGTGCTTCAAGGTCTCTCTCGATCTCGGTCTTGGCTAGCACTTTGGCTTCTGTTTTCCCATTAGGGAAATAGGGTGTCCCCAGTGAGGAGTAGATTCTGGGGTTTGTCATTTTGCCAATGGCCCAAGACCAGAGCAGCTCCCACTTTTTCCCCTTGATGCCACACCTGGTCAGCAGAGGGCACCCACTCTGTGGTGGCTCAGGCCGGAGGCAAGGACCAACAGGGTATGGGGTTGTGTGAGAGAAAAAAGGTTGGAGGCTTGGCTTTGAGAGGGTCCTGATTGGAGTTTAGCATTCTGGGGTCCAGCACCTGGGGCAGAATCAACCTGCTGTCCCTCTGCTGCAGGAAAAAGTCTCGCGGCTGGAGGCAGAGTTAGATGAGGAAAGGAGCACTGTGGAGCTGCTGACCGACCGGGTGAATCGCGGCCGGGACCAGGTAACTCCTTCCTTCCCTGCATCTGTGTTTACCCCTGCTGACAGAACCTCTGGGGCCTCTCCAAAACAATTCCACCTCCATCTTTCATAATCTGGGGAGTTCTGGCTGCAGATGTGTGTGTGGCTGGCTCTGCTTCAAGGTCTCCCACTGCTTCAGGAAGGCTTATCAGGTTTCCTTAGGTGGAAAGAAGCCAGGAATTTGAGTGAAGGAAGCAATCCTGGTGGCCTATGCTACTGTGACCTCAGTCTGGGCTGTTCCCATTCAGAATGGATGTTACTTCCTGGTGGGACTGAGGAGGCCCTGTTTAAATTCTGTGGCTCCTCCCCTTTGAATAGGCTGTGATTTCTGAGTTACCTGGGAACTTTTGGGATTCAGGGTTCAGAGAGCATCCTGCAGGTACTCTTCCTCACTTGGTTCAGCTCGATGGTTCATCATCAGCCCTCCCTGAGTCTGGTTCCTTTCACCCACCCCCTAGGTAGACCAGCTAAGGGCAGAACTCATGCAGGAGAGGTCCTCTCGGCAGGACCTGGAGTGTGACAAAATCTCCCTGGAGAGACAGGTGAGGGGAAAGGGTGGGAGTCTTGGGGATACATTACAAGTGGTGGGTAGAATGACCATGGGAGGGACCAGAAGAAGAGTGCTAACTATGGAGGCTTTCTGTCTTTCTAAGAACAAGGACTTGAAGAGTCGGTTGGCCAGCTCAGAAGGCTTTCAGAAGCCCAACACCAGCCTCTCTCAACTTGAATCCCAGATTCGGGAGTTGCAGGAGCGGCTACAGGCTGAAGAGAGGTGATATGAGCCCATATTTCCTCTCTCCCTCTGGGCTTGTCTCCTCTGGGCACTCCATCTTCTACCTCAGACATGACCAACCTGGCCCAATCTTCTGGGAGAACTTCTCTTTATAGAGAGCAGAGTTGCAGAATTTTTAAAATGTGAATGATGTCTATCTCCCTAGTTCTTTGGATCTGCCCTAGATTCTCCCTGATCTAATAGTGGGGCTCACGACAGAGGAATCCTCGGAGGCACTAGGGGGCCAAGTAGCAGTCTCTTTAGAAATGGTGACAGCCATAGATATGCCCTTACCGCATTGTCTTAGGGAGAAGACAGTTCTGCAGTCCACCAACCGAAAACTGGAGCGGAGGGTTAAAGAGCTGTCCATCCAGATCGATGATGAGCGGCAGCATGTCAATGACCAGAAAGACCAGGTAAGGAGCACAGCCAGGGACAAGCAACCATGCGGCCAGCACATCCTGCATTTGCTTGAATGCCAAAGTTGGGCCCATCTCATAGGTCTTCCAAACTTAATACTTTCCTCGTATAAGGACAGAGATTTGACTGAAAGGACTGGGTTAGAGGAAACAAATGAAGCACATGTTTTGAGTGCCTATGATGTTCTACCTTCTCTAAGTGTTACATATGTATTAACTCATTTAATCCCCAAGTCAAATCTGTAAGGTTAGGGAACTTGTCCATGGTCCCAACATTTTTCTAGGGGCAGCGGTCCCTTGTCAAGATTGCTACAGGGAGGGTCCCAGGCCATGGTGTTTTCAAATGCATTTCTAATGTGGGGGCTTGGTATCTTGCCCAGCTAAGCCTGAGGGTGAAGGCTTTAAAGCGGCAGGTGGATGAAGCAGAAGAGGAAATTGAGCGACTGGATGGCCTAAGGAAGAAGGCCCAGCGTGAGCTGGAAGAGCAGCATGAGGTCAATGAACAGCTCCAGGCCCAGATCAAAGCGCTGGAGAAGAAGAACTCCTGGTATGGGCTGCTTTTCTGCCCTTGCCCCACCGGGATAGTGAAGCAAGAATGGGATGGGCTCTCCTGGCTGATCTTTAGGGAGAGGAGGATCTCTCAGATGGGACTTTGAAATCACTGATTCCTTGCTGGAAGCCAGTATGATTACCTTTTAGTATCAGCCCCCATTCTATACCCCACCTCCTCAAATCTCTGATTAGTGGGGGATCTTGGGAGTAACTTTAGGTCTTAAAAGAATTGGGAGTCTCTAGCATGAAAAGTGTGGCTGTCTAAATCTTCCTACCTCCCTCCATTACCAGTATTCCTCTCTCTGATTCAGGCGCAAAACTTCCCGTTCAGCTGCTGAGTCAACCCTCCAACACGAAGGGCTGAGCTCAGATGAGGAATTCGACAGTGTGTATGATCCTTCCTCTATCGCATCACTGCTTACGGAGAGCAACCTGCAAACCAGCTCCTGTTAGCTCACGGTCCACAAGGGCCCAGAAACCATGGCTTGAGGTCTATCCTGGCCAGCCCTGCTTTGCCCTGCCTCAGATGCCTCATTCCTGCAGGAGACCAAACATTCAGACCTGAGACAGGGAGGGTGTGAGTGATAGTGATAAAAGGGTATCAGCACTAAGGTGGTAGACAGACTCTTTTCTCTCTGGAGGAGTGGGTATTTTAGGCCCTTAAGTGAGTACTTATCTGAGCCCTTAAGTGCCGAGTCCTCCTCTTCTCCCTCACAGTGCCAGGATGGTTAGCATATAGGCTGAGGGGGACTGTGCAGGACAGGAAGAGAAATTGTGATGTATGTAAAGCTTTATTTCTTTAGCCCATAATCCTCAGGCTCAGGGAAATACCCGAGGTAATTCTGTTCCCTTGACTCCTGCAACCTGCTTGCATCCCACTCTGGAGCACAGTGAGGGGAACGTGGGTAATGGACATGCTGGCGTGGCTCTACCTGCTCCTTGATGCTTCTCTTTGCACAGTTATGGGGCCCATGTGGTAGTCCTCACCCCCCTCCAATCCTACTTTTTTCTTCCCCAGGCCAGTGGATCCAGGAAACCCTTTCTTCTCCCCTTTCCATCTTCACCATTCCTAAGTTCCTTCTTTCTTCTCAGTGCCTTACCCATGGTGAGGAGATAAGGATGCTCTTCTTGCCTTTTATGCCTGCACATTCATACCTCTCCAAGGACCAGCCTTTTCCCAGCCAGAGCCCTCTGCCTCTCCTGTGGCTCCAGTGGCTGGTGGATAGAGCTACTGGCTTCTCTGCCAATGAGCCCCTGGGAGAGGGACTTTGGTAGCACCATGATCAGGTGGTGGGGCCTTGTTCTGCTCAGGGTTTCCATCCTTCCTCCTCTCCTTTTATGACTATGGATGTGTTTATAAGGTGGTTGTACCTGGGAACCCTGATAATTGTCTATACAAGTTGAAAAGCAAAGGTTTCAGGCCTTCCCTGTGGCCTTTCTTGTGGCTTTCTCTGACCAGATGTGCTTATCCTCAGTGGAGAACCGAAGAACCCTTATCTCAGGAGCGTAGACCTGCGACAGGGCTTCCTAACTGAGGCTAAAGGTAGACTATTGGTAGAAATGGGGAAGGCATGGGGGATGTATTTATTCCTCCTTTGGGTTTTGGGGAGAGCTAAGCCCTGGTGGGGAAGAGATAAAGGAGATGATTGACCTCATTTCCTAAGCAGGCTCTGTGAGGAGCCTGGGGAAAAAAGAAGGCTGTTCTCACTAATGACTTGTAATGTCATGATTTTTAAAATTCTCTGCATATCATATATTTTCTCCCAAATCAGTCCAGCATTGCTTTTTTATTTTAAATTAAATATTAAAATTGTATATCTATACTGAAATCCTTGGCTTGTCTCATTTTTTTCCTGGCTCATATGGAGGGCCATTTATTATGAGAAACCATTTTAACTGCACAACTTGGAGGCGAAGTTGGGGTTTTCTTTGCCTCACTTTTAGAGGCCCCTTAAAACAGATCAGATGGGACCTAAGGAACTAAGAAGTGTTTTAGCACTTTCATTTTCTCCTAAGCAAGCTTCTGGAAATAACAAGGTCAGTAAATGCCTTCTTTGAAGATTAGAGGAGACACCAGAACTGGGTTTTATTCCCTTGTTGCATAGAAATATCTCCAACAGGTACAAAGACACCCGTCGAGGTCCAACCTGGGATGTAGAGAAGCTTCTGTCCTCCCTGCCCTTGTGTTGCCTTGAAGAGGGAGCTAGTTGTTCAACAGAGGCTATTGCCAGATTCAGGGGCACTATCCAATCAAGAGTGGGTCTATCTCTTCCTGTCTGCCTTCCATGTGGACCATAGCCCAGTGGAGCAGCCACCTGCAGAGAGCAGCTGGGCTGGGAAGAAGCTCCAAGGTCTTTCTTGGCCATCCTCTCAGACCCTTAAGATGCTAACCTGGGCTTGGGGAGCAAATACCACCTAAGAAATTCAGGCTCATTGTTTCTCAAGAAGACAAATTCCTTTTAAGGACATGTGTCCCGCCTCTCCCAGCCATATAAGGGCAGCTTTGGTAGAATAGCTTCTGCAAAACAAGCTCCACCCAGAACCAAGCTGGCTTTGACTGGTCTGGGCCTCCTGCCAGGAAAGGGCACCTGCCAGACTGGCTTAGGCCAGTTTGTGTGAGCTGGCACTTAGTATCTGCATTTACATGGTGGAGGAAATATGCTTAGCTACAGAAAGCCTGTAGACTGGCCTGTAAGTGGGGAAAGAAGAATGTCTGGAAACGTTTTTTTCAATTCCTTCTCTGGGGGCAGGCACGGTGATTCCCTTACCAAAACCGATCTTGGATTTGAAAGGAGGAGACAGCAAAACTTTTGAGTTAAGTAGCCCCTGGTAGCGCCCAAGCTCCATCTTTATGTAAATTTGAGCTAGCGCAGACGAGCGTGTCCTGGAGCCTCTAGGCCACGCCCACGCCGTTCTTTCGTTCATTCGTTGGCGGAGGGCGCCTTAGAGGCGTGCCTTACCGCCAATCCCGGGTCCTTGACGTGTCTATACAAAGGGGTGGTTCCACGCGTCCAGACTTGGAGGCACCGGAGTGCTCCGCTGTGAGGTCAGTGCTGAGACCCGCAGGAAAAGATGAACGGGACGCGGGGCTGGTGTACCCTGGTGAACGTGCATCCGGGGGGGCAGACCACGGTAAGAAAAAGCGGCCTGACAGTCATCCTATCTAGGTATATTTCATTTCCAATTCCGCGGCGAGTTCGCTGACATCACCTGTGCTGCGCTTGGTGCGGCAGACAGTGGAATTCTTCTGAGTCTTGAGGACTTCTGGCGGTCCTGCCCTTTGGGCGGCACTGCGGCTCTTGCCGGTGATTCGGAGCCGGTCTCTGGTGCGCGCTACTCTGGCGTCCTGTAGGCGGCAGATTGGGTTGTAGGGGAATGAGCTCCGGGGATGAGATCCCAGCGCTCTTTTGGACTTTAAATTGCAGCGTGGGGGATTAGGCTTTTCTATGGGTCCTGGTGACTTAGGCAGCCCTTCTTCATGCTTTGGGTGACCAGTAACAAGACAAAGGGTAGAGAGTGGACTGGAGGGTTGGGGCAGGTGCGACTGCAAGCACGCCCAGACTGGCCGGGAACGCTCTCGCCAGGAGGGCCTAGGGCTGTTTGCGTAAGGGTCATCTCTCTGCTCTATTTCCCACCGACCCACCCACCCCCTTGCAGTTATGCTCCCTTCCCCTTAACAGCCGACTGATACCTTCCTGAGACGGTTTGTTGGTTTTTCTTCCGTCTCCAGCATCCAGGCCCAGGACAAGGAGATGACAGAACCTGGGCTGAGAAGGGAAGGGAAGTGACCTACGCGAGGGTTTCTGGACGGAATGAGGTTGGAGAAGAGAGGAGAGTTCTCTTGTGCTAACCGATCTACCTTGTTCCCCTCACTCCCTGTCTCCCTGTCCTTGCCATCCTCCCCACTCTAGCTGATCATAGGCTTTTTCTCTCAGAGAGGCTAAGGAAGGTAATTGTTTTTATTTCTTGGCTCTATTGGGGAACTTAACCCAGAATGAGTGTGTAGTATTTCATTGATTTCCAAGTTTTTGAGGGTGAGAGTGAAATGGGACCCAGTATAATGGGGAGTTGTATTCCTCCCTTTCCATTCCTCCACTCTATCTGATTCCTTTCAGCTCTTCCTGTCTCAGCAAGCCCCTGAGGTAGCTAATTCGGCCCCACCTGGATTGGCTCTTCTTCAAAGAATATTTATAGAACAGTTGCTCATTTCAAGTTAGGGTAGAGATGATCACTGTTCACAGCCCTCTCTCCATTTCTGCCCAGGCTGTGAGCATTTCTACTACCTTACAATACAGGTGTTGTTACTGCCCAACCTCAGTCCCCCAATCCCTTGTCTCTGTGACCTGCCACTCCCCAGCTATGGGATGCTGTGGATATGGAAAAAGTCCATTCCCTATTGTGTCAGCTCCAAGACGTACACCATGCTCTTGCTCACTGTTTTGGTATGGTTGAGGCAGCACAGTGGGTATGAGGAAAATAAAAGAGAGGGGTGTTTGTGCTTCTTGTTGCTTGCTGTAGAGAAGAGACCCAGAAAGGTCTTGAAACCAAGACATTAGCAGTGTTGAGAATGAACTGGCATCCTCTTCTACCCCTTGATGTTTTGCTGCTTGCCCAGTGGGGCAGAAAGTTGGTAGGAAAATCATGAGCAAGGAATTCTAACCATAGTTTGAAGCTAATCAGAAACCTCTAGAACATGGGAGACAGAAAATCACTTTTACTCCTTCTTTCTAGGCTGGACTTGAGAGTTATTTTATTTCAAAGCTAGGAATGAAATAATCATTACCTAGATCCGATCTTGGAGACATTCCTGAGCTCTTCTTAAGCAGGAAGAGAAGATGGTAAACATTCACTCTATCACAGCACAGGCTTTGTCCTGGATTCCTCTCCTGTGAGCCAGTCCACAGATAGAATTTATGACTCTGGAACTGTCATATATTCACACCATTGAGTGAGTGCTCAGTGCATGAGCAAAGGAGTGAGTAAATGAACAAATGTTTCTTCTGATGTCAGCAGTGTAGACAGTTTAACTGATTGGCATGTCCCAGTGGGAGTCAGGACCCTGGAACTCTTTGGTATTTCTCCACCAGACAGGCCATGCCCCTTAGTGTACCACACATGGACGTGGCAATACAGGTCATACAGTCTCTGGGTGGTTTTTAATTGTTGGAGGCAGTTGCGGCAGGTATGAGGATTGTGTTTCAAACTTCAGATCGTAACCACTAGCAGGTCTAAAATCAACTTAGTGAGTTAGAACTAGCATTAGAAAAGAAATAGTTTGCAACTGTATGACATTTTGGCAAGGACAAAACTATGGAAACAATAAAAAGATCATTAGTTACCAGGAATTTTTAGGGTGAGGGAGTGATTAATGAATAGAACATAGAGGACTTTTTAGGGCAGTGGAAATACTCTGTATGCTCTAATGATGGATATATGTCTTTATACTTTTGTCCAAATCCATAGAATGTATAATACCATTCACTTCATTAGCATGAACCCTAAGGTGAAATACCAACTTTGAGTGATTATGATGTGTCATTCAATGTAGGTTCATCCTTGGTAAAAAAAAAAAAAAATACCATTCTGGTGAATGATGTGGATAATAGGGGAGTCTATGCACATGGAGGGCAGAAGGTATGTGGGAAATCTCTGTACCTTCCCACTGATTTTGTTTTAAACCCTAAAACTTCTCTTAAAAAATAGTCTTACAAAAAAGAAATAGAGCCTTACCAGGCGGTGGTTCAGTGGATAGAGCATTGGACTGGGATGCGGAAGACCCAGGTTCGAGACCCCGAGGTCGCCAGCTTGAGCGCAGGCCCATCTGGCTTGAGCAAAAAAGTTCGCCAGCTTGGACCCAAGGACGCTGGCTCCAGCAAGGGGTTGCTCGGTCTGCTGAAGGCCTGCGGTCAAGGCACATGTGAGAAAGCAATCAATGAACAACTAAGGTGTCACGACGGCAACAAAAAACTGATGACTGATGCTTCTCACCTCTCTCCATTCCTGTCCGTCTGTCCCTATCTATCCCTCTCTCTGACTCTCTTCTCTCTGTCCTTGTAAAAAAAAAAAAAGAAAATAAATAGAGTGAACACTCTCAGAGTGTTAAAGTAGACATATTTGGCAAAATTTTTGTTTCATTTATGTGTATATGTACATATTATGTGTGTATATTGATTGGATTGTGATGTAAAAAAAATTTTTTTTAGGTCCAAAATTTGTGAACAACAATAGTAAGTTATACTGACAAATAAAAGCACAAACCAGCTTCAAACAATAGATATTCCCATTAAGCTTCTTTGGTTATAAGCAACAGAGTAACTCTGGCTAACTTAATCAGGAGAGGAATTTGTTAGAAGAAAATGAGCAGCAGTTCAAAAAATTTAAGGGAAAGCTTAAAAGTTCTGACTAAGGGAGTTGTGGGGCCTGTGTAGGTAGGTGCCTTTGTAGATGGAAGGAACTAATGGAGGTTTTCTACTTTGAGGTGAATGGTTCCAACTATTTTAGGTCTTTTTGCCATTCTGCTCAAGTCTCTAGGAAGAGGATGCCATTGACAATAGGAACACTTGGGCCAGGTCAGGGGGGTTCCTTGATTGACAGGCCCATCAAATAAACGAGTGAAAAAGGGAGAGTCTCCAAAGCAAAACTCAAGTGCTGTTATCAGAAGAGGATGGAAGTTGTGTGGCAAAAGATGTTCACTGTGTTAGACTTTGGTGTGTCTCTGATTTTCTTTATTTTTTCTTTTAAAATAATTTTTCAGCCTGACCTGTGGTGGCACAGTGGATAAAGCGTCAACCTGGGAACACTGAGGTCGCCAGTTCAAAATCCTGCACTGGTCTGGTCAAGGCACATATGGGAGTTGATGCTTCCAGCTCCTCCCCCCTTTCTCTCTTTCTCTCTCTCTCTCTCTCTCACTCTGTGTCTCCTCTCTAAAATGAATAAATAAAAAGAAATTTAAAAACCTTCTGCTATTATTAGATCTTTTAAAAATCATGCATATTTCTTCCTTTGAAAAATTATTTTATTTTATTTTTTATTTTTATTTTTTTTTATTTATTCATTTTAGAGAGGAGACACAGAGTGAGAGAGAGAGATAGAGAAAGAGAGGAAGGGGGGAGGAGCTAGAAGCATCAACTCCCATATGTGCCTTGACCAGACCAGTGCAGGGTTTTGAACTGGCGACCTCAGTGTTCCCAGGTCGATGCTTTATCCACTGCGCCACCACAGGTCAGGCAATAGCAGAAGGTTTTTAAAAGAAAATAGTAAGCTATTCCCTGCTTCAAGTTCTCTCCATGGAAGTAATCACTTTCAACTCCGTGTGTGCATGTATTTGTGACAAAGACAGAGAGAGAGGGACAGATAGGGACAGACAGACAGGCAGAGAGAGATGAGAAGCATCAGTTCTTCATTGCAGCTCCTTAGTTGTTTATTGATTGCTTTTTCATATGTGCCTTTACCAGGGGACTGCAGCAGAGCAAGTGACCCCTTCCTCAAGCCAGTGACCTTGGGCTTCAAGCCAGCAACCTGTGGGCTCAAGCCAGCGACCATGGGGTCATGTCTGTGATCCCACATTCAAGTCAGGGACCCCGTGCTCAAGAGTACGACCTCAGGGTTTCAAACCTAGGTTCTCTGCATCCCAGTCCAATACTCTATCCACAGCACCACCGCCTGGTCAGACACTTCCAACTCTTAATTCTTTTGTCTGGTGCTTACCACATGTTTCTAAATAATATACTTAGACATCTAAATAATCAATAGACATCTGTTGATTTCCTGCTATAGGAATTATAGGAAAGTTTATACTCCTACCCCTTATACCCCCTCTTTTTCTTTCCCATCCTCTTAATGTAATTATGTCACCATTTTTGGTTAAACTTTGATTTCTCTGATTTCTATTAATAGCATGTGATTAAGAACCTGGTTTTGGGAATCTGACCCAATGTGGGCTCTGAGGACTTCGATATTTGCTTTGCCTAAGATCACTTAGGTAAATAACTTAATGTCTTCAGTCTCATTTTCCTCATCTGTAAAACAGGGATAACAATTGCATCCTTCTCATAAGGTTGTGAGAATTAAATAAGGTAATACATAGGAAACACTAAGCACAGTGCCTGGCACATGGTTAGTGCTCAGATATTAGCTGTTATTTTCTCTTTGCTACTTTCTGGCTTAGACTAGACTGTTGTAGCCTAAGACCCTTGGGCGAGTGATAGAGGAAGAGTATGGGAACTCTCTGGTCTGGCTAAGGTTTGTTCCTTCTCATTACGTTGCATTTGTTTGTTCTTCTCTGTTTCTTTCCCCTTTCTTCTGCCAGTGGAGGAAGGAGACACCTGAAGATAAGGAGCCTGTATGCAGACCCAGGGTGAAGACCTGGGAGACCTTTACTAGTCTTAGCTCAGACAGGACTGGCTTAGACAGAGTGATGGTCAACATTCAAAGTTCATATTTTGCCATCCCCTCTGGGCCCCTTTCCTCCTGCTCCTTTTTCTGATGTGGGCAAGGAGCTCGTGTCCCATGATGGGCTCTTTGATAAGGTGATTCCCTTTAAATAATCTAGCAGTGTTATCCTTCCTTAGATATTTGCACTGTTTTTTTGTTTGTTTGTTTTTTGTTTGTTTGTTTGTTTTACAGGGACAGAGAGAGTCAGAGGGAGGGATAGACAGAGACAGACAGATAGGAATGGAGAGAGGTAAGAAGCATCAGTCATTAGTTTTTCATTGCCGTTACGACACCTTAGTTGTTCACTGATTGCTCTCTCACATGTGCCTTGACCACAGGCCTTCAGCAGACCGAGCAACCCCTTGCTGGAACCAGCGACCTTGGGTTCAAGCTGGAGAGCTTTTGCTCAAACCAGATGGGCCCACGCTCAAGCTGGCGACATCAGGGTCTCGAACCTGGGTCCTCCGCATCCCAGTCCAATGCTCTATCCACTGCACCACCGCCTGGTCAGGCGATATTTGCACTATTTTTATCCTCTAATTTTATATCTTGATTAGTTTTGGTCAGAGAAGTTCTTTCAATGCCTTCATGGATTTGGAGGTTTTTTTTCATCTGCTGCAGTCTGAAGCTTTATCTTTACCCTGGAAGAGGTGTTGTTTCTTTAGGACCTCAGAAAGCTGAACTATATAGTTTAATACCAAGTCTTTCTGAGCCACACTATTTTTACTTTTAATATATAACTAAAGCTGTGATTTATTAAAGGCTTACCATGAGCCTCATTTTACTGAGATCTAACTTACATACTGTACAAATCACCCTTTTAAAGTGTACAATTCAATGGTTTTCAATATATTCACAACATTGTACAGACAGCAACACAATTTTAGAACATTTTCCTCGCCCCATGAAGAAACCCAGACTCATTAGCAGTCACTCATGCCCACCTCGCACCCCAAGCAGTAGACAACCACCAGTCTATTTTCTTTATGGATTTGCCTATTCTAGATATTTTATATAAATGTAATCATATATGTGATTCCTGTGACTGACTTCTTTCAATTAGTATAATGTTTTTAAAGTTGATCTATGTTGTAACGTGAATCAGTGCTTCATTCCTCTTTATGGTTGAATAATACTCTATTGTATGGATATATTATCACATATATTCATCATGGATAAATGTTGCTGGACGTTTGGGTTGTTTCTACTTTTTGTCTATGAATAATGCTGCCATGAACATTCGTTGACACAGTTTTGTGTTTACCTTTGTTTGTTTTCATTTCTCTTGAAGAGAAGTAGCTAGGAGTGGAATTGCTGGGTCAGCATAGTTATATTTTAAAATAAGATTTATCTAGAGTCATTGATGCTTACTCCAAATGAATGAATGGATTATAAAGTGGTGGAAGCCCTGGCTGTGTGACACCTGGGTGGGGAAGAAACTCCTGGGCAGAGGAACCTTTCAAGTTTGATGACTGGGTCTTCCTTCCTCTCATAATCTCTGCTGCAAGCTCAAGCCATAAATTCCTCCTCACACCATTTCATCTCCTTTGTTCATTGCCAGATTCTTACTTTCAGGAGCACCACCACAGTTATCTCCAAGCTTACCAGGAATTTGGGGAATCGTGGGCTCAGCTGGAGGTTCTGGGAGAGGAGGCTTAATCAGTCACCATGCATTTGGCACCAACATTGGCCCATATTTCTCCAGGGTGGGGGGAGGGGAGTGTGCTCCCAGATGGTTTCGGTTCCAGACACGTGTGCTCAGAGCAGGTGAGACAAGCTTCCCTGCCTGCTGGTAATTCTGGTATATGCCTCTTTGGATGATGGAAAGTCTTGTGAAATACTTTTGTTCATTAGGGTTGGGAAGGTTTAGTTGGGGGAATGGGTATGTGCCAGGGAGACTGGTGGTCCAGATTTAAGCCTGGCCAGCAGGGACAGGAAGAGGAGAAGAAAACATAGGGTAGGATGGAATGGGTAGATAGATGAAGAAAGAAAAAGGGAATAGGGGACATAAAAGCAAAAATCCACAAAAAGTGGTAGTTAGAGACTAGAGAGGGCAGAGTTTCTGGTGCCAGCCCTTTGAGGGGAGGGTACATTGAGAAAGTGTCCCTTCATCCATGTTGACTGGATATTAGGCAGGTTTTCTGGAGAGACTGGTTCAGAAAAGGGTGTCTGTCTCCTTCAGAGCTGAGAGTTTGGGAGCCTGCCTTCCTCTATTCATACACTCCCCTGCCAGGCCTCCCAGTCACCCTGTCAGCCCTCTGCGCAGAGAGTGTCCAGCCCATGCAATTGGGCAGGTAGCCAGGCAAAAAGCAAAAACTTGTTTTGTATGATTCTTTGTGTCATATTCAGTAAAGGGCCACTTCTGGCCAGAGAGCTTTGCAGAAGGCAGAGCCATGGACACATGACATCTGCAAGCTGAGTGGGTTGGGAGTCTCAGCAAAGAGGGTGTAAGTCCCCAACCCCCCATCTGGCCCTCCTCTTTCACTTTATTGGTGCTTTCCTCACCCTGCCCTCCTGGGAGCCAGTGTTTCAAGGGGCTGGCTATTCCCATTTCTCAGAGGAAGACAACTGAGGTGGCTGTTACTGAAGTAGCTTGAGAGACCACATACTTTCGATGGGAGAGGGGACAATTGAGGGACAAAGTGATGGAAGAGTGGGTTACAGAGTGAAGATGAATTAAGAATACTGAGTTCTGGCTCAGGGGCACTCTCCACTTCCCTTATTTCTCTTGGAACGACCCTTGCCCCTCACCTACCTCCCAGTCCTCATGGCCATCATAGAAACCTGGGGAGTGGGATTTGGGGAAACCTGACTTTTCCCATAGATCTTTTCCTGTTCTCCGGGACCTGAGATGTGATGGGGCCTCCCTGTTTATCTCCCAGCATCTAGATCTCCCCTCAGCTATGTGTTTACCCCCTCCCTCCCTGCTCTGGGAAGTGAGTCACAGCTCAAGATTTGTTTGAACAGAGTGAAAGACCGCCTGTAATTTGGAGGTGGCTGGGCTTCTTCCCAAGATTATTTATGGGGTTAGAGTCTGCTTGCCTTGTGATTAGCTCTGGTTCTTCTTTTTCCTGGAGAAGAATGCTCCACTTTGTATCTTGCCTTTCAGAGGGTCCCATTGGGGACCACCCTGCTAGACAATTTGGGGGTATTCCTAAAATTCCCTGGAGCCCATGAACAGCCCTGTTGTCATTTCAACTTTCGAAAACAACCGGTGGCACCAAGCAGAGAGGGGCCTGGGGTTCCCCCAGGGCTCTCAGTTGGGGTTGTGAGGTAAAGACCATGACCATGCTGACAAGGTTCCCTGATTTTGGAGGGTGATTTATTCACAGACTCATTTAGACAGTTTGTCTCATCCACCTACCTCCCTCACAGTCTTTCCATAGCTCCTTGGGAAATTAACAGAGTCTCACCTTTGTGAAATGATTTATGGTTTGCAAAGAACTTTCACACTGTTCCTACACATGTATCTACCTGCCTACAGGCAGGGTAGGTATTATTCCCATTTTGCAGATTGAAAATGGAGGCCCAGAGAGAGAAAGTGAATTGCTAAAGAATGAATAGCTGTCAGCTGAACTCAGACCTCACCTCTGACTTCGTGTTTAGCATGAAGTTACCTCTTTATCTTTATATTTTATTATAGAAGTGTTGCCCAAGTTTAAAACACTATAGAAATATACAGAATGAAAGTCCCTTTACTCTTCTGCCCTTCTTTAGTTTAGAGTATGGGAATTCGATGCTTTTTCTATGTGTGCTTATTTTCAAGAAATGCCATGTGACATGATGGGGTTAGGAGTGCAGACTCTGGAACCACAGAGCCTGGTTTTGAATATTGACTCTGTTCTTTCCTTGTTATACAACCTTGGGCAGGTACCTAACTTCTGTGCCTCAGTTTTTTCATCTCCAAAATGTTGATAATGATACCTACCACATAGTATTATGAAGATTAAACGAGTTAATACATGTAAAGCATTTAGAACAGGACTCAATAGGGCTCAACACTTAGAACTTGATATAGACATGGAAATTGACAATTACTACTATGAATAATCTGTGTGTGTGTGTACTTAAATGAGAAGTCATATTTTATGAATTAATTTGTGACTTCTTTTTTCACTTAATATATCTTGGTGATCTCCTGTTGGTTTGTAGAGATTTATTTATCAGCAGTGTAATTTTCTTTTTTCTTTTATTTTCTTTTTTTTACAGGGACAGAGAGAGAATCAGAGAGGGATAGACAGGGACAAACAGACAGGAACGGAGAGAGGTGAGAAGCATCAATCATTAGTTTTTTGTTGGACACCTTAGTTGTTCATTGATTGCTTTCTCATATGTGCCTTGACCAGGGGGCTACAGCAGACCAAGTAACCCCTCGCTCAAGCCAGCGACCTTGGGTTCAAGCTGGTAAGCTTTGTTCAAACCAGATGAGCCCGCACTCAAGCTGGCGACCTTGGGGTCTCGAACCTGGGTCCTCCACATCCCAGTCTGATGCTCTATTCACTGTGCCACCTCCTGGTCGGGCTTTTTTTTAATATACTTTTAAAATCTAGAAGTTTAGTTTAATAAATCCCCCACCCCCACCCCAATAGGATTAAAATAATTTAACAACTGGTTCTCTGCCCTGATGACCATTTTAAGTATAACAAAACTATATACCAAAAGGTAGTTTATTATTTCATGGATTTAATACTTAAAAAAGAACAATAAAAGAGGTACACAAAAGTAGATTATAAGAAAGAGTTTTAAAATATTAATGAAAATCATTAAATAATACCTGACAAAAAGCAATAAAACTGTTTTGTTTTGTTTTCTTTGTTTGTTTTTGTGACATACAGAGTCAGACAGAGGGATAGATAGGGACAGACAGCCAGGAAGGGAGAGAGATGAGAAGCATCAATTCTTTGTTGCGGCACCTTAGTTGTTCATTGATTGTTTTCTCATATGTGCCTTGTTCAGCAGACTGAGTGACTCTTCGCTTGAGCCAGTGACCTTGGGCTCAAGCTGGTGAGCCTTGCTCAAACCAGATGAGCCTGCGCTCAAGCTAACAACCTCGGGGTCTCGAACCTGGGTTTTCCACGTTCCCAGTCCAACACTCTATCCACTGTGCCACATCTTGGTCAGGCACAATAAAACTGTTATTTAAGATATTTCCATATTGCTTCTTGATTGGTGTCCTCCCTTGCAGGTTTTTTTTTACCTACAGACGGAATGAACATTCCTACGGGAGCTTAGAATATGCTGTTGCGCAAATGAATGTTAAAAAAGAGTAAGGAAAGTAAATTTGTGACTTCCATATTGGGCAGCTGCCCAGGCGCTCACCTTAGAGAGAACCCTGATTACGAATGCCATTTTAACAACCGCTTCACCAAACTCAACAAAAAATTAGGTATCAGTTCTGCTGATCCAGGGCAAACTGGTTGAATTCTACCACTGGGTAGGACCCTCAGTGAAAGGATGCTCGAGCTAAGCCTTGAAGGCTGAGTGGGAACTTTCCAAGGAGGCAAAGGAAGGTAGGGTGATGGAGGAGGAAAAAACAATGCATGTGACCATGGAGAGACAGGACATAACACTGCATGAGAAGACTGATCAACAGAAGGAGAGCTTTGGATTGAACACCTTTCTACAATTGGGTTAGAAAAGTTCAGGAAAGTTACAGGTGGGATTTGGGAGCCAAGATATTATGTGCTATAGACAGTGATGGACCTGATTATGGGGACTTTAATGACATGATAAGGAGTTCTTAATTTTTTATGAAAAGCATTCTATGTAATAATAACGCACATACATAAAAGTGCATATATCATAAATGTACAGTCAGGCCATTTTTATAAACTGGACATACTGCTCTGACCAGCACCCAGGTAAGAAACAAATCATTACCAGCACCACAGAGACCCCCTCTTGTCTCCTTATAGGCATTACCTACCCTCCATCCTGAAGGGTAACTACTATCCTGACTTCTAAAGCATATATTAGTCTTGCTTGTTTTTATACTTTTTATATTAGTGGAATCGTGTAGTATACTTTTTTTTTCTTGTATTAGAGAGATGGGCAGGAAGGGAGATTAGAAGCATCAACTTATAGTTTTGTCACTTTAGTTGTTCACTGATTGCTTCTCATATGTGCCTTGACTGGGGGGCTCCAGCCAAGCCAGTGAGCCTGCACTCAAGCCAGCGACCTCAGAGTATTGAACTCGGGTCCTCAGCATCCCAGGTCGATGCTCTATCCACTGCACCACCAATGGGCAGACCGTATAGTAAGTATACTTTTGTGTCTAAATTTTTTTTTGCTTAATATTTCTGTGAGGTTTATCCATGTTGCATGTACAGTAGTTAGTTCATTGTGTTTCTTGTACAATGTTTCATGGTATGGCTATGTCAGAATCATCTGTTCTACTCTTGATGACCATTTGGGTAATTTCTCATTTTTGACTACTAAAATGCTATTGAAGGTACTAGTTAGTATACATCCTTTTTATGAGGAACATATGCAGGCCTTCCTGTTGGATAGATAACTAGGAATAGAATTGCTATGTTGCCTGACCAGGCGATGGCGCAGTGGATAGAGCATTGGACTGGGATGTGGAAGACCCAGGTTTGAGACCCCAAGCTAGCCAGCTTGAGCGTGGGCCCATCTGTCTTGAGCAAAAGCTCACCAGCTTGGACCCAAGGTCGCTGGCTCCAGCAAGGGGTTGCTCGGTCTGCTAAAGGCCCGCGGTCAAGGCACATGTGAGAAAGCAATCAATGAGTTACTATGGTGTTGTAACGGCAAAGAAAAACTAATGATTCATTGATGCTTCTTACCTCTCTCCATTCTGTCTGTCCGTATCTATCCCTCTCTCTGACTCTCTCTCTGTCCCTGTAAAAAATAAATAAATAAAACCTTAAAAAAAAAAAAAAGAATTGCTATGTTATAGGGCATGCGTATGTTCCTCTTTGGTAGATTTTCCAAGGTGATTGTGATAATGAGCAATCCGATCCACAGCCAGAGTTTGAGAGTTTCGATTATTCCGGATCCCCTACACTTGGGTTTTTTGTTTGTTTACATTCTCATGCGTATTTTGTGCTATTATCTTGTGGTTCTAGTTCTTTGATGATGATGGCTCATGAGGTTGAATCATTTTTCATTTTTATTGACTGACCATTTGGATATTCCCTTATTTGATGTGTTTATTAAAGTTTTTTTGCCCATTTTTCGGTTGGGTTATCTCTCCCTCTCTCTTTCTCTTCTTCCCTCCCCCACCCTTCTCTCTCTCATTTTTAAAATACATTTTCTTTTTTTAAATGTTTATTTTATTTATGTTAGAGAAGAGAAGTGAGAAAGCAGGAAACAAACAGGAATAATTGTTTCTGTATGTGCCCCTACCAGGGACCGAACCAGCAACTTCTGTGCTCTGTGACAGTGCTCCAGCCAAACGAGCCGTCTGGCCAGGGCTTAAAATACATTTTCAGAATTTTGGAATCATTTTTAGATTTACAGGAAAATTGCAAATATAATACCGGGAATTCTTGTATGTTCTTCACCCAGTTTTGCCCAATGTTAACATATTGTATAACCATGGTATGTTTGTCATAACTAAGAAATTGACGTTGATAAAATATTACCTAAATTATAGACTTATTTGGGTTTTACCAGTTTTCTGTCCTTTTTTCTGATCCAAGATCCAGTCCAGAATACCACATTTTACTTGGTGGGTTTTGTTCGCTCGTTTGTTTTTTTGTCTTGTAGGCACTCTTTATGTTTTCTAAATATCCTTTGTTAGATGTTTGTAGAATGAATATCTTCTGCTCTGTGATTGCCACACAGTCTCTTAGTGGTATCTTTTCATGAATGAAAGTTCTCAATTTTAATACAGTGCAGTTTATTTCCTGGGGAGAATATTTTGTGCTATGTTTAAGAAGTTTTTGCTTTGCCAAGGTCATAAAGATGTTCTTTGTTTTTCTATAAAACCTTTAATTTTTACATTTAACTCAGCAATCCACGTGGGATTGATGTTTGTATGTGGTATAAGATGGGAGTTAATATACCGTATTTTTCACTCCATAAGATGCACCTTACCATAAGACACACCTAGGGTATTAAGGAGGAAAATAAGAAAAAAAATATTCTGAACCAAATGGTATGTTAAAATATTTAATAAAATACCATATTTTTCGCTCCACAAGATGCACGGGCATTTTCCCCTCTTTATAGGGGGGCTGTGGGGAAAGTGTCTTACAGAGTGAAAAATATGGTACATCTTTTTCTTAAGGCATTTCTACTTGAACCTGTAAGCATTATGGGATATGCTTATGGGAAATACTTTGAAGAGGAGCATTAGTTCAAATTTTGAACTAGCATTTTTGCGTACCAGTGACTTTTATGTTACTGGGTTCTCACTTAAGCATCATGCTCTATTTTACCAACTAATAAACAAAGGCTAGGGGAGGATAAGGTCACTACATACAGCAAAGGAAAGCCAGAGCCAGTGTTTGAACCAAGGTCTAACTGTTTCAAGTGCTATTCTTTTTCTGCAAAGAAGAAAGTCACATTAGGCTTGAGAGGTAAATGGATCAGGCAGTAAATCTGGTGGTGATCTAGGTACGATTGTGTATCATCTCGTTCTATCAAAGTAAAATATATTTCTAAAATAAATAAAATATAAGAAATAGTAGGAAAGAAAGAAATTGATAACCACCTTCATGACAAGGTAGGTTGAATAAATTATTTTAATCTATTCAATGGAGTCCTAGTGGCCATTAAAAGCAAACTTTAAATAATTTTTAATGTGATGGAAATTGATGAAATAATAAAGGGGAAAAATACAAGTATAGAACTATGTATTGTGATATGCCTTTTAAAAATCCACATAGAAAAATTGTAAGAGATACACTAACATTTTAATAGTGACTATTTGGGGGTAGTAGGATTATAAGTACTTATTTTCTTCATCATATTTTTAAATTTTTGTACCTGAAAGTATTAATTTTTTTTCTCCCCCAAATAATTGTAGATTTATAAACAGTTTTAAGAACTAATGGTAATAGAAATTCTCTGTGCCTTTTACTTAGTTTTCCTCAGTGGTAACGTCTTGCAAAACCATAATACACTGTCACAACCAGAATAGTGACTTCAGTATAGTGAAGATACAGAATAGTTCAGTGGTTCTTAACCTTTTTTGAGGTACTGAACCCACCAGTTTCATATGCGCATTCACCGAACCCTTCTTTAGTGATAAATAAAATATGATTTTTTCCCCCAAATTCAAGACATAGGTATATGTTTTTTTACTGGTGCACAAAATGAGCGTGCATGAACATCACCTTGCTTAAAGAACAAAACCAACAAAGTGCATGAACTCACAACAAATTATGGTATTACTTTATTCTGGCCTCTGCGGCAGAGGCTTCTCCGAACCCCTGAGACCGACTCATCGAACCCCTAGGGTTTGATAGAACCCAGGTTAAGAACCACTGGAATAGTTGCATCACACGAAGATACTTCAGGTTGCGCCTTTAGAGCCACACTTACTCCCTTCCCATCCCTGTCTTCTCCTTAACTCCTGGCAACCACTCATCTGTTCTCCATTTCTGTAGTTTTGTCATTGCAAGGATCTTACTGACATGGAATTACATAGTATATAACCTTTTGTAATTGGTTTCTTTCAGTTAGCATAATTCTCTGGAAATTGTTGTTGTATGCATCAGTGATTTGTTTCTTTTACTGCTGAGTAGTAGGTATTCCATGATATGGATATACCCCAGTGTGTATAACCATACACCCACTGAAGGATACCTGGGTTGCTTCTAGTTTTGGAGCATTACAAATAAAGCTGCTGTAAACATTAATATACAAGCTGGCGTGCCCAACTTTTCCCACTGCCTCCAGGTATTGAGAGATGGTGTTTTAATCAAAGTGCATGCCTATGTCCAGGAGGAAAGTTGGCAGCCACCCTGGCTCTTCTGAAATAATTTTCTCTCCTTTTTTTTTTTAATGTTCTCTTGATCTAGATGTCATGGAGCACTCACTGTGAATTCGTAAAATACTTACCTGGGTTAAGGGCTGTGGCACACAGCCACCCACAGGAGTTAACAGTCAGAAGGGGCAGGCAGGTCCCCATGGAACACAGATAGCTAAGAGGCAGGGGCAGGTACTACAGGAGGCCCAGTGATGCTGAGCAAGCTTAGGGAGAGGAGGAAGCATCATGAAAGATGTGGCATTTGAATGTGAACTCTTGAGGGACTTGCAGATACCCCAGCTGAATTTTGGAAGAAAGGGCATATAAAACAATGGAAATGATGAGAGCAAAGTCGCTGAAGTGAGAAAGCATGTATGGGAGGGGGCAATGAGGAGTAGGAGATCCAGCCTGTGACAAGCCTTAAATGCCACACTAAGGACCTGGCTTTTATTTGTAGTAATTCAGTGTTTTTGTAAAACCAGCAACATTGCTAGGATTGGGGGAGGCTTAAGGGTCATTTGGGAGTGTCTTTGCCATCTTTCCTAAATTTGGGTTCATTCCAAGAAGTGGGGGGAAGCTAATATCCCAGTACCTCCATCTTCTGTGGCAGAGAACAACTCCTACACAATCAGTTAATCTTCAACAACAAAAAAAACCCTCCAATTGGATGGTAATCTTCTCATTTTACAGTAAGAACACTGAGAGTTAAGTATCTGACCACAGAGGCCAATTTCTTCTTGTTGAACTTTCTTGTATACAAAAGGACTATTGCCTGCCCAGAAAAACTCTTCCCAACTCCTCAGCTAGCGCCCATCCTTTCTTTCTTCTTGCCTTCCAACAGACATTTGGAAGGTTAGGAGGGAGGCTTTAAATATGTGAAGGCTAAATGGCATTTATACTTCTGGACCTCAAGGCATAGGGGATGACTAGATAACCTCAAGGTCACTTTTATCCTTGAGTAGCTCATCACCGTCTTCCCTTCATTGCCTGGGCGAGGCAAGTACTCCCCTTTCATGCTGTCACAGTATTGAAGCTGGTGGGATCCTTAGAGATACTAAGTGCACCCTCTGATTTTTCAAGTTACAGCCAGAGGCCCAGGGTGGCTAAGCCTCTCATCCACCTCTACCTATAACACCGGTTTTTGGCAGGGTTTGGTCCATTCTGTCTTGCTGTCTCTCAGTGTTATATCCCCAAATCTCCAGTCCCCTACTTTCCCTCTTACCACATGTTTTCCCCCTCAGGTATTTTTATTTTCCCCACAGTGTGTTTTTTAAACCTTCTTTGAGTTATAAAAGAAAACCGTCCTTTGAAATTGGGCTGATCTCTCGATAATACCTGTTGTCTTGTCTGCTTTCATTTAGATCATTTCTATGTGGCTCACAGAAATAGGGGTTTGATTTAGGTACCTTCCTATAGTGTTGTTCACGAAAGACTTCCTAGTCTTGTGAAGTGCGTCAGTAACTTCTTGTTGACTGTCAGGTGCAGAAATTCTGGATTGGGGATGACCAATCCAGGGATGCCCTCTTCAGGGTGGGGGAAGGGGATTTCATGCAATGTGCTTCCTGTCACCTGAGGACCAGGGTAGCCCCTCTGGAGCTGCATGGTGTAGTGTGCTGTGTAGTCTCTGATGCAAAGTAAAAAGCACTGTCAGAGGCCCCAGAGACATCCTACTTCCCAGAAGCGGCCTGATCTTGGGCAAGGTAACGCACCTCTCCAAACCTCAGCTTTTCTTATCTATGAAGTGATGATGATAAGGCCACTCCACAGGGCTTGCAATAATGTGCCTGAAACTGTAGTAGACTAAAGGTAGAGGTTATCATTGCTTTCGTTTTCATTATTAGGACAACGTGGACATTCTCAGATTGACTCTCCAAAGTGAACTGACAGGGGATGAACTTGAACACATAGCCCAGAAGGTATGGAGGTTTCTGGTGGGGCGAGGCCGCAGCCCCTCAGCCAGTTCTCCTTCCTTGCCGCTGGCCCCTCATCCCAGTGCTGCCTGGAGCCGTCTCTGCTGCTGCCTGGGAGCATTTCTTTTCCAGCACACCCAGCTGACCACAGCATGGGCGCTGCTTTGGAGGATGGGGAGACCTCTCACTAAAATTAAAACTAACCTGTAGTTTCTACTAATTTCCCCTGTCTGGTGTTGTTGCTGCTGTGTGGTTTCTGGTAGAGGTTCTGAAATGAATTTTTGGAGGGGAAAGTCAGACTAACCCTTTTCTAGTCCTTGGAGGATCAGGTTTTCTGCATTGGTCAAGGTGCATAGGTTCTGGGCTTTTCCTATGATGTCTGAGCCACTTTTCCCTCCCTTTCTCTCTCAGGCGGGCGAGAATACCTATGCAATGGTGTCTGGCCACTCAAGCAGTCATTCTCTGGCCTCAGAACTGGTGGAGTCCAACGATGTACATGAGGAGATCATTAAGGTAAGCTTATTCACCTCTACCTTTTCTCCCTCCAGTCTCTCTCCCTACACATGAGAGGAAACAGCTACTTTGCCAAAGGGACTTATGGTTTGACTAGGAAGAACGAGACCTGTGATGTTGGTTCCTGACCATCTCCTAGAAAAATCTTAACACTAGGAGACCAGTCTGTAGTGACTTTGGTGCAACCTGTCCCCAGGCATGGGGGTGGATGGGATGACCTTTCTAGGCGTCTGCCCATTGTCCGTGTTTAGGTGTGAAGGTTATGGAGATGAGTGGGAGGTGTGGTTATGGAGCTTAGTTTTGTTTTTTAATTTTTCCATTGATTTGGTGGGTGTATAGGGAGAAAGAAAGAATCATCAACATCAACTTATTGTTCCACTTCATTGTCCCATTTAGATGTGCACTCATTGGTTGCTTCTCATAGGTGCCCTGACTGGGAATCGAACCCATGATCTCGGCACACCTGGATAATCCTCTATCCACTGAGCAACCCAGCCAGTGATATGGAACTTAGTTTAAAAAAGTAAAACAATTTTTGTGATTTTTTTTTTTAAATAGCTCTTTGGGCTACAATTCACCTACCATATAATCAGGTAAGTTAAACTGTACAGTTCAGTGGTTTTTAAGAGTATGCACAGAGTTGAACAACAAACACCACTGTTAATATCATGACCTTTTTTTTTTTTTTTTTACAGGGACAGAGAGTCAGAGAGAGAGATAGATAGGGACAGACAGACAGGAACAGAGAGATGAGAAGCATCAGTCATCAGTTTTTCGTTGCGACACTTAGTTCAGGGGTGTCCACGCTTTTTCAGCTTGCGAGCTACTTATAAGATGACCAAGTCAAAATGATCTACCTACAATAAAAATGCAAAACATAAATTTATTTTTTCTATATTATCATTATTTAAGTTACTGTTATTACTATTTAATATTGTGTAATCTTCTTTCACCTTTCTCCTTCTCAGCTCTCTTTTCGGAGGAAAGTCAATATCATAGTTTTTATAAACAGTCTGAAAAAGCCGCTCCACATTTCCCTTCTTTGGAATAGCAATGGCACACAGACAGATGAGACAAACGCACTTAGAATATGACATAGTGAAAAAAATCCCCTCCCATTCTGTATGAAAGTGATAAGTTTTAGGCTTCTTACTTGGACCTGCAACGGCACTCATTTTTATACCCTTTGTTGTATTTAGTTTATATAAATTGAAGGTTAACTACGCAGCAACGTAACTAAACAAGTTAGCGCGGTCTAACGCGCATGCATAGGGTGTCAAAAGTTCAGACGTCAGATTGGCTACCCTGTATGCCAATCAAAAGACAAATGTCTTTTTAATGTCATGTGATCTCCCACACTTCCTTTGCGATTGACGTATTGAACACCCCTTTCTTAGTTGTTCATTGATTGCTTTCTCATATGTACCTTGACCGTGGGCCTTTAGCAGACGAGTAACCCCTCCTTGCTCGAGCCAGCGACCTTGGGTCCAAGCTGGTGAGCTTTGCTCAAACCAGATGAGCCCGCGCTCAAGCTGGTGACCTCGGGGTCTCGAACCTGGGTCCTCTGCATTCCAGTCTGACGCTCTATCCACTGCACCACCGCCTAGTCAGGCTGTCATGACATTTATTGTCATTCCTTCCAGCCCGGAATCACCAGTTTACTCTCTCTCTGTGGATGTGTCTCTTGTAGACATTTCATGTAAATGGAATCATACATATGGAGGTTTCCTGACTAAATGGTGTTGTTTTCCTTATTTCAGGTATACTTGAAGGGGAGATCTGGAGACAAGATGACCCATGAAAAGAATATTAACCAGCTGAAGAGTGAGGTCCAGTACATCCAGGAGGTGGGCACCCCTTCTCTCTGTAGAAATAACCATAATCATTTCTCTAAATCTCACATTTTTGTGGGTTCTGATTTTCTTCCTTCTGCTCCCTTTATATCTGCATCATGCCACCATGCCTGTCATGTGTTAAATAGCATGTCTGACCCTTCCATTAATCAACAAATACTAGTTAAATACTTTGTGCCTAGCACTATGCTCTAGCTTTTCTACCTAAAATTGCCAGCTTCACTTCCCCAGCTTTTCCTAACCCTCACCCTGTCTCCATATAACACATTACACATGTTGCTTATTTGTCTTTTGCGTTCTGTGTCTTCTCCAACTAGAATGTTAGCTCCCCAGGGCAGGGGTTTTGATTAGGGACTGGGCTACAGCCCCACTTTATTAGAGACTCTCCTTCCTGAGCCAGTGCTTAAAACAGCACCTGACTCCTAGGGGCCCAGTTGGGGCTGGGCATAAAGATGGGTGAATTTGTGTGCTCTCTCTCTATCCCAAAGCTGAAGCTTCTTGTCCTCTCGTCCCAGGCTAGGAACTGCCTGCAGAAGCTCCGGGAGGATATAAGTAACAAGCTTGACAGAGATCCAGGGGAGTCTCACAATGGCCAGGAGATACAGGTAAAGACCACCTGGTAGAATGTGGGTTCTTTTTTTGTTTTTTTAATAAGTGAGAGGAGGGAAGATTGTAAGACAGACTCCTGCAAGTGCCTTGACTGGGATCCACCCAGCAACCACCATCCAGGGGTGGTACTTGAATCAGGCAAGCTATTCTCAGTGTTCAGGGCCAATGTTCAGATCAGTTGAGCTACGGGCTACAGGAGGGGTAAAGGAAGAGGAAGGGGGAGAGAAGCAGATGGTTGCTTTTCTTATGTGCCCTGACTGAGAATGGAACCTGGGACGGCCATATGCCAGGCCATTGCTTTATCCACTGAGCAAACTGGCCAGGGCCAAGTGTGGGTTCTTGATTTCATGTAGGAAAGATTTCATGAAACACAAGTTCAGGGTATTCTGAGAGTATGTTTATTACAGCTGGGGACAGTGCAGTGAAGGAAGGGCCTAGGATAGAAGTGACGGGAGAGAGCAAAGGTGGGGCTGCTTTGGCTCTCTGGAAAGTCAGAGAAAAAGGGGGCATCAGCCCAGGACAAGCTATTATTGCCCATTGCCCCCCTGGTTGCAAGTCTTGTGGAGACCCTTAGAATAAGAGAGAAAGATATGGGTATGTTCTGGAGCAAGCATGTTTTCAGATTCCTTGTCTTGAGGCTTTTTATCTTTAATGGGAATCCTAGAGGAGATCTCAGAGTAGGGTCTTAACAGAATATTCATTAGCTTTCCACGTATATCCTTCAATACGTTGACTAATCAAAATATGCCTAAAGAGGAGTCAGGGTTATTTTCTGGTTAGTTTCACTTTTTTTTGAGAAAGAAAGAGAAAGAATGAGATGAGAAGCATCAACTCAGTCTTGCAGCACTTTAGTTGTTCATTGATTGCTTCTCATACATGCCTTGACCCAGTAGCTCAAGCTGAGCCAGTGACCATGATCTCAAGCTGGCAAGCCTGCACTCCAAGCTGGTGACCTCAGGGCTTCAAACTTGGGACCTCAGTGTCCCAAGTTGATGCTCAATCCACTGTGCCACCACCGGTCAGGCTGGTTAGTTTCACTTTTAATGAATGTATCAAAGAGAGACCAGGACTGAGTCTGCTCTGCTCTGGGAAGGTCAGAAATGTATAAACCATTTGTTCCTTAGTGTCCTTGGTTAGGGAAGATAAAACTTTGTGATTCATTACTTAACTAAATTGCTCAAATTATTTGGCCTTGTGTAATTATTTTGTCTCAGTTTCCCTATTCCACTTGTCAAGAAATTTCCTTAGCTTCTTACTCTCCTGCCTCATAAGTATACCTGTTCCTAAAACACTGTCAAAAAATTTGATTTGTATAAATATAATTGTTGTTATTGGCAAAACCTCTTATCTATAAGGATTCTGTGTTCCATCTTCTTGTAGCACAAAGTCTTACAAAGAAGGCCGTCACCTATAAGTCCAAACTTATGATTTGGGTGACTCGTTCCTTGTCTGTCATTTATCTGTGTATATCGTTACCTCTACCCTGGGAGGAGAAGCTCCTTGAGGTTAGGGTTCACCCCTGTCTCTGCATCCCTACACCCAGCACAGGCTAGGATGCAGAAGGTCATCAGTAAATGTTTGTTCAACTGAACTGATTGGAGAAGCTTTCTCAAGATAGAGGGTCCTGGGATCCTGCTTTTCAGCTTTCTAAAATTTGAGGATAGAAATGTCCTCAGGAGAGCAGAACCGTCTGTTCCATGCTGTCACCCTCATGCTCAGATTCTGCATTGTCTCCCCTTCACTTGCATTTGATTTGGGTGGGGTGACCTTTCTCTAGCAGCTATTGCCCTCGTTCCCCTGAAAGGAATTATGACCTAGAAGCTAATGCAGGCCAAGTTCCTCTTTGGCTTGGGTGTGCTCTGGCTGTGTGGCCAGTTGACCCTAATGCACTTTGCTTTGGCCAAAGGTAGGACTTTCACTGCCTGAGTTCCCATTTGGTTGGTGGGAGGTGCTTCATCAGCTGAATGAACCTATGTGTTCAGGAACTGGCCCAGAAGTCCAGGCGCTTTGTTTGCACAGCCAGCAGTCATATGATGAATAGTCAGGTCTTGTGTTGGAAAGAATTGCAGCAACTGCTGCTTCCCCTTTTGATTTATGCATTGTCAAACCTTGTCAGGATTCCTACAGGGTAAGGGAAATTCTCTTTGGCAGGCAGCCGCTTGTATTCCCTGGGCTGCAAAGAGTGACCCTGCCTCCATATTCTTCAGTCTGTTAAAAGTTTTTTGCCCAAGTGTTCCTTCATCCTCCCTACTGGGCTAGAGGAATCCCTTGCAAGGTGCCACACATTTCTCCACTCCTTTCCTTTCCCGCACAACACTAGAAGTCTTTCTTAGGAGAAAAATGTTTTGAGATTGTTTCTTGGGACTGTTTTAACTACCAATTTTATTTTTTTTCTTTGAACAGGTGGTGCTAGAGAAGCCAAATGGTTTTAGGGAAAGTCCCACGACCCTGTACAGCAGCACCCCTGAGGTAGGTGACAGCAAAAATGATGGCAGCTACTGCTTAGCCAGGACAGGCTAGCCTCCTCCCTGACCCCTTTATTTACTGCTTTTTCTCTCTCACTGCATAAAAGAGTAGAACTTACTTGCTGTAAAAATTCCAGCAATAGAGGCCGTGGCTGGTTTGCTTAGTGGTAGAGCACCAGCCTAGTGTGTGGATGTCCTGGGTTCAATTGCCAGTCAGGGCACACAGGAGAGGTGCTTATCTACTTTTCCACCCCTGTCCCCTCTCACTTATCTCTCTCTCTTTTTATCTCCCCCTCCTGCAGCCATGGCTCGCTTAAAGCGAGTCGGCCCTGGGTGCTGAAGATGGCTTCATGGCTTCTGCCTCAGGTGCTAAAAAATGGCTCCAGTTGTAACGGAGCAAGAGCCCCAAATGGGCAGAATATCGCCCCCTATTGGGCTTGCCGGGTGGATTCTGGTGGAGCGCTAATGGGAGTCTGTCTCTGCCTTCCCTCTTCTCACTTAATTAAAAAAATAATAAAAAAGAAAATTCAAACAGTGGAGAAATATATAAACAAAAATTTCTCCTTTCCCAGTCTCACTCCTTCCAAGTGTTCACTGTTAATAGATTGAAATGGGTGGATCCTTCTAGAACAGTACTTCTCAGCCTTCACTGCCCATTGGAATGACCTTAGGGGCATTAAAGGACATGGTGCCTGCATGCTGTTCCTAGAGATTGTAATTTAATTGGTCTGAGATGTGGCTTGGATATCAGGACTTTTAAAAGCTCTTCACATTATTGTAATGTTTAGCTGAAGGTGAGTACCAGTGTTCTAGAGTATTTACAAAACATAGACAACCATATTTAAATATTGTATGTATCATATTTAAATATCATATACCGTATATATACAGGTATAATTGTGTGTATATAATATATGCATACTCTTCACAAATACAGGGTCATGATAAAGTTATTCCTTGCTTGCTTTTTAATTTATTTTATTTTATTTTTTTTCAGAGACAGAGAGTCAGAGAGAGGGATAGATAGGGACAGACAGACAGGAACGGAGAGAGGTGAGAAGCATCAATCATTAGTTTTTCATTGCCATTGCAACACCTTAGTTGTTCATTGATTGCTTTCTCACATGTGTCTTGACCTTGGACCTCAGCAAACCGAGCAACCCGTTGCTGGAGCCAGCAACCTTGGATCCAAGCTGGCGAGCTTTTGCTCAAGCCAGATGGGCCCGCACTCAAGCTGGCGAGCTTGGGGTCTCGAACCTGGGTCTTCTGCATCCCACTCCAACGCTCTATCCACTGTGCCACTGCCTGGTCAGGTGCTTTTTAATTTTTTTAAACTGAAGAGTATAGTGTAAGCTCTTGCCATGCTAGTACATGTAGATCTACCTCACACTTTTGAATAACAAAGTATTTCCTTCCATGACTATACTCACTAAAATGTATTCAGTACTTGATTTAAATATGCCTAGTAAATGTGTTTTCAGTTTTCATAATGGACTTGTGCTATATTTCTGTGTTTTCCTTTTTATTCAACACCATGTTTTTAGATCTATCTACATCACCTTGTTAAAATCTACTTGGTTATTTCCACTCCTACATGTAAAGTTTTCTAACTCCCGTTTTTGTCTTCATGAAAATGTTTTGTATCATTAAATAGTCTTCTGAGAACACCATTTGAACTAAACACTAATAATTCTGCTCCAGGAACCATTTAAATTGTTCTCACCCGCCCAGCAGCTTGGGTCCAGACATGGAGACTCACCAGATAACTTACTAAAGTCTGGATTTGAAACATTGGGATTCTAGCAGTCACCTCAGAGGTGCAACTTGGTTTTTCCTCTGCCCCTGAATCACCCTAGTTGGTAAATATGCTATTGGCAACAAGGTATAATGATACCTTCTATTATCTCTTCAGCCTTTTTATTCTCACAAGCTCTAAGCCTACCACATATTATCTTGTTTTTGAGGCAGCCCGTAAGGCAGGGTGTGGTAAGAAGTCTTCCGACTGATTCACAGGTAGAGGAAGGAAGGCCCACAGGACTAAGTAATAAAGCAGCAACTGGGACCCTGTTACCCTCCTCACTGATGTGCTTTGGTTTGAAGGTGTTGTTGCTTCCCATTGTGCAAGACAAGGAAGAGGTTTTCCTGTCAGACTCACAGGGATCTAATAACTAAGGTGTCTGGTACTTGTGCCACAGAGATGGGGACGAGACCCTGCATGCCAGCTCAGCCCTAACCACCAATCCATGGTTGGGTGTGTCTGCAGGAGAGACTCGCAGTAAAATCTTTGAGACACAAACCTTTTCCTGCATGGATTCAGACTCCTGGGCTTATTGGGTGCTTTTGCTCATCAGTCAGTAACCCTTTATGTTCTGATCTCTGTGCTAGGTGCAGAGAACAATGAAGATGTGCCTTTGGGACTTGCCCCTTGTGATGGGTGTGGCACAGCCCGTGCCTTGGGCATCTGTAGTCCAGAGGGGAACAAGGTCACTACTCTCAGAGAGCTTGTCTGATAGAAATGGGACACATACATGAGGATGGCATAAACATACCTGTCAGTCAGTTGACACATGTATAAAAATATACAGATGATAGGAGGCTGCTTGAGTTCTTTAGGGTATGAAGAGAGAGTGACTCAGAACTCCTGGGTCCCTTAGACTAACTCATCCCTTGTGTGATGTGAATTATTTTGTGAGGGTAGTCTGGACCAGAGGGTCTAAACAAGTGTGTGCTGGGAGGAAACTTTCTCTTACTAAGTCAGTATAATGGCTTTATCCCGCCGTGGCTATAGGTGGACGCCTATATAAATGAAGATGTCGAGGGCTTAAGGAAGACCGTGCGGGATTTGCTTGCCAAGCTTCAGGAGGCTGAGCGGCAGCACCAGTCAGATCGTGTGGCTTTTGAGGTAAGATTTGGGATTTGGGGAGAAGGTGCCCCAAGGGTTGGGCTGTTGGGTACAGGTGCCAGCAATTTTCTCGGTGTGGTCTTCCATGTCTTTCTGGCTGGGTGCCATCAACTGAAAAGGCTAGGCTTTGAGGCCTGGGGCACTTTTGTCTGCTTTTCCCTTTCCTGGATGTTTACAGTTTTTGCTGCCCAAGGCTAGCCCATAGTTGGAAATTCAGCTCTCAGTTCTCGCTGAAGTTGAGAGGTGGTACTGGTCTGGGATAGTAGGTAATTCAGAAGTTGTTTCACGAGGTACCACGCTGAGAGTTACTGGGCTCCTGACACCATATAGGCAAGGGCAGTTGCTGCCAAGTTCACCACTGCATCCCTAGTACCTGGCACAATACCTTGCCAAAGATGGGCACCTCGTCGGATAAATCGTTATTGTCATAGAAAGAACTGTGCCCATGGAGTCAGCGGACATTAGATATAGTCTTGGCTTTACTGTGCAGAGCTTTGTGATCTTGAACAAATACCTCAATTATTGTTTAAAAGTAATACTAGGTTATTATAGGGGATTTTAAAAATACAAGTCTATAATTAGACAGTGAAAGCCCTGCACTATTAAAAGTATGTGAAGTCTCTCATACTTTGCAAAAAGTTCTTTGAATATAACCTGGGGAGCATTGGGCAAATACTGGGCAGTTTTTCTAACTACTCTGTGTGAGATTAATCATCTGTTATCTACTGTTGTTCGTCTACATGTAAGGCATTTATATCATAAATATGTAATGATAGGATTACACCTTGCCCAGTCATGCTGGGAGCTGGTGGAAGGAGGAAGGCCACCCAGACTCTTCTCTTTCATGGGACTAAAAGTTTTGAGGGGAAGATTGAGGGTGAGGAAGGAGGACAATGATTATGACTGACTGCTGCTAGAGTAGCTGCAATGTTACTCGAGCAAGGAATGAACCTCCCTAAGCGGGTTTCAACTTTTGTAAAAAAGTGGTCATGAACTGTTTAGTGTGTGGATTGAGTTTGATAATATATTTATAAATATATTTGTTACTCTAATGGGTTTTGGAAATGTAAGCTATCCTATATTTTTCTTAGTGATCAGTTTAACAAGCAGGTTTTCCTCTCCTAAATAGTTGGTTGTAGGGCAATGCTAAGACTAGTTTGGTCTCAGAACAAAGGAGCTATGCAGTAAAGGAGTTTGCCACACGTATTCAGATTCCACAATTTGGATAATGTGGATGGTAATATATCAGTTTGGTGATCAGCTGTTCTCTACTTTCTTGGAGCAGAACAGGAGGAGGGGGAGGTTGAGGCTATAGTACTGACCAGACTGTGCATTTTGGAGAGAAATTTCTGCATTGAGAGAAATTGTGAAGAACTTGTTAGTTTTGGCCACACATAGAGTCCTTTTAGCCCTGGGTTTCAAAGCTTGTGCAAAAGTGTCCTGAGTAAAAAAAAACCCAAGGCTAGAAGGCCCTTGATGGCTGTAGCCACATGCTCACTGTTTCTTAGGAGGGGTGCCCTTTAATCCCATGGTACATAGCACCCACCTGCAAATAAGAGGTACTCCTTGGGTTGGTCCCCGTGTTGGGATAGGTTGACACACTCTCTTACGGTGAAGAGATTCCTTTAGGGCATGGCTGGCTGGAGTTACAGAGACAGATGTAGCTAGAGAGTGTAGTTTTGGTTTTCCTTTGTGATCCTACAGTGAGACAGGAGGATCTGTCCCTGGCCTTTTATGCTATTCTCCAAGCATACATCAGCCTGGGTACAGTATTTATGTATGGAAATGAGAGGCTATGTTTTAGTTCCTGCTATGAGGCTGGCCTATTCCGGGCTACTGTGGAATATTTTCAGTCTCTCCTAATGAATTAGACTCTGTGGTCTACTTTTCTGAACCTGGAGGTCGGAAGGGCAACGTTGTCAGTTACTGTGAAAACAGCCTGCTATTATGCCTGGTTTCTCGTTCTACTGGCTGCTGGCTGTCAGAAAAGATTTGCAGTCAGTTCGCACAGGACAGGGCTGGTGTGCCGCATGGACACGTCCCATCACACATCATCCCGTGCTTTGTCTTCTCCTCCCTGATTCTGACTTTGGGAGGAGCTGGATAAACTGGCTGCTGGTCCTGTTTTCTCAGGGGCTGGTTAGGTGTTCCAGCGGTCATCTGGGTTCTCTTAGTAACTGATTGGGTAGTGAGTCTGTGGTTAACTGGGAAGCATTGAAATGGATGGTGAAGTAACTGGGTTCTAGCTGTGCAATCTTGAATAGGTCATTTGACTTTTAGATGGGAAAGGAGAGGGTTGGACTAGTTGAGTATCAATTACATTTATGAATTTATCAAGCCGCGACTATGTGATGGGTACTGTGCTGAGTTCTGAAAATGCAGTGGTGCTCAAGATCTCTGTCATCCTGAATCTGATGGTCCCCTGGGGGTGCACTTGAGTGACTGTGCAAAATCTGCTCAGTGCTCTAAGAGAGAAGGGTTGTGTGTCCTCTGTGGGTGTCTGTCTCACCCAGGTTTGGAGGCTCCCTGGAAGCAGGGATGTCTATGCTAAGACCTGAAAGATAATTAGGAGTTGGCCAAATGCATGTGGGAAGAAAGGAAGCAAGTTCCTACTTTACTTTTCTTTCTAAAATTCTGCTTCTAGCCCTGGCTGAATAATTCAGTTGGTCGGAGCATCGTCCCAATATGCAAAGTTGCCAGTTCTATCCCTGGTCAGGGCACATACAGAAACATATTGATATTTCTGTCTCTCCCCACCATCCCTCCCTCTTTCTCTAAAGTCAGTGAATAAATTAAAAAATAAAATGCAGCTTCTATCCTTTCCAAATTAGTTTATCATCTTAGATAAAAAAACCCCACAAATTCTTCCTGGTGCTTAGTAGCCTTTGGCCTTAGTATAAAGCGAAGATGAGGTAGATTTGGGGATCAGAAGAAAGGACGTGGGGATATCCTCCCCTGGGTTCTCTGCGTTTGCATTAGTAGAAAAGTCACAGTGTTGGGTGATTTTGGATGGCATTGGGGATGTTGAAGAAGTCAGTCATTGGAAAGTGGTGCTTACTCACCAGTGTCACTTTTGACCAACTCTATGCCAATGAACCCTCAAAATGGAGTTAATCTGCTAGTTTCTCAAGTGTTCTTAGAACAGTGAATGGGAGCTGGCTGTGTGCTTATCAGAGTTGCCCTCTGCTCCCATCATTGCGCCCAGGTTCCTAGGTTCTTTTCTAAGTCTTTTATCCACACATGGTCTTTTCCCCCTTTCTTTATACATCCCCATCCTGTGTCTTAGGTCACACTCACCCGGTGCCAGAGAGAAGCTGAGCAGAGTCACATGGCCCTTCAGAGAGCGGAGGACAGAGCGCAACAGAAAGAGGTGGAAGTCGGAGAGCTGCAGCGGCGCTTGCTCAGGACGGAGACGGTAACTCTGGGAGCCTCACTTTTCAGGGCGCAGACACCTGGGCCAGGACATGCTCGGGATTGACTGAGTTGTTCCTTTTCTGAGCAGTTCAAGAAAAACACACTTCACAGCTTCCTTTGGGCAAATACCTTCGAGTATCTTTTAGCCTTTAAGGAAGGAAAGATCTTTCTCTTCTCTAACTTCAGCCCTTGCTAACTAGAGTTGAGCCCATTTCCATTTTAGCTTGATTCTTGTACAGCTGCCCTCCATGGGCTTTTGAAGACCATTCTTAAGGAGCCACTCAGCCTGGTTTCTGAAGGATTGGCAGCTATAGCTAGCAGTTGGGCCTGGCTCGTGCAGGGCCAGGCTCTCTCTCCAGGCGGCTGGGTGAGGCTGGGAAGTTTCTGTGTTCTGAGGGTGGGAAGGGTTCTCCCTGACAGCGGAGGGCGCCCCATCAAACCAGCTTGGCCTGCTGCTCTTTGGCAGCTGTCCCAGGCCCAGTAGAGGCTAAGCCCCAGCCTGAGTGGCCATCTCAGCCCAAATGCAGAACCTGTTTCCATCTTTTCATCCTAGATTTTCTTTCCTTTGGCCCCTGCAGGAGCATCAGGCCTTACTGGAGAAGGTCAGGGAAGGGGAGATGGCCCTGGAGGAACTTCGAAGCAAGAATGCTTACTGCCAAGCAGAACAAGAAAAGTAAGGGCCCTGTTCGCCATGAAGCTGGCTGGGGTACAGGGAGGGTAGGGCGTGCCATGCAGCCTGCAGCTCCCAGGGTGGCCAGAGCTGGGGAAGAGACTGGTGCTGACGTCAGACCTTCCACCTCTGACTCACAGTATGCCTGCTCAGGGTGGGGCCCTGCCCAGGAAGATAATGTTTGGGAAGCTGCCATCTCTGGGGAGTTCATTTTCCATAGAATAATAACCTCAAGAAAAAGGTTTTATTTTAAGGGCCAAGGTCAAGAGCTGGAAAAGCATCTGCTGTTACAACACATCATCCCACAGGTTGTTTCCTGGGTGTGGACGAGGAATTTTTACACCATAGTTTCCTCCCCCAAAACAACAACTGACTGTAATCAATTTGAGGGTAAAATCGAGTAACTTCTTCACAAGTTGTGCTGGTGAAAAATACAGTGAACAGTTTCGTGAGGAGATACTGAACTTACTTTCATTTGAAACGACTCAGAAAATGGGAACCTCAGTACATAGGGGGTTTCTGAGATCCTTTGCACTTTAAGGTTAGAGGGTTTTGCATAGCACTTCTGATCAGAGGGGATTGGAGGCCCCGGACCAGTGAAACCTATAGAGCAAATATTGGGTCATTCTGGACATTAAAGAATTTGGAAATTCTCTATGTCGTTAGCTATTGATAAATAAAATCTCAAGTGGTAAATTAAACAATAGGGTCTGATCTTTATTGTATGAGTTGGACCTTTTTGTTTTTTTAATTTTAGCTAGAAAGAAAGGAATAAAGAGAGAGAAAGGAACATCGATCTATTCCTGTGTGTGCCCTGATCAGGGATCGAATCCGCAACCTCTGTGATTCTGGACGATGCTCTAACCAACTGAGCTATCTGGCCAGAGCCTTTTTAAGTTCAACAGACATGGCCTGAAGGGCCTTCTAAGGCATTCCAAGATTAACAGACATGATCCTTGCCTCTCTGGACCCCTCAGTCTGCTGGGGACATTTTCTCTCCTTTGGGATAACCACAACTTAGGCCTGTCTGGTATGGAAAATGCAGACATACAGCCTGCTTTTTGACTCAACTTCACAGCAAGAATTGCTTTAAATTACTCGCATGCCCTCTTCCTCACGGTGGGTGCTCATGGGCAAGTGACAGAAGGATGAACAGTAGAAACAAAAAAGGCCAGATAATTTAAATCTGAGGCTTGAGGATGGCAGGTGATAGCTATGTATCATGAATGTTGATTTTCTAAATGAAAGGAGACTGAGGGGGTATTGCAGAGCTGAGGGTGGAAACTTAGAATGTTTGAAGATTAGGAAGGATGTCAGGGGGCTCAGATTGCATTGTACCCCACCTTCACCCCCATAACTGCTCACCTAACCGCAGGCACGTGTCTGCTTTCTCCAACAAAACCGGAAAGTAATGAGTACCAGGATTCTTCAGAGGTCTACACTCCAGGATTCCTCAGCCATGTGACCTTTGGGGGATCCTGGCCCATTTTGCTTAGAAGATGGAAAAGAAACAGCAGTGTGTGGGAATCAGGAGACTTAGAAACAGATTTGTGTGAAAAGGCTTTAAGGATCCTCAAATCTGGTCTCCCTCTTGACAAAATCACTGCCACCAGCTTGATTATATTGGGTGTCATAATACCAGCTCCTACTTGGTTCTTTTCAGGAATGAAGAGCTCACTACACAGAAGGCAGTCCACTTCTGACAGATTTACTACTGAGAGTCTTTCTGCATTTACATAAGAATTGCTTCCTGGAACACCTATCTGTTGGTTCTAGTTTTACCCGCTAGAGCTATCCAGAATGACCTATCACTTTTCACCTATCCAGAATGACTTACCACTTTTCACCATTCTGTGCCTCAGTTCCTCATTTGGACCACATGATCTCTAGTGATGTTTCCCCATCTACTCCTTAGGGCAGACCACTAGGGAACTGGGCACAGGGAATAACACCAGATAGGAACCCTGAGCCTCAGGCTTTTCCTAGGACTACATGGACAAAGCATCTTTTCCTCTGGCTTCAGCCTTCTCTCTCTATCCCAGGTCTGCTAACCTGGAAAAGGAAGTGGCAGGGTTGCGGGAGAAGATCCACCACTTGGATGACATGCTTAAGAGCCAGCAGCGGAAAGTCCGGCAAATGATAGAGCAGGTAAGCAGGTCAGCCTCCCCTACCATGGGTTACCCGTTCTCTGGAGGTCACCGCATTGAGTCCAGCCCTATTTCCCTGTCAAGTCTACACTTTTTCTTATTTATTCTCCTGGAGAGCTTGGCTTATATTCATAAGTGTTCCATAAAATACATTTATGCTATCAAGTCATGAAAACTAACTTACCTGTGTGCAGATTTTCTGCTTCCCCCACCTGAGCTTGAGGGTAGCATACTCAGGATATGCCGATTTGCAGAACTGTTTTGATAACTAGTGACAGGGCGTAATTGCTGCATGTCAGCTCTAGGAGGGCCAGGATTTTTCTGTTTTGTTCACTCCTGTTTCCCACTGTCTAGAACAGGGTCTATCATATAGTAAGCACTCAATAAATATTTCTTTTTTTTTTTTTTTTACAGGGACAGAGGGAGAGTCAGAGAGAGGGATAGGTAGGGACAGACAGACAGGAACGGAGAGAGGTGAGAAGCATCAATCGTTAGTAGTTCGTTGCCATTGCGACACCTTAGTTGTTCATTGATTGCTTTCTCACATGTGCCTTGACCGCGGGCCTTCAGCAGACAGAGCAACCCCTTGCTGGAGCCAGCAACCTTGGGTCCAAGCTGGCGAGCTTTTGCTCAAGCCAGTTGGGCCCGTGTTCAAGCTGGTGACCTCAGGGTCTCGAACCTGGGTCTTCCGCATCCCAGCCTGACGCTCTATCCACTGCACCACTGCCCAGTCAGGCTCAATAAATATTTCTTAAATGAATAAAAAAGATATATTTTCCAAAGTCAAGTGGAATGGTTTTAAAATTATCCATTATTTTGGATTATCAGGATGGTATTCCCCTTACACCCTTTCCCCCACCCACGATAATCCAGAATTTAATACTGACTGAAATGAGGCTTTTATGGAACAGCTCAGCTAGTCATGTGATGGCAGACTCTGCCGTTAGACTCTGCTGGCTCTCTGAGCACTGGGGTGAAGTTTGATGAGTATGTAATGAGTCATTTCAAAATGAGCTCCAGGGTCTCCCACATCTTTGCAGCTCCAGAATTCAAAAGCTGTGATCCAGTCAAAGGACAGCAGCATCCAGGAGCTCAAGGAGAAAATTGCTTACCTGGAAGCAGAGGTGCGTGCAGTAGGCAGCCCCAGGAAGAGAGAAGACTGGACATAAAGGAGGCAGAGGTTCTGGGGGGAGCGAGGGTGGTCTTGTCCTATCTAGATGCTGCTTGGAAATGAGGAAATGAGTATGGGGTAGCTGGTTGATCTTTTAGTTCAGCTAAGTAAACATGTTCTGAGAACCTTCAAGGAGTTGCTAATGATGGTATGACCTTTGACCACTTTGAAGAGCTATGTCATTATGGTACGAGCCCCATGCCCTACTTCATAGAGGCAAGCCCTTCATTCTGCCTGTGGGCTTAGCAGGGAAGCTGACAACAGAGCTGGGCTTCGAGAAGGAGGCATTCTGTATTTGGAGTCTCTCCTTGGCCAAGCCAATGGGCTCAACTAGCTAATAATGAGTTCTACCTAGTCTAATTTCTGCCTTACTTCAGAGCCCTTCCTGTCTATTGATTATCTGAAGACTGCTTTGCAGCCACTATGTGAAATTCCCTTGTGTTGGGAGAGATAAAAATAAATAAAGACAAGGCTATGGATCTTCAGGGAATTTGCAGTCTAGAGTTAGAAATAAAATACAGGTTTGAAAACAGACTTAAGAATAATTTATGGAATAGGAGATCAACAAGGTATTTCAATGGACAAGGTATCTCAATTGACTCCAGTAAATTATATACAGGAAATGTGTAGAGGAGATACAGGAAATGGTCAGTGTTGCACGGGGCTGCCGAGGAAGCATTCCTCAGGGAAGGGGCTGGAGCTGGTACTGGAGGAAGAGTCATCTGGGTTGGGGAAGACAAGGGGAGTGGACAGCCTGGTGGTGGCACACATGGCAAAGGTTGGGGTGACGGCAGCACAAACACAGAGGTGAAGAGACCAGAATGAGCTGGTTAAAAATGACAAATGGAAGCCAGAAGAAGGCCAATTCTAACCTCATGACATGTGGTACAGAATTTAGAGATGCATGACCGGATGGAGCACCTGATAGAGAAACAAATCAGTCATGCCAACTTCAGCACCCAGACCTGGGCCAAGACCGAGAACCTGGGCAGGTGAGTTGGGTGTGTATGGAGTGGGGCCCAGAGCGGGAGTGAAGGAGCAAGGGACAGAGCTGTGGCAAACCCAAGGACAAGGCTTGTTTAAATCCAAGATTATTTCCTCCATCTCTAATCTGACTATTCTCCACTCAAACCATTTTCTAACCAGGTTATAACAGAGCATGCTACCATAACCCCCAGGAATCCCACAAACAGCTGGTGGAGGCATATGAACCCTCTGAAATTGTATGCCAACATTGTGGATGTGTAATAAGCGCATATTTCTAGGAAGAGGGACCATTTTCCCTCAAGCGATTCACAAAAAAAAGTTAAAAGGCTGAATAAATCAAGAATCACAGCTATACCCACTTCTCAGTTGTTTAGCTGCCACTCTTTTCATCACCCTGTCACCAGACAAAAGTCTCACCCCCCAAGTCTTTCCTTAGATGTCACTGACAATGACTGTGTCAAAGCATTTGAAACCCAGGAGCTCAGCCAGCACTCAAGTGTAGAATTCCAGAGACAGATATGGCAGGGTGGCTGTGCAAGGGTGGACAACCACACAGGACTCAGTGTGTCCAATTTTCTTTTCAGCGTTAGGATAGCCAAACCCCCCAGCCCTAAGCCCATGCCTCTCATCAGAGTGGTGGAAACATGAGCCGAGGAACCTGACGCTGCTGTTGCTGCTGCCTCTCGCCTGTGGAGAAGCTCGCCATCCCTGTAGGCCCTTAGCACCAACTTTGACTTCTGACTGTTCCTTGGCTGCCCTCAGGGCTTGAGGTTTCCAAGCTCCTGTTCTCAGTGTGCTGGTTGGATGGAGGATGAGTGCCTCCTCTGCACGCTGCAGCCGTTGGAGGACAGTGTCCCGCTGGCAGGAGCCAGGGCGCTATCCTTATCTCTGTAGTTACTGTTTTCCTCCTAGCAGAGCCTCCCTTCTGTTGTAGCCCAGAGTTCAGCTGCCCCAGCCTCTCATCCAGTTGGGAGAAGTGAAGACATGACAGGATTTGCCTCAGCCCTAGAAGATGGTGACAGAGATGTCCATAGTGATTGGAGAGTGTCCTGGGGGAACAAAATTCCATCCAAAGACACAGCTCAGTTCTTAGCAACTAACTGTTTATCTGCTGGCTCCATCTACCCTCAGCTTGCTGACCCTGGTCTTTTTGAAATAGACAATGGGCTCCCTCAGCTTTGACTGGCCCGCCCAGGTTTCTGAGGGGGAAGTAATGTACCCTCAAGGAGTAGCTTTGAGCAGAAAGATTGTTTAGGGCCACAGACCCTTATATGGGACTTCTCTGCTGTGAAGAACCCCAGAATCTCTGAGGGATTCCCCTAAGATGCATTACAAGGTACTCCTCAGTCATCATAACTGACTCAGAACCTAAAAACTATTTTCACTGGATTACATCAATCTCAGAGAAACTCTCATTGTATTTATTTTGCTAAGTTATTGGTGTTTTTGCTTGTCTCACAGCTGATTCAGTACCAGCCTGCTTCTTTCCCCTGCCTCCCCGCATCCAATCTGTACCTTAGGAAGGCAAGTATATTTTCCCTGAGACATCAGGTCTAGGTGTATCTTTGGAGGAAGGGGGTGATCCAGGACTCTTGGGGAGGAATTGACTTCCCCTAACCCTGCTGCATCCCTCTGCTTCATTGTGTCTGTTGTCCTGGCTCTGAATGATGCTGCCACTCATAATGTTTTCCTTAGGGCTCTTTCTATAGTCTCAAGAGGGAAAATAGCATCAGGATGTGGTATTATAGGACACAGAAAAATTAAAAATAAACATAGATTAAATTTTTAAGTTTTATTTTTGAGACCAAAAGCCTTAATTAAGTCCAGGTGTTTTTCAGTGTCACGTTCTGACTTTGTCTGTAATGGTGTTCTGGTTTCTTCATGAATTTTTCTCATTTGTAAAACCAGGGATTCAGACCGGTTGATCTCTGTGGACCTTTCCAGTTCTGATCTTTTTCCTGTGCTATAGTCTTTGTATGCTTAATCTAATAAATTATGTTAATGTGTCTCTTTGAGCTCCAGCCTGGTTTTTGTTTTGTTTTATTTTTTGTTTTTTTTGGGGGAGGGGGGTTCTTTTTCATTTTGCAGGGAGTATGAAAGAACATAATTTTAATGCCTCTGAAGATGGGCACCTTATTGTCTACTTCTGAGAGGTGTGCTCCAGACATCCCAAATGCTATGATACGAGGACTTTGTGGCATTCAGAGGAGTTAGAGTGTACCTGTTAATAAGTAGCTTAGTGTATGGCCAGGAGCCGCCATCGTGGCCATTCACATGCAGGTTCCCATTGGATTTGGGCAGATGGTAAAGAAACGGCAGAGTCGGAGAAATGGCAGATGGTAGGCCATTCTGTTTATTGGTGCCTCACCAAGACAGGCAAGCCACAAGAGAAGACAAGGGAAAAGCAGAAAACCTGCTTTTCCCATGGAGGGTAAGGGATCCTGCAATGGAGATAGCAGAAACCAAGAGAGCAAGCTCCCAGTCTGCCCCACTTTATAGTATAGAAATCCAAACCATTAGTACAATCTACAAACAAGAAAATCTCTGATACAAAGTCACCCATCTGAGGCATAAAGGGATTCCTCATGAGAGTGTACCACCCTACATCAAAAAGGGTGGGAAAGGCTTAGTCCCAAAACTAAGCCTTGGGCTATAATGACCCGGACTGCCTACAGCCTGTCCCCCACACCCAATACAAACAATAAGCGAACAAACATATATCATATTTACAAATTTATTTGACCAACATTCCACCCCTTTTGCTCGCTTCACAATCTAAACCACAGGTATCTTCCATGATGGTCAGTGTGCAAGGAGTGGGATACAATTGCATAAACAGAAACAGTACCAACTACAGCAATAGGATTAACAAATCAAAAGCTATGGGCAAAATGAGAGAGCTGTCAACAGCACCAAGAGAGGCAAATCTTTTCCCTCTGGCAGAATACAGGCCAGAGTTTTGTCTGCAGACAGCGCCATAGCTGGTACCAGAGGCCGCCCTGAGCGGGCATGCCAAACCTTATTGGCCAATACACCAGCATCTGCTGGTTCTATGTGTAGTAAAATAGGAGAACTCATTATTGGCCATAAGGAAATTACAAAAGTGCCCTTTATTATGGTGTTCCCCTGAGCACTCAAGGGATAATACACTTCTACCTTAGGTGGCCAGGCGCTGGTTGCCCAAGGAGTTAACTGGAGGTCCACCTCTAGCCCCTCTCCCCATGGTGCAAACAAGGCCACCCATCTCAGATGGCGGGGGCCTGTACAGTCCAGGGCCAAGTCCATCGAAGCCGTTGGCCTTTAAGAAGGGCTGTTGGGGCAGGCAAGAGCACGTTGCCCTGCTGTCCAAAGCCTGGCTTGAGTAAAATGTCCTTGGTGCGTATCTGCAACTGAATGGGGGCAGCTGCCCGATGCAGGAGGGCGTCCACTGGAGCTGGGCTCCCCCGTCGAGGTGTCTCATTCAAAATCCAGAATATTATCCATAAGCGGCGTGTCCATCCAGTAAGGGAGCTGGTGCCCCCCTCCTGTCACAGTCCCTGCTTTAAGAGTCCATTATACTGCTCAATGATACCAGCAGCCTGGAGGTGGTAGGGAACATTATACTTCCAGTCCACCCCAGCTCTTGAGACCATTGTTTCACCATTGAACCAGTGAAGTGGGTACCACTGTCACTTTCAAGGACCAGCGGTCACCCATATGCAGCACTCAGGCGGTCCAAGCCTGTATGACTGCCCTCCGGTCAGGGTTACAGGCGGGATAAGCATCAAGCAGACTGGTGGCAGTATCTACACAAGTGACTGTATACTGGTACCCTTCTGACTTTGGTAAGGGTCCAGTGATGTCTATCTGCTATTGTGTCAGTGGAACATGACCCCTCTGGATCTGTCCAGGTGACACCAGTGGTCTTCGTGGGTACTCCTTGGAACATACTGCACATTGCTCACAAGCTGCAAGTACCTCTGCATAGGACACAGGCAAGTTCCACACCTTAACCGTAGCCTACATAGTTTTCTGTCCTGCATGGAGCAGGCACTGGTGGAGCCATTGCGCCACATCACCTGCAGGCACAGTCTCCAACCATCGCACCCTTGCCAAAGTATCTGCCTCATTCCCAGGATGGGCTAGAGGGCATGCCCTGTGACATGATATACTGTCACCTGCTTCTGGTGTCCTATTTTCCATAAGTCCTGCCACATAGCCTAACCCCATAGTGGACGGTGCATTATCATCCACTGGTTAATGTACCAAGTAGCAATCCAAAGGGTCAGTCCACAATATACAGCCCAGCTGTCAGTACAGATCACCAGAGATGAAGGTTCATTATGGGCAACTAGCCAAACAGCTCTTAATTCTGCCCATTGGCTGCTTTGGCCTGTACCGGTGTCCATCCAAATAGTCTCAGTGACCGGATGGAAGTCTATGACCGTCCACTTGGTAGGTTGGCTCCTGCAGGAACCATCAGTATACCAGGCATCCTCAGGGATGGGCACCCGCCCCTCCTGGTAGGGACTGACTTCAGGTTCTGCCTCCTGAACCCCAGCTGCACCTGACTCTAAGGTCATATAGGTGACTGGACCCAAGACTTCCTGCAGTTCTGCCCTCAATGGGCTGGTGCTAAGAGCACAGCATTGTTACAGGTAGGCACCCCACTTGGCCAGGGTGGACATTTGGGCCATACCACTACGTGGTTTGGTCACCCAATCTCAAATCTGCTACTATCTGTGTAACTTCATTGATGGGCTGCCACACATAGGGGCCCAAGATAGCCACAAGTGACCCAAAAAGGGCTGATGGGGTGCTAGCAAGGATAAATTCCCTCATCTTTGCCATAAACACTTCCTCGTCTGGCCCACGGAACCCAAGGTTGAAAACAGCATTCTTCATACCTAGTTCCCGAAGGACCTTTTACTAACTCACTGTAGCACTGCCACCGACTCATTACCCCTGGCAATTCTCCAGCATCCTGCCAGACCATATGAATGGCGGCCATCACCCATTCTAATAGGTTATGGTCTCCTGGGTTGCCATGGCAGTTCTGAAGATGCTGCCTCAAGGAGGAGTATGTGGTAATGGTGGCCAATTTCTCCATCTCTGTTCCGGAGAGCATGATGCCATCCACCCCTATGTCCCATAATCGTAGTAACCAGGCTACCAGGGATTCAGTAGGTTTCTGCCTAAATTGTGCCCCCAACTCCATCAGCTCTGCCTGGGTATAGGGCCGGACCACAGAGTGTTCCATTACCTGGGCAGGAGGCTGTGACTGCCCCTGAGGGACTCTACGCTGCTGGGTTTTTACCTTCTTGGTGACCACTGGTTGGGCTCTCAGTGTGCATATAGCAGCTTCAGTCTGAGCCTTCTCATCCTCAGAAAAGGAGTTGCAAGCGCCTGCTCCTGCTGACTCAAAGCCAATCCACCGGCATGGGTGCTGGTGCTCCTTTGGCAACCGTTTAGGCTCCTGTGGCTGCTGGCTTTTGGCTGGAAGCTGAGACTCGGAGCTCTTGAATCCGCAATCATTTCTCCAACAACTGCCTGTGCAAACAGCTTCCAGGGCAAACTGCAACTCACGAAGCCATAATTCCTTCTCCAGTGCTCACTCCAATTCCAGCTTTTTCTGCCGTTCGATTTGCAATCCATACTGAAGCTTTTGACCTAGGGCAGCTTCTCCTACAGAACTCTTGGTTTCCTCTTGAGTAAAAAACATGCAGCCCACGGCCCCTAAAAGGACAGCCATGGGGAGCCAGAACAGCAATCAGTCCTCTACCCCACCCCACAAGGGTGGCGGCCCCATACCGATCTCCAAATCCTGCAACAAAATACGCCAGTTATATGGCCAGGAGCCACCATCATGGCCATTCACGTGCAGGTTCCCATTGGATTTGGGCAGACAGTAAAGAAATGGTGGAGTCGGAGGATGGTAGGTCATTCTGTTTATTGGTGTCTCACCAAGACAGACAAGCCACAAGAGAAGACAAGGGAAAAGCAGAAAACCTGCTTTTCCCATGGAGGGTAAGGGATCAGGGAGGTCACTGCAATGAAGATAGCAGGAACCAAGAGAGCAAGCTCCCAGTCTGCCCCACTTTATACTGTAGAAATCCAAACCCTAATCCAATCTACAAACAAGAAAGTCTCCGATACAAAGTTACCCATGTGAGGCATAATGGGATTCCTCATGAGAATGCACCACCGTACACCAAAAAGGGTGGAAAAGGCTTAGTCCCAAAACTAAGGCTTGGGCTATAATGACCCGGCCTGCCTACAGCCTGTCCCCCACACCCAATACAAAGCATAAGCGAGCAAACATATATATCATATCTACAAACTTACTTGACCAACACTCAGCTTTGTGGCCTGAGTCCTCATTGTAGGAGGTGGCCCCTAGCTTTAGCTTTGACCCTGTCTGGGGTGGTGGCCTTGTAGGATTCCTAAGCTTGGCCTGTGTGTGTCCTCAGTTGGGAAAGAACTAGTCAGAGGCAGAGATCTTTGATTGGAGATTTACCAAGCAGCACTGGAGGTAGCTGAGTAGTCCCGCATCTTCTGCCTAAATGAAAAGCACCCTGGAAATGCTAACTACAGCTATCTAAGGATTTAGTTTTTAGCTGTCTCTGGGCATCATTCAATTAGTCCTATGATTTATTTCTTTCTGCTAAGAATTTAGTTGACTATAGGGCCCAATGCAGACATAGCTGAATTTATACGAATCTTCTCTGGACCAAAGAAACTAGAAATGCAACTCCCTCCATCCCTGGCCATTGCCTTTCTAGTCCCCTTTCTACTTTCCAGGTCACTCCCATCCTGGGTTTTGTAACGCATTACAATCCTGATCCAGACCTGGGTTTGTCTTGTGATAGCCCCAGGTTCTCTCTCTCTGGCAGTCTTGCTTGGTGTGGGCATATCTAGACAGTGCTTGTTTTCAGAATATGAAGAGGGTGGAAGCAGGGCGGGGTTGCCTACAGTGCCAAGAGGACTTGCCAGGCTGGAGGAAGACAGGAGTGAGTGTACTGCCATATGGGAAAGGGTGGCTCTTGACTTGGGCCTCAAGGGTTTGGTGGGCTGAGCAGAGATTCCAGTTGGAGATAACAGTGTTGTGGAGACACTCCAGAGATTAGAAGCAGGGCATTGAGAGATTCCTTAAAAGGCCTCTGGTGTACATTTCCCGGAGTTTAGTTGTATCACCACCAACAGGAGCAGTGGCTTACCTACCACAGAGGCTCCCGGGGTCTCTGGGAGGAGACAGTAGTTGAGGGAAAGGTAGTTTACATCTTGGCAGCCTTTTCCACTAGAGATGGAGGATGGGCAGCAGAGAAGAATGAGATAAGGCCCAAGGCCTGAGAAGGGGTGGGGTGAGTAAGCTGCTCCTGACTTCAATGGCCTGTTTATTGCCTGTGTTAGGTCATGTGTAAGCCAACTTTTCCTTGCCTCTGAAATAGTCTGGAGGGGAGATTGAGTCTGACTTCCTGGGACCTTTGCCACAAGGGCCAGTTTCTGTGAGCTGGGTGTTGAGAGCTGCCCCGACACGCAGCTGTCGGCACTCCTGTAGGCAGGGAGCACTAGCCCAGCGTCCGCGAAGCAGCTTGCAGGGGCATTTCTTGACTCCCGAACAACTTCCCCTGTCCTGCACCTCTTTTGTCCTCTCTCCTGAGCAGAAAAATCCTGATAGGGACATCGTACTTCAACCAAATGGTGCACTGGGACATTTTAAAAACTAAGTTTCTAAAGCCAAAAGTTGATTTGCTTATTTTTATCTCTATTTAAAAGGAACTTTCACTCTGAACTGCTCCAAGCTTGACTCTGGAAAGATGCTGTGACATGATAATTTGACCAAGGAGGGGAATGTCCCCTGGGATAAAAAAGCAGCCTTCCTTCTTGAATCAGCTTTTTAATTGTGATGCTCTTTTTTTTTTAATGGGGTCTCTAATAATCCCCTGGGCTACCTCACTCCTCAGAGCCAAGCTTTGTGGAGCTGGGACCTGAGCCTGCTCAGGCTCTGACCCAACAGCAGATGTTAGCCTAGGGCCTTGGCCTCCTTTCCATGCTTTAATTTAGGACGCTAGCTTTGCAAAGAGAAATTGTGCCCTATCTTTCCTGTCCCAATTCTAAGCACCATGGACTTGAAACTCAAAGTTGAAGACCTAAATATTTTGTAGCCCCCCGCCCCTTTCTCCATGGAAAAGCCTTACTCAGGCTGAGGATAAAGATGTGTTTTGTTTTGTTTTATTTTTTTACAGGGACAGAGAGAGAGTCAGAGAGAGAGAGAGATAGGGACAGACAGACAGGAACGGAGAGAGGTGAGAAGCATCAATCATTAGTTTCTCATTGCCGTCACAACACCATAGTTGTTCATTGATTGCTTTCTCACATGTGCCTTGACCGCGGGTCTTCAGCAGACTGAGCCACCCCTTGCTGGAGCCAGTGACCTTAGGTCCAAGCTGACAAGCTTTTTGCTCAAGCCAGATGGGCCCGCGCTCAAGCTGGCGAGCTCGGGGTCTTGAACCTGGGTCTTCCGCATCCCAGTCCGATGCTCTATCACTGCGGCACCACCTGGTCAGGCTAAAAAGGTAAGCAAGTTTTTCTACCTCTGTGGATTGGCAGGAAGACCTACTTTGAACTCTAAAATGTGTGTGGCCTTTCTGTTAGAATCTTCCTCTGGAGCCCTCTGGCATATGGGATTGAGAGTAGATGGTGTCAGGGTGATTAATTTCCTGACAGGGTGTTGTTGGTTGCCAAATCTTAAACCACAGGATCTCAGACAGCTGAGAGGAAGGAAGTCATTTGTCCTCATGATCAATTCAGTGCCAAATACACACGTGGGCCTTTCCACCCTCTCACTAGTGTGCCAAACCTAAGCTTACATAGGTCTGCAGGAGTTTGAAGGCCTTTATATCTGTTTTATATCTATGTGTGTTTGAACTGGCCAGCTGTGTAAAATATATTATGGTGAGGGAAAAAATTTGAAAAACACTGGCGTTTAGGAAAAGCTCAGTTTTCCACCCATGTGTCTCCTGTAATCACTACTCACACAGAACACTTCACTTCTGACATATCTGGTCACCAAATGTATGAGAGTTTTTTCACACACACAGAGCAATTCTCTGGGACACCAGCTGGGTGTCCTACAATTTAACTCAGTTCTGGCATTGTCTGCCTGAGGATAGTGTCCCGTAGGTTAAGGGCTCAGTCCCGCAAGTCCCCGCTTCAGACATCAATCACAACTTCTGTCTGGCTTGGCTACAAATCAGAGGTTCACATAACTCCCCCTTGCCCCCAACTTTGATTAATTTGCTAGAGTGGCTCACAGAACTTGAAAACACCTTCACCCATTTATTAAAGAACATGATAAAGGATACAGGTGAACATCCAGATGAAGAGATAAATAAGGTGAGGTCTGGGAGGTCCTGAATGCCAGAGCTTCTGTCCCTGTGGGGTTAGTGTATGTCCCCTTCCCGACATGAATATGTTCACCAACTTGGAAACTCTCTAAACCTTATACTGTTGGGATTGTAGGGAGGCTTACTCATGTAGGCACGATAAATTAGTAACTCAATTTCCAGCCCCTCTCTCCTCACTGGAGGATGGGGGACAGGGTTGAAAATTCTAAGTTTCTAACCATGGCTGGGTCTTTTTGGTGACCAGCCCCATCTAGGTGCCCACCCAGAATCTCCTCACGAGAACAAAAGATACTTCCAGTGCTCTTATCACTTAGGAAATTACAAGGATTTAAGGAGCTCCGGGTCAGGAACCAGGGCCAGAGACCAATATATATTTTTTCAATTATCTCACAACTGGTCTATAACACAGACCTCTCTCTTTAGATATATTGTCATCTCAGGGTCAGGAGGACCTAAATTGGCCTAATAGGAGCTAATTCTCCTATTTAATCTGTGTCACTTTTTCTTGATAGACAGAAATCACTCTCTTCAGTAATGCAGGCTAGAAATTTTTAAGTCATCTTTGGCTCTTCTTTATATTTCTTCATCCCTTATATCCCATTTGTCAACATACCCTAATATTTCTTCTTTTGAAACTTCTCCCAGGCCTGCCTCTTTCCATGTACACAGGCTCATCTTAGCCAGTTGTTAAACCTGGATTGCTACAGGAGACAGTCTTCACTGCTCCCACACCTTCTAGTCTGACCCAACCCAAATCTACTCGCTTCAACATGGTCATTTGAATCTTTCCCCAAAACTATTTTCATCCTATCAGTTGGGGTTGGTTAGCCAGTATAAAAGAAAGATGATAGGAAACAAAGAAATAAAAATGTCTCCTGTGGGAGGAGGAACAGTTTAACTTGTCTAGCTCCAGAGGGCATAACTCAGGTCAGTGGGTGGTACTTGTAGGAGACAGCTCAGAAAACGAAAGAATGCCTTGACAGTTCATGTCAATTGGACTGTGGTCAAGTCAGTAAGTTTCCCTACATACATCAGTGATATTCTTGTTAGAAACAACCTACCCTGGCCAGTTAGCCCAACTGATTAGAATATTGTCCCCATATATCACGGTTGTGAGTTCAATGCCCAGTCAGGGCACATACAAGAGTCAACCAATGAATGCAAAATAGGTGGAACAACAAATCAATGTTTCTTTCTCTCCCTTCCCCTCTCTCTAAAATTAATAATACATTTAAGCCCAACTGGTGGTGGTGCAGTGGGTAGACCATTGACCTGGGATGCTGAGGACCCAAGTTCAAAACCCAGAGGTTGCCGGGTTGAGCGCCAGCAACCACCATTTTGAGCCTGGGGTCACTGGCTTGAGTGTGGGATCATCGTCATGATCCCCTGGTGACTGACTTGAGCCCAAAGGGGTCACTGGCTGGTCAAGTCATGTAGGAGAAGCATTCAATGAACAACTAAAAAAAAAAGGTGTTACAAATACAAGTTGAGGCTTCTTTTCTCTCTCCCTTCCTGTCTGTCTCTCTAAATAAATAAATAAATTCATTAATTTTGAAAAACTATTAAAAAAAGAAAACAGCCTGACTGGTGGTATCACAGTAGATACAACATCAACTTGAAGTGCTGGGGTTGATGCCTTGACCCTGGGGTCACAGCTTGAGCCCGAGGTTACTGGCTTAATCTTGAGGTCGCCAGTTCAATCCCTGGTCAAGGCACATATGAGAAGCAATCAATGTATACACAACTACATGGAACAACAAGTGGATACTTCTCTTTCCTTCGCTTTTCTCTTCCCCCTTCCTCTATATTTGTGATGGCAAACCTATGACACGCGTGTCAGCACTGACACACATAGCCATTTTTGATGACACGCGGCCGCATGTGGCCGCATACCAGAGAAGTATGGGCCGCATGCCGAGAAGGACGTTTCATCCTCGGCTCCTGCACGGTCAGGTGGTAGTCAAGGATAAAACATTTGTTGTAGTGTAGACACTCTGTGCCAGAGGTCTGTAGGCCAAGACATTTTTGTTATTTAAACTATAAATATCACAAAATTATGTTTTTTTTTTCTCAAAGTGACTCACCACCCGAGTTATGCTCGGTTTTTTGGTGAATTTTGACACACCAAGCTCAAAAGATTGCCCATCACTGCTCTATATTAAAACAACAACAACAAAACTCTAAAATATAAAGTACCTAAAAATAATCTTTATTTAAATGTTAATGACCTATGTGAAGAAAATGACCAAATTTTGTTGAGAAATATGGGAAAACTTAATATTAAGAAAAACTTCCCTGAATGGTAATGTTAAAATTGTAAAAAGATATCTATTTCTCATTAATTTATTTTTAGGCCTTGTGTAGTTACAGGAAAAATCCCAATAGAGTCCTTTTAGAATTGGATATAATTATTTTTAAATTCATCTGGAAGAATAAACAGGGGAGATGGCAAAGAAAAATTTGAAGACAGCTTAATTGGAAGGAGGATTAGCCTTGGCAGAAGTAAAACATTATATAGCTAGCTATACATCAGTTTAACAGACTGACTATGCAGAAATAGACCCAATTTCATAGAAGCATTTTAAAAAGATAAAAGAGGCATTGCAACCAGGTGGAGACAACACATTTGAACAGTTGGTTAAAATGTTAAAAACAAAAACACCTCTGACCTCAAACCATGTGTCTAAATAAATTCTAGGTAAATTAAATACTACAACTTAACTCTAGAGAAACTAGAAGAAAATACAATTGAATATCAACTCTGAAAAGAGGTCCATTCAGAATTTGAGTATTAAATAAAGGTCACGAAGGAGCCCTGGCCAGTTGGTTAGAGCTTCATCCCAAAGCACAGAGGTTGCTGGTCAAGGAACATACAGGAACAGGTTGATATTTTTGTCTCTCTCTCTTTTCTTTCCTCTCTCTATAAAATAAAATAAAAAATAAATGGTTAAAAAAGGTCTTAAAAAAACAGTCATGCCTGATCAGGTGGTGGCACAGTAGATAGAGTGTAACCTGGGATGCAGAGGGCCCAGGTTCCAAACCCTGAGGTTTCTGGCTTGAGCGTGGTTTACCAGCTTGAGTGCAGGGGTTGCTGGCTTGAGCAAGGAGTCACTGGCTTGGCTGGAGTCCCCCGGGTCAAGGCACATATGAGAAAGCAATCAATGGACCTGGCTGAATGGCTTGGTTGGTTGAAACATTGTCCTGCTATGCAGAGCTGGCTGGTTCAGGCCTTGGCCGGGGCACATACAGAAACAAATTGATGCTCTGTCTCCCTCCCCCTCCTTTTCTCCTCTGGATTTAATTAAAAAATAAAAAAGAATAAAAAGGAAATAAATAAAAATTTAAAAAGAGAGAAAGCAATCAATGAACAACTAAAGTGCTGCAATGAAAAATTGATGTTTCTCATCTCTTTCTCTTCCTGTCTGTCTGTCCCTATCTGTTCTTCTCTGTCTCTCTCTCACTGTCTCTGGCTTAAAAAGAAAGATCATGAAGGTATTATGTCAATTATATCTCAATAAAAAAAATAAAGGTCATGAAGGAAAATATTTTAGTTCTTAAAAATGTAAAATTTCCAGATTAAAAAAACTAAGGAAAGCCAAAGAAAGAAGGAATTATTAGTGGCAAATATAAGCAAGAGTCAACATTTTTATTGGTAAGCTCAAACAAATCGATAACAATAGTAAATGCCACCCAGATCATTGTTAGGATAAGAGTTCATATTCTTTTCCCGCATGTCTTTAGCACCTAGTCTCTGCAGCCCCCATGCCTGGGACTGAGGGCTGAGGCAGTGCCATGGCAGTGAGCAAGACAAGTGTGGTCCCCCCTTCATAGCCCTTCTGTTAGGTGGGATAATGTGGGTTGCAACCCCAATTGACTTAAGCAAAAAAGGATCAATTTTACTGGTTCAGATGATAAGTCCAGAGATGCTCTAGGCTCAAGTGAGTCTTTATAGACAGACCACTTTGAGATATCACCAAAGACAGAGATCTGTTCCATTTCTTCTCTCTGCATAAGAAGTTTCTCACAGTGATTCTTATAATGGTGTAAAATGGAAAAATAACATGTGTCCAAAAATAGAGCAACGGGTAAGTACATTTCAGATGCAGCCACTTTGTAATATTACGCATTCACTACAAATGGCCTTTATGAAGACTATGTCAGTCACATCAGGGAACAACTGTGCCTAGAATATTAAGTGAAAAAAAGTAGGACACAAAATTTTATGGACACTTATTACAATGTTGCAGAAGAAAAACTGTTTCTAACAAGGCTAGAAATAAATACACTTTTCACACGTCAGAATGGTTATTATCAAAAAGGCAACAAGTGACAAGTGTCAGTGAGGATGTGAAGGAAAAGGAACTCTCATGCACTGTTGGTGGGAGTGTAAAACGGTGCAGCCACTGTGGGAAATAGTATAAAGTCTCCTCAAAAAATTTAAAATAGCCTGACCAGGAGGTGACGCAGTGGATAGAGCATAAGACTGGGAGACAGAGGACCCAGGTTTGAAACCCCCAGCAGGCTTGAGCACAGGCTCACCAGCTTGAGTGCAGGGTGGCTGACTTGAGCACGGGGTCATAGACATGACTCCATGGTCACTGGCTTGAGCCCAAAAGTCATTGACTTGAAGCCCAAGGTCGCTGGCTTGAGCCCAAGGTCATTGGTTTGAACAAGGAATCATTCACTCTGCTGAAGCCCCCCCACCCTCAATAAAGGCACATATGAGAAAGCAATCAATGAACAACTAAGGTGCTGCAATGAAGAACTGATGTTTCTCATCTCTCTCCCTTCCTGTCTGTCTATCCCTATCTCTCCCTCTCTCTGACTGTCTCTCTGTCTCTGTCAAAAAAAAAGGATATTAAAAATAGAACTATCATATGATTCAGTAATTCCACTTCTGGGTATTCATCCAAAGAAAACAAAAACACTAATTTAAAAAGATATATGCAACCCCATGGTCATTGCAGAATTATTTACAATAGCCAAGATATAGAACCTAGGCATCCATCGACAGATGACTGGATTGAGATGTGGTACATATATACAATGGAATATTATTCAGTGATAAAAAAGTGAAATATTGCCATTTGTCACCACAAAGATGGACCTAGAGGGTATTATGCTAAATAAAATAAGCCAGATAGAGAAAGATATATACTATGTGATTTTACTTATATGTGGAATCTAAAAAACAATAAAAATTTTAAAAACCGAACAAACAAAATAGAAACAGAATCCTAGATACACAGAACAAACTGATATTTGCTACTAGGGAAGGGATTGGGGGATGGGTGAAAAAGGTAAAGGGGATTAAGAGGTACAAATTCCCAGTTATAAAATAAGTCACAGGGATCTAATTTACAGCACAGGGAATATAGTCAATAATGCAATAACTTTGGATGGTCACAGATGGTTACTAACCTTATCATGGGGATCACATCATAAAGTATATAAATATAGAATCACTATGTAGTACATCTGAAACTAATATATATTGTATGTTGACTATACTTTAATAAAAAAATATTCAATTTCAAATATAATACAAACTGCTGGAATAAAAAGCCAAAGACTGTATTATGTGAATCAATAATACATACTATATTTCATTTAAAAAAAAAAAAACACCTTACTGCTAACCATGTTAGTGAGGCAGGGTTTGTTTTTCTGTTTTGTGTGTGTTTGTGTGTGTGTTACCTCTAGTCTTTTATTTTTTTAAGATTTTATTTATTGATTTTAGAAAGAGGATAGAGAGAGAAAGGTGGGAGGGAGGAGTAGGAAGTATCAACTCATAGTAGTTTCTTCTCATATGTGCCTTAAAAAGGCAAGCCCAGGGTTTTGAACTAGCAACCTCAGCATCCCAGGTCGATGCTCCATCCACTGCACCGCCACAGGTCAGGCTCACCTTAGTCTTCATTTTCCAAATTTTCTCCAGTGTTCACTCTCCTCTCTCCAGCAGCGCTGTGTTCCCACACTATCTGCTGCTTATGGCAGGATCATTCCTGTCTTTGTACATTTGCTGGTGTTATTTCCTTCACCAGAATGCCTTCCTCTTTTGACCTATTCATCCATTAAATATTTATTGATAATTGATATGAGAGTATTGTGCAGCTTATAGAAGATGATGTACATGAGAACATTTTGTAAAGTGCTTCACAGATGTTAGTTGTTATTGTTAGGAGGAAACAAAGAAGAGGAGGAGGAAGTAGAAAAAAACTATTGTTTGCACAATATTGTGCCAGGAGCAAGGGGAGGTCAGGATGGGAAGATGTAGAATAGGTTGTAGCCCTTCAGCAGCTTGCAGTCTTGTCAGGCGGGTGGGAGAAGAAACACCACCAGGTGGAAGAGATGAAAGATAATTTAATGTGAAATGCTAATATGAGAGAGGCAAATAGTGCTGGCAGAGGAGGTCCAAGGAAAGTGGGGAAGATGTGGAGTTAGAATTAGGCCCTGAAGGATTGGGCAGGTAGGTCCAAGGAGTTGGAGATACATGTGGTATATGTGGAGGACAGTGAGCTCAACTGAAGAATCCTGCTGGAAAGTGGGAGGTTGGGGAAGGGACAGACAAATAGGGTGGATCTTTTGAGGGAAGCCTGGACTCTAATCTTGAAAACAACAGGTCTTCATCAGAATTTTATATTAAGATTTTTATTTTTATTGATTTTACAAAGAGAGGAGGGAGAGGGCGCAAGAAGTATCAAGTCATAGTCACTTCACTTTAGTTGTTCACTGCTTCCTGTTTGTGCCTGATTGGGCAAGCTCAGGGTTTCGAATCAACAACTTCAGTGTTCCAGGTCAACACTCTATTCACTGTGCCACCACAGGCCAGGCTCCACTGGAGTTTTTAAAACTAGTATGTAAGTTTCAGGGAGGAAAGGATCTTCTTTGATTGTCTTGTTCAACACCAAATCCCTAGTACACAGAAGAAGATGTACGCCTAGTAAATAGAAGAGTGGTGCCTGGCACACTGCCGATGCTCAACAAATGTTAGTTGAAGGGAAGTTGGAATGAATGAATTGTAGAAACGACATGATAAACTAAGAAGGCTAATCCCAAATAGAAGGATAGCGTGGATTGAAAAGTCCAAGGCTGTGTCAAACAGACAAGTTAATAGACTATTAGGACACCTCTAGGTAATCAGTAATGAAGGACTGAACTGGGATAATGGCCACTGTACTGCAAAGTGAGGGACAGATGTGAGAGTGAGTCATTTGGAAAGAAACAATAGGCCTTTGTGACTGACCAATTGGATGTAGGGAGTGGAGAGAAAAGAATCGAAGATAACGTTAAGAAAGTTACTCAGGCTTCAAGACTTAGCCTGAATTCTCTTCTAGGAAGCTCTCCCAGAAGGTTCAAGCCTTCTGTTTCACCCTGTTTCAGGATGTAATAATAATAACATAATTCAGGCTTTTCATGTTTGTTTTCCTAATTAGGTTGCAAGTTTTTAAAAGTTAAGGCTATCTCTAATTCCCAGAGTGCCCAGCCCTCATACTGCCACAAAGCAGATGCTCAATAAGTCTTCATTGATTTAGAAGAAATCTGTATTTTTATCTGCTAAAGAGGGTGCTTACCTCTATTTCACTTGTTTGTTTTACTCATCTAATTATTTCTATGGCGCCTATGATCTAAGTTATTAAGCGAACTAACAGAGATATTAGAATTTCAACATAATAAACTAAGGAAAAAAGGTTTTTTCCCCTCTCAGTACTTGACTGGAGCCATATTGAGGGTGCATTAGGGTTTATATCATAATAGCGATAATGTTCCCTAAGCTTAGAGGAAATCTGTACAAAATTTTATAGACTAGGTTTTTATTCTTATTTTACCTTTACTTTGGGTGAATCTTTTCTTGCCAACAAAGATGACATTTGGCCAATCAGGTTCTCTCAACTACTTAATGCCCATAATGTCCAAAGTTTGTTTCTTTTTTTTTTTGAATTATTTTCATCTACACAGTTTGTTCCAGAAAGTGAGAAGAGGTAGATCTTGAATATTAACATCCTCTCCATGTATGAAGTCAAATGCCAACTATTAGCATTGGCAACAGCAAAAAGAATGTTGTTCATTCATTCATTTGCTCTTGTATTTAGTCAGTCATTCAACAAGGGGAATCGTGTAGCATAGAGCTTAAGGAGTCAGCATGGGTTTTGGATCTTATTTAAAGTCTTAGATCTGTCACTTACTGGCCATGCTGGTTTGGAAAAGTTTTTTCATCTCTCTCCTCTTTAATTTGCACATCCAAAAAAAAACCAAACAATGTCTATCTAATAAGAACATATACTGTATGCTTACAATGTGTCAGGCACTGCCACTTCATTCCCATTCTACAGATGAGGAAACTGATACATGGAGAGAGTAAGGATGACAGGTAGGAAGTGTAGAACCAGGACCTGGTCATAGGTAATACAGTCCCAGAGCCCTATTCTCGATGCTGTGATTTATAACTTTATGAAGTGTGGTGATGGTCAACACAAAGCCATGGTAAGGATCATATGTAGTATGCCTGGCCCACAGCAGACATGGAAAATGCAAATTTTTGTTAGTAAACATTTTTGAGCATCTCATTTGTTAAAGGTATAGGGTTAGGCTTTGGGGATATGAAGAGGAAAAGCTATAAAATTCTCTCAAGTTGCTCCCAGTGTAACAGAGCCACCAAATATTTGTATTGCCAGGAGCAAACAGTCATATACTATCACTGCTAAGAGAAATCTTAGAAAGCATCCATTCCAATTCCTCATCTTACAGATGAGAAATTTGAGGTCCAAAGGTAGGGATGAAGGGACGGATAAGCTACTCAAAGTTGAAGTGTGGCCAACAATCTAGATCTCCTACACTGCAGTGTGCTGAGTTGTTGGCATAAGAAAGTATTCAAAACAAGCAGAGCCTGACCAAGCAGTGGTGCAGTGGATAGAGCGCCGGACTGTGATGCGGAGAACCCAGGTTCGAGACCCCGAGGTCACCAGTTTGAGCGCGGGCCCATCTGGCTTGAGCAAAAGCTCGCCAGCTTGGACCCAAGGTCGTTGGCTCCAGCAAGGGGTGGCTTGGTCTGCTGAAGGCCCGCAGTCAAGGCACATGTGAGAAAGCAGTCAATGAACAACTAAGGTGCCGCAACGAAAAACTGATTATTGAAGCTTCTCATCTATCTCTCCATTCCTGTCTGTCTGTCCCTATCTATCTCTCTCTCTGGTTCTCTCTCTGTCCCTGTTAAAACAAACAAACAAAAACAAGCAGAGAGATGATCCTTTCCAGAGCGTGCACTTACAAAGGAGCTTTCCTTGGGAAGCAGAAGGTAGAAGGGTTGCTGATTGATGGAGAGAAGCCCACCATTCAGCCAGAAACTTGTGGCTGACCTGGCTTCCCAAGTATTCACTCTTTAGCATCACTGTGTCTTTTTAAGTTTGAAATAGCAACTTCCTCTTTCCTTCCTTTCTCTGTTTTCTAAGGAAGGTAAGGGTGTCCATTCCAGGCTACTTCTCTAACTAGAGTGTGTCCTTAGCTAAAATACTTAATCTGTTTGATCCTTGGGTTCCTTCTCTTAGGGGGAAAAAAAAACCCCAAAATGGGGGTTTGACTAAGGTCCTTTCAGTTCTAAAATTACTTGGGTCTGGAGGGAGAGTGCGGGGGAGCCTAACCCAATACCTTTAACAAATTGGATGCTCAAAAATATTTATTAACATGAATCAGCATTTTCAGTGTCTGCTCTGTGCCAAACATGCTACGTATGATCTTTACTCGTGGCTTTCTGTTGACCATTGCCACACTTAATGAGGTTATAAATCACAGTGTTGAGAATAAGGGCTCTGGGACTGGATTGCCTATGACCAGAGCACATTTAGTCACCCAGTGAAAACAAGAGGATTTAAAAAAAAAAAAAGCTAAGTGGAGGAACTACTGCACCCCAGGTTACAGCCACAAGAGGGCAGCAGATCCTCAAGCACCTGGGCAGGTGGCCACACCGCCCCAAAAGATAAGCAGTCCTCTCCTCAGACCCACCCCCACCCCACCCCACCCCACCCCCACCCACCCCCCACCCAGCCCCCCCACCCCACCCCACCCCACCCCCACCCACCCCCCACCCAGCCCCCCCACCCCACCCCACCCCACCCCCACCCACCCCCCACCCAGCCCCCCCACCCCACCCCACCCACCCCTGTGCCTGGAATTTTCCTGTTGTCAATCACAAACTGGCTTTTTTTTTTTTTTTTAATTTTTATTTATTCATTTTAGGAGACACAGAGTGAGAGAGATAGAGAAAGAGAGAAAGGGGGGAGGAGCTGGAAGCATCAACTCCCATATGTGCCTTGACCAGACCAGTGCAGGATTTTGAACTGGCGACCTCAGTGTTCCCAGGTCGACGCCTTATCCACTGCGCCACCACAGGTCAGGCCACAAACTGGCTTCTTTAGCAAGGGACAGTCAGCCAGGCTGGGGTGAGACCAGAGAGCAGTTTTGCAAATTAAGTCCTGTACCAGAAAGATTAAAAAAAGACAGGACTGAAAAGAATGGATTCTAGGAAAGTAAATATTTTATGAAAAATTGAAAATATATCCCTGTCTTAGTTTAAGTTGCCTATAGGCATACTAAAAGGTGATTTTAAAAATTCAATTGTAAGGCTCCCGTGTTAGACCAGCATTTTCTAAAGTTCCTTGAAAAGTTTCCGTTCATTTTGCTCGTATTTAATATGCCCTTACTCAGGAAAGAATTGGTTATCGAAGTTTACAGAAAGCTAGGCCAAACCATACATTAAGTTTATTTTTGTTTGCTTGTTTGTTTTTTTCTGGAAAGGATGAAATAACCAGAATTATCTATGTCTACTGAATGAAGAACACCAGCGTGGGCACCTTAGGGTATGGGAGGCAGGAGAGGAAGCTCAGTGAGGATGAGGAGGGCTGGGTGCTGGCCTGGCTTATCCTGCAGATGACTTTGGGTGGGTTCTTTCCCTCTCTGAGCACCATTTTCTCTTCTATCAAAGATCAGGTTTATCAGAGTTCTATCAGCAATAATCACATTTTAGATCACACAATGCCCCAAAGATTTTAGGTGACCTGTCAAAGGGCCTTTTCAGGTATTAAACAACAACAACAACAACAACAAATCCTTGATTCCTTGAGAAGACTGTTTCCATTAGTAGATTATAATCTTGCAAAAGATCTAGAACACTCACAGAACAAAGACTTAAGGATATGATTTTTATACAGAAGGATGACATTAGTTACTCACCATTAAGAGAGCTAGAGCTTCTGTTTGTTTTGCCCCTCTTCCCCAGAGCCACGGAGAGGTGATAATGGGAATTAACTGCTCACTGCCTTACTCCTCCAGCCTCATTTCTGGACCTCTGCCATATTGCCAGTTGTTTGCAAAACATACCATGCCCTTCTTTACCACTCTGCCTGTGCATATGCTGTTCCCTCTCCCTGAAATTCTTTCCTCTGCCTTATCCTCTAGCAAACTTTTACTCATCCTACAAAACCCAATTCAGATTACACTGTTTAAAGTCTTCCCTGATTCCCCAGAAAGTTAATCATTCCTAATCAGTGCTCTCATAGCAGCTGGCACAAAACTTATCATATTGTAATTGTTTTCATGTCTGCTTCTCCCCCAGACTGGAGAATTCCCTAAAGGGCAGGGGCTGGTGATTGATCTCTGTGTCCCCAGTCCTGGCCCTGAGCCAGGGGTAGGTACTCAGTCATTGCTGGCTGAACAGAAATGGATTTCCTTTTCTGTAACCAGCAGGGTGTTTTGCAAGGTGACTTATCAGAATCACTGAATCAAAGAAAATCATTTCTGGAGGGAGCCCTGGGGCTCTTCCCTGGTATCAGGAGCTAACTGCCGATATCCAGTTGCTAATATCCAGTGTTTGTGCAATGGAGGCCACACGTCATTCTTGTTGGATACCATTTACCTAAAATCTATTTTAATTACAGAAGACCTCATGTAAAGAGCAACTTTCTGATAATGTGATTAAGCTCTGGGATATGAATTTAAGGGAGTGATGGGCAACCCATGTTAAAGACCTTCATAATCTATGATTATTTTTGGAAAAGACTGGAGTGAGTAGATTAAATATAAACAGAGACCTCTGATTTCAAGTTTATGCAATAGAATTCAGCTCTGGGCACCAGACATGGGATGGGGATGGGGACTTTGGTAGCTTCAGGTGGAATTGCCTGGACCTGCCATGCAGGGGTGCTGGGGTTGGGTACATGGCTCCCACTTCTCTGCACAGCTCCTCACAGCTTTGCCTCATTTGCAAACATCTGCGGGATCAGTAAGTATTAGTACATATGTGTTGTCAGTAAATAGACTTTGCAAGAGCTGCCAACACCCCGCTGGTGCTTGTGCTTCTCTCTGCCTCTGAGTCTCCTCTCTGCCTCCTTGTCTCCAGGGTTCTTGGTTTGATGTGGGCAGAGCCAGCCAGATGAAAGAGGACCAGGAGAAAAAGGAAGAAGCTGCAGGTAACCTTCATGGGGAAAGTCAGTAGGAGTAACAGCAGATTCTATTCTCTGCAGGGGGTTCCCTTGCAGGACATATGTGGGGATGGACTGTCTTGTTCTGCACTTTAGTCAAAATAATCACAGGTTGAAGGAGACGGGGAGATGGTATGTGACTGGGGATGAAGTGAAGCTGAGACTGGGAAAGTGTTACCACCTACAAATTAAAACAGAAGTTCAACATTATAATTATTAGAGAAAACCATGAATTTATATTGTGTATGTTTTTCAAGTTTAGCACACTTCCCTTTCTCTATATTGTATATAGCTTCACTGTTTTATTTTTAAAATTTTGTGGTGATAAATTGTACATAACATAAAATCATTTTAATCAATTTTAAGAGTACAATTCTGCGGCATTACATACATTCCCACTGTTGTGTGACTGTTACCATCAACCATGTCCAGGAATTGTTCATCTTCCCCAAATGAAACTGTCCCCATTAAACAATAACTACCCATTTCCTCCTGCCCCAGCCTCTGGCGGCCGCAGTCTACTTTCTGTATGAATTTGACTACTCTAGGGACCTAGACGGGAATTGTACAATATTTGTTCTTCAGTGATGGGCTTATTTCACATAACATAATGTCTCTTCAAGATTCATCCATGCTGCAGTATGTGCTCCACTGTTTTTGTTGTTTTTAAAGGCTCTATTTATTGATTTTTACAGAGAGAGAAGAGAGAAGGATGGGGAGTGACAAGTATCAACTCATAGTTGCTGCACTTTAGTTGTTTATTGCTTTAATTGCTTGTTGTAAGTGCCTTGACCAGGCAAACCCAGGGTTTCGAACCAGTGACCTCAGTGTTCCTCGTTGACGCTCTATCCACTGCACTACCACAGGCCAGGTAAACACTGTTGTATAATTAAATTATTTTCATAAGTATGTCCTGCTAAATCTTATTTCTTTTTTTTTTAACTTTATTGACTTAGAGAGAGAGAGAGAGAGAAACGCCGATTTGTTGTTCTACTTATGCATTCATTGGTTGATTCTTCTGAGATCGAACCTGCAAACTTGGAGTATCCAGACGATGCTCTAACCCAGGGGTGCTCAATACATCGATCGCGATCTACTGGTGGATCGCAAAGGAAGTGTGGGTAGATCACATGACATTAAAAAGACATTTGTCTTTTGATTGGCATACAGGGTAGCCAATCTGACGTCTGAACTTTTGACACCCTACGCATGCGTGTTAAACCACGCTAACTTGTTCAGTTACATTGCTGCGTAGTTAGCCTTCAATTTATTTAAACTAAATACAACAAAGGGTATAAAAATGAGTGCCATAGCTGGTCCGAGTAAGAAGCCTAAAACCTACCACTTTCATACAGAATGGGAGGGGATTTTTTTCACTATGTCATATTCTAAGTGCTTTTGCCTCATCTGTCTGTGTGCCATTGCTATTCCAAAGAAGGGAAATGTGGAGCGGCTTTTATGGACTGTTCATAAAAACTATGACATTGACTTTCCTCCGAAAAGAGAGCTGAGAAGGAGAAAGGTGAAAGAAGAATACACAATATTAAATAGTAATAATAGTAACTTAAATAATGATAATATAGAGGAAATAAATTTATGTTTTGCATTTTTATTGTAGGTAGATCATTTTGACTTGGTCATCTTATAAGTAGCTCGCAAACTGAAAAAGTGTGGGCACCCCTGCTCTAACCAACTGAGCTACCCAACTATGTCTCCTTCACTAGGTCTTATTCATTTTCTCCTTTCCTTTCCTTGGTTTCTTTTCTATGCCACTTTCACCAGCCAGTTAGTAACCTGAAATATTCATTGATGTTTTCCCTCCCTGACAACTTGAGTTAGAGGAAGAAAGAGTTGAGATGGAGGTGTGTGTATTAAGTGTGGGAGGAAGGTTTACAACTGGTTGAATGAATACTTTGATTTGAAGTCTCTGGTAGTAAGCGAAGAGCTCCATCCTGAGGCCTTTTCTGTCAGGTGCTTTTAACTTTGATTTATATAAAGACAGCAATAATGATAAATGGATACATTTGTGAATGGAAAGGATTGATTCGAAATTCAAAAAAGCTCTTTTTCTTTTATTTTAATTTATTGTGTTTACATAGATTCTAGTGTCCCCCCCCTCGAATACATCTTCCCCTCCCCCGTGTTCCCTGCTATATTCCCCTTGTCGCCCCCCGCCCCCCACTTCGTCCCTGTTACGCCCTCCCCTGTTCCCTCCAGGGTTTGCTTTTCTGCTCTCATTCCATCCTATCATCCCCTTTCCCTCTGTCCGCTTTCCCTCTGAATCCTTAGATTCTTCTTCTGTCTCTATTCTGTTCCTCAGTTCATATTGTTCGTCAGATTCCTCAAATAAGTGAGGTCATATGATATTTTTCTTTCTCTGCTTGGCTTATTTCACTTAACATAATAGTATCCAGGTCCATCCATGTTGTCGCAAAAAGTAATATTTCCTTCTTTTAAATGGCCTCATAATATTCCATTGTGTATATGTACCATGGCTTTTTTTTTTTTTTTTTTTTTTTTTTACAGAGACAGAGAGAGAATCAGAGAGAGGGATAGACAGACAGGAAGGGAGAGAGATCGGAAGCATCAATTTTTCATTGTGGCACTTTAGTTGTTCATTGATTGCTTTCTCATATGTGCCTTGACAGTGGGGTTTCAGCGGACCGAGTAACCACTTGCTCAAGCCAGCAACCTTGGGTCCAAGCTGGTGAGCTTTGCTCAAACAAGATGAACCTGCGCTCAAGCTGGTGAACTCAGGGTCTCAAACCTGGGTCCTCCGCATCCTAGTCCGATGCTCTATCCACTGCGCCACCACCTGGTCAGGCCTGTACCATAGCTTTTTAATCCAATTGTCCACTAACGGACACTTGGCCTGTTTCCAGATCTTGGCTATTGTAAACAATGCTGCAATAAACATGGGAGTGCATTTCTCCTTTTGAATAACTGATGTGGTATTCTTGGGGTATATTCCTAAAAGTGGGATGTCTGGGTCAAAAGGCAGTTCGATTTTTAATTTTTTGAGGAATCTCCATACTGTTTTCCACAGTGGCTGCACCAGTCTGCATTCTCACCAGCAGTGCAGGAGGGTTCCTTTTTCTCCACATCCTCGCCAGCACTTATTCTGTGTTGTTTTGTTAATGAGCGCCATTCTGACTGGTGTGAGGTGATATCTCATTGTGGTTTTAATAATTTTCATTTCTCTAATGATTAGTGATGTTGAGCATTTTTTCACCTGCCTATTGACCATCTGTATGTCCTCTTTGGAGAAGTGTCTATTCATTTCTTTTGCACATTTTTTGATTGGATTGTTTATCTTCCTGGTGTTGAGTTTTATTAGTTCATTATAAATTTTGGTTATTAACCCTTTATCAGACGTATTGTCGAATATGTTCTCCCATGTGTGGTTTGCCTTTTTATTTTATTCATATTGTCTTTAGCTGTGCAAAAGCTTTTTAGTTTGATATAGTCCCATTTGTTTATCCTGTCTTTTATTTCCCTTGCCTGTGGAGATAAATCAGCAAATATATTGCTGTGAGAGATGTCGGAGAGCTTACTGCCTATGTTTTCCTCTAGAATACTTATGGTTTCATGACTTACATTTAAGTCTTTTACCCATTTTGAGTTTATTTTTGTGAATGGTGTAAGTTGGTGGTCTAGTTTAATTTTTTTGCAGGTACCTGTCCAATTTTCCCAACACCATTTGTTAAAGAGACTGTCTTTATTCCATTGTATACTATTACCACCCTTGTCAAATATCAATTGTCCATAAAGGTGCAGGTTTATTTCTGGGTTCTCTTTTCTGTTCCATTGATCTGTATGCCTGTTCTTATATGCCAGTACCAAGCTGTTTTGAGTACAATGGCCTTGTAGTATAACTTGATATCAGGAAGTGTGATACCTCCCACTTTTTTTTTCTTCTTCTTTTTTTTTTTTTACAGGAACAGAGATAGTCAGAGAGAGGGATAGACAGATAGGAATGAAGAGAGGTGAGAAGCATCAATCATTAGTTTTTCGTTGCCATTGTGACACCATAGTTGTTCATTGATTGCCCTCTCACATGTGCCTTGACCTCAGGCCTTCAGCAGATTGAGCAACCCCTTGCTGGAGCCAGCGGCCCTGGGTCCAAGCTGGCGAGTTTTAGCTCAAGCCAGATGGGCCCGCGCTCAAGCTGGGGAGCTCGGGGTCTCGAACCTGAGTCTTATGCATCCCAGTCCGACTCTCTATCCACTGTGCCATCGCCTGGTCAGGCTGATACCTCCCACTTTATTCTTTTTTTCAAGATTGCTAAGGCTATGCGTGTTCATTTTTGGTTCCATATGAATTTTTGGAATATTCTATATCTTTGAAGTATATCATTGCTATTTTAATAGGAATTGCATTGAATTTATAAATTGCTTTGGGTAATATAGACATTTTAATGATGTTTATTCTTCCTAACCATGAACATGGTATATGCTTCCACTTGTTTGTATCTTCCTTGGTTTCTTTTATCAATGTCTTATAATTTTCTGAGTACAAGTCTTTAACCTCCTTGGTTAAATATACTCCTAGGTACTTTATTTTTTTGTTGCAATAGTGAAGGGGATTGTTTCCTTAATTTCTCTTTCAGACAGTTTATTGTTGGTGTATAAAAATGCCTCTAATTTCTGAATATTAATTTTTTTATCTTGCCATCTTGCTGAATTTGTTTATCAGGTCCAGTAGTTTTTTGACTGAGACTTTAGGGTTTTCAATATACAATATCATATCATCTGCAAATAGTGACAGTTTTACTTCTTCTTTTCCAATTTGGATGCCTTTTATTTCTTCTTTTTGTCTGATTACTGTGGCTAGGACTTCCAGAACTATGTTGAATAAGAGTGGTGAAAGGGGACCTCCCTGCTTTGTTCCTGATCTTAAGGGGATTGCTTTTAACTTTTGTCCATTGAGTATGATGTTGGCTGTGGGTCTGTCATTGATGGCCTTTATCATGTTGAGATATGTTCCCTGAATTCCCACTTTGCTGAGAGTTTTGATCATAAATGCGTGCTGGATTTTATCAAATGCCTTTTCTGCATCTATTGATATTATCATGTGGTTTTTCACAATCCTTTTATTTATGTGATGACTCAAATTTATTGATTTACAAATATTGTACCAGCCTTGCCTCCCCAGAATAAATCCCACTTGATCATGATGTATGATTTTTTTCATGTATTGCTGGATCCAGCCTGCTAATATTTTGTTGAGGATTTTAGCATCTAAATTCATCAGAGATATTGGCCTATAATTTTCTTTCTTTGTGTTGTCTTTGCCTGGTTTGGGTTCAGAATTATGCTCGCCTCATAAAATGAGCTTGGAAGTCTTCCCTCCTCTTAAATTTTTTGAAATAGCTTTAGAAGGATAGGAGTTCTTTGAGTGTTTGGTAGAATTTGCCAGTGAAGCCATATCGCCCAGGGCTTTTGTTTGTTGGAAGTGTTTTGATAACTGTTTTGATCTCATTTCTTGTAATCACTCTATTTAGGTTTTCAGATTCTTCCAGATTGATTTTTGAGAGATATATATTTCAAGGAATCTGTCCATTTCACCTAGGTTGTCTATTTTTTTGGCATACAGTTCTTCATAGTATTTTCTTACAATCCTTTGTATTTCTGCTGTATTGTTTGTTACTTCTCCACCCTCATTTCTAATTTTATTTACTTGAGTCCTCTTTCTTTTTCTCTTGGTGTGTCTGGTTAAAGGTTCATCGATCTTGTTTACCTTTTCGAAGAACCAGCTCTTGGTTTCATTAATCCTCTGTATTGTTTTTTTTAGTCTCTATGTCATTTATTTCCGCTCTGATCTTTATTATTTCCTTCCTTCTACTTCCTCTGGGCTTTACTTGCTCCTCTTTTTCTAGTTCTTTCAGGTGCAGGGTTAAGTTGTTTATTTGAGCTTTTTCTTGCTTCTTAAAGTATGCCTGTAATGCTATGAACTTGCCTCTCAGGACTGCTTTTGCTATGTCCCATCAATTTTGAGTTGTTGTATGCTCATTTTCATTTGTTTCAGGGAAATTTTTGAATTCTTCCTTGATCTCATTGTTGACCCATTCATTATTTAATAACATGCTGTTTAATTTCCAAGTGTTTGAGTGTTTTTCAGTTTTTCTATTATAGTTGATTTCTAGTTTCATGCCGTTGTGGTCAGAGAAGATGCTTCATATGATTCCCATTTTCTTAAATTTGTTGAGACTCATTTTATGCCCTAATATGTGATCTATCCTAGAAAATGTACCATGTGCACTTGAAAATAATGTATATTCTGCTGCTTTAAGGCGAAAGGTTCTGAAGATATCTATTAAATCCAATTGATCTAGTGTGTCCCTTAATTCTGCTGTTTCTTTGTTAATTTTCTTTCTTGAGGATCTATCCAGTGATGTTAGTGAGGTATTAAAATCTTCTATTATAGTATTGCTGTTGATCTTGCTCTTTATGTCCATCAAAGTCTGCTTTATATACATAGGTGCTCCTATATTAGGTGCATAGATATTTATAATGGCTATCTCTTCCTGTTGGATTGCTCCCTTTATCATTATTTAGTGACCTTCTTTATCCCTTACTATAGTCTTTGTTTTATTTATTTATTTATTTAATTTTTTTACAGGGAGAGAGAGAGAGTCAGAGAGAAGGATAGATAGGGACAGACAGACAGGAACGAAGAGAGATGAGAAGCATCAATCATCAGTTTTTCATTGCAACACCTTAGTTGTTCATTGATTGTTTTCTCATATGTGCCTTGACCACGGGCCTTCAGTAGACTGAGCCACCCCTTGCAGGAGCCAGCGAACTTGGGTCCAAGCTGTTGAGCTTTTTGCTCAAGCCAGATGAACCCGCGCTCAAGCTGGAGACCTCAGGGACTCAAACCTAGGTCCTCCACATCCCAGTCTGACGCTCTATCCACTGTGCCACTGCCTGGTCAGGCTTTGTTTTATTTTTATATTTTATTTTATTTTATTTTTTTATGGGGACAGAGAGAGAGATAGATGAACAGGAACAGAGAGAGGTGAGAAGCATCAATCATTAGTTTTTTGTTGCCATTGTGACACCTTAGTTGTTCATTGATTGCTTTCTCACATGTGCCTTGACCGTGGACCTTCAGCAGACCCAGCAACCCCTTGCTGGAGCCAGCAACCTTGGGTCCAAGCTGCCGAGTTTTTGCTCAAGCTAGATGGGCCCATGCTCAAGCTGGGGACCCCCAGGTCTTGAAGCTGGGTCTTCTACATCCCAGTTCGATGCTCTATCCACTGTGCCACCGCCTGGTCAGGCTCTATAGTCTTTGTTTTAAAGTTTATTTTGTCACATATAAGTTTGGCTACCTCAGCTTTTTTTTCATTTCCATTTGCATGAAATATTTTTTTCCATTCTTTTACTTTCAGTCTATGTGTTTCTTTTCTTTTGAGGTGGGTCTCTTGTAGATAGCATATGTACGGGTCTTGTTTTCTTATCCATGCAGGTACCCTATGTCTTTTGATTGGAGCATTTAATTCATTTACATTTTTTTACTATTGATATGTAGTTGTTTACTGCCATTTTTTTTTAAAATTTACATTCTTCTTTTACTAGATTTCCACACACACACACTTTGTTCTGTCTACAGCAGGCCCCTTAACATCTCTTGTAGCATTGATTTGGTTGTGATGAATTCCTTGAGTTTTCTTTGTCTGGGGAGCTTTTTATTTCTCCTTCAATTTTAAACAATAGCCTCGCTGGATAAAGAAGTCTTGGTTGTAGGTTCTTGTTCTGCGTTACTTTGAATATTTCTTGCCATTTCCTCTGGCCTCAAGTGTTTCTGTTGAAAAGTCAGATGTCATCCTTACGGGGGTTCCTTTGTAGGTGACTGACTTTTTCTCTTGCAGCTCTTAGTATTCTTTCTTTATCTCTTAGCTTTGGTATTTTGATTATGATGTGTCTTGGTATGAGTTTCTTTGGGTTCTTTTTTAATGGGGTTCTCTTTGCTTCTTGAACCTGTGTTACTCTTTTCTGCATCAATTTAGGAAAATCTTCAGCTATAATTTTTTCAATCAGGTTTTCTATCCCTTGTTCTTTCTCTTCTCCTTCAGGAACCCCTATTTTGTGGATATTGTTTCACTTCATGTTGTCACAGAGCTCTCTTAGAGTTTCCTCAAACTTTTTGATCCTCTTTTTTTTTTTTTTTGATGTTCTGCTTTTGTGTTTTCACTTACCTTGTCCTCTAAGTTGCTGATTCAATCCTCTGCTTCATCCAGCCTGCTTTTTTTTTTTTTTTTTTTGTAAATTTTTTTTTTGCAGATTTTATTTATTCATTTTTAGAAATATAGGAGAGAGAGAGAGAGAGCGAGAGAGAGAAAGGGGAAGAGCAGGAAGCATCAACTCCCATATGTGCCTTGACCAGGCAAGCCCAGGGTTTCGAACCGGCAACCTCAGTGTTACAGGTTGATGCTTTATCCACTGCGCCACCACAGGTCAGGCTCATCCAGCCTGCTTTTAATTCCTTCTAGTGTAGTCTTCATTTCTGATATTGTGTTTGTCCTTTTTATCTGGTTCTTTTTATGATTTCTGTGTCCTTTTTGATGCTTACAATTTCTTTATTTAGGTATTCATTAAGTCTTTCCATTGTAGCTTTGGGATCCTTAAGCATCCTAACAATCATTATTTATACTCAGCATCCGATAATTTGATTTCTTCCGTTTCATCCAAATCTTTTTCTGGAGATTTTTCTTGTTGAATCATATGACTTAAGTTTCTCTGTCTTCCCATTGTTTCTGTGTGTGGCTTGCAGGCTTGTTCCAGTTGTGGTTACCTTACCTAGTAGAGCCGCTTTAAAGTCTTGATTTGTCTGTTTTTAGTTTACTTAACTCAGTGGGCTTGTTTACTGATCTCCGCAGGGGGCTTATTTGAAACTGTATCCAGGAATGGGATTGGTGTGACCTCTGAGAATCTGAAGGTGGGTTCTGCCAACTGCTCTTTGGGGGCAGGGCGCAGTCTCAGTTTCAGTAGGGGGAGGTGTATCTCAGATCTCGCTGGAGACCTGAGTTACTGCCCTTCTGTCTCACTTCCTGCTTTCAGCTGTGTCTTTTATGCTGATTGGAGCTGGAGAGCTTTTTAGAGGTGGGTCACCCAGAACCACTTTAGGCTTGTGCTGTGTGGAGGGATCAACCTCTTCCGCAGCTATGGCCACCTCCACACTGGATAAGTCAGCTTCTCTGGTCATCCCAGGCATTCCTCTGCCCATCACCATTGGTCTCACTCTCCCCACTTTCCTCATGGAAGACAAACCAGTCCTCTCAACCCTCCTCGCCCCCAGAGCCCCAGGCAAGTGGCTGTGAGCAATATTTTCTGCTCTGTCCCTTTAAGGCACCCCCTTCACTTCCCACACACAGAACTTTGCTCTTCTCCCCTCTCAATGCTTTCCGTGTCTCCTCCAGTCCCTGGATTTTTAGGCTGGGTGTCCAGTTCTGAGACTGAGAGCCCCCATCTCTCAGGGTCTCTCTCCTTGTAATGAGACCCTTCTGGACTCTCAGCCTCAGCCTCCCCTTGCTCCTAGAAGCAGGGGAGCCCTCACCATGCCTTCGCACTACCTACTGGGATTGGTATGGATTCTTCTTTGCTCTTTGGTTTTTGAGACCTGTTCTTTTAGTCCAAAGTTGGTTTTTCATGATGATTATCGCTAAATTAATTTGTAATACAGTTTGGTGGTGTGAGCTGGGAATCTGTGCATCTGTCTACTCTGCTGCCATCTTGGAATCTAAGTCTTATTTCTTGAAGCATCTCCACAGATAGATGAAGTAGGTGTCACCATCTCTAGGTGATAGTTGGAGAAACCAAGTTGAAGAGAAGTTAAGTGCATCAGATACAATTGGCTACTTAATCCAAGTTTATCTTCCCTGTACTCCCTCTCTCACATTCTTCTTTCTTTTGCCAGAGCCCCAGTTCTGTTCCTGACTTACTGGCAAGCTATGCACACAGGGAAGTGGCTACTCTTAGCCCCAGGAGTAAATCTTGATTAGTTCTGAATCAACCATAGTCATTTCAGTTCCTTTGTCAATGACTGGTTTAGGGGATCATCAGGCGATACATTTTTGGCCATGAGATATGAGAGAAGGCTTATTATGCAAAGCTTCTGAAAAGGGTTTCTTTGTTTTTATGAAAGCACAAGAAGAAACTTGTTTTCTGCTTTTCAATGTGGTAGCCACATGTGTAAGTGATGCCTGGAGCTCAGCAGCCACCTTGCCACCATGAATTAGCCAAATGTCCAAACAATACACTGAAGGTGGCAGAGAGAGATGGAAGGAATTTGGATCATTTGTGAATAAACTGATGCATTAGCTAACTTTGAAACACGTACTTCTTACGTGAGATCATAAATTTTCTTATTGTTTAAAAACACTTTTGAATTTCCTGTCTTCTGTAGCCAAAAGCATACTAAAAGACGTGTTAAGAACTGCCTGACCAGGTGGTGGTGCACTGGATAAAGCATCGGACTGGGAAGCAGAAGACCCAGGTTCGAAACCCTGAGGTTACTGGTTTGAGTGTGGGCTCACCAGCTTAAGCGCAGGGTTGCCAGCTTGAGCGTAGGTTCATAGACATGACCTTATGGTCACTGGCTTGAGCCCAAGGTTGCTGGTTTGAGCAAGGGGTCACTCACTTTGCTGTAGTCCCCCAGTCAAGGCACATATGAAAAAGCAATCAATGAACTAAGGTACCACAACTATGAGTTGATGCTTCTCATCTCTCTCCCTTCCTGTCTGTCTTTTTCTATCTGTCCCTCTCTCAGTTACTCTGTTCCTCTCTCTGTCTCTGTCTCTCTCACAAAAAAAAAAAAAAAAAGAATTAAAGCTAAACAGAAACTAATGTGGAGGACCCAAGTCTTATACCGTTTTCCACTGGATGATGCCAACAACACAGAAATCCTGTTACTTGTTTTGTTATGAGATCTCCCAACCTACTGCATTATTTCTGAATTGTTGGCTCTGGGAGTTAATTTCCAGGAAAAAGGACCCCTGGAAAACTGAGGAAAAATGGAGGCATGGAGAAAATGGAGAAAGCTCACAGAGGGACAACTGCCTAGGGAGTCACAAGTAGGATGGTGAAAAATGTCAGTTGGGAATGGCCATTTGAAACATGACAGTCAGGTGTGATGAAAAAGAACAACAGTAAAAAAGCCAGCCAGTGTAGCTGGAAGAGCCAGTGAGAAAGAGCCAACCTCAGAGAGGTGGTGTGTGGTCAAGCATAAGATAAGGGCAATATATGAAGGTGACCAGATAAAGGGCTTTCAAATTCTACAACTTGAGAATGCTGATAAAGAACTAACATAATTATAATTGTATACTAAACAGATATAAATGCTCACTTAGCCCTGGCTGGGTAGTTCAGTTGATTAGAACATTGTCCCTACATGACAAGGTTGCGGTTTTTTGTTTGTTTGTTTGTTTTTACAGGGACAGAGAGAGAGAGTCAGAGAGAGGGACAGATAGGGACAGACAGACAGGAACAGAAAGAGATAAGAAGCATCAATCATTAGTTTTTCATTGCCATTGCGACACCTTAGTTGTTCATTGATTGCTTTCTCACATGTGCCTTGACTGCGGGACTTTAGCAGACCAAGCAACCCCTTGCTGGAGCCAGCAACCTTGGGTCCAAGCTGGTGAGATTTTGCTCAAGCCAGATGGGTCCTGTGCTCAAGCTGGTGACCTTGGGGTCTTGAACCTGGGTCTTCCACATCCCAGTCCGATGCTCTATCCACTGTGTCAACGCCTGGTCAGGCTGTTTTGTTTTTTTAACAGAGACAGAGAGAGAGTAAGAGAGAGGGATAGATAGGGACAGACAGACAGGAACAGAGGTAGATGAGAAGCATCAATCATCAGTTTCTCTTTGCGACACCTCAGTTGTTCATTGATTGCCCTCTCATATGTACCTTGACCTCAGGCCTTCAGCAGACCAAGTAACCCCTTGCTCAAGCCAGCGACCTTGCGTCCAAGCTGGTGAGCTTTGCTGAAACCAGATGAGCCTGTGCTCAAGCTGGTGACCTCGGAGTCTCGAACCTGGGTCCTTCCGCATCCCAGTCCAACGCTCCATCCACTGCGTCACCACCTTGTCAGGCATAAGGTTGGGGGTTTTGATACCTGGTCAGGTCACATACAACAATCAGCCAATGAATGCATAAATAAGTGAAACAGCAAATCAATGTTTCACTCTCTCTTTATCTTGCTCTCTGCCTTCCTCTCTATATAAAATAATTAATTTTAAAAATGCTCACTTAGGTTTAAACCTGTGGTAAATGATACCAGCTCTTTGTTATAGTCTATAAGCAAGCTTTCTTTTAGGCCTGTGACCTGGGCATGAGGTCCAGGTTTGGAGAATCATAGTTCTCCATTCTCCAGGTAACTTCAGTTGGTCCAAGTGGTGGGCCCTTGACTCAAGGAAGGGCTGAATGAAGTCCTTCCCTGGGAAATTATATACAGATGCTGAGAAAAATAAGGTGTGTTTTTGCTTATAGACAAAGAGAAACAGAGATGAGCAAAACTGAAAGGCAAATAAAAAAAGTGAGATGGCCCTGAGTCCTCTGTGTTAGACCCTAAGGTCTTGGTTTCTGTAGCACTTGCTTAAACTCTATGCACTGTCCCAATGCGGCACATTATACTTTCCAGAGATGGCCTCCACCAGCGATGGTCCATCTCACACACTCTAATTACAATGCAACACTGACACTGCTGCCATCGACGGGTGGTGTCTATGTTCTCCCCTTGCAGCTGGGCAGATGTTTGTGACCACTTGGACAAAATAGTATAGTGGAGGTGGTGCCAGGTGACTTTTGAGGTCGAGTCATAAACTACTGCTTTATTCTCCAGGACTTTTGCTTTTGGAATGCAGGCACCACTCTTGAAGAGGCCAGTCAGCCATATGGAGAAGCCAGGGTCAGGTCACCAGCACCAGATGAGATCCTAACAATCAACCAAACTCAGAGAAATTAGACATTTCCAGATGACCACAGTCATCAAGTCACCCTTAGCATCTGAGTCTTCCCAGCTGAGGCCCCATATCAGGTTTCATAGAGCAGAGACAAACCATCCCTATTTTTCTATCTGAATTCCTGATCCATAGAGCCCATAAGTATAATAAAATGATGGTTTATGCCACAAAGTTTTGGGGTGGTTTGTTATGTAGCTACAGTTAACTAACTGCAATACCCTGTGTCAGTCTTAGCAATGTGAACCAATGAATTCTCTTTTTTGCTTAAGCTAGTTTGCATTGAGTTTCTGTCACTTGCAACTAAAGATATCTTGACTAATAAATCCTCTGGTTTCTAGGGACTATCCATTCTTGTAAATCAGTTACTCAATTTCTAAAAGAGTAATTTTCATGTGGTCTTCATGGGAGAAATACAGAAAAGTATTGAAGAGAAAAGAGGAGTCAGCATTAGGGCAAGAGCCTAAGGAAGGGCCCTCTTTTGGTTTTCTTCAACCCTGGAATCCACAGGTGATGGCATGCCTTCTTGCCTCATGTAAGCCATGTAACTGTTCTTAGGGTTGAGTTCTGGTAACTCACCTGCTTAGAGACTTTTGACAAGTCATTGTATCTTGCTGGATTCTATTTCTTTTCTTGCAGGGTGGTGTGCAGGGAGCTGTTTATCAATATGATAAGTGAATATGGCTAGATGTGATATTTATTTAATAAATATTATTAATAAAAGCTATGTGCTGAGCACTTTTTTTTCTTAGAGTGAAAGAAAGACAGATAGACAGGAAAGGAAAGAAATGAGAAGCATCAGTTCTTTGTTGTGGCACCTTAGTTGTTCATTGATTGATTTCTCATACATGCCTTGACCCGGGGTGGGGGGGAGGGGCTACAGCCAAGCCAGTGACCTTGGCCTCAAGCCAGCAACCATGGAGTCATGTTTATGATCCCATGCTCAAGCTGGTGACCCATGCTCATGCTGGATCAGCCTGTGTTCAAGCTGGCGACATGGGGGTTTGGAACCTGGGTCCTTAGTATCCCAGGCTAATGCTCTATCCATTGCACCTGGTCAGGTGAAGCATTTTGTTAGGTGTTTTCCATATATTACTTATTTGATCCCCACCATGTCCTGGTGCAGCAGGTGTTATTAACCACTTTATGGTTCTTTCTGGACTAACATTTTATTGATACTTGCTGAGCTCCTTCTCTTGTGCCTCTCATACACTCAGAACGAGGCACAAGTCACATGTGGCAAGTTCCTTGTGTTCAAGTAGCTTATGTTCAGATTGGAAAAGTAAAACTATTCAATTGTTACAGTCTAAACTACTGAGTAGCACTTACCAGGAATGTAACAGAAGTTACATTTGTTATCTATTGCCATGTAACAAACTAACACACATTGATTAGCTCAGTGTGGGTCAGGAGTCTACACCCAGTTTAGCTGAGCCATCTGCAAGGTCTCACAATCTTGTAGTCAAGGTATTGGCTAGGCTGTATTCCTTAGTGGATGGAGTACAGTATCCTCTTCCAAGTTCATGTGGTTTCTAGCAGAATTTCTTGCAGGTATAGGACTGAGGGTCCTATTTTCTTGCTGTCAGATGGGGGCAATTCTCAGTTCCCTGCTGTGGGCCTTCTCCACGGAAGGTTCACAACATGGCAGCTTTCTTCCTCGAGGACAGGAAACCCTAGTTTCAGTCTGCTAAGAAGGAATGTAATGTACTTTAACTGTAATCATGTGAGTGACACATCATCACCTTTGCCATATTCTGTTGCCTAGAAGCAAGTCAGAGGTCTTGCCCAAACTCAAGGGGAGGAGATTATACATGACTCATCTGGGGGCAGTAGGAGGTGTCGTGGGAAGGTATATTTGCTGAAAGAATTTTGAAAAGATAAATGCTAGAGTGAACTGGAATCCTCAGGGATTCCAGTTTATGGAGAGACTTTATAAACTAGAGTTTGAAGAATGAGTAGAATTTAGATCAGCAAAGAGTGAACGATGAGAGGAAGGACATCTAGGACCAAAGGACATAAGAGCAAAGGTGCAGAGGTGAGACTTTCACCTAAATAATTCCTACACAAAAGCTAATTGAAACCTGCTGACTTCAAACACCACAAAGCATAGGAGAAACTTTTTTCTTTCACTGAAAGGAAGCTATGTAGTGGTGAGAGTCCTGGCCTTGGTGTCAGAAGATTTGGGTTCAAGGTTCAGTTCTGCTATTATTTAGCAGGATGACTGGGGCCTGCTGGTTATCTGAGCCTAGCTTCTTGTGACTACTTTTTTTTTGAGAGAGAGAGAGAGAGAAAGACAGGAAGAGAGAGAGATTAAAAGCATCAACTCATAGTTTTGGCACCTTAGTTGTTCATTGACTGATTTCTCATATGTGCCTTGATGGGGGGTGGGGTGGGCAGGTTTCAGCTGAGCCGATGACCCCTTGCTCAAGTCAATAACTTTGGACCTCAAGCTAGCAATAACTTTGGACCTTGGGCTTCAAGCCAGTAACCATGGGGTCATGTCTACGATCCCATGCTCAAGCTGGTGAGCCTGTACTCAAGCCAGTGACCTTGGGGTTTTGAATCTGGGTCCTCAGCATCCCAGGCTGATGCTGTATCCACTGCACCATTGCCTGGTCAGGCTCTTGTAATGACTTCTCTTTGCATGTTATTGTGAGGCCTAAACAAGCTCTTGGATGGCAAGTGATCTGCAGTCCCCAGATCCTACTTCCAAAAGCAACTTCATCACCTTTTGAGACCTCACTCTCTCTGGGTCTCCTAGCTCTCTGACTCCCGTCTTTTACCTGATCCCATTGCTCTTAAAGTCTCCTTAGTGGGGCCAGGGGGCATTCTCTGAGTTCTTGCCTTGGAGCTCCTCTTATCTCACTGCACGCTCTGCCTTGGGACTCTCTGTAATCCAGAGCCCATGGATCTCAAATCTATGCTCTGACTCAGACCTCTTTCCCTCATGCGTCTAACCAATTGTTGATAAATTTCTCTTGGATCTTCTGCAGGCCCTCAAATACAATATATTCAAAACTGAACTCATTATCTTCCTAGTAAACCTCTTTCTCTTTCTTTTTATGCCTGGTCTTGGGGAAATCACACCACCAAGTCAGAAATCTTATGGCATTCTTGCCTCCCCACTCTCATGTCTGAGATCTAAGTGGTGGTTAAGTCCTTTCGCTCCAGAGAATCCCCTCCCACTACTGCCCTAGTTGGAAACTTGTCAATTCTCACCTGAATTACTGCAATTGCTTCTTAACTGGTCTGTCTCATTTTGTTCTCCAAACTTACTGCAGAATGAACTTTCTGAAGCACAAATTTAATAATATTTCTGCTCTGCTTAAAAGCATTCAGAGTGCTTAAGTACTTAAGAATGAAATTTAAACTCCTAGGCATTATATTCAATATCTGAAGCTCTCCCAGATCTGATTCTTGCCCACTTCCCCTGTCTGCTCCCCTGACCACTTCCTCCTGTCCCTGCTGCTCCAGTCTTACTGAACTGCCTGCTGTTTTCACACTACACCACATTCTTCCAAATCTCCGTGTGAATATAGTGTTCCCTTGTCATAAATGCTCTTCTACCACTATCCTTCTCTGCTTTGCTAACTCTTCTCGTCTGTGATTACTATACTACACTTAGCTGTTTCACTTCGAAGGCCCTCCTATGTGCACTCTTAGCTGCTTACACAGGTCTCTATTACAGCCCTCATTGCTCAGGAGTGCCAGAGTCTGAATTATAACTTTTTTTCTCCTGCTCTCTTGCCAGATTGTGAGTTCTCAAGACCAGTCATAATGTCTTATTTTATTTTGTGATGTTGATGCTCTGATCATCTTTTCTTTTAATCTGATCACACACACACACACACACACACACACACACACACACTATAGGCAACACATTCACTTGTCTAAAAGTTCAGAAATTATAAACAGGTTTACAGTTAAGTCTCCCTCCTACTCCTGTCCTCATCTCTGCATTTTGCCTCCCCAGAGGCAAAATGATCTGTTTCTTGTGAATACTTGCAGAGCTAAACATACCGATGGCTCTCCTTTCATACAAAGATGTATCATGTTCTACAGATTGTGTTGTACCTCTTTTTCACTTAATTATGTACAATATCCTTGTGGTCATTCTGTTTCAGTACATAAACAGCTTCTTTATTCTTTATTTAGTTATTCAGTTTTTGATTGTGGATGTATCAAAATTGAACCAATGAGCATGAGGTTATTGCTAATTTTTTGTGAATACAAACAATACTGCAATTACTAACTTCACAAAAATGTCATTCCACACATGTGCAAGTGTAACATTAGAATGAGTTCCAAAAGTGGAACCCCGAGATCAAGGAGTATATGCATTCACTTAAGTGTGACTGTGTCATATTGCTTTTCTTTTCTTTTTAAATTTTGTGACAGAGACAGAGAGAGGGACAGACAGACAGGAAGGGAGAGAGATGAGAAGCATCAAGTCTTTGTTACGGCACCTTAGTTGTTCACTGATTGCTTTCTCATATGTACCTTGACGGGGGGGGGGGGGGATGGGGGAGGGGAAGGAGAGGGGAGTGGCTACAGCAGAGGGAGTAACACCTTGCTTAAGCCAGAGACCTTGGGCTCAAGCCAGCAACCTTGGGCTTTAAGCCAATGACCTTTGGGCTCAAGCCAGTGACCATGGGGTCATGTCTATGATCCCATGCTTAAGCCAGTAACTCTGCACTCAAGCCAGTGAGCCCATGCTCAAGCTGGTGACCTGGGGGTTTCGAACCTGGGTCCTCTGCGTCCCAGTCCGATGCTCTATTCACTGAGCTGCCGCCTGATAAGGTCATATTGCTTTTCTTGGAGTTCATAGATATCATCTTAATTGATTTTTGTATCCCTAGTCACTATTACAGAGCCTAGAATAGTGTAGGCATTTAGTACATTTTTTGTCAAATAAACAAATGAAAAAAAAATAATGTTTTTTAGTGGAAGCTCCTTTTTTCCTTTTTCTGATCCTGTGTTTTAGTGGATAAGTTTATTCCCAGCCAGTGCTCAGTTCAAACCAAATGATTCATGTTCACCCCAAATGCCATTATTCTTTTGAAGCAAAATTCTTATTGCAACTTTTATTAATTTCTATGTTTGTGTAACTAACCGAGACCCTTCTTCATTTGCTTGGTTATAAAATAAGACCACATTAATTTTTATGTTCTAATATAATAACTTAGAATCCTCATCCCACTTTTGTGCGGTGTCTTAATTATTCCACTGTTTTGTTTTTGTTTCTTTAATTCCCTTGAGCAATTCTTGGAAACCCTTATTTAGTCTACAGATTCTTTTAGGCAGTTGCTTGTTGCTTCTAGAAGTCATCAGATCTCTGCAGAAACTTTTACTGTCTTTTAACTATGTATGTATCCAGGTTCCTTCTCCTGGATTCATCGCTTAATAGCTGTGTGACCCCTCTTTGCCTGTCTATTCAACTATAAAATTATTCAGTTGTGAGGTTTAAAAGAGATTATAGATGTAAAATGTTTAACATAGTGTTTGGCACACACTAATGTTGAGAGGTGGTCCTTCGTGTGTCTTTCATGCTTCTATCCATCTTCCTGGGAATGCCAAGAATGCAAGGCTCCTCTTTACTATGGTTATTTCTCAGGGTGATAGTGAGTAACTCTGGAGGATGAAGTCATGTCTTCTTCCAGGACAAAGAACAGATTTGTTTACTGTTTCTTATAAAACGGTGGGCTCCCCAATCTCAGTGTTCCTTAGCCATGACATAAATACACCAAGAGCAAAGCATTCATCTGAGCCGTTGTGTCATCCCCATGAGACATCAGGTGCAAGAGGGATTGATACAAACATGCTGAAGCTCATGTTGCATCTCATGTTATAAGAGTTCTTTGTCTCTGACCCAAGAATCTTGTGTTTTTATCAACATCCATGAATGAGTAACAGATTAATTTACTGGCCTGCCATAGGGTAAAATCAAATACCAAGCTTGAGTATTAAATGCTTAAAATATTTACATTATTTTTGCTCTTGCTCCTACTTGCTTTTCCCAGGCATTCTGCACAATATCTGTAAGTTGTGTTTGGGTAGGTGGCTAAAATGCATCCGTGGTAGGCAGTTAAACAAACATGAGCAGAGCAAGGACGATAGGCCAGGTAAAGGTTGTAAGGCCCCAGGTGCCTAGCAATGGGCAAAACTGGAAAAACAAGGACCTTACCTCTAGGGTAACCTTGCCATCCCTAGCATATCTGTGGTCATATAGTTTAAACCTCTGACCTTTCATATCGGTGGTCACACAGTTAGGATCCTCCCCCTGACCTTTCCCTCCCTGGCATGTCACTAGTCATGCAGTAGACTCCCTTGGGGGAGGAACAAGGAACTGAAGAGTGGCTTCATGCAACCTGCATGTGCTTCTCATGTGGGCCCTTGCGTGACCACTCCCCTAAGCATTATCGCCTAAGGATAACATCTAGGCCTCAGTTGTGTTTCAGCTTCAGACCCAGAAAAGTGACAAAACCCAGATGAGTGATGCCATGGCTGACATCAGGACCAGCTGCATTGATTAATGACTCCCAACTGGTGCCAATCAATCAGTGGAGATCACAACCCTGAAAGGACACACCTAGAAAGTTGATGAATATTCTATTGTGATCTGCCCCTGAAACCTCCCCTATAACCCCCATAACCCCCACTCTTAAAAGCCCTTAGGGCCAAGGACTCAGCAAGGCGCCTTTACCAGACTATGTCCTCACCTTTCCCCTTCCCCTCTTCTTCCCCCAGACTGCATTTACCTGTCTCTCTCCTAAACTTCAAAGTTCCCTTATTTTGCCTCTGTAGCTTGTTTCCTGAGTCCATTTCTTCTACAGCTCACTTCTTCTACCTCTGTGACTTTCTAAATAAACTTTCTCTTACAGTTTGACTCTTGACTGAATTCTTTCTTAGCCAGAACGCAAGTACTGAGATTACTGAACCTAGGTCCCACCTAACTCCACAAGTCTAACCCCAGGTGCTGTTTTTGCAGCCAACACATCAATGCTGCCATTTGCAAATAGTTCTGCTGTGTTGGTGGGGGAAACAAAATGAATTAGAAATAAAGGTAACTTCAAAATTATTGCTCAATTGAAATTACCTGGCCACTCTAATATCCAGTTTTAAATCACTAAAGCCATAGTTTCCTCTATATGTACTTTTTATATAGTTAGGGTATTGTTTTTATGCAGTTGCAATACATGAAAAGAAAGTTGCGCAAACGTAACTGGGCCTTGGTTCCTGTTACTTAATAGCTAGATGACTTTGGGGATTCTGAGTTTTTGTTTCCTAATATGTGAAATAGAGAAGCTAATTCATGATCCAGGAGCCTCAGGAGGTAGTTTAGACAATGCAATAAAATAACATGTGTAAACACATAAGGTACTGAACAAAAATGAGTTATTATAATTTAAGACTATATTGAATCACAAATGTTAATTTGTCCTAATACTCTTTTTTTAGAGGCTATGAAATAAGAGAAAAAAGAAAGTGACCCACATCAACAGTTGAATCAGTCAGCCACATTCACTATCCAACTGATTAAACCAGTGGTTCTCAAAGTGTGTGCCAGGGTGCACTGGTGCGCCCTAGAAGATTTCCAGGTGCGCCCTATGGTATTCCAGAAAAATATGTGCCTGTTGGGGACCAAAAAACCAACAGGGTTTTTGGAGTTTAGATTTTGGGGGGGACAGAGGTGTGGAGAATTGGCTGTAAGCTGACAGTTTGCCCAACACCCCACTTCACTTGCCTGATTAGGTTGCAAAAGGCTGCTAAGCTGTGATGCTGGATTGTTTACATTACCTCCCCATGTTCCTCGGAAAGACTGGAGACAAGTTTCTTCTATCCTTTGTTTGGTGTAAAGTTAAGATATGTATGGTGGGGGTTTTCTGCACTCAACACAATTAAGAGTAAAAAGAGGAATTCTTCAATGTATTGACGAGGAAATGAGAGTTTGCCTTTCAAATATATGCCCAAACACTGAAGAAATCACTAGAACACATCAGGCTCATGTTTCTCATAAACATAAGAATGAATAAAAACACATACACGCCCGGACCTGCCGAATTTACTAAATCTTACTAAGGATATATCTATATCTATCTATCTATCTATATTTAAAAAAATAATTTTTGTCATTTTCTTACTTTTAACCCCTCTTTTTTATGAATTCTAAAAAGCATAACTCAAAAAATGTAACATAAAAATGTTTTTTAATGTCAGAATAAATTTAATTTTGTCATATTTATCTTGTTTAGTTACCATAAAAGCACACTTGAACTTTATATTTTTTTCTTAATATTTGACTTAATTATTATAACATATTTCTCAGAAATTTATATATAGTGCGTCTACAATTTTTTGTAGGATTTTAAATGCACCTGACTTCAAAAAGTTTGAGAACCACTGGATTAAACATCAGAGCATAAAAAAAAACTACAACTCCCAGCAGGCGCTGCTCTCCAACTGCGTTCTTTAACCTCAGCTCCCGCTGGGCCCAGCACCTTCCCGGCCCCCATGGTTCACAAACTACAACTCCCAGAAGGCTCTGCAGTGCACAACCGCCGGCTTTCTCCCGCCCCCTGCTTTGCCTTGACCCCCGGCCCGCCCGCAGCTCCTTGGCCCGTTCGGTCCCCAGGTCTGCGGAGCGCGCGCGCTCCGGGGGGTCGCGGGGCTGCTGAGAAGGACGAGCGCGCAAGGGGAGGGAGTGGAGGCGTCGTGGGGCGGAGATACGGCTCGCTAGCTCGCAAGATGGCGGACGAGGACGGGGAAGGGATTCACCCCGCAGCCCCTCACAGAAACGGAGGTGGCGGCGGCGGTGGGGGCTCCGGGCTCCACTGCCCCGGGAACGGTGGCGGCGGCCCGCGGGTCGTGCGCATCGTCAAGTCCGAGTCTGGCTACGGCTTCAACGTGCGGGGCCAAGTGAGCGAGGGCGGGCAGCTGCGGAGCATCAACGGGGAGCTGTACGCGCCGCTGCAGCATGTGAGCGCCGTGCTGCCCGGGGGGGCGGCCGATCGCGCCGGGGTGCGCAAAGGGGACCGCATTCTGGAGGTGTGAGTATCTGGCTGCCCAGGGCCCCACCCGCCCCCTTCCCTCCGCTGTCGGCGCATCTGCTCTGTACCCCTGTCACCCTCAGGCCGCACCTTCCCCCAACCCCGAACCGGCCCCGGGGACCCCTGTCCCCCTCAGGCCTCGCACCTTGGGGGTTGACCCTTTTACCACCTACGCAGGCGTTCTGCAACTCTCACCCCGCTCCCTTCAGTCTCCAGTTTACGTCCCTGCGCCCTTAGCGCCGTTACTCTCGCCACCATTCCTTTGCTGCTTTTCTACTTCTTTGCCTTCCCCTTGGGCATGTTACTGGCTGCTCCTTGCCGCCCCTTCGCTTTGCGCTTAATGAACCTCTCTGCTGCTCACTGACAGCTTCACCTTCTCTGACCCCGCCACTGTGTGTCTTCCCTAAGTTCTCACCTTTGGCATCAGTTTCTTGTTCTCCATCACTCCCTTCAGCCCCCGTGGACCGTCCCTTCTGCTCTCTGCCCCAAGTATGCAGGACCTCTGGTCTTACACTTTTCTTCGGGAAACCTCATCCCTCCAAACTGCACTCCCTTTTCTTCCCTAGTTACCCCCTCTTTACGGTTAAGCACTCTGTATTTTTCTGTCTTTCCGTGTGTCGCTTTCGTCCCTTCCTTTTTGTATTTATTCTCCTAGTATGTCTTTTTTTCTGACCCTTGCATGCGTCTATTTTGGGTGGTGCAGTTTCCCTTCGCAGCAGCCTCCATATTACACCGTGATGTTCAGTCTATCACCACATCTCTCTGAGAGCATCCCTGTTCTGTCCTCTGTGTTCACTCCTGCACCATACTCGTACTTTGTTTTAGTCTACAATTATAAACTCCTTTTGGGTCTTTGACCTCCCCACTTTTTCAGGGCATGTTTTTTCCATTCAATCTCCTGCTTTATTCTCTTGTGATCCCACATTGACTTTACCCTGTTCTTTCTCCCCTCTGGATTGCTTTCCCTTCCTGTTCTTTTTGGGCCCCTTCTGCTACTGCAACCCATCCTCTTCCCTGCTTTTATATTCCATCCTTACTTGCCCAGTGCATACATTAACGCCTGGGCAGGATGCTGCCTTGTCTCTGATTTTTGTGCAGACCTCCTCCACTACTCTAATCCAGGAGCTACATTTGTGTTTTTGTACATTATATTAAAACTTATATAGTAATTGCTGGTTGACTGGTAGTTGGTGTATATATGCTCATTATCTCCATTCTCCTCAGCAGTCTTCAATGCTGTGTCTCTTTCTTGTTGAATCTATCTTGTATATTTATTCACCCTTCTTCCCTCTCCCTCAGTGTTTGGGTTTGCTCTTATGCAGTCATCCTCATTTTTTGTAAATGTTATAATTTCTACAGCCTTCAGGCTTTCCTGTAGTAAAACAGTAGGTTTGTGCAAGGTTTCAAAGAGGGTACGATCTTTGAAGGTATGGAATAAAGAGGAGCCCATCCTTTCTTATTCAGTCTATGCCCTTATCCTTGACATCCTTACTTCGTGGTATCCACTCATCCTATTTCCTCTTACCTTCCTTTTCTAGAAAGAGTAGCTCACCAAAGTGTTTGTGACTATTACTATAACTTTCCTTTGTTCTTCCTGTAAATAGATGCTTTCTTTTCCTGTTAATGCCCTACATTCTCTTTTCTGGTATTCTTGGGCAATATATTTTTAATCTTTTGGAAGTAAGGGCGTTCATATATAGACTATGAGGCACCTAATTCTTTTTAATCTAAATAATTCAAAATCTGTGGCTAATGTTTCCATCTGATAGAAGCTTTTGGAATTGTAATTTTTCTTTCCCTTTGGAAGTTAAACTTTGGATCCAGCCATTTGTTTATTTTTAAATTTAAAACTAAAATATTTATTTAAAATTGTAAAATCATAAAGTATAAATCATTTACTCTTTACTGGAGCTAAAGGAACTAAACTGAAATAGTTTTGTAGAAGACTACAGCTAACATGATTAACCATTTCATTCATACGCATGTGTACACACACAAACACAAAAACACGCCAAACTAACATAGTTGCTGGCTTGTGTTGCTTTATTGTGGTTTTTGCAGCTGAATCCATATATAAATTAGGTATTATAAAGGAGACCTTAGATGATTCCCTTGCTTCAGGCCCAGGTTCAGTCTAGATCAGGGGTGCCCACACTTTTTCAGCTTGCGAGCTACATATAAGATGACCAAGTCAAAATGATCTACGTACAATAAAAATGCAAAACATAAATTTATTTCTTCTATGTTATCATTATTTAAGTTACTATTATTACTATTTAATATTGTGTATTCTTCTTTCACCTTTCTCCTTCTCAGCTCTCTTTTCGGAGGAAAGTCAATGTCATAGTTTTTATAAACAGTCCATAAAAGCCGCTCCACATTTCCCTTCTTTGGAATAGCAATGGCACACAGACAGATAAGGCAAACGCACTTAGAATATGACATAGTGAAAAAAATCCCCTCCAATTCTGTATGAAAGTGGTAGGATTTAGGCTTCTTACTCCGACCAGCTACGGCACTCATTTTTATACCCTTTGTGTATTTAGTTTAAATAAATTGAAGGCTAACTACACAGCAATGTAACTGAACAAGTTAGCGCGGTTTAATGCGCATGCCTAGGGTTCAGACGTCAGATTGGCTATCCTGTATTCCAATCAAAAGACAAATGTCTTTTTAATGTCATGCGATCTACCCACACTTCCTTCGCGATCGACCAATAGATTGCGATCGATGTATTGAGCACTCCTGGTCTAGATCTATTCTTCTTCCTAAGGAAAAACATTATGTTTTGTCACATCCTTGGTGGTTAGTAGAGAAATTTGTCTCTTTTAATGGGCAGGGAAAATAACACTCTTTGCTTAGAGAACCTTTATCTGGAAGGTTTTGATGATCAGACACCTTCCTGACATCAGTTCCTTATCTTCCAATTATATTTTGACTTCCAATTTTTTTGAAGCATTTCTGCTACTGTAGTAGAAACAGTAATAGTTGCAACACAGAACTGAGCTAGTTGATAAATTCTTTGAGACCTCAACTACTGTTGACTCTGAACATCATGGATTTGATGTGCATGGGTCCATTTTTATGCAATAAGTACCTGTACTGTTTTTTTTTTTCTTTTTTACAGGGACAGAGAGAGGCAGAGAGAGGGATAGATAGGGACAGACAGACAGAAACAGAGAGAGGTGAAAAGCATCAATCATTAGTTTTTCGTTGCCGTTGCAACACCTTAGTTGTTCATTGATTGCTTTCTCACATGTGCCTTGACCGCAGGCCTTCAGCAGACCGAGCACCCCCTTGCTGGAGCCAGCGACCTTGGGTCCAAGCTGGCGAGCTTTTTGCTCAAGCCAGATGGGCCTGCGCTCAAAGTGGTGAGCTCAGGGTCTCGTACCTGGGTCTTCCGCATCCCAGTCCGACAGTACCTGTACCGTTTTCATTCCATGGTTGGGATCCACAGATGTGGATGCATGCATTGATCAGCACATTTTATTTTATGATTTTATTTATTAATTTCAGAGGGAGAGAGGAATGGAAAGCATAAGCTCATAGCTGCTTCTTCTATGTGCCTCAACTGGGCAAGCCCAGGGCTTCGAATTGGCGACCTCAGCATTGCAGGTCGATACCTTATCCATTGTGCCACCGCAGGTCAGTCCCCATGTTATATAGGGGACTTGAGCATCCTCAGATTTTAATATCTGTGGGTGTGTCCTGGAACCAATTCCCCTAAGGATACTGAGGGAAAAGTTAAGTTTTGGGGAGTCAAAAGTTCCATGTGGATTTTCTACTCTGCAAGAGGTTGGTTCCCCAAACTGCCACCTTCAGGGGTCAGCTGTATACAGCTTCTTTCTTTCCTTCTTCCAAAGTCTGCATCTTTTTTTTAGGTTTTCAAGTGAGGGGAGGAAATCAGCAAGCAAACAGACATGATTCTTGAGGACTATCTGTGTCTGCTACTTGTTTTGAACTTGGTTAGGTTGGTGCTAATTTTCCTAAAGCATTCTTTCTTTCTTTTTTTTTTTTTTTTTACAGGGACAGAGAGAGAGTCAGAGAGAGGGATAGATAGGGACAGACAGACAGGAACAGAGAGAAATGAGAAGCATCAATCATTAGTTTTTCGTTGCCGTTGCGACACCATAGTTGTTCATTGATTGCTTTCTCACATGTGCCTTGACCGTGGGCCTTCAGCAGACTGAACCACCCCTTGCTGGAGCCAGCGACCTTGGGTCCAAGCTGGCGAGCTTTAGCTCAAGCCAGATAGATGGGCCTGTGCTCAAGCTGGCAAGCTCGGGGTCTCGAACCTGGGTCTTCCGCATCCCAGTCCGATGCTCTATCCACTGCGCCACTGCCTGGTCAGGCTCCTAAAGCATTCTTTAGGCAACGTTCCTTAGAGCTTTTTTCCCTGTCTCTCATCTAGGTTCCTTAAATAACTTCTCTTGTCCTAGGAAAGCTTTCTAAGTTAAGTGCCAAGCTGGGTCAGGGTTAGGCATAGGTAGATATAACTTGTATTGAAGTTATAGGTGGATGTGTGGACCTTGAAAATTGTTTTTTAACCAAGATTTCCCTCTATTTTAGGTGCTTTCCTCTTGTGCACAAATAATTTTATTCCAATTTTCATATATTGCAGTTGTTTAGACAACTGTTGGAGGTATGAAAGGATAGTAACTTTGAGATATAACACAATACAAGCTGGGACAAAAGAACAAGCATCAATTTCTTTATATTTTTAAGTATTTACTAAGGCTCTCTCCTCATTGAATATTGGAACAGTTGTTAAATTAAATTCACTGTGGTTCAGTTTGTCCTTTCTCCCTTCAAAACTGACTAGCTTCTGACCGGTTTGGGAAAGAGTCAGGTAGCAGGGCTTGGTACTGGAGTAAGAACAAACCCTTGGGCTCTAAATTTTACTGTAGATGGAATGTTTTCTTGACTAGCAATGTTAGTTTCCACCTTGTAATTTTCCTCAGTGTAAGGTATATTGAATGTCTTCCCTTTGATGTGTGTATACCTGGAGGCTAATGAGTGAAGGGTGCTTTCAACAAATAGAACCAAACTAAATATATCTTTGCACTAATTATATAGTATGTGAAGTAACATTTAACTTCATGTTAATTTTCTTAAGGTTATTGTAGTTTCAAGGGCTCTTGATTGATTATTTGAGAGATGTCCTTAGGAGGGTCTAAGTCTGTGGTGGATGTGGATATGGTACTACTACCTGTGTTTTTGAGGGATTAGGTTTGTCTGGTGGCTAGTTTGTTTTCTCTCTCTTGTATTTGGGTAGTATGGTCTTTAATAGGCATGGACTCCTAAAATTGGCTAGCAACCATTTAAACACGATACTGTATTTATGCTAGTCAGATAATATATGCCTTTCTCTGCGATAGCTGTAGGATAAGATACCCATCAACTTTCCCTCTTTAAAGTGTAAACCAGCTTGACCAAGCGTTGGTGCAGTGGATAGAGCGTTGGACTGGGATACAGGACCCAGGTTCGAAAACCTGAGGTCGCCAACTTGAGTACGGGTTCATCTGGCCTGAGCACAGGCTCATCAGCTTGAGTGCGGGGTCTCTGGCTTGAGGGTGGGATCATAGACATGACCCCACGGTCGCTGGCTTGAACCCAAAGTTGCTGACTTGAGCAAGGGGTCACACACTCTGCTGCAGCCACCAGGTCAAGGCATATATGAGAAAGCAATCTATGAACCGCTAAGGTGCCGCAACGAAGAACTGAGGCTTCTCACCTCTCTCACTTCGTGTCTGTCTGTCCCTATCTATCCCTCTCTCTGTCTCTTTCTCTCTGTCACGAAAAAAAAATCTCAATAAGCAAATTTATTTACATATATGTATGGCTAATTTTTCTTATGTTTACACTGTTTTTTTTTGTGACAGAGACAGAGGGACAGAGAGAAGGCAGATAGAGACAGACAATAAGCGAGAGAGGTGAGATGCATCAGTTCTTCATTGTGGCACCTTAGTTGTTCATTGATTGCTTTCTCATATGTGCCTTGAACACGGGGCTAGAGCAGACTGAGTGACCCCTTGCTCAAGCCAGCAACCTTGGGCTCAAGCCAGCGACCATGGGGTTATGTCTATGATCCCACACTCAAGACGGTGACCCTGCGCTCAAGCTGGTGAGCTGGTGCTCACGCTGGTGACCTCGGGGTTTCGAACCTGGGTCCTCCATGTCCTAGTCTGACGCTCTATCCTCTGCACCAACGCCTGGTCAGGCTACTGACTTTTTTTTAATAGTTAAATTTATTGGGGGTGATATTGGTTAATAACATTATATAAGTTTCATGTGTACAATTCTATAATACATTATCTGTATATTGCATTGTGTGCTCACTACTTACCCAGTCTAGTCTCTTTCTGTCACCACGTATTTGACTATTGACTATTTAAAGTATAATAACATACAAATACCTCAGTATCTCATGGGCATTCTTTTTTCTTTTGCTTTCGAACATGTGAAAGTTTGAAAATGATGGAATAAAAAGAGGTTGGTGCCACAAGAAGTATTTTTACAAATTAAGTGTGAGTCATGTAACATTAAATTGCTAAGTACTTTTTCAAGAGAGCTACTTTCTCAGTTGTAACTGAATTCTACTAGGCTCAGATTTTTAGGTAGTTTTTGGAAATGGTTTGAAATCATGTTATTTTTTATATGAGTTATTTTATTGATTTATTTGAATGTGAGAGAAGCATTAACTTGTTGTTCCACTTATTTATGCATTCATTGGTTGCTTCCCGTATGTTTCTTGATTGGGGGGATTGAACCCTCAATCTTGGCAGTTCCCAATGATGCTCTAACCCAGTGGTTTTGAACTGCAAAAGAATTAACCACCCTGATGTCTTATGAAGGTTATAGACCATACAACATCAGGATGGTTAACTCTTTCATGGACTGGCATGGAATTTCTGGTGGACCATCACCAGTCCACAGACCAGAGGTTGAAAATCACTGCAATCTGACTGACTGAGCTAATTGGCCAAGGCCCTGAAATTACGTTTTTGTTTGTTTGTTTGTTTTGTTTTGTTTTGTTTTGTTTTAATTCATTTTAGAGAGAGGAGAGAGAGAGAGAAGGGAAGGGAGGAGCAGGAAGCATCAACTCCAATACATGCTTTGACCAGGGAAGACCAAGGTCTTGAACCAGTGACCTCAGCATTCCCAGTCGACTCTTCATCCACTGTGCCACCACAGGTCAGGCTAAAATCATTTTTTTTGATCAGGGAATTTTTATGGCAGTGATTCTCAAGCTTTAGTGAGCATAAGAATGACTGAGTGTGCTTGTCAAGAATATAGTCTTGCCTAGCCTGTGATGCGGTGGATGGAACTTCAACCTGGAACACGAGGTCGCTGGTTTGAAATTGCGGGCTTGCCTAGTCAAGGCACATACAACAAACAACAAGCAAGCAATGAACAACTAAAGTGAAGCAACTATAGTTAATACTTTTTGCTCCAACCCCCCCCCAATCCCGTAAAATCAATCAGTAAATCTTATAAAACAAAGAGAATAGAATGTAAGGCTCACCCTTTAAGGGTTGTGATTCAGTAGGTACTGTGGGACCTGGAAATCTTTATTTTTTACTCCCTTGCCAGGTGTGGGTAATGCAACTCACACCCAACCTTATCTGGAGTAACACTGTAGGTTACAGGCTTTAAATTCTCAGTTCATTTTATCTTTATGGTTATATGGAGAGTCATGAGCTAAGACTATATAACAAATAGTGATTTGTTAGACTTCTAAATTCCAGCTCTTACAAAAATAAGTTCAGTAGATAATGGACTATTATATCTGATCATCTATACTTTATTTATTGAAGTCTTGCTAAGTCATTATAATAAAGATGGTAGTTAATTATTATACCACTTTACTATTTGAAGTGTGTGTTACAACTTGTAGTATTTTTACATTTGATCTTCACAACAACCTTGTGAGATAGGGACTATGTAAGATCTTTGAGGGTAGGAACTACCTCTGTTTTTTTCTCCAGGGTCTAGTGACGCATACAAGGTATCATTCAATAAATACTTGTCGAATGGATGTAATAGTATTATCCCAATTTCATAAGAGAGGAAACTGGGTGTTGCACTACTGAGTGTTAACCAGAATTAAACCCAATTCTTTGTATTCTAAACCCAGTGTATTTTTATTTCTAAGTTTTCTCAGCTTTTCTTAACTGTTAATAGTCAACTATTCTTGAACAGTCACTTGAAATTCTTAATATTAGTCACATCCCTCTAAACTTGGATAGTGGTTGAGCTTGGTTCTAGTATTGTGAAATGTAGCTATCTTATATCTTTACTTAATCTGTTTCTTTCATTGTTAAATTGAGTAAGAGAGGAACCAAGGCAATCATTCTTTGGCCCGTACTTATTGCTATCTTTAATCTATTGGTTATTGGTAAAGAGGGTGACAATCATAATTGCAACCCAAAGAAATACTTTTAATTCCATAGGTAGTTGAGCAAGCAAACAAATAGAACTATATTTGAAAATAGCATATTTTCCCCTTGGAAATCACTTCTACAACATGGCTGTGACCAGGAAAAGATCTTTTGTTAGGAACATGAAGATCTGTCTGGGTCATACTAAGTTATTGTGAAAAACAGTTCTCTTTATATCCATCACTGACTAGTTTCAGGTAAGGGTTGGTTACCATGCTCTCAAGGATAATTATTTTTTAAAAGTCCCTTTGGGAATAATTTTTATGATCCAGTAGATAAACAGACTCAGTTGACAAGCAAACACAATTTGTGATCAGTGCGCCTACTTTGGGAACATGATCTATGGTGAGTTTGTTAGATGATGGTAGTGGCACAGAGGCTGTTGTGGTTTAGGTTAGAGCCAAATAGTTAATGTCTCTCTGTCCTTCAACAATCAGCTATATAGATGATTTCTGTGTATGGATGGTACAATTCCACCCCCACTTTTGGAAAAAAAATATTCAGGCAATTAAAAAATACATATATATGCATGTAACAAACATATATATGCATTATATTTTTAATTTTGGTGGGGAGAGAGAGAGAGGGTGAGAAGCACCAACTCATAGTTGCCTTCATGTCAGTTGTGCATTGATTGTTTCTCATATGTGCCTTGACCGGGGTGAGCCAGTGTCCCCTTGCTCAAGCCAGTGACCTTGAGCTTTTCATGCCAGCATCTTTCTGGGCTCAAGCTGGGGAGTTTTGGGATCATATGGATGATCCCCTGCTCAAGCAGACAAGCCTGTCTCAGAGCCAGCGACCTCTACTGTGCCACCACTTGTCAGGCTAAAATATATTTTTTAACTGCAACTTACAGTAAGAGATATATTTTAATAATCCTTTTTTTGTGTGTGTGTGGCAGAGACAGAGTCAGAGAGCGAGGGGCAGATAGGGATAGACAGGAAGGGAGAGAGATGAGAAACATCAATTCTTTGTTGTGGCTTCTTAGTTGTTCATTGATTGATTTCTCATATGTGCCTTGACTGGGGGGCTACAGCAGACTGAGTGACCCCTTGCTCGAGCCAGCGACCTTGGGCTCAAGCTGGTGAGCCTTGCTCAAACCAGCTAAGCTCACGCTCAAGCTGCAGACCTTGGGGTCTTGAACCTGGATCCTCCACATCCCAGTCCGACGCTCTATCCACTGCGCCACTGCCTGGTCAGGCTAGATAGATATATTTTATATTACAACCCAATATGAATACAAAAAAGTGTCTGAAAGAGTTTCACAAAACTTTATTTACTGGTATCATGCCCTCTCGTATTGTTTAGTCTGTTCATAATTTTAGATTTTGTTTTGTTTTGTTTTTTGAATGCTGATGGTGGCCTATAACATAAATTTCTTGACTCATTAGGTTGTGATCCACTGTTTGAAAAACAATGATTTAGGGCATCAATTTTTTTATGTTGGCCCACTAACAATCACCTCATATTCAGGCTGGTTCCACAATTAAGCACAAACTGTATAAGGTACTACTGGGCTTATACAGGCCACAGATTCCCTAGATCCCTTCCCTTGAGAAGCTTACACTGCAATGGAAAAGGTCCATGTAAGCAATTTGCTGTGTGTAAAGCAAAATGAAATAATGGAGATAAAAACAGTAGGAGTTTAGAGTAAAGAGTGAATATGCTTGGGAAGATTGGTGGGTAGATAGGTCATAAAGGCCCTTTAAACTGTGATTGAAGGACAAGTATTTCAGTAGAGAGAGGAGGGGGAAGGATTTTATAGGCTGAGAAAACGGAATAAAGGAAGGAAGATGTGAAAAGTTCTTAGGATGACTATAAGGAATCTAAAATTGCTGTTTGTAGACAATTGTGCTTGAGGTTCAATCAAAAGGGCTTTGAGTACAATGTTAAAAAGTTTGGATTTTATTCTGTTTTAGATATCAGAATATAGTTGTATATTCTGTAATACCCAGGACTCCCTGTGAAAATTTAATTTTTTATTTAATTATTTACTCAAAGAGGTTGAATAGCTTTTCCAAGGTCAAAGAGGAAAATTACTGTTAGAATTAGAAGAGTTTCAGAGCATCTGGACTCTTGGGCTGTCTTGTACTGTAGAAAGGGAACGAAGGGCAGCAAAGCTTAAACACCCAGACCTGGGAACAGCTGGTAAGGAGCTGGTTGCCTTTAATTTGTATATATATTTTACCTCACAGTCCAGTCCAGCTTCTCAAATATCCATTTCTCTATCCATTATGTTTTATTATTATTTTTTTTTAGATTTTATTTATTCATTTTAGAGAAAGGAGACAGAGAGAGAGAGAAGTGGGGGAGGAGCAGAAAGCATCAACTCCCATATGTGCCTTGACCAGGCAAGCCCGGGGTTTCGAACCAGTGACCTCAGTGTTTCGGGCTGATGCTTTTACTCACTGCGCCACCACAGGTCAGGCCCATTATGTTTTAAATAACTGAACTTACTGTTTTGTTTACAGTTGATGAATTTGATCCTTATGTGCTACAGGCCCCCTGTGCTCTGCTCTATCTGTGATGGTGTGTGTGTGTGTGTGACTCTTTTAATCGTATGTTCCTCCTTCCGCCAAGTTGGCTCCTATGATTCGATGATGCTGTCTTTAATTTCAATCTTTTCTTTTGGCATACAGCATGATGTTGGGAGTTGAGAGGACTGAATACAGACAGGGAACTTAATATAAAACCTTAGACCTGCTGTCTACCTTCACAACCAAAATTCATGCAGAGATTCTTCAAATAATGTTTAAGAATTGGTGACTACAAAGTGAATTTTTGCTTTCTTTCAGTAATAAGAGGGGTACTATAAAGAAATTTTGTGGTATTGTTTTAGTAAAATGTTAGGTAGTATGTGCATAGTCTCTTTGGTTTATTAGTATTGCTTCCTGTTAACTAAATAAGGTTCCCATAATATTGGAGGAAACACATTTATCTGCAAGATATTAAAGTCTCAAAGTAAGGAGCTATGTTTGAGTACCCTTATGTGTATTTCCTTCAAAGGACTTCCTTCAGAGAACTTCCATTGTTATGAAAACATCTTTTTAAAAATGATTTGTCTTTGCTTAATCTATCTGAAACTGCAGATTTTTATTTCAGACTTCAGTGAAGACTAGAATGACAGATCTATGTATTCTGTGGACTTGAAATGCAAGTAATTCTCTGGAAAAGTACAGAGCAGTCTGCAGAGTCAGCTGCTTGTGTGAATAATTCTCCCAGCTGTGTTCAGGAGGCTGATTAGTTTTACAGAACTATTCAGTGATATTAACCAGGAAGTTGTCTCTCCTACCCCCAAATACTGTAGTGCTTTTATATCTGTCTGCCTAGTTCTAGTTATGTTTATTAGTATTTTTTTTAATTGGGAGAATTGATTAACAATATTTGGAGATCTTGGAAAATGTGATGACCTCTGTGAAAGTTTTGGAAACTTCTTCCACTTTCCTTGTAATCAGTGTAGTTTATCTACTCAATATAGTATGCAGGTTGCTTAATTCTCTTTATCTGATATGGTCATTTTGATTCTGGTAGGGTTAAAAACTATGTTTTGGGCATGTTTTCTCAAGATGTAACCTGCATCTATCTTCTCTTGGAAACGGCGATGAGCTTCTCTGTCTGGTGTTTTAAATCCAAGGAAATATGACACTTAAATTTTTCTTTATCAGGTGCTGATAGATTGTTCTAGGTTTCCCTGGCCTACCCAGTTGTCCTTTATATTAGGGATTCAGAAAAGGTCTTAATGTATCTTTCTTCTTGTTCAATATGTTGAAATAGAATACAATTTATAGAAACATAGAATACAATTTATAGAAACTGTAGTCTGTGTTCCTCACCTTACAAAAGAAATTGCCCACATTTGAATTAAAGGATGATATTTGATTGACAAAGGACCATATCCCTTCAAAAGTGTGTCTCTTGTTACTCATTTTTAAAGACTGTCTTTCATAGAAGAAGGTATTTTGAACTGGGTTTTTTTGAGCAGTAGTGATAGATTTATAGTTCTTTCCACACTAATTTGAAATTAATTAATTAATTTATTTATTTATTTTAGAGAGACAGGAAGGGAGAGAGATGAGAAGCATCAACTTGTAGTTGCATCACTTTAGTTGTTCATTGATTGTTTCCCATATGTGCCTTGACCGGGGTGGAGAGGATGGGGCTCAAGCTAAGCCAGTGACCCTTTGCTCAGGCCTTGAGCTTCAAGGCCACAGCCATGGGATCATTTCCCTCCAGAGCCTCCATAAGTACTGTTTTGCCCTTAGTTTATCTAAACTAGTAATGCAAGTGCCCAGGGAATGTGTCCGTTCTTTTTTTTTTTTTTAAGATTTATTGATTTTAGAGAGGCGTGCAGGAGCAGGAAGCATCAGCTCATAGTTGCTTCTTGTACATGCCTTGACTGGGCAAGCCTGGGGTTTCAAACCAGCAACTTCAGCATTCCAGGTCAGTGCCTTATCCACTGCACCACCACAGGTCAGGCGACTGTGTGCATCTTAACAGGAATCTTTCAGACACAAAATGTACTAAAATTGGGAGGACTATGTAGTTTACTGACACTGTTGAAAAGGAAAGGGGACCATTAATTATGTCAGGGTGACGTGTAAACTAGGTGTGTCCTGGCAACCTGGAACACAGGTATATAGTCTTATCAATTTTAACATAAGAGACTTAAAATTTTAAGACTGGAATTTTGTATTCTATCAGGAGAGAAATGAACAAGTTTGTTTATGTTCTTGTTGACCAGTGTTTACATTGGCCTTACAGATAGTTATCAGATAACAAATGGACTTTTCTTTGAATAGCTTGATTGTAATTTTATATTTATTTTTAAAATGTCTTAAAACCTTGGCCCTGGCCAGTGGCTTAGTGGATAGAGTGTCAGCCTGGCATATGGATATCGCAGGGTCAATTCCTAGTCAGGGCATACAGGAGAAGCCACCATCTGCTTCCCCCTTCTTTCTCTCCCTCTTCCCCTCCCACAGCCAGTGAGTGGCTCTGTTGGTTCAAATGTGGCCCCGGGTGGGTGCTGAGGATAGCTTCCTTGGAGCACATCAGCCTAAGGTAGGGGTCCCCAAACTTTTTACACAGGGGGCCAGTTCACTGTCCCTCAGACTATTGAAGGGCCGGACTATAAAAAAAATACTATGAACAAATCCCTGTGCACGCTGCACATATCTTATTTTAAAGTAAAAAAACAAAACAGGAACAAATACAATATTTAAAATAAAGAACAAGTAAATTTAAATCAACAAACAGACCAGTATTTCAATGGGAACAATGGGTGCGGATGCATCCTGTGCTCCTCTCACTGACCACCAATGAAAGAGGTGCCCCTTCTGGAAGTGCGGCGGGGGCCGGATAAATGGCCTCAGGGGGTCACATGCGGCCTGCGGGCCGTAGTTTGGGGACCCCTGGCCTAAGGCACTAAAAATAGCTTGGTACTTGAGCATCGTCCCAATATGGGTTGCCAGTTGGATCCCGGTCGGGGGCTCATGCGGGAGTCTACCTCATTATCTCCCCTCTTCTCACCTAAAAAAACCTATCTATCTACATATATATACCTTAAAGCCTTAAGCCTTATTATATTTTCCCCCTAAATGACAAATATGATTCATTTATTTAGAGATAAATTTGCCTGTGTAGATTATATTTGTAAACTGATTGCCTTGGAATGAGGAGGTTTGAGGAGTCTAGTACTCCATCTTACCAAGTAATAAATTCTTGTTACTTCTGGCTGGAGGTATTAAGGATGAAAGGCAGATGAGCCTTATTTGTACTTTCCCTTCCTCAGGCAGCATTGTTGTCAGTAGAACACCCAGCCAAGGGTAAAAAGTTCACGTGGTGGTAAGGAGCTTATTTGACAAGTTATTCTCTTTCTCTTCTTTGGGAAGACCAGATGCTGATTGACATGGATCTCAGTTTCTCAACCCTCCAAGGCCACATTTATTGTCATTAATACTCTCTTTTGCTCAGTGTTAAATTTCTGGATGTAGGTGCTTCAAAATATTGCTATAAATATTGATTTTGCTTTTGATACTTTAAAAAGTCATCAAAGGATTTGTAAACTAGGGCTGGAAATAATTTAATTTGGTTTGCATGTAGTTGACATTTGTTGTTTCCCCTCATTTTCTATAGTTGAGGCTTAGAATAATATGAGTTGTTCTTTTTTTGTTTGCTTTTTTTTTGGCTAGAGTTTGAGTCAAACACTTTACTTTTTTATATTCTCTTTTTCTAGTAAAGAATAGTGTGTCAATTATTGCATTATATGGCAGTGGTCTTAAAAAATAAAGAAGAGAAAGCAACCTGATTGTAATTTTGAGACCCTGTAATTTTGATGTAGTAGTTTTCTGCTCAATTGTATTTAACAGTTGTTCAGACTGGAAAATGGTTTACATTAAATCATAACTGAAGATGGTTTTTGTTCTTTTAATTGGTGGGCAGAGAAAGAAACAAGGATAAATTGCAATTAGCGAAATTATTTTGGGGTTTCCTGAGCGAAAATAAAATACTACTTAACTGTTTAAAGCTATTGCATTTTCCTGATTTGAAGATTTCAGAGCTTGATTTTCTTTCTTTTTCGCTCTCTTTTTTTTAAAATAAGATTTTATTTATTCATCTTAGGGAGGGAAGAAAAAGAGAGAGAAAGGAGAGGGAGGGAGGAGCAGGAAGCATCAACTCCCATATGTGCTTTGACCAGGCAATCCCCGTGTTTAGAACCAGTGACCTCAGCATTCCAGGTCATTGCTTTAGCCACTGCGCCACCACAGGTCAGGCTTGGTTTGATTTTCATGACAGACAATGAAATAGCTTACTCCATCTTCTTTAGAATTATTTATTATGGAATCATAAGTAGATCCACGTTGATATATAATATTTTTGAGATTTCATTCTTAATTTTTAAAATACATTTAAAAATCTAATAGGCTTTCTTTTTTAGAGTAGTTTTAGGTTGACAGCAAAATTGAGCAAAAGGTACTGAGATTTCCCATGTACCTCCTGCCCACTTCCTCACATGCATTGCCTCCCCTATTATAAACATCCCCTACCAGAGGGGGTACATTTATTACCATTGACACATCATTGTCACCCAGACTTTATAGTTTATTTTAGGGTGTTATACATTCTGTGGGTTTGGACTAATTTATAATCACATGTATCCACCATTACAGTACACAGTTTCACTGTCTAAAGTTTCTCAGTGCTCTGCTTATTCATTCCTCTTTCCCCTTAGCTGTAGCTAAGGGGAAAGAGTACCACTGATCTTTTTACTGTCTCCCTAGTTTTGCGTCTTCCAGATTGTCTTGCAGTTGAAGTCATAAAGTATGTTGCTGTTTCAGACTGTCTTCTGTAACTTGGTAATGTACATTTAAGTTTCCTGTATGTGTTTTCATGGTTTGATAGCTCATTTCTTTCTAATAACTGAATAATAGTCCATTGTCCAGATGTGCCCCAGTTCATTTATCTTCTTACCTACTAAAGAACATCGTTTACTTCCAAGTTTGACAATTTGAATAAAGATGCTATAAACACCTGTGTGCAGGTTTTTGTGTGTATATGTTTTCAATTCTTTTTGGTAAATACTAAGGAGCACAACTGCTGTACCGTGTGGACAGAGTATGTTAATTTCTTTTTGAGAGTATGTTAATTTTGTAAGAAATTGCCAAACTGTCTTCCAGAGTGGCTGTGCCATTTTGCATTCCCATCAGCAATGAGTGAGAGTTCCTGTTAATCAACCTCTTTGTCAGCATTTGGTGTTGTCAGTGTTCTGGATTTTAGCCATTATAATAGGTTGTAGTGATATAAAATTTCCTTTTTTTTTTTCTGAAGTGAGAAGCAGGGAGGCAGAGAGAAAGACTCTTACATGCACTCGACCAGGATCCACCTTGCATGCCCACTAGGGAGCGATGCTTTGCCCATCTGGGCCGTTGCTCTGTTGTCACCGGAGCCATTCTAGCACCTGAGGCAGAGGCTATGGAGCCATCTTCAGCACATGGGCCAACTTTGCTCCAGTGGAGCCTTGGCTGCAGGAGGGGAAGAGAGAGATAGAAAGGAGAGGGGGAAGGGTAGAGAAGCAGATGGGTTCTTCTCCTGTGTGACCTGGCCGGGTATCGAACCCAGGACTTCCACACGCTAGATGGGTGCTCTACTGCTGAGCCAATCGACCAGGGCTAAAATTCATCTTTTAATTATAGAAAATATAAATATGTTAAAATTTGGAGAACAAGGAAAAGAAAAAGAATCACCCGTCATCTTATCACCCTAACACAACTTGGTATTTTGGCTTTTATTTATGCTTTTTTGTTTTTTTTTGAGATTGATAGCTAGAGAGAGAGAGAAAAGAAGGGAGAGAGAGAAGCATCAACTCATTATTCTACTTAGTTATGCCATTGATTGCTTCTCGTATGTGCCCTTCGGCTTGAACTGGTGACTTTAGTGTTCCACAGCAGAGCTCTATCCACTATGTCACTGCCAAGGGCTATTTATGAATTTTTTATGAAATTGAAATAATACTTTTATATATGATTTGTGAACTCATTTTTAAATTAATAGACTTTATTTTTTTAAGATTTTATTTATTGATTTTAGAGAGGAGAGAGAGAGACTGGAGTTGGAAGAAGAAGCAGGAAGCATCAACTTGTGGTGGTTATTTCCCATATGTGTCTTGAGTGGGCAAGTCCAGGGTTTCAAACTGGTGACCTCAGTATTCCAGGTCGATGCTTTATCCACTGCGCCACCACAGGTCAGGCTATTTTCTAGAACAGTTTTAGGTTTATAGAAAAATAGAATAGATAGTGGAGAGAGTTCCCATGCATCCTTTTCCCACCCCTACCGTACACCGTCTCCTATTATGAACTGCTTACATTAGTATGGTAGATTTGTTAAAATTAATGAACCAATGTTGGTACATTATTAACTAAAGCCCTAGTTTATTAGGATTTCCTTAGTTTTTACATAATGTCTTTCTGTTCCAAGATTCCATCCAGGATAACACATTACATTTACTTGTCATGTCTCCTTGGCTTATTTGGCTGTGACAGCTTCTTAGTCTTCCCGTGTTTTTGATGACCTTGACAGTTTTGAGGAATACTGGTTAGGTGTATTATAGGATGCTTGACTAGTGGAATTTGTTTAATTTTTTTCATGATTAGACTGGGGTTTTGGTGTTTTGAGGAGGAAGATCAGAAAGGTGAAGTACCATTTTTATCAGTTCATATCAAGGGCACACACTGTCATCATGATTTATGACTTACTGACCTGGATCATCTGGCTGAAGTAGTGTTTGTCAGTTTTCTCTATCTTATCTCCTACCCCTTCTCGTACAGTACCCTTCAGATAGAAGTTACTGTGTGTAGCCTACACTTAACGAGTGGGGAATTATCCCCTACCTTAGAGTGTCGTATCTATATATATATATTTTTGAATTCTGCATAGGAGAAAAATGTCTCTTCTGTGTGTGTATTCATGTATTTGGTCATTTATATTAATATGGGCTCATGGATATTTATTTTACACTTTAGAATACATAGTTTGATTCTGCTACTTTATTTTGTTGCTCCATTTGTCCCAGCTTTCGCCGTTGGTAGCTCCTTCAGTTGGCTCCTGTGCCCTTTTGTCATGTGCCCATCAATGAGTGTTTTGGTTTTTGAGTACTTTCTTAATTTTCTGCCACTACAAAATGATCCAGTCTCATCTGTATATTTCCTCCTCCAGTCCTGTAATCAGCCATTTCTCCAGAGGGCACTGTTTCTTTTTATTGGAGAATGGTATTAGAAACCAAGACCTGGGCACTAGTTGTGGTTGTGAAACTACTGGGGTATAGTTTCCTTCTGGCCCTGTCAGCTAACATGCAAAGAAATATATGTGTGTTAATTAACCTTTGTTTGTATGGAAAATAATATAATAATAAGTTATTATACAAGAATTAACTTTTCACATACAACTGTAAACCTACTTTTGTCCAACCCTGTACAAATATCTATAGATATTTCTGTTATAACCATCTGTATTTGTATTAAGCATGGTTTCTTTCTGATGTCTGTTCCTTTACTCCATTACTGTATGACCGTTTTGACACCTTCCTCTTGCTGATCTGTCCATTTCCACACTTACAAGTGAGAAATTTGACTTCATACATATATCACTCATTTACTTAATTGTTCAGTTGTGGTATATACATGTATAGCAATATCAGAATTGTTAGCCTTGTACCTCTGTGGGAAATAACTTTATTGATGAATACAGTACTTAAGTGCAGTCCCTTTAGCCTTGAGCCTTCATTCATTCATTTCTAGTTACTTAGATCTGTGCTTTCCGCCCGCTCCCCCTTTCAGTTAGATTCTCTTAGCACAATCTGGGATTCCCTTGAACTATTAATTGATTTTTTAAAATTTGCGTACATTAGGTTTACCCTTTGTGTTTTAAAAGTTCTATGGGTTTTGACAAATGCATTATGTACCATTCAGTATCATACAGAATAGTTTCTGTGCCCCACAAATCCCTTGTGCTTCACTTATTCATCCTTCCCTCCCTCCAAGCCCCTGGCAACTCACTGATCTTTGTGTTTTCTGCTATGTTATATAATTGGAGTCATACAGTATGTAGCCTTATGTAGCCTTTTCAGATTGGCCTCTTTCCCTTACCAATATATTTAGGGTTCCCCCATGTCTTTTTGTGGCTTGATAGCTCATTTATTTCTATAGCTAAATAATATTCCATTCTCTAGATCAGGGGTCGGGAACCTTTTTGGCCGAGAGAGCCATGAACGCCACATTTTTTAAAATTAATTCCGTGAGAGCCATATAATATGTTTAACACTAAATACAAGTAAATGTGTACATTTTATGTAAGACCAACACTTTTAAAGTACAATAATAAGTCTCTGAATTCTTTTTAGTAATGTTGTTATGCTGTTGTTAACCAATGATGAATAAAGTACTTCTTACCATTAATGCGACTTCTGGTGCTGTATGGTTTTGCTGATGACTTTGTAGTCTGGTTGATAAGTGGTGAGGTTAAGCTTCATGTAGGCATTGAAACTTCCATTCATTAAACGTGATTGTAGGTTGGTCTTAACGTTCTTTAGATGTGAGAAAGACTGCTCACACGCATATGTAGAGCCAAACATTGTCAGTATAGCAATACTCACACGCTGCAGTGTGTGGTATGTGACGGGAAGCTCGTTCCAAGTTTTGACAATCAGCTGGTCCGTGGGTTGAAGTTTTTTCATTTCTTCCCACTTGTGTTTGCTCGCCAACTCTGCTTGCTGTCATGCAAGTCTTTCCAAATCTTCATTCAGTGACTTGAACTTATTCATCCACATGTCTGAGGCCTTCAGGTCAGCAGCTTGTAGCTCAAAATCTCTGATGAAGACACCGGGGATGTAACTCAGGTTGGCACTGTCCACTGCACACTCGTGTGGATGGGTGATGAACTTAAAAAGACAAGTGCGCTCACGAAATTCTCCAAAGCGCACTTTGAATGACTGCAGGAGATTAGATGTGAAGCCTGCTGGCTGCTGGAGATCAAGATGTTGAGCAGGGTCACTTGCTGTGCATGCATCTTTAAACTCTCCCAGTTTTTCAAAGTGTAGTAAATGACCTGTTTCAATGTCAGCGATGAAGAGTTCCAGCTTGTTTTCAAATGCAAACACTGCTTGTTGAAGGGAAAAGACTATTTCCAATGCCTTGCATTTTCACATTGAGCTGGTTCAGATGTTCAGTCATGTCCATGAGATAGTAGAACTTCTGGAGCCACTCAGTGTTAGCTAACTCAGGATGCTTGACGTTTTTCATTTCAAGAAAAGTCCGATTTCGCTCAGACAAGCCACGAAATGGCTGAGCACCTTCCCTCTTGACAACCAATGCATGTTGCTGTGCAGAAGCAGACCAGTATAATTAATTATTCCCAACTTCACCCAGCAGTGTTTTAAACTGGCAGCCATTTAAAGCTTGGGCAACAATAAAGTTGACCACCTGAATGACCATTGACATCACCTCACGAAGCTGCTCGCCACACATCTGAAGCGCCTCTGATATAGGATGCAGTGAAAACTTAGGATGGGTCTCTCTTTTTTTTTATTTTTTATTTTTTACTTTTGTTTTTTTTTTATTAATTTTAATGGGGTGACATTAATAAATCAGGGTACGTATGTTCAAAGAAAACATCTCCAGGTTATCTTGTCATTCAATTATGTTGCATACCCATCACCCAAAGTCAAATTGTCCTCTGTCACCTTCTATCTGGTTTTCTTTGTGCCCCTCCCCTCCCCAATCTCCCTCCTTCTCCTCCCTCCCCCCACACCGTAGCCACCACATTCTTGTCCATGTCTCATAGTCTCGTTTTTATGTCCCACCTATGTATGAAATCATGCAGTTCTCAGTTTTTTTCTGTTTTACTTATTTCACTTTGTATAATGTTATCAAGGTCCAGGATGGGTCTCTTTGCCTGTTCACGAAGAAGCGCTACATATCTTTTGTTTTTCCCCACCGTGCACGGAGCACCATCAGTACACACTGAAATAAGTTTATCCATTGATAGATTTTTTTCTTTAGCAAACTCAGTGAAAGACTTGAATAAATTCTCCCCTCTTGTTGTCTCTTTCATAGGCAAAACAGCAAGATTTTCCTCATGTAGTGTGTCACCAACAGCATACCTTGTAATCACACTGAACTGGGATAAATGGCTTATGTCTGTTTACTCATCCAAAGCGAGAGAAACGAATGGTGCTGCATTTATGTCCTTCTCTTGTGTTGCCTCAGTTTGATTTGCCATCATGATGGTACGATCGTGAACAGTTCTTGCCAACAGAGGCATGTCTTTTATTCGTTTGATTATCTTGTCTTTATCTGAAAAGTCAAAAACTTCATTGGCAACATCAAGCATGAATGTTTTGGCATACTCCCCATCTGTGAATGGCTTTCCCTTTCTCACAATTGCTAAAGCACCAGCAAAGCTAACTGAATTCCAGTCACCTTTTGGGTCCAAACATGGAGTTGCTACTGACTAGCTTGTACTCTATACAGTAGCTCTTGACATGCTTTCTTCCTGCTGTCCCCCACTGGATATTTCTATGCAAATGTAGTATGGTCTGTGTTGAAGTGCCGCTTTATATTTGACCGTTTCATCGATGCAATTTTATTATTGCATATTAGACACACTGCAGAACCTGCTCTCTCCACAAAGGCGAATTCCTCTGTCCATTCCTGCTGAAAAGTACGATACTCCTCGTCTTTTTTTCTTTTAGCCATCTTCTTCCTCAAAAGGGTTTCTGCAATTAGCTAGCTGACTACTTGGTTAAAAGGAGGGAAGTTCACTTCCTGACCTCACAATGACCCATGTAGGTTACGCATTATCCAATATAAACTTGGTGTTGTCCCAGAGGACAGCTGTGATTGGCTCCAGCCACCCGCAACCAGCCACCCGCAACCATGAACATGAGCGGTAGGAAATGAATGGATTGTAATACATGAGAATTATATTTTTAACATTATTTCTTTTATTAAAGATTCGTCTGTGCGCCAGATGCAGCCATCAAAAGAGCCACATCTGGCTCACGAGCTATAGGTTCCCGACCTCTGCTCTAGATGTACCACAGTATGTTTTATCTATTCACATATAGAGAACATCTTGGTTGCTTTCAGTTTGGGGCAGTTATGAGTAAAGCTGGTATAAACATTTATATGTAGGTTTTTGTATGAATATGTTTCTAACACTATAAGGTAAATATCTAGGAGTGTGATTGCTGGATCTTATGGTAGGCCTATGTTTAGCTTTTTAAGAAACTGTCACACTGCCTTTCAAAGTGCCTATATTGTTTCTCATTCCTACTAACACTGAAAGAGTTGCTATTGTTTCACATCCTCACAGCATATTTGATGTTAACAGTTTTTTTAAAAAAGCTTAACCATTCAGGTAGATAAGTAGTGGTATCTTGTTTTGATCTGCAGTTCTTTGATGGTAAATGATGTTTAGTAACTTTTCATATGCTTATTTGCCATCATATATCTTCTTTGGAGAGGTGTTTAGATCTTTCCTCCAGTTTTTAAATTGGGTTGTTTACTTATTGTTGAGGTTTAAGACTTCTTTGTATATTTTGGATACAAGTCCTTTATCAGATATGTGTTTTCCAAGACTTTTCTTCCTGTCTATGGCTTGCTTTTGCATTCTCTTAAGTCTTTCACAGAGAAAAGTTTAAAATTTTTGTCTTGTTTTGTTTTTATGTGAGAGGAGGAGAGATAGTGAGACAGACTCCCACATGCCCCCCTACCAGGATCCACCTGACAACCCCTGTCTGGGGCCAATGCTAGAATCAATCAAGTTGTTTTTAGCACTTGAGTCTGATGCACTGGACCAACAGAGCTATCCTCAGTGCTTGGGCCGACACTCAACCAATAGAGCCGCTGGCTGTGGGAGGGGAAAAAGGAGGGGGAAGAGAAGCAGATGGTTACTTCTCTTGTGTTCTCTGACCAGGAATCGAACCTGAGATGTCCGTACACCAGGCTGATGCTCTATCCGCTGAGCCAACCAGCCAGAGCCAAGAGTTTTAAATTTTAATATAATTCAACTTTCAGCAGTTTTTTTTCATTGCTTGTGTTTTTGTTATTGTATCTGCAGTCTCATTGTTATACCCAACACCACCTAGATTATTTCATGTTATCTTTTAGATGTATTTTTATAATCCACTTTTTAACATATCATTGGCTGAAATGTATTTCTAGATTTTGTTCTTCATATTTATAATTTTAAATGATTGTTTTATAATTAATCAGATTGTTGTACTGTAATTTTCTTGACCATTTATCCTCCAATGTTGGCTTTATTAAAAAAAATAAGAATTTGAAAAATTCTTACCTGACTGGTGATAGTACAGAAGATAGAGTGTCGACCTGGGACAGTGAGGTCCCAGGTTTGAAACCATGAGGTTGCTGACTTGAGCATGGGCTCACGGGCTTGAGCTCAGGGTTGTGGGTTTGAGCATGGGATCATTGACTTGAGCCCAAAGGTCACTGGCTCGTCTTGAACCCCCCGATTAAGTCAAATATGAGAAGAAATCAGTGAACAACTAAAGTGATGCAACTATGAATTGATGCTTCTCATCTCTCTCCCATCTTGTCTATCTTCCACTTCCTTCCCTCCTCAAAAAATAAAAGAATAAAAGAAGAATACAAATTCAGGTACAACCTAAATAATGATGAATAAATATATTATACCTAATTTTTCTGAGTTCAGGATTATATAATTTGTTCTTTAAAGTACTTGAGAGTGGTCTACATACCACTGTAGAGTTCTTGCCCTCATGGAGCTCACATTCTAATGATTTTCTTAGCATAAATTTTCAATACTGCCATTTGAGTTGAAAGAATATGAACACTTTTATGACTTTAGATGCGTATTACCAGTGAAATTGCTTTCCAAAAGGATTGATTTTTCTTATTTATATAATAATCATCTCATTTTCCATATACTGTCAGTTAAAACTAAAAGTAATTTAGAACTGGACCAGCCAGTAGTGCAGTTGTTAGAGCATTAGCCTGGGACACAGAAGACCCAGGTTCCACAACCGAGGTCGCCAGCTTGAGCATGGGCTCACCAGCTGAAGTGTGGGGTCCTTGGCTTGTGCGTGGGATCATAGACATGACCCCATGGTTGTTGACTTGAGCCCAAAGGTCACTGGCTTGAAGGTCAAGGTTGCCGCCTTTAGCAAGGTGTCACTGGGTTGGCTGGAGCTCCCTAACCCCCAGTTAAGGCACATATGAGAAAGCAATCAATGAATACCTAAGGTGCTGCAATGAAGAATTGATGCTTCTCATCTCTCCCTCCTGTGTCTGTCCCTGCCTGCCTGCCTTTCTCCCTCTCTCTCACATGCACTAAAGAAAATAAAAAATAAATGTAATTTAGATAATTTGTGCTTTTTAAATTGTTGACCAGATTTGCTGTTTATTAGAAAAAACATTTTAGGAATCTTTGACCAATTACTTTCTCGAGTTGTATTTTACTATTGTCCTATCAATAAATTAGGTGTTCTAAAATATAAGATGTGCCTGACCTGTGGTTACACAGTTAATAAAGCATTGACCTGGAGTGCTGAGGTTGTCGGTTCCTAACCCTGAGCTTGCCTGGTCAAGGCATATATGGGAGCTGATGCTTCCTGCTCCCTCCATTCTCTCTCTCTCTCCTTTCTAAAATGAATAAATAAAACCTTTTAAAAAATGAGAAAATAGCGTGACCTGTGGTGGCGCAGTGGATAAAGCGTCGACCTGGGAACACTGAGGTCGCCAGTTCAACTGGTCTGGTCAAGGCACATATGGGAGTTGATGCTTCCAGCTCCTCCCCCCTTTCTCTCTTTCTCTCTCTCTCACACTCTGTGTCTCCTCTCTAAAATGAATAAAATAAAAAGAAATTTTTAAAAAAATGAAAAAATAAAGTAGAAGATATAAAACGTTATTTACTTTTTTTTTTTGGTGACAGAATCAGAGAGAGGAACAGATAGACAGAAAGGGAGGATGAGAAGCATCAATTCTTTCTTGTGGCTCCTTGGTTGTTCATTGATTGCTTTTTCATATGTGCCTTGACCAGGGGGCTACAGCAGACAGAATGATCCCTTGCTCAACCTTGGGCTCAAGCTGGTGAGCCTTGCTCAAACCAGATGAGCCCACGTTCAAGCTGGCAACCTCAGGGTTTCGAACCTGAGTCTTCTGTGTCCCAGTCTGATGCTCTATCCACTGTGCGACTGCCTGGTCAGGCCAAAATGTTATTTCTGAAACAAAATTCCAGAAAGATTTTTTTTTAATTTAAATTTTATATTTTAATTATGGCTTATATTCAATATTATTTTGTATTTCAAGTATACAGCATAGTGGTTAGACAATTACACACTTTATGAAGTATCCCCCGCCCCCGATATTTCCAGTACCCACCTAGTACCATACTAGTTATTACAATATTAATGACTGTATTTTCTATGGTGTACTTTAGATTTTCATGACCATATTGTAACTATCAATTTGTATTTCTTAATCCCTTTATCTTTTTCACTGAGTTCCCCATCCTCTGTCCTCTGTGACAACCATTAGTCTGTTCTCTGCATCTCTGATTCAGTTTTAGTTTTGTTTGTTCATTTATTTTGTTCTTTAGATTCTACATATAAGTGAAATATGGTATTTGTCTTTCTCTAATTTTACTTAGCATAATACCTTCTAGGTCTATCCATGCTGTCACAATTGGTAAGATGGTAAGATTTCATTCTTTTTTTATAGCTAAGTAATAATCCGCTGTATGTATGTATATGTGTGTATGTGTATGCCACCACTTTTTTTTTTTAATACTGAGAGGATGTGAGGCAGAGACAGACTCCCACATGCACCCACCTGGCAAGCCCACTAGGGGGTGATGCTCTGCCCATGTGGGCCGTTGCTCCATTGTAACCGGAGCCATTTTAGTGCCTGAGGCAGAGGCCATGGAGCCATCCTGAGTGCCCGGGCCAACTTTGCTCCAATGGAGCCCTGACTGCAGGAGGGGAAGAGAGAGGTAGAGAGAAAGGAGAGGGGGAAGGGTGGAGAAGCAGATGGGCGCTTCTCTGGTGTGCCCTGGCCAAGAATCGAACCCTGGACTTCTACATGCTGGGCCAACACTCTGCCACTGAGCCAATTGGCCAGGGCATACATAAACTTTTTAATTTGGTATAGTCCCATTTGTTTATTTTTTCTTTTGTTTTTTCTTGCCTGAGGCAATATGTCAGAAAAAATGTTGCTACAAAAAATGTCTGAGATTTTACTGAATGTATTTTCTTCTAGGATTTTTATGATTTCAAGTCTAACATTTAAGATTTTAATCCATTTTTAGTTTATTCTCGTGTTTGGTGTGAGAAGGTGGTCTAGTTTCATTTTTTTGTATGTATCTGCAGTATTGAATATACTCTCTTGACCTCATTGTATGATTTTGCCTCCTTTTTTAAATATTTATTTTTAGGCTCTGGCTGGTTGGCTCAGTGGTAGAGCATCGGCCCGCCATGTAGAAGTCTCAGGTTCGATTTCTGATCAGGACACAGAGAGGTGACCATCTGTTTCTTCACCTCCCCCGTCTCTCTGTCTCTTCTGCTTCTACAGCCATGGCTTGAGTGGTTTGAGCAAAGGTTGGCCCTAGGTGCTAAGGATGGCTCCATGGCCTTGGTTGGCCTCAGGTGCTGAGAGAGCTTGGTTGCCGAGCAATACAGCTCTGGCCCAGCTGGGCATAGTCTCATCTGCTAGGGACTTTCTGGGTGGATCCTGGTCGCGGTGCACATGGGAATCTCTCTCAGCCTCCCCATCTGTCCCAGGTTCAATTCCCAATCAGGGCACACAAAAGAAGTGACCATCTACTTCTCTCCGCCACACTCTCCCCCTTCTTTTCTTCTTCTACTTTCATAGCCAGTGGCTCAATTGGTTCGAGTGTGACCCCCAGGCACTGAGGATGGTTTGCTTGGTGCAAGCACATCAGCCTTAGTCACTAAAAAAGTATCTCGGTTGATTCCAGCATCAGCACTAGATGGGTTGCTGGGTGGATCCCAGTCAGGGTGCTTGTGAGAGTCTATCTCCCTTCTGCTCACTTTAGAAAAATAAAAAGCTAAACTAAACTAAAATGAAGCAACTACAAGTGGATGCTTCTTATATCCTCCCTTTCTCTCTCTCAAAAAATAAAAAGTGGTGAATGCAGACAGACATCTCTGTCTTGTTCCTCATCTTAAGGGAAATGCTTGTAGTTTTTTGCCCATTGAGTATGATGTTAGCTTTGTCATACTATGTTGAGGTATGTTCCCTCTCTTCCCACTTTGCTGAGAGTTTTTATCATAAATGGTGCTAGGTTTTATGAGATGCTTTTTCTGTATTTATTGATATGATCATGTGATTTTTTTTCTTTTTTACAGAAACAGAGAGAGAGAGTCAGAGAGAGGGACAGTTAGGGACAGACAGACAGGAATGGAGAGAGACGAGAAGCATCAATCATCAGTTTTTGTTGCCATTGCGACACCTTAGTTGTTCATTGATTGCTTTCTCACATGTACCTTGACCGCGGGCCTTCAGCAGACCGAGTAACCCCTTGCTGGAGCCAGCGACCTTGGGTCCAAGCTGGTGAGCTTTTGCTCAAACCAGATGAGCCTGTGCTCAAGCTGGTAACTTCGGGGTCTCAAACCTGGGTCCTTTCACATCCCAGTCTGATGCTCTATCCACTGTACCACCGCCTGGTCAGGCTGATCATGTGATTTCAATCCTTCATTTGTTTGTGTGGTATATCACGTTTATTGATTTGTGAATACTGTACTGACCTTGTATTCCTGAAATAAATCCCACTTGATCATGGTGTATGAACTTTTTAATGTATTGCTGGATCCAGATCGCTAACATTTTGTTGAGAATTTTAGAATCTATGTTCATTAGAGATCTTGACCTATAATTTTCTATCTTTATAATGTCTTTTTCTGGTTTTGGAATTAGGATAATGCTGCCCTTGTGAAATGAGCTTGAGAGTGTTACCTCCTTAAATTTTTTGGAACAGTTTGCCAAGGATAGATGTTTTAGTTCTTCTTTGAGTTGTTTGGTAAAATTCACCTGTGAAGCCATCCAGTCCAGGGCTTTTCTTTATTGGGAGTCCTTGGATTACTGTTTTAATTTTACTAATTGTAATTTGTTTATCCAGATGCTCTGATTCTTCCTGATTCAGTTTTGGAAGACTGTGTTTCTAGGTATTTATCCATTTAGATTGTCCAATTTGTTGGCATATAGTTGTTAGTAATATTTTCTTAAAATTCTCTGTATTTCTGTGGTATCAGTTGTTACTTTTTTTTTATTTCTGATTTTATATATTTGAGTCCTCTCTTTTTTTCTTTATGAGTCTGGTCAATCTTTATCTTTTCAAAGAACTAGCTCTTGGTTTCATAGATCTTTCTTGTTGTTTTTAGAATCTATTTCCTTTATTTCTGCTCTGATCTTTATTATTTCCTTTTGTCTCACTTTGGACTTTGTTGTTCTTTGTCTAGTAGTTCCTTTAGATATGAGGTTAGATTGTTTATTTGAGATTTTTCTTGTTTCTTGAGGTAGACCTGTAATGCTATAAATTTCCTCTCAAGAATGCTTTTGCTGTGTTAATTCTGGTTTGTTTTGTTCTTTTTGTTTTAAGGTATCTTGATTTATTCCTTGGTCTCATTGTTAATCCACTCATTGAGTTGCATGTTACTTTGTCTTCATGTCTTTGTTTTTTATATTTTTTCTTGTGAATGATTTATTACATTTTTAAAATTTTATCGATTTTAGAGAGAGAGAGGGAACCATAGGTTGTTGTTCCACTTATTTATGCATTCATTGGTTGGTTCCTTTATGTGCCCTGATGGGAAATCACACCTGTGACCTTGGTATAGGGCAGTGGTTCTTAACCTTTTTTGAGGTACCAAACCCACCAGTTTCATATGTGCATTCACCGAACCCTTCTTTAGTGATAAATAAAATATGATTTTTTTCCAAATTCAAGACATAGGTATATGTTTTTTTACTGGTGCACAAAATGAGCCATGCATGAACATCACCTTGCTCAAAGAACAAAACCAACAAAGTGCATGAACTCACAACAAATTACGGTATTACTTTATTCTGGCCTCCGCGGCAGAGGCTTCTCCGAACCCCTGAGACCGACTCATCGAACCCGTAGGGTTCGATAGAACCCAGGTTAAGAACCACTGGTATAGGGGGACAGTTTTCTAACCATCTGAGCTACCCAGCCAGGGTGTGATTGATTTCTAGTTTCATACCATTATGGTCAAAGAAGATGCTTGATAATGATTTTAATCTTTTTAAATTTATTGAGATTTGTTTTGTGTTCTATCATGTGATCTATCCTAAAAAATGTTTCATGTGTACTTGAAAAGAATGTATATCTTACTGCTTTTGGGTAAAATGCTCTGGAGATAACAGTTAAATTCATCTAATTTAGTGTGTTCTTTAAGATCTGCATATCCCTGCTGATTTTCTGTCTAGAAGATCTATTCATTGATGTCAATGGGGTGCTAAAATTTCCTACTATGACTGTATTGCTGTCAGTCTCTTTATGTCCATCAAAATTTGCTTTACACATTTAGAGGCTCCTATGTTAAGTACATATATGTTTAGAAGAATTTTATCCTCTTGTTGGATCGCTCCTTTAATCATTATGTAGTGTTCTTTGTCTCTTAGGATATAGCCTTTGTTTAAAGTCTGTTTTCTCAGATATAATTATTGCTACCCCAGTTTTGTTTTTTTCTTTATTTCCATTTGCATGAAATATCTTTTTCTGTCCATTTACTTTTTTTTTTTTTTTTTTTACAGGGACAGAGAGAGAACCAGAGAAAGGGATAGATAGGGACAGACGGGAACGGAGAGAGATGAGAAGCATCAATCATCAGTTTTTCACTGCGACACTTGAGTTGTTCATTGATTGCTTTCTCATATGTGCCTTGACCATGGGCCTTCAGCAGACCGAGTAACCCCTTTCTGTAGCCAGCGACCTTGGGTCCAAGCTGGTGAGCTTTATTTTTCTCAAGCCAGATGAGCTTGCGCTCAAGCTGGCGACCTTGGGGTCTCGAACCTGGGTCCTCCGCATCCCAGTTCGACACTATTCACTGCACCACCGCTTGGTCAGGTTGTCCATTTACTTTTAGTTTATGTGTATCTTTTCTTCTGAGGTGGGTCTCTTTTTATTTATTTATTTATTTATTTATTGTGTTTATATAGATTCTGTGAGGTGGGTCTCTTTTTTTTATTAATTTTTTTACAGGGACAGAGAGAGAGTCAGAGAGAGGGATAGATAGGGACAGAGAGACAGGAATGGAGAGAGGTGAGAAGCATCAATCATTAGTCTTTCGTTGTCGTCGCAACCTTAGTTGTTCATTGATTGCTTTCTCACATGTGCCTTGACCGTGGGCCTTTGGCAGACTGAGCAACCCCTTGCTGGAGCCAGTGACCTTGGGTCCAAGCTGATGAGCTTTTGCTCAAGCCAGATAGGCCTGCGCTCAAGCTGGCAAGCTTGGGGTCTCGAACCTGGGTCTTCCGCATCCCAGTCCGACGCTCTATCCACTGCACCACCTCCTGGTCAGGCAAGGTGGGTCTCTTAGAGAGAGGTACAGGTAGGGACAGACAGGAAGGGAAAGAGATGAGAAGCATCATCAGTTCTTTGGTATGGCACCTTAGTTATTCATTGGTTGCTTTCTCATGTGTGCCTTGATCAGGGGCCGCCAGCAGAGCGAGTGATCCTTTGCTCAAGACAGCGACCTTGGGCTTAAAGACTGTCACCTTTGAGCTCAAGCCAACAGCCATGGGGTTATGTCTATGATCCTGTGCTCAAGCCAGTGACCTTGCGCTCAAGCTGGTGAGCCCGCACTCAAGCCAGATGAGCCCATGCTCAAGCTGGAGACCTTGGAGATTCGAACCTGGGTCCTCTGTGTTCCAGTCTAATGCTCTGTACACTGTGCCACCGCCTGGTCAGGCTACCCTATGTCTTTTGATTAGAGCATTTAAGCCATTTATATTTAAAGTAATTATAGGTATGTACTGCCATTTTATTATTCATACCTATGTTTCCTGTTTTTCCCCCTTCTTTCTAAAAATGTCTAACATTTCTTGTCTGGTGGTGATGAAATTCTTTACTTTTTCTTATCTGAGAAGTTCTTTATCATTACTTGTACTTTAAATGCTAGTCTTGGTATATAAGGTAGTCTTGATTATAGGTCCTTGCTTTTCATTCCTCTGAATGTTTCATGCCAGTCCCTTCTGGTTTGAAAATTTTCTGTTGAGAAATCAGCTGATAGTCCTATGGGATTTCCCTTGTAGGTAACTAATTATCTTTCTTTGCTTTTAAGATTCTCTTTGTCTTTAACCATTGCCATTTGAATTCTGATGTGTCTTGGAGTGGGCCTATATGGGTTCATCTTGTTTGGTACTTTGTGCTCTCTGGATTTGTGGGTCTTTTCTTTTCACAACATTAGGGTAGTTTTAGATCATTATTTCTTCAAGTAGGTTATTGATCCCTTCCTCTCTTTGGTACCCCTATGATGCAGATGTTGTGCTTCATGTTATCCCAAAGGTCCCTTAAACTATCCTCCTTCTTTTTAATTATTTTTCTTTCTGCTGCTCTGATTAGATGTTTTTCTTTTTACCTTGTCTTCCAAATTGCTAAGTCCTCTGCTTTGTATAAACTACTATTTATTCCTTTTAGTGAATTCTTTATTTCTAACTGGCTCTTTTTTGTTGTTTCTTTATTCTTTTTCATGCTGTTGTAGTTCTCATTAAGTGCCTTGTAGTTCTAAGTTTCTTGAGCATCCTTATGACCATTCTTCTGATCTTTATATTTGATAAGTTGCTTGTCTCCATTTCATTTAGCTCTTTTTCTGGAAATTTCTCCTGTTCTTTCATTTGGGACATGTTTCTTTGTCTCCCCATTTTGGCTGCTTCTTCAAAAAGTTCTTGATACTTAGTTGTTTAGAGTAATACTTTTGTGAAGACACATTCAAGCTTCACTTCCTTTGTGTTCATTGCATCTACATGTCTGAATGTCTTATGAGTTTAAGGGCAAAGCACAGCATGCTTGCTAACACAAGTAGTCAATAAAAGTATTCTATGATTTGATTGTTTGCCTAAGTAAGATAGCAAGGCAGAATTAGCTGCAAAGGAGCCAACCTAAGCCAGTCAGATGATTTCATTGCAAAATTAGAAAGGGCATATCTTCACATTTCAGTAGTGTAGTTACTTGGGTTTATTTATTTGTTTTTAAGAGAGAGACGGATGGGAAGGAAGAGAGATGAGAAGCATCAATTTTTAGTTGTGGCGCTTTAGTTGTTCATTGATTGCTTCTCATTCATGCCTTGACTGGAGGGCTTCAGCTGAGCCAGTGACCCCTTACTCAAGCCAGTGACCTTAGGCTTCAAGCCAGTGACCTTTGAGCTCAAGCCAGCAACCATGGGGTAATGTCTATGATCCCACGCTTAAACCGGTGAACCTGCACTCAAGCCCGTGATGTTGGGGTTTTGAACTTTGGTCTTCAGCGTCCTAGGTCAACTGTCTATCGACTGCACCACCACCTGAATGCATAGAAATCTAACAAAAGGAATCTAAGACTTTTAAAAAACAAAGTCTAAATTATATTTGTAATGTAATATAGTGGTATTAATCCAGTGTTTAGTGAATTTGACTTTGTCTCTTACTTTATAGCTTTAGTAAACTTGAGAGAGATACTTTTGCTCTCTGGCTTAACATAATTATTTGTTGCTGAGGTTCTTAACTATATACTAGGTTTAAAATATGTGTCCTGTTGTTTATGGGAGATTGAGACAAAAAGCCAAAGCACTAATAGAAATAAAAATGAGCTCTGGCTTAATTTTCTCTTCATTAAAGGTTTATCTTATTTTTCATGAGGATATGGGAGGTGAAGGAAGAAAGATGTGCTTTATCAATTGAACAATTTCATGCTGCAGCTATATGTAGGGATCTATCTGCTAGGGTCTTCATAGCAACATTTTTCATAAAAGTAAAAATAAAATTAAGAGTAATCTAAAAGAATAGGGGTTATGTTTCCTGCTGATGAACTACTAGTTCGTAGTTATAAAGATATTATATAATAACTTTTATTCTTAAATCAACTTTATTGAGGCTTATTTAAATACTGTTAAATGTACACATTTTAAGTACCAAGTTTTTTTGTTTGTTTGTTTTCTGTGACAGAGAGAGGGACAGACAGACAGGAAGGGAGAGAGATGAAAAGCATCAATTCTTTATTGCAGCACCTTAGTTGTTCATTGATTGCTTTCTCATATGTGCCTTGATTGGGGGGGGACTATGGCAGAGCGAGTGACCCCTTGCTTAAGCCAGCGACCTTGTGCTCAAGCTGGTGAGCCTTGCTCAAACCAGATAAACCCGCACTCAAGCTGGCAACCTCAGGGTTTCGAACCTGGGTCCTCTGCATCCCAGTCCAGTGCTCTATCCACTGCACCTCCGCCTGGTCAGGCTATGTATCAAGTTTTGACAGAAGTAGAGACCCATTTAACCACCACTCCAATCAAGATATAGAATACTTCCATCACTTCAGAAAGCTTTCCTGTGTTCCTTTGCATTCCATACTCATTTTATCCATCTCTACCTCCTCATCCTCATTCTCCCCATCCACTAAAGACAACCACTTATCTGATTTCTAACACTATAGTTTTACCTATTCTGGAACTTCAAAAAATAGAATAAAAACAGACTCTTTTCTGTCTCAGTTCTTTTTACTCAGTGTTTTTTGTTTTGTTTTGTTTTTTGAGATTCATCCACATTGTTGTTGCTGTTGGTAGTTAGGTCCTTTTTATTGCTGAGTAATACTTCATTGCATGACTTGCCACATTTTGTGTTCACCTGTGGATAGGCATTTGGTTGTTTTTAGTTTTGGACTATTATGACTAAAGTTTCATTGAACATTCAGTTGTTTGTGTGGATATCTTTTCATTTCTCTGGGGTAAAGACCTAGTGGTAGAATTGTGGGTCATACAGTGAATGTATGTTTAAAATTATAAGAAACTGCCAGGTTGTTTTTGCTTTATGCTTCCATCAGCAATATATGATAATGCCAGTTCTTCCACACCCTTAGCAAAATTTGACTTCTCTGTCACTCTTTTTTATTTGAATTGGGTTTTTTGTTTGTGGGGTTTTTTTGTTTTGTTTTGTTTTTTTTGAGAGGAGAGAAAGAGAAAGGGGAGAGAGAAATGAAGCATCAATTCATTGTTCCACTTAGTTGGGCCATTGATTGCGTCTCATATGTGCTCTGACTGAGGCTCAAACTGGCACCCCAGAGGGTCAAGCCAGCAACCTCAGCATCCCAGGACAATGCTTTACCCATTGTGCCACTGGTCAGGGTTATTTGAGCTGTTCTTGTGGACAAGTAGCCACTATGTATATGTGTGTATGTTTTCTATTTTTTTAATTAATTTATCTTTTGTGTGACAGTGACAGAGGGACAGATAGGGACAGACAGACAGGAAGGGAGAGAGATGAGAAGCATCAACTCTTCATTGTGGCACCTTATTGTTCATTGATTGCTTTCTCATATGTACCTTGACTGGGGGTCTACAGCAGAGCGAGTGACCCCTTGCTCAAGCCAGTGTCCTTGGGCTCAAGCCAGTGACCTTGGGACCATGTCAGTTATACCGTGCTCAAGCCAGCGATCTTGGGACCATGTCTGTCTACCTGGTACTCAAGCTGACAAGCCCACATTCAAATTGAGGACCACAGCCTCCTGGGTTGACACTCGATCCACTGCATCACCACCAGTCAGGTTGTAGCCATTGTGTCTTAATCTACAGAATTGAAAAGTGTATCTTATTGTTTGCAGTTCTAGGACTACATTGTCTATTTTTGTACAGACTGCCCCTGAGTTACTTTCTTGAATGTTGCAGGGAGTCAAAATAATACTCTGCTTACCACTTAGCATGGTTCCTTTTTGTGGTACATAAAATGATTGGCTCTGTCATAGTTCCATCAATATCTAGTTTCGTTACATACAGCTTCCTTCACTAGCACTATGCAAAAACAAATCCTGACAATTTAGAGCTTTCTTCTGCTTCTGGGAGTGTTCATATTAGCTTTGAAATTTCCTCAGCTGGCTAACTTTAGTTGAATAAAAGTCTTTTTTAAAGCTACTCCTGCCTGACCAGGCAGTGGCGCAGTGGATAGAGCATTGGACTGGGACACAGAGGATCCAGGTTCAAAACCCCAAGGTCGCCAGCTGGATGTGGGCTCATCTGGTTTGAGCAAAGAGGTTACTCGGTCTGCTGTAGCCCCTGGTCAAGGCACATATGAGAAAGCAATCAATGAACAACGAAGGTGCCGCAATGAAGAATTGATGCTTTTCATCTCTCTCCCTTTCTGTCTGTCCCTCTCAGTCTCTGTCACAAAAATAAATAAATAAATAAATAAATAAAGCAAGCTACTCCTATTAACTAGCTAAAGGCTTTTCCACTGGGGTCAAATTTTGGTCTTATGTAAAAAATGAGGCGAATTTTATTAAAATTGTCATGTATATCTATTTTTAATTGATTTTTAGAGAGACAGAGTGATGAAGGGAGAGGGAGAGAGAGAAGCATTCATTTGTTGTTCCATTTAGTTGTGCATTCATTGGTCGCTTCCTGTATGTGTTCTGACCAGGGGTCAAATCTGCAACCTAGGCGTTTGGGGACGACACTCTAATTGAGCTAACTGGCCAGGGCCATTATGTGTATCTTTACAGTGCAGAAGACACAGTATTTCAGTGTCACCTAGTTGCAGAAGGAAATAAAATTTTGTTGGATTGTTGGAGCTTTTTGGTAGCCTTCTTTTCCCTTTCCCCATTTTATTTTATTTAATTTTTATTTATTATTGTTTTTGCAGGGACAGAGAGAAAGTCAGAGAGAGGGGTAGATAGGGACAGACAGACAGGAACGGAGAGAGATGAGAAGCATCAATCATCAGTTTTTCGTTGCCATTGTGACACCATAGTTGTTCATTGATTGCTTTCTCACATGTGCCTTAACCGTGGGCCTTCAGCAGAACGAGCAACCCCTTGCTGGAGCCAGCGACCTTGGGTCCAAGCTGGTGAGCTTTTTGCTCAAGCCAGATGGGCCCGCGCTCAAGCTAGTGAGCTCCGGGTCTTGAACCTGGGTCTTCCGCATCCCAGTCTGACGCTCTATTCAATGCGCCACCGCCTGGTCAGGCCCCCATTTTATTATGAAAAATTTTAACCATACGGGAAACTTGAAGGAATTGCAGTGAATATTTGCATGCCTAACACCTGTTCTATAGTTAACGTTTTGCTGTATTAGTCTAATAACATATTGAAAATTTTTTGATCGTGTGTTTAAGCTGTTGCCTTTCTTTGTGGAAGAAACATAGGTGGGTAGAATCTACTGGGCAGTAGATACTTTGTGAGGAGTGGGACTTAGTGGTTCTCTGATGCAGTGGTCATAGGAAGGTGACTGTCTTGTGATTTCCATCATCACTGGTTGAGAGCTCAGTGATTTATTTTCAAATGAAATCCAACTTGTTATGTTGCAAAGTCAAAAGAAGGCAAAGGAAATTCATGGTTTGTGTTATGAGGCCAAAATACTACCAATTTGCTTGCACAACTAATACAAATACTATCAAATGGATAGCTACTATTTATTAAATGGTTACTATGCTCTCGAGCTTTACCTTTTAGTTCTCGCAACTCTTATAGCTATATGTATTATTAGCCCTATTTTATGGATTAGGGAATGAAGCTAAGTGAGACCGAAAAATGTCTTATTTGTTAAATGGCACATTAGGTATTCAAACCCAAGTCTGTCTGACTCCAAAACTCATGCTTTGAACCAGAAGTTTGTGCTGCTGAAAATTTCCTTTACTGCAGAATTTCTAGTTTGTATTCATTTATGTCTTCAGAATTGTCCAAATTGGGCCACACCTCATTTGAGCCTGTTAGAGTAGCATTCTTGTGGAAAAAGAAGATATCATACAAACATTTTTATGACAGTGAAGTCCTCTTAATTCTTGAGGAGCCAGGGCCCTTTTTGAAATCATACATCCTGGGGTTTTTACTGACTTTTATTTCATTCTTTGAAAAATAAAGAAATTTCTAGCTTTATATTTTAAATCATGGAATGCACAGCATTTCTTCTGTAGTTGAACCCAATAAATACAAGCAATTGTGTCTAGAATGTGACAGTGGTAGTTCTGTCCTTTTTATCCCCCACCCCCTTTTAAAAGACATTTTTGGGATGATAGCCAATTTGAAGCTTGGTCTTACTAATAAAGAAATGAAATGTAGTCTGACCAATGGTGACTGAGTGGATATGGTCAACCTGGGATGCTGAGGTCCCAGGTTTGAAATCCTGAGGTCACCGACTTGAGTGCAGGCTCCTTGGGCTTGAGCTCAGGCTCTTCAGGTTGAGTGTGGGTCGTCAGCTTGAGCGTGTAATGATCGACATGATCCCAAGGTTGCTGGCTTGGGCAAGGGATCACTGGCTAGGCTTGAGCCCTCCAGGCAAGGCATGTATGAGAAGCAATAATGAACAACTGAAGTGACACATCAGGAGTTGATGCTTTTCACCTTTCTCCCTTCCTGTCTCTCTCTCTTTCAAAAAAAAAGTGAAACCTAAGCAAGCTCCCTTACTCCCTGGCTGCTCCTGGAGTTAGCTTCACTTAAATTTCTCTGATGATTTTCAGGGCTGTTTCTGTGAATGACCCAAGAAGCAATGTATTCCAACTTGAAAACTGAATGGGTGGAAGTGCATTGGAAGCAATAGTTCTAAACCATTCTGGAGGTTATATACTCCTTTTTGAAGCTGATGAAAGCTGTAGACCCTTTCCCCAGGGGGAAAATACATATATGCACGCAAATACAATTTTACATACAGATTTTGTGTGTGTTCACTGACCCCCAAACCTATCAACTGAGTACCCCAAGTTAAAAATCCTTTAACAGAAAAAAATTAGAGAGCTGACAAGTAAGATTTGAGCACCAGGTCTTAAACATTTTTTCACAATTATGCATCTCACAAAATTGTATGAACACCCACTCTTGCTCTCTCACTTCCTGTCTCTTCCTTCCTCTCACACACACTCGCTCTTTAAAAAGATTGTATTAACATAAAAATTTTGTTTTAATATCCAAAATGTTTTGTTCCTTCCCTTTTTTAATTTTAGAGAGAGTAGAGTAGCAGTTGCTTCTCAATGTACCTTGACCGGGCAAGCCTGGGGTTTCAAACTGGTGACCTCAGTATTCTAGGTCGACACTGTATCGGCTGCATCACCACAGGTCCAAAATATTTTATTCTGCTATGAATAGATGAAGTTCTCTATGTTGATTTTCAACTTTTGCTTTTTCAATTTTATTGCTTCTACCAGCAAAACATTTTCTCAGAACTTCTACTAAAGCGAAAGATTTAAATGAAATCCTTTGACATTCCCCAGCTTTAGGTTTCCATTTCTCCTTTAACCAAAATCTCTTCATAACCAATAGGTACATAGCACTTCTTACCTTTTTATATCTTCTGACGTGTGCGTTCAGGCTAGTAAGATTTTATTATGTTAGTCCTTTTTTCTTTCTTTCTTCTTCTTATTTTGTAGAGAAAGAGAGGCAGGGAGAGAAAGACAGGAGCATCAAGCTGTTTCTGTATTTACCCTGACCGGGAATTAAACTAGCAACCTCTGTGCCTCCAGATGACGCTCCAACCAACTGAGCTAGCTATCTGGCAAGGGCTTGATTATTTTAATTTATCGATTGATTTTTAGAGCGACAAAGAGAGGGAGAGAGAGGGGAGGGGGAAGGGAAGCATTCATTTGTTGTTACACTCAGTTGCACATTCATTGGTTGCTTCCCATGTACGCCCTGACTAGGGATTAAACCCACAACCTTGTCATTTCAGATGACATGCTAATATCTGAGCTAACTGGCAGGACTACATTAATTTTTCTAACAGCTGTGTTAGGAACTTACAGTCTCCATTTTACAAATGCAGAAAGCAACACTAAAAAAGGTTAACTTGATTGAGAGCAAGTCTGATACTAAAAGGCAGAGCGGGATTTGAACTCATGTAGATCTAGCTTCAAAAACCCATTTTCTTTTTATTTTATCATCCTGCTCTATGGTCAAAGTTGACCTATCTTTCCTGGTTACTAGTGTGATCTGATCCAAATTTTAAATGCCCAAATTTTCATTACTAGAGGGGACTCTTTATTTTCTTCTAGAGCTAGTCATTTGTAAAATTACTGATTGTGTGTGTGTGTGTGTGTGTGTGTGTGTGTGTGTGTGTATGTATGTTATATATGGTAGGTTGTGAAATGTCAAGAGAGCTGAATTTACTGGCTAAATTGTTAAACCTAAAATAAGGAAGGAGGCTAACTGGGTGATCTCCTGCCTGTTCTGTTTATATAAATGGATGTTTCAAATACCAGACTCTGACAGCGAAATTGATTGAAAAGTTTGTAGAAGGCTTATCACTAAATTTAGCATCATTTTCAGGAAGGAAAAACCCTATTGGTTTGGAACAGGACTGAAAAAGGAGTTTAACTCTAAAGGGTAGATAAGATTTTATCAAGTTGACTATAAAGGCCAGGTATGTATTTCTGACCTCTCTTGGGATAGCCATGGAGGCAACCTCTGGTTCACCTGGCTGCCTAATGGTTTTTGCTGAGGCAGCAGGCTGGGTCAGCATTCCGGGAAGGTAGTTTGGTTTGCTGAGTGAGTTTTGTGAGACTCAGCCTCTTTCTAACAAAATTATTGTTCTTCCAAACCTCGTACTTTTCCTAGTTTCAACCTTTTTATACATAGTGAAACAGGAAAGAGAATGAGTAGATTGATTTACTGTATAGCCTTAGATGTATATTTTTTAGTGTGAACTAAAAACAGGGGGCTTTAAAAGGGATAGCACAGAGCAGAAAAATAGATAAAATTCTAAGAGAAGTTAATAGAAGCTCTTGAGAGAACAAAAGTTGGGTCAGATAATGAAATTTTAAAGACGTTATCTCATTGCTTTTTAAAATGAGTGATAGAAGAAACTAGTATGTATGAAGATATATGCTCTTTAGTTCCAAGGTAATGAAACATGTTTTAAAGGAAAATCAAGCTGACTAATTTGAAGGTATGGGGAGAAACCAGATATAAATGTAAAAGAATTATCTTGTCATGCATTTTGAGTCTTTACAAATTAAGGGAATGCATTTTGGAGAAAACTCCTTTTAACAGAATTTCTAGGAGATTTAAAAAGGATAAAATGTAGTTCAAATGTCAGGATTATTAAAAGCCATTTTGACTATCGTATACATTAGTTAGGATGAGAAAATTGAACTATTCAACTGTGAAAGTTTTGCTTCTGCCTCAGCCTCATCCTCCATTCCATATGTTTTCCTGAAGCTGTGTGTGAGATTCTAGCATAGAGGAAGGCTAGGTCCTCTCACCTGTTTCCATTTTTTTCCGCGTGCCATAAGTTTACAAACACTTTTTTTACATTATAATCTGTAAAGACGTAAACAGCTTTTCTGGAGCCAAATTAATCTTTTGATTTTATGGTTCATTCTGTGTGACACTGGAGTGGGGACAGGAGGGTGGTGATCCAAGGTGTTTGGACCTTTGTGGTTTATGGGATTGTCTTTTTCCCTTTTTCCCCTTAGGAACGGCGTGAATGTTGAGGGGGCGACACACAAGCAGGTGGTGGACCTGATCCGAGCAGGCGAGAAGGAATTGATCTTGACAGTGTTATCTGTACCTCCTCATGAGGCAGATAACCTAGACCCCAGTGACGACTCTTTGGGACAATCATTTTATGATTACACAGAAAAGCAAGCAGTGCCCATATCGGTCCCCACATACAAACATGTGGAGCAGAATGGTGAGAAGTTTGTGGTGAGTTTCAGCCCAATTTGACCCTCAAACATCTAGCTTTTGTTTCCCCCTAATCTTTTTTTTACTAAGATTTTTTAATTTATTGATTGATTTTTTTGAGGGGGGGGGAAGAGAGGAAGAGAGAGAAAGAAAGGGGGGGAGTAGTGGGAAGCATTAACTAGTGTGCTTCTTGTATGTGTCTTGACCTGGCAAGTCCAAGGTTTTGAACCAGTAACCTCAAAACTCCAGGTCAATGCTTTATCCACTGTGCCACCACAGGTCTGTTTCCCCCAATCTTATCATTTATGATATATATTACATACAGCACTAGAATAAATGACTGCAACATAGGTCACTTTGCCTACCAGGAAGATGGGTTTACACATCAATAAAAGACACAATCTGATTTATTGCAGGGGGTGAGCTATAGTAATGAAGAGTTTTTTTTTCTGCTTAAGAATAATTACATTTTATTTTAGATAGTTTTAAGTTTTGTTCTTTATTGGTTGCTGTATCTGTTTGCTAATAGCAGCCTCTCATTGTTGACTCTGTAGAACTATAGAATAAGATTAATTTTAAAACAAATGGGTACTACAGTTTGCTTCAGAACCTACAAATGCCTTATAATCCTCTCCACATTTTGTTCTTTTTCATTTTTTTTTGTAGATGGCTGTGTTAATGATTAACTTTGTTTTTTGCGGAAGTCCTAATTATATTCTGAATGCAATTCACATGAGCTATTTTATACATTTCCATTCTGTTGTTGTAGATAAGCAGGAAGCTTATTTGAATTCCGAGTGATATGTGCTGGCCCCTTTACTGAATGCCTTTGTTCTTCAAAACTACTGATAGCCCAGTCTACCTAACATTTTTGTGGTTGCAGTATGCTTTGCCTTTGTAAAAAATGCAGTGATTTCTGTTAGATATTAGCAAACAGACTACTTGTGTTTAAAGATGATCTGCTGAAGAAAGTTGCAATCTCTGAAACAGTTTTGTCCCCTGTATAGGAATGAGTTACTAACTAGATTTTTATGGTAAATTATTCTTATTGGGGAGATGAGAAAAGCAAGCAGGGAAACCAGAAAAGTTCCAGAAGGATCAAATAATGTTTGATTGCATCTGTAATTTAGCTGGAGAGGATAGCACATAGGTCTTATGCAAGCCTGGTTTATGCATTCTAAGAAGCATGCACATAAGATTTGGTTTTGTGTTTCAGAGGCGCTATACTTTGAATCATACATAACACATGTATGTATGAGGTAGAAATCAAGGTCAGGTCCTAAGAGCAGATTGGATGTTGAGACCCTTTTGGGAATTACCTAAGACCTTGGGAACTTCTGTAGACTTCAGAAAAAGAATGAAATTACTAATTTTTTAAAAATCACCTTTTATTGAGTATAATTTACCTACATTGACTTTTACCCATGTTAAATGTCCATTTTCATGAATTTTGATAAATGTACATAGTTTTATAATCACCACCACCACAATCAAGATACAGGATATTTTCATCACCCCAAAAAGTCCCCTCATGTCCCTTTGAAGTAGGTACTCTCCATCTACTACCACTCCTGTCAACCACGATCAACTTGCCGTCACTGTATTTTGCCTTTTCTAGAATGTCAAATAAATAACCATATGTAGTCTTTTGTATCTGGCTTTGTTTACTTTAGTCCTTTTAAGATTGATAAATATTGTTATATATATTAATAGTTTATTTTTTTTAAGGTATTCCAGTGGATGGATCTACTACAGTTTGTTTATCCATTCACTTGATGCACATTTGGGTTGCTTCCAGTTTTGGGCTGCTGAGACTAAAGTTTCCATGGAATAATGTGCAGGTCTTTATGTAGACATATGTTTTTATTTCTCTTGAGAACATGCATAGCTAGAAATAGAATTGCAGGGTAATATGGTAAGTGTCGGTTTAACCTTATAAGAAATTGTCAAACTGTTTCCAAAGAGGCTGCACCATTTTTTGCATTCTCATCTGCAGTGGAGAGTTCCGGTTGCTCCATAACCTCCCAAACACTTGGTATTTTCAGTTTTTTATTTTAACCATTAGTGAATACCTCATTCTGGTTTTAATTTTCATTTGCCTAGTGACTCACAATGATTTTATTTTTATGTGCTTAATGGCCATTTTTATATCTTTTGTGATAAAGTATCTGTTCAGCTCTTTTGCCCATTTGAAAATTTGGGTTGTTTGTCTTATTATTTTGTTGTAAGAGTTCTTTATGTATTTTGGAGGTAAGTCCTTTATCAGGTAGATGTTTTTTAAAATACTTCTCCAAGTCTTAAATAGTGTCTTTCAAAGAACATAAGTTTTATATTTTTATCGTCTGTCCAGTTTGTAAGTATTTTTCATTTATGGTTAATGCTTCTGTGTTCTAAGAAATCTGCCTAAGCCAAGGACACAAATTTTTTGTCTTCTTGTAAAAGTTTTATAATTTTAGCTGTTTCTGTAATAACTTTATTGAGATGTGATTCAATACCATAAATTCACCCATTTTAATTGTACAGCTCATTGATTCTTGGTATGTCCACAGAGTGCTATGCAACCATCACCACAGTCAATTTTAGAACATTTTTATTACCTTAAAAAGAAACTCCTTACTATTTAGCCATTGTTCTCTGTTCCTCCCATTATTACCAACCTCGAGTGACTGCTAATCTATTTTCTGTCTCTATAGATTTGCCTGTTTTGGACATTTCATAGAAACCAAATCATATGTGTTTTCAAGGTTTATTGTGTAGCTTTTATCAGTCAAATAACCTTCCATGTGTAGCTATACCAGATTTGATCTGTTCTTCACTTGTTGAACATTTAGGTTGTCTACTTTTTGGCTATATTATGAATAATGCCATTATGAGCTTGTGTGTACATGTTTTTGTGTGGATAAATGTTTTTCTTTCTCTTAGGTATATATTTAGGAGTAGAACTGCTGGGTCATTTGGTAAGTCTTATGTTTAACCTTTCAAGAAAATGCCAGACTATTTTCCAAAGTGGCTGTGTTGTAGTTTTCACTCTTATGTTTAGGTCTGTGATTCATTCTGAGTTGACTGTATATTATATGATATAAAAGGTGAAGGTTCTTTTTTTTCCCCATGTGGATATTCAATTGTTTCAGCAACCTGTGTTGAAAGGATTATCTTTTTCCCCATTAAAATACTTTGTCATTATTATTGAAAATCAGTTGCATGGTTTTATTTTTGTACTCCATTCTGTTCCATTGATTATATGTGTGAACGTTTCAATATTTACATCTTTTTGAGGTTTTCCTTTGTTTAATGTCTTTTCCCTTGAAAATGGGTCATAGCCTCCTGGTTCTTGTATAATGAGTAATTTTGAATTGTATCCTGGGTCTTATGAGTGTTAAATTGTGTAGATTCTGGGTTCTGTGATATTCCTATGAGGACTCTTGATGTTTTGTTTTACCCAGCATTTAACTTAAGCTGTACCACCTTCTGTGGGTTGTACTTTAAGTCTCAGTTCACTTCTTTCTGCCTTTGTGTGCTACTTTGAGTCTGTTCTGTGTATATATCATTCAGGGAGGGATCAGCCTGAGATACGTTTCATTCACAGAATTGAGATATTCTCTCCTTTGGTTCCCTCTCCTTTGGAATCTTCCCCTCATTCTGGTGGCAGCTATGATTGCCCAGAATCCTTTCTCTTTCCTTCCAGCCAGAAAGATATCAGAGTTTCTATCAGAGATTTTGTCGCTTAATTTATGCTACTTAGTGACTGCTGCCACTATCAAGGCAAAACCCCTTAAAAGCAGGAAACTCCCTGGCCCTGTGGGATGCTCCATGTTTTGAATCCTCTTCGTCTGTTTGCTCTTAGTTTATTGTTCAAATTCTCAAGAAATTTTTATTTTTTATTTATTTTCTTGTCCAGAGTATATATGTAGTTGTTATCACTGAAAGGTCTATAGGAAGTTTATACAATAAAACCTGAATATAATCTGCAGTTCTATCAGTTTTTTCTTTATGTATAATAAAGCTATTATGTCTTCTTAATGAATTTCCCCCTTTAACATTATGAAGCATCTCTTTTTATGCCTTATAATATTCTTTGTTCTGAAGTCTTTCTTTGATATTAACATATAGCCACTAATAGCCACTTCAGCTATTTCTGATTACTGTTTTTATTGGATATCTTTTCTATCCTTTTACTTTAACCTATCTATATAGCAGTGGTTCTTAACCTTTTTTGAGGTACCGAACCCACCAGTTTCATATGCGCATTCACCGAACCCTTCTTTAGTGATAAATAAAATACGATTTTTTTTTTCCAAATTCAAGACATAGGTATATTTTTTTTACTGGTGCGCAAAATGAGCCGTGCATGAACATCACCTTGCTCAAAGAACAAAACCAACAAAGTGCATGAATTCACAACAAATTACAGTATTACTTTATTCTGGTCTCCGCGGCAGAGGCTTCTCCGAACCCCTGAGACCGACTCATCGAACCCCTAGGGTTCGATAGAACCCAGGTTAAGAACCACTGCTATATAGTTACATTTAAAGTGTGGTACTTAGTGCCTGACCAGTGGTGGCACAGTGAATAGAGCATTGACCTGGGACGCTGAGGTCCCAGATTCAAATCCCCTAGGTCACCAACTTGTGCATGGGGTCATCAGTATGATCCCTTGGTCTCTGGCTTGAGCTCAGAGGTTGTTGACTTGAAGCCCAAGCGTGCTGGCATGAGCCCACGCTCGCTGGCTTGAGTAAGCAGTCAGTAAATTGGCTGTAGCCCCCTGGTCAAGGCATGTATGAGAAGCAATCAATGAACAATTAAAGTGCCCCAACTACGAGTTGATGCTTCTCCTCTCTCTCTCTTCCTGTCTTTCTCTCCCTCTACCCCCTCACTAAAAATAAATAAATTAAAAAATAAATTAATTAATAAAATAAAGTGGGTTTTTTAGAGACAGCATATAGTTATGTCTTGGCTTTATCCAGTGTGGCAATCTTGATCTTTTATTTGTTAATTTTTGATTATTTGTTAATTATTGATATAGTTAGGTTTAATCTATCATCTTATTCTCTGTTATCTATGTCATTACCTGATTTATTATATTTTCCCGCCTTTCCTGGCTTCTTTTTGGTTAATTGGGGACTTTTAATGATCTCAGTTTATCTCCACTATTGTATTATTAGATATAATTTATTGTTTTATTTTATTTTTGTGGTTGTTCCAGGTTTACAGTATATATCTTTATAAGATTTTTTTAAAGTATATTTTTAAATGATTTTATTTTATTTTTTAATTTTATTGATTTGAGAAAGAGACAGGAAGGGAGAGAGGGAGGGAGGAGAGTGATGAGAAGCATCACTCGTAGTTGTAGCACTTTAGTAGTTCATTCATTGCTTCTCATGCATTCGTTGACTGGGAGCTCCGGCCAAGCCAGGGACCCCTTGCTCAAGCCAGCAACCGTGGGCTTCAAGCCAATGACTTTGGGGCTCAAGCCAGCGACCTTGGGATCAGGTTGATTACACCATGCTCAAGCTGGCGAGACCATATTTAAGCCAATGAACCCGTGGTCAGACTGGTGACCTCAGGGTTTCAAACGAGGGACCTCAGTGTTCTGAGTCAATTTTCTAGCCACTACACCCCCACCAGTCAGGCAATATACATCTTTAATTTGTAAGTATCTGTATTACCTTTATAGTATAAGAATTTTACAACAGTATATTTTTATCCTTTGTGCTGTTGTTATACATTTTACTTCTATATGTGTAATAAATTCCATGATACTTTATTTTTGCTTTGAACAATTAAAGACATTAAAAATGAGGAAGGAATTCTTTTATATTTAACCACATATTTGCCATGTCTGGTATCCTTCATTCCTTTGTATAAATTCATTTTCCATATGGTATCACATTTCTTCTGCCTGAAGAACTTCTATTAATATTTTCTTAGCTTTGGTTGGCCTGAAAAGACTATTTCACCCTTATATTTGAAAGATACTTTAATAGGGTATAAAATTCAGGGTTGGGGGAGGGCCTTAAAATTCTTGGTTGATAATTTTTTGTTTATTTATTGATTTTAGAGATTGAGGAAGGGAGATAGAAACATCGATTTTTCTTTTGTTCCACTCATATATGTATTCATTGATTGATTCTTATATGTCCCCTGACCAGTGACTGAACCTCAACGTTGGCATATTGGGACAGCACTCCACCCAGCTGAGCTACCTAGCCAGGGGATAGTTTCCTTTTTTCTTTTCTTTCTTTCTTTCTTTCTTTCTTTCTTTCTTTCTTTCTTTCTTTCTTTCTTTCTTTCTTTCTTTCTATTTTATTTTTGTGTGTTTGTGTGTCAGAGAGAGACAGAGATAGGGACAGACAGATAGGAAGAGAGAGAGAGAAGCATCAATTCTTTGTTGTGGCTCCTTTGTCTCCTTAGTTGTTCATTGATTGCTTTCTCATATGTGCCTTGACCAAGGGGCTACAGCAGAGCGAGTAACCTCTTGCTCAAGCCAGCAACCTTTGGGCTCAAGCCAGCGACCATTGGGTCATGTCTATGAGCCCATACTCAAGCCAGTGACCCGTGCTCGTTGTTTTAATTTGTGTTTCTCTGATGATAAGTGATGTTGAGCATTTTTACATATGTCTACTGGCCATCTGTATGTATGTCCTTTGGAGAAGTGTCTATTCAGGTTCTCTGCCCATTTTTTAATTGGATTGTTTGTTGTTGAGTTTTATGAGTTCTTTATAAATTTTAGATACTAACCCCTTGTTGGATATGTCAGTGACAAATAGCTAACTTTCTCTGTTCAGTGGGTTGTCTTTTCATTTTATTGATGGTTTCCTTTGCTGTGCAAAATCTTGTTTTGTTTGATGTAGTCCCATTTGTTTATTTTTTGTTTTCTTTTCCCAGGGACATATATCAGAAAAAAACATTGCTTATGAGAAATGTGAGTTTATTGCCTATTTTTTTTTCTAGGAGTTTTATGGTTTCAGGTCTTATATTTAATCCATTTTGAATTTATTCTTATATGTGATGTAAGAAGGTGGTCTAGTTTTCTTTATTTCAAATATTTTTCTTTTTTGCATGTATCTGTCCATTGTCCCAACACCATTTATTGAATACACTCTCTTTACCCCATTTTATGTTCTTGTGTCCTTTACATTATATTAATTGACCATGTAGGTGTGCTTTTATGTTTGGGCTCTTTGTTCTATTTTATGGATCTGTGTGTCTGTTTTTATGGTAGTACCATGCTGTTTTGATTACTGTAGCCTTGTAGTATATATAGTCTGATATCAGGGAGGGTAATATTTCCAACTTTGTTCTTCTTTCTCAAGATTGCTGTGGCTATTTGGGGTCTTTGGTTTAGTATAAATTTTTGGGTTATTCTAGTTCTGTGAAAAACACCATTGTTATTTTGATAGTGATTACATTGAACCTATAGATTGCTTTGGGAAGTATGGACATTTTAATGGCGTTAATTCTTTGTATTCATGAACATGGTTTATGCTTCCATTTATTTGTATTTTCTTTAGTTTATTTCCTCAGTGTCTTATAACTTTTTAAGTACAGGTTTTTTACCTTTTTCATTTATTTATTGCTAGGTATTTTTTGATGCATTTGTATATAGGGTTGTTTTCTTAATTTCTCTTCCTAATAGTTAGTCATTGATGTTTAAAAATGCAACTGATTTCTGAGTATTAATTTTGTATCCTGCTACTTTACTGAATTCATTTATCAGTTCTAGTAGTTTTTTGGTAGAATCCTCAGGGTTTTCTATATACAGTATTGTATCATCTGCAAATAATGACAGTTTTACTTCTTCCTTTCCAGTTTGGATGCCTTTTATTTATTTATATTTTGTCTGATTACTGTGGTAGGACTTCCAAAACTATGTTGAATAAGAGTAATAAAAGTGGACATCCCTGCCTTGTTCTTAATCTTAAGGAAGATACTTTTAGCTTTTCCTTGTTGTTCATGATTTTAACTGTGGATTTGTCATATATGGCCTTTATTATGTTGAGGTATGTTTTCTCTGTTCCCACTTTGCTGAGAGTTCTTATCATAAATGGTTGTTGGATATTGTCAAATGCTTTTTCTGTATCTATTGATCTGACTATATGATTTTTATCCTTTGTTTTGTTTATGTGGTATATTACATTCGGATTCTTTTTTAGAAAGGGAGATAGTGAGGCAGACTCCTGCATGCACCTGACCAGGATCCACCTGGCAACCCTGCCTGGGCCCAGTGCTTGTGTACCGAGCTATTTTTAGTAGTGAGGCTGATGTGCTCAGACCTGCTGAGCTATCCTCAGCACCTGGGGTCAAAGCTGAAACCAATTGAGCCACTGGCTACGGGAAGGGAAGAGGGAGAGAAGGGGGAGGAGGAGGAGAGAGAGAAGCAGATGGTTGCTTCTACTGTGTGCTCTGACCAGGAATCAAACCGGGATGTCCCTATGCCAGACCAACACTCGATCCACTGAGCCACCAGCCAGGGCCTGATTTGGAGATACTGAGCCAACATTGGATTACAGGGACAAATAGCATTTGATCATGGTGTATGACCTTTTTAATGTATTGCCAAATTCTATTTGCTAATATTTTGTTGAGGATTTTTGCATCTTGTGTTCTTCAGGGATATTGTCCTATAATTTTCTTCTTTTGTAATGTCCTTGTCTAGTTTTAGAATCAGAAAAATTGTGGTCTCAAAATGAGCTTGAGAACTTTCCCTTCTCTTGAATTGTTTGGAATCATTTGAAAAGAATAGGTGTTAATTCTCCTTTGAATGTTTAGTAAAATTTACCTGTAAAGCCAGCCATCTGTTCCAGGACTTTTGTTTGTTGGGACTTTTTTTAAAAACTGATTCAAATTTTGTTGGTAGTAATTGATCTATTTACATTTTTTGTTTCTACTTGATTCAGACTTGCAAGATTGTATGTTTATAGGAATTTATTTCTTCCAAATTGTCCAGTTTGTTGGCCTGTAACACTGGGGAACAAAATTTTTGTTGAGTCCACAAAAACACTTGTTCTTTCCTAATTCAAGTGTGCTGATCTCAAATCTGACATTAGTTTTTCTCTATAAGCTACAGTTTTTTTTGCAATTCAGGATTTTAGGTTTTCATCTTATTGTAAAATTTTCAACATTTAGTTTAACATAATGAAGTAGAATGTCTTCTTGGGCATGATCTTTGTGAAAATATAATAATTTATATAATGCAGTAAATATACTAATAACACTAAAATATATGATTGCATCAGAATTTGTCTACAATTTCTAAATAGAACATATTAAAACACTTATTTTAATCATAAAATTTGCGCGAAACATTTAAATTCTATTCAGGCAAAAATTTGCGTTTGTAGCTCGCGTTTGTGTACTTGTTGAGGACAATCTCGTTTGATGCTCCAGCAGTAGTCTGCCATCACTAACAGCTCCAAGATTTTCGGGAAACTTATCAACGTGACTGTTCAGGAAGTGAATCTTAACACTCATGTTACATCCAATGTTGCGGAAAGCCAACAGCATCCTTTGAACCAGAAGTTCATAGTTTTCTGCTTTTTTGTTGCAAAGGAAGTTCTTTGTAACTGCCACAAAAGACTGCCATGCTGCTTCTCCTTATTCATCTTCCTGGCAAATTCTTTGTCACATATGAGGGTTCAAATTTGAGGTCCATTGAATACATCTGCTTTTATCTTCTCAAAAGACAAGGCAGGAAAAGCAGAAATAATATGTTGAAAGCATTCAGTTTCTCTATTCAAAGCCTGAACAAACTGCTTCATTAAGCCAAGTTTGATGTGAAATGGGGGAAAAATGATCCTGTCTCGATTAACTACAGATTCATTCACAATACTTTGCATCCCTACTTCCAGAGCTTCACGTTTCGGCCACTCCTTCTGTGTCCAGTGTTTCTCCCGAGCTTGGCTGTCCCACAAACACAGAAAGCAACAATACTTTGTGAAACCTCTCTGTTGTCCTAGCAGGAAATTTACCATTTTAAGATCCACAAAAATGATCCAGTTATGCTCTTCATACTTCAGTAAGTCGAGGACAATTTTTATGTCATTATAATCTTCTCGCAGATGAGTTGAATAACCAATTGGAACTGCTGCATAAACATTACCGTTGTGTAGGAGAACACATTTCAGACTCCATTTAGAGCTGTCAAGAAATAGCCGCCATTCTGCTGGACTGTAAGTGGTAACACCTAGCTGCTGAGAAGACTACTGATATCATGACAGTAAACAAAGTGTTTGTCTTCGGGAAAAAAAAGTCCACAAAAATTTGTTCACGCTTCTTGAAATGGGATACTTTAGCTGACTGGTGAAGTACATTCTTTATAAAGCCTGGAGGCTAATAACTCAGTTGCTTTCTTTGATAGGCCCAAATCTCTTACTACGTCATTCAATTCGGGTTGGCTAAACTCCTGAGTGGTTAATGACTGCTTGGCATCAGAAGAAGACCTTTTAGATTCTACAACCATTTTCTCATGCATCTTATCAAAATACACTTGATCACCATGTTCACTTTCTTCATCCTTAGAAGAAATAAAACCATTGAAAACTGGAACTGGGAGTGTCTCAGAGTATGGGATAGGTCATATTGCTGAAGAAATATTAGGATATGCAATCATATGCCGTTTTTTCTTGCCGATGCCCTTTGTATGGATCAGACAGAAATAACAGTCACTGCTGTGGTCCTTAGGTTCATGCCAAACCATGGGAATACCAAAAGGCATTCCTTTGTGTTTTCCTTTTGTCCAGTCACGAAACATTTTCTCACAATTATGATATGCAATATAAGGAACCCAATTCTTGTCTTGATCGCCAAGAGGAACTTGAAAATAGGCAATATACGCATGTGTCACAAATGATGAAATATTGCACCTTTGACGTTGAAGTGTGTAACAGCCACATATATAACAGAAGGTGTCAGGACTATTCTTACATTTATGCCTACTCCAGTGGTTCTTAACCTGGGTTCTATCTAACCCTAGGGGTTCGATGAGTTGGTCTCGGATTCAAAGAAGCCTCTGCCGCGGAGGCCAGAATACAGTAATACCGTAATTTGTTGTGACTTCATGCACTTTGTTGGTCTTGTTCTTTGAGCAAGGAGATGTTCATGCACGGCTCATTTTGTGCACCATTAAAAAAACATATACCTATGTCTTGAATTTGGAAAAAAAATATTTATCACTAAATAAGGGTTCAGTGAATGCACATATGAAACTGGTGGGTTCGGTACCTCAAAAAAGGTTAAGAACCACTGGCCTACTCAAAGAAGCCATGATTCAGTCATAAAACGAAATAAGAGGGTGTTTTTATCAGATAATTTTTTACATTTAAAAACAACTACAATTATGTAAAAGTGATGTTTGTAAAACATTAATTGTCTTATGGTTATGTTCAATCCAAGAGTAGTTACCCTTTAACTCCAATTTAAAAACCAATGCATGCCATTAACTGTAACAAAAAGAAATTAAAATTGCATAAAAACTAGAGCATGCACCATAAAATGGATTTCAGATTTGGAATCAGTGATGCAGAAATATATAAAATAAAGTTCTAAAACCTCATGCAACAGAAAATGAAAAAAGAATTGTTCCCCAGTGCAATTGTTCATAGTATTTTCTTATAATCTTTGTATTTCTGTGGTGTTAGTTGTCACTTCTCTTTCATTTCTGATTTTAATTATTTGGGTTCTTTTTTTTTTTTTATGAGTCTGGTTTAATGTTTGTCAATCTTGTTTATCTTTTTAAAAAACCTGATCTTGGTTTTATTGATTTTCTTTAGCAATTTTTTGAGTTTATTTTGTTTATTTTTGTTCTGATCTATATTATTTCCTTCCTTCTACTCGCTTAAGGGCTTTATTATTTTTCTAGTTCCTTTAAGATGTAAGGTTAGATTATTTGAGATCTTTTCTGTTTCTTGAGGTAGGCCTAGATTGCTGTAAATATCCCTCTGAAGACTGCTTTCACTGTGTCCCATAAGTTTTGGTTTTTATGTTTTCATTTTCATTTCTCTCAAGGTACCTTTTGATTTCTTCCTTGCTCTCATTGTTAACCCCTTCATTGTTTAGTGGCATGTTATTTAGCCTCCATGTGTTTGTGTTTTCTTCAGGGTTTTTTCTTGTAATTTATTTCAAGCTTCATACCATTGTGGTTGTAAAAGATGCTTGATATGATTTTAGTCTTCTTAAATTTATTGAAACATGTTTTCTGGCCTGATGTGGTATATCCTGGAAAATGTTCCATGTGCATTTGAAAAGAATGTATATTCTACTGCTTTGCAGTGGAATGCTCTAAAAACAATTAAATCCATCTAGTTTAATTCCTTGTTGATTTTCTGTTGTTTTTACTCTTTGTCCTGAAATAGTGAATCTTTGTCTTTGTCCTCTGAATGAGAGGGTTTGCTGCCCATCTCCAAGGATTAGGCTTTTGCCTAGTAGAAGAGAAGGCTCTAGATGAAGTGGGTGATTGCTATATTTTGTCTACCCACTAACAATTGCCAGTCACCTCCTATGCCTAGACTTTCAAGAGTGACTATCTCTAGTCTTATATCTGGATTGGGATTTCTGTTCTTGCAGCTTCCTAAATGCTAAACAAAAGCAGAAGCAGCCTATGATAACTGCTTAATGTTCCTGTTTGTGTCAGTCATTTCTTTCTTTTTTTTTTTTTTTGACAGAGACAGAGTCAGAGAGAGGGACAGACAGGAAGGGAGAGAGATGAGAAGCATCAGTTCTTCGTTTCAGCTCCTTTAGTTGTTCATTGATTGCTTTCTTGTATGTGCCCTGACTAGGGGGCTACAGCAGAGCGAGTGACCCCTTGCTCAAGCTAGCAACTTTGGGCTCAAGCCAGCAACCATGGAGTCTTATCTATGATCCCACGTTCAAGCTGGCGACCTCAAGGCTTTGAACCTGGTTCCTCTGTGTCCAAATTCATTGCTCCATCCACTGCACAATCGCCTGGTCAGGCTGTGTCGGTCATTTCTGAGTCTATTTCTAGTGACTCGTTTTTCTCCTGGTTGTAGATCAAGTTTTCATGCTTTTCTTGGTGGGGTGGGGGGCTGGTAATTTTTTATTGGATATTGTAGACTGAATTTACTATTATGAAGTGTGGATTTATTTATTTATTGGGGGGGCTGGTGTGCAACCAAGTTACTTACAGATTACGCCAATCCTTTTGAGATTTGTTTTTAAGTTCTTTTAAGGGTGAATTTAAAGTAGCTTTTGCTCTAGAACTAATTTAGTCCTACTACTAAAGTATGGCCCTCTTGAATTCTCTTCTGAATGCCATGTGGATTCAAGGGAGGTCTCTCTATTCTGGATGGAACGAAGTCAAATGATTCTAGATACTTTTCGAACTCCAGGATTTGTTTATTTTACAGCTTATCCTGGTAATAATTCTGTCCTTATATTGTTTGTTATTCAGCCAAATTTCAAGGGGATTCTGTGAAGATTTCTGGGCCTTCTTTCTAGGTACCTGCTCTGTGTATTCTATCCTGCAAATTCTAGCTGTTTTGGCCTACCTGAACTTGTAATCTGTCTCCTGAGCCAGTGAGGTTGCTGAACTCTGTTTTAGGGCCTCTGAGTCACAGTTCAGGAGTTAGTTACCTCTGGGTAGAAAGCCTAGGTTAGGATAGGCCTCTTGTTTATTTTTTCTCATGGAGCACAGTTCTTAGCTGCCTGTTGTCTGAAAATAGTTTACTTCTGTATTATGTCCAGTTTTCTAGTTGTTTACAGTGGGAGGTTAATTACCGAGCACCAAGAAGTTCCCATATTGCCCTATCAAGCAGAGTATTTGTATTTTGGAATAATTTAAGTTGGCTTTAAAAGAAATACCAATAGAATTCTACTTAATACTACAGTATATAGAAAAATCAATTCCAGGTAGATTAAGGACTTAAATGACAAAAGTTTTAAAGCTCTTAGTTAAAAGTATAGATGAATCGCTCTTAGATTCTGGGGACAGCAAAGGATTCTATTCACTTTTGTACTGTATAAAGAGAATCCCTTCTCTGTGTTCAGAAGCACAATTCCTGTGGGTTAGGTACTGGACGTTTGAGAAAGTGAGAACATTTTAATATTCAGAGCTTACATAAAATGAGAGATTACCATTTAAAAGCATTAAGAAATGTGTAGGTGGGAGGTTAAGGAACCAGTAACAAAACAAAGATCTCTGACATCTGGGATTTCATTTTTTGCCAAGCCCAGGTGTTACTAGAATTGTTTTCCTTGCAGTGATTTGTGCTCATTGTAAGAATGTATCACTTACCATCTTCTGGTGTTCATTCCATAGAACTAAGTCATGAAGATAGAGAAATGGCAGGGCATGGATTTTCAACATTTACATACTGAAAAATTTAGAAGTTATTTCAAACATGAATTTTCCAACTTTGATTTGCAGAATGCAGAGACAAAATTATACCACTAATCAGATAAGTTTTACATTTTCCCTACCCATAATTAATCCTATTTCTCTTATTGGGGTCTAATTTAGCAAAGAGTATATCAAGAGGGCTTAAACTTGTTACCCTCAGGCAGCTGGCTTTGCAGTCTGAACATTTCAACTTAAAGTTTTGTCTAGGATATGGTCATTTGGAGAAGAGAATGACCAGTGTTCGTTAAATTCACCGTACTTTTCATAAGCTAGACTAAATTCATCTAATTCCATGTATGAGCAAACCGGTCTGAGGATTTAAATTAAGATGGAAAGATCCTAGAAGCTCTGCCTGACTGGGTATATCTTTAGTTCCTATTTGATTATGTTCCCTTTCAAGTCAGAGAATAATTATATTTTTGATGAACATTCTTCTTTATAATGAGACTGTCATTTCTCATGGACCATGTATGTCCTTGAATTTTAGGCAGAGGATCTCAGCAGCTCAGGGACTCAGTGAATCAGTCGTTTTTTCCCCTCCAGATGAGCATGTCCAAACCAAGTAAATGAATGCTAATGAATTTTGGTTAATTTTAAGGACAAGTGAAGAACAAAGTAGTCTCTGTCCTGATCTCTTTCTGTTTGTTTCTTGTTTGCTAAGTACAGTTAATTTAAAAATGGTTTGGGCCTGACCTGTGGTGGCGCAGTGGATAAAGCGTCGAACTGGGAACACTGAGGTCGCCAGTTCAAAACCCTGTACTGGTCTGGTCAAGGCACATATGGGAGTTGATGCTTCCAGCTCCTCCCCCCTTTCTCTCTCTCTCTCTCTCTCTCTCTGTCTAAAATGAATAAAATAAAATAAATTAAAAAAAAAAAGGTTTGGGTTTTGTGAAAGCCATTTTTACCTGCATTAAAGCATTCTGAACTGTCAGGTATCCTTTTATATATATATTTCTGTACTGTTTGACTTCATATTTAAATGGGGTGGGTGGAGACTCAGAGAGGCTCTTTGAAGGACTCTTTTCACCTTATGAAAAAAGCCAAAAGTTGAATCAGTTTTTCAGGTGTCTTGTTGAAATTGTCACAAAGGCCTCTGAAGTTGTAGGGTTCTTTCCATCCTATAAAATGTTTTACTGGATTTAGGATCCCTTAAGTGATCATCATTGAGGAAATGTAACCACAGTCCTCTGCATTATCAAAGACCTACTGTACTCTACCTTGGAAAGAAAGATGCTTGGGAGTATCTTTGAACCAGCAGTTCCACTAGCTAGTTTTACCTACCATCCTTCTTTGTGTGCGTAACTCAGGCTGATTTATAACACCAGTGGGGTTGTGGACTTGCTTTGTAAGCAAAGGAATCGTGATGTTATTGAGAAATTTAGAAAGTTTAGCTTGAGAAATAAGTGTCCAGACCACATTGAATATGACTTCTTGAAACTGCTTGCCCTTAAGAGAATGTGTGGTCTTGTCTGAGGGGAAGACCATTTTCCTTTTTATCCTTTTGTACTTGAGAGAGCAGTGATGAGAATACTTGGTAATCTGTGTGATTCTCTACAATCAGTTACAAAGCTGAGTGATAAGTATAGGAAGAAAACTCATTGATCAGGATCATATCTCTCCCTGGAGGCTGTTTAGAGGCTTTACTTTTGATTAGGGGAGGGCTCATAGGAGGAGAGTTGTGAGAGAGGAGTTTTGAATGAATAAATTATTTTATTTTTGCATATTCATGCTTAAATCACAGAAGCATGTAAAAGGTTTGTCTTGAGCAGTGGTTCTTAACCCTTTTGAAGTACCGAACCCACCAGTTTCATAGGCGCATTCACCGAACCCTTTTTTTTTTTTTTACATTTTATTTATTCATTTTAGAGAGAGAAGACAGAGAGAGACAGACAGAGAGAGAAGGGAGGGAGGAGCAGTAAGCACCAACTCCCATATGTGCCTTGACCAGGGAAGCCCGGGGTTTTGATCCGGCGACCTCAGTGTTCCAAGTTGATGCTTTTACCCACTGCGCCACCGCAGGTCAGGCTCACCGAACCTTTCTTTAGTGATAAATAAAATATGATTTTTTTTCCAAATTCAAGACATAGGTATATGTTTTTTTACTGGTGTACAAAATGAGCCGTGCATGAACATCACCTTGCTCAAAGAACAAAACCAACAAAGTGCATGAACTCACAACAAATTACGGTATTACTTTATTCTGGCCTCCGCGGCAGAGGCTTCTCTGAACCCCTGAGACCGACTCATCGAACCCCTAGGGTTCAATAGAACCGAGGTTAAGAACCACTGTTCTTGAACTTGAAAGAAAGTCTTTGGCCTATACATTCTCAGTGACTAACTTTTGATTATATGAATAGATGACCTGTTTTCTATACATTTAAAATTCTGAATGATTTTTGCTAAGACAGTAATGTGATTTGGAACTAAAATTTCCCTCTCTCATTATTCAATGTATTCTGAGAATACAAAGTAACTTGGATTATTTGATGTTTTTTAATTACACATTCCACCACTTTTCTTTATAAAGGCTCCTATTCAAAAATTATACCTGCATGCATTCATTTCTTCATCAAATATTTGCTGAGTATTCACTATGTGCTAGATCTTGTTCTAGAAGCTTGGCATGTCTCTGTGAGCAGTAGACATTTCCACCAGTTTCTTCATGAGGATTATGACTTTATTAGTATCAGGGGGTGTTTATGTACATTTATTCTTTAAGTTCTTGTTAACCCTGTTTTAATGATAGAAGGGAGGGGAACAAAAATCTGTTTGATAACAAAAAAGCTACTATTGCTTTCACCATCTTTAGACAGTTTTTTTGGAAGATTGGGACACACAAATATCACTGACATGCTTTGAAATTAACCCTAGCCTTTCACATGTCTGTCCAAATTTGGATGCTTGTTCATTCATTGTTTTTTCCACATTGGCTTCAAGTGGCTCTTAACTTTCTGAAAATAAATTACCCTTAAAAGCTGATAATTGCCTTTGAAGATATTTTAAACATTGTGTTGGAGGTTAATTTTAATAGCAAAAGTGAGATTATAGCCCCTTTGAAGGGAGTACCCCTTTTGTATAGATAATGTCTGCTTGGCATGGCCAGATGGTTTGGTTGTTTGAAGCGTCTTTCTGGTGTACAAAGGTTGTGGGTTTGAGTTCCAGTCAGAGCATATGCAGGAACAGATCGATGTTTCTCTCTCTCCCTTCCTCTTTCTCTAAAAACAATAAATTAAAAATTTTTTTTCTGGCATGCTTGTTAAAAGTCTTAATTTTACAATAACCTTGAACATATTCTGTTAGGTGTGTAGCAGAATATACCTCACCAATATTAACCTGAGCTTGACTTTTGATGATTATGTAATTTAAATTGTAGTAAGTAGGCTTTATTCATTCTTCCCCCGCACCAGGTATACAATGTTTACATGGCAGGGAGGCAGCTGTGTTCTAAGCGGTACCGGGAGTTTGCCATCCTACACCAGAACCTGAAGAGAGAGTTTGCCAATTTTACATTTCCCCGACTTCCAGGGAAGTGGCCTTTCTCTTTATCAGAACAGCAGTTAGATGCCCGACGACGAGGATTGGAAGAATATCTAGAGAAAGGTAAGCTGGTTCAACTATCTTGAGTAGACATAGAGTCAAGGTATATGTTGGAATTTCCTAAACTGCATAGCTAAGTTTCCTGAGAGTTGTAGTGAAAGTAAGTCAAGTTTCTGACTATAGATATTGATTGATAAGAGCTTTGAGCCAAGACTGAAATGTCCAGTACAGCAATTCATAGCCTATTTTATTAACTCATTGAGCATGTAACAACAGAAAAATACATAACTCGTTTTTGATGCATTAAGGACCTTTATTTATATAGTTATATGATTTGTTAGCAAATGCATACAGACTGACTCATCAGCATGCTGAATTGATTTGTGAACTAAGGGGGCAATATTTAGGACATTTTAAAAATAATTCTCTATTCCCTGGCATTTCCTACTTGAAAACTTCCTATTTCTTTTCCAGTTGTCCATATATAGGTTTGCTGAGTTGTACGTAATCTAAGGTCTCCTTGTTGTAAGCACATGATAGGTTGAAGTATTGAAACTTACTTGTTGTATCAGGACTCCCAAACAATGCATTGAGAAGTCAGTGGATGTGGATGCTGAAGTATCTATTCATGTAGAAAGTTGAAGGAAATGACAGATCTCCTGAATAAGATAGTTCATTTTGGGGCTCAGAGAAGAGACCTTGATTTGCTTTGCTACATTGTGAAGTTAACGTACTTTGCTAGCTGTGGAATAGGCTTTTCTTGAAAATATTAATTTAATATAATAATGAATTTATGTGGTATTTAGTAATTCTGTGTCCTTGTGTAAAAACCAGTTGACCTAGTTGAAATTTTTTTTAACTTTAGTAGAGAGCCTTATCCCTGAAGAAAAATTATTTCCCCCATAGAAGTAGTGAAATGTCCTCATTTATTACTGGCTTTTTTCTAACATAGAATGGCCTCAAAACACAGCCCTTGGGAAATGAGAAATGGTACAGTTTTTTAAATAAAATGAAGTAAAATCATCAGTGTAATTTAACATCCTCATGAGAGTGTCAGGAAATTAACTTTCTTAGATTGAGACTATTAGCTACCTACCTGCCTGCTTTACCTCTTCCTTCTCTCCTTTCTTTTTGTTGTTTTGAAGTTCAAATTAGTGAGGTAAGAAGATATGCTCAGCTTGACACTTAATTACCTGCTATTTCCCCAAAATGGATTTAAATGTTTATGGTTCTCTGGCTGACCTGTTCTGAAGCCAAATAGATATTTTCCTTTTGTATTTCAATTTTGTGTTTGATTTTTTTTTTCTTTTAAAGATGTTTATTTATTGACTTTAGAGAGAGAGTAGAGAGAGAGAAAGGTGGGGGGAGGTGGGAAGCATCAACTTGTGGTTGTTTCAAACCGGCAACTCAGCATTTCAAGTTGTCGCCTTATCCACTGCACCGCCACAGGTCGGGGGTATTTGGTTTATTTCTAATTGACCTTACCCTTACCCTGTTGTCCATCTTGTTAATAGTTCACACAAAACTGTAAAGTTAGAGGTACTGAAATTTTATTTCTCTTTTGGGGCTGATTTCCTTGGCTAATGTTTAATATTTTTAGCAAGCTGCATTTCTGTGCATTCTGTTATTCCTCTAAATTCATATTTATATGAATGTTTGTTGTGTTTGTAGAATATCATATGTTAGAGATGACATACTGCCTCAACATTGCCTGGTACTAATAATTTTCACTTAAACCTTGATATGTACTTGACTTTATAGTCTTGATTTTAGAAACTCATGCCAGATTCTATCTTTGTTTTCTACAGTGTGCTCAATACGAGTCATTGGAGAGAGTGATATTATGCAGGAATTCCTGTCGGAATCAGATGAGGTAAGTGACTATTCCTGCAATGACTATTTACCTTTTGGTTCATTGTAGGGGAAAATAAACTAAAAATTTATTTCAATTATGGTGAATGTCTTTTTTTCGACTTTCTTCTTTTTATGTGTCCTGCTTATCCCTCAAGACCAATGCTAGGTCCACCTTCTCTTTGAAGCCTTTCCTGTTACTCAAGTCATTGATTTTTCATTCCACCGAGAACTTTTACAGTCAGGACCACTTATCACTTTGTTGCTACCTCATTCTCTGATTTTTTATACATATAATCAGATTATTACTTTATATTTTGATGTGAGTTACTTGTAGGTAAGAGTTAAAATTTTTAAGTTTTATTTGAGGCATAGCTGACAAATAGGAATTATATGTATTTGAGGTGTCCAACTTGGTATTTTGATGTGTGTGTACATTGTGATGATGCCCACAATCAAGCTAATTTAACATATTTATCACCTAATTACTCCTTCCTTCCTTCTTTTCTTCCTTTTGTCGGGAGAACACTTAAAATCTACCCTCTTTGCAAACTTTAATGTACAATACAATATTGTTAACTGTGGTCACCATGCTGCACGTGAGAACTCTAGAACGAGAGCTAAATCTTGATCATCTCTCTACTCCTAGTGCCTTAGCACAGTGTCAGGCATATTGTAGGTGCTTAATAAATATGAATTGACAGAAGAATGAATATGTAGTGCTACTCAGTGATGGGATTCAAATAATTTAGCACCTGGTTCTCTGCCCTAATGGTGGTTTTAAGTATAAAAAAACAATATACTGCTCACCTGTGGTGCCACTGTGGATAAAGCATTGACCCGGAACACCGAGGTTGACGGTTCAAATCCCTGGGCTTTCCTGGTCAAGGCACATTCAGGAAGCTATTACTACAAGTTAATGCTTCCCACTTCTCCCCCCTGTCTCTCTCTCTTACTCCTTTCTCTCTCAAAACCATTAAAAAAATGTTAAAAGAAAAAATTGTTAAAAGAAATAAAACCAGTATACCAAAAAGTTTATTATTTCATGCATTTAATACTTAATAAGAACAATAAAAGAGGTACACAAAACTAGATTGTTATAAGAATTTTAAAATATTAATGAAAAAATACTAAATAATACCTGACAAAAAACAATAAAACTGTTATTTATGATATTTCCATATTGCTTCTTGATTGACATCCTCACTTGTAATTTTTTTTACCTATGGACAGAAGGCACTTAGAATACACTGTTGTGCAGGGGAACATTAAAAAAGAGTGAGGAATGTAAATTTGTGATTTCCACATTGAGCGGCTGCCCAGGCGCCCCCCTTAGAGAGAACCCTGATTACAAGTGCCATTTTAACAACCAGTTTGCCAAACTCAACAAAAAATTAGGTATTAGTTCTGCCAAACCAGTATGAACCGCCTGAATCCCACCACTGGTGCTACTGTATTAAAAGTATCTTGTTCACTGTTTATGTTATATGTATGTATATATCTTATTTTCCCAGCTAGATTATAAGTTTATTGCAGACAGGCTCATAACAAAGTAATGCTTAGGATGGTTTTAGGCAATGAATAATACTTTTTTAAAGTGGTAATGAAGATGAACCTGTTCTTAAATAGTTGTTTCTAATAAAAGTTACAAGGTCAAACATCTGTTAGAGGAATGTGTTAATCATTAAAAGCAATAAGAGAGAAGGATTTCTTTTGAATTAGGGAGGATAAGAATTGTTTAATCTTTGCTAGAAGAAAATTGAACATCAGACTAATTCCTGAATTTCATCCATTTTCCTTTTAAAGGTGTGATTATTTCAGGAATTTACTTGAGCCATTCTAACATGCCTAACCATATAAAACCAGAGAATATTGGTTAAAACTACTTTTTTTTATTGTCTTTTCTTATTTGTAAATTCTCAGTGCTTGAAAATAAGCTAGAAATCCCATCTGTGATTTACCTAGACCGTTTCACACAAGTTTTCTGTTTTAAAATGTGAACATTTTGGCCTCAACACATTTCTCTTCTCCCTGTTCATCTTGTAAGTTAACTTCTGCTACAACCTAAAGTCAGCTTAATGACTTGTAAATGTATTGATTTAAATGGGTTTCTTTTCTCCCCTTTTCATTGAAACTCACTTTGTCTCTATAACATGTTTAGGTTGTTTTAGCTAACATGTTACAAGGAGAATGATGATATACTGGTCATAAATTCTTTCTCTGTGTCTTTCTCCCCAGAATTACAATGGTGTGTCCGATGTAGAGCTGAGAGTAGCATTACCAGATGGAACAACAGTTACAGTCAGGGTTAAAAAGAACAGTACTACAGACCAAGTATATCAGGTAAAGTAAATTTGAACAGGTAGACTTGACATTGCATGGTTCAGAGCTCAGGAAGGAGTTAATACATATACAGTGCTTGGAGTGTATGGCACATAAGTTTATTAAATGTTAGCTGCTGTTGTCAATGTTATTATTTTTAATATGAAATTACTTTTCCGCTTTGAAAGAAAGGTACAATAAATAACCCAGATAGCAGCGGTTCTGATTAGCCCCTTACCCCTTTCAATTGTAAAAACTTTACAATGTACATGAAAACAGAATAGTACAGTGAACCACAATCTGTTATCATTCATTTAATAGTCATAAAGAGTTTTCCACATTTGCATCATACATCCTTTTCCCCCCTTTGTTTACGTGTTTTAAAGCAAATTTCACATTATTGGTCCTATGTGTACTTCCGTATACATCTCCAAAAAAATAAGGACATTCTTATTACATAACCACTAAGCCATGATCAAAACTAAAAATTAACAATACTTTCTTGGTAGTATTAACTAATAACAAACCAACAGTGAAATATTTTCGATTGAAAAATTATTTTTTTATAGTTGGTTGGTTAAAAATCTAGATCTCAATAAGGTCTTTATATCACATTTGGTTTTTATGTTTGTTTTAAAATAGAGCAGTCTCTCTTTCCTTCCCCAAATTTTGTTTCCATGTCATTGTTTTATTGCAGAAATTGGGTTTGTGTTCTGTGGAATATCCCGCATTCTGAATTTGTTTGCTTCTTTTATCTGTATGTCTTATTTAGTATGTCTTTCTGTCTCCTTGTGTTTTCTAAAATGGAATTTTGCTCTGGAGGCTTGATTAGATTCGGGTTCACCTCTTTTTATAAGAATACTTCATAACTGGTGCTGTATACTTCATACTGCTTCTCATCAGGAAGTGTACAATATCTGGTTTTCCACTTAATGAGTTCTCAGTAGGTGTAGGTGCTGATAAAATGATTTCTCCATTGATCTTTTATCAAATGAGGGTATCATTGATGATTGTTCCTTTAACCAGTGATTTTATTAAGGATTGTAAAGTTGATTTTCTAAGTCTTGTTTCTTCACATTTATTAACTTAGAATTATTCTGTAAAGAACTTTTTCTTATCAACTATGGCTATTTAGTTTATCCTGAAATACAATATTTGGTGAGGGAGAGAGAAATATTTAATTCTTTCATTTTATTGCCAATTTTCAGAGTAAAGAATTGGTGCCCTAGTTGATTCCAGTTATACTCAATGAGATTATTTTATTTTATTTAGTATTATGTGGGTTTTTAGATATTCAACTTGATTTAATCAATAGCATATATTAGCTTGTTGATGCTCGAATTGTCCCATCTTTCACCAGAGGAAGCTTCTTTATGTCTATTCCTGTTTTCTTTTTATTCAACCCATTTATTTATGATAACAACCTTGCTTTTTGGTACAAGAAGTTCTGGGCTCATCTTTGTATATATATTTCCTGTACTAGATCTAGAATCAGCCATTTCCCCAAGGAGTCCTATTTTCCTTTCAGTGAGAAACTGTATTTAAAGATCATGATCTGGGTGATGGGTATATTTGTTGCTTTTAGGTCCTTTCATTGGTCTTTAATTCTGATTTGATCAAGATTTTCAGGGAGACCATCAGGTTTCTGGATGTTAATGCTTGTATCTGTCCCCCATACATTTGCTCATATGCTGTGTACCAGGGCAAAAGATATGTGTAGGATCTGAGGTATTTTTGAAGTTATAAAAGGGTGATATGATTATAAGGAAGCATTAATTTTATCACTTATTGATGTTTTTGTATTTTGGGTGGGGTTTTTTTGGTATTTGTCTAGCAAGGCCTAATGTTTTCGCATTTTTCCCCAGATATGGGAAAAAGGATATAATCATATTTCATTTACTAAGACACTAATATTCAACAATCTTTTCATTTAATTGAAACCTTATTTATATAGGGATAGATCTTGAAAAGAAATTTTGGTATTACTAGTTTGTGTTTTGTTATTTGTCTGTAATTTCACTTTTTATTTATTTGTACATGGAGTCTTTCAATTTCTTTTTATTTGTTGTGTTAGGACCTTAGTTCCTAGAGCCGTGATGGCGAACGTATGACATGCGTGTCAGCACTGACTCGCGTAGCCATTTTCCATGACACGTGGCCACTTGCAGCTGCATACCAGAGAAGTATGAGGCCACATGCCGAGAAGGACGTTTCATCCTCGGCTCCTGCACGGCCCGGTGCAGTAGCTGAGAATAAAACATTTGCTGTAGTGTAGACACTCTGTGCCAGAGGTCTGTAGGCCAAAACAACAGAATTCCGGCACATCTGTTTAGGCTGTTTTTCTCGAAGTGACACACCACCCAAGTTATGCTCGTTTTTTTGGTGAATTTTGACACACCAAGCTCAAAATGTTGCCCATCACTGTCCTAGAGAGAAGGACTGATACTTGTTGAACATACCTCTGTTGTCCAACTGTTTGCTATTTTCATGCTATATTGATGATGGTGAGTCTCTTAGGAAATGGAGATTTCCAACCTGAGACATGGAGCATTTGAAAAATAAGCAAGAATAATTTGTAAAACATGAACAAAATCGATAAAAAGTATTTTAAGCTCAAGAACCAGAAATGTAGATCTTGTATATTAACAACCTATATTAAATGTAGGCTGACTCTACAAGATTAGACATTTAAGAAATTATTTTCTTATGATCTGTTCTTATCTAGCACATTTCTTATAAGTGTTGTTAAAAACCACCCTTGTGGGCTGGAGTCATTTTAGGAAGGAAAGCTAATATTTAAAGAGAGACTATTATCAGCTTGAGTTAGAGGAGAGAAACTCATTCTTAGAGATCATAGCTGATTAGATCAAATGCGTTATCTTTTTCCTTTAATTTCAATGTGTATACATACATACAGAGAATAACTATGGACCATGAATTAGTTTATGTGAAGCCAAGATTGGCAAAACGCCTCTCTTCTCCCTCCACAGTCATGCATCTGTCTTTTCTCACAGCATTATCTAATTTAGTTTTCCAGAAACTAACCTATCCCATTTACACTTTAGGCTATTGCAGCAAAGGTTGGCATGGACAGTACAACAGTGAATTACTTTGCCTTATTTGAAGTGATCAATCATTCCTTTGGTAAGTGCCAGTGGCTAATATTAAGTTTTGTGACAGTGGGGTTATTTTATTCTAATACCGTCAGACTTAAGCTCCCAGACACTATCACTCTGATACTATTTGGCTAGAGAAGATGAACTGCGGACCAGGAGAGATTCCGCTTATTAGGATGGGCTCCAACAAGCCAGCCAGATACATCCCTTTAAGTCCAAGTCAAAGGGTATCTAGTAACTGTTGATCTTTTTCCTCTTGTGTAAGTATAAGTTATTTACACCCAGCACTGAAGCAGTTACTTTAATGAGGTTCTCTTATTTATTTATTATTTTAAGTTTTTTTTTTTTGCATGCATGCATGCATGAGAGAGAGAGGACAGTGAGAGGAGAAAGAGATAGGAAGGGAGAGAGATGAGAAGCATCAATTTGCAGTTGCGCCTCTTTAGTTGTTCATTGATTGCTTCTCATATGTGCCTTGATGGGAGGGGGGTTCAATGCCAGCCAGTGACCCCTTGCTCAAGCCAGCAACTTTGGGCTCAAGCCAGTGACCTTGGGTTTCAAACCAGTGACCCTTGGGCTCAAGCCAGCAACCATGGGATCATGTCAGTGATCTCACATTCGAGTCCATGCCCAAGCTGCATGAGCCCGAGCCCACGCCCAGGCCAGTGACCTCAGTCTTCAAACCAGAGACCTCAGTGTCTCAGGTTGGCTCCATCCACTGTGCCACCACTGGTCAGGCTCATGAGGTTCAAAATTATATATTCTAATGAAACAGTCTTATAAAGAGGGAATATTATTTAGCAACAGTTTGCTTTAGTGTCCTTTATGCTTTTTGTAGTTTTTTAAGAATACTGTTTTATTTTCAGGAATTAGAAAGAGATAAATTTCTTAAAAGCCATAGCTTTAATGCGTATCTTTAAGTTTTTTTGTAAGTAGATACCTTCTTCCTAGAAAATTTTATTGTATTATGACAGGAAGCTTGTTTTATGTATTATTCTATAAAAAGCAATGTTGGTCACACTGGTTGCATTGAGACCACAGAGGGGAGGAAGGCTGAGTGTTCTCCCAATGATATAGATTATTTATAGTTTATTTTCTACAGTATATAGATCTTTTCCACATTGTGTAGATAGATAGATAGATAGATAGATAGATAGATAGATAGACACACACACACCATTATACATACATACGTACTCAGGGCTAAGGCCAGAAACGACATAATATTGATTGATCAAATCAATCTTCCTTGTCCCAGAAAGGGAGAGAGTTGGTAAGCTTGGGTTGCCTTGCTGTCCAAGGTCAATGTAGGACGATTCCCCCTGAAGCAGCCATCTCCCTGTTATGCTTTATCTTCCCAACTCCCTATAGTCTAACTGAGCAGATAGAAATGTTTAAAGGATTGCTAGGGAACCAGAACATTGGGTTTCTAACCTTATCCTTCTTTTCTAAGCTTTAGTTAATAAATAAAATGTGAATTATTTTGTCTTTGGGATTGTTATAAAGTCAATTAACCATCAGGAGAAAAAACTGATCTATAAAAAAGAGAGGGAGAAGAAAATCGAATTGTTCCAAAGAAAAACAATATGGGAATTAAAAGTGATAGTTTTTGTTTGTTTTTTTCCTGAAAGTGGTGGCACAGTGAATAGAGCATCAACCTGGGATGCTGAGGTCCCAGGTTCAAAACCCCAAGGTCACTGACTTGAGTGTGGGCTCATCTGGCTTGAGTGTAGGATCATCAGCATGATCCCAGGGTTGCTGGCTTGAGCCTCCCAGTCAAGGCATGTATGAGTAACAATCAGTGAACAACCAAGGTGATGCAACTATGAGTTGATGCCTCTCATTTCTCTCTCCACCACCCCCTTTCCCTTCCTGTCTCTCTGCCTCTCTTTTTCTCTCTCTTAAAAAAAAAAGAAAAAAAGGTAGTGTTTTATCCTGCTTGTGCAGTTAAGAAGAGGAAGTAACTTTACTCAGAAAGTTGTGGGGTGGGGTAGGGAGAGCCTTTCAACTCTTAAATATTAAAGCAGTTCATTGAAAATTGCCACATGAGCCTGATCTGTGGGGGTGCATTGGATGAGGCATCAGCCTGGAATGCTGAGCTTGGCGGTTTGAAACCCAGGCTTGCCTGGCCAAGGGTCATGCGAAGCAACTGCTATGAGTTGATGCTTCCCACTACACCCTCCTCCCTTCTCTCTCTAAAATCAATAAATAAAATATTCCTGATCTGTTGTGGCTCAGTGGATAAAACGTCAACCTGGAATGCTGAGATTGCCAGTTCAAAACCCTGGGCTTGCCCAGTCAAGGCACATAAGAGAAGCAACTGCTTCTCTTTTTTACCGCCCCTTCTCTCTCCCTTTCTCTCCTCTCTAAAATCAATAAATAAAGATGTTGTAAAGATAAATAAATAAATACATAAAATGTTTTAAAATGAAAACTGCCACATGAGAGACTGCACTATAGCTGGGTAAGAGGAGAATCTTGCTTTAAAGACCTTAAGTGGACATAGCTATAACTTACCAGATAATGGATCACTTATTTTAATTGACTTTGTAGAGGTGTTGTCTGCAGAGTCAGCATGTTAACTGAATGGTGTGTCATTCAGATGACAGAGTTTAGTCAGTTTGAGGCCCAACTGGCCATAGTCATAGTTAGAAGGGGTAAATTTGACTAGACAAATGGTCCTTTTGTCATCCTAAGGCAGAGCTCCTTGATGGATCTAAGGTGATGTTCTGGTTAATGATAATCTGCCATTCTTGATCTGCCTGTTTATACTTTATCTGCAGTTTATACTAGGAAAATTCCTGTAAATCTTTTCACTCTAGCTTTCTTTGTTTTGTCTTTCTTTAGTACGCAAGCTGGCACCTAATGAATTTCCTCATAAACTCTACGTCCAGAATTATACATCAGTTGTGCCAGGCACCTGCCTGACTATTCGAAAGTGGCTTTTTACTACGGAAGAAGAAATTCTCTTAAATGACAACGACCTTGCTGTTACCTACTTCTTTCATCAGGTGGGTGAATTTATCTTTCTGAAAAGTCCTGATTTGTTTTTTCTGCTTGTATTGGAGTGGGTTGCCAGTTCAGTGTGAATCCTTGGGTAAACTGCTTTGCCTACTGGATCTTAGTTAAATTTATAAAATGTGCTATACCATTTCATAAAAGATAAATAAGTTTTTTCTTTTTAAAAAATAAAATTTGACCCTGGCCATTTGGCTCAGTGGTAGAGCATAGACCTGGAATGTTTAAGTCCCGGGTTTGATTATTGGTTAAGACACATAGAAAAAGTGACCTTCTCCTTCCCTCCGCTCCCCTCCCCTTCTACTTTTCCCCTTTCTCTCTCTCTCTTTCTCTCTCTCTCTCTCTCTCTCTCTCTCTCTTCCCCCCATTTTCTCCCTCTCTCACAGCCATGGCTCAGTTGATTTGAGCTAATTGGCCCCAGCTGCTGAGAATGGCTCCATGGAACCTCTGCCTCAGGCACTAAAAATAGCTTGGTTGCAAGCATCAGCTCCAGATGGACAGTGCATTGGGCCCAGGTGGGGGTTGCCAGGTGGATCCTGGTCGGGGTGCATTAAGCAGTCTGTCTCTCAATCCCCCTCCTCTCACTCAAATTAGTAAAAAAAGTTTTAATTGATCTTAGAGGAAAGGAGAGAGAGAAGCATTCATTTGCTGCCCCACTCAGTTGTGCACTCACTGACTGCCTCCCATGTGTGCCCTTACTGGGGATCAAACCCACAACCTTGTTGTCTCGGGACAACGCTCTAACCAACTGAGCTAAGTGGCCGGTACCAAAGATAAGGAGTAGAGAAATCCTGGAGTTTAAAATATATTATTATTACTTTTTAACAATAGAAAATGAGCATTATGGCTGCTATGTACCTTAAAAATTTTTTTTTAACTTTTATTCATTGATTGATTTAGAGAGAGAAACAATGATTTTGTTGTTCCACTTATTGATGCATTTATTGGTTGACTGTTGTATGTACCCTGACCAGGGATCAAACCCGCAACCTTGGTGTATCAGGATGATTCTCTAACCTAACTGAGCTACCCAACTACAGTATTCAAAACATTTTTATTTAAGCATGGCCAGATGGTTTGGTTGGTTGGAGCACCGTTCTGATATGCAGAGGTTGCTTGTTCCAGCCCAGGTTGAGGCACATGCAGATCAATGCTTCTGTCTCTCTCTCACACTCCCCCCCTTAAAATCAATAAATAAATTTTTAAAAGATTTGTAATTATACATACATAGAGTTTAAAGCATCAAATAGTTCTACATAGGTTATTATGAATAATACTAGTTGCCCCCACTTAACTTCACGTCACCACAAAGGCAACCACATTTGCCTCTTTTAGCTTTGTTTCTTTGTTTTATATTTACTGTCATCTCCCTGTTATAACATGGTCATATTGCTCCTACTTAATTGTTCAGATTCAGGCAGTATTGTTTCATTTCCTAATAAACAATGAGTCTCGTTTCATTTCTTTCTCCATTCTCACTAATACCCATATTTTTTCATCCCTCCTATCTTTCTAATGTAGGCAAATTATAATATTTGTTACCAGTACTCAGTGTTTATATAGTATGACTAAAAGTAATTAATTTAGCAGAGCCTTGTATTGTCGTTATGGGAAAATCATTAGCTAGGAGTCAGAATATCTGGTTCAAGTACAAGCTGTACATAGGGGATATTCTTAGTACAGCTTTACTGAGATCTGCTATCTGATCATGTAAGTGGCATAATACAGTAATTGTGTTTTAGTGACTGGTTTGTTTTGCTTAGCACAATGTCCTCAGGGCTGATCCATGTTATAGGAATGAACAGGATTTCCTTTTGAGGCAAGATAATATTTCATTGTATGTGTATGTCTCATGTTTATCTACTCACCTCTGGATGGACATTGTTTTTTGTTTCTACCTTTTGGGTATTATGAATAACGCTATTATGAACATGATTTCTAAATATCTCTTTAAAATCCTGCTTTTAACATACCCAGAATTGGAATTGCCGGATCATATGGTAATTCTGTTTATAATATTTGCGGAACTGCCATACTGTTTTCCATCGCAGCTGTACTATTTTTTATTCCCAACAGGGCAGAAAGGTTCAAATGATTTTTTGATTGACTACTAGGCAAAAACAATAGTGCCATTTGGAAAATAATATTAAATTTGTTCCCCTTAATTTTAATTTATTTTTATTGATTTTAATTTATTGTGTTTACATAGATTCAAGTGTCCCACCAAATACATCCTCCAACCCCCGTGTTTCTCTCAACATCCCCTTGCCCCCCTCACCCGAACGCCCTCCACCATTCCCTCCAAGATTTGCTTTTCTGCTCTATAACACTTATGTATATATAATTTCACCAATCTCTTTCCCTTCTCTGATCCCATCCTCTCCTTCCCTTTCCCTCTGTCCCCTTTTCCTCTGGTTCCTTTGATCCTACCTCTGCCTCTATTCTGTTCCTTAGTTCACATTGTTCATTGGTTTCCTCAAATGAATGAGGTCATATGATATTTTTCTTTCTCTGTCTGGCTTATTTCACTTAACTTAATAGTTTCCAGGTCCATCTATGTTGTCACAAAAGGTAAGATTTCCTTCTTTTTCATGGCCACATAGTATTCCATTGTGCATACGTACCACAGCTTTTTAATCTACTCGTCCACTGATGGACACTTGGGCTGTTTCCAGATCTTGGCTATTGTGAACAATGCTGCAGTAAACGTGGGGGAGCATTTCTTCTTTTGAATCAGTGATTTGGTGTTTTTAGGATATATTCCTAAAAGTGGGATGGCTGGGTCAAAAGGCAGTTCTATTTTTAATTTTTTCAGGAATCTCTATACTGTTTTCCACAATGGCTGCACCAGTCTGCATTTCCACCAGCAGTGCAGGAGGGTTCCCTTTTCTCTACATCCTCAGCACACTTATGTGTTGTTTTGTTAATGAGCACCATTCTGACTAGTGTGAGGTAGTATCTCATTGTGGTTTTAATTTGCATTTTTCTAATGATTAGTGATGTTGAATATTTTTTCATCTGTCTATTGGCCATCTGTATGTCCTCTTTGGAGAAGTGTTTATTCATTTCTTCTGCCCATTTTTTGATTGGATTGTTTATTTTCTTGGTGTTGAGTTTTACAAGTTCTTTATAAATTTTGGTTATTAACCCCTTATCAGACGTATTGTCAAATATGTTCTCCCATTGTGTGGTTTCTTGTTTTTTTTGTTCATATTGTCTTTAGCTGTGCAAAAGCTTTTTGGTTTGATATAATCCCATTTGTTCATCCTGTCCTTTATTTCACTTGCCCGTGAAGATAAATCAGCAAATATATTGCTGTAAGAGATGTCGGAGAGGTTACTGCCTATGTTTTCTTCTAAGATGCTTATGCTTTCACGACTTACATTTAAGTCTTATTCATTTTGAGTTTATTTTTGTAAATGGTGTAAGTTGGTGGTCTAGTTTCATTTTTTAGCAGGTAGCTGTCCAATTTTTCCAACACCATATGTTAAAGAGACTGTCTTTACTCCATTGTATGCTGTACCACCCTGGTCAAATATCAATTGTCCATAAAGGTATGGGTTTATTTCTGGGTTCTCTATTCTGTTCCATTGATCTGTATACCTGTTCTTATGCCAGTGCTAAGCTGTTTTGAGTACAGTGGCCCTGTAGTATAACTTGATATCAGGAAGTATGATATCACCCACTTTATTCTTTTTTTTTTCAAGATTGCTGAGGCTATTCGTGTTCTTTTTTGGTTCTATATAAATTTTTGGAATATTTGTTATATCTTTGAAGTATGCCATTGCTATTTTAATAGGGATTGCATTGAATTTATAAATTGCTTTGAGCCTGACCTGTGGTGGCGCAGTGGATAAAGCATCGACCTGGGAACACTGAGGTCGCCAGTTCAAAACCCTGCACTGGTTCGGTCAAGGCACATATGGGAGTTGATGCTTCCAGATCCTCCCCCCTTTCTCTCTCTCTCTCCTTCTCTCTCTCACTCTGTGTTTCCTCTCTAAAATGAATAAAATAAAAAGAAATTAAATTGCTTTGGGTAATACAGACATTTTAATGATGTTTATTCTTTGATCCATGAACACGATATATGCTTCCACTTGTTTGTATCTTCCTTGATTTTTTTTATCAATGTTTTATAATTTTCCAAGTACATGTCTTAAACCTCCTTGGTTAAATTTACTCCTGGATACTTTATTTTTTTTGTTGTTGCAATAGTGAATGGTATTGTTTTCTTAATTTCTCTTTCAGACAGTTTATTGTTTGTGTATAAAAATACCTCTGGTTTCTTAATATTAATTTTATATCCTGCCACCTTGCTGAATTTGTTTATCAGCAACTCAGTATAGGGGTCAGGGTGACTGTCCCCCACAGTCTCTCTCTGTGCCCCCGAGACTACACTCTCCTTTCACAACTCCAGTCTTCTTGGCTGTCCCTGCTTCAGGAGCCCCAGGTTGTGAAGGAGGTTTTCTGCATGGTCCCTTTAAGACGGAATCTGGGTCTGAGAGTTCTGTCTCCCTCTCACAGACAGTAACCCAGCTCTTTTTTCATCTAAATACTGTCCGTATGCCTCCTCTAGTCTCTGGGGCTCCAGGTTGGGATTTCAGTCCTGTGGCTGAGGACCCACAACTCTCCTGCAAACCACCCCACCACGAGAGACCCTCCAGGCCACTGCTCGCTCCTGGGAGTGGGGCAGCTCTTTTCATGTCTCCACCTTTCCCACCAGCTGAGTGTGGTTCCTTCAGTGATGCCTGGTTATAGATTCCTCTTAGTTTAATCCAAAATTGGTTTTTCAAGATGATTGTTCCTAAGTTAAGTTGTAATCCACTTTGGTTCTGGAAGGTGGGAGTTGTAACGTCCGCCTACTCTGTCACCATTTTTCCTCTCCTAATTTGTTTTTTGTATTACGTTTTTGATGGTGGGAATAATATCTAATGTATTTAATCAATTCCAAGATGCCCCTGATTGTAGGATGCACTGTTATTTTATGTGCTGTTAAGAAAAAGGACTACTGGTTAAACTGATATATCATTATAAGATGCATCCTTATTTTAGAAATGATAAAATATGAAAAAATGTGTACCTTAGAGCTGATGAAATATTAGATACTAATGATGATAATAAGCCTTTTCCTTAAAAAAACCCTTGGTAGGGTCTATTTCAATTCTGGCTAAACCTGGCAAATAGAATGCACATTTAAGATGCATCTTCCTGAAGACTCATTAAGATAATAGTAACAGAATTTTAAAGGCATAAACCTGCAAGGATGAAGAATAGGAGGGCAGACAGTAGCAGATGAGAATTGTCAACAGCTTTTACAAAGTGAATGTTTTCATGAATTAAGAGGAGTTTGGTGTTTGGTTATGGTGGAAGAATTGGTGCGAGTCACATGGAAAGTTACAAACAAAACCTTGAGGCATTTAACATCAGAGAATAAATTATACAAGAAAGAAAGCTGTAGTATGATATGTGACTTTGTTGTGAGCAGAGCTTATATGCTTACAATAATACATTGTTTACAGAAATAATATGACTTAATTTTTGAGATGTTGGAACAAGTGGAAGTGTTTAGTTAAGAAAGCAATTCAATATTGTCTAAAATTGCTTAGTTAGAAATTATAAGTGTAAATTCAGAATTATGGAAGGAATATTGTAAGAAACTGCATAAAGTACAATTAAAAATAGTTGCTACTGTAGGATGAGGAGGCTGCTGTTTTTGTAAGGAACCTTTTGGTAATACTTGTTATTTTTTTAAAACTATGCACATCTTTTACTTTAGTATAAAAAGTTTTTTTGAGATACAGGAAGGGAGAGAGATGAGAAGCATCAACTCATAGTTGCGGCACTTTAGTTATTCATTGATTGCTTCTTATACATGCCGTGATGGAGGTAGAGTGGAGGAGGTGCTCAAGCCGAGCCATTGACCACTTGCTCAAGACCCTTGATCAGGGGCTACAGCAGAGCGAGTGACCCCTTGCTTAAGCCAGTGACCTTGGGCTCAAGCCAACAACCTTTGGGCTCAAGCCAGCAACCCTGGGATCATGTGAATGATCCCACACTCAAGCCAGAAACCCCATGCTCATTCCGGATGAGCCCACACTGAAGCTCGTAACCTTAGGGTTCTGAACCTGGGACTTCAGTGTCCCAGGTCAGTACTCTATTCATTACACCACCACCATTTAGACAGTAAAAACAATTTTAATTAAGAAAGAAAGGACTCTAGTGTTTTGAGATATATGTTTTCCACTCCTGCTAGTCAAGCAATATAATCTTGATTAGAAATAAGAGAGGAGAGGAGAGAACATTTTTACTGCCCATATGACAAAAGTTCACTTAGAGTTCTGCCCTGGGGAAATGTTCAAATATTTAAGTACTGTTCCAAGTCACACACAATTCTAGGTATTGGGGATGCAAATACAGTATTTTTATTTGGTCATCAGAAGAGCCTTCTCCCTCAGCTAAATAACACTTTGTTACATGAGAAGTGAAATAGATAGATCAGGCCTGATCAGGTGGTTGCACAGTGTATAGAGCATTGGACTGGGAGGCAGAGGACCCAGATTTGAAACCCCAAGGTCACCTGCTTGAGTGCAGGCTCACCCAGCTTGAGCGCGGGCTCACCAACTGGAGCACAGGATCACTGGCTTGAGCTTGGGATCATAGACATAACCCCATGGTCACTGGCTTGAGCCTAAGGTCACTGGCTTAAGCAAGGGGTCACTCGCTCTGCTGTAGCCCCTGATCAAGGCACATACGAGAAAGCAATCAATGAATAACTGAGAAGCTGCAACGAAGAACTGATGCTTCTCATCTTTCTCCTTTCCTATCTGTCGCTCTCTCTGTCTCTGTCACAAAAAAACGAAAGAAATAGATAGATCCGTATTTGTTTATTCCCCTTCTTTATTTCTCTCCCAACTTTCCAGTAATTGGTTTAATTTGGCCTGAAGTAGTCAAGTCTTTTGGTGATAAAGAACAGTGTTCAATTCTTCAGGACGTTGTGTGGCCATTCTTACTTAGCATCCCCTCTGTGCCGAAAGTGAGCCCTCGTTCAGATTGCTGCGATAGGGGAAGGAAGGGGCATAATCTTTCCATTAGATAGTCTCAGGCAGGATGTTAACAGTTAATGCTCCCAATAGCAATGATAATAGTAATTTAACAGTTAATGCTCCCAATAGCAATGATAATAGTAATTATTTATCTATACTCCACAGAACTCTTAACATTTCTTATCTCAGTTTGTTGTCTATGTTTGAGATGAGTATTATTCTTGTGTTACATACTGAGAGGGTTTAAGTGATTTACTCTGTATATTGGTAAGTGACAGACCTGAAGTTGAACTAGTCTCTTGACTTCAATCCTGAACTCATTGTTTTACAGCTTTTCTTTTTTCATTAAAAGACTATGGGGCCTGACCAGTGGTGGCGCAGTGGATAAAGCGTTGACCTGGGAACCCTGAGGTCGCCAGTTCAAAACCCTGCACTGATCTGGTCAAGGCACATATGGGAGTTGATGCTTCCAGCTCCTCCCCTTTCTCTCTCTCTCTCTCTCTCTCTCTCACTCTGTGTCTCCTCTCTAAAATGAATAAATAAAATAAAAATAAAAATAAAAGACTATGGGGAATGAGCCTGACCAGGCAGAGGCCTAGGGGGTAGAGCGTTGGACTGGGACACAGAGGACCCAGGACTAGGACCAGGACCCCAAGGTCACTGGCTTGAGCGCAGACCCATTCGTCTTGAGTGCAGGTTCACTAGCTTGATTGACCATGAGTTGCTGGCTTGAGCATGAGATCATAGACATTGATCCCATGGTCGCTGGCTTGAGCCTAAGGTCACTGGCTTGAGCAAAGGGTCACTTGCTCTGCTGTAGCCCCCCAATCAAGGCACATATGATAAAGCAATCAATGAACAACTAAGATGCTGCAACGAAGAATTGATGTTTCTCATCTCTCTCCCTTCCTACCTGTTTGTCCCTATCTCTTTCTCTCTCTCTGTCACTATCATAAAAAAAGAAAAGAAAATAAAAAGACTATGGGAAATGATTTCTACCTTAAGGAAGTTGGCAGTCTTCTCATAAGAGTTCAAGGGGGGCCCTGCCTGGTGCCAGCCTAGAGTTGTCCTTGCAGAAACTCACTGAGGTTAGATTCTGAATGCTCTGAAGAAATGTTTGTTTGGACTTTTATTCTCCCAATGATCAATTTTCCCTGCCATTAAATTAAAATGTTTTTCTTGGGTTGGAATGAGGTTGGGAAGGACATGCATATGTCATTTAGCTGAACCAGGAGTTATTTAGAATTAGCCTAATATATCCAGGTTCCTTCGTGCCTGTTGAAAGTACTATTGGGGACTTTTGTTCATGGTCTCTAATTTATCACTTTCTCTTCTAATCTCTGCCCTCTAGTTTAAGGTCTTGTTTCACTTCATGATTAAACTATGGCAACATTGTTAGTCTCTTATTTTATTCTATCCTTAGCTTATACTCATCTTCAAATCAGTCTTTTAAAAAATGTTTTATTGCTTATTTTAGCTCCCTACTGTCTTTAAGTCTAAATTCCTGTGCTTGCTTTATAGGATCCTTCCTAACCTATTACCCTATCCCTCTAGCATTGTCTTTTATTGTCCCTTAATGTGTACCCTTTATTCAAGTCAGGAAAATCTGTCTCCTGAATATATTAAAGCTCAAACCTGTTCTTGTTTCCTGACTTCAACTGGTAGTTTCTTCTATTCAACTTATCCTTTGGCATCCAACCAAGGCTTGCTTGGTAACTATAGTTAGCAATAACTCTCATGTTCTGACTGCATGTCTCTTGTTATTTATACCACACATTTTTGCTACTTCATTCTTACCTTTAATACAGTATTATTATTATTTTTAAAGATTTTATTTATTGATTTTATGGAGAGAAGTCCTCGGGGAAGGAATGAGAAGTATCGACTCATACTTGCTTCACTTTAGTTGTTCATTGATTGCTTGTCATATGTGCCTTGACCAGGTGAGCCCAGGGTTTTGAACCAGCAACCAGTGACGCTCTGTCCACTGCACAACCACAGGCCAGGCTTAATATAGTATTATGTGCTCTTTTTTTTAGTGTTCTCTAATTGCTTTGCATGCATAAATTGTCCAGAATGTAAATCTGTTAACATGAGAAACCAGGTTCTTCACATGCATTAAACAATTCTTGAGTACATACCAGATACTCCTTATGTGCTGCTTGTTCTAATAAATATATGCATGTGGCACAGCATACTGGAGGTGATGATGATCCATATAGGCAAGAATTATTCGGACAAGAATTATTCTGAAAATGAATCTGTCCCTTTGTGCGTGTGTGTGATGGAGACAGAGAGAGAGACAGGGACAGATGAAGACAGGCAGGAAGGGAGAGAGATGAGAAGCATCAATTCTTCGTTGCGGCTCCTTAGTTGTTAATTGATTGTTTTCTCATATGTGCCTTGACTGGGGGGCTACAGCAGAGTGAGTGACCCCTTGCTCAAACCAGTGACTTTGGGCTCAAGCCAGTGACCTTTGGCCTCAAGCCAGCAACCATGGGGTCATGTCCATAATCCCACGCTCAAGCCAGCGATCTCGCATTCAAGCTGGTGAACCCTCACTCAAGCCGAATGAGCATGCGCTCAAACCAGCAACCTTGGGTTTCGAACTTGGGTCCTCTGCATCCCAGTCCGACGCTCTATCCACTGTTCCACTGCCTGGTCAGGCTGTGTCTATTTTTATCAAGAATGTACTTGATTCCCTGGCCAAGTGGCTCAGAGGATAGTATCATCCTGGTGCACTGAGGTCACAGGTTTTATCCCTGGTCAGGGCACTTATGAGAAGCAGTCAATGAGTGCACAACTAAATGGAACAACTAAGTAGAACAATGAGTTGATGCTTCTCTTTCTCTACTTCCCATCCCCTTTCTCTTAATCTTCTTCCTTCTCTCTGTCTCAAACCAATGAAAAAAATTTTCAAAAGCAACAACAGCAAAAACAAATGTACTTGATAATGATTTTTACATTTCTTTCTTCTCTTTGTTTTGGTGCAGGCTGTTGATGATGTGAAAAAAGGTTACATCAAAGCAGAGGAAAAATCCTACCAGTTACAGAAGCTGTATGAACAAAGGAAAATGGTCATGGTAGGTTTAAGTTTTTGTCCCCATACTCTTTTTAGAAAATTAGCCTTTTGCTTTGTTAAACCCGTTGTTCCAGTCATTCTTGAAAGATGTTGCAACCTGGTTAGTGATTTAACTAACTTTTAAAAAAGAGAATATAGACCTTGATGTAAATAAAGTTCATTGTGTTTATTCATTTAGCACACAATAAAGTATATAACTTTATTATTAATAATAACCAAATGAAATTCTTTTGATAGAAAATGTTCTAAAACAAAGGATGTGAAAAACTTAATATGATAAAGATAAGATTTTGTCAGAATTAATACTAGATTTTTTACATTAGGAATTATTTTAGCATGACCAGGTTGTGGTGCAGTGGATAGAGCATTTGACTGGGATGCAGAGGACCCAGGTTCGGAACCCCAAGGTCACTGGCTTGCGCACCGGCTCATTTGGCTTGAGCATGGGATCACCAGCTTGAGTGAGGGGTTGCCAGCTTGAAGCCCAAGGTTGCTGGCTTGAGCAAGTGGTCATTGGCTGGGCTGAAACCCCCCGGTCAAGGCACATATGAGAAAGCATCAATGAACAACTAAGGTACTGCAGTGAAAAATTGATGCTTCTCATCTCTCTACTTTCCTGTCTGTCTGTCTGTCCCTCTCTTTGCTCTCTCTCTCTCTCGCTGTCTCTTGCTTAAAAAAGAAAAGATGTTATTTTAGTAATGATTTAGCCATTGCAAAATTTGTTTATACAACTTTGATCTCTGCAGTTGCTTGAACATTTATGTTCAATAGTGCTTTTGATTAGTATATCCTAGAGCTGTGCTGTTCAATTCCGTGGCTGCTAGCCTCATGTGTCCATTTAATTTTAAATTTATTTAAATTAAATAAAATTTAAAATCCAGCTCCTCAGATGCATTAGCCACATTTCAAGTGTTGAGTAGCCACATGTGGCTAGCAGCTACTGTATTGCATAGCTCAGAAATAGAACATTTTCATCATCACAAAAAGTTGCATTGGAGTGGGCTACCTAGAATATTCCTTAAATGTTTTTGGGGTTTTTTTGACAGAGACAGAGAGAGAGTCAGAGAGAGGTACAGATAGGGACAGATAGGATGGGAGAGAGATGAGAAGCATCAATTCTTCATTGCATCTCCTTAGTGTTCACTGATTGCTTTCTCATATGTGCCTTGACCGGGGGCCTACAGCAGAGTGAGTGACCCCTTGCTCAAGCCAGCGACCTTTGAGCTCAAAATAGTGACCATGTGGTCACATCTATGATCCCACGCTCAAGCTGGTGAGCCCAAGCTCTAGCTGATAACTTTGGGGCTTTGAACCTGGGTCCTCTGCATCCCAAATCAATGCTCTATCCACTGCGCCACTGACTGGTCAGGCCTTAAATGTTTTAAAATTAGTTTCTAATTTGTACCTTTCATAAATACAAGCATGGAGATTGTCAAAAATAAAATTTGTAATGAACACCTGCAAAATTTCCACTTGTAGAATTTTAAAATTTCTTTCTTGTCAAATTCACATATAGTTGAAAATTTTCAATTATAACTTTTCTTTCTTTTTTAAATTTTTTTATTTTTACTTATTGATTTTAGAGAGAGAGAGAGAGTGGGGGGAGGAGCAGGAAGCATCAACTCATAGTAGTTGCTTCTCGTATGTGCCTTGACCAAGCAAGGCTGGGGTTTCCAAACAGCAACCTCAGCATTCCAGGTCGCTGCTTTATCCACTATGCCACCAGCACAAATTATAATTTTTCATGATTTCATACAAGGTGATGATTGCATTGGTAATGATTCTTATAAATCACTTGAATTTCTTTGTACCTTTTGTATAATTGAGGGAGAGTTAGAAATTGATTGGATTGAAATAAGAATACACAAATCAGCCATTGAACTTAGCCCTTAATCTTACGTCTACTTGGGATAGTTATATTTATATGAAGAAAAGTGAATTGCCAGCCCTGGCCAGTGGCTCAGTGGATAGATTATCAGCCTTGGTATATGGATGTCCTGGGTTCGATTCCTGGTCAGGGCACACAGGAGGAGTGACCATCTGCTTCTCTACTCCTTCTTCTCTCCCTCTTCCCCTCCTGTAGCCAGTAGCTCAGTTGGTTCAAGCATGGCCCCAGGCACTAAGGATAGCTGGGTTGGTCAGCATGTCAGCCTCAGGCTCTAAAAATAACTTGGTACTCAAGCATTGGTCCTAGACGGGGTTGCCATGTGGATTCTGGTTGGGGCACATGCAGCAGTCTGTCCCACTATCTTCCCTCTTGCTTAAAATTTTTTTTAAAAAGTTGCCAAAATCAAGGAACTATCTGTGAATGTTCAACATACCAATAGGCTGAAAGAAGCAACAAAAATTATTTTAAATACTATTAAGTCTATTAATTTGCAGAATTTTGTTTAAGAGGCCCTTGCCAGGTAGCTCAGTTGGTTAGAGCATCCCAATAAGCCAAGGTTGTGGGTTTGATCTCCAGTCAGGGCACATACGATGAATCCATAAATAAGTGGAACAACAAATTCTCTCTCTCTGTCTCTTTGTCTCTCTCCCTCTCCCCTCCTTTTTCTCTCTCGAAAATCAATCAATAATAAAAAGAATTTTGTTTAAGGGAATTTTACTATATGGAAGACAGGATTTTAAAGCTCAACAACCACCTGACCAGGTGGTGGCACAGTGGATAGAGCGTCGGACTGGGACGTGGAGGACCCAGGTTCAAAACCTTGAGAGCGCTGACTTGAGCATGGGCTCATCCGGCTTGAGCACGGGCTCACCAGCTTGAGCGTGGGGTCACTGGCTTGAGTGTGGGGTCATAGATGTGACCCATGGTCGCTAGCTTGAGCCCAAAGGTTGCTGGCTTGAGCCCAAAGTCGCTGGCTTGAGTAAGGGGTCACTCACTCTGCTGTAGCACCCCAGTCAAGGCATTTATGAGAAAGCAGTCAGTGAAGAACTAAGGAGCTGCAACAAAGAATTGATGCTTCTCATCTCTCTCCCTTTCTGTTTGTCTGTGTGTCCCAATTTGTCCCTCTTTCTGACTCTCTGTCTCTGTCAAAAATAAAAAACTCAACAACCTGTTCTTTAAGATAATGTCATTGTCTTTTATATATTCATGCATTATTATGGCCAACATCTTTTTGGTGAAAAGAGACTGAATACGGAAAGACCATCGACCTCTGCAATGGCTCTTTGCCTTTTCCAAAGCCAACAGAATCAAAGTAATTACATAAGAGCCTCTGATAATACCAGTATGGAATGCGTAATTGTTTTTTTGCACATGTTGTTCCAAACCCACTATCTTCCATTTATGCATTTAATCAAAAATATTTGTTGAGCACCGAATGTGTGCCAAGTACAATACTAGGTGCTGAATAAGTAAATAGGTGTGAGTTGTTCTGAGGCAAAATATAGAAAATCTGAACTTAACAAGCATAGTAATTTCTTATGAGGTCATTTTCAAACTCAAGTTTATATCTTGTAATCATCCTGTTAATAACTTGAGTGCACTTGGTACATTTATGTGTTTTTCCTATGGGTCATTAGAATTGAATATAAAATATGCTTAGATATTTATGGAATTTTATTGTCTTAAAAACCTACTGCCAACATAGAAGTGTGTACTAGCCCCATAATACTACACTCAGGTTTGTTTTTTTTTAATTCCACCAAAGTTTGAATTTTATTAAAGTATTCAAGTATTAGTGTTAGAAGATATTAGCTTAGTCAATGGTTATAATCAGTACATTGAAACTTCCAACTGAGATGGACCCTTCAGAGCCCATAGATCTTGATACCATTATCTGTAGCAACTTAGTATGCTCAGTAGGTCTAAGATTAGGTCATATCCTTACGAATAGTTTACATATCACTGTGAGGACTTCCAACAATTCAACAGACTTCTCAGTTCTAGTTTCTTTTCTATAAAATGGGATGTTCGGATTGCCAGTTTTCTAGTAGAATTTTAAGAAAATACTCTACTTCTTGGTAGAAAAACAAGTTTTGTATAAGTTTCCTTGTTCTCCAAATACAGAGGAGAGCTCATATCTTTACCATAGCTTGTAAGATCCAGTGTGATCAAAAATATTTTTGTTTTATACTTACAAAGATTGAATCTCAAATTTGGATGGTTGAGAATATAATGTACAAGACAGATTTTTTTTTTAATTTTATTTATTCATTTTAGAGAGGAGACACAGAGTGAGAGAGAGAGAGAGAGAGAAAGGGGGAGGAGCTGGAAGCATCAACTCCCATATGTGCCTTGACCAGACCAGTGCAGGGTTTTGAACTGGTGACCTCAGGGTTCCCGGGTCGACGCTTTATCCACTGCGCCACCACTGGTCAGGCCTGTACAAGACAGATTTTGTCTTTTCTTTTTTCTTTGCTCTCACACAAACAGCAGACATTTGGAACTTAAGTTTTTCTTATTTTGGAGTGGTCTGATTTTGCCATTGCTGAACTTACAATTTCTGCTTGTATTTCTCAACAAGATTTTTTTTTTTTTTACAGGGACAGAGAGCGAGTCAGAGAGAGGGATAGATAGGGACAGACAGACAGGAACGGAGAGAGAGGAGAAGCATCAATCATTAGTTTTTTGTTGCCGCCGCAACACCTTAGTTGTTCATTGATTGCTTTCTCACATGTGCCTTGACCGCGGGCCTTCAGCAGACCAAGCAACCCCTTGCTGTGAGCCAGCGACCTTGGGTCCAAGCTGACGAGCTTTTGCTCAAGCCAGATGGGCCCGCGCTCAAGCTGGCGAGCTCGGGGTCTCGAACCTAGGTCTTCGGAATCCCAGTCCGACGCTCTATCCACTGCACCACCGCCTGGTCAGGCTCAACAAGATTTTTAGTGATTTTACACAAGGCAGTAAATGCGAAAGTCAGTGTTTTTCAAAGTGTGGTCCCCATGTCCATCGCATGAGACTCACTTGTGCTGCCTGCTTGCAAGGCAGGTGAGGTCTGGATCTCATCTCACATTGACTTACCAGAATCTCTGTGGGTAGGATGTAGGAATTTTTTTATTTTAAAGGAGAATGTTTTTTTTGTTATTTTTTTGTTTTTTTTAATATTTTATTTATTCATTTTAGAGAGAGGAGACACAGAGAGAGTGAGAGAGAGAGAAGGGAGGGAGGAGCAGAAAGTATCAACTCCCATATAGGCCTTGACCAGGGAAGCTCAGGGTCTCGAACCGGCAACCTGTGCTCCAGGTTGATGCTTTTACCCACTGTGCCACCACAGGTCAGGCGGATGTAGGAATTTTTGTAAAGATTTTTACAGAAGTGCGCCCAGGTGATTCTGAAACTTAAGATGCTTCAGAACCACTGCTCCAGGGGTTTGAGAGAGTTGGCTCCCAAGAGTCCTCTCAAGCCCTTATTTCAATTTTAGATCTTGTTCAACCCTTGGCAGGTTGTTTGGAAGAACAGAGTTCTCCAGAATGGACCTCAGCCCACTCACCCAGGTGTTCTGCTCTGTTAAGTACTGAGTCTCTGCTTTAATGTGTCCTATTTCTATATTTACCTATCTTGCTAAATATTGAACATTCACAAAATTTTCCATGCTATACTTTTTCTTTGTTCGGTCTCCTGTGGACCATCATCTAAAAAGGTAATTTAGGGTATATGGAAGGAGAATGGACAGGATAATTTTGTGTTTTAAATATGTAGCTATACCCTTATGTTAATTGATGTGGGAACAAAAATTCACTTTTCTTTTGGAAATTTTGGGTGTATATAAAACTTTAAATGTTTCTACTTTTTATGCTTTATGCAAATCCAAGAATGTAGAAATTGCTCACTTAAAGCTAAGAAGTACTACCTGACCCGAGAATCTCTGCAAACCTTAAGTTTCTTCAGTGAAACTTTACCTCTGTCTTCTCACCAAGGCCACAGGTGCCCTTTTTTTCTTTTAATTTTTAAATTTTATTTAGAATATTAACTTTAATAGGGTGACATTGATCAATAAAGGTATATAAGTTTCAGGTGAACATTTCTGTACCATTTGAACTGTTGATTATATTGTATAGCCCTCACCCAAAGTCAGATCATTTTCCATCATCTGATATTTGTCCCTCTTTACACCTTTTGCCCCACCTCACCACTCCCCACTGCCCCATGTTCCCTTCCCCCTCCCCCACATTCTCTTCCCTCTGGTAACCATTTCACTTTTATCTATGTCTATGAGTCTCAGTTCTATATCCCACCTATGTGTGAAATCAAACAGTTCTTAGCTTTTTCTGATTTACTTATTTCACTCAGTCTAATGTTCTCAAGGTCCATCCGTATTGTCGTAAATGTCACTAGGTCATCATTTTTTATGGCTGACTAGTATTCCAGCATATATATATGTACCACATCTTCTTTATACAATTCTTTATTGAGGGATACTTTGTTTGTTTCCTTGTCTTGGCCTCTGTGAATATGCTGCAATGAACATGGGGCTGCATGTGTCTTTACGTACCAATGTTTTTGAGTTTTAGGGGTATATACCCAGTAGATGGATTGCTGAGTCATATGGTCTTAGTGTTTTGAAGTACCACCATACTTTCTTCCATAATGGTTGTACTAATTTGCATTCCCACCAGCAGTGAATGAGGGTTTCTTTTTCTCCACAGCCTCTCCAACACTTGTTATTACCTGTCTTGTTGATACAATCTAATCTAACAGGTTTGAGGTGGTATCTCATTGTGGTTTTGATTTGCATTTCTCTCATAGGTAATGAAGATGAGCATCTTTTCGTATATCTGTTGGCCATTTGTATTTTTTCTTGGGAGAAGCATCTGTTCATGTCCTCTTTTCAATTTTTTATTGGAATGTTTGTTGGTTGTTGAGTTTTGTGAGTTCTTTGTATATTTTGGATATTAGGCCCTTATCTGAGCTGTTGTTTGAAAATATCTCCCGTTTAGTTGGCTGGCTGTTTTGTTGTCAGTTTCTTTTGCTGTGCAAAAGCTTCTTAGTCTGATGTAGTCCTATTCATTTATCTTTGTCTTCACTTCCCTTGCCATTGGAGTCAAATTCATAAAATGTTCTTTATGGCCAAGGTCCATGAGTTTAGTACCTATGTTTTCTTCTACGTAATTTATTGTTTCAGATCTTATATTTAGGTCTTTGATTCATTTTGAATTAATTTTGGTACAAGCAGACAAACTGTAGTCAAGTTTCATTCTTTTGAATGTGGTCTCCAGTTTTCCCAGCACCATTTATTGAAGAGGCTTTATTTTCTCCATTGTGTGTTTTTGGCTCCTTTATCAAAGATGATTTGACCATATATATGTGGTTTTATTTCTGGGCTCTCTATTCTGTTCCATTGGTCTGAGTGTCTATTTTTCTGCCAATACCATACTGTTTTGATTATCGTGGCTCTGTAGTATAATTTGAAGTCAGGTATTGTAATGCCCCCAGCTTAGTTTTTTTTTCTTAGGATTACTTTGGCTATTCAGGATTTTTTTATTTTTATTTATTTATTCATTTTAGAGAGGAGACACAGAGTGAGAGAGAGAAAGAGAGAAAGGGGGGAGGAGCTGGAAGCATCAACTCCCATATGTGCCTTGGCCAGACCAGTGCAGGGTTTTGAACTGGCGACCTCAGTGTTCCCAGGTCGACACTTTATCTACTGCGCCACCACAGGTCAGGCTATTCAGGGTTTTTTATAGTTCCGTATAAACCTGAGGATTTTTTGTTCCATTTCTTTAAAAAATGACATTGGGATTTTGATGGGAATTGCATTAAATTTGTATATTGCTTTGAGTAATGTGGTAATTTTAACTATATTTATTCTTCCTATCCAAGAACAAATATTTTTCCATGTCATTGTGTCTTTTTTGGTTTCCTTTAACAATGCTTTGTAGCCTGGCCTGGTGGTGGCGCAGTGGATAGAGCATCAGACTAGGATGCGGAGGACCCAGGTTCGAGACCCCGAGGTCACCGGCTTGAGCAAGGGCTCATCTTGCCTGAGCAAAAGAAAAAGCTCGCCAGCTTGGACCCAGGGTCACTAGCTTGAGCAGGGGGTTGCTTGGCCTGCTGACGGCCTGCGGTCAAGGCACATGTGAGAGAGCAATCAATGAACAACTAAGGTGTTGCAGCAAAAAATTGATGATTGATGCTTCTCATCTCTCTCAGTTTCTGTCTGTTTGTCCCTGTCTTTCCCTCTCTCTGACTCTCTTTCTGTCACTGAAAGAAAAAAAAAAAACATAAAACAATGCTTTGTAGTTTTAATTATATAGGTACTTTACATTCTTTGTTATGTTTATTCCTAGGTATTTTGTTGTTGTTGTTGTTGCAACCGTAAAAGGGATTATTATTCTTTGAGTTCATTTTCTAAAGTTTTATTGTTGGCATATAAGAAAGCAATAGACTTCTGTATATTAATTTTGTATCCTGTGACCTTACTGTATTGGTTTATTGTTTTTTAATAGTCTTTCTGTGGAGTCTTTGGGGTTTACAATGTAAAGGATCATATCATCTGCATAAAGTGAAACCTTTACTACTTCTTTCCCAATATGAATGCCTTGTATTTCTTTTTCTTGTCTGATTGCTCTGGCTAGAACTTCTAGCACTATGTTGAGTAGGGGTGGAGAGAGTGGGCAGACTTGTCTTGTTCCTGATTTTAGAGGAAAAGTTTTCAGTTTTTTTGCCATTTAATATGATGTTAGCTGATGGTTTGTCATAAATGGCCTTTATTATGTTGAGGCATTTTCCTTCTATACCAGTGGTTCTTAACCTTTTTTGAGGTACCAAACCCACCAGTTTCATATGCGCATTCACCAAACCCTTCTTTAGTGATAAATAAAATATGATATTTTTTTCCAAATTTAGTTTTGCCAGTGTGAGACTAGAGTTGCTCAACTTGGCATTGCATATCATGCAGATAGGACGCTGACTTCCATCCCATTCCGTGATACATGTGAATCCATGTTGTACATATTCGTCTGACCATTTTCTTTTTTTGCTCGACATATTTAGTATGGATTAAAATATTAAGAAAGAAACCACACGACGTACAACTACGACAGCCGTTGACTACTGCGCACACTAAATTCCCCGCAGCACTGGTTGGCCAAGCAATGTAACGTGATCCTCTGCAGCAAGTGATGGCCAAGTGGGGCGTGTCATCACGACTTTACACAAGTGTGTCTTTACCTCCACGGCAGAGGCTTCTCTGAACCCCTGAGACTGACTCATCGAACCCCTAGGGTTCGATAGAACCCAGGTTAAGAACCACTGTTCTATACCCATTTTGTTGAGTGTTTTAAACATAAAATGATGTTGTACTTTATCGAATGCCTTTTCTGCACCTATTGATAGGATCATGTGGTTTTTGTTCTTTGTTTTCTTGATATGGTGTATTATATTAATTGTTTTACGTATGTTGAACCATCCTAGGGATTCAGGGATGAATCCCACTTGATCATGGTGAATTATTATTTTAATGTGTTGTTGTATTTGATTTGCTAGTATTTTGTTTATTATTTTTGCATCTGTATTCATTAGAGATATTGGTCTATAGTTTTCTTTTTTGTGTTGTCCTTGCCAGGTTTAGGTATGAGGGTTATGTTGGCCTCATAAAATGTGTTTGGAAGTATTGCTTCTTCTTCAGTTTTTTGAAAGACACTGAGTAGAATAGGAACCAAATCTTATTTGAATGTTTGATAAAATTCATTAGTATAGCTGTCTGGCCCTGGACTTTTATTTTTTGGGATGTTTTTGATAATTGTTTCTATTTCCTCCCTGCTTATGGGTCTGTTTAGGCTATCTACTTCTTTATGACTCAGTCTAGGAAGATTGTATTGTTCTAGGAATTTATCCATTTCTTCAAGATTGTTAAATTTGGTGGCATATACTTTTTCATAGTATTTTCGATAATTCTTTGTATATCTATGATATCTCTGGTCATTTCTTCTCTTTCAGTTTGAATTTTGTTTATATGAGTCCTTTCTCCTTTTTCCTTAGTGAGTCTTGCCAAGGGTTTGTCAATTTTATTGATCTTTTCAAAGAAACAGCTCCTTGTTTTATTGGGGGTTTTTTGTTGTTGTTCTCTATTTCATTTATTTCTGCTCTGATTTTTATTATTATTTTCCTTCTGCTGGTTTTGGGTTGCCTTTGCTTTTCTTTTTCTAGTCCCTTAAGATGTGATGTTAACTTGTTTGCATGGGCGCTCTCTTGTTTGTTAAGCCTGTAGTGATATGAGTTTACCTCTTACTACTGCTTTTGCTGCATCCCAGAGATTCTGATGTCGTGTTGTCATTTTTTTTGTCTGTATATATCTTTTTTCATTTTATTTTACTTTATTGTATTTACATAGATTCTAGTGTCCCCCCGAATGTATTCCCCACTCCATGTGTTTCCTTGCCATCCTCCCCACATCGCCCTTCCACATTCCCTCCAGGATTTGCTTTTCTGCTCTTTCTAACACTGTGTTATATGTATATAATTTTACCAATCTCTTTCCCTTCTCTGATTCCATTCTATCATCCCCTTTCCCTCTGTCCGCTTTCCCTCTGGACTCTTTAATCCTGCCTCTGTCTCTATTCTGTTCCTCAGTTCATATTGTTCATTGGATTCCTCAAATGAGTGAAGTCATATGATATTTTTCTTTCTCTGCCTGGCTTATTTCACCCAACATAATAGTTTCTAGGTCCATTCATGTTGTCGCAAAAGTAAGTTTTGCTTCTTTTTCATGGCCCCTTAGTATTCCATTGTGTATATGTACCATAGCTTTTTAATCCACTCGTCCACTGATGGACACTTGGGCTATTTACATATCTTGGCTATTGTAAACAATACTGCCATAAACATGGGGGTGCATGTCTCCTTTTAAATCGTTGATGTGGTATTCTTGGAATATATTCCTAAAAGTGGGATGGCTGGGTCAGAAGGCTGTTCGATTTTTAATTTTTTGAGGAATCTCCATACTGTTTTCCACAGTGGCTGCACCAGTCTGCATTCCCGCCATCAATGCGGGAGGGTTCCTATTTTTCCACATACTTGCCAGCACTTATTATGTGTTGTTTTGTTAATGAGCACCATTCTGACTCATGTGAGGAAGTATTTCATTGTGGTTTTAATTTGCTTTTCTCTAATGATTAGTGATGTTGAGCATTTTTTCATCTGCCTATTGGCCATCTGTAGGTCCTCTTTGGAGAAGTATCTATTCATTTCTTCTGCCCATTTTTTGATTGGATTGTTTATCTTCCTTGTGTTGAGTTTTACTAGTTCTTTATAAATTTTGGTTATTAACCCCTTATCAGATGTCAAATATGTTCTCCCATTGTGTGGTTAGCCTTTTTATTTTGTTCATATTGTCTTTAGCTGTGCAAAAGCTGTTTAGTTTGATATAGTCCCATTTGTTCATCCTGTCCTTTATTTCATTTGCCCGTGGAGATAAATCAACAAATATATTGCTGCAAGAGATGTCAGAGAGGCTACTGCCTATGTTTTCTTCTAAGATGCTTATGGTTTCACGACTTACATTTAAGTCTTACCCATTTTGAGTTTATTTTTGTGAATGGTGTAAGTTGGTGGTCTAGTTTCATTTTTTAGCAGGTAGCTGTCCAATTTTCCCAATACAATTTGTTAAAGGGACTGTCTTTACTCCATTGTATGCTCTTAACCTCCTTTGTCAAGTATCAATTGTCCATAAAGGTGCGGGTTTATTTCTGGTTCTCTGTTCTGTTCCATTGATCTATATGCTTGTTCTTATGCCAGTACCAGGCTGTTTTGAGTATAATGGCCTTGTAGTAAAACTTATATCAGGAAGTGTGATACCACCAACTTAATTCTTCTTTTTCAAATTGCTGAGGCTATTTGTGTTCTTTTTTGGTTCCATATAAATTTTTGGAATATTTGTTCTATATCTTTGAAGTATGTCATTGCTATTTTAATAGGAATTGCATTGAATTTATAAACTGCTTTGGGTAATATAGACATTTTAATGATGTTTATTCTTCCTAACCATGAATATGGTATATGCTTCCACTTGTTTGTATCTTCCTTGATTTCTTTTATCAATGTTTTATAATTTTCTGAGTACAAGTCTTTAACCACCTTGGTTAAATTTACTCCTAGGTACTTTATTTTGTTGTTGTTGCAATAGTGAAGGAAATTGTTTTCTTAATTTATTTTTCAGACAGTTCATTGTTGGTATTTAATAATGACTCTGGTTTCTGAATATTAATTTTATATCCTGCCACCTCGCTGAATTTATTTATCAGGTTCAGTAGCTTTTTGACTGCGACTTTAAGATTTTCTATGTATAGTATCATATCATCAGCAAATAATAATAGTTTTATTTCTTTTCCAATTTGGATGTCTTTTATTTCTTCTTGTTGTCTGATTGCTGTAGCTAGGACTTCCAGAGCTATGTTGAATAAGAGTGGTGAAAGAGGGCACCCCTGCCTTGTTCCTGATCTTAAGGGGATTGCTTTTTTTTAACTTTTGCCCATTGAGTATGATGTTGGCTGTAGGTCTGTCAGAGATGGCCTTTATCATATTGAGGTATGTTTCCTGTATTCCCACTTTTCTGAGAGTTTTGATTATAAATGGATGCTGGATTTTATCAAACGCTTTTTCTGCATCTATTGATATTATCATGTGGTTTTTCTTTTTCCTTTTGTTATGTGATGAATTACATTGATTGATTTGCAAATATTGTACCAGCCTACCCCAGAATAAATCCCACTTGATCATGATGTATGATTTTTTTCATGTATTGCTGGATCCTGTTTGCTAATATTTTGTTGAGAATTTTAGCATCTAAATTCATCAGGGATATAGGCTTATAGTTTTCTTTCTTTGTGTTGTCTTTGCCTGGTTTTGGAATCAGAATTATGCTTGCCTCATAAAATGAGCTTGAAAGTTTTCCCTCCTCTTGAATTTTTTGAAATAGCTTGAGAAAGATAGGAGTTAGTTCTTCTTTGAGTATTTGGTACAATTTGCCTGTGAAGCCATCTGGCCCAGGGCTTTTGTTTGATGGGAGTTCTTTGATAACCGTTTTGATCTCATCTGTTGTAATCGATCTATTTAGGTTTTCTGATTCTTCCAGATTGATTTTTGAGAGATTATATTTTTCAAGGAATTTGTCCAATTTACCTAAGTTGTCTAATTTTTTGGCAAACAGTTCTTCATATTATTTTCTTACAATACTTTGTATTTTTGCTGTGTCCATTATTACTTCTCCACTCATTTCTAATTTTATTTATTTGAGTCTTCTGTTTTTTTCTTGGTGAGTCTGGTTAAAGGTTCATTTATCTCGTTTATCTTTTCAAAGAACCAGCTCTTAGTTTCATTGATCCTCTGTATTATATTTTTAACCTCTATGTTATTTATTTTTACTCTGATCTTTATTATTTGATTTCTTCCTCTACTTCCTCTGGGATTTATATGCTGTTCTTTCCTTAATTCTTTTAGTTGCAGAGTTACGTAGTTTATTTGATCTATTTCTCTCTTCCTAAGGTATGTCTTGTAATGCTCAAGACGGCTTTTGCTGTGTCCCATATATTTTGAGTTGTTGTATGCTAATTTTCATTTGTTTTAAGGAAATTTTTTATTTCTTCCTTGATCTCATTGTTAACCCATTTATTATTTAATAATGTGCTGTTTAGTTTCCAAGTTTATGAGTGTTTCCAGTTTTTCAATTGTAGTTGATTTCTAGTTTTATGCCATTGTGGTCAGAGAAGATGTCTGATATGATTTCAATCTTCTTATATTTGTTGAGACTCGTTTTTTGCCCTAATATGTGGTTCATCCTAGAGAATATACCGTGTACACTTGAAAATAATGTATATTCTGCTGCTTTAAGGTGAAAGGTTCTGAAGAGATCTATTAAATCCAGTTGATTTTGTGTGTCCCTTAATTTTTCTGTTTCTTTGTTAATTTTTTTCTTGAGGATCTCTCCAGTGATGTTAGTGGGGTATTGAAATCCCCTACTATTATAGTATTGCTGTTGATCTCACTCTTTATGTCCATCAAAGTCTGCTTTATTTATATATTTATGTGCTCCTATATTAGGTGCATAGATTTTTTTTTTCTTAACAGAGACAGAGAGAGTGGTAGATAAGGACAGACAGACAGACAGGAACGGAGAGAGGTGAAAAGCATCAATCATCAGTATTTTGTTGCGACACCTTAGTTGTTCATTGATTGCTTTCTCATATGTGCCTTGACCGTGGGCCTTCAGCAGACTGAGTAACCCCTTGCTCAAGCCAGTGACCTTGGGTCCAAGCTGGTGAGCTTTTTTTTTGCTCAAGCCAGATGAACCCACGCTCAAGCTGCCATCCTTGGGGTCTTGAACTTGGGTTCTGCGCATCCTAGTTCGACACTTTATCCACTGTGCCATTGCTAGGTCATGCTCTTTCGGTTCTTTTTTAATGGGGCTTTCTCTGCTTCTTGAATTTGTGTGACTCTTTCCTGTATCAATTTAGGGAAATTTTCACCTATAATTTTTTTAATCAGTTTCTCTATTCCTTGTTTTTCTTTTCTCCTTTAGGAACCCCTATTATGCGGATATAGTTTCTCTTCATGTTGTCACAGAGCTCTCTTAGAGTTTTCTCAGACTTTTTAATCCTCTTTTTGCTGTTCTGTTTCTGTGCTTTCACTTATGTTGTCCTCTAAGTCGCTGATTTGGTCTTCTGCTTCATCCAGACTGCTTTTAATTTCCTTTATTGTAGTCTTCATTTCTGATATTGTTTGTCCTTTTTATCTGGTTCTTTTTTATAATTTCTGTGTCCTTTTTGATTCTTACAATTTCTTTATTTAGGTGCTCAGTAGGTCTATCCATTGTAGCTTTGAGATATTTAAGCATCCTAATAATCATTATTTTAAATTCTGCATCCGGTAATTTGTTTCCTTCCATTTCATCCAGGTCTTTTTCTGGGGATATTTTTGTTGTTGACTCATGTGGCTTAAGTTTTTTTGTCTTCCCATTGTTTCTGTGTGTGGTTTGCTGTCTTGTTGGAGTTATGTTCTTTTTATTTAGTAGTGCCGCTTTAAAGTCTTAATTGTCCTACTTTCAGTTTGCTTTTAGTTTGATTATCTCAACAGGGAGCTTGTTTTCTGATCTCAGCAGGGGGCTTAGTTGAAACTATATCCAGGAATGCTGTGGGTGTGACCTCTGAGAAACTGAAGGGGTATTCTGCCAATTGCTCTCTGGGTGCCAAGCACATCTTGGGTATCAGAAGGAGGACGTGTAGCTCAGGTCTCCCTGGAAGCCTGGGTTACTGTCCCTCCTCCTTACTTTCTCCTTTCTGCTATGAGCTTTGCGCTAATTGTAGCTGGAAAGCTTTTTGGAGGTGGGACACCCAGAACTACGCTAGGCTTGTGCTCTGTGGAGGAGTCAACTCCTCCCTCTGCTATGGTGGCCTCACTGGAGAATGAGTCAGCTTAACTCAGGTCCTTCCAGGCACTGCTCTCCCTGTCTCCATTTATCTGGTTCTCCCTTCTTTCCTCGTGTAAGACAAATCAGTCCTCTCAGCCCTCCTCGGCCCCAAGCCCCAGCAAGTGGCTATGAGCGATATTTTCTGCTCTGTCCCTTTAAGACACCCCATCCGCTTCCCACATACAGAACATTCGCTCTTCTGCCCACTTAGTGCTGTCTCCTCCAGTCCCTGCGTTTCTCAACTGGGTCTCCAGTTCTGAGACTGAGGGCCCCCTTCTCTCAGGGTCTCTCACCTTGTAATGAGAGCCCTTCTGGACCCTCATCCTCATCCTCCTCTTGCTCCTGGGAGCAGGGGAGCCCCCACCGCATCCCCACTCTCCCTACCTGGATTGGTGTGGATTCTTCTGTGCTCCTTGGTTTTTGAGGCCTGTTCTTTTAGTCCAAAGTTGTTTTTTCACGATGATAGTTCCTAAATTAATTTGTAATTGAGTTTGGTGGTGGGAGCTGGCTGTCTGTGCGTCTGCCTACTCCACTACCATCTTGGTGGCCTGTATATATATCTATTGAATTCTTCTTTTATTTCTTCTTTGACCCAGTCAGTTTTTAGAAGAAAAAACTGTTGTTTAATTTTCCCATTTTTGTGGGGTTTTTTACTTCTTTTTGTTGCAGTTGAATTGTAGTTTCAAAGCTTTATGGTCAGAGAACATGCTTGGTATAATTTCAATTATTTGAATTTGTTGATGTTAGTTTTGTGGCCTAACATATGGTCAATTCTTGAGAATGTTCCATGTACACTGGAGAAAAATATATACTTGACGTTTTGGGATAAAATGTCCTGTAGATGTCTATCATATCCAGTTGTTCTAGTGTTTAATTTAAAGTCAATATTTCTTTATTGATTTTCTGCTTGGAAGAACGATCTAGAGCCATCAGCGGTGTATTGAGGTCTCCAAGTGTAATTGTATTTTTTTTGGTTTTTATTTTTAAATCAGTTAGTGGATATCTTATATACTTTGGTGCTCTTTGGTTTGGTGAGTATTATGTCTTCTTGACCAATGTCCCCTTTATCATTATGAAATGACCATCTTTGTCTCTGATTACCTTTGCTTAATATGTGTATGGCTACACCTGATTTTCTTTGGATATTATTTGCTTGGATAATTGTTTTCCAGCCTTACATTTTGAATCTGTTTTTGTCCTTATAGCTTAGATATGTTTGTTTCTTGGAGGCAGCATACAGTTCAATTTTCTTTTTTGATCCACTCTGTTACTTTGTGTCTTTTTATTGGTAAGTTCAGTCCATTTACATTTAACATAATTATAGACACTTGAGGGCTTCCTATTTTCATTTTATATATTGCTTTCTGATAGCTCTGTTTCTTGTTTAGTTCTTCTCATTTGTTTTTGTTTGGTTGTATTCCATACTTCTTTCCTCTGTTTCTTCCTTTTTTAAGCCATGTGTTTCTGTAGTGGTTTTTTAGGGGCAGTTACTATTCGGTAATTAAAATAATATATATCATATTCATTGTAGTACATTTTCTCATGAGTGCTTCTGCACTCCATCCTTCTTTGCTACTGTTAATCTTTGTCCTCTCCCTGTTTTTGTTTTTGTTTTTGTTGTCATAGATTCTTGTTTTTTGTTGTGATCTTTTTGGAGCTTTTACTTGTGATTTTGTTTTTTGTTCTTTGTCTTTGGTCAGATAACACCCTTTAGTATTTCCTGATGAGGGGATTTTCTGATGATAAATTCCCTCATCTTCTCTATATCTGTAAATGTTTTTATTTCCTCTTTATATATTAAGGATAGTTTTGACGGACATAGTATTCTTGGCTGGAAGTTTCTCTCTTTCAGTACTTTAAATATTGGGGTCCACTCTCTTCTGGCTTGTAGAGTTTCTGCTAAGAAATCTGATGATAGCCTAATGGGCCTTCCTTATATGTTGTATTCTTCTTTTCCCTGGCTGCCTTGAGGATTTTTTTCTTTGTCATTGGTTTGTGATCATTTCATTACAATGTGCCTTGTAGTACTGTTTGGGTTAAGGTAACTCGGTGTTATGTTTGCTTCTTGGATTGAAGGTTCTAATTCTTTCCAATGGCTTGGGAAGTTCTCATTGATTATTTGTTTGAATATGTTCTCCATTCCTTTTACTTTCCCTTCTCCTTCTGATATACCCATTATTCTTATGTTGCTCTTTCTGATGGAGTCAGACAATTCCTGTAGGACTTTCTCATTTTTTAAAATTTGTGAGTCTCTCTCCTCTTCTCTCTGTAGTGTCTCTAGTTGCCTGTCTTCTATATCACTAATTCTCTTCTCAATCTGGCCTGTTCTATTAGCTAAGCTTGTTACCTTGCTTTTCAGTTCATGGATTGAATTTTTCATCTCTGTTTGGTTTCTTTTTATGGTTTCAACTTTTTGGTGAAGTATTCTTTTTTTAATTAAATTGTTTTATGAGCTCTCTAAATTGCCTTTCTGAGCTTTCTTGTATTTTACTGAGTATTTTTAGGACTTCAATTTTGAATTCTCTGTCATTAAACTCCAAGGTTTCCAAGTAATTGAAATTTCTTTCTAGAGATTTTTTATCATCTATCTGAGCTTCATTTCTGTCTTTTGTTTCCATTATATTTGATTTCTTTTTCCTTAATGGCACTTTAGATAATTAAAAAAATAAAATAAAAATTAAAAATTCCATAATGATAAATGGAACAAAAACTACAAAGAACAAGGAGCAGGAACTGAGGAAAAATGACAAAAGAGAGAAAAAATGAAGTAAAAACAAGCAAAATGGTACAAATAAAAATATTAGTCCAAAATATTATTATTTGATGATAAGTGATGATCAAATGAGAGAAAAAGGAAAAAGAGAAAGGAGAAGAAACAGGAAGAGAGAAAATGAAAGAAAAAACAACAAAAAGAAGTAAATGTTTCTGAATTGAAACCGTCACAAATAACAAGAATGAAAATACTAACAACTGTGGATAATGAAGTTCAAAATGAAAAGGAAAAAAAGAAAAAGGAAGAAGATAAAATGACCAAAATGGAAAAAACGTTACAAAAATGTAATTTTTTTCTGTTTTTGAGAGGTAACTTTTCTTTTTTTTTTTCTTTTCCTATCAGGTGGCAGTATACTACAAGTTTTGCCCCTGTGGCACTCTTAGGCAGAGGTCTGCTGGTGTGTCTGTGGCAATGATGTAGGCTGGCCCTCAGTCCCATTGGTAGGCGGGACTTGTTAGGGGTTTAAGGCTCTGACAGTGGGAGTCTCAGCTTTCCAGGCACCTCTCCCCATGTCCCCCCCCCCACTTGAGCTAGCAGCCTGGGGATTTAGCTGTGAGATTCGCCCCAGCCTCTGTCTGCAGAGCAAGAGGCTCTAAGAGCAGCCAGGTCCTTCCTCCTATACTGTTCAAAGTACAGTTCTGGGTAAGGCAGTGGCAACCAGAGCTACCAGCAAGAGCAGGCAGGGCTGAGCGCTGATTGCAGATCTAGTGCCTTTCTATGGGTCCACGGGCAGGTCCAGCATGCCTTAGTGTGCCTCGAGTCTAATCTCCACAGACTTTTTCCTCATGCACTGTTTGATAGCCTACAGTAAGCCACGTGCATGTCCAGCCCCCACGACTCCAGCAATTCACACAGAGGCCTGTACCCACCTCCTCAGGCACCCAATGCTTGTGATTTCAGTCAGAGCTGGGAATGCACTCAGAAGCCTGCATTGGCCCACGGAATCACCCATCCCTGAAAGTCTCAGGCCAAGGGTTTTGGCCCATGTGCGCACCCCATGCTGGTGATCATGGAGCCAGGAATGCAAAAAGGTGCTGACAACAGCCCACGTAGGTTCCTATCACTGATAATCTTGGGCTAAGCTCTCCGTGCGGGTGATGCTAGGTGTAGCCACTCGCACACTGCCAGTGACGATATCGTGGAGCCGGGAATGCACAAAGATGCTGTCACTGGCTCACACGGGCACCCTTCGCTGGAAATTCTAGGTGGAGCCCACCGCAACGCACAGACCCCTGTCAACAATCTCTGGCAGAGTTGGCGTGTTCTTTCTTCTGCTTAAGCACCTACCCAAACTCAGCTCCTTCCCCTCTGCCTCAGACCCTCCACTTCGCTCAACTCCAGACAAAAGAGCCCCTTCCTCAGATCAGTGAGGGAAAAACAAAATAGCACATTCTCCGTCTTATTTCCTTCAGAGTGGATTATATATTCAGCCACCTTTTCACCCAATCATACCTTTGTCTGGTGTGTGTACATTTCAGGTGCTCCTGAGCTTTTCTCTCTGTGTTTAGTTGTTGAATTTGTTGAAATTTCAAGGGGCGAGATTGGGGGTGTACCTGATGGTGCCATTTCTCTGATGTCACTCTCGCCCTTAGTTTTCACTCAGGTTATTTTTAGAACTGTGCAATTAGGAAATCTCCTGAAGTTCCTTTGCTTTGAAGGACTACATTCTGAATGTGGAGGGATAAATCAGCTTTTTGATTCAAAGGGGATAGAGAGAGGGGCACATACTATGTGTCCGGTACTACTCTGGACCCTGTGTACATTCTCATTTCCTCCTTGTGACAGCCATGCAGTGTTATCCCCGCTCTGCAGAGGAAGGGGCGAGTCAGAGAAAGGAAGGTTTACCCAAAATCATAAACTTCTCCAGAAGTAGAACCAGGATTTGAACCCATTTGTGTCAGCTTCCAAAGCCATATGTTTTTTCCTGCAGCAGTGAAGCGAGGGTGGCAGTAGTGGCCTTTATTTCCAGATGGCAGAAGGGAAGCCCCAGGTACAGGAACTTATGCAAGGTCACAAGGAGAGAGTTCAAGATATGCAGAGCTCCACATCTCTTCTGTCTTTTCCTAATTTCACTCTTTGTTTGCATGTTTCTCTCTTTAAAAATATATATATGTGCCTGACCTGTGGTGGCGCAGAGGATAAAGCGTCGACCTGGGAACACTGAGGTCGCAGGTTCACAACCCTGCACTGGTTCGGTCAAGGCACATATGGGAGTTGATGCTTCCAGCTCCTCCCCCCTTTCTCTCTTTCTCTCTCTCTCTCTCTCTCTCACTCTGTGTCTCCTCTCTAAAATGAATAAAATAAAAATAAAATAAACTTTAAAAAATATATATATATATGTATAAATATATATTTTAACATATATATGTATAAATATATTTATATATAAAGTAGTTATATATAAATATAATATATAAATAATAAAAAAAAAATTTTAACTCCCAATTTGAAATATTATGGGAATATATTTTTAAAACAGTAGTGGCCTGACCTGTTGTGTCGCAGTAGGTAAAGTGTCGGTCTGGAACGCTGAGGTCGCTGGTTTGAAACCCCAGGCTTACCTGGTCAAGGTACATATGGGAGTTAATGTTTCCTGCTTTTCATCCCCCTTATCTTTCTCTCTCCCCTACTCCCCTCTCTAAAATGAATAAATAAAATCTTAAAAAAAATTTAGTGGGCTCTCAAAGAAGAGCACTCTCAGCAAATGTGTTATGCATGAGGCACTTTTTTTGAAGTACGTGAGCAGGGCTAGTCTCAAGGCTATATAACACAGTGTTTGCAATTCTTCTGCATCTTTGAGCAGAATTTGCTGCTTATTGAGCACAGAGAAAGTTTCTGATGACTGCATACTTGAATTGAGTGCTGCAGGCCTGGTTTTCTTTTTTCTTCTAACATTTTATTGTAGAAAGTTTCAAATATGTAAAGACATTGAAAGAATAGTATATCGAGTACCCATGTACCCATTACTCAGCCCCAGCAGCCTTCAGGTTTCTGCCATTTGTGTTTCATCTGTCTCACTCACATACTCTCTTCCCTAGAGTTTTTAAAAGCAATTTCCACATATATCATTTAACAGGGCATTCTCTCTCTCTCTCTCTCTCTCTCTCTCTCTTTCTCTCTTTTAAGGTGCAAATCATTGGAAGTTTTTATTGGATTCTGTACAGAAGAGAAAAGCTTAGTTGTCGAATACTACAGATTTCTGGCTTTGGGCTAGGTGGTGGTGTGAAGACAGAACTCCCTCCCCACTAATCCCCAGGGTCAGGCTGCTTATCAACGCAGCAAATAGGTCTGGAACCTGCACAAAGTATGAGAGGGAGGCCCTGGCCGCAGGGTCTTTCTTGAGAGAGAAGAGAGTTGAGCCTACTGGCTAAGAATACAGCCTTTAAAATTATTTTTTAGGCCTGACCAGGCGGTGGCACAGTGGATAGAGCATCGGACTGGAATGCGGAGGACCCAGGTTCGAGACCCCAAGGTCTCCAGCTTGAGCATAGGCTCATCTGGTTTGAGCAAAAGCTCACCAGCTTGGACCCAAGGTCGCTGGCTTGAGCAAGGGGTTACTCTGTCTGCTGAAGGCCTGCGATCAAGGCACATATGAGAAAGCAATCAATGAACAACTAAGGTGTCGCAATAGCAACGAAAAACTGTTGATTGCTGCTTCTCATCTCTCTCCGTTCCTGTCTGTCTGTCCCTATCTATCCCTCTCTCTGACTCTCTCTCTGTCCCTGTAAAAAAAATATATATATATATATTTATTTATTTATTTTTAGGCTATCATTTATTGAATGCCTAATTATACACTAGATACTGTGCGAAATGCTGTAATGCTTGCAAATAACTGTGATGTAGGTTTATCATTTCCTCTTTTACAGAAGATGAAATGAAGGCTCCTGGAATTTAGTAATTTACTTGAGTTCAAGTAATTTGCCTGGCAGTTAGGAAGTGATGGAACCAGGATTCAAGCCCAGGCGTTTGGTCAACCCTCTGTGTACTGCTTCCTGTCCCAGTCTTTGCTGTTTCTTATAACCCCAGAAGAGTTATCTTCTATGGCACTGCCTGTCATGTTTACCGAAGTATAGTGGCCAGGGATTTCTTTCTGTACGTAGTGCCAATAGCAAGGCCAAGCAGTGTCCGCATTTATCACTGATATAGGAAGGATGTGTGAAGGGGATGGAATAGGGTGATGGAAGGGGAGATGAGAGAAGAAAAATGATGCAAATGAAGTATTGTGGCACTTTTGAATTGACCCTGGCCTTGTGTTCTTGCTATTCTTAAATTTTTCCCCTTCAAAGTTGCTATTGTTTTTACATAAGCAGAAATAAATAGAAAGTAGGGGAGAGAGATTGTGGTACGATTTTTCCCTGGGCCCTTTAGTCTTCCCTGACAGTCCCTGGTGTCAAGAGCAACAATATCAGGTGCCATTCATTGGTACCAGAGCCATAGGTTGCCTAGGGTCTTTGGGGGCCTCTCTCCCTTCTTTTCTCTCTTGGTAAGACAGAAGGCAAGTCTCCAGTGTATTCTAATCTCCCTGCTCATCTCATTGAAATCTACTGGAGTACTATGCCTTTGTCTTCTCTCCGGCACGGGGCACACATCGCCAGTGTGCCTGGGCTTCCCGTATGGTGTGTAAGGCTATTATTTGCCTGTTCCCAGGCAGTTCCTAAGAGCAAACCAGGTCAGAGCCCATGAGTCTTTTCTTTAATCATCTTTTACTCTTCTTCTCACTTGTCTTTTTTAACTCTCTCCCCTCTTATCTCAAACTAGTGAGTTGAGTGAAAGAAAGGCCAGCCTTATTTGTAGAGGAGAAAGGACAAAGAACTGAGATATTTGTAGAGGAGAAAGGACAAGGAACTGAGGTAGAATCAGTGGTTGAGACCTCTCTGTATTAAGCTTGCAGCATTCACCTGTGAGGGTTATATATGTCACTTTATTGTGGCCCGTGTGCTTTTTAAGAACACCTAGGGGCCTGACCAGACTTTATGATGCAGTGGATAGTGTGTCAGACTGGGATGCAGAGGACCCAGTTCGAAACACCAAGGTCGCCAGCTTGAGCGTGGGCTCATCTGGCTTGAGCACAGGCTTACTAGCTTGAATGCAAGGTCGTTGGCTTGAGCATGGGATCATAGACGTGACCCCATGGTTTCTGGCTTTGCTCAAAGGTCGCTGGCTTGAAGCCCAAGGTCACTGGCTTGAGCAAGAGGTCACTCACTCTGCTATAGCCACCCAGTCAAGGCACATATGAGAAAGCAATCAATGAACAACTACAGAGCTGCAACAAAGAATTGATGCATCTCATCTCTCTCCCTTCCTGCCTGTCTGTCCCTATCTGTCTCTCCCTCTCTGTCTCTGTCACAAAAATAAAAAAGGACCAAGGGGATGGTGGGGCTTATTTGGGACTAGTGGGTGATAGAGAAAGGATCAGTGACCAAGAAATTAAACTTGGATTACTACTTACTGTTACTGGTGGCCTTAAGCAGATCTCATATTACTCTGAGTTTCTGTAAAATGACTAGTTTTTAAAGTCTAAGGTGGCTTCATCATCATCATCACTGAGATCACTGTAACCTGGTTGGAGAAGAGATGAGGAGAAACATTAGCCCCTTTCCTTAATTATGAGAGTAGATTTGATTTCTACCCCTTAGGTATAGTGAAAGTAGAGGGTTAAAGTTGCATTGTGAGTTCCCTTCTAGTCCTAGCAGTTTTGGAGACAGTTTCTCTTCTATCTTCATTTGTGTATCTTTTTTTAAGTAGAAAAAGGGAGTGAGGCTGGCAGTTGGGATAAAGGATAATCTCAGAGTCCTCGTTGGTGGTTGGGATAAAAGATCATCTCGGAGTCCTGTCCCAACCTCGGAATGGGCATGAGACCAGAGGCAAGATGTTCAGGGTGCTGGGAAAGGATTCTGTATTCTTGTGTCCTTTCAACAGCTCTTCATGGTGGTTTAGTGCCATGGTAACACTGTTCTCCCTTCCTTTTTGTTTTCTAGTACCTCAACATGCTAAGAACTTGTGAGGGCTACAATGAAATTATCTTCCCCCACTGTGCCTGTGACTCCAGGAGGAAGGGGCATGTTATCACAGCCATCAGCATCATGCACTTTAAACTTCATGCTTGCACTGAAGAAGGGCAGCTGGAGGTGAGAGTTCAGCATGGGGTTGAGGCTAGGAACACTAGGGATACTTGGATACTCACTTGCTATGTTTTAGTTCCTTGTGGGTGGTGGTGGTGCTGGCATGAAGTCAAAACAGTTTTGATTGGGTTAGATAAATACACACTGGACTCACACTGATCACACCTTCACACAGTACACTGACTTATTCTTCTGTCACAGTCTTGTCCCTGTAATGATCAAACATCTGCATTCGCTTCTGTTCTGCTGCCTGGTTCATAACTATCCTATGTAAGGTTCCCAGCATTCTCAAACTTACACTCTTGTTCTTGGTTGTTTAGAACCAGGTAATAGCTTTTGAGTGGGATGAGATGCAGCGATGGGATACAGATGAAGAAGGAATGGCCTTCTGTTTTGAATATGCACGAGGAGAGAAGAAGCCTCGATGGGTTAAAATCTTCACACCATATGTAAGTGGTAGCCAGGGAAGCATGCTTGGGGAAAGTAAGAGTGGGCTTCAAGTTTTCCTCACACTAAATGCACAAGTGGAGAGAGCTATAGAGGTAGCAGTGGTCTTGAATCAGAACCTGTTAGAATTCTAGAGCCCCAGGTTCTTCCTGTGTTTCCTTGAGGCCCAACTATGATTGGCAACTTTACATCCTGCTTGACTCACAGTTAACACTAGAAGGAGCCAGAGAATAGTAGAAGAGCCAGACCTGGGTTCTGTGGAGCTTATCTGGGTATTGCTGTGGGCTGAGCAAGTTTGGAAGGTGGGGTCACTGGGGGCAGAAGTTCAAAGGCATGGCCCTGTGGTACCTGGTCCAGAGAAGTCAGTGGGTATTGCTATGTTTTTTTTTGTTGTTGTTGTTTTTCAGTTCAATTACATGCATGAATGCTTTGAGAGGGTGTTCTGTGAGCTCAAGTGGAGAAAAGAGGTAATTCTAAACAATCTTGAGTGGATTTTTTTCATCTTTGTTTAAAATGTTTAGACCTATGGCCAGATATCTGGGGACCCCCACCCATCTCCATCTTCCTGGGACTGATGATCCCATGTGAGCCATGATACACTTCCAGAGAGGGCTAGTTAGCCTTGCTTCTTACCTTGTCTAGAGGATGGCTACTGGGTACAGGCTGTGCCGTCTCTCATGACTTCATGGACCCTCCTCTGCCTGTTTTTATAAGATCACCCTCTAAGCTGTTCCTGACCCAGGAGGGCAGCTGTCCTCAGTTTTAACTGCCCTAACTGGATGAGTCACAAGTCTGTCTAAGCTAACCAGGAATATGGATTTGTGGGCAGAGTTTTGCTCCTGCTTTACTGCTGTCTGTATATGCCTGCGCTGGAGCAGAATTTGGAAGATTCTGAATAATTAGCCACTTAGTTCAAGGAAAATATTTCCAAGGTCCAGCAGGTAGAGTCAGGACATGAACATGTATATTCTCTCTCTCTCTTTTTTTTTTTTAATGGGGTGACATCGTTTAATGTAATTTCACAGGTTACAGGTTAAACAGGTATATTCTCGGGATAGTAGAAAGAACATTGGGCTTTGGGAACTAGATCTGGATTCTCTCAGCTTTTTTCTCTCTCTGATTTTGGGCAAATCAGTCTCCCTAAAGCCCAGTTTTCTCATTCTTCCTGATGTGTAGAATGGGAAGGCGGAGCCAGATAATTAATATCCAAGGTCTCTTCCGGCTCCAGAACACTAAATCTAGATGGGAAGTAATACTGGGGGAAGAGGCCAATCAGATCAAACCATCCAGTCGGATATTTTCTGATTCTATTTGAGTGGTTGCCTCCAGATGGGAGGAAACGTGGACATCCAAGGCTTCCCAATAACTCTTTTTTTTTTTTCCTTTCAGAACATTTTCCAGATGGCGAGGTCACAGCAGAGGGATGTGGCCACCTAGCCTTTCCTTCTCCCCTTCCCTTCTCTTCACCTTCATCCTCTTATCCCTTTTGTCTCCTATGTCAGACAGAATAACCATTAACACAAAAGAAAAGGAAAAAAGTCATTATATTCAAAACCCCTAAACTAAATATTATTAATAATCCTGAGTTTCATGTCTCTGGAATTGAGCCAGTAGAAAACAACAGATTGGTCAGCACCAAGAGTCAACTGATTAAGTAAGATAGGAAAAGAAGGAAGCCCAACCAACTCGCCAAAGGTATCTTTTGTCCTTCACCTACCTGGGCCTCACACCAACAGACTCTCCTTGTACTATATTTTTAAAACTGGAACTATGAACTCCATCCATTTGCACTATTCAGACATATATATGTATGTATGTATGTAAAAATTATATATACACAAATTAGCTGCACGTATATACATATATATTTGTTTTTAAATTTCATATTGATGGCAGTACCTTTTTTAGCTTGTGTTTTTACACACCTTTCACTAGAATTCATGACTTCTTTCTTGCTTTCTTTATTTTGAAACAAACTTTAAAAAGGAAAAAAAAATTTACAGGGAAAATACCTCTCCTCATGAAGGACTTGAAAAGTTTACAACCTGCTTGGGTTTCCCCCCTTTTGTTGTACTGAGTGAAGAGTCTGGCTCGTGGACTGGGGAGCAGGGAGCATAATTTCTTTATCTTTCAAGAGGCTGTGGGGGGAGAGAGGTGTGTTCCTAAAGAGCAGCAAAGCTGCAGGTCTGCAGGAGAGTCCACAGACGAGGTGTGGTTTCTCAGTTCCAGAACATTTTTCCTGGCCCATCTGTGTCTCTCCCACTCATAGCTTTCCAGCCACATTCCACATCTTCCGCTTCCCTGGGCCCCTTGTATGCTTTCCTCAACTGACCTAGAATGGGGGGGGGGGAGCAGGGAGTGGGTTTAGGTGGTTGATGCCGCTGGAACCTAAAACATTTCACGGTCGTAATTTCTCATTTCCCTGCCTCTTCTGAAGCAGGAATAGTACTAGGGACCAGAGTTAAAGCTGACACCTTTAGGCACAAAGGTTGGACTTAGGTAGGGGAAAGGAAGGAACAAATAAATGCCCTCTGTTCATAAGCTTTTCCCTACCCAATCTGTGACCAATAACCACCTGTAACTATTACATTATCTGTGACTTCCTTAAACAGTTGTGTGGGGATGGACCTTACAGTATCCCCAGGCCTTGGGGAAACTTTGATGGGTCAGTGGTCTGTCAAAACCATAGCCCATTTAAGCCAGCTGAGGACCCAGGAAGGAGCAGTAGGAATATGATTGACTTGGGTTGGATCTCAGCTTTTAACTGAAAGGAGACTGAAGGAAAACCTTTTTGCCACTTAAAAAGCTTCTAATCTGACCTTGCATTAGCCCACTGGAGATCAGGAGCCAGGGCTGAGTAGAATAGGAAGACAGTCTCAGCCCCAGGCTCTATCTTTAGATATTGCACTGGGAGCTATAAGTCAGGCTCTTGTTCAACTGAAACACATCTATCTTTGAGTCTTCTTTTCTTTTTCCCTTCTTCACCTTCTAAACAGAAACCTCCATAGGTGGCATCTTTTGCTTTGTCTAGCTGGGAGACAACCAGAGTGGGTTGTAGTCAACTGCCCTGAGCAGTGTTGGGGTGGTTTGAAGTTTCTTTGTTTGTAACTTGTTTTTGCAGATCATTGTGAGATCAGTTTTTTTCTCACTCTTACCCTGGCAGCCATTTGCCCCAGGGGAGTATAGGATCATATAGCATACCTTGTCTTCTCTCCCCTTCTCCAAACCCAGGTGGAATCACAGAGTTCAAAGTGTATGAATGCTGACCCTTAAAATGTGCAGAGAATGATCCTTGATTTGACAGCTTTGACGTAAGATTAACTTCTTGGCTTAAATGAATTTAATAATGAGCCAGAGGACCCTGGAAAGAAGACATATTGATTTCCTACTCCAAAATGCTAAAGAGTATTTGTTCAAACTACTAAAAAATAGCAATTTGCCCCTGTTCCCTCAGAGTAGGCCAAGAATAAACAAATCCTGGAGGCCACGTGACAGCCAGGTGCTGACTCTTGATGTGAGCTGCCCCTTAGTGGGGGCTGCTTTGTCCCCTTTCTGACTAGAATTCACTTGGTGCTTTGGTGACTGGGTGAAGGCCCCATAGGGGGGCGGTCTGTTTGCGGAGTCTGTGCAGGAATGACCCTTACTGAGGCTGTATACTGACAGAGCATCCAGCTGCAGCAAGGTAGGGGAGGCTCCGGGCCAGCGCCTTGTCCTCTTCTGCGCACAGCGGCCTCCTGCCACGGAGGCAGTATGGCGCTCCAGACGATCCAGTTCTTCTTTGCATGAAGCAGTGTTAATGTGACGTTCCTTTCCCCCCTGCTCCTCGGTTCCTCTCATCCTTGCTCCCTTTCTTAGTCCTGGGTTCTGCCCAAGAAGGCTTCTTTTTCAGTTTCAGTCTCTGGGAAACGAAAGCCAGCCCACCCCCGCCCGCCCCCACAGAACCATCAGGGTTTTTCTGGTCTCCTGTTGTCCTCGCTCCACACTCGGTTTCTATCCTCTTTGGTAAAAGCTCCAAGTTTTTTATGGATCAGGAGAAGATGCAGGCCCTGAAAAGTCCTGTCCCTGTAGAAAGGTTCCCTGGGACCATGTTTTGGGCTCTGCTCTTTATATTTTTATTCTGCTCTCCATTTTTCTGCCCTCCCTTTGCCCTAGGCCTAAGCTCAGCACAGGTAAGTGCTCAGGGCAACTCCTAGGCCTGGACAGAGCTCTCAGGGAGGAATTAGAGAAATGTTTGACATCCCCATGTCTGGCCCATGTGGTTTCTTTTATTTACCAGGCCAGTAGCTTTGGGTTATCCCCTCTGGTAGCTCCTAACCCAATGCTTGGAGCAACAAGGTAAGAGCACTGACAGGAAGTGACACCTTTGCCTCATCTCAGAATTGCAGACTAATGGATCTGGCTCCTAAGAAGCAGTTTTCTTAAAAGGGACTGCATCCCAGTTAATCTGAAGTCCCAGACCTGGAGAGACTATCTTGCTCTCCATCGTGCTCTGGCTGGGTTGATGCAACAGTAGAAACCATTTGGTCTTTTGGACTCCCAACATCCCACTTGGTCCCTTTACCAGATTGATTGTGTCATGTTAGCTTCCTTTTCAAGGGAGGTTGATGTGCTTGAATACTGAGAGAGAGAATAGAGGCGATGGGTATGCTTAGCGTCTCACCTTCCTGTCCCACCTCCTGTGTTCCTCTTCTATACCTGAGCATGTCATGCCAGGCCTTACACCAGGACATCAGCTCTCTCCTCGGCAATAATCTCAGGTGTGTGGGAAGCTTAGGGCTCTGGGGGAGATCAGAATCGAAGAGGGAAGTAAAATGGGGTGAAGGCACTTGAAGAACTGCTCAAGTTGGACACCGATTTTATATCATGCCCCCTTTCTAAGCCCGTGAGCCGGGCTTCAGTTTTCCCTAGGCCATGCACACATTTAATTTATTTGAGAGAAACTAATTGTATTTTCACTGCAGTATCTTGTATTTTTTATTTGTGATTTAAGAAATGTGAAGAGAAAATACACAGACACATAATGGCTAACAGTGTTTCTTTCGTTCCTTGTTCTAGAGCTAACCACTCTAAAATTGTTTGGTAATGTCACTTAGTGTAATTAATTGTAACATATTCTTTTAAATAAATTGATTTATTGATGAAACTATTCTTTGGTTTCCTAGACTACAAATCCTTTGGGTTGTGTGGGAAGAAGTGAAGAGGGGCCTATAAGACTTGAGTTAAAATGGTCAGTCTGAAACTGGGAAGGAACATTTAACTAGTTCTCCCAAGTAAGCAGGGAAGCAGCCTTCAAGGGCATGTGATGAGGAAGGTGAGAGGGAGAGAAGCTGGGAGCCCTTGGCCTGACGCTGTGTTCAGTGGCTCCTTTGAGGATTCCATCCTCTCCCCCAGACCTCAGAGTTGATTGTGCCAGCCTGCACAAAGCCCATGTTGGCTCATAGGACTCCTTGCCCTCAACCTTATGCAGATAGAGCCTGGCAGAGTCCTTGGGACATATCTTAGTGTTAGGTTAAATCTTAGGGTGTCTGGTTCACTAGTGAAGGGGAAAGCCTCCTTCCGGCTTCTCTTGGCAACCGGCAGGTTGGTATAAACCCCGATTGGGTCTGACCTGGAGAGAACTCCAGCAGACTGACTTATCCCATATGAGATAGCTCACAGGCTAAGCCCCCACCCGGGTCTTTTTGTGGGCACTGGGAAGAGCCAAACCGAAAACACAAGGCTAATTTGTTTCAAAAGGAGCAAGTGTGCCAAAAAGGACCCAAATGCTGGGAAGGGTTGGAGTAGGGTATTTATAGGTTAGTCAGGGGTCTTGGTAAAAAAGCAGTTGACGTCACTCCCTCTATAGGTACAAAGTAATATTTTTTTGTATGTGGATTGGAGAGGTGCCCCAGCTTCTCCAAATTGTTTTATCTCCTGGCTCAACTGTCTAAAGGAGGCCTGTGCTAATTCAGAAGGTCCTGGGTGGGCCAGGCCAGCTGAGGCTTCAAGCCAGCCAGTCCCCCCTCCTCCCATTGGTTTGCACTGCCCTTCGAATGGGGCAAGGGAGATGGGGACTGATCTCCCAAAAGACTGCTATCAGAAGATAGTGCCCTAGGCCTGTAGCCTGGCTTTATTGTGATTTCAACTCCTCTAATTGTCAGGTCCCTCCCCAGTGTAAGTTTGCCCTGACTTTTTTGCAAAGATAAACTTTTTGCTACATTTTGAAGTGAAGGCCAGGAGGCCACTAAGGGAGAGAATAGCAAGCCAATTATCTACAGCCTCCCAGTGGGGGAGGAAAATGTGCTGCTTTGAGCCTGGGTGAGAAATTGGGTGAGGGGAATTTTAGTTTTAAAGGGGGCTCTGGTTTTAAAAGCCATCCTGAACCCAAACCTTACATTCCAGTCTTTTGTTGTTTATGGAAAAGGGACAAAGTTCTCTGTCTTCTGTAGCTGCTTCTAGCTGATTAGGGTCAGTGAAGTATGTCTAGGGAGGAGGGTGGACAGGAATTGGCTGGAGCCTGGAACAGAGTGGTGGCTTGAAATAACAGTCTTTCCTACAGACTGGTTTGTAAATGTCCTTAGGCGGTCATCTGCTGGGGCACTGGTTGGTACTGGTGTTGGTGCGCAGCCTGGAGGAAGAAAATGCCACTGGTGGTTCTTGTAACGTCTGTGTTTCAAATATATCTTTTTAAAAATTTCTTTATATTTATTCATTTTAGAGAGGAGACAGAGTGAGAGAGAGAGAAATGGGGGAGGAGCTGGGAGCATCAACTCCCATATGTGCCTTGACCAGACCAGTGCAGGGTTTTGAACTGGCAACCTCAGTGTTCCCAGGTCGGCGCTTTATCCACTGTGCCACCACAGGTCAGGCAACTGCTGTCTTGATTAGCCTCTGTATAAGAACTCTGGTGCATGGGGATGAAGCAGCAGCCTGCAAGAATTAATACTTTAGTGACGATTATAAGGGAGGTTTTAAGAGAGGGATGAACTGCACTGCCCTCCTGTGCTGAAGTTGCTAGGTCACTGGACTGGGTAGAGACTGGTTGTTAGGCATTATGTCAACATTAGGAGAGAACTATGTTAAAGTACAGTTTCCTGTCCAGTTAAGTAGGAAGGCAAAGGTAGGCATCATCACCACAGAGGAAGAACATTTCCTGTTGTGTTAGGCAGGGAGAGAGACGAATTGAGAAAAGGTGAGAAAGAGAATAGGAAGGTGTGCTTTTTCTTTTGCAGTTGTGCTGTCCAGGCTGATAGTGTAGACGCTTTTGCAGCACTGATAAGGGGAGAGAGATGGGTATTTACTTGCTGGATACAGTGAAAATGAGAGGAAACACCAGGGTGGGAGGTGATCTGGAAAAGGGGGAGGGAGAGATAAGAACAATTCAAAGAAGAGGCTTGTAATGTGGGAGAGGAAAATCAGACTGGTTGGAGAAAGCAGGCATTTGTCTCAGGAGGGACCTTGTGTGATTGGAAACTGCAGTGACAGTGATGTTGTATGCTGTTTTTTGCAATGGGCAGCTGAAATATTTTCTGATATTTTGGTGAAGCGTAAGGGGGGCTTGAGCTAGGAGAGTGTATAGAGTAACAGAGTTAGGGATGTATGTATTTAAACTGTCACGGATGTTAATTTCACATCCCTGGGCTAGGGTGAGTGTTCTGGTGTGAGCTACTAGTATATCTTGTTGGCTTTGCATAGTTTGGTAGAGGGAAAGGTGGTGTTTCAGCGGAGGGAGGGTGTTTCAGAAGGGAGAGTTTATGTAGTTTTGTAAGATAGACTAAGATTGTGGTTGAAAAATAGAGAATTATTTCCAGTGGATGGAGAAGAAACAAAGGGGACCAGGAATTTATGGAGGTTATAGAGAGGATAAGTCTTAGACAAAATAAGAAACGCGGCATGGTCGATCTGGTATAGAAATAAGGGAAGAACAGATTACAACCATGATGTGTTTTCAGTTGTAGTCTATAAAACTGCCTTGTAAATACTTGTTCCTCTGATAAAACCTGCAGCTTATACAAACCTGCAACTGACACAAACCTCATTTTCTATTCAGAAATAACAATCTTTCAAAACAACTTACTTTCTTTTCAAAAAGTACTTTCTTTTCATACCTTCATAACTTTTAGCATTAAAACCATACAATTTCTTTCCAATTAAGCAGAATTCTGCTTTCTAAAACCTTAACTTTTAGTGAGAACTGAGTCAGTAATTAGCAATTTTAGATGGATACTTTTATGAACTGTGGATGAAAAGTGAAAGATGGGGTAGCAAACTCAATCTGAGAAACTCACATGAGCCCTCCACAATGGCCTTGCAGATTTAGAGACTGGAACACTCAGGATGGTTTAATCAAACCTTTCCAGCTAAAAGTAGTTTATGATGGGTAGTCATATTTTAGGGAAGTGTTTTCTTTATTTATCCTTGGCAGCCTTTAAGGATGACTGAGAAAGGAGAGGGGGAATGGCTGCTCAGCAGGCGTTTGAATTTTAAAAGTGTCCCTTTTTTTCTCCCTTTTCTCTGAGGATCTGGCCTGACCCCTCCTACTTTTACAGTTCGCGGGGAGTCTGAAGAAATGTTAATTATTTCTATTCTCAGAACTACAGCTTTCAGACCTCTAGGTAGAGGTTTTAAGATATTTAAATGACCTGGCTTTCTTCCTTTTCTCTGAGTTTTTACTGTCTGGAAAAGAGGGACAAGATTTTTGACATGGGCTGGGAAATTTGGCCATCAGTCCCCACAAAAGAGACCTCAGACTATCAGAGGGGACCTTTGTACTTCAGTAAGCAAAATAAATTGTCCCAGTATTTATAAGGAAATAATTAGCCTACCTGCCACGACCAAGTTTCCTCTCAAGGCTCAGAAGGTGGGTGTCCATCCTCAGGCGTTTTAAGTCTTCAGCGGCCAGGCGCATCAGCTCCAGAAAGGAGGGTGCCGGCCTGTCAGCTCCGGAAGGGAGGGTCCAGCCAGTCAGGGAAGGGATGGGGTCTTACCGAGAGAGGTTCGGTCACAGTCCAACTTCCAGTGGAACCCACCGCAGAGCGGGCAAGGCTTTGGGGGCTGGCCTGGATTAGGGCACTTGCTGGCCCAGTGACCTTCACTGCCACACTTGAAGCAGGCACCAGGGGGGCATTACTGCTATCTCAGCCCTTGGCCTGAGGTCTCTTGACTGTTTAGTGGCTTTTGGCCCTGGTGGCTCTGCGGGCCCTTGATGGCCACAATAAGCAGCTGATGTTTAGATATCTTCTGGTTTTTTGCCTCCTCATCTGGGTTATTAAAGACAGTAAAGGCCAGTTTTAAGAGATCCCGTTGAGGGGTTTGAGGGCCATCCTCTAACTTCTGTAATTTACGTCTGATGTTGGGGGCGGACTGGGAAATGAAATTTATATGAAGGACTAGTTGTCCTTCTGTGCTAGAGGGGTCTAGGGTGGTATATCTCTGCGATAGGTCGCTTAGGGAAAAGGGACATGGACACGTACAATGCCCTCCACCCCAGCTACCTTGTATAAAGGGCACTCTACGACGAGCTGAGGTAGGGGAGGGCGCAGGGTTGGAGACCGTCCCAGAGCAGGTTTGTGCTGGTGAAGAAAGGGTTGGTGGCTGCAGCTGCCGGAAGGTGGGGGGGAATCAGGATGCTGAGGAGCAGAGGGAGCAAGAGGAGCAGGCGGGGGTGAGGGGTCCATGGTCGGCAGGATGGAAGGAGAAAGGAATATTTGAGAGGGAGAGCAAGAATCACAGAGAGTGGGTTGTGACCTGAGTACAAGAAAGACCTGGACACGGGATCTCGGACCACTTTCCGTTTCACCAGCAGAAATTATTAAGATTAGTTAGGGTGTTAAGATCAAAAGTGCTGTTTTCAGGCCACTTGGATGAATTGTCCAGTTCATACTGAGGCCAAGCAGTGTTGCAGTAAAAGATAAGGTGCTTTGGCCTGAGATCCTAGGCTAAATCTAGGGTCCGGAGGAGGCAGCCTAGAGGCGTTGTCTCGGGGATGGCTGACAGTTCCCCATGATGTAGTGGGTGAGTGTCCAGCAGTCTACAGGGAGTTAACGGACCGTCCAGGATGGTGGGACAAGGGAGGTGACCCTCTATGGCAGTCCAGCCAGAAGCAAGTCCCTGGCAAATGCCGGAACTACTCCTGACCAACCTTGGATTTTCAGAACAGTCCTGGATGACAGGATTAGAGATGCAGGAGGAGTCAGGAAATTCCTGCTTATAGAGCTGCTAAATTCACTCACCCCTGTGATTGTTGCCTGGTGTGGATGTGGCAAGGCGAAAGGAGAAGGCAGATCCCTGTGTCTGGTTTTCAGTTGTCTCCATGCAGGGGAATAAGGGAGTTTCCCCTCTTGGTGGGTTCAGGAGGTGGGGCCTGAGGGTCAGGAGTCCCTCAGCTCCACAGGGGAAGAGGAGGCAGGATCCTGAAGTTAGCCTGAGAGGGGCTGCCACCGCCTGCTGCTCCCAGGGTGGCAAAACCTCACCCCTCCCGGGGTTGGGGTTAGACCCTCCACTTGTCTTTGGCACAAATACCTCCCCTGTTTCAGCACCAGAATGTTAGGGTAAAGCTGCAGGTGTCCGGTTCACTGGGGAAGGGGAAAGCCTCCTTCCAGCTTCTCTAGGCAACTGGCAGGTGGGCATAAACCCCCGACTGTATCTGACCTGGAGAGAACTCCAGCGGACTGACTTAGCTCATATGAGATAGCTGACAGACTAAACCCCTTCCCGGGTCTATGGTTGGGCACCGGGGAGAGCCAGCTGAAAACACAAAGCTGGTTTGTTCCGAAAGGATTATTTAAAACACTTGGGAGCACATGCGGTGAGCGGGACCCAAATGCCATGCCCTGTCGGCACCCAGGAGGGGTGGAATAGTCAGGGGTCTTGGAAAAAGCAGCTGACGTCACCCCCTCTATATCAGTGGTTCTTAACCTGGGTTCTATCGAACCCTAGGGATTCGATGAGTCAGTCTCAGGGGTTCAGAGAAGCCTCTGCCGCGGAGGCCAGAATAAAGTAATACCGTAATTTGTTGTGAGTTCATGCACTTTGTTGGTTTTGTTCTTTGAGCAAGGAGATGTTCATGCACGGCTCATTTCGTGCACCAGTAAAAAAACATATACCTATTTCTTGAATTTGGGGGAAAAAATCATATTTTATTTATCACTAAAGAAGGGTTCAGTAATGCACATATGAAACTGGTGGGTTCCGTACCTCAAAAAGGTTAAGAACCACTGCTCTACAGGTACAAAGTAATACTTTTTTGTATGTGGATTGGAGAGGTGCCACAGTTTCTCCAAATTGTTTTATCTCCTGGCTCAACTAACTAAAGGAGGCCTGTGCTAGTTCAGAAGGTCCTGGGTGGGCCAGGCCAGCTGAGACTTCAAGCCAGCCAGTCCCTCCTCCTCCCATTGGTTTGCACTGCTCTTGGAATGGGGCCAGGGGGATGGGGACTGATCTCCCAAAAGACTGCTATCAGAAGATAGCGCCTTAGGCCTGTAGCCTGGCTTTTATTGTGATTTCAACTCCTCTAATTGTCAGGTCCCTCCCCAGTGTAAGTTTGCCCTGACTTTCACAAAGATAAACTTTTTGCTACATTTTGAAGTGAAGGCCAGGAGGCCACTAAGGGAGGAATAGCAAGCCAATTAACTAGTCTCCTAGTGAGGGTAGAAAATGTGCTGCTTTGAGCCTGGGTGAGAAATTGGGTAAGGAATTTTAGTTATAAAGGGGCTCTAGTTTTAAAAACCACCCTGAACCCAAACCTTACACTTAGTCCCCCAGCCCCCAGTAATACGTATACACTTTGTCATTTTTTAAGTGACTTCGGAGACTTCTCTGGCATCTGAACTGGCAGGTCTACATTCCTCCTGGTTTGTGCCAGCACAGTTCCAGGCACACGCCACGCTACTGAGAGTCAGGTGGTGTTAACTGTTCTTCGCTTTTACAGAGTAATATGTGGTGCGGGCCTGAGTGACCTGCCTTAAGGACACGGCTCCTTTCTGTGGTTATTAGTTCATGGGCTGAATCCGCTCTGAAAAATTCAGCCATTTGTATTAGGTCAGATATTTTTATTATTTATAGAAACCTTCCTGTTTTATTATTTTTATAGCCCCTCACCATATACTTTTGCTCCTTGATTGAAGGTCATGGAGCAAGGACAAATTTGATACTGACAGTTTAGGGAGAGACATTGTTCTGGGTCTTTTTTTTTACTCAGCCATCAATGTGGAGTAACTGGAATCTTAAAAATATCAGCATCCTAGTGGGGAGAATTTTTTTTTTCTTGAAAGAACCCACAGAGTAGAGAGTGAAATTCCAGAGTTAGAATTATGGAGGTCAAAGTTAATAAGCATTTTATGGATACCTGCTTGTGCAGGCTATGCTTTTAGATACCTACTGCCACAGAGGCAAACCTGAGCGAGAAATAGGGCAGCTCTCTGCCTCCTGGAGGAACGAGGTCTTTACAGATGACATAGATACAGGGCAGTGGAGGGTTAAGTGCTTTAACGACTAGACAAAGAAGAAGAAAGAACTCTGGATGAAGGCAGTTAAGGAAATCATGGTGAAGAAAGTGATGCTTAAGGCAGGGGTCGGGAACCTTTTTGGCTGAGAGAGCCATGAACGCCACATATTTTAAAATGCAATTCCGTGAGAGTCATTTAACGACCCATGTACGTTATGTATTATCCAATAAAAATTTGGTGTTATCCCGGAGGACAGCTGTGATTGGCTCCAGCCACCCGCAACCATGAACATGAGCAGTAGGAAATGAATGGGTTGTATGTAATACATGAGAATGTTTTATATTTTTAACATTTTTTTTATTAAAGATTTGTCTGCGAGCCAGATGCAGCCATCAAAAGAGCCATATCTGGCTCGCGAGCCATAGGTTCCCAACCCCTGGCTTAAGGTGTACGGTTAAGGTTGAGCAGATTTTCAACGGGAAGTCATTCAACAAAATATATTGAGCCACATGTGCCCCAGGCTAGTCGCTGGGAATGAAGAGGGGGATCCAACACTGACTAGTCCTATTTTATTTGAACATAGGGTGTGTAGGGGTAAAATGAAAGCTGAGACTTTGGAGAGCCTTGACTGCCAGGGTGAAGTGCTCTACAAAGAAAAAGAAAACCAGAGTTTTGTTGTTTTTAATCAGCTGTAGTTTAGAAATATTAATGTTTCAGGATATATACAGAAGATCAATTAAGAGACTGCTATGATCAGTAGGCCTGACCTGTGGTAAGACAGTGATACTTCCTGTTTCTCTGTTCTCTTTCTCCTTTCTCTCTAAAACTCAATAAATAAAATTTTAAAAAAGAAACTGCTATTATTAGTAAGTGGAGGCAGTGATAATTGAAAGGAGGGAAATAGATGTGAGAAAAATTGTAGAAGCTAAATTATTTATTTATTTATTTATTTATTTTATTTTTCTGAAGTGAGAAGCGGGGAGGCAGACAGACAGACTCCCACATGTATCCGACCAGGATCCACCCAGGAATCCCACCAGAGGATGCTCTGCCCATCTGTGGCATTGCTCTGTTGCAACTGGAGCCATTCTAGCGCCTGAGGCAGAGACCATGGAGCCATCCTCAGTGCCTGGGCCAACTTTGCTCCAATGGAGCCTTGGCTGTGGGAGGGGAAGAAAGAGACAGAGAGAAAGGAGAGGGGGAAGGGTGGGGAAGCAGATGGGCGCTTCTCCTATGTGCCCTGGCTGGGAATTGAACCTGGGACTTCCACACGCTGGGCCAACACTCTACCACTGAGCCAACTGACTAGGTCTTTTATGATTTAATAACAATTTATGTGAGAGGACTAAAAGATTCTGAAGGTTTCATGTCCATGTGACAGGAAGATAGAAATATTTTAAGAGTCGAAACTTTGGGGGAGAAATATTTTAGCTTTTGACCTAATAGGTCCATAATATAATTTAGGCACAGGTAAGAACTAGATCTCCAGTAGTTGTTTTTTAAATATTTTATTTATTAATTTTACAGAGAGAGGAGGCGGAGGTGGAGCGAGAAGTATCAACTCATAGTTGCTTCACTTTAGCTGTTCATTGATTGCTTGTTGTATGTACCTTGACTGGGCAAGCCCAGGGTCTTGAACCAGTGACCTCAGCATTCCAGGTCGATGCTTTTATCCACTGTGCCACATAGGCCAGGCCAGTAGTTATTCTTTAATTACTTGCTGAGCACCTCTAATGTTCTGGACCCTGTTCAAGGTGATGGGGATTGTGGTGAACAATGCAGAGTAGGTACTCAAATATCTGTGAATGAATTTGTAGAGATGACTGATTTCTATGGAGAACAAATTGTAGGAGAGCAGAGACAGATTAAGACACTGCAGCCCTCTAGTGGGAAAGGGTGACCTGTACAGTGGAGATGGAGAGCAGTTTTCAAGGGAGAAGCAGTACGGTTTTGCAGTGGATTGGATGGATAAGGAGATGTGAGAGAAACGGTGTAATCAAAGTGGCTTGAATGGGTTCATAGTGATACTCCTTACTAGTGATGAAGTGTGAGGGAGGAAGGTGCTCCAAACTGAGTTCAGGAGAAAAATTAGGCTATAAACACGTAGTTGGGAGTCATTTCTATTAAGGAGATTAGAGGATGCAGTATATTGGAGGGGAACCCTATACATGGGGAGCAAGAGGGATCAAGCTGACAAAAAAAAGGTACCTGAGAATGAGAATCTTCAAAAGAACCAGGAGCTTAGTTAGGCTACTCTAGTTCTCAGATATGGAGAAGAGAATGAGGCTTGTCCATGGGTGGGGATTCCTTCAGTCACAAACATAAGAAGCCAAGGCTGTGAAAAGCTTTGAAATTTTAGTAGGACAATTAAAAGACAAGATACCCTGAAAGTCAGAGAGGCTGAGGCTTTCCTAGCTACTGCAAGGATGGAAATGAGACACCATGCATGATGTTTATACATTTCAAAGCTCTAAAACTACAGGTGGGGGATGGAATGCATGGAAGGAATCACCCACAACATTCTCATCACCTAGTCCCCGTAACTAAGCATATTTTTCTAGATGTCTTCATTTCTATAACTGGAAGCTTCTTTCTCCCAATCCCTGCTATTAACCTGTCAGCTCCACTCTTCTGCCTCGAGAAGTTAGTTTCCTTCCTTCTCTTTATACTGCTATTAACATTTGAGCAGTCACTTGATTATTTTAGGAGAAACTAATGCCAAGTTTCTTTCTGCTTGATCTGAAGTGAGGTGATCCAATTGTCATTCCCTATTTCTGCTGTCCCACTTTATTACTGAAGCCTCTTCTGCTGAGATGTTAGCGAACTTCTGCAACTAACAGAACTATCCCTCCTATATACCCTTCCCACTATATTTGAAGCCAATATGCCTGAAAAATCTGTGTTGATACAAGAAACAATTAGTAGCTTCCTTTTCTGTCTCAGATGGCCTCCTATGTTTCTCTGTCAAAGGACCTAGAGAATCCCTACCCAGAAATTGTTTTGTTTCCTCTAAAAGATTCCTCTGTGTGTCTTTCGTCCCCATCGTTCAAGCTTAATTATCCACTGCATCTCTGGAGAAAATCGGGCTGCAGTCCTGCCGGGAGATGGGCAGCTAGGAGCAGTGACAGGCAATAAGTGTAGTTAGTCTTCAGTGTCTGTGTGAGGGGCTGCATGAGATCTGGCAGAACACCAGGAAGGAGGAACCTTCCCAGTCTTGTTATATCCCAGCCCCCACCTCGCAGGAGAGTACCCCAGCCAGTAAACCACTGGGAGATGCGGTTCGGACTAAAAGCCACCTTCTGTCTTTCTGTCCTGACCCAGAAACATGTGAAGCTACAGTGAGGCAGCTCAAGGAAAAATTCATAATGTTGATACCAACTTCTGCTGTCCTCCTCACATACTTCTTTCCATCTCTGACAGCACACGTATGCACATGCACACACACAAACCCTGTATCTCTATTTAACTAAGATTGCAGATGCTGTGTGCTTTGGCTAAGAATCCCGCCTGGCTTCTCTTCCAAGTAAGGTCTCATTTCTGATCTCTACCAATCCACGAGACTTTCCTTCCTATAGAGCAGGGATCCCCAAACTTTTTACACAGGGGGCCAGTTCACTGTCCCTCAGACCGTTGGAGGGCCAGACTATAAAAAAAACTATGAACAAATCCCTATGCACACTGCACATATCTTATTTTAAAGTAAAAAAACAAAACGGGAACAAATACAATATTTAAAATAAAAGAACAAGTAAATTTAAATCAACAAACTGACCAGTATTTCAATTGGGACTATGGGTGCAGATGCATCCTGTGCTCTTCTCACTGACCGCCAATGAAAGAGGTGCCCCTTCCGAAGGCAGGGGTGGATAAATGGCCTCAGGGGGCCGCATGCAGCCCGTGGGCCGTAGTTTGGGGACCCCTGCTATAGAGACTCTAGATATGTCTCTGTAGTACTTCACATGTTGCCTCTCTTTTTAACTATTCTTAGTTCAGGGCATTAAGAGAAGGCCAAGCCTGACCTGTGGTGGCTCAGTGGATAAAGCATCAACCGGGGACACTGAGGTCGCCAGTTCAAAACCCTGAGCTTGCCTGGTCAAGGCACATATGGAAGTTGATGCGTCCTGCTTCTCCCTCCTTATCTCTTTCTCTCTCTCTCTCCAAATGAATAAATAAAATCTAAAAAACAATTAAAAATAAAAGGCCAAAATACAGGGCTGAGGGGGGTGGTAAGTTGTGGGGGTTTAGTTCTCTTTTCATGGCACAGCTCTGGCCTGAGGCCAGGTGGCAGTAGGAAGGTGAGCGAGTTTATAAGTAGGGACATAATTGGGCAGGGGGGGCGGGTAGCAGGCAGCTGCCTAGAAGCAAATGGCACATGTGCCATAAAGGTAGAATCAGACTACACCTGGGTGCACCCAGGCCTAAAGCAGTCACAGAGAAGAGTCTAGGAGCTGGAGGAACCTTACGCTTCATGCAGTCCACCTTCTGCTTGATACTTCCTGGGTTCTTTGCCTCAGGTTAAAGAACCTGTGAGACTAGAGCATCATGAGCTTGGGTCTGACAAACTGGATTCAACTCCTGCAGCTTTGTGACTCTTGCTAAGTTGATTACCCTCCAAAGCCTGTTTCCCTGTGTATAAAATTATTTCCTGCCTCACAGGGTTGGGAGGAGGTTAAATGAAGAAATACACACTAAGAGCATGTGCTTAGTAATGGTGGTGGTACAGGTGGCTCCTGGTATCCGCACCGGCCAGTGCAGGAGCAGCTCACCATGTGAACAAGGGGAAAGTGGAGGGTGGGATGTGAGGCTGTAGTCCTTAGCCTTCAGAGGGACAGGGCTGTTACAGGAGAGGCCTGCTGACCTGCGCCCCCCGCCCACCGTGCAGGCTCTGCTGCGTTGCAGAGTAAAGCCCCACAGAAGGGTGAGAGAATGGGACCACGAAGCCATAATGGGGCCAGGATACTGCTCAGAGGCAAGGGCTGGCCCTTCCTCATAGCTCTCCCTCCCCAGCCTCGCTCCCCTCACTGCCCTCCTCCCCAGCGTGCACAAACCCCTTCCCTCAGACTTCTGAGATGGATTTGATGCTTTTAAACTTTTTTCTTTATTTAGACAGAAAAGATGAACTCTTTAAAAGTAAAATGCAATAAATAAATAAGTTAAGCATAGAGAAGTGTCCGAAATGGACTCCCCAGTCTCCCGTTTACCGCTCCCACCCCCACCCCATTTCTTTTCCCTAGAACGTCTTCCTAAAGAAAGTGATCAGGTAATAAACCCCTTTACCCCTCCCCACACCCTTCCTCCCAAATACCTAATTACCCCCTAAAGTAAAGGGAGAAATCAAGAGAGAAAAAATGCAAGGGAAACATTGTCTAAACTCCCAGAAAGAGAGATGGCAGCGTCCGGGCCAGGCTGGCTGGATAACGCACGGCTGGTAGTGGTATTTACACGGAGGGGACCAGCAGAGACTGTAAACATTTTTAGGGGTTCGGGAAGGTCTTTTCTTGTGAAAAGAGGAGGGTCTCTGTGGCTGACTGGTGGAGAGAGGCAGCCCTCAGGGCTCCCCCCACCCTCCTTAGAGGGGGGCCCTTGGGGGAGGCAGTGAGTTTTAGGGCTGGGAGCCCAGGGTTCAGGGATATCCTACCTCTAGCTGAGGGCAACAGGGAGCGTGAGAACCAGCTTCTGAGAACCCCCTAACATGGCAAGGAGGCTGGGGCAGGGTGAGGTGAGGAGCGCATGGGGGACCGGCTGCCCTCCCAGGCTGCACAGAGCAGGCCCACTGGTGGGGAAGCAAGTGTGGAAGCTGGGCACAGAGGCCTATCACAGAAGCCCCAGCAGAAGGCAAATACCCCAGAGCCTTTGAGCCTGTTCCCCACTCCCTTACAAAGGCCAAAAGGGCACCTGGGAGGAAACAGGCCCTTGAGGAGAGGTGGGGTGGTGGGAGGGGGCTGGTGTCCTGTGCCCCAGAGCCACAAAGCAGCTTTTGCCCCAGAGCCCAACTGCCCAGGGCAGATAAGCAGAGAGGGCTGGGGCCACGGTGGGGAAAGGGGTGAGAAGCCCCTTCCTCTGGTGTCTCCAGACCTGTGAAGGAAGGAAACACGGTGAAGCCTCAGGGAAGATAGCAGCCAGTGCAGGTCTGGGCTCTGGGGGAGAGGGGATTGGAGTGGCTGAGAAAGGCAGGTCATCAGAAAGGCCTCAGTCCACACTGAACCCTCTGGCCCCTCAGCCATTGGACAAGGGACAGGGATGGAGGAGATGGGAAAGAGGGCAGAAGAACCCAACAATATTAGAAAGGAAATATTTGAACAGCTCATGAGAAAAGGACCAGAAGATACAGAGGCAGGGACTAGAGGGGGAGAGGCAAAGAAATGAGAGAGCAAACAGGCAGGCAGAGATGATGGAGAAGGGGAGCAGGTGCCTTTCTGACAGACACCTGAGGAAAGAGCAGGGAGAACCCGCAAAGGGGAGGGCAGGGCAGGCCAGGGGAGAGCCCAGGGTTGGGCTTGGGGCTGGTCTCTGTGGGTGAGACCCCCGGGCCCCTAGGGAGTGCTCTCATTCCTTTTCAGAAAGGAACAAAGAAAGCCGGAGAGAAATGCACGGAACACAGACCACAGTCACCAACCACTATTAACCAAGCACATCCCGCGAGCTGCCTCCGGCCCTGACTCTGGGCTGGGGGCGCTTCCCTCCACGGTCCCCTCCCCAGATAACAAACAATTGGCTCCAAAGACAACACGCTCATTCCATGCAACTTACAGGGGCCCGGAGCAGGGGTCCGGGGATGGGGGCTTCGGCCGACAATGGACACGGACCCTGGGCTGGGGGCCCCCAGGGTGGGGGGAAGTTAAGCAGCCAGGATTGGGGGGAAAGGGGGAAAAACAGAAAATGTGGGTATTGTTCTTGGGTTGTATTTTTTTGGAGGTTTGGTCCAAGGGAGATTAAACAACATAAAAGTAACCAAAGCTCTAGGCTGTGAGGTTGAGGTGGTGGCTGGCAATGGGGTGGAGGAGACCTGGTCAGTGAAATTCACAGGCAGTCCACATGTCAGCCTCCTCCACCTGAACCAAAGCTGCTCCTGAGAGGCCTGAGGCTGGGACTCCCCCCAGTCTGTTCTGTCCACTGTCCCATGGGTCCACTGCCACATAAGAAAATCACCTGGAGTCCAGGGCACTGAGCACCTGATGACCCTACTTCTCAGAATAGATATTCCAGGAGCCAGTGATTCTACAACCCTCTAGTACCCTCAACCAGCCCTCTTAACCCTCAAGTCTCACTCTCATAATTCCTCTCCAGCCCAAAGGAAAACCAGAGAGACAGACACATGGACACTGACCAGACAAATGAGACCAGATACAGGGGAAGATCTGGGGAGTGGACACAAATATATAAAGACTTGGCTCTCTCTGGGGGGGGGGGGTGTGCGTGTGTGTGTGTGTGTGTGTGTGTGTGTGTGTGTGTGTGTGTGTGTGTTAGAGAGAGAGAGAGAGAGATTTGGATGATTAGAAAATAACCAGAGTTGGCATCCCTGAGGCTGGAGGAAGAGAGGGTGGAGTTCGAGTGAGGGTACTGGCTGCGGTGGGGTGGGGGTGGGGACTGCAGAGGTCACAGGACAGGAGCAGGACCCACCTGGGAGCCCTCAGTAGGGCCGGTTGGCATCCTTAGGCCGCTTTAGCTGGACTTTGAGGCGCTTCATGCCAATCTGGAAACCGTTCATGGCCTGGATGGCAGCCTGGGCGCTGGCTGGATTGTCGAAACTCACAAAGCCTGAGGGGTGAGAGGCATAGGGCCGGCCCCGCCCCACCTCACTCTCCTATGCACTTGGGTTCCCCAGTACCTCCCTGCCTCTAGGTCCCCCAAATGCCTAGAAAACTGCCTAGCCCACAGCAGGCATTCGGTCAGTGTTGCTGATGGACGAGTTGAGTAAATGCAGCCCAGCCAGTCTCCCACAATGGGAGAGTATTCTTAGCGTTCTCTGAGGGAAAGCCCCTTCCTCAGCCTGGATGGTTTTGAATCCGCACATTGAAAACACTGCTTCCAGACCCTAAATGACTTCTGAAGCAAGGAGGACAAGAACGTGGCCTTTCTCCCTGAAGCAGCCTTGTAGACAAAGACCCGAAGACTAAACCCCACTCCCTAAGCCTTCTTTTCTGAAACCAAACATCCCATTCCGGAGCCTCTTCCAGACCTCGTAGAGCACGGATTTGACTGGTTCTAAGGGAGAAAATATGGACCTGCGGTTTTCTGGAGAAGAGAGGGACCTGGGCGGCAGCTGTATGGGATGTTGGGTGTATAAAAAAATGTTTGTTTTTTAACTCTTAGATCTGGATTCCAAACATTGGGCCCATCGCAACCATAAGTGCCTTGAAATGTATCAGACCTTGTCCTCATTTGGAGTTTGGCAAAAATGTGCCATATTTTGTCTTTTAGGTCATCATATTCTTACCAAAACACTTGCTCTGATTGGTGGCCCGGTCAACAAAGACTTTGGCAGAGATGACATGGCCAAAGGGGACAAACATCTGGAGGATCTCTGAGTCAGTGAACTCCTGGGGCAAGTGGTAGATGAAGATGTTGCAACCATCAGGGCCTGGGTGGCAGCAGAGACAGAAGGAAGAGTTTGGTGACTGGGGGGAAAGTCTCACGGAACAAGGGCCCTGGGGAGAGCAGGTCCTGGGAAGACCCTCCAATCCTGACCTGCAACCTGTGGACCAGGGTGCCCACCATGCCAACCCTACTCCCTTTCTTCCCTACCCATGGGGCCAGAGCTGGCTGGGGTTGGACTGGCTGTGTGGGAGTTCCAAACCCACAACAAGGGCACCCCATTCCCAAAGGCTGTCAGTTGGGCCACCCAGGCCACACCTTCCCGTTGCTGCTGCTGCTGCTGCTGCTGCTGTTGCTGCTGCTGGGGTGGAGGCGGGGGCTGCTGGGCGACCAGGGCAGGAGGCTGCGGGAATGCAGGTGCAACCAGGCTGTAGGCTGCCGGGTAGGCTGCTGGAGCGGGGAGACAGAGAGCTAAGGGGGCTCCCAAAAGGCTCTTGGCCCCTGCCCTCCCTGCTAGCTCTGTCTCCCCGGCACTGGCCCAGGCATGCACTGGAGTTGGCAGGGCTGAGAGGTGTCAGAGAAGGAACTGCTCCAGACCCAGCTTCTGTCTTGCCATCCCTCCCACCTGGGCCAGACCTGGCAGGGCTCCTCACCCGTATAGTGCTGCATCCCTGCGTAGGCCTGCTGTAGGGGGTCCACCGGGGCCGCGGGGCTCTGGGCTGGGGAGAGCAGCACCATGTGAGAGCAGAGCAGAGGCCAGCAGGTGGGGAAAGCCTCATGTGGGCTCAGGTATGAAACAAGAGGGTGGATATGCACAAGCCCGGCATTAGCAAGACTTGAGTCTGACTGTCTGCGTAAGCCTGGATAAGTCTTCCCTTTGCCTCTCTGCACCTCAGCTTCCCTGGCTGAGAACAAGAAGGAACGTCCCTGCCCAGAATGACAGAGCAGAAGGCCTTATAACCCTAAGCCTGGAGACAGGAGTTGTGTCAGAGCTGCTGGTGAGGGGAGTGGTGGCTAGAGGGTTCCTGGGAGAGGGGTGGGCAGCAGAGACCCCCACCTGGGTAGGGGTGAACCCCATTGGGATACAGAGCATCAGGGGCAGGCTGCCCGGTGGGCTGGGTGGGCACCGGGCTGTAGCCGTTGACACCTAGGGCAGCAGGGATTGCCGAGACAGGCGTGGCAGCGATGGCAGGAGGGGTGCTGGTTCCTGGGGAGGAGAAGGGAACAGAGACAGAGTAGAGAGCCAACACACACACACAAATGCAGAGAGCCGGTCAGCAAGTCTGTGGCAGAGGGGGAGGATACAGGCTACTTTCTGACCTCTGATCCCCTCCTGGACCCCACAACTTCCTTGAGCCATGCACTATGCCCCAGTCCCCACCTTACCATGTTGTAGCTCTCCTGACCTGCCCCATTGTCACCAGCCCAGCCTCTTGGGATCTTACCTGAGGATGGGGTGATGGGGGTGGCGATGAGGCCATTGGCATTAATGGCGGCCATGTGTTGCATCTGCACAGCAGCCATGGTGGCCATGGGGCTGAGGTAGGCACTGTGAGCCGCCACCAGGGCTGCCTGCTGCTGCATCAGCTGGGGGCCGGGAAAGAGGAGAGTGGGTCAGGCCTCAGCGCCCTGGCTTTCCTCTCCGTCCAGCCCTGGGCCTTGGCATTGGGAGGGCAGGTGCAGGACATAGGAGGCCTGGAGAAGGGGAATGGGTTGGGCCGGCCCCAGGGGTCAGTGCTTACGGCCTGGGTGTAGGCGCTGTAGGCTCCAAACTGGAGGGCAATAGGGCTGAACATGCCCAGCTGGGTGGCCACCTGCTGCATTCGGCGGAGACCTCGCTCCTTCTCTGTGTCAGCAAACTTCACCACCAGGCTGGATGAGGCACCCTGGGCATGGGCCCCACATGTGGTCAGAGGGACAGAGGCGGTCTCTCCTCCCCAGGACCCTTGGGACCTTGCTCATGCCCACAACTCCTGGTGTGGCCTCCTGAGAGGGCAGCCATCAGTGAGCCTCTCTCAAATGGGCAGGTTTTAACCCCACCCTCCCCCTGTGCCAGGATGTGCAGGAGACTAGAAGAAGCTGACAGGAATGTGAACGCATGTGTTTGAAAGGAGAAGGGCCTACCAGTACACAGAGGCATCCCTGGCTTCCCGAGAGGATTTGAAGCCAGAAATCCTCCCCAGGGCGCATCAGCCACAGAGAGTTTAATCCCAGGCTGGTTGTGCCTTGCTGTTGCCCCACCCCCTTACAGCAATCCCTCACCCCCACCCCAGTCCTCAGATCCAGAGATGTGCCTCAAATTTTAATACCAGCTTGTGCCAAATAAAACCAAACTGATACACTTGCAAGCACTGGTGTAGAGCCTCAGTTCTGGAATGCACTTCTCCACTCAATGCTGCAAGTCCCTGCTGAGTGCCTGTGGAACCTCTGCTGGAGCAGCTCGGGTCAGCCGCACTCACCTAGGAACCAGCTAGCTGTGGTCTAGATGTTTGCTCTGCACCACACTAAGGCAGTCAGTTGACCAACTGCTCATGGGCGGAGCTTGAATAAATATGCAGACAGACACGGGCCTCTAAACAAGTGTCCTTTCCTGCCTCTGCCGCCCTCTAAGCCAGTGAGGGTGGGGTATGGGAAGCTGGGGAAGAGGTGGGAGATGAGGGCTGAGGGCATTTACACTGAGGACGAGGGACAAGAGGTAGAGAAATGTTTGAAATGTGAATGTGCCCCTAAGAGGGTCAATTCTTTTGCCAGAAAAGTCTTGACAAATACATTCAAAGACCCTGTCTGTAATGGACTGCACCCTCTGAGCCAGGGCTGGTTATGGGCCAGGCGGGACAGGAGAGGTCCAAGGTTGGAGTTCAGGGCTCACCGGCAGGGTCCGGCTGCTATGAAGGGTGTTGATGGCCGCCTGGGCCTCTGCATGGGTCTGGAACTTCACGAAGGCGCAGCCTAGAAAATTCAAGAGAGAGGAGGAAAGAGTGAGTGCCCACCTTTGAGGCCCCCCAAATCCCAAGAAACCAGTGAGTCAGGCCGAAGGGCTCAAGGGTCTGGGTGTGAGGAGGTATGACGTGGTTACCTTTGCTGGTGCCATCTGGTCCCCGCAGCACAGTGCACTCATCTATGGTCCCAAAAGGCTCGAACATTTTCCGTACGTCTTCATCTGTCTGCTGCTTCCCTAGCATCCCCACAAAGAGCTTCCGGTCTTCTGGGGGATAGGGCACAGGAGAAGGGGCATGTTCAGGGCCTACCAGCTGCTTTTCACTCTGTCCCAGCTTGGGACAGGCAGGAACCCCACCCTTTACCTTCAGCTCTTCCCTGGAGCTCCACATTCTCCCCACCCTGGGGGCCAATGGCTTTTGAGTGTAAAAGGGGTGAAGGTTGGGGGATGGATACAGTTACAAGGAGGGCTCATCCCAGCTTTGAAGGACTTGTATTCCACTCTGGGCTTCAGTTTTGCCATCTCTATGATGGGCTGAAACACGTGTCTTCTGGCCACATTCACTCCTATGCCAACCTCGACTGGGAGCCCTTCAGAATTCTGACTTTCTTCCTTAATAAAGGGTGCCCCATAGGTACTCCAAGTCCTGGGCTCATAGGTTGAGGGAAAGGTACTGAGTCCAAAGATACAGAACCTACCTCCTCGGCTCTCGCTGTCGGCTGGCTTGACCTGGATTGGCCTGTTCATCTAAAGGGAAAAAGAGAAGGCAACTGCTGGGGACCTCCTCTCAACACTCCAAGAGCCCCCCCCCCCAGGTCAGGACCTGCAAAAAGGCAAGACGGAGTAAACCCCAGGCCCAGGAGGTTTCCCCAGCCCTCTGAATTGCTGATGGGAAGGAAAAGATGGGCCCTCATCTTGTTCAGGATTAGAACCAGAGATTAGAGGCTGTGGAAGGAGAAAGTGTAGGAGGAAGATCCTCATGGGGCACAGTGCCAGGCGCAGGTGGGGTCCCAGGTGACTTGGCCAGAGATAGGTACTGCCCTCCTTAAGGGAAGAATGGGACTGCCCACAGGACCTGGGTCCTGAGATAGAGCCCAACCAATGGGCTATATTCCACAGGAGCTGCCTCAATTCTACACAGTAGCCACAACAGAGGCCACTCATCAAGAAGCCCTAAGGAAGACTCTAGACTGGGGGAGACCCTACAGATGCCCCGACTTCCTTCTGACCCTAAAGGTGTGTCTGCCTCTCTTTCTGCCCACCTACACCCCTTGACCCCAGGGGGATTGCACTCGGGCAGCACAAAGGGAGCAGATGCCCAGTCTCCGTGGTAACGGGAGAATGCGCGCCATGGCAACCGCCCACTCAGCCTGATTTATCCGTCCTCGTCGCCCTGGCGACCATGGTGACGTCATCACTTCTGCTGCTCCACACACCCGCAGGAGTGAGGAGGGGGTGGGAACAGGGTATGTGGGGGTGGAGGATTTGGTGGGCACTGGGAGGTGGGGGAGGGGCCCTGAAGGGCTTCCTGGAGGGAGGCATGCTGAGTTGGCCCTGCAGGGGCCATACTGTGCCTTCTGCCTTCCTCCTCCAGATCAAATCCTTGGTGTCTCACAGCCGAGACAGCTCTGAAGGAGGACTGCTGTCCTGTGCTCTGTCAAGGTTCTCCCTCTACCCAAAAGTCCTTCAGAGCTCTCCCCTTCCACTACTCCTGCAGCATCTCCCTTTTGTTCAGCCTCCAGACATGCAGACATCCCCACTTCCACTCTCCATGTTCTTGTCTGGCAAGAGGACTTGGGAATGACTCCTGCATGTGATTTCCTCATCCAGGGTGGGAAGCATCTTAGGAACTGGAGTGGGAGGGGAAGGATTCAGTCTTTGTATCTGAAAATATTTTGCTGTTAAGGACTTTGACCAATGGGTCACACCTGGTCACCCCACTCATCTGATGGCAGGGCAGTCCTAGTTCCAGTGACCAAAAATAAATCAACAAAAGAAACTATTCATCTACGTTCTGAAGGTGGGGCTAAAGTTACCCTCAGGCCAGGATCCCTTCAGCTCTAATATCCCAGCATGGAGAGCTGTGTGTCATCACTTAACACAGAGAGAGGCAGACATGATGGTGTCCCCACCCAACAGTGGGCCTTCTTCCCAGATGTCACATATGCCAGTCAGTCTGGCTGGACTCTACTGGCAAGGGATTCCCAGCCCTGGGTCAAAACTAAGCCTCACCTCAACAGATAGTCCTCCCCTGAATACCCCCATCCCTGGATCTGACAGCAGCTGGTGAAGGAGGGGTCATGCAAACCTTCCAGCCAATCCCCTCCAGCTTTATCCTGCACCAATCTGGGATTATCCCATCTGAGGTTCAATCTCCTTAGGAGCGTGTGCGTGCACACATGTGCGGCATGGCTGTGTGTGTAGCAAGGGGTAGGGGTCATACACTCAGCCTCCTGGTCTTTCACCCTCCTTCTGTCCTGTACTGTCACCCAAGCAATCTGGAAGTCCTGTCACGGACACCTCAGAAGGCAGAGAGACACACATACAGACACAATCAGAACCAGGGTCTCATGCCTGCCTAACCCCTTCCCAACAGGCCCCTGGGGATTTGCTGTTCTAGTTGGGGATGGGGAACCTGGGGCCATAGAGAAAGGATGCCATGCCTCCCAGCACCAGCTCCCAGGCACAAAAATAGCACACCAATACATATCCACAGCTGATACAGGTTCATACAAAGGCACACACGAATGTACAGACCACACCAACAGAAAGTTCCCCCCACTCCCTCCCAAACAGCTTCTCTTGGTGGCCCCATGCCACACTGCCAGCCTCTCCTCTCGCACTGGCTCTTCCAGTGGGAAAGCTACTCTTTGTTAGCTCAGCTCAGGCACACCTGTCCCCTCCCCTGAGTCCAGCTGGGCCCTGTTTATCTAGCAACCCAGCACTGGGTGCCTCTCTCCCCTAGCTACCACTCGCCAGGTGATAAGCCCTCCCTGAGGGCCTCCCAAAGAAGAAGGGGTTATTTATTCTCCAACCAAGTTTATCACTGAGATTCCCCTCACCAACGTGGCCACCTGTACGGCCCTTGCTCCTCTCACCAATAGCAAAGACCCCACTTCCAAGAAGAGCTCATCTGTCTCCTGAGAACATAAGCCAGCACCCTGCCACTCCGGAGTCCAGACTCACAGTCAGTGTCCAGACCGCACATAGGTCTCCTTCATGGGACCAGAGTCCACCTCCCAACAGAAGCTGACGGGATCCCATGTCCCTAAAGTTGGATTTGGGCCCAAGAGGACAGGGAAAGGCAGGCCAGAGGGAGTCCCTCATACCACCACCTCCAGGAGGCCACACCCTGCTCTCAGGAAGAATCCGGGGACTTGTGGCAGAGCCACTCCTGGGACAGAAAAGGAAATTGGGCTCAACAGACATAGGTACAGCTCCCTTTCTCCCCGCAGCCCAAAGCATCACCCTAGTACAGAGGTGCTTTCCAAATTCTAGAGTGACAGAAATGGGGAGAAAGGAGAGAGGGCTAAATGACCCCATTAAAAATGGGGAGAAAGGAGAGAGGGCTAAATGACTGACCAGGCGGTGGCACAGTGGATAGAGCGTCAGACTGGGATGCGGAAGACCCAGGTTCAAGACCCTGAGCTCACCAGCTTGAGCATGGGCCCATCTGGCTTGAGCAAAAAAGCTCGCCAGCTTGGATCCAAGGTCGCTGGCTCCAGAAAGGGGTTGCTTGGTCTGCTGAAGGCCCGCGGTCAAGGCACATGTGAGAAAGCAATCAATGAACAACTATGGTGTCGCAACGGCAACGAAAAACTAATGATTGATGCTTCTCACCTCTCTCCGTTCCTGTCTGTCTGTCCCTATCTATCCCTCTCTCTGACTCTCTCTCTGTCCCTGTAAAAAAAAAAAAAGAGCCTGCACAAAGAAAACCAGATAGAAGGTGATGGAAAACAATCTGAGTTTGGGCGATGGGTATAGAACATAATCAAATGTCAAAATAACCTGGAGATATTTTCTCTGAACCTATGTACCCTGATTGATCAATGTCACCCCATTAAAATTAATAATAAAGGGGGAAAAAAGAGCCTGCAGTAGGAGTGCATGCAGATTAGACAGCAGGAAGAACTTCCCAATACAATTGTGCAAGAGCTGGTACATTGTACACACACACACACACACACACACACACACACACACACACACACACACACACACACACAACTGTCTGAGTAGAAACAATGCTGCCAGAATGGCAGGTGGCAGAGAAAAGACCTGGGGATACAAAGGGTCAAAGACATCTGCTCCCTAAACTGCCCTGGTATGGTGCCCCATGGGGTCTCCCTTGGAGGATAAACCCCTCATTTCCTGCTAGAAGCTCTGTCAGATCCCTCTGCATCTGTCCTCTGGGGCAAGACCCAAAGTGGAGAAGTCAGCATTACCTTGGGGCTCAGGCAGAGGGCTAGACAATCATTAAGCAGGGTGCCCTTCTTCCTCACCCCCACCCTGGACCGTACTTCCTCCAGAAGGGGAGGCAGTGCCTTTCCACCCCCTGGACAGAGGCCTGCCTGAGCGCAGCAGGTGGCTGGAGGGGGACAGCCCCAGCCACACAGAGGGCCCTGAGGCTCATGCCCACCTCAGCCCCAATATCTGGTCCTCTCTCTCCCTTCTCCCTCACCCCTCTGGTTTCTGTAGGGGCTCTGAGAGACAGGGAGACAACAGGAAAAGACAGAGAAACGGGTGGCATGAAAACTGTTGATTTGTGAGGGGCCTCCAGAGAGAAAGCGAGAGAAAGGGAAGTTGTTATGTGACGCGATAGCAACCAGGCTTCCCAGGGATGCGCGGGCCCACACCCACACACCTGGCCTGTCGGCTGGCCACACACACGTGGGTATGTGCACGCACGTGCTCCTGGGATTCCAAACCTGCTTACACACATGCACGAACCTTAACTCTGTGAGCAATAGCTGTTCTGGGCTGCATCACTGCCTAGGGATGAGATAGTGGGTGACAGCAGGGAGCTGGCTGTTGATTTGCTGTCCTAGCAGCACTCAGGATTGAGGGGCTGGGTCACAGACCCGTGGAGGGTTGGAAGTGGAGGTGGCTGAAGCAGTTCTCATTTTCTCCGATTCCCCAACCCTCTTTCCCCATCTGCTTTATCTATTTCCTTCCCAGGGAGAGATGGACAATCATCCTGTCTCCCTTTCTTACATAGAGGAAGAGTAGAGGCTGGGACAGGTACATCCACAGCACCCAGATGGTGCTGAGCAATGTTTGCTAAAAGGACTGAGGGAGTTAGTTCTCAGAAAGAACTTCCTGGGGCTTGCTGTGCTGTGACAACAGAAGCAGATAGAGAGCAAAAGTGAACGGCACAACTTCCTTCCCAGGTGTGTAATGGGGGGAAGTGGTGGTCTGAGATTCTCCACTTCTGACCAGGCCAGCCCAAGCCTGGGGCAGTCTGCAAGGTTGGCTGAGAGAGAGACAGAGTTCTGACCTAGCGCAAGGAGGTCACACTTGGCAGGGTAGGGCCTGATTCTCCATAATAAAGGCTGCCCCCCACCCCACCTGTACTTGTGCCCCCCCCAGGGGGGCCTCCTCCCAGTCCAGCCCACCAAGGCCCTGCTCCTCCCTGCTGCCCTGTAGCCTTGTTCCCTTGCTCTACTTGAGAGACACGAGGTGAGCCTGCCCAAGCTCAGAAGCCAGCAGAGATGCCAGGCCAACAGGCCCAGCTGCCCATCTCAGGCAACAGGCACCCCTCCCCCAGCTCACAGCCAGACTTCCTCCCCAGAGCCACAAAAGAGAGCCTGGGTGCCTCCTACTCACTCTGCCCCACCCTTGGTGTCCAAGGTCTTCTCCCCATGCTTCGGAATCAGCTAGTCCTCCCTCTAACTGTCACCCCCTGGGCAGGTTGGGAGGTGGAGAAGGGGCTGCATCTGTGCCTTGCATAGTTCATGTTTACTCTGCTAATCACCTCTCCAGGTAAGAAGAAATGCATGACTCTACAGCAAGAAAGAGGGATGCTAGAGGAAGAGAGAGGGACTTACTGGTGATGAGAGGATGAACAAAATGCACTCAGTGTCTGGGGAAGGTGGTGAGCCCCCTGCCCCTGCTAAGGCTCTTCTCAGCCCCCTGGCCCTGGATAGGCTGGGACTCACCCCTGGAAGCGTCTTCTGTTCGTGCAGGGCGCTCTGGGCCTTCAGGGCTGAATCGCGGGCACAGTATGTCAGGAAGGCACATCCTGAGGAGGTGCAGGGTCAGAGAGACCAAGTGGGGGGTGAGTCCCAGGTCTCCCCTCCCTAAAAAGGCTCCCTCCCTCTTCCCCCAGGATACTGAGGTCTGGGAAGCTTGTTCCTCCTTGCCACCTTCAGCCTGCTGAGGTGGGAAGTGTCTAAGAGGGAGGAGACGTTCTACCCAGGGAGCTCTCTGACTGATGAGCCTGGAGCTGAGGCCCAGAGGCCAGGATGTTTAAATGATGGTGGTGATGGGAGGAGAGCACTGGGGCTGCCGGGCCATGGGTTTTATGTGTCTGGAGGAGAAGGGACATGGGATCTCCAGTGAGTGCAGTGCGGTTGTCTCTCCTCTTTTGCTGAGCTCCTTTCCTCTTTCTCCTTCGCTCCACCTCCCTCCATCTTGGTCATCATCACCCCTCTTCTCCTATTTCTCCTGTTTCCTCATCTCTCTCCAACTCTCTGGGAGGCAGGTGGAAGGTCGAGAGTGGAAGAAGAGAAGGGAAAGGAAGAGCCTCAGCGGAAGTCCCTGTGGAGGGAAAGGTAGTGTGGCCCTTCTGACCCCAGTGCCTGGAGCTCTCCAAGTCCTGCCCCTGGGCCTGACCCTGCTTAGCCGCAAAGCACTTGGCCAGGCCTGAGGCACAACCTCTCTTCGCCTCCAGCTCTTAACTTTCAAGTCCCTCACACTTCCCAGATCTTCACCAATCTCTGTCCTACATACCCTGCTTCCTGGGTCCTCTCCTTAGCACTGGGGCTGCCCTGCCCAGTCCATAGCTACTCTTTCCAGGTTGAGCACCTGACCCTGAGTCCTGACCTCCATCCCAATAGTATCTGAGGTTACTAAGACTCCCAGTCTTACACACACACACACACACACACACACACACACACACACACACACACACACACACCTGCCCAGCTCCTTATCTCCCAAACCAGCTCTCTTGTTCCTCCATCTTTCCTTGTGTTCATCCATGATACCAACCCCTCATCTCTGCAGCCCCCTTGACAACTCTTCTCCCAAAGAGGCCTTCCTTAGTCTTCCATCCAAGCCCTCAGGCCACCCTAGCTGAGTCTTCTTCTAACTCCTCCATCACACTCCCCAACCCAGAAACTCTTTTCCTTCCAGATCGGCCCTTTCCAGCCACTCCATCCCTCCAGCTACTTCCACTCTCCTCCCAGCCTCCCAGCCTTCCAGCCCACTCCTTGAAACCTCTCCAGCTGCCTGACCCCTCACCCTTGTGCAGCCCGGTGTTCTTGTCCTTGATGACAGTCAGCTCGAAGATCCGACCAAACTGTTCGAAGATGGGCTTCAGGTCCTTTTCCTCCAGATGCCTCGGGATCTGCCCCACAAACAGCTTGATGGCATCCGGCTCCTTCATTGGGGCGGCCCAGGAGGAGGGGCCGAGGGGAGCAAGAAGAGGCCCAAAGGCCAAGGGGGAGCTGCCCAGCAAGGAGGCAAGTGGCAGGGGTGGGGGCCAGGGGCCCAGCCAGGCTGGCTTTCCCTTGGGCCCCCAACCACAGTGCTGAGCAGAGAGGCAGCTCTTCACACAAAGGAGGCCAGGAGTTGAGGGCTAGGGGTCAAGGGTCTAGGCAGACACTGCCATGCTGCCAGGGGGCATAGCCCAAACAAATGATCTCCTCTCAGAGATCTGGCAAATACCCCAGGATGGGGGGTCAGTGCGGCCAAGACCTGGAGGCTAGGGTGGTACCAAAGGTGCTGGGAACTGGGGACTGAGATGAGAACCAGAGGCGGGGGAAAGGGCCTGAGGAGGGCAGTGGGGATGGAGTCTGAGGGGTTCAGGGGTCTAATATGGTTGCCAGCACAGGGGTGGGGGGTGAGAGGTTGGGGGGGGGGACTCCTGATGTGGGGCAAGTGGAGTTCTTGTTGGCTTCCCTGAGAGGACACCTCCCCTGTGGCTGATCCTTCTGCTGGGTTTGAAGATCCCTGATGCCTGATGCTTGATCTCTGATGGCGGCAGGGCTCCGGGGTACCTTTTGCCCTGCCGCCCCCCTTCAGGTCCTCCCCTCAGCCCCCCTCCCACCCCCACCCCCACCCCGGTCCCTGGGCCTGGGCTGCTACTGGCTGATCCCGCTGCTGGGGCTGCCTGCTTTCCCGGTCACCTGGGTCCCGGAGCTCTGCTCTCCGGCCGCGCTCTCCTCAACAAAAACCTCCCCCCCTCCACACCCCCCTTCCCACTCCCACCTCCTTTCCCCTGACATCAGTGATGTCAGTCTCAGGGGTGGAATACAAATTCCCTACCCTGGAGAGGGCCGCACAATCCAGACAAGAGCCACGCCCTCTTTCTATCTCCTTCCTCTCTGACTCCCTTCCCGCCCCCAGAAGAGCAGCTGGTCCTGTTGATAATAACCCTTCCCCCATCTTACTCTCCAGTCACAAGTTGGGCAAGGCAATAAGATGGAGAATTTATAGAGGAGCCCTAAGGTGGGGTCCATTGTTCCGGGGGCTGGAGCTGTCCCCGGTGCTGGAAGAGAAGACCCAGGAGAGGGGAGCAAGGGGGAGAAGGAGAGGGAAGGCGGCATCTGGGAAGACCGAGAGTAGGGAGTCAAGGAAAGAAACCAGGGGAAAGAAAATGGCATAGGAACAGTTGGGCAGGCTGCGGGTGCGGGTGGAGGGAGGTGTAACTAGGGAGGGAAGCAGGTCACAGAGCCTGGGGAGGAAAGGGCAGAAGGGACCCAGAGAGGAAAGATGGAAAGGATGCAGACAAGGGGAGAGCACTATTAGGTGAATGCAGAAAAGGAACCAAGAAAAACTATATCTTGCTAGCATTTGCCGACGCCTCCTTCTCTCCCTCTAAGGGGTTTGTGTGTATAAGTGCGTGGGCTGGGAGGCAGCGTTGGTGACGGTGGTGGCTGATGGTGTTGGCAGCCAGAGCTCTCACTTGTAAGCTCCTTGAAGACTTTTGAAGACCAGGACACCGTTTAATTCAGCATTTTTACTGTCCACAGTGTCTAGCACAGTGTCTTGATCATGCATAGTAGGTGCTTAACAGATATCTCTTGAATAAGTGGTTGATGCCAAGAACCTCCACAAGAGTACATTCTCAATTCCTTCACTGGGAAGAACCACAGCTGTGTCAAACTCCTTTAGGGCAGAGGAAATCCAATTTCTCCTCCCTTTTCTATCATCTCCCCTTCCCCTTAGGTTCTTTGAGTGAGGCTCTAATTGAATCAGGTAGCAAGGAGGGGTGGGGGAAGCATTTTGGGGGGCCATTACTTCCCTAAACAACTATATTATGGGTGATCAGTTTGCTTCATAATCTTGAGGGAGGTTGGTCCCTCCATTCACTGGGCCCACTCACAGCTCCGCCTTGACACAGGGGAGTATCTGCTGACATCAAGCTCCCTGAATGGGGCAGCCTTGTTTGCCTGGCATCCGGTGCATCCAAGATTGGGGTCAACATCTCCACAGTGGTGCTGATGTGTCTGAAAAATGTCCCACCTGAATCCCAGCAGCCCCCTCCTCAGCTGTCACAGTAGGCAGGCTTCTCTTCTGAAAGGGAAGTAATAGTAATAGCACTTAGATGGTACTTACTGTGTCTTAGGCATTGTTTCAAGTACTATGTATACACTAGCTTGTTTAAATCTCAGCACCACCCTATGATATAGGTTCAGTTATTGTTTCTAAATAAAGATGGGGAAACCAAGGCATAGAGAGTAAATTATTTGCCCAAGGACATGCAGCTAGAAAGAGATCAAGCTGAGAGTGGAGCCAGGCAGCCCAACTCTTGAGTCCATGCCTTTAACTCCCACATCAGAAATTCCCAGTGGGAATGAGGGGAGTGGTTAAGTCTTTCTTCTTCCTATGTCTTCATTTGAGCCCTGAGTGAGAGATATCCTTCTTTCTGATGTCCTTTCTACTGTTAGATTCACTGTGACCACTTTCCATCCTTCTTTGATGTGGGTGTCTGTGGCCTGAAGTCACATTCTGGCAGGTGTGTGTGTTTGAGTGTGTGTAGACATGATTACATTTAGTCGTATGGACACCCAGATCTTCCCAGTAGAGTCCCCTAAGGTGGATGGGTGGCAGGAGATGGTAGAGGACCCAGTACTGGGTGGTTGAAGCACGCAGGAAACCAAGGATGCAAATACATCTGGAAAGTAACTTTCCACTCACCTCCCTCACACCCATGTATCTTTTCTTGCTTCTAATCTGATCTTGGTATTCATGGAAATGAAAAACAGATCATGCCCTCTGAGGATAGAGCCTAGAAAGACCCTCCTGCCCTGTTGATCTCATTACTCTGTGTCTTGTCAGCAGATCTGCCGCCCTGCTACTCATTTAGGCTTGGGGCTAATCATATTAATTGAAATATTAAACATTCACAAAAATGAATTATTATGAACTCCCCTCATTCCTCCTCCCAGTCAGCAGCTGGGTAGTCAGCTACCAGCAGCATAATGCCTCCAATCTTTCTCTTAGTTTGTGGTCTGGAGATGGAAGGTTTCAGTCAGAGAAGAGAGGCAGGTTAGGGGGGAAGAGACAGGAGCTCTCATCAGGCCCTCTTTGCTGGGTGACTATGGGCACATCTCTGTTTTCCTTCAGGCAATGTGGGAGGGGAGCCCATGAAGTCAAGAGTGGGGAAAACCGCCTGACCTGCGGTGGCGCAGTGGGTAAAGGCATCAACCTGGAACACTGAGGTCACCGGTTCAAAACCCTGGGCTTCCCTGGTCAAGGCACATATGGAAGTTGATGCTTCCTGCTCCTCCCTCCCTTCTCTCTGTGTCTGTCTTTCTCTCTCTGTCTCCTCTCTCTAAAATGAATTTAAAAAAATTAAAAAAAAAAGAGTGGGGAAAACCCCAATCACTGATCAGAGGACCATTCTGGGAAGTTGCTCTCCAGGAGAAAATAAGGTTTCAAAGCCCTACTTCCTCAAAGTAGTTTCTCTGCCCACTATCCCCAAGCTCACTCTCTCATGTTCCTCTGCACTCAATGCTAAGCTGCCCTACATAAAAAGATTATTGTTGGCCCTGGCCAGTTGTCTCAGTGGTAGAGCATTGTCCCGGTGTGTAGAAGTCCTGGGTTCGATTCCCAGTCAGGGCACACAGGAGAAGCGACCATCTGCTTCTCCACCCTTCCTTCTCTCCCTTCTCTTCATCTCTCTCTTCCTTTCCCACAGCCATGGCTCCATTGCAGCAAGTTGGCCTGGGCGCTGAGGATGGCACCATGACCTCATCTCAGGAGCTAAAATGACTCCAGTTGCAATGAAGCAACAGCCCAGATGGTCAGCGCATCGCCCCCTAGTGGGCTTGTCGGGTGGATCCCACTCAGACACATGCAGAAGTCTGTCTCTCTGCCTACCCACTTCTCAATTAAGAAAAATATTTTTTTTAAAAAAAGAAAAGATTATTGATTTTTTTAATTGAATTCAGTGGGGTGACATTGGTTCACACACACAAAAAGAGATTATTGACTTCATAAAGGAAGGACTCACTTCTGGTTTTATATTCTTAGGAAATGAGAAATGTTGAATAATTGGAATATTTTTCAGAAAGGGTAAAATGTAATGGTGGTATGTGTGGGCAGAGTGGCTAGTCACCAAATGCTCCTGGCCTCGCTAATTCAAAACAGAGTGGAGACATCTGCAGCAGAGAATTGATGATATAATCTTCCTTCCCTCTGGTGGCTTCTACCTCAAATGGAGAGGAAGACAGAAGGCCAACACACTATGCAGTAGTGAGCACTGAGACATTGTTAAGAAAATAAAAGTAACCACTCTCATTTGCACATACTGGTATTTGGATTTGGGCCATGGAACGTGATCAATCAAGAAAGGCTTGATTCTCAAGGCACAAGAATATCGTAGAACAGCAGAAAGAGAAGGTAAGTTTTTTGTATGGGGTGGGGGATGGGCAGAATGATGCACGAGTGCACAGGTGTGTAGAGAGATTTGCCAGTCCGGACCAGCACTGTTTAATATAATTTAACATTTTCTAGTAGCTATATTTAAAAAGTAAAAAGAAACAAAGAAACAAGTGAAATTACTTTCAATAATATATTTTATTTAACTGATATATTCAAAATACTATTCAACATATTTCTATGGTATATCTAAAATACTCAACATGTACTCAATATAAATATTAATGAAAAAAAAGGTTTTTAATGAGATACATTATTTTTGTACTAAGTCTCCAAATCTACTGTGCATTTTCTCCTTGCCCCACATCATTTTTTTTTTTTGGATAGAGAGAGAAAGAGGGACAGATAGGGACAAACAGACAAGAAGGGACAGAGAGCCTGACCAGGCAGTGGCAGAGTGGATAGAGCGTTGAACTGGGATGTGGAGGACCCAGGTTCGAGACCCCGAGGTCGCCAGCTTGAGCGCGGGCTCATCTCGTTTGAGCAAGGCTCACCAGCTTGGACCCAAGGTCGCTGGCTTGAGCAAGGGGTCACTCAGTCTGCTGTAGCCCCTCCGGTCAAGGCACATATGAGAAATTAATCAATGAACAACTAAGGAACCGCAACGAAGATGTTTCTCATCTCTCTCCGTTCCTGTCTGTCTGCCCCTCTCTCTGTCTCTGCCACAAAACAAACAAACAAAAAAGAAACAAAGAAAAGTAGGGAGAGAGATGAAAAGCATCAGTTCTTCCTTGCGGTATTCCACACTCAAGCCAGAGACCCCTTGCTCAAGCTGGTGCCGAAGCTAGGGAGCTCTGAGTTTTGAGCCTGGGTCCTCTGCTGTCCAGTCCGATGCTCTGTCCACCGCGCCAGCGCCTGGTCAGGCTGCAGCACATATCTTATAGAAACGTTTCAAGTGCTCAGTAGGCAGGTGCCTCATGATGACCATACTGGATGGTGCAACTCTAGAGGTCCTACCAGTAACTTCCCTGGGGGTAGGGTGGGGGGAAGAGGCAGGTCTTGGCCAACAGCAACTATCACCTCTGATTAATCTCTGCTCCTGCCTGAAAAAAATTACTTCTGACAGATGGCAGCTTATCTATGTACCTCTCATTCTATTAACTCTTCTAAAAAAACACAAACAACCAAAAACTAACCTGGATGGAGTTCTTGTGAAGAGGCCGATAGCCCTTACCTAATCTGCCTCTTTGAGTTCTTTCCTGTCTTGGGAACTGCCAACATTTTCACTTCTTTTCCTCAGTCTTTGCTGAAAAGAATGGAGGCACACCACAAAGAGGCCCCTCCAAGGTCCAGGCCTCACTCAGGGCTTGTTTCTCAGGCTCTTTCCTTGCTCCTTGGGCAATTGTGCCCAAGTCCGAAAAGGCAGCCTCCCCTTTGGGCTCTCTTTGCTGGCTCACAGAAGACCTTGCTGGCATAGCCCCTGGGGTGAAAAAGTCCAGTAGGTGCACTGAGAGACCGGTTCCTGCCCTTTCCAGACTGCTATTTTCAGCTTTCTGGCTTAACGTTTCATTTTCCTTCTTAACTAGATACTAGAAGAATTCGTCTTGAAGACCGACTGCCTTTCTCTGTTCCGACTCAATTAGGAATGGGAGAAATGATTTAGAATTTATGAAGATCAAGGTAATCTATACAAGAAAGTAAGTCCAAAGGGGAAACTTCTGGCAGGATGTTCCCCCAGGTCCTGCAAAGCATCTTTAGTCTGAGAACTTTTCTTCCTTAGCAGAAAGTGGGGTGCTTTCACGTTGTTTTAAGAATCCAACAATTAAATGTCAAAGGTCTACAGGAAAGAGGGTTTGGCTTCCTGGCCTTAGGAAAGGGAAGAAGCCTGGATTCTCTTTCTCTGCTAACTAGGCTTCATGCAGCTTTCACCCAAGAAAGGGTCGGGAACCAGACTCTGGGAGACTCTGCCCTAGGAATCCCTGTCCAGTTATAATCTAGAGCTAAGAAAAAAACAATTTGAGGTTGGATGAGGTCAAGAAGGGCTCACTGCATATGCAATCAAGCCGGGAGGTCAGTCCCCAAATCTGTGGAAGGCGATCCTTTAGAAACCTCATATTGCTTCCCTCAGCCTTCTCGGGGCGCTGGAGAGGAGCCGGGCTTGAGGGCGGGACCGGACCGGGTTTGGGGCGGGGCCTCACCCACGCGACCCGTCGCCTTGACGACCGCGACAAGATGGCGACGCTGCAGGTTGGGCCGCTGGGCCCGGACCCCGGGGCGCTGAGCCCCCAACAGCTGGAGAAGCTGCGCGACTTCAAGGTGGATGCGCCCCCGCCTTCGCCGCTACCCAAGTACAGCTTCCCCAGACAAAAAGGGTCCAGACAGGGAGGAGGACACCTAGAAAGGGGAGCCCGTTCCTGATAAGGGACGAAAAGCTGGGGGGGGAAAGCCCCTCGGATCCCTGAGCAGAGCCCGGCCAGGCACCTCAAAGTGCAGGAAGAACTAAAACAGGAACCTGGACAATAAAAATGGACCCAAATTACTGCAGGATACGTTAACTTAGATGCAAACCAGGACTTCCCGACGATGGAGATAATACCAAAGTCAAGGCTTCTAAGCCTCAGTAGGAGGCAGCTTGGAGATGTTGGTCTATAAGAAGGCAGGGCTTAAATGTTCAAGCATCCTGCGAAAAGACCTGGGTAAATGTACACGTTACTTCCCAGACCTTAACACCTCCAGGGCTTGAACCCTGAAATCTGCCTCCTCATGAAGCGTGACACTTTGCTCTTGTTCCCAGATCCAGACTCGGATTGGTAACGAAAAGTACCTAAGAACCCACAAAGAAGTGGAGTTGCTCATAAGTGGTTATTTCAGGTAGGTAGTATTTCAGACTGGCCTTGAGCAAAGAGTGGAATATTTTACCAAGCGGGGGGATAGATGAGTGTGAGTCCCTTTTGCTTCCTGTTGGGTCTGAAAGTTACAAAATATCCTAAGGTTTAATTTTTTCCAACTCTGTGCTTTGTGGCAACTAGGTTTTTCTTGAGTTATTTCTAGTGGTTTCCTTCAGTTGTCTCTAAATTCTCAAAAATACTAATATTCATTCACTGTGGTTGTAAGGGTAACTATATACCTTATGGCACTTGGAAGAAGGAGTTGGGAATTGAGAAACTCAACAGGCAGCCATTGGAATGAATAGAACATTATTCTCTATCAGAGAAATTGAACAAGATCACTAGAACTTTTAAAAAACTCAGATGTCTGGCCCTTCCCTATCTGAGTACATAGTTATAGAAAGAACTAAGGGTGAAAAAAAGAAAAAAAAAAAAAAGAAAGAACTAAGGGTGGAAGAGGTGGGAATCATGAAACAGCAATGAATGAAAATAATAGAACTATCCCAAATACTGATTGGCCATGTACACATAGGCAAGGTTTAAATAATAATAATGGCTTTCATTTGCAGGCACTGTGTTGATTTCCTCCATTAGCATCATCACACTGTATTGTGATTGCGTTGTCAGTCTTCTGGTTTTCCTAGTCCAAAGCTCTAAGCTGGTGGAGCCGTGTTAGTGTCCCCAGTGCCCACCCAGTGATGGCATCTTGGTATACTCTTGCTGATCCTCCCAGTGACTCTGAAAAAGATGGCTTATTATCACTTCCATTTTACAGACTTCAGGTTCACCTCTGAGAGATGAAGTACTCTCTCCCAGTTGCTGTGAAATGTAGAAATACCATATTCCTGACCATAGCACGAGTTTTGCAAGATTTGCAGATGAGTAAATTAAGGGTTGTGTAAAGCCGTAATGTTAGTTCTGTAAAGGCCATAAATGTTCCCTGATGTCTAGATTCCGGAAAGCCCTCAGGATGCTGCCTTAACAACTTTGGTAAAAGGCAAAAATAACGCAGCACATTCTTTTGCTTTTTGTAAAATGCTTCGCTGAGCACTCTCTCCCTAGATTGTTCCAGCGATAACCCAAAGCCTGTTTTGCTTCTGTAAAACTGCTTTGGCTAGGTGCTCACCCCCTCCCCTTGCTTCTTTTTGCCTTTAAAAGCAGACCCCTGAGTTTGCTCGGGGCCACATGATTTGGTAACTATAGCTCCTGTGAGGTCACCGGCATTAAAATAAAGACTCCATAATTTGGCTACTTAATTGTGTGGTAGAACATTTGTTTCCTAGCTGTCTAGATATAATAGCTGAACCAGAACCCAATCCCCTGGTTTTCCCACTGTGTTGCCTTGTAGGCACACAGAGCTGGGAAGCCAGAAGTGGGGCTCCTTTCTCTCCTCAAAAGCAGACCTGGAGAGGTGTCCTTTTCCCAGGCCCCTTTTTTTCCCCTGGATTTCACTATTCTTTTTATTTTAGCCATTTCTCCAAGTGGCAGAAGATTATCAGAGGGCAGGAGGGGAAAGAGAAAGGGAAAACTGAAACCTGTGTGTGAAGGTTGGCTCTATTTGGGCAGGGGTAAGGCCTGGGCAGAAGATAGTTCTGTTCCTCTCTCAGTGTCAGCCCTGGGGGTCAGGCCATCACTTTTTGCACCTTATCTTCTAAAGGAAAATAAAGGTGACATCCTGCCTTTCCTGGGGAGCTTGCAACGTGAGTTAGGAATGACTTCAGCTGGGAGCTTGGAGATAGATGTTAAAAGTCTGAATTAAAACACTGTTTCTGTTCACAAACAAAAGGATTAGAATCTTGGAAGGGGGGTGAATGAAGAGGGCATTTTTAAGTCACATGTCAGGGGTGGCTCTGCTTCTCTTCCAGGAGCTGGACTTCCGTGCCTGGCTGCTTCAGGGATAGCCCCAGGCATCTTTCCTTTCCTTCCTATCATCCCCCCTCCCCAGGCCAGATAGGTCACCAGGCTTTTCCTTTTACTGTCCCTGAAGCTCTCCTACATGAAATCCTCCTGGCTCCTTTTGGACCTTTCTCTTTCTGGGGTGAGGTGGAAGAGGAAGAGGAAGTGTTTGCCCGTTCACTTGGTGGTGGTGTTATTTCCTTTGGGTGGTGCTGGGATGAACCACAATCAGCCCCTCATCTGTACTGGAGGCTTCAGACGGTCCCTTTAGTGAAAAAGGGAAGGGAGAAGAGGGGTGTAAAGCCAGTAGCCAGGGCCACCATCACAGCCGCCTGGCCAGTGCAGGTTCCCATTATATTCGGATAGTCAGTAATGAAACAATGGAGCCAAGAACTGGTGAGCCATCAGCTTTAATCCTAGCTTACACCCAGCAGGCAAGCAAAAACACACACTGGGCTCCAAAACCCACTCATTCAGTGCTCACAAAGCTACTGACTTATCCAAGTTTCCTAGAATCAAAGGTTTCTAGCTCACCAGACTTATTCACCTCTGTTCCCTATCTCCTTATCTCTACACAAACTGGCTTCTCCCTCAGCACTCCACCATCTTGGCTGCTTCTCCTGACCTCCATGTGGCCTTAATCTGCTCTCCTCTCTAATACTAACATGAGGAACCAAGAGAGCAAGCTCCGGGTCTGCCCCACTTTATAGTGTAGAAATCTAAACCCTTAATCCAATCTACAAACAAGAAAGTCTCTGATACAAAGTCACCCATCTGAGGCATAATGGGATTCCTCAGGAGAGCGCACCACCCCACATCATCCAATCAGACAAAGCTTACTCTTAAAACTAAGCCTAAGGTTATAACGACCGGCCTGCTTACATTACAGCTTTTCCCCCACACCCATCCCAAGCATAAGGGCAAATAATATCACCTGGGTGATGGGCTTCCATGTGGGCAGCGCCATCTTTAACAAAGTGAGCATAATATATTTTATCTGCCCAACAAGGGGACAGATCCTGGGCAGCACACCTGTCCTCACCTGCCGTGCAGGTCTCTTCTCTAGGCTCACTCCAAGCCACCAGAAGTACTGAACTGTTTTTGTTGGGAAGCAAGCTCCCCACCTGGGTTTCCTGATCCCATGATTAAGGCCATTCAGCCACAGCTCTTCAGTCTACATGTAGTGTATAGAACTCTTAATTTCTTGAATTTTGAATCTGAAAAATGGAAAGAGTAAGGATCTAACTTATTTTAGGCACCCAGAGATTTCAGATTTTAGGCTGGAGATGTTATAGCAAAGAGTGAAATTTTAGAAAAGCTTTATTTTTGTAAATACTCAGGCAGATGAATCTTCTCCAATAACAACACTGATTATATCATTCTTTGGCTGAAAAATGTTCAGTGGATTGACCATTGTCCCCCCACCCCCCTTTTTAGAGATTTTATTTATTGATTTTTAGAGAGAGGAGACAGAGAAAAAGAAAGGCAATGGGGGAAGGGCTGGAAGCATCAACTCGTAGGACGTAGTTGCTTATGGCATGTGCCTTGACTGGGCAAGCCCAGGGCTCCAATCCGACAACCTCAGCATTCCAGGTCAACACTCCATTCACCATGCCACCACAGGTCAGCCCCCACCCCCCTTTAAAACATTCTATTGCTATACAAAGTACAGAAAAGTGGCACATCCTAAACTGGATAAACATTTACACATGACACTAGCATCCAGATCAAGGACTAGAACCTGACCCGCAACTCTGGCCCTTTGTGGCCCCCTCTCATTACTTCCCCCCCAAAGGTAACCAGCATCCTAGCTTCTAACAGCACAGATCTGTCTTGCCTTTATATAAATGGATTTCTACAATCTGTATTCTGTTGTGCCTGGCTTCTTTGGTCCAGCAGAGTCTTGTAAATCCCCATTCTCTTTTCTATATTGTATTCCACCGTGTAACTATGCCAGGCTTTATTTATGCATTGCTATTGTCTTTCGAATTGAATATAAATGTTTCTCCCCAGCCTTCATGAACCCCATGATAGAGACTCCTTTGCTCCCTGCTACTCCCTGCTCCAGCCAGCTGAACCTCATTGATCCTTCCACTGAGCTCTTGGAGGGTCACTGACACTCCTTATGTGCTCTTCTGGACCCTAGGGGTACAAAAGTGAACATGACCTAGTACCTACCCCGGGGTGTTCCCCATCTATAAACACGGGCTGTTTCATTTCCAGTCTTTGCTCTTGGGGCTTCCCTGGGTCTTGAATGCTCTTGTCCCTCAGCCTTTGTCCTGCACTGAAGTCCCATGTGCACCTCAGGGGTCCTCTCAAATGCCAGCTGCTCTGTGGAGATTTTCAGGGTCCTGCTCTCAGTAACCTCTCTCTCTGGCTTTCTCTCTCTCTCTGAGCTCCCAGTGCTCTAATAGCCATCTTGTAGCACTTCTTGAAGTTGGCCTTTTGGACATTTGGGAACTTACCCATTCCCTTTTACTTGACTATAATTTCTTTGAGGTGAGGCTACATTTTATCTTTAAAAATATATCAATCTCTCTTATCTAGTACAGTTATTTTCACAGTTTGTGCTCACCAATTCTGAAATTGAATTGAAGGAGAAGGGAAGTAAAATTCTTAATGCTACCCTGCCTGTGGTGGCGCAGTGGATAGAGCATCGGACTGGGACGCAGAGGACCCAGGTTTGAAACCCCGAGGTTGCCGGCTTGAGCACAGACTCACCAGCTTGAGCTGGGGTTGCTGGCTTGAGCATGGGATCATAGACATGACCCCATGGTCACTGGCTTGAGCCCAAAGGTTGCTGGCCTGAAGCCCAAAGTTGCTGACTTGAGCAAGGGGTAGCCCCTTGCTCACTCTGCTGTAGCGCTCCCCCATCAAGGTACATATGAGAAAGCAATCAATGAACAACTAAGATGTCACAATAAAGAATTGATGCTTCTCGTGTCTCTCCCTTCCTGCCTGTCTGTAATGCCTGTGGCCAGGTTCACACTGGATTTGGGCAGGTGGTAAAGGGACTGTGGAGCCAGGAAGAGTTAGGGCCATTCCGTTTAATAAAGTCTCACAACGGCGGACAAGTACATAGTCAGGGGAAACCGCCTCTCAGGCAAACAAACAGCAAAATGGCCCTTCACTGTGGTGGGCGGGCAATCTGCCATCCACAATCCTCATCTCTAATCTTTCTGGAGTGCAAGCACCCATAGCCTTATATAGGCTATGCACACTGCCTCTGCCGTGTGCTCATGCACTAATCAAGCAAAGTGCTTGCAGCTGGTACACCAGTGAGCAAGCCTCACACAGCTGCCCTACACTGTCCCTATCTGTCCCTCTCTCTGTCTCTGTAGAAAAGAAAAAAAAAATGCATCAACCTGGAATTCTGATGTTGCTGGTTCGAATGCTTAGGTTGCTGGTTTAAAACTCTGGGCTTGCCCGGTCAAGGCACATAAGAGAAGCAACTACTATTAAGTTGATACAAAGTTTTCCCTTACCATATTGTGGTTCACTTTTCAAGGTATCAGTGTATCACGGATTTTTAAATTGTATATATCTAATTTGTATCATGGATTTTTCACTATATTGCAGGATTTTGCGGTATATAGGTATTTTTATATATTTATTATTTTAATTATTTTTGTGGTAAAATAAGCTGTAATGCTGTTCTTGGCTGTGCAGTACATTCATCCCATCATCATCACCTTCATCATCATCGGTACTGCACAGCTAATTCATCACCATCTTCATCATTCAAGTTGTAGTATATTCACTGGTGAGTACCCATATAGGATTTTATATATTGTTAAAATTATGTGGGTTTAAGAGTGTAGAAAGTATTTTTAAGAGCATAAGAATTGTGTATAAGAGCGTGGGAAAGGTTTATAAGCATGTCGGGAGGGTTTATAAAGCTTTAAAATATATAAATAATAAAATAAATATAAGGTCACTACCTTGTGGATTTTTGCCTATCGTGGGGGTTCTGGAACGTACCCCCTGCGATAGATGAGGGACCACTGCACTTCCCACTCCTTCCCAGATGCTTTCTCTCTCTTGCCTCTCTAAGAATCAACAAAAATAAATCTTTTAAAAAAAATTCTTAATGCTTAAGGGTCAGGGGCTTCCTGGGCTGGTGAGGCCGGGCAGCTATGACCATGAGGAGACATGGAGAAAGCACTGGCCTTGAAATCACACAACCTGGGTCCCTCTCCTTTATTTACTCCCTTTATGAACTTGGGCAAATGATTAACCTTTTAAAAGCTTAATTTGTTTATGTGTAAAATTCACCCGGCTGTTGTAGAGTGAATTGATATTTGTGAACATATTTTATGAACCATAAAACCGTGCGAGGTAATGTGTTTTGAGTTCCCAGTGGCACTGGGACTGCAGTGCTCGGAGAGTCTGTCTGCTGAGCCCGAGGGCCATTGGGCATCTTAAGTTCTTAGCGGTGTAATACTGTTCTTCTACCCCCACGCCACCTTGGGAATTCATGGTTAAATTTGCTCCGAGGGTTGTGAGGTTGTCTCTCTGTCCTGCCACGCCGAGGAAGAGGCGGCGTGCCTGCTGCCCGCCAGGTTCTGTCTCTGGTTCTGTGAAAATGTTGGTCGGACACGCGACAAGCGTCCTCCGGCTGCAGCATAGCTGCCCGGAAGTGCTGCAGCCGCGGCCTCGCGCCCCTGCCTTAAAGCCTGCTTTTCCTCCTATCCTTGTCCCTTAATGTTTTTCAGAAAAATGTTTCTGGAAAGGCCAGACAACATCCGAGAATTTGCTGCTGGTGAGTAAGGCAGTGTCTGTTTTGGGTGTTTGATAAACCAGCGCAAGGAGTATTATAGAGATGTAGACTTGGACTAGCCCAGGATTTTCCCCACTGAGTCAGGGGTACGTCTTCACCCGATGACCCTGAAGGGAGCTTTCTTCAGAAGGCTCTTTCGTCCATTGCCACGTCCTCAAAATGTGGATGGGTAAGAAATGAGGCAGAACTTCCTCATGGAGGGTTAAGAATTTTGAGATTCCCAAAGGAGCACAGTGGCAGTTCTTTCCCTGGGAATCTGAAAGCTGGGTTCTCCACCCCTACTGCACATTAGAATCACCTGGGGAGCTTTTAAAATATACAAAGGCCAGGTCCACCCCTCCCCAGGTTTTTATTTAATTAGTCTTGGGTGGGGCTTGGCCTCCACAGTTTTAAAAGCTCCCCAGATAACTCTAATGGCTCCACTGCCCAGAGATGGCTTAAGGTCAATGGTATTTAGGGGGAAGGGCAGGGCTGGATGATTTCTTGGGTCCTGTTAGCTGTGGAAGTTGGTTACGTCCTCAAACCATTTCTAACTGAATCTAAGTAGGGCTTTGCTGCCACAGCAGATGCTGCCTCTGATCCACATTATGCTGGATGTATAAAAACCCTCTCTGTCGTCCTTTTCCGAGAGCCTGGATCTCCTCTGAGATGAGATTCTCAGAGAGGGTGTGCTATCTCAGAGACAGGAGTTGGCAAGCTGAGCTGAGACAAGAATAACACTTGGCATTTATTTGGGCTCCAAGATGGGCCGGAGCAGAAAACCCAGAGGCTCCTTCAGCCCTCTGATGGTTCCCTGTGCGTGAGCAAGCCACAGAACAGCGGTGTGGAGGGGACAGGAGACATCCTGTGTAACCTTGTGTCCTAGGACAGCTGGAACTGGCAGGCTCAGAACTGCTGGGATGGGTGACGGGTGGGTAGTGATCACACAATTTGCTGTGACATCTGCTCTTACGTTGTAAAGCATGACTACCACTAACAGTCCTGCCAAGATTGAGCCATCCTAACTTTTCAGCAAAGTAAGCTATCTTCTCCCTAGTTTTTGTCCCTTGGGTTTAGATGATTTTTTTTCTTTTTGATTCTTATCTCAGACTATTTCACGGATCCAAGACTTCCCTACAGGATTCACATGCAGCTAATTAAGGAGAAGAAAGCAGCTTAATTAGCAAAATCATGATGCTCAGTTGTTGAGAGAGACCAGCAAGCATCCAGCCTGGAGGCGGGTGCTAACCTCACTTGCAGAAAGAGCTCCTTTACTCTTGTGAAAACAAGTACCGGCTTCTGGGCCCAGAGTGTGAAGGAAATAAATGGAGAAGCTGAAGTTTCATGCAAGTGTTTAGTTTTCTTGACACTGTTTTGGGGATTAAGGACTGTGAGGAGAGGCCCAGGGTGTGTCTAGCATGTCTGCCAGAAGAGACATTTGTCTTCTTGCTGTGACGAAATGGATGAAGAGAATGGAAGGGGGAGAAATTAGGGGTAAAGAGAGTAACAGGGAAGTGGGGCTGGGACCTGCTAGTATCAAGACTTTGCTCTCAGACTGCAAAATTCCAGAGTACTACTGCAGATGCCATTTTCTCTGTCCCTGGTGGTGGGGGCAAAGGGGCTTCTGGAAAGGGTGAGGACACTCCCTTGTTGTATCTTGGATTGGGCGCTTTCCTGCTGTGGGGAAAACAGCTGTGTTAGGCTTGCTTGAGGGTTCACTGGCTGCAAGCACTTTGCCTGATTGGTGCGTGAGCGCATGGCAGCACCACGTGTGTGTGTGTGTGTGTGTGTGTGTGTGTAAGGCTATGGGTGCTTTCCCTTAGTGGTGATTCTCTCAGATCACTCTAACACCACCATGAGGTGCTGTTTTCTCTGCTCCTTTGCCCTTCAATTTGCTTGCCTGTCTTTGCGAGCCTCCAATAAACAGGAATGGCCCAACGCTTTCCGGCTCCCCCGCTCCGCAGTCTCTACTATCTGCCCAAATTCATTGGGAACCTGCCTGGCTTCAACCACCAGCATTATCCCCGCCCCCACCCGCACCTGCACACAAGCCAGGCGAGGCCTTTAGGGCTATCACACATTTTACAGGCAGGATGATTTCTGAAATGATTTTGAAGGTGGTGGTTGTTGTTGTTTTTAATGTGAGGTGGGAAAAAGCCACACTCCTGATTTAGCAAAACCATTTCTGTTTTGCAGGGTCATCTGAAAGTGAGAGTTCTTTCGTCATCAGTGAGGGCTCTGTCTGCTTTGCAAAGGCTTTTAAAGATACTCATTAAAAACAGACCTTCCTGCTCTGTTTTATTTCACTCAGAAGGAGGAAGACATCCTTTGTGGGAGGACTGCTCTGCCCTTGCTTTGACCTGGGCGGCAGTAGGCCTGTTTCTTTTTGGGTGGTAGCTCATGGGCCTCTCAGGTCCGCTGCTGTTTCCACGTGTGCTTCTGTATGTGCACGCCCAGCCCTGCAAACCACCCACGCCCAGAGCCGAGATTGAAGAAAGAATGAGTGGGACCCTGTGCACCACAGCTGGCTGAGGTGGTGCTGAGACAGCCTACCCTTCAGCAGTGGCATTTGCTTTTTCTTTATCTTACCTCCTGGGTTACTGTTCAGAGTGTACAGGTGATGATTAACTTTTATTTCCATAGAAACAATAAGAGGAATTGAGTTGGAAGGACAGCAGGAGAGAATGAGATTAGACATGGAACACCCATTCAGGGTCAGTGAGCATTGTGAAGTATGAGCCTAACAGGTGACTCAGAGGTAGTAGATTTCATTCTTATAAATTTTTAGAAACAAGCCACCCACCCATTTGGTTTTCAGCTAAGAGGCAGGGGAGCGAACCAGTTGGCTTTAGGAAGTCCTTTCTAGGCCAAGAGGCATGGATGTTGCCTGCAGATGTCTTGCCACCATCCATTGGCTCCGCTGTATGAAGGACCAGTCACCTATGTATCACCTGTCACCATCACCAGGGCAACAGAAGCACAGCCCAAAGCAGAGATTGTATTTCCTTTGTTTCCGCCTGTCTTGTTCTCAGCTGCAGTAGTAGGATGGGTAACTGTAATGCCGGTGTCTGAGGCCAGGCAGGTCCACATTGGATTCGGGCAGATGGTAGAGAAACTGCAGAGCTGGAAAGTTGGGCCATTATCATTTAATAAATTCTTGCAATGGTGGACGAGCAAACCTGCAGGGAAAACCACTTCTCAATCAAACAGCAAAAATGGCCCCACACTGTAGCAGCAGCCACCATCCACAATCTCTCATCTGCCATCCACCACTGAGCACAAGTGTAGCCTTACGTAGGCCATACACACATGGCGCTGCCACACACTCACGCACCAGTCAGGCAAAGCGCTTGAAGCTAGTAAACCAGCGAGCAAGCCTAACACAGCTGTTTTCCCAACAGCAACAAAATAGGGCATTTAGATAACTTAAAAACTACACATAATAAGTTATGGAGTATGAACCTGAGGCATTATTTTAAGTGCTTTCAGAATCACACATAAGTAGCTATGGCTCTGTTTAGAAAATCTTAATGAAGTCTTCAGCAGAAAACACATCCACAGAGGGCCTCTGATGTGAAGGTTTCTAGTAGACACATTTATTTATTTATTTTGGTGACAGAGAGAGAGGGACAAATAGGGACCGACAGGAAGGGAGAGAGATGAGAAGTATCAATTCTTTGTTGTGGCAACTTAGTTGTTCATTGATTGCTTTCTCATATTTGCCTTGACTGAGGAATGGGGGAGGGGGGCTACAGCAGAGCGAATGATCCCTTGCTCAAGCCAGCGATCTTGGGCTCAAGCCAGCAATCATGGGGTCATATCTATGATCCCATACTCAAGCTAGCAACCCCACACTCAAGCTGGTGAGCCCACACTCAAGCCGGATGTGCTCAAGCTGGTGACCTCTGGATTTTGAACCTGGGTCCTCTACGTCCCAGTTTGATGTTCTATCCACTGCACCACTGCCTGGTCAGGTCTATTAGACACTCTTGGAACCTTTCTGGGCAGAAACGACCTGCAGCAACGTGGGGAGAGAGCAAAATGTTTTTTAAGATGCTTGAGTGTGTGATTTATTACTGTGAGAGGACAGTGGCTCATGCTGTGGGGGTGGAGTTCCTAGTAGACATAAGAAATGCATTTCATTTCAAATATATTCCAAAGGCTTCTTGAGCGAAGAATGCATTGAACACATGGTCATAGTGTGTCAGCTTTGCATAAGATCGTGTGCTAGGTCCCGGGGGTGAGGTAGAGAGAGCCATATAGTGGTTTATGGCCTGGAAGATGGGCTGCTTTTCTCCCTAAACTTTTGAGAATGAAAGCTCCATCAGGGCAGGGACCAAATTAAAAAATCAAACTTGTTCACAATTCCTGACTCCTAGCAGAGTGTCTGTAATATAGTGTAAAGCCAGTGGCCATGGCCAGGCAGGTTCCCATTGGATTTGGGCAGATGGTAAAGGAACTGTGGAGGCAGAAAATGGGGGGCTGTTCCATTTATTAAAGTCTGGTAATGGTGGACAAGCAAGCAGACAGGGAAAACCGCTTCCCTCTCTCTTTCTCTCTCTCTGTTTCAGGACTCACAAGCAAAACAGGCTGGCGGGTGGGAGAAACCCCTTCCCCAGCACAAAATAGCAAACAATCACCGCTCCCAAGCAGGCAGGCAACCCGCTATTTGCAGTCTGCCGCCCTGAGGGCAAGCACCCACACAGCCTTACGTAGACTACACACACGTGGCGCTGCCCTGTACTCATGCACCAATTAGGCAGAGTACAAGCAAGCAAACCTAACACACTTGTAACACACTGGTTTGTCCAACATATAGCAAATAGCAAGCATTTGTGGAGAGAATGAAGGCTTGGGTAACCGAAGGAGCACTCACATGTTTTTAGTTGCTCTGAAGACAGTTATATACCTGTGATAGAAGCAGGTACATAATATAGGAAAAGGTAAAAGAATGAGCACCAGGTCTGCTTGCAGGAGTAAGGGAAGGCTTATGGAAACTGGCATGTGATGGGCAAGAAAGGATTAGCCATGCACATGTGGGAGGGACATGAGGCAGTCAGGGTACCACAGGTGCTTCCATTCTGAGCAGGATGCTGGTGGCAAACCCTCTTTGTTGCCTGCTCACTGTCATTACCCATTTCTTCCTTACTAACAGAACACCAGTTTTTTTGAGGACAGCAGTGGGCTTTACCTCAAGTGGTAGATTGTATTTAAGCAAATCACCACAATCACATTCCCTGATTTCACAGCCTCCCTTGCAGCTAGCTATTGGTAAGTGCTCTGGAGGTTTCTAGGAAAGCTTTTGCTTACATAAAAAATATACAGGAGGGTGTTGTGACAGATTAAGCTGGCACAGCGCTCCCTTTCCTCCCTCTTTTCTCTGATTTGAACCTGAATGTGATGTTGAACTGAGTGGCCATCTTTTCTTTTTTTTTAAAAAAAAATTTTATTTATTGATTTTAGAGAGAAAGGGGAGATGGTAGGAAACATCAACTTGCGGCAGTTGCCTCTCATATGTGCCTTGATTGAGCAAGCCTGGGGGTTTGAACCAGCAACCTCAGCATTCCAGGTCAACACCTTATCCACTGTACCACCACAGGTCAGACCTGAATGGGCATATTTTGTTTTTAATTTTTTTTTTAATTTCTTTTTATTTATTCATTTTAGAGAGGAGACACAGAGTGATAGAGAGAGAGAAAGAGAGAAAGGGGAGAGGAGCTGGAAGCATCAACTCCCATATGTGCCTTGACCAGACCAGTGGAGGGTTTTGAACTGGCGACCTCAGTGTTCCCAGGTCGACGCTTTATCCACTGCGCCACCAGAGGTCAGGCTCTTTTTTTTTTTTTTTTTAAAGAGAGGCATGGAGAGAGAGACAGTCTAACATCGAGCTGTTCCTGTATGTGCCCTAAGGATTGATCTGGCAACCTCTGTGCTTCTTTATTGAGTGGCCATCTTAAGGCCATGATGAAACAACAAGCAGGAGGGTGAGAGCCAATCCTCTGAAGTGGCAGAGATGAAAGATCAAAGACTCTGAGGCCTTGACAGCATCTCTGAGCACCTGAACTGCCTAGCCATCACCTGCCTTCAGACTTTGGCAAGCGAAGAAAATAAATCTCTAATTTGTTTTGAAATCAGATCAGAGTTTAAATCTAGACACAGCACTTACTAGATGTGTGGTCTTGGCCCAAGTGACTTAACTTCCTTGAGAATTAATTTTCTCATCTATAAACTTAAATATATAAATACCTACCCCTCAGGGCTGTTGGATTAGGGGTGAAGTGGATGGTTCCTGGCATGTGGGAGATGTTCTCTGGGGCTGTATCTTTTGGAGGTACGTAAAATGCAAGGATAGGAGTAGTGAGAGACAAGAAGGTGGGGACAGATCACAAAGGGCACTGTGTATTAGGTAAAGGAGGTTCCTTTTTTTTTTTAACACGTAGGCAATGGAGAACCAGCAAATAATGTTAAGCCAAGAGAAACTGATGAAGAGATTTGTATTTAGAAAGAGTCATACTGTAGAATACAAATTAGATGAAACTAAAACTAGAACGGAAAGACCTGTAGGGAGACAATCGTGGCCTGACCTGTGGTGGTGTAGTACATACAGCATTGACCTGGAATGCTGAGGTCACTGGTTCAAAATCCTGAGCTTGCCGGGTCAAGGCACATATGAGAAGCAGCTACTACGAATTGATGTTTTCTGCTCCTCCTTTCTCCCTCTTTCTCTCCTCTCTAAAATCAATAGGTAAAATCTTAAGGCATGGGGCAGGGTGGGGGGCCAGTTGGTTCAGTGGATAGAGTGTTGGCCCAGGGTGTGGATGTCCTGGGTTGGATCCCCAGTTAGGGCGCACATGAGAAGTGACCATCTGCTTCTTTTCCCCTCCCTCTACCCTTCTCTCTTCCCCTCTCATACCCAGTGGCTCAGTCGGTCCAAGCATTAGCAGCATCAGAGGCTGAAGATAGCTCGGTTGGTTCAAGCGTGGGTCCCCAGACCAGGGTTGTTGTGTGGATCCAGGTTGGGGCACATGTGGGAGTCTGTCTCTCTATCCCCCCTCCTCTCAAAAAAAGAAAAAAGGCAGGAAGACTACTGTATTGCCATAGTCCAAGCCACCATCTCCTCCCACCTGCATAGCTTCACTCACATCTTAGCTGGTCTCTTTGCTGACTCTCAGTCCACTATGTAAGTTGAGAATGTATTTAGCTACATATAGTAGAAAACGCAATTTATAGTGTTTTATGCAAATAAGGGTTATTTTTCTCACCTAATAATCAGTCTGGCAGTTAGGAAGACTTAAAGATTTAATGATGTTGACAGGTCCTAGACCAGGCTTCCATCTTTCACTGCCAGCCTTGCCTGTGGCCTCACAGTTCCGAGAGGCCACATTTTTGTACCCCAAGTGGGGAGGAGGAAGGACAGCCACACAGGCTGAGTCCAACCCTTTTTATTAGGAAAGAAAAGTTTTCTGAAAATTCTCTGCACCTATTGTCTCACAGGGTCCTGTGGTTCACTCCAAGTGCAACAGAGACCAAGAAAGTGAAATTTTAACTTCTTTAGCATCTAAGAGCAAAAGGTGGCAAGAGAAAAGAAGAATGGGAACAGCTAAGTCAGCCCCAAAGCAGTGTCTGCCCACCTGCATCCCTGACTCATTCTCCATATCAGAGCTAGAATGATTTTTAATATCAGGTCCTTCAGGAGTCTTCCATGCACTTAGAATAAACCCAGATGACTTTCGAGGTGCCACAAAGCTCTGTAAAACCTCCTCCATCTCTCTCAAAACATGCTAGGTCATCCTCACGTTAGGATCTCTGTACTCTGCCTGGATTTCTCTTCCCCAGATCTTCACAGGCCTGGTGGTGCAAGTTGGGTGACTCTACATGGAAAAGAAGAGAAAACTGTTAAGTAAATAGGCCTTGCTTTTCTTACAGCAAGTCTAGAGGTGGTGGCTGCTGGTGTCGGTTCAGTGCCTGTCTCTTTGCAGCTTCTTCTTTCCCTTGTGATCAAGGAGGACCAGGAAGGGACTCTGCCACTGATACTTGTCCTTCTCTTTAAGGAAAAGGAAAAGCTTCCTTCTCCCCATTCTGTCAACATTCACTAACTTCTCATTTGCCAGAACTGTGTACATGGCCCCCTCTTAAAGGGGGGCTGGGAAATTGAGTATTTAGCCAGCTACCAGTATCTTGTCACTTTCTCAGAGCCTCCCCCTCAGTTCCAGCTGAAGTAGCCTCTCCCAGACATTTAAGCAATATTGAATGCAAGTCCTCCACTATTATCTGTGATATTACTCTGTTTTGTTTTATACAAAACCTATCACTGTCTGGATCGTTCTGTTTGCTTATTTTCTCATCATCTGTGGCTCCGAGAATTTGAGCTCCAGCGAGAGCAGGCGACTTGTCAGTTTTGTTCAGCACTCCAAGGCCAGCCTGCAGTAAGGATTGCCTCATTGTGGGTTTGATTCTCAGTGGGGCACATGGAGGAGCAGATTGATGTTTTTGTCTGTCTCTCCCATCCTCTCTCTCTAAAATCAATACATTAAAAAAATAAAAGAGTTTCTGAAAACGTTTAGGAAAAGAAAAAGAACTTAAGGGGAAAAAAGGATTGTCTCCTTTGGTTTCGCTGTTCAAGGGGTGGGAAGGAAGGGCTGCATCTAGAATGCAGGGTACTTCCTTCTAGCTGGGCGGGCCTCTACTGCCCTCTCCTGGGCATAGCACAGAACTGACACACCCCTTGGGGAATGCCTGTTCCATCCTCTAGAAAGTCAGCAGGAGGAAGAGAAATGGGGTGAGGCATGGGAAACTATTCACAAATTTACAGATTCCTGTAATAGTAAGTTTCCTCACAAGTTACCAAATCCAGGGCTTTGTCTCTGATAGTGCTGTTTCATGAGCTCCTTAACTATCTCCTTCTTAAATGTGTCGGAAAAAAAAGAAATCTTGCAAGGTTGATTATTCATTCACCTATTCATTCATTTATTCAACAAATATTAAAGCATATTATGTACTCAGGATGCAGAGTTTTGGGAAGAAAACATACTCTTTCCTTAATGAGTAAAGATAAATGTATAGATAATTATAGTAGTTTCTTTTTTCTTTTTCTTTTACTTTTAGGTGAGAGGTGGGCAGATAATGAGGTGGTCTCCCTCATGAACCCTGACCAGGGATTCACCCGGCAATCCTGTCTGGGGCCAGTGCTAGAGTACCGAGCTGTTTTTAGTGCCCAGACCCATGCTCAAACCAATCAAGCCATTGGCTGCAAGACAGAAAGAGAGAGAGAAGGGGGAGAGAGAGGAGGAGAGAAGCAGACGGTCACTTCCCCTGGGTGCCCTGACCGGGAATCGAACCTGGGACATCCATATGCCATGCCAACAGTCTATCCACTAAACCAACCAGCTGAGGCCTATAATACAGTTTCAAATGTGAAATGATCAGAGAAACATCCAAGCACACAGAGGAGGCACACGACTGGCATTGTGGTGGTGGGTCACAACAAGGAGGTGACCATAAAATGTGTCCCCACATGGGAACTGAATGTTAACAGCTGAATGAGAATTGTAGGCACCAGTTTGCCACCTAATGTAACTCCCCATTATTAAATCTGAAGAGCAATTCTTATTTTCTCTGAGGAAATTCTTCCTGAAGTCTTCCCTCACTTTGACCTCTGTGTTTAAGCTTTCCTATCTGTAAAAAGAGAAGGTGCTACTAGATGTTACCTTTACACATTCTTGACATGACTGAACGCTAAGAAGGCTAACATTCGATTTGTAAAAGCATCTCCCTTGGAGCAGGTGGGCATTTGCATAGGGACGTGAGAACCCTGAAGTTTTTCAGCATCCCTGGGAATATTCAATTGAATCCAAGAATGAACTCTCAGCATTCTTAAACCACTCCTGCTGTTCCTTTGGGTTGCTGAGTTTATTTATCTTTAAAGGGCATGTCCCTTGGGAGTTGTTGTAAGGATTGTCACTACGCACCTAGGCTCAGTAGCCATATCTAGCCCATAGTAGGCCTTCGTAGATAGCGGCTTTTATTTCAGTGAAGAAGCAGGACCAATTTGTCCTGGGACAGGAAATGTTCACTGAAGAGAGAGTCACAGGTGTGGGTATGCTGGTGAGAAAAGGGCGTAAACTAAAAGTTTTCATGTTGGAGATGAGGACTATTTAGTGTGAGACTGAAGAGTTACTGCTTTCTCATGAAGGCCCAACATGATGGTATAGAAGTCATACTTCGGATCTCATCTCTCAGAGGCCCCAGGTCAGGCGTGGCCAACAGCTTTTGCCCCGGGCCAGATTAGAAAGAAAACTTTTTTCATGGGCCGGATGAAATATTAAAATTAAAAAATGTTAAATACAAAAACGATTTGTTTAAGTAAACAAAATTTTATTATGTAATTTGTTTATGAATAAATGTAAGTGAGCGAAAAATATTTAATATATAATTATTTTAATAAAAAAATATTTTGTTTGTTTGTTTGGTTTTTTACAGGGACAGAGAGAGGAATAGATAGGGACTGACAGACAGGAACGGAAAGAGGTGAGAAGCATCAATCATTAGTTTCTTGTTGCCATTGCTACACCATAGTTGTTCATTGATTGCTTTCTCACATGTGCCCTGACCGCGGGCCTTCAGCAGACCGAGCTGGCGAGCTTTTGCTCAAGCCAGATGGGCCCGCGCTCACCGTGGCAAGCTCCGGGTCTCAAATCTGGGTCCTCCACATCCCAGGTCAACGCTCCATCCACTGCGCCACCACCTGGTCAGGCTAAAAATATATTTTAATAAAAATATTAAATTTCGTATAAGTATCCAAACTGTCGCAATCAATCAAAACAACATTTAATTAATAGAATGAGCTTGAAGGTGTTATATCGCAAATAAAACTGATTTTGTTTTACAAACAGCCTGATCATGTTTTCAGTTATCAACTGCAGCTATTGTCTATGCTACAATGCCACCTGATTCAGCACAGTTGACCACAAAAATAACGAATTGTTTGACCTTGGGTGTGCACTGGCAAACTTCACCTAAAAGAATATGGGTTTCACATCACCGCTAAACATCAAACAGTTCATATTGAGTACAAAAGTTGTAAATCTTTATAATGGAATTTTTTTTTAAAATAAAGAAGTATCGCGAATCCATTCGACCAATTATTGGAAGTTAACCCTAGATTAGTCACATGTGGAATTCTTTTCTGTGTATCACTATCTTCTTAAATATCTCGATTTCCAATAATCAAAGATGCTTCCGCTTCTGAGTACCTGAGATTTTAAAGTAGCGGAGAATATTAAAAATTTAATCACAGACTGCATAAACTCATTACATGGGCCAGATCTGGCCCGTGGGCCGTATGTTGGCCATGCCTGCCCCAGGTGAAGTAGGTCCTTCATTTCTCTGATGGCTAATTATGTTCAACATCTTTTCATGTGCTTATTTTCCCTTTCTATATTCTCTTTTATGAAATTTATGCTCATATCTTTTGCCCATATTTGGATCATATTTTTTGTAATTTTTTTTTTTTGTGTGTGTGTGTGTGTGTGTGACAGAGACAGACAGAAAGAGAGAGAGAGAGACAGAGGGACAGATAGGGACAGACAGGAAGGGAGAGATATGAAAAGCATCAGTTCTTTGTTGCAGCTCCTTAGTTGTTCATTGACTGCTTTCTCATATGTTCCTTGACCAGGGGGGCTAGAGCAGAGCGAGTGACCCCTTGCTCAAGGCCAGCGACCTTGGGCTCAAGTTAGCAACCATGGGGATATGTCTATGATCCCATGCTCAAGCTAGCAACTCTGTGCTCAAGCTGGTGAGCCTGCACTCAAGTTGATGAGCGCACACTCAAGCCAGTGACCTCTGGGTTTTGAACCTGGGTCCTCTGCATCTCAGTTTGATGCTATATCCACTGCACCACCTCCTGGTCAGACAATGTTTGTAATTTTTTACTTTGAGGGTTTTTTTGTTTTTGTTTTTAAGTGAGAGGCAGGGTGGCAGACAGGTTCCTGCATGTGTCTGACTGGGGTCCACCCAGCAAGGCCCCTACCAGGTGATGCTCTGCCCATCTGGGGCTGCTGCTTTGTTGCTTACCAACCCAGCTACTTTAGCGCCCAAGGCAGAGGCCATGGAGCCATCCTCAGCCCCTGGGGCCAATTTGCTTAAACCTGAGCCATGGCTGCAGGAGGAGAAGAGAGAGAGAGAGAGCGGAGGAGGGGTGAAGAAGCAGATGGTCACTTCTCCTATGTGCTCTGACTGGGAATCGAACCTGGACGTCCACATGCCATGCTGATGCTCTACTGCTGAGCAAACCGGCCAGAGACTACTTTGAGTTTAAGAGTTCATTTTACACTGAAGATACTGGTCCTTTGTTAGATAATGGTTTGCAAATACTGTTTTCCAATATCTTGTCTTTTATCCTTTTCACATGGGTTTTTCAAAGAGCAAAAGTTTTACATTTTGATGAAGTCAAATTCTTCATTATTCTTTTTATGGAACATGCTTTGAGTGTCAGCTTAAACTTTGTCTATCATAGATCTTAAGGAATTTCCCTTTTAAAAAAAGTTTTATGGTTTACATTTAAGTCTGTGGTCATTTTGAGTTAATTTTTGTTAAAAGGTGTTAGACTTAGCTTGAGTCTCATTTTTTTGCCTATGGCTGTCTGATTGCTCCAGTATCAGGTTTTTTTTGTTTGTTTGTTTTACAGGGACAGAGAGAGAGTCAGAGAGAGGGATAGACAGGGACAGACAGATAGGGACGGAGAGAGGTGAGAAGCATCAGTCATTAGTTTTACATTGCCATTGCAACACCATAGTTGTTCATTGATTGCTTTCCCACATGTGCCTTGACCGCGGGCCTTCAGCAGACCGAGCAACCCCTTGCTGGAGCCAGCGACCTTGGGTCCAAGCTGACGAGCTTTTACTCAAGCCAGATGGGCCCGCGCTCAAGCTGGCGAGCTCGGGGTCTCGAACCTGGGTCTTTGGCATCCCAGTCCGACGCTCTATCCACTACCTGGTCAGGCCAGTATCAGTTGTTGAAAAGGCTATCTTAAACCCTGGTGGGATAACTTGATTGGAGCATTGCCCAGAGTGCAGAGGTTGTTCATTCCCCAGTTGGGGCATACACAGGAGCAGCTCGATGTCCCTGTCTCTCTTTCCCTGCCTAAGAAGAGAAAAGAAAAAAGGAAAGAAAAGAGAAAAAAGAAAAGGTAAGGCTACCTTTCCTCCATTGAATTGCTTTAGTACCTTTGTCAAAAAATAGTAGGGCATGTCTGACCTATGGTGGTGTAATGGATGAAGCATCTACCTGGAATGCTGAGGTTGCTTGTTTGAAACCCTAGGTTTGACTGATTGCATATGACAAACAATCAGTGGACAACTAAAGTGAAGCAATTATGAGTTGATACTTTTTGTTCCCACTGCCCCCCTCTGTAAAATCAATAAATAAAATATTTTTAAAATAGTTGGGCATATTTGCATGGATCTGTTTCTGGGATCTCTATTCTGTTGCACTGCACTCTGTCTATTCCTCCATCTGTAGCCCTGAGCATTGATTATTGTAGCTATATAGTAAGTCTTAAAATCAAGCAGACTGATTCCTCACACTATATTCTTCTTTCTCAAGGTTATTTTAGCTAGTCTAGTTCCTTTGCCTCCCATATAAATTTTAGGACAATCTTGCATCTGTCTACAAAGAAATTCTGGAATTTTGATAGTAATTACATTAAGCCTGCATATCAGTTTGGGAAGAAGTATCATCTTTACTATGTGGTTTTTGACCCGTGAACAGAGTATGTCTCTCCATTTATTTAGATCTTTGATTTCTTTCATCAGCATCACCGTTTTAAGCATATAAATCCTGTATTTGTTTTGTTAGATTCATACCTAAGCATTTTTAAAATAAATTGTAAGCAGTATTGTATTTTTAGTTTTCGTGCCCACATGGTGTATCTGTATGTATTAATTGATCCCTCAGAGTTTGTTTGTTTGTTTTAGATTCCTTGAGCTTCTCTACATAGACAATTACGTCATCTCTAAATGGGGACGGATTTATTTCTTCTTTTCTGATCTATATACCTTTTACTTCCCTCTCCTGCTTTACTGCACTGTTGAGAACTGCTAGCATTATGTTGAATAAGAAAGAGAGCAGATGTACTCGCCTTGTTCCTGATCTTAGGAGAAAAGTACTCAGATTTTCACCATTAAATGTATTATTAACCACAGGCTTCTTGTAGTGTTCTTGTCAAGTTGAAGACATTTCGCTGTATTTATTTCTATTTTTTGAATTTTTTTTTTTTTTTACAAGGACAGAGAGAGATTCAGAGAGAGAGGGATAGATAAGGACAGACAGACAGGAACGGAGAGAGGTGAGAAGCATCAATCATTAGTTTTTTGTTTCCGTTGAGACACCATAGTTGTTCATTGATTGCTTTCTCACATGTGGCTTGACCACGGGCCTTCAGCAGACCGAGCCACCCCTTGCTGGAGCCAGCGACCTTGGGTCCAAGCTGGTGAGCTTTTGCTCATGCCAGATGGGCCCGTGCTCAAGCTGGCCAGCTTGGGGTCTCGAACCTGGGTCTTCCGCATCCCAGTCCGACGCTCTATCCACTGCGCCACCGCCTGGTTAGGCTATTTTTTGAAATTTTAAAATTTCAAGTAATTCTTTGCATCAGTTGATATGATCACATGATTTTCTTCTTTAGAGTGTTAATATGGTAGACTACATGGGTTGATTTTTTAATACTGAACCTAACTTGCATCCCTGGAATATCCCACTTGGGCTTGGTGTATAAATCCTTTTTTCTTTTTTTAATGAATTTTAATTTATTGTGTTAACATGGATTCAAGTGTCCCACTCAATATAACACTCTCACCCCCACCCACGTGTCAGCCATTATACCCCTTTTGTCCCCCTCCCCATAAAGTCCTCCCTCACTTCCCTCTGGATTTTGTATAAATCTTTTTATACATTGCTAAAACCTATTTAGTGATACTCTGTTAAGGATTTTTGTGTTTATAGTCATGAGAGACATTGGTCTATACTTACTTTTTTTTGTACTGTTGTTTTCAGGGTGATACTAGCTTCATAAGATGATTTGGGAGATACTATCTCCCCTTCTATTTTGTGGGAGAAATTACATGGATTTGGTGTTGATTCTTCTTTAAAAATTTGATAGAATTTTTCAGAGAAACCATCTGGGTCTGGAGAGTTTTGGAGGGAGAATTAAGGAGACTTAAATTATGAATTCAGTTTCGCTAGTTGTTCTAGGACTATTCAGATAACCTATTTCATATCGGACTAGTTATGATGATTTTCAAGGATTTGATCTGTTTTGTCTATGTTGTCAAATTTAGGTTTCTAGAGTTCATGGTATTCCCTTATCTTTTTGATATAATGTTTCTAGTGATATGCTATATTTCATTCCTGATATTTGTGTCTTTTTTTATATGTTTCTGACCTTTTTTGCTAATGGCTTTTAATTTTATAAATATTTTTTTCAAAAAAAATATTTTTTTCAAAGAACCAGCTCTTTGTTTTATTGATTTTTTTCTATCTTTTTAAATATAAATTTCATTGCTTTCTGTTCCTTTTTTTTAAGATTTATAATGATGTTTTTTATATGGTCATTTTTTAAAAAAAATATTTTAATTTATTGTGCTTACATAGATTAAAGTGTCCCACCAAGTACATCCCCACCACCACCGTGTTTTCCTTAACATCCACCAGGATTTGCTTTTCTGTTCTCTATAATGCTGTGTTATATATATATAATTTCACTAATTTCTTTCCCTTCTCTGATCCCATCTTCTCATCTCCTTTCACTCTGTCCGCTTTCCCTCTGGTCTCTTTGATCCCACCTCTGTCTCTATTCTGTTCCTCAGTTCACATTGTTCATTGGATTCCTCAAATGAGTGAGGTCATATGATATTTTTCGTTCTCTGCCTGGCTTATTTCACTTAGCATAATAGTTTCCAGGTCCTTTCATGTTGTTACAAAAGGTAAGATTTCCTACTTTTTTCATAGCCGCATAGTATACCACTGTGTATATGTACCACAGATTTTTAATCCACTTGTCCACTGATGACACTTGAGCTATTTCCAGATGTTGGTGTAAACAATGCTACAATAAACATGGGGGTGCATTTTTTCTTTTAAATCAGTGAGTTGGTATTCTTAGGATATATTCCTGAAAGTGGATGGCTAGGTCAAAAGGCAGTTCTATTTTTTTTTTTTTTTTTTACAGGGACAGAGAGAGAGTCAGAGAGAGGGATAGATAGGGACAGAGAGACAGGATCAGAGAGAGGTGAGAAGCATCGATCATTAGTTTTTCGTTGCCGTTGCAACATCTTAGTTGTTCATTGATTGCTTTCCCATATGTGCCTTGACCGAGGACCTTCAGCAGACCGAGCCACCCCTTGCTGGAGCCAGCGACTTTGGGTCCAAGCTGACGAGCTTTTACTCAAGCCAGATGGGCCCAAGCTCAAGCTGGCAAGCTCGGGGTCTCAAACCTGGGTCTTCCACATCCCAGTCCAACGCTCTATCCACTGCGCCACCACCTGGTCAGGCAAGGCAGTTCTATTTTTAATTTTTTGAGGAATCTTCATACTGTTTTCCACAGTGGCTGCACCAGTCTGCATTCCCACCAGCAGTACAGAAGGGTTCTCTTTTAACCACACCCTCGTCAGCACTTATTATATGTTGTTTTATTAATCAGCACCATTCTGACTGGTGTGAGGTGGTATCTTATTGTGGTTTTAATTTGCATTTCTCTAATGATTAGTGATGTTGAACATTTTTTCATCTGCCTATTGGCCATCTGTATGTTTTCTTTGGAGAAGTGTCTATTCATTTCTTCTGCCCAGTTTTTGATTGGATTATTTATCTTCCTGGTGTTGAGTTTTACTAGTTCTTTATAAATTTTGGTTATCAGACGTATTGTCGAATATGTTTTCTCATTGTGTGGTTTCTCGTTTTATTTTGTTCATATTGTCTTTAGCTGTGCAAAAGTTTTTTATTTTGATATAGTCCCATTTGTTCATTCTGTCCTTTATTTCACTTGCCCATGGACATAAATCAGCAAATATATTGCTGCAAGAGATGTCAGAGAGTTTACTGCCTATGTTTTCTTCTAAGATGCTTATGATTTCACGACTTACATTTAAGTCTTTTATCCATTTTGAGTTTATTTTTGTGAATGGTGTAAGTTGGTGGTCTAGTTTCATTTTTTTTTTTTTTTTTTTGCAGCTGTCCAATTTTCCCAACACCATTTGTTAAAGAGACTGTATTTACTCCATTGTATACTCTTACTTCCTTTGTCAAATATCAATAGTCCAGCCTGACCAGGCATAGCGCAATGGATAGAGCATCAGACTGGGATGCGGAAGACCCAGGTTTGAGACCCTGAGGTTGCCAGCTTGAGCGCGGGCCCATCTGGCTTGAGCAAAAGCTCGCCAGCTTGGACCCAAGGTCGCTGGCTCCAGCAAGGGGTTGCTCAGTCTGCTGAAGGCCTGTGGTCAAGGCACATGTGAGAAAGCAATCAATGAACAACTAAGGTGTCGCAACGGCAATGAAAAACTAATGATTGATGCTTCTCCTCTCTCTCCATTCCTGTCTGTCTGTCCCTATCTATCCTTCTCTCTGACTCTCTCTCTGTCCCTATTAAAAAAAAAAAATTGTCCATAAAGGTGAGGGTTTATTTCTGGGTTCTCTGTTCTGTTCCATTAATCTATATGCCTGTTCTTATGCTACTACCAAGCTGTTTTGAGTACAATGGCCTTGTAGTATAACTTGATACCAGGAAGTGTGAGACCACCCCTTTTATTCTTCTTTTTCAAGATTGCTGAGGCTATTCGTGTTCTTTTTTGGTTCCATATAAATTTTTGGAATATTTGTTCTATATCTTTGAAGTATGTCATTACTATTTTAATAGGAATTACATTGAATTTATAAATTGCTTTGGGTAATATGGACATTTTAATGATGTTTGTTCTTCCTATCCATGAACATGCTATATGCTTCCATTTGTTTGTATCTTCCTTGATTTCTTTTATCAATGTTTTATAATTTTCCGAGTGCACGTCTTAAACCGCCTTGGTTAAATTTATTCCTAGGTACTTTATTTTGTTGTTGTTGCAATAGTGAAGGGGATTGTTTTCTTAATTTCTCTTTCAGACAGTTCATTGTTGGTGTATAAAAATGCCTCTGATTTCTGAATATTAATTTTATATCCTGCCACTTTGCTGAATTCATTTATCAGGTCCAGTAGTTTTTTGACTGAGACGTTAGGGTTTTCCATGTACAGTATTATATCATCAGCAAATAATGATAGTTTTACTTCTTCTTTTCCAATTTGGATGCCTTTTATTTCTTCTTCTTGTCTGATTGCTGTGGGTAGGACTTCCAGAACTATGTTGAATAAGAGTGGTGAAATGGGGCACCGCTACCTTATTCCTGATCTTAAGAAGATTGCTTTTAATTTTTGCCCATTGAGTATAATGTTGGCTGTTGGTTTGTCATAGATGGCCTTTATCATGTTGAGGTATGTTTCCTGTGTTTCCACTTTGCTGAGAGTTTTGGTCATAAATGGGTGCTAGATTTTATGAAATGTTTTTCTGCATCTATTGATATTATCATGTGGTTGTTGTCCTTCCTTTAGTTTATATGATGAATCAAATTAATTGATTTGAGAATATTGTACCAGACTTGCCTCCCCAGAATAAATCCCACTTGATCATGATGTATGATTTTTCTCATGTATTGCTGAATCCAGTTTGCTAATATTTTGTTGAGAATTTCAGCATATAAATTCATCAGGGATATTGGCCTATAGTTTTCTTTCTTTGTATTGTCTTTGCATGGTTTTGGAATAAGAATTATGCTCTCCATATAAAAGGAGCTTAGAAGTCTTCCCTCCTCTTGAATTTTTTGAAATAGCTTGAGAAGGATTGGAGTTAGTTCTTCTTTGAATATTTGGTACAATTAGCCTGTGAAGCCATCTGGCCCAGAGCTGTTGTTTGTTGGGAGTGTTTTGATAACTGTTTCAATCTCATTTGTTGTAATCGGTCTGTTTAGGTTTTCTGATTCTTCCAGATTGATTTTTGAAAGATTTTATGTTTTAAGGAATTTGTCCATTTCACCTAGGTTGTCTAATTTGGGGAGCATACAGTTCTTTATAGTATTTTCTTACAATCCTTTGTATTTCTGCTGTGTCAGTTGTTACTTCTCCGTTCTCATTTCTAATTTTATTTATTTGAGTCCTCTCTTTTTTTCTTGGTGCATCTGGCTCAAGGTTCATCAAACTTGTTTACCTTTTCAAAGAACCAGCTCTTGGTTTCATTGATCTTCTATATTGTTTTTTTTTAGCCTCCATGTCATTTATTTCCACTTTGATCTTTATTATTTTCTTCCTTTTACTTCCTCTGGGCTTTACTTGCTCTTATTTTTCTAGTTCTTTTAGATGCAGGGTTAAGTTGTTTATTTAAGATTTTTCTTGTTTCTTAAGGTATACCTGTAATGCTATGAACTTCCTTCTCAGGACTGCTTTTGCTGTGTTCCATAAATTTTGAGTTTTATATGTTCATTTTCCACTGTTTCAAGGAAATTTTTTATTTCTTCCTTGATCTCAGTGTTAACCCATTCATTATTTAATAACATGCTATTTATTTTCCAAGTGTTTGGACGTTTTTTATTTTCTCTCTCTCTTTTTTTTTTTCTTTACAGAGACAGAGAGAGAGAGAGAGTCAGAGAGAGGGACAGATAGGGACAGACAGACAGGGACAAAGAGAGGTGAGAAGCATCAATCATTAGTCTTTCGTTGCCGTTGCGACACTATAGTTGTTCATTGATTGCTCTCTCACATGTGCCTTGACTGCGGGCCTTCAGCAGACTGAGCCACCCCTTGCTGGAGCCAGTGACCTTGAGTCCAAGCTGGTGAGCTTTTGCTCAAGCCAGATGGGCCTGCACTCAAGCTGGTGACTTCGGGGTTTCGAACCTGGGTCTTCCGCATCCCAATCCGATGCTCTATCCACTGTGCCACTGCCCAGTCAGGCTTTCAGTTTTTCTATTGTAGTTGATTTCTAGTTTCATGTCATTGTGATCAGAGAAGATACTTGATATGATTTCAATCTTCTTAAACTTATTAAGACTCATTTTGTGTCCTAACATATGGTCTATCCTAGAGAATGTATCATGCGCACTTGAAAAGAATGTATATTCTGCTGCTTTAGGATGAAAAGTTCTGAAGATATCTATTTAATCCAGTTGATCTAGTGTGTCCTTTAAGGCTGTTGTTTCTTTGTTAATTTTCTTTCTTGAGGATCTATCCAGTAATGTTAGTGGGGTATTAAAATTCCCTACTATTATAGTATTGCTGTTGACCTTGCCCTTTATGTCCATCAAAATCTGCTTTATATATTTAGGTGCATAGATATTTACAATGGTTATATCCTTCTGTTGGATTGCTCCCTTTATTATTATGTAGAGACCTTCTTTATCCCTTACTATAGCCTTTATTTTAAAGTCTGTTTTGTCAGATATAAGTATTGCTACCCCAGCTTTTTTTTTTCATTTCCATTTGCGTGAAATATTTTTTCCATTCTTGTACTTTCAACTATGTGTATCTTTTGTTTTGAGGTGGGTCTCTTGTAGACAGCATATATATGGGCTCTGTTTTCTTATCCAGGCAGCTACCCTATGTCTTTTGATTGGAGCATTTAATCCATTTACATTTAAGGTTATTATTGATAAGTAGTTGTTTATTGCCATTTTATTCTTTAAATCTACATTCCTCTTTTACTAGATTTTTTTTCTCCCTTTGTTCTGTTTACAACTGGCCCCTTAACATTTCTTGCAGCATTGGATTGGTTGTAATGAATTCCTTGAGGGTTTTTTATTTTTGGTCTGGGAAGCTTTTTATTTCTCCTTCAATTTTAAACGATAGCCTTGCTGGATAAAGAAGTCTTGGTTATAGGCTCTTGTTTAACATTACTTTGAATATTTCTTGCCATACCATTCTGGCCTCTAGTGTTTCTATTGAAAAGTCAGATGTCATCCTTATGGGTGCTCCTTTGTAGGTGACTGACTTTTTCTCTTGCAGCTTTTAGGATTCTCTATTTATCTCTTCGCTTTGGTATTTTAATTATGATGTGTTTTGGTGTAGGTCTCTTTGGGTTCCTCTTTACTGGGATTCTCTGTGCTTCTTGAACTTTTGTGACTTTTTCCTGCATCAGTTTAGGGAAATTTTCAGCAATGATTTCTTCAAACAAGTTCTCTATCCTTTGTTCTTTCTCTTCTCCTTCAGGAACCCCTATTATGCGGATGTTGTTTCTCTTCATGTTGTCACAGAGCTCTCTTAGAGTTTCCTCAGACTTTTTGATTCTCTTTTCTTTTTGCTGTTCTGTTTCTTTGCTTTTGCTTATTTTGTCCTCTAAATCACTGATTCAATCCTCTTCTTCATCCAATCTGCTTTCTTTATTTTTTATTTTTTTCAGGGCCAGAGAGTCAGAGAGAGGGATAGATAGGGACAGACAGACAGGAACAGAGAGAGGTGAGAAGCATCAATCACTAGTTTTCCATTGCCATTACGACACCTTAATTGTTCATTGATTGCCTTCTCACATGTGCCTTGACCACAGGCCTTCAGCAGACCGAGCAACCCCTTGCTGGAGCCAGTGACCTTGAGTCCAAGCTGGCGAGCTTTTGCTCAAGCCAGATGGGCCTGCGCTCAAGCTGGTGAGCTCGGGGTCTTGAACCTGGTCGTCCACATCCCATTCCGACCCTCTATCCACTGTGCCACCGCCTGGTCAGGCTCATCCAACCTGCTTTTAATTCCATCTAGTATAGTTCTTTATTTCTGATATTATGTTTGTCATTTCTGTCTGATGCTTACTATCTTTTTGTTTAGGTGCTTGTTATGTCCATCTATTGTTGCTTTAAGATCCTTGAATATCCTAACAATCATTATTCTAAACTCTGCATCCGATATCTTGGCTATTTCCATCTCATTCAGTTCTTTTTCTGGGAATTTCTCTTGTTGATTCATTTGAATTGTATTTCTCTGTATTCCCATTTTGTCTTTATATAGACTGCTCCTTTGGATGTGTTGTTTGTGTAGCTAGCTGAGTATAGGGTTGGTGTTGTCTGCCTCCAGCTTTCAGTTGTGTTGTTTCTAGATCTTCTTGGGTTGGCCTCAGCTGTTATTTGTAATCCGTTGTGGGCTTCTTGTCTGCCGAACTGCTCTTTTTGCTATTTGTGTCAGTGTTTTCTATGTCTTAGCTGAGTCAGGTGTGAGGAGCCTTTCCTTAAGATAGCACTCTAACTAGGGTTGTTAGGTCCTGGGATGATGCTCTCCATATCTGGCCACTGGATGTAACATCCCTGGACCTCCCTGGCTGGAACCTATCGCAGACTAGTGGGGCTCACTGCTTATGACTGGTCCTTAGCAACCTTCTTGGAGCTACAGGTGATCCAGAATTTGTGGCTTCCTCTGCTGGGCCCTGATGCCATTGTAAATATCAGCTGACCTACTAGGCTGGCTTTTATCTACTCTTGGCCAGTGAGTGTGGCCTCTCTATTCCTGAGCTGTGTTCTTTCCGCTGGCCCCCTGCTGCCACAGGCTCCTCATGCACTCGGGCACCAACACTGCTGGGCGCGCTGACTCGTGAGTTGCAGCTTGGGCACCCCACAGGGCTGCTCCACAGGTGCAAGGGACTCATTGCCTCTCTGGGATCTGCCCTGTGAGTGTGTGGGGATTCCTCTCTGGGCTCTGCCCCTCACCAACGCCATGTGGGCCACCAGGCTCTGCGCTCTGCCCCTGCTGTACAGGCTGCCCTGCTGGGCTTCGTCCCTGCCACCACGCAGGCCGAGCCCTGCAGCTGCCACCACAGCCGGGCCTTCCTGCCCTTCAGAGGTTACTCAGCAGTTTGAGGGTGGTTGTGGTATATGCCAGACCTCAGCACTCAAAACTTGTATCCCTGATGTACCCCCTGCATCTAGCGTCTCTGCACTGACTAGAGCAGGAGAGCCTCTGGTGGGCAAGGTAATTGCTTCCTTCCTTTTGCTGGCATGGTTCTCCTAGGAAAAATGGCCACTTTAGGTTTGTGACCCAGTACAAGGGTCAGGGTGGCTGTCCCGTACAGTCTCTCACTGTGACTCCGAGACTACATTCTCCTCTTGTGACTCCAGTCCTCTCAGTGCTCCCCGCTCCTGGAGTCCCAGGTAAATGGCTGTGAAGGAGGTTTTTTGCGTGGTCCCTTTAAGACGGAGCCTGTGTCTGAGAGTTTTGTCTTCCTCTTGCAAATAGTCACCTGGCTCTTATTTCAGCGAAATACTGTCTGTACGCCTCCTCTAGTCTTTGGGCTCCAGGTTGGGGTTCTGGTCCAGTCCTGGGGCTGAGGACTCACAACTGTCTGGGCAACCCAGCCTGCCGTGAGAGACCTTCTGGGCCACCTCTATCTTCTGGGAGCAAGGCAGCCCTTTCTGTGTCTCCATCCTTCCTACCAGTCTCGGTGTGGCTTCTTTGGTGATGCTTGGTTATAGATTCCTCTTAGTTTAGTCCAAAATTGGTTTTTCATGGCTGTTCCTAAGTTAAGTTGTAATTCACTTTGGTTCGGGAGGTGGGAGTTGTAATGTCCACCTACTCTGTTGCCATTTTCCTGGTCCTCTGTTCTTTTTCTTTATTTTTTTCCTTGCTCATGCTTGCTTTGGATTTCGTTTGCTCTTTCTTTTCTAGGTTCTTGAGGTGAGACTTCAGATGACTGATTTTAGACTTTTTTCTTTTTCTTTTTTTTAGCGAGAGAGTCAGAGAGGGACAGATAGGAACAGACAGTCAGGAAGGGAGAGGGATGAAAAGCATCAATTCTTCATTGTGGCACCTTAGTTATTCACTTATTGCTTTTTCATATGTGCCTTAACCAGGGAATACCGCTGAGCCAGTGACCCCTTGCTCAAGCCAGCGACCATGGGATCATATCTATGATTCCACACTCAAGACAGCAACTTTGTGCTCAAGCAGGATAAGACAACACTCAAGCTAGCAACCTTGGTGTTTGGAACCTGGGTCCTCTGCATCTCAGGCCAACACTCTATCCACTGCACCACCGCCTATTTAGGCTTGCCTTCCTTCCCTCTTTCCCTCTTTCCTTCCTTCCTTCCTTCCTTTCTTTCTTCCTTCCTTCCTTCCTTTCTCCCTCCCTCCTTCCTTCCCTCCCTTCCTTCCTTCTTTCTTTTTCTTTTCTTTATTTAGTGACAGAGACAGAGAGAGGGACAGATAGGGACAGACAGGCAGGAAGGAAGAAAGGTGAGAAGTATCAATTCTTCATTGTGGCTCCTTAGTTGTTAATTGATTACTTTCTCATATGTGCCTTGACAGGGGGGCTACAGCAGAGCAAGTGACCCCTTGCTAAGCCAGTGACCTTGGGCTCATGCCAGCAACCTTGGGCTTCAAGTCAGCAATCTTTGGGCTTAAGCCAGTGATCATGGGATCATGTTTGTGATCCCACACTCAAGCTGGTGAGCCCATGCTCAAGCTGGATGAGCCCATGCTCAAGCCGGCGATCTCTGGGTTTCGAACCTGTTCCTCAGCATCCCAGTCCAACACTATCTCCACTCCACTACCATCTAGTTAAGCTCTTTTCTTTTCAAGTGGGAGGAGGAGAGATAATGAAACAGATTCCTGCATGCATCCCGACCAGGATCCACCTGGCAACCCCTGTTTGGGGCCAATGCTGACATCAATCAAGCACCTGAGACTGAGACGCTGGGACCAATTGAACTATTCTCAGCACCCGGGGCTAACCCTCAAACCAATCAAACCACTGGCTGCAGGAGAAGAGAAAGAGAAGGTAGGGCAGGAGGGGGAGAGAAGCAGATGGCCACTTCTCTTGTGTGCCCTGACCAGAAATCGAAACTGGGACAGCCATATACTGGGATGACACTGTATGAACTGAGAAAACTGGCCAGGGCCTCTTTTTGTCAAGATTTTATTTGCCTGACCAGGTGGTGGTGCAGTGGATAGAGTGTTGGCCTAGGACGCTGAGGACCCAAGTTTGAAACCCCAGGTTTGCTGCCTTAAGTGCGGTCTCACCAGCTTGAGTGAAGGATTGCTGGCTTGAGCAGAGGATCATAGACATGACCCCATGGTCACTGGCTTGAAGCCCAAGGTCACTGGCTTGAGCAAGGGGTGACTGGCTCAGCTGTAGTCCCCCAATCAAAGCATATATGAGAAAGCAATCAATGAACAACCAAGGTGCCACACATGAGTTGATGCTTCTCATCTCTCTCCCTTCCTATCTGTCTGCCCCCCTTTCTCTCACACACTGAAGTGAAAAAAATAAAAATAAAAGATTTTATTGATTTTAGTGAGATGAGAGGGAGAAAGAAAGGCTTGGTGGGCGCAGGGAGGAGCAAGAAGCATCAACTTGTAGTAGTAGTTGCTGCTCATATATATGTGCTTTGACCGGGCAGTCACATGTCTAAGACAAGTGACCTTTGCATTCCAAGCTGAGGCTTTATCCACTGAGCCACCACAGGGTAGACACATTTCTTTAATGAGTGTTGGACTTGGTTCTGGCATACTTGGTATCAGATTCATCCTTTTGAGGCTTGCTTTCAAGGTTTGTAAAAGAGTAGTCTATTATTTGTTTGTTTGTTTGTTTGCTTTAATTGATTTTAGGAAAGAGGATAAAGAGAGACACACCAATCTGTTTCTGTATTTACCTTGACCGGGGACTGAACCAGCAACCTTTGCATATTAGGATGACACTCTAACCAACCGAGCTATTCAGCCAGGGCATAGTAGTCCATATTCTAATGTCCACTACTACTGAGTTCCTTGGAGGACCCTATTTGATACTCCATGTATTATAAGATCTATCCACACTAGCTGTCAGGAACACATTCCCATCTCTTTTTTTTTTAAGATTTTATTTATTAATTTTACAGAGAGAGGATAGAGGGGCGGGGGGTAGTAAAAAATATAATTGTTTCATTTTAGTTGTTCATTGCTTTTTGTATGTGCCTTGACCAGGCAAGCCCAGGGTTTTGAACTAGCAACCTCAGCATTCAAGATTGATGTTTTATCCACGCACAACCACAGGCAAGGCAAACATTTCCATTTTCTCGTGTAAGATTTAGGAATTGCTTGGCCTACTGCTTTCCAGTGGTTCCCTACCCCCCAGTTTGAGGGGACCCATCGTTAGTTCTTCAAAACTCTCTCTAGTATTCTAATTCTCAATTCCGAGCCAATTTACCCTCCACCAACTCTAATCCCTTTTTCTCCAGTCATTGAGACTGCTGGCTTTATTTGGGTTTTCCCTTCTGCAATGCTCCCTACGGCACAGTGCAGGAAGCCACCTCAAGGCAATAAACTGAGGCAATCATAGGGCTCACCACATTTGTTTCCCTTTTTCAGTTAGTAAAGTTCTGTACTGCCTGCTTTCCAATATCTATAAACATTTCTGTTACAATTCTGTCTGGTTTTATAGTTGTTTATAGTAGGAGGGCAATTTCCTTAGCTGTGATTCATAGGCAGAAGTAGAAGTCTTTCTTCCTGAGCCAGTTTTTAGCTGGAAACAACAGAAAAATGAAGAAGTTTAGGTCCCTAGGAGAAAGGACCCTGAAATACTGTGACAACTGTATAGGTAATAATTCCTTCAGTCCTATGCTAGAAGGACTTATGATCATTTATTTGCATAACATACATTGCAGAAAGAGTACTACTATTCAACCATTTCAAGAAATGTTGGATAGGGTCCTATTTGACATTTTGATACTCAGTGATCTGAAGCATCATCATGGCTACCTGTTAGACTGATAGTGTTTGGGACAAGATAACAAATGTATTTCAGGCCCAGATGCGGCTCTCAGTGGGTCTCCTGGTTTTAAAGATCCACCTAGGGGTCATTTCACTGGGTCCTTAATGGATCACTGAAATGAACATATTTCTGCCTGACCTGTGGTGATGCAGTTGATGGAGCATCGACCTGGAATGAGGTTGCTGGTTCGAAACCACAGGCTTGTCAAGTCAAAGCACCTATGGGAGTTGATGCTTCCCGCTCCTCCCCCCTTTTTCTCTCTCTCCTCTCTCTAAATATCAATAAATTCCCGCTCCTCCCCCCTTTTTCTCTCTCTCCTCTCTCTAAATATCAATAAATTCCCGCTCCTCCCCCCTTTTTCTCTCTCTCCTCTCTCTAAATATCAATAAATAAAATCTTTAAAAAAGAAATGAACATATTTAATAGTTGTCAGAACTACATTAACCATGATATGTTAAGAGATATCATACGGAGGCCCTGACTAGGTAGCGCAGTTGGATAAAGCATTGTCCTGATACACAAAGGTTGTAGGTTCAATCCCCAGTCAGAGGACATACAAGAAGCACAACTAAATGGAACAGCAAATCAATGTCTCTCTCTCTCCCTCTTTCTTTCTAAACAACAACAAAAAAAATGATGTCATCCTGAAGAAGGCCAACATGAAGTTCCTGAAGCTGCATCTACAATCTCATTTCAAGATAGTATAATTTATCAAATTAGTGGCCCTTTAAGACCTAAAGGATGCAGGGATGGTGTTGCCCATCATTCAGTTCACCTGTCTGGCCCCTGCTAAAACCAGACAGTTCCTGGAAAATGACAGAGGATCATGACAATCTCAATCAGCAAAGAGTTTCAGTTGTACCAAATGTGGTATCTTTGCTGGAACAGATGAACAAAACCCCAGGTACATATTTGGTGGCCATTAATCTGAGTAATATATATTCCTTTCCATTGCTATAAGGAGGATTATAAGAAGTGTGCTTGCACTATTGAGATAAACAGTAATATACATTTACAGTTGTGTCTGGAACACGTAAACTCTCCCACCCTCTGTCACAATATAGCAGTGGTTCTTAACCTGGGTTCTATCGAACCCTAGGGGTTCAATGAGTCGGTCTCAGGGGTTCGGAGAAGCCTCTGCCGCGGAGGCCAGAATAAAGTAATACCGTAATTTGTTGTGAGTTCATGCACTTTGTTGGTTTTGTTCTTCGAGTAAGGTGATGTTCATGCATGGCTCATTTTGTACACCAGTAGAAAAACATATGCCTGACCAGGCGGTGGCACAGTGTGGATAGAGCGCCAGGCTGGGATGCGGAAGACCCAGGTTCGAGACCCCAAGCTCACCAGCTTGAGCACGGGCCCATCTGGCTTGAGCAAAAGCTCACCAGCTTGGACCCAAGGTCGCTGGCTCCAGCAAGTGATGACTCGGTCTGCTGAAGGCCACGGTCAAGGCATGTGGGAGAAAGCAATCAATGAACAACTATGGTGTCGCAATGGCAACGAAAAACTAATGATTGATGCTTCTCATATCTCTCTGCTCTCATTTCCCTCTGCTCCTGTCTGTCTGTCCCTATCTATACCTCTCTCTGACTCTCTCTCTGTCCCTGTAAAAAATAAATAAAGATTTAAAAACAAAACAAAACAACCCCCCCCAAAAAACATATACCTATGTCTTGAATTTGGGGAAAAAATCATATTTTATTTATCACTACAGAAGGGTTCGGTGAATGCGCATATGAAACTGGTGGGTTCGGTACCTCAAGAAAGGTTAAGAACCACTGCAATATAGTCTGAAGACAACTGGAGCATCTGAACCTTCCATAAAATACCACATTACTGTCTTTTTTTTTTTTTTAATTGAGAGGTGGAGAGGCAAAGAAACAGACTCCCACATGCATCCTAACTGTGATCCACTTGGGTAGCCTGTTACCAGGAGATGCTCTGCCCATCTGGGGCCTCTGCTCCATTGCTGGGCAATGGAGCTATTTTAGCACCTGAGGCGAGGCCATGGAGCCATCCTCAGTGCCCGGGGCCAATTTGCTTCAATTATTCAAACCATGGCTGCAGAAGGGAGGGCAGGGAGAGAGAGATAGAGAGAAAGAAGGGGGAAAGGTGGAGAAGCAGATGGTCTACCCCAGGATTTCTACATGCCGGGCTGACACTCTACCACTGAGCCAACTGGCCAGGGCCACATTATTGTCTTGACATCATTGCACAGGATGAGCAAGAAATGGCAAGTACGGCCTGACCAGGCAGTGGCGCAGTAGATAGAGCGTCTGACTGGGATGCGGAAGATCCAGGTTCGAGACCCCGAGGTCACCAGCTTGAGCGCAGGGCCAAAGGTTGCTGGCTCCAGCAAGGGGTTGCTCGGTCTGCTGAAGGCCCGCAGTCAAGGCACATGTGAGAAAGCAATCAATGAACAACTAAGGTGTTGCAACAGCAACGAAAAACTAATGATTGATGCTTCTTACCTCTCTCTGTTCCTGTCTATCCCTATCTATCCCTCTCTCTCTGTCCCTGTAAAAAAAAAAAAAAAAAGAAATGGCAAGTACATTGGAAGTCTTGGTAGTATAAACACTCTTGAAATGGTGGTACATAAATCCTACAAATATTCAGTCAAGTTTTTTTTTTCAGTCAAGTTTTTAGAGGTCCAGTGCTTTTAACATGCCACAACATTCCCTCCAAAATAAAGGAGAAATTTTTTATCTCGCTACTGAGGGAACACAATGCCTGGTAAATCTCTCTGGAGTCTACAGATAGCATATTCTACACTTGGGTATACTCTGCTGACACATATATTAAGGACACAAAAGATTGCCAACTTTGGTGGGACAGAGAGCAAGAAAAGGCTCTGTACCAGGTCCTGACTGTGGTACAATGGTACACCTATTGTATCAAAGGCGTCAGTGATGGGAAAAGATGTCACATGCTGTTTATGGCAAGCCTCAATAGGAAGTCACACACAGACCCCACTGGTTCTAGAACAAGGCCATGCTATCTGAAAGAGTACTATACACCTTTCAAAAGATTGCTGCTGTCATGCTACTGAGTCCTAGTTTAGAAATGCTTGCCCGTGGGACATAAAGTAATCAATAGCCAGAAATGCATATTATAATCTGGGTTGTCAGAACCACAAGTCACAAGGTTGAATGAGTTTCTCCATAGTTCTTAAGACGAAAGTAATATGTATAGAGTTGGGCACAAGCAGTGCTAGAAGACAAAAGCAAGCTGGCACCCAGCACTGTTGCACTGAAGCTTCTCTTTCAGTTCACATCTATCACCACATGGAGCAGAGGTAGTCCCTTATGACCAGATGAGAAAAGAGGAAAAAGGCTGGGCTTGATTAATATATGTGTTGTCTCAGATGAAAGTAAGCTGAAAATAGACTGTGGAAGTACTATGGCCCCACTTAGAAGTGGCCCTGAAAGACAACAGTGAGGAGAAATCTTCCCAATGGGTAGAGTGCAGCTGCTTGAAGAAAGAATGCGGGCTTATGGGCAATGGTGAATGGCTCTGCTGTTTGATCAGAAGCCTGTTAGAAGAAAAACTGGAAGGCTGAAGACAAGGAAGTCTGAGGAAAAGGCATTTAATTTACCTAAGAATGGGTACAAATTGTGATGATCTTTATACTACATGTTAATGCTCACAAGAGGACATCCATCACAGAAAAGACACCAAACCAACAAGTATACTGAATGACTGAGCCAGTTGGTATTAGCCAGTCACTGACATGGGCACCCCAAGGATGGCAAAGTGAGAGTGTGAATGGAGAAGCAATAGTGGAAACCATGCATGAACCCAATATCAAGGACTCACTAAAGTTGATCTAGCTACAAGCTACTGCAAATGTCCAACTTGCCAGCAACAGAGACCAATACTAAGTCCCTGATATGCCACTATTTCCTCAATGAAACCATCCAGTCACTTGGTGGTGAGTTGATTATATTAAATCCCTCCTACCTTAGAAGAGACAATGTTCCATCTTGACAAGAATTCATTTATTTTATGGGTATGGGTTTGCCTTTCTGGTCTGCAGAGCCTTATTCAGCACTACCATCCAAGGGCTTACAGAATATTTGATCCATTGGCTTGAGATATTGTACAATACTACTGTATCAAGAGACCCACATTATAGCAAGGAGGGACAGCACTGGTTATACAACCATGCAATCCACTAGCCTGATCACATACCATAGTACCTAGAGCAGTGGTCGGCAAACTCATTAGTCAACAGAACCGAATATCAACAGTATGATTGAAATTTATTTCGAGAGCCATATATTTTAAACTTAAACTATATAGGTAGGTACATTCCTTATTAAGGTAGTGCCTGCACACGGTATTTTGTGGAAGAGCCACACTCAAGGGGCCAGAGAGCCATATGTGGCTCGTGAGCTGCAGTTTGCCGACCAGGGACCTGTTGAAGGCACAGCTGAGGCACCACCTTGGAGAGGATATCCTGTAAAGATGAGTCACCATCCTCCAGGTGTATTATATACCCTGGACCAATAGCCATCCTATAGTGCTGCTGCTAAGGAGTGGACATAAGGGTAGTTCTCCATTTCCATCAGTCCAAGTAACCTGATTGGAGAAACTGCCTCCTATCCCAACTCTGGGCTCTGAGGCTTTAGAAGTCCTATTTCCCAGAAGGGGAATATCTTTTACCAGTGGACACAAAGAGTGTGTGGTTGCCACTAGATTTCAGATGGGGAAAGGAAACACTTTCTTGGCAGGAGTAACTGACCCCGATAATCAGGAGGTAGGGTGGACAGGGAATATATTTGGCACCCAGGACATCTACTTAGGTATGTATTCTTTCTCCTTTGCCTAATTTTGATGATAAATGAACAAATAGTTATGGCCTGAGAAAGGCATGATAACTAGGCACCTTATCTGATAACCCATCTGGACCAGTAGAAGTACAAGTTGAGGGGGGTGTGGGTAGGAATCTAGAATGGCTAGTATAGGAGGGAGACAAGTACCAGTTGCTGACTTAAGACAAGCTATAGCAGCAGGGATTATCTGTGGTCTAAGACCTTCCTGTTTTAAGTTTTCCTGGGCATAAAGGCTTATTAGAATCCTGAAGGGATCATTCTAGAACTTATGAAGCAAATACATCTGAACAGTGCAAGACATGAACTGCAGTGTAGACTGTGGTGTGCTGCCCAGAAATCTCCCTTCAGGACTGAAGCACTCACTTCCCAAGCTGCTGAGTATACTGATAGCTATCATCTGAGTTCCCTCTTGGAACTGTGTTTGCCTGGTCAGTCACCTCACCTTAGGTCATGCCCCTTTCCTGGTGGGGGCATTACTGGTCTGGTCATTTGTTCCCCTAGGATACACATCTCTGCATCCTTGAGCTTGTGTAACAGGTCTTTCTTGAGAGTGCATCAGCTCAACTTCTCCCTCTACCCAATCCTGTTTCCTTTACTTCCACACAAGTATTGATCCAGAAAACTCCCCCTAATAAACTTCCTGCATGCAAATCTCCAACTCAGTCTGTTTCACCAGGAACTCACCCTGGCAAGTATTTAAATGCTTTCAGATTAGTTGTTCCAGTTGCTCAATTTCAGAAAGCTTCATGATGGTGATGGTATGGAAAGATGGTATGTTAAATGCACTTTTCATTTCAGTGACAGTAGAGATGGCAAATTTCAAACAACTGAGTTAGAGTTCTGGCAAGCATGAGGTTGGGTAGTTACTAGTGCAACTACTGATGACAGACCTCTCTTTAGTTGCGATGGCCTCATGGGGATGAAAGTGAATCAAAGTGCTTAATTGTCTTGGTGTGGTAGCTTATTTGGCTCAAATAGGATGACAGAAACGAAGCTCTCTGGTGTTCTATTAAGGATAGCAAAAGTCATTGATCCCATCTATATCCTTCCGGAATTGCATGACCTCTCATCATATTTGAATGACCTTTGCATAATTCACTTGTCAGCAATTGGGTATTTCTCCCACTAATGGACCTAGAACTTACACACAACTACTTCCCTCATCTCTTATTAAGACACCTATTCCATAATTACCTAATAACCAGCCCCAGTCTTAACTCTGGTCTGGAAACCAATGTATCTTTTTTCAAAATCTTAGGACCTGGTTCAAGAAACAAAACAGAAGTTTCCTTTTTCAGCTTCTTTCCTCCTAGCTTCATTTCCCCCAGCAATTAATTCAGATCGTCTTAGAAAAATAGAACCCACTGTGTTTACTCATATTGATGACTTTGTCAATATACCTAATGAGAATAAGTTTTAAGATCAGAGACAAAACAGCTTGAGTAACTTGCCCATACCAGCTACTGGGTGTAGCCTGCAAATGCTTTCTTTTTCCCTCCTTGTTAGCAGCAAACCCCTGTAACTCAAGAGGACATCCCATGTGGATGTCCTGTCCCCAGTCTACTCAAGCGCAGTAAACACCTGAAAAGAATGCAACCTTTTTATATCTTCTTGAGACATAAAAGTTCAGTTTGGATGATAAGGATGAGCTAAGTACTAAAGACAATGGCCAGCTCTTCCATTTGTCCCAATGAATTCCAGTGGAAGAAGAGGAAATAGGATCTAGACTGTTTGAGTCTATTAATATTCAGCTTATGAAATATACAGTTTGGTACTTCTTGTACAGGACAGCCCCAGTAAGTCTGGATGTGGTTAACAGTTGAAGATGGAGATGGCAAATGTGGAAATTCGAACATGAATATGCCATTTAGTTGGATGGCCACACATGCTCTCTAAAAGTCCATCTTTGGTCAGAGTGGGCTCATCTTCACCCCACTGTGCCTCAGGTTCTGCTTCACCACTTTTAAGGAAGAGTAGGTTCAGGTCATCTGGGAGCTTGTGGGAGCCATTTCCTTGGCAGCTTGCTGGGCTAACCAATACTTGTATCTTTTGGTCTTGGGCCTCTCAAAGTTCACCACAGACATAGGTACCCTGACAGTGTCAAGTCCATTTACCTGTACACAAAACAAGAAGTCCCAGAGATCAGTGAAGCAGGTAAGAGCTAACACTACCCAACCCCAGCTTTTCACCCAGTCAGAAAAGGTATGTGAAACACTGACCGTCACCTCACACCAATACTCGCCCCACCGTGTGATGGGCTCTTCTGGTAACTTTAATGCATGTGGAGCTGCCACAACACCAAGCTGGAGAAAAATCACAGGAAAAGTTCTTTACATGTCTGTCACTCTAGGAACTTCATAAAGGGGGTTCTAAAATTTCCTATACAGAGATGAAAAGTGGGGAGTTTATCCTGGCTGATCCCACAGGAGGGCACAGACCTCCAGGGACGGTGGCAGAGAAACTCAGTGCTAATATCTCAGGAAGGAGGTGGATTCACAAAGAGAAACCGAACTGGAAACCAAAATTACCTAATTTACAAAAGAAAAATTCTCCAGTGAGTCACATTTCCTCAGGTTTTCCCTAACTAAAGAAGAAATAAATGATACCATCTTACCTAACTTCAAATTCTATGTGACCACCACCCTCAGTCCTTAGCCATTTCTCTTGCACACCCCTGCAAACCAACCAAGAACACTTTCCCTGACTCCAGCTGGACTCACACCTGTCCTAACAAAGGGAGCAATCCTGAGTTTCCTTCCCAGAGGTGCTTCCACCCTCAGTACTGTTTGTGAACACTCACATTTTTGAGAAAGTGGCGGGCAACTATTTCAGGGTTTAGCTCCCATTTGACATTGTTCTTCATCCCCACCTCCAGGTGACAGCTTCTCAGAAACTTCACTGTCTGAGAGGAATTATAAACTGAGTAAGTTAGGGTTGGAATCAAAGGAAAGGAAACGTTAGCAAGATGCACAAGGTCTAAGAGCTCAAGAAAAGGGCATAATTTCTGCCTTATAGCCAAGACAGGTGAGAAAATCAATGGATAGAGAACATTCTTGTCTCAAGGCTGATATTGTGGAAAGATGTTTTTGCGCCACTTTGGAGAAGAATGTCCCCTACACCTGGCTGTTGCTAATCAAGGAGAAACAGGCCATGTTTCTTCATCAATGGCGGCCACTGGTACATCTCAGAATGAAATGACTTTGACAGACTGTTTTAACCCAATACTTTTGGCTCTTCGATCCCTCCTCTACCCCATTAATGAAGAGTCAATATTTTTTTTAAAATTTATTGTGTTAACATGGTTTCAAGTATCCCACTCAATATAACCCCCTGCATTGTACCCCCCCATGCAAAATCTCTTTCCATTCCCCTTTCATCCCCTTAGCCTTCCCCCTGCCTCAGACTTAATGTTTTGTATATCCTACCCCAATTCCCTTTCCAGCCAAACATTTCTTAATATTATACTATACAAGTCCTCTGCTTTAGCTATACTAATCTACTTTCTATGTTAAAACACGCTTTAGCTATCTTAAACTTTTTCTCCCTTACGAATACCTTTCATGCCTTCATGGCCTATCTAAATCCTACTAATCCCACAAGGTCTCATTTAATCCCATCCGGAAAAAAACCCTCTCCAATCACCTTAATCCATTTTGGTCCATGTTACTTTTATAATTTATTGTCTTGTGCTTATTGATTGCTTTTGAATGTGTTTATGTTCCTTCAAGTTGCCTGGAAATATCCCCAAGGCAGAGCCTTCATCTCACACTCTTCCATGGGTCCCCTGGTGCCCAGGCTGGGGCTACACTCAGTAAGCTAGGGCACTTCACCCAACAGATCAGGATTTCCCAGGTCTCAATACCAGTTATGGCAGCCACAACACTTCCCCTTTCCCCTACCTTTGTGTCTGCGATCAAGAGACTTCAAGGAATTCAAAGAACCTCTCAAGAAGAGGTTGGTGACTCCTATAGATAAAGACTTTCTATGTTTCTACTCACCGCCTCACCTGCCTTGGTCTGGATCTTTTCTAATTTTCCTTCTTTTCTTTGCTAGAAAAGAGTTAAAGATAAAAAAAAAAAGAAAGAAAGAAAAGTGAGCCTGTGGTAAATAATAATAAAGTATTACAATATGAGACATAGGCTGGGTTTCTAGATTCCTGTTCTAGTCCCTATTTAATTTTCAAGTTAAAGATAAAATGGATGGAAGTTACTAGAGGAAATCTTAAGGTTTTATTCCTTCTTCTGCCTTTCTTTGAGCTCACTATTTTCTCCTCTTCAAACAATTTCTTGTTTTCAGGGGATGCATATACAGCCAGTCCTTGAGGAAGCAGTCGATTCCGGCCCACAGATTTCTTCACTGAAACCAGGTCACCCCTGACTCCAAGACCTGCCAAAGCAAACAGAGACAATGAGTTAGAACTAGCTAGGAGACCCCAAAGAGAAGCTGATCAAAGAAAGAAGCGCTCTTATTCTCTCAGTTCTTATTCTTCCTAGAAGAAATAGTAATATTCACTGGGACCAAGATTTAAGAGACTTCGAATGAGTTTCTTTTGGGCCTGATTTAGAATTCCCTGCACAAAGTGAAGCGCTGTCCTATCACAGGATTTTAGTATCTGTGGCACATAGGCCTCTGGCCTCCTGCCCTCACGCACTCACACACTAATTGATGTTTCTTCATCCCTGTTTTAATTGGACACTCAGGAGACCAATACCATAATCACAGTGCTTTTACGGCTTTCTCTTCTGTTGGGCAGATAAAATATAATATGCTCACTTTGTTAAAGATGGCGCTGCCCACATGGAAGTTCGTTGATATTAATGTGTGTTCTGGAACAGGCTGTGGGCAGGCCGGGTCGTTGTAGCCTAAGGCTTAGTTTTAAGAGTTAGCTCTTCTCCACACCCTTGACTGATTGGATGATGTAGGGTGGTGCACTCTCCTGAGGAATCCCATTATGCCTCAGATGGGTGGCTTTGTATCAGAGACTTTCTTTATGTATAATTGGATTAAAGGTTTGGATTTTCTATGATATAAACTGGGGCAGCCCGGGAGCTCGCTCTCTTGGTTCCTGAGTTCCTGAGGTTAGTATTAGAGAGGAGAGCACATTAAGGCCATGTGGAGGAGAAGTAGCCAAGATGGCAGAGTGCTGAGGAAGAAGCCAGTTTGTTAAGAGTTTGTGCAGGAGGAGATGGGAAACAGAGGTGAATAAGTCTGGTGAGCTAGAAACCTTTCATTCTAGGAAACTCGGATAAGTCAGTAGCTTTGTGAGCATGAATGTGTGGGTGTTGGAGCCCAGTGTGTGTTTTTGCTTGCCTGCCGGGTGCAAGCTAGAATTAAAGCTGATGGCTCACCAGTTTGTGGCTCCTGTGTTTCATTACCAACTGTTCGAATCTAATGCGAACCTGCACGGGTCAGGCGGCTATGATAGTGGCCACGGCTACTGGCTTTACATCTTCTCAAAGAGAGAGCTGATCTTTTCCACAAAGTAGGAAAGGGCAACAAATAGCTCAGGGGAAACGGCAGGAAAAAGATGATGCCAAACAGAACCTGCCTGGGATAGAAGTACCTCTGCAGGGCCTTACCCTCTACCGACTGCGTGAGGATGAGCTCCAGGTTGTCTTTGGGACGGTGTTTCGTGTCCTCCACCAGCTTGTAGACGCGGTGTCGCCGGTGCAGACGCGGCTTCCGACCCTCCCCAGCCAGCGGAACCTTCCACCAGCGCTCCACCACGACCGTGCTCTGGAGGCCGAAAAGAGAGAATGAGTGGTTCTCCACGGAGAGGCCCCTTCGTAACCGCGCCATCCGCCCCGCCTGGAGAGGCCATGATGCCAGGTTGGAGCCACACCACGTCTCAACGCGCCCCCAGAAACGAGAGTCGGCTGTAAATGGCCCCACCAAGTCGAGGGTCCCGTAAACCAGACCATGCTCTCACCCGACTGTGAGAGAGACTAAAGTCGCGTTCCGGGCCCGGGGTGCCTCCTTCGAGTCGTGGCCGGCGCAGCACCCAGACTCCTTGCAGCAGCCGCTCAGCGGCCGCCCGCAGCAAGGGACAACGCTGAGCCACAATTGGGGCCGCCATGTTCGCGGCGCGGAGGGGACCAGAGCAGGCCCAGCGCCGGCGCAGGAAAGGCCCCCGCCAGGTGCCCGCGGCGCGCCTGAGCCGCGCAGCTTTCTTCGGGCTGAGCCCAGGCACTGGCCATATCGATCCTTCACCGCCTCGTCGGAAGCCGCAGACCAGAGTCGAGTTGACGCTCCCCAATTCAGCGTTTACCTCACTCCCTTCTCCCTGTTTCTTTTTCAGGGAGAAACGCCCATCGCTACTGACATAGTGGAATGACTACTAGGTGGACTGACATGGAAAAGACACGATCTCCCTCTCGTTTTGGTGCTGCTCTTGGCAGTCCCTTCTGTCCAGTCTACTGGATACTGAGCGAAGAGAGTTGCCATCTCACAAGTGATGGATTCCTCTGAAAAACTATGCCAACCTAGAACTCGTTTAACTCTTAATCGTTACAACTGCAGTATTTAAGCTAATATTTAATGTGGGAAACAGGCTGCAAGCTGACCGAGTTCTTGTAGTTTAGATTTTGGGGAGACAGAGGTGTGGGGGACTAGCAGTAAGCTGACAAGGTCCTTGCTGCCCATCCTGCCACCTCACTTGCTTGACTGGGTTGCTAGAGGATGTGGGAGAATGTAAGCTAACAAGGATCCTTGCAGTTTAAGGCTTAAGTTGCTAAAGGCTAGGCCAGTGGTTCTTAACCTTTTTTGAGGTACCAAACCCACCAGTTTCATATGCACATTCAGCGAACCCTTCTTTAGTGATGAATAAAATATGATTTTTTCCCCATTTAGTTTTGCCGGTGTGAGACTAGAGTTGCTCAACTTGGCATTGCATATCATGCAGATAGGACGCTGACTCCCATCCTGTTCCGTGATACATGTGAATCCATGTTGTACATATTTTTCCGACCACTTTCTTTTTTTGCTCGACATATTTAGTATGGATTAAAAAATTAAGAAAGAAACCACACGATGTACAACTACGACAGCCGTTGACTACTGCGCACACTAAATTCCCCGCAGCACTGGTTGGCCAAGCAATGTAATGTGATCCTCTGCAGCAAGTGATGGCCAAGTGGGGCGTGTCATCACGACTTTACACAAATGTGTCTTTACTTCCGTGGCAGAGGCTTCTCTGAATCCCTGAGACCGACTCATCGAACTCCTAGGGTTCAATAGAACCTAGGTTAAGAACCACTGGGCTAGGCTTTTAACCACACCTCCATGTTAGCTGGGAAGTTGATAGTTTCCACTGTCCCATCCCCCATGTCCCTCAAAGAGACTGGAGGCTGTTTTCTTTTTACTCTTTGTTTTGTGAAGTTAAAATGTTATTCACGGTGGAGGTTTTTTTGGGCTCTTGGGAGAATTGTTGATGTGCCTCAGAAATGTGACTGTATCAGAGATCTCTTTGTTTTGCAAATGGCTTTGCTTTCTGCACTATAAATCAAATATTTTGGGGGCAAAGGCTGCTCTTACAAGTCATCAGCTTGGAAATGAGACCTCGGGGTCCCATCCTTTTTCTCTCTGTGTTTATTTTCTAACCCTCCACTCGTGACAATTTAAAATATTCTAAATCAGGAGAGATAAGCCATAGAAAAAGGAAATTATGAAAAGGCCCAGATAATACTTTCGGAGAAGGGTCTCAGTCCTAGAATGAAGACCAGATAAATGGAATGAATGGGGTCTGTTAGGCAGAAGAGATTTGGAAAAGATGCTCTGTGCATCATATCATTTGACCCATAAACAGCCTTTGACAAGCTGTCCCTCCTCCTAATTATATTTTCTTTATTTAGCTTCCAGGACATCAGTTTTGTTTTTTTCCTACTTCACCAATTTTTGGCAGTCTTTTGATGATTTTTCTTTTCCTCCCTTCTTAGAGTGACCCCAGGACTCAGTCTTTGTATGTTTACTCTTCTCATTATACACACTCCTGATGCTCTCATTCAGTCTCATGGTTTAAAAGTACTATTAGTGTAAGGTATTTTTCCCTGCTGAGAAAGAAGGAAGGGGCAGGAGCCACGAAGTATGGAATAATAAAAGGCTTTATTTAGTACAGAGAGTATCTCCTCCGACGAGGTTCTCTGGTCCCGGGGGAAAGATGCCAGAGAAGTCACATGGGATGATTTGCGTGAGAGATATTTAAAGGGTCTGTAGGATGGGCAAGCTAATATGACATGGCGAAATCTCACTGGCTGACAGACAGTCGCTCTCTTCCCCAGGACTCCTGGGAAGTTTCTTTTGGTGCGCTTGGTTGTGGATGGCTCTAGCAAAGTTCTTGAATCTGGGTTCCTCACGTGACCTTCCCCCATTATCCACCGACTTTACATTCCAATCCTTTTGTGTTAATTAGGGGCACCACTTATTCATCTGGCTACTTCCGGTTGATTAGGGGCATCGTGGGGAGGGGGAGATCGGCAGGTGGTAGTTTTGAGGGGTGTCAGGAGGAATATCTGTTTGGCCGTGAATTGAGAAACCTCGCAGATGCGGTTCTCTAAGAATTTAAAAAAGAGAAGCAAATACAAGTTATATGCTGATAATTAGAAGATCTAGGATAAGGGCAGCCCAGGCAAGAATGGGTGGCTGCCATCAGGAGTTAAGCAAGTTGTAGGAGGAGAGATTCTTACTTAATTTTCTCGCAGACGTTTGAGGAGATCGAAGCTTCTTTCATCAGGCCAGTCTTACTGAACAGCATTGCTCCCTGCTTCAGCTCACTCTGGTGGCAGGTTCCTGGTGGGAGGGACAGGAGCAACAGGAGGGTCTGCAGGGCCCAACCTTTTGGTGAGCCGCAGGCAAGTACGGCCCAGTGGTTCTGACTGTCAGCGGTCCTGCATGGGAGCAAGCTTGAGGCAGAGACATGGTTAGAAATGAGGGTAGCAATGATTATGGGGGAGCCATTGGTAGTGAGGAATGGCAGGAGTAAGTGGGAAGACATTGTCAGCCGGATAGTGGCTCCGACACTGTGTAGAATGTCTCGACCCAGAAGGGGTACAGGGCATGATGGTATAACTAAGAATGAGTGTGAAAAGGGGATTCCGTCCAAACTGCATATCAGGGGTGGCATGTGAAGGGGAAAAGAAGGGGTCCCACCCATTCCCATAACCGAGACCTGTGAGGGAACTAGAGGTCCAGAGTGTGATGGAAAAACAGAGAAGGTAGCTTCCATGTCCACAAGAAATGAGATAGACTTACCTGTTTTTGCAGCATTACCCTGGGGTTTGGTTAAGATGATGAGGGTCTCTGAGTCCAGGGTGTCAGTCCTAGGAGTTTGAGTGATGGGCCCACCTGGCTGGCTTGTCCTCCACGTAGAGACGTTGAGGATGAGCCTGCTGTCCAAAGGGGCAATCACTCCACCAGTGACCGGCTGCTTGCAGTTAGGGCAGGGTTTAGTGGGCAGCCACGGGTAGGGACACTGTAGGACACAGTGATCCTGCTTGCCATACTTAAAGCAAGCTGCCGGTGGGGATTTTCTTTGCAGTCCAGACTTGGGTCGGGCACTTCCTGTGCCTTGCCCGTGTTGCTCTGCCGGCCTCAAGATTGCCACAAGAGCCTGGGTTTGGAGTGTTAAACCTTCTGCTGCATGCAGGTCTGGCCATTTTCTACTAGCCGTGACCATTGAAAACTTTAAATGCCATGTTCACAGGTCCCAGATAGGGGTTTGGGATTGAGAATAAGAAGAGGAGGGCCTGACCAGGCGGTGGCGCAGTGGATAGAGCATCGGACTGGGATGCGGAAGATCCAGGTTCGAGACCCCGAGCTCGCCAGCTTGAGCGCAGGCCCATCTGGCTTGAGCAAAATCTCGCCAGCTTGGACCGAAGGTCGCTGGCTCCAGCAAGGGGTTGCTCTGTCTGCTGAAGGCCCGCGGTCAAGGTACATGTGAGAAAGCAATCAATGAACAACTAAGGTGTTGCAATGGCAATGAAAAACTAATGATTGATGCTTCTCATCTCTCTCCATTCCTGTCTGTCTGTCCCTATCTATCCCTCTCTCTGACTCTCTCTCTGTCTCTGAAAAAAAGAAGAAGAGGAGGGCTCCTGGAGAGCCCAGCATCCAGATCCAGCTGGAAATGCTGGAGCCAGAGACAGGATAGGGCCAGAACTTCCTGCAAACAGATTGGGGTTGGGCATCCTGCGAACCGGTGTAAGAGCCAATGGCAGGCTGAGAATGGCCTGACGGAGGAGGGGCTTAAAAACACAGTAGAGAAGGGAGGGATCCCTGGCCAGCAGGGGAGGAGAAAGAGAGATTGGTATTTGCAGGTGAATGAGAAACAGGATCCAGTGAAGTGAGGGGAGGGGACTTTTGGAGGGAAGAGACCTGAGCGAAAGAGGTCTGCAGAGGGACCAGTGAGGGGTCCCGAGAGAGGGGCGCCCCTGGGGGTTAGTCAGGAGGGGGAGAGAGTTGGGAGTCTGTGGAGAAGAAAAGATTAGGAGCGGAGGTTTTAGGTGAGGTTTCTCTGGCCTAAAAAAGGGCCTGTGCATAGAACAGGCGGCACAGAGATTAAGGATGAGCATGCAAATAACTAGAAGCCCTGAATGTAAGGGATCTTCAACCAGCTCCCAGCTTTTTTGGCGATAGTTAAATTGGTGAGGGTGTTAAAACCGAAAGTCCCTTCAGGAGGCTACCTGATCCTCTGTGGCCTGGCCAGAGCAGAGAAGAAGAACAGTTTCTTCTTTAGGGAGGGAGAGATTTCGGATAAGGCAACTCCAGGAGTATTCTTGGATTCCTATGACCCCACGGCCGCCCTCAGTCCTCTGAGTGGTCAGAGTTGAGAACTGGCGTCCCAAAACTCAAGCTCTGGCCAAGGACAGGGAAAGCGGATGTGCTTGGGAAGTCTCCACGGGCACACATGCACTCAGAATGGAAAGAGGTCCCTGACGTAGCTATGGTTTCAGACAGGGAGTCTCGGCGGAAATAACTGAGGGGAGCTTGAAGGCAGGGGACTTACTGAACCGTGCACTGAAGTGGGTAGAAGGTCGGAGATCCTGGTTCTTTCTTGGAGGGGAAGGGAAGAGGAGCGGTCCTTGTGGACTTCAACTCCTCCCAGTTTTCGGCACCAAATGTAAGGTATATTTTTCCTGCCGAGAAAGAAGGAAGGGGCAGGAGCCAAGAAGTATGGAATAATAAAAGGCTTTATTTAGTACAGAGCGCATCCTGTCTGACGAGGTTCTCTGGTCCCGGGGGACAGAGGCCAGAGAAATCACATGGGATGATTCGCGGGAGAGATATTTAAAGGGTCTGTAGGATGGGCAAGCTAATATGACGTGGTGAAATCTCACTGGCTGACGGACAGTCGCTCTCTTCCCCAGGACTCCTGGGAAGTTTCTTTTGGTGTGCTTGGTTGTGGGCGGCTCTAGCAAAAGTTCCTGAATCTGGGTTCCTCATGTGACCTTCCCCCATTATCCACAGACCTTACAATTAGTATGTCCGTGGTTTCCAAATTTCTCCATCCTAGACTTCTAAACTCTAGGCTTGAAAATCCAACTACTTAGTTATCTTCCCCTTAGAAGTCTAACAGACTATTCAAAGTTAACATGCTCCAAACAAAACCAATCTCTATCCTCCTGCCCCAAAGTGCCTCACCTAGAGTCTTTCCCATTTCAGTTGATGTAAACTCCCTTCTTTCAGTTCTAGGATTCAGCTTCTTTCTTTCATACTACAAGAAATCCTGTGGGCTCTACCTTTAAACTACAGAATTTGACCACTTCCCAGCACCTCCAGTGCTTCACCCTGGAATAAGACACTATCCTGGATTACTGCAATAGTCTCCTGACTCATCTTCCTTTAATACTCAACAGTTTATTTACATCAGTCAGAATCTTTTTAAGAACATAAGACAGATCATGTCACTCTTCCAGTCAAAACTTTGAAACTTTCCCTTTTAAAGTCCTTAAAATGGTCTAAAAATCCTATGTAATCTGGTCTGATAGCTCTCTGACCTTACCTCCCTCTACTCTCCCTATAGCTCACATTGCTCTACCCACAACGGCCTCCTGCTGTGTCTTGAAAACACCAGGCCACTTTCTCCTTAGGATTTTTTTTTTGCACTGGGTGTTGTGTAGGCATGGAATGCTCTTACTCCCAGATGTCGGCTTGGCTAACTCCCTCATTGCCTTCAAGTATTTTTCCAATGAGGCCTAATTGGATTACCCTATTTATCACTACAACCTGTCTCTCGTTCCCTTCACACTCCTGATCCTTTGTCCTGCTCTATTTTTTCTTCATAGCATATTGTTGTATTGGAACAGCGAGAGACAGACTTCTTGCCACACAATCAATTCGCCAAATTAGGAAGTCTTTAATTAACCGGCTGTGTGACCACATGGAGACCTAAGTCTTTCAAATCAATGCGATCCTGACTAGTCTGAGACTAGCTTTTATACTTTTATTTTTTTATTTCTTTTTATTTATTCATTTTAGAGAGGAGACAAAGAGTGAGAAAGAGAGAGAGAGAGAGAGAAAGAGAGAAAGGGGGGAGGAGCTGGAAGCATCAACTCCCATATGTGCCTTGACCAGACCAGTGCAGGGTTTTGAACTGGCGACCTCAGTGTTCCCAGGTCGACGCTTTATCCACTGCACCACCACAGGTCAGGCTGAGACTAGCTTTTAAAGACAAAATTACATACTGATTGAGAAATGGGGAGGAGAGGAAGCATAACAGTAAAACAAAGCAGTGAAATAAGCTTTCTTACAATGTTTATTTATAGGGTTAATTCAGGGAGAAACATTCTGGGAATACCTACAGCCTTGCAAAGCTAGCCCAAGGCCACAGCCTGGGAGACTAGCCTCAAGGCTAGGAATAGTTAGTCTTAGAAAAAGTAAGTTCTTCTAAAAGTCTCTGTTTTAGAGAAAGTTCTGCCAAAAATTATTCATGCTAAGAGCCTTTCTTTTCTTCTCTCCCCCCCCCCCAGGGATAGAGAGAGAGTCAGAGAGAGGGATAGATAGGGACAGACAGGAACTGAAAGAGGTGAGAAGCATCAATCATTAGTTTCTCGTTGCCGTTGTGACACCTTAGTTGTTCATTGATTGCTTTCTCACATGTGCCTTGACCGCGGGCCTTCAGCAGACCGAGCAACCCCTTGCTGGAGCCAGTGACCTTGGGTCCAAGATGACGAGCTTTTGCTCAAGCCAGATGGACCCACGCTCAAGCTGGTGACCTCGGGGTCTTGAACCTGGGTCTTCCGCATCCTAGTCCGACGCTCTATCCACTGCGCCACCACCTGGTCAGGCAAGAGCCTTTCTTTTCTATATTTCAATATCTCCTAATACTGTAAGTGATTTTCTTAAGAGGGGATGGAATCAAAGAAGGTGAAGAGATTAGCCAAATTAAATACACATAACACATACAGACAACATGGTAGCAATTCCCAGAGGGAAAGGGTGGATGGAAGTAGTGGGAGGGGCACACAGGGGGTGAAACGGGTAGAAAGAGACTTGGCATGGGGGTGCAGGATGCGGTGGGTAAGAGGGTGTTATATTAAGTGGAACACCTGAAACCATGTGAACACAATAAATTAAAAATAAAAATTAATATATTATTTTCTTATGCTTATTGTTTAGATGTGCTTCTGTTAGAAGATACCTTCCATGGGGCGGGGTTCCTTGTTTACTGATGTATCCCAGACACCTAAGATAGTGCTGGCTCATAGTAGGCCCTCAATAAATATTTGTTGAATGGATGAATATGCAGAGGTCTCAAAGTTGTGGCCCCAGATCTAAATTTTACTCACCATATTGCCTTTAAAAAAAAAATCAAGTTTTAACTGTTAGTAGTCAATATTTTAAAAAATTGGAAAAATTTACCACAAAACCTGTCTTTCCAGCTTCTGTTGAAAAATCATACAATCTGGTACCACAGTCTGCATTTCTGCATGGCAACTGCATGGCCGGGAGCTGAGTTGTGTTGGCTTTTGAGATGGGATGTGAGCTTTCCATTTTGCTATAGCCTCACCTGCTGCTCCCCTACCCCACCCTTCACTAATTTCCTTTAGCTGTCTGGACCCCTGGAGACATTTAGTTTGCAATTCCTATCCTACAGGGCAATTAGAAAGTTCAAAAACATATAGCACCCCTGGGTTGTTACAAGGATGCTGATAAAAATGTTGAACTGAATCAGGTCAGACCCTGGATAAGGATCTTGGAAGCCTCTTGCAGTATGAGACATTAACCCTTTAGTTGCTGAATTTTAAGGTAAGTGGTGTGTGTGTGTGTGTGTGTGTGTGTGTGTGTGTGTTGTGGGGGCACGTTGGAAGGGCACAGATGCTGGGCAGGGCTGTTTACCACTATGACAATCGTGAAGTACATACTTGGCTGAAGGGGAAGGGTGGGGGAGGGGAGCAGCAGAGTCCTGAAATGGCTCCTTGTCCATGTCATAGTGCCCACCTGGTCACAATGGCACCAGCTTGCCTAAACCTCTGTCACCCATCTCTAAACCTCACTTTGCCACTGGGAGGCACTGAACTGAGAAACTGCCTTGCTACAGGTTGCGCCCCTCTCTCTACTCCCTTTCTTATATCAAGAAGGGAAAGACACGGAACTACCTCTACCCAATCTGGTCACCATACGCCTATTACCTCTACTGTTATAAATACCGGATCACTGTCCGGGAGAAGATGCTGCCTCGTTATAAAAGGTACTTAGTTTTCAATTCTACCTGTCCTTGTTTATATAAACTGTAAAGAAATATAAGAGAATTTGAAAGAACTTCTCACGTGGCAAGAGATAATAGCAAAATAGGTGGAACTTTAGAATTTTCCCAACTGACTGGCCTGGGAAAGTAGATACAGGCTGTGTTAGGGAAGATTGCCAGAGCTTGGTCTTATGTTCCTGGAAGTTATGACCCTCTCCCCATCTCAGACTTAAACTAATTTGGGCTTCCTTTTTCCAACCAGCATCACCTATAAGGAACGGGAGGACTTGACACTCCGGCCCCGTTCCTGCCTTCAGTGCTCCTGAGTCCCTAGTAGGCCTCCAGGTGGGCAGAAGCACCGAGCAAGGTAACCACAACCAGCTTAAAGAATTGTATTCGGTAAGTGGACTGTGAGCTGGTGCCTGTTGTAATGATACCTTGCAGAGAAGAAACATTAGCTAGATGGAAAATATATCATAGAAGGAGCTAGATGAGACCTTTAAAGCTCATGTGTAAATGTCATTTGCTATATAGACAAAGATTCTGGCCCAGAGATCTTAAGGTGCTGGTGAAAAGCAGGATGGGAAAAGAAGATGTGGGAACAAAGAGCAGACTGTATTAAGACTTGTGGGACATAAGGCTGTTCAGATTATGTTCTAACCTGGACTAGAACCAGAACTCCTGCACTTGCTTTATATCATTTTGCAATAACATGCTTATATGTGGCCTTTGCATTTTAGATGGGACATGGGAGAATTGAGAGAAAACCCATATGATGGAAAAAAGTGGAAGAGTATTATCAGTGAGACTGTAAACAGATGACACAGCTTTGTTTAAAGAACAAACTCTCAGATGTAAATGTCAGTTTCTAAACAGATAGTGCACCCCCGAGGTGAGGTTAGCAGGCAGTAATCCTACATTGACTCCAGACTTCAGATGTTCACTATCAAGAACTCCATGACAGGGATGGAGTTAGGTCCTAGAGTTAAGAGACATATATTGTTGAATAAGACCTTGGTTCCAATTCTCCTAGGCTCTCTACCAGCCCCCTTCTTGCTTTCTCAGACACTCAAATTAGCCTGAGGTCTAATATGTGAGGACTACATGCACACAAAAGCAGGAGACAGTCTGACCTGTGGTGGTGCAGTGGATAAAGTATAGACCTGGAACACTGAGGTTGCCAGTTTGAAACCCTGGGCTTGCCTGGTCAAGGCACATGTGGGAGTTGATGCTTCTTGCTCCTTCTTCTTCTCTCTCCTCTCTCAATAGTGAATAAAAAAGAAAAAGAAAAGGCAGGAGACAATTAGTCTCATCTGTACTCCTTTTCCAGGCTGGGAATTTGACGGTGCTAGCTACAGACCCCCTGCTCCACCAGGATCCAGTGCAATTAGACTTCCATTTTCGCCTTACCCCCCAGACCTCTGCCCACTGGCACGGTGTTCTGTGTGACCATCGACTCTTCCTGGATCTCCCATATCGGGCCTTGGATCAAGGCAACCAAGAAAGGTGATTGAGCCTGGATGGGATAGTAGATAGGGAATAAGGTTAGAGTTTCACTCTTTCATCCTATCATCAGCTACTAGTGCTAACCAGTAAGGGCTGACTTAGGAGCTGGATACAATTGAACCACGGAACTGGCATGCACACAGGCCTGTGAGCCAGCCCAGATCTCGGGTTCAAGGGTTACAATGCATGGGAGGCTGCTGGATTCAGAATCAGAAACACAGAAGTGAGGATCCATAAGCAGTTGTATAGGATGTGCCGTCCAGCTCTTGACTTTATATGGAGTAGTCCCTCCTCCAGACTCTATCCACGGCATGGGTTGCTTCATAGTGTGCAATCCTTCAGCTTCAGAGAAAAACCTGTCAAAATTAGTTTAGCAACTTTTATTTCGTGGCTTAGGTTAGTAACAATTGACCAGTAAGATTTCTTTGGATTCTGAGTTCGCTAAACATTTCATTAACCATAATAAATTTTTTCTCCCTGGCTCCTAGTTTGATTGCAACACTTGAGTATGTGGAGGAGAAGACCAATGTGGACTCTGTGTTTGTAAACTTCCAAAATGACCGGAATGACAGAGGTAGGGATCTGCTGTCTTTGGCCCTTAGTGCTGACTTTTTCTTCTTAGGGGATCCTCTTCCCCAACTCTTTAAATAAAGGGCATGCTCAAGCATTTCAGCCCTCCCCCCTAAGGAAATGAAGGTATTTAGTATTCTGTTCAAGTTACAAGTGGGAGGTCCCTGTGGATTTCAGAAGCCAGACTAAATAAGCACTGGTGAAATTACACAGAATTCATTTAAGGGATGTGACTGGTAGGGCAGAAAGGGTATCAAACGTATTAAGCACCAAGTGTCCAAGGGTCAGGCGTAAGGCCAGGATAGGAGTAAATTTAACCAGAGGACTTTGTATTCTGTTGGATATAAGACAAAGGATGCTTAAGAGTTTACATCATATGCCTGACCTGTGGTGGCGCAGTGGATAAAGTGTCGACCTGGGAACACTGAGGTTGCCAGTTCAAAACCCTGCACTGGTCTGGTCAAGGCACATATGGGAGTTGATGCTTTCAGCTCCTCCCCCCTTTCTCTCTCTCTCTCTCTACGTCTCCTCTCTAAAATGAATAAAATAAAAAGAGTTTACATCATTATCGTGTTAGGTACTTCATAAACATCTTGTTTAATCTTAAATTCTGTGAAGGTTGTATAGTCCCCATTTTACAAATGAGAAAAAAGTTCAGAAGGGTTAATTCATAGAATGTCACAAAGCATGGTAAATGTTAAAGCCAGGGTTAAAGTCATGTCTGACTCCAAAGCACATCATCCTAATGCCTGCAATTCATTGCTCTCCCCACAGCTAATCCCTAGAGGAAAAAACCCAAATCTCTGGGGGAATCCTGGTATTGAGCTTCGGAGTATTCTAATTTGTTCTCTCCTTTCACAGGTGCTCTCCTACGGGCCTTCAGCTACATGGGCTTTGAGCTGGTCAGACCAGGTCATCCTGACCTCCCTCACTGGGACAATGTCATCTTCATGGTGTATCCCCTTGAGAGAGACCTGGGCCACCTGCCCAGTAAGCCTCCCTGAACAAGCTTATTCCTACTCTGTGAGGGGTTAGGAGCCTTGATAAATGAGACCCAGGATGTGATTCTGGACACCTGCTATCCTAAGAATAAAGGGTAGTGCAATCCTCAAGCATCCTGTTCTTGGGGGCAAGGTGGGGTTGGCTGGAGTGGAACATGGGCCCTAGAGCTTAATTCACTGTAGGAGAAACATTTAATTACTGAAAAGATCAGAAGGACCTGAACAGAGAAGGGACCCAAGGATTTTAGGCTTTTGCCTTCCTTGCACCCCAAAGCCATTTTTTTGACAGGAAGAGAAAGAAGGAGGAAGGAGATGAGAAGCATCAACTCCTATTTGCTTCACTTTAGTTGTTCACTTATTGTTTCTTATATGTGCCTTAGCCCCCTTGCTCAAGCTAATGGCCTTGGGATCTCGTCAATGGTCCCATATGCAAGCCAGCAACAGGAGACCCCTGTGCCCCAGGTTGCTGCTCTGTGCCATCACCAGTCAGGCATTTCTCCGCTTTTATTCTAACCATTTACTGAGCACCTTCCAGGATTTTCATTCATATATTTGGGTCCAAATTGGAGACAAGTGCTAATTCCTTCTCTGTGGATGTGAAAATGAGAGAAAGCACATGGGTTCTCAAGGCTTCGACTCAAAGGGATTTCAACAGACAGAATGACAAATAGGAAGCACAGAGGAGGGCATTCCTGGCAGCAAGTAAAGTACAGGGTTGTGTTGGAAGAATAAAGAACCCATGAGAGTGGGATGTAAACTGACAAAGACTTAAAGGCTACATGAAAAGAACAGCTTTTATACACAGTAACAAACTAAAGCTCGGAATGAGACACCACTCATTTTCCACAGCAAGAAGTTTTATGAATCATTTGTTAGGGGTCCTTTCTACTTAACAGTAAAGGCTGAGGAAACTGGGGACTAAGTGATCTCGTGACCTTGTACAGCAGCTCCAATTCCAGGGCAGAGCCAAGGTCTGAAAGATCAATGGCAGCCCTTTGTTGATTTTCCAAGACTACTCATCAGAGCTGCTCCTTTACAGGAGTGCCTCTGCTAACTGGTGCTGAGAATTTAAAAATTGTGGCTATGGGAAAACAGAGTTGCCATGCAATATATGGGTAGACCTCGGTCTCTAATGCCTAGATTAAAAACCTGCATGCCCTGGCTGAAAAGCTTGGTTAGTTGGAGCCTCCTCCCGATACACAAAGATTGTTGGTTTGATCCCTGGTCAGAGCACATATAAGAATAGATGGCCTGACCTGTGGTGGTGCAGTGGATAAAGCATCGACCTGGGAACACTGAGGTCGCCAGTTCAAAACCCTGCACTGGTCTGGTCAAGGCACATATGGGAGTTGATGCTACTAGCTCCTCCCCCTTTTCTATCTCTTTCTTTCTCTCTCTCTCTCACTCTGTGTCTCCTCTCTAAAATAAAAAAAAAAAAAAAAGAATAGATGGATATTTTTGTCTCACTCTCTCACCTAAAATCAATCAAAAAAAAAATGGCCCTGGCTAGTTAGTTCAGTGGTAAAGCCCGCTGTGTGGAAGTCCAGGGTTCTATTCCTTGTCAGGGCACACAGGAAAAGCAACCATCTGCTTCTCTACCTCTCAATCCCCCAACTCTCTCTCTTCCCCTCCTGCAGCCATGGCTCCAATGGTTCGAGCAAATTGGCCTGGGTGCTGAGGATGGCTCCATTGCCGTGCCTCACATGCTGAAATAGCTCAGTTGTGGAGCAATGGAGCAGCAGCCTGGACGGGCAGAGCATCGCCTGGTAGGGGGCTTGCCAGGTGGATAGCGGTTCAGGTGCATGCAGGAGTCTGTCTTTGCCTTCTCACCTCTCATTCTCATTTAATAAAAACAAACAAAAAAGCCTTTTACACGCATCCTTATGGGCTAATTTCAAGTTTTCCGGTTTACTTTGCTGATCCTTAAAAAAAAATGTTCATTTGCCATTATTCTACAACCCATGTTATATTTACTTTCAAGTACCTTCAGAGTTCTCATTGAGTCCTCACAATATTGTCAGAAATGGAGAGAGCCTATAGGGAAGTAGGCTCCCTACAGCCAGAGATCTATTCCTAGAACCCAGGTTCTAGAATCCTAATCCAGGCTTTCTGCTCCAAATACTTTAGGTGGGGTATTATTTACACAGGACAAACCTAAACTGTTTCTAGTAACTTTAGGGAAAGTGTATGATCTATACAATGGAGAAACACTTATTCACAGATAGGCCCCTCTATGTGAGATACTTGCAATTTTCACCAGATTTAGGTTCAGAAGACGCCTATAGGCCTGCTTCCATCTTGTGATTCAATCAGCATTGAGTTTTGGGTAATTTTTTTGAGAACTTTATTCAACAAAGAACATTCTAAATGCTTTAAATAATTATACATGAGCGCATTCTCTCTCTCTCTCTGGGTATGTGTATATACATATTATAGATACTATACTAGCAATTTACAGTATTTTCCGAGCCACCCCTCTCCTTGCTTATATTTTAACCAAAGTGTACAGGGAAAGAGCTAGAGCATTGTTTTAAAAAAACCTGTCTCAAATAACATGAGTGATTGAGGGTGGGAGGCAGCATTCTCCTTCCCACCTCCTGAGGCTTTTTAAATATAAATATGCTGATTTCTGCCTTTGCCTCCTGACTCAACTGCAGTCAAAAACTTCCCTTAACCAGAGTCACCTGATGCGGTGAGTCAGAAGTGTGCAGAATCATCACTTCCAATGACCAAACCCTGGCTGCTTCCCAGTCTCAGAAAGGACACAGCATAGCAGGAGCGTGAATTCTGACTGGCAGAGGGGAACAAGCCAGATGCTGAGCAGCCTGGACAGAATGCAGCAGTATTCAAATGCTGGAAAGAAGGGTGGTGGGGTAGAGTAGGAGATATATTTGTCTCCTTCTACCCAACACTCTTTCTGGTCATCCCATGGAAGCAGAAAAGGTGTCGGGTCCACAGCAAGCCAGACCGAGTGTGTAATACAGGAAGGACTGCATAGATCTCTTTATCCCAGGCTCCTCTCTCCAGGCACCGAATCCTGCCAAAAACACAAAGACACAAAAAAGCTTGAAAGGGCTCAATCTGAAAGCAAGATACGCTACAGGAAAGCAGATGCAGAGAAGTACTATCAGGTGGGGAAGAGAGAACAATGCAAGGCCCCTGTTGTCACCCTTATTACTTTTCCTGTTGCTCCACTCACACAGCAAAGCAGATGGCTGAGGCAGCTGAACTGGATTTCAGATTAAGTAGTCCTCTTCAAGGTTATCATCACCAGACATAGAGGCAGCTTCTACACAGCAGAAATGACGGGAAAGTTAACCCTAATGTAGCAGGCATTGCCACTGAGTTTCAGGGATGTTCCACAACCACCTTGGTTAAGAGGCAAGTCTTACAGGCTCCCTAGTTTGCAGAGACGGACTGAGGAATGGTAACTGCCAAAGATACTCGAGGGAGGGAATGCTGTCTGTACCTGATAAACTGAGGCAGGACAGAGTGTTTGCTATCTCTTCAGGGCTCTTCCTGGTCTCAGTGAATGTGTTACTGAGAGAAACATCTGTTTCTGTGGCCTGAGAGGATAAAAACGAGAAAAAGGATGACTGTTGGCTGGTGGGAACTCTGTCACTTTGCTCACAAGATCTGGTTCAGGAAGCTGAGTTTGGTGGCTGAGAGGAACACAATGCCTCCTTTGACAATCTGGGAAAGTTGTCCACAGAATGTCATGTATGCACAAGATCTGCTGCAAAGAAGCACTCTAAATGCCCACAATGGCTCACTCACATTATGCACTGTGTCTGGGACAGTTCCGTTTTCTTCCATGTCTTCTGGAAGCTCAACTGCATATCCTTTACGAACTAATTCTAACCCAATATCAAGTTTCTGAGAAGAAAAATGAAAAGGGAATGATGTTCTCTCTGTAAGGAAAGGAAGATCTGAGGATAAAGGGCTGAAGACACTTGAAAGATATTCCTTTGGTGGGATGGTAAGCAGGATCTTACGGAGTAGGATTAACATCAGATAGGGTTTCTGGGAAAGAAAAAGTAAATGAGGTGATAAATATACTAAATAGCTGATGAGCAAAGAGTGAAACCCAATCTTACCTTCCCATTGCTAGTATCATATAAGTAGATCTTGGGCCAAGTTGAGATCCCAGTCTGGACATAGCTAGAGATCTTGGCTACCAGTGGCTTCCAGTCAGCACAGTGAGTAAGTCTGTCAAACTCATCCAAAGCTTCCTCTTCCCATTGTTCACCTGGCAAAAGATTGCAGAGAGCGCCTAAGAAGGGGTCAACGCTGACAGGGGTGGGATTATACCTTGGAGAGAAATTGAAACTACCTTTCTACTCAGAAGGCACCTATGTCTGACTGCCCAGCAAGTTTCTGGCTGTTGCTTTTTAGTGCTGGCGAGGAAAACACATCTGAGACCCTTGAACTCAAAAAGCCCTGGAATGTAAGAACTCCTCCCATGTGCTGTATCAAAATTATTCTATTTGGAGCCAAGGTCAATAGGTGTTGTGACCAATTTACCTGCGGGTGCGATCTGTGCCAGGCTACACTCTATTGCTTGAAATGGAAGGCTTAGGAAGTCACTCCTAAAGTGAAAGAAATTGAAATTAGACTCCTAGTGCCAGAAGGGCCTTCTTACATTCCTTCCTTTTAGACAGCACCAACTAAACCAGTGGAGAAGATAATCTTCTACTCTATGCAAACAGGTTCTCCTAAATCCCCCTGGTGATGAGTGCCGAAAGCTAGCTTACCACTCCAGCCTGATCCCACCCTGGCCTCCACACTGACCTGAGTGCCCTGAGGTCCCTCAGTGGGCAATCTCCATTATCTCCAAAGTCAACAAAGTAGAGGTCCAGGTTCCCATTCTCCAAGGTACCAAGGACCCGGGCTCGATACCAGGAACCATTTGTAGGTAAAGGTGCTGCTACAATGTCTCCTACATGCACAGTCAAGTCTTCAGGCTACACATGGGGATAAGGACTTAGGAGCAGGTAGAGTTAGGAACGGGTAGGCTAGCAAATAAACAGGCAATATCAGAAAGAATGAGTAGTTGCTTTACAGGAAAAGGAAGAAAATATACCACAATAAAAAAGATACGCCCTTTTTTCATCAAACCTGTCCCTGTCCCTATGGCAACTCACCAGACTATTCTCATAGTGTTGGGTCATCTCATTGACAAGCTTATCCAATTGCAGGCTTCGGGAGCCAATGATTTGGATCCAGAAGTGGTTAGGATGTTCAGAAGCAGAGACATAGACTTCCAGAAACTCATCAGCATGGAAACTAAAGTCAGGACTGGGGACTAAACACAGGTATAAGCAAGTTAAGCTGCAGAATCATCACTATCTAATATGGTAACCATATCAGAATGTTCTCTGGTTGGAATGAGGAGACCACATCAGGAGATGAGAAGTACAGATACCAAGTGGCTATTACCATTTTAAAAGTGGCTCAAGCGGCCCTAATCAGGTAACTTAGTTGGTTAGAGCATCATCCCTATATACCAAGGTTGCAGGTTCAATCTCCAGTCAGAGCACACAGAAGAATCAATCAATGAATGCATAAATATGAAAAAAACAAATTGATGTTTCTTTCTCTTTTCCTCTAAAATAAAAAAAAATTTTTTTTAAGTGGCTGGAGGGACACTGGATGAATCATACAAGAACATCCTGAAGAAAGGTACTAAGCTATGTTCTGTACCTTCCTATATAACTGAGTAATAAGAGAATTTACATTCTTAGTCATTGGCCATATATTCAGTCACCAATGATGGTAAATCCTCCGTATGCTAGCTGCAGCAGGACTAGTGAAAAGATACATGGACAGATGTGGGCTTGTCCGAATCCATTCTTGCACTGACTCATTATGTGACCCTGGACAAGTTTGTGAACCTCTCAGGGGCTGGGATTTCCCTTGCACATCTCATACCTATGCAGAATAAAAAAGATTCATAGCCTTTTAATCCTTCCTCAATGGTTATGATTTTTAAAAACAATGAGACAGTCAAGAAAAATTGGGCTATTTTACTTGTTTAATAAGTATGTTTGGGCCTGATGAAGCAGTGGTGCAGTGGATAGAGCATCGGACTGGGACACAGAGGACCCAGGTTCAGAACTGTGAGGTTGCCAGCTTGAGTGTAGAGTCGCTGGCTTGAGTGTGGGATCACAGACATAACCCCATGGTTGCTGGTTTGAGCCCAAATGTCACTGGCTTGAGCAAAGGCTCACTTGCTCTGTTGTATCCCCCTGGTCAAGGCACATATGAGAAAGCAGTCAATGGACAACTAAAGGAGCCACAATGAAGAATTGATGCTTCTCATCTCTCTCCCTTCCTGTCTGTCTGTCCCTATCTGTCCCTCTCTCTTTCACCACACACACACACAAAGTATATCTGGAGAAAGAATATCATGTAAATTCATTATCTGATATATTACTCACAGACTAATTTCCTGTGAGCTAGCATATTTCTATTTTATACTCCATCATTGGTTGGTTTGTATTCAGAAAAATATTATCTTTAGTACTATTCCAAGTAAAATCCTACCAGAAGGATAAATCTGTGATTAAAACTTATAAATATAGTAAAAAAATAGCAATTATTTTTTATTGCTTCCTATTTCGGATTATCTAAGCCAATATTTCTGTCTGCCACATAGCTAGCTAATGGGTTCCCTCTCTGTTCCATACTTTCAAACATGGACATCTCCGGACTGGTCTGCGTTCCAGACTTCTCTGAGCTGTCACCATTAGGTTTCTCCCAGGAACCTTCTTCTGGCTTTCCAATAGCCATGTCACCACCACCTCCTGTGCAGGGAGGAGCTTCCAGCAGTGAAGCCTGCTCCACGCTAGTGCCAGTGTTTCGCCATAAAACTGGCTCGCCAGCTGCGCCTGGCTCTGTCACTTCCTCTCTTCTTATACTGATCGGCTGCTTGCGGGGCACTCTAGTTTCTGCAGAATGAGCAATTCTCTTCCGAAGTTCTTCATCTTCGGAAACTTTCTCTAGAATCAAATGCTGTGGAAAATAACATGAGATGATAGCTATGTGGCCAGATATTTTGACCCAGGATGGAATAAAGGGTTCTTCTCATTCTTAGATATTATTCAAGTCTATCTATGAGCTACTTGCCTTGGCTGCTGCCACTTCCTTCTGTGTTCCTGAGATTTTTATAAGTCTTGATAGTAGTAATGTCCCTTCTGAATCTTTGTCACAGGTAATTTTGGCCCCAGAGGCCTTACAGATAGAACGAATCGTCTCACCACCTCTCCCTGCATTGAACAACACATAAACTCCTGTCCTCCATTCTGGTCAACTGTAACCACTAGAGAAATCACAATTTTGTATACATTAGACAAGATTGGGCACATTCACGGTAGTATGGCCATAAACAATTTTTTGTATATATTAGGAGCAGAAAGTCAGTTTCCATTTGCAAACTGAACAGAATGCAAATTACTGAATGGAAAGCAGGAGATACTAAAATCCCTACTGTAAGAAGGGTAATTATGGCTTATTTGCTCTATCCATCTTATTTAAACTCTAACATTGGCTAGGTTAACTTCTTCATGTCATTTCCATTTTCCGACCACTAAGCACACTTTACATCCCCACTTCATTAGAAAAGACCCTACAAGGTGTGTGAAACATCGGGCTAAGAACAGGACATGTCCCTGCCTCTAACAGCAGCACAAGTAATGTTCTAGGGAAAAGCATGAAGGTGCTCTCTACAGCACTATCTTGAAAGATTTTGGATAACATGAGCATCCTCAGCTTCCCTTTAAAAATTTATTATGAGGTAAGTACCTTTACCTGAACCCTTGGAACCTATCTGCAAAGTTCAGAGCATTATCTCAACTTGAGGTAATGAGTTTACTTTATCAACAGCTCTGCAAAAAAGTAAAGCTCTGGTCTCAAGTGTCCCTTTTTTTCCTTAGTGAGGTGAAGAAGTAGGCCAGGAAAAACTCTTGGGAAGGCGAGAAAGGCAAAGAAAAAAAAGGAAACAGTAGAGGAAGCTGTCCAGTGGTACCTATGATTCTGCCCACAGATCTCTGGGGAACTGTGAGCTGTTCAGATACTGGGGCATTCTCTGTCAGGATCTGATGGATTGCTGCTTTGGCCTTGCACACCTGAACAGGAAAACCACTGATAAGCAGCACCCGCTCATCGCCTACGTCCTCCGTGTCCACATCGATCCGAGCACCTGTCTGTTTCCGCAGCTGCAGAGAAAAGCATACAGGGCAATACGCTCTGGGAGAACTTCCCTTTAGCTAAGAACACTCTACCAGACGTCTTCAGACTTTTTATAAAAATGGCCCACTTTTGCAGTGCTGGGTTACCTGGTCCCTGCCGCCCACTAGTGGGCGTTCCAGCTTTCATGGTGGGCCAATCGCGGTGCCGTTTGGTTGCTCCACTACTGCCCATCATGAAAGCTGGAACGCCCACTAGTGGGAGGTACCGACCAGGTTGACCAGCACTGCAAAAGTGGGCCGTTTTTATAAAAAGTTTGAAGACGTCTGCTAACCCTGGGGTAGATGGAACTGGACACAATCATCAGCTAAATCAGGGTATTATAAGCAGTCTTCACTTATAGGTACTTACGAAAGATTAGTGACAAAGCTAACCCCAAAGAGCAGTTAAACAGTTTCTCTTGGTGTTTATAACCCCCTTTCCTCCTAATACTACTTGGATGAGAGAATGAAGTGTTTTGCTTTCTTTTTTTTTTTTTGTGACAGAGAGAGAGAGAGACAGAAAGAGGAACAGATAAGGATAAAGACAGACAGACAGGAAGTGAGAGAGATGAGAATCATCAATTCTTTGTGGAGGCTCCTTAGTCTCCTTAGTTGTTCATTGATTGCTTTCTCATATGTGCCTTGACTGAGGAGCTGCAGCAGAGCAAATGACCCCTTGCTCAAGCCAGCAACCCCGTGCTCAAGCTGGTGAGTCCATGCACAAGCCAGTTGAGCCTGCACTCAAGCTAGCGACCTTGGGGTTTTGAACCTGGGTTCTCTGCATCCCAGACGAACGGTCTATCCACTGCGCCACCGCCTAGTCAGGCAGTGTGTTTTGCTTTCTTGACACTCCATCTGAACAATGAAGATAGTAAGAAGACTCGGAAGCTATTCAATATTTAATGCCAATGAGTTTGTTAATTTCATAGTCGAAAAGAATGGTTCAAGCTATACCAATCAAAAATCCCCATTTCAAGCTAAGTAATCCATTCTCTAGGGAGCAGAGTACTAATTTCTAGAGGATAAATAGCATATTAGCTAAAGAGTTCCTGTATTTTTAAAATATATATATACATAGTATTGGTGGGTTTTGTAGGATGGGGCAAAGAAGGAAAAGTAGAATCAATATCCAGGAAAGCAGACTGCTAACTCACACACTTACCTGTTTAATATTGGCTCCTTGCCGGCCAATGATAAGTTTCACAGCCTCCTGGGGCACTCGCATCTCTATCTCGATGTCATCTTCCCCAACAAACGTCAGCCGCTCTTCTGCACAGATCATGGATCATCAGATCAGATTCAGATAACAGCCAAAGCTACTACCAGCCTTCCTCTGAATCTGTCAAAAGAAATGCTGATCCAAGAGATAAACTGAGGATCTCAACTACAGTGACAAGGAGAAACAGCATCTGAGTGGGAATTAGAAGAGCCCAAAGACACCATTTGAGATGCTAAATTGGGAAAAGCATTTGTCTCTGCAACCAAAAGGTGTTGGATTTTAAACAAACTATTTCTCTTGGAGAAGAACGAAGGCTGGAAGTTGCCGGAGGAGTCCATTAGGGCCAGAACTTCTCTTGTTTGTACATAAAACATTTTTCTAGGTCCAGTCTCTAGGGAAAATTAAACCCTATAGTTAGTCTTCTCCTAATAAATATAAGGAGCATATAAAAAAAAAACCAAGAAGATTATAGATATTAAAAAAAGAAAGAAAGAAAGGAAAAGAATAAGAACCCATTGCAGTGTTAATGTTGCCAAAGGGAAAAAGGATCAACAGAATTATAAAATGAAGTCTTCATTTCATAGAAATGATAGGTTCACATTAAGAATATAGGAAAGAGCCTCGATCTGGAATGCTGAGGTCGCCAGTTTGAAACCTCAGGCTGGCCTGGTCAAGGCACACACAAGAAGCAACTACTTGAGTTGATGCTTCCCACTCCTTCCCTTCCCTTTCTCTCTCTCTGGTTCTCTCATCTCTCTAAAATCAATAAACAAAATCTTAAAAAAAAAAAAAAAAAATATATATATATATATATATATATATATATAGAAAGAGAGAGAGGGCAGGGGGGAGAGAAGCAGCAGCAGCAGCAGCAGCCTGGTCTGTGGTGGTGCAGTAGATAGAGCGATGACCAGTAATGCTGAGGTTGCTGGTTCAAACCCTGGGCCTGCCTGGTCAAGGCACATATACAAGCAACCAATGAACAGCTAGAGTGAAGCAACTACTTCTCTTCCCTTACCCCCTGCCCCGTAAAATCAATACATAAAATATTATTTTTGTGACAGAGACAGAGAGACAGAGGTACAGATAGGGAGAGACAGACAGGAAGGGAGATGAGAAACATCAATTCTTTGTTGCAACTCCTCAGTTGTTCATTGACTGCTTTCTCATATGTGCCTTGATGGGGGTGAGGGGTGGACTACAGCAGAGAGAGTGACCTCTTGCTCAAGCCAGTGATTTTGAGCTCAAGCCAGGGACCTTGGGCTTCAAGACAGCGACCTTTGGGCTCAAGCTAGCAACCTGTGCTCAAACTGGTAAGCTCACACTCAAGCCCAATGAGCCCATGCTCAAGCCAGCAATCTCAGGATTTCAAACCTGGGTCCTCAGCGCCCCATTCCAATGCTCTATCCACTGCGCCACTGCCTGGTCAGGCAATAAATAAAATCTTAAAGAAAAGAAAGGATACAGAAGAGAAAAAAACAAATAGTTTCAGTCAAAGACCCCTTCACCAAAAGCCAATTACAACCCAACAAATGATCCCCAACCTGGCAAGGACAGTTGTCATTTTAATTTAACAAGGCTGGAACACATCTGAGCATTTCTATATGTAGAGCTGTGGGGTTCACATACCTCTGCTTTCCCTGTATCTGCGGTATAAGATATAGGCAACCATTGCACCAGCCGGGATCCCAAGGCCCAGTGCTATTTTCTGAAGAGTGGATAAACTTGTCCAAGAAGTCCGTTCAGTGGACATCTTCTGCTCTGTACTCTGACTTACATCCTGAAATAAGCCAATGAGGAAAAGAATGAACTTTCATCCAATACATTTATGACGGGCAGAGAAACATGGGAACACATTTTATTATTATTATTAAAGATAATACTACTGCCTACTATCCCATTTTAAGAGCTTGAGCAGTTTTAAAAGCTGTATCATATAAAAGGTCTCAGGTAACTTTTAAAAGTTAGTTAAGGGACACACACACATACAACGAAATAGAAGCAGGCATACTTCATCCACCCCAAGAAGAACTATACATTGATCACAGTTTTAAAAGACAAAAATCAAAATTTTATTAAATGAGTATTTTAAAATATGTATTTAGATTTCTTTATCAAACTATTTAAAGTTCCTTATATGTGCCCTTCTATATCTCCAGGCCTTTCCTGCAGCTGCTGTCTCTGCAAGGAATGGCTTTCCAGGCCTAGTTTTGGCTTTGCAACGTCTACTTATCTTTCTTGAGTAGGGTATTTACTGTCTGTACTGGTTTCTGTTCACTGCTCAACTAACAGTGAGCAGTAAATAGAAAGGGGGGTTCTACCCTGCTCCACCAAAACTACAACTTCCTGAATAATCAACCTCGATGGCATGTACAAATCTTACCTAATCTTACCTCCATTCCCCTTTTTCTTGGTTTCTCCTATTTCTCTGGAGGGGCCTTCTGAGCTTTGGGCTTATCTCCCAGTGGCCTCTACCCACTGCTATTGCCACTCTGCTAATGACACAAAAACACTGCACCTGGCGCAGAAGCTTCTCACATCTCCTATAGACCATTGTAATGGTGTTCTGACTGTCCTTACAGTGGCCAGTAAGAAGTGACAGTCAAATACTCTGACACTGAATCTTCATTTTGCTGCCAAGCAAATCTTAACATGTTCCTCACTATATATCCTTATTCCATATACATCTCACCTTCTCAGACAATTATCCATATCATCTCCTCTCAAATCTCTAGTACCTCCTTCTCCATCCTCTCTCTCAACTTGATGTCCGTGTTTCCTATTTCACCGAGAAAGTTAATCATTCAGAGAAAATAAACTTCCACCACATTTACCCACCTACCTCGATCTGTGCCTAAATATTTATTTCCTCTTCTGCAGCCATGGATGAACTGTCTCGGCTCCTAGCACTGAAGTCTCTCATAAAAGTGTTGCTTCACTAACACTGCTCTCCTTCCTTCTGTGGCTTCCTCTCTACTGGATCTTTCCATTAGCAGACACACATGCTATTATTTCTCTTTTCTTAAAGAAAACCTTTCTCAATTCCAATTCTTCCTCCAAATAATTCTCATTTCTTTCCTTCCTTTTACAAGAAAACTTAAGAGTTCTAATACTTCTGCGCTCAATTTCTCCCTTGAATTCACTGTCACAGCTCCTCTCAGTGACTTCACATTGCTAAGTTCTCATTTTACCTGACCTTGCCCCAGTATCTGGCACAGCTGGTGACTGCCTCTTCTCTGAAATATTTCCTTGGCTTCCAAAACAGCATTCTTTCTTTGTTTTCCTTCTCCCTTTCTGGCTGCTTCAACAGTCTCCTTTGCTGGACCCTTCTTTTTTTAAAATCTCTAAAACACAGGAGTGCCTCAGGGCTCTCTCCTTTGCTCCACCTCATTTTCTTGGTGATCTCATCAAGTCTCATTCTCAGCTGGGCTTAAATCCCATCTATAGGTTGAGAACTCTCAAATTCCAAATGGTCCACTTGGGCCATTGTTTTGAACAACAGATTTGTAAATCCAATTGCATATGAGACATCTCAAACAGGTACAACACTGAGTTCCTGATCTCATTCCTTTCCTGTATTTAGTCTCTGACATCTCAGCAAATGGTAACTCCCTTCTTTTAGTCCCTCAGGCTAAATATCCTGCTCATCCTTCATCCTCTCCCTCAAACAATACATCCAACCTGTCAGCAAGTCCTATTCATTGTACATACAAACTACCCAGAATATGACCACTTTTTTACTTCTCTACTGTTATGATCACCATCTACTCTAAACCACCATTATCTCTTGCCTAGATTATTGCAATTGTTTAATTATGTCCCTGTATTTGCCATTGTTCATTCAGTTTATTTTCAACGCAACAGTTGGAGTCATATAATATTACTCATCTGCTCAAAACCTTCCAGTGGGTTTCCCACCTCACTATGATTAGAAGCCAGTCATTATAATGATCTGCAAGGTCTCCATTTTGATTTTTTCCCCACTAGAATGTAAACTTCACCAGTGCTTAGCAAACAGTAGCTACTTGATATTTGGTCAATAATCATTTGTTGCCTTGGCCAGATAGCTCAGTTGGTTAGAGTGTCATCCTATTACATCAAGGTTGTGGATTTGATCCCTAGTCAGAGCACATACAAGAATCAGCCAATGGCCTGACCTGTGGTGGCACAATGGATAAAACATCGACCTGGAATGCTGAGGTCACCGGTTTGAAGCCCTGGGCTTGCCTGGTCAAGGCACATATGGAAGTTGATGCTTCCTGCTTCTCCCCCTGTTCTCTCTCTCTTTTTCCTCTCTCTCTCTTCTCTAATAAAAATGAATAAATAAAAATATTTTAAAAATAATCAACCAATGAATGCATAGATAAGTGGAAAAACAAATCAATGTTTCTTTTTCCCCTCCCCCTTCCTCTCTCTCTAAAATTAATAAATAAAATTTTAAAAATCATTTATTGAATGAATAAACTTCCTCTTCTTCATCAACTTTGTTGCTTACATGTAAACTCATTAATGGCATAAAAGGTGCTTTATAATTTGATATCCGCCAACCATTATACTGTATTCTTTTTTAATTTTTTTTATTGATTGATTTTATCAAGAAAGGAAGGAAGGGAGGAGGGAGGAAGGGAAATAAAAAGGGGAGGGGGGAGAGGGAAGAGGAGAGAGAGTGAGAAAGAAACACAGATCTCTTCTTCCTGTATGTGCTTGACCAGGCATTGAACCAGCAGCCTCTGTGCTCTGGGATGCTCTAAACAACTGAGCTGTCCAGCTAGGGTTGCCGCCCATTATATTCTAACCGCATCTCTACTAGCGGATATGATGTGCTCTGATGTGTCACTTCTCACTTCTTAGTCTTACTTACTCCTTAGCCCATCTGGTATTCTCAGCAAAATCCTATTCCTTCGTTAAGTCTCAGCTCTACCACTACCACTTCTTTTGAGATCTCTGGGGTTTCCCCTAGCTGATGTCAGGTGAGTTCCTCCTTAGCTCACACTGCCCTGTAAACGATGCCTCCATGACAGCCCTTGTTCACACTGGATGCAATGGTGTATCTGTTGTCGCTATACCACTGGCTTCATCAGTGCAGTTCAATTATATTTATTAAGTAGATGTGCTAAATGCTACTATGGCATTTAAGGACAAAGATGTAAAGGTATGTATGTATACTGAGTAGATACTATGCCACTAGGCACATTACATATATTATTCAATCTTCATACAATCCTGTAAAGTAGAAAATATTAATTCCAGTCTTACAGACAAGTACCCACAATTAAGAGTTCACCCAACTTCTTACCCAGAGTCTGGATTATTATTTGCATATTAAAAACTTTTTAAAGTGACTTTGAAAGCACCTCCATCCCTCCTTTTAAATTCTCAGTAAAACTACCTGGTATCTTCATTTTTTATTTTGGTTAACACATTCAATTCAAAAAATGAATAAATACTGTTGAAAAATAATGTAGGTGGTAAAGAAAAAGAAAACAACAAAACCCAAAAAACTAAAGATAGTGTCTATTTCCAGATATTACAATCTAGCAGAAAATACAATGTGGCTTTTAACAAGGTTTGCTTTAAAATGAGTGAGGAAATGTAATTTATGCTACACTTTGCTTCCAGGTACAAATATTCAATCTACATTATTATGATGGCCAAGGAAAAAAAATGGTTGTATACTAGGGAAAAAATGGTTGTATACTATTAAGTCTAATAACATATTAATAAAAAACTTATTTCAGAATAAAACTGGTTCTATATGTGCTTTTCCTGAAAGCCTTTCAGGAAGAGTGATGAGGAGAAGACCTAGCACAGAAATATGATTCTGAGGAGCACATAAAAATTCCCTAAGGAGACTGCAGATGGATTTCTTATTACTGTCAGTCAGAGAACCCAGTTTTGCATCTGGCCTCAGACAACTTTACTGACCAGCAGATATGAATAAAGGTAGTCAGAGGACTACCAGAAGTTTATTTTCAAATTTACTTTTCTAGCCAATATTTTTAAACAAAGTTAATCTATTCTCTTGCCCAGACTCATGGCCTTAAGAAAAAAATAAAAATAATTCTAGGCTATCGGTTAGTTAATAAGTGGATCCAGTATACCATATCACTTTTAGAGACTGAGTATCAACCTGACAGATTGTGGCTGCTCCATCCACCTCTCCCCCCCACCTTTTAGTGAGTAGGAAGAAAAGGGTTGAGTTTTAATGTAAGGTTATTTGAGATTTGAGGTTCCTTCCCGAACAGTATAAAAATCAGTCTCTCTCACTCTCCTCTATCCCAAGTAGGCTGCAAATAAAAACCTCTCAACTCTTTCTCTGACAGTTTGGGTGGTATCATGTAAACATCTTTTTAAAATTTTTTTTTTTTTATTCATTTTAGAGAGGAGACACAGAGTGAGAGAGAGAGAGAGAAAGGGGGGGAGGAGCTGGAAGCATCAACTCCCATATGTGCCTTGACCAGACCAGTGCAGGGTTTTGAACTGGCGACCTCAGTGTTCCCAGGTCGACGCTTTATCCACTGCACCACCACAGGTCAGGCAACATCTTTTTATATACAAAAGGAAAAGAAACAAGCTTGATTTCATAAAAGATTTTTGGCTTAAGTGATTCTTGAGCCAAAAGAACTACCATTTTCCTATGTTAAGATATGGTTTATTGGAATAAACATGAAGTAAGGAAAAAAAAACAAAACAAAAAGGATAGGGTTTATCATGGGTGTCTAGAAAAGATTTTACTTCTTTTATCTACCAGTTATTTCCTATATTTTCTCATATGGTCTCTAATGTGCAAAGCTTGTCTTCACTATTAATGTGCCCTAGTTAGATAGTACTATCTCTCTGTTGTATGCTGAGTATGCTGGGAACACAAAGAGGAATAAGAATTCTTGCCCTGAAATAGCCTAGTAGGAAAGATTAACACCAAAACAACTAATTACATGGCAATGCAAAGACACTATAAATTTTTGGTTAATGCAACAGCTGGTAGAAACTAGAACTTAAAAGGTTTCTTGGATGGGTCATAGGTGAAAACCACCCTATTAAAATGCAAATCATGCCAGACCTGAGGTGGCTTGGTGGATAAAGTGTCAACCTGGAATGCTGAGGTCGCTGGTTTGAAGTGCTGGGCTTTGCCTGGTCAAGTCACATATGGGACTTGATGCTTTCTGCTCCTCCCTCACTTTTCTCTCTTCTCTCAAAAATGAATAAAGTCTTTAAAAAATGCAAATTATTTCTCTCCTGCATTCAAACCAATAAATATACAGTATCCAATGTGTGCTTGGCCCTGGGGATACCACAGTTCAAACGGACTTAGTAGTTGCTTCATGAAGCTTCCTATCAGGCAGGGAAGGTCTTATCTCGATAGATAGTAGTAGTCTGTAGGTGTCAAAGTTTTGGGGAAATAAACAAATCCAGCCCTCTGAACAAGAGCAGTAACTCCATCCCAATTCCAATGCTGTCTCTGCCTTTACCACCAAATTTCTGGTTGTAATTCATGCTTATGGGACAAAGAAATCATAGAATTTTAGAACTGGAAGGAACCACAGAGATGATTTGATTCCACTAATAATGTTACAACTGGGGAAACTGAGGCTGAGGTGATAAAGAAATTTCTCTATGGCTACACAGCTAATTAGTCATTTCTACAATGTGGTATGAAATGTGATTTGAAGACCAGTCACGAATAGCACCTCTTTAAGGAGACTCACAGGACTAGTAGCACCTTTGTATTTCCCCCAGTTCAGAAACTATCAGAATCAAGGCAAAAGGATATCTGATATTCCTCTGGCTCTGCAACCAAATCCCTTCAGTCCTGATCCTTAATACTACATTGGGTTTCGTCGCTATGGGCTTACATGTGTAATGTGTGTGCATTACCGGTATTTGTAATTTCTGATTAACAGCTGTGTCTGTAATAAGAATAAATTGAAGGCAGCAACAGTGAGGGTAGGGAGACTAATTCAGGAGATAGACCAGGTTATCAGTGACAAGGACAGACAAAAGTAGATGAATTAGCAAGTTTTAACAGGTAGAACACACAAGATTTAGTAACTGATTACGGAAACATTAGAGGGTCAGCCAAGGAGCTGGCTACCAGGTTTCTCAGTTGAGCATCTGGTAGATGGTGGCACCTGAGATAAGAGAATATTGATGACTTGGTGGTAGAGGGTGTGTGTGTGGTAGGAAATGAAGGGCTCTGGCAAGGATACATTTATTGGGTGACTTCTATTTGAACTGGAAGCTAAATTTTACTAGCGCTTCTTTGGATATTACAATGAAGTTTGTGCTAATTGAGTTATCAGTTGATGCCTCAAAGAAGGAGTATCTACTTGATAGACCAACTATCGCCTTTTACAATTGACATATTCTTTCACGTTGTTTTAAGTTTCTCTTCAGAAAAAAGAAACAAAAGTGGGAAATACAGGGGTCCTCAGAGTTTGACAGTCCTGACATAGGATATTTTGAGTTTACAATGCTTGTTCCCATAAAAACTTTAAAAAAATTGAGATGTCAGTGTTTCAGCTCATTTTTTGTCATTTTTTTTGTTACTATAGTACAGTGTACAGTCCAGGATATTTATGTCCTTTTCCTTTTTCTGTGGCATTTATATGTTCTAGATTATGATTTTACAACTGTGCTGGGATTGGTAAGTGACTTAGGCTAGGGTGTGTTACAGCTGACACCAAAATTCGGGTTATGCCACTGTCATAGGAATGCAACTGTGTCGTAACCTGAGTATCCCCTGTAATAGGATGGATATGGAGATAATTGTAGAAAACTGAATGCTAGCTTGTGTTTTATTACTTCAGATTGAATGTGAAGAGAAGAGGATCAGAATTTAAGACCACAGTTCCTAGGGGAAGCTGGGTAAAGAAGAGACACGTGGACCATTTCAAGGTTAGGGATGCGGCTAGCATGATGGTTTTTGGCAAAAGCTAACTTCCAAGTTTCCTGCAATGTGTATGAAACATCTCCTAATAACTATCTGAAACTAAGGCTTATTTCTATATTATCATTTCAAAAACACAGGAGTCAAATTACACAGTGAGTTCCATAGGGATAGGACCTCTCATTCCAGTATCTCCTAATAATCAGAACCTAGAAACTATCTAAAACATAGTGATAGGCTTGTTGAATTGAAGTACCTCATTCAATTTCCTCATCCTCGCTACATTTATTTTTAAACCAGTGAGCGAAGAAAGCCTCAAAAAGCCTCAATTCGTTTCTCTCAAGCTGAGAACAGAATTTATAAAAATGGGACTTTAGCAAGGGAGTCTTCAGTCAAAACTCACGTTAATAGCCGCGTTAAGAAGGGCAACTAGGAAAACTAACAACCCCTCCAATTTATTATTCTGACGACGGCAAATAGTGATTCTGTTAGAGATAATTAAAGAAACGCTGGGGAAAATAAAAGGCAAATTGATAAACCGATAACGGTTCTCAAAAAAGGACCAGTCCATTGAAGAGTCCGACTGGTAAACCCTCTGGCACGGGGTCTGCTACGGCTTAACCCTGAGCCCACAGCACTTCCTCTGGATACGGTTATGTCCTCCGGGGAAAAAAGCTGTCCCTGGTACTAGTACCTCACCACCCGGGGTTCAGACGGCAGCCCCTGGGCCCCCTACTCGGGCCTCGGCCGGGGGCGCTCGGACGCCTCCCTCCCTCAACCCCACATTTTCTTCTCCTCGTTGCCAGGCATCCTCAGCCGGCCTCTCGCACTTCCCTCACCCCCGCTCCCGGGGCTTACCGCTCCGCCAGGCAGCAGTCGCGCAACCGTCCCCGCACCTCAGTCCAGCGGCCGACGCCTCCACCCACCCACACCCCTCCTCGCAGTCTGGCGCACCTCCTCCCTTCAAGCCTCCACCCCTCTGACCCTGCCCACACCAATCAACGTCCGGCTCGCAGCCCGACCAATCGCATTGCCGGATACCACCAATCCCTCCGCGGGCTGCCTCTGAGCGACCGGCAGCAGCGTACTGATATACTCAACTACCCAGATGGAATATACAGCCGGCCCATCATATCGGCCAATGGGACCCAGGACAGCAGACTCTGATTATTGAAGCCTGCACCTGAGAATTAAACGAGCCAATTAGAGGCTTCCCGGCGTCCTCCCTGCCCACCTCTAGGCCAATTACGGAGGATGCTCCCACCTCCTGAGCCTTGGAGAAAGATCTGCGCTCCCCAGGCTGGGATCCAGGTGCGAGCGAGGGGCTTCAATCACTCTTGGGTTGTCACCATTGGCACAAAATTAGTGCCTTTGTACAAAGCCAGCGCCAGTTCACAACACATTGACCATTGGGAACGCTCTACTACTTGTTTGCGATCTTTTGCCTCGACCGGTCATTATACTGCGGCAGTGACTCGGAGACAGGGAAAACTATTTTTTTTTGGGGGGGGGGGCATGCAATAGCCTTCGTAGAGATGGAGAGGTCAAGGGGAAGGAAATGCGCGGCAAAGAGCGAGGGTCTGCTATTTCGCTTTCGAGGAAAGAACAGGCGAAGAGGCTGACGCACAGCAGGAAAGATGAAGGACCGGAGTTCTTCTGAGTGTGCTCTGTGGTAAGGGAGCTGCGGGCCGCCCTTCCCTGGGGATTAAGGGAAACGGGCCCGGCAACAGGAGCAGGGGGTCGTTTCCGAGAGGGTGGGGTGGGTTTCTGAAAGCGGCGGTTTGCTTTGTAAGAGTAACTCCAGCCGCCATCTGGGTCCTTGGCCGTTAGGGACGGTTGGGCCCTGCTCCAGCCTCCGCGGAGGCTAGTCTCGCGAGCAGACCCCGCGCCCCTCTCCGGCCCCATCTCTTTCCCCGCACTAGGGACTCACCCTGGTGACCGAGGGTTGGGCGCTCCATGAATTGAGATCTTTCGCACTCGCTTCTGTCACAATGCCTGGCGCATAAACACTTAGTGAACGTTGAATGAACGCAAGATTTTTATCTTCCATTAGCTAAAGAGATAGATACCTTTGGTACTCAGTTTTCGTTTGGATTTATTTAAAAAGTTGTTGTTTTGAATAAGTAACACATGCACAGTCCACAAAATTCAAAAGGAATAAAGGTTATTACGGTTGAATAAGTCTTCTTTCTCTCAGAAGCAACCAATATTACCAGATTTTTGTGAATTTCCACAAGATATTCTATAGTAAACGTGTATATTTTGTATTTTACTCAGTTGATAATATATTATGCATGCTATTTTGCAATTTCCTTTTATATAGTCAAGATGTCTTTCCATAGCAGTACACTTCTATCTGCCTGATAATAAGTTTCATAGTAAGCCTGAGGGATATATTGATGATGTATGTGTTCAACCGTACTTTACCACTATATTGATACCCAAGTGTATTTCATTTGGCTCTTGCATATCTGTATAATAAATATTTAGGACTGCAAATACAAGGTCAGAGAATTTTGTATGTTGTTCTGTTATTTGGATAGATGAAACTTTGCAAATTCCCTTCCACAAATATTTTTCTTATTTTTCTTCCACAAGCAATGTTTGAAAGGATTTTGGTAAGTATAGTTAGTTAGTATTGTCAAATTGCCTTCCATGAAAGTTTTACTAATTTTCTCTCCCATCAACATGTTTATACAGTGTATTATTAAACTTCTTGAAGTTTTGTTTTAGTTTTAGGTGAGAGGAGGGGAGATAACCGGCCCAGACCACCCCATCTTGGGGGGATACTCCATTACCCATCTATTTTTAGCACCTGAGGCTGATGCAATCCAAGGAGCTATCCTCAGCTCCTGGGTGGCTGGAACCAATTGAGCCACTGGCTGTGGGAAGAGGAGAGGAAGGGGGGAGAGAAGCCGATGGTCCCTTCTCCTGTGTGCCCTTGATTGGAAATCAAACCCAGCATGTCCATATGCTGGGTGGATGCTTTATCCACTGAACCACCTGCTGGGCCAAACTTTTTGATTTTTGAGTGTAAATGGCATCTCACTGTATTTTTTTTTTTAAACAGAGAGAGAGAGTCGGAGAGAGGGATAGATAGGGACAGACGGACAAGAACGGAGAGAGATGAGAAGCATCAATCATTAGTTTTTCACTGCAATACCTTAGTTCATTGATTGCTTTCTCATATGTGCCTTGACCGTGGCTACAACAGACTGAGTGACCCTTTGCTCAAGCCAGCGACCTTGAGTCCAAGCTGGTGAGCTTTGCTCAAACCAGATGAGCCCGCACTCAAGCTGGCGACCTTGGGGTCTCAAACCTGGGTCTTCCGCTTCCCAGTCCGACGTTCTATCCACTGCACCACCACCTGGTCAGGCTCATTGTAATTTTAATTTTTCTTATAAGATTGAGCATCTTTTTCTATGTTTAAGTGGAAATTTTATTTTTCTGTAAATTGTTCATATTTTAATATATTTTATCTTTGTGTAAGTTAAAATTAATATTTTTCTTTTCCCAGTTTATCCTATGTCTTTTTACTTTGTTTTTTTTAATTGTTAAATATTTATTTTTAATTTATTGTGTTGACATGGTTTCAAGTGTCACACTCAATATAACACTCTCTACACCCTGCATTGTGCCCCATGCCCTATGTAGTTTCTTTCCATTCCCATTTCACGCCCTTTTGTCCCCCTTCCCCCTACCTCCACCCACCTTTCCTTCTGGGGCTTGCTACACTGTTGTCTGTACCTATGTATTTTACTTTGTTTATGATGACATTTGTGCTATGCAAGTATTTTTTATTTTTATGTAGTTTAATTTGTCAGCATCCTTTTATCTTTTAGAAGAGGGAAGAGGGGCTGGGGGACAGACAGAGAGGGAGAGAAATGAGAAGCATCAGTTCTTTGTTGTGGCACCTTAGTTGTTCATTGATTGCTTTCTCTTAATGTGCCATGATGGTGGGGGGTGCTCCAGCCAAGCCAGTGACTTCTTGCTCAAGTTAGTGACCCTGCACACAAGCTGGTGAGCCCATGCACAAGCCTGTGACCTTGGGGTTTTGAACCTGGGTCCATGGAGTCCCAGGCCGACACTCTTATCTACTGCGCCACCACCTGGTCTGGCTGTCAGCATTCTTTTTGATAACTTCTGGGTTTTATATCATATTTAGAAGAGCCTCCTATTACCTAAGATATTTATAACTGTGTTTTTCACAAATACTTCCACAGTGTCTTTTTGTATATTTAAATATTAGGTTCACCTGGAATTTACTTTGGTGTAAAGGTGTGAGATAGAAATCAAACTTTATTTTACCTGACTCTACTTATTGAATAACCTGTATTTCTTCCCCCCTTTTCTTATTTTGTATTTTTCCGAAGTTAGAAGTAAGGAGGCAGTCAGACTCCCACATGCGCCCGACCTGGATCCACCCAGCATTCCCTCTTGGGGGCAAAGTTGTGCCCATCTGGGGCATTGTTCCATTGCAGCCAGAGCCATTCTAGCGCCTGAGGCAGAAGCCATGGAGTCATCCTCAGCATCTGGACCAACTTTGCTCCAGTGGAGCCTTGGCTGCGGAGGGAAAGAGAGCAATAGAGAGGAAGGAGGGGGCAATGATGGAGAAGTAGATGGGCGTTTCTCCTGTGTGCCCTAACCGGGAATCGAACCCTGTGCGACCCACGTGACAAGTATATTCCAGGGTCTCGAGCAGGAATGGTACAAAATTAAATGAAAATAGATAAAGAACTAAAGACATATAAAAGATGAGTTTCAAGAGGAAGCCACAGATCTTGCCATTAAAGATCTTGCCAGCAGTAAAATTACTGCCCTGACCAAGTCACAAAACATGACTGCTGCCTTAGCCGCATCCTTCTTTATTATTCTGGGCAAGGTGTAAATTAGCAATTCAGTGATGTTTCCAAGGCAACCCAAGAACTCCACCACGTGTAGAACCCCCCCCCCCCCCCCCAATACTTAACATATACAACCTTATACAAAGAAGTAATGTCCTTCCAGTCCTTCCTGGGAACATGGTAGGCAGGACTAATACTGAAGCACGGCCCCTTGTGACTCAATCAAGCAGGTGAAGTGGGAGGTTGGGCAGACTGTCAGCTTACAGTCAGCTCCCAGCACCTCTGTCCCCCAAATATCTAAACTCTAAAAATCCTGTTGATGCCTGACCTGTGGTGGCGCAGTGGGTAAAGCGTTGACCTGGGAACACTGAGGTCGCCAGTTCAAAACCCTGTACTGGTCTGGTCAAGGCACATATGGGAGTTGATGCTTCCAGCTCCTCCCCCCTTTCTCTCTCTTTCTCTCTCTCTCTCACCCTGTGTCTCCTCTCTAAAATGAATAAAAAATAAAAAAAAATCCTGTTGATTTTTCGGTCCCCAACAGAACCCGGGACTTCCACATGCCGGGCCAACACTACCGCTAAGCCAACCTGCCAGGGCTCCTCCATTATTTTTGAATGCTACAGTTATAAAACTAAAATAGCCATATGTATTTTGGTCCATTTTGGGGTTTTTCATATTCCATTGGTATCTTCATTTATATTCTACTATTATACTGTTTTTTAAGATTGGTATATATTATATATTATTTACCACAATTTAAAAAATTATATACATATAGAACAGTATATAATATAAAGTGAATTTTCAAAAATGGAACACATTTGTGTAATCAACACCCAGATTAAGAAACAACCTTACAGCACATCTGAAGTCATCTTTGTGTCCCTTCCCAGTTACTATTCCCCTCAAGGGTAGCCACTCTACTGACTCCTTATAGCAGAGACTAGTTTTGTCTCTTCTTGTTTTTATATGAAGAAAATCACACAGTATATACTCTTCGTGTCTGGCATCCTTTGTGCAACATTATTTTTGTGAGAGTTAGTGATATTGTGTGTAGTTTTTGGGTTTTTTTTGTGTGTGTGAGAGAGAGAAGGGGACAGACAGGAAGGGAGAGAGATGTGAAGCATCAACTTGTAATTGTGGCACCTTAGGTGTTCATTGATTGCTTTCTCATATGTGCCTTGATGGGTGGGGTAGGGGGGCTTCAGCCAAGCCAGTGATCCCTTGCTCAAGCCAGCAACCTTGGACTTCAAGACAGTGACCTTTGGGGTCAAGCCAGCAACCATGGGGTCATGTTTATGATTCCACGCTCAAGCCAGATGAGCTCACGCACAAACTGGCAACCTCAGGGTTTCAAACGAGGGTCCTCAGCATCCCAGGCCAATACTCTATCAGCTGTACCACCACCAGACTGTTATGTGTAGTTTTAATCCATTCATTCTCATTACTGTGTAATAAATAGTATATTGTGGAAATATGCCACAGTTTACTTTTCTATTTGTTTTTATGTGTGACAGAGACAGATCAGGACAGACAGACAGGAAGAGAGAGATGAGAAGCATCAGTTCTTCGCTGCGGCACCTCAGTTTTTCTTTGCTTTCTCATATGTGCCTTGATCGGGGGGGCTATAGCAGAGCAAGTGACCCCTTGCTCAAGCTAGCAAACTTGAGCTTCAAGCCAGTGACCATGGGGTCATGTCTCAAGCCAGCTACCCTGCATTCAAGCTGGTGACCTCAGGGTTTTGAACCTGCTTTCCAGTCCAGTGCTCTGTCCACTGCGTCACCGCCTGGTCAGGCCACAATTTTTCATTGTACTGTTAATGCTATTTTGATTTGAGCAGTTTTACCTAAGGCAGAATTGTATAGAATATTCCTATATACATGTTTAAGTCATTGATGTCTTTTCAGTAGTGTTTTGAAGTTTTGTCATATAGAATTTACATATTGCTTAAGATTATCCGTAGGTATTTGAATGCCTTAATTGCTATAGTTATTTTTACATTTAAAAAGGTAAAGGAACAATGTCCACTGTTGCTATGAAAAGTACAGACCTACTTTATGGGTCCTTCTTTGACCAGCTCCACTAGGAGGTGGAAGACAAAAAAGAGGAAATAAAATGGAAATCTAAAATGAAGGATTAAAAATTAAACCAGAGGAGAAATTTCTTAATAAGAGTAGTGTAAAGCAGGTGTAATCACTTTTTCCAGGATATTTTTTTTTTTTTTTTTTTTTTTTTTTTTGTGACAGAGAGAGAAAGAGAGAGGGACAGACAGGCAGGAAGGGAGAGAGATGAGAAGCATCAACTCTTCATTGCGGCTTCTTAGTCCCCTTAGTTGTTCATCAATTGCTTTCTCATATGTGCCTTGACGGAGGGGGGAGGCGCTACAGCAGAGCCAGTGACCCCTTGCTCAAGCCAGCAACCATGGGGTCATGTCTATGATCCCATGCTCAAGCCAGTGACCCCATGCTCAACCTGGTGAGCCCCCACTCAAGTTGGCGACCTCAGGGCTTCGAACCTGGGTTTTCCGCATCCCAGTTTGATGCACTATCCACTGAACCACTGGCTGTTCAGGCTCCAGGAAATTTCTGAAGGAGGATTGCCTTTATTTAGTTGGGTAGGAAGGTTGGGGAGTAGAAGGGACTAACTACTTTAGGTGAGATGATTCCAAACTCTCAAGTCTCTGTGTATATAAAATTTGTCATCTAATGTCCCCTCTAAGAGCTCAAATCATGATTGAAAGATTTGAGTTGTGAGAGGCTGACATTGGGTGAGTTATAATTTTTAAATTCTCCAGTTTCAAAGAGTTCATTCTTTTTCCTTGAAGGGTTTTCTGAACAGAGTGCAGGAGGCATAGGGAAACTAGTTAACATGAAGTCTGGGTTGCCTAGAGAGTTCAGTGGGCAGGTGTTTCTACTCAACAAGCCAAATTGTGAAAATAGACTCGAGTTAGAGGGTTGGACTGTGAGGGGTTCTCAAACACAGTAGCCTAGTTCCAGAGCCTTGGCTGATCAGAGTTCCCTTCCTGGACAACATGCAAGCAATCTGTTCATATGATATTCAGCTGTCGGAGCTTTTGGACAACAGAACACTCCCTTTGCCCATTATAGCTGTCACCCCTTCCTCCCCAGCACTCAAGGCTCTTCATCAGAAACCAGCAACTGGGAGCATGGGCCATCTCAGTGCTCTCTAGCCTGAATCACCACCTCACTCTTAGAGCAAAGTCCCACCCAAAGTCTCTTGCCTCTCTCTGAGATGGATAATGGTGGGAGAAGGGGCATGAGGAAGGGAGAAGCTGGAAGTAATAGTGTTTTCTTACAGGGTCCATTTGGGGGTAGCTGTGTTAGGCTTGTTCGCTGGTTTACCGGCTGCAAGCCCTTTGCCTGACTAATGCGTGAGTGTGCAGCTGCGCCACGTGTGTATGGGTGCTTGCGCTCAAAAAGATTAGAGATTGTGGATTGCCTGCGCACCACTGTGAGGGGCCATTTTTGCTGTTCATTTGCCTGAGTAGAGGTTTTCCCCTGCCTGTGTGCTTGTCTTCTGTTGTGAGACTTTATTAAACAGAACGGCCCAACACTTTCCAGATCCGCAGTTTCTTTACCATCTGACCAAATCCAATGTGGACCTGCCTGGCCTTGGCCACTGGCATTACATCTGGCATAGTGGGCAGGATTTGGAGCAGACTGGTATGGAGCTGCCAACATTCTTGAAGGGTGGGGTGGAGGAGTGGTAGCGGTTCTCTAGTGTATGGTTCCCTGTGGCTGTCCTTTTGGGGGCCATAGGCTGGGTGATTTTTATAGTTCTGCAAGAGGAAACTGAGAGCTCTCCAAGAGGTGGCCTGAGGTTGAGAGCTCCAGAGTGAGCTGCAGACTGAGAGGCAACAATGGCACGAGCTGGAACGGTCACTGGAGAAAGAGCTGCAGACCTGAGAACTGCAAGTCAGACTGTAGGCTGAGAACCAACAGCGGTGTGAACTGGAGCGAGTGCTAGAAAGCGAGGCTGACTGGGTTCAAGAGTTGCAATATGAGATTCAGGCTGAATACCAACAGTGCCTGGAACAGGAGCAATCTCTGGAGAAGGAGTTGCAGGTTCATGAGCTCCAGTTTGCCCTGGAAGCTGAACATTGGCAGTGATGGCTGTTGGAGAAACAACTGTGGGTTCAGGAGCTCAAGTCTCAGCTTCAGTCTGAGAGCTGGCAGCTGCAGGAGCCAGAGCAGGCACAGAAGCTGGAGCTGCATTCCTGCCAGTGGAGCAGCTCTGAGTTGACAAGAGCAGGCATTTCCAACTCCTCCTCTTCTGAGGGGGAGGGTCAGGCTGCAACTGTTGTCCACAGACTTAGAGCCCAGCCGGTGGTTGCCAAGAAGGTAAGACTCAGCAGCCAAGAGTCTGTCGGGGCAGCCACAGCCTCCTCCCCAGGTAGTGGAGCACTCTGTGGTCTAGCCCTACACCGTGGCAGGGCCAATGGATTTGGGGGTGAAATTCAGGCAGTAACCCACTGAGCCACTGGCAGCGTGCTTGGTGTGGCTGCGGGACATAGGGGGTGGATGGCATGATGCTCTCTGGAACAGAGATGGACCCTAAGTTAGTGAGGGCTGCTGCCCATGTTGCCCCACCCCCGACTAACAGGAGAAACGGGCCTGTAAAAGTTACCCTAACACAGATGTGGGTAGATTTGATTGCAGCCGGGACAGATAGGGAGAAATTAGATGGCAAGCCTAATAAAGTCTTGTGGGAGATTTGGTGGCAGCCTGAGTCAGAACAGAGATTCCAGCTGCTGAAAAAGCAGAGGAAGTGGATGGCCCTGGCATCTGTCAGGAAAATGGCTGGTGTTTATGTTGCAGGATCCCTAAAACCCGTTGCTCCACTTTGAATGGGGGAAGGGTGAGTGTAATGTCATTGGCCAAGGCCAGGTAGGTCCACATTGGATTCGGGCAAATGGTAGAAAAACTGTGGAGCTGGAAAGGGTTGGGCCATTTTGTTTAATAAAGTCTCACAATGGCGGACAAGCACACAGGCAGGGGAAACTGCCTCTCAGGCAACAAACCACAAAGTGGCGCCTCACAGTGGTGGGCAGGCAATTAGCCTTCCGCAGTCCCTAGTCTCTCATCTCTCTCGAGCATAAACCCTACAGCCTTATATAGGCTGTGCACACGTGCCTCTGCCACGTGCTCACGCACTAGTCAAGCAAAGTGCTTGCAGCTGGTAACCCCGTGAGCAAACCTAACACAGCTGCTCCACAGCGAAGGACCCATATAACAGGGACAGGTGGGGGCCAGAGGCCTCGTGTAAAATGGAAAATCCACTGATCCCTTCTAATGTTCAGCAGGTGTTGGCATTAGAAGGTGATAGGTACTTTTTTTTTTTTTTTTTTACAGCAGCAGCTAAGAGAACTGTTAAGGCTACATAGGCCTTGAATGTTTTTGACCCCGCCAGGCTCTGTGAGCTTGTTGAGGGGTCTGGATGGGGTTTGTGGCAATGGATAAAGCGCTTATGAAAAGGCACTGAGGTCTGTTAATAAAGAGCTGTATGGCTAGTTGCCTGTAATGGACCTTACCTTGGTGATTTGCACAGACAGCTGGGCTGTCTATCATGGACTGACTCTTGGACTGCGATCAGAGTGGCACTGGCTCCTTTGATGGATGGATACGTCGCTTGTGGACAATACTATGAGAGACCCTGATGGGGGGAACCGGCACCTGTGGAGGCCCTCCTGCGTCGGGAAGCTGCTCTCACCCAGTTGCACAGACTCACCAAGGACACTTACTGCTCTCAATGGACATGGCCCTGTACTGTACGGTACCCCATGGGTGGCCTTGTTGGCACTGTGGGGTGAGGAGTTGGAGGTGGGCCTCCAGCTAAGTCCCTGGGCAGAGTGCTCAGGGAGACATTGTGAAAGGCACCTTTGTAATTGTCATTTTTTGGAATGTATGTAATATATCTGTTGTGAGGTGAGCAACCCTAAAGGGGTGGAATATGGGGCAGCTGTGTTAGGCTTGCTCGCTGATTTAGCGGCTGCAGGCCCTTTTTGCCTGACTGGTGTGTGAGTGTGGGGCAGAGCCACGTGTGTCTGGCCTATATAAGGCTATGGTAACAGCGCTCAAAACAATTGGGGATTGTGGATTGCCTGCCCACCAGTGCGAGAGGCCATTTTTGCTGTTCGTTTGCCTGAAAAGAGGTTTTCCCCTGCCTGTGTGCTTGTCTGCCATAGTGAGATTTTATTAAACAAAATAACTCAACGCTTTCCAGATCCGCAGTTTTTCTTCTGTCTGCAGGACCTGCTTGGCCTCGACCACCGGCATTACAGTCCATCCTACCAACTGCTCTTACTTGTGCTAACTTCTACTTCACACCATAGTCCTTTCCAGCCTTTTCTCTTTGCCTGGACTGGGCCCTGGGAGCACAGGCAGCCTAGACCCTCAGCTTTTCCCTGCCACCTGAGGCTTCTCAGCAGAGGTTCTTTGCCTGCATTCTGTGGAATCTGTGATGGCTTCAGGATGACTGTGGATAATCTGTAAACATTTTGTTCATAGCTTTCAGTAAGTATTCTCAAAGGGGTCTGTGACTCAAAAAATAAAGTTGACAATCAATGCCTTGCAGACTTCTCATCCCTTGAATCAGGGACCCAGCACAACAAAGGAAATAGAGGTATCAAAATATATCAGAGACTGACCAGTGGTGGCGCAGTGGATAAAGCATCGACCTGGAATGCTGAGGTTGCCAGTTCGAAATCCCAGGCTTGCCTGATCAAGGTGTATATGAGAAGCAACTGCTTCTCACTCCTCCCCCCTTTTTCTCCTCCCTCTAAAAATAAATCAATAAATTATATATACATTAGACACCAACATGTGAGTCTGAAATGGAGTGCTGAAATGCTGCCAGAGTATCTTTGGATCCAAATTTCTTGCAGCTTAGGTGACACCAAGTCTGAGATGGAAGAGAGGAGGGATGGAGGGGGGTTGTATGGAGGGTGGATGGAATGACCTCAGGAAGGTTTGGTTAAGCAGGGTGTGGGGCAGCATTGCGGGTTTACCGGCTGCAAGCACTTTGCTTGATTAGTGCATGAGCCCATGGCAGAGTCACATGTGCATAGCCTATATAAGGCTGTGGGTGCTTCCCCTGGGTGGCGGTTCTCCCAGATCCCTCTCCCACCATCACGAGGTGTGGTTTTCCTTGCTTTGTCCTTATTGCAAACAGCAGGTTTTCCTTTGTTTATTAGCTCTTTCCCTTTTGTTTATTCGTTCGCCTGTCTTTGTGACCCTCCAATAAATAGGTATGGGCCGATGCTTTCTGACTCTGCAGTTCCTCTACCATCTGCCCGAATTCAGTGAGAACCTGCCTGACCTCGGCCACTGGCATTACACAGGGGTAGGCAGAAGGTGGGCAGAGTCAAATTCCCCTCAAATTTGAAACAGCTCACAGGTTGCTCCACAATACAAGATATCCCTGAACAGCCGCTCTGTAAACTCAAGTGTTGTTGATTTGAGGTGGGAACCCAGAAAAGGACCCAGGAAAACTGAAGTTTTTGTTTTTAATCATGAGAGGCTATGTTGCTATCAGCAAAGCATTTCAGTTTAGTCTGTCTGATCCCTGGAACTTCTGCTTTCTGCTGGTTCCTGGGAAAGAGGCGGCCAGGACATTGGAAGAGGGGCTGAGAAGACAGTAAATACCAACCAGCCCTGAGCTTCCAGAATCAGTTACATTAGAGTTTCTGAAGGAAGGTAAGGATTAACAACAGACCCCAGTTCCTCTAAAAAAGTTGTTCAGAGCTAGCCGGGTAGAAGATGACCCCCGGATTTTGCCTTTCTCCCAGGTCAGGCCCAGCAGTGGAGAGGCCCTGGGGAAGGGGTTAGAAGAGCATGCAGTGATTAGCACAGTACGGCAGTATGGTGGAGGCATTTGGGTTTTGAGTCATCTGTGAGTTCAATTGTAGCTCTCTCACTAACTAGCCCTATGTAACTAGCAAGTAACTTAATCTATTTGACCTTTAGTTCCATCAGCAAAGATGTCCTGTTTTAGAGGATTGATATGAGGATTACATGAGAAAACGAAAGTAAGCCACTGACATAGACTAGGCCCACTAATAAATGTTATTTTTTTCCTCTCTCCACCTCTGTCCCAGCCTGGAGAGAGTGCCGTTGGATTGTGCCAATGATGTAGACCATACATCCCCACACATGCACACAGCTGCACATGTCTCTGGTTGCATTCACACACTTAACACACACACACACACACACATACACCAGCCTGGTTGCATTCACACACTTACACACACCAGCCTGTACAGTCGGACCTGAGCTAAGAGTGGCCTTCCCAGATAGGTGCAATGAGGACTGGCTTGCTGATTTTACAAGCTGTAGAAGTGCTCATCTGAGTTACCTTGCTACATTAATGGGCTTCACCTTGCGGAGGTCTCTGGAAACACTGCAAGGAGAATAGGGGGTGGCAATGGGAATACCTGCACAGGCATTTCCCCTGGCTTGAATGTGCTTGTTGAGGGCTACTTTGCCCATCTCTTCCAAGGAAGTCCTGGTCTGTGCCCAGAGTCGTAGAGCCTGGAGCTGTGCTGTCCAACACAGTAGCCACTGGCCACACATGGCTACTGAGCACTTGAAAGATATAGCTAGTGCAACTGAGCAGTTGGATTTTAAATTTAATTTTCATTAATGTAAATGTGAAACCTGATTCTTGGTTTAGTTATTGGAAAACTTTTAATATGTTTGGAACAGCTTGAATGTGTGAATTAACTTTTTCAACAGTGAATTTTATGAAACCTAAACAGATCAGATATTTCAAGCCAGTGAAACTGGTGATCAAATTGGAATGTGCTGTAAGTGTATAATATACACCAGATTTCAAAACAATATGACAATGTAAAATACGTCCTTACTAATTTTTATATGGATAATGTGTTGAAATGATAATAGCCTGCATATATTAGGTTAAATTAAATAAAATATATAGTATGAAAATTAATTGTATTTATTTTGGCCTTTTTAATATGATATTAGAAAATTTGAACTTATATATGTGACTTCCATTGTATTTATATTGGGTATCTCCTGCTCCAGACACATGTCATCTGTGTCATCTGTCCCCTTGCCTCAGGGACTTCTCAGAGATTTCACTAAACAGCAGTGTGGCTTCCACTCTTTTCTGTGTTGCCGAGTGGGCAACTAGAGTGAGAAACACTAGAGCCTGACCCCCAAGTCCCAACCTAATAAGCTGCTGGTGGAGAATTTGGAAGGAGGGAAAGAGCTGTTCCCCACCAGGAAGCCTTCCTGGCATCTTATACCCTGGAGACGGAGGTTGTTGGGATGCTAAGAGAATGGTGTGTACATGGTGAGGGTATACCCACTTCTCAAGACTGTAGATTCTCCAGCCTCAATCTTCAAACATTGTCGGGTTCTTGCATTCATCTCTGGATCCTGTCCCACCTCTGCCCCACTGAGGACTATAGCAGTGTAGCTCCCATGAGGAGCTAGCCTGGTGGTTAAGTTCTGCTGGGTCCTTGAGGTACCTGCTCCTTTATCTTGTTAAGGATGTCAATGAATGGACTCAGAATAAGGACAACAGCAGCAGGAATCAGGAGGTTCATGATGCTTGCATTTTGTTGGGTGAGGGGTAGGTGGGGGCTCTTGAGGGTAGAGGCCTCGGCTGCTGCTGCAAAGAGGCTCTCCAGGGCCATGTGACTTCACTTCTTGGCCCCTCCTCCCTGCTCCTTTCCTTTCCTCCACCCCTACCCCCCTTCTGATGCTGCCAAGGCTGTATCCCTTGAGCTCTGGGCATCTCTACCTTTCCTGGCTCCGCTTTGTCCTCTATTTGAAGCATACTTGGAGGCAGTCAGCATATCCTCCTCCCACCCCGCCTCTGCATGAGAGGTCTCTGTCAGATGTTGACCTCTCTATGGAGACAGCTTCCTGCAGGGGTGCACTGAGAACACGCAGGCAACTGGGGAAATGTGGAAGAGCAGTGGAAGTGAACCGGGGCATCCCTGCTGCTGCCTCCTGCCTCTGCCTTTCACTACAGCTCTCAGTGCCCTCCTCCCCTGTTCCTTCAAATCCAGTCCTGCTGCGTTCTGGGTCTCTCTCCTTTGACAAGGGCAGATTCTTGCTTTTGTTAGTCATTTTCTTTTTTTTTTTTACAGGGACAGAGAGAGAGTCAGAGAGAGGGATAGACAGGGACAGACAGAAACAGAGGTGAGAAGCATCAATCATTAGTTTTTCGTTGCCACTGTGACACCTTCGTTGTTCATTGATTGCTTTCTCACATGTGCCTTGAACACGGGCCTTCAGCAGACCGAGCACCCCCTTGCTGGAACCAGCGACCTTGGGTCCAAGCTGACAAGCTTTATGCTCAAGCCAGATGGGCCTGCGCTCAAACTGGTGAGCTTGGGGTCTCAAACCTGGGACTTCCGCATCCCAGTCCAATGCTCTATCCACTGCGCCACAGCCTGGTCAGGCTTGTTAGTCATTTTCTAATAGTTCCCCTTTTGCCTTCCCTCAAGGGCAGTAAGGATCTGTGACACAGGAAGCATAGGGAGATCCCATCAAGAATGAGAAAGGATGGACAGAACTGGGTGTCCTGGGTTGGAATTTCTGCAGAGGGACCCCCTGTGAGGTGGAGGGTTGCTCCTCCCATATCAGAGATGTAGAATATGAGAAAATGGTTGAAACGGAAATGGCCAGAGAGTGCTGCTCTCTCCAGGCCTGGCTGGTCACTTTTTGCACAAACCCCTGTTTATTAGATTCAGGCAAGGCTATTGGAATACATGCTCAAAAGGCAGGCAGAAAGGGTAGGAAGGGGGAGATTTGACAGCAATAAGGGGCAGGACAAGTCTGAAGTAAAGAAAACTCCAGAAATCACGTTTAGTTTGGGCTGCTACTGTCATGGCCTTTAGGCAGCAGGTTTAATGTGACAGACAGAGGCAGGTGGTGGATCATAAGAACACAGTGCCAGTGTCAGTCTGTCCTCCCCATCTTACACTCACACCCTCTTCTCCTTAGCCTGAGGTTCTTGGCCCTGGTTCCTTGTGCCTGGGAAAAGGGATGGAGTAGAAAGAGAGGGAGGCCAGCTGATTGAGGTACAGAGACTCCAAGAAACAGATGGCACTTTCCCCTGAAATAACCTTATAGCTGTGGTTGGCAATTGGCATTGGTTATTAAAGGGTATAAGTGTCCGTGAAGAAAGCCTTGTGGTTGGACTAGCAAACTGATACCTTGGTTTTAGTTCCTGCTTTGTGTATTGTGGGGCAAGGGCTGGGCTGACTACAAGGTCAATATCTCCAGCTCCCAGGGACCCTCAGGGAAGATGGCAGTGCTCTTCTCAAACTGCAAAAGCATGAGGCAGACTACCAGGAGGCGTCGCAGCTGTGGGCACAGTGCAGGCTGGGGGTGTGGGTGACCTGCGCTGCTGTGACTAGGTTCTGGTCCAAGTGACCTTGGTTCCCTTCCCCTTCGATATCTGCAGCTGACTTGGTGGGGCCCCTAGTGTGAAAGGAAAGGTCAGAAGAGCTTGGCAGTGACTCGATTACCCCCAGAGTTCTTATCCCCAGAGGGCCGAGGTGCCACAAAGTCAAAAGTTACATGATGCTTGACCCGACCTTTGCCCTTGCTCCAGAGGGCAATGAGGCCAAAGCAGAGGGTCACTGAGGTGAGGAAGGGGAGGAAGCCCACTGCCAGTACCATAGCTACACCTCTGCTATCCAGGAAGAAAGGCCCCGGGACCCCTGGCGTGGTGATGTTGGGGTCAAAGAGAGTGCCATTTGGTGGCTCAACTTGGATTACTTCCAACCAGGTCCTCAGGGAGTCATTCCCAGCGACATTGCTAACCACACATACATAGGCCCCTCTATCCCGTAGCTGCACTGAGCGGATCTCCAGCGTCCCGTCCTCTAGCACCCTTACTCTCCCAGCCCTTCCCAGCCAAGTCCCCGGAGGCCTCATCCAAGAGACAGTGGGGGCTGGGTCTCCATCCCCAGAGCAGGAGAAAACAGCATGTCCCCCCTCCTCTGCAATAACCCATCGTGGCCCAGACTTTTGGATCAGGGCTGGTTGGCAAGTGAAGTGCCCTGGAGGTAGGATGTCTGAGAACTCCCTCAGGCTCTTCCCCTGGACATGCTGAGGGCCAGCACATGCAGGGGGCGCTGTGCCAAAGTCCAGGCCTCTTCGGAGCCGGAGCAGCCAGAGGAGGCGGCAGTCACAGGTCAGGGGGTTGCCAGACAGCCTCAGGGTGACCAGTTTATCTGGGGAAGGGAAAGCTGTCTCCTCGAGTGTCTGAAGGGCGTTATCTGCCACGTCCAGGAGATGGAAGGCAGTCAAGCCATGGAAAGCATGGGCAGCGATGGACGTGAGGCAGGCTCCTGACAGTCGAAGCTCCTGGAGTCGCACCAGAGTACTGAGCCTTCGGGCGGGGATGGCTGAGATGGGGTTCTGAGATAGATCCAGGACCCTGAGGAAGCTCAGGTGGTGCAGTGCCTGGAAGGGCACGGAGCTCAGGTTGCAGCGGGTGATGGCCAAGCTGCTTAGATTGAGCCCAGCCAGGCTCCCAGGCTCCAGGGCTTCCAGGGCTGGCCAGTGGTGGATCTCCAGCTCCTTTAGCTGCCCAAGTCCCCGGAGCGCCCCCGATGGCAGCCTCCCAATATCCAGTTCTCGAAGCCTCAGGGCCACTAGTTCCGGCAGCCGGGCCAGGGCCAGGCCGGGCACTGTGCTGAGGTTGCAGCGCTCCAGGGTGAGGGTGCTCAGCTTGGTCAGCCCTGCAAAGGCCCCTGAAGCCACAAACACTAGGTGGTTGTCCCCAACCTCCAACTGTTGGAGGTTGCCCAGCTCCCCAAAAGCTCCGTCAAGGAAGAGGACAATCTGGTTGAGGCGGAGGTCCAGCAAGGTGAGGGCAGGCAGGCCCGAGAAGACCCCAGGCCCCATGATTCGCAGCCGATTGCCCTGCAGTCTCAAGGTGAGTAGGCTCTGCAGGCCATGGAAGGCCCCTGGCTCCAGGGTGGACAGCTGGTTGTAGCTGAGATCTAGTTCCCGGAGCAGGCCCAGACGGGAGAGCATCCCCTGCTGAAGCCCCCAGAGGCGGTTCCCACTCAGGTCCAGGAACTCAGTGTCCAGTGGAAGTCCCCCAGGCACAGCTTCCAGCCGCCGGTGGGCGCAGAGCACTGCCAGGGGCTGGGAGGTACAGTCACACACAGCTGGGCAGCCACCACTGCTCCCTCCAGGCAGGAGGAGCAAGAAAAGGAGAGGGGGCCAGGGGGGCCAAGGGGGCCAGGCTTGCTTTGGAGCTACTGTGGCTGTAGCCATCCCCTCTTCAATCCTGGAACAGATGATGACATGGCCCTTTTTGGAAAGTGACTTCAGATGATGGTGACCCTGGACTTCCCTGTGTCTCTTTTGAGCAGAAAGAGAGCTACCCATCTCAGCACTGCCGGGAAGTGGGGCGCAGACCAGGAAGAATTCCAGTGTGCACCTCTGTGGGGCCTTCTAGGGCTCCTCTTTGGGGAATCTCTCCTTTCTTCCTGGCTCTGGGTGACTGTAGGCCAAGAGATACTAGCTCATGGAGCCCTAGTCAAGTATGACTTCATTGGGGAATTTTTATGGGACTGGGACAGGGACAGAAAGCAGCAGGTGGTAATTTTGAGTCTCTCTAATGGATTTTCTCCTGTATCTATGAGATCCAGAAACGTTTCATGTCCTTTCTTCCTGATATCTGCTCTCCCCAAGCACTTCTCTGTCCCTTTCTGTCCACTCTCTCCTCCCATATTATCAATTTGTAGCTTTGTTGAAGGTCCTGGGGAATCAAAGACTTGGATCATGATTGGAGAGAGGCCTCACCTTGAGTCAGTTGCTCAAGCTGTGAACCATTCATACCTCAGCCCCCAGCTTCCAGTTACTGCCTCTCTGACCTCCTCCAGCCTGGCACAGAGCCTGAGGCCCTGGACCAGCAAGATCCAGTCTCAGAATGCCTTTGTGGACAACAGCCAAGCTGCACATTAGCCATGGCACAGGACACAGGTGCCATCTGAACCTCTCACCAGAACCCCAAGGGCAATCACTTGTCCCTAATACATGATGTTGGGGTATATGAGGGACCCAAGAGATGCCCAAATTTGGAGTTTTGTTGCTTGGTTCTCAGACTTAAGCTTCTCTTATGTCCCTCCAGTGTGTGAACCTGAGGGAAATCTCTGTTTCTTTTGGCTTCAGCTGCCTGAGCAATAATACACTAGAGACAGATTGTGACCCAGGGAGGCATAGACAAGGCAGGGACCGCACCTGATCAGACATGGTGGGCAGGGAGCAAGGCAGCCCTTGGTTGACACAGCAGCTCTCTGGGCACAGGCTGTGTGAATAAGCTGTTCACTTAAAGTGGGTTTCTGGGTCCAGGCGCCTGGACAAAATCAGGAAGACTAAATACAGTGGCCACCAGACATTGACTGAGGTGACAGAGGAGATGGTGAGAATCCTTGACTCACGCTGTTCAATGCCAACAGGGACCCTCAGACAAGGGAGGGTTTGGAATTGGCAAGGGATGGCTAAGGAAACCCAAGGGTGCCTGGGTTGTTTTCTAGCTGCAGATCCTGATCCCCTTTGGGCTTTCAGGCTTCAGGCTTTCTGGGCCCTAAAGGTTAGCTTTCTACTACATGCTTCATTTTCTCTCACATGGAACTTAGGAGGGGCAGTTTAAGAGATGGTGTGGTTGCTTCTCCTTTCCTTTTACTCTACATCCTCCTCCAGAAGGCTCATTGTGTGGCTATTCTATAGCTACCTCAGAGATTGTAGGACTTGGGACACTGAAGAAAGACTAAAACAGCAGCATAGGGATATAGGACACTATTCTGAGGCTTGAGCTTGAGAAAGAATGGATGGGACAGGCAAGGCTGCTGACCAGTCTCCTCTAGTCCCTATCCCAACCAAACAGATATCTATGGCATGCTAGGAGTTCTTCTCCAGGGAGACAAATGCCCCAGCCTCCCTCATTCTCCCTGTGCTTGTGTTGGGAAGTCCCCCTGACAGCTAGCCCTTTATCACTACCACTGCAGTTCCTACTCATCCTTCTGGCTCTGCATTCAGCAAAAGTGCAGTGAAGCATGTAGCCCAGCTTCCCTCCTTCCCACTGCTGTGACATCCCTCTTAGTTCCCAGAGCCTCCTGGGCCAGGGGCTGGGGGATCTGGGGCCAATCCCTTTTCTTTATTTATAAGGCCGCTAATTTAATCACAAACTTCCCTTGCCAATCTCCATGGCTACAGGACTGGCTTCCGGCCACTTTGCAGGAAGAGATTCGTGTCAGAACCACTTCTCTCTGTCCTTAACTGGGCGGGGGTCTGGGATACCATCCCCTCAAGGAATAGTATGTTTTCTTCTTGTCTCTATGTGGCAGTGCAGAGACACATTTGAACCAGGATATCCTCTTTAAAGCAGACCTGACTGAGGCATGGGGTCCTTTGTGGGGTGGGAGCTTTTGAAGGAAAGATTTCTGAAATATCCACACTGATCACTGAGCAGGAAGATTTTTCTCAAAGGTAGAGGGAACACTGAGGAGATGAAGGGAGATCTCTTTGGAGTCCTTACCCTGGGGGTGGGGGGGCACTTGGAACATCTTAGTATTCTCACCAAAGTCCTGTGGGGCCAGGATCAATGGTTGGCTGGGGGTGTAGTAGGGGTGAGGCCAAAAGCGCTCTAGCCTTGTCAGGCACAGGGGTCTGGCCTTGTCTCTGAGAATGTTATGGAGAAGGGCAGTTGCAGCACTGGGACAAGGGGTGGGGGCACTTACCAGAGAAGCTGGAGGGCTGCATCAAGTTCGGCACTGCATCTGTCCTGGGCTGGGGCCCGTCCCGTTCAAGCTGCACCTCGGCCCACACTTCCCCTGGGTGCTCACTCCCACTGCCCACTGCCCCCTGACCACCTGCCTGCCTGCCTGCCTGCCCGCTGCTGCTGTTGCTGCTGCGGCCGCTGCTGCCAAGACCGAGGTAGAAAAAAGAGCCAGAAAGCATTTCTTCTTTTTTTTTTTCCTCTCTCTCTTTTTAAACCAGGCGAGAATGAGTCTGCAGCAACCCTGTTGGTGCAAAATAAATAAATAAAGCAGCCAGGGAGGGCTGCAGCAAGAGCCACTACGGGATGGCGAGGGGGGCACTGAGGCCAGCTCCGGAGCCCCCAGAGGTTGGGGTCAGGCAGTAGAAGCAGCTGGGCAGGTCCAGAGGGTCTCTCAGACATCCTGATTCCCTTCTGGGGAGGTCTGGGGCCAAGCACCCTCCTTAGGGTTGCCTTTCAGTCTCCCAGATGTAGGGGGACTGTGCAACCTCTCAGTGTAAATATCCCCTGTGGGGAAAAGTTCTCAGCCCCAAGCACCCCCTGTGGAGCTCAGTTGGAGGTTCCCAAGCTTCAGTGAGGGAAGACTGGAGACTGGAGTGGGGATAGAGTCCTTACAGTGACGGTGACAGCGACACTGACAGATGGCTGGGCTGGAAACCTGAGTCCCCACACAGGAACCAGATTGGAAAGAGACTGCATAGCAGTGTATAGGTAATCTTATTTAAAGCTCTCCTGACACACACACACCTCTTGCCTTTAAAATTATTTTATAAAGAACGGCATAAGTTGGGGTTTATGTTTACCCAACTAACCTCTCCCCGGACAGGGAAACCCCTTCCGGGACCTGCTGTTAATGCCTCAGCAGAGGGCTCAGGGCTCACAACTTGTTATAAAGCCAAACTGAGTGCTGGGGTTACAGAAAAGGGCGTCCTCCTCCCTCCTGGAGTTGGTGGTTCCCAATCGCTGAGGAAAGATGGGCCAGAGCTCAGGGCTCCCTCAGTCCTCCAGGGGTCTGTCCTTCGTCATCTAACTGAGCAGTATCCCACCATCTTTGCTTCTCTTGGGTGTTCTTGTGATAGGAGGCAGCTGTGCTGGGAGAGTTTGGAGCACCCAGGTCTGAGATGGTGGATGGGCACCACGGAATGCTCTTCCTGAGGCCACTAATCTCCTCTGAGCTGTAACCTCAAAGAAGACAGATCAGATAGATATGTCTGTGGAGCTGCATAATTCCAGGTTGAATGAGTGTGTGTTTCACCTGTATGCAGAAACGTGTCTCTGATCAGCCTTGTAACCTCTGACATCTATTTTTTAAAGTGCACATAAGAGGTTTGAGTTCTTTCTCTCTTTGTCTATGATGTTACCCTATACCCAAATCCCATAAAAAAATTATCCCCAACCCCTTACCCTTTGTGTATGCAGTTTTTTTTAGACCCCAGGAAAAGGGCAGGGTGCCCAACCATTTTCTTGCTGAGTTGGGAAGGATGGAGGCAGAAAATCTAAAGGTCCAGATTCAAGTTCAATACAGGTCTTTCTGGGCTCCAGCCACCAGTCTCTGAGCTTGATGCTTTTCCCTCTGCTGAAGCCCGCAGGAAAACACAATGAGGTATTTCAAAGGCCTGTTCTTAGCTTCTGAGCCCAGAATTGAGTTCCATTTGTCCAGGGTGTCCTAGATCCCCCCTGTTGTCCTGAGGACACCTTGGTCCTCCTAAAGGTTCTTAGAGTCCCCCCACCCAGAAGCTAGGGTGAGGGGTATGGGAAAAAGGACAGAACAAAGCTGAGCTGGAGATAGTGTTCCTCTATCCCCACCCTCAGGCTCTTGGCCCACGGCCATAATGGCCTGTGGGCAGAAAACCAGTTTCAGCATTTGCTCAGTCCCAAAGATAAGGTAGGGCCATACTCTAGGGGACATGGGAAAGGACAGGCCGAGGTTGGGAGGAGTCCAGAGAGGTGGTCCAGCAGGATCTAGGGAAGGGAAAGTAGTCCCTTTTCAGGTCACTCGGACAGCCCTTCAGGTGACTCGATTTCAGTGCTGAAGAGTTCCTTGTAGAGTGGGGGGAAAGCAGCTTGGACCACAATAGGGTGAAGATGTTGGAAGGTTTGCAGCTTTTCCACATGCTGGCTACACAGGCTCCGAAGCTTCCCCTTGGATGGCAGCTGGAGATGGGTTAGTGAGGAAGGAAATGGTCAGTACTTCAGCTCTCTCCCCTGAGCAACAAAGTCCTTTCATCCTTCCTGGCCTGGGGTGACCCTTGTGCTTTCTCCTGTGCACTTGGCCCTTGAGGAACAGACAGGCTCCACTGGTAGGAATAGGAGTGTGTCAGGAAAGTGGAGGGGAGGGAACACTGATGTGGGCCAGCTGCATGTTTTCTGGGTGAATCCCCCAATCATGTTCCTGCTACTCCTAAAAGGAACCCTGTTAAAGCTTTAATTTACACTATATGCTCTTATAATAGTGACATTCTTTGACTCTCTGGTTTATTACTGTTACATGACTCTTTACCTCTGTTGATACTGTTTCTCTCACCTGGAATGACTTTCCAATTCTTTGCTGGGCTAATTATTACTTTTTATTTATTGATTGGTTTTGAGAGAGAGAAATATCAATTTGTTGTTTCACTTATTTATGTATTCATTGGTTGATTCTTGTATGTGCCCTGACTGGGGATCAAACCCACAACCTTGGTGTATCAGATGATGCTTTAACCACCTGAACTACCTGGCCAGGGCAATTAATTCTTACTTTCAAGTGTCACCTCCTCTGGGAATATTTCTCTAACTAGTTTCTCCTCTCCCCAGGTTAAGGGTCCTTCCTCTGGGTAGCACTTAAATACCATTTTAGAAAAATGATTCAACTTGTCTGCCTTCCCACCCTAGGTTTAAGCTCTTTGGGTAGGGTCTCTGTCACTCCATTCCCAATCAAATGCTCAATAACTGTTTGTTTGAACTAAACAATTTCTAAGCAGGTACCTAATACTGCTAGGATCCAGCCAGAGGGGGAATGAAAAAGACCCAGATGCCCCTGAGGAAACAGAGAAAGGGATACCTTGCTGGAGAAAGGATGAGAAAGCCATTTGTCTTATGCAGTTCCCCTTATAAGCAAATGAAGCTTAAAAACACCTGTCACAGCCACCCCCACCCCGTCTTCCCAGTTTAGTTCCGCAGGGAAGGGGCAGTCCGGGAAGAGCAGGCAGCATATGACCCCTAATCTCTCTCTCTCTCTCTTTTTTTTTTTTACAGGGACAGAGAGAGAGAGAGTCAGAGAGAGGGATAGATAGGGACAGACAGGAACGGAGAGAGGTGAGAAGCATCAATCATTAGTTTCTCTTTGCCGTTGTGACACCTTAGTTGTTCATTGATTGCTTTCTCACATGTGCCTTGACCGCGGGCCTTCAGCAGACTGAGCAACCCCTTGCTGGAGCCAGCGACCCTGGGTCCAAGCTGGCGAGCTTTTTTGCTCAAGCCAGATGGGCCTGCGCTTAAGCTGGCGAGCTTGGGGTCTCGAACCTGGGTCTTCCGCATCCCAGTCCGACACTCTATCTGCTGTGCCACCGCCTGTTCAGGCAGACCCCTAATATCTCTTGAATTAATCGTATTTTAATTTGTATTGCTTTACTTTGAGTTTGTCTGGGCTTTTGTAATAGCTTCATTCATTCATTCATTCATTCAACAAATAGTTCCTGAGAACTTACTCTGGTAAGTACTGGAATGAGCTGTGGTGATATATTAGTGAATAAAATAAAATACCTATCTTTTTAGTATATGTGCTGCTGAAGCGAGCACTAAAATACCTATCTTTATTAAGTGTATATTCTAGTGAAGGAGACAAAAAATAAACAAATATATAATATGTTAGATAAATTCTTTCCTTTTTCTAAGTGATAGGAGCAGAGATAGTGAAACAGATTCCCACATGTGCCCTGGGATCCACACTGCAACCCCACCTGGGGCTAGTGGTTGAGTACCAAGCTATTTTTAGTGCCTGAGGCTGACCCACTCAGACCAACCATCCGAGCTATCCTCAGCACCCAGTGCCACTGGCTGTGGGAGAGGAAGAGGGAGAGAAAGGGAAGATAGAGGGAGAAGCACATGGTTGCTTCTCCTGTGTGCCCTGACGGGGATTCAAACCTGGGACATCCATACACCAGGCCAATACTCTAGCCACTGAGCCACCAGCCAGGGCCCAGATAATTTCTTTAAAGAACAATAAAGAAGGGTGAGGGGCTTTTTGGATGAGGTGGTCTGGGAAAATGTTTCCAGACTGAAGGAATGGAGCAAGCCATTTAGAAAACTTGGGAAAAACCTTCTAGTAGGTACAAAAGCTCAGAGACATAACTGTGTGTGATGAGTTTGAAGAACAGCAAGGAGGCCAGTGTTGCTGGAATGAGTTGATAGGCCAGTGGGAGAAGATGAGGTGAGAAAAGCAGTCAGAGGTCATGTCATGAGGCTGGGATGCCATGACACAGATTCTAGACTTGATTCTCAGCATGATAGTCAGCTATGGGAGGACTGAGAACAGTGCTGTGTGGCTGATGTAGGACAAAGTCAGAGCAGGGGTCCAATTAGGAGACCTCTCTCATAGTCCAAGTGAAAACTGATAGTTGGGGGATGGGTGTCGTGTGTGTGTGTGTGTGTGTGTGTGTGTGTGTGTGTGTGTGTGTGTGGTGACAGTGGGGAGGTGATTTGCTTCCCAACTCTTTCCCAGGTTCCAGTCTCTCTCTCCACTTCCTAATCTGTTTTACCAGACTTGAAGTCCTTTAGGGCAGAGACCGTTGTTTAAGTCATTGCTGTATCCTCAGCACCGGGCACCGTGCCTGGCACATAGCAAGGGGCTGTGGCTTGAGTGCTTATGTAAGTGGTTCCTTTACACTGGTTCCAAATTAAATTGCCTAAATAATAGCTCTGATGATATCATTCCTCTACCCCTTGGGGCTCACCATTGCCTAGAAATAAAGTCTTTACTTTTTAATATGTCATTTAAAGTTCTCTCTGATTTGCTCCCTGACCTAATTTGCAAGTTTGTCTCCTGCTACTTCCCTGCCTCCATCAGCCTGATCTTACACTTCAGCCAAAATGTACCATGAACTATATTTTCCATATAGTCATTATTTTGTCTTCTTATTTTTGCTCATATTGTTATCTAAACTTGAAATACCTGCCCTATTCCCGTGAACGTAAGTTAAAATCTTAGCTATGTCATACCCTAGTTTTATTTTTATTTTTTTATAGTGATTTTAGAGAGAGAGGAAGAGAGAGACAGAAACATCTATTTTGTTGTTCCACTCATTTATTCATTCACTGGTTGATTCTTGTATGTGCTCTGACTGGGGATCGAACCCAACACCAGAACGACACTCTAACCAACCGAACTACCCAGCCAGGGCTTTCATGACCTAGTTTTAAATGTCATCTTTTCTAGGAAGCACTTATGATTCAATTTTTAACCCCCAGATGATGATGATGATGATGATGATGATTGTTATTGTTATTAGTGAGAGAGACAGGAAGGGAGAGAGATGAGAAACCTCAGCTCCTAGTTGTGTCACTTTAGGTGTTCATTGATTGTTTCTCATATGGGCTTTAACTGGGGGGTTCAAGAGGAGCCAGTGACTTGAGCTCAAGCCAGTGACCTTGGGGTTTTGAACCTAGGACCTCAGCATCCCAGGTTGACGCTCTATTCACTGCACCACCACCAGTCAGGTCTAAAATGATTTTTAATCCTGCTCTTTGCTCTTCTAACATTTCCCCAATATCTGTTATCAAAGTAATGTATCAGGGGCACAGGGATATGGTGGAAAAAGCACGGGGATTAAATCTTGCATTTATTACTACCAATCGTGTAAACTTGGATAAGTCACTTAAATCTCTTTAACCCTACAGGAAGATATTAATGCCTGCCCTATTGACTGAGCTGCCCTGAGGATAATAAGGCACATCTGCAACAGCACTTTATAAATTTCATTTTGTATCCCCTATCACATCCTTCTCTATGTTAGAGCTATTGGTGCATTTGCTTCTTCTTCATAACAGATTGAAAACTCGTGATGGGGACAAGGACAAAGCTCTGTATCTTTCCATTCCACCGTGCCTTGTATAAGCAGGTGCTGGGTGTTAGCTATATTAAACTGAATTGTTCCCTGGAGGTCCCTCCCAATTCCAGGCTCTCTAACTTTCTGTTTTCATGCACATAGAAGTGACTGCTTGTTCCCTTAGTTCCTGTGCATCACAAGCTCTCTAATGCATTATGGCAGATGCTCTTCTGTACCCTCAGACCCTGGGCCTCATAAGCCTTGATGTCACAGCTCTGGCACTAGGCCTGACCTCTTCTACCCCCGTGACTGCTCCTACCTCTGCCAGGATGCCTTGGCGATGAGTCTTGCAGAGATGGTGGTGAAAGGCCAGCTCCAGACTGGACTGAAGCTGTTCTACTTTTCTTTTATCTTGGAGCCCCGGTCGGCCTGAAGGAGGGAATGGGACCATAGTCAGAATAAGAAAAAACCATGGACATTAGCTTCCACCAAAATGGTGTACTATTTTGGACATCTGTGCTAGATGAGGTCTTTCAGCTGAGTCTGTGTGTGTGGTTGTGTGTGTGTGTTGATTGATAATGGATAGATCTGGGGCCTTGGGACTGGCTTATTGTGTACAAGGAAAACTGGGGAGAGGGATTAAAGGGATGAGAACTTCTGATCTCTCTACTCCAAACTGTCTTTTCCCTGGTAGCCCATCTAATGCTAAGCACTAGGATTCTGCCACGGGGAAAGAAAAGAGATTAGACAAGTCCCCTGTCTCTGGCCAAGGATAACTTCAGTTAGGAGATGGCCCTTGTGAAGCCACCTAGGCCCGCATCAGGGCCTCTGAAGCAGTCTGCAGCTAACTTCAACCACCTTTTGCCCTGGCTCCATAAAATAGCCAGAAGTCATGTTTTAAACCTCTTTTTTTTATATATTTTTCAGAAGTTAGAAGCGAGGAGGCAGTCAGAAAGACTCCCGCATGAGCCTGACCGGGATCCACCTGGCATGCCCACCAGGGGGCGATGCTCTGTCCATCTGAGGTGTTGCTCTGCTGAGGCTGGAGCCATTCTAGCGCCTGAGGTGGAGGCCATGGAGCTGTTCTCAGTGCCCAGGCCAACTTTGCTCCAGTGGAGCCTTGGCTGTGGAAGGGGAAGAGAGAGAAGAGAGAAAGAAGAGGGAGAAGGGTGGAGAAACAGAGAGGTGCCTTTCCAGTGTGCCCTGGCCAGGAATCAAACCTGGGACTTCCACACGCCAGGCCAATGCTCTACCGCTGAGCCAATGGGGCAGGGCCACCTTTTTTTTTTTTTTTTAAGTGAGAGGTGTGGAGGCAAGGAGGCAAAGACAGACACCCGTGTGTGCCCTGACTGGGATCCACCCAGCAAGCCCCTTACAGTGTGATGCTCTGCCCATCTGGGGCAGCTGCTTTGTCCCTTGGCAAATGAGCTATTTCACAGCCTGAGGTGAGGCCATGGAACCATCCTCAGCACCTGGGGACAACCTGCTCGAACCTGACAGGGGTCCCCAAACTTTTTACACAGGGGGCCAGTTCACTGTCCCTCAGACCGTTGGAGGGCCACCACATGTAGTACTCCATACACTGACCACCAATGAAAGAGGTGCCCCTTCCGGAAGTGCGGTGGGGGCCAGATAAATGACCTCAGGTGGCCGCAATTTGGCCAGTGGGGCGTAATTTGGAGACCTCTGCTTAGAGCCATAGCTGGAGGAGGAGGAGGAGGAAGAGGAGAAGGAGGAAGAGGAAGAGGAGGAGGACAAGAGAGAAAGAAAGAGAGAAGGGGAGGGGTAGAGAAGCAGATAGTCACCTCTCCTGTGTGCCCGGATTGGGAATTGAACTCGGGACCTCCACACACCAGGCCCATGCTCTATCACTGAGCCAACTGTCCAGGGCCATCTTTTAAAACTTGACTTTCAGTTTAAGGAATATTTTTAGGTCTCTATTCATTGGCAGAGCCAGAAGACTGATAATTTTGGTCTGTAAACTCAGGTTAGTTGTTTGAGCCATTTCCCCGGGTTCTCTAAATACTTGGCATTCTGCTGGCCCAGCTCAGCCTAACCTACTCCCTTCTAGTAGAGAGATGTCCAGAGTCCCCCCCATGATGGCATACAGTCTTAGAGTTAGTCACACAGAGCAGCGATTCTTGGATTTAGTAGCACATTACAATTGCCTTTGAAAGGCTGTAAAAATTCTGTTGTTCTGGCTGCACCCTAGATTAATAACCTCGGAGTCTCTGGGAGGTATACCTAAGTAGCAATTCCTCTTACAGCTCCCTAGGTGATTCCAGTGTCCAGCCACAATGGCATGACTGACTTGGATGGACAAGCAGGCTTATTTCTCTTAGGGAAGTGGCTCACTTCACCTCTTCCTCACATCTCCCTACTTCTCCACCCCACCTGTGCTGCCCTCTTCCCTCTCTCAGGCTCCTCTAAATCTTCATTTTAACTCATTTTATTTTATAGCTATATTGCTCACATGCTCTTCAAAGCAATTTCCCAGATTTAACCACATCCGAAGGTCCAGACTCTTCACTATCTGTCACACCCCCCACTAGCTGAATGTCCCTTACTCTAGTCCAGCAATACTCACTGGCATTGATGAGGACAAGGGCTGTGTAGAGGGCAATCTCATCCTCAGAAAAGCTCAGGGCACTCAGGGAGCGGGAGAAGTCAAAGATAGAGTTGATGAGCTCACTGCAGCCTGATAGAGAGGAAACAAAAAAGTGAGCAGCTTGGTGTGGCCACAGTGCGGTTCCTGAGGATGCCCACCCTGTCAGTGTTTGGAGCAAACAAGGCAATCTGTGCTGAAAAGAGGGCGCCCTGGGTCTTGAAGCTTTAGACCCATCCAGCTCCTCTCTCTCATTCCCCCTTGGCCCTCACCCAAGGCTCGGAACAGCTCCACACCACCATATTTGCCTTCAAAAAAGACTGTGTGGTTGTCAGCGTTGTAGGCCCGGCACATCCTCACCAGCACCACTTCCATTGCTCCTGGGGCAGGAAGGGGGGGGGGCAGGAATTGGAGAAGGTGTCACACAAGCAAGGCATTGTCTCTGTCCCTCTCAGCGTCCTAGTTCCTTAACCACCTCCCTCCACTCAGGCCTGCCCCACTCCACCCTCTGTCCCCCATCCCCCCAGGCCTGCCCCACTCCACCCTCTGTCCCCCATCCCCCCAGGCCTGCCCCACTCCACCCTCTGTCCCCCATCCCCCCAGGCCTGCCCCACTCCACTCTCTGTCCCCCATGCCCCCAGGCCTGCCCCACTCCACCCTCTGTCCCCCATCCCCCCAGGCCTGCCCCACTCCACCCTCTGTCCCCCATCCCCCCAGGCCTGCCCCACTCCACTCTCTGTCCCCCATCCCCCCAGGCCTGCCCCACTCCACCCCCTGTCCCCCATCCCCCCAGGCCTGCCCCACTCCACCCTCTGTCCCCCATCCCCCCAGGCCTGCCCACCTTCCCGGCTACCTGCTTTGAGGAGCACAATCTGGTCATTCTGGCAGAGCTCCATAAAGCCCGAGAGCCTCTTGGCGAACTCCACCACATACTGAATGGCCTCCGTGAGACGGTGGGCACAGCGTTCCCACATCTCCCACATTGACTGCAGGGAAGGAGGAAGGTCCCCCTGTAGCCCACTTTATGACCCAGTGACTGCTCCAAGCCCCTGGGAACCCGGACTGACAAGTTGCAGGGGGTAAGTTATGAACTCCCACATTCTCTCAATACGGCCATTTTGCCTAGTCTTAGCATAAATGCACACTCAGTGTCAATTCCTGTCACTGGGTTGCATTTACTGAGCACCCACCAGATGCTGGCACTGAGTGAGCTCTTGTGGGAGAATAAAAAAAAAAAAGTCAGAGAGAGAGAGAGAGAGAAAGAAGGGGAGGGGTGGAGAAGCAGATGGTCGCTTCTCCTGTGTGCCCTAACTGGGAATTGAACCAGGAACTTCCAATCAAAGCGTTTGCATCTTGACAAAAAAAAAGAACACACTGACTTCCTTTCCCAAAAGGACATACCCAAAGGTCTTAATAACTCAGAGAAGCAACAGTTCAGTGCCAAATAAGTGTTTTTAGAGCAAGTTGGTATTGTCAGAGTATAAGAACAGAAGTTTTGGAGGCCGATGGATCTGAATTTCCCCTTGTCTCCACCACGTTGTGACCTAGAGTGACTCTATTAACCACTCTGAGCTCAGTTTCCCAGTCCATTAAAAATAGAAATACATGCCAACCTCATAAGTTGGTTGTCATAACGGTCAAGGATAATTGATGTAAAGAAGCGTTTAGCACAATGCCTGGCAGAGAAGGGTGTTGAACAAACGGTAATCAGGGCTCTGACTGTTGTTATGTTTGCTAGAGGATCAAGGAGAGTGCACCAAGGTGGGGTAGTGGAGGCTAAGTAAAATGTTACTAGGCAGGGGATCATCCGTCTGCTGGGGTATAGACACCCCCACTTCAAATTAGGTTCACGTTTGTGCCTATCCGATGCCCTGCCTTGCCTCAGCCCACATGGTGTGCCAGTAGCCATCTCGACTCTCTGTCAGTGGGATGTCCTCCCTCCTGGCAGGTCACTTGGCCTCACCTTCCTCTGGTAGCCGGCCACCTCCTCCCTGGAGAAGAGATTGGAGCGCTGCCGTAGCAGGTCCTCCAGCCGCAGCTGACACGTCTCACGGAAGGACTTGCACACATTCTGCACCAAATGCTCTGGGGACAGAGGGGAAGGCACAGGCTCCATCTCAGCCAGCTCCTACCCTGCAACTATAAGGGCACCCCTCTGCCTGGCCTCCCCCTCCTCTCCCTCCCTCGCTGCTCCTTGTCCAGGATCCCTTTCCCTTGGGTTCATGTTTGATTGACATGGGGTGCCCATTAGGGCTTCTCTCTTGGGAGCCCCTCCCTCATCATCCCCACCCCTTCTGCCTCCTCAGGTGCTCACCAATCTCTGTCAGGGAGGCATAGGGCACCTCTGGGGTGCTGCGGAAACTGGGACTGCAGTAGTTGTCTGGTCCTTGTCCTGCTTCCCTCAGCCCAGGATCCTCAAAATGAATTCCACATCTGTCAGGGGTCAGTTGCCTGCTCATGCTATAGAAGCTCTCTCTGCCTTCAGCCTTGCTCCGCTCAGGGCTGTATTCGAGGTGGTATGAGGCTCTGTTGAGCCCAGCCTTGCCCAAGCTGTTGGAGTAGGAGGGCCTGGAGCCTGGGGCTCTCAGGAGGCCTGGGGGACAGGCAGAGGCCTCGGGCAGGTCAGGTGAGGAGCCCAGGGGCAGCTGCCCACCTGGGAGCCCCAAGGTACAGGAGAGGGGGTCTGCCCCTTGTCCCCCTGCAGGAGGGGTCCTGGCCACTTGCTCCCGTTGTTGCTGTTGCTGCTGCTGTAGTTGTTTCTGCACCTCAGCGTGGAGGGTGTCCCTTTGCTTCTTGGACATGCGCCCAAACTTGACAGCTGGAAGAGGTCAGGGTTGAGGAGTGTTTCAGGCAGGAGGATGGGGACTGGCAGAGTCAAGCGGTATTTTGATTATGGCAGGATTAATTCACTGCTCCCTTAATAGCTGACTCCAAGAAGAACTTTTCAGGTCTTGCCTGAGAATTTCCCTTCAGGGGACTTTGGTTCTAGACCCTTCCTCCCTCTCTCTCTCATTTGCTTCAGGGCTCTGTCCAGCCTAGACATTTTGGTTTCCTGAGCAAACAGTCCTAGCTTGAAACCATCTTCTAAATGTGGCAGAATTTAAGCAATGAGTCTGGACTGAGAATTCTGGCCTCCTGATATTGGGGCTGGGGTTGGTTGAGTAGGGGGCCTCAAGCTGTATTGGGGTCACCTCGCCTTTCTAGGAGGGTTGGAGGAAGAAGAGAGCTGAGAACACAGGTCTCCCTGTGGTCAGGCCTGCAGGCTCCCTGGTGACCTAGATACTCACCACAGCCCAACCCAGGCTCCGCGGCTTGTTCTGAACATCCTCTTCTGCTCTCTCTTTCCTGCCTTTTCACTCCCCCCACCCCTCCCAGGTGTGGGGGCACAGCCCCTCGCCCCGCCTGCCCCTTGTGCCCCTCTGTGTTTCCTTTCACTTTGTTATTTTGGGCGCTGAAAAGTGCTGACAGGTTCCTTCTGGCTCCCCATCACCTCATGCCTCCCCCAGCCCTGCCTTGTGTTCCCTCTGTGGTGGGGTGTGGTGGGGGGCGTGAGGAGGTGGTGGTGAGGAAGGTGGAGAAAGGCGCCGGGAACAGCAGACTTCACCCTCATGGCCTCTGGCTAGTTCTCAGGCTGCTATTCCTGCCACTATCCTGTGTCCAAGGATAGGGATGAGGGGCTAGGAAGGGAGATGGGCTAGGACTAGAGCGATAGGGCAGGAGGGAAAGAGGTAGAACCTGGATGGCCTCTCGGCCAGCAGGAAGAGGGGTGAGGAGAACCCACTCCAAGGAGAAGAAAATAAAGAGTTGGGGACCTTGGGGAAAGGAATGTTATTCTACCAGAGCCTCAAGTTGGGGACTGTGAAGAGCTAGGATGAGGGTGGCCTGCCTACCCCAACATTGGACAGTGGAAGAGATGGGGCCTGTCAGGGAGGGGCAAAGAGCATTTGTCGTCCCTCTGGAAAGGCATTTGAACAGCCCAGGCTGCCCATCAAGGTTGCAGGGAATGAGCAGGGGACTGCCTGCTTGGCCTCACCATCTCGGGACATGCCCAGTGCCAGGCATTTCTGCAGGCGGCAGTGCTGGCATCGGTTTCGGCTAGTGCGGTCGATGGGGCAGTTCTGCTGACGGGTGCAGGAGTAGGCCACGTTACAGTGCTGGCTCCGGCGGAAGAAGCCCTGGGGAAGGCGGACCAGGCTGCTGACCCTGGCCAGGCTCAGCTCAGTCCCAGGTGCCTCCAGCCCACAAACTTCAGCTCACAAGCTCTGAGGTTCTATGATCAGTTTTCTCTTCAGTTCCTAGCATGATTGCAGCTTGTTCTACAATCACTTTCCCACCCCTTGTGTGCAGGGCCCTCCGGGTAAGGCACTACTCCAACTGCCTCAGGAGCCCATCCCTGAAGTCAAAGGCCACCAAACACTCTCCTTGTCTCTAGGAGACTGTGTACATGTGTGTGCTCACCTTGCACCCCTCACAGGTGATGACCCCGTAATGGATCCCAGATGACTTGTCCCCACAGATTTTGCAAGGAATCACTTCAATTTGTGCTGGAAAAGAAAGAGCAGGAGGTCAGCCCAGGGCCTTCTCTGGCACTTACCCTGTGTTCCTGGGCTGTGGATACTTCCCCGTCCCACGTGCTCGCTTGCTCTTTTCCTCCTGCAAAATGGAAGAAGTGGAGTGCCAAGTCATGCTCAGCAAAGGGTCTGTGGAGGCCGTTTTTTATTTTGTGGGGTTGCAGGGAGTTGCAGAAGTTGCACCACCTCTAGACAGGCAGGGAAAGCAGCTGCAGCGAGGCCACCTGCTCAGCCCTTCAAGTTGTAAAACTCCAGTTGCCTCCCTCCCGCCTGGGGACCTAGGAGTTCTTACTGCTTCACAACACCTGCTTCCCGCCCAGGGGGGCTTCCTCTGTGCCTCCTCCCCCACTGGGGCTCAGCACCCTTGGGCAGAGTGTGGGGTGGCGGGAAGATGTGGTGCAGTAGGCAGGGGACACCTGGGGGCCAGGTAGAGATGCCTGAGCTGGGCAGAGAAGGCTGAGGGAGGGGCAGGGTCCACAGAGTGGGGCGCAGAGAGGGTAGGGAGCACAGGAGAGTAGGGCTAAACAAGCTAGCTCTGCTGGAAGCCTGAGAGCCAGGGAGAGAATCAAACAGGGCTCCTCAGCCCAGCCCCAGAGCAGAGGGAGGGTAGTGTTGTGTGTATCAGCATGTAAGAGTGAGTATGCTTATGTGTGTACGAGGGCCTCTGTGTTCAGCTATAGTATATGTGCACAAATCATGAATGTTAACACTGCCTGGGACTTGAGACCACCTCATTTAATCTTTCCTTTCCTTTACAGATGAAGAAAGAGGCCAGATGAGGTACGTGGTTGGCCCAGTGTCAGGCAGCCAGTTTGCCCCAGAGCTAGGTCTACATCACAGTCCCCCTGAGCTAGTCCCCCTGAGCTTTCCATTATGCTATTGTGTGTACATGGCTTTTTGGGGTGCACAAATCAGTGGTCATGTTTGAGCGTGCTTGTATGTGTGTGTGTGTGTATACACATGAAAGTTATTTGTGATTTGTGAGCCAATGGGCATGTCTGCTTGAGCCGGGGTACACACATGTATATTTGCGTTAGTGTTTGTTCACTGGGCAGTAGGACCCCCTTCTGCCCACTGAGCTCCTTGTAAGCTTTGCCTACCCTTCTCGCTGCACTGATGCTGCCCCAGGCTCGTTGCCTCCACTTCTCCCTGTCCCTGTCAATGCCCGCAGCTCTCTACTGAGTGTCAGGGATTAGCACCTGGCCTTCTGCTGGCCCAGCTTTGGAGGGGAGCTGGGTAGAGTTGGGATTCCTGCTACTTCAGGTCAGGTGTTTTCTTCACTCCCAAGGGCACATGGGCCCCTTCTCTGACCCTCTGAGGGAGAAGGCCCGGGGTGGAACAGGTTAGAAAAGTGGTGTAGACCTGAGGCCTCTTCTCATCTCTGACATGTCTCCCTCTCATCTTCCCCCGTCAGGCAAACACATTTCTGCGAGCTCCCTTTGGGCACAGATCTAGAACCCGGTCACGGGTAGGGCCTGCTGAGGTGAGGTGGGAGGATGCCCGCAGCTTGCCCACCATGCCCTGAAACACTCTTTTCATTGTCCCTGAACCATCATCGCCTCAGGCCAGCCTTGGGGTGAGTCAGAGTGAGCAGCCGCCTCCTCCAGGGAAGCAGGGCACATGGCATCTGAGACCCTCCATTAGGACTTGAGTCCCCAGCTCCCAGCCCTACCTGCCTGCCCCGAACCCACACAGAGAGCTGGGGTCACCGAGGACAGATGGAAAGTGAGCTTTCCGATCCTCCCAGTACGTGAAGAGCAGACTGGAATGCATGTAGGGAAGAGAGAACACAAGGGGTTCGGTACTTGGAAAAGGGACAGAAAGTGTGGGGCAACTACGTGTCAAGTCACTTAGATTCTCTAGGCCTCAGTTCCCTTGGTAAATCCAGGGTAAAAATAACATTGCCTGTGCATGGGTGATAGTAGGCAGTGCGGTTCGTGTAAGCACTCATGGAAAGCATGGTGCTAGAGGCAAAGCGCTGGGTGTGCCAGTTACTGCTACGCGGACCTGAGAGCGAAGAAAGCCAGTCGGCATCTAAGGTCCACAGACATGCTTACACCCCACTGAGTCTGCCCTCTCCTCACACCTTCCCCCCAACACTGTGGTATCTCTCTCCTCAGTGGTCCTAAGCTCAGAGAGAGGAGAAACCAACATGGGTCACCCAAAAACGTAAGTGGGAGGGAGATTAGGCCAAGCCACAGTGGGAACTCAGGTTCCAGCCCCGCCATCAACCACAGGCCTCCCTGCCTGTTCCCTTCTCCCAGAGCCACATCCGTGTGCGTGTGTGTGCGCTGACCACACGGGTGACCCAGACATATCTCCTTGCCCCATACCTGACCTGCTGCTGGTCCTGGCCCTAGGGGCCAAACAACAGGGTCACAAAGACCTCGCCCTTCTCATGGAACAATGTGGCCAGCCACTGGCCCCCTTCACAAATACTGTGTTTGGGAGATGTCTGAGTTTGAACCCCAGCCACCAGACCAGCCATTCCTCCATGTCCCCAACTGTAGTCCGAGTCAGAGGTACCCAGTGAGACAGACACAGAGTCAGAGGGTCCAAGCCAGAGGGTCAGATGAATAGAGACTTAGACCCAGAGATGGAGAGATGGCCAGAGAAACCTCACTCATGTCCTGACCCTGTCAGCACTGTCAGGCCTTCTTGTCCTAGTCCTCCCTCCTTCCCCTGCCACCTGTGTCCCCTTCGATGTCATCTACCCAAAACCTCAAAGAGAAAGTCCCAGTGCGCACGAGTGTGACTGTGGGGAGGGGAGGGGAGAGGACGGGAAAGGTACTGGCAGAGGTGGCAGTGGGGGTAGAAGGAGTTGAAAAACAACTTGGATACTTTACCTAAACCCACCCCTGAGCCACCACTCTAAAGCAGCAGGTGCTGGGAACCCAGATTGGGGAGGGGGTGCTGAGTAATCACAGGATTACTCAAACTGTTGCCCGGGAGCTTGGCCTGCCAGGAACTCACCATCTAAGGGCCTGATGGTGCCAGGAACTAGAACCAAGCAAAGGTCAGGAACCTCTGGGCCATCCCTGCGGCACAGCCTCCTCAGCAGCCTTCCTCTGCCCGGGCCTTGCCTGCACTGCTGCTTCAGGAAGATCCACCTGTCTCACTGTCACTCTCTCCCAGGGGCCATCAAAGGAAACCCTCTCTCTGACTCCAGAGAGAGAGAAATGCCTACGTGTGCACACTATCTCCTGAAATCGTCTAGTGACTGGATGACTCTAGCCCTTTTTGTCTCAAACGGGATCGCCTAGGGATCTTGTTAAAATGCAGGTCCTGACTCGGGAGGTCTGAGGGCCTAGATTCTGAGTTTAAACAAGCTCCTGGTTGGTGTTCAAGTTTGCTGGGCCTCAGCCTACACTTTTAAGTAGCGAGAATTTCCTCCTTCTCTTGGTTTTTGTGTCAGGCTGCTCCCACTGGGGTGGAGGGTGGTGTTGGTGGTCTCCTCCCAGGTCATTCTGGTATCTTCTCCATCATCCAGTGTGACGTCTAACAATATCATTCTGATGCAGTACTAGGAAAGGAAATGAATTTCTCTTGGATTGCCTCAGACATTGAAGGATCACCAGGAGCTTCCTATCAATGAACATGTCCTAGGTGGGGAAATACAGTACAGACACAGCAGTCTGTGTCCCCTCCCTCTAGCCTCCTCTAATCTCACCCTCCTGACAGCTGTGAGATTCACTGATAGCTCACTTTGAATACCTCCAGAGCTGGCCCTGAGCCACCCTAAGAAGCCAGCCCTGGGCCCCGTCCTGGTACCCTATGCCACAGAGAGGAAGTGGTAGGCACAAAGTGGGGCCTGCAGCCCTGGGGGAATCTCTCCCCTCAAACCCCAGAACTGTCTCCAGGTCTGGTGGAGAAAGGATACAGACAGAGGAACCTGGGATCCTCATCTCCTCTTGGCGCCGTCAGTTTAGAGTTAGGCCTTCCCTCCCTTCTCTTTCTCCTTTTCTCCAATGGATGTTGATTAAGGAGGAATAATAACAATTGACATAAGTAATGGCTGAATTCTAGCCCTGTGTCAGGTTTTATATATGTTTTTCATTTAATGATCACAACGATCCTGTGAAGTAGATATTACTTGCATTTGTCCCCAATTTACAGGTGAGAAAACTGAGTCCAGGAGAGAGTAAATGGCTTGACTAAGGTTACACAGCCAGAAGTGATAGATCTGGCATTTGAAGTCAGGTCCCTCTAACTTGAAAGCCAGTGTCCTTAACCATTTCACTATATACTCTTCAAGGATGAGCTGCCCAAGTGCACTGAAGAGAATGGGATAGGGATAGGTAACTTGGCTGGCTGCAGGGGGAAGTGTGAAGTGAGGAGGGTGGCCTAAGAGGGAATTCAGGGAGGGTACCCATGGAACTAAAGCCAGGAGTCATGTCTAGTGTAAAGGTCCAGGGAGACAATATTCCCTCTTTCTCAGCTCTTCCTCCATGGTGGCAGCCTCCTCCCGCCTTTACCCATTTCTCAGGGGCATGCTTCTAAGGCCAAGCTGGAACAGCTCTCCCGTCCCAGCAGAGCTCCTGACTGGGGACTCCTCTGGAAGACACGCTCCTTTGGGGTGTGGACGGGCTTTCACACATCTCAGTAGACCTCTCTGCAGAAATGAATGAGTGAAGGGAAAAGGGGAACGTGTCTCTTTTCTTAGCTTAGTGCCCCCTCTCCCCTCAGCCCAAACTCTCAGTCCCTTTCCGCACGGAGACCACAGCTAATCTCCTGTTCCCCGGCCTGTTGCCAGCCTCTCTCCTTGCTCAGCTCTCAGTTCCCGCAGCTTCTGCAAAGCTGAAAACCACGATGGTGGGTATTGCCACAAGGGAGGGGCTGGGGGGGGGTTGGGGGGGGCAGGAGAGAAGCAGTTCTACCTGGTGAGCACTGCTCCCAGCCCATGGCGAGAATTTTCTGCTGATACACCCAGATCCCAGGCCTGAGAAAATAGCGAAGCTAAACTTCAGGTGGGCGAGGGAGAGTCTGGGGTTCTGAAAAACCACGAAAGAGCCAGCCACCTGAAACCCCCTCCTTGTGCCCCCGCCACCCCCACAGTCTGGGACAGGAGAAAGGAGGGGAAACAAAAGAATTGAGTGAAAACAACCAGTGAATGGGGGAGGGGATGAATCACCAGGAGGAAGCTCTGAGTAGTGGGAGCCCAGATGTCACACTCAGCCACCTTCCCTGCCTCCAGGGTTGTATCTCCTTTCCAGAAGCCTCTGCTGCTCCAGGAGGCCCTGAGGACTCGGAAACACCCTAGTTCTGGCTCAGATGCCCTGCCCCATCGTAACCATCCTTCCTCCCAAATAGACATCCCCATCCTTTCCAAGCCCCAAGTCCCAGGGAACGGCACCATTGTGGCAGCAGCAGGAGGAATGGACTAGCCATTGGAGGACAAGAGGAGACCCCAGGGCTGCCTTCCTTGGAGAGCTCTGTAGCAGCGGAAAACAGTTTCCTGTCTGAGTCAGGGGCACTGAGGCAGGGCAGGGGGAGGGAGCCACCAGCACCCGTGTCTGGAGATGGGACAGGCTGGGATGCTCTAACTTCTAGAGCCCTGTGCTGGGGGTGGGGTGAGTGGGGTGTTTGGGATCCCTGTTAGGAATGGGAAGAGAGGAAATGGGGAGGGAAGAGGAGAGATGCAAGGAAGGAGGGGCTCTTTGCAAACTCCTCAGCTGGTCCCAGCTCTCTCAGGCACCTGGAGGGTGGACTTCTTTCTGGCTCACTGCTCCTCATTAGCATGACCAGACCTGAGAAAGCTCAGGCACAGCAAAGACAGGCAGGCAGCTGTACCCCTTGTCCTCCCACCTCCCCAGGCCTAATGCCAGGGCTTTATTCCTAAGGCTTCACACTAGCCATGGCCTGAGCTAGATGACTAGGCCACCCTACCTCTGGCTGAGGGGAATTCTGGCTCATGGACATTTCCTCTTTACTTAGGAGCAAGGATCCTGTACTATCCTTCCAGAAACTCCATGAAATCCATACCTCCCTCTCTCCATCTTCCTAGACCCCTTCGGTACTCAGTGTGTCCCCTTCCATGCCTCCGACTCTCCACCTGCCTAGGCCCCCTCGGTATTCGGTGTGCCCCGTCTACTGCCAGCATGCTTTCTGCTGCCTCTCTCCCTGAGTCTGTGTGTCTGTGTGTCTTCTGCACCCCAGTCTGTCTCGGGTCTCATGAGGCAATGTTTGGGCTCTGTTGGTATTTCTCCCTTTATACCTCCATTTGGACATCACCTCTGTCCTTTGCTTTGGGCCTCTGCATCTTTCTCTACTTCTCAGTCTGTTTCTGCTCCTTGATCTTTGGGGTGTGTCATAATCCCAAGCCCCCAGTGCTCCAACTTGCCCCAGCTGTCGTCAGAGGACGCCGTGGTGGCTGGCACTCATGGAGGACAGTCAGGTAAGTTGGGGCTATGACATACCCAGAGATGTCTAAGTGAGAAGGACGAGTCGCACAGAGCCCCAACCAGAGGAGACTCCCTCTCCTTTCTACCAACGTGATGGAGCTGTGGGGAGATCTCAGGTAGAGGTGCCCTGTCATCTCCTTTACCCAGTCCTGGAGACTTCTGCCCTCGTGTCCGGCACTGAAGTATACCCAGTCATTGGTTCCTATAGCGGATTTGCTGATGTGAGACCATTTCTGGGAAGACAGGTCTGCTAAATTTTGCGCTAATGGGAACAACTAGAAGGGAAACTGGTGCTCCGGGGGGGGCCTTCTTCCTGTGGAAGTTTCTGGCTCTTCTCCTAGCTCCTCCTGACCCAGGTCATACAGCTGCACTGGAGTCTCCACCCCACGCATGGAAGTGGAGTTTGTTCATTTGCTCTCCTCCTTGCTTCAACCCTCTGGGAAGGCTGAGCGCCCTTCACTACCCTTGGGGGTGCCTAACTCTGGGACCAGGGCTCTCCCCTTGGTTCTGGACCCTCAGAACTGGGAGCCTCTCCAAAACTGGTTTTGTTTTTAAATTGAGTTTCCTTGTTTTGCAGATAAGATCACGGCCCAATGACTTGCCTAAGACTACATGGCTAGTCAGTGACAGAGGTGGCAGCAAAACCTGGTCTTTAGACTCTTAGCTTATGGGTCTTTCCAGGTCCCAAGATGGCCTTGCTTCTGCGTCGTATGGGAAGACCCCAAGTTGAGGCTGGGGCTGCCTCAGGGTTCAGGCCACTGGGGAACGGGGCTTTCCTTTTTCTCCTTTACCCAGTGCTCTGGGTAGTTCTCTGGCTTCTCTTACATGAACATGGGGACTGGAGGATTTGCCCACCCTTGCTCTTCTAGAAGGCACAGGAACCCCAGATATCTGTCTACCAGCTGTTGGCCCATGGCTCCAAGCCAGGAAGGGAGTAAAGCTGAAAGTTTTCTGCTCCCATCTTCACTGCCTGATCACCCTCATCAAATAGGTTGATTGAACTTGGGCGGGACACACACACACACACATACACACACACACAGTCATGGCTCCCTAGCTGGATTCAACTTGATCCTTCTGTCCTTGAGCTGGGCAGAAAGCATGGTGGTTCTGAGGCCTGGATGCTGGGGTTCAGACTCCCTCTGCCTGCTGACCTCACCTAATTCTCACTGTCTCATTGCTCCAGGTCACAGCAGCTCCTCTGGCCTTCCTTTCCACCCTATTTGCGGGCAGGTTGAAGGCACAGAGGGCCACCCCGCAATAGGATCCGGGAGAGTACATTCAGGACACCTGTCAATCCCCAACCTCCATCTACTACAGCTGTATGATCTCAGTCTTTCTGTGTCTGTCTCTTTCTAAAATAGGGTACCGGGCATGTCAGATACTCTTGGAGATCCTTTCCAGAGCTCATGACAGAGGAGTGAGTCCCTTTACTATCATGGCTCTAAGAGCACTGCCCGAGAAGCCAGACTCCCCGGCTACTTCACCCATCTCCCAACAGATCTTGGCCTTGATCTGGACACACCCTATCGGGACAGAACACTCAGCTGTGCTCACTTTGTTCCCAAGACAGCCCTCCTTTCCAGAGGACCTGGGGATGACGACTAGATCTAGGCTTCCCCTGCTCCCAAGTGGCCCCATTCACTTACTTCTCATGGCTGAGCTGTGGTCTTTGCCACCTTGGCTCCCTGTCCTTTTCAGCGGCGGGTGGTCCAGAGATGGGGCACAGCTGGCAGCAGGGTGGGGGCGAGGGCACTCAGCAGAGCCTCAGCCCACAGCTCTGCACCCAGCTCTCCCCCAATGCTTCTGGGCAGGGGGGTTTAAGCTAGCACCACACAGGTGGCCTACTGACAACCCCCCAACTCTGCCACCCCCTACCCCTCCCTGGGGTGCAGCTGGTAGGATGACAGGCGCCCCACGTGGCCAATCTGGGCCTGGGGCAGGGTGTGAGGGGCGGGGCAGCAATTGCAGGGGGCGTTGGAAAATTCCAAAACCACATGCGACAGCCACACGCTGTAAAGACTGTTTCCATCTGACAGGGTAGTTCTGGCTGGGAAGCCAGAATGGAGCTCATAGGAACCTGGGGCCCTTTTCCTACTGCCCCTCCCCCTGAGGACCCACAAGCCTGACCCTCTTTGCCAGGTGACTCCAGAGACAGGGATGTTTCTAGAGGTAAGTCACAGGATGTCTGCCCGGGGTGGTGGCTTGTTACACCTGAGACCCTGTGGACTGCCAATAGCCGTGTCAACTGAGGCACAGTCTGGGAGGCTGCCTCACCACCCATCATGCTCATGCCTTCCCTATGGACACAATGTATGCCCTGGGCTAGGGAGTACATGAGAAGTGTAGCAGTAATACTTATCAGATAAATGACCACTATCCATAGGAGGGGTTAGTCTGTCCAAATTTCCTTGGGAGCAAAACTGCTGACATTAGAATGATGATGGTGATGATGGTGGCAGTGGTGCTGGTGATGATGATACATACTATGTATCAGCAATGGTTCTTAATAGTTTTTTTGTTGTGGTGGTGGTTCCTAATGTTTTATATGGATTATCTAATTCTCACAAAATACTTTATGAGGTAGGTACCATTATCTCCATTTCAAAGATGAGGAAAGTGAGACAGAGAGGTTAAGTAACTTGCCCAAGGTCACACAGCTAGTAAGTGGTGAAGTCAGGATTCAAACTCAGGCAGTTTGGCCTCAGGTTCCATTTGAGGAATGGAAGGGTTTCTTTGGTTCAAGTCTGCTCTTGAGGATGTCACAGTGTGGGACAGCTCCTTGTGTTTGACTTTCTTACCTGAAGGTCCTTCTGAGGGGCCACTCAGCCTCATCTCTGCTTATGGGGTACCTCAGGGGGGGAGTTCCCTCTTTAGGAACCCTTAGTAATCAGGCCCCCTCTTGGTCTGGCGGCCCCTTCCTGGGTTCCTCCCTTCTTGGGGTCATCTTAATTTGGAGACCATTTCAGACCCACTCCACCTGGGGGAGGTGCTACTCTTTCCTGGCTTTTCTGGGGCAAATCTCTTAACTTAAGAGGCCTCTGATCCTGACGGGAACTCTAGTAGCTCCTCAGCCTGGTACAGGCCTTACCCTATGGCCCTTCTCAGCTCTCAGGAGCTGGGCAGTGGCTTGGGCAAAGGGCTGCCAGTCTGGGTTCTTGGAAGGACACTCATGGGGGTAGGGAGGTTCGGGTGCATGGGACCAGTGGATTGGAAAGGACATAAAGGGGTGTGGCCCTGGCCGAGGTTTCTGTGATAAGGGGTTAAGGCTAAGAATGGAGTTTAGCTTCTTCTAGTTCTAGCTGCTCCAAAACTCCCCCTTTACCCCCCACCCACATGTGGTCCCTATCTCCCCTCCCCCAACTCATACGTCACTCCTTGACCCGCTTTCCTCCCAGGGCTCTGCTCAGCATTTCCGTGGGGCCCTGTGGCTAGGGGCAGGTGAGGCACAAATCAGGATTGTGCTGAGCAAAGCAAGCCCCCACCCAGGAAGGTGTAGCGTCCTGAATGGCCCCCAGCCCTTGTCTGCCCAGATCAGGGACAGAGCGATGCTGCTGCCCTTGGTGATTTCTCTGCCTGGAACAGGAAGTTCTAGGCAATTTTGACAGTGGAAGGGACGGTAGTGAGCTCTCAGGAGGAATCGGTCAGCGATTCAAGGGACGGTCAGATAGGTAGCTTCTCTTGCCCCAGCGTTGTCCTCCTCAAGCCAGGGACCCCTGCTTATGGAGGTCTTCCACAGAGTGCTCTCAGGCTGTTAAGGGTGTGCTTGGTTCTGATGGGATATAAGTTCTGGGACTGAGGTGGAGTGGGTGCGTTTTCTAGGGGCATCACTTCTCCCTCAAGCCAGGAGGGTAGACCTGAGGTCCCTAGAGAGGATGCTTACTCCCTAGTATCCATTGGGAAGTCCTTCCTGAGCTCTAGTCTCTTCTTACATGATGTAGACTCACTTTTCTGGGGCCCTGGGACCTGGAGTGTCCCTCTCCGTTGTGTTTCCTGCAGAGATAAAGGCTTTCCTGCTCTCCAGCCCTGACCAGCCCAGCCCCAGGCTTGTTCACAGCCCAGGATGTGTTAACCACAGATATGAACACCAAACCTGGCTCTGCCGCCACAAAGCCTGATGCAGGCCACCAGTCCTCCTTGCCCCACCCCCTCCATCTCCTGTGTCTCTGTCCAGCATGACTCCCTTCCTTTCCCCCCACAGCTCCCTGCTAATTGTTCTTGTTTCTTTGAGATGTTCTCGCTCACTCTTCAGGCTTCTTCCTTATCTCGTCCATTGCCCTGATCTTGAGGGTTTCTCAACCCTTCCCCTCCTTTCCCCATCTCCCTCCCTCCCACTCTCCCCTGCTTTTCTTGGGTCCACCTCTCTCCAGGCTCCTCCAGGTCTCTGCGTAATCTAGTGCCTTTTTTTTACAAGAGCCACCCTCTGCCCATGCTGGACTCCAGGCAATCTCTTCACACCCAGTACCATTCCTGCCCCAGTCCTCTACTCACAGGTGTGGGTCTTCTTTGCAGCCAGAAGCTCTGTAAAGAAAAGAGAGGGGTCAGGGCCAACAGTTGAAGACACTGGGAACCGAGAAACACTGCCCCCACTCACAGGCCCCCAGCCTCCCTATTCCTTCCCAGCAGAACCTGGTCTGAGGAAAGGTAGGGCTACCTCCACAGCACCTTCTGTTCATCATTTCTTTTCCAGTCCTCGAAACTGCTGTGCTTCTCACCAACTCTGGGACTGCCCAAGCTACCCTTTCTGCCTGAAATGCCTTTCCCTCCCCCCCCCTCCCCCACCCCCTACTCCAGTTTAGCCAACTTCTCCTCAGCCCTCAAGTTTCTCCATTGAGTCTCCTCCTTAAAGAAGTGGTACAATCCCCTCTCCCTGCCCTGGTGCTTACACACCCAGGACCTTGGGGCTGATTTCCGGGCACTTAACGCATTGTGTCATTATCTGTGAACTGGGGCTTTTCTGCTAGATGGTAAGCCCTATGGAGACAAGGACTATGTCTTCCTTATTCACCTTGTTATTCCTAGAGCCTTCTATAGGCCTGGCCCATTAGCGGTGCAGAGTAAAATTGTGCAGCCAGAGTTAAACCTCTGTGGGAATTAAATCTCTTGATTGTTGATTTGTGCCTGATAGCACTTGGGAATCCCAGAGGTGTGGGGGTTGAGAGTAGGAGGTGAGGATGTTTGGAGAAAGAGGATGCTGCAAGCATGGAGCCTGCTCTGCTTCCCATAGGCCCTGGCTCCCCTGGCCCACCAGCCTGCCTAGGAAGGAAACCCTTCCCACCTGCTGTGTGGCATCTGTCTCAGTGGGGAGTGAGCAGCAGGGAGCACATGTGGGTTGATGTGGGGTGAGCAGGAAGGCATAGGCCCCCAGAGGGGCTGCTGAAGGGAAAACCTTAGCTAGAGCCTTGTTGGGGTTGTTCATTTGCATGGTTAGCATTTATTAAAACATCTACCAAGGGATCCCCTGAAGGTGCTTCCCTGCCAGACCTGGACTATTTTCTATATCCGCACAATAACTCCTCATAAGACACAGGGACACACAGTTTTCTTTTGTCCCAGAAAACCCTGCAGCCCTGCCTTATGCCTCCTCTAGTTTCCCTAATCTTTAAATCGGCTGTTAGTTTTTTCCTTCTGTTGTCCAATCCTGGACACCTTCCTTCCCTGGACCCCCACAGTGCTTCTCTGGCAGGCTTCCTCCACTGGGCCAAGTAGGGTGAGTAGATTTGAAAGCCTGGCCTTTGCCGGGGTGGGGTTGTGGGGAGGACTGCCCAGGGAAGGAGTGGCTCCATCCGGCCCCTCCTGCCTCCCCCGCCCATCCTGCCTGGCCCCACCCAGGTTCATCCCTGACGTGGCACCCTGGCACTGCTCTCTGGCCTCCAGCCTTGCACCTCAGAGCAGTCCTGGATGGGGGTGCCCCCTTGTGTGCCTCGCAGTGGCGTTCTTCCCCCACCAGGGGGCCCTGGAGTTTGGAGGCTGTGTCACTCAGGCTTTCCACCTTAGTGCTCACAGCTGACCAAGCATGTCGCCATGGGATCTGCTTTGAGAGGGTCTCTGAACCAAGTCATTGGTGAGGCCAAGGACTGCCTGACTCTGTCCCCTGATGCCCGGGCTCGGTACCCCACATTCTTTGCAGAGAGGAACCCCCATGCCCCTGGGTTAGTGGGAGGAAGGTGCTGGGCTAGTGGGCACTGGGCACAGGCAGCTTGCTTCCTCCCTCCACCTTTGTCTGTCATCCTCAAAGGCAGCACAGGTTTTCCCATTGGTGGGTAAACAGAATGGAAATGGCCAGCTTTCCTGCCACTGCTACTCGGGGTCCTGGCCGGCTGAGCCAATACAGCTCCCACGGGGAACTGATATTTGGGGGGTGCTGCCCACATTCTAATCCTTTCGTTGATCTGGCTTTTCTGCCTGTACCCCACTCCCCCCCCCACCCCACTTGTCTCCTCCTTCCTCACTTCTCCCTTTCTTTTCCCTCCATGTATTTCCTGCTTCTTCCTCTTTCTTATTTCTCCTCCTCTGCCTTGTCTCCCGCCCCTCCTGTTTCTATCAAAACTTGTCTTGTCTCACCTGTCTGGGTCTCTTGACAATCCATATCTCTCCTTCTCTCTTTCTTGTCCTTCCTCCCCCACTCACTTCTTGACTAGTGCCATCTCTTCCTCCCCTCCGACCCCCTGGCAGTGCCTTCCACCTGCCTGCAGGGCCTAAGGCCTCTTACCCTGTGAGGCTCGGTGCTGTCTCTGTGGGGCCCTGTCCATGGGGCAACTCCCTGGGTGCCGTCCTTGCTGCCCTGGCTGCCCAGGAGGGCAGAGAGCAGGGCCCAGGGGAGGGGGGAGGGCAGAGGGAGGGAGCACCTGGCCTGTCAGCAGGCAGGGGAAAGGAGTGGCTGGCAGAGCGTCCTGGCACTAGGAGGGGACTAGGGGAGGGACCGAAGGAACAGACTTTGGAGCCTTAAGGAGAAACAGGATAGGTGAAGGGAAGGAAAAGAGACTAACTAGCATTCACTTATCACCTAGTGTGTGGTGGGCCCTTTGCCAGCCACTTTATTCGAGTCCACGGTTTTCTTCAGTTCTCACAACATCCACCAGAGGCAAACGTAATTACTCCAGATTTACTCTTAAGCCAAGTGATATTTAAAGGTATTAACAACTTACCCATAGACTTACACAAGGACAATAAGTGGTGGAGCTGTAATTCAAAGTCTTTGTGACTTCAAAGTCATGTGCTTTCTCCCTGACAGATGACAGAAGAAGGGGAGATGGGGAGGGAGAGGTAGGCTTATTTGGAGGATTGTGCCTCTTCTCCAGGATGTGATCAGACATCCCAGTGGTTGCCTGGCTCCTTGAGGCCCCTGTTTGCTGAGCCCCTGACCCTTGCTACCTTTTCCTAGAATTCGTCACACCTTGATGCTTCCACATCTTCCTGGTCTGTTGGGGGTTGGCTGGAGGGTTGTGTGGAGGCAGAGAAACAATGGGAGGGGAGAAGGGAGGAGAGGGGAGAAGCTACCCTTCACTAGTTGAGGGGAAGAAGAGTCCCCAGGCTGAATGGGCCCACACTGAGGCCTGCATGGAAAAGGGGCTCTGTGGAGGGGAAGGGTTGCTGGGTGAGGCTTCAGCAGGTTCTGGATGCCAGTTCTCTCCTGCACAGCCTTGGCCCAGAGTTTGATTAGCTGGGCCTGGCTCTCCTGGTTACTCAACAGGCCAACTGGCTAGGGGCCAGGCTGCAGTGGGGAGGCTCCCTGGCACCTCCTCCTGCTTTCCCTCCCAGCTGGTAAACAGCAGAGCAGAAGCCAGCCACGCCACAGCCTCGTGACTCGCCCACTGCCCCCACCTGGCGCACGTGGCACCTGGCGTGGAGAGGGCAAGCAGCTGTCCCTTCTCTCTGGGCCCTCCCATCTCACCATCCTCCACTCCGGCCTGACCCTGGAACCTCACACTGCTGTGAGCAGCACCTCTGTTCCTGGGTAGCCCCCAGAATTTCCCTATGGCTGCAGCTTGAAGGACAAAGGTTAGAAGTAGAGGAGGACTCTTCAACTCCTCAGACAAGGAGATGGAGAGTGACAAAGAGTGGAGTGGAAACTTTTGGGGACCTTCTTGTATAGAGAGTCTGAGGGTGTGTGTTTGTGCCTCTGAGCCTCTGATGATCCTCATGTCCTTTTGGTAAATGTGTGGCCCACGCATCTAAGTGCACTTCTCTGCACAGAACAGGATGTTGGTCTGTTTTGGGGCTCTGTCCTCAGGTAGGCTTGGAGTAAGAAGCAAAGTTTTACAGAATACCATCCCACCCAGTACCCTCTGGCAGACAAATAGAGCCAGCAAGAGGCAGAGGGAGGGGGTGCAGGAGAGTGCTAGGGCGTGATGTCCGGGCTCCCTTCCCTCTGGTGACCAGCTTTGCTTCCACTGGGTACTCTGTCTCTACCTGCATCCTCTCTCTGTCTATGGCTCTTCCATCCTGTCCTCTCTAGCTCTTCCTTCTCTGTCTCTTCTCCTCTTCAAGTCACTCTTCTCCTGTGACTCTGGGTCTCCCAGGCCCTTCCTGACCTCCCAATCATGGACACAGAGTGCCTGGGGATGGGCACTTGGCCCTGGCACCATGCCAGGCAGCCTTGCTTGGCCCAGATACCACAGGTATAACTGGCTGCCTCTCCCAGTTGGGCCGCTTTGTGGAATGGGGAGGAAGTGAGGGGGTGTAGGGGGTTGGAAGACAGGGCCCTGGTCTCTAGGCCTAAGTGAGCCGAACGCTTCTTAGACATTCTCACGCCCTACATGTGGATGAAGGTACCTTGGCCATTCTTTTGGGAAGTGCCCCCTCATGCCTAACTTTCCTCCCTTCTGCTCCAATCACAGCCCTTTTTCTGGATGAATTAGTTCTTTCAAAGAAGGGCAGTAGGTATTTCCTCCTCAAATACATTCTTATATTCTTATGCAAGGAGGAGGCTGATAGGAATCAAGAGAATCATTTCAGCTCCCCCCCCCAAAGTGCCTTATCAGGCTGGGGCATCTCAACACAGGGACAAGCAGCCTGGAGGGGGTGTACGGGGGTGGTGGTGGCTTGGAACTGGGGAGCAATCACCAACTTCTCCCTCCCAACTCCTTAAACTACAGAAACCACTTAAACTCAGTGCAAGCCTGCCCTTCTAGGAAGGGCCTGGGACTGTGAAGGTGAAAAGTACGTGGGTCCTGGGTAGGCCGAATGCCACACCACCCCAGTGCCATCCTTTGAGGGCCACCCCCTATGGGATGCCTAATCCAGTGATTAGGGAACAGCTTTCTTTGGGTCTGCTCTAGGATGTCCATGCCTGGGGAGACCTCAATCACCTGGAGTGACTTAAGGAAGGGTCAGTACTCCTTAGCCCCTCATCCATTAATAAAAGGGACAACCCAGTCAGTCTCTGTAAACAACATCTATAGATTTAGAAGCCTTTCCCCTTCCCCCTACCTGTCAGAAAGGCCACACTGTGGGTGGAAGGAACAGCTGGAGTTTGACCCCAGCTCCTGGCCCTGAACTTTCCACGGTGACCTTGCCTGTACCGCTCATCTAACATTTTTGGTCATATTTAACATTTGTGGTCACTTAGGCTTGGACACAGGAAGGAAGGTTGAAAAGCAGGAGCTCTGATTTTTGGATCCAAAAGACTTAGATAAATCAGAATGTGTCCTGCCACTTAGTCCTCAGTTCCAAAAGGGGTCTGACTTGTGTTTGTGAAAGTGCTTGTGCTTGGAGGTCAGAGCAGTCTACACACAGGAGGTGTTCTTACGACCTCTTCTGCCCCAGGGCATGTTTCTCTGTTGCTAGCTAGCTGGAAATTCCTCCAGGAACATTGTGGCCCCCATCACAGGGGTACAGATCACAGCTATGAATACTGAATGACCTGTTCCTTAATGGGGTGGACTTGAACTCTACCTCACAGCCTCCTCTGAGTGGTGGGGGCAAGTAAGGTGCTGGGTAGAGCTCTAGTCCTAAATCTTCCCTGTAGCCGGGCTGATCCCCAGGCAATTTTACTTCACCTCTCTGATCTGGCTCCTTGGTAAAATGGGATACATCTACCTTCCTGGGTAAGTGTGACAATTAACTGGACACAAAGTATTTAATTTCTCCCTCCTCCTCCCCTCCATTCCTTTAATTTTCCCTTCTTCTCTTTATCTGACTATCCTTTCTTATGTCCCTTTCCTGCTTTATTATTCTCAAGACCATATCACAGTTTTTTACACTTAACTTATTTATTTTATATCTTCTTTGACCCCCATGTCTGATTTGACCACTGCTGTATTCTCTATGCTTGTTACCTCGTTAGGCCCTCCCTAAGTATTTGAGGAGAAGTGCATGAACAACGGTTAAATGATTTTTTGGCTATCATCAATAAGACAGGTAGTAAAAAGTGTGAGAGAGGCTGTGGAGAAAAAGGAACCCTCATTCACTGCTGGTAGGAATGCATATTAGTACAACCATTATAGAATAAAGTATTGTGGTTCCTCAAAAAATTAAGAATAGAACTACCATATACCCAGCAATCCCTCTACTGGGTATCTAGCTCAAAACTCAAAAACATTGGTATGTAAAGACATATGCACCCCCATGCTCATTGCAGCATTATTCACAGTGGCCAAGACATGGTAACAACCAGTGTCCCTCGATAGAGGATTGGCTAAAGAAGATGTGGTAGATATATACAATGGAATAATATTCAGCCATAAGAAATGATGACATTGTGCCATTTAAGACAATGTGGATGGACCTTGAGAACATTATACTGAGTGAAATAAGTAAATCAGAAAAAGCTAAGAACTGTATGATTTCACACATAGGTGGGATACAAAACTGAGACTCATGGACATAGATAAGAGTGCAGTTGTTGCTGAGGGAAGGGGACATGGCAGAGGGGGGAGGGGACTTGAGTGAATGGGGAAAGGGTAGGGGCTGAGGGGAAGGGTGTAAAGGACAAATATAGGGTGATGGAAAATAATTTGACTTTGGGTGATGAGTATATAACATAATCAATCATTCAAATGTTTACCTGTAACTTATGTGCTCTTATTGATCAATGTCACCATGTTAAAGTTAATAATAATAAAAAAGGTTAAATGACTTTCACATTTCTTTTCAGCTACTTTCAAATGGTTGTTCCAGGAAGATTTGGGGCTGAAGGAGGGGACAGTACTAGGTTAAGATTAGACTGAGGGGTACCCTTCACAGACTGAAATGCTTGGAGGGAGGAGACTCGTTTTAGAGTGAAGAAGTGATAGCTGGCATGTTAGGGATAATTACGGAGAAGTGATTGAGAGCCCAGACTGCCAGACTCTTTAAGTTCAAATCCTAATTCTACTCCTTACTAGATGAGTTAATTCCAAGGTCACATAAAATACAGTAGTATGATCACTCATGGGAGTTGCTGGGAGGAATAAATGACTTAACAGGTTATTGGAACAGTAAGTAGTTCTTTGCCTGGTGATAATCTTGTAGATGGAGCACTTATCATTGTTTGGTCAATGCTACCACCTGGTGGACACATGGAGCAAGTCGTGTCCCTGGCCTAAATGACCTAAGGCAGTGTTCTCAAAGTGTGCGCCAGGGTGCACTGGTGCGCCCTAGAAGATTTCCAGGTGCGCCCTAAGGTATTCCAGAGCAATGTGTGCCACTTGGTGACCAAAATATCAACAGGGTTTTTGGAGTTTAGATTTTTGGGGGACAGAGTTGTGAGGAATTGGCTATAAGCTGACAGTCTGCCCAACCGCCCACCTCACTTGCCTGATTAGGTTGCAAAAGGCTGTTAAGCTGTAGTGCTGGATTGTTTACACTACCCCGCATTTCCCTGGAAAGACAGGAAGCAAGTTTCTTCTATCATTTGTTTGGTGTAAAGTTAAGATTTGCTAATGGCCTCACATTGCCCTATAAATAAAGCAAGATGGGGTTTTGGGGCACACTTTGTTCTAGCCAGCAGCAATTACAGGGCCGTATTTTCTTAATTGCTTGTATTTTCTTAATTCCGCACCATTCCCACTCAGAACCTGGAATTACTAGCTGCGCTGGTTTGCGGCATGTTCCCAGATATAAAAATAAATATAGTTATTCTATTATACCATTTCATTACAAAAATACCACTCTTTCTGTTAACACATCCTTATTATATTTATTATTAAAACATCATTATATTATTTTTAGATAAATACACCCAAATAAAATGAATAGATTTCTCAAAAAGAAGCATGATATTGAAGAATCCGATTCTGGAAGTGAGCAAAAGTTAAGTGTACATAAAATAGGACTTGAAGGCTGACGGGCAGAATCTAATTTATAGCATTTTCCATCACTTAACACTGAACAATATGATTGGATTAGAAATCCATTCATGGAAGCTTCAAGTGATTTTGGTTTAACATTAACAGAAGAACTGGCAGCTATATCCACTGATCGTGGATTGATGATTAAAATAAGGAATTGTCTCTTGAATGTCGTGACCTATGCGACAAGTATATTCCACGGTCCCGAGCAGAAACGGTACGAAATTAATGAATATAGACAAAGAAGTAAAGACATATAAAAGATGGGTTTCAGAAGGAAGCCGCAGCTCCTTGCCAGCAGTAACTCCTGCCCTGGCAGAGCCGCAAAACATGGCCACTGCCCTAGCCGCATCCTTCTTTATTTTCTGGGCAAGGTGGAAATTGCATACAGTTTCCAAGGCAACTCAAGAACTCCACCATGTGTAGAACCCCCCCCCCCCCACCAATACTTAACATACATAACCTTATACAAAGAAGTAATGTCCTTCCAGTCTGTCCTGGGAACATGGGAGGCAGGACTAGTACTGAAGCACAGCCCCTTGCAACTCAATCAGGCAGGTGAGGTGGGGGTTGGGCAGACTGTCAGCTTACAGTCAGCTCCCAGCACCTCTGTCCCCCAGATATCCAAACTCTAAAAATCCTGTTGATTTTTTGGTCCCCAATACTTGAAGCCTTTTGGATTTCTGTAACAGAAGAGTATGTGGCAATATCTAAAAAAGCTTTGAACATTTTACTACAATTTTCAACATCCTTTTCATGTGAATTAGGATTTTCTACCCTCAACACAATTAACAGTAAAAAGAGAGGAATTCTTCAATGTATTGACGAGGGAACGAGAGTTTGCCTTTCAAATGTATGCCCAAACATTGAAGAAATCACTAGGACACATCAGGCTCATGTTTCTCATGAACACAAGAATGAAAAAACTTAACACATTCATGCCAGGACCTGCTAAATTTACTAAATCTCACTAAGAATGTATCTCTATATATAAAAAGATAACTTTTTGTCATTTTTATATTTTTAACCCCTCTCTTTTATGAATTCTAAAGAGCATAACTCAAAAAATGTAACAAAAATGTTTCTTAATGTCAGAATAAATTTAATTTTGTCGTCTTTATTTCATTTAATTACCATAAAAGCACTCTTGGGCTTTATATTTTTTTAAATATTTGACTTAATTATTATAAAATATTTCTCAGTATTTGCCGATTTATCTCCACAGGCAAATGAAATAAAAGGCAAGATAAACAAATGGGACTATATCAAACTAAAAAGTTTTTGCACAGCTAAAGACAACAGAAACAGAATAAAAAGACAGACCACACAATGGGAGAACATATTCGACAGCACATCTAATAAGGTGTTAATAACTAACTAAAATTTATAAAGAACTTATAAAACTCAATACCAGGAAGACAAACAACCCAATCAAAAAATGGGCAAAAGAAATGAATAGAAATTTCTCCAAAGAGGACATACAGATGGCCAATAGGCATATGAAAAAATGCTCAACATCACTAATCATTAGAGAAATGCAAATTAAAACCACAATGAGATATCACCTCACACCAGTCAGAATGGCACTCATCAGCAAAACAACACAGAATAAGTGCTGGCGAGGATGTGGAGAAAAGGGAACCCTTCTGCACTGCTGGTGGGAATGCAGACTGGTGCAGCCACTGTGGAAAACAGTTTGGAGATTCCTCAGAAAATTAAAAATCGAACTGCCTTTTGACCCAGCTATCCCACTTATAGGAATATACCCTAAGAACACCATAGCACTGTTCGAAAAGAAGAAATGCGCCCCCATGTTCGTGGCAGCATTGTTCACAATAGCGAAGATCTGGAACCAGCCCAAGTGTCCGTCAGAAGACGAGTGGATTAAAAAGCTATGGTACAGCCTGACCTGTGGTAGCGCAGTGGATAAAGCGTCGACCTGGGAACACTGAGGTCGCCAGTGCAAAACCCTGCACTGGTCTGGTCAAGGCACATATGGGAGTTGATGCTTCCAGCTCCTCCCCCCTTTCTCTCTTTCTCTCTCTCTCTCTCTCACTCTGTGTCTCCTCTCTAAAATGAATAAAATAAAATTTTATTAAAAAAAATAAAAAGCTATGGTACATATATACTATGGAATACTACTCAGCCATAAGAAACGATGACATCGGATCATTTACAACAAAATGGATGGACCTTAATAACATTATACGGAGTGAAATAAGTAAATCAGAAAAAAAAACTGAGAACAGCATGATTTCATACATAGGTGGGACATAAAAGTGAGAATATGAGACATGGACAAGAGAGTGGTGGTTATGGGATGGGGGGAGGGAGGGAAGTGTGGGATAGGGAGGAGGGGAGGGACACAGGGCAAACCAGATAGAAGGTGACAGAGGACAATTTGACTTTTGGTGACAGGTATGCAATACAATTGAATGATAAGATAACCTGGAGATGTTTTCATTGTACATATGTACCCCGATTTATTGGTGTCACCCCATTAGAATTAATTTAAAAAACCCCAAAAAACAAAAAACGGAAAGCACACAAAAAAATATTTCTCAGAAATTTGTACATAGTGCACCTACAATTATTTGTAGGATTTTAAATGCACCCCAACTTCAAAAAGTTTGAGAACCACTGGCCTAAGGCTTGAGTGGAAGAACCTAATCAGGGGAGGGAAAAGGAACTGGGATTGATGTGAATGGAGAAGTGTTTGTACTGTGCTAGCATTACACATGCTGAGGTTTATTAGGATCCAGAAGGCCTGGCCCTGGTTCAGGGCACAGTGGAAAATGAGAAAGGGTGCAAGGAGGTGGGTAAAAGAAGCTGAATTGGCCCAGTGCCTCCCTCCTACTTCCGTTAAGCCAGGCCTGAGCCTAGAGGAACCAGCTCCATGGAGCAGGTGGAGAGACAGAGAAGGTCACTGCTGACGTCAGAGACATTCAGGTAGGAGGTAAACACATTCATCCATCCATCTTTCACACCCTCCTCTGGCAACCCCCAGCTCTCACACTCTCTGGTAGAAGGAGCCCCTCTTTTTCTCAGTTCCTGGGACATCATATCTTTTTTTTTTTTTTAAAGGGACAGAGAAAGAGTCAGAGAGAGGGATAGATAGGGACAGACAGACAGGAACAGAGAGAGATGAGAAGCATCAATCATCAGTTTTTCGTTGTGACACCTTAGTTGTTCATTGATTGCTTTCTCATATGTGCCCTGACCGCGGGCCTTCAGCAGACCGAGCAACCCCTTGTTGGAGCCAGCGACCTTGGGTCCAAGCTGACGAGCTTTTGCTCAAGCCAGATGGTCCTGCGCTCAAGCTGAAAGGGTGGGGGCATTGTTGGACAGGGACCCTAGGTCCTCCCTAGGTCAGATCTACTGAAATTAGTGTCAGAGTCTCTTGGGGATGGAGCTCAGTACTCTGTATATTGAACAAGCTACCTAGGTATGGGGCAGCTGTGTTATGTTAGGCTTGCTCGCTGGGTTACTGGCTGCAAGCACTTTGCCAGATTGGTTCTTGAGTCCATGGCTGTGGCACGTGTGTATGGCCTATATAAGGATATGGGTGCTTGCAATCAGGAGAGCTGGGCTATTCTCTCAGATTGCTCTCTAGCCACCATGAGGTGTGTGATTTTCCTTGCTCCTTTGCCCTTACTGCGAATAGATTTTCCTTTGTTTATTAGCTCTTTCCCTTTTGTTTATTTGCTCCCCTGTTCTTGTGAGCCTCCAATAAATGGGTATGGCCGGAGGCTTTCTGACTCTGCAGTTCCTCTATAGTCTGCCCAGATCCAAAGTGAACCTGCCTGGCCTGAACCAGCAGCATTACACCAGGGTTTCTGATGTCTGGTTATTCTGGTACTCTTTCAAGGTGGAGAACCACGACTTCAGGTCTCCTCCAACTCAATCTGAATGAGCTTCTTCCATAATAGTATGGCCAGGACGGAAGGAGAAGGGTAGACTGCAGACCCGAGAGTGTGTAAGGTGCCAATAAGTGGAGATATCCCACTAGAGACAAACAGACATTTTATTAGCAAAAATAAATACATGCCAAGCAGATGGAAGGAAGGAATGGGGACTGCATACCCAACAGATAGGTCCTGAGGAAAAGATGGTCTCAGTCTACAGGCTGAGGTGGGCAGGCTCCAGGGAGGCCCCTCGACCTAGCCTACCACCCAACGGGGGCAGTAGGGCAATAAGGGGCGTCTCACACTCCCCCAGCAGCACGTCCCTGCGCAACCCTGCGCCCCTGTCCAGCACTTTGGCCCTCAGACTGTGGGCCGCCAGATCTGGCAGGCCGAGTCCATCGAAGAAGAAGTCCTCGTTGAAGATGGGGTTGGTGCTGCATCTGACCACGCGGCTCCTTTGGCTCCGCGGCCGGACGCGCGGACGCAGTCCCAGCACCACGAAGCAGCCGCCGCCGCCGCTCCTGGGGCCAGCTCGCGAGCTGGGCAGGCCCTCGGCGCTGACCAGGCGCAGCCGCAGCTGCCCAGGCCCGGCCTGGTATTCGGCGGAGAGCCGCAGCTGCCCCCCGCGAGGTCCGAGGCGCAGCACGCTGTGCTTGGTCGGCCGCAGCTGGCAGCACAAGAAGTCCAAATGGAATAGCGGCGGCGGGGGTGGCTCCGTGCGGCGTAGCGCGTACGGGCTGGTGTTAGCGGAGCTCGCCTCCTCTCTGGACAGTGAGTGCGGCCTGGGCGGCCGGGCACGGCCCGGGCCTGGCCGCGGCGAGCTGAAGGGCGACGAATCGGGCGACGAGGCCGTGTCGCTGTCGATGGCCCAGCAGAGGCGCAGGTCCGGGGCGGAGACGTGCAGCCGGGCGAGCGCCGGGGACAGTCTCTCGGTCGGAGCGCGCGGCGGCGAGTGGAACAGGGATTCGCGCCGGCGCGTGTGCGGGCTCTCCGGCAGAAAGGTCCAGCCTTCGCGGCCCGCCAGGTGCGGCAGCGAGCAGGCCGCAGGGAGGCCGCGTCCGCTCGCCTCGCGCCCTGTCTGGGGTTCGGCGCCGCCAGGGTCTGGGAGCCGAGGCGGGATGAAGAATTGAGGGATGCGGTCAGGGGTGAGGACATTGGGATAGGAGCGTGCGGACGGGCTCGGGGCGCGGCGCTTAGGGAACAGGCTGCAGGGCGCCCACCCGGTCCCGGGCTCCGCGGTCCCCACCCTGTAGCCAGCTCTCTCCAAGAGCCACATGCGGTGGGTGGGGGCGATGAATGTGCGAATTGCGAGAGGCCAAACGGTTCCAAATGCAGCGTCTCAGTGGAGGTCTGGGGAGTTAGGCTGGGCGAAGAGAGAAGAGAAGCCGAGGTGGGTGATGCTGCTAAAGTACACCCAGCCGTCCGCCGACGCCACTTCTCCCAGGGCCCACGGCGCGCTCGGGAGCAGGAAAGACCAAGGGCGGCGAAGCCTGGGGGCCCGGGTAGAAATGGAGGGAGCCCTGGGCTAGACACATTTTCAGATGCAGGCCTCGGGACTTCCGAGTACACAGACTCTCCCATTGGTACGGAAGATGTCATCCACTTCAGAGTTAGAAGGCCGAACACACTCCCTAGAGTCCTAGACTCCTGTCAGGACACTAGAGTAACACCCGCTTATCAAAAGGCCAGTTGTCACAAAAGGGACCCAGGTCCTGAACTCCGTTCATACACACTCTCCCTTGAAGAGACACTGCAGCCCTTGGCCGGCTCACCCACCTCTTCTCCCCCGCACATTCAGAAAACTCGGGGTCTCTTCTAAGGTCTAATCTGGAGCCCCTGGGGACCCCCTGGACCCCTTGCCCCACCGCAAGCTTCTCCAGGCTGAGCCATCCTTTGGCCGCAGCCGGACCTGCCTCTTGCTCCTCCCCCGCCTTCCCGAATTGCTCCAGGCCAGAAGCAGACGCACTGCACACCTGGTTGCTGCCGCGCGAGTACCCCGGTCTGTCCACGTAGTCCCACCCTCGGGCGTACAAAATCCCACCCGCCTCAAGCCCTGAAGGTCTGGCGTCCCACCTCCCAGTCCCACGGCATCCAGAGTCTGCAGGGCAGGGCCGGACCGCTGGGGTGCCACTCCCCTCTCCACTGCTTTTCCCTAGGAAACCACTGAGCACAAAGGCTGTATTGATTCTCCGCCACCCCCAGCGGGCTCCAGGAGGCTCTGCCACCTCGCATTCACTGCCCTCCCCCTCCCCCCGCGCCGCAGCCCCGCGAGCGCGTGTTCCAACAGTCTGCTGGGGAGTCTGAGCCCACGGCGGGCTCAGTCAGGCGCTCAGAGTGCAGGCCTTACCTTTGGGCCGCCGCTGGGTCTTCGCCTCTGGCTGGGAGGCGTTCAGGTATCAGGGGAGCAGCTTCCTCTCCATGTTGCTCCCCCAGTCCAGTCCTTCTGGGAGGAGCTGGCAGGGGCCTCCGTTGCCTACGTACGACCTCTTTTCCTGGATAAACACCGCTCTGTCTCTGTGGCCATCAGCCCGGACTTCTTAACTCCTTCCTTCAACCAGGTTTCTAATAGCATGCCAGCCTCCCCCCCCCCCTCCCCCGCATCCTCTCTGCAGGGCCTGGGGCTCTGCTGGAGTTGGCAAGGGTTTCAGTGAAAAAGGAGGTGGCCATCAGTGTGCAGTGGCCTCCAGCCCTCTGTGCCGCAGCACCGGCCCCACCCCAGCCCTCCTAGCTGAAGCACATAGCCATTGCCACACAAATCACATCTTAAGCAAAACCCTCCTTGCTGGAATCCTGCCTTGGCCCCCATTGTCCAGTTCTGGGGCCATTCCAATAGTTTCCAAACAGAGTGACTTGTAGTGACTAGTTCTCTGAATTACATTGGCCCAAGGAAAAGTGACCAGGCTCAAGATTTCTGGACATAGAGACACTGAGGACAGAGCTGGTTTCATCAGTAGTCCAGGTCAGCCTTATCGGTGCCCCTCATCCTTGGCAGAAGGCTGTTAAACTGTAGGCATGAAGGATGTCCCCCCATTTTCTCTCTTCCCCATAGGCAGATCCTAGGAAGTACAGGCTGCTGCTGACAAAATGACATCATCAACTGCACTCAGGCATACCTACTACCCTTTCATTTCTCAAAGGCATCAAGCTCATTTTCTCCTTGGGGTCTTTGCATAAGTTCTCTCTTCTCCTTGGACCACTACCTCTTCATCCTTCAGATCTGGAGACCCTCTCTGACACCTGCCATCTAAATTAGGGGCTTCAGTTGTATAATTTCACAGCACCCCATACTTTTCTTTTATGGCATTGACCATATATATATATTTTATTTATGTGATTTATAGGGTAGTACAAAAGTAGGTTTATAGTTGTGAGTACACAAAACAATTTATTATTGTATTATTATTTATTAATTAGTGTATTATTTCCCATATGAACAACTGTAACCCTACTTTTTCCCTGCTCTACATGTATGTGATTAATTTAATATCCTATTATACTGTAAGCATCACAAGGACAGTGCTTATAACAAGACAGGTATTCAGCCAGAATTTATTGAATAAATTAATGATATTAAGCAGAATTATATCTGAATCAGTTTGTTTCTTCATTCACTGTGCTAGGTTCCGGGGGTAGAAAAAATGGGAAAGAATTCAAGGGAGAGACAGACAATAAGTGTGCAAACAACAATAACAAAAAAGATTGTGAAATGCAGGAAATAAACAAAATGATTATTTTAACATCTGATACTTGAGGTTTGGAGTTGACCTAAATTAGAGCAATAGGTATCAGACCTGGAATGAACTTGGAAGTCACCTTATCTAACCTCATAGTTTCAAAGAGCAGGAAACAGAGACAGAAGGAAATAATGTGTCAAACAGTGGCAAAGTCGAGACTAGAATCCAGATCTATCTCAAAGAGCACTGTTCTTTCTTATACCCTGGCAGTCTTCAGATTTCAGCAGAATTGCTCCCTTGAATGAGGACCCAGAGTGCCACCTTCTCACCTCTTCCAGAACCATTGCTGCCACTCCTCAAGAACTTCACAGATGACCTCCTTTATTTTTGCTGGTATTGAAGAACAGTTAGAGGACTGGGCATTACAGAGTGCTTTCGTAGGTTCAAGCCAAATGAAGGGGCAGAGAGAGGACCAACCTTTCCTCCAGGTAGGCAGGCGACTGCTACAAGATTCCCTGGGCTTTTGGGTCTTGCTAAGCTGTCTGTCCCATGGCCTTGTATGGTGGCCTCAGGCAGCATAACTTAGCCACCAATGCTCACAGCAGGTGCTGTCGGGTGATGGTTTTGGTGATAGACTGTGTCTTGCAGTTCTGGGTCCTCACCTGTGATAAATAACCTAACAATGACCTCTGATCCTGGAATGCCTTAGGAGCTCCATCTTTAAGAGCTGGTCTCAGCTACTGGTGTCCTCTGCTTTCTTGAACTGGTTTTTCTTAATATTGCTATATTCATTCTAGTTACTCCTGACATTTGATTCAGGCATCTGAAGAATGCATAGCTTCAAGCAGAATAAGCTGCCATCCTAGCTTGGACGGTCTGTTGGATTCCACCCCATCTACCCCTGCAGCATTTGCATTACAGATGAATGCACTACACATCGGAATGGGCTTTTTCAGTGGGGAGGCAGCAACCCCTTTTGTTTCTGCCTAGAAAGCTGCAGTACTTGGCTTTTTGGGATAGGAGAGGCATTTGTCAAAGTCCCAGACACTAAGAACTGTTCTAGTAGCTGATGACCTTATTTTCCTTACCAAGATTCCTGCCTGCCCACCTGGCCTTATCTAGTCAAGGTGGCCACTCCCCACCTGGTTATGGGCCTTGCCTGAGAGCCTCTGTAGGTTTCCCCGCTAATGCCTGTTTCTCTTAGAAACTGGCTCCAGCAGAGAATTGACAGAATGCACTCAACCTACTTTAATATGGAAGCTTAAGTATAACAGTTTTGTTTTGTTTTTCTTCTTCTTCTTCACTGCATAAGGAAGATGAAATTTATTTCCCTTTTTCTCTTGAGAGTGTTTAAATGAAGATTAGACACTTCTTGATCACCAATAAAGGGTAATGTAGTTTTTGATATACACTGATTTAGAGACTCTGGGTTAAACAGATTATCAAGTGCAACTGTGAGAGAAAGGGGTTTTCATGTGAGTATGTGGGAGAGGACGTTGGTTTTTGCCATAAGAGTTCTAGCTATGGCCTCTGCTATGTGTCTGGATTTTGGAGGGTACTGGATCAAGGCCCTTCAAATCCATGTTCACCAGTTATTTGCCTATTATTCAAGATTGACAGCTTGGGAAGCCTGTGGTCTAGTTCCTGGAAAGAAAACCTAATCCATCTGCATCCCCACTACTCCTGACTTTGAGCACAAGTCTCTGAACCTGTTAGATGCCACAAATGGTTTCATTCTCTCAGATCCACTCCCGCCCCAGCCCTAGCCCCAGATCCTAGAACCTCAGCTTAGGCTTGAACTTGAATTCTTCACTTCTTAGAATAAGGGTTTAGACATAGACTCTTCCTCTGCCGATCCTTCTCTCAGACTGAGGCAGTTGCTGATAGCTACTCACCAAATCCATTTCCCTTTCTTCTACAAATGGAGTTAGGCCATATTTTCCAACCAACCTCCCCTCCAGTTTGGCAGGGCCGTGTGACTGAGTTCAGGCCCGTGGAAACACTTTGAGGCTTGGCCCTCAAACACCTTCCTTGTAATTCCGTCTTCTCTCTGGATGTCAATACCCAGGATAACTTTGTAAATCATGTGTTGAAGATGGCAGAACTTTTGTCAGCCAGATTCTTGAATAACTCTTAGACACCACCAACTGGACTTTTGTGAGTGAGAAGCACATTCTATTTATGACACAGGTTAGCCTGACCTGTGGTGGCGCAGTGGATAAAGCATCAACCTGGAATGCCTAGGTCACTGGTTCAAAACCCTGGGCTTGCCTAGTCAACGTACATATGGGAGTTGGTGCTTCCTGCTCCTTCCCTCCTTCTCTCTCTTTCTCAAATGAATAAAGTCTTAAAAAAAAAGACAAAGGTTAGGCTGTGGAGATGGAAAGGTCTATCTGTTTCAACATTTGGCCTTACCATATCTAATAACAAAATGCTTTATGACATGTCCCTTGGCGCTCTCAATCTTTGGTAAAACTTCTCTAGTCCTTGACATTTTCCTAGACATCACCTCCACCTACCGACCTTGATGGAATCCTGCCCGTCCTCGTGGAAGCTGCTCAGTTCCCCACCCCTCTCCTCCGCAGATACCATTGACTCATCCACCAGTGCCCCTGGGGTCTTGTTAGCTGGTTCACGCCTTCCTTTTCCCCAAAGTTGGTGCCACTCCAGGCACCTGTTTTCCACCAGTAACTGGGCCTCTAGCATGCTCAGCCCATACGTGCTTGGTCAGTTTGTTTTCCTGATCCTCATAGTGATTTATCCAATTCCTCCAGACCTCTTTTCCCTTGATGGTCTTGCCTCCTCTTTCACTGAGGAAGTCAAGGTGCTCTTGGGTGAATCTCTTCAATTCCCCATCCACTGTGCCCCACCTGCCTCCAACTCCTTCCTTTTGGTCTCAGAATCATGCAGCTGCTCTCCCATGACTCCTGTCTCCAGTGTGCTCTTGATCCGTCTATAAGACCAGAGAGCTATTCTGTTGTATGACAGCTCTCTTCCCTAGGATTTCAGCCTCTCTCCACTGGCTTTTTCCAAAGCAATTTATAAATATACTCAAACCCTTTCCTTTAAATAACATTACAACAACAAAATTCTAGAAAGAATCATCTAAATTCACTTTGTCATTCCCACTCATTCTTTTAATCTCCCATAATCTGGATTTTCCTCCCACTTCCTAGCAAAGGAGACCACCACCTTCCTTACAGCCAAATCCAAAGGCCTCTTTTCACTTTTCATTGCTTTCTCTTTAGCATTTGATATGGCTGAACTCGCCCTTGTAAGAATGTTCATTCCTGTCCTGTTTTTGGCCTCTTTCATGGATCTCTGGGCCTCTGCTCCAGTTTGAAGCCTCCTTGTGATTAATATTTATATCTCTGACCCTTTTCTCTGTGCTTCCTTCCTCTCCCCTCCTCTCACCATCACTCCCCCGTCTCCTCACTTTCACTGTGCATAATCCACTCCCAGGAGTTCCATGTCAGTTTTTATATTGATCACTTACAAATGAATTCAGTGGCTCATCAATTTTGAGCTCTAAATCACAATATTCAGGTTCTTTCTGGTACTCACCACGTGGTAAAAGTTCCATGAGCACTTCAAGCTCAATGCATGTGACACTGGACTTGTTATCTCCCCACCTCAAACCTGCTCATCTGTATTCCTAATCATGCCACTTAGAACCACCAATTCAGAAACTCAGAGTCACCTTCACAGGTCCTCTACATACAAGTAAAGGCAGAGTCCTGCATACTATTGTTTATAGCATTTCCCACATCCTTCATCTTCTCATGTATGAGCCCTGTCAGGCCCTTGTTCGGAGCCCTGCAGTGGTCTCCTAACCAGACTCCCACCTTCAGTCCTGCTGACCTTAGTGCCGCCACGGCCAGCTTTCTAAGAACACAAAATTTGATGTCTTTCTCGGTCCAAACCGTGTCAAACCTCCCTGTTGCCAACAAGATAAAGTTCAAGCTCCACAGCAGGGTTTATGAATCCTTCTGTGACCTGCCTTTGTTCCTGTCCCCTTCTCTTTCCGTAAACTCCTGCCCCATTCAACTTCTTTTTGTTCTCCAAGGTCATGGTTCTTTCCCCCTTCCTGTGCCTTTGCTCTTTCTTACTCTGCCTTCTATCTGGAGTATACTTTGTCCCCTGCTGGCCTGGAGAATGTTGCTTAACTTTTAAAACTCAGTTTAAGAACAGTTTCCTCTAGCTTCTCAGCCTTTTGGCTAAGATCAAGTGTAGTATCTGTTCTTATCAGTTTAATATCTGATAAGTCCTCTATCTGAGGACAATATATTAAATGGATTTTTGGAGCTGGGAGATGGAATAGGAGCTTGCTCCATCCACTCCACACATCGACCCGGTATTACAGTACTTCCAGGAACGGTGCACCCCCTTGGGGGCAAAAAAAAAGAGAACAGTTTCCTCTAGAAAGCCTTCTGTGATCGCTTTCATAGAGTAAAATCGACTCCTTTTCCTATGTCATCCATAGGAGCCAGGGTGGAGGGGGGAAGTGATGGGGCACTCTGTGCACTCAGCGCCTGGACACAGCTGTGACCTCTGAGCAAGGGGTCCTGTCTTCTCATTGCTGTTTTCTTGGTGCCTCACATAGCGCCCAGTGCCTGGCAGGGGCTCAGTAAATCTCTTGCATTGGTACTGACTGGAAAGGTAAGTGTGTGGGAAGCCCTGGAAGGATTTTGATTTTCAACTACAGAAGAGTCTTGGGCTGCCTGACCAGGTGGCGGCACAGTGAATAGAGTGTTGAACTGGGACATGGAGGACCCAGGTTTGAAACCCCGAGGTCACTAGCTTGAGTGCAGGCTCATCTGGTTTGAGTAAGGCTTACCAGCTTGAGCCTAAGATCGCTGGCTTGAGCAAGGGGTCACTCGGTCTGCTGTAGCCCCCCCCCCCCCCCCCCCGTCAAGGCACATATGAGAAAGCAATCATTGAACAACTAAGATGACGCAATGAAGAATTGATGCTTCTCATTTCTCTCACTTCCTGTCTGTCTGTCCCTATCTGTCCCTCTATCTGTCTCTGTCACAAAAAAGAAAAAAAGAAGAAGGGTCTTGGGCTGAGAATGGGGCTGTGAGACTTTATTTGCTCAGAGGAAAGTGCCCTCCCTCACTTCATCAGGTGCTTCCCTGGGAAGCCCTTCCTACCCTCCCTGCCCCGTGGTGGGTCCCAGGCAGGCAGGACTGTCAGAGGTAGGCTCTTCTGAAGGCAGAGTGACCGTTACTCCTGCTCCAGCTGCAGCTGAAGGAAAACGCCTGCAAGAGAATGGTGAGCCAGGTGGCAGGAATGAGGGCAGAGAGGGCAGGAGCTTGGTGGGGTGCTCTGAGCATTGGCATCCAGTTTCCAGTACCTGAGTCCTGTCCTGTGGCACAGATTGGGCAACCCACACGTAGAAAAACAATCCTAGTTGACCTTTCTCTCATTTCACCCATGCAGGTGACCAATCCCAGCCTGCAAAGCTGGACCCCAGTTTGGGACTGGGTCCTCAGCCTTCTTTCTTCCACTTGTTCTGGGCTGGTGGTGACAGGACAGGGCCTGGGGCTGAGGGACTTCTTTACCTGAGCACTTAGCATAGACTGTCTTCTGGTCTCTGCTCTGTGTGACGCAGGACATGTAAAGCTTCTGGTCCTCAATCTTTTCCACGTCAGTGTTTAGTACAGCCAGAGAGCCCACGGGGATCAAGCTGGGAGAAGAGGCGGCTTAGCCCATCCCTCAAGTGGACTCCTGGCCCTCATCCCTTCACCCTTCCACCCCCCAATTGTTCTCTCCATCCACCTTGCTTCAAGGACGTAAGTGGCGCTGGGCTCACAGCCTGCCTGCCAGCTACCAGAGTTGGATGGCAGAGGCTTTTCTGAAAGTGGGCTGGGGAAGGCGAGTGACAGGCAGGGCTCCTACACCCCAACTGCTGAGGATGGCCACCCCCTCAGTGATGGAAAGGGTCATGAATTTGGACAGCACCATGAGCATCTGTACTTACTTTTTGAACCTGATGTTGAGGCTTAGTGTGAACAGCCCCTCGCCAGCCAGGTAGGCAGTTTTAGAAAAGGTCTCATCCATCATGGCTGCCAGGGACCCTCCATGGGCAAACCTGGGGTGGGGGTGGGGAGCAAGGCTGCAGCTCTGGGCAGACTGGCTCCCTGGGCCTTCCCTTCACCCTGAGGTGAAACCACCTGTTTCTCCCTTTCCCAGGAAAAGAAAGGAAACAGAGCTGGATCCTATCTGATCAAATCAGTCAAAATCATTTGTTGCATCAGCACGTATTAGCAACCACTGTTACAAAGATTTCTTTTCCTGATGAAATTAATAGAAAAACATTTTTTTCTGATTCATCATCTAATTGCTGGCTGCAATTGCTAGACTTTGAAAAGGTGTACAAGGCCCTGGCCGGTTGGCTCGGTGGTAGAGCGTCGGCCCGGTGTGTGGATGTCCTGGGTTCGATTCCCAGTCAGGGCACACAGGAGAAGTGACCATCTGCTTCTCCACCCCTCCCCCACTCACTCATCTCTTTCTCTCTCTCGCCCCTCCCCCCCCAATCCTGCAACCATGGCTTGATTGGAGAGAGTTAGCCCCTGGCTGCTGAGAATGGCTTCATAGCCTCCACCTCAGGTGCTAAGAAGAACTTGGTTGGGGAGCAATGGAGAATGCCCAAGATGGACAGAGCATCGCCCCCCAGTGGGATTTCTGGGTGGATCCAGGTGGGGACCCATGTGGGACTCTGTCTCCACCTCTCCTCCTCTCACTGAATTAAAAACAAAAGAAAGAAAAGGTGCACTCACCCAGGGAATGCGAGAGCCCCAGACTTTTTTGCCTTAGTTTCTGAGGAATGGGCCAGCTCCACCTCACCAGTCACTGTGGTCAGTGCCGAGCCCACATTTTCAAGACCGGTAACTGTGAAAGCTAACTCTTGACCTGTAAAGTCACTTATGATCCATAAAGTGCTGACAAGAATAAGATGGACTCCTGAGCTGTGCTGCCTGGGAAAGCCAGGGTCCCCTTCATCAAGGTGGTGAGCACCTGCTTTATTTAAAGTGCATAAAACTCTCATTCTCTTTATGCAAGCTGAGCTTTACGCCAAAGCTACTTCACTGTAGGTAAGTTGGAGAAAATAGAAAGGTACCCGACTTTAGAATGCAGGTAACACAAAACAGATTCAAGTTTCTGATTTTCAGAAGCACAGTTCTGATTCTCCATGGACCTGGCCACCTGTCCTCGCTGTACCACATGGGTTAACCTCCTACTCCTGTCATCGACAGTCTTCCTGAAATGAGGGCCAGGGTGCCACACCTACCTTGCCTGACTCCTTGCACTACCTGTTTGATCTTGAGCAAGCTGCTAAACATCGCTGAGCCCTAGTTTTCCACTATGAATTGCAAAATAAAAGTAATTCCTATCTCATCAGATAAGAGAAGGCAATGTTTACAAAATCTCACACATACTTCTAGTCACTTTCCTCCCACAGCGCTAGGAAAAGAACGAAGAAGTTGGTGCCAAGGAGCCTAAGCCTGCTGCTCTCCTTCGCTGTCCTCCTGGTCAGGCAGGGGCCATAGGCAACTGTGTCCGTTCTGTGGGGCAGCCCTTGGCCTGCTCATAATCTGCCTCTCCTTGTTGCCTAGGCCCGTGATGGCACTGACACGTGTAGCCATTTTTGATGACACACGGCCGCATACCAGAGAAGTATGGGGCCACATGCTGAGAAGGACGTTTCATCCTCAGCTCCTGCACGGCCAGGTGCAGTAGCCGAGGAGAAAACACTTGCCGAACATTATGTGCCGGAGGTCTGGAGGCCAAAACATTTTTGTTATTTAAACTATAAATATCGCGAAATTATGTTTTTTTCTCGAAGTGACACATCACCCGAGTTGTGCTTGGTTTTTTGTTTGTTTGTTTGTTTGTTTTTTACAGGGACAGAGAGAGAGAGAGTCAGAGAGAAGGATAGATAGGAATGGAGAGAGGTGAGAAGCATCAATCATTAGTTTTTCGTTGCTGTTGTGACACCGTAGTTGTCCATTGGTTGCTTTCTCACATGTGCCTTGACCGCGGGCCTTCAGCAGACCGAGCAACCCCTTGCTGGAGCCAGCGACCTTGGGTCCAAGCTGGCGAACTTTTGCTCAAGCCAGATGGGCCCACGCTCAAGCTGGCAACCTCGGGGTCTCGAACCTGGGTCTTCCGCATCCCAGTTCGACGCTCTGTCCACTCCGCCACCGCCTGGTCAGGCTGTGCTTGGTTTTTTGGTGAAATTTGACACACCAAGCTCAGAAGATTGCCCCTCCCTGGGCTCGGGGCTGGGTGGGTACTTGGGAGACAATAGAAAACATATAGATTGGTCTCTGCCTCCAGTTTCTGGCACAGAGCTCCCAGGGGGATAGGAACCTTTTGTAATTCCCAGGGGGGATAGGAACCTTTTGTTAGACAGGTGGCTCCTGGATGGAGACCGGTCACCAGAAAAAGACAGGCTGTAATTAGAAGTTTAGAAGTTTTCAGCCCTGTCCCCAATCCTCTTGAGAAGAGGCAGGGACTAAAACTGGAGTCAGTGATCAGTCATGCGTACCTGCGGAAGCCTCCACAAACCCCAACAGCATGGGGCCCTGGTCGGCAAACACCAGCACACTGGGAGGTCCGAGTCCACAAAGACGGGAGCCGTGCACCCGGGACCCTCCCAGACCCTGCCCCGCATGTCTCTTCCTCTGATGCTCACCTGTACCCTTTATCCTGTTCTTCAATAAACTAATAAACGGGTTTCCCTGAGTTCTCTGAGCTGCCCCAGCAAATTAATCAAAACTGAGGAAAGGGTCGGGGGAACTTCAAATCTGTAGCCAAATCAGACAGAAGTTGTGAGTAACCTGGGGACCTATTACTTGCAATTGGCATCTGAAGTGGGGGCAGTCTTGAGGGACTGAGCCCTTAACCTGTGGAATTGACACTATTTCCAGGAAGACAGTGTCAGAATTGAGTTAAATTATAGGACACCCAGCTGGAGTCCCTTCTTGTGGGGGACACAGACATTTGGTGACCAGATATGTCAGAAGTGAAGTGTTCTGTGTGAGTAGTGATTACAGGAAGCACACAAGGAAGAAAGACACAATAGGAAAGAACTGGGATTTTCCTCCATAGGAGACAGACTGAACTGGGTGTTTCTAATTCAGTACTAATCTCTTCTCTGGACCCCCTCAGAGGGGGATCCTCCTCTGCCTCTCCTGCCCCACCTCCATGAGCCCCTAAATAAAAGCCAGCTTATCTCTGCCTTCTTGAAGTTTTCTCCTTCAGAAGGGAGAGGATTCGTGACTGCTGCAGGGCTCCGAACTGGTCCTCTAGTGTCTGTATGCGGTAGTGTGGAATCGGCGTCTTCGTGGAAGATGCCTTTGAGATGACAAAGGTGACCAAAAATTGCAATCTGAACCCTCTACCTATGGGGATGCTGACATCTACTGAACTCTTTGAATAACAATTGAGTCCTCTGGCCTTGGGATGCTAAAGCTGCTCCTTGTCCCTCCTTTCTCTCCCTTGTCGGAACTCCAGCATCACCACTAGCCTTCGGTAACTGTCCAGAGCAGGGACAGAGATGGAGGAGAAGGCAGACAACTATGGTCTTGGTGCTTCAGTGGCCTTAGGAAGAGCTCAGGGTCAGCCTGATTTCCCTTGTGGATGTATTTATGTCCAGAGAGTTCTTTCCTAGCTCTCTTTCAAGTCTGGAGGCAGCAGAGTACCGTTAAGAGAGCAATGGGCTTGGAGCCTCAATTCCTGCGTTGGAACTTGGAGCCTCAGTTACCTTACCTCTGCGTGTCTCAGTCTGCCTGTGTGTAAAATGTGAATTGTGGATAGATGGTGTATAACAGCTATATTGTGCTTTATGGCTCATGAGCACATACACATTGGCTCATAATATTATACCTCTCAGCCACTCTGGCAGGTAATTATCTGCACAATGAGACTGGACCAGATCACCTGGACGTCCTTCCTGTCCCAGTGCTCCCCCACCCTTACAGAGCTCCGAATGGAGAGGTAGGTCCCCGGGGCCCAGTATATGCCTGATCCACCTGCTGAGCCAAGCCTAAGAAGCAGCCAAGGATGTCCACTTCAGTCCTGCCTGTAGTCTTACCCTGGGGCCCCCTCCAAGTAGGGGCCTGGTTGAAAAAGACAGACAGACTTCTTCTTGGATGGGTGAAAAAAGATGACATACTCGTAGCCTTGTCCTTCCACTTGGATGCACCTGGTGAAGATGCGCCAGTCACTTTTGTCTGGAGAGAGATGGGCAGTGAGACAGCTGAGGAAGGGAGTGGATGAGGGCATTGGGCCTGCTCGGGATGCAGGCCAGTCATTCAGCACCATGGCTTGAGCCCTGAATCAGGTCCAGGGTCAAGCAGAGAACCAGAGAACACTCAGGCTCCACCCTCAGGGGACCTTTAATCAGAGACCAGAAGCACAGCCCTGTCCCTAGGGAGCCCTCAGTCTGGAGGGAAAAAACACTCAGGTAGTTCCCTGGCTGAGGGTGGTGATAAGATCAAGGTCCAGTCAAGACTTCAACAGACTTTAAACATTGAAAATTAAAAATGCAACTGATGCCTGACCGGTGTTAGTGTATAGAGTGTTGACCTGGGACACTGAAGTCCCAGGTTCAAAACCCCACAGTCACTGGCCTTGAGCATGGGATCATCAATGTGATCCCATGGTCTCTGGCTTGAAGACTAAGGTTGCTGGTTTGAGCACAAAGATTGCTGGCTTGATCAAGGGGTCACTGGCTCAACCTGAGCCTCCTGGTCAGGGCACATATGAAAAGCAATCATTGAACAACTAAAGTGCTGCAACTATGAGTTGATGCTTCTCATTTTTCTCTCTTCCTGTCTGTTTCTCTCTTGCTAAAAAAAAAAAGTAGCTTATGTAATTCACATATAGAAATTCAAAATAACAATAATGCTAAACAGTAAAATAAGTGCAGAAAGCCCATCAAAATTCTGATTTTTTCCGCCAAGAAAACTACAATCATATCTTTTTGGATGGATACCAAATTCTTTTTTTGTGTGTGTGACAGAGACAGAGAGACAGGGACAGAAAAGCAGGAAGGGAGAGAGATGAGAAGCATCAATTCTTTGTTGTGGCTCCTTAGTTGTTCATTGATTGCTTTCTCATATGTGCCTTGACCCGGGGAGGGGGGCTATAGCAGAGCAAGTGACCCCTTGCTCAAGTCAGTGACGTTGGGCTCAAGCCAACAACTTTTGGGCTCAAGCCAGCGACCATGGGGTCATGTCTATGATCCCGTGCTCAAGCCAGTGACCCTGCGCTCAAGCTGGTGAACCAGTGCTCAAGAAGGATAAGCCTGTGCTCAAGACGGATGAGCCCGCGCTCAATCTGACGACCTCGGGGTTTCGGACCTGGGTCCTCTGCATCCTAGTCTGATGCTCTATCCATTGCGCCACCGCCTGGTCAGGTGGATACCAAACTCTTTAAAAAATTATTTTGGTGCCTCTGCATTTTTTCTGCCATAAACCTCTGTACAATCTGTGTACTATACCAGGATTGCATCACTGGGCAGGAAACCGTATATATGGATGAGAGATAAGAAAATGTGGTACACACACACAGGCACACACACGCACAAGAAAAATGGAGGTGGAAAGCTCTATCAGTCTGATCGGTGTGGTGCGTGTTTCAGAAGAGACAGCCTGGGTCTAATAGAGCAGGATGGTGGGCCAGGCTTGCAGTGGGGGAGGGGCCCAAAGGCCTTTTGGGTTGGGGGAGGGGAATTTGGGGTGAGGCGGTAGGGGGGTGCTGAGCTGGTGGTTTTCCAGTGCTGATGATAGGGTGCGCTCTCTTTTCAGGTGGCAGGAGGGGAACCAGAGATCAGAAAGAATACTCTGATCTATGGGCTGGGGCTGCAGCAAGAGAGTGGGGGGAGTTGGGCAGGAAAAAGAACTTCTGACAGAACTAGATGGGAACCTGTGAGTTTCACTGAACACAGGGAAAGGGGCTGGCTGAAGACTGCAGTGGGCTGGGACCCCCGTGCTGATGGGCCAACGGAAGCCAGGCCTTACCGGAGGTAACTGCTAACCCAGATGGGAGCTTGAGCCCCTGGATGTGGTCTCTGTTGGACTTGAAGGAGGGCAGTTTGATCCAGCCATCCGTCTTGGTCTTCTCCAGAAATTCCTGGTACAGGCTCAGCATGTCTGGACACCAGCTGGCATTGGGAAGGGCGTAATCCTTTAAATCTGTCTTCTCTAGGCAGAACCTTGAAACCTGTGTGGGAAAAATCAGGGAGACTAGACAGCTTTCTGGGGGTTGGGTGGTGTGGGGACTGCTGTGTGGGCTGAAGAGCCCCTGAGTCGTGTGCTCCAGCCTTCTTGGGCTCCCTAATCCCTTCCACCAGTGTTGACTTGAGGTTTTGGTTTGAGGACCCATGAGGCTGACTGGGCAGAGTAAGGAAAGGACAGTACAGAGTAAGGGAAGGAGAGGAATTGGGGCTGACAATTAGGGACATGCTGCTCACGGTTTGTGCCTTACAACTGTCCTGTTTTAAACCCCGTGAGCTATTCTTCGAGGCTGTGAATCGCTAGTAGTAACCCCATTGTAGAGATGGGGGAATTCAGAAAATTTTGCTAAGGCTGCCCAGCTTGTGAGTGTGAGAGCTGATGGTCAGACTAGAAACTATTCTGAGAGACTGTCTCCCCTAGGGGGTGGACAACAGTTGGTGAGGACTGTGGTGACCACCTCTCACCTCCCGGGCTACTCCAGTTCTGTTTACAGCTGTGGGCCTGTCCCTGCCAGGTGGCTCCACTGAAACATGTTTTCCATTCTCAGAGAGATGTGGTACAACCTGTAGGACTGGGAGTTCCCTATGGCATCAAATGCTCATGCATCAATCACAAGTGTGAGCAGTAAGCCAGGGGCTTGCCAAGAAGACCACACACAGGGTCCTCTGTCTGCAGAAGCCCCAACTCAGCTGCAGCAATCTGAGTCCCAGAAGAATAAAGTGATTCCCTGGGTGGCCACACAAAATTCAGACTAGGTCAAAAGTGTCCTGGTGGTCCTAGTTCTTTATTTAAGCTACTTGATATTCCAAAAGCACTGTCCTTTTGCCAAATCAAATAGCTCCCCAACACACTGCCCACATGCCCGAGCCACAATCTGGTAAGAGAAGAAGGTTTAGGCTGCTCCTATGTTCTAGGCCCCCAGGAGAAAGTCTGTACATCTGGCTGAGCCGAGAACTCACTCACCAGGGAGTCCACGGAGGATCCAAATGCTGAGGAGGGAGTGAATCTGGGCAGGATGTGGGGGGCAGCAGGAAGTGCTCTGTGGTGGCTAAGTCTTGCTGCCCACTGGAAGCCTCTCCTCATCATGGCTGAGCACTGGGACCCGGTCAGTGACTCCTGAGGAAGCAGCAAGGTGAGTGAGCACTTTTAGCTGCATGCACGCTGGGGCTGGCACAGGCAGCCCTCAGGCCTCTCTCCTGTCACAAAGCTTTCATTAGCAAGCTTCCACTGTAGGTGATCAGACAAGGCCAGGCTGGTTTGAGACAACACCCATAGGTGCTTGGGCCTCAGCTACTCCCAAGCCCCACCCAGTGCTTGGGGAGGGGCATAATTGCATAGCAGGTCTGGTTTGAGTTCAGAAAGAATTATTTATTAAGGAAGAAGAAAAGTGCATAAAGAAATATATGAGGTACATGAAGGCTTGAGAGCTGCCCTGGAGTTTTTTTGGGAGAACTCAAGAGAATTCCCCGAAAGATAAGGAAGGACTGTCTCTTGATTGTAGGGTGTTTGCTTGTTGTATTGGTGGCATGTTTGTGTATGCCAGTGAGTTTACAGTGCATGCTTGCTCAGAAAGCTCTGTTCCCATTCTGGGACTCAGAAAACCAACACACAGCCCTGGCTAACCCATTCTTTTATCCCAATCAAAGGTTAATACAGGGAGACCTCTAGCTGCTGGTCCAGGTGGGATAGGTGGGAAGGAGAAGGTCTTGGAGGGGAGCACAGACAATCTCGTGGGAGGAAGCAGCTTAGCAAGGGTACCTGGATGCTTTGGGAACCCCAGGGAGAGGATGATGGCAGCAGAGTGAGGTGGGGACTGGGGAGTGGACGCTTTGTCACTGTGAAGCCTGGAGAAGAGGTGGCTTTGAGTGAGAGAGAGGGGAGGAGTGCTCAGCTAGCATGTGCAGGCTGTGGACTTATTTGGTAGTGTTTCTTCCTTGAGGTAAAACTTCCAGTTTTCAAATAAAAGTCCCAGTTTCTAGTTCACTAGAATAAAGCATGTTCTCAAGGTGAGAATATGCAAAGGTGGAATTACAGTAATGATAATTTTGCCAAGTTCTGAAAGATCAAACTCATTTACTCTGGAAATTTAAAGGTCTTGTCCCTTTATTTTTCATTTCTCCAACAACATATTTTTTGTATTTGTCTATCTTTATATCATACTTCTTAGACAATTAGAAACCTGGAGTTAAGACAGAAACTCACTGCGTAGTTTGTACTGATAGTTCAGAAATACTTTAACAATGACCAGCGTCAATTCCTGATCATCATTTAAAATGTAATTTACCACTTTGTGTGACAGAGTAGACCTGGGATCGGTGTGACTGCGCCTTCCTCCTCTGACTCTTCAGCCACCAGTTGCCACACTTACATATTTACCAAAATACAACCTGATGAAGGCAAGGATGCCAGGTTTGATGAAGCTTAGGAACAGTCTGCTGCAGAGCAGAAAAACCATTTTGACTTTACTAGAAACCCTGCTTTTATCTCAGTTGATTGTTTGCAGTCTCATTTATATGTTGCCATGTACCCTGGATGTGATCAAACCAGGGTGAGAATTAAAACTAAAAGTGGAAAGAAAGGGAGGTGTGAGCACACTTAATAGCAAGAAAAATCGGCCATTTGGCATTCTTTCAGTTAGGTTCTTTGCCTTGAATGTAGATCTGATGTGCTTTAGCAGTTTTGCAAACCTGCTCAGACACACACCAAATGATTCAAGTACCTTCACTAACTGAATTCCTACCTGTTGGGTGAAACTAGACAGCAGTGCTGTCTCACTCCTAAGCTTCACTTTTTTTTTGTGACAGAGACGGGGGGTGGGGGTGGGGGGTACAGATAGAAACAGACAGACAGAAAGGGAGAAAGATGAGAAGCATCAATTCTTTGTTGTGGCACCTTAGTTGTTTATTGATTGCTTTCTTATATGTGCCTTGATTAGGGGCAATAGCAGAGTGAGTGACCCCTTGCTCAAGCCAGCGACCTTTGGGCTCAAGCTAGCGACCATGGGGTCACATCTATGACCCCACGCTCAAGCCAGTGACCCCACGCTCAAGCCAGCAACCTCTCGGCTTCGAACATGGGTCCTCTGCATCCCCATCCAATGCTCTATCTACTGCACACCACCACCTGCTCAGGCAGACTTCACATGTTTAAACATGGCTAGTGTCCATGCCTAGAACATTAATCTCTCAATTTATTTTTAGTTTTATCTATGGTTCTGTTCAGGTTGAAATGTGCCCCCTTTGAAAAGGTTTGTTGAAATCCTAACCCCCAATTCCTTTCAATATGACTTTATTTGAAAATAGAGTTTTTCTAGAGGTAATCAAGTTAAAATGGGGTCATCAGGGTGGGTCCTAACAATATGACTGGTGCTCTTATAAAAAGGGGAAATCTGGACACAGAGACAGATGTGTATAGAAGAGGATGTGAAGACACACAAAAGAATGCCATGTGAAGATGAAGGGCTGAGGTATCGGCATGCCTTTGGTTTGATTTCAGACCACTGCAATAAAGTGAATATTGCAAGAGAGCAAGTAACATGAATATTTTTTTTGCTTCCCAGTGCATATAAATGTTCACACTAGAGTGTGCAAGAGTTTTGTCTAAAAAAAATGTACATACCTTAACTTAAAAGTATTTCATTGCTAAAATAACCACCATCTGAGCCTTCAGTGAGTCAACTTTTTGGCAGGTGGAGGGTCTTGCCTCCATGTTAATGGCTGCTTAGTGATCAGAGTTGTGATTTTGAACTTCAGGGTGGCTGTTCTAATGTAAAAAATGTTAATAAAGTTTGCCTCATCAACTGGCTCTTTCATGAATGATTTCTCTGTAGCATATGACGAAAGCATTTTAGCTACAGAACTTCTTTCAAGATTGGAATCAACCCTCTCAAACCCTGCCACTGCTTTATTAACTAAGTTTATGTAATAGTTTACATCCTTTCTTGCCAATTCAACAATCTTTATGAGGGTTAGTTTCTATCTCAAGAAATCACTTTCTGCCTGACCAGGTGGTGGCTCAGTGGATAGAGCATCGGACTGGGATGCGGAGGACCCAGGTTCGAGACGAGACCCCGAGGTTTCCAGCTTGAGCACGGGCCCATCTGGTTTGAGCAAAAAGCTCACCAGCTTGAGCCCAAGGTCGGTGGCTCGAGCAAGGGGTCACTCAGTCTGCTGTAGCCCCCCTGTAAAGCCAGTAGCCATGACCACCATCACAGCCGCCTGGCCTATGCAGGTTTGCATTTGATTCGGACAGACGGTGTTGGGCAGATGAAATATATTATGCTCACTTTGTTAAAGATGGAGCTGCCCACGTGGAGGCCCGTTGCCCAGGTGATGATATTGGTTGCCTTTCTTGCTTGGGATGGGCGTGATTATATTAATGTGTGTTGGGGACAGGCTGTAAGCAGGCAGGATCCTTATAGCCTAAGGGAGTGATGGGCAATCTTTTGAGCTTGGTGTGTCAAAATTTGCCAAAAAACCGAGCATAATTCGGGTGGTGTGTCAGTTTGAGGAAAACGGCCTAACTGGAAGTCCCTGAACTAGACACTCTGTGCTGGAGTTCTGTTGTTTTGGCCTACAGACCTCCAGCACAGCGTGTCTACACTACAGCAAATGTTTTATCCTCGGCTCCTGCACCTGGCTGTGCAGGAGCTGAGGATGAAATGTCCTTCTCGGCATGTGGCCCCATAATTCTCTGGTGTGTGGCCGCATGCAGTCACATGTCATCGAAAATGGCTATGCGTGTCAGTGCTGACACACGTGTCATAGGTTCACCATCACGGGCCTAAGGCTTAGTTTTAAGACTAATCCTTTCCCACCTTTTTTGATGTACGGTGATGCACTCTCATGAGAAATCCATTATGCCTCAGATAAGTGACTTTGTATCAGAGACATTCTTGTTTGTAGATTGGATTAAAGGTTTTGATTTCTATACTATAAAATGGGGCAGACTGGGAGTTTGCTCTCTCTCGGTTCCTGAGATTAGCATTAGAGAGGAGAGCAGAGAAAGGTCACGTGGAGGAGAGGAGAACTAGTCAAGATGGTGGATTGCTGAGGGAGAAGCCAGTTTGTGCAGAGAGAAGATGGGGAGCAGAGGTGAATAAGGCTGGTGAGCTAGAAGCCTTTGATTCTGGGAAACTTGGATAAGTCAGTGGCTTTGGGAGCCCTGAATGGAAAGGGAAGTGTTTTCCCACTGTGTGTATTTCTTGCCCGCCAGGTGCAAGCTAGGATAAAGATGATGGCCCACCAGTTCTTGGCTCCCTTGTTTCATTACCGTCTGTCTGAATCAAATGGGAACCTGCATGGGCCAGGTGGCTGTGATGGTGGCTGCGGCTACTGGCCTTACAGGCATCTAGAATGGTAACTTAGTCTCAAAATGTTTCAATTTGCTGTGCCCACATCCTTCATAGGAATCACTATCAGTGGCAGCTATAACTTTATAAAATTATTTTTTAAATAATAGGACTTGAAAGTAAAAATTACTCCTTCATCCATGGGCTGCTGCCACAGACCAGCGCGGCTAGTAATTGTCCAGGTCCTGAGTGAGAATGGTGCGGAAAAAAGAAATAAACTCAGAGAGAAAAAGGATGGGATCAGGAGGTCTCTTTGCAACACAGGTAGCTTGCAAGAGCGAGCCTCCATCCCCAAACTGTTTTATTTATAGGGCAGAGTAAAGTCATTAGCAAATCAAAGATATCTCTGATACAAAGTCACATGTTGGAGGCTGCCCATGCAAGTCTACTATGCCCATGCAAACGGGAAAAGGTAAGGAATTAAATAAATGATAGACAGAGACTTAAAGATCTATCTATCTATCTATCTATCTATCTATCTATCTATCTATCATCTATCTCTACTGTTTCTACTTTTCCTTAGCCGTACGCCTTTTCTGCTCCCAGAAGCACATCCACTTTTATTCATAGAAGAAATGTGGTCTATCAGCAATTCAATTAAGTTTCCAAGGCAACTCAAAGACAAACCCCACCATACCATCCAAATCTACTTTACACTAATAAGAAACTAGCTTCCAGCCTCCTCTGGTGAACATGGGTCAGACAAATGAGAATCAGGTGTAACTCTTTGTTAACTAGGTAAATGAGGTGGGGTTTGGGCCCAGCACCTCTGTCCAAATTGCAAAAATACCCTATTTATTTATTCACAATGGTCCCCAACAGTCACATCTCCAAAGCAACCAAAGAATTCTCCCAAGTACAGAAAACCTTCCACCCTGCATAACTAAAATCAACCAACATCAGACCAAACAAAGGGTGAGAGGAAGGGCATGTAAATTGCCTCTAGCAACTTAATCAAACCAGTGGGGATGGGATGAGGTGGAAGACTCCAGCATCACAGCTAACATGGAGGTGTAGAGAAAACAGCCTTTAGCAACTTAACCAAGCAAGTGAGTTGGGGGTTTGGGCAGACTGTCAGGTTATTGCCAGTCCCCCACACCTGTCCTGCAAAAATCTAAACCACAAGTGTTAAAATCCATGAAGTCCGAAAAGATCAGCGTACAGACTTTTATTGAAAGGAAACCTGCCGGCTGTCTCACAAGGGGAGTTGCGCTTAGTACAGGGTTGAACTGGGTTTTAAGGGTCTTTTCCGGGAGGGGCGAGTGAGAAGCGTCATGGGCATCATCTAATTGGCTGCTGGACAAAGGATTGTGGCATCAGATATTCCTTTGTGGTTGGTCATCTGCTGCAAGCCCTAAAACGAGACTTACTGAAAGGGTTAAAGAAATGAAACCTAAGATTCCCGACTATTTGATATATATATATAAAAGAAAGAGAGTGGTTCCTAGAGAGGCCTCAAGGGAAAAGGGACGGAGGTCATCTTTTTCTGTAACCTCTTCCTGCTGAGTAGGGGCGGTGAGGGGTGACTGCCTCTCTAAGGATCACTCTCAGTGAGGTTCAGTCGGTAATGGGGAGTATGGGTGTAGAAGCATTTGGTTAAAAGTGACTCGGGTAACTTCACGGATGTGATTTTGTAAAAATTTTAGGAAGAAGGGGGCTAACATAAATAAGAGGCATATAATTAATAAAGGACCGAGGATGGAGATGAGCCAGGCAGGCGACAAGGGGGATTTTCCACCATGAGTTGTCCAGCGGGTCAACGGTGGGTCTGCTCTTATGGTATTGTTCCTTGCAAAACCAAGTCCCACATCCAGTTAAGGAGTTCGTCAATCTCCGTGCTGTAAGGTCGGAACCAGCCGATGTCTTTGAAAGAAAACCTGAGTGAGGAAGTAAAAAAACCTTGCAAGGTAATAATTGTGAGTTGCTTTTTTAGAGACAGAGGACCTGTTGGCGTGGAGATGTAGGTTTTAGAAGTGTTGTGTAAGTATGGTTTGATGTGAGAGAGATGAGTCCAATGTAAATCCCCTTCTATTTTGACAGCGGTGGGGGTGGACAGGATAACAGTATGGGGCCCTGTCCAGCTGGGCTGGAGGGTTTTTTCCCCGTCTTCTCTTGTAAACCTGATTCCCCTGGAGGATTGATAAGTGTGAGTCTGTGGTTGGGAAGGGTTAAAGAAGCCTGTGTATTTTCTTTTCTAGTTTGGCTTGCATGTGTGCCAGCGAGGGGAAGTATGAGCCCATTGTTGGGTTGGAGGGGGTTAATAGGCTGGAATCCAGCACGAATGAGTGGCCATACATAATCTCAAGTGGGCTGAGATTAAGCCGTTTTCGGGGCATAGCCCTAATTGTCATTAAGGCCAGGGGAAGAAGCTGAGGCCAAGGGAGGTTGAGTTTAAGGATAAGATTTTTTTAGATGGAATTAAAGGATTTGGTTGGCCCTTTTTACTTTTCCCCCGAGGATTGAGGGTTGTATGATATATGTAGCTGCCATTTTAGTCCTAAATAAAATGTGATAGATTGAGTGATGTGCAAGGTAAAGGCTGGTTCATTGTCTGATTGGAAGGAGGAAGGTAATCTGAATTTAGGAATAATGTGTCAGTGAGAATGGAGATGACTGTATTGGCATCCTCTCTTTTTGTTGGGAAAGTCTCCACCCAGCCAGAGATGGTATCTACAAGGGTAAGAATGAATTTGTTTCCTTTGTGTGATGGCATACGAATGAAGTAGATTTGCCAGTCTTGACCAGGGAGGGCCCCCCTTGCTTGATGAGTTGGGAATGATTTTGGATGTATTCCTCCCTGTGAGGAGCATGAGGTACAGATAGAATATGAGGACGCAATGGATTTTAGGAGGGTGGATAGGTTAGGTACCGTTAGGAAAGTGGAAATGTAGAGGAGAAGAGGTTTGTGTCCTATATGGAAAAAATTATGTATGTCTTTTGCTTGGGTTTGGGGAAGGATAATTTTTCCTTCCTGGGTGTACCAGTTTCCTTGTTTGTAGAAGTTTTTATAAAGGGAGGTTTCCTTTGTTGAGTATTTGGGTTGGTAAAGTGATAGAAAATATATGTGAGAAGTGGGGGATTGGGTAGTGATTTTCTTTGCTACCTAATTTGCTAGATTATTTTTAATGTTGATAGAATTTGAGTTCTTTTTGGTGGCCTTTGCAATGTATTAAGGCTGCATGTTTTGGTAGAAGGGCCGCGTTTAAAAGTTTTTGAATAAAGGTATGATTTTGAAGTGGGTTTCTTTTAGTTGTGAGGAAGCCCCGCTCTCGCCAGATGGCGGCTGCTGAGTGGAGGATGTGGTAACAGTATTTAGAGTTGGTGTAGATATTGACTGACTTATTTGTTGTGAGGGTGAGTACTCTAGTGAGTGCTATTAGCTCAGCCTGTTGGGAAGTGGCGTTTTCAGGTAGGGATTGAGCTTCAAGTATGTGATGTGAGTCAGTGATGATAGCATAGCCTGGTAGAGTGGTTCCATGTTTTGTCTTGATAGCACTACCATTTACAAATAGCGTAGAGTCAGGAGAAGAGAGGGGTTTTGAAGTTATGTGTGGAAGGGCTTATTGAAATAAGTAGATGTTTCAACACACGAATGTTTGGGTGGTTGTGGAGTGTGGGGGAGGAGAGTCGCTGGATTTAGGCTGGAACAGGGTTGAAAGGAAAATTTTAAATTTTTGAGAAAGATAATGTGAAACTGCTGAAGACGAGAAGGAGAGAGATGAGAGAGAGCTTTGTGGGAGAGAAGGTTTTGTAGGTTATGAGATAATTTGATAATGACCTTCTTTCTGTCCTAGGGAGAGTTTCTTGCTTTCAAGTGTTAGGACTCCAGCAGCAGCTAGGACCCGTAAGCAGGGTACCCAACCCTTGTGGGTAGAATTAAGTTGTTTGGACAGGTAGGCAACTGGGGCACAGGAAGGCCCCTTTTAGTGTTCTAGGACCCCACGGGCAAGGCCCTGTTTCTCATGGACAAATAGAAAAAATTCAGACTGCCTGTCAGGCAGGTGTAAGACGGGCGCCTGGAGTAAGGCTTTTTGTAGTTTTAAGAAGGGTGTTTTAATGGGGTATTTTGGATCTAGGGGTTCATTAGGGTTCCCCGTGGTGGCCTCATAGAGTGGTTTAACTAGGAGGCTGTAATTTGGAATCCAGGACCGGAGAAAACCTGCTATTTCCAGGAAAGAGAGAAGCTCCTCTTTATTCGTGGGGGTGGAATTGAGGTTATAAGATGTTTTTGGTTGGTGGTGATGACTTTATGGCCCGATGATAACTGTATTCCTAGATAAGTGACGGTTTTTTTGTGAAAGCTGGACTTTGGAGGGGGATACTCTGTAGCCCTTTTGTGCTAAGAAGTTCAGTAGTCAGTTGGTCTTCTCCTTGGATATTTTGTGGGACTGCAAAGGAGGAGGTCGTCTATATATTGTAAGACGATACTCTGGGGAAAGGAAAGAGATTTGAGATCTGTAGCTAGGGCCTAACTGAAGAAGTGAGGGCTATTCCTGAATTCTTGGGGTAGGACTTTTCAAGTTAGTTGTTGTGAGTGCATGGTGTCAGGGTCAGTCCAAATGAAGGCAAAGAGGTCTTGGCATTTTGGATGTAAGAGGATGGTAAAGAAGGCATCTTTTAGATTCAGAATAGTGAAATGAGAAGTATTCGGGGTATAGTAGAAAGAATGGTGTAAGGGTTGGGTATGAGGGGAGTGGTGGGTAGGATTGCAGCATTAATGGTTCACAGATCCTGGATTAAATGATAAATGCCGTTAGGTTTGATTACTGGTAAAATGGGTGTGTATTTATAGGGTTCCAGATTTTTCTGTTTCGCGAGGGCAGATTTTAGGGTTGGTATGTAGGGTTAGATAGATTTTTTCCAATTTTCTGACTGGCGAAGGTCTGCATGCAGTTCTGTAAGAAACTAGTAAACAAAATGTAAGAGGCAGGGTCTAAAAGTTAGAAAAATAAATAAGTGAGTGAGTGGACCAATGAAAGGCAATAGTCAACACACCCAATTTGTGCGAAACCACTGATTTCATGACTCTGTTTGCTTTTTTTATGAATTCGCTGGGCTTCAGAAAGAGAGAGAGAGAGAGAGGAAATAAGACAGGGCAGTGGCCAGTTCCCCTGCCCTAGACCTATTTTTATAGAAATTCTTAAAGCAACAAGAAGAGAAATTATCTTTATAGCTCGTTTGGTTTATTATTATTATTTTTTAGATTGACAGGTAGTATACAAGGAACTGAAAGAGGCTCATGGGGTGGGATTAGGTTGATATTTGGGGTGAGTTAGATTAGGGTACAGGTTTTTGTTCAGTTAGTAGGGAGACACATATAGGTGTTGGTTTCACACAAGTAGAAAGCCCCTGATTGGGTGATACAGGATGAGAGGTGAATAGAGAATTGACGGACAAGAGGTCGGTTTTGTTCATCCAACTCTGAGCTCCAGGGTGGAGGAAAGAGCCGCCCCAATAAGTGGGGAGAGTAGAGAACTGTTAGCTAGGGTGACTAATTACACATTCTTCAAAAACCACTTCTCTGACTGTTCAAATTCTTTTTTCTCCGTACAAACCTCCTACAACCTGCACAAACCTTCTACAACTTACATAAACACTTAGCTTTCATGAACTTTCTTATCCAGAAATAACTGGCTTTCATAACAACTTGTTTCCTTTTTCTTTCAAAAGTATTTCCATACCTTATACCTTCTATTATCAAAACCATACAATTCCTTTCTAGTCAGTCAAAAAATTTCAACCTTCAGTGACAACCAAGCTGGCTTTCATTTTACCCTAGTTTCCCTTTTCCCAAAGTTTGATTAAAAGAGTCCTTAGTTTCTTTATATATTCACCATATGTAGACCAACCAGCTTCCAGTTTGTGGTTGGTATAAGGCATGCTGTTTTTCTACCTTAGCAACAGTGGGAGTTGTTAGGATTACGGTATGTGGACCTGTCCACAAGAAAGTCAGTCCTTGGGTGATGTAATGCTGGAAGCGCCTCTTGGACAGTCTTTGAAAAGTTTGCTGAGTAACCTGTAAATCCTGCAAGTACTTAGGGAAAGGGTGGTTACTTTTCTATATGTTGTAGCTAGAGTTTAAGTCCTAGTGACCACTGCTTCTAGCTGGAATTAGCAGCAGGTCCCAGCCTACAATAGGCATGGGGCATTGAGACAAGAGGAATAAAGGAGATACTATACATTAAATGAAGAAACAAAATCAAACTGTCAATAGCCACAGTAAAGATCTTTGAGGGATAAATAAAACTCAAATATTCAGGTAAGGCATAGTAGATGGTCCTTATGTTTATAAGAAATGAGATTAGTTTATCTGCTACTTAGAAGAAATACCTTAGGCTCCTGAACGATGTCCTTGGGCCTTCAGTGGCAATTCCCAGCATGCTGGGCAAGGTCAGGTCACAGTTAGCTGGAGCAGGGCTAGAAGAGACTGAACCCTACCACCATGGAGCAAGGGGGCAGCTTACCTTCTTGTGTCCCTTTTTCCACAGCAAAGATGTGTCCCTTGGTGGGGCCGAGAAGCCTCGCAGGCTTCAGTTCAATGGCCTTTCTTTCCACTCTTGAAACAGGGCTTTGATGGAATTCTATGAAGCTTTTAAGAGCATATGCCATAAGTTGGTATTTTCTGACCTGTTTTGAGCCTTATTTGCCTTTTCTGTTATTCCTTTGGTCATTATAGACCTTAAAAGACATGCTCAGGAGATCTCACAGAGGGGCTTGACTAAGAGAGCAAAATTGGGAATCCAGTGTGTAAAGAAGCCTATTAGACCGAGGAAAGAAAGGATTTGATTTGCGGTGGTAGGTGGTTGGAGACTGCGGAGGGTCCGAGTTTGATTTAGGGTGAGACCTCAGGTGGTGGGGGCTAAGGTGATGCCCAGATAGACTACGGACTGAGAGTGAAGTTGAGTCGTAGCAGAGAAGACATGAAATTCCTTCATGGTGAGGAAGATAAGAAGGGTGGTGGTGTGTCTCCTAGAGGCTGGCTGGGAGGGGCTGCAGAGGAGTAGGTTATTTACATATTGTAAGAGAGTACTAGTTTTGAGATTGCATGCCGCTAAATTCTGAGCTAATGCCTGCCCAAACAGATGTGGGCTGTTTCTGAACCCCTGGGGTAAGACAGTTCACGTAAGTAGTTGGGCTGCATTAGTGTCCAGGTTAGTTCAAATAAAAGCAAAAGAAAGTAAGCGTTAGGGTGTAAAGGAATGGTAAATAAGGCATTTTTGAGGTTTAGGACTGTGAAGTGAGTGGTGTTTGAGGGAATGTGTGACAGTAACCTGTAGAGATTAGGGACTACTGGATGGAGGAGAATTACTGCCTTATTGATTAGGCGTAAGTCTTGTATGAGGTGATAAGCCTTTGAAGGTTTTTGAACAGGAAAGGGGGGTATCGCAGGGAGAGTCCATGGCGATGAGTAAGCCTTGATTTAAGAGGCAGGTAATTAATGGTTTAAGGCCTTAGAAACAGACACAGTTACACAGTAAACAAAGATCTTATATACAAATCATAAATTAAGAAGTTTAAATATGTGTGCATTTTCTGACAAAGAGACAAAACAGATTACTTACTCACACAGCTTAATAAACAACTCGGCCTTTAAAATTTTTCGGGGTGGCAGGGAGTTGTCAGCATAGAGGGGAGGAAAAGAGAAAGCAGACTGATGGATAGCGTGAACAGCTGGATGGAAAGAAGCGGGTCAGAATCTGCAGGAGGGGGAGATGGGTGAAGTGCTGGTGGTGCCAGGCAGTCAGAGGAGTTAAGAAGATTTAGAGCTCTGAGGAGAGGAGAGAGGGCACAAAGGGAGAAAGGCCTAATTGCAGCCTGTGAGAAGAAGGGAGCGGCAATAGGAGGAGTGGAATGCACAGTTGCAACCTCTGAGGAGGGGCTAGGGGTCGAGGAGGAGAGAGGCAGAGCCACAGTCTGTGGGGGGGGGGGGTTGGGACAAAGGAGAGACACAGCAGCAGTTTGCAAGGAAGGGAGGGAAGGGGTTCAAGTGCTAATGGAGAAGGAAGGGGCCCCTGGTATTTGCAAGTGAATGAGAGATAGGATTCTGTGAAGGGAGGGGGCTTTCTGGAGGGAAGAGACCTGAGCAAAAAGAGATTTGCAGAGGGACTAAAACAGTGGTTCTTAACCTTTTTTGAGGTACCGAACCCACCGGTTTCATATGCGCATTCACTGAACCCTTCTTTAGTGATAAATAAAATATGATTTTTTCCGCCAAATTCAAGACATAGGTATATGTTTTTTTACTGGTGCAGAAAATGAGCCGTGCATGAACATCACCTTGCTCAAAGAACAAAACCAACAAAGTGCATGAACTCACAACAAATTACGGTGTTACTTTATTCTGGCCTCCGCAGCAGAGGCTTCTCCGAACCCCTGAGACTGACTCATTGAACCCTTAGGGTTCGATAGAACCCAGGTTAAGAACCACTGGACTAAAAAGAGGTTTTGAAAGAGATTTGTAGAGGGACTAAAGAGAGGTTTCGAGAGAGGGACGCCCCCGGGGGTCAGGCAGGAGGGGCAGAGAGCTGGGAGTCCGGGGAGAACAGGCAGCACAGAGATTAAGGACAGGAGTGAAGGTAGAAGAAAGAGAGCCTGTACGTAAGGAATTTTTGAGGCTTTCCCAGTCCGGTGGCAGAGATTATTGAGATTTTTGAGTGTACTGTAATTGAAAGTAGTGTTTATATTGAGGCCATGCCGTCCGTGAGGCCGAGTTTGACAAGATTTTTTTAAGAGGCATCCCGAAGGAGTAGTCTCTGAGGGTTGAGATTGGGAGGAGCCCATCGTGGGCGGAGAATAGAGAGAGAGAAAGAGCGTCCTCTGACTCAGCTATTCTGAGTAGAGTAGGTGTGGGATGTGAGGAAACCGATCGTCACTGAGACCTCAGTCCCAGAGTAGTAGAGAGCAACCTGGCTAGGCACCTAGACTTTCGTAGAAGTCCGTAGAAGCAGGCTGCCTAGAGTAGAGACCTCCCAAACTGTAAACCTCAGAGAGAGTAGAGTGAGGGTGAGGGAAGGAGAGAAGCCTGCTGGAGATTGGGATAGAGCAGAAATTCCTTACCTTCTGATCTGGCAGGAGTTCATGACAAGGTCGGGTAGCCAGTCAATCAACCTACGTCCACACAGCCAAACAGAATCAGGGAGCAAGCCCGGCACAAGCAGCAGCTGCCCACTGCTTCCCTGGTAGTAATTTTGGCTGGTGGAGGGGGATCGTCCAGGCATCTGGTACCTTGCCCCAGGTTTCGGCACCAAATATTAGAATCCATGGAGTCTGAAAAGATCAGCGTACAGGCTTTTATTGAAAGGAAACCTGCCAGCTGGCTTGCAAGGGGAATTGCGCTTAGTACAGGGTTGAACTGGGTTTTAAGGGTCTTTTTCGGGAGGGGGGAGTGAGAAGGGTCATGGGCCTCATCTAATTGGCTGCTGGATAAAGGATTGTGACATCAAACATTCCTTTGGGGTTGGTCATCTGCTGCAAGCCCTAAAACGAGACTCACTGGCAGGGTTAAAGAAATGAAATCTAAGTACAAGGACCCTGTCAGCTTGCAGTCTCCAACAGGCTGCAGAATGTCAGCAGGCATAAACACAACAAATTTTCCTTGACCAGACAGCTCAGTTGGTTAGTGTCATCCTGATATGCTAAGGTTATGGATTTGATCCCTGGTCAAATACAAGAATCAACCAATGAATGTAGAAATAAGTGGAACAAGTCGATATTTTTCTCTTTCTCTCCCCCCTTCTCTTTCTCTAGGCAATACCATTTTTAAAAATTAAAAGAAAAACATTAATCTTATTCCACATCTCCATCAGAGCTCTTAGGTGATGAGGTGTTATTGTCAATGAGTAATATTTAAAACATCTTTTTCTGAGCAGCATGTCTCAAGTGGGCTTAAAATATTCAGTAAACCATTTTGTAAACAGCTATGTTGTCATCCAGGCTTTGTTGTTTGAGTTATAGACCACAGGTAAAGAGATTTAGTGTTAAGTCCTAAGAGCCCTGGGATTTTCAATTTAAACTCACCAGCTGCAGTAGCCCCTAATAAGTGTAAGCCTATCCTTTGAAGCCACATTGACTTCTCTCCAGCTGTAAGTCCTAGATGTCATCTCCTTCCAGTATAAGGCTGTTTTGTTTAGTCTTCATTGGAAGTGTGTTGTTCGGTGTAGCCACCTCATTGTTTTAGATCTCTGGATAACTGGAGGCAACTTTGCCATCAGCATTTGTGCTTCACCTTGCACTTTTGTCATGGAGACCATTTCTTTCCTTAAACCTCAGGAACCAACCTCCGCTAGCTTCAAGCCTTTCTTTTGCAGCTTCCTTGCCTCTCTGTCTTTAGTTGAAGATAGTTAAGGCCTTGTTCCGGGTTGGGTTTTGACTTAAGGGAACATTGTGGCTGAAAGCTTGGCCTGCAGGCAGAAGTGAGTGGGCACCCAGAATAGAGCATAAGGCAAGAACCCTCACTGCCTGGTTGCTAGGGTCTGCAAAAGACGTGGACACTGTCTGAATGTGGGTCCACACTCCTCCCTCTGTTTGATCTTCTGTCCAGACCACTAACACTTTCTCCAAATCAGCAGGTAAGGCTATTTCACTTTATCATTTGTGTGCACTAGAGTAGCACTTTTAATTTCCTTCAAGAACTTTTCCTTTGCATCACAGCCTGGCTGTTTGGCACAAGAGGCTTAGCTTTCAGCATATCTTGCTTTTCAGCATGCCTTCCTCACAAAGCTGAATGATTTCTAGCTATTGGGTTGAAGTAAGAGACATGTGACTCTTCCTTTCACTTGAACAATTATGAGACCATTGTAGGGTTATTAATTGGCATAATTTCAATATTGTCTCAAGGAATAGGGTGGGAGGCCCAAGAAGAGGGAGAGAGATGGGGGAATGGCCAGTCAAAGGAGTAGTCAGAACACATTTATTTTTTTATTTTTTTTGTGCCAGAGACAGAGAGAGGGACAGATAGGACAGACAGGAGGAAGAGAGATGAGAAGCATCAATTCTTTGTTGTGGCACCTTAGTTGTTCATTGATGGCTTTCTCATTTGTGCCTTGACTGGGGGGCTACAGCAAAGTGAGTGACCCTTTGCTCAAGCCAGTGACTTTGGGTTCAAGCTGGTGAGCTGTGTGCTCAAACCAGATGAGCCTGCGCTCAAGCTGATGACCTTGGGGTTTCGAACCAGGGTTCTCTGCGTTCCAGTCCAACTCTCTATCTGCTGCGCCACCACCTGGTCAGGCAGAACATACATTTATTAAATTTACCATCTTATGTGGGTAGGGTTCATAGTTCCCTAAAAACAATTACAATAGTAACATCAAAGATCAAGGATCACAGATCACCAAAACTAACATAGTAATAATTAAAAGTTTGAAATAGTGTGAGAATTACCAATATGTGACACAGAGACATGAAGTGAGCAAATGCTCTTAGAAAAATGGTGCCTATTAGAATTGCTCGAGCCCTGGATGGATAGCTCAGTTGGTTATAGCACTGTCCCAAAACGCAGACATTGCTGGTTCTATCCCAGGAGAAACATCCCATACAGAAACAGATTGATGTTTCTGTCTCACTCTCTCAAATCAACTAAAAAGAGAGAGAATTGTTCAACACGGAATTGCTACAAACCTTTAGTGAGTAAAAACATGGTATCTGTAAAGGGCAATAAAGAGAAACAATAAAATGAGATATGCTTGTATCTATAAGCCAAGGGACGCCTGAGGCTACCAGAAGTTAGGAGTGGCATGGAACAGTTTCATGGAGGGAGCATGGCCTTGCTGATACCTTGACTTTGGACTTCCGGTCTCCAGAACTGAGACAAGGAGTCTGTTGTTTGAAGCCACCCAGGGCATGGTACTTTTGTTATGGCAGCCCTAATGCTATGGTGTGAATATTTGTTCCCCCAAGATTCTTATGTTGAAACCCTAATGTCCAATGTAATGGTACTAATTAAGTGGGACCTTTGGGAGATGCTTCAGTATTGTAGATGGAGCCCTCATAAATAGGATCAGTGCCCTTATAAAAGGATCCAAAGATGCCTGATCTGTGGTGGCTCATCTGGCTTGAATGCAGGCTCACTGACTTGAGCCTCTAGTCAAGGCACATATGAGAAACAATCAATGAACAACTAAAGTGATGCAACTATGAGTTGATGCTTCTTATCTCTCTGTTTGGCTCTCTCTCTTAAAAAAAATGAAAGGCACAGTGATTAAATCCCTAGAATCCAAGAGAACCAAACTGAGATATCTATTGCTATAGGAACTAGTTGTGTTTGCTACTGTAGTCAAAAATATTTGTTTAGCCTGACCTGTGGAGGCACAGTGGGTAAAGCATTGACCTGGAACGCTGAGGTCGCTGGTTTGAAACCCTGGGCTTGCCTGGTCAAGGCACATATGGGAGTTGATGCTTCCTGCTCCTCCCCCTGTTTTCTCTATCTCTTTCCTCTCTCTAATAAAAATGAATAAATAAAATAAATAAATATAAAAAATATTTGTTTAGATAATAAAACAAAAGGATTTATTTAGCTACAACAAATTTATCAGTCATGAATGCACGCATGTACACATCACACACGCATGTATATATGTATCCACATATTTGTTCCTTCCTTTGGTTTTCTGGCATTTCCAAGTTTGCAGATGTCACCTTAAGGATCCTATTCAAATTTCAGGAAAACTACTTATTATAAAGAATACAAAGAGTTGCTGATACTCTCACAGTAAGTGTTTCTGTGCCAAAACGTTGAGATGGGGAAAATAGCTCCTGGAGTTGTATCAGAAACTTGTTCAGGATGGCAGTGTGGGTGGGGCAGGGCTGGGGGCCACAGCTTCTTCTGTAGGAAGGAGAGCCTGATGCAGGTGGAGTGGAATTTGCCAGAAGCTCCTTTATGTCAAATGTTTTTCTCAGGTTTCAGCTTTATAAATAAGCCTAAATGAATAAACAAAAGATTATCAGTCAACTAAATTCAACCTGATGGGACTTCTCTAAGTAGAAATATACATATTTTTAAAAGGCATTTTAGATTCATATTCAGTCTATCTCTCATTTTTCAGCCAAATTAAGAATCAACTTTTGACTATCTCAATACTATATTATATTCCCTAGGTAACCAGATCCTCTACCCCTTGGTCATTTCATGGTTCATTGCCACTTCCATTAGAGATAGGGAAGGGAAATTACAACTGAGCCATCTGGTACCTTTTTGATACTAAAAGGTTTAGTGAGAGAAGTATAACCACAGCCTGGAATGGAGTTGTTAAATTGACTATGGATTCAGATTATTCATGATCTTCCTCCTGCTTCTTTCATCCATCATTCCTGCAAACAATTGATGCTTAGGGTAAAAATGAATTATTTTTATTAATTGTGTTTACATAGATTCTATTGTCCCCCAAATTCATCCTCCCCTCCCCCATGTCCCCCAGCACATTGACCCTCTCCCCCTCCCTGTAACACCGTTCCCCTTCCCTCCAGGATTTGCTTTTCTGCTCTCATCCCATCCTATCACCCTATCATCCCCTTTCCCTCTGTCCGCTTTCCTTCTGGATCCTTTGATCCCGCCTCTGTCTCTATTCCACTCCTTAGTTCATATAAAAATGAATTTCTTAAACAAGACACAAAAAGCATTAACCATAAGGAAAAAATTTAATAAATGTGACTACATTAACATTAAGAAGTTTTGTTCATAGCCTGACCAGTCGGTGGTACAGTGGATAGAGTGTCGGACTGGGACACAGAGGACCGACGTTTGAAACCCCGAGGTCACCCGGCTTGAGTGCAAGCTCATCTGGTTTGAGCACAACTTACCAGTTTGAACCCAAGGTCGCTGGCTTGAGCAAGGGGTCACTTGGTCTGCTGTAGCCCCCCCCCCCAAGTCAAGGCACATATGAGAAAGCAATCAATGAACAACTAAGATGATGCAACAAAGAATTGATGCTTCTCATCTCTCTCCCTTCCTGTCTGTCCCTATTTGTTCCTCTCTCTGTCTCTGTCACACAAAAAAAGTTTTGTTTATAAAAAGATACCGCTTAAAGAAAATAAAAGACAACTTACATTCTGAAATATATGCAGCTTATGTATCCAATAAAAGGGTTAGTTTAATATAAAATAACTACATAAAAATGAGAAAAAAACAAGAAAAGAGGCTGAACAAGCAGGAATGTCACAGAATGAGAAACAATTATGGTTAATCAATATATGAAGAGATGCTCATGTGTGGTCAGGGCAATGCAAATCAAAACTACAGAGAGATGGTTTTACAACCATTTGACTGGCAAAACTCCAGAAGTTTGATTTTACCAATTGCTAGAGAAGACAGGGATCAACAGAATTTCATATGTTGCTGGGGGGAGTGTAAGTTGGTACCGCTTTAGAAAACAATCTGCCATTATAAAGCTGAACACTCAGCTTTTTCTACAAAACAGAAATGCTACTCCTAAATACATGCCAAGCGCTTGCCTATGCACACCATCAGGAGACATGCCCAAGAACGCTCAGAGCAGCCCCATTCACAACAGTCAGAGGCCCATCTTTAGAAGAGGAGATAAATCCATTTTGACAGTCACACAGTGCAATACTGTACAGCAGTAAAAATGAGTACATTACATAGCCAGCAATACAGGTGGACCTCAATACTATGAAGCTGAATGACAAAAAAATCAAGTCCCAGACAAGCACATGTAGCACAAAATCTTTTTTGCAAAGCTCAAAAACAAACACTAAACAATATATTACTTCTACATGCCTATATCCTTGATCAAATGAACAAACAAACATCGTAAGGAATAAAACCAACAAAATTCTAGACCACAGTTACTTCTGGGAGAAAAGTAGGAGAATGAGATGAGGAAAATAATTAGTTGGGATAAATAGTATAAAGATTCTGGTTCTTGTATGATGGTAGGTTCCAGGGTTTTTATTATCCTATTTAAAAAAAATAGATACATTAGTAAATGTTAAATGAAAGATGACCATTCATGTACCTATGATGACTGTATGTCCTAAATCAAGGATTATGATTAACCCAAACTTGTGCATCTGACGTCCATTACAATAAAAAATGCAAACAAACAAAAAGCATTGGATATCTAAATTAATTTGTCTAAATCTTAAGTAAATAAAGGTGAGGCTTCAAGGGCCCCTCACTTGCAAAGGCCCTGTGGGAGTGGGAGTTATGCAGTGCTTAAGGACGCAGTTGGGAAGCATTTCTGTGTGAGTTCAGTACTTGCAGTAAACTGCTACAGAGATCTCAAAAGGAAGGGACCTGCATCTCCAAGACAGCAGTTATATATTGTGATTTTTTTAACTCACATATGCACTCAAGTTTACATTCTTTTTCTTAATTTTGGCTTCTTAAATTGTATAACCTTTTTTTTTTTTTTTTGAGAGAGAGGTAGGGAGAGAGAGAGACAGGAACATCGAGCTGCTCCTGTATGTGCCCTGACTGGGGAATCAAAAGGGCAACCTCCGTGCTATGGGATGACATTCCAATCAACTGAGCTATCCAGCCAGGAATTAATTTTTATTGATTTTTAAAGAGACAGAGAGAGAAAGGGGAGGGGGAAAGAAAGCATTCATTTGCTGTTCAACTCAGTTGTGCATTCATCAGTTGCTTTTCATGTGTGCCCTGACTGGGGATGGAACCTGTCATTTTGGGACAATGCTCTTAACTAACTGAGCTAACTGGCCAGGGCCATATAAGCTTTAGGTCCCACGAAACCTAGCTCCATTTTTGATAATCCATTTACAAAACCATTTTCACGAAGTACAAAGAGCATACAGTGGAATCTTTCCCCCAACCTATCTGATCCCTTTCCCAGTGGCAACCGATGTTAATATGTGTGACTTTCTTTATATACAGATATTTTACCTCTCCTCCCATTTCTTAGTTTTTATTTTGAATTAGTTTCAAGCTTACAGAAAAACTGAGACTAGTACACAGAACCGTTTTCTCTGGAAACACTGGAGAATAACTTGTCAAAATTGGTGTAAAATGACAATATACAAAGTTACTCAATACACCATTATTTGCAAGAGCAAAAGACTGGGAAAACACCTATGTTTAACATCTCCAATTCCAACCCACACCACAGGGTCCATTCTTATTTTTTCTCTTTCCATATCCAGAACCCTGTTCTCTGACAGTGAGAAACCTTGCTCTCATCATGACCGCCAGTCCGCAAAGATGCCACCCTCACTCTGTGGGCACCGACACCCACACGCCCTTCTCTGTGTGGATGCCTTGCTTACTCTACTTGAGCTCTGTCACCTCGCTGGGCCACTCCCCTGTGTGGATACCCTCTTCACTCCACGGTGCTGGGCCACAGCAGCCACCTCTCCCTTTGGCCTCCCACTTACACTGAACCTACCATGCCTGACTCTACATGGCTTCTGGAATAAGTTAGTTATACAGGAAGGAAGGAAAGGGTGAATGGGAAAGAGGAAGAAAAGGGGAAGAGAATGAGAAGAACTTCTACTTTTTCTGCACTAATGATAACATCTGCACCTTATTCTTATTTATGGCAGCACAATATTCCACAGTATTTTTATGGCTCACACAATACAGTTCACAGATGAACTGTGGTCTTTTTAACCAGTCTCTTATCTACGGAAACCTGTGTTTTGCCAATCTTTTGCTATTCCTAATAATATTGCATGAGTTACACAATTAATGCGACCCTAGAGCAACTGCATACATTGTAACTTTGCACATGTTAGTACACTGGTGGGATTAAATCCTAGAAATGGGTCAAAGGGTACATGACTTTGTAATTTTGATAAATATTGGCAAATAGCTGCCTACACGCATGTATAAGTAGTATGTTTAACTTATTCTTTGAATGACAGGGAATTAAAAATTTCTGGGCACATGGGATTATAAAACCAAAGCAAAACAAATACTCAAAACCCCAACCAAACAAAAAACACAACAACACAAAAAAGACCTGGAAATAAAACCCCAAACAAACCTCCCAAATCAATAAAACCAAAACCAAAATAAACCAAAGCAAAAAAGGGGAGTGGCAGCTTCTTACCTGTTGCTTCTGTGAATAGGGTCTTCTCATCTATACTTTTAATATTACAGGAAGTAAATATTTTCCTTCCTTCAATTTTATCAAGTTGGCTATTTATCACCACAACAGAACAAAGGGGGATAGGTCTGCAGGAGAAAAAATCAGTTAATATCAGATTTCTGCAACATTGAGAGATGATCAAGTGCATGACAGGGGTGGCAATTTATGATACCTGATGACAGTGGGTGCTGAGAATCCTAGATGAATGTTCCTTAAAGAGGCTGACATCAGCAGCCACTTACACCCCCTTCCTCCCAAGCACCACTGCTCCTTGGTGGCTCATGGCAATCTGGTCCCTGACTGCCCTTCCGTGTTAGAGTCAAAGGATCACCAGGGAGTCCAGCTCTGTGACGGCACAGGCTGTCCCCTCAGACCATCCAGAGCAAAGTCTGAAGGGAGCTAAAATCCTTTAAAGAAATGAAAACAGGACTATGGGATGGTACCAGTCAGCTTCTCTCATTTTCTCTGTTATAATCGAGATTTCTCACCCAATCCCTTTAGAGTAACTTTCACTAGAAAGACAACTAATAACAACAAATTGCTGGTTAGCAGCTTAATGTGTTAAAGCTAGTGCTGTCCAACAGAACTCCTGTGATGACAGAAATGTCCCATATCTAAGCTGTCCAATATAGTAGCCACAGGTGACGGAGCATTCAAAATGTGGCTCCTGTGAATGAGACCAAATCTTTAAATTTATTTAATTTTAATTAATTTATATTTCAATTTAAACAGCTACATGTGACTAGTGACTACTGTCACCTTTGGGAATCCTGGAGACATAGGAACATAAAGGAAAAGATACTCCTTTAAAGGTGATATGGTAGCTGGCAGAGCAACAGAGAGCAGGGAGATGTGTTTTTTGTGTTTCTCTAGTACCCCCACACGGGTGAAGGACCTACTCTAGGTGGAAAGGAAGTAACCACTGTGTTACCCTCTGCCCGCTCTTCCCTCCCATTTGCTTTTCCTGAATCTCAATGGAACAACCCAGCTTTACTCTTTTCTTAGGCCAGCAACATGGGATCATGTCTATGACCTCACACTCAAGCTGGCAACCCTGTGCTCAAGCTGGATGAGCCCAAGCTTAGGCCTGGGACCTCAGTGTTTCAAACCTGAAACCTCAGCATCTCTATGCACTGTGCCACCACCGGTTAGGCAAAGATGGCTCTTTGAAAAGACTAATAGTCTCTGTCAAGATATAAGAAAGTATAAAAATACTAAATAAGAGGGCTATTAAGATCAAAAGGGTACAGGACCTGGCTGGTTGGCTCAGTAATAGAGTATTATCCCAGAATGCAGAAGTCCTGGGTTTGATTCCTGGCTAGGGCACACAGGAGAAATGTCCATCTGCTTCTCCACAATTCCCCCTCTCCTTCCTCTCTCTCTCTCTCTTCCCCTCTTGCAGCCAAAGCTCCACTGGAGCAAAGTTGGCCCAGGTGCTGAGGACGGCTCCATGGCCTCCGACTCAGGCACTAGAATGGCTCTGGTTGCAACAGAGCAACACCCCAGATGGGCAGAGCATTGCTCCCTGGTGGGCTTGCTGGGTGGATCCTGGTCAGGTGCGTGCGGGGGTCTGTCTCTCTGCCTCTCTGCTTCTCACTTCAGAAAAAAAAAAAGGGGTACATTATAGATTTAGCTGAAATTAAAAAAAAAGACTACTATGAATAACTTCATGTCAATATATTTTAAAACTCAGATGAAATGAACAACTTGCAGAAAAATATGGTATCAAAATTGAAAAATAGAAAAGATTAAGAAGCCTGAATAGTTGAATAAAGAAGATACTGAGAGCCCTGGCTGGATAGCTTGGTTGGTTAGAGCATCATCCTAATACACAAAGGTTGCAGGTCTGATCCCCGGTCAGGGCACATACAGAAACAGATAGATGTTTCTCTTTCTCTCTCTAATCAGTAAATAAGTTAAAAAAAAAAAAAAAGAAAGAAAGAAAGAAAGAAAGAAGAAGAAGGGGAGGCCCCTGCAAGGGTAGGGAAAGGGCTGAGGTCTCTGGATCATTTCAGGGTTAAGTCCCTCACTGACCAGAATAACCAACCAAGACTAAATATAAACAAAGAGTCTATTGATTTAAATAAGTAAAATTTTGTGGTTGTAAGAGTAGCTAGTTTTCCTAACTAATTTACTACAGATTTTTAACAAATTTCCTTCTAATTTAACGTGGCCAGAGAACTTAGTCTGTAAGATTCTGATTCTTTAAAATTCACTGAGATTTGATTTATGGTCTAATACATGATGAATATTTGTGCTTTGGAAGAAAGTGTATTTATCTCTAATTATTGATATAGGATTCTATATACGTCCAATAAATCATACTTGTTATTGCATGGTGTTTAAGTTTTCTCTTTTCTAATTCTTTTGTCTGCTTGCTCTATCACTAATTTAAAAGTGTATTAAAATCTCCCACTATGAAAGTAACTATAAAAAAAAGTCAATTTCTTCCTCTGATTCTACTAGTTTTGTTTATATACTTTAAAGTTATTTTACTAGGTATGTACTGATTTATAGTTGTTACTATCTGCTATTGAACTGAATCTTTCATTATGAAGTATCCCACTCTATAAGTAATAATAACTTTTTAAACAGTTTATTATATATTTTTCTGATATCCCAACACCATCTTCTAGTTGGTGTTTTCCTGACATATTTTTCTTCAAACTTTTCTGTGTCCCGTTTTAGATGTATCATTAAACAGTTTATAGCTTTTTAAATTTTAAAACTCAATTTTAAAATTTCTTTCTTTGAAATAATGGTTTGGTCCATTTATACATTTAGTACAATTACTGACTTATTTCTTATTTTGGCATTCTATGTGACTCACTTTTTCTGACCTTGTTTTTTTATTTCCTTCTTCTTGCATTTTTAAAAATAAAATTTTATTGATTGATTGATTTACCTTGTTTTACTTTTCTATGGATTTAGGCTTTAGTTATTCATTCACTCACCCACTCCACTAAAAAATACAAAGATGTTCGAACATTAATTATGTTCACCTCCTCCCACACTACATGCTATTTTTGTCCAGTATTTTAGCTATCCTTTTTTTAATTCCCAGAATTTAGACATTATTATTACTTATATGTAGACTGTTTAGATTTATGTTATCTACATGTTTACTGATGTATTTGCACACTACCCCATCTTTCATCCTTCTGCCTGGTGGGATTACTCTCCTTCTTTCTCTGGTACATTCTTTAGAAGTACCCTAGGTATTGTTCTATTGTTTGTAAACTGTCTCTACTTCTGTTTAAATGAAAATGCCTTTATTCTGCCCTAATTTTTAAACTAGTTTTGCTGAGAGCATGATTCTAAGTTACATGTTTCTTTCAGGACTCTTAGGATATTTAATTATCTTCTGGCTTCCACTGTTGCTACTGATGAGCTTACTGCTAGTGTGAGGTGCCCTCTCACCTCTAAGAAACAAGGCTGCTTGCTCTGTTCAGGGTGCCCTTTTAGCCCTGACTGTTTTTAAGATTTCTTTGCCCTCAGTGTTCTTTAATTTCTCTATTATATGTCTAGATATGAATTTATTTTGATTTCTCTTGCTTGATATATGTCATGCTTTCTGTATCTCTGAAATTATGATTTTCTTTAGTTCGAGAATATGCTTGTTCATTATCTCTCCAAATATTGGATCCCTTCCATTCTCTCCACTCTATACTTTTAGGACTCTAAATAGGTCACATTAGGACGTTTCATCTGTCCTCTAAAGCGTAATCTCTATTTTATATTTTTCATCTCTTTTTTATCTTTGTGCTGGATTCAGGGTAATGTCTTCAGTTCTACATCTATGTTCACTTTCAGTTATGTTTAAATAGCTCTTTAGCTCACTGAGGGGTGCTTGTTTTTAAACAATCCCATTTTTATTTATAAAAGTTTTAGGTTCTGTGGCAAATCTGCTTCATAATTTTTATAGTTTTGTTATTGCTTTCTCTTTTTATGATTTCATCATTTTAAAATTTTTTAATTCATTTTTTTGAGAGAGAGACACAGACAGGAAAGGGGATGAGAAACATCAACGCATACGTGCCTTTTCATACGTGCCCTGAACGGGGGTGGGGGCTCTAGCAAAGTCAGTGACCCCTTGCTAAAACCAGTGACCTTGGTCTTAAGCCAGAGGCCTTGGGCTTCAAGCCAGCGACCTTTGGGCTCAAGCTAGCAACCATGGAATCATTTCAATATCCCATGCTCAAGCCAGAAACTCCACACTCAAGCTGGCAAGCCTGTGCTCAAGTTGGATGAGCCCGCACTCAAGCCAGTAACCTCAGTGTTTCATACCTGGGTCCTCAGCATCCGAGGTCATTGCTCTATCCATTGTGCTACAACTGGTCAGGCTGTGACTTCATCTTTTATTTCTTTTATAGTGTGTATCTGATTATCATGACATCGTAAGTCCCTGAGGATCTAAATCTGTTTTTCATTATTTCTGCTAATTCTCACTGACAGTGGTTATTTCCTTGTGAGTTTGACACAGGATATAGTTGTTATGAAAGGAGAATGTTCTTCAGAACCTCCTGTCTATGTTGCATAAAGTCTAACCCAGACCTTCCCAACCAATATGCCATGAATGGAATATAGAAATGCTGAGATATTGGTCTTTCAGGTGGCTAGCTACCTCTAATCATTAGATGCTTTGTCTATTTATATTAATATTATAAGTTTATCTTAATGTGTTAAGAACAAGGAAATAAATCAACATACTAAAGATGATATATGAAAAGCCCACATGTACCATCACCATACTCAATGGTCAAAGACTGAAAGTTTGTCCTTTAAGATGAGGAACATGGCAAGTATGACCACTTTTGCTACTTCTATTCAACATAGTACTGCAAGTCCTAGCCAGAACAATTAGCCCAAAAAATAAAAATGGCATTCTAATTGAAAAGAAAGAAGTATATTGTCTCTGTTCACAGATGACATCTTATTGTAGAAAACCCTCAAGATTGAACAAAAAACTGTTAGAACTAATAAATGAATTCAAAGTTGCAGGATATAAAATTAACACACAAAAATCTGTTGCATTTCTATGCATTAACAACAAACAATCTAAAAAGGAAATTAAAAAAATTTCATTTACAATAGCATCAAAAATAAAATACTTAGGAATAAACTTAACTAAGGAGGCCAAAAACTTGTCCTCTGAAAACTATAAAACATTGCTAAAAGAAATTAAAGAAGATATAAATAAATGGAAAGACATCCTGTGTTTATAGATCAAAAGATTAATATTGTTAAGATGTCAATAGTACCCAAAGCATCAACCTGCCCATCATGAAAACACATGTAGAGCAATATGATATTTTTCTGATCTTTAGTACTATTATCCATTAACAGAAATTTGGGATCTTTGTAGCTATTCCTTGTCTTGGCACAGATGTGCCTTGTTGCTGCTAGAAGAAAAAGTAATGATAACAACAACAATAATGTTAATAATAACAATAAGCTGCTAACATTTACTGAGGATTTGTTATGTGGCCAGATATCATCCTAGATGTTTACATGGATTGATTCATTTACTGCTCACAATGAGAAGTGCCTGGGGATTTATAGTCCACAGGATGGTATTTTCCTATGACCAATGTGTGAGAGATATGTAGTCTCCAGTTCCCTTGCATGCAGTAGTGCGACCCTGAGGCACACATTTCACTCCAGAGTTCCATGTACGCTTAGGCTGAAGCTCCCCTTTACAGGACTTTGAGAGCATCACTTTGGTTGACTTCCTCCCCTTCCCTGTCCTGCTTCTCCCACTGCCTTGCTCGTTTCCTCTGGGAGCACTTCCTTAATAATTACGTACACACAAATCTGTCTTAGGGTCTGTTGCCGGGGAACCTGACCTATGACATCTAAGAAGCAGAACATACCCATGAGTTTACCTTTTAAAATTGATGTTGAGATTGGCAGTCATGACAACTCCTCCGGCCCACATAGCCGACATACCAATAGTATGATCGATGATGGTTGCAATGGCACCTCCATGAAGGAATCTAGTTACAATAGGAGTGAAAAATATTTTTTCAAAGAGTCTGAAATGAGAGCATCCCTATATAATTTGCTTATGAAAGATCCACTTAGTTCATGTTCAATGTACTGAATGTCAAATATCCATGTCCTCAACTTTACTTGTTTCATACCATAATAGTATAGTTATTTGTAATAAACCAGAACTTAATTGTAATCCCATCACAAGAAAACATTAAAATATCATTTAGAAAATTTATACTAGTTTTAAATTAAACTAAAAATAAACACCATTGTTTAAAAATTTAGGAAATATTGATAAACAGAAGAAAAAGAAAAAAAATAATTAGAAGGCATCTAGTGACAAACCACTGTTAACATGTCAGCAATACTCTCTCAATTGACAGACCACTGTTAACATGTCAGCAATACTCTCTCAATTTATAATGTATTGCCTTATGTCCTATGCTTTTGTGAATTAATAATTTAATTTATTATAAACACCTTTCTTTTTTTTTGTGACAGAGACAGAGAGAGAGGGAGAGAGAGAGAGAGAGAGAGAGAGAGGGACAGATAGGGATAGACAGACAGGAAGGAAGAGATGAGAAGCATCACTTACTCGTTGTGGCACCTTAGTTATTCATTGATTGCTTTTTCATATGTGTCTTGACCAGGGGTCTACAGCAGAGCGAGTGACCCCTTGCTCAAGCCAGCGACCTTGGGTTCAAGCTGGTGAACTGTGCTCAAACCATATGAGCTCGTGCTCAATCCGGCGACCTATGGGTTTCAAACCTGGGTCCTCCACATCCCAGTCTGACGCTCTATCCACTGTGTCACCGCCTGGTCAGGGATAAACATCTTTCCATGTCAATATATATATATCTACATTACCACTTTAATGGCTTCATCCTAGTCTATGACCACATGGCAATACTGTAAGATAACAATCTTTCAGACCCACATTTCTAGGCTCTCATACTTACCCAGGTGCTCCTTGCAGGTAAGGGCCACCTTCAAACAAGCAAACTACCCTTTCTTCAGCATCATTGTAGAACATCGCATATTCAAAGCCCAGGCCATCTTCAAAGCTTCTGCAGAACAACTGAGCCTGAGACATATTTTCTTTGTTTATAACCTTTGAGGCTGTAGAGAAGTAATCTGGGTGGGTACATGAGAAACAGGTCTAAGAAAGATGCCAGGAGAGAGCTAAACATCTGTATCCTGCTAAAATAACAGGTCAGTGGATGATGGATGAAAATAAAACAGGTATAAAGTTGAAGGGAATAGGAGGATCCCAGAGAAACAGAATATGAGATATTTGCCCTTTATAGAATTAACAGCCTGACTGGAGACACAGTAAACACAAATGAAATCAAAACAAGGTACTTACTCATACATGACAATCAGGAAATATGTTATATAAATGAAGTGAATAAAACACTAAGGTGTACACAGAAACTCTTCTTGGAATAAATGTGGTTTAAATGGGATTTAAAGAAAACAAATAATGTGACAGTAGGGAGAAGGTTTTCCTCGCAGATATGAGTTTAGCCTGAGCAGAACATAGTTATCATACTGGATCAGAAACCGGTCTAGTTCAGCCTAATATTCCATGTGATTATGACTCTAAGTCACCAATCATGGGGTTAGAATCATTAGGGTTTATAAAATCAAATTAGTGAGGTATAACCAAACCTTATTATTATTATTATTTTGTGACAGAGACAGAGAGAGGGACAGACAGATAGGAAGGGAGATTGATGACAAGCATCAATTCTCCATTGCGGCACCTCAGTTGTTCATAGATTGCTTTTTCATATATGCCTTGACTACAGCAGAGCAAGTGACTCCCTGCTCAAGCCAGCGACCTTTGGGCTCAAGCCAGTGACCATGGGGTCATGTTTATGATCCCATGCTCAAGCCAGTGACCCCATGCTCAAGCTGTTGAGCCTGTGCTCAAGCTGGATAAGCCCACACTCAAGCTGGCAACCTCAGGGTTTTGAACCTTGGTCCTCTGTGTCCCTGTCTGATGCTCTATTCACTGCGCCACCGCCTGGTCAGGCTAACCAGACTTTAAAAGAAACAGAATGCTTCACATATATACTAGGGAAGTACCAGTACATTTGTTTTTCAATTAGACAACTGTGCACAAGTTGTATGTATTAGGTCGTGAGTCAAAATGCAGAGCACTTTAAAATAAAGACTGAAGGGCCTGATCAGGCGGTGGCGCAGTGGATAGAGCGTTGGACTGGGATGCAGAAGACCCAGGTTCCAGACCCCGAGCTCGCCAGCTTGAGCACAGGCCCATCTGGCTTGAGCAAAAGCTCGTCAGCTTGGACCCAAGGTTGCTGGCTCCAGCAAGGGGTTGTTTGGTCTGATGAAGGCTCGCGGTCAAGGCACATGTGAGAAAGCAATCAATGAACAACTAAGGTGTTGCGACGGCAATGAAAAACTAATGATTGATGCTTCTCACCTCTCTCCGTTCCTGTCTGTCTGTCCCTATCTATCCCTCTCTCAGACTCTCTCTGTGTCCCTGTAAAAGAAAACAAACAAAAAAACAAAAAAAGACTGAAGGTTTTGCTCTGAAGGATGGCATATTTGTCCTTTCATACATCTTCTTTCCTCCCTCCCTCCCTCCCTCCCTCCCTCTCTCCACTCCCTCCCTCCATTCTTTCTTTGTTTTCTCTTTCTTTTTTTCTTTTTCTTAGATTTTTTACATTTGATTTTTAGGGGGAGGGGGAGAGAGAGGGAGAGAAAAATAGGGTAGAAGCAGGAAGCATCAACTTGTAGTAGTTGCTTCCTGTATGTGCCTTGACCAGGCAAGCCCAGGGCTTCGAACAGGAGACTTTAATGTTCCAGGTTGATGTTTTATCCACTGCACCACCACAGGTCAGGCGTTTCATATCTATTTCAAAATTTAATTCTCAAAACACTTTCTTTCATAGTTCATTGCAACTTGCCAAGCATAACATTGTCTAAGTTTTTTCATCGCTACTAACTTGACATTTACTAACATTGTGTCCCACCTATATATGGAATCATACAACCTGCATTTTAACGATCTCCAGATGCTTCATATTCATATTAAAATCTGAGGCACTGATCTTTGAAGACATGGGATAACACTGAATGTTGCAGAGGAGTACCATGATCAGATCTACATTTTTAATTACTCTGCCAGCTTGATGAAAGGAGGGATTTGAGGGGAATGAGAAAGGTGAATGTGGCTCTGGCTGGTGGCTCAGTGGATAGAGTGTTGGCCTGGCATATGGACATCCTCGATTTGACTCCTGGTTAGGACACACAGGAGAAGTGACCATCTGCTTCTCCCCTCCCTCTCCAGCTTCTTTCTCCCTCTCCAGCTTCTTTCTCTCTTCCCCTTCTGTAGCCAGTGGGAGCTTGGAAGTTCCCTTCTGATTGCTTTTGTCTTTCTCTCACTGAAATAGAAGGCAAGATCAGCTGAGAGTGAGGCTTAAGGAGAAAGTAGGAAATAATCATCAAGGAGAGCAGAATAGGGAATAGATGAGGGAAAAACAAAATATGATTTTCAAGCAACATTAAGGGCTTATTGGAGGTTGTATTTCTTTTTATAAAACCACCACAATCTTCAAACCACTTCTTAAAATGTGTTTAGATTAAAAAATAATGAGTAAATTAGGAAATAATTGTATAAGCTCCATGAGGTCAAGAACCCTATTGTGTAACAGACCTATTTCAGGAACACAACACTTGGCATTGCACAGATGCTCAACAGTTAGTTGTTAGATGAATAAATACTGGATGCTCCAAATCAAAAGAAATCAAAGATGTCTTTACAAGCTGAGTCTAAAAATGAAGAGAGTAATACAGAGTTTTTCAGTTAGGCTCATTAAGTCAGCCACATACGTACAGAAGCGGGGAAACAACTCAAGTGAAAGACATAGGGTGTTGGTTGACTGTCAATCAGTGTGATGTGGCTACTTAACTAATGCTAATGTCTAATTCTGCATGGAAAGACCTTAAGTTGAGTTCAATTTTAGTTCTGGAAATCAGACACTAGGAATTCTGAGAAGCTAAAACATGTCCTGGGAAAAAGCAACCAGAAGTGTGAAGAAGACTGAAATACCTTCTTGGAGAGATGCCTAAAAACAACAGAGAAGACTGGCATGGCAATGAGAATTGGCTGGTACACAGGAGTGAGATGCATGTACCTAATTTCTACATGTAAAAGGATCTCAAGTGAAGCTCACACTGATTATACTCATAGAGATTATACTCACTGTGTGTTCCTAGATGGTAGAACTCAACAAATACTCACTGTGTGTTCCTAGATGGTAGAACTCAACAAATAGGTGAAAGTTATAGCTCAATATAGTCTAAGAAAAAAATCACTAATGATTAGAACTGTCCAAAATGGAAAAGCCCTTTTCCCCCAAGTACCCCATGATTGGAGGGGTTCAAGTTAAGTCTGGATATCTGGCTGGCTGTATGGGTTTAATGTAAAAAGCAAGAGAGGACAAAAAAGGTGAGATTGTAGTAGTGGTTCCCAACCTTTCATTCTGAAGCAACTGAGGGAGCGCCCTGTCATTTCTTTAACAGCAGTGGCTTTATAAAGATAGTGCTGGATGGTGAGCTCCACGAGGGTGGCACCTCATTTGTCTTCTTCATTTCTATACCCCACTGTGTGATAGCACAGTGTCTGTCACACAGTAGGTGCTCCATAAATATTTGTGTAAGAAAGGATAGTGATTCTAAAGAGAGAAAATGAGGAAGTAGCAATGGAGACAAAGAACCCTCCCCTTATGTGATCTTGATGGTCTCCTTGCATCTCCAGACTAAATGATCCTCTAGGTCCCAGCACTCACATTCTGTTTATCTATTTATCCTGATTTGATTAATCTATTTATTTATTTCAATAGCTATGTACATTAAAACTCTTTAAATAGCGGTTTGTTTAACATTTTTAGGTCATGAACTCTTAAGAATCTTTTGTCCGTGACAGAGACAGAAGGATAGATAGAGACAGAAAGAGAAAGAGATGAGGGGCATCAATTCTTTATTTTTGTTTTTATTTATTTTTTATATTTTTCTGAAGTGAGAAGCAGGGAGGCAGAGAGACAGACTCCTGCATGCCCCCAACTGGGATCCACCCAGCATGCCCACTAGGGGCAACGCTCTGCCCATCTGGGCCGTTGCTCGGTGGTAACCAGAGCCATTCTAGCACCTGAAGCGGAGTCCATGGAGCCGTCCTCAGCATCCGCGGCCAACTTTGCTCCAATGGAGCCTTGGCTGCGGGAGGGGAAGAAAGAGATAGAGAGAGGGGAAAGGGTGGAGAAGCAGATGGGTGCTTCTCCTGTATGCCCTGGCCGGGAATTGAACCCAGGACTTCCACACACTGGGCTGATGCTCTATCACTAAGCCAACTGGCCAGGGCTTGAGAAGCATCAATTCTTCATTGTGGCACCTTAGTTGTTCATTGACTGCTTTCTCACATGTGCCTTGGGGGGAACTACAGCAGAGCAAGTGATCCCTTGCTCAAGCCAGCAATCTTGGGCTCAAGCCAGAAACCATGGGGTCATGTCTATAATCCCACGCTCAAGCTGGGGACCCGTGCTGAAGCTGGTAAGCCTGTGCTGAAGCTGGATGAGCCCGTGCTCAAGCCGATGACCTCGGGGTTTTGAACATGGGTTCTCTGTGTCCTAGTCCCATGCTCTATCCACTGTGCCACCACCTGGTGAGGCTTAAATTAGACTTGCATTTAAAACAAAAACTTGCAGTAAGAGAGAGAGAAAGGAGAGCGAGAAGGGTGGAGAAGCCCATGGTCGCTTCTCCTGTGTGCCCTGATCGAGAATGGAACCTGGGACTTCCACACGCTGGGCTGACGCTCTACCGCTGAGCCAACTGGCCAGGGCTTCTTTACCTTTAAAGTAATCTGCCTAGAAAACAAAGATTTTCTTACCAAAATAAATTCCTGTGTTTCATATTGTCTTTATCAAATCTTTTAAAATTATTTATTTTATTTTTATTTTTTTTAGGTGAGAGGAGGGGAGATAGTGAGGGAGACTCCCACATGTACCCCAACCAGAAATCACCAGCAACCCTATCTTGGGCCAATGCTAGAGTACCAAGCTATTTTTAGTACCTGAGGCTGATGTACTTGGACCAACCAAACTATTCTGAGCACCCGGGACCACAGTTGAACCAACTGAGCCACTGGCTGAGGGAGGGAAAGAGGGAGAGAAGGGGGAGAGGGAGCAGGGGAGAAGCAGATGGTTGCTTCTCCCATGTGCCCTGACCAGAAATTGAAGCCAGTACGTCCTTACGCAGGGCCAACACTCTATCTACTGAGCAACTGGCAAGGGCCTTTAAAAATATTTTTATTTATTGATTTTTAGAGAGAGGGAGAGAAAGATATACATCTATTTGTTCCACTTATTCATGCAGTCATTGGTTGACTCCTGTATGTGCCCTAACTGGGAATTGAACCCACAACCCTGGAATGTTAGGATGGTCTAACCAACAGAACTACCTTGGCAGGGCCTATCAGGTCTTTGATTACTTAAGAAAACTGAGTTTTTTTCTACAAAAAGAGCTATGGTGTTTTTTTGTTTTTCATTTTAAATTATGTAACTTTTTGTGTTTGCCTTTGAAATCTTTTTTACACTTTGGTTAAGTACATAATTATTGTAGGTTTTGTTTCAGTGACCTGTGATCCTGTTTAACCAAGTATTTTAAACCTTTTGATATTTTTGACAATCTTCCCAAAATAAAATTCTAAATAAAATCTTTTTGACCTAGAAGTAACTTTCAGAGGGCCCTTGGAACATCAAGAGATTTGATCTCTCTACTTATAAAAGAAAGATTTTAAACTATTTAGGCCTATTTGATATTTTAAATTATACATGGAGCACTGTCAAATAAAAAGTGATGTTTAGTCTGACTGGTGGTGGCTCAGTGGACAAAGTGTCAACCTGAGATGCTGAGGTCCCATGTTTGAAACCCTGAGGTCTCGGGCTTGATTGCAAGCTCACCAACTTGAGTGCAGAGTCACTAGCCTGAGCATGGGACCATCAGTATGGTTTACTGGCATAAAAATGGGATCATCGACATGATCCGATGGTCACTGGCTTGAACCCAAAGTTTACTTACTGGTTTGAAGCCCAAGTTTGCTGGCTTGAGCAAACGGTCACTGGCTCGGTTTTAGCCCCCTGGTCAAGGCATGTATAAAAAGCAATCAATGAACAACTAAAGTGCTACAACTATGAATTGATGCATCACGTCTCTCTCTCTTATGCTAAAAATAAATAAAATAAATAAAAAGGAAAAAAATCATTGAAAATATGAACAATAAAATGGCAATAAATACATATTTATCAATAATTGAACCTAAAAAATAAATGAACAAGCAGAACAGAAAAAGACTCATAGATACAGAAAACATTTGATAGTTACCAGATGGGAGAGAGGTATGGAAGGGGGGGTAAATGTAATTAAAAAATAAAAAATAATTTAAAATTTTAATTATATGGGGCTGAATAAATTGATGAGAATGATTACAACTTTGTATGACTTCGAAACACTTTTTCCAGATTTAAGAAAAACTTTTTTTTCTCTTGCTCTTTTTTTTTTTTTATTACAGGGATAGAGAGAGAGTCAGAGAGAGGGATAGATAGGGACAGACAGACAGGAATGGAGAGAGGTGAGAAGCATCAATCATTAGTTCTTTATTGCCATTGCGACACCATAGTTGTTCATTGATTGCTTTCTCACATGTGCCTTGGCCGCGGGCCTTCAGCAGACTGAGCCACCCTTGCTGGAGCCAGCTACTTTGGGTCCAAGCTGATGAGCTTTTTTATTTTGCTCAAGCCAGATGGGCCTGCGCTCAAGCTGGCGAGCTCGGGGTCTCGAACCTGGGTCTTCCGCATCCCAGTCTGATGCTCTATCCACTGCACCACCGCCTGGTCAGGCTTCTCTCTTAAGCTAGCTATACCTTACAGCAATTTAGTAAAGTATACTTTTATAAACATAATTGAAACAATACCTTTCTCCCTATCTGATCGCTCCAGAATTTGGAAACTCTTACTGAGTATTTTTATTTTCATGGTCATATAGTTATTTACAGATCTGTTCTCTTTATTCCAAGACATAATTGGAAACATCAGTTATATTATCAAAGCTTTGACTGGAATGTCATACTTGAGGATAATGTGCATAGAATCAGATATGACCAGACAGCTTCAAGGAACTAAGATTGATTTTATGAAGCCAATAAAGCCCCCTTTGGAAAACTAGCTAGTATCTTGCTTACAGGGCTCCTGGCTTTACAGGTAAGTAAGGAGGTCACCTCCTGGCAGGCCCAGGAACTTCAAGACATTTTGGGGATCCTGAGAAGAAAAGAATCGTCCCAAATCTATCAGTATTGCCAACAAAGACAGTGAGTTCTTGGCTTGGTTTCCTAGTATTAATAGATTTTCAGAAGTCCAAACTGAGATTCCTTGTAAAAACTAAAAAAATCTAGTGCCAAAGGCACTATACTTATTGTACTTATGTAAATAATCAGCTTAATTTAGGTCACATTTAAATGACACTAAATTTATTTTGCAAACTAATGGTCTTCCTGTGATTTTATCTCTAATAGAAAAGCGGTGACTGCAGAGAGGAAAATTATTTTTCAGTAACACACTTTTGTGGATATCAGATCCTACTGCTGTTCACTGTCTTTGAGGTTTTGTTATCTACTTGAAAACTGGCCTGGTATTTTTCTAGTCATCTATCTGGACCCTAAATTTTTCTAGTTTCTTCCACCACCTGGCTATTACTCTCCAAACTAATATTTCCAGCTTTCTCCCACCCTTTTTTTGTTTGTTTGTTTGTTTTTTGTTTTTATTTATTTATTTTAGAGAGGAGAGAGAGAGAGAGAAAGAGAAAGGGGGAGGAGCAGGAAGCATCAACTCCCATATGTGCCTTGACCAGACCAGTGCAGGGTTTTGAACCGGGAACCTCAGCGTTCCAGGTCGACGCTTTATCCACTGCGCCACCACAGGTCAGGCTCTCCCACCCTTTTTACTTGGAATCACTAAAAACAAAAACTGCTTTTCCTGAAGCCCTACAAACTGAAGCTGGACAACGTGATATAAGCTTCAGAGAAATCACCACAACAAGCTCATAAATGGACAACAAACTCGCCTGTTGCTGTGTGGGCTACTCAGAGATTTTTCTGGAAGGAACACTTAATGATATCACCAGAGACATTCAAACTGCAAACCAGGAAAATCTGTCAGAGTGCCACTGCCTGCCCTCACTCCATCTGAAGACAGCATCTAGAAATCTTCTAGACTAATCGCCTATAAGTTTACACCTGACCATAAGACACACCTAGGGTTTTAGGGAGGAAAATAAGAAAAAAAATATTCTGAACCAAAAGATGTGTTAAAATATTTAATAAAATACCATATTTTTCGCTCCATAAGACGCACGGGCATTTCCCCCTCCACTTTATTGGGGAAAAAGTGCGTCTTATGGAGCGAAAAATACAGTAGTTTGTTTTAACTATTAATCTTTGTTTTTCTTTTGTTTCTATAGAAATGACTCATAAAATACACAATTGCTCACACCATTTAGAGCCTACTTGCAATAATGTATCCTGAAATGACACAACTGTTGAACTGGACTGACCTTTTCTCGGGACTAAGAAACTGGTTCAACAAGATGAAGTAATCTACCAACTAAGCTTCTGGAATGTAACACTTCTTGGAGAAGCTTCAAAGTCAGGGAATGAAGGATAGCAGAATATGCCACCCCAAAATCTGGCTCTGGTATCAGGATTATTTTGAGAAACAGCAGCTAAAAGAGAAGCTCTGAAACTAGAACAGAAGTTAACCGTCTGTGAGGAGTATTTACATTTATGAAGAAAATCTCCATTTGTAAGGGCATGTCCCCCTCTGTACCAGAAAGAGAAGACTAGCTATAAATCAGAAGAATCTTATCAGTGGAGAAAGCACCTACTTAAATTTGCTTAACAAACCTTACCCTTGTTTGCCATGCTTTCCCTGGTAATCTCCCACAACTATTTCCCTCCTTATGCCTTTCTTTTGTCATTAGCTGAAGATGGTATATTTTTTATTTTTAAAAGTTTATTTTTTTATTTTAGAGATGAAGGGAGAGATAGAGAGAAAGAGAGAGGAAGAGGAACATCGATCTGTTCCTGCATGTGCCCTGACTAGGGATTGAACTGGCAAAGTCTGTGATTTGGGACGATACTCCAACCAACTGAGCTAAAGATGGTATTTAAACTGATGGCTTAGGAATGATGTCAGAATAATGGCTATGTGAGAGATACCCTTGATCTGTCCCCTTGAAATTTCAACAAATTGAACAGCTATAACTCAGCAAAGAAACTCCAACTGGACTTGTAGGATTGCCCGAAAAATCTGTGCACTGAGTCAACTAAAGGTAGGAAGGGTAAAAACTGAAGTTGAAGGCTGACCTGTGGTGGCGCAGTGGATAAAGCATCAACCTGGAACACTGAAGTCACTGGTTCAAAACCCTGGGCTTGCCCAGTCAAGGCACATATGGTAATTGATACTTCCTGCTCCTCTCCCTTCTCTCTCTCTCCCTCCTTCCCTTTTCTAAAATAAATAAATTAAAAATAAAAAAGAAGCACTAGGGGTCAGGCTCTGGAGAAGGGAGAGGCCTGGACTGTCTGGGTGTAAAGCCAGTAGCCAGGGCCACCATCAGAGCTGCCTGGCCAGTGCAGGTTCACATTAGATTCGAACAGTCGGTAATGAAACACTGGAGCCAAGTACTGGTGAGCCATCAGCTTTAATTCTAGCTTGCACCCAGCGGGCAAGCAAAAACACACACTGGGCTTCAAAACCCACTCATTCAGTGCTCACAAAGCTACTGACTTATCCGAGTTTCCTAGAATCAAAGGTTTCTAGCTCACCAGACTTATTCACCTCTGTTCCCCATCTCCTCCAGCACAAACTCTTAACAAACTGGCTTCTCCCTCAGCATTCTGCCATCTTGGCTGCTTCTTCTCCTCCATGTTGCCTTAATCTGCTCTCCTCTCTAATACCTCAGGAACCAAGCGAGAGCAAGCTCCCGGCCTGCCCCACTTTATAGTGTAGAATCACAACCTCCAATCCAATTACACAAACAAGGAAGTCTCCAAAACAAAGCCACCCATCCGAGACACAATGGGATTCCTCAGGAGAGTGCACCACCCTACATCATCCAATCAGTCAAGGGTGTGGAGAAGAGCTTACTCTTAAAACTAAGCCTTAGGCTATAACGATCCAGCCTGCCCACAGCCTGTCCCAGAACACACATTAATATCAACGAACTTCCATGTGAGCAGCTCCATCTTTAATAAAGTGAGCATAATATATTTTATCTGCCCAACACTGGGTCTTCTTCTGCCTGGAGAAGTAAAGAGATTAGGGGGCATTTGGAGAGATACTGAACCAAAGTGGTAGCAGAGTGTGGGGTCATCACCAGTGTTCCCACACTCTGCTGGCAGCCTGCACTCAGGACAGAAACACAAAAATACAAAGGGCACTCCTCCAACCTTCTAGATCCTGCCTCCCTCCCCTCACTACTTATGGAAAGTAGCAGAGACATACTCCACAGCTAGTTCTATAGGGCCATTCTTATCCCTGAAGAACAGAGGTGTCTGTTGAAGACACAGGGAGGAATACCCGCAGGCCTGAGATCACCACTGCTGAAGCTGTAAACCCCACAGTACACCCTACTCATCATTGTCACCTCAGCCCTGCCTCTGTCATTTCCATAGCAGCTTCTCAAAGAAAGTCAGCCTGGAATTTTAAAGAGCTAAAACTTGTAATCCAGTGCCACCTACTAGAAAAACATAGAAAATTCTCTTGGAAGTGTTCCTTTTCTGTTTGGTTTTTTCTTTTGGGGGGGGAGGGGATTCTTCTAATTTTTTGTTTTTCTTTAGGGTTTTTTTGTTGTTTTGTTTGTTTTAGATGATTATTTTTTTACTTTTGTTCTTTGGTTTCTTTTTCTTATTTTTTATATTATCTTTTGTCGTTTTAGCTTGATTTCTTAACAATAACACCCTCAATGACATCAAGGCAGAAAAGAACTAATACCATGGCTATGCAAGCAAGAGAATCCAGTTCAGAAAGAAAATGAAACATCATTAAAAAGCAATCTCAATTACATGGTAATCTTGCAGTTAAATGATAGAGAATTCAAAATTAAAGTTCTGAAATTCTTAACAAGATGCAAGAAAACACTGATTGGCAATTTAATGAACTCAGAAAAAAAACGAGTACCTCATCAAGGACATCAAAACTTTAAAAACAGATGAAGAACTCAATACATGAATTGAAAAATGAGCTAGCAAGTTTAGCTAATAGAACAGGCCAGATAGAGGAGAGAATCAGTGACATTGAAGGCAGGCACCTAGAGATGATAGAGAGGGAAGAGAGAGACTTAAAAAAAAAGGGGGTCTATGAGAATTGTCTGACTCCATCAGAAAGAGGAATGCAAAAATAATGGGTACATCAGAAGAAGATGAGAGGGAGAAGGGTATGGAGAGCATATCCAAACAAATAATTGATGAGACGTTCCCAAGCCTATGGGAAGATCCCAAGTAAACAACCTAACATCACATCTTTTTTTTTTTTTTTTTTTTTTTACAGGGACAGAGAGAGAGAGTCAGAGAGAGGGATAGATAGGGACAGACAGACAGACAGGAAAAAAGAGAGATGAGAAGCATCAATCATCAGTTTTTTGTTGTGACACCTTAGTTGTTCATTGATTGCTTTCCCAGATGTGCCTTGACCGTGGGCCTTCAGCAGACCGAGCCACCCCTTGCTCGAGCCAGCGACCTTGGGTCCAAGCTGGTGAGCTTTTTGCTCAAGCCAGATGAGCCTGCACTCAAGCTGGTGACCTCAGGGTCTCGAACGTGGGTCCTCCGCATCCCAGTCTGAAAGCTCTATCCACTGTGCCACCTCCTGGTCAGGCACATCTTAAGGAACTAGGAAAAGAAAAACAAAGGCAACCCAAAGTTAGTAGAAGAAAGGAAATAGTAAAAAATAGAGCAGAACTAAATGAAACAGAGAAAAAAAACCTATAGAAAAAATTAATACAACAAAGAGCTGGTTCTTTGAAAAGAACAATAAAATTGACAAACCCCTGGTTAGCCTCACTAAGGAAAAGAGAGAGGACTCATATAAACAAAATCCGAAACGAAAGAGAAGAAATTACAACAGACATCAAAGCTATATAAAGGATAACAGTAGAATACTATGAAAAATTATATGCCACTAATTCAACAATCTAGATGAAACAGATAATACTGGGGAACAAAATTTTTGTTGCCTCCACAAAAACACATGTTCTTACCTAATTCGAGTGTGCTGATCTCAAACCTGACATTAGTTTTTCTCTGTAAGTTGCAGTTTTTTTCAATTCAAGATTTAGGTTTTCATCTTATTGTAAAATTTTCAACATTTAGTTTAACATAATGAAGTAGAATGTCTTCTTGGGCATCATCTTTGTGAAAATATAATAATTTATAAATGCAGTTAATACACTAAAAGATATGATTGCATCAGAATTTGTCTACAATTTGAAATGGAACATATTCAAACACTTATTTCAATCATAAAATTTGCGCAAAACTTATTTAAATTCTATTCAGGCAAAAATTTGCATTTGTAGCTCTTGCGTTTGTGTACTTGTTGAGGACAATCTCATTTGATGCTCTAGCAGTAGTCTGCCATCATATTTCTGTCCCAACACCCCAATAACGCTCTTCCATCGTCTTCAAATCTGGATGAAAGCATTCTCCCTGCTCATCACTAACAACTCCAAGATTTTCAGGAAACTTATCAAGGTGACTGTTCAGGAAGTGAATCTTAATGTTCATGTTACATCCAATGTCACGTAAAGCCAACAGCATCCTTTGAACCAGAAGTTCATAGTTTTCTGCTTTTTTGTTGCCAAGGAAGTTCTTTGTAACTCCACAAAAGACTGCCATGCTGCTTTCTCCTCCTTATTCACCTTCCTGGCAAATTCTTTGTCATGTATGAGGGTTCGAATTTAAGGTCCATCAAATACACCTGCTTTTATCTTCTCGAAAGACAAGGCAGGAAAAGCAGAAATAATATGTTGAAAGCATTCAGTTTCTCTATTCAGAGCCTAAACAAACTGCTTCACTAAGCCAGGTTTGATGTGAAGTGGGGGAAAAATGATCCTGTCTCAATTAACTATAGGTTCATTCACAATATTTTGCATTCCTACTTCCAGAGCTTCACGTTTCGGCCACTCCTTCTATGTCCAGTGTTTCTCCCGAGCTCAGCTATCCCACAAACACAGAAAGCAAGGATACTTTGTGAAACCTCTATGTTGTCCTAGCAGGAAATTTACCGTTTTTTTTCTTTAATTTTTCTTTTTATTTTATTTTATTCATTTTAGAGTGGAGACACAGAGTGAGAGAGAGAGAGAAAGAGAGAAAGGGGGGAGGAGCTGGAAGCATCAACTCCCATATGTGCCTTGACCAGACCAGTGCAGGGATTTGAACTGGCGACCTCAGTGTTCCCAGGTCGACGCTTTATCCACTGTGCCACCACAGGTCAGGGGAAATTTACCGTTTTAAGATCTACACAAATGATCCAGTTATGCTCCTCATACTTTAGTAAGTCGAGGACAATTTTTATGTCATTATCATCTTCTCGCAGATGAGTTGAATAACCAATTGGAACTGCTGAATAAACATTACCGCTGTGTAGAACACATTTCAGAGTCTGTTTAGAGCTGTCAAGAAATAGCCACCGTTCTGTTAGACTGTAAGTGGTAACACCTAGCTGGCTGAGAAGACTACTGATATCATGACAGTAAACAAAGTGTTTGTCTTCGGGAAAAAAGTCCACAAAAATTTGTTCATGATTCCTGAAATGGGATACTTTAGCTGATCGGTGAAGTCCATTCTTTTCTTAAAGCCTGGAGGCTAATAACTCAGCTGCTTTCTTTAATAGGCCCAAATGTCTTACTAAGTCATTCAGTTCGGGCTGGCTAAACTGCTGAGAGGTTAATGACTGCTTGGCATCAGAAGAAGACGCTTCAGATTCTAGAACCATTTCCTCATGCATCTTATCAAAATACACTTGATCACCATGTTCACTTTCTTCATCCTTAGAAGAAATAAAACCATTGAACACTGGAACCGGGAGTGTCTCAGAGAGTGGGATAGGTCGTATTGCTGAAGGAATATTAGGATATGCGATCATATGCCATTTTTTCTTGCCGATGCCCTTTGTATGGATCAGACAGAAATAACAGTCACTGCTGTGGTCCTTAGGTTCACACCAAACCATGGGAATACCAAAAGGCATTCCTTTGCATTTTCTTTTTGTCCAGTCAGAAGCATTTCCTCGCAATTATGACACACAATATGAGGAGCCCAATTCTTCTCTTGATCGCCAAGGGGAACTTGAAAATAGGCAATATATGCACGCTTCACAAATGACGAAATATTGCGCCTTTGACGTTGAAGTATGTAGCAGTCACATATATAACAGAAGGTGTCAGGACTATTCTTACATTTACGCCTATTCAAAGAAGCCATGATTCAATCTTAAAACAAAGTAAGAGGGTATTTTTATTAGATAATAACTTTTTTATTAATCTTTTTTTTTTTTTTTTTTTTTTTTTTTTACAGGAACAGAGAGTCAGAGAGAGGAATAGACAGACAGGAACGGAGAGAGGTGAGAAGCATCAATCATTAGTTTTTCGTTGCTGTCGCAACAACTTAGTTGTTCATTGATTGCTTTCTCACAAGTGCCTTGACTGTGGGCCTTCAGCGGATGGAGCAACCCCTTGGACCCAGTGACCTTGGGTCCAAGCTGATGAGCTTTTGCTCAAGCCAGATGGACCCGCACTCAAGCTGGCGAGCTTGGGGTCTCGTACCTGGGTCTTCTGCATCCCAGTCCGATGCTCTATCCACTGCGCCACCGCCTGGTCAGGCTAGATAATAACTTTTTACATTTAAAAACAACTACAATTATGTAAAAGTGATGTTTGTAAAACCTTAACTGCCTTGTGGTTATGTTCAATTTAAGAGTCGTTGCCTTTAACTCCAATTTAAAAACCAATGCATGCCATTAACTGTAACAAAAAGAAATAAAATTGCATAAAAACTAGAGAATGTACCAAAACAAAACAAAACAAAACAAAACAAAAAACGGATTTCAGATTTGGAATAAGCGATGCAGAAATATATAGAAAAAGTTCTAAAACCTCATGCAACAGAAAATGAAAAAAATTTTGTTCTCCAGTGCAAACAAACTTATAAGTTCCTAGAACTATACAATCTTCCTAGACTGAGTCACAAAGAAGTGAAAAACCCATAAGCAGGGAGGAAATAGAAAAAACTATCAAAAACCTTCCTAAAAATAAAAGTCCAGGACCAGATGGTTACACTAGTGAATTCTACCAAACATTCAAAGATTTGATACCAATCCTTCTCAAAGTCTTTCAGAAAATAAAAGAAACAGAAATACTCCCCACATTCTATGAGGCCAACATAACCTTCATACCAAAACCTGACAAGGACAACACAAAAAGAAAACTACAGACCAATATCTCTAATGAATACAAATGCAAAAATCCTGAACAAATACATGCAAATCGAATACAACAACATATTAAAAAAATACATAATGATCAAGTGGGATTAATTCCAGGAGCACAAGGATGGTTCAACATATGCAAATCCATCAATGTAATATACCACATCAACAAAACAAAGGACAAAAATCATATGATTGTATCAACAGATGCAGAAAAGGCATTCAATAACATACACATCCCTTTATACAGTGTGTCCGTAAAGTCATGGTGCACTTTTGACCAGTCAACCAGTCAAAAGTGCACCATGACTTTACGGACACACTGTATTTAAAACACTCAAAAAATAAGAATAGAAGGAAAGTACCTCAACATAATAAAGGCCATATATGATAAACCATCAGCCAATATTATACTACAGTATATGGTGAATAACTGAAAGCTTTTCCTCTAAAATCAAGGACAAGGCAAAGATGTCCACTCTCTCCACTCTTATTCAACATAGTACTAGAAGTCCTAGCCAGAGCAATTAGGTAAAAGAAAGAAATAAAATGCATGCATATTGGGAAAGAAAAAGTAAAGGTATCGCCTGACCAGGCGGTGGCGCAGTGGATAGAGCGTTGGGCTGGGATGCAGAAGACCCAGGTTTGAGACCCCAAGGTCGCCAGCTTGAGCGCGGGGCCCATCTGGCTTGAGCAAAAGCTCGCCAGCTTGGACCCAAGGTCACTGGCTCCAGCAAGGGGTTGCTCGGTCTGCTGAAGGCCCGCGGTCAAGGCACATGTGAGAAAGCAATCAATGAACAGCTATGGTGTTGCAACGGCAATGAAAAACTAATGATTGATGTTTCTCACCTCTTTCTGTTCCTGTCTGTCTGTCCCTATCTATCCTTCTCTCTGACTCTCTCTCTCTGTCCCTGGGGGGGGAAAAAAAAAAAAAGTAAAGGTATCACTTTTTGCAAATGACATGATCCTGTATATAGAAAACCCCAAAGACTCCCCCCAAAACTATTAGAAACAATAAACAAATATAGTAAAGTTGCAGGATACAAAATCAATATATAAAAGTCTACTGCTTGCCTATATGCCAACAATAAAACTTCAGAAAATGAATTGGAAAAAAATCCCTTCTATAATTACAACAAAAATAAAATACATTGGAATAAACTTAACAAAAGATGTGAAAGACCCATTTCTGAAAACTAAAATGCATTATTAAGCAAAGTTGAAAAAACACAATGAAGTGGAAAAATATTCCATGTTCATGGATTAGAAGGATCAACATAGTTAAAATGGCCATATTACCCAAAGCAATAAACAAATTTATGCAATCCTCATTAAAATCTCAATGTCATTTTTTTTTAAAGAAATAGAACAAAAAAATCACCAGATTTGTATGGAACCATAAAAGATCCTGACTGGCCAAAACAATCCCGAGAAAAGAGAATGGAACTGGAGGTGTCACACCACTTGACTCCAAATTATACTACAGAGCCATGATAATTAAAACTGCATGGTATTGGCAGAAAACAGACATACAGACCAATGGAACAGAATCGAGGACCCAGAAATATATATATGGACAAATAAATATATATGAACTAATTATCTTTGCCAAAGGAGCCAAAAGCACACAATGGAGAAAGGAAGCCTCTTCAATAAATGGCGCTGGGAAAACTGGAAAGCCACATGCAAAACAATGACACTTGACTAGTTTGTCCCCATGCACAAAAATTAATTCAAAATGAATCAAAGACCTAAATATAAGATCTGAAACAATAAATTACTTGGAAGAAAACATATGTTCTAAACTTATGGACCTTGGCCATAGAGAATATTTTATATATTTGACCCCAAAGGCAAGGGAAGTAAAGGCAAAAATAAATGAATGGAACTATATCAAAATAAAAAGCTTCTGCACAGCAAAAGAAATAGACAACAAAACAAAAAGGTAGACAACCAAATGGGAGATGATATTCACAAACAACAGCTGTGATAAGGGGTTAGTATCTAAAATATATACAGAACTCAAAAAGCTCAGCAACAAACAAAAAATCCAACTAAAACATGGGGAAAGGACCTGAACAGACACTTCTCCCAAGAAGACATACAAATGGCCAATAAACATGAAAAGATGCTCATCTTTGCTAGTTATTAGAGAAATGCTAAGTCAAAACTACAATGAGATGCCACCTCTCAATGTTAGACTGGTTGTTATCAACAAGACAAGTAATAACAAGTGTTGGAGAGGGTGTGGAGAAAAAGGAATCTTCATTCACTGCTAGTGGGAATATAAACTGGTACAGTCATTATGGAAGACAGTATGGTGCCACCTCAAATGATTAAGACTAGAATTAACATATGACCAGCTATTCCTCTACTGGGTATCTACCCAAAAAACTCAAAAATGTTGGTACACAGAGACACAGGCACCCTCATGTTCATTATAGCATTATTCACAGTGGCCATGACATGGAAACAACCAAAGTGTCCCTCAATAGAAGATTGGATAAGGAAGAGGCAGTACATATATATACAATGGAATACTACTCAGCCATAAGAAATGATGATATATTATTATTTACAACATGGATGGACCTTGAGAACATTATACTAAATAAGTAAATCAGAAAAAGCTAAGAAGTATATGATTTCACACATAGGTGGGATATAAAACTGAGACTCACAGGCATAAATAAAAGTGAAGTGGTTACTGGGGAGGCTGGGAGGAGAGTTTGGGAGGACAAATACATGGTGATGTGGTAGACTGCAAGTGGCAAAAAGCCTTTGTAAATTAGAAGCTTAGCAAAAGGCTAAGTTCTCCCCCCCACCTCTATATTGGCTATGATGCTGACTGAGTATTTGCACTCATCCCAAAGCCCCAGTTTACTTGCTTGCTTAAGTTGCTGGAAGCAATTTACATGCCCTTTCTCTCACCCTTTGTTCAGATGTTGGTTGATTTCACTTATGCATGGTGGGGGGATTCCTGTTTATTGCCTTAAGCAAGTTTCTGTTTTTGCCTCAGATGTGTGACTTTGTATCAAAGACTTCCTTATTTGCATATGGCTATATAATAAAGCAAACTGGGGGCTATGGTGCTCTCGGATATTGCCATCAGCATTGAAGAGGTCTCCTGATCCCACCTTCTTTCCCATCCTCTTTCGATAAGTCTATTTTCTTAATTCCGCACCGCACGGTTCTCCCTCAGGACCCCGAATTACTAGCCGCGCTAATCCGTGGCAGTGACAGAAAATGATTTGACTTTGGGTGGTGGGCACACAATGCAATCAACAGTTCAAATGCTATGGAGGTGTTCACCTGAAACTTATGTACTCTTATTGATCAATGCACCCCATTAAATTTAATATCTAAATTTTAAAAATAAAAGGCCAAGAAGAAGACTTTACTGGCTAATAAATTTTATTTTTTATTTTTATTTTTTTACAGAGACAGAGAGTCAGAGTCAGAGAGAGGGATAGACAGGGACAGAGAGACAGGAACTGAGAGAGATGAGAAGCATCAATCATCAGTTTTTTGTTGCCGTTGAGATATCTTAGTTGTTCATTGATTGTTTTCTCATATGTGCCTTGACCGCGGGCCTTCAGCAGACTGAGCAACCCCTTGCTGGAGCCAGAGACCTTGGGTCCAAGCTGGTGAGCTTTTGCTCAAACCAGATGAGCCCGCGCTCAAGCTGGCAACCTCGGGGTCTTGAACCTGGGTCCTTCCGCATCCCAGCCCAACGCTCTATCCACTGCGCCACCGCCTGGTCAGGCTTTCTAATAAAAATTTTTTATATGCCTTAACAAAATAAAATGAACTGATGGCTTAAACAACCGTGGGGAGTTACTATTCACTGGGTATTTCCCAAACATACATGAGGAATATATTATGTTAAACTGGGCTTCTTGTTTGTTTTAATAAAGCAATGGACAGGAAAGGTGGTTCACTACTCTCCCCAATTTCTTTTTTTCTTTTTCAGTGATTGGAAGGGAGATAGTGAGGCAGATTCCTGCATGCACCCTGACTGGGATCCACCCAACAACCCTTTATGGGGCTGATGCTCGAGTACTGAGCTATTTTAGCACCCAAGGCTGATACACTCAGACCAACTGAACTATCCTCAGTGCCCCAAGAGCCAAGCTCAAACCAACTGAGCCACTGGCTGCAGGAGGGGAAGAGGGAGAGAAGGCAGAGGGAGCAGGGAAGAAGCAGATGGCCAGTTGCTTCTCCTATGTGTCCTGACTGGGAATCCAACCAAGATGTCCATATGCCAGGCTGATGCTCTATCCACTGAGCAACCAACCAGGGCCTCTTCCCAATTTCTATCTTAGGGACGTGGCACTGCATTTTAAAAAATAAAAAGATAGAGCCTCTTACACGGGTCCCCTGGTGTATTTTCTCCCTTCTCTTGTCTTCTTACAAATATTTGTAAGGCACTTACTATGTACTGGGTACTGTTCTAAGCACCAGAGATACAGTAGGAAATAAAACATGGAGCTTACCCACTAGTGGTGAACGACAAACCATTACAAAAAGAAAACACAAAGTATGTCAGATGATGGTAAGTGCTGTAAAAGAAAAATAAATGTACCTTTATAACTGCATGTTAGGCGAAAGAATACAATCTGAAAATGACTCCAACTACATGGCATTCTGGAAAAGGCAAAACTATGGAGGCAGTGCAAAGATTAATGGCTGCTGAGGGTTCAGAGGGAAGGAGGGAGGGATGAACAGAAGCAGCGAGCATTTTTCGGGCAGTGAAACTATTCAATATGATACTTTTATTATCAATAACATGTCATTTTACATTTGTCAAAGCCCACAGTAAATACAACTTAGAGTGAACCTTAATGTAAAGTATGAACGTTAGTTAATAATAATGTATCAATACTGGCTCATCAATTATAATAGAGGCACTACACTAATGCAAGGTATTAATAATAGCAGCAAGTTGGGTGGGAGGGTAAGGAGTATATGGGACCTCTACTTTCCACTCATTTTTCTGTAAACGTGAAACTGCTTAAAAAAAAAGGTCTTAATTAAAAAGCTCTCCTCACACACAACAGAAGAACAGAAAGTATAATGTGTGTGTGCTGGAGGTGGAGTAGGAGCAGTGGTGGTATTCAGCCAGCTCACACTGGTTCGGCAGAACTGATACCTGATCTTTCGTTGGGTTTGGCGAATCGATTGTTAAAATGGCACTTTTAATCAGGGTTTTCTCTCAACTGAGTGGGCGACTGGGCTGCTGCCCAGTGTGGAAATCACAAATTTACATTCGTTACTCTAACATTCATCTGCGCAACAGTGTATTCTAAGCACCCCTAGTTATGTTCCTTCTGTCCATAGGTGAAAAAAATTGCAAGCGAGGACGGCAATCAAGAAGCAATATAGAAATATCTTAAATAACAGTTTTATTGTTTTTTGCCATGTATTAGTTAATATTCTTTTATTAATATTTTAAAACTCATAACATAATCTAGTTTTGTGTACCTCTTTTTTTGTTCTTATTTAAGTATTAAATGCATGAAATAATAAACTACCTTTCGGTATATCATTTTTTATACTTTAAAGGGTCATTAGGGCAGAGAACCAGTAGTTAAATTATTTGAAAGCCACCACTGCTTGGGAGTTATGAGTCTAGGAGATTAGGGGAGACCTAAGGGAGACCTCTGGTTCTTTACAGTGGCAGAGCCATATATTGAGATAAATAGTAAAATGAAATTACTGATAATAGCCTCAACACAGAGAAATGATGGGGCTGTGGGAGGGTGGAGGCTCTCTGGGCTCCCTTGTTCATTCTTGCTAATGGTGATAAGGATGCCAGAGTGGGAAGCAGGTTTATTCTTGGCAAAGGTCTTATGCCCTCCCACAATGTATAAAATTCACTGAGATTTCTGACCTATAAAACTGGAAAATATAGAAACCCCAGCATAATAGTCTTCCTTTTTTCAAGTGGTAACAAGTGCTTCAATCTGTTCTTAGCTTTATGTTTTTGCTATATAATTTTCTTTATGGGACAGTCACTGTTCCTACCATGAATGATGGCTGAGAAACCTTGATTCATTTTAGTTGATCCATACTTATGTGATGGAAAACATATCCAGGAGCCATCTTCACATTTCTTCATCATCTGGTCAAAGAGGAGTCTCATGTCCTTGCTCCAGCAGGGTTTGGGGAGAGAATGATTCTCATGAACGATGTTCTTAAGAGGAAACGAACTCTGAAAGACCGAGAAGTAAAGGAAGAGTAATGGGAGGTGCATCCTATGTCATAACATATTCCCCTATTTTTAAAGACTCTTCTGTACTTTTTCTTTTTCCAGAAGTTTGTCATTTGAGTGGGAGCAAATTTCAAGGATTACCTGATTCAACCTCCTTTCTTTTTCCTCCTTCCTTTCCTTCCTCCCCCATCCCTCTCTCCCTCTCTCCCTCTTTTTTTCTTTTTCTTTTCTTTCTCTCTCTCTTTCTCCCACCCTCTTTCCTTCCCTCCCTTCCTCTCCAGGGAGACAGACCCAGGAACACCGAGCTGCTCCTGTGCTTGCGGACTGGGGAGTCTGCACAGGGACGACACTCCAACCAACTAAGCTATCCGGTCAAGGTTTTATTTATTGATTGATTTTTAGAGAGACAGAGAGAGGAAGGGAAAGAGAGGTGAGGGGAAGGAAAGCATTCATTTTGTTCCACTGTTACGCATTTGTAGGTTGATTCCCAAGTCCGCCCTGACTGGGATCAAATCCACAACTTTGTTTCGGGAGGACTCTCTTAAGTGACTGAAGCTAATTGGCCAGGGCCACAAATGTTATTTCCTAGGATGAAGCTAATTAAAGAAAGTTTTTAAAGAATCACAAAGGTGGGACTGAGTGATAAAATACTTTTTTTTACCCACTATGTAGAGTCTTCAGAAGTTTTAAGCAAAGCAGCAACATGAACTTTTAATTGCAGAACAACTCAAAAGGGCCCTATCCTGTTTAACGAGATACTGAGTTGCTTTTCAGAGACAATAGACCAAAACTGCAAGTCATACAGCCAAAGCAGCATGGACAGAGGAGAAAACTTGGATCTCCAGCTACACTTGGAATCAAAGATTGCCAACCTTTTCCCACCATGGAACCAAAGAACCCAAGACACTTGAACACTGAAACTCTTTCAGTAGCAAAGTGTCCATTGTCCAGGGAGATGTGGTGTTGATGCCCCTTTACCATCAATGGCCAAGCTCCAAGGTCCTCCAGTTAAAACTTGACCCACCAGCACTTCCACATAACTGTTCCCCCTAACCCTTCACCAAGTCCAGTGAACATGATGGAGTTGAGGTGTTATTAGGTCTCCTGTCTTCTTGGTTGGTTCCCTAAACCTTTCTTTACTCCAAACTCTGACACTTGAAATTTTGGATTTTTGAAATGTTGGGCACACTAACTTGGTAACACTTTGGCAAGCCAGCCAGGAGCTGATGCCCATGTTAGGCTGGTCCGGCTGGGGTTCCTCTTTGTGAGTCCTAAGCAGATGCCAAAGCTGTTCTGTACTGGTTGGCCTACGCACATGACTTGTATGCAATAAGGAAGTATCTTTGGAATTTGGTCTACAGTTTGGTAGACCTGGGGTAGGCTGCTGTAGTGTGAGCAGCCAGGAATCCTTGCTGTCTATTTGGGCCTTCTCTCCCTTAGGACAAAACCATCTAATCTGCATTTTTAATTTAGGTGGGCTTCTTTCTGAGGGTAGGATCAGGATTATTGTACTATACCCATTTATCTCTTTGTTTTTGGTAGACTGTTTGCTTTGTCTATATTTTTGCATCTCTATTTTGGAAGTTTGAGTTCATAACTAAGAGAATAGAAAATCCAAGTTCAGTTCCTCGTGATTGCCCATTGAAATGCATCCTTCAGAACTGGACTGCCCTTAGTAAATGATTCAAAAGAAATGTGAGGTCATGGTGAAGCTGGAGGAACCTAATTAGAGGCAGTGTTGCCAGAATCTAAGCAAAACAGGGAAAGAGAAGATGGCCAGTTATTAACTCAGACCGACTATCCTACTGCAATACTACCACCTCCTTATGAGGAGATGGTCTCTTGGCCACCTTCCCAGCTCTCAGCAGGGTGTGGACGCTAGCAGCTGAGTGGGCACTGAGACTGGTTTGTCTAGAGCAAGGGTAGTCAACCTTTTTATACCTACCGCCCACTTTTGTATCTCTGTTAGTAGTAAAATTTTCTAACCACCCACCGGTTACACAGTAATGGTGATTTATAAAGTAGGGAAATAACTTTACTTTATAAAATTTATAAAGCAGAGTTACAGCAAGTTAAAGCATATAATAACAATTACTTACCAAGTACTTTATGTTGGATTTTCGCTAAGTTTGGCAGAATAAATCTTTATAAAACAATTTACTATAGTTAAATCTATCCTTTTATTTATACTTTGGTTGCTCCGCTACCTCCCACCATGAAAGCTTAAACGCCCACTAGTGGGCAGCAGGGACAAGGATGACTACCACTGGTCTAGATGCTTGGCTGCTGGGAGGCTGCTTCTCCTGATAGTATGTTCCAGGCTCCCTTGGCATCATTTTTTCACATTTTTTTAAAAGTGAGAAGTGGGGAGTCAGAGAGACAGATTCCCACATGCAACCCCACCAGGATCTACCTGGCAAGCCCCCTAACAGGTGATGCTATGTCCATTTGGGGTCTTACTCAGTTGCTGAGCATCCGAGCTCTTTTTTGCACCTGAGGCAAGGCCATGAAGCCATCCTTAGACTGTGGGGCCAACTTGCTCCAAACAAGCTATGGCTGCTGAAGGGGAAGAGAGTTAGAGAGAAGGTAGGGGGTGGAAAAGCAGATGGTCATGTCTCCTGTGTGCCCTGACCAGGAATTGAACTTGGGACATCCACACACCAGACCTATGCTCTACCACTGAGCCAACCAGCCAGGGTGCCATTTTTTACTTTTTCTTTTTGACAGAGACAGAGAGAGTCAGAGAGAGGCACAGATAGGGACAGATGGACAGGAAGAGAGAGAGATGAGAAGCATCAATTCTTTATCACTGATTGCTTGTTCATTGATTGCTTTCTCATGTGCCTTGAGTGGGGAGGCTACAGCAAAGTGAGTGGTGATTCATTGCTCAGGCCAGCAACCCTGGGCTCAAGCAAGCCACCTTAGGCTTCAGGCCAGTGACCTTTGGGCTTAAGCCAGCAACCCTGGGCTCAAGCTGGCGAGCCCATGCTCAAGCTGGTGACCTTGGGGTTTCCAACCTGGGTCCTCCAGGACCCAGTCTGATGCTCTACCCACTGTGCCACTGCCTGGTCAGGCCCATTTGTTTTACTTTTAAGAGAAGAAATAGCTTCTGGTTATCTGAAGTTTGGATAGAAGAGTACTCAATTTGTCTTGTTTGTGTATTACCTGTGTATCAATCTTGTTTTGTATGTACTTTATTGACTTGGAAACAAGAAGTAAAATAGTGCCTGAGGCTTCTTCTTCCCCTCCCCCATCTACTTTGTCTCAAGACCTATGGCAGCAGTCATTCTGGGCGCATTCTTCATCCCAGTGCCATCTTCCTCTATGAAAAGCTGCCACTTTAAATTCAGGTTTTCTGAAGCCATTCCTTTTTCTTGCTGAGTTTTTCACCTTGATTATGAACACTCACTTTCATTTTCTATTGTTTGTGTTTGTCAACAAGTCCATGTTAAGGTGTGCCCTTTAAAAAAACACGGTGCATCCTTGAAGGAGAGGATCCCAGGCCTCTCAAATAGAATGGAATACACTCTTTGATTGAATATAAATTAATTTAAAAATAGCTTTAAAGAAATTCTTGCAGCATGCAAAGCTTTGGTCACCTGAGCAAAATCTTCACTTAGTCCATCTGTCAGAAACATAATTGGGATCCAGTTTTTCCTCTGAGTTTTTCATTGTACCTGGGACACAAAAGCTAACATTTTAAAATGAAAGCTATGAGATCTCTATGTTTATTTGTGTTTATGTATGTCTATACATTCTAGATATGGCATATATTGCTGAATGGTACTAATTTGTAATACTAAATTGGCTTAAACCAACAAGTATTTTTTATGACAACTCTCAAAAATATAACGGAAACTAACCCAAATGCTTTTTAGAATCACATGAACTGAGAAAATATTCTACATTTTAGCAGGTTTTGAGTTTGGTTTGGTTAAATAAGCTTATTTTTAGAATCGTTAGCATTAAATAGTACTTTTATTCTACCTGGATTTATTAGTCAAATAAGTTCATAGTACCTTTGTTGAAAAACTCAGCAAGAAAAATAACTTGGTATGATAAGATTCTCATACTAATCCAAACTTGTTAGAAGCAAGTATATTACATGAATGTAAGTAGTACAAAATGTTTCTTTTAGGTTAATTCTTTAGCAACAATTATAGCATATATGTGTACTTAAAAATGGTTTTTTAAATCTCTTTGGTAACTTGAACTTTTAAAGTTTTTATAGTTAAATTAAATGATGGATATTCACTGAATTTAAGTCATTACCAAATAAGAATGTTAACTGATTATTTTTAGCTATAGCTAAAATCCTAATTAATATGGAAGAAATCCTAATTAATATGGAAGAAAGGCCCTGACAGGTTGGCTAAGTGGTAGAGCATGGACCCAGTGTGTGGATGTCCTGGGTTTGATTCCCAGTCAGGGCACGCAGAAGCGCCCATCTGCTTCTCTACCCCTCCCCCTCTCATTTCTCTTTCTCTCTTCTCCTCCTGCAGCTATGACACGATTGGAGTGAGTTGGCCCCGGGTGCTGAGGATGGCTCTATGGTCTCTACCTCAAGCACTAAGAAGAGCTCTGTTCTGAGCAAGAGCAATACCCAGATAGGCAGAGCATCACTCCCGAGTAGGATTGCTCAGTGGATCCTGGTCCAGGTACATGCGGGAGTCTGTCCCCGTCTCCCCTCCTCTCACTGAAAAAAAAAACAAAACACAAAAAACTATGGAAGAAAATATGTTTTCACTAAAGAATGTATAAGATATGTAGATTATTGTTATTTTTGAAGGCAAGGAAATTTAGTTATTCTGCCCTGAAGTAAGTTGGTTGTTTCAGATGAAAATGAAAAAGGAAGTGTGAGGGGCAGAAAAGGACAAAACCTAAATGTAAAAAGGGAAATTATAGGTTTGTAGAAAAGAAATTCTGAGAAAATATGTTTTATGTGAGGTCAAGCGGAAGAAGATTAAGTAAATTTAGTCAAGAAAGCAAATTTAAATATCAAAAGTAAGATGATGCAAAATTAGAGCTAGGTTTTCTCTCTCTGTTAAAAAGGACTATTGGTTTGCTACTGATACAGTGAAAAAGTGTTCTGCTTAGCAAGCAGATTCTGTGTTTTATCAAAATCATTTTGTTTCATATTATCTAAATCAGGTATTTGATTACATAAGAAAACTGAATCTCCTCAGTACTTACTAAATTTTACTAACATTTATGTAAACTTCTGTATTTGTCTTTAAAATCTTTTATTGTCGCCTGGACTGTGATGGCACAGTGGACAGAACATTTGACCCAGGGCGCTGAGGTAATGGGTTTGAAACCCTGGGCTTGCACACATACACGACAAACAAGAAACAAGCAATCAACAACTAAAGTAACTATGAGTTGATACTTCTTGCTCCCCCTGCCCTCAAAAATCAATAAAATAAAACCTTTAAAAATATTTTATTGTCACTTTGGTTAAATGCATTATTAATGCATATATTTGTAATAACTTATTACAGTCAAATGTCCAAAACTTTTGATATATTTTGATAAACTTCCCAGGGTTCAGGGTTTAAAAGGAGACTTTTCTTAACCTCAAATAGTTTTGGGTTATTCCAGTGGGCCCCTGAAATGCCTTAAAGATTCTCTCTTTAAAAAAGAGAACATTTAAACTAATTAGGCCTATTTAATATACTAAAATTACATGGAAAACTTTGTAAAATAAATTATGTTGTATATGTATGTTTATATTCGTATTAGTAAAAAGAGTTTCTAGAGTACAAACTCCCAAAGTCTATCATGTCCATATATATATTAGCGAGAGAGACAGACAGACAGGGATAGGCAGACAGGAAAGGAGAGAGTTGAGAAGCATCAACTCGTAGTGTGGCACCTTAGTTGTTCATTGATTGCTTTCTCATACATGCCTTGACGGTGAGGGGGGGGAGGGGGCTCCAGCTGAGCCAGTGACCCCTTGCTCAAGCCAGCGACCTTTGGGCTCAAGCCAGCAACCATGGGGTCATGTCTATGATCCATGCTCAAGACAGGGATCCTTCACTCAAGCCAGTGACCCCATGCTCAAGTTGGATGAGCACACGCTCAAGCTAGCGACCTCAGGGTTTTGAACTTGGGTGCTCTGCATCCCAGGCTGATTGATGCTCTATCCACTGTGCCACCACCTGGTCAGGCCTCATATAATATTTTTATTTGTAATTCTAGCTGGTATCTTAAAATATGTTACAGAGAAAAGTAAATTTCTTAATGCATTATCAGGCCTATAACCATGCCATTTGCAGTTTTATTGGTCATTTACAGTCATTATTTTACTCTTTTTTTTTTTTGTATTTTTCTGAAGTGAGAAGTGGGAGGCAGAGAGACAGACTTCCGCACGTGCCCGACAGGGATCCACCCAGCAAGCCCACCAAGGCGTGATACTCTGCCCATCTAGGGTGTTGCTCCATTGCAACTGGAGCCATTCTAGTGCCTGAGGCAGAGGCTGTTGAGCCATCCTCAGCACCAAGGCCAACTTTGCTCCAATGGTGTCTTGGCTGCGGGAGGGTAAGAGAGAGATGGAAAGGAGAGGGGGAAGGGTGAAGAAGCAGATGGGTGCTTCTCCTGTATGCTCTGGCTGGGAAATGAACCCAGGACTTCCACGTGCCAGGGTCACGCTCTACCACTGAGCCAACTGGCCAGAGTCTACTCTGATACTTTTGTAAATATATTTCATCTTCAGAAAGATCCATAAAGAGAACTCTTAAGTTATTCTAAAATACTGGTTTCTGAGACTATGCCTTCACATCATAACTTTAAAATGGATAGATATATAGCACTCTAAGGAATAACTGTATTCATGAAATGCTGGCAAGTAATCAACACAGATTGATTATATAGGACTCAGTGAACTGAAGACAATAATGTTTTATAAATTTATATTTAAAATATTGTTGACTTTTAAAAATCTTCTCTTTGTCAGCTACTACCTATGACTAAAAGTAATTCTGGTAAATTATACATGAGTAAGCAGAATTGAAACATTTATTTTTCCTCCCTACTTGATCCCTCTAGAATTTGGAAACTCTTAATGAGTACTTTTATCATGGTAATATGATTATTTGCATAAGTTTAATAAGAATCTGTTCTCTTAACAACAGAACATAATTGGAAACTGCTTTTATTACCAAGGCTTTGACTGAAACATCATGTTTAAGAGACAGATGTACATACTCAAATATGACCAGAAAGCTTTAAAGAATTAAGATTGACTTTGGAAGCCAATAAACATCCTTTTGGCCCTGGCTGGTTTGCTCAGTGGATAGTGTCAGCTCAGCATATGGACATCCCAGGTTCATTTCAGGGCACACAAGAGAAATGGCCATCTGCTTCTCTTCTTCTCCTGCAGGCAGTGACGTGATTGGTTTGAGCATTGGCCCTGGGCACTGAGGATGGCTCAGTTGGTCAGTTAAGTGTCAGCCTCAGGTGCTGAGGATAGCTTGGTTGGTTCCAGCATTGGCCCATATGGCTGTTGCTGAGTGGATCCCAGTTGGGGAACAGGTGGGAGTATGTCTCACTATCTCCTCTTCTCTCACTTAAAAAAAAAATCCCTTCGGAAAAACAGCCTGGTACCTTGCTTACAAGGTTCACAGCAGTCTTTCCAGATGAGGAATGAAGGTTGCTTCCTGGGAAATGCAAAAAAAAGCTCAGGATACAGTGGGGACCTGAAGAAGAGAGAGGAATTCATTTAAATCTATAGGTATTGCAGGTGAAGTCTGATGGCAATTATGTGGCTTGACTTCTTAGCCTTGAAAAGCTAAAGTTCATTCTGGAGATTTCTTATGACAAATTCCAGCAAAGCAGATTTAAAAGTGCTTATATGGTTAATTACTGTTTTTGCTAGACTTGTACAAATAACCAGGCCAATTTTATTGAAATTAGACTTATTTTGCAGATACATTAGTCTTACTTTAGCTATCATAGCGGTGATATTAGAGAGAAAATTATGTCTCAATAAAAACTATAATACACCTCTGTGGATATTAGATATACGTTAGTGCTGTCCATTGTCTTTTGATTTTTTTTTTTTTTTGCTACTTGCAAATTGGAATCTTGAATTCTTCTAGTTTCTTCCAATAATTTCCGATGACTGCGCAAACATGTTTCTACTTTTTCTCCTATCCTTCGACTTGGAATCTTTGAGACTCAAAACTGCCTTTTCCCGAACACTACAATTACAAACTGCAGCTAAATGACATGATATAAATGTCAAAGAAATCACAACAGCTGATGCTTAAACAATCTCAGTGACTGATTCTGTGTAAGCCAAACAGAGCTTGCCTGAGTACCTGATGACATTATTAAAGACATTTCAAACTGCAAAGGATGCTTCTAGTCTTGCATCTAAAAACTCTTAACTGACAGCCATACAAACTCAGAAACTGGTTTATAATTTTCTCTAATCATTAACCATTAATTTTGTTTTCATAAGTACACCCCTTAGCAAATACTGATGCATGAAATTTAACCCTTAGTCAGCAGTTTGTCATACAGTCTGCCAACTTAGTATACTGCATTCATATAGTAACTTCTGCAAAAGTTGAAACCCACCTAGATAAAATTAGTCTCTGACAAAGAACCGGAGTTTGACATCCTCCATGATCTTTTTAGTTGGCTTCCCAAAGGTAGTGGATCCTTCTTCTGATCTGGGTTACAGATGAAATAGTGTATATAAACAATGGCTAAGCCTCTCATTGGGGAGGCAGAGCTTTGGATATGAATCTCATCTCCTTTACTTGCTGCAAGTAAATAAGACTACCTTGTAAAAGCCATGTCTCGTTCTTGAATTGAACACCCCAAGTGGCAAACACCTTGAGATCTATAACAAATTTGGTGACTACAGATGGGAGTCTCTTAAAAGGACTCTTCTATAGGAGACTCCCACTTGGTGCTGACCACTAAAATGGCTACCTAACATGCCTCAATGGCAATGTGGAGTGGCCAATTGAATGTTTCATTCAGTGCTTCGAAAAGGTGGGTAGGTCAGCCCTTGTGGTTGCTTTAATTAGTGTTTCTATTCTTGCTTTGGGTATACGCTTGTTGGAAAGGTAGTTTCAGTTCTGGTGCACACTGGGTTTCTGGTTGTTTAGCAGGAACTGTCTCGGGATGCTAGATTCTAGACCCAACCTAGGTTTAACTCTAAAGGGTTGTGAAATGTCTGTAGGGCAAGGAAGACATCCCTGGGTGACAAACTCTGGTCTGGATGTCTGTTCTGCAGAAGTTGGATTTTGTTCTTTGTGTGACATGATTTCATTTGCCTTGTCTTATAATGTAAATGTGGGTGTTGGCTATGGGAAACTCAAATTCCAACCCCAAATGCAGCCTCTGGGGCAGGGGTTGGGAACGTATGGCTTGTGAGCCAGATGTGGCTCTTTTGATGGCTGCATCTGGCTTGCAGACAAATCTTTAATAAAAAAAAATAATAACGTTAAAAATATAAAACATTCTCATGTATTACAATCCATTCATTTCCTACCATTCATGTTCATGGTTGTGGGTGGCTGGAGCCAATCACAGCTGTCCTCCGGGACAACAACAAATTTTTATTGGATAATGCGTAATGTACACGGGTCATTGTGAGGTCAGGAAGTAAACTTCCCTCCTTTTAATCAAGTAGTCAGCTAGCTAATTGCAAAAACCCTTTTGATGAAGAAGATGGCTAAAAGAAAAACAGATGAGGAGTATCGTGCTTTTCAGCAGGGATGGACAGAGGAATGCACCTTTGTGGAGAGAGCAAGTTCTACAGTGTGTCTAATATGCAATGATAAAACTGCATCAATGAAACGGTCAAATATAAAGTGGCACTTTGAAACATGCCATACTACATTTGCATCGAAATATCCAGCAGGGGACAGCGGGAAGAAAGCATATCAAGAATTACTGTGCAGAATGCAAGCTAGTCAGCAGCAACTCCATGTTTGGATCCAACAAAGTGACTGGAATTTGGCTAGCTTTGCTGGTGCTTTAGCAATTGTGAGAAACGGAAAGCCATTCACAGATGGGGAGCATGCCAAAACATTCATGCTTGATGTTGCCAATGAATTTTTTTTTTTTTTTTTTTACAGGGACAGAGAGAGGGATAGATAGGGACAGACAGGAACAAAGAGAGATGAGAAGCATCAATCATCTGTTTTTCGTTGCCGTTGCGACACCTTAGTTGTTCATTGATTGCTTTCTCATATGTGCCTTGACCGTGGGCCTTCAGCAGACCAAACAACCCCTTGCTGGAGCCAGCGACCTTGGGTCCAAGCTGGCGAGCTTTTGCTCAAGCGAGATGGGCCCGTGCTCAAGCTGGCGACCTTGGAGTCTTGAACCTGGGTCTTCCGCATCCCAGTCCAATGCTCTATCCACTGCGCCGCCGCCTGGTCAGGGCCAGTGAACGTTTTGACGACTTTTCGGATAAGGACAAGATAATCAAACGAATAAAAGACATGCCTCTGTAGGCAAGAACTGTTCATGATCATACCATCATGATGGCAAATCAAATTGAGGCAACGCAAGTGAAGGACATAAATGCAGCACCATTCTTTTCTCTCACTTTGGATGAGTCAACAGATGTAAGCCTTTTATCCCAGTTCTGTGTGATTGCAAGTTATGCTGTCAGTGACACACTACGTGAAGAAAGTCTTGCTGTTTTGCCTATGAAAGAGACAACAAGAAGGGCGGATTTATTCAAGTCTTTCACTGAGTTCGCTAAAGAAAAAAATCTACTGATGGATAAACTTATTTCGGTGTGTACTGATGGTGCTCTGCATGGTAGGGAAAAACAGAGGATTCGTAGCGCTTCTTCATGAATATGAAGAGACCCATCCTAAGTTTTCACTGTATCCTACATCAGGATGCGCTTTGTGCTCAGATGTGTGGTGAGCAGCTTGGTGAGGTGATGTCACTGGTTATTCAGGTGGTCAACTTTATTGTTGCCTGAGCTTTAAATGATCGCCAGTTTAAAACACTGCTGAATGAAGTTGGGAATAATTATCCTGGTCTGCTTTTGCACAGCAATGTGAGCTGGTTGTCAAGAGGGAAGGTGCTCAGCCATTTCGCAGCTTTTCTGAGCTAAAATTGGACTTTTCTTGAAATGAAAAACATTGAGCATCCTGAGTTAGCTAACAATGAGTGGCTCCTGAAGTTCTACTATCTTGTGGACATGACTGAACATCTGAACCAGCTCAATGTGAAAATGCAAGGTGTTGGAAATACAATCTTATCCCTTCAACAAATAGTGTTTGCATTTGAAGACAAGCTGGAACTCTTCATCACCAACATTGAAACAGGTAGTTTACTACACTTTGAAAAACTGGGAGAGTTTAAAGATGCATGCACAGCAAATGACCCTGCTCAACATCTTGATCTCCAGCAGCTAGCGGGCTTCACATGTAATCTCCTGCAATCATTCAAAGCACGCTTTGGAGAATTTCATGAGCTTTTTAAGTTCATCACCCATCCACATGAGTGTGCAGTGGACAGCGCCAACCTGAGTTACATCCCCGGTGTCTCTGTCAGAGATTTTGAGCTATAAGCTGCTGACCTGAAGGCCTCAGACATGTGGGTGAATAAGTTCAAGTCACTGAATGAGGATTTGGAAAGACTTGCACGACAGCAAGCAGAGTTGGCAAGCAAACACAAGTGGGGAGAAATGAAAAAACTTCAACCAATGGACCAGCTGATTGTCAAAACTTGGAACATGCTTCCTGTCACATACCACACATTGCAGCATGTGGGTATTGCTGTACTGACAATGTTTGGCTCTCCGTATGCATGTGAGCAGTCTTTCTCACATCTAAAGAACATTAAGACCAACCTACGATCACGTTTAACGAATGGAAGTCTCAATGCCTGCATGAAGCTTAATTAACCTCACCACGTATCAACCAGACTACAAAGCTATCAGCAAAACCATGCAGCACCAGAAGTCGCATTAATGGTAAGAAGTACTTTATTCATCATTGGTTAGCAAAAGCATAACAACGTTATTAAAAAAGAATTCAGAGACTTATTGTACTTTAAAAGTGTTGGTCTTACATAAAATGTACACATTTACTTGTATTTAGTGTTAAACATATTGTATGGCTCTCACAGAATTACATTTTAAAATATGTGGCCTTCTTGGCTCTCTCTCAGCCAAAAAGTTTCCCGACCCCTGCTCTGGGGGGTGCATTCTTCAGAATTGGATAAAAAAAGCTCTGCTTATTTGACTTAAAAGAAATTAAAAACTTATATAAATTAAGAAATAAAACAAATTGGTCAATGTAAAAACTGCCTGTACTGTCCAAAAGCAGCCTTGTTCTAGGCTGGGAGTCTACTGTAGATTTAGGAAGCACTGCTTTCTAAGTGTAGCTTTTTTGCATCCCCAAGTTTCAGCATTAACTAACCACATATAAGCTTCTCCCCTGCAACTCCTGTCCAGCTTCCACCCAAGTAGTATACTTTCTGGAGTACCTCCAGCCAGGGTGGTACTCATGATGGAAAATGGGAACGGCAACCCAGCAGTTCCCTGAACAAGGTTTTCATCAGACAGATCACACTACCTTCACTGAAGAGGACAAGCAGAGAGTTCACTATTTCCAGTGGAGGTGACGTGGAATAGAAGAGAGGACCTCTTACCTGAGGACAAGTAAAACTGAGAGGCAAAGGTTGGACTATGGGACCCAGCGGTCAGCTTATAACCAATAATGTAAAGATATATGATTGGGGTTATATGGAAAGAATTAATAGTTTTATTTATGAAAGGTTTGAGTAAGACTCCATTTCCTTCCTCTGAAGGATAAGAGGAAAAAAATTACATGGCATCTCTTCAGAGAGTCTCACTGATAGTAACAGCTTTGATTTCAGAAGTTTTATCAAAGGTGTTGTAACACAGGCCAAGTATCTTAGGAGTACTGGGAGGAGAAAAACAAAAATAAAACAAAACACCAAAGATTATCTGATTGGATTGGTACCAGAAAAAGAGAGAAGTTTGCTACAATTTAAAAATGTAGTTTGAGTCAGCTTTACTGGACTTGCAAAACAAAGCAGGGAAAATCAACCATGTGCATATATTTTGAGTAACAGAGGTCAAAATATTGGTCTTCCTACCCACATGGTATGGAAGGAAGGTGAAAATGACACAGGGAAATTACTTTTAGTAAGATTTCAGAGTGTTCGTAAGAAGTAATTCACTGGTTCTCTGTTCATCTGTAAGGATGGTTTTGAAGTCATTGACACTGGGCAGGTGCAGAGTCATGCATTCCTTTGTGTCAGAATCCAACCAAGTCCAGAAGACTTAGGAGACCTCAGCTTCTTTTCTGAGCAGCAGCCTATTAGCTGGCCCTCTTTCCTCCAAAGCTGTGGCTGGGAGTGAGGCAGGTTGAGGTAAGGGAGCTTGCTCTCTTCATCCACAGGCAGAATGAAGTGCTGCTAAGGTGTGTCCCCTCCTTGGGGAGTGCCCTACATTCAGCTTGGGCAAAGGCTTCTATGGCTTTGGGGGTCTACTGACTAGCAGTGAGACAGGCTGACCAGGGCACTTGTTCTTCTGTGAAAGCAGCAAGGTGGAGCAGTCCAGTGATTTTCACAGCCAGAGGCAGCCATGCAAGTTCAAGAACAGAATACTGTGCTGCTAAGGTGTGAGCTAGATGGATGTGAGGCCCTGTGGATAGCTAGAGCCTGGGGCAGCGCACAGTAGCTGTGCCAAAGGACATGACCTGGAAGTGGGAGCACATGTGCTGTTGCTCCCAGTTATATAACCAGCTGCCTTACCTATAATTCATTCCAGCAGCAGGAGGAGGCACGTGCGCGAATGCTCCTGCATTGCATATAAACTGGCCTTGAATAAGAGTGTGCTGCAGCTTTTGTTGCATCTCCCCCCATGTTGGTTCTACGTGCATTCTTTAACCTTGGCATCACACCTCCCAAGGGGCCCCTGGACACCGACAGTGGGAAACAGGTACAGGGAGGCAACACTACCCAGAACCTTCCTTTTAGCGACTGGGTCTGAATTGTGGCATGTGAGCCAAGCTATTAAAGCAAGCATCTGGGCTTGTTTAGGACAGGGTGGCGAGGGAGGGGATAAGCCACCTTGGGGAGGCTGGCTCAGCTCTTCCTTTCTAGGAGTCCAGGAGCCAGAGGGCTGAGAGGAGCTAGGATCTGTAACTGCAGCAGGAGGCGACAGCTAGGGTGGGTGTCTGGGCCCGGAGAGAAGATGAGGCAGGGTAGTGCCTCCTGTGAGCAACACCTTGTGGCATCACTGACTCTCCTTACTTTTCCCCCATTTCATTACAGCTTGTGCCCACAGCTGTTTTCTGTATCTTCTTAGCTCAGAATTGGAGCTTCACTCCTAATATTTTCAAATCGGAAACAAGGGGTGGAGGAGCCAAAGTCTGTGAAAGATTGGAACTGTGAGTTATACAGACCTCAGATGATATGCCCAACTCAGAGGCCAGTCCCAGTGCCCACTAGGCAGTGCGTCTGGGGGACAAAGAGGTTACGAGTGAGTTATGCTTTCTCCCTGTGTCCTGGTTTTCAGAAGGGCTTTTAGTCTCTGAATTGCAGCCATGTCACTGGTTAACTAGGGAATGATGTCTAACAGGATGTCTGATCATAGAAGGCTTTGGGCTGTGTGGGCCAGAATACCATGACCTCACAGGTTTGGCCTTACCCTCCTCCTCCAAGTGTGTGTGCATATATACACACATGCTTGCTTATGTGTGCGCACACACAAATTTTTATTTCCTGGGAGTGCCTCCTGTCACCACAGGGGTCTTTTCTGTGAGGCACTGTCCCAAGAGAGTGGATGCAAAGACACCTCCCCAGGCCAAGGTGTCGTATGAGGTGCAGCTCTTCCCTCAGCCATGTGGTAAGCATCACTGTGCTTGAGAAAACATGGAACACCTACCAGATATTGTGTAGAACAGGGGTCCCCAAACTGCGACCCCCTGAGGCCATTTATCTGGCCCCGCCGCAACTCTAGAAGGGGCACCTCTTTCATTGATGGTCAGTGAGAGGAGCACAGGATGCATCCGCACCCATAGTTCCCATTGAAATACTGGTCAGTTTGTTGATTTAAATTTACTTGTTCTTTATTTTAAATATTGTATTTGTTCCTGTTTTGCTTTTTTACTTTAAAATAAGATATGTGCAGTGTGCATAGGGATTTGTTCATAGTTTTTTTTTATAGTCCGGCCCTCCAATGGTCTGAGGGACAGTGAACTGGCCCCCTGTGTAAAAAGTTTGGGGACCCCTGGTGTAGAACTATCATACCTAGTATCCCTTCTCCCTCTGGGATTGCTGTGCTTCATCCACTGGGGCTGGCCCTTACTGCATAGTCACTTCCTGCCCAGATCCCACCTGTTCTTCAAAGTCCTGGACAGACTTAGCAGCTCAATAAATGATACCTGAATAAAAATCAAGGATTAGTATCCTAGGTCATATGAAAGACAATTCAGATACGACAGCCATCTTCCCCCTTCTCTCCCTAGTTGACATCTTTGTCTTCAGGGAGACTGCCACTCTAGTCCATCTTGCTCATTAGTTCCCCACCAACCACAGTGTGAATTTACCAGTGGCAAGGGCCTGGTCTCTTTGATTTTTCCCCGCTTCTGTCTCACCTCTTATGGCACAAGTCTCCCATTAGAGTAGTGCTCTCCTTCTGCACTTTCATTCTCATGAATCCCAGAACCTAGGGGAATACAAGACTTTCATAAAATGGGTAGCCAGAGACTTTCACTATTCTAACTTAAAGAAATACTCTGCCTTTATTCAGCAGGAAGCAGTTACAGAAGTATGGCCCTTGTCCCCATTCTTTCAAGTATAAGGAGTGAAGCCTGGCTGGTGGTGGTACTGTGGATAGAGCATCAATCTGGGACACTGAGGTTGCTAGCTTGAGTGTGGGCTCATCTGGCTTGAGCACAGGCTCGCCAATTTGAATATGGGATCATCAAAATGATCCTATGGTCACTGGCTTGAGCAAGGGGTCAAGACACATATGAGAGGCAATCAATGAATAATTAAACTGACACAACTACCAGTTGATGCTTTTCATCTATCTCCCTTCCTGTCTGTCTCAAAAAAAAAGAATGAGGAGTGAAAATATTTAGGGGGAATTGTTAGATAGGGCAAGGGTGTCAAGGTCTGGGACATTCTTATTATAAATGCTATTCTTGCTAAATGTTAAAATGTAGCACAATATTTTGCAGACCAGCTATAAATAGGATGAGCTTAACAGGGACTCAACTGGATAAATGCAGTTAACTACAAAGAAGACATCAATGTGTAATTGACTAGTCTACATAAGTAATGGCTGAGCCTACCTTTGGGGAGACAGAACTTTGGATATAAATCCAGTCTCCTTTACTTGCTTCAGGTAAATAAAACTACCTTGTGACAAATATGCCTCACAGTGGCAGCTGAGGGAATCAGGAAACTACCTTGCAGTGGCAGGAGACCAATCTGGGAGAATTACCATCAAGGGAAAGCACCCATAGCTTTTCACAGAGACACACACATGGTTTTCTGCCAGAAGCTCACACACTAATCATTTAAGTGCAAGGGAGCAAGCCTAACACAGTTGTTTTCCTAAAACTATTAAAAACCATGTACACTGAGAAATAAGACACTAAGAAGGGCTCCTGGTGGCTAACTAGGCTCAAATTAAAAAAAATCAAACAAACAGAGCCTAACAGTCATTTCTACACAAAGGCTTTTCGTGCAAACTGCACTTCAGGGAGAAGCCTGCACTGAACTGTCTGCCTGCAGTGTTTCTGCCATCTGGGCCAACGCTTATAAAGGAGTTCCCGCTGCACAGCTCTGACCAACCAGAGCAGCTCTATTCTAACCAATCAGGACAGTGCTGTTTGGACCAATCAAACTTCAAGACTTGAGTCCTCCTTTGCATGAGGATGGGTCAACCAGGATCAGGGACTTCTGTTTCTGTAAGTCAGATCCCCTCTGACTCTGGAATGCACTTTCCCTTTCCACTGAAGATTGCCTTTCCCTGGCTGAGCTGAAACACAAGCAGTCTTCCTGGAGCACAGTCACAGCAGAGCAAAGAGTGCAGAGCCAGACAGATAGGTGCAGAGGAAGCCAACAAGAGCCTGGCTCCAGGGTTGCCTCACCGCTGTGGTGTATCACAATTGAGCTGTTTTGCACTGAATAGTTTCCTTCTTCACTGCACACCAAACTAGGGATTCCTGTTGGCCTTGAATTGGTGCCAACTATCATTGGTTGACAAAACCTTTAACCTAGTTCCATGAGCAAAATGAATTCCAGGTACTATTAAGTATCTCATCTTCTAGTTTGGCACTTTCTGTATCAATAACCCTTTCCTTACTCCATACTCTTGATATTTTGAATTTTGGCCTTTGGAAGCAACTGGTACGTGAACTTGGGTTTTGCAATAAACTTAAGTTTTAGAAACCTCCTGTGGTGTAACAGATGAATTGTAAGGAGAGAAGCAATGGTATGGGAACTAGTAAAAGACTGTTGCAAAGGTCCAGGTGAGATAATGGTTAGAAGCTGAACCATGTAGAGAAGAATGAAAGAAAAGATTTAAGAGATAAAAGGACCAAGGGATGTGGAGAGACAGGGAGAAGAAAGAATTCTTGGGTGAGTTGTGACTTTAAAGACTGCAGTGGATAGAAAAAAAAGGTTTTGTTAGTGTTCCTGTGTGTGTTAGCATGCAAAGAGAACTTGAATTATTAATTTTAGTTTGGGGCATGTTGAATTTAGGACCCTAGATGTGAGAAATAAAAATAATAAAAGTTTCAGTTCAGGGAGGTGAGAACTAAGAGATACTTGGAGCAAAGGCACTTGTAAATGCAGAGCATACAGGGGATAATAAATGTTAGGGATAATCATTAACTTTTGTTGTCCTAAGTAGAGGAAAAGTTTTTATTGCTCTTTCAATTAATAATTTTATAAGTGGGACTTGTTAAGTAAAGTTTTGACTTAAAAAAAAGTGTCTCCTTTTAAGAGTAATTTACTGAAAATCAGGAAGTATGACTTAGCCTATAAAAATACAGTACTGTTAAATATTTGCAACAGATTACAAGGCACCAACATATAATAGGGAAGTGACTTTATCTTTGTTCTTGTCAAATCTGTAGGGACATTTCCTTTTCCAAAGTACAAATGACACAGGATTACCAACCAATCCACACTTTACTATTCTTTAAAAGAAAGCTGCAACAGTTTCTGGTTCTTGCTCAACACAGAACTGTTTTCTATTCTCTGCTCCTTATACTTCATTATAGCATATAGTATGTATTTTTTAATTTTGCAATTTCACTTCTTTCTTCCAAACTAATTAGTATTAACTGTATACATCAATGAAACAAAACAGTGTTATAAGAACGGTGACATAAGACAGTATTTATTACTAACGCCGGGCACTATGTTAAACACTTTATTTGCATAATCTGCTTTAAATTTTATAACAACCTTGAGAGATAAGGAACCTGGTTTAGAGAGGGTATGATTACCCGACCAGCAGAGAAAATTAGGATTAAACCCTACCACTTATTTTCTGTGTGACTTTGTTTGAATAACTAATCTTTCTTTATTACGATCAGTAGTAGTGGTAGTCCTGCACTTACTGACCAAATATCCCGCACGCTTTCAAACCGGAACCACCTTCCTACAGTAGTCTTTCAAGGTTTCCACCTCAGGACTGAAAGATCCTATGATCTTTTCGGAGCTTATTCTGAGTAGGCTGGAGCAATGGAAGAACAGCTAAACCTATTTGTTAGCGCAGGGGTGCTTCTGACACAGTCCCGGCCATTCCCGCCTCTCTGCCCCCGGAACTCACCCCCGCGGTTCCTCCCCTCAGGCCGCGCAGGCCCCTGAGCGAGTTGAGACGCGCGGCGCAACTCCTCAGCATCGCTAGTGAACGTGGCGACGACCTGAGACCGCCAACTCACTCACTCGCGGGATAGCTCTTCCTTTAAATCCACAAGGAGGAGGGCGGAGCCGGTCGCGAAAGCTACGTGCTCGAGAGGGGCGGTGCGCCGAAAGGGGAGTGAAGGCCTACAACACCGAAACCTTTGTGAACCGAAGAGAGCCTGCCCCGCCGGGTGGCTACACACCGCCCCTTGTCCCTGCGCCTGCGCGCTGCGCTTTCCCCTCCCCGTGAGCTTGCCGAACTCTGCGATATTTCGCTTGAGTAGCTGTCCGTCCCGCGGGAGAATCAATGCGCTGGGGCGGGTAGGAGCGCCCAAGTGAATTGTAGGAATAAGGTGTTTCCTTGTAGGCCGTGGGCAAGACCCTGGGATGGGGTTGGTATTGCACTACAGAGAGTTTTCTGGGTGCAAAGGGTATTTATACGCTTAAAATGCTCCCGTGTCTACTCCACGCCCCGTCCTTCTCACTCACACCCTTAAAACTTTCGGCAAAGCTATAAATCCGTAAGTCAGGCTTTTTCAAATAGAAATCATAGGACCATTTAAAAAGATGTGTTACCTCTGTCTTTGGAGACAGACCTGAGCTCAAAGTCCCCCTCCACCCCTTAATACTATGTACAGACTGTTCAACTGCACCTGGTCTGTTTCCTCATCTGTTTTTTGTGAGAACTAAAGAGAATGAATGTACATCGTGTTTTACTACTGTATTCCCAGGACCTTCTCCTTCAGTAGGAATCACGAAGTTACCTTATACTGCTTCCCTTACAAAGAACGTGTCCCCAGCAGCTGGCTTGTATAGGCTCAAGGGAGAAGGTTGTTAAAATTTCAAGAATTTGGTGCTTGCTTGGCAGTGCATATACTAGAATTGGAAGGACACAGAGCAGATTAGCGTGGCCCCTGTGCAAGGATGACATGTTTGTGAAGTGTTACATGTTTTAGAAAATAAAATTTCAAAAATGCGGTTAGCCAATTCTTAAACACGCCATTATTAAAATGTAAATTATGTGAACTTACAATTAAATAAGTTATTTTAAAAATGAAGGATTTAAATACTAAAACTGTATTCCTAATTATTTTACTATTATCTGTGCTTTTGAGGTCATTTATCTCTGTCGTGTTTGTATGGTGGTAATACTAGAAACATTTCTTCCAATATCTACATTCAGTCATAACACAAAGGTAGTTTGAAATGTACTGCGTGGGAGTAGTATTTACTCAGATACTACAAATAAGGGCCTTCCTCTCTATCCTTTTTAATAAACAACCAATATACTACAATCCATGTCCATCCTGAGATGAAGTTTTAAAACTCTAGGAATTACTAGAATAATGGGCTATTAGAATTGCTTAACCCAACACATCATTACACAATATTTTCCCACAGACACAGTTGTGTAACCATTCATATAGTAAAGGTGGGACTGGAGGGACTGTTTTCAGGAGAGATTTGTTAGAGATAAATAAACTTGGCCTTGGGCTTGGATCTAAGTTTAGAGTGTTAAGTTTAGGTTCAGGGCTCCTTTAAATTCAAGGTTCTTTTGAAACTCAAATTCCCATCACCCAATTTCCCACTAGGGCAACTTTTTTTTTTTATAATTGTATACTTTATTGATTTTAATTTATTGTGTTTACATAGATTCAAGTGTCCCACTGAATACATACCCCTGCACCACTGTGTTCCCCTCAACCTCCCCCTTGCCCCTCTCCCCTCAATGCATTCCCCCTTTTCCTCCAGGAGTTGCTTTTCTGTTCTCTATAACGCCGTGTTATGTGTATATAATTTCACCAATCTCTTTTCCTTCTCTGATCCCATCCTATTATCCCCTTTCACTCTGTGCACTTTCCCTCTGGTCTCTTTAATCCTGCCGCTGCCTCTATTCCGTTCCTCAGTTCACATTGTACATTGGATTCCTCAAATGAGTGAGGTTATATGATATTTTTCTTTCTCTGCCTGTCTTATTTCACTTAACATAATAGTTTCCAGGTCCATCCATGGTGTCACAAAAGGTAAGATTTTCTTCTTTTCCATGGCCCCATAGTATTCCATTGTGTATATGTATCACTGCTTTTTAATCCACTCGTCCACAGACAGACACTTGGGCTGTTTCCAGATCTTCGCTATTGTGAACGATGCTGCCATAAACATGGGGGTGTATTTCTTCTTTTGAATCAGTGATTTGGTGTTCTTAGAATATATTCCTAAAAGTGGGATGACTGGGTCAAAAGGCAGTTCCATATTTAATTTTTTGAGGAATCTCCATACTGTTTTCCACAGTGGCTGCACCAGTCTGCATTCCCCCAGCAGTGCAGGAGGGTTCCTTTTTCTCCACATCCTCTCCAGCACTTATTCTGTGTTGTTTTGCTGATGAGCACCATTCTGACTGGTGTGAGGTGGTATATCATTGTGGTTTAAATTTGCATTTCTCTAATGATTAGTGATCTTGAACATTTTTTCATCTGCCTATTGGACATCTGTATGTCCTCTTTGGAGAAGTGTCTATTCATTTCTTTTGCCCATTTTTTTAATATATATATTTTATTATTATTAATTCTAATGGGGTGACACCAATAAATCAGGGTACATATGTACAATGAAAACATCTTCAGGTTATCTTATCATTCAATTGTGTTGCATATCCATCACCAAAAGTCAAATTGTCCTCTGTCACCTTCAATCTGGTTTTCCCTGTATCCCTCCCCTCCTCCCTATCCCACTCTTCCCTCCCTCCCCCCATCCCATATATTTTGCCCATTTTTTGATCAGATTGTTTATCTTCCTGGTGTTGAGTTTTACTAGTTCTTTATAAATTTTGATTATTAACCCCATATCAGGCTTATTGTCGAATATGTTCTCCCATTGTGTGGTTTGTCTTTTTATTTTGTTCATATTGTCTTTAGCTGTGCAAAAGCTTTTTACCTTGATATAGTCCCATTTGTTCATCCTGTCCTTTATTTCACTTGCCCATGGAGATAAATCAGCAAATATATTGCTGTGAGAGATGTTGGAGAGTTTACTGCCTATGTTTTCTTCTAAGATGCTTATGGTTTCACAGCTTACATTTAAGTCTTTTATCCATTTTGAGTTTATTTTTGTGAATGGTGTAAGCTGGTGGTCTAGTTTCATTTTTTTGCAGGTAGCTGTCCAATTTCCTAACATCATTTATTAAAGAGACTGTCATTCCTCTATTGTATGTTCTTACCTCCTTTGTCAAATATCAACTGTCCATAAATAGGTGTGGGTTTATTTCTGGGTTCTCTGTTCTGTTCCATTGATCTATGTGCCTGTTCTTATGCCAGTACCAAGCTGTTTTGAATACAATGGCCTTGTAGTATAACTTGGTATCAGGAAGTGTGATACCGCCCACTTTATTATTTTTTTTAAGATTGCTGAGGCTATTCATGTTCTTTTTTGGTTCCATATAAATTTTTGGAATATTTGTTCTATATCTTTGAAGTATGTCATAGGTATTTTAATAGGAATTGCATTGAGTTTATAAATTGCTTTGGGTAATATAGACATTTTAATGAAGTTTATTCTTCCTAACCATGAAAACGGTATATGCTTCCACTTGTTTGTATCTTCCTTGATTTCTTTTATCAATGTTTTATAATTTTCCGAGTATGAGTCTTTAACCTTTTTTGGTTAAATTTACTCCTAGGTACTTCATTATTATTATTATTTTTTGCAATTGTGAAGGGGATTGTTTTCTTAACTTCTCTTTCAGACAGCTCATTGTTGGTGTATAAAAATGCCTCTTATTTCTGAATATTAATTTTATATTCTACCACCTTGCTGAATTCATTTATCAGGTCCAGTAGCTTCTTGACTATGACTTTAAGGTTTTCTATGTACAGTATCATATCATCAGCAAATAACAATAGTTTTACTTCTTCTTTTCCAATTTGGATGCCTTTTATTTCTTCTTCTTGTCTGATTGCTCTGGCTATTACTTCTAGGACTATGTTGAATAAGAGTGGTGAAAGGGGGCACCCCTGTCTTGTTCCTGATCTTAAGGGGATTGCTTTTAATTTTTGCCCATTGAATATGATATTGGCTGTGGGTTTGTCATAAATGGCCTTTATCATGTTGAGGTATGTTCTCTGTATTCCCATTTTGCTGAGAGTTTTGATCATAAATCGGTGCTGGATTTTATCAAATGCTTTTTTCTGCATCTATTGATATTATCATGTAATTTTTATCCTTCCTTTTGTTTATGTGATGAATCACATTGATTGATTTGAGAATATTGTACCAACCGTGCCTCCCCAGAATAAATCCCACTTGACCATGATTATGATTTTTTTCATGTATTGCTGGATCCTGTTTGCTAATATTTTGTTGAGAATTTTAGCATCTAAATTCATCAGGGATATTGGCTTATAGTTTTCTTTCTTTGTATTGTCTTTGTCTGGTTTTGGAATCAGAATTATGCTCACCTCATAAAAGGAGTTTGGAAGTCTTCCCTCCTCTTGAATTTTTTGAAATAGCTTGAGAAGGATAGGAGTTAGTTCTTCTTTGAATATTTGGTAGAATTCACCTGTGAAACCATCTGGTACAGGGCTTTTGTTTATTGGGAGTTTTTTGATAACTGTTTTAGTCTCATTTGTTGTAATTGGTCTGTTTAGGTTTTCTGATTCTTCCAGATTGATTTTTGAAAGATTATATGTTTCAAGGAATTTGTCCATTTCACCTAGCTTGTCTAATTTTTTGGCATAGAGTTCTTCATAGTATTTTCTTACAATACTTTGTATTTCTGCTGTGTCCGTTGTTACTTATCCACTCTCATTTCTAATTTTATTTATTTGAGTCCTCTCTCTTTTTTTCTTGGTGAGTCTGGTTCCAGGTTCATCAATCTTGTTTACCTTTTCAAAGAACCAGCTCTTGGTTTCATTGATCCTCTGTATTGTTTTTTATTTTAGCCTCTATGTCATTTATTTTCACTCTGATCTTTATTATTTCCTTCCTTCTACTTCCTGTGGGCTTTCCTTACTGTTCTTTTTCTAGTTCTTTTAGATGCAGGGTTAAGGTGTTTATTTGAGCTTTTTCTTTCTTCTTAAGGTATTCTTGTAATGCTATGAACATACACCTCTCAGGACTGCTTTTCCTGTGTCCATAAATTTTGAGTTGTTGTATGTTCATTTTAATTTGTTCAAAAAATTTTTTTTGATTTCTTCCTTGATCTCATTGTTAACCCGTTTGTTATTTAATAACATGCTATTTAGTTTCCAAGTGTTTGAGTGTTTTCAGTTTTTCTATTTTAATTGATTTCTAGTTTCATGCCATTGTGATCAGAGAGGATGCTTGATATAATTTCAGTCTACTTAAATTTATTGAGACTCATTTTGTGCCCTAACATGTGGTCTATCCTAGAGAATGTACCATGAGCACTTGAAAATAATGTATATTCTGCTGCTTTAGGGTGAAAGGTTCTGAAGATATCTATTAAATCCAGTTGATCTTGTGTGTCCTTTAAGTCTGCTGTTTGTTAATTTTCTTTCTTGAGGATCTACCCAATGATGTTAGTGGGGTATTGAAATCCCCTACTATTATAATATTGCTGTTGATCTTGCCCTTTATGTTCATCAAAATCTGCTTTATATATTTAGGTGCTCCTTTATTAGGTGCATAGATATTTATAATGGTTATATATTCCTGTTGGATTGCTCCCTTTATCATTATGTAGTGACCTTCTTTATCTCTTACTATAGCCTTTGTTTTAAAGTCTATTTTGTCAGATATAAGTATTGCTACCCCAGCTTTTTTTTCATTTCCACTTGCATGAAATATTTTTTTTCATCCTTTTACTTTCAGTCTATATGTATCTTTTGTTTTAAGGTGTGTCTCTTGTAGATAGCATATGTACGGGTCCTGTTTTCTTATCCATGCAGCTACCCTATGTCTTTTAATTGGAGCATTGACTCGATTTGCATTTAAGGTTATTATGATATGTAGTTATTTATTGCCATTCTTTTCTTTAAATCTACATTCCTTTTTACTAGATATTTTCCCCCTTTGTTCTGTTTACAACAGGCCCCTTAACATTTCTTGCACCATTGGTTTAGTTGTAATGAATTCCTTGAGTTTTTTTTTTTTTTTTTTGTCAGGAAGCTTTTTATTTCTCCTTTGATTTTAAACAATAGCCTTGCTGGATAAAGAAATCTTGGTTGTAGGCTCTTGTTCTGCATCACTTGGAATATTTCTCACCATTCCCTTCTGGCCTCAAGTGTTTCTGTTGAAAAGTTGGATGTCACCAGACCAGGCGGTGGCGCAATGGATAGAGCATCGAACTGGGATGTGGAAGACCCTGGTTCTAGACCCTGAAGTCACCAGCTTGAATGCGGGCTCATCTGGTTTGAGCAAAGCTCACCAGCTTGGAACCAAGGTTGCTGGCTTGAGCAAGGGGTTACTCGGTCTGTTATAGCCCCTCGGTCATGGCACATATGAGAAAGCAATCAATGAACAACTAAGGTGTTGCAGCAAAAAACTGATGATTGATGCTTCTCATCTCTCTTTGTTCCTGTCTGTTTGTCCTTATCTGTCCGTCTCTCTGACTCTATCTCTATAAAAAGAAAAGAAAAAAAAAGTTGGATGTGATCCTTATGGGGGCTCCTTTGTAGGTTATTGACTGCTTTTTTCTTGCAGCTTCTAGTATTCTTTCTTTGTCTCTTAGCTTTGGTATTTTAATTATGATGTGTTTTGATGTATGTCTCTTTTGGTTCCTCTCTACTGGGATTCTCTGTGCTTTTTGAACTTGTGTGACTTTTTTCTGCATCAGTTTAGGGAAGTTTTCAGCTATGATTTCTTCAATCAGGTTCTCTATCCCTTGTTCTTTCTCTTCTTTTTCATGAACCCCTAGGAATGGATGTTGTTTCTTTTCATGTTGTCACAGAGCTCTCTTAGAGTTTCCTCATACTTTTTGATATATTTTTTTCTGCTGTTCTGCCTCTGTGCTTTCGCTTATCTTGTCCTTTAAATCACTGATTTGATCCTCTGCTTCATCCAGCCTGCTTTTAATTCCTTCTAGTGCAGTCTTCATTTCTGATATTGTATTTGTCATTTCTGTCTGATTCTATTTTATGATTTCAACGTCCTTTTTGATGCTTACTATCTCTTTGTTTAGGTGCTCATTATGTCCATCTATTGTTGCTCTAAGATCCTTGAGCATTCTAGCAATCATTATTCTAAACTCTGCCTCTGATATCTTGGCTATTTCCATCTCATTCAGTTCTTTTTCTGGTGATTTCTCTTATTGATTCATTTGAATTGCTTTTCTCTGTCTTCCTATTTTGTCTCTGTATAGACTGCTCCTTTGGATGTGTTGTTTGTATAGTTAGCTGAGTATAGGGTTGGTGTTGTCTGCCTCCAGCTTTCAGTTGTGTTATTTCTAGATTTGGGGTTGGCCTCAGCTGTTATTTGTAATCTGCTTTGGGCTACTTGTCTACTGCATGGCTCTTTTTGCTATTTGTGTCAGTGTTTTATATGTCTTAGCTGTATCAGGTGTGTGGATCCTTTTCTTAAGATACCATTCTAACTACGGTTGTTAGGTCCTGACTGATGCTTTCCGTATCTGGCCGCTGGATGTACCAGCAGTAGACTTTCCTGACTGGAATCTGGTGCAGACTAATGGGGGTCACTGCTTATTACTGGCTCTTAGCAACCTTCTTGGATCTACAGGCGATCCAGAATTTGTGGCTGCCTCTGCTGGGCCCTGATGCCATTATAAATATCAGGCGTACACTTAGGCTGGCTTTTATCTACTCTTGGCCAGTGTGTGTGGCTTCTCTATTCCTGAGGTGTGTTCTTCTGCTGGCCTCCCACTGCTAGTGCCTCCTCAGGCCCTTGGGCACCAACACTGACTGATGCATGGGCTCGTGGGCTCATAGGCTCACAGGCTCATGGGCTCGCGGGTCGCATCTCAGGCTGCCCTGTGGGGTTGCCCCGTGGGCACAGGGAACTCTTCACCTCTCCAGGCTCTGCCCTGCCACCACATGGGGTGTCTCTCCAGGCTCTGACCCCTGTGGGAAGGCAACTTCTTCATTAAGCATCTCCCTTACCCAACCTCCTCCTCTTCTTAAACATCTCCCCCCCACCCTGGGAAGGTTCTGAGAAATGTCCTTGGGACAGGCCATCATGAAAGACCTGAGGGTTGGGAAAGGGAGACAGTCTGTGACCAAAGGCAACAAACCAAGATATGCTAATTTGAGCAGGTGCTGGCAACTCTATACCAGCCAATGCCTTCAGCAATTCCTATATCTAACATCACTCTTGCAGCTTGGGGCTGACACCTTTTGCTGGTCTCAGCCCACTTGCATCTAGGCACTTTTAAAATAAACTTTTCTCTTGGAACACACTAGCCTTGTGGTTTTGGTTTGGCCCACAGTTTCCGCCTTTCACAGAGAGCCCTGTTTTACCTTCTTCTTTTTCTTTTTTTTTTGTGAGCAATTACTATCTATGAAATTAACTTGCAATAATTGCAATACTGTTTCAAAGATTCTCCTTTCTCAATTTAGTTATCTACACCTGGATCAAAAACTGGTTATCTATATGGGTATGGATTTATTTCTGGACTCTCTATTCTGTACCATTGATCTAGTTATCTTTCTTGATGCTTTTTTGGTAGCATCTTGATTCCTGTACTGTTTTTCTTAGAGGGTGGGGGTGGGGGACAGACAGGAAGGGAGAGAGATAAGAAGCATGAACTCATATTTGTGTTACCTTAGTTGTTTATTGATTGTTTTCTCATATGTGCTTTGACCAAGGGGGCTCTAGCCAAGCCAGTGACCCCTTGCTCAAGCCAGCAACCATGGGGACATATCTATGATCCCACACTCAAGCCAGTGACCCCACACTCAAGCTGCTGAGCCCATGCTCAAGCCAGATGAGCCTGTGCTCAAGCTGGCAACCTTGGGTTTTCGAACCTGGGTCTTCAGCATCCCAGGCCAACAGTCTATGCTGTGCACCACCACTGGGTCAGGCAAAATTTAGTATTTTTAATAGTTAACAAACAATAGTGTATTTGTTTCAGGTGTACATATAGTAATTAGGCATTTATATGCCTTGCCTTATGAAGTGCCCACCACAAAGTCTAGTATCTATCTGGCACTATATATAGTTATGATAATATTGAGTATAATTACAATTGTGCACATATACAATGGAATATTACTCAGACATAAAGAAAAATAAAATCTTCCCATTTCTGACAACATGGATAAGCCTAGAGGGTATTATGCTAAGTGAAATAAGTCATACAGAGAAAAAGACACCATATGATTTCACTTTTATGTGGAATGTGATTGATTTTTTAAAGTGTAACTGACCTTGTTTTCCTGGGATAAACCATGAGGGATATACTTTCTTGTAATATCTTTTCCTGGTTGTGTTAATACGATAATGCTGACCTCACAGAACTAGTTGGGATGTATTTCCTTCTGTTCAATTTCTGGAAGAGTTTGGGTGGAATTTTATTTTTTCAACTTCTAGTATAATTTATCTTTAAATTATACTATATTTTTAAAGTACCTAGAATCTAGATACTTTACTGTAGCAAGACAGTGCTCAATACAATTTAATATTTATTTTAGGAGAAAAATCACATTCCAGTAAACCTGGAAAACTAAAATTTGACATAACAAATTTACTCTGTATTGATGTAACTACACAAAATTTTGGGACCTAATATAATGGAATTGGCTTTTGTAAACTAGCTTACACATAATTACTCTTTGCTTATCTGTCCTAACTTACCATATTTTTTTGCTCCATAAGATGCACTTTTTTCCCCAAAAGTGGAGGGGAAAATGCCCATATATCTTATGGAGTGAAAAATATGGTGTTTTATTAAATATTTTGACACACCATTTTGTTTAAAATATTTTTTTTCTTATTTTTCTCCTTAAAACCATAGGTATAGGTGTGTCTTATGGTCAGGCACGTCTTACGGAGCGAAAAATGTGGTGTTTAGTGTTGCACCAATAGACCCTCTCCCCTAGCTTTTTACTATGTAATCAGATGATTTCTCCCCAAAGGACAAGGTGAGAAAACCTTCCCACCCAGAAAAAAAAGTTAACAAAGTCATCAAGTTCTAAAGTTTCAGCAGCTATAACACCAGAATTAGGTTACAGGCAACTCTTAAGTCTTTTACTTAAGTAGAACTGCAGGAAGTGACAGTGTAGACCCAAAGAACACACCAGTTTCTCATTAAACTTTGTTTTAGTGGGCCTCAATTTGGTGACAAATTTTTGGTCAAGTTGTTTCCATTAGAAAGTACTGATTTTTTTTTTTTTTTACAGGGACAGAGAGAGAGAGAGTCAGAGAGAGGGATAGACAGGGACAGGGGACAGACAGACAGGAACAAAGAGAGATGAGAAACATCAATCATCAGTTTTTTGTTGCAACACCCTAGTTATTCATTGATTGCTTTCTCATATGTACCTTGACTGCGGGCCGTCAGCAGACCAAGCAACCCTTTGCCAGCGACCTTGGGTCCAAGCTGGTGAGCTTTTGCTCAAGCAGATGGGCCCGTGCTCAAGCTGGCGACCTCGGGGTCTTGAACCTGGGTCCTCCGGATCCCAGTTCAGTGCTCTATCCACTGTGCCACCACCTCGTCAGGCTAGAAAGTACTGATTTTAAAAACTAGTAACTTCCCCATGTTCATTGCAGCATTTTTCACAGTGGCCAAGACATGGAAACAGCCAAAGTGTTCCTCAATCGAGGATTGGATAAAGAAGATGTGGTACATACATACAATGGAATACTACTCAGTTATAGGAGATGATAACCTATTGCCATTTACAACAACATGGATGGACCTTGAGAACATTATAGTGAGTGAAATAAATATATCAGAAAAAACTAAGAACTCTATGATTTTACATATAGGTGGGATATAAAACTGAGACTCATGGACATGGATAAAAGTGAAGCAGCTACCAGGATTGGTGGTGGGGGGAACGGGTGGGGGAAAGGAAGTAAAGATGGACAAATATATGGTGATGAAAAATGATTTGACTTTAGGTGATTGGTTTACAACATAATCAACAGTTCAAGTGCTATAGAAATGTTTACCTAAAACTTATGTCCTGTTATTGGTCAATGTCACCCTGTTAAACTTAATTTTCTAAATAAAGTTAAAAGAAAAAGAACACACATGCAAATATATCAAATGGTCCACATAACCTTCTTCCCTTCTGAAGGTTTTATGATGCACTGCAATCATTAACTGGTCTTATACTATTAAACTTAAACGGCCAATTGAAACAAATAGTTCTGAGACCATTCTTCCTTCACTGATTAAGATTGGGGTGGCAAGTATTAGGAATAATATTCATTTAGCCTTCTGATCTTTTTTGGGCTGACTCAGTGACTTTGCCAGCTCCAGCTGCCTTCTTATCCACTGCTTTAGTGACACCCACTGCAACTGTCTGTCTCATGCCAATAAAGCTGTTAGATGAGGATTCTGGTAATAAATGTGGGGTCAGCTGAACCGGATAAACAGCATTCTTTACAGAATTCTAATTTAAGAAAGTTATTTTTGCTTTGGTATGCCATGAGTAATAAAAGCACCATTTATAAATACTTATAAATGTTCAATACAGATTTTTAAGACAGCCACATGTGACTAAAGAAATATCCATGTCTGTAGTTGTGGCAATCCTTTTTTATTATAAGACCATTTAGGATTAGACACTAATCCAAATTCCTTAACAGCTTTGAGGGAAAGAAGTTACAATAATTCACAGTGAAACTGTTCTTGTATGAGTTGCTAAATCCCTGAGCAGGTGAAATCTGAGTTAAGTCTTAAGGGAAAGTAGGGGTTGGCCCAGCAAATGAGGTAGCAGCGAATCTGCAAGTATGGTGTGTCCAAGAGTGTTTCTCCATGCCAAAGAAGAGCTTAGAGTCACTTGGCAAATTCAGGGAACTACAAATAGTTTCTGTGGGATTTGGACATTTGGTAGGAGGGGGATGCAGTGAGAAATGAGTCTGGAGAAGCAGGCAAGCCCTTCAGTATTCTGAAGGGCTATTACCACTCATACTAATGTGCTTGGGCAATGGGGAGCCACAGGAGGACTGTTAGCAGAGTACCATCTGATTTATATTTTAGAAAGATGATGGCATTGGAGTTGGATACACCTGAGAGGTCTTTGTGGGGGCGGGTGGCAGTGAAGGGATTTAATTATGAATGAGACTTGGGGCATGAGAGAGAAGGAGTCACAGTGCCATCCAGGTTTCTGGGCTTGCATAGGGTTGCGGGTAGAAGGTAATCTTCAAAGTGGAAAAACGGAGAAGTGTATTTGGGGGAAGAGGGACAAAAAGTCTGTCTTAGACTAGAATGAGTTGGAGATACCAGTAGAGGGGTTCAGTGGGCAAATAGAAAAGTCAGGAACCTAAATGTAATACCTGAACATGTCCTTTGATTTAACAATTCAGAACATATTAGAGACTGTAACAAGACCTGTTTGGGTGAAGCAAGGTTGGAGGCCAGACTTGGAAGGTGGGATGAATGAGTGAGAAATGGACAAACCTGTAAAAAAAGTCAGAATGGATTGACTGCTCTTTTGAAACTCAACCATAAGAGGAGAGGGCAGCAGTTAGAAGGGAAGAAAAGATTATTTGTTTTTTAAAAATAAGATTCTTTCCCTTTTTGGCTCTTTTTTTTTTAATAGAGAAAATATCAACTATACATGCTAAGAAAATTCTAACAATACAGAAGTTATAACAATTAAAGCAAAGACTTGTCAGTTTGCTTTTTGACCAGGCTCCTCAGCTGTGGGCCTGGCAACCACCATTAAGTGATTTTACTTCTGTCCACTTTCTGTTTAAATTTGAAATAACCACACTAAAGGCAGCAGAAAGCCTCCCTCCTATATCACTTACCTACTTACCTATTGTTATTTCCCCTCTTTCCACCAAGCCAAAGTTCTAAAAAAGAAAGCTCATATTTTTCAACTGATATTCAGGCCCCAGACACTATTGAAGTGACATTCATAACTGCTAAGTTAGTTAGATATTTGTCAAGCCACATCTTATTTGATCTCTTCACAGCAATTAACAATAGTGATGATTTTTGTTTAATCTATTGATCATTTCTTTTTCTCTTAGTTTTCTCAATACCAACTCATTCAAGTTAAATTTCTTTGTTTCTGGAAAATTGCTTCTTTCTTGAATAATTTACTTTCTCTTTAAATCTGGGGACATCTGTCCTCTGTCCTCTTTTTATGTAGTCTGAGCTGCCAACCTTAATTACTGTTTGTATTCTGGTAAAATGCTTGGGTTCAAATCAGACTTTGTCTCTTTTTGGTTGTGGCTTTTTTTTTTTCAACCAACAACCAATCCTTCAATTCTCTGATACCAACTGGGTTTCCTATAATTCAATTATGGCACTATCTGCATTTAAAGCAGACCCTATGGCAGTGTTTCTTAACCTTTTATGAGGTACCGAACCCACCAGTTTCATATGCGCATTCACTGAACCCTTCTTTAGTGATAAATAAAATATGATTTTTCCCCCCAAATTCAAGACATAGGTATATGTTTTTTTACTGGTGCACAAAATGAGCCGTGCATGAACATCACCTTGCTCAAAGAACAAAACCAACAGAGTGCATGAACTCACAACAAATTATGGTATTACTTTATTCTGGCCTCCGCGGCAGAGGCTTCTCCGAACCCCTGAGACCGACTCATTGAACCCCTAGGGTTCGATAGAACCCAGGTTAAGAAACACTGCCCTATGGATTAAGGGCTCTATCCCACAAGACTGCCCTCATTTCAGATGCCAACTCCAAATGGGGTACCCAGGCTACTTTTACTTCTGTTCAGCTGATTATAAATTAAGGGCTTCTCTTGCCTCTCTCCTTACACTCCCCCCCCAACTTCAATAATTCACAAAAGTCAGGAAAGCATATAATAACCATGACACTTTTGTTGTAAGGAATATAATACAGGAACTGCCAAATGCAAGGAAGGGGCAGGTAGGTGGCTGGCTGGAGAGGAATTGGTACGGAGCTTCATACGTGCCACACTTCAAGCAGCGCATCAAGTCCACCAAACCTTGTCAGAGTTTTTTACTGAGGTTTCATTACGTGGGCACGATTGACTTAATCATTTGGCACTGATGATTGAACTCAATTGTTAACCCCTCTCCCCGCTGAGGTCCAGGGGTGGACAGAAAGGTCTAATCCACTAATCACATCATTGGTTTCCCAATCCTGAAGATATCTAGAAGCCCTGACAGGAGTCACTTTATTAGCGTAAACTCAGATATAGTTGAAAGGGGCTTGTTATGAATAACAAAAAGACACCCTATCCTCAGGAAATTCCTCTTTTGTCTTGAGTATTAGATTTTTTTTTGAGAGAGAGAGACAGGAAGGGAGAGATAGAGGGGAAGGAGAGAGATGAGAGGCACTAGCTTGTAGTTGTGAGGAGCAGATCAATAAATAGATAAGTGGATAAAAACGTGGTGGTACATATATATACAATGAAACATGACTTGGCCATAAAAAGAATAAAATCTTACCATTTGCAACAACATGCATGGACCTAGAGGGTATTATGCTAAGTGAAATGTCAGACAGAGAAAGACAAATAGCATGTGATTTCACTTATATGTGGAATCTAAATAACAAAATAAAGGAACAAACAAAATACAAACATACTCAAAGGTACAAAGAACAACTGAGGGTTGCCAGAGGGGAGAGGAGCTGGGAGACTGAATAAAGTAGGTGAAAGGGTGTACAAGTTGGTAGTTACAAAATAGTCATGAGGGTGTAAAGCAACAGGACCAGAAATGAAGTCAATAGTCTTGTTATAACTATGTATGGGGAACACTTTTTAAAGTATCTGACTGTCTAACCAATATGCTGTACACTTGAAAGTAATACAAAATAATATTGAATGTAAACTATAATTGAAAAAAAAAATGCGCCTGACCAGGCAGTGGTGCAGTGGACAGAGTGTCGAACCAGGTTTCATAAGATCCAGGTTTGAAACCCTGAGGTCGCTGGCTTGAGTGTGGGCTCACCAGCTTGAGCGTAGTGTCACTGCCTTGAGCATGGAATCATAGACATGACCTCATGGTTGCTGGCTTGAACGAGGGGTCACTCACTCTGCTGGAGCCACCCTCCCCATCAAGGCACATATGTGAAAGCAATCAATTGGACAACTAAGGTGCCACAATGAAGAACTGATGTTTCTCATCTCTCTTCCTTCCTGTTTGTCTGTCCCTCTGTCTTTCTCTCTGTCTCTGCCACAGAACAAACAAACATGCTAAAAAGTTCTATATATCAGTAAGAATCAGTAAGAAAAAGTCTAACACACACACACACACACACACACTTGATCGGGTACATAAAAAAAGATGATATCCAAGTAGTCAATAGCAAAGGGAAGGGTACTTAACTTTATTAGTCATTAAGGAGATGCAAATTAATCAATACATGCCTGTCAGAATAGCTGCTAAAAAAACCCTGACAAAATGAGTGAAAAACAAAACAAAACAGAAACGAGTGAAAGAGACAAGGAAGAGAATGTCTATAGTAGTTTTTTAACAATATTTTTAATAATAATGCTGAAGTGGAAGCAACTGAAATGTTCATCTGCAGTAGAACAGATAAACTGTGGTAAACTTATAACACTGTTTTCTCTGCAATGATAAAGAATGGAATATACCTCACTCAGCAGCCTGGTGATCTCACAAACACAAAGTTGAGTGAAAAAAGCAGGCATACAAGAGTAGGTTTAAGTTTCATTTATATTACCTTCAAAACAGGCAAAATCATGCCCTGGTTGGCTGCTGGCTCTGTTGATAGAGCATTGGCCCGGTGTATGGACATCCTAAGTTCGATTCCTGATCAGGGCACACAGGAAAGCGACCATCAGCTTCTTGCTCCCTTCCTCTCCCCCTTCTCTCCCTCTTCCTTTTCCATAGCCAGTGGTTCCATTGGTTCGAATGTCAGCCCTGGTTGCTGTGGATGTCTCAGTTGATTTGGACACTGCCCCAGACAGGGGTTGCCAGGTAGATCCCAGTTGGTGTGCATGTGGGAGTCTGGCTCACTATCTCCCCTCCTCTCACTTAAAAAAATACCCCCAAAACCAAAACAAATGAACAAAAATCCTCAGGCAAACTAATTTAAAATGATAGAAGCCAAGATGGTGGTGTTACCTTTGGGGAGGGATTGGAAAGGAGGGGATACAAGGAAACCTAGAAGGATGCTGGAATTATTCCAATTCTTGAGATGGGTGGTGGTTACATGGATATATTCATTTGCAAAAGCCCAATGAACTGCACTTAAGGTTTATGTCATTCTCTTAATGTCTTTTAGTTTATTCTGAAATAGTAGGTTACAACTTTGATCTATTTTGTGGGCAGTCTTTCTGAAATTCTCTATTGTTTGTAGGGATGTTATACTGTTCCTTACTCTTTTTATCTTTACATGATAACTTTGTGAGTATTAAAGATAAATCTTTTTTTGTTGTTCATTTTTATGTGAAAGTAGTTTTCCTGAACTTTCAGAATGAAATGAGACAGCATTTCTAACTTTACAGAGCTCCCTCTGCTGTTCTGGTGTCATGTTACAAATAGGAAGCCTGCATTCTGAGATCTCCTGATCTGTTCTTTCGGACTTTGATCAGGTCCTTGTCTACCCTGTTGTCCCTGTTCTGCTCAATTTTCTATTTTACTCCCTGTGTTTTCTCTCCAGCATAGGGCTCTGTCTTGGAAGGAAGCCCTGGGAGGTAAATTTTCAGAGTTCACAGCAGCCAGACTGCTCCAGCCCTCTCTGTTCTTACTGGGTACCCCTTGCACTCACCCGGTACTGGAGAGAGCAAAATCTCTCAGCTTCAGCTGTGCCTTCCGAACCTGCTGCTATTTTGCAGTTCTCCTGTTCTCTGGTCCATTAGACACTGCCCCCATTTCTTCCTTCCTCTCTCTATACTGATGCTGATCTCATGCTGGCTTTGTGATTGTTAAGTTATCCCCACTTGCTTTTATTTCGGCGTTCATAAGGATATTTTCCCTCTTCCTTTCCAAGTAAGAAAAGGGGAGATAGAGAGACAAACTACTGCATGCACCCCAACTGGGTTCCACCTGGCAACCCACACCTGCAGCCGATGCTCTGCCCGTTTGATGCCATGCTTGCCTATTTTTAGTGCCTGAGGCAGAGGCTCCACGAAGTCATCCTCAGTGCCTGGGCCAATGCACTGGAAGCAAGGCTGTGGGAGGGGATGAGAGAGAGAGAGATAGAGAGAGAGTAGGGGGAGGGGTGGAGAAGCAGATGGTCACTTCTCCTGTGTGCCCTGATCAGGAATCAAACCCAGGACATCCACATGCTGGGCAGACCCTCTACAACTGAGCCAACTGGCCAGGGCCTTATGGGGATACTTTATTATCTAGGTTTAATGTAAATGTCTACAGGGTTTTAATTTTGCTCTCTTGTTGCTTGTCTATTTTTTATGAGAGGATTCGGAGAGACAGACATACTGGCTGCTGCCACCACTGCCTCCATCTTCCCAGAATCCCTGTGTGCACTTTGCTGCATGCATGTTATACACATACATGTATATTTAAGCAGCCTTTATTTTTTAGAGAAGTTTTAGGTTCACAGAAAAGTTGAGCAGAAAGTTCAGAGAGTCCCAACATATCTCCTCTCCTCCCAAATATTTCCCTAATATTAACATCTTACATTAGTGTGGCAAATTTATAATCAATGAACCATAGCAATATTAAATAATGTCCATAATTTACATTAAGTTTCACTGTTCATGTTATGTAGTTTTATGGTTTTTGGCAAAAGTATAGTGTCCTGTATGCTATACTTCTATAAGAGTTAATAAAAAAGAATGACCCTCTGCTTAGAAGCAGCTTACTCATTTCTGATACTGAGACCTTAAGACTTGGATTTATATGGGGGTTCTCACTGAGAGGATTCTATAGAATGCAGTGAATAACATCCTTACTATAACAAGTCTCACAGGGCTCTGCCATGTAATATCTCTCAGTATAAGCTGATGGCACTGAAGTCCAGTGAAATTCAGGAGGATCGAAGAGACCCAGCATATCAGGCAAAACAATATAGGTAAATAGCTTCCTGACAATTTGGCTTAATCTGGAGAAAAATGTACTATGACTTACATATATACTTCAGATATTTCTACATGAAAATTTTGATAGATATTGAGAAGCAACACCAACATTATGGATCTGTTTTCTTATTAGACATTCTTTCTCAAATGCATGACTTTTTTTTCCCCCTAAAGTAACTGTAAATTTGGGTTTTTAGGTTGAGAGTACGTATATATGAGGAGAGGTGAACTTTAAGCATGGTCAATAGTTCACTGACAACTGTGACATCTTACCAGCTTGTGAGGAAATGCTTTAGGAATAATGCCAAACTCCTAGTGGCTTTTTTTTATTACCCTCTTTTTGTGTTGCTGTGTGGAGCTGTTTGAAGCTATATGTTCCATAAAATTTGTAGTTTTCATCCTTCTAATTAAATTGCAGTAACTATGCCTTCCATTTATTTATTAAAACTATTTCTTTTTGTTTGTTTTGAAATTACCTTATAGTATCACTGAGTACACACAAAAGGAACATCACAAAATTTGTTGACAATTTTGATCAATATGTTCTGACCCAAACTGCGCATTAACCTGAAATAGCCAAAATAGTGTGTGTATAAGTTTCTCATTGCTGCTGTAAATTACCACAACCTTAGTGGCTTAAAATGAGATAAATGTATTAGATTTCTGGGGGTCCAAAGTTTGAAATGCGTCTCATGGAGCTGAAATTGAGGTTTCTGCAGGGCTGGAGGATTTAGGGGAGAGTCTGTTTCCTTACCTTCTGAAGCCTCTAGAGGGAGCCCTCATCCCGTGGTTTGGGGCTCTTAGTGGGCATCACGGGTTATATCACTGCAACCTCTCTGTCATCCTTCTCTTTTGACTTTTCTGCCTCCTTCTTCTACATCTAAGAACTATGTAATCCCATTGGGCCTACCCAGATAACCCAAGATAATCTCCTCATTTCAAGATCCCTAACTCAGTCACATCTGGCAAAGTCCATTTTGCCAAGTGAGGTAACATACGCATAGGTTCTGGGCAGTGGTGGAACTCAGACATTTCATACCAGTTTGGTAGAACTGATACCTAACTTTTTGTTGAGTTTGGTGAGCTGGTTGTTAAAATGTCCTGGGCATCCACCCAATGTGGAAATCACAAATTTACATTTCTTATTCTTTTTTAACATTCATCTGTGCAACAGTGTATTCTAAGTGCTTGTGGTAATGTTCATTCTGTCCATAGATAAAGGAATGGGATCCTACTCCTACGGTGAAAAGATGGTTAAGGATAAATCACACAGGCAATGATGCATGGATAAAAGCAAAGAAATTTGCAAGTGAGGACGCCAATCAAGAAGCAATATGGAAAATCTTAAATAACAGTTTTATTGCTTTTTGTCAGGTATTATTTAATATTTTAAAACTCATAACATAATCTAGTTTTGTGTACCTCTTTTATTCTTATTTAAGTATTAAATGCATGAAATAATAAACTACCTTTCGGTATATCATTTTTTTATATACTTAAAGTGGTAATTAGGGCAGAGAACTGGTTGTTAAATTATTTGAATCCCACCACTGGTTCTGGGGATTAAGATGTGGACCTCTATGGGAGCGCATTATTCTTCCTGCCACAAGTGTATCTCTTTGTTTTACTTACTTTTATTCTGAATTGTCTGATTTTTTGGTCATCAGGTAAAATTTTGGATATATTAAATATCCTTTGAATAATTAGAAAGATTTCATGCATCTTTATTTCCTGATCTAATTTTCCTCAGTAAGCTAATATGTATCTCAAATAACTAATGGTCTGTACTTTAATTGATGACTACTGTCTCATTTGAAGCTTGGAGGAACTTTAAAACTTAGTCACCTGGGCCTTACCCAGATTTAGATTGCTTTATTATTTAATCATTTTGGCTTCCAACTTGGGTATAAAAGAGCCAACAGGTACATATAGTGAGATTTTGGGGACTCTTTCCTCTTATTTAAAAAAAGGGGGTAAACCTAACTGGTGGTGGTGCAGTGGATTGAGTGTTGACCTGGGACTCTGAGGATCCCAGTTGGAAACCCCAAGGTTTCCACATTGTGATTCCGCATAGAGCACGTGCTTGTCAGCATGAGTATGGGGTCAGTGGCTTGAGTGTGAGACCATCAACATTATCACAAAGTTGCTGGCTTGAGCCCAAGGTGGCTGGCTTGAACAAGGGATCACTGACTTGGCCTGAGTACCCACCCCGTCCTCCCCCATCAAGGCACATATGAGAAACAATCAATGAACCACTAAGTGAAGCAACTATGAGTTGATGCTTCTCATCTCTCTCTCCTTTCCCTCCTTTCTTCCTGTCTCTCTCTCATTTTTACTTTTTTTAAATTTTATTGATTCGTTTTTATAGAGAGAGGAGAGAGAAAGAGAGAGAGAGAGAGAAGAAAAAGGAGCAGGAAGAATCAATTCCCATATGTGCCTTGACCAGGCAAGTCAAGGACTTTGAACCGGCAACCTCAGGGTTCCAGGTTGACGCTTTATCCACTGTGCCACCATAGGTCAGGCCTGTCTTTCTTTCTCTCTCTAAAAAAAAGAAGAAGAAGAAGAAGGATAAGATGCTTCACTCTTCTTTCTTCAGTTCTTACATTTACATTCATGGTAGGACTTAATGTACCTAAACACAATAAAGTATATTTAGTGATTCAAACTAGCTTAGAAATTTTCACCAGGAATGGACATCCTAGCTCTCCTTGAAGCCTGGACTGCAGTGCTTGTCACCATCAAATCTCATGGAATTGCAGAGTTGACATATCTTGAATTGTTACTTTTTGGTGTCACTGTACAGGCAGTACTGCCAGGTAGACGGTGCCGCAGATGCACTGAGGAGTGCCTAACGAGCAGTACGTGCATCCTCCCCAGAGTGGGATTATGGTCAGAGAAAGCAGGTACCAAGGCATAGAAATCTGTTGTGTGAAAAGTCTATAGGTGAATGCTCTGCCGCATTTCTAAGGCTGTGAGAAAAAAGTACTTGAGTTCTAAGGGTTCTCCTGGAAAATGAAGTGCGAGTCACCTCGGGGATGGCACTTCTCAGGAGGGAGTTGGCAGCTGCAGAAGCATGGGCTCCACCTGCAGGATTTCTCACTGCAGAGCAGAAACTGCAGCCATCTTCATGTGGAGGGATAGTGAGGGAGAGAAAGCAAGAGAGAATAAAAAATGTAAGATTATTATTATAAGATTATTATTTATATCTTCTTGGCTTCTGGTATCACAAGGAGATATAGAGCTCTTAGCAATATACTTTTCTCTTTGGAATAAAGTAATAAAAGCTACCACTTACTGAGGAGCTACCACGTACTGGCTATTGAATGAAGCACTTTATACCCATAATATCTCATTTAATTCTCACAGCAGCCCTATAAAGTCTATCTTCTTCTTCTTCTTTTTTTGTTTGTGAGATGATAGAGAGAGAAGAGGGGCAGGGGAGTGGGAAGCATCAACTTATAGTAGTTGCTTCTCATATGTGCCTGGACTGGGCAAGCCCAGGTTTTCAAACCGGCAACCTCAGCATTTCTAGGTCAACACTCTATCCACTTTGCCACCACAGGTCAGGCCTATAAGATCTATCTTGATATCTCTCTTTAAAAGGTGAGGAAACAGCTCCAAGAGATTAATAAAGTTTCCCAGGATCACACAGTCAGGAAGTTATAGAGCAGAAATTCAAAGCCATGTCTTTCTGACAATATTCATGCATTTTAACTAAATCACAGTGAACTACACTACCAGTCTTTTATAAATCATGATGATATCTCTCATTTCATTAATATGGGGAATGCCAAAGCATAATCTCAAAGTAATTCCCAGAACTACACACTTGTTGAAACCTGTAGTTGCGCTAGCGCATTGTTGGACCCAGGTTTCTATACAAAGGTTAAGTATGGTCTTAACCTTTGGTCTGCTAAGTCACATAAAAACAAAACAAGCAAGTTGCCTTGAGAACCTGCAGGGGCATCAGAGGCCCATTGAATCCAGTCCTCATTGATCTTGAGCACAATTCAGAAAGTAGGCAAAGGGCACTGTGACAGGGGTGTCACTCTGTATGCAGGATGTTGGCCAGGAATAAAACAAAGTGACGTTTACAGTTGGGAAGAAGAGATGTCTCACTTTTCTCCTGGCTGTTTTCCTACCATATTTTTCTTTCTTTTCTTAAAACATATTTTTGTTTTACTGTTCTCTCTTTTTAAATTTTTTTATTTATTGATTTTAGAGTGTGAGGAAGGGAGGGAGACAGAAACATCAATCTGTTGCTGTTTGTTCCCTGACCAATCTTTCTTCCTAAACCTGTCTATCATAACTACATTCTGTTTGCTACATTAGCTTAACCGCTTTGTTCCTTAGGTCATTCTCCTCCCTACTGTTTGTTCCCCTACCTTTAGATTATTTCCCTTCTTTTTAAGAAGTTCAGATTTGTCTTGAAATATAGTTGTTTAAAATTGTTTCTATACATGTAAATTAAAGGTAACATAGCAGCACTAATATTACAAAAAATCACTACAAAGAGAGTGCTAGTAAGTACTCACTGGGTTTTTTTGAGAGGGTATGGAGGAGGAGTTGGGGGAGGGCACTGAATTAAAATGAAATTAAATTCAATGTAATAACAATACTTAAGTCTTAGTTTGGAAAAAAGAAAAATTTAACTAATTTGAATTGAAATAAAGTGAGAATGTGATTTTCTTTACTATTCTAGAGGAACTTTTCCAGTGCTCTGACTTCACATGACTGCTTCAGGCAACCTCAAACACATTCATCAAAGGTAGTAAGCATTGAATTAAATTTAGACTCATGGACTCATAGACTGTTAAAGCAGAAGGAGAACTCAGACAACATCTAGTTACTCCTTTATTTTCCCTGGAGTGACTGAGAATCTGGCTGAGAAAGCTGAGACCAAGGACAATGACACATTCTTTGACCATAAAGCCCAGCCCAGACCTTTGTCAGTAGAAGGTGTTCCATAAATATTTGTTATCTGAATGAAAAAAGTTGAGGCCCAGAGAAATTATTGATTCACAAGAATATTAACAACTTCACACAGCAAGTCTATTGTGGTACCTGGAGTACCTGCCCTGTGTTCACTGGTCTAACTTGCCAGTGTTGAGTCACTGAAACACCAGCCCCACACTCTTCATCTATCCATCGAAATTTAAACACAGCGGCAGGGTGTGTGTGTCTGTGTGTGTGTCCTGAATTTTTTAAATTTATTTAATAATATTTTGTATTTTTAGGTTTATTGATTCTCTATTGTTGCTTTAACAAATTACCACAGATTTATCAGTTTAAACAACACAAATGTATTGTTATGTTATAGATGTGTAAATTAAAGGTCAAACCCAGGTCCCTATGGGCTAGAATCCAGGTGTCAGCAGGATTGTTTTCCTTTCTGGAGGTTCTAGGGGAGAGTATTTCTTACCTTTTCCAGCTTCTAGAGACAGCCCCTTTCTTCCACCATATTGAGTTTCTCTGTACCTTTCTTTCAAAATCACATCTTCTTCCGACTCTCACTCTTCTGCCACTCTCTTTGACTTTTAAGAACTATAGTGACTAGATTGGCATACCTGGATAATTCCTGGCTTAAGGTCAGCTGATTAGTAACCTGAATTTCTTCTGTAACATTAATTCCCCTTTGCCATGTCATCTAACATATGCAGAGGTTCTGGGGATTAGGACATAAACATTTTTGGCAAGGAGTACATTATTCTATCACATTAGGTATCAACATAGTTGATGTATGAAACATCTATTTGACTAAAGAATTTGTTGTATGCATAATCTGGAAGTTAATGAATTTCCTTTTAATTGTGGGCTCTGTGAGTATGGTTCTTTCATCACTTATGGTACAAATCCCCCTTCAAATAATTCTCTGTGCCTGGTCTGTGGTGGTGCAGCGGATAAAGCATTGACCTATAATGCTGAGGTTACCAAGTCAAAACCCTAGGCTTGCCCAGTCAAGGTACATAAGGCAAGCAATCAATGAAAAATTAAAGTGAAACAAGTATGAACTGATACTTCTCACTCACCACATCCTTCTCTCCTCTCTTTGTAAAATTAATAAATAAAATCTTTTAAAAAAAGAATCAACCAATGAATACATAAATAAATGGAACAACAAATCAGTTTCTCTATCTCTCTTCCTTCTTCTCTCCCTCTAAAATCAATCAATCAATGGTTAGGAAGAATAAACATCATTATAATGTCTATGTTACCCAAAGCAATTTATAAATTCAATGCAATACCAATTAAAATACCAATGACATACTTCAAAGATATAGAACACATATTCCAAAAATTTATATGGAACCAAAAAAGAACACAAATAGCCTCAGCAATCTTAAAAAGGAAAAATAAAGCAGGAGGTATCACTCTTCTTGATATCAAGTTATACTACAAGGCCATTGTACTCAAGACAGCCTGGTACTGGCATAAGAACAGGCACATAGATCAATGGAACAGAACAGAGAACCCAGAAATAAACCCACACCATTATGGACAACTGATATTTGACAAAGGAGGAAAGAACATACAATGAAGTAAAGACAGCCTCTTTAACAAATGGTGTTGGGAAAATTGGACATCTACCTGCAAAAAAATGAAACTAGACCATCAACTTACACCATTCACAAAAACAAACTCAAAATGGATAAAAGACTTAAATGTAAGCTGTGAAACCATAAGCATCTTAGAAGAAAACATAGGCAGGAAGCTCTCCGACATCTCTCGCAGCAATATATTTGCCAATTTATCTCCACGGGCAAGTGAAATAAAAGACAGGATAAACAAATGGGACTATATCAAACTAAAAAGCTTTTGCACAGCTAAAGACAGTAAGAACAGAATAAAAAGACAAACCACACAATGGGAGAACATATTGGACAATACATCTGATAAGAGGTTAATAACCAAAATTTATAAAGAACTTATAAAACTCAACACCAGGAAGATAAACAACCCAATCAAAAAATGGGCAAAAGAAATGAATAGACACTTCTCAAAAGAGGACATATAGATGGCCAATAGGCAGATGAAAAAATACTCAACATCACTAATCATTAGAGAAATGCAAATTAAAACCACAATGAAATATCACTTCATACCAGTAAGAATGGTGCTCATCAGCAAAACAACACAGAACAAGTGCTGGCGAGGATGTGGAGAAAAGGGAATCCTCCTGCACTGCTGGTGGAAATGCAGACTGGTGCAGCCACTGTGGAAAACAGTTTGGAGATTCCTCAAAAAATTAAAAATCGAACTACCATTTGACCCAGCTATCTCACTTTTAGGAATATACCCTAAGAACACCATAGCACTGTTCAAAAAGAAGAAATGAGCCCCCATGTTTGTGGCAGCATTGTTCACAATAGCAAAGATCTGGAAACAGCCCAAGTATCCGTCAGAGGATTAAAAAGCTATGGCACATATATACTATGGAATACTACTCAGCCAAAAGAAATGATGACATCAAATCATTTACAACATGGGTGGACCTTGATAACATTATACTGAGTGAAGTAAGTAAATCAGAAAAAACTAAGGACTGTATGATTCCATAAATAGATGGGACATAAAAATGAGACTCAGAGACATGGACAAGAGTGTGCTGGCTATCGAGGGGGTGGTGGTAAGGGGAGGTGAGGGAAGGGGTAGGGACACAAATAAAACCAGATAGAAGGTGACGGAGGACAATTTGACTTTGGGTGATGCATATGCAATATAATCAAATGTCAAAATAACCTGGAGATATTTTCTCTGAATATATGTATCCTGATTTATCAATGTCACCCCATTAAAATTAATAAAAAGAAAAGAAGAAACTTTGTGCCTCACCAGGCGGTGACACAGTGGATAGAGCATCAGACTGGGTGCGGAGGACCCAGGTTCGAGACTCCGAGGTCACCAGCTTGAGTATGGGCCCATCTGGCTTGAGCAAAAGCTCACCAGCTTGGACCCAAGGTCGCTGGCTCCAGCAAAGGGTTGCTCGGTCTGCTGAAGGCCCGCGGTCAAGGCACATGTGAGAAAGCAATCAATGAGCAACTAAGGTGTCGCAACAAAAAACTGATGATTGATGCTTCTCATCTCTCTTCGTTCCTGTCTGTCCCTATCTATCCCTCTCTCTGACTCTCTCTCTGCCCCTAAAAATAAAATTCTTTATAATGCTTTCTTGAAAAAAAATTCATAGATAATATAATATTTATACCCATAATTAAAAAAAAATCTAATGCCCAAGCAGTCATGCAAAGAATAAATAAAAGGGAAGTAATTTGTAATGAAACATTATCTATGCCAATATGTAATTGTTCAGGTTTAGGTACCTCAGAAGACAGAATAAAGATGGAATAAAAATTTTGCAAGTACACATAGAACCACTGTGACTGCAACAGTTATAGATACGGGCTGATACAGGTATGTTGGTGACTCAAATTTGTTTAGTCATCAACTTTACAAAATGTAAAGAATTCTTGGGAAGTTTCCAAACAACATGAAATTTAGCTTCACTTTATTTACAGTAATATTCAAGCTATGCAAAAAATGCTCTGCGTTTATATGTAAAATGAAAATAGGCTCCAGATTCAGATAATCATAAGTAAATTATTTTACCTACATGAAGACTGGGAGAATATATAAAGTTATGTAGAATGTGAGTCAGTTCCATATTATGTAGTTCCGTAATGGTATTATGGAACACGATTGCACTGACTCATGGATTATAGAACATCTAGTATCTAATACTAACCCTACCCCTACCCCTATCCACTGAGTGCTGACAGGTGCCTGTCAATCATTGTGACAGCTTAAAACAAAACAAAACAACCCACGCTTGTAAATTTCCTAGACGCTTTCTAGAGGTGACATAATTTTGCTGAAAATCACTGGCCAATAAGGTCAGCATTTTTGAGTTGCCTGTGATTTTCATTGGGAGAGATGATAATAATAAATTTTGACATTTGCTGAATAGTAATTAAGTGCCATCCACTGTTCTAAATATTTAATGTATTATGACTCAATTTCTTAGTTATGTAGGGTCAATTATTATCCCAATAAATGGGAAAATTAAAGTGTTTTTTATATTTTTTACTTTTTTGAGATATATACATTTTGCGATATGTATATTTGGGGGGGGGGAAGAGAGAGAGATGAGAAGCATCTCTTAGTTGTTTATTGATTACTTTTCATGTGTGCCTTGACCAGGAGGGCTCCAGATGAGCCAGTGACTGGTTGCTCAAGCCAGTAACCTTGGGCTCAAGTCAGCAACCTTAAGCTTCATGCCAGTAATCTTTGGGCTCAACCCAGCTACTGTGGGATCATGTCTATGATCTCATGTCCAAGCTGGTGACCTCACACTCAAGCCAGGTGAGCCTGCACTCAAGCTGGCAACGAATCCGGTGACCTCTGGTTTCCAACCTGCGTCCTCAGCATCACAGATGGATGCTGTATCCACTGCCTGGTCAGGTGAGGAAATTGAACTCTTTCAAGAAACCAGCTATCCCACATTTAAGAATATACCCTAAGAACACCATAGCACTGTTCGAAAAGAAGAAATGCCCCCACATGTTTGTGGCAGCATTGTTCACAGTAGCGAAGATCTAGAAACAGCTCAAGTGTCCTTCAGTGGACGAGTGGATTAAAAAGCTTTGGCACATATATACTATGGAATACTACTCAGCCATAAGAAATGATGACATCAAATCATTTGTAACAACATGGATGGACCTTGATAACATTATACTGAGTGAAATAAGTAAATAAAAAAAACTAAGAATAAATGATTCCATACATAGATGGGACATAAAAATGAGACTCAGAGACATGGACAAGAGTGTGCTGGCTATTGGGGGGTTGTAAGGGGGAAGAAAGGGAAGGGGGAGGGGGAGGGGAGGGGAACAAATAAAACCAGATAGAAGGTGACGGAAGACAATTTGACTTTGGGTGATGGGTTTCCATTATAATCAAATGTCAAAATAACCTGGAGATGTTTTCTCTGAACATATGTACCCTGATTTATCAATGTCACCCCATTAAAATTAAAAATTAATAAAATCAATAAAAAAAGAAAAACAAAGAAGAAATACAGCTAGTAAATAAAGCAATTGGAATTCAAACCATGTCAATCTGATACCAGAGCCTGTGTGAATAACCCTTTGCACCCCACTGCTTATGGTAGAAGCCAGTCAGTCTTGAATCAGTTCCCTCAAAATACATAGTAGTTTTATTGAAATATATCAGTGTCCTAAACTAATCTGACTAAGCTTGCTGCTGGGGAAATTGATCAAGATCATCTGACTTCCTTTCTAGCTGCCCTGCCCCATTTCAAACACACACACACACACACACACACACACACACACACACACACACACACACACATTTCTTTCCCTCTGGCTCACTGGAAGAAATGATGATATTATAGCTGCTGCACATCTGTGAACGATGGTATTGAGGACTGGTGAAAATGAGTCAGGGATCATTCATGGGAAAGATCAGGTTTGTGTGTATTGTATTTTTGTCATTCATGTAGTAACTTGGTTACAGTTGCTTGGTAACTATATGCTGTTTTAAAGAATTTTAAAAATTTGAAGCCAGCTCTGGTATGAGTCCATACAGATTTTTCCACCCCTTTATAATGTCTAGTTCTTACTGCTATCACGAGGAAACAAAAATCCAACAGTCCTCCCTGCTTTACCTCCCCCCACCCCCTCATTTTTGTTTGGTATCATAACACTCTTTTTCTTTTTTTTTTGCCAAATTTTGCAAGTTCAGACATTTGTATCCATGGCATGGAATTGCTTCACAGTGGCTTTTAAAATCACTACTTTTAGACACTTACTGGCAGAAGTCTAACACTGCTGTCCTTCACTAAAGGAAAGTTAAATTAATTTAAATTTTGAGCGGTGGACAGCTGATCTGACCACACTGAATTTGAATATATTAGTAGCCTTAGTTTGAGAGGTGAGCTGAATGGAATCCCAGGACATTAGGGCAAAGATGTCCCGCCCCTCAGACAGAGTGCATGGCTGCCCCAGGACAAATCCCTGCCATGTACTTGTTCTGTAACTTTGGGTAAGTTACTCAAACTCAGACTCAGTTTTCTTATCTGTAGGTGGAGATAGTAGTATTAGTTCCTAACTCATTGTATTGCTGTGAGCAATGAAATGAAATAATAGATGTACAACAACTAGGCCAGTGGGCAATGAAGGCGAATAATAACATGGACATAAACCTAATATCATGAGTCTCCAAGGTCACAAAACCTTTAAAGGTCAGAAGCAAAAGTGCAGGGTGCCAGAGGTGAGTTCATGGCCTATACCTATTTGGTTACCCATGCAGTTCTTTGAAAGCATTTAGTTAGTAAATTAGTAATTTGCCAACTGTAAAAATCAGCCTTCCTATGACAACATCAATTTCTGGCTTCTCTTGCAAACATGGGAATGTCTGAAAATCCCCCACCCTCCTTTCCACACGGCAGCAATAACCTGGAGCTGGAGTAGAGTTGTTGCCCGGCCACTCTCTCTTCACCTCCTTGTGATCTGCCAGCTCCAGAACATTTGAGTTGGCTGCTGCCTGGCCTGCAGGACACCCTACTCAGCGCCTGCACCTGGTGGCAGTGATAGCCAGCTCTCCACATGGAGGAGCTGAGAAGCAAGAACCCAGTAAAGCAAAGTTACTAAAAGTCACCCCATCTAAGGACTCCCGTAACTGAACTGAAGAGTTGATAACGTTACCAATTTTAACAGCTTTAAGCCTATTCTTCAGAAACATTTCAGGCTAGTGGACAAAAATGCATTTACATGCATATCCTACTGGGGCATTTAGCTGCAAATTCAAAAGGAAGTTCTTTGATTAGGAAAATAGCTCTTGTCAAGTATACTGCTCACAAAAATTAGGGGATATTTCAAAATGAATATGAAGCTATAAAATATCCCCTAATTTTTGTGAGCAGTATAGCATTTCTATGGCTTGTCTTTTCCCTTTCCTACTACATCTAGAGAAAGCTTAGTTTTAAAACACTCCAGGGTGTTGCATTGATCTCATTGTGATAGGGGAGGGTGAGAATATAGGAAATTCTCAAAATATCCTTTTATTTTTTTATAGGGACAGAGAGAGAGTCAGAGAGAGGGATAGATAGGAACAGACAGACAGGAATGGACAGAGATGAGAAGCATCAATCATCAGTTTTTCATTGCTACAACTTAGTTGTTCATTGATTGCTTTCTCACCTGTGCCTTGACCGTGGGCCTTCAGCAGACTGAGCAACCCCTCGCTCGAGCCAGCGACCTTGGGTCCAAGCTGGTGAGCTTTTTGCTCAAGCCAGATGGGCTCGTGCTCAAGCTGGCGACCTCAGGGTCTTGAAACTGGGTCCTCCGCATCCCAGTCCAACGCTCTATCCACTGCGCCACCGCCAGGTCAGGCTCAAAATACTCTTAAAACATAATTAATATAAATCCTTGTTGAAACTAAATACTCTTGCCATTGAATGGGAAATGAGAGAAGTGGTTCAAGAGGCAATCTGGGGACTTTTGTTCCTCATTCTCCTCATAAGCACCTCCCACAAAGACTCACCCTCAATTAAATATGCAACTAAATAAAATAATATTTTTTGCAGGCACAAATGAAGTTGTAAGATAAGTACCCATGGCCTCTCTGCCTGCTAGACTGTTTGTTACTCCTAGACCATTCCTTTTTAGAAATTCCCGATGGAATAAGGGAAGGCTGATGGCTTCCTGCATACCTCCCTCTGAAGCATGTTGTGAATTAAAACAGCAGGGATTGGGTCCCATTCCTCAGAGATGGTCACCCCACGTTGGTGGATTCATAGAAAACAAAGCAGCTCTATGGTTTGTTTTCTGAAATCCATGTAGCCCCCTTTTTGAACTTGATCCAGGTACTTGGTTGGAACTATGATCAGAATTACTTTTAAAAAGTGATTGTGCTTGACTTCACCTTGTTAGGGCTTTAGCATTCTGATGAGGTAGGACCCTTTGTAAGTATTTTAGAAAAACTAACACGAGCAAAATAGAGATGAATTAGATAAATAAAGCTTTCTACATAGTGACATCCCAGTGAGCAAGCAAGTTGACCTCCCAACATACCATATTCAAGCAGATAAGCTAAACCCATGTGAAAATACAGTAAGCTTAGATCAATGGCAAATTTTTCAATCCAAGATTGAAATGTTGCAAGATGTCCTGGGAACTGCTGCAAGCAATCAGCACAAATTAGTTTCTTGGATCCTCACAACATGAAGAGGTAGGAACTATTATTAACACCTTTTTATGAGTAAGGAAATTGAGGCACAGAGAAGTAATGGCCCAGTCCCACGGCGGTTCAATGGCAAGGGCTGCACTCTGACAATAATAGGAATTCCCAGCAATTACACTTGGCTGACTTCTCCAAGGCAGACCTAACACGGGGCGGTGCATAGAGCACTTGATTATCGTGGCACAATGTTTTTGCATCATGGCACAGCAAAATGTTGCAAGCCAGAGGAACTTGAAGTTGCCTGTGATGACCCTAATCAGACCTAAAAAAACTGCTAGCAAACAATGATAGAATACTTAAATTACTCCAGTGTCTTAAAAAGTTAATTTTCAGTTTGCTTTTGCATTTAAGTTCAACCACACCTCCACTCTGAGCTATACATTAAATGAATGTGATCATTGCTTCTTTTTCCAACCCAAATCTTAAGTAACTGCTTGGACCCAGAGCTAATAGCCCTCCGGAATTCAAGCAATTCAAGCAGCCTGGGGCATTTTGGCAAATGAGGCCATTTCTTTAGGACATAAGGCTGTTCTGCATGTCCCTAATGGCCCTCTGTTGGTAAGACAGGGTCTGTGAATTGTGTCTCCAGTACAATGGACTGGTGCTGATCTGTTCCCAGCAGAACCCCTCTGTGTTGATGGGTGGGACTTTGGGGACGCCGGGTCAAAGAGGACAGAATCTGTGACTATAAAAGAGGCTGAAGCTGCTAGGTGTAAGGAGGAAATGAGATTGATTGGCACCAAACACAGAATTTTCTCCATGTATCTGTGAAAGCAGCATAACCATCCTAGTGTTACGATTTCTTTTATGGTTTGGACTCGCAAGGAATAAGACACATCAGATGAAATAGTACAAACAGAGAGCTGAAACTCAGAAGTGTAATCAGCCTTGAGAAACTGTACCACTGCATAGTTATTGAATTCCAAATGCCATAGCTCAGTAGATAAAACTAGAAAGCTACAAAAGTCTTTTTTCTCAACAATACCATCCTTAATCCTGCACTTCTACTGTTTCCTTCATGATCAAGGTCACGAGAAGAATCAGAGTCTCAGAGTTTATCAACCATAAAGGACATCTGGTTCTTGAGGGCAGAATTAAAAAAAAATTTTGCTGTTTAAAAACTATTCTTTTTCATTTTGCAAGAACTAGTTCAAAGTATGCACACTGAAATCCTAGACAGATGAAAATGCTGAGTTTGAGACTTTTTTGGGGGTGGGAAGGGAGATACAGCCTTTAAACTTCATGACAGTAGGTCTTTTTGGTTCTGGTTTGCACATTAATCACATTCTTGCTGCTTAACACATAAAAACTAGGGAAATCCAAATTAATTTTGGTAATAACCCAGGCAACGCAAATTGTGACTAATAAAATTCCTTCCTCCTCCATTAAAGCTGATGGCTCAATGTAAAGCCAGTAGTAGCGGCCACCATCACAGCCGCCTGGCCAGCGCAGGTTCTCATTAGATTCGGACAGTTGGTAATGAAACAACGGAGCCAAGAACTGGTGAGCCATCAGCTTTAATTCTAGCTTGCACCCGGCGGACAAGCAAAAACACACACTGGGCTCCAAAACCCACTCATTCAGTACTCACTAAGCTACTGACTTATCCGAGTTTCCTAGAGTCAAAGGTTTCTAGCTCACCAGACTTATTCATCTCTGTTTCCCATCTCCTTTTCCAGCACAAACTCTGCACAAACTGGCTTCTTCCTCAGCACTCTGCCATCTTGGCTGCCTCCTCTCCTCCACGTGGCCTTAATCTGCTCTCCTTTCTAATACTAACCTCAGGAACCAAGAAAGCAAGCTCCCAGTCTGCCCCACTTTATAGTGCAGAAATCCAAACCTTCAATCCAATCTACAAACAGGGAAGTCCCTGATACAAAGTCACTTATCTGAGGCATAATGGGAGGATTCCTCATGAGAGTGCACCACCCCACATCATCCAATCAGTCAAGGATGTGGGGAAAAGCTTACTATTAAAACTAAGGCATAGGCTACAACGACCTGGCCTGCCCACAGCCTATTTCCCATTACACATTAATATCAACGAACTTCCATGTGGGCAACGCCATCTTTAACAAAGTGAGCATAATATATTTTATCTGCCCAACACTCACCAGTTCTTGGCTCCATTGTTTCATTACCAACTGTCCGAATCTAATGTGAACCTGCATGAGCCAGACGGCTGTGATCCTGACCCTGGCTACTGACTTTACACTTTGTTTCTCAATATCCTCAGGTAGTTCAGTGTTGTCTGTAACAGTCACAGCGGAGAGATATATGGAATAGTAGCTGTTAACAAAAAGTAAATTATTATTTTCGGATTTCCCCCTTTTCTTCTTTGCTTCTGCATGGTTATATGACAGCTCTGCTATGTGCTAAGTGGCCTCTTCCTGTGATTAATGTTTCAAATTTATAACTAGTCAAACAGATACCAGAAAAAAAAGTGGTAGTACTTAGTCTAACCACACCCAAGTGAGGGCAGATGCTGGGCTGTTGTCTGGGTGATGAAGAGTATTTTATAAAACACTTGGCCTGGGGACAGGTGATGAGTCATGCTTCTGGCTGGGTGGGAAGAGGGCAACTGCTTTCAATTAAAACCGCCAGCCAGACCAATGCTTGAGTTGGGAGACATTTCTGGTTCCAGCAAACCAGAGGCATCTCAGGTCTGGGTGTGGTCGTACACTTGGTTCATTTGTCTTGTGGACATTTTCTCTTATTTCCTTTCTCAGGGTAGAGGGAAGTATAGATATGTTTTTGCTTTTCCATGTATATCAAGATATTGCAAACTTAGTTCTGACAAAAATAAGGTTTGTTTTGCTGTGAAGTCATGACATAGCTAAACCTAAATAAAGCAACAGACTTTTGTGAGCTGCTGCTTCTCCTATGTCCTGTCTCTTCACACATATTGTCCATAAGTGGGTGTTGGTCAAATAAGTTTGTAAATATGATATATATGTTTGTTTGCTTATAATTTGCATTGGGTGTGGGAGACAGGCTGGAAGCTGGCAAAGTCCTTATAGCCTAAGGTGTAGTTTTAAGACTAAGCCTTTCTCACCCTTTTAATACTAAGATCTTTTCAACATCCTTTTAATACTAAGATCTTCTCAAAACTAAGCTTTTCCCCACACTCTTGACTGTTCCATGACGGGGGTGGTGCACTCTTATGAGTAATCCCATTTATGCCTCAGATAAGTGGCTTTGTATCAGAGACATCCTTATTTGTATATTGGCTTAAAGGCTTTAATTTTCTACACTATAAAATAAAGCTGACTGGGGGCTCTCTTTGGTGGTTCCTGCCATCAGCATTGCAGAGGAGAGGCAGCCAAGATGGTGGAGTGCAGAAGGAGAAGCCAGTTTGTGCAGAGTTAGTGCCAGGAGGAGGAGATGGGGAACAGAGGTGAATAAGGCTGGAGGGACCTTTGATACTAGGAAAACTCAGATGAATCAGTGGCTTTGGGATTCCTGAATGGAAAGGGAAGTGTTTCCCTGCTGTGTTTATTTACTTGCTTGCCAGGTGTGAGCTAGGATTAAAGGTAATGTCCCACCAGTTCTTGGCTCTGTTGTTTCATTACCATCTGTTCAAATTAAATGTGAACTTGCACATGCCAGGTAACATTGATGGTGGCCACAGCTCCTGGCCATACAGTGGGTCGTTCTAAAACTTATGACTCAGCATTTATTTTTAGTTGGGTTAAACACACGGGAGGACGTTTTTCAGCTCGAAGTGTTTTAACCACTACGGGCATCATAATTTCAAGATGAAAAGTTTGTACCAGATGTGACTCCTCTGAAATTTACTAGCTGGTTGAAGTTAGTAAACCTGCATTAAGCAAGCTGAGAAGTAGGTTACATGCTATCTCCTGATAGGATGTGCCATAAGCCTTAAGTGGTAATTGAATTATAGTGCTCAGTCATCATTGACTACCCATGGCATATTTGGCAGATAAACAAGCACAGGGAACAAGAGAACTTCTTTACTTCTTTAGGGAAGAATATGTGTAAATCCAATTAAATACTTTGCTTTTACTTTGTATCTAATAAAGGCTGTAGTCATCAGGAATAAAACTGGTATTGGTCTCTTTATTATATTGGATGTTAATTATTAACATGGACCTTTAAGTAGAATTCAGCTTGTGCTGAGAGCGAGCCAAAATTTAGAGGCCCAATATAAAGCACATTAGAATAGGAGAGCTTTTAAAAAAATAACACTGATTTGGGCCCTACCCCAGACCAATGGAATCAGAACCTCTGGGGGTTGGCATCAGTGTTTTCTTAAGATGGTGATTCTGTGCACATCCAGGGCTGGTAACCACCAGTGTGATGGAAACAGGTCCTGAACTGGAAGCTGAAAGACTGAGTGTAGAGTCTTAGTTCTGAAGTAGCTCGCTGTGTGTTCTAGGGAAGTTATTTGAACTCTCTGGGCATCTGTTTTCTTCACTAAATAAGACTGGACTAGATGACCTCAGGGTTCCAATGAACTCTGACATCTGTGTTTTATAGAAGAGAAGCCACCTCCTTTATTAGCTCAGATACTGACCTGCCCACAACCACAACCCAATTGCCCTTTCATTCTGGAGGAATCTCACTCCAGAAAGAAGATGCTAGCAGTCTCTCCAGAGAGATAGGCAGGGATTTTTATAGCTGGTCAGGAAAGTAAAGGAGAAAACAAACAGGAACAAAAGTAGGCTTGCTCCCCCTGGTGGGCCTGTATGCTTGTTTCTAAAGTGAACTTGTACGCTCAGGTGAAGGCTGTGTCTTGTATTAGTTTTCTGTTGTTGTAACAAATAACCACAAACTTAAGAGGCTTAAATAACATACATATTATCTTAAGGTTTCATGGGTCAAACGTCTGACATGGATGATCTCATAGGGCTAATACCCAGGTGTCCACAGACTGCCTTTCTTTCTAGAAGCTCTAGGGGAGGGCCTGTTTCCTTGCTCATTTGGGTTGTTGGCTGAATTTACATCCTTGCTATTGTATGACTGTAATTCCTACACTTTGCTGACTGTCATGTGAGGGCTGTTCTAGAGACCACCCACTTTCTTTGACTGATGGCCCCTTATTTCCATCTTCAAAGCCAGCAATGGTAGGTTGAGTTCCCTTCAAGAACCTTCTTAACCTCTCCTTCTCTTCTCTGTAACCCAGCTGGAAGAGTTTCTCTGCTTTTAAGGACTAATGTGGTAAGATTGGGTCCATCCAGATAATCCAGGAAAATCTTCCTATTTTAATATTTAACCTAAATCACATTTGCAAAATCTCTTTTGCCATGTAAAATACAATTCACAGGTTCCAAGGATTAGAATGAGGACCTGTGGGTGGGGGGAAGGAAAAGGAAGGCATCATTCTGTCTACAATGTGCTTTTAGGTAAAGATTTTAAAAAATAAGATAAGAAACAGGAGTGAGAGCTTGTGTACAAGGTAGGTCTTAGGTTTATCTTCACAGTCATTGCATATTTATCCTGGAGGGGATGCAGATATTTATCTGATAGAAATGGTTTCCCAGAGTAGGAAGGGGGGATCTCAGACACTGAGGATGTTAAACCTTGCCTTTCTCTTTAGTTCAGAGATTAAAATCTAACACATCTTAATTCTATTAGTGTACATTTTGTCAAATCAGGCTTCAGTGGCTGAAAGCACCCTCTCCCCTTGGCCCGAGTCTTTCATCTGCATCCCATGGAATTCCCTGCTTTTCTAGAGATCCTTAGATTAAGGTGTCTAACTTTTTTACATTGAAAAGGAGGACAAAAATAAATTGACGAAAACAATATTGTAAATAAAAGAAACATTTTATTCATTGCAACAATAATACACTATAATATAATAAATGCATAATAAAAACATTTGTAATATTTTATATTATAATTATGCTTACATGCCTATTAATTTTTAATAATAATTGTAAGGAAAACGTACTCATTTAGATACAAATACATCATATCACATGCAATGGACAACTCTGCATCAATCGAATACGGACATTTACATATTAGTCTTCCAATATCAAAAAGGAGGACATGTAGGAGGACACTTTTGAGGGAGGACGGAACTTACAAAAGAAGGACTGTCCTTCTTAAAGGAAGATGATTTGTCACCTTATTTAGATAGAAAGCCTGGACCTGTTGGTTATGCTTAATTTGCTTCCAGCTCATCTTCAGCAGTAAAAACATTAGGGAATGGAATTTGGAGTGTTAACAAAAATGAATGAGAAAAGACACTATAGCCTCAAAAAGAAAGGAAAATAATTTATATTTTTCAGATCCTCCAGATACTTAGGATCTGAACTCTAGGTTAGAGGACTTTGAGCTCTTATTACAGGAATAATAAAAATGTAGTCATCCAATAAGCATTTATTGAGTGCTCACTGTTTGCAAGATATGACCAGTCCACAGATCTCTGAGAGGAAGTGGCAGGGTGTTGTCCTAATCAACAACAGTCATGGAGCCAACTCCATTTTCTTTTGAAAGGGCTGGTCTTGTTGATTTGGAGTTTGTGCACTTCCCACGATTGTTCAATGATAGACAGGAACCCCAGTCTCCCTGGAGTTATGTCCCTCTAGTCAATTAATTATTCAAAAGATTGTTTCCACTTTTTAGCAGGAGGAAAAAAGATACTGTCCTTTGACTTTTTCTTTGCTTTCTTAGGCACAGCATTTTTTTAAATTTTTCTGGCAGGCTCTGGCAGAGAAAGGAAACAGGTTTTGTTTTGAAGAGGATGACAATATTACATTCCAATGCTTTCCACTCTGGTGACTGATTCTGATAAGCAGAATTTGGGAAACATTGTTGGAAAAAATGATTTCTCTTCATCTTTCATTAAAATACTATGTATGAGTTTTCTCTTCATTAATTTAACAGCATCTAGCCTGCCCTGTGGTGGCACAGTGGATAAAGCGTCCACCTGGAATGCTGAGGTCGCTGATAGAAAACCCTGGGCTTGCCTGGTCAAAGCACATACGGGAGTTGATGCTTCCTGCTCCTCCCCCTTCTCTCTCTCTCTCCTCCTCCTCTCTAAAATAAATAAAATCTTAATAAAAAAATAAAACATGAAAGATTATTTAAAAAAATTAACGGCATCTTTGATTTGAGCAGTTTTCCTTCACAGAGGAAAACATCTCAGTTCTGGGTATTGCTGTGTGCTGGACTGGAAGGAATACAGACAAGAGAGGCAAGTGGGACTGGGGCCAAACCCAGCCCTGTCACTCCCTGTTTATGTCTTATTTTGTGGGTCACTTAACCTCTCTAAAGTTTTGATTTCTGTATGGGAGAATGAGATAATATCCTCCTGTATCAGTCAGGGTTCTTGGTTTATAACAACGAAACCAACTACACATTTAATCACACACTTAAGGAAGAAAGGATTTTTTTTAAAATTTTAATTTCTTTTTATTTATTCATTTTAGAGAGGAGACACAGAGTGAGAGAGAGAGAGAGAGAAAGAGAGAAAGGGGGGAGGAGCTGGAAGCATCAACTCCCATATGTGCCTTGACTAGACCAATGCAGGGTTTTGAACTGGCGACCTCAGTGTTCCCAGGTCGACACTTTATCCACTGCGCCACCACAGGTCAGGCAGGAAGAAAGAATTTTACAGAAAAGATTTAGTAGATAGCTCATGGAATCTTAAGGGAGGGAAATACATAGGAACTAAGGCAGCCCGGCAGCTGCCAGGAGCACAAGAAAAGTGTGTTCCAAAACAGGTCTGGTGGAGCTGGTGGTGCCCTGTAGCCAGACACTGATGCTGCCCACACTGGACACTGGGCGCTAGCTGGCGCCCTTGCCCTCTCTGCTCACAGAGACTCAAGATTGCTGCCCTCCTGTCCTGCCACTGATTCAGTGAATTCCCTGTAGTCTCTGCTTTTGGCATCAGTAATTTCCCAGTCAGTGTTTGTTTGGAGAGCTCAGGTAATCTGCTATTCTCTAGCAGCAAAGGAGTCTGGGAAAGCAAGGATATAGTGTTTTAGCATCAATAGTGAGAGATAGATTCTTCCCATCCACCAAAACTACTAAAACTGGAAAATTTCCAAACATAAGAGGAGGATCAAATGCCAGGCAGTCCCCCACCTCTCAAAAAACAAACAAACAAGAAACTACTATTGTCCATCCCCTTGATGATTCAATATTGACCTACCTCCATTTTCCTATATTTATACTTGCAAAAGAAAACATGTCTTCCACACAATCCAATGCATCTATAATTCACAAAATGTAATGCTCTCCCTCCCCTCTTCCTCAAGGGGCATACATCAGTTTCATCAGTTACTGTGCTCATCTCCAAATCCAGGATCTCTACATGGTGTCTACTCCTTCAGGTCTGATATGATCCCATCTCAATGTCCTGTAATATCTAGTCTGAGTTGTGACATTAATGATCACCAGCATATTCTATGTAAAAGAGAGAAAGAGAAAAATTGGTTTACGTATGTATTTACATATATGACATAGCAAGAAAGAAAATATGGATAGATGCTATATATTCCATACTTCTGCATTAGGTCACAAGGCCAAAGGAAGTATTTTTTTATTTCCCTTCTTCATTCTTCTTTCCATATTCTTTTTATCTTGGCAGACTGATGTTCTTCATACAGTGGTATGATCCAAACCTCCACTCCAGGGCATCCAAACCCTTGGCAGTCTTCGCTGTGCCTTTTCATTCTGGCCATTGGACATGGGAGGACTAGGAGTTACCGTGGGAATCTCCTCTTCCCAGCCTCATTATGTGCCAATATCCCTATTTCATCTTGATATTCAGGATCAGTAATCTCTAACAAGACTGTATTAAGAACAAAGCCCGTTTCACCAGTAGCATCAGGATCTGACCTTGTACTCCGCTTCACAGGGCACAACCGAGATCCGCTTTGATTAAAGGCCCAGAGGCAATGAGTGTCAGCGTGCGTTGAGGGGGAGATGAGCTGGCTTCTCCGTGTATGGTGACTCCCTCAAGTTGCAGGATCATCAGGGGCTGCTGAAGTAGTCGCATGGGACAAGAGGGGACTGGTAGCTTTGGTTGATGAGGAAGACTCAGTGAGAGTGAGGTTTTTAAATGCTCTGAGCGGGCCAAATGCTACCAGATTTCTAGTTCTAGTACTTGGGGTTAAAAATCTTTCTGCTACATACCCTAAATTTCACATAAAAGATCTTCTTGTAAGGCTATGTATTGAATATATAATTTGGTGACCCCCATAAAATAAAACTTTGTTGTTTTTTGACTATCTCAGTCTTGTCGCCTTGAGAGATGAGTTTTATGTTTAAGTTATTAACATTTCTATGGTAAAATATATATAAGAGAACTTTATTTTTCAAAGTGATATAGTTTGAATTTTAGTCTATGTTGTGTGGATAAAATGTAAGAATTTGAGCTTATTATTGTCTGTATTTATTCTATTCAGGGGCATTAGAAGAAACCACTGTACTCCACAAACCTTGGAGTATGGCGTTCCCCATACTGCTCATCTTGGTTTGTGACAGCTTTGTCCTTCAAATATCTCCTTCAGTGTGTTTTTTATTCTATGTGACCATAGGTAGGAATTTAATTAGCAAAGACTCTTTGTAGCTCCTGCTCATCTGGGTCAGACTATCTGATAGGTGGCTCAGGACCCCGGCTAGCCTCCTAGTTGTAAGAGAGTCTTGGAAAGTGATTACCTGGCTGTTCAGCCTTTTAAAGGGAGACATACTGCCTTTCAACAACACTCATAAGAGGGAATTCCTCAAATGTATGCAGGGAGTTCAGATGCTGGGCAGCCTAAAACCTGCCCAGGGTCTACTGTGCTTCCTTATGAGGTTCTTAGGAAGATTAACAAAGATGAAATATACAAAGTATCTAACATAGTACCTGGTACATATTACATTTTTATTTTTTATTCAGTGAGAGGAGGAGAAGCAGAGACAGACTCCTGCATGCCCCCCACCTCTCCACCACTGGGATCTACCTGGCACACCCACTAAAGGGTGATGCTCTGCCCATCTGGGGTATTACTCCATTGCTCAGCAACTGAGTTCTTCTTAGAGCCTGAAGCAGAGACCATGAAGCCATCCTTAGTGGCCAGGGCCAGCTTGCTCCAATCAAGCCATGGATGCAGGAGGTGAAGAGAGAGAAAGAAAGAGAGAGAGAGAGAGAGAGAGAGAGAGAAAAGCAAGAGGGAGAGTGGCAGAGAAACAGATGGATGCTTCTCCTGTGTGCCCTGACCGGAATCAAACCTGGGACATCCAAATGCCAGGCCGACACACCACTGAGCCAACCAGCCAGGGCCCCATATTACATCTTTTTGACAGAGACAGAGAGAGTCAGAGAGAGGGACAGATAGGGACAGACAGACAGGAGGGGAGAGAGATGAGAAGCATCAATTTTTTGTTGTGGCATCTTGGTTGTTCGTTTATTGCTTATTCATTGATTGCTTTCTCATATATGCCTTGACCAGAGGACCGCAGCAGAGTGAGTGACCCCTTGCTCAAGGCAGCAACCTTGGGCTCAAGCCAGCAACCATGAAATCATGTCTATAACCCCATGCTCAAGTTGGTGAGCTTGAGCTCAAATTAGATGAGCCTGTGCTCAAGCCAGCGACCTCAGGATTTCAAACCTGGGTCTTCCATGTCCCAGTCCGAAGCTCTATCTGCTGCGCCACCACCTGGTCAGGCCACATATTACATCTTGATCCGTGTTATTTCCTAGCAACTTCCTAATTAATAGAATCAGTGGGACTGAGCAACAAAGGATGGGACTGTGAATATATAGTTAAACTTAAGCACTGAAATTACCATGTATGATTTAGATCAAAGTTTAATAAGCAGGCTAGGAAAGGATAAATTAAGTCATAGGCTTCTGATATGTAGAACACTTTTATGTTTGATATAAATATTGACATTTTAATTGAGAAAAAGTATGACTATTCACCTTTTTTTCTTAAAAAGTTCTTTAATAAAACCAGCTCACCTATTTATATTTGGTTCTTGTTATAAAAAGGAGATAAGAAGTTAGAAAGAATTTGAATCCATCTTCATCCATATAAAGTTGTTTAGACTGGGAATAGATTCTCTATTGCAGTGGTTTTCAAAGGGTGTGCCAGGGCTCACTGGTGCGCCCTAGATTTCCAGCTGTGCCCTATTGTATTCCAGAGAAATATGTGTCTGTTGGTTTTTTGAGTTTAGATTTTTGGGGGACAGAGATTACACAGAGGTAGAGTTAATGTGTGAAAAGCAGAGGGCCTAGGCAATATCCTTGAGAAATATCAACATTTAAAGAAGAAAGAGGTGCTAATAAGGGAGAAAAAGAATAAATCTGAGAGACAGGAGGAAAATCAGAAGGCTGAAACCTTATGGAGCCCAAAGAAAGAATGTTTTGAAAGAGGGACTAGCCAACAAAAGGGAATCCTACTGAAAGGTCAAATAAGTTAAGGGCTAAACATTGTCTATTGGAGATAGACTCTTGGTAGTTCGGGTGAAAGCACTTTCAGTGGAGTTATATGGTCATAATACAAATCAGAAAGAATTGAGGAGGAGGAGGAGGTGAGGAAATAGAGATAGCAGTTGAAATTAATTTATTCAAGAAATTTGTAGGCTATGGATGTGATGGTATATTTTTTCTTTTAATAGGAAGACTTAGGCATATATAAGTGTTGGTGGGAATGAGGAGAATGAGCTGGTAGAGAGAGTGATAGAATGAACATATAGAAGAGAGTAGATGACTGCTGGAAAGAAATCCCTTAGAAGTCGGAGAGGAGATGAGAACCAGAGCACAGGATGAGGGGTTAACTTTAGAAGAGGAAGAGGGATATACAGGTCATTTTAATAGGGGAAAGCAGGAAAGAATCAATGTAGGTTATTTATTATGTCATTTAATCCTTACGAAAATCTCTGGGGTTAGATATTGTTTTTTCCTAAATTTCAAGTGATATAATGGAAGCCCAGAGAAGTTAAATAAAATTTTCTTAGATTCACAAAGAAGAACCTAAGAAATACTCAATGCCTGTGGTTGCTTTGAACCCCAGATCTAATGCTTATTTGCCTGCAGTTTTTTAAAAAGTTTTAAGTTCCCCATAAAAAGTGCCCTGAAAGTGACCGAAATTGAGTAGTGTCCTTGTTTTATGATTTGAAAAGCCAGATTGGAAAGAGCTTTTACAGAAAAAAACCATGCAGTGCCATTTGGTAGAGATCTGGTAAAAGAGGTTACCTTAATTAATGTTTGACCAACTCAGTACCAAAGGTCTGACTTTTCTTCCTGAGCAAGACTTTGTTAGAATAAACAACCTTGCTTTGGTGTCTGTGTGTACTTGAGAAGCACCGACCTGTATAGGTTATATAGTTTATCTCATTATTCTTCCCAGCAATCCTGACACATGGATAATTGCATCTCTGTTATAAATGAGAAAGCTGAGGCTCAAAGACATCAAGAACCTTGCCTAAGGCCATGGAATAGAGGGTGAATTAAGAATTAAACCCAAGTATTTCTGACTCCAAAGCTCTTGCTCTTTCAACAAAGCATTATTTTATGTAGCTTAGAGGTAGGGAGAGACCAGCTAGTTGAAAGTTGAATTGTGAGTCATTGCAACGTCCCCTGGTATATAATCTGCCAGGATTTTGTCTTTCTCTTCTTAACTTCCTAAACTTAAATTGATAAAGAGTTGTAAGACTATTAATAGTCAATATTTATATGGTGCCAACTGTATACAGCATTCTAAATGCTGTAGATATAACAATCTTAGGGCAACCTTATGAAATAGGTTCTATTATTGTCTCCGTTATACCTAGGAGAAAACAGGTGCTGAGAGCCTGAGTAACTTGGTTGAGATTACATAGTGTATAAGTAGCAAAGCCATAATTTGAACCCAGAATGTCTGATTCCTAAGTCTGGGCTCTTAAACAACAAGTGGGGACCACTGGTCTCTGATAAGGAGAATCTGATTTTTTAATTTCTTTCCTGTTTACTCAATTTAGTTATTTGACCAAAGGCATAGACTTCTGAGTCAGACCTGGATATGACTCATATCTCTACCACTTAAAAAAGCTGTGTGATGTTAGATAAATTACTTAACTTCTCAACAGCTTACTTTCTTCATTTGTAATATGAATTGATAATAAGAACACAGTACTCAACTGAAAGAGTGTCTGTGAGGATTAAATGAGGTAAAGCATGTTAAGAGCTCAGCAGTATGTCTAGTCAATAGCATAATGGGCAATAACTGTTATCTATTTATTAATATGTCCTAAAGTTGATAATAACAGGCAGAATTTGAGTACAGGTCTGCTTACTCCAGACCCCAACATTAACTACTTTACCAACTGCCCCTTAAGTGTTCTCATCACAGTGCTCAGTAAGCCCCTCCTCCAGACTGTGGTCTTGTTAGTGGAACTCAAAATCTCTGTCCACTCAAGGTGCTCTTTTGATTCCCCCTAACTCTGTCTCACTGTGTTCAATGGTTAGTGCTGAGAAAGCAGACCACGACAATACTGAGAGCTGGAGGCTAATGGAGAAGAGATAAGAAGCCAAAACCTGGTCCATGCAGTGTAAAGCGAAGGCCACAGGAATGGCCAAGGTCACACACCTGATCTATAATGTTAACAAAAGATTTCAGTGCAATGTGCAAAGTCTGTGGGCTAATAGATGAGAGTCAGGATTTGGTTTAGACAAATCCTTATATATAATGATTCATTGCAGTCAAGCTTCTTTTGAAAGTCTTCTACCCAAGCTCCAGGAGTCAAGCTTGCATCTAATATTTCCCATCCATTTTTTCTTTTCTGAAAGATACAGACAGAGAGTCAGAGGGAGGGACAGATAAGGACAGACAGACAGGAAGGGAGAGAGATGAGAAGCATCAGTTCTTCGTTGTAGCACCTTAGTTGTTCATTGATTGATTTCTCATATGTGCCTTGATCGGGGGGCTGCAGCACAGTGAGTGACCCCTTGCTCAAGCCAGTGACCTTGGGCTCAAGCCAGCAACCTTGGGCTTCTAGCCAGTGACGTTTGGGCTCAAGCCAGTGACCATGGGGTCATGTCTATGATCCCAGGATCAAGCCAGGGACCCTGTGCTCAAGCTTGTGAGCCTGCACTCAAGCCAGATGAGTCCATGCTCAAATCAGCAACCTCGGGGTTTCAAACCTGTGTCCTCCATGGCTCTGTCTGATGCTCTATCCACTGTGCTACTGCCTGGTCAGGCTTTCCCATTCATTTTTTTCTCTGCAGTTAGAAGCAGGGAGGCAGTCAGACAGACTCCCACATGAATCTGACCGGGATCCACCTGGCATGCCCATCAGGGGGTGATGCTCTGCCCATCTGGGGCGTTGCTCTGTTGCTGCTGGAGTCATTCTAGCACCTGAGGTGGAGGCCATGAAGCTGTCCTCTATGCCCGGGCCAACTTTGCTCCAATGGAGCCTTGGCTGCAGGAGGGGAAGAGAGAGATAGAGAGGAAGGAGAGGGAGAGGGTGGAGAAGCAGATGGGCGCTTTTCCTTTGTGCCCTGGCTGGTAATTGAATCTGGGACTTCCACATGCAGGGCCAATGCTCTATTGCTGAGCCAACTGGCCAGGGCCTTCCCATCCATTTTTTCTTCTTCTTCTCATCCATTTTTAAGCAGTCATTGATTCCTGTTGTATTTTTAAAACTTTTTGTTTCCTGCCCCTTGATCTGTGACCTGGTTGGGGTGCTGCTTCCTGAAAAGCTCAGTAGTGTAAAAGGGTCTAGCTTTTTCAGGGTGGTCTGAAAAAACATAGATTAAGGAGAATCTGTGTTAAGGAGAGAAGCCAGGGTTGTTAGCCTGTAAACAGCAGGTGTGCTATATGTCCTAAAGGTGGAGTAGGGTCATAAACAAGCATGAGCAGAGAGGTCAGACACTGGGAAGATGGGAGCTGCTCTGAGGGTGAAGAACCCAGAGGGTAGGGATAAATGGTGGGAGACTAAGGGCGGAAGAGATTTGAGGATGCTGGAAATTTGCCACATGTGGCATGGGTGACCTGATGGCTTAATGTATGCTGCTCATCTGGATCCTCCAAATTACTGTTCAGCTATATGAGTAAATTCTGTCACTGCCCCTCACCCAGAATTCCTAGCCACAGTTTGAGAAGCACAGGCTTAAGAGACTCTGGAGATGAGATATATTACATCCTCTCACTCTTTTTTTAAAATATTTATTTTATTGATTTTTAGAGAGAGAGGAAGGGCAGGGGAGAGAGAGAGAAAAAGAGAGAGAGAGAGAGACAGGAATATCAATATGTTCTTGTATGTGCCCTGACCAGGAATCAAACTGTCAACCTCTCTGCTTTGGGACAATGCTTTAACCAACCAAGTTATCTGGCACCTCATCCTTGTATTTCTGTCTCTACCAGAAATATAGTCCAAACCGTAACTTCTCTTACTTGGGTTATTACAATATGCCCTTAAAATCTTTAAAGAATCATGTTATGATAAAATTATTAAAACAATACATGTTTACTAAAGATAGAAAATTTCTTAAAATATTTAAAAAGTAATGAATTATTTTTTAAAGTTTTATTTTTTGATATTTTTATGTGAATTCAAATTCTAAAGAGATAAAAGGACACATACATTTTATTTTTTCCATTGCCTGTTTCCTTAGTCATTCTGTTCCTTCTGGAAAGCATTCAGTTTTGTTAATTTCTTATATATTTAAGTAATTATATATATTTTCTTCATTATAATTTTCCCCCAAATGGTAGTTTTATAGACATAGTTACACACACACACACACACACACACACACACACACACACACACACACACACTATTTTGTATTTTATTTTTCACTCTAACATTGTGCCTTGGAGATCATTACAAACCAGCACATTGAAATCTTCCTATTTCTCATAACTGCCTGGTGAGCAGTAGACTCTTAATTGGTCTCTAGTCTCTCCTATGTCTGTCATTTTATGTCAAATTCATTGTGCTGAAATGTCAGTCCCCTGCTCAAACACTTTGTTCAAACCTACCTGCTTCCTCACCCCACCACTAGCTATGATGAAGTCCATGCCCTTCCCCATCTGACAGCAAGGCTGGCCAACCCAGCCAGGTCGGGCTTCCACTACTCCTCCTACGCCCTGATCCTGCTTGCCTTTGCCATGCTTTCCATGTATTCCTTTTCACTCTTTCTGCCCTGTTGTGCCCAAAACGAATCTTTCTTCCTATACTTTTCTGCCCAGATCTTCCTCCATGAAACCCCCGGCCCTCAGAGCTAACACCAACATTTACTGCACACCACCCTTGTTGTTTCTTTACTTTACACTGGCGTGTGTTGCTGCTTTGATATGCACAGCTCTTGTTCCACCAAACTAAACTCTGTGTGGGCGACTGACTACATTTTCTATAGCATTTGCTACTTCCTGAGGTACTATATCACATAGCTGAAAGGAAATTTCAATATTTGTAAAATTTGTAAGAATGCCAAGAAACCTGGCTCTGAGTACAGACTCACCCAGAATAGGGTAGGACAGAGACCAAAGCTGACTCATCTCCCTCCTCCCTCTAGAAAAACAGTCTGGAGGCTAAGTGCTGTTAGTGCTCATCAGAGCCTTGATGGATGTGCCCAGAGAAGGTTGAAGGGAACAGGCTGAGCCTTTGCAGGAAGAACCTGCAATGCAGGGGCTGGCTCACTAATTAGCTGTTTTGGGTAGCATGACAAATAGGACTTCTACATTGAGCAGTACAAGTTCTGTGTCCAGAGAGATAATTGAAATTATTTTCCCCCCTTTGGTCAATCTTATTGAAAGGATGATGCAACAATATGAATGAAAACTTTAATAATATGCTCATTTTTCCTTTTACATAACCCCTTCCAGATTTTGCCTACTTTCACACATTAAATATATATATATATGTATATGTATATGTATATATGTATATATATGTATATATGCATATATGTATATCTATATATCTATATATCTATACATACATATATGGGGCCTAACCAGGTGATGGGGCAGTGGATAGTGTTGGATTTAGTGTTCCATGGAGGCAGCTTTCTCACCTAGATCCTGTGGTCCCATCATCTTGATTCTCTCCCTCTCTAGTTCCAGCATGACTTGCCAGAGGTTGATATTTTTTCTTCCTCCTCTGTTTTCAGTGCTTCTTAGAAAGATAAATATAAATCCTCACCCTCCTTTACCTTACGTAAGCCAGAATGTGATTGGAATGTGAGTACTGGAGGAAGGTGGGTAGAACATTCATGAGAACATATTTACTGTTGATTAACTTCTTTTAGACAAGAGGGTGATCTCTGTCTCCCCTCAAAAGTAGAAATAATCCAAATCTTAGATTTGCAGAGTTTTTAATCCAGTAACCTTATCCACCATACTTCACGTATCACTTTCTATTTCTCAGTTATTAATCTCTACCACCTCTAGCCTTTCTCTCCCACCTATATGTACTTATTCATGTGAATACACCCCACTCTAACTGGCGAGACAACACATAGCCTCCCAAGTATTCTCTCTCCTGGACATTCCTTTGAAGTATCGTTACCATGTCTGGCGAGTCAGCAGGGGTTTGGTTAAACCTTAGATCAGGGGTCAAATTCTGCCTCCACTACTTATTAGCTCTGTACCTTCGTCAAATTACCTATAAAGTAGGATCAGTAATAATTAATAACTTATAGGTTGTTGAGAAGAGCACATGAGTTAATACCTTTTAAAAAATTTTTATTTATTTTTATTTTTTGACAGAGACAGAGAAAGACAGAAAGAGGGTCAGATAGAGACAGAGAGGAAGGAAGAGAGATGAGAAGCATCAGTTCTTTGTTGCGGCACCTTAGTTGTTCATTGATTGCTTTCTCATATGTACCTTGATGGTGGGGGCTGGTGGGGCTGTAGCAGAGTGAATAACCCCTTGCTCAAGCCAGTGACCTTTGGGCTCAAGCCAGCGACCATGGGGTCATGTCTATGATCCCACACTCAAGGCAGCTACACTGCGCTCAAGCTGGTGAGCCTGCACTCAAGCTGGATAAGTCCAGCGCTCAAGCCGACCACCTTGGGATTTTAAACCTGGGTCCTCTGTGTCCCAGTCTGATGCTCTATCCACTGTGCCACCACTTGGTCAGGCAAGTTAATACTTATAAGCACAGAATCTGGAATGTATAAGAACTTAAATAAATATCAGTTATTATTCAAATTTCTTCTAATATTCAAAGACAAGACCTCCTACTTCTTACCTAAAATCTTCTCTGACTAGTCTTGCCCACCCACAGTGATCCTTTACTCTTTTGTAAGCATAACATGTTTGATACTTAATTTACTCAAATAGTACCTTGAGGCAGCTGCAAGTCAAAACAACAATGTGATACCATTTCATACCTGTTAGAATGGCGATTATTAATAAGACAAAGTAACACCTGTTGGAGAGGATGTGGAGAAAAGGGAATCGTGGTATATTGCTGATGGAAATGTAAATTGATGCTACCACAGTGGAAAACAGTATGAAGTTTCCTAAAAAAATTAAGAATAGGGCTACCAGCCTTGGCTGATGGCTCAGTGGATAGAGTGTCAGGCTGGTGTATAGATGACCCTAGTTTGATTCCTGGTCAGGGCACACAGGAGAAGTGACCATCTGCATTTCTCCCCTCTCCCTCTTCCCCTTTTCTCCCTTCTCTCTTTTCGCAACTAGTGGCTTGATTGGTTCAAGCATGGCCCCAGGTGGGGTTGCTGGGTAGATCCTGGTTGGAATGCATGTGGGTGTCTGTCTCACTACTTCCCTTCCTCTCACTTAAAAAAAAAAAGAAGAATAGAGCTACCATATGACCCAGCAATCCCTTTTCTGGGTATGTACCTGAAATTTTTGAAAACACTTATTTGTAAAGCTATATATATCCCTGAGTTCACTGCAGCATTACTTCCAATAGTCAAGACATGGAAACATCCTAAGCATTTTTCAACAAATGATTGGATAAAGAAGATGTGGTTCATATATACAATGGAATATTAGCCATAAAAAGATGAAATACTGTCATTAGTGACAACATGGATGGATCTTGAGAGTATTATCTAAATAAAATAAATCAGACAGAAAAGGACAAGAACAATATGATTACATACATATGTGTAATATAAAACAAAAAGTAACAAGCAAGCAAACAAACAACCCCTCCCCCAAAACAAACTCATAGATACAGACAACAGAATGGTGATTATCAAAGGGGAGGTGGCAGAGGGAGGATGAAGAGGGTAAAAGGGGCAACATATATGGTGAAGGGGACTAGACTTTGGATGGTGAGCACACAGAGTATAAAGATGTTGTATTATAAAGTACATGTGAAATTTATATAATGTCATCTCAATAAACTTGATTTTAAAAAGATTTGTTAAAAAAACTTTGCATCAATATCTGTGTATAGTATAGTCTCTTTCATCCTTGGTTTTGCTTTCTGCATTATCAGTTACCCAGGTCAACTGGGGTCTGAAAATATTAAATGGAAGATTCTAGAAATACATAATTCATAAGTTTTAAATTGTGTACCATTCTGAATGGTATGATGAAATATTGTGTAGTCCTATTCAGTCTCCCCTGGATGTGAATAATTCCTTTGTCCAGGGTGTGCACACTGTAGACGCTCCCTGCCTTTTAGTCACTTAACATGCCTCCTGGTTATCAGATTGACTGTTACAGTATAGCAGTACTTTTTTTTGGGTAACCCTTATTTTACTTAATAATGGTCCCAAAGCCATTCAAATAATTTTCATTTCAGTATATTGTTATAATTTTTCTATCTTATTAATTGTTGTTATTAATTTCTTCTTTTGCCTAATTTACAAATTAAACTTTATCATAGGCATATGTGTATGGGAAAAACCATATATATAGGGTGTAGTACTATCTGTGGTTTTAGGCATCCACTGGGGGTCTTGGAACATATTCTCTATTAAGATAAATTCTTAGGAATAGAAATACTGGGTTAAAGAAAACACATCAGGATTCTTGTTTATGTCACTAACTTTTGACTCCCCTAAAGGTTGTATAAACTGTACTTTTGTCAACAGTGGTCAAGGGTGCTCACCACATTTTACCCTCACCAATGCCCTGTTGTGTTATTTAACTTTTTGTCTGGTTTATCTGTTATCTTTCAACCAGATTATAATCTCCTTGAGCAGGTGCTGCGGGCATCTGCTTTTTTATATCCGCCACAGAACTTGCTTGGTGTCATTCATGTAGTAGCCCTTGTAAATATTTGCTAAATGAATGAATTTCTATTCACAACTATACCTCTGGGGTTAAGAGCTGGAGAAAGTACTTGAACAATTACTTTCAAATAGGTCAAATTGAGTGTGGTGTATATACTTCCTTTTGTTCTCCCACTGAGATGAGTTGGGGATGAAAGTATTAAATCACAGGCAATTGGCTTATGTTCAAGGGATTTGGACAAGGGGTTGGGTCCAAGGGAGAAAATGAGGTGTTTTTCAGGGGCAGCTCTGCAGCATGTTTGAAACTCGCTTTCTGCACTACTATCTATCCATTTATCCTTCAAAAATGGGTATGGAGAGTGGCAGGATCTGCTTTCACAACTCAGCCATGGAGCAGAATGAGTGGAATTTTTCAGATGGTACCTCTTGATGGCTGTTAGCATAAATATAGCTTTGCCCTCTGGGCAGAGGCAGATTTAATGATGGGTACACCAGGTGCACGTGCCCTGGGCCCCAACTTCTGAAGGGCCTTGCAAAACCCCAACTTTATACTTTTTTCTAACAACACCAAGTTTGGTTTCATATGTGCAATTTTAACATTAATGTACATAATATTTTTTATTTATTTAAAAATATGGTTAACATGCATTTTTATTTTCTCTGGTTTTTTTTTTAAGGGGCCCAATATTTTCTTCTGCACCCAGGGCCTCAACTGACCTTAATCCGCCTCTGCTTCTGGGAGCTATAAGGCAGAGGCCCCCGAAGCCTAGATGGCTGTTTCAGCAGGTCAGACTGAAATCTCTGAGTTTTCGTTAGCATGGAGAACCATGTAGGATTTCAAGCCATGAATACCACTTTTATTTTTCTTGTACTAGTTCCCTACTAAATGCTTTGAGCAGGGGCTAAAGTGAAGAAGGTGTATTATTCTCCCTTCCCCTCCCAGCCCGAACACACACACACACACACACACACACACACACATCACAAATGGTGTGTGACCCAAATAATTTCCTGGCATTGGGCACCTTTCTAAGTTTCAGAGTCTTGGGTCATTTTCTGGGAAAAACACATTGCTTTAGAATTTTTTTGAATCTGCATACCCAATGTGAAGATGAATTGACACTTTCCCTCTTTTACTTATAGAACCCTTTTGCTGGGACAGTTCTTTGTATTTTTAGGTAAAGAGGCTTGGAGTGTGAAAGCCTGCTATGGATTTGGGAACATCTGAGCCCATTATCTCCACGTTATAATTTCACCTGCCCATTTGTGAATTGAACCCCACATTAATAATAAAACCAGCAAACACAGTCATCCCAGGAGTCAGGTGGTGTAAATTGGAGGGGTAAATCTGGACTGACACACATCTCATGAACAGAGAGGTGGTTTGCCTTATTGTGATGAGTCAGTTTGCTTCCCTATTCCCTGTAGCTGTCAGAGGTTATCTGTAGAACCTCCAGTCCTTAGAGATAATAGTTTAACCTACAGGTTGGTAGACTTCTCTTGGAATTTGCAATCATTTCTGTGGTAGATATGCTGAATCAGCATACCAATTTCTAGTGTGTAGAGGTTGGAAAATGTAAAACTGTATTTCCCAGACTCCCTTGCGGTTAGAATTTTTAATATGAAAGTTCAGAGGCACTTTCTTGAGACTTGGATGTGGAAGTCAAATCCTGTGTGAAAAGTGGTAGGGACATGGGTGCCTGCTCTTTCTAGTGTGCACTGTGCCGCGGGTTGTGTGCTTCTGGAGCTGCCTGCTGTAGCAAGGGTTTTCCAGCTCAGCAGGCAGCTTTCTGAGTCAACGGTTTCCTTCATAGCTCAGTTCTACAGCAGGGATTTGGAAGTCAATCCTGGAGTCAGTTTCTTTAGCTAGCCAACGTCCCTCCTCCATTTATTAACTTGCAATAAATCCTTCTCCATCTACAAACTCGCTCATAGAATCTCATGGGCTGCAAAGCTTACTTTGTTCATTTGATGGTAAGGACAACATTAAATGGAGTTTTATTTTTGACCTTCATTTTATGATTTTCCCCAAAGCTAGTTTTGGACTGTCCTGTTCCCTTTTGCATATTTTTCCTTGTGATGGTAGATGACCGTATATTGGACTTTCCCCCAGAATTATGTTGATCTGTCCGATCATAAAAATGTTTCTATTTTCATTGACCTATTTAATTGGAACAATTTCATGGGCCAATTCGTACATTCTCTCCCTATAAAAAGAAAGTCTTGTATTATTAATAAGCACATAGCATATAATGTATATATGCTGAAGCTTGAGAACAGGTACAGAAAGGGCTGGGAGAAAGTTTGCTATTTATCAAGACATCAGTCCTAACACAACAAAAAAGCACTACACCAGATTCAAGTCCTGCTGGTCTGCGTCCTGACATGAACTAATACACGTTAATGCAGTGGTTCTTAACCTTTTTTGAGGTACCAAACCCACCAGTTTCATATGCGCATTCACTGAACCCTTCTTTAGTGATAAATAAAATAGGATTTTTTTTTTTTCCAAATTCAAGACATAGGTATATGTTTTTTTACTGGTGCACAAAATGAGCCGTGCATGAGTTTTGCTCAAAGAACAAAACCAACAAAGTGCATGAGCTCACAACAAATTACGGTATTACTTTATTCTGGCCTCCGCGGCAGAGGCTTCTCTGAACCCCTGAGACCGACTCATTGAACACCTAGGGTTCGATAGAACCCAGGTTAAGAACCACTGTGTTAATCTGATGTTATTGAGGCATCACACCAAACTCTGTGTTTTTTGGTTGCCTTATGGCCTTTTACCCAAGAGTTTGTTGAAACTTGGCTCTGAAAAATGGACTCAGACATCTCAGGCATCCAAAGTGCTGGTTGAGAAGGCACTGATTTAGCCTGACCTGTGGTGGCGCAGTGGATAAAGCGTTGACCTGGGAACACTGAGGTCGCCAGTTCAAAACCCTGTACTGGTCTGGTCAAGGCACATATGGGAGTTGATGCTTCCAGCTCCTCCCCCCTTTCTCTCTTTCTCTCTCACTCTGGTCTCCTCTCTAAAATGAATAAAATAAAAATTTAAAAAAAAAAAGAAAAGGCACTGATTTAACTATGCTTAGTAATTACAAAATTAGTATAAATTCCTAAAGTGCTTTATCTTCATCCTTGGGAGTTTTGGTCCTTTGGATAGATATAGCTATGGGAGAGAAGGCGGACTCCAGGCCAGGGTGGAGGGTATGCTCTCATTTTGTTGGTTCTGTGGCAAGAGCTCTGCCATGTGCTGGCTGCCCAAGGCATTCAGATTTTTGTTTTATTTTATTGAAATGAAGCAAGGAAGAAACATTTCTAAAGGAGTAACAAACATTCCGTGTCAAATTAGGAACTAAAAAAGACATTTGTTTATTGAGGGCAAGAGGATGCAAGCAATATAAAAATCAAAAGCTTATCTGGCTTTAATTGGCTTTTCTTTCTCTTGTCGAATGGGAGTGGGATTTTATTTATACATTTTCTAAGGGTCCCAATCTGCTCATGAAATCCTTACACAGGGGGAAGCTGGGGGCAGAGATTTTTTAAGGGACTCATTGGGAGAACTCTTATCAGGGTGGAAGGAACTGCTCAGCACTGCCTACTTCTTCCCCTTCTGCTTCATATGTACTACAAAATAGTCATTGCATGCGATGGTGAGCCCAGCAATTAGTGAAAAGAAGCTCTGGAAGCCCACTCTGCCGTCTCGGCACTGGTCCAGGTCCTTCATTATTTTGTCTACAGCCAGAGGATCTTTTTGATTCTGAAAAAAAGAACAAAGGCCAGAAATATCAGGTTGTGGTTACAATGACTAGCTTCTCTGATTTGCACTGCTGATAACCATGTATATAATCTTTAAGTGATCTCAATTCTTGTTTTAGGTCACAAGCGATTTTTGCAGGTCATCTAAATGAGTTTTGCTGCCTTGAGGGAACATTTCAGTCAATTGGTATTTATTTTAAACATAGGAAAGAGGTTTCCATGGCATTTTTTTCGTATGATTATAGGGACCTTAGAAATGGCCTATTTTGTGCCAGGGAAGGTAGACCCAGTCCTCCTAATTAAATTCATTGTTCTTGCCAAATAGAACCAGCATAACCTTCTGACCCACTTTGCTTCCAGTTCAACTCTTCCCACAATTATTAAGATCACAAGATTCTGCCTATGAACCACTCAAAACTGTCCATTTTGTAGTTTAAACTTCATTCTCTTAACAAACTTTTATTCCTGATAATCAAATCCTTTAAAAACAAAACTCTTAGAAAAGATCTCATAAGATTATTTAGGGAGTACGTTTCAGATCATTGCTCTATGGACTTCAGAGGTGCTAATGATGCCATAGGGTGTGTTAGGTTTGACTGGTAGATTGCCCTCATTTCTCTTAATTCTCGGCATCCAGGCAGTGGGGTATCAAGCTAGTGTGGCTCCATATCATATTAATAGAACCCTGAGTAAGTCACATGTAGTGAGCCTTCGTGTATCAACAGTGAGTAGAGGAGGTTGGACTAGAGTGTCTCTAACATCACTTCCAATCTTAATGAGTTGGTAAATCTATGCTATCCTATACCCTGAGCTGGATTCCGTCAAAAAAGAGTATGTGTGATGGAGTCACAAACTCCCCATGACTTTTAGTGTCTGCTACGAATGTGTGGAACTGAGGTGGGCAGGCAAGATCTTTTTTGCTTTTTCTTTCATCTTGCTCCTGTGGTGACTGGCTTGATCACTCCTTTTCATAGTGAGGAAATGTGGTCTCTCCTATAGGATCCATGCCATCAAGCAGGGAAATGTGGTCTTTTAGAAGTACAAAAGGGCTCAAGTAAAGTATTTATGAATTGCATTGATTGTATACATGACAGAGAACTGCTTTTCAGTGTCTCAAGAGTGCTGGATGTTTACAAATTGCACCCAAAAATCTCCTAAGGTAAAGCAGCAGCGTTTCCTACACAAGGACTGCAAACAACTAAAACCTGCTCTATGCAGCCACCTCTGCGTTTGGTGCGTTTCAGTTCATTCTGGCCTCACCCTCAGCTTCCTGGCTGTGGTCAGGAGTAAAATTAGGATGACAGAATGAGTCAATTTTAGAAATAAAATACTGTTGATGCAGTGAGTGTGGGTGTGTCTGGAATTATGACCCCATGCCTGGAATAAATTACACTGCCACGTTCAGTACTCTGCTACACACACCCTTGATGCTTCTTATGCCAGAAAGCCTTTAGGGAGGAACGGTTTCTATCTCATGTGATATTCATCTGGCTTCTAACTATGCAACAACACGACTAATGAATATTTAGCGCACCAAGAATGCCTTTGTTCATGTGATGGGAGGGCTTATAGTAAACATATTCTGTCCTTGCATTTTATGGTTGCCTGGAAGAAATCACAGGAAGTGAAAGTGACTTTGGAGATAATTTACATCCAGCCCTCTCATTTTACAGAGGAGGGAACTGAGGGCCTACAATCTGAAGCAACGTGCCCAGCGTTAACTAACTCCTGGTCGGGGGCTATATCACACGACCATGCAAATGCAGAGTAAGAGCATATTCTTACTCATTTTGAGCACTGTGGGAACTGCAGAACTAAGAGACTAGTTAGGCTATTTATATCTGTTTATTTAACTGGTATTGACATGTAAATCATAGTGTTCTATAAAACCTTGGGCTTACAGAAGTCAGTGGCTTGACTAATTTGGTACTGTCTAGGATAGTGGTTCTTAACCTGGGTTCTATCAAACCCTAGGGGTTCGATGAGTCGTTCTCAGGGGTTCGAAGAAGCCTCTGCCGCGGAAGCCAGAATAAAGTAATACCGTAATTTGTTGTGAGTTCATGCACTTTGTTGGTTTTGTTCTTTGAGCAAGGTGATGTTCATGCACGGCTCATTTTGTGCACCAGTAAAAAAACATATACCTATGTCTTGAATTTGGGAAAAAAAATCATATTTTATTTATCACTAAAGAAGGGTTCACTGAATGCACATATGAAACTGGTGGGTTCGGTACCTCAAAAAAGGTTAAGAATCACTGGTCTAGGAGGATAACAAGAGGCAGGACCCAGCCTTCTACCATCATGTCCCTTCACTCTTTAGAGGCTAATGCATTATTCTACACCAAGCACAGTAACGATCCTTTCAAGTGACTCTAGTTGTGGCAGGGAAAGAAGGACTTGTATATCCATCTAAATATTTTGTCAAGCAATGTTTCACCTTTAGTGAAATGCAACATCTATCTCGAGTGCCTCCAATGTAAAAGGAAAGCTGTGCCTTGCGGCCTAATGCCAAGTGTATCTGTGCTGATGACCGAGTCCTCTCCTAGTCTTCATGACCCCTCAGTCTGGTGAAGGGGAAGTATAAACTCGAGCTACACTCCTGTGTTCTCATAACATTTTCAATATGAAAAGCAATTATTTCTGGAGTGATGCCTGGCTCCATTCAGCAAATGCTTGATAGCATTTCTTTATATTAGAGTTGGAAAACATTTTGAAGCACCTCTACTTGAAGGGATTTAAGAAGGAAGATTTAAGTTGTATAAAATGAATGTGACCAGGATGTGGCATCTCCAATACCAGATTTATGGACCTGAGCGGCCTTGTTGGTGACTCTTGAGAAAAGCCTTTCCTGCAACTCAGTCTCAATAGATACAGATGATTCCAGATGGACTTTTCTTTTTTTATTTTTTTAAGAGAGAGAAATGAGAGAGAGAGAGAGAGAGAAAGGGGGAGGGGGACTGCAGAAAGCATCAACTCATAGTAGTTACTTCTCGTATGAGCCTTGACCAGGCAAGCCCTAGGTTTCGAACTGGTGACCTCAGCATACCAGGTCGATGCTTTATCCACTGTGCCACCACAGGTCAGTCTGGATTCATTCTAACAAACACCTCGTATGTTTATTTGTGAATAGTCTTATTGCACCTCCCAATTATAAGCTCCTTGAGGGCAGGGGCTGGGTCTTCTTTACCTTCTGTTTCCCCTACAGTATCTTACAAACAGTAGACACTTGAAGTTTAATAAACATGTCTATGCAAACACCTTTGTAGAAGTGACTTCCACAGAGAAGGGATGGAAAGAAGCGAAAGGAACCGGGACCTGGAAGCATTGAATTGCATGTCTGTTTCTTTTGAGCCTTTCAATACTTACTTCCAAAAATCCAGGGAACTCCTTTTCCATGAGTACTCTCAGGTCCTCCTTTGTTAAGTAGCCTTTATCCCCAGCGAATTTATGAAACGTGAACATCATGGTTTCCATGGCATGTTCCATTTGAGACGGCATTTTGGTGAGGTCTATTGAAACATATTAAAGGATGTAAAGAAACAGTTTACATTAACTTTACAGCTACATGTGCCTGACTGGTGGTGGTGCAGTGGAATGGTGAAGCCCTCAGTTCAAAACCCCAAGGTTACTGGCTGAACTCGGCTTGCTAGCTTGAGTGCGGGATCATTGACATAATCCCATGGGTGTTGGCTTGAGCCCAAAGGTCACTCATTGGCTTGATTCGAGCCTCCCTGGTCAAGGCACTTATGAGAAACAATCAATGAACAACTAAAGTGAAGCCACTACAAGTTGATGCTTCCCACTCTCTCCCCCCCTAAAAATCAATAATAAAACAACAATAATAATTTTAAAAAGTGCAACATGTATTGCCAGTTTTTTGAGAGTAATTGGAAGGAGGGTGATTAGATCATCAATTTGATTTTTTCCAGCTAAAATATTCAATAAATCGAAGAACCAATTCACCCCTTGTTTGGGGACTCCTGCTGAAGGAAATAGGCAACACAGGTATTGGTGCTCTGATTGAAGGTTTATCTAGTTGCCTGCTAATTCTGCATAAATCGCCTAATGAAAAATAAAACCTCTAATCATTTGGAAAAGCAAGATCAGTGTCCCTCTTTTTAACTGACAGCAGCTATAGAAAAAAACAGATGAGTCATCATTTCTCTTGGTGCTGGTAAATGGGACTCTTAGATATGATGGAATATTAACAACCCACAGTCAGGCCTGGTGAGTATGAAAACTTAGCCCTGCAAGCATAGCTGCCTAACCTGGTTCAGTTAAACCTAGTCTAATTCTAGGAGTTAGAAATCTGCTTTTAAATGAATTCTGTCTGCTGGGTATATATTCTTTACTAAAGACATTTATTTGCATATTTGGTAGTAAAATGCTGTTGTGCTACCTGAATAAAAGTTACCCAAAGCTCATTATCTAGAGTTCACTGAGAAGAAGTAACAGTACATCCTGACCCCTTTGGGGACCTGATATATTTTGGGCAGCAAAGACAGAAGAGTTACTTTCACAGTCTGGGTGCAGTGGGAGAGCAAGAGCTTTACATCATGAAGAGTTTTAAAGAAAGAAAAGGAAACATGTCAGATTATATTTAGGTATCATATCTGAAGGTATATGTCTCACCAAGCCCCAGTGCTTAGCACTTGACAGAAGCTCAAAGGATTTTAGCTTTTAATTTGAAGGAATGCTTTGGCCTGAATAGAGCAGCTTTGGCTAACAACCAAAATCACTACTGGATAGGGGACACTTGAACTTGAATGGAGATCATTCCCTAAAATAACAACAAAACAAAACACAAGAATAGGTTTTGGGCACAGGTTGAAGGAGAGGCTAGCCCCTTCCTCTGCTGGGGATTGCCAATAGCAACAAGACACATGCTTTCCATCTGGTTTCTGCTGCTGACAGATGCCTTTTCAAAACAGATCCCCTAAATGCTGTCTTTTACAGAGAAGGTGGAGTTGGTGAACGTGAGGATTGAGCAATTACACTTAAGGATAGTAAATTCTACCCATTAATCCCCAGAAAAGTTCAGGAACCAACAAGCCAAAGAATGTGCTACTCTAAAGAGTGCTAAAAACCAGAAACTGGCATGATTCATCTGGAAGGCAGTTCTCTTGGAGAGAGTAGCACATTAATGCTCAAAGTCCACTGGCAGATGAATTCCAGGGGACCCACACACATCCCTTTTTCCTCTCTTCCTACATAGGTCGGGGCTGGCTTGTCGCCATCTCCTATATGATTCCAGATAGCAGTGGGCTTAGATGGATCAGCCTTGCCTGGATTGGCTCTGGAAGGCCAGCAACTTAAGAGAACTCAGCTGATTGAGTCACAAATGGGAGACGGCTATGGGCTCCCACTCCAGTTCTGAAATAACTCAGGAAAGGAGTCAGTTTAAAAATACCTGTGCCCAAGCTCAGGGCAGCAGAGCACTTCACAACAAATTCCCAAAGATCTCAGAAATTGGAACTGGCTGTGGGATGCCGAGTTCACTTTCTGCACTGGGCAGAGCAGAAGGAAAGTGCCCTGCAAAGACAGAGTAAGGACTCCTAAAATAGGAAGCAGGCTGAGGAACTTGTAAGAAAAACAGGTTGTAAGCTGAGGAAATTTGGCCACCCTTGACTATCTCCTTCAAGAGAGTGAGGCCAGTCTTCTGTAGTGAATGTTCAGGTCTCAGGTCATGCTCAGCATGAGGTGACAGAGCTTTCCTCTAGGAAGCCATAGCCCTGCCCTATTGGACTCCCTTTCTCCTCTTCCCCTCCTGTTTTATTCAGTAAATGGGTTGTGAATATAACAGCCAGCTAACTATTTGTTTTATATTTGCATTAAGAATGCAGAACAAAGAAGGCTAGCCAGGAGATATAAGGCTGTAAAGTTGCAAACAGCTTTGAAAACCAGATGAGATGCCCATGTCTCCTGAGTAAGCCAGGCCCCAGAGGGCACTGCCCAGTTACTCTGTTTTGGGATAGACAGTGCATTGGTTTCACAGTACGATGAGGGAGAGGGGGGAAATGTTATGATTGAATTGTTCTCTTGGTGGTGGATGGATCATGCAGCTCTTCTCCAAGAGCACTGGGCGGGGCTCACTGCCGTGCTGACCGTTGCTTGCCCAAGTTCAGGCACTTGAACCTGGGGTTTCCATCCCCCCCACCTCCCCACAGGCTCCATGCCAGGGCGGGGGTGGAACTCTTGCTTCTAGGTTGGGTACACTTTTCACTGGAGGGCCTTGGGCCCAGGGCTATGAGGCAGCAGTGTCCTCTCTGTGCCCAGACAAACTACTGCTGTACCTGAAACACTAGATCCATTTTATTTGTTCATCTGTTTACCTCTCTACCTTCAATTTCAGTTCCTCTGGGATAAGAGCTGTGAATTATTCTGTTCTATCCACGAAACACTAAATAAGTGTTTGTTAAATGACTGAATGAATCAAATAATCCCCTTGGCAGGTGTGATCACCCAGGTTTGGGCTGAAAACCTTGTAGCTCAAGCTCAGCAGGAGGACGGGAGAGCTGGGCAGAGCCGGGAAAGGGGCCAGAAAGGGGCCACCTATGAATGGAACAGTGGAGTACAGAGGAAAGTACATTCCGTAAGCCGAGGAAAAAATATGCATCCTGCTAAACAGGTCCAGCCAGACCTTGACATGACTTCTCTTTTTCTTCTTACTTTTGCGGGATTTTTTGTATTTTGGTCCATCTCACTTTCTATTTCATGCTTCTCCAGCTCTGCTTTCTCATTGTGAGCTCCATGGGATTTAACTGCCTCATTGTTCACTCATTTTTTATTGAATCATTTAATTCTAATGCCTGCAGATCTCTCGTTTGCTTGGGCAGTAAGTCTTAAGAGTGGAGTCTCAGAAGTCCATACTCTTTCTTTGTGTGGTTTTCTCTACAGAAAAGAATTTTGAACTCCACAAATGTAGCAACAGTGGTGGGAATTCAATTTTTCATTTTTGGAATCTCCCACACTTTGCATATCCTGGTCATGTGTCAGAGACACTTGCTAATGGCATACTATTTAAACATGTGTCATAAACTCTAGTTAATTGTGGTTGTTTCTTTCCCCACAAGATTGTGGGCCCCTTGAGCAGGATCCTAGCAGCTAGAGCCCTGAGCTATAAGGTAGAGCCTGCTTAACAATCAGTAAGAATAAAATTGATAATAATGTCAATTTTGATTCTAGTAGGAGTAGCAAGGAAGCAGGGGACCTCCTTACAGAAAAGGGCCTGCTCCTGAGCAATCCCAAATGTTTGTTCTGGACCCAAGCCCAGACCTGGGCTGTAATTTCAAAAAGGACCCTTCTAACGAGCAAGAAGTTTGATTTACTTTGCACATCCATTCCAAAGTTTTCTTATAGACCACCCAGGATATAATTGGCAGGGTGTTCGTAAAAACAAACATCTGTTATTTAAAATGTGTTTGAGATTTTCTTCCTTTTGCTTCAGAGATTTTGAAAAGAAAATTTTAAAAACTTGAAACCAGAAAGCATTCTTGAATTGATCCCCAAAGAAAATTAAGAAAAAATTATTTGAGGCAATGGCTCTCGATCCGGGCTGTTTCTCCCACCTTTCACTGAACGTAAAACTTGCCTGCTAAAAACGTGGGCAACAAAGGAAAAGCTCCAGGTACAATCCAACAGGAAGAAAGTGCACAGAAGCCTTCTCTACCCCTCTATACTTCTCGGTGTACATCCACTCTTCTTTGAAGAATTGTCAGGCATCAACTTCCATTGGCAGACAATAGCCATTGTGACAATTGCTATTAAATCCCTTCTTGGGTTGGGTGGTATTTAGTGAAGGGCTATGAAGTGCTGAAAATTGTTAAAAATAAGTAAATTCATTGTTTTTGCTTTTGATGTGATATTCTTAAATTGTTGAGTCCTCAGAAAAATAAGAAGCTTACAAAATATCCTAAAACTTCAGTCCAGCTTTCCCAGCATTGAGTGCTAACTTATATAGTGTGCCCATAAAGTCATGGTGCACTTTTGACCGTGACCAGTCAAAAGTGCACCATGACTTTACGGGCCCACTGTATTATAACCCTGAAAGGATTCCATTGTTTTCCCTAACTTTAAAAGACTGGACAGTTGGCAAAGGCATAACAAGCGGGTAGCGCTCTTAAAAAAAAAGTCACATTTTTAGAACTGTCAGTGAAAAGCATGAAGGCACTCAGTTTCAGCTGCACCTAGGATAAGGCCTAGTTTCAGTGGCGTTGCTGCTTGAGAGGCTGGCTAGAAACCAGACAGGGGAGAAAAGGGTCTATCTGATGTGGTATGCAGGAAACGTCAGGGTAAAGCATCCATCACCTAGAAAGCAGGGTGTTATGTGCCCAGGAGACTCTCAAGAAAATTTGAGGAACTGAAATAAGAAAAAGGAATTCCAAATCATAGCTCAAAGACCATGATGAAGAAGGTAACTTTGGGCTGTTGAGGAAGGTATGTACCATTTAGAAGACATGATTAAATAGAAACTGGACAGGAATCTGTGGGAGCCGGTCAAGGATGAAATTTCAAATGAGTTACATGAACTCATTCCTGCCCCAACCCCTGGCATTATCTTTTGCAATTTGCTGAAACATGTTGGAGGCAAAGATCACTGATAGGGTGTTTCCATGAGTTTGGCCTCTCCTAAAGCGCAGGATATGAAAATCCGCTGCTGCAGGCTGAAACTCAAGCTTTGGGGTCAGGGACTCTGCAGAAACCGTAAAACTATTAATGTGAAGAACTATCTCTCCAGCAAAGCTGAGGCAGCAAATCAGCAGGCATAGGTAGATAATACAACAGCGATCTCTCAACGGCCTTGCCAATCTAATTGCTGCCCTTACCCACAGTTCAATCAAGAAACCTCTTCTTCAGATTGCTGGCCAGTCCTGGTGTGACTCACTTCCTCTTGGAAAATGCCCTCTAAGATGGCACAGTTCCCCTTTCTCTTCAGGGTGTGTTCAGTCCAAACCAACTGCCGGGTAGCTAGAACCATCAGGGCCACACCCACATGGTCTCACAGCTGAGTCACAGCCCTCCACTAAGAAAATCCAGGAGGCCTTTGTGCTAACCACGCCTTGCAGAATGCTCTCAGCTCCCCACTGAGGGAAGGGGGGTGGTGGATGGGCTTAATGTATTCCAGAGTCTGGCCTAAAGCTGTACAAAGCCTGGCCCACAGCCCTCTGCATTCTTCACCACCCCCAACCAACAAGGCAGAGTCTGGATTTCAGTTAGGTGGAGCCCAGATGAGGCTGGAGAGTGCAGTATCCAGGGCTGGAGGAAGTGCCATCCTTTGGCCAAGTTCAAGTGTGGCCAGGTACCCAGTACATTTATCTCTTTCTTATTGCATTGGGCCTGATTAATCTGTGTTGAAAGGTCCTTCATCAAGCCTGCTCTTCCCCTTTCTTTTTCGTTTTACGTTTAATTAAAGTAGTAAGAAGGGAACCCATTCATTTGACAAATCACTTAACAGTCCCCTCCCGACCTTCCTGCAACACAGCTTTATAATGAAATCAAATCGACCTCCCAGTCTCAGCAGTTAAGAACCTCTTGCCTAGCGGACAAACAACAGGAAGCCCCAACCTGAAGCATCTGGGCCAGCGACTGAGGAGTGTCTTTTAGGGAGGGTAGCCAGCTGCCAACCCGCCCAGCCCTCCCCAGCCAACCTCAATCTGCCCTGAGCTAGCTCCGGCCATCCAGTAGGGAAGAGGCTACAACAGCTGGACAGAGGTCAGCCTGCAGCTGGAGCCTACAAAGAAACATGCTGCCAGGGCAGAGGAGGCCAGAAGCTGGGGTTCGTATAATTGGGGAGACTAGTCAAAATGTAGGCAAGTGGGAGTGAAGAAGGAATCAGAAAGGGAGGAGAGGGCAGATCCTAGGGCACCAACAGCCAAGTCCTGTAATAAGGGACGAATGTTCCCCTCCGGTCCACGAGTATCTATCTCAGCATGGGTCGCGCCAGGGCGCTGCTCGCCTGGCCTGGGTGTGGCCAGAGCTCGGCTATGGGACATACCACCCACCTGGCGCTGTGACACCCCGCGAAGCCTGGCCCGTGGGCCATAGATGAGGGGCTTTCCCTGAGCGCTGGGTCGGGGGAAGGGGGCAGCGGGGGAGCGGAGGGAGGAACTCACCTTGGCCGGAGGCTCGGCTGGATTGCTCGTAGGGACGCGAGGCCAGTGAGCGGAGCGCCGTGGGCTGGGCGCCTTAGTAGGTGGGGGTGGGGGTAGGCAGGAGGAGCCTGGGCGGGTACTGGGCTTCGGCTCACCCCACCCCTTCTCCTCCCGCCTCTTCCTGCTCCGGCCCCCACCGCACCCCGCACCCCGGGCACTGCGCTTACACCCTCCGGGTCTGGAGGTTGTGGAGGGACCCAACTACTGGCCTTTACCCGCCCCTAGGGATACTGTTATCGTAAACTCACCCAACACGAATGAATACTCGTGAATATTTAGGGACATCCCCACCCTCGGCCCTGCCTTTCCTTTCGGGTTTGGTTTTAGAGAGTGAGTGAGGAAATCAAAGAATCCAGCGGCCTTGCGGGTGGGGCGCGCTGGCCCGGAGCCAGACACTCAGGGCTCTTCGGTACCCTACAGGTCTCGGAGTTATTTCCAGATAACACTGCAGGGAGGGGCACGTGGAGTCCTAACGTTTTGGCCCTAGGAAGTCAGTCCTGGGAGTCCCCGCGGCCTGCGCCCCGGGTCCGCAGGCACCCCGGAGAATCCAAGTCCTGTGTCCCCACCCGCCCCGGAGCGGCGGTGGGGAGGGAGGGTGCTGTGTTGCTAGTCAGCTCCAGGGGCGTTACAAACTCTTTGCTGAAAGGGATTTACCCCCCTTAGAGTGTGTGGCTTCACTGGGTAGATAGTTCAGCTACAGTTGTAGTTGGTACTGTTAAAACCTACATTTCAAAGCCTCCTTTCTTTGTCCTGAAATTGGCCTGTTAGGGCCTCAACACCCTTTAGAAGAAATTTCTGGAAGAAATTTTAGAGAAAACCTAAATGTTTACTACGCATATGCATATTCTCTCCTCCCACCCCACCCCTCCGTTTATTTTAATTGTGGTTTATGGTTAAATGCAAACTACTAGCAGCTGTTGGTGAAAAGAGGCCCAGTCTCAAGTCCTGGGTTTTCCTTGGTTCCCAAGGGAGGTCCTGGGAGGCCTGAGTAATCCCAAAAGAATGAGCAGATTCAGGGGACTCCTTCAAGTGCCACCATGTGACTAATCTTGGCTCTTGCCAGGGAAACTCCACTTGGATCTCAGCTCTCATTCCTGCAGCTCTGGTGTTGACTGTTCTGGGGAGCAGTTCTTCAAAAATCTCCCATATACTTCCCAAGTTCTTCCCAGGGCCCCAGTTACAGTCAGAGTGGAGAAAATCCTGTATCCCTTTAGTTCCAGGGAAGATACACTTGGATTTAGAATAAGAACACATGAACCTGCATACTCCTTATGTGATTTCTTTATTTGGTTCACAAACCTTTAGGAATGCTTAGTGTATGTCCTAGGCCAGTGATGGGCAATCTTTTGAGCTTGGTGTGTCAAAATTAGGCAAAAAAAACGAGCATAACTTGGGTGGTGTGTCACTTCAAGAAAAACGGTCTAACCAGAAGTCCCAGAACTAGACGCTCTGTGCCAGAGTTCTGTTCTTTTGGCCTACAGACCTCCGGCACAGAGTGTCTACAGCAAATGTTTTATCCTTGGCTACTGCACCTGGCCGTGCAGTAGCTGAGGATGAAACGTCCTTCTCGGCATGTGGCCCCATACTTTCCATGACATGCGGCCGCGTGTCATCGAAAATGGCTACGTGTGTCAGTGCTGACATGCGTGTCATAGGTTCACCATCACGGTCTTAGACCCTGGGGATTCAGAGATGAAAGTCTCTCCCCTCAAAGAGCTTCAAGTCTTGTTGGAAGATAAACAATTAAAATCACAGTTAAAATCCGTAAGTTTGGTGAATGGTAAAGAACAGTAGAGAACTCCATGAAAAGGTTGAGGAGGGACCTCCAAGTCCCTTTGGAGTGGTCACAAAACAGTTCCCTGGAGGAAGCAAATTTAATACGTGTTTTAAAAATAACAATGCCACTTACCATGACTTTTATATCTGATTGTGAGAAAAAGTTAATATTCTTATTGTAGAAGTTTTGTAAAATTAGCACTGTATAAGAAGGAAAATAGACCTGACCTGTGGTGGCGCAGTGGATCAAGTGTCGACCTGGAATGCTGAGGTCACTGGTTCAAAACCCTGGGCTTGCCTGGTCAAGGTACATGGGAGTTGATGCTTCCTGCTTCTCCCCCTTCTCTCTCTCACTCTCTCTCTCTCTCTCTTGTCTCTCTTCTCTTATAAATAAATAAAAATAATAATAAAAAAACAAAAATAAAATTGAGTTATCAGGGCAGGAAAAGAGGAGGGGAGAATAAAAGGGGGTTTATATCACCCAGTAAAGGAGGGAGTCAGGAGTCTTGAGGTCTGTCAAAACAAAATCACCAGATGTCCAGAAGGCCTTGAAACATTGTATATTCATCCCAATATCAAGGAAGGGGAGCTTTGAAGTCCTAAATGTTAGATCTGATAGCAGGGAAACAAAGCCTTGAAACTAAGAATATATAGATATGTAGAGCCCAAGCTCTACATCAATCAGGTGTCCCTGATGTGACTTCCCCATGCAGTGGGACACTCCTGCATATCAGCAGGGCTGGCAGCCTCTTTGAGACTACTCTTGAGGCAGCTATGAGGATTCTACTTATCAGTGCCAACACTAACTGCCACTGGAGGAAAAGCACAAGGCTGACACACAGTTGCAATAATTGCACAGGCAATTTGTTACTCACAAATGGTGTGCATGGGTACAGCTTAAGGGGGCCCGTTGGCGTGCTCCTCTTGGCTATCTTTGTTCAGAGCGGCGTGGAGATAGTTCACGTTCACGTTCACGTTCACATTGGAGTCTGGTTGACTACTGCAGGAGGGGGCCCCTCAGCTTTATTACCTTTTCTGGCCAATGCCTTCTAACAGGTGTCAATCTACAGGATTATCACCTCACACCACCTTTTTGGGAGTTCCTTGAAGAGAACCCCTTTTATGTTAATCTACTGAAATGTTTATATCAAACCACTTTTTAAGATGTTATTATTTATGTTAACTTACATAGTTATGACACCAATCCACTTCTTATCTATGTACAACTTCATACACACACTAACTGGGCCCTGCTTGAAAGTCATAGCCTGTTTATCACATCTGTATCCACTATATTAATTCCTATCCATATGGCAAAATTTTATTTAATTTCCTTAATTATTTTTAATATTATATTTTAATTACTTTTATATCTTTCATATTTTTGTTTTTAAATTTTTTATATATTTAATTACTATAACATTATATTACTACAACAATAACTTCTAAGACCTCAACAGGAAGGGTGCTCAGGCTAGCTGAGTTTGCCAGTTTGTACCTCATGCCAAGTGTATAGCTTTGCTTAATAAACTGCTTGCTTTCCTTGAATGCTGCACTGTCTCTCGCCTGAATTCATTCTCATAAGCATGGCAAGAACTGAAGAAGAAAAACCCCCTTGGATTTGGGTTTTCTCTGGTGGCAAAGTTATTTGTAAATGCATGAACCAACAATAAATATTTTTATGTGTATCCTTCTAGTCTTTTTATGCATATATAATATATATTTATGACCCTGGCCAGTGGCTCAGTAGATAGAGCATCAGTTTGGCTTATGGACGTCCAGAGTTCAATTCATGGTCATGGCACACAGGAGAAGCAACCACCTGCTTCTTTTCCCCTCTCTCTCTCTTCTCTCCCTCTTCTCCTACCACAGACAGTGGATCAGTTGGGGCCAGCGTGGTCCCAGGAGCTGAGAATGGCTTGGTTGGTCTGAATGTTGTCAGTCTCAGGCACTAAAAATAGCTGGGCATTCAAGTATTGGCCACCTACAGGGATTGCCAGTGGATCTGGTTAGGGTACATGCAGGAGTCTGTCTCACTATCTCCTCTCCCCTCACTTAAAAAAGAAAATAAAAAATATGTATATTTATGTAATTTGGGGATTTAGGGACATTTAAAAAATAATTGAACCTAGATAGTATTGTATTTGTTCCCTAAAGGGAATTTTAAAAAGTGAGTTCAAGCAATGAATTTAGAACCAGCCTCTCCCTTTAGTCAAACATAAAACTTGCTCATTAAAAAAGTGAGCACCAAAGGAAAAGTTCCAGGTGCAAACCAGTAGGAAGAAAGGACTCAGAAGCTTCCTCCACCCCTTGAAGATTTATTACATATAAGCCTGAATTAGCAAACAATAACCATTGTGACAACTGCTATTAAATCCATTGATGGGTTGGGTGGTAGTTATTTAGTAGAGGCCTGCACTGCTAAAATTTGTTAAAAATAAGTACATTTAATTTTTTTGATGTGATTCTTAAATTCTGATCGCACTGATTACAAAATTATATATTGTATTTTGCCCATAATACTTTATTTTTACCATTTTCATGTCATTAAATAATTATCAAGAGCATGAATGTTCATTTAGTCACTCATTTTCTCCCCTCATTCAACAAATAATGATTCAACTACACTGTGGCCTCTCTACCCTCTTCTCTAGCCTTCCAGCCAGACTCCCAGGCCCTGGAGGCTGTGGTGCCACAGATGAAAGGTTACCTTGGTTTCTGAACACTGTGCTAAGAGCTAAGGACACAGTGGTGAAAATGGTTAGCAGGATGAACACTATTCCTGCCCTCATACTTTTTTCTGACTTTACGTACTTGTTTTTTTCCCCCTTTGAAGCAGCAAAAGTTCTCTGTCAGCAATTTATTTAGCATAGGTTTGTCCTGAGAATTCTAATAATTTCACAAGCCAATAATAGCATACAGGGTAATATCTCTTAATAAGCCCAAAACACCAAATGATAAAATAATCACACTATTGTTCTAGGCAAGGGGAGGTGAAGGAAAAAAGTCTAAATATAATATGATGAGTGAAAGGCAGAAACCGTGGGACAAACTGAAAACATGGGGCTGGTGTGTTCCAAAAGGAAATTTTATTTTTAAAATCGCTTGGGGGCAAGTGGACTGAGACCAAAGGGTGTCAGTCCCAAACTGTGGGAAGGGGCATTAGATACAGGGAATTTGCTGGCATGATGGTTCGTGCACCTGGGCAAGCTTAGATTAGCATACTGGGGTTCTTGTGGCCTTAGGTACTGATTTAAGGAGGGGAATCTGCTGCAGAGACGCAAGTTCTTTGATGTAGCACAAATTTAGTGCCCTTGGTAAATCCTGAAGACAGCCAAGAGGTTAGTCTCCCTGTAACAGCAGGGGTTAGGGCCTGCTTTTACAAACAGCTATTGTGATTTAAATCTTCCCTAATGGCCAGGTTCCTCTCCAATGTAAACTTTTTTAGACATTTTTTTGTGAAGGTAAACTTTTGCTACATTTCAAAGTGAAGGCCAGGCAACTAGTTGTTAGGAGAGAGTATAGCAAGCAAATTAACTCCGTCTTTACAAAATGTTTGGGTGAGGGGAATGTGAGTTTTATAGGAGCTAATTTAACCCTAACAATGGGTACCTTCTTTTGAGAGGAGGCACTTGGGAGAGTAGGTGACCAACTTGCCAGGGCAAAAGTAAAAGTCCCAGTTGCTAAAGCATGTTGCTAGGGAACAAAGACACCAGTGTTGGTGTCTCTTCTTTCATAGGCTTCTTTCAAATAGTCATCACAAGCTGTCAGTATTTATAGCAGGGGTGCCCACACTTTTTCAGCTTGCGAGCTACTTATAAGATGACCAAGTCAAAATGATCTACCTACAATAAAAATGCAAAACATGAATTTATTTCTTCTATATTATCATTATTTAAGTTATTATTATTACTATTTAATATTGTGTATTCTTCTTTCACCTTTCTTCTTCTCAGCTCTCTTTTCAGAGGAAAGTTAATGTCATAGTTTTTATGAACAGTCCGAAAAAGCCGCTCCACATTTCCCTTCTTTGGAATAGCAATGGCACACAGACAGATGAGGCAAACGCACTTAGAATATGACATAGTGAAAAAAATCCCCTCCCATTCTGTATGAAAGTGGTAAGTTTTAGGCTTCTTACTCGGACCAGCTATGGCACTCATTTTTGTACCCTTAGTTGTATTTAGTTTAAATAAATCGAAGGCTAACTACACAGTAATGTAACTGAACAAGTTAGCACGATTTAACGCACATGCGTAGGGTGTCAAAAGTTCAGACGTCAGATTGGCTACCCTGTATTCCAATCAAAAGACAAATGTCTTTTTAATGTCATGTGATCTACCCACACTTCCTTCGCAATTGACCAGTAGATCGTGATCGACATATTGAGCACCCCTGATTTATAGTATAAATGCCCCCTTGCTAATATTACTTCTCCACATGTGTTTATCATAAGCCTCCAGCCGGGCTTCTTAGCATCTGGGCTGCTGACTGCTTATCAACAATAGATAAAGAATGATGGCATTCTCATCAAAAGAACTTTTTTTTGGTCATAAATAAGTAGATTAAAACAACTTCACTTAATTCATGAACAAATGGATTTGAAGTTATATTAAACCAATGCACAAGAGCACTGGTAGGTCTATAAATCTCCTAGTACCTGCCAGGACTATCTATATTCTCTCTCTAGGCGAAGTGGTCCCAAGAAGTCCTTTCTCTAGAAAGTAGTTATGCTTCCCTTGTAAACCACATGTACACAGTAGAGCTGGCTCTGCTTCCCTGATGACAACTGATTGGACCAGGGACCAGAGCTGGAGTTACCCAGTTCTTGGGTGGAGGGGGTGAAGGGGAGATGTACAGAGAGGAGCAAACCAAATGCCCATCAGAGAAACAGGAATGGAGACCAGAGACAGTGTGGTCCCTAGAACAAAAAGGAGGCAACATTCAAGTTCTCCACCATGTCTGTGGTACATCGCAGTGTACAAAATGTGGGAACGGAAGGCATCATTTTACTAAATTGGGTATTTTTCTACTTCTCCATCTGACATAGCAACAAAACCTATAATCCAGTGGTTCTTGATTCTTTTGGGTTTGTGACTGCAGCAAAGAGGTTAGCTGTCCACCAGAAATGTGTATTCTTCCTGTCACAGTGTGGAGATGTTGCTGGGAAGTGGCTGCTCAGCCAGGGATTGTATTCCCAGCATCTCTTGCACCTAGGTGGGACTGTGACTAGTTACCAGCAAATGGGACTGAAAATGACATATGCCACTTGCAGGTCAAAGTGATTAAGAGGTGACATTTCCACATTCTTTCTCTCCATCTGACATATTCTGAGGCTTGTGGGTTGGAAGAGCCACAGTTGACAGGAGCCTGAATCCCTGAATCACCGAGTGGAGGAAAACCACCTGCTGACAAGGAACACCCTTATTGTTCTAGTTACATGGGTGAGATAGAACCCCACAATTTGGGGGTTTATCTGTTACAGCATAACTTTAATGCAGTGGCATTCTTTTGAGTTAATATTTTTGGTAGCACATGTAAAAGGATTAAGCTGCATGTGTGATAAGGTGCCAAGGAACTGTAGAACTTAGTATTGGCAATGCCATTTTAAATTCTTTTTATTTATTCATTTTAGAGAGGAGACACAGAGTGAGAGAGAGAGAGAGAGAAAGAAAGAGAGAAAGGGGGGAGGAGCTGGAAGCATCAACTCCCATATGTGCCTTGACCAGACCAGTGCAGGGTTTTGAACTGGCGACCTCAGTGTTCCCAGGTCGACGCTTTATCCACTGCACCACCACAGGTCAGGCGGCAATGCATTTTAAAGAGAAAAGATCAGGCTTCTTGCCCCCTCTTTTCTGTGGAGAATGGAGGGAGAAGAATGCAGGAGCTTCCTGGCTTGCAAGGACAACTGGGTCATCTGGTCATATTTTTGTTAATTCTTGGGATTCTCTAAAAGGGTGCCTGGGGTCACTTGCCACAAAGAGCAAAGAAGATAGAATTTATCTGAAAACCTTAGAAAGCAATGTTTATGTACCTTAATCAAGAATTCCTATACTCGAACTCACCCTAAAGTCATGAGAGTAACATATACCTGTAGTCTAGACAAAGGGATCATGAGCCCCTCCTTACCCACCACAACCAGTATGTGATTTGGTCTATAAAACCAGCCACAGAATTGTAGGGACTTTCTACATGATTTGGGATTGTGCCCTGTGTAGCTAGCTGGCTAATTAATAAACTCCTCAAATATTTATTTGGACTTGGTGTCTCTATGTAACCCGTGGATTGCAGTACACTACTTTACAACATTTGGGATTCCAGTGTTCCGTGTCACCAGTAGAGACACCCAGACCAGCGGGCCTCTCCAGAAGGTTGCCTGACCCCACTGGATTTCTAGGAGGGGTGCCCCCTGAGACCTTCCAGGGCTCCAGTTTTCCTGTGGTCCCTAAAATTCAATGATTCGGCAGAGACATCGAGGAGTGTAAATTCGGACCTCCCGAGGTAAGTAAGGCAAATCTTTTGCTTTATTGAATTCTAGCTTTCTGTCTGTTTTGAATTCTAACTTTTCTGTTTATGACTAGTCAATTTGAAACTATTGCGGTGGAGGGTCAGACGCGATTAAACTCACGCAATAGGCTCTCCAAGGCCAAGACATTAGTGGAGAGTTAGGTCCTGCCTCGGGCTTTTCTGGGACACATTTGTTTGTGCTCTCTGGAAAGATAATTAGTGGGGACGTTTGTTTGGGCTCTCAGGGAAGACATTAGTGGGAACTGAGTAAGTCCTGCCTTGGACTTCCAGGACACATCTATTTGTGCTCTCAGGGAAGACAATTAGTGGGGACTGAGTTAATCAGTCCTGCCTCGGACTTCCAGGCACACCTTTGTGTTGTCTGTCCATGTTGAGATCTCATTCTTTGCTTTTATTGTTTCTGTATAAAAACCCCTGAGTGATTGGTGTGTGAGTGGGGATCTCTGGTGCATGCACTTGAGTTTCCAGTTTGTGGCTCCTTGGTGAAAAACAACGGAGTCCTAGTGAGCTCCAACCTGCGGTTCCATGGCAATCCTCATACAGCTTAAGGTGGTATCAGACACTCTCTGATCCTAGTCGGGGCTTTATACTAACCCACCAATGTTAAGAGGTGCCTAAGCTCCCATGAGGGACATGGCCAGGCGAGCACCTGAGAGGCTTCTGACGGGGCACTCCCTTCCCTTCTCCATTGAACTGTGTCTAAAAGTCAAGTGTAAATGTGAATAATAAATTGTCTGTTTTGTGGGTTCTCTTTGTTTGCCAGAAAAATCTCTGGTGTAATTTCAACTGGAAATTTCTGGCTTAAAACCAGAGGGCAAAAGTGAAGGAAAAATCATAAACAAGTCCATAAATTATAAAATTAGCAAAATTCTTAGAAATATTATATTGCTTAAAGCTAAAAACTAAAGACCTAAGAGAGTACTGCAGGAAGTATAGAATAGAAACTAGTTTCAGATATCCACCTACTGACCCAAAGAAGTCTTACACATTTGGAAGATATAGGGTAGGAATAGTATTAAGAAGTAAAATAGAAAAAATTAGAACTTTTCTTTAAAAGAATCTTAGAGAAAGAAAAGGGAACAGGGCCAGAAGGAAATTTTTGGAAAATAACAAACCACGGATGTGGATCTTGTGGTTATCAGTTCCTTGAAATGAATTGCAGCTCCAGGAAGGAGAATGAATGATGTGATCATGGAGTGATGGGGTTATCAGGGACAGACCATCTGGCTGCCTCTCCCCTTCCCCTCCCTAAGACATGAAAGTCACATACGCCCTCCATAGGTTAGGAGTAATGACTTGTAGCTCTCCACTGGTGTGTGAGAAGTGGAGTGAAAGGGGATGAGTGCAGAATGAATGAAACTTACACTAGGAGAGGGTTCCGACTCTCTCCCACAGGGCCAAAGCAAGTGTTGGGTCCCCTCCAAATTTCCCTTAACCTTCCCTAATTCCTTCATGTGGCATAATTGTTGTCTGATGTGGGAGGCATGAGGTTCACAAGGGAAACCCACTGCTTTAGCCACTATGATCAAGAATTGTAAGAAAGAGTTTGTAAAGCCAGTAGCCGTGGCCACCATCACAGCCGCCTGGCGAATGCAGGTTTGCATTAGATTTGAACAGACGGTGTTGGGCAGATAAAATATAATATGCCCACTTTGTTAAAGATGGCGCTTCCCACATGAAAGCCCATCACCCAGGTGATATTATTTGCCCTTATGTTTGGGATGGGTGTGGGGGAAAGGCTGAAATGTAAGCAGGTTGGGTCGTTATAGCATAAGGCTTAGTTTTAAGAATAAGCTTTTCCCAACACCCTTGACAGTATAGGATGATGTAGGATGGTGCACTCTCCTGAGGGATCCCATTATGCCTCAGATGGGTGCCTTTGTACTAGAAACTTTCTTGTTTGTATAATTGGATTAAAGGATTAAAAAAAATTTTTTTTAATATATATTTTATTATTATTAATTCTAATGGGGTGACACCAATAAATCAGGGTACATATGTACAATGAAAACATCTCCAGGTTATCTTATCATTCAATTGTGTTGCATACCCATCACCAAAAGTCAAATTGTCCTCTGTCACCTTCTATCTGGTTTTCCCTGTGTCCCTCCCCTCCTTCCTATCCCACTCTTCCCTTCCTCCCCCAATCCCATAACCACCACTCTCTTGTCCATGTCTAATATTCTCACTTTTATGTCCCACCTATGTATGAAATCATGCTGTTCTCAGTTTTTCTTTTTTTCTGATTTACTTATTTCACTCCGTATAATGTTATCAAGGTACATCCATTTTGTTATAAATGATCGGATGACATCGTTTCTTATGGCTGAGTGGTATTCCATAGTATATATGTACCAAAGCTTTCTAATCCACTCGTCTTCTGATGGACACTTGGGCTGGTTCCAGATCTTCGCTATTGTGAACAATGCTGCCACGAACATGGGGGCGCATTTCTTCTTTTCGAACAGTGCTATGGTGTTCTTAGGGTATATTCCTAAAAGTGGGATAGCTGGGTCAAAAGGCAGTTCGATTTTTAATTTTCTGAGGAATCTCCAAACTGTTTTTCCACAGTGGCTGCACCAGTCTGCATTCCCACCAGCAGTGCAGAAGGGTTCCCTTTTCTCCACATCCTCGCCAGCACTTATTCTGTGTTGTTTTGCTGATGAGTGCCATTCTGACGGGTGTGAGGTGATATCTCATTGTGGTTTTAATTTGCATTTCTCTAATGATTAGTGATGTTGAGCATTTTTTCATATGCCTATAGGCCATCTGTATGTCCTCTTTGGAGAAATTTCTATTCATTTCTTTTACCATTTTTTTGATTGGGTTGTTTGTCTTCCTGGTGTTGAGTTTTATAAGTTCTTTATAAATTTTAGTTATTAACCCCTTATCAGATGTGCTGTCGAATATGTTCTCCCATTGTGTGGTTTGTCTTTTTATTCTGTTCCTATTGTCTTTAGCTATGCAAAAACTTTTTAGTTTGATATAGTCCCATTTGTTTATCTTGCCTTTTATTTCATTTGCCTGTGGAGATAAATTGGCAAATATACTGCTGCTACAGATGTCGGAGAGCTTGCTGCCTATGTTTTCTTCTAAGATGCTTATGGATTCACGACTTACATTTAAGTCTTTTATCCATTTTGAGTTTGTTTTTGTGAATGGTGTAAGTTGATGGTCTAGTTTCATTTTTTTGCAGGTAGATGTCCAATTTTCCCAACACCATTTGTTAAAGAGTCTGTCTTTACTCCATTGTATGTTCTTTCCTCCTTTGTCAAATATCAGTTGTCCATAAAGGTGTGGGTTTATTTCTGGGTCCTCTGTTCTGTTCCATTGATCTATGTGCCTGTTCTTATGCCAGTACCAGGCTGTCTTGAGTACAATGGCCTTATAGTAAACCTTGATATTTGGAAGAGTGATACCTCCTGCTTTATTTTTTATATTTTAAATTGCTGAGGCTATTCGTGTTCTTTTTTGGTTCCATATAAATTTTTGGAATATGTGTTCTATATCTTTGAAGTATGTCATTGGTATTTTAATTGGTATTGCATTGAATTTATAAATTGCTTTGGGTAATATAGACATTTTAATGATGTTTATTCTTCCTAGCCATGAGCACGGTATATGCTTCCACTTGTTTGTATCTTCCTTGATTTCTTTTACCAATGTTTTATAATTTTCCGAGTACAAGTCCTTATCCTCCTTGGTTAAATTTACTCCTAAGTACTTTATTTTTTTGGCTGCAATAGTGAAGGGGATTGTTTCCTTAATTTCTTTTGCTGACAGTTCATTGTTGGTATATAGAAATGCCTCTGATTTCTGAGTATTAATTTTATATCCTGGCACCTTGCTGAATTCATTTATAAGGTCCAGTAGTTTTTTGACTGAGACTTTAGGGTTTTCAATATACAATATCATATCATCTGCAAATAGTGACAGTTTTACTTCTTCTTTTCCAATTTGGATGCCTTTTATTTCTTCTTCTTGTCTGATTGCTGTAGCTAGGACTTCCAGAACTATGTTGAATAAGAGCAGTGAAAGGGGGCACCCCTGCCTGGTTCCTGATCTTAAGGGGATTGCTTTTAATTTTTGTCCATTTAGTATGATGTTTGCTGTCGGTTTATCGTAGATGGCCTTTATCATGTTAAGGAATGATCCCTGTATTCCCACTTTACGGAGAGTTTTGAGCATGAATGGGTGCTGGATTTTATCGAATGCCTTTTCTGCATCTATTGAAATTATCATGTGATTTTTGTCCTTCCTTTTGTTTATGTGATGTATCACATTGATTGATTTGCGAATATTGAACCAGCCTTGCCTCTCCAGAATAAATCCCACTTGGTCGTGGTGTATGATTTTTTTCATATATTGCTGGATCCGGTTGGCTAATATTTTGTTGATAATTTTAGCGCCTAAATTCATCAGGGATATAGGCCTATAATTTTCTTTCTTTGTGTTGTCTTTGCCTGGTTTTGGGATCAGAATCATGCTCGCCTCATAAAAGGAGTTTGGAAGTCTTCCTTCCTCTTGAATTTTTTGAAATAGCTTGAGGAGGATAGGTGTTAGTTCTTCTTTGAATTTTTGATAGAATTCACTTGTGAAGCCATCAGGCCCATGACTTTTCTTTTTTGGGAGTTTTTTGATAACTGTTTCGATCTCATTTGTTGTAATTGGTCTGTTTAGGTGTTCTGATTCGTCCAGATTGATATATGATTCAAGAAATTTGTCCATTTCATCAAGATTGTCTAATTTTTTTGGCATATAGTTCTTCATAGTATTTTCTTACAATGCTTTGTATTTCTGTTGTGTCAGTTGTTATTTCTCCACTCTCCTTTCTAATTTTATTTATTTGAGTCCTCTATGTCCAAAAAAAATTTCTTGGTGATTCTAGTTAAAGGTTCATCAATCTTGTTTACCTTTTCAAAGAACCAGCTTCTGGTTTCATTGATCCTCTGTATTGTTTCCTTCGCCTCTATGTCATTTATTTCTGCTCTGATCTTTATTATTTCCTTCCTTCTACTTGTCTTGGGTTTTATTTGTTGTTGTTTTTCTAGTTCTTTTAGATGCAGGGTCAGGTTGCTTATTTGAGCTTTTTCCAGCTTCTTATGATATGCCTGTAGTGCAATAAACTTCCCTCTCAGAACTGCTTTTGCTGTGTCCCATAAATTTTGAGTTGATGTATGCTCATTATCATTTGTTTCTTGAAACTTTTTTATTTCTTCTTTGATCTCATTGTTAATCCATTCATTATTTAATAACATGTTATTTAGTTTCCAAGTGTTTGAGTATTTTTCAGTGTTTCTTTTGTGGTTAATTTCTAGTTTCATGGCATTGTGATCAGAGAAAATGCTTAATATGATTTCAATCTTCTTAAATTTATTGAGACCATTTTTGTGTCCTAACATGTGGTCTATCCTAGAAAACGTACCATGAGCGCTTGAGAAGAATGTATATTCTACTGCTTTAGGGTGAAAAGTTCTGAAGATATTTATTAAATCAAGTTGATCTAGTGTATCCTTTAAGTCTGCTGTTTCTTTATTAATTTTCTTTCTTGAGGATCTATCCAGTGTTGTTAGAGGGGTATTAAAATCCCCTACTATGATAGTATTGCTGTTAATCTCGCCCTTTATATCTATCAAAGTCTGCTTTATGTATGTCGGGGCTCCTATATTTGTTGCATAGATATTTATAATAGTTATATCTTCCTGTTGAATTGTTCCCTTTATCATTATGTAGTGTCCTTCTTTATCTCTTACTACAGCCTTTGTTTTAAATTCTGTTTTGTCAGATATAAGTATTGCTACCCCTGCTTTTTTTTCATTTCCATTTGCATGAAATATTTTTTTCCATCCTTTTACCTTCAGTCTATGTGCATCTTTTGTTTGAAGGTGTGTCTCTTGTAGACAGCATATGTATGGGTCCTGTTTCTTTATCCATGCAGCTACCCTATGTCTTTTGATTGGGTCATTTAATCCATTTACATTTAAGGTTATTATTGATATGTAGTTGTTTATTGCCATTTTATTCTTTAAAGCTGTATTCTTCTTTTGCTCTATTCATTCCTCCCTTTAAACTGTTCACAAGAGGCCCCTTAGTATCTCTTGCAGAATTAGTTTGGTTTTTATGAATTCCTTGAGGCTTTCTTTTTCTGGGAAGCTCTTTATTTCTCCTTCAATTTTAAACGTTAGCCTTGCTGGATAGAGTAGTCTTGGTTGTAGGCTCTTGTTTTGCATTACTTTGATTATATCTTGCCATTCCCTTCTGGCCTCAAGTGTTTCTGTTGAGAAGTCCGATGTCATCCTTATGGGGGTTCCTTTGTAGGTGATAGCATCTTTTTCCCTAGCAGCTTTTAAAATTTTTTCTTTATCCATTAGCTTTGGTATTTTAACTATGATGTGTCTTGGTGTAGATCTTTTTGGGTTTCTCTTTAATGGAGTTCTATGTGCTTCTTGAACGTGTGGAGTGTTTCCCAGCCTTTATTTAGGAAAGTTTTCTGCTATGATTTGATTGAACAAAGTTTCCATTTCCTGTCCTCTCTCCTCTTCTTCAGGCACCCCTGTGATGCGAATGTTGTTTCTCTTCATGTTGTCACAGAGCTCCCTTAGAGTTTCCTCACATTGTTTGAGTCTCTTTTCCTTTTTTCTTCTCTGCTTCTGTGCCTTTGTTTATTGTGTCCTCTAACTTGCTTATTCGATCCTCCGCGTGATTCATCCTGCTTTTAATTCCTTCCATTGTGGTCTTCAGTTCTGATACTGTATTTGTCATTTCTGTCTGATTCTTTTTTATTATTTCAATTTCGTTTTTTATACATGTTATCTCTTTATTTAGGTGTTCATAATGACTATCCATTGTTGCTCTAATTTCTTTGAACATCCTAACTATCATTATTCTAAATTCTGCTTCTGGTAATTTGGTTATATCTGGTTCATTCAGGTCCTTCTCTGGGGATTTGTCTTGATTCATTTGGTTTGCATTCCTCTGCCTGCCCATTTTGTCTGTGTATAAGCAAGTTGTGGCCACTGGAGTCCAGTAGGTGTTGCCTTTGTGTTCTCTAGGTGTGGTCTGTCTGCAGGCCCCCCACTCCCTCTGCCGCTGCCTTGGGTGGTTGGGTATGGGTGTTGCCAGCACCAGCCCACTGTGGCTTTTGCTGTGATTTCTGCCTCTGCTCTGCGGGAGGGGCTGTCACTCAAGCCACAAGCCTCAGCACCAATGGTAGAGGTGAGCACCTTTGCTCAGCTGCGGACCCAGCCTGTATCTGGACTTCCGCCCAGAACCCGCAGTCAGAGCCTGCTCGCCACAGTTTCGCGGGTTGAGCGGGGCTTTTGACATGCTCTCAGTTGTGAGCCTTTGCCCGTCTGGAGCTTTAGCCCCACCCTCGAGGCCAGGGCCCTTCTGCGCAGGGTCGCAAACCCAGGTTTATTGGGCCGGGCGTGTTTGCTGGCTTCCGCTCAGCTGCGTACTTCCGCTCGTCCCGGACTCTACCCAGCCCCCGTGTTCGGAGCCCGCTCATGCACGTAGGATACCAATCCGTGGTTTCTCTGGCCGGGTGGGGCTGGTAGCGTGAGCTCAGCCGCGAGCCCCCGCCCGTCCCTGGTCCTAGCCCGGTCCCCGCAGTCAGGGCCGGCTTGCGCAAGGTCGCAGAGCAGATTTCTGCCTGTTCCTGGCCTCCCGCTTTGTCCCCGTAGGTGGCATTACAGGCGGGCCCTCAGCTTCCGGACCGCTTTCGCGCGTCCCCTCCGACCCTGCTGGGCTAGACCGAGCTCACGCCGCCTTGGCCTCTGCCCACTCCGACAGAACCCCGTTTCAGTGTCCTGCCGCCCCAAACCCTTCAGCAACCCTCAGCAGAGTAGGAAGGGACCTAATACTCCACACTGTGGGCCTGGGAGCTCCCTCACTTTTTTTACAGCTCAAAACTGTCCAAACGCCTCTTCTAGGTTCTGGGACTGCAAGCTGGGGCTTGGTTCCTGGGACCCAGGTCCCTCCCTCTCCGCCAAACTCTCCTCCCGCCACGCGGGTCTCTCCGGGCTGCCTTTTGCTCCGGGGAGCTTGGCAGCCCTCTTCGCGTTTTCGCTATTCCTACCAGTCTCAATGTGGCTTCTTCTGTGTTTCTTGGTTGAAGAGTCCACTTAGTTTAGTTCAAAGTTGGTTTATCCAGATGATGGTTCTTAAAATTGAGTTATAATCCACTTTGGTTCTGGGAGTTGGAAGTTGGTATGTCCGCCTACTCCGTCGCCATCTTGCTTCCCCGCAAGAGAGATTCTTGAGGAGTCAGACAGGTTCTTGAGGAGCAGCTGAGACACACAACCCCACTTTGTTCTGGTCCTTCTGCTGTGGGCGAGCCATGTCGGTGGGCTGCTTGGCGTTGAAGGGGTAGGCGATGCAGCGCATCACGAAAACATAGAGCTGCAGCTTCTTCTTCTTCTCCTCCTCCTCCTTCTGCAACCACTCCAACTCCTCCTTCTCCTTCTCGCTCACCACCGACGGGCTGGGGCTGGAGGGCCGGCCACCACTGGCGCGGCTGCTGGGCTCGGATCAAAGGTTTTGATTCTACACTATAAAGTGGGACAGACCACTAGCTTGCTCTCTCGGTTCCTCGGTTCCTGGGATTAGTATCAGAGAGGAGAGCAGAGTAAGGCCACATGGAGGCCAGGAGAAGGAGCCATGATGGCAGAGTGCTGAGGGAGAAACCAGTTTGTGCAGAGTTTGAGCTGGAGGAGATGGGGAACAGAAGTGAATAAGTCTGGTGAGCTAGAAACCTTTGATTTTAGGAAACTCGGATAAGTCAGTATCTTTGTGAGCACTGAATGTGTGGGGTTTGGAGCCCAGTGTGTGTTTTTGCTTGCCTGCCGGGTGCAAGCTAGAATTAAAGCTGATGGCTCACCAGTTTTTGGCTCCTGTGTTTCATTACCGACTGTTCGAATCTAATGTGAACCTGCATTGGCCAGGTGGCTGTGATGGTGGCCGCGACTACTGGCTTTACAGACGGTGATGAAACAATGAAGCTAAAAACTGGTGAGCCATCAGCTTTAATCCTAGCTTGCACCTGGCGGGCAAGTAAAAACACACACTGGGCTCCAAAACCCACTCATTCAGTGCTCACAAAGCTACTGACTTATCTGAGTTTCCTAGAATCAAAGGTTTCTAGCTCACCAAACTTATTCACCTCTGTTCCCCATCTCCTTCTCTCTACACAAACTCTGCACAAACTCTCTTCTCCTTCAACGCCCTGTCATCTTGGCTGCTTCTCCTGGTCTTCACATGGCCTTTATCTGTTCTTCTCTCTGCTCTCCTCCCTGCTCTCTGCTCTCTTCCTAGAACACAATCACTCTTCTCTCGAACAACATGATCTCTCTTTCTTTTAAAACCTTTTGGCACGAAAGTCCTCCCCCAACACACATTAATACAATCACATCCATCCCAAGTAATCACCTGGGTGATGGACTTTCATGTGGGCAGCGCCATCTTTAACAAAGTGAGCATAATATATTTTATCTGCCCAACAGGGTTCTCAGGGAATTATGGGATTACTATGTGTCCAAGGAAATTGAGGACCTCGCGTGAACTAGAATAGCCCACTGTTGGGAAAATGAGTTTGTAAAATTTGTGTTTTTTTAGTTTGCTGCTTTTATTGTTAGAAATAGTGCTGGGCAGCCACTCAGGGCAGGGCAGTTGATAGTAAGTGGTTGATTGGATTACATTCTTGCTTGGGAGGGGCTATTGTTTTGCTAATATCTGCTGGAGAAGAGGCAGAGAAAGAAGCCATGTTTGCAAAAAGAAGAAAAAAGTGTGTGTGGGGGAGTGAAGCAGCAGCAGGGATAGTGCCACCTCCATAGTGTTCAGAGCCCCCGCTGTGCTCACTTATGCTCCAAGGAGCGGTGCCAAGTGGTGACTCCTTGTGCAGCTCCCAGGGCCTGCTCTCCCTTAGGCACTAGGAATCCCAGGCACCCAGACCCTTTTATTGGCTTGATGGTGTAAAGCACTGTAGGTCAAAAAGAGGGTTAGCATCTCTTATGCCAGCTGGATAGCTATGAAATAGTGAGTGCATTTTGACCATTCCTTATTTTTCTCAGTAAATCAGTGACTCATTGGGGGTAGTAGTTTACAATCCTCTTATTGTAAATGGTACTAAATTTGTACTAAAGATGTGCCATATAAAATTGTATAGTCTGCCAAATACAAAGACTTCTTTTTTATACCAAGGATCCGTTGTTATAGAAAAAAATATTTTCTATGTTAGAAATGTATATGTTATTTCAAGAGTCTTTTGCTAATTCTCATTTTTATTTGCTATTTCATGGCCCTGTGATGTTGAAATCTTGTTTTAAATATTAGGGGATATGTAATGATTATTAATATAGTGATTATCAATGATATCTTTTTATATGGTGTATAAATATTCATCTTATTATCATTTTTGAAGCAGTTTAAGTGGGAAGGTCCAGTCTGCTCACGAGCTGTGAACCATAGAAGCAGTATTGTTCAATGTTAGATCACCAAACCCAGAGTGACAATTATTACTACTGATTGGCTTAATGGTAGAATGCTCAACATAATAGGTGGAAAAGAGAAAATAAATGACTAATTGTGATAGTAAGAAACATTTAAGTTTTGTGCCCTGATTAAAAAGGCTATAAAAAATATGAACAGAAATCTGTTTCTCTTGAGCTTTTTAGACATTATCTGTTAGGGTGCATAAAGTTACAGCATAAATAAGGTATGTTTTCTTAGAATGTAAAAGGGATTTATAATTAAGTAGAGTATAAGATTTATTTTATGAAATATTGGTCATTTCAGTTGGTGCTTTTAACTAGATCTTTAGAATTTGAGGCATGAATGTAATAGAACATGGTTTAAATCCCTTTCTCCCAAGTGACCTATGTAATTAGAAAGTTCAGAATCCTCTTTCTTGGGAAGTCTCAAGCCCTAACAGGACTGTTAGAATCTGTACAGTACATACACCGCTCCACTTAGGACAACTGAGACCATCTCGAGAAAATGTTTCTGGTTGCCTGGCCTAAGCGGGACCCTAACACCCAAGCAAGTAAATTTATTTTTATTTATTTATTTATTTATTTTTTAATTTATTCATTTTAGAGAGGAGACACAGAGTGAGAGAGAGAGAGAGAGAGAGAGGGAGAGAGAAAGGGGGGGAGGAGCTGGAAGCATCAACTCCCATATGTGCCTTGACCAGGCCAGTGCAGGGTTTTGAACTGGCGACCTCAGTGTTCCCAGGTCGACGCTTTATCCACTGCACCACCACAGGTCAGGCCGCAAGTAACTTTAAATAAACAAACTGACCAGTATTTCAATGGGAACTATGGGTGCGGATGCATCCTGTGCTCCTCTCACTGACCACCAATGAAAGAGGTGCCCTTTCCGGGAGTGCAGTGGGGGCTGGATAAATGGCCTCAGGGGGCTGCATGAGGCCCATGGGCCATAGTTTGGGGACCCCTGCTCTAAGGCCTTGGATGGAGATAAACACAAGAGGAGGTACCTTTCCTGGGTACCTGGATACTCTGCTAGAAGCTTGCAGCTCGTTTCTGAAGGTAACAAGGAGCCACTGAAGAGTGTTAAAGAGAGAGTGAGTGACTCTTCCACTTAGCTGTGCCTCCAGGCAAGTCATCTCCTCACTGTGAACCTGAGTCTCTTTATGGATAAACTATGGATAGAACCTATCTTCTGGGGAGACGGAAAAGAAGAAATCACTAATGACCACCAGGGCAGCAGGCTTGGCCCCAGCAGGCAGCAGGTTATGGAGAGAGGATTCAGCCACCGTCTGAGCCCTCAGCCTAGAAGAAGCTTTAAGGAGGCAAAGTCTCCCATGTAGATTTGTGGGTAAACACTTTCCAGCTGATTTCCTTCTAGGCCACCAGAGGGCTCCACTAGGCTGTGCTTGCTGGGCTGACTTATCTCTTCGAACTAAGAAAGCTGAAGGACTGCAACCATTTTTTTTTTTTTAAGGCTTGAGAACTCTTAGCTTGCGGTTGGAGACTACTCTCTTCTGTAGCTGTGCTGCAAATTCTAATGATTATAATCTACCAATACTTACTGAGTGCTTACTCATACCATCCAGCATGTTCTGGATGCTAAGGTATGTTAATGACCACGACAGACAACTTTCTGCTCTCAGAAGCCCTGCCTACATCCTAGTGAAGGGGAAAACCAAACAAACCCATGATGGGAAAGACAAGGGTCTGAATGAGGGGATTTAAGGGAAAGAGAAAGAAAAGTCAGGAAAAACTACACAGGAAGGGATATTTAAACCCAGAATTAAAGAAGAGGACCTAGGGTTGCAAGTAAAGGAGGGTCTAGGAGGAAGCTTTCCTAGTGGAGGGAAAGCTGGTGCAGAGGCTGGGAGACTGGGAGGGGCTAGGTCTGAGAGTAGAATTGAAAAACCTGTAGCATGGTGAGCACAGGAGAGGGTGAGGGCAGATGAGGTAGAAGAGGCAGTACGCTATATAACATAATGGTTAAGAGCACTGGCTTGGGAGTGAATGCTATTTTCTCTGCCACTTGAAGGCTATCTCGGACATGTCACTTAACCTACCCAAACCTCAGTTTTCTCATCTGGAAAATGGACTTGATAGTAGTACCTGCCTCATAAGGATGTTGTGAATATAAATGAGAAAATGCATGTAAATATTCGATAGAAGTGCTCCACTCATGTTAACTGTAATGATTATTAATAAGTAGGGGGACAGGGGTTAGAGTCAGACAGGCCTATATTGAATCCTGGCTCTGGTTTGCTTTGTGCATGGGCAAGTAAGTCTCTGCTTTCTCTGTGTCCTCATCCATAAAGTGGGTCTCAAATTCCTATCCTTGGGGGCAGTTTATTATGGGGGTTATAGGAAGTGATTTATATGGGTCATTCTGAAGATAGGAGCCAACTCTTTAAAGTCTTTTCTCTTTTCATTATTATTATTATTATTAATTATTATTATTATTATTTGTATTTATTGACAGAAACACAGAGAGAGAGAGAGACAGAGAGAGGGAAAGATAGAGACAGACAGGAAGGGAGAGTGATGAGAAGCATCAATTCTTCACTGCGGCACCTTAGTTGTTCATTGATTGCTTTCTCATATGTACCTTGACTCGGGGGGTTGCAGCAGCCTGAGTGACCCTTTGCTCAAGTCAGTGACCTTGGGTTCAAGCTGGTGAGTGGTGCTCAAACCATATGAGCCTGCTTTCAAGCTGGCGACTCGGGGTTTTGAACCTAGGTCTTCTGTGTCCAGTCCGACGCTCTACCCACTGCGCCACCACCTGGTCAGGTTAGTTTTTTAATTATTTTAAAATATTTTCCTGAGTATGTCCAGTCTTAATAAACGCTTGAAAAAGAGACAAACAAAACTTTAATAAAAACCAGTCATAGATTGGTGGGTCTGCCTGTGTTATGGGTTGAAGTGACTGACAAAGCAAAACCTGGGGATTCTAGCCTTCCTCTTCCATTTTCTAGTCATAACCCTGACTTCCCAGGTCTCTTTCAAGGAGGAAAACAAGATCCTGTCCCTTGAGTGAAATAATTAGGCTAGAATAGAACACCAGATTGTCTGAACCCCAGGAATAGCTAGCTGATATTGGGGGAGAACCGTGCAAGACAATACCTGCCCACTGTGGGCTGTGGTCTGCCAGTTCCTTTTCTTTATTAAAGAAGTAACTGGTCTGCAGTTCCCTTTTCTTTATGAAGAGTTGAGAACAGGCCTGGCCAGTTGGCTCAGTGGTAGAGTGATGGTCTGGCGTGTGAATGTCCTGGGTTCGATTTCCGATCAGGGCACACAGGAGAAGTGACCATCTGCTTCTCCGCCCTTCCCCCTCCCACTCTTCTCTCTCTCTTCTCCAGGCAGCCTTGGTTCAAGCACATTTGCCTGGGGCACTGAGGATGGCTCTGTGGAGCCTCCCCTTCAGTTGCTAAAAATAGCTCATGGGTACCGGATGAGCAGAGTATCGCCCCTAAGGGGCTTGCAGGGTAGATCCCAGTAGGGCGCGCATGCATGCAGAGTCTGTCTCTCTGTCTCCCCTCCTCTCACTTAATAAAAACCCAGAAAACAAACAAAAAAACTTGCAAACAAGTGGTATTCCAGGTAGAAATTGTGGGAGCTGCATGAAAGGGAAAGTTATTTAAGCCACAGGTACTCTATAATCATTGATATTGGAATGTGGCTGGAGAGTACTAACACCCACCGAAATGCAACTCTGTGGAGCCCATGACTCAAATCCCTTGTGAAATGCTGGCTGCTTGGTTTAAACTGATTCCTCAACAATGCTAGCCAGCAGCGAGCTCTGGGCTTTCCTGGCAGTCCTGTTTCCGGGTTGGAAGCTGCTGTGAGGCACTCTGTACTGGGAGAGCGTGTGTCATTTCTTTCTAGCTAATGCTCTGGGACGCTCTGTTGGCTGGCAGAGTGAGGAGCTCTGCAGTGGGGTTTGCTTTCTCCTGAGTGGCCCTGACAGAATAAGGAACAGGAAGTCTTGTCTAGAAACCCAAGGACTGGATATGGGGCTGGGAGGATTACCCAGCTGATAGGAGATGGATTGTATTTTAGGTTGGTAACTTGCCCACTTTGCTCATGCCTTTGGTTGCTTTTCTCAGGACTTCAGTGGTGGGAATAGTAATTCTCTGCATGCAAAATCACACACACAAACACACACACACACACACACACACAAAAAAAAAAAGAAAGAAAGAAAAAAAGAAAAGAAAATGATGAAATAAAGATGTTAGGCTGAACTAGTGTTTGGTGCTATATGGATCAAAACCTCAATCAGGGCATAGAATTTGACCAGTTTTATTGGTTGAATTTTAAGTGAATTGATTCCAACACTTTTGAGCACAGATATTTTAAAAACCTAAGTGCCTGGTTATTGAAGAATGTACTTGGTGGTAATCAGTGAGGTTCTCTTTGAGCTCTATATGGTCATGTATAAAATGAAAATGTGCTCCAAGTCTCGCTTATTAAAAATTAACACCATAATTTTTTCTTTAAGTGAGAGGAGGTGAGACACAGAGACAGACTCCCACATGCGCCCCAACTGAGATCTGCCTGGCAACTCCTGTCTGGGGATGATGCTCAAATCAACCGAGCTATCCTCAGCACCTAAAGCTGACACTGGGACCAACCTGAGCTATCCTTAGCACCTGGGCTGACTCTCGGACCAACTGAGAGGGGAAAAGGGAGAGAAGGGGGAGAGGGAGGGAAAGAGAAGTTGATGGTCGCTTCTCATGTGTACCTTGACTGGGGATCAACCCTGGGATGTCCACACAACCAGGCCAATGCTCTAACCACTGAGGAAACCTGGCCAGGGCCTATACCATAATTTTATAGCCTACAAAGTTCTGTCTCACACATTATCTTATTTGTTTCATACAATCACCCCAAGAAGTATTTTAGATTGATTAGTGTTACAACTAGAGAGGGGGTCCTCGGATTACGACAGTCTCGACATACAATGTTTCAAGTTTACAACACTCACTCCTGGAAACTTAAAAAAATTGAGACATGTTTCGGCTTACGCTGTTAGCATCATATTTATGGAATATGTGGGCAAACTAGTTTGGTTGAATATGCAGTAACATGGCATATGAGTGAGGAAGTTGGCTTCACTCATTTTTTGTCATTTTTTTCTGTTACTACAGCACAGTGAACAGTACAGTATGTTTATGTCCTTTTCCTTTTTCTGTGGCTTAGTTGTGTTTTTATTCTCTAGCTTATGATTTTACAACTGTGTTAGGATAAGTAAGTCACTTAGGCTAGGGTCTGTTTTGACTTACACCAAAATTTGGCTTACATCTCTGTTGTAGGAATGGAACTGTGTCCAAAACCCGAGGACGCCTGTGGTAATAATGTATTATGGTTTACCTATATCATCTCTAAGTGTCATAAAAGATCTGTTGATTCTAAGTCTGTTTTCAGCTTACCCGAGGGCATAACCGAGACAGGTCTCGTCTTCAACCCTCTCTCCTGACACCATCTCACTCTGCCTTTCTTTGGGCAGAGCAGGACAGCTGCTCAGGAGAGTAACCAACTCTAAGCAGGAACATGAAGAATGTTCACAAATAGCTCTGATGAGAGGTGGTGTGTGTGGCCAGGGCTGCACAGGCCAACAGGAATTCAGAACAGCAGGCTCCCTTCTGTCCTTCTGATCCTTAAGCGTAACCGCATGGGAGATATGAAGTGAGTCTTGATGGTACGGTAAGATTTGAAAAGAATTTGTAGGGTGTGTAGAACAGGTGTTGAGAGGAGGGCAACAAGGGGGAGGAAGAACACAAATAAAAACGCAGAGGGCAAGTGTGCAGGACACATCTGGAGGAACAGCAGATGTGACTAGAAAAAAGGTTTGGGTGAGGGATAAGGGCTAGGTGATTTATGATTTTGAATTCCGGGCTAACGACTTAAACTGTAAACATGACTAAGCTACTGAGGGCTGGAGGTGGGAGAAAGTGCCAGCCAGAAGATGGAGGACGTGAGACCAGCAATGATGTAGGCGTGAACTGGAATGATGGTAGTCAGAGTGGACAGGACGGTGCAGATATGAGAGAAGTCCACAGGAAGAATCCTCAGGGCTCCAGTACTGAGCAAGAAGGAGAGGAAGGAGCACAAACACTGGGAATTTCCAGCCAGGGCACCTGAAACACTTGTTGCCTGTCAAATGCAAGGAGGGGATACTGGTCTGAGAAGAAGGTACTGTACAAGCTATGCGGGTGGGGCTGCAGGTGGTGGATCTCTAGGTGGAAATGACATGCTTTGTCATTAGTCTTTAATTGTTTATCCCACTTATAGCATGGTGACTAGCAAGCTCTTCCATTTGTCACTGCTTCACTGAGTGATGCACTGTTGCTCCCAGCTCGTGCTTTGTGGTCAGGCTGAGATCCTGGCAGAATGCCTGGCTCCAGTTTTTCCCAGTCAGGCTCAGCCTTCTAGCGATAAAAGCATCAGACCGGGATTTGAAAAGGCGGGTGCAGCTGCTGGGTTGGCTGCTTCAGGGCATGCCCAGATGAAGGCTACACATTCCTTGTACTTGAGGAATTCCCACTCCAGGGGAGCAACCAGGCTATAGCAGAAGATGATGAAGGGAGGCCAGAACTTCTCCCCCAGACTGGGGCCTCCCTTAGCAGCTGCATGGCCCTCATCACAGGGTCCACACATTGTCTGTGCACTGGTTTGTCTCCCTCAACGCCTGTAGTTCCTTGGGGGCAGAGATTTGTCTTGGCCTTGAGGAAAAGCAGAGTTTTACCCCAAAATATGCCTTATGGAGTTGTGGTTATTTTAAACTTATAATTTTTAAGAAAAGCTCAGGCAAAACCTTTAAGGGAGCTATTATCATAGATAACTATGGTTTAATATGAACTAGAGCGTGATAGAAGGAGGAATTTAGCAAGGCCTGTTTGATTAAAGCCCTCTTTGTGTCCCTTGTAAAAGATGCCCAGCAAACATTTGTTTAACAAAACATTTACTTTTCCATCTCCATGTGAATTGCCTTTCTGCCCTTTAAAATCCTAAACCACAATTTTCCCTTTTCGCCTTAGCTCAAGATGGCATATAAGCCTTAACTGCCCCATCTGTCCTTGGATCTCATATTCTAATAGAACCCAGTATGTACATACATAATAAATTTGGTTATGCCTGACCAGATGATGGCACAGTGGATAGAGCATTGGCCTGGGATGCTGGGGACCCATGTTAGAGGCCCTGAGGTTGCCGGTTTGTGTGCAGGCTCATTAGGCTTGAGTGTGGGGTCACCTCTTTAGCACAGGGTAGTCGGATTGACTGTGGGATCATAGACATGACCCCGTGGTTGCTGGCTTGAGCGCAGAGGTCACTTGCTTGAGCGAGCAAAGGGTCACTGGCTCAGCTGGAACCCTCCTGGTCAAGTCACCTATGAGAAAGCGATCAATGAACAACTGAAATGCTGCAATGAAGAATTGATGCTTCTCATCTCTCTCCCTTCCTCTCTGTCTGTCCCTGTCTGTCTCTCCCTTTAAAATAAACAAACAAACAACTAAATAAATTTGGTTATCTTCTCCTGTTCATCCGTCTCATGCCAATTTGATTATTAGACCAGCCAGGAAGAAGGGCAGAAGGGAAATTATTTTTTCTTCCCTACCATGTATAATGTATATCAAGCAGGATACAGTGAATGTTGACTCTCAGTGGATGCAGGAAGTGTACTCACTGGTCAACATTGGTTGCTGAAAAGATTGACCCTGGCTCAGAATGGCATGTCCTAAGTTGAGGAATCCTACTAGGGGATCTGAGGTGAGGATGGGTAGGTTGGTGGACATGCCCATCTCAGCCTGAGCATGTTCAGCTTCTCTTTTTAGAAAATGTGACTTAAAAATCTATCATCAATTCTAGAAAATAAACAAGTTAAAACTCCCCACGTTTTAAAAGACATTCAAACTTAGCATAATCTGTTTTTAAAAGGCAACAGTAGATGTACAGCTATGTGTGTTATAAAGGTTTATTAGTGACAGAAAGCTTCCTTTTATAAAATAGCTTGACTGTCCATCAACTTAACACATGATAACATTTTTTTCTTCTTAGTAGTATTTCATGATGTAGTGATGTAAAAAAAGTATTAGAAAATAAGTGTTTGAATTCATGTTTTCCCATTCATTAGCAGTGAGACCTACGGGAAGTCACCTGATCTCTCTGAACCTATTTTTTCATTTTTAAAGTAAGAGAAATAATAACTAATATTTGGAAAACATGTTACATTTTACAAATAACATTTTTACATTTATTCAGATACTTACTGAGTGCCAACTTTATGCCTGACACTAACTGCTGTGGGTACAGAAATAAAGACAATTTCCCAGACACAAAAAAGCTTGTTCATCACCACCAAACCAATTTTAAAAAATGTTAAAGGAACTTCTTTAAGAAAATGAAAGAAGAAAAGTAGATAAAAATATGTATAATAAAATGGCAATAACTACATATCTATCAACAATTACTTTAAATGTAAATAGAGTAAATGCTCCCATCAAAAGACATGTGTTAGCTAAATGGATAACAAAACAAGACCCTTACCTATGCTGCCTATGCAAACTCATTTCAGATAGAAACACACACACAGACTGAAAGTGAAGGGGTGGAAAAGATATTTTATGAAAATGGAAATGAAAAAAAAATCTGGGGTGGCAATACTTATACCAGATAAAATAGACTTAAAAAAAAAGCTATAATAAGACAAAAAAGGGACACAATTCTACTTCTGGGTATTTATCTGAAGAAATCTGAAGCATTAATTTGAAAGGACATATGTATCCAGTGCAGTGTTATTTACAATAGCCAAGATATTAAAGCAACATAAGTGCCCATCGATAGATGAATGGATAAAGAAAAGTGGTGCATATAGAATGGAATATGACTCAGCCATAAAAGGGAGAGAAAACTTGCCATTGTTAATGACATGGATGAACCTAGAGCAGTGGTTCTTAACCTGGGTTCTATTGAACCCTAGGGGTTCGATGAGTTGGTCTCAGGGGTTCGGAGAAGCCTCTGCCGCGGAGGCCAGAATAAAGTAATACCGTAATTTGTTGTGAGTTCATGCACTTTGTTGGTTTTGTTATTTGAGCAAGGTGATGTTCATGCACGGCTCATTTTGTGCACCAGTAAAGAAACATATACCTATGTCTTGAATTTGGAAAAAAAAATCCTATTTTATTTATCACTAAAGAAGGGTTCAGTGAATGCGCATATGAAACTGGTGCGTTCGGTACCTCAAAAAAGGTTAAGAACCACTGACCTAGAGCATATTATGCTAAGTGAAATAAGTCAGATAGAGCAAGACAAATACATGATTTTATTTATATGCAGGATCTAAAAAACAAAATGAACAAATAATATAAACAAACTCATAGATACAGAGAACATTTTGATGGTAGCTAGATTGGACGGAAGTTGAAGGGATGGCTAAAAACGGGGAGGGGATTAAGAAGTACAAATTGGTAGTTATAAAATCATCATGAGGATGTGAAGTATATCATAGAGAATAGAGTCAATAATATTGTAATAACTATTTATGATGTCAGATGGGTACTAGATTTATTGGGATGATCACCTTATAAGTTATATAAATGTCTAATCGCTATGTTGTATACCTAAAAGGACTATAATATTGTATGCCAACTATAATTAAAAAAAAAAAAAGAAATAAAGACGTAGAATCTGCTTTTGAGATCCCCAGTCTAGTAGGGCAAGCGGACAAGCAAAACAATATGTAAGGGTGAAAATATTGTGGCCGAAGTGCTGCTGGTTGTTGCTGTAATGCAGAGCAGAGAGCAGAGAGAGGGGTGTTAGGGGAGGATCCTTGGAAGGGGAGCCACCTGAGGCTAATGTGAAGGATGAATAAGAGTGGTGTGAGGAGGGCTGGGGAATGAGGGAGAAGTGGAGAGAGATCCAGAGAACTAGAGCTGATTTGGAAGGTGTGGTGGGTACATGGGGTGTGTGTTCAGAGGCTGCAAGAAGATCAGGACATAGAATCCACAAAATGCCAGATCACAAAGAACCTCTGGTATTGAGTGAAGAAATCTGAACTTTGTGGGTTTTTTTCTACTTCTTTTTCCAAGTGAAAAAGACCAAGATCTACCAAGCAACCCTGTCTGGGTCTGATGCTCTGCTCGTCTGGGACTATGCTCACAACTGAGCTATTTTTAGCACCTGAGGTGGAGCCATCCTCAGTGCCAGGGAATGCGCTTGAATCAATGGCGCCATGGCTGTGGGAGGGGAAGAGAGAGAGAGAGAGAGAAGGGGGAGTGGGAGGGAGGGGTGGTGAAGCATATGGTCATTTCTCCTGTGTGCCCTGATGGGGAATTGAACCCAGGACATCCACAACCCCGGATGGATGCTCTACCACTGAGCCAACTGGCCAGGGCCTGAAGTTGGTTTTGAATAATGTGAGTTTAGCACATGATTATAAAAGTAATCCATATCCATTGATAAGCAAATGAAAAATACAGAAGCATTTAAAGGAAAAAGGAGCTTCCAAAGATAACCATTGTTTATATTTTGGAGAATATACTTAGTGAAGATATATGTATTATGTCTGCTAGATTCTGGCTACTTAAAGTGTGGTTCATGGTCCACCATCAATAGCTGTTAAATTTTTTTAGGTTTGAAAAATATTATGATTATACTTTAAAATAAAAACCCATATAATTTAGAGACCTATATTGATATATTTATGGATAAAATATGTTGAATGGGATTCACTTCAAAACAGTCCAGTGTTGGGGTATAGATTAGATTAAGATAACATTAATGAGTCAGAGTACACTATTCTCTATTTCTGTAGAAATTTTCCATGATAAAAAGAAAAAAGGGATAGGAGGTAAACACAATCATTTGTGTCTAATGTTCTCTTTTAAGGGCATTTTCACACATTATTTCCCCTGAGTCTTCTAACAACCCTGTAGGAAGATAAGTAGGGTACCATTAATGATCTCCATTTTCTAGGTAAGGAGGAAGACTCAGACCTTGCCCAAGATCACACAGCTGGTGTGTGGTAGATTGAGGACCAGAATCCAGGTTCTCTAAGACCAGGGGAAGAAGACAGGAAGAATGTGGTGAGAATCCAGGAAAAAGATGATTTTAGGGAACATGGGTGTAGTCCACTGTTGGCAGTGCTGTAAATTGGGTGACCAGGTTATTGAATTTGGGGAGGAGAAAGCAGCTGGACTACAAGGAGTTGAAAAAGTTTAGTATTGAGAAAATTGGGAGAGGGGGAACTAGCATTTATGAATCAACCTCTGCTGCTTTATATCTTACGGGTCTCATTTGGGTTTCTTCCTCTGCCAGAAATTTATCTCTTTATGGGCTGTCTTTGTTCCTTGTCTTTGTTTTGCATTCTTGCCAGAAGCCCCAGTGACTTTACAGGTCATGTTTAATGATAATGTTGCAACTAAGTCGCTGTGAGGGTGAAATATGAGTCTGGTGCCAGGTACATTTCTCTCTGGTCTCAGTGGAGAGAGGTGGGGTGAGAGCTGGGATTACCATCATTTCTCATGGCCTCTTCTCACAGAGTGCTCAAATTTATCAGAACCCAGTTTCCAGCAAGTGCAGACTTGCCTTTCCCTCCCAGAGTTTACTTTCTTGACTGTGGTCATCCAAGAATGCATTTTGTGATGACTGGAGAAATTTGGGATATTAGGGAGAGCAAGAAACAAAGCATAATTATCGCAGTTGCTGCACAGGTGTGGTCTTCTCCATTTCACTCTCTGAATTCCCAACACCTCTCTCACCAGGTTCATGGACAGTACAATAGGGTCATTGTGGGGAGGATGGGTGAGGTGAGTGAATCACCGAGGTCTTCCTGAGGAGCAGTGGGGGGTGCCTAGAACTGGTGGAATGCCCAGCTTTATGATCCTTTATAACTTCCATGACAATATATTTCATTTATAGATTTTCTATTTGCTTCTTTTTCTCTCTTCACATACTCCTGTTCTTGTTTTATGTATCCTATATGTTGCTTTCTTTATTTGAACATTTTAAAGATATGTTAAAGACCATTCTGGATTGCTCTGACCATTTAGGTGCAAAGCCTCTCATCTGTTGCATTCTGATGGTCCCTCGTGTGCACTGTAATGTTTGTCTGTGAGCCCATTTCGGAGGGATATTTATCTTCTGCAGAAATTCTCCAAATGGCCAGATGTGTCTCCATGGGTGGTTAGCATTTACCTAAGGTTTCATGGTGTTTACTACCCTAAGCACTTTTTAGATTATTTATTTTGTCTGGCGATTCGGTACCAGAGAGCACAAGGGCAGTGCCCTGATTTCTTTCATATGACTGCGTTCCCTCCCCCGCCATCATTCTGAGTCTTGTCTGGGATGAGCTTTCCATTCCGCACCACTGGCCAGCCTACTCTTCCTTCCGCTAAGTCAGGGGTCCCCAAACTTTTTACACAGGGGGCCAGTTCACTGTCCCTCAGACTGTTGGAGGGCCGGACTATAAAAGAACTATGAACAAGTCCTTATGCATACTGCACATATCTTATTTTAAAGTTAAAAAACAAAACGGGTACAAACACAATATTTAAAATAAAGAACAAGTAAATTTAAATCAACAAACTGACCAGGACTTCAATGGGAACTATGGGTGCGATGCATCCTGTGCTCCTCTCACTGACCACCAATGAAAGAGGTGTCCCTTCTAGAAGTGCAGCCCGGGGGCTGGATAAATGGCCTCAGGGGGCTGCATGTGGCCCGCGGTGCCATAGTTTGGGGACCCCTGCCCTAAGAGATCAGTTCCTCTTCCCCACCGCCACTGGGCAGTCCAGGATCACAGGGCCTGGACTCTGGCGTACTGTTACAACTATGAGTTCCCTCTTTGCATTCAGCATCTGAATATTTATCTTTCTGCCTTTTGAACTGACCAAGTATTTAAAGTCTTGTTTTGGGCAGGTGTTCTATTTTATCCAGCATTGTTTGCAGTGGGAAAGAGGATTTGCTGTATCTGCTTCATCCTTGATTTTGACAGAAGTCCTAGCATCATGGCCCAAAACTTCATCAAAGAAAATCAATCTTTGCTTGATTTATTTTTTCAGTAAAAAGAAATTCTACATTGGACTGGGCAACAATTTCTTGGATATGATAAAGCCAGAGGCAATAAAAAATAGATAAATTAGTTTATCAAAATGAAAAACTTTTGTGTATCAAAGGATACTATCAACAGAGTGAAAAGGCAGCCCACGGAGTGGGAGAAAATTTTGCAAATCATGTATCTCTGATAAGAGATGATCATATATCCCTATGTATAAGATGCACCATTTTTCGAAAAATCTGCGGTCTAAAAACTGGGTGCGTCTTATACAGTTGTAGTTTTTTTACATGCATTTCCCGCTTTTTTTGACAGTGATGAAGAGTTGTGTAAATTTTATGATGAATAAAACTTGAGTTCAATAACTTTATGTAATGCATTTAGTTTCAAATTTCGGGCTCCAAATTTAAGGTGTGTGTTATACTGTGAGAGTCTTATACAAGGGGAAATATGGTAATACCTAGAATATAAAGAACTCCAACAACTCATTAACAACAACAACCAAAAAATAACCAAATTTTAAAAATAGGCAAAGTCAACAAATTGTATACATAAATTACATATAGTTTTTTATATACCAATTATACCTTGATAAAGCTGGAAAACAATGGACAAAGGACTTAAATATGTAGATTTCCAATGAAGATATACAAATGGTAAATAAACACACGGAAAGATGCTCAACATCACAAAAATGAAAATCAGAAGAATGATGAGATACTACTTTATGCCTATTAGGATGATTATTATGCACCCCCCCTTAAAAAAAACCCCAGAAAATAATAAATGTTAGTGAGGATGTGGAGGAATCAGAACCTTTGTACATTTTTGGTGGGAATGGAAAAAGGTGCAGCTGCTGTAGAAAATGGTATGACAGTTCCCAAAAAATTAAACATAAAATTTCCATATGATTCGGCAATTCAAATTCTAGGTATATATCCAAAAAAATTGAAAGCAGGGACTCAAACAGATATTTGTACACCCACGTTCATAGCAGCTTTAGTTACAATAACTAAAATGTGGAAGCAATTCAAGTGTCCATTGATGGATGAATGAATAAGCAAAATGTAGCTCATACATACAATGGAATATTATTGAGCCTTAAAAAGGAAGGAAATTCTGAAACATGCTACAACATGGATGAACCTTGAGGACATTAAGTGAAGTAAGCCAGTTACAAAAGGACAAAGATTGTAGGATGCCACTTAGGTGAGGTACCTGCAGTAGTCAAATTCACAGAGATGGGAAGTAGAATGTTGATTTCTGGGAATTGGTGAAAGGTGAAGGGAGGAATTCTTGCTTAATAAATACCAAATTTCAGTTGGGGAAGATGAAAAAGTTATGCAGATGGATAGTGGTGATGATTATACAACAGTGCGAATTTACCTAATGCTTCTGAAATAAATAATTAAAAATGCTTAAAATGTTAAATTTCATGGTAAGTATATTTCAGCACAATAAAAAAATAATTCAACTAATTAAAAATATATACAATACTGATGGGGGGATAACTGGTGATGAAAGGAGACTTGACTTAGGGTGGTGAACACATAATGTGGTGTCCAGATGATGTGTTGTGACACGGTGCACCTAAAACCTGTGTAATTTTGTTAACCAGTGTCACCACAAAAAAGTCAATAAACCTGACCGGACGGTGATGCAGTGGATAGAGCGTCGGACTGGGATGCAGAAGACCCAGGTTCGAGACCCTGAGGTCGCCAGCTTGAGTGCAGGCCCATCTCGCTTGAGCAAAAAGCTCTCCAGCTTGGACCCAAGGTCGCTGGCTCCAGCAAGAGGTTGCTCGGTCTGCTGAAGGCCCGCGGTCAAGACACATGTGAGAAAGCAATCGATGAACAACTATGGTGTCGCAACGGCAACAAAAAACTAATGATTGATGCTTCTCACCTCTCTCTGTTCCTGTCTGTCTGTCCCTATCTCTCTCTCTCTCTGACTCTCTCTCTGTCCCTGTTAAAAAAAAAGTCAATAAAAAGGAAAAAATAATATATACTAAAACATTTCTACCGTCATTAGTGTTGACACTTTATTCTCTGCAATAAGAGTAACTGTATAGCAGGAAAATACTGATCTCACCTTTCTAATGTGTTGGATATTCTCTTTCCCCTTCCAATTCTCTCCTCCTTCTCCTTCTCCTCCTCCTCCTCCTCCTTCCTTTTCTTCTCCCAATTCCTCTTCCTCTTGTTCTCCTCCTCCTTCTTCTCATTCTCTTCCTCCTGTCCCTACCTTTCCTCCTCCTCCTCTTTGTTTTCCTTCTTTTCTTCCTTTGATAGGCTTTGCTATTTGGGGATTTGGAAAAACCATTTAGAAGTTGGACTTCCCTGCAGAGTCTTTTCTTTTTAATTTCTTTTTATTTTATTTGTTTTAGAGAGGAGACACAAAGTGAGAGAGAGAAAGAGAGAAAGGGGGGAGGAGCTGGAAGCATCAACTCCCATATGTGCCTTGACCAGACCAGTGCAGGGTTTTGAACTGGCGATCTCAGTGTTCCCAGGTCAATGCTTTATCCACTGCGCCACCACAGGTCAGGCTTTTTTTTTTTTTTTCCTGCAGAATCTTAAAGAGTCTCCTTAGGTCACAGCGCCAACATAGTCAGCAGAACCTCTCAACCGGCAAGAGAAGACAGGAGTTTAATTTGTTTCTTTGAATATGAATTTAAATGGCTTTTATTTTTAAATTCACTGAACTTCCCCAAACTGGGTTCTGCTTATTACAAGAAAGAGTGCTTGGTGGTTTTCTCCCTGGCTCTGTCCCTGATATTTCTTTGGAGCTGGGGCCAGGATGTTTTAAGGTGGTCTAGCATGTGGAAGGGAGAAAACAGATGACAGCCAGGAATGACTCTAACCCCCATCCTATCTTCTGCATTCTCAGGAGCTTTCCATATCCATTCAGGAAGAGAGGGAAGGAATATTTTTTATTCTTTATAACCTTTTTTTTTCCTTTTTAAAATCTTGCTCCCACGGCCTAACCAGGCAGTGGCACAGTGGTTAGAGTGTCGGACTGGGATGCAGAAGACCCAGGTTCGAGACCTCAAGGTCACCAGATTGAGCACGAGCTCATCTGATTTGAGCAAAAGCTCACCAGCTTGGACCCAAGGTCGCTGGCTCGAACAAGGGGTTACTCGGTCTGCTGAAGGCTCGTGGTCAAGGCACATACGAGAAAGCAATCAATGAACAACTAAAGTGTTGCAACAAAAAACTGATAATTGATGCTTCTCATCTCTCTCCCTTCCTGTCTGTCTGTCCCCATCTATCCTTCTCTCTGTCTCTGTAAAAATAAATAAATAAATAAATAAATAAATAAATAAAATCTTGCTCCCACTAAAACTTGTCAAGGCAGAGAGATTCATCCTTAAGGGTTGGCAAGGGGACTTTTTTTTTTTTTCTCAAACAAAGAAAGTCATTGATTCTGAGTTTTCCCTAAGGGAGGAAGGAAAAGCTTAGGGAGAGCAGGAAAGAAAGAAGAATCTGAAGTTTCATAGCACAGCACTGGGGTTGGTTCGAGTATCCCTCTGATTCTGAAATATCATTGCTAGCCAGACACCAAGCATCTTTGCAAAGCTAAAGAAGAATCTGACACCCTCCAGAATTTTCAGGCCTTCATTTGAATGCTTAGTAAATTGTTCTGCATACTTCTGGCAGGTGGGGTTCTAGCTCTTGCAGATGCAATGCGAATAGCATAAACATGTTAATACAAGGTTGTGAGGTTAAATAAGCCACAACAACCAAAACTTTTTTCCACTTCAGCCTGAGCAGGCAGTGGCACAGTGGATAGAGCATCAGACTGGGACCTAGAGGACCCAGGTTCGAAACACCGAGGTTGCTGGCTTGAGCGTGGGCTCACTAGAGTGAGCGCGTGGTCGCTGACTTGAGCATGGAATCATAGATATGACCTCATGGTCACTGACTTGTGCCCAAAGGTCGCTGGCTTGAGCCCAACGTCGCTGGCTTGAGCAAGGGCTCACTCACTCTGCTGTAGCCCCACCCCCTGCCCTGGTCAAGGCACATATGAGAAAACAATCAATGAACAACTAATATGTCAAAATGAAGAATTGGTGCTTCTCATCTCTCTTCCTTTCTGTCTGTTACTATCTGTTCCTCTTTCTGTCTCGTCTCTGTCATAAAAACAAACAAAAACTTCTTTCCACTTCATATTAAGTCTTGTTGCTCACGACCCACCAAAAAGCTTGATGATATCTCTCTGTTATGCTTTGGTTAATAGCCAGACTTGAGTAATCAGAGATTTCTAAATTGGAAAACAAAAACCAAACCAAGGATGATCATGTAAATGAATAGCAGTACTTGCTGGTGATTGATAGCACCCCCACCAGTGCAACCACCACAATGAGAAGAAGAAAGACTCCCAGAGCAATGACTCCTTTAATGATATGAATGCTAGACACTGGACTCAGGCTCTTACCCCAGGCAGCCACTCTAGTGAGCAATAAGCCTACCAGCCTCAGCTTTAACCATCACTGAAGTTCACAGGAAGGAATGACAGGCCTTTGTGCTATAGCCACAGGTTCATTTCCCCCACTCCCAAATGCTAGGATCACCTGAGATGCCCTTTCTCTGCTTCTTTGTCCTGCTGAGCCTTCCAGTTGGGTTGACTCATGAGAAGCACTTTCAGGAGATCAGAAGGTGGGAAGAGAGAGAAATCAGTATTTATTTTCCTGGCTCCCTCTTCCTTCTATGGTCTGCATACATTTGGCTTTTGAGAGGTTCCTCTCGTCCTTGCCTATGGCTCTAGCTGGCCATCAGTAACTGCTCCCTTGCTCTGCCCAGTAAGGCCCAACTGTGCTAACAGCTTCCTAATTTTGCTAGTCTCTGGTGCTCTGCCATCCCTTTGTTGTCTCTGTTATCCCTACCCCAAACTCCGTAATACCTCTTTTTTTTATTTCCATACAATTTGGAGCTGTAACAGTCTCTTTATTAAGCTTTCGGTAGTGACCTTGCTGAGTATGCATGTTTCCTGTGGGGCCTGGCTGATATCCACACTGCCCACAGTCTGAGTTTAGAGCATTATCTATTTTTTCAGACCTATTACAGGTCAGTTACAACATTAAGTACTAGTGATGCAATCATACATTTCACATTGAACTACTGGTAGGTCCTGCTTCTTGAGTTCACAGTCAAGTTGGGGAAGACAAGTAAAAACAGCATGACAACACAGTGAAAACTGCTACGATAGAGGAGTGGAGTGCTGCAGAAGCATGGAATCAGAGCACTAAAACCAGTCTCAGGGGCTGTAGGGTAGGCTTCCTGGGGGCACTGACACTTGTGCTGCTTTATAGGATGAGTAGGAAGAGGTGGAAAGGGGGCAAAGGGCTTTTAGGGCAACAAGAAGAGATTATGAAGGCACAGAAGCACAACACCTAGATATGTTTGGCTAGAGAGAAGAAGCGGTCATGTCAACAGCAGAAAATGAGCCTGGGGAAGGGGAGTGGGGACCTGACCATGAGGCCCCTGATGCCCCAAGACCCGTGTAGATTCCATCCTGTAGGTTAGGAGAGACCAAAGCCTGGTTTTAACTATGGGAGTGACACCGTCAGGTTTGCCTTTAAAAACTCTTTTGTCATAGGGTGGATGGAGTAAGGAGTGGAAGAGGTTAAAATGGGGACAGAGGGAAATGTAACAGAGGTGATTGCAAAATAGTATAGGCTATCTTTTCTGAATGGTAAGGACTGGTAGTTGGCTAGTTAAAAAAATCCACTGAAATGAGTATTCATAAAAATTATAATGGTATTTTAAATATTAACTTTAACTTAAAGCATGTACATTTACCAATACTTTGCTATATACTACCTTTCTTGAATAAATCCCATTTATGACTTTAATTCCTTATTTTTCATATTGGAGAATTTGAAAGTACTTGTGAAGCAATTCAAGTAAAAAGTGCTTGTATATATTTATGAATTTTTCCCCATTTGTTTAGTTATCTTAGCTATACATACAGTGATCTTCAATAAATTTTTCTAATCAAGTCTTTGAAAATAATTCAATTCAGCTTTCCTAAAAACAACTATCTTTCTGTACTCATAGTTTCTTGGTTTATGGATTACTTAATTAAATAGTAGGTTACAAGAAAAACTGATACAAACAAGTTTGAGAGCAACTACAAATATCTGCTTAGTGAACACACGATGCCACTGATGGAGCTATAAGAGTTCTCTCTTAGCCTTGGGCATTTGTGGTTCTATGGCCATCAGTCAGCCATTTTTTAATACAAGAAATAGAGAGATGGTTAAACAGGTCTATTAAAAGGTAGTACTGTATGAAACAAAAGAAATGAGGGTGGAGAGGAGGTGATGAGTATGCAAGAGATAAAACACCAAGAAATTGTTTTTAGATGTGGTTGTGAGAAAGGTCTAAGATTATTTCCAGGTTCCTATTTGGACAGTTGGGTGGATGGTGGTGCAATTCACTGAAATCAGGAATAAAACAGAGTATCTTAAATCCCTTCAATGAGATAACCAATGCTCTGGGCAAGTAAAGCCAGGTACAGTGCACCCTAACTTTTCTCACCACCACATCTGGCACCCCCCTTCCCCTGCCATGTCCCTGCAAACAATTGCCTTTATCACAGAATTCTTAACAAAGCATTGAGATTTCTTTTGTTTGGACAAGTTTAGATAATGTGACCACCCCAGGCTGGTCAGTGGGTCTGAAGGTATGCAGTACGTTGCTTAGCATAGGCCAGATGTGTACTTTATTCTTAGAACTGGGGCGGATCCTTACCCAAACTACAATAATCAAGCTGGGGAGAGTGAATCAGGGAGATGAGAAAACAAGAAACATGTACAAGGAACACACACCTCAAATACATGTTTTTTTTTTTGTGTGTGTGTTTTTTTAATAGAGTCAGAGAGAGGGATAGATAGGAACAGACAGACAGGAAAGGAGAGAGATGAAAAGCATCAATCACCAGTTTTTCCTTGCGACACCTTAGTTGTTCTTTGATTGCTTTCTCACATGTGCCTTGACCGCGGGCCTTCAGCAGACCGAGTAACCCCTTGCTTGAGCCAGCGACCTTGGGTCCAAGTTGGTGAGCTTTTGCTCAAACCAGATGAGCCTGCACTCAATCTGGTGACCTCAGTGCCTCAAACCTGGGTCCTCCGCATCACAGTCCAACGCTCTATCCAATGCGCCACCACCTGGTCAGGTTCGAATACATATTTTAAAATGCACTTTACATCTTTCTCTCAGGTCAGAGGCCTCAGGAAGGAGGACTGGGGCAAAGCCAGAGGAGTGGGGTCAGTAAGGAAGCTGCTGCAATATCCAGATGAGAGGTGGTGATAGCCTGGGTCAAGGGCAGGCTGGAGATGGACTCAGGAATATTTGAATGGAGAGTCAGATGAACTTGGAGATTTGATTGGATGTAAGGGGAGAGGGAAAAGGAGTCAATACTGATTTCTTCTCGGGGGTGGGGGTAACTAGGTGGATGGAGGTGCTATTTCCTGAGATGGGAAACAGTGTAGGAGGAGTAGTAGGCCAAGGGGTTGGGAGGATGGGAGTTTCAGTTTGGGATATGATGAACTCAAGAATGCAAGCTTCTTGGGGACAAGAGTATTCTCTGCCTTATTGGCTCACCTATGCTTGATACACAGAATAGTGTCTTACACATTATAAGTAAATATTTGCCAGTACAGGAAAGATAACTGGATCCTTTTATCTTTGAAGGCAGCTTGAAGCCCAGTAGGTAGAACTGAGTTGAGGAGAGAGATGTGAGTGGTCATTGCTCTCTAATAATAAATGAAGACACAGGAGTGAATGAGATTCCCAAGCAGAACGTGAAACATGAGGTGGCTTTGTGTGCTGACGGAAGGAACATCAGCTCAGAAGGATAGTAACTGATGTGGTTCACCAGCTCTGCTTTCTTAACCCTGCTCTTCGGTCCCTCTGTCAGCTCTGCTGCCTCTTCCCCCACGTAATTTTGGTTCTCCTTTAATGAGTCTTCTTCTTCCGCTCCCTCTCCCCAGCTGAGGGTGCCTTCTCAGGTCCTCATTTATGTCTGCTTCTCAATCTAGAATCAAGGTTTTCTCTCCAGAATTCGATTGTAGATGCCCACTGGGAATTGTCAGCTGGGCCTCCTAATGGCACCTCAAATACAGCACACCTTCAATGAGCTCATTACCTGCTTCCCAAACCAATGTCTCCTCTTGATGTCTTCCTCTCTTCATCACTCACTTTGCATATAGGAGGCACTGCGGAGAGTTGTTGAATTGAATCTTGAATTAGAAGCTTGGTAATGACTGAATCTTACTTCTCATCCAAACTTCGTTAGAGCATCATCCTGATATGTCAAGATTGTACATTCAATCCCTTGTCAGGGCACATACAAGAATCAACTAATGAATGAATAAATAAGTTGAACAACAAATCAATGTTTCTCTTTCTCTCTGTGCCTTCTTTTCTCTCTAAAATCAATTAAAAACCAAAACATGAGTGTGCCATAAATGTAGATTTCTTGGTTAGATCATTGAGTGTGGAGTCCTAAAGCCAGGGCGTTATTTCTTGGTAGAATAGCGAATGGGCCAGTAACCTTAGGGTGCCTGCTGTTTTAACATCTCTTCCTGGCTCAGTGTTCTCTGGGATAGCACTTTAATTATTTTATTTTTATATAGGATGCACCAACAGGGGAATGATATGGAAACTTTCACTGAGTACAGATTCTTAACTGCCCTCCCCCATTCCCTGCTGCTAATGATTTAAGGAACTCATCAAAAGGGAGTTACAATTCTACTAGAAAAATCTGGAGACTTGACAGCCTGAGGAATTAGCCTTCATTCTGGAATTTCAAAGCCAATCCTCTCTTCCTCCCCAAACCAAACAAACAAAAGGCAGTCTCTGAAATGGTCTGATTCATTCTAGTTTAATAAGAAAGAACTGTGATCCAGAGAGATTTTTATGAAGAAATTAAAAAACTCACATACATGGGTAAGGAATCAGAGGTTCTCTGGAAACACAGTGTTTTCCCCGTGTTGCTTAGGGATGAGTGTTAATCCTGTAAACGTTTTTCTCTTTCTCTAGTCCAGTGGTTCTAAAACTTTTTGAAGTCGGGGGACACTTAAAATCCTACAAATAATTGTAGGCGCACTATATACAAATTTCTGAGAAATGTTATAATAATTAAGTCAAATATTAAAGAAAAAAATGTAAAGTCCAAGCATGCTTTTATGGTAATTAAACAAAATAAATACAACAAAATTAAATTTATTCTGGCATTAAAAAACATTTTTATGCTACATTTTTTTTGTTATGCTTTTTAGAATTCGTAAAGGGGTTAAAAATAAAAAGAAATGACAAAATGTTATTTTTTTATATATATAGATACATTCTTAGTAGCATTTAGTAAATTCGACAGGTCCCGACATGAATGTTTTTTCATTCTTGTGTTTATGAGAAACATGAGCCTGATGTGTCCTAGAGATTTCTTCAATGTTTGGGTATATATTTGAAAGGCAAACTCTCATTTCCTCGTCTAAATATTGAGGGCTTCATCTCTTTTTACTCACGTATTTAGTGCAGAAAACCCCCACCATACGTATCATCTTCACTTGACACCAAACAAAGGATAGAAGAAACTTGCCTCCAGTCTTTCCAGGGAACATAGGGGGTAGTATAAACAATCCAGCACCACAGCTTAACAGCCTTTTGCAACCTAATCAGGCAAGTGAGGTGGGGCATTGGGCAGACTGTCAGCTTACAGCCAATTCCCCACACCTCTGTGCCCCCAAAATCTAAACTCCAAAACCCTGTCGGTTTTTTGGTCCCCAACAGGCACATATTTCTCTGAAATACCAGAGGGCACACCTGGAAATCTAGGGCACACCAGTGTGCCCTGGTGCACACTTTGAGAACCACTCCTCTAGTCTGTTGTCTTCAACACTGGTTCAGCCTACTTTTTTCTAGGTTCTTTCCTGGCAGCTTTGCCAGAGGGCTTAGAAAATTAAAACTAATGTTGACACCAGCCAAACATAGACATGGACAACATGAGCCTCCTTCCTGTTCTTCACACATCCCACTCTTTCTCAACTTGGGACCTTTGCCTCCCCGCTGTTCTTTCTCTTGAAATGCCCTCCTCCATCTTTCTAAATGCTTGCTCCTTCTTAACCTTCAGATATCAGCAAAAATGTCATCTTCTCAGATTTCCCTCCTCCTGCAGCCCCCATTAATCTGTAACAAACCATCTCATTATTTTTCCTTCACAGGATTTATCATACTCATAGTCCTTTGTTTGCTTATTCATTCACTGTTTTTTCCCCACTAGACAGTAACTTAGTGAAGGTGGGCCCTATTTTGCTGACTGTATCCCAAGAGATTATGTCAGTGCGTGTAGTAGGAGTAAATAAATATTTAATGAGTAATGACAAGTAACATCTCTCTATCAGTTTGAGTAATTTAGAGATGGTTCTATTGGTATCATTAGTCATGTTTTTGTATCACTCAAGAGGCATTTGTACTATTTACTATGGAGCTTCCAGTAACTGCTTTCATCAATCCAATTTATTTTCCTCCCACCCGTCTCCCTCCCTTGCACAGATTTACTGACTCTCCAATGTGTGTTTTAAAAAATAGGTTTTATTACTCCTAGCAGGAGAGGCCTGCATGTGCTGGTGGGTACACTGGGCTCAGGGTTTGTGTGGTCCGTGAGGAGGTGATGATGATTGCGAAGCTGGGAGGAGAGGGGTGTGTGTGAGGCCAGCTCCAGAGGCCCCTCAGACATACTTCTGGGAACGGCTAAAGGACTCATGACAAGCTATGGCCATGCCGCCAATTAGATTAAGAAATTCTTGGAAATCTAGCTGCCCATCACAGTTGAGGTCCAATTTCTTCATCATGCGGTCAAGGACACCAGGGTCCTTCTGGTTCTGCAAAGGTAATAATAAAAATATACTGTATTTTCCAAAATGCTTTCAAATAGGTTGCCATATCTTACAAGAGTGCGAAGATGGGGACTCTAGTTTTCCCACTACCCAGGCACAGAAACAAGTGTGCGTAAAAAAAGACCTGAGACTCAAACCCACGTTTTCTAGCTTCTAGGGTTCTTTATGTGACAACGGGGGGTTATTCAATTTTATAAAAATGGTGGAATACTTTTTTCAAGTGTTGCAAGCAACTACAATATACAGACTACATAAAAGTAGAGTGATCTGAAGTGAAAACAACATGCAGGCCCTATCAGCCTCATCCTCCACACATCCACGCCCCCACCATGAACACACACTTATAGCCACTGGTTGTACATGGCTACTTAAATTAATTAACTTAGGAAGTCAGTAGGTGCATGTGACCAGTGGCTACCATATCAGATAGTGCAGGTAGAGAATGTTTTTGTTTTTTTTTTATCATTGAAGAAAGTTCTATTGGACAGGACTGCCCTAAAGTCTTTGGGGTGAAGGAGTAAAATTGGAAAACTCTTCTATTAGGCCATTTACCATTCTGCATGCTCTTTTCCCTAAATGGCAGGGAAATTTTTCCTATGTCAGCTAATTTGATAACTTTGATATTTAATACACATCTTATAAAAAGAAAGGAGAAAATACCTTTTATTGGTCATTCAGAGCTTGCTGAGGCCTAGAAGCTCAGCCTAGGCTGCTACATGGACCCCAGCTTGGAGTGAATGAAGAGGAGGTTAAGAGCGTGGGGTTGGGGATTAGCTTCTGGCCCTTCATTGCTAGATAGTCTGCCAGTCTTGTTTCAAGTTCTGGCTAATTTGGGGGATGGGGGAAGGTGAGGGCTTGGACCAGTACCTTTGTGAAGGCAGCCAGTTCTGTATTCATGAAGGTTAGGAACTCAGTCTTGGAGAGTGTGTAGCTGTTACTGTCCTTCCCAGCATACTTCTGGAACACAGCAATCAGAGACTCGATGCAGCGCTCGGTCTCTGTAGGGCTGGGTACTTTTGCCTTTAAAGAAAAAATTCAGGGCTCACACAAGGGCAGCATATCAAAGAGTGGATGCTAGAGAACATTCCAGAGAAACTTATCTCTTTATTTTGGGTCAAAGCAGTTTCCTAAAAGACTGGGTCATTTTTTAAGGGGCTAAGCGGGACAAGATAAGCACAGAAAGTCACATTCTGTGAGCTCCCCTCCCACACCTTGTCACATTTATTCCAGGTGAAATATAGTAAGTTTAGAGCATGTGGATAAGTTAGAAAGCAGAAAGCCTGCCAAGATGACAGTGAGGGGCACAGGGTCTACTGATATTTTTAGAACGTGTATGTGTGTGTTATATATATATATATATATATATATAAATGCATAACTATACAGCCACAAATCCATGTGCATACCAAGCACTGTCTACAGATTTAAAAATTGCCTGTTTTCTAAGAGTATGTAGAGACTACTATGATAAATAAAATGGCAATTCTTTTTAAAGCAACAATGAATTTCTGGAACTCATGCACTTTCTAGATGAAAACTAAAAACATAGGTATCATTATTGGGTGGGAGAGCTGAGAATTTTTTAGATGTTCAAAAGCGGGTTTCATACTTGAAAGTTAGCAACCATGATTACTACATGTGAGGAAATAAAGGCACGAGAAAGGAATGGACATGCAGAGCCACCCCTAGAATCTTGGCCTCCAGGTCCCTATCTGCAGTCCTCTCAGCCTTTGCTCCTTCTACTTCCAGATGCCACGCACTCCCATAGGAATGATTGGTGAAACTTCTCTGGTCACTTCAAACTGGGAAGGTTAGGCTCTCAAGTTGTTGCTCACACAGCTCCCATGGCTTCTACAGAGCTGAACCACAGCTGTGGTTGCACCAGGAGGAGCAGGAGATTCAAATTCTGTGCTGAGCTTTTTTACTTTCCCTTCAACAGAAGTCTTCAAGTAAATTCTGTCCTGCTAAATGTGACCATCCTTCTAGTAGGGCCTTTGGGCCCTAGAAGTGAGGAACTGCTGAACTCCCCCCTGGTGGATAAGAGCAGCAACTGCAGACTTTCAGGAAAACTTGCTGGGCCACACCCTTCCTCTGAAGCTTTATAGATTCTAGGGGCACTAACAATGATCTATGCTTGGATGGTGACTTTGCAATTTAGTACTTAGGGCAGTGGTTCTCAAACTTTTTGAAGTCAGGACGCATTTAAAAGCCTACAAATAATTGTAGGCGTACTATATACAAATTTCTGAGAAATATGTTATAATAATTAAGTCAAATATTAAAGAAAAAAATATAAAGTCCAAGCGTGCTTTTATGGTAATTAAAATAAATACGACAAAATTAAATTTATTCTGACATTAATAAGACGTTTTTATGCTACATTTTTGTTATGCTTTTTAGAATTCGTAAAAAAGGGGTTAAAAAATAAAAAACGACAAAAAGGTTATCTTTATATATATATAGAAACATTCTTAGTAAGATTTAGTAAATTGGGCAGGTCCCGGCAGGAATGTGTTAAGTTTTTTCATTCTTGTGTTTATGAGAAACATGAGCCTGATGTGTCCTAGTGATTTCTTCAATGTTTGGGCATATATTTGAAAGGCAAACTCTCATTTCCTCATCAATACATGGAAGAATTCCTCTCTTTTTACTATTAATTGTGTTGAGTGCAGAAAACCCCCCCCCCCACCATACATATCATCTTAACTTGACACCAAACAAAGGATAGAAGAAACTTGCCTCCAGTCTTTCCAGGGAACATGGGGGGTAGTGTAAACAATCTAACACAGGTTCTCACTCTTAACAAACATCACCCTTTTCCTCCCCAGAACCACGGGAGGCATCCACCTTCCTAATCCAGTGCAGTCATGCCAGGTTTCACCTGTTGGTATCAGCTCTGCCTTTCCAAGTTTCTATGTGACATGGACTCTTCCTTTTTGCATGGAAAGGAGAAGAAAAGAGTAGGTGGGGACACAGATTGACGCACTAGAGCAGGGGTTGGCAAATGTGTTTTGTAAAGGGCCTTATGGTAAACATTTTAGACCAGTGTGGTCCATAATTACTTCACTCTGCTTTTGTAGCGGACCAACAGGTACAGACAAATCATAAATGAACAGGCGTGGCATGCGCCAATAAAACTTTGGAAGTGGGTACAGAAACCCTATTTGGTCCCCGGATGGAAGTTTGTTGACTCCCTTTACCAAAGAGGGGGTAGATTTTGGAGGTGGCTTCATAAAAAAGATAAAGAATTCAAGGTGGGCATGGCAGGAGCTAAGAGGAGAAACTGGTGGGGCAGAAAATGCCTAAAGAGATGGTGAAGGAGTAGGAAAAAGAAAGAAGTGGCTTGGCCGGGCCGGGGCTCCTCCGACATTCTTGGCTCAGGTTCAGCTCCTATGGCCCGCTTTGCTTCCGTCTCTGAGTCTTGGCCGGTTGCCGGTAGCTTTCTTAAACTCTGATTTTCCCAGGGTTCTCACGACAGTTCTAAAATGTACCCTTTCTGGTTCACGGGAAGAGCTGGTGCCTCTCGCAGAACTCCACCCGCGTCTGTAACTTGCCTCCCGCTCCTGGACCCCAGCGGCGGGGCCCCCCGGCACAGGCAGGTCCCCCGCGGGTCTCCGCCGAGAGCGCCCCCGGCGGCCTGCACCGCGGCTCGCCGTGCACTGCCGGGTCCCCAGCGCGATTCCTCACCTTCGCCGGGAAAAGAGACCCTCCCATGGCCAGGCCTGGGTTGTTACTCCAGGTGGAACGTTAGGGCTTTCCCCTCCCGTCCTTTCCTCTCAATTCGCTTTCTCGGATTGATTTTTCCTGCTCTGTTTCCTGCCACGTCCACATAAGAATCAAAGATCAAGCCTGGTGGAAAGTATGCTATGCCTTTTTCTTTTTCTTTCAGAGGAAGACAATTAAAAAGTTGGGCTTACCATGTCGGAATGGAGCGAGGCGCGGACGCTGTGAGCGGGGAGCGGCGCGGCGAGCTCTGGGCGGTGGCCCCTGCCTGTCCCCGCCCGGCCCGCTTCCTGGTCCCGCCCGCGCCGTCGCTGCCGCCGCCTGACTCACTCCTCCAGCCCCCTCTTCCCCTCTCCCCCACCGCGCAGATCTGGACTTGTCTGCCAAACGCACAGCTTCGCTGAAAACTCACAGGAAGCCTATCTGAACTTTAAACAATCTCTCCTTGTCTTGTGAACCTTGACGATTTTTGAGTTTTCTGAATTAAAAGTTTTACCTAACGGTCTTCGGGAAGTCCTGCCATAACCGTGGTAGGGACTTTTCCTTGTACGAACTCATTCTGTTCATGAGGCGTGGATATGCAGAAACATTTAAAAACGTGCAAGATGGGGTGTGGGCTACAACTCTAAGGTAGAAGTTGCCTCAAAGCCAGAGCTATGTGTTCCTTCGCGCTGAAGATAGTCAATAGAGTGGTCATTTGTGCCAAGTGGAGCACCTTGGTCTTAAACTTCTCCCTAACCAACAACAGTTAAATAACAACAGTAATACTCCAAACCCCAAACTACTGCAATTAAAAATTGACCCACGAGTGTAGGGCTTTTATCTGTGTGCAGTTGGCAACGGAATTGGGGGTGTATTAAGAATCGGAAGCTCTGGGTTCTACTCCTGAGTCTATAATTTCATTGTAATACTTTTGGCAAAACCCCACACTCCCCTGAATCTCCATTTCATTATTTCTAAAAGTAGATGACGTTGCCTTTCCTATTTTGTAAGATTGTTATGACTCACACAAAATGATGCCTTTTGTGACTGAGATAGTGGGCTGCAGGCCATCATCTCAATTGCTTCAGTTCTTGCTGGCTCAGCTGGTCAGTTCTGAGTAAATCTTCATCTCTGCTCAGTTACTCCAGTCCCACATTTTCACTTTTATTTTAAAATTTAATTTTTATTTATTGATTTTAGAAAACGAGAGGAAGGGAGAACTAGAAACATCAATTTGTTGTTCCACTTATTCATGAATACATTGGTTGATTCTTGCATGCACCCTGACTGTATTGTAACTGGATGATGAGTCTAACCAACTGAGCTACCCAGCTAGGATTTCACTTGTTCTTGAACCCACCTGAAAGTCTCACCTCAGCCTCAGCCTCAGTAATTAAGAAATAACTTGTCTTTCCTAAACCTGTTTCTCTCCTTTCTTCCTTGTCTCTGCTAATGCTACTGCCATTCTTCTAGTCTCCCAACTTGAGAACTTTGAGCCAGGAGTTTACCCTAAATTGCTTTCTTATCCCCAAATCTTTTTTATAATATTTTTTATTTTTATTATTTTTTTGTGACAGAGACAGAGAGAGACAGATAGGGACAGACAGACAGAAAGGGATAGAGCTGAGAAGCATCAATTCTTCATTGCGGCACCTTAGTTGTTCATTGATTGCTTTCTCATATGTGCCTTGACCAGGTGGTGGTGGTGGGGAATACAGTAGACTAAGTGATCCCTTGCTCAAGCCAGTGACCTTGGGTTCAAGATGGTGAGCTGTGCTCAAACCAAATCAGCCCATGCTCAAGAGGCAACCTTGAGGTTTTGAACCTGGGTCCTCTGCGTCCCAATCTGATGCTCTATCTACTGTGCCACCACCTGGTCAGGCTCACCCACTAATCTTATTTATTTTTACTCTCTCTCTTTGATCTGCCTCTCATATTTTCTAGTCCCACTTCCAGTGTTCTAGTTTAGATCTTTATTCCCTCTTTTTTCCAATTTCTAACTGGTCTCCAGCCCTTCAATCTTTTGTATTTACTATTAAAAACACATTGTCCTAAGGCATATAGTTCTGATCAATTGCCTACTTAAAAACAAAACAAAAGAACTAAACAAAATAGCTCCCCAATTTCTTTTATATCAAATCCAATCTTTTTAGTCTCTATCTGGCTTTGAAAAACCACTTAACCTTAACTAATAAATGAATTATTCAATTTATTCATTCAATAGATATTTTTGGAAACCTAGTATGTACCAGGCCCAGTGCTAGGCAGGAGAGATATAGTTATGAATGTAATATAGTGCATGTCTTTGAGGTGGACTATGGATAGATTTAGACGTCTGGTGGTTTGGGAGCCATTCCATGGATGGATGGCTGCTGGGATCCACAAATACCTTAAAGTTATATGTGACATTTTTTACATAAGATGTTTTTTTATTTTTTTCTTTTTTCCTGAGGAAGGATCCATAGCTTTAATATGATACTTAAAACAATCTATGGCCTGGGCCAGATAGCTCAGTTGGTTAGAACCTTACTCCAATGCTGTGGTTTCAATCCCTGGGTGGGGCACATACAAGATTCAACCGAGGAATGCATAAATAAGTGGAACAACAAACTGATGTTTCTCTTTCTCTCTCAAAACAATTTTAAAAATAAGAAAAATCTATGATAAAAAATAGTAAGCCTGGCCTGTGGTAGTATAGTGTGTAGAGTGTCGATCTGGAATGCTGAGGTTGCAAGTTCGAAACCCCAGGCTTGCCAGGTCAAGGCCCATATGACAAGCAACCAATGAACAACTAAAGTAAAGCAACTAAACAACTATGAGTTGATACTTCTTGCTCCACCTGCTTCTCTCTCCTCTCTGTAAAATCAATAAATAAAATCTTAAAAAAAAAAATTAAAGAATCGCTCTGAATAGTCCGGACCTGGATCAGGACACTTCTGTACCACAATCCTCTTTAAGAAAACAGCTCAGCTTGAGCTCAAAGGTCTCTGACTTGAAGCCCAAGGTCGCTTGCTTGAACCCAAGGTCACTGGTTTGAACAAGGGGTCACTGGCTCAGCTGGAGCCCCCCCAGTTAATGCACATATCATAAAGCAATCAATGAACAACTAAAGTGCCACAACTACAAGTTGATGCTTCTCATCTTTCTTCCTTCCTGTTCTTATCTCTCTCTCTCTCTCTCTGAACTTCACTAAAAAAAAGAAAAGAAAAAGAGAGAAAGAAAGAAAACATTTCACAGACTCTGCTGAAGGGTCAGCCCAGTTGTTGATTTTTTGCATGATTTGACCTTGTGCCCACTGTCACAGCTGATTGGATTGAGATTAGCTATGGACTCAAAGACTGTCAATCTGAAGAATGGACAGTAGTGAATGTCTCATGACATGACCTGGAAAGATGACCTGAGGCCAGTCAGCTTCTTGTTCTTGGTGAACTTAAAGTATAGACACAAAGAATGAGGCGTTTGGAAGAGCTGAAGCTGAACATTTGCATAGAGAGAATCATGAGGTCAGGGCAAATCCAAATTACAGAAACAGAAGCTGTGAATAAGAAGAAGCTATGAAGTTCGCAGAGAATGCACAAGATAAAGGGAAAAAAGAGAAACCAATTACTAATTGGAAATAAAAGAAGTAGTGAAAAAAATAGCTACTTGGATAGTGGCTGAGTTGTAGAGATGGTGACGCACTGGGAGTGAAGAGAATGCAGTCCAACTTTCTTAGCTTTCTTGTTCTTCTGGAACCTGGTTACTTCATTCTCCTGATTTTCTGTAAGATATTTATTTCTTTAATGACTCCTGTGCCCTATGAGATAGCTTGAATGAATCCAAGGAGCAAAACCAAATAAGTATGAATTGTCCAGAGTCAGGTTGGGGTCAGCCTTCCACTTAGGTCTGCCTGTGGTGGCAACTCGACAAGGTCATGCCAAAATGGAGTCGTGATACTGGTAGGTTTTCATTCAGAGGAGGAGGAGTTCAGGAAAGTTTGGCATGCAAAAGGAGATTTGGCAAAGGAGGTACATAAATAGTGTGTCAAACTCAAGGGCTAAAGCAGGCAAAGAGCTGAGGAGGAGTGAGGACTGGTAAATTGATAGCAAGAGACTGAAACAAGGTACAGATGAGTAAAGGGCTATTCAGGAAAGAAATGTGGAGACATCCACGGTGTGGGGTAATTCTTAGGTGTAGCCTGAGCTCTGTGCAGGGTTGGGTAGGTTCTTCCATGGACACAATAGAGTGTGACAAGCATAATAACAGGGATGTGATCAAGATACCATGGCAATGCTGGGAAGGAAATGAGTGGTTAACTCTGGGGAAGCAGGAAAAGCAGCATGGAGGAAATGATGCTCAAGTTGGGTATTGAAGGATGAATAAGGATTCACCAAGTAGATGGCACAGTGGTAAAGCCAGCTGGAGTCAGGCAGTACAGCACTGTGTTTATGACGACAGACCCTGGAACTAGAGTGTGGGCCTCAAACCCAGTGCAACATGCTATCTTTATGAGCTCCAGCAAGTCACTTATCTGTTCTGTGCTTCAGTTTCCTCATCTATTAAAATGGAGAGAATAGTAGCACTTACTTCATATGATTGTGATGTGTGTTAAGACACAATTCAAGTAATATGCTTAGAATTTAGAGCAGTGTCTTCAGAGGATGCCCTACATCAGTGGCTTGTGCAAAAGTGAGGAGGGATGAAGCATACGTATGTTTTCAGTACTTGTAAGGGGCTCAATGGTCCTCGCCTTGGGCATGTGGTGATGGCAGATGTGAGGAAGGATTATGGAATATGAGCCCTTAACAGAAATATCTTGAGATTCTCCCCAAAAGAAAAACAGCACAAAGGGTCAACACAATTCTTGGAACAAGTTATTTAACTGTCGCGAAGCAGCACGACTCGTAATTTCGCAGGTCTCCAGTGGGAACCATGGAGGATTAGAAAATAAACACAGAAGGAAAAAGGATAGGATCATGAGGTCTCCTTGCCAAGACTGATGGTCTGCAAAGCACTTTATTTATAGTGCAGAGAGCAAAACCATTTGCAAAACAAAGAGAGCTCTGGTACAAAATAACATTTCTGAGAACCAAGAATTCTCCTAATTGCAGAAAACCCTCCACCATGCATAAAATCTTAATTTCACAAAACAAAGGGTAAAAAGAAAACTGCCTCCAGTCTCTTCTAGGGACATGGGGGATGGGACGAGTAGAAATAATCAGCACCACAGCTAACATGGAGGTGTGGGGAAGGGCATATAAATTGCCTTTTACCAACTTAATTAACAGTCAGAGGCTGTGGGGAAGAGTTTAGCCTTGAACTGGGAGGACTTTGTCAGCTTGCAGTCTCCCACAGCCTCTAGCAACGTAATCAAGTAAGTGCGGTGGGGGGGGGGGATGGGCAGCAAGGACTCTGTCAGTTTACAGCTTGTTCCTACATTTAACAATAAGCCATGAATGTTAAAACCATACAGAATTAAACCAGATACAGCCCCTGCTCTGAAATTATGCTATCTGTTCAATCCCATGAGTATCCACTAGGTCTTATTATGTGCAGATTGCTATGAATGAAACAGAGGTGGACAAGACTGATCTATAATTTCGGGGAACGCATATGCTATCAGAAAGGATAAAACATCTATTAACATAACTACTTTTCATATATAGCAGAATACTAAAAATCTCCCCCTACCAAAAGAATATTACAAGATATTATGGAAGGATAAAGAATGGGTGGTGGAAATCAAAAAAGCCTCATGAAGGAGCAGCTTCATTGAATAAGATATAGAACTTCATCAGAGGGAACTGTTTTAAGGGTATTCCACCTGACCAGGCAGTGGCACTGTAGATAAAGAGTCAGACTGGGATGCGGAGGGCCCAGGTTCAAAACCCAGAGGTCTCTGGCTAGAGCAAGGGCTCATCTGATTTGAGCAAGGCTCACCAGTTTGAGCCCAACATCTCTGGCTTAAAAAAGGGGTCACTCATTCTGCTGTAGGCCCCTGGTCCAGGAACATATGAGAAGCAATCAATGAACAAATAAGGAGCTGCAATGAAGAATTGATGCTTCTCATCTCTCCTTCCTGTCTGTCTATCCCTATCTGTCCTTCTCTCTGTCTCTGTCACAAAAAAGAAAAAAATTTAAAAGGTGTTTCACAACCAGAAAGCTTGAGCAATGGCAGAGATGAAAAAGTACAGGAGATTGTTTGGTGATATCAGTGATTTAATTTGATTGAAGCATACAAAGAAAAGTGGTAGATGACACGTGAGACTCTCTGCCCCAACCTGTCAGTGTGACATACCAGTTTCACTTCACATACTTGAATTCTATTCTGCTTTTTTTCATCGTCCTGGATGAACTCAGCATTGATGGGGATGACTCACCCAATGCCCACCCTCACCTTCTTGACTCCCTTCATGCCCACTCCATTTAACAGAAATCAGTTTAACACCCATAGTCAGGCTTGGATTTTGCCATCATTCATAAAGCCTCTATCTATACAATATTAAATTCATTGAAAGATTACATTATACCAATAAATTATTACATCTCAGCTCTTTCCATTCTTATTCTCTGCTTAACTTGTTCTTGGATTTTGTGTAGACCCTCTGTCCACCCACCCTTTATGTCCTCGCTCTTTCCTTTTCGGTCTTTTACTCGGTGCTCAATCAACTGGACTATATTCTCACCCACACAAAACACTGCCTATCCTTCTGTTACCCCCATCTGGTGAAACCCTAACCCTGTTCCACAACCCTCTTTCTTGGATTCAATGACTAAACTAAACACACCTAAAGAAAGTCATGCAGCCACACAGTCACACAACCTTGTGGATTAGAGTCACTGCAAAATTATAGCTTCTTAAACTTTTATACCATTCAGCCATTCAGAGTCAGCTCCCCTTTATATTTCCCTCTGTGACCATGTGAACCTCCTCAAGTTTCCTATTCCTCCGGCCACTGTCACAGATGTCTTCCTCTCCTGCTTCATGCATGTTTATTAGGGAGGATTCTCCTTTGCCCTCCCAAACCTATGGACTATCTATAGCCTCGCTCATGGTTTTTTCTTTTTCCATCTCTGTGGAATAATTCCATCCACCCATAGCTCCTCTGGGACCTTGCTCTATCATTTGTATCCTTTCAAACCTGTAGGTTTGCCTTCTCATTATGATAACTCCTTCTCCGCAGCCTGTGAACTGACTCAAGCCTCCTCTGTATGCTTTTACATTCTCCTTTGGCTCTAGATCCGTTCTGGCTGCCATTGCATCTCTCCTTCCTTCATAGTCAGCTTTCTCAGATGAATACCCAATTCTCTCTGCCCAGCCTTTGTCTGCCATTCATTCCTCAATTTACCTTTCTCCCTACCACTATGCTAAAACTGCTCTGGCAAAGGTCTCCAAGAACATGACTGCCAAGTCCAGTGGACAGATCTCAGCCTTCATCATATTGTCTTTTTCCTTGCTGACCATTCTCTTCATCTTGGAAGTCTTTCTTCCATGGACTTCATGACACCAGAGAAGGTTTTGGTCTCCTCCCACCTTCATGATCATTTGTCTTTTTTCTCCTAGGCTGAATCATCTTCCTACTGGTTCTTTAAATGTTGATTTATTCATAAAAGCTAGATTGAGCACCATCAGACCAGAGACTTTACCTGTCTCGTTAGCCACTGTAGCCTCAGTGCTTAAGACAGCTCTGTACACATGGAAGAGCTTCCTATATAATTGCTTAATGCAAGTACTGAATGTTGGGAACAGTGTAGTGCATAGGGCACTTGCTCTGCCCTAAAGTAGCTTGCAGTCTAGTGAAGAAGACAAATAAGTAAACAGGAAATGACAGTAGAGTATGGTAAGAATTATGACACAAGGGGAGAACATACAATGGAGACAGCAGATGCCGAATTCCTCCAGCATCAAATTGTGACAACACGTAAAGTTCTGTCTACCAGGAAACCTAATTAGAGACTCAATGCCCAAGGTTTCTATTGGGAGCTGGTCACATAGGCACATTTCTAGTGGGTACCAAAATTCCAAACTCTCAGAAGGAAAGCAGGTGTTCAGCATTAATCACATTGTTTGTACTAACAGTTGAGAGACAGTGAGCCACTCTTAGTCACAGTAAAGGTAAAGTGAGAGCATGGTGGAAAATCTTCTGAAATACAAGTTCCCAGATGTCAGCCAAAGGCCAATCTTGAGAACAGGCCTTTCTAAGGATAGCAGTATTAGCTGTTTCTACCTAGGTACCTAGCCTAGTTTTAGGGGATGAGGAATACTTAGGAAGATGATTTCTAAGTTGTGTGAAGATTGATGCTATGGACTTAACTATATTTTCCTCAACCTAAAAGATCCATATGTCAAAGTCCTAACCCCTAATGTGACTGTATCTGGAGACAGGGTGTTTAAGATGTAATTGTGGCTAAATGATTAAAGGTTATAAGAGTGGGGTCCTAATTCAATAGGACTGTGTTCTCTTAGAAGAAGAGAAAAAGAAAGAGATCTATTCTCTGTCCACCATGTGAAGACAAACCCAGAAAGCAGCCATCTGCAAGCCAGGAAGAAAGCTCTCTTCAGGAGCTGAGTCAACTAAGGCCCGGTTCTTGGACTTCCAGCCTCCAGAACTATGAGAAAATAAATTCTTGTTGTTTAAACCACCCAGTCTTTGGTATTTTGTTATGGTGGCTCAAGCCAAGTAAGACAGATAAGCAGAATAACGTGTGAAAGACTACTGTCAATAAATCAAACAGAGGTGCAAATGTCCTGTGGCAAGAGAGAGATTTGAAGAGCTGTAAGTAAATGTGACTGTTTTCAGTCCTAATCTCTCCTTTAGTGATCTTATCAGTCTTCCAAACTGCTCAAATCCAAACAGAGGTCAACTTTAATTTTTTTGCCTTATCAGTACTTGGCAATTCCCTCTCACCATCTCAACATGGCCATCTCACTTTGGTTATTGCAATAAGATCCTAATAGGTTTCTTGCCTCTAGCCTCTCTTCTCTAGTACATTTGCTACACTTTGCAAAAGGTGAAGTGGATCATGTCACTCTCCTGCTTATAAACCTTCAGTGGTTCTTATTAGATAACCCTCATAGTACAACCCAAATTTCCAAGCATGACCCTTCATGCTCTGATGGTTTTAAATACATATACATTAAGTTATTCAACAAGTGTTTATTGAGTTCCAGATATTGTGCTAAGGTTTGAGGATACAAAGATAAAGAAGTCATGGTTCCTGTCTTTGAGGATTTTCAAATCCAATTTGATCGATAAAACAGGTATGGGATCCTTCTGGAAACTAAGCAGTCTGCATCAGAAGGTGCTCACCAAGTCTTTAGGATGAGATTCTTTTCATTTAAGTCCTGGGCTATAAGGCTTACCTCCTGAAGGTAAGAACTGTAAGGGGAGATCCTTAGGTTTCCCTCGTAATCTACGGATTTTGCCCAGAGCACTGAGACCACATCTGCAATGTTAAGGAATGACTCTACCATTTCGGAGGCCACTGCCCTGTAAGGGGAAATGCTGCACAAGGACTCGAAAGGCCTGAGTTTGAGTTCTAGCCCTCTCTCTTGTAGGCTGTTTTTTAATTCTGAGTGTTAGTAGTTTTCTTATGTGTGAAATGGGGATGATAATCAAGGAGATAATAAATATAAAACGGCTCTTTAAATGATGAGGTGTTGTACAAATGTTAATTACTACTTGCAGTATTGCTACATGAATTCTTTTTTCTATGTGGATTAAATCAAAGCATGCTTTGTAGATTGAGTCTGCAGATGTTGGGTGTCATTAACGTTATCCCTCGAAGCCCTTTACTCCTCTCACTTCCCGTTGCCTCTGTCCTAATTGCCGGCCCTCCTTAATCCCCCCACTTTTGAGATGGCACTTCAGAGCAGCCAGAGTCCCTGTGCAAGCAGGGGTGGTTCACTGCTTGCTTTCCTTCATTGTTCTGCCCACATTTAGTTTTCTTTATATTCTTCTAGATATCTTTCCTGCTGATAGTTGGAAACTATGAAAGTTCTCCACAATGTTGTTTTCAGGTCTGCAACAGTTGTTAGGCAGAGTTGAGAAATTTTCTATCTTAATGAGCCACAGGAAATTGTCACATGCCCATTCAATTTCTACTCCCAAAAGGCCACATATCATCCTATCTATGTCCAACCCATTGTGATCTGAATGTGTCAACTGAAGGAAATGTTTAACTCAGGTTCTTTTCTTCAACTAATTTTCCAACCCCCTTCATTCAGATTCCTCTGACCAGGGAATAGAGTGAGAAATAGCTAACTTGTTTACCAATCCCCCAACTCCCTTCGTCCGTCTGGTCATCCGAGCATTCCTCAACCCCCTTACCTAGTTAATGGTATCCACATCTCTCCCTTCCACCTTGGTGCGTCCATTTAAACTAACCAATCGGGAAAAAATAAGATTGTACAGTCAACACTCCAGCCTATGGAGCAAGACCCAGCATCCTGGGGCCTGTGTTAGGGATAAAAACAGAATTTGCCCTCTGCCCCTGGGCTTGCTGGCTAGCTTTCAATAGCAGCAGCACGCCCTTCTGTAGAAGTTATTAAAGTTGCCTTGCAAAGGTATTTTGTCTCCACGGGTCTTGCTTAATTTCATCTCTAACATCAATAAAATAATATTCTGAGAGGATCTATATCGCTTAATCTTTGTCTAAATTCTTCACCTTGGAATTCCTGGTGTAATTGGTGTAATCCCAGCTGGATTTTGTTTGTTTGTTTTGTTTTTGTTCTTCATTCACTGTTAACTCTGGTCAAGTGGAACTTTTCACTGTTGCCTGTAGGCAGGTAAATCTTTCAGCCCGTTCTCAACAGAAAGGCCACACTAGTTGTGAAAATATTAAAATTCTTCTCTACCAGTTGCTAAATGACCTTTCTTCTTGCCTGATTTCTGAGTGCCATCCACCTGAAGCTCCCGCCACTCCTGTCCCTCTCCTGGGGACAAAATTCCCACAACCAAGTAACTTAAGGGTTAATGCCGGGCGCGGTGAGGGTCTCCAGACCTTGCCACAGCCCTGCAGCCTGGCTGCTATTCTGACTGGTCAGTGCTAGGTCACATTTTGAAAGCCTTCCAGCCTATAGGAGCCCACAATTTCCCACCTATTGGTTTTTATTCTTTGGTTTTGATTCCTTCCTTTCATTTGGAATGTTTTCCCATCAACTCATATCCAAATTCTGCCTATGTGAAGACCCAGCTAAAAAAAAAAAAAAAAATTCCACAAAGCATTCACTTATCTTTTCCAACTGAAACAGAGCAGTCTGTCTCATCACTAGTTTACCACAGCCCTTTACCTGCACTGTTCTGTGGCACGTGTTACAGCCTGTCTTGAATGATAGCTATTTAAGTATGTGCAATTTTCCCATTAGACTCTCAGTTCCTTGAGGACTGAACCTAATATAATACCTTTTGTTGGTGGCACCATCTACCCTTTAGAGAGCAAAGTCTTTTCTCCTTATACTCTGGGTCTAGGCTGGGTTAGTAGTAGGCAGGAGGACTTCTATGTGACAAATTAACAATTTAAAGGTTCTTGTTGTTTGTTTCTTTTTCAATGGCTTGACATTTTTGTGCAATAAGACTGGCTCCCATACCCCAAAACCCCAGCTGTAAGAAGGCCTAGAAATAGGCAGGTTAACTTATCTCTGTCCCTAGGCTTTGGGAAGAAATTGTGTTAAGTTGCTTTTGGGTGAAGGCAATAAAAAGTTGACTCAAGCCGATTTAAGTAATCATGAAATTATTAATTATACTCATAACAGGAGGCCCCAAGGCAGGAGAGGCTCCAGGTCTGATTGATTCAGCAGCTTAGTGATGTCAACAGGGATGAGGTTCTTCTGTCTTTTTGTCCTGTGGTCCATGTTACCATTATAACTGTAGGTGATACGTCCAGGGTACCTAACTCTTTGTTTATATCCAGTGAGAGAGACTTGCTTCTCTTTCCAAGAAACCCTAAGGAAGATTCTCTTAAATTTCATTGCTCAAAATGATTTAGGTCTTCCTATTCCTAAACTAACCGCTGGCCAAAGGAGTAGGATTACTTTATTAGCTGAGACAAATTATTCGGGATGTTGGGGAGCTGGGGTAGATTGTATTTTCCAGAAATGGTGATAACAATATCTGCCCTTTTCATGCTCTTTTTACAGTGTCACTCTCACACTCCTCCCATCAAGAGGTGGGACCTATGTTTCCTCCCCTTGAATCTGGGTGGGCTTGTGACTACTTGGGAAGTAATGCTATATGATTTTGAGACTTGATGTTAAAAGGTTATATGCCATCTGCATGGTTGTCTCTTGGGACTCTCCCTCAAGGAACCCAGCCACCATGCTGTATGGAAACCCAGGCTACCTGGTGGGCAGACCCATGTGCAGAAGAACCAACATCCAGCACCAAATGGCCAACTCATGAGTGAACTGTCTTGGAAGTGGACACTCGAGCCTCAAACTGCCCCAGCTGATACCATGTGAAGCTGTTTTAAAAGGCAATACAGTGTCTGCCACTTTTTGTTATTATTTTTTTTACAGGGACAGAGAGAGAGATAGATAGGGACAGAAGACAGGAACAGAGAGAGGTGAGAAGCATCAATCATTAGTTTTTTGTTGCCGTTGTGACATCATAGTTGTTCATTGATTGCTTTCTCACATGTGCCTTGACCGTGGGCCTTCAGCAGATCGAGCAACCCCTTGCTGGAGCCAGCGACCTTGGGTCCAAGCTGGCGAGCTTTTGCTCAAGCCAGATGGGCCCGCACTCAAGCTGGAGAGCTCGAGGTCTCGAACCTGGGTCCTCCACATCCCAGTCCGACACTCTATCCACTGCAGCACTGCCTGGTCAGGCGTGAAGCTGTTTTATAAGCCACTAAGCTTTGGGGTGGTTTGTTATGTGGCAACAGATAACTAGAACAGGGGCCCAGTATAGAAACAAGTGTGTTCCCTCAGAGCCCTTCTCTTGTGTCTTACTCTTTTTGTCATTGGATTGATTAGATATCAAAGGGAAGGGCCAAGGTGAGGGTTTTAAGGGAAGATTTGAAGCCTGAAAGTAATTTATTTAAGTAATAAACTTATTCACTAAGGTGGGGAATTCTAGATGGAATTTTTTTGGTTCAAACTTTCTAATAATTACTGATTTTTATACCTCTTCTTCGAGAAGTTGCAGTAGAAGATGGCTAGTTGTGATTTGGATGTTTGAGATCCCAGGCAAATAATCACATCTAATATCTACTCCTTTTTAATTTAAAGTGTGGCCCACACTAGAAGGAGTAAGTCTTGTTTTTAAAATTTTTTATTTATTGATTTTAGAGAGAGAGGAAGGGAGAGAGAAAACTAGACAGAAACATCCATCTGTTCCTCTATGTGCCCTGACCAAGGATTGAACCAGCAACCTCCGAGCTTCAGAATGATGCTCTGACAAACTAGGCTATCTGGCTAGGGCAGAAGTAAGCCTTGTTAAGGCTTCATTCTCTCACAGGGACTTCTTAATTGTTTTACCTATTCTGGGAATCAGGACCTTGACTGGCTGTGAAAAGGGTCAACTAAACTCAAGTAAACATTTGCCAAAGAATTTATTTACTTATTTTAACTGAAGAAAAAAATAATTGAATTCACACTTTAGAAAAATTTATATATAGTTTTAAATTATTAACTCCATTGTAAATATATAATAAAATAATAATAATACATGGTGTGATTTTGATGGTGAGAAAGTCTGTCTCCCTCAAGGACTTGACTAAATTTCTTCATTAGACATGCTGAAGGAATTATTGCTGTCTTGATCCTCTATTTTGACATCTTCAGTTTTCTTAGTTTCTGACTTTTTATGTACCTGCTCTTAGCCATGCTGCCCTGTCATAGAACCCAGATCAGTCACTTCCTGATATTCAGAGCTCTCACAGATTTTGGTTTTGCAGAGATGTCTGCACCTTATTGGCCCTCAGAGCCTGGGAATTATTGCTCAGTTTTGCATGTGAGAAAGAGCTAGTTGGATTTTTTTTTTTAATGAGTGGGGAAGTCACATTTAAAAAAATTTTTTTTAAATGAGTGGGAAAGTCACATTTGTTTTACTAAGTATGCCTATTTATATACACAAAACAACTTAAAGACATGAATCACTCTTCATTCTTTTTCCTTATTTAGCCTGAACTTGGTTTTCAGACCCTCAATTGCAGCCCCAAATGTATGTAACCTGTTCTGTCTCATAGCAAGAATAAGTCACACTGAGTTGTGGTGAATATTGGCCACATTTTCCTCTTTGAACCACAGAAGAAGGGACTGTGGGATGGGCTCTTACCATAGTGTTTACATTATTCACAACAGTGCTCTCTGTAGAAACTTCAGCTAACCACCCTCCAAAACAAAACAATATTATTGTAGAAGTAACTCCTGCAGTTAGTGGAATAGTGAATTATATAATGTAATCAACTTTGGGAAGGAAAGAAATGTTTTTAATGGTTTCTTCCAGGTCGGAAATCCTCTGAGCCTGACAGCTTCCAGAGGTATAGTATGCTTGGAGTCCACCTCTAATTTCTTAAAGTTCAGACTTCAAGCACTATCTTTGCCAACTAATTTGTAGTTACAGAGTTGAATATTGCTGCAATATAGGGGATTTCATCTCTGTCAACTGCATTTTGCAAAGTGCCTGCTGAGGTGGCCTGTTCCTGGAATTGGCTTTCATTACTCTGCACATCCTTTGCCCCGCAACCTGGCAACAGTTCTCATGTGGAACATCTGAGCCTTTGGCAGGAAGAGAACAACTTCCAGATTCCACAGGAGAGAATCTCTCCTCTTCTCCACTGATCAGATGTGGAGGTGACTTTGGTTGTTTTCTGAATTATAAGACCAAACATCCCTCTGGCTTCTTTGATCCCTCTGGGTTTTTATTATTTCATCAAATAACAATACAGTGGCTTGTAATTCAAGCCACTGAGGCACCCAATAAGTATTTGTTGTGTGAATAAATGATTTTTACATGGTTGGAATCTTGGACCCGATTCCACTTGAGATGAACTGAAGCCCAGAGGTATTGCAGCATGTGGTGAGGAGCAGAGCAAGCTCACAAAAATTAGGGGATATTTTATAGCTTCATATTCATTTTGAAATATCCCCTAATTTTTGTTAGCAGTATGGGTTTCTTGGCTTTACTGCAAATACATGTTCATTTTAACACTCAGCAGAGCAGCCCTTTTTGAGAGTTCTCCTATTGGCCTCTCCTGCTCTCGCTCCATGCAGCAGAGTTGACTGCTGTCTCCACAGGACCCTGCACAGATGTCCTCGACTGTCAGGCAGTTATTTATTTACATGCACATCTCTTCCTGCAGAGGCTGCAAGCTCCTTGAAGACAGGCCACACCTCAGTTTTATAAAAAAATCTGCAACTCATAGCAGAGTTTTGGGTTTCAATATGTAAATCTCCTATGATAGTAAATTTCAACCTTTCCGTTCTTCTTCTCTGTGATGGTACCTGCCAAATCAAGGGCTGTAGCACTTTGTAATAAAGCCTTTGCTTTAGACATTCCATGTATGTCAATATATGTGCATTTTAATTTTTTCTTTTTAAATTATTATTATTTAAAAATAAATACAGACTTATAAAAACCTCAAATATGCTGAAGTGTTTCAATGTAAAAAATAAAGCTTCTCATTCCCCTTAGATCCACTGTCATCTGTTGTGTTTTCAGTGGTTGTTGTGTATGATTTACATATATGGAGTCACACTGTCCACACTCATTCACCACTTGCTTTGATTTCAAGTACTGATCTTTTTTGGATATATTTTCATATCAGTGTCTATGTTTCCCCCTTCTTCTTAATGACTAAGTAGTATTCTATGATACAGATACAGTATGTCATATATGATAATGTGTCTGTGTTAGATAAGTATTGCTCAGAACACAAATAGTGAGCTTTTATTGAAAGACAGCTTTGTAGATAGTTTCATTGTTTTCTCTAAGAAATGTTACAGAAATCTTGTACATGTACAGGCGTATCTGAGGAGAAACTCTCAAAATTGTTTTTCAAGAGTTAGTAGTTTTCCTTTTTTTGTTTTGTTTTGTTTTTTAATTTTAAGTAAGAGGAGGGGAAATGGGGAGACAGACTCCCCCATGTGCCCCACTGGGATCCACCTAGAAACCCCCATCTGGGGCCAATGCTGGAATCAACAGAGCCATCCTTAGTGCCTGGGGCAACACTAAAACCAATCAAGCCACTAGTTGCAGGAGGGGAAGAGAGAGAGAATGGGGAGAGAAGCAGATGGTCACTTCTACTGTGTGCCCTGACCGGGAACAGAACCTGGGAGGTCTTATACACTGGCTGATGTCTATCCACTGAGCAAATCAGTCAAGGGCAATAGTTTTCTTAAATTAAAAAAATTTTCAATTAAAATTAGCAGTCAATATTATATTAGTGTTAGGTGTATGCATAATGGTTAGTCACATATAACTTACAAAGTGATTCCCTCCCCAGAAGTCATGCACATGCACTTACCTACCTGAAACCATATTACAATATTATCACAACATTATTGACTATATTTCCTAAGAGTTAATAGTTTTTGATAAAAAAATAAGTCACTCCTTAGGTCTGTGAATCAGCAAGCCTGCTGAGACACAAAGCATCACTTGGACACAAAGGAGTTAAATGCTATGTGGTATATATTCTTGTGTTTCAGCTTAGACTTGCAGCATTTCAAAAGCCTGTTACCTAGAATGTTGCTGCCTCTTTCAGCTGCCCCTTGATCAGTTCCCAGCCCAGCCCAGAGCGCCCCTCCCTCCACTCTGAGTCTCTTCGCACTAGGTAAAACCTCCCTCTGTTGCTTAGTCACCCTTTGCAAACAAAGCCAGCCAGCCCTGTGAACAGGAATTACCTGTTTCTTAGTCTACCTCCCGCTTCTGGAACTGCGCAATTTCCCAGTTATTATCCACAGTATGGCCTCTCCTTGCGGTTTGCGGGTCCTGTTTTAGAGGAGAGAAAAACAAAAGTTCTTCTGGAGCAAGGCCATTTGACTTTTAAGAGGGCATTTTTAAAACAAAAGAAAGCAGGTTTAAGAGGCTCACAATGTGGAGATGGGAAGATTATTAGTCAGTAAATATTTATGAAGCGCCTACTCTGTGTCAGTTCGGTAAACGAAGGCGCACAGTGGGTGCGTGTTGGGTGTTGGGCATGAATGGGGCTGGGTGCCTGCCTGCACTCCTGTCCTGGTCACTGGTGTCAGGAGTAGGGAAGACCCCTCTGTATTTGTATCTCCGGACTTTGTTTCCTACATAGAAAGGCCCTGCTCCTCCCCTCTTAAGTCAGGTTGGTCAGTAATACATCTAGTAGTAATAGATCTAGCTGCAGACAGGAAACTAGTGGTTTTGACAGTCTCGGTGGAAAAATTGTTTGCTCCTGTAGGATTTGGGGCCTGGAGCAGGGTAGACGCCCAGAGCCACTACCCAGGAAGTGACTCAGGGACAAGCAATGTCTGAGTTGCTGCTTACTTTATCTCTGAAAGCTCATGGGTGGGGTGGAGTGTGGGTTCCTGAATCAAGTTGCTAAGAGCTCACAGGACCCAGTTGGGGGTATGGTGGGGGGATGGAAGGGGCTGGTGGAGTTGTGTGGTTGGTAAGAAGGAGTGGAGGGGGGTGGTGGGCTGGCGGGTGGTGAGGTGAGTGGTGAGGTAGGTGAGTCAGGGTGGGGTGGGGGTGTGTCCATCTCTGTTAGGCTCTAAGCTCCATTTGATTTCTAACCTCGGATACTTTAGTAGTCAGAGCTCTGATTTAGAGATATAACGTCACCAGTTGTCACAGATATTTGAGGACTATAAAATGACAGGGTAGCCTTGCCCAGAAACTGCCAGAGGGAAGTGCTGTCATGTTACCTCATTCCCTCCCCCACCTTCATTGCCCACAATCCCAGAATGCAGCAGCAGCCCCTCTGGGACGTCAACTGTGGGTAGGGCAGAAAGAGCTGGAGTTAATGGATACAGAGCTGGTGGTGGGAGAGTGAGACAGCACACCTTGTTCATTTCATACACACCTCATTCATTTTAGGTTTCTCAGTTAATGAAGAATTTATAGAATTAGAGGAATCATACAGGTCTTAAACCATCAGTGTACCAGGAAAAATAATCAGCAGTGTTTACCATCTGGATCCATACACCCATTTTATCTACTTATTTGTCTGTCTATCTATCTATTTACCTTTGAATCATTTTATAATTTATAAAAATAAAGAATAAAATCTTACCATTTACAATAGTATGGATGGACCTAGAGGATATTATGTTGTGAAACAAGTCAGTCAGAGAAAGGCAAATACCATATGATTTTACTTATATGTGGAATCTAAAGAACAAAATAAATGAACAAACAAAATAGGAACAAACTTATAAACACAGAACAGATTAATGGTTGTAGCGGGTGGGGTAGGGTTAGGAGCTGGGAAAAAAGGTGAAGGAATTAAGAAGTACAGATTGGTAGTTACAGAATAGTCATGGGGATGTAAAGTACAGCACAGAGAGTATAGTCGATAATACTGTAATAACTATGTATGGCCAGGTAGGTACTGGAAATATTGCGAGAAATACTTTGTAAAGTATATGATCGTCTATGCATACCTGAAACTAATACAAAATAATATTGAATGTAAACTGTAATTTAAAAATAAGATAAAAAAGTAAGAATAAAGAAATAGAAAAATAACGTTATTAGATATTATAATAAGAGTTTAGATATAGCAAACTCAAATTTTTATTCCATATTTCCCTGGCTTTGAAGATACACACACACACCTATTTGCTTACTGTTTGGTTTATACATACATGTATATGTGTATTCTTTGTTCCATGATTGCAAAAACAAACATTTCCATTTGTAGATTTATAAACACCAAAAGATCAATACAACGAATGTTTTTAATTCTACTTCATCTGTTCTTTTTCTGATTTCTTTGTTACACACACCTGTCTTCAGCATTTTTCCACCTATAAACTGTACCAAGTAAAATTTATTGCATAAACATTATAAGAGATGAAAGAATAATATCAGGTGTCTTTTATCAAAACAAGGTGATTCAGGCTCATACAAAATACTTTGTGATGCAGGTCTTCCTGCTGAGTAGCTAAATGGAGGAGAATATCATATTTTTCTTTTATCATGGAAACATATTGTTCACTCATTGATTCTTGCAAGCTTGTTTGGAGGGCCACACAGCTATATCTGTGTACCCCTTATGAAATAATGGTTTTGTCTGTCAGCAAATGTCATCTTCCTCGACTGAGCATGCACCTTTGGAACAGACACAGGAGTGTGAAGAAGGCAGGCAGCACACAGCCAGCCAGCCTGCTAGATCAGCAGAATCAAACCTGGTGGTAATCAGCGAGGGGATGATATCTCACTGCTACAATGTCTCGTTCTCCCATACATGGATCTCTGGAGTTGAGTAAATTCATCTAGGATATTGTCATCTAAAGACTCAGAGTATGAGCTTTTACTTTCATCATAGTCATTAGAGGGCTTGCTGAAAAGGCTGTCTTTACATTTATCTTCTGATTCATCTGATAATCGTAAAATGTGTTCTGTTGTCAATTTTCTTCTCTTTGCCATTATGTGAAGGAATATGGAAAATGATGAATTATTAATTGTTCAAGGAAAGCAAAACAAACAAAACTAGGCACAGATAAATATATGTCTTTACTTGAAACCATGACAACACACACACACACGCACACACACGATGGTGTCTTCAGACTTTTTTTTTTAAAGTGAGAAGATGGGAGATAGATAAAATCCAGCATGTGCTCCGAAGGGAATCCACCCAGCAATCCCCACTGGGGGCCAATGCTTGAATCAACTAAGTTATCCTCAGTGCCTGGGGCCAATGCTTGAACTATTTGAGCCACTGGCTGCAGAGGGGAAGAGAGAGAGAGAAAAAGGAGAGAGAGAAGAAGAGAAGCAGATGGTTGCTTCTCACGTGTGCCCTGACTGGGGATCAAATCCAAGACTTTTGCATCCTGGGCTGGTGCTCTATCTGCTGACCCAACTGGCCAGGGCCCAGAGTTTTTAAAATAACTTTTTGAAAGGTGACGTAAAAGTGCACTTTGGGCACTGCCGTATGAAAAGTGAAGGGTGTTGGGATAATGTTATGGTAATAATATAGTTTTCCCTTGCAGCATCCTGTTCTCATCACTCCTCTGCTTTCATATATATGTTGAAATGTTTCAAGATATAGAAATGATATGATCACTAAGACCTCAAAATATAGCTTAGATATCTAAAAGGGTCCAATGAACCCATACGGCATTACAAGATAGAATATATTTTATTCTATTTTTTAAAAGTAAGTAAATCTTCCTTTCATTCTTTAGAAGAACTCTAAGGAAGAACTCGCAAGTTATGAATCCTTTGCAAATAGATAAAACTGCTCAAAATGATACTCAAACTGTAAAATGCATATTTCTTTTAAAGCTTACAATGAAAACCAATACTTGTCTGACATCATAATTTCCCTTTTTCCTCCCAGCATTGGAGGCTTTGTTAGGGAAGAGATCAACCATGTAAGTAGAGGTAAAATGATCCTGTGTCCAGTGTGGCAAGTACCATTTGTCAGAGTCCAACATGCGGCTCTATTCTTACTAATGTGGTTCTAGAAGAGCTAACATGGACCTCGCCTCTATTTCTGCTTTTCCACCCCATGTAGTCCCTGATCCCTGTGTTTCTCTGTCAAATGCCTTTAGGCCTCTTTTTCTCACAGGCTGGACTTCATAGATGGACCTGAACAATTCAGTCAGTGACAGTCTCATTTCCCTTTAGTCATTGTCATGAAGTGGTTGTCTATCTGAGACCCTCACCCTACCTTTGCTGTGCCCTCTTGGCTGTGGCCAGGCCTAGTGGGAAGATCACATAGCTGTGATTTTCTGTTCTTTGTGACTTCAGCCTGTGATGCTTCTTACCACCCACCCTTTGGCCTCTGCAGAGGACCTTTCCTCCCAATTCCTGGACAAACTCAAGAACTTTAGGTGTGATTTCCCTCAATTTCTGCCACCGACAAACACGTCTTCCTCTACACCAGAGGTAGTCAACCTTTTTATACCTACCGCCCACTTTTGTATCTCTGTTAGTAGTAAAATTTTCTAACCGCCCACTGGTTCCACAGTAATGGTGATTTATAAAGTAGGGAAGTAACTTTACTTTATAAAATTTATAAAGCAGAGTTACAGCAAGTTAAAGCATATAATAATAATTACTTACCAAAAACTTTATGTTGGATTTTCACTAAGTTTGGCAGAATAAATCTTTATAAAACAACTTACTATAGTTAAATCTATCTTTTTATTTATACTTCGGTTGCTCCATACCACCCACCATGAAAGCTGGAATGCCCACTAGTGGGCGGTAGGGACCAGGTTGACTACCACTGCTCTACACCCATCCTTACCTTTTCTCCTTCCTCATGGGCCTGGGCTGCCCCTTCCCTTCTAGACCAGCAACCCCTTGTCCCTGATCCTGCCTCCTGTGGATTCTTCCTGACTCTGGCCATAATTTTTTCCTCTCTCTGTTTCATAAATCCTCTCTAGGGGCTCCTTTATTGCAGTCTATAAATATACTCAAATCTTGTCATTATTAAAAAGACAAAACCCAAAACCTTTCCTCCCCTATGAATCAGGCAGGGGACAAAAACACACCAGTTATTTTAACAGAAGGAACATAAAAGAGAGATTTGATAGCTGGGTAACTGACGGGGCAAAAGAGAACACGAGGGTGTGTGGGAGTAGTGATTTCAGGAAGCAGTAGTGACCCCAGGGCCAACTTTCAAAATAAGATGTTGGAATTATCAGAAGCTTAGAAGAGGGGGTCTGAGGTTTATGCCTCTGAGAAGGGTTGCTTCTTGATGGTGCAGGGGTCTCTGAGAGCTGGTTCTCTGAGGCTGGAAAAACTGCAAACCAGATTCATTCGCATTTGGGGAACACAATCCAAGCCAGTTCAAGTGCTTCCTAATGTCACCAGAGAAAGCCCAAGTCCAAGGGTACGTCTCTATTCCAGGTTCTTGTCAAGTTCGTGAAAATGGATTCAGGCAAGAGACACAGCAAAACAAGCAGTTTATTAAGCAAAGCTATACACATGGCACAAGGCACAAAGCTATACACATGGCACAAAGCTGGCAACTCAGCTAGCCTGACCCTTGTTGGGGTCTTAAGAGTTATATATACTCTTAGTTTCAAGGCTTTGTCTCCCTGTTATCAGGTCTAATCTATAGGGTTTTAAGGTTTCCCTTCCCTGATAGTGGGACTAACATACAGTGTTTCGAGGCCATCTGGACGTCTGGTGATTTTGTTCTGGCAGACCTTAAGACTCCTGACTCCCTCCTTCAGAGGATGAGATAAACTCCTTGTCCCACCCTCCCCTTTTCCCTCCCTGACAGATGCCTATCCTACTTAACATTCTCCCCTCAAGTGATACCATCCAAATGCTTTTGGGGTGTTGAAGGTTGACGATCAGTCTTCTGTGTTTACTTTCTGCTGAGTGAGGACTTACTGCTGGTTCTGGGATGGCACCACTTATCCCTGTCTGGGCAGGTAAGGGTTAAGGTTTTATATAAATCAGTGGTTCTCAAACTTTTTGAAGTTGGAGCATATTTAAAATCCTAAAAATAACTGTAGGCGCACTATATACAAATTTCTGAGAAATATGTTATAATAATTAAGTCAAATATTAAAGAAAAAAATAGAAAGTCCAAGCATGCTTTTATGGTAATTAAACAAAATAAATATGACAAAATTAAATTTATTCTGACATTAAAAAACATTTTTATGTTACATTTTTTGAGTTATGCTTTTTTAGAATTTGTAAAAAAGGGGTTAAAAAATAAAAAAATGACAAAAAAGTTATTATACATATACATATAGATAGATACATTCTTAGGAAGATTTAGTAAATTTGACAAGTCCCGGCGTGAATGTGTTAAGTTTTTTCATTCTTGTATTTATGAGAAACATGAGCCTGATGTGTCCTAGCGATTTCTTCAATGTTTGGGCAAATACAGTGTGTCTGTAAAGTCATGGTGCACTTTTTGACCGGTCACAGGAAAGCAACAAAAGACGATAGAAATGTGAAATCTGCACCAAATAAAAGGAAAACCCTCCCAGTTTCTGTAAAATATGGGGCACCATGTGCGCATGTGCAGATGATTACGTAACACCGTGTATACAGTGGAGCAGCCCACGGCCATGCCAGTTGAGATGTGGAGGGTACAGAGGAAAGTTCAGTGTGTTCTGTGGCTCGCTAAATTCGGATCTGACGCCCTTAGACTTTTACTTTTGGGGTTATGTGAAGCAGCATATGTACACTGAACATATCAATGACATTAATCACTTAAAACAGAGAATCACAGACGTTATTCACTCTGTTACACCAGATGTCCTTACACGTGTGTGGCAAGAACTTCACTATCGTTTGGATGTATGTAGGGCAACAAATGGCACCCACATCAAACTGCACTGAATAGGTATGAAACTGGGAGAGTTTTCCTTTTATTTGGTGCAGATTTCACATTTCTATTGTCTTTTGTTGCTTTCCTGTGACCGGTCAAAAGTGCACCATGACTTTATGAACACACTGTATTTGAAAGGCAAACTCTCATTTTCTCGTCAGCACATAGAAGAATTCCTCTCTTTTTAATTTTTTTTAAATTTCTTTATTTTAGAGAGGAGACAGACAGAGAGAGAGAGAGAGAGAGAGAGAGAAAGGGGGGAGGAGGTAGAAGCATCAACTCCCATATGTGCCTTGACCAGACCAGTGCAGGGTTTTGAACTGGCGACCTCAGTGTTCCCAGGTCGACGCTTTATCCACTGCGCCACCACAGGTCAGGCTCTTTTTACTTTTAATTGTGTTAAGTACAGAAAATCCCCACAGTACATATCACCTTAACTTTACACTAAACAAAGTATAGAAGAAACTTGCCTTCAGTCTTTCCAGGAGACATGGGGGATGGTGTAAACAATCCAGCACCACAGTTTAACAGCCTTTTGCAACCTAATCAGGCAAGTAAGGTGGGGGATTGGGCAGACTGTCAGCTTACAGCCAATTCCCCACACCTCTGTCCCCCCAAAATCTAAACTCCAAAAACCCTGTTGGTCCCCAACAGGCACATATTTCTCTGGAATACCATAGGGCGCACCTGGAAATCTTCTCGGGCACACCAGTGCGCCCTGGCGCACACTTTGAGAATCACTTATATAGACTCTCAGTAACCTGAACTAGAGGGTTGAGAAGTATATTTACATATCCTAGTTGAATGGCTATTTGTAGGTGAATTGTTTTAAGTCTGGAAGATACAAAATGGCAAGGAAATTGAGAATACCAGGTCCAAAAAGACGCAGGAAAAACAGGAAGTGTAGGGGAGTTAGAAAGGGCAGCAGCCAAGAGCTCTATGACTAGACACTGGAGTAGAAATTCTATCCCTGTTAGGCCTGAGCTTGGAGTTGTCTGGCCTTATAATTATGTAAGCCCTTCATTATCGTGTATTGTGTATTTTGGCGAAGGTGGATAAAGTCTTCTTTTTGACACCATGTTGCTCTATTTTTAGTACAGTGGTACCTTGAGATACAAACAGACCAATATACAATTTTTTTAAAATTAAAAAAATTTTTTTTTAAGATACAAGCTGCGACTCGGTCCGTATTTTTGTTCGAGATCTGAGCTAAATTCCAAGATACGAGTCCTGATTTGGAAAGTTGTCACTAGTTGGCACGTTGGCGCACAGGTCCAGTATCGGCAGTTTGATATACGAGTTGACTGACTTACGAGCTCGGTTACAGAACGAATTAAATTTGTATCTCAAGGTCCCACTGTATATCTACATTGTTCAACCTATTTACTCTCTTTTCTTCTATACTGAGGTATAGAAGACTTAAATTGACTTAAGCCTGTTGTGAGCATTAGAGCCCCAACAACTGGTTTCTTTGCTTTAGCTACTTTTTTAGCAGTGTGGTCTGTAAACCTACTTTCTAATGCAATTTTATTTATCTCTTTGATTTCCCTTACAGTGAGTTACTGCTATTTCTTGGAGCAATTTAATAGCCTTTAGGCATTGTAAGATGTGAAGTCTATATTTTATTGGTTTCTGTTTTGTGTTTAGATATTCTCTTTCTTTTTAGATGAGCATGTGGTATTAAAAATGTATATTTAGAGTCAGTGTATATATTTAATCTTTTGTCCTTTTCTAAATCTAGTGCTCTTGTGAGGGCTATTTAGGTCTGCTTGAGCCTCTATGGCAGCATGCTGGGACTCTACTGTATATCCAGCATGACATGCTCTACCTTACAAAACTGGTTCCATCTGAGAACCAAACCTCATCTGGATTTTGGAATGGTTGGTCCTTTACATCTGGTCTGCTGGCATAAACTTGATCTAAGATCTCACAACAATTATATGTAGCCTCCCTGTTTGGGGTAGGCATTAGGGGAGCTGGATTTAAGATGGAACAGCTTTCAATCTTTACCTGTGGGTTTTCTATTAGGATGACCTAATATCTTAACATGTGATGATTGGTAAGCCAGTGAGTTTCCTTAGTATTAAATAATGGGCCAATTTGATGAGAAGCGTATAGAGTTATGTATCTTGTCCTAAAGACATTTTAAGTTCTTTTTCTAAAAGCAAGGCTGCTGCTGCTACCACTACCCTGAGGCAATGAGGCTAGTCTGGAGCTTCTGTATCTACCTCTTTTGAAAAATAGCCTCCAGGAGTCTTGGTGGGTCTCAAGGCCTAAGTCAGGACCCGTAATGCTATTCCCTGTTTTTCAGTAATATATAATTGGAAGGGCTTTTCTAAATTTGGTAAGCTTAGGCTGGTGTCTGTATGAGAGTTTCTTTTAGTTGTTTGAAAGTCCTTTGTTGCTCTCCTCCCCAATATAAGTTAGTTGACTCTTGTTGGTTGCTTTTTTTTTAAAGCCCTATAGAGGCCTTTTCCCTTTATCCTAAAATCCATACTCTATAATCTCCTATTAATCCCCAAACTGCTTGCAACTGCTTCTGGGTGGTGAGCTCAAGAAGACCTAAAATGAGCTGTATTCTATTTAACAATAATGTTCTTTTTTCAGAGTTAATGTAAGGCCTAAGCATTCTTCTTTTTGTTGTAATGGTTGTACCTTATTCTTAGATATTTTGTATCCCTTATCTGCTAGGAAATTCAGGGTTTGGATTACATGTCTGAGTCTGAGCTCCTCTGTAGGAGAACAGACAAGTAAATCATCTGCTTATTAAATTATTTGACTGCCCCCCTTAAGTCTTCTGCCAATGGTTGTCTAAATAAATGTGGACTTTCTGAATCCCTGAGGAAGGACAGTCTAGGTTAGTTGTGGCTTATGTTTCTGTGAATCTATGTATTCAAAAGCAAATACAGCCTGACCAGGCGGTGGTGCAGTGGATAGAGCAACAGATTGGGATGCAGAAGACCCAGATTCGAGACCCCGAGCTTGCCAGCTTGAGGGCAGGCCCATCTGGCTTGAGCAAAAGCCTCACCAGCTTGGACCCAAGGTCGCTGACTCCAGCAAGGGGTTGCTCGGTCTGCTGAAGGCCCGCGGTCAAGGCACTTGTGAAAAAGCAATCAATGAACAACTAAGGTGTTGCGATGGCAATGAAAAACTAATGATTGATGCTTCCCACCTCTCTTTGTTCCTGTCTGTCTGTCCCTATCTATCCCTCTCTCTGACTCTCTCTCTCTGTCCCTGTAAAAAAAAAAAAAAGCAAATACAAATTGGCAAGCTGGGTGTAGTGTGATGCAGAAGAGAGCATTCTTTAAGTGTAGTACAGAGAACCATTGGGTTTGGGGACGGATTTTTCCCAAGATAGTGTAAGGGTTTGGTACCACTAGATGTATAAGAATGACAGCCTCATTGATTGCCCTTAAGTTGTTTTAAGTTTGTTTTTTTTTGTTGTTGTTGTTTTATAGAGACAGAGAGAGAGTCAGAGAGAGTGATAGATTGAGACAGACAGACAGGAATGGAGAGAGATGAGAAGCATCAATCATTAGTTTTTCGTTGTGGCACTTTAGTTGTTCATTGATTGCTTTCTCATATGTGCCTTGACCGTGAGGCTACAGCTGACCTAACCACCCCTAGCTCAAGCCAGCGACCTTGGGTCCAAGCTGGTGAGCTTTGCTCAAACCAGATGAGCCCACACTCAAGCTGGTGACCTCGGGGTCTCGAACCTGGGTCCTCAGCATCCCAGTCCGATGCTTTATCCATTGCGCCACTGCCTGGTCAAGCGATTGCCCTTAAGTCAGGGGTCCCCAAACTTTTTACACAGGGGCCAGTTCACTGTCCCTCAGACTGTTGGAGGGCCAGACTATAAAAAAACTATGAACAAACCCCTATGCACACTGCACATATCTTATTTTAAAGTAAAAAAACAAAATGGGAACAAATACAATATTTAAAATAAAGAACAAGTAAATTTAAATCAACAAACTGACCAGTATTTCAATGGGAACTATGGGTGCAGATGCATCCTGTGCTCCTCTCACTGACCGCCAATGAAAGAGGAGCCCCTTCTGGAAGTGCGGTGGGGGCCGGATAAATGGCCTCAGGGGGCCGCATGTGGCCCACGGGGCCATAGTTTGAGGACCCCTGCCTTAAGTCTTGAATTAATCTATAGGTTCCATTCTTTTTCTTCACAAATAATATGGGAGTATTATAGGGAGAATTGCAAGGTACTAGTAACCCATGACCAAGGAATGTGGTAATGATTTTCTGTAGCCCTTCCCTGGCCTCTAAATTTATGGGGTATTGTCTTCTATTATGAAAATTGGTAGGGCCCTTTAATTTAAACAAAACTGATTTGGCTTTAAGAGCCCAACTGGAAATTTCTGTTGCCCAGATTTGAGAGTTAAGTTCTTATTCCTCATCTATATTAGTTTTAGTTGATCCTCTTTTAATGAATTATGCCATAATAGGGACAGGTTCTTCAGTAACTATGGAGAAAATTATTTGGGCCCTAACTTTACTTAAAATATCTGCCTAAAAATGGAATAGGACACTCTGCTATACCTAAAAATTCATGTGCAAATGTGGCTTTCCCCCAGAGGCAGTTTAGGAGTAGAGTAAAATGCTTTGCCTGGAGTACACCATCTACTCCTTGTATGACAGTGAGATCGGAAGAGAGGGGTCCCTGATAGGAGGTTAACACAGAGAAGGTGGCTTCCTTATCTAAAAGAAAATTAATAGGCCTTCCTGCCGCTTCAAGGCTTAACCTTGGCTTTGTCCCTTCTATGAAGATGTTCCTAGTGGGAGTGAACTGGAGTGTAGGGCCACATCAGTTCAAGACCATGGCACCTGAGGGTGCCGTCCTGAGGTCCCTTTAGCCCTTGGGGCAGTCCCTCCTCCAATGGCCAGACTTTTGACACAAGGGCCATGGTGTTCTGGGAGGCTTTGTCCCAAGACATTCCCACTGTCAATGTCTAGACTTTCTGCTTTTATGACATTTGCCAGAGCGAGTGACCTTGGGTTTTCCCTTTTGTGGACTTGGAGGTCATGGCCCCTGTAGGGCAGCTATTAATTTAGCCTGCCTTTTCTCCTTGTGTTTTTCCTTTTCTAGGGCCCTCTCCTTTTCTTCTTGATCTCTCTTATGGAACACGGAGGAAGCTGCCTTTAGTATTTCTTCCATAGGTTCCATTCCTAATTTTTGTAATTTCCTTATAATATCTGGGGCCAACTGAGTCATGAATTTGTCTTTTAGTATTATTTTTCCTGCAAGATCCTCAGGATCTAGGTTAATATGCTTGATTATAGCCTCCCTCAGCCTTACTATAAAGGCTGTTGGGTTTTCCTGAGGCCCTTGGTCAATGGCTGCTAGTTTATTATAATTAACTGTTGTTGTTTCTTTTTAAAACTAATCTGTACTTATTTTATTATTTATTCATTTTTTTTAAAGAGGAGAGAGAGAGAGAGAGAAAGAGAAAGAGAGAGAAAGGGGGAAGAGCAGAAAACATCAACTTTCATATGTGCCTTGACCAGTCAATTCCAGGGTTTCGAACCGGCAACCTCAGCACTCCAGGTCGATGCTTTATCCACTGTGCCACCACAGGTCAGGCTATAATTAACTAGCTTTATTTGAGAATTTTTCATTCTTGTAAGAGACAGAAAAGCATGTGGTCCGTTGAACATTTTCCATCTTTAGTGTTATAATTTCAGTGAGGGTCTGTATAGGGCACTGCTTCAGTTTCCAGTGGGTAATTATTACTTTAAAGGTGTAACTTGTTAGCATAAGCTATTGCCTTTCCCTTAATGCTTTCACCTCCAGAAGTTGTTAAAGCCTCCTGGAAGGCTAGATTAATATCCTGTCAGGACAGATCAAAGGTTAAGATTATTTTTTCCCATTCACTTATAAATTTATTGGGATCATCTGTGAAGCTACCTAATCAGTCTTTAATATTTATTAAGTTCTGTATGGTGAAAGGGGCCTGGACTTTTACTGTCCCAAATGATCCTGGGTCTCCCGCAGGGGAAGAGCCAAGGTGGTGCTGCTCTAGGTTGTGGTCTAGACTCATTTTTAGGCTCAGTTGCCCTATCTTTCCCAAGGTCCGTACACTTAGCATATGGTGGCACTGGCTCTGGGGCCAAGGATCTGCAGGCTCTTTTGGCAAAATAGATGGGGGCACAAGATTTTTTTTATATCCTCAGGGTTAGGTTCTTTTTTATTCATAATTGCTAAGAAGACAGGATCCATTTTACAATTTTAATATAATCCAGGATTATCTCTTAGTGCCATAAAGGCTTGTATATATGGCAGTTCCGTTTATTTGCCCTGTCTCTTACAAAATAGATCTGGTTGTAAGATAGTGTTATAATTTTTATTTTTATTTTTGAGAGCAAGAGAGAGAGAAGGACAGACAGGGACAGACAGACAGGAAGAGAGAGAAGAGAAACATCAACTTCATAGTTGTGGCATTTTAGCTGTTCATTGGTTGTTTTCTCATATGTCTTGACTGGGGTTGGGGGCAGGTGGAGGCTTCAGCTGAGCCAGTGACCTCTTGCTCAAGCCAGCAACTTTGGGCTTTAAGCCAGTGACCTTTGGACTCAAGCCAGGGACTACAGGGTTATGTCTATGATCCCACACTCAAGCTGGTGACCTTTCACTCAAGCTGGTGAGTATGTACTTAAGCTGGATGAATCCACACTCAAGCCAGAGACTTCAGGATTTTGAACCTGGGTCCTCGGCATGCCAGGCCTATGCTCTATCTCAGGGGTCCCCAAATTTTTTACACAGGGGCCAGTTCACTGTCCCTCAGACTGTTGGAGGGCCGGACTATAAAAAAAAACTATGAACAAATCCCTATGCACACTGCACATACTTATTTTAAAGTAAAAAAACAAAATGGGAACAAATACAATATTTAAAATAAAGAACAAGTAAATTTAAATCAACAAACTGACCAGTATTTCAATGGGAACTATGGGTGCAGATGCATCCTGTGCTCCTCTCACTGACCACCAGTGAAAGAGGAGCCCCTTCTGGAAGTGCGGTGGGGGCCGGATAAATGGCCTCAGGGGGCCGCATGTGGCCCTTGGGCCATAGTTTGGGGACCCCTGCTCTATCTCACCATCATTTGGTCAGGTGAGATAGTGTTATCTTTAAAGTACAATTTTTAGGTCAAACCTCCTTTTAACTTATATTGAGGCCATGCTGTATTACACAATATTAATCCTTTTCTTTTCTTTTTTTTTTTAAGGTTTGTGGGTCAAATTTATTTCAGTTCTTAAGGATACATCTGTTGGGCAGATAAAATATATTATGCTCACTTTGTTAAAGATGGCGCTGCCCACGTGCAAGTTTTAAGAGTCAGCTTTTCCCCACACCCTTGACTGATTGGATGATGTAGGTGGTGCATTCTCATGAGGAATCATCCCATTATGCCTCAGATAAGTGGCTTTGTATCAGAGACTTCCTTGTTTGTAGATTGGATTAAGGGTTTGGATTTCTACACTATAAAGTGGGGCAGATTGGGAGCTTGCTCTCTCGGTTCCAGAGGTTAGTATTAGAGAGGAGAGCAGATTAAGGCCACGTGGAGGAGAGGAGAAGCAGCCAAGATGGTAGAGTGCTGAGGAAGAAGCCAGTTTGAGCAGAGTTTGTGCTGGAGAAGGAGATGGGAAAGAGAGGTGAATAAGTCTGGTGAGCTAGCAACCTTTGATGCTAGGAAACTCAGATAAGTCAGTAGCTTTGTGAGCACTGAATGAGTGGGTTTTGGAGCCCAGTGTGTGTTTTGCTTGCCCGCCGGGTGCAAGCTAGAATTAAAGCTGATGGCTCACCAGTTCTTGACTCCGTTGTTTCATTACCGACTGTCCGAATCTAATGTGAACCTGCATTGGTCAGGGGGCTCTGATGGTGGCCTTGAACACTGGCTTTACAACATCCCAGAAGTGTATCTTGTGGTATTGAGCCTTGATTGCCCACCTGCAAATGAATGGAGGAGATCATGGGAAAGGTTGGGCGTCCCCTGTTTCCCTTCCTATGTATATAAACAGCCCCTGAAATATTTTTGGGACTGCATGATTTGGGTCTGCTGCCCCATGTCAGCCATATGCGGCCGGCATATTTAGTAAGTTTCCTCCTTTAATAAAACTCTTCAAAATTCATCTGGACTGGGTGTCTCTATGTAAACCTGATGGAGTGAGGTACGGTGCCTTTCAGAATCTGGGTATAGTACTTTATAACAAGAGGGCCTTTATAAAAACTTTAATTCCTTCAGGATGCACCCCAGTCTTAAGTAAAGTACAGCCCCACCAATAGTTAACTGCCAGATCTCTGTTGACATAAAAATAAAATGTAATTTTATTCTCACTCAGTGGTGTAGGGAGGAAACTAGGTAGTTTCCTGCATAGTCTTTTAATTAATTTGGTTTTGTAGAAGTTTCCTTTAAAATTATTACTTTCTAATTAGTTTAATATTGAGGAAGCGGACTCCTCTTCAAATAAGAGGCTTCAAGGATATTTTATAATTTAGGCCAAGCGTTCAGAGAAATTTTGTAAATATGATTTTGTACTTGTGTAATATACAAAATCTCAAGAAGGCCATTTGTATTCTTGCTTAGGAAGGGCTGTTATAATGTAAATAAAGAAGTTTTTATACTTAGAAGGTTTTTATAGAAGGAGGAAGGAGGCTTCTGTATACCTGGGTGGAAGATGGTACAACAGCCAGGAATGTAGCAGGGGGAAGGGAGACTTGAGTAGCCTTTTCTTCTCCCCTTTCTTTCTCCTTAATGGGCGATTTACAAATAATTATTCCCTGGCATCCTGTAAGCTCCCTCCCATCCTGAAATCATGTAATTGAGGACAAAGGAATCACGAGAACTTATGTTCTGTAAAGGGTATATAACAGGGGTGCCCACACTTTTTCAGCTTGCTAGCTACTTATAAGATGACCAAGTCAAAATGATCTACCTACAATAAAAATGCAAAACATAAATTTATTTCTTCTATATTATCATTATTTAAGTTACTATTATTACTATTTAATATTGTGTATTCTTCTTTCACCTTTCTCCTTCTCAGCTCTCCTTTTGGAGGAAAGTCAATGTCATAGTTTTTATGAATAGTCCAAAAAAGCCGCTCCACATTTCCCTTCTTTGGAATAGCAATGGCACACAGACAGATGAGGCAAACGCACTTAGAATATGACATAGTGAAAAAAATCCCCTCCCATTCTGTATGAAAGTGGTAGGTTCTAGGCTTCTTACTCGGACCTGCTACGGCACTCATTTTTATACCCTTTGTTGTATTTAGTTTAAATAAATTGAAGGCTAACTACGCAGCAATGTAACTGAACAAGTTAGCGTGGTTTAATGCGCATGCGTAGGGTGTCAAAAGTTCAGACGTCAGATTGGCTACCCTGTATGCCAATCAAAACACAAATGTCTTTTTAATTTCATGCGATCTACCCACACTTCCTTCGTGATCGACCAGTAGATCGCGATCAACGTATTGAGCACTCCTGGTATATAAGATGTAAGAAATCTTATTTTGGGGAGCACGTGTCTTTGGAGCTATAGGCCCGCATGCTCTGCTGGCTTAATAAAAATGTTTTTCTTTCCTCTTATATGTTATCTGAATGTCAATCCTCTGAGGTTTTGCTCTCCTACAACAATATAAATCTTCCTGGCCCTGGCTTCTCTGCTCAGAAATTGAGCTGCATGCATGAGCTAGCAGGCTCCAGCTGCCTTGCTAAAGGCAAGGTACATTAAAGATGTGAGCTGGGAGGAGGCCGCTAGGGCCACTGCTAGGCAACAAAATAAAGCCACTCAAACTTTGGGCTGAGGGAGATTCTGAATTTAAATTTGAAACTATTTGAAGTAGGAGAGAAAAAAGGAAGCAGAAAACTCACACCAGCAGTAATGAAATGTAGAAAAACCATATCCCTGACCACAGCACTAGTTTTGCAAGATTTGCAGGTGAGTAAATGAAAAGAGTTCTGTAAAGACCATAAATGTTCACTAATATCTAGGTTCTGGAAAGCCCTAAGGATGCTGCCTTAACAACCTCTGTAAAAGGTGAGGATAACCGAGCACATTCTTTCGTTTCTTGTAAAATGCTTCTCTGAGCACTCTGTCCCCAAATTGTTCCAATGATAACCAAAAGCCTGTTTCGCTTCTGTACATCTGCTTCGGCTACTAGGTGATCACTCCCTCCCCTTGCTTCTTTATACCTTTAAAAGCAAACCCCTGAGTTTGTTTGGGACTGCGAGTTCTTAAGGATGTGAATCCACTCGTGGTCACAGGCATTAAATGCAAGACTCCTTAATTTGGCTACTTAATTGTGTGGCAAAACATTTGTTTCCTTGCTGTCCAGATATAATAGTAACAGAGGGACAAGTGGGGAAACCTTCTGGCACCTGCCCTTGTTCAGGGAGAAGGGGAAACTTCTTAATTCTTACTGTGAGCTCTTGCTCCTCTGGCTTACATTGTGTGCCAAGAAATGTTGCTGTTAATGGCCTCTGCCTAATGTTGGCAGATATAGGCAAACTAAAGAGAGAATTTTCTAATCCAAACTTAAGTAATATCTCAGAAATATATAAGGTCCCTGTCGATGTTTTAAAGTACTGCAATCCGCGGGTTACATAGATACACCAGGCAAGTTACAAAAGAAATTTGAAGAGTTTATTAATTAGCCGGCTAGCTGGCTACATGGGGCATGATCTCAATCATGTAGAAAGTCCCTACCATTCTGTGGCTGATTTTATAGACCAAATCACATACTGGTTGGGGTGGGTAAGGAGGGAGCACGGTACAATAGTCAGTTACTAACAAGCTTACAACATCTATCTATAGGATCTATTAAAAGGATAAAGCATTCTTACACATCAAGACCACAAGATAACACAGAAGTGATAATTGTTTTACATACCCGGCAAAGACCATCCCAAATCTTCTAGTGTCCACCACCCATCCTTGTTGCCACAAGGAAATGATTAGCTTCGGATAAGGAGAGAGACTAAATGTAAATACCTTTGCTGAAAGTGTTGGGGCTAGTTTATTAGGAAACTGAATAAGCTAGTCCCCGCTTGTTTAGTTTACAAGTTTTATACATATAAAGGATTTCAAGAGGGATGATTATTAAAAAGCATATAAAATGTTACAGAATGCAGGTTTTTCAAGCAAGGGTTGTGGGCTTGTGATTCCTTTGTCTAGACACAGCTGTTGGCAAACCGTGGCTCACGAACCATGAGCGGCTCTCTGGCCCCTTGAGTGTGGCTCTTCCATAAAATACCATGTGTGGGCACTACCTCGATAAGGAAGGTACCTACCTATATAGTTTAAGTTTAAAAAAATTGGCTCTCAAAAGAAATTTCAATTGTACTGTTGATATTTGGCTCTGTTGACTAATGAGTTTGCCGACCACTGGTCTAGAGGTAGTATACCTCACTCTCAGGATTCCAGGAGGGGAGGGAGAGTTAGAATCAGTGTAAGAATTGTTAATTAAGATATGTTAACATTGTCTCCTAAAGGATCTTAAGGATGAGGAAGAGGAAGTTTTCAGATAAGTTTTATCCTCTTTGTTGTCTAGCAAGTAGTGGTCTCAGTCCTTCCAGAGAACTATGATTAGTTATTAACTTTTGCCCCTTTAATCTCATTCTCTGTTTCTTTTTTTCTTTACAGAGAGGAGGTGTAAAGGGGCCTGACTCCTTCTTTTAAAATACTAATGTTAACAATTTTTGCAATTTCTTAGCATGTTATCACATCAAGGTTTTTTCTTCGCAGCCTACACATGCAATAAGACCCCTGCTTGCACATTCTACAAAATGGATATTGTTGTATCTGAACAGTTAGAAACAGATCTCTTGCCAAACAAGAAACCAAATTAAGGAGACCTTATTAACACTGGTGTGACCACAAAGAGACTAAAGCCTTCCAAATCATGCGATCTTAAACACAGTCTGGTGCTAGCTTTTAAAGGCAGAATTACATTCTGATTGAGGAATGGGGAGAAGAGGAAGCGTAGCAATAGGACAAAGCAGTGAAACAAACTTTCTTACAATGTTTATCTATAGGGTTAATTCAGGGAGAAACATTCTGAGAACACCTGCAACCTTGCAAAGCTAGCCCAAGGCCACATTCCGGGGGGACCAGCCTTAAGGCCAGGAATAGGGAGTCTTTTTAGAAAAGTAAGTCCTGCCAAAAGTCTCTTTGTTTTAGAGAAAGTAAGTTCTGCTGAGAGTTATTCATGCTAAGGACCTTTCTTTTCTACATATCAGGTATAAGTGCAGATAAAGGTGCTAAAAACCAACTGGGAAGGAAAGTTGTAGTAATTCAGTGGCCAATTTATGGTTTAAACTTATCTTTTTGGTAGTCATGTTTTATAGACAGAAAGACTGAGGGTTTACAGTGATGGATCTAATTGTGCTGCTTGTGAGCAGGGCCCCCAAAGGCTGTTACCCCTCCGGTCATTCCCTTACTTTCTTACATGTCTTGGTTTTTTTCCCAAGTGTCTGAATACTTGGGAGGGCTTGGAGTATCAAATGATCAGTGTTTGTGTGCATGTCCCCAGATGAGCCAAAGTAATTAATTACAAGTAAAATGGAAGTCCCTTTGAGGCTCCTACACATTTTAGGAATAATCCCAGACACTTCTGCTAAGTTCTCACTCATGTGGAAATGTCCAGAACCTGAACCAGAGAGAAGAAGTGCCTCTTCAGTTATTGGAGTTGCGAGAACTCGAGCTCTCATAAATTATTATTATTTCTGTCATAAATAATATGTATATAAAGTCCAATTAAAGTGCCAGAATTCACCGCTCTGGTTGTGCACACAAAAGCAACAAACAGAAGCAAAAGTCCTTGAAAGCGATCAAACTCACTGTGATCTGAGACCCAGTACCAGAAAGATGTCAGTGAACACAATTGTCCATACAAAGTCTGTGATCTGCGTCACAGGACAAGAAATATGTCACCGAAGAAAGCTCAAGTCCAAGGCGGCTTTTCCTTCCTTGGTTCTTGTCATGCTCATGAAAATGGATTCAGGCAAGAGACACAGCAAAGCAATCAGTTTATTAAGCCAAGTTATACACTTGGCACAAGGCACAAGTTCGCAACTCAGCTAGCCTGAACGCTCTGCCTGTTGTGGTCTTAGGAGTTACAGTTTCCCCATGTATAAGACGCACCCTTTTCGGAAAAATTTGGGGTATAAAAATTGGGTGCGTCTTATACAGCAGTTGTAGATTTCATTTTACTTGTGTTTCCTGCTTTTTTGACAGTGATGAAGAGTTGTATCAATTTTGTGATGAATAAAACTTGAGTTCAATAACTTATGTAATACATTTTTTTTTCAAATTTTAGGCCCCCAAATTAAGGTGTGTTATATATGGGAGCTTCTTATACAAGGGGAAATATGGTACATACTCTTAGTTTCAAGGCTTTGTCTCCCTGTTATTGGGTCTAATCTATAGGCTTTCAAGGTTCCCCTCCCCTGATATTGAGACTAACATACAGCATTTCGAGGCCATCTGGACATCTGGTGATTTTGTTCTGGCAGACTTTAAGACTTCTGACTTCCTCCTTCAGTGGGTGAGATAAGCTAAGGTGACCAACTCTTTTACAATGAAAAGGAGGACAAAAATAAATCGAAGAAAACAATATTGTGAATAAAAGAAACATTTTATTCATTGCAACAATACACTGTAATATGATAAATGCACAATAAAGCATTTGTAATATTTTATATTGTAATTATGCTTACACTCCTATTAATTTTTAATAATAATTGAAAAAAAAGAGTATTCATTTAGATACAAATACGTTGCATCACACGCAATGAATCAACTCTGCATCGATGGAATACGGGCATTTACAGATTAATCTTCCAATATCTAAAAGGAGGACACTTTTCGAGTGAGGATGGAACTTACAAAAGAAGGACTGTCCTCCCTAAAGGAGGATGTGCTTAACCTTAGTTAAGCAACCCCCCTTGTTATCCCCTCCCTTTTACCTGCCCTGATTGCTGTCTATCCTTCCTGATACTAAGGGCTCTCATTTGTAAATAGAGAGTGTCATTCTTTGAGGGGAAATTGCCCAGCTAGGTGAAGAAGTGAGGCTGGCATGAGGCAGGAACAGGAAACTATAGGAGGAGCAAGCTCCTCCCCTCTTCTAGTGTCCCTCCAGGCTCCCATGGGCACAGCTAACAGGTATTCAAAGTGGAAAGGTGGTTTGCAGGTCCCAGCCCCAGCACCACAACTGTACTTTGAAGAGTTTTTTGGAATCTGACAGACTCTAGTTTAATAACTAGCACCCCTTTCTCTCTTCTCTTTCTTTCCTATACATTCATACTTGAGTTGAGCGAACAAAAATAGGTTTTGTGGAAAGTACCCTCAGAGGGTGATCTGATCATAAATTCTTGACTGGATAGGTCATGGTGGGTAGTCACACCCCAGGTGTATAACATTTTAGTAAAAGATTTATCTTTGCCTTAAGTAATCAATGCCCATTGTTTCTGCAAATCTAGGTTAACACACCTTTAAAATAAGCTATAACCACCCTCAAGCACATAATCTTGTTAATTGTTTTGTAATCCAATCCACGCCCCTCCTTAATTTCAGATGCATAAAAGAAGTTGCAAAAGAAGTGGCAAAACTGTTATCCTCAGGAACTTTTGCGATCTTGCTCCCAGCATAAATCATCAGTTTGGCTCAAGTAAACTTCTACAGAAATTCATTCCAGGTTTGAGCATTCTTACATGGATTGTAGCTTTCATGCTATATCTTGCAAGGTCTGAGGTGTCATCCCAAGATGTGCCACTCTGGCGTGCAGGTAATTTCAAACTAAAAACAATCAAGGCCCAGAAAGCTCCCCCTAAATGCCTAAAAGAATTTAGATAGAAGATCTGCTCCAGGAAGGGAGCTATCATCACAGATATCTACAGTTTCGTCTGAACCTAGCAAGGAGTCTTCTTGATGACCCATTGTCTCCGATGGCACAGCAAACATTTGTTTAACAAACACTAACTCTTTTCACATCCTTATAAATTGTCTTCCTTCCTTTTGAAGTCTTAGATGTCTATTGCCCCCCCTTAGTCCAGAATGATATATATATATATATACAGTACTTCATTTTTCCTTAGTGTCCTTTGAATTTTCATGCTTATGTGAATTCCATGTGCACACATAAAAACCTGATTTTTTTCCTGTTAATCTTCCTTATGTTATTTTAATTACTTGACCAGCCAGAACTACAAGGGAGACTATTGTTCCCAATAATCTTTCTCAGCTCCCACTAATTCCTCAGGCTTCTGAAGTGTGGCTTTGCTCTTATCATGCTACTTTGTAATCACCAAATCCCATGGGCCTATCTGTGCTTGCTTCACTTGGCCTCCTGGAGTGAGGCATGACATGTGGCTCTGTCCTTCAGCCCTGGCTTGTGCTCCCTCACAGGCTTGGATCTCCATGTGTAACTATATATGTTTTTACTTCTTCTGGGGTCTCTTCCATTGCTCTCCCTTCAACTGCTAGTGTTCTCCAGGCTTCTGTTCTTTGCCCCCTCTCCCCCTTTACCAGTCATTCTCCCCAGGGGGAATCTCATTTTGTTTCATGGTTTTAACTAGTACTAAGGTGACCAATTGTCCTCCTTTAGGGAGGACAGTTCTTCTTTTGGAAGTTCCGTCCTCCCTTGAAATGTGTCTTCCTACATGTCCTCCTTTTTGATATTGGAAGACTAATCTGTAAATGTCCATATTCAATCAATGCAGATTCGATCCATTGTGTGTGATGTGACGTATTTGTATTTGATATGACAATTCATCAAGGATCAATACAGTATGGTGAGGTGCGATTATGAGACGCATGTGCTCCGCATGAGAGATCTTGATTGAGAGAGCGCACAATATACCGAGCGCACAAATGGCTTTGTGTACTTCTTACTGAAACATGACATGGCACATATGACATTGTAGATTCATGATTATTTCTTTCTCAGTGAATATTCAATTATAGACAGGTAAGAACAATTCATGTTTTATTAATTCATTATCTATTTAATAATTTCCAAATACGTATAATTTTATTTACAAATATTTTCCCGAAATTCAAGTTTTAAAGTAAAAATCTAACCTCAAACCATATCTATTAATAATGCATTTTGATTAGTTGCATAAAACAGACATTTTTAATTAGAAAATGATAAATACACCCGAATATTACTCCAAATTAATGGTTTTGTTTGATATTTAGTTTTGTTAATTTAGCTTCCGAAACATTTGTCTACCATGATGTAACATGTTTAGTTCCTAATGTGCCTGCATTGTTTGTGTATTTCTATATTTTATTTTTAATTTTATTTAAGGGATGGAAAAACAAAAAAAAAAAGAAAATGCCATTTCGACGATAAATTGAAAAAGGAATTTCCATTCCTCATATCAAAGAAAGATACCTTTGTTTTCTGCAATATTTGCAGTGGAGAATTTTGTATTGCAGTTGGGGGCAGAGCAGTGATAATGAAACACTTGACCACCAACAAACATAAGTAATCATTAAATGCATCAGCTTCCAGTTGTGAAGTAACAGGTTTTTTTAAAACTTCAAATTATTCTAAAGATAAAAAACAGTTGGCTGTAATGGAGGGGACATTTGCATTTCATATCCTAATTCACAATCAAAATTTTTGTAGTATAAATTGTACAACTAAATTATTGAAAAAGTTTCACAATGCAAAATTTTCATGTGCCAGGACAAAATGTGAGGCTATTTTGAAATCAGTATTTAAAAATTACTGTGACAAAATACTTACAGAGAAACTGCAGCATTTGCAATGATTTTATCTGATCCATCAAATCATAATGAAATTAAATTGTATTCAATAATAGTAAGATATTTTAATGTTACCAAGGGCATTCAAGTAAAACTTTTAAATTTAGAATCCATTGAGGTTGAAACTTCTAAAATTTTGTTAAACCATCTATACAGAGTAATAAATGAAAACAATTTGAAATCTAAAGTTATTGTACTAATGGCTGATAATACAAATACAAACTTTTGTGGATGAAGACACAAAGGGGTGAATAATGTGTATGTAAAATTACAAGAGTTACTCCAAAAGAAAATACTAGGAATAGGTTGTAATGCACATATTTTGTCAAATGCAATCAACACAGCATCATGTGCCATGCCAATTGATGTAGAAGTAATAATAATTACAATTTATTTGCATTTTAGTTGTTTTACTGTTTGTGTTGCTACTTTAAAACAATTTTGTAAAGAAGCAAATGTTGAATACAAAAAACATTTTGGATATTCAAAAGTTAGATGGCTTGCTCTAACACCTGCTTTAGAGCATGCTCCACAATTATTTGAGCCTCTCTTTCATATATTTAAGTTTAGACAGATGTCCTAAAATCCTGGAATTGTTTTTCAGTAATAACATATCTGAGATATTAATGTATTTTGTACATAATCAAGCATCTATTTTTCACAAAACAATTCAAAAGATTGAAGGTGAACACATTTCAGATGTGGAAGTTAGTCTTATTTTGAATGATTTTATCCTTCAATATAAATCTCCTTTTGAAGAAAAATTTCCTCCCTTAATTATAAAAAGAAAATTGTCAGACTTAGAGAAATCAAATCCAGGCATAACAAAGAAGTTTATCAAAGAAGTGCAGGATTTTTACCAGACATGTTTTCAATATATTGAAGAATGGTCTGAAACAAACATCACGGGAATTAACAGTTTTCAATGGTATTTCTTTTACTTAATCACAAGTATATTGGACAGATATTGAATCTTGTCTTGAGTTTTTATCTAAAGAAATGCCAGCCTGACCAGGTGGTGGCACAGTGGATAGAGTGTTGGACTGGGATGTGGAGGACTCAGGTTCGAGACCCCGAGGTCGCCAGCTTGAGCACAGGCCCATCTGGCTTGAGCAAAAGCTCGCCAGCTTGGACCCAAGGTCACCGCCTCAAGCAAGGGGTTACTCGGTCTGCTCAAGGCCCACAGTCAAGGCACATATGAGAAAGCAATCAACGAACAACTAAGGTGTTGCAATGAAAAACTGATGATTGATGCTTTTCATCTCCCTCTGTTCCTGTCTGTCTGTCCCTATCTATTCCTCTCTCTTACTCTCTCTCTGTCCCTGTAAAAAAAAAAAAAGAAATGCCAGACATCAAAATAGATGACAAGTGTCTCTTTGAAGAAATTAGAAGACTGAATGTACATTTAAATTCTGAAAAATTAATACAATGGGAAAATGAACACTTCAAAATTGATAAAAGATGGATGGAAATATTCAGCCATTTCAAAAATGATCATATTCCATGTGAAAATTTATTTATTCTTGTTCAATTTACATTGTGCTGCCCTGGAAATAATGCAGCAGTTGAAAGAGTTATTTCAATTGCTACTAATGATACTCTAGCTGCAGCACTTGACATAAAATTCAATATGAAGGATATTTTTTTTTTATTAATTTTAATGGGGTGACACCAATAAATCAGGGTACATATGTACAATGAAAACATCTCCAGGTTATCTTATCATTCAATTATGTTGCATACCCGTCACCCAAAGTCAAATTGTCCTCTGTCACCTTCTGTCTGGTTTTCCCTGTGTCCCTCCTCTCCTCCCTATCTCACTCTCCCCTCCCTCCCCCCACCCCGTAACTACCACTCTCTTTTCCATATCTCATAGTCTCACTTTTATGTCCCACCTATGTATGAAATCATGCTGTTCTCAGTTTTTCTTTCTGATTTACTTATTTCACTCCGTATAATGTTATCAAGGTCCATCCATTTTGTTGTAAATGATCCAATGTCATCATTTCTTATGGCTGAGTAGTATTCCATAGTATATATGTACCAAAGCTTTTTAATCCACTCGTCCTCTGACGGACAGTTGGGCTGTTTACAGATCTTTGCTATTGTGAACAATGCTGCCACGAACATGGGGGCGCATTTCTTCTTTTCAAACAGTGCTATGGTGTTCTTAGGGTATATTCCTATAAGTGGGATAGCTGGGTCAAAAGGCAGTTCGATTTTTAATTTTCTGAGGAATCTCCATACTGTTTTCCACAGTGGCTTCACCAGTCTGCATTCCCAACAGCAGTGCAGGAGGGTTCCCTTTTCTCCACATCCTCGCCAGCACTTATTCTGTGTTGTTTTGCTGATGAGTGCCATTCTGACTGGTGTGAGGTGATATCTCATTGTGGTTTTAATTTGCATTTCTCTAATGATTAGTGATGTTGAGCATTTTTTCATATGCCTATTGGCCATCTGTATGTCCTCTTTGGAGAAATTTCTATTCATTTCTTTTGCCCATTTTTTGATTGGGTTGTTTGTCTTCCTGGTGTTGAGTTTTATAAGTTCTTTATAAATTTTGGTTATTAACCCTTATCAGACGTGCTGTCGAATATGTTCTCCCATTGTGTGGTTTGTCTTTTTATTCTGTTCTTATTGTCTTTAGCTGTGCAAAAACTTTTTAGTTTGATATAGTCCCATTTGTTTATCTTGTCTTTTATTTCATTTGCCCGTGGAGATAAATTGGCAAATATATTGCTGCGAGAGATGTAGGAGAGCTTCCTGCCTATGTTTTCTTCTAAGATGCTTATGGTTTCACAGTTTACATTTAAGTCTTTTATCTATTTTGAGTTTGTTTTTTGTGAATGGTGTAAGTTGATGGTCTAGTTTCATTTTTTTGCAGGTAGATGTCCAATTGAAGGGTGTTTCTTGTTCAGATATTTTCAATATATTGTTATGAGATGATACATTGACAAAAATATTCATTCAATAAAAATTTCTCTTACAATTATTATTAAAAATTAATAGGCATGTAGCCTGACCTGTGGTGGTGCAATGGATAAAGCGTTGACCTGGAATGCTGAGGTTGCTGATTTAAAACCCCAGGCTTGCCTAGTCAAGGCACATATGGGAGTTGATGCTTTCTGCTCCTCCCCCTTTCTCTCTTTCTGTCTCTTTCTCTGTCTCCTCTCTATAAAAAAATAAAATAAAATAAAATCTAAAAAAAAGTTGATAAAAAATTCATAGGCATGTAAGCATAATTACAATATATAATATTACACATGTTTTTATTATGCATTTATCATATTATAGTATATTATTGTTGCAATGAATAAAATGTTTCTTTTATTTACAATATTGTTTTCTTCAATTTAATTTTGTCCTCCTTTTAATTGTAAAAGAGTTGGTCACCTTACTAGTACCTATATACAAATTGACCTCCAAATCTTCATCTCCTTTCTCCACATTTCAGCAGCTGGTGAATCTTCACAGGGATGTCCAACAGCCAGTGAACTATGTCTAATGTTTCCTTTGAGTATGCTTGTCTTACTCTCTCCCTCTTTTTTTTTTTAGAAAGACAGAGAGAGAGATTCAGAGAGAGGGATAGATAGGGACAGACAGACAGGAACGGAGAGAGGTGAGAAGCATCAATCATTAGTTTTTCGTTGCCGTCGCACAACACCTTAGTGTTCATTGATTGCTTTCTCACATGTGCCTTGACCGCAGGCCTTCAGCAGACTGAGCAACCCCTTGCTGGAGCCAGTGACCTTGGGTCCAAGCTGACGAGCTTTTGCTCAAGCCAGATGGGCCCGCGCTCAAGCTGGCGAGCTCGGGGTCTCGACCTGGGTCTTCTGCATCCCAGTCCGATGCTCTATCCACTGCGCCACTGCCTGGTCAGACAAATTTCAGTTTTTATGTCATAACCTTTTCGGTCTTTCACTTTTTGGCTTTCATGAAACCTAAGATGATTGTGTTTTCCTTCAAGCTTTTTATCACTTTCACGGTATCAATAAATTCTTTATTCGTTACTGTGTATCACTTCCTTCCTGGGGAGAGGGGAATCTGCTGTGATTGAAAGAGGAAGGAAAGTCAAAACCTTCTCAAGTGGTGTGCTTTTAGTAGACTGTGCCCCATAGATGTCACATAGACTTGGGACTTGTGGATCTCTGAGCATGTAGTTTCTAATCCACTTCAGCCCTGCACCCCACCCCCAACTCCACCACTCTAATGATATTAGCTATTATTCAGCACTTATTGTGTGACAGAAAAATCCCACTCCAGGTCAATATTTTATATCCTTACAATAACCCTATGAGATATAAGCCCCTTGATAAAGATTTAAAAAAACCAAGTCTCAAAGAGTTGAAAAATCTCACAAATCCAAAAAGGGTCAGAAGTGGGGTTGGTTGCAAAGCCTTTTCTTGGCATAGCCTATGGATGCTTGGAGATGATATATGTGTGATCTGCTTCAGAAATGCTTATGTGTACTCTCCATCTGGCCACGGAGGTCTCTAGTGTAGTCTCAGGTATCACATCTGGCCCCCTTCCTTTCTGTCTTCACATCAATGCCTCTAATAATCTCCCATCCTCAGACTTAGAGTCTAATTACTCAGCACCGTGCTTCCTACCCTCCTTACATATCTATTTATTTTAATTTTGAAAAGGACATGTTCCTCATTCTTGTATTCTAACCATGAGCCTTGTCTCATCAAGTCTTACAAATTGACCACACATTTATGGAGCTCTGTTATGTGCTTTTCAGTGTGCTGGGTGCTAAGGATAAGGCATCATACTTCCCCCTCTTAGTTACAATGTCAGGTCCACTCTGTTCGCTGCTGTATAAGCATCTGGAGTTCTAATATTACACTTGGTCCTCTGTATGGTCAGTAGTTGTGGCTGTCATGGCCATGCACATGCAAGTTCTCATTGGATTCGGGCAGATGGTAAAGAAACAGTAGAGCCAAAAATGGTGGGCTATTCCTTTATTAAAGTCTTGCACCAGCCGACGAGAAAACACACAGGGAAAACACTTTTGTCTTCACTCAGAGCTCACAAAAGCCCTGACATATTATCTGGTTCCACAACCAGAATAATCTTCTCCAGTTTCTCCTAGAATCAAAGGCCTCACCAGTCTCAGTAGGGCTCACAAAACCCCCTCACCTCTGGTTCCTCATCTGCACACCTTCTCACTTCTCTGCCAACATGACTTCTTCTTCAGCACTCTGCATTCTCTTTGCTCTCACTCTGCCAACATGGCTTCTTTCTCTTTCCCTGCCAACATGGCTTCTTTCTCAGCACTCTGCATTCTCTCTGTTCTCACTCTGCAAACATGGCTTCTTTCTGCCTCTTTCTTCTTCTGCTCTCTTTTCAAAACTTTCTGGAGTGAAAACTTCTACCCCAGCAAACATTAGCAAAACAATAGCCCTTCCCAAGCAGGAAGGTAATTTGCGATTTCACAGATCACATATACCTGGCAATGCTCAACCCCCAATGAAAACTATAAGCAAGCAAACATAAAAATCATATTTTACAAACTTATTTGACCAACATCCTCTTTGGAGTATTTCCCCTTGTGAATTACTGTGTGCCTCACACCTGTCATGCACTAGTTGTCCTTCAGAGTGACTGCTATCATGGTTTTGCAGAGTAAAGGCTTTTACAAATGTTAAATGAACTTGTAGCAGGAAGCGACCTGACAGAAGATAGACGCTCAGATAACTTAATCAATTAAGGAAGGATAATTTATTAAAGCTGGCTGAGCACGTGGGAATTGTAGCTCCAAAACACGAGCTTCCCGAAGTTGACTTTCTTACAGGTTATATACCTTTACAGTAGCTTAGCAATGGGCATGTGATTTCTTTGTTTAAGGTTTCCCAGGATTCAAGGAGAGAGGAGGGAAATTTTCGGTGGCATAAGCAAGGGGGCAGGGGTTTTCAGATCACTGGTCATAACTACATACAGATCCTGCTATTCTTGCTTTGTATTGTAAGTGACTCTAAGCACCTATTTAGAGAACTATGGGATGTAGTTAAAATATCACTGGCTGACTCGGTTACCCCTTCAGGCTCCTTTCCCTTGTATTCTTTTTATTTCTTCCTTCTCAGGGAAGAGGGGACCTGCCCCTCCTTCCTCAAAATGATAAATGTTAAATGCTATTCATGTTACTACATAAATTATGTGTTAATTTAAAGACTCAATATCACTTTTTATTTAAGGTTAAGTTTGTGAACCCACCCAGTATACATAGAGCAAGTACCTTCAGCCAAAGCCATTTATTTATATTACAGTAAACAGGTATTAGGAATCATATCTGTGTTCAAGGTAGGTTAAGTTAGATCATATTTGGAGTATATTTTTCAAAGTTTATTTCTCTTTATTTAGTTTGTAGTAAGGTACCAAAAAAGCTGAAAAATTAATACTGATATTCTAGGAGGAAAGGGCAAGCTTTCGTGTTCCGTCCTTCCTGTGGGAAGGGGAGGGAGAAGAATGTAGAAGTTTCTGGCTTGCAGGAACAATGGGTCATTTAGTTTTAAATCTAAAACAGTGGTTCTTAACCTGGGTTCTATCGAACCCTAGGGGTTCGATGAGTTGGTCTCAGGGGTTCGGAGAAGCCTCTGCCGCAGAGGCCAGAATAAAGTAATACCGTAATTTGTTGTGAGTTCATGCACTTTGTTGGTTTTGTTCTTTGAGCAAGGTGATGTTCATGCATGGCTCATTTTGTGCACCAGTAAAAAAACATATACCTATGTCTTGAATTTGGAAAAAAAAATCATATTTTATTTATCACTAAAGAAGGGTTCGGTGAATGCACATATGAAACTGCGTGGGTTCGGTACCTCAAAAAAGGTTAAGAACCACTGATCTAAAATAAAGGTTAACCGAGAAACTTCTTCTCTTTCAATGGGAGACAGCATTTACATACCACCCTACAGTGATTGAAGTTCCTCCCTGTAAAGCCAGTAGCCACGGCCACCATCACAGCCACCCGGCCCATACAGGTTCGCATTAGATTCAGACAGTCGGTAATGAAACAACGGAGCCAAACACTGGTGGGCCATCATCTTTAATCCTAGTGCACCCGGCGGGCAAGTAAAAACACACACTGGGCTCCAAAACCCACTCATTCAGTGCTCACAAAGCTACTGACTTATCCGAGTTTCCTAGAATCAAACGTTTCTTGCTCACTAGTCTTATTCACCTCTGTTCCCTATTTCCTTCTCTCTACACAAACTCTGCAGAAACTGGCTTCTCCCTCAGCACTCCACCATCTTGGCTGCTTCTCCTGGCCTCCTCCACCTGGCCTTTCTCTGCTCTCCTCTCTAATGCTAATCTCAGGAACCAAGCTCTCAGTCTGCCCCATTTTATAGTGTAGAAATCCAAACCTTGAAGCCAATCTACAAATAAGAAAGTCTCTGATACAAAGCCACTTATTTGAGGCATAATGGGATTCCTCATAAGAGTGCACCACCCTACATCATGCAGTCAGTCAATGGTGTGGCTAAAAGCTTAGTCTTTAAAACTAAGCCTTCAGCTATAATGACCCTGCCTGCTTACAGCCTGTCCCACACATACAATAATATAAGTACGCCCATCCCAAGCATAAGGGCAACTAATATCACCTGGGCGACGGGCTTCCATGTGGGCAGCGCCATCTTTAGCGAAGTTAGCATAATAGATTTTATCTGCCCAACACTCCCCCTTCCTGGAATCTTGAGAGTAAAATACCTCTAGGCAAAGGAGGGAAGATGAACCCTAAAAGATTTGTAAACATCTTTGATTTTGTTACCTTAAAAGTCTTAATGTTTCTGTGTATCCCCTAAACAAATGTTGTCAGCTTGTGCCATGATGTCATGTTCTCCCCCGCCCATGTGTGATCATGGATATATAAACAGCCCCTGAAAAGTTTTTTGGGCACATGATTTGGGCTTGCAACTGCCCCATGTCAGCCATATGCAGTAGGCATATTTAATAAATCTCCTCCTTTAATAAAACTCTTCAAAATTCATCTGGACTTGGTGTCTCTAGGACAGTGGTTCTTAACCTTTTTTGAGGTACCAAACCCACCAGTTTCATATGTGCATTCACCGAACCCTTCTTTAGTGATAAATAAAATATGATTTTTTTTTCCAAATTCAAGACATAGGTATGTTTTTTACTGGTGCACAAAGTGAGCCGTGCATGAATATCACCTTCCTCACAGAACAAAACCAACAAAGTGCATGAACTCACAACAAATTACGGTATTACTTTATTCTGGCCTTTGCGGCAGAGGCTTCTCCGAACCCCTGAGACCGACTCATCGAACCCCTAGGGTTCGATAGAACCTAGGTTAAGAACCACTGCTCTAGGAAAACCCGTGGAATTGAGGTACAGTACCTTTCAGCATTGGGGGTGTGTTACTTTACAATACGTTATTCAACATAAACTTATTGAGAAACTACTGGTGACCAGATTTTAAAATTGGTAAAGCGGGACACCATTGACGGGGGGGGGGGGGCTGGGGGGGCTGGGGGGGGCTCTTGATTAAAAATTTGGTCTATATGGAGCAAAAATAGTATTGTAATATATCTTTTTAAATCAGGACTTTTTAAAAATGCCGTGGGATGCAGAACAAATTGTTTAAAAAATTGGGACTATCCCACCAAAAGCAGGATGTCTGGTCACCTTAAATGGTCATTGTGGCCATGCAGATGCAGATTCTCGTTGGATTTGGGCAGACAGTAAAGGAACTGTGGAGCCAGAAAATTGTGGGTCATTTGTTTATTAAAGTCTTGTAATCGCAGACAAGCAAACAGGCAGGGAAGACTGATTCTCTTTCTCACTCCAGACTCTCCTGGACTCATAGGTCCCCACAAGCAAAACAGCACTCCCCAGCCAAACAGGCCAGGCCAAAATCTCAGAGTTCCTACACCCTGCAACACTCTCTCTCTCTCTCTCTGGATTCTCCAGCAAAAAGAGGATAAAATAACCCCTTTCCCAACAAACAATAGCAAACAATGGCCCCTCCCAAGCAGGAAGGCAATTCACAATTTGCAGTCTGCCTCCCTGAGGGCAAGCACCCACAGCCTTCCATTGACTATACACACATGGCCCTCCCCCACACTAATGCAACAATTAGGCAAAATAGAGGCTAGCAAACCTAACACATATGAAACACATTGGTTTGCCCAACACAGACCTTCTAGAGAGTGAAGATTCAACAGAGAACAGAACAAAGTCTGTTCTCATGGAGAGCACATTACACAGGGGTTCCTCAGGTTACAACACAGTTCTGTTCTAAAACAGTGAGGTAAGCTGAATTTTGGTGTAAATCAAAACACACCCTTGCCTAAGTCACTTACCTAACCTAACACAGTTGTAAAATCATAACCTAAAACATAAAAACAACTAAGCCACACACAAAAAAGAAAAGAACATAAATATACTGTACCTTACACTGTACTATAGAAACAGAAAAAATGACAGAAATGAATGTAAAAAAATTCCTTACCTTTATTCCTATAGTTGGATTCCATACTGGAAGGAGCACTGCGAGATGGGAGAGAGTGAGCTGTTGGGAGGAGGAAGCTGGAGAGGCAGAAAAACTTGCAGAAGGTGCTGGATATACTGGGTCAGGTGAATCAGGATTGTCTAAGGAACATGCAGGAGTCACTGATGATAATTTTACCTGTACTACAAGTGTTTCATCTCAAGAAACAGCTGATGTTGCCTGACCTGTGGTGGCGCAGTGGGTAAAGCGTCGACCTGGGAACACTGAGGTCGCCAGTTCAAAACTCTGCTCTGGTCTGGTCAAGGCACATATTGATGTAGAGGGTACAGGATTTGTTGCAGGCCTTTCTACCTTCTTAAAGAATTGTTCCAGGCTAGTCTGGAAAGTTGATGACTTCTGCTCTTCCAAAATCTGCCTATAGCCTTGCATGCATCCATAATAGCTCTATAGACTTTACTGAATCTGTCATCAACTGGGTTCCTTAGCCTGAAAATTTGCCAACCCATCCTCTACCATAAAAAAAAAACTTCTGCCAAACCCTTGGTAGTAAGTCTTTTGGGTTCTGGGGTTTTTATCCCTTCCTCTTCAGTCAGCTGCTTCTCCAGCTGAATGTGGTCCTCAGCAGACAGCTACTCTCCATGTGATGCCAGTAGCTCAGTGACATCCATCATGATGGCTTTCCTCTTCTTTGAAGAACTACAAACTGAAGTCTCTGACTTTTGTTTAGGAGTAATGATGAGGTCTAAAAAGTCGCCAAACAAAGCAACCCAAATGAACTTTTAACAGTCCAAAATGGCGTAGGTAAGCATACCGGGGTCACCAACTCCTTCATATACCACGTTACTGTGTATTCTTCCATTGCACACAACCAAACTAGTTCGCCCATGTAGTTCATAAGTACAATGCTAATGGCATAAGCTGAAACACTCATGTCTCAATTTTTAAAAGTTTTTATGAGATTGAGTATCATAAACTTGAAATGTCATATGTTGAGACTGTCGTAATCCAAGGACCCCTGTACACATATATTTGTGGATATTCTGCAAAAATGTAGAGATTGTAGTTAGGTAGGAGAAAGAAGGAAGGAAAGAAAGAAAGAAAGAAAGAAAGAAAGAAAGAAAGAAAGAAAGAAAGACATTCTATGATCCAAGTTAATTTTTCAGTGCATGTTCCTCCTGACTTGTAGTTTATGCACATATAAACATCCAAATTTTACTTTAAAAGTGGGATAAAACTTGATTATTTTGATTCCAAACAGAAAGACAGGAAGGGAGAGAGAGATGAGAAAAATCAACTCATAGTTGCGACACTTTATTTATTAATTGCTTCTCGTATGTGCCTCAAGGTGGGGAGGGGACTCCAGCCATATCAATGACCCCTTGCGCAAGGCAGTGACCTTGGGCTCAAGTGAGTGACCTTCAGCATCAATCAGTGACCTTTGGACACAAGCCAGCAACTATGAGATCATGTCAATGAGTCTACGCTCAAGATGGTTGACCTTGGGGTTTCAAACCTAGGACCTCAGCATTCCAGGTTGACCCTCTATCCACTGCACCACCACTTGGTCAAGTAAAACTTGATAATTTTAACATAACATTGTAAATACCCTTCCATTTTGAAAAATAGTCTCTACCTCATTATTTTAAAGGGGTAATTGGTATAATTAAAATCTATTTGATCAAAGTTTATAGTTGGCCAAGAACATCTAGTCTCTAACTGTGAAAGTGTCAACACTAAAGTACATTACATTAAACTTCAGTGTGCATAAAACTTACCTGGGGACTTGTTAATGATTCAGATTCTTGGGCTGTAGTCTTAGAGACTATAATTCAGGAGGTAACAATTTACATCTTAATAAGTCCAACTCATACCCAAAGGGTTATGAGGTAGGGGGACCCAGAGCCCACAGTGAGAATCTTTAGTGTGACTTGTATTTACCATAATCAGGGGTAGTCAACCTTTTTATACCTACCGACCACTTTTGTATCTCTGTTAGTAGCAAAATTTTCTAACCGCCCACTGGTTCCACAGTAATGGTGATTTATAAAGTAGGGAAGTAACTTTACTTTATAAAATTTATAAAGCACAGTTACAGCAAGTTAAAGCATATAATAATAATTATTTACCAAGTACTTTATGTCGAATTTTCACTAAGTTTGGCAGAATAAATCTTTATAAAACAACTTATTATAGCGTTTGGTTGCTCCGCTACCACCCACCATGAAAGCTGGAATTCCCACTAGTGAGCGGTAGGGACCAGGTTGACTACCACTGCCATATATAGCAATAATTTTTTTCTCCATTTTTATGGGGGTCTCAGGAATTAAGTTTCTCTTAAGCTACACTAGATATTCAAGAGAATTAAATCAGAAGGTTGAATTTGAGTTGGTGTAGGGACTACTGGGGTCAGAGCTGAGGAATATGCCACCCCAAGTCTAAGGAATTGGGGCAGTTTTGAAACTAGGACATCAAAATGAAGGTCAGTGGACTGAAAAACCTGGAACAGAATAGAAGCAGTGATGAGAGTCTTAGCCATGTCTATCAATTAATGTCAATGGTGTTATTCTGTACTGTTTCAGTGCTATTGGGGGTCTGATCAATGGGCAGGTCAGCTTGACTTAAAGGTGAAGAGGTTGTCTATGTAAGAAACTTCCAAACCTGTAAGAATTTTTAAATGAGTTTATTTGAGCCAAACTGTCGACAATAGTCAGGATACAAAACCTCAATGAGTTGAGAAAATGCTTCAGAAAATGGTGGTTTTATCACTTATTTTATACTTTAGAATCAAAGGGGAAGATATAAGGGGGTTACTTGAATTGATTGTGATAGATTAGGGAGGTTGGAGAAAGTGAAGCAGGGAAATCTCTGGGATTAGATAGAATGTAAAAATATAAGTACTAAAACTTCTTTTACATAGGCAGGAATAAGATAGTTAACATAATAATAAGTGTAAACACCAGTAGCCATGGCCACCATCACGGCCACCCAGCCCATGCAGGTTCGAATTTGATTTGGACAGACGGTAATGAAACAACGAAGCCAGGAACTGGTGGACCATTAGCTTTAATCCTAGCTTGCACCCCGCGGGCAAGAAATATTAACAGTGGGAAAACACTTCCCTTTCCATTCAGGGCTCCCAAAGCCACTGACATCTGAGTTTCCTAGAATCAAAAGTTTCTACCTCACCAGCCTTATTTACCTCTGTTCCCCATCTCCTTCTCTCTGCACAAACTGGCTTCTCCTTCAGCACTCTGCCATCTTGGCTGCTTCTCCTCTCCTCCACGTGGCCTTTCTCTGCTCTCCTACAGCATTGGTTTCTCTGCCCCATTTTATAGAGTAGAAATCAAAACCTTTAATCCAATACACAAACAAGGAAGTCTCTGATACAAAGTGACTTTATCTGAGGCATAATGAGATTAGATTCCTCATGAGAGTGAACCATCCCACATCATGCAACAGTCAATGGTGTGGGGAAAAGCTTAGTTTTGAAAAGATCTTAGTATCAAAAGGGTGGGAAAGGCTTAGTCTTAAAACTAAGCCTTAGGCTATAAGGACTCTGCCTGCTTACAGCCCTCCCTCACACCTAATGGAAACTATAAGCGAGCAAACATATATATCATATTTACAAACTTATTTGACCAATAATAAGATAGTTAATTAATATGATAATAATAAAAATGAGGGGACTTGTTGGTTTCTGCTATTGGGGGGGGTCAGGAAAAGATTACCTTTACATTTCAAAGGCATGTTATCCGTTACAATATTATAGATGCAAAAGACAACAGACAGCTCCATTAAGGTAAGCATTGACCTTTGTTAGAAAAGAATACTTCCCTAGGACATGACTACCCACCGTGAACTGCTTTTAGTTAGAAAGTTTTAATTTCAGACCATTCTGTGTGGTTACTTTAGGTCTCTACGTTTGCATGTCTACCCTGCAGGCTTTCCGTGAGCTTGTCAGGTTCAGCATGTGGCCTCTTTTTAGTCCACAAGATCAAGGATGATGAGAGTTTGCAAAAGCCCATGACATATTGCCTATAGATTAGCTAGAGAGTCTCTGTTCTCAATACTGATTTCATTTAACTAGAACCATCTGCACACTGAAACTTGGCTAGTAGAAATCTTAAGCTTTCTGGATGATCTTGGTACAACCTGAAGTTCATAGTTTCATGGCTGCTTCTTACTTGCATTGGCTTTCTTTCTAGGGAGTTGGCCTCTGACACTGAGGATGGCTCTGTAGCCACTGCCTCAGGTGCTAAAAAAATGGCTTCAGGTGCTAAAAAAATGGCTTCATTGCTGAGCAACAGAGCAACACCCCAGACAAGCAGAGCATCGCCCCCTAGTGGGCTTGCCTGGTGGATCCTGGTCAGGGCCCCTGCAGCAGTCTGTCTCTCTGCCTCCCCTCCACTCACTAAAATAAAAATAAAAAAATAAAAAAAAAATTTTCCCTTTTTATGTGTAACTCTTAGCCTATACCAGTAGCAGAGGGAGGGTTGGGTAGGGGTACTACTTCTAGCTCCAGGTTACTACTCAGTAGGCTGCCAGGAGTGGGTTGGTAGTCAATCCTTATCTTTGGCTGTGGTCATTAGCAAGTGAATAGCCATCTGTAGTTTTATCTTGGTTTTACGGCAGGGTGGCTAAAAGGCCGGCTACCCTGGGAAGTGATTTTTTTTAAAATTATTTTTTTATTTATTCATTTTAGAGAGGAGAGAGAGAGAGAAGGGGGGAGGAGCAGGAAGCATCAACTCCCATAATGTGCCTTGCCTGGGAAAGCCCAGGGTTTTGAACCTGTGACCCCAGCATTCCAGGTCAATGCTTTATCCACTGCACCACTACAGGTCAGGCCTTGGGAAGTGATTTTTGAAATACAGATGTACAGGTATTTGCTCTCCAGGCCTGGCATGACTACGTATAGAATTATAGATGTTGAAACGAACAGGTAGACCATGTAGTGGACCCCATCCAGGTTATTGCAGATGAAAGTTATTTATTTACGTGCTATACAACATTTCTGAAATTCTGATTTTTCTTAAAATTGAAATCCACATTTAATACAGTGTTATCCCTTGCCTCCCAACAATAAGGTTGCTTTTTAATCAATAGTGTCTCTTACAACTCAGTGTCTTTGGAATAAAGGCAACGCAGTAAGAACACCACCTATTCATAAAGGATGTGGGTTTAAGAACTGTGCAGCACTTTTTTCCCTACAGCCTCAGTTACAGATGAGCAGCAGAAGCATGGAATATTTTGTTCATCTGAAACTCCAAGAAGGAAAACAGAACGTAATGTCTCACATTCAGCCCTGGGCCAGGGCAGTCAAGTGGGGTCCTTTCCCTAGTCCCGGTTGCTTGAAGATGGATCTTCTCAGGACAATTGCAGTTAGTCACCACAAGGTGGCGAAAAAGCCCAGGCATGAATTTCTGAGACCCGCAGGCCTCCAGAATGTGGTCCTTTCCAGATGGCCCCTTAATGAGCAGCTAACCAGCTTGTACTGTGGGTAGAAACACGGACTCCATAGGGCTCCTAGAGGAGGGTGTGATCACAATTATGAAATAATTTAGATTCATTCATTAAGGCAACAATAACTATTGAATGAATGCCTATAATCGGCTAGATGTAGGGGATATGGGTTGTCTCGTGAAGTTAACATAACTACTGTGGTCAGTGGAAAGTACATGGTCATTTGGAGTTGTTATGGACTTCATTCATATATTGAAGTCCTACTCGCCAGTAACACAGAATGTGGCCATCTTTGGAGATGAGGTCTTTGAAGAAGTGCTATTTTGTGATTTATAATAAGGAAAAAAAAATAGTATGCTGAGGTTGCTAATATCTATAGCAAGACTGAATCTTTTTTTCTTTTTTTTTGACAGAAACAGAGAGAGAGAGAGTCAGAGAGAGGAACAGACAGACAGAAAGGGAGAGAGATGAGAAACATCAATTCTTTGTTGCAGTACCTTAGTTTTTCATTGACTGCATTCTCATATATGCATTGTTCAAGAGGCTCCAGCAGCGTGAGTGACCCCTCACTCAAGCCGGCAACCTTGGGCTTCAAGCCAGCAACCTTTGGCCTCAAGCCAGCAACCCTGCACTCAAGCAGGATGAGCCCGCCCTCAAGCCGGCAACCTCAGGGTTTCGAACGTGGGTCCTCTGCATCCCAGTCCAATGCTCTATCCACTGTGCAATTGCCTGGCCAGGCATAAGAACAAATCATTTATTCATGAAATTGGGAAGAAGGAAAAAGCAGTTAGTGCTAGTTTTGCTGTCAAATCTCAAACTGTGAAAGTTACAGCTATAGTGTTTAATAAGTGCATAGTTAAAATGGAAAAAGCATTAGATTTGGAGGTGGAAGACATCACAGAAAATGTATTCCAATTGACAGCAACATGTTGCATCAGAAAGCATTGAGCTTCAGGAAGGAAGGCCCTGAAAAGAGTGATGCCCAGCGATTTACTGCAAGTAAGAAATGGTTAAGAGAACATGCTGAGAGAGAGAAATCAACATTCACATAACTTTATTACAATATATTTTTATAATTATTCTATTTTATCATTAGTTATTGTTGTTAATTTCATACTGTGCCTAACTTATAAATGAAACTTTATCACAGGTATATATGTATAGGAAGAAACATAGTGTATGTGGGATTTGGTACTATCTATGGTTTCAGTCATCCACCGGCGGTCTTGGGACATATCTCCCATGGATAAAGGGGAATACTATATATACAAATATATGTATATTATATTCCATTATATATAATATATACTTATACATATGTTATGGTTCATATATACACTTTCATACATTTATGTTATGTTATCACATATTATATATCCATTATATACACATTTATATGTTATGGTATATATATTGTGTTATAGTATCTCAAATAATGATGATTTTGCCTTTTTCTTTCCAAAAATGTACTTAATTTCTTTCTTTTCTGATCTTTGTGTATTGGTGCAAATCCCGGTTCCTTTGTCACTTCCTCAGACAGACTTTCTCTTACCCTCTTTCCCACTGAATTTTGATTTCCTTGTTTATCTATTTTATGGCACCAGCTCTTTTCCTTTATACTTTATAATTTATACTTTGTAAATCTATTTTATAATTTTTCCCAATTGATTTGAGAGAGAGAGAGAGGAAGAGGGGGATAGGAGAGATAGAGGTATCAATTCATTGTTTCAACTAAGTGTTGCATTTAGTTGTGTATTCATTGGTTGCTTTTTGTATGGGCCCTGACCTGGGATTAAGCCTGCAACCTGGGTGCACCAGGACAATGATCTATCCACCGAGCAACCTGGCCAGGGTTACTTTATAATTTAATGGTAATTCTCACTAGGCTTTAAGCTGCAGAACTCTTTCTTCCATCGTTGTGTAGCCTTTGCATTGCCATTGCCCACTGTGTAGTAGGTGTTCTGTAAATACTTGTGGAATGAAAGGCCTTTCCTAAGTTTAATGGCATGCTTTGTAGCGCGATGTCAGCTGTTGATTTTAAATCAATTTTCCTTTAACTATTTTAAATAAAAATATACAACATGTTCATTTCTTTAGAGATGATCACTCAGGTTTTCTCCTGTGCCATGTTCTAGGATTAGCTGAGTGAATGGGTTTCCCTTAGTGAATGTGGCTTTCCTGCAATGAACTACACATGATGGCATGTACTATTCTCTCATGGCATTCATTCAAAAAGAAAAACTGCTCTTAGCTAGTGTTTTGTTTAGGGGTTTTCATCTATATTTATAAATTAGAGTGGAGGGGTTTTGGGGAATTTGATGTTGGGGTTGTAGTACCTTTGAAAAATTATAAAACTTTCTTTATATTATATTCTCTGATATGGTTTAAATAATGTAGGAATTATTTGTTCCATGAATGTTTGAAAATATTAACCTGTGAAACACTCTGGCCTAAAGTATTTGAGAGGTGAGCTAGGTGACGGCCTTCTCAATTCTTTCAATGGATATAGTCATACCTTTTCTGAAATTAATTTTCCTAGGAAAATTATTCATTCTTTCCCTCCCTCATTTCCTCCCTTATTTTTCTGTCTTTCTAAGAATGAAGTTGTTACAATAAAGTTGTCTTCTGTATTTGTAGTGAAATATTTTTGGTTTCAGCATATGTATATAGCCTTTTATTCTTTTTAAATTATTTTAATGATTTACCAAATATCTTGGTTTCTTCATTTATTAATTACCTGGCTATTCTGTTTTTCTAGTCATGAATTTCTACTTATATCTTTATATTTTTCTTTTTTCTGCTTCTCTTAAGTCTGTTTTATGTCTTAATTTTCTAAGTTATTAAATTGAATACTTAATATCTTTTTTATTATTGTTAAGTAAATCAAGCGCTTACTGGCTTTAGTTACAGATTTTAATGTTTGGTGACTTTTTAGTATTATTTAAAAGTGTTGTTTTGGTCCTGGCTGGTTTGCTCAGTGGGTAGAGCATTGGCTTGGCATGCAGACTTCTCACGTCTGATCCCTGGTCAGGGAACACAGGAGAAGCAACTATCTACTTCTCTTTCCCTCCCTCTCCCTCTTTCTGTTTCTCTTCCTCTCTTGCAGCCAGTGGTTCAATTGGTTCAAGTGTTGGCCCTGCATCCTAAGGCAAGCTTGATTAGTCCAAGCACTGGCCTCAGGCACTAATAATAGCACAGTTGACTTGAGCATTGGCCCCAGACTGGGGTTGCCAGGTAGATCCTGGTTGGGATGCACACAGGTGTCTGTCTCTCTATCTCCTCTCCTCTCCTTTAAAAAAAAAGTGTTACTTTGATTGTAGTTTTGCTTTCCTTCTTTACCTGAGTTATGTAAAAGAGTGCTTTTAAAATTCTAAATATTTTTAATATATTTGTTTATTATCAATTTCTAGTTTTATAGAAACCATCAAAGTTGTGATCTGATATTTTTGCAGTTTTAATTGTGTTTGTTAGCATTTATGAATCTTTCATGGGTGCTTAAAAGATAAGTATGTAGAGTTCAAATACACCTATTAGGTCAAAAACATTGCTATGTTGAATTGTATTGGCTTGATCTTAAATTGACTTTGCTTAGTTTAATTTTATTTGCACAATCCATTTTGTCCCTTTTTTAACATCAAAACTGAGTAGATTTTTAAAAGAGCTCTATTTTATAGCAGTATATATAGCAGGATTTGTTTTTGCTTTTTTTGGACTTCAATAGGTAAATAGAAATATTAATATAGATGTTGAATAAATTGATGACAAATGTTTTCTGAGTGCCAAATAAACTGTTTTAGAGACTGTGACAGTGATGCTTCATCTCAGTTTTCAATCTGAGAGTGATCAATTTAAAAATAGAAGAAAACTGCCTGACCAGGCAGTGGCACAGTGAATACAGCATCGGATTGGGAAGCAGAGGATCCAGGTTTGAAACCTCGAGGTCTCTGGCTTGAGCGTGGGCTCACCAGCTTGAGCGTGGGGGTGTTGGCTTGAGTGTGGGATCATAGACATGACCCCCCAGTCGCTGGCTTGAAGCCCAAGGTCACCGGCTTGAGCAAGGGGTCACCTGCTCTGCTGTAGATCCCCTGGTCAAGGCACATATGAGAAAGCAATCAATGCACAACTGAAGTGACTCAATGAAGAATCGATGCTTCTCATCTCTCTCCCTTTCTGTCTATCTGTGCTTATCTGTCCTTTTTTTCTCTCTCTCTCTGACACACACACACACACACACACACACACACTCAGACAAGAAAACCAAGGAGAAATTAATACTTGCTAATTATTTATTGTTAATTTTTACAAGGTTTATAATTTAAATATGCAGGTCCTTCAGATAAGCCTTGAGAGTTATGATTCATTAATGTTAAAATCATAGAGTGATTGGAGGATATTATGCAATATTTAATTCTTCTTTCCACTATAAGCCATTTCTAAAATATGTTAGAGCCTCAGAAACCAGAAGTTACAAGGAGTTTTACCACTTAAAGATTAGAGCTAGATGCGTAATGTTTATGGAGGAAATCTTTCAAATAGTGAGTATAATGATTATTTGTTCATTGTCTGAAAGCTTTTTGAAAGCATGTCTATTTCACTTACTAATCTTCCCCAAAGATTAGAAAGATACTTAATGCATAATTGATGTCAAGTAAATAAAAATGAATAAAGGAATATGTGTCAGCAATGGCTTCAGGTGGCAGAAATATAAAGGAAAACATAACAGTCATGTTTGCTTTCTTTACAGACAAGTAAACAGGCAATTATTATATAATATAATAAATGCCATAGAGTTTAAGTGGTAGTTTGTAAGACAAACACCTAAACCAGATCACTTTAGTTGAAGTTAGGTAATAGATTGTAGGTGATGATTGAAGGAGCAAGAATAAAGGTGTGGTGACCAATTAGGAAGCTGTTGTAAAAATCTAATGGCATAGATCATTGAAGGGGCAGTTGTTAAGGAGAGAAGTGTCCAGGTCTGGGAGATATTTACTTAGAAGTTGGAATAAGCAGGACTAGATGATTGAATTTGATGTGACAGTAAAAAAAGAAGGAGATTTCAAGATTGGTATCCAGATTCTTGGATTAGATAAATGAATGGGTGATACTGCTGTGCTTTCTGAGATACAGAATGTAGACATAGAGCAAAATTTGAATGAGGGGGGAGGGGAGTTTTGTAAAGGTTGAATTTGAGATGTTTGTGGAATATCCAAGGAGATGCTTAATGTGTGGGAAGCTCAGAAGAGAAGTCTAGAATTCTTGCACAGCAGCTTCTCCACTGTTGTCACAACTGGTTCTTGCCGCCAACTGACCTGGGGGTCAATACCTCCAAGTGACACCAACAGAAATCAAGGCTCAACTGCAACAGGGAAGTGCACACAGACCACACAGACCTGGATCAGCCAGCTATGTGACTGAGGAGACTATGCCACTGGGTCCTACAGGACACCTACTACATGAAGCCACTATAACACGTCTTGGAGACATAACAACTTTAATTAATACATAGAAACAAACATAGGGAAGCAGCCAAAATGTAGAGACAAAGAAACATGTTCTAAATGAAAGAACAGGAGAAATCTCCAGAAAAATAACTAAATAAAATGGAGGCAGGCAAACTATCAGATACAGAGTTCAAAACAGTGGGTATAAGGATGCTCAAGGAACTTAGTGAGGACATAGAAACCATAAAAATGAACTAGTCAGAAATGAAGGATACACTAATTGGAATGAAGAATAATTTTCAGGGAATCAACAGTAGAGTAGATGAAGCCGAGAATCAGATCAGTGATTTGGAATACACAGAAGCAAAAAACACCCAATCAGAACAGCTAAAAGAAAAAACAACCCCCCAAAATAAAGACAGTGTAAGTAGGCTCTCTGACAACTTAAAGTGTACCAGCATTAACATCACGGGAGTGCTGGAAGAAGAGAGAGAGCAAGAAATTGAAAAACTATTTGAAAAAATAATGACAGAAAAGGTCCTTAACCAGGTGAAGAAAGTAGACATATAAGTCCGGGAAGCTCAGGGAGTCCCAAACAAGAGGAACCCAAAGAAGCCCACACCAAGACACATCATAATTAAAATGCAAAGGTTAAAGACAAAGGGAATCTTAAAAGTAGCAGAAGTAACACAGTTAGTTACCTACAAGAGGGCTCCCATAAGACTGTTGGCTGATTTCTCAACAGAACTTTTCAGGCCAGATAGGAGTGGCAAGAAATATTCAAAGTGATGAAAAGCAAGGACCTACAACCAAGAGTACTCTACACAGTAAAGCTATCATTTAGAATTGAAGGACATATAATGAGCTTCCCAGACAAAAAGAAAGCTAAAAGAGTTCGTTACCACCAAACCAGTATTACATGAAATGTTAAAGAGTCTTCTTTAAGAAGAAGAAGAAGAACAAGAAGAAGAAGAAGAAGAAGGAGAAGAAGGAGAAGAAGAAGAAAAGATAACAAACATGAATAATAAAATGGCAATAAATGCATATCTATCAACAACTGAGTTTAAAAAACAAAATAAATGAGTAAGTGGAACAGAAACAGACTTATAGATAGAACATTTTTATGGTTACCAAATGGGAGGAGATGGGGGGCATGGGTGAAAAAGGTGACAGGATTAAGAAGTACAAATTTGTTGTTACAGAATAGTCATGGGATGTAAAGTATAGCATAGGGAATATAGTCAGAAATATTCTAATAACTATGTACAGTATCAGAAGTATATGAGATTTATCAGGATGATCACTGAGTAAGATACATAATGTATAATCACTAGGTTGTACACTTGAAACCAATATAATATTTTATGCTAACTGTAATTGAAAAGTGAAAAAAATTTTTTAAAGAAGAGTGATCTGGATTGATGAAGTAATTAAAAGATTCAGCATGCAGAGACTGGTTGAAGCAAAGAAGGTTAGTGAAATTACCTTCATAAAGTTATATGCATAAAATGAAATAATTATTCCAGAGAATATCAACCTTTAAGTGATGCACAGAGGAAAAGGAACTTGCAATAATGCTGACAGGAAATAGCCGGAGAGGTAGGAGGAAAACTAGGAGAGGGTAGTGCTACTGGAGCCAAGAAAACAGTCCCAGGTAACAGAGTAAGTGGGCAAGGAGAGTGATTGTCCTTATCTTCAGAGAGTTTCCAAACTCTTGCTAAAGTTTCTTCAGTTCTGTCTTGTTCAGTTTCTGACAGTTTCTATCATCTTTTGTGTAAGAGTAGAAAACATTGATGGCACTGATGATGCTTCTTAGAAGACAGTGAGGCATCTTGTTTTGCTAACTGGAGCGTGCCTGGAACTTGATAAAAAATACACAACTTATTTCATATTCTTGAATTGCTATAATCTCTTTTTCCTCCATTTCTTAGAAGCAGATTACAGTGTAAAGATTTTACCTATTTGTAATGCCAGATGTCTATCTGGCTTTGGAACTTTGTGAAATTTGGCATTTTTAGTTCATTTTTTATTTCCAATGATAGTGCCCTTCTATAATTCCCAAAAAGAAGAGGAAAGAAACAGAATTGGCCCCCTTAGCTCTGTAACCATGAAAAAACAGCATAGACATTATCTGAAATAAAAACAGCATGTCCTCTCCTACATCTAAGTGCCCCTTGTTGATAGTGCTGATGGGAGGGTTCCAGAGGGCGAACTACATTGTACTTCATGGCCCACGAATAAAGAGCAGGTCTAGAGAATTATTGCATTAAATTATCTATTTTTGTTCTTATGCTTGTTATGTTACATGTCACATTGTATATTAATTGCTTGTTTCTTACCTGACTCCTTTAGAGATTTTCTGTGAGGGCCAGGATCATATCATATATATTTAATTCTAGTGCCTAGAATATAGAAATTCAGTAAATTTTTGATAAATGGATACATGAACAACTGAATGATTCTTAGTGTGAGTGGTTTGTGGAATTAGGTCTGTGGTTCCCAAGCTCTGTTGTATTTTTGAATCACCAGAGGGACCTTTAAAGAAATAAAACTCCTGGCCCTATCTCTAGAAGTAGTGGTTCAGTAGGTCTGTGGTGATACCTTAGACTGTGTTTAAAAAGCACCTGGCTGATTCTTTTTTTTTAATTTTTAGAAATAAAAAATTCATAATTTTAGAGTGAGAGGAAGGTGGGGGAGGAGAGAGAGAGAGAAAGAAAGAGAAATATTGATTTGTTGTTCCACTTATTCATACATTCATTGGTTGAGTCAGTGGTGGGATTCAACTGTTTTGCACCAGTTTGGCAGAACAAAACCTAATTTTTTGTTGAGTCTGGGAACCGGTGATTAAAATGGCACTTGTTACTAGGGTTCTCTCTAAGGTGGGCACCTGGACATCTACCCAATGTGGAAATCACAAATTTACATTCCTTACTCTTTTTTAACATTCATCTGTGCAATAGTGTCTTCTAAGCACCCGTAGTAATCTTCATTCCATCTCTAGGTGAAATAAATTGTAAGTGAGGATGCCAATGAAGAAGCACTATGTAGCCTGACCAGGTGGTGGTGCAGTAGATAGAATATCAGATGCAGAGGACCCAGGTTCAAAACCCCAAGGTCACTGGCTTGAGCAAGGGGTCACTCACTTTGCTGTAACCGCCCCCCCCACCCCCCTGCCAAGCACATATAAGAAAGCAATGAATGAACAACTAAGGAGCCGCAAAGCAAATTGATGCTTCTCATCTCTCCCTTCCTGTCTGTCTGTCCCTACCCATCCCTCTCTCTGTCTCTCTGTCTCTGTCACAAAAAAAGAAGCAATATGGAAATATCTTAAGTAACAGTTTTATTGTTTTTGTCAGGTATTATTTAACATTTAAAAATAATATTTTAAAACTCTTATAATCTAATTTTGTGTAGCTCTTTTATTGTTCTTATTTAAGTATTAAATGCATGAAATAATAAACTACCTGATGATATATCTTTTTTTTTATACTTAAAATGGTCATTAGGGTAGAGAACCAGTTGTTAAATTATTTGAATCCTATCACTGGGTTGACTCTTGTATGTGCCCTGCCTGTTGACTGAACCCACAACCTTGGTGTATAGAGGCTATACTCTAAACAACTGACCTATCTGGTCAGGGCATATACCTGGTTAGTTTTGATGCAGCTCCAAGAACCACTGACCATTTGATATCTGAGGTCTTCACAGCTAGAAGATTCTATGGTGACAATAGTAATAAATTAACAGATTACAAGCATTGTTACCTATTTCTTTTGTGCCAGTGATATGGTATGTTTTAATAAGCGTTGAATAAGAAACAGTTCCTTTCTTCAAGAAACTCAATGCCTGGTGGAGGAGATATGGACTTAGCACAGTTCAATAGCAATAGCGGTGGTTGGAGACTAACACTGGGAACAGTTCTTTTGACATCATCTTTCTTGAAGGTTATAGAGGACTTCTGAAAATTAGCTTTTGTGTGAAGACCACTAGGATTTTGCTCCTCTCATTCTAATAGAACATGTCATTGTTGTGAATGTGACAGAATTCTCCAGAAAGGCAAAATTAAAAAGGCTCAGTCGAAATGCCTATGTAAGAGTATAAAAAATGGGAAACTTTTATAAAAGCAGAAACAGAAATTTTCCTTGAAGGACTTGCCTAAGTTGCCAAGAGAATGGAGCAATCAGTCTGAGAGCTCATGGAATCCTGGTGCTTATACAGAAGTTTTAATTATACCCTTTAGCCAGACATTCTTTGCAAACAACGTCCACCAGTGTATAATGGAATGATTTATTCCCAACCAAACGCCATTCTGCCTGTTCTCCAAGATTTTTTATTATTTTTTTATTTTATTCATTTTAGAGAGGAGACACAGAATGAAAGAGAGAAAGAGAGAAAGGGGGGAGGAGCTAGAAGCATCAACTCCCATATGTGCCATTACCAGATCAGTGCAGGGTTTTGAACTGGTGACCTCAGTGTTCCCAGGTCGACGCTTTATCCACTGCGCCACCACAGGTCAGGCTCTGCCTGTTCTCTAGTGTGCTTTTTATCTCAGTATTTCCTTGAAAGCCATTTGTATTTTGCGTTTTCTCTGTCCATTCAGCCTGGCCCCCAAGGGAAAGCTATATGTCAAACCCATTGAATTGTCATGGCACCACCCAAATGTGTTGGCAGTGTGCCAAGTGCTTTAATAGAAAACCCTGTGAAGCAAGAGTAGCCTCAGCCCCTGAACATAAAAAATGTTGATTTCTGACCTGAGCTATTTTGCTCCTGAACAAAATCTCTTGCATAGTTTGCAAATGCACATTTAATTTGGCTATGTTGGGGCTGAAGAGCCCAATTGCATTAGATGCTTGTTCTCCTGTGATGAGGAGCACAATTATGGGTCTGTCTTAATCCTATCTGGCCTGTTCCCCATGCTGGTGGCCCTGTTTCTCATGATCCCTCTCCCTGTGTCCTTTTGTTGTCTAAACATAAGATGCTTGCACTGTATTGGAGATAATACTTTGCTTTTTGATGACCATTGAAGCAAAATGTTGGACCCAGGAGAGAATTTGGGGCTGCAGAATTGGTGGTCTATTGAATTTCACTGCTTTTATAGAATTTCACTAACTAGTTTACACATTGTTTCTTAGAGCCTAAAGAAATGATGTATAGTTGGATGCACTCACGAAGAACCTTTTATAACAATAAATATAATTTATTATTATCTTTATTGAAGAAATTTTGTAGACTTCTCTTAGAGATAGCTAGTCCTAGTATCTTGCTAATGGTTATAAGGTAAACTGTATGGGAGAAACCTCAACAAACTTTGTAGATATGACAAACTGGTAAGAACTACAAAATCAGTTAAAGTGAACACAGGTAAATTTATTTTCTCGGGAGCATAATAGTTCCTTACTCACTGATTTTTTGAATAGCTCCATGAGACAGCTTCGTGTCCATTTCATAGAAGGAAGCACAGAGGCCACAAGCAGTTGTTGTTTTCCCAAAGTAACATGGTGAATCGCAGGCCTGGATCCTATTACCTGTGATTGGGTTTGGTTGTTTGTTTTTAAATCTGTGACTTCCAAGATTGTACATAATAAAAATATCTTGAGTTTTTCCCTAAAGTCTGTAACAAAAATATGAAATGTCTACTTAGTCTCTCCTATCACCATGGCCCTGGGCAGTTTATTTCAGGAATAACACTTATTAAAAAACAACAAAACCGGGTATGCAACACAATTGAATGATAAGATAACCTGGAGATGTTTTCATTGTACATATGTACCCTGATTTATTGGTGTCACCCCATTAGAATTAATAAGAATAAAATATATATATATAAACAACAAAACCAAAAAGCTTTTGTAAGGAAGTATTCCAGGTGTTTGACTCAATACTTTATTATATTAGAATTTGTGTAGGAAACTCTTTTTCTTTTTTTTTTTTTTGCATTTCTCTGAAGTGAGGTGCGGAAAGGAACAGAGACAGACTCCCATATGTGCCCAACTGGGATCCACCTGTCATGTCCACCAGGGAGTGATGTTCTGCCCATCTGGGCAGTTGCTCGGTGCAACCCCGGAGCCATTCTAGCACCTGAGGTGGAGACTATGGAGCCATCCTCAGAGCCAGGCCAACTTTGCTCCAATGGAGCCTTGGCTGCAGGAGGGAAAGAGAAAGACAAAGGAGAGGGATAAGAGTGGAGAAGCAAATAGGCGCTTCTTCTGTGTGCTTTGGCTGGGAATTGAACCCAATACTTCCACACGCTAGGCCGACACTTTATTGTTGAGCCAACTGGCTAAGGCTTTGTAGGAAACTCTTTCAAGTTCATTTTCAGATGGCCCCAAGTGTGGGCTGATATGTTTCTGGCTACTGAAGGAGGAGCAGGGAGAGTCCTCAGCTCTTACACAACCCACAGAGGAGTCAGTCATCCAGTGTATCTAAATGGCACGGGCCAATAAATGGCCATTAGTTGTCATTGTTATGGTGATTAATGACAGTTATATAAATAATTACAATTCTTGCTTTGCAAAAAATTTTCTTTTGAGAGAATGGTGTTTGTGTAACTGCCTTGGTAAATCAGCCCTTGGCCTCTGGGTTCTGGGTATGATCACAGTTCTGCTGACCTTTTCTTTTGAGTTTGGCTTATTTAATTCCTGGGGTCTTCTTTCTTTTTTCTTTTTACATTTTATTTTATTTTAATTTTAAATATTTTATTTATTGATATTACAGAAAGAGAGGGGAGGAGGGGAGTGAGAAGTGTCATCTCATAGTTGCTTCATTTTAGTTGTTCATTGATTGCTTGTATTATGTGCCTTGATGAGGCGAGCCCCGGGTTTCGAACCAGCAACCTTAGCATTCCAGTATTGTAAGAATCAAAGTAGGAAAAAAGTGCCTAGACCACTTGATGAAGGAAGTAGGATTTATTAAAGCTGGCAGAGCACGTGAGACTTGTAGCTCCAAAACACTGGCTCCCTGAAGTTGATTTTCTTACAGGTTATATACCTTTACAGTATCTAAGCAATGGACATGTGATTTCTTTGATTAAGGTTTCCCAGGACTCAAGGAGAGGGGAGGGAAAGCTTCAGTGGGGTAAACAAGGGGGAAGGGGTTTCCAGATCACTGGCCATAGTTGCATACAGATCTTGCTGTTCTTGCTTTGTATTGTAACTATGAGATATAGTTAATTTATCACTGACTGTCTTGGTTACCCCAGCTGGCTCCTTTCCCTTGTATTCTTTTTCTTTCTTCCTTCTCAGGGAAGAGGAGGCCTGCCCCTCTTTTCTCACTCTCCCCTTTGAGACTTCAGAATTTCTTTTATACAGGAGTCTCACACTCTTCATCTGTTCCCAAGGGAAGGCCTGATAGCTGTGGGTAAAGTATACTTGGGCCATTGTTTGTCGCTCTATTGTGGCCTCTGTCATGCTCTTTATACTGTTCATTAATAATGGCAACAAACACGGACCTATGAAGCAAATTCCTTGGAGTAGTAAGACTGCTCTTATTAAGGTTTTAAACCTACTAAAGGCTGAGAACTATCCCCCCAAAAGGCTACTGGGTTTCCATTCATGCGAAACTTGCATGGCATGTGTACCAGTTTTGTCATCTTCTTGACAAAGTTGTCAATTGCCTGGCCCTGATCATCTATTTGCATGCAACAATTAATGAGATTGAATTTCCTACACACTCCTCCTTCTGCTGCTAGCAGATAATCTAGTGCCAACCTGTTTTGATAGATGTCATTTCTCATCTGAATTTGCTGATGTGCAAGGAGGGTTAGGGTTCTCTTAGTTTCATTGGTAATGCTTTCTAAAACTGCCTGCAATTGGATAATATGGTTTAATATATAAATGGGGGTGCCGTATTCCAAAGATCCATCCTCTGCCCAGGGTGGCAGGTCCATAGTATTGGATTATCTGCTCTGGGGGGCACTCATCATCTTTCCAGTCTCCTATCTGGAGTTCTCTTTACCTAATGTAAGGGCTGTGGAGCTGGGTAGCCAAGCAGTTCTGTTTTCAGAGGCAAGAGAAAAAAGGAGGGCTTTATTGTACCTATTATACAGCTTTCTTCCCAATTTTTGGGAAGACAGGCATGAGCCCTATTTCCACAGATCCATTAAAGTCCATGTGGTGCTACCCAGTCTCTGGCTCTACCTGGGTCCTGCCAGGCTCTAGTTAGCTCAGGGAATCTGGCCAAAGAATTGCTCTCTCTCTGGTTTCCCCATCACACACTCTGCTTGGAGGTGGCATTATAATACCATTGCCCTAGGCAAGTCAGTTCCCTAACTGATTCAGTCAGATCTCCTCCTTCTCTGGCTAAACAGTACTTCCCTATGACAGTATGTTTTAAAATCCATTGGCTGTCATCAGAGGTGTGGGGGTCATTACATTTGCCCTAGCCCAGGGGTCAGGAACCTATGGCTCGTGAACCAGATGTGGCTTTTTTGATGGCTGCATCTCGCTCACAGACAAATCTTTAATTAAAAAAATAATAACGTTAAAAATATAAAACATTCTCATGTATTGCAATCCATTCATTTCCTACCGCTTATGTTCATGGTTGCGGGTGGCTAGAGCCAATCACAGCTTTCCTCTGGGACAACACCAAATTTTTATTGGATAATGCATAATGTACACAGGTCGCTGTGAGGTCAGAAAGTAAACTTCCCTCCTTTTAATCAAGTTGTCAGCTAGCTAATTGCAGAAACCTTTTTGATGAAGAAGATGGCTAAAAGAAAAAAAGATGAGGAGTATAGTACTTTTCAGCAGGAATGAACAGAGGAATTCGCCTTTGTGGAGAGAGCAGGTTCTGCAGTGTGTCTAATATGCAATGATAAAATTGCATCGATGAAACGGTCAAATATAAAGCAGCACTTGGACACATGCCATACTACATTTGCATCGAAATATCCAGCGGGGAAGAGCAGGAAGAAAGCATGTCAAGAACTACTGTGTAGAGTGCAAGCTAGTCAGCAGCAACTCCCTGTTTGGACCCAACAAGGTGACTGGAATTCAGCTAGCTTTGCTGGTGCTTGAGCAATTGTGAGAAATAGAAAGCCATTCACAGATGGGGAGTATGCCAAAACATTCATGCTTGATGTTGCCAATGAACTTTTTGATGACTTTTCGGATAAAGACAAGATAATCAAACGAATAAAAGATATGCCTCTGTTGGCAAGAACTGTTCACGATTGTACCATCATGATGGCAAATCAAATTGAGGCAACATAAGTAAAGGACATAAATGCAGCACCCTTCTTTTCTTTCGCTTTGGATGAGTCAACAGATGTAAGCCATTTATCCCAGTTCAGTGTGATTGCAAGGTATGCTGTCGGTGACACACTACGTGCGGAGAGTCTTGCTGTTTTGCCTATGAAAGAGACAATAGGAGGGGAGGATTTATTCCACTCTTTCACTGAATTCGCTAAAGAAAAAAATCTACTGATGGATAAACTTATTTCGCTGTGTACTGATGGTGCTCCATGCATGGTGGAAAAAAACAGAGGATTCATAGTGCTTCTTTGTGAACATGAAAAGAGACCCATCCTAAGTTTTTACTGCATCCTACATCAGGAGGCACTTTGTGCTCAGATGTGTGGTGAGCAGCTTGGTGAGGTGATGTCGCTGGTCATTTGGGTGGTCAACTTTATTGTTGCCCGAGCTTTAAATGATTGCCAGTTTAAAACACTGCTGGATGAAGTTGGAAATAATTATCCTGGTCTGCTTCTGCACAGCAATGTGCGTTGATTGTCAAGAGGGAAGGTACTCAGCCGTTTTGCGGCTTTTTTGAGCAAAATTCGGACTTTCTTGAAATGAAAAACGTTGAGCATCCTGAGTTAGCTAATACTGAGTGGCTCCTGAAGTTTTCTACTATCTTGTGGACGTGACTGAACATCTAAACCAGCTCAATGTGAAAATGCAAGGCGTTAGATATACAGTCTTATCCCTTCAGCAAGCAGTGTTTGCATTTAAAAACAAGCTGGAACTCTTCATTGCTGACATTGAAACAGGTCGTTTACTATACTTTAAAAAACCTGGGAGAGTTTAAAGGTGCATGCACAGCAAGTGACTCTGCTCAACATCTTGATCTCCAGCAGCCAGCGGGCTTCACATCTAATCTGCAGTCATTCAAAGCACGCTTTGGAGAATTTTGTGAGCACACTCGTCTTTTTAAGTTCATCACCCATCCACACGAGTGTTCAGTGGACAGCTCCGACCTGAGTTACATTCCCGCTGTCTCTGTCAGAGATTTTGAGCTACAAGCTGTTGACCTGAAGGCCTCAGAGATGTGGGTGAATAAGTTCAAGTCACTGAATGAAGATTTGGAAAGACTTGCATGACAGCAAGCAGAGTTGGTGAGCAAACACAAGTGGGGAGAAATGAAAAAACTTCAACCCATGAACCAGCTGATTGTCAAAACTTGGAACGTGCTTCCCGTCACACACCACACACTGCAGCATGTGAGTATTGCTGTGCTGACAATGTTTTTGGCTCTACGTATACATGTGAACAGTCTTTCTCACATCTAAAGAACGTTAAGACCAACCTATGATCACGTTTAACGAATGGAAGTCTCAATGCCTGCATGAAGCTTAACCTCACCATGTATCAACCAGACTACAAAGCCACCAGCAAAACCATGCAGCACCAGAAGTTGTATTAGTGGTAAGTACTTTATTCATCATTGGTTAGCAACAGCATAACAACGTTATTAAAAATAATTCAGAGACTTATTGTGCTTTAAAAGTGTTGGTCTTACATAAAATGCACACATTTACTTGTATTTAGTGTTAAACATATTGTATGGCTCTCAAGGAATTACATTTTAAAATATGTGGCGTTCATGGCTCTCTCAGCCAAAAAGGTTTCTGACCCCTGGCCTAAGGTTTAGTATAAGACAAAGCCTTTCCAACTCTTTTAATACTAAGATCTTTTCAACACTAAGCTTTTCCCCACACTCTTGACTGTTGCATAATGTAGGGTGGTACACTCTTATGAGGAATCCCGTTTATGCCTCAGATGTGTGGCTTTGTATCAGAGACTTTCTTATTTGTATATTGGCTTAAAGGCTTTAATTGTCTACTGCTATATAATAAAGCAAAGACCGGGGGCTCTCTCTCTGATCTTGCCATCAGCATTGAAGAGGCCTCCCGATCCCAACCTCTTTTCTCAGTGAGTCTGTTTTCTTAATTCCATGCTGTTCTCCCTCACGACCTGGAATTACTAGCTGTGCTGGTTTGTGGCACGATAGAATGGCTTCAATTGCAGCAGAGCAACACCCCAGAGGGGCAAAACATTGCCCCCTGGTGGGCATATGCCAGGTGAATCCCGGTCAGAAGTATATGGGAGTCTGTCTATCTGCCTCCACACCCTGCCCCCAGCTTCCCACTTAGGACAAATACAAACTAACAAAAAATATATTTAGTCCAGTAATTACAGAAATTTAAGGCTTTTTACAAACCCATTCACAATTATGAGTAAAGGTAAAATTAATCCCACTAGCTTGGTCACACAATTATGAGTAAATGGGGAACAAGACGAACTCCTAGATCCCTGATACATTCTTGCTCCACTAAGCCAAGTTTTTGTTGATCAGGAAATGGAAAGAAACCCCAGAAAACTCTTGTTGTTTGTGTCTTTCTTGTAAGAAGATAATAAACCCAGTGGTTAAAGAATATAGGGGATTCTTGGATTACAACTGTCTTGACATACAACATTTTGAGTTTACTACACTCACTCCCATAAAAAGTTTTAAAAAATTGAGACGCGAGTGTTTTGGCTTATGCTGTTAGCATCATACTTACAGACTATGTGGGCAAACTAGTTTGGTTGTGTGTGGTAGAAGAATACACAGTACAGTATATTTATGTCCTTTTCCTTTTTCTGTATTTTTACATTCTAGATTATGATTTTACAACTGTGTTAAGACAGGTCATTGACTTAGGCTAAGGGTGTGTTTCGACTTACACCAAAATTTGGGTTATGTCAGTGTCATAGGAACAGAACTGTACCATAACCCAAGGACCCCCTATAGTAACATTTAACTGACTTTCCTTATGTAGCAAGGTCTATTTCTGAAACTATGATTGTTAAATATTTTAAATAAGACCCAACTCAGTATGAAGTATAATTTTCTTTGTCATGATTTAAACATACTGATATAATTGTAGATCTCAAAGTAATTTTTATTTACACACAAATAATATATAAATTCTTGATTCCTGAAAGAAATTTTTTTTAAGCATTACAGATAAAATATAAAGCTTCTTTGGCTAGTACCATCACTCCTGGCCTTTTCTCTCTTTGCAGAGGTAAGATCAATGATCAGTTTGGTGTTTTTCTTTCGATGATTTCTCTGCCTTTTCATTTTTATAGGTAGAGAAAACCAAGAGGGCTGTGTATGCAGGTATTTACATATTTTTCTTGTGACTTAGCTTATTCCTGAGCTTGATGGTATGCTTCTTGGACCAGAAACCACTTCTACTTGGTTTGACTCTACTACACTCTCCACACCACTCCTGCACCTGGCCTACAGTTGTGGAGGCGTGAGGGAGAATGGTGAGGAAGAGGTAATTAAAACTTGCTCTTTGAGAGAAACAGTTGTACAAAATTTTATTCAAGCAGAGTTAGTAACAAGTCTAGAAATAGTTTCAGATTCCAAGTTTCAAAATCACCCCACCTCAGCCAGTGGAAATCAAATATTTTTTAATGAATTTTTTACAATACCTGGAGCTTTAAGCTTGAAACAAAGGAAAGAACATTTCTTTAGATTCTCTTCAAAGAATTGAAACATTACTGAGGAAAGTCTTTCTGTTGTCTCTTCATCTGCCTTATGCCTCATGGTCCACACTTCTAGATGTTCTCATGAACTGCTTTTTCAGAAGCAGATGTGAGAGAAGACTCCTGTCCTTCATTTCCATGGAGACACCTTCGGGGGTAGTTATATCCATTCAGCCGACCTCTGCCTTGGCTCTGAAACCTTCCTCAGTGTCTCCTTCAGTGGTTTAGAAAAGGCAGGGAGAAATGTTTGTGGTGTTTCCAAAACAACCTAAAAGTTCTTTGTGCCTGAAGGAGCAGTATGTGTCCCCAGACACATATAGAAAAATTCTATCTTTTCATTAAACCATTCTATTTTCTTTCTATCTTTTTTCCTCTTTCCTCAAAATGGCACCTGGGGTGAGGCCCATATTGGGTGCCCACGGCAGGGATACTGCTTGGGTTTCTATTCTTCCCAGTGCTTTCCAAAAAGCCCTGAAAAATACAATTTATGGCTGGTGTGTGTGTGTGTGTGTGTGTGTGTGTGTGTGTGTGTGTGTGCGCGCACGCGTATGTGACTCTATCACAGACCCTGTCTTACTATTTAAGCTTCTCTGATGTTTGCCCACATCTGGAATGTGATTGACTTTATACTCAATTCTCAAGGCACCATGCCCTTGGTTATGGATTCTTTTATTTTTTTAAATTTTTATTCTTTAATAAATAATGATGGTTAAATAAGCTTTGGGATCAGTCTCTCATCAATTTTTCTCCATCTTGGAATGACCTGGTTTCAGTTTGTTCCTGTTGTTAACTTTGATCATGTGCAGAGTGGAAGCTCTGGTGAGAGGACCTAGGGGCTTATCAGCCTGTGATACGGGCTTCTACTTCCTTCCTCCACTTGGGATTTTCCCTAACTCCTTTCTATTCTGCCTCACTGGGACATACTCGGTACATACTCAGGTGAACCTTGAAGACAATATGTTAAGCAAACAAAGCCAGACATAAAAAGGTTATGTATTATTTGATTCCTTATCCAGAGACAGGCTGTTCCACATCACTGAGGCACATAACCCTGGGGCCAGGGACCTCTCCAGCTAGATAGCTCAGCTCTGCTCCATGCCCAGTTGCCACTGCCCTGGCCTGTGCCAGTCTGCTCCTGTGCTGCTCTGCTCCACTCAGACAGCAGAGATCTTCTGTGTCTCATCTTTGGTGTTTCAGGTTCAGCCAGGGAAACAATCTTTGACCTTCAGTGGAAAGGAAAAGTGTGCTCTGTTCCCTTTATCTTGAGAGGAAGTAGTAGAGTCCCCACTTAGCTGAACTTCCATCTTCTCATAGAGGCCTTCCTTGGTGGTTTGAGTCTGTATGGAATCTGGCATCATCCCCTACTGTGTCTGTCATTGCTTGTTCCCATTACATTGCTCTTATTCCTTAAGCATGTTAGACATGACCATGTTGTGCTCTTAACCTATGCTCTTCCTTCTGTTGGAATGCTCTTCCTAGTAACCATGCATGGCGTCTTTTCTCACTAGCGGCTCTCTGCTCATGTCATCTGACCTTACATATTTTTTTTTTTTAGAGGGACAGACAGTAAAGGAGATGAGAAGCATCAATTCATAGTTGTGGCACTTTAGTTGTTCATTGATTGCTTTCTCATATGTACCTTGATGGGGGCTCCAGCTAAGCCAGTGACCCCTTATTCAAACCAGTGACCTTGGGCTCAAGCCAGCAACTTTGGGCTTCAAGCCAGTGACCGCTGGGCTCAAGCCAGCGATCATGGGATCATTTCAATGCTTAAGCTGGTGACTTTGTGCTCAAGCTGGTTGAGTTTGTGCTTTAGCCAGATGAGCTCATGCTGAAGCTGGTGACCTAGGAGTTTTAAACCTGGGACCACAGCATACCAGGTCAATGCTCTATCCACTATTCCATGGCCAGGCTGAGCTTCCTCTTTTAAATGAGAACACTCTCACTTCCCCTGACTCCTTATCCCCTTTACCCTGTTTTTTACTTTCCCTAACATTGGTCCCATCAGACATACTATATAATTGTTTATTTGTTGTTTTTTTTCTTTTCTATTTTCTGCACTAGAACTGCTTCATGAGAGCAGGGGCTGCTCTATTCCTTACACCTAAAAAATGCCTATCAGGTAATAGCACAACAAATATTTGTTAATGAGCAAATCAGTGACTTTAAGTATCATAATCTTGCCTTTTTTTTGTTAATTCTCAGCAGTCCTCAGCCCCAGCCCCAATCCCAAGCAATGCATCCAGAAATTGGCTTCTGTCACCCAAATAAGGTTTTCAACATTTTCAATGAGGACATGCTATATAGGAGAGGTGGGAAAAAGTCAGGACAGCTTAAAATAATGAAGTTTTTCAAATTGCAAACTGCTGATTTTCTTTTCTTTGGAATAATTGATGGTGGATGATCCAAAGACAGACTAAGAACATGGCTCTTCATGACAATCAGGCTAGAAATCCAGTTTTGAGGGTGAGTGCTGGTTAACCCCTAAGACAGCAGGTCCGTGGGCCATTTTCAGAACCTGTAATCTTTCCCTTTTTAACAGTTGCCATACCTGTTTTCTGTGCTATGCCCTGCTAGGGCTGTACTGAAGCACTTGGCAAGGGTTCACTGATGATGCCTCCATCATTTAACTGCATAGTCTCCAATTGTTTCATGAAGATGACTTGTCTCCTCAACTATATTGTAAGCTACTTGGGTCCGGAGATCAAGTTTTATTCTTAATGACTTAACACTTGAATGGTGCTTGGTGCTATTAGTCATTACTTATTTGTTAGTTTTTCCATATCCTATCATATTATATAAAGGGTTAAAAGTTACTAATGGTGAAGCCACAGTGTATGGTCATAACTGCTTATTGATTGGCTCACTAATGATGGAAACTCTTGGGAGAATCAAACTGACCCTGAGGACAGAATGGACTTGGCTGTTGGGAGCTGCATTTGGGTCCTTCATGTGAAATTCAGAGTCAGGAGTGCGGTATCTCTGACTGATGTCTCAATTAATCCATGGGTCTTCTTCTCTTTATCTTAATCTAGATTCTGATAAACATATTCCTGTCATTACAAGTAAAATTGGAAGCACATATTAGTGTATATAAACTAAAGTATGTTTTTATTCACTATTTACCATATAATCTTTAAGAGGGAGAGAAGACTTAGTTTTAGTCTCTTCAGATAGATTTGAAGGTGCTTACAATAAAACACATGGACAATAAGCTAGTAAAACAACAACGACAACAACAAAAGGGAATTAGAACTAGGAAAAAGGAAAATTCAGATCCACCAACCATTAGGGCGGACACAACTGTTGTTATTACACTTCAAGCTTTCTGGCTATAGTTTCTAAAAAGAACATCATCACTTATATAGCCCTCATGATAGGAAAGTAACATGTCTTTTTTTTTTCAGTGAGGAAAGATAACATGTTTTAGAATTAAATTCTAAAGAGAATGTCTCACGTGGGACTTGATAAGGGTGAACACCTCATGATAAAATGAATAAAATTTTCAACAACATTTTGACAGTCAAACCAGTAATGAATTTCATGTCTATTTTGTGTAGTTTTGACAGAAATTGAGAATGTGAATGGGGAATTGTTATTTATTGGGTACTAAAAAATCGGGTAGGTGACTTTAAAACATAACTCAGTGAAGGCAATTCTGAAGTGGAGATTGATGTGTCCTCTTATGTGGCTTTCTCAGGGTTTTGTGCAGAGCAGTGGAGGTTTATGCCTTGTACACAGTCATCTGTACACTGCTCCCCCAGCAGGTGTGTGAGGCTGTTCCCCTTGATGAGCACAGAAGTGTGTTGGTGCTGTCTCAGCTCTTCGGAGGAGGTGGATCTGCAGACTACGAACCAGAAAAGCAGGTGTCAGGCAGGGTGACATTATGAAAACTAAGGCACTGAAGCAGTTTTCTCACCTGGGTAGAAGACTGCATATCTCTGCATGGAGACGGGCCACAATGGCGCTTTTCCTCATAATTAGAATTCTTGACTTCCTACACTGTGGTAATGTGTCAGGAATGACTGAATGCAGTGTGCACTTTCATGTGGATCATGGATATATAGATTTAAGAATGTAGTGATTCTGACTGGCTTTGGGAAACTGGCCTCCGCCAGCCCTATTTGAAGGCTTTGATCACTATTTAATAAATTGTCATCATCAATGGGTGTGTCACAATTCCTGGCAATACCCAGGGGCACTAGCTAAGAGACTATTACAATGATATTGGTATTTATTTACTTATTCAACAAATATTTATTGAAATTATTGTATACATCTGGTGCTAAGCTCTATGTTTATGCAGAATGACAAGACGTGGAAGTGGTGAATATTGCTATCAAGAAGCTTATTGTTTGATAGAAGAACTAAAACAAGCACACAAATATCTGTAATTCAGGGAAGAAAATTATTTTAAAAAGAGGCATAAGTAAAAACTATAAAGTTAAGGGAGGGCAACATCTGTTTTGCTGGGGGCATTATAAAAGGTTAAAGTAATATTCTATAGCAGCACTTCTGCCTGCCTCTGCCTTCCTGCTCCCTTGGCCTTCACTATCATACTGGAATTATCTTGTTTATTGTTTGTTTCCTATTATCTCTCTTTCCTTATTTAGATAACAAACTCCAAGATAAAGAGTACTTGTCACTGTTGTATCTTATGCTTTACCAAATACTTGGAACAAACATGGATATTTTTCAATAAAATCTTGGAATGAGCCTGACCAGGCAGTGGCGAAGTGGATAGAGCCTTAGACTGGGATGCAGAAGACCCAGGTTCGAGACCCCAAGGTCGCCAGCTTGAGCAAAAAGCTCACCAGCTTGGACCCAAGGTCGCTGGCTCGAGCAAGGGGTCACTCGGTCTGCTGAAGACCCACGGTCAAGGTACATATGAGAAAGCAATCAATGAACAACTAAGGTGTCTCAATAAAAAACTGATGGTTGATGCTTCTCATCTCTCTCTCCATCCTGTCTCTCTGTCCCTATCTATCCCTCTCTCTGACTCTCTCTTTGTCTCTGAAAAAAAAAATCTTGGAATGAATGAATGAATGGAGTGGTATTGGAGTTTGGTCCCATAAAATAAGCAGGATTTGCACATAAATCTGTAGAGAGGATGGAGAGACAGTACTTTAGGTGGAGGCAACCTGAAGTGGTATATGGAGTAGAGAATGAAAAATGAATCTAAATATGGGTTTATGAAAGACCCTCTTGAGATTCTATAGTGAACTAGATAGGGAGACTAAAGTAGAGGAGGCAAATGATGAGCCTTTGAGGTTGGTTCAAATAGGGATAGAAAGAATGACAGAATAAAGAAACTGAGAAAGCAAAGCAGTTTACTAGGGAATGATTGGCAATCTCAGGGTCATATCTGGTGAGCATTTGTATAGACTGGATTGAAGTGCACAGTCAAGTCTGAACTAGGTGAATTAAGACTCATCCATGTAGAAAAGATAATAGTACTTTGGGCAAAGGATAGGTTGTCAGAGGGAGAAATTCTAGAAAAAGAAAGGCCTTGGAAAGAGCCCACAATCTTGGGAACTAGATACGAAAGATCCAAGAGAGGTGGGGAAGGACCAGTGAAGTGTTTCAGGGAGGTAAAGGCACCAGTGTCAACTGCCACAAAGAAGTAAGACACATGGAAGTTAAAAGTCTTTAGACTTGTCAGTTGGATAGCAATGTCTTCTTCAAAGAAAAAATTTTTGTAGGATGGTAGAAAAACTTGCCCTGCATTAGGGATAGAATGAAGGCCAGAAAGAAGTAGAGAATAAATTAAATTATTGCTAGAATTTTAAGAGATTGTTTATAGATAGATAGTTGACCCTTGAACAAAGCAGGGGTTAGGGGAAGGTGACCACCTCCACAGTCAAAAATTCATGTATAATTTTTGACTCCCCCAGAATTTAACTACTAATAGTCTATTGTTGATTAGAAACCTTGCCAATAGGATAAAGTCAGTTAACACATATTTTGTATGTTATATCTATTATATGTTATATTATTACAATAAAGTAAGATAGAGAAAATAAAATGTAATTGAGAAAATACATTTATTGTACTATATGTGGTTATTAAAAAAAAAGGATGTGTATGGAACGATGCTTGACTTGGGACATGAACCCATAATATACAGATGATGTATTTTGGAATTGTGCATCTGAAACATATATAATTTTTTTAAAAACCTATATAATTTTATTTAACAATGTCACCCCAATAAATTCAATACTTTTTTTTAAAAAAAAGAGAAAAAAATATGTGTATAAGTGGACCCATGCAATTCAAACTCAACTCATTCAAGGGTACACACACACACACACACACACACACACACACACACACACACACACAGTGTGTCTGTAAAGTCATGGTACACTTGCTTTTGCTTTCCTGTGACCGGTCAAAAGTGAACCATGACTTTACAGACACACTCTGTGTGTGTGTGTGTGTATTTAAATATATAGTTGATATCATGTTGTAAGCACAGAATGGTAACATGCTTTTCCACATAAGGAGTTTTCCATATGAGTGCAGATTTTTCATAACTGCATATTTTAGAGACTGTATAATAACCATCAATGGAATATTTGATAATTTTCATAACTTACTTCCCTATTAGAAATTTGATTTTCTGTGCATTTTATTATTATAAATAATGATATTGTGGACATCTTTGTAAAGGTTATCTTTCTATTTTAGATTATTTCTTGAGGCTAGAGTTAAAAGTAATTACAAGTTTTAAAATAGCATTTATTTTTCTGATTGCAAATGTATCACATTTTTATTATAAAAACTCAAAACAAGAAGTAAATATCATTTATAGTCACTCTAATTAATAACCACTGTTAAGATTTTGGTCTCATATCCCACCTGTTTAACCACCTATTAATCTTTAGAGAATTATACTTTATCTATCACTTTATATCATTCATAGCTTAGTATCTCATAAATCCTTTCTCATTAACTAAATAATATCTTTCCTCATAATTTCTTTCTTTATTTTCTTTTTACAGGGACAGAGAGAGAGTCAGAGAGAGGGATAGATAGGGACAGAGAGACAGGAATGGAGAGAGAGATGAGAAGCATCAACCATCAGTTTTTTATTGAGACACCTTAGTTGTTCATTGATTGCTTTCTCATATGTACCTTGACCGTGGGTCTTCAGCAAACCGAGTGATCCCTTGCTTGAGCCAGTGACCTTGGGTCCAAGCTGGTGAGCTTTTTGCTCAAGCCAGATGGGCCCGCCCTCAAGCTGGCGACCTCAGGGTCTCGAATCTGGGTCTTCTGCATCCCAGTCTGACGCTCTATCCATTGTGCCACTGCCTGGTCAGGCTTTCCTCATAATTTCTAATGATTTTTGGCATTCCTCAGTATCTAGTAACCATAACATGGATAAACATTCCTGTAATCATGGACAGGTTATTTTTTGTTGTTGTTGTTGCTATCTTTAATATGTGATGAGTAATATCTTTGTAGATGTGAATTGTCTCATGTCTCTTGCTCATTTAAAAGAATTTTTTTTTAAAGATAGGAATATTCATTCATGTTTGTAGGTAGAATAAAACTATCTGAAAATGTTGAGGAGGAGAAAAGAAAGGGGATTTTAGATTCTGGAAGAGGTGTGAGTTGAAGCGAAACACAATTGAGCCTCAAAAGAAGACTGCATTGGGAGATGGGCACTTTGGCTTTAGGAAACATTATGTGGTAACTATTTTATTTCTTTTCTGTGTCATTTCTAAGCTTTGAGAGCATCATCCTTTAGTTATAATTCTTTTAAGAAAACAGAAATCACTAAGATTGTTTTTGTTTCTGATAAATGTTTTTAAGGCTAGATAGAAAATCAAAGGAAAAAATGAACCAACAGAAGGTACTCATCTGTTAACTTCAATACAAAACCCTTAGCAAACCATATGGGTAAACATTTTGGACACTTAGTGGATGTTTAATTATATAAGAGCTTCTTTTAAAAATTTTTTTATTGATTGATTTTAGACAGACAGGAAGAAAGAGAAAGACACAAGAACAATGATTTATTCCTGTATGTGCTCTGACTGGGGATCAAACTGGCAACCTCTGGGCTTTAGAGTGATGCTCTAACCAACCAAGCTATCTGGGCAGGGGTTGGTTGTAAGAGCTTCTTATGGAATCAAACATACTTGAGATTTGTATTTTCTTTTTTCTTTATAATTATTCTGATTGCTTATTTGAGCCAGACCCTATGAATGAGTTGGGTAGGGAGTGAGATTTAACAAAAGTTTGTTGAATGAATAAATAAATTAATGAATACATGGCATAGATTTAGTTGCAACTGGACATGAGTAAAGAAAGTCATGAATTACTTTAATTGGGTAGTAATATCATAATTGTTTTAAGTTATAGTGATGTCTGAGATTATTTTAAGGGATGAAACTTTGGGATAAACTTGAAATCCATGTGGAAAATACCAAGAAGCAGAATAATCTACAACTATGAATGAATGATCTTTTATGATTATAAGATAGTATTGTGGAGTCTCATACTTCTTATTGCCACATTATAAAAAGCCAGTGAATTGATTAAAGAAATTGGCATCTGTTAAAGATATGAAAGGGATTTTTCCATTTTTACTGACAGATAAATTGTGATAAATTGTCTCTTGAGAAAGTCCACTTTTAACATTTGGCAGTAGCATCATATGGTAGGATGTTTGGTGTAACATTTCTTTGGTAGTAGCTCCCACTGCTGAATGCTGTTATTTGCTTTTGTAAAAATTTAGGAAGGGGATTTAAAGGATTATTAATCTGTATCTGAATGTGTACATGTGAGAGTAGAGGGTGATCAAGAGGAAAGAAGTTTAAGATATGTTGAGATGAACTTCTCCTGGGATAACGATAAGGATACGTTGCTTTGTAGTGCTCACCTTCCTTTGTGGGCTGGCTTCTCTCTCTGAGGGTGACCTTGCTTAGCTTCCAGAACCTGGGGAGCTGATGTTTGCTGTGCAACAGTAGAATCCTTACCAGGCAAAAGTTCCCTTGTGTTCTATTGTAATGCTTAGCTGTCACTGAAAAAGACAGGACAACCTGATATCTCATTGCTGAGCTGGTCATTGCAGAGCTCTGGACCTGATACCCTGGTTGTCTGAGCTTGATTTTGATGCTCTTCTTTGGTTATGTCTGTTTGCTGCAATATCTTCTCCTGCGGGTACCTGTATAGTGGACTGGAACAGACTGTACCTCTCTCTGCAGAACAGGGCCCTTGGGTCCTCTGAGTCCTCTCTTCAAGGACTGACTGGGGGACTGAAGAATCATGTCCCTTCTTGACTGAATTTTGTTGGTCTTCACCTTCTCCTGTCAGACCTTGGGGGCTTATATCCTCTTCCTCCAAAGTGACAAATTTCTCTGTTACAAGGTGTGTCTGTGCCTCCGGGTGTTCATCGAACTCTACAGCTGAGCCTAGGCCTTTAGTTCCTGAGCCGGGAATCTTGCACTCTTCTCCACTGGGCTGTTCCTCTTCCTCAGTGAGCTGCTCATTCTCTTCTCCCACTGCCTTCTGAGTTTTGTTTTTCTCACCCAACGTTACCTGTTTCTGGGAGTCTGGGTTATTGTTGTGACTTTCTTGCACAAACTTTCCTAGTGAGTCTACTTGACTCTGGGAATCCCCTTGCATGGGCAAATCACTTGTCTCAAAGCTGTTGTGATCATCTTCTGGAGTCAGGCTGTTGGGGGTTTCAGAAGACCCTTTATTATTCCGTGTGACTGCTGGCTCAGGATCTTCCCCCCGATAATCATCATCTTCGACTGGCTTGTCATGAGTCTTAGTGACACTTTTATTGTTTCCTCTAGACTTGTTCTCAGGTGTTGACAACTCCCATATTCTTTCTCTTGCTCCTGATGTCCCTTCTGCTGCAGGGGTATCTTTGCTGCTCATAAGTGCTTGTGCTTTCCCTTCCTCAGTGTCTCTTGCTTCTTCTCTTTCAGTTTCAGCATGACTCTGATGTTCTCCTTCTGAGCTTAACTCTTGTGTCTCAGACCTTTCTTCAGCATCCTCTTCTTTTGATGATTCTTGTAGCTCCTGATACTTCCCATTATGTGCTTCATCTTCCAGGGTTAGTGGCCAAGCCTTTCTCTCACTTTCTTCCTGTCCTACTGCTTCCTGGGCCATAGAGCCTCTCTCCTCTTTCTTTTCAGTTTCCACATCAAGTGTTTCTGTAACATTTCTGCTATTCCCTTGGACTGGCAGGTTGTCTGTTTCATGTTCTTTTTCTGGTGCTAGAGGTTCTCGAGTCTCAGGTGTTCTACCATCACCCTCAAGTTTAGCTGAGTTCTTTGTCCCAGGTCTTGTCCTGCCAGTATCCTTTCCCAGTTCTTGAGCTGCAGCTGTTCTACTATCATCCTTAGGATCAGTTGATTTCTGTCTCTGAAACTTTTTCCAGGCAGAATTTTTTTCTGGAGGGTCAGTACATGCTGAACTTGGTTTATCTTTTCCTTGTAGTGGCTGTTCTTGTGCATCAGAGTGTTCCTTAACACCATTTTCTGCTGCAACTTCTTGATCTTCATGTGCTCTCTGTGTTGTTTCTTCTGATGGGGATCTCTGGGTTCCCAAGTTCCCTTCCTGTTCTCCAGTCTGATCTCTTGTCTTAGTGCCACTTTGCTCTCTTGCTGGTTTCTCTCCTTCCCTGGGAATCTCCTTATCCTGTCCCTCCTCCCCCTTTGTGAGACTGCTGGTCTGTTCTGATCCTGCTGTTGGTTTATTTGTCTCAATTTGGGTCTCTTTGTCTCCTGTTGCTTGTATACCTTGGGTTACTTCCTGGCTCTGTTCATCTACTTCCAGGTGTTGGTTCTCAGGGTCATGGTGCTGAGATTCTTCTCCTGGTAACTTGTGAGTCTTGGTGTCTCCCTGTGGGTCCACCCACTTATACCCCCTTTCTTCAGGGCTGAGCTGAGCTGATGACTCAATTTCTGAAGAAAACACTACTTTGTCTTGAGTTGGTGGAGTTTCCTCTGTCCTCCAGCCAGTTCTACTGGTTGCCTGGAGATCCATATCTCCTGGCTTCTCTTCTGGTTTAGACACTTGTCTTGATTCTGAATTTAATAATGACTTCATGTCAAGATAATGGAGGTTCAACAAGTTGAATATTGTAAGAACAAATTCATCAAAACTGATGGTGCCATCACTGTCAACAGCCAGAAGATTCAAGTTTCTCTCCACAGCATGAATGACACCTGGCTGCATGAAAACACATTGAGAAATCAATTGCTTTACAAGGGCCCAAGTGTCATGAGAGTCTGCTTGTCTCTCAGGAATACTCATTTCTTAACCATGTTCCTCAGGCACTGGTGAAATTTCTGCAAACAGAATTTTTTGATTCTGGATGCCATTTTCATGAGAGAGCAATGGCTAAAAAGGAGCATTCATATCACTTATGAGTTGCATTCAGGTACATACTGGCTCATGACTCCTCTCAAAAGCCTACTTTGCTGAAGCAATAGTCCCAGTAAGGAGTCTCATTTTTCTCCATAAGATTGGCTAAGCAACACAGAGTAGGGAGCTGAGACTGAAAAAAAGTTGTTCAAAAGGTAGCAAAATGCTGAGAGCTGGTAACCAGGTGTAAAATGGGCAGGGATCACTTACGCCTGCCCTGCTTGGATGATGGAGAAAGGGCAGATGGAGAATGATTTGCACAGCTCTGTGAGCACCTCACCTGAAGAATGTCTCCAACTTCATCCTGGATGAGCCGTTTCAACTGTCTGCAGGTCAGCGTTGCCTCATCACCATCCTCCCTGGCATACTTATGGAAAGTCTCGATTACACAGAGGATGTCTCTCAGGAGCCCAGGCATCTTGACAAACTCTGGAGACTGTGAGAAAGAATAAAGAAAACTCATTTCTCAGGATGGATCTTTCAGGAAAGAAATACGATCATCCTTCCTGACTTTCCCTCAGTTTCACTGGCATCATTTGCTCTATTCTGTATCTTAAAATATTGTATTTGAATTTCAAGAGTGATTTAGTTTTGCACCAGATAATGTGGTGAGATCAGATCTAGCACAGAAAAGTATTAGGAGAGATACTACACCCTATCCGTTGGAAAATAGCAACACTTGCATGTTTAGAGAAAGCTTTACAGCAAAAAAAGGGTGGAAAAAGAACTCAAATAGCAATAGTGAAATGCACAAATAAAGCCAACAGACTGGGACAGAGCCTCCCAGTCTCATCTGACAGTACTCACTTGTTTTGCTTCCACCTTGGCTCAGTCTAACTCTTCTGGTTAGGGATGTGTAACTTTTGAAGTTAGGAAAGCTTGTAGGGAAAAGAGAAGTAAGACCAAGAAAATCAACCACTATGTATGCAGGCCAAATAATTTTTTTTTTTTTTTAACCAAGAAGACATGGCTCAGTTAACTTATTGGTAAAATAAACAAATAGAGTCCTAATCTCTCAGTCAATACCTATCATCTAAATAACTCTGTATTTTTAATTTAATATAGGCCTGAGTTCTGTGTCTTAAGTAGTGTTCATGGCTATGTCATAAAATTGTTTATATATTTTAAAAAAGAAAATCAAAGAAATTCTGGAAGCAAAGGATGCATTTGGGTGGCTGGAGCTCCCAGTTTAGTACCATTAATAGTGGTTGACTTAGACTGCTTTTCTTAAATCTTTATATAATCTCACATAGAAGCAAAGTGGCAGCAAAGATCCTAAGTATGCTCAAGCAGGTACTAGGAGACTTACCTTGTTCACGAGTGAGAGCAAGTGGGATGCGGGACAGCTGGTTGTGAGCTGATGGCAGGCACCGACACCTTTTATCGAGTCTCTAATTGCATAGTTAGGAAAGAGACACCCTCCGGGTCTAATACCCTGATTCATTACCACCAAACCCAGTCTCCCTTACTTCTCTGTTGCCAGATTGTTTTACTTTTATTTCCTTCTTTAGGCAATTTCTGTTAAGTCTTGGCTTTACACTCATTCAAATGAAGGAAAAGGTATCTTTGTCCATTTACTGAATTTTGAAGGTTAAACTTTTGATGGCTGTTTGGAAATGGTGTTGGCTTTTTCTTTTTGTTTTTAACCTAGGACCCAATTACATTTCTGTTTGACAAGTCATAGGGCTAGCAGGAATCTCAGAAGTCATCTGATTCCTCTCTCTAATCACAAGATGAACTGTATTTAACCCAGCCCACATAGATGGGTGTTAATCGTGTGTTTAAAAATAGAGGCCCCATGTAGCCATGTGACAAAGGTGGAGATACCTGTTGATTCAGGCGTTTCAATGGTCTGCTCTTCTTGCTTAGAGGCAGAGTTAGAAAAAATAAATCTCATTCTGGGTGTGCAGAACTTTGCTTACCTAAGATGTGCTATTTTAAAAATTGTGATTGATATCTGCTCTTTAAAGGTACTTTTATAATCCAAGGAGCTAGAAATGATCATTTATATTAATGTGTTCTTTCTTTAAAGGGGAAAGGAAGACAGAAACCATCAAGCTGAGGACAGGTAGGAGTGAGCCTGAGATACTCAACTGACAAATGTTTTATTTCCTCCTAGATCTGGGTCCCTCTTAGTAGAGAATATTTAATTAATAGGAGAATTAGAATTAGTTTTTTAAAAAGATATTTAAAAAGAGAATAAATTGTATTTTAAAGCATTCTTGCCAGCTTGTAAAAGGACATAAGAAATAATCCATAAAAACAAATGTAAAAAAGACAAAGACCAAGATAATGGAAGGGTAAGGATGGAGGTAATTATATGAGAAGACTGAGACTAAGGAAAACACTGACACTGATCAGCACCTTGTTTGACCTTGCTGATAATCAAGGCAGGTATAAGGAAACTGAAGGTTGGGGTGGTGGGAAGGAATCCACATTGATAGTTTCTGCCTTTAAAGAATTTCTTTTCCTGAAAATTGATATTGGCATGTGAAAGTCATTTTAATTTCATCATCAACATCCCCTCAGTACCAACTATTTCTCAGACACTTTATCAGGCACTAGAACAGGCATGGACAACATAAGGCCCGCGAGCCGGATCCGGCCCACGTAATGAGTTTATGTGGCCTGCGATTAAATTTTTAACTTTCCCTGCTACTTTAAAATCTCAGCTACTCAGAAGCGAAAGCTTCTTTGATTATTGGAAATTGAGATATTTAAGAAGATAGTGATACATGAAAAGAATTCTGCATGTGACTAATCTAGGGTTAACTTCCAATAATTGGTTGAATGGATTCGCTATACTTCTTTATTTTTTAAAAAAATTTCATTATAAAGATTTACAACTCTTGTATTCGTCTGTACTTGATATGAACTGTTTGATGTTTAGCAGTGATGTGAAACCCATATTCTTTTAGGCAGAGTTTGCCAGTGTGCACTCAAGGTCAAACAATTTGTTATTTTTCTGGTCAAGTGTGCTGAATCAAGTGACATTGTAGCATAGACAATAGCTGCAGTTGATAACTGAAAACGTGTCCGGGCTGTTTGTAAAACAAAATAATTGTTTTATTTGCGATATAACCCCTTCAAACTCATTCTATTAATTATTGTTTTGATTGATTGCGGTACAGTTTGGATATTTATACGGTATGTAGTTATATTTTTATTAAAATAATATTGTACATTAAAAATTTTTTCACTCACATTTATTCATAAACAAATTACATAGTAAAATTTTGTTTACTTAAGTGAATCGTTTTTATATTTAACATTTTTTAATTTCAATAATTCGTCTGGCCCATGAAAAAAGTCTTTCTAATCTGGCCCGGGGGCAAAAGCTGTTGGCCACACCTGCACTAGAGTGTTTAAAGTTGAGTAAGTTATGTCTTCTTGACCTTGCATTCACAGGCCAGTCTCTTGAGAAATGATTGAAGAAAACTGAGAATGTTCAAGGCTGACTTGAAAAGAAAGACTGAGGAAAGACATAATAGCTGGTTTTAAATGTCTGAAGGATTTTCATGGGGATGAGAAGTGAGATGAGAAGAGAAAGGAATGAATGTTCACATAACGCTTACTGGCACATGAGGAGCTTAGATGGGCTGTCTTACTTAAGCTCCATAGTCTCTTTCAGGTATTTATCCTCTTTCAACCTATAAGGAAGCTACAACTCTTAGGTATTATGTAACTTACCTATCTATGGTCATGTATCCAGTAAATGGCAAAACAAGGATTCAGAGTTGAAATGTCTCAAGAATATACTTGTTTGAGCCCATGGTCTCTCCATTATCTTGAGTTCCATATTCTGTGTAATGCCAGAGGACAAAGCTAGAATTAATGGTTGAAATTTTCTAAAAAGGAAACTTTAGTTCTTATTAGGAACATTTTAAGGAATAGAGTTTTCTGATAATGGTATAGTTTGCTCCTACTGTATTGAGACCCCTGTCACTAGCAATATTCAAAAAAAGGCTGAATCACAATCCATTGGTTAGGAGGTTATAGGAGGAGTCTTGCCACAAGGAGAGGTGAGGCTGAAGTGGCCTACAGTGAAGGACACACTCTTTCAACTCTTCTAAATGTCTATGGTTTTAGGTTATCTTTCCTATTTATAGAGTTAAGGTTGAATCTTGTCTTGTCTTTGAACAATGTAAAGGCTGGCTTCTTACCCTCTTACGGGCATTCAAATTTGTTCAGTGCTTACTCAAGACCGTTTAACTAATAACCATACTTCTGAGTGACAATAACTCAAAGAGATGACAGAAGGAGGAAGAGGATGGCTCTCTATCTAGTGTTTAAAAATTTATTTAAACTGCTATACAATAAATCCCAAACAGTTCTATCATTACAAAAAAAAAAAAGACCCTGGTTGCTCTTTCTTCTAAAAATATCTCTCTTAATGGTTCCTCTGTGATGTCCTCTCTCTCTTATATCATATAGTGATAGTGAAGACAAAGAGTGGTAAAAATAGCTAATTTATATGGGACCATGTTTAAAAGCCTCTGTTTCTTCTTTTTTAAATTAAGTGAGAGCGGGAGAGGCAGAGAGACAGACTCCTACATGCTCCCAAAGCCACAGAGCCATCCTCAGTGCCTGGGGCCAACTTGCTTGAGCCAATCAAGAAGGAAAAGAGAAAGAGAGAGTAAGAAATGGGGAGGTGAGTGGAGAAGCAGATGATTGTTTCTCCTGTGTGCCCTGACCTGGAAACAAACCCAGGACATCCACATGCTGGGCCAATGCTCTACCACTGAGCCAACGAGCCAGTGCCACCTCTTTTGCTTCAAAGGTCAACTGAAGTCTTGAATGAAGTCTCCAAATAAAGCCAACATGATGGCTTCTTTGGAAAAGATGGTTAGTAAAGCAAAATAATTTTTAAAATAATTTTCTATAATAATAGAAAATTTGATTAGCCAAACAATCTCCAGTTTATAGGTATTATTTCATTATCTTTTTACTTACCGTGAATGTAGTAAGATTTTATTTGAAATGATGATGGACTGAACAACTCTATATTCATAATGTCCTTCCTGGAATCCTCTAAAATGAAAATATATCAAACTACATTAGAATTATGAGCAAAACTGGAGGAGAATCACAATTGAGTTTCAATAAATTTATGAAAGTTGAAAAGTGAATGGTAGAATGTTTATGATAGAAGCTAGCACAGAAAGGCACAGCCTGAAATGTATTATGAAGGAGTGACATAGGTGAAGACAGATCTGGGCATCAGAACCTGGAGATGCTCTGGACTGAAAATTAGCAGGTTTAACAGAGATGGGGGTGAGAAGTAAAGCTTTATACAGGGAGGTCAATTGAAAGTTTTTGTAAGGAACTTCTGTCTCAGCAGTCATTCCCATCTCTCTCATCCACTTCAGAAAACAGAACATAGATAGACATCTGGGTACATATTGCCCAATCTTCCCAGTAAAACTTCAATAACTCTTTCCTAAAGAAATTGAACAAACTTTCTAAAATGCTAAATGTAGAGTCATTGAGGGCAGAACTCTATATCTTATTTTATCCTCAGAATTGTATGAGTATATCTGGATTATAGTATAGTAGGTATATATGAATTAGTCAGCAGTATGAAAGAGAAATAACAAGATGAACAGACAAAATGACCCCAGAGGAAATAGATATAATTCAAGAAGCAGAAGTTAAAAACTCTAATTAATATACTCTAAAACAAGACAAGAGTATAGTTGTCCCTTGCCATATCGCGATTCACTTTCGCAGCCTCACTGTATTGTGGATTTTAAAATTGTATACATCTAAGTTTGTATCATGGATTTTTTGCTATATTGTGGGATTTTGTGGTATATAGGTATTTTTATATATTTATTATCTTAATTATTTAGAAAGCATTTAAGAGCATAGGAAGTATTTATAAGAGTGTGGGAAAGGTTAATAACAGTGTGGGAAAGGTTTATAAGAGTGTGGGGAAGATTTATAAAGCCTTAAAAAATATATAAAAAATAAAATAAATATAAGGTCGCTACTTCACAGATTTTTGCCTATCGTGGGGGTTCTGGAACCTAACCTCCACAATAGACGAGGAACCATTGTACTCTAAAGAGCAATCAGAGAATAAATATTTTAGATTAAAAGCCTCTAAGATTATGAAAAGCAATAGACTTTAAAAAAAGTTGACAAAATCTACAAAGCCAATAAGGGGTAAACTCAGCTTTTGCTCTCATCAAAACTTTCTTTCATGTCTTTGTGCCTAACATAACAATATAGACATTCATTGGTTTTCAAGTTTTAGATTCTGTCCACATAAAAAGCATGGTATATTTGGTTGTGATTGAAAATGTAAAAGTATAAGGGATACTGTCAAAAGTTGATAGAAAATGAAAAATAAGTATATTATGTTAAATATACTTATTTAATATACTTAATATAAATATACTTAAGAGTAAATGTAAAGAGGTAACTAACTTTATTAAACAATTCATGAATTGGGCATCATCTGTTCAGTTAACAGAGAGATAGTTTGGGAAGTTATACAAAATGGGAGGCTTTTATAAAAAGGAGGGTGGAGGCAATGAAGTTATTAAAAGAAAATTGAAAGTACATTGGAGAAAAATAAGATTTCAGGGTGAGAACAACTTCTAATTGGGTGAGCTGAGATGTTTTCCATTGTCTGGGCTTGTTACTGGACAAGAAGAAAATCTTCCTTCCTCCTGCCAGGGTACTAAAGTAGATGCACCTTTCTTTTGGAGATGCAAAATAGTCTCTACCTGTTTGGGGTAATTGATGCTAAGTGGTAGTATACAAGAACTCCCTCTACAGGCTTTCCTAACTCCAATTTTAGTTGAGGTTTTCTTTATTAATTTTACAGTTAGAAAGATAACAGATGAGAATAGTGAAACTCTTAAGCATTGAGAAATGGAGAGGAAAGGTAATGTGATTTAAATCCTCACTTGTTATAGTAGAGCTATCATTTAAAATTTATGAATTTTACTATAAAAGTTACCAACAAAATATTTTTTTAAAAATTTTATTTAGATTGGATTGTTTGTCTTCCTCGTGTTGAATTTTATAAGTTCTTTATAAATTTTGGTTATTAACCCCTTATCAGATGTATTGTCCAATATGTTCTCCCATTGTGTGGTTTGTCTTTTTATTCTGTTCTTATTGTCTTTAGCTGTGCAAAATCTCTTTAGTTTGATATAGTCCCATTTGTTTATCCTGTCTTTTATTTCACTTGCCCGTGAAGATAAATCGGCAAATATATTGTTGCTACAGATGTCAGAGAGCTTGCTGCCTATGTTTTCTTCTAAGATGCTTATGATTTCACGGCTACGTTTAAGTCTTTTATCCATTTTGAGTTTGTTTTTGTGAATGGTGTAAGTTGATGATCTAGTTTCATTTTTTTTGCAGGTATAGAAATTTCTCCAAAGAGGACATACAGATGGCCAATAGGCATATCAATAAATGCTCAACATCACTAATCATTAGAGAAATGCAAATTAAAACCACAATGAGATATCACCTCACACCAGTCAGAATGGCACTCATCAGCAAAACAACACAGAATAAGTGCTGGCGAGGATGTGGATAAAAGGGAACCCTTCTGCACTGCTGGTGGGAATGCAGACTGGTGCAGCCACTGTGGAAAACAGTATGAGATTCCTCAGAAAATTAAAAATCGAACTACCTTTTGACCCAGCTATCCCACTTATAGGAATATACCCTAAGAACACCATAGCACTGTTTGAAAAGAAGAAATGCGCCCCCATGTTCGTGGCAGCATTGTTCACAATAGCGAAGATCTGGAAACAGCCCAAGTGTATGTCAGAGGACGAGTGGATTAAAAAGCTTTGGTACATATATACTATGGAATACTACTCAGCCATAAGAAATGACGACATCGGATCATTTACAACAAAATGGATGGACCTTGATAACATTATACGGAGTGAAATAAGTAAATGAGAAAAAAACTGAGAACAGCATGATTTCATACATAGGTGGGACATAAAAGTGAGACTATGAGACATGGACAAGAGTGTGGTGGTTACGGGGTGGGGGAAGGGAGGAGAGGGGAGGGGCACAGGGAAAACCAGATAGAAGGTGACAGAGGACAATTTGACTTTGGGTGATGGGTATGCAACATAATGGAATGATAAGATAACCTGGAGATGTTTTCTTTGAACATATGTACCCTAATTTATTGGTGTCACCCTATTAAAATTAATTAAAAAAATCATTTAGAAAAGTAACTTTAACAGGGTGACATTGATCAATAGAGTACATAGGTTTCAGGTGAGCATTTCTATAGCACTTGAACTGTTGATTATGTTGTATACCCATCATCCAAAGTCAAATCATTTTCTCTTACCTTATATTTGTTCTTATTTATACCCTTCCCCCCACCTCTTCCCCAGTCCTTCAGCAAAATAATTTAAAAAATTTTAAGAGAGTTTTTCTCTGAGGCTAGGATTCAGGTTAAAAAGATGTGAGGTAGGACACTTGGTTATTATTATTATTATTTTTAGGGGAGATAATGAGGCAGACTCCCACATGCCCCTTGACCAGATCCACCCAGCAACCCCTTCTGGGGCTAATGCTAGAGTACCAAGCTATTTTTAGCACCTGAGATTGTCCTGCTCCAACAAAACTATCCTTAACCACCCAGGATCATCCCCAAACCAGTCAAGCCACTGACTACGGGAGGGGAAGAGGGAGAGAGGAAAGAGGGGGTGGGGGAGAGAAGCTAATGGTAGCTTCTTCTGTGTGCCCTGACCAGAAATTAAACCCAAGACATCTATACACCAGGCCGACGCTCTATCTACTGAGCCAATGGCCAGGGCCTTGGTTATATTTTATTTTTTTAAATGTATTCGTGTTAGAGAGAAGAGAGAGAGAAAAAGGTAGAGGAGGATCAGGAAGCATCAATTCATAGTTGCTTCCAGCATGTACCTTGACTGGGCAAGCCTGGGGTCATGAACCAGCAACCTCAGTATTCCAGGCTAACTCTTCATTCACTGCACCATCACAAGTCAGGTGGTTATTTTTAAATTAAGTTAATTGTGGTGACATTACAATTTACCGTATTTCCCCATGTATAATATGCTCCAATGTATAAGATGCACCTTAATTTTGGGGCCTGAAATTTGAAAAAAAAAGTATTACATAAAGTTATTGAACTCAAGTTTTAGTCATCATAAAATTCATACAATTACTCATCACTGTCAAAACTCCCATTTATTAATTTATCCTCATCTGTGTCTGATGATGAATCACTGTCTTTAACAATGAGCGCAAAACAAACGTAAAAAAGGTAATGCAAGTAAAGAATCTACAACCACTATATAAGATGCACCCAGTTTTTAGACCCCAGATTTTTTGAAAAAGGATGTGTCTAATACATGGAAAAATATGGTATATAAGTTTCATGTGTACAATTCTATAATACATTCTCTGTAATTGCATTGTGTGCTCACTACCCATAGTCTAGTCTCACTCTGTCACCATATATTTGACCACCTTCTTCATCCCTCTATCTCCCTTCCCTGTTGGTAACTTTCATACTGTTGTCTGTGAGTTTGTTCATTTGTTACTTTTTGTTTTATATCCCACATATGAATGAAATGATATGGCTCTTGTTTTTTTCCATCTGACTTATTTTGCTTAGTATGATACCCTTAGGAACCATTCATAATGTTGCAAATGGCAATATTGTATATTTTCTTATGGCTGAGTAGTATTGCATTGTATATACATACCACATCTTTATCCAATCATTTGTTGAAGGATGTTGAGGTTGTCTCCATGTCTTAGTTACCATGAATAATGCTCCAATGAACATAGGGGTACATATGTCTTTATAAATAAATGTTTAAAAATTTTTGAATGGACACCCAGAAGAGGGATTGCTGGCTCATGTGATAGCTCTATTCTTAATTGTTGATAAACTTTCATACTGTTTTCCTTAGTGGCTGTGCTAATTTACATTCTCACCAGCAATATATATGGGGTATCCATTTCCTCCACATCTTCTCCAGATTTGTTATTGCTTGTTTTGGTAATAGTGGCCCCTCTAACAAGTGTGAGGCGGTATCATATTGTGATTTTGATTTATATTTTCTTGTAGCTAGTGGCCATTTGTATGTCTTCTTGGGAGAAGTGTTTATTTAGGTCCTCTGACCATTTTTAAATTGGATTTTTTTTTGTTAAGTTGTATGAGTTCTTTATGTATTTTGTATATTAGCCCTGATCAGAGATATTGTTTGCAAATATTTTCTCTCATTTGTTTGGTTGCCATTTTATTATTTTGACTTTAAAAAAAATTATGCTGTGCAGAAACTTTTCAGTTTGATGTAATCCCATTTATTTATTTTTGTGTTTACTACCCTAGTTTTTTGGGTCATGATCATAAAAGCTTCTCAGAGACCAAGGTCCATAAGTTTAGTGACTATGTTTTCTTCTGTACATTTTTGTTTCAGGTCTTATGTTCAAGTCTTTAATCCATTTTGAGTTAAATTTTAATGTATAGTGTCAAATAGCAGTTTAGTTTTATTCTTTTGGCTTTCCAATTTTGCCAACACTATTTATAGAAGAAGCTTTCCTTTCTTTATTGTGTGTTTTTGGTTTCTTTGTCAAAAATTAGTTGTCCATATACATGTGGGTTTATTTCTGGGCTCTCAATTCCGTTTCCTTGGTCTGTGTGTCCATTTTTCTGCCAATACCATACTGTTTTAGTTAATGTAGGTTTGTAGTATAATTTGAAGTCAGGGAGTGTGATGCTTCTGTTTTTTTCTCTTTTTTCTCAGGATTTCTTCGGCCATTCAAGGTTTTTAGTGGCTCTATATGAATTTGGTAATATTTTTGGCTCTATTTCTCTAAAAATACTATTAGTATTTTGATAAGAATTGCATAAAATATATAGATTACTTTAAGTCAGTGGTTCTTAACCTTTTTTGAGGTACTGAACCCACCAGTTTCATATGCACATTCACTGAACCCTTCTTTAGTGATAAATAAAATATGATTTTTTTCCCAAATTCAACGCATAGGTATATGTTTTTTTACTGGTGCACAAAATGAGTCATGCATGAATATCACCTTGCTCAAAGAACAAAACCAACAAAGTGCATGAACTCACAACAAATTACGGTATTACTTTATTCTGGCCTCCACAGCAGAGGCTTCTCCGAACCCCTGAGACTGACTCATTGAACCCCTAAAGTTCGATAGAACCCAGGTTAAGAACCATTGCTTTAAGTAATCTGGCCATTTAAAAATTTTATTGAGTTTTAGAGAGAGAGAGAAATTGGATGGGAAGAAAGAGAGAGAGAATCATCAATTTCTTGTTCCATTTATTTATGCATTTATTAGTTGTTTTTTGTATGTACACTGACTGGGGATTGAACCCTCAACCTTGGTTTACTGGGACAACACTCTAACCAATTGAGTTACTCGGCTAAGGCTGCCATTTTTAACTATCTTTGTTATTCCAGTTAATGAACATGAAATATCTTTCCATTTCTTTGTTTATTCTTCAATTTCTTTCAACAGTGTGTTGCAGTTTTCAGTGGATAGACCCTACACTTCCTTTATAAGTTTATTTCTAGGTATTTTATTCTTTTCTTTGTTTGTTTTCTCTTATATTTTATTGTTAGTTTATATAAACATAATAGATTTTTTAACATTGATTTTGCATCCTGCAACTTCACTGTATTTGTTTGTGTCTAATGGTTTCTTTAAATTTAATTTTTTGTGTAATATTTAAGGTTTTCTCTCTATAGAATCATGTCATCTGCAAAATAATGACAATTTTAGCCTGACCAGGTGGTAACACAGTGGTTAGAGCATTGCCCTGGGACACCGAGGACCCAGGTTCGAAACCCTGAGGTCACCAGCTTAAGCATGGGCTTACCAACTTGAGCATGGGTTCACCAGGTTGAGTACAAGGTTGCTGGCTTGAGCGTGGGATCATAGACATGACCCCATGGATGCTGGTTTGAGCCCAAAGGTTGCTGACTTGAGCAAGGGGTCAATGGCTCAGCTGGAGCCCCCAGTCAAGGCACGTATGAGAAAGCACTCAACGAACAACTAAAGTGCCACAACAATGGGTTGATGAGTCTCATATCTCTCCCTTCCTGTCTGTCTGTCCCTGTCTCTCTCTGTCTTAAAAAAAAAAAATACAATTTTACTTCTTTTCAATTTGGATACTTTTTGTTTTTTCTTTTGCCCAATTGTTTTGGCTAAGACTTCCAGTACTATGTTAAATAATAGTGGTGAGAGTGGACATCCTTGTCTTGTTCCTGATCTTAGTGGAAAAGTTTTCAGTTTTTCACTATTGGGTATGATATTAGCTGAGGGTTTGTATATATGAGCTTTATTATGTTTATAGGCACTTTTCTTCTATATCCATTTTATTGTGTTTTAATTATAAATGGGTGCTGTATCTATTGATATGATCACATGATTTTTATCCTTTATTTTGTTAATGTGGTATATCACATTGATTAATTTGCATATGTTGAACCATCCTTGAACCCCTGGTATGATCCCACTTGATTATAATGTAATATTTTTAATGTATTGTTATATTTGATTTGATGTGTTTTGTTTTAGATTTTACATCTATATTTATCAGAGGTATTGTTCTTCAATTTTCTTTTTGTGTTTGCCTTGCCAGGTTTTGGTATCAGGGCAATGGTGGCTGCATAAATGAGTTAGGATGCATTGCCTTTTCTTCATATTTTTTTTGGAGGAGTTTGAGAAGGCTAGGTATTAAATATTTGAGCTTTTGGTAGCATTCACTAGTGAAGCCACTTGATCTCAAACTTGTCTCTTTTTGGGAGGTATTCATGACTCTTTCACATTCCTTATTGTTAATTGATCTATTTAGATTTTCCAGTTATCTCTGGCTTAATCTAGGAAGGTTCTGTATTTCTAAGAACATATCATTTTTCTAGATTATCAAATTGGATGGCATATCGCTATTCATAGTTATCTTGTGTAGTCCTTTGCATTTTTATGGTGTTCATTGTAACTTCCCTTTCATTTTTGAGTTTGTTTGAATCTTTTTTCCTTAGTGCATCTGCCAGAGGTTTGTCAATTTTATTTATATTTTCAAAAGACCAGATCTTTATTGAATTAATTTTTCTAGTTTTTAAAATTCTTCTTTAGTTTTTATTATTTTCTTTCTTTTACTGGTTTTGAGCTTCATTTGTTCTTTTTCTAGTTCTTTAAGGTAAATGGTTGTTAATTTGGGATTTTTTGTTGTTGTTATTATTGTTACTGGAGGTGGGCCAGTGATGCTATAAACTTCTTTTTATTGCTTTTGCTGCATTCCCCAAATTTTGATATGAGTTCTCATTCTTGTTTGTCTCTAGGTATCTTTTGATCTATTCTTTTATTTCTTCATTGATCCAATCATTATTCAGTAGCATGTTGTTTAATCTCCACATATTTGTGGCTTTTCCAGCTTTCTCTTTGTAGTTGATTTCCAGTTTCAAAGTGTTGTGGTTGGAAACTATGCTTGGTATAGTTTCAGTCTTCTTAAATTTGTTGACACTAGTTTTGTGCCTTAATATATGGTTTATCTTGAGAATGTTCCATGTGCACCAAAAAAAAAAAAAAGTATATTCTTGTTCTGAGGTGAAAGCATTGTAAATGTTAATTAAATCCATTTGAACCAATGTGTCATTAAAGACTGATATTTCCTTACTGATTTTCTGATTGGATGAGCTATTCATTGCTGTCAATGGGGTATTTAAATCTCCTAATATAATTGTTAACAAAGAGTTCTCAAGAAAGCCAGGAAAGAGAAGATGTTAATCTATAAAAAATACAGATTTTTATAATTAGAATATTAACAGATTTTCAGCAGAAACCCTACAAGCCAGGAGAGAGTAGAAGCAAACATTCAAAAGATTGAAAGAGTGAAATCATCAATCAAGAATAATATACTCAGCAAGGTTATCCATTAGATATGAAGGAGAGATAAAAGCTTTTCCAGAAAAACAGAAGCTGAAGGAATTTACCACCACAAGACCTACATTACAAGAAATGCTTAAAGGTGCTATTCTACCTGAAAGAAAAAGATGAAAAGATACAATAAGATGACTGACATACAGAAACAGGAAATTTCAACTCTTGTTCAGAATAAGATATTGAACATTAAATACAACATATATGTTAAAGGAGGTAAAAGCATAAAAAATGAATACAATAGCTATTGCAATTTGGAAATGAATGCACAGCACAGCATAAAAAGGGATAATTTATGACAACAAAAACATAAAAGGGGAAGGGGTATAGAACTGAACTTGCACAGGTAAGTGGAGATAAGATGCAAGCAGAAGAAAAATGACTATTGTATATATGATATTTTTTTGCGTAAACGTAATGGTAACCACAAGATAAAAATCTAGAATTGAGATTTAAAACATTAAAAAAAGAGTAAATGGAGGAAAAATTAAGGAATACCACCAAACTAAAATACCAGATAGAAACACAAGGAAAAAGAAACAATGGAGATGCAGAGCTACCAGAAAACAACTATTTTAAAATTAATCATAAACTTTTCTGTACTATTGGATATTTTATAATTTACATTCTAGTATTACCTTAATAAATTAATTTTTAATGCTATGTATTTTAATTATAGAATACAGAGTGGGGCAAAAGTAGATTTATAGTTGTTCATATGTAAAAATAATACAATAATTAAGAAATAGTAATGCAGGAATAAACTGTGTTTCTCATACTCAAAACTGTAAATCTGTTTTTGTTCCACTTTATATTTAAAGGAGACATTAACATTTGTTAATTGTTCTTACTCAGTAAGCTTTTTATGTGTACAAAACTTTTCCCAATTATATTTTAATTACCTAAAGTGAAAGACTATGAATTATATTCTTTAAGGTGAATAGCTTTTTTTTTTTGACAGAGAGAGAGTCAGAGAAAGGGACAGATAGGGACAGCAGACAGACAGGAAGGGAAAGAGATGAGAAGCATCAATTCTTCACTGCAGCATTAGCATCTTAGTTGTTCAGTGATTGCTTTCTCATATGTGCCTTGACCAGGCAGATACAGCAAAGTGAATTACCCCTTGCTCAAGCCAGTGACCTTTGGGCTCAAGCCAGCAACCGTGGTGGCATGTCTATGATCCCAAACTCAAGCCAGCGACCACTCACTCAAACTGGATGAGCCTGTGCTCCAGCAGGCGACCTTGGGGTTTCGAACCTGGGTCCTCCGCATCCCAGTCCAATGCTCTATCCACTGAGCCACTGCCTGGCCAGGCAGTGAATAGCTTTTCTAAAAGAAATATAGTAAAAAAAAAAAAAAAAAACCACTTGGGTTATAATTAGACAACCTGGGTCTAAAGCCCACTAGTGTTTAAATCATTTTTGTGTATATATTTTTCTAAGTTTTTCTTTCTTTCTTTTTTTTAACAGGAACAGAGAGAGAGTTAGAGAGAGAGAGTTAGAGAGAGGGATAGATAGGGACAGAGAGAGGTGAGAAGCATCAATCATTAGTTTTTCTTTGCCGTTGTGATACCTTAGTCGTTCATTGATTGCTTTCTCACATGTGCCTTGACCGCGGGCCTTCAGCAGACCGAGCCACCCCTTGCTGGAGTCAGCGACCTTGGGTCCAAGCTGGTGAGCTTTTGCTCAAGCCAGATGGGCCCGCCGGCGAGCTCGGGGTTTCGAACCTTGGTCTTTCGCATCCCAGTACGATGCTCTATCCACTGCGCCACCACCTGGTCAGGCTAATTTTTTCTTATTTTTACCAAACTAAATCATTCGGTCTATACCATTTTGTAATTTGTTCTGTTATACTATATGATGTTTATTAAAACATTTTTATACCATGTATTGCTATGTATATAGTATTCTATTATATGAATGTATTATAGTATATTTAACCACTCCTTTTTTCATATTTTAATTGTTTATATTTTTTATTACTATACACTATGGCATGTGTAGTGCGATGAATATCTTGTAGCTAAATTGTTGTGCACACTGTGGTTATACTTTTAGAGTCATATGCCCCTCCAAATGATCACTCAGAGTTCTCATAACCAGCACAGTTTCATAAATGAAAGGGTTGATATAATTTATAGGTAGCACATCATTTGTGTTTAAGTAGAAAAATATTTTTACATGTTGTGCATGCATATAATAATGCATTGAGGGCCTTGTGTAATCAACATGTATTTGTGCCCATGTTATAGGATTTTCTTTCATTGCAATTAGATGACCAAGAAATAGCAGTTGAATAAACAAATGAGAAAAGTCATATGAGTCCAGTTCTGAACTTTAGTAGTCATTAGGCCTTAGACAAGTTTAAAAACCTGTTTGATTTTTTTTATTTGGAAATGAGAAAGAAGGAGTAATATTGTCTAGAAATTCCAGAATTGTAGGTGATTAAATTTGTAACATATGTAAAAATATTTAGCAAAAGTGTTTGGCTTATAGTGCACTCTGTTGAATTAATAACTCTGAGAGGGCTGAGACCGTGTGCCTTGATCACTTAAATCACCAGCCCAGAACTGTGCCTGAAACACAATAGGTACTCAAATATTTAAGTGAAAAAAATTGAGAGAAGTGTACTAAAATGAAAGAGTCCTGGACCAGAATTAAAAGAACTGGGCTGATTCCAATCCTATCTCTAGCTCTATAACTTTGATTCTTTTATTTTATTTCTTTATTATTATTATTATTTTAAATAGAATTCTTTTCTTTTTTGTTTTTTTAAAATTTCTTTTTATTTATTCATTTTAGAAAGGAGACAGAGAGATAGATAGATAGATAGAGAGAGAGAGAGAGAGAGAGAGAGAGAGAGAGAGAGAAAGGGGGAAGGAGCTGGAAGCATCAACTCCCATATGTGCCTTGACCAGACCAGTGCAGGGTTTTGAACTGGCGACCTCAGTGTTCCCAGGTCGACGCTTTATCCATTGCGCCATCACAGGTCAGGCTAATTTTAGTTCTATAGATTTAATATCCTCATGAAAACTGAAAGGTATGCAGTAATGTTCATTTTTTGAGTTCTTACCTTATATTTTACACTAATTATTTTTACCCTTCATAACAATCCTGAAAGGTAGGAACTGATATCCCTGTTTTACAGCCAAAGATATTTAAGCTTGAAGAGATTATGTAACTTGCTCACGTTAGACAACTAGGTGTCAGACAAGTTTCTAAACCATGAAAACTTAGGTATTCATGATTTCAAAATCTGAATTTTTTAAAGTACATCAGGCTGTCTCCCTGATAATGGCCAAAGCACTCTTCAAGCTCTAACAATTTATAAATCTGTTCTATTCCACACTGGCCATAAATATATTTGGAGGACCAATTAGTATTTTAAATTTCTAGGAATAATGGTAGGAAAATAATTGGTCTAACGATTTTATAGAGAACTATTTTTATTATACGTTAACTTGGAACTTATTATCACTTGGAACCACCCTACATCTGGAATAATAAATTTTGTTTTCACAGTCCCTGTCCACTGCCTCTTTTCCTTATAGCTCTCCCATTCATCGATTTCCCATATATATTCCCAATATTTGAAACCCCAGTCCACAGGCCTATGTCTCTTAGTCCTTGCCTGTATGCACTAGCTTTCTTCTCCTGCTTAGCTTCTGTAACAGTTAATTTTATGTGCCAACTTTGCTGACTATGTGAGGGTGTGTTTGGATGAGCTTAACATATAAATGGGCAGACTTTGAGTAAAGTAGATTATCCTCTATCGTGTGATTGGGCCTTATCTAATCAATTAATAAAGGTCTTACAAAGACTAATCTCCACTACACAAGAGGAAATTTGCCAGCAGATGGCTTTTAGACTTGAACTGCAACATTGGCTTTTTCTAGAGCCTCCAGAATGCTGGACCACACTACAGATTTTGGATTTGCCAGCCTCCATTATCATGTGAGCTAATTCTTTTATTATTATTATTATATTATTATAATTATTGATTTTAGTGAGAGAAGAAGGGAGAGAGAGAGAAACAGGAACATCCATCTGTTCCTGTATGTGCCCTGACTAGGGATTGAATTGGCAACCTCTGCATTTCAGGACAAAGTTCTAACATGTGAGCCAATTCTTTAAAAATCTCTCTCTTCTTTCTCTGTCTCTCTCATTTTATATAATCCTACCTTGTACCTATAATCCCGCCCAAACAATTCCCTCAACTTCATAGTATTCTTGAAAACCTTGTCTTAGTTTCTGCTTTTCTTACAGTCCAATGAGATATATATGAGATCATTACTGATTACTATGTCACTAAATCACTAGGCATTTTTTAGCACTTAACTTCCTTGGTTTCTCTGACATATTTGACGATAACTAGCTCCTCTTTTTTGCAGCATGTTCCTCCCTAGTTTTTGTGATACCACATACTCCTGGTTTTCCTTTTGCCTGTTACTGCTTCTTTTAATTCTCCTTTTTAGTGGTTTATTTTTTTTTGCCTTTCCTTTAAATGTTGCTATTTCTTAGGATTCTCTTAGCCCAGTTTTTCATCTTCTTATCTTCATGTCCTAAATAATCTTATCTATTCTCCTGTATTCTTTTACTACTGATAGGCTGATATTCACCTTTTATATAACAAATCCAAACCTCTCACTTGAGCTACAGACTTATATAACCAGCTGTCAACTAGTTAATGCTTCCTGAAAGTCTCAAATACATCCCCAACTCAATGTAAATTAACTAAGCTTGTCATTTCTCATCACTGCAAACCTGAAATCCCGTTGTGCTTCATTCTCAATAATGGTACCATTATCCACTCAGTCTTCAGCTATAGCTCTAATATCATCTTTTATCTCCTCCCTATAATCTCTTCAGTATATCACTTACTCCTACTGATTCTGATTCTCAAATATATCTACTTTTCTTTTACCACATCCATTATCCTAGTTCAGACTATCATGTCTCTCACAGGAATTATTGTAATAATCTCTCTGCTTCTGTCCTGACCCTCTCCAACCCATCCACATTGTAGCCACAGCAATCCTTATAAAATTTCAATCTGGTTAATTATTTCCCTGTCTAAAATGAGAATAATTATTTGTCATAAAAACCAGAGATAAAATAGTGGATTATTTCTGGAATGTGGAGGGCCTTACATTTTAAACTGAAGAATTTAGACTTTATCTTGCAGAAAATAAACATATTTTTTAAAAAGGAGATATGTGACAAATAGAAATCAGATTTTAAAATGTTTTTGTAATTTGAGTGCCTGCCATGGATGTCCTGAGGGTTCAGAAAATGATAACCTATTCAGAAATCCACTTTTGTTTTGTTTCAGATTATTGCATGTGACTGTCAGTTCTTTATTAACAAGGCAAATATGCTTATTACATATTACATAGATTATAATCTTCAGCAAATTACAATCCCACTACGCTTGCTGAGCAAACTCATAATTACTATGACTGAATGAAAATATTAGTAATGTGTAATTAGTGAAGAAGATGGAGCAGAGACGGGTTCATACTTAACTAATGGCCACAAACTCTTAGTTCAAGAAGGACTGGGTTCTAGGACTTTGTTTTCTCCTCAGAAAAGAATGGGAGTAATTAAATGCATATGTGAAGTTCATAGATCAGAGGCAATGATCTTTGACAGTAATAGGGTCCCAGAAAATGAGTTACGTAGGGGCCTTCTCCTTCGATAAATAAACCAGGGATGATAGAAAGGTACTCTGGAGAGGAATTTGGGAGACAAATGGAAGAAGTTCAGGTTTGATTGGCTAGAAAGAAAAAGATCTTTGAAGCTGGAACTAGGCTCTGATGATCACCTTCATCAGTTAATTTCTCCCCATTTTCTGTTACCTAAAGATAGAGTTGTGGTGAGGGATTGTTTGCATTGCTTTGCTAGAATTAATTATTTTTCATTCCTGGTAATAACCTTGGTAATTCCTATTCTAGTCTCATAGTTTGACATGTGAAACAATGGAGGCCCACAAAGCCTAAGTGGCTTGTGCAAGGCCATATACAGAGGCAGATTTAACGGCGGGAGTAACAGGCATGTACCCTGGACCCTGACTTCTGAAGAGCCCCACAAAACCCCAACTTCACACTTTTTTCTAATGACACCAAATTTGGTTTCATATGTGCAATTTTAACATTAATAGTACATGATATTTTTTATTTTAAAAATATGGTTAACATGTACAGTATTTTTATTTTCCTTGTCTCTCTCTTTCTTTTAAATATTTTCTTCTGCACCCAGGGTCTTAACCAACCTTGATCCACCTCTGGCCACATAGATAGTAAAGTGAAGAAACAGATCAGAATGACTATTTCACCACTGTATGAAGATTGCCTAGAATGTCTGGCACATAGCAAAAGCTCAATAAACATTTGTTGAATGAATGAATAAATGATCTCCAGGCTTCTTATATTCTTAGTAGCATTCTTTTCACTGCACCATAGAAACCATGACAGATTTCTTTTTCTTTTCTCTCTTTTCTTTTCTTATTAAGTGAGAGGTGGGGAGGCAGAGAGACAGACTCCTGCCTGTGCCCTGACCAGGATACACCCAGCAAGCCCCCTACCTGGCAATGCTCCATCCATCTGAGGCTGCTGTTTCATTGTTTGGTAACTGAGCTATTTTAGCACCTGAAGGGAGGTCATGAAGCAATCTTCAACGCCTGGAGCCAATTTTGCTTGAACCATTCAAGCCATGGCTGTTGGAGAGGGAGAGAGAGAGAGAGAGAGAGAGAGAGAGAGAGAGAAATATATATAGAGAGAAGTAGAAGGGGGAGAGATGGAGAAGCAGATGGTTGCTTCTGTGTGCCCTGACCAGGAATTGAACCTGGATATCCATACTCCAGGCTGACACTCTACCTTTGAGCCAACCGGCCAGGGTCAAAACTATGACAGATTTAATTAAAAAAAATAAATGTCTTTGAGCAACCAGAACAGGCTTGTGTAATGTCAAAGGATAAGGATCATTACAATACAAATAGATTGCTCTGGCAACATAATCTCACCTTACATGGTATATTAGTTTGCTAGAGCTGTCATAACAAAGAGCCACAGACTGAGTGGCTTAACCAATAGAATTTTTTCTCATAATTTTTGAGGCCAGATGTCTAAGATCAAGGTGTCGGGAGGGTTGGTTTCTTCTGAAGTTTATGAATAAAAGATCTATTCCAGGCCTCTATCCTTGACTTGTAGATATGGCCATCTTTTTCCTGTGACCTCACATTCATTGTCTTTGCTCGATCACATATGTTCAAATTTTCTCTTCTATAAGGACACCTTTCATTTTGGATTAAGGTCCACATAATGATTTCATTTCAATTAAATTATCTATTTAAATACCATGTCTCATATTCTACTGTATTCTAAGATACTGAGGGTTAAATTTCAACATATGAATCTTTGGGGGGGACATATTTCAGTGCATAACATATAGAGACCAGCTTTGCCAGCACACCCCATTCCTCGGCAGCAGCCAAGGTAATGTTAATAGAACTCTCAGTTGTATTAATTGCCTAACAGCCTCAAGCTTCTGCCCATGCAAGTACATTATCCCGGTGGAGCAGGAGGTTTGGCCTGCCAGCATGTTAAAAGAAGAGCCATAGGGCATGGGCTGGCTGACCCATTTTTTTTAAACTATATTATTATAACTGTGATGAAACAATACTTTCTTTGGAAATGGCTTTCTTCATCTTGTAAAGTACTGCAAGAAGTCTGAAGGGTTTTGATTATACTTGCCATAATTATTATTATTGAACTGTAGCTTAGATGATGAGTGTATATTTCAGGAGTATCCTGGGGCTGGCATTTTAAAGGAGGCTCTCAAATGAGTGACATTGAGGGGGTCCTGGGGAAAGCCAGTGAGGATCTTCCATGGTTTCTGTGAAGATCCTTAAGTAAGCAAAATATACATTTATCTTAGAATAGTTTTGTAGTTAGAAATCATTTGAAAGTGGTGATGTCCCAAGGTAGTGTGTCAGGGGATTCCCAGATTCTGTGCTTGGTGAGCACCTGTTATTTGTGTTAAAGTGAGAGAAAGCTGGTACTCCTTGCAGAAAATGCCATCTTACTCCATCAAAATGATACTCAGGAGCTTAGCTTTTTTGCCTCCACCACAGATCAAAATGTTGAATGTCTATAACTTAGGACACTTTCTAATCTATGGCTGTCACAATTGGAAATGATGCTATCCTGGATCAGGGCCTTCTTTAACTTATTCCTGGTACCAAGGTGTAAATACTAAATATAGACTCCAGCAGGTGGCACAGGAGTACTTGGATCACTAGATAATAATTTGATATTTTTGGCATTCACATTCTGACTAGGTTCCCTAATAGACTGTGGTGCTTAAAACAATAGCTCATCTACAATTTCTATAATGCTGAATTGAACTTTCAGGCCATTTTCTACTATCGGTTCATTAGACATCAGAGACAAAGAAGTTGCTGTATTCTTGAAAGAAAATATTAACAAACACTGGGAGCACCATCATTTGTCATGACCAATGAGCCACTGCAAAAAAGGGCACAGAAAGCTGAAGATAATAAAAATACCATATTTTTCACTCCATAAGATGCAACCCCCCCCAAAAAAGTGGAAGGAAAAATGCCCATGCATCTTATGGAACAAAAAACCCGATATTTTATTAAATATTTTAACACACCATTTGGTTCAGAATATTTTTTTCTTACTTTCCTCCTTAAAACCCTAGGTGTGTCTTACGGAGCAAAAAATGTGGTACTTAGGCAGAGAATTCTACTTGGGGATGGAAATAATATAGGGTTCACCTTAACAGGAAAAAATGGTTGGGCTAAACAAAGGTGTTTTTTCCCCCCTTTTTCATATTTAGACATAGATTAATTGTAACCAAATACCCTTAAGTGAACAGGAACTTTTTTCAGTTCCTAGACCATTAGATCTTGAATTATGATTTGATGCATAGTTAAAACACACACAAAAAATTATTTGCCAAACATTTATTATTAATTTTTATACAGTTTAATTATTTCAACTAGAATGTCTCCAAGGTAGTATCAATAGGTCTTAAAGGATTGCAGGCTGATGGGTCTTCTAAAGGGCATATAGGAACTTTCCCCCATTTACAAATTTTTCCCTTTCTCTCCTCCAAAATACAGTGATCTCTTATTGGTCCTAGAGTAAGAGAGATGTTTATAGGATTCTTAGCAGATTCCCTTTCAGGTAAAATGAACAAATGTAGATGTATTCTGAAATTCATCAAAGACTGGGGTAAGAGAACTTGAGCACTATAGACTACAGCAGACACAGTTTTAAATTTTGAGCTCTGGACTGGCTTGAGTAACACCTTACTTTGCTTTATGATATTTTAAGTGTTTATGGGGCTAAGTGTAAAAAAACCCACCTCAATTCAAATTCTAAGATTTAAAAAGCTAAACCTTATTCTTAGCAGATATTTCTTCCAGTTATGGGCTGATTGCACATGGGGTTTTTCTGTAAAGGTCAGTTTCTTTGCACTCGCTTTTCAACAGTTGTAAAATTCGGTCTCCTTGCAGAATCTGTAGTAACTATGCCACAAAAGATGTGAGGCTATTTGGAGGTACTTATTAATGTAATTTAGGCCCAAGAAGAAATACCAACCTGAACATTAAAAATATCTAAATTCTACTCAAGATAGACCAACCACTAAAAAGAAATGACCTAATTCTTTTGAATCTCACATATTATTTGTTACTTTTGAAAGCAATAAACTCTGTCCTCCAAACAAAACTCCTTAAACAAATTAAATGTTTTTTAAAATACACACTACATCTGCATCAAAGAAGAAAGACATCTTGCAGTAAAGAACTACTTGAGGAAAATAAAAGATAAAGGTACATGAAATGAGCATAGTTTAAATTTCTAGAAAAAGAAAAAGACATTCTAACAAGAGAATTTTCCCACAACCAAAAACATTTGAGTCATTAAGTATCCAGTGATTCCCAATTTTCTTTGCTGAAGCTTTGGCGAGTGTCAGGATATGGCAGCATTTCTTAAGGACGGTATTGGGATCTCTGCTCTTGGATGTACTCATAGAGAGGGCTGGAGCGCACTGGGACACTGGCAAACTGACGCTTACCAGGCTCCTCAATTTGCTGACCGCCCTTGTCTTTTTTCTCCCAGAGTTGGCCGCGCCTCTGTGCCTCCTTTTGAAGAAGCTGCTCTTCTTCTCGGAATTTTCTTTCCTGCTCTTGGAGGCGTCTCTGCTCTTCTTTCCGCAGTTCCTGTTCCTGACCACCCTTCTTATCCTCCCGGGCAAATTGTTCCTTCTCCCGGTACTGTTGGTCTTGCTCCTGCCAGCGCCTCAATTGCTCCTCCCGACGCTGCTGATCTTCTCGGCGACGTAGCTGCTGTTCTTCCCGTTCCTGAAGAAGCTGTTGTCCTTCACGGAACTTTCTGTCGCGCTCCTGGCCACGAAGTTGCTGTTCTTCCTCGTGTAACTTTCCGTCACGCTCTTGGCGACGCAGCCGCTGTTCCCGTTCCTGAAGTAGCGGTTCCAACTCGTAGGATTTTCTGTCTCGTTTCTGACGGGTCAGCAGTTCTTCTTGTTCCTGGAGGAGCTGTTCCTCCTCGCGGAATTTTCTGTCGCGCGCCTGGCGGCGCAACTGTTCTTCCCGTTCCTGAAGGTGCTGTTCCTCTTCACCGAACTTTCTGTCGCGACTCAGCTGTTGTTCTTCCCATTCCTGGAGGAGCTGTTCCTCTTCACGGAGCTTTCTGTCACGCGCCTGGCGGGGCAGTTGCTCTTCCCTTTCCTGAAGGAACTGTGCCTCCTCGAGGAATTTTCTGTTCCGGTCCTGGCGGCGCTGCTGTTCTTCACGGAATTTTCTGTCGCGTTCCTGGTAGCTCAGCTGTTCTTCCCTTTCCTGGAGGAGCGGTTCCTCCTCACGGAACTCTCTGTCCCGACGCAGCTGCAGTTCTTTCCTTTCCTGGAGAAGCTGTTCCTCTTCTCGGAACTTTCTGTCACGCGTCTGACGGCGCAGCTGCTCTTCCCTTTCTTGGAGGAGCTGTTCCTCTTCACGGAACTTTCTGTCGCGCGCCTGGCGGCGCAGTTGTTCTTCTCTTTCCTCGAGGAGCTGTTCCTCTTCACGGAACTTTCTGTCACGCGCCTGGCGGCGCAGCTGTTCTTCCCTCTCCTGGAGGAGCTGTTCCTCCTCACGGAATTTTCTGTTTCGCTCCTGAGGACGCAGCTGCTGTTCCTCCTCGGGGAACTTTCTATTTTCTTCCTGAAGACGTCTCCTCTCCATTCTTTCCTCCTTCAGCAGCTGCTCTTCCTCCCGATACTGTCTCTCCAGTTCCGGGAACCTCTTCTCCTGCTGCAGCTGCTCGTGTTGAGTTGGCTTGGTATACAACGTGTATCGCCGGCGTCTCTGGTTTTCCTCCTCTAATTCCCGCCTCCATTTTGGGTCTTGGCGCAGCTCCTCGTAACGCCGCTCCCTCTCCTTATGCTCTTGGAGGCGCTCTTCCTCCTCGCGGGACTGCTGCTCCTGTTCCCTCGCCAGTCGCTGTCGGCTCTGCTCTTCCTCACGGAGCAGTTGTCCTGGCTTCTGGCTCTGCTCTCCCCTCAGCTGCTGGTCCCGCGGCTCCCGCAACGCAAGTCTGGCCGACAGCCTCTGACGGCGCTGCTCACTTTCTTCCTCTGCCTGCCACTTGAGATCATAGCGCTGTTTTTCCTCCTCCTGGCGCAGCCTTCTCTCGCGCTCCTCCCGGAGTGGCTGGCTCTGCCACTGGGAGTCCTCCACCCGCTCTCGCAGCCGCTGCTCGCGTTCCTGGAGCCGCTTCTCCTCCTCTTCCTCTTGTTCCTGGCGGAGCCTCTGCAGTTCCTGCCTGCGTGGCTTCGAGTAAACTTTGCTCTGACGCGCGTCGGCCTCACTTTCCAGCTGCCGCTGCCACCTCAAGGTACGGCTCTCGCCCCGCTCACGGGCGTCTTCCTGCTGCACCGCCTCCTCAGCCAGCTCCTGCCCGCGCCTCAGCTCCTGCCCACGCCTCTCCTGCTCGCGTCTCAGCTGCTCCAAGAGCGGCTCCTGTTCGCGCCTCACGTACTGCCCACGCCTCTCTTCCTGCTCTCTCCTCAGCTGCTCCAAGAGCGGCTCTTGTTCGCGCCTCAACTCTTGCTCGCGCCTCAGCTTCTGCTCACGCCTCTCCTCCTGCTCACGCCTCTCCTTCTGCTCGCGCCTCAGCTTCTGCTCACGCCTCTCCTCCTGCTCGCGCCTCAGCTGCTCCAAGAGAGGCTCCTGCTCGCGCCTTTCCTCCTGCTCGCGCCTCAGCTGCTCCAAGAGAGGCTCCCGCTCGCGCCTCAGCTCCTGCTCACGCCTCTCCTCCTGCTCGCGCCTCAGCTGCTCCAAGAGAGGCTCCCGCTCGCGCCTCAGCTCCTGCTCACGCCTCAGCTGCTCCAAGAGAGGCTCCCGCTCGCGCCTCAGCTCCTGCTCACGCCTCACCTCCTGCTCGCGCCTCAGCTGCTCCAAAAGAGGCTCCCGCTCGCGCCTCAGCTCCTGCTCACGCCTCTCCTCCTGCTCGCGCCTCAGCTGCTCCAAGAGAGGCTCTCGCTCGAGCCTCAGCTCCTGCTCACGCCTCTCCTCCTGCTCGCGCCTCAGCTCCTGCTCACGCCTCTCCTCCTGCTCGCGCCTCAGCTGCTCCAAGAGCGGCTCCTGTTCGCGCCTCAGCTCCTGCTCACGCCTCTCCTCCTGCTCGCGCCTCAGCTGCTCCAAGAGAGGCTCCCGCTCGCGCCTCAGCTCCTGCTCACGCCTCTCCCCCTGCTCGCGCCTCAGCTTCTGCTCACGCCTCTCCTCCTGCTCTCGCCTCAGCTCCTGCTCACGCCTTTCCTCCTGCTCGCGCCTCAGCTGCTCCAAGAGAGGCTCCCGCTCGCGCCTCACCTCCTGCTCACGCCTCACCTCCTGCTCGCGCCTCAGCTGCTCCAAAAGAGGTTCCCGTTCGCGTCTCAGCTCCTGCTCACGCCTTTCCCCCTGCTCGCGCCTCAGTTGCTCCAAGAGCGGCTCTTGTTCGCGCCTCTCCTCCTGCTCGCGCCTCAGCTGCTCCAAGAGAGGCTCCTGTTCGCGCCTCAGCTCCTGCTCACGCCTCACCTCCTGCTCGCGCCTCAGCTGCTCCAAAAGAGGATCCCGCTCGCGCCTCAGCTCCTGCTCACGCCTCTCCCCCTGCTCGCGCCTCAGCTGCTCCAAAAGAGGTTCCCGCTCGCGCCTCAGCTCCTGCTCGCGCCTCAGCTGCTCCAAAAGAGGTTCCCGCTCGCGCCTCAGCTCCTGCTCGCGCCTCAGCACCTGCTCACGCCTCTCCTCCTGCTCGCGCCTCAGCTCCTGCTCGCGCCTCAGCTCCTGCTCACGCCTCAGCTTCTGCTCTCGTCTATTCTCCTGCTCGCGCCTCAGCGGCTCCAAGAGCGGCTCCTGCTCGCGCCTCAGCTCCTGCTCGCGCCTCAGCTGCTCCAAGAGCGGCTCCTGCTCGCGCCTCAGCTTCTGCTCTCGTCTATTCTCCTGCTCGCGCCTCAGCTCCTGCTCCAAGAGCGGCTCCTGCTCGCGCCTCAGCTCCTGCTCGCGCCTCAGCTGCTCCAAGAGCGGCTCCTGCTCGCGCCTCTCCTCCTGCTCGCGCCTCAGCTCCTGCTCTAAGCGCGGCTCCTGCTCGCGCCTCAGCTCCTGCTCCAAGAGCGGCTCCTGCTCGCGCCTCTCCTCCTGCTCTAAGCGCCGCTCCTGCTCGCGCCTCAGCTCCTGCTCCAAGAACGGCTCGCGCCTCAGCTCCTGCTCCAAGAGCGGCTCCTGCTCGCGCCTCAGCCCCTGCTCGCGCCTCTCTTCCAGCTGGCGCTTCAGCTTCTGTTCCAAACGTGGTTCCTGCTCGAGCGAGAGGTCTTGCTCGCGCCTGAGCTGCTGCTCCAAGCGGTCCAGTCGCCCGCGCCTCAGCCTTTGCAGCTGCTCCTCCTCCAGGGGCCCTCTGCTCAGCTCCTGCCGTTCCCGCCGGGCTAGCTGCCCCCCTTCTTGGCGCTCGCGCTGCTGCTCGTCGAGGCTCTGGCCCTTTCGCTGCTCCTGCATTTCTCGCCTCCGCTCTGGGTCAGAAAACTCCTCAGGCACCCGCTCCTGGCGCCTCAGCTGCTGCTCTTCCTCCTCACCGCGTGTTTCCCTTTCTCGCCTTTGCAGCCGTTGCTCACGTCTCTCTTGCTTCTCCCTTTGCTCCTCTTCCTCAGCGAGCTCCCTCTTTTGTTTCTGTCTCTTCTGCCTGCCTCCTTCTTCCAGCTCTCTGTCCCGGGGCTCAGATCTCCATTGGTCTTCTTTCCCGGAATCTTGTAACGGGTTCCCCTTTCCCTCACGCTTGGCTTCCTTTTCTTCTAGCCCTGAGGCCTCAGCGAGAGCGTAATAACAAGCTTGGGCCATTTTGAAAATGAACAGAAGGAACTCATTGAAATCCACAAGCCCGTTACAGTCGCGATCCAGAAGTTCCAGGATCAGATCTACCGTTTCAGGATCATGTGGTCTCTATGAAAAAAGATGGAAAAAAATATTTTTACAATGTACTATCTACAGGAAGTAAACTTTCACACACACAGTGTATATTTTATGATATACTGATACTTAAAAGACATTAGAATTATTAGAAAAACCCCAGTGTGCATGTTAGAGTTTTGTTGTCCCTAAGTAAAATGTGAATACTTTATGTTATAGCAGGCATTTGTTGGAAACTTTTGCATTTTGTAATTAAGGGCTGATTAAGAAAACACAAGTTCTTTTTTAACAGTTGCATGATTCTTTTAATGCATATTAGAAAAAAAATACTAGAATATCAGTTTGTGATTTCACAGATAATACTGTTTAAACACTAAATGAAATAAATGAGCTATTTTACAGAAACACTTGATGTAAATAATAGTGGTTCATAGATATTCTAAAAATTGTGATGGTAGCATTTGCCCATGTTTAAGCACAAGTGCTCTTTAGCTGGGTGAATAAGAATGAACTCATCCTCAAGAAAGAAATACAATGGGAATTTATGAAAATTTGCAACAGTCATTTCTGTCTGAAAAAGCCAGTACCTCTGATTGGACTTTCATCCCATGTTTGTAAACAGAAGAAAATATTTATGGTAGCACCATTTTACTAGTGAGCAATCTGATTGTAATTATTGAAATTTGGAAGTAAGTTTAAGCTCCTTCCAAGTCTAGTTTGGTCTGACATCTTTGGTGATAACTTCCCATGACCAGTTCATATATAATGACATTGCCATTAAGCACATGAAATAATTGCTAGTAACTTCTTTAGTACTTAGAATAGAATGCTAGTTAAGTACCTTTGGGCTCAGAAATGATTGGGGGATGTAGTGTAGTGTTGTCATGTTGTAAAATGAATATAAAATCACTATTCCTTGCTCTGGTCACTCCAGAGAAGAAGTTTTGTAATCCCAAATCAATACAGAAATTTCCTTTTGTTCTTGTTTCTTACCGGAAGGACAGCTCTAAACTCCCGTTCAAGGAGGTTTTTCAGGTCTTTCTTGCATAGTGCTGCCCCATTACAATCATGTGAGGCATATTGGTTGAAAACTTCAGTAATATCAAAGATGCTTCTCAGAAGTGGAGACATTTTTTTTTCCTTTTTTGAGTTCAAGTAAACCTAAAACAATAAAATGGTACCCAGAATCAAAACTTTGTTTCTGATCTTGGCAAGGTATCAGTCACACTGTTTTGGGTAGATCCCTATATAATTTGACTCTACAAGAGTAGTTATTTTCAGTGTGGGCTTTCAAAACATTTTATCTTTGAATATTGTACTTATAAAGGGAAAGAGAGATTATGAAAAACTTCAAACCAGGGAATTATCTTTAGACTATCCTGTAGTCAGCTTTTAGATTGTTCACCCACTCTGGGTTATCCATCTCATTTTCTTCTCTCTTTTTATGCTCCCTAACATATTTCATGTCAGACAGTGTAGAGAGAATTGTCGAAAATTTAACTGCATATGTTGCTATTCATAGCATCTTCCTCTAAAGTTGAACAAAAAGGACAGGTGAAAGCCAGAGAGTGAAGAAAGATCTGATAGTATCTTAAAGTATGTAGAAGAAACCATTTATATCTAATTGTGATAGCAAAACATTTGATGATAACTAGAACATTAGAAAAGGAATGTGGATTATTTTCCAACATTATAGCTTATAAGAGATCTAGGAGTATAATTCATAAGACACTAACTAGTTCTAAGATTAAATAGTACTTCTTAGTCAAAGGTGGCATTGTAATATTCAGATATACCAATGCAGAAAACAGTGACTGCATGTTATCTGCCTTAACTAAGATATGCTACAGATATTCAATTACTGAAAACTTCTGAGAGGTAATTTTTAACTGGTCACCAGAGTCAATGGATCAAATTGAACCTTGACAACTTTGAATAATACTGTTGTCATGGTTGACTTTTGTTAAACCCAAATAAACCATTTGAATCTTGGCATTATAGAAAATGGGACTTAGCGAAAAGCAGATCACTGTTAAAGGAATACATAGAAAGTTTCACTGGTTGGGTGAGTATAGTAATTCATCTCGCTGGCTTTTTAAATTACTTTTCAACTCCAATCCCTCAGATGCCATAACTACATGAAGATGGCCCATATTGGGTAGAACCAATATAGAAAGAACCAAAGTGAGATGGAAGTTTTTGGAAAGATGAACCCCATCAGTCACACATAACTATCTTCCAAACCCTGATATGCAAAAACACAAAGTTCACAAAATCTTGGGAGAAAGGCCGTGTCTCTATCTGAATAATGGTTTCAATGATAAGAAGATGGCATGAAGTTAGAAATCCTTGTAAGATACTGATGTCTTCTGGCACCATAGACCCCCTTTACCTGCTTCCCACCAACACCTACGACAATTGAAAAACAAAGAATAATAGAGAAGAACATGATCCCACTGAAAAAAACTTACCCACTTCACCAGAGGGAGAAGTTGAATGCTCGCTGACACCACTGGCAAGTGTACTGGGCAGCTGGGAACTGGGCCTTTTATAGGGGTTTTAATTGTACCCTGAAGACCAACTTGGGAAGGAGACACCCACTCTGTGGGATGGCCTGATTCATTCCTAACCAAACCTAGCTCCACCTCTGTCTCTACAAATGGTTTGTTTATCTCACTATTTGCTCACATAGCTATTTGGCATGAGGTTCACGGACTTTGCCTCTTGACAGGATGCTGCCCCACCTAACATGAAAGGATAGAATATTGAACAGAATCTCTAATTTTTTAATTGTTAAAATTAGGTAAAACAATAAAACAAAGAAATTAATGTTCAGAATCTTAATTATAATTTCATTATAAAGTGGTAACCTCTAAGCCATTTACTTTATGAGAAAATGTAATTCTATATTGGGGTCAAACAGAAACTTTGACAAAGTAATGAAAATTTCCTGGGATGTAACAGTCCATGGGGAGCTGCTTAGAGCCTTGCCTGAAGTAATTCTAGCACAATGAGAGAATATAAAGAATTGATTTTAGTTTCTTTTCTAAAAATGTAGGTGGGAAAAAATTGCATTTGTATTCTTGGGTCTTATGATGATTTTTGTATGGATTGTGAATTGCTTTCTTACTAAATAATTTTGGGTAGTACTTTAAAATTTTTTTCTTAAATTGTTTATAAGAGAACTAGAAATTTGTCAAATTTCATTCTTATTCATTTAAATGAAGTTTGCTCTTTATTTTTTTTCATTAATGTATTGATGCCCCTGAAGAAAAAAAAAAACTGTTGTAATCTGTTTTTGTAGATACAATCTCCTGCTCAGTCCAAGTCACTGATAATTATGACACCGAAACACTTGACTCTGCTTTTCCTGGAAGTGCATTAAGGTAATCAGTCATTCTAGCCCATTATATTTGTCAGGGCTTTCTCAACCTGGTGATCATCTGCAAATCACAGTGCTGTTTTATTGTAAGAGACTGGATTTTATCAATGATTGTCAGTGACTCCCACTCTTAATTTTGGACTCTGTGAAACTTTGGTTCACAATAGGTTTCTGGAGACTATTAAATGATTCAGTAAATTTTGACATTTTGGTCTTCTCCTTTATCCAATAGAGTTCAGAATTTTTATTTTTAACTTTAATTTTTTTTCTTTTATTTTATAGATTTTTAAGAGAGAGGGTAGAGAGAAGGAAGAGTAGGAAACATCAACTTGTAGTTGTTGCTTCCTGTATGTGCCTTGACCCAGCAAGCCCAGGGATTTGAACCTGCGACTTCAGCATTCTAGGTCAACACTTTATCCAGTGTGCCACCAGAGATCAGGTGGTTTCTAAAATTTGAGGAGACCCTGAAGGATCCTTCAATGGAATGTAATTTGGAAACTAAATCTTGATGGTTATTCCCTTATGGGCAGATTATCCAAATGATGGCGGAGTTGAATCCTCTTTGACCCCTTGTTTGCTGCCATCCCAGAGGTAGGGTGAGAGGAAGGTGGAGATGATAGGTAATGGGAAGGCAGCTGTAAACCTGGTTCCGTCTGTGATTTAGGGTTTTTCCTAGAACTGTCACCGTTTCTTGGGAGCAGTTAGCAAACTTGATATAGCTGTTCCTTAGTGAAAAGTAAAGATTTCTTTTTTTCCCTCTTCTATTTAGGGTTTTATACAGTTATTTTAATCTTTGAATTCTAGGGTAGAATCATCATGATCACTGAAACCACAAATTATGAAACCTCTATTTCTCACAGAGGATATTAGTTTTTTTTTTTTTTTTATGAGTGTCCTTCAAAAAATTCCATGGGTAAACCTTGACTTATGTGTGATTCTGTTTTTATCCACCTGTATGTGGTCTGTAGGAGACCTCAGCCCAGGTGGTGAGATGAATTTGTGTGATTTCATTACCTTTCTATGGTCAATACACTCTAAAGGGGACTGAACATTTATTAGGTTCACTTTGGCAGCACATATACAGTGGTGCCTTGAGATACAAACAGACCAACATACAATTTATTTTATTTTTTTTTTAGATACGAGCTACGACTCGGTCCATATTTTTGTTCGAAATCTGAGAGAAATTCCGAGATACGAGTCCTGATTTGGGAAGCTGCCGTTAGTTGGCGCGTTGGTGCATGGGTCCAGTATTGGCAGTTTGATATACGAGTTGATTAACTTACAAGCTCGGTTACAGAATGAATTAAAATTCATATCTCAAGGTACCACTGTACTAAAATGGGAACGATACAGAGAAGAAGAATAAAGGGAAAATATTAATCATTCTAAAATCATGTTTGACCAAACAAAACAAATATAGAGGCAAATCCAAAAAGAAAATGCTTCTAAACAGCTTTGAGAAAATGGCTGACATTGCATTTATGGTAACAGAAGAACTCCTTCCCCACTCTGAATGAAGTTAGATCTTAAATCCAATAATGGCTCTCTTACCCACTTTCATTTAAAGTCAGTACAACATAAAGAAAAGTATTTAAAAGCCTGAACAAACCTAAGAGAACTAGCCTGTCTTTCTTGCTGCTCTTGGTCCATCATCAGAAAGTAAGGAGCTTCAAATACTAAATTCTAAAGTCAGGTTTGATAGTCTCCTAATGAAATGACCTTTGTTGCTATATAATGTTCTTTTATTTAACTCAGTATCATTATTTTAAAATATCATTTTAAAAAGAGCTCCTGACATAATATTTGAACAGTGAAATAATTTTCATTGCTTTCTAGTTCCTTAACAGGTTGATAAATGCCAGAGAATGTAGAAAATCATCAAATACTGGCATATTGGTTTAGTCTATTATTTTCAAGACAAACTGAGAATCCCTGAAATGTGGCAGTGTCCACTCATTGTGGTTCATTAAAAAAGAATGGTGGGTTTTTTTTGTTTGTTTGTTTGTTTTTATAGGGACAGAGAGAGAGTCAGAGAGAGGGATAGATAGGGATAGACAGACAGGAATGAAGAGAGGTGAGAAGCATCAATCATTAGTTTTTCATTGCCGTTGCTGAGCCCACTGGCCAGGGCCAAGAATGGCGTTTTTATAATCTGAGGTCTCCATCTTCTTTATAGATGAAAAGTTTCATTATTTTTCTTTCATTTGATGAAGGCACTGAGAGATTGGAGAACATTCCTGACTGGCTCAAGAGTGACCAAAGTACTCCTGCTCCATCTGTTAAAAATTTCCTTTTTTTTAAAAATTAATTAATTTTTTATTTTGAGAGTAAGCTTATTAAAGCTTAGGACAGTAAAACAAGGAAGGGCTTAAAAGAGAAGAAGCAACAGGACACCCTAGTTGAAGCTGCTTTGGCTAACTGGGAAGTCAGAGAAGAAGGTGCCTTGAAGACAGGTTCAGAGGATTTAGCCCAGTATGAGCTACTGCTACCCATTGCTTCCCTGGTTACAAGTCTCATGGGGACCCTTAGAGTTTAGGAGATGCATGGTTGTGGGGGGAAAGAGGGAAAAGAGAAAGGCACAGGCATGCTCCCCAGGAGGGAGAGAGCACACCAAGAATATTCTTTATCAAGGATTAATGCCGGTGGGTTCAGAGCAGAGCTACAGTGTTGTACTCTGTTCTGATTGGCTTGGGATGTGAGCTCTTTATTACAGCAGAATTGAAAAGAGAAAATGAAATTTATATTACTCAGAAGCTTTAATATTATGCCAATCATGAAGCCTCATCATGCTGAAATCTTCGGAGTTGGAGCTCTTCTGGGTTAACAAACAGAGAACTAAGAAAGTACTAAGTTTTTATTTTCTTTCATTCAAAGTCTCTTTCTCCATTTTCTCTGTCAGAACCCAGAAAAAGTAAACAATATATTTGACATTCTGTGGTATTTACCAGGACCAAATCTTACTTTGAAAATTTAGATAAAGCAAAGAAAGTACTAATGTCATTCTCGGCCTAATGGGCTTCTCCAGAACCCACTGTAAGCCATGATAGGGGTGACTTTATTTTTATTTTTTGATGAGAGAGAGAGGAGAGATGAAAAGCATTAACTTGTAGTTGCATCATTTTAGTTGTTCATTGATTGTTTCTCATATGTGCATTAACCGGGTTTTAAAATCTGGGACCTAAGTGTCCTGGGCTCTATCCACTGTGCCACAACTGTTTAGGCCCAAGTAGAGTGACTTTAAGGTGGCTTTTAAAAAAGTAAAATTCTTTGGTAAGCTCTCTAAACAAAACGAACCAAAGCTTTTTCTTTAAAATAATGCGTTAAACCTTTCAAGTTTTTCTATTGTTTCTTCTTATACATTGACCCATGTGCTAGGACACCACCTCTGCTAGTCCAAAACCCAATATATTTTCTCTGAGGCCCCGCACAAATTCCATCTCCTTCCAAAACCTTCCTTGACCTTTACATATAACAATCTTTCAATTAAAAAAATCTCTTTCCACAGCATGCATAGTCAGCATGATATAACCTAGCACTAGGTAATGTGTAATTTTCATATTTTCCTTTAATTTAATAGATACTTGTTTTGTCTTCTTGATTAGGTTTTAAGTTCCTTGAGGCAATGCTATATCTTTTATTCCTATCAGGTATTTAGTAAAATCCTTGCAGATATGATGTAATTTTATTGCACTGCAGCAGTTTAAATGGCCAAGTCTGAATGAGATGAGTTGCTTGATCTGAGATGGCGTTCCATGGGTTTGGGTGATGGCCTGGGAATAAAGGCACATACCATCATGGGAGTTATCCCTTCTCGAGCTTCTTTCTAGTTTTGTTACTTACAGGACAGATGACAGAGGAAGATTACTCCACCCCTCGCTGTCTCCCCCATGCCCATCACTTCATCCCTTTGTTAAGTGAGGAGCTGTAAGATATGAATCCCTTCCTCAGAGGGAACTGTGATAATTATAGCTTGTAAAGCATTTTGTGACTCTTATATATAAAAGGGCTAATTATGATGATCATTAATAATTCTTAATTTTTATCTTCTCCAAGGTAAATTATCCTTACTTTAATTACGCCCCCACCCTGGTGATAATTATACCTCTGAGAGTCAGCAGATGCTTTTTCATCTTACATCATGTCATACAGGGTGACTGGGCACAGGTGAGCACAGGAGAGCACTCCCACTTCTGCCCACTCCTGCTGTCACCCAGACTAGCCGAGAGCTCCTGGCTTTCTGTGCCATTAAAGTGGTTGTAGATTTCTCTGTTCTGTAACTGTATCTTTACCACAACCAGCACCTCCTCAGTTTCACGGAGCTTTGGTTTTGATTTGTCAAGACAGTCCGAATAGGAAAAATGAATTTATTTTATTTTGGTGAATACTCTGAATGAAGAAAGCAGACATTTTTGATTGGGCTGTGGAGATTTTGTGCTATCTTTGATAAAAAGATTCACAGCTGCTATATGGAAAAAGGATCATAGTTCCCCAAGGGGGGCTTTGTGACATTTTCTATTCTTCAAGGATTTAGATTTGTTTCTAGTAGAATAGTAAGTCACTCTTTGGGATAAGATATGAGGATTTGTATCTAAAGAACCCGCCCCCCCCATATTTTTGAGAGAGGGGTTTTGCTTCTGGTAATAAGGCATAACATAAAGGAGGTTGGAAGCTGAGGCTTCACACTCAATAGAGGCTTTAGGTTGTACAGGTAAAGGTCATGGCCTCCCACATATGGAAGAAACATGTTAGGCACAAGCAGACATGTGCCAGTCTGGCTTGGGATGTTTTCTTTAGGGCTAGATGTTCAATAATCACCTGTGTCATAGTACAGTTATTGAGTACTAATCTTGAGTGTTTCAGCACCTTGCATCCTACCCTGTGCCTGAAGTAAGTACGGAAGTGGAACAAGAGTGTGTGTGTAAATGTCCGGAATTTTCAGTGGTTTTCATTCTGACCCTTCCCTTTTAGACAGGCAAATGTTTCTCTGGAGTCCCTACCCCCTCCTCTACACAGCATCTTTCTTTCATTTGCCTCCTGTCTTCATTTCCTCTTCTACTTAAAAAAATTCCCTTTTCCATCTCATCCTCAAAACCACTTGAGATAGGATAGGGTTAAGTGGACGTTGAAGGGCAAGTTAAGGTCTTTGTCCTTTTGCCTAAAGGAGAATCTGACCAAATTCACAGCATTAGCAAAGGAGCAGAAGGCAGGCTGTGCATTTCTTCATTTCCCCACACTAGTCCCTTTGGGTTCACAAGCATTTATTGAGACCCTCATTCTACAACAGGCATGGTGCAAAGCACTGGATCTCTTATCAGAAAGCACTCTTGTCATACCTGATGATTTGGAGTGAGAGATATTGGGATAAGAAATATTTAATTTCAAAAATAAGGCTATAAATTATTAGTATTTGCTTGTATATGCCATGACATTTTACTAATGACACAAAAACCAAACAGTGGTTACCTGTTGGGAGAGGGATGGGAAAGTGCCTTTTTACCATATATATATATATTTTCTGTGTGGAATCAACTTTAATGGGGGCTCAGGGGGGCTGGGAAGGTCTCCTTTTTGTTCCTATTGGGAATGAAACCCTAGTGAGACTGTCTAATTCCAGAATGAACTGTGAATCAGGGAAGCGACTTCTACTTCCACAGCGTGTGCTTGGCAGTTGACAGCTGGGAGCTGGCAGGTCTGCCTGTCTGGGAGCTGTGTATCTGCAGGTTCTCAAGCCCCAGTCACAGGGACAGACAGGTCCGGCCAGCACCTCCAGGAGCCCCCGCAGGACCGGCTGGCTGTTCTATGTTTTCCTTTCTCAGCAGGACCCACAAGTGATGAGGGGTGATCAGGGCTCCTAGAGTCATCAATCCAGCTGGGACGAGACCCTCTTAGCCTCCACCCCCAAATGCAGACACAGAAGCATGGAGAGACTTCCATCCCGAATCCACCTGGGAACTGGGCATGTGGGGAAGCCTGGCCAAGATAGGCACCTCTTTGCTGAAGCCCCTGTCAAGGAATGGGAACGGCAGGAAGTGAAAGGGAAGGGCACGGTTGGGTTTCATGCTCCTGATGGAAGAAAGGGGCCTGAGGAGCCTCATGGGGCTAGGGAGTGTGATCAACACCAGGCATGTGGGTTGGCCGTGGCTCTGTGGGAACCACATCCTCAGAAGTTGTGTTTGGTCAGGGGTTTGAGTGTTGCTATTTAGTCCAGAAATGAGAGCAAGGCAGCAGCGCCTGACCTGGGGAAAGGCTCTGTGGAGTCATCCTGACAGCAAGCCCTGGGTGTGTTGCACCATCAGCACTGGCCTCCTGAGAGCCCAGCAGAGCTGGCCATGCACCTAAGCTCTCTGTGGGCCCCAGTCCCTGGGGCGTCCCTGCCAGTCCCATGCGAAGAGGCCGAGTTAGGCAGCTGCCACCAGGCCTGCCTGCCTGGGCCTGACCTTAATGAGGACTTTCTCTGGTTTGTTTTTGGGAAAAAGCTCTGAAGGAGCTTCTGGGAGCTTGATTTGTTCCTGAGTGGTTGTGTTTAGCTCCTCCAGGATGTCATCTTCATCCTCTTAAGTGAAGCTTCCTGCCAACAGTTTACTTATTACCCACTGGTATTCCATGGTCTCCTGGGTCTCATCCAGTATCTGCTCCACTTCTTCTATATAAGATACATCACCTGGTGCATCTTATTCAGACACTCATTTCCAAACTGCAAGCCCCATCCATCACCTACATTTCAATCTGGGTGAACTCAGTGCTCTCTGAACCATGGGCTCCAGGCTGGTGGTCTGGTTTTCTGTCTTGTCCAGAAGTTGCTCCCAGTATTGCTTCTTCTCGAGCAGCAGCTTGGCCTGCTCCTTCCTCTCAGCCTGCAGGAGCTGCCAGGTGACCTCTGCTCACCCTCCGGTTGCTATGTGACCTCTTCTGGTACTGCTTCAACCTGTCTCGCTGCTGCTTCAGTTGTAGGATGACCTTGTCCTGCTCGGCGCCGTTAATGTAGGGAGGTAGCTAGATATTGATGAAGAAAGCGAGCAAAGGGAGTTGGACATTATGTTTTATAAAAATTGGAAAGCCACCTGACCAGGCGGTGGCGCAGTGGATAGAGCATCAAACTGGGATGTGGAAGACCCAGGTTCGAGACCCCAAGCTTGCCAGCTTGAGCGCGGGCCCATCTGGCTTGAGCAGAAAGCTCGTCAGCTTGGACCCAAGGTCGCTGGCTCCAGCAAGGAGTGGCTCGGTCTGCTGAAGGCCCGCGGTCAAGGCACATGTGAGAAAGCAATCAATGAACAACTATGGTGTCGCAACGGCAATGAAACACTAATGATTGATGCTTCTCACCTCTCTTCGTTCCGGTCTGTCTGTTTTCTCACCTCTCTTTGTTCCTGTCTGTCTGTTCCTATCTATCCCTCTCTCTGACTCTCTCTCTGTCCTTGTAAAAAAAAAAAAATTGGAAAGCCCGCTTCAGTAAAAAGCTTCAGCATTCTGTTTAGTTTAATTTACTAAAGGGCTATATAGCATTCACTGGCTAATTGCTTCATTGTGCCATCAGCCCTCTGGACTAAATTTCTAGCATTTGGAAAAAATCTCCCAAAGCACTGATGGTGCTGGGGAAAGGTCCTTCTGTATTTCCACTTTAAGGCATGTGCGTTGAAAGCCAGAGTGGTGACCACAGAGGTTTGTCAGTCTAGCCTGGCAAAAGAATCTAATTGGTTAGTGGGAAGAACCAGCACAAGCCCATGAAATTTTAAAGGAACTGATTGCTTGGTTTAAGGAAAGTTAGTCCTTATCAGCCCCAAAATATAAACATGGACCTAAGAGAAATTGGGCCCCTGTGGCCCTTTGTGCCCTTCTCTCTCTGTCTTTCTGCTTGGGAACATGCTTGCCTGATTTGTTTCCGTGCTGCATGGGTTGGCAGCCATATAGTCTCCCAACTACAGGCTTTGAGCAATGCCTCGACTGGACTAAGCTTTCCTATGAGTTAAACCATGGTGCAGAATATCTGGATTTTGGTTTTTATACTGAATTTAATGAAGATAAGACTAGACTCTTTCTTTGGGAGGACAGACAGAGATGAGAATCTGAAAGCCTGTAAGCAACCTTCTATTTGAACTCCAAATCTTACTATAACAGCCTAAGTTTCTACAAGTGTGGGTCGTATAAAATGCCTTTTATGTGACACCATACTAAACCACATTTCCACCCGCATCAGAACTGGCATCAACACAGTTCTGTTTCTTGTGGCCAAAGAAGTTGCCCATGGTGCCCAGCCATATCTCTGCCCACCAGCCGAGCCCCATCGGTACTCTACTTTCTTATAGGTTTTGACAGTTGAACCATGTGAATGTGTTACTTATTAAAATAGTAAATACATTAAATCTTAAAAGTTTAATATCAAGAGAAATGAGATGAAACAAGTAGAAGATAATAATCAGACTGTCATCAGGAATTGAAAATTTCATTTTAAGATATAAAAGAGCAGAAACAGGAGAATTTATAGGGATCAATGCTTCTAGAAGACAAAAATGCATTTTATTTTCTTTGTGTTGCACCTGGCAGGGTGCTTTATAAGTGTGATAAAGTTAAATAGCCCTTAAAATGTTAAACCTTAAAATTCACTAAAGAGGTTACACAATAAACATTTATTTTAGCCTTTTAGCTATTCTGTCAGATGTGTAATTAGAAATTTTCAGATATACATTTTTGATGCTTTTTCTTATCTGCAGGTGAAGAGTGCTGTGAATGCAGCTTTTCTGGGTGTCTGACCTAGCTCTGGGCTCTGAGCTGGCTTGCTGTCATCTAGGACCACTTGAAAGCATTTCCCAAATTACATGAGCAAGTGCTGTCAGCAGCACAAATTGGGTCTTTGAAGTGAACCAGTCTTCTATAGGTGTTACAAATGGGGAATGATTACAACTTCTTACAGGGCAAAAAAATCATTTTTTCTGACAACGTGATCAGAAAAAATTTAGTGCCAGTATTCAAGATGGGGCAAAACTAGGTCTTTACTCTTTGACAAAAGGTTGTATCTCCTTCTTCCTTTCAAGGGTTGACCGTATGGAAGAGACATTGGTTTCAACCATCCATCTATTCATTTAGAAAGGAAATGAGTACAATAAGAGGTAGGTTCCATGAAAGGAGGCTCCATATTTGTTTTGTTTGCTACTGTGTTCCCATTGCTTGTCATGGAGCAGGCACTCAGCAAAACTTGTTGACTGAAAGAGTGAATGAATTGTGTCATATATGTGAATATATGTGTGTCATATATACAAGACACTGTGTAAATGCCCTGATCAGAAAGTATCCTTATACGAGTTCAGATAGTTTCTGATGGGGAAATTAGGATGAAGAGAAGGGGTAGAAAAGAAACACATGAGAGAAGTTACAATGAATCATAAGATAGGAGAGAGGGCACAATTTAATTTTTAAAAATCTTACTTGGAGTATGAAATGGATGGTAGAATTGCTGGCTGGAATGGTGGTCAGGATGCAAGGGATGAGAAGGGCAAGAGTAATGATATTAAAACTAATATCCTAGTTCTCTCTACACTGGCTTGATGGGTGCTTTCTTTTGGAAATTAAAAATGAAGGTTGGGGAAAAGAAATCATTTTCACCAAAGGACTGGTTTCATATCTGTATCTTAAAAGCAATTCTAAGAGTGTCAACTGAACCAGCCTGAGCTTCTTCTGTTATTATTATTCAAATGAGGCCTTGAACAAGCAGAATTTGTATCACTGGGAGAAACTGCTTGGAGCACCAGCTTAAGTGAGTATAAGTGGACTGGTTTTGCCCATATTTAAACAATGGCTCATGAAAGAGACCTCATCTTTCTAATTCAAGCGTCTGCCATATCTCAGCCTAATCCTCTGCACTCAACATCATATAATCAAGTTAGTCTAATCAAACTTACTGAGCACTGATCCAGGTAATGGACATATACAGATGGACAAGAGATACCTCTGTCCAGTTTAGTGGCGAGAGTTTTGTCCTATATGACATGGTGGTGGGGAGTTTATTTTCTGTTTTTGTGATCATTATCATCACCATCATCCCCATTATTACCATTATCATCATAACTACCACTCTAAGCCAGAAATGATAGTAACTGTAACCTCATTTAATTCTTAACCAATTTTGTATAGTATGCATGTTCATTCTCATTTTGTAGATGGAGGTATTAAGTGACTTACTTAAGATCAAAGATGTTGACAAATGGTAGAGCTGGTAGCTGAATCCAGATCTGACTTTAAAACCCAAATTCCTATCATTCAATACTACTCCTTCAGTTGGTTGCCTGTGTGGACATGACAATACTTTGATATGAAAAGTATCAGTTAAAAGACCTTTCCCCTCTCCTCCACCATAGTTCAAGAAATGCTTTTGCCCCCTCTGATGTGTTTAAAACAAACACGTGCTTTATCATGGGTGGCTCTCTGAAGCAGGTGTCAGTTTTATGAAGGTGGTCCCCTTAACCAGCCACAAGTATACAGAAGTTCATGATCTTTGTTAGGAGGCTAGGAGGATCTTGTCTTCCATGAGACATGGTGATAATTAGATTAAGATGACTTGACTTCAGCGATGTTTTCCCCTAACAACTTTGTGTGAAGAAACTGGACTTGGCCAAGACCAGTTTGTGCAGCTCCTGGAAACACTGGGGCTGAGAACATCCTGTTATCAGATCAGTGACTGCTGAATGTCATGTGCAGACCTTGCAGACTTCTAGCCACAGCTTGATTATAATCATTAAGCTTTTACAGGACCCTAAAGGGATTGTAAAGAATTTTACAATCTTCTTCTCGCCATCCTGCCTAGCCTGACGAAAGGGCTACTGCCTCTGCTTTCTAGATATGGAAACAGGGCCACTATGAGATTAAATTTTATGCCAGAGGTCACCCAATGGCTGAGACAGGGTTCTAACTTTCTGGATTGGCCAGATGTGGTCTTCTCTTTTGGCCAATCTGTTTATGTGGGAGCCATGGAAATTTAGAGCTAATGAAATAATATGTTGGTGGCCTGGAAGGTAGTAGAACATGTAGTTTGAAATTTTTGTTTTGTCTTCCACTGAGAATATTGCTTTTGATTCATCACAATTTGGTAAAAGAAAAATGGAAGAACTCAGTCATACCTGATCCCCTTCTGTTGTTCTTCCCTTTACTTTAAAATTAATATTTAAGAAATACTAGAGCAGGGATCCCCAAACATTTTACACAGGGGTCAGTTCACTGTCCCTCAGATCGTTGGAGGGTCGGACTATAAAAAAACTATGAACAAATCCCTATGCACACTGCACATATCTTATTTTAAAGTAAAAAAACAAAACGGGAACAAATATAATATTTAAAATAAAGAACAAGTAAATTTAAATCAACAAACTGACCAGTATTTCAATGGGAACTATGGGTGCGAATGCATCCTGTGCTCCTCTCACTGACCACCAATGAAAGAGGTGCCCCTTCCGGAAGTGCGGCGGGGCCAGATAAATGGCCTAAGGGGGCTGCATGCGGTCCACTGGCCGTAGTTTGGGGACCCCTGTATTAGAGTATAGTTGACATACAATGTTATATGACTTCCAGTGTATAACATAGTTCTTAATATTTTTTGGATATTAATGCCTATTGGTACATAATTTGTGAGTATCTTTTCCCACTTAGTAAGTTGCCTCTTCATTTGGTTGATGGTTTTCTTTGCTGTGCAAAAGCTTTTTTTTCCCCCCCAAAGTGAGAAGTGGGGGACAACAGACAGACAGATTCTTGCATGTGCCCAACCAGGATCCATCTGGCATGCCCACCAGGGGGAGATGTTCTGCCCATCTGGGCTGTTGCTCCACTGCAACTGGAGGCATTCTAGCACCTGAGGTGGAGGCCATGGAGCCATCCTCAGTGCCTGTGCCAACTATGCTCCAATGGAGCCTTGGCTGTGGGAGGGGAAGAGAAAGATAGAGAGGTAGGAGAGGGGGAAGGGTGGAGAAGCAGATGGGCACTTCTCCTGTTTGCCCTGGCTGGGAATAGAACCCGGGACTTCCACATGCCGGGCCGATGCTCTACCATTGATCTAACCAGCCAGGGCCTGTACAAAAGCTTTTTAGTGGATGTATTCACATTATTTTTGCTTTTGTTGCTCTTGCCTCAGGAGACATAGTTAAAAAAATTATTTCCTAGACGAATGTCACACAGTTTTCTGTCTATGTTTTTTTCTAAAAGTTTTATGGCTTCTGGTCTTACATTTAAGACTGTAACCCATTTTGAGTTATTTTTGCATGTGATGTAAAAAAGTGGTTCAGGTTCATTTTCTTTTGCATGTAGCTACCCAGTTTCCCCAACACCATTTATTGAAGAGACTATTCTTTCCCCCATTGTATATAGTCTTGCTTCCCTTGTCATAGATTAATTGATTATATAAGCATGGTTTTATTTCTGGAATCTCTATTCTGTTCCATTGATCTTTGTGTCTGTTTTTGTGCCACTATCATGCTGTTTGGATTACTGTAGTTCTATAATATAGCTTGAAATCAAGACGTGATAGCTCCAATTTTGTTCTCCTTTGATTCTCCCTTTTAAACATGCCATCTATTCCTCAACTCTCCAGAAGAAGTTGGTCTTGCATGAATGATTCCAAGTTCCAAGCATTTAGAGAAGGACCCAGGTGGTAAGTGGTTCTCACCATGCTGATTGCAGACCACATGTGAAGCTTAAAATAGTTCTGTTTTGTTTGGAGATGGCATTATGATGAATCTCTTATTCTCCCAATAGGGTTTATATAGTTAAAGTTCTAGTTTCATGGGCTCTTCCTAGGTATTCAGGTACTTCATGCTTTAACATTAACTAATTTTGGGAACTCAGGGTTAAGCAAATTGAAATGTTATTTATTTATTTGTTTGTTTGTTTAATTGTTCTTGTACAGCAGGACTTCTCAAAGCCTCATATGTGCTGTTGAGTTTCCAAAGGGGAACCCTAGCCAGAGGTGGATTAAGGTCGGTTGAGGCCCCAGCACAGAAGAAAATATTGGGCCCCTTAAAAAAAAGAGAGAGAGACAGGGAAAGTAAAAATTAATATTAACCATGTTTTTAAATAAATAAAAAATATTATGTACATTAATGTTAAAATTGCACATATGAAACCAAACTTGGTGTCATTAGAAAAAAGTGTAAAGTTGGGGTTTTGTGGGACCCTTCAGAAGTCGGGGCCCAGGGTGCGTGCCTGGTGTGCCCACCATTAAATCTGCCTCTAACTCTAGCCTAAATCTTATCTGAAATTTATAGATCACCAACTCTATTTTTCCCCTTGTGCTATCTTCTGACAATCACATTCCACAGAATGCGCCTGAGGAAATTCAAGCTGAGAAATTCTAAGCCGTGTCTCATTCCGACAGGCAGCACTTGGTTTCCTTCCTTCTTTCTGTGGCTCCTCATGGGCTTCTTTGCCCTGTGGAGTCATGGGAGGGGAGAAATGCTTCCTCAAAATCTCCGTGGGAAGCAAATTTGGGGTGAAATATCTTTATTGCACAAACCTATTAGGTGTGAGCTTATACCCAAGGCCAGGACATGAGCCAGACATCTTTTGAACTGAACTCTTCTTTTTGCCCTGCCCAATTATGCCTACTATAATATAAGTAAGTTTTGATTATAGGGTATGTGTTGGGACATAAGTTACTATAGAGGTCTTAGGAGTATAGCTCCAGTAGATTATATTATGAACAATATCTTGAAATCATTTGTACCAATAGTTTTTCAAGATAATTGGAATGGCTTTAAGCTAACCCCACCAAATTTCCTCCCAGAGTTGTACAAATGGATCTTTTTTATACACAATAGTGTCAGGGAATAAGAATGCATCCTCTTCAAGAATTGTTAAATAGATTCTGGCAGGTCATGTGATAAATTGAGAAGTAGGGGTCCCTGCTGTGGGCCCAGCTCACACTGGCATTCTCTGTGACCCCAGGTGAGTCACTTAAAATCTCTGGGCCCCAGAGTCTATCTGTGAAATTAGGATAATGACTCCTGCTTCCTCCCTCCCTCCTGGGGGTGTGTGTGGGGGGAATAAGATAATAAATTATAAAGTGCTTTGAGCTTATAGGGAAAAAAAGCAAGAAGAGAATTTTTAAGATTCCTCATGTTCTTTTCCTTTTCTTGTCATCTAACTGCAGAATCCTGGGGGGAAATCCATGAAGAAAGAAGAGAGGGCTAGACAAGATTCCTGTGTGTGGAACTGCCCAGAGACCTTCATAAGACTTTAGGTTTCACAAAGTGTGAAATATGACCTTCCTTGAAAATACTGTGAATGCTGTGGGATTTGTACTCTCTGGCCTTTATCTATCAGTAGATAATCAGCCTCCGTCATTATGGGATATTCAGTCTCATTGTTTTATGTTTCTACATTGAATCTTATTCCTACTACATGTCAGGATTCAGGCAAAGTTTCTTCATCAAACCTTGCCAAACACCCAGTTGCTGAAATTCAGACATGTTTACTGGATATTTGTCATTCTGTTGTCCTTTTCTTACCATGTGCTCGGGAAATCCAGGACCGGTGTTGTAAACTAGTTGTTTATCTCAGATGATCAGGATCTGTCATCTCAGTTGACTTTTTGCTGTCAGGATCCCAAACATTTCAGGTTTTTGCTGTGCTAACATGATGCTCATTTTCTTAAGGATGAGATGGAGGCAGAGGTTGGGGGACTTGCCTGTGGCCACAGGGTGACTCATGAGCACAAGGGAGAGAGGGATGTGAGTGTAGGATTCTTCTTCCCTGACCTCACTCCCAGACCCTATGCCATCTAACCCATTTCCTCCCTTGGACTTGCCTGCTTAGAAATCAGGTTTCAAAGCTATTTTGTTGCCTCCTCCCATCCATTATTAATCTTTGATGCAATTCACTTATCTAAAGCATCATTAAACTCATTATCTCCTTGTGGTTCTCACTTGGTTGCAAAGAGTTTCCTACCTCTCGTTGGGCTAAGTACTAGTATGAGGCTCCATAGGTGGAGCTCTCCACTTACCCTCTTTTCCTCCAGACTCTAGACCTTGTCAGAGGCTTGGGATAGTAACTCACAGGTATAAGTGCAGAGTAGTTGCTCAGGAGGGAACGGAAACTATAATTTATTGAATGCCTTCCATTTGTCATGCTCTATACTAGATACAAAAATAACACAATAGACCTATGAGTGTGCAGATGAGGAGAATGAAGCATAGAGACCAAGTGACCTGCTCAATGTCACATGACAGTAAAAGGCTCTTTCCAACATGCCAAAGCAGCTCTTTGGTAGCTACATTTCTTGTTATTCACATAATTATAGTTTCTTACATTTTTAAGAATTATGATTTATGGCTTCAGAAATTTTTCATAAATTTTATTTTATTTTATGTCTGCAATAGCCTTATAAAATAGGCAGTATGGGCAAAAATGTTCCAATTTTTTTTTACATGTAGAAGCTGATGCTTATGAGGTTTAGTGATTTGTCCAATGTCCTACTATCTGCTGACCAATATATACCATAATCTATTATCAAAATATTCTTCTTCAAGTACTATTTTCATTATGCTATTTTTCTGATTAAGTGAAAACTTATTTTTACACATATAATTGTTAGCTGACTTTTCAATTCTCTTTGCCTGCTGTCCTCTTTCATCCATTCATTTATTCATTTACTCAGCCAACCTTAATTAACACTTGTGATGTGTGAAGAACTGGGGATACAAAAAGAAATGATACATGGTCCTAGCCCTCGAGGAGATTACAGTATGGTCACGGAGTCATGCAGGTCAACCCATTATTTTAATCCAGGATAATAAAGGCTCTGATAAAGGGTGTCAAGAAAGCACACCGAAGGGGCACCTCACCCAGACAGTGGGCTCAGGGAGGGCAGCTTAGAGAAGGTGGCACTTGCACCGAATCCTGTGGGACAAGTTGGTTGTAGGGTGTGAGATAGGGAGGGATAGGGGTGGTGTGGGAAAGCTAAGCAGGAGAGATCATGGAGGACTTTGTGGGCAAAAGAAATTTAGATTTTATCCCGTAGACTATGGAGAGTCATTATAGAATTTTTAGTAGATGACACAATGACATAAGCAGATTTACATTTTAGAGAGGTCACTAAGAAAGGAGTGAAACCTCCCTCTGCATCATCTTCAGTCCCTTGTTAAAATGACCCTTTCCTTTAGGCACCTAAGATAGGTACTGTTCCCTGCATTTAACTTGGTAGATACCCATCAGTGTCTCTACACAAACTATTCCCATGCCCGGGATTCCTGCCTTTTCCCATTTGCCAATCCACATCCATTTCACATTTAAGACTTGCCTCAAAGCTCTACTCCAAGGAATATTTGGTTAATTTTACCAAATTCTGATTACCCCTATTTATGTAGTTCCTTATGCACTTAGCTGCTTGCTAAAGGGGACCCTGATGTGGAGCAGTGCCAAGGGTCCAGGAGTTAGACTCTGAAGATCTGGGTTCAAATCCTGACTCTGTACAAGTTCATTAGCTGGACCCTGTTGGAGAAGTCATTCAAGCTAATCAGTTTCTTTACCTGTAAGGTATTTGTAACTATATGTAACTATTTTGAAGGGTTGATAAAAGATTTGCATGTGAAAATGTAAAAAGGCCATGTGTAGGATGGTATTATTAAATTTTACACTTGTCCATAGGTTGCTTTGCAATCATCCCAAAGTGTGTGTGTGTGTGTGTGTGTGTGTGTGTGTGTGTGTGTGTGTGTGTGCGTGCATGTGTGCATACACCAGCACTTGGTATTTAACTGGATGATAAACTCCCTGTTTTGTTTCTGTTAGCTCCATGGACTGTGGTGATTCTTAGGCAGTCACACATTTTTGGGCATGTTGGGTTAACCAAATGCAGCATCCTTGAGAATGTTGCTCCCAAGAGACAGGACTTCTGAAGCTTTGAACAGGATCAAGAGTCAGATGACAGCCTGCATGGCCATTTCATTTGAGTATCATCTAGTCCAGATCTGTAGGCTGCAAACACATACGAGAAAAAAAATCTTAGGTGTGATCAAGAAATAGAAAAGGATTGAGATTAAATAGTCTGATGGCTCTTCAGTTTGCTTTGAGGAAATTCCCAGATCCTCAAGGCTACCAGGCCTTGCATGATTCTGGATGTGCTGAGTGTCCTCTATGACCTCATCTTCTGTGACTCACCCCTTGCTCATTTGTATCCACTTGTTTCTTTACTATTTTCTGAATGTACCTGGCATGCCACAGCCTTAGAACCTTTGCAGCTGCTGTTCCCTCTTCTTGGCATTCTCTTCTTTATATATTCATTGGTTTCATTCCCTTACCTTCTTCAGGTCTTTGCTCCAATGTTACTTTCTCAGGATACCCACCCTGACAATGTTATTTTATTTCTGTGACCTCAACATTTATCGTCCTTCATTCCTTATTTTTTTCTATAGCACTGGACATTATCTGATATATATTTTACTTATTTATTCCTTCTTATCTCTATTAGGAAGTAAACTCTACAAGGACCATGTTTTTTGTCTATGTTTTTAAAATGAATGCATCCCTATCCCTGGTTCCTAGATGGTTCTTGAAACATCCTAGGCACTCAGTATTTGTTGATAAATGAATAAATATGTAAATGAATGAATGAATAAAATTTACTTATCAATGCTCAAAGTATTTTAACTGGTAAAGACCCAGTAGGGCAAGGAATCTGACTCCTTTCCTTATTCTAGTTTCCTTATCAGGTATCATTTAATCAAATTATCACGTAAACTCTTATTACTGTCTGTGGGGCAATGACTCTTTAGCTTCCTAGCATTTTTGGATTTCTCTCAAAGGGAATAAATCCTAAAGAGTAGAGGGCTCTTGTAGTTTAAGGTATTATTCCTTAAGCTCTCTCTTCTCATATCTCCTGAAGGTGGTGTCTAGTCTTCTAGAAATTTCTACTTTTCTTTGGAGAGAATTTTCTAAAACTAAGAGATTCTTTCTTTGAATTTTGAAGACAAATGGAGAAAAGAATTAGGACATTTTTGCTTGTAAATATGTGGGATTAACTCTGATAAGGTTGATCGTGTTGGAAGTGCTGGTGTTTTCAAAAGAGGTTGGATGTTTTGTAGTAGATAAACCACAATGGGCTGCTTGTGCAGGGGCATCTTATTTGTGTGGACACCACTCTTGTCCTCTGCTTTTTTCAGATGGAGATATAAACAACGGTTGCATGGACCATTGGTCCTACCCAGGGATGCAGTTGTGGTGATTCACAAGCCCCTCAGTCTCCTGCTCACACATGAAGAGAGTAGATGTGAAATATGGCTTCTTTTATTTCTCATCTGGCTCACCACAACTTTTATTTCTCATTTGGCTAGAGACCATAGTTGAGAAGAAGGCACATGAGTGAAAACATCCCAGGGCATTATTGTTTTAAACCAGATTTTGACAGGAACTGGGAACTATTTGGCAAGGATACCAAGGCAGAGATTTCTGAGTTATGCGGGTGTTTGCACTAGGTGACCCTTTTAAATCATAGAATCATAGAATAGGATTATCTAGTTCAATATAGAAACCATCTGATCAAGTTCTTTCCACTGTCAAAGTCCCTCTACAGTGATCCTGACTGTTGGGCACATAGCCTCTTCTTAGACAGGGTGAGTGATGAGAGAATAATTACTTCCAAAAACCATGGACTCTGGGGAATGTTATAAATATAAAATCATTTCTCCTTAAATTGGGCAATACTACCTTACCTTTAACTTGAACCTGTTGGCTGTAGTCAGTCTTTCAGGCAAGGTAAGGTTGCTCCTTGTTCTATGTGACAATCTTCAAATACTTGCAAATGCCTCTAACATCCTTTAAATCGTTTTGAAGAGAGAAGTCCTCATCACATTGTTCTGGAAAAACTCCATGTTGTAAACACTCTCAGAGGCATTTTGCAATTGTCTGGATTGAGCAGTGCAAGGCAGAGAGTTCTATTTTCTTCTAATCTGGACACTACTTCTATTAAATTAACTTAAGATTACTGTAGCCTTCTTTTGAACTGAAAATATTTAAAAATTTAATTGTGGTAAAATATACATTGCATGTTCAAAAGCAAACTTGATATCTATTAACAATAATTTCTAATTCTTCTCTTCCCTGACCCTTGACAACCACCATTCTACTTTTTGTATAAATTAATTTGACTTTTATAGGTACTTCATTTAAGTGCAGTCAAACAGTATTTGTTTTTCTATGACTGACTTATTTCACTGAGCATAATTACTTCAAGGTTTATCCATGTTGTAGTATGTGTCAGAATTTTCTTTCTTTCCAAGGCTGAATAATATTCCATTGTATGTATATATTTCATTTTGTTTATCCATTCATCCATCAATGAACATCTGGATAGTTTTCATATTTTGGGTATTGTGCATAATGTTGCTATAACATGAGTGAACAATTATCTCTTAAAAATCCTGTTTTCAATTCTTTTGGTTATATAACCAGAGGTGCAATTGCTGGATCCTATGGTAATTTTATTTTTAATTTTTTGAAGACCTGCCATATTGTTTTCCATAACAGCGGCATAATTTTACCTACCCACAAACAGTACACAAGGATTCTAATTTTTTCACATTTTTTCTTGACAAGACTTATTATTTTCTATTTTTAATTAAAATTATTATTTTATTATTTTTTATTATTTAAGACATTTATTAGCAAGTGTTAGCATTGTGTTGACTTTTAGGAAAAAGTGCTGTAAACTTTTATTACAAATTAAAAATGAGGTTCTTAAAAATCTCAACTTGTGCCTGACCAGGCAGTGGTGCAGTGGATAGAGCATTGGACTGGGACGCAGAGGACTCAGGTTCGAAGCCTCGAGGTTGCCGGCTTGAGCACAGGCTCACCAGCTTAAGCACAGGGTCACTGGCTAGAGTGTGGTATCATAGACATGACCCCATGGTCACTGGCTTGAGCCCAAAAGGTAGCTCCCCAGTCAAGGCACATATGAGAAATCAATCAATGAACAACTAAGGAGCCGCAACTGTCGGGAGCCAGCATGACTCGTAACTGTGCAGGTCTTGAGTGGGGACGGTGGAGGATTAGAAAATAAACACAGAGAGAAAAAGGATGGGATTGGGAGGTCTCATTGCCAAGACTGATGGTCTGCAAGTGTGGCCTGCACTCCCAAAACACTTTACTTATGGTGCAGAGAGCAAAGCCATTTGCAAACCAAAGAGAATTCAGATACAAGTCCACATTTCTGGGCAAACCAAGAATTCTCCCAAGTGCAGAAAACCCCCTACCATGCATAATACAGTGTGTCCGTAAAGTCATGTTGCACTTTTGACCTGTCACAGTTCAAAAGTGCACCATGACTTTACGATCACACTATATTTTAACTTCACAAAACAAAGGGTAAAAAGAAAACTGCCTCCAGTCTCTCCAAGGGACATGGGGGATGTGACAAGTAGAAACAATCAGCATCATAGCTAATATGGAGGTGTGGGGAAGGGCATATAAATTGCCTTTACCAACTTAATCAAACAATCAGAGGTTGTGGGGAAGAGCTTAGCCCTTTGGCTTCGGCCTTAAATTGTTAGGACTTGGTCAGCTTGCAATCTCCCACACGCAATGAAGAATTGATGCTTCTCAACTCTCTCCCTTCCTGCCTATCTGTCCCTATCTGTCCCTCTCTCTGTCTCTCTCTCTCTGTCTCTGTCAGACACACACAAAAAATCTCAACTTGACCAGATATGAAACAATTTAAAAACCTTTAAAGGTATACTGAGAAAAACAATAGGCTTTATTTATTTACTTATTTTGAGAGAAAGAGAAAGAGAGAGAGAAAGGAAAAAATGAGAAGCATCAACTCATAGTTGTGGCACTTTAGTTGTTCATTGATTGTCTCTCACATGTGCCTTGATGGAGGGAGTGCTCCAGCAAAGCCAGTGACCCCTTGTTCAAGTGGTGACCTTGGGCTCAAACCAGCAACCTAAGGCTTCAAGTCAGCAACCTTTGGGACCATGGGATCATGTTGATGATCTCACACTCAAGCCTGCAATCCCGGCTCTCAAGCTAGTGACCTCAGGGCTTTGAACCTGGGACATTAGCATCCCAGTTTGATGCTCTATCCACTGCGCCACCACGATCAGGCCAGGCTTTTTTTTTTTTTTAAACACATTTGTCATTACCAAAAAGAGATGTCTTTAGGTGAAAATAATAGAAACCTCATGTCACATAGATAGTTCTAGTTATCTAGTCACTAGTTATCTGGTCAACGGGTGAAAAGCAAGCACTTAAGGTTTTCAGCTCCAATCTTTTGTTCATTTTTTATTGCTGAAATTTCATATGCATTTCTTCTTGTTGGGTGGCTAAACCAATGATGGTAGAGATTAAGCTGGTATTTACTCAGCCCTGCCCTGCTCAACCTTGGAAGCAGATGAATTCTCAGCTGATGGATAGACTCAGTGATGAGATTCAAATTAACAACCAGTTCTCTGCCCTAATGACCGTTTTAAGTATAAAAAAATACATTGAAAGATAGTTTATTATTTCATGCATTTGATACTTAAATCAGAACAATAAAAGAGGTACACACAACTAGATTATGTTATAAGAGTTTTAAAATATTAATGAAAAAATACAGTGTGTCCGTAAAGTCACGGTGCACTTTTGACCATGTGACCAGTCAAAAGTGCACCATGACTTTACAGACACACTGTATTAAAGAATACCTGAAAAAAATGATAAAACTGTTATTTAAGATATTTCCATATTGCTTCTTGATTGGCGTCCTCAGTTGCAATATTTTGGACGGAATGACCATTACTATGGCGCTTAGAATATACTGTTGCACAGATTAAAGTTAAAAAAGAGTAAGGAATGTAAATTTGTGATTTCCACATTGGGCGGCTGCCCACCTTAGAGCGAACCTTGATTACAAGTGTAATTTTAACAACTGGTTTGCCGAACTCAACAAAAAAGTAGGTATAGGTTCTGCTGAACCGGTGCCAGCTGGCTAAATTCCACCACCGGACAGACTGTTTTTGTCTCTTTGACATCTTGTGGTTTAGGGTTTTCTGGGTGACTGTGCTGGTAATTGAAGTTACAGGGGTACTGACATTGAGGTGGCTGCTGACTTTAGGTCACATCTTGATTTTTCTTATCTTCCTCTTTGATGTCTTTTCTAGGCTGTCTCTGGTGAGGAGGGCCCCTACTAAATTGTGGTCTTTAGTCCCGATACATATTCTGTCTCACTGGTCTACCTTGTTCTTCCACACCCTGGTTGTCAGCAGCAGCTGCCATCACTTCTCCCTGCACAGGGCGGTTGGGAATACTGTGGTCTGTGCCCGTAGGGTCTTGCATGTAGTGAGGTGGGAACTGTCACCTGCAGTAGGGCTGGCGCTGTTAAGTTTGGCCTTCAGGAGCATTCTCCATCCCTCATTCTTTTCCCCATTCTCACTATTCTGGTAATTCTGCTAGTAATTGCACAGAGGACCCCTGTGACACGGATAATGTCTATAATGGGTATGATCTGCTGCATATTTACCGCCTTGCACTGGAACTCCACCGGGGCCTGTAATATTTGCTGCCTCTGTGAACCCTTTCTCCTTCAACAACATCCAACTCCACAATCTCTCTATCTCCTACACTGTGAAAGTACTTCCCAGGTAGTCTGGTGCACAAACACCTCTTTCTTGGTGTCACGCCTGTTGATGAAACTACACCATTTTACCGTTCCCAAAACCTTCCTTGGGATGACCTTTTTGTTCCAGGCAGCAGGTGCTGCCAGGGGCTGCCATTCCTTAGCTGCTGCCATAGTGCCAGGCTTGATGTCAGCAGTGCTGAGGGTGGAGGCTTCTCTGCTCATGGTTGCGATGATGGTGACTGGGGTGACTGTGGCAGCTGCAGCTCCTCCAGGGCTGTGATGGTAGATAGTCTGGGCTCTCTGGATTCTGCTCTCTGCTTCTGCTGTGATGAAACTCAACATTTTATTCTTTTATAGTAGCCACTCTAATGGGTATGCAGTGGTACTTCATTGTGCTTTTGATTTACATTTCCCTAATGACTAGTGATGTTGAACCTGTTTTCATATACTTATTGGATTATTCGTATACCTTCTTTGGGAAAATGTCTCTTTGAGTCTTTTGCACACTTTTTAATGGGACTGTTTGTATTTCTGTTGTTGTTGAGTTTTAGGAGTTATTTTCATACATTCTAGATATTAATCCCTTATCAGATACATAATTTTCAAAAATTTTCCTCCATTCCATGGGGGGTTGTCTTTTCACTCTGTTGACTATACTTTGATGCACAAAGGTTTTTAATTTTGATGTAGTCCAGTTTATCTATTTTTACTTTTGTTGTCTTTGCTTTTGGTGTCATGCTTTAGGCTGGTTTTATTTATTCTTAATGCAATCAGTTTGTTGTGTTCCTATTATGATTACAATAAACTCAAAGCCCCAGTCAAATCTGCCACGCCTAATACTGTTAAATCTGGTGACTGTCATTCTATCTCCTTCCCCACATTTGCTTCTTTAAAGCCTACTCATACTTAAAGGCCCAGACCAAATGCTTTTTCTAGCAAGAATTCCACTAGTATTTCCCAATTAGATATTTTTCTTCTCCTGGTCCTTGTGCTTGCTTTATTGTAAGCCTTCATATCATGATTTTAATTAAATGTATTGATTTTTATGTACTGCATTGCTCAGTAGACTGTGAGCTCCTTGATGGCAGGGATAGTTTGGTTCATGTTTGTAGCCTCCACAATACCTAGCATGTGTCTTGTGTGTATCTGCTCTAGAAAGACCAGTTGATTTGACAGTAACATACTAGATTCTTCTCCAAAAATTATAGTACTTATTGAATAGACCCTTTTCATTGGCTTGGGAGCCAATAAATTCATTTAAAAACATAGATTCTAAGAAGTCAGACCTGGATTTGAAATGTATTATTGCTGCTTCCAATATATATATAGCTTTGTGTAAGTTATTTAATTTCTTGATGCTTCTGCTTTCTTATCTATAAAATGGAGATGATAAAAAGCACATAATATCGTAGGATTCATGAGAAGATTCCATGGAATAAGACATGTGCGCACTCAGCATTATGCTTGACAAACACTAAATGCTCAAGGAAGGTTAGTAATGGTTATATTGTACTTGTATTTGCTTGTTCTTTTGTACCCATCACATGGAATTGTAATTGTTTTCTGCCCCATAGGTTGTAAATTTTTCATGGCAAGCACCCTGCCTATTAGCCCATCTAGAACATACAACAAATTGTAGTCTTCAGTGTTTGTTGGATGAATGAATAAACCTGAGACTTTGGAATATTATATGTATGTAAGATGCTTTTGTTATTAGTATGTGTTGCTCATGGCTTTATACATGAATAAGATTAATGATTGACCTGGCTTTAGAGACATGTGTGAAAGACAGATGTATAAATTGGGGACTTTAAAATAAGCAGAATGAATTAGAATGTCACAGTAGAGAATTGAGAATAATAGGAGCAAACAGGTGAAGTAGAAAAATTAATGACTAAGGTAAGGATAAGAGATGGCTTTATGGAGATGAAATTTGAAGTAAGACTTTAATATTAATTGAAGAAATTCACCTGCCTATATAAAACCTAATTGTTAATTAAAGTCTGGGACAGATGCTTCCTTTACTATGAAGACATTTATCTTGCCCCTCCCGCATACAGTCTGTCCCTTCTGTGAGCCTCCATGTTGCTTTATTTCTTACTGTCTCACCACCTTGTTACAGCCTTTAGTGTGCATAAGATGATCAACAGATATTGTATATTTAATCACAATTACTTATATACATAGCTTAGCACTTGCCTCTATCCTTGACTAATTGTAAGCTTTTCTAAGGCATGAGTAATCTCGTTACAATTCTCTAGTGCCTAGAATGTACCAGGGACCATATCAGGCACTCCAGATTCTTAAAAACACCTTATAAAGATGTTATTATCTGAATTTTAAAATGAGAAAACCGAGGCTCCAGATACACAGGAAGTGGTTGAGCCAAGATTGAAACTCTTTCTACTGGACTCTCAAATTGCTGTACCTAATTCCATAGTATACCACACAATGTATATACATTGCACAGTTAGGGATGATAGCTGCTGTAGTAGAAACTTGTGACCAGTTCGTATGACAAAATCTCACTTGTTCACTGGGCAGCGAGCACAATGCTGTATGTAACCTGGTCCCTTCTCAACAGCCTTTGTCATTCTCTAGAATCTAAAGACAGAAGGAACCCAGTGATCAATAGGTGGCGCTAGAACTCCATATGACAATTTTCTTCTGTTGGTTTTCAAGGTGTTCTTCAGCCTCTGGAAAATTGACTGTACTTAATCGTCCTGGCTGATTCATCTAGACATTTAGTTATAAAACCATAGCATTATGACTTGACGGAAACATTATAGATTATATTGTGCCAACTCACTTTAAGGATGAGAAAACCAGAGCCCGATAAGGGGACAAAAATTACCTGAAGTCACATGTGGCCTTAGTAGCAGTGCCAGGACTTGAACTCAACTTTCCTCATCCCAGTTCAGTGCTCTTTTAGACTGTTGTTATCTATTTAATGGTGTTTTTAATGACCTTTCCTCTCAAGAATGCAAGTTGCTTGTATGCAAAATGCAATAAGAGATTGTATTTTGACAGTAAATATTCAGTCAATAAACATCCAATTCAAATTAGGCTCCAACTGCTTGAGTAAATCTCCTACTAAATTAGCCAAGAACAATGACTCTAAATTCATTTGTTCTGGGTTCTCAAGGGAATAGGAGACTCATCAGCTTCTTAATGACCTTATAACCTCTGTGGAAAAGATGAACACATAACTGAAGCAACCGGAGAACCTTTGTAAATGCCACTATTAGAAGGCAGAATGCACACAGCCCATCCTAGTATGTGGAAATCCACAGAACACTGAGAGAGGATTAAAGGAGGTGAGTTTGGAATTAGCCTTTCAAGGCATTGAGGGTTAGGAATTGTTGGGTTTAGACTGAAAGGGAGGAGAAGGTGTAAAATGGAGCAAGAAGTAAGAACATAGAATGGCCACAATCTGGGATCCTGCAAATCATGAAAAATGTGCTGAGGGGAAAATAGCCCTCCTTCAGGAGCTCTATTTAAATGGGGCTTGTAAAGGGAGGGGCACAGGAAGTCTGAGTGCAGAGAAGGTTGGGTCCTGGGCAGGCACAAAAGTGCACTAATAGCAGAATAGGACATGGCCATACAATGATGGTGCCAGGCTTGGAGGAAAGAGTTGTGATGTAACAGACAGAGTCCATTCAGTTGAATTTGATTCAACAAGCACCCACCAAGTAATTATTCTGAGGTATTCTGAACGATAACAATGATGTGGACAATAAAGTGTGAACATTTTTTTGAAGTACCCTTCAATATAGTCAAGGAGTAAGGGATGTTCACTGCTACCTATAGCAACACAGACTGGGATGATGGTTATGGAAGGTTTTAAAGACATTGTTTGAAGACAAAAGAGTGGTTTCTATTGTCTGGGAAGAAAGGGGATCAAGAAAGGCTTCTTGGAGGTGCTGGCACTTTAATCGAGCTCTTTTTTTTTCTCTCTTTTTTTTTTACAGAGACAGAGAGAGAGTCAGAGAGAGGGTTAGGCAGGGACAGACAGGAACGGAGAGAGAGATGAGAAGCATCAATCATCAGTTTTTTGTTGTGGCACCTTAGTTGTTCATTGATTGCTTTCTCATATGTGCCTTGACTGTGGGCTTTCAGCAGACTGAGTTACCCCTTGCTCGAGCCAGTGACCTTGGGTCCAAGCTGGTGAGCTTTTTGCTCAAGCCAGATGAGCCCGCGCTCAAGCTGGGGACCTCAGGGTCTGGAACCTGGGTCCTCCGCATCCCACTCCGATGCTCTATCCACTGCGCCACCACCTGGTCAGGATTAAGTCAAGCACTTTAATAATATGTTTAGCTCTATTAATCTTCTATTAAAATAATGCCAAAGGGGAAAAGACAATAAATGCAAACTAACTCAGCAAAAAGATATCAGATTATTATTATTATTTTACCTTTATTTATTTATTTTTTAAAATTTTATTCATTTTAGAGAGGAGACACAGAGTGAGAGAGAGAGAGAGAGAAAGAGAGAGAAAGGGGGGAGGAGCTGGAAGCTCAACTCCCATATGTGCCTTGACCAGACCAGTGCAGGGTTTTGAACTGGTGACCTCAGTGTTCCCAGGTTGACGCTTTATCCACTGCGCCACCACAGGTCAGGCAAAAAAAAGATATCAGATTATTAATTACTCTGTATAAACTATCTCAATTTCTCTATTTTAAAGTAACTATTGGAATTTTAAGCTCCACTTTACTGATGAAGAAACTAAGATTTAAAGAGATCAAGTCTTTTTTAAGATTGTAAAATTAGTAGTGTAAGATATTTTTCCCCGCCGAGAAAGAAGGAACAGACGGCTGGGAGCCACAAAGTGTGGAATAAAGGCTTTATGAAGTACCGCGCATCCTGCCCAACGATGTTCTCCCGTCCCGGGGTTCAGGGGCCAGACGGGTCGCAAAGGATTAAATAACATGGAGGTACTTAAAGGGGTCCTCTAGGGTGGGTGAGCTAATATGACATAGTGGAAGTCTCATTGCGTGAGGGACAGTTGCTTTTCTCCAAAGGTTTTTGGGAAGTGTAGTTCTGGCGTGCCTGGCCATGTGGGTGATCTCACAAAGACTGGGGCTCTGAGTTCTCCACATGACCGTTCCCATTGCTAACCACCCTATAAGTAGGTTATATAGCTAGGCCTCAAATACAGGGTTTTTTTTTTATTCTAAATCCCTATCCCTTCTATATAATTGGCCGGTCATTGTGTTTGGTGTCGAAGATGACAGTGACTAAGATGCAGTTTCTTCCTTCTAAGACCTCACAGCTTGGTGTGGGAAATGGATGGGTTTAAAATGACTTTGTAGCAATGTGATAAGTAATGTACTGGTGATAGGTCCAGAAGCAGTTGCTAATTAGTACAAATGGATAGTATGTTTGACAGAGGAAGATTAGAAGAATATTTAAGTGGAGGAAATGGTATAAGCAGAGGTATGGAAGCTGAGAAGATATCCAATTAAGCTGGAATGTGAGTCGTATATTGGGGCATTGTGGGGAACCAAGCTGGAAATGTAGAATGAAGCCAGATCATGGAGGGCTTCTGTGAGCATTCAATGACATAAACACTTACTGGGCGTGCACCACGAGCAGCCACTATTTTCGATGCAGAGGGTATAGTAATAAACCAGACTAGCAAAATCTTTGTTCTTATGGGTCTTAAGTTCCACTAGTAGGCAAAAGACCATGAATAAGTAACACAAAAACAAGATCTCAAATATGAAAAATGCTAAGAACAATAACAAAAATAGGAGTATGTGTGAGAAAATGATAGGGGCATAATCTCTTAGATGAAATGTTAGAGAAGCTTTCTCTGAGGAGGTGACTTTTTAGATAAGTCCTGAATGAAATAAAGAGCTAGCCACACCAAGATCAGGGAGAAGAATATTCCAGGTAAAAGAAATAACTTGTTCATGGCTTTAAGGTGAGAACCAGCTTGTTCTGCTAGAACTATGGAAAGAAGACCAGAGTGGTTGGAAAACAGTGAGTGTACAGAAGAGGTCAAGATAAGTGCTGGCAGGGTCCCATCCTAGGAAGGCCTTGGGAAGAATGTTAAATTTTATTCTCAGTATGATGAAAAACTACCCAGCATTTTAAGCTGGGGAGTGACATGATATGGTTTGGTACATTTTACAAAAGAGTAAACACCCCGCATCAGGAAGCTGTTGCTGCATTCTAGGAGGGAGATGTGGTGATGGGAGTAATAGAAGTAGAGATGACAAGAATGGTGGATTTGAGCTATACTATCTACAGTGTATCTGTAAAGTCATGGTGCACTTTTGGCCGGTCACACGGTCAAAAGTGCACCATGACTTTATGGATACACTATATATATATTTTAATTAAGTGGGACAGGGGAGGCAGAGAGACAGACTCTCGCATGTGCCCCGGCCCAGGTCCACCCAGTAAGCCCACTAGGGGGCAATGCTATGCCCATCTGGGCTGCTGCTCCATTGCTCTGCAACCAAGCTGTTTTAGCACTTGAAGCGAGTCTGTGGAGCCATCCTCGGCACCTGGGGCCAACTTGTTCAAAGCTTTCAAGCCATGGCTGTGGGGGGGTGGGGGAGAGAAAGGGGAGAGAGGTGGACAAGCAGATGATCAGTTCTCCTGTGTGCCTTGACTGGAATTAGAATCTGGGACTTCCACATGCTGCGCCCATGTTCTACTGCTGAGCTAACTGGCTAGGGCTATACTGTATTTTTAAAATAGAAACAAGAGGACTTGTTGATGAGTTTGATTTGGGGAAAGATAATTTTCCTAATAGAGCCCAAGCTCTATGTTGATCAGGCCTCCGATTTGACTTCCCCACACAGTGGGACACTCCTGCTTAACAGCAGGGCTGGCAGCCTCTTGGAGATTACTTTTGAGGCAGTTTTGAGGATTCTACTTATCAGTGTCGAGACCAACTGCCACTGGAGGAAAAACACTACCGACACACAAGTTAGTTGCAAGAATCACACAGGCAGTTTATTACTCACAAATTCTTCTGGTTTGCCAGGGTACAGCTTAAGGAGGCCCTGTCAGCGTGCTCCTCTAGGCTGTCCTTGGTCAGAGCGGCTTGGAGACAGTCTGTGTTCAACGTTGGAGTCTGGGCAACTACCACAGCGCAGAGGGGTGGGCTTTAGTTTTAGTACCTTTTCTTGCCTACGCCTTCTAATAGGTATCAATCTACAGGATTATCACCTCAAATCAGCTTTTGGAGAGTTCCTAGCAGAGAACCCTTTTCATGTTAATCTACCAAAATGTCACATCAAGCCACTTTTAAGGTATTCCTAGGGAAGCTTCTTGTTTATGTTAACCTACAGAGTTATGACATTAAGCCACTTTTTATCTATATATAATTTCACACACACAGTAACTGGGTCCTGCGGGAAAGGCAGAGTCTGCCTACATATCTGTACACACTAGATTAATTCCTATCCAGATGGCATAGCCTTATTTACTTTCCTTAATTGCTTTTAATATTATATCTTAACTTATTTCTATTTATCTTCCATACTTTTCTATATTTCTATATATTTAATTACTATAACATTATATTACTGTAACAAGAATGATTACAATAAAGAATGTCTCTTAGGTGTTTGCTTGAGCTATGTGGATGGTGCTACTAACTTAACTGAAATGGAGAAATGGAGGGAGAAATAGGTTAAGTCAAGAGTTCTGTTTAGAATGCTAAGATTAGAATATTATTTCACATCCAAATGAAATGCCATGTAGATAATTAGATATATGAATCTGGGATTTAGGAAAGGGTTGGAGATAAAGGTTTGAGAATCTTAGAAATAGTGACGATATTTAAAACCACAGGACTGGATAAGATAACTTGTAGTTAGAAAAGAGGAGAATGCAGCTGAAGAGTGACCCCAAAGGGAAAGAAATTTGGGTTGCAGTGAAATAAAGATCAGTTTTCTGTAAGGAAATAATGTTTTTCTTATTTAGGTATATTTGGAGGAAGCACTGTGAATTCTCTCAGAGTTTGAGAATAGAAACAGCACTTAAGGGGGTTGGTCTTCTGTTTGGACTTTTCAGTTGAGGAAGTTTGGAAGGTTGTTTTGTGAGTTAGATCCAGAGAGCTGTTTTTTTTTGTTTGTTTGTTTTTTGCCAGCTGCAGAGACAAGTTCTGGTTAGCCTGTGCCACATTAGGATGTTTCTTCTCTCTTCCTCCTCCTCCTCTTTCTCCTCCTCCTCCTTCTTCTCCTTCTGAGAGAGACAGGGAGAAAGAGAGAGAGAGAGAAACAGAAACATTGAGCTATATGTGCCCTGACCAGGGACTCAAACTGCTATCCTCCATGCTCGGGGATAATGATCCAACCAACTGAGCTATGCAGCCAGGTCTTAACTTCTTTTGATTTATTGTTTCAGAAAGACAGAGAAAGGAAGGATAGAGAAAGGAGTGCACAAGGGAAGCATTCATTTGTTGTTCTACTCAGTTTTGTACTCATTTGCTGCTTCCTGTGTGTGCCCTAACCAGGGATCGAACCAGCAACCTTGTTGTTTCAGGATGATGTTCTTAACCGACTGAGCTAACAGGCCAGGGCCTCCTCTTCCTTCTTTCACACATTTTTTTAGGGTGGACGCCCCTCTTTCTGGTCATTGGCTTTGGCCTTAGAAACTAGATAGTTCCCAGTCTGCCATGTTGCAAGGGGTAAAAGGGTGTATGCTGTACCTGTGATGGGGAAGTTACATAGGTTAAATTCACCAACTCTATCATTTATTAGCTATTTTCTTCTGTCCCAACCATCTTTTCTACCAGGTTTCTTCTTACTTTCTCATTTTTCTATCATAAAATTTTTGTGGTTCCTGCCACTAAGAGGAAAACGATTCTAAATCCTTCATAGTTTGAGGTCTTCCACAATCTGGCTCACTGTCCTTTCAGCGGTGACTCTCTCTGCTTTTTCTCATTGGTGTTCTTTGCATGTTCCTTTGCTTCAACAAGCACTCCTGGGCTTTCCTTCATCAAGTACTCCTGGGCTTTGCTTCATCAAGCACTCCTGGGCTTTCCTTCTCCATTTTGTATTCATGCTATTCTTTCTACCTAGAATGCCCCAATCTCTCCCAGGTTATACTGCCCGCTGACTCACTCAGAGCCTCCATGAACCCTGAGCAGCTTCTAGATTTTCAGACTTCTCACTTATGGGTTTATTCTCCCCCCTCTGATTTAGCTTTCTGTGGAGGGTCTAATTTACAGAGAACATTTGTAAGGAAGACCCATCTTACTCCTAAACAATTTTGTCATTTAAACAGCAGTCAACAAATGGGCATCCTCACTGAGTTTAAGGTCCAGAACAACCATGATCCTTCTCATTCCCTCTCTGCCAGCATTATGGCCCTAGTTTGGGTGCTTTCCTCTATGAAAGCCTTTTTCAATCCTTCCAACAGACTTCCTTCCTTCTTGGTATAATTACAGCAATCTTCTTTACTTATGACTTTTTGCCTGTTTAGTGGTGCTGCTATATACATATTTCTTACTATACTGTATAACCTTTTTGAGGAAAGGGGCTATTGTTATGAGTTGTTTGTCCTTCCTATGATGAAAATGATCTGATAGCCCTTGGCATCCATTCTTATCTCCTTTTGTATTTCCTAGATTTTCTTGCAGTTAGGGTTCTGGATAAAAATTATGTTTTACCAGTTAGATGTATTTGCTTGATATTTGGAAGGCATTGTAATTTCTCTTGGGCAAACAAACCTATGGAGATGTAGATGTTGACAGGTAATTTTGGCAGCAATGCCAGTAGTTCCTAGATCTCAGCTTTCTGGTTCCTTGACTGCAGTACTGGTCATGTATTGAACTCAATAGTTCCAGAAGTTGCTTGTTGATTTTTAATAATTCAGCTCTTAAAATTCTAGGTTTAAAATATCCAAAAGTTACTGTTTCATTTATTGAGCCCTGACTAAATAAGGGTCATATTTAGTCTCTCTTGTCTGTTTAATGAAATAAATGTTCAGTTGAATTTATTCCCAAGCCAGAATAATTTCCTCCACCTACCCATCTATTAAACAAACAATTAATGATACCACTATATATCAAGGCTGCACTAAGTGCTAAGCAGTACAGAAAGTCCTCTTTTAACATTGTCAGTAGGTTCTTGGGAACTGCAACTTTAAGTAAAATGATGTATAATGGGACAATTTTTACCATAGGTTACTATAATTGATATAAACAAGAGTTAAGTTCCTGGTCACAAAAACATCACCAAACTTCTCAGTAAAGACCAAAACACTTCTAATATTAAACACTGAAGTATGTGTGAGTTATACATACATACATTTAAGAAAGTTATGCAGTAAGGTACCAAAGAATAGAAAAATTGATATTAATATTAACTTTAAGAGAAAAAGTCAGGTTTCTTGTCCTCTTCTCTTTGTGGGGAGTGAGGGGAGAGAAATGTGGGAGTTTCCTGGCTTGCAGAGACATACTGTATAGGAAACCCCCTTTTACTAGGAACCTTAAAGGCCATTTTATAATCTGGGCTAAGCATACAGAGAGATTTTGTAAATATGATTTCTATACTTGTGTGTGACTTAAACCAGCTCAGGATGGACGACAGCATTGTGTTGTAAATAGAGAGACTTTGTGCTGGGTTTTGAGTGGAAGTGGAGAGAAAACTTGGATTCCTTCTCTTCCCTGCACCCGTGAGGAAAAGGATAAACACCTAACCAGGTGCAGGGGAGGGGAAGAAAGATTAAGGGAGCCTTTTTTCCTTTCCCTTTCTTTCTTTAATGGACCATTCACAAACGCTTATCTCCTGGTGCCATGTAGGCTCCTCCTCCCATCCTGAAAGCGTATAGTTAATGTATACAGTGGTACCTTGAGATATGAATTTAATTCGTTCTGTAATTGAGCTCATAAATCAGTCAACTCGTATATTAAACTGCTGATACTGGACCCATGTGCCAACGCGCCAACTAGCGGCAGCTTCCCCAATCACTACTCGCATTGTTGTAAAGTAACCGTACCTCAATTCTGCGGCTTTACGTAGAGACACCAAGTCCAGATGAATTTTAAGTTTTATTAATGGAGGAGATTTATCAAATATGCTGCCTGCATATGACTAACACGGGACATTCGCAGATCAAAATAGTGTGCGTCTGGCACAGCCCTTGTGGCAGGTTATATACCTTTGTTCACACTCACACAGGTTGACGGGAAAAGGAGGAGAAGAATGGGACATAATTCATTAGCAAGCTTACATTTGTCTATAGGACCTATAAAAAAACATTTCTACACATCAAAACTTATAAAGTAACACAATAGCAAAAATGTTATTCCCCATATTAAAAGATATTTCTAAATTTTCTAGTGTTCATTTGCCATTCTTTTATATATATATATATATATATATATATATATATATATATATATATATATATATATATATATATATATATATAAACATACATACACACATTAATTCTACGTTTTCAGGAGGGGAAGAGTGGTTTCCATGGCGCTAGGGGATAAATGCCTGCAAATGGCTCATCAAATAAGGAAAGGTTTTTTTCAATCTTTCCCTTCCTGCACCTTGCTAGCTATTTACCTGCTTCCTTACAGGTGTGGGGGCAAGGACGGGAATCTAAATCTCCTTCCCCTCTTCATTACAATACAATGCTATTGGCCATCCTGACTTGGTGCAAATCACACAAGCGTAAAAACCATATCTACAAAGTCTCTCTGCACGCCTAGCCCAAATTAATAAAATGCTCTTTAAGCTTCCTAGTAGAAGGGAGCCTCCTACACAGTACATTTCTGCAAGCCAGGAAACTTTCTTTACCTAAAATATTAATATTAATTTTGTAGCTTTTTGGTACCTTACTACAGTATCTCAAAATTTTGCTCGGATCTCAAACAAAAATATGGACCAAATTACAGCTCATATCTTAAAAAATTCGTATGTTGGTCTGTTTGTATCTCAAGGTACCACTGTATACCTCTAGACAAAGGGATAGCAGATGAACACTGAAAGATTTGGAAATGTCTTTTGATATGAAAAACAACATTTTTCACTATTGCGTTACCTTATAAGTTTTAATATACAAGAATGTTTTTATAAATCCTATAAACAAATGTTATAAGCTTAATAATAATTATGTCATACCTACCCTCCTTTTCCTGCCAACTTGTGTGTAATCAAAGGTATATAAACTGCTTCAGGGCTACATTCTGCAACGGCACAACTTGGGTCAGCTTTGCCCCATATTAGTCATATGCAGCTGACATATTAATAAATCTCCTTTTAATAAAACTCCTTAAAAATTCATTTGGACTTAGTGTCTCTATGTAAACCCAGTGAAATGGTACTTTACAACAGTTAAATAAAAACAAGTAAGATAATTATTCTCCAGCCCACTTATTTCAGTCCAGGGTCACAGGTGGCTGAAATGTTTCTTGGCAGCTCAGTGTACAAAGCAGGACCCTCCTTGGACATGGGGCCCTTCTATTACAAGGTACACTCACTCAGGGTAGGACAATTCAGAGACACCTATTTACCTCATGTGCACACCTCTGGGATATGGGAAAATCAGAGTATATGGAGAAAACCTACAGGACATGGGGAGAACGTGCCAACTCCACACACATTCTGGTCCCAGTTGAGAATGAAATTGTCTTTCTTATCAATGTTAAAACTAAACAAAACAACCTTATACAAGGTTGAGTAAGATATGGTCTTATTTCCAGTTTTGTAGGAAAAGATAATCACAATAGAGTGTGTGACAAATAATTACAGAAATGAGTAGAACAGTGGTTCTTAACCTGGGTTCTATCGAACCCTAGGGGCTCGATAAGTCGGTCTCAGGGGTTTGGAGAAGCCTCTGTCGCGGAGGCCAGAATAAAGTAATACCGTAATTTGTTGTGAGTTCATGCACTTTGTTGTTTTTGTTCTTTGAGCAAGGTGATGTTCATGCATGCCTCATTTTGTGCACCAGTAAAAAGGCATATACCTATGTCTTGAATTTGGAAAAAAACCCATATTTCATTTATCACTAAAGAAGGGTTCGGTGAATGCGCATATGAAACTGGTGGGTTCGGTACCTCAAAAAAGGTTAAGAACCACTAGAGTAGAAACTTAGAGGAAGGAGTGCTGGAGTGTCTAGGGAGTCTGCTCAGAAATGTGACGTTTTAGTTGGAATGCAGAGGGTGCCTAGGTCTTTGCCAAGTAGAAAAGAGATGGGAAAGGTATTCCAGGCTATGGAATTATATATGCAAACATATGAATTAGTGAAAAACGATGGTATACTAAGAAAAGGCCAAATCTTTGACATGGCTGGAACATTGGATGCTCCTGGGAGGGCCTTTCCTGACTAGGCTGTGTAAATAATTTAGGTTAGATGGTATAGGACCTATGTGCCCTACAAAGGTATGTGAACTTCATTCTAAAGTCACTGGGAGCAACTGAAGAGAACGGTGATTATGGCAGTGGAAATGGGGAAGTAGGAAGAGATTCAAGAGGAATGGAACATGTAGAGTTGGCAAGATTTAATGACCATTTGAATGTGGAAGTGAATGAAGGGAATGAGTCAATTTGACTTCTCTGTGGGTGAAGGAGCTAAAAATAGTATTTGGATAACTTCATTTTTTACTCCTTTTTCTCTGTTTCCTATTGATTTTTATTTTATTTTTCTGTGGGAGACAGGCTGTAAACTGACAAAGTCATTGCAGCCGTCCCCCACATTCCTTGCTTGATTGAGTTGCTCAAGGCAATCTATATTCCCTTCCTCTTACCCTTTGTTGGAGGAACTGCTAGTTAAGGTGTTATGCATGACTCTGTATTAGACTTCCTTGCTAGGTTCCCAGTAATACCCAAGCTGCAAACCGGCTTTGTTCTCTGCATTGTAAAATAAAGCTGACTGCAAATATTGGGGCTTTTGTAGGTCATCAGCCTGCAGAAGAACTCCCAAACCACCCTTTGTCTTTCTCTGTTTATTTCTTAATCCTCCACCGTTCTCACTCAGGATCTGGTTCGTGACATTTTTCAGTGCACAGAAACTCAAAGAATAATGAGATCTTAGAAGTTATGACATGAGGTCTTGTTCATGAAAAAAGATCTATAAATGTGAAGATAGGACAACCTCACAGTGAAGAAGGAATAAGGTCATCAAGGTAATTGCTTACCAATCATTTATTGGGTATTTAAATACAATTCCATAGATATTCAGGCCCCAGGAGCTATGGACTGACAGTTTTGGCTCATTAGAATCTGAAAACAAATTACATATGCTTTCCTCCTATTTTATATGATCAGAAACTAGAAAGGTATTGAGCTAAAACCAGTGCAGTCAGCTGTGGTGGTAAGAGCTCAGTGGACAGTCCCTATGGTGAAAGTTAGGAGCCTGGGTGCTAGAGGTGTTGTGGATTAGAGAGGCCCTGTGAGGTCTCTGACTCTCCTAGAAGCCTCTCACTGTGTTTCAATTTAGTGTTGACTATGAGGCTTGCAATTCCTGACGTTTCATCCACAGGGGCCAAAGCTCACCAAAAGCCCAGCTGTCCTCTTCTCAGTTTATGATTTGTATCTTTAGAATACCTTTCCTGCTTCTCAACTTTTGGGAGAAGTTTCTACCTTTCAGTGATCCAACCATATCTTAACTACATGGTGAGCAAACAAGGAAATAATTTAAATTCCCAAACTATTCAAAATTATAATCTGATTATTTCACCAAATTTATCACTCAGATTTCACCCAACCAGAATACCCTAGAGTTGCTTCTCAAATAATTAAAATGCCCTAAAAGTGAATTCTAGCCCTCAAAAGCATCCTTGTAAACAGATAGAAAGTAGAGAGAAGGAAGACATACATTTTCAATCTCTTAAACAGAAGCAAATATGAACTTGACATGTAGATTTCTTCCTTAGCAATAGCCCTGGTGTGCACAAGGCCTAGTGCCAATGCTCTCTCTGCTCTTGTACATAGTCATAGAAGGGGTTGGGAGCAATAGCTGTCTTGGTAGGGTGACTTTCACCCTCTTCTCTTTTTTGAGGCTTCCCACTGCTTTGGGTTGGTTGGAAGGGTAGGTCACTATATCTTCCCTGGGAACCTTGGCTCAGACCAACTTCATTCATGCAAAATTTTTCTCTGTTAGCACAGCCTTTCTGGGTCCCATGGGGTTGTTGATCTTGGGACCCTTGATATCTCTCTTTCTTCTCATGGATTTGCCTGTCTTGTCTCTGATGGTTCTGCTCATCTTCATGGGTTTGCCTGTCTCGTCTCTGATGGGTCTGCTCATCTTCACGGGTTTGCCTGTTTTGTTTCTGATGGTTCTGCTCATCTTCATGGGTTTGCCAGTCTTGTCTCTGATGGGTCTGCTCATCTTCACGAGTTTGCCTGTCTCGTCTCTGATGGGTCTGCTCATCTTCACGGGTTTGCCTGTCTTGTCTCTGATGGGTCTGCTCATCTTCACGGGTTTGCCTGTCTTGTCTCTGATGGTTCTGCTCATCTTCATGGGTTTGCTTGTCCCATGTCTGATGGTTTTGTTTCTCTTCATGGGTTTGCCTGTTCTGTGTCTCAAATGGAGTTTTTTGACCCTCATGGCCATGTCTACCCCAGATTTGATGGCCCTGCTTTTCCTCTGCCTGGTGACTCTGCCACTCACCACGACTCTCTCTGGTTTGAGTCTGTCTGTTGCCGTGCTCACTACCACACGATTGCCAGTCACTCTCTTTGTGACAGCCTGGCCTTTCTTGCTGGATTTGTGCTACCAGTTTGTGTTGGTGATGTTGGCTATCCTCCTTAGGCTTCCATACCTGGTGGCTGTTCTGCTGCCCTACACTAGACTGAAATCTCTGTCCCTGATTTTGGTTTTCTTTCTGTCCCTGAGTCTGTTGACTTGGTCTTCCTGACCTTTCTGATTGTTTAACATATGAGCTTCTGGTTTGTCCCTCATTCCCTTGGAAGAATTTATTTTTTTCAGTTTCCCCAGCCTCTGACTGACTGCATTGAGAGCTCAGGTCTTGTCTCTCTGTCTGACCATAGTGGGAACTCTGACCTTGTCTGTCTGTCTGACCATAATGATAACTCTGATCTTGTTTGTCTGTCTGGTCATATTGAGAGGTGGACCATTGTCTGTCTTTTTTACCATAATTATAATTCTGGCCTTGTCTGTCTGTCTGACCATAGTGGGAATTCTGGGCTTGTCTGTCTTCTTGACCATAATGATCACTTTGACCTTGTCTGTCTATCTGGCCATAGTGAGAACTCTGGCTTTGTCTGTCTGTCTGACCATAGTTGGAACTCTGACCTTGTCTATCTGTCTGACCGTAGTGGGGACTCTGCCCTTGTTTGTCTGTTTGACCATAGTGGGTACTCTGACCTTGTCTATTTGTCTGACCATAGTGAGAACTCTGGTCTTGTCTATCTGTCTGGCCATAATGGGAACTCTGGCCTTGTCTGTCTTCTTGACTATAACGATGACCTTGACCTTTTTTGTCAGCCTGACCATAGTGAGAACTCTGGTCTTGTCTGTCTGTCTGACCATAGTGAGAACCCTGCCCTTGTCTGTCTGTCTGACTGTAGTGAGAACCCTGCCCTTGTCTGTCTGTCTGACTGTAGTGGGAACTCTGCCCTTGTCTGCCTGTTTGACCATAGTGGGTACTCTGGCCTTGTCTATTTGTCTGACCATAGTGAGAACTCTGGTCTTGTCTGTCTGTCTGACCATAGTGAGAACTCGAACTCTGACCTTGTCTGTCTGTCTGACCATGGTGGGAACTTTGCCTTTGTCTGTCTATCTGGTCATATTGAGAGATTGGGCCTTGTCTGTCTGTCTGACCGTAGTGGGAACTCTGCCCTTGTCTGTCTGTCTGACCATAGTGAGAACTCTGGTCTTGTCTGTCTGTCTGACCACGGTGGGAACTTTGCCTTTGTCTGTCTATCTGGTCATATTGAGAGATTGGGCCTTGTCTGTCTGTCTGACTGTAGTGGGAACTCTGCCCTTGTCTGTCTGTCTGACCATAGTGAGAACTCTGGTCTTGTCTGTCTGTCTGACCATAGTGAGAACTCTGACCTTGTCTGTCTGTCTGACCATAGTGGGAACTCTGCCTTTGTCTGTCTATCTGGTCATATTGAGAGATTGGGCCTTGTCTGTCTGTCTGACCATAGTGGGAACTCTGCCCTTGTCTGTCTGTCTGACCATAGTAAGAACTCTGGTCTTGTCTGTCTGTCTGACCATATTGAGAATCCAATTCTTGTCTGTCTCTCTGATGATAGCCTGATTCCTGACTCAGCCTCACAGAATGTCCATAATAAGAGCCTGATTCCTGTTGATGTGTTTGGCTAGAGCAAGAATTCTCTCTAAGTCTTCCAGTCTGGCCATAGCTTGGTTGTTGTCTAAACCTTTCAGACTGGCCATTATGAGAAACCTGAACTTGTTTCTCATTCTGACGTAAGGCAAAGGTATACCCTTGTCTTTTAGGCTGGCCACTGCTAGATTTATGACTCAGTCTTTGACTAGAGCTGGAATCCTGATCCTGTCTCTCGAACAGACCATGGTGGAAGTCCTGATCCTCTTTCTCAGACTGACCGTAGTGGGAATCTCTGTCTTGTCCCTCAGACTGATCCTGGTGTACACCCTGGTTTTGTCTCTCAGATTGACTGTCATGGGAATCCTGCCTTTCTCCCTCATGCCACTGCCTATGTTGTCTGCCTGTATTTCCTGGAAACTTATGATCTTGTGTTCCTTCCTGCTCCTCTTCTTGCTGGAAGGTTTTATCTCCACATGATTCATTTTCCAGTTTATGATAGCAAGCTTGGGCTAGCTGGAACACCAACATGAGATATTCATGAAAATCAACATGCCCATTTCTGTCTTTATCCAAGAGGCTCAGTATGGTTTCCACAGTCTCTGGATCATTTGGTCTCTGTGAGAAGAAAAGCAGAGAAAAAATAACATATTTTCCTGTGTATACTAAGATGTTTGCTTATGTCTATACCCTGGTCCATTTAGTTTGAATAAACCTTCCTTAGTTGAGAAAGCATTAAACTGAAGAGGCTTAGGCTTGGTTCTAGTTTTTGATTATGCTGTTCTCAGAACATCACCTCTTGACAGAAGGGAGAGAGCAGAACTATGGGGAGTTGATATACTTATTTAAAATCAGCTCAATTAATACTTAATTTGAGTTATTTGAAGAAGCTGTCCTATCTCATTACATGCTACATTGTCATTAGTTGTTTACCAACTTCTTTCCAACTATACTGTGAGATCCTGAAGGAGGGATAGTTCTCTTTGTATCTTCAGTGGCTAGTATACTGCTGGTTTGGAGTAGGTGCTTAATGACTCTTTATTAAGTTAATGATTGAATGAATGAATGAGAAGATGTATATACAGCACTAAACTATAGAAATTAAAATATGAATCTAAATTTCCTCTTATGAGAAATGATTTCCAGTTCAAAGCTGTACTTCCTCCTGCTGGAGCTCAGATACAAAGAGATGTGTGTGCATGTGTCTGAATATGCCTGTGCACACATGTCTGTGTGCTGTAAGTGAGATACTAAGGGGCTGTCTGAAACATTTTTAGCTACAGGGTGGAGCATGACCAAATGAAACAAAAATCACCCAGATTCAGGTATTAGTCACTCACACTTAACTCTATGGGGCCCAGAACCTATGCATCTTACCCGGAGGATGTTGCCAAACTCAGCCAAGAGCAGTTGCTTCAACTCCTTCTTGCACAGCAAGGCACAGTCCCCATTCTCTTTAGCATATTTTTGGAACACTTTGATCACAGTGAGTATGCTGTTCAGGAGTTGAGCCATTTGGCAAACACAAGTGAACCTAAAAGAAGAAACAAGATTTTGTTTGTGTTTAGAATGAAACCCAGGAGAGAGCATTTTCAGAGGGAAAGTGGCCCCTTTGGGTCAGGGACAGAAGCTTAAGTAATGACAGAGCTCCTCCTTAGCCATACCCCTCACTTATTTTGACCCACAGTCTGGCTCAAAGTATCACATACTACAGTGAGAGATGGGTGCAGATTATGGGTCCCCTGCTAAAAAAAAAAAGGCTATTTCCTAAAAACCAAAAAATACATGGTAGGTAGTTTATATGCCCCATCCTGTACTCCAGGTGGGACTTGTTTGATTGAAACTCTCAGGTTAGAACATAAAAGAAAGATGGTCAGGAAGCCCACAGAGGCAGGGCCAAAGCCAGTGTAGTGAAGCATAATTTTTCCACCAACAACTAATGCATTGGATAGGGCACTACATAGGCCCTACTGAACAAGCCACAGTCTTCTGATGAGCCAAAGAAACTTTCTGGGAAGGCTAAATTTCAGCAAGTACTTCTGGCTTGGATGGTCACTTTGAGATAATGATTATAAAATAGAATCACTGAATACAAAACTGTTACAGATGAAAATAGCAAGCCAATTAACTGCATAATGATAAACTAAGTTCACATGGGCCCTGCTAGGAGGCTGGGGTATTTGGAGATCTGGGTCTTAATATTTCTTGTTATGGTGTGAAAAATCCTGGTTACTGGGTTTATCAGCTTCCAAACAAACCCTAACTGCAGAGCACGGTGGATTTCCAAAAGCATGCAGTAATGCTATGGATTAGTGCCAAATAATGAGTTGTATGGGATTAACTTAGTCCTTAGTGTCAATTCATTGCAAAGAGACTTGATAGTACGTGGACTCATGGTCCAGGGCTGTGCCCCTGATGAGCTCTAAACTCTTGGGTCTTGCCTAACTTGCACAAAAGGCAAATGCTTCACTATGGGAGACTAAGCTATCCACCAATAGTTCTAGCCCTTGATTTTGGAATGCCGAGGACATCCTGAAACAAAAGCATGCATATTTTGCAGCCTCAGCAGTAGGCAACCCCAGCTATCATCATGTTCTTCGATAAAACCAAGAAAAGGAAGAAAGAGGGTACCCACAGCCAGCCATCACCCTAGGGAACAGTCTCAGACTTCTCCAGCCCAGCACATCACAGCCACCATCAAGAGCCTCATGGATACTGCCATTATTCTCCCATGTATGTCTTACCTGCGTGAGGAGGAATGAGCTGAAGACTGAGAAGCTGAAGAGGATACTGGAGACTTGAAAACCTATCCTATTTATAGGGGTTTTAATTGTCCTACTAGGCCATCCCAGGAGACACCCATTTGGTGGCACAGCCTGAATCACCTTGTACCCAGCCCAGCTCAATCCAACTTGGCCTCTCCCTCTGCAAACCGTTTGGTTTATTTACTTCCCCCACTTGCTCATGAACCTGTTTGTCATTGGATTAGGTGACACTGTTCAAGTCCCAGCCCTATTTAATTAAGGGAGTGTGTGTGTGCATGAGTGTTGTGGGGTCCAAAAAAGACGGAGGTGTTCATCCTTAATATGTGTCACTTACTAAGATTAAAGGAAGACAATAGTCAAATCATACCAAGGAAGATTATCAATACGGTCACTTTACAAAAATCTGTCAAAATGGGGACTAGAGATTCTAGATGCATGGTCAGGATACAGTTCCTGGAAAAGATTTATCTTAGGCTAATGTCTTGCTTATGTGTATTTTAATCTATTTGTTTATTTTAAACTATTGACTTATTTTGAAAATTTTAAAATATTTAACTTCTCTGCAGGCTATTGGAGGGAGTAAATACATGACCAATGGGGGAGGGGGCATTACGACGGTGTTGCTTCTACTACTTTAAGAACAATGTGGGAGCTTATGCTATTTGTGAGTAGAGATAGTGTCAAGAGACCTAGGCCTCTATTTATTCCTCATCGCTACACCTATGACATGCCACCAGTGTCTTAGTAAATCTTAAAGAGTCTTAGTAGATCTTGGTGAAGTGAGTGAATTATTGATTATGAAAGTGTTTGTGAATTTTGTGTAAAATGCAAAGAATTCTAGATTTACTGTACTTTCTATTTTTTGTATCTGGTTGTACTTTTTTCTATGAATTCATACATCAATCAGTTATTAGTAGAACTTGGGATTCTGTAAGGGAATCACAAAAATGCAATGAGATTTTAGTCCAGTTGGAATAAAGAAGCTTAGTGTAAAAAAAAAAAAAAAAAAAAAAAAAGATTTTGAATACCTGGAGCAGAACATGAGAGGTGCTGAGTGTTAGAAAACCTGGGTATGTATTGAGTCTTCAGGGGCTGGGGCAGGCTTCTCTTAGAAGGTGGGATTTGTGTTGTTCCCTGAAAGATTCAAGTGGGCAGAAAGGAAAAACAAGAGATTCTGGTGGGGAAAAAGACCAAAAATGCAAAGGTGAGAGTTTACAGGGTGTGTTTGGGTTAGAGTGAGTTGGTAAGTCTGGCTAGAATAATGGATATATAAGAGAGCAGAATTAGAAAATTTTGGAGCTGGAAAGGAAATCTAGTTTAGCCTCCTTATTTTACAGATCAGAAAACTGAGGCCCAACTAGCTTGAAAAACTTGCCAAGGGTCCCACAGGGTTATAACTAAAACCAAACCTAGAACCCCTGATCCTTTACCTTAGTTAGGCTTTTTATCTATCTATCTATCTATCTATCTATCTATCTATCTATCTATCTATCTATCTATCTATCTATCATCTATCTATCTATCTTCTTTTCTAAGTGGGAGGAGGGGAGATAGAGAGACAGATTCCCACATGTACCCCAACCTGGACACTACCACCAGCAACCCTCATCTGGAGCCGATGCTCTGTCCATCTGGGGCTGTGCTCACAACCAAGTTATTTTTAGCACCTTGAGGCCAAGGCTCCATGGAGCCATCCTCAGTGCCTGTGGCCGATGCACTTGAACCAATTGAGCCATGGCTGTGGGAGGAGAAGAGAGAAAGAAAAAGAAGGGGAAAGGGGAGGGGTGGAGAAGCAGGTGGTCACTTCTCCTGCATATCCTGCCCAGAAATGGAACCTGGGACATCCAAACACCAGGCGGATGTTCTACCACAGAGTCAACTAGCCAGGGCCTAATGCGCTATCTTATACATTCTCTGAGGCAAATTTGCGATCTGCTTTACGGTTTATTTTAATGAAAAATGGGAAGTAGGGAACATTTTGGTCAGAAAAGTGACATGATCAAAGCATTGTTTGGGGGAAAGATTTTAATCTGACTGCAGTAAGGTGGGCCAGCTGTAGCTCAGGAGGTCGGAACCTGGGAAATCAATCTGGTGTTGTTGTGAGATCCCAGAAACCACAAGGAGGATTAGATAGAGTGAACATAGCCTTTATCACTTATATATAAAGGCACCACCAATGGCAGCAGTTGAGCAAAAGGTTCACACACCATTGAGGGAGGTGAGGTTTTTATAGCTAAGCCCTAGGCAATTGCTTAAGCAAAAATCTTTGTCTGTGGGCAAGTAAGCAGGCAAGCTGGCAGGCAGAAGGTAGGGATAAAGTGTATGCACTATGCGGTGCTGTTTCTCCTTGATAATTTCTGGCAACTCAGTTCTTTTGTTTTTAGAGAAACCTCAGTTGCAGTTTTATTACCCTCTCTTCTGTAGCTCACAGCCGGGATTTGTGACCATGGTGCCAGGGACTGGGTAGAGGGGAGGGCCATGTCCAGCATCGACCCTATTCCAGCTTTCTCAGTTGGGACTGAGGCACTTCCCCAGAGATGAAACTTTCAATGCTAAAACTGGGAGAGTTTTAGGCAACTTGGAACAAGTTGATCACCCTAGACTGTGGAGTATAAGATAAATTGGAAAGAGCAGTGTCTGAGCATGGAGGCCTGTTAGAAGTCTCCTGTATGACTATATGAAAAGTGGTTTGGATGTAGCATTTCATAATTACAGGAAGGTGGCTGGATGATAGAAGGAAAGAAAAGATGGGGTTTGGAGACAGTTTAGATGAGGGGCAAGAAATGGGAGAAGTCAGGAGAGACTCCAAGGCTTCAAGCCTATAAAACTAGGAGAGCTATGATGTACTAAAGAAATGTAGCTTCTGTGGGGGGTCTATAGGATCTAAGATTCAGCACCTTTACTGAAATTCCACAGGGTTTCTGCCTTTGGGATCTTATTACCTTCCTGCAAGCTTTCATCCTCTGTTGTTTAGGGTCTCCTAGCACTGATCAGGACTTGTTTAGATGTGTTTATAAATTCTGAGAGCTGGGTCATGCTGAGATTTTCTTTCTGCTTGTATCTTGGCTTATGAGAGCTATTTTGTTATGTCTCTTTATTTATCAGAACCAAAAAAACCCAACAAGAGATGGTTCAGTGACTCCAGGGGCAAATAAAGGGACTGGGGATGAGTTGGGTACATGGTAAAGATAACAGCCATTGTGATAGAAAATAGAGAAGTTAGGGGCCCCTTTCTGTGGACATCTTTCAGGGCTCCCTAGCAACTGTTTTTTCAGATTAGTAGGGCAGGCAGTTTTCTGCCTGATGTTGCAGTGGAGAGGAGGATCATGTTCCTAATAGGAGGGTCTGTTATATATGCATTCATTAAACATTTACTAAGTTCCTATAAAGTGAGCAAAGAACAGTATGTATTGCTGAGTCAACTAATCCATGGATATTTGTGAGCATACGGAGTGCCATTTTGTAGGCACTAAGATAAAAGACACAGTCCTTGTGCTTAGGATCTTTTATTCTAAGGGGAGGTAGGATCCTTCTCTGTAGTTCAAATTGCTGATGTCATTACTAGGAAATTGATTAGAGGGAAGAAGAGGAAGATCCAGGGAAATAGAAATAACAGATATTCAAAGTAATCATGGAACATACTGGGTAACTTTGGGCAAAACACTTAGCCTTTTGGCCTTGAGTTTCTTCATCTGAAAGGAGAGAGTTAGCCGGATTTCTAAGTTTTTTTGGGTGAGAGAATTAACATGCTGATTCTGGAATTCCAATTTTAGGGTCAGCAGAGGCTTTGGAGTTATATTATAACTTCTCTATTTATGAATTTGATGAAGACCTCAGAACTTTGTGCTCCTCAGTCTTCTGTGGAAAACAAGAAAAACAATAATGGGAGTCTTGTTACATAGCATTTGTAAATTGTGTGAGGCCTCAGGCTGTTTTTGTTCATTGTTTTTCAATGTGTTTTGCTGTTTTTATTTGCATTCATGTTGTAATGGAGATTTGTGGTCTCAAAGGCTAGAAGTTTTTAAGCTACAATTTATTGTTCTTACTGTGTGAGGTAGACTATGTGTTAAACATTTTACAGTATTACCTTGTTATATTTTTATTTTTTGGAGGGGGAGAGAGAAAGAGAGAGAGTAGAGATGAGAAGCATCAACTAGTAGTTGCTTCATTTTAGTTGTTGTTTGATTGCTTTTCATATGGTGCCTGGACTAGGGGGCTTAAGCTGAGCCAGTGACCCCTTGCTCAAGCCAGTGGTCTGGGGTTCAAGCTAACAACCTAGAGATCAAGCCAGCAACCCTGTGCTCACAACAGCAACTTTGGGGTTTCAAGCCAGCAACCTTTGTGCTCAAGCCAACGACCTTGGGATCATGTTGATGATCCTGCACTCAAGCCGGTGACTCAACACTCAGGCCAACAACCCTGTCTTCAAGCTGATGCCCCTGTGCTCAAGCTGATGACCCCACATTTAAGCTGACAATACAGTGCTCAAATTGACGAGCCTGCACTCAAGCTGTCAACCTCAGAGTTTTGAAGCAGGGACCTCGGTGTTCTGGATTGATGCTCTATCCACGGTGCCACCACTGGTCAGGCTACATATGTTACCTTGTTTAATTCTGATAACAACTCCATGAGGCTGACAATATTATTGTCAGTTTTCAAACAAGGAAACTGAGGTTCAAAGTGTTGTAAAGTACCAAAACGCTGAAAAATTAATATTAATATTCTAGAAAGAAAGGTCAGGTTTTCCTGTCCCATTCTTCCTTTGGGGAGTGGGAGGGGGGGGAGAAGAATGTAAAAGTTTCTGGCTTGCAATAACAATGGGTCATTTAGTTTTAAATATAAAATAAAGGTTAACCAAGAAACTTCTTTTCTTTCAATGGGAGACAGAATTAACATACCACCTTGCATTGACTGTTCCTCCCCTTTCCTGGAATCTTGAGAGTAAAATACCTCTAGACTAGTGAGGGAAGATGAATCCTAAAAGATCTGTAAACAACTTTGATTGCATTACCTTAAAAGTCTTAATGTTTCTGTATATCCCCTAAACAAATGTTATCAGCTTGTGCCATGATGTCATGCTCTCCTCTACCCATGTGCAATCAAGGGTATATAAACAGCTCCTGAAATATTTTTGGGACTGCACAATTTGGGTCTGCTACCCTGTGTCAGCCATATGCGGCTGGCACATTTAATAAATCTCCCCCTTTAATAAAACTCTTCAAAATTCATCTGGACTGGGTGTCTCTACGTAAACCTGATGGAGTGAGGTACGGTGCCTTTCAGAATCTGGGGTACAGTACTTTATAACATATGGGGGCTTGTCCAGGATCTGGTGTTTTGTGTCACCTGATAGAGATACCTCGAATCAGACGGACTCTCCGCTGAGCTGCTTGGCCCCACTTGAATTTCAAGGAGAGGTGCCACCTGAGACATTCCAGGGCTCTTGGTTTTCCTGTGGGTCTGGACAGTTCTCCAGTAGATGCCTCCTGGTTTCCAAATTCGACAACTTGGACAATTCAGCAGAAAAATCAAGGAGGTAGGTAAAGCAACTCTTTTTCTTCACTGAATTCTGGCTTTCCTCTGAATTCTTGCTTTCACTTTTCTGTTTGGGACTGGTACTGATCAAATTTGTTTGGGACTAGAATGTAGGTAGGGTAGATTTGGGGGCTTTGCTGAGTTATGACTCTGGAGATGTGGAATTCTGATGTTGTAGGTAGGGCCTTCAGAGCTGCTTTGCTGAGTTGAAACTAGTACATCTGAATCTGGGACTCTCCAAAGACCGAGACATTGGTAGGAGGTCCGTTGGTCCTGATTAGGATTCTCTGGGATGCATTTAGTTGTACTCTGGAAAGTGGGCTTCCAGAGATGTCCATTTGTGTTGCACATTTGGTCGTACTCTACAAAGACAATTAAAAGGGAGTGAGTAGAGATTCCAAACTTCTGGAGGCAGCTAGTTGTGTTATGCTCTCAAGAAAAAAAAAAAAAAAACTGAATAGGGACACCTTTGTATTTGTTGAGATCTCATTCTTTGCTTTCCTAGTGTCTATATAGAAACCCCTGGTTAAAGAAATCTCTGGTGCTGCGGCCTGCGTACACCTGAGAGGCCATGAGGGGGGAGCCCTTGTCTATGAGGCTTTGTCTTTGTTTATCAAATTATCTGGTATTATTTAATTAAAATAAAGCGTGCATTGTTTGTGTATGTGAAGTCCTTTGTTTAATGTCTAGATGTATCTGTTTTTAAGGCTGGTTTACGCTTTTGTGTCAAAATTGGAAGCTTCTAACTAGAAAGCAATCTTAAGTGGCAAACTGTTGTTTTCTTTGTTCTCGAATTCTAGCATCAGGGTGCTCTGTCTGACTTCTCTCCTGAAAAAATTATTCTCTTCTCTTGACTTCTTCCCCTTGTCTTGTATAATAATTAATATCTCTATAGTCAAACACCCTTTTATTCCGGGTACTAGTTAATTATCTGTCTTATCTTTCTTGCTTTATTAGTGCACTAATTCTTAGATTCTCCTGGAACAAGTTTCAGTTTTGTAATAGGTAGCAGCAAATGGGAACTTTTAATCCACGGATAGTAAGGGCAGTCTGGAATATTTAACTGAGAATCCAGGCTGTCCCGATCAGTTTCCATACATTGATCAATGGTTAAAAATCTGCCACAGTGGCTTAAAACACACTCAATATAGAGCGGGTGATATGTTAAGCTAGAATTCTTAGTTAAGCCAGAATTGAGTTGGAAACAAGAAAAAGAATAGCTAAAGTAGTAGTAGCAGTGCTCCAAGAGACGAACTCTTTTAAGAATAAGGAACCCCAGAAGGAGCAAAATAGAGAAGGAAGAGAGAAAGAAAACAATTTGAGAAAGAATAAGACTCTGATAGGAAAGAATCAATGTGCTTATTGCAAGAGGGAGGGGCACTGGAAAAATAAATGTCCCAGGTTACAAGCAGCTAAGGGGTGAAAGAAAAGTGGAGCCCCCAAATTGAAAGTGGTTCTCAAAACTCTGGAGCTGAAAGACTAGCAAGTAGGCAGAAAAACCGAGCAGGGATGTGAGGTGTGTGGAGCGAGGGGGTGGGGCAGCAGCTGAGGAGAGGCAAACGTACGCATGCTCCCTCCCCTCCCCGTCATTCTTTGGCCTCAGCATTCGCACCACACCTGAGCAAAAGGCAAACAGCAAATAGCAAACAAAGCACCAAGAGAGGAGCCCCGTCCCCTCCAGGCTCACGGTTAAGCTAGGATTCAGCCTGCTGTGTGTGGAGTGATGAGGGAAAGGCAATAAAGTAAGGATGAGGTAACTAAAAGAAATATAGAATAGAAACTAGTTTCATATGTCCACCTACTGACCAAAAGAAGTTTTGCCCATTTGAAAAATACAGAATAGGAATAGTATTAAAAATTAAAACTTTGCTTTAGAAAAATCTTAAAAAAAGAAAAATAATTTAGAAATTAACAAACCGTGGGTGTGGACCTTGCTAGTTAATTTGCAGTTTCTTAAATTGCAGTTCCAGAAGGAGTAATAAAATCATAAGTAACAGGATTAAAAAGGAATAGCATTATTAGAAACAAGCCCTCTGTGGGTTGGGGATGATAGCTGTTGCCCTCTACTGATGTAAAAAAAAATTAGAAAGAGGTTCCAATACTCTCCTGTGGGGTCAAGGGGGTGTTGGGGTCTCTCCAAGTCTCTCAGTTTCTTCGTGTGGCATGACTGTTATCTAATGAGGGACATATGGAGTTCATAAGGAAGACCCACTGCATTAGCCATAATAGTAAAAATTGTAAAAAGAATTTTCAGGGAATTTCAGGAAAAATTGGAAACCTCATATAGGCTAAAGCAACTTACTATTAGGAAAGTAATTTTGTGAAAATTGTATTTATCTGCTTAAAGCAAGACAGTTAATTACAGGTAGTAAATTGGATTATGCAGGACAAATGGCAGAAAAGAAAAGAAGGTAAAAGCGGCAGGCTCCAAGTCTCCCAGTTCCTGGAGTCTGCTTGCCCCTTAGGCATCCTGCCCCTCATGTTAACTTAATAGTGTAAATTACTGTGGGCCATAAGAGAGTTAATATCTCTTTGCCAGCTGGGTAGTTTCTACCAAAAATCTCTTATTGTGTAAAAGTATTTTCCATGTTAGAAATGTATATTATTTCAAAGGTCTTTTGTTAATTCTCCTTTTTATTTATGGTTTTATAGCCTTGTAATATCAAAATCTTAATTTAAATATTAGGAATTGTTAATAATTTTTTAATGTAATGTTTAGTTTATTATCATTTTGAAACAATATTGTTCAATGCTAAGTAATATAAGAAAAGGAGTTGTATCCTGGAGCCCCTGAAAATCTATTTTTATCATTCTCTTTGTTTAAAATTTCTTTTGAATGCTAACATACTGAGTTATTCAGCAGCGGAGAGACCCTGAAATCCTAAAGGAGACACCAAACTAACCTGTTTCTCTTGCAAGCTTTTACCCTCTCTTATTTGATCCAGCTAATAACGTTGTTTTTGTCTTTTTTCAAAAGTTTATAGAAACAGATAAGGACCCTCAAGCCCCTCAGCGAGATCTTCTGAGCATGGCTTTTAAGGTTTATAATGACCAAGATAGTAACAGAAAAGGCAAATAGAGCCCAAAAGAGATCAGGAAATTACCAGTTCTTGGCATACACCCTTAAAGGCTCCAACACCCCAAAGGGGCTTCATACAATCCCATCAGGGCTCTGCTTCAAAAGTGGAAAGGAAGGTCATTGAGCTAACGGTTGCCAGGCTTCTTGGCCCCAACCACAGGACATGCCTTTGCTATAGGAAAAAGGGACATAAAAAGGTAAGCTGCCCCCTTGCTCCATGGAGGGAGGGTTCAGTCTCTTCCAGCCCTTTCCAGCTACCTGTGACCTGACCTTGCTCAGCATGCTGGGACTTGCCACTGAAGGTTAAAGGTGCTCAAGGCCATTGGCCCCATCTTGCGACATTGTTTATGAGCCTAAGGTATTTCTTCCAAGGAGCAGGTAAACTGACCTCATTTCTTATAAGCACAAGGGCCATTTACTATGCCTTGCTTAATATTCGAGTTTTATTTATCCCTCAAAGATCTCTACTGTGGGTATTGACAGTCTGATTTCTGTTGCTTTGTTTAATGTATAGTGTCTCCTTTATTCCTCTTGTCTCAATGCCCCCATGCCTATTTTAGGCTGGGACCTGCTCCTAATTCCAGTTAAAAGCAGTAATCATTAGGACTTAGACTCTAGCTACAGAGTGTAGAATGTGACCACAACTCCAGTGCCTTGTGGACTTTTCCTGAATATGTGTGACTCCTGCTCTTTAGGACATTTCTCAAAATGAAGTAAAATTGGATTACATTTGCAAGCAAATATGAAGCAGTAATGGTGTCAACATAGACAGTGAAATTACATTAACATGTTGAAAACATTTAAGACTGTGTTGGACAGATAAAATATATTATGCTCACTTTGTTAAAGATGGCGCTGCCCACATGGAAGCCCGTCACCCAGGTGATATTATTTGCCCTTATGCTTAAGATGGGTGTGGGGGAAAGGCTGTAATGTAAGCAGGCCAGGTCGTTACAGCCTAAGGCTTAGATTTAAGAGTAAGCTTTTCCCCACACCCTTGACTGATTGGATGATGTGGGTGGTGCGCTCTCCTGAGGAATCCCATTATGCCTCAGATGGGTGACTTTGTATCAGAGACTTTCTTGTTTGTAGATTGGATTAAGGGTTTGGATTTCTACACTATAAAGTGGGACAGACCAGTAGCTTGCTCTCCCTCGGTTCCTGAGGTATTAGAGAGGAGAGCAGATTAAGGCCACGGTTCCTGAGGTATTAGAGAGGAGAGCAGATTAAGGCCACGTGGAGGCCAGGAGAAGCAGCCAAGATGGCGGAATGCTGAGGAAGAAGCCAGTTTGTGCAGAGTTTGTGTAGAGAGAAGGAGATGGGAAACAGAGGTGAATAAGTCTGGTGAGCTAGAAACCTTTTGATTCTAGGAAACTCGGATAAGTCAGTAGCTTTGTGAGCACTGAATGAGTGGGTTTTGGAGCCCAGTGTGTGTTTTTGCTTGCCTGCTGGATGCAAGCTAGAATGAAAGCTGATGGCTCACCAGTTCTTGGCTCCATTGTTTCATTACCGACTGTCCGAATCTAATGCGAACCTGCACTGGCCAGGCGGCTCTGATAATGGCTGCGACTACTGGCTTTACAGACTGTAAAAATTTTTATTTTAAATCCTGTTATATTAATTGAAACTTTGTTTTTGTTTAATAATCTAGTAGGCTTTAGTTATTTTATTGTATTAAAACACTTGTTATAGTATTTGTTAATATTAGCTATTTGAATATTATTGTTTATTTATATTTTTTCCACTCTGCCTCAAAATTGGAACATAGTAATTCAAACGAGTAAATGCTACCCAAAACCAGTGAGGTTTTGGACCCTATTGCCAAAGGTTTATTTGAAACCAATTAGAAAAAGATTTTGCCAACAGGAAAGGAATAATTAGAAATGCCAAACTTAGAATCTATTACAAAAGGCATTATATTTGAGTATTTAGTTTGTGTCCAAGTGAATACTAAGCAAAATAAGGAAATTATAAAAAGAAACAGGGAAAAAGAATTTTCTCAAGTAAACATTTAAAAATAGACTTTAATAAAATAATTGACAAATAAATAAAAGCTTTTCCTTCTAAAATAGAGCAAAATAACAGTTGTTAGGAAACTGCTATATAGAATTCTTTCCAGGTTTATCTTACCCATTCTAGTGTTAGGCCTGCATTTATATCCACAGTCTCAAAGCTAGTCAGAAGGGGACCCAATATTAATTAGAAGCTAATTTGAAGTTACATTGTGCCCACAGGCACCCAAAGGTTTAGGGCAAGTAAAATGCATGAATCAAATCATAAAGGAAACATAACCACCCCTTTCTTAAGTATTTGCAGGATTTACAGGTTACAAAACAGACTGTTCAAAAGACTGTCCAAGAGGCACTTCCAGTATTGCCAGAAGATCTAGTACATCACCCAAGGACTGACTCCCACTGCTGCCAAGGTGGATAGCATGCCTTACTCCAACCACAAACCGAAAGCTGGTTGGTCTACATATGGCAAATGTATGAAGAAACTCACTAAGAACTCCCTTTTTAATCAGACTTTGGGAAAAGAAAAATGGGTAAAATAAAACCAGCTTAATTGTCATGAAAGGTTAAAAGTTTTAAAATTAAGAGTTCTGACTAAAAGTATATTGTTATAAAAGCCAATTAGTTTTATGTAAGTTACAAAAGGTTTGTACAATATAGGGAATCAATAATACTTGTTTCTTTAGTGAACCATATTGCTATTAATGCTGTCTGTTAAATATCTGTTACATGTTATAAGTTAATATTCCTACACAACAACCTCATGCTCTTCAGTAAATTAAGTCAAGGATTTGACTTAGGAAATAAAACGAGTGGGGATTGTTGTAAGGTACCAAAAAGCTGAAAAATTAATCTCAATATTCTAGAAGAAAAGGTTAGGCTTTCCTGTTCCATCCTTTCTTTGGGGTGTGTGGGGGGGAAGAATGTAGAAGTTCCTGGCTTGCAAGAACAGTGGGTCATTTAGTTTTAAATCTAAAATAAAGGTTAACTGAGAAACTTCTTTTCTTTCAATGGAAGACAGAATTTACACACCACCTTGCATTGATTGTAAGTTCCTCCCCCTCCCTGGAATCTTGAGAGTAAAATACTTCTAGGCTAGTGAGGGAAGATGAATCCTAAAAGATTTGTAAACATCTTTGATTGTATTACCTAAAAAGTCTTAATGTTTCTGTATATCCTCTAAACAAATGTTGTTAGCTTGTGCCATGATGTCATGTTCTCCCCCACCCATGTGTGATCAAGGGTATATAAACAGCCCTTTCAATATTTTGGGGACTGCAAATTTGGGTCTGCTGCTCCGTGTCAGCCATATGCGGCTGGCATATTTAATAAATCTCCTCCTTTAATAAAACTCTTCAAAATTCATCTGGACTGGGTGCCTCTATGTAAACCAGATGGAGTGAGGTACAGTGTCTTTCAGAATCTGGGGTACAGTACTTTATAACAAAAGAAAGATAAGTTGCTCAAGGTCATGCAGCTTGGAAAGGCAGAGCTGAGCTTTGAACCCACAACTTCCTGATTCCAAAGCCTTTGTTTGCATTCCCTATGTTATACTGTTCCTTTGGGAACAGGACTGGTGATTACCCACTCCCAAGTGCGAAAAATAGCTGTTCCACAAAGTCTGACATAAGTAAGAACAAAATAACTTCCTAATGACAGGCTATGAAAGAATCCAGCGTTGAAATGAGAATTTTCCAGTGCATAACTCATCAAATATTTATTATTTTTCTGTGCTTCTTCACTATCTAAATGGTGCCCTTCTGTTTTTACAATGGGCAGAATGGGATCGAGGAAGTTCTCCTATTCCCTTTTCCTTTGTTTTTTGACTCTCTTGCAAGCCTTTGCTGTCCATTTTCTATTTTTATTGATTGATTTTTTAGAGAGACAGAGAGGAAGGGAGAGATGAAAGAGAGAGAGAGAGAGAGAGATTCATTTGTTTTCCCAGTGAGTTGTGTGTTCATTGGTTGCTTCCAATATGTGCTCTGACTGGGGATCAAACCTGCTCCAACTGACTAAGCTAATCGGCGAGGGCCTGCTGTCCATGTTCTATAGGTGAAGATGTACCTAGCGGGTATGGCAGGTACTATTTTGAGCTAATGAAGTTTTCCAGGAGTCTCTTTGTCAAATTTTGCCCAAATAATTAGAGATAATGATCATGGAACTCTCCGATTTCCTTTTCCTTTGGTGAAGATGGTGGGTGGCTATTTAGTGAGATGAAATCCACAGGGTCCAGAAGATAGCTGATTATTTGTATTATAAGGGAGGCCCTATATAACCCCAGGCAGGCTCTCCACTCCACTTAGCCCTCTGGCATGAAGCAGGTAGACAAAGTACAGATGGAGTAAATGAACACCTTGCACTGGAGAGAAATGGGACTAATTAATAGACACAAAACTCTGAGATTTCTTGATATTGAATGGTCATTTATTATCACCTACACAAATAAGTTTTCATTTTAAAATCTGTCCTTACAGATAAATTACCTTCCTGTTAATTACAGGCCAATTTTCTATAATGACATCTGTGAGAGTCAGTGGTTTTTGAAGGTAACACTGGCCTCAGCAATATTTTAACCTTGTCAGAAAATGTGTTCTCAGTCCCAGAAAGGAGGTCTAGAATTCCTGGGGTCTAATGCACAGGTTTTCATCTGGAGCTGGGCTTCTCATCGCCTGCTTATAGCCCAGCCATTTCTTGTGGTATAGGCTTTTGTTTTTAGCTGTAAAACCCCATCACTCCTTCCCTCTCATATTCTCAGGCCATATTCTCCTCTCCCTCCCCCTATTAAACGAACTAGAAAGTGTCAAAAGTCATTGCGAGCATAGCTCATGAAATTTTAGGCAATTCCTAGAACATGGTTAATAACGCTACAGGCCAAAACAGATGTCTTCAAAGTTGGCCATGTGCGGCACAGTTTGGAGCATTCAGATCAGGTTTCTGAGGTTTCTTTTTTTTTGTATTGTTAAAGAGCTTTATTGAAATGTAGTTCATGTACCATACAATCTACCCACTTAAAGTGCACAATCCAACGTTTTTTACTGTTGCGCAACCATCACTAAACTTTAGTGATCCCCTCTTTCCCCAAGAAACCCTGTGCCCTCTTTCATCCCATCACGATCATTAATCTACTTTTTGTCTCTGCAGATTAGCCTATTTTGGAAATTTCAAATAAATGGAATCATACATATGTGCCCTTTATTGACTGGCTTCTTTAGCACAGTGTTTTCAAGCTTCATCCATGTTATAACATGTACCAGTACTTCATTTCTTTTTAAAGCTAAATAATTGTCCATTGTATGATAGACCACATTTTATTTATGCATTTGTCCACTAATAGGCATTTATCTGGGTTATTTCTACCTTTTGATGACTATGAATAATGCTACTCTGAACATTCATGTGCAAATTTTTCTGTGGACCTATGTTTTCGGTTCACTTGGGCGTGTACCCAGGAGTGGAGTTACCGGGTCAAATAATTACCCTATGTTTAACATTTTGAGGAACTGACACACACACTGTTTTCAGTCCTTTTTAAGAAACTTTCTGGAGAGGAATGGTTGGTTTAAAGGCAATGGCTTGAGGATGCCAATAGGCTAAACGAGCCTGATTGAGACACAGCTCGGCTGAGGCAAGGCGTGCGGGTTACCGCTGTAGTTCTGAACCTTCCTGGTCTTGCACAACCTTGCAACCCAGAAGCCACCAGAGAACCAACAAGAGTAGGCACCTGATAAAAGTTTGTTAATGAAAAGAATGAATGTGTCCTGAAGTAAAGTGGGAGTGGAGGAAATGAGATGGGGAAGTGAGGTAAATAAATATGCTTTGTAATCTGTAAAGTTTTAATTATACTTTATGCGTTATTAGCAATTCATTTGGGGTTCCATCAGAGTTGTCAGCTCCCTGCTTCCACCCTTCCACTGCCAGAGTCAACTCCATCAGAAAGAAAGGAGGTGAATCTGAGAATAGTGGCCTGTGGATGTCAGTGCTCAGGCAATCACCTGTTTCCCTTTCAAGAGCAGTCAGATCTGCTTTTCCCTGCAGCTATTCCTGGCCCTTCACCTAGTGCTCCAGAGAACCCTAGGAATGAGAATTGGGAGCCCTGGGTTCTCATCAAGACCCAGCAACTCTCATTTTTACTGTGAACTTGGAAAAGATGTTTTTACTTTTTGACAGTTTTCTTCCTTACCTAGAAACAAGGGAGGGGTTTGAAGCAATGACTGGATGAATGGGATGGCTTCCCACCTCTGCAAGTGTGAGATCCCTGGGCACTCTGAGATTCTGTACTAACCGGTTTCTCATCTCTCTCCCCTCCTCCCCTTTGCTCCTGCAACAGCTCAGGAGAGGAACTCATTGCTGTTTGCTAGGACTTGTGTGTAGCTCTCAACTGTCTCCCTGCCTCCAATCTTTCTTTCTAATTTATTTCACACTAACCCTAAAGTAATTTGCTCTTTTCAAGAAGGGTTATCATTTTTCCATGAGAATCAAGTTCAAAATTCTTAGCATGCTCTTCAAGGCACTCCATGGCAGGCAGGCTTCGTGGGACCTTACTTCTTCCCAGCCACGCTGGACTTCTCAATGTTCTCTAACTAAACCCTCCCTGCTCTTTCTGTTTTTATCCTCCACTGCTGATTCCTCCTGGATGCTCTCCTCCCTATTTATATTAATCAAAATTCTACCTATTTTATTTTAGTTTTTGAGAGAGGCAGGGGGAGAGAGAAAGAGAGAGGTGGAGACAGGAACATAGAGCTGCTCCTGTATGTGCCCTGACTAGGGAATCAAACCAGCAACCTCTGCACTCCAGAATGACACTCCAACCTGTCCAGCCAGGGCTTAATTTTTATTGATTTTTAGAGAGACACAGAGAGGAAGAAAGAGAGAAGAGATGGGGAAGGGAGGCATTCATTAGTTTTCCACTCAGTCATGCATTCTTTGGTTGCTTTCTGTGTGTGTTCTAACTGGAAACCGATCTACCTATTTCAAACACATTTCAATATTTATCTTCTCTATAATAACATTTCCAAGTCTTCCTCATCAGAACTCTCCTCTCTGTTGCTTCTTAGCCTTTTGGCTAAAATCAAGTGCAGAACTCTCTCTTTTCTGTCTCTTCCCTAACTCTGCAGCCTTCCCTAGGCCTATAATGTTCTTGTTGGTGTTGGCTGGGAATGGCTGCATACATGTCTATCTATCTCATTAAACTTTGAGCTCTATGAAGTAAAAGACATTCTCTTAAGTCCTCTGTCTCCTCCAAGCTCTGCTCTACTATTCCCGGGGTGGTTTCTTTTAAATGTGAGATTGGGTGGCTTTCTCTAGCTCCTGTGGCCTGGTAGAGTGGGAGTTTAAAACATACATCTAAACTCTTATTTTGTGTGGCCTTTCAGTGCTTTTTGCTGTTGTCTGTGTATTATTCTTACCTCTGAATCAGAGGATGAATTCTCGGAGGTTGATACCTTGACTTCTCAACTGGCCCCCCTGTGTCCTGCCCCAGTGCTAGGCCCTCATGGGTGGCTGAACTGGGCAACTTTCCACCTCTGCAATGTTATCGCAACTGCTTCGTTGGGAGTTCTGATTTGGAATTTAGAGTGTTTGTATCTTGACTCTTGGGAATAAAGAGAATATCTTGTGAAAATTATAGCCCCATACAGAGTATGGGCAGAAAGATGGGTTTGGAAGCTGGAGCAATGGTGGGCTATGATAATGTCAGTCCCAGGGAGTAGATGCTGGTAGCTTGAAGGGATTACACAGGGAAAGAAGAAAGGAATTGCTTTAGTTTCCCCAGAAATTGATGATACTATGGTTACCAGGCCCAACTGAGAGGTTGGGATCTAAGCCATAGCCTGGGAACCACAGCTTTCAGCATTCACAGACCAGGATGTCTCTGTGACCCCGGCCACTGTGTGCACAGAGAGTTCTGGAGCAGATAAGCTGAAAGCAGTGTTGGGGGACAGTCAGGCCTCTGGAGGTCATCATACTCTGCCTCTGCTCAGGGGAGTCACTGCCCAGACCTTCCTCTGCATGTGTCAATCCTAAAACTCCCCCAAGGGGCAGATTACCCACTGCTCTCAGCTTATTTGTTTCATTCCCTCAGCTATCAGGCATAGCAGATGTTGGATCCAGGGTCCTGAGAGAGCAGGGAAAGAAAAGTGGGGGTGGGGGGACTATTGCAAAGGCTTCCTTTGTGGGGAGTAATGCGGCAGAAGCAGAGATCAGGAACAAGAGACTATAAAGAGACAGCCTAGGGGCCTTGGTGGAGAGTATCTGGGAGTGGGGAGAGGTGCTATCCCCACATCTCTGTGATTTATTGCCTGGTCCCAAAATGAGGACAGTTTACTCTGAATAATACATTTGTTTGTTGTATCCACCTAATAAATTCTCTGCATAGTCAGGAAACAAGAAAGAAAGATTGAAGGGCTGGAGGCCAAGCAAGAGTTTTTCATGGAGTGGCTAGTTTATTTGTTCAGTCATTTATTCATTTATCCTCCTGGCAAATATTAAGTGAGCAAGATAGACCCATTAACAACAAAAATGATTTTAAGAGAGGTTATGGCCAGGGTTGGGGAAAGAGCAAACTTTCATCGTCATTGCCTAGCCTGGGCAAGCACTTTCTCCCCTCTGCTCCACCAGTGCCTACATACACCACAGCAGGTTCACACCCTTCTGTGTGCCACAGCTGTGACTTGGCTCAGTTACCATACTACTTTGCCATGAGATGTCTGCCTACTCATCCTTCTTTAATCTCCAACCTCTTTGCAGTAGTCACAAATGCTCCATGGGGCCCCAGTCACCCTGCCTGAAAGAAATCATTAGTTTTTGGCAGCGTCTAGGAACAGCAGCACCTCCTGTCCCAGGAGAGGAGGGGAGGGTAACCACCATTCAGACATTAGGGGAGGAAATGTGGCAGCAGAGGGAGAGGTCCAGGCAGGATTATTTTGTGACAAGTTGCTTGGGCTGGCCAAAGTCAGTAGGGGAGCCTGGCTACCTATCTGAGCATCTCACCTTCCTTCCTGTGTGCAGGTACCAGCCTGCTCCTGCTGGTGTGCAAGAGGAGGAGCTGGGAGTCCACACTGCTGCATGGTGTTCTGAAGCCCTACAGCCATGAGGAGGTGGGCTGGTGAAAGTGAGTGCAGGCAGCTTCCCTGACATCTGGAAGGAAGGACTGAAGCCCCTGTACAATGAGCCTATCAGGTCCTGTAGAACAGAGAGCTTAAAGTACCCAGTCTTCTTGTCTCTGAAAAGAGAAAGATTAAGCTCCAGAACAGAATATGTAATTTTTTTTTAATTTATAATTTTAATTTGTATTTACATATATTGAAGTGTCCCACTGAATATATCTCCTCCCACGCCCTTATTCCCCTCAGCATCCCCCATGCCCCCTCCCCCCAATGCATTCCTCCCTTCCCTCCAGAATTTGCTGCCCTGTTCTCTATAATGCTGTCATGTATATATAATATCATTAATCTCTTTCCCTTCTTTGATTTCATCTTCTCTTCTCCATTCCCTCCGGTCCCTTTGATCCCGCCTCTGCCTCTGTTCTGTTGCTCAGTTCACACTGTTCATTGGATTCCTCAAATGAGTGAGGTCATATGATATTTTTCTTTCTCTGCCTGGCTTATTTCACTTAGCATGATAGTTTCTAGGTCCATCCATGTTGTTGCAAAAGGTAAGATTTCCTTCTTCCTCAGAGCCGTGTAGTATTCCATTGTGTATATGTATCACTGCTTTTTTTTAAAAATTTATTTCATTTTTATTTTATTCATTTTAGAGAGGAGACACAGAGTGAGAGAGAAAGAGAGAAAGGGGGGAGGAGCTGGAAGCATCAACTCCCATATGTGCCTTGACCAGACCAGTGCAGGGTTTTGAACTGGCGACCTCAGTTTTCCCAGGTCGACACTTTATCCACTGCGCCACCACAGGTCAGGCTGTATCACTGCTTTTTAACCCACTCATCCACTGACAGACACTTGGGCTGTTTCCAGATCTTGGCTATTGTAAACAATGCTGCAATAAAATGGGGGTGCATTTCTTCTTTTGAATCAGTGATTTGGTATTCATAGGATATATTCCTAAAAGTGGGATAGCTGGGTCAAAGGGAAGTTCCATTTTTAATTTTTTGAGGAATCTCCATACTGTTTTCCACAGTGGCTGCACCAGTCTGCATTCCCACCAACAGTGCAGGAGGGTTTCCTTTTCTCCGCATCCTCTCCAGCACTTGTTCTGTGTTGTTTTGTTAATGAGCGCCATTCTGACAGGTGTGAGGTGGTATCTCATTGTGGTTTTAATTTGCATTTCACTAATGATTAGTGATATTGAACACTTTTTCATATGCCTATTGGCCATCTGTATGTCCTCTTTGGAGAAGTGTCTATTCATTTCTTTTGCCCATTTTTTGATTGGATTGTTTATCTTCCTGGTGTTGAGTTTTATAAGTTCTTTATAAATTTTGGTTATTAACCCCTTATCAGACGTATTGGCGAATATGTTCTCCCATTTTGTGGGTTGTCTTTTTATTTTGTTAATGGTGTCTTTTACCGTGCAAAAGCTTTTTAGTTTCATATAGTCCCATTTGTTTATCTTGTCCTTTATTTCACCTGCCCGTGGAGATAAATTGTCAAATATATTGCTACAAGAGATATCGGAGAGCTTACTGCTTATGTTTTCTTCCATTATGTTTATTGTTTCACGACTTACATTTAACTCTTTTATTCATTTTGAGTTTATTTTTGTGAATGGTGTAAGTTGGTGATCCAGTTTCATTTTTTTGCAAGTACCTGTCCAATTTTCCCAACACCATTTGTTAAAGAGACTGTCTTTACTCCATTGTATGCTCTTACCTCCTTTGTCAAATGTCAACTGTCCATATAGGTGTAGGGTTTATTTCTGGGTTCTCTGTTCTGTTCTATTGATCTGTATACCTGTTCTTATGCCAGTACTGAGCTGTTTTAAGTAAGATGGTCTTGTAGTATAATTTGATATCAGAAAGTGTGATACCTCCCACTTTATTCTTCTTTTTCAGGATGGCTGAGGCTATTTGTGTTCTTTTTTGGTTTCATATAAATTTTTGGAGTATTTGTTCTATATCTTTGAAGTATATCATTGGTATTTTAATAGGAACTGCATTGAATTAATTTTTAAAGTACAAATCTTTAACCTCTTTGGTTAAATTTACTCCTAGGTACTTTATTTTTTTGTTGCAATAGTGAAGGGGATTGTTTTCTTAATTTCTCTTTCAGACAGTTCATTGTTGGTGTATAAAACTGCCACTGATTTCTGAATATTGATTTTATATCCTGCCACCTTGCTGAATTCATTTATCAGGTCCAGTAGTTTTTTGACGGAGACTTTAGGGTTTTCTATGCACAGTATCATATCATCAGCAAATAATAATACTTTTACTTCTTCTTTTCCAATTTGGATGCCTTTTTTTTTTTTTTTTTTTTTTTTTTAATATATATATTTTTTATTATTATTAATTCTAATGGGGTGACATCAATAAATCAGGGTACATATGTACAATGAAAACATCTCCAAGTTATCCTATCATTCAATTGTGTTGCATACCCATCACCAAAAGTCTAATTGTCCTCTGTCACCTTCTATCTGGTTTTCCCTGTGTCCCTCCCCTCCTCCCTATCCCATCCTCCCTTCCCTCCCCCCCCCCCGTAACCACCACTCTCTTGTCCATGTCTCATAGTCTCACTTTCATGTCCCATCTATGTATGAAATCATGCTGTTCTCAGTTTTTCTTTTTTTCTGATTTACTTATTTCACTCCGTATAATGTTATCAAGGTACATCCATTTTGTTATAAATGATCCGATGTCATCGTTTCTTATGGCTGAGTAGTATTCCATAGTATATATGTACCATAGCTTTTTAATCCACTCGTCTTCTGACGGACACTTGGGCTGGTTCCAGATCTTCGCTATTGTGAACAATGCTGCCACGAACATGGGGGCGCATTTCTTCTTTTCGAACAGTGCTATGGTGTTCTTAGGGTATATTCCTAAAAGTGGGATAGCTGGGTCAAAAGGCAGTTCAATTTTTAATTTTTTGAGGAATCTCCAAACTGTTTTCCACAGTGGCTGCACCAGTCTGCATTCCCACCAGCAGTGCAGAAGGGTTCCCTTTTCTCCACATCCTCGCCAGCACTTATTCTGTGTTGTTTTGCTGATAAGTGCCATTCTGACTGGTGTGAGGTGATATCTCATTGTGGTTTTAATTTGCATTTCTCTAATGATTAGTGATGTTGAGCATTTTTTCATATGCCTATTGGCCATCTGTATGTCCTCTTTGGAGAAATTTCTATTCATTTCTTTTGCCCATTTTTTGATTGGGTTGTTTGTCTTCCTGGTGTTGCGTTTTATAAGTTCTTTATAAATTTTAGTTATTAACCCCTTATCAGATGTGCTGTCGAATATGTTCTCCCATTGTGTGGTTTGTCTTTTTATTCTGTTCCTATTGTCTTTAGCTGTGCAAAAACTTTTTAGTTTGATATAGTCCCATTTGTTTATCTTGCCTTTTATTTCAGTTGCCCATGAAGATAAATCGGCAAATATACCGCTGCTACAGATGTCGGAGAGCTTGCTGCCTATGTTTTCTTCTAAGATGCTTATGGTTTCACGGCTTACATTTAAGTCTTTTATCCATTTTGAGTTTGTTTTTGTTAATGGTGTAAGTTGATGGTCTAGTTTCATTTTTTTGCAGGTAGATGTCCAATTTACCCAACACCATTTGTTAAAGAGGCTGTCTTTACTCCATTGTATGTTCTTTCCTCCTTTGTCAAATATCAGTTGTCCATAAAGGTGTGGGTTTATTTCTGGGTTTTCTGTTCTGTTCCATTGATCTATGTGCCTGTTCTTATGCCAGTACCAGGCTGTCTTGAGTACAATGGCCTTGTAGTAAACCTTGATATCAGGAAGAGTGATACCTCCTGCTTTATTTTTTCTTTTTAAGATTGCTGAGGCTATTCGTGTTCTTTTTTGGTTCCATATAAATTTTTGGAATATGTGTTCTATATCTTTGAAGTATGTCATTGGTATTTTAATTGGTATTGCATTGAATTTATAAATTGCTTTGGGTAATATAGACATTTTAATGATGTTTATTCTTCCTAGCCATGAGCACGGTATGTGCTTCCACTTGTTTGTATCTTCCTTGATTTCTTTTATCAATGTTCTATAATTTTCCGAGTACAAGTCCTTAACCTCCTTGGTTAAATTAACTCCTAGGTACTTTATTTTTTTGGCTGCAATAGTGAAGGGGATTGTTTCCTTAATTTCTTTTGCTGATATTTCATTGTTGGTGTATAGAAATGCCTCTGATTTCTGAGTATTAATTTTATATCCTGCCACCTTGCTGAAATCATTTATAAGGTCCAGTAGTTTTTTGACTGAGACTTTAGGGTTTTCAATATACAATATCATATCATCTGCAAATAATGACAGTTTTACTTCTTCTTTTCCAATTTGTATGCCTTTTATTTCTTCTTCTTGTCTGATTGCTGTAGCTAGGACTTCCAGAACTATGTTGAATAAGAGTGGTGAAAGTGGGCAACCCTGCCTGGTTCCTGATCTTAAGGGGATTGCTTTTAATCTTTGTCCATTTAGTATGATGTTTGCTGTCGGTTTATCGTAGATGGCCTTTATCATGTTAAGGAATGATCCCTGTATTCCCACTCTACTGAGAGTTTTGAGCATGAATGGGTGCTGGATTTTATCAAATGCCTTTTCTGCATCTATTGAAATTATCATGTGATTTTTGTCCTTCCTTTTGTTTATGTGGTGTATCACATTGATTGATTTGCGAATATTGAACCAGCCTTGCCTCTCCAGAATAAATCCCACTTGATCGTGGTGTATGATTTTTTTCATATATTGCTGGATCCGGTTGGCTAATATTTTGTTGAGAATTTTAGCGTCTAAATTCATCAGGGATATAGGCCTATAATTTTCTTTCTTTGTGTTGTCTTTGCCCGGTTTTGGGATCAGAATTATGCTTGCCTCATAAAAGGAGTTTGGAAGTCTTCCTTCCTCTTGAATTTTTTGAAATAGCTTGAGGAGAATAGGAGTTAGTTCTTCTTTGAATTTTTGATAGAATTCACTTGTGAAGCCATCAGGCCCAGGACTTTTCTTTTTTGGGAGTTTTTTGATAACTATTTCGATCTCATTTGCTGTAATTGGTCTGTTTAGGTGTTCTGATTCTTCCAGATTGATTTTTGGAAGGTTATATGATTCAAGAAATTTGTCCATTTCACCAAGATTGTCTAATTTTTTGGCATAGAGTTCTTCATAGTATTTTCTTACAATGCTTTGTATTTCTGTTGTGTCAGTTGTTATTTCTCCACTGTCCTTTCTAATTTTATTTATTTGAGTCCTCTCTCTTTTTTTCTTGGTGAGTCTAGTTAAAGGTTCATCAATCTTGTTTACCTTTTCAAAGAACCAGCTTCTTGTTTCATTGATCCTCTGTATTGTTTCCTTAGCCTCTATGTCATTTATTTCTGCTCTGACCTTTATTATTTCCTTCCTTCTACTTGTCTGGGGTTTTATTTGTTGTTGTTTTTCTAGTTCTTTTAGATGCAGGGTCAGGTTGCTTATTTGAGCTTTTTCTAGCTTCTTATGATATGCCTGTAGTGCAATAAACTTCCCTCTCAGAACTGCTTTTGCTGTGTCCCATAAATTTTGAGCTGATGTATGCTCATTATCATTTGTTTCTAGGAACTTTTTTATTTCTTCTTTGATCTCATTGTTAATCCATTCATTATTTAATAACATGCTATTTAGTTTCCAAGTGTTTGAGTATTTTTCATTTTTTCTTTTGTGGTTAATTTCTAGTTTCATGGCATTGTGATCAGAGAAAATGCTTGATATGATTTCAATCTTTTTAAATTTATTGAGACCATTTTTGTGTCCTAACATGTGGTCTATTCTAGAAAACGTACCATGAGCGCTTGAGAAGAATGTATATTCTACTGCTTTAGGGTGAAAAGTTCTAAAGATATCTATTAAATCAAGTTGATCTAGTGTATCCTTTAAGTCTGCTGTTTCTTTATTAATTTTCTTTCTTGAGGATCTATCCAGTGTTGTTAGAGGGGTATTGAAATCCCCTACTATGATAGTATTGCTGTTAATCTCGCCCTTTATATCCATCAAAGTCTGCTTTATGTATGTCGGGGCTCCTATATTTGGTGCATAGATATTTACAATAGTTATATCTTCCTGTTGAATTGTTCCCTTTATCATTAGGTAGTGTCCTCCTTTATCTCTTACTACAGCCTTTGTTTTAAAGTCCATTTTGTCTGATATAAGTATTGCTACCCCTGCTTTTTTTTCATTTCCATTTGCATGAAATATTTTTTTCCATCCTTTTACCTTCAGTCTATGAGCATCTTTTGTTTTAAGGTGTGTCTCTTGTAGACAGCATATGTATGGGTCCTGTTTCTTTATCCATGCAGCTACCCTATGTCTTTTGATTGGATCATTTAATCCATTTACATTTAAGGTTATTATTGATATGTAGTTGTTTATTGCCATTTTATCCTTTAAAGCTGTATTCTTCTTTTGCTCTATTCATTCCTCCCTTTAAACTGTTCACAAGAGGCCCCTTAGTATCTCTTGCAGAATTGCTTTGGTTTTTATGAATTCCTTGAGGCTTTCTTTTTCTGGGAAGCTCTTTATTTCTCCTTCAATTTTAAACGTTAGCCTTGCTGGATAAAGTAGTCTTGGTTGTAGGTTCTTGTTCTGCATTACTTTGATTATTTCTTGCCATTCCCTTCTGGCCTCAAGTGTTTCTGTTGAGAAGTCCGATGTCATCCTTATGGGGGCTCCTTTGTAGGTGATAGTCTTTTTTTCTCTAGCAGCTTTTAAAATTTTTTCTTTATCCATTAGCTTTGGTATTTTAACTATGATGTGTCTTGGTGTAGATTTTTTTGGGTTTCTCCTTAATGGAGTTCTGTGTGCTTCTTGAATGTGTGGAGTGTTTCCCAGCCTTAATTTAGGAAAGTTTTCTGCTATGATTTGATTGAACAAAGTTTCCATTTCCTGTCCTCTCTCCTCTTCTTCAGGCACCCCTATGATGCGAATGTTGTTTCTCTTCATGTTGTCACAAAGCTCCCTTAGAGTTTCCTCACATTTTTTAAGTCTCTTTTCCTTTTTCTTCTCTGCTTCTGTGCCTTTGTTTATTGTGTCCTCTAACTCGCTTATTCGATCCTCAGCGTCATCCATCCTGCTTTTAATTCCTTCCATTGTGGTCTTCAGTTCTGATACTGTATTTGTCATTTCTGTCTGATTCTTTTTTATTATTTCAATTTCATTTTTTATACTTGTTATCTCTTTGTTTAGGTGTTCATAATGACTATCCATTGTTGCTCTAATTTCTTTGAGCATCCTAACTATCATTATTCTAAATTCTGCTTCTGGTAATTTGGTTATATCTGGTTCATTCAGGTCCTTCTCTGGGGATTTCTCTTGGTTCATTTGGTTTGCATTCCTCTGCCTGCCCATTTTTTCTGTGTATAAGCAAGTTGTGGCCACTGGCGTCCAGTAGGTGTTGCCTTTGTGTTCTCTAGGTGTGGTCTATCTGCAGGCCCCCCACCCCCTCTGCCGGTGCCTAGGGTGTTTGGGTATGAGCGTTGCCAGCGCCGGCCCACTGTGGCTTTTGCTATGATTTCTGCCTCTCCTCCGTGGGAGGGGCTGTGACTGAAGCCACAAGATTAGCACCAAGGGTAGAGGTGAGCACCTTTCCTCAGCTGCGGACCCAGCCTATTTCCGGACTTCCGCCCAGAACCAGCAGTCGGAGCCTGCTCACTACAGTTCCGCGGGTTAGGCGGGGTTTTTGACGTGCTCTCAGCTGTAAGCTTTTGCCCGTCCGGAGCTTTAGCCCCGCCCTCAAGGCCAGGGCCCTTTGCGCAGGGTCGGAAACCAAGGTTTATTGGGGCGGGCGTGTTTGCTGGCTTCCGCCGAGCTGCGTACTTCCGCTCGTCCCGGACTCTACCCCGCCCCCGCGTTCGGAGCCCGCTCGTGCACGTATGAATGCTATCCGCGTTTTCTCCGGCCGGGCGGGGACAGCAGCGTGGTCTCAGCTGCGAGCCTCCACTTGTCTCGGGGTCCACCCCGTTCCCGCGCTCGGAGCCCACTCGCGCACGTATACTGGCCAACCGCGGTTTCTCCGGCCCGGGTGGGGGGGTGGGGGACTGTTAGCGTCAGCTCAGCCACAGCCCCTGCCCGTCCCTGGTCCTAGCCCGGTCCCCGCGGTCAGGGCCGGCTTGCGCAGGGCCTGCCCGTTCCTGGCCTCCCGCTTTGTCCCCGTAAGTGGGATTAAAGGCGGGCCCGCAGCTTCCGGACCGCTCTCGCGCTTCCCCTCCGACCCTCTGGGCTAGACCGAGCTCCCACCGGCTTGGCCTCTGCCCACGCCGACAGAACCGCCTTTCAGCGTCCTGCCGCCCCAAAACCTTAAGCAGCCCTCAGCAGAGTAGGAAGGGACCTAATACTCCACACTGTAGGCCTGGGAGCTCCCTCACTTGTTTCACAGCTCAATACTGTCCATACGCCTCTTCTAGGCTCTGGGACTGCAGGCTGGGGCTTGGTTCCTGGGACCCAGGTCCCTCCCTCTCCGCCAAACTCTCCTCCCGCCCCGCGGGTCTCTCCGGGCTGCCGTTTGCTCCGGGGAGCTGGGCAGCCCTCTTCGCGTTTTCGCTATTCCTACCAGTCTCAATGTGGCTTCTTCTGTGTTCCTTGGTTGAAGAGTCCACTTAGTTTTGTTCAAAGTTGGTTTATCTCGGTGATGGTTCTTAAAATTGAGTTGTAATCCACTTTGGTTCTGGGAGTTGGAAGCTGGTACGTCCGCCTACTCCGTCGCCATCTTGCTCACGTCCCCAATTTGCCTGGATGCCTTTTATTTCTTCTTCTTGTCTGATTGCTGTGGCTAGGACTTCCAGAACTATGTTGAATAAGAGTGGTGAAAGGGGGCACCTCTGCCTTATTCCTGATCTTAAGGGGATTGCTTTTAATTTTTGCCCATTGTTTATGATGTTGGCTTTGAGTTTGTCATAGATGGCCTTTATCATATTGAGGTATGTTCCCTGTATCCTTACTTTGCTGAGAGTTTTGATTTATAAATGGGTGCTGAATTTTATCAAATGCTTTTTCTGCATCTATTAACATTATCATGTGATTTTTATACTTTCTTTTGTTTATGTGTCAAATCACATTGATTGATTTGCAGATATTGTACCAGCTTTGTCTCCCTAGAATAAATCCCAGCTGATTATGATGTATAATTTCTTTCATGTATTGCTGGATCCAGTTTGCTAATATTTTATTGAGAATTTTAGCACCTAAGTTCATCAGGGATATTGGTCTATAGTTTTCTTTCTTTGTAGTGTCTTTGCCTGATTTTGAAATCAGTATTATACTCACCTCATGAGAGGAGTTTGGAAGTCTTCCCTCTTCTTGAATTTTTTGAAATAGCTTGAGATGATAGGAATTAGATCTTCTTTAAATATTTGGTAAAATTCTCCTGTGAAGCCATCTGACCCAGTGCTTCTGTTTGTTGGGAGTTTTTGATAACTGATTCAATCTCATTTGATGAAATTGGTCTGTTTAGGTTTTCTGATACTTCTGTATTGATTTTTGAAAGATTATATGTTTTTGGAAATTTGTCTATTTCACCTAGGTTGTCAAATTTTGTGGTATACAGTTCTTCATAATATTTTCTTACAATTTTTTTTGTATTTCTGCTGTGTCTGTTGTTACTTCTCCTCTCTCATTTCTAATTTTATTTATTTGAGTCCTCTCTCTTTTTTTCTTGGTGAGTCTAGTTAAAGGTTCAATGATCTTGTTTACCTTTTCAAAGAACCAGCTCTTGGTTTCATTGATCCTCTGTATTGTTTCTTTAGCCTCTATGTCATTTATTTCTGCTCTGATTTTTATTATTTCCTTTCTTCTACTTCCTCTGGGTTTTACTTGCTGTTCTTTTTCTAGTTCTTTGAGATGCAGGATTAAATTGTTTATTTGAGATTTTTCTAGCTTCTTAAAGGTGTATGCCTGTAGAGCTATGAACTTCCCTCTCAGGACTGCTTTTGCTCTGTCTCATAAATTTTGAATTGTTGTATGTTCATTTTCATTTGTTACAAGGAAATTTTTGATTTCTTCCTTGATCTCATTGTTAACCCATTTGTTATTTAATAACATGCTATTTAGTTTCCAAGTGTTTGAGTGTTTTTCAGTTTTTTTATTGTAGTTGATTTCTAATTTCATGTCATTGTGATCCAAGAAGATGCTTGATATGATTTCAATCTTCTTAAATTTGTTGAGACTCTTTTTGTGTCCTAGCATGTGGTCTATCCTAGAGAATGTACCATGAGCACTTGAAAAGAATGTATATTTTGCTGCTTTGGGGTAAAAGGTTCTGAAGATATCTGTTAAATCTAGTTGATCTAGTCACTAGATTCTAATGTATCCTATAAGTCTGCTGTTTCTTTGTTAATTTTCTTTCTTGAGGATCTATCCAGTGATGTTAGTAGGGTATTAAAATCTCCTACTATTATAGTATTGCTGTTGATCTTGCCCTTTATGCCCATCAAAATCTGCTTTATATATTTAGGTGCTCCTATATTAGGTGCATAGATGTTTATAATGGTTATATCTTTCTGTTGGGTTGCTCCCTTTATCGTTATGTAGTGACCTTCTTTATCTCTTACTATAGCCTGTGTTTAAAGTCTATTTTGTCTGATATAAGTATTGCTACCCCAGCTTTTTTTTCATTTCCATTTGCATGAAATATTTTTTCCATCCCTTTACTTTCAGTCTATGTGTATCTTTTGTTTTGAGTGTGTCTCTTGTAGACAGCATACGTATGGGTCCTCTTTCTTTATCCACAGACCTATCCTATGTCTTTTGATTGGAGCACTTAATCCATTTACATTTAAGGTTATTATTGATATGTAGTTATTTATTGTCATTTTTTTCTTTAAATCTACATTCCTCTTTTACTAGATCCCCCACCCCTTTGTTCTGTTTACAGTAGACCCCTTAATATTTCTTGTAGCATTGGTTTGGTTGTAATGAATTCCTTGAGTTGTTTTTTTTTTTTTTTTTTTTTGTCTGGCAAGCTTTTTATTTCTCCTTCAATTTTAAACAATAGCCTTGCTGGATAGAGAAGTTTTGGTTGTAGGCTCTTGTTTTGAATTACTTTGAATATTTCTTGCCATTCCCTCTGGCTTCTAATGTTTCTGTTGAGGAGTCAGATGTCATCCTTATGGGGGGGGATCCTCTGTATGTAATAGACTGCTTTTCTCTTATAGCTTTTAGAATTCTTTCTTTATCTCTTAATTTTTGTATTTTAATTATGATATGTTTGGTGTTGGCCTCTTGGGTTCATCCTTAATGGAACTCCCTTGATTCTTGAACTTGTGTGACATTTTCTTTCATCAATTTAGGGAAGTTTTCAGCTATGATTTCTTCAATCAGATTCTCTATCCCTTGTTCTTTCTCTTCTCCTTTAGGAACCCTATGATGTGGATGTTATTTCTCTTCATGTTGTCACAGAGCTCTCTTAGAGTTTCCTCGGACTTTTTGATCCTCTTTTCTTTTTGCTGTTCTGTTTCTGTTCTTTGGTTTATCTTGTCCTCTAACTTGCTGATTCAATTCTCAGTTTCATCCATCCTGCTTTTAATTCCTTCCAGTGTGGTCTTCTTTTCTGGTATTGTATTTATCATTTCTACTGATTCTTTTTGTTATTTTAATATCCTTTTTTGTACTTGCTATCTCCTTATTTAGGTATTCATATGTCCATCCATTGTTGCTCTAATATCTTTGAGCATCCAAAGAATCATTATTTTAAACTCTGCATCCAGAAATTTTGTTATTTCCATCTCATTCAAATCTTTTTCTTGGGATTTCTCTTGTTGATTCATTTGGTTGCATTTCTCTGCCTTCCCATTTTGTCTGTGTATAAGAAGTGTGTGGCCACAGGGGTCTGATGGGTGTGGCGTCTGTGTTTCCTAGTTGTGTTCTGTCTGCAGACACATCACCCCCTCTGCCATTGCCTTGGGCGTTCGGGCAAAGGCGTTGCTGGCGCTGGCCTGCTGCGGCAGTCGCTGTGGCTTCCATCTCCCCTCTGGAGGTGGAACTGTGTTTGCATTCCTGGGCTGCAAGCCTCGGCCAGCCCAGCCTCCACACTGTGCCCGAGAGTGGAACTGTGCTCATCTACCTGGGCTGCAAGCACTGGCCAGCCCCTACCTCTGCCCTGACTCTGAGGGTAGGACTGCACTCCTGTATTCAGGCTGCAAGCTTTGGCTGGCCCCCAGCCTTTGCCCTGCCCTGCAGGTGGGACTGTGCTCATGCATCATGCATCGGGGCTGCAAGCCTCAGCCCCATGGGTGGGGCTGCTTTCCTGCTCCCAGCTGCAAGTCTCAGCTGGTTCCCTGGCTTTTGCCTTGCCCCTGCAGGCAGGACTGCAGGCAGGACCACTCTCATGCGCCCGGCTCGCAGCTGCAGGTTGGACTGTTTTTTTTGCTCCCCTTTTGCCACCACAGCTGCTTCAACCCCCTTACCCCACTGGGCAGGACTGTGCTCATGCCAAACCTCAGTCACGGCCGGCCCCAGTTTCTGCCCCCGCGGGCAGAACAGCGTTCACAACGGGGCAGCTACTGAGACCAGGCCCCGGCTTCCGCCCCCGCCGATGGGACCGCGTTTCCACGTCCCACTGCTGCCTATCTTCTGGCAAGCACTCCGAAGTATGCTTGATACAGCTCAGAATTTAGCACTCAATACTGTATTCCTGATGGCTCCCTGCTTCTAAGCGATTCTTTGCTCTGATTATAGCAGGAAAGCTTCTGTTTGGCTGGTGATCTGCTTCCCTTTGCTGGTATTGCTGGTTCCAGGAAAAATATTCACTTTAGATTTGGGGAGTGACTCAGCCCAGGGGTTAGGGTGGCTGTCCCTCAAAGTGTTTCTCTCTGTGCCTCCTAGATTACACTCTCTTCCTGCTACTCTAGTCCTCTCAGCTCTCCCTGTCCCCCAGAGACCTGGGTGAGGGATGTAAAAGAGGTTTTCTGTGTGGACCCTTTAAGATGAATCCTGGGTCTGAGAAATCTGTCTCTTTCTCAGAAACAGTCTCCTGGCTTGTTTCACAGCTAAATACTTTCTTTATGCTTCTTCTAGGCTCTGGGGCTGCAGGCTGGGGTTTTGTTCCTGGGGCTCAGGACCCTCCCCTCTCTGCTAAACTCACCTACTGCCACATGAGTCCCTCTGGGCTGCCGCTTGCTCCCAGGAGCTGGGCAGCCCTCTCCGCATTTCCACTTTTCCTACCAGTCTCAGTGTGACTTCTTCAGTGATCCTTGGTTAAAGAGCCCTCTTAGTTTAGTCCAAAGTTGGTTTTTCCAGATGATGGTTCTTAACATTAAGTTGTAATCCACTTCGGTTCTGGGAGGTGGAAGTTAGTACGTCCTCCTACTCCATCGCCATCTTGCCTGAGGATGTAATTTTCTTTTCTTTTCTTTTTTCCCCTTCTTCCAAGTGAGTGGAGGGAGACAGTGAGACAGACTCCTGCATGCACCCTGACCAGAATCTGCCCAACAACCCCCATCTGGGGCTGATGCTTGCTTGAATCAACCGAGCTATCCTCAATTCTTGGAGCTGACACTTGAATCAATCAAGCCACTGGCTGTGAGAAGGGATGAGAGAGAGGGGGGAAGGGGGAGGGACAGAAGAAGATGGTTGCTACTCATGTGTGCCCTAACTGGTATCAAACCTGGGATGTCCATACACCGGTCGACTGAGCCAACTGGCCAACTGGCCAGGGCTAAGAGAATGTAATTTTTCACAAGGTCCTATAGGATGTCAACAGTAAAGCTATAGTTAGAATTCTAATGTTCTCATACAGCTGCATGACACAGCATCTTTCTTGTCTTGATACTCTATGTCTGATCTTTTTTCTCAAGCAACATTGACTGATCCAACACCGGGCAGAAAGAACCAGGGCTTGAGGGTCACACAGGTTCACTCAACATTGTTGTAGGAATGAAATGAGCTGAGTTTGAGAGTTTCCACCCAGCGCCTGGAGCAGCGGAGGGTGCAGTCAGCCTACATTCTACTTCACTTCTGAGGTGGCTTAGCTAGTATCACCTTTCTGGAGACCCACAGGCATCAGAGGTCCTGACTTCCTTGGGCACACTTGGGCTTCCATTTATAACATATGTCAAGAGCTCAACTATTTTATGGGCACAGATTAATTGCTATCATGATATATTAGCCACTCACAGTGATGAAATGCTTCCCTGAGAAGCAATGGAGGAAATTTGTGAGGCTAGTAAGATCTGTGCCATTAACTTGCATCTTGAAGGTGTGGGCTGCGGAAAGTAGCCTGTAACAGAATCTGTTTTAAGCTACACTCTCACCTTTGCCCAAACCTGGCCCTTTCCAGTACATTCCCCTGGCTACCTAGCATCTCTGGTAAGGATCTCATCAAATGCTCTGAGAGCCCTGCATCTTGCAGAAGAGGAGGCAAAGGTGGGCAGTTCCACAGTGGAAGGATTGTGAGTGAGGAAGGGGAAGAGAGAGGATTGCAAGGCTATTTCCTCATTTATTCAGCAATGTCTTTAATTTCCAGTGACCATCTTGTTAGTCCAGAAAGTGGGCAAGAAAGTGATTGTTCATCAGTGGTCAAATGCAAAATAAGACACTTAGTGACTTGAAGTGCACCTCAAGAAAGAAAAGTTGGACCTAAAGTCAGAGGAACTAGCATCCATTCGTGGATCTGCAAACTCTCCATTGTACAGAACTGTTAAACTGGAAAGGATTAATTGGAGACTAAGATGGGAGGATGGATATCAGGGCTGCAGACATGTGCTGACTCTGTAATTCACATATACTGATGCAGGTGTGACCAAAGTCACCAGTTATTTATTTGTTACACTCACGTTTTTCTGCCAGGCCACGGCTTGCTGATAGGAGGCCCAGCTCGGTCACTAGGTGAAGGGGGCTCTTGTGCAATCAGCACCTTCTTTTTCATGTGAGTCTTGCTTTGGAAAGCTTGACTCTGTTATCAAGCCCTAGTCTATGCCAATGTCCCTCTGTCTCAGTCTTCCCAGAATGCATGAAGGCTTGTCTATAATGGCAGCCCACTATTTTTGTTCTAGGCTTATCTCAGTGGACCCAATGGCCACCTTTTTTTTTCTTTGTCACCTAGTAGCTGTATATCTGCAGATAGTTAACATAGAGATGCTGGGTTTTGAAATGTCACCTATCCCTGTCACAGCCCAGGACTGTGGTGAAGACAAAGCACATGGAACTCTACTGGCACCCAACAGGCACCTGTGAAATGTTAGCTGCTTTCAGTATTATTTTTCTGTATGTAAAAGTTTTTGTATGATACTTGGTACATGATCACCTTATAATAACTATTATATTATAGTTACTATTACTAAAACCAACCCACATTACCTACAAGGAGCAGTGGGCTCTGAGATGCCCTCAAGACCCAGAAAGAGAGTAGGAGTCACTGCACTGCCTTTTGAGGATGTGCCTGGGTGCACACAGATTTGGATGCCTCCTCTTCCTTCACTGTCACCAGCACTGTATTACAGCCTCTGTAGTGTGCAGCCTCAGCCTTGGGCCTCTTGCAAGTTTTGTCTGCGCGCTTTCTTCTCCATGGCCCTCGTGTGTAGCACGGTGCCTGGCATAGAGCATGTCTTCTGGATGAAGAAATTACAGGAGATGCCAGTGATGGAAGCCACTGGAATGTGCACTGTATATGAATTGGAAAACTCTCAGACTGCCTGGCTTCAGAGGCAGGAGGCCTGGGTTTGAATGCGGGCTCTGGTGTGCATGAGCTGAGTGAACCCAGCAGGACTGGCACATAGTAAGCACTCGGCAAATGTAAACTGAGAATATTTTTACCATCATTATTAGTAAGAGTTTTTCGTGTACAATTTGTTCTCCACACCTTCTGTAAGAAAGAATTGGACAATTTCAGTAAAAGGTAACTAGGTAGCAATGACAAAGAACTTCCTACCTCAAGCTTCTGAACTAGCTGTTCCTGCTGCCTGAAATGCTGTTCCCTTAGAAAGTCACATGTTTTAATTCTTCATTTTGTTCAGGTCTTTTACTCAATGCAAGATTATCAAAGAAGCTTTCTACCTGTGCTGTAGAAAATAGAAACTTCCCCAACAATCATCTTCTCTCTATTCCCTGCTTTGTTTTTTTGTCCTGGCGTTTATCACAACGTCCTTGTTTACATATCTGCTCATTATTTCCCCCACTCAGTGGCCAGTAAGCACCTCACAGGCCCAGTGCTCAGAATAGTGCGTGGTGCATGGTGGGTGTTCTCTAAATGTCTGTTGACATGATTGAATGGCAAGATTAAGACTTTACAGAGGATGACAGCAGGCAAGGAGTTAGGTGAAAGACTGTTTGATCATGAAGGGTGTTTACTACATGTATAAGCCATAACCATACATCTGAAGTGGAATAAGCCCCCATTCTTTTGAAGTTTGCGAAAGGTATTAAGACAAAGAAAAGGAAGTTCTACTTTATACAACAGACATAATTTGGGGGAACTCCTTGCTCCAGAAATAATGCTACCTGAAAAATAAGATGAACTCATAGATTCCCAGAAGCTCTGGCACTGTCTCTAACAATCTGGCCCTGGAGGGCGGGGATCCATAGCTTTCTTCCATAGCATACCCCGGGTACCTCTGTAAGATGCAGGCTTTTGGGCGATGTGCACAAGGCTGGTTTCCAACTAGCTATTTGAGATGATTCTATGTACTAGTATAGTGAAAGAGAGAAGTGACAGGCTAAGGAATAAGTCTCGGTGAGAGCAAAGAAGAGAAACAGAGGTTTGGAGAGAGATAGAGTGGGGAACAAGAGCTCTATATTTTCCATGGTTTTCAGGAGTTGGAGATACAGGAAGAAACCCTGGAAGAAGTGTTTAGGGGACTACCACCAACCTTGGGTTAGAGAGCCATATATTCATTCCATGGTTCATTCATTGAACAAATGTATATTGATAACCTACCATGCATCAGACACTGTTCTAGAAATGGGAACTATAGTAGTGAACTCCTGCTCTCATACAGCTTTTATATTCTAGGATGGGGAAACATATAAGTAACATATGTAGTAAGTCAGTTTGTGCCAACTACTACGGAGATAAACAAACAGGTGAGGGAATAGGATGTGCTGGGATGGTGGCGCAGGGGTGGAGGGGTGGGGAGAAGGGACATGTTGTGCTTTGAGTGGCTGGGGAAGGTTGTTTTGAGAAGGTGGATTTGATATGACTAGAAGGAAGTGAAGTTTTCTGTCTGGCCCCAACCAGAGGCCTCGTCCGGTCTCAGCAGCATGATTATTTAGCCAGGAGTTTCTGAGTCTCGTGTCCTCTGTGCATCGTTTATTAGAGTTTCCTTCCCAATCCCAGGCCATCTGTAAACATCAGGCACTGGAAACACTGTGAACAAGACAGGCAGGATCTATCCCTTTGTGAATCCTTCAGTCCAAAAAAGGACACAAGTAAATGGTTACCCGATAGTGCATGGGGTGCGGCATTAGGACACTTCTAGGCTGTGTAGCAACACAGAACATTGCACCATCCTACCACAGGGGGGCGGGCAGAGAGGGCTTCCCAGCTGAGACAGAAGCCTGAGTTGGAGTTTTCTGTTCTTCATTTCTAGTCCTTCCTCCTTGCTTTCTGTACATTCCTCTGTTTGTAGAAGGTCTCCCCAAGTCTCCTGTCTTTCCCCACCTCAAACTTCCTGTCTTCGGCATCATGGCTGATTCTTCCTTGGCCTTTACGTCCCAGTTAAATGAAGATAATAGCTGTTGCCACCTTATACTTACAAAAATACAGGCGTATTGCAGGGGATTAATGGCATTTTAAGATTAAGGACACATGGTAGTTTAAAGGTTTTTAGCTCCTCCTAAATTAGGAGATTTACCTGACATAATGCATTGCTAAGCCTCATGGACTTTTCCCTGTGGCAATACTTGTTTCTTTGTGGTCTCCACACTGGCTACCATTTGGGAAATCTGGGGACAATTATTTTGGGTGTCAAGTTCCTGTCCCTTGGAATGCACCCTTTTCCCATACAAGGCCTTGTGACAACAGAGCTCAGGTATGAGGCACTTGATGAACTTGAAAGTAATGAGGCAGGTGTCAGGGAAGTTTGCTGAGAGTCACTCGTAGCCAAGGGAGGACATGGTGTAGACAGCTGAAGAGCTCCCTTGGCCTCTGCATCACAGACCTCACTGATCAAAAATGTGCACCAGGGGCTGTGCAGTAGGACACCCTTCTCTGTCTGTGTCTTCATAATCTGATCTAGCTCCCATTTCTGACCCCACCTCCCTTTCAGAACTCCCTTGCTCTAGTTAAAATTGTGTCTTTGCAGAGTCTTAAGCCCATCTACACACCCCTCTGAAATGTGTTTTCTTCTCCTCTCACTCCTTTAAATATACCCTCTTACCCACCATGAAGCAGTCCCTGAGCGCTTCTTTGATCTCTGCCTGAACTGAGCTTCAGGGCACATCTTATTTTGCACAGCACTTTGGTTCAGAGCCGCATCTACCACCATAGAAAATCCTTGAGCCTGAACAGATCATGTTCTTTGGAACCTGTCAGGGTCTGAGGTGAGGGGCCTGGTGGGAATGACTCTGTCACTCATGCCTATTCAAATAACTGCTTTTATCTTTAAAACATCCTAAGCTTTTCTTTGAGGAAGGAATCCTGTAGCCAAACAGTTTGAAAACTATAGCATCAGATTTTATTTGTTTATAATGTGGAAATGGAGGTCCATGGTGTACACAAAAGCACACAGCTAGGCAGGGCTGGGATCAGAATCCTGGGCCCTGAGGCCCGTGCTTCCTATGACCAGAAAGTATTAATGGAGTTGTGACACGCTCCATTATATTAGCTAATATAAATTATAATTTCTTTGAAATTATAAAATGTCTTATATATCCATGTTCCCTTGCATGATGCCCTGCTTGTAGATGCCCAGCAAACATGGGCCACTGTCAGTGGTGGTGTAACAAGAACATATACATCAAGTGAGCCCCCTCAGGTGCCTCTTGCTGCTTTCCTGGCTCTGGCACCTCCAGGACTTTGCCTATGGAAGTGGTTGGGCCTTAAGTCTAGACAAGGCCATAATTTGGGGATCATTTCAGAGGGATCCTACTTGCTCTCCAAACTGTGCTTTTGGTTTTCTATAAGGTTAATATGAACCAACTCTGCTGTGATTCCTCATTCTTTCCACATTGGCCTTAAAGCTGACTCCCCAAGCAATCTGAAAGCTCCCAATGCTCTCTGACAAACCCACCTTCCAAGCTGTGTCCTCACTCTCATGACTGTACTCAGTCCTTTCCTCTTCTCTGCATGCGTTCTTTTAACATCCACCTCCTCCATGAAATCTGCTCTAATTCCTCAGGCTCTTGATAATCTTTTCTGCTATAATAATAATTCTTTTAGCTATTACCTTTTTGTTTTTCAGATTTATTAAGGTATAATTGACAAATAAAATTGTGAGATATTTAAAGTATACCTTGTGATGATTTGATATACGTATACATTGTGAAAGGATACCTCCCATCTAGCTAATTAACACATCCATCACCTCATATATTTATCATTTCTGGTGTTTTTGTTTTGTTTTTTTGGTAAGAATTTTAAGTTTTACTCTCTTAGCAAATTTTGATTGACATTGTTTCATACATTGTTATCAAGTACAGAATCTATTACTTATTGAGTTCTCTAGGTTCTATGCTAAATGCTTTACATTCATGACCTTATTTGATTCGCACAACAAGCTTATGAGATAGGTAATGTTATTACTCTCATTTTATAGATAGGGAAGTAAGGCTAAAAGATGTGTAATAATTTGTCTCAGGCAAGAAAAGTAGCAAATAATATTGGCAAGATTGAAACCCAGGTAGTCAGACCCTAAAATTTTAGAAGCTTAACAGTGAATTTAGGATTTAGAAGCTTAACAGTGCAGCCATACTGAACTCCGGTTTAGAAATGGCCACATTATGCATCATTTACTCACTGATTCCTTCACCAAATATCTATCAGGCACCATATACTCAAGAGCCCTTAAACAGTGGGTATGCTATAGTTTGTCAATTTCTCTCATAAAACATGGCACTGAGAATGAATTGGCATTTATTCACTCATGTTTAATTATTCAGCAAAGATTTGTGTGAGCTCACTTTATACCAAATCCTGGGCAGGTTTCTGGGGGATAAAAGATCGAAATCAGTTCCTGACTTTGTGGTGCATTGCTTGATTAATAATCACATACAAAAAAGCGACAACAAGCTGTGAAGAAATATAGCACATTTGGGGGAGATTCTTAACTGCTGGAGGCATCATGAAAGGATATCTCTGGTGCCTCTGGCCTATCAGGACAGAATCCAGAGCTGGAGAAGCCCCAGGGTAGATCCAGGATGGCAAATCCTGGGCTTTCACAGAGGATCTAAAGTACACTTTTGACTACAGGGGTTCCTTGGATTACAACATAGTTCTGTTCCTACAACAGTGACATAACTCAAATTTTGGTGTAAGTCGAAACACACCCTAGCCTAAGTCAGTTCCCTATCCTAACATAGTTTTAAAATCATAATCTAGAACATAAAAACACAAATAAGCCACAGGGAAAGGAAAAGGACATAAATATATTATACTATACACTGTGGTTGGCTTGTACACTGGAAGGGGCATGGCAAGGTGGGAGAGAGGGACCTATTGGGAAGAGGAGTCTGAAGAGGCAGGGGAACCTGCAGAAGGTGCTGGAGACACTGGGTCAGGTGAATCAGGATTGTCTAAGGAACATGCAGGAGATGCTGGAGATGATTCTACCTGTACTAGAGGTGTTTCATCTCGAGAAGCAGCTGATGTAGAGGGTACAGGATCTGTTGCCAGCCTCTCTACCTTCTTAAAGAATTGTTCCAGGCTAGTCTGGAAACTTTTCCCATTTAGTCCATAAGTACGGTGCTAATAGCATAAGCTGAAACAGTCACGTCTCAATTTTTAAAGTTTTCATGAGGGTGAGCATTGTAAACCCAAAACATCATATATCGAGACTGTCATAACCCTAGAAACCCCTTGTACTCACTTCCAAATAGCGAGGACGTCCAGATATGTTCAGGTCTAGTGGTCTGTAGCCAGACTTGTTCTTACCTACAGTCTCTCTTATCTCTTTTCTCTTATTCTTTTGGGGAAGACTCAGGCAGATATGCCAAAGTTTCACTAAGAGAGTCTTGGGAAAGGCTCTGGAGGAGTTTTGAGACATGGATCCCTGGGCTCTGTGAGTTCTGCATTATGTTTAGGTGGCTGTCATTTTCTGTAGACTTCAAGGGTTTCCCCTTAGCAGACAGAGGTGGAACTATGGTTCCTGCCATTGTCTTTCCTGGCCCTGAAACACCAATTTGAGCCGAGGTGGCTTCGTTGTTCCAAATTGGCCCATTGGCTCTCGCAGAGCTCTGGATATCTATGGTGGCTGGAAGTCAGTGTGGTTCCCCCTGCCATGTTCCATGCAGGGACAGCCTGAGCACAGATTGCATGTTACACAGTAGTGAAGTGAGGCTCTGCTCTGCAGAAACATGGTCTCCTTTCCTTGGTTCACAAATACCAAGAGATCATGCAGTAACTATTATTATTGTCTCTCTTGTTGCTCATGCTATCATTGTTATTACTGTGCACTGATTGTTCTAATCACTGCAAAATCTAAAGAGTTTTATCTCACTCAGATCCAACATAAACATGAAGTCCCATATCTAGAATTCACATGAATCTCTCAAGTTTGTCATCATTAGGGTCAATTTAACAAGCATTTGTTGAGCATCTATCACATGCAAGTCACATTTTGTGGTTCTGAGAGAAAAAGAAAGCCAGAGCCCCTGCCCTCAGGAAATTTATGATCCGGTTGCGGTAGTCATGTGCACTTGTATGAACATGAGATTTGTGTGAGTTCACTTTATACGAAATCCTGGGCAGGTTTCTGGGGGATAAAAGATCGAAATCAGTTCCTGACTTTGTGGTGCGTTGCTTGATTAATAATCACATACAAAAAAACAACAAGCTGTGAAGAAATACAGCACATTTGGGGATGAGAGAAGAATGCTTCTCTCATCTAATACAGTAAGTAGATGCAGTGCAAGTCTGAATGCACTTGGTGGCTAATCATGGCCTCTGAGCTCCAGGCACTTAGTGTTTACACAGAAAAAAGATGTATCTATCCACCTCTAGATTTGCCAACAGCCAGTCTAAGAAGGGAAAGAGAGGTGTAGTTGAGGAGCCTGCTTTGCACTGAACAATGCTCTGTGCTCAAGGGAGACAGGCAGTAAAGGCACAGGAGGAAGATATATCTGGCCTGTTGGTGCAAGCCAGACATTTCAATTCTGACATCAAAGGCAGTGACAAGAATAACCTCTCAGCTGTGAAAAGTGTGACAACCTGGGGTAGAGACTTAGGGAGACAAAGGGGTGATTAAAATCTTTCTTCTAGTGGACTAGAGGATTCTGTGAAGAGAGAGAGGATGGGTGATATGATGGAGTCAGGCTCCTCCGGGGCATCTGCTTTTTTCTTTAAACTCTGTCTCTCCTCCTAACACTTGAGCACTTTGGAGCTGGGGCCGAATGCTAACCAGCCACCCAAACCCGGGTTCTAGTGCAGAGTTCACCACTGACAAACTGTGTGCCCTTGGGTTAGATACTTCCCTCTCTGTTTCAGCTTCCACAGTGTTGATGCCAGAGTCAAGAAAGGGAAGTGTGTTTGTAGACACCTGGTGGCAGTTTAGAGGAATTAAAGTCAGTGTTATGGGTGAGCAGAGCTCTGTGTACATTGCTCAGTTGTGTCTCTGGGCCCCCAAAGCACTTCTTGGGTTTGGAAGCCGAGTTAGTCAGTCTATTATCAGTCTGAAGGGTTTATCCTGGGAAGATGGTCCTGTTTTCCAAGTCAGGGTTGTTTAGAAATGTATCATTGTTGCTGGTCCAAATGTTTACATTTGATTTAATTTTATTATTCCCACAACTTTGACAATCATATCTTTTTTGTTGGTTCCACAGATTTTCTTCTAGAGGTAAAATGCTTGTGCATATTAGGCTACCACAGCATCTGAAACATAACAGAGATATTATGGTACTTACAAATGTTTTTCAAGTTTCTACGATCTACCTGACCAGGTGGTGGTGCAGTGGATAGTGTTGGACTGGGAGTCAGAGGACCCAGGTTTGAAACGCCGAGGTTGCTGGCTTGAGCACGGGCTCATCCGGTTTGAGAACGGGCTCACCAGCTTGAGTGTGGGGTCGCTGGCTTGAGCAAGGGGTCACTCGCTTTGCTGTAGCCCCCCAGTCAAGGCACATACGAGAAAGCAACCAATGAACAACTAAGGAGCCTTAACAAAGAACTGATGCTTCTCATCTCTCCCTTCCTGTCAGTCTGCCCCTATCTTTACTTCTCTCTGTTTAAAAAAAAAAAGTGTCTATGATCATCCCCATGTTACAGATGAGGTTAAATAGCCTACATAATGTCACACAGTTAGGGAAATAGACAGCATTTGAACCCAGACAGTATAACTCCATAATCTCTACTTTTAATTTTCAGTAAACAACTATTGATTGATTGACAGACATGTTTGTACTTGAGGGACCCTGAGAAAGGTCTTACTCCAAAATATATTTTCCACTGAGGGGAGTGCAGTTGTATAATATTACCATCAAGCATTGCCCTGTCTCAGAGTTTCTTATTGTGCTTTATAAGGTGTAGACATCTTACAAAGGGTTACATTAACTCATCAGTGTGATAAATTTATTAGATTTTTTTTTGTTTTATTGAAAGTGCTAGAAAGGCTAGAAGGAATTGTTGGGTTCTTCACAGAAATCACAATAAACAACTATTTTCCTGCTTTTTTTCTGAATAGGGTTGAAAAATTAAACAGAAAGAAAATATGGTAGTCAAAATGCCACTGTTTTAATGATAGTGATTAAGTTATAAATAATAGCTCCAGGTCTGTTAGCCAGGGCTTGCTCATACTAGACCCAAGAATTAGATTAGCCAATCCAGTGGCAGGCACCCTTGGGCTGGGTAGGTCTCCACACAGGTGTTGGTCCTAGTTATGGCATAGAGAATCTCTATAGTCCCCAAGTAGAAGCAGGGCTGACCTGAGCCAATTATTCTTACAATACTGCCAATCAGTTAAGTCCTACCATCTCAAGGGTAAAGAGAAGAAAGGATAGAAAAAGGCCAGCAGTGGGGAGAAAGCACTTCTGTCCAGCAGAGACCTCAACCATCATCTACTTGAGTCGCCTCATCATACAGGTGCAACAGAATTCCAGGAAAGGAAAAGGACTTGGACAAGTGAATGTTGCTAACTCATGACGGAGATGGACCAGGACACCAGACAACCTGACTTGAGTTCAGAGGTCCATCTACACTGAACATTGTTCTCCTCCAGAAAGAATGAGCACTTGGCATTCTCTAGACCAGTGGTTCTTAACCTGGGTTCTATTGAACCCTAGGGGTTCGATGAGTTGGTCTCAGGGGTTCGGAGAAGCCTCTGCCGCGGAGGCCAGAATAGAGTAATACCGTAATTTGTTGTGAGTTCATGCACTTTGTTGGTTTTGTTCTTTGAGCAAGGTGATGTTCATACATGGCTCATTTTGTGCACCAGTAAAAAAACATATATCTATGTCTTGAATTTGGAAAACAAATCATATTTTATTTATCACTAAAGAAGCGTTCGGTGAATGCGCATATGAAACTGGTGGGTTCCGTACCTCAAAAAAGGTTAAGAACCACTGGATTAGGGCATAGGATGACCACCTTAGCATGTTAGAGCATCAGGTATTGGAGTCAAGCCCTCTCTCCCCTGCTGTCCTCCTCACAACCACACCCAGTGTCAGACTGAAAGGATTTGAAATTATCCACTTTATTAGTCAGGCTTCTCCAGAGAGAAAGAACCAATAGGATGTGTGTATATAATATATGTTGTTATACTGTATATGTATGTTATTATATACATATACATATATTGTATATGTATTATACTGGACTGGCTTACATGATTGTGGGGGGCTGGCAAGTCCATCATCCTGCAGTGTGAACCAGCAGGCTGGAGATCTAGGAGAGCCAATAGTGCCCAAAGGCAGTCTGCTGGAGAATTCCCTCTTGGTCAGGGCAGTTGGTTTTTCATTTTCTTTCAAACCTTCATGGGATTGGATGTGACCCACCAACATTATGGAGGGTAATCTGCCTTACTCAGTGTTCACTGATTCCAATGTTAATTTCATCTAAAACACTTTGCAAGTTGACACATATAATTAGTCATCACACTCACCTGTCCCCTTAATTGTTCTGTGGCTGGTAATTTTCTATGATATTAATCATTTGAATACCACTTTCATGATTTTTTTAGTATCTGTGTATTATTTAATATTTTCTTTAAGCCAATTTTAACGATTCACTTAAAATTTTTTAGCATTATATTAAAATTTCAAAATAAAAGGGATTTGTTGTTACTAGGTGTCACTTTTATCTGACATACATAAGAATAATTAACATTTTAAAAGTGTATGGTGGTACCTGAAATCAACTTGCAGGTGCCTAAGGCCCCGATTAGCCACCAGGGGGCGCAGTTGCCTGCAGACCGGAAGCCCATCCGTGCGCGTGGGGTGGGTGGGCAAAATTTTTCAGGTCCACCGGGCACAGGCCAGAAAGAGCCGTGGGCCTCACGCCACCAACCGGTGCCCTCCACGGCGCGGAGTCCCCGAGAGAGGCTGCCGAGAGCGCCCACAATCCAGGCCCTTGGCAGCGCCAAGGGACCCCCCCACTCCGCCCCCGGGCCCCGACGGGAGGTAAGGCCCCGGCCTAGGCGCAGCCATCCTCCCAGGACACGGAAGCTCCTCAGAGCGAGGCCGCCCCGGCGGAGGTGTGAGAGCCACGCGGATGGAAGGGCCGTCACCCTGCCTCCTTCGCAGCCCCTCACACCACGCGGGCGGCGCATTTGGAAACCGCAAAGGCACCGCTCCCGGCGTGGCCTCAGGTGAGGGTGCGTGCGCACAGCCGGCGGCGCGGAGGGTGCAGCCAAAGCCACTCCCGGGGCGGGGGCGGGTAACGCGCAGGGCACCGGCCGACGCAGCGGGGAAGGGCTGTTGGTAGCGTCCCCCGGCACAGGGTTCCGCACGAAGTGCGACGGTGGCCTCTTGGAGCCGCTTCGTCCTTAGTCTGAGGTGAGCAGAACGGAACGGAGCGGCCGTGGGGACCCAGAGCCCAGGACTGCGGTTGCGACGGGCTTGAGGAGAGAGCTGATTGGTCGGGACCCTGCAGCGCGGTTGGTTCTCTTTAGTTGTGTCACATCGCTACCCCCCAAGCATTCTGTGCACAACAGGGCTTGATTTCTGTTATTAATATTTTAACTTAAGGCAAATGGTTTCTCTACTTTACTTAAACGAAAACAGTTATTCCAAAAGGAAATTCTATAAAATGGCCATAATGGTACCTGCATCACTGGATTGATGGGGGGATTAAATGAAGTAATACACGAAAGTGCTTAAAACAGTGTCTGACACATAAGTATTCAGTGCATACATAGTTCTTAGTTATTGTTTTAGTGGAAAACGAGTTTGGGGGAACACTGCACTGGGACATACGGGCCTTTAGAAAAAATTCTTCCAGGCGCTTTTGTAAACGTGTGATTTCCAGTCTAGCCCCCCTCCTCTTTAATGTTATAGCCAGATTGTCCTCTGGGTAAAGGACCTGCAATGTTCCCTGCAACTCCATTCACTCCTGGAAATCCCTCAGTTTAATTGCTTAGTTAATTACTAAGTAGAGTTGCCAGCAGGAGGCGCCAGAGCACCTGAATGTGTTTGCCTTTTTGTGGTTCACAATTTCTTAAGGGCTTATTGAACACCTTCCCCACACAGTGTGTATGGGTCAAGGTATCAGGGGATATAGTGATGCTGGAGGGTGTGGGCAGGACAACTTGGCCTCGTGATAATATAAATGGTTCCTTATTCTAATCCTTTTCTTTTACAAGATTTTCGCTTTTGATTCATTCATATATTCATTCAACAAGTATTTAGTCATGGCAGCGTATCTTAATTGATAGGAGCATCATCTCAACATGCCAAGATTGCAGGTTCGACCCCTGTCAGGTCACATATAAGAATCAACCAATGAATGCATAAATGAGATAACTAATCAATGTTTCTCTCTTTTCCTCTCTGTAAAATCAATAAATCAAAACCAAAACCAAAACAAAACCCTACATATTTATTAGATGTCTACTTTGTACCAGATGCTATTCAGAGACTTGATTTATGTCAGTGAACTAGAACAAAGATTCTTGTCCTCATAGAGCTTACATTCTGGCAGACAGCAATAAAAATAATAAATTATATAGTATGTTAGAAGTGTTAAGAAAAAGAAAAGTGTGGGGATGGGGTTGCTGAGATGAACCAGTTGCAGTATTGAATAAGGTGGCTAGGTCAGCCTCATTAAGGAAGGGAAGATGTTGAGCAAAGAATAAAAAGAGGATGTGAGGGCGATCTGGCTGCGACATCTGTCACCCCATTGATCGCCAGGGTTGATTCGGCTGATCTGGCTGACTAGGCGGGTGTCCCCTTCCTCCCTCACTGCTCCATGTGCGTCCCTCCCGAAGCTGCGCGCTCAGTCGAAGAGGACGACCTTCCCCATAGAGGAGAGGACCGTTCTTCGGTCAAGGGTATACGTGTAGCTGCGCTCCCCTGCTAGAACCTCCAAACAAGTCTCAAGCTCCATTTGTAGGAGAACGTAGGGTAGTCAAGCTTCCAAGACTCCAGACACATCCAAATGAGGCGCTGCATTGGCAGTCTGCCTTTCAAAAAAAAAAGAATAAAAAGAAATTAAGAGTGTTCCAGATATTATGAAAAATTTGGAGCAGTTACATTTACCCGTTTATTGATGAGACTTAGAGAAGTAATACGACTTATTTAAGGTCTCATAGGAGGTTGCTGGCAAAGTTGGTATAGTTTTACCTCCTCCTTTCTAGTCTCATGTTTATTCACCAAATCATATTACCATTCTGTTTGCCAAGATGATGGAACTTTCTTGTAAACCTGCACAATACCTAGCCTGCATTAGTGATGACTCAACGTTATCCTGGCATATTTTCCCATTGAGTACACCAACATTGTAATCTTTCTTTTTTACGTAATCAATAAAATGTTTATTTTGCTAAGTGCTGTGGAGGATAGAGATGAGCCATACCCTTGCACCGAAGAGACTAATAATCCATCCATAAACAGTTTTGGCCTTCATGTTCTCTCTTTCATCTACTTTCCCCAAAACAAGTTCACTGATGATATCTATTTGCAGTTTAGAATTAAGTCAAGGTCTCAAACTTGGTCACTTATTCTTTGTTTGTAGGTTCCTGAATTTCTCCTTAGATTTCTTTGTCTGCCAATTGATACACAGTGCCCTGGTTATACGTAGGTCACAAGTGTCCACTCCCCCTAGCCTGTGTTGAACCAGTCTATGAGAGCAGTGTTATACTTTGCTCTCTACTCCTAGGCTTCAATTAGGTACCCCGCCTGGATCCTTCGTTCCCCTCTAGAACTATCTTCTTGCCACCTATATTCACAGTTGTTGAGCTCTGTCTGTTCACTTGATTGGAGACTTTGTGTTTTCCTATTTGAAAATTGTGCTCCTCAGACACTGTGTTTGGTTCCCTTAAGTATCCTCTGGGCTCAGTCAGTCCTCTCTGCCTCTGGCCCTGAGAACTCTGGATATGAGCTGAGTTCCCTTTCCTTCCTGCCTACACTTGCTGGGAGGAGACTGTGGTGCCCTGGGTTATGGTACCTGTGAAACATCAGTGAAGAACAGAAGGCTGTATTTTTAGATAGTTAATTGTCTTGATAAGTAGTAGTTTGGTAAGTCTGTAGTGGATAAGAATGTGGCAAAGAATGGAAGGTGGAACTGGAACTTGGTCTGGAAGGATGGCTGGAATTAATAGGTGGAGGGGAGGGAGCAGGGTGGGAGTGAACTTGAGGTATTGTGGCCCAATGAGAGATGAGCCTAAATGGAATGGAGAGGGTGTGTTTGGGATAGTGGCGGGTTGAGGACTGATAGGCAGGTGAACTGGAGAAGGGCCTGGAGCTCCAGGTCAAGAAGTTTGCATTACAGCATCACAAACTACTCTTAAATGCAGAAGTTTCTGGGAAGATGGCATAAAGGCATAATGACAGGTCATTCAGACCTACATATCTACCTGCCTATCTTTGAGCATGTCAATTTTACTAGTCCTTGAATGCCCCGTGCTAAAGAGGTCCCCTGGGTTATTTCCTCAGAGCATCCTGTTTCTTACTTATTGTTTGCTTGTTTATTGTCATTCTCCTCTCCTGTATCCTAGATGAATTCTGCCAGCAGGCAAGGACTCTGACCTTTTTTTGTATTCCCAGAATCCAGCGCATTATCAGATACTCAACACTCTTGAACGAATACCTTAAACTAAATATCTGTTTCTCCTAACTTGCTCTACCTTTTGAATACTTGGGTTCTCTTAGTGCTAATATCATCTAACTTGTCTGCAAAGTTGGAAATTTAGAGTCAACTTTGATGAAGACATGAGCAGAGAGGACCTGGCTACTTCTAAAGTTTACATGGGGTCTGTACTCCCAATGAGATCTTGTTTTACCCTCCATTATGACAAGATTACGCAGTGTACCCTGTTGCATTATAGATCTGAAGGCTGAAAGCAACAGACCTGAAAAATGAAGGGAAAAGAAAACTTAATGAGAGGTAGGACTGTTGGAAAAATTATAAATTACATATTTCATATTGGCTGTTCTGATTTCTTCCGAGGGGCAAAATCACCTAGTGTTTAAGAGTATGGGCTCTGGAGTTGGATTGCCTGAACTCAGATTCTGGTTCTGACACTTACTTACTAGCTGTGTTTCTTTGGGAAAGGTGCTTTAACTCTGTGGCTCAGTTCCTCATCTGTAAAACATGGGTAGGAATAATACCTCACAGTTATTTTGATTAAGTTCTCAGAGCAGTACTAGTACATACAAAGCTTAAGTGTGTGCCATTAGTAGCTATTAATATTTAATGGGTCATTGAGACAACATCCGTTCTGTTGCCATTTTGGATGGCTGATCTGAGACAAGAGGGTGAGGTAGTAAAGAGAAGTTAGAATTAGTCGATTGAAGACCGAGTTCCTGTGGGAGATGGCAGTGGCCACCGAGGGAGGTACTAGGCTCAAGGGGGACTATTCCTGGTGAAATGTGCATGTGAATTCCTTGACACAACTCAGGAAGTATGACCACTGAGCATCTCTATGAGGGGCTGCACAGACAACTGAAAGAACTCTCCTCTTACCTGTTTTTTTTTTCTTTGTAAAGCAAAAGACAACCAAATCTGAAGCCAGGCAATTATGAGCATGGTTATTAGTGCAATGCTGGAGTTCCCCACCATCCCATCCTCTCTTTCCTGACTGTGACTCTCCCACCCTCAGTTAACACATTGAACATTTCCTTCCGAGAGGTGGTGGTGATAGTGGGGTGGGCTAGGAGGGTTTGGTGACTTTGCCAAACTGAATAGCTGTAAAAAGTTACTTTTCGCTTCTAGGTCCCTATGGCTCACCATTTCAGGCACTTAGCATTCTCACTGACAAACAGAGCAGAGATAGATTTTGATGCCAGTTATTTTATACTTTGGAGTGATTTTACTTTGCTGAATGTTGAGCTATTTTAGACATTTTAGAGCTGCAGAAACAACTGTGGCCAGTTGTGTGCACTGTCAATGAGGTCTTTCCGAGCCCCTCTGTGGGATTTCATACAGGTGTACTCGGAGGGCCCCTTCGTGAGGGACTGTTGGGAAAACAGCTGTTAGGCTTGCTCACTGGTTTACTGACTGCAAGCACTTTGCCTGATTAGTGCGTGAGCACATGGTAGCACCATATGTGTATAGTGAAGTCTGTGTAAGGCTAGGGGTGCTTGTTCTCAGGGTGGATAGAGGATTGCCTGCCCACCACTATGAGGGGTTGTTTTTGTTGTTTGTTTGCCTGAGAAGTGGTTTTCCCCTGCCCATTTATTTGCTCATCTGCTGTTGCGAGACTTTCTTAAATGGTATGGCCCAACACTTTCTGGCTCCATGGTTTTTCTACCATCTGGCTGAATCCATCTTGGACCTGCCTGGCCTCAGCTACTGGCATTGAAGGAACGCACGAACAAGATATCAACATTCTTTTCCTCTGAATGCAAAAGGCAAAGTGCAGGTGTGAGACATTCGAATTTGAGAGGAGGTGCTATTGGACAGAATATTACTTTTTACTCCACTTTATCCAGAATGCAAAAAGACCACCTAAACAGGGAAGGAGGGGGATTTGGAGAATAAAAAAGATTAGGATGTCATGTGTATGCTCTTCTTTACCCAGTATAAGGGGTGGTGAGTATAAGGGGTGGTGAATTGTTATTTTTTTACAGTAAGGCATAGGTGTATTTTCTGAATAAGGCCTTCATCAGGGTAATCAAATGTCTTTGTAGCACATTCTATGTGTAAATAAAGGAGTCTCTCTAACAGTTCCAGTATTAGTGAACAGTCCATTCTAAGTGTGAGCATCCCAGAGCTTCAAGGACATGTGTCTCCCTCCTTGAGTGTTACCAAGGTGACTGCAAGCCTTGTAGAGGCCCTCCAGTGCCGTGGAGTAGAAAACTCGGTTAGCCTTGTCTTCACCTGAGTGTGGGAGAAGCTCAGTGGCATGAGGGGTCATCTGGAAGTACCAATTATTCCTGTTCCTTTCTTGGCTTCTTGACTGTCTTCTTCTTCACCATTCTGATGTAGTTACTTTTCTAATTCTACCTTTAAGAGGATTTTAAGTCCCAATATATTGGTTTCTTCCTGTCATTTGGGTCCATTTTGGACTCTAAACTTTAAGTCCCTTCTGATGTGGGCCACTCTCCCCATTTGTTCTTTGATACTTTCCGCAACCATAATCATCTCTTTATTTCTGATATTCTGAGATTTGTTTTTTTCTCAGACTGTTTCACTCATTCAGTGCCAACTTGATTTTCCAAGGCTGAAGACTTTACTGATCATTTGGCCTTGGCTTTGTGTTAACATCCCTCAGCATTCTGTCTTCCTAGGGGCAGCTTGCAGCTTGATTTCTATTCCGAGAGGTCCCCAGGACTTTTTTCTTTGTTGATGAAAACCACCTTTACTGTCTTATTGAACGCATAATTTGGATCATTGAGTTTTAAAGTTAGAGTTTCAGTAGACTTTTGGAGTTACTACCTTCTCAGCTGAGCTAGAACTGGGGTTTTCCTGAATACTACTACTCATCAGCAGTTCCAGTGCAGGGCATGGGTTCTCCCTCTATGTGTTGTGGCCTGAAGATGGGCTGAGCATGTTTTTTGCTTGCAACTGTGGCTTCATTTAGCAGCTACTCCTCTACTGATGCACAGGACTCCACCCTCTTTTCATCCTCATTTTTGTTGACTAATCTCCGTGCCCTATAATGATGTTCAGTGAGGACTTTGCCGGCTGTCTTTTTCCTCTTGGCTTTTGTCATCATTCTAGAAAACTTCAACAATCATGTTAGTGACACATCTGGAGCTTTAATTTCTTATACTCCTTTGAGTTCCACCTCCACTCCACTTAAGCCACATTCAAATGGCCACACCTGGACCTTGTCATCTTCTGTAATTGCTCCATCTCTGAAGCACATTGAAATTCCACCTGTTGATCATACAGCATAGCTTCTAACTCTTCTACTTGCAGATTCCTACTAACTCTATTCTTAAAAAATAATCATCTTTATTTTTATTTTGAGTAATTACCTGCCACCCAGAGCTGGTAGTAATAAACTTTGTTATATTGGCTTCAAATATTACAAAAATGAATAAAACATTACAGATACATTTAAGTCTCCTATGCTTTTCCCCCAAGTTCTAATCTCATCCCCTCCTCCTCAGACGCAACCACCATCATGAATTTGGTGAATGTATGTATGTGTATAAAATGTAATGTTGTGTTTTTAAATTTACATAGTGTACTGTATATAACTTAATTTTTAAATTTATTGGGAGAGAGAGAGAAAAAAAAACATCGATTTGTTGTTCTACTTATTTATGAATTCTTTGGTTGATTCTTGTGTGTGCCCTGACAGGGAATCTAACCTACAACACTGGTGTATGGAGATGACACTTTAACCAACTGAGCTATAACTCAGTCAGGGCTATAACTTGTTTTTTTAATTTGCAACTTGGTTTTAAAAATCTACATATATGTAATTCCTTCTAAGTGTTTCCTAGCATTCCAATATAAGAATATAGTGCAATTTATTTATTTGTTTCTCACATTCATCATTACAGGCAGTGTTGTGCTCACAGATCTTGTTGATGCCTTCTCACAAGCAAGGCAGTGTAGGGCTGTGGCTGAGGTAGGACCACAGCCAGCCACTCTGGCGCCTTTGCGTGGACCTGGTCCTCTGAACACATAGTTTAGCAAACGAAAGGTGCCCGAGCAAAAATAAAAGTACTCGGGGAGCATAGCTTTGTGCTAGGGAATGTGTGGCTTATTAAGTGCATGTGGGCAAACTGCAGCGCCATATGTGTAGCCTTGGTTGAGAACAAAACCTTTAGAGTCACACTGCTTGGTTCAAATGCTAGATACTATGGACATTATAAATTCCTTGATCTCTATACTCTGGTTTCTCTTCAGATCGCATAAATCTTTCGCCTTTTAAATTCCTTGATCTCTGTGCCTCAGTCTCCTCATCAGTAAAATGGGAATATAAAATTATATTTCTTATGGGGTAATTGAGAGGGTTGTATATAGTAGTGCTTGACTTATAGTAAGTTTTATATAAATGTTAGGTATTATTATTGTCATATAGATGCAAGTTCCTTTAAAGTATAAGACTAGAAGTACAACTCTGGTGGTAAAATATGCAATTTTTTTTTTTTTTTTGATAGAGGAGACGAGACTGGAAGGGAAAGAGATAGAAATGAGAAGCATCAACCCACAGTTATGTCACGTTAGTTGTTCATTGACTGCTTCTCAGACACTCACTGTGAGGGGGGACCCAGCTGAGCCAGTGACCCCTTGCTCAAGCCAGTGAGCTTGGGCTCAAGCCAACGACCATGGGATCATTTTGCTGATCCCATGCTCAAGCCAGTGCTCAAGTTGGTAAGCCTGAACTCAAGCCAGATGAGCCCATGCTCAAGTTGGCAACATCGGGGTTTTGAACCTGACCTCAGTGTCCCAGGTGGCACAGTCGATGCTCTATCGACTGTGCCACCACCTGTCAGACAAGTATGCAGTTTTTAAATAAATCTGTTCTTTATCCCATCTCTATTTCTTTAGTTTGTCAGTCCTCCTTTTGCCTTGTTTCATATCTATCCTGGATTTCCTAATCACACTTTTGAAATTGTGGGCCTCAGTGATGTAGTGATTTTTCAACCTTTTTCATCTTATGGCACATATTAACTAATTTCTAAAATTCTGTCAGATCACCAAAAAATATATTGCAGTTTTTGCTGATCTGACCCAAAAATATAGGTATAATCTTGAATCGTTTATACTGGATAGCTATTGTTGTGTTGACCTGGTCATTTTTAAAAAATTTTTTATTTAATAGTCTAAGGGAAAAGAGGTCAGTGCCCACTGACTAAATAGTCAAGGAGTGCATGTTTTAAAAATTCTTGCAGCACACTGGTTGAATATTGCTGATATAATGCCTTGTGATTATTGTCAGCAATGGGTAAGCATCTCAAAGAGGAGCAAACCTAGTCACCCTGATTACTTCCTAAAGAGGGCAGAGGAAAGGATGAAGTTAAGAGTACAATAAGAGTCACCTCCTCCTGCCAGGCGTGATGACTCTCCTTATCTACAGAAGCCTCCACCTCCTTTGAGAGACTCACACATAATGACAGTGAGTAGGCCAAGCACATTTTCTTCTTGTCACTTCCTCCCCACCCAGCTCTCTCCTCACCCCCACCTCCCCCATGTACACACTCCTTCAGCTAGCAATCTGATTATTTATAGCTATTTATTACATGCTATTTGCTTTGTTCTTTTAAAGTACAAAAATTCAACTGAGTAAATTTTAAAATCTAATGGCTTTATTGAACAATTCATGAATCTGGCACATATTTTTTTTCTTTCTTTTCCAAGTGAGAAGAGGAGAGACAGAGAGATACTCCTGTATGTGTGCCAGTTGGGATCCACTCCGCAACTCCTGTCTGGGGCCATGCTCACAACTGAGGTATTTTTTGTACCAGAGGGGGAGGCTCCACGGAGCCATCCCCAGGGCCGATGCACTTGAACCATTCATTGAGCCATGACTGCGGGAGGAGAAGAGAGAGCAAGAGAGAGAGAAGGGGGAGGGTAGATGGTTGATTCTCCTGTGTGACCTGACTGGGAATCGAACCTGGGACATCTATACGCTGGGTGGACACTCTACCACTGAGCCAACTAGCCAGGGCCTGGCAGCAAATAGAGAGGGACTCTGAGAAGTTGTACAAAGTGGAAGGGTTTTGTAAGCAGAAACTGGGTGGGAAAAGAAAGTTACAAACAAAAGAAAAAAAATATTGTTTCAGGCTGGGTTGTCTATGGGTCTTATCATGTCTTTTATGTTTTTTTTTTTTAATGTCACTGATTCCCCTACATATGCTTCTCTCATTTATTTTTCTGTTGCCAAGAAATGCCCTTATTCTTAATTTTTTTCTTAGACTACTTCCTGCAACCCCTCATCCTACCACAAATTTGGTTTTCCTTTGATGATGCTGTTTCTTTTACTCTATGAAGTGGAGCCTAGCTGTTCCTGGTGAAATCAGTGTGGACTAGTGGGTTGAGAATGTTTTTCAGTCAGCCACACTGAAGTTTAAATCTGAACTACATCATGGACAAGCTGTGTGTCCTTGGACTCATGGCTTAATTTCTAAAAACCTCAATTTTCACACTGAGGATCTTAAGGCTCTCTGCCTCAAAGAGTTATTGTGAACTAAAAAACGGACAAGTGACCTGACATTGTATATTGCAAAGTATATCCCTGACAGAGTATTCAAGATTGTTATTTTCTTTAACTTGAAAAGCTGCTGCTACTAGCAAAGTCCATCTTTACTATGGTAATGGAATGTCAAGGAAAATTTGGTTATAAAATTACCCCACCCTTCACACACAGTTTGGGCCCAGGAGAAGTCCTGTAAGGGTTTCTGTCCTTTTCTCCTATACCTGTAACCCTCTGTAGATATCATTGAGCGTTGTCATCAGACTCGTAACCTTTTCTTGCACCTACTCTGAAAATCCCAAGTCTGCAATTAACCTGACTTCATTTTCCTTGCTTCTTCTGCCAGGCAGTGGGGTATTGGAGAATATCATGTACTGTAATTCTTTAGCTTCTCTCTACTCATTTATTATTTTCATTCTTATCTAAGTTCTGAATACTTCCTGGAAACCTCTTTTCTCATTTCTAGCTGATGTCCCTTTACAGACCCCTGGAAAGACTTCAAACTTTTTCCACTCTTTTCAAGCCTCCTACCTTCTTTCTGCCCACCTTTCATTTAGTAGATCCCTTCACTTATTTGTTAGGATGGTGCAGTGATTAAAAGAGCATTAGGAGTTCAATCCTGAGAAGAATATTCCCTTGAATAAATCACACAGCAGGCATTTAAAGAAAAAAGGTCACCAAGTTACCAAGTTTATAGTTAGTATTTTTATGTGGATAACACAGAAAGTTCCTCCTGTGATTATTATACTTGTAGACATCAGTATTTGCAGAAATCAGAGAGTATTTTACATTAGGAAGTTAGCAGTTTCCAGGAAAGGGCTCAAGGCTTCATTGATTTTGGGAGACTGATTCTAGGTATAATCTTCTTCCTTATTTTTAGGTTATGTCAGGGTGTAAAGATTCTTTTTCCTCTCCAACTGTTGGACCTGATATGCTTAGTCATAGTGGTAGGTGGGCAAGGGATCCGCTTTGCTTTCTCCAAGGGGCCAACAGATCTGAATTTTCCTAAATTCCATTCTTCTCAAAGAAATCCACTCAATCACAGACCATTAAAAATGCAGGTCGGCCTGGCCTGCAGTGGCACAGTGGATAGCGCATCAACCTGGAACACTGAGGTCGCCGGTTCAAAACCCTGGGCTTGCCTAGTCAAGGCCTCCACCTCCTTTGATATGACATATGACAAGCAACCAGTGAACAGCTAAAGTGAAGAAACTGTGAGTTGATACTTTTTGCTCTCTGTACCTCTCTCTCTGTAAAATCAATAAATAAAATCTTTTAAAAAAATGCAGGTTGCTGGGCTTTATCTCCTGGAAATTCTGATTCAGTGGGTATGGGCTGGAGTCCAAGAATTTGCTTTTTAAATAATTACTTCAGGTGCCCTGTCTGGTTAGCTCAGTTGGTTAAGAGCGTTGTCGGGAAACAACAAGGTTGTGGGTTTCATCGCCGATCAGGACACGCATGGGAAACAACCAAAGAATGCATGACTGAGTGGAAAACAAGTGAATGCTTCCCTTTCTCCATCCCTCTCTCTCCCTTCCTCTCTCTGTCTCTCTAAAAATCAATAAAAATTAAGCCCTGGCCAGATAGCTAAGTTGGTTGGAGCATCATCCTAGAGTGCGGAGGTTGCTGGTTTAATTCCCTGATCCGGGCACATATAGGAGCAGCTCCATGTTCCTATTTCTCTCCCTCAAAAGAAAAAAAGAATCACCTTAGGTGGTTCTAATGCAGCTCATCCTAAGAATCCTTTTTAAAATCACCAAGATAGTGATTTTATCTCCCTTTTGCCTCAAGAACACGAGGTATCCTATTCCTTTTCAACGCTGATTTCTCTATATGTGCTTTTGATTCCATTTACATCATTTCTTCTAGGTCCTTAAGCCAGCAAACTCCCTTCTCTGGTATCAACAATCTCTTTTCACAGTCTCCTCCTTGGTTTACACTCATTTAGTAAATTTTTATCAAGTTTCTCCTATGTTTGTGGCACAGACTTTAATTTCTTACTTTGTAAAAGTTTCTTCTGTCTTCCTTGCCTTCTCTCTTGCTTCTCTTTACTACCAAACTTCTTGAAAGAATCTTTTCTTTCCCTGTTGATTGGCAGAAATATTTACAGTAATAAAATAAGTGTTAATCAGGATAGCCACTAACATTTATCAGACAATTACTGTAGCCCACTTTTTAAAAGTGCTTTATATATGTTATCTATGTAGCAGATACTTCATATATCAATTTTAAAATATATCTATTAGGATCTGTTTCTGGGCTATTTATTTGGTTAAATTGATTTGTTTTATCTACTCTTCTGCCAGTACTCTACAGTTTTATTTACTTCAACTTTATAAAATACATTTTATTACTATGCCCATTAGTTACTAGAAGACTCTTCTTTTGGCTTCTGGAATACCTCTTTACCTTGCTTCTCCTTCTGCTTAGGTTTATCTTTATCAGTGTTTTTCACTGACTTTTCTCCTCTATTTACCTCACTCTCCACTAAAACTTTTTCAGCCTGCTTCTAACTTGCTCTACCAGCTACAATTTCTTGTATTCTTTGCCCTACCTACTTCGTTCAAAAACATCTCCCTGTTGGTCCTTGAATATCTTATTTCCTCGATGTTTTTGCACATGAAATTCCTTTGTCTGTAAAGTATAGGACTTTCAGATAAGGACTGAGCAGCAGCTGGGAGGGCTGGCTGCCCAGAGATCTTTCATATTTGGGTTAGAGCACTGCAGGGTTAAGAGAATCAGAGAGCACAGGGATAGATGAGGGCAGAAACAGGAAATTCTGGCTATTGAGGGGAATTGGATATAGGATCTTTGGCTTTTAAAGAGTGCAAGACTGTGGGTGGTTTATAATTAATCCACCATAATGATCTTCAGTTAAGGCATGCAATAAGGAAGACTAGGTCAGAAAAGCCACACTCTGTCTGGAACTGAAGCTAATGAGCATCATTAAATGTGATGAGATTAATTAAATATGAAGAGATGAGTTATCTGCAGCAGGCATCCTCCCTTGGAAGTTGTTCTTAAATGTGCTGTTCATGAAGGAGGGTGTTTCTCATGTGTCCCTTCAAGGACATTAAGTGATGTTGCACTGAGGGGAGGAAAGGAGAATAAGGTTGAGTTTAAGTTGGTGTGTTTCCAGCAGAGTCCAAAATGAGGGGCTGTTCTGGTCCTAGATATCTGATGGTAGTTTACAGAGAAATATTACTAAAGTAGAAGGCATGTGTTTTGAAGTCAGACAGGTTTGGGTCTGAAACCTGGCTCCACTAATGTAAGCAAGTCACTTAACCTTTCAGAGTTTTTAATAAAATGAATATAACACTTTTAATCACAGGGTGTTTATGAGAAGAAATTAAGCAAGAAGTAATATATTAAATAATATATGTAAAAAACACATAATTTAACATTCCCAGCTCATATGGTACTCAATAAAATGTTGGTTTTGTACTTTTTCCCTTTCAGGACAAATTGTTAAAATCATCAGGTTACTATAGCATGAGAGAACAACCCTCTGAGGATAGAACTCCTCTGCTCTGATGCTCATCCACCACCTCTGATAACTCTTAAATGAATCTATCCATTTAAGAGTTATCAGAGGTGGTGGATGAGCATCTATCATAGGAGGAAATATCCCATGATAGACAAGTTGTTCTCATTCTCAATGCATATTATAGACATAAGAAACATACAACGCTGGCCGGCTAGCTCAGTTTATTAGATCTTTGTCCCAATTTGCCAAGGTTGTGGGTTCCATCCTGGTCAGGGTACGTACAAGAATCAACCAATGAATGTATAAATAAGTGGAACAACAAATTCGTGTCTCTGTCTCTCTTCCTCTAAAATCAATCAATAAGTAAAAGAAAAAAGAAAAGACATCGGATCATTTATAACAAAATGGATGTACCTTGATAACATTATACGGAGTGAAATAAGTAAATCAGAAAAAAAGAAAAACTGAGAACAGCATGATTTCATACATAGGTGGGACATAAAAGTGAGAATATGAGACATGGACAAGAGAGTGGTGGTTATGGGATGGGGGGAGGGAGGGAAGAGTGGGATAGGGAGGAGGGGAGGGACACAGGGAAAACCAGATAGAAGGTGACAGAGGACAATTAGACTTTTGGTGATGGGTATGCAACACAATTGAATGATAAGATAACCTGGAGATGTTTTCATTGTACATATGTACCCTGATTTATTGGTGTCACCCCATTAGAATTAATAATAATAAAATATATATATAAAAAAAAGAAAAGAAAAAAAGAAAAAAATAAGAAACATATAAATCTGTTGAAGAACTTTTATAAGGAGTTTATTTGAGCCAAACAGACAACATACACTGGGGAGCAAGATCTCAGATGCTCTGCAGAATAACAGTATTGCAGTATCTTTTATGCATTTGAATTGAGGATGGAACATAAGAAAGATTACAGTACATAAAGGTGGGAGAAAGCAAGGTGGGCATTGGATTACAGGATAGTTAACAATATTATGTGCTCTCCTGAGGGTGGCCTGCTTTAGGAGGATGGGTCTAAAAGGGGAATTTCATCCCTGGCCGGGTAGCTCAATGGATAAAGGTTGTCTCGGTGTGCCAAGGTGGCGATTTCAACCTCCTGGTTTAGGGCACGTACAAGAAGCAATTAGTGAGTATCAGTTAAATGGAACAACTAAGTAGAACAATGAGTTTCCTTTCCTTCCTCTCTCTCTCTCTCTCACATTAATGGAAAAATTAAAATACTGTAATAATAAAATAAAAGGGGGAATTTTAAAGATGTGTTAACAAAGATGCACAGAAACAATGGACAAGGCTCGCTTAAGGCAAAGATAAGCATTTTTACTAAAGAAGTTTTATGTCTGGGGCATGACTACTCACTATGACCTGCTCAGTTAAGCATTTATGATCAGATCACCCTGTGAGGTTACTTTCCATAGAACCGCTTTGTTTCATCCACAATATATATTTATAGGTAATAAATTGAACACTTAAGACTTTGCTTAGTATGAATCTGCTTCCCACAGATTGATAACATCTGAGTTTACAGAAAAAAAAAGTGGTCTTCAAAAATGAGGTCCAGACTCTGGACAAGGTATTGAGAACCTATAAGATCCTGTTCCAAACAGTTAGCCTACCCTTTTCTCTTCTCTTCTTTTAACTGCAACACTGTGGTTCTTAGATTCTGGGGTTGTAAGAAGGAGAACAGAAACTCTATGAAACCTTGTTTTATCTATTCACCTAAGCTTTTCTTTGAAATTTCTTTGCTTTCTCTTACTTAGAAATTTTTCTTGTTCTTGAATTCTTGAAATTTGGAAGAGGCAAAGAATAAGGTTGAGACATTGCCTGGAAAAATGTTTAGGGTTTGGTACTCATCCTTGTGAATTCAGATAGACACTCATGTTATTGTCCCAGAGTTGATTAGATTCAGGAAAGGTGTTTTTATTGGAACTAAATCACCAGGGACTGTGGTATGAAAACCATAATGCCAGTTTATTATTTTATAGTCAGAAATCACTATCAGAAATTCTAGATGTCCATATTTAATCTGGCAAGTGAATATTTTCTCCTTTTGTGAAAATTACAAAAAGCTAAAATTTTCAGAAGGCTCTTTGGTGAATTTCAATTCTGAGCCTGACAGTTGGTTATGGGATTTGGATGATGAATATCATCAGGCACTGATATGCTAATGCATTTATTTCATAAACTGGGTTGGGTTGTGCTGGAACAGATATGCCAGTGGACCAGCTTGTCAGAGCACTTCCTCTCCTGTGCAGTCCTTGATGGCATTCTAATATTAATCTTTGTGCCCCCTCTTTGAAATAGTTTGAGGTTTACAAGTAAGTATAGGGAATAATATAATAAACATCATCTTGCTTAAGAAAACTTTTGGCCCCTGCTGGTTGGCTTAGTGGATAGAGTGTTGGCCTGGCATATGGACGTCCCGGGTTCAATTCCCAGTCAGGGCATACAAGAGAATCAACCATATGCTTCTCTTCCCCTACCTCTCCGCCTTCTTTCTCTCTTCCCCTCCTGCAGCTGTGGTTTCATTGGTTTGAGCCCGTGTGCTGAGGATAGCTTGGTTGATTCTAGTATACACCCCAGATGGCGTTGCTGGGTGAATCCTGGTCAGGGCACATGTCGGAATCTGTCTCACAATCTTCGGTCTTCTTGCTTAAAAAAAAAACAACCCAAACTTTTAGCCTTTTTTCTTTCAATCCTATTTTTCTCCCCTATCCACAGAGATTACCACTATTCTAAATTTGGTGTTTAACATTCCCGTAAATATATATTGACTACAAATAATATATGGCATTATTATGTATAAGACTATATATTATATATGTTATATTTTTTGGGACTTGTCCATGTTGAGACTTATCTAAGCCATTTTTCATAGTGTTTCTCTTTGAGGCAGGAAAGCTAGGATAGGGCACAAAGACCTGTAGCTCTACCCCTCCCCTTTTCTATCTTTTCTAGAAAGTCATAGACATGACCCTCACTGACCACCTGTTTCCCCCACTTTCCCCTCCCCAATTTCCTGTAATTGAGACAAACAAAATGGTCTCAACCAGATTTGGCAGTCATACTGATATAAAAGTGACCAACAGGGCCATTGTATCTTTATAATAAATTTACATTATGGTTTTGGGACTCCTGCTGCCATGACAGTTTGCAGAGGACTAGAAAGAAAACTACTATCTGGAGAGGAGGGACAAGGATAAGCTGTGAGTGCAGTCACCCCATAGATTCAGAAGCCTGAGCCCACCCTATCCCCTGTCTTGCCCATGTTTAATAAACAGCTTCCACCCAGACCCCATTAGGGTGTCTCATTCTCCGAGGTTGCCCACTCTTACTTCTGGAGTGTGTACTATCACTTTAATAAATTTACTGTGCTTCGCTACATCTTTCCATCACTCTTTCAAATTCTTACTTGTTCTGTGACAAGACCCTGGACCCTGGTATCAGATTGAGGCATTCCTAATTTTAACTGCTGTATAACATTATAGTATATCAATCTATCACAATTTATTTATTCATTCTTCTGTTAGACTTCTAAGCTTGTTTGTAGCATTTTGCTGACTCTCATGTGGTTGCCAAATAGCTTCCTAAGTGGTTAGCAATTCAGACCTAACTTCATTGTTCTCTATCCTTCCCAACACTGGATATTGCTAGAATTTAGTTTTTTCTTATCTGATAAGTATGAAATGGTATTTCATTGTGTTTTAATTTTCTGTTTAACCTGAGCATTTTTTAAAAGATGCCACTTGCACATTCAGATCTTTATTTCAGTGAATTTTCTTTTTATATTTTTTTTGTCTTTTTATAATTTGATATTTATAAGTTCTTTGTACAATCTGGCTATTAGTCAATTGTTTATTGACCAATAAACATTTTTTATCCTGCAGAAGTTTTTTTTTTGTTTTGTTTTGTTTTTTACTTTTTGAGAGTGTCTTGATTTACAGACATTTAAAATTTAATTGTGATAAATAAAATTCATGAATCTTTTTTTGTGTTTTTTATATTTTTTGTCTAAGAAATCCATCCTTCCTGATCTGTGGTGGTGCAATGGATGGAGCATCAACCTGGAACGCTGAGTTTGCCGATTCAAGACCTTGGGATTGCCTGATCAAGGCACATATGGGAGTTGATGCTTCCTGTTCCTTCTCCCTTCTCTCTCCTCACTAAAATGAACAAATTAAAATAAAAAATAATCCATCCATTCTTACTTTGGAGTTATAAAGATATTCTCCTTTATTTTCTTTAAATTTTTAAAAGATTTGTCTTATCACACTTAGGCCTTTAAATTTACTTAGAACTTGATTTTGTATATGGTTTGGAATGGAGATACAATTTTTTAATATGGAAAACTGATTATCTTGGCACAATTTATTGGAAGGTTTGTGTTGGTCAAGCAAGTGTGAAACAAGTATGTTTAGGTTTGCTCACTTGTATTTTGCATTGGTTTGGGCAGCTCCATGTGTGTATAGTCTATGGAAGGCTATGGTGCTTGCTCTCAGGGTGGCAGATTGCAAATTGAGGATAGCCTCCCTGCTTTGGAGGGACCATTGTTTGCTGGAGAAGGTTTTTTCCCCTCAGGCAGTTTTAGCTGGACCTTGCAGAGAGGGAGAGAGAGCCTGCTGGGGGCTTGGAAGCCCTGCTGAGGCTGGTGGTGCCTATGAATCCAGCTGAGTCAGGAGTGCTGAGCGGCTTGGGAGCCCTAAGAGAAAGGGAAGTGGTCTTTCCTGCCTATTTGCTCATCCACCGTTATGAGACTTTAATAAATGAAATGGCCTACCATTTTCTGGCTCCACAGTTCCTTGATTGTCTGCCTGAATCCAATGAGAACCTGCATGACTGTTAGTCAAATAAGTTTGTAAATATGATATATATGTTTGCTCACTTATAGTTTGCATTGGGTGTGGGGGACAGGCTGTAAGCAGGCAGGGTCATTATAGCCTAAGGCTTAGTTTTAAGACTAAACCTTTCCCACCTTAAGTGACTTTGTATCAGAGACTTCCTTGTTTGTATATTGGATTAAAGGTTTTGATTTCTACACTGTAAAATGGGGCAGACCAGGAGCTTGCTCTCTCTCAGTTCCTGAGAGAGAGTATTAGAGGGGAGAGCGGAGAAAGGTCACATGGAAGAGAGGAGAAGCAGCCAAGATGGCGGAGTGCTGAGGGAGAAGCCAGTTTGTGCAGAGTTTGTGCAGAGAGAAGGAGATGGGGAACAGCAGTGAGTAAGTCCGGTGAGCTAGAAACCTTTGATTCTAGGAAACTCGGATAAGTCAGTGACTTTGGGAGCTCTGAAAGGAAAGGAAAGTATTTTCCCACTGTGTGTATTTCTTGCCCGCCGGGTGCAAGCTAAGATTAAAGCTAATGGCCTACCAGTTCTTGGCTCTGTTGTTTCATTACCGTCTGCCTGAATCAAATGCTAACCTGCATGGGCCAGGAGGCTGTGATGGTGGCTGTGGCTGCTGGCCTTACAATGGCCTTGGTGGTGGCCACTGGCTTTACATCTGGTGTAGTTGGCAGGATTTGGATCAGATTGGTATGGAGCTGCAGCCACCCTTGAGGGGTGGGGCAGAAGACTCATCATTGCTCTCCAGTGTATGGTTCCCCATGTGTAAAGCCAGTAGCCCTGGCCACCATCACAGCCACCTGGCCCATGCAGGTTCGCATTAGATTCGGACAGACGATAATGAAACAATGGAGCCAACAACTGGTGGACAAGTTTAATCTTTAATCCTAGCTTGCACCCGGTGGGCTAGAAATCCACACAATGGGAAAACATTTCCCTTTCCATTCAGGGCTCCCAAAGCCACTGACTTATCTGAGTTTCCTAGAATCAAAGGTTTCTAGCTTACCAGACTTATTCACCTCTGTTCCCCGTCTCCTTCTCTCTGCACAAACTCTGCACAAACTGGCTTCTCCCTCAGCACTCCACCATCGTGGCTACTTCTTCTGGCCTCTTCCACATGGCCTTTCTCTCCTCTCCTCTCTAATGCTAATCTCAGGAACTGAGAGCAAGCTCCTGGTCTGTTCCACTTTATAGTGTAAAAATCAAAACCTTTAATCCAATATACAAACAAGGAAGTCTCTGATACAAAGTCACTTATCTGAGGCATAATGGGATTCCTCATGAGAATGCACCACCCACATCAAAAAGGGTGGGAAAGGTTTAGTCCTAAAACCAAACCCCAGGCTACAAGGATTCTGCCTGCCCACAGCCTGCCCCCAACACACGTTAATATAATCACATCCATCCCAAGCAAGAAGGGCAACCAATATTATCACCTGGGCGACGGGCTTCCATGTGGGCAGCGCCATCTTTAACAAAGTGAGTATAATATATTTTATCTGCCCAACACCATGGCTCTCCTTTTGGGGGCTGTTGGCTAGCTGCTTTTTTACAGCCCTGCAGCAGGAGCTGTAATGGTCATGGGAGAAAGAGCTGCAGATCCTGGAACTGGAGTGAACACTGAAAAAGGAGGCCGACCGGGGTTGAGAGCTATTGAGCATGCACCGTGCCTGGAACTGGAGTGATCTACAGGTTCTTCAGTTGCAGTTAGTCCTGAAAGTTGAACGTTGGCAGTGGCAATTGTTGGAGGAAAAACTGTGGGTTTGTGATAAGGTGCCAAGGAACTGTAAAACAGTATTAGCAATGCCATTTTAGGGAGGAAAAGTCAGGCCTCTTATCCCTCCTTTCTGTGGAGAATGGAAAGAGAAGAATGCAGAAGTTTCCTGGCTCACAAGGACAACTGGGTCATCTAGTCATAGTTTAGTTAATTCCTAGAATTCTCTGAAAGGATGCCTGGGGTCACTTGCCACATAGAGCAAAGAAGATAGAACTTATCTGAAAAACTTAGAAAACAATGTTTATGTACCTTAATCAAGAATTTCTATACTCTGTCTTAACCTCCCATCCTAAAGTCATAAGAGTGACTTATACCTCAGGACAAAGGGATTAGAAGCCCCTTCTTACCCACCTGAACCAGTACTTGATTTTGTATAAAAGCAGGCTCAGAACTGTATGAGGGCTTAACTTACATGATTTGGGACTGTGCCCCAAGTAGCTAGCCAGCTAATTAATTCTAAAATTTCTATAGACAAGCAAAGAATCAAAAATAGCCAGGATAGTTTTTAAGATAAATGAGGAAAAAAGTAAATATAAAAATATATTATTAAGTTACATTATTTAACACTGTGGAATTGTGTTGTAAAGATAGACACATAGAACAATGAAACATCCAGAAACAGACCCATGCATAATTACTATGTAACAGTAATGGCTCTGCACATCAGTCAGGAAAGACAAACTGTAAAGCCAGTGGCCACCGCCATAGCCATACAGGTTCTCATTGGATTCGGGCAGACAGTAAAGGAACTGTGGAGCCAGAAAATGGTGGGCCATTCCATTTATTAAAGTCTCTAATGGCGGATGAGCAAACAGGCAGGAAAGACTGTTTCCCTTTATAATAAGGCTCTCAAGCCTCTCAGCACTCCTGACTCAGCTAGATTCATAGGCCCCCACTAGCCTCAACAGGGCCCCCAATCCCTTTGGCTCTCTCTCTCTCTCCCTCTCTGCACTCTCCAGCCAAAACTTGCTGGGGGAAAAAAACCCTTCTCCAGCAAACAATAGCAAACAACAGCCCCTTCCAAGCAGGAAGGCAATCCTCAAATTGCAATCTGCCCCCCCCCCCCCCCCCCCCGCAGGCAAGGACCTGCAACCTTCCATAAAATACACACACCTGGCGCTACCCAGGTCAATGCAAAATATAAGTGAGCAAATCTAAATACACTTGTTTCATACTTGTTTGACCAACATTCCATCCCTTTTGCTCATGTCACAATTTACACCACAGGTATCCCTGTGCGAGGAATGAGGTATATTACATAAACTATAGCAACAGTACAAGTTATACACTTGCAGCAATTACAAAGGTGCCCTTCACAATGTCTCCCTGAGCACTCTGCCCAAGGTGCAAATTGGAGGTCCATCTCTAGCCCCCTACTCCATGCTAGATGGGAGGGCCCCAGGGTTGTGTCCATGTAAACCTTAAAGTGTCCTTGGTGCATCTCTCCCACTGGATGAAAAAAGCGTTGTGGTACAGGAGGACCTCCACCAGACCTGGCTGCCCCCATCAGAGTCTCTCATACTGTCCAAAGGCAGCATATCCATTCAACGAAGGAGCTGGTGCCATCCTCTGGTTACAGTCCAAGCGTCAGTCCATGATAGACAGCCCAAGGTCTGTGGAAATTACTAAGGTAAAGGTCCATTATAGGCAACTAGGTTCACATAGGGCCTTAGGCCTCCCCCCGCATCCCTGTCACCAAGTCAGCTCTGAAGACTCTGCCCCAAGGAAGAGTGCATGGCAATGCTGGCCAACCTCTCCATCTCTGCTTCAGAGAACATGATGTTATCCACCCCAATGCCCCACACTTGCAGCAACCCTATCAGGGGAGGTACTCTTTGCTGCTGGGTTTTCACCTTCTGGACAACCTCTGGCCAAGCTTTGAGTGTGCAGGTGGCAGCTTCAGCCCGAGCCTCCTCATCCTCAGAAGAGGAGCTGAAAAGGCCTGCTTCTGCCAATTCAGAGCCATTCTGCCGGCACAGCTTTATCTTCGGCTCCTGTGGTTGCCGGCTCTTGGCCTGAAGCTGAACCTGTTGTAAAGTAGTGTACTTTAATCTGCAGGTTACATAGAGACACCGAGGCAGGTTACAGAGGAAATTTTGAGTTTATTAATGTGTCAAGTTTTACAAAAATCTTTGTAGAGTGTTGGGTAAACAAATACTTTTTAAGTTTGCTTGCATATATGTGGCAGCGCCATGTGTGTATAACCTTTGTAAGGCTGAGGGTGCTTGCCCTCAGGGCAGCAGATTGCAAATTGCAGATTGCCTTCATACTTGGGAGGGGTGATTGTTTGCCTTTCTTTGTTGGAGGAGGGGAATTTTCCCCCAGCCTGTTTTTGTCTGGAGAGTGCAGAGAGAGAGAGTCCAGAGGGTGAACTCTGGAGAAGGGGTCTGGGTTGTGGAACCAGAGAAGAGACTGGAGAGACAGAGAGAGAGAGAGAGAGAGAGAGAGAGAGAGAGAGAAGAGCTGGAGTATTGAGGGGCTGGGGAGCCCAGATTTTTGGCCCATCCTGTTTGGCTGGGGACTGCTGAGGCTGCTGGGGGTCTTTGAGTCTGGGTGAGTCCAGAGGGAGAAGGAGAAATGGTCTTCTTTGCCTGTTGGCTCATCCGCTGTTATGAGACTTTAATAAACGGAATGACCCACCATTTTCTGGCTCCACTGCTCCTTTACCGTCTGCTTGAATCTAATGTGAACCTGCTCAATGATGGCCACGGCCACTGGCCCTACAAGAGACTTTAAATAAAATCAACTTTATTGAGGTATAATTTACTTATGATAAATGTTGGGCAGATAAAATATATTATGCTCACTTTGTTAAAGATGGCGCTGCCCACATGGAAGCCCGTCACCCAGGTGATATTATTTGCCCTTATGCTTGGGATGGGTGTGGGGGAAAGGCTGTAATGTAAGCAGGCTGGGTTGTTATAGCCTAAGGCTTAGTTTTAAGAGTAAGCTTTTCCCCACCCCCTTGACTGATTGGATGATGTGGGGTGGTGCACTATCATGAGGAATCCCATTATGCCTCAGATGGGTGACTTTGTATCAGAGACTTTCTTGTTTGTAGATTGGATTAAGGGTTTGGATTTCTACATTATAAAGTGGGGCAGGCCAGGAGCTTGCTCTCTTGGTTCCTGAAGTATTAGAGAGGAGAGCAGAGTAAGGCCACGTGGAGGCCAGGAGAAGCAGCCAAGATGGCAGAGTGCTGAGGGAGAAGCCAGTTTGTGTAGAGTTTGTGCAGAAGGAGATGGTGTTAGGCAGATAAAATATAATATGCTCACTTTGTTAAAGATGGCGCTGCCCACATGGAAGCCCGTCACCCAGGTGATATTATTTGCCCTTATGCTTGGGATGGGTGTGGGGGAAAGGCTGTAATGTAAGCAGGCCAGGTCGTTATGGACTAAGGCTTGGTTTTAAGAGTAAGTTCTCCACACCCTTGACTGATTGGATGATGTAGTGTGGTGCACTCTTCTGAAGAATCCCATTATACAGAGACTTCCTTGTTTGTATAATTGGATTAAAGGTTTTGATTCTACACTATAAAGTGGGAGAGACCAGTAGCTTGATCTCTCTCTTGGTTCCTGAGGTATTAGAAAGGAGAGCAGAGTAAGGCCACGTGGAGAGGAGAAGCAGCCAAGATGGCATAGTGCTGAGGAAGAAGGCAGTTTGAGCAGAATTTGTGCAGGAGGAGATGGGAAACAGAGGTGAAAAGTCTGGTGAGCTAGAAACCTTTGATTCTAGGAAACTCGGATAAGTCAGTAGCTTTGTGAGCACTGAATGAGTGGGTTTTGAAGCCCAGTGTGTGTTTTTGCTTGCCCGCTGGATGCAAGCTAGAATTAAAGCTGATGGCTCACCAGTTCTTGGCTCCTGTGTTTCATTACCGACTGTTCGAATCTAATGCGAACCTGCATTGGCCAGGCCGCTGTGATGGTGGCCTTGGCTACTGGCTTTACAATAAAATACACCAATTTTAAGAGTTTTGACAAAAATATTATCTCTGTTTAGAATAATTCCATCAACATAGTTTGTTCCCTTGTGTTTCTCTTTCCAGCCAATTCGTAAGTTCTACTCCTGGCCCTAGTCAACCACTGACCTACTTTCTACTCTTATATTTTTATATTCTTCTTTAGTAAGTTTCATATAAAAAGAATGGGTCCAGTTATTTTGATCAATATAATGTTTCTGAGGTTCATCCATGTCATGTGTATTAGTTTTCTAAATGATATTTTATTGTATGGCTATACCACAATTTGCTTATCCATTCATCAGTTGGTGGAAATCTGGGTTGTTTCAAATTTTGGGCTATTGTTATTGAAGCTGTGATGAACATTTATGTAAAAAATCTTTATATGGACATGTTTTCATTTCACCTAGGAATAAAATTGCTGGGTCATATAGCTAAGTATATTTAACTTTATAAGATATTGTCACACTATTTTTCAAAGTGATTGTATCATTTTACTTTCTTACCAGCAATACTAACACTTGGTGTTGTCAGTATTTTTAATTTTGGTCATCCTAATGGATGTGTAATAGTATCTCATATTTTAATTTGTATTTCTCTGATGACTAATGACATTGAGCACATTTTCATGTGCTTATTGGCCATTTGTATATCTTTTTTTTGTGAAGGGACCATTCAAACCTTTTACTCATTTTAAAATTGAGTTATTTGTCTTTCTGAGCTTTTAAAATTCCTTGTAAAACCTGGGTTGTTTGTGAAGGCTATACCCTTGGAAAATAGCTGTTTGAATTCGTTTCCAGTCTGACTATGTGTGTGAGAGTGAAATGAAGCATAGCTGAGACAAGCTCAATGCTTGATCACTATTATTTATTGTTAATTTCCATGCAGTCCAGTTATTTGAAACAAATATGTTACAGTCAAACCAAAGAACTATACAGCAATGACAGATAGGCTTCCTTTTCGTCTAGGTATAAAGCATATTTTCCTATGTGGAAAGGCCAATGAATTATAAAAATATGTTGGAGCCGTTGTATTTCTATGCTATTTCTCTTCCAAAGGCTTATTTATTTTTTTAACTTGGAGCAAATTCTTAAAGAGTAGGGGACAATATCTTTCTTGTTAAACCAAGTCAGAACCCTCATTTGGATATTTTAATCCTGAACTGTTTCATCCCTGCTGTTTAAAAAATAATTCTCACTGGCTTGGGAGAAAGAAGCCGCTGGTGTCACTTTTTAATGCTTCTGTAACTTACTGATTAAAGATGCACCCATGAATAAGGGCTTAGTGGTTTTGATAAACTAAGAAACAACCAACATTACATCTTTGCTTTTAGGGTCTTCTTTCTGCCACCATCCAGTGTGGAGCACACCAAAAATTATGGTCCATATTGCTGTAAGAGAAACTTTGGCTCCAGAACTGGTACTTACAATTTTTTTTTGCTTTTTAAAGATGCAGGCTTCAGTTGACATAATGAATAATGAATTCCAAAAACAACAACAAAACACCTCATCTAAATCCCAAGATTCATAAAAACTTTGCATTATTTTTCCAAATTTAGTGCCACACACTTTTCAACTCAATATTTCCTAACAAAGTAGCCCATATACCCTACATGCTTTGGGGAGAACCCAATAACAAGAAATAGATAGAGTATAGTTACATGTTTAGAAGAAAAAGATAGAAACAAATCTACTTTTAGAAAGAAGCTTTATAGTAAAATGCTTATCTGTTGTATTTCTTATTTTTTAAATTGTTACTTGAGTTCATTTCACTTCTATTTATTATTCATCGCTATAATTAACATTTCTGCTCTTGGATATACTTACAGAGTGGAGTGCTGCTACAGAAACTGGGAACTTGAGCTGGTGCTTCCATCTCCATAGTTATCTTCTCTCTGATTATTATAGCCATCTTGTTTATTATCCTCCTTGCAAATTAACAATATATTGGTAGTGTTGGAACTATACTGTCCACAGGAGGGTATAAATTGTCAAAAACCATGACTTGAGGAGCTTTCTACATGTCTTTGTCCATGAATACTCTCATATCTATCAGACTTACTTCTACTTCTTTCTTTTTGGTTGTGCCCTGACCATTCCTGGCTATGTTTTAGTGATTGGATGTTGAGCCAATTTCGGGTTTACTGTACTCATCATGAGTTTCACTTGAAATTGACCCACATCTCCCTTGTAATTCATGTTGCTCATAGCTAGAACACCAACCAGACCCTGAACCACATTGTTTAGGGCAAGATGAGTGACATGAGCCAGGCCCATATTGTTCAGCGCCAGAATACGGACCAGATCCCAAACCATATTGTCCAGAGCTAGATGAATGACATGAGCCAGATCCATATTGTTCATAGCTAGAATACTGACCAGATCCAGAACCACATTGTTTAGGGCAAGATGAGCGACATGAGCCAGACCCATATTGTTCAGCGCCAGAATACTGACCAGATCCCAAACCATATTTTCCAGACCTATATGAGTGACATGAGCCAGACCCATATTGTTCAGTGCCAGAATACTGACCAGATCCAGATCCACATTGACCAGAACTAGATGAATGATATGAGCCAGACCCATATTGTTCAGTGCCAGAGTACTGACCAAATCCAGAACCACATTGCCCAGACCTAGATGAGTAACTTGAGCCAGATCCATATTGTTCGGCATTAGAACACTGATCTGAGCCAGACTCATGTTGACTTTGGTGAGAGGCAGATCTGTGTTGGCCATTGCTAGAAGGCTGGTTCCATCCAGACCCGTATTGGCCCTGGCTAGAAGACTGACCTGATCCAGATGCATGCTGACCATAGTTTGATGACTGCCCTGAAGCAGAACTATGTTGTCCACAGCTAGAGGACTGCCCATATCTAGATTCAGGCTGTCCAGAGCTTGATGACTGACCCAATCCAGATCCATGCTCAAAGCCAGAGGACTCTCTGGACCTAGACTGTTGTTGCCCAAAGCCAGAAGACTGAGCCGAGCCTGATCTGTGCTGTCCATAGACAGAGGATTGACCCGTTTCAGACCCATGTTGCCCAAAGCCGGAAGACTGACCCGAGCCTGATCTATGTTGTCCATAGCCAGAGGATTGACCCGTTTCAGACCCATGTTGCCCAAAGCCAGAAGACTGATCCGAGCCCGATCTGTGCTGTCCATAGCCAGAGGATTGACCCGTTTCAGACCCATGTTGCCCAAAGCCAGAAGACTGACCCGAGCCAGATCTGTGCTGTCCATAGCCAGAGGATTGACCCGTTTCAGACCCATGTTGCCCAAAGCCGGAAGACTGACCCGAGCCTGATCTATGCTGTCCATAGCCAGAGGATTGACCCGTTTCAGACCCATGTTGCCCAAAGCCAGAAGACTGACCCAAGCCCGATCTGTGCTGTCCATAGCCAGAGGATCGACCCGTTTCAGACCCATATTGCCCAAAGCCAGAAGACTGACCCGAGCCTGATCTATGTTGTCCATAGCCAGAGGATTGACCTGTTTCAGACCCATGTTGCCCAAAGCCAGAAGACTGACCCAAGCCCGATCTGTGCTGTCCATAGCCAGAGGATTGACTCCTTTCGGACCCATGTTGCCCAAAGCCAGAAGACTGACTGGAGCCCGATCTATGCTGTCCATATCCAGAAGATTGACCTGTTTCGGACCCATGTTGCCCAAAGCCAGAAGATTGACCCGAGCCAAATCTATGTTGTCCATAGCCAGAAGATTGACCTGTTTCAGACCCATGTTGCCCAAAGCCAGAAGACTGACCCGAGCCAGATCTGTGCTGTCCATAGCGAGAGGATTGACCCGTTTCAGACCCATGTTGCCCAAAGCCAGAAGACTGACTGGAGCCCGATCTGTGCTGTCCATAGCCAGAAGATTGACCTGTTTCGGACCCATGTTGCCCAAAGCCAGAAGACTGACCTGAGCCCGATCTGTGCTGTCCATAGCCAGAGGATTGACCCGTTTCAGACCCATGTTGCCCAAAGCCAGAAGACTGACCTGAGCCAAATCTATGTTGTCCATAGCCAGAAGATTGACCTGTTTCAGATCCATGTTGCCCAAAGCCAGAAGACTGACCCGAGCCAGATCTGTGCTGTCCATAGTGAGAGGATTGACCCGTTTCAGACCCATGTTGCCCAAAGCCAGAAGATTGACCTGAGCCAAATCTATGTTGTCCATAGCCAGAAGATTGACCTGTTTCAGATCCATGTTGCCCAAACCCAGAAGACTGACCCGAGCCAGATCTGTGCTGTCCATAGCCAGAGGATTGACTCGTTTCAGACCCATGTTGCCCAAAGTGAGAAGACTGACCCAAGCCAGATCTGTGCTGTCTAGAGCCAGAGGATTGACCCGTTTCAGACCCATGTTGCCCAAAGCCAGAAGACTGATCCGAGCCTGATCTGTGCTGTCCATAGCCAGAGGATTGACCCGTTTCAGACCCATGTTGCCCAAAGCCAGAAGACTGACCCAAGCCTGATCTGTGCTGTCCATAGCCAGAGGATTGACCCGTTTCATACCTATGTTGCCCAAAGCCAGAAGACTGACCATAGCCCGATCTGTGCTGTCCATAGCCAGAGGATTGACCCGTTTCAGACCCATGTTGCCCAAAGCCAGAAGACTGACCTGAGCTAGAGTTGTGCTGGCCATATCTAGAAGACTGGCCTGATCTAGATCTTTGTTGTCCAAAGCCAGAGGATTGACCTAAAGTAGAACCACGTGTTTCATAGCTTGGAGAGCTATCATGTCTAGATTCATCTTGTCCGTAGCTTGATGGCTGACCTAAGCCAGATTCATGCTCTCCAAAGCCAGAAGACTCTCTTGAGGTAGAATCATGTTGTCCAAAGCCAGAATATTGACCTGATCCAGATCCATATCGATCATATCTTGAAGAATGACCTGAGCCTGACCCATATTTTCCATAGCTGGAAGTCTGTCCTGATGCAGACCCATGGTGACTAAAGCCAGAAGACTGACCAAACCCATATCCATGTTGTCCACGGTTTGATGACTCACCTAAAGTGGATTCTGAACTAGACTCATGGTATCTTTGATTGGACGGTTGATTAGAGCCAGATCCATATTTTCCATAATTAGAGGATTGTCCTGACACAGAGCCATGCTTTTTTCTTTCATAGCTCTCAGACTGAGTACTTGAGTTGGATCCATGTCTTCTTTGACTAGATTGGCGTGAGCTTGACCCATGTCTTCCATAACTGGATATCTCACCCGAACTAGAACAGTATTCTTGGCCTTCACAGTTTCTTGATTGAGGTCCTGCATTTGATTCATGCCATCTTTGTTGAGAGGCCTGACCTGAGCTAGACTCATGACCACAACTGGTGGGCTTATTTGAATTTGACCAGTGGTCTTGTCCTCCACAGCTTCCTGAGCTGAATCCATGATACTGGTTTGATTTCTTCTTATGTTGTCTATTTCCTAAAGGTTCATTTGATTCAGGCCAGTGTTGGTCAGAACTAGAAGACTGATCCTCTGAGCGGCACACATGTCCTTGTTCTTCACTGCCACTTGACTCATTTGCTGAGAATGATCTTTTTGTACAGTTACTTGAATGAGTATTACCAACTTCTTCACTCCCAGACCTTTTTTGCTGATGAGAGCCATACTTATTTTTCTTGCTATCCAAGTGGCCTGAACTTGACTCTGTCCATCCTTCCCCAGAGCTTTGCCTGTGCCCCGAACTAGAGAAACCTCCTTGCCCCTTCCTTCTGGAGCTGGATCGAGGCCTGTGTTTAATGCTTCCTCTGGAGCCCCTAGAATGGGAATCATTCTCTCCTTCATTCCAACTTGAATGGCTGGAAGATGATTCTTGTCTGTTGTTCTTTTCTGTTTCACTTTGTTCCTCTTGGTGCTGGTGACTGTGATGCTTTGACCCTGAAGCTTGGCAGTAATCTTTGCCGATGATTTTATTACAAGCCTGAGCCAGCTTGAATATCATCAGAAGATACTCAGTAAAATCTACTTTCTTGTTATGGTCTTGATCTAGACTTTGCATGATGATATCTACAGTGTCTGGATCATCTGGATTCTGTATAGGAACAAGGTACAAAGGGGAGCTCTGTCAGTGCAGACCACACACCCAGCTAATAAGGCTGTAGAAATGTGAATGCTTGGCTTACATAGGTGGAGCTTAACCACTTAAACATTTAAGCTGGATTGTTCTATCTTGAGCACAAAGAGAGAAGGGAATATGCAATGAATGATGCAGCGAGAAATAACTTGAAGAGTATGAAACTTGAATATTATTTTTTTGTATGGAATTAGTCAAATATGAATGATTAGCTAATTTATAAATAATAATTTTGGATACCTATATTAATAATATATGACTTCAAAAAACTTCCAGGTTAATTAACTCATTAAGCCATTTACTCATTCAACAAAGATTTATTGTGTACCTACTCTCTGCCTAGTATTGAGCAGAGAACAAGTTTGGTTCTTGACAAAATGGAACTTAAAGTTTAGTGGGCCAGACATACAAACTTAAAATTACAACTTATTGTGATAATGTTTCTATTAGAGCACAACAGAAGGGAGCCGCTGTGGGTTCAAGGAAGGTTAATGAGAGGAAGTAATGTCTTTTGAAGAATGAGTTGGAATTAGCTAAATGAAAGGGTAGGAAGAGAGGGAGAAGGGGCTAAAGATTGTTCCAGACAAAGAACACAATATGAACAAAGAGCTGGTGGTGACAGAAGACATGGCTTATAGACAAGGAACTGAAAGAAATTCAGGGCTGCTAAATTTAGAGTCTCAGCAATCAAGAGATGTGGAGAGAGAGAGAGAGAGAGAGAGAGAGAGAGATATATATGGAGCAATTCATGCATTTAAAATCACATTAAGTAACTTTTGACTTTATTTTTAAGAGCTGGAAGCTGTTGAAGAATTTTGGACTGAGAGACATGATTAGAATTGTACCTAATGCTGAGATGGGAAGTAAGAAGTGGCTTGAATCCGAGGTTAGCAATAGTGATGGGGAGAAATGGGCTGTTTTGAGAGACTATTGATGAATTTGATAGAGGTTGAAAGGTGGAGGAACATTCAGAGAGGAAGTGAAGAATGGCATGAGATTTCTGCTTTGGGAAAATAGAAGGAGAGTTTAGAGGGGAAGATGATGAGTTTTGTATCTGACACACCAAATTTAAAACATTTATTGGAATCCAAATAAAAATATTTAGTGGGCAGCTGGATTTAATGAGTTGAAGTAATTGATAGAGCTAGATATAAGGTCCCTGGATATTTATTTCCAAGGCTGACATTTTAAGGTGGTGGTCATCTTCTTTTATGATTTAGAAGTAAGATGCTACTTCCTGAACTCAGAGGCTTTATAGTGCCAGAATCTTAGAAATGGGCAGTGGTCAGGATGTTTTGGGCTGAAGAAAGACAAAAAAATGGACGGAGATGCATTTTACCTTCTTTTCAGTTTTTCTGAGGACCATCTCAATTGCTATTCCAGAAGAATTACTCACACAAGACATTTTTTTTTAATTTGTGGATTTGTCTTTTTTTTAGGGTCACTTCCCTTGCTCATGTTATGGAAACCATTACATGTCAACTTTTGACCTTATTTCAAGCCTTTACCAAACCCTGTTACTAAGTAGGGAGAGTCCTCTAGGGGTTTGACATATTTGACAAAATATAGAAAGAGAGAAGGAAATCAGTTGTTTTCAGTCCTGATATGGAGTTCTTACCTTCATAATTTGATGGAATTCATTTCCCAAAAGTTCTTTCAGTTCTTCCGTGTTCAACATGTCACACTCCTTGTCCTGGGTAGCATATTGGTAGAAAACTTCGATGACAGTGACGATGCTTTGTAGGAGTTTAGGCATCTTTTTGTAGATTTAATTATCCTAAAGGGGGAAAAAAGGAGAGACCCACCTTTTATTGTTTCTTTTTCTTGCTTAAATACATAGTTTCAATCATTTGTAATAATTGTTGAGAATTAATTAGTCATAATTAATTCTATTGTAATCAAGAGCCATTCCAGAGTTGTTGAAAGACTTGTTTAAATGATGTAGCAAGAAAGTGATGAAATTAGGAACAGACTCTATATCTGATATTTCAATTCCTGAATGAATTAGAAGCAATGACTTTCTTTTTGGTCTTTTTTCTGTGCTTTGTTCTGGAGCTGTAGAAATCCTGAGTATGCCAGTACATCCATTTCCTCAGTTCCCTTCTAGGTTTCAACCATCACACTAGGAAGGGACAAGTCTGTTATCTACATGCACACCTGACTCCAACCAAGGGGTACCAGTGTCTAAATTAGACCCTCAAAACTTCTAGCCCAGAGAAAGTAGACGAAGTGAGTAAAGCCAACAACAGGTCTAGCTGATGTGGAGCTGGACCAGCCTGTATCAAGCTCAGCTTCTGTTTTCATTCTTAAGCAGGGACTGACCCTCAGGCTTTACTGATTATATCACAGAGAGAAAAAGCTCAGTTACAAAGGAGGTAACCTGCCAACTGGATAATTTGAGCCCATGATTTTTAAGGCAATGATCCCAAAGAAAGGAGGTACTATCAATCACAATTATCTCTTCATTTTTCTTCATAATAAAGTTAAGCTTATTCTGAACTTCTCTAAGGTATATTAAAAAGAAGCCTGGTGTCTAGTGCGTCTGCCTTAGAGCACATCCCAGATTCTCATAATTTATAGCTCTAAGGACTCCTGCTCACTTACCTAGTTCACCAGAGGAACAAGCAGGATAGAGAATGAAGTAGCTTACAGGGTGTTGCTTGTTGGGGATAGTGGCCTTTTTATAGAGAGACTAATGGTCCATTTTAGGGAGGAGCTGCCCTCTTTGAGATGTCCTAATTCACTCCGAAATAAGCCCAGCTCCACCTCTATCTCCACCTTCCAGTGTTGATCTTCCTTCCTCACATGCTCCCTTGGGGTTGCATTAGCAGTTTCCAAATCTGGGTGAGTATCAGCTGCACCTGTGAGAGTCTCGGGACACTGTGGAAAGACCTCTTGTGTATTCAACGAAGTATCTGGCTTAAGGCATTGATAACCAATTATGTGGATTTTAACTGAAGTTGAGTGGAGTGTGTGCATCAGGGAACAAACATCAAAGAGTTGTGGAACCTGATTTTTAAAAGGAAGCTTAAAGATAACTTAATCAAAGGTTTTCTTTTTTTTTTAAGCTAAATTTTCTTACGCAGGATTTCAGCCAAGACGTCACCTGTGAAATGGATAATGGCTGCAGAGGGTCTCTTGTGTATTTACCTAACTCTGTTTACCAGACTTCATGGCCATTCGTCAATGTAGCTTTTCAACCACTATATAACTGTAGGAAGAGGTTCATGCTCTTTAGCCTCGTATCCAGTGTTCCTCCCGATCTGGGCTGTGGCTTCTCTTCAGCCTCATCTTCTCTCTCTCTCTCTCTCTTCCACTTAATGCTCTACCAGTGATACACACTATGTACATTTCTTGAAAGTACTATTTCATGTGTTTTTTTTCTTGGAATCTCTTTTCTCATTATCTGCCTAGTGAATGCCTATTTATAATTCAGAACCCACATTAGCTACCCTGTAGGAAATCTGTCTTGAATTACTGGAGAATTAGAATTGTATACCTTATTATTAATTCTATTGTAATATCAATCATATTATAATCTCACGTTGTCTTACTGTGAATTTAATATTTAATATAAAAATTGGAAAATATAGATGAGCAAAGAAAAAAAAAAGAAAACAGCTGTAATCCTACTACCCAGAAATAGCTACTATTATTTGGTTTATGTCCTTACATACACACATTTGTCAATGTGCTCATATCATTTCTAGACTATGAGCTTGAGAATAGGGAATGGGCATCATTAATCCCAATGTCATTTGGAGACTCAGCAAATTGCTTGGCACATAAAAGTCCCCAACAAATGTTTGTTCAGTTGAGTTGAACTGAATGAGGGGGAAGGGTCATGATTATAGCGCTCTTTATAGACCAACTTTTACTTTTTCACAGTCTGCCCTTTCTCTTGCCATTGTCACCTCAGAGGACATGATTTCATCTGAATATAGACGGAATCTTAGCACTGGAATCCACGAATGCCTTTCTATTTATCTCTGAGGTTCTTGCTCTGCACTTCATCCATTGTGAACATATAGCACAAATTTTATTGACGCTGAGTAAAGTTACATAGACTTAAAACTGTGCAACATGACTATCAGGATTTTGGGGGAGTGGTAGCAATTATTGGCAAGTGATAAATCTCATGACTCAAAATTCAACCATTAGGCTTATGTTTTCTTCTAAGAACTACCCAGAGGGCTGCAGAGTCAGTATCCATACTGTGCCCATGCTTCCTCTGGTCACCTGATTTGGGTCAGGTTGTCATGCTTGATCAAAGGTATGAGCATTTTAAAGGTGTGACTGAGATTGTGGGAGTGCAGGGGAGGTGGAATTTGCTGAGTGAAGGCTCATTTCCTGCAGGGACTGGCTATTGCCAAAGAGGGAAGAGAAGGTTGAGGGTGAAGACTGCTCCAGGTGGACCTGCTCTCAGGTCCAGTGTTCTCCTACACTAGGGGTCAGCAAACATTTTCTGTACAGAGCCAGATAGTAAATATTATAGGGTTTGCAGGTCAGATGGTGTCAGCTGTAACTGCTGAATTCTGCCCTTACAGTGTGAAAGCAGCCATAGTTGATATGTAAAAAATTGAGGATGGCTGTGTTTCAATAACACTCATTTATCAACACTGATCTTAAATTTCACCTGTCATCATTTCTTCCAATCACTTCAGAATGTAGGAAATATTCATAACTTGTGGGCCATCCAAAAATTGCTGATAAGCTAGTTATGGCCCGTGGGCTGTAGTTTGCACCCTGGCCCTCTTCTGTATTTGCTTGTCAGGAAGATTTGCCAGGAAAGGAGAACCTGAGGGAAGAGAAGTGCTGGAAATTGTGAGACAGCAGAACCACTAATTTCTGTGAGAGAGAAAGTGTGCATGCCTGTGAATGTCAGCCTGTCTAGGTAATAGGTAAAGGGAATAGAACAAGGGGCCTTTGGGTGCTCATAAAAGTGAGATAAATTTTGACTTGAGGTAAGAAAGAAATTTTTAACATCTGCATTGTCTAAAAACTCAATGAGCTTTTTGCAAAGTAATTCACCTTATTGTCAGGAATATTAGAGAAACTGTCATGTATCATGTAAGCAGTTTTACTATTTTTGTTTCATATCAGCAGTTTTAATCTTTTCATTCTTTTATTTTCTGAATATTCTTCAGTTAGCACCAGCCAAAGTTTTATTTCTTGGTTTGTGTCACATAAACAAGAAGCATATTTAATGTGCATTTTGGCCTCTTCTCTGCCTTTTGAGAATTACTAATAGTAAGAGCTGGAGTGAGTTATCACAAAGGCCCTTTCCAAAACTGAGAATCATGATTTTACCAGAAAATGTGTTCCACAGTCATAGATAGGGTAGGCATGAAGATCCCCTTTGTAAGTTTGGTTAGTGGTTTTTTTCCTTGGAGATGACAAGGTTCAGGAGGAGAGATTTCTTATGTGTTATGTTCTGGGTTTTTCAGTGCCACATGTGTTGGCAGAAGAAAGAAATTACATTCTCCTCTATGCCAAACCCAATGCTCTGTGGGCTTTGGTATATATCATCTTATCAATTCTCACATCAGCCATATGTTGTAGGTATTAGTACCTCCATTTTTCAGATGAGAAAACTGAGGGCTAGAGAAAATATGTAACTTGTTTCAAGTCACTTAGCTATTAAGTGGAGAAGACAAGATTCAAATTCAGATCTGCTTCTGCCTAGAAATAGCCAGGGAGTGGAGACTATGCCTTGCAAAAGGCAGGATTGGGGGACAGTTCAGAAGGAATAGAGGGTTTGGCCTAACTCTCCCCCCACGCTAAACAAACAAACAAACAAACACAAACAAACAAAGCGAACGAACACCTTAACAGCTAACAAAACAACCAACCAAAACCGGTAAGGATAAACTGTGAAGGTCCTTTCCACCGCTGTACTTCCTCATGCTTGCCTGAAGGCAGGGTAATGTTCCTATGGCGCCATCTGCTGGGCAGTATGGAAATTCTGCAGAAAGTCTTTCTCCTTGTCCTTTGTCTTCCCTCACCTCCTTCACGCAATTTTGACTGTTCTTCGTATCTCAGTCCCCATGAATGAGGAGAATATGTATAAAATAGAGACATAACAAGCAAATAATGTGATTGTCATGATGTTGGGGTGAGTAGAGTTAAAAGAAGTTAGTTATAATATAAAACTGGTCAGAAAGCATTTCCCTCCATATCCTTCTCCCCAGGCACAAGGGTAATTTTTTTTCCTCTTATCCTCCAAAATAAAAAATGGATCTGATATAATTTTACAGCCTAGCATGTATTTTGGGGGGATGTGTCAGGCATGGTAATATACCTTTCAATTTTAGACCCAGGCCCTGGAACATACTCTGCTTGAGTATTAATATTTCTATTCAGTTGTTTCTTTCTCCTCTTAGTATTTTTCATTTTCTCCTCCAAGACCCACAAAATGCCCAAATGCTTGGAATCCAGAGCTTGTTCTTATTTGTATCTCTTCATTTATACTGCCAACATCTTTGTCTTTCTATCTCCTTAACTTGCTACTTGATGCTATTATTAGCCTGGCCATTCATAGCCTGTATCCCTAGTTCCTACTTTCTTGAGGCTTTCTGCATGCAGGCCCAATCCAGCAAAGTGGGAAGATGGAGAAGAGTGACTAAAAGTGTTCCCCAGGGACCCATCAAATATTACAGAGGGACAAAAGACTTGCTACCATGGGAGACACCAGAGGGGACTTCAGAGTTTTAGGTATGGGAGGTAAGACATAGAAACCTTGGTTATTTGGAGTCACATCCAAAACATTTGTCTTTTAGTGTGTGTGTGTGTGTGTGTGTGTGACAGGGACAGAGAGAGACAGAGAGAGGGACAGACAGGGACAGACAGGAAAGGAGAGAGATGAGAAGCATCAATTCTTCGTTGTGGCATCTTAGTTGTTCATTGATTGCTCTCTTATATGTGCCTTGACTGGGGGCCTTCAGCAGACCGAGTAACCCCTTGCTGGAGCCAGCGACCTTGGGTCCAAGCTGGTGAGCCTTGCTCAAACCAGATGAGCCCATGCTCAAGCTGGCGACTTCAGGATAACCTAACTTCTTAAAAGAGCATTGAGCACTCCATGTCTGTGACTCCCTTATCTTCCATTTGCTTTTCCACCCTTTACAACCTGATTTTCACCCTCTTTCTTTATTATTAGTAATTTTAATGAGGTGACATTAAGAAATCAGGGTACATATGTTTAAAGCAAACATCTCCCAGTTATCTTACCATTCAATTGTGTTGCATACCCATCACCCAAAGTCAAATGGTCCTCTGTCACCTTCTATCTGGTTTTCTTTGTGCCCTTCCCCTCCCCCCTATCCGTCGACCAGTCAAAAGTGCACCATGACTTTACGGACACACTGTATAGTTCTTGTTTTTTTCTTTTTGACTTACTACAGTTAGCATAATACTCTCAACACCCATCCATGTTGCTGCAGATGGCAATATTTTGTCACATTTTATCCACATCATTGTTGAAGGACACTTATGTTGTTTCCATGTCTTAGCTATTGTAAATAATACTGCATTGAACATAGGGGTACATATATCTTTATGAATAAATATTTTCAGTTAAAAAATTTTAAAAACTTCATTGATTTGAGAGAGAGAGACAGAGAGAGAGAAAAAAAGAGAGAAACCTTGACATGTTCTGAAATATAGAAAAGAAAGGTTCTTAGCAGAAATAATTTTTGGCGGAAGTTACTTTCTCTAAAACAAAGAGACTTTTAGAAAAACTTACTTTTTCTAAAAGACTTTCTATTCCTGGCCTTGAGGCTGGTTTCCCAGGCTGTGGCCTTGGGCTAGCTTTGCAAGGTTGCAGGTGTTCTCAGAATGTTTGTCCCTGAATTAACCCTATAGATAAACATTGTAAGAAAGTTTGTTTCACTGCTTTGTCCTATTGCTACGCTTTCTCTCCTCCCCATTCCTCAATCAGTATGTATTTTTGTCTTTAAAAGCTAACCCCAAACTATGTTCGGTGCCGCATTGATTTGAACAACTTCAATCTCCGTGTGGTTGAGCAGCCTGCATTAATAAAGATTTCTTAATTTCTTAATTTGGCTTCTTGATTGTGTGGCAGGACATCTGTTTCTTGCTGTTCCAATATAAAAGTTCCACTTATTTATGCATTCACTGGTTGATTCTTTTATGTGCCTTGATTAGGGATCAAACTCACAACCTTAGCATATTGGGATGATGCTCTAACCAACTGAACTACCTTGCCAGGGCCAGTATTTTTAAATTACTGGGGTAGATACCTAGAAGAGGGATTGCTTGGTCAAATGGTAGGTCTATTTTTAATTTTGTTTTGTTTTTTGTTTTTTAGATTTTATTTATTCATTTTTAGAGAGAGAGAGAGTAGAGAGAAAGAGAGAGAGAAAGAGGAGAGGGGGAGGAGCAGGAAGCATCAACTCCCGTATGTGCCTTGACCAGGTAAGCCCAGGGTTTTGAACCAGCAACCTCAGCATTCCAGGTCGATGCTTTATCCACTGCACCACCACAGGTCAGGCATCTATTCTTAATTTTTAAAGAAACTTTATATATTGTTTTTAATAGTGACAACACCAATTTACATTCCCACCAGCAGTGTATAAAGGTTCTTTTTTCTCCACATCTTCTCCAACAGTTGTTATTTTTTTTAAAAAATTTTAATTGAATTTATTGGTGTGACATTGTTAATAAAATTACATAGGTTTCAGGTGTATAATTCTACAGTATATAATCTGTGTATTGTATTGTGTGTTCACCTCTCAAAGTGAAGTCTCCTTCCATCACCATTTATCCACCCCTTTACCCTCTTCTACCTCCTCCCACCCACATTTCCCTCAGGTAATCATCATATTGTCTGTGTCTATGAGTTCTTTTTTCTGCTTAATCTCTTCACTTTTGATCCAGCCTCCAAACCTACTACCCTCTAACAGCTTTCATGAAATAATCTATTTCTATTTTGTTTGTTAGTTTATTTTGTTCACTAAAGTCCACATGTAAGTGAAATTGTATGGTACTTGTCTTTCTCTGACTGGCTTATTTTACTTAGCGTAATAATCTCCAGGTCCATCAATGCTGTTGCAAAAGGTAAGATTTACATCTCTTTTTTTATGGCCAAATAGCATTCCATTGTGTAAATGTACCATAGCTTTTTTTCCACTCTATCTACTGATGGTTAATTGGGTTGCATCCAAATATTGGCATTGTAAGTAACATTTCAGTGTACATTGGGGTATATATATTCTTTCAAACCAGTGTTTCAGGTTTCTTCAGACATATTCCCAGAGTGTAATTGCTGGGTCAAAAGACAATTCTTTTTCAATTTTTCGAGGAAACTCCACTCTTTTCCACAGTGGCTGTACCAATCTGCATTTCTATCAACAGTGCACAGGGGTTCCCTTTTCCCAACATCCTCACCAACACTTGCTGTTTGTTGATTCATTGATGATAGCCATTCTGACAGGTATGAAATGATAGCTTATTGTGATTTTATTTTGCATTTCTCTAATTAGTGACCTTGAGCATCTTCTCATGTCTACTGGCCATCTCAATGTCCTCTTTGGAGAAGTGTCTATTCAGGTCCTCTGCCCATTTGTTATTTTTGGTATTGAGTTTTATAAGTTTTTTTATAAGTTTTGGATAATAACCCTTAGCAAGTCTGGCTGTGTATAAGAAGGACCAAGCTGCACACCAAGGCTGGCTTTTATCAGCACCAGACCTGGTACCTGGGTGCAGGTCAGCACAAGTCCCAAGGCACCCCATGATTCACCTCTACCTGCCTCCTCCTGCCAGCTGCCTGTTAGGCTCAGATCCTCTGGCAGTGCTCAAATTACATAAGGTAGGTTCTAGTGAGTCACCAGGAAGACGCAAGTGATGTTCAAGTGGTGTTCACCAGATTGATACAAGTTGAAACTTCGTGCCAGTGTTGTGTCTATGGCCAGTCACCAAATGTCCCAGGTTCTACCAAGCCTAGCTGCCACCTGCTGGGTGCCCACCATTCTTTGTCGTAGGTCAGGGTCTCAGAGTCATCAGGGTGAGGCGAGAAGAGTTTATCAGAGCCAAACAGACCAGGATTTGGCCACATGAAGGGAGAGTTCTGCACAAATTGGGTGTGTTAGAGAGAAATATACCCCATCCTAGACACACAACTCAGTCGATCCAAGATCTCTAAGGAGGCTGAACTCAGCAGGGCAGGGCTGTTGGGAGTTGAGAGGGTGGGTCTATTATATATCCCAGGAGAAGAAAGTGCTAGTCAGGCTTGAGGGATGGTGGGAGGAGTAGCCCCCAGCCCAAAGCCATGCAACTCAGTTCATCTGGAATTATGGCCAGAAATTGTTGAGCCACCAGGAATCGGGAGGGTCAGGCCACCAGGAGCCTATAAGGTGGGGCTAGTAGATCTCTCATGAGGGAGAGGCACCAGTCAGTTTCATGGGAAAGTGGAGGAAATAGTCCCTTCCCTAAAGCCACACTACTCAGTCACTGTCACTGACACCCCCTGAATCTGCCCAAATCACTATACCCCAGCCCAGGCAGCTGACTCTTCAGCAGAGCATGAGCTATGCAGGATGAGGTAGGTGACAGGGAGTCCAGAGTGTGGGTCTATTACATTCCCCCAGGTTGATGTCTTAAGAAGGACCCACCCCAGAAAGATGGCATCTGCGGTGTGGGAGAGACTCAGCACTGTGGTCCAGGCAACTATCCCTTTAGCTCTTTCCCCAGAGCCACAAACCTCAGTTTCTTCTCATGTGACTCTAGTCTACTCCACCATCCCTCTGCTAGAGCACAGGGTGAGTGGCTGCAAATGATATTTTGTGCTTTGTCCATTTAAGAGAGCACCTGTGTCTCTAGCAGACTTCTGTCTCTCCCTGGCAGACAGAATCCCCGCTGATTTTAACAGCTAGATGTTATGTGGGAGCTTCTTTCTGGCTCTGATGCTCTGGGTTTGGGAGCCTTGTGTGGTGTTGAGATCCCAGTTCCTCAAAGGGAATCTTTGCAATTGAGATATCCCTCCAGAATCTCAGCCACTGACCTAGGGCGTGGGGCCAGTCCTTTTTGCATCTCCATCCTTCCTACCAATCTCGTTGTGGCTTCTTCTGTAAACCCTTGGTTATAAGACTTGTGTTCATCTAGTTTTCAGTTGGTTATTCAGTTTGATTGTTCTATATTTTAGTTGTAATTCCAGTTTGGTCCTTGGAGTAGGTGAGTATAATATCCACCATTCTTCCGCCATCTTGGATCCATGTTATTTCTTTTCTTATTGATAGTAGCCCTTCTAACATGTGTAAAGTGTATCAGATTGTGCTTTTGATTTTCACTTTCCTTATAACTAGAGATATTGAGTATCTTTCCATGTACATCTTCCTTGGAAACGTGTCTGTTCAGGTCCTCTACCATTTTTAAAATAAGATTGTTTATGTTTCTGTTGTTAATTTGCATAAGTTCTTTATATATTTTCAATATTAATCCTTTATCAGAGATATTGTTTGCAGATATCTTCTCTCATTTGATTTATTATTGCCTTTTTGTTTTGTTGATGGTTTTATTTTTGCTGTGCAGAAACTTTTTAATTGGATATAGTACCATTCATTTATTTTTGCTTTTACTTTTCTTTTTTTGTGGTCAAGTTTACAAAAGAAAATATTTGAGATAAAGGTCTATACGTTCAGTGCCTATGTTTTCTTCTGTGTATTTTCTATGTTGTCAGACAGCAGTCTAGTTTAATCTTAAGCATGTAGCTTTCTAATTTTCCCAGCACCATTTATTGGAGAGACTTTCCTTTGTCCATTGCATATTTTTGGCTCCTTTGTAAAAAATTAGTTGCCCATATATGTGTGGGGTTATGCCTGGCCTCTCAAATCTGTTCCATTTGCCTATGTGTATGTTTTTCTGCCAGTCACCATACTGATTTGGTTACTGTAGCTTTGTAGTTAGTTTAAAGTCAGGGAGTATGATATATCAGGCTTTGTTCTTTATTTCTCAGGATTACTTTTGCTGCTCAGGTTCTTTTTTGGTTCCATACAACTTGAGAACTTTTTGGTTCTATTTCTGTGAAAAATGCCATTGGGATTTTGATATAAATTGTATTATCACTGTATATTGCTTTAGGTAAATTAGCCATTTTAATAATGTTAATTCTTCCAATCCAGGAACATGGAATACCTTTTCATTTCATTGTGTCTTCTTCATTTTCTTGTAGTTTTCAGTGTACAAGTCCTTCACTTCCTTTAAGTTTATTCCTAGGTATTTTATTCTTTTTGTTGCAATTATAAATGGGATTGTTTTCTTCATCTTTTTCTTATATTTTGTTGTTAGTATATAGGAATACAACAGATGTTTTGTATTGATTTTGTATCCTGCAACTTTACTGTGTTTTGTTATTATTTCTAATAGTTTTTTTGATGGAGTTTTTATGGTTTTCTATACACTGGATTATGTCATCTGCAAATAATGACAGTATTATGTCTCCACTCCCCAAATGGATGTCTTTTATTTCTTTTTCTCGTCTAATTGCTTTGGCTAGGACTTCTAATACTATGTTGAATAACAGTGGCATCCTTGTCTTATTCCTGATCTTAGAAAAAAAGCTTTTAGTTTTTAACCATTGAATACAATATCAGCTAAGGATTTGTCATATATGACCTTTATGATGTTTGTATTTTCCCTCTATACTAAAAACACTGAGTGTTTTTTTTATCATAAATTGATATTGTAGTTTGTCAGGCAAATTGAAATAAGCAATTCACAAAAAGAGAAACACTTTCCAATTCCCTTTACATGAGATATCTAAAGTAGTCAAATTAATAGAATTAGAAGGTAGAATGGTGGTAGCTAGGGTATAGGGGAGGGGGAAATAAGGAATTGTTGTTTAATGGGTATAGATATTCAGCTGGACAAGGTAAAAAGAATCTGGAGATTAGTTGTACCACAATGTGAATATACTAAACAATACTGAATTGTGCTAAGATGATACATTTTGAATTATTCTTTTTTACTACAATTAAAGAAGATGATACAAAGATTATTTCTGCTTAATTCTCAAAAATATCTCCTGCAGACTGTTTTTCCAATCCTCACAGCAGAATTCCTATATCCAAGGCACTTAGGGATGGGGAAAATGTAAGACATTTGGTTAGAAATTAATCTGGGATTTCTCACAGGAATAGTGAGGCTAGTTTATTACTCTCAGCCTCCTTTATTAAACCTACTTCTTTTTTTTTTTGACAGCGACAGAGAGATAGTCAGAGAGAGGGATAGATAGGGACAGACAGACAGGAAAGGAGAGAGATGAGAAGCATCAATTCTTCGTTGCAGCATCTTAGTTGTTCATTGATTGCTTTCTCATATGTCCCTTGACCAGCGGGGCTACAGCAGACCAAGTAATCCCTTGATCAATCCAGTGACCTTAGGGTCAAGCTGGTGAGCCTTGCTCAAACCAGATGAGCCCATGCTCAAACCAGCGACCTCAGGGTTTCAAACCTGGGTTCTCTGTGTCCCAATCTGAGGCTCTATCCATTGAGCCACTGCCCAGTCAGACATGCCTACTTATTTAAAAACACTCATTTATAAGCTGTCCAACAAATCGTTTATATCATCACCTCACCACATGCATTGCTGTTTCCAAGATCACAAAAGTCAAGTTACCAAATCAATGAGCATATTTTATTCCCTATTTTATTTGAGCATTCTAGGACACTTGAACTATTGAAATTTTGGTAACATTCTCTTATTTTCAGTGAAAGGAACATAGAATTGAAGACAGAATCAATTTCAAATCTGATTTTCCACCATCTTTTTGTTACGTGACTGTGGGCAGACCTTTTAATGGTAGGTTTTCTCAATATTCTCACCTTGGTTCTTATTCTCCACCCTCTCATTTCAGTCACTCCTATAGCTTCATTCATAATGGCAAGCATTTACTGTATGCTTATTATGTGCTAGGCACCATTCTAAACACTTTTCAGGTATCAATTCTATCTTCACAACAATGTTAACATACAAACTGTTATCTAAATTTTAGAGGAGACTGAGGCAGAGGGATCCTCAATGAGTTGACCAAATTACAGCAAAATAAAGACAAAGCTGAGAAATTGCTTAGATAGCATCTGGCTCTAGAGCCTGAACTTTTAACTAGTTCAGCAAAACATCTATCTATATATGGGAGATTCAAGTCCTGATCTTTATTGAAATTTAGATATTCATGTCTACTTGCTTAGGGGAAGGTTCTACATGAATTTCCCTCGGGACTCTGAAATTTATGATGTTTAAAACTGATCTTACCATTTCTCCTCCTCTAATCTTATTCCTTACATAATTGAATGCCTTCATTCTTTATCCATTTGTCCAAAATAGAACCCAAGAAATAAACCTAGATTGCTTCTTTCTCTTAGATTTAATTGATGATCAAATTTTCTTTTCTTCATTGTTTACTTACCTAGTTCAGATTCTCATTTTATTTCTCTGTTGGACAACCTCCTTCTTATAAGGCAGGCATTGTAGGGTGGTTAGCAATGGGAATGGTCACGTGGGGAACCCAGACCCTGGTCTTTGTCTGGAATCGCTCCACATTCTTGCGCGCCAAAAGAAACCCAGGAGCCCTTTGGGAGAAAAGCGACTGTCCGTCACCCAATGAGACTTCCACTATGTCATATTAGCTTGCCCACCCTAGAGGACCCCTTTAAATACCTCCATATGGTTTATACTTTTTTTTCCCCCCAGGGACAGAGAGAGGGATAGATAAGGACAGACAGACAGGAACAGAAAGAGGTGAGAAGCATCAGTCATTAGTTTTTCGTTGCAGTTGCAACAACTTAGTCGTTCATTGATTGCTTTCTCACACGTGCCTTGACCGTGGGCCTTCAGACCGAGCAACCCCTGGGCCCCTGCGCTCAAGCTGGTGAGCTCGGGGTCTCGAACCTGGGTCTTCCGCATCCCAGTCCGACACTCTATCTACTGCGCCACTGCCTGCTCAGGCTCCATATGGTTTAATCCTTTGCGACTCGTTCGGCCCCTGAACCCCGGGACCGGAGGACATCATCAGCAGGATGTGCAGTACTTAATAAAGCCTTAATTCCACACTTTGTGGCTCCCGGCCACCTGTTCCTTTTTTCTTGGCGGGGAAAAATACCTTACAGGCATATCTACCTTTTTGCTTTTTTAGCCTATTTTACCTAGATCATTTGATTAAGGTACTCTCTTTCTTATAAGTCTTCAGTAGATTATGTATGTATTGGGCAAAATCTAAACAGCCTTTTGTAGTGAGAGTCATATAGAGAGAACAGTGATTTTCAGACTTGATGTGGTTAAAGATCAGGGTTCTTAAAGTCCAGTCTGTCAGGAAATGATACATTCTTAAAATAAAATGAAAGCAGTCACACACTTGGATATTGCAACAATGCCAAATTGTTTTAAAAGTTTCTAAATTTCACCCTCAGTTTCCTCACTTTTCTTGTTACACACTAGTAAAAGTTTGCAGGACAAGAATGCAGTGTGGACCCATACTTTAAGAAGTCTTGATACATAGGACTGAAAATTCTGATTGTGAATGATACTGCTGGTCAGAAAATTTTCCCTATTCTACTACTCTGTGTCCTTTGGCCACCTAACAAATTTGATAGGTATTGATATGCTTTGGAGAAAGGTTTTTAGAAGGGAGAAACGAGAGATAGAGTCTGCCCCTTAAGATTGTCCCAAAGAATAACTTCAAGAATTTAGTTATTTTGCATGAAAATAGTTGACTTACATGTGAGGGAGTTGGTTGACTGAGTTTAAAAAAAGTCAAATAGTTTTTCTAAGGGAAGGAGAGAGGACAGAGCAAAATTATACTCTGGGATGTTCCCAGTGAATGTTGTTTGCACCTTATGGGGCAAACAATTTTCTGTCAGCTAGCAAAGAGGAGTGTCTGTTAATTCTGTCCTTTAGTGGATAGGGATATGAAAGAAATTCTAGTTGTTTGTTTATGGGTTCTTCACCAAACATGCAGAGTTTAGCCTAGAGGTGTATACATATGACTATCTCTGTCGTAAGGGTAATGCGTGTCCTTCCATCCATACCTCCACCTTAGTTAGCTAGGCCAGCACTGTCTCTCTCATTGTACTTTTAATTCCTCAGCCTTTCCTTTAGTCCTGACTCCTCTAAAGAAGGGCCTCAGGCAAAGCTGTATTAGCTGGTTGTGACACAGCAGTCTAGGTGACAAATAGTGACGCAGAAATGAGAAAGACCTTGTCTTCATATCTGTGTCTGTGGCAACTCAGTGAGGCCTGCAGCTTTGGCACCTTCTGAATTTTGCAGCTTGTATGGGAATTTAGGGGCAGCCCTTTCAGCAGGGAAGGAGACCAGCAGGAGGGTCAGATCCCCTTTGAGTGGCTTGTGGAGAGCAGAGACATGAAATTGTTTGAGGCTAATGAGAAAAATGGGCTTGTGTGTTGCTTTTTATTTACTCCCTGTCTACATTGGGGATCATTTAAACTTTGACAGTTAATTTCACTTTAGCTTGATTTATTCAAGGAAAAGTAAAAAAGGCAGCTTGTGAAGTGTGCTTATAAAAATACTTAACACAGAATTAGGAGACCTGAGCTCTAGCTGCTATTTTGGTGTGGATTATGTGTGTGACGGACTCATCTGCAAATGTGAACATTGGCCTGGAGGCTCTGAGTTCCTGCTGGTCTCCTATTATGGAGAAGGAACCTTGGGTATGATTTACACAGAGGGATCTTCCTTCTAAAGGTAGAACCTTGTTCACATATTTCCTATTTTTTTTAATCTCATCATCTACTGGGCTAACTCATAAAGTGCATGAGTTTTCTCTCCAGTCAAGAGAGCATTTTCTTTATTGCTTCCGCTTTGTCAAGATATTAGCACAATTTCTCTGCTCTCCTTAGTCTCCCTTGAAAAACACCTCCTAGTCTCTTTGGAAGATGGACGGACCTATGATCAGTAATTTGTGTTTCCTGATCTTGGTTTGACGTGGAGGATAGCCACTAGGGTTGTTGCTTTGTAATTATGGTTCTGTTTATAGTTGAGATAAACTCTTTCCCATGATTCTATTAGAGGAAAATATAGGATTTGATTAAATAGTTTCTTCTTTGGACTCCTTATTTCTTCTGCATGCTGTATAACTGGGATTTAGTCAAATAGGTTTCTAGTGATAGAAAAAAAGATCTAATTCAGGCCACGGGGAAGTCTTTTGGGGTATGTGTGAAATAGACAAAAACACACAACATATGTTATATGATAATTTGTTTATTTTCCTTTTTCATGCACTTTACACTTATGAATCTTATATGCCAGGAGGTGATTTTAGAACGCAGAATAATGCACAGGCTTATAGAAGCAAAAGACAGGCACATGTACTGAGCAATGGAAGTAGTATAGCAGTGATGGCCCTAGAACAGAGATTTTATAATTCTGACTCCCTTTTATTTTTGGCAAAGATTATAGTATTGATCTGTAGAGATTCTAAATTTTAACCACTAAAAGAGAATCATTGTTTGAACTGCAGTCTCCCAAAATATTCATAGTTTTCTTAATTTAGCTCTCCACAACATTTTTTTCCATTTATTATTTTATACCTATAATGATCAAAGCTTCCTAGAGAACAAGAAGAAACAATCTCCAAAGTAAAGAAATAGTATATCATATTTAAAAGAACAAATAGGAGAGATAATTAACTGTTAAAGTATACTGAAACTTTCTTGTTTCAAAGTTGTGTTCTGGTTTCTTTCTACTTTTTGGATTAATAAATTTCTATTGTATTCTCTCACTCATAATAATAGTATTGCTGAGAGTGAAAAAATTACAGCTGCTTTATAATATCAAATGACTGGCCACATGTCACAGAGACTATGTAACATCCCAATTAAATGGATCTTATAAAATCTTCTTTGTATACAAATTGATCTATGAATCCCACATGACTATTTAGATCAGACATTTCCAGCCTCAGTATCACTGGCCTGACTAACTCTGGCCTAGTTATATCTATTCTGACCATAATCAGATGAGCTTTGCTCACCTATATTAGCTGAGTAAAAAGAGAAATCTCCTACGTACACACAGCGCTGCCCTTGTCTTTGTGTACTGCTGGAACTAAATTGATTATAGGAAGATTCAGGTTTCCTAAGGGTGGGACCCAGACCTTGATGAAAAATTAACGAACCAGAGCTATCTCCGGATTGCCCATGGGCAGACCGACGCTGGTGGCTTGAACTGGAGCCCGTGCCCGCTCGGGTCGAGGACGATTGTCTAGCTGAATCTTCAGAGCGGCCTTCGCTGTCGCTGGCCTGACTGCTACTGGGTCCATGATGCCTGCCTGTCCTGGATCCAGAGGAGGAGGGTCCTTGTCCAGTGCCCGAGTGTCTGGAGGTGTCTGGTGAGTGCTCATGCCGGGATTCTTGTCTTCGTCTGGAGCTCGGTCCGGACTGCTCACGGGAAGAGACATTGTGTCCTCGAGAGGCTGTGTCTGCCTGACGAGACCCTGATCGCCTAGAGCTGTCTGTGGTCCGTGCTTGATTTGATCCTTGTCTTCTTCTGGCACCAGACTCCGACTGTCCCTGCGCACTGTCATGGTCACCGTCACGGGCTCTCTGCCCTCCACGGGTATCAGAGCGTCCAGAGCTGTCTCGTGACTGCTCATGGACGGACCCATGCTGGTGCCTTGAGCTGGACCCGGTGTCCGCATGGGTTGAGGCGGACTGTCCAGCCGATTCTTCAGACTGGCCCTCACTGTCGCTGGCCTGACTACTACTGGATCCCCGATGTCTGGTTGTCCTAGGTCTGGAATGCGATTGTCCACGTCCAGTGTCGGAGTGTCTGGGACTGTCCGGAGACTGCCCATGTGTTGGGTCGTCGTGTCCACGGGAGGATCTGTCTGCTTGACGAGACCCTGATTGCCTAGAGCTGTCTACGGGTTGTCTGTGACTAGATCCTTGTCTCCTGTTGACGCTTGAGTCTGAACGTCCATGGATAGACTGGGACGGCCCCTGACGGTCTGTCTGCCCTCGATGGGAACCAGAATGTCTGGAGCTGTCTCCTGACCGGCCCTGGGCTGATCCTTGGCGGTTTTCTGAACCAGACCCCAAATATGTCTCTGCGTCTTCTGAGTGTCCTTCGCTATCAGTGTTCTGACCTGTGCCGGACCCTCGGTTTCTGCTTGTCCTGGATGCAGGTGATGAATGTCCATGCTGAGACCGTGACTGCCGGGAGCTGTCCCCTGATTGTGCCTGGCCAGTCGTGTGAGTGCCTGCACTTCTGGATCCTGCCTGACGATGGGCAGAATCAGCCTGACCGTGGGAGGCTGAGTGGTGGTGTTGCGACCCTCCGTGTCCGGAGCTGTCTCTTCCCTGCTCCTGGCGAGGTCCTTGTCGTCCATGGGTGCTGGATCCGGAATGTCCCCGGGAGGACTGCGAGCGTCCACCAGCGGATGTGTGATCCTCGTGAACCCCTGCGCGTGTAGAGCTGTCTCCTTCCTGCTCTCTGCGGGATCCTTGTCTTCCTCCAGTGCTGGATCGGGATTGTTCGTGGGAGGACTCAGAGTGCCTGCCAGTGGATGCCTGACCCTCCTGCGGCCCCGTGTGTCTGGAGCTGTCTCTTGCTTGCCCTTGCTGGGGACCCTGTCTTCCCCTGGTACTGGTCCGGCTCTGTCCATGGGCTGAGTCGGGCTCTTGATGCCAGGAGATCTGGTACAGATAAGATCCTGAGTGGCCTGACCTATCACCCAAGTGACCACTCGCGACCTCACGTTGTTGCCCTTCACTGGAGCCAGACCTTCCACAGGCTGAGCCTGAGTGACTCTCTGAGTCTTCCGAATGTCCTTCACTGTCGCTGGCCTCACTGATACTGGATCCACGGCGTCTGCTGCGACCTGATCTAGATGCGGTTTGTCCATGTCCGGTCGCGGAGTGTCCGGAGCTGTCTGCCGTTTGTTCGTGGGGCTGTCTCTGTGTACGGCTGGATCCTGACTGTCCATGGGCAGATACAGACTGCCTGTGGGTGGCTTCCTGCCCTTCTTGGGATGCCGAGGGCCTAGAGCCGTCTCCGGACTGGCCATGGGCAGACCGACGCTGGTGGCTTGAACTGGAGCCCGTGCCCGCTCGGGTCGAGGACGATTGTCTAGCTGAATCTTCAGAGCGGCCTTCGCTGTCGCTGGCCTGACTGCTACTGGGTCCATGATGCCTGCCTGTCCTGGATCCAGAGGAGGAGGGTCCTTGTCCAGTGCCCGAGTGTCTGGAGGTGTCTGGTGAGTGCTCATGCCGGGATTCTTGTCTTCGTCTGGAGCTCGGTCCGGACTGCTCACGGGAAGAGACATTGTGTCCTCGAGAGGCTGTGTCTGCCTGACGAGACCCTGATCGCCTAGAGCTGTCTGTGGTCCGTGCTTGATTTGATCCTTGTCTTCTTCTGGCACCAGACTCCGACTGTCCCTGCGCACTGTCATGGTCACCGTCACGGGCTCTCTGCCCTCCACGGGTATCAGAGCGTCCAGAGCTGTCTCGTGACTGCTCATGGACGGACCCATGCTGGTGCCTTGAGCTGGACCCGGTGTCCGCATGGGTTGAGGCGGACTGTCCAGCCGATTCTTCAGACTGGCCCTCACTGTCGCTGGCCTGACTACTACTGGATCCCCGATGTCTGGTTGTCCTAGGTCTGGAATGCGATTGTCCACGTCCAGTGTCGGAGTGTCTGGGACTGTCCGGAGACTGCCCATGTGTTGGGTCGTCGTGTCCACGGGAGGATCTGTCTGCTTGACGAGACCCTGATTGCCTAGAGCTGTCTACGGGTTGTCTGTGACTAGATCCTTGTCTCCTGTTGACGCTTGAGTCTGAACGTCCATGGATAGACTGGGACGGCCCCTGACGGTCTGTCTGCCCTCGATGGGAACCAGAATGTCTGGAGCTGTCTCCTGGCCGGCCCTGGGCTGATCCTTGGTGGTTTTCCGAACCAGACCCCAAATATGTCTCTGCGTCTTCTGAGTGTCCTTCGCTATCAGTGTTCTGACCTGTGCCGGACCCTCGGTTTCTGCTTGTCCTGGATGCAGGTGATGAATGTCCATGCTGAGACCGTGACTGCCGGGAGCTGTCCCCTGATTGTGCCTGGCCAGTCGTGTGAGTGCCTGCACTTCTGGATCCTGCCTGACGATGGGCAGAATCAGCCTGACCGTGGGAGGCTGAGTGGTGGTGTTGCGACCCTCCGTGTCCGGAGCTGTCTCTTCCCTGCCCCTGGCGAGGTCCTTGTCGTCCATGGGTGCTGGATCCGGAATGTCCCCGGGAGGACTGCGAGCGTCCACCAGCGGATGTGTGATCCTCGTGAACCCCTGCGCGTGTAGAGCTGTCTCCTTCCTGCTCTCTGCGGGATCCTTGTCTTCCTCCAGTGCTGGATCGGGATTGTTCGTGGGAGGACTCAGAGTGCCTGCCAGTGGATGCCTGACCCTCCTGCGGCCCCGTGTGTCTGGAGCTGTCTCTTGCTTGCCCTTGCTGGGGACCCTGTCTTCCCCTGGTACTGGTCCGGCTCTGTCCATGGGCTGAGTCGGGCTCTTGATGCCAGGAGATCTGGTACAGATAAGATCCTGAGTGGCCTGACCTATCACCCAAGTGACCACTCGCGACCTCACGTTGTTGCCCTTCACTGGAGCCAGACCTTCCACAGGCTGAGCCTGAGTGACTCTCTGAGTCTTCCGAATGTCCTTCACTGTCGCTGGCCTCACTGATACTGGATCCACGGCGTCTGCTGCGACCTGATCTAGATGCGGTTTGTCCATGTCCGGTCGCGGAGTGTCCGGAGCTGTCTGCCGTTTGTTCGTGGGGCTGTCTCTGTCTCTGTGTACGGCTGGATCCTGACTGTCCATGGGCAGATACAGACTGCCTGTGGGTGGCTTCCTGCCCTTCTTGGGATGCCGAGGGCCTAGAGCCGTCTCCGGACTGGCCATGGGCAGACCGACGCTGGTGGCTTGAACTGGAGCCCGTGCCCGCTCGGGTCGAGGACGATTGTCTAGCTGAATCTTCAGAGCGGCCTTCGCTGTCGCTGGCCTGACTGCTACTGGGTCCATGATGCCTGCCTGTCCTGGATCCAGAGGAGGAGGGTCCTTGTCCAGTGCCCGAGTGTCTGGAGGTGTCTGGTGAGTGCTCATGCCGGGATTCTTGTCTTCGTCTGGAGCTCGGTCCGGACTGCTCACGGGAAGAGACATTGTGTCCTCGAGAGGCTGTGTCTGCCTGACGAGACCCTGATCGCCTAGAGCTGTCTGTGGTCCGTGCTTGATTTGATCCTTGTCTTCTTCTGGCACCAGACTCCGACTGTCCCTGCGCACTGTCATGGTCACCGTCACGGGCTCTCTGCCCTCCACGGGTATCAGAGCGTCCAGAGCTGTCTCGTGACTGCTCATGGACGGACCCATGCTGGTGCCTTGAGCTGGACCCGGTGTCCGCATGGGTTGAGGCGGACTGTCCAGCCGATTCTTCAGACTGGCCCTCACTGTCGCTGGCCTGACTACTACTGGATCCCCGATGTCTGGTTGTCCTAGGTCTGGAATGCGATTGTCCACGTCCAGTGTCGGAGTGTCTGGGACTGTCCGGAGACTGCCCATGTGTTGGGTCGTCGTGTCCACGGGAGGATCTGTCTGCTTGACGAGACCCTGATTGCCTAGAGCTGTCTACGGATTGTCTGTGACTAGATCCTTGTCTCCTGTTGACGCTTGAGTCTGAACGTGCATGGACAGACTGAGACGGCCCCTGACGGTCTGTCTGCCCTCGATGGGAACCAGAATGTCTGGAGCTGTCTCCTGGCCGGCCCTGGGCTGATCCTTGGTGGTTTTCCGAACCAGACCCCAAATATGTCTCTGCGTCTTCTGAGTGTCCTTCGCTATCAGTGTTCTGACCTGTGCCGGACCCTCGGTTTCTGCTTGTCCTGGATGCAGGTGATGAATGTCCATGCTGAGACCGTGACTGCCGGGAGCTGTCCCCTGATTGTGCCTGGCCACTCGTGTGAGTGCCTGCACTTCTGGATCCTGCCTGACGATGGGCAGAATCAGCCTGACCGTGGGAGGCTGAGTGGTGGTGTTGCGACCCTCCGTGTCCGGAGCTGTCTCTTCCCTGCCCTTGGCGATGTCCTTGTCGTCCATGGGTGCTGGATCCGGAATGTCCCCGGGAGGACTGCGAGCGTCCACCAGCGGATGTGTGATCCTCGTGAACCCCTGCGCGTGTAGAGCTGTCTCCTTCCTGCTCTCTGCGGGATCCTTGTCTTCCTCCAGTGCTGGATCGGGATTGTTCGTGGGAGGACTCAGAGTGCCTGCCAGTGGATGCCTGACCCTCCTGCGGCCCCGTGTGTCTGGAGCTGTCTCTTGCTTGCCCTTGCTGGGGACCCTGTCTTCCCCTGGTACTGGTCCGGCTCTGTCCATGGGCTGAGTCGGGCTCTTGATGCCAGGAGATCTGGTACAGATAAGATCCTGAGTGGCCTGACCTATCACCCAAGTGACCACTCGCGACCTCACGTTGTTGCCCTTCACTGGAGCCAGACCTTCCACAGGCTGAGCCTGAGTGACTCTCTGAGTCTTCCGAATGTCCTTCACTGTCGCTGGCCTCACTGATACTGGATCCACGGCGTCTGCTGCGACCTGATCTAGATGCGGTTTGTCCATGTCCGGTCGCGGAGTGTCCGGAGCTGTCTGCCGTTTGTTCGTGGGGCTGTCTCTGTCTCTGTGTACGGCTGGATCCTGACTGTCCATGGGCAGATACAGACTGCCTGTGGGTGGCTTCCTGCCCTTCTTGGGATGCCGAGGGCCTAGAGCCGTCTCCGGACTGGCCATGGGCAGACCGACGCTGGTGGCTTGAACTGGAGCCCGTGCCCGCTCGGGTCGAGGACGATTGTCTAGCTGAATCTTCAGAGCGGCCTTCGCTGTCGCTGGCCTGACTGCTACTGGGTCCATGATGCCTGCCTGTCCTGGATCCAGAGGAGGAGGGTCCTTGTCCAGTGCCCGAGTGTCTGGAGGTGTCTGGTGAGTGCTCATGCCGGGATTCTTGTCTTCGTCTGGAGCTCGGTCCGGACTGCTCACGGGAAGAGACATTGTGTCCTCGAGAGGCTGTGTCTGCCTGACGAGACCCTGATCGCCTAGAGCTGTCTGTGGTCCGTGCTTGATTTGATCCTTGTCTTCTTCTGGCACCAGACTCCGACTGTCCCTGCGCACTGTCATGGTCACCGTCACGGGCTCTCTGCCCTCCACGGGTATCAGAGCGTCCAGAGCTGTCTCGTGACTGCTCATGGACGGACCCATGCTGGTGCCTTGAGCTGGACCCGGTGTCCGCATGGGTTGAGGCGGACTGTCCAGCCGATTCTTCAGACTGGCCCTCACTGTCGCTGGCCTGACTACTACTGGATCCCCGATGTCTGGTTGTCCTAGGTCTGGAATGCGATGGTCCACGTCCAGTGTCGGAGTGTCTGGGACTGTCCGGAGACTGCCCATGTGTTGGGTCGTCGTGTCCACGGGAGGATCTGTCTGCTTGACGAGACCCTGATTGCCTAGAGCTGTCTACGGATTGTCTGTGACTAGATCCTTGTCTCCTGTTGACGCTTGAGTCTGAACGTCCATGGACAGACTGAGACGGCCCCTGACGGTCTGTCTGCTTTCGATGGGAACCAGAATGTCTGGAGCTGTCTCCTGACCGGCCCTGGGCTGATCCTTGGCGGTTTTCTGAACCAGACCTCAAATATGTCTCTGTGTCTTCTGACTGTTTTGTAACACTAGTGTTCGTTCTAGTATTTGATTTTCGGTTTTTAACTGTGTTGTCAGTAGAAGAGGAAAATTTGTATCTACTTTCTTTGTCTTCTTTTTCATGATCTGCCTTTCTCTTCATCTTTACGCATTCTTCTGTTTTTAACCCTAATTTTTTAAAATTTTTTTCTTTTTCTGATTGATTTTCTTTTCTCTCGATTTTATTTACTTCATATACGTCATGCAAGTCATCGTAATTTGATATTTTACATCTTCCACTGAGTGGTTCTGTATTGTCATTGTTTTTATTTCCCCTTTTTGGAGAAAGACTTGAAATTTGCCTTTCTTCTTGTAGTTCTCTAGAACTTGACCTACTTTTAACTTTTCCACTTGACTTATCATTTTTGTTTTCGTACCGTTCTCTATTTCTACTATTAGATCTATTTCTTTGTTTATTTCTTCTTTCAGAACTCAATCCATGTCTTCTTTTTTCTTGTCCTCTTGGGCTCTTTGATCTTGATACTTTTTTCTTTTTATCACTTTTTGAGTGATTGGATTTTCTTTTTCTTTCTTCATCCTCTGTTTCTTTCTCTTCCTTTTCTTCTATATCATGTTCTTCATATTTCTCATGGTATCTCTTCTTTGTCTGCTTTTTTCCTGATTTCTGGAAATTCTTTTCTATTTTAGACTCATAGTATGCTTTAGCCAACTTGAATACCATTAGTAAAAATTCTGCAAAATCTAATTGTTTGTTGTGGTCTACATCAAGGATGTCCATGAAGACATCAGCAGTGTTGGTGTCATCTGGATTCTGTACAGAATGTATGCAGAAAGAGAGAATTCATTAGGCAGACTCATGTTATCAATCAAAAACTCAAATTCTATTTAGAGAATATAAATTTTTATTACTTAAATTTTAACCACATCTGGTGTTTCTTTCCTTAATTTGTTTTAGCTTATTGTGATTCATTGGATAACTAAAGGTAACAGACTAAAAGAAAGAAATCTTAAACACATATGGTGATGTGAAAATATTTGATGGTTAAGAAATTTTTTCTACTTGAAATATCAATATATTATAAAGCCCACAATTGAACTGTCTTTTCAGTTTGCTCTTTTATTTTGTATAATGTGGAGAGAATATAATGGAAGTCTAACTAATTGGTATTTATTTCTTTTCATTAAATATTTATATTATTGTTCTTCACAGAGGGGATGTGTTCGTATACACACTCTGTATGTGTTTGTATAATAGACATAAAGGATGAGAAATAAATTTATATGGTTTTATTGTTTAAGATATAGTTCACAAAAATTTGCAATAATCCTTTGTTAGATTATTAATGCATATTGCAGTGCTATACTCTTTAATCCTAGTGAATATCTTTACCTTCAGAATGGGGTGAAATTCCATTTCCAGAAGTTCCTTCAGCTCTTCTCTGCTCAGTGTGTCAGTGTCTTTGTCTGTTTTTGCATATTGTTGGAATAGGTCAATGATGGCAGTGATGTTTTCCAGAAGAGTAGACATCTTTTGTAAATAAGGCTGAACCTAGAAAGAAGAAATAAAAATGTATTCTTCTTGTATTCTTTTTCTTGGACATATCAATTATATTTCTTCATTTCACATTTTAAATATATATCTTCTCTTAAATAGTTCAGGTCTTAAAATGAAAGTTGACCACAAAAACTTTTCTTTACCATATGCATAGTGAGAATCAACACAGAGCTTGACTAAATGAGGAGCACTGCCAACTTCTTGGTCATGAATCCATTCACAGCAGGATTTAGATAGTCTCATTGTTCTCAGTTTGCTCTTTTCTTGATGATCTGCCTATTGCCCACTGCAGGATAGTGGAAAGGCTCACTGTTCCAAAGTAGGAAAATTTATTCATACTAATTTGCTGAAAATCAGTTCTTTAAAAGCAAATTTGCTAAGTGACCAGTTTGTTGAGAGACAATTTTTTTTTTGAAGCCAAGTGACTGAGACTATCAGTGAACATTCACTCAATTTAATTGCATTTTTCCCACCAACAATTTATGATAGTTTCAGAATTTTTAATTTGACATAATGACTTTAATAGCTTTTAATATTTTGTTGGTGTTGACTGGCTTGTATTTTATCACTTAAGGAATTACATATAAGAAATGTTCTATTTATCTTATTGGTGATCAAAAAATTACTAAGCATGTTAATAAATCTAAACAAATATTTGACTTATAATGTCTACCTTAGTAGTTATAAAACTAGACAGAACTAAAATACTGTAGGAACTAATAATGTGAAACACGTGAGTAGTAGTAAGAGCTGAAGCATTTATGGAGTTTGAATTGTTTATTAAGAGGAAATTGTCATTGATTAATATTTGGCATGATGACACATGTATTTAATACATTAATATGTAATCACTAACAGAATATAATAATTTATAACTTCTAAACCATTATAGAGGAAAATTTTTTAAAAAGTCACCAATTTAACAGAAGACAGGAAAAAAGAAATGAGCAAGCAGAAAAAAGGAAAGGTAAACAGAAAGTATAAAATAAAAGAGTAGTAGATTACATATAATTTTACTATTAATCACAATAAGAGTATTCTGTGTTTTAACTCTTAAAATGTTTACCACCCACGTTTTTTGCCTAGCTCTCTCAATTTTCTGTCTTTAAAACTGATTTTCATCAAATAACCTATGTTCTCCAAGTGGCTAAATACAGTGGTCAGTTCTTCTTCCTCATTGTCTTACTCAACATCTTGGTAATGTAAAATAACCATTCCTTCCTGCAAGGAATCTTTTGTTTATTGGCTCTCATGACACCACATTCTCATGATATTCCTTTTTCATATTGCTGTTCTTCCTCAGTATTCTTTGCTAGCCTCTCATCTTCTGCTCAGTTTCAAAAGGTTGGAAATCCCCATGGCTGTGTACTTGACTTTCTTTTACTTCTTCCTCTATTCTTCTTTTTCTTTCTCCTACTTCTCTTCTCCTCCTTCTTTCTCCTTCTCCTTCCTTCCTTCCTTCCTTCCTTCCTTCCTTCCTTCCTTCTTTCCTTCCTTCCTTCCTTCCTTCCTTCCTTCCTTCCTTCCTTCCTTCCTCCCTTTCTTCCTTCCTTCCTCCTTTTCCTCCTTCTCCTTTGTCTTCTCCTCTTCTTCTTCTTCTTTCTCCCTCCTCCTTTTTTTATTTAAAAAAAATTATCTCTACTCACCTTTCCTAGGCAATGTTATCTTGACTTCATATACCATCTTCCTCATGACTTTTTTTTCTTTCTTTCTCCTTTTCTTTCTTTCTTTCTTTCTTTCTTTCTTTCTTTCTTTCTTTCTTTCTTTCTTTCTTTCTTTAAACAGGGACAGAGAGAGAGTCAGAGAGAGGGACAGACAGGGACAGACAGACGGGAATGGAGAGAGGTGAGAAGCATCAATCATTAGTTTTTTGTTGCCATTGCAACACCTTAGTTGTTCATTGATCGCTTTCTCACATGTGCCTTGACCACGGGCCTTCAGTGGACCAAAGCAACCCCTTGCTGGAACCAGCGACCTTGGGTCCAAGCTGGCGAGCCTTTGCTCAAGCCAGATGGGCCCGCGCTCAAGCTGGCGAGCTCGGGGTCTCGAACCGGGGTCCTCCGCATCCCAGTCCGACGCTCTATCCACTGCGCCACCGCCTGGTCAGGCCCTCATGACTTTTAAATTGATACTTCCACAAATATCTTTTCCCTTGAGCTCTACACTCATTCAGTTGTGCTTTAATTTATTTAACAAATATCAAAGGATTAGGTACTCTTAAACTGTGGGATTATAGTAGTGAACTAGATAGATGAGGTGCCTATTCTTATGAAGACAGTAAACACACAAATGAATTAAAGAATTAGATATTGAGATGGGAAATATATACAAATAATTATCTGAATATATATAAATTCTATATATAATATCTATATATAAATAATCATGATGCTATCTAGAGTTTTGGAGGTATTTTAGACTAATCAGAGGTTTTGTGGTAAAGGAAACATTTGCATTTAAAATGAAAAACCAAGAAGAAACTAACCTTGTTGATTAATTGAAGAATTTGGGATAAAGGTAATTGTGCAATGTTTCTAACAAGGGAATCAACTTTTCATGTTTGCAATATATAAGAATATTCCTAAATAAGGTGATATAAGCACATTTTAATTTAGGTGTGATGGGAAGTCACCAGATCATCTAATATGATTCAGTTTTAAAAAGACCACTTTGTGCATTGACATACAAGGTTGTTTCAGAGCAATCTTTCATTGACAACAACTAGAAAGCTGGTGTGTGTATCTGTTGTGTTTGTGTGAGTGTGTGTAGGTGTCAGAATACTATCAAGATTGTGACATTTATTGATTTATATTCAGCTTGGAAGTGAAATATAGTATTGGAGGAGATTTTTAACTAATGAGATTTTCTAAAACTGATAAAAATTATCAAGGTATAGATTCAAAATATTTATGAACTACAAGCCGAAATATAAAAGAAAACCATACCTACATTTTGTGTTTAATTAGGAAAAAGACAACTGCTGGGCACTTAAAGAATGAGGAAATCTTTAAAATAGCTAAAGAAACATATATTATCATAAAAGGAACATCCATAAGACAGGCAGCTGGCTTTTAAAATAAAACCATGACAGCCAAATGACAGCAAAATATTCTCTTCATCTTTTTGAAGGAATATAAGTTCTATTCTAGAAGTACATACTCAGTAAAAGTATCCATCAAAAAGAACATTTAAGTAAAGATACTTTCAAGGAAGAAAACCAGAACCAATCACCAGCAGACCTGTTATAAATGAAATATTAAAGTATGAACCAAATTGAAAGCTCAGAAAGGCAAAAAGAATAAAGAAAAAGCCAAAGAGCAAATATGTGGGAAATCAAAATGGACATTGATTGCATAAAATCATCATCCTCATAATGGCTTTTAGAATTTAGGATAGATAGAATTAAGGTACATAACAATATCATATAAAGCTGGAGGGTTTAAATGGTGTTCAAGTATTGTAAGATATTTGAATGTTTGAGTTTGGTTGAAATATTTTTTTATTATACTTGGTAAGTCAGAGGCACATGCTCTTCTCTCTAGGGTAAGCATAAAAATAAGAGTAAGGAAATACATAATTAATAACGTAATATGTGGAAAATTAACTGACAAATATTTAATTCATCCAAAAATGTCAAGAAGAGAAAAGGAAATGTAAAACAGATGAGATGCTAGAAACCAAGTAGTAATATCGTAGATTTAAATTCAGTAGTATGGTAATAATAGTGAATATAAATGGACTAAATACTCTAAAAATAAAGATTGTCAGACTAAATTTAAAATAAATTTTATGCTGCCCACAAGAAACACACATTAAATATGACAAAGATGTTTGAAAGTAAGAAGATAGAAAAAGATTGTATTAATCTTTAAAACAATGCTGTTGTTACTATATTAATATTTATAGAATGGACTTGAAGGCCAAAAGAATTATTAGAAAAATATTTCATACCAATCAAAGGTCAATTCATCAGGAAGACATAAAAAATCTAAAATGATATGTATCTCAAAAGACATAAAACAAAAACTGACAGAATTATAAGGAGAACCAGACAAATCTATAATCAAATGGTATAAGCACATCCCTCTCAGCAACTGATAGAACAAGAAGACAAAAATTGTAAGGATATAGAAGATTTCCATAGTGACAACATGGATGGATCTGGAGAACATTATGCTAAGTGAAATAAGCCAGTCAGAGAAAAGCAAATACCATATGATTCCGCTTATATGTAGAATCTAATGAACAAAATGAACTAACAGCAAAATAGAAAGAGGCTCATAGATAGAGAATAGGCTGACAGTTGTTGGGAGGGTGAGCTGGATAAAGGAGGTGGAGACTGAGCAAAAAATGACAAAAAACACACAAAAACCCCACCCAGAAAAAATTCATGGATGTGGACAACAGTGTGGTGATTGCTGTGGCTAGAGGCACAGGTGGAAGAGGGTTTAGGGCAGTGGTTCTCAAACTATTTGAAGCTGGGGCACATTTAAAATCCTACAAATAATTGTAGGTGCACTATATACAAATTTATGAGAAATATGTTATAATAATTATGTCAAATACTAAAGAAAAAATATAAAGTCCAAGCGTGCTTTTATGGTAATTAAACAAAATAAATACAACAAAATTAAAATTATTTTGACATTACAAAACATTTTTCTGTTACATATTTTGAGTTATGCTTTTTAGAATTCACAAAAAAGAGGGGCTAAAAATAAAAAAACGACAAAAAAGTTATCTTTATATACATATACATACATTCTTAGTAAAACTTAGTAAATTCGTCAGGTCCCGGCATAAATGTGTTAAGTTTTTTCATTTTTATGTTTATGAGAAACATGAGCCTGATGTGTCCTAGTGATTTCTTCAATGTTTGGGCATATATTTGAAAGGCAAACTCTCATTTTCTCATCAATACGTTGAAGAATGCCTCTCTTTTTACTCTAAATTGTGTTGAGTGCAGAGAACCCCCACTATACATATCACCTTAACTTTACACCAAACAAAGGATAGAAGAAACTTGCCTCCAGTGTTTCTGGGGAACATGGAGGTAGTGTAAACAATCCAGCACCACAGCTTAACAGCCTTTTGCAACCTAATCAGGCAAGTGAGGTGGGTGGTTGGGCAGACTGTCAGCTTACAGCCAATTCCCCACACCTCTCTGCCCCAAAAATCTAAATTCCAAAAACTGTTGGTTTCTTGGTCCCCAACAGGCACATATTTTTCTGGAATACCATATGGCACACCTGGAAATTTTTCAGGGCACACCAGTGCACCCTGGCACACACTTTGAGAACCACTGGTTTAGGAGGTATAAATGATGACAGATGGAGACTTGACTTGGGGAGGGGGAGTTGAACACACAAAACATTATATAGAAGAGGTATTATAGCATTATGCACCTGAAACCTGTGTGATTTTGTTAGCCAATGTCATCCCAATATATAAAAAAGAATAATATATTAAGTTTGACTATTTAAAAAAGGATTTCCACAAAATTATTAATTGAAAACATTAAAATATATTGAACACTGTGCCTAACAACTTCAGAAAACATACCCTTTTGAGACAAGCATAAAACATTAAAAATTTACTTTATGCTGGTTCATAAAGCAAGTCTCAACACATTCTTTAAAAATTATTCATTTTAGAGAGAGAGAGGAGAGGGAGAGAGAGAGAGAGAGAGAGAGAGAGAGAGAGAAGGGGGAAGGAGAAGGAAGCCTCAACTCCCATATGTGCCTTGACCAGGCAAGCCCAGGGTTTCACACTGGTGATCTCAGCATTCCAGATCGGCGCTTTATCCACTGTGCCACCACAGGTCAGGCCTCAACAAATTTTTAAGGATTGAAATCGTGTACAGTTTGTTTTGTACCACATGGAATGAAGCTATAATTCACTAACAGAAAGATACACGGAGAAAAATCTCTCACTGTTTGGGATTTAAGCAATAATTTCTAAATAACCAGTGGGTCATTGAACAAATTACAATGGAGATTAGAAAATATTTTGAACTAAATGAAAATGAGAAAAACATAAAATAGCCAAACTTTGGGGACACATAAATTTCATGCCTAGTGAAAAACGTGTAGCTTAACTGCACATGTTAGGAAAAGGAGTCCAAAAAAAATCAATAAACTAAGCATACATCTTAAAAAATTTTTTTAAAGAAAATAATAAAAGAACTGATATTAATGAAATAGAATACAAATTTAGAAAACCGACAAAGCCAAGATGTTTGAAAAATCTAATAAGATTGATAAATCCTGAGAGATTAATCAAGAAAAGATTAAAAGAGCAAAGACATAAATAATGAATATTAGGAAAGTAAAAAGAGACATTGTTATAGATTTTACAGACATTAAAAAGATAAGAACATAGTATTCAAAAATTTATAGCATTAATTTGAAAATTTAAAGGTAATGGACACATTGCTAGAAAAATGCTTTTTACCAAATCAGAAACACAAGAAATAGAAAACATCAATGGTTCTCCTATCTTTATTAAAGAAAATGAATCTTAAATGAACTTCTAGAATGAAAGAGAATGTACAGGTCAGATTGCTTTACAGTACTGCTGAATATCATTTTATTTGTAAGACAGAAACACCTTTAACATCACACAAATGTTTCAGAGATGTGAAAAAGGGGAACATTCATTTTATGAATCCAGCATAACTTTAGTACCATAACCTCATACGGATATTATAAGAAACAAAATTTTCTTTCATAACTACAGGTGTAAAAATGATAGAATATAATAGTAAACTGAACCAGTGTTGTATAAAAAGAACATATACCCTAAATAAGTTATATTTCAAAAGTTCAAGTTGAATTTAACATTTTACAACTGATCTATTAACTACTCTAACAGAATAATAGGGGAAATTATATGAACCTCTTAATAGGTGCGAAAAAGCCACTTGATAAAATTCAACATTAATTTTGATTTATAAATAAATGAAGATATTATAGCAAACATCATACTTTAAGGTGAAATGTTGAAAGCTTTCTTCCCTGAATTTGGGGATGAGATTAGTATAACTGCTATCATCCTATTCAACATGTACTGAAGGTCCTAGCTAGAGCAACAAGTTATGAGAAAGAATTTAAAAAAATATTTGGGAAGGAAGTAACTAAACTGTCATTACTCACAGAATGATATGGTTTTTGCATGTGAAAAATAAACAGTGTTTTTGGATATAAGATAGACACAAAAATAAATTGTATTTCTATACAAAATTGATAAACAATTAGAAAATGAACAAGAAATGGTGATTTTTAGAGAAGCATGAGATTAATTAAAGAATTTTTAAATAAGTGGAAGATTATGCTTTGTTTATGAGTTGAAAGTCTCAGTATTGTTAAGATGTCAAATTGCCCCAAATTCATTAATAGATGCAATAAAATCTCACTTAGAATCCCTCAAAATTTAAAAGTAAAGATTGATCAAGTAATTTCTAAAATTTATATAGGGATATGGAGGCCCAAGATTAACCAAGACAACCTTGATAAAGACAGAGTTTGTGGACATACTAGAAGTCAAAGTATATTTTAAAGGAAAAAAGCATGGCATTGGTGCAAAATGAACAAATGGGACCATCAAAGGTAATATAGTCTCATATCTATAAACATTTGATTTATGACAATGATGGTGGTGCTATTCAGTGGGGAAAGCATAGTTTTTTTTTGAAACATGCTGATGTGTTAATTGGATTTCCATACAGAAAAATAAATTAATTCTTAGGTGGATTTTACATGTAAAAAAAAAAAAGGTAACATAGGAGAATATCTTCAAAACCTTGGGTAGAGAAATACTTCTTAAATAGAACTCAAAGGTATTAGTCATAAAGAGAAAAATTGAACTGTATTAAAAGTAGGAATGCCTGTTCATTTGAAGACCCTATTAAAAGACAAAAGAGAAATTCAAAGAGTGGGAGCATATATGCAGCAGATTTAACCAATAAAGGGCTCTTTGACATCAGTCTTAGTAATATTTTCTTGAATATGTATCCTTAGGCAAGGGAAAACAGAAGCAAAAATAAACAAATTGGACTACATAAAACTAAAAAAGCTTTTACACAGCAAAGGGAACCATCAATAAAATGATAATTTACTGAGGGGGAGAATATATCATTTGTAAATGATATATTCATAATGGGTTACTATGCAAATATATAAGGAACTTATACAGCTTAGCATAAAAAAACAAACAATACAATTAAAAAATAACCAAAGGATATGAATAAACATATCTCCAAAGAGCTTGCAGAGACAGCCAACAGACATATGAAAAGTTGTTTAATATCACTTATTGTCAGGGAAATGCAAATCAAAACCACAATGAAATACCATCTAACTCCTGTCAGAAGGGCTGTCATCAACAACTGTTGGCAAGGATGTGGAGAAAAGAGAAGCCTTGTACACTGTTGGTGGGATTGTAAATTAATGCATCCATTATGGAAAACAATATGGAGATTACTCAAAAAAAACTGAAATAGAGCTCTCATATGACACCGAAATATCACTTGGGTATTTATCTGAAGAAAACAGAAACACTAATTCTAAAAAATATATGTATCCCCTGTTCATTGCAGCATTACTTACAATAGCCAGGAAGATATGGAAGTACCCAAGGTGTTCATTGATAGATGAATGGATAAATAACATGGTACCTATATATAGTGAAGTATTACTCAGCCATAAAAAGGAACGAAATCTTACTATTTGCTTGCAACAACAGGAATTGATCTAGAACAGGGGTAGTCAACCTTTTTATACCTACCGCCCACTTTTGTATTTCTGTTAGTAGTAAAATTTTCTAACCGCCCACCATTCCACAGTAATGGTGATTTATAAAGTAGGGAAGTAACTTTACTTTATAAAATTTATAAAGCAGAGTTACAGCAAGTTAAAGCATATAATAATAATTACTTACCAAGTACTTTATGTCTGATTTTTGCTAAATTTGGCAGAATAAATCTTTATAAAACAACTTACTATAGTTAAATCTATCTTTTTATTTATACTTTGGTTGCTCCGCTACCGCCCATCATGAAAGCTGGAATGCCCACTACTGGGCGGTAGAGACCAGGTTGACTACCACTGATCTAGAAGGTATTATGCCAAGTGATACATGTCAGACAGAGAAAGACAAGTACCATATGCTTTCACTTATATGTGTAATCAAAAAATATATAAATGAATAAAACAAACGAAACAGAAACCAATCCAGAGATAGAGAATAAGCTGATGATTGCCAAAGGGGAAGATACAGGTGGATAGAAATAAAAAGATAGGGGTCATAGATAACATCTAGATTTTTGCTCCAGCAAAGAGTTATTTCTCACCATTTCTATTATTCCCATCAACTCGCATCTAAATCTGCATTCCATCCACTTCGTCTGTGACCCTTATGATCTTATTATCCTTTTATCCACTTAGCAGCCCAAAATGTTTTATAAACATACATTCAGTTCTGTTACTGCCCTTGCTTAATACTCACCAGTGACATCTCAAGTACTTAAAATGATATACAAACAAACGCTGCTATTCCCGTTTACATGATTGGCTCCTTTCTATTTCTCTGACATCACTATATACCTCTGTTCCTCTTGTTAAATTGCTCCAGGCACGCTAGCTTTTTCTTGGTCTTTAAAAAAGTTTACTTCTGCTTCAGCATCTTGCCCTTCACCTTGACTGGTTCCTTTTGTCATTAAGATCTCAACTCAAAAGATAATTCCCCAGAGAGGTCTTTCCTGGCCATTCCCTCCTCCCCCCTACATCTAAAGTTCTCTCCTCCTATTACTTTACTACATCACTCACTAATTTTTATTATAACTGTGTGAAAATTTATTTTGTTGTTTGTAACTGAAAGTCTCCCCTACTAAAATGTAACCTAAGAGCAGGGAGTTTGTTTTTCACTGCTGCATAATCAGCCAAGAGCAGTGCTTGGAAATAAATATAAAGTAGTTAATATATATTTGTTGAATGAATAAATAAATGGAAAAGACAACAAAATAAAGAGAGAATTGAGTAGCAACATAGAAAAATAATTATGCCTTCATTTTCCTTTCATGTTGAAATAAACTTTTAGTAACAGTTCCACTAAAAATAAAGAACCCCCTATATACAGAACTTTTTGCCTTAGTATTTGCACATCCAGATTTCCACCTTACTTAATGCCAAGTAGGCAAAGTTAGACGTATTTCCCCTTACTTACTTTTCTCACCAGAAGAGCAAGTAGGATATAGCCCAAAGGAGCTTGCTGGGTGCTGCAGTCTATGATAATGACCTTTATATAGCAGGTCTATCCAAGGAGGAGCTGTTCTCTGTAGGTTGGTCTGATTCATTTCTAACCAAACCCAGATCCACCCACATCTCCACCTCTATTTCTTTAGCGACATGTGTTTACTACTTAATTTCCTCACGTACTCATCTGTACTTGCTTCACTAAGTTTCAAAATGATATAAACCACATATATTGCAGATTTCATTGAAGGTTTTCTTTTTTTTAATTTTCTTTTTTATTTAGACAATTAAATTTAACAGGGTGATGATATTGGTCAACCAGAGTACATAGATTTAGAAAAAACATCTCCAGATCATTTGGACAGTTGATTATGCTGTATACCTATCACCCAAAGTCAAGTCATCTTCTGTCACTCTATACAGTATTCTGTTTCTCTTTAAGTGCCTCCTCTTCCCCTAACCCCCTCCCTCTCCACCTTTCCCTTTCTCCTGGTAACCACTGCACTTTTGTCCATGTCCATGAGTCTCAATATTTTGTCCCACCTATGTATGGAATCATACAGTTCTTAGCTTTTTCTGATTTACTTATTTCACTCAGTATGAAGACTTTCTTTGTGTGCAGGGTTCACGCCTACTACTTTTCTTTGTAAACCTCCACTTTAAATTGGTAGGTGCTTGAAAAATATCTATTGATAAATGCACTATCTTATTCTTGTCTCTTAAGGTGTAGAATACACATATATGAGAAACTTCAATTCAGTTTATGGTAGGAAGACACAAGCACCTACCTGCATGTCTCTTTTTATCTATAAATCCCATTACTGGGATGCTGAGAGAACTTGCAATGAGATGAATGTTCATCTAGAAATTATGATGGATGGAGAGAAAACAGGCAAATTGAATGTAACTTTTAAAAGAGCAAAAAATGAGCTCTTGAGGTAGAAGCAATGATCACTAGGAGCTAGCATGAGTTTATTAGGCACAAGTCATTATTCTATTTTAAAATTGTCTTCAAGATTATTACATTGTTGTATCAGAGACACGTTCCATGTTCTTCTCCTGAGAAAGCATCTGTATTTTCATATACATACAGGAGACTCTCTGACTGTTTTATGTTGAACCCTACAGCTTCATGTTATTTGTTTGTTTGTTTGTTTGTTTATGCATTTGACAGAGGTAGGGAGGGAGAGACAAGAACATTGAGCTACTCCTCTTTGTGCCCTGACCTGGGAATCAAATCAGGAACTTCCATGCTCCAACATGACGCTCCAGAGTTATCTGGCTGGGGCTCTATTTCATTGATTTTTTTTTTTTTTTTTTTTTTTTTTTTTTTTTTTTTTTTTTTAGAGAACAAGGAAGGGAGAGAGAGGGGAGAGGGAAGGGAAGCATTTGTTGTGCCACTCAGTCATGCATTCTTTGGTTGCTTCCCTTGTGTGCCCTGACCAGAGATTGAACCTGCAACTTTGTCATTTTGGGGCGATGCTCTTAACTGACAGAGCTAACCGACCAGGACCCCTACATATTCATTTTAATGTCTGTTATCTTAGTCTATACTGTTCAAATATTAACTCATTATCATGCCTTTAACAGTATTATCTTCCAAATGTCTACGTATTGGTTAATTATGTCCCCATCCACTGACTTTCTCAAGTTACACAAAGTCATTTTTTACTTCTCCTCATTCTTTATATCCCCTTAATCATGCCACATCATGTAAGCTGCACCTAGTCTTACATTCTTTACATATGGGCCCATTTCTCTATCTCCAGTGCTGCAATTTTAGTTCTAGACTTCACCATCTTTCAATTGAATATTTGTAAACAATGTCATAACTAACCCCTCTACTAGTAGGTTGCCTGATTCACCTTCTAATATTATCCTGTCATTTCCTAAATTGTTTTCTCCTTGCCTGTAGATTTCCAAACTCCTTTATTGACAAACAAGCCCCTTCACATTAGGCACAAATCTGTATCTTTCCAGCTGCTCATTTCTATTTTAAGAAAAATTCACTTTAGACAAATCAAAGTTCCTTGGATGAACCTTCTGTGGTCCACCACTGTTCAGAATATCTACATACTATTTGTACTACCTGCTGTGTCCCTCACCCTTACTTTCTCTTCATCTTTTAAGACCTATGATAATCATCACATTCTTCATAAAATCTTATCTGACATCTAAAGATAGAGTGCACCTCTCTCATGTACTCTGTTTATCTCTTTTGTAGCACTGGTGACATTTTATTCTAAGTATTTGTTTATGTCTCTGCACTCCTTCCAAATTGTGTTTCTGCTCACTCTGGTATTGACAGTGTTGCAGTCATTTTAGTGTCCTTGGGCCCTGTAACAGTTCATGGGATGGAAAAAATAAGAAATAAAATGGTTTGACATACCTTTTTTTTAGATCCAATCAGATAAAAATATGCTTAGATTTTAAAAACTTTGTTTAATACCTTCATTTCTACCCTTTTTAGACCATGACTTCTTTCTTTTGTGAACATTAATTAACATTTACAGAATTCAGGTATTCATTTTCTCCTCTTTTCTTCTTGGGATTGTCTTTGTGTGCATGTAGTTATTGTTTTAGTCTGTCTCTCACCATGCTGTAATAATAATAATGGTACTATGTTGCATGCCCATTATGTGCCAATAATGTATTAAGATTTTGCATGGATTGCTTATAATACTCAAAACAATGCTGTGAGGTCATTGTTATTATCCCTGTTTTCAAGATGAGGGCACTGATAGTGGTGGGGTGCTCAAGATTACCCAGTGAGTGAGTTACAGAACTGGGATCAATCTCAGGTGATCTGACTCCAACTCCCACATTATTTTCATTACACCATGTTGTACAGAATATGAACTTTTCTACTTTTCTGATAGCTTTCTTCATATTATTACTGTTTAAGAGTGGTTTCTCTCAAAGTGCACCAAGTCCTGGGTGTGTTTATCTGTCGGTATTATTGTAGGGGGCACAAAAAGGAAAGACCACAGAATGTAAGTGAGCTGGCAAAGGTGGAGTCAGAGAATGGCAAAGATGAGGTAATCTGGGATCTACCCTTTTTCAGCCTGGAGACCAAAATCTTACAGATTTATGTCAATATGGAGGGCAGTCTTTAATAGTCCACTCTAGGGCTATTTTCTTGACTATCTTATCATAATTATATTTTATCAGTAACTTGAGTGAAAATGTTGGCCAATGGCATATATTTTTAGGCTAGACCAAGGATTTGAAAAGATTTCAGCTTGTCATACCAAATATCTTAAATCTAATAAATTAATCTTACAGAAATAAAAGTAAAATTCTAACTGCATAAAGAATGGTAGAAGCAATGAATAAAAGAAGGTATTATGACAGAGACGGTGTGATGTAGTTGCTGAAAAGGTAATGCCATTGTGGGGTGCAAGAAAAGAAGTACATTAGCTAAACAAGATAGGTGGCGGTGTTCTTTACTTGGCATTTGTCAGATTGTTTCTGTGACTGTTCAGTTGATGACCACTTTTCAAAGGGATGTGGACAGTTGTTATCTGTTCTGAGTAAAATAAGTAGAATGATTAGGTAGATGAGTGGTAAAGGGAACTTGAGTGAGAAACAGATAGATGGGAGATAAATATCTGTCTCCAGTTATATGAATGACTGTTATATAGAAGCGAAATTATACTTGGGTTGTATAAAAAACTCATGCATGTGTAGAAACTGTTGGAAGCACATTAGGGGTTTGTACAAGGAAGAACTTTTTAATATCAGAACTGTCAAAACATGAAAATTGTTATCATTGGAGCTGATGCGTTCTTTGTCACTGCCTAGAGAAGTTTGAACTGGATGGGATATTGGCAATCAACTAGTCTAGCCTCCTCATATTGTAGTTCAGTGGTTCTTAACCTGGGTTCTATCGAACCCTAAGGGTTCGATGAGTCAGTCTCAGGGGTTCGGAGAAACCTCTGCGGCGGAGGCCAGAATAAAGTGATACCGTAATTTGTTGTGAGTTCATGCACTTTGTTGGTTTTGTTCTTTGAGCAAGGTGATGTTCATGCGAGGCTCATTTTGTGCACCAGTAAAAAAACATGTACCTATGTCTTGAATTTGGAAAAAAAAATCATATTTTATTTATCACTAAAGAAGGGTTCGGTGAATGCGCACATGAAGCTGGTGGGTTCGGTACCTCAAAAAAGGTTAAGAATCACTGTTGTAGTTGAAGATGAGTAGGTCTAATGTTGTGTGACTGATAAATCAGAGTCAGGACCCAGGCCTCTAACCCAAGACTTTTCATTCCAAATCCTCTTTGCATTGCCTCAGCTTACATCAGCTACCAGGAGATGAGCACAAGATGGGGATATTTAGGAGAGGAGGTAAGTAGAGGAATATTGGGTGGATGTCTTATAAATCTCTGTTTTAACCTGAGAGCTGTGATTCTATGTTTCAAGTAAATTTTTTGCCTTACTTTGATTCAGCTCAGCTCAGATGATGATTTGACAGTGCAGGTTAGTAATTGCAGGGGTAACAGGCAGTGGTAGAAATCAAATAATTTAACAGCTGGTTCTCTGCCTTAATGACCATTTTAAATATAAAGATGATATACTGAAAGGTAGTTTATTATTTCATGCATTTAATACTTAAATAAGAACAATAAAAGAGGTACACAAAATTGTTGGAAGAGTTTTAAAATATTAATGAAAAAAATATTAAATAATACCTGACAAAAAGCAATGAAACTGTTACTTAAGATATTTCTGCCTGACCTGTGGTGGCACAGTGGATAAAGCATTGACCTGGAATGTGTCAATAAAAAAGAGATTTCTGTATTGCTTCTTGATTGGCATCCTCATTTGCAATCTTTTTCACCTATGGATGGAATAAACATTACTATAGGCATTTTAAATACACTGTTGTGCAAATGAACATTAAAAAAGAGTAAGGAATATAAATTTGTGAATTCCACAATTGGGCAGCTGCTCAGGTGCCCACCTTAGAGAGAACCCTGATTACAAGTGCTATTTTAACAACCGGTTTACCAAACTCAACAAAAACTTAGGTATCCATTCTGCCAAACCCATGCAAACCAACTGAAGCCACCACTAGTAACAGGACTATCAATTCCACTTCATAATGCAAATAGGAGCGCAGCCCTTGGGTTTTCTTTTTCTTTTTTCTTTTCTTTTCTATTTTTAATTCAGTGAGAGGAGGGGAGACAGACTCCTCCTGCATGTGCCCTGACCAGAATCTATTGGCAAGCCCACTAGGGGGGCGATGCTCTGCCCATCTGGGGCATTGCTAAGCAACTGAGCTCTTCTTAGCACCTGAGGCAGAGGCTATGGAGCCATCCTCATTGCCTGGGGCCAACTTGCTCCAATCAAGCCATGGTTGTAGGAGGGGAAGAGAGAGAGAAAGAGAGAGAGAGAGAGAGAAGCGAGAGGGGGAGAAGCAGATGGACGCTTCTCCTATGTGCCGAGGAATCAAACCTGGGATATCCACACACTGGGCTGATGCTCTACCCCTGAGCCAACTGGCCAGGGTCTGCCCTTGGGTTTTCATGCCCCCTTGCTGCCAACAGAGCTGATCTGTCTAATATATTAACTTTTTATGTTCAGCATCCCAAAGGATTTTATTCTTTAAACCTTTAATATTAGTGTTCATTGAATAGTGAACTGAGGGATGCATCTTCTCTATCTTCAGAGAGAAGCTATTCTTTGTTTTATTGCAACGAGACAATGAAATGGTTTCAGATGTGTTTTGATATCTGCAGTTACATACTGTGGCTGCCAAGATTTGTTAAGGGGTGAAGAAAGCTCCCCTTTGTCAGGAGTAATTGAGAATTCACCTCTTATAGGATTGCATTTAAATCATTCGATTAGTTGTCCCTCCCTTTTTCTGTCCAGTGGCTGGCGAAACTTTAAGTTGCCATAAGGCTGTGGACTGGTGATGTGGGTCAGGTTGTCATGATTCAAAGGAACAACCCTTTGAGATGTGTGACTGAGGCTGTGGGAGTGAAGGGGAGTTGGAATTTGTGGTTAAATGATTTCCTAAAGGAGTTGTAGTCATCTTCTGGGAGGTACTGTTTTGGGGGTTGAAATTTTTCTAGGTTGAATATCCTCAGGGATTCCTTGGCACAGTTGTGGCTGAAGCTTCTGCTTAGTCATACAGTGGTGGAACAGTATCTGGGAAGGGTGCCTCCACTGGGAGCTTGTACTTGCCCAGACAGCAGTGAAGGAATTTAATGATGAACTCAGGGAAAATTTCAACTTGCCTATCATAATCTTAGAGCAGTGGTTCTTAACCTGGGTTCTATCGAACCCTAGGGGTTCGATGAGTTGGTCTCAGGGATTCGGAGAAGCCTCTGCTGCGGAGGCCAGAATAAAGTAATACCGTAATTTGTTGTGAGTTCATGCACTTTGTTGTTTTTGTTTTTTGAGCAAGGTGATGTTCATGCATGGCTCATTTTGTGCACTAGCAAAAAAACATATACCTATGTCTTGAATTTGGAAAAAAAATCATATTTTATTTATCACTAAAGAAGGGTTCGGTGAATGCGCACATGAAGCTGGTGGGTTCGGTACCTCAAAAAAGGTTAAGAACTACTACCTTAGAGTCTTCTTTCTTTAGACTCCTCTCCTCTCCTCCCCTCCCCTCCCCTTCCCTCTTTTCTCCTCTCTCCACCTCTCCTCTCCCCTCCCTCTCCTCCGCACCCCTCTTCTCCCTTCCTCTTCCCTCCCCTCCCCTCCCCTCCTCACCTCTCCTCTCCTCTCCTCTTCTCTCCTCTCTTCTCCTCTTTGTCTCTCTCTGTGTGTAACACATGTCATTTCAGCTTCCGCAGATGCAGAAGTGATTGGACACACAGAGACACAGCACACACAGTGAGAGTTTGTGTGAAACAGAATAGAGAAAATTACCATGAAAGTTAATCTTTTGAATAGTGGAGACATTCTTTCAATAAGGAAGTGCTTATATCAGTAAGCTATTATTTTTCTAATTCTTAAATGGTGGTTTGGTGAATCCCTCAGGTATAATTGCAGAGATGGCCAGAAGCAGTTTAGGGTGTGAAGGGAGTTACAGATGTGCAGTGCGTGTTATATTAAAGTTTTTACTAAGAATTAGAAACAAAAGCAATAACAAAAAATAATAGAATGAATAATAAAAAAGCAATAGATAACTCCATGTAGTCATGAAGTAAGCCTTCATAACTTACTTTTGAATGGTTATGAACATAAAGATTGTGAGATTTTTAGAGTGACCATATTAGCAATGACTAGTATCAGTAGTGAAAGATGAGCCAGTCACCGTTCTATGTCCCATAAGAACAATGAATTTTGGTGATAGTGGTGCAGCATTAGGAAGCTGGAGAAAAAAAGAATCTAGGAACATGTGAGGGCAGAGACATTATTGCTGTTCTGACTAGATTTACCAATGTCATCGTTCAGACAGGGTTTAGAATAGGCCAGTATTCCCAGGAGAATGTTGAAGATCAAGAGGGCTTGGAACTTGGAATAAGTTCCTACTCTTCTTTCTTACCTGTTCCCTTTGCATATAGGGACATCATTGACATATAGTTTAGAATGTACTCTGAAGTGACATTTTTGCAGGTATCTTAGGGAAGTTCCAATTAAGAGATAGGTCAGGGTATTAAGAGGTGAATGAGTTATTTATTCATTCAATAAGCATTTGTTGCCTGCTGACTTCTCACCAGTCATCATGCTTGTCACAAGGCTATCGATGAAGGAGACATGCTTCCTGTCCTCAAAGTGTTCATAATCTAATAAAGAAAGACAAATATAAACAAAATGATGTGTTACAATAAAGGTATTTATAAATTATTATGGAAGGACAGATGAGGAAGCAACTTGTTCACTTGTATTTAAAAATTACCCTCTAGTTTTCTTGAGGAATAATTCACAAGTATTATTATATATATTTAAAATGTACAATGTGATGATGATTTGATATATATTGTGGAATGATTACCAATATTAAGTTAATCACCTTATATAGTTAACTCTTTTAAAAATACACTACCAAAACTTTTAAGTATCCAATATTGTATTATTGACTTAGTCACTGTGCTTAACATTAGGTCCTCAGAACTTATTTTACTTATAATTGAAAACTTGTACTCTTTGACCTCCATTTACCCATTCCCCTTCTTCCCAGCTTCTAGGAGCCATGTTTCTATGAAATCGGCTCTTTTTTAGATTTCACATGTAAATGATACCATACAGTATTAGTTTTTCTCTGTCTCACTTAACAGGTTCATCCCTGTTATCATAAAAGGCAGGGTTTTACTTTTTTAAATTGATGAATACATTCCATTTAATAAATATGTTCTATAATATCTTTATCCAGTCATCTATTGAAGGGTATTTTGGTAGTTCCGTACTTACCTATGGTGAATAATGTTTCATTGAACACAGGAATGCCGATATCTCTTTGTGGTCATTGATTTCATTTTCTTAGTTGTATACATGTAGGAGTGGAATTGATGGATCATATGGCCATTCAATTTTTAATTATCTGAGGAATCTTCGTACTTTTTTCTAAAAAGGCTATTATCTGAGGAATCTTCGTACTTTTTTCTAAAAAGGCTATACCAATTCACATTCCTACAAGTAGTGAACAGGTATCCTTTTTATACCCATCTTCACAAACTCATTATTTCTTGTCTTTTTGTTAATGACCAAATAACCAGTGATACCTCACTGAAGTTTTGATTTGCACTTGCCTAATTATTATTATTTTTTAAAATTTATTTTATTTTTATTTTATTCATTTTAGAGAGGAGACACAGAATAAGAAAGAGAGAGAGAGAAAGAGAGAAAGGGGGGAGGAGCTGGAAGCATCAACTCCCATATGTGCCTTGACCAGACCAGTGCAGGGTTTTGAACTGGCGACCTCAGTGTTCCCAGGTCGACGCTTTATCCACTGCGCCACCACAGGTCAGGCTGCACTTGCCTAATTATTAGTGACATTTAGCACCTTTGTGTGTATGTATTGGCTATTTGTATGTCTTCTTTGCAAAAATATCTATTCATATCCTTTGCCTATTTTAATTTGATTATTTGTTTATTTTTGGTTATTGACTTGTATGAATTCTTTATGTATTTTTTTATATTAACCCCTTATCAGACATATGGCTTATACATATTTTCTCCTACTCTGTAGGTTGCCTTTTCAACTTACTGTTTTCTTTGCAGTTCATTTTAATTCATTCTCTATTTAGACAGACCATATGGAGGTGGTTTTGAGCTAAGATCTAAAGATTGCACTCATTGGATTGTGTGGGAAAGATGAGGAGGAGATGGAAAGGCCCATGAAAAGGGCTTGAAAGCCATGGTAAGTGAAGAGGATATTATCTTATTTACATTGGCTAGCAGCTGAAGAGTTTTTAAGTAGAAAAGTGGCAGGATCGGCTCATTTTTAGTTAAAATAACTGAACTAAGAATATGAAGGGGTGAATTGAGTTTTGATTCAGGCAAGGAGGTAGGTATTTTATAAAAAGGGAGGGGAGATAATGAGGTTTCACACAAAAGTGTTGCAGTGGGATTGGAGGTATTAGACATTCAACAGTAGAGCTGGCAGATACACTGGAGAGGGGGCTGAGGGAGGGCAAAGAACAAGAGTCAATAGTTTAGTTTTAGGAAGGGCAACCTCAGTAAAGTAGGATATGACTGGTGGAAAAGGAAATAATGGTGAAACTAAGAAAATGTAGATGGACAGATGGTGAGAAGTTGATATCAACAATATCAGTTAGTGGGGAGTAGGACCCTTGGATCATCCTTTAGGCCAGAATTTTTATTTATTTATTTATAATTATTTATTTATTTAGCAAGAAAGAAAGATAGAGAGAGAGAGACAGACAGACAGAGAGACAGGGACAGACAGATAGGATGGGGTAGATGAGAAGTATCAATTCATTATTATGGCACTTTAGTTGTTCACTGATTGCTTTCTCATATGTGCCTTGACCTGGAGGCTCCTGCTAAGCCAGTGACCCTTTCCTCAAGCCAGCAACCTTGGGCTCAAGCCAGTGACCTTGAGTTTCAAACCAGCGACCTTTGAATTCAAGCCAGTGACCATGGGGTCATGTCTATGATACCAGGCTCAAGCCAGTGATCCTGCACTCAAGCTGTTGAGCTCATGCTCAAGCTGAATGAGCCTGCACTCAAGCTGGTGACCTTGGGGTTTTGAACCTGGGTCCTCTGTTTCAGGTCAACACTCTATTCACTGTGCCACTGCCTGGTCAGGCTCAGGCCAGAATTTTAACTTGGGCAGTGGGAAAGGCTGAAAAACCAAGGGTAGTTCCTAACATGAAACACTCAGACACAAGGAACTAGGCAGAGACCTTGTTATCCTAACTGAGAAGGATCAAAACTAGGTTAACATAAGGGGTGACCTGATACTGATTCCTGAGCTTTGGGGAACTCTCATCTTAAACTTTTCCTGCTGAAGGTCAGTACTTATTCTGCCTGATGAAAATCTCACTAAACTTTCAGAACCAGGTGACCCTTGTATTTGCTCTCCATTCACTTTTTATCAACTTTATCTTCCCCTGTAAGCCTCTGGTTACTTAACCATCAAAATTCATCGCCTACACCCTGTAGATGAGGCAGATGTTTGCTCGATAATCTCCATGATTATTGAGGTAGTCTAGCTCCAGACTTTGAGTACACCACACCCCAGTCAGCCAGTATAATCATAGTGTGCACAGGTTCACTGTGTGGCCAAAAAGATTGCATAGTCTAATAGTCTGGGAACTGATGGGTTCATAAGGTGAACATCAGAACCACTTTAGAGTTAAAGTGGTATATTACCAACAATTTCTGCCAATAGAAAAGTGTAGAAACAATCATTTAGGACTCTGAAATACCTTAGGTCCAGAAGAATCACTGAGATCCAAGGCTCCAAAGTCCTTAAAGAATGACATAATGAGTCTAATGATGCTCTTTTTGTTAACTTCATAGTTGTTGATACTGGTGCTGATCTTGAGGTAGAAGCTCTCTTGCCCCAACATTTCTACTCGTTTATTAGCATCTCTTATAGTATGACCCAATTTCCTTCATTTCTTAGAGCCTTCCTTTCAAAGGATTTTTCTTATTTTAGGATATCCAGAATAATTGGGGTAAAGTGTCCCAGGCTTAGCTCAGGCATCTTTTTGTGCCATCTTCCAGTGTAGACTTTGAAACCAATGCGTTAGTCTGGAGCCAACATTTATTGTCTTGGGCTTCAGGATGACTTCCCTGCCATTTTGTGGCAGTTTTTGAGACGTTGAGGTAGTTGTGTTCTCAGTATTTGTTTAATCTTGTAATTTTATATATCCCTGATTCTTCCTCTTTAACTTATTTTATCATTTTTCTAATCAGTTACTTTCTCAAAGTATAGTCTGGCAGCATTTAATATATCTTTTTGCCTAAAGCAATTCATAGAAAACTATTTTCAGTTAGTTTTAGGGAATGGAATTAGTAATCCACAACTAATCTTTTAATTTTTTATAAAACTTCATCATCATATGAACCTATTAGGTGAGGTATATGAAATGGTTTTACTTAAATAACACAATGGTCACAATATTGGTGCCTTAATCTGTGCCAAGATAAAAAATTCATGGTAAAATGTTGAGAGCCCTGTCTCTGAAGTTTCACAGACTTGCCTTTGACTACAGGTTCCTCTAGTTACCACCATGCGACTTTGAGCAAATATCTTCACTGCTCTGATTCTGTTTGCTACTTTTAAAGTTAAGATAATAATACATACTGTGCCTGGTTGTAGAATGGATTAAATGAATCTTATGTCAATGGCCTGGCATTTTTCCTGGTATTATAGCAGGTGTTCAGTATATGTTAACTATTAGTAGTATACAGTATAATCATGAAACTACAGAATTCTTAAACCAAATGATGCACTCCTGTTCTTATTTAATTTTTACATATGTATGTGTTTTTTGAAGTACCACCATACTTTCTTCCATAATGGTTGTACTACTTTACATTCCCACCAACAGTGAATGAGGGTTTCTTTTTCTCCACAGCCTCTCCAACACTTGTTATTACCTGTCTTGTTGATAATAGCTAATCTAAAAGGCGTGAGGTGGTATCTCATTGTGGTTTTGATTTGCATTTCTCTAATAGCTAATGAAGATGAGCATCTTTTCATATATCTGTTGGCCATTTGCATTTCTTCCTGGGAGAGGTGTCTGTTCATGTCCTCTTCCCATTATTTTATTGGGTTGTTTGTTTGTTGAGTTTTATGAGTTCTTTGTATATTTTGGATATTAGGCCCTTATCTGAGCTCTTATTTCAAAATATCATCTCCCATTTAGTTGGCTATCTGTTTGTTTTGTTGTCAGTTTCTCTTGCTGTGCAGAAGTTTCTTAGTCTGATGTGGTCCTATTCATTTATCTTTGCCTTCACTTCCCTTGCCTTTGGAGTCAAATTCATAAAGTGCTCTTTATAACCAAGGTCCATGAGTTTAGTACCTATATTTTCTTCTATGTAATTTCTTGTCTCAGGTCTTATATTTAGGTCTTTGATCCATTTTGAATTAATTTTAGTACAAGGGGACAAACTGTAGTCGAGTTTCATTCTTTTGCATGTGGCTTTCCAGTTTTCCCAGCACCATTTGTTGAAGAGGCTTTCTTTTCTCCATTGTGTGTTGTTGGCCCCTGTATCAAAAACTATTTGATCATATATATGTGGTTTTATTTCTGGGCTTTCTATTCTGTTCCGTTGGTCTGAGTGTCTATTTTTCTGCCAATACCATGCTTATTTGATTGTTGTGGCTCTATAATATAATTTGAATTCAGGTATTGTAATGCCCCCAGCTTCGTTCTTTTTCCTTAGGATTGCTTTGGCTATTCGAGGTTTTTTATAGTTCCATATAAATCTGATAATTTTTTTCCATTTCTTTAAAAAATACCATTGGAATTTTGATGGGAATTGCATTGAATTTGTATATTGCTTTGGGTAATATGGTCATTTTGACTATATTTATTCTTTTTATCCAAGAACAAGAAATATTTTTCCATTTCATTGTATCTTTTTCGATTTCCCTTAATAAAGCTTTGTAGGTTTCATTATATAGGTCCTTTACATTCTTTGTTATGTTTATTCCTAGGTATTTTATTTTTTCTTTGTTGCAACCATGAAGGGGATTATTTTTTTGAGTTCATTTTCTAATGTTTCATTGTTGGCATATAGGAAGGCAATGGGCTTTTGTATATTAATTTTGTATCCTGCTACCTTACTATATTGGTTTATTGTTCCTAGTAATCTTTTTGTGGAGTCTTTGGGGTTTTCAATGTATAGGATCATATCATCTGCAAATAGTGAAAAAACCTTTACTTCATCTTTTCCAATACGAATGCTTTTTATTTCTTTTTCTTGTCTGATTGCTCTGGCTAGAACTTCCAGCACCACGTTAAATAAGAGTGGAGAGAGTGGAGAACCCTGTCTTGTTCCTGATTTAAGGGGAAAAGTCCTCAGTTTTATGCTATTTAATATAATGTTAACTGATGGTTTATCATAAATGGCCTTTATTATGTTGAGATATTTTTGTTCTATATCCATCTTGTTGAGGGTTTTAAACATAAATTGTGTTGTATTTTATCGAATGCCTTTTCTGTGTCTATTGATAAGATTATGTGGTTTTTGTTCTTTGTTTTGTTGATATGGTGTATTACGTTAACCGTTTTATGTATGTTGAACCATCCTTGTGATTCTGAGATGAATCCCACTTGATCATGATGTATTATTTTTTTAATATGTTGTTGTATTCGATTTGCTAATATTTTGTTTAGTATTTTAGTATCTATATTCAGTAGAGATATTGGTCTGTAGTTTTCTATTTTTGTGTTGTCCTTGCCAGGTTTTGGTATGAGGGTTATGTTGGCCTCATAAAATGTGTTTGGAAGTATTGCTTCTTTTTTAATTTTTTGGAAGACTTTGAGTAGAATAGGAACCAAGTCTTCTTTGAATGTTTGATAGAATTCACTAGTATAGCCGTCTGGCCCTGGACTTTTATTTTGGGGGAGGTTTTTAATAGTGTTTTTATTTCCTCCCTGCCTATTGGTCTGTTTAGGCTTTCTGCTTCTTCATGACTCAGTCTAGAAAGATTGTATTGTTCTAGGAATTTATCTATTTCTTCTAGATTATTGAATTTGGTGGCATATAGGTTTTCATAGTATTCAACAGTAATTCTTTGTATATCTGTGATATCTGTGGTGATTTCTTGTCTTTCATTCTGAATTTGTTTTTATGAGTCCTTTCTCTTTTTTCCTTGATGAGTCTTGCCAAGGTTTTGTCAATTTCTTCAATCTTTTCAAAGAACCAGCTCCTTGTTTTAATAATTTTTTCTATAGTTTTTCTGTTCTCTATTTCATTTATTTCTGCTCTGATTTTTATTATTTCTTTTATTCTGCTGGTTTTGAGTTGTCTTTGTTCTTCTTTTTCTAGTTCCTTAAGATTTGAAGTTAAGTGGCTTACTTGGGCTCTCTCTTGTTTGCTCATATAGGCCTGTATTGATATGAACTTCCCTCTTATTACTGCTTTTGCTGCATCCCAGAGATTCTGATATGTCATATTGTTATTTTAGTTTGTCAGTATGTATCTTTTGATCTCTGTGCTTATTTTTTCTTTGACCTTCTCATTTTTTAGAAGTATGTTGTTTAGTTTCCACATTTTTGTGGTTTTCTTTACCTCTTATTTGCAGTTGAATTCTAGTTTCAAGGCTTTATGATTAGAAACTATGCTTGGTATAATTTCAATCTTTCTGAATTTGCTGATGTTATTTTTGTGGCCCAACATATGGCCAATTCTTGAGAATGTTCCATGTACACTAGAGAAAAATGTGTACTCTAGCACTTTGGGATGAAATGTCCTGTTGATGTCTATCATATTAATATGTTCTAGTGTTTCATTTAAGGCCAATATTTCTTTATTGATTTTCTTTTTGGATGAACAATCTAGAGCTGTCAGCGGTGTATTGAGGTCTCCAAGTATGATTGTATTTTTGTCAGTTTTTGTTTTTAGGACAGTCAGTAGCTGTCTTATATATTTTGGTGCTCCTTGGTTTGGTGCATATATATTAAGAAGTGTTATGTCTTCTTGATTCAGTGTCCCCTTAATCATTTTGAAATGACCATTTTTGTCTCTGATTACGTTTGCTGTCTGATAGTCAGCATTGTTGGGTATGAGTATTGCTACCCCTGCTTTTTTTTGGATGTTATTTGCTTGGAATATTGTTTTCCAGCCTTTCACTTTGAATTTGTTTTTATTCTTGTTGCTTAAATGTGTTTTTTTGTAGGCAGCATGCAATTTGATTTTCTTTTTTAATCCATTCTGCTACTCTATGTCTTTTTATTGGTGAGTTCAATTCATTTACATTTAGTGTATATTGACATTTGAGGGTTTCCTATTGTCATTTTAAATATTGGTTTCTTTTAGTTTTGTATCTTGTTTGATTCTTCTCTTTTGTTTTTCTATCATTTGTTTTTGTTTGGTTGTAATCCATACTTTTTTCCTCTGTTGTTTTTTCAAGTCATGTGCTTTTGTGGTATTTTTTTCAGTGGTGGTTACCATTAAATAATAGAAAGGTACCTACCATGTTCATTGTAGTACGCTATCTTATGGGTGCTTCTGCACTCCATCCTCCTTTGCTACTGTTAAGCTTTGTCCTCTCTCCTTTATTGATTTCCTTGTCACAGTTTAAATTTAATTTTATTGTGTTCTTGGTGGAACTTTTACTTGTGGTTTTGTTTTGTTTTGTTTTATGTATCTGGTCGGAAAACCCCCTTTATTATTTCCTGAAGTGGGAGTTTTCTAGTGATAAATTCCCTCATCCTTTCTGTAACTGTGAATGTTTTTATTTCTCCTTCATGTTTGAAGGGTAACTTTGATGGGTATAGTATTCTTGGCTGGAAGTTCCTCTCTTTCAGAGCTTTAAATATTGGGGTCCACTCTATTCTACCTTGTAGGGTTTCTGCTGAGAAATCTGATGATAATCTAATAGGCCTTCCTTTATATGTTGTATTTTTTTTCCCCCTGGCTGCCTTGAGAATTTTTTCTTTGTCATTGATTTGTGCCAATTTCATTATGATGTGCCTTGGAGTAGGTTTGTTGGGGTTAAGATAACTTGGTGTTCTGTTTGCTTCTTGAATTCAAGGCTTTAGTTCTTTCCACAGGCTTGGGAAGTTCTCGTCTATTATTTGTTTGAATATGTTCTCCATTCCATTTTCTTTCATTTTTTCTGATATACCTATTATTCTTATGTTGCTCTTTTTGATAGAGTCAGACAATTTCTGTAGGACTTTCTTATTTTTTTTAATTCGTGAGTCTCTCTCTTCTTCTCTCTATTGTGCTTCTAGTTGCCTGTTTTCTATGTCACTAATTTTCCTTCTATCTGTCTTGTTTTACTAGCTAAGCTTGTTACCTCGTTTTTCAGTTTATGAATTGAGTTTTTCATCTGTTTGATTTGCTTTCATAGTTTCAATTTCCTTGGCAATATATTCTTTCTGTTCATTGAGTTGTTTTCTGAGCTCCCTAAATTGCCTTTCTGTGCTTTCTTGTATATTTCTGAGTATTTTTAGAATTTCTGTTTTAAATTCTGTCATTTAACTACAGGGTTTCCAATCTATTAAATTTTTTCTATAGATTTTTCCTCATCTATCTGTGCTACATCTTTGTATTTTGTATCCATGATATTCAATTTCCTTTTCCTTAATAGCATCTGAGGGTGGTTTTGTTAATCACACTAATAAGAATTGATAAATAACAAAACAAAAACATTTAAAACATTACTAAAAAATTAATAAAATAAAATAAAAAATAAATAAGAAATTTAAAAAATTAAAAAAATAAAATATTATTGTTTTTGAGAAAATACCATGAAAAACTGAGAATTGTATTGCACTAAATGGAACAAAAACTACTTAGAACAGAGGGCCTGAGTTGGGGAGAAGTGACAAGGGGGCAAAAAATGAGGTAAGGACCCACAAAAAGCTACAAGGAAAAAATTTGAAACAAGAATAAAATAATCTGTTTGTAAATGATGGTCAAATAAGAGATCTAGTGAAAGAGAAAGTAAGAAAACAAGAAAAAGAAAAAGAAAAAGGAAAATAAATACTATTGTGTTAAGTGGAACTAAAACTGCAAAGAATGGAGAGCCGGGGTTGGGGGGTATTCTAATGAGTTAAAAAGCAAAGTAAAAAGTACACAAAATGCCACAAAGAAAAAGTTTGAATTCAAAATAAAATAATTTGTTTGTGAGTGAGAATCGAATGAGAGAAAAAGTGGAAGAAAAAGAAGAAACCTAAAGAGAGGGAGAAAAAATAAAAAGAAATGAGAAAAGGAGAGAAAAAGAAAAAAAAAAGGAGAGAGTTAAGGTTTTTGGAATGTAACCCTCATAGAGAGAAAGAAAGAGAAAGAAATGAAAGGGAAATGTAACAGCTATGGGTAATGTAGTTCAAAATGAAAAGAAAAGAATAAGATGAAAACAGGATAATAGGATCAAGGTGGGAGAAAAAAATAAAGATAAATAAATGAAAGAAAAAAAAGGTGGAAAAATTTATAAGGACTGTGGATTATTCTTGATTTTGAGAGGTTATCTTCTTCCCTTTTCTTCTTCTCTCGCTTTTTGGTCAGTGGCAATGTACCCCAGGCTCTGCCCCTGTGGCACGCTTAGGTAGAGATTTGCAGGTGATGACATATACTAGGCCTTAGTTTCGTTGGTAGTCGGGGCTTGTTAGCATTTGCTGGCTCCAATAGTGGGAGAGTCCGTTTTCCTGGAGCCTCTCTCCAAGTCTCTTCTTCCTGAACCAGCAGCCTGGTGACATAGCTGTGAAGTTTCCCCAGCCACTGCCTGGATAGTAAGAGGCCCTAAGAGCTGCCAAATCTCCACTGTATTCCCACTCAACACAGGGCTCTGGGTAAGGCTTTGTCAGCCAGTGCCAACAGTGTAATCAGGCAGGGCTGGGAGCCAATTACTCTCAAGGTGTTTATGAGCCTCCGGGTGTGTCTAGTATGCCTCAGCACTCTGTGGGACCACTCTCCCCAGGCTTTTTGCACTTTGAAATCTGTATTGACTGGCAGGAAGATGCCCAAGTCACTGCCTGCAGAACAGGAGGTCTTAAAAGCTGTCAAGTCCCTCCTCCAGGTCCTTTCAGAGCACAGCCCTGAGTATAAAAGCTCTGCCAGCCAGAGCCACCAGCTTAAGTAGGTAGGGGGGCGAGTTGACTTCTATTCAGGCTCCTTTCTAAGTTTCCCCGGGTATGTCTAGTTAAATTTGCCTTAGCGTTCTGTGGGACTGCTCTCTGCAGGCTTCTCCCTTGTTAAGAAGCCTATAGCCTAGCCTGCCCAACTTCTGCAGTGTTCTCTGAGGTCTGTAGGAATGTGTTTTTTACACTGTATTGGCTAGCAGGAAGTTGCCCCAGCCACTGCGTGCAGAGCAAGAGGCCCTAAAAAATATCACGTCTCTCCATCGGATTCTGTTAGGTCACAGACCTGAGAAAGATCACCTTGTGAGCCACAGCCGCTGCCAGCGTAAGCCAGCTGGGCAGTGAGCAGACTGCAGGCTAAGCTAATTTCAGCAATTGGATTTGTGGATCTTCTCCAGAGACTGTCTGCAAGCTGCCTGCGTGCCCCTCCCCCACTTCCGTATTTTTCTTCCCAGGTAATGTTCTTTGTTAGCTTGTATGGCTGACGGAGGCGCCCCACCTGGAGAGGTCCAGGCATCTGGAAGCCAGGTTACATGTACTCCCCATCCCCACGTGCTGTTGTTCGGGGAGCAAGGAATACACCGAGACTCTGGCTGCAGCCCACGCAGAGGACTGCTGCTTCAGTCTCCGACCCTACCCCTCTGTCCGGGAATGCAAAGTGGGTGCCCAAGCCCGGGGCGCTAGGAGGAACCATTCGTACACTGTCCGCGCTCGCCAAGCAGGATATCAGGAGTAAACAAGGCAACTGCTCGCCCACTTCTGCCGGGGTCTGCCACTGGCATTAGCTCCCGCTCTGTATGTGTTGAGCCGCGGGAACACTCTCACCCCAGCTTGAACATCTCTAGCCCGGCTTTTATCCACGCCCCAGCCCTCACTTTATATCAGTTCTAAGTGAAAGCAGTCCTTGCTCAGGTCAGTGAGGAAGGCGGAGTGCTTCCTTCTCCATCTTATTTCCCTCAGAATAGATTATACATTTAGCTATCATTTCACCCAATCGTACCTTCATTTGGTGTATGTGTATTTCAGATGCTCCTGGGATTGTTTTTCTGTCTCTAGTTGTTGAGTTGTTAAAATTTTGGGGAGAGGTATCAGAAGCCCTCCTCACAGAACCATTTCTCTGACGTCACTCCGTAGTCTTAATATCTAGTAAGACAAATACCTCCTCTTTGCTCTTCTTTTGAAATGTTGGTTTATGGATTTTTATTCTTCCATAAAAATTTTAGATTAAGGTAATCACCTTTCTCAAAATATTTAACAAAAATATTTTGGGGTATTTGTGACTGTGTTGAATTTATAGATCAATTTTCTAGATTAATTAGGGATGATATATTTATTATATTTTTAGTTTAATAACTTTTTATTTTTCAATTACAGTTGACATATAATATTATATTAGTTTCAGGTGTACCCCCAGTGATTAGACATTACACCGGGGAACAAAATTTTTGTTGCATCCACAAAAACACTTGTTCTTAACTAATCTGAGTGTGCTGATCTCAAATCTGACATTAGCTTTTCCCTCTAAGGTACATGTTTTTTTGCAATTCAAGATTTTAGGCTTTCATTTTATTGTAAAATTTTCAACATTTAGTTTAACATAATGAAGTAGAATGTCTTCTTGGGCATCATCTTTGTGAAAATATAATAATTTATATAATGCAGTAAATATACTAATACACTAAAAGATATGACTGCATCAGAATTTGTCTACAATTTCAAAATAAAACATATTAAAACACTTATTTTAATCATAAGATTTGTGCAAAACTTATTTAAATTTTCTTTAGGCAAAAATTTGCATTTGTAGCTCTTGTGTTTGTGTACTTATTGAGGACAATCTTGTTTGATGTTCCAGCAGTAGTCTGCTCATCACTAACAGCTCCAAGATTTTTGGGGAACTTATCAAGGTGACTGTTCAGGAAGTAAATCTTAATGCTCATGTTCCATCCAATTTCACGGAAAGCCAACAGCATCCATTGAACTAGAAATTCATAGTTTTCTGCTTTTTTTTGTTTCCAAGGAAGTTCTTTGTAACTGCCACAAAAGACTGTCATGCTGCTTTCTTCTCCTTATTCATCTTCCTGGCAAATTCTTCATCACGTATGAGGGTTTGAATTTGAGGTCCATCAAATACACCTGCTTTTATCTTCTCAAAAGACAAGGCTGGAAAAGCAGAAATAATATGTTGAAAGCATTCACCTTCTCTATTCAAAGCCTGAACAAACTGCTTTATTAAGCCAAGTTTGATGTGAAATGGGAAAAAAATGATCCCATCTCAATTAACTACAGGTTCGTTCACAATATTCTCATCCCTCCATCCAGAGCTTCATGTTTCTGCCACACCTTCTGTGTCCAGTGTTTCTCCCGAGCTCAGCTGTTTCACAAACACAGAAAGCAAGGATACTTCATGAAACTTCTCTGCTGTCCTAGCAGGAAATTGACCATTTTAAGATCCACACAAATGATCCAGTTATGCTCCTCATACTTCAGAAAGTCGAGGACAATTTTTATGTCATTGTAATCTTCTCACAGATGAGTTGAATAACCAATTGGAACCGCTGCATAAACATTACTGTTGTGTAGGAAAACACATTTCAGACTCCTTTTTGAGCTGTCAAGAAATAGCCACCATTCTGTTGGACTATAAGTGGTAACACATAACTGGCTGAGAAGACTACTGATATCATGACAGTGAACAAAATGTTTGTCTTCAGAAAAAAAGTACACAAAAATTTGTTCACGCTTGCTGAAATGGGATATTGTAGCTGACTGGTGAAATACGTTCTTTTCTTGAAGCCTGGAGGCTAATAACTCAGCTGCTGTCTTTGATAGGCCCAAGTCCTTTCCTAAGTCATTCAATTCTGGTTGGCTAAACTGCTGACGGGTTAATGACTGGTAGGCATCAGAAGAAGACCCTTCAGATTCTACAACCATTTCCTCAGGCATCTTATCAAAATACACTTGATCACCATGTTTACTTTCTTTGTCCTTAGAAGAAATAAAACCGTTGAAAACTGGAACCAGCAGTGTCTCAGAGTGTGGGATAGGTCGTATTGCTGAAGGAATATTGGGATATGTGATCATATGCTGTTTTTTCTTGCCGATGCCCTTTGTATGGATCAGATAGAAATAACAGTCACTGCTGTGGTCCTTAGTTTTACACCAAACCATGGGCATACCAAAAGGCATTTCTTTGCGTTTTCCTTTTGTCCAGTCACGAAGCATTTCCTCACAATTATGACACACAATATGAGGAGTCCAATTCTTGTCTTGATCGCCAAGGGGAACTTGAAAATAGGCAATATAGGCACATGTCACAAATGATGAAATATTGCGCCTTTGATGTTGAAGTGTGTAACAGCCACATATATAACAGAAGGTGTTAGGACTATTCTTACATTGACGCCTACTTGAAGAAGCCATGATTCAATCTTAAAACAAAATAAGAGGGTGTTTTTATCACATAATAATTTTTTACATTTAAAAACCACTACAATTATGTAAAATTGATGTTTGTAAAACATTAATTGCTTGTGGTTATGTTCAATCCAAGAGTCGTTATTCGTTAACTTTAATTTCAAAACCAATGCATGTCATTAACTGTAACAAAAATAAATTAAAATTGCATAAAAACTAGAGCATGCAATAAGAAACAGATTTCAGATTTGGAATCAGTGATGCAGATATATGTAGAAACAGTTCTAAAACCTCATGCAGCAGAAAAGGAAAAAAAAAATTTTTTTTATCCAATTATATCTATGAGTCTTTAAGGATAAGAGGAATATAGCATAAATATATTGGGATTCTAATAAGTGTGTTTTTTAAAATTAGATTTATAGTTTTAGGCCATGTTAATTGACTCTCTACAGTAAGAAATGATTAGTAGACTTTTATTTCCTCTCCCTCCTTTTCTTTCCCTTCCTTCCTTCCTGCCTGCCTGCCTTCCTTCCTCCCTCCCTCCCTCCCTCCCTTCCTTCCTTCCTTCCTGTCTTTTTTTTTACAGGGACCGAAAGAGAGTCAGAGAGAGGGATAGATAGGGACAGACAGACAGGAACGGAGAGAAATGAGAAGCATTAATCATCAGTTTTTTGTTGTGACACCTTAGTTGTTCATTGATTGCTTTCTCAAAGGTGCTTTGACCTTGGGCCTTCAGCAGACCAAGTAACCCCTTGCTCGAGCCAGCAACCTTGGGTCCAAGCTGGTGAGCTTTTTGCTCAAGCCAGATGTGTCCATGTTCAAGCTGGCGACCTCAGGGTCTCGAACCTGGGTCCTCCGCATCCCAGTCTGACGCTCTATCCTCTGCACCACCGCCTGGTCAAGCTCATTTATTTTATTCTGTTTTTAAATTTAAAAACTTTTATTTGTAATTATAGTTTACATACAATACTCTTGCCCATTTTGATGGACAGTTTTACTTTGGAGTTTTTGAAAAGCATTTCTATTATTTTCTATATTCAAAATTCTTTCCAATTTTTGACAATATATTCTCCATTTTTGAGTATTTTAATGAATGTTGTAATGCCGGTGGCTGAGGACAGGCAGGTTCACATTGTATTCGGGCAGACAGTAGAGAAACTGTGGAGCCGGAAAGTGTTGAGCCATTCCCATTCACTAGAGTCTCACAATGGTGGATGAGCAAGCAAGAAGGGGAAAACCACTTCACAGGTAAACAAACAGAAAAATGGCCCCTCACAATGGCGGGTGGGCAGGCAATCCACAATCCACCCTGAGGGCAATCACCCATAGCCTTACATAGATTATATACATATGGCGCTGTCACATGCTCATGCATCAATTAGGCAAAGTGCAAGTGAGCAAACCTAACACAGCCATTTCCCCAACAAATGTCTGCATTTCCTATATTTAAGTTTAAGAAGTTTTTTTCATGAATGCAGCTTCTGGAAGATTTCGATAGTCCTAAAATACATTCTGGTTAAATATAAAAGGTTCATCATCAGTAATTTGTAGTGATTTGGCTGTTCAAAGGTACTTTTCTTTTCAGCAAATGACATATCCTATGAATGAGTAATGAGAATCATTAGCAAGAATTGCTTACATTTAAGTACTTGACAAAAAGATATTCTTAGCCTTCAGAATATCAAACTGATGGTGTCTTTTTTTCTTTGTCTTCTGAAAGCCCTTCCAAATCAGTGTGAAGAAATTAAATAAGAATGTTTATTGTTTTCTATGCTATTCTAAATTATATATATACATACATATATATGTATATATATACATATATATATGTGTGTGTGTGTATGTATGTGTATATATATATATATATATATATATATATATATATATATATATATATATATATATTGCATTCAGAGTCTCTCAATAGAGACCTGAAATACCCTATTTTAATGTCATACTTTATCCTTAACAGAAATGGGTACAAATCAGGGAAATACCTTGATCAATCATTGAAGCATCTATAAAACTAATATCTAAGTGATTCCTTTGGTATTGGAGAGGATTTTATGACTTCAGGTTATGTATGATGAACCCATATGGGTTGGGTAATTGGTATGCTTTTATTTTGTTTAAGTGAAAGAAGGACTGAAATATAATTATAGCACATGTTCTTAGAAAAAATTCTAGGAATGAATACATATAGAAGTTGAGGATTTTGGAAAGTGATTTTGTTAAGACTGTCCAGGTCTGTCCACTTATCTAAGTGAATAAAGCTGGCTTCAGTGTGGGAGGCATTCACAAATGATGGGAGCTCTGATGAGCTGACTCACATGTGTCCAGTCCAAAGTGAGATCACAACTACAGATCTTGCTGGTTGTTCAGTGTGGTGTTGCCCCGGGGGTGCTGGATATTTGGCCTAAGAAAAAACAGAAATCTAAGAACTTTTTTATTTTATGTCATCTACCAATTTCTTTTTAAATATTTAAAATAATGTGTATTTTATTTTATTTTTAATGTTTTTTTATTTTTTATTTATTCATTTTAGAGAGGAGAATGAGTGAATGAGAGAGAGAGAGAAAGTGGGGAGGAGCAGGAAGCATCAACTTCCACATGTGTCTTAACCAGACAAGTGCAGGGTTTTGAACCAGTGACCTCAGTGTTCCAGGTCGAGGCTTTATCCACTGAGCCACCACAGGTCAGGCATAATGTGTATTTTAAATAGTGTGAATCAGTAGTATGTTGAGCTAATGAATGGCATTAATAGACTAGTGATGGCCTACTAGTCACTTTTGAACTTCTAGGCTACTGTATATGACCAATGGCCTAAACCAAATTTTATACTATATAAAGAAAGTACCAACAAATTTCACTTTCTCCTCGAAGTCTCTTTTTTTTTTATGTTGGGAACTGTATGGCCAGTAGTCGCGGCCACCATCACAGCCGCCTGGCCCACAAGGGTTTGCATTTGATTCGGATAGTCGGTAATGAAACAATGGAGACAAGAACTGGTGAGCCATCAGCTTTAATCCTAGCTTGCACCCAGCAGGCAAGTAAAAACACACACGGGGCTCCAAAACCCACTCATTCAGTGCTCACAGAGCTACAGACTTATCTGAGTTTTCTAGCATCAAAGGTTTCTAGCTCACCAGACTGTTTCCCATCTCCTTCTCTTTGCACAAACTGGCTTCTTCCTCAGCACTCTGACATCTTGGCTGCTTCTCCTCTTCTCCACGTGGCCTCAATCTGCTCTCCTTTCTAATGCTAACCTCAGGAACCAAGAGAGAGCAAGCTACCAGTCAGCCCCACTTTATAGTGTAGAAATCCAAACCTTTAATCCAATCTACAAACAAGAAAGTCTCTGACACAAAGCCGCTCATCCGAGGCACAACGGGATTCCTCGTGAGAGTGCACCACCCTACATCATGCAATCAGTCAAGGGTGTGGTGAAAAGCTTAGTCTTAAAACTAAGCCTTAGGCTATAACGACCCGGCCTGCTTACAGCCTGTCCCCCACACCCAATAATATAATTACGCCCATCCCAAGCATAAGGGCAAATAATATCACCTGGGTGACAGGCTTCCATGTGGGCAGCGCCATCTTTAACAAAATGAGCATAATATATTTTATCTACCCAACAGGGACCAAAAAGCCAACAGGGTTTTTTCAGTTGAAATTTTGGGGGGACAGAGGTGTGGGGAACTGGCTGTAAGCTGACAGTCTGCCCAACCCCCCACCTCACTTGCCTGATTAGTTTACTAAAAGCTATAGAGCTGTGGTGCTAGATTGTTTACACTCATCTTACTTCCCATGTCTCCCAGAAAGACTGGAGGCAAGTTTCTTCTATCCTCTGTTTTGTGTAACCTTAAGATGTTAAGTTTGGTGGGCGTTTTTGGCACTTGTTAAAAGTCTTAGGTTGCCTTGTGTTGGGCAGATAAAATATATTATGCCCACTTTGTTAAAGATGGCGCTGCCCACATGGAAGTTCATTGATATTAATGTGTGTTCTGGGACAGGCTGTGGGCAGGCCGGGTCGTTATAGCCTAAGGCTTAGTTTTTTTTTGTTTTTTTTTTATATATATTTTATTATTATTAATTTTAATGGGGTGACACCAATAAGTCAGGATACATATGTACAATGAAAACATCTCCAGGTTATCTTATCATTCAATTGTGTTGCATACCCGTCACCAAAAGTCAAATTGTCCCCTGTCACCTTCTATCTGGTTTTCCCTGGGTCCCTCCCCTCCTCCTTATCCCACCCTTCCCTCCCTCCCCCCACCCCATAACCACCACTCTCTTGTCCATGTCTCATAGTCTCACTTTTATGTCCCACCTATGTATGAAATCATGATGTTCTCAGTTTTTCTTTTTTTCTGATTTACTTATTTCACTCCGTATAATGTTATCAAGGACCATCCATTTTGTTGTAAATGATCCGATGTCATCATTTCTTATGGCTGAGTAGTATTCCATAGTATATATGTACCAAAGCTTTTAAATCCACTCGTCTTCTGATGGACACTTGGGCTATTAACAGATCTTCGCTATTGTGAACAATGCTGCCAGGAACATGGGGGTGCATTTCTTCTTTTTGAACAGTGCTATGGTGTTCTTAGGGTATATTCCTATAAATGGTATAGCTGGGTCAAAAGACAGTTCGATTTTTAATTTTTTGAGGAATCTCCAAACTGTTTTCCACAGTGGCTGCACCAGTTTGCATTCCCACCAGCAGTGCAGAAGGGTTCCCTTTTCTCCACATCCTCGCCAGCACTTATTCTGTGTTGTTTTGCTGATGAGTGCCATTCTGACTGGTGTGAGGTGATATCTCATTGTGGTTTTAATTTGCATTTCTCTAATGATTAGTGATGTTGAGCATTTTTTCATATGCCTATTGGCCATCTGTATGTCCTCTTTGGAGAAATTTCTATTCATTTCTTTTGCCCATTTTTTGATTGGGTTGTTTGTCTTCCTGTTGTTGAGTTTTATGAGTTCTTTATAAATTTTAGTTATTAACCCCTTATCAGAAGTGCTGTCAAATATGTTCTCCCATTGTGTGGTTTGTCTTTTTATTCTGTTCTTATTGTCTTTAGCTGTGCAAAAACTTTTTAGTTTGATATAGTCCCATTTGTTTATCCTGCCTTTTATTTCATTTGCCCGTGGAGATAAATCGGCAAATATATTGCTGCTACAGATGTCAGAGAGCTTGCTGCCTATGTTTTCTTCTAAGATGCTTATGGTTTCACGGCTTACATTTAAGTCTTTTATCCACTTTGAGTTTGTTTTTGTGAATGATGTAAGTTGATGGTCTAGTTTCATTTTTTTTCAGGTAGATGTCCAATTTTCCCAACACCATTTGTTAAAGAGGCTGTCTTTACTCCATTGTATGTTCTTTCCTCCTTTGTCAAATATCAGTTGTCCATAAAGCTGTGGGTTTATTTCTGGGTCCTCTGTTCTGTTCCATTGATCTATGTGCCTGTTCTTATGCCAGTACCAGGCTGTCTTGAGTATAATGGCCTTAGAGTAAACCTTGATATCTGGAAGAGTGATACCTCCTGCTTTATTTTTTCTTTTTAAGATTGCTGATGCTATTCGTGTTCTTTTTTGGTTCCATATAAATTTTTGGCATATGTGTTCTATATCTTTGAAGTATGTCATTGGTATTTTTTTTTTAATTTTTACTTTATTCATTTTAGAGAGGAGACACACACACACACACAAACACACACACACACACACAGAGAGGGGGGGGGGAGGAGCTGGAAGCATCATCTCCCATATGTGCCTTGACCAGACCAGTGCAGGGTTTTGAACTGGCGACCTCAGTGTTCCCAGGTCGATGCTTTATCCACTGCGCCACCACAGGTCAGGCTGTCATTGGTATTTTAATTGGTATTGCATTGAATTTATAAATTGCTTTGGGTAATATAGACATTTTAATGATGTTTATTCTTCCTAGCCATGAGCACGGTATATGCTTCCACTTGTTTGTATCCTCCTTGATTTCTTTTATCAATGTTTTATAATTTACCGAGTACAAGTCCTTAACCTCCTTGGATAAATTTACTCCTAGGTACTTTATTTTTTTGGCTGCAATAGTGAAGGGGATTGTTTCATTAATTTCTTTTGCTGACAGTTCATTGTTAGTATATAGAAATGCCTCTGATTTCTGAGAATTAATTTTATATCTAGCCACCTTGCTGAATTCATTTATAAGGTCCAGTAGTTTTTTGACTGAGGCTTTAGGGTTCAATATACAATATCATATCATCTGCAAATAGTGACAGTTTTACTTCTTCTTTTCCAATTTGGATGCCTTTTATTTCTTCTTCTTGTCTGATTGCTGTAGCTAGGACTTCCAGAACTATGTTGAATAAGAGTGGTGAAAGGGGGCAACCATGCCTGGTTCCTGATCTTAAGGGGATTGCTTTTAATTTTTGTCCATGTAGTATGATGTTTGCTGTGGGTTTGTCGTAGATGGCCTTTATCATGTTAAGGAATGTTCCCTGTATTCCCACTTTACTGAGAGTTTTGAGCATGAATGGGTGCTGGATTTTATCAAATGCCTTTTCTGCATCTATTGAAATTATCATGTGATTTTTGTCCTTCCTTTTGTTTATGTGATGAATCACATTGATTGATTTGCGAATATTGAACCAGCCTTGCCTCTCCAGAATAAATCCCACTTGATCATGGTGTATGATTTTTTTCATATATTGCTGGATCCGGTTGGCTAATATTTTGTTGAGAATTTTAGCGTCTAAATTCATCAGGGATTTAGGCCTATAATTTTCTTTCTTTGTGTTGTCTTTGCCCGGCTTTGGGATCAGAATTATGCTCGCCTCATAAAAGGAGTTTGGAATTCTTCCTTCCTCTTGAATTTCTTGAAATAGCTTGCGGAGGATAGGAATTAGTTCTTCTTTGAATTTTTGATAGAATTCACTTATGAAGCCATCAGGCCCAGGACTTTTCTTTTTTGGGAGTTTTATGATAACTGTTTCTATCTCATTTGTTCTAATTGGTCTGTTTAGGTGTTCTGATTCTTCCAGATTGATTTTTGGAAGGTTATATGATTCAAGAAATTTGTCCATTTCACCAAGATTGTCTAATTTTTTGGCATATAGTTCTTCATAGTATTTTCTTACAATGCTTTGTATTTCTGTTGTGTCAGTTGTTATTTCTCCACTCTCCTTTCTAATTTTATTTATTTGAGTCCTCTATGTCCAAAAAAAATTTCTTGGTGATTCTAGTTAAAGGTTCATCAATCTTGTTTACCTTTTCAAAGAACCAGCTTCTGGTTTCATTGATCCTCTGTATTGTTTCCTTAGCCTCTATGTCATTTATTTCTGCTCTGATCTTTATTATTTCCTTTCTTCTACTTGTCCTGGGTTTTATTTGCTGTTGTTTTTCTAGTTCTTTTAGATGCAGGGTCAGGTTGCTTATTTGAGCTTTTTCTAACTTCTTATGATATGCCTGTAGTGCAATGAACTTCCCTCTCAGAACTGCTTTTGCTGTGCCCCATAAATTTTGAGTTGATGTATGCTCATTGTCATTTGTTTCTAGAAACTCTATTATTTCTTCTTTGATCTTATTGTTAATCCATTCATTATTTAATATCATGCTATTTAGTTTTCAAGTGTGAGTATTTTCCAGTTTTTCTTTTGTGGTTAATTTCTAGTTTCATGGCATTGTGATCAGAGAAAATGCTTGATATGATTTCAATCTTCTTAAATTTATTGAGACCATTTTTGTGTCCTAACATGTGGTCTATCCTAGAAAACGTACCCTGAGCACTTGAGAAGAATGTATATTCTACTGCTTTAGGGTGAAAAGTTCTGAAGATATCTATTAAATCAAGTTGATCTAGTGTCTCCTTTAAGTCTGCTGTTTCTTTATTAATTTTCTTTCTTGAGGATCTATCCAGTGTTGTTAGAGGGGTATTGAAATCCCCTACTATGATAGTATTGCTGTTAATCTCGCCCTTTATATCCATCAAAGTCTGCTTTATGTATGTCGGGGCTCCTATATTTGGTGCATAGATATTTATAATAGTTATATCTTCCTGTTGAATTGTTCCCTTTATCATTATGTAGTGTCCTTCTTTATCTCTTACTACAGCCTTTGTTTTAAAGTCCATTTTGTCAGATATAAGTACTGCTACCCCAGCTTTTTTTTTCATTTCCATTTGCATGAAATATTTTTTTCCATCCTTTTACCTTCAGTCTATGTGCATCTTTTGTTTTAAGGTATGTCTCTTGTAGACAGCGTATGTATGGGTCCTGTTTCTTTATCCATACAGCTACCCTATGTCTTTTGATTGGAACATTTAATCCATTTACATTTAAGGTTATTATTGATATGTAGTTGTTTATTGCCATTTTATTCTTTAAAGTTGTATTCTTCTTTTGCTCTATTCTTTCCTTTCTTTAAACTGTTCACAACAAGCTCCTTAGTATCTCTTGCTGAATTGGTTTGGTTTTTATGAATTCCTTCAGGCTTTCTTTTTCTGGGAAGCTCTTTATTTCTCCTTCAATTTTAAATGTTAGCCTTGCTGGATAGAGTAGTCTTGGTTGTAGGTTCTTGTTCTGCATTACTTTGATTATATCTTGTCATTCCCTTCTAGCCTCAAGTGTTTCTGTTGAGAAGTCGGATGTCATCCTTATGGGGGCTCCTTTGTAGGTGATAGCCTTTTTTTCCCTAGCAGCTTTTAAAATTTTTTCTTTATCCATTAGCTTTGGTATTTTAACTATTATGTGTCTTGGTGTAGATCTTTTTGGGCTTCTCTTTAATGGAGTTCTGTGTGCTTCTTGAATGCGTGGAGTGTTTCCCAGCCTTAATTTAGGAAAGTTTTCTACTATGATTTGATTGAACAAAGTTTCCATTTCCTGTCCTCTCTCCTCTTCTTCAGGCACCCCTATGATGCGAATGTTGTTTCTCTTCAGGTTGTCACAGAGCTCCCTTAGAGTTTCCTCACATTTTTTGAGTCTCTTTTTCTTTTTATTCTCTGCTTCTGTGCCTTTGTTTATTGTGTCGTCTAAGTCACTTATTCGATCCTCAGCGTGGTTCATCCTGCTTTTAATTTTTTCCATTGTGGTCTTCAGTTCTGATACTGTATTTGTCATTTCTGTCTGATTCTTTTTTATTATTTCAGTTTTGTTTTTTATACTTGTTATCTCTTTATTTAGGTGTTCATAATGACTATCTATTGTTGCTCTAATTTCTTTGAACATCCTAACTATCATTATTCTAAATTATGCTTCCGGTAATTTGGTTATATCTGGTTCATTCAGACCCTTCTCTGGGGATTTCTCTTGATTCATTTGGTTTGCATTCCTCTGCCTGCCCATTTTTTCTGTGTATAAGCAAGTTGTGGGCACTGGAGTCCAGTAGGTGTTCCCTTTGTGTTCTCTAGGTGTGGTCTGTCTGTAGGCCCCCCACCCCCTCTGCCGCTGCCTAGGGCGGTTGGGTATGGGCATTGCTAGCGCCGGCCCACTGTGGCTTTTGCTTTGATTTCTGCCTCTTCTCCGCAGGAGGGGCTGTCACTCAAGCCACAAGCCTCAGTGCCAAGGGTAGAGGTGAGCACCGTTGCTCAGCTGTGGACCGAGCCTGTTTCTGGACTTCCGCCCAGAACCCTCAGTCAGAGCCTGCTTGCCACAGTTTTGCAGGTTTGGTGGGGCTTTTGACATGCTCTCAGCTGTGAGCCTTTGCCTGTCCAGAGCTTTAGCCCCGCCCTCGACGCCAGGGCCCTTCTGCGCAGGGTCGCAAATCAAGGTTTATTGGGCCGGGCGTGTTTTCTGGCTTCCGCTCAGCTGCTAGCTTCCGTTCGTTCTGGACTCTACTTCGTCCCCCTGTTCAGAGCCCGCTCGTGCACGTAGGATGGCAAACGGAGGTTACTCCGGCTGGGCGTGGATAGTAGCGTGGGCTCAGCTGCGAGCTTCCGCCCGTCTCGGGGTCTACCCCGTCCCCGCGCTCGGAGCCTGCTCATGCACATAGAATGGCACACCGTGGTCTCTCCGGCCGTGCAGGGCTGGTAGCGTGAGCTCAGCCGCAAGCCCACGCCCGTCCCTGGTCCTAGCCATGTCCCCACGGTCAGGGCCGGCTTGCACAGGGTCGTAGAGCAGATCTCTGCCTGTTCCTGGCCTCCCGCTTTGTCCCTGCAGGTGGGATTACAGGCGGGCTCTCAGCCTCCGGACCGCTTTCGCGCGTACCCTCCACCCCTGCTGGGCTAGACCGAACTCACACCGGCTTGGCCTCCGTCCACGCCGACAGAACCGCGTTTCAGCGTCCTGCCGCCACCATACCTTTCAGCAACCCTCAGCAGAGTAGGAAGGACCCTAATACTCCACACTGTAGGCCTGGGAGCTCCCTCACTTGTTTCACAGCTCAAAACTGTCCAAACGCCTCTTTTAGGCTCTGGGACTGTAGGCTGGGGCTTGTTTCCTGGGACCCCGGTCCCTCCCTTTCCGCCACACTCTCCTCCCGCCACACGGGTGTCTCCGGGCTGCCATTTGCTCCGGGGAGCTGGGCAGCCCTCTTCGCGTTTTCGCTATTCCTACCAGTCTCAATTTGGCTTCTTCTGTGTTCCTTGGTTGAAGAGTCCACTTAGTTTAGTTCAAAGTTGGTTTATCCAGATGATGGTTCTTAAAATTGAGTTATAATCCTCTTTGGTTCTGGGAGTTGGAAGTTGGTAAATCCGCCTACTCCGTCGCCATCTTTTTCCCCCCGCCTAGGGCTTAGTTTTAAGAGTAAGCTTTTCTCCACACCCTTGATTGATTGGATGATGTAGGGTGGTGCACTCCTGAGGAATCCCATTATGCCTCAGATGGGTGACTTTGTATCAGAGACTTTCTTGTTTGTAGATTGGATTAAGGGTTTGAATTTCTACAGTATAAAGTGGGGCAGGCTGGGAGCTTCTTCTCTCTTGGTTCCTGAAGTATTAGAAAGGAGAGCAGATTAAGGCCACGTGGAGGCCGGGAGAAGCAGCTAAGATGTCACAGTGCTGAGGGAAAAGCCAGTTTGTGCAGAATTTGTGCTGGAGGAGATGGGGAACAGAGGTGAATAAGTCTGGTGAGTTAGAAAGCTTTGATTCTAGGAAACTGGGATAAGTCAGTAACTTTGTGAGCACTGAATGAGTGGGTTTTGGAGCCCAGTGTGTGTTTTGCTTGTCTGCTGAGTGCAAGCTAGATTTAAAGCTGATGGCTCACCAGTTCTTGGCTCCGTTGTTTCATTACCGACTGTCCGAATCTAATGTGAACCTGCACTGGCCGGGCTGCTGTGATGGTGACCCTGTCTCCTGGCTTTATACCTTGGAAACATAATCAGAGATCTTATTGATTTGCTAATGGCCCACTTTACCATAAATATAGCAAGATGCGGTTTTTGAGGGCTCTCTCTTCTTACCAGCAGCAGTTGTAGAGCCCTCCTGAACGCATTTTTAAATTCTTTAAGTGTATTTTCTTAATTCCACACCATTTCCACTTGGGACCTGGAATTACTAGTCATGCTGGTCCGCGCCAAGTCACACCCAAACAGGTTCCTGAGAATGGGAAAACTAAACTACAGGAATGTGACGGAACTCCCCAAGTGCACACAGTAAGTAAAATTTTTGAGTAGAGAATTTTGGGGGAGAGTATAATCAGGAGTAAGAAATTATGGGATAGTTAGGGTCAAAAGTGAGGGACCTTTTTCTTTTTGTACAAATGTTTTTATTTGAGAAGATGTTGTTTGATCAGAGTGAGATAGAAACAGAGATGTAAATATGAGAAGACCTTAGAGTCTGAAAATGACTCAGGAGATAATAAAAATGTAGTGGCTGTGGCCCTTTTAACCTTTGAGCCTCTGCTGCCCTCTGCTCTTTCTTATGCTTATCGGGTTGCTCCCAGGGTCTTTGTCTCAGACCTTTGGAGATTTTCACTCCAACTAGCTTTAGATCAGGCTCCAGATATAGGGGATTATATCAGAACATGGGCTGCTATTGGACCTTCATATGCAAGATCTGGCTATTGCATCAGTGTTTCAGGTCAGGCTTCCACAATATTTTGATAAAAGGCAGAACAAATGAAAGAAGGAAGGTCAGGGAAGTACTTCTGCCTGGGGATCTTGTTTCCAATGCATGGGTTTGGAACATTTTGCTGGAGGTTGCCCTGTTTCCCCTGGATATCAGTCTCAGCCTCTCCTTCAAGGGCATCCAGCTCTTAAGGCTCCGACCTCTGCCCACTCTGTGGGAGAGGGAAACATTGGGGGAATGTGTGTAGATCTGGGTGTGCTGCCAAAGGGCAGGTGATTCAGGGAGGTGGATGGCAGAGCCTTCCCTGCCCCCATCAACTAAGTTTGCTGCTCAGCTAAAACTGAGGTAGAGAAATCTCAGCATAATCAATCTGAACTGCAGTTGCAGCAGCTATTGGAATATGAGAATAAATAGAAGACTCAGGTATTAGTAAAGTTACAGCTTTTATTATTGTCTAATTTTCTTTAATGTTTTAGCTACAATCCTCTGAATTATCATTCTGTTTCTTTCCTATTCTTTGCCTGGAAATTTGGGAGGGACCTAGGGTAAATCAGTCTACAAAATTTTAATGCAGCCACCGAGATTTTTCTTGAGAAACTTTTGATTAGTCTGATTCATCTTTATTCCCTCTCTCAAAAAATGCCCTAAAGTCAGGCTGGCATCTTTCTAATCTGATTGTGTTCTGAAATCCCGGGTTTCTCTCTGGTTTGTCTAGTTTGTCTGATTCTTGTTTCTGTTTAGTCTTTGTTTAATGTTGTCTAAAATTTGTCTGTTTTTTAAGGCCTGAATTAAGTTATCGCATGCAAAAATTGCAAATGCCGGCTCTAATATTGAAAAAATAAAATAATTTCATCCCTACATTTTTTTAAATCAAAATTTGTAAGGCACGCTCATTTAAATTTTAATAGAATAGAATGTGGATTCTAAAGACTTGTTAACTTGGCTGAGTTGCTGCAAGCTGCAAGCTGGAAGGCTTGGGGCAGTGTAGATTTGCATAACAAAGGTATAACTTTTTTTAAAAAAATGGGATGATAACTAAAGTCATACTAGATTTTTTCAGCTTTATGTGTTCTTTAATTGCCTGTTAACTAATAGGGTAAAAATGTTTTGAAAAATATTGGAGTGTTACTTGGAAAAGCATTTACTATATTTTGTCAGACTTTTGGAATTAACATAAGGACAGGTATTTCTTATGATCCTGAGGGTCAAAGCATTATAAAGTGTGCCCAGCAAATGCTTAAAGGTCAATTATAAAAAATAAAATGCCCTGTAAATAAAGCAAGATGCAGTTTTTGAGGTCTTTCTCTTCTTGCCAGCAGCAATTGTAGAGCCCTCCCAAACCTGTTTTTTAATTCTTTAAGCATATTTTCTTAATTTCGCATCGTTCTCACTTGGGACCCAGAATTACTAGTCACACTGGTTCATGACATTTTCTCTTCTTACAAACTTGCTCTGTCTGCTTGACTCAAGCCACAAATCTAGCAGGTCATCTTAGAGACCTTCATCTTACTCAGGCATTATGTACCATGGAACCACAAACCTTTTCAGAAATATGTTTTATATCTAGCCCTTCTTCTGTACTCTCTGTAACCTCTGTCATCTTTTACCAGGATTATTGCAGTAATCTCCAAATTAGTCTCTGCAACTCTGGTATTTCCCTTTTCACACACACACGGACGTGCATGCGCGCGCGCACACACACACACACACACACACATAAACACCACACACACACAGTCTTTACAAAATGAATATATTACTATGTGACTTAGAAGACTCTTTGCTGGTTCTTAACTGCTTCCAGATAAATACTAAAGTTCTTAGCAAGGCATAAAAGGTTCATTGTGATCCCATCTTTGCCCATTGTTCTGACATCATTTCTTGCCATGCTGCCTCATGGATGCTGAATTATTTTCAGGTTCACTGAGCTCATCATGACCTTTCTTACTTTAAAACTTTTCACTCACTTTAAAAATATGTAACCTTGGAGTGGTCTCCCTAGGTAAACCTAACTAACTCTTGACTATTTCTGGAGACCCACTACAAAATTCTCCTCTTTTCTCAAGATTTCATTGAATTCTGTTTCTTCATATTTAATTGGAATTAGTTCATCATTTTTCTGCATAGTTCCTTGATCATATCTATTATAGTACTTGCCACAGTATTTATGTGTGTTGCTTTCTTATAGGTTGAGCTCCCTGATGAACATGTAAACTATTCAAGGACAGGGATGGTGTGTTTCATATATTTACAACTTTAGTACCAAGTACAGTGTCTGTCATTAGTTACTAAAACTTCTTTCCAATGAATGAATGAGTGACCTTGATGTTACACTGACAACACCCTTGTTATCTGGATCATCTGGATTCTATCATCTAACTAATCAGAGAGGGATTGCTGATCAGCCTAACCCACATTCTCAGATCGCTGGATGTAAAAGAGCTATAGAGATGTGATTATTTTGTCACACATAGGTGGAGCTCAGCCATCTATTCTTATAGGTTTGGTTATCAGAGTCTGACAAAACATACCAGGAAAGGTATTGGGAAGAGTGAGGCAGGATTTGGAAGAAAAGATCAATAGGAACTAAATAGTAACGTTACTGGAAAATATAGGCTATTGGGTATGCCCTTACTCCCCTAAATATTCAAATCTAGAACTTATGTGGTGTGATTTGTGAGGCAACATAATCCTTGTTTAGCCAGCCCCTGAAATTGCACCTACTGAAAATAACTGGAGACTCTAATGCATTTTTTAATGCTACTTGGAATAAATTAGTTTGAATGAGATGTGATTTGATTTTATTAGCTGATTGGTTTTTCAGACAGACAGCCAACTGAACAATTCAATAACATTAGAACTGACAAAAATGCACCTTGAGAATTTGAGAAAGAAAAAGAATTGAGCCCTGGCTGGTTGGCTCAGCGGTAGAGTGTCAGCCCGATGTGTGGAAGTCTCGGGTTTGATTCCCAGCCAGGGCACATAGGAAAAGTGTGCCCATCTGCTTCTCCACCGTTCCCCCTCATTTTCTCTCTCTCTCTCTCTTCCCCTCCCACAGCCAAGGCTCCGTTGGAGCAAAGTTGACCTGGGCACCGAAGATGGCTCCATTGCCTCCACCTCAGGCACTAGAATGGCTCTGATCACAATGAAGCAATGCACCAGATGGGGAGCATCGCCCCCTGGTGGGCATGCTGGGTGGATCCCGGTTGAGCTCATGCAGGATTCTGTCTGCCTGCCTCCGCCCCCCCTTCTCACTTCGGAAAAATAAAATAAAGTAAAAAAATAAAATAAAAAAGGATTGAATTAATGTCTTTTAAAAGTTCTCTTGATAAAAGGGAATGGAAGATACTGCTGAGTGAGGTATGAATAATTTTTTAACAGTAAAATTTTCTAATTAGCCTGACCAGGTGGTGGCACAGTGGATAGAGCATCAGACTGGGATGCGGAGGACCCTGGTTCGAGACCCTGATGTCGCCAGCTTGAGCGCGGGCCCATCTGGCTTGAGCAAAAGCTCACTAGCTTGGACCCAAGGTCGCTGGCTCCAGCAAGGGGTTGCTCGGTCTGCTGAAGGCCCGTGGTCAAGGCACATGTGAGAAAGCAATCAATGAACAACTATGGTGTCGCAACGGCAACAAAAACTAATGATTGATGCTTCTCATCTCTCTCCATTTCTGTCTGTCTGTCCCTGTCTGTCTCTTTCTCTGACTCTCTTTCTGTCCCTGTAAAAAAAATTTATTTTTTCTAATTAAAATAACAAGCTTTTAATATTTAAAAATTTTTATATGTCATTTTCATTTATCTGTATATGTTTTTTTATCTCTGCTTTGATTACTTCCTTGACCCACTCATTTTAGAAGTATGTTGTTTAATTGCCACATTTTTGTGGGTTTCCTTCCTTCTTTTTTACATTTGAATTCTAATTCAAAGCTTTATGGTCAGAAAATATATTTGGTATAATTTCAATCTTTCTGAATTTGTTGATGTTAGTTTTGTGGCCCAACATTTGGTCTCTTCTTGAGAATGTCCTATGCACATTAGAGAAGAATGGATAGGATAAAGTGTCCTGTAAATGTCTGTTAAGTCCATTTAGTCCAGTGTATTGTTTAAGGCCAATATTTCTTTATTAATATTCTGTTTGGATGATCTATCTAAAGCCCTTAAAGGTGTGTTGAAATCTTCAAGTATGATTGTATTTTTGTCTGCTTCTATTTTTAGATCAGTTAGTATATGTCTTATATATCTTGGTGCTCCCTGGTTCAGGGCATATATATTAAGAAGTGTTATGTCTTCTTGATAATTATTCCTTTTTATCAAAAGTTCTGGGATGCAGCAAAAGCAGTAATAAGAGGGAAGTGTATATCATTACAGGTTTATATCAAGAAACAAGAGGATCCCAAGTAAACAACCTAACATTACAGCTTAAGGAACTAGAAAAAGAAGAACAAGGCAACCCAAAGTCAGCAGAAGAAAGTAAATAGTAAAAATTAGAGCAAAACTAAATGAAATAGAGAATAAAAACCCATAGAAAAAATTAATGCAACAAAGAGCTGGGTTGTTTGAAAAGATTAATAAAATCAACAAACCACTGGCTAGACTCATTAAGGAAAAAATAAGAAGGACTCATATAAACAAAATATGGAATGAAAGAGGAGAAATTAACAAAGACATCATAGATATACAAAGGATCATAGTAAAATATTATGGAAGATTATATGCCATCAAATTCAACAACCTAGAGGAAATGGATAAATTGCTAGAACTACACAGTCTTCCTAGACTGAGTTATAAAGAAGTGGAAAACCTAAATAGACCTATAAGCAGGGAGAAAATAGAAACAACTAATAAAAACCTCCTCCAAAATAAAAGCCCAGGACCAGATGGCTATACTAGTGAATTCTCCAAACATTCAAAGAAGATTTGGTACCTATCCTTCTCAAAGTTTTTCAAAAAACAAAAAGAAACAGCAATACTCCCCACATTTTATGAGGCCAACATAACCTTCATATCAAAACCTAACAAGGAAAACACAATAAAAGAAAACTACAGACCAATATCTCTAATGAATACAGATGCAAAAATCCTGAACAAAATACATGCAATCAAATACAACAACACATTTAAAATATAATTCATCACAATCAAGTGGGATTCATTCCAGGAGCACAAGGATGGTTCAAGATACAGAAATTAATTAATGTACTATACCACATCAACAAAACAAAGAACAAAAATCATATCCTATCAGTAAATGCAGAAAAGACATTCAATAAGATACAACATCCCTTTATCTTTTAAACACTCAATAAAATCAGAAGAGAAGCAAAGTATCTCAAGAAAATAAAGGTCATATATGACAAACCATCAGCTAATATACTAAATGGTGAAAAAATGAGGGCTTTCCTCCTAAACTCATGAACAAGACAAGGTTGCCCACTCTCTTCACTCTTATTCAACATAGTTCTGGAAGTTTTAGCCACAGTGATTACACAAGAGAAAGAAATAAAAGGCATCCATAGCAGGAAAGAAGAAGTAAAGGTATCACTTTTTGCAGATGACATGATCTTGTATATAGAAAACCCCAAAGACTCCACCAAAAAGCTATTAGAAACAATACACCAATACAGTAAAGTCACAGGACACAAAATCAATATACAAAAGTCTGTTGCTGGGTCCTGGCTGGTTGGCTCAGCAGTAGAGCATTGGCCCAGTGTATGGAAGTCCCAGGTTCAATTTCTGATCAGGGCACACAGGAGAAGCATCCATCTACTTCTCCACCCCTCCCAATTCTCTCTCTCTTTCATCCCTTCCCATTGTTATGGCTTGAATAGTTCCGGCAAGTTGGTCCCAGGTGCTGAGGATGTATCCATGGCCAGCCTCAGATGCTAAAATAGTTCTGTTGCTGAGCAATAGAGCAGCGGCCCCAGATAGGCAGAGAATTGCCTGCTGGGGTTTGCCAGGTGGATCCTAGTCAGGGAGCATTCAGGGCCTGTCTTTCTGCCTCCCTGCTTCACTTAATAAAAAACAAAAACAGCCAAAAGTCTATTGCTTTTCTATATGCCAACAATAAAACTTCAGAAAAAGAACTTAAAAAAACAATTTCTTTTACAACTGCAACAAAAAAATACAATATCTAGGAGTAAACTTAACAAAGAATGTGAAGGACCTATATACTAAAAACTAAAAAACATTATTGAAAGAAATTGAAAAAGACACAATGAAATGGAAACATATTCCATGTCCATGAATTGGAAGAATTAACATAGTTTAAATGGCCATATTACCCAAAGCAATATACAAATTTACTGCAATCCCCATCAAAATTCCAATGTTATTTTTTTTAAAGAAATAAAACAAAAAATTACCAGGTTATTATGGAACCATAAAAAAACCTGAATAGCCAAAACAATCCTGAGGAAAAAGAATGAAGCTGGAGGTATCACACTACTTGACTTCAAATTATACTATAGAGCCATGATAATCAAAACAGCATGGTATTGACAGAAAACCAGACATACAGACAAATGGAATAGAGTCAAGAGCCCAGAAATACAACCACATATATGTGAAAAAATAATTTTTGACAAAAGGAGCCAAGAACACACAATGGAGAAAAGAAAGCCTCTTCAATAAATGGTGCTGGGAAAGTTGGAAAGCCATATGCAAAAGAATGAAACTTGACTATAGTTTGTTTCCCTTCAAAAAAATTAACTCAAACTGGATCAAAGACCTAAATACAAGATTTGAAACAATAAATTTCATAGAAGAAAACATAGGTACTAAGCTCATGCATCTTGGCCATAGAGAATAATTTATGAATTTGACCCCAAAGGTAAGGGAAGTAAAGGCAAAAATAAATGAGTGGGACTATATCAAACTAAAGAGCTTCTGCACAGCAAAAGAAACTGACAACAAAACAAATAGGCAGCCAACTGAATGGGAGAAGATATTTGCAAATAACAGCTCCGATAAGGGGTTAATATCCAAAATATACAAAGAACTCACAAAACTTGGCGACAAACAAGCAAACAATCCAAATAAAAAATGGGGTGAGGACCTGAACAGACACTTCTTCCAAGAAGACATATAAATAGCCAACAGATATATGAAAAGCTACTCATCTTTACTACCTATTCAAGAAATGCAAATCAAAACTACAATGAGATACCAGCTCACACCTGTTAAATTGGCTATTATCAATAAGACAGGTAATAATAAGTGTTAGAGAAGCTGTGGAGAAAAAGGAACCCTCATTCACTGCTGGTGGGAATGCAGATTAGTATAACCATTATGGAAGAAATTATGGTGGATCCTTAACAATTAAGAATAGAACTACCATATGACCCATTAATTCCTCTACTGGATATCTACCCTCCAAACTCAAAAACATCAATACATAAAGACACATGCACCCTCATGTTCATCGCAGAATTGTTCCCAATGGGCAAGACATGGAAACCACCAAAGTGTCCCTTGATAGAAAGATTGAATAAAGAAGATGTGGTACATATATACAACGGAATACTACTCAGCCATAAGAAATGATGACAGTGACATTTATGACAACATGGATGGACCTTGAGAACATTATAGTGAGTGAAATAAATAAATTAGAAAAAGCTAAGAACTGAATGATTTCACACATAGGTGGGATATAAAGATGAGACTCATGGACATAGATAAAAGTGAAGTGATTACCCAGGGGAGGAGTATGTAGTGGGGGTAGAGAGAGGGAAGAAGTAGGAGGAAGTTTGTAAAGAGGGATAAATATAAGTTGGTGGAAAATGAGTTGACTTTGGGTGATGGGTATACAACATAATCAACAGGTCAGCTTGACCAGGTGGTGGCGCAGTGGATAGAGCATTGGGACTCAGAGGAACTGGGACTCAGAGGAACCAGGTTTGAAACCCGAAGGTTGCCAATTTGAACACAGGCTCATCTGCCTTGAATGTGGGATCATAGATGTGACCCCCATAGTCACTGGCTTGAGCTCAAAGGTTGCTGGCTTGAACCCCAAGGTCGCTGGCTTGAGCCCAAGGTCACTGGCTTGAGCCTGAGGTTGCTGGATTGAGCAAGGGGTCACTTGCTCTGCTGTAGCCCCCTCATCAAGACACATATGAGAAAGCAATCCATGAATAACTAAGGTGCCACAACGAAGAATTGATGCTTCTCACCTCTTTCTTCCTGTCTGTCTGTCTCTATCTGTCCCTCTCTCTTTCTGTCACAAAACAAACAGTTCAAATGCTATAGAAATGTTTACCTGAAACCTATGTCTCTTATTAATCAATGTCACCTTGTTAAATTTAATTTTCTAAATAAAAAAAATAAGTGAGATCATAAATACATAAATAAATAAATAAATAAAAGTTTTAAAAAGCTGTCTGTGTAATCTATCTAAAAGAAGAGACATGAACTGAGTTTTAGATGAAATAAAGTAAGGGGAGCCAACATTTGATGTATGCTCTCGGGTTTTATAATTCTGTTCTAGATAGAGTGGTCCATTTGGGCTTCTGAGTTAGTGGGTCTGACTTGAAATAGCCACTTTTCTGGTTACCAACTGTGTGGCTTCAGGAAGTTTTTTAAACTTCTCTAACTCAATTTCACAAGGTTGTTGTAGGGAAATTCCCTGAAACATAGTAACTAGGCATTCAGTAAATTTTTGTTTTCTTCCTTTAATTCACATTGGAATAAATAACACAAATATTTAATATTTTGTATTAAGTAATAGAAGTAGACTAGAACTGTTTTATTATTATTATTATTATTATTATTATTATTCTCAGCCCTAGAGGACTCTAGAAGTAATAATGACTTTAAGCTGAGGGTAATCTGCCTATACTTATATCTGGGTTCTTGAGCTCCTTAGATCTTGTTTTTTGTTTTTTTGGTGTGTGTGTTTTATTTTAGTCCAAGCAGATCATTACATTCGTATATTTCAGAGCTGCTCTATATTTCATCTTCTCAAATAGCCCCTCCTATGGGAAACTGCTTCTCCTGCCTTTCATGTATATGTTCTAATAAAGGGCTGATAATCAGTCAATTTTTAAAGCCTTAATCTTAGAGAAATCTGGTAAAGCCAGAAACATATTTAAGTGATCAGGAATCAGTGGGTGATTATCCTATTTATCCTTTTCCTAATTATTGTATTTTATCTGTAGGCAGTAAGAGGATACAAAATTTTTGTCAGCGGAGAAATGAAAAATATCAGCAATATAAAAGACAATTTAATATATCTAAATAACCTTTTTGAAATGGACATGTTTTTCTATGCAAATTCCATACTTTCTTGTACTAGGCGGCTTCATAATACAAAAAGAATATTTGTAATCTTTTTATAATGGTAACTCTATAAAGTTGTAAGCAGAGCTTCACTCACTTTCATTTACCAAGCGTCCCTAATAATATTGGATAAGATGTTGCTTAAAATAGGTTTCCAGTCTGGGTGAATGGTTGGGGACTTTGCTAGTGACAAAGTTCATTATTAGAAAGGAAGGTGCCCTCTGCTGGCTTGATTCATTTTCAATCAAATCCATTGTGACATGAACTTCATCTTTTTCTGTTTTTGTTTTTGCTCATTGCCCCTACTGCTTATATATTCACTTTTGATTGCATTAGAGGGCTCAACACAGATTTCACTCAACATGTAGTAGTATTTTAAAAAGCCTTTCTGGTTATCAAAAACTCTTGGGACACTGGCAGCTATGATTTACACTCCGACAAAGCAATTGATGCATGCAAGGAGTTTAGAACACACTGACCTTCAATTTCCCACTTCCAAAGGTCATTTTTGTCTAGCAAGTTAGGAGAAAGAAGAATTTTATCTTTTTTCCCCAATTTTACCATTGAAAGTTTCTTCTCTCTTGTGTGCTCCTCTTTGATGGTAGAACCGTGCTTTGACATGATTTGGTATTCTTTGACACAGAGATATAATATCTGTAGGTTCCTGGCACAAGGTGCTGATAGAGGAGAAATCTCTAACTGTACACACAGTATTACTCTTTCTCTTTCCAGTAAAATAGCATCTAAGAAATTCAGCTGTTCACAGGGGTTCCACATGGGGACACCTTTTTCCTTGTAGACCACACCTGCTCTTTCATGTTTATCTTTCCTTTTATCTTAGAAAGGGAGTGTGTAACTTTCTTTGAATTATTTTAGAATACTCTTTGTGCAATTTGTAAGGAATAATTGCCTTCAATTTGATTAAAGCAAATTACTGAGGGTCTTAGCAGTCTGGAATATACATTTTTTCCATTGTATTTAAACTTCAAAAGATTGTGGTCAAGGGATTATGGTAATCACTTATAAATATTTGAGGGCAAAAGTAGGTGAAATTACTAGCCATCATTACCTAAAAAGTAAATCAAAGGTAAGGATAAAAATGATATTAATAATAAAATAATACAAATAGATAATACAATAATAAACTCTATTCCATATACTCGCAACTGTAAACCTACTTTTGCTCACCTTGTATTTAAATATATGCATTCACAGAAGCACCCATACAGTATAGGCAATTTAGCATTGATTCATGGGACTGGTGGAAATTTAGACACTCCTAAATTTATATTTAGAGATTAAAGAATGTGGAATTGTAGATGTATAAATTGAGTATAGACCCACTGGCAGGATTTGAGGATCAGGAAACCTATACCCTGGTCATAGTAGCACTTACTTCTAAATGGCTTCATGATTTGAGCAAGTTACTCCATTTGAATCTCATTTACTTTACCTATACTAAAAATTAGATGAGATTAACTACAGTGGTACCTTGACACACGAGTTTAATTTGTTTCATGGCCGAGCTTGTAACTCAATTTGCTCACGTGTTAAAAATCAAATTCCCCCATTTAAATTAATGGGAATGCAATTAATCCATTCTGGCCCCCAAACCACACAAATTTTTTGTTTTATATGCTTTTAAATAAGAAAATGTACTTTATAAATAACAAATACACACACACACACACACACACATACAATAAGAGAGAATGTAAAGAAATAAACTGGTTTATGAAGTGTATTTACCTTCAAGGTCAGGCGAAAATGCTGGCGGAGGGGGAGAAAACTGACAGAGGAGGTTTTCATTTCGTGCACTCTCACTTAACATAACTTACTCTCTACACACTTAATGCTATCATTTAATTGTAAAATTTAACTTACACGCTAGTATGATATGTAACTTTATCACTAAGCTTAATTGCTATTTTTTTACTTTGCTTAATCATCATTGTATGGCTTCCTTCTCCTTCTCCTTCACCTTCTCCTCTTCTCTTTTTGAAACTTTTTGGTATGAAAACCCCTCCTCCAGCAACATTAGCATAACAATGGCCCTTCCCAAGCAGGAAGATAATTAGCAATTTTACAAACAGCTGCCCAGCGCCATTTTTAACAATAAAAGTGAGCAAACTCAGAAAATACAAATTTTACAAACTCATTTGCCCAACAATCATCATTTTCTTCACTGACTTTGGCTTTTCGCCACACTTTCCTCACTTTCACTTATAGGTCGTTTCAACAAAAACCTTTCCACGGAAGTTTGTTTCTTCCTCCTTTTCAGAATGCTCGGCAGGCCATTTAGTGGAGGGTTGTGGAAGCTCGTAATTCAAATATCTTCTCGTGACTTAAAGCAAAAAGTCCCATGAGTGACTGTACATCTCTCAAATTGCTTGTAATTTAAAGTGCTCGTGTGTCAATGTACCACTGTATATTTAATAATTCTTTGATAATTAGATTTTATTCAGTAATGAATGGTGATAGATTTGTATAAATTGGTTATATTTAGGGTTAACTACTATACATTCAGTTATTTTTTATGTTTATTATTAATAGTATAACAAAAATTTTATTTTATTTCACTAATTAATATGATTAGTGTTCTGTTGATCACATGTCATGATTCAGAGTTCAACCTGATTAGTGGTGGCACAGTGAATAGAGTGTCTGCCCAGGATGCTGAGGTCCCCAGTTTGAAAGCCCTAGGTTGCTGGCTTGGGCACAAGATCATAGGCTTGAGTGTGGGCTTGCCAGCTTGAGCATGGGGGTTGCTGGCTTGAGTGAAGGATCATTGACATGGTTCCAGGGTCGCTGGCTTGAGGCTAAAGTCGCTGGCTTGAAGCTAAAGTCGCTGGCTTGAGCAAGGGGTCACTCGGTCTGCTGTAGCCCCCCAGTCAAAGCACATATGAGAAAGCAATCAATGAACAACTAAAGTGAAGCAACTATGAGTTGATGCTTCTTATCTCTCTACCTTCCTCTCTCTTTCTCTCAAATCAATATGTAAAGCCAGTAGTCAAGGCCATTATCACAGCCGCCTGACCCGTGCAGGTTCACATTAGATTCGGACAGTTGGTAATGAAACAATGGAGCCAAGAACTGGTGAGCCATCAGCTTTAATTCTAGCTTGCACCCAGCAGGCAAGCAAAAACACACACTGGGCTCCAAAACCCATTCATTCAGTGCTCACAAAGCTACTGATTTATCCGAGTTTCCTAGAATCAAAGGTTTCTAGCTCACCAGACTTGTTCACCTCTGTTCCCCATCTCCTTCTCTCTACACAAACTGCACAAACTGGCTTCTTCCTCAGCATTCCGCCATCTTGGCTGCCTCCTCTCTTCCACGTGGCCTTAATCTGCTCTCCTCTCCAATACCTCAGGAACTGAGAGCGAGCAAGCTACTGGTCTGTCCCACTTTATAGTGTAGAAATCCAAACCCTTAATCCAATCTACAAACAAGGAAGTCTCTGATACAAAGTCACCCATCTGAGGCATACTGGGATTCCTCAGGAGAGCACACCACCCCACATCATTCAATCAGTCAAGGGAGTGGGGAAAAGCTTACTCTTAAAACTGAGGCATAGGCGCCTGACCTGTGGTGGCGCAGTGGATAAAGCGTCGACCTGGGAACACTGAGGTCGCCAGTTCAAAACCCTGCACTGGTCTGGTCAAGGCACATATGGGAGTTGATGCTTCCAGCTCCTCCCCTCTTTCTCTCTCTCTCTCTCACTCTGTGTCTCCTCTCTAAAATGAATAAAATTAAAAAAATCAAAAATAAAAAATTAAAAAAAAAAACAAAACTGAGGCATAGGCTATAACGACCCAACCTGCCCACAGCCTGTCCCCCAAAACACATTAATATCAATGGACTTGCATGTGGGCAGCGCCATCTATAACAAAGTGAGCATAATATATTTCATCTGCCCAACACAATAAAAAATGTATATACATATATAAATATAGATGTGTCATATTTTTTTTTAAAGTTTATATAGTCCTAAAAATAAAATATTAAAAACTAGATAGAGCCTGACTGGGCAATGGCGCAGTGGATAGAGCGACGGACTGGGATGCAGAATACCCAGCTTCGAGATCCAGAGGTTGCCAGCTTGAGCGTGGGCCCATCTGGCTTGAGCAAAAGCTCACCAGCTTGGACCCAAGGTCACTGGCTCCAGCAAGGGGTTGCTCGGTCTGCTGAAGGCCCGCAGTAAAGGCACATGTGAGAAAGCAATCAATGAACAACTAAGGTGTCGCAACAGCAACAAAAAACTAATGATTGATGCTTCTCACCTCTCTCCATTCCTGTCTGTCTGTCCCTATCTATCCCTCTCTCTGACTCTCTCTCTGTCCCTCAAAACAAAACAAAACAAAACAAAAAACTAGATAGAACATCTTCTGAGTCTAATCAGAAGAATGAGCCTGTCTTTTTGTTTTTTTCATATAACTTCTTTCCTCAGTAGTGGCATGTAATCAATCATAAATATCCATTGATGAATGTCACTTGAGTTTGAATTTCAAAATTTACAGTGGAAGAAAAATGGCTTGAGTTTTTTCGGGAGTTGATGGTAAAGCACCAAATTCTGATTTAGGGTATTGTCACTCTTTTTTATTAGATAAAATGTACTTTGCTTGGCTTTCTTTTTCTTTTTCTTTCTTTTTTATTTTTTTTAGGGTATGTTTATTAAAACTGTGGACAAGGAAAGGTTTAGGTTTAGGATAGAAGAAGCAACAAAGGGAGCCTTGGAGACAGCTTCAGGGTTTAGCCTGGAACAAGCTGCTGCTGCTCACTGCTCCCCTGGTTGCGGGTCTTGTGGGGTCCTGAGAGTTTAGGAGATGCACGCCTTTGAGGAAAAGGAGGGAAGGGGGAAGGAATGGCACAGACATGCTCCAGGGAAGGACAGTTTGCAGGGTTTTCTTTTAATACGTAAACTGAGGGGGATGATCTTTAAAGTCCTTATTAGCTCTTACATTCTGGATATTTTCTGTGGGTCTTCTTATAGTAGTAACTTTCTACTGAAGTTAATATTTTTTGTACATATTTTTCTACTTTTTGTTACTTCTTTTGCTAATCATAATAAATTCATATATTTTTTTCCTCCTAGACACTACTATATTTTAACTGTTCTACTTTTACTGAAAAATTCAGGACCCTATTAGCTTCCACAGCTATTAGCCTCCTTTGGCAGGGGTATTTCAGTTAATATCTTTGACAAAATTTGTGATACATAACTCATTTCCAGAGCTTTAGTTATCTCAGGGATTATGTTAGGATTATGTTTAATGATTGCTGTGATGATCATGATTAAACAAGCATCTGAGGTCAACCCATCAGTATAAAGTATTTCTTTCTGTAAATGCTTTGGACAGTAATTACATTGAGGAAAAGATAGGATGTGATTAAGTTCTGCCTTCTTTGGATTCCTTATTATTGTTATCTGGTGCTTTACTGCCATCTAGGGGCTCAGTGGCAGAAGGAAATGTGCATCTGATGCCATGACAGGGAGTTTAGTTTGCGTTTGTGAGGATGAAAGAAAAACAAAACTATACCTTGATGAAAAGTTTATTGTCAATTTTTATGCAATACAGTTTTTTGGATTCTACATCCAGGAGGTCACGACAATAAATTCGGAACTAGTAGTACAGAGTTACAGTGGTGGTACAAAAGAAGCAATTCTCTGAATCTTCAATACCATAACATTCTTTGCTTAGGACATGGAATATGTCACAATGTTATTAGAGAAATTTTGGCTCCTAAACCATGTCTCTCCGTTCTTTGGATATGTTTGTCAATAATTAATTTAAAAAAATTGGAAAATCTAAAATTTGAACTTCAGAAAAAAATTTAAAATGCCCATTTTATCCCAAAGCACCCACGTCACTTTTGTTATTTGTATTAAGCATAGTCCTAAATACTATTTATTTCTTCCATTCATTATTTTCCAACCAAAGAGCTCAATGGTTATGAAGCCTTACAAAAAATTCTTGCACCAAACAAGCGAAATACAGTAGTATAGTACCACAGCTAAAATACTTATACCCACTACCAAAAGAAGGGATCATGTAAAATATCTTAATTCCATGTATGTATCTCGTTTCTTTACTGGGTTAGTTCTTAAGTTAGTTTGCTATTGTCTTCAAATTATTATTCACAGTAGTAGTACTTTTGTTTTTGTACATATTTATACAGTGGGGTATTGCTATCTAAGTAAAAGTGACCTGAGTCTGTTCTCTCCCTTCCTTGGTAACCTCTGGCCTCAGAGTCTCTTGCCTGTTTATCATCCGTATGCTGACTGTATCTTCTGATGCTCCCTAACATACTTGATCCTGACTCTTGCTTTTGCCTTTCTGTGCCCTGACTTCTAGTTGAACTAGATTCTGGATTCCTGTAAGCTGAGATGGATTGTCCAAGGCAAGATACAGAGTGGTTTCCTAACTGGCCAAGAGTAGATCCCTGCCTTCCAGATTGAAAATGGGTGTCATTTGATTGTTCATGAGTTACTACTGAGTTCCCATTACTAGATTCCTGACCTCTAGTTATACCAGATCCAGGTTGATTATAGGAACCAATTGACTGTGCATAACTTGCTTTTGTTTGTCTATGGCTTGAACCTTCTCTTCCTGTTCTTTTGGTTTCATTTGATCCTGTTTGGTCAGAAATAGAAACTGATTGTCCATTCCTAGACACTTCTGTGTCTCTAGTTGTATCTCTTGATGTAACAGGACTAGAATTGCGGCTACTTATTCTGCTGCCTCCAGAACGTCCATACCCTGAATACCCATAGTCATATCCAGAACGTCCATAGCTACCATGTCTCCACCTCTGCCTTGATCCATCATTTTGTCTTCCACTAACTTGTGACTGAGAATGACTGTATCCAGCTTGATCATCTCCATGACTGGATATTGAGTATCTCTCTGATATACCAGAATGGTCCTCTCTTTGACTGGATTCTCTATGACTAGATCCCCTTCTTCCACCTCTGTCAGTCCCAGAGTGTGGGGATTGCCCATGACGAGACTGTACATTTCTGCTGGTGTCTCCTGACTGTCCCTGAGTAGTTCCCTGTCTGCCTCTAACAGAGGATCCCGACTCTCTGTACTGAGATCCTGACTGGCCCCGGCTAGACCCTGAATGCCTCTCAGAGACTCCTGAATGTTCTTCATTGTCACTGGACTCATCGTAACCAGATCCCCTTCTTCCACTTCTCCCAGACGCTGACTCTCTGGATTGCCCATGACCTGACTGTCCATGTCTGTTGCTGTCCCCTGACTGTCCGTAAGTAGTTCCTTGTCTGCCTCTAACAGAGGATCCCGACTCTCTATGCTGAGATCCTGACTGGCCCCGGCTAGACCCTGAATGTCTCTGAGAGACTCCTGAATGTTCTTCATTGTCACTGGATTCAGCGTGACCAGATCCCTGTCTTCTACTTCTGCCAGACCCTGACTCTGCAGATTGCCCACGACCAGACTGAACGTGTCTTTTGCTGTCCCCTGATTGTCCCTGAGTAGTTCCCTGTCTGCCTTTAACAGAAGATCCTGACTCTCTGTGCTGAGATCCTGACTGGCCCTGTCTGGACCCTGACTGTCCGTGAGTAGTTCCCTGTCTGCCTCTAACAGAAGATCCTGACTCTCTGTGCTGAGATCCTGACTGGCCCTGTCTGGACCCTGACTGTCCGTGAGTAGTTCCCTGTCTGCCTTTAACAGAGGATCCTGACTCTCTGTGCTGAGATCCTGACTGGCCCGGTCTGGACCCTGACTGTCCCTGAGTAGTTCCCTGTCTTCCTCTAACAGAGGATCCCGACTCTCTGTGCTGAGATCCTGAATGGCCCCAGCTAGACCCTGAGTGTCTCTCAGAGACTCCTGAATGTTCTTCATTGTCACTGGATTCATCGTGACCAGATCCCCTTCTTTCACTTCTCCCGGACGCTGACTCTCTGGATTGCCCATAACCTGACTGTCCATGTCTGTTGCTGTCCCCTGACTGTCCGTGAGTTGTTCCCTGTCTGCCTCTAACAGAGGATCCCGACTCTCTGTGCTGAGATCCTGACTGGCCACGGCTGGACCCTGAATGTCTCTGAGAGACTCCTGAATGTTCTTCTTTGTCACTGGATTCAGCATGACCAGATCCCTGTCTTCTACTTTTGCCAGACCCTGACTCTGCAGATTGCTCACGACCAGACTGCACGTGTCTTTTGCTGTCCCCTGACTGTCCCTGAGTAGTTCCTTGTCTGCCTCTAACAGAAGATCCTGACTCTCTATGCTGAGATCCTGACTGGCCCTGTCTGGACCCTGACTGTCCCTGAGTAGTTCCCTGTCTGCCTCTAACAGAGGATCCCGACTCTCTGTGCTGAGATCCTGACTGGCCCTGGCTAGACCCTGAATGTCTCTCAGAGACTCCTGAATGCTCTTCATTATCACTGGATTCAGCGTGACCAGATCCCTGTCTTCTACTTCTGCCAGACCCTGACTCTGCAGATTGCCCACGGCCAGACTGCACGTGTCTTTTGCTGTCCCCTGACTGTCCCTGAGTAGTTCCCTGTCTGCCTTTAACAGAGGATCCTGACTCTCTGTGCTGAGATCCTGACTGGCCCGGTCTGGACCCTGACTGTCCCTGAGTAGTTCCCTGTCTTCCTCTAACAGAGGATCCCGACTCTCTGTGCTGAGATCCTGATTGGCCCCAGCTAGACCCTGAGTGTCTCTCAGAGACTCCTGAATGTTCTTCATTGTCACTGGATTCATCGTGACCAGATTCCCTTCTTCCACTTCTCCCGGACGCTGACTCTCTGGATTGCCCATGACCTGACTGTCCATGTCTGTTGCTGTCCCTTGACTGTCCGTGAGTTGTTCCCTGTCTGCCTCTAACAGAGGATCCCGACTCTCTGTGCTGAGATCCTGACTGGCCATGGCTGGACCCTGAATGTCTCTGAGAGACTCCTGAATGTTCTTTATTATCACTGGATTCAGCTTGACTAGATCCCTGTCTTCTACTTCTGCTGGACCCTGACTCTGCAGATTGCCCACGGCCAGACTGCACGTGTCTTTTGCTGTCCTCTGACTGTCCCTGAGTAGTGCCCTGTCTGCCTCTAACAGAAGATCCTGACTCTCTGTGCTGAGATCCTGACTGGCCCTGTCTGGACCCTGACTGTCCCTGAGTAGTTCCCTGTCTGCCTCTAACAGAAGATCCCGACTCTCTGTGCTGAGATCCTGACTGGCCCCGGCTGGACCCTGAATGTCTCTCAGACACTCCTGAATGTTCTTCATTGTCACTGGATTCAGAATGACCAGATCCCCTTCTTCCACTTTGCCCAGACCCTGACACTGTAGATTGCCCACGGCCAGACTGCACATGTCTTTTGCTGTCCCCTGACTGTCCCTGAGTAGTTCTCTGTCTGCCTCTAACAGAGGATCCTGACTCTCTGTGCTGAGATCCTGCCTGGCCCTGTCTGGACCCTGACTGTCCCTGAGTAGTTCCCTGTCTCCCTCTAACAGAGGATCCCGACTCTCTGTGCTGAGATCCTTCCTGGCCCCGGCTAGATCCTGAATGTCTCTGAGAGACTCCTGACTGTCCTTCAGCATCACTGGCCTCACTCTGACCATATCCCCTTGTTCCACTTCGGCCGTACCCTGACTCTGCAGATTGCCCACGGCCTGACTGTACTTGTCTTTTGCTATCCCCTGACTGTCGCTGAGTAGTATCCTGTCTGCCTCCAACAGAGGATCCCGACTCTCTGTGCTGAGATCCTGCCTGGCCCTGTCTGGACCCTGACTGTCCCTGAGTAGTTCCCTGTCTTCCTCTAACAGAGGATCCCGACTCTCTGTGCTGAGATCCTGACTGGCCCCGTCTGGTCCCTGACTGTCTCTCAGTGACTCCTGAATGCCCTTCAGTGTCACTGGCCTCACTCTGACCAGATCCCCTTCTTCCACTTCTGCCAGACCCTGACTCTGCAGATTGCCCATGACCCGACTGCACATGTCGGCTCGTGTCTCCTGACTGTTCATGAGTAGTTCCTTGTCTCCCTCTAACAGAGGAACCTGACTCTCCATGCTGAGATCCTGCCTGTCTCTTTCTGGACTGTGATTGTCTATAACCAGAGGTCTGACCTGAGCCTGAACCATGTTGTGCGGACCTAGAGGACTGACCCAAGCCAGACCCCTCTTGTCCAAAGCCAGAAGACTGTCCTGATCTAGATCCTTGTTGACCAAAGCCAGGCGACTGACTTGGACCAGACCCATGTTGGCCATAGCCAGACTGACTTGAGGTAGACTCATGTTGACCCAAACCAGAGGACTGGCCAGAACCATGTTGTCCCCAGCTAGAGGTCTGGTGTGATCCAGACCCATATTGGCCATAACCAGAGGACTGCCCCGAGCCTGACCCATGTTGTCCAAAGCTAGAGGACTGACCTGAACCAGAACCCTCTTGGCCAAAACGAGAAGACTGACCTGATCTAGATCCTTGTTGACCAAAGCCAGGCGACTGACTTGAACCAGACCCATGTTGGCCATAGCCAGACTGACTTGAGGTAGACTCATGTTGACCCAAACCAGAAGACTGGCCAGAACCATGTTGTCCCGAGCTAGAGGTTTGGTGTGATCCAGACCCATATTGGCCATAACCAGAGGACTGCCCCGAGCCTGACCCATGTTTTCCAAAGCTAGAGGACTGACCTGAACCAGACCCCTCTTGGCCATAGCCAGAAGACTGACCTGATCTAGATCCTTGTTGGCCAAAGCGAGAAGATTGACTTGAACCAGACCCATGTTGGCCATAGCCAGACTGACTTGAGGTAGACTCATGTTGACCCAAACCAGAAGACTGGCCAGAACCATGTTGTCCTGAGCTAGAGGTTTGGTGTGATCCAGACCCATATTGGCCATAACCAGAGGACTGCCCTGAGCCTGACCCGTGTTGTCCAAAGCTAGAGGACTGACCTGAACTAGAACCCTCTTGGCCAAAGCCAGAAGACTGACCTGATCTAGATCCTTGTTGACCAAAGCCAGGCGACTGACTTGAACCAGACCCATGTTGGCCATAGCCAGACTGACTTGAGGTAGACTCATGTTGACCCAAACCAGAAGACTGGCCAGAACCATGTTGTCCCGAGCTAGAGGTTTGGTGTGATCCAGACCCATATTGGCCATAACCAGAGGACTGCCCCGAGCCTGACCCATGTTGTCCAAAGCTAGAGGACTGACCTGAACCAGACCCCTTTTGGCCATAGCCAGAAGACTGACCTGATCTAGATCCTTGTTGGCCAAAGCCGGGAGACTGACTTGAACCAGACCCATGTTGGCCATAGCCAGACTGACTTGAGGTAGACTTATGTTGGCCCAAACCAGAAGACTGGCCAGAACCATGTTGTCCCGAGCTAGAGGTTTGGTGTGATCTAGACCCATATTGGCCATAACCAGAGGACTGCCCTGAGCCTGACCTATGTTGTCCAAAGGTAGAGGACTGACGTGAGCCAGACCCATGTTCACCACATTTAGAATATTCATTTGATGCACATCCTTTTTGATGAGAGTTCATAGGGTATTTACAAGAACCATATCTTTGCTGACCATAATTAGAACACTGACTTGATCCAGACCCATATCGTCCACAGCAAGAGGACTGACTTGATCTTGTTCCCTGTTGTCTTCCACAGTTCTGTGGTTGACAACATGACCTAGATCTATGTCTTCTATGACAAGATTGACTACGGGAGCGAGGCTTACATTGGCCATATCCAGAGGACCGACCTCCTGAGATACATCTATGACCCTGTACTCCACTATGTCCTGAGTGACAACATGACTGAGTACAACTAGATTTAGTTCCTTGGCCTCCAAATCTACCTGCCTGACAAGAGCTAGACGCATATTGTGATGTTCTACACCCACTTGAATTGATAGAACCACATACATAGCTTTGTCTTTCACTGTCTTCTGAACCATTAGAGATAGATGCAAACTTTTTTCCTCCACTTCTTGACTGATTAGAGTCTGATTCATGCCAACTAGCCTCCAATCCATGTGACAGACCACTATGACCTTTCCTTACCCCACTTTTAGATCCAGACCCAAGTTCATATTCCTCCCCAGATTCACTAGAAGAGCTAACATATGAATTGTTTCTTTTTTCCTCTAGCTCTCCAGAGCTGGAACCATGTCGTTCTTTGCCATTCCATGAGTAACCAGAGCTAGACCTACGGTGCCTTTTCTCAAATCCTTCTTGGTACCCTGAGCTTTGCTTCCCCAGACTCCTGGATTTGGATCCATATCTATGTTTTGCACCTCCCCTCAAGCTCTCAGAACCATAACCATGCTCCTCTCCCTCACTCCAACTTGGATTTCTGTAACCTGATTTTTGTCCTGGTGTATCCTCATCTTCTTCTTCTGTTTTACTTTCTTCCTTTTGGTGTCGACCATGCCTACGCTTCTGCTTCTTTGACCCTGAAGCTTTGCAGTATTCTTTGCTGAGAACCTTGTTGCAGGCCAAAACCAGCTTGAATACCATCAGAAGAAACTCAGTAAAGTCCAGTCTTCGGTCGTGATCTCGGTCCAGCATGTGCATAATAACATCCACTGTGTCTGGATCATCTGGGTTCTGTATATGAGCAACACATCGAAGGAGTCTTGGTTAGCCTATCCCATAAACTCAGCTAAAATATTCAGGTAGGCCTGTGGATTTGTAGGTATTTGACACTGGATATTTTTAATCCAATCAAGGATTACACTAGGTGAAGGCAGCCTAATAGGTCCTAGCAGGTGTGAAGAGGTAATAGAAAAAATAAAGACTATTGCAATCCTCAGAAGAATACAGCTTAAGGTCCTAACCTAGAGAACTAGGTACTCAAGTATGGCATACAGGAAGGCATTCAGTAAATCAAGTTTAATATCTGGTGTGTTTTAGTTTTACATACAGTTTAGACATTACATGTTAATATATGGTATGTTAAGATTTATAATTTTGAAGTTAATAGCTGAATCATTTCCAAGTGGATGGAAAAAATTACATGTATTTTGTTTTTGATCTTTAGTCATCTTGGCTACTTGGTCAAGTTCCCCAGGAGATGACTTCCCTTTCTATATTTTTTCTTCCTCATTGAATAGGTTAATTTATTAATGCATATATTAGTACAAGTTTATTTTCTGCTTTTTCAGAATGGCAAGCCTGGAGACATGAAGAAGTCTAAGGGTCCATACGTTGTGAATGAACAGTAAAGTGAGGAAAAATCCTTCACTTTTCTAAAAATTAACATTGCCTCCACAGCCTTTCTGATGTCCCCAAAAGTACTACTCTTAGAGTTTGCTCGAAGACCACTGGAACTGTGCACTTTTTAGCTAATGTTTGGTTACATAACAAAAAATTTACAGTACCATAGGACCCTTCAGTCCTAGCACAGGGTTCTCACCTTCAGAATTGGCCGAAACTCTTTCTCCAGAAGTTCCTTTAGCTCATCCTTGCTCAGTGTGCCGCATTCCCCATCTTGGTTGGTGTATTTGTAGAAAACGTCGATGACGGTGACAACACTTCTCAAGAGGTCGCTCATCTTTTTGCACGTTTCAACGAACCTGAAAAGGAAAACAAAACAAAAGATTCTATCATTCATTTTTTTTCTTTTTAATTTATAAACTGTTCTGATTTTAATAATTTTCATCATGAGTTTTCAAATCTCATCTCTTTAAAATTTAAAATACCTTGAAAAGTAAAGATGGGCCAAGGATGATACAAAATCTTTCAACATAGTGAAAAATCACTTTAACATTAGTCATGGCACGTTACTGGCTGAACTAGGATGACATTTCAGGTCTCCGTGTCCTGGATGAATATATCTTTTCCTAATGTCTCTACATTTTGTTTACTTTGGTGTCCTGGGTGTTGTCCAAGGGCTTCAAGAGTTTTCAGAACCACCCAGACATATTTCTCCAGTTTCTCTTGCTAATTTCACTGATTGTCTAGAGTCAAGAGTGACAGACCTTCTATCATGCATACCAAAACTAAACTGGACTCTTAAGGCCTTCAGAAAATAAAAGAATGGATAAAGTAAGCCAATGCATTCTTGGGTTTTCAGAGGCCCGAGATAACTCTTGTGAGAGTTTAGGAACTATCTTAATCTCAGCCCTTGACCAAACAGTTCTTTTTCATTAATCAGGGACAAAAGCTCAGAAATCCAGGCAGCAATTTAACTAGTAGATGATTTGATCTGGAACCTCTGGGAACTGACACTGAACAAGGAAGAGAATCTACAACAGTGCCAGCTTCCTCCTTGTGTGAGCTGGACAGCCCAGAAAAGATGACATGTGAAAAAGGTAGGAAGAGAGTGTGGAATGGCCTATGAGAAGAGAAACTTCTACTTGAATTCTTCTTCTTCACAATGACAAATTTATTCTAAAAAAAGTCCCAGAATAAATTAAACTAGCTAAACAAATAAGCAAAGAAAATGAAACAAAAAATTTTTAAAAGGCCAAATATATATTAGCTCTGCCTCAGCTCAAACTATTAGATTTCTGCTGTGGACAATGACCAACCAAATATTCAACATAGCTGGATGAATTTTTCTCACCTGGTTCACCAAAGGAACAAGTAGGAAAAAGCCCGATGAAGCTTGCAGGGTGACAATGATTGAGATAGTAGCCCTTTTATAGCTAACATTTGGGTGCTGCTCCCTGTGGGATGGACTGATTCATTTCCAATCAAACTTCACTCCACCCCTGTCTATGTTTACCTTCCTACTTCTTTACATTCTCATCTTTGAGATGATTGCAGAAAGGCTGGTACCAACCTACCTTCCAGTGAGGACATGTTGCAGGGCACTGTATTAAGGGTAATATACTTTTGAAAAGCAGATACTGTGTTTTAGAGGACTCATGCAGTTCATTCCCTTTATCTGGTATCCACAAAAAGTAGCAAACTGTAAGCTACTTGTTGGGTATGCAATAAGTGCTTATTTAATTGAAAATGAACCAAGGCTAATAGACTCATATAACTCATGTCCTTTTTGCAATAATAACTGCCATTTATTGAGAATTTACTATGTGCAAGATATTATGCTGAATGCTTTTCACATTTCATCTATTTAATCTCCACCAACACTTCTATGAAGTACATTTTGGGTCCCCCCCATTTTACAGATGAAGAAATAGGTTCAGATAACTTGAGTCATCTCCAAGGTCACATAGCTAGTAGGTGGAGGAGCTAGGGTTTGAACCTATACCTTATCATAATGTCCTTTCTCTTAACCATTATACTAGGTCATCTCTGTGTATGTTACATATACTTATTACACAAAAACTGTGCACTGTATTAAGAGTGTAAGGTCTTCCCCCCACACATAGAAAGAAAAATATATAGAATATGAATATATATATAATATAAAGAATGGTATCAGCTAGTAAGAGAAGAAACATATTCTCTGGCCATTTGAAATCTCTTTTCTAGATTATGAAAATATAAGTTAATGGGCTAAACACAAAAGTTATGTTTTCAGAAGTGTTCAGGGTGAATTTAGAGTGGGCTTTCTTCTTGGGCTTTCTGCTATTCATTGGTATTCAGTCTGGCAGCTTTGGACATGAACCCTTAGGAAAATGTCACTTATATACATAAAGTGTATCAAATGTAATACCCGAAGGAAGCAAAAATAGTCAGAAAGCTGTGTGAGGCATGTAGAACCAGCTTTCCTGTACCTTGCCACCAGGTGATGAAGATGATGAAGATAGCAATTATCATTAAGTGCTTCCTATCTTCCAGACAAGATGGTTTTACATGATCCTCTATTTATTTCTCATAGTAAACCTGTAAGGTCAATATTAATTTCATTCTCTTTGTACTAAGAAGGAAATGAAAGCATAGAGAAATGTAATAATTCATCCCAAATCACAGCTTGTAAGTGGCAGCACTAGGACAGAAACCCATGCTGTCTGAAGCAAAAACCCTGAACTTACAACATATATTTCACATATATGGGTTCGATCAGTTCCTATCTGGGCACTCCTTTAGGGCAGCCATCATATCAGATTTACCCCACTATCTCGACAGTGCATAGGACTTAGTAAACACTTAGAGTGGTGTTCACAAAATATTAATGAACATATCACTGAGGTATATTCATTGCTCACAGAGTCAGGGAGTCATAGAATAAAGTGACCACACAAAGAATTATGTTGTCCCTTGGATATTATGGTCATTTTCAATTGTATACATTTTTTGGAATTATGCTTGCTTTTGTTGCAATGACTGCTATGCCAATAGGACTCGGAGACTCCCCAGTCTCCGTAGTGAGATTTTTAAATACATCCTGCACTGCAACTTCAGGATTCTAGTTCAGAACTTTGAAACCAGTTCCATAGTTTGACTGCTCATAGAACTCCACCATTCACTCTTTTATATTCTTTGTGTTCCTATTTCTCTTCCCTTTATAAATTGCTTAGCATAATAGATGAAAGTATAAACTTAGCAGTCAGAAAGATTTGAGCTCAAGGCTCAGCTGTCTTTTATAGGTTGTGTTCTTTGTGAAATTACCTAATCCTCTGAATCTCAGCTTTCTAAATTATTTAATAGGAATACTAATATTTACCTAACTGGTGAATATTACTTAATAATATGTGAAATTGCTTAGTACCTATGTGGCACATAGTAAATGCTTAGGAAACTATATAATTATTGTAAGATTTTCTTTTTGAGAGAGAGATAGACAGACAGACAGGGACAGACAGATAGAAAGGGAGAGAGGTGAGAAGCATCAACTTGTAGTTGCTGCACATTAGTTGTTCATTGCTTTCTCATCCGTTCCTTGACGGGGTGGGGGTGGGTTGTCCAGCTGAGCCAGTGACCCCTTGCTCAAGCCAGTGACCTTGGGCTTAAGCCAGTGACGTTTGGACTCAAGCCAGTGACCATGCGGTCATGTCTGTGATCCCACGCTCAAGCTAGTGACCCTACACTCAAGCTGGTGAGCTCATGCTCAATCCAGTGACTTCATAGTTTTGAACCTGGGTCCTCAGTGTCCCAAGTTGATGCTCTATTCACTGAGCCACCACCTGGTCAGGCTGTAAGCTTCTTAAAAAGTTATTTTATAGCATCTAACATGTGGGGTTTTTTAAAATTTATTTAGAAAATTAATTTTAACAGGGTAACATTGATAAATAAGGGTACAAAGATTTCAGGCAAACATCACTCCATCATTTGATGAGTCAATTATGTTGTATGTGCATCACCTAATGCCAAATCATTTTCTGTCACCTTATATTTGTCTCTCTTTACACCCTTTCCCGGCTCCCCCTCCCCTACATTTCCCTTCCCTGGTAACCACTGCCCTCTTACCTATATCCATGAGTCTCAGCTTTGTATCCCACCTATGTGTGAAATCATATAGTTTTTAACTTTTTCTGATTTACTTATTTCACTCAGTATAATGTTCTCAAGGTCCATCCATGTTGTCATAAATGACCCTATGTCATCATTTCTTATGGCTGAGTAGTATGCCATTGTGTGTGTGTATGTGTGTATGTGTGTGTGTGTGGTGTGTGTGCCACATCTGCTTTATACAATCATCTATTGAGGGGCACTTTGGTTGTCTCCATGTCTTGGCCACTGTGAATAATGCTGCAATAAACATAGGGTTGCATGTGTTTTAGGGACCAATGTTCTCGAGGTTTTGAGGTAGATGCCCAGTGGAAGAATTGCTGGGTCATGTGGAAATTCTATTCTTAATTTTTTGAGGAACCACCATACTTTCTTCTATAATGGTTGTACTGATTTGCATTCCCACCAGCAGTGAATGAGGGTTCCTTTTTCTCCACAACCTCTCCAACACTTATTACCGGTCTTGTTGATAACAGCCAATCTAACAGGTATGAGGTTTTGATTTGCATTTCTTGAATAACTAGTGAAGATAAGCACTTTTTCATATATCTGTTGGCCATTTGTATTTCTTCCTGCAGGAAGTATCTTTTCATGTTCTCTCCCTATTTCTTAACTAAATTGCTTGTTTATTTGTTGCTGAGTGTTGTGAGTTCTTTGTATATTTTGGATATTAACCCCTGATCAGAGCTGTTTAACATGGAGTTTTATACACAAGTCCTCAATCATGTGATAAAAAATAAATTAGTATTCAACAAGAGACCTTCAAAGGCAAAAATACTACTTCTCTGTCAAAATCATCATGCCCCAGAAGGAAAGTCATTATTCTGTTTTATTTTTAAATAACACTTTTATTGAGATATAATTCACATAGCATAAAATTCAACTTTTTAAAATATGTGCTTTAGTGGTTTGTAGTATATTCACAGAGTTGTACAATTAAATTATGGTTATTATGATGTCTGTGTCCTTAAGAAAGTTTCCTCACTTTTCAGTGCTTCAGTTTTCCCCCTATAATAACACTAAGGTATTAGTGCCAGGGTACACATGGACACGCATCACATCATTTTCACTGAAATTCTGGAGAAGAGTTATGGTCCTACCAGAGACCCACACACACCATTTGGAAAAGAACTAGAGTTTCTGAGGATCAGCTTGATGACAACTGTAGAGATTTTTACCTGCCTGGGTTCTGAAAGGCTGTTTGGTCCAATGAAGCAGAGGCCTGGAGTCTGGAGCTAGTCTCAGCCACACCATTTCTCTGGATGAGGGCATTGTCCCCATCTCTTCTATTCATCTCATGATCCTCTGCTTGTTCTACATCCACACTGCTCTGGGTTCTCAGGAACCACCAGATTTTGATTTTAGACCCATGTGGTGAAACTTGTGCATAACTGGCTACTACGTTGTCTTGAGGAAGAAGCTATACCATACATAGAATGTTAAAAATCATTTTAATTGTATCTGTGAAAGTCTCAGATTTTGGTCTTTCCACTGAATGCCAGCTGAATTTTGTTTTCATGTCACATCCTATTCAAGAGGAACCTTCTTTAGGTCAAGGTCGGTGGATATCATAAAAGCTAAACGTTCTTTTTGTGCTGGAACCCCTATATCGAGGTTTCTTAATGAACTTAACTTAGAGCAGATAACAAGTTGATCCAGGGAAACAAATATATATTAAATGTCTCTTTTCTCTAAAAGTTTAGGAAGCTGTTCTTGGCTCACAGTATGATGAAGTAGGAAGAATGTTGATTTTGCAGTCAGACTGACAGTCTTTTTATCATAGCTCTAACATAACCACCTGTAACACCTGGGGCAAGTTTCTTAATCTGAGTCTTTGTTTCCACACCTGTGAAATGAGGATAATGTTAGCTATGTGAGAATTAGATGAGATAATATTATGTTATTACTGAGCACACGATAAGGGTTCAATATATTTTATTTTATTTCCTTATTCCCAAATTCAATCTGATTAGGAGAAAGTTATCAATAGGTTTCAGAGGCGGTGGTTCCTGCAGATGATTCTTAACACTGTTTCTTCCTGGTAATTTCTCTCCATAAGTGAAATCAAAGGCCGATTGGGTTGAACTATTGGAACCCAGCCTTCCAAGGGGCTTAAAATTTCTGTTACGACAAATGCATGAGGAAGATAGAATCATTTAGCTAGACCAGCTGAGAATGCTCCCACCCTCAGATTCCTTTCTTATTTTGTCACATCACTGTTGATATCCCAAGATCCAAGCAACAGAGTCTCACAAGAGATGCCTGCTGACACACCCAGGCATTCAGGCTGTGATTTAAGGTATCAGAGACTTGGTCTGTCCAGATCTAACTGAGAAGAATCATCTGGGACCTTCAGGCACTTGCTAAAATCTACTGAGGGCTACAGAACGCTGGGTATCAGAAGCTCAAATGGTCCTTGTAACCACAATATCAATAACCTACGCTGTCAATAGGGAGGAAAGATTGCCTCCTGATGGATTTGGAAACTCACTGACTTGATAAATCTGACTGGGGTGGGGGGAGGAATTTAGATTAGCAATGGAAGTCTAGAATTCACTAGATGATATAGAATTTGTGTTTTGACAGTTTGCAATGTGTGATTACTAATTAAGGCAACTGATTTTTTTAAATCAGTCTAGAACTTGCACAATCAAAATGGTTTCCCTGAAAGGCTGTGAATATATGTTCAAAATGTTGGGAGGAGCTGTTATTCCAGAGGATTCCATGCTTTTGTTAGCAAATTCCCTGTCATATGTTAGATGGAAATATTAGCATTTTAAGCACAAATTTGACTTTTGGAATCATACATAGGAGAATAATTCAGAAGGCTTAAAAATCAAATAACAAAAAAAAATGGAGTCTACTGTTAAATATTAATTTAAAATAACCAGACTAATTTTTCCACCAGTGCCTCTCAGAAATTCTGAACTAAATTTATGTGAAAACTTTCTGTGATCCCATGATTCTTCTCATTGTGGAAATGTGCTTCCAGTGGTAAGGCAGTCCAAGATTGTGTGAAACAGCATACTGAAGCTAGTTCAGGGTTAAAGCTTGGCTGGGGTTTGGACATCAAGGGAAACTTGAAGATTTATATATATCAGAGACACACACAAGCACACACACACCTCTACATATACTTCCACATACAGTTAATATACATTATTGACAATCTGTAATGTGTAAGGGCCTATGCTAATCACAGTGTCTTTAATAAAATTATATTGGTTTGAGATTATTTATAAGCCTGGAATTTTCCATCACTTCCTTTCAATGACGTTGATACTCTCCTCTTTGACAGAGTATTGAGGATTTGTCATTTGAGATTGCCCAGGATGTGTTGTGCATGCATGTGCACACACACAAAAATATACATATGAATATACATCTATCCTTAAATCATCATAAATTTTAACTAGGAACAAACTTGTTCTACAATATCCAATAAGTCTGATTTTTTTATGCCTTCAGGATGAAGAGAAAATTAATTGACAAAAATGTATATCTTGGGCTATTTATCAATAGGATGACATCTTTGAATAGGACTAGGGAAAAACACACCAGGATATCTGTGAGTTATAGATATCACGCTTAGATTTAATTTTAGATTAATTAATTTTATTGATTGTTGCCATTATCAATGATAATTTCATTTGTACTCTCTTTAAAAATTATGATCACTTATTATAAATAAAGTCACACCACACCTCTGCTCATTACTTGCTTCTGGCACTAATTATGCGTCAGAGCTTAGGTCTTCTGGGACTATTCAGTTTCAGTTGCCTCTGAGCATTTGGACTCTAAGGGGAAGGATAGTAAAATAAAATCTGTGGAAAACCATGTTTGCAGTGTCACACTTTGCTTCAGTAAGAGGTTTTCTTCCTTGGGGACTGGTGTCTTGAACTACAGACACAGCTTACCAGCTTAGCAAGATAATTGCAAAAGACAGAGTAATTATTTTATGTCACTATTATAAGGTGACTAAGATCTCAAAGATCAACCATGTCCTCTAATCCATTTGCCCCACCCACTGCCCCCAGTTTTGTGTAGGTCAAAGACACTTGGGCAGAATCTTATCCTTGAGGCTTCAGGACGCCTTGCCTAGGGGGACTAAGTTATAGCTCTTTAAGATGTTCAAATATGACATCCACTAATTTCTGAGATACATATGGCTTGAAAGGCAGATGTACTCATAGAGAATGGAGCTTTTGGGTCCTTTGCTACAGAAGGAAAGGTTATTAGCTTAGATTTCTGCCAGGGCCTTTCTCACACCTGTTTCATAAGCTTGTTACACATAGAATTCAGGGCACACACAGGATAGAACTCAAAAGAATATGTTTCTTTACTTCCCCTTAAAAACTAAAACAAAATCTATAGCAAACTTGTTTAGCCCAAGAATTAAAAGCACAAACCTTGCAATTTGGCAGATCTGGGTTGAAATTCTGCCTCTACCACCTCTAGTTATGTGAATTAATATCTATAAATATGAGGATTTTTTTTTCATAAAATTGTTATAAAGCTTAAAATGGTTAAGTCACCTGACCAGGTGGTGGCACAGTGGATAGAGCGTCGGACTGGGATGCAGAGGACTCAGGTTCGAGACTCCAAGGTCGCCAGCTTGAGTGCGGGCTCATCTGGTTTGAGCAAAGCTCACCAGCTTGGACCCAAGGTCGCTGGCTTGAGCAAGGAGATACATGGTCTGCTGAAGGCCCGCGGTTAAGGCACATATGAGAAAGCAATCAATGAACAACTAAGGTGTTGCAACGAAAGACTGATGATTGATGCTTCTCATCTCTCTTCATTCCTGTCTGTCTATCCCTATCTATCCCTCTCTCTGACTCTCTTTCTGTCTCTGTAAAATAAAATAAAATAAAATAAAATAAAATAAAATAAAATAAAATGGTTAAATCAAGTGCCAGGAACAAACCTGTCACTCAAGAAGAGATAGAAATAGCTGGATTTTTAAACTAAAAAGTACTTTATTTTTACATTTGATCAAAATACTGGACTTTCTTTGTCTGTGAATGATATCACTATGAACATCTCTTTTACCAGTTTTATTTTGAGAGCTGAAATATGTCAGACATTGTGCGTGGGTTCAATCAGCGTCTCTGAGCATCTAATACTGTAAAAAAGTAGCCTATGATTGGTCTGCTTGGAAGATGACCTTGATTCTGACTCAGTTGAATGGTGGGGTACATTGATTAAGGGTGATTATGATACCAATATCTTGATGCTCTTTATGGTGATGCTAATGACACACATTCTGTTCATAAGGGAAGTAGAATTCTCAGATCAAACACATTTAATTTTACAGCAGCAGGGTGAAAGCATAGGCCCTAGATCTGTCTGCAGGATACACAGATTGTCTTATTGTTTTTCTTCCATTTTCTTTATGACTGATCTACAGGGGAGAGGAGTTCTAGTGTGTACTTGTCTTATTTTTCCAGTCTATAACCTTTCTTTCTCTTGTTATACTCCAGCGTCTGGAAGCCCCTTCCTGGTTGTATATCATTCTTGGCCATCTCATCCTCACCAGGAATGGGGTTACTCTTCCAAAATCTTGAGACATGGATTCTTTGGAGTTTTATAGATAGAAAATTCTTTCTGTCTCTTTCTTTAAGAACCCAGAGAGTCCCAGAAATCTCTAATGGATTATGAATTTATGGATTTCTCTACTTCTTGCCAATCTGATTGGTTCAGGTTGGTCTAAGTGACATTTGCTGATTGAGGTATATTCTGTCACTTTAGACTCTTCCTCTAGGTATTTATGTACACCTAACCTATCAAGTTCAACTGCTTCTTTCTCCTACAGGCTGCTTCAGACTTCCAGTGGCTAGAGTTCAGCTAAAGCAAAGCCCAACCCAGTTTAGGTCTTTATGTAAAGCCAGAGCCAAGTTGAATCAAGTACATACCAAACAAATTCATATCCTACCTACTGTAGGACTGGTTTCCTCACTATTAGCTCCACAACCTAATAATCTGAAAGCTAGGCTGAGTTATTTGCCAAACAGCATTGTGATAATAAGGCAGGCTGGGTCTCTATTTTGAGAATGGTAGTGAAGGGAGGGCCCTTTGATATTAATTTAAATATAGATTCTGTGGCTCTCACCCTAGGAAACCCAGAGGTTGGCTACTCTGATCCACATCTGTACCAAGTCCATGGTACATCAACTTTTGGCCAATTTGAAAAGAAATTCTTATACCCAAGAAATATCCATAAGACCCAATTTGTGCTGAACCATTGGAAAAGGAATAGGAGGAGAAAATGTATCAAATACACATCATTGCTCATTCTACACAGCATCAATAATAGGAGAACTAACCTCCAAACCTTTCTGAGAAAATAAAAAGATGAATATGGTACAGTATAAGGTAAAGAACACTAGACCATTCTTGACTTCTTTCTTTTGTACCTCAAAGGCACTGAGGTGTGATTCTACCTTCAGATTGTAACCAGAAACTGAACAATTCTCACCATCTTCATTACTTCATTACTACCATCCTGGTTCACCTGCCATCATTTTTTTGCAGTACTCTTAGGCTCCAAATTGGCATGACTGCTTCTACTCTTAACCCTTTATAGTCTATAACAACATAGTAGACAGAGTCAGCATTTTAAAACAGAATTTTGAGCATAACACTCCTTTGCTTAACATCCCAGAGTGAATTCCATCTGGATCAGAGGCCCAACAGAGGTCCTTATAGCAGCAGGGAAAAGCATAGGCCCTAGATCTGTCTGACATCATTCCTTGCTAAACTCATCACTTATTTTGCGTTAGCCATACTGGCCTCGTTGATAGTTTATGAACTTGCCAGGTACACTTCCGCCTCAGAGTTTCTCTCTCTGGAGTGTGCTTTTCCAACTACTGCTCCTTTATTTCCTTTAACTCTATCCTCAGTTATTGCTTCCAGGATTTTCACTGCTGGTCAAGATGGAGTAATATTAATTGGATTTACCCTCTTTCATAAACTAAAATATAGTAAAAAAAAAAAAAAGGAAATCAATGTTTCACCCATTGGACAACAGACAACACAAGGAAAATACACGAGCATTATAACTGCCACAGCTTAAAGCCTGGAGAGAGTTGCCAGGCTGCGGCACAAGAGAGGAAACCTAGGGTCAATTAATCCAAAAGACATTATGGTTCTAAATGTTATATGAACCAAAAATAGAATTGCAAGAAGAATGAGTCATTTATATTTAGAGATTTCAAAACTCCTCCCTCAATACTTGATAAAAGAAGTAGACAAAAAAATCAGTAAGGATATAGAAGTCTTAAAGAACACTCAATTGACTTGATCTAAGTGACATCTATTCAATACTCAACAACAGCAGAATATACATTCTTTTAAAGCACACATGGAATATTTATCAAGATAGATTAAATTCTAGAACATAAAACAAGTACCAATAAATTAAAATGATTCAGATACTACAAAGTATGTTCTTTGATCACAATAGAATTAAATTAGAAACTAACAGAAATATCTGGAATTCTCAAATATTCAGAAACTAAAGCACACTTTAAAATAATTTATGGAACAAAGAACAAATCAAAGAGAAAATTAGAAAGTATTTTGAAATGAGTTTAAATGTAAAACAATATATTCAAATTTTTGAGTTGCAACTAAAGCAGTGTGCAGAGGAAAATTTATAGCTCTAAAATGCCTATATTAGAAAAGAAGAAAGGTCTCAAATTAATGCCCTAAGCTTCTATATTAAGAAACTAGAAATAAAGAAGGACAAAATACATCCAAAGGAAATCAAAAAGGAGATAATAAAGATAAGAGAGTAAGTCAATAAAATAGGAAACAAAAATATTAGAGAAAAATCAATGAAAACAGTATCTGGCTCTTAGAGATAAATAGAATCGAAAAACCTTTAGACAGACTATTTAGGGGGATAAAAGAGAGATGACACAAAATTTTAATGTTAGGAATGAGAGAGAGGATGTCATAAATAGTCTGCATGCTTAAAAAGATAATAAGGAAATACTATGAACAACTTTATGCCAGTAATTTCAACCATGTAGATAAAACAGACCAATTCCTCAAGAGAGACCAACTACTAAAGCTGACTATAAAATAAAAGACTAATCTGCATAGCTTTATGCCTAGTAAGTTAATATGTTAGTAAGTTAAATATGTTAAAAATCCACAGAAAGAACTCTAGGCAGCCCTGGTCAATTGGCTTAGCAGAAGAGCATTGGCCCAGCATGTGGAAGTCCTGGGTTCAATAGCTGGTCAGGGCACAGGAGAATCTGCTTCTCCACCCTAAGAAAAATTGGAGGACTCATTGGTTGACTTCAAAGTGTTTCATTGTCAAAAGTTTAGTCATATAGAACAATGGGTTAGAATGGAAAGTCTAGAAATTAACCCATCCTTATATGGTCAGTTAATTTTCAATAGAGGTGTAAAGTTCATTTGAAGAAAAAAACCAGTGTTTTAACATATGATGCTGGAACAATTGGATATCCTTATTAAAAAAAAGCAGAAGAAAGAAAAGAAAAGAAACTTTGATTTATATTTGTACCATATACAAAAATTATCTTAAAATGGACCATACGCCTAAATGTTAAACCTAAAAAACAATATTTCTATAAGAAAACAGAGGGAAAAAAAGCCTGTGACCTTGGATTAGGCAAGGTTTTTCAGATGGATTTTTTAAAAAAGATATGACACTGAAAGCATAATCCTTGAAAGATATAAAAATAATAAATTAGGCTTCAAAATTTAGGATTTTTATTCAAAAGACACTTAAGAAAATGATAGAATCAGCCACAGACTAGGAGGAAGTATATACAAATCACATGCCTGATAGAAGACTTGTACCCAGAATATATAAAGAACTCCCAAAACCCAGTAATAAGGAAAAGAGGACTCAATGAAAAATTGGCAAAAAAATTGAATGGACACTTTATTAAAGAAGACACACTACTGGCAAATGAGCATTTGAAAAGATGTTCAACATCATTAGTCATCAGAGAAATGCAAATTAAAGCTGCAATGACATGCCACTTACCCATATATGAGAATATATTTTTTAAAGTTTTTATTTATTCATTTTTAGAGAGGGGAGAGAGAAAAAGAGGGAGAGAGAGAGAGAGAGAGACAGAGAGAAAGAGAAGGGGGTAGGAGCAGGAAGCATCAACTCAACTCCCATTTATGCCTTGACCAGGCAATCTCAGGGTTTTGAACCAGCAACCACAGCATTCCAGGTCAGTGCTTTATCCACTGAGCAACCAAAGGTCAGGCAAGAATAATTTTATTTTTTTGAAATCTGGTAATACCAAGTGCTAGCTAGGATATAGAGTAACTGGAGGTCTTGGAATGAAAAACAAAACAAACAAACAATAAAAAACACCAAAAAACAAAAAAGCGGTATAGCTACTTTAGAAAACTAACAGTTTCTTATAAGGGTAAATGTACAATTCTCCATATAATCTAGCAATCCCACTCCCAGATATTTACTCAAGGGAAGTTAAAATTTATATTTGTACCACAATCTGCATTCAGATGTTTATAGCAGCTTTTCTTGTTAGACAAAAACTGGAAACAACTGAAATGTCCTGCACCTGGTGAATTCATTCAAATAAAACTGCAATACAGTCACAGTTACATGCAACAAAATTGCTAAATCTCAAATTCAGTTTGTTAAGTGAAAGAAGCCAGGTTCAGAAGGCTGAATTTTATATGATTACCTTTATATGATATTCTGAAAAATACAAAACTATAGGGACAGAAATCTTATCAGATGTTGCCAGATCCTGGGATTGGAGGGACAGGCTTTCTAAAAAGAGACAAGAAAGGCTTTTTGTTTCTTTTTACAATGGAACTATTCTATATCTTGATTATAGTAGTAGTTATATCACTATTTGCATTTATCAAACCTTGCAGAACTGTACATTAAAAGATTAATATATGTAAATTACATCTTAATAAATTTTAAAATACTGCCTTATGGAAGACCTTTTCTGACCACCATTAACATCACCTTTTCTTTCCAGCACTCCCATTTTCATTTCACTTTGCTTTATTTTTTTCCATAGTACTTATCATCCTACATACTATATAATTTACTTACCTGTTATGATCATTGTCTCTCCCAACACTGGTATACAAGTTCTATGAGGGTAGAGCTTTATCTCTTTTATTTGCTGCTATATTCCAGGTACCTACATAGCAAGAAAAAAGTTTTGTCAAATCATGTGTTGACAGGGTTGGAAAAGATGGTCATTTCCTCTTTTGCTTAACTAACATGATAGACATTACAAGTGCTGAAGAGTTAGTCGGTAGAATTGAATTCCTGTATTACGAGGACAAAATGTCCTTTTGAACAGTATAAGTTCATCTCATTTTTGCCTTTGGGCCTGTGGGTAGAGAAGCACCTGGAACCTTTTCCAGCTGGATGTTTTAGTTGTGAGATGGCCAAGTTGTATGGCATAATGCCTAGGGCTGCGGTTTCACAAACGCCCTTCTAGTATTCTCGTGCTCTGGGCTTGTTTACCAGTCATGAGCACTTGGCCCAGCACATAGAGACTCCTGCCAGTGTGGAGTGCTCATCTGGGCCTCTGCACAGACCAGACCCTTGACCAGCACTCCCACCAGCTGCTTGGGGTATAGCTAGTTTCCCCACTATTTATTTATTTACTTATTTATTATTTAAAAAAAAATTTTTTTAAAATTTCTGTTTTCCAAGGACAGAGAGAGAGAGAGAGAGTCAGAGAGAGGGATAGATAGGGACAGACAGACAGGAATGGACAGAGGTGAGAAGTATCAATCACTAGTTTCTCGTTGCTCTTGCGACACCATAGTTGTTCATTGACTGCTTTCTCACATGTGCCCTGACCACGGGCCTTCAGCAGACCAAGCAACCCCCTGCTGGAGCCAGCGACCTTGGGTCCAAGCTGACGAGCTTTTGCTCAAACCAGATGGGCCCGCATTCAAGCTGGCGAGCTTGGGGTCTCGAACCTGGGTCTTCCGATCCCAGTCCCGACGCTCTATCCACTGCGCCACTGCCTGGCCAGGCTGATTTATTTTTAATGTCTGGAAAATTTTATTTACCAATGAAATTCAGGCTTCCAGGGCAGCAGTGAGGGCCTCACCAGAGGTGAATTTTCTTCAGCATAAGGTCTGAAGTCTGAAGTGAACTAGATTTAGATTTGATTCTCCTTTCTGCTACAGTGTCACCCTGGGAAAGTGATTGCACCTCTCTGACCTTGAGTTTCCTCAAATGTAAAATTGAGATTCTTTTATTCAATCAGTCACTCACACAAAATGTATTTGTTAACAATAAGTTAGTCCTTGTGCTAGGTGCTAGGAATAAAATAGTGAATGAGTAGACACAGTCTTTGCCATCAGCATTTAGTGTGAAAGATAGTAATAATAGTAAATACCTCATAATGCTATTCTGAGAATAAATAAGAAAGTATGTGTGTAGTGCAGGGGTCGGGAACCTTTCTGGCTGAGAGAGCCATGAACGCCACATATTTTAAAATGTAATTCCGTGGGAGCCATAATATGTTTAATACTAAATACAAGTAAATGTGTGCATTTTATGTAAGACCACCACTTTTAAAGTACAATAAGTCTCTGAATTCTTTTTAATAACGTTGTTATGCTGTTGCTCACCAATGATGAATCAAGTACTTCTTACCATTAATGCGACTTCTGGTGCTGCATGGCTTTGCTGATGGCTTTGTAGTCTGGTTGATACGTGGTGAGGTTAAGCTTCATGCAGGCGTTGAGACTTGCATTGTAGGTTGGTCTTAACATCCTTTAGATGTGAGAAAGGCTGCTCACATGCATATGTAAAGCCAAACATTGTCAGTACAGCAATACTCACACGCTGTAGTGTGTGGTGTGTGACAGGACGCGCGTTCCAAGTTTTGACAATCAGCTGGTCCACAGGTTAAAGTTTTTTTATTTCTCCCCACTTGTGTTTGCTCGCCACCTCTGCTTGCTGTCAAGCAAGTCTTTCCAAATCTTTATTAAGTGACTTGAACTTATTCACCCACATGTCTGAGGCCTTCTGGTCAGCAGCTTGTAGCTTAAAATCTCTGATGAAGACACCAGGGATGTAACTCCGGTCGGCGCTGTCCACTGCACACTTGTGTGTATGGGTGATGAACTTAAAAAGTCAAGTACGCTACGAAATTCTCCAAAGTGCACTTTGAATGACTGCAGATTAGATGTGAAGCCTGCTAGCTGCGGGAGATCAAGATGTTGAGCAGGGTCACTTGCTGTGCATGCATCTTTAAACTCTCCCAGTTTTTCAAAGTGTCATAAACAACCTGTTTCAATGTCCATGATGAAGAGTTCCAGCTTGTTTTCAAATGCAAACACTGCTTGTTGAAGGGATAAGACTGTATTTCCAACGCCTTGAATTTTCACATTGAGCTGGTTCAGATGTTCAGTCATGTCCACGAGATAGAAGAACTTTAGGAGCCACTCAGTGTTAGCTAACTCAGGATGCTCGACGTTTTTCATTTCAAGAAAGGTCCGGATTTTACTCAGACAAGCCGCAAAATGGCTGAGCACCTTCCCTCTTGACAACCAATGCACATTGCTGTGCAGAAGCAGACCAGGATAATTATTCTCAACTTCATCCAGCAGTGTTTTAAACTGGCGATCATTTAAAGCTCAGGCAACAATAAAGTTGACCACCCGAATGACCAGCGACATCACCTCACCAAGCTGCTTGCCACACATCTGAGCACAAAGCGCCTCCTGATGTAGGATGCAGTGAAAACTTAGGATGGGTCTCTTTTCATGTTCATGAAGAAGTGCTCCGAATCCTCTGTTTTTCCCCACCATGCATGGAGCACCATCAGTACACACCGAAATAAGTTTATCCATCGGTAGATTTTTTTCTTTAGCAAACTCAGTGATAGACTGGAATAAATCCTCCCCTCTTGTTGTCTCTTTCATAGGCAAAACAGCAAGACTTTCCTCACCTAGTGTGTCACCTACAGCATATCTTGCAATCACACTGAACTGGGATAAATGGCTTACATCTGTTGACTCATCCAAAGCAAGAGAAAAGAATGGTGCTGCATTTATGTCCTTTACTTGTGTTGCCTCAATTTGATTTGCCATCATGACGGTACAATTGTGAACAGTTCTTACCAACAGAGGCATGTCTTTTATTCATTTGATTATCTTGTCTTTATCCGAAAAGTCATCAAAAAGTTCATTGGCAACATCAAGCATGAATGTTTTGGCATACTCCCCATCTGTGAATGGCTTTCTGTTTCTCACAATTGCTCAAGCACCAGCAAAGCTAGCTGAATTCCAGTCACCTTGTTGGGTCCAAACACGGAGTTGCTGCTGACTAGCTTGCACTCTGCACAGTAGCTCTTGACATGCTTACTTCCTGCTGTCTCTGCTGGATATTTCGATGCAAATATAGTATGGTGCGTGTCGAAGTACTGCTTTATATTTAAATTTGACTGTTTCATCGATACAATTTTATCATTGTGTATTAGACACACTGCAGAACCTGCTCTCTCCATGAAGGTGAATTCCTCTGTCCATTTCTGCTGAAAAGTACGATACTCCTCATCTTTTTTCTTTTAGCCATCTTCTTCATCAAAATGGTTTCTGCAATTAGCTGGCTGACTACTTGATTAAAAGGAGGGAAGTTTACTTCCTGATTTCACAACGACCCACGTATGTTACGTATTACCCAGTAAAAATTTGGTGTTGTCCCGGAGAACAGCTGTGATTGGCTCCAGCCACCCGCAACCATGAACATGAGCGGTAGGAAATGAATGGGTTGTAATACATGAGAATGTTTTATATTTTTAACGTTATTATTTTTTTAATTAAAGATTTGTCTGTGAGCCAGATGCAGTGATCAAAAGAGTCACATCTGGCTTGAGAGCCATAGGTTTCCAACCCCTGGTGTAGTGGATACTTTGTGTCATCTCCATTATTGCTACCTTTTCTGAAAACTACTCACTTTCTTCCAGCCCCTCTCCACAATTATTTGGTCCAGGTAATCTGCCTGATTAAAGTTAGGGCAATGAATATCTTCCCTTAGAATTCAGTATTAGTACTTTGTGATTCCATTCTTACCTCTGCTATGAACAGAAGCAATATGAAATATGAAGAGTCAGGTAGTGTGAGAAGCAGGAAAAATATAATCTCTAGCAAGAGAGAATAATGAACCAGGGAGCAGAGTCACAAAGAAGGCTGGAGACAGAAGACCAAGAGTCCTGATGTCATGGCCCTCCCTGGCTCCAGTACCACACTGAGTGAGACCAGTTGTACCCCAGCCCTTGAATCTTTTGACACATCTATGAATCCCTTATATATTTAGAAATTGTGCTTAAATTAGCTCTAGTTACTTCCAACCAGTTCCAACAAACTGAAGGCATCAAAAGTGTTCAGAAACATGCAGAAATTGTTCAGAAACATGCAACTTCCCATATTTCTTCCATCCCCTACCGCCAAGTTCTGGACAGTACCCTGGAAAGCTCCCTCTGGGTCTCTTATGGAAACATCAGAAACATCGAACACAACCAAACGTATCCCAAACAGAAATTCCCTATTCCAATCTACTCATTTAGCTTCCTTGTACTTCTCTGTGTCAGCATTAAAATCATTCAGTTGCTCAAAATCCTAGATTTCTCCTGCTTCCTCATTTTCCACATTCAATCATTCAACAAGTTGTATAGATTTTGATTTCTAAATATGCTGGGAATTCTTTCTCTAAACTCTATCTTCCCCACAGTTACTGCTTCAGATTAGGTCCTCATCTCTCCCCAAGATTATAGCACTTGCCTCCTGTCAATCTTTGTTCTTTTATCCTGCTGTTTTGTAGCTCAACCTCCTCATTTTAGCCCCAGTGAATTGTATGGGAAGTAAATTGATCAAATCATGTCTCTCACAGGGTGACCAATCATCCTAGTTAGCCCAGAACTCACTGATTTCCTGGATCACAGGACTGTCTGTGCTAAACTCAGGACTCTCCCAAGCAGACTGGGATGGTTGGCCAACTTCCTGATTAAAACATTTAAATGAGTAATACTTACATTCCAATTATCTCAGGGGCTCAAGGAATGAAGACTATTAATTAGATTGAGCAAAGATTCTTTTTGAGTTAAAGTTTATACCCTGACCTTGTAATTATGTTCACAATTCTTTCAGTGTTTCTTTTTTTAAATTATATGTTTTATTTTATTATTTTTTATTGATTTTAGGGGGAGGAAGACAGAAAGGGAGAGAGAGGGAAGAGAGAGATGAGAAGCATCAACTCACAGTTGCTTTACTTTAGTTGTTCATTCATTTCTTCTCATACATTCCTTGACTGGGGAGTCTCAAGCCAAGCCAGTGACCCTTTGCTCAATCCAGCAACCTTGGGCTCAAGCCAGCAATGATCACACACTCAAGCTGGCATGCCCGTGGTCAAGATGATGAGCCTGAGCCTAACCCAGTGATCTCGGACTCTTGAACTGGGGACCTCAGCATTCCAGGTTGATGCTTTATTCATTGTGCCACCACAGGTCAGACGCCTTCTTTTCTGTCTCTTCTCTTCTCTTCTTTTTTTCTTTCTTTTCTTCTTTCTCTCTCTCTCTCTCTCTCTCTCTTTCTTCTTCATTTAGAAACAGACTGGGGGAGAGAGAGAGAGAAAGACAGGAACATTGAGCTGTTCCTGTATGTGCCCAGACTGGGGATTGAACTGGCAACTTCTGCACCTCAGGAGGACGCTCCAACCGAGTTATCCATTTAGGGCTTAATTTTTATTTATTCATTTATTTTTAGAGAGACATAACAAGGAAGGGAGAGAGAGGGGAGGGGGAAGGGACACAGTCATTTGTTGTTCCACTCAGTCTTGCATTTTTTGGTTGTTTCCCATGTGTGCCCTGACCGGGGATCAAACCTGCAACCTTGTCATTTCAGAAGATACTCTAACTGACTGAGCTATTCTGCCAGGGTGGATTCTCTCCAAGAGCCTCCAGAAGGAACACAGTTTTGCCAATACCTTGATTTTAGCCTGTGAGACACATTTTAGACATTTTTTTCCTTCTTTTCCCAGTGAGAAGAGGGGAGATAGAGAGACAGACTCCTGCACATGCACCACCAGGATCCACCTGCTGACCTGTCTGGGGCCATGCTCGCAACCAAGCTATTTTTAGCACCTGAGGCAGAGGTTCCAGGGAGCCATTCTCAGTGCCCGGGGCCAGTGCACTCAAACTGAGCCATGGTTGCAGCAGAAGAAGAGAGACAGAAGGGGAAAGGGGAGGAGTGGTCCCTTCTCCTGTGTGCCCTGACCAGGAATCAAACCCCGGACATCAACACATTGGGCCCATTTTGGATTTCTGACCTCCAGAACTATAAGAGAAAATTTTAGTCCTGGCTGGATAGCTCAGTTGGTTAGAGCATTATTCTGATACACCAAGGTTGCATGTTTGGTCCCTGATCAGGGTATATAGGAACAGATTGATATTTATGTCTCTCTCTTTCTCTCCCTTCCCCTCTCCCTAAAATCAATCAATAAATTTTTTCAAGAAGAGAAAATTTTGTGGTGTTTTAAGCCACTACATTTTTGGTAATTCATTGCAGTGGAAACAGGAAACTAATACAGTAGTAAATTAGTTCATCTGTGTCAGTGTTGCATACTCCCAGATGGCATGATCCCTGCCTGTTCACTTCCCAGATCCTGTGTTGTCCTCAGCCATCAATTTTTAAAGTAAGAATGGTATAATTTGAGAATTACCTATTGATTGATTTCAGTCACATTGATGTAGACTAGCGATTTTCAACCTTTTTTATCTCATGGCACACATAAAATAATTACTAAAATTCTGTGGCACACCAAATATATATATTACCTCTCTGACAAAAAATAGGCATGACTTTGATTGATTTATTTAAAAAAAATAATATCTACTCTTTTTGCTCCAAACCGACTTTTAAAAAAATCAGGTACCTATACTTGTATATAAGGATTTCTGGTACCAAGAATTAACCAATCAGACCCAATCTTATTATTCAATGTAATAAATAAGATGAAACACTATTATATGACTGATATATTTTGGTTCAAGATGGGGCATTCACACCAGATGGCCATTTTTGTGTTGACTGTTGTCATTCTTTTATTTGGTAATCTAAGGGAAACGATGTCAGTGCCCCTGACAAAATAGTTAGATATTGCAAGTTTTAAAAATTCTTGTGACACACTGATTGAAAATTGCTTATGTAGACATTCAGTAAGTATCTCTTGGTTAATTGACATACTTTCTAAACTCTATGGATGGAAATTTCCAAAATCAGATGCAGAAAGTGATCTCATGTTCTTCATCTGAATCTCCCTTAGCTTTGGGACAAGGTTTGTTTTTCATTTCTTCATCAGAGAGATTTGCTCAGAATAGAATTATCTCCAATAGGGAGATTAACTTAGTAGGCATGGACAGTGTTACCAAGGCAGGTTTTCTAAGGAACAAATAAGTCTTTCTGCACCCAACCCAGTGTGTTACCACTTTCAATTTGGGCAAAAGTGAACTTGTACAATATATCAACTTTAGATATCTGCTTATCAATATTCCTTATTCCTATAATTTATACACACATACAAATAGTCTTTTTTCCCATGTGGTATTTACCACTTCTTTCCACTGTATTCTTCTAGTCTCTTATTTAACAATTGGTAAAAGATAAGAGAGTGACTGTATTAGACAATATATTGTTTTGCCTGGTTTGGGAAGACTGAACTCTTCCACCACTTTTTAAAAGGTATATTTGAGCCTGACCTATGGCAGTGCAGTGGATAAAGCATCCAACCTAGAATGCTGAGGTCACTCGTTTGAAACCCTGGACTTGCCTGGTTACTATGAGTTGATGCTTCCCCCTCCTTCCCACCCCCTTTCTCTCTCATTCTCCTCTCTCTAAGAATCAATAGATAAAATATATTTTAAAAATGTGTATTTGCTTTGAAGAGGGAGAAATTAGAGGAGTCTGGAGAGCTGTGCCAAGTCTTATCCCAATATGCTATTACTATGTGGAATGCAGTACCCCCCTCCCCAGTGATATGTGTAGGCACAGAAGCTCTGTTAGGAATGGGAATGGAGAGAAATAGACAATTCGATGAATAAACCTATGATATGACAGATGGTGATAAGAACTGTAGAGAAAACTAAAGCAGAGTAAGGAGGATTATGAATTGAACTTGTGGGGTGTAAGTTGTCCAGGGAAGGACTGAGGTGACATTTGGACTAAAGCAAAAGGGTGATGAAGACTCAGGCCTTGCTGCCAGGGGAAGAGTTTTCTAGGCAGAAAAACAAGGGTAAACATGTGATAGGAGTTGTTTGGTGGATTTAAGGAACAGCAAGAAGCCAGTGTGGCTGGAGTAGAGTGAGCAAGAAGAAGGGATGGAAGAAGAGGTTAGAAAGGGAGGCAAAATCTTGTGTCATAAAACAGTAATTGGATAGAAAAGTTTTGAAGTGCAAATTAGGCCACTTGGCCACACACAAATAAAAAAAACTCTTTCATGATATGTATCAGGTGGAGGGGAAGATAGAGAGTATGCCTGGCAAGCCTAGGCTAAAATACCCTTATTTGCCCCACATTTGAAATAAAGTAGATGTAATGGCAATAAGAATGTAATTTGGAAGAGAAAGCAGATTTTAGTGCAGAGCCAATAAAGTAATTATTACCATCTGTTTATTATGTGCCAGGAATGTATTGAGCAATTTAAATGCAGCGTTTCTTGAATTCTCACTATTATTATCTTTTTTTTTCTACAGGTAAGTTATAGAGAAGATAAGCAGCTTTTCCCAAATCAAACCAGAATTTCACTTTAGGCAGTCTGGCTGCCTCTCAATTCAAAATAAGAGACAGACAAAGCTGGCTGTCAAAGCCAATTCGTAAGGTGACCAACTTTTGTACAGTGAAAAGGACAAAAATAAATAGAAGAAAACAATATCGTAAATAAAAGAAACATTTTATTCATTGCAACAATAATACACTATAATATGATAAATGCATAATAAAAACATTTATAATATTTTATATTGTGATTATGCTTACATGCCTATTAATTTTTAATAATTGTAAAAATATCCATTCATTTCCATTGAATGAATATTTTTGTCAATGTATCATCTTGTAACAGTATATTTGAAATATTTGAACAAGAAATATTCTTCATATTGAATTTTACGGCAAGTGCTGCAGCTAGAGTATCAACATTCAATCCTGACTTCTCACTTGTCCAAAAATCATTAGCAAAAAACTCTTTCAACTGCTGCATTAGTTCCAGGGCAGCACAATGTAACTTGCACAAGAATAAATAAATTTTCACATGGAATATGTTCATTTTTGAAATGGCTGAATATTTCCACCCATCTTTTATCAAATTTAACATGTTCATTTTCCATTGTATTGATTTTTCAGAATTTAAATATACATTCAGCCTTCTAATTTCTTCAAAGAGACAATTGTCATCTATTTTGATGTCTGGCATTTCGTTAGATAAAAACTCAAGACAAGATTCAATATCTGTCCAATATACTTGCAATGAAGTAAAAAAAAAAAAACCATTGAAACTGTTATTTCCTGTGATATTTGTTTCAGGCCATATTTTGATATATTGAAAACATGTCTGGTAAAAATTCTGCACTTCTTTGATAAACTTTTTGGTTATGCCCAGATTTGATTTCTCTAAGTTTGACAATTTTTCTTTTATAATTAAAGGAAGAAATTTTTCTTCAAAAGGAGATTTATATTGAAGGACAAAGTCATTCAAAATAAGACTAACTTCTGTAGATGAAATGTGTTCACCTTCAATCTTTTGAATAGTTTTGTGAAAAATAGATGATTGATTATGTACAAATTACATTAATATCTCAGACATGTTATTTTTTAAAAAAGATTCCAGGATTATAGGACATTTGTCTAAATTTTAAAAAATATAAATAGAGGGGCTCAAATAATTGTAGAGCATGCTCTATAGCAGGTGTTAGAGCAAGCCATCTAACTTTTGAATATTCTAAAAGTTTTTTTATTCATCATTTGCTTCTTCATAAGATTGTTTTAAAGTAGCAACACAAACAGTAAAATAACTAAAATGCAAATAAACTGTAGTTATTATTACTTCTACATCAATTGGCATGGCACATGACACTGTGTTGATTGCATTTGACAAAATATGTATATTAAAACCTATTACTAGTATTTTCTTTGGGAGTAACTCTTGTAGTTTTACATACACATTATTCACCCCTTTGCGTCTTCACCCACAAAAATTTGTATTTGTATTACCAGCTGTTAGTTCAACAACTTTGGATTTCAAATTGTTTTCATTTATTACTCTGTATAGATAGTTTGACAAAATTTCAGAAGTTTCAACCTCAATGGATTCTAAATTTAAAATTTTTACTTGAATGCCCTTGGTAACACTAAAAATATCTTACTATTATTGGATACAATTTAATTTCATTATGATTTGATGCACCAGATAAGATCATTACAAATGCTGCAGTTTCCAAGTCCTCTGTAAGTATAAATCACAGTAATTTTTAAATACTGATTTCAAAATAGCCTCGCATTTTGTCCTGGCACATAAAAATTTTGCATAGTGAAAATTTTTCAATAATTTAGTTGTACAATCCATACTACGAAAACTTTGTAAATTATGGTATGAAATGCAAATGTTCCCTCCATTGTAACCAACTGCTCTTCATCTTCAGAATAATTTGAAGTTTTAAAAAAAACTTGTTACTTTACAACTGGAAGCTGATGCATCTAATGATTGCTTATGTTTGTTGGTGGTCAAACATTTTGTTATTGCTGCTCTGCTCCCAACTGCAATACAAAATTCTCCACTGCAAATATTGCAGAAAACAATGGTATCTTTCTTTGATATGAGGAATGAAAATTCCTTCTTCAATTTATTGTTGAAATGGCATTTTCTTTCTTCTGATTTTCCATCCTTTAAATGAAATAAAAAAATTAAAAATAAAATATAGAGCTACACGAACAATGCAAGTACATTAGGAACTGAAAACGTTACATCATGGTAGGCGAATTTTCCAGAAGCTAAATAAACAAAACTAAATACAAACAAAACCACTAATTTGGATTGATATTTGGGTGTATTTATCATTTTCTAATTTAAAACACCTATTTTATGCAAATATTTAATTAAATGCATTATTAATAGATATGGTTTGAGGTTAGATTTCCACTTTAAAACTCAAATTTTGGAAAAGTACTTGTTAATAAAATTATACATATTTGGGAATTATGAAATAGATAATGAATTAAGAAAATGTGAATTGTGCTCACCTGTCTATGATTGACTATTCACTGAGAAAGAAATAATTGTGAGTCTACAATGTTGTATGTGCCATGCCGTGTTTCAGTAAGAAGTACACAAAGCCATTTGCATGCTCAGTATAGCATGGGCTCTTTCAAGGTCTCTCATACAGAGTGCATGTGTTTCATAATTGGATCTCGCTGCATAATAGATCCTTGACGAATTGTCATGTCAAATAAAAATACATCACACGCAATGGATTGACTCTGCATCGATCAAATACAGACATTTACAGATTAGTCTTCCAATATCAAAAAGGAGGACATGTAGGAGGACACTTTTCGAGGGAGGATGGAACTTACAAAAGAATGACTGCCTTACCTAAAGGAGGATAATTGGTCACCTTATGATTCAGAAACTCAGGTTCTATACAACTCAGGTAAATTAGGCATTCACTTTGTGCCCAGAACTAAGGAAAACTTTATCTGTTATGCTAGACAAGTTGGCCCTTTACACTCTGCCACATCCTTGTAATTTGCCAAACTCTGTGTATACAGCTGGCTTTGGAGCCTGCACTGCCTGAGGAATGAGGTAGTAATAAATGGTGTAGTAAAGATCCTTCTTGTTTTCTAAACAACTGGCCGAGTATGACCACAATGGATCACTATTTAGGATGGTGTTAAAGAGGATTCAGAGTCATCCCCATGATGAATCCAAATCCCATACCCCTTGCCTGCTCTCATGTTAAGGAGCACTGCCAAGAATGCAGTGGTTTTGTCTGAAATGACAGCATCCAATTATGCAGGAGCACTGTGAGAATGACGGCACCCAAGAAGAACCATGATCTCAAGATTCAGGAAGCTGTTTAGGGTGACAGGATTCAAGAACTCAAGACAACAGTGTCTGAGGTGTCCTAGCTCTTTTCCCAAACAACATTGGCTAGGAAAACAAAGTTGAATGGAGGTCAGAATAATTGGATTTTTTTGTTTTCTTCTATTAAAGAAGGTGGGAACAACTATGTCAACACTAGGCCTACTATACTGCACCCATCTGTACCATGGGGAAACTCTAGAACAGTGGTTCTTAACCTGGATTCTATTGAACCCTAGGGGTTCGACAAGTTGGTCTCAGGGGTTCAGAGAAGCCTCTGCCATGGAGGTAAAGACACACTTGTGTAAAGTCGTGATGACACGCCCTGCTTGGCCATCACTTGCTGCAGAGAATCACGTTACATTGCTTGGCCAACCAGTGCTGCGGGGAATTTACTGCATGCAATAGTCAACGGCTGTTGTAGTTGTATGTTTTGTGGTTTCTTTCTTAATATTTTAATCCATACTAAATATGTCGAGCATAAAAAGAAAGTGGTTGGACGAATATGTACAACATGGATTCACATGTATCACGGAACAGGATGGGAATCAGCGTCCTATCTGCATGATATGCAATGCCAAGTTGAGCAACTCTAGTCACGCACCGACAAAACTAAATTTGGAAAAATAAATCATATTTTATTTATCACTAAACAAGGGTTCAGTGAATGCGCATATGAAACTGGTGGGTTCGGTACCTCAAAAAAGGTTAAGAACCACTGCTCTAGAAGTTGTCATGTTGGACTGCACTGACCTAGGAATAATGGCTTCCTCTTTGCTCCAGCGTTCCAAATTTCACATAGGTCTCTCATTAGCAACTATATAGAAAGGGGTTCCAGAAAATGTAGTTTTCAGACTTAGAAAGGCATGGTGGTGGTGATGATGCCAAATTTGTAGCAATGTGGCAAAACTAGTGTAAAATCTTGAAGACTGCAAGAATCAAGTGATTAAGAAAGAAATCCAACTGTTCACCAATATCTTCCACTGTTTGACCTACTTCTTTTTTTCTTAATTAATTAATTGATTTTTATTTAGTGAGAGGAAGAGAGGCAGAGATGGACTCCCACATGCGCCCTGACCAGAATCCACCTGGCAGGCCCACTAGGGGCCAATGCTCTGCTTATCTGGGGCCCTTGCTACATTGCATCCTGAGCCATATTTTAGCGCCTGAGGCAGAGGCCATGGAGCCATCCATCTTCAGCATCCAGGGCCAACTTGATCTAATTGAGCCATGGCTGCAGGAGGAGAGGAGAAGAGAAGAGAGAGAAAAGTGAGAGAGGGTGGGGTGGAAAAGCAGATGGGTGCTTCTCCTGTGTGCCTTGACTGGGAATCAAACCCAGGACATTAACACACCTGGCCAATGCTCTACCACTGAGTCAACCAGCCAGGGCCTGACCTGCTTCTTATACCACACTGATATAAGAATCCCTACTGCAGCTCATAATTTCTATTTCTAATTAGTGTTCCCATCTATATCTTCCTACTGTTTACATATGAAAGAAGTTATTCAGCTTGAGTTTCACATTAACATGTTTTTTTGCACCCCCTGTACTTGTTCTAAACTATTATCACTTTCACCGAGCTATAAATCAAACACCAATCTCACTCTTTACTTTTAGAGAAAATAATAATTTCTGAGTTTCTTGTGATACCTTTAGAAACTTAACTTCTTGTACACTCCTCCTGATCTTCTCACATCCTCTTGCAGTAGAAAAAGAATTCCAACTCTGGCCCAAGGAGAATCCTTGCTTGGTGTCCTGAATCTCATAATTTTCCATAGTCTTGTGAAACTTATTTCTCCATCTGTCAATCTCTCTCTTTCTCCCTCCCTCTCTCTCTCTCTCTCTCTCTCTCTCTCTCTATATATATATATATATATATATATATATATAATTTTTTTTCTTTTTATCCTTAGCATAAAGATGTCTGCCATTTTAAGAACAATTTCTTCCTTGATCTCACTCCATTTTTTTGTTTTCCTGCAGATGAAGCTTCTTGAAAGAGTAGACTCTTCCTCCTCTCCTAATTTTACTACAATCAGTTCAGTATGACTTTGACTCCTTTTGCCCCACACTTCACTGTAGTATTAAAATCAAAGTCACTCTAATTTCTAAATTTAATGTCCATTTACAACCCTAACTTTTTGTTGTTGTTGTTCTTCGTAGCATTTGAACACTTGACAGTTTCATTGTTGATACTGTCTCCTCTCTTGGCTTAATATACTACTGTCCTCTAATTCTCTTATTTTATCACTCAACATTGTGTGTGATTTTGTCTTCTTTCCTCCATGCACATTTTAAATATTTTATTTCCCTGTGTTTCATCTGAAGCTCTTTTCTTTATTTTTACACTTTTTTATGACTTATTCATATCGATGACTTTGACCTTCATCAGTTTAGTTATTTTCCTTTGTGATTTGATATAGATTGATTGCTTTTAGAGAGAAAGGAGTCACACACAGAGAATGAGAGGTGGAGAGAGAGAGAGAAATACTTATTTGTTCCATTTATGTATGCATTCAGTGGTTGATTCTTGTATGTGTCCTGATCAGGGATTGAACCTACAGCCTCGGCGTATTTGGACGGTGGTCTAACCAACTGAGCTACCCAGCTGGGACGTGATTTGATGATTTTTAAACAGTGAGATACTTTCTTTTCTTTTTATCTTTAAAATCTGCTGTACATTTTTCCTTATGGTTACTTTGAAACTTCTTTTGTTATAGTAGTCTCTTTTCAGCTGATAACAACTTCAATGTCATAAAAAAATTTATGCTTTTACTGCCTCCCTTATACACTTTATATTATTGATGTCAGAATTTTTTTTGCATTATGTATTCATTAACCAACTTTTTAAATTATATTTTATGTTTCTTAATAGTGTTGACTTTTAACTAAATTCATGCAAATCGGTAGCAAAATAATTCAAACAATTTATATAAAAACATGGGTAGAAGATCTAACTAGACATTTTCCAAAGACATATGGATGGTGAATAGGTACATGAAAAAATACTCAACATCACCAATCTTCAGGGAAATGCAAATCAAAACCACAATGAGATACCACCTTACATCTGTTAGAATGGTTATTATCAAAAAGACAAGATATACCAAGTGTTGGCAAGGATGTTGGTGGGAATGTAAATTGGTGCAACCACTATGGAAAACATATCGAGGTTCTTCAAAATGATGAAAACAGAACTACCATATGATTCAGCAATTCCACTTGTATTTATTCAAAGAAAATAAAAATACCAGCTTGAAAATACATATGCACTTCTAAGTTCTTTGCAGCCTTATTTATTAGAACCAAAATACATGGTCATTGATGGATTAATGGATAAAATGTGATATATATACGGAATATTATTCAATATAAAATATTATTTAGCCACAAAAAGAATAAAATCTTGCCATTTGCAACAACATGGATGGTTCTTCAGGGCATTATGCTAAATGAAATGAGTTAACAGATGAAGATGAATAGCAGTGTGATTTTACTTATATGTGGTATCTTAAAAATAAAAACAAATTAAAAACCAAGCTCATAGTACAGAGGATAGATTGGTGATTGCCAATGGTGGAAGATTGGAAAGTAAGTGAAATGAGTAAAGGGAGTCAAAAGATACAAACATCTAGTTATAAAATAAATGTCATGGGGATATAATGTACAGCATGGTAACTATAGTTAATAATACTGTATTGCATATTAGAAAGTTGCTAAGAGAGGAAGTTACTTAAAGTTCTTATCAGAAGCCCTGACTATGTTGCTCAATTGGTTACAGCATCGTCCCAATATGCCAAAGTTGTGAGTTCAATCACCAATCAGGGCACATACAAGAATCAACCAATGAATGCATAAATAAGTGGAACAACAATTCAACGTTTCTTTTTTTCTCCCTTTTCCTTTCTCTCTCTCTGTAAAGTAAAAAATTAAAAAGTTTAAAAAATACTCTTATCACAAGAGAAAATATTTTGTAACTATGTATATTGACAGATGTTAACTAGGAGTATTGTACTAATTATTTTACATATACAAATATTGAATCATTATGTTGTAAACCTGAAAGTAATATAATATGGTAAATGTTAATTATACTTCAAAAATTAAGTAAAGTGTTTTATGCACTATCATTAAAGTTTTATATTCTGTATTTGTCTATATACTTACCTTTCCAGTCAGATTTATACCTTTATATGCCTTTATGTTGCTGTTTAGCATTCTTTTTTCAACCTAAAGAGCTCCCTTTAGCACTTCTAGTAAGGCAAGTATGTATAGTGTTGACAAATTCAGCTTTTGTTTGGCAAAGTCTTTATCTTTCCTTCATTTGTAAAGAATAGTTTTGCTGAGTATACTATTCTTTGTTGGTAGCATTTTCTTTCAGCATTTTTAAATATATTATTTTACTTTCTGGGCATGCAAAATTTCTGCTGAGAAATCTGGCGATAGTCTTATAGGGGCTCCCTTGTATGTGAAGTGGATTTTTCTTCAGCAGCCTCCATAATTCTCTTTGTCTTTCAATTTTGACAATTTAATTATAATGTACTATAGTATAGACCTCTTTAGATTAAATCTATTTTAGATATTTTGGGCTGCATGAATTTAGGTGCTTATTTCCCTCCCTGGATTTGGGGAATTTCAACCATTATTTCTTTAAATAAGCTCTCTGCCATTTCTCATGCTCTTCCTCCTCTAGGATTCCCATATGTGTATATTGATTCACTTAATGGGGTCCCATAAAGTCCTGTGGGACTTCTTCATTCTTGTTTCTTTTTGTTCCTCTGACTAGGTAATTTCAGATGACTTGTCTTCAAGCTTGCTAAATATTTCTTCTGCTTAATCAAGTCTGCTGTGTGTGTTTTCTATTGAATATTTCAGTTCAGTCACTGTGTTCTTCAACTCCAACATTTCTGTTTTATTTTTAAATTTATGTTTTTTGCCTCTTTGTTGAATTTTTCATTTTGTCCATGTATTGTTTTACTGATTTTGTTTGGTTATCTATCTGTGTTCTTTTGTAGATCACTGAACATCCTTCATATTATTATTTTGAATTCTTTGTTAGACAATTTATAGATCTCCATTTCTTTAGGGTTGGTTATTAAAGCTTTATTTTATTCCTTTGGTGATATCATGTTTCCCTGACTCTTCAAGATTCTTGTAGTCTTGCATCAGTGTCTGTACATTTAAAGAAGTAGTCACCTCTTTTAGTCTTTACATACTAGCTTCAGCATGGAATAACCTTCATCATTCAGACCAAGCAGAGATTCTGGGCAGGTCCACTGTCAGGGTCTATGGGTAGACCTACAGCCAGAGTCCTTGGGTGGACAGGCCTGGTACCTAAATCTGTAGGCAGGCAGTCCCAGTGCCAGGTTTCTAGGCAAGTGAACTTGCTTGACCAGTGCCTGGATCAATAAACAGGCCTGATACCTGGGTCTATGGTGTTAGGTTTGGACCCAGGATCTACTAGAGTGGGCATGTTTCCAGGATCCACAGTGAAGTTAACTCCCACTTTACTCTTTTTTATCCAGAGGAGAACTCCTGGGCTGAGAGAGTTCTGTCAGTTTTGTGCTGCACAGACTGGGGTTGGGTGACATAATTAAAGTGATACTTTTATACCTTCTTTAATGCATCTTTTCTCATCTCTGTGCTCTATCCAGATGCTATAATCTCTCACTTGGATTGTGAAGCTCTCATAAAGATATTTTTGTCTTTGTATGGTTGCCAAATTGATGTTTTCACTGGGGGAGGGGTGCAGATGAGAGATGGGACCTTCTATTTTGCCATCTACCTGATATCACTCATTCAATCCAATTTGATTCTAACTAGTAAGTCTACCTCTTTCTTGAACTTTAGACTAGTATAGTCATATCTAGTGTGTGTGTGGCAGAAGCAGGATTTGAACGCAGGCATTTTGGCTCTGGAGTCTACTCAGGCCACTGATGCTGCATTACTTCTTTAGGTGTCACCTCGTCTGTGAAGCCCTGTTGGATTCACCTACTGGGTTTCCATAGAACTAAATTATACTTTTGTAAATAATTACAGTGTACCTTTAATTGCCTCGCATTTTTTTCTCATACAGATGTGAGCTCCTCAAGAGCAGGGTTAAAGCCTTGTATTGTAATGAAATGGCAGAACCAGCTCAAAATGGCCCTGTGAGATACTGAGTTACTTCTCAGATACAAGAGATCAAAACCACATGTAATTCAGCCCAAGGATGTATAGAGGAGAGAACTTTGACTTTCATCTGCACCCAGAACCAAAGTCTTATGTTTGTCTCTGCCAACTGGGACATACTGAAACTTGAATACCATAACCCTTTCAGAAGCCAAGGGTCCATTGTCCAGGAATATCCAGTGCTGACATCCCTTTACAGTGCATGGCCAAGTCCCAGGGTCCTCCAATTAAAACTTGCCTCACCAGCACCTTTATGTACCTGTTTCCTGTAACCCCTTAAAAACCTTTCACTTAGTCCAGTGAGCAAGATGGATTCGAGACACTGTTAGGTCTCTATCTTCCTGTTGGCCCCTCTCAATCAATAAACTTTCCCTTACTCCACATGAACTTGGGTTCAGTAACAGTATTTCACCACCACTCTACACCAGCACAGTGCCTGGAATTTGTTGATATTCAATGGGGCTTGCTGGATAGATGTCTTATAAGCTAAGATGATTAGTTGTAAGCTATAGCTTACTTAGGAAAGATAGCATTTAATAGAAAGAATATTGAGTGGTTTATTGAATCAGCTATAAGGCGAAAGAACTATGTTAAAAGGCAGGGAACGAAGGAAGTTAGACTGCAGAAAAGAAAAACTTGCTCAGGACTTGGTTGTTGTGCAAAAACAAAAAAAATAATTATCAATATTATAGGTAAAACACTTAGAACATTCTAGGTCAATTTTAAAGACTTACCATGTTTGCTATTATTATATGAGCTGGGTCTTGAAGGGTATCAAATTTGCTAACTGGAAGAAGGGCCACCATATGCAAAAATCCCTGCCTAACAGAACATGATGTGTTAAGTGGATTTCTGGAAGCTTGATATAGCCAGGGCATATGGTATACCAAGGGGGGCAAAGCAGGTGTGAAGCAGAGCAAAAGCTGAGTATGAGGTAGGGCTTCTGGGTCTATCACAATAAAGTATATGTTTGCAATTTGTTTTAAGGGCAAAGGGGAACCAATAGTGGCTTCTGAATAGGGCAAGTGAAGTGCTTAGTATACGCAGGGCCTGAATGTGAGTTGCCTAGAGCCCATTTAATCACAGATAATTGGAATTCTTTACTGGGAATGTCAGGGCAGGCAAAGACAGTAAGACTTTATGCCAACTCCTTAGCACTGCTGAGGACTCACATGAAAATCATTAATGAACTTCCATGCAAAGCTTAACAACAACTTTACAGAGGTGCTTTCGAAGCTATGACTACTGAAGTGACCCTTAGAATGCAGAGAATTTTATCATAGAAGGTTCCCTAGGAGAGGTGAATAGTGAGCTTGATTTGAAGGAAGGGGCTGTGTTTTGCCTGATCCCCTCACCTTATGAATGCAGAGTCCTAGAAGGAGAATGTCTGGTCCATGGGCACAGCGTCAAACTCAATGGCTGGCTTCTATTGTGGTACCTTCCACACTGCATTGTGGTGCTGCCACAGGAAGCCTCAACATAACTCTTCTGGCTATAAGTCAGTGATAATGGTCCCAATATAACTTCTGGGGCCATCAAGAGGAATCCTACCTGAAAACAGCCATAAATTCATCTATGAGTTTCAGAAAAACCTTGTAAATGCTCTCCAACAGTGCCTATGTGTGCGTAAGATACTCTTTATGGGCTCTGTAATGTTGAAACTACCTTGTAAAGATTTGGGGCAGGGCCTGGAAGAAGAAACTTCCACTATGTGTTCACCTGTAGAGGTAGCCTCCTCCTTGACCAAAGCAAAGTGCCTGTTCAAGGAAACTCAAATGGATTTAAAGAAACACACATTTTCTTTTCTTTCTTTTTTTAGGTGAGAGGAAGGGAGATTGAGAGATAGACTCCCACATGCGCCTTGACTAGGATCCACTGGCAACCTCATCTGGGGCCAATGCTATAGTACTGAGCTATTTTTAGTGCCTGAGGCCATCATGCTCCATGGAGCTATCCTCAGCGCCCAAGGCCAAACTGGAACTAATAGATCCACTAGCTGAGGGAGGGGAAGAGGGAGAGAATAAGGAGAGGTGGAGGTAGAAGCAGATGGTCACTTCTTTTGTGTGCTCTTACCAATAATTGAACCTGGGATGTCCATATGCCAGGCCAATACTCTATCCACTGAACCACTGGCCACAGCTGCTCCCACCTTTTGACTATTGAGAATAATGTTGCTGTGAACCTGGGTGCACAAATATCTGAGTCCCTGCTTTCACTCCTTTTGGGTCTGTACCTAGAAGTGGGATTTCTGGCTCATATAGTAATTCTACTTTTTAAAATATATTTTAAAAATGGATGATATGCAAAAGAAAAAAAAAAAAAAGTATACCCAGGACTGCCTGACCTGTGATGGTGCAGTGGATAAAGCGTCGACCTGGGAACACTGAGGTCGCCAGTTCAAAACCCTGCACTGGTCTGGTCAAGGCACATATGGGAGTTGATGCTTCCAGCTCCTCCCCCCTTTCTCTCTCTCTCTCTCACTCTGTGTCTCCTCTCTAAAATGAATAAAATAAAATAAATTTTAAAAAAATGGATGATATGCTCATAAATTTGTATCAAGTTGTGAGCATTTTCCAATGTCCTTATAATCTCTTTTAAAACCTGACATCATTAATGGCTGCCTAGTCTCGGTATCCTATTCTTAGATATTTTGATTGTTTCCAATTTCTTACTATTACAGACCTATAATAAACATTTTATACACAAAAAGAAATCTGATTATTTTCTTAATATAATATATTCCTAAAGGTGGAATCATTGAGTAAAAATGTATGAACATTTTTAAAACCCTCAATGTATATTTATATACCTATTTTTATAAGTCTGCTCCAATTTTCCACCCCTCCAGTAGTGTTTACCCCCCCTTCTCCAACACTTATTAAAAATAATTCATTCTTTTTGCAACTTGGAACCCCAGGTAATTGAACTACCAACCAGTCATTTCTGACCCTGGCTTCCCAAGAACTTTATTAAACTGTGGTTGTGGGTATACAGGTTAGAAAGAGGGTTTGGAAAGTATTACTAGAAGGGAAGAGAAACTGACAGTTTCTTGTATGAGAAAGTAAGAGGTAGATTGGTGCTGGTTATATGGGGATAGTGTGGATGGGAGAAGGGAAGGCACAAGGTGCCAACATTTATTGAGCATCTCAGTGAAAGTTGCTTTACATGTATTATAAATCTCCAAACAACTCTGTAAGGGAGATACGATGATTCTCATTTTTCAGTGGGAAAACTGAGTTTAGAAAGACTCTCAGTTCCAGTCACACAGATGGCAGGTGGCAGAACCAGGAGTCAACCTAGTTCTGTCTGACACTCAGGATCTAGGCACTGGATTTGCTGTCTTTCCATGATACTCTCAGTAAAAGACCAGAGCTCTGAGATATGAGAGACAGAGACGGTGGGCAAAGCTTCAAAGTTAAAACTGAAAAGCTTGTACCACATTTTCTTTACCGAGTCATCTATCAAGGAGACTCTTCGGTTGTTTCCATGTCTTGATCACCATAAATAATGCTGCAATGAACATAGAACTACATGTATCTTTGTGAATAAATGTTTTTAATTTTTTTGGTTAGATACTCAGAAGAGGGATTTCTGGGATATGGTAACTCTATTTTTTATTTTTTGAGAAACCTCCATACTGTTTTTCATAGCGTCTGTACCAGTTTAAATTCCCACCCGCAGTGAATGAGAGTTCTTTTTTTCACAGCTTCTCCAACACTTGACATTACTTGTCTTGTTCAGAATAGCCATTCAAACAGGGGTGAGGTGGTATCTCATCGTAGTTTTGTTTTGCATTTCCTAATAGCTAGTGAGTTGAGCATCTTTTCATGCATCTGTTGACCATTTGTATGTCTCCTCAGGAGAAGTGTCTGTTCAAGTGCTCTGCCTATTTTTTAATTGAATTGTTTTTGTTGTTGAGTTTTATATTTTGGATATTACATATTTTGGGTATTAAACCCTGTCAGAACTGTTGTTTGCAAATATCTTCTTCCATTTGATTGGTTGCCTTTTTGTTTGGTTGATGGTTTCTTTTGTAGATCAGAAGCTTTTTAGTTTAATATTGTCCCATTCATTTATATTTGCTTTTACTTCCCTTGTCTTTGGGGCCAAATTCATAAAGTCTTCTCTAAGACTGAGGTCCACAAGTTTAGTACCTATAATTTCTTCTATATAATTTATTGTTTCAGGTCTTTATCCATTTTGAATTAATTTTTGTATATGGGAACAAGCAGCAGTCTAGTTTCAGTATTTTGGATGTGGCTTTCCAGTTGTCCCAGCACCATTTATTAAAGAGATTTTTCATAGGAAAAGATGGAATACTGCCATTTGTGATAACATGGATGGATCTTAATGATCTTGCTCAGGAAAATAAGTCAGAGAAAAAGTCAAGAACCATATGATTTCAGTCATATATAGGATATAAAACTGAAAGCAACAAATGAATAAGTAAGGCAAACAAATAAACACAACCTCATGGACACAGACAACAGTATGGTGGTTACCAGAGAGAAAGGGGGTTGGGGTGGAGGAGGAGTAAAGGGTAAAGGGAATCAAATATATGGTGTGAGAAGGAGATAATCAAATATATGGTTATATCTCCTCCTAATTCCAATCAAATATATCTCCCAGAAGGAGATATGACTTTGGGTGATGAACATACAATACAATGTACAGAAAATATATTATAGAATTGTACACTTGAAAACTATATAGTGTTATGAACTTATATCACCTCAGTAAATTTCATAAAGAATAGAATTAAAAATAACTGGAAAATCTTCGCATAGACAAATTTTATTATCAGTTCTTGGATCTAGGGAGATGTGAGGGTTGCCATTCAGTGTTAAGGGGAATGAAAGGCGCCTCCATTTGGTGGAAGATCAGATTCCTTATTGGAGGTGCGTGGGTTCAGCACTTGTGGCATGCCGCTGAACTGGATAATCTGATTGATTTCAACAGGCGCCACAAATCACAACAGAGACACAGCAGGCCCCACATCCACCCAGGGGAGGTGCTCTGTAAAGGTGGGGGAGCAGCTTAATCTGATGGAAAAACTCTTGAGGCGGTGGCAGAAGGCCAGAACCAGTTAAGCAAGAAAGAATAGGTCATGGGTGGAAAACCATAAATCTGTGGTTTACCTCAAATTATTGCATTGCTGCTTAGTTTGAGATAAATAATACCTTATGTTATGTTAAGGTGTGAGTTAATCTTTCATTGATTGTAGGTAAGACAGTGTAATTAAATTTTACATCATCTACTCATAGGACAAACAACCACTTCAAAAATAGCTATGGCTACTGATATTATCTCAAAATAAATGGTAATTAGAGCAGTGAGTTCCTGGCTGGCGTATCATGGAAAATAGAAGTGGATTTCAGTCTTCTGTAATATAAAGGCAACTACGTGTTTACTGTTGGTGACAAACAGTGAAAAAGATCCCTGATGAGATGAAAGAGAGTGTTTAATATATATATTAATTTTGTGTTAGCCCCTTGATGAAAAGACCAGGTCTGGTTCATTTATAATATGCCCAACACAAAATTGGTGCTCAGTAAAGTCATAGTAATATACAAATAAACATGTAACATACCATTCATTTTTATTATTAGTGATTATATTTGGAACTAGGATTAAAGATAAAGTAGATTTTAGCTTGTGTATGGGAATTTACCTCTGTGGATGGTGAACCCAAATGAAGTATATGTCATGATATATAATGAAACGTATCATAAAACAAAAAATTGATTTCTCTGAGTGTGGCCCAGATTGTTTTAGTTTGTTAAATGTTCCTCTCTAAGTCAGATGAGGCACTAAAGATGACTGTGCCTTCCTCAACCACACACACCCCCTCCATTCCTCTGCCTGAGTCTTATGGAAAAATAAGCCAATTAGAGATCCACTCCCTACCTGTTTCTTAGGTAACAGCCTAATAAGCTTAGAGGGAAAGATGGACCAGTGAGGCACTGATTTTTCCCTGATAGGCAGGACGGGGGCTGGAGAGAAAAGAGGGATGTGAGTGTTTTGTGAGTACATTTAAAATAATACTCTGACATTCAGTTATAATCATTAGCTTTTCTTTGAGATGGAAACTCTCACGGGTTGAGTCATGGTCCAGAGCAGTGACTAAAAGCTACAATTATCCTCACAGGATGAAAGCCCAGCCCCTGAGAATCTTCTATACTGGGTCAAGGCCAGGCTGGCTGATTAGTACCATTTGTATCTCCTCCTAATTCCAATATCCTTTGCTTTATAAATGGCTGACCTTAAAGAATGCATCATTCGGCTCTTAATATGTTTTTAATGTTTATCATGCCATGTGCCTGGTATATGTATACTTTCATATGTATGCATTTATCTACCTTCATAACTACTGTGAGGAAATACCATTCTCTTCTCCACTTCACAGGTGGAATAACTAATACAGGTACCTTGATCAAGGGCATAGCTCATGTAAAGTGCACAGTGGAGGTTGGAACTCTGATACCCCTGCTCCCTAACACTTGGTCTTGACTATTAAATGTAGCTGACATGGGATGCTCTAAATCACTGCAAATAACCCATGGAAACTATTCTGTAATCATACACATTTATAAAGTGTTTATGTGTATATACATATAAATATAATTTGTATAGTGATATAATTTATATGTTTGAAAATATATATATAATTTATAGATATAATTTGCATACACATTTTCACATCTAATCATACAAATACATTTTTATATATAGTTATATGGTAGTTTGCATAGAGAAGAGGGTCTGGAAGGGATTAAATAACAATAGTAATTTAGGGGAAAGGGTATTGGTGTTTTTTGTATTTATCTGTTTGTTTGTATCTTTTATGGTTTCCCTATAATAAACATATAATAGTTTAAAACTAAATTTTCTTAATTTTTTAAAAAAGATTTGTTTTTCTTTATTTAAGACATTTAAAAACAGACATTGACTGAGTTCCTGCCTGCTCAGTACAAGATTACACAAAGCCCATGCAGAACCTGGGTCCAGAGCGACACCTAGCTGTCTGATTACCATAACTGATTCACTTCCTTTTCTAGAACAGAGAGTGGAGGCTTCCAATGTCTTACATTACTCTATTGGCCTTCAGGGCACCTCATCAACAAGCATTCCTCTTAGAGTGGGCTCCACTTTATCTTTGTGATGTCAGCTCTTTTTCAGAGAATCCCCAGATAAATTAGAACAAGTGTCCTCTCCACATTTCACCCAGAGCTGTGGGCCTCAAAACTGCCTCAGCTCCCTGCATAGATTCAGGGAATGAGGGACCTCTTCCCCTGGACATCTATCTGTTTAGTGCTGTAAGAATAAGATTCAGGGGTCCCTTTCAGCCATGATGGGTAAGAGCTGATGCTGCCTTGAAATTTTAGCCTTGTCTGTGTCAATAGACCCCAGTTCCACTCCTCAACCCCTTTGCCGTTCCTGGACCTTGCGAATGTGCAAGCCACTCACCACCCAGGTAGACTAGAGTCAAAGCCATTAGGCTTCTTTTTTTCTTAGATTTCCCCCTGTTAAATGGAAATATGTAAGAACAGGATGTATCCCATGTACTCCAAACTTAGACCACTTCCCAGAAATGTGGAGGAGAGAACCACCATTTATTACTTGTAGCCCCTGTATAAATGGGGGGAGAACACACTACACAGAGCCCAGTGGCCCACATCAGTCCTTGGAGATGAATCCGCCATGTTTCTGCGAGTGGCAAGGACAAGGGCAAGCCACAGCCTGGTCTCAGGACCCCCCCAGGAAAAGTGTATAGACTTATTTTCCGTTTTGAGAAGGGAGAACCAAGGAATGTTTTCCCTGCTGCTTCTCCACAGGAACTGCTTCAGAAGTGAACATTGCCAGGTGAGATCAGTGGGTATCCATAGGGCCATCACAGCCTAGTAGAGCCAAAACCCTGGCAAGAGGTCTAGCTCTACAGTGGGATCAAGGCAGGGCCCGCTCCAAGTCAGAGCCCAGTTTTTAGTGGGAGTGGCTCTGTGAAGGGCTCCACTGAAACAAACACACAAATAACACACACCCAGTATCAGCCCTCTGGCCCAGAGCAACCTGGGGTGGGTCTCTACTGAGACTTCAGGGCTACTTCCTTCAGGTACTGCTGTGCGCAGTGTTGCACGGCTGAGCCTGCCCTGGTCCCATTCCAACCAAAGTAGATTTATTGCAGGAGTTCCTTCAGAGGCATTAATCTTCGCCACCACCAAGGGCAGCAGTGCAGTATACACTCCTGGAGGGTGTCTGTAGAATGCTATTTGTGTTATTTCTATTTTTGAATATTGTATTGACTATTTTTATAGCCTAATTTTAAATATTCCATGTGTAGAAGGTTTTTATTGTTGAGTTGATAGATTGGTGGGTTATAGCTATATGAGGAGTTATTTATATCATATCTTATTAATTTTGTTATTGAATTCTTCTCTACACTTACTATCTGAACTGAGAGGAAGTACCTAATTATTACTGTTTTTAAAATTTTTGTCCATATATTGAATTGATATTTTTGCTTATATAACTCCTTGCTCAAGGGAAACAAAAGAAAAAAATGGGACTACATCAAACTAAGAAGCTTTTGCATAGTAAAAGAAACTATCAACAAAATTAAAAGGGAACCCACAGAACAGGAGAATGTATTTGCCAGTAATACATCTGATATAGTCTTTAATATATATTCTTTTATTCCCAGTTTCTACTTGAAAGTATAAACTTACATAAGACAATCAGTGGACAGACTCTACTTTTCATATGCTTTCTCCTCCTTCCATTTTGTATTAGCTGTATTATATTTGCATTTTCAGAGCATATAATGTTAAATGCTATTTTGTCATCTTTGTCTCCATTATTTAGTCTTAGTTCTATAGTTAAATATTCATATTCCTTATTGTATTGTGTGAAAAATGCTTTTCCTCTGATTCAGGTTTGTTTTGTTGTTGTTGTTTGTTTTGATGCTCACTCTCTAGTAGATTGCCCAGGAAGGAATTATGGGAACAATATTGTCTCAGTCCTTGCAAGTTCTTTGCTGTTTCTCTTTGACCTTTATACCTAAATGTCAGTTTGGATGGATATAAAATTGCTTTGTCCTCAGAGGGATAATCTTACCTTTCACACATGCTTACTCCTTCCTATTTTGGCTCTAACTCTAGGATTTTTGTTTTGTTTATTAGTTTTCTATTGCTACTGTAACAAATTACTATAAACCAAATGGCTTGAAACAAAAAAAATTTATTTCCTCGCAGCCCTGGAGGTCAGAAGTCTAAAAATCAAGATGTTGCAAGGGTTTTGTTCCTTCTGGAAGCTCTAAGAGAAAATGTGTTTCCTAACCTCTTCCAGCTTCTAGAAGCCAGCTGCTCTCCTTGGCTCCTAGCACATTGTTCCAGCCCCAGGTTCCATCCTCCTTTCTCCTTTTGTACAAGGATGTTGTAATTACATGAGTCCCATCCAGAGGGTCCAGAATAATCTCACCCTGGAGACCCTTGATTTAAGCACATTTGCAGAATTCCTTTTGCCATATAAGGTAACATATCCACAGGTTCCTTGGAGTAGGACATGGACCTCTTTAGGGGATGTTATTCAGCCTAACACATTTTATTTTCTCCTTGGATATTTCCTTGCTTCCTGTAAACCAGTAATGCAATGAAAGATATTCATTATGCAGAATCTAGTTATTTTGTTGTGGGAGCCCCTTCAGAGTTTCTGGTCTGCTTTACTATCAGAATAAGAAGCCCACTTACAATTTTTATAGGCTTTACTCAAACCCTTGGACTCAGCACCTCTAGGGTTAGGTTTATAAGTTTGTTTTAAAAAGCCCTGGCCCTGGCTGGTTGGCTCAGTGGTAGAGTGTCACCCAGCGTGTGGAAGTCCCTGGTTTGATTCTTGGCCAGGGCACACACGAGAAGCAACTATATGTGTCTCTACCCCTCCCCCTCATCTCTCTCTCTCTCTTCCCCTCCCACAGCTTTAGCTTGAATAGTTTGAGCAAAGTTGGCTCTGGGTGCTGAGGATGGCTCCATGGCTTTTGCCTCAGGTGCTAAAATAGCTCTGTTGCTGAGCAACAGAGCAGTGGCCCCAGTTGGGCAGAGCATCCCCAGGTGGGGGGCTTACCAGGTGAATCCTAGTCAGGGCACATGTGAGAGTCTGTCTCTCTGCATCCCTGCCTCTTACTTAATAATAAAAAGTAAAAGAAAAAAAAACCAAACTACTCCTGAGATGATTCTTACAATAAACCAAAGTTGAGAGGCTCTACTCCATAACCTGTTCACATCCAGAGGATGAGACACCATGAAAAATCAGGGCTGTAGTGGATAAGGTGGGGGAGGGGAGGTCAGATCTCTGGCTCCTGGCTCCTTTATTGGTAACACATACCTTTCTAGTTTCCTATGCAATCCCTGCAGCTTTATTTCACTTATTGGTAACCCTGAGTTAGCCTTCCTATGTGACCTTACAGGTGAGGAGAGATTTAACACTCTAGAATTAGAAGTCATAAAAGACTAAGAATAGCTTTACCTACTTAAATCCTGCTTGTCCTACAAGGACATTACAAAAAAAGCCTCTTCTGGTTGAAACCATTCCTGATCCATTTCTTCCAAGTATAAAAGTATACTATCTCCTCTCTTTGACTCTATAACTCTTGAAATCTCATGCAATATTTTCTCAACTGGATGCTCTTTGAGGGTAGGGACCATGTCCAGTACATTGTCACAGCCCTGTGGCCCTTAACTCATCACATCAATAGTGATTGAATTGGACACAGAGCCTGTTGCTTAGACAGGTTTTATTGATGCACCAGGATAATGGGGCAGTGGACAGATGGCAGAGAGAAAAGCAATTTTGAAAAAACCTATAGACAGGAACACTCAGTAAAAGGAATGACTTGCTCCTTGTCTTCCTGCTCCTGAGACGGTCTGTACAGCAGGACAGGTGAGAGAGAGAGGAGTTTGGGATAGAAAGTACTTGCAGAAATGTCCTCACTAAGTAAGATCTAAGACAGAAGTACCATGATTAAGATCTGATGTCCAGGAAAATGTCAGTTGGAGTGGCCAGGGCAGGACAAGACAAGGCCTCTCTAGCTGTCTTCTTCTTGTACTGGACACTGGAGTCCAGGGCTAAGACAATCATAGCTAGTTGCTTTTGAAGTAGGAATACAGGCCCCTGGCTGTGAGGACTCGTTTCCCTTCTGGCTGGGCCGCTTCCTGGCCCTGCACTGAAGGCACACTGGTTTGCAGGCTGCCCTGGTTCTGTCTTTGGATCACTGTCTCCCTTGTGTGGTCATCAACCCACTCCTGCCTAACCACTGAGGGCTCTCTGTCTCTCTGTCCTTCTGTCACACTGCACCTTGGGTGAGTGCTGCTGCAGTCCTGTCTGCCTGTCAGAGTGCTTGTCCCAGTCTGGGCCTGTCCTCCCTGCACTGTCTCCTCTGCCTCATAGCTGCTTACCTCTGTCCACCTTTGACTACTGCCTGACTGCATCTGTCCCTGCTCTATACCCCTTATGTGGCTTGGAGTATGGCTCCTGTCCTGCTCCTCTGTCTGGATATGTGACCCTGTCTGTGTCTGAATGTGTCCTTCTGTCACTACCTGGCTCGTCTGGCTTCTGTCTTGACTGAGGGGCACAGTCCCTCTGGTCTCAGTCCCTCTGGTCTCAGTCCCTCTGGTGGACTCCTGTGGCTGGTTACTGGTGCTTCCTGTCTGACAGCTCCTGTCCTGCTCCTCGGTCTGGATATGTAGCCCTGTCTGTGTCTGAATGTGTCCTTCTGTCACTACCTGGCTCGTCTGGCTCCCATCTTGACGGTGGGGCTCAGTCCCTCTGGTCTGGCCATCAGTGGACTCCTGTGGCCGGGTACTGGTGCTGCCTGTCTGACTGCTCCTGTCCTGCTTCATGGTCTCAGTGATACCTCCTTGTGTTTGAACATGTCCTCCTGTAACTAACTGGCTTATCTGGCTCCTGTCTACTCTGTGGGTCTCAGTCCTGCTGGTCTGATCATTGGATGACTCCTGTGGCTGGGTGCTGGTGCTGCCTGTCAGCTGGCTCCTTTCTTGCTTCATGGTTTGGGTAGCATCTGTCTGGGTCTGAGTTATGGTTCTAGGAACTGTCTCACTTGTCTGGTGGACTCTGTTCTGTTCCCCACTCTGTGACTGTATCTCTGACATCCTCTCTCTGGTCTGATGACTCTGGTCTTCTTCCACTCTGTGGTCTGGCTCCACATGACCCATCACTTGTGTCTGCGAGCTCTCACCTTCCAGTCTCTGAGACTCCTGCTGCCTGTCAGGATGACTGACCTGAGAAGGGCTGCTGTCCTGCCCCTGGGTCTGAGACCCAGTCCCACCCTGCCTTCTGGAAGCTGGCCTGCTCTGTCCACCATTGCTCCCCTCATGACGCTGTCCTTCTCCAATGCTTCCCACTTTTGTGACACTTGTCTGTCCTTCTTCCAGCTCTGCCAAGGCTCCAGGGGCCTCTTGAGGTCCACAAGCTCCCTCAGGACTCTCACTCAGTGTCTTGAAACAGGCCTGTGCAACTTTAAACACCAAGACCAGGAATTCCTTGAATTCTACAGTCCCCGTGTGGTCTTCATCCAGCAGGCACAAGACTTCATCCACAGTGGCTGGGTCGTGGGGTTTCTGGGGAGAAGACGAGGCCAAGTCAGCAGTCCTTCCCGAGGAAAATGTGGTTAGGCTGGTCCACTCAGCTTCCAGGATCCCACCTTGAGCCAGAGCCCGCTCATTCTGCCCCCGTCTCCCTCCCCACACTGTTATAGCATCACTAACACAAAACAACTTTCACGTTTTAGTTCTGTCACCCTCATGAGTAAGAAGCAACTTTTATTTTGTATCCTTTGTGTCTGGCACGATTTCTGCCCACGGGAAAACTGGATAAAGGTTTAACAAAGAATGAGTAAATAACTGCACTCCTAGTGATTCTTTGGGCTGTCCTCGGACCCTGGCCCCTGACACTGAGGCCATATCCCCACCAGCGAGACCAACACCAAGAAAAGCGCAATGGAAACATGACCCCATGGGAATTCTGTGATATCCTAACTGAGATTCGGGTGTTTTCCCAACATAGGGTGGATGAAAAGCCCGAGGGACCATAGGTTGCTCTGAGCATGTAGAAGCAGACCTGATCCTGTCCCCAAGACTTTCACCATCCTGGTCGTTTTAGCTGCAAAGCAAAGGAAGACAGAGGTGGGGAAATGCACCAGGTTTCGTTGGCTGGGGAGGGGCTGCCAGATGGGGTCTGTTAACAACCTGCTCTCTAAAACCTCATTTCTGATGTGAGCACTCACCTAATATTTTTGAACAACTGCTTTGTACAAAGCATGGAGTTGTGCTTCTCATGAGTCTTTATTAATGGACGGCCAAATCTCTGATGGTAAATGGTTTACCATATCAGATTTAAGAAGCAGCAAAAGCAGCAACTGTTTTTATTTCTATAATATTCAAAGGCTGTATTTCTCCCTGAGGAGGAAATACAGTCCCATTGGACTCTTTTGATCTTGTCTCCCACTTAGAATCAATTGAAGTCAGGGTACGTTCTCTAAGAACTGGTTGGTCACCTCCAGTGACCATCCTTGTTTCCTTCCTCTTTCTCCACCTGCTCAGCCTCCAGTAGGATCTGCAGGCTTGCATCTAGTGCTGCCTCCTCAGCATCAGGTCTGCAGGCTAACTGCTTTCTCTCTCCCCTCAGCCCCTCCCCACCTGGCTGAGCACATCATACCACAATGACGTCCGCAAACTCCTGCTCCAGGAGCCTTTTGAGCTCCCCCCGGGTGAGCACCACGCAGCTGCCCTCAGTCCGGGCATAGCCTTGGAAGGTGTGGATGATCCCGTTAATGTTTCGCAGTAACTGAGGCATCTTGGTAGTCAAGCTGGACAAAGAAGAAAAGCCCCCGTGGGGACTCCACATTCAACCTCTGCAGCTTTCCCCAGAGCACTCCTGCTTTAAGTCCTTTCCTTTCGTTCTCAGCTCCGCCTCTGGGATCCCCCCTGTCTTCCTTCTTCCTTTGCTTCATAGTATGTTTATGGAGAGGACAGAGGGGCACCTGGTGGTTAGAGGCAGGCTCCTGAGTCAGCCCGCCTACCTGTCAGGTTAGCTAGGGCTGATTGCTTTTCCCAGCCTCAGTTTACTCATCATGAGATGGAGACAATACTATTTACTTCAGAGGATTATTCTGAAGATTAAAAGAGGTAATTCATTTAAAGCACTTGATAGATGCTGGCTTATACAAAATGCTAGTTATTATATATGATTATTGTATTATTATACACATATATAATTTTGTATGTCTATATATACTCTACTGCTCAGAAAGCACTTTCATCTCTTGTGATCCTTATTATCTCCACTTTTTATAGGTGAGTGCACAGACTCAGAGAACTTGAGTAATTTGCCTAAAGCCACACAGCTTTTAAGGGGCCAAAAGATCCTAGAATCCATATCTCCTGAGCCCAAAGTAATGACCTTCTAGACTCTGCCCTATGGACAGTTTATCTAGCCTATCTTTGCCTGTCACAGGGTATTAGAGTTCTGCTGGGAACACCAAAAGGCAGCAAGTCTGTAGGTGACTCAGCCGCCTCAGGTGCGGGCCGAGCAGGTGTGCAGCTCTACCCTTTGTGGGAGACTGCAAGCTGGCAAAGCCCTCACAGTTTAAAACTTAAGCTAAAGGGTAATAATCTCTTTCCCCACAACTCCATATTGGCTATGAAGCTGAGTATTTTTATTCCTCCCATCCCCTAATGTCACTTGCTTGATTAAATTGCTAGTGGCAATTTACATGCCCTTCCTCTCACCCTTTGTTTGTTCTGATGTTGGTTGATTTCAGTTATGCAGGGTGGGGGGATTCCTGTTTAGGCCTTAAAAGGATTTCGGGCCTTAAGAGAGTTCCTATTTATGCCTCAGATGTGTGGCTTTGTATCAGAGACTTCCTTATTTGCATATGGCTCTGCACTATACAATAAAGCAGACTGGAGGCTTTTGCTCTGGCTTGCCATCAGCTTGCAGAGGCCTTCCGATCCCATCCTTTTTCTCTCTGAATTCTTTTCTTCATTCTACACCGTTCTCACTCAGGACCTGGACAGTTACTAGCCGTGCTGGTCTGTGGCAACTTTTCCTGGCTTCCTTTTAGGAAGGTGTTTAGGAAGAGGCTGAGCCACCACCTGTTGGGGCTGCTGAGGAGGGGGGCTCTCTCTCTGGGTGGGAGGGCTGGCCATCTGAGAGTCCAGGTTTCTCTGAATGTAAGCTCTGTCCTCAGCGCTAGGACCTGTGAGAAAGGTCAGCCTGTTCAGAGGAAACCTGTAACGCTGGTGGCCTGTGAGAAAAGGTTCCCAATTGGTGGGAGAGATTTTTTTTTCTCATCAGCCACTGGCTGGGCATGGCTTGAAGTGAGTCTTGAGTGTGGCTGGTTGAGCAAGAGGCAGAGGCCTGGAGGTGCGGGAGCAGAACCTCAGGGAGACCAAAGGGAGGAGATGGTGTCCAAGGCGGCAGGGTTCAAATGCAGGGGGAGATGCAAGGCTAAAACTGAGGGGTGAGGGCACCGTGAGAGGGAACAGAGAGGGTGCAGGAAGAGGAGGGCCTAGCTAGAGAAGCCCAAGAGTGAAGGAAGGAAGGGGTCCTGGTGGCTCTTCAGAAAGCGTCCTTTCTATGATCCAGTAGCCAAAAATTTCAGGCAGACTTTGTTGTATACATCATAGTACAAAACCCAGAATACTGTACAACAGAGGCATGAAAGTCCCATTTTTGTTGTTAACCATGTGGCAGACCTTAGCCACTGACATACAAGCAGCAAAAATAATGAGATGGCCTTTTAGTTATACTTTAGATCCCTTAGAATGAACCCACAAATTCATCATGCCTAAATATCACCCTGGGGTGGGAGAGGGCTGCCACGTAAGCCCCTTCCTCCCTGGGAAAGTTAAACCCTATTGTCTGGGTTGGCAGCAGTAATTTGATTCTGGTTGCACAAACCCTGAGCATTGTCAAGAAGCTTCCAGAACCTTAAGAACAGAGACTTTGGCTGATCCAGGAAGGCATGCTGGTGGTTCCTTTGCTCCTGTCAACACAGCTTTCCAGTAACAGGAGCTGCTGCCCAGCCAGCTGGGAGCGGGGGCGGGGTGTGTGTGTGTTTCTGTGTGTGTGTGTGTGTGTGTGTGTGTGTGTGTGTGTGTGTGTGTGTAGGGAATGCCCTTTCCCATGCACTGGTTTGCCTGAGGCCCAGTCCGAGCGGACACATTCTGCCCACAGCCCTGGTTTTATGAGGTCAGACCACCAAGACACAGTGAGAAAGAGGTTCCTCAGGAGGGGACTTACCTAATGAACAGGCAGGATGAGGCAAGTGGCAGCTAAGCGGGGTGTGCAGTGCCAGGTCAGTGGGGCAGGAGCCTTTTATAAAGGACTTAACCGAAGTTAGCACTGGTATTTGGACAAGACGTCCCACCCCACCACAAGGCCTGATTCACCCAAGGCTCAGACGAGCCCCACCTCCATTCAGTTTCACCTGTTAATACTTAGCTGTGTTGGTCTACTTATCAGACCCCTCCTACCACACGTGGAGCTCTCTCTGTCCTCATCTCTCCTTGAGTCTGTCTCCTCATGACAGGGAGGCTCCTGTCCCATGTGATGGGCTCAGCAGTGCTTAGCACGGGTGGGGTTCCTGGTGAACATTCTTTGTCTTGGTGTGACTATAGAGTCATAGGGATTTTCAAAAAATGTACAAACATTCAGGAACATATTCATCTATGGAGGGTTAGTTAACCTTTTCAAAGTGGTTGCTTTAGGAGGCTATACATATTTTCTGGTGATGTTGTCATTACTTAGAACATTCTTGGAATTCTTGGTTTGGAATAACCTTTTGCACCCAGTTTATGAGACATGCAAGGAATCCAATCTTATTTCTCTATATTTGAGTCTCATATTTAATTAAAACAAAGAAGGTTAATACCCCCATCCCCACCCCATCCTAGGGGTAGGCACCTTTTTACAGCTGGTAGGAGAAGAGGCTTAAGATGATTCATTGCGAAGACAAGAGACTGAATCAGTTGACTAACCAGTGAATATCTGTGGAGATTGGCTTCATTTCGGGCACAGGGCTGGGCCTGAGGGATACAGAGTTGAGCAAGAGCAGTTTCACAGCAGCAATTTCAATCCTCACGAAGTTTGCAGTTTGGCAGTGCCAGAGAGAAAGGCCCTGAGAGGGTAACGGTAATAGAAATTATCATTTGACTTGTAGGACTTTCATTACTGTTTTGGTGGATGCTCATGACAATCCTGAGGGGATGTGTGTGTGTGGCTGAGCCCCATTAGTGAGGATACAGAGAAAGCCTCAGAGAAGTAGTGCTCAGTGGAGAAGGGAGGGGCTGGACCATCCAGCTGTGAGTGATGCGCTTAGAACTTCCAGAAAGGTTTGTCAACTAAGGGAAACTAAGATTGGAAAGTAATAAACCAGGTGCTTTAACTATAAGGTATATCATTACATCCAATTTACCGATGAAGGAACTGAGGGACAGAGAGGTTAAGTAAACTACCCAAGGCCACATACCTAGAAAAGTGAAATAAATGAATTTGAACTTAGCCTTTGCCTTCATAGCCTTTGACTTTTCACGTGGTTTGGGCAGGTCTAAGCCTAGGTTGGGGTGTGTGGGGGCTGTGAATAGCTGTGGTTCCATAGAAGCAGAGAGAGGTAAATGGGGTGTCTGTGTGTTTTGGGTAGAGGGACGTTCCCTAGAGAGGTGGTTGGGATAAGGAAGATGAGGAGGTGGGAGAGATTGGGACTGGCAGTGTCTAACTGAATATGTAAAACTGTTAGTTTGTAAATTTCTGATGAGTTACAAATGAGTGACTTTATTCTGGGTGGACAGAGGCTAGGGAGCTTATCAGAAGTTAAATCAAACACTTATCCTCTGCTCACTCTGCCTTGAAGTAAATAGAAATACCTTAATGAAACAAACTCATATTTGCACTTTGATTCCTTCTTACACACTTACTGGAAATCCATTATTTACCTCCACTTGATTTCTTTCTACAAATATCTAACAGTTGGCATTTGCTGCACGTGGTGAGCTGCAAATAAAGAATAAAATCCTGCTTTCCAGGAAGTCAGTTTCATTGGGAGAACAGGACATGTGCACCAAAAATAATTTTCTAATAATGAGATGAGATTTTTGTAAAATGTTAAATTGTTGTAAAGAGACTAACGAGTTCCATAAAAACACCCAAGTTACAGGAAAATTTCAAAAGAGGAGTTTATTAGTCAGCTAGCTACACAGGGCAAATTTCCAAATCATGTAGGCCCCTATACAGTTCTGAGCCTGCTTTTATAGACAAAATCATGTACTGGTTGGGGTGGGATAGGAGGGGCTTGTGATCCCTTTGTCTAGAAGTATATATCACTCTCATGACTTTAGGTTGGGAGGGTGAGTCAGAGTGTAGGAATTCTTAATTAAGGTATATAAACATTCTTTTCTAAATGCTTTTAAGAAAAGAGAAGAGGAAGGGGTTTTCAGATAAATTCTATCTTCTTTGCTCTGTAGTTAAATTATGACCCAGTTGCCCTTGCAAGCTCTTCCTCCTGCATTTTTCTTTTTCCTTTCTCCACAGAAAGAAGGGGGTAAGAGGCCTGACTTTTTCTCTTTAAAATGGCGTCGCTAATGCTAAGTTTTATAGTTTCTTGGCACCTTATCACATCCCCCACTGGTTTTATGTCATGAGTTAAATCATTGACTCATTTTAATGAGGTGCATGAGGCTGTTGAGTAGACAGGGGCCTAAAGTTATGGTTAGGAATAGTGATCTAAAGACCATGTAAGTAGGAACATTAACCTATAACATGTAACAGAAAGTTGATGCATTTTGACATATTTAACAAATAGACTTGATGTTATCATTAACAGCAATATAGTCTACTGAAGAAATAAATACAACTGGTTAACTTCCTAGAAGCTGTAGAAACCTTCTGCAACTTACATAAACCCTTAACTTTTATGAACTTTAAATAACTAGCTTTTATAACAACTTTTTCCCTTTTTTCTTTTAAAAGTATTTCTATACGTTACACCTTTTATTATTGAAACTATACCATTCCTTTTTAATCAGAACTCTTAATTTAAAAAATCTTAACCTTCAATGACAATGAAGCTGGCAACAAGTATATTTTTAAAAAAATATAATTCTTTGCCTGGCCAGGTGGTGGCGCAGTGGATAAAGCGCCGGACTGGGACGCGGAAGACCCAGGTTCGAGACCCTGAGGTTGCCAGCTTGAGCGCAGGCCCATCTGGCTTGAGCAAAAGCTCGCCAGCTTGGACCCAAGGGCGCTGGCTCCAGCAAGGGGTTGCTCGGTCTGCTGAAGGCCCGTGGTTGAGGCACATGTGAGAAAGCAATCAATGAACAACTATGGTGTCGCAACGGGAATGAAAAACTAATGATTGATGCTTCTCATCTCTCTCTGTTCCTGTCTGTCTGTCCCTATATATCCCTCTCTGACTCTCTCTCTGTCCCTGTAAAAAATAAAATAAATAAAAAAATAATAATAATAATAATTCTTTTTGGAGTTATCCTCCCTCTAAGTAGCTCATATTTATAGGTTACTTTATAGGGGTGGCTATAAGTACATAGATACTTTTCATTTACCTTGTAGCTTTTCTTCTAGCAAAGGAACTTATATCTCCCTTCTGTATCATCTACAGCAGCACACGTATCAAACATTAAGATGATTTGCTCTGGCGTTTCCCAGATTTTAGTTTCCCTCCCTTCCCAAAGTTCGATTATAAGGAGGTCCCACTATGAGGTTCTTCAAGCTTCTGTCATGCGTAGACCAGCCAGCTTCTGGTTTGTGGCTGGAGCAGGGCATGTTGTCCTTCTCAGGGTCAACTTACAGGGGTTGGTGGGATCTATTTGCACTTCTCCGAGGGGGTCTCTAAGGGAGCTTAGGGAGAAGGGTTGTCACCCTGTCTAGTACAATTTTATAGGGTGAATTCTGCTTGGTAAGGGGTGCATTGTGTTTTCAAAATAACAAAGGGAAGGAGATTGACTCAGTTTTCACTCATTTCTAAAATGAATTTAGTTAGGACTTCTTTCAGAGTTCAGTTCATTCTTTCTACCTGTCCCAAACTCTGAGGCCTGTAGGCACAATATAATTTCCAATTAATATTGAGTGCCTTTCCTACTAGCTGTGAGATCTTGGATACAAATGCAGGCCCATTATTAGACCCAATATTAATGGGCAAGCTAAATCTGGGAATAATTTCATATAGCAATTTCTTAACAACTGTTACTGTGGTCTCATTTCTAGTAGGAAAAGCTTCTACCTATCCTGAAAAGGTGTCAATAAAAACTAATAGGTACTTATATCCATATGCTAATGCTCTCCTGGGAAAGCTCCTCTTTCCCTGTTTCTTTTTATAATTTCTTTATTTTGCTTAGTATCTATTTGGGCACAGACTAAACACTTGGACACTATGCCTTCTGCAATAGATTCTAAGTCTGGCTTTTCTAATTATTTCTTCTTATTCTTAGTTATCCCTTTCCAGCTGGCAAATCTTTGTCTAATTGGTTGCAAAAAAAGAATCTTTGGCAACAAGATTTCTAGTAAAGTTACTAAAATTTCTGAAGGCCCCACCGCTTTTAGGGCTACCTTATTGGTAGTATCATCAGCTGCTTGGTTTTTCTTGAGTTTCTAGAGAGTCACCCCTCTTTTGGTGCCCTGAACAGTGGATGAAGGCCACTATTTCAGGGAAGCATACTTCTGCATTGTTGGGGTGAGGGTTTGAGCCTCACCCTTGTTAGTTCTTAAGTCTTCTCCTGATGGCCCCTCTTCAACTGTGTCTGTTTTAGGTTGTTCCTGCCTTCAGGAATCTTACCCGTCTTTGGCTAACCAGCCATCTTATGGGCCAAACAGAGTTAAGTGAGTGAGGGAGGAGCAATGTCCCTTCCGAAATGCTTAGTTTTTTTCTTTTTTCTTTTCTTTTCTTTTTTTTTTAACAAGGACAGAGAGAGAGAGAGTCAGAGAGAGGGATAGATAGAGACAGCCAGAGAGGAATGGAGAGAGATGAGAAGCATCAATCATTAGTTTTTCGTTGCCATTGCAACACCATAGTTGTTTATTGATTGCTTTCTCATATGTGCCTTGACCACGGGCCTTCAGCAGACCGAGCCACCCCTTGCTGGAGCCAGCGACCTTGGGTCCAAGCTGGTAAGCTTTTGCTCAAGCCAGATGGGCCCGTGCTCAAGCTGGCGAGCTCAGGGTCTCAAATCTGGGTCTTCCGCATCCCAGACCGTCACTCTATCCACTGCGCCACCGCCTGGTCAGGCGCTTAGTTTTTTTCTTAGCAGTTGATGTTTCTACCTTTTTAAAAACTTATGATACATTTCCTTTCTAATTTCTAGAGCTGCATGCTATATAAATGCTAAGTTGACTCTTTAGTGTTTTCTGGCGCCTCTTGGTCTAGAGGTGCATAGATTCTGTAAGCTTTCTATAGTCTAAGAAAGCGATGGGGGTCTTCTGAGGATCCTGAATAACTTCTGATACATTAGAAAAATTTATAGTTCTTTTCTTAGTATCTTCCCTTAACCTGGCTAGCAGAAACTGGTGAAAAGTGTCCAAAATTTCCTCTTTTGCTTGGGTGTTAGGATCCTGCTAAGGCCAGGCAACCAGAAACATTTTCTTAAGGTGGTCTTGGTTGTCCTAAGTGGAGTGGAATATGTACAGTACAGATTCTAACAGTCCTGTTAGGGCTTGAGGCTTCCCCTATGTTGGACAGATAAAATACATTATGCCCACTTTCTTAAAGATGGCGCTGCCCACGTGGAAGCCTATCACCCAGTTGATGATATTGGTTGCCCTTCTTGCTTGGAATGGGTGTGATTATATTAATGTCTGTGGGGGACAGGCTGTAAGCAGGCAGAGTCGTTATAGAACAAGGATTAGTTTTAAGATTAAACCTTTCCCACCTTTTTTGTTTTTATTTTTTTATTATTATTATTATTTTACAGGGACAGAGAGAGAGAGTCAGAGAGAGGGATAGATAGAGACAGACAGCCAGGAACGGTGATTGGTGAGAAGCGTCAATCATTACTTTCTCATTGCCGTTGCGACACCATAGTTGTTCATTGATTGCTTTCTCATATGTGCCTTGACCGCGGGCCTTCAGCAGACCGAGCAACCCCTTGCTGGAGCCAGTGACCTTGGATCCAAGATGGCGAGCTTTTTGCTTAAGCCAGATGGGCCCGCGCTCAAGATGGCGAGCTTGGGGTCTCGAACCTGGGTCTTCCACATCCCAGTCTGACGCTTTATCCACTGCGCCAACACCTGGTCAGGCCCACCCTTTTTGATGTAGAGTGGTTCACTCTCATTAGGAATCCTCCCATTATGCCTCAGATAAGTGACTTTCTATCAGAGACTTTCTTGTTTGTATATTAAATTAAAGGTTTTGTATCTACACTATAAAGTGGGGCAGACCAGGAGCTTGCTCTCTCTAGGTTCCTGAGATTAGCATTAGAGAGGAGAGCAGAGAAAGGCCATGTGGAGGAGGCCAGGAGAAGCAGCCAAGATGGTGGAGTGCTGAGGGAGAAGCCAGTTTGTGCAGAGTTTGTGCAGAGAGAAGGAGAAGGGGAACAGAGGTGAATAAGACTGGTGAGCTAGAAACCTTTGATTCTAGGAAACTTGGATAAATCAGTAGCTTTGTGAGCTCTGAATGAGTGGGTTTTGAAACCCAGTGTGTATTTTACTTGCTCGCCAGGTGCAAGCTAGGATTAAAGATGATGGTCACCAGTTCTTGGCTCCATTGTTTCATTACCGTCTGTCCAAATCTAATGCAAGCCTGCATGGGCCAGGTGGCTGTGATGGTGGCCATGACTACTGGCTTTACATTTGGTGTAGTCTGTGGCAGGATTCGATACAGTTCTGTATGAAGCCACCACCACCTGTGAGCAGTGGAGTACAGGACTGGCTGCTGTTATGGTTCCCCATGCCTGTCCTTTTCGGGGCCGTAGGCTGGCTGACTTTTACAGCCATGCATGCGGAAACCGAGGACTCTGTGGAAGAGGCTGCCCAGGACCTGCAAACCAAGCAGTGGAATGAGCTGGAGCAAACATGGGAGAAAGAGATGCCGATGCTGGAGTTGGAGCAAGCACTGGAGGAGGCCGACCAGGTTCGTGAAATTTGCCTGGATATGGAGCAGCTGCTGGAGAAGGAATCACTGGTTTATGAGTTGGAGATTTCCCTGGATGTTGCAGAGAGCCAGCATCAGCAGGAGGCCCAGACTGCGGCTGAATCTGGAGCTGTGAGCCCGTAGAGCAGAAGGCGGCCGTAGCCTAGGGCTCAAGGCTGGCAGCGGGAGCTGGTATTTTAGTTTATCTTTGGAGGATGAGGAGAATTGGTCTGGAGTTGTGATCCACAGTTTCCAGAAGGTGAGAGCCCAGCAGCAAAGAATGCTTACTATGCCCCTGGTACGTCTGCAATTTTGAGACAGGGGTAGATGCCATCATGCTCTCCAGAGCAGAAATGGAAATGCTGACTTTCATTGCCATGTGCTTCTCTTTGGGACAGTGTAAAACCTGCCAGGATGGCCAGGAATGGGGGGGGGGGGCTGAGGCCCCATATGTGTGGAATGATTCCTGGACCATGACCAGAGTGAGCACTGGCTCTTTTGTTGGATGGACTTACAGATTTTGGACAATGTGAAATACCCTGATGGGCTGGGGGGCGGCTTTGCTGGAAACACTCCCCTGCCCCAGCAAGCTTATCCCATGGCTAGAGAGAAGTCCGAGGACATTCTGCACTTTTGACAAAGTGCTCAGAGACTGGTGAAATGTACCTTTGTAATTATTGAAATTGTATGATTTGTCATGTATTTGTAATTTGTGTAATGTGACTAATTTCCTTGTACAGAGATGCTGGTGGTGTAGATTGTGGGTAGTAAAGTGAGCATAGGGGTGGATTGTTGAGGAGATAATATATATTATACTCACTTTGTTAAAGATGGCGCTGCCAATGTGGAAGTTCGTTGCCCATGTGATGATAATGGTTGCCCTTCTGGCTTGGAATGAGCATGATTATATTAAGACTAAGCCTTTTCCACCCTTTTTGATGTAGGGTGGTTCACTCTCATGAGGAATTCTCCCATTATGCCTCAGATAAGTGACTTTGTATTAGAGACTTTCTTGTTTGCATATTGGATAAAAGGTTTTGTATCTACACTATAAAGTGGGGCACACCGAGAGCTTGTTCTCTCTTGGTTCCTGAGATTAGCATTAGAGAGGAGAGCAGAGAAAGGCCACGTGGAAGAGGCCAGGAGAAGCATCCAAGATGGCGGAGTGCTGAAGGAGAAGCCAGTTTGTGTAGAATTTGTGCAGAGAGAAGGAATGGGGAACAGAGGTGAATAAGACTGGTGAGCTAGAAACCTCTGATTCTAGGAAACTTGGATAAGTAAGTAGCTTTGTGAGCACTGAATGAGTGGGTTTTGGAGCCCAGTATGTATTTTTACTTGCCCACCAGGTGCAAGCTAGGATTAAAGTTGATGGCCTACCAGTTTTTGGCTTCGTTGTTTCATTACCATCTGTCCGAATCTAATGTGAACCTGCATGGGCCAGGCGTCTCTGATGGTGGCCGTGGCTACTGGCTTTACACCCTAGAAAGGGGATTCTGAGCTTTTTAGTTCTATAGGTCACTTGGGAAAATAGGGATTTAAACTATGTCCTATTACATCCAAGCCTCAAATTCTAAAGATCTAGTTAAAAGCACTAACTGAAATGACCAATACTTCATAAAATAAATCTTATGCTCTACTTAACCATAAATCCTTTTTACATTCAAAGAAAACATTCCTTATTTATGCTGTAATTTTATGCACCCTAACAGATAATGTCTAGAAAGCTCAAGAGATGTTTCTACCCTGCCCTACCTCAAGGGCAATATAGCCCCTCTCATTCTGTGCGCCCCAGAACTTGCATCTAGATATTTAGAGGAAGAGAAAAAATGGATAGAGAAAGAGGGAGCCAAAGAATTAAAGGACAGATGGATGCAACTGCCAGATGGCAGAGTTGTTGTTCCTCACCTGTTAGGGCCAGCAGTAGTCCAGGGTTTGCATGCTGCCATCCATCTGGGACAAGAAAAGACAGAAAAACTGCTAGGGAGATATTTCTATATCCCTGTCTTGGCAACCTTATCCAAGAAAGTCAGCCTACGCTGCTCAACCTGCTGTCAGAATAATGCAAAACAAGGACCTTCAGTGCCTCTGGGTGTCCAGTTTTATGGGGCAGTCCCCTTTGGGGATATAGAGGTGGACTTCACCAAGATGCCCAAGAGTCAAGGTTACCAGTACCTGTTGGTGTTAGTGTGCACCTACTCAGGATGGGTAGAAGCCTACCCCACTCAGACTGAAAAGGCTAGAGAAGTAACAAGGGCATTTCTTAGAGAAGTAATTCCAAGGTTTGGACTGCCATTTCAGATAGGCTCCAACAACGGCCCAACTTTTGTGACTAAGGTAGTACAAGGAACAACTCAAGCATTGGACATTACCTGGAAGCTTCACATGGCATACAGACCTCAGAGCTCGGGAAAGGTGGAATGCATGAATAGGACTCTGAAGTTAGGGCTTAGAAAACTATGTGATGAAACAGGTCTAAATGGGTATAGGCTTTGCCTATAATATTGTTTAAGGTTCGGTGCACCTCCTTCAAGAACACCGGGTATTCACCTTATTAGATATTATACAATAGGCCTCCCCAAATATTACATACCTTGCCAGAGACTCCCCAAGAATTAGGAGAAACAGAACTATATAGGCAAGGTAGCCGGTACCATATCCAAGTAGATGCTAGATAGGGCTCTGATCAGTTTGTTTGCCCCTTCTCATTCTTTTCCCCAGGAGACCAGATGAGGGTCAAGGATTGGAATCCAGCTCCCCTCCGACCCAGGTATAAGGGACCCTACACCGTGATCCTGACCACTCCCACTGCTGCCAAGGTAGAAGGCATACCCACCTGGATTCACCATAGCTGCCTGAAGCCTGCAGCCCCAGTGGAGACTCCATTGTGGACAGCAGAAACTGACCCTGCCAAACTTTGTAAGTTGACCCTGAGAAGGATAGCATGCCCTGCTCCAGCCACAAACCGGGAACTGGCTGGTCCATGGACGGCCAAATCTTGAGGAACCTCATCGTGGGACTCCTTATAATTGGACTCTGGGGAGGGATGGGACCTGGGACAGAGGACTGTGAACTGTGTATCCATGTCACCAAGGAAGGCCGAAAGGTCTCCAACACCTTGCTTTTTATAGCTTCTATGAACACCAGGGAACTCAGAAAGGAACCTGTACCTATAATCAGACTCAATATTCAGTGTGTGACCCAGGAGATAACCAGCCCTATTTCTGTTGTAACCTTACAGATCCTCCTACTACAACAACATTTGATATAAAAATAGCAGCAGGAAGATGGGGATAGAAGAACCAATAATAGCCCAGACCAAAGTTAAAGGAAACCCCAGACAAGTTATACTGGGTTGTGATGCATGTGCAGCCATAAACCAGGCAACCTGGGATGAAGGAAGGACCTGCGGGTCTCTCAGCTGGGAGAGAAGCTACAGGGTAGAAGAAAAGTATATATGCTCACAAAGTTTCACGTGTGAAACCAACTGTGTATATTGGTCATGTATCTTATAGGCAACCTGAGAAAAGGATCGTTCCAAGAAGAGGGAAATATACCTGAGGAAAGAAACAGCCCTGTCAAATTGTACTAGCCCATGGGTGCAATCCTTTAGAGCTAGTTATAACTAATTCTCTGGATCCCCGCTGGAGGAAAAATGAGGTATTAACCTTTGGCATTAATGGAGCTGGCTTAAACCCCTATGCCCAACTCATCATCTGGGGCCAGATACAGAACCACCGGTGTTGGGCAGATAAAATATATTATGCTCACTTTGTTAAAGATGGCGCTGCCCACATGGAAGTTTGTTGATATTAATGTGTGTTCTGGAACAGGCTGTGGGCAGGCCGGGTCATTATAGCCTAAGGCTTAGTTTAAGAGTAAGCTCTTCCTCACACCTTTGACTGATTGGATGATGTAAGGTGGTGCACTCTCCTGAGGAATCCCATTATGCCTCAGATGGGTGGCTTTGTATCAGAGACTTTCTTTATGTATAATTGGATTAAAGGTTTGGATTTTCTATGCTATAAACTGGGGCAGTCCGGGAGCTTGCTCTCTCTCTCTTGGTTCCTGAGTTCCTGAGGTTAGTATTAGAAAAGAGGAGAGCAGAATAAGGCCGCGTGAAGGCCAGGAGAAGCAGCCGAGATGGCAGAGTGCTGAGGAAGAAGCCAGTTTGTGCAGAGTTTGTGCAGGAGGAGATGGGAAAGAGAGGTGAATAAGTCTGGTGAGCTGGAAAGCTTTGATTCTAGGAAACTCGGATAAGTCAGTAGCTTTGTGAGCACTGAATGTGTGGGTTTGGAGCCCAGTGTGTGTTTTTGCTTGCCCGCCGGGTGCAAGCTAGAATTAAAGCTGATGGCTCACCAGTTCGTGGCTCCTGTGTTTCATTACTGACTGTTCGAATCTAATGTGAACCTGCGTGGGTCAGGCTGCTGTGATAGTGGCCTTGACTACTGGCTTTACAACCGGGTTCCGGCTTTCCAAGTACATAAATCTTTTATGAAGAAGCAATTAGTCCCCTACCACCACTTCCACCAAAAACTAAGAACTTGTTCCTCAGGATGGCTGAGGGAATAGTCCATTTCCTAAATATCACCTCTTACTATGTGTAAAGCCAGTAGGCACGACCACCATCACAGCCGCCTGACCCATGCAGGTTCGCATTTGATTCAGACAGTAATGAAACAACCAAACCAAGAACTGGTGAGCCATTACCTTTAATCCTAGCTTGCACCAGGTGGGTGAGAAATACACACAGTGGGAAAACACTTCCCTTTCCATTTAGGGCTCCCAAAGCCACTGACTTACCCGAGTTTCCTAGAATTAAAGGTTTCTACCTTATCAGCCTTATTCACCTCTGTTTCCCATCTCCTTCTCTCTGTACAAGCTCTGCACAAACTGGCTTCTCCCTCAGCACTCCACCATCTTGGCTGCTTCTTCTATGCAATGCTAATAGCAGGAACTGATAGAGAGAGAAAGAGAGAAAGAGAGAGCCCCGATGTGCCCCATTTTATAGTGTAGAAATCAAAACTTTTAAGCCAATATACAAATAAGGAAGTCTCTGATACAAAGTCACTTATCAGAGGCATAAATGGGATTCCTGATAAGAGTTCACCACCCCCTATCATGCAACAGTCAAGGGTGTGGGGAATAGTATTAAAAGGGCAGGAAAGGCTTAGTCTTAAAACTAAGCCTTAGGCTATAATGACTTTGAGGGCTTACAGCCTGTCTCCCACACCCAATGCAAATTATAAGCGAGCAAACATATATATCATATTTACAAACTTATTTGACTAACCAACACTATGTATGTGGGGGAACTCTAAAAGTGGACACATGGCTGTGGGAAGCTAAAGAACTAGCTCCCACAGAGGCTAGGGCAAATGTAACAACCCCTTGCACCTCCGAAAACAGCCAATGGATTTTAAAATATACTATCATTGGGCAATACTGCTTAGCCAGAGGAGGAGGAGATCTGACTGATTCAGTGGGGAAACTGACTTGCCTTGGGCAATGTAAAGCCAGTGCCCGTGGCCACCATCACAGCCACCTGGCCTGTGCAGGTTCGCATCAGATTTGAACAGATGGTAATGAAACAATGGAGCCAAGAACTGGTGAGCCATCAGCTTTAATCCTAGATTGCACCCAGCAGGCAAGTAAAAACACACACTGGGCTCCAAAACCCACTCATTCAGTGCTCACAAATCTACTGGCTTATCTGAGTTTTTTAGAATCAAAGGTTTCTAGCTCACCAGACTTATTCACCTCTGTTCCCCATTTCCTTCTCTCTGCACAAACTGGGTTCATCCTCAGCACTCCACCATCTTGGCTGCTTCTCCTGGCCTCCTCCATGTGGCCTCAATCTGCTCTCCTCTTTAATGCTAATCTCAGGAACCGAGAGAGAGCATGCTCCCAGTCTGCCCCACTTTATAGTGTAGAAATCCAAACCTTTAATCCATTCTACAAACAAGAAAGTTTCTGATACAAAGTCACTTATCTGAGGCATAATGGGAGGATTCCTCATGAGAGTGCACCATCCCACATCATCCAATCAGTCAAGGGTGTGGGGAAAAGCTTACTCTTAAAACTAAGCCTTAGGCTATACCAACCCGGCCTGCCCACAGCCTGTCCCCCAATACACATTAATATAAACAACTTGTACGTGGGCAGCGCCATCTTTAACAAAGTGAGCATAATATATTTTATCTACCCAATAGGCAACGATATTATAATGCCAACTCCAAGCAAAGTCGCTGGGAAACCAGATGGAGAGAAATCCTTTGGCCAGATTCCTGAGGTAACTAGAGCCTGCCAGGACTCTGTCAGGGATAGAGACTGGGTAGCACCATGTGGGCTTTACTGTATCTGTAGAAACAGGGCTCCTACCCATCTCCCCAAGAATTAGGAAGGAAGCTGTGTGATAGGTATAAGAAAGCCCTCCTTTTTCCTCTTGCCTCTGAAAACAGGGGAACTGCTTGGCTACCCAGCTCCACAGCCCTTACAATGGGTAAAAAGAGAACTCCAGATAGGAGACTGGAAAGATAATGAGTGGACCCCAGAGCAGATAATTCAATACTATGGACCTGCCACCTAAGCAGAGGATGAATCTTGAGGATACCATACCCCCATTTATATGTTAAACCAGATTATCCAATTATAGGCAGTTTTTAGAAATCATTACCAATGAGACTGGGAGAGCCCTAACCCTCCTGCACATCAGTAAACTCAGATGAAAAATGCCATCTATCAAAATAGATTGGCACTAGATTATCTGCTAGCAGCAGAGGGAGGAGTGTGTGGAAAATTCAATGTTACTAATTGTTGCCTGCAAATAGATGACCAGGGCCAGGCAGTTGATGACCTTGTCAAGAAGATGACAAAACTGGCACACGTACTTGTTCAATTTGGCATGGATGGAACCCTAATAGCCTTTTTGGAGGATGGTTCTCAGCCTTTGGTGGGTTTAAAACCCTTATAGGAGCAGTCTTACTACTCCTAGAAATTTGTTTAACAGGTCTGTGTTTGTTGCTATTATTAATAAACAGCATAAGGAACATGATAGAAGCCACAGTACAGCAATGAATTATGGCCCATATATACTCTACCCACCACTATCAGGCCTTCCCCTTGGGACCAGATAAAGAATGTGAGATCTAATATAAAAGAAATTCTGAACTCTCAACAGGGGAAGTGTGGAAGAAGAGGCAGGTCCCCCTTTTCCCTGAGAAGGAAGAAACGAAAAGAATATAAGGGAAAGAAGCCAGCTGGGGTAACCGAGTCAGCCCCTGATAAATTATTTATATCCCATAGTTACAATACAAACAAGAATAGCAAGATCTGTATGTAACTATGGCCAGTGATCTGGAAACCCTTTCCTCCTTGTTTATCCCACTGACACTTTCCCTCCCTTCTCCTTGAGTCCTAGGAAACCTTAAACAAAGAAACCACATGCCCATTGCTTAGATCAGGGGTCCCCAAAACGTTTTACACAGGGGGCCAGTTCACTGTCCATCAGACTGTTGGAGGGCTGGACTATAAAAAAAACTTGAACAAATCCCTATGCACACTGCACATATCTTATTTTAAAGTAAAAACACAGAACAGGAACAAATACAATATTTAACATAAAGAACAAGTAAATTTAAATCAACAAACTGACCAGTATTTCAATGGGAACTATGGGTGCGGATGCATCCTGTGCTCCTCTTACTGACCACCAATGAAAGAGGTGTCCCTCCTGGAAGTGTGGCGGGGGCCGGATAAATGGCCTCAGGGGGTCACATGCGGCCCACGGGCCATACTTTGGGGACCCCTGGCTTAGATATTGTAAAGGTATATAACTTGTAAGAAAATCAACTTTGGGGATCCTGTGTTTTGGAGCTACAAGTCCCACATGCTCCGCCAGCTTAATAAATTCTCCTTCCTTTAATAATTGAGTTATCTGAGTGTCTATCCTCTGTCGGGTCACTTCCTGCAACAACATGGAACAGCGGGATCTCTCGGGCCTCTAAAAATGTTGTAAAGTGACTAGTGAGTTCCACAGAAACGCCTAAGTTACAGAAAAATTTCAAAAGAGGAGTTTATTAGCCAGCTAGCTACACGGTGCACAATGTAGGCCCCTATATAGTTCTGAACCTACTTTTATAGACAAAATCACTTACTGGTTGGGGTGGGTAAGGAGGGGCTTGTGATCCCTTTGTCTAGAGCAGTGGTAGTCAACCTGGTTCCTACCACCTTCTAGTGGGCATTCCAGCTTTTATGGTGGGCAGTAGTGGGGCAACCAAACTATAAATAAAAAGATAGATTTAACTATAGTAAGTTTTTTTATAAAGATTTATTCTGCCAAACTTAGTGAAAATCTGACATAAAGTACTTGGTAAGTAATTATTGTTATATGCTTTAACTTGCTGTAACTCTGCTTTATAAATTTTATAAAGTAAAGTTACTTCCTTACTTTATAAATCACCATTACTATGGAACTGGTGGGCAGTTAGAAAATTTTACTACTAACAGAGATACAAAAGTGGGCGGTAGGTATAAAAAGGTTGACTACCCCTGGTCTAGATGTATATGTCACTCTCATGACTTTAGGATGGGAGGGTGAGTCAGAGTGTAAGAATTCTTAATTAAGGTACATAAACATTCTTTTCTAAAGGCTTTTATAAAAAGAGAAGAGGAAGGGGTTTTCATACAAGTTCTATCTTCTCTGCTCTGTAGTTAAATTATGACTTAGCTGACCTAGTTGGCCTTGCAAGCCCTTCCTCCTGCGTTCTTCTCTTTCCTTTCTCCACAGAAAGGAGAGGGTAAGAGGCCTGAGTTTTCCTCTTTAAAATGACGTTGCTAATGCTAAATTTTATAGTTTCTTGCCACCTTATCACAAAATAAAATCAGCTGCTCACCAGATACCTTTGTCTCCACCCAGGAGCACAGAATGTAGATCTAGGAGCAGAGTCTGGCCATGGGGAGTGACTAGAGGGTGACCATTCAAATATCCTCCAAAAAAGCAGAAGATGAGCAGATTCTATAATCCTGTGCTTCACACTTAGGAAAGAACAAAAGCAAGTCTGAAAGCCAGAGAGCTGTGGCTGTATAGTGGTCCCTCATCTATCACAGGGGTTAGATTCCAGAACCCCCTGATAGGTGACAATCTGCAAAATAGTGAACATATATTTGTTTTATTATTTATATATATTTTAAGGCTTTGTTTCCATTTTAATATTCTTTTAATATGTAAATTAATATTTTTTATATTATTTTCAATTTTTTTTAGGCTAGAAAATGCTCATTTTACCACAAAAATAATTTAAAATAATAAATATATAAAAATACCTATATACTGCAAAGTCTTGCGATACAGTGAAAAATCTGCAATATAAAGTTAGATATATACAATATAAAAATTCGTAATACAGTGAGACTATGAAAAGTGAACCACAATATGGTGAGTGTTGGGCAGATAAAATATATTATGCTCACTTTGTTAAAGATGGTGCTGCCCACGTGTGAGTTTTAAGAGTAACCTTTTCCCAACACCCTTGACTGATTGGGTGATGTAGGGTGGTGCACTCTCATGAGAAATCCTCCCAGTATGTCTCAGATTAGTGACTTTGTATCAGAGACTTCCTTGTTTGTATATTGGATTAAAGGTTTTGAATCTATGCTATAAAATGGGGCAGGCTGGTGGTGACTTTGAGGGGTGTCAGGAGGAACATCTGTTTGGCCATGAATTGAGAAACTTTGCAGACGCACTTTTGTAAAAAATTTTTTAAAAAGAAACACATATGAGTTATATGCTGATAATTAGAAGATTTAGGATAATGGCAGCCTAGGTGAGAATGGGTGGCTGCTTTTAGGAGATAAGCGGGTTGTATGGGGAGAGATTTATGCTTAATTTTCCTTGCAGACAGTTGAGGAGATTGAAGCTTCTTTCATCAGGCCAGTCCTACTGAACATCATTGCTCCCTGCTTCAGCTCACTCTAACAGCAGGTTCCTGGTGGGAGGGACAGAAGCAACAGGAGGATCTGTAGCGCCCAACCTCTTGGTGAGCCACAGATGAGTAGGGCCCAGTGGTTCTGACTTCCAGCTATCCTGTATGGGGGGGGGGCAAGCTTGAGGCAAGAGACATGATTAGAAAGGAGGGTAGTATTGATTATGGAGGAGCTCTTGGTAGTGAGGAATGGCAGGAGTAAGTGGGAAGATGCTGCCAGCTGGATAGTGGTGGCTCCGAGACTGTGTAGAATGTCTCGACCCAGCAGGGCTACAGGGTACAATGGCATAACTAAGAACAGGTGCAAAAAAAAGGGGATTCCATTCAAACTACATGTCAGGGGTGACATGCGAAGGGGAAAAGAAGGGGTCCTATCCACTCCCATAACTAAGACCTGTGAGGGAATGAGAGTTCCAGAGTGTGATGGCAAAACAGAGAAGGCAGCTCCCGTGTCCACAAGAAATGAGATGGACTTATCCACTAGTTGCAGCATTACCCTGAGTTCCCCGAGTCCAGGCCATGTCCTAGGAGTTTGAGCGATGGGCCCCGTGGTTGCCTCATCCTCCACGTAGAGGTGTTGAGGATGAGCCTGCTGCCCAAAGGGGCAATCGCTCCCCCAGTGACCAGGCTGCTTGCTGTCAAGGGCAGGGTTTGGTGGGCAGCCACGGGCAGGGACCCTGTCGGGCACAGTGGTCCTGCTTGCCACACTTAAAGCAAGCTCCTGGTGGTGATCCAGATTTGGGATGGCACTTCCTGTGCCTTGTTTGGAGCATTACCTTCTGCCGCATGTGGGCCTGCTGAACAGCCTTGGCCTGTTTTTACTAGCTGCAACCATTGAAAACTTTAAATGCTATGTTCACAGGTCCTGGGTAGGGGTCTGTGGGTTGGACGTCCTGCAAACTGATGTAAGAGCCAATGATAGGCAGAGAATGGCCTGACGGAGAAGGGACTTAAGAACAGTGTAGAAGAGAGGGGACCCTGGCCAGCAGGGGAAGAGAGAGAGAGGTATTTGCAAGTGAATGAGAAAGAGGATTTATTGAAGGGAGGGGGAGGAGGCTCTCTGGAGGGAAGAGACCAGAGCAAAAGATGTCCACAGAGGGAACAGAGAGTGGGGCGAGAGAGGGGCGCCCTCAGGGATCAGGCAGGAGAGATAGAAAGTTGAGAGTCTGCGGAGAAGGAAAGATTAGTAATAGAGGTTTCTCTGGCCAAAAAAAATGCCTGCGTGATGAAACAGGCAGCACAGAGAGATTTAGGATGGTTGCACGAATAAACAGAAGCCCTGTAAGGGATCTCCAACAAATTCCCAGTTTTTTTTGGCAATAGTTAAATTGGTGAGGGTGTTTAAACCGAAAGTCCCTTCAGGAGGTTACCTGGTCCAATTATCCAGTGGGTTCTGTGGCCTGGCCACAGCGGAGAAGAAGAACAGTTTCCTCTTCTTTAGGGAGGGAGAGATTTCAGATAAGGCAACTCCTGGAGTGTTTTGGGATTCCTGTGCCCCTACGGCCGGCCTCAGTTCTCGGGGTGGTCAAGAGTTGAGGATTGGCATCCCAAAACCCAAGCTCTGGCCATGGGTAGATAAAAAAAGTGGATATGTGCTCGGATGTCTCCAGGGCACACACACACTCGGACGGAAAAGGCTTACCTGACATAGCTACAGTTTTCGGACAGGGAGCCTTGGTGGAAAGAGCCTGAGGGGGTGTTGGGCAGATAAAATATATTACGCTCACTTTATTAAAGATGGCACTGCCCATGTGCAAGTTTTAAGAGTAAGCTTTTCCCCACACCTTTGACTGATTGAATAATGTAGGGTAGTGCACTCTCATGAGGAATCCTCCCAGGCAGCTGTGATGGTGGCTGCAACTACTGGCTTTACATTTGGCGTAGTCCGTGGCAGGATTCAATACAGATTGGTATGGAGCTGCCACCACCTTTGAGCAGTGGAGTAGAGGACTGGCTGCTGTTATGGTTTCCCATAGCTGTTTTTTGGGGGACTGTAAGATGGCTGACTTTTACAGCCATGTGTGAGGAAACCGAGAACTCTATGGAATAGGCTGCCTGGGACCTGCAAACTGAGCAGTGGAAGGAGCTGGAGGAAACGTGGGAGAAACAGATGCTGACCCAGGAGCTGGAGGAAGCGCTGGAGAGGAGGCTGACCAGGTTTGTGAAATTCTCCTGAAAATAGAGCAGCTGCTGGAGAAGGAAAAACAGGTTCATGAGTTGCAGATTGCCCTGGACATTGTGGAGAGCCAGCAGCGGTGGGAGGCCAAGGCTGAGGCCAGGGCTGGAGCTGCAAGGCCTGCTGAGCAGAAGGCAGGGGTGGCTCAGGGCTCAAGCCCAGCAGCTGAAGCTGGTGTTTTCAGTTCCTCTTTGGAGGATGAGGAGAATTGGTCTGGAGTTGCAATCCGTAGCCTCCAGAAGGTGAGATCCCAGCAGCAAGGAGTAGCTACGCTCCTGGTAGGTCTGCAATTTTGGGACATGGGGTGGATGCCATCATGCTCCCCAGAGCAGAGATGGAAATGCTGACTTACATGGCCACATGCTTCTCTTTAGGACAGTGTGAGACCTGCCATGATGGCAGGAATGAGGGGGGAGGCTAACACCCCATGTGCGTGGACTGATTTCCTGGACTACGACCCGAGTGTGCACTGGCTCCTTTGTTGAATGGACTTATGGATTTTGCACACTGTGAAATACCCTAATGGGGTTGGGGATGGCTTTGATGGAGGCCCTACCCCTACCCCAAGAAGCCTTTCAAATGGCAAGAGAGAAGGCTGAGGACATTTTGCACTTTTGGCAAAGTGCTCAGAGACTGGTGAAATGTACCTTTGTAATTGTTGGAACTGTATTATTTGTGCTATTGCTGTAATTTGTGTAATGTACCTAATTTCCTTGTACAGGGATGCTGGTGGTGTAGATTGTGGGTAGTAAAGTGAGCATAGGGGTGGATTGTTGGGCAGATAAAATATATTATGCTCAGTTTGTTAAAGATGGCGCTGCCCACGTGCAAGTTTTAAGAGTAAGCTTTTCTCTACACCTTTGACTGATTGGATGATATGGGGTGGTGCACTCTCATGAGGAATCCTCCCAGTATGTCTCAGATAAGTGACTTTGTATCACAGACTTCCTTGTTTGTAGATTGGATTAAGGTTTTGGATTTTCTACACTATAAAGTGGGGCAGACTGGGAGCTTGCGTGCTCAGTTCCAGAGGTTAGCATTAGAAAGGAGAGCAGATTAAGGCCACGTGGAGGAGAGGAGGCAGCTAAGATGGCAGAATATTGAGGAAGAAGCCAGTTTGTGCAGAGTTTGTGTAGAGAGAAGGAGATGGGAAACAGAGGTGAATAAGTCTGGTGAGCCAGAAACCTTTTGATTCTAGGAAACTCGGATAAGTCAGTAGCTTTGTGAGCACTGAATGCGTGGGTTTTGGAGCCCAGTGTGTGTTTTTGCTTGCCCGCCGGGTGCAAGCTAGAATTAAAGCTGATGGCTCATCAGTTCTTGGCTCCGTTGTTTCATTACCGACTGTCCAAATCAAATGTGAACCTGCATGGGCCAGGCGGCTGTGATGGTGGCCACAGCTACTGGCCTACAGGGGGGTTTGGAGGCATGGGACTTACTGCACCGTGCACCGAAGTTGGTGGATGGTCAGAGATCTTGGGTCCTGGTTCTTTCTCAGAGGGCACGGGGAGAGAGGAGCGGTCTGTTGTGGACTTCAAACTCCTCCTGGATTTTCGGCACCAAAATGTAAGGTATTTTTCCCCGCTGAGGAAGAAGGAATAGGCAGCCAGGAGCCACAAAGTGTGGAATAAAGGTTTTATTATGTACCGCACAATCCACCTGACGATGTCCTCCAGTCTCAAATGATTAAACATGAGGTATTTAAAGGGGTCCTCTACGGTGGGCGAGCTAATATGACATAGTGTAATTCTCACTGGGTGACAGACAGTTGCTTTTCTCCCAAAGGGCTCCTGGGAAGTGTAGTTCCGGTGCACCTGGCCATTAGGGTGATCCCAGACAAAGACTGGGGCTCTGAGTTCCCCATGTGACCACTCCCCTTAGCCACCGACCCTATACTAACCAGAGATCTTTCTTTAACATCTTAGCTTTATTTCAGTAGTCTCAAATGTTGGTGTACAGCTATCCCACTTTCAGGAATATACCCTAAGGACACCATAGCACTGTTCGAAAAGAAGAAATGTGCCCCCATGTTCGTGGCAGCATTGTTCACAATAGCGAAGATCTGAAAACAGCCCAAGTGTCCGTCAGAAGACGAGTGGATTAAAAAGCTATGGTACATATATACTATGAAATACTACTTAGCCATAAGAAATGATGACATCGGATCATTTACAACAAAACGGATGGACCTTGATAACATTATATGGAGTGAAATAAGTAAATCAGAAAAAAACTGAGAACAGCATGATTTCATACATAGGTGGGACATAAAAGTGAGACTATGAGACATGGACAAGAGAGTGGTGGTTACAGGGTGAGGAAGGGAAGGGTGGGAGGGCGAGGGGGGAAGGGAAGGGCACAAAGAAAACCAGATAGAAGGTGACAGAGGACCATTTGACTTTGGGTGATGGGTATGCAGCATAATTGAATGATAAAATAACCTGGAGATGTTTTCTTTGAACATGTGTACCCTGATTTATTAATGTCACCCCATTAAAATTAATAAAAAAAGTTATAAAAAATGTTGGTGCACCTTTTGCAGCATCGATTTTACTTTGTCATCCTTATTGCTCCTGTATTTGCTTAATCGTCCTTTCTTGATTATGCCCCCCTTTGACACAGACTGGTTTGTAATAAATGTGTGATAACTTGGTGTGAACACCGTGCCCACGCTTCCAGAGAACAGTTTTTCTCTGAAACCATGAAGGCTGAATGAAGTGGCCCTACACCATGACTGGCCCTCTGTTACATCCCCCTAGAGCTACTGGGCTTCATTTTTGTGCTCATGGGGATAGAGTGGGATAGTTCAGCTTGAAGGCTAAGGGAGTTCCCAGGAGTGAATGTGGAAAAGCTCCACTGCACCATGAGTCAGGACAAATAGGATTTGTGCTGTACTCTCTACAACCCCTACAAACCTGTCTGTGCTGGTCTCCACTAGGGTTAATCTGCTTCTAACTACTTCCTCTTTCACTGATCAAAGTGCCTATTCCACCTAAGGAGGAAGTGAGGATTAAGAGATGATGACAGGGTGTTCTGAGCACTTTGAATGACAAAAGGAACACCAAGGGTGCACAAAGGTGAAAACCATTAAATAGGGAGTTACTTGTGGGGTTTGAAATAAAGTCTTTATTTAACCCTTATTTAACTGGAAGAGGTTGAGGTGCAGTGCAGTGCAGTGTGCTGTGCACCATAGAGGTCAGGGACTACTGGCTATTGGTAAATGTGCTCGCTCACTGTCTTTAGACCACCTTGCTGTTAGGAAGACAAGGAAGCACATAGCTTTAGTTCTTACCCTCAGCAGCTGAGAGATACGGATACATTCATCACTTCACTGGCTCCATGGCTTTGAGTAAGTTCTTTTCACTCCTCATAGCCTCAGTTCCTCTATCTGTAAAATAGTAATACACACTAGGTGTGAAAGTGCATCTTAAATTAATGAAAACTAAAACATGTGTAGGGTATTATTATTGTTATTTAAAGTAGCAGCAATGAGCAGTGGGCTTGAATGCAGAGAAGAGGAATCTATACAAAATAAATGTTCAAATGGATCACCCAATCTATCTTTGAAAGAACACTTATCTATAAATAATAAATACAAGGCACGTATTAAAAAATCTAAAAATAGAAATAAAAAAAAACAGTGGGAGATTATTTACTAACAAAGGTATGTTTATTTCTCCACAGAAGGATTGACCACAGACTTTGTTCATTTACCTTCCTATTAGTTTATACACCATTAATCCTTTCAGAAGAAATGAATATAAAGCTAATGTAAAGCAGTATTCCCAGCCACCATCACAGCCACCTGGCCCATGCAGGTTCGCTTTGGATTTGGACAGTCAGTAATGAAATAATGGAGTCAAGAACTGGTGAGCCATCAGCCCTAATCCTAGCTTGCACCCGGTGGGCAAGCAAAAACACACACTGGGCTCCAAAACCCACTTATTCAGTGCTCACAAGCTACTGACTTATCCGAGTTTCCTAGAATCAAAGATTTCTAGTTTACCAGACTTATTCACCTCTGTTCCACATCTCCTTCTCCAGCACAAACTTTGCTCAAACTGGCTTCTCCTTCAGCACTCTGCCATCTTGACTGCTTCTCCTCTCCTCCACATGACCTTTCTCTGCTCTCCTCTCTAATGCTAACCTCAGGAACCGAGAGAGATCAAGCTCCCGGTATGCCCCACTTTATAGTGTAAAAATCCAAACCTTTAATCCAATCTACAAACAAGGAAGTCTCTGATACAAAGTCACTTATCTGAGGCATAATGGGAGGATTCCTCATGAGAGTGCACCACCCCACATCATCCAATCAGTCAAGGGTGTGGGGAAAAGCTTGCTCTTAAAACTTGCACGTGGGCAGTGCCATATTTAACAAAGTGAGCATAATATATTTTATCTGCCCAACAATCCACTCCTATGCTCACTTTACTACCCATAATCTACACCACCGGCATCCCTGAACAAGGAAATTAAGTACATTACACTAATTACAAACACATGACAAATCATACAATTTCAACAATTACAAAGGTACATTTCACCAGTCTCTGAGCACTTTGCTAAAAATGCAAGATGTCCTTGCCTTCTTTCTTGCCATTTGAAAGGCTTCCCGGGGCAGGGGTAGGGCCTCCAGCAAAGCCACCCCCCCACCCCCATCAGGGTATTTCACATTGTCCAAAATCCATAAGTCCATTCAACAAAGGAGCCAGTGCTCACTCCAGTTGTAGTCCAGGAAATCAGTCCACACACATGAGGTATTAACCTCCTCCCTCGTCCCTGCCATCCTGGAAGCTCGTACACTGTCCCAAAAAAGAGCACTTGGCCATGGCAGTCAGTATTTCCATCTCTGCTCTGGGGAGCATGATGGCATCCACCCCTATGTCCCAAAATCGCAGACCTACCAGGAGTGTAGCAGGTATTCCTTCCAGCTGGGCTCTCATCTTCTGGAGACTGAGGGTTGCAACTCCAGCCTGATTCTCCTCATCCTCCAAAGAGGAATTGAAAACACCAGCTCCTGCTGCTGGACTTGAGCCCCGGGCCACCGCTGTCTACTGCTCAGCAGTCCTTACAACTCCAGCCCCAGTCTCAGCCTCGACCTCCTGCTGCTGCTGGCTCTCCACAATGTCCATGACAATCTGCAACTCATGAACCTGTAATTTCTTCTTTGCCAGCTGCTCCATTTCCAGGAGAATCTTGCAAACCTGGTCGGCCTCCTCCTCAAACGCTTCCCCCAGCTCCAAGGTTGGCATCTCTTTCTCCCACATTTCCTCCAGCTCCTTCTACTGCTTGGTTTGCAGGTCCTGGGCAGCCTCTTCCATAAAGCTCTCGGTTTCCTCACTCATGTTTGTAAAAGTCAGCCAACCTACAGCCACCAAAATGATAGCCATAGGAAACCATAACAGCAGCCAGTCCTCTACTTCACCGCTCAAAGGTGGTGGTGGCTTCATACTGATCTGTATCAAATCCTGCCACAGACTACGCCAAATGTAAAGGCAGTAGTCAGGGCCACCATCACAGCCGCCTGGGCCATGCAGGTTTGCTTTAGATTCGGACAGTCGGTAATGAAACAACGGAGTCAAGAACTGGTGAGCCATCAGCTTTAATTCTAGCTTGCACCCGGTGGGCAAGCAAAAACACATAGTGGGCTCCAAAACCCACCCATTCAGTGCTCACAAAGCTACCGACTTATCCGAGTTTCCTAAAATCAAAGGTTTCTAACTCACCAGACTTATTCACCTTTGTTCCCCATCTCCTTCTCCAGCACAAACTTTGCTCAAACTTGCTTCTCCTTCAGCACTCCACCATCTTGGCTGCTTCTCCTCTCCTCCATGTGGCCTTAATCTGCTCTCCTTTCTAATGCTAACCTCAGAAACCGAGAGAGAGCAAGCTCCCAGTCTGCCCTACTTTATAGTGTATAAATCCAAACCTTTAATCCAATCTACAAACAAGGAAGTCTCTGATACAAAGTCACTTATCTGAGGCATAATGGGAGAATTCCTCATGAGAGTACACCACCCCACATCATCTAATCTGTTAAGGCTGTGGGGAAAAGCTTACTCTTAAAACTTGCATATGGGTTGCGCCATCTTTAACAAAGTGAGCATAATATATTTTATCTGCTCAACAAGATGGGACTGGAGCTACATTTTTTTTATTCCTGGATCAGTGGACTTCTTACTTATACAGTTGCCTGCATGCTGGGCTGGGAGGAGAGAGGAGGGAATGAATGCCCTTGGGTGATAAATACAGTGCTTTTTTTTTTTTTTTGTCAGCATGCCATCCACTTTCACAGCCCCTGATCTATGTGGGAACAAAGTATTATAAAGTATCACACCCCAGATTCTGAGAGGCACCATACCTCACTCCATCGGGTTTACATAGAGACACCCAGTTCAGATAAATTTTGCAAAGTTTTATTAAAGAAGAAAATTTATTAAGTATGTCAGCCGCGCCTGACCAGGTGATGGCGCAGTGGGCAGAGCATCAAACTGGGATGCAGAAGACCCAGGTTCGAGACCCCGAGCTCGCCAGCTTGAGTGCGGGTCCATCTGGCTTGAGCAAAAGCTCGACAGCTTAGACCCACGGTCGCTGGCTTCAGCAGGGTGTGGCTTGGTCTGCTGAAGGGCCGTGGTCAAGGCACATGTGAGAAAGCAATCAATAAACAACTCTGGTGTCGCAATGGCAACAAAAAACTAATGATTGATGTTTCTCACCTCTCTCTGTTCCTGTCTGTCTGTCTGTTGGGAAGATAAAATATAATATGCTCACTTTGTTAAAGATGGCGCTGCCCACATGGAAGCCCGTCACCCAGGTGATATTATTTGCCCTTATGCTTGGGATGGGTGTAGGGGAAAGGCTGTAATGTAAGCAGGCCGGGTTGTTATAGCCTAAGGCTTGGTTTTAAGAGTAAGCTTTTCCCCACACCCTTGACTGATTGGGTGATGTAGGGTGGTGCACTCCTGAGCAATCCCATTATGCCTCAGATGGGTGACTTTGTACCAGAGACTTTCTTGTTTGTAGATTAGATTAAGGGTTTGGATTTAGGAGAGCAGATTAAGGCCATGGAGAAGAGAGGAGGCAGCCAAGATGGTGGAATGCTGAGGAAGAAGCCAGTTCATGCAGAGTTTGTGTAGAAAGGAGATGGGAAACAGAGGTGAATAAGTCTGGTGAGCTAGAAACTTTTGATTCTAGGAAACTCGGATAAGTCAGTAGCTTTGTGAGCACTGAATGAGTGGGTTTTGGAGCGCAGTGTATGTTTTTGCTTGCCCGCCGGGTGCAAGCTAGAATTAAAGCTGATGGCTCATCAGTTCTTGGCTCCGTTGTTTCATTACCATCTGTTCGAATCTAATGCGAACCTGCATGGGCCAGGCGGCTGTGATAGTGGTTTCGACTACTGGCTTTACACTGTAAAAAAAAAAAAAAAAAAAAAAAAGAAGTATGTTGGCTGCATATAGCTTACATGGGACAGCAGACCCAAATTGTGTGTGTTAATTATATTCTAGGGGCTGGTTATATACCCAAATTCTACATGGGTGAGGAAGAGCATGACCTCATGGGATAAGCTTATAACCTTTTTATTCACCTATACAGGTTTGGGGAAAAGGATGAAGGGGGATAGGACATAAATCATTAGCAAATTTATAACATCTGTCTATAGGATTCATAAAAAGATATTTCTGCACATTAAAACTTACAAGGGAACACAATGGTAAAAATTTCACTTTATATGTTAAAAGATAGTCCTATATTTTCTAGTGTTCATTTTCCATTCTCTTGTTTAGAGATAATTACATGCTCTCGGGGGGTGGGGGAGGAATAGTTTCTATGGCACTAGGGGATAAAATGCCTGTAAATGGCCCATCAATATAAGAAAAGGTTTATTTTAATCTTTCTCTTTCTGCACCTGGCTAGCTATTTACCTGCTTCCTTACAGGGACAGACAGGAATTTAAATCTCTTTCCCCTCTTCATTTATAATACAATGCTATTGGCCATTCTGAGTTGGTGCTAATCTCACAAGTACAAAACTCACATTTACAGAGTTTGTCTGCATGCCTAACCCAAGCTAATAAAATGTTCTTTAAGCTTCCTAAAATATTAATATTAATTCTGTAGCTTTTTGGTACCTTACTACAAAAGATTTATGAGGAATATCACATTGGAATATAAGCATATGCTGTATTAGGATGACTCCGTAGGAAGGAAAATTCTCTAACGCAGCTTTCTGAGGCACGGATATGGTGACTGAGGCATCACCTGGGTCCACAGACAATAGACGGTTTTAGCCTCTTGTCACCAGCAAGAACTTAGGGCAACTCTCCTTGTTTATGAATCTCTCTCAGCCTGTCTTTACGCAAGAATGACACTTGTATTGTTGGCGTTGTTGTTAAAATGGAAACTGAGGGCTTCACAGGCCAAGGGATCCCAAGATGCATCCTGGCTCTATCTCATATGAACCGAGGGTTTAGGACAAATCCCTCACCTTCTCTGAGCCTTGGCCCCTTCTCTATTAAAGGAGCTGATCTTGTTCTCTCCATTTATGGATGGTGTGTAATGTAAATAAAATAATGAGTCATAAATGGTTTTTCTAGTGACTTGTCAAAGTAGGCTCTTGTTAGATAATGCTTTGCTGATGGCAGTTATGAGGGTGAGTCATGAACCCTGATGATGAGAGAACACAACAAGCTGCTCAGACTCAAGCACAAAGTGTTGGGCAGATAAAATATATTATGCTCACTTTGTTAAAGATGGCGCTGCCTACATGGAAGTTCGTTGATATTAATGTGTGTTCTGGAACAGGTTGTGGGCAGGCCGGGTCGTTGTAGCCTAAGGCTTAGTTTTAAGAGTAAGCTATTCTCCACACCCTTGGCTGATTGGATGATGTAGGGTGGTGCACTCTCCTGAGGAATCCCATTATGCCTCAGATGGGTGACTTTGTACCAGAGACTTCCTTGTTTGTAGATTAGATTAAAGGTTTGGATTTTCTATGCTATAAACTGGGGCAGACCGGGAGCTTGCTCGCGGTTCCTGGGATTAGTATAGAGAGGAGAGCAGAGTAAGGCCATATTGAGGCCAGGAGAAGTGGCCAAGATAGTAGAATGCTGAGGAAGAAGCCAGTTTGTGCAGAGTTTGTGTAGAGAGAAGGAGATGGGAAACAGAGGTGAATAAGTCTGGTGAGCTAGAAACTTTTGATACTAGGAAACTCGGATAAGTCAGTAGCTTTGTGAGCACTGAATATGTGGGTTTTGGAGCGCAGTGTGTGTTTTTGCTTGCCTGCCGGGTGTAAGCTAGAATTAAAGCTGATGGCTCACCAGTTCGTGGCTCCTGTGTTTCATTACCAACTGTCCGAATCTAATGTGAACCTGCACAGGTTAGGCGGCTATGATGGTGGCCACGACTACTGGCTTTACACAAAGTCCTTACACAAGAGAACTCAATGTGATTAAACAAACAAACTGTTGCAGAAGGGCAAAACCTCGGAGGATTGACACTCAGATAACTATAAGAGAAAAAAAAAAGAGAATTTATTAATAAAAGCCAGCAAAGCACATGGGGCTATAGCTCCAAAGACATGTGCTCCCCGAAATTAGATTTCTTACATCTTATATACCCTTTACAGAACTAAAGTTCACATTCATGGGTCTCGTGATTCCTTTGTCTTAAGGTATATTTGTCAATCACACATTTTAGGATGCAAGGAGGCTTAAAGGATGCCAGAGGATAGCCTGACCAGGCGGTGGTGCACTGGATAGAGCATAGGACTGGGATGTGGAGGACCCAGGTTTGAGACCTTGAGGTCGCCAGCTTGAGTGCGAGCTCATCTGGCTTGAGCAAAAAGCTCACCAGCTTGGACCCAAGGTCGATGGCTTGAACAAGGGGTTACTCAGTCTGCTGAAGGCCTGCAGTCAAGGCACATATGAGAAAGCAATCAATGAACAACTAAGGTGTTGCAATGAAAAGCTAATGATTGATGCTTCTCATCTCTCTCTGTTCCTGTCTATCTCTCTCTCTGACTCTCTAAAAAAAAAAAGAAAAAGGATGCCAGAGAATAATCATTTGTAAATTGCCCATTAAGAAGAAAGAAAGGGGAGAGGAAAGGGCTACTCAAATCTCCCTCCCCCCTGCTACATTCCTGGCTGTTTTACCTTCTTTTACCCAGGTGTGGAGAAGGGAGGGGGTCCAAGTCTCCTTCCTCCTTCTATTCAAAATCTTCTAAGTATGAAAACCTCTTCATTTACAATATAACAGCCCCTTCCTAAGCAGGAATACAATCAATCAGCCATCTTGAGCTGTTGTAAACTACACACAAGTATAAAAATTATATTTACGAACTCTCTCTGAACGCTAGGCCTAAATTATAAAATACCCTTGCAGCCTCCTATCTCAAGGGGGGTTTCCTTCCTCAAAACCAGAGGCTCCTATGGTCATGAGGGAGGACTGTAATGGTTTTTAAAATGTAACACAGTTGAATTATATGGGTGTGTGTTCATCGGTAGAAGACAAATCTTAAGTTACAACAACTATACCTGTTCAGTATCACAACTGGACCAGAAGTAGTTTAAATTACAATTGTGAAACTTTTGGACTTTGACCAATTGCAAGTGGAATGCTAGAAATTCTCTGCATTTTCTGTAAAAGTGTGTGGTACAAAGGTGTGACTATTGGGAGGTATGCTGACAAAGAGGAGACTAACAGGTGATGCAGAACCAGAATAGCACAAGAGGAAAATCCAGATAGGACCACACCTGCCTGGTTCACCCATTCCAATGATAAAGGATTCCACACAACTTCTGAAGCACTTTTTAAATTGTTTAGTAATGTGTTGAGAATGCAACTTTTCTTAAGTTAATATTTTTTTAAACAAAGTTCAAATAATTTATACAATAATATGGGTTACATAATTTTTAATAAGTTTTTTTTGCTGTCCATTTGTTGGTTAAATAAGTTTGTAAATATGATATATATGTTTGCTCGCTTATAGTTTGCATTGGGTATAGGGGACAGGCTGTAAGCAGGTAGGGTCGTTATAGCCTATGGCTTAGTTTTAAGACTAAGCCTTTCGCACCCTAAGTGACTTTGTATCAGAGACTTCCTTGTTTGTATATTGGATTAAAGGTTTTGATTTCTACATTATAAAGGAGAGCAGAGAAAGGCCACATGGAGGAGAGGAAAAGCAGTCAAGATGGTGGAATGCTAAAGGAGAAGCCAGTTTGTGCAGAGTTTGTGCTGAGAGGAGATGGGGAACAGAGGTGAATAAGGCTGGTGAGGTACAAACCTTTGATCCTAGAAAAACTCAGATAAATCAGTGGCTTTGGGAACCCTTAATGAAAAGGGAAGTGTTTTTTCACTGTGTGTATTTCTTGCCTGCTGGGTGCAAGCTAGGATTAAAGCTAATGGCCCACCAGTTCTTGGCTCCATTGTTTCATTACCATCTGTCTGAATCAAATGCTAACCTGCATGGGCCAGGCAGCTGTGATGGTGGCCATGGCTATTGGCCTTACACCATTCCTAAGAACTGAGTTCAAAGGTTTTACTAATGATTGAGGGGAGGAGACCTTCACAGAGCAGAGTGGAAGTAAAGTCCTCCAAGTATTCTGGCAGGGAAGGGCCAACTCTCCTCCACTATAAAGGGTATGCTCTTTTGTGTGTGTTTGTATGTGTGTGTGTGTGTTTTAAGATTTTTTAAAAAATGAAAGTATATTAGTTTTGTTGTAAAGTAGTGTATCTTAATTCTGTGGGTTTACATAAAGACACCAAGGCAAAATACAGAAGAATTTTTAGGAGAAGATTTATTTAATAAGCTGGCTGTATATGACTTACATGGGGTATAGCTGACCCAAATCATGTGTGTGCAAAATAGCCTGGCAGCTCATTATATAGACTTGATCACATACAGGTTGGGGGAAAAGGAAGGGGAACATGACACAATAATCATTAACAAGCTTATAACATTTGTCTATAGAATCTATAAAAACATGCCTACATATTAAGACTTACAAGGTAACACAATAGCGATGTCATTTTACATATCAAAGACATTCACAGATCTTTTAGTGTCTACCTCCCATTTCTTTGTCTAGAGGTATATGTTACTCTCAGAATTCCAGAAAGCAAGGAAGAGTTAAAATCAGTGTAGGATATGTAAATATTGTCTATTATTGAAAGAGAAAGGAAGTTCTTCAGATAACCTTTATTCTTTCAGAGAACTATAGTTAAACTAAATGACCCAGTCATCCTAGTAAGTCAGTTAACTCCCACATCCTTCTCCCTCCATTCTCTAAAGAAAGGACAGGGCAAGAAGCCTAACTTTTCCTTCTAAAATATTGATATTAGTTTTTGCAATTCTTTGGAACCTTACCACAGTTTCAGGCATATCACTTAGTGATTCTATATTTATATATATACCTTATGATAGGATCACCACAATAAGTCTAGTAAGAGGTACAAACGTCCAGTTATAAAGTAAATAAGCCACAAAAAATAGTGTATAGCACAGAAAAAATAGTCAATAATATTGTAATAACTTTGCATGAAGACAGATTATTTCTTTTGTTTCTTAACTAGGAAGACTGTGTTCTTACATACTTCCAGTGTATGACCAGTGATCAAATTGGTTTTATTTGAGAATAATAATTACTGTCCCTATAGGTAGTAAAGAGGTTATAGACACCAATAACTGCAGGTCAGCTCACCAGTCCTGGGAGGCTATCAAGATAAAGTCCTATGTTGGAATCATGCCCACTGGTTTCTTTATATTAGTCAGGGTTCTCCAGAGAAACAGACTAATAGAGAATTTATTTTAAGAAACTGTGGGGCTGGCAAATCTGAAATTCACAGGACAGCCAGCAGGCTGAAAATTCTGTCAAGAGTTGATGTTTTAATATTGAGTCCAAAAGCAGTGTGAAGGGAGAAGTCCCTCTTCCTTGGGGAATCTCAGCTTTTTCTTCTTAAAGCCATCAATTGATTAGATGAGGCCCACCCATATTATGGGCAGTATTCAGCTTTACTCAAAGTCTATTGATTTAAATGTTTTAAAAAAATCTTTACAGTAACATCTAGACTGATTGTTGGTCAAATAAGTATGTAAATATGATATATATGTTTGCTTGCTTATAGTTTGTATTGGGTGTGTTAGACAGGCTGTAAGCCTGCAAAGTAAGTATAGCCTAAGGCTTAGTTTTAAGACTAAACCTTTCCCACTCTTTTAATACTAAGATCTTTTCAAAACTAAGCTTCTCCCCACACCCTAGACTGTTGCATGATGTGGGGCAGTGCACTCTTATGCAGAATCCCATTTATGCCTCAGATAAGTGGCTTTGTATCAGAGACTTCCTTATTCGTATATTGGCTTAAAGATTTTGGATTTCTACACTATAAAATGGGTCAGACCAGGGGCTTGCTCTCTCTTGCTTGGTTCCTGAAATTAGCATTGCATAGGAGAAGCAGCCAAGATGGCAGAGCACTAAGGAAGAAGCCAGTTTGTGCAGAGTTTGTGCAGAGAGAAGGAAATGGGGAACAGAGTCGAATAAGGCTGGTGAGGTAGAAACCTTTGATTCTAGGAATACTTGAATAAGTCAGTGGCTTTGGGATCCCTGAATGGAAAGGAAACTGTTTTCCCACTGTGTGTATTTCTCACCTGCTGAGTGTGAACTAGGATTAAAGGTAATGGCCCACCAGTTTTTGGCTCTGTTGTTTCATTACCATCTGTCCGACTCAAATGCAAAACTGCACAGGCCAAGCCACTGTAATGGTGGCAGTGGCTACTGGCTTTACACTGCTGTTTGACCAAACAACTGGGCACCATGGCCTAGCCAAACTGGCACATTAAATTAATCATCACATAGGCTGGGTACTCTTTTTAGTTTCCCCTGGTTCTGGTTTTCCATAGTCTAGGATACCTTCACCCTATTTTTTTAGTAAATTATCAGTCCCTTGTATCTTGGTCTAGATTTTTATTCCTTGTCTTTTTTCCTAAGAAGTTGGCCCCAGACTTCTTTAATTTTAATTAAGCAATATATATATATTTTTATTAAAGTCACTATGGTACATGAAAGAAAATTTAGAAAATTATGATATCAAAAAAAGAATAAACATTACTATAATACCACCTACAGAAGCAATTATTAGATTGTATATGTTCTCAGGCATTTTTTATGCACATATGTAAGTAGTAATCATAATGGCTAACATTTAACTGTATAACTTACTATAGTGTGTTTATTAATTCATTCAATCCTCTGAACATCAGTGAGGAAGGTACCATTATTATTTCTAAATTCAGATGAAAAAAACAAGGGACAGAGAGTTAGGTGACTTGTCCAAGGTCATGGAAGTTATGAAAACAGTTTCAGGCACAGACTCAATGTTTGATGAGTATCAGAGTGGGAAGTTCTAGAGGGTCATGGAATCTGCAATGCTTAGTCTCTCCCTAATTCATATCTCTTATTCTATTATTTCCCTAACCCCCTACAAATATAATCAATGTCTCAAATAGGAATAAAATGTGGGGGAATTAAAGCTCTTTGACTCTGGAGCCTGGACTTTTACTCACTTCGTTATAGTGTCCCTCTATATGGATTTTTTCTTTTTATAATATAAGGATTATTTTATATAAAGTGTACTGTTTATTTTTATCTGGTTGTAAAGCCAGTAGTCATGGTCATTATCACAGCTGCTGGCCTGTGCAAGTTTGCATTAGATTCAGAAAGATGGTAATGAAACAATGGAGCCAAGAACTGGTGGGCCATTAGCTTTAATCCTAGCTTGCACCCAGCAGGCAAGAAATACACACAGTGGGAAAACACTTCCCTTTTCATTCAGGGCTCCCAAAGCCACTCATTCAATGCTCACAAAGCTACTGACTTATCCAAGTTTCCTAGAATCAAAGGTTTCTAGCTCACTAGACTTATTCACCTCTGTTCCCCATCTCCTTCTCTCAGCACAAACTGTGCACAAACTAGCTTCTCCTTCAGCACTCCGCCATGTTGGCTGCTTCACCTCTCCTCCACATGGCCTTTCTCTGCTCTCCTCTCTAATGCTAATCTCAGGAACTGAGCCAGTAAGCTCCCGGTCTGCCCCACTTTATAGTGTAGATTCAAAACTTTTAATCCAATATACAAACAAGGAAGTCTCTGATACAAAGTCACTTATCTGAGGCATAATGAGATTCCTCGTGAGAGTGCACCACCCTATATCAAAAAGAGTGGGAAAGACTTAGTCTTAAAACTAAGCCTTAGGCTATAAGGATTCTGCCTGCTTATAGCCTGTCCCCCAACACACATTAATATAATCACATCCATCCCAAGCAAGAAGGACAACTAATATTATCACCTGGGTGACGGGCTTCCACATGGGCAGCGCCATCTCTAACAAAGTGAGCATAATATATTTTATCTGCTCAACACTGGTTTTCACAATTACCCCTTTTAAGGTTCTTAAATAGCAAAGAATTCCATTGAATAAAGGTACCATTGCTCATCGAATCATCCTCCTCTTGCTATTTTCTTATAAAACACAGATCATGAATATTCTTAAATATATATTTTGTGCCTATTTATATATTTTTTAAAATAAATATCTAGAAATTGTGGAGTCAAAAAGAATCAATAACATTAAGGTCCTCACATGCCAGAGACCAAATGACTCTCTTAAAAGGTGGTTTCAAGTTATACACCCATGAAATGGAGCCCCTACAATGTCGCCAATAGCATACCTTTTTAAAGTTTCTACTGTATTTGATGCCACCTGAGTGCTGAACTCTCTACATTGTAGCAAGAAGCCTTTTTTACCTTTACCTTTTTATTGACAACTTGTGTCATATATATATATATATATATATATATATATATATATATATATATATATATATATATTCATTTCTTTTGTTTTTTTTTTTTTTTTAGAAATGAAAAATTGCAATCTTCCAAACTAAACTTTTATTTTGCAAATTACTTTTGAACACTATTTTTTTCTTTATTTTCTGGTGATGGTGCTCTTTTTCTTTCCTGTCATGTCTGGAGTCTTTGGTCTATTTTCTCTAAACACCATGACCTCTTTTTTTTTTTTTTTTTTACAGGAACAGAGAGAGAGTCAGAGAGAGGGATAGATAGGGACAGACAGACAGGAATGGAGAGAGGTGAGAAGCACCAATTACTAGTTTTTTGTTGCCATTGCGACACCTTATTTGTTCATTGATGGCTTTCTCACATGTGCCTTGACCGTGGGCCTTCAGCAGACTAAACAACCCCTTGCTGGAGCCAGCGACCTTGGGTCCAAGCTGACGAGCTTTTGCTCAAGCCAGATGGGTCCGCGCTCAAGCTGGCGAGCTCAGTCTTGAACCTGGGTCTTCCGCATCCCAGTCAGACACTCTATCCACTGCCCCACCACCTGGTCAGGTCACCATGACCTCTTGATGGTGGGTTCTGGGCAGAGGGCTCCTCTAGAAAACAAGCGGTTGAGCCCCTGGGGTAGGGTGTGAGGAAGAGGAGGGTGCGGGGCTACTGCCAATGGCCTTCTGCCCTGTGGCCCAGCTTTGAGCTGGAGGCCGTTGTGATGCAGTGGAGGTGCTTTGATGGGAGTTGGGGTGCTGGTGGGGGACAAGTCTCACCACTTGTCTGGGTCTCAGGGCTCATCTGAAAGGCTGGGGCGGTGATGGCTCTTTCCAAGATGCAGTGAGGGTCCACTGTGACAGTGTGTCGTGAATGCTTATGAATTATAACAAAGATAAAGTTGTATTATTTGAACTATGAGCGTGGTTTTGCTTCTTCAGGAAAAATGTTGGGTGGTATGGGGTGGGCAGGTCTAGGTTTAGAGAATGTTTGCCATTTGGGGGTAGATATGCTGATGATCTCTCCACCCATGCTCTCTGAACATCAATTTCCTCATCTGGAAAGTAAGGATAATAACAGTACCAACCTCACTGGGCTGTGTGAGGACTAAATGAGGTAATCTATATAAAGCATTGAGATTAGCCATTGGCACCTAGTAAGAGATTTACATAGACTAACTCTTTTAATCTTCAATCCCATAAGGTGGGTACTATTATTATTCTTATTTTACAGGGGAGAAAATTGAGATCAGGTGGGCTACATGGACAACCCAAGCTTACAAAACTATTAAGTGACTAAACTAGGATATACATCTAGATCAGTGGTTCTTCACCTTTTTTGAGGTACCGAATCCACCAGTTTCATATGCGCATTCACCAAACCCTTCTTTAGTGATAAATAAAATATGATTTGTTTTCCAAATTCAAGACATAGGTATATGTTTTTTTTTACTGGTGCACAAAATGAGCCGTGCATGAACATCACCTTGCTCAAAGAACAAAACCAACAAAGTGCATGAACTCACAACAAATTACGGTATTACTTTATTCTGGCCTCTGTGGCAGAAGCTTCTCCGAACCCCTGAGACCGACTTATTGAACCCCTAGGGTTCGATAGAACCCAGGTTAAGAACCACTGATCTAGGCAATCTATCCTGAGAGTCTGCATTTCTACCCACTGTACCATCTTACCACTATCTATAGAGGATGGGAGAAAAGGTTAGTAAAGAAGAAAGGAAAACTGGTCTTTCCTTCTCAAAAGTTGACAGGCTTCCTTCAGCCTCTCCTTGCCTAGCCTCCTCCAGCCACACCTTCTCCAGGAAGTCTTCCCAGATGAGCCCCACCCATGTGATCACTGCTTTGAACTTACAAACCTTGATGTTTGTATAGTGCTTTAAAATTTTTATTCAAATCAATGGGCATTTATGAAAAACCTAGAAAACAAGGCTAGAACCATATATGAAGTATGCAGACCTAGTTCCTCCTCTCAGGCATTTATAACCCTGTCAGGCACATAGACAAAGGCAACCATATCAATGAAGTGAAATTGGGATCAGTGTTGTAAAAGAAATATGAACATTGTACTATAGAAGTAGGAGAAAACAATGGTTAATTCAGACTGGAGGGGGATGGTTCTGGGACAGCTTCACAGACCATGCATTTGCACTGGGTTCTGAAGGAAGGAGAAGACTTTAAAAGGCAGTGTGGGGGTACAATCACCAGCTTGGACTCGTCCAAGGCAGGCTGACGTATGACAGCTGCCAGTACTAGTCTGCTACTTCGTGGTCCTCAGGAACAGGAGCAGGAACTCTCTCCTGAGGACTTGTTCATGTATTTGCACCTCATTTGACTTGTCAGTCGAGACCCTGCTTTCTGTGTTCTTTTGCGGGGACAAACTGCGAGAGGCTGGCTGTCCTCTGGCTGGGCGGTCACCAGCGTAACTCCATCCCTGGTCTGGTCAAATGTCCCTCTGGGCGGATGTGACAGTGGGTTTGGAGCCTAGCAGTAGCTGTGTTCCACTCAGTGCCTAGTATCTTTGGAGAGAAACCTCGGGAAGCTGCCCCCGCCCGTGTGCCTGGGAAAGCATCCAGCTGTGGTCCTTCACATCCTTCTGCAGGTCTGGCTTCATGGAATGGGTGCCAAGGGCTTGGGATTGAGGTGAGGAATTTAAATACTAGACCACTTCTGAATGAGCAAGGAGCTCTTCCCAGACAATTATTTTTCATTTTCCCATCCATCCATCTACCTATCCAACAAACATTAGTTTAGCCCCTTACCTGTATCAGGCAATGAACTTGATGCTAGGATCCAAAGACCAAAAACACATGGTTCTTGACCTCCAGCTCAGAGTTTGAGTGATGTGTGATCATACAATTATAACACTGAACACTTTGATCAGGTTAACACAGAGAAGGGCACCTAACACAGAATTGGGATTAGGATGTTGACGATTCTTGAACAGAGTCTCAATGGACAAAAAGGAGAGAGGAGATGTGGTGCAAGCAGAAGGTACACAGTAGAAGGTGGGGGCATGGGCACCCAGGGACACTTCTGCTGAGGCAGGAGGAGTTGGGAGTAGACACTGCTGAGCTGTATGGCTGGAAAAGGCAGGTAAAATCAGGTTCAGAAGGTTCTTCTGGGCCATGCAATAGTGTTGGGATGCTACCCTCAGGGCCTTGAAGGGTTCTGAGCACACAAAGAACTTGTCTAACTCTGCATTTAATAAAGAAAACTGACTTCAGTGAGCAGAATGTGATGTGAGGGGCAGGAGTGAAAACAGGGGAACTAGGTTGGAGGCTTCTGAAGTTGTCCAGGAAAATAAAAAAGGGCACCTGGACTGGGGTAAGGTGAGGCAACTAGAGACAGGAGAGATGTCAGGGGTACTGAAGGGGTAAAGGTGACAAGACATGGCTAGCAAGGAGATGTGGTGAGGAAGGACAGAGAGGCATTAACAATGACTTCCAATGGTCTGTTTTGGCCACTGGCTCACTGGTGATGCTCTTCATGATGACAGAAAACAGGCAGAGGGACAGGTTTGCATCAGGCCTGAGGACGGAGATGAGTCCTGTCTTGGGCACGTTGAGTCACCTGGAGATGGGGCACCAGAGCCCTGTCAGGATACATGTCACGAGTAAAGAGTGAAGGATGTTGGGTGTGAACGAAGTATGGAAAGCAGATCAAGAAGGTCATTTAAAGAGGGCTGGAGAAGAATATAAAGCTGTACCAAGGAGAGGGAGCAAGCGTGGCCTGTGTCAGAGGCAGTGAGTGGAAGGCTGGAAGGCTCTGGGTGGGCAATGGGAGCAGGGCAGCTTCCAGACACAGCAGCCGCTGGACAGGAGGAGGAGTCAGGATACAGTTGGTAGAGGAGTTAGTGGAAGGTGATGAGGGGAGAGGGAGGAAGGAGAACTTTTCCCATAAGTTTGCCTAAGAAGGAAAGGCCATGACAGGGGTGATGAAGGGAGAGACCAGAATCGTTTTCAGATGGAAAAGGCTTGATCATGCTGTTATGCTGAGGGGAAGGTGTCAGTGGAGAGAAATGCGCAATATAGAAAGCCTGTGTCTCTAGACTCAAGAGGATCCTAGAGGGGCCTGAGGGGCCTCAGGGGCCACCCGAAACTCAAGTCCTTATAGGTTAAGTAGCCTGATGGCCCGAAAGGCTGACATGCCAAGCCACTCTTTCATTACCCAGGCCTCAGCTCCTTATATATTCCACCAAGGGCTGTTTTGAACCTTTGTTTAAAAATGTAGCCTTCTCTAGCAGAAGAGCTGATTCAGGACCTAACCCAAACTTCCTCTTGTCTCCATGGCTTCAACCTGAATTTAGCAGCAGGAAGTCTTCCTTGAGTCTCTGCTGCCAACAGCTGCAGCTGTGCAGTGGGGCGGGTCATGAGACATGCCTGGCACTAGGTTGACCCAGTTGAAGCCTCAGACCTTGGTTCTGAGCCAGGCACAGGACTGGGCTAATTTAATAAGGACCTGTGGTCAGGCTCCCACCTAGTGTTGAGCTGTGTGTACAGCAGAAAGACTGTTAAGGCACCAATCATTAGTGGGGAATAGACAAGAAAGATGGAAAAAAACAGCAGAGGTCAGATTTCAGAGTCTCACCATCCTGAACCAGAAAGAGCATGCATTTCAGATAGTGAAGACAAAGAGTGAGTCACCAGTTAGCCTGTGACCAGAAGCCAAATAAGTAAATAAAATAAAAACAGCACAGGGTTATAGTTCACAAGGCACACCCCCCTGCACTCATTTGACGAGTCTCAGTGTATGCTTTGAGTTAGTGATTATTATCTCCCCTGTTTTACAGATGTGACTTATCCACGGAAAGTTCAGAAGATTTGTTCTTGTCAGTTGCTAGTTAAATGGCAGAGTTGGGATTTAAACAGGGGTTTTTAGGCTTTGAGAAGTGGGGATGGGGCGGACAATGAGGTTCACTTTAGGAGCAATAGGAGCAGTCTAGGCAGAAGTAAGTATGAGTGTGGAGGTCTGGGGAAAACTGAGCAATGGAGACCTGTGCTGGGGCAGATGGAGGCAGAGAGTGAGGCTTAGAGGTGGGGAGCCCCAGCACTGCCCAGGATGTCTGCAAGTGGCTACTGGGCTTCAAGCAGGGCTGCCAATGCAATGAGGTTCAGAAAGTTTTGCACAGGAGCCAGGACAGGGTCACCACCAGATCAAGGATCTTGAGGAGGAGGGACCAAAGGGTACTGACCAACTGGTCAATGACAGATCCAATCAGTGACGTTTGGATTGCTAACCAGCAGCTGGAATGGAGGACCCAAGATCAAAGAAATGCACCAGGCAGTAGGCAGGGCCCTAAGAGCAGGTAACACCAGGGTAGTATGGACTGGGTGTCTTCTGGAAAGGTCACCAGAGAAGAGCAAATCCAGCCAGTGCCCTTGTTCGCAGGCACCAGCTAGGAAAGAAAACCAAGGGACCTCTGAGGATGCTGGTGGGTGGGTAGAACTGCTTTCAGTTCAGAGCCCGAAGCGAGAAACAGCACAAATGTTCTGCATCTCATCTGCCCGGACCATGCCAGTAAAGGTGTGGGGCCAGAACCTGGGGGCAGGTAGCAGACCCTTGCCGAGAGTAAGAAGGCAGAATCCTGGGTAGCACATGCCACCGAGCCAATCCGCACCTTCAAATGCTACAGGGTAGGGATTCTGTTCCTGTCACACCTTCCCACTTCCACCATTTCCCAGTTACTCACTTTTGTTTTGATATCCTGTTGGTTTCCCAAATGAAGTTCCCTGTGAAAAAATCACACATCCTCCCTTTTATCTAAACAAGAAGGCAGAATCATTTGTTCCCAAGCAGAACAGGATAACTAAGGGGCAGAACATCTCTTGAGGTCCAGGCCTGAGAGTTTGAATGGGAAAGTTGGTAAACTGAGTCAGGGAGAGAAGAACAGCTTGAGAAGAAGCCCGGCAACTTGGGCTCTGTACTGCTGCTGATGTCACTGATGGTGACAGCCCCCGAGGCCTCTTCAGTCTTGCTCCCTCTACCCTCCCAAGGCCCCAACAGCCCTCTCCTTTTCACACACACTCAATACCTCCTTACCTCTGTTCATGACTAATGATTAATTAGGTATATAGCAAATTGGATCCTAGTGGTAATCTATTAATAATATTAATCAGTGACTATGTGTCTCAACCTTTGTTACTCCCATTCAGATTGTCTTAAAAATATCTTTTAAATAAAAATCTAGCTACACAAGTATTATGGGCTTACTATGGGAAATTGGGAAAGTATAACAAGGACAATATAAATCAGATTGCCTTTTGTGTTAATTAAAAATATGACATAGCTGGTTGGCTCAGTGGTAGAGTGTAGGCCTGGTATGTGGAAGTCCTGGGTTTGATTCCCCATCAGGGCACATAGGAAAAGCAACCATCTGCTTCTTCACCGCCCCCCCCTTCCCTTTCCACAGCCATGGCTCAAATGAGCAAGTTGGTCCAGGTGCTGAGGATGGCTCCATGGCCTTGCCTCAGGTGCTAAAAAATAACTTGGTTGCTGAGCAACAGCCCCAAATGGGCAGAACATTAGCCCCAGATGGGGGTTGCCTGGTGGATCCTGGTTGCATGAGGGGGTCTGTCTGCCTCTTGGCCTCTAAGTAAAAAAGAAAAGAAATATGACACAGACAACAGTGTGGTGATTATGAGAGGGGAAGGAGGGTGGGGAAAGAGGGTAGGGAAGGTAGAAGAAGGTAAAGGGAGGATAAATGGTGACAGAAAGAGACTTGACTTCAGATGATAAAGTGCAATGCAGTGTACAGATGGTGTATTATAGAATGGTTATATACCTGAAATCTATGTGATTTTATTAACCAATGTCACCCCAATAAATTAAATTAAAAAATAAATAAACATCCTTATCTTTGATGACTAGTTAGTTCTTCCCACTTCTCTTCTCAGACACTAAAGGGTCCCAGTACTATGGCACCTTGTACAGGGTAAGTGCCCAATCAATACTTGTGGAGTGGCTGATTGTTGCCTGGTACCCAGTGAGCTCCAAGTTTCCTATAAACATTGGATAATGAGGTACATGCTGGAGGTGGTGGCTGGTCGGTAGCATGGTGGTTGAGGAGCTGGCTGAATTTTGCACAGATTTGTTTTCTCCAAGTTTCCTGTCATGACAACAAGCTCAACCCAGTAGGAAGTGGCTTTGGATGGTGCTTCTGGATCACCTGAGTGTGAGTCAGTCTTGGGAGGAATTAATTTCTCAATAGTCAGGTACTGAGTACCTACTGAGTGCCAGGCACTGTGCAGACTACCGGGAATATGACGATGAAGTTGTTGGAGACAGGATCCACAAACATTGGAAGGCCACCTGATAAATGGGGTCCTGGAGTTAGATACAAAACACTGGGAGAGCCGAGGAAGCTGTCTCTGGGGGTGGTCACTCCAGAAAGGCTTCAGAGAAGAGACAGCCTGGGAGTTGGGCCTTGGATGATCAGTACAATTCAGTAGATTGAAGGGCTTTGGGGCCAGGTGGAAAAAAGAAAAGGTATTCTAGAAAAATTGCAGAATAAAAGCAGTGACCTGGAGATATGTAGGCTTAAAGTGTGTTTCAGGAACACCCGAGGGTCCTTCCATGGCTTACATGTTTAAATTCAAGCCACACTGTCCGAGAGTGTGCCTGTTGCCTCAGAGGGCCCGAGGGCAGCAAGCTGCTTGGGGACCACGGAGGGCCTTCCTCTCGCTGCCCCTTGCCTCTCCTTGGATTGATCTAACAAAGAACAGCCATGTCTGCTTATGCAGGCCAGGCCCACTTCCAATGCCTCTTTCCCTGAGACTGAGACAGAACGTCCAGACAGATGTGGCTACTCCTCCTCTGGCCTCCCCGGCACCCTGTCCTTGCTGTGGTCATGGACCCTAACACACCAATCGTCTCTCCTTTAGGGTCTGTTTTCTCCACCAAAGTATGTGCTTCTCACAGGCAGGAAATGTACTGGGTCTGTCCCTGGATTCCCAGCATCAGGCGCTGACCTCACATAGAGCACACACTCAGAAAATTCATTAGGCAGTTTGTTCTGGGAGCACAGCCCCATCACCCAGGAGACCCTGGCCCAATTGCCCCACTGAACCTCTTCAGGGATGAAGGTAGGACTCTAAGCAGTCTGAGGCAAGGGTGAGATGATCCCGGGTAACTTGTCCCCATCAACACCAATTAATACCTGCTTGAGAAGGGTACAATCGAGGCTTGTGTAAACAAGAGTCATTGTTTGATGAATAGAAACAGGTTTTCAGCTGTCAGCTTGACAGATACATGTTGCACAACCTCTCCCTCTCTGTGTGCTGAGCTGGCATGTGACAGATTTAAGTGACAAATGCTTGGAATGCCTTGAAGATCCTGCTCCAGCCAGCAGGCTGAGTGCGGCTGGGACAGGGAGGACCCTGGTGACAAGTATGACCTGATTATACTGGGGCCTTTTGTCCCTAGGATGGGTCTTGGGATCCTGCCCAGTTGCTGAACCAGCCACTGAACAGCCCACCAGGGACTCTCCTGGGTCCTGTCCTGTTGCATTATTGACCCAATTTGGGAACACTGACCTTGACTTTTTTTTTTTTTTTTTTTTACAGGAACAGAGAGAGAGTCAGAGAGAGGGATAGATAGGGACAGACAGACAGGAATGGAGAGAGAGGTGAGAAGCATCAGTCATTAGTTTTTCATTGCCGTCGTAACACCTTAGTTGTTCATTGATTGCTTTCTCACATGTGCCTTGACCACAGGCCTTCAGCAGACCGAGCAACCCCTTGCTAGAGCCAGCGATCTTGGGTCCAAGCTGGCGAGCTTTTTGCTCAAGCCAGATGGGCCTGTGTTCAGGCTGACCTTGACTTTTTATACTAATAGTCAGCTGAATGTTCAGGACACTTTTATAAAGTCCTAATATCTACAGGGGAGTTTTGTGATGATGCCTTTCCAAGGAAGGGTAGATGAATGGTTAAGCAGAGGGATGGGATATGGATGGACAGATAGTAGATCATCAAATGGATTATCAGGTGTGTGTGTGGGGGGGGGAGGGGTGAGTAGGAAGACAGATGGTGCATGGGAAGCAGCCCATGCTTCTGTGCTCATGGCCATCCTAGAGACATTAAGTCCTGCAGTTGGTGGATGCTCTCATAGAGTACCTTGGTTTCTGAAGGTTTGCTACGAATAACCAAAAAGTTAAATATAAACAGATAACTCTTCAATTTACTTTTCAGGAAACAACAACAAATCGAAGGTAACTGATACCTCTTCAAAGATTTGCTACTTACCAACACTTTCAACATTGACTGATTTAATGGCAGGCGCTCTGGGCGCGCGCCCTGGGCCCCGACTTCTGAAGGGGCAAAACCCCAACTTACACTTTTTTCTAATGACACCAAGTTTGGTTTCATATGTGCAATTTTAACATTAATAGTACATAATGTTTTTTATTTAAGAATATGGTTAACATGTATTTTTATTTTCCCTGTTTCTCTCTCTTCTCTTTAAGGGACCTAATATTTTCTTCTGTGCCCAGGGCCTCAACTGACCTTAATCCGCCTCAGACTTTCAAGCATGTAAAGTCTGTATCTTCCCCTCCACAGAAGAGAGAGCAAGATAACCTGCAGATAGAGCACTGTAAGAAGAGTGTACCCATAAAAATAATATAACGAACAATAAAACAACCCTGCAAACAGTTTGACACGTGTTTCCTTCATGAACCCACCATTCTTTATTTTGTGTGACCATGCTCGTGCACGGGGACTGTATATTCTATAACCTGCACTCTGTAACCTACTTTCTTCACCTCATATGATGTCATGTGCATTTCTGTGTTGCTACATAGTCTTTATAATTACTTTAAATGACTGTAAACTATTCCATTCCTTATAAATATTTAGGTTGCTTGTATTATTTTGTTTTTCATTTTGTCATTTTCACAAATTAACAAGTGTTAGGTATTTCACCGAGTGCCTGGAAAAATGTATTTACTTGGTGCTTTATTTTCTTCCTCTCTCTCTCTCTTTATGTATAACTTTAGATTTGTTTTTTCCCTTAGGATACATTTCTTAGCATAAACATTAAGTCCAAGAGTTCAAATAATTGTATGGCTTTTCACACGTATTGCTGCCATGATATTTTATTAATAACAATGATGATAATATAAATGCCTCCACAATTACACATATTATCTCATAAAATCCTCCCACCATCTCTAAGGAATAGCCATCACTCCATTTTAAATGAAAAGCAGAGGCCTGCAAGTTTTATTTATTTATTTTTCAGAGACAGAGAGAGAGTCAGAGAGAGTGATAGATAGGGACAGACACACAGGAACAGAGAGAGATGAGAAGCATCAATCATTAGTTTTTCATTGCCATTGTGACACCTTAGTTGTTCATTGATTGCTTTCACACATGTGCCTTGACCGCGGGACTTCAGCAGACCGAGCACCCCCTTGCTGGAGCCAGCAATCTTGGGTCCAAGCTGGCGAGCTTTTGCTCAAACCAGATGGGTCCACACTCAAGCTGGCGACCTCGGGGTCTCGAACCTGGGTCTTCTGCATCCCAGTCTGACGCTCTATCCACTACGCCACCGCCTGGTCAGGAGAGGTCTGCAGGTTTATAGTGATTTGTCCAGCATCCATGTCTGTTCTGTTTTCTTTTTCCCCAGGGTCTGGTACACTGTCTGGCACAGTTAATGACTTCAGTAAATATTTGTTGAATAAAGTCCACAAATGAGGGGTTATGATTCAAATTCAGGTGCTTTTTTCCTTAAAACAAACCCTCTAAATTTACTGTAGCCATGAAGCACATTCATTAGGGTCAAGGGGGGTAAAAATGCAAGCGTTGCCATATCTTTTCGTTAAAAGACTCAGACTTAGTGAAGCACCCAGTCAGGCTCAAGGCGAATATGCAAGTACTAATGTTGTGTTGTGGGTGAGAGTTCAGTACCCTAAGTATAGTTACACTGGAACTGTACCTGCTGACTTTTTCCTGAGATCACCATGCAGAGCTATTATATAGTTCTGAGAACAGTGCTGTAGGAGAATGGTCCTAAGTACTTGGTGGTTACATTAAATTTAGAGCAGTGGTTCTTAACCTTTTTTGAGGTACCGAACCCACCAGTTTCATATGCGCATTCACCGAACCCTTCTTTAGTGATAAATAAAATATGATTTGTTTTCCAAATTCAAGACATAGGTATATGTTTTTTTACTGGTGCACAAAATGAGCCGTGCATAAATATCACCTTGCTCAAAGAACAAAACCAAAAAGTGCATGAATTCACAACAAATTACGGTATTACTTTATTCTGGCCTCCGTGGCAGAGGCTTCTCCGAACCCCTGAGACCAACTCATCGAACCCCTAGGGTTCGATAGAACCCAGGTTAAGAACCACTGATTTAGAGGCTTGCTGTTGTCTTCTGCTTGTGTGCCTTGGTGATGATTTTATAGAAACACCATCCTCATTGGAATCATTCTCTAAATCCCAGCTCCATGGACTGAAGAGGCAGAGTAGCTTCCTGGACTGAACTTCCTTCAGTTCTATCATTCCCAGTTTCAGAGAATGCATCCCAAACAGTCCCAGCCCCAAGAGTCCTAAGTAGTCACTTCCTAGGGTTGTGTCTTCCTGGCACAGAGAAGAAACCTTTGCCCCGTTCTGTTGCATTGGATGTATGTGTTAAGTGACAGAAGGGTTCTTCAGGGACATTTTAAAGAATGAGGTCTGTCCATTGATGCTGCCTGGGTCAATGACAGGGCTGGCCCAGGGTTATGGAGGAGACCCATTGTGGTAGGGCTTCCTGTGAATTGAAGAGCTACTTTAAACCCTGACTGCCTATCAAAAAGAAACTCTGAGCAGGTGGAAACTTGGGAAGTGATCACAATTAGGAGGTAACAGTGGGAGTAGTCATTAAAGGGACCAGAGATAGCCACAGAGCTAAGAGATCTGGTAACAAAAGACCAGGCCTACCAAGCAATCCCACTCACATGTATTGAGCCCCTGATATGTATATACCTGTCTTCAAGAAGATGCCACAGTCTACCTGGGAGGCAGATGCACAAAACAACAGCAGAAGCAACAGAACACAGCATAATAAATGTTCCACTAGTGAGATAATCTATGGGCTCACAGAGAAAGGAACAAGATACCAAGGATCTGCAAATACTTCAAAGAAATAATCTTTGGACCTTACACTGAAGAGTAGAAGAGGGTCAACTGGTGTAGAAGAACTGGAAGAGCATATTGGTCAGAGGGAAAAGCAAAGTCCCAGAGGCTCACAAAGACATAGAAAAATCCAGCCTCTTGAGTGAGGAGGGGTTTCCAATGGAGGAGAAGCCAAAAGTGGCAAAGGCATGTAAGAGGCTGAGCAGGATAGAAAGGTTGCCATAGGAGCCAAAGCAACCTTGAGCATATGTGTGTGTGTGTGTGTGTGTGTGTGTGTGCGCGCACGCGCACACACGTGTGCACATGCTCTGAGAGATCTCAAGCCCCACTGCTGTGGGTAAAGGTGGATAAGATGTGAATAAGTGAGGCTTCTCTATTCTTTCCTTCAAAGAATATTCATTAAGCACCTACACACACTAGGCACAGAGATAAGTGGGATGAATGAGGGAGACCACGGCCCCTACCCTTGTGGGGCTTATGCTAGTGAGGGAGGCAGAAATACACTAACAAGCAAAGTCACTACAGAGAGTGGTGGTGTTGGGAAGGAAATGAACATGATGGTGTCGTTCCTAATAAGTGTATCTAAGAAGGCACTGCTTCAGGGAGCCAGGCCCTGCCGGCCTCCCCAGGAAGGGAGCATTTGAACAGAGGCCTAAAGGTTGAGAAAGAGCATTATAAGAAGAGAAAAAGTTCAAAACACATGGAAAAATGGTGTATTTGTAAAAGAGAGAAGAAGTGAGCAGGGTCTGAGTGTGGTGAGGAGAGAGGGTAGGAGAGGATGTTCAGTGAGCTTGCATTTTATTCTAAGAGCAAAGAAAAGCCACTGAAGGGTTCTAAGAAGGGAGAAGAGACTTCTGTTTTATGAGTAAAACAAGTGCTCTGCATGCTGCATGAATTCGAGCTGGAAGAGCTGGAGGAAGGGCAGAGGCCAGCGGGGAGACCACTGCAGCGGTTCCAGCAGAGAGGAAGGTGGCTTGTACTAAGGTGGTGAAAAAGGAGACAGAGACAGGCAGGCAGCTTCAAAATGTACTTGGTGATTAAATGAAGGGACTTGATGTGTGGGCAGTGAAGAAAAGGGAAAAATTAAGGGTGACTTCTAGGTTTGGGGTTTGAGCAAAATAAGAGTAGGGTCTTTTTCAGAAGCTTGGGTCCTGGGTTCTGCACATCTCTCCAGATAGGGACACTGCTCCTGCAGCATGGCCTGTGGTGGAGAAACTGTGTCCTTCCTCTGGGTTATCAGAGAGATGACTCTCCCCATGCCTTCTGTAAATATGGTCTCCGGTCTGGAAAGGTGGATCCTCCTGGGCCATTAGCTCATGTCATCTAGCCAGGGAAAATGGAGGTCACTTTAATTTATCTAACATGTATTTATTAAGCACTTGTTGTGTGCCAACTTTTGTTCTGGGTGTTAGGGATATAGCAGTGCGCAAAACATGCAGATTGCCCACACTCATGGAGCTTGTTGTTTAGAATAACAACAAACAAAGGAATGAATAAAGCATATCAAAGAGATGTAAGCACTGTGGAGAAAATGCAGGGCTGGGCAGGGAGTCTAGAGGTAGGTGGAGGGAGGTATTGAGAATGGAAGATTGGCATGTATGTGGCTGCAGGAGGTGCATGCAGAGGCAGAATGAGTGGGTGACTGCTCCAGGAAGTGGTCTTTCCCGGTTTATTTTGGCCAACATGGCACCGCCTCATCCCTGCAGCCAATCTTCACACATTATTCTATTTGTTTTCTTCCAAGTAATTATCACACACTGTAATGATCTTATTCTTTGTTTATTCCTTCAGTTGAGTTCTGGTGTGATTCCAAATGGTGTCAATTTGGGAAGGATATGAAAATGAGGATGGGATTGTGAAAGTCAAACCATGACCTAGGGTGCTCAGTTCAAGTTGAGAAGGTTCTAGCCTTGGATATTAGGGTCACAGTCCTGGGTTCAAGTTTTGAAGATTTTTCTGACTGGGGAGAAGGGAAGTATACTCATGTGAGAGGGGTTTGGATAAATAATTTGGGTTAGAGATTCTGAAAACTGGGTGATCTGGGTGGGCCTCTCTGTGCTTGACCTGGGCAGGGATGCAGGAAGGCAGGGTTTCAAAACTGGGCTATTGGATAGGTACAGCCTGGCTTGTTCCTGATCTAATGCTAAGACACTAGAAGAGTTCAAACAGGAGGGACCTCTACTCCTGCACTGACCTTAATCCTGTCCTCCTCTGTAGCAAGTTGCAACAGACTTCCTTATGGGAGCCTCCGCCAGGGAGTTGCATCCTTAATCAGCAACTGAAACTCTGAGCAGGTGGCAATTAGGTCTAGGCAGCTAATAGATTATCCTATCTTTCCATCATTAAAGATGAGGAGAATGCAAGGGGCCCCTGGCAACTCCCTGCCCCCTCTCCAACTTCCAGAGAAGGCTCAGCAGGGGAGGTTGAATGGAAGACCTTGTACTCAGAGCAGAGCGCTGCCCCACTCGGTGGACCCAGAGGAAATGGTTCAACTCAGGTCCTGAGAGGAGGGAGGCAGAGAAGACCCCCGGAAAGCCCTGGACTTGGAGAGTTGGTCTCAGGGGGAAAGAAAGGGTGTTTCTTGCTGCTGGTGCCACCTGTCACTGTTCCATGCACCTCACCTTATTTTAAGCATTTTTTTCTTGTCATTTTCCTCTTATCATAAACATGATACACACACATGCCCTAACATACACATTGCTTATTACAGACTTTGGAGGTAGAAAGTGGCTTAGAAGAGCTGTGATAGAATGCATGAGACTGGAATTGAGGGATTAAAGTTACAGTTCTTATTGGTTGACTTCCAGTTGTGTGATTGTGACCAAGTTACTTAAACTTTGTTGAAATAACCAGATCTATAAAGAGCGTATTTTAAAAAATTCATTTATATTTTGAACATTTGTTATGAAGCACTGAGATCATAATCAGCAATTACATGCAAACTCTGAGGTTCTAGACCAGTTGAAGATATAGAACTATCATAGGCCATATTCTTATAAGAATGGGCTTGAATTTTTTTTAAAAAAAGATTTTATTTATTAATTTTATGAGGAGTGAAGAACAAGAAGCCATCAACTCCTAGCTGCTTCGCTTAAGTTGTTCATTGATTGCCCATCATATGTGCCTCAACCAGGCAAGCCCAGGGCCTTGAACCAGTGACCTCAGCATTTCAGGTCGATGCTCTATCTACTGCGCACCACAGGTCAGGCTTAAAAAAAAGTTTTTTTAATGGGAACAGAAGTGATCAGGTGTAAGAGGTTCTAAACATTTAAAAACCCCTTTGAATTAGTTTCTTCATATGCAAAATGAGAGTTGGACCAGCGCTCTGCCCTTCCAGGTTAGAGTGTGATTTTGAGGAGCAAACAGCAGACAGATGCTCTTCTCAGGAGGGTCAGGACAAAGGTCATGGTGGCCCCAGAAGCCCGGGAGCCTCTGAGCATGATCACATGTGTCAGGGCATGGCCTTTGGTTCAAATACCAGCCCCACCTCTTATTAGCTGTTTGACTTTAAGCAAATTTCTTAACATCTTTGGATCTTAGTTTTCTTCATCTGTAGAACTAAGATAATTATCTCTATCTCCCTTGCTTTGGGGTGGAAATGGAGAATGAAAAGAAAGAGCATTATATAAAGAGCTTTGCACCATGGTCGTATTTGGGAAGTGGGGGTGGTGGCTGAAAGGCACGGGGACTATCTGAGCTTGATTTTCAGGTTTTGATCTCTCAAAGCCTTCTTGCTCTAACCTGTCCTCAGAGGAGAAGTCTCACCTCTCCTGGCCACTGGGGGTTCCACCAGAGCAGACACTGAGGGGCTCAGCTGGCTCAGGACAGGGCAGGACCAAAGAGTTATAGAGTGTGGGACATGGGGGGCTTTCAGACATCACCTAATATGACCTTCCATGTCATATGTGAGGAAGCTGAAGCCCAGAGATATAGCGGCTTAAAATTTCACAGCAAATTAATGGGGAAGCCTAGATAAGGACGCTGGCGGCCTAAGAGTCCATCCATTCAGGTTTTATAACTTATCCTTGGGGGATTCTACCTCCGCCTCTGTTGGAGAACCTGGCCCAGGGAGTTTGTCATTCCTGAAGGACAGGCCAGTAGGGTGGCAGTGTCTTTTCCAAAGTCCACAGACTCCCTCTGCTGGGAAAGAGCTGAGGGCTGCCGCCTTGAACCTGCTCATGGGCACTTCCCAGAAAGGCTGGGCATTGTGCTGCTGGGTATCCAGGTTAGCTATTGTGACGTGTTTTTAGGTTTTTAGTATTCCAGGTCACTGTATCATTTTAAGAGAGATTAAAATAATTTTTAAAAACTGTTTTTATATTTCTCCACATAATTACTATTTTAGGTGCAGCTTCATATTTTTCTAATATTTTCCTCCTGCCTAAGGACTTCCTTTACCATTTCTTATGGTTCAAGTTTGCTGGTGATGAGTTCTGTCAGCATTTGGATATCTTTAAAAGCTCTTAATTCTTCATTTTTGAAAGATGTTTTTTACTGGGTATAAAATTCTAGGCTGAAAGTTACTCTTTCAGTAATTTAAAAATATTTCTCTACCATCTTCTGGCTTGGATCATTTCTGATGAGAAGCTCTTCTCTTTCTTCCTCTGTAAATGATATATATATATTTTTCTCTGACTGCTTTGAAGATTTTTTTCCTTCATCACTGGTTTTAAATAATTTGATTATAATATGCCTTGGTGTAGTTTTCTTTATGTTTCTTGTACTTGGGTTTATTGAGATTCTTAGATATATAGTTCTTTTAAAATCAAATTTGAAAAAAATTTGACCATTATTTCTTTAAATACTTCTCCCCATCCTACCTCATTCTCCAATGAAGTGGATCCAAACCCAGGCATGAAGCTGTCCCACGTGAACCACTCTTGCTTCTCAGTTCTTGCTTTTTCAGTTTCATTTTGGATAGTTTCTGTTACCATGTGTGCAACTTCATTCTTCATTACTTCTGTAGTGTTCAAGATGCTGCTAATCACATCTGATTATTATTCTCCTCAGACATTTTAATTTTTATCTCAAGAAGTTTGATTTAGGGTTTTAAAAATATATTTTATATCTTTATTCTTTCTGTTGGCATTTTGAACATATAAATTACAGTTATATTAACTTTTCTAATGCCTTTATCGACTAATTCTATATCTGTCATCATCAATCATTTCTGTGTTAATATTGATTGACTAATTTTTCTTTTTAATATATTTTTTAATTTTTTATTTTATTCATTTTTAGAGAGGAGACACAGAGTAGGAGAGAGAGAGAGAGAGAGAGAGAGAGAGAGAGAGAGAAACGGGGGAGGAGCTGGAAGCATCAACTCCCATATGTGCCTTGACCAGACCAGTGCAGGGTTTTGAACTGGCGACCTCAGTGTTCCCAGGTCGACGCTTTATCCACTGCGCTACCACAGGTCAGGCTAATTTTTCTTTTTAGTTTGTTTCACATTTTCCTGCTAAAGACTATGGCTGGTTAATTTTTGATGGATGCCAGACATTGTGAATTTTACCTTGTTGAGAGCTATCCATCTATCTATCAAGCTATCTATCTATCTATCTATCTATCTATCATCTATCAACTCTATAAATATTCTTGAGCTTTGTTCTGGGGCACAGATGAGTTGCTTGCAAGCAGTTTGATCCTTTTCAGATTTGCTTTCAGGATCTGTTAGGTGGGACCCAGAAAATTTAGTCTGCGATTAATTTTGTTCTGCTACTGAGGCAGAACCTTTCTGAGTACTCCCCACATGAATTAGGGCTTCTCACTTGAGCTGGTGGGAACTGGAACTCTTTCTATCCCTGTATGATTCCTGGTGTCTCCCCTCAGCCTTGGGGAGTTTCCTTACACACAGGTGCTGATCACTACTCAGCTATAGATTGAAAGCAGGCCTCTCCTGACTGGTGGAGCTCCTTCCGTGAGCAGATCTCTCTCCCCTCCAGCTCCTGTCCTACAGACTCCAGCTGTCTTAGTCTTTTGGGGCCCAGCTCCATTTCCTCAAATCAGAGCCAGCAGTAAGTTCTGCCTGACTCCCTTCCCCGGGCTGCAGCTGGGAAACTCTTTCATGGCTCTGAGCAGGGTAGCCCTAGGCTCACTGCCTTTGCTTCTCATCCTTCGATAGCATGGTTCTTTATTGCTCGATATCCAGTGTTTTGACAACTATTTAATTCATTTTATCAGATTTTGTCATTGTCTCAGGTGGAAAGATAAATCTGTCCCTGGAACTACATTCTCACTGGAAGAGAAAGTCTCCACTTTTTATTTTCACTAGCTTAATACCATTATCCTATTTATCAAAACTAAAATAATACTATTTATCAAAACCAAAATCTAGAATTGTAATTAAATTATACATCACTTTAAATTTTAAGATGGATTGAACAAACATGCAGTATCCCCATTGAAAACCTTCTTGAGAAATTGGCTTTGGTCTCTGGTGAGGCCAAACTCCTTACCAGACTGTTCATCAGTCATTTCTAATCCTCCCAAAGCCAGCTTGGGTCCTTCTCTACTTCCAGAGGTCTTGACAGACTATTCTGAGCTGGAGAAATAAAGGGTGGAGATAAGACACTAGGAACAAATGAAGAGCAGCAGGGGTAGGGGGGCAGCCTTTTCCCAGGGCCAATGGCCAGCACCCATCACCCTAGCCTCACCACCGCCTGCCCTCCAGAGCCAAACCTCTCTGCTGCCCTCCACAGAGCCTCTCTAGTTAACCTTCAGTCAGATCTACTTCTTTAGGGACTGGCCGCTCTTCCTTTGGTATAGTTCACTGTGATCAGGGCTTCTTCCTCAGGCATCCTGACTGGAAGGACTTGCTAAAAGAGGAAGAGGAATTACAACCCTTCTCAGGTGGGTCACCCATTGCAGAGAAAGACAAATGAATGGTAATTCAGTCCCCATTTGAAGTAAAATATGAGGTATTTTTATTGCTGAAGATAAATGTGGAAATATCAGCACCATCATGTATATCCGGTATCACAGTCACTGCTTTAGCTGTGTGGAAGGGGCTGATCCCAGGGTTCCAGGACAGAATGGGACAATCTCTCCATAGGGAGTTGCTGAGCCCTGTCTCCAGGCACAGCCCAATCCAGTGCCCTAGAGATCACAGGCTTCTTGCCTTTAAAAGCAATAATTACAGAATGCCTGGCGAACAAGGCTTGACCACATTTGACAAAATGTTAAACTGTGGGGACAATGAAATGGGTTTTAGGGAAGGGTGGATGGGACAGCTAGGTTGTTTTGGGGACATTTTTTTTTTAGACCATGTTTGTCATCTTCCAGGCCCAGTGCTAGGTTTTCTACAATAATTACTTCATTCATTCCTTGTGACAACCTGATGTGGTAGGCATTATCTTTTTACATTTCAAAGTTGAGGACAATTAGATTCAGAGAGTTTAAGATAGTTGTTCTATTGGACTTGCACTTTGGGAGGACAAGCAAGTCTGCTGGGAGCCTAATACAGGGCACAAGGGACATCTGGTGTGACACACTGAAGCCTTCATGCCCCCTGCTGGATGAAGCCCTGATGTGCCCAAGGGTGTGTACTCTGGGAGGCCTGGTGGGGCCAAGCCCATCACAGTAGCCGCCCCATCAGGGAGATGCCCCACAGGGTCAGGCATGGCAAAGAGTAAGAACCTGAAACTGTAGGAGGTGAAGGGGTGAGATACTAATTCATACCACATGATATTATTGCTTTTCAGGTATTAAACTTATGAACAGTTTCATTTGTTTAATGTATATTCACCAAAGGAAAGCACTGAATCTTCAGTATTCCCCATGAAGCATAGGTCTGAATAAGTAGCACTTGATTTTAGCATCTGGAATGCCCCTCTGTTTCCAAGTACATCTTCAAAAGGCCTCTGTTAAAACCCACATATTACCTGAGAGTAAATATACCTGGAACATCCAGGCACGATTGATTTATCCAACCGTTCTGTCACATACCCAGAATAAGAGTTACTGCATAAAGTGACTGAAAAGAGCATTGGCATTTTGAATAGATGGCACTGGAAAGAGGGAGCTGCGGGGCAGCCTGTGGGCAGCAGGCTGACACAGGATAGGTTGCTTGGGTAAAAGATACAGAGAAAGAGGAGACCGAGGTCTGGGACCCAAAGAATCTTGGCTGACTTCGCTTGCCCACAGACTGCCCTTCAGCACCATGGCTGCTGGTAAGCCAGGATTTCTTGGTGCTCTGGCGCCCTCTTCAGGGGAAGTCCTGACATGTTTGGCTATAGCTCAGGAAAATGGACCTCTTGGAGACCAATTCCAGAGCTCAAGATAGAAGGGAAGGGAAGCAGTTTTATCAAATGCACGCCGTGTTTAAACAGTGTGCTGGGCACTGAAAATCTCCTCGAGCAGTGGTCACTATTATCTCTGTCTGACAGAGGTGTAAACTCAGGTTCAGAGAGATTATGTGACATGTTTAAGATCATAACTCAGTGGTGGTGGAGCTGGAATTCAAATCCCAATTTGCCCTTCTCCAAAAGACAGGAAGTTGACCCTTGGCACTTCCAGGGGAATGAGCACTCTCTATTAATTTCTGAGTCCCTAATGAGGTTCAATAAGTGTCAATCCCCACAGATGCTTAGCCCTGCTTAAACACTCCACCCTTTGATGTTTCTCCCCAGAGCCAAATCCCTGCAAGTTTGTGCCCCTTGGCATAGGTGAACCTTGGTCCCCAGGTATGTGTCTGGGACAGCTTTTCACACCCTCCTTCTGAACACTCCTGACAGCCACCTGGAAAGCCATCTGCCATGGTGCAGAGCCTCCCTTCCCACCGGCCCTTCATACAGGGAGCCATCTTTTATCTTGCCAAGTCCCAGTCAATGTTGTTGGCCTTAGGGATGTAGCAGTGAACAGACTAGATAAAAGTGGGGGTGGAAAAATGTGTGGGGAAGAGTAGACAGTAAATAATATACCTCACAAATACGTAAGTTATATAAAATGTTAGAAAGTGATAACAGCTATAAAAACAAAGCAGAAATAGGAGAATTTAGAGTGCGTGGGGGGCAGGAAAAGGAGGTAAACTGTAACTCAAGTGGACTGGTCAGATTAGCTTCATTAAGAAGCCTATTTTTGCACAGATACTTGAATGAGGTAAGGAGTGAGCCAAGGAGATAATCTTGGGTAAGAACATTCCAGGCAGAGCAAACGTTAGAGCACCGGCCCTGAGACGAGGGACTACCTGACCCATGCACAATACAGCAGGAGGAGGGACTGCCTGACCCATGCACAATACAGCAGGAGCGAGTGTGAGAGGAGGAAAGTAACGGGGACTAGACATTGCCTTTTACTGAGTGGCTTTTCCATGCTGGGCACCATTAGGCACTTTCATATGCTGATCTTGTCAACTCTTCTGGGAAGTGGGTGTTATGAACCCATTTATACATTAAGAAATGGAGGGAGACTCAATGAGAATGGGTGACTTGTCCATGGTTAACAGGGTTAGCAAATCTGGTGTTCTGGTGGCAGGGCCCTTGCTTTCCCCTCTGTGCCCTTTTGCTTTCTCCGTGCGCGTTCCTCTGTGTGCTAGCAGCTCCTGCCTGCCCGTTCCTCTGCGGGCTAGCAGCCTCTGCCTGCAGCCCCTGTGGTGCTCTGGGCCAGCCTCTCCTGGGGGCTCCTTCACAGAGTAGCCGAGGCATTTCAGGCTGTGGGTGCTGGGTTTCTCACCATGCCTAGCCTGCTTCCTTGTACCCCTACTTGTTCTCTTACTGCTTTAGTTCCCACTTTCTTTTGGCACCCAGTAAACATTATTTCCTGAAAGAGAAAGCACAGAAATTACATTCTTCTGTAAAATGAAAGCAAATGTGGGACCTTGTTCATCATGGCTGTTTCCATCCTTGTTTTCTAGGTAATAGGTACAGAATAACTTGAGTATATGTTGTGGATGTTCGTGGGTGCATGAATGTGTATATGTGTTTGTGTGTGTGTGTGTTATGGGGGTGGGTGTGGCCCAGACAGGCACCTTTATTTGGCTCCTTCGTGGGTGGTGTGCTTGGGAGAGATTTAGCCAGGCAGGATGCTGTGGAGAGGGGTAGGGATCACCTGCTGGTTATATGTACAAACCACCTTTCACTGAGTGAATCTTCATCATAGAAATGGCCCAGAAACTTCCTATAGGTGTCTCTAACAAATTAATTTTTCCCTTTCCGGTCTTCCCCAAGTACTTTATTATGTCTGGTACCTTTATGGTAGCACCATGCTAATGTCCTTTCGTCATTGCTTGTGTTGGTGTTTATTAGTGACAATATTCTCTACACCTAAGATGTCCTTCATCTCTTATTCTCAACTCTCACAACTTCAAAAAGCTCATTCCCAGAAACCATCTCTTACTCTCTGCTCACTCATCCTGTCCTCCGTGTCTTCTGCGATATTTTTACTGACTATGTGGTTATTGTGTCCATCAGTTCCAGAGTGTCAATCACTTAAGGAAAGGGAATTAACATCATTTACCTCAGATTGCCAATGCCAACACAGGAATTGGGTCATGGTAAGGTGTTCAGTAACTGTGGAAAGAAAGAATGAATGAATAGCAACAGACTGCAATAAATAGAAATGAACTGCACTGTGATCTGTGGAAAGATTTTGGGTTTATTAAATGGAAAATAATGTTCTCTTTTAGTGGGACATTTCCAAAGAGCTATTGTACTTTAAAACTTTTCATAGTAAATATTTATTCCAGAAATTCAATAATATCTCTTTTAAAGAATTGTAGGAGTCAAAATTCATACAAACGTTCCCAGGTGTTAAGGATTTAACTTTTAAGCAGAGCCAGATCACATGCACACAAATTCCTTACCAAGTCTTATCTAATTGTTGTAAAAAACATTTCATCATATCACTTGTCACATATTATTGTGATTGTCTGACTACATGTGTGCCACCCACAATAGTGAGTATGAGAGAAAATGGTTGGAAAGCCAGGCTGGAGAAGGTTGCCCATGGCTGCCCAAATCTTACTATGACCTATTCTTGTGCAGGGGTGCCCTCTTGTGGAGAAACAGCAAATTAAAGCCAAAGAAATTTTAAAAATATTTTTTACTCTATAACTAATTAGCCTAACAATAGAATACTCAAAGCATTCCCCATTTTCTTTTTCTAATGTTTAGATTTAACTTTTAAAGTGCAAATTACATAAACTTTAAATGTATAACTCAACACATTTTTATATTTTACCTGTGTAATCAATTACCACCTGGATTAAGATAAAGAAAGCACCAGTTTCTCAAAAAAGCTGCTTCTGGGCTCTCTTTCACTCAACACAAAGGGTAACCACTATTTTGAACTCTAACTCCACAGAATAGTTTTGCCTGTAATTGAACTTCATATAAATATAAATAAATAAATCATAAAGTATATACTATTTTGAATCTTATTTTTTTACTCAACAATATATCTGTGAGATTCATTTATGTTGTTAATTCTGTTCTCTTTATAGCTGTGTAATAAATATTTCATTTTATGAATCAACCACATATATTTGTAATCCATTTGTATTAGTTTCCTGTTGCTGCTATAATTAAGTTATTAAAAATTTAGTGGTTTGAAACAAAACAAATTTATCATCTTACAATTCTGTAGGTTAGAAGTCCAATATGGAGCTCAGTGGTCTGAAATCAAGGTCTAGCCAGGGCTGCGTGCTTTCCAGAAGCTCTATGGAGAATCAGTTTCCTTGCGTTTTCCTTTTTCCAGCCTTTGGAGGCTGCTTACATTCCTCGGTTCATGGCTACTATCTCCATCTTCAAAGTCAACAATGTTGCATCTCTCGAACCATCCTTTTTATTCACATCTCCCTCTCTGAATGAAATCAGGAAAGGTTCTCCAATTTTAAGGATCCATGTAATTTAGATTAGGTCCATCTGGTTAATCCAAGATAATCTTCCAACCTCAGGATCTTTAACTTAATCACATCTTCAAAGTCCCGTTGGCCATGTAGAAAATTCACAAGTTCTGGGACTTACGACTTGCTTTTATTCTACCTGCTATACCAGGGGTCGGGAACCTTTTTGGCTGAGAGAGCCATGAACGCCACATATTTTAAAATGTAATTCTGTGAGAACCATACAATATGTTTAACACTAAATACAAGTAAATGTGTGCATTTTATGTAAGACCAACACTTTTAAAGTATAATAAGTCTCTGAATTCTTTTTAATAACATTGTTATGCTGTTGCTAACCAATGATGAATAAAGTACTTCTTACCATTAATGTGACTTCTGGTGTTGCATGGTTTTGCTGATGGCTTTGTAGTCTGGTTGATACGTGGTGAGATTAAGCTTCATGCAGGCGTTGAGAGTTTTATCCATTAAATGTGATCGTAGGTTGGTCTTAAAGTTCTTTACGAGTGAGAAAGACTGCTCACATGTATACGTAGAGCCTAACATAGTCAGTACCGCAATACTCACACGCTGCAGTGTTTGGTATGTGATGGGAAGTGCGTTCCATGTTTTGACAATCAGCTGGTCTGAGGGTTAAAGTTTTTTCATTTCTCCCCACTTGTGTTTGCTCACCAGCTCTGCTTGCTGTCGTGCAAGTCTTTCCAAATCCTCATTCAGTGACTTGAATTTACTCACCCACATGTCTGAGGCCTTCAGGTCAGCAGCTTGTAGCTCAAAATCTCTGACAGAGACAGCAGGGATGTAACTCAGGTCGGTGCTGTCCACTGCACACTCGTGTGAATGGGTGATGAACTTAAAAAGACGAGTGCACTCACGAAATTCTCCAAAGCGCGTTTTGAATGACTGCAGGAGATTAGATGTGAAGCCCACTAGCTGCTGGAGATCAAGATGTTGAGCAGGGTCACTTGCTGTGCATGCATCTTTAAACTCTCCCAATTTTTCAAAGTATAGTAAACGACCTGTTTCAATGTCCATGATGAAGAGTTCCAGCTTGTTTTCAAATGCAAACACTGCTTGTTGAAGGGATAAGACTGTATATTCAACGCCTTGCATTTTCACATTGAGCTGGTTCAGATGTTCAGTCATGTCCACGAGATAGTAGAACTTCAGGAGCCACTCAGTGTTAGCTAACTCAGGATGCTCAACGTTTTTCATATCAAGAAAGGTCCGGATTTTACTCAGACAAGCCGCAAAATGGCTGAGCACCTTCCCTCTTGACAACCAATGCACATTGCTGTGCGGAAGCAGACCAGGATAATTATTCCCAACTTCATCGAGCAGAGTTTTAAACTGGCGATCATTTAAAGCTTGGGCAACAGTAAAAGTTGACCACCAGAATGACCAGCTACATCACCTCACCAAGCTGCTCGCCACACATCTGAGCACAAAGAGCCTCCTGATGTAGGATGCAGTAAAAACTTAGGATGGGTCTCTTTCATGTTCACGAAGAAGTGCTATGAATCCTCTGTTTTTCCCCACCATGCACTGAGCACCATCAGTACACACCAAAATATGTTTATCCATCGGTAGATTTTTTTCTTTAGCAAACTCAGTGAAAGACTTGAATAAATTCTTCCCTCTTGTTGTCTCTTTCATAGGCAAAACAGCAAGATTTTCTTCATGTAGTGTGTCACCAACAGCATACCTTGCAATCATGCTGAACTGGGATAAATGGCTTGCGTCTGTTGACTCATCCAAAGCGAGAGAAAAGAATGGTGCTGCATTTATGTCCTTCACTTGTGTTGCCTCAATTTGATTTGCCATCATGACGGTATGATTGTGAACAGTTCTTGCCGACAGAGGCATGTCTTTTATTCATTTGATTATCTTGTCTTTATCTGGAAAGTCATCAAAAAGTTCATTGGCAACATCAAGCATGAATGTTTTGGCGTACTCCCCATCTGTGAATGGCTTTCTATTTCTCACAATTGCTCAAGCACCAGCAAAGCTAGCCGAATTCCAGTCACTGTGTTGAATCCTAACACGGAATTGCTGCTGACTAGCTTGCACTCTACACAGTAGCTCTTGACATGCTTTCTTCCTGCTGTCCCTCACTGGATATCTTGATGCAAATGTAGTATGGCATATGTCAAAGTGCCGCTTTATATATGCCCCTTTCATCGATGCAGTTTTATCATTGCATATTAGACACACTGCAGAACCTGCTCTCTTCACAAAAGCAAATTCTTCTGTCCATTTCTGCTGAAAAGTATGATACTCCTCATCTTTTTTTTTTTTTTAGCCATCTTCTTCATCAAAAGGGTTTCTGCAATTAGCTAGCTGACTACTTGATTAAAAGGAAGGAAGTTTACTTCTTGACCTCACAACGACATGTGTATGTTACACATTATCCAATAAAAATTTGGTGTTGTCTTGGAGGACAGCTGTGATTGGCTCTAGCCACCCGCAGCCATGAACATGAATGGTAGGAAATGAATGGATTGTAATACATGAGAATGTTTTATATTTTTAACATTATTCTTTTTATTAAAGATTTGTCTGCGAGCCATCAAAAGTGCCACATCTAGCTCACGAGCCTTAGGTTCCTGACCCCTGTGCTATACCATTCAACTGTTGATAGACATTTGGGTTGTTTTTGGAAAGCTATTATAAAATATGCTTTTCTTAGTACTTTAAAGATATGATTCTATATAATGTGGGTTCTATAATTTTTGTTGAGAATTTACCCATCATTTTTATTATCACTGCTTTGAAAAGAAGATTTCGCCCCACTCTGGTGGCTTTCAATTTTGTTATAATTTGCTTAGATGTGGCCTTCTTTACATATCTGATGCTTGGAAGGTGTTGAACTTTTTGAATCTGTGTGCTTTTCATCAGATTTCGAAAATTTTTGGCTATTATTTCCTTCCAGGCTCTAGATTGCTCTGTCCCACCTTCCCTTCTCGTTCTGGACTCCAGTTATACACATATTCACTTTCTGGACATGATACACTTGTCTTGTTCACTGTTTTCTGTCACCCCCATCCCATTTCTTTTCTGTATGCATAGGTTTGTTATTATAGTTTTTGACCTTTCTTTGTTTCTCTTGTTTTCTGCCCTTGCTAGTCTATTAGATGCAGCCAAGTAAAATTCTAAGTCCAGATACTGTAATCTTTAGTTCTAGAGTGTCCACTTGATTTTTTTATCAATTTTAATTTTTTGTTGAAATTCTCCTTTTTATCTGGTTTGTACACTTTTCCCTCTATTTTCTTCTATCACATTTATCACAGTTATATTAAAATTTTTGTCTGTACACTCTAGCATCCGGATCATCTCTTGGACTGCTTTTATTCATTGCTTTTCTCTTTACATTGATTATCTTTTCTTGTATCATTGTGTGGATGATTTAAAAAATATATATGCTGCATATTCTGGATAATACCATGTAGAGGCTTCGGATCATGTTATCTTCTTTTGAAGAGTTTTGTTTAGGTAGGCAGTTGAATTACAGGGGTTTACTTTGATCTTGTTGTTGCTTTGCCTTCGGCTTTGTTATAGCAGATATATTTTCTTACTCCAGGATGTGGCCTTATACTAAGGGCATGAGTCATAATCCTAGCAGATGGACTTTCTGGGGTCTTAACGGAAGGCTCACCGTGTACCTCAAATTTGATCCACTGTATCTGGAATGAAACTCCAACCGCTAACTCCATCACACTGTGTAGCCCTTAATGTATCTCCAGTTCACTAGGTTTCCCATGGCTCTTCTCTCCTTAGCCTGCACAGCTCCACACTCAGCAGGAGCACCTGAAGGGCTGGCCAAAAACCCACAGGGAAATTTTAATACAGATTTTTGGGTGTCCTACTTTGTGGGTTTCTTATTTCTGGAATTCTGCCCACCAAATCCTAACTGTCTTGGAAGCGCTCAACTCTGATTCTCTGATTTCTGTCTCCTCTGTTCATCTGCCATTTTTGAAGAAAGTCATGTTAAATGTGGGCTTACCTTTTGTGCTTCTCTTCTCCCAAGGACTGTAACTGTGTTGGTACCTGTCCAGTGCCCAGAAACATTTGTTTTAATCTTTTATTCAGTTTTTCAGTTGTTTCCAGCAAGGAGAAAATATTACATTATTTACTCCATCATGGTTCAAACAGGAAATCACTCCCTGATTGCCAAGGCTTCACCTCTCATACAGAATGGTCCATGTATCTGTAGGCATATCTCTGAGCTTTATACTTGTTTTCACTCATTAATTTGTCTTCCTCTGTACCAGTGCCATATTGTCCTCATTTCTGCTGCTTTATAATAAATCTTGTTATATGGTGAGAACATTCTTTCATTATTATTATTATTATTATTAAGTTTTGATGGAGACAGAGAGTCAGAGAGAGGTACAGATAGGGACAGACAGACAAGAAGGGAGAGAGATGAGAAGCATCAATTTTTTGTGTGGCACCTTAGTTGTTCATTGATTGGTTCTCATATGTGCCTTGACATGGGGACTACAGAAAATCTAATGACCCCTTGCTCAAGCCAGTGACCTTGGGCTCAAGCCTGCGACTATGGGGTCATGACTATGATCCCATTCTCAAGGCAGCGACCTCGTGCTCAAGCTAGTGAGCCCACGCTCAAGCCAGATAAACTTGCGCTGAAGCTGGTAACCTCAGGGCTTTGAACCTGGGTCCTCTATATCCCAGTCTAATGCTTTACCCACTGTACCACTGCTTAGTCAGGCCTTACTTATTTTGTTTAAAGCAGTACCTGGTATATGGTGGTGTTTTTTTTTCTTTTTTTTACATTTCCACATAAATGTTAGAAATGGCTTGCTGAGCTACACAGAAATCCTGTTTCAATATTGTTTTAAATTGCATTAAAACTATAGATGAATTTCACAGTGACCTCTTTAGAATATTGAATGTTCAAATTCAAGAGTATAATATCTCTCTCCATTTATTCAGGTATTTTTTAATGTCTTTCAGTTAAATTTTATAATTTTTCCATTAAAACATTTTTAAAATAAAAGTTTCTGAAATATCTTATTTTTTTGTTGCTGTTATAAATAATATTTTAAAAAACATTTCCAATGGCATTGTTTTTTCACAGAAATATAAAATTCTAAAATTTGTATGGAGCCATAACAAACCCTGAACAGCCAAAGCAATGCTAAGAAAGAACAACAGAACTGGAAGCATCACTGATTTCAAACTATTCTACAAAGCTATAATAATTAAAACACTATGGTACTGGCAGAAAAAAATAGACACATCAGTCAATGGAACTGAATTGAGAGCTCAGAAATAAATCTCACATATACAGTCTATTAATATTTGACAAAGCAGCTAAGAGTACTCAATGCAGAAAGGATAATATCTTCAGTCAACGGTGTTGGCTAAACTGGATAGTCATGTACAGAAGAATGAAATTAAACCCCTACTCACACCATTCACAAAAATTAACTCAAAATAAATTAAAACTTAAACATAAGACCTGAAACCATAGAAATCATATATAAAAATCTCCTTGACGTTGGTATTGGCAATAATTATTTTTTGGATATGACAATAATGCAAACAAGAGCAAATATCAGTAAGTGGGACAATGTCAAACAATAAAGCTTCTGCACAGCAAAAGAAATAATCAACAATATGAGAAGGCAATCTATAGAATGAGAGAAAATATTTGCAAATCATATACCTGATAAGGATTAATTTTGACATATATAAAAACCTATACATCTTAATAACAAAAACAAACTTAAACAACTCAATTAAGAAATAGGCAGAGGACTCAAATAGAGATTTTTTCTAGAGAGACACACCAATGGACAACAGGTACAGGAAAAGAAGCTGAACAATTTCCACTTTGGATATACATCCAAGTGAATTGAAATCACTACCTTGAAGAGATATGTGTACTTCTATGTTCATTTCAGAATTATTTACAATAGCCAAGACACAGAAGCAATCTAATTGGCCATCAATGGATGAATGAATCAAAAAAATGTGATGTATAAAAAAATATATAAATAAAAAATTATATATATATATATATATATATATATATATATATATATATATATATATATATATATATATATATATATATAATTATTCAGTCACACAAAAAAAGCAAATTCTGCTATTTGCTATTTTGTAGCATCATGGATGGACCTTGAAGACATAGACATTATGCTAGGTGAAATAAGTCACAAAAAGATAAATACATATGATATCACTTACATGTGAAATCTAAAAAAGCCAAACTCATAGAAACAGAGTAGAATGGTGGTTGCCAGGGACTAGGGCTAGGGGGATTAGAGAGATGTTTGTCAAATAGTATACTTGACTTTTAGCTGTGAGTTAGTTCTGGGGATCTAATGCACAGTGTAGTGACTATAGTTAACAAACTGTATTATATACTTGAAAGTTGCTATGAGTGTAGATTTTAAATGTTTTCTCCATAACAACAGCAACAAAATGGTTAATTATGTGAGGTGAAGGATGTGTTAACTAACCTTTTTGTGATAAATATTTCCTGATCTATATATGTATCAAATCATCACATTGTACACCTTAAACTTACACAATATTATATATGTGAATTATATCTTAATAAAGCTGGAAAAAGTCACTTTAATAAGAATTTAAGAGCTTATGTCAATGAAACTAAAAGTTTCCAGTCAGAGATAAAATAAAAGTTGAGTAGAAAGACATGTCTTTCCTCTGGAAGAGAAGAATGGATATTATAACGAAGTTAAATATTGTTGGGAACTGATCAACAGCTGCTGGTTGACACAGTCACAGCAATGAAGAAGAGTCGCGGTGATACTTTCCCCCTAACTTCTTGGGTTTATTTGATTTTTCTAGGTGTGTGTGTGCTATCACTTATGGCTTAGGGCTAATAGTCGCACTGTGCTTCCCCTGCAGATTCGCAGTAATTTCTCTGGAAATGAGACAGAGGGTGTAAATTCCACAGAAAAGCCTATAAACCCCCCTAGCCTTTTCATACTATAGAAGAATAGAAAAACTTTCCGTTGTCTTACATACCTGACCTTCAGGTAGTGGAACACTGAGAAAAATAAAGTTAGAACTTAACTAGTACATGAAAATAGTAGACAACATAATTTTACTAGACAATAGGCCGTTAGGTAAGGTAGAGTTATTAATCAATACTTATCTTTTAGAAGCTTGTGCCAATATTGTTGTTGCTGCTCAAGTACTTAGAATGGCTTACCACCTGATTTATAGCTTAAAGAAATGTACTAACCTCTTCCTGGAATATTTATCCACATTAAAGCAAAAATAACTATTAATCAATGTATTCTGCATAACATGTAATTGTAACTTAGTGTATAAAAATAAAGCTGTACTAGCAATTGGCTGAGATGCCTGGCAGATGAACTAAAGAGTTTGGCTCTCTCACTCATTTTCTCTCCGACGCCATCCCTTCCTGCGGGACCCCTGGATTCTCCCTGGGGCGGGATCCTGGCAAAATATTCCCAACCAAATTTCATTTTTTTATGTGTGTTCAACTCTATCAAAATTATATTGGGCATTTTAGTCTTTGAAAAATATGATTTGATTTAATATATGAGCCTAATTATGTGAATCTACTTTTAGTATTTTCACAAGAATAATGAAAGAATAAAAGAGTAATACCCCACTAGATGTTTTTAAAAAATTATGTATAGTATTATTTTATTCTTTGGCATACTTCTCATTTGAGTGAAATTTTTTTAGTAGATTGCTGTCGTTGTTTAAAAGGTCATGAAATTTTTCACAAGAATTTGTTAAATTACATTTGACACATAAAATGGCTTTCAAAGTCTCAACACTTAATTGTAATTTTTCTGATTTCCACACTTTATTTACCGTAGAAAAAACACGTTCAGTTGCAGCATTAGTTTTTGGTAAAGACAGCGCGTATTCCACAATTTTTAGTGCATTATTGTATGGAACATGGTTTGTTTCAAAATGATGAAATATTTCTAACCATTTGTTCTCTATTGTGATTTTTGTTGATACCCAAGATTTAACCTTTTCCTTATCAATCTACTTTTTTAAATAATGATACCTCATTAAAAAGATCATTTTCGGAAATATTACTATATGGGAAATTTTGAGTGATTCAGAAGGATCGGGTTACACGGTCCGGAAACCAATGCCAGGGCCCTGGCGCGCTCGGTCACATACACTCCATGACTGGACTCATTCTTGTGGTGGCCAAGCTCCCCCGCGTCCAGCCCTGGCACCCGCTGGAGATGGAGTGGCTTGCCCTTCGTGGAGCCGGAGCCGCAAGCAGGCATCCAGGATGCGGGCCTATGGGTAGTTAGGGGACTTGACAGCTGTCGCCCCAGCAGGTACGTCCTGCCCGAAGTTCTTTGTTTTGAGGCCCCGCATGGGGCAGCCAGTTCTTGCTGCAGTGTGGGCACTTCCAGGTCGAGGTGGGGTCTCCTCACCGAAAACAGTATATTCCCTTCCCATTCTCCCGCAGTTCCATAGCTTTTCGTGTATTCTTTCCAAAAATCGGGACTTCTTAAAAACGCTGCGGGATGCAGGAGAAATTGTTAAAAATTGGGACTGTCCCACCAAAAGCGGGATGTCTGGTCACCTTAGTCATGTAGTCAGTGAAAGGCCGGGTCTGAACCAGACTCCAGGCCCTAGAAGGGAGTTCAGGGACCGTGCATTGTATTACTGGAAGGGAAGGGGCTAATACTCACTTTAAGCATTTTACCCAACTTTTATTCTAGAATAGGGAAGTTTGATGGAATATCCCTCTTTCTAGAGTTCCGGCAAGTCTACAAAGCATTGCTTCCAACTTTTCTTAACATCTGGAACACACAGAAAATGGGGATCTGTAGACAGAGGGTGGGAAAGACAGAAACGCTCTTGGAGCCCCGCCCATCTGTGGCTGGAGCTCCGCCCACTTGTGGGTGGAGGTATTGGTGCCTCAGAGCAGCGTTTCCCCTTCACTTAACTCAGGTCCTGCCCTTACATCAGAAAAAGTGGCCTTCTCAGACCCTCAGCTTTGGAAACGCTGGAGATACAGAAAGGAGAAGAATGACCAAGACATGATGTGGGTTGGAAGTCAGAGCTTTATTATAACACAAGTAAGGACTGATATCCAGGCTGAGTGTTTGAGTTGCATGGTCAAACACAGAATCTTTCGCAAGAATCTCTATGGGTGGCAGCCCAGGTACTTGGCAGGAGGAAACTGAAGAAGGAAGCCTCAGGCTGCAGCAAATTCATGATCATTCGATTCCCCCAATAGCTGCTCGGGACCCAGCTCAGTAGCAGCTCTCAGAGCCCCCGGAGGACCCCAGTTACAGTAGTCAGGACTCTTGTGCCTGTGCCTATGGAAGAGACAGGGCCTATGGTGGCTCAGGTAGCAGCCGCCAGAGCTGGGTCACAGCAGGAGGAGACTGGAGTGGCACATGGGGCTGGGAACTTGGTCAGGCACTTGGGAGGGAGTTAGCACTGCTGCTCGTCCTGTTGGCAGGACAGCCCTGCGGGAGTTCAGCCAACCTAAAAGATAATAATGAAACTCTTTAAATATTGAAAATAAAAGGTCATACTTATACTTTTAAAATCAATATATATGTGGAAGAAGAATGTCTAGATAATACAGTCATATCTGTAACTTGAAAGAAACAACTTCCCTCCAGATAAAACTACATGGATTAGAAAATCAACAGAATGAGCAGTTTCTTCTTCCCTTTAGAGGGAAGCTGGGTCCATTCTCACAGGAAGCATTGGCACCCTGATGTGTACATTCTCTTAACATGAGGTGCTTGACACATAGCTGGGAAATATTTATAGCCAGCATTCCAGAAAAAAACCCTGGTTTGAAGCACTACCAATTTTTATGGTGTCAATATTCCCAACTTGGTTGCTTTCCAGCTACTCATGTACCGACTAGGCATAGTTGGGAAACGTGGACACGTGAGCCCCTACCTGTCTGAACAGCTTCAGAAAATCACTGGGTCAGGAGACTCAGGTGACTGAGTTCTCTTCCTGCTACATGTGTGGCTCAAGCACCTACACAGCTCTCTTTCCTATGCCTCCTCCTCCCTCCCTCCCTCTATTCTGGCTTTTACTCCCAGTCTCCCCTGGAGCCCTCCTTTCCTTCCTGCGCTGTCCTGCTCAGAACCTCTTCTGGGCTCCACTCACCTTGGTCACAGGCAGGAGCAGACTTGTCCCTACTGAGGCAGAGCAGATGAGATGGTGGAGTTGAGATGTCTTTTTAGGCCCCAGGCTTGGCCCTAGGAGGGACAGGAGGTGGTTCTTTCACCATTAGGCATGTGTTAGGTCATTTCTGACATTCCCCTGTCTCCTTGGGTCTGCCTTTCAGGTCTCCTGTCGGGGTTTGGGTCAAGGATAGCTTTACCAGACACATTCACCCTAAGGCCAGAGCTGAAGAGAGTCTACTTGAGTCTCCCAAAGGAACAGTGCCTGCCCAGGCTGTTCCCTCCATCTCTGGGTGTATGTTCTCTGAGGAAACCTTAGTTCTGAGCCAGAGAACTCCTGGTTCTGGTGGAAATGTTCTATTCTGCCTCATCCCACCCTGAGAAGTTTCTTTTCCATGTCCAGCATGGGTGCAGCCCTCTCAGGTGGCCCACAGCCTTGACTCAGAGGTGTCCCTTCTCAGCATCCCCACCATTGCCTTTCTCTTAGGCTTCACTGGGACCTCTGAGTGTTTGTTTCTCCTCATACTCACTTTTAAAAGTCAATTAAGTGGATTAATTTGAGTTTTTCCTGCTGTTCAAGGCAGAGAGGGTGACTGAGAATAAACCATCCCTCTAAAATCGAAACATGCTACTAGTCAGAGGAATTAGATTGGGTTGGATCTGCTACTGGAATCAAAACCTGCAATTTTCCAAGTAGGTAATCTTTGGAAATTGCTAGAACATTATGAATATTAGTTCCATATGCAAATGAGCATGATAATATACCTATCTCAGTGAGTTGCTTTGAATGCTAAGTGAGACTTGGAAGGGGACTTGGCACAATATTCTGTGTTTAATGTATGCTTACTAAGCATGCATGCAAAAAAGACAGAATGCTGTGTCAGGTGTATGTGGGGTTGGTTGTCAATACAACGCCCTTCCCTTGGACAGTTTAATGCAACCATGTACTTAGATGATTTGAAAACTTCCTGAGTAAGTGGAAATTGTTCTTTGGGGTTCCTACAAACAGTGAGTTCCTTTATTGCCAGGAAGGGATGGGATGCCAAGCAGGGGTCTATGTACTCAGTATTTTAATTCTGGGTTATACTAAATGGATTTCTCCATTGACTTTTCTTTCATTTCTTTTAAAAAAAATACATTGAGGCTGAATCTTGAAAGCATTATGGTAAGTGGAAAAAGCCAGTCACCAAAGATCACAGACAGTATGACTATAAAATGTCCAGAATAGCTAGATGCATAGAGACAAAAAGTGGATGAACAGTTTCCAGGAGCTGGGGAGGATTGGAGAGTAACTGCTAATGGGTACTGGGCTTCTTTGGGAGTGATAAAAGTTCTCTAAAATTGTGATAATGAAAAAAAATAAAATTGTGATAATAACTTTACAACTCTATGAATGTATTAAAATTTTTGAATTGTACATTCTGAATGGGTGAAATATATAATATGTAAATTATCTCTCAATAAAGAAGTTTAAAAATAAGAGTTAAAAAATACATTAATACCTCTGATTAAGACAGACAAGCAGACCCTACCCAAATATTGCCTAACGCCTGATTGGTGGGGGAGGGGGGCATGGGTAGAGAGTGTCCTTTATTGTCACTCCTAAATGAGAGATTCTGTTCTTTTCTTTATCTAATTTTATTTTTAGGTCCCTGCTCTCTGAGAGCTTTTAGTTCAAAGACTAAGTAAATCAATAATGAGAACAAAGCTTTTAAATCAGAAGACATTCTTTGAAAGCCTACTACATTCTCAGAGCAAGCTTGTGTAAACGTAGGGATATGGAGGTGAATAATATGTGGTCATGGCCTCAAAGATTGCAGTATTTAGTGGCCTTTCCGAAGACAACCACAAAAACACATTAGCACCAAGGAAGATGACATTTGGGCCCTAAACCTCCTGGGTCACCATTTTCCAATAAGATTGGAACACATTAGTTCATTCAACTGTCTTCATGGTGATATCATCCTCTACTTCCTCATTCTCTTTGAGGAAGATGTTTGTAACCATGGGGTAATTGAGTAACGAGGGAAGCAAGGCTGTGTGTGCATGGGTAAGTGTGTGCACAAGTTAAATTTATATGAAAGTGTATGTGAACACATGGATGAGCATCTTGCATTGAGAAATGTTTGAACAACTGATGGAATTATTCAACCATCAGTTATACAGATGAAAGAACTGAAGAGGATTTATCCCCTGGGAGACCAGAGTTGGGGGATAAATTTAATATGTCCCCTTGTGTTTCTTTGTCTCAATAAATATTGGAAAAAGCTTACAGGTTAATAAAGAAACACCTGCCTATGTTTCTATCTGTGCAGCCCTCCCAGCACCGGAGTGTGATTCCCTGAGCACAGGGACCTTTGTTTCAGTGCCTGTGTTTCCCCACGGGTGAGCCAAATGCATTTGGCCTAATCAGTACTGGTTGACTGAATGAATAAATAAATATCATGAGAAAGATGGCCTGGGGCTGATTTCAGAAACTTTGACTTGAAGTTTGCAAGTCACTAACCTGCGCAATGGTTTCTCCAACTTTCTCCTTGGTTTGTCCATCTGAAGGTTCTTGGAAATTTGACCTCAGTATCTCCTATAAAACTCTTCTCTGATTAACACTGTAGCCACAGTCCAGGAAAAACCTAACCCTGCTCACATTTGTTTTGTTCACCTATGAGATTCTCTAGTTCAGGCTTTCTTGCACTGTGTCATGATGCCCATTTGATTCTCTTGTCCACACTGTCCACCCTGTCACCATTTGGTCTTGACCCTGGTCTCCATTCTCAAAAGAGTGGATATAGGAATTTTTTAAACTGTAACTTTCAAAAGTTAAAAACATGACTCTTTGCAAATATATATTGGGCATATATCAATATATTTAATTCATCAGTAAAGGAACCAACAGAATGATAAAGCTGGTTCAAGGCAAATGGGAGATACCAAGGCATAGACAGATAGAAAGAGGAAGGTGGCTTGAACAAAATAGCAAATTAGGTACAAAACCGTTATTGTCTTAAAGGGCAGTGAAACCACTGGGCTATCTTTTCTTTTCTTTTACAGGGACAGAGAGAGAGTCAGAGAGAGGGATAGATAGGGACAGACAGGAATGGAGAGAGATGAGAAGCATCAATCATTAGTTTTTCATTGCTGTTGCGACACCTTAGTTGTTCATTGATTGCTTTTTCACATGTGCCTTGACCGTGCAACCCCTTGCTGGAGCCAGTGACCTTGGTTCCAAGCTGGTGAGCTTTTGCTCAAGCCAGATGGGCCCGTGCTCAAGCTGGCGACCTTGGGGTCTCGAACCTGGGTCTTCTGCATCCCAGTCAGATGCTCTATCCACTGTGCCACCACCGAATCAGTGGGCTATCTTTTCTATTAGACATAAATACTTTGCAACTTATAACTCATTTATAATTTAAATCGAACTTTGTAAAGTTAGTTTAATAAATACAACAAATCTAATATATCTAACTAATCAACTAGTTAATAATCTAATCAACATTAAATAGGATATGTAAAATCACCACCGCAACTCCAAATCCTCTAGAGTTATATTAAAAGTAGGCAAGCTTTTTAGTTACTAGCATATAGTATAAATTGAAATGATTACTCAGAAAGCTGTTTTTGTCATAATTCTAACTTTTGGGCCATTCAACCTTCCATTTCCTAAGAAGAGATTGTTACATAAACAAGTGGGGTTTCAGAACCCATGTCCTGACTGGCTTCTTGCTGCAGCCACATCTGGTCTGTGAACACCAGAGGAACAGTCTGGACATGGCCATGACCTTCCAGGAGGGCAAGGGAGAAGGGGGCAGGGCATTGTGAGAGAATTCACATGGCCTATCTATGTGAGAGCCCGGGCTTGGTGCTAGCACGCCTTGTAGAGATGTCCTGACTGCCCTTCATTAGCTTTGTCTCACTGGGATCCGCAATTTCTCTTGACTGGCTGCTGGGCTGCCTTTACCTGTGGGACCCATGGAAGTGGTTCTGAGCAGAACCAATGAGTTCTAAAGAGAATCACTGGGGGGTTGAGAATGTTGGAAGAAAGGAGAGCAATAAAGAGGGAAGGGAACTGACAGGGTTCTCAGGGCCAAGCACAAGCCAGCTGGGAGCAAAGGTCATGACCCTGGGAGAGGGGGAGGATCTGGGCCTCTGGTGGCTAAGACCATTTAGGACCTAAAGGGAATGGACTTTGTCCTTATCTGAAGTCATCATTTCTGAGACACATACTTTTCACATTTTTAACAGCTCTGAAATCAGGATATACCATGTAATTGATGGTATTTCATAGTTGAATTGGCAGTATATATTTTTTTCTTTCTTGGTGATACTCAAAATAGTTGTTATAATATTGGTAGATTTTAGGTGTATAGACATGAAAAGTGAATAAAATGATGAAAAGTTGAAATTGACAGTGACTTAGCATGAGTGCCATGGGCAGGAATATCACTCCTAACATTTTAGCTTGGGGTACTAGGTTTCTTCCTGATAGCAATGTCTTTTATAAACTATTTATTAGCACAAAGCAAATAGATTTAAAAGGGCAAAATTATTTCCTCTTGGGTTTAATCATCTGACTTACTCAACTCATTTCCAGGCTGCGATACCTTGCCAACCAGCACCAGTAATACTAGTGCCTTCAAATGCTCCCCTGTTCTCTCATAACTCCCACAGTGCCAACCCAGGGCCCAGATCATGTTCTCCTCCAGCTTCTTCCTGTGTGATCCCATCACTGGGCAGCACTACCTGAGCCACCCAAGCTTCCAGAGCTTCCACTCCTGGGTGGTGGGCAGCTGTCTGTTGGCAGGACTGTGGCTATTACTGACTATTATCCTGGAACCACAGTGAAAAACCAAGGGCCTCCCTGGCCTCGGGTCTGCTCCTTTTTTTCAACTGATCTATCCTCGACTGAACTGTGACTGCTGTGTAGGGACTAAGGTATCACCAAGTAGAGGTTTCTGTTTCTCCAGGTGTTCTCCAAAAGTCTATCATGAATTCTACATTTTCCCAGAATAGAATGAAGCTGTCATTTCATGTTCCCAGTATGTTCTGGTCACCGTCAGCCCCTCTTTCCCTTGGGTCTTATTTCTAATGACCTCTACTTACTATCAGTCCCCACTGCTGGGGGTGCTCCCATTCCTCTCTGTCTTCTCCTGGAACAAAGGCCTCCTCCAAATGCTTTGAGTCTTTAAGATGAGGTTTTGATCAGCCTCCTCATTGAAGCTTCAGAGCAACGGGGTGCAAAAGCACATTCAGCAGTGGGTGCTCCAGTTTCTCCCCAATTTGTCTTCTCAGATAGCTCAGCCGTGAGATCTACCCTCTTAGGGCCTCTCATACCTGTCCTGTTGGCCCTGCAGGGCAACCCCAAACTCAGCCTCAGGAGTAAACTGAGGTTAATAATTTATACTTGGCTGTAAACGCGGATGAGGTTTCATGGTGTTAATCTTCCCTTGTTACTTTTGCATTTCTTCTCTATTCACTTGGCATTTCAATCCATTCCCTAGGAGAGTAGTATCCTTGTCACACACACACACACACACACACACACACACACACGCACACACACACACACATATATGTAAATTGCAGAAAATAATATAACTATTGACTGCTTATTTTGTCTTAGGTATTGTTTTAAGTTTGTTACACATATTATCCCATTTAATCTTTGTCACATCCTGTGATGTAGCTACTACGCATATCTTCACTAGACTGATGAAAAAAATGGAGGCTCCTAGGTTTAAGCAAATGACCCAAGTTCACACAGCTGATAATACAATTCAGACAATCTGACTCCAAAAACACTACAACTCATTCTCAATCATTTCAATGTAACATCAACAGACTTTTCAGTATGAAAATTGATAAATTTATGCACAGATTAGAAACACTAGCATACAGATAAACAATCTGTCCTGGTTTTATAAGGGAAACTGAAGTTCACTAAACTCTCTTCTCATGTAACCATCACAGCAAGTCCCAGACTGTCAGTCCATCTGTATGGCCCAGATTGTCAATTATTTTGTTGGGTGAATTTCCAGATCATTGATAGCCATGCTTTCTATATCCCCCCTCATATCAAGTTCCTGATAACCTTATTGTCTGACTAGTGGCTTCTGTATACAATATCTGTGCACTTGCCTCTCTCAACTAAGACAAAGACAGAATGGATTCTTTTTCTGATCCAGACAACATTAGTATAGGCTATCAAGGAATCAACCTCTCTTAATTAGATACCATCACCACACACACACACACACACACACACACACACACACACACACACACACAAATGGCCTATGACCATTTATATCCATGTTTGGTGCCTTTTTTAATGACTGGAATTTGATGATGTCTTAAACAACTAGGTCAGCATCAGCAAACATTTACCAAGCAAAAGCTCTCTATGTCTTGGAATGCCCTTGACCAAGGAACTATTCCTGAAGATTCTGTGCTGATCAAATCAGATAAAGACTAAATAGGTCTTATGACAGTAAAGAGAAGGATATGCTAGGCCAAATTATATAGCAAAGCAACCCCAAGGGGGAAATTAACGGATTTTCTTGAATTGTGCCCACTAGTAAGGTCAAGAATCAGAATTCATTGTCTCACTCTTGTTCATACTCAGCAAGTGTTAACCAACTAGACTATGTGGCCCACTATGGAGACAAAATATGTTTTAGAAACATATGCTCTCTTCCCACCTGACTGTATTCCAATGGAGTGACAGAAGTTTGAAACATAAAAGAAAATATATGATTATGAATTATAGACATTTAGGTGAATGGGGCCATTGAGATCTACAGATGGTGCTAGGAATCCCCAGTGAGACTAACCACTATTCCTCAGGCCTTCCTTGATGACAGTTCTGGGCTCCCGCAGAGGTGGGTACTAAACTGGCTTCAGGACGTCATTCCAACATGACCATTCAGAATGTGTAAGCCGGGGGTGGGTCTAGGAGTCACCCCCACGCTGACGTCCCGAGAGGGAAAGACAATGAAGAACCACATCGGTATCCCCTCCTGACACGGGCCATCTGATGTTGGGCTTCTATTTTAATGTGTGGATATCAAGGGTTTAATTCATTTAGCTTCCCCTGCATACGGAGCTAAGAATCAGAGAAAGTGGGGTGTATTTCCCTTGTCTGAACTCAAAGAAGCCAGGGCTTTTGTTCACATAAATCTTCTTTTTTTTTACAGGAACAGAGAGAAAGTCAGAGAGAGGGATAGATAGGGACAGACAGACAGAAATGGAGAGAGGTGAGAAGCATCAATCATTAGTTTTTCATTGCTGTTGTGACACCATAGTTGTTCATCGATTGCTCTCTCACATGTGCCTTGACTGCAGGCCTTCAGCAGACCGAGCCACCTCTTGCTGGAGCCAGCGACCTTGGGTCCAAGCTGGCGAGCTTTTTTTGCTCAAGCCAGATGGGTCTGCATTCAAGCTGGTGACCTTGAGGTCTTGAACCTGGGTCTTTCGCATCCCAGTCCGACGCTCTATCCACTGCGCCACTGCCTGGTCAGGCCACATAAATCCTCTTTAAATATCAACTAATTCAGCAGCAAAGACCAAGCATAGATGTGTACATTAATATATTTTATTGAAAGTGAATTAATAAAATAATGTCCAAAATTATGTCTTTTTACATGAAAAGACACTTTCTGTCTTAGTCACTTGAAAGATGATTATTTAAAAAGACATTTTGAACATATTTTTGTAGTAAGATTCTTCCTGCTATACCAGTATATTTCTAATTTATTTGTTTTGGTAAGGTGTCCACATTTTAGGTTTATTTAAACAAAACATGCATGTACATTTAAGAATTAATTCCTTTCTGTTTGGTAGATAAATTTTTATCCTATTCAAGTGGAGTTAAGAACCCAGCCATCTTGTTCAGAGACAAGTAGAATGGAAGCACAAAAACCCAGGACCAAAGGATTTAAAAACATTTTTGTAGCAAAGCAGCTCATTCAGAGCAATCACAGCTGCACAACAGGGGAGCAAGTTTGAACTCAGCCTCATTCTCTGTGCCAATGGCCACACCTGGGGCACAGCTCCAGCGTGGTCATGTTCCACAGATGACACTCACCAGGAGATGAAAAGGGACTGAAGGACATGAAGCCCAAGACTGGTGCTTGGTCCTTTGGTTACTCAGCTGATGCTCAGTCCAGGTGCAAACCAGCCCTAAAGCGAAGGCAACAGCTGGAGCTCTGAGTCCACAGCAGCCCTAGGGCTATCACAGCAGAAAGAGACCAGAGTAGGGCTTCTTGGGAGGGACCTTAGGGGGACACTTTGGGGGGCACTTGGTTGTTGGCCCTTTAATAGGAAGCTGACACAGCTCTTGGGTTCGCTGGCAGCACATCTAGCTGGGAATTCAGTCAACCTGAAACCCAATACAGATGTTTTATGGTCTTGTGAAATTTAAGGTAATTGTTCTTCCTTTGGAATCCGCTTTGGGGCTGCTGGTATCTGAAACTATCACAAGTAAACAACACACACACACACACACACACACACACACACACACAAACACCCTACCACCACCACCACCAACAACCATAACCTCCATCTTATTCATTTTATGTCTCTAAGATATGGTACAGTTGTTGTCACATCTCTATATCTAATATATATAATATAAATATAGATCCCCCACTAAAACGGAAACATGAAAACTCCACAAGACCTGGGATTCCCGTCCCCACCCACCATGCCCGCTTTTGCACACTCCTGTGTTCCAGTGGCCAGAACAGAATCAGGTGTTTGGTAAGAGCTCAGTAAATAACTGTTGCATATGTGAATAATAGATGATTGAATAGATGAATGAGAAAAGAAAGAAAGGCAGGCAGGCAAGAAGGGAACTACATTTGAGGTAGAGAAAAGGATACCAGGTGGTTTTTCATGGTGTCACCATTTTCTTCATGAGCATCTCCATCCTGTCCGCATCCATGAACATGTCTCTTAGAGGCCAAGCACACACCCTTCCCAGCTGTCTCAGTAGCCAGAGGCCAGACACTGGCAAGAATTTAGACTGGCTCAATGTAGGGGCTGCAGTTCCCAGGTGGATCCTTCTGGGCCCAAGTCAAGATCTCTCCTCTTCTTCACCTCCTCCCTCCACCCTTCCTGTCCCCCAGGATCTCCAACAGGTCCTCACCCATACAGCTGTGCTCTCTCCCTAGATACTGAAAGTCCCACTCACCTGGTTGGACCTGGAGGTTGATGGGGCAGCCCTGGAGGTTCAGGGGGACGAGGAGCTGGCACTGAGATGGGTTTTATAGGGCTCTGGCCTGACTAGGTGTCAGGAAGTGGCTCCTCCCATAGCTGGAACACCTGAAGGGTAATCCCTGACATACTAATCCCTGCCACTTCATCCTTCTTCCCAGGAGGTCTTGGGTTACCCCTCTGAAGCTGCAGACCTGAACCTCACCAATTTCTACTCTTTCCTAGGCTTGAACTCCGTGAAGCAGCATGAGGCTCCTGAATGAGAATCTGGTTTCTGAAGACACTATGGTTCTGGTTTTATTTTTTTTTGGAAATGTGTAAATAATAATTCTCTCTTCTAAGTTAAGCCCATGATCCAGTTTTTTTGGTTCTTCAGAAAGTGCCTCTTTAAACCCATGGTTGTATGTCTTCCCTCTCTTTCTCTCTCTCTCCAGTGATGGAGTAAACTTGGAGATGGAGGCTCAAATATTCTGGGAACTACCACCTGACTAACTTAATTGCTGGATATAGTAAGGGATCATTTGAAAATCATCCTGCCTTAATGCTAATGTATATCACTTCCTTTCTCTCTTCCTCACAGTACCTAAGGGAGGCAGAGTGGTTACGTCACACTTGTTTTCTCGGGTGGGAGGGAAGCAGAGGGCAATAGGCTCACATACTCGTAGAAAGCCAGGGCTGGCTCACACAGGGTTCTCTGGCTCTGTCTCCACTCCTCGCTCTGTTTAGACAACAGGGCTCACTGCTCCCAGACACACCTACTGGCCAGTGCTCTTCTACCCTGACAGCAGACTAGACTCCTGTGCTTTCTGTTAGGAGGTGGTGACATAAGGCTTCACCCTGCTTTTTCTCTGCATCCTGCGCCACACGGAGGAGTTGAACTTACCTTGTATTTGCCCCCTAAATTGCATGGTGGACTTGCCAGGGCAGTCTTGGGAGGGGAATTGAAGGCCACCTCTGCTTTGGGGTCTGGCCGGCACAAACTTAGTCCCACTTTCCTCTGTTATAAGCTCAGTGTGGGAATACTTTAAAATTGCACAGGCTCTAAGGAATGCTCACAGGTCTTTCCTTCTCTCACTAGTATTAGCCCCTGCTGTGGGTCTGCCGGCTTCTTTTCAAGACCCTTACCTGTTCCGTCTTCTACCCAAAGGCCACCATGTTTTCTCTTCTCATAGCACATTTTTCATGTGGCTCCCTCTCCAGTGCACTTGGCCCCTTTATGTAGAAACAGTCAGGAGAAGGGGTAAAAATATGGGACCTGCTTCTGATATTGGGCTTGCTGAGGACCCTGGAGGTCTGATGACCTTGCGATGCTCTGGACTCAGGAAGGAGAAAGGGCAAAGGGCAAAGAGAAGAGAAGGAAGTTTCTTCAGCATAGGAAAGGGTTGGGCCTGGCCCCCTGGTCCTGGGGCCAGTCCTAAGGTCCTGGGGGAGAAGGAAGAAGAAGCTGGCTTAGCTAGCAGTCTTATGTGTGTCTCGGCTCTCCCATCAATGGGTCTGAAGTCTGGAGATGGAATAAATAATCAGGTTAGGAAGAACTCGGAAAACAGCAGTCTGTGACCTATTTCCTACTTGGTGATGTGGAAGGAGCTAAGATACCATCTGGATACTACCCCCAAGCTTCACTGGCTCCCATGTAAGTGGAAGGAATTCAGAGTTTCTTCTCTGTTCCTTGAAAAAGGAGGGAGCTCATTGAGAGTAGAAGGGAAATAGGAGGTGGGAGTGTCACTCTGGCCAGAATGAATGCATGTCTCTAGAGTTGGCCCAGGTAGGTTACTGGGCCAAGATGTCTAGGAACCACAGCCACGGCTCAGGGGATCCCAGCTCCTGTCAGAGCTAAAGTGAGCTAGGGTAAGCCACAACAATCACTGGGCCTGCCCAGGGTTTGGGGACAGAACACAAGTTCACTGACCACAGGTTTCAAGTTCACTGACCTCAGGCCTTAGCTCAGTGGTTCTTAACCTGGGCTCTATGGAACCCTAGGGGTTTGATGAGTCGGTCTCAGGGGTTCAGAGAAGCCTCTGCCGTGGAGGCCAGGATAAAGTAGTACCGTAATTTGTTGTGAGTTCATGCACTTTGTTGGTTTTGTTCTTTGAGCAAGGTGATGTTCATGCACAGCTCATTTTTTGCACCAGTAAAAAAACATATACCTATGTCTTGAATTTGGGAAAAAATCATATTTTATTTATCTCTAAAGAAGGGTTCGGTGAATGCACATATGAAACTGGTGGGTTCGGTACCTCAAAAAAGGTTAAGAACCACTGCCTTAGCTCAAGAACCCTGTCAGTTCAGTCCTTCTACAGTAGAGGGCAGCAAAAATCAAAAACTCTGCCGAAGAATCTCAGGATTCTGTACAGGCTCTGTAAGTTTCCCTGCTCATGAACCCAGATACCATCCAGGGCAGGACAGGGAGAGGGATGAAAAATGCTAGTAGGGAGGAGAAATTTACATAGACTGAAATTTCCTAAAATGATATTTTCTTAAACCAGAAGAAACAGAAATATAGATGTCTAAATAATAATTTTGTTTCCCTCTTTATCCCCACCCCAACTAAATCAATTGCTCAAGAAACAGTATTAGATCCATTTAAACCAAAGAAGCTCCACGTTCTATACATATTTCAGTTTGTTGCACAAAATTTTGTTATTTTACCACATCTTAAACAACACCCAGTCTCCCTCCATCCAGCTCTCCTGGGACAAACCCACCAGGTATACACCTGACTCTTTTCTCTTTCCCGGGTCCCGCCCCACTCTAGGTCTCAGAAGCAGGCGTGGGAGAACGTTTTAAATGTGCCTTCCCCTCTCACTTGCCCCTTGACTCATTTACTCCTGCCTCGCCTGCCCATCAAGGACTAGCTCAGCCCTGCTCTTTCCAGAAGACTTCCTGCCTCCTGCCTCACACCACCTACCCCACTTCCCAACCGGCATCCTTCACTGTCTCCTCCTAACCTGTTACAACACTGGATGTTTCTACTCTATAAGCCACCACACCATTTGGCATTATTCTCCTGGATTATGATTTAAGAGTTATTCTTTGGTGTGGTAATGCAAACTAATCAAAATGGAATGCTATGCAATTCTTTAGCCAAGACAGCGACAGGAAGACTTTGGTACTAGGTCCTCCCAGAGTCCCAGTGAGGGCTTAAAAGTGTCTTAAAAATTGAGCTATATATTTGCATACCATAAATATTTTCCCTTTAAAGTGGGCAATTCAACGATGGTTAGTATATTCACAAAATTATGCAAGCATCACAGCTATCTGATTCCAGAACATTTTAAAAGGTGACTTTTCTGACAAATTCCGTGAAATATGTATTCTTTGTTATGTCTTTGCCACTGAAATAATTTCTCAGTTAGCTTCGAGGTCAGTTTGGACAAAGGTTTTCTGTAACTCCTGGAACTCCCAGTTTTTGTTGAGATTCTGCCAATCTTTGCTGAGATCCTCCCTTTGACTGTTATCCAGGCCAGTGACAACCCCGCTCCTGTGCTTCCTGCTTGCACAGCACTCCAGCGTGAGCCCAGGGCAGAGCCGAGGGTCTTCTTGGGTCTTTCCTGAGCACGTGCACAACTGAATGCACACACAGGCTCTCCTACATTCCCAAGAGTATGCCGAAGTTTCTCGAAGCCCTCACAGACGTCTCTTACCCCAGCTTTGCCTTTTCAGCTTTTTTTTTTTTTGTAAGTCTATTGTTTGTCTTAGCTGTTAACTACTGCACCAACCAGCCTGGAAATTAGTCAGTTGTCTGTGATTGCTTCGATAATTGCCTCTTACCACCAAACAAAAAGACTTTTTCCTCTTATTCTTCTCTTTTTGCACAGAATGGATAAACATGAGTAAGATAATGACAAATAATGGCAGCGTTCTGGAAATATGGCTTTAAAAGAACTTCACCCTGTTCTTCTTTTTCTGATTGCTAGAATTGTGAGCTGTTAGTTTTCAAGGCTGCCAGAAGGTTGGAGAGGGGGGATGGGGCTAAGACAAGTTAAAATGTTATAAAGCTTATTGTTCTCACCAAGATTCAGTCATCTTTTCCTGAATAACTGCTTCTAGAGTTTTGAAAAAGCTGATTCTCAGTGACCCCCCAGTTTTCTCCTTATTTTTCTGGAGGTCTTTACTGCACCATATTCACTGCTGTGTCCTGTAGTAGCTTTAGGTTTTGAGACCAAACTTCTCGCCCTCAAACTTAGCTGTTTCCAGAGTTTGATGGATTTCACTTAGGATCAGTGATGATCTTAGGGCCAAGCAATAAAATGAGAAACTGCAAATATTTATGTGAATATGTATAAATGTATACATGTATGCATGAAATCTTATGAAATTGTAACATACTTAATTCAATGTATACGACAATGATTTTTAACCTCAACTATTTTCTAAACAGGCTCCAATTTATAGAGATTCCAAATTATTTATACAATAAGTGCTTTTCAATGATACAATGAAACTGTATGGGTATTTATAGGAGACTCTAATTTCAAAATATTACTCTAGCTTTACTAAAGGAAGTTTTCTACTAGTCTGTGAATAATAATGAATAAAAGCAAATACGAAAAGTTTCTAGCAAAAAGATAAATCTGAAATATAATAAATGAGAAAGGACAATTTATTGTAAAGCAGTTTTCCAGTGTAGGAATATAATGCTATAGTGAATAGATGAAGGGTGATTCACTGAATGATAGGTAATAATATACAAATGTTGTATAAAAGTAAAGAGTCTTTGTACGTATATATAAGTAGAAATAGATGGACGAACTTTTAAGGGAACGAATCCACTGAATAGAGTCTCTGGTGGAGGAGGTCAGCATGCCAGAGGGGCTGTAATCACCATGTGATCAGCTATAACTTCTCCCATTGTGGCAAAATGGCTCCCAAGAGAACTTACTAAGCTCAATATTTCTCAGATATGAAATGAGTTGTCTATTTATCAAATCGAATACTTTAAAAATGCTACATTCTATTTATTTTCTGTCCCATAATGATATCTTTGGGAGATCTCATAGCTTCCTGGTCACTTTTAGGGATTAAAGACTTCAGTCCAGCACAACTGAAAGGTTCTTCCTGCCTCATCTGCTCAGACCTAAGCCGTGGCCCAGGAACATGCAGCGGGGAGAAGTGGATGGACCTTACTTTTCTCTCCTCTCCCTCTCTCACTGGGCTCCATATGGGCACCTTTATTCTCCTGTGTACTGGGGTCTCAGCAGATGGCCTGGATGGTGCTGTAGTAATCTAGCATGTATAATCAGCAATGTTTCGCAAATGCCAGGGGCACATAGCAAGCTCTTCAAAGCATTTCCTTGCTGTTATTTATTCTGGGTCTCTGAAGAAGAACAAGCATCCAGATGGGGCTTGATACAGCCATTTCAATTCTCTGCAGGAACCACCAACATTTGAGTGGTTTGCTTGTGGACCCTTCTCTTTGCTTGAGAGTTGATAAAAACACACCCTCACATTCACAAAGGGAGAAAAGAGAAATAAGTCACAGCTATATTCCCTAAAATATAGATTCCTTTCTCTAAGCAACTTTTCTACTTCAGAGACTGCTTCTAGAATGTGTGGTCCAGTCTTTGTATAGGCTGATGGGGGGGGGGGAGTCAGTGACTATCTCAGGACAGATGCTCCTCATTTTTAGTAAGCCTAAGGAATATTAGGAACTCCTTGGTGTTTCTGTAGAATTTTGCATAGCTATGGAGAGGGAAGATGATGAGAATGAACTTTCTGGTGCTAAAGAGTCAGAAGCTTCAAAGCCCGCCTTCTGGAAACACCTGGCTTTCCTGCTCTTCTGAGGTCTCCATGTAGCCTTTCCCCACCCTCTGAGGTCTGTTGAACCCTTTACAGGGTGGGTACAGGTGGGAGATCTTAGATGGTTTCCACCCATTCTCCACCTATGTTCCCCTCTCTGTGGACATCTGGTTGTACAAGGCTTTCTTTTGGTACCCAAGGGAGGCTGTTAGGGTTGAATTGTGACCCTCAAAATTCCTATGCTGAAGTCCTAATTCCCAGTACTTCAGAATGTGACTATTTGGAGATGGGGCCTTTTAAGAGTCCTTAATTTCATTTTATTAAGTAACAATTAAATTAAGTTAAAGTGAATCTTGTACAGTATGAATGGTGTTCGTACATAGGTGGATTAAGGTTGGTTGAGGCTCCAGGTGCAGAAGAAAATATTGAGCCCCTTAAAAAAAAGAGAGAGACAAGTAAAATAAAAATACATGTTAACTATATTTTTGAATCAATAAAAAATATTATATACTGTTAATTTTTTTGTGTGTGTGTGACAGAGACAGAGAGAGACAGAGAAAGGGACAGATAGGGACAGACAGATAGAAAGGGAGAGAGACAAAAAACATAAATTCTTCCTTGTGGCACCTCAGCTGTTCACTGATTGCTTTCTTATATGTGCCCTGACCGGGGAGCCACAACAGACCAAGTGAGCCCTTGCTCAAGCCAGAGACTTAGGGTTCAAGCTGGTGAACTGTGCTCAAACCAGATAAGCCTGTGCTCAAGCTGGCAACTTCAGGGTTTCAAATCTGGGTCCTCTGTTCCCCAGTCCGACGCTCTATCCACTGTGCCACTACCCGGTCAGATTGTACTATTAATGTTAAAATTGCACATATAAAACCAAACTTGGTGTCATTAGAAAAAAGTGTAAAGTTGGGGTTTTGCGAACCCTTCAGAAGTTGGGGACCAGGGCGCGTGCCTGGAGCACCTGCTGTTAAACCCACCTCTGTGTTCATATAAGAAGAAGAGATTTGGACACAGACACACACAGAGGGAAGACCATGGGAAGACGGGAGAAGGTGACCATCTAAAACCTAAGGTGAGAAGCTTAAGAAGAAACTAACACTGCCAACATAATGACTTTAAACTTCTAGACTCCAAAACAGTGGAAAACATCGGTTATTTAAGCACCAGTCTGTGATGCTTCATTATGGCAGCCCTGGAAAATGAATACATCTGTCTACCAAGGGTTTCTCTGTCCCCCCTTCTCTCCAATTCTGCTTCTCTTACTATTATGTATTAGTTTCAGGTGTACAGCACAGGGGTCAGACAATCATATACTTTCCACAGTGATTCCCCAAAATTTCAAGTACCCACCTGGCATTATACATAGTTATGTCCATGTCTTTCTTTAAAAAATTTTTTTTTTTATTTTTCCAAAGTGAGAAACAAGGGTGAGGCAGACAGACAGACTCCCACATGCATCTGACTGGAATCCACCTGGCATGCCCATTAGGGGGCAATGCTTGGCCCATCTGGGGCATTGCTCCACTGAAACTGGAGCCACTCTAACACCTGAGGCAGAGGCCATGGAGCCATCCTCAGCACCCGAGCCAACTTTGCTCCAATGGAGCCTTGGCTGCTGAAGGGGAAGAGAGAGATAGAAAGGAAGGAGAAAAGGAAGGGTGGAGAAGCAGATGGGTGCCTCTGCTGTGTGTCCTGGCCGGGAATCAAACCGGGACTTCCACACACTGGGCCAACGCTCTACAGCTGAGCCAACCGGCCAGGGCATGTCCATATCTCTAAATGGGGCTGTAAGCTTCGCTGAGTCAGGGTTTTAACACTTCTCTGTACTAGATGAGTCAGGGTTTTAACACTTCTCTGTACTAGACTGAGCATCCAACTTGCTTTACACACATTGAACAGTAGGAGGAGACATAATCAAAGGCATGTGTATAAAATTGGCAGAATACCTTGGAGATTAATGGGCTCCAGTGATGGGATGTAAAAGCAGGAAGCTGCCACCCTCATCACTACAGACCTCCTTCTCTTTTGATGCCTGATATAATGCTACTGATCTCAAGTGATAAGAATTAGTTGTACATCTTCTACAAAGCATGCAACTATGGTCTGCTTTCTATGTAGTGCATCTAGTTACAATACCAAACACTTACATGGTGCTTACTATGTGTCAGATACTATTTAAAGTGCTTTAATGAATGAATGTGTTATGTATAATCTTTTATTTTATATTTTATTATTTTATATAAATTATATACAACATTTAATATAGAACATATACAAAAGTATATTTTATAGTATATAAGTATATTAAAATATAAATAAGTATACAGTATATAAATATATAACAAAAATATTATATTAATATTATATATACTTTTATGTTATATTATGCAATATATTACATTATTATATTACATATAATTTAATACAATGCATATTAATAATATATAATATTGCATTAATATGTTATATAAAATGTTATTTATATTAAATATATAATATATGTATATATGTATATATTTCAAAACCAGAACCAGATTGGATTCAGTTCAAAGCTTGGCAAGGCTTGTCTTCCCCCCAGAGCAAGGCTTTTAAAACAACTCAAGTCCCAGCAGAGGGAGAAATGACAGGCTCTCTGCCAGGCAGCCATTTCTTTCCTTGCTATCTGCTCTCTGCTGGGCCAACTCCTCTCTTCTCTCAGCACCTCCACTAGGTGTCTATCTGCTCCTTTCCTACTAAGCAGAAGCTGAGGAGCAGGGCTGCATGTGGAGGCACTAAGAAAGGGCAAGAGTTCTCTGGTGTACTCGTGATCGGTTGCAAGTGCCCTGGTTGAACTCTGTGTTGATTCCTGAGCTCTGCCACCCTGGCATGGCCTCCTGATCATCTGTTCAGGCCTGCGTACAGTGACTTACTATCCACCCTGAGAAGGGTTGCAAGGACCCATCAGCCACATAAGAAGATCTTAACTGACACTTGTTTTCCTTTCATCGTTGTCATATTTTGATTCCCCCAGCTTTGTGTGGGAGAGGCAAAATCACACAGGAGAGGAGAGCACAGATTTACACAGAACTTCACAGTTTAAGAGCACTTTTGTCTTTACCATTTAACTGAACACCCACACCATCTCTGAGAGAAGGCTTGTGGCTGGGGGAGATTCTCCTGCGACGCTGTGGGACTCGGGTCTTTCTCTTTTGTAACTTGGCACTAATGTGATATCCTGGTTGAATGTCTACCTTCTCCAGTGAATCTTAAACTTCTTGAGATCAGAGGCCACATGTCTGCTCCTTGTGGTGTTCTAAAAGTCTAGCACATCACTGCTGCTCAAAAGATATTTGTGGTTTGATTGTGTGACTAATTAAAGAACCATTATAGTTTCCATTTACATATGAGGAAACTATGGCCCCAGGAAGTTAAGTGACTTTCCCAAGGTGACCTAGCTAATTGAAGGCAGATCTGGGATTATTTCTGGGTCTTAACTGATGAGATTAAAGAAGTGGGCCAGGTGTTAGTTGGCGTTATTTGCCTCCTGTCAGGCACGGTGCAGTGGCATTGCAATTCCAAAGAGAGAGCAGTGAGTGTTACTTCTCTGTCAATCCCTGCCCCGTTCCCCACTTCTGAAACGTCCTGGGAGGGTACAACAACACTGTCTTATATGTGTATGCCCGTGTTTGTCCAGCCCAACACTACCTTGATCCAGAAGGAGAACTACTTAAGGACAGTTGCTGGGCCTTTTTCTCACCTGTATCGTTAGGGTCTATCACCAGGCCTGGCATGCTTTAGGTTTGAAACTGAATGATTTACTGATGGATGAATCTCCCAGTAGCAGCTCCAAATGTGTTTTGACCTCTTGGTGCAAGGTCAGAGGGAAGGTCTTCTAAGCCAGGAGTGCCCCTGGGTGGAACCACTGCTGAGGTGGTGGTGACAGTGTTGGGTGTTGGCTACAATTCTAAGGACTGGGAGCTCCTGAGGACACAGACTATGGGAGACCTGCAAGATAATTTCATGAAAGTTGCCCGGGCAGGATGGGCTGAGGTCCAGTTTCCTCCTCTCCTACACATGGGTATGCTGCTGCCTGTTCTAGAGGCAGAGTTACCGCTGAAGTCAGACACCACGCCCACCTTGAGGGTTCCTGAAGAGACAATAGGATGCTCATTCTCCAGTTGTCAGAGGGGTCCCACGGGGGTCAAGGCTGGGTCACAAAGATTAGTCATGAGGTTCATTTTTTTTTTTTAATTTTTTTTACAGAGACATAGGGAGTCAGAGAGAGGAACAGATAGGAACAGACAGACAGGCAGGGAGAGAGATGAGAAGCTTCAATTCTTCGTTGTGGCATCTTAGTTATTCATTGATTGCTTTCTCATATGTACCTGATGAGGGAGCTCCAGTAGAGCAAGTGACCCCTTGCTCAAGCCAGCGAACTTGGGCTCAAGCCAGCAACCATGGGTTCATGTCTATGAACCCATGCTCAAGCCAGTGATCCCGCTCTTGAGATGGATTAGCCCAACTCAAGCCAGCAACCTTGGGGATTCAAACCTGGGTCCTCTGCGTCCTAGTCTGATGCTCTATCCACTGCACCACTGCCTGGTCAGGCCATCAGGTTCATTCTTGCTTCTTCATATTCTTTGGGCCAGGACAGCATTTCCCTTAAGACTGTCTTCCAGGCAGACATCAGCAAGCCCTGGAAGTGAGTGGATACTTGCCTGTCACCTGGGCCTTTCAATTTTTCAGGTCTTGTCTTCCTCCACCCCCAGGATCACTGATATTACATGAAGCTGGCAGGTTATATGAGGGGAAAGAAACCTTTGATTATTATCAGCGTTGTTATTGGTTATGTTTATATTATTATTATTAAATTTTATAATATTTTATGACTCATAATATATGTGGTCTCATTGGATTGGGTGGCATATTAGTAGCCTCCATTATAAAGATAAGAAAATTAAGACTCAAAGTAGCAATGTAACATGTCCGGGTTAATATGGAATAACTGAGATTCAAAGGCAGATTTCCTTGTTTCATGTTCAGTTTTATTTCACTATACTCATTCTGCATGACTGATTCTTTTTCCACCATAAAGTTACTAATGGTTCATCACTGGTTCTCAAGTCTTATACACCTAGTCAAATTCATTGCAGTCATCCCTGTATCGTGGATCACAGAAACATGGTACCCTAGTAACTGAGGCACACAGTGCCTCTGAGACAAAACAAGGTCTTTCCATGGTGCTGGGGTGGTTTGTGGGAAAAGCACTGAAAACCCCAGGAAGAGACAGAGCTGGAAGGACAAAAGAACAACAGATTATAGGGTCCCTGTTATGTACCACCCTGGATGCTTCATTGACTGTCAAGTTCTCTGACCTGCTTCGATAAATGAGCATTTGTGTCCAACAGTCTTGGGATTGGTGGGAGGTGCCTCTGTTCTGGGAGGTTGGTTTTCAGTCTTTCCCATGGGTACCCAGATGCTCGCAGAGGCTCACATTGCTCTCTCAGCCAACTCAGTGGTAGCTAGTACGACAGCAGCACGTGGCTCACCTACCCATTTCCCTTCCTTCCTTCTTCTTTCTCTTCCTCCCTTCCTTTCTTCCTTCTTTCCTTCCATATTCTTCCCACAAATATTTAGTGAACATCTATTATATTCTATACATCTTCTGAGTCCTGAGGATTTAACAATAACTGGAACCCTAGAGATCAGCTTTCCGGTACATGAAGAGTTTGGTCCAGGCCCCACTCTCTCTGTACCCCTGAGCAGTAGGAATATTGTTATATCTTCCAGAAATTGACAGAAGTTTTAGAAAGCTGCTTTTACCAAATGGGATTCCACTGAGTAACCTTTTTGGGAAGGCAGTAACTGACCCACCAAATCAGAAGGCAACCTCCCACTCCCCTCAGGAAGAAGTCTAGAAGAGATCAGTAGCAGAAACCAGTAGTCACGTAGCCACTAAGACCTCCCAATGTTTGCTGGGGCTCCCTGTCATTCAATGAGGCAATTGGCAGTTGTGTGGACACTCTATTAGGTACTGCAAGACTCTGTTCTCAGGTTACACTGCCTCAGGCCCCCCTTCAGTTGGGGGGTGGATAAGGAAATTAGTGGTTCAGAAAACAGAGATGGAGGGGCCATGAGGCTCAGTGGCTGGAGCCTGGGCACTGGTCCTGACTTCTGGAGCCAATTCCATCCTCTGGCTGAGGAAGGATGGGCCAGATTTCTGACAGACTACAGATAAGACACAGAGTCTAAGAATAGCTCAAGAAAGACCTGATATCTCTTAGTTTATCTAGAAGGGAGCCAGAATTTCCAGTACTTAAAGTCTCCTGTTTGATTGGCAACTCAGGGATACCACACAACACACTGAAGAGAAGGGCTGCAGTCAGAGTTTCCAATTGAATCAGGCTGAGTCAAGGTCAAAACATGACTGCATTGCCCTGTGGGGCTCTTCCCTCTTTGACAATGACGATTAGCTTTCATTCTTTCATTCCTTTATTCTTCATGCAGCAAATAGCTGATGAATAATATCTATGAGCTCTGCGGGACCTTAAGGACACACCAGGATGAGTAATATGAGGCATCTGCCCCAAGCAGCTCTTGGTCTGGAAGCAAGGATAAGGAAGGTCCATGAAGTACTGACCATGTGCCAGCTTCTGTGATATCCCTCAGGTTCATGGGAGGACCTTCAGGCCCTAAAGTGGAAGAGTCTAACAGGGTAGGACAACCGTGAACATAAGGCATGGCAGGTTCCCTGTCGAACAGGCAGTCTATTACAGGGGTCCCATTTGAGCAGGTTTCCCAGATGAGTCCTTGCTATGAGCCTGGGAAGCATGTTGGAGTTGGGGAAGAAGGTTGTTTTCAGTAGAGGGCGCACAGAGGCACGTTCATGGTAATAATTCACTGTGGCTGTGGTGTCCATCTGGTGCAGGGAGACGAGCCTGGGGAGGTTGAACTGCCAAAAAATGAAGGACTCAGGCATCATTTAGAGGAATTTGGATTTTTCCTCTTGGGGGTCATATAGAGCCGTTGAAAGTTCTAAATAGGCTTAGATTTATTTTAGGAAGAAAGATGGTCAAGGCCTGAGGAAAGGTGACAGTAGGGTTGGGAGGAGAAAACCTGGGTGCTTCGTTGGATGTGGGATGAGAAAGAGGGAGAAGTTAGGATGACTCTCAGCCTTGGGTCTTGGGGCCATTTACTGAAGGGACTGAAGAGGATTAAGGGGAGATAGTGATGGTGAGTTTTACGTGCATCAGTTGGTATGAAACGTGGTTTATGTCACCCGAGGGTTAGAGATAGTTGGGAGCAGGGAGAAAGGCCTTCACTCATAAGGATGAGGACTCCTTATGATGGAGGCCATTTAAAAGAGTGAGATGGTCTGTGGATATGGAGGCAGAGGTAGGATGATTAGAGGCGAGCAGGAAGAAGTTCCAGACACTGGACTCCTGGGTAAGCAGTCTGCAGTCCTAGACAGAGGTAGTCATAGTCCCAGATTGCTGTTTGAATTTTGGTGGAAAAGGAAAACTTCAAAGACAGCAGGAAATTCTTGGTCACGTGGTCATTAGGCTAGAGATTTCAAGCTTCAAGTACTATCTGGCAAATGCTCAGATTCTTATGACATGCTTCAGGTCAGTGCCTGCTGCTTCATAGACTCAAAATATCTGCAAAATTGAATAAAAATATCAAATACCACTTTTGTAAAGTCTTTTCTGATATTTTCAGTGCATTTAATACTTCTGTGATAAGTTAAATATTTTATTCTCTAAGTAATGTGATTTCATTGCAGGAAAATTAGAAAATGTAGGTAAGCAAAAAGAAATAAAAAGCCCGTGATCCACCACCCCAAAATAAACGCTGTTGACTTTTTCTTTGAGAGAGAGGCAGGAACATCGAGCTGCTCCTGTATGTGCCCTGACTGGGGAATCAAACCGGCAACCTCTGTGCTCCAGGACAACATTCCGACCTATTGTGTTATCTGGCCAGAGCTTATTATTATTATTTTTTTCAGAGACATGGAGAAGAAGGGAGAGAGAGGGGAGGGGGCAGGAAAGCATTTATTTGTTGTTCCACTCAGTTGTGCATTCATTGGTTACTTCCAAATTGCACCCGGATCTGGAATCAAACCTACAACCTTGTCCTTTTGGGACAAGGCCCTTAACTGACTGAGCTAACTGGCAGGGTCAACAGGATGACAATATAGACTCACCCAGATTTTTTCTTTTCTTATTTTTTTATATGTATTATATATAAATATACAGATATATTTAGAGAGACTTAACATAAATGGAATCATCATATTGTTTCTATTGTAATTTGCAGTATACTCCCCCCCACCTCCAATCCACTTTGCTTAATTAAGCTTTGGTCCATACTCATCAGAATCTGTTCCTATTATAGCTCATTGTGAATACCTTTCTCCCTCACTGTACTGGCAGCTCTCAGTGGGCAGTGATGATGGCTTTGCCATCTTTTTCTCTCCACTGCCAACACAGGTGTGCCTCGCCATATGTTCTCAATGTAACTTGGCGCAGCTTCAAAAATCTGCTGCTAAAAAAAAAAATTAAAAAAAATCTGCTGCTAAAAATATTGCACTGAAGATGGCAACCACAGGCCGATTAAACAGCTATGAGAGACAGCCAAAGGCCCCAGAACGAGTCATGTGTTACTCCTGCCCAAGAGGTGTCTTTGTCTCTGTGTGACAGATGTCTGCCACTCTGCAGCCAGCCCTTCCCTTCTGCCTGCTTTTGTTACCTGTGCTCTCAGCTGGGAAAACAAGGTGTCTCATTGCTCCTGCCTCCTCTTTGGAGCAGGAGCCTCTTTGGCTATTTTTACTCCTGAGTCTCCACCCTGAAAATTTACATACTCTCCAAGAGGTGGGATGCTCCTTTCTCTGGTTACTCACTCTGCAGGCTCCCACAGCATCCTCCCTCTGGCTCCAGCTGGAAATGCTCTCCCTATTGTAGAAACAGCACTGTGCCATCTCACACGTGAGGGATCCAGACAGAGCTGGGCTGGCTCAGGGCCTGGAGAAAAGGCTCTTCCAGGAAGTGCTATGTGCACCTGGGGCCGTAGGCCACTCTGCCCATGAGGCTCTGTGTCCCTGCTTCACTCATGTTCCTGGCATTCATATCTTGGAGGTGACAGTACCTAGGTAGGCAAGACTGCTCTGTGGCTTGAGACCAGAACTGCTAGGGGGCTCTAATACTCAGCATCTCAATCTTTTGGGGGCAAGAAGAAATCCTGTTTTTAAGGCCATGTTGCATTGTCTTTTCAGAAGAGGAGGGTTTATGGTCTGCTTATATGCATTCTGAAAATTGAGATCTACTTGACATTAACATTGTGTAAGTTTAAGATGTACACCTGTTGATGTGATACAGGTATTGTGATCTGATTACTACGGGAGCTTAGCTAACACCTGTTACCTTACGTTATTATCATTTCTTTTTTGTGGTTGAGAAAATTGAGATCTAGTCTCTAAGACACTTTGAATTTTATAATACAATATTTCTGACTATAGTCACTATACTATACATTCAATTTCCAGGACTTACTTACTCATCTTCTAATTGCAAGTTTGTACATTTTAACATCTCCTCAATTCCTGAACCCTAGCCACTATTCCATTCTCTGTTTCTGTGAGGCTTGTTTTTCTAGATTACACATATAAGTGACAGCAGACAGATATCTTGTCCTCTGTCTAATGTTTCACTTAGCATAACGCCCTCAAGGTTCATCTATGTTGTAAAAGTCAGGATTTCTTTCTTTCTCAAGGCTGGATAATATTCCATTGTGTATGTATATATATGTGTACCACATCATTTTTCTTCTTCTTCTTTTTTTTTTTTTTGTAACAGAGACAGAGAAACGGACAGATAGGGACAGACAGATAAGAAAGGAGAGAGATGAGAAGCATCAATTCTTCATTGCAGTGACTTAGTTGTTCATTGATTGCTTTCTCTCTCATATGTGCCTTGACCAGGGGTGGGAGGGGCTACAGCAGAGCGAGTGACCTCTTGCTTAAGCTGGCAATGTTGGGCTCAAGTCAGCAACTTTTGGGCTCAAGCCTGCGACCATGGGGTCATGTCCATGATCCCACACTCAAGCCAATGACCCTGAAATCAAGCTGGTGAGCCCGCGATCAAGCCAGTGACCTCGGGATCATTTTGAACCTGCGTCTTATGCATCCCAGTCCAACACTCTATCCACTGCACCACAGTCTGGTCAGGCCCACATTATTCACCTTTTGATGGACACTTGGGTTGTTTACATATTTTGGTTATTGTGAATAATGTTGCAATGACCACTGAAGTGCAAATGTCTCTCCAATGTCCTGTTTTTATTTTCTTTGGGTGTAGACCCAGAAGTGGGATTGTTGGGTCATAATGTAATTCTATTTTTAATTTTTTGAGAAACTTCCATATTGTTTTCCATAGTGGCTGCACCAATTTATATTCCCACTGATGGTGCACATTTTCTCCACATCCTCACCAACACTTGTCATTACATGTCTTCTTGATAATACCTTTTCTAAAAAGTAGGAAGTTCTATCTCATGATGATTTTGATTTATATTTCCCTGATAATTAGTGATGTTGAGCATCTTTTTATGTAGTTGTTGGTCATTTGAATCTTTTCTTTGGAAAAAATGTCTCTTTATTTTCTCTGCTCACTTTAAAATCAGATTATCTTTGTTACTGAGTTGTATGAGTTTATATATATATATATCCATTTATCCAATATGTTTTTGAAAGTACTTTCTCTCATTTCATAGGTTTTCTTTCCATTTTATTATTTCTCTTGTTGTGCAGAAGCTTTTAATTTGACCTAGTCCTACTTATCAAATTTTGCTTTTGTTGCTTATGTTTTTGGTGTCATAGTCAGATAAATTATCGCCAAAACCAATGTTTCCTTTTAGGAGTTTTATAGTATCAGGTCTTATTTATTTTATTTATTTTTTAGAGAGAGAGAGAGAGAGAGAGAGAGAGAAGAGAGATGAGAAACAATTTGTAGTTTCTTCACTTTAATTGTTTATTGATTGCTTGTCATACATGCCTTGACCGGGGCAGGGAGTGAGACTCAAGCCAAGCCAGTGACCTCTTGCTCAAGCCAAAGACCTTGGGCTCAAGCCAGTGACCTCAGGATCATGTTGATGATCCCATGCTCCAGCAGGTGACCCCATGTACAAACTAATGACCTCATGCTTAAACTGGCAAGCTGCACTCAAGCCCATGAAGCAGCGGCTCAAGCTGGTGACCTTGGGGTTTCAAAACAGGAACCTCAGAATTCTGGGTCGATGCTTTATACACTGCGCCATTACTGGTCAGGCAGGTCTTATGTTTAAGTCTTTAATCAATTTTGAGAATTTTTGTGAATGGTATAATATAGGAACCCTACTTCACTTTTCTAAATGTAATTATCCTATTTTCACAACACTGTTTTTATATCCTAATCCCCTGGGGCTTCTGGCCTGTCTTTTACTTTTTTGATAGGAGGCAAAGAGACTAAGCTAATGAGCACTGTGATTGAAAGAACAAGCATGAGATTTACTGCCCATAGAGCTGGGGCTAAAGCCTCGTATCCTCTGTAATCTGAATGACCTTAGACAAATGGCTTGGCCTCTCTGAACAGTGATATTTCTCTTTGAATTACAGAGCTAACAACTCTCTATTCTACCCAACAGCATTATTGTGAAAATTTAAATAAAGGCATGAGTATAAAAATACCTTATAAATAGTAAAATGTTTTTCATAGGTGAAAGAATAAGAAACATCCTTCCACCCACTTTTTCCAGAGAAGAGGTACAAGTAGTGTCTTGACAATTAAAACAGGTACAAAGTGGTGACAATCTGTCTATTCTACTCTATGGAATCTGTCAAGCACTGATTCAGAACATTGGTAGCTGGGGACTGTAAGGCTGGAAGAGGGGCCTGGTAATGATCTAGTAACAATCCTGATACTTCCGGGCTTTCACCAGTCACTGACCACTATTGATGAAGAAAAGAATAAGAAGAGCCAACATTTACTGAGTGCTTCCCATGTGTCAGGTCCAGGGCTAAGGGCTTTATAGGCATTTTTGTAAAGAACGCTTATACAACCTTATGTGATAGGAATTGTTATCCCCATTTCATGGATGAGGTTCAGAGAGGTCACACAGCTAGTAAGTGGCAGAGCTGGGACATAAACCTAGACAATATCTTTGTTTATCTTGAGAATTTCCTCTGTTGTGTTTTCACTGAGCTTCCTCTTGGCCAAAGACATCCTGTCAAAGTCAGAAATGTGAGCCTTCCATTCCATGCATCAGTGGAAATAATTTTAATAAATTTGATCGCATTTTAAGTATTTAAACCACATTCTGCAATTCAAAGCTATGTTTTCAATCAAGGTGTATATGCATTAGTTTCCCAACGCTGCTCTAACAAATTGCCATAAACTTTGTGGCTTAAAATAATGTAAATTTACTCTCTTACAGTTCCATAGGTCAAAAGTTCAGCATGGGACCTACTAGGACAACATCAAGGTGTTGGCAGAGCAGGGTTCCTTAGAGGCTGTGGGGAGAGCTCACTTCCTTGCTGTTTCCAGCTTCTGCAGGCTGCTTGTATTCTGTAGCTCATGATTATTTTCAAAGTGCACCACTCCAACTTCTGTTCCCGTTGTCACATCTCCTTTCTCTGACATTGACCATCTTGCCTCCCTCCCAGAAATACCTTTGCGACTACGTTAGATCTACCTGGATAATCTCAGACAATTTACCATCTCAAATTCCTGAACTTAATCACTGCTGTAAAGTCCTTTTTGCTGTATAAGAAAACATATTCACAGGTTCTAGGAATTGCAGTGTGACCGTTTTTGGGGGAAGAGGCATTATTTTGTCTATGACAGTGTTTATCGGGGCAATAGTGAGTAGAAAAAATATGACAAATAAGTAATAAAATGATCTTTCCAATGTTAAACTCCAAAATCAACATGTAGCAGTAAGAGCAGATGTCTGCTCAGTTCCCCTACAGAGGTGGCTCCCAGGCAGGGGTCTAGCAGTGGGAGGGGGACCCACAAAGGAGCATGTTGGCGTGAGGGCAGATGTTTTCAGGATCACCCAAATCCATCCAGGGCTAACGGTATTGAGCTGACCTGGCAGAGCATCTGGATTTGTTAACCCCCGGAACCTGAGGTCACTGTGCATTCCACCTCACCCAGCACCTCTGTTCTTGGAGGAGTATTTCTACAGGAAGAAAATGTAGCCATCAGGTCAACATCTGCTAGTTACATTTCTCTTTGTGAATTGGTGTCATCAGGTCTTGTGAGTTAGCTGCAGTGATTCAGCACAGATTGATAAACTCAGAGACCTGGACAAAACTGAACTGGGCCCAAGGAACTGTCATTAGGAGTGCCACTATGGGGAAGGTTCTTGGGGTCTACCAGCTGGCCCAGCCTTGGTGAGGCCAGACACTGCCTTTCAGACACAGGTACTCAATTCCTGGTTACTTAGAACAGAGCAGTGACTGTAAAGATTACTTCTAACTTTTGTAAACCTGTAATTCAGACAATGATTCACCCTGTTTATTACTATTTCGACCCCAACTGCAAAAGCCATATTTAACAAGCAAATTATATAAAATAAAGCTTGCTGGAAATAAAAGAACAAGAAGAAATAAAATCAAGAGGCAGGGTGTGGTGATAGCAGGATTTGAATTCTGGATTTGCCTCTATCTCCCTGTGTGATCTGGACAAACAGCTTTCCATCTTTGACCCTCAATTTCCTTATCTGTAAAATGAAGAGCACAGCCTATGTCAGCAACAATCGACCCTGACCTCACATTAGAACCAGTAAACTTGTGGAGAACGTCACTTTCCAGGACTAGCCGAGGTGGGGAACTGCTTCTGAGTAACGCTTGCCATCCTTTCCACATCTACCCTATCATTCCAGGACACGTCTGGAGTTTTGTAATGAAAATCTGCGTTCAGATTTGTTGGAAACACCCAACCTCTTTACTGAAAAGCAAATTCAACTGAACAAGAAAATGAAAATTGACCAGGCAGTGGCACAGTGGATAGAGCATTGGCCTGGAGTGCTGAGGACCCAGGTTTGAAACGCTGAGATAGCTGGCTTGAGTGCAGGCTCACCAGATTGAGCGTGGGGTCTCTGGCTTGACCCCAAGGTTGGTGGCTTGAGCAAGGGGTTATTGGCTTGGCTGAAGAAAGCAATCAGTGAACAACTAAGGCACCACAATGAAGAATTGATGCTTCTCATCTCTCTCCCTTCCTTTCTGTCTGTCCCTGTCTGTTCCCCTTTCTTTCACTTGTACTAAAAAAAAAAAAAATAGGTATTACTGTGTGTCAGCTAGGTAGGTGGTCATGCACCCAAATCATCATAAGTGAAAGGGGATAGACACTGTTCCTTTTAAAATTTATCACTCCTGTGTATTACATGGGTAATTCCTTTAACTTCTACTGAGCTGATTGTTCTAGAAATTCAAAACCTGACTTATGCATCCTTTCTTATACTTCTCAGTAAAGAGGGGAGAGAGAGATCCTCTGAAACACAAAACTCTAGCAGCCAAAGCAGCACCCCTGCCTCCTTACCTGTTGGTCCTTATTTAAACCCTCCCACCTCCTGTGTGCTGAAATTTAGAAATGGTGCAGCATTAGGTTTAACTTTTAATATTCCTTGAGTGCTTACTATGTGCCAGGCACTATTCTAAGAAATTTATAGATGTTAGCACATTTAATCTGGAAATGATCTGATGAAATAAACATGATTATTTTCCCCATATCACAGATGAAGACACAGAGACAGAAATCTCACATCACTTGACCAAAGTCACACAGCTGGTAAGTGGAGACTGAGATTCAAATTCAGAGACTGGTTCTACAACTCAGGCTCCTGATCACCTACAAATGGAACTTATGCCCTCTGTGAAAAGTTCTATGGATGCCAAAAATAATGCTTACAATAAAATGAACAACATGGGAAATGTTTATGTCAAAATGTTACCGTATTTTTTGCTCCACAAGACGCACTTTTCCCCCCCAAAATGGAGGGGAAAATACCCGTGCATCTTATGGAGAGAAAAACATGGCATTTTATTAACTATTTTAACACACCATTTGGTTCAGAATATTTTTTTTCTTATTTTCCTTCTTAAAACCTTAGGTGTGTCTTATGGTCAGGTGCATCTTATGGAGCAAAAAATACGGTAAATGGAAAGTTAGTATGATAAACTCTTGTATAAGTACTATCATAAAGACTATGTGTAAAGTATAAACAAAACAGAAATTACTAAAAAAATAAAACCCACACAGAAAAAAAAGACTGAAACAAAAGTAAAAAAGAGACTGGAAAAAAATAGAAAAATACTAAGAATACTTAGGGGTTGGATTATAAGTAAATTTTAAATTCTTCCTATTTTTGATATTTTTTCATAATGGTTATACTTTCTTTAATCTCATCCCCAAGTGGCATATTAAGTGTCTTAATATTTTTGTGTAAGAAAACATTCAGGCTAAATTCTGATACTGCAAAAAGTAATTTGGGTTTTAAAATTTAGCAGATCAGTAATTTGAAAAGAAATTTCTGTCAAGTAAGAGAAGGGGAGATAGTGAGACAGACTCCTGTATGCTCCCCTACTGGGATCCATCCAGCAACCCCTGTCTGGAGCCGATGCTTGAATCAACTGAGTTATCCTCAGTGCTCAAGGCCGATGATAGGACCAACCATGCTATCCTTGGCACCTGGGCCTACATTCAAACCAGTTGAACCACTGGCCTCAAGAGGGGAAGAGAGAGAAAAGTGGGGAGGGAGGGAAGGAGAAGTAGATGATCACTTCTGTGTGCCGTGACTGGAGATCAAACCCAGGATATCTGCATGTCAGGCTGACACTCTATCCACTGAACCAACTGGCCAGAGCCATTATTTTGAAATTTAAGACATATGTTCCCATAGATAGAAAAGAGTCTTCATAATAATTAGATTCTTTTTAAATGAGTATTTTGAACTAAGACCCCCAGGCACAGTTCCAAGAACTTTATATTTTCTTATTTAATGGGTAAGAATTGTTATTAGCCCCTTTTATGGTGAGAATTAAGCAACTGGCCAGAATTTTCAAAGCTGAGAACTGATGCCAGGCAATCTGGCTCCAGAAGTTGTGTTATAATGTAGCCACATGCTTCTTATCACAATCCATGAGCTAGTATTAGAGGTGCCGTATGTTCCTCCTGTCTTATTTTCTCCTGCTTTAGTTTCATAGTGAACATGCCATATTTTGCTAACGTTACAGCTAAACAGATTTTGATGACTTCTCTGGGGACATAACTTGCCCTTTAATATTATTTGTAGAAAAAAAAAGCTTTGGATTCATTCCATCACGGGTTTGCAAAAACTAGGCCCACTCCTCATCTGAAGGTCATTATACAAAAAGGACCTTTTCAGGTTGGAGCTTCTTAGGGATGACAATAACCGATACCTCACTTCTGGCAATTTACATATGAGTCCAGTTCTCCCATTCCACCCTCAGCATACACCTGGTACTTGCCACCTCAACTTGGGTTGGCCAAGTGTGCCTTCTTTAAGACCACACATGGACAGAGAAGCCATTCCTAGACCTCTGCTGCCCTTTCAAAGGGATTGCTAGTGCTGTTTGGGAGTTCTTTTGGTGGGTCAAGTTCAGGTTAGGAGAGAAGCCTAACCACCCCCACAAATCAGCATTAGACTGCCTAAAATAGCATCACTGAGATATCAAGCATTCTTAGTCAGGTTACTATGTCATCCAAGAATGAAAAAGCCACATTAGATTATTGGCTTAGGCCTGGCATTTTATTTTGGATCTCTATCCTTATTTTTAAAAGGGCCATTTAATTTCCATCTTGGGAATATCCCCCTCCATATCCTATAAGAAGGAGAAGAGAGACCTTCTCTTAGTCCCAGAACTCTAGAACCCTACTGACGCAGCTCATGAAATAGGAGCATCGCAGAGCTACCTGTGAGGTTGACAGGCACTGTGTGGCAATCTGCCTAGCTCTACCACTATCCTAGAGGTCTGCAGTTCTCAGGGGATGTTGCTGTGGGTTAATACTTGACATGCTTATGGAAGAATTAAGTTTTAGGATGTGAGAGGAAGGTAGTCATCTGTGCCCCTTGTGAAAGATGCTATTAGCATCCATACATAGTCTGTGTCTCCTGATGCCACATCAGAGAGCTGATAATATAAAAGGCAGAAGCTTCTGCCAGCACCTCAGTCCACTTGAGTGATCTCCTCTACTACCTGAACCAGGTAAAATACATCTTGAAGACTAGGAAGAACTCTTGGTGCTGGTGTTTTAGGCAGAGAGAAGCTCTGGGCAGAGGACGCTATTGAAGAAACCCAAAGAGAAAAAGATTTGGAGGGGAGGGTTCTGTTGGAAGGGGAGGGTGGTAGGTAGGAGAAGGGAAAAAAAGATTGATGTCTTTTTAAAGTTCGAAGGGATTGCTCTGAAATTATGGAATTCCTGGGTTGAAACCTTTTGCATATTTCTGATTTGAGGAGATTGTGTTTTAAAAATTTGATCATCATAAAGATGAAATCATGTGAATTTCAAGTTCAGTTTTAAATATAAATGAGTTATCTTGAGCTAGTTGAACTTATATTTCTGTGTTGTCTTTCGTTTTCATTCAGCCTCTGCTGAGATGTCCTGCCAGCAGAACCAGCAGCAGTGTCAACCTCCTCCCAAGTGTCCCCCCAAATGCCCACCCAAGTGTCCACCCAAGTGTCCAGCCCCCTGCTGCCCTCCTCCAGTCTCTTCCTGCTGTAGCCACAGCTCTGGGGGATGCTGTGGCCACAGCTCTGGGGGTGGCGGCTGCTGCCTGAGTCACCACCACAGGCCCCGTCTCTTCCACCACCGGCGCCGGCACCACGGCTCTGACTGCTGTGACAGTGGCCACCATTCTGGAGGTTCCAGCTGCTGCCACAGCTCTGGGGGCTCTGATTGCTGCTCTGAGGAATCTGGCTGCTGCTCCGGGGGATCTGGCTGCAGCTCTGGGGGCTCTGGCTGCTGCTGACCTGGGCCTTGAGGACCACCAAGGAACGGCACTGGAAGAGCCAAAGTGCTGACGACCGCCAAGCCTGAAACTTCTCTCCTTGTTCTTCAAGCCAGGGTTTCTGAGATGCTTTGAGGTGTTCATTCTACTGTGAGGTCTAGAGGTCTAACCTTGGGTATTCACTGGCTTCATTCTCTTTTCAGATATAGTTCTTTGGAAGACTTGGTATTGGAGTTCAGTAATGAAGCTGTTTTCTTTGTAACAATAAAGCTCTTTATTCCTGATGTCACTGCCTCCTGATTATGTTTTATTTTCCTTTCCCACTCCCCACCCCTTGCATCCAGCCATCTCCCTTTCCCTTCTTTTAAGTAAGTGCAAGGGAACACTAAAAACGTTTGAGAAGCGGATTTTGGCACTGAAGCTACTTTGACCCCCGGAAAACAATATTCCCCTCTATGGTCTGAATGTGGAAACTTTAAGTTGAAAGAAAGAGCCATGTCTGAGACCAACACCCTGACATGAGGCTTGCATGAGGAGAGTCAGAGACAGGTTTTCAGAGCAGAGGATGGTGGTACCCAGAGAGGTCATGATAAGAAAACACACTCTGGGAAGTTTTTCTTAAAGCATGGGTGAGAGTTTTAAAAAGTATCTCTTAGTTATAGGGACTAAAATAATCTAAAGTGCTTATTGTGGGCTCCAATAAATGGATTCCCTTTGCTTTTCTATTAAAATCCCAAGTACTTTCATCAGTTGACTTAAGTGGAAACATGATAGGTGTTAGTTTCTGGGGGTGTGAGTTTAGGAGGCAATGAATAAATATCTGAGCTCATTTTCCCTGGATCCTGAAAGCCTGAATTTAGGTCTCAGTAGAGAACTAAGAAAGGCACCATTCTCCATAAGGTTGGGGGTGGTGGTGGAAGGGCTGGGGAGATGGGGGCAGGGCACTTAAATGACTGTATTGGGTTTTCTATTTCCTTTAGGAATAGGCTGATTCTTCCAGGAGATACTCAGGAAGTTTGCGATAGAAATGATAATTCTGAATCAGTCTTTCGTATACAAGATGAACAACTAGCCCTTTCTATGATAAAAGTTAACAGTAATGGGTAAAGTAAGTTACTGCATGAGGTCATAGCAAGTTCATTAATGAACATAAATTTGCCCAGATCATCTCCCAGTGGAGAGCCTGTATCTTGTTGCCTCATTACTTCCTCCTCTTTTCTAATATTGACCTCACTTCTTGGAATGTCTCTCCTGGACTCATCAACAGGTGACCCTAGGTACATGCAACCTGTTAAACAGGTTCTAAAGCCATGTTAAATAAAACTTGTATCTTTTGTGACGTTTCTTCCCTTCTCTGTTCTTTTATGCCACTCCCAGATCATCCACCCCAAAACTTATATCTCACCATCAACTCTTGAATTGTTAGTCTTAGATTTCTTTTATCTCACATTCGTGGTGGTGGGCAGTTGCATCGATTAAAAAGCAGTTCTGAAGTCAGTTACCAACAAAGTCAACTTAATTCTTCATAATTAGTTATTCTAAAACACCAATTCTTTTTTATTTTCTCTCTCTCTCTTTTTTTTTTATTAAGTGAGAAGTGGGAGGCAGAGACAGAATCCCACATATGCCCCAACCAGGATCCACACTGGGCAAGACAGGCAGATGCTCTGCCTATCTGAGCCATTGCTCTGTTGCTTGGCAAATGAGCTATTTTAGCACCTGAGGTGAGGTTATGGGGTCATCCTCAGCACCCAGGGCCAACTTGCTTGAATCCATTAGAGCCATGGCTGCAGGAGGGGAGGAGAGAGGGAGATGAGGGGGAGCAGATGGTTATTTCTACTGTATACCCTGACCAGGAATCCAACCAGGGACTTCCACACACTGGCCCAATGCTCTACCACTGAGCCAAACAACCAGGGCTAAAACACCATTTTTCATGGTCAATTTGGACTTTGGGAAAGATGGGTGACTTTTTTCCTCCCTCCCTTCCTCCCTTCCTTCCTTCCTTCCTTCCTTCCTTCCTTCCTTCCTTCCTTCCTTCCTCCTTTCCCCTTTCTATTCGGCAGTGGACTCAGGGAGAACTTATCTTCAAAGGGAGTTTGGGGATGGGGTAAAGAGCAGCGAGTTCTGCAGCGTGACTTGGCAGTGCAACTGCACCAGCATCCTGCATACATTTTCCTCTTAGGCCCACCAGGGCTGTTGCAAATATGGTAATATGATTATATTCAGAACATTTCTGGTCTTAATGGTTCCATAACTGCCTGAGTTTTTTTTTCCTGTCCCTAGTAACAGAGAGAACTCATCATGGGTATTCCCATAGGTATACTTCCCACCACTGTTTTTACTCAATCCAATCTGGAGGCATCTGGATAAAACTCAATAAGTCTTTCGCATAGCTTGTAGCCTGACTTGGGGAGCAAAGAACAACTATTAGAGAGATGCAAACCAAGATAACAAGTGAATAAACTGCCAAGTTGATGACTATATAGGGATGATGTGTGAGCAGGGGAATGGTGTGTGTGCGTGCATGTGTATGTGTAAATGTACATTGTAGAAAAAAGTCAAGAGAATAGGTTCCAAGGAAGGGCTCTGGACTTCTCCTCACTTGAGTCCCCACACATTACCTTTACCCATACAGCTCTCTCAACTATGAACTGTGTTTTGTTTGGAAAGTAAACATACCACAACAATCCTGGCACTTCTGGGTTGTGACTTGAACAGCCACGTGCACCACCTACAGTGCTACATGAGTGACAAATGTCTCTGGGATGTGAGTGTCAGCTGAGCATGTCTATTGAGAAATGGGCCCCTCCCAAGAGCAAGCTATCAAAATCTTATATAAGGTTCTCTGGCTGGACACTGCTCAGTCCACAGCCTAGCAGGTGGCCCATCCTGGTTGGAGAACTCGGTGTCTTCCTGTAGAGCAAGAATCTGGTAAGTCCTCAAGTGGGGCCTGGGGAGGAGGTTGGGAAAAGTTGAAGATAGAACACAGCCAACAGGTAGATGTGGAAAGAGAGTCCTGGAAAGTGCTAAAGCTTCAAGTGAGCCAACCTCTCATGGTACCAATGAAGACATAGAGGCTATACTGGAGCAGGTGTGCATATGTGTGTGTGTGTGTGCGTGTGTGCATCTGTGTGTGACATCTGCAAGGTTCCATGGCAAATTTTCAGCAGAGATGTGACTAGAGCCCAGGCCTTTGGTCCATTGGACTGTGCTGCATTCCCAAATTTGGCACCTCTCTCCGTGGTTGTGGGGAATGAGACACATAGGCAGGAAGGCATGACCAGGTCGTGCCTCTGGCCTTTGTGGACTTTTTAGACCCGCATTAGGGATGCAGGTGTGAGTTGGCTAGTTTCTAATCAATGAGGCATTTATATCATGTTAACAACTACAGGGACATCACTTGAAGGTCCCTGGTCACAGTGAGATGAGTGAGGGAAAAATAGCCAGAAGATTTTGAACTGGATGGTACAGATAGATTGTCTTGATATCCTCTTTATTTTCCACTGTGGAGAACCTTGCGTGGTTCTTGTCCAGTCCCAGAAAAAGGAAAACCATCTATTCCTTGCGTAGACTGTTTCTTGCTCCATGCACGTTTTAATTCACTGGAAACATATGCTCTGGGTTTGTTTCCTTGCTCCCCCTCTTTTTTCCTTGTACCAGGCCCAGTTGGCTTGATCCCAAAGCCAATTCTCAAAAGCTCCGAGTTTTACAGTTGAAAAGACAAAATCTGCTCGCTTGTGAAAAGCCATTCTTTTTTTTTTTTTCAAGTTCACGGTGACAGCTCCGCGATGTCTTCCCAGCAGAGCGCCAAAGGCTTTTACAAGGGGTCTTCCCAGGGCCCCACCCCGTGCCCGGCCCCCGCGCCGGCCCCCGCCCCTGCCACCTCGTCCACCTGTTGCGGCTGCTGTGGCGACTCCGGTTGCTGCGGCGACTCCGGTTGCTGCGGCTCTGTCTCCACCGGCTGCTGCTGCTTTCCAAGGAGGCGCCGCCGGCAGGGCAGGCACGGTTGCGGATGCTGCGGCGGTGGCAGCCGAAGGTCTCAGTGCTCCACCAGCAGTCACGGCTGCTGCGGCAGCTGCTGAAGCCACCGAGGCCAGAAGTGTTTGCCGAGAACCAACAGGGAACAGGCCGCCGCTGCCTCCTGCTGCCACCCTGCCTCCTGTTACTACATTCTCATTCTGTTCTGCGCCTCCGAGTTTGCACCCTTTCTCCCCCCATCCCCCCACCCCCACCCCCATCAGGCTACCTGCACTTGGATATCAAGAAACCCACCCTGCTCTCAGCCCTAAAAAACTCCCTGACCCCATGGAAATTTCCTCCGTAGGAACCTGAGAGCCACAAAAGGAGGTTGGGGGGGGGGACTCTACTGTCTGCATGAACACTGCACTCTGCATGGGCTTGCACACAGTAGGTGCTCAATAAATGCTTATTGTTTTGATTGTCTTAAAGACATGCCATAATAAAACTACCTCTTGAGAACACACCTATTCTTATTTGTTCTTTTATTTATGTAGGTATTTATTGTCATGCTCTGTCATCCCATCTGCTACCTCTCTTCTCTGGCTTGGGATATTTGTACAACGCAGAAAACGAACATTCATACCTGAATGAGTGGCTCTCAGAAGTCACATATGGAACCAGGCAGTGTTCTAGGAATTCAATGTGACATGCATCATCTCATTTAATTCTCATAATGACTGTTAGGTAGGTGCTGGTGTCTCTGTTTTACAGAAGAGAAACCAGGGACATGTAAGTTGCTCAAAGCCATCCAGGTGGTGTGTGATAGAGAATACTGGATGTCTGATTCTGGAGCTTATGCTCCTAACTGGTCTGCTTGGTCCTCCCAAAAATCCTTCCAGATACTTTCCCACCCTCCTGGCCAGTGGGCCAAGGCAGCAGTGTGGCAAATGTTTGGATTTGCAACTCTTGGCTTTGGAATAAAGCCAGCTAAAACTTCTTTTTTTTTTTTTTTTGTGACAGACAGAGTCAGACAGAGGGACAGATAATGACAGACAGACAGGAAGGGAGAGAGATGAGAAGCATCAATTCTTCATTGCGGCACCTTAGTTGTTCATTGATTGTTTTCTCGTATGTGCCTTGACTGGGGTGCTACAGCAGACCAAGTGACCCCTTGCTCGAGCCAGCGACCTTGGGCTCAAGTTGGTGAGCCTTGCTCAAACCAGATGAGCCTGCGCTCAAGCTGGCACCCCGGGGGTCTCGAACCTGGGTCTTCTGCATCTCAGTCCGATGCTCTATCCACTGCCCCACCGCCTGGTTAGGCTTTTTTTTTTTTTTTTTGCCAAGGAGGATCTCTGACCTGTTGCTTTGCTTACTGGGTAAGGATATTTTTTAACTTTTTCCAAACTGAGTCTTCTAGGAGACCAGGAGGCTCCCTCTCCAGGTCTCATCTGTGTAGTTGAGGCCTCGCCAGGAGCCATGGGCTTCCAAGACTCTGGGGTATAATGTGCCACACTCAGAAACATGGGAATGTCATTCTGTAGAGGTGGAGGCTGTGATAGTGATGGTGGATCATCTTGAGTGGGTCAGAAGCCCAAGCATGTGGATATAAATCAGGAAACAGGGAACAAGGACAACAATGTCCTCTGCAGTGATGTCTGTTGGTTCAAAAAGGAAGAGACAATAACAACTGTGATAATAATAGTAACAATGGCCAACACTTACTGAGCACTTATTTTGTTTCAGGCACAAGGCTAAGTACTTTACATATATTATCTCATTTAATCCTCACAATAATCTCAAAATATAGAGGTGAATTTTCTTAGTTTTTATATGTTAGGCAACTGGAGTTCTGAGAGTTTCAGAGACTTGGCCAAGGTCACACCATTAGTATATATCTAAGGCCCCCAGATAGTGAGTGAGGGAGATGGGATTTGAATTAGGGTCTGACTAACCCCAAAGTCTATGTTCTCAGACTCAAAATGTCATGATCTACTGCTTAGGAATCACCACCATCCAGAGGAAGTGACCTCAGGCCTCTACAGACACACCCAGGCTCTTAGAAAATTGAAGCTTGGCTTCTTTGGTTACTGTTACATCAGTGACCCAGTGAGTTGCAAGCTCTGTCATGGCATGCACCCAACAGAAGGTATTTTCTCAGAGGTGAGGTCAGACATGCTCCATTGATTCACCCAGGATGTTTAAAGTTGAGGCCAAGTGATCCTTGTCAGGAAGATTCTGAAGTACAGTCCTGTTCTGAGTGGGAGGGTCCTTCCTTCCATCTCTGAGGTTCTCTGATTCCCCGTGGGAGGTGATTTGTGGAAACTGTTTACAAACAGATGATATCACTGGTGGACCTGCCTCTCCCACAAATGATGTGTATTGAAGCAGCAAGCCTAGGATGTGGTGTCGGGGAGGGAGCACTGCCTGACTCACAACAGATAGTTTGGAGAGCCAACCTGAGCGTTGGGGATGACCCTTAAGCAGGAAGTTGAGGCCTGAGTTTTAGAAAAGAAAGACGAGAGAAACATAAATCTGAATAGCAGTACACACCCTTGTAGGATAAGCATATTGATATTGATCAAATGGCTGACCATGGATGCCAGTGCTGACCCCCAGCAAGCCACCACAAGGGGATGGTCTTTGATGAGAAAGATTTGGCATTCTAAGAATAGTCTTATTCTGGAAACCTAGAAAGCTACTTTGGATGGGCTGGAATTCTCTGCTCATGGTTCCACAGCCTTTCCTCATTTCCCAGCAGCAGTCATCACAGCTGGGCACATGATTCCTTCTGTCATGGCGGCAGTCAGCCCTCAGAATGCTGGGGCTGAAAGCAGTTCAGTCATGTGAAGTTCTACTCAGAGATTGTCCCCCAGAACACAGTGACAGACAGAATCAGGTTTCTTATTGTGGGGTAATAAGACAGCATTGTTAATAAGACAATGACAGTAAACTGAAAGTATTTTATTTGTGGTGGCTCCAGTTGCAGCTTAAATTATATCGTTAGAGTGGTAATAGTAACAACTGATATTTATATAGAACTTAGCAGTTTATAAAGTGTTTTCACACATCTCTTTTACAATTCTGTAAGATAAATATTATTATCTTTGTTTAACAAATTGAGAAAGGTTTTGAGAATTAAAAGACCCGCCTGAGGTTGTCCAGGGAACAAGTGACAGTCTCTGATTTGATTAAGCCTTCTAATGCCTTCCAGGGGAGCCAAGAGTCACCTCTTCCTAATCTATACACTGAGTTTATAGTCTGACCTGGAAAACATAGTAAATGATTATACAAGATATGAATAATGCCCTAGTGGGTTGGCTCAGTGTTAGAGTGTTGGCCCAGCATGTAGATGTCCCAGGTTTGATTCCCAGCCAGGGCACACAGGAGAAGCATCCATCTGTTTCTCCACCCTTCCCCCTCTCCTTTTTCTTTATCTCTTTCTTTGCCTCCTGCAACCAAGGCTCCATTGGAGCAAAGTTGACCCGGGTGCTGAGGATGGCCCCATGGCCTCTGCCTCAGGTGCTAGAATGGCTCTGGTTGCAATGGAGCAATATCCCAGATGAGCAGAGCATCGCCCCCTAGTGGGCTTACTGGGTGGATCTTAGGTGCATACGGGAGTCTGTCTCTCTGCCTCCTTGCTTCTCAATTCAGGGGAAAAAATAGATATGAATAATAACATCATATACAAGAAATAATATCACATACGTATAAAAACAAGAAACACGAGAAGATGGCATTGATAATGGTTATATGGATTCAACTGAATTTAAATGATTTGTTACAGGACTTCAAATGAAGGCAAGTTACTTTAGACTGAATTCTTCACAAAGCTTCATGGAAGAGAGGATCTGAGCTGAAGGATAGAGACATTTCAGAGAGTTAGAGATTCATTTGGACATTGTTTCTGGTGCTGAGACAAGAGTGTGAAATGACACCAAGACCCTACCTGTGTAGACCTTACCTTTGGAGGTACATACAAGAAATATTATTTCACATAGTGACAATAAAGAAGATAGGGGTAGAGAGATTGAGTAAAGGTGTATTGGGGTTTTCAGTGAAGACCAGGAAAGGCACCTCTGAGGAAACGTTTAAGCAGAAAAGGTGAGAACCATCATGTAGAGCAGAAAAGACATGGTTATAGAGTTCTTGCCTGGCTGGCAGCCTGAGGCTACATATGTTTAAGAGGTGCTCCTAGGGAAGTCTCTTGGAATTCCAGCTGCTTGGCACATAGATTTGATAGTGAGATTGATCCTATATCATGAACTGGAAATAATTTCACTCAATCCTCACAACTCTTTGACAAGGTAGCTTTTTCCCAATGTGTGTGTGTGTGTGTGTGTGTGTGTGTATGTATAATTTTTTTTCTTTTCTTTTTTTAGTGAGAGAGAGAGAGAAAAAGAGAGAGACAAGGAGAGAGAGAGATGAAAAGCATCAACTCATAGTTGTTGCACTTTAGTTGTTCATTGATTGCTTTCTCATATATGCCTTAACCAGGTGGCTCCAGCCAAGCCAGTGACCCCCTTGTTCAAGCCAGCGACCTTGGGCTCAAGCCAGTGACCTTGGGCTTCAAGACAGTGACCCTTGGGCTTAAGCTAGCAACTATGAGGTCATGTCTATGATCCCATGCTCAAGCCAGTGACCCTGAGCTCAAACTGGTGAGTTTGCGCTTAAGCCGGATGAGCCTGTGCTCAAGTTGACAACATTGGGATTCCAAACCTGGGTTCTCTGTGTCCCAGGTCAACACTATATCCACTGTGCCACCACCTGGTCAGGCTTCTCCTATTTTTTAAAATAAGAAAACTGAGATTTAAAGTTGTCAGCTTTCAAGTTTTTATAACTTGTAGTGGGCAGAACAGGGTTTTAAATTGGATATGTCTGATTCTAAAAGTATTGTTCGAAACACTGAGTTATAATATACATCTCTGGGAAGGAGGGGAGAAGTTCCAAGCTTAGAAAGAGGGATGAGAAAGGAGATCCAAGGGGGAGAGGGTGGTGTAAAGAGACTGTCCTCAGAGAGGGAGAGATGAGGCCAGAATATGGATGGTTTTAAGAATCAAACTAAAGAGATAAAACTTTATCGTATTCATGGAGTATGATGGTAGGAAAATGGTTTTGAAAGACGTACTTCAGAAAGACAGAAGTTGATCTGTGTAACACCCTTAAGGTAAATTAGGCCCCACTGATTAGGATGCTCTAGATGAAGTGAATGAAGAGAATACAGGGCATTACTGTGAAAAGGCACAAAGGTCCAGGCTTGAAACAAGAATCTGAAGTCAGTACATGGCAATGGGTAAAGGAAGGAAATAATAGACATGAAAAGCATTTGTTCAGAAGGAAGAACAGAAAAAAGTGGGTGATGTATTGGAACAGAGGAAGAGAAAGCAGCTGAGCATCTGAGTTTTGTCCCGGTGATTGTGAAATGATGATACAACTGACAAAACAGAGATCTCAGGAAAATGGTGTGGAGAGGAAGAGGGTAAGTTCAGCTTTAGGACACATGGAGTTTGAGTAGCTGGCACGACATGAGAAAGGATGTGGGGCTGGAACTCTTGACATAGATCTTTGAAAATTTAGATAAACACATACTAATAAGTCATACAAAGGTGAGAGTCAAATTCTTGGGAATGGATATGGTTTCACCCAGTCCATGAAAGTTTTTGAGAGACCTGGTCTGTCTTTGCTCATTGCAGTAACCTCAGTGTGAAGAATAGAGACTGGGATATCAAAGGCACTCAGTAAATATGTGTTAGGTGAATGAATGAATGAATGAATGGGAAGAACAGAAAGTCAAGAGTTAAGTTGAGGAAGAAATTGAGTAGTTAGGAAGAAGTTGAGTTCCAAATGAATAGGGTAAAAATAATGAAGTCAGATAAATTACCCATTTGGACTGGATAAGGCTATTTTGGGGTCTCAGTTTATAGAAGTCCAGGTGGAAGAGAACCAGGATCATGCAGAACTGCAGAAGCTTAATGATGTCACGCATGCCAGGTTAGTCACACAGGATCTTCCTTCTTGTATAATCCATCTTGGTTTCCTTAAACCAATGAACAGTTATACCAGGAGACTGCAACTGGCAGGATAGCAGCTTCACCTTAACCAGACAGAACAGGTTGAACAGGAAAATTGGCATTCATGGTGAGTAAAGACAACATCCTCTCTTCTTTAAGTGACACAGCAGAAAATCAGAGTGAGCTGACCTTGCTAAATATGAGATACGTCAGCTTGCCTCAGAATGCGTCCACAGTAGAAAAGCAAGTATCCTCTCTTCTCATACAGATATTGCATTAGGGCAAGAGCTATGGCTTCTAACACATCTCATTTAATGCTCTCTCTCTCTTTTATTTTTAAATTTTTTTTGTGAGAGTTAGAGATAACCAGAGACAGAGAAGAAGAGAGAGAGAGATGAGAAGCATCAAGTCATAGTTGCTTCACATTAGTTGTCCATTGACTGCCTCTTATACATGCCTTGACTGGGTGGGGGAAGCTCCAGCTGAGACAGTGACCCCTTGCTCAAGCAGCAACCTTGGGATCAAGCCAGAGACCTTGGGCTTCAAGCTAGCAACCATAGGATCATGTCTATGATCCCAAGCTCAAGCCAGTGACCATGTGCTCAAGCTGGCGAGCTTTTGCTCAAGCTAGGTGAGGCCATGCTCAAGCCAGCAGACTCGGGGTTTCAAACGTGGCTCCTCAGCATTCCAGGTTGATGCTCTATCCACTGTATCATCATTGGGCAGGCTCTACCTCATTCTTAAGAAGATACCTGTTCAATTGCCAATAATGTAGATGCATCAGCTCTACATGTTTGTAAACTTCATGTTCAAAGGCATTTTCTATGTGTATGTGATTACATGTACCTGAAAGTCAGAAATTAACCTCTACCCAGTTACTTTCTATTTATTTATAACTGTAATCTTTCATTAATTAAAAATTATTATTATTATTATTATTTGGTATTTTTCCATACTGAGAAGCAGGGTGAGGCAGACAGACAGACTCCTTATGTGCCTGACCAGAATCCACCCAGCATGCCCACCAGGGGGCGATGCTCAGCCCCTCTGGGGCATTGCTCCGCTGCAATCAGAGCCATTCTAGCGCCTGAGGCAGAGGCCATGGAGCCATCCTCAGCTCCCGAGCCAACTTTGCTCCAACGGAACCTTGGCTGTGGGAGGGGAAGAGAAAGAAAGAGAGAAAGAGAGGGGGAAGGGTGGAGAAGCAGATGGGCGCTTCTCCTATGTGCTGTGGCCGGGAATCGAACCGGGGAGTTCCACATGCTGGGCTAAGGCTCTACCGCTGAGCCAACTGGCCAGGGGCTTAAAATTTATTGATCACTTAATCTATGATAAGTCTTTATGACACAAGTAAGTAACTCTTCTCCAGTAGTTTAGAGGCAGAAAGAGTCATAAGACAGTGTAATGTGATAAACTCTTGAAGTCAGCACATGGAGCCAGCTCCACAGAGACAGAGGCTCTCATCCAGCTGAAGCAAAAGATAATGTTTGAACTTAGTCCTTAAGGATGCCTAGGAGTTGGCAAGGCTGATATTTAAGTTAAAGCAAACAACCTTCAGTGCAAAGGTCAGAGAGGTGACTATCTGTTTTGTAGCAAACAATTTTGTGTGACTGGCGCTCAAGGAAGCCAAGTCAGGTGAGATTATACAGCTGGTCAGGGAACAGATAGAGCAGCACCTTGTACAACTACCCACACACTGGTCCTGGAACATTATCCTGGAGTCATGGCGAGCCATGACATTTTAGGGCTCATTAGGTCTCTCTCCTATGTTTTCTATCATACTATCATTACTTTGGCTTAAAAATGGGGGTGTTTAACTTCATCTCTAGCTACTATGCTCACCTATTTACTTTTCTTAGTTTCTTCCTTAAATTTCAAAGAGTGACATTCATTGTTTTATTTAATTTTTTAATTGAATTTATTAAGGTGACATTGGTTAATAAAATTATTTTATCTTTTATTCAAATAAAGGTTGTCCCACCAACCCTTATGCCTGATGATCTGAGTCCAGTCACTAGCTCATCTCCAGTCTCTGCTTCCAGTGTTCTTTCTTCAGTCCCCAGGATCCCAGCCTCTTTGTGCAGCATTGCCCACTGTTGATCAGTTTCTGTTCCCCCCTTTGGGACTGCACTTCCCTCAGTGTGTTCTAGTCCTTTGGACTTTTTCTTTCATAATTTCTTCTCTGCTATCTTCTTTTGTAGCGTCATTTCTAAATCTGTACATAACTTGGGTTCAGCCCACAGCTGTCTGATGTGCTCTTGTTACAGAGAAGCCTCCTTCATTTACTCACTCCTCACACTTTTATCGAGGGCTTAGTGCGCTAGGCTCTTTGTTATGATTTAGAAGGAAGGATGCAATTTGAATGATTTTGTTACATTGATGTCTCCGAAATCTTTAACTCTAGCCATGACATTTTCTGTAAATTACAGATAAAAAAATATCTCTGATTCTCATGGAATAGTTTTATTTGGGTATCTCAGACACAACTCATATTCAACATAACTATCTCGCAAACTAGTTTCTTTTTTTCCTTCAGATTTCTCTCCTTCAGATGATGGGGCCACTGTCACTAATGACATTGAAAACTGCAGTGAAATCTTTGAGTCTTTTTATCCCCGAGTCTTTTTTTCCCCTTGATTTTGTATCTAGCCACTCACCAAGCTTTATTTCCTTTTTTCCCCCACTACCTCTCCCTGTATCCCCCTCCCCTCTTTAAAATCTTTATCACCACCACCTTTTATTCCTCAATAAGAAAATATACAGGGTGTTTAGAAGTAAAGGATCCAGCCAAGGCACATATCACATGTTGGCAGATGGAGCTAGACTTGGATATCTATATCCATGACTACATGTGGTTTGAATAAGCTAGCTAGCATGGTATCAGAGCTTTGTTCCATGTCTGCTAGACAGCTTTTAACACTTAATACATCTCACAGCCTTTAACCCTACTTGTCCTCTTCTTGCTTTATATTTTATTGTGCCAATATTATAGCTTCAGCTCAACAATCTCAAGTTAGCCATCATTATTTTATACTGTCAATGCTTGTTAGTTAGTTTATTTATTGTGACAGGCAGAGAAAGACAGAGAGAGGGACAGATAGGGACAGAAAATAAGAAGGGAGAGAGATGAGAATGTGGCACCTTAGTCGCTCATTGATTGCCTTCTCATATGTGCCTTGACCGGGGGGCTACAGTGGACCGAGCAACCCCTTGCTCAAGCCAGAGACCTTGGGCTCAAGCTGGTGAGCCTTGCTCAAACCAAATGAGCTCGCGCTCAAAACGGTGACCTTGGGGTTTTGAACCTGGGTCCTCCGTGTCCCAATCCGATGCTCTATCCACTCTGCCACCACCTGGTCAACCAATGCTTGTTTATTTTTTAATGCATATTTTCATTCCCCTTCTCCATACACACCATTGCCTACTTCAGGCCACCCTTTCTTTCTGGATTCAATTTCCTTATTTCTGAAGTAAATACTTTGATAGTTCTTTTAGTCACTATCTGTTAGTGGTAAAATCAATCTTTACCTGAACATATCCTAATAGGATTTCAGGTTGGCAAATATTGTCTTTGATCACTTTGAAGATATTTTCCTAGTATTTTCTGGCACTAATGGTTGTGAAGTGTATAGTCAGCCCAATTTTTATTTTTATTTTTGGAGGGATAAGCATATCTTGGAGAAATTGCAGGTTTGGCTCCGGACCACTGCAATAAAGTGAATATTGCAATAAGGTGAGTCATAGAAATTTTTGGTTTCCCAGTGCATATAAAAGTTATGTTTACATGGTCTATTATGTGTGCAATAGCAGTATTTCTAAAAATGTTTGAAATATTGTGAAAATTACCAAAATGTGACATAGAGACACAAAGTGAACAAATGCTATTAGAAAAATGGCACCTTGCTCAACACAGGGTTACCACAAACCTTCAATTTGTAAAATATTCAGTATATGCAAAATGTAATAAAACAAAGAACAATAAAAAAATGATATGCCTGTAATCTGCTTTATTCCTCTGGTGCTTTTAAAATTTTCCCATTGAGATTTATATTCAGTGGTGGGGTTCAAATAATTTAACAACCGATTCTCTGCCCTAATGACCATTTTAAGTATAAAAAAAGATGTATCAAAAGGTAGTTTTTTATTTCATGCATTAATACTTAAATAAGAACAATATAAGAGGCACACAAAACTAGATTATATTATAAGAGTTTAAAAATATTAATAAAAATTAAATAATACCTGACAAAAAATAATAAAACTGTTATTTAAGTTATTTCCAATGACAGCTTGTCACCCCCTGGTTGTTTGACACTTTTTCTCTTTATGTTATATGTTTGTTTACTGAAGTAACAAATGCAAGGGAATTAAAATGTAGTATTTCATCAGAGGTATAATAAATTTTATGAAATGAATAAATAAATATTACAAGCATAGTTCCGTCAACTTTTTTTTTTTTTACCTATGGACAGAATTATGGATGCTTGGAATATGCTGTTGCAGCCCTGGTTGGTTGGCTCAGTGGTAGAGCATTGGCCTGGCTCATGGAAGTCATCATTTGATTCCTGGTCAGGGCACACAGGAGAAGCAACCACCTCCTTCTCCATTCCTTCCCATCCCCTTCTCTCTCTTTCGCTCTCTCCCCTCCCCTCCCACATCCATGGCTTGAATGGTTTGAGCAATTTGGCCCCAGGCACTGAGGATGGCTCCGTAGCCTTGCTTCAGGTGCTGAAAGGTTGTGGACCAATGGGTCAGTGGTGTCAGACGGGGAGAGCATCTCCCTTAAGGGACTTGCAGGGTGGATCCTGGTTGGGACACATGCAGAGACTGTCTCTCCCCCTCCCACCTGTCATTAAAAGAAAAAAGGAAAAAAGAATATGCTATTGTGCAGATGAACATTAAAAAAGAGTATGGTATATAACTTGATAATTTCCACATTGGGTGGCTGCCAAGGCACCCACCTTAGAAAGAAACCAGATTACAAGTGCCATTTTAACAACAGGCTCACAAAACTCAACAAAGAATTAGATATTGGTTCTGCCAAACGGGTATAAACTGGCTGAATCCCACCACTGCTTGTATCATAAATTCTTGAAAATTTAAAGCCAACATTGCTTCAATTATTTTTTTTACTTGTACTTTCCCTCTCTCTTTCTGGAAATCTTATTAGATGCATTAGGACTTTTATACTTTGACATTCCAGAAACCACTGCATTCTAAATCATCAAAACATCTACAATTTCCAGTTCATGAGTTCTCTTTTTAGCTCTTTTAAATATGTCATTTGACACTTCTTTACTCCACTATCTATTCTTCCATCCTTTCAGATCAATAAAACTCCTCATTTTTAGTTTTTTCCCGTAGCTGTCCAAAATAAATATCCTAGGTTTCCTTGTGGTTAAGTGTGGGCATGTAACTCAACTCTGGCCAATATGATGCCAGTGGAATATTTACTCTTGTAAAAAATAGACCAATACCCTTAGCTCCTTTTCATCCTTCCCTTCATTTCTCTCCCTGCTCGGAATTTGTATTGATGGATGGAATGGATATTGAATGAAAAGAACAAGTGACACATGCTAGGAGTTGCAAACAGAAAGGTAGAGAAGACTAATTGGTCCCAGACGACAGTGCAGCTGTAATGCCAGCGCTGGGTGGCCACAATATAATTTATTAAGCTATTATCTTTTTTTGTCTTTTATTCTCAGCCAAATCTAATCTTAACTTGCAGCATTCATTAATAATTTTTTTTTTGACAGAGAAAAGGACAGACAGACAGGAAGGGAGAGAGATTAGAAGCAACAATTCTTTGTTGCAGCTCCTTAGTTGTTCATTAATTGCTTTCTTGTATGTACCTTGACCAGGGGGTTACAACAGAGTGAGTGATCTCTTGCTCAAGCCAGCGACCTTGGGCTTCAAGCCAGAGACCATGGAATCATGTCTATGATCCCATGCTCAAGCTAGTGACCCCATACTCACACTCAAACCGGCAACCTTGGGATTTTGAGCCTGGGTCCTCTGTGTGCCAGTCTGACACTCTATCCACTGCGTCACAGCTTGGTCAGGCCATTCACTGATTTTTTTAATATCAATGACTGTAATTTTAATTTTTGTAGTCCTTTGGTTATTTTTTTAATAGTGTCTATATGATTTATTGTATTTTAAATGTATTGTATTTTATTTATTATTTTTAATAATTTGAAACATACTTATTTTTCTAATATTTATCAAATAGATCTTTAATCTGAAAATTAATGGTAGTCTAGTCTTACCTTTTATAGAATTTATTGACTTTCACTGAGGAGGAACACATAATTCAAAATTACAAAACGCACAAGAAAACAATCCAACATGAACTCATCTTCAGTGGAACTTTATTGTGGGCACTTATGTGATTTATGCTGAGAACAAGCCCCTTTTTATTAATTTTTGTTTTATTTCTATCAAATACCCCACATCACCTGCCTGGGACTTTAATTACTTGGTTTTTGGATTTGCAGAGCACATGTGTATTATACTTTGGAAGAACAGCAAACTAATATGAAGCATAGACCTATGGTTACAGATTTTAAAGGTTTAGTCTCTCTCCTTTTTCTATAAATCTAGATTAAGGCAGGCAAGATTTTTTTTTTTTTGAAAGAGAGAGATAGGAAAGGAGAGAGATGAGAAGCATCAAGTCACAGTTGCTTCACTTTAGCTGTTCATTGATTGCTTCTCATATGTGCCTTGCCCTGACCAGGAGGTTCCGGACAAGCCAGTGACCCTTTGCTCAAACCAGTGACTTTGAACTTTAAGCCAGTGAAATTGGGCTCAAGCCAGCGACCTTGGGATCATTTTAATGATCTCATGCTCAAGTCGGCCACTCCATGCTCAAACCGGCAAGCCTGAATTCAATCCCATGAGCCCACATTGTAGCTGGTGACCTCGGGGTTTGGAACCGGAGCCCTCAATCTTCCAGGTAAATGCTCTATCCACTGTGTCACCACCAGTCAGGCAAGCTTTCTTTAGCCTTTGGTATCTATTATCTAGTCTACGTTTTTCACCAAGAATGTCTCCTTTATTGCTTCCAATGTTGTCTCTTTCTCTTCATGACCTTAGATATCAAACTTCAGAAGATGACTGTCCCTGCTATCAGGCAGCTGCCATACCCACTGAGGGTTTCTTATTTCAGTTTTGGTTTTCAATTCTTCCTTCAATTATGTGAATATTTCTTATTTTATTAAAAGCATAAGATATCAATCAAAAAGATATTTATTATGATTTTATCTAACATTTGCGATGATTATAGTATAAAGATTTTCAAGTTATCTAATAAACAATATAGACAGAACCAGTAGTAGTTTCTTTGAAAGTTCCAGACTATCTCACTGTGTTGAGGAAAATCCAGGAAAATATAATAATTTTGGCTCTCTTTGGTGCCACATCTGCCTTGGTGACTATTGTGGAAGGATTGACTAGTGGTACTTGATTTGAGAGAACCTCAAAGGGAAGTCAAACCCAGGGACCAGCTGTTGGTTCTCTTTCCATTTCTAAGCATGGCAAATTTCTTAGACAACTACTAGACTCTAAGATTCTTGAGGACAGTGGTCGTGTCCTATATGTCTTCGTGTTTCCCTGTTCACTCAGCTCTATGATTTGTATGTATAAGCTGTTCAAAAACAATTGTTGATTGATTGTTGACAACATAAACTCTATAATTTAATTCTTGCTTTGTGCTTTGTACTCATCAGAAAATTACATCAAGGTGTGGTGCATTCTCAGTACAAAGCAGCACATTAACCCCTACACTCCACCCAGTTCAGAAATGTATGAAAAATACCTGGACTCATTTCTGACATTAATCTATTTCGTAACAAATTCACAATAAATAGTAAAGTAGAAACAACTCTTAAATAACCTGTTTAGTTTAAAATATCTTTTAAAAAATTATTAGAGATAAGTAGTCCAAAATTCACAATATCTTTAACATTTGAAAGGCTTACTAAGACTGTGTAATAGGATCACTCATTCAATGCAGGATAAAGTTCCTTCTACAGTAAACTTCTATAGTGATGTTTGAACACATCTAGAGATAGGATTATAGCTCACTGACTCACAGCATAGTTTATTTCATTTTGAAAATTTTAGTTTGTTAGAAAATCTTTGTGTTGAGTTTTTAATATTAATGTAACTTGTTTTTTGTTTATTTTTTTTCAGCAAGAAGTGGGAGGCAGAGAGACAGACTTCCGCATGTACCTGACTGGTATCCACCCGGCATGCCCACCACGGGCGATGCTCAGCCCATCTGGGCCATTGCTCTGTTGCAACCGGAGCCATTCTAGTGCCTGAGGCGGAGGCCATGGGGTCATCCTCAGCACCCCGGCCAACTTTGCTTCAATGTAGCCTTGACTGTGGGAGGAGAAGAGAGAGACAGAGAGTAAGGAGAAGGGGAAGGGTGGAGAAGCAGATGGGCACTTCTCCTGTGTGCCCTGACCGGGAATGAAACCTGGGACTTCCACACACCTGTTGACGTTCTACCACTGAGCCAACCAGCCAGGGCCAGTATTAATGTAACTTTTTAAAATTATTGAATGATTGTGTTCATTGTAGAAAAATATAAATACAAATAAACAGAGATGAAGTAACTCATACTTTGACCTACCATCTACAGATACTTATTTTATACCTGGTCATGTATTTCTCCATATCTTTCTCTATGCAAACTTTGTTTCTTTTAGTAAAAATATATTTAGGTTGTGAATGCTGTTTTTTTCATCTGAACTTTTCACTGTCTAATATACTATAGCATTTTTTTCATGACAATAAAGATTCATTTGTAGAATTTTTTTCATAGCAGAATAGTTTTCTCCTTTAAGGGTAGCACACTGTTTATTTAATTGACCTTTTATTGCTGGGCATTGTCTTGCCTTTGACTTTTTACTATAATTAAATATGTTGTAATGTACTTCATTTATTTATTCAACAAATATTTATTAGGCACCTTAACTCTGCTTGGCCTTATACCAGGTGCTGAGGATTCAGAATGAGGGATGAAGTTTCTACCCTCAACGTTATCCTCTGAAGGGGAGAGGGAAATTGAAAATAAACAAACAGATCACAAATAAGAAAATCATAAATAGTGATAATTATTATGAAGACAATAAAACAAAGTAATGAGATAGAAAGTGATAGGGTAGAGTCTGTAATTTAAGCAGGGGATATATTTGTGTTACCTAGCTATGGGATAAACCTTAGGTGAACCTACAGAAGTGGAATTGCTACATTTTGTGTTAAGCTCTCCTTCCACCATGGTATAGAAAGCTGCTTATTGGCATTCTTACCCATGCTGACTCCCTGTCTTGAGTCTTACTTCTACTTTTTGGCCCTGATTTCAAAGCTGCACAAACAGAAATAGACTAGGATAGTCAGCTTTCAATTATCCGACATTTAGATTAAAAAAAAATCTTGCTGATATTATTTTATCTCCTGCTCCCCACACTCTAGCCCTGCCAACACACACATGTACACATCAAATATTGTTTTTCTGAACTATTTTAAATTTCTATTGATTTGAGAGAGAGAAAGAAAGGGAGAAGCATCAACTCCTTGTTTCACTTAGTTGTTCATTTAGTTGTGCACTCACTGATTACTCTTCATATATGTCCTGACTTACACCCTTGGTGTGCCAGTACAACACTTTATTCATTAAGCCACCAGGCAGAACCTTTCTGAACTATTTTAAAGCAAATCCTAGACTTTACGTTCTGCAGCCCCTTACCTATACATACTAAAGTATGTATCTTGAACACATAAGAACATTTCTCTTTCTTAACATAACTTCAATGCCATTACTATTCTTAACAAGTAACAATATTTCTTTATTATCATACAGCACCTCACTCATGCTCACATTTCTACAATTATCTAAAAAGTGTGGCTTTAAAGTTGGTATTTCGAATTAGGATGCGAACAAAGACCACACATTTGGTTGCTATGTCTCTTAAATTTCTTCTAATATGTCCCCTCCTTTTCTACATCATTTACTTTTTAAAGAAACTTATTATTCAGCTTGACGAATTTCTCATATTTTTATATCATCCAGATTATTTCTTTCTGGTATCATTTAACTTTCTTGTGATACTCATATATTCCCCGGTATTTCTTATTAACTGGTAATTAGATGTAGAACAGCAATTTTCAACCTATGTGCTGAGAGACATCGGGGCCGCAAGAAATTTCAAAACATGCAACACCTGACTATTTAGTACTGATCTTTTCCCCCTTAGATTGCCAAGTAAAAAAATGATGATAGCCAATACAACAATGACCATCCAGTATGAATAAATCATTTATATATATATTTTTTGTCAGATTGGCAAAAAAATATAACAGTTTTTGGGGTGCCATAGAATTTTAGTAATTCGTTTCTGTGTGCCATGAGATGAAAAAGGTTGGAAATCACTGATGTAGAAGCTTGAATTAAATACAAGTTGTGTGTGTGTGTGTGTGTGTGTGTGTGTCAAACATGCCTCAAATGTGATGTGATGTACTTATTGCACCATACAGGAGGCACATGTTATCTGGATGTTCTACAGGTTAGTGATATTAATATTGATGTGTAGTTTTGTGTTAGAACCATGTATCCATTCATTTTAAAGTTCCTCATAAACCTTTGACCTAATGCTATAAACACATACTGATGCTTGTTGTTAGAGCTATTATTTCTTTAAGGGTTAATAAAGGGTGATTTTCTATTGCTATTATTTATTCTTCATTTATTAAGTGAAATTGCTTTTACCAAAAAAAATTTCTCATCATCTACATGGTAATCTGAAGTATAGTTTAAACAGAAAGACTGAAAAAATGCTAAATATTTTCACTTGCTAATTTTTGAAAAAATGAGATGGTGGTCTAGCACTTGCCCACTATAACCAAATTTCTTTTTAAAAAAGGAAGTATAACAATACCAAATGTTGATGAGGATGTGGAGCAACTAAAATTCTTACTTACTTCTGATAAACTAAAACTTTACAATCACTTTGGAAAGCAATTAGGCAGTTTCTTATAAAGTTAGATATACACTTAACCATTTCACTTAGTAACTCTGCTCCTCAGTATTTATCCAACTGAAATGAAAGCATATGTCCACACAATGACTTGTACACAAATCTCCACAGGAGCCATGCTTATAGTAGTCCCAGACTGGAAACAGCATCAATATCTATGGACAGGTAGAAAGATTAAAAAACTGTATACACAGGAAATGAATGCTGTCCAATACTTAGGAAGAATGGACTTCTGATACAATATCTCAAAATCATTACGTTGAACAAAAAGAAAATTTCATGCACATATACATAATATAGGGTCTCATGTTTTATAAGATGCTAGAAATATAAATTTAATCTGCAGTGACAGCAGATCAGTGGTTGTCTGGGACTGGGGTTTAAGGTTAGGCATTGCCTGGGATGGGGCACAAGGCAACCCTTCAGGTGATGGAAATATTCTGTAAAATGATTGTGGTGGTAGATCTATGGATGGATCGTTTGTGAAAACTCATTTAATGGTACATTAAATGGCTGTATTTTATTGTATATAAACTATACCTTTTAAACTTGAATTTAAAAAAAAAAAAAAAAAAAAAAGGAAGTATAGTTATGGACTCATGGATTTCTCTATTTTTTGACGTGCCTTGATAAATTGCAATTATTATTATTATTATTATTTGATTTTCAAATTGTCCCATTTTTTTTTAACATCCTGTGTCTTTTTGACACAGCCTGAGAGGTCTACAATAGCTTCCTTTCTTTTCCGTAAAATAAAATGTCCCAAGGTCATTTTGTGCCTCGTCTGCCTGAGATCTAACCTCAGGCATTTCTCCAAGGAGTCCTGCTTCCTTTTAGTGGGATATGGTAGTTAGAGACCTTAATATGGGCCACATTGATAAAAATACTATTACGTTTTTATTGCTGCTATGTATTTTAGTGAACAATACTAGGTATGCATTTTTTAAAGAAAAATATCATAAGTGAATAACATTAACATTTTTGGAAGTATACATTTTTTATATTTAGTATTTCTGAACTTTTCATTCTTATACTGAAAATTTGGTCTTTTTTGTTTTATCTTATAATATAGCTATAATATTTTCCAAATGACAAAGCCAATTATTAGTACTATGAATAAGACCATTCTATGCTATGTAAGGTTTTTTTGAGACTCTTTTTTGTCTTTGGACTAGAGATATAGAAAGAATAGTGTGTTTTAAAGTTACTTGAAGTATTAATAATTCTTTTTTCACTGTAGTTATGTCTTTAACCTCATATACAATTAGGTACATTTGTTATAGTTTGTTTTCATTGTTTAGAGATTTTAAAATTTAATACTTTTGTTTTAAGTCATGTATTCAACATTTACATTATGCTGAAGTCAAAACTATAAAATAAGGTACATTCAACAAAATCCAGCTTTTTTCTTTTTCTATATATCTGTCTCATAAATAATTATTTTTATCATTTTTTAGTTTAGCTCACAGTTTATTTAACTTATAATGTTATTTTCAGCGTCTTTGCGTAGGTAGGAATAGATTATGATTATTATTGTCTCTTTAATAGCAGAAGCAGCAATGCCTTGTTTAAATTTAGAGCACTGAAATCTCAATCCTAGGCTCCTTCCTTGGTCCCATACCACCCTCTACAGACATCCCAAAGAATTTCGTCAAAGTGATTCAGCCATGTGATCACCTTCTGTTAGACATCTGAATTAAACAGGCTGCTTCAGTGATTACTCCTCCTACTCTAGAATTATGTGGAATAAGTATGACAGCTATTTTTGGACTCCAAGTGACACTTGGTGTCTGGAGCTAGAAAAAACTATGAGTAAAAATATGTGTGAATAAGCATCTCTGTGTGTGTGAGTGTGTGTGTGTGTGAGTGTGTGTGTGTGTGTGTGTGTGTGTGTGTGTATGTGTTTGCATGTTGCCAGGGAAACAAATTATTCCCTAGAGCTGTCATTTTCTGCTACCTGTGTAGTGATGTGGAATTAAGGCATTCATGAAATTACCCTTCAGGCACATGTGGGACCATTTATAAGAGAACAGTAGTTTTAAAATTATTGATGACAGTTCAGGAAACAACATAGCAGAGCTGTGAAGTTCCAATTGTAGTTTGAGTACATTCTATTTTTAAGTGAGAGGAGGGGAGATAGTGAGACTCCCACATGTGCCCTAACCCAGATCCACCTATCAACCCCCACCTGGGGTCAATGCTTGAGTCAATTGAACTATTTTTAGCACCTGAGGCTGCCGGGCTGGGACCAACCAAGTTATCCTTAGCACTCAGGCTCACGCTTGAACCAATCCAGTCACTGGCTGTGGGGAGCAAGGGGTGGGGAGAAGGAGAGGTCGGGAAGAGAAGCAGATGGACAAACCGAGAGGCCCATAAACCTGGCTGATGCTCTATCCACTGAGCAACCAGTTAGGGCCTAATTTTGGTACATTTAACAATAAAAATTCATAAATGTTCTATGAGTTTAAAATGACTATTGGTTAGTTTTTTTCTAATTCAATTTATTTTTAATTTGTATTGACAACTAGGAAGAAAATAGGCTACAAATTTCCTAATTGGATGAGTGTACAAGTATGAGAAAATAAAAATTCCACTGTATTGTTTACCACCAAAGGGTTTCTACTGAACTCTTTGCTCACTGCCTCACTTTCTAGAGACCTGAGGGAGCTCCCAGGGCTGTGCCAGAGATACCTGCAACCTTCTAATATGTTGGAAACCCACAGAAGCCTCTCCTGTGCTTCATTCAAAGAAAACGACCCGACACAGGCTCACAATAGAGCCAACAAGTGAGATGGCTTTCCCAGCATCCCTTCTCTGCTTAGACTAAATCTTAAGAAGTGTCCCCATAACAGCTGAATATTTATTTGAAATAAGTTTGCAAAAACAGAGCATTTTAGTGTGTTAGGTAGTTCACATGTGTACACTAAAATCAAGTTACCACTATTAAAACAACAACAAAACAGTGATGTTTTAACAACCACAGTAGGAAGCAGTGAGAAGCCCTGCTACAAAGGGGACCAGACTAGTTTCAAAATTTAGTTAGGGCCAGCAGGACAGCCTTTATTCGTTGGGGGCAAAGTAGGCCAATGCAGGGCGTGAACTGATCCAAACTAACGACCCCTCCCAGGGCTCGTGGAGGGGCCTAGGGGAGGCTGGGCCTTAAACCATGATCCTCCTCTTTTCTGTTGGTTAACGGGACACACTTTCTGCCAGCAGCATTCGGGAGGGGTGGTCACTGACTCATGTGACCAGGGAAGAGCAGACATGCTGTTTCTTCATGGATAAAATGGAAGGGATGCAGCCTGAACTGGTCGCTGCCACTGCCGTGCCTGTGCGTATTTCTACAACCACAAGTGCCCAGATCTGATAACTACAAAAAGACAGGTTTGGAAAAAAAAAAGGTTCGTTGTTTATTAAAGAAGTTGACTCCGTATTTATTGGCTGTTTACAATTATTTTGTGAATCTCCTTTGCCCTTTCTCAATTTTTCAAAATTGAGAAATAATTTCTTATTCCTAACATGTTAAGACTTCTTGTATTTACACTATATATGAATTAGGCACCACTAATACCATGTAATAATAATGTTGAATAAATGCCATAAATACTTATACTTCGTTATTTATTTTTTAAAATAAACTTTTTAAACTTCCTTAGGGTAATTTTTGCCCCCCTGGAGCTACAAATTGCGTCATCTGCTGGGCCACCTCCCCACTGGTTTGGAAGCTGATTCTGGGGCAAGAATGGGGAACACATGTGGCAGTTGGCTGCTAGATGTCTCTGGTTACTCTCACCGCAAGCTGCCGGTGACCTTACCACCCACTGCTTTGGACAGAGCTGCAGTGGTGGCTGATTTTTTTTTTTAATTTTATTTAGACGGGTGATTTTAACAGGGTGACATTGATCAACTAGAGTACATAGATTCGGAGAAAACATCTCCAGATCATTTTTGACATTTGATTATGTTGTATACCCATCACCCAAAGTCAAATTCTCCTCCATCACCTTTTATTTGGTTTTCTTTATACCTCTCCCTTCCCCACAACCCCTCTGTCTCCTCCCTTCCCCTCCCCCTGGTAACCACGGCACTCTTATCTATGTCCATGAGTCTTAATTTTGTATCCCACCTATGTATGAAATCATACAGTTCTTAATTCTTTCTGATTTACTTATTTTACTCAGTATGATGTTATCAAGATCCATCCATGTTGTTGTAAATGATCTGATGTCATCATTTCTTATGGCTGAGTAGTATTCCATGGTATATATGTACCACTTCTTCTTTATCCAATCTTCAATTGAAGGGCTTTTTGGTTGTTTCCATGTCTTGGCCATCGTGAACAATGCTGCAATGAACATGGGGCTGCATGTGTCTTTATGTATCAATGTTTTTGAGTTTTGGGGGTAGATACCCAGTAGAGGGATTGCTGGGTCATATGGTAGCTCTACTCTTAATTTTTTGAGGAACCACCATACTTTCTTCCATAATGGTTGTACTACTTTACATTCCCACCAACAGTGGATGAGGGTTCCTTTTTCTCCACAGCCTCTCCAGCACTTATTATTACCTGTCTTATTGATAATAGCTAATATAACAGGTGTGAGATGGTACCTCATTGTAGTTTTGATTTGCATTTCTCTAATAACTAGTGAAGATGAGCATCTTTTCATATATCTATTGGCCATTTGTATTTCTTCTTGGGAGAAGTGTCTATTCATGTCCTCTTCCCATTTTTTTATTGGGTTGTTTGCTGTTGAGTTTTTTGGTGGCTGATTTCTTCTTGCTGTTTTTATCCATCTTTCTGATTGCTGTCTTTCACCCAGGTGTGCCATTCCCTGGCCTCTGCGCCTCCGAACAGACCTTTTACTTAGGCGCTGATGTGGGTGCCTTTGGATGGCTACTGGGGCATATCTGGCACAGAGGTTTCTGAGGTCTCAAAGCACGGATACTACTCATCAACACACAGGGCTCCAGCCAGCCTGCCGTTGACCATCAGACTGTTGAGATTGCTCTAGTCTGTTAGAGCAGGCCGCACAGTATGCTAAGTGAAAGTTGTTAGTATAAGGGATGGGCAGAGCAGGGGCAGGTGTTACAGAAATGTGAGTGGGGGGGATGGTACTTGGAGGCCTCAAGGCTTACTTTCCAGTGAAGGAGACAAAGTAGCAAAGCAAACAGTCACAGGTGTGATAGTAGGACCCTGCTTCTGTATGGACATAGGGCTGGCCAAATGTGTGGAGGGCCAGGGAAGAAGAGATTTCATGGGGGTGTTGACATTTGGGTTAAGTCCAGCAGGATGTGGTCAGTTGATGGTATCATTTTGTCTAAAATCAGGGATAAACCTTCTTCTCCAGATGCGATCCCCTTGCAACTATGACCTATGTGGTCTATAATTTAATGCTATAGAGTTAAAAAAGCAACATTGCACACATTGAGCTGGGATGAAAGAATGTAATTTAGAGAGATTTTTTTTCATTTTGAAGGAGATCAAGACAGCATGCTTGTTGCATTGATGGTCCTGCTGCCAGACTGATCTGTGGCAAGTTGAGAAAAATGCATGATGGTTATGTTTCTGTATCTGAAACATGAGGTATTAAGAGTCCCTACATCCTAGGGCTGTTGGGGGAATTAATTGAGGAGCTGTATGCCAAACAGTTGGAATCACGCCTGGCCCATAGTAAGCGCTAAGAATATATGTGATCAATATTTATTTTAAAAACAGCACCACTTCTCAGTTCCACTTTTTCCTTCTTTCCAATTTTCTCACATCAGATACTTTATAGCCCAATTCTCCCCTGCATCTACAGCCTCTTTAGTTTTATCTCTCATCATTGTGGCCTCAGATCCTTATTGAAGAAATTGCATGTTTTTTCTCCCCTGAGTCTCTCAATGACTTTGCCAGTAGGTTTTGAATTCCTTGCCACCCCGACACCTGCCTCTTAGCTGGGGATCCTGGAATAGCTTTTTGTACTCTGATGGGGGAAGTCACCTCCCAGCAGAGTCTAGGCTTAAATCAGGCCATTTCCCACATCATATTATGGGGATATTTTCCTTTTGTTGGTGTGGGGTAGAAATCACTACTCTTCTTCCTCTTGTTCCAACATAAAATGTCCCCACAGGCTCTTTTGGAGGAAATAGAACTGCTCTTTTTCCTGGTCTAAAATCAGGATCTGTCTCTTATGAGAGGAAGTGGTGGCCTGAGAAACAGAGGGCAGGAGAGACTCAGAGTCATCTGGGTTGGAAAAAAGTTGGAGAGAGCCTAGTGGTCCTGAGGAGATGAAAACTTTATTTTTTTTCCAGGCTCAGGCGTGGGTGGCAATGATCAATAGGCAATGAACAATTGCATGTTCTGTCAGAGCTGGGGGCAGGCACTCAGGGGCTCTGGAGAGCAGGTAGGAAGAGCCCCCAGGAATGCTCAGTCGCTCTCCACAAACACAACCCCGTGAAGGTGCAGGGGTGCAGGTACTGGGAGAGAACACATCAGGCAGAGGATGGTCCCTGGGACTTTGTTTCCTCTAAAGTCGCTTGTCTAAGCACCAGAGTCCAGGTCAGCAGCAGCCCCCAGAGCTGAGGCCACAGCTGGAGTCCCCAGAATGCTGACCACTGTCACTGTCGCAGGAGTCAGAGCTCTGGCGCCGACAGCGTTGGGACCTTTGGTGCCTGTGGTGGCTCAGGCTGCAGTCACCCTCGGAGCTGGGGCCACAGCGACCCCCTGAGCTCAGAGCACAGCCAGAGAGGGCTGGCAGTGAGCACTGTGCTGGACTTTTTATGGGGCACTTAGGTGCAGGGCACTTGGGAGGGGGGCAGCACTGCTGCTGGTTCTGCTGGCAGGACATTTCAGCAGGAGGTGCGGGAGTCTGGATAGATTACAGGAAAAGGTCAGTGCAAAAGCTCCAGGACAGTGTCTCCTCTTTGAACGGTTTCAGGAAACCCCTGCCCCTCATATCGGCTGCTTCCTGAGCTGTGATGTTCAGGAGGAAAATAGAAACCAATGTCAAATTAAATTGACCTGAAAAGACATTTCCCTAGTTTGGCCCTCCTTCCAAAAATAATACTGATTGATATCTTCTTATTGGGCTCCATGCCCGTCTGTCTTCATAGAAATGTAGAAGCAAATAGAGTGTCGGACTGGGATGCGGAAGACCCAGGTGCGAGACCCCGAGATCGCCAGCTTGAGGACAGGCCCATCTGGCTTGAGCAAAAGCTCACCAGCTTGGACCCAAGGTCGCTGGCTCCAGCAAGGGGTTGCTCGGTCTGCTGAAGGCCCGTGGTCAAGGCACATGTGAGAAAACAATCAATGAACAACTAAGGTGTTGCGAGGACAACGAAAGAGTAATGATTGATGCTTCTCACCTCTCTCCATTCCTGTCTGTCTGTTCCTATCTATCCCTCTCTCTGACTCTCTCTCTGTCCCTATAAAAAAAAATGTAGAAGCAAATATACCTCAACAATAACTCCTGGAGAATGTCTCTGGTATGTGAGCATCTTTCAGGATAGAGAGTGGAGAGAATGCTAACGGCCAGGCCCCTGGCCTGTAACAGACTCGGAAGCATCTCACAGAGGTTCCTTGTTCCCTGTCCCTGTTCTTTCCCCTGCTGCCTTCCAAAGTTCTCTTCTGGCTGCCTCCACATCAGACACCTCTGCTTCCCTCTTTCACACTGAAATCTGAGTCTGTCTTCCCAACAATCCTAGCTGAGGTCCTGTCTCCTTCCAGACACTCACCGGGTGCAGAGGTGTCAGGGAAGGCTGTTCTTGAGGAGGCTGTGGATGGGGAACCCAGGGCAGGGGCCCTTTTATCCTGTGTTGGGTTGGTGACACATGGCCTGAGCATGCTGCTGCTTTCACAACCAGGGGGAAGGTGACAGTCCCACACACTCCCATCCCAGATCTCCAACTTCTTCCTGCACACGTGCCAAGATGTCTGCAAGAGAGAAGCAGGAAACCTTGATGAATGCTTGCTGCCCAGGTGTGTTGGGGACCCAACATTTCTTCTTTCACTCATTCAGCTGAGATGCTTTGAGTTCGGCTCTGTTCCTTGCATTTTTTCAGGGCAGTGAAGGTGTAGAGATGTATACGACACATTTCCTGACCTTAAGCATTGCAAGTTTAACTGGACAGACATCAGAGAAATAAACATTTACGTTTGATACCATGTGATTCATTTGTAACTTCTACTTTTTGAGTGTTAGCTCCCTATGGTTCTGCATAGTCCTAAGGGTCATGGTTTGTTTATGTATAATCAGCTCCTGGTCTCTTGGAATTTTGGTGATCAGAGACCACTAGACCCTGAGAAAGAGACATGTTGGGAAATGGATAGAGGGTGGGATCCAGGCCCTGGCTAGGGCAGGTGGGGCCCTTAACAGAACTGAAGCTAAGGCAGAATTATATAAATGAGCAGACAAGATACTAGAATTATCTACATTAGTTGAGACCATGAGACTTATATATGTAGTATAAAAAATCCAGTTTTTACATATTTAGATTCCTGTGGGATATATGATATTGATTATAAAAATGATCTATAAGTATGAAATATTTAAAATAATTATTGAGAGTCATGAAGATGTTCTATTCAATGTGTAGCTAATGGTGAGGCTGATGATGGTGGTGATACTATGTGCATCACGTTTAATAGAACAGATCTGATCATTTCTAAGGTTTGTGTATGATGATTTTTTTAAATAAAATCTGAAACTTATTTTCCTCCTGGATTTTATTATAGAACTAGAGGTTAATTTCATGTTGATCTCTCTCTGTTATCACAATGACTGCATTTTACTATTTGTTTCCAAAAGATTACAACCAGAACTACAACAAACATTAATCACTATATTTAAATTAATTGGTTAATTTTTTGGGGGAGGAGCAGGAAGCATCAACTCCCATATGTGCCTTGACCAGGCAAGCCCAGGGTTTCCAATCAGCGACCTCAGTGTTCCCAGGTCAACGCTTTATCGACTGCACCACCCCAGGTCAGGCAAATTAACTGGTAATGATATTTTATGGAAAATATGTGTTATTCTTTTCTGTACTTTATAGCTTATTGCTAGTGGATGCAAAATTCTTTATATAGGTTTAGACTTTACAACTTATCCACCTTAAAGCATAGGGGTTCTAGAATTAATTTTGAAATACCTATGGGAGAATGAATGCACTGGGTCACAAGAAATGGTGGCTTGGAATGGAGAAAGAGGGACAGGTTTAGAGATGGCATTGACCAAACTCCCACCTCTGATATTCTTGTGTATTCAGAAAGAGTCTCTTGCTTAGGGGATGCCTGTAGGTTTAACCCTGAACTATGCTACAGTGTCCATTTCCTTCACAATGTTGAAGACCTCCTCAATTGATATTGTATTGGAAGGAGTTATTCATGAAGGAAAACAGGTGCGTTCTCATATCAGACTGGGTGATGGAGCTGAAGAGGCACATAAAGTGTTGAAAAGCACATAGCTCTTTCTCTCCGTTTTACTGACTATAGAGCAGGGGTCCCCAAACTTTTTATACAGGGGCCAAGTTCACTGTTCCTCAGAACATTGGAGGGCCGCCACATACAGTACTCCATACACTGACCACCAATGAAAGAGGGGCCCCTTCCGGAAGTACGGTGGGGGGCTGGATAAATGGCCTCAGGTGGCCGCAATTTGGCCCATGGGCCACAGTTTGGGGACCTCTGCAGAGGCTCAGAGAAGGCCAGATGGAAAGAGGACCATCTGAATGCAATTGTGCACTGGGAAACTCCGGACCTTCTAAAGGAACTCTGGTCCCTTGTCTGTTGACTTTGGGTTGAGACACTGCCTCTGTGTCAATGCCATCTCTAACCCTGTCCTTCTTTCTCCATCCCAAGCCACCATTTCTTGTGATCCAGTGCAATTTATTCTCCCACAGGTTTTTCAAAATAAATTATAGAATCCTTATGCTTTAAGATACGTAAGCTGTAAAGTATAAACTTGTATAAAGAATTCTGTGTCTACTCACACAATAAACTATAAAGTATAGAAAAGAATAACACATTTTTCATTAAAATATTTGATTAAAAATTACCACTTAATTTAAATATAAATGATTAATGTTTGTTATAGTTCTGATTTTAATCTTTTAGAAACAAATAGCAATTGGTGAAAAAGTATCAATGCCTCATGTTAGTTGAGAAAAAAAGGATGTTGGGTTATTTTTGTGGTTTGGACAATGCTCTTGTTTTGTTGGTGTTCAGAGTGGTCTTATTTTTGTCTGAGTTAGATTATCTGATGTTGGAGTTTCATGAACTTGCTTATGTTCAATCAGAAAAGATGTGGCCTAGCTACTAGAACCAGCCCAGCTTGTTGCCAGCAACCTGGGATTGTCTTTTCTTTTCTCAGCTATGATTATGGGCAAGTAACCATGGTCAGCAATGAGAATAGAACAGTAAAAAGGAGAAGTATAATATCTTCCTTCAAGGAGAGTACAGCCTAACAGATAAATAACACAGAAGAACTTGTTACACACATGATAAATGGTCCCATATAGAATTTGAGTGCCATGGGGCATGTAAAAAAAATGTTAGAGTTTCGACTTCGCTGCAAAAATGAATATTTTTCCATATTTTGTGATGATCAGGAACTGGCCTTATCCTTACAATAGCAGCAAGAATGAAATCCATTTTTCCACCATGGGTTGTACCCCTGAGTCATTGGTAGTGGTGTGAGTGGGGGTGGAAGATAGCCGTGTGGGGTGGGATAGTGGAAGAGAGAAGAGGGAGCAGTGGCTGAAAAGGTAACAAATACACACTTTGTGGTAGTTTCAAAGGATCAAAGTGTCCTTGTCAATGACTGTCAATAAGCAGTCTTCCCTGTCCTTCATGAAATATCTGTGGATATCTCTCAGGCTTTGCTCTAACTCCATCTGCCAGTCTTGGAAGTTTCCTCACATGACCTGGGAAAGAGCTCATTAGTCTCATCTCTACGTTGATGAGTTGCTCCTGTCCCTTACCCCTCCTTTTCCTCATGAGATCAGGTACTCTGAAGTCCCCACACACAGAACAGCCATTCTATGATGACAAAGAATCATAGTAAGGATCAGGGCCTAGTTATTTCTCCCAGAGCATGAAGGCAACTCCCCAAGAGTCACCAACCTCAGGAGTCCTATCCCAAGGAACATTGGCTTCCTGTGGTCCTGAGACTTCAAGGAAATACAGAGACTGGTATGGATGGGTGAATCTTGGGAGAATTTTATGACTCAGTCATTACAATTGGTATTATAAGAGCGGGCAATGCAGGATCTCAGGTTTAGCTCCTTGGAGCACATTTTGTACATTCCATATTAGAAGTCAAGCATGAATCAACAAACACAAAATTCTTCTCTTTTGCTTTAAACTCACAATTCCTTGTCAATTCTGTCTCCTCCCTCTCCCATAGCAATTGCATTCCATGACAAGCAGCTGAGTTATTCTAAAGGAAAATGGGAAGAGGTAGTCAGAAAGTGCCACATACCTAAGGATCTTATGTAGATCCCAACCTTTGGGCAGATCCCAGAGCAGAGGCTCAGCAGGAACAGACTGCAGGTGGACTCTGAGCAGGATATTTGAATGACACTTGGGAGAACACCTAGGAAGGGCTTGATACTACTTTTAGTTTTGCTTCCAGGACATCTTGGGAGAAGTTTAGTGACTCTAGAGGAAGTAAAAGGGCAAAAAATTGGATGTAATTGCATCAACTTAAAAAATGACTCCCTGCCTGGCTGGTTGAGGTGCAGTGGATAGAGCATCAGTCTGAGACACTGAGGTCTCAGATTTGAAACCCTGAAGTTGCTGGCTTGAGTGCAGGTTCATTCAGCTTGAGTGTGGGATCACTGACATGCTCCCAAAGTCTCTGGCTTGAGCCCAAGTTTGCTGGCTTGAGCAAGGGGTCACTAGCTTGGCTTGAGACCTTTGGTCAAAGCACATATAAGAAGCAATTAATGAGCAAATGAGTTAATGCTTATTTCTCTCCCTTCCTGCCTCTCTTTCTCTCTGTCTCTCTTCCTCTAAAAATAACAAAGATTTTCTATTTATTTTAGAACTTATGACTCTAAACCCACAGCTTATAGAAAATTCTTGAGCAAAGAGGAGTAGGAAAATAGAAAGTAATGAGCTTCTCTGGCTAGGTAGCTCAGCTGGTTAAAGCATTATCCCAATATGCTAAGGTTGCAGGTTCAATCCCTTGTCAGGACACATGCAAAAACCAACCAATGAATTCATAAGTGAGTGGAACAGCAAATCTATATATTTTCTCTCTCTTCCTTCTTTTCTTTCTTTAAGATTCAATTAAAAAATAACATTCAAAAATAATGACTTAATGGATTCTGATTCCAGTAATCGACAACATCTTGGAACTCTTTTTCTGTTTTGGTTCACAGGTAGAAAATGAGTGGTGAGATTGGAAGAGGCTGAGGGTGAGTCTTATTTAAAGGGCTGCATGTTACACTCTCCAGTCCCAGGCCCTTTGCATCTCCATAGCAGGTGTCAAGAGTTTTGAGGAAAAAACGGATCGAAGAAACCTCAGAATTGTCCAAATATCTGTGCCTCAGTCCTTCTGTAGAAGCCCTTTTTAATATTAATTTATTTATTCATAAAAGTTATTCATTTTTTCAAACCATTTATATTGAGATAGTACATGCTGTGCTTGGCAAAGAAGATTCAAAAATGAAAAAGATGATACTCCATCTTCTGACAGTATAGTGGAGCTGACAGGCAAGTAATGAAATAAGTATGACCCAGATGAAGATCCTATAAGATGTGTATGTGAAGAATCCTTATACCTGAAGTCAGAGTTTTGGAATGTCAGTCCCCTGTTGCTCTTAAGTGAATGATAAATCAGATGTCACCTACTATTGTTAGAATAGGCAAGTAGTTATTAATAAAGGAAGGGATAAAAAAGGAATCAGGCATTAAGCCTAATGAATTAGGGAAGGAATCAGACATTAAGCCTAATAAACTAAGGAGCTGAATTGGACATTGAGCCTCATTCACTGTAAAGTTATAGCATTCATAGTCTCTCCAGGAGGCCTTTGCATCCTCCACTGAGGGGACCTAATCCCCAAAGTGGTCAGGAAGAATCGGTTAGCAATCATTAGTTAGGATAACTGAGGGAGGAATAGAAACAGCGGGGGAAATTCCTTTGCTGGGCACATGCATAGTAGAAGCTAAGATGGTGCAGGCAGAGATAAATGCATGCACAGTAGAAACCAAATGATGCAGCATAACTTCGAGGCATGAGCAGTAGGAGCCAAAATGGTGACACAAAGGGGCAGAGCCTAGCCTGGGAAAAGAATCAGATTGGATAAGGACATGGGGCCCTGGAAGGTCCAGGAAAGGAATTGGTTAGGGGAAGAGCCCAGCACAAGCCCAGGGAAAACCCAGGAAGTAGGTTGGGTAGTTTGAAAGCAAGCCTGTTCAGTCCTGAAAGACCAAGAAAATATATGGAGGATTATTAAGGATCTTGAGACAGATGCTCCTTTCATGGCTGTTGTCTTTTGATGTGGATGCTAGCAAATACTCATGTCCTTTTCTTGCCAAGCTGGAGGATCTTCTCTGGGTTTATTAAACTAACACCAGAGTCCACTCATTCCCAGAGGATGAGAGGCCAAATGAATAGACAGCCATTCTGTTTCACTCTACATCACATATAAATTGGAAACTGTTGGCCATAAATGCATTTGGATGTGATTCCTTAGACCAGTGATTTGCAACCTTTTTCATTCATGGCACACATAAACTAATTACTAAAATTCTGCAACACACCAAAAATATGTATTTTTTGCTGATCTAGAAATAAAAGGTATTATTTTGATTCATTCACATCAAAGAGTTATTGCTGTGTTGGCTGTTGTCATTTTTATAATTTGACAATCTAAAAGAAAAGAGGTCAGTGCCCCTGACTAAATAGTTATTGCACGTTTTAAAAGTTACTGTGGCACATCAGTTGAAAATCACTGCCCTAGAGAAGAAACATTGTTTCTAATTCTTTGCTATATCCCTAGTGTTTATAACAGAGCACATAATAAGTGCTCAACATAAATATATTGAGTGAATAAATGGGTCCAAGGCTGGGACTTGGTGTCACTCTGATGAGATCTGGAAAATCCTTTTTTGTTTTTCATTGCTGAGACCTCCGCTAGGTGGCTCCATTTTTAAGATGTTGGTTATTGCTTTTTGCTTCCTGAGATCTCTGTGATGTCTCAGCTAAGAGCTTTATAAGTTGACCCTGCTCCTTTTTTTTATCACTCAGATTTGATTCAACCATAAATTATAACTCTGTCAGTTCTTTAGAGTGGCACTTCAAGGTACTTCTGAGACTCCAGATCTTTTTCTACAGCTCCTGGCAGACAGTGTGTTCTAATTTTGCAGTCTGTCCAGCCCATGCTGTACTGTCTCAGGCCGGCACAAAGCTGTTGGGTCTGTGTGTTGACAGGACTCACACCTTGTGTTTGAGGTTTTGCAGGCCCTCTCAGGTGAGCCATAGCTCTGCTGGGTCTGCTCTTGTCTCACCGACACTCACATGCTTCCTGCCCCTGGCTGAGTGCTCTCTGGTGATTTCTAATGAACTTAAACTTGTGGCCAGAGCTGTGGCTGCTACTTCAAGGAATCATAACTCAGTTTGTTAGACCTGGCTGGTGCGTCTGGTATTAAATTCCATCAGGCTTTCCTTAATCCCCAAGTTGTAGTAATTTCCATGCTTGATATTTACTGTTTGCCATTTGCTTGTAGCTTGAGCTCTATGACATTTTTTGAGGGCAGTCCAAGTGACATGGTATTCTTGGTTTATATGTAAGAACATTATTTCAACCTCAGCAGGATCTGAGTTTTGAAATTTAAGCCAAAACATGGGACTCCATTGAGGTATATGGTTGTCTAGAGTTCAAACTTTTATAAACATTTACCTCTTAGATTGGGTTTAATTCCAGCAACACTTCTCATTTTCTTTCTTCAAAATTTTTTTTCACATGCACAATTATCTTGCTCATGAAACTCCCAGTCACCTTGCTTACCCTAGACCTCATTAATGTTAAGACTTCTCACCTTCTGTCTCTCTCCTGCATTTTCATAGAGTCCACTGAGTTAACTCTTTTTTCTAAGACATATGTCTCCTTCCTCCACCAATTTTCCATTTCCTTGCATCTTGACTCCCTCTTTTCTTTTTTATTTTTATTTTTTGTATTTTTTCTGAAGTGAGAAGCAGGGAGGCAGTCAGACAGACTCATGCATGTGGTGGACCGGGATCCACCTGGAAAGCCTACCAGGGGGTGATGCTCTGCCCATTTGGGGCATTGCTCTTTTGCAACGGAGCCTTTATAGAGCCTGAGGCAGAGGCCATGGAGCCATCCTCAGCGCCTAGACCAACTTTGCTCCAGTGGAGCCTTGGCTGTGGGAGGGGCAGAAAGAGACAGAGAAAAAAGAAAGGGTGAAGAGTGGAGAAGCAACTGGGTGCTTCTCCTGTGTGCCCAGGGCGGGAATTGAACACGGGACTTCCACACATTGGGCTGATGCTCTAGCACTGAACCACCCAGCCAGTGAAGGCTTTGACTCCCTCTTTCTTAAGTAGGACCCAGAAGGAGTTATCAAAATAAGTAAAAGTCCTATATTATGCATTGGGAATTCCCAGGTTGTATCAACACCCACTCAGGTTTCACAGGAAAAGTCATTCCTTTAACTGAGAATGGCAATACTTATCTCTCATTCTCCTCTCCCTCACCACTCTAACCCCAAACTCTCTGATCTGCTTTTTGTTTTTTTCCTGGTCCAAAACTAAGATTCTGCTCCCCAAACTGAGCTGGGCTGGCCAAGAAACTGAGAGGAGGGACAGAATGAAAGGACATGTGAACTGCCCAGGATATTGAGGAACAGAAGCTTTATTTACAGGGTCAGGCACAGGCATTTCCAATCATTGTCAGGTGCTGGGGGGCGGGGGAATATGGGATCCTGGACAGCAGGCTAAAAGAGCATCTGAAGAGAGCTGGAAACCCTCTCTGGTAAATTCCCAGCTCAGCCTGGGAAGTTGAGAATAAGGTATCCAGGAAAGGCTGGGTACAGCTTGGGCTTTTTCTTGGCCCTTTGGTTTCTTCTGTCTTCTGAAGTCACTATCTCAGCACCAGAGTCCAGGTCAACAGCAGCCCCCAGAGCTGTGGCCACAGTCAGAGCCCCCAGAATGCTGACCACTGCCACTGTCGCAGGAGTCGGAGCTCTGGCGCCGACAGTGGTGGGACCTGCGGTGCCTGTGGTGACTCAGGCAGCAGCCACCCTCAGAGCTGGGGCCACAGTGGCCCCCCGAGCTCAGAGCACAGCCAGATGGGGCTGGTGGTGAGCACTGTGCTGGGCTCTTTGGGGGGCATTTGGGAGTGAGGCACTTGGGAGGAGGCTGGCACTGCTGCTGGTTCTGCTGGCAGGACATCTTGGCAGGAATTTGACCTTCAACAAATAAACGACACACTTAGAGCACAGAAGCTTCAGAAGTTTCAATATCCCCGCCCTACAGGTTGTGTCAAACACTTGTCCTCCATGACCAAGCTGCTTTCTAAGACAAACTCTGTGAGAAAGAAATGGAAACATGGAGACGACACATGAGTTTGAATAAAGCATCTTTATAGATGCCAGATGGAGCCATGAGCATCCCTGACAGCACACTCAAAACAAGATGCAAAGGAATCCTGAGGACCTGTGACTTTTGGGAATCACAACCCCCTGACAGGTGCCTGGTGCCCCCCCCCCCCCACTGTTGCCCACTGTGGGCCTCTTCCTGCTGCTTCCATTCAGATGTGATCCCGTCTTCCCAACAGTCTCAGCCAAGGTCCCGTCCCTTTCCAGACACTCACCGGGTGTAGAGGCAGCAGGAGAAGGCTGTTCCTGAGGAGGCTGTGGATGGGGAGCCCAGGGCAGGGGCCCTTTTATCCTGTGCTGGGTTGGTGACATGTGGCCTGAGCATGCTGCTGCTTTCACAAGCATGGGGAGGTTACAGCCTGGCACACCCCCAGGATTAGGATTCCAACCTTTTTCCTGAGCAATTGCTTAATGTCCAACTAATGAGGTTCAACAAGGAAACCTGATGACTGTCTACATCACTTCCTTGACTCTTCCTGGGAGCCTGACACTCCCCTTCCTTCCTTCGTTCTTTCTCTCAGCTGCCATGCCTTGGTTCAGCTTGGTTCAAATACTTTCCTGGGAGCAGGAATGGCTATGAAAGGATTCTGTTCTTGTGTTCTACCAAAACAGAGCCACAGAGACAAATAAATAAATCACAAAACAATTACAAGTGGTAAGTGTAATTTAAGTGCACAATGTCAACATGAAGTTCAAATGCAATCCACTGCTGCCTCCTGAACTCCTGGCAATGAGATGTGGGCAAGGGATGGGACCTGGTGCAGACCTCATCTTGTGGAGTGAGCCCTCAGATGACCTCATGGGAACCAGAGAGCATCATGGAGTTTCAGGTGTGAAGGGAGCAGGCCCAGCTAGGTTTGATGGTGAACAAATAAGGATATTGACCAAAGTTGAAAATGTATATGGGTTTTATTACTGAGTTTACCTAAAATTGAATCTATTTACACATTTGAATCTATTATAATATCTATCTAGTTATAGTATTATATATATATAATTAGGACTACAAACTTCACTAATCCATATATCACTTAAGTAAATTTTGCTATTGTAATAATGTGACATCATGGATTTATATTGCTTTATAATAAAAAAGGTACATGGTCATTGTTAACTAGTAAAAAGAAGGTGATAAAGCAGCACACACAAGGCGGCAGGATGGCGATAGAGTAGGCGGACGTACCAACTTCCACCTCCCAGGAACAAAGTGGATTACAACTTAATTTTAAGAACAGTCATCTGGAAAAACCAACTTTGGACTGAACTAAGAGGACTCTTTAACCAAGGATCACTGAAGAAGCCACACTGAGACTGATAGGAAAATCAGAAATGCGAAGAGGGCTGCCCAGCTCCTGGAGCGAGCAGCAGCTTGGAGGGACTCACGTGGCTGCAGGTGAGTTTAGCAAAGAGGGGAAGGTCCTGGTCTGCAGCCCCAGAGCCTAGAAGAGGCGTATAGACAGTATTTAGTTCGAAACAAGCCAGTATACTGTTTACAAGAAAGAGACAGATTTCTCAGACCGAGGATTTGTCTTAAAGGGCACGTGCAGAAAACCTCTTTCACAACCATTCACCTGGGGCTCCAAGGGATGGGGAGAGCTGAGAGGACTGGAGTAACAGAAAGAGAGTGTAATTTAGGAGGCACAGGGAGAAACACTTTGAGGGACAGCCACCCTAACCCCTGAGTTGAGTCACTCCCCAAATCTAAAGTGAATATGTCCCCTGGAACCAGCAATACCAGCAAAGGGAAGCAGGTCACCAGCCAAACAGAAGCTCTCCTGCTGCAATCAGAGCAAAGGATTTCTTAGAAGCAGGGAGCCATCAGGGATACAGTATTGAGTGCTAAGGTCTGAGCTGTATAACCACCCCTACAATGCTGAGTGCTCACTGTAGGGCAGGCAGCGGTGGGAAGTGGGAGCATGGTCCCATCGGCAGGGGCAGAAGCTGGGGGCAGGCAACTGCTATGGCTGCAGCCCAAGTGCACAAGTGCAGTCCCACCCATGGGGGAAGAAGCAGAGACCAGCCACTACTGAGGCCCAGGCGTGAACATAGTCCCACCCAGCAGGGGCAGATGCCAGGGCTGGCCGCAGCTGTGAAAGGGGCACACAAAAGCAGTCCAACTCATGGCTGTGGGCCTAGTGCATGAAAGCAGTCCCACCTTTAGTCCTGCCTCGGGGCAAGGCAAAAGCTAGGGAACTGACTGAGACTTGCAGCTGGGCACAGGAGCACAGCTCCGCCCAGGGAACAAGCTCAGACTTGCGGCTGGACACAGCAGTGCAGCCCCACCCACAGAGCCGAGGCTTGCGGTCCCTGGTGTGTGAGTGCAGTCCCATCCATGGGGGCGGGGTGAAGGCCCGGGCCATCCAAGGATTGCAGCCCAGACACAGAAGCACAATCCCACCAGTGGGGGCATGGCAAAGGCATGGGTTAGTTAGGGCTTGCAACCCAAATATATGAATGCAGTCCCACCTGTGGGGGTGAGGCAAAGGCTGGGGAATGGCCAGGGCTTGCAGCCCAGGCACAAGAGTGTAGTCTTGCCCTCGGGGGTGGTTTGGAGACCCGGCCGGCCAAGGCTCACAGCCCAGGCACACCAATGCACTACCACCCACAGAGGTGAGGCGAAAGCCACAGCAACAACTGCAACAAGCCAGTGTTGGCAAAGCTCATGCCCAAACACCTGAGGTGGTGGCAAAGAGTTCTGCAGGCCTGCAGACAGACCACATGTAGGGAACACAGAGGCCACATCCATTGGATTCCTGTGGCCACACCCTTCTTATAGACAGACAAAAATGCAAACCAAATGAATCAACAAGAGAAATCCCCGGAAAAAAAAATCAAAATGAGATGGAAATAACCAAATTATTGGGTGAAGAGTTTAAAATAATGATTGTTAGGATGCTCCAATATCTTAGAGCAACAATGGATGGGCATAATGATACCTAAATAAAGAGATAGCAAGTATAAAACAGGACATTGAAATAATAAAAAAGAATCAGTTAGAAATAACAAATACAATATCAGAAATGAAGACCACACTGGAAGGAATTAAAAGCAGGATGGATGAACCTGAGGATTGAATCAGTGAGTTAGAGGACAAGATAAACAAAAGCATGCAAGCAGAGCAGCAAAAATAAAAGAGAATCAGAGTCTGAGGAAACTCTAAGAGAGCTCTGTAACAACATGAAGAAAATAACATCCATATCATAGGGGTTCCTGAAGGAAAGGAGAAAGAACAAAGGTTAGAGAATCTCATTGAAGAAATTATAGCTGAAAACTTCCCTAAATTGATAAAAACAATATTCACACAAGTTCAAGAAGCACAGAGAATTCCATTAAGGATGAACCCAAAGAGGCCAACACCAAGACACATCATAATTAAAATGCAAAAATTAAGAGATAAAGAAAGGATACTAAAAACTGTAAGAGAAAAGCAGTCTAGTATCCACAGAGGAGCCCCCATAAGAATCACATCTGACTTCTCAACAGAAACATTAGAGGCCAGAAGAGAATGGCAAGAAATATTCAAAGTAATGGAAAACAATCCCCTTCACTACTGCAACAAAAATAAAATAAACTACCTAAGAGTAAATTTAACCAAAGAGGTTAAAGACTTGAACTCGGAAAATTATAAAACATTGATAAAGGAAATCAAGGAAGATACAAACAAGTGGAAGCGAATACCATGTTCATGGATAGGAAGAATAAACATCATTAAAATGTCCATATTAAAAAAAAAATGTCGCCTGACCTGTGGTGGTGCAGTGGATAAAGCATCGACCTGGGAACAGTGAGGTTGCCAGTTCAAAACCCTGCACTGGTCTGGTCAAGGCACATATGGGAGTTGATGCTTTCTCTCTCTTTCTCTCTCTCTCTCTCTCACTCTGTGTCTCCTCATCTAAAAATGAATAAAATAAAAAGAAATTTTTTTTAAATGTCCATATTACCCAAAGCAATCTATAAATTCAATGCACTTTATATTTAAATACCAATGACATACTTCAAAGACATAGAACAAATATTTCAAAAATTTATATGGAACCAAAAAAGAACACAAATAGCCTCAGTAATCCTGAAAAAGAACAATAAAGTGAGGGGTATCATACTTCCTAATATCGAATTATACTACAAGGCCATCATACTCAAAACAGCTTGGTACTGGCATAAGAACAGGCATACAGATCAATGGAACAGAACAGAGAACCCAGAAATAAACTCCACACCTATATGGACAATTGCTATTTGACAAAGGAGGTAAGAGCATACAATGGAGTAAAGACAGTCTCTTTAACAAATGGTGTTGGGAAAATTGGACAGGTACTTGCAAAATAATGAAACTGGATCACCAATTTACACTATTCACAGAAATAAACTCAAAATGGATAAAAGACTTAAATGTAAGTTGTGAAACCATGAACATCCTGGAAGAAAACATAGGCAGTAAACTCTCTGATATGTCTCGTAGCATTATTTTTGCTGATTTATCTCCATGGCAAGAGAAATAAAGGACAGGATGAACAAATGGGACTATATGAAACTAAAAAGCTTTTACAGCAAAAGACCATTAACAAAATAAAAAGACAACTCATACAATGGGAGAATATATTCACCAATACGTCTGATAAGAAGTTAATAACCAAAATTTATAAAGAACTTGTAAAACTCAACACCAGGAAGGTAAACAATCCAATCAAAAAATGGGCAAAAGAAATGAATAGACACTTCTCCAAAGAGGACATACAGATGACCAATAGGCATATGAAAAAATGTTCAACATCACTAATTATTAGAGAAATGCAAATTTAAACCACAATGAGATACCACCTCACACCTGTCAGAATGGTGCTTATTAACAAAACAACACATAATATGTGTTGGAGAGGGTGTGAAAAAAAGGGATCCCTCCTTCATTGCTGATGGGAATGCAGACTGGTGCAGCCACTGTGGAAAACAGTATGGAGATTTCTCAAAAAATTAAAAATGGAACTGCCCTTACCCAGCTCTTCCACTTTTAGCAATATATTCTATGAATACCAAATCACTGATTCAAAAGAAGAAATGCACCCCTATGTTTATTGCAGCCTTGTTTACCATAGCCAGAATCTGGAAATAGCCCAAGTGTTCATCAGTGGACAAGTGAATTAAAAAGCAGTGGTACATATACACAATGGAATATCACGTGACCATGAGGAAGAAGGAAATCTTACCTTTTGCAACAACATGGAAGGACCTAGAAACTATCATGCTAAGTGAAATAAGCCAGTCAGAGAAAGAAAAATATCATATGACCTCACTCATTTGAGGCATCCAATGAACAATGTGAACTGAGCAATGGAAAAGAGACAGAGGCAGGATCAAAGGGACCAGAGGAAAAGGGGATGAGAGGTTGAGATCAGAGAAGGGAAAGAGATTAATGAAATTATATATACATAACACAGCATTATAGAGAACAGGACAGCAAATCTTGGAGGGAAGAGGGGAAGGCATTAAGAAAGGGGGCTTGGGGGAGGTTGAGGGGAATAAGGGGATGGGGGGTATATTTGGTGGGACAATTGAATCTATGTAAACACAAATTAAAATCATTAATAAAGGGGGGAAGCAAGATGGCGACGGAGTAGGCGGACGTACCAACTTCCACTCCCAGAAGCAAAGTGGATTATAACTCAATTTAAAGAACCATCATCTGGATAAACCAACTATGAACTAAACTAAGTGGACTCTTCAACCAAGGAACACAGAAGAAGCCACATTGAGACTGGTAGGAATAGCGAAAACGCGAAGAGGGCTGCCCAGCTCCCCGGAGCAAACGGCAGCCCGGAGAGACCCTCGGGGCGGGAGGAAAGTTTGGCGGAGAGGGAGGGACCTGGGTCCCAGGAACCAAGCCCCAGTCTGCAGTCTCAGAGCCTAGAAGAGGCGTTTGGACAGTTTTGAGCTGTGAAACAAGTGAGGGAGCTCCCAGGCCTACAGTGTGGATTATTAGGTCCCTTCCTACTCTGCTGAGGGCTGCTTAAGGGTTTGGGGCGACAGGACACTGAAACGCGGTTCTGTCGGCATGGGCAGAGGCCAAGCCGGTGGGAGCTCGGTCTAGCCCAGAGGGTCAGAGGGGACGCGCGAAAGCGGACCGGCAGCTGCGGGCTCGCCTTTAACCCCACTTACGGGGAAAAAGCGGAAGGCCAGGAACAGGCAGAAATCTGCTCTACGACCCTGCGCAGGCCGGCCCTGACCGCGGGGACCGGGCTAGGACCAGGGACGGGCAGGGGCTCGCGACAGAGCTCACGCTACCAGCCCCCCCCCCATCAGGCCGGAGAAACCGCGGTTGGCCAGTATACGTGCGCAAGCGGGCTCCGAGCACGGGAACGGGCTAGACCCCGAGACAAGTGGAAGCTCACAGCTGAGCTCACGCTACCAGCCCTGCCCGGCCGGAGAAACCGCGGATTGCATTCATACGTGCACGACCAAGCTCCGAACGCGGGGGCGGGGTAGAGTCCGGGACGAGCGGAAGTACGCAGCTGAGCGGAAGCCAGCAAACACACCTGGCCCAATAAACCTGGGTTTGCCACTCTGCGCAGAAGGGCCCTGGCCTCGAGGGCGGGGCAAAATCTCCAGACGGGCAAACGCTCACAGCTGAGAGCACGTCAAAAGCCCCACCCAACCCGTGAAACTGTGGCGAGCAGGCTCTGACTGAGGGTTCTGGGCGGAAGTCCGGAAATAGGCTGGGTCCGCAGCTGAGCAAAGGTGCTCACCTCTACCCTTGGTGCTAAGACTTGTGGCTTCAGTGACAGACCCTCCCACGGAGGAGAGGCAGAAATCACAGCAAAAGCCACAGTGGGCCGGCGCTGGTAACGCTCATACCCAACCACCCTAGGCACCGACAGAGGGGGTGGGGGGCCTTCAGACAGACCACACCTAGAGAACACAAAGGCAACACCTACAGGACTCCAGTGGCCACAACTTGCTTATACATAGAAAAAATGGGCAGGCAGATGAATGCAAACCAAATGAATCAAGAGAAATCCCCAGAGAAGGACCTGAATGAACCAGATATAACCAAATTACCAGAAGCAGAATTTAGAATAATGATAGTTAGGATGTTCAAAGAAATTAGAGCAACAATGGATAGTCATTATGAACACCTAAATAAAGAGATAACAAGTATAACAAACGAAATTGAAATAATAAAAAAGAATCAGACAGAAATGACAAATACAGTATCAGAACTGAAGACCACAATGGAAGGAATTAAAAGCAGGATGAATGACGCTGAGGATCGAATAAGCGAGTTAGAGGACACAATAAACAAAGGCACAGAAGCAGAGAAGAAAAAGGAAAAGAGACTTTAAAAATGTGAGGAAACTCTAAGGGAGCTTTGTGACAACATGAAGAGAAACAACATTCACATCATAGGGGTGCCTGAAGAAAAGGAGAGAGGACAGGAAATGGAAACTTTGTTCAATCAAATCATAGCAGAAAACTTTTCTAAATTAAGGCTGGGAAACACTCCACACATTCAAGAAGCACACAGAACTCCATTAAAGAGAAACCCAAAAAGATCTACACCAAGACACATCATAGTTAAAATACCAAAGCTAATGGATAAAAAAAATTTTAAAAGCTGCTAGAGAAAAAAAGGCTATCACCTACAAAGGAGCCCCCATAAGGATGACATCGGACTTCTCAACAGAAACACTTGAGGCCAGAAGGGAATGGCAAGATATAATCAAAGCAATGCAGAACAAGAACCTACAACCAAGACTACTTTATCCAGCAAGGCTAACGTTTAAAATTGAAGGAGAAATAAAGAGCTTCCCAGAAAAAGAAAGCCTGAAGGAATTCATAAAAACCAAACCAATTCTGCAAGAGATACTAAGGGGCCACTTGTGAACAGTTTAAAGGGAGGAATGAATAGAGCAAAAGAAGAATACAGCTTTAAAGAATAAAATGGCAATAAACAACTACATATCAATAATAACCTTAAATGTAAATGGGTTAAATGATCCAATCAAAAGACATAGGGTAGCTGCATGGATAAAGAAACAGGACCCATACATATGCTGTCTACAAGAGACACACCTTAAAACAAAGGATGTTCATAGACTGAAGGTAAAAGGATGGAAAAAAATATTTCATGCAAATGGAAATGGAAAAAAAAGCAGGGGTAGCAATACTTATATCAGACAAAATGGACTTTAAAACAAAGGCTGTAGTAAGAGATAAAGAAGGACACTACATAATGATAAAGGGAACAATTCAACAGGAAGATATAACTATTATAAATATCTATGCACCAAATATAGGAGCCCCGACATACATAAAGCAGACTTTGATGGATATAAAGGGCGAGATTAACAGCAATATTATCATAGTAGGGGATTTCAATACCCCTCTAACAACACTGGATAGATCCTCAAGAAAGAAAATTAATACAGAAACAGCAGACTTAAAGGAGACATTAGATCAACTTGATTTAATAGATATCTTCAGAACTTTTCACCCTAAAGCAGTAGAATATACATTCTTCTCAAGCGCTCAAGGTACGTTTTCTAGGATAGACCACATGTTAGGAAACAAAAATGGTCTCAATAAATTTAAAAAGATTGAAATCATATCAAGCATTTTCTCTGATCACAATGCCATGAAACTAGAAATTAACCACTAAAGAAAAACTAAAAGATACTCAAACACTTGGAAACTAAATAGCATGTTATTAAATAATGAATGGATTAACAATGAGATCAAAGAAGAAATAAAAAAGTTTCTAGAAACAAATGATAATGAGCATACATCAACTCAAAATTTATGGGACACAGCAAAAGCAGTACTGAGAGGGAAGTTCATTGCACTACAGGCATATCATAAGAAGCTGGAAAAAGCTCAAATAAGCAACCTGACCCTGCAGCTAAAAGAACTAGAAAAACAACAACAAATAAAACCCAGGACAAGTAGAAGGAAGGAAATAATAAAGATCAGAGCAGAAATAAATGACATAGAGGCTAAGGAAACAATACAGAGGATCAATGAAACCAGAAGCTGGTTCTTTGAAAAGGTAAACAAGATTGATGAACCTTTAACTAGACTCACCAAGAAAAAAAGGGAGAGGACTCAAATAAATAAAATTAGAAAAGACAGTGGAGAAATAACAACTGACACAACAGAAATACAAAGCATTGTAAGAAAATACTATGAAGAACTATATGCCAAAAAATTAGACAATCTTGGTGAAATGGACAAATTCCTTGAATCATATAACCTTCCAAAAATCAATCTGAAAGAATCAGAACACCTAAACAGACCAATTACAGCAAATGAAATCGAAACAGTTATCAAAAAACTCCCAAAAAGGAAAAGTCCTGGGCCTGATGGCTTCACAAGTGAATTCTATCAAAAATTCAAAGAAGAACTAACTCCTATCCTTCTCAAGCTATTTCAAAAAATTCAAGAGGAAGGAAGAATTCCAAACTCCTTTTATGAGGCGAGCATAATTCTGATCCCAAAACCTGGCAAAGACAACACAAAGAAAGAAAATTATAGGCCTATATCCCTGATGAATTTAGATGCTAAAATTCTCAACAAAATATTAGCCAACCGGATCCAGCAATATATGAAAAAAATCATACACCACGATCAAGTGGGATTTATTCTGGAGAGGCAAGGTTGGTTCAATATTCGCAAATCAATCAATGTGATTCATCACATAAACAAAAGGAAGGACAAAAATCACATGATAATTTCAATAGATGCAGAAAAGGCATTTGATAAAATCCAGCACCCATTCATGCTCAAAACTCTCAGTAAAGTGGGAATACAGGGATCATTCCTTAACATGATAAAGGCCATCTACGAAAAACCGACAGCAAACATCATACTAAATGGACAAAGATTAAAAGCAATCCCCTTAAGAATAGGAACCAGGCAGGGATACCCCCTTTCACCACTCTTATTCAACATAGTTCTGGAAGTCCTAGCTACAGCAATCAGACAAGAAGAAGAAATAAAAGGCATCCAAATTGGAAAAGAAGAAGTAAAACTGTCACTATTTGCAGATGATATGATATTGTATATAGAAAACCCTAAAGTCTCAGTCAAAAAACTACTGGACCTTATAAATGAATTCAGCAAGGTGGCAGGATATAAAATTAATACTCAGAAATCAGAGGCATTTCTATATACCAACAATGAACTGTCAGCAAAAGAAATTAAGGAAACAATCCCCTTCACTATTGCAGCTAAAAAAATAAAGTACCTAGGAGTAAATTTAACCAAGGAGGTTAAGGACTTGTACTCGGAAAATTATAGAACATTGATAAAAGAAATCAAGGAAGATACAAACAAGTGGAAGCACATACCGTGCTCATGGCTAGGAAGAATAAACATCATTAAAATGTCTATATTACCCAAAGCAATTTATAAATTCAATGCAATACCAATTAAGATACCAATGACATACTTCAAAGATATAGAATACATATTCCAAAAATATATGGAACCAAAAAAGAACACAAATAGCCTCAGCAATCTTAAAAAGAAAAAATAAAGCAGGAGGTATCACTCTTCCAGATATCAAGGTTTACTATAAGGCCATTATACTCAAGACAGCCTGGTACTGGCATAAGAACAGGCACATAGATCAATGGAACAGAACAGAGGACCCAGAAATAAACCCACAGCTTTATGGACAACTGATATTTGACAAAGGAGGAAAGAACATACAATGGAGTAAAGACAGCCTCTTTAACAAATGGTGTTGGGAAAATTGGACATCTACCTGCAAAAAAATGAAACTAGACCATCAACTTACACCATTCACAAAAACAAACTCAAAATGGATAAAAGACTTAAATGTAAGCCATGAAACCATAAGCATCTTAGAAGAAAACATAGGCAGCAGGCTCTCCGACATCTGTAGCAGCAGTATATTTGCCGATTTATCTCCACGGGCAACTGAAATAAAAGGCAAGATAAACAAATGGGACTATATCAAACTAAAAAGTTTTTGCACAGCTAAAGACAATAAGAACAGAATAAAAAGACAAACCACACAATGGGAGAACATATTCGACAGCACATCTGATAAGGGGTTAATAACTAAAATTTATAAAGAACTTATAAAACTCAACACCAGGAAGACAAACAACCCAATCAAAAAATGGGCAAAAGAAATGAATAGAAATTTCTCCAAAGAGGACATACAGATGGCCAATAGGCATATGAAAAAATGCTCAACATCACTAATCATTAGAGAAATGCAAATTAAAACCACAATGAGATATCACCTCACACCAGTCAGAATGGCACTCGTCAGCAAAACAACACAGAATAAGTGCTGGAGAGGATGTGGAGAAAAGGGAACCCTTCTGCATTGCTGGTGGGAATGCAGACTGGTGCAGCCACTGTGGAAAACAGTTTGGAGATTCCTCAGAAAATTAAAAATCGAACTGCCTTTTGACCTAGTTATCCCACTTTTAGGAATATACCCTAAGAACACCATAGCACTGTTCGAAAAGAAGAAATGTGCCCCCATGTTCATGGCAGCATTGTTCACAATAGCGAAGATCTGGAACCAGCCCAAGTGTCCGTCAGAAGACGAGTGGATTAAAAAGCTATGGTACATATATACTATGGAATACTACTCAGCCATAAGAAATGATGACATCGGATCATTTATAACAAATGGATGGACCTTGGTAACATTATACGGAGTGAAATAAGTAAATCAGAAAAAAAGAAAAACTGAGAACAGCATGATTCCATACATAGGTGGGACATGAAAGTGAGAATATGAGACATGGACAAGAGAGTGGTGGTTATGGGATGGGGGGAGGGAGGGAAGAGTGGGATAGGGAGGAGGGGAGGGACACAGGGAAAACCAGATCGAAGGTGACAGAGGACAATTTGACTTTTGGTGATGGGTATGCAACACAATTGAATGATAAGATAACCTGGAGATGTTTTCATTGTACATATGTACCCTGATTTATTGGAGTCACCCCATTAGAATTAATAATAATAAAATTTTTTAAAAAAATCATTAATAAATAAATAAATAACACTAGACAACTAAAAAAGAAAAAGCAGCACACACAGTCATTTAAATAATTTTGAATGAAGTCTTTTTTATAAGAAATATGTTTTATTCTTTATGACCATTAAAACCTAGAGGACCAGCTTCCTTTAGATAGTTTTGTTTTTCTCACTTTACTCTAAAACTCAACCACACTAAAGCATAGTGATCTTAGGAGTTATTTCAAGACCCTACAGGGAAGGACTCATATTGGGCCTTCGGAGTGTTTGCTCAGGAAAGAAGTGGTGTAGGGGAAGAAATTACAATTGTCCCTCACTGTATCGCAGTTCACTTTTCCTGGTCTCACTGTATTGCAGAATTTTAAATTGTATATATCTAATTTTGTACTGCGGATATTTTGCTATATCGTGGGATTTTGTGGTATATAGGTATCTTTATGTATTTATTATTTTAATTATTTTTGTGGTAAAATAAGCATTTTCTAGCCTAAAAAATTAAAAACATTATAAAAATATAAAAAATATTAATTAAAACATATTAAAAGAGCCCTGGCCGGTTGGCTCAGCGGTAGAGCGTCAGCCAGGCGTGTGGAAGTCCAGGGTTCAATTCCCCGTCAGGGCACACAAGAGAAACGCCCATCTGCTTCACCATCCTTCCCCCTCTTTCTATCTCATTATTCCCCTCCCACAGCCAAGGCTCCAATGGAGCATAGTTTGCTGGGGCGCTAAGGATGGCTCCATGGCCTCTGCCTCAGGTGTTAGAATGGCTCCTGCCGCTGCAAAGCAATGCCCAGATGGGCAGAGTACCCCCCCCTGGTAGACATCCCGGGTGGATCCCGGTCAGATGCATGCGGGCGTCTGTCTGTCTCCCCGCTTCTAACTTCGGGAAAATACAAAAAGAAAACATATTAAAAGAATATTAAATTGAAATAAAGTCTTAAAATATATATAAATAATAAAATAAATATAAGGTCACTACTTTGTGGATTTTTGCCTATGGCAGGGGTTCTGGAACCTACCCCGGTGACAGACAAGAGACCACTTGTACACCATCACTGACATTCTCTGTCTCCGGGAGAGGCTCTTCATCCGCCAACATTGCCCTTTCAGTCTCTTCCTCTTTTCAGTTGTGGCGGTCATTTTCTTTGTGTCATGAGAACCCCACAACTAGACATTGAATTAGAAAAGGGACATATGAATGATGAAAAGAGAAACCGTTCTTTATGTAGACTTTGTGATGAGTATGAAGAGGTAAAGAATAGTGGGAAACTCATTCCTATTTTCATCAGCGTTTCTGGATGGGTTAAGCTTAGATAATGCCACAAAAATAGGGCTCCTCTGCCTCCTGGTTTAGTTTACAACTGGTATCCCAATGCCATTACTCAGTAGTGTCCTGGTTTGGATGATAACACAGAGAGAAGAGATCGGCCTAATGGAAGTGGGGCTACCATTACATGTGAGGCCCTCAGAAGGTCCAGCCTGTCTTTGTGCTGTTACCAGGAGGGGCGTACCATACTCTGTCCTCTCCCACCTTGTCTTCCTATTGCCAGCTCTTCCTCCTGAATTCCTTCTTACTCAGTTATTAATTCCCAGGTTTCTACATTTAACAAACTTTATATGAGGATCAGCTATGGGTCGAGTACCCTGCTCAGAAGAATTAAGGAGCCAGGACCCTACTATCCTGCTAGGAAAATCATCCTCTGTTCTAATATTTTTCATAAAATTCCTACCTTTCCACTTTCATATGATGGTATTAATAGTGGGGTTTCCGCTACAAATTCCTAAGATGCATAGAGAAGTTCTGGGAATCCTCCAGGACTCTTTTTAGGAGTTGGGGATAATTAGGTTTTATGGTTTCAGGTTTGGGCTTAATTAAAATTCCAGTACCAAGAAAAATTACAAACCAATGCCACATTAGAGCCTGAATCCATATAGAATGTTTTAGCAGTTGAAGGAAGGTGATTTACATTCCATCTAAGAGGGAAATCAATACGTGGATGAGAGGTCAGGAACAAATATCCTTCAATTAGGAGACTGGGTGGTATTTCCACCCTCCCTCGCTCCACATTCCCTGAGCAAAGTTGAGCCTCCTGTTCTGGAAGGTGGCTTCGCACAGTCTGGTCCTCTCCTAGTTCCATCCCTGAGAAAAGGAGAATAGGTTTGTGTTTGCTTCATTTCTTATTATTGATGAGTTGAGATATAGCTTCTCTGAGTGCATTTTAAAGAAGAGGCATCAGAGCTCACCTATGTGCCCTCCAATATCTCTACATTACAGCGTGCCAGGCTTCTGAGGACAGGCTGCTCACAACACTGTGACCCTCAGGGAGCTTCCCTTCAGGTCCAGGAGGGGTGACATGGCTCTGGGAGAAATGCGAGCTACTGTAAGGAGCGCTCACCCCTGATACTGATAGAAAACACTGGGGAACAATTTTTCTTTTCATTTTCTGTTACGTAAAGTTTTAGAACTTTTTCTATATACATCTACATCGCTGATTCCAAATCTAAAATTCGTTTTTTGGTGCATGCTCTAGTTTTTCTGCAATTTTAATTTCTTTTGATACAGTTAATGGCATGCATTGGTTTTTAAAGTGGAGTTAAAAGGTAACGACTCTTGGATTGAACATAACCACAAGGCAATTAATGTTTTACAAACGTCACTTTTACATAATTGTAGTTATTCTTAAATGTAAAAAAAATATTATCTGATAAAAACACCCTCTTATTTTGTTTTAAGATTGAATCATGGCTTCATTGAGTAGGCGTAAATGTAATAGTCCTGACACCTTCTGTTATATATGTGGCTGTTACACACTTCAACGTCAAAGGTGTAATATTTCATCATTTGTGACACATGCATCTATTGCCTATTTTCAAGTTCTCCTTGGTGATCAAGACAAGAATTGGGCTCCTCATACTGTGTGTCATATTGTGAGGAAATGCTTTGTGACTGGACAAAATAAAAACACAAAGGAATGCCTTTTGGCATTCCCATGGTTTGGCGTGAACCTAAGGACCATAGCAGTGACTGTTATTTCTGTCTGATCCATGCAAAGGTCATTGGCAAGAAAAAATGGCATGTGATCGCATATTCCAATATTCCTTCTGCAATACGACCTATCCCACACTCTGAGACACTCCTGTTTCCAGTTTTCAATGGCTTTTCTGAGAACGAAGAAAGTGAACATGGTGATCAAGTGTATTTTGATAAGATGCATGAGAAAATGGTTGTAGAATCTGAAGGGTCTTCTGTTGCCAAGCAGTCATTAACTCTTCAGCAGTTTAGCCAACCCAAATTGAATGACCTAGTAAAAGATTTGGGCCTATGAAAGAAAGCAGAGTTATTAGCCTTCAGGCTTCAAGAAAAGAATGTACTTCACCGGTCAGGTAAAGTATCTCATTTCAGAAAGCATGAACAAATTTTTGTGGACATTTTTTCCAAAGATAAACACTTTGTTTACTGTCATGATATTAGTAGTCTTCTCAGCCAGCTAGGTGTTACCACTTATAGTCCAACAGAATGGTGGCTATTTCTTGACAGCTCTAAACAGAGTCTGAAATGTGTTCTACACAACGGTAATGTTTATGCAGCAGTTCCAATTGGTTATTCAACACATCTGCGAGAAGATTATAATGACATAAAAATTGTTCTTGACATACTGAAGTATGAGGAGCATAACTGGATCATTTGTGTGGGTCTTAAAATAGTAAATTTTCTACTAGGACAACAGAGAGGTTTCACAAAGTATCCTTGCTTTCTGTGTTTGTGGGACAGCCGAGCTTGGGAGAAACACTGAACATGGAAGGAGTGGCCAAAACATGAAGCTCTGGAAGTAGGGATGCAAAATATTGTGAATGAAACTGTAGTTAATCGAGACAGGATCATTTTTCCCCCACTTCACATCAAACTTGGCTTAATGAAGCAGTTTGTTCAGGCTTTGAATAGAGAAAGTGAATGCTTTCAACATGTTATCCTGCTTTTCCTGCCTTGTCTTTTGAGAAGATAAAAGCTGGTATATTAGATTATTATATCAAATTATTATATTTTCACAAAGATGATGCCCAAGAAGACATTCTACTTCATTATGCATTAAGATTCACTTCCTGAACAGCCACCTTGCTAAGTTTCTTGAAAATCTTAGAGATTTAGTGATGAGCAGGGAGAATGCTTTCATCAAAATCTAAAGAGGATGGAAAAGCATTATCAGGGGCAATGGTACGGAAATATGATGGCAGACTACTGCTGGAGCATCAAATGAGATTGTCCTCAACAAGTACACAAAGGCAAGAGCTACAAATGCAAATTTTTGCCTGAATAAAATTTTAAATAAGTTTTGCACAAATTTGTGATGAAAATAAGTGTTTTAATATGTTCTATTTCAAAATTTTAGACAAATTCTGATGTAATTATATGTTTTAGTGTATTAGTGTATTTACTGCATTATATAAATTATTATATTTTCACAAAGATGATGCCCAAGAAGACATTCTACTTCATTATGTTAAACTAAATGTTGAAAATTTTACAATTAGATGAAAACCTACAATTTTAAATTGCAAATAAACTGTAGCTTACAGAGAAAAACTAATGTCAGATTTGAGGTCAGCACACTCATATTAGGTAAGAACAAGTGTTTTTGTGAATGCTACAAAAATTTTGTTCCCCAGTGTTATTCTTTTATGTTATGTGGTTTTCCATAAATAAGTACAGAGGATATTTTAATCCCAGTGACATAGGGCTACACTTTGGGTGTGACGTAAACCCTGGTCAGTGTGACTCAAACTATTTCAGAAACCACCGGCATAAGTGCTCCCCAAACCCATCCATGAGTCCCTTAGTTCCTGCCTCCCTTACCTGATGTTCTCATTCTCTTCCTCCTTAATCTCACACTCCCTCAAGGGGAACTCCCTTCCCTGGCCTTCTCAGACCAGAATCCACAGTGAGCCTGAGATGACAGAAGAAGATACTTGAACCCATTGCCCAGAGCATGAGGTGACTCCTAATGTGAGACACTTTGAGAATGTTTTAGTCCTGACATCCTGAGGAATCTGGAATAACACACTGGAGAAGTTTACCCAGCAGGTCTAAAATGAGGATTGTATGACCTACTATGTATGTTAGCTCTGGAACAGGAATGGCTTTATCTGAGGTCCAGCTTCAGGGTGAGCCTTCTGAGCAAGGCACATTAGTAATATATAAGCAAACAAATTACTAAGGACCTGCCCTTCTCCTTTGTGACTTATGACTGATGCTGTGAAAGGGGAAAAGATGAGCAAGCTGAAAACAGTGCGCTAAGATTTTATTCCTAGATTTTATCATTTAGTTGTCTTGTTATTAGATATTTGGGTTAACAAATCCTGGTTCTGTAATAATGCTTATCATTGGTCTATGCAAGGCCCTTTTAATTAATTTATCTATCCGTTTATCTGTCTATTCATCCATCCATCCATCCATCCATCCATCCAACCATTCTTCTATTATTTAAATAACAAACACAGAAATCCACCACACAAGTGAAAGTCAGAAAATTGATAGCAAGCTATGTTTACCTTCTTACTTTTTCCTCATCCCCTCCCTGCCCCTGCTGATGTAACCACCATTCTGAATCTTGTATTTATCATTTTTTGCTTCCTCTTTATATATTTTTACCACATGTACTATATGTATTCCTAAAAAGTATTATTTTATTCCATTTTTAAGTCATATTTCTTGAGGTATATTTTACAAACAGAAAAAAATCACCCATTTAAAATATACAATTCTATGAGCTTTGAGTAACATACACCATTGTGTAAATACCACTACAATAAAGATAAAGAACAATCCCATCACTCCAATATATTTCCTCATGACCCTATGTAGCCAGCCCTTCCCTGTACCAGACCTTGGCAACCACAGATACCTTTTCAGTCTTTATAATTTTGCTTTTTCCAGAATGTCATATAATTAGAATCATATACTACATAGCATTTAAAGTCTGGTTTCTTTTCACATAGAATAATACATTTGACATTTATTCTGTTGTTTCATATATTAGTAGTTCATTCCTTCTTTATTGTTAAATAGCATTCCATTGTATGCACGTATCACATTTTTTATTCATTCACCTGTTGAAGTACATGGGCTGTTTCCAGTTCAGGGCAATTATGAGTAAAGCCACTATAAATGCTGACTTACAGGCATTTCTGTGAATATAAATTTTATTTCTCTTGGTAATATACCTAAGAATTAAGTTCCTAGGGCAACTAGTGTGTTTCATTTTTTAAGAAACTAGCAAACTATTTTCCAAAGTGGTTGTACAATTTTTCATTTCTGCCAGCAATGACTGTAGCTGTTTCACAATCTTGATTGCATGTGGTATTGTCAGTTATTACTACTGTTATTTATTTTAGCCATTCTAACATCTAAAGTCTATCTTATTTTGCTCTCAATTTTCATTTCCCTAATCACTAATGATGTTGAATGTCTTTCTATGTGCTAGTTTGCCATCCATATGTCTTTGTTGAAATGTCTGTTCAATTATTTTGTTCATTTTTTAATGTTTGTCTATTTTCTTTACTGATTTTTACTCTTTTTATATATTTTGGACATCAGTAACTTATCAGATAAGTGTTCTGAAAACAATTTTATCTGTAAATTTTCTTTTCATTTTTTAAGAGTGTCTTTTGAAAAGCAGAAATTTTTAATTTTTGATAAAGTCCAGTTTAACAAGGTCTTCTTTTTAAAATACTTCTCTAAATTATTTTATATAACTCAAAGTCACAAAAATTTATTTTATGTTTTACTCTAGAAGTTTTATAGTTTTATATTTTGAACCATTATATATATTAGTTAATTTTTATATGTAGTATCAGGTACAAATTATTTTTATACATATGGATGTCCAATTGTTTCAGCATCATTTCTTGAAATGACTGTCCCTTCTCCATTCAATTGGCTTAGAATTTTAGTTAAAATAAAGTCATGTATTCTTGGTCTATTTTGGACTCTTATGTTCTTTTCCATTGATCTATCCTTGCCTTGCTCCGAGCTTAGGAGGAAGCCAGTCAGTCATTCTATCAAGGTGATATTAACTGTCGAAGCTTTTTGTAAATGCCTGTTATCAGGTTGAGAATGTCTCCTTTTATCCCTTGTTTTCTGAGCGTTTTAATGGTGAATTGATATTGAATTTTTCAAATGTTTTTTCTGTACTTACTGAAGTCATCATATGTTCTGCTTTATTTTTTCCCTTCAGTTAAATTCCCTTTACTGAATGCAGAGTTGTCTCATCTATTTCTAGATTCTTCTTAGAATGGTTGACTATCTGGATTTATTTTTACATTTCAAAAAAGGCATCATTTTACAGATTAAAAGTATCTCATGTAATGTGTAACCTAAATATAAGCTGATTTTTTTCAGCCTGTGCGTGCAAGATGAGGTCACAATAAATATATTTGCCTGAATCACAGTAACTAGAAATGACCAACTACCTAAATAGTCACAGTCATAAACTATCTCCACTTAATTTGTTGGAATCTCCAAAGGTAAGTATCACATGGTCTTGGAGGCTAGTCTGACATGCTTGTCACCATACTGTCCATCCAGCTCTTCCTGTCCTGATCCAGTTCACATCCTCAATGTCCTAGTTTGCAACTAGTGTCCAAGTGTAATTTCTCAGCATCGTCCTGGTGTGAGTGATAATAAAGAGGTAAGATGTAGAAGTGGTCCTAACATCACACAGGGGGCCCCTCAGAAGGTCCGGCCTGACCTGGGGGTATGACTGGAGGGAGGACATCACCCACTGTTCTCTGCCTCATACTCCTGGTTCTCCTATTGGCAGGTATTCCTCCTCAGTCATTAACTACCAAATTCCTACATTTAAGAAACTTTAAATGAGCATCAGCTGTGGGCCAGGCACTGTACACAGCACTGGGGATAGAGTTGTAAAGGAGAGAGAGCCTGTCCTTACCAGGCTGACAATCTATCAGAGAAGAAATGCAAATGGTGAATCACAACCATGGAATATGTTAGGAAGAACTTGGAGGTGCTGTGAAGCATGTAAAGATCTAATCCAGGGGTTAAGATTTCTGAAAAACTAAAACTTTTGGTTTCAGTGACTTGTGATTCAATAGCAGCAACCACTGTACTTTTTGGTTGAAATCAGTACAATACTGAGTCGTTAGGCAACAAGAGTTGAAGAGTAGCTGTCGAGTAAGTTTCAAAGTTCTGAGGAGCTCTTACTGGGGAGATTTTATTGGCTAAAATGTAACTACTTCTGTCTGTCTTCTTCAGGCTCCATTCCAGGGCCCCTGCTTCAGTCTTGGAGTTGTTGCTCCTGATTTCACTGGGGAACAAAATTTTTGTTGCATCCACAAAAACACTTGTTCTTACCTAATATGCATGTGCTGAACTCAAATCTGACATTATTTTCTCTCTTTAAGCTACAGGTCTTTTTGCAATTCAAGATTTTAGGTTTTCATCTTATTGTAAAGTTTTCAACATTTAATTTAACATAAAGTAGAATGTCTTCTTGGGCATCATCTTTGTGAAAATATAATAATTTATATAATGCAGTAAATACACTAATACACTAAAACATATAATTACATCAGAATTTGTCTAAAATTTTGAAATAGAACATATTAAAACACTTATTTTCATCACAAATTTGTGCAAAACTTATTTAAAATTTTATTCAAGCAAAAATTTGCATTTTTTAGCTCTTGCATTTATATACTTGTCAAGGACAATCTGGTTTGATGCTCCAGCAGTAGTCTGCCATCATATTTCTGTCCCATCGCCCCTGATAACACTCTTCCATCGCCTTTAGATCTTGATGAAAGCATTCTCCCTGCTCATCACTAAAGCTCCAAGATTTTCAAGAAACTTATCAAGGTGACTGTTCAGGAAGTGAATCTTAACACATAATAAAGTAGAATGTCTTCTTGGGCATCATCTTTGTGAAAATATAATGATTTGAGGTACATCGAATACACCAGCTTTTATCTTCTCAAAAGACAAGGCAGGAAAAGCAGAAATAACATGTTGAAAGCATTCACTTTCTCTATTCAAAGCCTGAACAAACTGCTTCATTAAGCCAAGTTTGATGTGAAGTGGGGGAAAAATGATCCTGTCTCGATTAACTACAGGTTCATTCACAATATTTTGCATCCCTACTTCCAGAGCTTCATGTTTCGGCCACTCCTTCCATGTTCAGTGTTTCTCCCAAGCTCGGCTGTCCCACAAACACAGAAAGCAAGGATACTTTGTGAAACCTCTCTGTTGTCCTAGCAGGAAATTTACTATTTTAAGATCCACACAAATGATCCAGTTATGCTCCTCATACTTCAGTAAGTCAAGAACTATTTTTATGTCATTATAATCTTCTCGCAGATGCATTGAATAACCAATTGGAACTGCTGCATAAACATTACCGTTGTGTAGAACACATTTCAGACTCTGTTTAGAGCTGTCAAGAAATAGCCACCATTCTGTTGGACTATAAGTGGTAACACCTAGCTGGCTGGGAAGACTACAGATATCATAACAGTAAATAGCCTGACCTGTGGTGGCGCAGTGGATAAAGCATCGACCTGGGAACACTGAGGTCGCCAGTTCAAAACCCTGCACTGGTCTGGTCAAGGCACATATGGGAGTTGATGCTTCCAGCTCCTCCCCCCTTTCTCTCTTTCTCATTCTCTCTCTCACTCTGTGTCTCCTCTCTAAAATGAATAAAAAATAAAAAATAACAGTAAACAAAGTGTTTGTCTTCAGGAAAAAAGTCCACAAAAATTTGTTTACACTTACTGAAATCAGATACTTTAGCTGACTGGTGAAGTATATTCTTTTCTTAAAGTCTGGAGGCTAATAACTCAGCTGCTTTCTTTGATAGGCCCAAATCTCTTACTAAGTCATTCAATTCGGGTTGGCTAAACTGCTGAGCGGTTATTGCAGTGGTTTTTAACCTGGGTTATATCGAACCCAAGGGGTTCGATGAGTCGGTCTCAGGGGTTCGGAGAAGCCTCTGCCGCGGAGGTAAAGACACAAAGGTGTAAAGTCGTGATGACACGCCCCACTTGGCCATCCTTTGCTGCAGAGGATCACGTTACATTGCTTGGCCAACCAGTGCTGCGGGGAATTTGCTGCATGCAGTAGTCAAGGGCTGTCATAGTTGTATGTTGTGTGGTTCCTTTCTTAATATTTTAATCCATACTAAATATGTTGATCAAAAAAAGAAAGTGGTTGGACGAATATGTACAACATGGATTCACATGTATCACAGAACGGGATGGGAGTCAGCATCCTATCTGCATGATATGCAATGCCAAGTTGAGCAACTCTAGTCTCCCACTGGCAAAACTAAATTTGGAAAAAAAAATCATATTTTATTTATCGCTAAAGAAGGGTTCGATGAATGCGCATATGAAACTGGTGGGTTCAGTACCTCAAAAAAGTTTAAGCACCACTGAGTTAATGACTGCTTGGCATCAGAAGAAGACCCTTCAGATTCTACAACTATTTCCTCATGCATCTTATCAAAATACACATGATCACCATGTTCACTTTCTTCGTCCTTAGTAGAAATAAAACCATTGAAAACTGGAACCGGGAGTGTCTCAGAGTGTGGGATATGTCGTATTGCTGAAGGAATATTAGGATATGCGATCATATGCCGTTTTTTCTTGCCAATGACCTTTGTATGGATCAGACAGAAATAACAGTCCCTGCTGTAGTCCTTAGGTTTATGCCAAACCATGGGAATGCCAAAAGGCATTCCTTTGTGTTTTCCTTTTGTCCAGTCACGAAGCATTTCCTCACAATTATGACACACAATATGAGGAGCCCAATTCTTGTCTTGATGGCCAAGGGGAACTTGATAATAGGCAATATATGCATGCTTCACAAATGATGAAATATTGCACCTTTGACATTGAAGTGTGTAACAGCCACATATATAACAGAAGGTGTCAGGACTATTCTTACATTTACACCTACTCAAAGAAGCCATAATTTAATCTTAAAACAAAATAAGAAGGTGTTTTTTATAAAATAATTTTCTTTTACATTTAAGAACAACTACAATTATGTAAAAGTGATGTTTGTAAAACATTAATTGCCTTGTGGTTATGTTCAATCCAAGAGTCGTTGCCCTTTAATTCCAATTTAAAAACCAATGCATGCCATTAACTGTAACAAAATAAATTAAAATTGCAGAAAAACTAGAGCATGCACCAAGGCACAGATTTCAGATTTGGAATCAGCGATGCAGAAATATATAGAAAAAGTTCTAAAACCTCATGCAACATAAAATGGAAAAAAAATTGTTTGTCAATTTAATTATTTCCTTCTATAGCTAGGCTTAAACCCTGAGATGACATCAGTTCCTGATACAACTACATTTTTACCTTAGAGTCATTTCAATAGTAAATATTTGTTTAGTGTTTATCTTCTCAACTAGGTTGTACAATCCCTAGAGGCAGAGAGCATGCCTCTTCTTCACCACTGACATCCAAGCTGAGCAGTGTGCTTCTCAGATAAAGATTTGTGGGAATGAATGACTTAAGTGAGAGTATACCTGAAGATAGGACTGGTGATGGCAGTGAGGAAGGAGAGATACTCAAATTTTAAAAAAGCCATGGAGTGATGTCTCCAGCAAGGATTCTATAGGAGGGTCTTGGTAGAACAGGCAAAGCTCCCAGATTTCCCTGGGAGCACATCTACTCTCAGGCTGACCTATTGCACCAGCAAAGTGGTGGCTTCCTTCACTTCTGGTTCCTCTTTAGCTTCACCAGTAGTTTAGCATGTTCTGAGACAATCACCAGTGAGTCTATGGCTGCTCTAAGTGTGGCAGCTAGGCTGAAACTAAAATATATCCAGAGGGGAACTGGGATCTTATTTTTAAGCAGAGAGGACATGGAAACTGTCAGACACTCTGTTCTCTATGTCCAGAACTGATATGTGTGTTACTACGCATCTCTTTATTTTTTTTTATTTTTTTTATTGTATTTTTTCTGACATGAAAAGCGGAGAGGCAGAGAGACAGATTCCCGCATGCGCCCTACCGGATCCACCTGGTATGCCCACCAGGAGGTGATGCTCGGCCCCTCCGGGGTGTTGCTCCTCTGCGACTGGAGCCATTCTGGTGCCTGAGGCAGAGGCCATGGAGCCATCCTCAACGCCTGGGCCAACTTTGCTCCAGTGGAGCCTTGGCTGCGGGAGGGGAAGAGATAAACAGAGAGAAAGTGGAGGGGGAACGGTGGAGAAGTAGATGGGCGCTTCTCCTGTGTTCCCTGGCCAGGAATCAAACCCAGGACTTCCACACTCTGGGCCGATGCTCTACTGCTGAGCTAGCCAGCCAGCCAGGGTCCTACGCATATCTGGAAAGAACTTTTGGAATCACTGATTCAAAATAATTAAATTGCAGATTGGAAAGAAAAGAGAAATTGTGGCCATTACTATTAATTTAGTATTTAAAAACAGATCAACAGTCCTTTAGGCTTATAGCATATCAGAAACTTTAGCTGTAATGAAGTTTTATTTAGAATAATTTAATTGAACTTAATTAAATATGTGGATGTTAAAGTCTTGATGATCTTATTTTGGTAAATATAGTGTAATATATTTTATTACCATTGTTTGAGATAAAATTTGATCATAAATACATCTATAATATCACAATAAAAGAAGGTGGAGAAAATAGTATTCAGTTCACATAAAGCTTAGCCATTATGAGGTCAAATGAAGCTCACAAATCTCCTTCACTGTCATGTTCACAATTATCAACCATGTTTGCAAAATGGTTCATTATTTGCACAATGTTTCTTTTAACTCTTCCAAGCACATGAACCATTTACTTCTATCAACTTCTATGGCATTAGAATCAATAGGACACAGTCAGGAAGTTTCTTCCACAGTCAGGAAGAAATGGATACATGGAGCCACAATAAAAAAGACAATTATTTTCTCCCCATCTTCCTCTTATTCCTCCTTATAGTCTCTGTCTTCTTACTAATATTAATTGTAAACTTCTCATGGCTAGAGTTGACGTCCTTTCTCCACTCTCATTTCTCTGCTGCTCCCCATGCTGCCGCTTGGGCACCATGATTTTCTCCTAGGAATTTTTCTGCCTTAGACAGAAACTGACTTCAAATCCTCATCCCTTAGCTCATATCGCACTCCCACAGGACAATGATCTTGACTAGCTGTCACTTCCAGAGAATATCTGGAGGCTCCAACTTTCTTTGGGATCTGAAGTGCCATAGGGCTGTGACCTCCAAAAGCTGGACTCTTAGGCTTGAGGTCCTTGTGCACCCATCTATGATAGCACTTATTTCAACAAATCCAAGGCATTTTCTCATCTAAGTGATGGTCCGTTTAGTCTGTGAGGTACTCAAGGGAAGAAATATATCGTATGTATCTCTATATCAGTAACTCCATGGAGTAAAAGAGCCTAGGTTGAAACATGAACATGAATGAATGAATAAAAGTGAAGAAGTAGATTCAAAGCAGACTTGAGTGGGAAGTACTTGGCAGTCACAAGGATATCCGTATTAGAACTTCAGGATCCTGCCCATGAGGACACTGGAGGCACGCAACTAAGAAGTGTGTGGCTCTGTCACCTGCACCTGCTTGTGAAAGCAGCAGCATGCTCGGGCCATGTGTCAAAAATCCAGCTCCCAGGAAAGTATTTGAGCCAAGCTGAACCAAGGCATGGCAGCTGAGAGAAGGAAGGAAGGAAGGAAGGAAAGAAGGAAGGAAGGAAGGAAGGAAGGAAGGAAGGGGAGTGTCAGGCTCCCAGGAAGAGTCAGGGAAGTTATGTAGACAGTCAGACAGTCATCATGCTTTCTGGTTGAACCTCATTAGTTGGACATTAAGCAATTGCTCAGGAAAAAGGTTGGAATCCTAATCCTGGGGGTGTGCCAGGCTGTAACCTCCCCATGCTTGTGAAAGCAGCAGCATGCTCAGGCCACATGTCACCAACCCAGCACAGGATAAAAGGGCCCCTGCCCTGGGCTCCCCATCCACAGCCTCCTCAGGAACAGCCTTCTCCTGCTGCCTCTACACCCGGTGAGTGTCTGGAAAGGGACGGGACCTTGGCTGAGACTGTTGGGAAGACGGGATCACATCTGAATGGAAGCAGCAGGAAGAGGCCCACAGTGGGCAACAGTGGGGGGGGGCACCAGGCACCTGTCAGGGGGTTGTGATTCCCAAAAGTCACAGGTCCTCAGGATTCCTTTGCATCTTGTTTTGAGTGTGCTGTCAGGGATGCTCATGGCTCCATCTGGCATCTATAAAGATGCTTTATTCAAACTCATGTGTCGTCTCCATGTTTCCATTTCTTTCTCACAGAGTTTGTCTTAGAAAGCAGCTTGGTCATGGAGGACAAGTGTTTGACACAACCTGTAGGGCGGGGATATTGAAACTTCTGAAGCTTCTGTGCTCTAAGTGTGTCGTTTATTTGTTGAAGGTCAAATTCCTGCCAAGATGTCCTGCCAGCAGAACCAGCAGCAGTGCCAGCCTCCTCCCAAGTGCCTCACTCCCAAATGCCCCCCAAAGAGCCCAGCACAGTGCTCACCACCAGCCCCATCTGGCTGTGCTCTGAGCTCGGGGGGCCACTGTGGCCCCAGCTCTGAGGGTGGCTGCTGCCTGAGTCACCACAGGCACCGCAGGTCCCACCACTGTCGGCGCCAGAGCTCCGACTCCTGCGACAGTGGCAGTGGTCAGCATTCTGGGGGCTCTGACTGTGGCCACAGCTCTGGGGGCTGCTGTTGACCTGGACTCTGGTGCTGAGATAGTGACTTCAGAAGACAGAAGAAACCAAAGGGCCAGGGGAAAATTTCAACTGGACACAGCTTTTTCCAGACATCTAATTCTAATATTCCCAGGCTGGTTTACTAAAATGTTATTGGGGAGGAGGTGCACACTCCCCAGAAGATGCTACACATTTATGTTCCAAGCCCATGGATGGCCCCTCCTCTCTGCCTCTTAGTGTTATCACCTGTGTCTGGCCAGGTAGGAAAATAAAGCCTGTTCTCTCCACCTGCTTCTCACTTATTTTTTTACTTCTCCTCCTAGGGCTTCTCAGGGCCCTCCCTCCTTCAGCTCCTGAAGGTCCAGCATCCCAACACCTGTAAATATTCCTGGCATAAGGCTGGAACATGAATAGGTTTAATTTTTCTCATAGGGAGAGGTCCTGAGGAGATTTGAGTGTTGGAGGGGGGGAAGTTTGGAGAGTGGTTGCTGAGAACACTCAGCAAAGGGCTGGCTTTTTTTTTGTGTCATATGGTAGAAAGGGACACTCTGGCATTGGATCCTGTTTATGTTGAGGGTGGTAGAGAGAACCAGAAATTGAGGAGAATGAGACCAAAGAGGATGGAGGGTTTGGAGGCAGAAAGAAGATCTAAGAGAAGAAGGTGAGCTGCAAAGTTAGTAAACTCTGAAGAACCTGGAACTGAGGATCTCCCTGGAGAGAATGTTCAGCCAAGCAAGACTCTGAGAAAACTGAGAAAAAATAGAAAGTGGGAAATGTATCGGTGGGGGGTACAGCTTGAAAACCTATACATTTTTTTTCAGGAGATTTGAAACAGAATGAAACTCAGAGATTTGAGACAGAATGAAAATCATTTTGACTTTTTTTTTGCTGTTGAATAATATTTTTTAATCTCAAAAATATTGAGACACAGCCATGTTAATTACATTGGGTCCCAACTGAGAGCACTCCTGCCCCAATAATCACCAACTCTCCAAACTGAAATGGCCCCTCTTGGAGGGAACCCAGAATGCTGTTTCCCCTGGATCACTAGATTTTTAAAATACTGTGCAGGAGCTCAAGGGTCTGTAACAGCTATGCTATCACAATTCTTAAAATAACATTAGAAAGATGAAAAGATATATCACTGCAGCTACAGTAAAAGTTGAAATTTTTGAGAGACATCAGAGTTTGAGCATGGGAACTCTAGACAGAGGATAAAACCTGTGTGATACTTTAGGGCTTTATCTAAAAGAAAATAGGTGGGGTTTTTTTTTGTCATTTTATTTTTTTTAAAGTGGTAAACTGGACATTAGTTTTGCTCCAATATTCTTGGACACACAATATTTAAAGAAATTGGAATAAGAAGTGTCAAAATAAATCCTGATTGGAGGTCAAAGCCCAATCTTTTTCACCAGTGAAATCACCTACCTTCCTGAGATGAGGTTCCCTGAGGAAGCCACAGATGTGGGGCTTACAGTCAGGCAGGTTTTGGAGTCAGCATGATAGTATGCGTTACTTAAAAATTAGTTTTTATAATTTGTCCTTTAATATGAAAGGCTTGGGGTTCATAAGCTTATAGGTCAAATTTAAGCTTCTAATCACAAAGCATCATCAGCATTCATGCTATTGGTAAAGCCTAAGATACCAGGACAGTCACAAAAGTTCCGAAGTAGTTAGGTATAGTTCTGACACTAAACACGGTTCCCAGCAGGTGAGGTCCCAGTGGGTGAAGAAAAAATTGATTCTCTGGTTTTGACTAGGAGCCACCCTAGGATCATCAGTTCTTTTTTCAGTTATTCATAACACTCATGTTTGTTGAGTACATGTTGTGTGCCAAGTGCCATTCTAAGTGGCAGAGGTACAAGGGGAACTGAACCAAGATTTTACTCACTTGGAACAGACATACAAGCGGGCAATTTCCAGGCAGAGACTAACATTTGCTTGCTCTGCATTTGGTTGTTCTGAGGTCTGAATATTTATATCCCCCATCCCAAATCTGTATGTTGAAATCCTAAGCCCCCAAGGGGATGATATTAGAAAGTGGGGTTTTTGGGAGTTGATCAAATCATGACGTAGAGCCCTTGGGAATAGGATTAATCCCCACATAAAAGCAACCCCAGAAAGATCCCTTTTATCATGTGAGGTTACAAAAAAAGTGACTGCCATGTAGGAAAAAGGCCCTCACCAGACTCTGAATCAGCTGGCACCTGATGTTGGGCTTCTCAGCCTCCAGAACTGTGAGAGATAAACTTCTGTTGTTTTAAGTGGCCTGAATGGACAAGGTGAATTCTCATCACGTAGTGTGTGGTGGGTACAAGTGTAGGTAGGATAAACCCAGCTTGAATAAAATTTAAAACATGAAAAAGGTTGACTTTGTTGGGATTAGCAAAAGAATCTAATGATTATTAGCTCTTTAGCAAAACCAACAACTTTAGAGGAAAGAAGGCAAACTGTTAATGAGAGAAAATTAGTGGATGTCCTGGTTACTATTGTTACAAAGCAAATCAGCTTGTGATTTAGTGATGTAAATAACTATTTTAGTTTTCTCACAATTTTTAACTCAGAAATTCAGGAAGGGCTCAGGTGGGCAATACTTGTTTGGGTCTTTCATGCATTTGCAATCAGATATCAACTGGAGCTGCAGGCACCTGAATGTTTGGCCTGGGCATCCGAGAAGACTCACTGAGTTGGTGATAGCTGATGCTGGCTGTCAGCCAAACACTACAGCTGCACCTACACCTGGTATCACTGGAATGATGGTCTCACGGTAACCCTGAGACTTTTTATAGGGTGCCGGATTCCCCTAGAGATGTCTAAGAGGATAAGTTGGGATCTCTCTGGCTTTTGTGACCTAGCCTCAGAAATCACATAGCATCATTTCTACCATATTCTATAGGTCAAGCAGTCACAGGCCTGCAGATTCAAGAGGAGGGAACATAGCCCACCATTTCTCAATGAGAGGCATGTCAAAGAATTTTGAGGCATGTTTTATAACCATCGTGATGGCAATATTGACTACTATTGTCATCCTCTTTCCAGTTCACACTACTTATTCCTGAAGCCCTGGTATAAATTCATTTTCTCACAGTGTTTTGAAAAGACTCAGATTTTGGCCATGATTATCATATTTCAAGGTTTGAAGAGAATGGCTGCTACTATTGTCTTCAGGTAACTAGAATGTTCAAAGTTGTTATTGCAATAATAGTATCTTGTCAAAGATATCAGTTATTTATGTGTCATATTAAATTTTTATATCATTTTAAAAAGTGAAATAAAATGTAAGGGTTTAAAAATATTATACAGCTTATACATGTCTACTAGAAACACTGGTGAAATTAAGCCTGTCACCATTATTATATTATTATTACTCCAATCCCCAGAGAACAGGCCTGTGTTGTATGTGACAGGGGTCATGGACCAGAAGAGGGAGAAAGTAAGGTTTCTGTCTACTCAAAGAGTGTCTCTTGGAAACTGAATTGGGTGAAAAGTCATGAATTGTCAGGGAAAGGCTTGATGTGTTTTGACCCTGATGTGAGCAGGTTCTGTAGTCACTGGGCATCTTTGCTGCCCCTCATCCCCCTCCTCCTGCCATGAGCACTGCTCCTGTGGCACTGACCCAAGCTCTCCATCCTGCACCTTCTCAGAACCCTCATTCAGCAAGCTTTCCCAACCTGTCTCTCACCAGTGCCCCAATTTCAGATTCTTCACTTTTATGCTCTACAGCTTCTTCTCTCTTTCAATCTTCCTTTGATGGCTGGCTTAATATTCTCTTCTGTCCTCCCTAGTCTTGTGCTTCTTTGTTCACTTCTGATTTTCTGTTCCTCTCACCCCTGTCATTCAGTTGGGGAGCTCTGAGCAATGTTCCTACAAGAACTTCAGGAGCAGACCCTGGGGATTCCAATAGCAGATCATACCCTACCTCATTTCACACAGAAAAACTCAAGACACACCAATTTGTCCCACTGATATCTTTCCTTACCCCATCTCCATTTAACATACAATGCTGCTCAGGCTCCTTGTAAGTTGAGTACGAGCTGCTATATTTTGCTCCTTAGACAGGGTTCTACACCCAGTGCTGGGCAGTCTAGGTGGGGCAAAGCCACAGACATACAAGACAAATATTGCAATAAGAAATAAAAGCTTATTATTATTATTATTATTATTTTACAGGAACATATAGAAAGAGAGGGAAAATATTGAGCTCCTGGAGAGCATCAGGGTAAACCCTCTGAGGAGCACTTGGAAATCTCCAAGGATTATCTCAACAGAAAATGGAGGGGATGGACACAAGATTTCAAATGCCTTTACTTAATGTCATGACCCAGATCAACAACAGTCTCCAGAGCTGTAGTAACAGCCGGAGTCTCTGGTTTGCTGACCACTGCCACTGTGACAGGAGTAAGAGCTCTGGGGCCAACATCAGTGGGACCTGCGATACCTAGGTGGCTCAGGCAGCAGCTGTCCTTAGAGCAGGGGCCACAGCCATCCTTGGAGCTAAAAGCACAGCCAGAGGGGGATGAGAGTGAGCACTGTGCTGGGCTCTTTGGGGGGCACTTCAGGAAGGGGTTTTTGGGAAGGAGCTGGCACTGCTTGCTGGTTCCTCTGGCAGGGCATCTAGGCAGGAGGTAAATGAGCCTGGGAAAAATAAAAGAACAAAGTTGATGTCACTGCAGAGGTTTCAGGCCAATGAATTCTCATTTAATTGTAGATCCTTTCCCCCTCAGATCAGTTGCTCCTCAAGTCAAGATAAGAAGAGAAAAGGAAATGAATTTGGAGTTAAATTAGCTGGGTAAGCTATCCTTTCTTTTGCTCTCTCTCCTGCCAGGAAAGAGAGGTGACAGACTTGTAGGCCAGTCCCCAGGGCCCTGCACACAGCTCCACAGCGGGCCTCTCACACAGATGCAGCATGAAGGGCACCCCTGTGGATATTCAGTACATATAACCCACAACTGTCCCACCACTTTCCAGGGCTTCTTATCTCTGTGGACACACGAGATAAAGAAAAAAATCACTGAGGATACAGGTACATATCTGGGAACACTAGAAAGGAAGAGATCTTGAGGTCTGCTGCATTGCAGAACCCTTGTATGGCTGGCTGAGGACTGCTCTTCCTCGTAATCCTGCCCTTCTCCTACCCCTGCTGCCCACTGTGGGCCTCTTTCTGCTATCTCCTTCCCTTCTTTTTAATCGCCTCTCCTTGCTGAAACACAGGCATGTCTGCTCAACCACTTCAATTCAGGATCTCTCCCCAACTGGACACTCACTTGATTCTGTGGAGGGCAGAGATTATGGGCTTGAGCAATTATGGATCCAGTATCCCAGGACCTGAGCCCTTTTACCCTGAGTGTTCTGATACACAGCCCAAGTATGTGTACTAATTCTCAACACAAAGTGACAATACCACACACTTCCAGGACCAGGCTTTCAACATTTACTAGGCACATAATTTTTTTTATTAATTTTAATGGGGTGACACCAATAAATCAGGGTACATATGTTCAAAGAAAACATCTCTAGGTTATCTTATCATTCAATTATGTTGCATACCCATCACCCAAAGTCAAATTGTCCTCTGTCACCTTCTATCTGGTTTTCCATGTGCCCTTCCCCTCCTCCCTATCCCACCCTCTCCTCCCTCCCCGTACCCCGTAACCACCACACTCTTGTCCATGTCTCATACACCATAGCACTGTTCGAAAAGAAGAAATGCGCCCCCATGTTTGTGGCAGCATTGTTCACAATAGCGAAGATCTGGAAACAGCCCAAGTGTCCATCAGAGGATGAGTGGATTAAAAAGCTTTGGTACATATATACTATGGAATACTACTCAGCCATAAGAAATGATGACATCGGATCATTTACAACAAAATGGATGGACCTTGATAACATAATACGAAGTGAAATAAGTAAATCAGAAAAAAACTGAGAACAGCATGATTTCATACATAGGTGGGACATAAAAGTGAGACTAGGCCCACAATTTGAGGAATGACAAAAAGGAAGCAGGAAATCTCCATGAGAATCTGCAACCCATGGCATAGGCCCACTGGGCAACATTTCCATTTTTATTTATTCTTTTAGTTCATATGCCTTGCTCTCAAGATATATCCTTTGTGGACACTGGTAATAAGAGGACAAGTAGAACCGCCCTTGACTAGCATCTCAAAAAGACTGATGGACAACTGAATAATTAAGTAGACTCTATATGCTAAGTGATGTAATACAAGTGTGTACAAAGGCACTGGACCTGGGGCCCCTCTGGGCGTCAGCCCCCTGCTCTGTAGATTCTCCCATGGGGATGAAATAGTAGCCTCTGTTTTAGGGGTGTTGATTAAGCTGAGCTAACTGGAATGTGGAAATGAGTGAGTAAGGAATGAAAGAATAGAGATGTGTTCATGGCTTGACTGGCAACATCTGTAAGACAACCTCATGGCATCTGGAAAGCAGTATGGTTCTGGATGAGAGGGGGTAGGGTCAAAGTATGTCTTGGTGGAGTCAGAGCAGATGATGTCAAAATGTTACTGGAGGAACTAGGCTCTTCCACAGTATTGCAGGAAATGAATTTCAGGGACACAAACATAGGAGGATTTGGGTTATAGTGTCAAGCTTTATTGGAATGTAAGCAAAGAGAGGGCTTAGGTATTGTCTCACTCACAACCAGGTAGCTCAGCTCTGTCTCATTGCAGAGGAACACTAGCTTCCAGGGCTACAGATTGCACCTGCACCAATCAGGTCCAGGAGGGCCAGGACCTAGAGATGCAGAACTTCTCTGTGTCTCATTTCCCCATTGGCTGTGCTCTGGCCATGTGGCTGCTAGAGAGAGAGAGAGAGAGAGAGAGAGAGAGAGGAGAGAGGCTGGTTTGGAAGAGAGAGGCTTTCTTTCAATCTATACAATCTTTTTCCTAGATCTTCTGGTGTTAGTGCCCTTGTCCTATCTGATCCTTTTCCCAGGCTAGACTCCTCCTTTTTATGGTCACCATTTTGGTCCCTACTGTGCATGCCTCATGGTTCTGCTTCTCATCTGTTCTCATCTAACTTCTATTGCTCATGTGCCCAGCTAAGAAGTTTTCCTCTCACTGTTTATTCAATCTCTCAAACTTTTACTCTTGGGGGAGGGGCAGCTGGTTGTTCCCTGGGGAGATTGGAAAGCCCATCTTTCCTGCCTACTCACTAATCCTTTTGGTGAAGTGATGTGGCTAATCCCTGTAGTGTCTGTGAAGCTGTCATTTTTTAGGTAATCTAGTTTAATTAGATGTCTCTCTTCTTCTTTATTAATATCAAACTAGCTGCTTACTGTAACAAAAATATGATCTCTATTTATGGGGCTAACAGAAATCGTAACTAATGGAAAACAAAGGGCATCTGTTTGTGACTGTGGGATGTATGAAGCTGAATCTAATTCTATTAATTAATAATCAATAAATATTTTGTTAATATTGTTGATAATGACAAGGTTGATGGGGTTGTATGCATTTCAGTAAATGAATAACTATGATAATGCTTGTGTCTTGTATGTGGTGAATTCAAATAATTTTAATATTATTTCCCATTTTGTTTTAATTATAATGTAGTGGTTCTTAACCTGGGTTCTATCGAACCCTAGGGGTTTGATGAGTCGGTCTCAGGGGTTCGGAGAAGCCTCTGCCGTGGAGGCCAGAATAAAGTAATACCGTAATTTGTTGTGAGTTCATGCACTTTGTTGGTTTTGTTCTTTGAGCAAGGTGATGTTCATGCACGGCTCATTTTGTGCACCAGTAATAAAACATATACCTATGTCTTGAATTTGGGAAAAAAAATCATATTTTATTTATCACTAAAGAAGGGTTCGGTGAATGCGCATATGAAACTGGTGGGTTCAGTACCTCAAAAAAGGTTAAGAACCACTGTTATAATGTTAATGATAAATTCATCATTGAATTCTTCTATAGTAATATAGTACAATATGTTATAATATCCAAAGAAAAACCACTGTCACAAATTAAAAATAAATCTTTACCATACTATATGTTTCTCTTTTTTTAAATTTTTTGACAGAGACAGAGAGAGAATCAGAGAGAGGACAGATAGAGACAGAAGAAGGGAGAGAGATGAGAAGCATCAATTCTTTGTTGCGGCACCTTAGTTGTTCATTGACTGCTTTCTCATATGTGCCTTGACCCCAGGGGGCTCTAGCAGAGTGAGTGACTCCTTGCTCAAGCCAGTGACCTTGGGCTCAAGCCAGTGACCTTGGGCTTCAAGCCAGGGACCCTGCACTCAAGCCAGTGAGCCCATGCTCAAGCCGCTGACCTTAGGGTTTCAAACCTGGGTTCCCTGTATCCCAGTCCAATGCTCTATCCACTGCACCACTGTGCCACTGCCTGGTAAGGCCATACTATATGTTTCTAAAGAAAGTGGTCATATTTAAGATGCTATTATAAATTTAAGTTAGATCATAGTCCTTTTTGTTTGAACAGGTTTTATTACACTGAAGAAATGGGGCTCAGTCTTTTCTGGCTGAAGCCTTCCTCATGGCTACAAGGGCATTGCTCTGTTCCTCTCTCTTCCTTTTGTCATAGATATGGGTCCCCATTCTTTTCTTGATGAATTGCAGGACCCCTTTTATCCTTGGAGACCTTGAGCAACTCCAATGATGTGCCGCTCACAGAGCAAAGCAGTACGCCTCTTGGGTCAAGATCCTTATGAACTTGGTGCACTTGGTGAGGCGCCCTCTGCTGGGGCTGTGCCTCAGCTTGCTCATGTTCTTGGTTGCCTTGTTTCCTTTGTTGAGGTCCATGGCCATGGGGCATGGCCCTGGCTGCTGTTTTTCAGTGACTGCGTGGTAGAAGGGCTATCTGATAATTTATTTTTTTAAAGAAAACATTATTATGATCAGAGTATATACAAAAGTCTGTTGGATCAGATATTTGTTCTTTGGCACAAGATATATTGTGGGAAGATGTTAGTTTCTACTTCCCTTCTGTCATTCCACATGATATCCACATTTATGATATCATGAGTTCTTTGAAGGAACTCTGTAGATTTGTGAAGGGAGAAATTTTGGGTGGTGAGCTGGTGAAAGGCTGGGTCAAGCATGCATGTTCTCATGAACATACTCTTTCCTGTCTGCAGATTGGGCTCCCAGGGTGTTGTATTCTGAGTTAGCCTCAGAGCTACTCTGGAAGCACATTGCCCTGACCAAGTACCCACACCAACTCTCTGCCCTCCCATGGGGGGACTGTAATAAAAACAGACTATTGCAAAGGATGGAAACGGGCAGTTGTGAAGTGTCAGATTGGATGGTGTGGCTGAGGAGAGAAGAGAGTGGAAGAAAACATAGTTCTGTTCACGCTGCCCTCCAACTTTGCTGGTGAAGCTGGGCATGAAAGAGTGGCAGAGTGGCGAGCTGGCCCTCAGGAAACAGTGCTGTCAGGAAACCCTGGGCCTTCTGCCAGACCTGTCCTTGTCCGTGTCCCTGTCTTACCTTACATAGATCTGAGATTTGGCCTGAGCCATCACCTGCTTTCTGTTCTAGAATTCTTTTTTACTCAGTTATTCCTGTATTTCTTTTTTGTAAAACTATTTGTTGGGCATTCTTTATAGGCAAGACACCATACTTAACATTAAGGATCTGATAGTGCTGGGGAGAGACACAGGCTGTCTTCAGAAAGCCTAGAAACTAGGAAGCAGAACAAGCATCAAACAACAGTGAGGAACACTCCCGAGGGGAAATGCAGATCCTTTGTGGGGAAGGGGTGGCTAACCTAGCCTGGAGCTCAGCTAGCTCTATGGGTAGGCACTTTATTGTTATCATTTGTAGTTTTTCAGAAATAAACACAGGCCACTTTCAGTCCAAACTGAGGCAGCCTTTGGGTCTTTGACAGGCAAGAAACAGGGCATAATACAAACCACATAAATTGGTCAAGAACCAAAGGATTGAAACACCTCAGAGACACTCAGAGAAGTTGCTCCTTTGGAAAAACAAAATGAATTTCTGGGTCAACCCCTAATTTTGTCTTTGGTTCCCTGTGTCGATGTTTTTATGCCAGTTGTCTCTCATCTTTTCATCAGGAGAAGATGAATCATAATCTCCACTTTAGAGCCCATCCTTTTGGTCATCAGAGTCAGAGACTGACAGGCAGGCAGATGTCCTGTGTGGACAGAGAGTGACATCAATCAATCAGTTGCTTCTAGAGCATGAGGACAACTCAGGCTGGGAAACACATGAGGACTCATCCTTAATGTTCCTGAAAGCCTGGTGTTCCTGGGTTCCTGTGGCAGCATAGTGAATACTGAACCTTATATAGCTGATTGAACCTTTGGAAAAGTTAGTCGTCTGGTTATGCTGACTCGTATAACAGGAAATGCAACGCACAATTGTAGATTCTTTTTTTTCTATCTTTCTTTCTTCCTTCCTTTCTTTCTTTTTCTTTCTTCTTTCTTTCTTTACTTCTTTCTTCTTATGCTCCTTCCAGCCACCATGGCATCTTTATTGAATGGAATATTAAATTAGAGGCAAAGAGCAAGCATTGCAGATTTAAGCCCAGGAAGTACATTTTGACCAAGATGCCTCAGTGACAAACTAAATAATTAATCAAAGACTGTACATACAGACCCATGAGAAAATCTTTTTTCTTAATCAACCAATCCCTTCCTAGTTCAGGTTTTCACCACCAAGACCATATACATCTCATGAAATGCAGTTAAAACATTTATAAACATGGTGGAATGAGGGAACCTGGAGATCTGCCCTGACTTCCAATTTAAGGATGCTTTCCTCTGGGTTTTTTTCTGGGTCCTAATTACCTTATTTAAGTACAGGTCTATTTCTACTGAGAACTTTGCTGATTGAATCAAGTTCAAATGGAGCTTTTGAAGGCATATATACTGTTTTATAAAGGTTTTGGCTAGATCCCCAAAGCTGAACATAATAGGAGCCAAAATGCCTCTCTTTCCAAAAACAGTATATACAGGTGTAGCCTCCAAAAGACTCACCTTCATGTCCCCATCTCCCACCTGCATTCTAGCTTATGTAAAGGGGAGAATAGGAATAGGGAAACATTGTAGTGTAGTGGGTCATTATTTTAGGAGAAAATCCTGTGGCATTTTTCTTCTCTCTCCCCACAGGGCAAAAGAGCAGGGTCTTTCCCTCATACAGCCAAGTGAAGAGATTCTAAGAGGACCACTCATTGAAGTTAGAGGAGTCTGCAAGAAAGAGAGATTAACATTTCAGTCCGTGCTTAGACTCCGGGATTGTGTTCTCTGTACCTAGTGTGGTGGAAGGGAAGGATGGGAACTGCAGAGAAAACCAATGGCATGAGGCCAGCCTGCATGCTTTCTGTTTGGTGGAACAACTAGAAACAAAGAGAGGCAACCAGTCTTGAGCTGTGTGCCAATGCTCTGCTCAGGAGGGCTTATGACCAAGGGCTGCCTGTAGCAAGCGGCTGGGTAGGACATTAAATTTGAGTCATCATTGGGGCTCCCATTTTTGCAACAATTTTGTTTCCTTTCAGAACTCAATCTTGTGTGTGTCATGGTCATCTCCCCTGGTGCCTTTCCCTTTGAACTATCCAGCAATGGCACCTGGAATCCAAGTCCCCTCCGACCTTTCTCAGGCTTCCTTCCTTTCCTCCCACACTGCTGGGGTATGTCCGCACTGCCAGGGCCAGGCCCATCTTAGTCTTAAACTCGGGCATGATGGGGCAGCAGCCTCATTGTCCCAGGATTTTATTTCTGCTGGAGGGCCTTTTCTCCTGGTCAGATTAGGGTTTCTGTCCTCTCTGCCCAGGATCACACAGGTGTGGCAGATGGGTCTGAGGGTGTGTGGGCGGGGTCAGACCCAGGCCTCAGAGGTTTCTATGTTTGTTTGTTTTTTCTCTTGGTATGCCATTTTTTATTACAATGTACTTGAGATATCATTCATATACTCACAGTTCACTCACTGAAGTATACACTGATTTTCAATATATTAACATTTTCACCATATATTGATCTATATTCAGTATATAGAGAATATTTTCTCAATAATATATATTTAGTTTTTAATATATTCAAAGAATTATTCAACTTTAGAACATTTCTGGGTCCTGTGTGGTTGGCTCAGTGGTAGAACATCACCCAGCATGTGGATGTCCTGGGTTCGATTCCCAGCCAGGGCACACAAGAGAAGTGACCATCTGCTTCTCCACTCCTTCCCCTTTTCTCTCTCTCTCTTCCACTCTTGCAACCATGGCTCGATTGGCTTGAGTGAGTTAGCACCAGGCACTGAGGATGGTTCCATGGCCTCTGCCTCAGGCACTAAAAATGGCACCAGTTGCAACAGAGCAACACCCCAGATGGCAGAGCATCCCCCTAGCGGCCTTGCCAGATGAAACCTGGTCAGGGTGCATGCGGGAGTCTGTCTCTCTGCCTCTTCTCTGCTCACTAAAATGAAATAAATAAATAAATAAGAACATTTTCATCACTGCAAAGAAAGCTCCATACCCATTGGCAGTCACTCCCCATTTCCTCCAAAACCCCTAGCCCTAGACCACCACATGTTTACGTCCAGTCTCTATCAATTCACCTATTTTGGACACTTCATATAAGTGGAATAATACAGTAGGTGGTTTTTTGTATCTCGATTCTTTTATTTTCTTTGAAATTAAATTTCATGGGGTGATATTGATACATAAGAGTTTATAGGTTTCAGGTGAACATCTTTATAACATTTGAATTGTTGATTGAGTTGTGAGCCCATCACCCATAATCAAATCATTTTCGATCATCGTATATTTGTCACAGGAGCTTCTTTGATTCACTCCCAGGGACATCCTGGAGGAGCCCTAGCCTGACATGGCCTGGGCCATCAGCTCCCCAGGCTGTGCTAACCCATCACAGCCCTCTGCTTGGATGCTTACCTGCTACCTCCCCCATCACAGACTCAGGGATTATTTCATGGCCCCTGCTGTAGAAGCCACAGGACTGACTGTCTCAGGTCTGTCATGGTTTCCTAACTCTCGCAGGTGTGCAGGGGTCAGCCCAGAGTTCCCACACCAGGCTGGGTCACCGGGGGTTCTGAGAGGTTCAGCACGTGACACTGGTCTCCACCTGGGCAGGGGAAGCAGCAGGGCTGCCTGCATCCCTTTCTGACCCCCATATCCTGTCCCAGGCTCTGTCATACTCTCCCCATGGCTCCCTCACTGTGAGGATGTGAGAGGCAGGCACAGGGCCCCTACTCATGACCTGCTTATATCTTGGGGCCTGTGCAAGGGTGACATTATATGGGGCAAGTGAGGAGAGGAGGGTAGCAGAGGACAGGGATAGCTGGAGGAATAATGGATAGTGGCTCTGGGCCCTGGGAGGAGCTGGAATGGAGCACGGAGTGAGTGTGGGATGTGGCACTCAGCAAGATGAAACACACACGGTCTTGGGTGGTCATGAAGTATGAGCTGTTGGTGGCTTGATAGGGTTCAGGAATTCTTAGTCATATGCTTGGGGACAATGCAGCCTTGAAAGGAGAAGACATGAGGGTGGCTGGATCTGCAGCCTGACCCCAGGCTTCTGAGCCCCGAGTGTCAAACATATGGAAGTTATAGGAAAAATCACTAGTCACGTGTGGGAGGCTGTGGATCTGCTCCTCTTCCTGTCAGGTTTTGTGAGTCTGGTGTCCAGTGTTGGCCTATTACATCCCCTGTTCTGGGAAGTCTCCTGTAGTTCCTTCCTGACACCCAGGACCCAGGGGTGTTACTGTGTAAGTCATGAGTGATTGTACAGAGGGGTTTCCTTCCTGACTGATGCCAGTGGTCTTTCTCCTGGACCTGGGGCAGCCTTGGGGATTATGCCTGGTTCCCTGTATCCTCGCTCACAGCTTTAGGAGGACTCAAGTCTCCAGGTACTTGTATTTTTGTTTTTCCTTTTTCAAGTGAGAGGAGGAGAGATAGACTCCCTCATGTGCCCCGACCAGAGTCTATTGAGCAACCCTCATCTGAAGCTGACACACTGCCCATCTGGGGCCATGCTCACAATCAAAGTGGAGGCTCCACAGAATCATGCTCCACAGCCGGGGGCGATGCACTCCCAATTGAGTCATAGCTGGAGAAGAGAAAAGGAAAGCGAGAAAGAGAAGAGTGATGGGGTACAGTGGGGAAGCAGATGGTTGCTCCTGTGTGCCCTGACTGGGCATCGAACCTGGGACATTTACATGCTGAGCTGATGTTCTACCACTGATTCCATGCTCAAGCCTGAGAACCTGCACTCAAGCTGGTGAGCACACACTCAAGCCGGTGACCTTGGGGTTTTGAACCTGGGTCCTCATCATCCCAGGCTGATGCTCTATTCACTGTGCTACCACCTGGTCAGGCCTTTCAGGAAAATTAAATTGTTGTCCTCTTAACATGAACTCATCATTTCTCACATAGAATTTTCAGAAGAAAAGATATGTTTTCTATCAGTCAGACACTTAAAAGGTGTGCTGCTGCCTGACCAGGTGGTGGTGCAGTGGATAGAGCACCGGGCTGGGACCCGAGGACCCAGGTTAGAGACCCCGAGCTCACCGGCTTGAGCGCGGGCCCATCTGGCTTGAGCAAGAGCTTGCCACCTTGGACCCAAGGTCGCTGGCTCCAGCAAGAGGTGGCTCAGTCTGCTGAAGGCCCACGGTCAAGGCACATGTGAGAAAGCAATCAATGAACAACTAAGGTGTCGCGACGGCAATGAAAAACTAATGATTGATGCTTCTCACCTCTCTCCGTTCCTGTCTATCCCTCTCTCTGACTCTCTCTCTCTGTCCCTGTAAATAATAATAATAATAATAATAAAAGGTGTGCTGCTAAAGAAATCTGAAATGGTAATAATGTTGGAACAAATGATGAAAAGGAGGTGAGTGACCCCACATAACAGTAAGCTGAATTGGCGTGGCATTTCAGAGCCTGTCTGTAGAGCTGAAGTTCCCCTGTCTTTACCAATTTCTGGAGGACACAGCAAACCACTTCCAGTTACTAGAGGGAGGGCACCCCTGGGAAGTGAGGGGAAAACGCCCCCTCCCTGCACTTAGCTGCTTGCCCTGTCCCACTGTGTCTCCAGACTCCCTACTCCCAGCCCTCTCACATCCTTGGACTTGCCCTGAGAAACTGGGCACGAGTGAAGAGAAGGGGGGACAGAGGATGAAATGGCATGCTAGAAAAACAAATGACTGTCTAGAAATCTTATATATAAACACACATAGAATACGTTCATTTGGGGAACTTTCTAAAACACAGTCACTTCAGCTGAATTACAGCTAAAGCTCACTGTCCCTGCTGCGAGGATCACACCAGCCACTGCCCATCATCCCACCCCAGGCTTGGTAGCCACAGCCCAGACCCCTCTGTCTCTGACTTTGGGAAAAATTGCAAAGCCAGAAGTATGGAGGAAGCTGAGAAATTTTGCCAATTTCAGACATGTAGTTGGAGATTTTTTAGTGCACTTCTGTGTTTAACTCACCTGGAGTCAGGTGCAGATGGCAGCCTCTGCCCAGAGAGATGGGAGCCTTCCACCGGGAAGCTCAGCAGTGTCTGCTTGAATAAGGAGGCCAGCGCAGTGAGCAGGGCCCCGTCCTGCCATCCTGCTGCTCTGGGTGCTCCCAGATTTCTTCCACCTCCTGCCCTCCTGCCACTCTGGAGCGTCCTTCCTCTTTTCTCCTCTTCCTCCTAGTCCTGCCTCCACTGCATGTCATCCTACAGGCTGTGGTGCAGAGAACAGACTCCTCCTCCCACCTCCTCCAGGTAGGAGAGCTGTCTGCATGTCTGATGGAGCTCCTGGCTGCTCTGGGGCAGGCTATGTGCACAAGTCCCCGCTGGGACACTGGAGTCTCAAGAGAAGACCTGATGATATGCTTTGTGCAGTCACCTAAGAAATGGACTGGAGGAGGGGACCAGCTGGACCCCCAGCATCTAACACTCTCTTTTAGATTTAAGGGATACATACACTGACTTCTCCCTAAACATTTTATAATTTTTATAATTTTATAATTCTTAAACATAACTCAGTATTTTTGTTAGCCTTATGCCATTTGGTGGTGTATTGTTTTAGATTTTAGTATTGCTATGTTTGCTATCTTTAATTTTCTTTCTGTAGGATCCATTGGCATTGGTGGTGTTGATTATGTCTAGAACTGCATTCTGCAAAACCAAACTGAATTAAACAACTGGCAAGAACTCCTGGGACACCTCTGTCTTATAAATAGACTGCTGTTGCAGTTTCTTGCTGAATTTTACCCCCACAATTCTCCAAAATATTTTTGTGCCATATAGAAGATTTAACTTATCAATATTAAAATAAATGAGACATCAGGTAGTCCACAGAATTGTTTGTACCTTTGTTCTCATCTGAAGTAAAGTACCCTAAAAAACTAGAATTCATAACTACAGAGTACCTTTCAGTTTTTTTGTGTGTGTTTGTCTCTTTGTTGTTGTTTTTTTTGTGACAGAGACAGAGAGAGTCAGAGAGGGGGACAGATAGGGACAGACAGACAGGAAGGGAGAGAGATGAGAAGCATCAATTCTTCATTGCAGCACCTTAGTTGTTTATTGATTGCTTTCTCATATGTGCCTTGACTGGGGGGCTACAGCAGACTGAGTGACCCCTTGCTCGAGCCAGTGACCTCGGGCTGTAGCTGGTGAGCTTTGCTCAAGCCCATGACCTCAGGGTTTTGAACCTGGGTCCTTTGCATCCCAGTCCATCAATGCTCTATCCACTATGCCACTGCCTGGTCAGATGGCTTTCAGTTTTTTTAAGTAATATTTCCAAATTAACTGCCTGCCTTTTTTCAGGTACTGAGAGGTCAGCAGAATGGAAGGAGCTATGATGGGTGAAATGTTAGCTGTGCTATTATAGAAATGGCTTGTGCTAACCCTCCTTGGGATGCAGAAAAACACTCCAATCATCTTGCTTTGATATTTAAGGTAATTATGAGATAAAAGTCATTTCTTTCTGTAATTATGAGATAAAAGTTATTTCTTTCTGCTAAAATTGGCAAGAAGCAGATACTCATGGGTTCTCCTTAACTATCAATCTAAGATGAAGGCCTGTGTTTCTTGAAATAAGTATGTATGTATACATCTCCAGGCTTTCTGTGGTGGGAGTGTTGGCAGCTGTACAATCAGGTCTCTACCCAGTAACCTGTTCTATAAAGTTGCTGTGAACTCTCAATTAGCATATACCAAATTATTGCTCCTGGTTGAAGGTTTATATTTAAATCTATATACCAAATCTTCACATTTAACAATTTGAAGCACTTTATGTATTATACACGGCCCAAACATTTTTTTTTTAATGTGAGAAGAGTGGAGATAGTGAGACAGACTCCTACAAATGCCCCGACTGGGATATACTCAGAAACTCCATCTGGGACTGACCCTCCAATTACTGAGCTATTTTTTAGCACCTGAGGCTGATGTGCTCCAACAGAGATATCCTCAGTGCCCAGGGCCAGCTCTAATCAATCAATTGAGCCACTGGCTGTGGGAGGAGAAGAGGGAAAGAAGAGGGAGAAGGGAGGGGTGGAGAAGCAGATGGTTGCTTCTACAATGTGCTCTGACCAGAGATCAAACCCAGGATGTCTATAGGCCAGGTCGACACTCTATCCACCAAGTCACTGGCCAGGGCCACACATATTCTTTAAACTCCAGTTTACTATTTTATATATTTTAAAAATTCATACCCAAGTCAGTTGCCAGATCCTGTCCATCCTGCCTCTCTGACAAATTGAATCCATTATTGTCCTTTCCAGCAGAGAATTCTAGATCTAGCTTATGAGTCACACATGTACTAGGGAAATACTGGGGCTTTGGATTCATATACAGCTGCTTTCAAAGCCTGCCTCCATCCTGGAATAGCCATGTGACTAGGAAATTACTTTTTCTGTCCACCCATTGTTTTTTGTTTGTGTGTATGTTTATAAAATGAGTGTCACACAGCACCTACTTGGTGGGGTTGTAGTGAGGACAGACAGAATGAGCTCTGGCCTGAATAAAGCCCTCAGTACACACACTGACCTGACACTTGCCATGGCCTCTTCCAGTCCTCCCAACACTTAGAACTTCCTTAACCCCTCAAAGACTCAGTGGAGTTGGGTTTCCAATATACTCAGGTGACTGTCAGGATTTAGTCTTTTCCACTCTAAAGAGTACCCTGTCCTGGAAAAGTAGAAAACATGCAGGGAAACAATGGGAACAGACCACCCTAGAGAGTGACTGTGAGGCATGCCAGACTCATTTGCCTAATTCATATCTCAGGGCGGCTATGGTCGCCATCTTGGAATAAAGAAAAAAAGCACAGGGCTTCCAAAGCCTCGGAATTTTCAAAAGAAGCTGGTAATCTATATTTTTATGTGTTAGTTCCTCATGTTTAAACATTGGAAACTAATTTAAAATACTTATTTGGAACCATAGCACTGAACAAAACTAATACACTGGACTTGGCCACTTTTTGACCTCCAGCCTAGGTCAAAGGCTATAAAACAAAAGAAGACAGAAAATTAGAGAGGGGAATCTCAGCTTTAGGGACTTGGATTCTAGACTTTTTTCTCTAAGGCAATATGAGATGAGAGGAAAGTGGAGATGCTGATTATAGATATCAGAGAGCTAATCTCTGGAGAGAAAATTAATGTCCATATGCACTAAGGTAAAATGCTCACGACTAAAGCCTAATTATCATGTAGCAAATTATGCATCTGTAGCATTCTAATAGCCATCACGGTGGTATAGTTAATTAACTCTGTGAGTGTCATTTTACATAGATACTCTGTCTGCATGGCCTGTGACTAAAAAGCATCCACAGCTACAGCCACACTCATCACTAGTTAGCCTGCTACCACTATGGCCTACGCCTTGTGCCCCTCAGCTTGTAGCGTTGCCAGACCTGTAGCGGTAAACCAGGCTAAGCTGGTGAGACAAAGCACTCCTGACCTAAATGTTCTTTCACACAATACAAATTCATTTCAGAGATAAGTGTTATTTTCCTTTAAAGTCAATTTGCTTAATGAGAATTCTCAATGTGTATGTAGACATACTGAGAGCATGAGGGCGGTAACTAAGGTGACACAAATCAGGGGAGGAATAATGAGGTATGGTGATACACTGAAAACCCTTTCACAGGGAGTGCCACGATCATATTTGTAGTTTAGGAAAATCACCCTGGCAAGCACCTTGAAGTAGGAATCAAATGGGTTGTGCAAGAGGCAGAGGAAAGACTAAAGTATCCAGATAAGAAATTTCCAGCCAAGCTAACAGAGCAGGGAACCTGTGCTCGCCTCCTCACACGACCACCTCAAAATCACAACCATCATGGAATACCATCATGGCAAACCACCTGGAGTTTAGCTGAACATAAGTCCCACAGATGACGTACAAGTAGCTGGAGGAAGAAGTAGCTTTTGCTAATTCAGAGGAAGACTAGCAGAAACCATTTTTTCCCTTCTTCTAGTACAGTATTTCAGGTCCTGCAGCAGCAGCGCAAATAACTTGAAAATACTTTGTGTCTAATTTCATTACTATGCAATATACTATAATTCATAGAATTTACAGTAATTTCAATGTCTGATTAAATGCTCTGTCACATACTTTCCTTCTCAAAATTCCACATCACAATGTGTGGTTCTAACACTGAATTCTCAAACAGTTTTGGCTTCAGACCCCTTGACACTTCTAAAAATCTTTAAGAGATGTCAAGGATCAACTGCTATTTACTGTATCATGTTAAAATGATTAATTTAAATACTTACTAACTCATTAAAATAACAATTTAAAAATATTTTATATGTTAATATGGATAACATACCTGTATAAAAGCCAGCTAAGTCCCCCCCCCAATAATGAGAAAAATGGCATTTTAAAATTTTTGTAAATCTATTTTATTTGCAGCTTAATAAAGGACAGCTGGATTCTCATCTCTGCTTCTACACACACACACACACACACACACACACACACACGCACGTGCACACGCGCGTACACACACACACACATTCTACTCCAGGAACCAGGAAGAGGGATTAAAAATCTATCATTTGATTCATGCACAGTAAGGCTGACCTAAAGCTTATACATAGTTTCAAAAACACTTATTTGTTGACATGAAAAAAAGTCAAAGCTCTAAGTTATTTACTGATTCGTCCCATAAAAGAATATTAAGTACATAAATAATGCCAGGATTCATTAAAAATCTGAGGATCAGCTAGTCTGTGCACATAAACTCAGTGTTTCCGCCATTTCCCTCTGGGGGTGGAGGAGGAACAGGACTCTTAGCTAACTCAGGCCCAGGTCATCACTGAGGGTCACCCTTCAGGTCAGCAACACACGACAAGGCTTTCCCCCTCAGTGCTGTGTTACATCTTCCCTTCTCTTCTGCACCCCATAGGCTCTAAAACTCTGCTCAGATGGTCACTGAGGACCATATTTCTGGGGCCAGAGGCACTCTCACATCTGTGGGGTTACAGCTGGACTGTCCCGGCCATCACAGAACCTGTTCCACCTGTGTTCCCAACAGGTTCCCAGCATCCCGAGGCTGTATTCCATAATGATCCACAAGTGGGCATCAACCCCTGTTGAGGACCCTTCTCATCAACACCCTCCACCCCAGGCTCCATCTCTGCTTCCCTTCAGCACCGCTGCCCCAAAAGGCCGTGCGTACTGGTCTCTCCTGCTCACCTCGCCGTCTCCCTTCAAGCACGCTCAAAACTGTCACAGAAAGTGCCCTGACCAAGGTATCGTGGGCCCACGGCTGCACACCCAGGCGGCTGCGGCGGTGGCTCTGTGCTCCTGCCTCCTCGTCTGCCTCGGGGGTCTCCTGTCCTCTGGCGAAGACTCTGGTCTCATCCTAGCAGGGGACTTCCCGGAGCTCCCATGTGACAATCAACCGCAGGTTGGCATCGTCACATGCCCTACACAACGTTACTGCACTTGAAATCCAACCTTTCCATCCTGTCAGGTCCTCCAAAACATGTCCCTAATCCTACACCCTGGCCCCGGTGCCTAGTCCATCAATGCTGCATCTGGGCTGTGCTGACCTGCACCTGAGCCCCTGCACCCGCTCCCAAACGCACTCCATGATGGGACTGCCCTTGCCCTCTATCAGCACGCAGTTGTCTCTCAACACAGGGTCGCGTCCCACTACCCTGTCTGGAACCAGAAACAGCCTCCACTCACTAAGACCCTTGGGCATCGCACCTGCCAGGCCCCCTGCCCTCACACCTCACTCCAGCCCCACCCATGACAGTTGATAACACCGGGTCGCCTAGGTGAAAGCTGCTACAGAAGGCAGATCTTTCACGTGCTGGTCACAAAAAAAGAACCCGTAGCAGATGTGGTGATGGAGGTAGTGAGAGGTGCTGTGGGATTTCACAGCAGACACGAGTCCCAAAAGGTCAGGCTGCATGTCCGTAGCTCCTGTGCGCCAGGTCAATGACACTCAGTAAATAAATAAACACAGTCTAGGCAGGATTGCCCTTCGTCCCGGATGACACCACATGATAAAAATTAATATTATTTTTTAAGATAAATGAGTAATTACGGTAAGGCTTCCACTGGGTTCCCTTTGGTTCCTCTTGCTCACAGAGACCCTAAAGTCACACTCTCGCCGGCACCAACAGACTCCTCCAGCTGCCCAGATAAATATGCACGGCAGTTCCCAGACAGCACCTGCCACGGCCCTGCTGTGACGGCACCCTCAGGACCACACAATGAAATGGAGACCTAGGCCAAGGCCTCCTGCTCTGCCTGCGGTGTACTAAGGGGGATTGAGGACTGTCCCATGTGGGCTTAGGAACCATCTGACTCTGTACACCTGAGAGCAGCGGGTCCCCGGTCCCACGGCGCTGAGCGCCTGCACACCTGTGCTGCGGTAGTGAGGAGTGGTGGCAGCGGTATAAGTACTGCTTCGTACCTTAAGTTGCACTGAACCCAAGCCACAACCCCAGGTTAGGGGACAAGGAAGCTTATTGTCAAAGGCAGAACTCAAGTGTTTGGTAACTTTTATCAGTGCATTTATGCTGAGATCCCGGAGGCACAAGCCAGAAACCAACACACAGGGCAGGAGATGGGCAGGGATGATCACACTCAGCCAGTGTCATGGCAGCTGGCAGGTCACATCAGCTCATCCCAGGCTTCCCCTTTTTCCTCTGCTTCTTTTCCAGAGAATCTGGCTTTCTATAGACTCGCCATTCATTTATTTATTCACAAAAACTTATGTAATGCCTATTACTTTATCAACAGAAAATCAAAACACAACAAAACATATCCTTCAAGTCCTGCCAATTGTCAAAAGAATTTTTCCCCTCTTTTTCTCTCCTCAGTCACTGAGAATAATGAAAGTTCATAATTATAGGGCACGTGTAAGAACTAAATGAAATATTGCAAGTTGGCTTTGAACAAGACTGTTACAGAGAGGTCATTGTGTATTTGTCATTACTATAATGATGTAAAACACAGGATTAATGGATAAACCATAAGTACTATGACTCAAACAACACTTTTATGAATATAAGCAACTAATAATAAGTAGTTTTACATAATTGTACCTCAGTGGGCACAATCCTGCTTCAGCAGGACTCCCACATTTCTCTCTAGAACTCTCTGCTCCCGAGGTCCCAGGAACTGAGCCTGAGGGAGCAGAGACACACAGCTCAGGTTTCAGAATCCCACTGTTGGGTCAAACTCTTACTTTGCACATTGACAGTTATGAAGAAAAATCCAAACTCGAGTTTTTCTGCAGGTTTCCTTGAGTTTCCAGAGTCTGTCTCTCTGCCTCCCTGCTTCTCACTTAAGATAAATAAATAAAAAAAAAATGGAGACAATTAAAAGAAGTAAACACTTCAAATTAGCCAAAGGAGAAAGATCTTCAAAGAAGCAAGAAATCAGACTGACTGCTGACTTCTCAACAGAAATACTGAAAGCCAGGAAAAATTAATTACATTTTCAAAGTGCCTAAACAAAATAACTGCCAACTTACAATTATGTATTAATCATTTATTCTTTGCAAAATTAATGTTGTATAATGAACATACTATAAACCTCAGTAGCTACACATCTGGATTGACTGGGCAGCTCTACTGCTCTTGGCTAAACTTGCTCAGATGTTTGAGGGTCAGCTATTGACAGACCTAGGATGGACTACTGGGATGGCTGGGAGAACCTGACTTTTCTTTGTGAGTCTTTTATGATATAGAAGATTAAATAAGACATATTCTCATGAGGTAGTAACTAAGAAATGTTCAAGTGTCTGATTATCATGTTTGATAACATCTCTTAGGCTAAAGCAAGTTACAAGACTGCACAGAAAATCAAGGATCCTGAAAACATTGTCTACCCTTTGATAGGAGGAGCTGTAAAGTTATATAGCAAAGACATGGGTCTAAAGAAGGATGAAGAATTGAGATCATTAATTTAATTAATTTAAAATTTATTTTCACTGAAAATATCATTAAAAATAAAGGTATTTTCATGACAAAGAAAAAAAGATAATTATTAGAAGATTAGGCAGAACAAAATAGTAAAAAGAAGTCTCTAAGAAAAGTCTCTAGGAAAAAAATCCAGATATTAGCTCAAGTATTAGCTTATGTAGGTAAGAAGGAATATTAAATGAGATAAACACATGGTAAATCTAAACTAATCTTGAGTGTATACAGTAATAATAAATATTTAAAGAACCAAGATGAAAAATAGACAAAATTACTAGTATATTAGTAGACATGAACACATTCTATTTCATTTATTGATGAAAAAATTATGTAAAAAGATAGGAAAAAAATGATGAACAAATGACATTTCAGCATATATTGACAGAACTACCAACAATGACAGAACTCATTCTTTTTCAAATGTACTTGGGCACTTATTAAAATTGATCATATTTTGAATCACAAAAGGCCTAAAATTACAAAATATTTAAATCTTTCAGGATATATGCATATATCCTGAAATATACACAGACATATATAAATATAAATCACAGTGGAATTAATCAACAACAAAGAGAATGATAAGTGGAAAATCCTCAAGTGCTTTGAAATTAAGCAATTACTCTTGAATAACTGATAAGTTACTAAGAAAACACAATGAAAATTAGGTATTTTTGATTAAATGGTAATTAAAATAAGAAAAAAAACTTTGGGAAAGTAACAAAATCTTTGCTTAAGAAATCATTTAAAAACATAAATGTAGATATATAGATATGAACAGAGAAGAAGACAATATTCTAACTAAAAAAATATATTAATCAAAAAAGAAAGGCACGCCTGACCAGGTGGTGGCGCAGTGAATAGAGCATTGAACTGGGATGCGGAAGACCCAGGTTCGAGTCCCCGAAGTCGCCAGCTTGAGCTCTGGCCTATCTGTCTTGAGCAAAAGCTCGCCAGCTTAGACCCAACGTCGCTGGCTCCAGGAAGGGATTGCTCAGTCTGCTGAAGGCCTGCAGTCAAGGCACGTGTGAGAAAGCAATCAATGAAGAACTATGGTGTCACAAAGGCAATGAAAAACTAATGATTGATGCTTCTCACCTCTCTCCATTCCTGTCTGTCTGTCCCTATCTATCCCTCTCTCTGACTCTCTCTCTGTTCCTGTAAAAAAAAAAAAAAAAAAAAAGAAAGGCAATGCATAAGAAGGAAATCAATATTTAAATACCTACTTTGAAAAATTGGAAAAAAGGAGAAAATTAACTAAAAAATAGAATGAAGAAAAATGAAAGAAATAGAGTTAGAGCAAACAAATGTAAGAAAAATAAAAATTAATAAGTCATTGGTGAATATAAAAAAATTAATAAAATCAATAAATTTTTAGGAAGGCTGATCAAAAGATAAAGAGGAAAATCAAAATTTCCAACATAAAAAATAAAAACAAAACATCACATAATAGATATTACAAACTTCACAGGCACCATGAAAACTTTTATTTCAATACCTTTGAAAATTTAGATGAAATAGACAAATTTCTAGAAAAACATAACTTTCTCTAATAAATTAAATAATAAATTAAAAATCCTTTACTAACCAATGTTTTTGAGTTTTGGGGGTATATACCCAGTAGAGGAATTGCTGGGTCATATGGTAGCTCTATTCTTAATTTTTTGAGGAACCACCATATTTTCTTCATACGTAAAGACACATGCAGCACCATGTTCATCGCAGCATTGTTCACAGTGGCCAAGACATGGAAACAACCAAAAAGCCCTTCAATAGATGACTGGATAAAGAAGATGTGGTACATATATACTATGGAATACTATTCAGCCATAAAAAATGATGACTTTGGATCATTTACAACAACATGGATGGACCTTGATAACATTATACTGACTAAAATGGGTAAATCAGAAAAAAACTAAGAACTATATGATTCTATGCATAGGTGGGACATAAAAATGAGCCTCAGAGACTTGGACAAAAGTGTGGTGGTTATGGGGGGATGGGGGGGAGGAGAAAGAGGGGGTGCGGGCAGGGCGGAGCACAAAGAAAACCAGATAGAAGGTGATGGAAAGCAATTTGACTTTGGGTGATGGGTATGCAACATAATCAAATGTCAAAATAACTTGGAGATGTTTTCTCTGAACATATATACCCTGATTTATCAATGTCATTCCATTTAAATTAAAAAAAAAATACAACTAGTCATATATTTGCAGATATTAAAGAAATAAAAAATATGTAATATTAAAGTTCTTTTCACAGAGAAATCTCCAGATGTAGATGACTCCTTAAGTGAATTTTATCAAATATTTAAGGAAGAAATAATATTACTTTTATACATATTTCTCTGAATAAGAGACTTTAAACACACTTTTAAGCTGAGATAATTATAATAGCAAAATCTGGCAAAATATCTAAGAAAAGAGTTGCCCTGGCTGGATAGCTTTGTTGGTTAGAGCATTGGCCTGAAGCACAGAGGTTGCTGGTTTGATCCTTGGTCAGGGCACCTACAGAAATGGGTTGATGTTCTTGTCTCTCTCTCTTTCCCTCTCTCTCTCTCTTACCCTTCCTCTCTGGATAAAAATCAGTCAATAAATTAGAAAAAAAATCTAAGAAAAGAAAATTTCAGACCAATGTTTTCATAAATATAGTACAAAATATTAAAAATCTTAATATATGCCATAATGACCAAATTAGTTTTATTTTTGTAATGAAAGATTGGTTTCACGATTGAAATCAGTGTAATTCATCATATTTACAAAATAAAGAAAAATCATACAATTATGTCAATAGACACAGAGAAATAAATTTGGTAATATTAAGCATCCATTCATAAAAAGAACTTCACTAATTAAAAATAGAAATAAAATGTATTAATCTAAAAAAGGGTATCAATAAATGTTGAAGTTTTTCTTTTGAGACCAGAAACTCATTTTGACATTGTGTTGGAGATTATAGTCATAAACCAGTGAAACAAGGCAAAACTATTAATAACAAGTATTATATATGTCAACGAAAAATTGCACTTGAAAGAGTTAAATAGGGAAGAAGATTTTATTTAAGATTAAATTGGGGAGTGAGGTTGAACTCAATTTTGCCAAAACAAAAGGCAGGAGGATTTTTAGGCACTGGAGTGAGTTAGCAGAAAAGTACTGGAGGATGTTAGCAGGAATGATAGTCAAGGTGATTAGGACATCTGTGTTGGCCAGTTGATGCTTATTGAAGGTAGGCTCCTACCCTCTAGCAGAGACTGGGAAATAGAGATTCTAACTTTCTTTTAATTTTTTAAAAAATTATTTAAGTATAGTTGGTACAAGATGTTATATATATATTAGTTTCAGGTGTACAATATAGGAATTTGACATTATATACTTTACAATGTGAATGCCACGCTAAGTCAGTAACCATCTGTCTGTGGTGAAAGTTATCACAACATTGACTATATTCCCCTTTATAATAACATTTCAAAGGGATGGCTCCCAAGACCTTGAGAAAGATATTCTTGGGTTGTAAAACTAGCTGGAGGCTAGGAGAAGATTGGCATCCCAAAGGGGTGGAGAAAGAATTTACCATTTCAAATTTTCTAAAAAAGAAGTGCTTTAAGAAAAGAGAGAAAGGGGCTAGAGTCAGAAAGAAACTTGTCTAAAGTATAACCAAGCTGAGGGGAACTTCAAGGTTGTCTCGGTCATTGTTTACAGACATGATAGTGTACACAGAAAATAACTAATTGACAGATTAGAATTAAAGTGTACATTTAGCATGATTTCTAATACAGGATTTAGTCTCGCGAGGGTTTGTGTATTTCTGGTTGACCCTTACTTCTAGTATTAGTCACTGAAGCCTGGTGTTTCCCAGTGGTGCCCCTTTCTTTCTTCTTGGCAAGTTCTGAACTTCTGCGGATGGATTCAGCTTCTCAGCTTCTTAGCTATGACTTTCACTTTCAGAATCCACAAATGCCTGGAGGAGAAATACCTGGCTAGCATGGTTTGACTTCCTTGCATTTCCAGATGGCACTGCCCATTCTCACTGTCTTGGTATAGGCTTGCCAGATAAAATGCTGGATGCCTACGTTAAGTTTAGATTTTAGATAAACAGACTGAAAGTGTCTTCCCCTAGGATGGCCTTTAGTCAACAATTGACTGCTGTGGGACTATATTCCTGCAGTTGAGAAAATCTGAGACCTAACTCACAGCTGAGGCTGCCGCTACCTTCCTAGGGACTTTGCCAGGGATTTCACCTTCCATGGCTTCTTCCCTCTCCCCTTCTTACTTTCTCCACTCCTACCAGTTTCTTCTGGAATTCCTACCTTAAACTATCACTTGCACAGAAATTCTTGTCTTTAAGTCTGTTCTGGAGAATCCTATCCAACACTTTGATCTATTTGCAAAATCTATTATGCAACAAAACAAATGAAGGTTAATGAAACTGGAGATTTGTTGAAAACAAAATATATATTGTGGTATTCTTTTTTGAGATGTATAAAACCTTTATCCATACACACATTTTCTGCATGTAAAATTGTCCTTGTGTTCTAAGGCACATCAATTCTTTTTCTTTCTTCTTCTGAGAGAGAGAGACAGGCAGAAAAGGAAAGAGGGAGAGAGAAGAGAAGCATCAACTTGTAGTTGCTTCATTTTAGTTGTTCATTGATTGCTTCTCATATGTGCCTTGAACAGGGTGGGAGTGGGGTTGGGTTCAAGCCAAGCCAGCGACCCCAGAAACCTTGGGATCATGTTCATGATCCTGTGGTCCAGTGGCAACCTCACATTCAAGATGTCAAGCCCACACTCAAGCCAGTGACCTCGGGGTTTTGAACTGGGGATCTCAGCATCCTGGGTCGACACTCTTTCCACATGAATTCTATTAGCACAGTACCATGCTTTTTAGTGGGTTCCATCATGTTAACTAGCCTCAGAATTACACTGATGATTCTGATATAACAATGGAGGGAATGGTAAAGAGAGGCTATTCAAAGCCCAGGGAAAGTAGAAACATTTGTGTGGAGACAGTTAAATGCCAGATGCTTTCTGGGACCAATGAAGAGGCATGTCAGTGGTACTAGCTGGGTCATGAACTATGTGGAGATGATTAATCTAGTTTCTGCATTCCTATTATTTACAGCTATTTTACTTTGGTCACAAACTATTTTACAAATTTAAAGTTGATTGAAAAAGAAACCTAAATGATTACTCTTGTAGCATGGAGGATTTATTGTTGGGTTAAACCCACAGCCAGGGGCCACCCAACCAGCTGTTCTATTTCAGCAGGTAAACAAGGGATGTGGCTGGTAGCTTTGGGGATGGAGGGGAAAAGATAGCTGCATCATAGGCACAGCCACTGTCATCAGAGTCTCTATTCATTTGAATCTAGAATTTGCCCCACATAGTCTTCTCTGGCTGTCACTAAGGAGAACTACTTTTTCTTCCTTTTAGTACCTAAACCTGCTCTCTCCACATTCTCCTGAGTGTTTGAAGGATTGAGCTGGGGAAGAAAATGAATGAAAGAAGAAACTCTAGTTGGATCATGGGACTTAAAGATGGCTGTTGGAACCAATTTAACACCTACAAGAATCCCAATTTGCTCTAACTTGAGGTGCAAAACAGCTATTATTGGTGATCCAGTGGCCATGGAAACATCGCGGCTGTGAAATAGCTCATTTGTGAAACAGCTCAAGTGCTATATAGCACAGCTGCACTGCAGCTCTGAGGCAGCCCTGGAGCCAGGCTCCTCTCCAGCTATGCTGTTATCCAGGGAGACATCATCACTGTGTCCAGTACTCTTCAGTCTTGGGTGAAGAGGGGAAGTGTGCTCACAGAGCCAGAGGGAAGCTGGCTTCTATAGATAGAAGTCCCCACCTCATGTCCCTAATTGGTCTGTCCTCATGCAAATGAGAACTCTAAATCCTCCTAGTTTGATTGATCCCAAAGTCACTGTCCTGATCTATCAGAATAGAACTGCTCCGGTTGGTTGGCAGATTGGATGGGGAAAGCCTCAGTTCTACTGATAGAGATAGGACTCCAGGAGCTCCTTTATAAGGTCTGGCTCAGATGATGGCAGAGCCACAGTACAGGGAGGAGTGCATTGTAAACATATTCCTGAAGTGCAGTTTGCATGAGAGGCTCCTGTGTAGAAATGGCTGCTAGGTTCTGTTGTTTTTTGTTTGTTTTTGTTGTTGTTTTAAGTTGAGCTCAGTTAGTCACCAGGAACCCTTTTCAGTAGGTATATTCTTTCTCAGGGTGCATATGTGTAATTGTTTATTCAGCACAGATTTAGAAGAGAGAATGAGTTTTGTGTTAGGGAAAGGTTTGCAAAAAAAGATGTATCACAATTTAGAAAAGTGCAGTTTTGCAGCTAGCTAGGTTTACTCTATGTGGCAGGCAGTTTATGGGCACGTATTGTGATCAAACAGCACATTTTCACTTTACTAGTTTTTTCCATATCTTTCAACAGCATAAGTTCTCTCTTCCACACAGGCTTTGGTGAGTACATTTTCTTAAGATTCATTACACTTATGTGGATGTTCCTCACATTTTATAAAACAGCCCTGGGAAGTGGGTTGACACCCTAGAGAGTTGCCTTGGGACTCTTGAGAAACCAGTGCCCCAGTGAAGATGCTGTTCTCTAGGAAGCCTAAGGTAAAAACCACAATCTGTTTTATTTTTTACTTATTTTTTGTCATTGAGGAACTATTCCAGTTTTTCATTTCAGGATGTCAGATATAATGACGGCATAAGAGATACAGTACTCCTCATCTCTCTCCTTGAAATGTCAACAAACTGAACAACTATAATGCAGCAAAGGAACTCCAACTGGGCTGGCAGGCATGCCTGGAAGATCTGTGCACAGAATGGACTAAAGGTGGGATGGGTTGAAACGGGGGGCAGAAGATAAAATACACTCAGGTCAGCTCCAGAGAGGAAACAAACTTGAGGTGACTGGGCTTTTTTTTTTTTTTCTCTGCCCGACTATAGGAAGGAGGGAAGCTCAGGCTGTCTGGGTTTTGTCTGCTGGGATGTGAAGAGAAAAGCCCTGAGTGCCTTGGCCTCCTTCCACTGGGAGGAGCTGTGAGATAGAGGGGCAGACGGGGACATATTAAACCAAAGCAGCAGTGGAAAGTGGGGTCATGACCTGTGTTCCCATGGTCTACCAGCAGCCCACACACAGCACAGAGACAGAGAAGGCCAAAGTATGATCCCCAGCCTCCCAGTTCCTGCCTCCCTCACCTTGCAGTACTGAGAGTGGCAGAGACAGATCCCACAGCTAGCTCTCCAGAGCCATGCTCTCCCCTGAAGAACAGAGGTGCTCCATGTCTGGTCTCCAAGTTTGTTGAGATGTGAAGAAGAGTACCCAGAGGCTTGAGATCACCACTGTTAAAGCTGTAAGGCCATAAAGCCCTCACAACACACCCCGCCCATCAACAAAACTGCAGCCCTACCTGCATCATTATGACTGAAACATTTCAGTAGAGGACAGCCCAGGAATTTTACAGAGTTAAGACTTGTAATACAGCAACACCTATTGGAAGAAAAACTAACTTCTCAAAACTGAGATCTATTCTTCCTTTTTTTCTCTTTTGAATTTTATTTTCTTTAATTTTTATTCTTATTTTTTCATTTTTTGTGGGTGGTTTGTTTTTTATTTTTTGGTTTTTGATATCTTTCTCCTGTGGTTTTTCTTTTTTACATGTCATTATTTTAAAATTTTTTATTGCATATTTTTCCATTTATTTTTCATTTTTTAAGTTTTTTGTTATTGTTGTTGTTGTTAGATTTCCTAACAATACCACTCTCAAATGCCATCAAGGAAGAAGAAATCAAATGCATGAGACAGAGACAAAGTTCAGAAAGAAAATGAGGAACTATTGTGTTCTTATACCCTACAACACTGCAGGTTTGTCCTTTAGGTTTGCTTTAGCTGCCTGCCATCACAGGCTGATTGGTTAGGGGCCTGGCATTGACAGAATATTCTCCATCTACCTATTCTTCCTGGGTCTGCCTTTTACTGCAGCCTCTCTCAGGAATTTGGGACTTAGAGGTGAATCAGTTACAGCCTTTGCTCTGAGAAACTCAAAAGTCCACTGGACTTTTTCAGGTTCTTCTTTGCATGAAGAGAGTCCACAGGATCTAAAGACGATGCTGTGAAATCTCATCTCCTGAATCACCATTTTGCAATGAGATATTTGGGACACTTTGATTAGTTTATTCTGTCCTTGCTGTTGTCATTCTGAGTTTTCTCATTCTCTGAGATGTTTGTAGTCACAATAAAGTGAGAGGGAGGATGGGAGTGTATGTGTGGTTACATGAAGCATGTGTGCACACACATACAAACCCAAAAGTGTACAAGCACTTATATACATAGATTAGATGTTGAATGGAAAACACAAAAAAGCCAGTTCTACTATTTTCCAGTGGCCAGGGGATAGAGAAGCACTTCACTATCTCCTCTGGTGTCCAGCTTTCTTTTAGTGTGTCTCATCGAGTGCCATGACATAAAATGAGTGTGAAACACCATGCTATTTCATGAGTGATTTCCATGCCACAGGCTTCACCCTCAGTATTCAAAAATGTTCTCTGTATATGTATTTATCTTCATACTTTAGATCCCATAAGAATGTAAGACACACAGAGTAAAAAAAACTGTCCTTTCCTTCCTGGGGTCTAGGATAAAACCAGACACACTTAGTTGTTTAAATAAAGATATTGGATGTACACAGAATAATGGATGCAGGATGAAAACTGCCTCTAAGTCTCTTTTGCTTGGGAATGAATAACCTCCAACTGGTATATAAGTGTCTTTTGAACCTCTTCATCTGAATATCTTGCTAGGATACCCCCAGCCCCAAATATTTGTTCTCACTCCATCACACTATCACTTCCTTGATCACGGGACTTGACTACTTGACAAATCTTTATCTATCCATTTTCTCCTTTGTATATATACAAAGAAAGAGACATCAGTTCTTGTAGAGTCTGCCTGAAAATTGTTCTTAATCCTCTCTATTCTCTCATTCCTACTTTTTCCATCCTATCCCCTGCCTCACAAAGCCTGGGTAAAAATTTTGGCCACCCATCTCATAAGAAGGGCCAAGGCCCTGGAGCTTCTCTCAGACAAGTAACTAGCTTCTTGGGAACCTTGGGTCATCAGAGGCTCATAACAAGGAAAACATGTGACTTGCTGAAGGGCCATCCAGTGTTTGGGCACAAGTGAGAGCCCTGGGTGCTCCTTCAGCTTTCTGGGAAGGAGAAGACTTCAGGAGGGAGATAGGAGGAATGACCCACTCATTCCTTGTTGTGTAAAGCTGCTTCTGCTCCCCCTACCTCTGAGTTTATGCTGAGGACTCCCCATAAAAGTTCTCCTGGGCCCTTCTTCCTCAACCTCTCTGACGCCTCGGGAATCTGAGCTCACTCTGAGTCTGGTCCTGGTAAGTGATCCTATGCAAGTCCATGGGAGGTCTCTGGGTTGATGAAGAAAGAGGACATGGAGAAAATTCTAAATGTGATGGATGAAAGAACAAAAGAGTGAAGAGAATGGATCAGGGTGGAAGTATAGATGGAGTTCTGGGGAAAGCAGGGATCAACCTTGGAGTTGATTGGAGAACCATGGTGCTCGGGGGAGAGGGAGCAACTCCTTCGAGTCCCTGTGAATTGTACCCCAGGTAGATTCCACACATACATTTGATGCACTTAAAGAGGATGGGCCTTGGTTTAATCGTGAACTCATTCTATACATAGAGGCATATGGATAAAATGGTGACAAACTAATCTTGTCTCTAGCATACATTCTATGCACAGAATTTATATGTTCACTGCACACATTTATGGGACTTCTGTTCTCTAATGAAAATGTGCTTTACAAACATATAACTAGCACAGTGATAATGAGTTGAGAATAGAAATTATTCTTACTTTATGCTTGATACATTTTTATTAAACTTATTGGGGTGATTTTGATTAATAAAATTATATAGGTTTTAAGTGTACAATTCTATAACATATTATTTATATATGGTATTTTATTTAATACCTCAAGTCAAGTCTCCTTCCATCACATTTATCCCCTTTTACCCTCTTCTACCTCCACTCACTCACTTTTCCTCTTGTAACTACCATGCTGTTGTCTGTGTTGATGAGCTTTTTTTCTTTGCTTAATCCCTTAAGCTTTTCACCCAGACCCCCAACCCATATCTCCTCTGACAGCTGTCAGTCTGTTCTCCATACCCATACCTCTGTTTCTATTTTGTTTGTTAGTTTATTTTGTTCATAGATTCCATATATAAGTGAAATCATATGGTACTGTCTTTCTCTGACTGGCTTATTTCACTTAGCATAATTCTTTTGAGGTCCATCCATGCTGTCACAAAAGGTAAGATTTTCTTCTTTTTTTGATGGCTAAGCCAGCAATTTTCTCACATTGTACATTGTCTTTATTATGCCTTCTTCACTTAGGGTCACTTACCAGTAACCTATTCTTCTCACTCCAAACTCAGTGCAGTTTTTACTCTCCCTCCCATCTTCCTCACTGACTCTAAGGTCCTCCAAAATCGCAGCACACCCTGGGTTTCCTTGAGAGGCACTAGCTTCTACTTCCTGCCTCCATCATCTTCTCTCCATAACCGTGAGACCCAAGGGCTTAAATCAAGACTACACAGAAAGGGACCCCTCCCAGGACCTGTGTACAAGTGACCTTATTCTGATGTCATCTTATTCTTGGAACCCTGAACCCTTCTCATCAAAAGATTTCCCTTGTTTATGGGCCTGTGAAGGGGTTCTTTAATCCCTTTTCTCCTGTTCTGTGAATCCACAGTCATTTGGTAAACATATGTAAAAAAAAATAGGAGTCCATGGCCCTGGCTGGTTGGCTCAGTGGTAGAGTGTTGGCCAGGCGTGTGGATGTGACAGGTCCAATTCCTGATCAGGGCACACAGGAGAAGCACCCATCTTCTTCTCCACCCTTCCCCCTCTCATTTCTCTCTCTCTCTTCTCCTTCCCTCCTGCAGCCAAGACTCTTTTAGAGTGAGTTGGCCTCGGGCACTGAGGATGGCTCCATGGCCTCCACTTCAGGCTCTACAACAGAGCACAAAGCAAGGGCCCCTGATGGGCAGAGTATCACACCCTATTGGGCTTGCCAGGGGGGTGTATGCCAGTTGGGCCATTTGGGGTGCATGCAAGTGTCTATCTCTGCCTCCCCTTCTCTCACTAAATGAAAAAAAAGACCCTAAAGGACAAGGATGTTATGATTCTTGGCATTATAAATATTATAGCCAGGGAGAAAAGTGCCTTCTATTCTTTATATTCAACTGTCGCTACAGTGTTATCAGGATATAATCTCGATTTCTTTCTTTCTTCTTTATTAGAACTTTAGTGCACACAATGGATTTGATGTTAATCTTTGGTCCATGGTACACTCTCATCTTTAAATCCATATGTCCCTCTTTATGTATTCATTGAAGTCTATCTAGCTTTTTGCCACATAGTTTATTTAATAATTAAAATAATTATTGTCCTTTCTTGTTTAGTTGTTTTAACTGACACAGAGAAACTTCTGAGGTGTCCTGAATTAAATTACAGAAGCCATAGAGTGAGAGAAAATACAGAACAGTTAGCCCAGTGGTTCTTAACCTGGGTTCTACTGAACCCTAGGGGTTCGATGAGTTGGTCTCAGGGGTTTGGAGAAGCCTCTGCTGCGGAGGTAAAGACACACTTGTGTAAAGTCATGATGACACGCCCCTCTTGGCCATCACTTGCTGCAGAGGATCATGTTACATTGCTTGGCCAACCAGTGCTGCGGGGAATTTAGTGCGTGCAGTAGTCAACGGCTGTCGTAGTTGTACGTCATGTGGTTTCTTTCTTAATATTTTAATCCATACTAAATATGTCGAGCAAAAAAAGAAAGTGGTCGGACGAATATGTACAACATGGATTCACATGTATCACGAAATGGGATAGGAGTCAGCGTCTTATCTGCATAATATACAACACCAAGTTGAGCAACTCTAGTTTCGCACCGGCAAAACTAAAGGAACACTTCTTGAAGCTGAATGGAGATGGTGAATACAAGAACACAACGCCTGCTGAATTCAAGGTGAAATGAGCCAGATTCGATGAAAGGGTCACTCTGCCTGCTCTTGGATTTGTATCCATCAACAAACTGATCCTCACAGCATCGTAAAAAAAACATATACCTATGTCTTGAATTTGGAAAAATATATATATTTAAATATATAAAAATATATTTATATAGTGATATATTTTATTTATCACTAAAGAAGGGTTCGGTGAATGCGCATATGAAACTGGTGGGTTCGGTACCTCAAAAAAAGTTAAGAACCACTGAGTTAGCCTGTTAATAGCTGTGGACCAGCTCTGACAAGACTGCTCAGGTTCCTTCCATTGCCTGGTGGAGCTTCAGATTCATTTCCAGGCGGCTATTTCCTCAGATTACAGCCAGGAACCATCTAACTCCAGAAACCTTGTTCACGTGTGTGCTTTCCAGACTGCTGCCCACAACCAATCCACAGGAGGAGACATTTCTTTTTGAGGACTCTGTGCCTATCCCAGTGCTCCCCCCAGCCTCCCATTCGCTGTCCCATTTCACCTTCTTTTATCCTTTTGCCTGTAGCTAAAGTAAATTCTTTTATATGTTTACATCTTTCATCCCCTTACTTTGTGTATAAAAATGCTTGCAGACTCCTCGGAGAGGGACATGTTGTCTTTCCTACCAAGCTGGTGGTTTAGACTCCATGCCTTAAGTCCAGACCTTTTTTCACGAGTATTTTGGGCTCAATAAAACTTTACTTTCAAAAAGAGACATCAACTATAGATGTTACATTTTTGTTGTTGTTTAACATAACACTTTCACCGGATTCATTAAAATATATTGTTTTAAATTTTATAAAAGATATGCTATATATAATTTTTATACTTAATGTTATATTTCTAAAATTTGTTCAAGTTGTGTTTTATTGTAGTTCATTTTGACAGCTGAATCATATTGCATGCATACACCACAGTTTATATGTCCTCTTCCTATAAATCAGCAGTTATTGTGTTTTTTTGGGGGGGTTTACTATGCTCCCAGCATTCTTGCATATATCTTCTAGAAGGAGAATTGCTGTAACTTGGTGTATTTAATATATAAAGACTTAAATTTTTAAGAGAATTCTAATTTCTTTTTAAAAATGTTTCTACAAATTCTTATGACCACTATCCTTAAATAAATCTGAAATAATCTAGTGAAGTTTTATATTACTTGGCAGTAAAACAATCAGTGCTGTAGCTTTTTTGGGGGGAATGTTTTTAAATAGTACTTTTGTTTCTTTATTACTTCTAATAGTATTCATACATTTACTTCTTTATGAGTTTATTTTGGTACATTATACTTCAATGTATGTTTGCCATTTTATTTAAACTTTCAACATTTTAGAATGTAATTATTGATAGTATTGTGTATTTTTCCTTTTACACTCTGCTTAATTATAACATTTGAATTCATAATATCATTTAACAATACTTTCTCTCTTTTTATCTAGATAAATCTTACAGGAAGTTTTAGTTTATTATAGAGTTAACATTTTCTCTTATTTTAAGGATGAGAAAACTAGGTTGACTAAATCTCAGCATGGATGTCCTGCTCACAGACAACAGTCCCTTGCCTGGGGAGAAACGGCTGTCATATAGAACACAGTTCATGGCTTCTAGATTTCACACTCATGTCAGGCCTGCTGTGGCTCCATTATCAGACTGCTTTGTACCTCTATCCACCCACAGCCTCAAGGGCCAGAGCTGCTCTGCACCCATCCAGTCACTCATAGGGGAGTGTCTTCATCTCTCAGTCAGACAATAAAGAGTCATATATACCTTTCCCTTCCTCATCCCACTTATAACCAGGTCTCTGGGTAATTGGGGTGGGGGGGAGAGAAGAACACTTCCTGATGAAGTTATACTCTTCAGTTTCTCTATCTAATTAACATTTAGCTGGAACTATCTGCTATTGAAGAGATTTAAAAGACCTAACTTATGCTTTCCAATAAAAAGTTAAGATGTTATAAATCCCTCCCTTAGCCCTCACATTAAAAAAAAATAAGTCATTTAATGCCAATTTTCCAAAAGTCAAATTTTTGCTTATCAAATTGACTTTAGGTGAGTTGGCCATAAAACCTGTTTTATGTGAATTGCTAAATTGAAAAATTAGCCTGCTTCCACCTACATGAATATCTTTTATGATCATTTCCAGGATTATATTTATGCTTCTGCTAATTAAAATTCAAACTTTTTCTCTCCATCATTTCCTTCAAAATCAGCCATATAATTGTTCTAAAAATATGAAATGAGAAAGAAAGTAGGAGCTTGTAACTGGCAAGAAAACTCATGGTCAGAGAGTGAGAGAATACACTTGAGTTGGGCCATTTGGGAGAGTCCCTGTAGGAGGAAGTTTCAGGAGCTGTGATCCCACACCAGAACTGGGAAGGGACCACCAGACAGGTACAGACGGATCAGGGCCAGGGGAACTTGGCTGGCCCATGAGGAAGGAAAGATATAGGGTATGCCAGGTAAAGGCAGGTTCAATAAAAAGCCTGGCCTAGAAAAACAGTTTTTATGTAGGGGATTGGGACTGAGAGTCAGGAGGATTAGAAAAAACTCTATGGACGTTGGAATCACATAGCAATCAGCCCAGGAAACACTCGCACTTTGCTCATTTGAAGGAAATAGCGAACAGACTTGCCTTGCTTTGCAGATATTCCCCCCTCTAATTCATTTTCTTTGCCATCAGAGTAGCCTCGTGTATGTGTGTGTGTGTGTGTGTGTGTGTGTGTGTGTGTGTGTGTAAATGTTCTTCTTATCTTATTATAAAAAAGAATTGTGCCTTTTGTAAAAACCTAGCCAATAGGTTAAATAGAAATACCAGCAGCAATTCAAAGTTACTGTTTAATCTAAGGGCTATTGTTCTCCTTCAATTTTTACTTTTATGTGGCTGTGATTATAAGATAGATGCAGTATTTTACTTTACCCTGTACCAATTTTTCATTAACAGCAGTTTTTATTTCTATGAAACATAATAGAAAAGTACTTTAAACCTTAATTAATTTTTCTCCAGGAAGTTATACAAGGCAAAAAAGAAACATAAAACATATACACATAGACACACACACATACTATACCTGCACAGACAGCTGTGAGAAGGCCATGGAGAACTGCAAGGACAAGATGAAGGGACTCAGTAATGGCAGTCTTCAGAAATTATCTGTGAAAGCTCAACTCCTTGGTAACACCTATGATCAGTACAAAGAAGGACCTGGGGGTGTCTGCAAAGCACCACAATTTGCTCAAGGCAGCCTAGAGCGGCAGATCTCAGTAGCAGCAACTTAGCAAAGGAAATGGAACCTCTTGGAATGCAGAAGTGGGTCCCCTGGCCACAGTGGCCAATGGAGATATGGAGCGGGGTCTGGGGCTTGGAGGGGGATGGGGACTCAAGTCTGGCTTCAGACCCCTCCTGAACCACATCAGATCAGTCCAGGTCAGATGACTACCTAGTCCTTTACTGTAACGACAGAAGGGGGAGCCCTTGTGCAGACATAACTAGAAAACAAGTACTTCCCACATTCTTCCTCACCTCTCTCCACAGAAACCTCCACTAAAAGGTAGTCCAGGAAAATCCAATTTTGTGGATATGTATAACAAAATAGACATAAATTAAGAAGCTATAGGCATTATAAAAATATTGTAAAGAGTGAACTAGAAGTCTGTACTTACAAAAACACACAGGAGACAACAAATGTTGCAGCAAAGACAATGAAAAGAATGCCATTTGAATGTGAATATTAAATTTTTCCTAAGACAATCAACACCATGAAGAAACACCACAGATAACAACAGCAACAGTAATGACAACAACTTAGGGAAGACATCACCAGAAAGGAAAAGTGAAACAGAACTCAATAGAACTCAGGATCAAAATAAAAGAAAAAAGAAAGATAAAAAGAAATAAAAAAGAAAGACAGAGAAAACAAAACCATGTTAGAAATAAACACAAGATGGAAAGAACACAAAAGAGGACAGAAATAATAGAAAGAGAAATAAGTAATATTCAGAGTAGGAATTTAATATACCAGAAATAGAAAAATTATTTAAGAAAGATTATGGAAAAATGATAGAGAAGACAAGAAAGAGAAATCTAGCATATATGTTGTTAAAATATTCAAAAAAGCTAAAGCCTGACCAGGCGGTGGTGCAGTGGATAGAGCGTCGGACTGGGATGCAGAGGACCCATGTTCGAGACCCTGAGGTCACCAGCTTGCGTGCAGGCTCATCTGGCTTGAGCAAAAAGCTCGTCAGCTTGGACCCAAGGTTGCTGGCTCCAGCAAGGGGTTACTCAGTCTGTTGAAGGCCCGCGGTCAAGGCACATATGAGAAAGCAGTCAATGAACAATTAAGGAGCTGCAACAAAAAACTCATTATTGATGCTTCTCATCTCTCTCCATTCCTGTCTGTTTGTCCCTGTCTATCCCTCTCTCTGACTCTCTCTCTGTCCCTGTAAAAACAATAAATAATAATAAAAAATTTAAAAGAAAGCCAGAAAAGGGGAACTATTCAATATTATTCAGAACATCTGTTCTGTATACAAGAGGATGTCACTCCTTAGTTTGAATGAGCACACTCTGTGAGGGTAATGACACATAGCCTAGCAAAATTATCACACTTTCAAAATGGACAAGAAATCCTGGTCAGCCAGACAAAAAAGTTAAGTCATTGGAAGGGAAAGAAAATCAGCAAAGGTCAGTGCCAGAAGAAAATGTTGTATTACCCACAAAGTATTTCAGGGACAGAAGTGTGAACCAAGGAGTTTCATCCAATTAGCTGTCTCCAACTAGAAAGCAAAAGAAAACAGTTTTGAACTTGCAGGAGCCATTGATTTTGGCTTGAGAAACTCTTCCTGAGGAAATAATCCGAAGATGACCGCTAATACATTAAGTGATACTAGGGAAAGCTTCAGCAAGAGCACTGGGGTGAGCTGTAATAATTATATTGAAGACATAATCAAAGTTGGAGGTAATAAAGACAAAAAATAAACATTTTTGTAAAATAATATGACTGACCTAAGACTACCATCATCATATCATAAAAATATATGCAAAACCAATTCACCTGGAAAATAATTGAACAATTTAGATCAGTTCACAAAATAATTCAGCTCTGTGTTAAATCCAGGAAATACATCTAAACTAAGTAATCCTGCAAGTGAAAAATAAAGGGCTAGATAAATGTACACCAGGTACATGTAAACAACAAGCAAATAAGGTTTGTTATCTAACTATTAGACAAAGTATAATTCAATATTTGATGTATTTAAAAGAAAAAGAGGTTATTTTGGGGGAAAATAATTGGGAACTAATTGACATCAAAATATCATAATTAGCCTGACCAGACCCTGGTGGCGCAGTGGATAGAGCTTCGGACTGGGATGCGGTAGACCCAGGTTCGAGACCCTGAGCTCGCCAGCTTGCGCGTGGGCCCGTCTGGCTTGAGCAAGGTTCACCAGCTTAGACCCATGGTCACTGGCTCCAGCAAGGGGTGGCTCGCTCTGCTGAAGGCCCGCGGTCAAGGCACATGTGAGAAAGCAATCAATGAACAACTAAGGTGTTGCAATGGCAACGAAAAACTAATGACTGATGCTTCTCACCGCTCTCTGTTCCTGACTGTCTGTCCCTGTCTATCCCTCTCTCTGTTGCTGTATAAAAAAAAATCATAATTATATGCACTGTGATATAATAGAAACTTTTATTAGACAGAAATTATAGGATATGTGAGGAGAAACACAGAAAATCACATTTAAGTATGATGTCCAGGCTCTAAAACATTAGTAAAATAGGACAAATACATATATTTGTACAGGGTGGAGCAAAAATAAGTTTACAGTTGCTTATATGAAAATAATACAATTAATAAATACTAATACAAGAATAAATTCTGTGTTTTGTGTACCCACAATTGTCAATCTATTTTTGCCCCACCCTGGAATGCATTTGCATTCATTGACAATTGAAAATACATTTAATTTTCATGTGTTTGTGAACATTCACAAAAAACATGACCATTATAAGTCCCCAAAGATTACCTTAAATAATCTCATAGAGTACATGTAACATTCTCTGAGTATGGTGAAATAACTCAGAGATTATTTAGAAAATAAGAAAACCAAGAGACTCTTTCATTTGTGAGTTTTATATACATATATATAAAATTGACGATATAACTATATATCTTCAATTTATATAATTTAGGCCAAAATCCAGAATAGAATGGGGAGAAAACTAGAGACTTTCTTATTAAAATCAGAAAAAAGAGACAAATAATGCTCTCTGTCCTCAATGCCTTTTAATATTGTATTTAAGAGATTATCCAATAAAATTAGACAAAATAAAGCAATTAGAGGCATAAGAATTTGGAAAAAAGAGATAAAATTAACTCTGAAAATAATATAATGATACATCTAGAAAACTCTAAAAAGTCAATAGCACTACTACAAACAGAGGAGTTAGCAAAATAACAGGTTATAAAATGAACAGCTTTCATGCAAACAAAAACAAGGTAGAAACTACAAAAAGTAAAAATCTCTTTATGATAAAAAAACCCACATAGTTTAAACTCAATAATATATTCAAAACCTATATGAGCAAAACTATAAACACATTATTGAAAGATACAAAGATACCCATGGACAAGTGAAAGACATAACATAGAATAGAAAGACAATGTTAAAAAGAGATGAGTCCTCACTAATTTCTAATTTAATGCAGTTCCAACTCTAATAAAGATGTCATCAGGTTCTTCCTGTAGCTAGGCAGATTGATTATAAAAAGTTCATTTTGAAGAATAAACAGTGAAGTGTAGATAAAACAAAGTTGGTAAAAATAAAAAGGGAAGAGGATGTGAGCCTTATCAGATATTAACACATATTACAAATGTTATAAAATTAAAATAATGTGCTAATGGTATATGGGCATGAATAGACAGACCAAAGGAAAAGAAGAAAATCCAATTATTGGCCCACCTGCATATGAAATTTAGTGTTCAATAAAGAAATAAGTTGGGGAAATATGGTCGTTTCAGTAAATGTTTTTGAGATCATTGATCATCTATATGGGGAAAGATAAAATTTAGAATCTATACCTTATGCTATGGATCAAGAAAAAATTCAAATACATCAGAGACACGAATGTAAAAATGAAATCATACAAGTACTAGATTTAATTTTCTAAAAACTAAGAGTAGAAAAACCTTTCCTATTTATGATTTAAATCCAGATTCAAAAAGAAAAAGTATTGTTACAACATATATTTTCTGAAACCACCAAGCAATTCTCAGCAGACACTCACTAGGTGTCTTATAAATACTTCTGACACTATTAAGCTGGAGATAGCACCCCACAGGTTAAAGCCTCAGTGTCACAAGGCTGTCCTTGCCCACACTTCACGTGCCAATTTTAAGTTTACGTTGTTACCTATGCTTCTATGAACTAGAGGTTCCCAAGACACATCCTTGGGTTGGGTTCATTTGCTAGACTGGCTCATGGAACTCAAAGAAATGTTTACTTACATTTACCAATTTTTAAATAAAGTATAATGTAAAAGATACATATGAATAAGCAACTGAAGAAGTACATACGGCAAGGGTCAGGTATGGTCCTGTGGGCTGGAGTCTCATGGTTGGTTTGCAGTATGTGATTGAGTTCACGAATTTGGAAGCTCATCAAATCTTCTTCAAAAGTTTTTATTATTTTTACAGCTATTTATTTAATTTTTTATTTTTTATTCATTTTAGAGGAGAGAGAGAGAGAGAAAGGGGGAAGGAGCAGGAAGCATCAACTTCCATAAGTTCCTCGATCAGACAAATGCAGGGTTTTGGACTGGCAGCCTTAGTGTTCCAGGTCGACACTTTATCCACTGCATCACCACAGGTCAGGCCTCAAAAGCTTTTTATAGAACTTAATCTCCAGTCTTCTAACCCCCTAAAAATTTCAACCTTTTAATTACTTGGTTTTTTTCCCTGGTGACTAGACTCATTCTGGGGTTCTAGGAGCCCCACCCTAAGCAATCTAATTAGCATAATTTCAAGTGTGCTTACAAAGGGGCTCCTAAGTGTAACAAAATACACTCCCATCACTTAGGGTATTCCAAGGGTTTTGGAAGCTTTGTGCCAGAAACCAGGGACAAGGACCAAATATAATTCTTATATCACAATTGATCAACTCAACTATGGAAAATATATTTTTAATTGCAGGCAAAATAACACTATATATAATTAAGTAAAAAAACAAATGGCAAACTGGAGAATGATTTGCAACTTGAATAACAAAAATTGTTAATGATCTGAATATAGAAAAGAGTCTCTAAAATAGGGAGGGTAATGTCATGAAATAAGAATAGAAAATATAGAGAAAGAGACATGCCTTTACCCTGTGACTCAGCAAACCCACTTTTAGAAGTCTATCATAAAGAAACATAATAAAATATGAATGAAAGCCAAAATAGTTTTATTCAACACAAAACAACAATTTTCATTCTTACTGATCATCAGAGAAATGCACATAAACCAACAATAGGATGACCCTTTCAGTCATCCAATTGGCAAAATTTTTAAATGGATAATAATAAGTGTAGACCAGGATAGGAAAAATATTATTCTCTCAGACTCTTAGTGGGAGTATAAATTGGTATGGTCATTTAGTGACTAATATGCCTATTCAATTAAAGCTAAAAGTTAATAGTCTATGTCCCAATAACTTCATTGGTGTTATCTTCCCTAGAAACATATTTGTACATGTGCTCATGGACTTCTATTTATATGAAAATTTGGTAACTATAGGGCATAAGATAACTATCTTATAGATGCATGAATAAACTGTGGTACAAAATATCAGACATGGGGAAGCAAGGGAAGAAAAGAGAGAAAGTGGGGAGAAGGGTTTAGGGCACATGGCCAAGGCTATGTCATTTTTCTCCTTCACAGCATTCTCAGATGATGGTGATTAATGTGAGCACGCCAAGCAGTCAGTCACTGGTTCTCATGAGGTTTCAGATGATCCAGAAATTCATTATAAATCTTTGTCATTATGTTAACATCATCATTATCTTCATTGTCACTAGCACCAGTAGCATCAAAATCATCTTAAGTAGGAAACTAAAATTTGTGCATTAACTGAATAAATATTTGATTCCTAAGAACCTAACAGATGACAGTTTCTGGTTGTGAACAATGAGCTTTCAGTTAATCTGTGCCTAAATCTTAACATTTTTATAAAGGTGAAAATACGGAGAAGCCATTACAACTGTAAGAATTTATTACCTACACTTCTTAAGAGTAGGAGACATGCCATATTGCAAAGGGCCACTTGTGGAAGCACCAGGATTTTGGAGGCAGCAGCAGGAATAAGGGGAAAACATAGGCCACCGTCTTTACTATTTTTTCTGTAGGAAGAGAAAAACAGGATGGGGAACAGCTTAAGATTGGCTAGTTTGTTCTTCTTTTTCAAGATTGCTGAGGCTATTTGTGTTCTTTTTGGTTTCATATAAATTTTTGGAATATTTGTTCTATGTCTTTGAAGTATACCATTAGTATTTTAATAGGAATTGCATTGAATTTATAGATTGCTTTGGGTAATATAGACATTTTAATGATGTTTATTCTTCCTATACATGAACACTGTATGTGCTTCCATTTGTTTTTATCTTCCTTGATTTCTTTTATCAATGTTTTATAATTTTCTGAGTAAAAGTTCTTTACATCCTTGGATAAATTTACTCTTAGGTACTTTATTTTTTTTGTTGAAATAGTGAAGGGAATTGTTTCCTAATTTCTCTTTCAGATAGTTTATTGTTGGTGTATAAAAATGCCACTAATTTTTGAATATTAATTTTATATTCTGCCACCTTGCTGAATTCATTTATCATGTCTAGTAGTTTGTTGACTGAGATTTTAGGGCTTTCTAGGTACAGTGTCAAGTCATCAGCAAATAATGATAGTTTTACTTCTTCTTTCCCAATTTGAATGCCTTCTATTTCTCCTTCTTGTCTGATTGCTGTGGCTAGAACTTCCAGAACTATGTTGAATAAGAGTGATGAAAGGGGGCACCCCTGCCTTGTTCCTGATCTTAAAGGAATTGCTTTAAATTTTTGCCCACTGAGTATAATGTGACTGTGGGTTTGTCATAAATGGCCTTTATCATGTTGAGTTATGTTTCCTGTATTCCCACTTTGCTAAGAGTTTTGATCAAAAATGGGTTCTGGATTCTATCAAATGCTTTTTCTGTATCTATTAATATTATCATGTGAATTTTATCCTTACTTTTGTTTATGTGATGAATCATATTGATTGATTTGTGAATATTATACCAGTCTTGTCTCCCCAGAATAAATCCCACTTGATCATGATTATGATTTTTTTCATGTATTGCTGAATCTGGTTTGCTAATACTTTGTTGAGAATTTTAGCATCTAAGTTGATAAAGGATATTGGCCTATAGTTTTCTTTCTTTGTGATATCTTTACCTGGTTTTGGAATGAGGATTATGCTTGCCTCATAAAAGGAGCTGGCTGGTTCTAAGGGTCAACCTTGATTATGTGTATTACCCACTGTGCAATGTCTTTCCTGTTGGGCATATTTATTATCCACAGTGTCTGGTGCCTGCTAGACTCCACCTTTGAGTGTGCTGCTTGTGTAGGTAGTTGAGTCTAGGGTTGGTGATGTCTGCCACTCTCTACCAGTAGTGTTGACTCTAGTTCTTCTTGGGTTTGCATCAGCTGTTGTTTATAACTCGATGTGGGGTACCAGTGTGTAGCTACTATACTTCTCGCTATTTGTGTCCTTTTTTTCTGTGTCTGGTAACTTTGGGAGGGGCTAATCTTTGTATAAGGATCAGCTTTCTCCTGCTTAGAGATGACAACAGCTCTATAAAAGCCTCAAGCTCTGTGATATTTCTCTCCACTTTTCAGCTGCTCCTCCTCCTCTTGCAGCTGCCATGTCTTCCCACAGAGTCTTCTGTAGTAAGACTGTAGTGTGGCTCAGATCAGCCTCACCCTACCAACCCCTCTACTCTTTGCATACTTGGTGGTTTAGGGCAGCTATAGTTGTGAATACAATGTTTGTGGGGCCCTCTACTTCAGAAGTCTCTTGGTCAGGAGCTCAGTACGGGGAATGTGTCCTTTACTCCAAAACTTGATCCCTTAGCCACCGATGGATACTCAAATTTAATTCCACCCCAACAAGGTGAGCAACAGGTACAGATTAAGTGTGGCCAACAGTCCCCTCTTCAGAAGTTCTTTCAACTGTTGAGACCCCAGTCTCAGGGAGGAAGACTGAGAGAGTCCTCTCCTGGGGCTGACTGTACCCCTCTCGAAAGTGGCTAAGCCCCTCGGCCAGATCTAACAATAGACTCACAGAGACTCACACTTTAAATGTCCATGCTCCAAGCCTCTCTCCCTTCCCCATGTGGAATCTAGCCTAGCAGGACAAAATATCCAGTGCCTAGGCCAGCTGACTGTGAAGTTCCACTCTATCCAATGCACATGAGCTGCTGTGCTGGTGTGGACCAGTGAGAGTGAATCTCACCTCAGCTGGGCCAGTGTTAGGAGATTTTTCTTAGGATATCACTCTAGCAAGGGTTGTTAGGTCCTGAACCAATGCTTTCTGCAGCTGGCTCTTGGATGTGCCAGCCCTGGGCCTCCCAAGCAGGAACACAATGCAGACGAGTGAGAGACACTGCCCATGACTGGCCCTCAGCAACCTTCTTGGAGCTACAAGTAATTCAGTGTTTGTGTCTACCTTTACTGGGCCTAGCTGTACATGCAAATACCAGCTGCACTCCTAAGCTGGCTTTTACCCACTCTGGGCCTGGGGGTGGGGGGAACTCCTTCAACCTGTTTGCTGGCTGCTTGTTGGACTCAGCTACTGAAATAAACCTCTGCTAGAGTCTAGAGCCTGTGGCAATTCAGCAATTAGGAAGGGTGGTGGGTGTGGCTCCGCCCTTTGACCCCAGGTGTCAGCCTGACGAGACTTTTTTCACAGACCTCAGTAGTGTGTGGCCCCATGAGTCCAGTGGGTGTGGCCTCTGAGACCCAGAGGTATGGTCTTCCCCCTCTCTGGACAGTTTTAGCTGAGTCTGTGAAGTGGAAGCACCAGTCATAGACTCGGGAGAGTGTGTGTGGGGGAGCTCTGGTCTCAACACCAGACAACTGAGTCACTAACATGCCCCCTGCTTCCTGGCCTCTCAGAATGACTCTTTGCCAACCCTGAGGTAGGAGAGACTCCTGAGGGTGGAGCAGCTGCTTTTCCCCAGGTTGATGCCACCCAGAAGGGATTGCTCCACCCAAAAAATATGGCAACTGCAGTACTGGAGAATGATTCAGCACAGGGTTTATGGAGGCTGTCCCCCACAGTTTCCCTCCATGGGCCTCCAACTTTACACTCTCCTCCTGAAACTCCAGTACTTTCAACTCTCCCCTTGCCAGAACCCCAGGTAAGTGGCTGTGAATGAGGTTTTCTGCACGGGCTTTATAAAATGGAGTCTCCATCTGAGAAATGTGTCTCTTTCTCACGGACAGAAACCCGGCTCTTTCCACAGCTAAATGCTGTCTGGGAGCCTCTTCTAGGCTGGGACTCTGGGCTAGGGCTCTGGGCCTGGGGCTGAGGGCTCACACTTCTCAGGGAAACTCTACCCCTAGCCCCCCACCTCCACATCTTCCCACGGTGAGAGTGCCTCTGGGCTTCTGCTAGCTCCTGGGAGCAGGACAGACCTTTCTGTGTCTCCGCCTTTCCTACCAGTCTTGGTGTGGCTTCTTTGGTGATCCTTGGTATAGACTCCTATTGGTTTAGTCCAAAATTGGTTTTTCAAGATGGTTATTCTTTTTTTTTTTTTTTTTTTTTACAGGGACAGAGAGAGAGTCAGAGAGAGGGATAGATAGGGACAGACAGACAGACAGACAGAAATGGAGAGAGATGATGAGAAGCAGCAATCATTAGTTTTTTATGCCGTTGCAACACCATAGTTGTTCATTGATTGCTTTCTCACATGTGCCTTGACCACGGGCCTTCAGCAGACCAAATAACCTCTTGCTTGAGACAGTAACCTTGGATCCAAGCTGGCGAGCTTTTGCTCAAGCCTGATGGGCCCGCGCTCAAGCTGGCGACATTGGGGTCTCAAACCTGGGTCTTTTGCATCCCAGTCCGACGCTCTATCCACTGCGCCACCACCTGGTCAGGCAAGATGATTATTCTTAAATTAAGTTGTAATTCTATTTGGGCCTGGGAGGTGGCAGTTGGAATGTCTGCCTACTCCGTCGCCATCTTTCTTCTTCTATATAGTTCTTTAGTTGATCATGTTGCTAACCCAGAAAGACAGGGTTCTGTATGTTAGAGAAAATAGTTATTAAGTTTGAAAGTAGTAATTCCTTTTGTGTATATATGTATCGAATGCTTTTATATTACTATGCAACAGACAATGTTCCAGTTACTTTTCCAATATTCATTTTATTTCCAAAACAATCTTTTAAATTTTATTTTATTTTTATTTTATTCATTTTAGAGAGGAGACACAGAGTGAGAGAGAGAGAGAGAGAAAGAAAGAAAGGGGGGAGGAGCTGGAAGCATCAACTCCCATATGTGCCTTGACCAGCCCAGTGCAGGGTTTTGAACTGGCGACCTCAGTGTTCCCAGGTCGACGCTTTATCCACTGCGCCACCACAGGTCAGGCCAAAACAATCTTTTGAAAAAAGTAGTGTAATCTCCATTTTAGTGATGCAGAAATTAAGGAACAGAGAAGATAAGTAACTAGCTCAAGAACACACAGCTGCTCTGTGGTAGGGAATCAAGCTTACACAGACTGACTCCAGTACAGACATCTAATCACTCTTTTATTTTGCCTCTTTCTCTTCTAGAAAAGATGGTTGAGCCCTGGTTGGCTCAGTGGTAGAATGTCAACCGAGTGTGTGGAAGTTCTGGGTTCAGTTCCTGAGCAGGGCACACTGAAAAAGTGCCCATCTGCTTCTCCACCCTTCCCTCTCTCCTTCCTCTCTATCTCTCTCTTCCCCTCCAGCAGCCAAGGCTCTATTGGAGCAAAGTTGGCTTGGGTGCTGAGAATGGCTCCATGGCCTCCACCTCAGGTGCTAGAATGGCTCTAGTTGCCCCAGATGGGTAGATCATCGCCCCCTAGTGGACTTGCTGGGTGGATCCCGGTCGGGCACATGCAGGAGTCTGTTTTTCTGCCTCCCCACTTCTCACTTCAGAAAAATACAAAAATAATAATAATAAGATGGTTGGATCCTCCAGAAGGACAGCCTCATCAGCTCTGCTCCAGTACATTTGGAAGGGTGACTTCCAGAATAAGAATTCATACATTTGTACACACTGTGCCACTTCCATAGGCAGAAGCCAGAGGCTCTGAGGCTAATCTGAGGGGTAGAGCAGGTTGGGCATCCAGGCTGGGGGTCTTAAAGGCATTTATGAAAGCTGACCAACTCTGACACTTCAGCACGCTCTGTTGCTCCAGGAGACAGACACCTTGGGTTGGCTTTATCAGTGAGGTAAAACTGACAGTAAGAGCTCAGGGTTACTGCTCTCTTCACCCCTCACCTCCACCCATGGCCAGTCATCCATACGAGAGGGAGGCCTCCATCAGCCCCTCAGGGAAAAGGAAGCAACAGTCAGAGAACCAAGCTGACGGTGACTAGCGAAGGGAGGAAGGACAACGGCTGAAATGGAGAGGGTCCACCCTGAATATCCCAGGAGTCTAAATTTACTGCCTTTTCCTGTCTTCTCAGAGTAGCTTACTGCAGTGTTTTCATGGTAAGGGACCATTCAACTGAAAGACTGAATTTTATCTTTTAGATAGCAAGAATGTGCAATAGCCGATGATTTTCTTACAGTTTTGAGCCTTAATCTGACAATAATCCACCAGGAGAAATGACTCTTCTCATGATATAATATTTTGCCCACGCAGAGCTATGCATCTTCTTTGTGTCCTTAGATGACTCAGATCAGAACTGCTACTCACATGACCATGGCATGTGACACTAGACACAGGATCACTGTGACCTGTACAGACAGTAGTCTATGGGATTTGATCCTAAGAAAAGGAACCCTGCCCCCAGAAGGGGGCATCTGAGAGATTCCCATGGCCTCCAGACAATGGGATGAAGGACTATAGTAGAAACAGAACACCACAGTGGAAGTTGAGAATGACCCAGTACCATCTCCAGTTGTGTGACACAGCCACCTGCCCTTCTCAGGGCCTCAACTCAGTGCTCAATCACATAAAAGTTGTCATTGGGATTGACTGGCTACTCACTCACTCTAACTGACCTGATACCTGTCCATTTGTCTGTGCTAGATCTATAATTGAGGTGAGTATTTAGAGAGCCCAGGTGGATCGCTTCTCGGCCTTTTGGCTAAGATCAAGTGTAGAGAGCCCAGGTGAGACTGAGCAGGTGTGAAGGCAGATCTGGTAGATTTCCATAGGAGGACTGGGTGGAAGAATCAGACAACCACAAAAAGGGCAATAATTGAAGAAATATTCAAAATGGATTTATTTTATTTTGATAGAGGAATATAGAAGTATAATGTTTCTAGGTGACATTTGTCATGAGCCTCCTCTGGAGCTGGCCCTGTTACCAGATAGCTAAAAACAGCTGTACTGGAGTCTGTCAGCTTTGCCCTGAGCTGGGCTCTAGTACCCAGCTTCCTAGAGCCTGGTCTCTGAGTGCCCTTTTACACAAAATTACTGGCTCCCATGGAGTCTGGAAAGGTCAGCACCACTTTCACCTACGGATTTCCTGCAGACACAGAATTCACCTGGGAAGTGGAATGAAATACCATTTTTTTTAAAGTACATGGATCAACATGAAGCTTATTAAAGTGAAGGATTTTTATATATTTCTAAGGTCAACTTATCATTTCCATGTGAAAGATGTACCCATGCATTGGGACTAATACTACTTTTGTTTAATGAACATAAAAATATATTTTATTCTTTCTCAACTCTAATGAATAAACTTCTGCTAAGATGTCCTGTCAGCAGAACCAGCAACAGCTACCTCCCAAGTGCACCCCCAAATGACTTCCCAATTATCCACTTTAGTGCCCAGCCTTATGTCCTCCTCCAGTCTCCTGCTGTGGTCCCAGCTCCTGGAATGGCAGTTGCTGCCTGAGCCACCACAGGCCACATCCTCTTCCACTGGCTCTGGCCCCACAGCACAGGCTGCTGTGACTATGAGCCCTTGGGGTGAGGGTGGGGGTGGGGCTCTGGAAGCTGCAACTAAGCTGTGCCCTGAGAACCACCCAAGAGCAACAAAAGAGGAAACAAATACCAAATAAATATTCATAGCCCTGCCTCAGTCTGATGGTCCTTTCTCTTCCCTGCCATTTTGTCCTGTGCCATCTGGGTTCATCATGCTTTATGTAGACTCAGATTTCCTAACTAAAATTCTCCACTGATTTCCATTCCCCAAAGTTTACTATGGAGCCAGATTTGCTCTTTTGCTCTTATGAACCTTATTCAACAATAAAGCTCAAATTTTATGATTGAATTGGGTTTCATGTCATCATACTGAAGGTCCTTCTCAGAACTGTAGTCCTTGGAATCTATTTATAATTAGACCTTTAATTTAGTAGACTTCTTCCATCTTGGTGTGGAGCAAACAAAAAACCAGCTCCTTCTTCAACTTAGAGCTGCAGCAGCAAAAATGTGATAGGAACCCATCAGTCAGGACAGGAGGACAGGTGATGAGTGGGTAGATTCAGACACAAAGGGACAGATTGGAATCTCCATGAGTGTCCTAGATATTACCTCCTAGATCATGACCACTTCTCAATGAAGTTAATTATAGACTTACACCACACTTATTTAATCAACATTTTATTATTTTATATTTGTCTTAGAATTTGTGTGCTTATGGTTATAAATAACACAATAATCAACACCTTACATTTCTAAAGTTTTGTTTAAATTTTAAAATATTGTCTAAAATTAAATTCCCAGATTTAAAATTGGTTGTAAAACTGCAACAGAAATAAATGAGGTTAGTTTTAATACATCTAATCTGAAATTGGATAGTTGCTCTTTAAAAAAACCAATGATGGATATGAAATTATATTTTATTGTTTACAATTGCTATTCTTTATTTTTCCAAATATTTATTGCTTCTTTGAATTTTCTACTTTGTAATTTTTAAAAAACAACTTCTTCTCATTGATTTCTAAGATATCAATATTTTCTTATTGATTACATAAGATTTCAAAGTAATTTACTCAGGTAGTTTAGTAATTAACGTTTCCTGCAAGTCCTACAAATTTTGTTTAGTGTTTTATTTATTATGTAAATTTTTCTTCCCTTTGAAGAGAATGGCATGATTATTTATAATTCAACTCTTTTGCAGTATATTGTAATACCATTCATTTTGTAGTTTTATCGATATGGTTCCTGAATAATTTTTATTCAGGTAATTTACAAATATTTCATGTTTAGTAGTTCTTATGTAAAGGGCCATTTCTACTTATAAATTCAACCCAGAGTTTGCTTATGTATAGCCTGTGATCAATTCAGAAAATTTTCTAATTCTAATCATTTTCAAATAAATTATTATATTTTTTACTTTCTAAGTCTATAATTGTATTATTTGCAAATTAAAACTACACCTGAGTCTGTGTGTGTGTGTGTGTGTGTGTGTGTGTGTGTGTGTGTGTGTGTGTGTGTGATAGAGACAGAGAGAGGGACACATAGAAACAGACAGACAGGAAGAGAGATGAGAAGCATCAGTTCTTCATTGCGGAAACTTAGTTCTTCATTGATTGCTTTCTCATATGTGCCTTGACTTGGGGGTTACAGCAGACCAAGTGACCCCTTGCTCAAGCCAGCAACCTTGGGTTAAGCTGGTGAGTTGTGCTCAAACCAGATAAACCCGTGCTCAAGCCAGCAATGTTGGGGTTTTGAACCTGGCTCCTTTGCATCCCAGTCCAACACTCTATCCACTACGCCACCACTTGGTCAGGTTACACCAGAGGCTTAACCTGGTTAAATATTATGCAAACTCTGGGATAATCATGTGTGCAAATTATCACATTCTTGAGTTTTTCTATTTTTTTTTCATTCTTTATTTTGTTTATGATGCTTATTTGTGCAGACATTAATGAATGCTAAAGCTTTAAATAAAAATATATGTAACACAACTGATAGCATGTTGAACATTAATAATTTTGTGAATTGCAAAATGAAAGGACTATTATCTGTTCATTTTCTTAAAAATGAAAGTTTTACTATGCACCTGTGATGCTAATCCCCTACAGGAATACAATTGGACAACCATGGCACTCATTCTTATACACCCTTTAGTACCCAGCTGCTGTCTTGCCTTTTTCATGAAGCCTTAACAAATTTCTTCACCTAACATGGATTTATTCCTCTATGTGCAGAATGAGCACTGCCTTTTATCTCTGATTGTGCATACAATCAACTAGTTATCCTTTAAGCAAAAATACTCATGTGAAAATACTCAGAAATTCAGAATCAATTGCTCTACTATGGTGGTCTGCCAGCATTTTAAAAGGATGCCCACTGAGAAATATGGTGTAGACCCTTGGATTTGCCTTCATTCATATCTTGTCTACTGATTTTTTTTGTGTTGAGGGTCAGCATTACTAACTCCTCAGATGTCTCTGCTTCTCTCTCTAATTCAATTGTGAGCTCAATGGGGGCAGATGTTTATTTATCTTTTTTTAACAGGACTGGGGCAATGTTGGTCATAGATTAAAGGTTCAGCCGTGACTGAGGGTGTTTGTTAGCCTCATGATAATGGTTTCTGTAGCCCATGATCTCATCTCTATTTCAATGAGACTCTTATTTGAGTTTTGAGTGCCATAATTGAGACGTTGTATTAGTGCGGAGAGATGAGGTGACAGGAGGACATAAGAAACACTTGCTAGGAAACTCTTTTCCCACTCTTACTCCAATGAGTTCGTGGCAGAAGTTGTCATAAAAGCAGTTAGTTTCTGGTCCTTCAAGGGAAGGTATGCAAGCTTGGAAATTAGTCATTTCTCTTGTCCTTGTTAACTTCATCACCAACACCAGCATGAACTTTGTCATTTTAGACATCCATTTTCTAAAAGAGGGGTTTCTAGAAGTTCCTCATGAGAAGATGAATAAGAAATTATATCTTATGAAATATATAAAAAGAATTGTCTACCAGAGGGAACTTTCCATAAGTGGAAATATTTAACACTAAATTTTCTCATCCAAGGTGTGTCTATGGTCTGGGACCGAAGGAAATATTTTTGTTTTTATGTTTTTTTTGCCTTTTTTAAAAAACTGACTTGGTTTTTATTTGTAAGAAGAATTCCTTTTGTGTGCTCATATTCTTTTTATGATATTTAATTATTGAATAAAGCAAATAATATATCTTATATTTTTTCTTTTTTCATCTTGAAATTAAATTTAATGGGGTGACATTGATCAATAAGAGTACAAAGGTTTCAGGAGAACATCCCTATAACATTTAAACTGTTGATTGTGTTATGTGCCCATCATTCAAAGTCAAATCATAGTCTTATATGTTAAAAAGTCATATTTTTCATATTACCACACTGTATGTATGGTCATGTGTATGTATGCGTGCACATGTGCATGCATGCACAAGAAAAAGACATATTGAGGAAGAAAGAAGGGAGAAAGAAGAGAGAGACGGTAATGGTCCAGTGCGTTTCAGAATGGGTGGAAAGGAGCAGCTGGCATGACCAAGGTCTAGTGTGACAGGGTTACAGCCTTTCTAAAATGCAATTCTTCTGAGTTAAAAGAAAAGCTTTGCCTGACCAGGTGGTGGCACAGTGGATAGAGCGTCTGACTGGGACATGGAGAACTCAGGTTTGGAACCCCAAGGTTGCTGGCTTTAGCATGGACTCATCTGGTTTGAGCAAGGCTCACCAGCTTGAACCCAAGGTTGCTGGCTTGAGCAAGGGGTCATTCAGTCTGCTGTAGCCCCCTGGTCAAGGCACATATGAGAAAACAATCAATGAACAACTAAGGTGCTGCAACAAAGAATTGATGCTTCTCATCTCTCTCCCTTCCTGTCTGTCCCTATCTGTCCCTTTCTCTGTCTCTATCACAAAAAAAAAAGAGAGAGAAAGAAAAAGAAAAAAGAGAAAGCCTTATTTCTTATCCTGTTCACCTGCCTTCAGTCTTTTGCTCAGGACTGAACACAACTGTGATTACTGCATACGGTTGGAAACAGGTAGATGTACTAGCAAAACTAGGCAACAGTCAATACTTGTTCACATGTTAGGCACATACTTTATTACACATTAATATTTGCTTAAAAGGCATTAATTAGTTATTTGTTATTTACTATGCTTCAAGAGCAGTTTTAAGATCTAAAGATATGGATGTGAACAAAACAGATAATAATTACTTCCTCACTGAACTTGTTCTAATAAAGGAAAACAGAAGGCAAATACTTAATAAGAGAAATATATATCACTCACTTAACAGAAATGTTTCGAGTTTTCCCAGTGCTTTAGTATGGCACTGTGGATAGAGCAGTAAACACAAGAGATGAAGGTTATTACCGGAGAGAACTTAAGTTCTTTTTATCTATCTATCTATCTTTCTATCTATTTATCATCTATCTATCTGTTTACGTTTTTATTATGTGCGAGGCGGGAAGGTAGAGACAGACTCCTGTTGTGCCTCAACCGGGATCCACCTGGAAAACCCACTAGGGAGTGATGCTCTGCCCATTTGGGACATTGCTCTGTTGCTTGCAACTAAGCCATTTTAGTGCCTGAGGCAGAGGCCATGGAGCCATCCTTAGCACCTGGGGCCAACTTATTCAAATCACTTTAGCCATGGCTGTGGGAGGGAAGAGAGAGAGAAGGGGGAGGGGGTGGAGAAGCAGATGGTCACTTCTCCTGTGTGCCCTTACTAAGACTCAGACCTGGGATTTCCACACACCAGGCCAACACTCTATCACTGAACCAAGTGGTAAGGGTAGAGAACTTACATTCTGATGGGAGAAAATAGAAAACACATACATGAATAAAATATGTAATGTGTTAGATGGTTATAAACCCTATGGAGAAAAACAGCTTAGAATAGTGACTGCATGTACTAGTGGGTATGCATTAGAATTTTTAACAGGGTCACCACCCGAGCTCTCTGAGGTCATATTTGAACAAAGACTTGAAGGAAGTGAGATTGTTTGGGGTAGAGAAAAGAGCAAAGTTCCCTGAAGCAGGAGTGAGCCTGGAGTGTCAGGGGGACTGCAAGGAGGTCGGTGTGGCGGAGCGAGACTGAGGAGGCGGAGAGTGTGGGACATGAAGTCAGAGAAGTAAGAAGTGGGGTCTTGAGGTCTAGTCTCTGTCTCTTTTTGGAAGTGATTGTAAAGACTTTGGTTTTTATTATTAATAAATAAGAAGTCATTAGGCTGACCAGGTGATGGTGCAGTGGATAGAGCGTTGAACTGAGATGTAGAGACTCAAGGTTTGAAACCCTGAGGTTGCTGACTTGAGCAGGGGCTCATCTGGCTTGAGCACAGGATCGCTGATTTTGAATGTGGGATCACAGACATGACCCCATGGTTGCTGGCTTGAGCCCAAAATCACTTTCTTGGGCAAGGGGTCACTTGCTGTGCTGGAGCTCCCTGGTCAAGGCAAATATGAGAAAGCAATCAGAGAACGCCTAAGGAGCCGCACCGAAGGATTAATGCTTCTCATCTCTCCCCCTTCCTGCCTGTCTGTCCTTATCTGTCCCTGTCTCTGTCTCTGTCATTAAAAAAAAGAATTGTTTTTTGTGATCTAACTGTTAATGTCTTCATTTTGTAGATAAGAAAACTGAGGTTCAGAAAGTTCAGCAAGTTATCTAAGGTTATAAAGTTGGGAATTGGCAGAGGTGTGATGAGAACCGGTATCCTCTGAGAAGAAAGAGCATAAATTAATAGGATTTTTAAAAGTGTTATTCAGTTTATAGAGAGAAGAGAGAGAGAGAGAGAGAAGGGAAGGAGCAGAAAGCATCAACTCCCCTATGTGCCTTAACCAGGCAAACCCAGGGTTTTGAACCGGTGACCTCAGTGTTCCCAGGTCAATGCTTTATTCACTGTGCCACCACAGGTCAGGCCAAATTAATAGGATTGTTTTTGGCCCTTTGTGTGGAGGTCTTGAAGGGACTGAGATAAAGGACAGAATGTGCTATTTGTACTGGACAGATGGATAGAATGGTTGAGAGGGAGGGGTCCAAGAGGAGACAAGATCCAGTGGTTTTTATCTTCAGGAATATTTTGGGGAACGTTGATTCTCCTGTATCTATTCGCATCATGAAACGCAAAGATGAGGCAGTTTAAATTAAAATTTTCAGGAGGTAGTTGAAGATCAAATGCGACAAAACAACCCTACATAGTAGTAGGTGAACCTGAGTGACTGTTACCATGTGTATGTTGTAAGAGAATAAATGGGTTAGGGAAGGGCTGACAGAAGGCCAAGGAAATCAGCCATTTCAGAAGAAAAATGAATTTTTGGGTTCCGATACCCTGAATTCTGCAATCAAGAGGGCCTTGGTGATATCTTACCCATGTCCTTGTCCTAGACATAGCCCAGGAAACTCTGAGCCAGGTATGGCTAAGGCTCTCATGCTTCAACAACTCACATGTGCACAAGGGAGTCCCTTGTGACCCTGCCCCACATATGTAAAACAATCTCCACTCTGCAGAGGAAGAGAATTTTCATTGGCTCTTCTTGTGGTAGTTATGATGGGTTTGGGGGACGAGGACAGAGGCAAGGAGGTAGTCAGGTGAAGACGCTCCTTAGCAAGCCTGTCCATTGGCCACGTGTTGTAAAGGAATGTGCCCTAAATGGGGTTAAAAATTCCTTTCTGGAGTCTGCTCCTACCTGGTTGTGTGGCTCTGAGCAAGTTTCTTCCCTCTCTTGTGGGCCTGTTACCATATTAGGGCTGGGCCTTATACCAGCCATTCTGTGGTTCTAGGATATGTCTTGATAATGTAGAAGAAATTCCTGATTATTTCTGAAATAATGGTGCAGGGGCTCTGTGGCAAGTCTCAAAGCTGAGCCCAGAGCAGAGATGTGCACAGGCATGAGCTCTAAGGGAGGGACTTTTGCACTATCCTCTAGTCTCAGAAAGAAGTGAGATTTCTTACTTTTTGAAATGACAGCATCCATTATAAACTGGATATAACGTTCTTGTGTACTCTTGCTCCTAGATGTGTGGCTTTCTACTTCCTTCCACTTATTTTTTTTACAAAAAAAAAGGGAAGGATTCATTTTATTTTTAAGTAAAAGGAGGAGAGATAGAGAGACAGACTCCCACATGAGCCCTGACTGAGATCCACCCCGCAATCCCCGTCTGGGCCCAATGCTTGAATCAACTGAGCTATCCTCAGCTACTGAGGTTGATGCTTAGACCAACCGAGCCACTGGCTGTGAGAGGGGAAGAGAGAGAGAAAGAGGATAATCAGGGGAAGAGAAGCAGATGATCACTTCTCATGTGTGCTCTGACAGGGGATTGAACCTGGAACATCTACACACCGGGCCCATGCTCTATACACTGAGCAAACCAGCCAGGGCCTTTCTTTTCTTTTCTTTCTTTTTTTCCTTTTCTTTAATTTATTTTTCGTTTCTTTCTTTTTTTTATTACTTTCTTTTTGTTTTCAGAGCATCTCCAGTCCCTGGTCAAAGGAAGCTCCCAGGATGAGCAGAGACCCAGGTCCTGCCCTCAGGGAGCAGCATGTCAAGTTGGGCACCTCCTGCTCTGAACTCCTGATTGGGGCTGGTGGTATCATTTAGTTAAAATGTCAGTTTGGTTCATGCACTGAAGAGCACAGCTTCAAACATGTAATCAATCACAGGGCTTGCAGATGCTGGTGTTATAAAATACCTTAGAGATAATCTAGCATACAGTTTCTAACTATGAAGATGGTAGTATGTCTTGAAATGAGATAAACAGAGTAACTGTAGAGAACTTTTAAAGACAGAAGATCTTCCTAAGAAGAACAACTCATCAGATCAGATAACCTGTCTCTCTTGGCAGGGGCCAGACCAATGACTTACATTAGTCCTCTCCATCTCAGAGATGCCAGAATTCTGATTCTATAAATTAACGATCCTTTGTCCTTATAAAAGTGTGAGTCTACTGAAATACTATTGCATGAGTCCACAGGTCTCTGGTTCTATGAACTTGAATTCAAAGAGAAAGATAGGTTTGAAGATAATGCTGTGAGTCACCCTGGCACTTGTACTAGTCATCTAACTTTGCCATGTCTTGCCTTCCCAGCCTATAAAATGGGTGGGGTACAACCCACCCACCTATTTTGGTGGCACATGGAAACAGCATCTCTCACTAAGGATGTTAGTGCCATCTGAAGATGTCAAATCCATTAGTGAGAGCCTGACTCCGCAGAACAGGAAGTGAGCCAATCAGAATTCCCAAATGGCACGAGACACACAGATCGGCTAGTAGCAGGACAGGCTCTCACACATGGAGGAAGGAAGTTTGTCTAGGCTGTACTATTAGTGTAAAGCATCCTTATTCATGCATCCATTTATATATTTGTCTAGTCAGTGGTCCCCAGGTCCTGTACTAGAGGCAGGTGATATACAGTGAATGTGTTCATAATTATCAATGCATAGAATAACTGGTGGAAATAACTCCACACATGGCTGGTACAGTTCATTATAGAACAGGCTTATACAATCATAGATTATCCCAGGAGGGGCCTCATTTAACTTTATTTTAGAGTGGAAAAGCCATCCCTCCCCACTTACACCATCCCCTTGAGAGAAGAATTGATGGACTTCACAAAGGAAGCTATGGAGTATTATAAACCCACCAGAAGCACTAATGGCAGTAGGAAGCAGGAAACTTTTCAGGCCCAGGGAAAGATCTCCTTTTCTTTGCATCCTGCAAATTGTTCAGGGACAGACCTTAAGAGACCTGGGTTGGAGCGGAAAGTGGCTATGAAGTAGTGGAAGTTTGTGTTTGTTGTTACTGTTATTATTATTTAGGAAATATTGGAGTCTTAGGCTTATTAGTCATAGGAAATTTGGGGATCCATTATGGACAAATGCAGAAGCATCTTTTCACGTAAAAGGTCATTGGAGCCATGGTGGGGCCTGGGCTGACTGATTTGAGGATGTGGTTATTTGGAACCAGCATTAGGCACAGTAAAAAGATAACCTTCTACATTGGACAACTCAGCATGTCTCGGTGAGAAGAGTGTGGGCTTTGAAACTAGATAAGTTGGGTTTGAATGATACCCCACTGCCTATGAATGGGATGACTTTGGTGAAATAGTTAGGCCTTTGGATCTTAGTTTCCTCTTTTGTAAGACTAGTGCTAACCCAGCCTATGTAACCAGATTATTGTGAATATCAAATGAAGCAACAGAGATAAATCAGTAGGACATTATTTAGGACATAGTAAGTTCTCAAGACATATTATTTCTACCTTTCTTCTATATACACTGCACTGAGGAAAGGAAAGGAAGCAGAGATTCAGGGACAATACTATGTCCAGAGATAAAAAGCAAATGTATTATAGTGATAAAGATTATGGCTTATGAAAGCCAACAGCCTGCATTTAAATTCTAGCTTCTCTACTTACTTGCTTATGACAATAGGTAACTTCTTTAGTCTTTCGGGACCTCAGTGACAGGGCCAACTGTGAGTATATGTGTCTCATGAACCCTTTGGCACATAAACAGAATTAAATTAAATGTTAGATTCTACTGTTATTGCTATCACATAGGGTTCATTTGACTGGAATTTCCCCTGTGCTGGGCGAAAATTTCCCTGTTCCAGGCATGGTAAAGAGGCTCAGAAAGGTGAGGATGAGGAGGTAATAAGCATGAGAGGTGACCTGTCATTCTGTACAACAAACCATTTCTTGATGGCCTTGGTACCATATTGAGGCAGAGACCACTGAGTCAAACTCTTAATGTTCAGCAACTTATGTCCGTAGGAGCCACCATGAAAGCCCTTAGAAAGAACACACCAGTTAGGCTGGGAAAATACAGTGTAGCTTTTGGTTCTGTGTGAAAATTTGAGCCACTAACCACATCTTGGACAAGTCCTTGAAGACTCAAGTGAGCTAGAAACAGCTTCATAGGGATAGATCTCATAGGCATCTTTCCTAACTTCTAGTAAAAGAAGACTGACTTGTTTCATGAAGAAGGTAACAGGAATCATTTATCTCCTATATAGGAAAATTCAGTGTCAAGCAGAGACATGCCCTGCCTATGACTGAATGTCCAGGCATATTGGGGAGGAATCTTACCAATGCAATGCCAGCCCTTGTCCTCGTGATCACTGGTGCTTCATTCAGATGCCATTAAATTACCTCACTGCTGCACTATAAAAGGTCTCCCCAGCTACAAGTTCCTAAGATCACTGGCTTCTCCCAGTCTCGTTCCTGTCATTAAACGGGTAAGTCTCTGCACTAGGGATAATGACACAGTACAAAAGAAAGCCTTGATGAAGCTGGCACAATGAGCTGTGGGGCAGGCAACTCAGGACTGGGTGCTGAGGGAAGCCCCTGGAAGGGGCTGAGGCAGTAGCAGGTGGGAAATGAGCCAGGAGGATTGGGGGAATGAAGGCATATGAGCTGAGCCATTAGGCCTATGGCAGAAGGGATTTTCAGGAAACTAGGTCACTGTTCATTCTCTCTGAGTGCAGTGGTACAGTCCTTTCTTATGTCCATTAATAAGGTAAAGTGATACTAGCTGATCCAAAGAGAAAATGGTGGAAACGGACTCAAATTTGGCCTTGTTGGGCTCTGCCAGGCTCAGCTTGAGGCTCATGTTGGCTTGAGGTCTATTGACATGAATTTGCCTTCCCTGGGTATGCCTGGCTGGGCAGAAGGAAGGAGAGCCATTCTTAAGTGAATTGATGGCAAGGTAAAATCAGTGGGAAACAGCAATTTCCTAAGAAGAATTTAATGGAGACAGTGAAGTGAATAAGGGAAGAGGAGGCTTACAGAATTGGGTAGAAATGCACACAACACTCTTTTAAGTGCTTCATTTTCTGTTGTGAAAACTGAGGTTCAGTGGTGAGTGGTAATTTATCCTAAGTCACAGCTGAGGATGGCTGAGTCTGCCTTAACACCGGTTGATAGCTTCTGAGTACCTGCGACCTTTTTGAAAGGCCACTGCTTAGTCTATCCAAAGGTGATTATGCAAGTGCCCCTTGAAATCTTCCTAGTACTGATGAAAATTATTTTTTCAGATTTTCAGAACAAAAAAAGATGTGTGAACAGCAAAAGCAGGTGCAGTTTCCTCCATCTTGTGTGAAAGGTTCAGGATTGGGGGATGTGCAAAGTACCAACATTACCTCTGTGAAATGCCTGGCTCCATGCCCACCTCAAACCTGTGTGAAATGCCCAACTCCATGTCCACCTCAAACCTGTGTGAAGTGTCCAGCACCCTGCCCTACGTATGTGAAGTGCCCAGCTCCATGCCAGATGACCTACGTGAAATGCCCACCTCCCTGCCAGACGTATGTGAAGTGCCCAGCTCCATGCCAGATGACCTACGTGAAATGCCCACCTCCCTGCCAGACATATGTGAAGTGCCCAGCACCATGCCAGACGACCTACGTGAAATGCCCAACTCCCTGCCAGACACAGATGTGCTATGTCCAGTGTCCTTCTCCCTGCCAGACCTACGTTCAGGCTCCTGCAAGTGGCTCGGCTACCCAGGCCTGCGTCCCTGATCCATGCTCTGCTCCCTGTTCCATCAGCTATAGCTGCCTGGCTCCCCGAACCTTCGGGGTGAGTCCCCTGAGACGCTGGGTCCAGCGGCCCCAGAACTGCAGCTCAGGATCAGCTGGCTGCTGTGAGGGTTCTGGGTGCTGCAGCTCCGGGTGCTGCAGCTCTGGGTGCTGCAGCCACGGGTGCTGCTGCTCTGGGTGCTGCTGTTTGGGAATTATTCCCATGAGGTCCCGAGGCCCTGCGTGCTGTGATAATGATGAGGATGACTGCTGCTGTTAAATGCAGAAAAACAACTCTGCCTCCGAATTCACTGCCTGCTCTACCTTCTGGAATTGCACCAATCCTGCCCCCCCTTGTCTTCCCAGTGATGGAGAACCTCATTGGTTCATCTCTGCACTTTGCTTCTTTATTAAGGCAGCCTGCCAGAGTTAGCGCAGTCCCCGAACTTTGGCAAGAATAAAGTTTTGAATGCAATTCAGTGACTTCCTGTCATTCAACCCATATTTTTCCATCGGAAGCTCTTCTGCCTTCCTCTCTTATTCTTGCTTCTCAATTAGAGGAAAGGGTCATATAGATGGAAACAAGCAGACTGAGCTGGTGCAATCCCAGTGTGGGGTCCCTATGCATTCTAGAATGCTGTGACTAAGCTTCCCTCTGCAAGTTAGCAGAATCTGAGTGTAGAGATTTGGAGGTTGAAGGATGCTTCTTGCTTGTCCTCTGATTAGTTTGAGGAGAAGTTTTGTCCAGACAGACAGGGTCCTGATGGTAGTGTGTTCTCTGAATATAATTAAACTCAGAGTTCATCTTCCTGGATGTTGAAGGAAGTGTGAAATTCGATCAGCTCAGGAGTGTCACTGAATAATGTCCCTGTTACTGTGTTAGGGGCTTGACTCCATGGTAGCTTTATGGGTAACATTTTCCCATCTGATAGGCTTGCCCTCCCGAGGCCATAGGGTAAAGGCCTGAGGGAAGAAGCTAGAACTCCCTGAAGCAAGTAGATAATCCCCATGTCAGCCCTGGGGAGATGGCCCTGATAGTGAGAGGTTTCTAAGAGGAAGGTGAGCTTTGTGGGACAAGCATCTGGATCCCAATGCCAATCATCCTTTCTCAGTAGCATGTCCTTTTCCATTATTTTGCTAACTCTAGAGGCTTTGGGGTGGATTTTTACAACTAAATACTATAAACAGATACCTTAAAAATATAGGTAGAGGGATAACTGCTATTCAAAGCAACCCCACAAGGCCTGGGGCATAAAAACAAGAGATAAAATGCTTGGCAAATGCATAAACAAATGGATGAACAAGTGCAGGCAATTGCATATTTGCCTCTAAGCAAGCTCTGCTGAGACACCCTGGGACATATGCAGAAAGTCATCTTGACTGCTATGCTGCCTTTGAATGTCTAAATCACCTGTGGCACCATAAATCAAACTCTGTTCCTCTCTCGAATCTCACAAATTTGTAGCCCAGCCCCTAGAAACCCACTTAGAGCTGGGAACTGCCTTGCCCAGGACCATGATTGTAGGAAGTCAAGTGTTGCTTAGTCTGCAATTAACATGAGCGTGCGATGTTGTTTATATTTGTCATTTAAAGAAATTAGGCAAGTGGCATGAACTTAAAATAGTACAAACATTTATGGATAAAAATTAAAAGTAACCTTTTGACTTCCAGTTTCACACCCTTTTCCAGGGATAACCACATTGAGTTTAGATTATATCTGTCTGTATCTTTGTCTAGGAATCACTTATATATAAAGCACACAGAACTAAAAAATTCCTTAAGTGGTATAATTTTTGCAGAGAATGGCATACCAGAAGCCCAGTCTAGCATGGTCCTATCAAAAAATATTGTAAGACCAGGACTCCCGCATCTCTCTCTCGGTTGTCCTACCGCTTGGCCCGCAATGCCAGTGAACGTCAGCCAGTGGTCTGGGCCTTTGAGCCTGCAGGAAGTGGATGAACAGCTGCAGCACTCACTGCAGGCCAAATATGCCAGGGCGAAGATCAACAAGCTGGGCAAAGTGCTGACGCTCACCCAGGTGAAGAATCGGCCCACCAGTATTACACGGGATAGCCTTAATTCAAGTAAACTCTACACTTTGGTCTTGACAGACCCAGATGCTCCAAGTAAGAAGGACCCCAAATACTATAGGGAATGGCACCATTTTCTGGTGGCCAACGACATCAGCAGTGGCACAGTCCTCTCTGATTATGTTGGCTCTGGGCTTCCTAAGGGCACTGGGCTCCACCACTATGTCTGGCTGGTTTACGAGCAGGGCAAGCCGCTGAAGTGTGACGAGCCCATTCTCAGCAACCGGTCTGGAGACCACCGTGGCAAATTCAAGGTGGCATCTTTCCGCAAAAAGTACGAGCTCAGGTCCCCAGTGGCCGGCACGTGTTACCAGGCAGAATGGTACTACTATGTGCCCAAGCTCTATGAGCAGCTGTCTGGGAAGTAGGGGAAGCCAGGAGACAGACGTTGCCCAGGGACTCCAAGCAGTATTCTCAAGTTCAGTGATGCATGTAGATGTCTCCTTTTCTCTGTTCCCATCCTCACAGGCGAGACCTGAGCAGGTTGTGGTGTAGGGTGACTTTTCCTTCTTCCTGTTCTTTATAATTGTACAGAGTCACGCATCCTGGTTTATGTTTTGATCAAATTTGAATTCCTGTATGGGGGCTGTTTTGGTAAATGATACGGCCATCAGATTGTTAATATAAGAACAGCAAGGCAGAATTTAAAGGAGAAAAAGTTTAGGTAAGAAAAACAGGCCTATAGTAATAGTGCAGAGCATCAAAAAATCTTTAAGGGAGATTAAGAAAAGATTCATTGCCTCTGTGTTTATGAGCCTGACTCCAGAAATGTACATGGAGGCATATTCTGAGATGTTTTTACAACCCGGTTTTCCAACCAGAAAACAAAGGTTGGCACGGCCACTACCTCCCAACATGGTACATCTCAGATCGGTTACTAGGTGTCAGTATCCTGCTTTGGCTCCGTCAAAGAGAAGTACTGGGGAAAGCGGTAGAGTTGTTTTTGTGTAGAGACACAGGCGTCTAGCTGAGGGGTTATCAGAAATGCTGAGTCTGTGTCTGTTAAATTGATCACTCTTCATTGGTGTAACAAAAGACGGTCTGGAGTTGATGAATGTTGTCTTATTTCTGCTGTTTGCTTTATAGTTGAATAAAAAGAAAAACATTATGTGAACAAAAAAAAAATATATATATATATATATATATATATATATATATATATATATATATATATATATATTGTAAGGTTGGCTCTGTTGTTTAGAGCATCAGCTCGAAGTACAGAGGTTGCTGGTTTGATCCCTGGTGAAAGCACACACAAGAATGAATCAATGTTCCTGTCTCTCTTTGTCTCTCCTTTCTTCACTGGGAAGGGAATTACAAATCAATACATGAAGATTTAAAAACTATTGTAAAGAATCCTGTTGATAACCCATGACTTACTTCTAAAACTCCATTTCTCTCCTCTTCATTTCTCCCATACACCACAGTAACTCAGCAGCCCCTCACTAAATGGCCCCACATGCCGTCTACCATCTTGACACTGTCTCTTTTTCTATCTCTTTCTTTCCTCACTCCCTTTCTCCCTCCTCCCCACCTGATTTAGCTCTGGTCCGGCTGTGTAGCCCGAGTCCCTTTGACTCCTTTGTTAGGTTTTTCCATTCTTTACCCAATCCTGGGATTTTCCATTTCAGAGGAATTGACCCAGGAACAAGAACCACTCTTTTTGCATCAGCTGTTATTAATCTCTCTCTAACCCATTCTACTGATGCTGTTTAGAGAGGGGGGAAGGTGCAACACTGGCTATTGGAGACTGAGCAGCGAGACCAGGACTCTAAAAGCCCTGATGAACCTACCAGTCTGAAAAGTCTGAAAGTAACTCTTATGTCTGGTTTTTATTCATTCATCAATTTTGTTCTAGGTGCCATCTTTACAACGTTGGCGTTTACAGCAGGTAGGGAGAATAAACAGTCAAATAATCTCGTAAACAAATGCTAAGATACATCTGTGATTGGAACTATGAAGAAAAGTCACGAGATGTCCTGATCGCTTGCGTATGCACCTTTGATCTGGTCCAAGAAAGTGCAACCTGATGCCAAGGCTGAGTGGGAGTTAGCTATGGAGCAGTGGGGGAGGAGTTTTCTAGACAGAGGCAAGAGCACAGACAGGGCTATGTAGGAGGAAGGAGACTGACAGAATAAGAAGCAGAGAGGTCAGGAGAGCCCGGGAGGTCCTGCTACAGATGGCGTCCACAGAGTCAAACCATTGCAAGATTGCAAGCAGTCAGCTGAAACCTATTAAAGTCTGTTTTTTCTCTGCAGAAAAAAAATAATATTTTTAGATCATTTAAGGAATAATTTAAAACAATTGCCCAGTAGTATTTATTTACCTGGTTCTTTCCCAGACGTATCATGTGTAACTTGTTTCTGGGTCTAATGTGCATAGCTATAAAATGACAACTTGGGCCATATAGTGAGTATGGTGCCTTCAAGTGTCAACTTTCAGTAATCTTTGCCTCCTAATATAGGCACTTGCATAAGGTTGCTTGGTGCTGACATTTTTATGTTTAAAATGTATGGTTATAAAATGGCCTTCAGAATATTCAATTTCAGGAGGCATTTAGGACAATCAAAAATTCTACCACAGCCTGTATGTTATTATGTAAAAAATATTAATTGTCATTTCTTATGTAAAACAATCCAGATTTCCTGACTCCTTGTCCCTCTACAATATTAATATAGGACATGCTATGAATGATTTAAAGAGAATGGCAAGTCCAGACCATGGCACCAATTCCTTGGAGGGTTGAGGAGACTTTGTGTGGAAAGGCTGAGGTACTGATCTCCTTGGATCTAGGATGTATCTGCATCTGCACAATTTTTCTTATTTTTCTCTTTTTAAAATAGTTTTATTTAGACAATTAATTTTAACAGGGTGACATTGGTCAACTAGAGTACATAGATTTACAAAAAACATCTCCAGATCATTTTGACATTCGATTATGTTGCATACCCTTCACCCAAAGTCAAATCGTCCTTTGTCAACCTTCATTTGATTTTCTTTGTGCCCCTTTGCTCCCACCACCCCCTCCCTCTTCTCTCTTCCTTGGTAACCACTGTACTCTTATCTATGTCCATGAATCTCAATTTTGTGTCCCACCTATGTATAAAATCATACAGTTCCTAGTTTTTTCTGATTTACTTATTTCACTCAGTATTATGTTATCAAGGTCCATCCATGTTGTCATAAATGATCCTATGTGATCATTTCTTACAGCTGAGTAGTATTCCATGTATATATGTACAACTTCTTCTTTATTCAACCTTCTATTAAAGGGCTCTTTGGTTGTTTCCAGGTCTTGGTCACTGTGAACAATGCTGCGATAAACACGGGGCTGCATGTGTCTTTACATACCAATGATTTTGAGTTTTGGGGTTATATACCCAGTAGAGGGATTGCTGAGTCATATGGTCATTTTATTCTTAATTATTTGAGGAACCACCATACTTTCTTCCATGATGATTATACTACTTTACATTCCCACCAACAGTGAATGAGGGTTCCTTTTCCTCCACAGCTTCTCCAACACTTGTTGTTACCTGTTTTTTGATAATAGCTAATCTAACAGGTGTGAGGTGGTATCTCATTGTAATTCTGATTTGCATTTCCCTCATAGTTAGTGAAGATGAGCATCTTTTCATATATCTATTGGCCATTTGTATTTTTTCCTGGGAGAAGTGTCTGTTCATAACATCTTCCCATTTTTTTATTGGATTGTTTGTTGTTGAGTTTTGTGAGTTCTTTGTATATTTTGGATATTAGCCCCTCATCTGAGCTGTTGTTTGAAAATATCATCTAGCATTTAGTTGTTTGTTTGTTTTTTTGTCAGTTTCTTTTGCTGTGCAAAAGCTTCTTAGTCTGATGAAGTCCCATTCACTTATCTTTACCTTTACTTCCCTTGCCTTTGGAGTGAAATTCATAAAATGTTCTCTATGGCCAAGGTCCATGAGTTTAGTGCCTATGTTTTCTTCTATGTATTTTATTGTTTCAGATTTTATATTTAGGTCTTTGATCCATTTTGAATTAATTATTATACAAGGAGACAAACCGTAGTAGAGTTTCATTCTTTTGCACGTGGCTTTCCAGTTTTCCCAGCACCATTTATTGAAGAGGTATATTGAGGTCTCCAAGTATAATTGTATTTTGTCGGTTTTTATTTTTAGATCAGTGAGTAGATGTCTTATATACTTTGATGCTCCTCGGTTTGGTGCATATATATTAAGAAGTGTTATGTCTTCTTGACTCTATGTCCCTTTTATCATTAGGAAATGACCATCTTTGTCTCTGATAACCTTTGTTGTATTGTAGTTAGGATTGTTAGATATGAGTATGGCTACACCTGCTTTTCTTTGGATATTATTTACTTGGAGAATAGTTTTCCAGCCTTTCACTTTGTGTTTATTTTTATCCTTGTAACTTAGATGTGTTTCTTGAAGGCAGCATAGAGGTGGATTTTCTTTTTTGATCCACTTGGCTACTATGCATCTTTTTATTGGTCAGTTCAATCCATTTATATTTAATGTAATTATTGACACTTAAGGGTTTCCTATTGATTTTATTTGATCTTGTTGCAGCTTTTACTTGTGATTTTCTTTTGTTTTGTTCTTTGTATCTGGTTGGATAACTCCCATTAGTATTTCCTGAAGTTGGGGTTTTCTGTTGATAAATTTTCTCATGTTCTCTATATCTGTAAATGTTTTTATTTCTTCCTCATATTTGAAGGAAAGCTTTGATAGATATAGTATTCTTGGCTGGAAATTCCCTTCTTTCAGTACTTTAAATATTGGGACCCACTCTCTTCTGGCTTGTAGAGTTTCTGTTGAGAAATCTGATGATAACCTAATGGGCCTTCCTTTATATGTCATAGTCTTTTTTTCCCTGGCTGCCTTGAGGATGTTTTTTATTTGACTTTGATTTTTGATAATTTCATTATGATGTGCCTTGGAGTAGGTCTGTTTGGGTTAAGGTAACTAGGTGTTCAGTTTGCTTCTTGGATTTGAGGCTCTAATTCTTTTCACAAGCTTGGGAAATTCTCATTGATTATTTGTTTGAATATGTTTTCATGCCATATTTTTTTCTCTATTCTCCTTCTAATATACCCATTATTCTTATGTTTCTCTTTTTGATGGAGTCTGACAATTCTTGTAGGGCTTTCTCATTTAAAAAAAAAAAAATTCCTGAGTTTCTCTCTTTTTCTCTCTGTAGTCTAGTGCTTGTCTTCTTTGTCACTAATTCTCTCTTCTATCTGACCTGTTCTATTAGCTAATCTTGTCACCTCATTATTCAATTCATGTATTGAGTTTTTCATCTCTATTTGGTTCCTTTTTATAATTTCAGTTTTCTTGATGAAATATTCTTTTGTTCATAAAATTGTTTTTTGAGCTCACTAAATTGCCTTTTAGAGCTTTCTTGTATTTCACTGAGTATTTTTAGGACTTCAGTTTTGAATTCCATCTAATTTAACTCCAAGATTTCCATGTAATAAAATTTTTTGGTAGAGATTTTTCATCATCTATCTGAGCTATGTCTCTGTCTTTTGTATCCATGATATTTGATTTTTTTTATTAATGGCATTTGAGAGTGGTATTGTTAATAACACTAATAAGAGATAATTAAAAAGTAAAATAGAAGTAGAAAAAATACAGTGAAAAAATGAAAATTCTATAATGATAAGTGGAACAAAACTACAGAGAACAAGGAGCACAGACTGAGGAGGGATGACAAAATAAAAAAACAATGAAGTAAAAAACAAGCAAAATGCCACAGAGAAAAATATGAGTCCAAAATATAATAATTTTATAATAAATGATGATGGGATGAGAGCAAAAAAAAGAAAGGAGGAGGAGGAGGAGGAGGAGGAGGAGAAGAAGAAGAAGAAGAAGAAGAAGGGAAATGAGAAGGAAGAATAAAGAGAAAGAAAGAAAGAAAAGAAATACAAAACAAAGAGAAAGAAAAAGAAAAATGAAAAAAATAGAAGTAATGGTTTCTGAAATGAAACCCTCACAAAATGAAGAATGAAAAATGTAACAACTATGGAATATGTAGTTTAAAAGGGAAATAATAAAAAAGAAGAAAGAAAAACGAAAAAGGAAAGAAGTAACAATGACAAAAGAACGTGAAAAAAATGTAATGTTTTTTCTGGTTTTGAGGGGTAGCTTCTTCCTTTTTTTCAGCAGGTGACACTGTACTATGAGTTTTGCCTCTGTTGGGCTCTTGGGCAGAGGTCTGCTGGTGAGTCACTATGGCAATGACATAGGCTGGGGCTTAGTATCATTGGCAGGTGCAGGTTGTTAGGGCTTTGCAATTATATGGTTCTAGTAATAGCAGTATCAGTTTTCCAGGCCCCTCTTCGCATGTCCCTTCCAATGGAGCTAGCAGCCTGGAGACTTAGCTGTGGGGTGCACCTCATCTACCGTCCTTGCAGCAAGGGAATCTATGCACAGCTAGGTTCCTTCTTCAGTGCCGTTCAAAGCACAGTTCTGGGGAAGGCAGTGGGAACCAGAGCCACCAGCACAAGCAAGCAGGGCAAGGCACAAACCAAGGGCCAAATGCCTTTCTGTTACACACAGGCAAAATTCTATGGGTCAGCAGGCATATCTAGCATGCCTCAGTGCACCATGGTTTTAATCTCCACAGGCTTTTCCCACTTTTGCTGCTTGGTAGCCCATGACAGGCCACGTGTGTGTCCAGCTCCTAAAAGTCCAGCAATGCACACAGACAGTTGTAGCCACCCTTCAGGCATCCAGCACAGGCATCCTCAGGCCAAGAGTCTTGGTCTGTGCATGCACCTGGTGTTGGAGATCTGGAGCTGGGAATGCCCAAAGATACTGGTGCCCACACAGGTGCCCAGTGTTGACAATCTTGGGCTAAGCACCTTGGACCCTGTGCATGCCCCATGCTGGAGATCATGAGCTGGGAGTGCCTGAAGACACTGGTGCTCACGCAGGTGTTTAACATTGTTAATCTCATGCTAAGCACCTTGGCCCGTACACATGCTCTCACTTGCTCCCCATTCTGGTGATGCTAGGTGGAGCCATTAGCACTGTGCTGGTGACCTTGGAGCTGGGAATGCACAAAGATGCTGGTGCTGGCCCACGTAGGCACCCTGTGCTGGTAATTTTAGGTGGATCCCTTCACCCATGTGCACGCCCCACGTCCATGATCTCAGGCAAAGCTGGTGGATTCTTTCCTTTGTTTGAGTGCCTTCCATAACTGAACTCCTTCCCCACTAGCTCAGTCTCCCCTCTTTGCTCTGCTCCAAACAAGAGTCCCTACCTCAGATCAGTGTGGAAAGTGAAATGCCCCATCATCTGTTTTATATATTCAGACACTTTTTCACCCAATCATACCTTTGTCTGGTGTGTGCAAACTTCGGGTGCTCCTAATGTTTTTTCTTTGTGTGTAGTTGTTGAAATTTCAAGAGGAGAGATTGGGAGTATATCTCACTCCACCATTTCTCTGACGTCACTCAAAAACTTCACAATTTTTCTAGAATAGAAATATCTGCTGAATAAAAGTTAAACTTTACTTCCCAGTGTTAGATATTTTTTAATGATACTTTCTTTTTTAGAAAAATGCCTAGCAAAATTACTGACAAAGGCAGGTTAATACATAGAGATAGAGTTTATAATATTTTCCACAATTAATCAAAAAATATATAGTCATATACATCTAAATTTTTGTATCTTGCATTATTTATGTTGGAGATGAATGTATAGCCTATGTTATTAATTTCCCATGAGGAAAATGACTCAAATCTATTCCTGATACCTAAATGGAAGGCAGAGAAAATTGCCATTTATTTATTGAAGTCACAGTGCATTCTTTTATCTGAGCAAAAACTGATGTAATCTGCCAAGCAGGTATGGGGTAGCAACTACCAGCGTTGTGATAAATTAAGGCTTTTGACTCAAACAGTTCCATCTCCTGAGGCTATAAATTTAGACAAGTTATGCCAGCCCTGGCTAGTTGGCTCAGCAGTAGAGCATTGGCCTGGCATGTGGAAGTCCCAAATTTGATACCCAGTCAGGGCACACAGGAAAAACAACCCTCTGTTTCTCCTCTCCTCCCACTTTTCTTCTCTCTCTTCCCCTCCCACAGCCAGGGCTTGAATGATTTGAGCAAGTTGGCCCCAGGTGCTGAGGATGAATTCACCGCCTTGCTTAGATGCTGAAATAGCTCGGTTGCCAAGCAGCGGAGCAGCAACTCCAGATGGGCAGAGCATTGCCCTGGAGGAGGCTTGTCAGGTGGATCCCAGTTGGGGAATGTGGGAGTCTGTCTTTCTGCCTCCTTTCACTTAAGAAAAAAAAAAAGTTATATAATCTCTCCACTCAGAAGACGGTGTCTCATAAAACTGCCTAAAATATACCTAGTGCATATTAGGTCCACAATACATTAAGCCATTTTTATGTTTCTGGTTAGAAGCGTTTTATTCATAAATCTGAAAGGTAACTTAGAGAGTAAGAGAGTGACAATATCAAATAAAAGAATTAAGGGATTCTTATGGTTTGAATTTTTATAGATCTAAAATAAAATGTATTGGGAGAAAGTTTCTTTGTGGGTAAAATTATGAAAACGAGTAACTCAACATTATAAATGCCTATTGTCCTCCAGCTTCTCCTATCTCTCTTCTTCTTCTTCTTCTTCTTCTTCTTCTTCTTCTTCTTCTTCTTCTTCTTCTTCAGCAAGAGAAACAGAGACAGACAGACAGGAAGGGAGAGGTTATAGCCACACCAACACATAGCTATGTCACCTTAGTTGTTCATTGATTGCTTTCTCATATGTGCCTTGACTGGGGGGAAGGGGCTCCAGCCGATTTATTGACCCCTTGTTCAAGCCAGCGACCTTGGACTCAAACTAGCAACCTTGGGCTTCAAGCCAGTGACCATGAAGTCATATCTATGATCCCATGCTCAAGTCAGTGACCTCATGCTCAAGCTGGTAAACCTGCACTCAAGCCAGTGACCTCAGAGTTTCAAACCTGGGTCCTTAGAATCCCAGGCCAACACTCTAGCCACTGTGCCATTGCCTGGTCAGGCCCATCTCTGTTCTTATTCAGGTTGTGCCACAATTCTTTTCATAACATTGAATAAGCTGCTTCACCTCTTTGGACCTCGATTTTCTTCTCAGTAAAATGAAGAATCTGGATAAGACAATCACTAAGGACCTTTTTTTAAATATTTTTTATTTTACAGGGACAGAGAGTCAGAGAGAGGGATAGATAGGGACAGACAGACAGGAACATAGAGAGATGAGAAGCATCAATTATCAGTTTTTCATTGCCATTGCGACACCATACTTGTTAATTGATTGCTTTCTCACATGTGCCTTGGCCACGGGCCTTCAGCAGACCAAGCAACCCCTTGCTGGAGCCAGCGACCTTGGGTCCAAGCTGGTGAGCTTTTGCTCAGGCCAGATGGGCCCACGATCAAGCTGGCGAGCTCAGGGTCTCGAACCTGGGTCTTCTGCATCCCAGTCCGACGCTCCATCCACTGCGCCACTGCCTGGTCAGGCAGGACCTTTTATATTGCTGACAATCTATACTTTCAATTCTTTGACTCTACCTCAAAATTCAGAGAAGCATCTTTCCCAAAAATAAAAATGGGGTATGGTTTCATGGATAACTAGTTCCATTCTTTCAATGGGCATAGAGAGCTGGGGACCCAGATAAGAAAAAAGCTCCTCCTTCAGGCTCAGTGCTTGACAAGAAGGAAATATAGGCCAGGTCTTCAGACAGAAGTTGGCTGGGAAAATATCACAATCAGATGTCATTCCTTGCCATTGTTGTAAGATCTCCACCCAGCTGATGGTTGCTGACAACTTGATTATCAATGCACCTGTGTGAGGCAGGTGGGTGTTGGAGGGGGCTGAGCCACAAGGGAAAAGAGAGGGGGTGGAATAATGTGTACAACACCAAAGCGATGAGAAAGATTAATAGTGATTAATAATCTCAGAGATCTTCATGGTCAGCCCTTATGTTCAACTCACATGGACGGTCTTCTGGGACACCTGTTTATCTTAACCTACTAAATCAGGCACTCTGTAGGAACTATGAACTAGATCCCATTTAATTTTATGGCCTCAGAGTCTAGTACAAAGTGGAACTCAACATATTCTTGTCAAATAAAAAAATGAAACTTTCTTATTTATGTGCCTATTCTATGCCAATTTACTCGATTGTTTGAATCCATTGTGATTACCTAGGGAACGCTAGAGAAGACTCATAGGCATAGTTACTATGGACTGCTCAGTCAGAAAAATGTCAAACTAAATACTACCTGCTGCTCACTGAGCCTATCTTATGCTAAGCATTCCACTTACCATACCTCCAACCACCAGACTCAGCTACTGCCCTGTCCTGGCTCCTTACCCTACTCTGCTTTGTTTTTTTCATAGATCATTTAATTACCAAATACTACATTATTCATTCATTTGTTTATTGTTTTGTTTTCCCATTAGATTGAACACTCCCTAAAGGCAGGGTCTTTTGTACATCATTCACGGCTGTACCCCCAGTACCAAGAACAATGTCTGGCACATAGCAGTTCATACATATTTATTGGGATAATGATGGAATCTCATTTCATCCTCACCATTACCTAAGAGGTAGATACAATTGTTTTGTCTTCATTGTCTATCTGGGGGTAGTGAGCTTTCTAATAAATAACTGATCTAAAGTCACACTAACAGTAGCTTAGATTTTGCTTAGCCTTACTTTGAAATCTTTGTTCTGAGCCTGCATGTGGTTCTTCCCTCTAATCTAGAACTTGAGTTCCCACTTATGGAGGGCTTCAGTGCCCTTATGACAGTTGAGAATCTGCTTCTATCATAGTGTATTTTTATTTATTTCTTTTTTTAATTTATTCATTCATTTTAGAGAGGAGACACAGAGTGAGACAGAGAGAGAGAGAGAGAGAGAGAGAGAGAGAGAAAAAGGGAGGAGGAGCTGGAAGCATCAACTCCCATATGTGCCTTGACCAGGCCAGTGCAGGGTTTTGAACTGGCGACCTCAGTGTTCCCAGGTCGACGCTTTATCCACTGCGCCACCACAGGTCAGGCCTCATAGTGTATTTTTGTCTTCAACTTCACTTCTGAACTTTCTCTGCTCTTCAGGTCTCTTTTTAAACATCACTATTAATAACATTCAAAAACTGTAATGCAAAAATTGCGTCTACAGGCCTTTTTTAAAAATTACAAAGTAATTTTAAATTCATTATCTCATCTTAAGAAACAACTATATGTAACAGGATTGATATTATTACTACTTTGATATAACAGATGAGGAGCCTGAGGGTCAGAGAGATTAAGTTACTTGATCCAGATGATTACTGTGTGGAGGGGCAGGTTGCCAACCATGTGTGTTGTGCATGGATCTCATTCTCATTTTCATGACAGCTGTTGCTCATTTGGGTCTCCGTATTTTCTACATTCTTTTATTTTCTCATCCTCTGTTCCTTGTCCTCCTTGACTCTCTTGTCCCTCAAAATAAGCTTACTCCTGCCTGACCAGGCGATGGTGCAGTGGATAGAGCATTGGACTGGGATGCGCAAGACCCACGTTCGAGACTCCGAGCTCGCCAGCTTGAATGCGGGCCCATCTGGCTTGAGCAAAAGCTCGTCAGCTTGGACTCAAGGTTGCTGGCTCTAGCAAGGGGTTGCTCGGTCTGCTGAAGGCCCGCGGTCAGGGCACATGTGAGAAAGCAATCAATGAACAACTAAGGTGTTGCGACGGCAATGAAAAACTAATGATTGATGCTTCTCACCTCTCTCCGTTCCTGTCTGTCTGTTCCTATCTATCCCTCTCTCTGACTCTCTCTTTGTCCCTGTAAAAAAAAAAAAAAAGACAAACCTCTTAAAGGTCTGCATTTGCATCATCCCCACATTTGAGACCTACGACCTGCAGATAAACCAAGGAGGTTCCGGCAAGCCAAGGCAGAGCAGAGGGCCTTATATCTCGGCAGTTACCTGCCTTAGTCACACCCTGAATCTCTCCCCTACTGTTGACACACCTTCAGAAAAGCTTCATTCACACACTGAACAAGCACTATTGGCTACGTGCCCTGTCCCCAGTGTTGGGTGCAGGAGCAGTGCTAAGTGCTGAGAACATGGGATAAAGAAGGCATGGTCTCTGCCTTTGAGAGGTTCATAGACTTTTGGAAGAGGCAACACATCAAACAGCAAAGGTAACATGATAAATATAATAAATAAGGCATTATGGGAGCACAGAGAAAAGACACTCAACTTACCTTTGCGGGGGAGGTTAGGGTCAGGGCAACCTATGAAAAGTCTATTATAAAATTTAGGCCAGGGATGAGCAAGACTTCAACCAATAAGAGGGAAGTGGTGGGAGGCAGTCACTGACCTGAACATATACTTTTAGGAACAACTGAAAGCCAAGAATGCAGAGGCATCATGGAAGAAGGGACTTGGGGCACAGCAGCAAGTCTGTGCAGCTGGTTCCCTCAGCCTCATCTTGAGCCAGCCCACCAGCAGAGCTCCCACCCTGGAGACACCTGGACTCTGATTTTTGCCTCCCTCACTGAACAGAGTCAAAATGAAAACATTGATTAGGTTGTTTTGACCCTTAGGGCAAAAGCAACTCCTTACTCAGCTATAATCTCTCTAACTTTTATTTTCTTTCATTTTCTTATAGTTTTCACCTAGTAATTTATATTCCTATCACATGTGTATGTGTGTACATGTGAGACTGAGGACTATATATGTACCTATGTGAATATAAAGAAATATATTTTAGTCATCATTTTAATTATTTTATTAGGACAGTTTATTGGAATAATATGGTTCAGCATTATTGAAACCCAAAGGTTAGATCATAGTCTTCTACATTCTTTTTCCATAAAATTTAGTAAAAAGAAAGGTTTCCATGTGTAAATGTATCAGGAAGCATTGCATCGTACTGAGCTACATGTGTGTGATTATATACTAAAAGGTCTGAGGTCTTGCTACAGAGAAAGCAGATTTACTTTATAAAACTTCATGTTTTTAAACTAATTTGATTATAGAACCAGCCTGTGCTGTGTGTGTGTGTGTGGGTGTGCGTGTGTGTGTGTGTAACAGTGTCATGTACATTTATAGAAATACTGAACTGAACACATGGACTATGGAGTAGTTTCCCCAAGAAGAAGATACCTGTTTCCACCACATCATCACACCACCAAGTAGTGTCCTCAGAAAGTACTGCATCTTTAAAGATCTGAGCTAGTACCTAATAGAGATCTGAAAAAGCCTCCACATATTGCCAATGCTTATGACCTTTAAATTATCACACAGTTTCACCAACTGGGGCTGTTTCTGGGCCATTAGATGTTCAATGGAGCCATCTCATGACACAGCTGTGAAAGTATTTGTTGATGTTTACCATAGATGCTGGAAAAAAACAACAACAGTGAGTATCTACTATGTGCTGGGCATTGGCTAGGAGTTTCCCATTGTTTAAACTCAATTATAATTAATCAAAAGTCCCCACAAAAGGCAAATGATAGGTACCCTCCCAAGTCCAAGTTTCCAAATGCCAGTCCCTTTATAATATGAAGTATATTGGACCAAGCTGACACTGCAAGTTCCCCTCAGTGTGGTAGAATGGAGAGAGCCCAGGCTGTGGAGTCAAGTGCTTCTAGAGTACAAGTGTATCTGTACTGCCTGCTGGTTTAGTGAACATTACCTAAAGGAAATGTTTTATTCCTTTTTTAAGAAATTAAGGTATAACTGACATATAGTATTATATTAGTTTTACATGTAAACATAATAATTCAATATTTATATATGTTGCAAAATGATCACCTCAATAAGTCTAGTTAACATTTATTACCATACACAGTAACAAACATTTTTATTTTCTTGCGACAAGAACTTTTAAGATCTACTCTCTTAGCAACTTTCAAATATGGACTACAGTATTATTAAGTGTAGTTATCATGTTGTACATTATATTCCCATGAGTTATTCATTTTATATCTGGAAGTTGGTACCTTTGACCCCCTTCACTTGTTTCAATTCCCTTGTCCCCCCACCTCTGACAACTACCAATATGTTGTCAGTATTTATGAACTTGGTTTTCTTTGCTTTCCTTCTCTCTTTTCTTTTTTCTTTTTCTTTCTTTCTTTCCTTTCTTTTTTTTCTTTCTTTCTTTCCCTTACCTTCCTCCCTCCTTCCCTCCACTTCCCTCCACCCCCCTCCCTCCCTCCCTCCTTTCCTTCTTTCTCTTTCTTTCTTTCTTTCTTTCTTTCTTTCTTTCTTTCTTTCTTTCTTTCTTTTTCTTTCTATTCCCATATAAGTAAGATCATGCTATATTTGTCTTTCTCTGTCTGACTTGTTTCACTTAGAATATGCTCTCAAGGTCCACTCATATATGGCAAATGACAATTCTTTTTATGGCCAAATAATATTACACATTATATATGTATCATATTGTCTTTATCCATTCATTTGTTAATGGTCACTTAAGTTGTTTCCATATCTTGCCTATTGTGAATAATGCTGAAATGAACATAATGGTGTATAAATCTTTATTAGTTAGTGTTTGCATTTTCTTCAGCTATACTGTATACCCAGAAGTGGAATTACTGGATTATATAGTAGTTCTAGTTTTAACTTTTTAAAGAACCTTCATACTGTTTTCCATAGTGGCTGCACCAATTTACATTCCAGCTGACAACACCCAAGGGTCCCTTTTTTGTCATATTCTCCCAACACTTGTTATTTTTGTTATCTGCAAATAGTGACAGTTTTATTTCTTTCTTTTCAATTTGGATGACTTCTATTATTTTTTCTTGCCTAATTCCTCTGGCTGGGACTTCCAATACAGACAGTCCCTGAGTTATGGTAAATTCTGTAGGTTTCTTTTAAAGTTAAATTAGTATATAATTTGAAACAGTACATTTATCTATTCAATGCAATTTAGACATGATTGACTTAACAAAGTATTTATTTATTACAGTTCTGTGCATATAAATACTTAAACATGTTCAAACTTACAGAACCTATCTCATTCATAACCTGAGGACTGGTTATATTATGCTGAATAAAAGTGGCAAGAGTAAGCATCCTTGTCTTGTTCCTAATTTCAGAGGAAAAGCGTTCTGTTTTTCACTATTGAGTATGTTACCTGTGGGTTTGTCATGTATGGCATTTATTGTGTTGAGGTATGTTTCCTCTATATCCCATTTGCTGAGTTTTTTTTAATCATAAACATTGAATTTTGTCAAATGCTTTTTCTGCATCTATTGAGATGATTATGTGAATTGTATCTTTTATTTTGTTAATGGTGTGTATCTCATTGATCTGTGGATGTCGTACCATCTTTGTATTTCTGGAATAAATCTCACTTTATTGTGGTATATGATCCATTTTTAAAAAATTTATTTTTCTAATCATTTCTTGAGAATTTTGCCTTTAAGTTCATCAGGGATATTGAACTGTAATTTTTTTTTCTTGTGATGTGCTTTCTGGTTTTGGTACCCAGATAATCATGGCCTCAAAAGTGATATTGGAAGTGTTTCCTCCATTTCTACATTTTAGAAGAGTTTCAGAAAAATTGGTATTATTTTTCTTTGAATGTTTTGAAAATTCAGGTAGGCCATCTGGTCCTGGACTTTTGTTTGTTGGGAGATTTTTGATTACTGATTCAATCACACTGCTAGTAATTGGTCTGTTCAGATTTTTCATTTCTTTATGATTCAGTCTTGGTAGGTCATATGTGTCTATGAATTTATCCATTTCTTCTAGGTTGCCAAATTTGTCAGTGTGTGATTATTTATAGTCATCTCTTATGAATATTTGGTATCAGTTGTAATGTCTTCTCTTTTATTTATGATTTTATTTAAAATGTATGCATTTTATGAGTGAAACTTGTATAACCTTTGACCAACACCTCTTATTTTTCTCACCCCCAGCCTCTGGTAACTATTCTATTCTCTGCTTCTATCAGTTCAACTTTTTAAGCTTCTGCATATAAGTGAGATCATACAGAATTTAGCTTTCTGTTTCTGGCTTATTTTACTTAGCTTAATGTTCTCCAAGTTCATCCATGTGGTTGCAAATAATAGAATTCTTTTCTTTTTAAGGGATAAATATTATTCCATTATATACACATACACACACTAGAATAATATGTGATATATATGTATATATGTAATATATTACATATATACATATCTATCATACTTTCTTTGTAAGTTTATCTACTAATGTAATCTTAGGTCATTTTCATACCTTGGTTACTGTGAATTATCACTTCTTAGACTTACTGCCTACAGTGTCACATCAGAAAAGTTTTTTTGTTTCCCACTCATTTTTTTTCCCTTATGAATGTCTTCCCATGAATAAAAATATTTATGAAAAAGTAACTGTATTCTTTATTTATGGGTGGAGCTATTTGACCGTGTGTTCTCAGTGCGAAGAGGTACCTGATTCTGGAACAGGGAGTAGGTAAAAGTGTCCTTCTTTCACTCATTCTCTTGCGTCTTCAAGTCTATGCCTTGATACAAATTCATATTCTTGCAGATGTCTTAAAAATAATAAAGGTGTCTTCATGGTTAAGAATGGGGCAAGGAGAGAAACTCTCACCTCTTTTTTAACACATAATAAAATATCTTTTAAAGGGTAGGTAAAGCCTCCTTGTATAAAGGAAACCCGATTTATTTATTATAAAGTTCCATCAAAAATTATATTTTAAAATCATTATTTATAAAGAACTATTCCACTTTTAATTGTGAGTTTGTCAAATACATATTTTAGTAGAAAATAAATCCTTACTGTAATAAGAAATAATAGAAACTACTTAAGTTAATATAAATTAATTTTATACCATCCTTGACCTGATTGAGTCCATTGACCTATGGAAATTTAACCACTACTGATATCAATCCTAAAGTATTTTTCATTAGTTATAATTCTAAAAACAAATTTAATTTTTCTAAGCAAAATAATTATTTCTTTCTCTGAATTCCCTCAACATTAAGAATCAAGAATTTAATTAGAGAATATGTGATCCTTTAGTTTTATTTTAAATGCAAAGATTTGTAAATCTCTTATCTATAATCACCCCATATCATCATCTGTTCTCTGTTATAATATGAATTACTTTCTTCTTATTATTACTCTGAGTATATAGAAGACTTTCACTCCCAAACACCTCTTATTTTGCACATCTCTATGCCTCACTCTTACACACTGCAGCTGTCAATACAAGCTCTACGTCTTTTCATCAATCTTTTCCTTCTCTACCTTTGCTCATGCACATTGCTCAAACTCTACCTTCAGACAGTCACACCTTGGTTTCACAGAGACTAACCTTGTTTATAATAGTCTCTGTCTGCCTCATGTTAAATTTATGAAGTGCTTCTCTATTGGGCCCTCTATATAATAAGTTTTTATAAGTCCATCTTTGAAGATAAGACTGGTTTCCTATAGCTCTGGATCCTCCCTATCATTTGGTGCAATACTTTGCTCATTGAACGGGTTTAATAAGTGGTGCAGAATGAGACACACCTAACTCTCATTCTTCTTCCATCTTTATCTTCAGAAGTTTCTACCTCAGTTAAGTACAACAAATAAAATAAGACAGTAAAATTTCTGCACTATCAATTTTCTTTGGTGACAAGAAAATCACGCTAGGCAGCATAATGTCTATTAAAATACCAAAACATGTAAAATATTAATGTTAATCAGAATACTAGCAATAGTAATTATAGAAGTATCTACCAGTTTTTGAGTTTCAGCCACATATGTGGTACTGTGTTCAGTGCTTCAGAGGCAAGATCTCATTTGCTGCTTAGAGATGAGCAGAAAAACTATGATTACTATTTTCCAGACAATGAAACTGTAGCTTAGAAAATATAACTTGCTTAAGATGGCACAGCTTGCCCATGGAGTGGTTGAGAATGCCAATTTACATCTTGACTTCAAGACTATTCTTTTTCACCCAATACCCTGAAACATCTTCTATTTATCTTTAGTCAGTAACCCTCCTACAAGCCTCTGTTTCTTCAGTGTCAGCTCTCCCCTATCTTGACTGGAGGTTTGATTAGGGTCAGTATCATTATCACTTTCATTAACTAGCATTGGTTTTTGAATAAACCATTTAAAATATGTAAATCAAGGTCTCCCCTGTTTGCACTGCCGTAGTTCTTTGAGTCAACACCATACATCTTATGGCCACTTTGGTATCATGATCTTATTTCAACAGCTATGCATTACAGTAGTGGTATTCTCATGTTATTTTTCCACTTTATTAGTCATTTACTTCTTACACTTCCTGAAATAGTGATCTTTTCTTTTTCTTTCCTAAGCTACGAATAATTTCAGCCCTCACCAATAAAACTACTATTTCTAAATCACCAATGCTTTAAAACTCACCAAATTTATAGGATTTGACAACATGGCTACCCTCTTCTTTTTTGAAACTTCATTTCGTATTTATTTCCTAAATTTCTTAGACTACTAAATTTTTTTGTTTCCTTTGCCTACCCATTAAAAGTTGGACTAGCCCAGTGTTCTGTGCCCAGTTCTATCTTTCACTATGTGTCTCTCTCCTTTTTCAGCATGCTCTCGCCCATAGCAACCTTATCCACTCACCCACCTTCAAATGGTTATGTAATTACCAAGGAACCAATCCAGTTTGTGTTAGGCAGATCCATGTATGTATGAATAGCAAACCCTGGCAAACCCCTGTCAGAGGATTTCTCTGTTCTCTGAAAAAATCTTCCAACTATGATGTGAGCTCATTAACCTTAGTGGTGATTTCTTATTCACAGCAGTTTAATCCTGTGTTTGCTAAGTAATAGTTGTTTAAATAATGTCAATTTAAAGAAATCCACTATGTCTGATTTTATTTCTCTTCTCTATAAGTAGTTCCTATAGGATACCATAGTTCAATAATACAGCTATTCTAGTTCATAAACACTTTCAGCTCTGCTGTCAGTTTTGAAGAAAAAGTCGATTAGAACTTTCAAGCTCCTTCACATCTCAAGTTTCCTCTAACATCTGATGAGAGCACTATCCCCCCATGTGTCTCCTGCCCTTCAGGGACCACCACACTCCTCATGCCCCTTATAGATTCTTCACAGTCTGCATTCTGCCCACCTGATCTTAATTCTACAGAACTGTGCTTTCATATATTTCTAGGAACTAAAATCTGGTATTAATAAAAATCATGCACACTTCCCTGGGAAACCATCTATTTATTTATTTAAGTTTATTTTAATGTGGTGACATTGATCAATTAGGGTACATAGGTTCAAACAAAACATCTGTAGGATATTTTGACATTTGATTACGTTGCATATCCATCACCCAAAGTCAAATAGTTTTTTGTTACCTTCTATCTGGTTTTCTTTGTGCCCCTCTTCTCTCCTCCTCACTCCTGGTAAGCACCACACTCTTGTCCATGTCCCTGAGTCTCATTTTTATGTCTCACCTATGTATGGAATTAAATAAGTCTTAGTTTTTTCTGATTTACTTATTTCACTCAGTATAATGTTATCAAGGTCCATCCATGTGGTTGTAAATGATCCAATGCCATCATTTCTTATGGTTGAGTAGTATTCCATAGTATATATGTACAACTTCTTCTTTATCCAATCATCTATTGAAGGGCTTTTTGGTTGTTTCCATGTCTTGGCCACTGTGAACAATGCTGCAATGAACATGGAGCTGCATGTGTCTTTGCGTACCAGTGTTTTTGAATTATGGGGGTATATTCCCAGTAGAAGGATTGCTGAGTCATATGGTAGTTCTATTTTTAATTTTTGAGGAACCACCATACTTTCTTCCATAATGATTGTACTACTTTACATTCCCACCAGCAGTGAATGAGGGTTCCTTTTTCTCCACAGCCTCTCCACCACTTGTTATTAGCTGTGTTGTTGATAATAACTAATCTAACAGGTGTGACGTGGTATCTCATTGTAGTTTTGATTTGCATTTCTCTAATAGCTAATGAAGATGAGCATCTTTTTTATATATCTGTTGGCCATTTGTATTTCTTCTTGGGAGAAGTGTCTGTTCATATCTTCTTCCCATTTTTTTTATTGGATTGTTTGATTGTTTGTTGCTGAGTTTTATGAGTTCTTTGTATATTTTTAATATTAGACCTTTATCTGTGCTGTTATTTGAAAATATCTTCTCCCATTTAGTTGGCTGTCTGTTTGTTTTGTTGTCAGTTTCTTTTGCTGTGCAAAAGCTTCTTAGTCTTATGTAGTCCCTTTTATTTATTTTTGCCTTCACTTCCCTTGCCTTTGGAGTCAAATTCATAAAGTGCTCTTTGTAACCAAGGTCCATGAGTTTAGTTCCTATGCTTTTTTCAATGTAATTTATTGTTTCAGGTCTTATATTTAGGTCTTTGATCCATTTTGAATTAATTTTAGTACAAGGGGACAAACTGTAGTCCAGTTTCATTCTTCTGCATGTGGCTTTCCAGTGTTCCCAGCACCATTTGTTGAAGAGGCTTTCTTTTCTCCATTGTGTGTTGTTGGCCCCTTTATCAAAAATTATTTGACCATATATATGTGGTTTTATTTCTGGGCTTTCTATTCTGTTCCATTGGTCTGAATGTCTATTTTTCTGCCAATACCATGCTGTTTTGATTATCGTGGCTCTATAATATAATTTGAAATCAGGTATTGTAATGCCCCCAGCTTTGTTCTTTTTCCTTAAGATTGCTTTGGCTATTCGGGGTTCTTTATAGTTCCATATAAATCTGATGATTTTTTGTTCCATTTCTTTAAAAAATCATATTGGAATTTTGATGGGAATTGCACTAAATTTATATATCGCTTTGGGTAATATAGTCATTTTGACTATATTTATTCTTTCTATCCAAGAACAAGGAATATTTTTCCATTTTATTGTATCTTTTTTGATTTCCTTTAACAATGCTTTGTAGTTTTCATTATATAGGTCCTTTACATTCTTTGTTATGTTTATTGCTAGGTATTTCTTTTTTTTTGTTGCAACCATGAAGGGAATTATTTTTTAAGCTCATTTTCTGATGTTTCATTGTTGGCATATAAGAAGGCAATGAACTTTTGGATATGAATTTTGTATCCTGCGACCTTAGTGTATTGGTTTATTGTTTCTAGTAGTCTTTTTGTGGAGTCTTTGGGGTTTTTGATATATAGGATCATATCATTTGCAAATAGTGAACACTTTACTTCATCTTTTTCAATATAAATGCCTTTTATTTCTTTCTCTTGTCTGATTGCTCTGGCTAGAACTTCCAGCACTACGTTGAATAAGAGTGGAGAGAGTGGACAACCTTGTCTTGTTCCTGATTTTAAGGGAAAAGTCCTCAGTTTTATGCCATTCAATATGATGTTAGTTGATGATTTATCATAGATGGCCTTTATTATGTTGAGTTATTTTCCTTCTATACCCATTTTGTTGAGTGTTTTAAACATAAAATGATGTTGTAATTTATTGAATGTCTATTCTGCATCTATTAATATCATATGGTTTTTGTTCTTTGTTTTGTTGATATAGTGTATTACATTAACCATTTTACATATGTTGAACCATTCTTGTGATTCTGGGATGAATCGTACTTGATCATGATAAATTATTTTTTTAATGTGTTGCTGTAATTGATTTGCTAGTATTTTGTTTAGTATTTTAGCATCTGTATTCATTAGAGAAATTGGTCTGTAGTTTTCTTTTTTTGTGTTGTCCTTGCCAGGTTTTGGTATGAGGGTTACGTTGGCCTCATAAAATATGTTTGGCAGTATTGCTTCTTCTTCAATTTTTTGAAAGATTTTGAGTAGAATAGGATCCAAGTTTTCTTTGAATGTTTGATAGAATTCATTAATATAGTCGTGTGGCCCTGGACTTTTATTTTTTGGGAGATTTTTGATAGTTGTTTTTATTTACTTTCTGCTTATGGGCCCGTTTAGGCTTTCTGCTTTTTCATGACTCAGTCTAGAAAGATTGTATTGTTCTAAAAATTTATCCATTTCTTCTATATTGTTAAATTTGGTGGCATATAGTTTTTCATAGTATTATACAATAATTCTTTGTATATCTATGATATCTGTGGTGATTTCTCCTCTTTCATTTTGGATTTTGTTTATATGAGTATTTCCTCTTTTTTTCTGGTGAGTCTTACCAAGGGTTTATCAATTTTATTGATCTTTTCAAAGAACCAGCTCCTTCTTTTATTCATTTTTTTCTATAGTTTTTCTGTTCTCTATTTTATTTATTTCTGCTCTGACTTTTATTATTTCCTTTCTTCAGCTGATTTTGGGTTGCCTTTGTTCTCATTTTTCTAGTTCCTTAAGATGTGAAGTTAAGTGGTTTACTTGGGCTCTCTCTGTTTGTTCATATAGGCCTGTAGTGATATGAAGTTCCCTCTTATCCTAGAAATTCTGATATGTTCTATTGTTATTTTTGTTTGTCTCTATGTATCTTTTGATCTCTGCTTTTATTTCTTCTTTGACTTATTCATTTTTTTAAAGTATGTTGTTTAGTTTCCACATATTTGTCGGTTTGTTTAACTCTTTTTTGCATTTAAATTCTAGTTTTAAGGCTTTATGATCAGAATATGCTTGGTACAATTTCAATATTTTTGAATTTGTAGATGCTATTTTTGTAGCCTAACATATGGTCAATTCTTGAGAATGTTCCATGTACACTAGAGAAAAATGTATACTCTGGCACTTTGGGATGAAATGTCCTGTAGATGTCTGTCATACCCAGTTGTTCTAGTGTTTCATTAAGGACAGTATTTCTTTATTGATTTTCTGTTTGGATGCACAATCTACAGCCATCAGTGGTGTATTGAGGTCTCCAAGTATGACTGTATTTTTGTCGATTTTTGTTTTTAGGTCAGTCAGTAGCTATCTTATCTATTTTGATACTCTGGTTTGGTGCATATATGTTAAGAAGTGTTATGTCTTCTTGATTCAATGTGCCCTTTATCATTATGAAGTGACCATTTTTATCTCTGATTACCTTTGCTGTCTTGTAGTCCGCATTGTTAGATATGAATATTGCTACACCTGTGGTTTTTTTGGATGTTATTTGCTTGGAGTATTGTTTTCCAACCTTTCACTTTGAATTTGTTATTATCCTTGTAGCTTAGATGTGTTTCTTGTAGGCAACATACAGTTGGATTTTCTTTTTTAATCCATTCTCCTACTCTGGGTCTTTTTATTGGTGAGTTCTATCCATTTATATTTAGTGTAATTATTGACATTTGAAGTCTCCTATTGCCATTTTATATGTTGCTTTCTGATAGTTTTGTATTTTCTTTGGTTCTTCTCTTTTATTTTTCTATCATTGTTTTTGTTTGGTTGTAATTCATACTTCTTTTTTTCTGTTACTTCTTTTTTCAAGCCATATGCTTCTGTGGTGGTTTTCTCATGGGTGTTTACCATTAAGTAACAAAACGAATACATATCATGTTCATTGTAGTACATTATCTCATGAGTGCTTCTGCACTCCATCCTCCTTTGCTACTGTTAATCTTTGTCCTCTTCCTTTTTTGTTTCTTTGTCACAGGTTAATCTTGTTTTTATTGCGATCTTGATGGAGCTTTTACTTGTAGTTTTGTTTTGTTTTGTTCTTTGTGTCTGGTTGGAAAACCCCTTTAGTATTTCCTAAAGTGGGGATTTTCTGGTGATAAATTCCCTCATCTTTTCTGTATCTGTGAATGTTTTTATTTCTCCTTCGTATTTGAAGGATAACTTTGAAGGGTAATATATTCTTGGCTGGAAGTTCCTCTCTTTTTAGAACTTTAAATATTGGGGTTCACTTTCTTCTAGCTGTAGAGTTTCTGCAGAGAAGTCTGTTGATAATCTAATGGGCCTTCCATTAAATGTTGTAATCTTTTTTTCCCTGGCTGCTTTAAGAATTTTTTTTGTCATTGGTTTGTGCCAATTTCATCATGATGTGCCTTGGAGTAGGTTTATTAGGGCTAAGAACTTGATGTTCTGTTTGCTTCTTGAATTTGAGGCTTTAGTTCTTTCCACAGGCTTGGGAAGTTCTTGTCTATTATTTGTTTGAATATGTTCTTCATTCCATTTTTTCTCTCTTCTCCTTCTGATATACCCATTATTCTTATGTTGCTCTTTTTCATGGAGTCAGACAATTCTTGTAGGGCTTTGTCATATTTTTTAAATTTGTGAGTCTCTCTCCTCTTCTCTCTGTAGTGCCTCTATTTGCCTGTCTTCTTTCTCACTAATTTTCTTCTCTATCTGGCCTGTTCTATTGGTTAAGCTTGTTACCTCATTTTTCAGTTCATGAATTGAGTTTTTCATCTTTGTTTGATTCGTTTTCATAGTTTCAATTTCCTTGGTGAAGTATTCTTTGTTCATTAAATTGTTTTTTGAGTTCCCTAAATTGCCTTTTTGTGCTTTCTTATATATCCCTGAGTATTTTTAGAACTTTAATTTTAAATTCTCTGTCATTTAACTCCAAGGTTTCTAAGCTATTGAAAATTTTTTCAATAGATTTTTTCTCATCTATCTGAGCTACATCATTGTCTTTTGTATCCATAATATTCAATTTCTTTTTCTTTAATGGTATCTGAGAGTGGTATTGCTAATAAAAAAAATAAGAGTTGATAAAAAAATTTTTTTGAGTAAATTCAATGAAAAACTGAAAATTATATTGTGCTAAGTGGGACAAAAAATATGTAGAACAGAGGGCCCGGGATGGGGAGAAATGACAAAGAGGCAAAGAACATAGGCAAGAACCCACAAAATGCCACAAGAAAAATATTTGGATCAAGAATAAAATAATTTGTTTGTAAATGATGGTTGAATGAGAGAAATAGTGTAAGAGAAAAGAAAAAGAAAAAAGAAAAAAATACAGTGAAAAATAAAAATTCTATTGTATTAAGTGGCACAAAAACTATATAATGAAGAGCCGGAGTTGAGGGAAATGCTAAAGAGTTAAAAAGCAAAATAAAAAGCACACAAAATTCCATTAAAAAGATTTAAATTCAGAATAAAATAATTTGTTTGTGGGTGAAATATGAATGAGAGAAAAAGGGAAAGAGAAAAGAAGAAACAAAAAAAGAGAGAGATAAATAAATTGAGTTAAGTTTCTTGGAATGTAACACTCATAGAAAAAAAAGAATAGAAAATATAACAGCTATGGGTAATGAATTTCAAAATAAAAAGAAAAGAATAAAATGGAAAGGATAAAATGACCAAGGTAGAATAAAAAAAAAAGATAAAAAATACAAGGAAAAAATGAAAATGTTATAAAAACTGTGGATTTTTCCTGGTTTTGAGAAGGTATTTTTTCCTTTTCTTTTCTTCTCTCTCTTTTTGGTCGGTGGCACTGTACCCCAGGTTCTGCCTCTGTGGCACTCTTGGGCAGAGATTTGTTGTTGTGTCACTATGGTGATGACATAAACTGGGCCTCAGTCCCCTTGGTAGGCAGGGCTTATTAGTGTTTGCAGGCTCTGACAATGGGAGAGTCTGTTTTTTCAGAGCCTCTCCCCAAATCTCTCCTTCCTGAACCAGCAGCCTGCGGACCCAGCTGTGAAGTTGTCCCAGCCACTGCCTGAAGAGCAAGAGGCTCTAAGACAAGGGTCGAGAACCTATGGCTCGAGAGCCAGATGTGGTTCTTTTGATGGCTGCATCTGGCTTGCAGATAAATCTTTAATAAAAATAAAATAACGTTAAAAATATAAAACATTCTAATGTATTACAATTCATTCATTTTCTACAGCTCATGTCCATGGTTGCAGGTGGCTGGAGCCAATCACAGCTATCCTTCGGGACAATATCAAATTTTTACTGAATAATGCATAACGTACATGGGTCATTGTGAGGTCAGGAAGTAAACTTCCCCCTTTTTAATCAAGTAGTAAGCTAGGTAATTGCAGAAACCTTTTTGACAAAGAAGATGGCTAAAAGAAAAAAGATGAAGAGTATCATACTTTTCAGCAGGAATGGACAGAGGAATTCACCTTTGTGGAGAGAGCAGGTTCTGCCATGTTTCTAATATACAATGATAAAATTGCATTGATGAAACGGTCAAATATAAAGCGGCACTTCAAAACACGCCATACTATATTTGCATCAAAATATCCAGCGGGGGACAGCAGGAAGAGAGCATGTCAAAAGCTATTGTGCAGAGTGCAAGCTAGTCAGCAGCAACTCTGTGTTTGGACTCAACAAGGTGACTGGCATTTGGCTAGCTCTGCTGGTGCTTTAGCAATTGTGATAAACGGAAAGCCATTCAGAGATGGGGAGTATGCCAAAACATTCATGCTTGATGTTGCCAGTGAACTTTTGATGACTTTTTGGATAAAGACAACATAATAAAATGAATAAAAGACATGCCTCTATTGGCAAGAACTGTTCATGATCATACCATCATGATGGCAAATCAAATTGAGGCAACACAAGTGAATGACATAAATGCAGCACCGTTCTTTTCTTTCACTTTGGATGAGTCAACAGACGTAAGCCATTTATCCCAGTTCAGCATGATTGCAAGGTATGCTGTTGGTGACACACTACGTGAGAAAAGTCTTGCTGTTTTGCCTATGAAAGAGACAATAGGAGGGGAGGATTTATTCCACTCTTTCACTGAATTAGCTAAAGAAAAAAATCTACTGATGAATAAACTAATTTCGGTGTGTACTGATGGTGCTCCGTGCATGGTGGAGAAAAACAGAGAATTCGTAGCGCTTCTTTGTGAACATTAAGAGACCCATCCTAAGTTTTCACTGCATTCTACATCAGGAGGTGCTTTGTGCGCAGATGTGTGGCAAGCAGCTTGGTGAGGTGATGTTGCTGGCCATTTGGGTGGTCAACTATATTGTTGCCCGAGCTTTAAATGATTGCCAGTTTAAAACACTGCTGGATGAAGTTGGGAATAATTATCCTGGTCTGCTTCTGCACAGCAATGTGCATTGGTTGTCATGAGGAAAGGTGCTCAGTTTTGTGGCTTGTCTGAGCAAAATCTGGACTTTTCTTGAAATGAAAAACATTGAGCATCTTGAGTTAGCTAACGCTGAGTGGTTCCTGAAGTTCTACTATCTCATGAACATGACTGAGCATCTGAACCAGCTCAATGTGAAAATGTAAGGCATTGGAAATACAGTCTTATCCCTTCAACAAGGAGTGTTTGCATTTGAAAACAAGCTGGAACTCTTCATCACTGACATTGAAACAGGTCGTTTACTACACTGTGAAAAACTGGGAGAGTTTAAAGATGCATGCACAGCATGTGACCCTGCTCAGCATCTTAATCTCTAGCAGTTAGCAAGCTTTATTCACATCTAATCTTCTACAGTAATTCAAAGTGCGCTTTGGAAAATTTTGTGAGTGCCCTCGTCTTTTTAAGTTCATCACCCATTCACACGAGTGTGCAGTGAACAGTGCCAACCTGAGTTACATCTTTGGTGTCTCCGTCAGAGATTTTGAGATACAAACTGCTTACTTGAAGGCCTCAGACATGTGGGTGAATAAATTTAAGTCACTGAATGAAAATTAGGAAGGACTTGCACTACAGCAAGCGAGTTGGCGAGCAAACACAAGTGGAGAGAAATGAAAAAACTTCAACCAGCGGCCCAGCTGATTGTCAAAACTAGGAATGTGCTTCCCGTCACATACCAAACACTGCAGCGTGTGAGTATTGCTGTACTGACAATGTTTGGCTTTACATATGTATGTGAACAGTCTTTCTCATATCTAAGAAATGTTAAGTCTAACCTATGATTATGTTTAACAGATGGAAGTCTCAATGCCTGCATGAAGCTTAACCTCACCACGTATCAACCAGACTACAAAGCCATCAGCAAAACCATGCAGCACCAGAAGTCGCATTAATGGTAAGAAGTACTTTATTCATCATTGCTTAGCAACAGCATAACAACGTTATTAAAAAGAATTCAGAGACTTATTGTACTTTAAAAGTGTTGGTCTTACATAAAATGCACACATTTACTTGTATTTAGTGTTAAACATATTGTATGGCTCTCACAGAATTACATTTTAAAATATGTGGCATTCATGGCTCTCTCAGCCAAAAAGGTTCCCGACCCCTGCTCTAAGAGCTGCCTAATCCCCCCTCTATCCCAACTCAATGCAGGGTTCTGGGTAAGGTTTTGCCAGCCAGAGCTGCCAGCATAATCAGGCAGGACTGGGAGCCGATTGCCTTTCAGGTGTCTTTCTATGAGCCTCTGGGCATGTCTAGTATGCCTCAGCACTCCGCAGGTCTGCTCTCCAGAGGCTGTCCTGTCTACAAGCTGCCTGCGCGCCCTTCCCCCCCACTACTTCCACACTTCTCTTCCCCAGGAGTGTGCTTTGTTAGCCAGTATGGCTGGCAGAGGCACCGCGCCCAGAGAGGTCCGGGTGTAGGGAAGGCGGCTTTTGTAGAGTATCTTTAACTGGGAAACAGCAAAAACCATGTGTACTTCCTGCACGCTGTTTGGGAAGCCAAGATTATTCAGAAACTCTGGTCACAGCCCACACAGAGAGCCACTACTGACAGTCTCCGACTCACCCGCTCTGTCCGGAACGTGGGCACTCACGTCCAAAGCGCCAGGTGAATCCACTCGCACACTGCCCAAGCTGGCCGACCAGGATACTGGGAGTAAACAAGGCAACTGCTCGCCCACCTCGGCCAGGGTTTGCTGCTGGCATTAGCTCTGCGTGGGCTGAGCTGTGGGCACACTCTCTCCTCTGCTTGAATGTCTCTGCCCTAGCCAGGCTTTATCTCTTGGCCCCCAGCCCTTCCTTTCCCTAAGTTCCAAGTGAAAGCAGCCCTTCCTCAGATCAGTGAGGAAAGTGGAATACTCTGTTCTCCATCTTATTTCCTTCAGAGTGGGTTATATATTCACCCACCTTTTCACCCAATCGTACCTTTGTTTGATGTATGTGTATTTCAGATGCTCCTGAGATTGTTTTTCTGTCTCTAGTTGTTGAATTTGTTGAAGTTCCAGGAAGAAGTATTGGGAACACTCCTCACAGTGCCATTTCTCTGATGTCACTCCCAAGGGAATCAAAACCATCTTTCTACAAGGGGTTTTGGAGGCCATCAGGCTGCCATGTACCTGCCTGAGTTGCCTCAGTGTCTCATAAACACTCGCCCTTCTCTTTCCTAAGTTTCCTAAATTGTGCCAGATGCTGTACCACTCAGAGTAGGGAGATGTATAAAACATGTAAAGCTTTCAAAGGGTTCTAAGTTTAGACAGACATATAGAAAGGCTGTGAGACTTCACTGAGCTCCAAACAAATAAGAACGTGAACAACAGATTAAATCACATGGCACATAACCACAGTTCACTGCTTACAAAGTCATCCTCTGAGACTATCAGCTCCTAAAAGCAAGCTGCATCATCTTTGTGGCACTGTTATCTTACAAAATTCTGGGCCCAAGATAGACAATGCATGTTTCCTGAATTACTGATACTGAGTGAGCAAATGCATGCAGAGAGAATGGCCGGCCTGCCGCAGGCCTGGAAGCAGACGTCTGAGCAGTGTCTGCCTGCCAGGGTTACTTGTGGCCCTGTGCTGTGAGTGTGAGGAGAGTAACCTCATCAAAAGTTGTGAAAGTTACTGCTCTGCATGCACAGGCTGTGCCTCACTCCTGGGAAGACACTGGGCCAGGATAAAAGGACTTCAGTGCTGGGCTCCTCAGTCCCCAGATATGCCAGTGACAGATCCTTCCTCCTCCACTGCCCAGGTGAGTGCTTGCTAAGGAGGCTCCAGAAGGTCAGAAGTGTGAGGATTGAGGGGCAGAGGAAGGCAGGGAGAAGGAAGGAGTCACTGGGAGGGAGAGGGCAGAGCAAGAACAGTGTGAGGGATCTTGTAACCTGCAAACTGTCTATGAAGCTTGTCAGGGTATCCTCTCCTGGCTCCTTTTGGTCAATTAGGTACTTGGCAAGAAGGAGGCCATGGGGCTGGGTATACTGTAGGTTCAGGAGAGAAGGGCAGTGAGATCTGCACTGTGGCCTGTGGGACAAAAGAAGATGAGAGGAAGAGAGAGCAGCAGACATGGGCTGAACTGTAAAGGTTTGGGCCGGCAAGGTCTTTCCTTCACCTTCCCCTCCGACAAGTGGTCAGAGAGGAAGCGTATCTCCTGGAAGTGCTTGAGAATAACATACTGATCATGGGAAGAATTTTGAAGTAAGGCCAAAAATGTTTTCAAGGGTTGGGGAAGTCAGGGATGACTTTAGGGACCATATAGGAAGAGTATCTTTAACTGGGAAACAGCAAAAACAGAGAGAGAGGGGGGGGGGTTGGTTTTTTTTTCAGTCAGTTTCACTATCAATTTCCGGATTTTGTTTATAGGTCTTGTTCACAAAGCAGCTTCTCTTGGGTGAGATGCCATTAAAATTCAGGGAAAATGGCACATCTGTTCGTGACTTGTGTGTTGATGGCTTTTTAATTTTCTCCCTAGGTTTGCTGAATTCCTATCTAAAATGTCCTGCCAACAAAGCCAGCAACAATGTTAGTCGCCTTGCAAGTGTCCTACCTCTAAGTGTTCCCCCAAGTGTCTACCTAAGTGCCCTCCCCAATGCCCAGCCCCAGGTCCACCCCCAATCTCTTCCTGCTGTGGCTCCAGCTCTGGAGTTGTTGTGGTTCCAGGTTGGGGGGTTGCTGTGAATCCAGCTCTGGGGTGGTGGTGCTGCTTGAGTCACTGTAGATGTCACTGCTGCAGACAGCACACCTCTGACTGCTGTGGCAATGACAGTCACCAGCAGTCTGGGGGCTCCATGACTGCTGCCATGGCTCTGGAGTCTCCGGCTGCTGCTCTGGGGGCTTCTGCTGACTTTAACCAGGAGGACTTCCAACAAGAAGAATGGAAGAACGGAAGTGCTAAGACCTTCCTTCACCTCTTCCTCTTCCTCCCTCATTTTCTCTCTTCTGTGTCCTGCGGTTGGGGCTGCTAAAATCTTCCAATGAAGCCTTCTGTTCTTTTTATTATTAAAATTATAAATGAATTAATTAATGAACAGATAGACCAACAAAATATATAATTATGTGGGTCATGCATGAAGCAATGATGACAATGCATAATGGTCCAAGAATTCTGATGTCTCCCATTCTATACATTTAAAGTCCTTGTTTCTCCCAAAAGTGTCCTGTTCATAACTTAAATTGTATTTTCATCTGATTCTCACAACTCTTTAAAATACAAAATTTTGATTCTCATTGATTTTATAAGTAAGAACGTTGGGTGGGAGATGAGGAGGGTCCTGCAACTTGCATAGGTCTTGGTTCTTAGTATTATTATATTCTAATTTACTCTTCAGAAAACAAATGTTCTGGGATATGTCTTATCTATCTGATATTCTTGAGATTAAGGGTCAGAAATTGATTACATTATCTTGTATCTATTGGGGACAAGAAGATTTATGTCAAGGTGACTTTTGAGCCTATGTAGGGAGATGGTCAGCAAACATAATGGAAGTAAAGTAGACTAGGACAGAGAATAGTTACTAAAGTTTGTTTTCCTTCATATTAGTTTCCAAATGCCATTGTAGAACTTAGCTCATGAACCAGCTAGCTGTGAAGGGCAGGTTTCTCTGAAAGTCATGGGAAAGGCAATGATGAGGACGAATCCTTGAGCTTATACACTGATTTCTGTTTTGTTTCTCATTTGTTGACTGAACTTCTGACATGTCCTGTCAACAGAACCAGCAGCAGTGCCAGTCTCCTCCCAAGTGCACCCCAAATGCCCATCTAAGTGCTCTCCAAAGTTCCCATCCCAGTGCCCAGCTCCTTGTTCCCACTAGTCTCTTCCTGCTGTGGCCCAGCTCTGGTGGCTTCTGTGGGTTCAGCTCTGGGGGTGGCGGCTGATGCTTGAGCCATCACAGGCCCCATCTTTTCCACCGCACCAACACCAGAGCCCAACTCCTGTGACTGTGAGCCCTTGGGGGGCTCCAGCTGTTACCATGGCTCTGGAGGCTGCTGCTGAGCTGGGTCTTGCCCATAGAGAAGCAGCAATGAGAAGACCCAAAGAAAATGAATGTATTTGTCTGAACTTTTCCTCTCTTTATTTCCTTTCTTTTGTTCTGGAGTTTGAGATGCCAAAACACTGAAGTCTTCTCACAGAGCTCCGCTCAACTTCCTGTACCTCACATAATCCTAACCCCATGCACACCTCCATGGGACCATCAGTCCCTAAATCCCACATAGGAAAAATAAAGTTTCTTCTTTCAGCACTGCTCTTTGACCTTGATGTCTTACCTGCAACACCAGCTCCCCACACCCGTGCTGCTCTCCTGTGAGTCAGTGTTTTTCCAGGCAGCATTGCCCAATCAGGTTCCAGATGTTTCAGGGAGCATGTTACTTTGTTAAGACAATCCCCAAGACAGAGATACAGGACAAGTTCAGTTATCTTGTCCTTTAATTTGGAAAAAGGACCTTTTCCTCTCTTCTCAGTGCCAGGGTTGGGGACTAGAAATGCCACACATATACAAGGGCAGTGGCTCTTATGTTTACAGTAATTTATATTAAATAATGCTCTTCATACTGATTATATTTTATTTTTTATAACATTCTTTGATAGTTAAGCAAGAGAGACACAACCGATACCATTGAGACGTGAAGATACAGATAATTGAATAGGGGCATGGAAAGTCCATATGAGAGCTGAGACCAGTGTGAAGCCCCAGTCTTTCACTCTTTTAATTATTTCTTTTTTTTTTTTTTTTCTTAAATGAGAAGTGAAAAGGCAGAGAGACAGACTCCCACAGACTGGGATCCCCCACCCTCACAAGCTCCCTATGGGGTGATGCTCTGCCCATTTGAGGCTGTTGCTTTTTTGCTTGGCAGCCATGGAGATATCCTCAGTGCCTGGGGCCAATTTGCTCCAATCAAGCCATGGCTGCAGGAGAGGAAGAGAGAGATAGAGAATGAGAAGGAGAGCAGTAGGGGTGGAGAAGCAGATGGTCTCTTCTCCTGTGTGCCCTGACTGGAAAGCAAACCCGGGATGTCCAAATGGCGGCTGATACTCTATCATTGGGCCACCAGCCTGGGCCCTTTTAACTATTTCCAATGTCACATGATCAAGCATATATACTCCAAATAATTTGGCTAATTGCAAACTGTTTCAGAAATGATTATTTTACCATTAGGTGAGCATCATAATGTAATGAAAACAGCTGTAATGTCAAGGAATTATAATAATGACAATTGCCTTTATTGATGGCTTGTTCATGACTTGACTCTTCACATACCTTTATTTGGCCTTTATAACAATCTATGAAGTTGACTGTTTACATTTTATATGTGATGAAACTCACCAAAACTCAGAGATAGTAAGTGACTTGCTCTGCAACACAGCTGGCTGGAAGAATAGCCATAGGGTAAGCCAAGTCCTGTGTGTCTCCAAAGACCTTGCCATTTTCCTGGCCACAGCCTCTTACCTGTGGGTTATACTTCTTGAAATCTAATAAAATAAAGTATTCGTTGTGTTTTACATTGCCTAAATATAGGATAGTGTCAACAATCCACTTCATGGATTAAGACAAATAAGCTTCACATATGTGTCCCTGTTTCTGCTCCAGCTCCCCCAGCACTGTCCCTTACAGGGCAACTAGAGTCTGACCTTGTCACACCTCCACCTAAAACACTTGTCAGTGATCTGAGGATGTAAACCGCTTCCCTTTCCTCATGCTTCAATGGCTGTTTTCAAGTCTATGAGTGCACAAGGTCTCCTGTCCCCCATGCTGTTCCTTTGCATGTGCTGTTCCTTTGTTCTAGCATGTTCTCCACACTCCCTTGCTCCTCCTTATCCTTTAGATCTCAGTTCCATGTCTACTTATTCATGAAAACCTTTTCTAGTCTCCCTGTCCAGGTCAGCCCTCCTGTATTCTGAGCATTCCCAACCCTAGGCAGCTCTCCTTGCTCTGTGGACCTTTCCTGCTAAATGCTGGTCAGGGTGTCATTAGCTGTTTATCTGTGTGATCTTTGGATTGTTTGTCATCTCCACTTGAGGGAAAGTTCTCTAAGAGCAGAGGCTACATTTATTTATTTGTCTATCTTGTCACTGTATTTCTGGGATATAGCATAATGCTTTATACATAGTAAATACCCAATAGCTGAGTGAATAAATACATGCATCAGAGGATGAATAAATCAGCGTCAGAATCATCACTGCTATTTCTTCAATCTGTATTAACATTGAAATGTCTTTCTTAATTGCTTCAACCCTGTGAGACATCCATATGTTAAAACATATTTGTAGTCTACCTGACATTGAAATTCAGCTGGGCATCCTGTATTTTTATTTGCTAAATCTGATAACACTACCCTAGACACCCGTGGGCCACCTAATTTTATGTTTGGAGGCTCACAGATCCCTTTGCCTACTGGTTTATGTGTCAGGTTTTGCTTCAGAGTGAGAATGTAAATTTTTAGAAGGCAGACTGACTTCTGATTTGTCCTTCAAGTGCCTACTTATCATGTTTCTACTGTAAGTACATCTATCAAAGCCTTTATCATCCTGCATTACACATGTGTTTGTGTTTTCTTATTAGACTGTAAGTTCCTTGAGGGTGAAGACTGTGAATATGTGCTCTTAAGAGTGTTGAGAGAATGGATGATGACGGTTTTAATCTAATTCTAGGAATGATAGGTAATCTGTACCAAATACTTGTGAGTGAACTGAATTTAATAAGCTCAACTTCATGAACTAAGATCTTATTCGTTCAGCATAGAATGTTTGAAATAATGAGTATTAATAAGGAAAATATAAAAGAAGTAGTTATCACTGAAAGGAGTACATTGTTTCTTTTGAATTACAGGTTGACTTTTGGTGAACATCTTATTTTGGGTTATTTGCAGAATAATGCCTGACTGAGGTTGAAGCAGAGGCTGAACCCTAGGTATATGAATATCACAATATCTATGTGTATGTATATATACACATATGCAAATATATATCTATTTAATCTTTATTATCATATAACTCATATACCATATACTTCATCCATTTAAAGTGCAAAAATCCAATGTTTTCAGTATATTCACAGAGCAGTGAATGGTCTCATTTTAGAATAGTTTCATCATCCTAGAACAAAATCCTATGGCCATTAGCAGTAATTCCCCTGAGTCCTACTTTCTGTCTCTACAGAATTGCATGGTCTGGACAATTTCTATATATGGAATCACATGGTAAGTGGTCTTTTGTGACTGATTTATTTCACTTAGCATAGAGTTTTCAAGATTCATTCATGTTGTAGCATGTATCTGAACACCATTCTTTTATATAGCCAATTAATATTTTATTGAATTTGTACACCACTGTATACTGGTATGTCAGCTGATAGACACTTGGGTTGTTTCTCCGTTGAGGCTATTGTGAATAATGCTGCTATGAAACATTTATATACACATTTTTTTAGTGGATATTTTTATTCTGCTTAGTAGGATTTCATTTTGCTGATATGGGAATGGGTGGATCATGTGGTTTAAGTTTGAAAAACTGCTAAACTGTTTTCCACAGTGGCTGTACCATGCACATTCCTACCAGTGGTGTGTTGAAGATTCCAATTTTTCCACATCCTCCTCAATACTTGTTATTGCTTATCTTTGTTTATAAGAATGCTAGAGGAAGCGGGATTCCATGATGGCAACAGAGTAGATGGACATTCCAACTGCCACCTCCCAGGACCAAATTGGATTACAACTTAATTTAAGAACAATCATAAAAAAAGAACAATCATATTGACAAACCAACTTTGGACTAAACAAAGAGGAGTCTATAATCCAAGATTAAAGAAGAAGCCACACTGAGACTAAAGACTCTGTGGGAAGACCAGGAAGCAGCAAGAGGAGATGGAGCAGCTGTAAAGTGAGAACATATCTTATGGAGCATGGGGCTTTTATGGAGCTGCTGTCATCTTGTTGTAATGTAATGTAACCATTGAATTCCACAGAGACACTAAGTCAGGCTACAGAAGAAATTTTAGAAGGAGTTTTACTATGAAACTGGTGACATGCATGGGGAATTATTAAACCCAAATTGTACAGCCATGAACACAGTTCTGAAGCTGTTTTATAGACAAAAATCACATACTGGTTGGGGGGGGGGTGAAGAGGGGGAGCATGATACAAAAGTCATTAATCTTATAATTAAGCTCATTGGATCTTATTATCTTGTTATAACGTTTACCTATAGGATCTATCAAAAAGAAAAACATTTCTACACACTAAGATCATAAGATAACACAGTAGTGATAAATGGTTTACATACCTGGCAAAGACATTCCCAAAGATTTTAGGATTTACAACCTATCCCTGTTGCCACAATACTGGGAAATGTTTAGTTTAGAATAAAGAGAGAAGCTAAATGAAGTTACTTTTGCTAAGAGTGTTGGGGTTAGCTTACTAGGAAGTCTAAAGCTAGTCCCTGCTTGCTTAGTTTATAAGTTTTGCACGTATAAAGAATTTTAAAATGATGATTATTAGAAAGCATATAAAATGTTACAGAATACAGGTTTTTCATGCAAGGAAGGGGAGGGGGCATGTGATCTCTTTGTCTAGAGGTATACATCACTCTTATGACACCACGTTGGGAGGGTGTGTCAGAATTAGTGTAGAAATTTTTAATTAACGTACGTAAACATTGTTTCTTAAAGGTTTTTAAGTAAGGAGAAGAGGAAGGGGTTTTCAGATAGGTTCTATCTTCTTTGCTCTGTCTAGCAAGTGGCATCAGTCCTTCTAGAGAATAATAGGAAGTAGTTAAATTATGACTAGATGACTTTTGCCCTAGCAAGCTCTTCTTTTTGCATTCTTCTTGTCTTTTTTCTCCCTCAGAAAGGATACCTCAGTAATGGGGCCTGACTCTTCTTTTTAAAATACAAATTTTAATAGTTTTGCATTTCCTTGGCACCTTATCACAATCTCTAAGAAGGAGAAAGCTGATACTTATACAAAGACTGGCCCCTCCCACACTACCCAGGCATGGAAAACGCAGACACAAACAAGGAAGAGAGCAGTAGCTGCAGACAGGTAGCCCATAGTGAGTTATAAACAACAGCTGACACCAACCCAAGAAGATCTAGAACCAACACAACTGGTAGTGGGTGGCAGACAGCATCAACCCTAGAAACTTAAACAAGCAGCACACCCAAAGGAGAAGTCTAGTGAGCACCAGACACTGTGGAGAATAAGTACATTCAACAGGACAGACATTGAAAAGTGTATAATACACATGACCAAGGTTTATCTTTAGAGCCAGCAAACCTAAAGTGAAAACTATACCCATGAAAGGACAAACTGCATTCAATAGTAACATAAAAGAGGAGAGAAAATAGTACCCTCAAGAAGCATTTCTAGAACAAGCAAAGAAGTGGTCTGGAGGTCAGTACCACCAAGTCTATCTTCCTCATAAAGACACCAAAAAAATTTCAAAGTCAGACAATACTACTTAATAAACAGACAGAATGGGAAGACAAAGAAATGCAACCCAAATAAATCAGTAAGAGAAATCCCCAGGAAAAGAACTAAATGAAATGGAAGTAACCAAAATACCAGATGCAGAGTTTAAAGTAATGATTTTTAGGATGTTCAAGGATCTTAGAGCAACAATGTATGGACATAATGAGCACCTAAATAAAGAAATAGCAAGCATCAAAAAGGACATTAAAATCATAAAAAAGAACCAGTCAGGAATGACAAATACAATAAGAGAAATGAAGAATATATATATAAAGCAAATATTGATGGACATAAAGGGCAAGATCAACCACAATACTATGATAGTTGGGGATTTTAATACCCCACTAACATCAATGGATAGATGCTCCAGACAGAAAATTAACAAAGAAACCATGGCCTTAAATGACACAGTAGATCAACTGGATTTAATGGATAACTTCAGAACTTTTCACCCCCAAATAGCATAACATACATTCTTTTCAAGTGCTCATGGTACATTTTCTAGAATAAACCACATGTTAGGACACAAAACGAGTCTCAATAAATTTAAGAAGACTGAAATTATATCAAGCATTTTCTCTGATCACAGTGGCATAAAACTAGAAATCCACTACAATAGAAAAACTAAAAAACATTTTAACACTTGAAGGCTAAGTATCATGTTCTTAAATAACAAATGGGTTAACAATGAAATCAAGGAAGAAATAAAAAATGTCCTTGAAACAAATGAAAATGAACATACAGCAACTCAAAATTTATGGGACACAGCCAAAGCAATCCTGAGAGGGAAGGTCATAGCATTAAAGGAATACCTTAAAAAGCAAGAAAAAGCACAAATAAACAACTTAACCCTGCATCTAAAAGCACTAGAAAAAAACCAACAAATAAAGAACAGAGGATGTAAAAGGAAGGAAATAATAAAGAGCAGAGCAGAAACGCATGACATAGAGGCTAAAAAAAAAATACAGAAGGTCAAAGAAACCAAGAGCTGGTTCTTTGAAAAGGTAAACAAGATTAATGAACCTTTAACCAGACTCACCAAGAAAAAAAGAGAGAGGACTCAAATAAATAAAATTAGAAATGAACATGGAGAAGTAACAACTGACACCACAGAAATACAAAGGATTGTAAGAAAATACTATGAAGATCAGTATGCCAAAAAATTGGACAACTTAGGTGAAGAGGATAAATTCCTAGAAACATACAATCTTCCAAAACTCAATCTGGAAGAATCAGAAAACCTAAACAGACCAATTACAACAATTGCAATTGAAACAGTTATTAAAAAACTCCCCGCAAACAAAAGTCCTTGACCAGATGGCTTCATAGGTGAATTTTACTAAATATTCAAAGAAGAACTAACACTTACCTTTCTCAAACTATTTCAAAAAAATTCAAGAGGAGAGAAGACTTTCAAGCTACTCTTATGAGGCAAGCATTATCCTCATTCCAAAACCAAGTAAAGACACTACAAAGAAAGAAAACTATAGGCCAATATTTCTAATGAACATAGATGCTAAAATTCTTAACAAAATTTTAGCAAACCAGATACAGCAACACATAAAAAAAATTATACATCTTGATCAAGTGGGATTTATTTTGCAGATGCAAGGCTGGTACAATATTTGCAAATCAATAAATGTGATTCATCACATAAACAATAGGAAAGATAAAAATCACATTATAATATCAATAGATGCAGAAAAAGCATTTGATAAAATGCAGCACCCTTTTATGATAAAAAAAAACTCTCAGCAAAGTGGGAATACAGAGAACATACCTCAACATGATAAAGGCCATCTATGACAAACTGACAGCCAACATCATACTCAATGGGAAAAAAATTAAAAGCAATCCCCTTAAGATCAGGAACAAGGCAGGGGTGCCCCCGTTCATCACTTTTATTCAACATAGTTCTGGAAGTCTTTGCCACAACAAATCAGACAAGAAGAAGAAATAAAAGGCATCCAATTGGAAAAGACAAAGTAAAACTATCATTATTTGCTGATGACATGACACTGTACATAGAAAACACTGAAATCTCTGTCAAAAAACTACTAGACCTGATATATAAATTTGGCAAGGTGGCAGGATATAAAATTAATATTCAGAAATCAATGGCATTTTTATACATCAACAATAAACTGTCTGAAAGAGAAAACAAGGAAACAATTCTCTTTACTATTGCAACAACAACAAAAAAATAAAGTACACATGAGTAAATTTAACCAAGGAGGTAAAAGACTTGTACTTGGAAAATTATAAGATATTGAAAAAAAAATCAAGGAAGATGCAAACAAGCAGAAGGATATATGGTGTTCATGGATAGGAAGGCTAAACATCATTAAAATGTCTATATTATCCAAAGCAATCTATAAATTCAATGCAATTCCTATTAAAATAGCAATGACATACTTCAAAAACATAGAGCAAATATTCCAAAAAATTATATGGAACCATAAAAGAACATGAATGGCCTCAGCAATCTTGAAAATAAAGAATAAAGTGGGAGGTATTACACTTCTTGATATCAAGTTATACTTCAAGGCCATTGTACACAAAACAGCTTGGTACTGGCATAAAAACAGGCATATAGATCAATGAAACAGAACAGAGAACCCAGAAATAAGCCCACAACTTTATGGTCAGTTGATATTTGAAGAAAGAGGCAAGAGCATACAATGGAATAAAGACAGTCTCTTTAATAAATGGTGTTGAGAAAATTGGACAGGTACATGCAAAAAAATAAAACTAGAACACCAACTTACATAATTCACAAACATAAACTCAAAATCAATAAAAAGACTTAAATGTAAGGAGCAATACCATAAACATCTTGGAAGAAAACATAAGCAGTAAACTCTCCAAAATCTCTCATAGCAATATATTTGTCGATCTATGTCCACGGGCAAGTGAAATAAAGGACAAAATAAACAAGTGAGACAATGTGAAATTAAAAAGCTTTTGCACAGCAAAAGACACCATCAACAACATAAAAAGACAACCCACACAATGGGAGAATATATTCACCAATTGTCTGGTAAGGGGTTAATAACCAAAATTTATAAGGAACTTCTAAAACTCAACACCAGGAAAGTAAACAATCCAATTAAAAAATGGTCAATAACTGAATTTGTATTAATTTTAATTTATTGTGTTAACATGGATTCAGGTGTCCTACTCAATATAACACACTCACCTGAACTGAATTAATACACTTCTCCAAGTAGGACATACAGAAGGCCAATAGGCATATAAAAAAATGTTCAACATCATTAATCATCAAACAAATGCAAATGAAAACCACAATAAAATACCACTTCACACCTGTCAGAATGATTCTTATTAACAAATTAACACACAATAAGTGCTGGCAAGAGCATGGAGAAAAAGGATCCTTCCTGCACTGCTGGTGAAAATGCAGACTTGTGTATCCACTGTAGAAAAACAGTATAGTGTTTCCTCAAAAAATTAAAAATGGAACTGCCTTTGACCTAGCTATCCCACTTTTAGTAGTATATCCTAAGAGTACCAAATCACTGATTCAAAAGAAGATACGCACCACCATGTTTATTGCAGCATTGTTTACAATAGACAAAATCTGGACACAGCCCAAGTGTCCATCAGTGGACAAGTGGATTAAAAACCTGTGGTACAGCCTGACCTGTGGTGGCGCAGTGGATCAAGTGTCGACCTGGACTGCTGAGGTCGCCAGTTCAAAACCCTGAGCTTGCCTGATCAAGACACACATGGGAGTTGATGCTTGCTGCTCCCCCCGCTTCTCTTTCTCTCTGTCTCTCTCTGCCCTATCCACTAAAATGAATAAATAAACAAAAATAATTTTTTAAAAAAGTCGTGGTACATATACACAACAGAATACTATGGAGCCGTAAAAAAAGAAGGAAATCTTACCTTTAGCAATGGCATAGATAGACCTGGAGATTATTATGCTAAGTGAAACAAGCCAGGCAGAGAAAAACAAATATCATATGATCTCATTTATATGTATAATCTAATGAACAAAGTGAACTGAGGAATGAAATAGCGGCAGAGGTGGGGTCACAGGAAGCAGAGGGACAGCTGTCAGAAGGAAGGGGGATGAGGGGATGGGATCAGAAAAGGTGAAGGGATTAGTAATATATATACCTAACACATATAGATAACAGGACAGCAAATCCCAGAGGGAAGGGGCGAGGGAGTTAGGGGAAGGGGTCCAAAGAGGTGTGATAGGGGATATGGAGGTGGGGGGTGAGTGTGTTATATTGAGTAGGACACTTGAATCCATGTTAACACAATAAATTAAATTAATACAAAATTTTATAGACCAAAAAAATATAAAAACAAACAAAAAGAACACTAATGGCAGAAAGTGATATGTCATGGTAGTTTTGACCTTCCATTTTAAAAACCTTTGGACTGAATTTATTGCAGTGATATTCATTAATAAAATTATACAGTTTTCAGACGCACAATTTTACGCCATCTGTATATTACATTGTGTATTCACCACCCCAAGTCAAATCTCCCTCCATTACCATCTTTCCCCCCTCTACCCTCCTTCAAGTGCCCCAACCTTTTCCTCCCTGCAATCCCCATGCTATTGTCTGTGTCTATAACTTTTTTCTTCGCTTAATCCTTCCAACTTTTTCATTCATCCCCTTAATCCACAGCTGTCGGAGGGGATGTGGGTTGTGGGATCGGCCTTTTCTTAATGACTAACCATGTTGATCATCTTTTTATGTGTTCATTGGCTATTTGGAGAAATGTCTATTTGGATGCATTGTCTATTTTTAAATTGTGATGTGTTTTTATTATTGAGTTGTAATTATTCTTTATATATTATAGATACAAGTCCTTTTTTTTTTTTTTTTTTTAAATTTTCCTTACTGTTATTTTTTTTTTTTCATTTCTTTTTATTTTATTCATTTTTAGAGAGGAGACACAGAGTGAGAGAGAGAAAGAAAGAGAGAAAGGGGGGAGGAGCTGGAAGCATCAACTCCCATATGTGCCTTGACTAGACCAGTGCAGGGTTTTGAACTGGCGACCTCAGTGTTCCCAGGTCGATGCTTTATCCACTGCGCCACCACAGGTCAGGCACAAGTCCTTTTTTATATATGATTTGCAAATACTTTTTCCCTTCTGTGGGTCATCTTTATACTTTCTTAATGGTATCATTTGTAGCACAGAAGTTTTTAATTTTTATGAAGTCAGTTTATCTATTCTTTTTCTTTTATTGCTTGTGTTTTTTGTGTTGTATCTAAGAAGCCATTGACTAATCCAACACAGTAATGGTTTACTCCTATGTTTTCTTCTAAGAGTCTTATATATTTGGCTCTTAAATTTATGTCCTAATCTATTTAAAAAGTTGTTTTAATTTTTATTTTATCCATATTTTAAGAACAATCTAAAAAGTCATATTGTACAAATTTACCTTCTCATCTTTCTATATACGTATTTAATGCTGATACTGTCTATTGTCATAGCTTTATATCTACTTATATATTTCTTTCACTGTTGTGCTTCAATCTACAGTTCTATCTCTCTTTTTCTAATTTTATCTATTTTTTAAAATTTAATTTAGAAAATTAAATTTAACAGGGTGACATTGATCAATAAGAGTACATAGGTTTCAGGTAAACATTTCTATAGCTTTTGAACTGTTGATTCTGTTGTATACCCATCATCTAAAGTCAAATCACTTTCAGTCACTGTAATTTTGTCCCTCTTTACTCCCTTCCTCCCAACCTTCCCCACATTTCCTCCCCGTGGTAACCACTTCACTTTTATCTATGTCCATGTGTCTCAGTTTTATATCCTGCCTATGTGTGAAGTCATATAGTTCTTAGCTTTTTCTGATTCACTTATTTTACTCAGTCTAATGTTCTAAAGGTCCACTTATGTTGTTGTAAATGACACTATGCTATCATTTCTATGGCTGAGTAGTATTTCATTGTATATATGTACCACGTATTCTTTATCTAATCCTCTATTGAGGGACACTGGTTGTTACCATGTCTTGGCCACTGTGAACAATGCTGCGATGAACATGGGGGTATATGTGTCTTTATGTACCAATGTTTTTGAGTTTTTGGAGTAAATAACCAGTAAAGGGATTACTGGGTCACATGGTAGGCCTATTCTAATTTTATCTCTATTTATATAATTTGAATCTCTTTAGGACCAGAAATAACTTCAGAATTTATCTAGTTCAACTGAGACAGATAATTTAAATGATTTACTGGAGGTCACACAGCTCTTAATCTTCTTTATGTTAATAAAATAGATTTTTAATATGTAAATTAATATTATTAAAATAATAAATTAACCTCAAAATTAATTTAGGCAAAATATATTTTTAATAAGATATCAAGTCTCTAAACTTGAAAATAGTTTACCTTTGAAATTCATGACAAAAAAATAATTCAAACATAAAAGCTTAACCAATAGCTTTACTTTCAATTTAATAAGTGACTCTCCTCTTTCTATCATGCTACCAAAGTCTTTTATTGTGTCTTATCAGAGAACTAACTTTTTAAATTAGCTCCTAGGGCTTATTTCTAGACTGGTTTATATAATGCATTCAATAAATATTTAGCAAGCACTTTCTAGGAACCTTGCTTTCTGCTAGGCTCAGTCTTCTGTCATCAAGATGCTCATCATCTAGTGAAGAAATCATACACAGCAACAGAGAAGTACAGTGTTTGTAGATCCTATCAAAGATTACTGGGGACCCAAAGAGGATTATTTTATTTGAGATAATGGTGTGAGTAGAGCCATGTAAGACCGATAGAGACAATGGTATTTGAGCTAAATACTTAGCTCAGTGTTAATATGGAAGATATTAGTAGATGCTTGGCATGCATGGGGAATAGAGGTGGGTGAGAAGAGAGGGCAGGAGGAGAGAGTATTCTGAGCAAAGAAAAAATTCTAAAAAAAGGCAGTGACATGAAACACCAGACTACATTGAGAGCAATTGTGAGAGTTAGAATATAGCTGAAGACTTCTCAGTAACCAAAAACAATTAGTGTTTGATATATCTTTGACAATAAATCCCCTTTACTGTGCTCTAGATTATTGGATATTGATAACCCAGTGATACTATATTAGTAACATCCTATGATGCTGAGGATCTGATTAAGCAAGACTTTCCATATGCTGCTGTGATGATTGAGGGTTTATTATGATTAAAAATGTAGTTGGTGCCCTGTCTGGTTAGCTTAATCTGTTAAGAGCATCATCCCAAAACAACAAGGTTGTGGATTTGATCCCCAGTTAGCGCACACATGGAAAGCAGCCAAAGAATGTACAACTGAGTGAAACAACAAATTAATGTTTCCCTTCCCTCTCCCCTCTCTCTCCACTTCTCTCTCTTTCTCTCTGAAATAACACATCAAAAGTAATTAAACCATGGCTGGATAATTCAGTTTGTTGGAGCATTGTCCTGGAGTGTGGAGGTTGCCAGGGAATTCCTGGTCTGGGCACATACAGAAGCAGCTCCATGTTCCTGTTTCTCCCCCCCCACCCACCTCTCTCTCTTTCTCTCTCTAAAAAAATAAATGGTAGTTGGTTTAGTTCTGCACTTAACTTACCCATTATTGTGTGACGGTGTGAGTGTTGCAAGATAGGCAGCCTTTCATAAATCTCAGATTCTCTGTACAACTGAGTACAGCTTGCCTAGCCTAGTTTGTATCCTCTCAATGAAGACATACATATATTTCTCTTTAACTAAGGCAACATTAGAAAATTTAAAAAATGTCTAAAAGAGCCTGACCAGTGGTGGCACAGTGGATAGAGCATTGACTTAAGACACTAAGGTCCCAGGTTCAAAACCCCAAGGTTGCCAGCTTGAGTGCAGGCTCACCAGCTTGAGCGTGGGGTCACTGGCTTGAGAGTGGGATCATCAACATGATCCCATGGGTGCTAGCTGGAGCACAAAGGTTGCTGGCTTGAGCAAGGGGTCACTGGTTTGGCCCATGCCCCCCATTCAAGGCACGTATGAAAAGCAATTAATGAACGACTTAAGTGATGCACCTACAAATTGATGTTTCTTATCTCTCCCTTCCTGCCCGTCTCTATTGCTGTCTGTCTCTGTCTCTCTTGTTAAAAAAATATATCTAAAAGACTTAAAATAGCTCTATTTTCTGTCATTGTGTGTTCTGCTTAGAATGAACATTTCTTTGATCGCCCTGACATGGACTTTAGGTGTCCTTGTTTCTTCATCTATTAAACAACCACTTGACGACAATCTGTGATACTATTTCATGACATTACCTTTAACTAAGTTGACACATAGGTACTCTATGATTTAAATATGCATCAGGTCAGTTGAAGCTAGGCTTACGGAGAAACACCCAGTGGTACCCTGTGCCAAAGGAAAACCTTGACTAGTTCAATTTTTGAAGGTTGAGGTCACAAGACACTAAGGATTTATATGAAAAGATTGGAAAATAATTCAAATAACAAATATCACCTCCATTTCAGAACGAGTTTCAGTATCTCCAATTATTATGGTAATGGGAGGGGGACTAAAATGAAAAGTGTAAATGGTACAAAGATTGTAAAATGACCCGAAGGGAGAGGAATTGTACTGAATCTCTTAAAAAGATAAATCTCTGCAAACTGGGGGTAAATGTCAATGTCCCAGGTCTCAAGATTAAGGTGTCACTAAGACACCAATAAATTCTTTTAAGTTTCAGCAAGCCAGGGCCCCAAAGGCTCACAGATCCTGAGAACATTCTCAGAATAAAATAAAATGTAGAACGCATCTCTATGTATCTGTAACTCAAGGTAACTTGATCTCATATTTGCTTCTCAAGGCCTTTCTCTAGATACCTTGGCTGTGAATCCTGGTTTTTCTATTTCCAAGCTTGTGACCTACAACAAATTACTTCCTCTTTGAACTTTTGTATTCTTAGTTATAAAATAATGATAATAATTTGTACCCTACAGAACTATTTTAAAGATTAAATAAGTTAACATGTGTCAAAATCTTAGCCAAGTGGCAATTATATAGCAAGCACTCAGTGAATTACCTCTAGATTTATGTGGTTTCAAGCTGCCTCCATCTCTTTTTTATTTATACATTTGTATGCGCTGCTTTCCCTGCACCTCTGTGTCTTTTTCACACGACCCATTCCACTCCCACTTTGTACCATTTACACTTGTGTATTTTTTTTAAATCTATAACTTGCTATCTATCTTATGTTTCATATTTTAAGTATATCTACCTCTATTTTTATAATTGTTACAGATAAGTATATATTCAGCTCTTTTTTGAAATCTTTATATTACCTTTGTAAATCACTACATTATCCCATATTCTAGATTTATATCATTATATTTCTAACCATTTATATTTCACCTTGCATTGTTATTTCTAATAACCTATTTATCTAATAGCCTCTACATATTTCCCTAAAATTAATGACCTTTAGCATAACATTTATATCTGTTCATTTATCTATCTACCTACCTACCTATCTATCTATCATCCTCTATCTCTTTTGTTACTTATTGTAAATTTTAATACGGTCTTTATATTATCATGTAATAATTTATTAAATTTCCATATATAATAAATCAAGTTATAAAATGCAGCCTGACCAGGCAGTGGCACAGTGGATAGAACGTTGGACTGGAACACAGAGGACCCAGGTTCGAGACCCCGAGGTCGCCAGCTTGAGTGCGAGCTCATCTGGCTTGAACAAAAAGCTCACCAGCTTGGATCCAAGGTCACTGGCTTGAGCAAGAGGTTACTCGGTCTGCTGAAGGCCTGCGGTCAAGGCACATGTGAGGAAGCAATCAATGAACAACTAAGGTGTCACAACAAAAAACTGATGATTGATGCTTCTCATCTCTCTCTATTCCTATCTGTCTTTCCTTATCTGTCCCTCTCTCTGACTCTCTCTCTGTCCCTATAATAAAAAGGGTTATAAAATGCAGTATTATATATACATATATTAGATTTATATGTATACATGAGTGTGCATGGGTGTGTACATGTTCACATGCATAAAGATGAAATTATTTCATCAACAAAGTGAAATGAAAATTATGCACTGGGACTCTAGGACCGTACCTATTTCTGGAATACAAAGATTCATACACCATAACTTCGTTTGGTGGAAGAACTCTTAGCTTGTGTGAAACACTGGAGTGTAAATAATCAGAGAACACATGATAGCTCTGATGATGGGGTGTGTCTAAAGTACTGCCAGAGCATAGATTGAGTCACGGCTTTGGGGAGTCAGAAAACATTACAAAAGAAATGACATTGAAGTTGTTTCAAAGACAAGCAATAGTTCCATACATAAAGAAGGGAAAACATTTGCAAAGATCTGCCAAAGAGAATATCAAGACATGCATGGAGAATGAAAACTACTATTCATGGCTTTATTTGATGAGTGGGGTGTCAAAGATTGGGACAATTTTTCCTGTTAAAGATCAGTTTTGTGGCTACTCTGAAAGTTACATGGAAGAAGGCCAGTCCATACAGAATATCATGAAGACTTGAAATATGGCAGGGGCATTTGGTATGAACAATAGAGGATTTAGTTGACAGTAAGCATTAAGTGAAATAAAAAGTGTTTGGGATTATATGGTGGGGTAAGGAAGAAAAAGGATCAAGGGTGACTGACAGGTTTCTAGATTTAAAAAATTATATGGATAAACTTAGCAGGAGGAGATTTCTAATGGGAAATAAAGAGTTATTTTTGTCCACCTTGAGTTGGTTAAGCCAAAAGGCAAAAAATCTAAAAACATATATAGGCTCAAATATTAAAAGGGCACACTGGAGCTTATCTAAAACAACAGTCTAGTTTGAGGACAGCTCCAAATAAGAAATGCCCTTTGAAAGACTTTTAAACCTCACTGAAGAAACAAAAGAATATCCTGCCTTTGGCCAATCTCAGTACGAACTCCCTCTCTAACCAATGGCAATTCCACCTTTAACTAATTCTAGAACCTTTCACATAAAAGAAGGAAGAATGTCAGGAATTAGATACTTTGTTTGTTGACTTGATGACTCGGCTCTAAAATCATATTGTTGAAGACTTGAACAGCTAGACTCATTGTCACTGAAAATTTGTCTCTCCCCACCCTTGTCCCACTTCTCTCTGTGAGAAGCAAGAAGCAGAAGTAACAATGGCTGTAGTGCTCTTTGATCTCTGGATTAAACAATATCAACTCATTCTCTAGTAGTGGTTTAAGATGTTTGAAACAAACCCAATTTCTGTCATCCTTCCACTCATCTATCCATTCATCGATCAACAGATTCATATTAAGTCAGGAACCTAGAGATACCAAGATGAATAAGATAGAGATTTCTCCTCAAGAAGTACACATTCTATCAAGAGATGAGTGGGAGAGATACAGCCATTAAGATTAAGTAATTCACATTTTTTGTGGGTTCAACTAGTCTATATTCTCAGCTTCCCTGGTTCACTGCTTTTATGAATATTCCAGGGCTATCCAAGTTTGGAGCATCTTGGCAAATTGTATGATCAGAGAAATATTTCTGTTGTAATGAAAAGTGTCTTTGTCTGGGACTAGAGCTACTTGGGATCTGGCAGTTTTAGGTTACCATATAGATTTGTCTCTCTCTGGGTTTCAAAATCCTCATCTTGAGAATGACAGAATGGAACCAGATAATTTCTGGTTGTTCCTTGTTGCTCTGGAATTCTAAAAGTCTTTTGGTCCTATTCAAGTTTGAAATGGTAAATGGACACCCTTTTGTAATGAGTGATGGGATCCAAAACAAAGACTTTGAAGTCAGGTTGATCTAGAAAGAGACTTCCTCATGAGAGGAATTTTACAGATATAATTAGGTCCCAAAGCACTTTCATACCCATTATCTAATTTTATCTTCATTAGAACCTGTCTAATTAAATGCTAAGTGCTTTAGATTAGTTATCTCACTGAATTCAGACAATAATTCTATGATTTTTCTAATTCTCCTTCTTTCTTTCTCTTATTTTTTTCCTTTTCTACTTTCTCTTCCTCCTTATTTTTTTTTTCTGTTTTATAAGTAAGGAATCTAATGCTCATAGAGGTTAAGTTGCTTTCACACCTTTATCAAATGCTGGAGCTCAAATTCAATCTCAAACCTCTCTAAATCTAAATTCTCTGCTCACAAGCTTGGTCAGAACCTTAAATGCTTATAGGGGCTGGACAGTACAATAAACAAGTGAAATTATCCAGGTAGAAGAATTATTTCACTTTTCTTTTAATTTCACCAAAGAAAAATAAGAACATGGGTAAAATAATATAAGGAAACTTACCTCTTGCATTGTATTGTGAATATAGTAAGAAAAAAGATGGAGAATTACAGAACATAGAAGTGTATGATCTATCTAAGAGGGGCAGGTATTACTCAGGGGGAGGTCAGGTAGGCTTACTCTACCAGATATTTTGATTTTAGGAGAAAATTTGATGGCTGCAATCTTAAACAAAAATCTCTGTTTCTAAATATTAATGATTACTTATAAAATTATGTAAGCAGCAATGATTTAGGCAAAACATAAGAAGATATCCCATCTTGACAGTATCTGGTTCACAAAATGCCCATTTATTATTTCTGTCCTGCACTGTGCAGCTCTCGTGAGGACTAATCCATAGCATTAGCTGTGTACCTGCTGTGAAGCAATCGGGTGTTCAGCCAGGACTAGGATACTGTAGGCAGCCATCAATCCAGCTGTGTCTGCTGCTTGGTCAGCAGTAACCCTGAATGAATGTCAAATGTTCTTTTTACTTATTTATTTATTCTTCTTTTCCAAGAGAGAGGAGGGGAGATAGAAAGGCAGATTCCTGCAATGTGCCCTGACCGAATTCTACTTGGCAACTCCCATCTGGGGCTGATGCTCCATCCATCTGGGTCCATGCTTGCAACTGAGCTATATTTAACACCTCAGGCAGAGGCTCCACAGAGCCATCCTCAACACCTGGGGCCAATGCACTCACATCAATCAGGCCATGGCTGTGGAAGAAGAAGAGAAACACAGAGAGAGAGAAGGGGAGAGGAGTGGAGAAATGGTTGGTCATGTCTCTTGTGTACCCTGACTTGGAATTGAACCCAGGATATCCACATGCCAGTCCAATGCTCTACCACTGAGCTAACTGGCTAGGGTCTAAATAGCATTTTTTTACTGAATGCTTATGGATAAAATAGTGGCCTTAATCCTCACAATAACTCATCAAGGAAGACTTAATTATCTTCATTTTAAAGATAAGTAAATTAATACTTGGGTCAGTTAAAAAGATCATGCAGCTATAAGCAGCCAACCTGGAATGTTAGACTCAACTCTGACCCAAAGTTGTGTTTATTCTGTACCTTTGGGTGATTTTAACTGCTTCCACTTAGAAGCTCTTCTTGTTTATGTCCATCTGGTGAGAATATCAGACAAAGAAGAAGGTATGGGCCTGGAATCCTTGTTCAAGAAAAAAGATACCTTTTCCCCCTCATTATCCGCACCATCAGCTCTTCTAAGGATGGAGAAGAAACATGGTGAAATAGAAGGAAGAAAACAAGAACCTACTCCACAGTCCAGAAGCTTCTACACTGAGGTGAGACACCCCCACATTCTGTAGATGACTGCAAGGACAGGCACACAGGGAGGAGACCAGCTGCTGGAATGTCAACCTGGGTGATGAGCCAGGCAGATGCCAACCAATTGTCTCATGGTCTAAGTCAGACCCAGAGCCCTTATATAGAGCCATCTGTCTAGAGACCTCAGCCTGAATGACTGCTTGCTCTGAGAAGGTAGGTCTAGGAACTGGGCCCTGGGATCAGGAGGAGATGATGCTTAGGGGGGCTCAGACACTCAGAGGTGAGACAGAGTGAGGGGAGATGCTGGAATCAGAGGAAGAGTGGTACATCAACTCAAGCACAGATGTCTGGTGGACTTTTAGGGGACACAGGAAGAATATCTGTGTAGTATACATGAAGAACTGGGGCGCTGAACTCAGTGTATTTGTCTTCAATAATCCTGGCCTCATCCTCAGGTTCCATTTTTCCTCTTTAGGACCTCTTTCCCTGGAAAAGATACATTAGTATTTTCTATCCTGTGAGCAGAGTTGGGTGTAAGAGGGTGGTCTTCCCTAAGGGCACATGTATTTAGATATTTTCTATAAATAGAGAATGGAAATCTTTGTCCTTTGAAAGAAGTATGTTCAGTATTTCAGGAGCTTATTGAGATGAGTTCTGTTGGGTGAGCTGATTGTTGAACTGGCCTTCCTGCTGAGCTGGTCGCTAGGCAGCCTGTATGTGAACAGGTAGATTTGGGGAGTATTGAGGGGATTTCCCTCTGTTTCTTCTGGGCTGGGTGTAGTGTTGGACAGTGTGCCTGTGTCCTTCATGTTATGTTTGTAATGTTCCTGACTTGTGGGCTTTAAGTGTGGCTGAATGTCCGTCTTGTAATTAGGAACCTGGAACTTTGTGGTTTACCATCTCTTAAGTAATTTCACTCCTCTTCTCAGAGGGGCTGAAGAAAGAACCTTTCTGAAGCTTGCAGGTGATTAAGGATGGCAATTCTCCCAGGCAAATTGTTGTGTTGGTCTTGAGCCTTTCCAAGTCTGGTGTTTTGTATGTGCATGTTTTGCGTATACACGTGTAAGCCTTTTTAAACAAATTCACCTAAAAAAAACTTTGAAGACAGAGAAAGAAACATTTTTGAAACAAACATTTTATGTTAGGTTTGAGCTATCTAATAAATAATTGGAGTCTTTACTTTTCAGTGGATGCTTTGAGTGCAGATGGTGCCTGAGTGCTTGTTTTAATATATGTATTTTTTTCATGTTTGAAAAGTAAATGTGTGTGAGGAAATTCAAGCTCTTGCGAGGGTGGAATCCCCACTTTGGACTACAGCCTTAAGAGCACAGGTTACCTCTACTTTTGTGGAGCCCCCTCCCACCACTTAGGACCCCAGGAGGTCATGGAAATCCTCTTGTTGTCAGCCCCTTCTTTGGGGGGGGGGATATTGGTATGTCCATGCTCCAGGGACAAAGCCTGGACACCAGCAACCCTGTTATGCCCTTGAAGCTATCTCAGATCAGAACTTCAGTCAGGTCATTTGGCAAATCTAAGGCAGGTTTTTAAATAATAGTGACTAATCTTGGGTCCATATAACTCAGTAAGTATTCTTGAGTGAAGATCGAGGGTGGGGGAGGCACGGTATCTTCTTCTTGGTCCTGGCCCCTCATCCCCAGCTCTCACCCTCTTAAAGCTGGTCTTTCTATCCTCAGGTCCTGCTCACAGGTCTGCATCGGAACCATGTGTGACCAGCAGCAGATTCAGTATTGCATGCCACTCCCCCAGTGCTGTGTGAAGGGTTCCTCCTTCTGCCCCTCACCATCCCCCTGTCCTCGGAGCCAGATGGTGGTTCAAGCCCCTTGTGCGATGCAACTTGTGGAGTGCCCTGCACCAAGCCCGGTTCAAGTTTCCCAGGTGAAATGCCAGGCTCCCTGCAAGTCTAAGACCACTAAGGTGAAGTGTCAGGCTCCATGCCAATCCCAGACCACGCAGGTGAATTGCCAGGCTCCATGCCAGTCTGAGGTTTGCTACATGCAGTGTGAAGCCCCAGGCCCTGTTCAGACCTGTTATGTAGCATGTGCTCCGGTTTGTTACACAGAAACTTGCTATGTGGAGTGCCCAGCCCAAACCTACGTGCCCTATCCAGCTCCCCAGCCTGTCCAGACTTACTTAGCGTGTCCCCCAGCATACCAGCCTCAGGGAAGATTCTCCACCCAGTGCCGATATGAGGGCTCCTTCAGCGGCTGTGCTCCCCAGCGTCAGTCCCAGGCTTCATTCCGCACTTATGCACCCCAATGCCAGACCCAGGGCTCTTACGGGAGCTCCTCTGCACAACTTCGCTCTCAGAGCGCCAGCCGATGCCTCCCTCCTCGCCAGCTGCAGCCCTCTTCCCGCAGCTGCTTCCAGCCACAACGCTCTGAGCCCTACTATGGCAGCTGTGCGCCATCAAGATGTCCTTCGGGTTCTTACAACTACTGCACCCCACCCCGCTGCTCTGAGCCCATCTATAACAGTGGCTGTTCTCGGGGTCCCACTTCAAAATATGGACCCAAGTACCGTGTAGAGATTTCCTCGCCCTGCTGCCCTAAGCAGGTTCCCCCCCAGAGGCGTCCTGTTCAGATTCCTCCCATCAGACGCCGCTATGAAAGTTGTCCTCCACGACCCTCCTGGGGTGCCTCCTGCCCGGATCTGAGACCACGTGCAGAGCCACATCCACTCCCAAGCTTCTGTCCACCCCGGAGTTTTGACCAATGTCCAGAGCCAACACAGCTGCCATGTCCACGTCCTGCCCCCCGTCCATGCTTACGCCCAGAACCATGTACAAACCCAGAGCGCCGCCCGTGCTCTCTACCGAGGAGACTTTCGGAACCCTGCATGTATCCGGAGCCAGGTCAAGCCCCACGTCCTGCCCCACATCCAGCCCCACGACCTCGCCCAGAGTTTCCAGAGCCACAGCCGCAGTTCAGTGAGTGCACAGAACCTCGTCCAGAGCCAATTCATCTTCCAGCACCCTGCCAAAGCCCAGAACCCTATGTGCAGCCTCGGCGCTGTCCCAGCCCGTGCTCAAGCCCAAATCCAATTCCAGGCCCAGGAGACCTAGGTTTTCATGAGTCCCGTCCATGCCACCTAGACACGGAGCCCCCCAGCTCTGGCCCAGTTGGTTATAACCAGCATGGAGGGAGTGGTGCTAGCTATGGATCTAGTGATGTATTTCCAGAGCCACAGCGTCTGGGTGGTTATAAAGACCAAGGAGGCACCTCTGTTGGAGAAAAAGGTGGGCCCTCTGCCTATTTTTAAAGTAAGCACAGCTGAAACATTCCTGCCTCCTGCCCTGAAAAGGTTGCTTCTCCTTTCCCAGCAGTCACAATTTCTGTGTTCTTGTTTGCAATGCTCCAAAGCCGGTCAGAGGCTCCTGATGCAGAGGTTATGTCCAAGCTCCTTTGCATGTCATCACAGGATACACAACCGGGGCTCAGACACCTCTGCAGCCTCACATCTGACTCCTCTACTGTCTATATCCTCAGTTCTAGACAAACCAGTCTCACCACCAGGGCACATCTTGGGTGTTTCCCAGTACATACCTTAGATAATCCCTGTCTCCAAGCCTCTGTTCATCCCCCTTCCCCCATTCCTGGGCCACTTCTCTGCTACTTCCAGCATCTGAAATCTAACCAACTTTCAAGACCTCTTCCTTGGGGACTCTTCTACTTGTTTCTGCCCACAGAAGCCTGCGCTGACTTCCTAGAACTCACTGCATCATCCACACCATCCCTTTGGCAAATGCCTTGCAACATCTCCAGAACTATTTTACTTTTCAGATGTGTCTGTGTTACCTGCCCAACTAAGTTGTAAACTCCCATTTGAGTGAAGTCAATATCCCTGAAGTCCCTTGCTTCTCCTAAGACAGGCAGCTACCCAGCAAGACTTGTGGATCAGCATTTGAGCCATGATCTGTCCTGATTCGCAACCCCCGAGACTAGGACAAGAGGAAGCCATGTAACAATAAAGATGCTGCTGCCCTCGGATCCTGAGTCTTATGTAATGCCTGTTTATTACTTCTTCTTGACTCTCTGGAATGAGCTTTTTATTTCTTTATTATTTTTCTTCTTGGATTTGTGGTTCCCATGGCTGAACTCTCCTTAGACTAGACCAAGTGGGCTGCTTCGTGTTCGTGGGTTTTCAGTGTCCCTGTTCCCTACTGGGAAAAAGTGACTAAAAAGGCACAAGAAATGAAGCAGCAGGGAAGACAGCTCTTGCTCCTCAGTTTAGGAGTAAATATCTTTAGGCCTGTGTTGGGCAGGTCACCCAACTCTGGGACTGTAGTCACTGCTGTGTGACATCTGTGGAGTCAGGGGAGGATAGAAGAGAAGGGATGCCTCACTGGCTCCTGGGATACTATGCACAGGATACAGTCTTTTTTTCTTTTATAATAAACTATTTGCACTTTTTTAAGGGGATATACTATAAAAGGGAGCATCAGAGGCTGACTGCATTCCTCTGTTGCTCCCAAATCCCATTAGCATGGTGGTTTTGTCAGCATAAAAGCAGGGCTTGGAAGGGCAGGAGAGCCAGGTGTCTCTTTCTTCCACTCTCCGGAGATGAGATGAGTGCTGGCTGGGGGACAGTGTTCCTGAGGAGAGCTATTTCCCCAGGGGAAGAGAGTGCCTGAGGCCGCCAGGATAACAAGGAGGCAGCTCTGGCCTGGACCCGGAAGCTCTGGTCTAAAGCCCTCTGCCTCAAGGGTCACAACCCCAGAGGGCCTCACAGCCCAGCAACATAACTGGACACCACAGATCCAGCATCTGGCTTTGAATATGTCTTTCTTTCACCCGGGTACCTAACCCTGCAATATCAGTAGTGGGGAACCAGACAGACCACCTGGTAAAACTCTGTGTTGTATAAAGAAAAACTAAGCTCTTCATGGGAAATCCATTTATTTATTCATTGACAATATTCACTGTGAAGGAAATGTTTAACTCAGATTCTTTTCTTCAACTGATTTCCCAAGCCCCTGCATTCAGATTTCTCTCACAGGGGAATAGAATGAGAAATAGCTAACTTGTTTACCAATCCCCCAGCTCCTTTTGTCCAGTCATCCAACCATTCCTCAACCCCCTTACCTAGTTAATGATATCCCCATCTCTCCCTTCCACTTTGGTGTGGCCATTTAAACTAGCCAATCGGGAAAAAATAAGATTGTACAGTCAACACTCCAGCCAATGGAGCAAGACCCAGCATCCTAGGGCCTGTGTTAGGGATAAAAACAGAATTTGCCCTCTGCCCCTGGGCTTGCTGGCTGGCTTTCAATAGCAGCAGCACAGCCTTCTGCAGAAGTTATTAAAGTTGCCTTGCCGAGGTATTTTATCTCCATGAGTCTTGCTTAATTTCATTTCTAAAAACTGCTTGTTTGCTAGGAAGACAATGGTAGAAGAGACAAACAGAATCCTTGTTGGCTGTCAGAAAGCTTGCAGCCTAACACAAATTCTCAAAGTGTGGTATCTGGACCAGCAGCATCGGTATTACCTAGGACCTCGTGAGAAATACAAGTGCATTGCCCTAGCCAGATCTACTGATACAGGGACTTGGGGAGTGAGACTCAGAAAGCTGTTTTAACCTGACCTCCAAGCATTTCTGATGTTTTCTTGTTATTAGTTTAGTAAAATACCTTAAATAGGTAGAATATGAAATATAGAACATACAGTTGACTCTTGAACAACACGGAAGTTAGGAGTGCTGACCCATGTGTAGAAATCTGCATGTAACTTTTGACTCACCCTAGCATTTAACTATTAATAGCCTACTATTGACTAGAAGTCTTACCAATAATATAAACAGTTGATTAGCACATATTCTGTATATTATATCTATTAAATACTGTATTCTTACAATAAAGTAAGCTAGAGAAAAGAAAACACCATTCAGAAAATTTTAAGGAAGAGATACATTCACAGTATTGAAAAACATTCACACAGAAGTGGACCTCTGCAGTTCAAAACAATGTTGTTCAAGGATAAACTACATAAATAAATAAGTAAACACACACACACACACACACACACACACACACACACAATCACCTCCAGTGTCCACAGCAGTCCATCACACCGGCATTACTATCTCACCATTATGCACAGTTGGACACCTAAGCACACAGGAGATATGTGACTTTCCGAAAGTGTACAGCCAAACTCGAATCCAAGCCTGCACTCTGTTCTTCACATGTGCCTTTCATCTTGGTTGCAATTCCTCTTCTTCCAGAGAGCTTACTGTACCAACCCAGTCATTTTTTCAACCCAATTTTAGAGTCATCTCATTTATTGAATGAGTTATTTCACCAGTCCTACATCTGCCTTGTCTCCTAGCATCCAGGCTGCTCTGGGACTGTATCTTCTCTGTGGTACATGCCAGGCCAAAGTGACTCCATGGGACATTGCTAGGTTTCCATTGCCCAGGCCCCTGAGTGGGCATGGGGAGAACAGGAAGAAGAGAGGCTTGGAAACCCCAGATTCTCATTAGATCTCTCCTGTTGTTCTCTCCAATACACCCTTGGACAAAGACCCCTTTGTCTGGAGGGTGACTGAGAAGCAGTCCATCCTCAAGGCACAGAAGAAACACAGTCTTAGCAGAGAGAGGGACATTCACATCTAAGAACCCATACCTTGCCCACCCCCAAGGCAGGGCACAGGCTTTTTATTGTAATGATCCCATGACTACACTGCCTACGCTCTGGGGACAGACTCTGGTCTTAAGAATAACTAGGCCTGGAAAGGGGTTGAGTGATGAGAGAATAAAAGAGAGGGACCTCTGGGTGAGCCAGGCTGGAACTGAGCCAGGGAACCCTGGATGGCCTGCTGCTCCTTCACTGGCCAGGGCTGCAGGAGCTAACCTCACTGACATATTTGAGGCCACTGGAGCTCAGGACCCATGGCATGTGTCTCTCCTGGGGCTAGTCTATATTGGTCTCAGAGGTCCTTTACTTCCTCTGGCTGGATGCCCAGCCTTGAGCCCCGAGGCAGGCCCACAGTGAAGGGTTTGTAGCCGTTAGAGAAAATGGGTACCCACGAGTGTGTGTGTCTGCATATCCTTTGTGGGCTTTGCATGTTTCTTTGTTTGCCATTTCTGTCTGTATGCTTTAAAAACTTCAGAGTTTTAAAGTGCATTTGACAATGGGGAGTGTGAACTCAGGAGTATGTTTGAGATATCCTCCAGTCCTTCAACATGGGCTTCAGGTGACCCCTCTCAGCCTTCCCTCCCACTCTCCACACTCCACCCTTTGCTGATGACCTGCCTTCAGCTCTCTGCCTTTTCCTTCTATGTCAACCATTTGAACAAAAATTAGAGTCCTTGGGACCAGGGCTGAGTATTCAAAATCAGATTTTTTTAAAAAAAGATCATTTAGCCTGACCTGTGGTGGTGCAGTGGATAAAGCGTCGACCTGGGAACACTGAGGTCGCCAGTTCAAAACCCTGCACTGGTCTGGTCAAGGCACATATGGGAGTTGATGCTTCCAGCTCCTCCCTCCTTTCTCTTTTTTTTTTTCTCTCTCTCTCTCTCACTCTGTGTCTCCTCTCTAAAATAAATAAATAAAAAAAATTTTTTTTAAAAGATCATTTATAAAGTTCTTTAAAGATGCACAAAGATCTGTGAGACTCCCTTTTGAATCTCACACTAATCTGAGGCAACACATATGTTGCATAGTGTTGTTTTCATTTCACAATTTGACATACTATTGCCAGAAATGCCAACACATTGTCCAAGTCACAGACATGAGGCAGAGGTGGCCAGACTCTTATGCCTGACCTCTCAGCATGCTGCCTATAAGGAGGACCTGGATTCCAGGGATGAGGGGCCAAGTCCAATTGAATGGAAGAGAGATTGGGATCATGCCCAATTTTCCCACCTTGAAATACTATTTATATCTCTCTGTTTTCTCTATTTCTTTACTCTTTCTCAACCTCCCTCCCTGAAATTGGCATCCTCACTGTAGAATGAGTTAATTGCTCTAGATGTTCTCAGAGGTTCCTTCCAGATGAGGTGACCTAGCCATAATTCCTCCTGGTTGTGGGCACTAAGCTAGGGTGAAATGACCTGGGAATCCACTTAAAGACACAGAATCCCAGAAGTCATCCCAGACCTATTTAATTTGAATTTCCACAGAGAAAATCAGGAACCCATCTGAAAATTATTCTGATCAGCTGGAGACAGAAAGCATTGCTATAGTGAATAGCCAAGTGCGTGAACCTGCTCAAAATTTACAGGAAAGTTTACAGTTGTTCACAGTGGCCAGCCACAGCATTAGTAGGTTGTAGTGACAAGATGGAGCTGATTGTTAGCTATTTTTGTGGGAGGTCGTATGGAATTACCCTGTGTATATAGTGAAATTTTTGTCTCTTCAATCTAGAGGCACCTGAAGAACAAAGAGTCTATTCTTTTTTCTCAGTTAAATTCCTAATTCCACTGCCACCAAAAGTACCTAGAATGAAGCTCTTGTGCATGGCTGAGGGAGAGGGGTTGTCTAGTATATGTTGCAGATACTTTTACTGGGAGATAGTAGGCCTAGTTTTGGTAATTCTCTCCTTTATCTAGGCATTACCTCAACATTAAGAGGAAGAAATTCCACATCCCATAGTTTGTCATACAGACTGGGATAGCCTTGATGAATAAGCAAATAGAACTACCATGCACAAGGGAATAGCTCAGCTGTTTACAATGGAATAAATACGTAGCTAGCAATAATCAGAAGACAGGCAGTGCACATGTAGAAGCTTTATTGACATATAGAGGAATAGTCAGGTGATGACCAAGAATTTGAATAATACTTTAGCACACGCCTAATTTCGGGCATGCTTGGACATCCCAGAGGATTTACATGCCTGTGGTCTGAAATTACTTAGGAAGACAGGGTGATACATGATAACCCATGTGCTTTCCTATCACCAAAGTCTGTCAAACTTGTTTCTACAAAAAGTGAAGCTTCCTGACCTAGAAGCCTAATAAAAGTATCTAGAAGCCTAGGAATAACCCAAACTGTGCCAAAGCCAAGCATCATGTTTCTCACCACATCTTGTCAGAGGAGCCCTGAGCTAGATTAATACCTTCCCTCTGTTCTCTAGTGTTATATCTGTCAGGAAGAAAACCACTATCGACTTATATTGATATATCCATTCATTTAGCAAATATTTATCAAGACTTGGCAATCTGTCAGGAACTGAGTGTGCTTGGTCCTGAAAATACAGTAGTGAGCAAAGCCAGCACTGTGTTGCTTGCATAAAGTCTGAGCCACAGTGGAATTTGTGAGAACGTCCATATGGGAGGCACAAAGTGCTGTGGAAGCCCATACTTGAGTGGGTCAGGTGCTTAGGAAGGCAACTACAATCAAATATATGAAGGATAAGTGGGAGTTTTTCAATAAATGGAGGAAAGAGGATAGTGTTCCTGGCAGAGATAACAGCAGGTATATTGTCAACATAACAGACATAAAGCCAGACAGCCCTGGGCAGAGTATTTCTTCTTACTTGACCATCCTTCCTGGTTCCTAACACTTGTATGGTCCCAGGACTCCATCTTTTCCTGCTCTAATGAACTTTCTTGTCAACATCTTAGAGGAAGACTTGATAAGAAACTGACCTAAATTTCAGGTGACTTCAACTTATAGGAAGAACTGTGAATAGATGTCTGATTCAACATGGGTTAAAATAATGAACATATTCTGACAAGATAAAATGCAATTAAGATAAATGTGAAGTTCTGAATTTAAGTTAAAGATCAACTGTACATGTAGAAGGTGAGTGGATGTACATATAGCCACACATATGGAGAAAGCGTAGTTGATTAAAATGGTTCAAGAGTGAGATAGTCTGTGGCCAATGGTGATGAACTCTTGTTCTGAACAAGCATGACAGTTTTTCTCTGCTTAGCCCAGACAGTGTACACCAAGGCAGCGTGTTCAACTTAGGTCAAATTGGAGTGAGGCGGGAGGATGATTATCTACTGTGAGCCAGTCACTACGTGAAACATGAATCCTACATTCTCACAAGGTTAACTAATTTGTCTGGCCAAAGGTCTAATGCTAGAATCCAAACCCAGGCTTATTTTGCTCCAAAACTTGGTTTATGTTCCTGTGGATGGAAGAGTAATGTTGTGTTTTCAAAGGAGTAGCTTGTTGCTCCCTGGAATTAGCTGAAAACTTTCTTTCAGAAAAGGTAAAACTCAAGAGCTTAAATCCAATGAATGGAAACCATAAGAGAAAGATTCTGGCTAAAAATAAAGAAAATAATTTAATACAACTCTTTGAAAATAGAATGTATTGTGTATTCATACATTCAACAAATATGTATTCAAACATTAATCTATTTTTAGTATATACTAGACACTATTCTAGATGCTTGGGCTATATCAGTGAACAGAACAGACAAAGATCCCTGTTTTCATGGAAGTGATGTTCTAGCAGAGAATAAAAATGATATATTTTTAGAAATTATAACATTTTAATATAAAAATTACTTTGACAATAAGAACAAATACAGCAATAGGGATGATGGTGGCCGGCATCTCAGACAGCATAGAAAGGGGAGGGGACTGAGCTTGGTGTGTGAGACAAAAGAGTCTCAAGAGAGTGTGGAAACTTCCACCTGAATGCACTAGAAGGAACACAGGAGAGGCATCATGAGGTGTGAGTTTGACTCCAGCTTATTAATTTAGGCAATTTTCCTGACACCTTATTTGTTCCACCATGTATAAAATATGGCTGACCAAAAAATATAGTTGAACCTTGAACAGCAGGGGTTTGGACTGACTGAGTTCACTTATTTGCAGTTTTCAATAATTAATGTAAAGTATTATCTCTTTCTTAATGATTTTCTTAATAATGTTTTCTTTTCTCTAGCTTACTTTATTATAAAGATACTACATCATCCGTATAACATAAAAATATATTAGTAAACTTTATGTTATTGGTAAGGCTTTCAGTCAACAGTTGGTTACTAATAGTTAAACTTTGGGGGGCATCAAATGTTATACGTAGATTTTTGACCATGTGGGAGGTCTATACCTCTAACCTCTGTGTTGTTCAAGAATCAACTACATATACATAGTGGGTCACATTGAGGATTAAATTAGATAAATTATTTGAAAACATTTTGTATATTATAAAACTCTTAAAGTATATTTGCTTTTGGCAATGAGGTTTTCACTCCTAAGGGGAGAAGTAGAGAAAGAGATGCTAATTGGCTCTGGGGAACTGGCCATTTGATGAGCAGTTTGGGCCACTGAGGCAAGTTCAAGTCAAGGCCCAGGAAGAAGCCAAATGAGTGGAAAGAAATACAAATAGGAATAAATGAGGTAATCTGGGAGGCTTTAAGAAGAAGGAATTGGAGGAGTAAAGGGACAAGGAGTGGCACACAGGCAATGGATGGGATGATTGTGGAAGATATGGCTCAGTCAAAAAGCTGGATCTAGAGGGATTATAAGATTTGGGAAACAGAAAGCTCACATACGTTGAGTCAAGGATAGTGAGGTGAGCAGCTATCACAAATGATCATCAGTATGGATGCCACCCAGACAGTTTGCCATTGGCATGGCTTTTTGGGTCAGCCAGAGGAAGTACCAGGGAGGTGCTGTCAGTTGATCAGAAATACCTTTTGGGCTTGAGTTGGGTTTGGCCCTTAGTCATTGCAAGACCTTCTGACTTGACCCAGCCTGGATAAAAGGGCTGGATTGAGCAATCATTTAATTAAGCAGTTTATTCCACAGCATCTCATCAGCATTCTTCAGAGGGTTGTTTGATTTGACCAGAAATGCAGAAGCTGTTTCCAGTGTACAAGTCTTAATCCTCCTGCAGCAGAGCAAGGTTCCTCACCCTCAGCACCAGAGACATTTTGGGTTGGAAGATTCTTTGTTCTGGGAGTGCTGGTCTGTGCAGGGTAGGGTGTTAAATAGTATCCCTGGCCTCTCCCCACTATATGACAGTGTCAAACACAGCCCCTTCTCCTTAGGTGTGAAGACAAAACCTGTATTCAGATAGTCAAATTGTCCCTCTTGGGTGGGGAGCGGGTGCTGCACCCACTCACCCTCCCTCATTGATGGCACCAAGTTAGAAGAAAGATGCTCAGGCCTTGCCCTCAGGACACTCCCCATCCACCAGAGATTCTCACCCTTGAGCAGTGAAGTCACCCTAGGATGCAATGCAGGAGCATGTGTAAACTCAGGCAAAGATTCCAGCTTTAAGGATCCATGGAAACCTTTTATTTTGCCCTTGAGGGAACTGAGTGCCGATTATGGAAGGGTAGATTATCTTGGCTGTTCTGACTATTATGACTAATAGATGATCTATGGCTTTATTATTATAATTGGCAAACTTACCCAATAGCTCAGAATACTCCCTTTCTAACTCTGCACAGGAATGCCAGTGGCAACCTGAATAAAATACAAGCAGGAATTTCCATTGTCTTGAAAAATTATAACATAGGATATTTTAACACAAAGAAAGATCGGTTAATAGGGTTTATAGGTAAAAGCAGTGCTGGGGAGGGGGGAATTACCCCCCCCACACACACACACTCTTCTTTTGTTCTGATAACTGGACCAATAATAGAAGTGACACAAGACTGCATACCAGGAAGAAAACCAACCAAATACATGTGCATGGGAGAATCACCATATAATGCTCAGGTCATATAATAAGAAAAGATTGAATCAGGCAACTTTTTTAAATGTTTTAGACAAAGAAACAATAAATTTGTGAAAAATTGACAAGACAAAGAAAGTTAGTACTGGTTTAGAAAGAAATCCAAGCAAGGTTTGGGTATTTGTTGGTGAGGAGTTGAAACAAAGTAGTAAAATAGAAAAGAGGCAGTAAGACTTGATGATAGACTCTTGGGCTCTGAGTTGTTTATCTCTAGCATAGGGGGGTGTCCTCCAGGTGCAGGAAGGACACCTTTCACAAGGGAGATTTATTTTCTGCATTCCAGGATAGAAGGGAGGGCCAGGTACCCTTCTGGCACTGGCTTCTGGTTAATTAGTTTAATTCAAACTAATCAATATGCCATTGTGAGATATTTGGAGGCAGGCTGTCTTGGGCCCAATAGGAAAGAGAAAGAAATACACAAGGACCCTAGGAGGGCCTTTAATGCCCACACTTCTTTTCTCTGGGTCCCCCACTAAATAGAATTGAATAATTGAGAATAATTAAAGAAAATACGCCACATAAGAGTGCATTATGAATTAAGGGGAATGGTATGATTGAGTTGGGAAAATCTTGCGATGTCAATTAAAAATGGGGAGGACCTGAGGCTTGCTCAACTGTGAATATGGGCAGATAGACTGGTATAGCGGGCTCTCTTAGCTAAAACATTATTAGAGAAAGTTGCTATTACTGAAAAATTTTATATTTCTATGTTCCAGAAGTGATCCAAGGATATGAACAAGGGACCATAATTCCTCATCTGAAACCCTTGATGCAAGATGAAATTTAGAACCATTTTAAAAAAGAAGACAGTCTAGTGAATAGAATTTCTTAGCAACGATACAGGTATACTTCAGAGGAGGTCATGTCCAACCTCAACATGAAGGAATTCAAACCAAGGAGTCTACCACATCTGGTGTGCAGTCTGGTTCCCCACACCACATGGCTCAGGACTACTACCCCTTGCAGAAGCCATTAATGTATCTGCAACAGAACATATGAATATCCACAGTAAGGTGAAGAGACCTCACTGTCAGTTCAGATCAGTTGTTTTGTTGTTGTTGTTGTTGTTTTTAACCACCAAATGAGTGTCCTTAAAAAACAGACAAGAAACTCAGTTTTAAGGTGTTTGGATTTGGAAACTGTGAATAAGGGATTGTGGGTCTGTAATGACATCATTAGCAGTGATGGTATTGTCTCATCATATTCCCTACTGGTGTCATCCTACATCTCAGGGTATGCCACAGAGTCCCCTGTCATATTAGCACCCAACATTAGTGTAATTATTCTGACCTTGCTAAAATTTCAAACATAAAAGTAACAATAATAAAATCAAACTAAGACCTTTGGTGGATTTCTGGTGAACATTCAATAAAACCAGTGACAGGTCCTAGCAATAGTCTCCCCAATCTGATCCAGTCTTGCTCTTAGCTTCATCCTGAGCTTCCCTCCACAGTCCATCACACATGCACTAACTTCCAGTCAGGTTGGGCCACTCACTGGTCACAAAAGACCACCTGTATTCCCCTGCCCCATACAGATCTCCACCCACACTGCTTCTTCTCCATTGGTGTCCTTCTTCCTCCACCCTGCTGTCACCACAGATCAAAGTCTCTCTGCCTTTTGAAGACTATCTTCTAGCCGACCTCTCTGACAAATCTTTCTTGGACAGGCTTCCTTAGAGTTCTCTCTTGTTCATTTATTTTCCAAGACTAATTTGTACCCTCTCTGGATATATTGTACCACTTATTGATTTCCTTTTTATTGATCCTGTTTAGGATTTATTACTTTTTTTGGTTCTAGAGGTTGATGGTTTTCATAAAATTTAAAAATAATTTGACTACTATTTTAAGGTATATTTAATTCTCCATTCTGTTCATTCTCTCCTTTGGGAGTCCAAATTCATGAATGTTAGACTGTTTGCTATTGAATAATTTTAGATTATCTGTTTATTTTCTTAAATATTTTTCCCTCTCTTCAGTTTAGTTTAGATAATTTCTTCAAGTTCAAGTTCACCAATCTGTTCTTCTATAGTTTACTACCTGCTAAAACAATCAATAAATTTTTTGACATTATATTTAAATTTGAACATATTTATTTTTTTAAATATTGTGGTTTTTATTTATAGAATTTCAATTTGGTTATTTTTGAGCATGGTCAACATGGGAAATTTATGTTGCAATGATGCAACAAATTTATATTTGAATATTCAGTATGTCTGTTCTTAAGAATATTAATGACACCACTTAAAGCCACTCTTTAAGGACACCTTTTTGAATGTTTCTTCTCTTAACCCTTTCCATTCTTATTCCATCTCACCCCTTCAGATTTGCCCCAGAAGACTGTTATTTTCTGGCAATATTTAGGGTAATATTTCTATCTTTAGTTTTCTTTTCCTGAATTTATTCTGGGTCTAAAGTCAAACTCATTGATATATATAGGAAGAAAAATATGGCATTTAGTTTGAACAAGATTCACCTACTTAAAAAACAGAATCCCACTTTAAAAATCTCACTATTTAAAATCCATGTCAGCACCTATTTTTCTATCATCTATCTATCAATCTATCTATCATCATCATCTACTTATCATCTATCTGTCATCTATCTATCTATCATCCATCATCTACCTATCATCTTCTTTCTATCATCTCCTAAATGTCACCAAGTGCTGCATATTATCTTACCTACTTCCCTTTTGCCATCTTAATTTGTAGATCCTGCAAAGAAGACATTTTTATCATCAGCATTTAAAAAGCCAAAGCGCTGAGGTTCAAAGATGTTGAATACTTTGTTGAGGTCTCCAACGCTTTTCTTTGTAACCACTATGGTACACACACACACACACACACACACACACACACACACACAAATTTTAAACATAGATTTTCACACCAAGCCATCTAGATTCAAAAGTCCAGATGGAAAATTAATATCTAGGTTGGCAGGAAAGGTCTTGAGTAACCAGGCTCCATAAGTGTGAATGAAAAGCCATCTTTCATAGAAAATAAAGCAACAGAGGAATAATGACATACATTTCCACCCACCACAAGCCCCCATTTTAAGCAGGTACTTTTTTAGCCAGGAGTTGCTACCTTGAGCCCCATGGAGTATCCCATCATCACCTGTCACAGGACCATGTGGGCGGCAGGAGGCAGTCCTCTCATGCCCAGGCCCTGTCTCACCTCCTGGGGAGAGCCCAAGGCCAGCATAAAAGGGCCTAAAGGCCAGAGCACCTCCATCACTCCCTCCTGAGGTGGTGACGGACCCTGTGCTGCTCGTCCACCTGGTAAGTGTCCACTGAAAATGGAGCAGGGCCTTCCACAGAGGGATGCTCAGTCCAGGAAAGGAGGGTTGGCGGGCAGGGCCTTGGGGCTTGGAGTTGTGGTTGGCAAGAATGAGGACCCAGAAAATCTGAAGGAGAGGGCAAGGGTGCGATGGGTGAGAGAAATCATGAGTTACCAGTATGATTTGTGTGGCTGCTGTTAGATGTTTAAAGAAACCAAACTGTTTTCAGTTGCAGGGTATTCTCCGACTTTAGGGAATAAAAATACTGATTGCTAGATTGTGCCAGGGTGGGTTGTTTAGTGGGAATATAATTTTGAAAATACAGCCATATGCAGTTGTAGAAACAATATGCTGAGGACATTAGTACTTAACAGGCAGAACTAGAGACACCTATGGAGCTGTCTAGACTCCAAGAAGATTCATAGTGGGGGATGGGGCACACTGGAGTTGAGAAGCCCTGTGATATGGCTGGGGAGCAGGCCTGGGGAGGAGCACAATAAAGGACCATATTGGATTGATATCCAGGGAACTTGGAAAATGAACTGTGACATGCTAATGAATAGTATTGGGCCAGTGAATTCATGGTGTTAGTTTCTTCATTCATAAATTGAGTTGATTGGGAGAAATTGACTCCAAGGCACTTTGCAGTCTCAATTTTCTATATTCTGCCAAACCAAACCATATCAGAAATCTTTCCCAGAGAGAATGAGTTAGCTTCTTCCTTAAAGAGGCTTTCTGCTCTAAAATAATCCTACATTGGACATGCCCAAGAGTCTTGGTCAGGTTGTAGAATGAATGCTGGCTTGGAGCAAATTCATTGTCTGGTCTTCTCTCTGGCACTTAAGAAATGTTAAAGGGCATCAACTTTCCTTATATATTTGGAGATTATATTGTTTGAAAACCTTCCAAATGAGGTTTGAAGCACATGGTAAACTAGTAAGGGTGATATAAATGTCAGAGATGGTTTAGCTATGTCTGATCTCACAACTGTCAAACAAAAGAGACTAGAATGATGCTGCAAGGGCAGGGGACATGGGTGGCCTGTGTGTGGGGCTGACTCTCTGTCTGACTCTCTCTCAGCTCCTGAACGCCTGCCTGCCCACCCTCCGAGATGTCCTGCCAGCAGAACCAGCAGCAGTGCCAGCCCCCTCCCAAGTGCCCGCCCAAGTGCCCTCCCAAGTGCCCTACCCCAAAATGCCCTCCTAAGTGTCCCCCCAAGTGCCCTCCAGTCTCTTCCTGCTGCGGTGTCAGCTCTGGGGGCTGCTGTGGCCACAGCTCTGGGGGTGGTGGCTGCTGCAGTTCCGGGGGTGGTGGCTGCTGCCTGAGCCACCACAGGCACCGCAGGTCTTTCCATCTCAGACACCGAAGCTCTGAGTGCTGCCCCCAGCCCTCAGGGGGCTCCAGCTGCTGCGGAGGGGGCAGTGGTCAGTCCTCTGGAGGCTGCTGTGGAGGGGGCTCCAGCTGCTGTGGAGGGGGCAGTGGTCAGTCCTCTGGAGGCTGCTGTGGAGGGGGCTCCAGCTGCTGTGGAGGAGGCAGTGGTCAGTCCTCTGGAGGCTGCTGCTGAAGTGGACACTCTGCCAAAAAAAGCAGAATAAGAAGCACTAAAGGGGAAAGACCATCTTCGTTGGGCTTGCCTGTGTTGCTGAGATGTTTTAGTAAAGACTTCAAATTCTATTTAAAAGATTCTTCTGACTTGAAATCCAGCAATCTTGTCCTCTTCTATAAACCTCACCTTTGGCCTCTGATTCCATCTCTGTAGCCTGCCTTGGGAATCCAAGATAGCAATTCTTATGCCATTCCCTAAGTTATTTCCTTGGCTGGTCCCTTCCTGAAGTGAACCAATAAAACCATCTGCTCCCCATCTTGTTCTAGACTGCTCTGTCTTACTTGTAAATGTGCTGAGAAGGGTGAACATGTCTGTTCTCATCTCTGTCTCTCCTTGTCACCTGAGTCCTGAACCAGCATTGCTTGCTTTCAAGACTCCCAGTGTCCTCATGAACACAATTCCTTCAACTCCTGGTCTTCATTAGTGCTAAAACCAGTCCCGCTGTCATTGAAGGCCAGGAACTGGAAACTATGTTATTTAGTTTAACATACAGAACAGTATCTAAAGAATTGCAAATTTGGTGTTAGAAAACTGAAAGGGTCGATACATGTTCATGGAGATAGGAACTGCAACTACTACCACCCCTACGAATGGGAGAGAAGGACAGAGATGCTGGAATTATTCAAATTTAGAAACTTGGAGGAGGGAACCCATGAAATTGAAACTCAGGCCTCTGGGGGGATCTCTATTCAGTGATGCACGGGTCCTAGAGCTCAGATGAGGGGCCTGAGTAGCTGGGACCCAGGCTTCTAAGAAAGCAGACCTCTAAGGGGGCACATGGCTGGCTCTGTGAGAGTTGGAAACATTGCACCTGCCACCCACTGATGTTACTGGAAAGAACGGCCACTTCTGGGGCAAGGTGGTAAGGTTGGGATGACCTGGAGAGATACAGGAGGCAAGAAGCAGACAGCACGGAGCAGGGCCCTTGCCCCTCTGCTTATCCTTCAATCTTTCTAGCTATCTCTGTTGTCAGAGACTATAGGAAGCGAGCTGGCCAAGAAGGAATGTGGTTTTCAGAGTCCTGATCCCAACATCATAAAGCAGAGAGGGCTTAAAGGTGCTTAGCAAAAACCTAATAATCAGTACGGAGAAGCCCGTGAGGGACATATTGTCCTACTCAGCCATAACTCTTCCCCCACCTGATAGACTTGCTCTCTCCCTCTTCTCCCAAACATTTTTATTAGGCTTCCCCTCAGCCCAAACTATAAAATGACCCTATGTAACTCATATTTCAAAAATGTTAACTGACATATTACAAACAAAATTTTAATTGTCACAAATAGAGTACAAGTAGAATCACAATTACACACACACACACACACACACACACACACACACACACTTCATTAAAGGTGTTAGGAGTTAGGAAACAATGTCGAGCTCTTGGTGAGACACCCTCACCCCTTTGTGCTTCTGGCTGTCCTGGTGATGTGACTGAGGGTTCTGATCCCAGACGGATGTAAGTCCGCCTCCACTGTGCCAGGGTCCTTCTCTAACGCTGCCTCTACTTTCACAACACTTTAACACCTCAGTTCTTCAGCAATAAAATTCTCAGGTCATCCTCTCTCCTTTTAACATAACTTTTAGTGTCTTTTTCTCCTGGGGACTGCCCAAGTTACATTTGCTCTTCTTCCATCTGTCTTGAAATTCTCATAAATTATAATCCCTGTAATACGAGGTGTCTTCATGTCAGGATCAAGGACATTCAAGGTCAGAGGCAGTATTTTAGACCTCAGAAGAAAGACTTCTTAAGTTCAGGAGATATGGATATCATACCATTTTCTGGGGGCTTTCTGGGAGCTTCTTCTCTATGCTCTTTGGTTCCCTCAGGCAGGAGAAACTGTGTTCCAACTTAGAAGCTGCTCCTCCTGGGAAGGTGGAAAACTTACAATACTTCCTCTGGAAGAAATTGCATTCTCTCTCCCTCTTTCTTGTTCTTTTTAAATTCCGAGGACCAGTGATACTTAGAACTGCTAGATGCTTCAAGGCTAAAAGCTCTTTTAAAACAAGGAAACAAGCCCTAGTCAGGTAGCTCCTTGGTGAGAGCATTGTCTCTAAATGCCAAAGTTTCTTTCAGAATCAATCCCTGGTAAGGAACGTACAAGAGTCAACCAATAAAAAAGCATGACTAAGTGGAACAACAAATTAATGTTTCTCTCTTTTTCTTTCTCTGTAAAATCAATCAATAAAAAAATTTAAAAACAAGGAAAAACAGCCTGACCTGTGGTGGCGCAGTGGATAAAGCGTCGACCTGGGAACACTGAGGTCGCCAGTTCAAAACCCTGCACTGGTCTGGTCAAGGCACATATGGGAGTTGATGCTTCCAGCTCCTCCCCCCTTTCTCTCTCTCTCTCTCTCTCTCTCTCTCTCTCTCACTCTGTGTCTCCTCTCTAAAATAAATAAAATAAAAAGAAATTTTAAAAAAAAAGTTTAAAAAAAAAAAAAAAACAAGGAAAAACATTCTCTGCAAGGTCTCTGTGAATCTTTCTTTCTCCTATCTCTCTGATGAGTCCAGAGACCAGTGTCCCGCAGTAGTGGCTGCCTCCCATGTGTGGGGACCCTCCTGCTCACACACAAGAAATTTTTTTATAATTCCTACTCAGTTTGAGGCCGGGATCTCTACACTGTCCAACAGCATGAGAGGATGCATGAGAGGATCCAGAATGCCCTCTGTGACTACCCGCCTCCCCACCTTCAGCAGTTAGACTAGTGGTGAAGAGCTTCACCCGCCTCCACATCCTGGACTAGTCCCTTCAGCTGACTCAGTGGCTCCCTGAAAATCACCACATACTCTGTCATTGTTCTGTATTCTGATGACTGGGTAATACAAGACTGTCAGTGATGGAGCAATTTCAATATTTCGGGTACTAAGTTAGCACATTGCTCGCTTCATGCTCTTCTGCGAGCAGGTCCAGTTTTAGCCTCATTTTACAACATCAGAAATTGAGACCCAGAGAGGTTAACTGCATTTTCCAAAACACTTGCCACAGTTGGTCTATCCCCACCACTCCTCCCTGTTGTTCAGTGTCACGACACCAAGGGTCTGCATGTGGACTACTGGGGTGGTATTTGTTGGCACCTATCTTATAGAATTGGAAAAAAACCCTAATACATTATATTTTATAATGAAATGAGTTTCATATAGAGTAAAGAGTTAACATATTCTATAATAAAATGAATATAAGAGCAAAAATTTTAAATTGTAACACAAAGTAGAGCTCAAAATGGAAACATAGTTTATGTATAAAAGAAACAGAACAAATATTAAAGGGAAATTTTGATAAAACTGATCTCATCATAATAAAGTTCAAAATAATATAAACAAAACAAAAATGAAAATCCAAAATTATATAAACAAAACAAATTAGAAAGTCAACACAGCATATGTGAAATAATAAATACTTATTAAATACTTACTATATGGCAAGTATTCATATAGGGAGTTGAAATACATTAGTGAATAAACCAAAAAAAAAATATCTTTGCTCTTATAAACTTGATTTTATTGAGAAATTTTTGAATGATTACTATTTCAGAAGTTTCATATAATAAAATATACATTATACATGTATATATAAAAATCTTATATTAAAATTTTTAATCAAAATTTGTAATTATATTTTAAATCAGATTTTTAAATGAAATTATTTGATTAAAATATTTTAAATTATTAATTAAAAATAAAGTTGTTTTTTATTATTATTAAATGAGAAGCAGGGAGTCGGGGAAGCAGAGAGACAAACTCCTGCACGCGCCCCAACCGGCTTCCAACCAGTAAGCCCCCTATAGGGTGATGTTCTGTCCATCTGGGGTCACTGCTCCACTGCTTGGGAACCAAGCTATTTCAGCACTTGAGGTGAGGCCATGCAGTCAGTCATCCTCAGAACCCAGGACAAACTTGTTCGAACCATTTGAGCCATGGTTGCAGGAGGGGAATAGAGAGGGAGAGAAGGGAGAGGGAGAGGAATGGAGAAGCAGATGGGTGCTTCTCCTATGTGCCCTGACAGGGAATTCATCCTGGGGTTCCACATACTGGGCCGATGCTCTACCACCAGGTTCAAATATATTTTCAATTATAATATTTTTATTTAATTTAAACAATGTAATTTTTTTTGGTAATCTAATGAACAAAATGAACTAACAAGCTAAATAAAGAGACTCATAGAGAGTTGGCTAACAGCAGTCAGCGTGGGTTGGGGGTACTGGGTGATTTAGGTAGAGGGATTGAGCAAACAAGGAAATAAAAAGAGAAAAAACTCATGGACATGGACAACAGTGTGGTGATTCCTGGGATCAGGAGGTAGTGGAGGAGGGTAAAGGGGGGATAAATGGTAATGGACAGAGACTTGACTTGGGGGGGTGAACACAAAATACAACGTACAGATGGTGTGTTATAGAATTGTGCACTTAAAACCTTTATAATTTTGTTAGCCGATGTCACACCAATAAATCCAATAAAAAGGAAAAATAAAAATTTATTATAAAAAATTGATATTTAAAGAGCATAAGTATTTACTGATGAATAATTTCTTGCCCATCACACAGACTAAAACATAAAACATTTCACACATTTGATGCCTATCTCCTTCTTCCCATCAGAGCTAATAAATATTCTGATTTTGAGGTTAAACATTCTGATGTATTTATTTAAACTTTTCTTATATTACATTGTAATTTACCTTCAAACATGTAGTATTGTTTACATATTTTCAACGTAATATTATATACTTGATGCACTCTTATGTAAACTTGCTTTCTATCACAGAATCATTTGTGAGACATTCATGTTAATCATTGTAGCTTAGTTCCTTTTTTCCTGCTGCATTGTATTCTACTGTACAACTACAGTACCATTAATTTCAGCAGTTTCTTATTAATAAATATTTATGTTGTTTCTAATTATTTTGCAATTCTAAAATTTCATTATTCAACATTCTCTACAAATTGTCTCTGTGTAGGACAGTCTCTCTAGGATATATTACCTAGGAATTGCACAACTGAATTGTAGAAATACTTATTTTTAACCTAATAATATGTTGTCACATGGATCTCCCTCCATTAGGTAAAGAGTTCCTGTTGCTTCAGATCCTGAAAACATTTTATAATATCAGATGTTTATATGATTGTCCAATGAAGAGTGTAAAATAGAACTCCACTGTGTTATCTGTTTTCCTGATTATAAGTGGTTTTGAGCATCTATTTAAATGTTTATTTAACAATGATTTTCTCTTTTGTCAATTACTCTCTCTTTCCTTAGGGATATTTTTTAATTTAATTTTTTTTGTGTGCTTTGTTATTGACTGGCAGAAGTTCTTTAGATATCCCACCTGCTAATCCTTAGAAAGATGTTGCCAATATCTTCCCCCAGTGATGGCTTTTTATATATTTTAATGTTTTGTTTAATGAATAAAAATGTATAGCTTTAATATAGCCAAATTTAAGAATACTTTGCTTTATAATTTGTGGGTTTTATGGCATATTTAAAAATTTCTATCACTATTTATTTAGAGTATTTTCCTACATTTTCTTTATATTTTATGGAAACTTTTACTTTTATATATTTATATGAATTTTATTTTCAGAGTATAAATAACCACTTGGTCATGATAAAATAGTCATTATTTTCTAATAATCTATGCTACCACTTTTGTCATATGGCAAGTTTGCCTATTTGCATGTTTCTAAAAACTAGACCCACAATTCTGTTTCATTGCTCAGGTCATGGAGACTATCCATTGTAAGACTATCTGTTATTCATATATTACTTACATAATCAGTCATTTTACTCCCAGTATTTGTTATTTTGCATAAGTTTTAGAATAAGCTTGTCACATTTCACAAAGCCAAGGGAAAACAAAGTGAAGCAAAATGTATTGTTGGAGTTTTTACTGGCATTGTAAAAAAAAAAAATGCATTTAATACCAAGGGGGGAGAGTGAGAATTTTCATCTTAATAATATTTACTTTTACTTTTCATATACATAAACATATTCTATAGCTATCTATTTACTTAGATTTTTTAAAATATCTTTCAATAAAATTTTAACATTTTATACGTAAATGCCTTATTCATTTTAAAATATGCATTATATAAGATGCATTTTGCTGAATAGCAGCTTTAAGTTTCTTTTATCTTTTAGTTATTATTTTAAAAGAAATATAAAAATATTGATCTTGTGTCTGAAAACTTTCTGTACTGTTATTATTTGTAATTAGCTACAGAGAATATCCTCATACATATATTCTTTTCTATCATTCCCCTATCTCCTAAGGGTAAATTCCTAGATGTTCAAATAGTATAAAGGAGTATACTCATTTTACATTTTAATTTACTTGTACATCACAAAGTTTGTATTGAATAAGTGAAGCATCATATTGTCACATCACATAATAATTATACCAGTTTATTTTCAAACAAATGAAGAATGAGTGACCAATTCCATGTGCTCAATCTTTACCAATCTAATTTGTCTGTATAAGATAAATGGACACTGTAGCAAAAAAAGACAAGGCATCTCTTTTTGATTTTAATTCTTTGATAAATAGTAAAATTGAAAATATTTTGTTATTTGTATTTCTTGTCTGGTGTGTGCATTGCCTGTCCATGTTCTTTGTTTATCTTTTTTTTTTTTTTTAGTATGCTTGCATATTTACTTTTAACTTATAAAAACCTTTTTTCTATATGTCTAGTAAATGTGTTATAATTTACTCTAACTAGTTGCTTTATTTTCTATCTTTATTTATAGTGCTATTTTTATATATTACTAACTTTTAATATACATATTTATAATCTTTTTATATTTTATTTTCCTTTTCTATTCAAAATAATTTTCCTCAATGAATTCAAAATTATAAATAATTTTTATAATATTTTTAAAGTGTGCTTTTACAAATAATTTATAATACAAAGTCAAGGTTTTGAAAGGGAGAGAAACAAACTAAACATCAATAGTGTAATAAGGTTCTGTCTCTAGAAGATGATGGTAACAGTGAAGTTCACAGTTTTCATGATTTCCCACGGGTCTCAACAATTTTCCCTCATAGCCTGATAGTAACAGAGAACATGGGAAACAGATACCTTTGATGAGTAAGTGACCTCAGAAAACCAGTCCCTTGTCATTAAACATTTTTTCTATTAAACGTTACTAAATTAATTATAATCTAATAACCAAGGCTTAGAAAGGAGTCCTCATGGCATTACAACCACGTGATTTATCTCCTACCTCTAAGTCACATTAATTGATGGTTAGGCATTGCCTTGCCTGGAGGCAGAGGCATGACCTGATGACATTTCAGCCCCATCATCCTAGGAATTCATGAGCTGGTCTTCTGACTCTACTACCTGTGTGAGCCAGGGAATCAATATTCTGACCACTTCTTCCATAACTAAGCTCAACCTGAGAACCAACATCATATCTGAGTAATATAGAGGCAGATACCTGTAAAATGATCTGGCCAGAACTTATCACTGTGCATGTTTTAATGCAAACTCTTATCTGATTGCCAAATAACATGGAAAAGCTATTTACAAACTCTTAGGTGCTATGAAATGCTGGTGACATGACTATATGCATATCTGTAATATAGATTTAATGAGAGAATACAAGCATTTTATATTCAGACTCTTGCTCCCAAAAAAGTATTCAAGATTCAGAGACATATTACACAAAGTAATACAAATTTGAGGGAAGGCCTGACCAGGTGATGGCGCAGTGGATAGAGTGTCGGACTGGGATGCGGAAGACCCAGGTTCGAGACCCCAAGGTCGCCAGATTGAGCGCAGGCCCATCTGGCTTCAGCAAAAGCTCGCCATCTTGGACCCAAAGTCGCTGGCTCTAGCAAGGGGTGGCTCGGTCTGCTGAAGGCCTGCGGTCAAGGCACATGTGAGAAAGCAATCAATGAACAACTAAGTTGTCGCAATGGTAACAAAAAACTAATAATTGATGCTTCTCATCTCTCTCCGTTCCTGTCTGTCTGTCTCTATCTATCCCTCTCTCTGTCCTTGAAAAAAATAAAATAAAATAAATAAATAAATAAAAGGATGAGGGAAGAAGCTGATCAAAGAGCAAAGAAATAAAAAGAGAGCAAAGAAAATCCTGTAGAAACAGAACAGGTCCACATTGCATAGATATTTGAATGCTGGGACAAGGAGCTTAAAATCAGTGGAGACCCTTGAGAAGACCTCATTTAATGGTACCATGACTATATAAATCATTCAAACATAAACACAGTTGAGATAAAAAAGGTTTATGATCATCTCTGTTGGGACAAAACATATTATTCAAAACTGTCCCTGGCAAATGTAAATGTACAGTCACCCTATTAAATGATCACAAGTAATTATTTTTAGAAGAATTCTAATATATATGAGGTAGAAGTACAAACCAGAAAGGTGGAAAACAGAAACAGACAACAAAATACCTGCACACACACACACGCACGCAAATTACTATAAAATATGTGTGTATATGTTTATATAAACATGCACACATGTGTTTAAATTATTTGCACATCCAAATACATATACAAAAACATATTTACATCTTGCAACTACATGTTAACTGACCTCACTCTTACCCTTATGACTTGTTAATTTATTATGTTGTTGTTGGCTCTGGGGAATTTTATATTCTGCCTAATTTTTCTGCCACTGACTGAAAGACTTCTTTTTTATTTTTTTTAACATGGCTCTCATGGCTTCAATGTGCTTTCTTCTAATTAGTTAATTAGTTTACTTTTGGAAAATCTCACTGTGGTGTTTGTTGTACACGAACTTGAACCAGATGTGAACTCCTGTCCTTGCCCTTCATCTACTGAAAGTATAAGAGTAGAGAAATTGTTCAAGCAGGGAAAACAATAATAAAAATCTAAGGACACTTTGTTCATTAGATTCCACATATAAGATTTAAAGAGCCGCTAGAGGCTGCTGCACTGCCTTCTCCCCAGTTTCCTCAGCCCTGGTGTCTGAAACCCCACGTGCGGACCTCCCGCTTTCCTTCCATGTGGCTCTAGCTTGGTCTAATTAATTGGCACAATGCAGAGCTCTCTTACCTCTCACCACAAACTCCTTTCCTGGCGGTATTTTCATGGTCAAATGTATCAAGATGTTTCACAGAACAAAAGGACCTCCAGTAGAAAAATAAACACTTTGAAGAGAAAAACAAAACAAAAACCCAAATTCAAATTTACCCTCTTTTGAAAAACATTATGATTTAAAAATGGTATCTACCTTTTTGCTATTTTTTAATAGAGAGGCATCATTATTGAAGGTCCACCATATTATAAGTTTTCCATCAGGCTATTTTTTATTTACTGTCTGGCACGATATTTCTGTTAGATTTTTTAAAATCACTAATCACATTTTTATGATAGAGAAAACAAGCAAATGAACAAAATTAAAAATAAATTAAGTGACTTTTGCAAGGACAAACAGCCACCAGGTGGCAGAACCAGGATTGTTTCCTAGGTCAGTCTGACTCTAGCCTCCCAGGACCAATGGGATACAGCAGGGCCCGTACTTGTGTGATAAAAGTCTAAAGAGCAAGTATTTTAGGCTCTTGGAGCAATAGGCTCTCTGTTCCAACTATTCAACTCTGCCTTCGCAGTGTAAACATAGCCACAGATAATAAAGAAATGAGCATAGATGAGGTTCCAAATAAAATTTGATGAACACTCAAATTTAAATTTAATATAAGTTTTCGGTGTTATAAAGTATTCTTCTTTTGATTTTTCTTCCTACACATATATAAGCATATAAAACCATCCATAGCTTGTGGGCGGGCATATTTGGGTTGCAGATCAATTTGAAGACCTCTGGTAGCCTCATGGAGTGATTTAGACTTGAATGTAAGAGAATAAATGGGAAGCCATTTTTGAATTATAGTCCAAAACAGGCTTCCAAGAGCCAATAAGTTTATATCAGCAGGAAGAAGGAAAGAAAGGAACTAGAGTCCAAGGTTGAAAACCAGGAGCTAGAGCCCTTCCATGCTGGCACTGCCTGAGGAGATGAGGTGGAGATCAAATAAACTTCCCCAAACCCACGATCCTTGTGCCTAAGCAGCCCTCCCTATTCCTACTTGGAGACGGGTACCCTAATCCCCATGGAGGGAGGCAGGGAGGAGCTGCCAGTCATCACCTGTCACAGGACAATGTGGGTGGCAGGAGGCTGTCTTCTCATGGCCAGGCCCTGTGTCACCTACTGAGGCAGAACCCAAGGCCAGGATAAAAGGGCCTTGGAGACAGAACACTGCATCACTTCTTCCCAAGGTGGTGACGGACACTGTGCTGCTTCTGTACCTGGTAAGTGTCCACAGGGCCTTCTACAGAGGGACGCTCAGACAAGAGCAGGATGGCAAGTGGGCAGGACCTTGGGCAGGGCAGGCCACTGTGTCAGAGAAAGAAGGTCTGGAAGACTTGGGAAAGATACAGGGAAGGGTCTGGCACCAACTGGGGACATAAGGAGAAAAGTAGATAGCTTTGCCTTGGGCTCCAGAGAAAACTAGCTAATTTGCAGTGGACCCTCAAGACAGGAACACTGAAGCACAGAGCACTATGCTCCACTCTGACAGGTATCAGGACAGAACTCCCCTTTGAGAGAGCCCTGTCCTCACTTGTGAAGGAGGAGCGAGGGCTCTGGAAGGGACCTCAGTATCCTTAGGCTTATTAAACACACATATATATATATATATATATATATCCATGGCTCTGGGAATGTGTTACAAGCTTCCCATGTTGACTGGGACACAGCAAACCTGAGAATCACCAAGCCACCCCATCAGCTTGAGGAGTTGGGGAGTGAAGACCTGACTTCGGTTTAAAATCAGGGTACTGAGTTCAAGTCCCAGTTCTGCAGTAATTGAGAGATTTACCAGTCTCTTTCTTAATCACACAAACTTACTGAGGTGGGTAATCTTTAAGATTCTTTGCAATTATGACCTTATCAAGTTATCATGGAAGTTATGACAAGATGGAATGATTATTATACTTTTCTTTGAAGAAATTATATTCCCTCAAAATGGCCTACAAACTCCAGATTTGGAGGGTGTAGCTGGAATCAGTTCTATTTCCACTTACAAGATTTTATTAGACTCTTGGATGTGTTTTGTATTATTGTTAGGTCTTAATACTATTTTACACAATAGATGAAAGTTCTTGTTTGGCTTACAAAGATATTCTGAGGCTATAAAGAGATGATTCAAGAGTATGGGAAAACTACTAAAAGCAGTTAAGCCACTGGAGATTATAAGTGATATTAACAGAGTAAGAAGGTACATGGGTGGCCTGTGTGTGGGGCTGACTCTCTGACTCTCCCTCAGCTCCTGAACTCCTGCCCACCCACCCTCTGAGATGTCCTGCCAGCAGAACCAGCAGCAGTGCCAGCCCCCTCCCAAGTGCCCGCCCAAGTGCCCTACCCAAAAATGCCCTCCCAAATGTCCCCCCAAGTGTCCTCCAGTCTCTTCCTGCTGCGGTGTCAGCTCTGGGGGCTGCTGTGGCCACAGCTCTGGGGGTGGTGGCTGCTGCAGTTCCGGGGGTGGTGGCTGCTGCCTGAGCCACCACAGGCACCACAGGTCTTTCCACCGCAGACACCGAAGCTCTGAGTGCTGCCCCCAGCCCTCAGGGGGCTCCAGCTGCTGCGGAGGGGGCTCCAGCTGCTGCGGAGGGGGCAGTGGTCAGTCCTCTGGAAGCTGCTGTGGAGGGGGCTCCAGCTGTTGCAGTGGGGGCAGTGGTCAGTCCTCTGGAGGCTGCTGCTGAAGTGGACCCTGGCCTTCTCTTCCCTCTGAGCTCCCTGAATGTCAACAAGGACTCAACAACACTTGAGCTCTGTTTAGAAGACTCCTTTACCCTGGTAACCAGAAGCTCCAAATCTCTGTTTAAAAGCCAGTTACTGACCTTCTACCCTATATCTGTGCCTACCCTGAGAATTACAAAGCAAAGACCCAAGTTCCTTTGTAGCTTATGTTATGTATTCTGATGCATGAACTAAAAAAATAAATACACAATCTGCTCACTAACTTGGCATAGACTGATTTCTGTTTTTGTCACCACTGTTCTGTTCTCTTCCTCTGGTGTGGAGGAAGAGGAGAAGAGGAGAAGAGGAGAGAGACTCACAAACTTAAAAAAATGAGAAAGTCCTACAGGAATTGTCTGACTCCATCAGAAAGAGCAACATAAAAATAATGGGTATATCAGAAGGAGAAGATAGAGAAAAAGGAATGGAGAATATGTTCAAACAACTAATCGATGAGAACTTCCCAAGCCTGTGAAAAGAATTAGAGCCTCAAATCCAAGAAACAAACAAAACACCGAGTTACCTTAACCCAACCATACCTACTCCAAGGCACATTGTAATGAAATTATCACAAACCAATGACCAAAAAAAAAAAAAAATCCTCAAGGCAGCCAGGAAAAAGAAAAATACAACATATAAAGGAAGGCCCATTAGATTATCATCATATTTCTCAGCAGAAACTCTACAAGCCAGAAGAGAGTGGACCCCAATATTTAAAGTCCTGAAAGAGAGAACCTTCCAGCCAAGAATACTATATTCAGCAAAACTATCCTTCAAACACAAAGGGGAAATAAAAACATTTAAAGATATAGAGAAGATGAGAGAATTTATAACTCTAGGTAACACTAAAGGGGGTTATCTGCCCAGATACAAAGAACAAAACAAAACGAAATCACAAGTAAAACTGCAGCAAGATCACAATATAAACAAGATCAATTTGTGACATGAAAAACAAAAAAGGGGAGAGAACAAAGATTAATAGTAGCAAAGAAGGATGGAGTGCAGAAGCATTCATGAGATTACATACTATAAAGAATATGATATATATCCTTTTAATTACCTAATGGTTACCACCCCTGAAAAAACCACTACAGAAACACATGGCTTATAAAAAGAAGAAACAGAGGAAAGAAGTATAGAATACAACCAAAAAAAACTAAATGACAGAAAAACAAAAGAGAAGAACCAAAAAAGATACAGAGCTATCAGAAAGCAATATATAAAATGGCAATAGAAAACCCACTAGTTTCAATAATTATATGAAATGTAAATGGATTGAACTCATGAATAAAAAGAAACAGAGTAGCAGAGTGGATCAAAAAAGAAATTTTAACTGTATGCTGCCTTCAAGAGACACATTTAAGCTACAAGGATAAAAACAGACCCAAAGTGCCTGACCTGTGGTGGTGCAGTGGATAAAGCGTCGACCTGGGAACACTGAGGTCGCCAGTTCAAAACCCTGCACTGGTCTGGTCAAGGCACATATGGGAGTTGATGCTTCCAGCTCCTCCCCCCTTCCTCTCTCTCTCTCTCTCTCTCTCTTTCTCACTTTGTGTCTCCTCTCTAAAATGAATAAATAAAAAGAAATAAAAAAATTTTAAAAAAAACAGACTCAAAGTGAAAGGCTGGAAAATAATTCTTCAAGCAAATAGTATCCAAAGAAAGGCAGGTGTAGCCATGCTCATATCTAACAATGCTGACTACAAAAGAACAAAAGTAATCAGAGACAAAGATGGTCACTTAATAATGATAATGAGGACATTGAATCAAGAAGACATAACTCTTCTTAATATATATGCACCAAACCAAGGAGCACCAAAGTATATAAGACATCTACTAACTGATCTAAAAATAAAAACTGACAAAAATACAATCATACTTGGAGAGCTCAATACACTGCTGATGGCTTTAGATTGTTCATTCAAACAGAAAATCAATAAAGAAATATTGGCCTTAAATGAAACACTAGAACAATTGGGTATGATAGACATCTACAGGACATTTAATCTCAAAGCACCAGAGTATACATTTTTTCTCCAGTGCACATGAAACATTCTCAAGAATTGACCATATGTTGAAACACAAAACTTACATCAACAAATTCAGAAAGATTAAAATTATACCAGGCATAATCTCTGACTATAAAGCTTTGAAACTAGAATTCAACTTCAAAAAAGAAGTAAACAAAACTAACAAAAATGTAAAAATTAAACAACGTACTTCTAAAAAATGAATGGGTCAAAGAAGAAACAAAAGCAGAGACTAAAAGAGATAGGCGACAAAAAAAAATGACAACACAACATATCAGAATTTCTGGGATGCAGCAAAAGCAGTAATAAGAGGGAAGTTCATATAACTACATGCTTATATGAACAAACAAGAGAGAACCCAAGTAAACAACTTAACATCACATCTTAAGGAACTAGAAAAAGAAGAATAAAAGCAACTCAAAACCAGCAGAAGAAAGAAAATAATAAAGATCAGAGCAGAAACAAATTTAATAGAGAACAGAAAAACTATAGAAAAAAATCAGTAAAACAAGGAGCTGGTTCTTTTAAAGGATCAACAAAATTGACAAACTCTTGGCTACACTCACTAAAGAAAAAGAGAAAAGACTCATATAAACAAAATTCAAAATGAAAGAGGAGAAAATATCACAGATAATGTAGATATACAAAGAATTATCACTGAAAAACAATTTTTTTTATTTTCCATTGCACGAGGTTTTAGAACTGTTTTTATATATTTATGTATTGCTGATTCAAAATCTAAAATTCCTTTTTTGATGCATACTCTAGTTTTTATGCAATTTTAATTGTTTACAGTTAATGGCATACATTGGTTTTTAAATTAGAATTAAAGGGCAATGACTCTTGGATTAAACATAACCACAAAGCAATTAATGTTTTACAAACATCACTTTTACATAATTGTAGTTGGTTTTAAATGTAAAAAATTATCTGATAAAAATACCCTCTTATTTTGTTTTAAGATTGAATCATGGTTTTTTGAGTAGGTGTAAATGTAAGAATAGTCCTGACACCTTCTGTTATATATGCGGCTGCTACACACTTCAATGTCAAAGGCGCAATATTTTATCATTTGTAACACATACATATATAGTCTATTTTCAAGTTCCCCTTTGTGATCAAGACAAGAATTGGACTCCTCATACTGTGTCATAATTGTGAGGAAATACTTCATAACCGGACAAAAGGAAAATGCAAAGGAATGCCTTCTGTTATTCCCATGGTTTGTTGTGAACCTAAGGACCACAGCAGTGACTGTTATTTCTGTCTGATCCATACAAAGGGCATTGGCAAGAAAAAACAGTATATGGAGAAACACAAGATGGCAGCGGAGTAGGCAGATGCACAGACTCCCAGCTCACACCACCAAACTGGATTACAAATTAATTTAGGAACATCCAGCATGAAAAAACCAACTCTGGACTACAAGAACTGCTCTCAAAATCCAAGAAGCAAAGAAAAGGCCACACCGAGCCTGGTGGGGAGCACCAAGGAGTGGTGAGCCTTCCCTGCTTATAGGAACAAAGGGGTGGGGGTGAGGCTGAGAGCTCAGAAAGGCTCTCAATTTTAAAATAACAGTAGAAAATATCACTCAAAGCCACCTGGCTGGGGACCTGGGAAGGAGGTGTGTTAAAGAGCTGGCTTGTTTTACAAAAAGAAAGGGGGAGAGAGAGACAGTCTGTGACAAACAGTGGAATGCACAGCAGGATTTGAGCAGTGGGACTAATCCAGTGAGGGAAGCAGCCATACCTGGGGGAGGTGCTGGAGGCAGCCATTGCAAGGGGAGGGATTGATCCTTCCACAGAACACAAGACTAAAGTGGTTCCGGCTCAATCTTCCAAAATATCTCTCCAGCTCTGATCATCACAAAAAAGACACAGCTGAAAACAAGAAGTGGGGAGAAGGAGCAGTAACTCAGGTCTCCATGGAGATCTGAGATACACCTCCCCCTACTGAAGTGGAGAAAGCACCCCGCCCCCAGAGAAAGTAACCGGCAAATCAGATCTTCAGAGTCTCAGGTTACACTCACCACGTTCCTGGATACAGTTTCAAATAAGCCCCCTGCTGAGATCAGTAAACAAGAATACCACCCAGTTAAGACAACTGAGAAGGAAACAAACAAATCAAGACTTCGAAGGGGCTCTATTATAAAAGCCAAATTCCACAGTGGATTACAAACAACAGCTGAAGCCAACCTAAGAAGACCTAGAAATAACACAACTCAAAAGTGGAGGCAGACAACACCAAGCCTAGACTCAATCAGCTCTACAAACAACACACCCAAACACACAGATTTAATGAGAAAACAGAAAAGTGCAATCCAAATGAAACCACAGGAGAATCCTCCAGAAAATAAACTGAGCAATATGGAAATAACCAAACTTCCAGAAGAAGAGTTTAGAATAATGATTGTTAGGATGCTTAGGGATCTTAGAACAACAATGGATGGTCATTATGAACACCTAAATAAAGAGATAGCAAGTATAAAAAAAGGACATTGAAATATTAAAAAGAATCAGTCAGAAATGACAAATACAATATCAGAAATGAAGACCACAATGGAAGAAATTAAAAGCAGAATGGATGAAGCTGAGGATCAAATCAGCGAGTTGAAAGACAAGATAAATAAAGGCATGGAAGCCAAGCAGAAAAAAGAAAAGAGACTCAAAAAGTCTGAGGAAACTCTAAGAGAACTCTGTGACAACATGAAGAGAAATAACATCTGCATAATAGGGGTTCCTAAAGAGAAAGAGAAAGAACAAGAGATAGAAACTTTATTCAGTCAAATCATAGCCGAAAACCTCCCTAAATTGATGCAAGGAAGGGTCTCACAAGTTCAAGAAGCACAGAGATCTCCATTAAAGAGAAACCCAAAGAAACCTACACCAAGACACACCATAATTAAAATACCAAAGCTAAGTGATACAGAGAAAATATTAAAAGCTGCTAGAGAAAAAAAGGCTATCTCCTACAAAGTAGCCCCCATAAAGATAACATCTGACTTCTCAACAGAAACACTTGAGGCCAGAAGGAAATGACAAGAAATATTCAAAGCAATGCAGAACAAGAGCCTAAAACCAAGACTACTTTATCCAGCAAGGCTATCATTTAAAATTGAAGGAGAAATTAAAAGCTTCCAAGACAAAAAAATAAAAACTCAAGGAATTCATTACAACCAAACCAATGCTGCAGGAAATGTTAAGGAGCCTGCTGTAAACAGATCAAAGTGGAAAAAGAATATAGCAAAAGAGGAATAAAGATTTAGAGAATAAAATGGCAATAAACAACTATATATCAATAATAACCTTCAATGTAAATGGATTAAATGATCCAATCAAAAGACATAGGGTAGCCTGACCTGTGGTGGCGCAGTGGATAAAGCGTCGACCTGGGAACACTGAGGTCGCCAGTTCAAAACCCTGCACTGGTCTGGTCAAGGCACATATGGGAGTTGATGCTTCCAGCTCCTCCCCCCTTTCTCTCTTTCTCTCTCTCTCTCTCTCTCACTCTGTGTCTCCTCTCTAAAATGAATAAAATTAAAATAAAATAAATTAAAAAAGACATAGGGTAGCTGCATGAATAAGAAACCAGGACCCGTACATATGCTGTCTACAAGAGACACACCTTAAAACAAAAGATGCACATAAACTGAGGGTAAAAGGATGGAAAAAAATATTTCATGCAAATGGAAATGAAAAAAAAGATGGAGTAGCAATACTTATATCAGACGAAATGGGCTTTAAAACCAATGCTATAGTAGGACATAAACAAAGTCACTACATAATGATAAAGGGAGCAATCCAACATGAAGATATAAACATCATAAATATCTACTCACCTAATATAGGAGCTCCTAAATATATAAAGCAGACATTGATGGATTTAAAGGGCAAGATCAACAGTAATACTATAATAGTAGGATATTTCAATACCCCACTTTCATCACTAGATAGATCCTCAGGAAAAAAAATTAACAAAGAAACAGCAGTAGTAGATATCTTCAGAACCTTTCACCCTAAAGCAGCAAAATATACATTCTTTTCAAGTGCTCATGGTACATTCTCCAGGATAGATTACATGTTAGGACACAAAAGCAATCTCAACAAATTTAAGAAGATTGAAATGATATCAAGCATTTTCTCTGATCACAATGGCATGAAACTAGAAATCAATCACAACAGAAAGACTGAAAAATACTCAAACACAGGGAAACTAAATAGCATGTTATTAAATAACGAATAGGTTAACAAGGAAATCAAAGAAGAAATAAAAAAATTCCTAGAAACAAATGATAATGAACATACAATTCAAAATTTATGGGACACAGCTAAAGCAGTCCTGGGAAAGAAGTTTATAGCACTACAGGCATTCATTAAGTAACTTGAAAAAAACTCAAATAAACAATCTAACCCTTCATCTAAAAGAACTTGAAAAAGAACAGCAAGTAAGGCCCAGATCTAGTAAAAGGAAGGAAATAATAAAGATCACAGCAGAAATAAATGACATAGAGGATAAAGAAACAATACAAAGGATCAATGAAACCAAGATCTGTTTCTTTGAAAGGGTAAACAAGATCAATGAACCTTTAATGGGATTTACCAAGAAAAGAAGAGAGTGGACTCAAATAAATAAAATTAGGAATGAGAGTGGAGAAATAACAACAGACACAAAAGAAATACAAAATATTGTAAGAAAATACTATAAAGAACTGTATGCCAAAAAATTAAACCACCTAGATAAAATGGACAAATTCCTTGAAACATACAATCTTCCAAAAATCAATCTGGAAGAATCAGAAAACCTAAACAGACCGATTACAAAAAAGAGATCGAAACAGTTATCAAAAAGCTCCCAAAAAACAAAACCCCTAGGCCTGATGGATTCACTGGTGAATTCTACCAAATATTCAAAGAAGAACTAATTCTCAAGCTATTTCAAAAAATTCAAGAGGAAGGAACACTACCAAGTTCCTTTTATGAGGCGAGCATAATTCTGATTCCAAAACCAGGCAAAGACAACACAAAGAAAATTATAGGTCAATATTCCTGATGAATTTAGATGCTAAAATCCTCAACAAAATATTACCAAACCGGATGCAGCAATACATGAAAAAATATCATACATCATGATCAAGTGGGATTTATTCTGGGGAGTAAAAGGATGGTACAACATTCCTAAATCAATTAATGTGATTCACCACATAAACAAAAGGAAGGAGAAAAACCACATGATAATTTCAATAAATGCAGAAAAAGCATTTGATAAAATTCAGCACCAATTTTTGATCAAAACTCTTAGCAAGATGGGCATACAGGGAACATACCTCAACATGATAAAGGCCATTTATGACAAACCGACAGCCAACATCATAATCAATGGACAAAAATTAAAAGCAATTCCTCTAAAATGAGGAACAAGGCAGGGGTGTCCCCTTTCACCACTCTTATTCAACATAGTACTGGAAGTCCTAGCTACAGCAATCAGACAAGAAGAAGAAATGAAAGGCATCCAAATTGGAAAAGAAGAAGTAAAACTATCATTATTTGCAGATGATATGATACTGTATATAGAAAACCCGAGAGGCTCAGTCAAAAAACTACTGGACCTAATAAATGAATTCAGCAAGGTGGCAGGATATAAAATTAACACACAGAAATCACAGGCATTTCTATACACAAACAATGAAATGTCAGAAAGAGGAATTAAGAAAACAATCCCCTTCACTATTGCAAAAAAAATAATAATAATAAAGTACCTAGGAGTAAATTTAACCAAGGAGGTAAGGACTTGTACTCGGAAAATTATAAAACATTGATAAAAGAAATCAAGGAAGATACAAATAAGTGGAAGCATATACCGTGCTCATGGCTTGGAAGAATAAACATCATTAAAATGTCTATATTACCCAAAGCAATTTATAAATTCAATGCAATACCAATTAAAATACCAATGACATACTTCAAAGATATAGAACAAATATTCCAAAAATTCATATGGAACAAAAAAGGAACACGAATAGCCTCAGCAATCTTGGAAAGGAAGAATAAAGTGGGAGGTATCACACTTCCTGATATCAAGTTATACTACAAGGCCATTGTACTCAAAACAGCTTGGTACTGGCATAAGAACAGGCATATAGATCAATGGAACAGAACAGAGAACCCAGAAATAAACCCACATCTTTATGAACAATTGATATTTGACAAAGGATGTAAGAGCATACAGTGGAGTAAAGACAGACTCTTTTAAAAATGGTGTTGAGAAAACTGGACAGCTACCTACAAAAAAATGAAACTAGACCTCCAACTTACACCATGCACAAAAATAAACTCAAAATGGATAAAGGACTTAAATGCAAGCCATGAAACCATAAGCATTCTAGAAGAAAACATAGGCAGTAAACTCTCCGACACCTATCAAAGCAATATATTTGATGATTTATCTCCACAGGCAAATGAAATAAAAGACAGGATCAACAAATGGAACATATCAAACTAAAAAGCTTTTTCACAGCTTAAAGACAATATGAACAGAATAAAAAGACAACCCACACAATGGGAGAACATATTTGACAACACATCTGATAAAGGGTTAATAACCAAAATTTATAATGAACTTGTAAAACTCAACACCAGAAAGACAAACAATCCAATCAAAAAATGGGCACAAGAAATGAATAGACACTTCTCCAAAGAGGACATACAGATGGTCAATAGGCATATGAAAAAATGCTCAACATCACTAATCATTAGATAAATGCAAATTAAAACCACAATGAGATACCACCTCACACCAGTCAGAATGGTGCTCATTAACAAAACAACACATTATAGGTGCTAGCGAGGATGTGGACAAAGAGGAACCCTCCTGCACTGCTGGTGGGAATGCAGACTGGTGCAGCCACTGTGGAAAACAGTATGGAGATTCCTCAAAAAATTAGAAATGGAACTGCCCTTTGACACAGCTATCCCACTTATAGGAATATATCCTAAGGACACCATATCACCGACTAAAAAAAGAAATGCATCCCCATGTTTAAGGCAACATTGTTCACAATAGCAAAGAGCTGGAAACAGCCCAAGTGTCCATTAGTGGACAAGTGGATTAAAAAGCAGTGGTACATATATACAATGGAATACTATGGCGGCATGAAAAGGAAGGGAATATTACGTTTTGCAACAATATGAAGAGGCCTGGAAACTATTATGTTGAGTGAAATAAGCCAGGTAGAAAAAGAAAAATATTATATGACCTCACACATTTGAGGAATCCAAGGAACATTGAGAACTGAGGAAAGGAATTGAAACAGAGGAGGGATCAAAGGGAAGAGAGGAAAAGAGGACAGAGGGAAAGGGGATGATAGAATGGGATAAACCTAAAGGAAAGGGGGTAGGGTGCTGGAGGGAGGGGGGTAAGAGAGATGTTGAGGGGAATATAGGGGAGGGGGGATGAAGTCGGGATCACCCTAGAATCTATGTAAAAACAATTAAATAAATAAATAAATAAATAAGAGAAAACAAAACAGGATATGATCGCATATCCTAATATTCCTTAAGCAATACGACCTATCCCACACTCTGAGACACTCCCAGTTCCAGTTTTCAATGCTTTTATTTCTTGTAAGGATGAAGAAAGTGAACATGGTGATCACGTTTATTTTGGTAAGATGCATGAGGAAATGGTTGTAGAATCTGAAGGGTCTTCTTCTGATGCCAAGCAGTCATTAACCCCTCAGCAGTTTAGCCAACCCGAATTAAATGACTTAGTAAGAATGACATAAAAATTGTCCTCGACTTTCTAAAGTATGATGAGCATAACTGGATCATTTGTGTGAGTCTTAAATGGTAAATTTTCTGCTAGAGCATCAGAGAGGTTTCACAAAGTATTCTTGCTTTCTGTGTTTGTGGGATAGCTGAGCTCAGGAGAAGTACTGGACACAGAAGGAGTAGCCAAAATATGAAGCTCTGGAAGTAGAGATGCAAAATATTGTGAATGAACCTGTAGTTAATCGAGACAGGATCACTTTCCCCCCACTTCACATCAAACTTGGCTTAATGAAGCAGTTTGTTCAGACTTTGAATAGAGAAAGTGAATGCTTTCAACATATTATTTCTGCTTTTCTTGCCTTGTCTTTCGAGAAGATAAAAGCAGGTGTATTTGATGGACCTCAAATTCGAACCCTCATACATGATGAAGAATTTGCCAGAAAGATGAATACCGAGGAAAAAACACCATGGCAGTCTTTTGTGGCAGTTACAAAGAACTTCCTTGGCAACAAAAAAGCAGAAAACTATGAACTTCTGGTTCAAAGAAAGCTCTTGGCTTTCTGCAACATTGGATGTAACATGAGCATTAAGATTCACTTTCTGAACAGTCACTTTGATAAGTTTCCCAAAAATCTTGGAGCTGTTAGTGATGAGCAGACTACTGCTGGATCATCAAACAAGATGCTTCTCAACAAGTACACAAACACAAGAGCTAAAAACGCAAATTTTTGCCTGAATAGGATTTAAATAAGTTTTGCGCAAATTTTATGATTAAAGTAAGTATTTTAATATGGTTTATTGTGAAATTGTAGACAAATTCTGATGCAATAATATCTTTTACTGTATTATTGTATTTATTGCATTATATAAATTATTATATTTTCACAAAGATGATGCCTAAGAAGACAGTCTACTTCATTATGTTAAACTAAATGTTGAAAAGTTTACAATAAGATAAAAACCTAAAATCTTAAATTACAAAATAACTGTAGCTTACAGAGAAAAACTAATGTCAGATTTAAGATCAGCACACACGAATTAGGTAAGAACAAGTGATTTTGTGGATGCAACAAAATATTGTTCCCCAGTGTTATTGTAGAATACTATGAAAAACTGTATGCCACCAAATTTAATAATCTAGAAAAAATGGATAAATTTCTAGAACAATACAATTTTCCTAAATTTAGTCACAAAGATGTAGATAGCTTAAACAGACCCATAAGCAGGGAGAAATAGAAACAACTATCAAAAACCTCCCCAAATATAAAAGTCTAGGACCAGATGGCTATACTAGTGAATTCTATCAAACATTCAAAAAAGATTTGGTTCCTATTCTACCCAAAGTCTTTCAAAAAATAAAGAAGAAGCAATACGTCCAAACACATTTTATTAGGTCAACATAACTCTCATACCAAAACCTGGCAAGGACAACACAAAAAAAGAAAACTACAGACCAATATCTCTAATGAATACAGATACTAAAATCCTAAACAAAATACTAGCAAATCGAATAAAAAAACACATTAAAAAATAATTTATCATGATGAAGTGGGATTTATTCTGGAATCACAAGGATAGTTCAACATACATAAAAGATTTAACATAATACACCATGTCAACAAAACCATATGATCCTATCAATAGATGCAGAAAAGGCATTCAATTAAATGCAACATCATTTTATGTTTAAAACACTCAACAAAAGGGGTATAGAAGAAAAACATCTCAACATAATAAAGACCATTTATGACAAACCATCAGATAACATTATATTAAACGGCAAAAAACTAACAACTTTTCCTCTAAATTTAGGACTAAGATAAGGCTGCCCACTCTCTTCATTCTTATTCAATGTAGTGCTGGAAGTACTAGCCAGAGCAATCAGACAAGAGAAAAAGAATTAATGTATGGAAAAAAAATTAAAGGCCTCTCTTTTTGCAGATGATATGACCCTGTACATTGAAAACCCTAAAGACTGCACAAAAAGCCTATTAGAAACAATAAACCAATACAGTAAGGTTGTAGGATACAAAATTAATATACAGAAGTCTATTGCCTTCTTATATGCCAACAATTAAACTTCAAAACATGAACTAAAAAGATAATCCCTTTTATATTTGCAACAACAAAATACATAGAAATAAACATAACAAAGAATGTAAAGAACCTATATAATAAAAACTACAAAGCATTGTTAAGGAAAATCGAAAAAAATACAATGAAATGGAAAAAATATTCTGTGTTCTTGGATAGAAAGAATAAATATAGTCAAAATGAGCATGTTACCCAAAGCAATATACAAATTTAATGCAATTCCCATCAAAATACCAATGTCATTTTTTAAAGAAATGGAACAAAAAATCATCAGGTTTATATGGAACTATAAAAAACCCCAAATAGCCAAAATAATCCTAAAGAAAAAGAATGAAGCTGGGGGCATTACAATACCTGACTTCAAATTATATTATAGAGCCACAATAATCAAAACAGCATGGTATTGGCAGAAAAATAGACACTCAGACCAATGAAAAAAAATAGAAATCTCAGAAATAAAACCACATATATATGTTCAAATAATCTTTGATAAAGAAGCTAAAAACACAAAATGGAGAAAGAAAGCCTCTTCAATAAATGGTGCTGGGAAAACTGGAAAGCCACATGCAAAAGAATGAAACTCAACTACAGTTTGTCTCCTTGTACCAAAATTAATTCAAAATGGATCAAAGACTAAAATATAAGACGTGAAACAATAAGTGACATAGAATAAAACATAAGTACTAAACTCATGAACCTTGACCATAAGGAGCATTTTATGAATTTGACTCCAAAGGCAAGGGAAGTGAAGGCAAAGATAAATGAATGGGACTACATCAGACTAAGAAGCTTTTGCACAGCAAAAGAAACTGACAAAACAGACAGCCAACTAAATGGGAGATGATATTTTCAAACAACAGCTCAGATAAGGGGCTAATATCCAAAATGTATAAAGAACTCACAAAACTCAACAACAAACAAGCAAACAATCCAATAAAAAAATTGAAAGAGGACATGAACAGACACTTCTCTCAGGAAGAAATACAAATGGCCAATAGGTATATGAAAAGATGCTCATCTTCCTTGCTATCAGAGAAATGCAAATCAGAACTAGAATGAGATACCACCTCACACCTGTTATATTAGCTATTATCAAGAAGACAGGTATAACAAATGTTGGAGAGGCTGTGGAGAAAAAGGAACCCTCGTCCACTGTTGGTGGGAATGTAAAGTAGTACAACCATTATGAAAGAAAGTATGGTGGTTCCACAAGAAATTAAAAATAGAGCTACCATTTGACCCAGCAATCCCTCTACTGGGTATATACCCCCCAAACTCAAAAAACATTGGTACGTAAAGACACATGCAGCCCCATGTTCATCGCAGCATTGTTCACAGTAGCCAAGACATGGAAACAATTAAAAAGCCCTTCAATAGATAATTGGATAAAGAAGTGGTACATATATACTATGTAATACTACTCAGCCATAAGAAATTATGACATAGCACATTTCCGACAACATGAATGGACCTTGATAACATTATACTGAGTGAAATAAGTAAATCAGAAAAAACTAAGAACTATATGATTCCATACATAGGTGGGATACAAAATTGAGTCACATGGACATGGATAAGAGTGCAGTTGTTACCAGGGGGAGGGAAAGGGAGGAGAGGGAAGTGATGGGGGAGAGGAGGGGCATGAAGAAAACCAAATAAAAGGTGATAGAGGACAATTTGACTTTGGGTGATGGGTATACAACATAATCAAATGTTAAAATGCTCTGGAGATGTTTTCTCTGAATCTATGTACTCTAATTGAGAAATATCATCCCTTTACAATTAATTGCCTAAATAAAATAAAAATAAAATAAAATGTTTTTAATTATTACTAAATTAGATTGGATAATTAGATTGGCAAAACAGTTCTACCTCACTAATAAAGAAGAAATATAACTCAGTTCCTAGGATAGAGCTTTTAGATTCATAACACATTGTCCTGGATTAAAAAACACAAAAATTGTTGATGGGTTTATGCAAATAATTACTTAGGCTCTGTTATTGGGAATGCAAAGCAGCATAATGATTATGGTAATTTGTTCATTCATTTATTCAACAAATATCAACAAATAATCATTCATGCAACAAAATTCATAATATAAATTAAATTTATTTTTAATTTTAAAATTTTATTTAAAAAATTACCTTTAAGAGGATGACATTGATCAATAAGAGTACATAGATTTCAGGTGAACATTTCTATAGCATTTGCACTGTTAATTATGTTGTATATACATCACCCACACCCAAAGTCAAATCATTTTCCATCACCTAATAGTTTTATTCCCTCTCTACACGCTCCCCTCCAGCTCCTCCCACCTCTCCATTCACTCAAGTCCCCTTACCCCTCCCCTACGTTAACCTTCCCCCTGGTAATCACTTCACTTTTTTCTATGTCCATAAGTCTCAGTTTTATATCCTACCTATGTGGGATATAACTGTGTAAAATCATACAGTTCTTGGCTTTTTCTGATTTACTTATTTTACTCAGTATAATGTTCTCAAGGTCAGTCCAGGTTCTCATAAATGTCACTATGTTATCATTTCTTGTGGCTGAGTAGTATTCCATTGTATGTATTTACTACATCTGCTTTATGCAATCCTCTATTGAGGAACACTTTGATTGTTTCCATGTCTTGGCCACTGTGAATAATGCTGCAATAAACATGGGGTGCATATGTCTTTATGTAGAGGATTACTAGGTCATACAGTATTTCTGTTCTTAATTTTTGGGGGAACCCTTATACTTTCTTCTATAGTGGTTGTATTAGTTTGTATTCCTGCCAGCAGTGAATGAGGGTTCCTTTTCCTCCACAGCCTCACCAACACTTGTTATTACCTGTCTTGTTGATAATAGCCAATCTAACCGGTGAGTGGAAATCTCATTGTAGTTTTGATTTGCATTTCTCTAATAGCTAGTGAAGCTGAATATCTTTTCATAGATCTGTTGGCTATTTGTATTTATCCTGGAAAAGTGTCTCTTCATGTCCTCTTCCTTTTTTTTTTTTTTGCAGGGATAGAGAGAGTCAGAGAGAGGGATAAATAGGGACAGACAGACAGGAACGGAGAGAGGTGAGAAGCATCAATCATCCGTTTTTTGTTGCAACACCTTAGTTGTTCATTGATTGCTTTCTCACATGTGCCTTGACTGCGGGCCGTCAGTAGACCCAGCCACCCTTGCTGGAGCCAGCGACCTTGGGTCCAAGCTGACAAGCTTTTTGCTCAAGCCAGATGGGCCCATGCTCAAGCTGGCGAGCTCAGGGTCTTGAACCTGGCTCTTCCGCATCCCAGTCCGACGCTCTATCCACTGCGCCACTGCCTGGTCAGGCCTCTTCCCATTTTTTATTGGATTGTTTGTTGAGTTTTATGAGTTCTTTGTATATTTTGGATATTAGGCCCTTATCTGAGCTGTTGTTTGAAAATATCATCTCCCATTTAGTTGGCTGTCTGTTTGTTTTGCTGTCGGTTTCTCTTGCTGTGCAAAAGCTTCTTAGTCTGATGTAGTCCCATTTATTTATCTTTGCCTTCACTTCCCTTGTCTTTGGAGTCAAATTCATAAAGTGCTCTTTATAACCAAGGTCCATGAGTTTAGTACCTATGTTTTCTTCTATGTAATTTATTGTTTCAGGTCTTATATTTAGGTCTTTGATCCATTTTGAAATAATTTTTGTGCAGGGGGACAAACTTAGTCAAATTTCATTCTTTTGCATGTTGTTTTCCAATTTTTTCAGCACCATTTATTGAAGAGTCTTTCTTTTTTTTGGCTCCTTTGTGGAAGAAAATAATACCATATAAATGTGGTTTTATTTCTGGACTCTCAATTCTGTTCCATTTGCCTGAATGTTTTCCTGACAATACCATGAAGTTTTGACTATCTTGGCTCTATAGTATAATTTAAAGTCAGGTAGTTGATACCTCTGGCTTCATCTTTTTCCCTCAGGATTGCTGTTTGGGGATGTTTATGGTTCCATACAAACCTAATCATTTTTTATTCTATTTCTTTAAAAAATGACATTGGTATTTTCATGGAAATTGCATTAAATTTGTATGTTGCTTTGGGTAATATAGCCATTTTAACTATGGTATGTTGATTTTTCTGATCCATGAACATGAAATATTTTTCCATTTCATTGTGTCTTTTCCAATTTCTTTCAATAATGTTTTGTGGTTTCCAGTACATAGGTCCTTCACATTCTTTGTTAAGTTTATTCCTAAGTACTTTATTTTATTGTTGTAGTTGTAAAAGAAATTGGGTTTTTTTTTAGTTCATTTTCTGAAGTTTTATCATTGGCATATAGAAAAGCTGTAGACTTTTGTATATTGATTTTGTATTCTGTGACTTTACTGTATTGGTTTATTGTTTCTAATAGCTTTATGGTGGAATTTTTGGGGTTTCTGTATACAGGATCATGTCATCTACAAAAATATGATACTTTACATCTTTTTTCCTGTTGTGAATGGCTTTTATTTTTTTCTCTTGCCTGATTGCTCTGGCTAAAACTTCCAGAACTATGTTAAATAAGAGTAGAGAGTGTGGGCAACTTGTCTTGTTCCTAATTTTAGAGCAAAAGACTTCATTTTTTAAAAACTGTTAAGTATGATATTAGCTGATGGTTTGTCATATATGGTCTTTATCATGTTGAGGTACTTTCTTTCTATTCTGATTTTATTGAGTGTTTTAAACATAAAGCGATGTTGTATCTTATCTAATGCCTTTTCTGCATCTATTGATAGGACCATGTGGTTTTTATTCTTTGTTTTGTTGATGCAGTGTATTGTGTTGGTCAGTTTTTGTATGTTGAACCATCCTTGTGCTCCTGGAATAAATCCCACTTGATCACGATGCATTATTTTTTTAATGTGTTGTATTCATTTTGCTAGTATTTTGTTTAGAATTTTTGCATCTGTATTCACTAGAAATATTGGCCTGTAGTGTTCTTTTTGTGTGTTGTTTTTGCCAGGTTTTGATATAAGGATTATTTTGGCCTCATAAAATGTGTTGGGGAGTACTTTGAAAGACTTTGAGAAGGAAGTTATCAAATCTTCTTTGAATGTTTGGTAGAATTCATTACTGTAACCATCTGGTCCTGGACTTTTGTTTGAGGAGAGGTTTTTGATAGTTGTTTCTATTTCCTCCCTCCTTATATGTCTATTTAGGTTTTCCACTTCTTTGTGGCTCAATCTAGGAAGATTGTGTAGTTCTAGGTATTTATACATTTCCTCTAGGTTGTTAAATTTAGTGGCATATAATCTTTCATAATATTCTACTATGATCTTTTGTATATATATGATGTCTGTGGTAATTTCTCCCCTTCCATTTTAGATTTTGTTTATATAAGTACTTTCTCCTTTTTCCATAGTGAGTGTAGACAGTGGTTTGTTAATTTTATTAATCTTTTCAAAAAACAAGCTCTTTGTTATATTAATTTTTTTCTACAGTTTTTTTGTCCTCTATTTTGTTTAGTTCTACTCTCAATTTTACTATTTTTCGATCTTCTGCTGACTTTGAGTTGCCTTTGTTCTTCTTTTTCTAGTTCCTTAAAGTGTGATGTTAGGTTGTTTACTTGGGATCACTCGTTTCTTGATATAAGCTTGTAATAATATAAACTTTCCTTTTATAACTGCTTTTGCTGCATCCCAGAAATTTTGATACGTTGTGTTGTTATTTTTATTTGTTTGTGTGTATCTTTTGATTTCTACTTTTGTTTCTTCTTTGATTCAGTCATTTTTTAGAAGTATTTTGTTTAATTTTTATATTTTTGCGGGTTTCTTTGTTTCCTTTTTTACAGTTGAATTCTAATTTCAAAGCCTTATGATCAAAAAGTAGGTTTGACATAATTTTAATCTTCCTGAATTTGTTGATGTTAGTTTTGTGGCCCAACATATGGTCTATCTTTGAGAATGCTCCACGCACACTGGAGAAGATGTATAATCTGACATTTTGGGATGAAATGTCCTATACATGTCTATTATGTCTATTTGGGCCAGAGTGTTGTTTAAGGGCTATATTTCTTTATTGATTTTCTGTTTGGATAATCTATCTAAATTATCAATAGTGTGTTGAAATCTCCAAGTATGATTGCATTTTTGTCTGCTTCTATTTTTAGATCAGTTAGTAGATGACTTATATATTTTGGTGCTCCCTGGTTTGGTACATATATATTAAGAAGTGTTGTGTCTTCTTGATATAATATTCCCTTTATCATTATGAAATGTCCATCTTTGTCTCTGGTTACCTTTGTTGTCTTGAAGTCAGCACTGTCAGATATAAGTATGGGTACACCTGTTTTTCTTTGAATGTTATATGCTTGGAGAATCATTTGCCAACCTTTCACTTTGAATGTACTTTGTCCTTATAGCTTAGATGTGTCTCTTCAAGGCAGCATATGTTTGGGTTTTGTTTTTTGATCCAATCTTCTACTGTGTGCATCTTTATTGGTGAGTTCAGTCCATTTACATTTAGGGTAATTAATGACACTTGGAGATTTCCTATAGCTATTTTATGTTTTTGTTTTCTGGTAACTCTGTGTCTTATCTGGTTCTTTTCTTTTTTGTTTCTGTCAGTATTTTGTTTGGTGGTATTTCATACAACTTTCCCCTGTTTTTCCTTTTTTTAAAGCTGTGCATTTTAGTAGTGGCTTTTTCATCAGTGGTTAGCATTAGGTTAAAAAAAATGTTCATATGTACAAGAGTTCTTTGTCTTATGAGTGTTTCTGAACTCCATCCTCCTTTGCTACTGCAGATCTTTACCCTCCCCTCCTTTATGTTATTGTGGTTACAGATTATCTTTGTTTTATTGTGATCTTGTTGTAGGTTTTACTTGTAGTTTTGATTTGTTTTGTTCTTTGTGTCTGTTTGAATAATCCCCCTGAGTATTTCCTGAAGTGGGGGTTTTCTAGTGATAAATTCCCTCAGCTTCTGTATGTCTATAAAAGTTTTTTATTTCTCCTTTATATTTGAAGAATAATTTTGATGGATATAGTATTCTTGGTTGGCAATTTCTCTCTTTCAGTACTTTGAATGTTTGTGTCCACTTTCTTCTGGTTAAAGTTTCTACTGAGAATTCTGATGATAACCTAATGGGTTTTTCTTTCATATGTTATGGTCTTTTTTTCCCTAGTTGCCTTGAGGATTCTTTGTTATTGATTTTTGACAATTTTATTACAATGTGTCTTAGGTTAGGTCTGCTTGGGTTGCAGTAACTTGGCGTTCCGTTTGCTTCTTGGATTCAAGACTCTAACTTTTTCAATAGGCTTGAAAAATTCTCATCAAATATTTGTTTGAATAGACTCTCCATTCTCTTCTTTTCTTTTCTTCTTCTGATATACCCATCATTCTTATATTGTTCTTTCTGATGGAGTCAGATAATTCTTGTAGAGCTTTCTCAGTTTTTTTAATTTGTGAGTGTTTCTCCCCTTCTCTCTATAACATTTCTAGTTGCCTGTCTTTGATGTCATCAATTCTTTCCTCTATCCGGCTTGTTCTACTAGTTAAACTTGTTACCTCAGTCTTCAATTCATGTATTAAGTTCTTCATCTATGTTTTTAAAGTTTCAATTTCCTTGGTGAGGTATTTGTTTTGTGCATTAATTTGTTTTCTGAGCTCATTAAGTTGCCAAGTGTGTCTCCTCATATCCTATTGACTATTTTCAGAACTTAAATTTTGAATTCTCTATCATTTAATTTCAAAGTTTCCATGTAATTGAGATGTTTTTCTGGAGAATTTTTATTATCTTTATGAACTATGTTTCTGTCTGTGTAGCCATGGTATTCAATTTCTTCTTCCTTGATGGCATTTGAGAGTGGTATTGTTAAGAACAAAAACAATTAAAAATATTGAACTATTTTAAAAACTAAAAAAATATAAAAATGTAAAAATACTATAATAAGTAAAGAAGAGAAGCTACAGGAAAAAAGGATTTAAAGCAAAGGAAAAAACAAAAAACTACAAAAAATTAGAATAAAAATTTAAAATATGAAATTAAAAAATGACAAAGAGAAGAAAAAATAAGAAGAATAAAAAGGGGACAGGAGAAAAAAAAAGAAAAAACAAAATTTGATTTTGAGAGGTTTCTTCCAGTACGTGTTGCTCTATTGCAATTTTTAGCTCTGTGAAGTTCCTGGACTATCCTTTGCTGAGATATTGCTGTAGCAATGATGTCAATGATGTAGATGGGGCTTCAATAGCATTGGTGGGGCATGTTGTGAGGGCTTTGTGGCTTTGACCTTATGGATTCTGTTTTACTGATTTGGCCTTCCTACTTTACAACTCTAGCAATGGTGATCTCAGGTTTCTGGGTACTTCTTCCCATGTCTCAACAGACCTGTGGGCCAGACACAGAGCACCCCTGTTCTTTAGTCCATTTGGTGTGTGGATCTTTCAAGCAAGCCTAAGAGCCCAGCTGGGGTTCTTTCACTGCATTATAGTTGTTCAAATTGTTGAAATTTCAAAGGGAGAGATCAGGAGTATCTCTCACGATGACATTACTCTGATGTCATCTGTGAATTAAAATTTGACATGAGTATATCATTTTATGTGGCAATTATTTGAGCATTTATGCAAATCAGATAAAAATCCAAAACTGAAAGAGTAAATGCATAGAAATGTTCACCAAAGCAATACAGAAGTAAGGGGAAAGTTCAGTACAACACTCAGAAAATACAACTTTAAAAGGTGCTATTAAAATAGTCACTGAATTTTCTTCTAGATTTTAAGAGTATTGCTTTATTATTTGTAATTGTTTAAAGGGTTTGTAGAGGTGGACAAAACAACAAAGCAATTTGCTTGGTGCTGCCTCTAGAGCACAGAGAAAAATCTATTGTTGTTTGAATTAATTTTGATTAGATCTCAGCAGTGTTTCCTGCCATGAGGTGGTAAAGAGCTGACAGTGTAGGAGTTTTCAGAAAGGGAACTTACTTGCACAATCTTTAAATCCCACTTAACTGCATACAATGGACCTTGGGCCTGGAACACTTCTTACAAAGAGTTAAAGAGCCCACTCAGCCTAAGCCAGGTCTATCATCTTGTGTAAAATATTGGAGTTTTTTTGTTTTATTTTGGGCTTATTGTGTGCTCTTTTGTATCTGTTTAAAGTATATGCATCATATGGCCCCTGACCAACCTCACTATTATATCTGTTCTCCCAGGGGAGGGACAGTGTTCCTGCATTGCTGTATGAGAGGGTTACATGCAGGCAAATTGCTGTGTCATCACGGGGGGAGAGACTGCTGACCAAGAACGATGGATGCCCACTACTGAGCTGATCCTGCTTGGACTCTTCTTTATGTGCATAAAGCATTGTTCCGTCCAGTGCTTGGCTGCTTTGTTTTTTCTCTGGCATCTCCAATGTCATAATACAGTGAGAAGATGTGCTTAGAGTCCTCCCATGGATTGGTACACCTGCTCAACAATCAGAGGGAGGCAGCAGACAACTTACTAAATAAGAAAGCTCAGAAAACAAATGTCTCAATGGACAAAATGTTTATGTTGAACTCTCAGCAAAGCCAGGAGATCTCAAAACCAAGGCTGAATTTGTGTCTTCATGGTTCAACTATTCTGCTGATATATCACCTACATCAAAGTCAGGTCAGTTGACAGTTTGGAAGTAGTCCTGCACAAGGGCAGGGTCATGGACCAGATGGCATCCCAACCACATCATCCCAGAAATCAGGAGCAGGAAGCCATGCCCTGACCACTTCCCATTACTAAGTACATTGGAACAACCTGAGCAAATATCATACCCAGGTGAGATAGTGAAAGATCTCTACAGGGTGATGTGGCCAACACTCCTCTCTGTGCTTGTCTCTGAGTGTGGTATGCTGGGAGAGTGAATGAAGACATAAGAAATAGCTATTTATAAACTGTAACAACAGTGCTCATGCTAGTAATAAGATTTTAAAATCATTTAGCACACACTCTGCAAAGTTGTACCTCTATGAATTAATGCGGGTGCAGAAATATAAGACTTAAGCTAGGGTGTCAAATGATAATCTCTTGAGTGACATGTCACACAAAAGGTTCAAGAGCAGGTGGGATCTGAGCTGCACTGTCTTGACCAGGCAATAGTCATGGCACGCAGTGCAGAGAGACATAATCAAAGTCCAAGAAGAACCAAATTATTATCAAAATATTTATAAAGATGAGTGTCAAAATGCTAAAAGCAAAGACAGAACATGTATTCACACTTCACATTAGAATTTTGGCCTTTCTCCCATAGATAGTGTGAAGTCACGAATAAGACTGGTTAATCCCTTGGTATCGATTACTTATAGGAATAGGAGAGGTTTTTATTTGGATCTCATAGTGGAACAGAATCAACGAGCCCTTTTATGCTACCTTGAGCTGTGCCCCAGCAGTGAAGCAGGGTCTCGTGGCATGAGAGACCACTTCCTGCCACCCACATGGTCTTGTGATAGGCGGTGACTGGGAGCTCCCACCTGCCTCCCTCCATGGGACTCAGGCCATCCCCACCATCAATGCGTCATCCTCCTGACAGCTGTCTGGCTGTCACACCTCCTTTTTAGAGTTTGCCCTTTTAAATCTTCATGTTCTATGGCCCTGATGGTCTGCTTTGAGCTAAGACTCACAGAAGCTTCTAAGTGGTTCATTTGTTCCCAACCACCATGGCAGATTCTGTGCGTGTGTGTGAGTGCGCGTGCACGCGCACACGCACACACACACACACACACACACACACACACACACACACACAAGTTTATACCATCACAGGTAAAAGCCTGGATAAGAAGTGATATACACCTGGGACATAATCCAGGTCCTGTTACTTATTAGCTGTGTGATTTGGTGAAAAATCACCTCACTTTTCTCAGTCTCAGTTTCCTCAACTTTAAAAGAAATGATAAAAATTAATTTCAAGAGTTCCATGAAAGTCAATGGAATCATGGAAGAAAAATGTTGGAAAAGGTTCTGTAACACAATGAACTATGTATCCACTGATAATAGAAAGGGAGTGGATTTTGACCAATCACAGCTATTTTCTACTAGAGTTATATCTGACTTACAATGACCATGTTTTTCAACTGAGCTCTTTTGAAACTTTTCATACAACAATATCGGGGTAGAGGAACTAGAGAGAGGATTGGCCTTGCCTTGCACAGTAGAATGAGATTTGCTTCCCAAAGCTCTTGCAGGGGAAAAGAGAGTGAGCCCATGGATGAAAAATCAGAAAGAAGAGACATTGGGAGGGCCACACCTGGGGCACATGTGGAGGACCCTGTGGAAATGAGTCTCTGGCTCAAGCAGAGTGGAGGCACAGAAGGGCTTGGGATTTGATAGGAAACTCTAGTGTTACTTCTTTGTTCCTACATGGACACAGGGATCCTGAAGGGTTTTTTGAATTTGAACATTTTTAGATGTTAAGACTAGTATTGATTTGGTATGTAGCAGATGCTCATTCCCTTTCTAAAGGGCAGCATTATTTAAAAGTGAACAATTAAATGAAGGTAAACTAGACCTAAAAGTACTTATAAGGAGAAAGTACTCTCTCCAGAAGTATACAAAATAATTCTCCAGAGCCTGAGATGAGTTACACATGACACAGTAATATCTAAACTCAGGCCATGATGGGCAAGGATAGCCAATATCTGGAGAAATGTATGTGGATTTTTTAACTGTTGAAGCAATCATATATGCATATATAATATATACTTATATATATGCATGTGTTTGTATATATGTATATAATTAAATATATTATATAGACATAGACATCTATAGACACAGAATCCACAGCATCTATTATATTCAATATCAAATATCTTAAGGTCTATGACCTTCTCTAAAGTTCTAATGATTCCTATCTGTAATGGTTTCTCCTTGACTCTCATCTTCACTGAAATCCAAACACGTTCTCTCTCTACCATCTCCTACTCCAGAAATAATTACCCATGACCTTTAAGGTGATGATAATCTACTTTGAACTAGGGTTCACAGAAGAGTTTGAATATCTCTGAATATTCATAGGAAGCCACCTCAGGGGCTCCACAGTGTGTTCAGGATTGAAGCCTGCATTTTTTTTCCTATATCCCAGGCTCTGTGAAATATTTGTACAACTACAAATGTGCAACTTTGAAAACTTTTCCAATTTTTATATTGCTTCCCAAGAAGAACTGATACTTGGGTGCTACTATAAATGTGACTCTCCCTTCCCTACTCCTATGCTTTATTTCATATTTCCTTTGTGAGACAATGCAGTTCAAGTCCCACTTGCTCCATTATCCTTTTTGTGATGTATCTTGCAGATAAGGTTTTAATAAAACCCTTTAAAAGGACAACTTGTGCCCTGTTCTTATTCCCTATAAGCAGCTAGTACAAGGTTATTCCCAAATGGTGGTTAGAAAAACACTTTCATTACATTATCAATACTTTACAGTTTACAAATAGCTGTTCCTTCTGACTTAGGTTATCTTCCTAAGGGAACCACACTCTGAGGTACAGAGAAGTGTGGTGATCACATCACCTTGCAGAGATAGATCTGTGCCTCACTCACCAGAGCATGGCATTTGCTCAGGTTGTTCCAATGGGCTTAGTTATGGGGGTGTGGCCAGGATATCCATGCCTTGGCTCACAAGAAACCCAGCTTCTGATTCCTAAAATGATGGGGTGAAGCAGTAATCTAATTCCTATCTCTGCCTTGAGGGAAGACAGCAACCAAACTAGGAATCTGCTTGGACTAGGTGGCAAACATGCACTGTGGTTATAACCATAGCATTTGGACTGAGGTCTTTCACACATTTCCATTTAAAATGGACGTTAGACTGACCCTTTCAGCTTGCTTGCATGTTAGTTATCAATGGCTTAGAAATCATTTAAGAAATACTTTTGACTAGCAAAAGCTTTCTAAGGTGACCTATTTGTTCAAGAGGTCTATCTTTAAATCTTCATTCTTTCACCTCAAGAGACTGGGATGAGGGCCACTGCTAAGAGCTTATGTGAAATGATTCAGACTAAATTAACTAAAAAAATAGTAACTATTCAACATAGAAACCTGACAGACATCACCTAAACTAGTAAAGTTATACCACCAGGAATGGGAAAACTAGGGACCATGTAAAGATGGATGTCAGGTTGTAAGGACACAGCCTCACTGCTGTGGGTCTATGCACACATGCATAACCAAATCTAGGCAAGGAGAAACATCAGACAAAATAAATTAATAGACATTCTATGAAAACAAGTAACTCTAAAAGAATGCCATGGTCATGGAAGACAAAAAAATCCTGAAGGACTGTCACAGATGGGAGGAGACTAATGAACTATGGCAACTAATTGCAGTGTTGGATTCTGTGTTAGATTCTGAACCAAAAAAAATGAGTTTTGCTATGAAGAACGTTAGTGGCACAAGTGGCAAATTTGAACAAGGGCTGTAGATACTAAGGCCTCAGGGAACTAGGGTTGAGCACAGAGCAGGAGAAATATGATGCAGGGATAGAAATCAGCCAAAAAGGCAAGAACAAATGCAGAGTCTAGTTTTATTGCTTCACATCAAGCTGGCATGTGCCCACAGGTAAGCTGTGGAGGGGCTGTGCTCTGGGGTTCCCAGGACAGCCCCGCATATAGTATATAGGGCAGGGGTTTTTGAAATGGTTTGTGAGGGGAGGTTTGGGCTCCTGGACACCAGGGCACAGGGATCCTCTGCACCAGGTCTGCAATCCACACCAAGGCCTCTCAGCAGTAGGGCAGGCCCAGCAGGAGGAGCTGGAGGAGGAGGAAGTAGGTGGCCAGTTGCTGCCCCTGAGTCAGCTCTGCTTGGCTGAGGGTCCACTTCAGCAGCAGCCTCCAGAGGACTGACCACTGCCTCCTCCACAACAGCTGGAGCCCCCTCCACAGCAGCCTCCAGAGGACTGACCACTGCTCCCTCCACAGCAGCTGGAGCCTCCTCTGCAGCAGCTGGAGCCCCCCGAGGGCTGGGGGCAGCACCCAGAGCTTCCATGTCTGAGGCGGAGAAACCTGCGGTGCCTGTGGTGGCTCAGGCAGCAGCCACCACCCCCAGAGCTGTGGCCACAGCAGCCCCCAGAGCTGACACCGCAGCAGGAAGAGACTGGCGGGCACTTGGGGGGACACTTAGGGGGACATTTTGGGGTAGGGCACTTGGGAGAGCACTTGGGTGTGCACTTGGGAGGAGGCTGGCACTGCTGCTGGTTCTGCTGGCAGGACATCTTGGTGAGCAGGCGTTCAGGAGCTGAGGGAGAGTCAGACAGCATGTCAGCCCCACACATAGAGACCACCCGTTACTCCCTGTTTCTTCTTATTCTTTCACTATAATTTCTAGCCTCCTTATTTTGATAATTTGCTTAATATAGTCTGAGATAACTAAACACTACACGTTTTACTATCTCTCATCCAAGTACTAACCAGGCCAGACCCTGGTTAGCTTCCCAGACCAGATGAGATCGGGCGCGTTCAGAGTGGTATGCCATAAACTGTTTTACTATTTCTAATAGTTACTCAAATGATCTCACATTGTCTCTTCTGAATGTAGTGTGCTTATGAAGCATTTTAACTCATGATCAGCACACTGAGGCAAAAAAAAAAATGTTAGAAATATTTTTTCAAAATCAAACTATTATGTAGAGATATTCTACTGCAATTATAGCACAAAAATCATGGACAGTCTGACCAGGCAGTGGAACAGTGGATAGAACATTGGGCTGGGACACAGAGGACCCAGGTTCAAAACCCCGAGGTCACTAGCTTGAGCACGGACTCATCTGGCTTGAGCACTGGCTCACTAGCTTGAGCGCCGGGTTGCTGGCTTGAGCGTGGGATCATAGGCATGACCCCCATGGTCACTGGTTTAAGCCCACAGGTCACTGGCTTGAAGCCCAAGCTCACTGACTTAAGCAAGGGGTCACTCACTCTGCTGCCGCCACCCCCAGTCAAGGCACATATGAGAAAACAATCAATGAACAACTAAGGTGCCGCAATGAAGAACTGATGCTTCTCATCTCTCTCTTCCTGTCTGTCTGTCCTTAGCTGTTCCTCTCTCTGACTCTCTGTGTCTTTATCTCCCCCCCCCAAAGAAAAAGAATCATGGACATAATCTAACAAGCAATTTAGAAATAGAATAATTTCTTTAGGGAAAACAGTCATTCTGTTTGGTGAATTTCTTAGATATCCTTGTCCTGCAGGGCATAGGGGTTCACAATAGCCAAGGATGTCGGAGATGGCCTGAGAGAGCTAGCTGAGGAAAAACACTGTTTAATGTAAGCTTGCACCCAGGCTCCTCACCCAATACAGTGCTCTGGCCTTCTCAGCAGACGACCCCCCCAAATTCAACCTGCAGCACCAAGATCTGGGTTGTAGCTATTTAAATAAGTGGAATTAAAACAAGTCAGTCAGATAGGATTTCCCCTGTACTGACTGAGAACCACTGTTTCATCTCAACTTTTCTTGGATGGAGAGTTATGTTTGAAAAGATAAACTTTCCTTTTGATCACAGTTATAAGTCATTATGATGGTCAGTGTTGTAAAGTGTTTGGACAAGAGTCCCAACAACAACAGATCAATTTGGTTTCTCTAAACAACTAAGTCACAATGCATGTTCCCACCTTGTCCCCATTGTCTCTTCCCTCAGTATTTGTTTTGTTAGCACAAGTAAAACGGTCTGTCACCACCTCAGGAGGGAGTGGATGGTGGTGCTCTGTCCCCAAGGCCCTTTTATGCTGACCTTGGTCAGTGTATCAGCATGTGTGAGAGATCCTGAGCATGAAAAGACCACTTCCTGCCACCCACAAGGTCCTGTGACAGATGATGACTAGCAGCTCCTCCCTTTGTCCCTCCACAGGACTTGGGGCAGGTGCTCCAGGCTAGGAATAAGGCTGCTTAGAAATGGGGTTGGGTGGGAAATTTTTTACCACCACTCCCATCTTGTCCTCCGTGGGGATGCCTGTCTTGAATGCTCTCTCCTCTCATGTTTGGAAGCCCTGCCCCACAACAATACCTTTCTTGTCTCCCAAATGTTAGTTTTATGACTGCTTACAACCTGGTTTAAACAAGGTTTCTAAAGGATTCCTATGCTGGTAACCATGACACAATATATATTACTGTATATAAGGTTTCAATTCTGTAGAAATGGTATTATACTTGAGGTACTCATATGTAATTTATTCTTTTATTAAGCTTTATTTTGTTGTGAGTTATTCAAGTTAATCTGTGTAGTTATAGTTTATTCACTTTTACAACTATATAGTGCTTGTCTAATGAGCATAACATGATTTTGTTAGCCTGTCTCTTTGAATGGACTTTGGGATTATTTACACTATCTGCTATATAAATAATGTAGCCATGTAAATTTCTATGTGTCTCTTTGTATATGTTAAAGAGACTCTTTAAATTCAGTACCTATAAGTGAAAATGTTGAAATTTAGATCATGTTCTTCTTTCCACAATAGTCTATCCAATTTCTATTTCTACCTGAGATATATAAGAATCACTTTTCTGCACATTGTTTTTAATTTAAATCATTGCCATTTGATACATGTGAATCGGTAATCATTGTAGTTTTAATATGGGTTTACTGTTTAGTAATAGTTATCATGAGTATCTTCATATATATTCTGTTTTTATTTATAAATTATTTTCTATTGGTTGTCTTTGTTTATTAAAATATGTAAGTGTTCTTTACATATTCTGGTTATTAATGTACTATTATTAAATGAATTGTGACTGTTTCCAATACATTTTCTTGTTTGCTCTTAAATGGTGTCATTTGATGAAATGTGTTTTATTTTTAAGATAGCTACATTCCTGCAACATTATGTTGTTTGTATTTTTTTTGTGATTTGTAAGAAACCTCAACCATCCCGAGCCTTGTGGTTCTTAATCTTTTTTGAGGTACTGAACCCACCAGTTTCATATGTGCATTCACTGAACCCTTCTTTAGTGATAAATAAAATATGGGTTTTTTTCCAAATTCAAGACATAGGTATATGTTTTTTTACTGGTGCACAAAATGAGCCGTGCATAAACATCACCTTGCTCAAAGAACAAAACCAACAAAGTGCATAAACTCATAACAAATTACGATATTATTTTATTCTGGCCTCTGCGGCAGAGGCTTCTCCGAACCCCTGAGACTGACTCATCGAACCCCTAGGGTTCGATAGAACCCAGGTTAAAAACTACTGCCTTAGAAATTGTCCTTTTCTGTTCTTTTTAAGTTGTAAAAATGTTTTTTTTAATTAGGTTTGGTATTCAACCCAGAAAGAGATTTTCATACATTTCATATTTATTTTAACATTTTTTCCAAGTGAATAATCAGATGTCTACTTTTCAAAATCAAATATTTTACTTTTTCTACCAGTCTGAATACCACCTCGGTCTTAACTGACTTTCCACACTTGTGTAGAACTGTAATTGGACTGATAATTATTTTCACTGCTAAGATGTCTATCCTTATGAGAATATCCTGCTTCCTTATTTACTATAAGTATATAATCAATTTTGATATCTATATACACAGGTTTCATAATTTTCTCTTCTTAAAATTGTCTTCATGATTAATAGACCTTTATTTTTTCATATAAACTTTAAAATCAGCTTGTCATTTACCACAAATTAAGAAAATCAAAACAAAAAAGTGACATAAAAATTTTGTTGACAATTTTATTTAATATATGTATACATTAATTTGGGAAGAAATGCTAAATTTTATAATTTACCATTTGATTCATCCATGAATATGCTATATGTCTATTTAACTTTGTATTCTGTAATGCCTTTTAATAGTCTTTCAATTTTATCAAAATACTTAACATTAAAGTGATATTATACACATTAAATATATTTTTTATTTAAAATTGCTATAATTATATTTTTCTAATATATTGCTGGTCAATAAAAATCTAATTTATTCTGTATTCAGATTTTGTATCTTGCAACTTTTCTAATTCTTATTTTTCTAATTGTTTTGTAGTAATCATTCTTAGCATATAATTTTCTTTATTAATATTTTCTTCTTAGGTTTCATTCTTAGAAATTCAATTGCTATATAAAAGAGTATGTTAAGTTTAAATTTTAACTTCTAGACACAATAATTGCTTGTTGAATAACAATTCATCAAATTTCCATCCTAATTGTTATGCCAATTTATATTTACAATAACACATTTCTGATCACCTTCAGCAAAACCGAGTTTTGCTATTCATTTTAAGACTGTTTCAATTCAATATAAAAGAATTAATTTGATAGATCTCATCCCTGTAAAGTCATCCTTGTTTTATATCTAGTTCTTTGGTTATTTACATATATACAAACATGAAACAAAATATTTCAAATTTTATCTATCATTTGTATTTCTTCCTTAGCTATATGTTCATGTGCTTTGCACATTAGTTTATAGGTAGGGTTGTTTATTTTTTATACAATTGTAAGAACTCACTGTTTATTATAAATTTTAATTCTATTACTGATTTAAGTATTTTATTTTTCCTCAGCTTGTTATTTCTTTTAATCTTTTCAAATGGTACTTTCTACCATCAAGGTATATTTTTCAACATGGTCAAATTTATCAACATTTTTCCCATGCTTAAAAATTTACCCAGCTAATTATAAAGAAATAACTAGGAACATATTCTTGCAATTTTGGAGTTAATTTACTGTTGCTATTATAATAGAGATTTTAGTGCTGGCTCTGGAGCATAGAGTAGCAGTTGCTGATTTTGAGTTAATTCTCACAAGGTCTCAGCATTCTTTCCTCCTATGTTTTGAGATTATGAGGTCCTGATTAACATAAAAAAACATTCTCTTACAGAAAATCGATTCTTTGCTAATGCACTTTGTTTAAATGGGACCCAAACTGTTGAGCTCTAACACCAGTCCTCAGGCTATTTGTTACATCATGCTACCATGCTGTCACTTCCTAAACCCAAGTCAAATTAATTGATGGTTGGTAATGTCCTTTGTGGTGACAGAGGTGTGAACAGAAAAGCTTCTAAGACTCATTATCTTTGGAATGGATTAACTGGGCTCCTGAATCAGAACTACCTGTGAGAGCAAAGTAATCAATATTTGACTACACTCTCATTAAATACACTCTGTGAAACCATATGATCTACACCCAGACTGTTCAGTGGCAGATTTTTGCAGGGTGATAAGGCTAGTGCATTGTAATGTGACTATCTCAGAGTGAGAATAGTGATGATGGTGGCTTAAGTCATCATCAAGGCAAAGTTAATGCTAATATTAATAAATAGGTTTTTTAATTGATTATATATTGAATGCATAACCCCGAATGAGGAGCTGCTAGTGGATAGAGAACATAAGACTCAAGTTACAAATTCAAGAATAGTTCATTATAAATATATTTGAGACAACAAACTCATAAAGGATATCACAAGTTTTATTTGAATAGCACTATTTTAGACTTGCAAAGATCATGGAATAAAGCTAAGAAGTTTGAGAGGAAAGAGCAAACTCAAATTAGAGAACATAGTTCATTTAAGCTTAAGAAAAACATTTCAAGAGGGCGGTAACAAGGTCTAAACTAAAGATGTAGCAATGAGTCATGTTGCATAGGCCTCAAGTATCAGTCAGTAGAAACTGGAGCTCATCACAGACCCAGTGGGGACTCCAAAATGAAGCTTGCTTGATGATCTGAGGCAATTATTCCTGAGGATGAGGGTTGGAATCCAATGAGTACCAGAACTTAGTAAGGAATTAAAACCCAATATAAATTAAAAAAAAAGGAAGAAATAGGCAAATGAGAGGCAGAAAAATTTAGGGTAAGTTGGATACGAGGTAAGACCAGATGCTGAGAGAAGCATGGTAAGATATGTATGTATATATGTGTATATGTGAGTATAATTAGACTCTATGATATTCTCTGTGATCTCTAAGTAGAAGTATACACAAGTACACACACACACACACACACACACACACACACATCTCAATGGCATACTAGTAGGGTTCATATGGCACAAAGTATGAACCTAGATATTATGAAATCAACATCCATTCAGGCTCCAGGGAATTCAAGCCAGGATGCAAGTAGACACTCTTCATAAGGTCATCTCTAGCTCTAATTCTCCTTCATCTGATAATTTAGTTTAGTTGTTTAATAACCTTGCAACGTATAGGCGACTATTGTTATCTGAACTTCTCTTAATCTACCAACCCTGCCCTTCCCTTAATCTCCTAAAAATAGAAAATTCCAATATTGCTTTCAACAAAAGCCTGTGTTCATATAGATAACTAAATTGAGGTTAGGAGTTAAGAGGTTTATGAAACAGAGAAAAAAAAAAATCCTATGAGGTATTAGACAGTGCTGTTCCTAAACATCCTCCAACCTCCACTCCACCAGGGCTGTCTGTTCCTCAGCAGGTTTACACTGAGCAGGGTCCAGGGGTCAATCTCCTGATCTCCTCACTACCTTTCCTCCTGCCCACCTGTGAGCTTCACCTCAACTCTCCGGTGTGACCCCTGGAAAATCTGAATTCTCACTTTAATTATCAGATCAAGCCATCTCTCTCCTCTATAACACTTCATACCTGGTTCACATTTTCTTATTAAAAACCTAGCAATAAAACAAGAGGCTCTTGATTTTCTAACCAGATTAACTCTTCTTAGAGAGCAGCTATAATTTTTTTTTCTTTTTAGTGAATGCGTTGGCATTTTTACTTTTGTATTATTTATTTATTTATTTATTTATTTATTTTACAGAGACAGAGAAAGAGTCAGAGAGAGGGATAGACAGACAGGAACGGAGAGAGATGAGAAGCATCATCAGTTTCTTGTTGTGACACCTTAGTTGTTCATTGATTGCTTTCTCATATGTGCCTTGACCGCGGGCTTACAGCAGATGGAGTAACCCCTTGCTTGAGCCAGCGACCTTGGGTTCAAGCTGGTGAGCCTTGCTCAAACCAGATGAGCCTGTGCTCAAGCTGGCAACCTCAAGGTCTCCAACCTGGATCCTCCGCATCCCAGTCTGACGCTCTATCCACTGTGCCACCACCTAGTCAGGCTGTGTTGGCATTTTTAAAGAAAATATAGCATGCTATAACTCTCTGCCAGAGATATTCTTTGTGTTAGCTCAGTGACTCTCACACATCCCTTAAGCATTATTTTGATATTATCTCTATTGTAGATCAATAAAATGAGAACGAGAAAGGTGTGTAGAATTTTTCACAAGATCACAGAGCTAATAGATATCAATACAATATCTCCCTCTTAGGTCTCTTTAATCAAGGCCTTAATGGCTACAATACAGATACATATGCACATACACATGTACGTGTACATGCATATACACTCACATATAAGATAATAAAAAGTTCTATGCAACTTGGTTTGAACCAGATTGCCCAGAGCCATTGAATTAAAATTTGAGAGTCAAGAAAGGAGACACTGGGAACTCAAGCTCTAAAACTAAGCAAGGCAGTAACCTCCAGGAGAGTGAGGTAAGGAATAAGTATAGGAATTTTTCTACCTTGTTTTCAGTTTGTACTTTTTCTTTCTTTTATTTATATTTTCTTTTTCATATGATTTTATTGTTTTTTAATTTATTTTTCAGTTATGGTTGAAATATAATATTATATTACTATAGTTTCAGGTGTATGATATAGTGATTAGACATTTATATAATTTAAGAAGTGATCACTCCAATAAGTCTAGTACCCATCAGACACCATCCATAGCTATTACAATACTATTGATACCTCTGCTGTATTTTACTTCCCCTATGCTGTATCTGTACTATTTTTATGACTGCTGATTTGTTCTTCTCAATCCCTTCACCTTTTTAACCCATTCTCCCAAACCCTCTTCAAACTGGAAATTCTGTGTGTCTTTGGTTTCTTTCTGTTTTGTTTATTCATTTATTCTGATTTTTAGATTCCACATATAAATGAAACTATATGATATTTGTCTTTGTCTGACTTATTTCATATAGAATAATAACCTCTAGGTTCATCAACATTGTTGCAAATGGCAAAATTTCATTCTTTTGTGGCTGAGTAATATTCCATTCTCTATCTGTCCCACATATTCTTTATCCACCTGTCTGTTGATGGACACTTAGGTTATTTCTATATCTTGGCTACTGTAAATAGTGTTGTAGTGAACATAGGGTGCATATATATTTTTGAATTAGTGTTTTGGATTTCTTATGATAAATACCCAGAAGTGGAATTGTTGGGTCATTTGTAGTCCAGAAGCAGCTGCCCTGGGTCCTCTAGGGGGAGCCAAGGAAAGAACTGCCAGTCATCACCTGGTCACAGGTCACAGGACCCATGTGGGTGGCAGTAGGCAGTCCTCTCATGCCCAGACACTGTCTCACTTGCTGAGACAGAGCCCAAGGCCAGCATAAAAGGGCCTTGGGGACAGAGCACCTCCATCCACTCCCTCCCAAGGTGGTGACGAACCCTGTGTTGCTTGTGTACCCGGTAAGTGTCCACAGAGGGATAGTCAGACCATAGCAGGTGGGCAGGTGAAGCTGTGTCCGGGCATAGTGGAAGCCATGTAGATAGAGGGGGAGAGACCTAAGGAAGACTGAGGGAGGATGGGCATGGTGGGAGAGGGCCAATGGGGACCCTGGAGGAGAAGTGAATGGCTGTGTCTTTGTGCTGGACCAAATTGAGATCTAGTTGGCTGTGCACTCAGGTCAGAAAAATTGAAGACTTACCATCAGACTCTAGTAGAACATCTTTCAGGTGGAGACTTCACCTCTGAGAGTAAGATCAAGACCCTCCTCACAAGAATGCTGGGGATAGTAGTTTTCAACCAATAAATAAAGAGCTAATCTGAGGATCCTTTGGGGATTTATAAAACCCACGTATCCATGGATCTGAAATGGAATTGAGAGTAAGAAGTCAGGCACACCTGAAGAGCATTATGCTAAGTGAAATAAGCCGTTCAGAGGAAGACAAGTAGCATATGATTTCACTCATATGTGGAGTCTAATTAACAAAATGAACTAACAAGCAAAATAGAGACAGAGTCATACATAGAGAGCAGGGTGACAGTGTTGCAGTTGGGGGCTGGGTTGGAGATAGATGGAGGAATTGACCAAAAAAGAAAAATTGCACAGACATGGACAACTGTGTGGTGATTGCCAGGGGCAGAGGAGGTATGGAGGGTTGTAGAAGATTATAAAGGGGATAAATGGTGATGGACAGAGACTTGACTTGGAGTGACAAACACAATACAGTGCACACATGATGTGTTGTAGAATTGTGCACCTGAACCTGTATAATTTTGTTAACCAGTGTCATCCCAATAAATTCAATAAAGGGGGGTGGTCAGGTACAATAAGGTGAGAATCATTGTGCCAAGATTCTTGGCCAAGGTTGAAAAGGGCAGGACATTAGACTGGAGCCAGGGTGTCGAGGTCAAAGCCAGGGTGTCCACACAGAAATACTGCTCTTCATCTTTTTCAGTAATAACCAGTTTGCTGCCTCACTGACCATTTATAATCTGTACGCCTGTCTGTACAGAACAAAACTCCATAGGAAGGTGCAATCATTAACTTTCTTTTCTCAAGAGAATATTTCTATTCTGAGTCGGTTTCTAAACTGCAGCCTTTCATGGTTTTGGTTGAAACAATAGAAAAATTGTCTTCTTCGCTTACTAGGTATTTAATTGTGGCAGGTTGTTTCTTGGTGTTTTTTTCCTCACTTTCCATCTTTGTATAAATATATATTAATCCCTGCCTATCTGATATAGAAATTGGAAGACTCAAAAGAGAAACTGGGAGAGTGTTTGCCTATTAGAAGTAACAAAACGTTCAGTGTTTAATTATCAAAGATTCCATTTAAACAGTTCAAAATGAAGGGGCTAGAAGTGATGCTGATAGAACAAGAAGGGACAGGAAGGGACATGGGTGGCCTGTGCATGGTGCTGACTTGCTCTCTGACTCTCCCTCAGCTCCTGAACGCCTGCTCACCAAGATGTCCTGCCAGCAGAACCAGCAGCAGTGCCAGCCCCCTCCCAAGTGCCCGCCCAAATGCACACCCAAGTGCCCTCCCAAGTGCCCCACCCAAAAATGCCCCCCTAAGTGTCCCCCCAAGTGTCCTCCAGTCTCTTCCTGCTGCAGTGTCAGCTCTGGGGGCTGCTGTGGCCACAGCTCTGGGGGTGGTGGCTGCTGCAGTTCCGGGGGTGGTGGCTGCTGCCTGAGCCACCACAGGCACCACAGGTCTTTTCACCGCAGACACCGAAGCTCTGAGTGCTGCCCCCAGCCCTCAGGGGGCTCCAGCTGCTGTGGAGGGAGCAGTGGTCAGTCCTCTGGAGGCTGCTGTGGAGGGGGCTCCAGCTGCTGTGGAGGAGGCAGTGGTCAGTCCTCTGGAGGCTGCTGCTGAAGTGGACCCTCAGCCAAGCAGAGCTGACTCAGGGGCAGCAACTGGCCACCTACTTCCTCCTCCTCCAACTCCTCTTGCTGGGCCTGCCCTACTGCTGAGAGGCCTTGGTGCGGATTGCAGACCTGGTGCAGAGGATCCCTGTGCCCTGGTGTCCAGAAGCCCAAACCTCCCCCCACAAACCATTTCAAAAACCCCTGCCCTATATACTATATGCGGGGCTGTCCTGGGAACCCCAGAGCACAGCCCCTCCCAGCTTACCTGTGGGCACATGTCAGCTTGATGTGAAGCAATAAAACTAGACTCTGCATTTGTTCTTGCCTTTTTGTCTGATTTCTATCCCTGCATCATATTTCTCCTGCTCTGTGCTCAACCCTAGTTCCCTGAGGCCTCAGTATCTACAGCCCTTGTTCAAATTTGCCACTTGTGCCACTAACGTTCTTCATAGCAAAACAAATTTTCATTGGTTCAGAATCCAACACAGGATCCAACACTGAAATTAGTTGCCATAGTTCATTAGTCTCCTCCCATCTGTGACAGTCCTTCAGGCTTTCTTTGTCTTGCATAACCTAGACATTTTCTAACAGTCCTTTGTTTTTGTATAAGTCCCTCAATTTATTTTGTCTGATGTTTCTTCTTGCCTACATTCAGTTATGCAGGTGCGCACGGACCCACAGAGGTGCTATTTTTAGAACCTGATATCATCTCTCACATAATGTCAAATTGTCTTATTCCTGGGATCCTGAATATTACAATAGGAACTTTTGGGAAGATCCTGATAAAGCTGGGATGCTAAAATTCTAAATTCTGCCAATTCTTTTTTTTTTTTTTGCCAGTAGAGGTAGCCTTTACATCCCTCTCTGAGGAGGTTAACCCTGCATTGCCTGAGGAAACTGTAATGACTTTTCCTGAAGTATTTGCCTTATGTGACATAGCTGGTTCTCTTCAGTACCCACATCTACCATCTCTCCTTGCTTCTAGACATATAACTGCAGTCAAGTCTCAGTATATCCCAAAAGGTGAGGTGTAAAGTGTTGTCTACAAACAGATGTGTTATACTGTAAAAGAACTACGTGACTTTTCCCCAATTTATACAGAGAGAGACCCAGAGAACACATGTGGAATGAATACTAAGTGTGTGGTATTATTGTGGGTGTGTGGTATTATTATGGAAGAGACATAAAATTGTATCAGGCTAAGTTTATTGAGTAGGTTCACTAAGCAGATATTCCAAACTTAATGTTATAGCTTGGGGTTCAGACAGAGCTCTAACAGTTTGATTGGTTGGCTGAAACTTGGACCAAAGATGACTAAATGAAGATGACATATCAGAATTGCCTTGGTGTACTAGAGGCAAAGACCCAAAGGCTTAGGATTATTGAAACTTTGAGTGGAGATATCATTTAAGATCTGCTCATCTAAACTTGGAACGATCCAGAGGACTCATCTTTCACCATGACCATGAAAAAGATATTTGTGAGAGGAGCCCCAACATCCTTATAAAGCTCTGTGATGGTTCTTTGCTGCAGGTCAGAAATTATATTGAGACCTGCTGTCCCAGAATTGGGAAACCTAATACAATAGGGATAATTGGATCCCAGGGTGGTAGCGCACAAGTGATAATACTGACTCACCAAAGGCATAGTGGGTGTGGTTACTGCAATGGACAGCAGAGTCAAAGCACTAATTAGGGTATTCTGAAACTGAGAGAGGTATGGTCCTGGCTAGTTGATCATGGTGTCTCTAGGAGTGAAATAAATGGCAAATCTACTAAGTTCTTACTTGATATGTATAAGTGGAAAAGTTCTAAGTCAAGAGAACAAAACAATCATAAAAGTAGAGGATTGCAGTCCTTCATTCTAGTGCCAGACTTGAGTCAGTTTATAGACCCAGCATTCCTTGAGAGAAGGGGAGGCCAGGTCCCCTTGAGGAAGGACACTGGTACACTTCCCAAAGTTACACTGTTAATTCTGCCCTCCCAACCTTTTCCAAAGGGATCTGCAGGCTTTTACCAGGGTAACAGTGCACTGGGGAAATGGAAATAATCAGACTTTTGGGAATAACTGGGTCTGAACTGACACTGATTTCAGAAGACTCAAGACATAATTTTGGTCCACTGTAATCCCAATTTGGTCAGATAGGGACTTATGGAGGTCAGGTACTCAATGAAGTTCAGGTCCATATCACAGTGGGCCCCATAGATATCACCCCACCCTGTGGTTATTTCCCCAGGTCTGGAATGCAAAATTGTAACAGACATACTTAGCGACTAGAAGAATTCTCACACTGTTTCTCTGACCTGTGAAAAGCGAATTATGATGGCGCAAGAGATCTAATGGAAGCCATGAGTACCGCTTCAACCTAGAAACAATAAAACAAAATCATAACCACATTCCAGGAGTGTTACTATGAAGGACTTAAGGATGCAAAGGTGATGATTCCCTTTTCTACTCACCTGTTTGGCTCATGCAGAAAACGGATGGATCTTGAAGAATGATAGCAAGTTCTTATAAGCCAGACCAGGTGGTGAGTCTACATACAGGTGCTGGACAAGATGTGGTTTCATTGCTTGAGTTAGTTAACACATCCCCTGGTAACTGATATGAAACTATTGACCTGGTAAACGTGTTTTTTCTCCAAACCTCTTAGTAAAAACCACAAGAAGCAGAGTCTGTTTTCAGCTAGCAAGTCCAGCAATACAGGTTCACTGTCCTTCCTCAGGAGTCTATCACCTTCCAGCTTATGTTTTAATTTAGTTCTCAGACATCTTGATTGTCTTTCCTTTCCAGAAGACCTTTCAATGATAATATGCTGATTGGACATAGCAAGAAGTAGCAACTACACGAAATTTATTGGTAAGACATTTGTATGCCAGAGAATGGGAAATAACTCTGAAAAAATCAGGGGCCTTCTACCTCAGTGATATTTCTAGGGGTCCAGTGGTGTGGAGCACATTAAGATAGCCCTTTTAATATGAAGAAGTTGTTAACATTTGGCCGAGTCATGGAATTCAAATAATTTAACCACCGGTTCTCTGCCCTAATGACCATTTTAAGTAAAAAAAAAAAAAAAAAAAAAAAAACTATATACCTAAAGGTAGTTTATTATTTCATGCTTTTAAAGCAATAAAAGAGGTACTCAAAACTACACTGTTATAAAAATAGTTTTGAAATATTAATGAAAAAATATTAAATAATACCTGACAAAAAACAATAAAACTGTCATTTAAGTTATTTCCAGTGACAGCTTGTCACCCCCTGGTTGTTTGGCACTTTTTCTCTTTATGTTATATGATTGTTTACTGAAGCAACAAACATGAGGGAATTAAAATGTAGTATTTCATCAATAGTATAAGGAGTTTCATGAAATGAATAAATAAATATTACAAGCATGGTTTCATCAATTTTTTTTCACCTATGGATGGAATGAACATTACTATGGGCGATTAGAATATGCTGTTGCACAGATGAATGTTAAAAAAGAGTAAGGAAAGTAAATTTGTGATTTCCACATTGGGCGACTACCCAGGTGCCCACCTTAGAGAGAACTCTGATTACAAGTGTCATTTTAACAACCGGTTTGCCAAACTCAACAAAAAATTAGATATCGGTACTGTCGAGCAGGTGCGAACCGACTGCATCCTACCACTGATCTGGCCGCTCCAACATGCAAAAATTAAGCACAACACCTAGTGGGCCTCTTCGGTTTTTGGAGGTAACATGTTCTTCACCTGGGTATGTTATTCTGGCCCATTTGCTAAGGGAGCCAAAATAATCTTCTAGTTTTGAATGAGGTTCAGAACAGGAACAGTTTCTTGCAATATATTCAGGCTGCCGTGTAAGCTGCTCTGTCACTTGGGCATCTGATCCAGTAGGTCCAGTGGTACTTGAAGTGTCAGGGGCAGACAAGGATGCTGTTTAGAGAATTTGGAAGGCCCCTATAAGTGAATCATGATATATATTTTTAGAATTTTAGAGCAAAGTCCTTTAATCCTCTGTGGATAACTACTTTTCTCTTGAGAAACAGCTTGTTGCTTGCTAATGGTAGAAACTAAACATAAACATGGATAAGAGTTACCTTGCAAGCTGAGCTACTAGTCTTCATGAGCTGGACATTGTCTGACCCACCAAGCCATGAAGAGTGCATAGCAACACTCTATTGTCAAATGGAAGTGATACATATGAGATCAGGCTTGAGCAAGTCCTGAAGACACAGTAGGTTAATGAAGAAGTGATCCAAATGTCCATAGTACCTCCTGCTACATTACCTTGTCTCTCCCAGCCTTCACCTACATCCTCAAGGGAATTCCGTATAATCAGCTGAAAAAAGGAAGAGAAAACTCCAGCCTGGTCTACAGATGGTTGTGCACAATATGCAGGCACCATTTGAAAGTTGACAGCTGTAGCACTATAGCCACTTTCTGAGACATCACTGAAAGACAATGGTGAAAAGAAATTCTCAGAGTGGGAAAAACATTTAAACAGTGTACCTTTATTTTGCTTGGAAGGAGAAATGGCCAGACATGCAATTATATGCTGATCCACGGGTTCTGGACAATGGTTTGGCTGTATGACCACGGACTTAGAAAAAACAATGATTAGAAGATTGGTGACAAGGAAATATGGGGAAACAATATGTAGATAGATCTCTCAAATGGACAAAAATGGTAAAGAAAATTGTGTCTCATGTGACTGTTCACTAAACAATGACCTCAGTAGAAGATTTTAATAATCAAAAGGATGATGACTTGATCCAATAATCAATAGTATGACCTATTCTCTGGGTAACAGCCTCTTTTACCAGTCACTCTTGTCAATGCCCAGTGAGCTCATGGTCAAAGTGGTCATGGTGACTAGGATGGAGGTTATGCATAAGCTTAGCAACACTGAGTTCACTCACCAAGGCTGATCTGTATACAGCAAAAGCTGAGAGTCCAATATGCCAGTAGTAAAGACCAATACTGAGTTCTCAATATAGCACAATTACCCGAGGTGATCAGCTAACTACCTGGTGTCAGATTGATTATATTAGACTACGTCCATCATGGAAGAGGCAGTGTTTTGTTTTCACTGGAATAGAGACTTTTCACATGGATTTGCTTTCTCTTCAAGCAACACTTCTTCTAAAGCACTCATCTATGGACTTACAGATGCCTTGTCCATCCTAATATGGTATTCCTCACAGCATTGTTTCTGTGATAGGTAATTCTCTGTCAACTTTACTAGCCCAGAGAAAACATTTCTGAGTATGTTTGCCAGGGTGTTTCCAGATGAGATTAATATTTGAATTGGTGAACTCAGAAAAATAGTTTACTCTTCCCAATGTGGGTGAACATCATCTAATCTTCTGAGGACCTGAAGAGAACAAAAGGTAGAAGAAGGAGAAATTTGGTCCTTTTTAATTCCTATATGATTGCTTGAGTCAGAACACCGATTTTCTCTTGTGCTTGGTTCTCCTGGTTCTCAGGCCTTCAGACATAAACTAGAATCTATACCACTGATTCCTTGATTCTTAAGCCTTTAGAGTTGGACTAAATTATACCACCAGATTTCTTTTTTTTTTTTACAGGGACAGAGAGAGGGATAGACAGGGACAGACAGACAGGAATGGAGAGAGATGAGAAGCGTCAATCATCAGTTTTTCGTTTTGACACCTTAGTTGTTCATTGATTGCTTTCTCATATGTTCCTTGACCGCAGGCCTTCAGCAGACCAAGCAACCCCATGCTGGAGCCAGTGACCTTGGGTCCAAGCTGGTGATCTTTTGCTCAAGCCAGATGTGCCCACACTCAAGCTGGCGACCGTGAGGTTTCGAACCTGGGTCCTCCGCGTCCCAGTACAATGCTCTATTCACTGCACCACCACCTGGTCAGGCACCACCAGATTTCCTGAGTCTTCAAGTTACAGATAGAAGAGCATGGGACTTCTCAGGCTTCTTAATTTTATGAGCCAATTCCTTACAGATGATAGACAGATGACAGATAGATAGATTATAGATAGATTAGATAGATAGACAGATGATGATAGATAGATAGATAGATAGATAGATAGATAGATAGATAGATAGATAGATAGATATTCCTCTGAAGAACACTTATTAAAAAGCAAATAAAGTATGGTAATGGACCATAGTCATGAAATTTACTTTCTTACCAAGTTCCCCATCATCTTCAAGCAGCTGGCTTGATAATACAGTGGAATGGTCTTTAAAAGACCTAGTTACAGCATCAGCTAGGTGGTAACAACCTTGCAAGACTGGGGAAAAGCTCTTCAGAAGGCTGTATATACTCTACAGCAGCATTCAATATATGGTTCTGTTTCTTTTATAGCCAGAAAACATAGGTTCAGGAATCAAAAGGTGAAGTGGGAGAGACATCACTCTCTATTACCCTTAGAGATCTGCTAGCAAAATACTTGACTCATCCCTGTGACCTTATGCTCTGCTAGTCTAAAGGTCTTAGTGCCAAAGGGAGGAGTGCTTCCACCAGGTGACATGATTCCGTTAAACTGGAAGTTAAGACTGACTCCAGGCCACTGTAGCCTCCTCAACAGGCCACTTTGCCAGAATCAACAAGCTAAAAAGGAAATTACTGTGCTTGATAGAGTAATTGACCTTGATGACTAAGGAAAAATTACACTGCTATTTTACAATGTATGTAAAAAAGAATATGTGTGAAATATAGGAGATCCTTTAGTGTGTCCCTTAGTATCATCACGTCCTGTGATTAAAACCAGTGAAAAACTACAACAACTCAGTTCTAATACTAATAGTCCAGAACCTTCAGGAATGAATACTGGGTCACCCCACCAGGTTAAAAAAACCACAACCAGGACTGTAATTAATATAAGTATCCCTATCTTGTTTTATTATAGATCTGTGTGTATTTATATCTCAAGTATCCTTGGGGTTTTCCTCATTCTTATTCCCTTATTATATAACATAAGCTGTATTGGCTGATGTATTGCTGAATTTTACTTTACAGTATTTAAGTTACAGGATATCGAGAATAAGAGAAGCATTACTCAAGGAATTTGCACCCTCTTCTGAGGAAAAAGCTAGTGTATTTTCAGTGTTACACAGGATAATTTTATCATGTTGGCTGGAAGTGTGACCTTGTCTCAGTTTTTATTTCGAGATTATAGTTTAAAGGTGTATGGGTGCCAAGTTGACAAGAAGTGAATTGTAATGGTTAATTTTATGTATTAACTTGGCTAGGGTATGTTTTCATATATGATTAACATTTAAGTCAGTAAACTGAGAAAAGTCAAACACCCTCCAAATGTAGATGAACCCCATTTAATTCATTAAAATGTTAAGTGAAGCCTAGATTCCCTAAAGAAGAAGAAATTCTGCGTCCAGATGACCTTGAGACTGCAGGCTGTAACATCAACTCTCCCCTGAGTCTCCAGCCTGCCCGCTTACTATGTAGATCTCAGACTTGCACCCTCCAACAATTGTGTGAGGCAATTCCCTAAAATAAACCTCTGCCTATATTGGTATACATTTTATTAGTTCTGTTTCTCTGAAGATATCTGACCAATACTATGTGTGTGGGGGCCAGAGAAAGAGAGAGAGAGAGAGAGAGAGAGAGAGAGAGAGAGAGAGAAAGAGGGAAAGAGAGATCTCTAACCTTTGTCTATTATGCTTTTGCATGTTTATTTATTTTTGGGCTTGTAAGATAGGTTTACATCTTAGAAATAGTCATTCTTTACCAGGCATGTGTGTATGTTTATTCCCCGGTTGATTTGTCTTTTGGCCTTATATGTGATACTTTATACTACATAAAATTTAATTCTTATGTAATTTAATTTATCAATCCCTTTCTTTATATACTATGGGATTTGTGCCATTCTTAAAATACCTTCCACTGCTTAATAATTAAACAACAGTTATTTATATTTTCTATTTATTTTAGGACATTTTTTTATATCTTATAATTAAAAGAAAGGTTTTCGGAAAGGAAAAACCCTAAAATTTGTAAAAGTCTTAGTTTATAGTACAGAAGGAAGGAGAGTGGAAAAACAGAAGAAAACTAATTAAGTTTGAATTATTTCCCATAAACTCTCAGCAGTGCCCCCTCCCAGGCTCCTGAGATGAGAGAATGAAGATGTAAAGATAGGCCTCTTAGACAAATAGGTCACCTTAGAAAACCTTCGCTAGTTAAAATGTTTCTTTAATGGTTTCAAAACCATTGATAACTAATATCCAAGGCCAAAGGGCCAGTCAAATGTTCATTTTAAATGAAAATGTATGAAAGACCACAGTTTAAATACTATGGTTATAATCATAGATCAATTGTTTGGTTGCTGCCCTCTCTTGAGGCAGAGGCGTGGCCCAGATGACCTCTTCACCCGATTATTTTAGGAATCAGAAGCTGGGCTCCTGTGTGAGCCAAGACATGGCTATCCTGGCCACACCCCCATAACTAAGCCCATTGGAACAACCTGAGCAAATGCCATGCCCTGATGAGACAGTGGCAGATCTATCTCTGCAAGGTGGTGTGGCCACCACGCCTCCCTGTGCCTCAGAGTGTGGTTCCCATAGAAAGATAACCTAAGTCAGACGCAATGGCTATTTGTAAACTATAAAGTCATTGCTAATGTAGTGAAAGGGTTTTTAAAACCACCATTTGTGAACAACCTCGTACTAGCTGCTGATGGGGAATAAGAACAGGGCACAATTGTCCTTTAAAAAGGTTTCTTAAAACCTCATTTGTAAGATACATCATAAAAAGGATAATGGAGCAAGTAGGACTTGAACCACATTGTCTCACAAAGATAATATCATTGAATAAAGCATATGAGTAGGGTAGGAAGAGTCATGTTTACAGTAGCATCAGTAATACCAGTTCTTCCTGGAAAGCAAAACAGAAATTGGGTCACATTTGCTCACAGCTTTGAATGACCTTGACCCTGAACACAATGCAAAGCCCTGGATGGTGCTTCCTTAAAGGTCAGGGCTAATGATTTCTGGAGTAGAAGATGATAGAGAAATTAAACTCTTGGATCCCAATGAAGATTAGAATCAAAGAGAAAATACACAGATGGGAGGCAGTGAAACTTCAGGGAAGGCCACACACCTTAAGATATCTGATGCTGAGAACAATAAAAAAATGGATTCTGTGTCTATATATCTGTGTCCATATTTTTATCTCTATATCTCTATGCTTACATGCATTTGTACACATGTATAATCTTTCAAATATAATCAGTCTAAAAACCCACATATCTTATTCCAGACTTTGGAAAATTATTCTGGACACTTCTGGAGGGAAGGATTTTTCTTGTAATTACCCATAGATCTGATATGCCTTCATCTAAGTCAGTGATTTTCAATCTTTTCCTTCTTATGGCACTTATAAACTAATTACTAAAATTCTGCGGCACACCAAAAAAAAATTTTTTTTTCTGATCTGACAAAAAAAAAAAGCAGATTAATTTTTATTCATTCACACCAGATGGCTATTTTTGTGGTGGCTGTTGTCAGTTTTTTAAATTTGACAATCTAAGGGAAAAGAGGTCTATTCCCTTGACTAAATAGTCAAGTAGTGCATGCTTTAAAAATTCTTGTGGCACACCTGTTAAAAATTGCTGATCTAAATAATTGGGTTAGGTTTTTTATAATATTGCCCTCCAAGCTTGGAAAGAGTACTGGCCACATAGCAAATTAACTTTAGTCTTTATCTTAATCTTCTAAAAATGTTCAAATACAAAAAAAATATCTTCAGTATCCCTGGTGTCTATGTAGGAACAGAGTAGTAACACTAGAGATTCCTGCTGAATCTCAAACCCTCATGTTCTGAAAGGTCTTCCTGTCTCCTCTACTTAGGACCTGAGCAGCATGGATCATTTCCACAGGGTCCTCCCTTACATGTGCCCCAGGCATGGCTCTCCCAGTCTCTTCTTTCTGTTTCCTCATTTATGGGCTCCTCGCCCCCCTCCCATCATCCCCTGTGCCAGAGCCTTGGGAAACAAATCTCATTCTACTGTGCCAAGCAATGCTGATTCTCTCTCTAGTTCATATACATTGTTATACAAAAATAGTTATATGAAAGAACTCAATTGAAAAAAAGGGCTATTTATAGATGAAATGCATCACTCCTGGAAAATGGCTGTGAATTTTATAAAATGTGTCCCCTCTTTAGTATAAAGAGTTCACACATGAAGGGCCACCATATTACAGGACCTTTTCCAGACATTGTCTTTCCATGATTCTGTTGACCCTCGCAGCACTGTTGAGAGTAATTTTTATCATTTCTTTTGTATTTCAGGAAACTGAATGAGAAAAATGAGGCTAGTTAGTATATGTATAAGTATACATATATATGTATATTCATATCATTTCATGTTTCTGTAAATTACATATTTGTTTCTACAGTATATATAATCACACTTGTACACATATGTGTGTATACACACACACACACACACATATATATATATATGGGTAAAAATGTGAAAATGTCAGGATATCATTAAGGGCAAATAGAAGGATACAGATGAGCATGCTTAATAATTACTTTTGAATGGTAGGAAACAGGATATTTTCCTTTGTTCTTAGAACTACTTTCTGTCACTTGAATCAGGAAGACATTTTTATAAAATTAAGTCTACTTAAAAAAAGAGAAGTTTCTGTGAGTCTTAGCTCAAAGCAGACCATCAGGGCCATAGAACATGAAGATTTAAAAGGCCAAACTGCAAGAAGGAGGTGTGATGGCCAGCTAGCTGTCAGGAGGATGAGGCATTGATGGTGGGGATGGCCTGAGTCCCATAGAGGGAGGCAGGGAGTCTCTCATGCCCAGTCATCACTGTCACAGGACAATGGGGGTGGCAGGAGGCAGTCCTCTCATGCCCAGGCCCTGTCTCACCCACTGGAGCAGAGCCCAAGGCCATGATAAAAGGGCTTTGGGGACAGAGCACCTCCATCACTCCCTCCTGAGGTGGTGACGAACCCTGTGCTGCTTGTGCACCCGGTAAGTGTCCACTGAGGAAGGAACAGGCCTTCCACAAAGGGACACTCAGACCAGAGCAGGAGGGTGGGGGAAAGCCTGAGAAAGTGGGGGTTGGAGTTTATAGTATTAGAAAGAGAGCAGGCCAGAAGGTGGGAGCCAGGAACAGGCAGGAAGACTATAAGAACACTATGCTCTAGCAAACACTTTGTGTGCTCTGAGGGAGCCTATCTGTTTGTACCTGTGCAGGACTCTCAGGATGAGGGAAGGAGACTCTGACTGCTTTGATGTCCCAGAGAGGTTTCAGAAAGAAGTTTACCTTTAAGATACCACTGTATCCCCTGAAGGCACAATTTGGGGATAGTGATTCTCAAATGAGGAGCAGATCAGAGGCATTTAAGGGATTGCTGCACACATGGATATAAGACAGGGCCTGGGAATGCATTTTAAAACTCTGGAGTTGAAAAAAACACAGGAAGTTGAATAATCACTAGGCTAAGATATTGGTTAAGAGGTGGTATTTCTGAAAAGATCAGAGGATCAGGCTGTGAGTCAAGAAAACTACTGACTTCCTGTTGAATAAAATGAGCCAGCCAGGAAAGGATTAAGGTCTGTGTCTAAGCTGATGTTACCAGTGTCTAAAATATAAAACTATTTAGAGTGTTATTTTCACAGGACATGTTTATCCATGAAGGAAATATTGCAGTTCTAAATTAGTCTCTGTCGAACAATTTCAGTATTTGGATGGCATAAGGGAAAAACTTGGTTCTTCACTTTCTTAGCATCATTTGGTCTCAGTTTTCCAACTCGTAAAACAAATAATGATACCTTCCTACTTTAAAGGGGTAAGCTGTGGTGCAGAGGAGGCACTGCCAGGTATTAGAAATGATAACAGTGGAAGGGATTTGTTTTCTCAGACTGATCCTAAACAGGGTATTTAAATAGATATAGTAGAAGTGATGTCAAAAACTCAGGGACAAGGGGTGTTCTATATCCACTTACAAGACTTTATTAGCTTCTTGGATGTGTTTTGTAATATTGTTAGATCTTAATACTATTTTACACAATAGATGAAAGTTCTTGTTTGGCTTATAAAGATAATCTGAGGCTATAAAGAGATGATTCAAGAGTATGGGAAAACTACTAAAAGCAGTGAAGCCACTGGAGATTATAAATTATGTTAACAGAGTAAAAAGGGACTTGGGTGGCCTGTGTGTGGGGCTGACTCTCTGTCTGACTCTCTCTCAGCTCCTGAACGCCTGCCTGCCCACCCTCCGAGATGTCCTGCCAGCAGAACCAGCAGCAGTGCCAGCCTCCTCCCAAGTGCCCGCCCAAGTGCCCTCCCAAGTGCCCTACCCCAAAATGCCCCCCTAAGTGTCCCCCCAAGTGTCCTCCAGTCTCTTCCTGCTGCGGTGTCAGCTCTGGGGGATGCTGTGGCCACAGCTCTGGGGGTGGTGGCTGCTGCAGTTCCGGGGGTGGTGGCTGCTGCCTGAGCCACCACAGGCACCACAGGTCTTTCCACCGCAGACACCGAAGCTCTGAGTGCTGCCCCCAACCCTCAGGGGGCTCCAGCTGTTGCGGAGGGGGCTCCAGCTGCTGCGGAGGGGGCAGTGGTCAGTCCTCTGGAGGCTGCTGTGGAGGGGGCTCCAGCTGCTGTGGAGGAGGCAGTGGTCAGTCCTCTGGAGGCTGCTGCTGAAGTGGACCTTCACCCAAGCAGAGCTGACTTAGGGAAGCAAACTGTCAAGGATGTCATCTCCACTCTCATAGGCTTACCTCAGAGTCTGAGCAGACCCAGAGGAGACTCTGAACTTGCAAGGACAATATCCTCTTTGGACTCCAGAAATGCCAGTTCTCCCCCAAATCCCCATCAGCTGGCTGGCGTGGATCCTATTTTGGTGACTACCCTCAAACCCTCAGGTCAAAGCCCTTAAGCCACTTCTCATCCTGTCTTCTTACAGGTTGCTCTCTGATTGATATAAGACAATAAACAAAAAATTTGTTCAGAAGTTTGTTCCAAAAGGACTTTTTCTTCTTGGGTTGCCTTTGTTCTCTTCTATGGTGTCTCTTGCAGGTCTTGGAACCTCAGAGGCAGAGGGGGCATTCTGGCCTAAATTGAGGCGAATGGGGGTGAGCCTGTGAGAGAAACAAATGCCCTCAGCTCCGCTTTGTCCTGTGTCATCTGGGCCAAGCATTGTTGTACAAGCCTCTCTAATTTATTTTTCTAAATATTGCTTCAGAATTCTGGGGTTTCTTGTCACCTTGAGGGTTCCAACCAGGTCCTCCATGCTCCTCTTCCTCTGTGCACCCATCCTGCTACTGCTTACGTACCCTCCAAAAATTCCTTCCTCCTACACACACACTTGAGAAATGGAGAGAAAAGAAAAAGTGAATAAATAAATAAAACAGAAAAGAAAAATATTTTAAAATACACATTTCCTACTCACTTCTTCTGCAATCAGTATAGTTCCAGGCACATTTGGGTGTAAATATTGCTGTTGCGCTGAGATCCCTGAAAACTTTGCCTATTTCTTCCTTTTCAAGCTCTGATAAATCCTCTACACTTTTTTTCCCAAATATACTCCCTATGTCACATTTATGAACTTATTACTCCACTTCTGAAAAACAGTGGCTCTCTACTGAGCCATGCATATGCTTATTAAGTACTACATTTAAGATCTGGCAAAAATGTTCCCAACTTAATTTCTAAGGTTCACCATTTGTACTGCCCTGCAAAACCCACGTCCCTGACACACTGAACAACTCACCCTTCCTTTGAACTGAGACTTGTACATCCTGATGACTTTTATGTGGGAAACAGTAGCATTTATTACCCATAGCTCAGTATCCAGAATATTTTCAGTCTTTAATGAAGGCTATATTCTACTATTTATATGTACTGTTACTGCTACCACTGGCACTACTACTATTATTAGTCCCAGTACTTGCTCTTCCCTCTATATGAGGTTGGCTTCGATTTCCTCTCCATCATCTGGACATTTGCAATTCTATCCCTCCTTGAAGGCTCACTTCCAATCTCATCCTTCTGTGAAGACTTATCTAGCCATCCAAGCATTTCTTCACGCAGATAATATCTGTATCCATCATGTAAAGCAAGCCTAGCTTGTAGAATATAATGAAAATATAACATTTTTATTATATGCTACTGTTCTTAACATTTTACTCAATAGGTTGGTCTCCTAATTCCTAGATGAAGACATGGAATGATCTAGTGACTTTACAGCTCTTCTCGAGTAATAGAAAATAATTTGTCATTTAAAATCACAATCCTGGTCTCAGTTCAAAACTTAGAATATGCAGACTGAGAAACAGTCACAATGGCAAACTTGATGAATGGCATATTTGTCTGTTGAGTGGGCTGGCTGTTTATGGCAAAAGAGAGCCTTGTCCTTCTACCTTGTCTCCTGCCTGATATTTGTCTCTCTTCCAGTTTCCTAAATATATTTTCCGACCTGGCATGAAGATTAGGGGAAAGGAGCATAGTCTCATGTGGGAGTAATTTTCTACTGAAATTAGATGAAGCTAGGTGGCAGAACCGAGTTTCTGATGGCTCCTTTCATGGGCATTTCAGTGTCTCCCTTGTTCTATGACATGATGCTGCCTTGCCGAGGGCTGATCACTCCAAGAGCAGCCCTGGTTCAAGAATTTTCTCTTAGACAAGGGACAAAATGGTGTAATACCAGTTGTTCTCTCCAATGTGATTCATGTCTGGTAACAGGAAGCATTCATACTTCATTTGACCCACATGCACAAAGGAACTAGAAAAAACTTTGCTTAAGTGACAAATTGATCTAATTTCCATCCCAATCCCTGAGGCAAGACTTGGGTCCTATTTCCCCACATCTCTCAATTCAATAGGCGTCTAGCAGGAAGGAAGGAGAACAGGATCCCAAGATTTTAGTCCTAGGAAGTTCCCTTAATTCCCATTGTTTCTCAGAATTCTGAGTTATTTTCCCCATCCACCATAGGTCCCAGACTAATAAAGAACTTATATTTCAACCTGTATCATTCACAAAATTAATTCCCAAACCTTGAGGCTGGTGCAAATCACAAAACTGAATGTAATAAAATTTATATAAGGATTTAAAATGTGTAAAGTAGGTGTCAATCATTAATGGGAAAAAGATGGTAGTTTAAGATCTAGAGTTAGGAAAGTTGGTTTATTGGAAAGGAAACATAAATCCTAATTTAATAGCATTTGCCAAGATTAGTTTCATGGGATTAAGTAGTTACACATTTGAGGAAAATAAAAAAAATAAAGAAGCACTTATAACCAAATGTTTATTTTATATCAGGATAGAAATAGTGTACATGTAAAAATATTTGAAGAAATTAAAACAAAAAATAAATATGAATACATACATAAAAATAAATATGAATATATAAAATAAAATTTTTGTGACATATAAAATAAAAAAATTGGAAATATTTTAATATATAAAATATATACTAATATAAAATATGATGGACTTATTATATATGTATGTATAAAACTTGATCTGTATTTAATTTTTGAATAAAATATATACATATTAAAAATAGTAATATAATAAATATTTATGTATGTATCTTCAATTCAAATTAAGAAACAACACATTATGAATATAATTGAAACTACCCCCCATCTTTCTTATTCCACAGTATTCATTATTTTATATTTCCTGTTTTTTCTTCCTGTGTTTTATATACTTTACTTATTTATTTAGTCTTAACTTATAATTAATCTAGAATTAAGTTAAAAAATATCTTTCACTTGCACTTAAGTATTTATTTGTATTTAACTATGTTTTATTGATATTTATTTAGGCATTGACTATATTTTAAACTTTATAAAGTAAAAACACACCCCACATCTTTGTTACATTTATCTGATGTAGTTCCCTCTATTTCTTTTCATTTATTTTCACTATTACATAGTATTTCAATGTGAGTATACTCACACTTTACTTATGCATTTACTTTATATCCAGCTTGTGTTCTATAAATAATTCTATTTTTTTAACATTCTCACACACATCTTCCTTTGTATTCATAACAGAGACTTAGGAGTGGAATTGGTGAGTCTTTGAGGATTCCTGTCTTTATCTTGAATGTTGCCAAAATGCTCTTTAAAGTCATTATGTAAATGCATACTCCCACCAGAGAGAATGGGAATTTCTGTTATATAAATTTTTAATTCTTGCTAATGTGATAAATGTTAACTTTATTCTATTATGGCTTTCTATTGTTGTTCTCTGATTCTTTGCATGGTTAAAAAAACCCTTTTCATAGCTCTGGCCCATTGATTCAGTGGACAGAGCATCAGCCTGGTGTGTGGACATCTTGGTTAAGGCACATAAGAGAAGCGACCATCTGCTTCTCCTTTCCCTCCCTCTCTCCCTTTTCTCCTCTTCCCCCTATCACAGCTAGTGGCTTGGTTGATTCAAGTATTGGCCTCAGACAGGGTTGCTGGGTGGATCCTGGTCAGGGCACATGTGGGAGTTTGTCTCACTATCTCTGCTACTCTCACTTAAAAATAAAATCCAAAATCTCCCATAAAATCTTTTTCTTGAAATAATTATTTAGGTTTCCTCTTGGAGAAATCAATGTTTCATATCTTTTGCTGATTTTTTTCTTCATTGCTTTCTTCTTCTCCTCCTTCTCCTCCTTCACTTCCTCCTCCCCCTCCTCCTCCTCCTCTGCCTCCTCCTCCTCCACCTCCTCCTCCTCCTCCTCCTTCTTCTTCTTTTTTGCTGGGTTTTATGTTTTGCAACCTAATTTGTTGCTAATAATATGTGTTGCAAATGTCTTCTCATAATTTTTATTTTACAATCTTTTGTGTGGTTTTTCTTGTGACAGAGACAGAGAGAGACAGACAGAGAGAGGGAGAGACAGACTGGAAGGGAGAGAGATGAGAAGCATCAAGGCTTCGATGCTGCACCTTAGTTGCTCATTGATTGCTTTCTCCTATGTGTCTTGACCCGGGGCTACAGCTGAGTGAGTGACCCCTTGTTCAAGCCAGAAACCTTTGGGTTTAAGCCAACAACCATGGGGTCACATCTGTGATCCCAAACTCAAGCTAGTGAGCTTGCGTTCAAGTGGGATGAGTCTGAGTTCAAGTTGGCAACCTTGGGGTTTCTTCGAACCTGGGTCCTCTGAATCCCAGTCATCCACTATACCACTTCATCCACTATACTACCTTCTGATTAGGCTATTTTAGTTTTGTGTGGGTTTTTTTTACACTTTGTGATGTTGTTCGATAAAAGTAGATTTAATTTTAGTATAACACACTCATTGTTTTTGTTTTGTTTTGTCTTTTTGTCTGATATGCACATGTGTGTATTATTTAGGAAATTCTTCCCCACCAAAAGTCCATAAAGTTATTCTATTAAATAATTTTTGAAATATTTAACAAATGTTTAATAATCAGTTTTCCACATTAGGTCTTTTATTTATGGAATTGACTTTTGTATATGATGTGAGTTAGAGATATTTGTTTATTGCCCAAATGAATAAATATTTGGCATAGCATCATTTACTGAATAGTTTATTCTGCTCCACTTTTCTGTAATCCTGCCTCTGACACAGTTCAAGTGTTTATATGTGTGGAAATTTATTTTTAGTTGTTATACCCTCCCTCTTACACCATCTTTCACCAATAGCCCACAGTCTTAATGTCAACTGTTTTATATCCCTTGATACTTTGTTAGGCAAGTTCCATGCTTTGTTCTTTATCAGTATGCTGTATATTCTTGGCTTTTGCTGTTTTATGTTTAAGTTACAGAATCACCTTGTTAAGTTCCATTAAAACCCTGTTGAGCCTGACCAGGTGGTGGCGCAGTAGATGAGTGTTGGACTGGGATGCGGAAGACCCAGGTTTGAGACCCCGAACTCTCCAGCTTGAGTGCGGGCCCATCTGGCTTGAGCAAAAGCTTGCCAGCTTGGACCCAAGGTCACTGGCTCCAGCAAGGGGTGGTTTGGTCTGCTGAAGGCCCGCGGTCAAGACACATGTGAGAAAACAATCAATGAACAACTATGGTGTTGCAATGGCAATGAAAAACTAATGATTGATGCTTCTCATCTCTTTCAGTTCCTGTCTGTCTGTCCCTATCTCTGACTCTCTGTTCCTGTAAAAAAAAAAAAAAGAAAAAAAAAAGAAACAAAAGAGAAAAACCCTGTTGAAATTTTATTGTAATTACATGGAATCCATAGATTGACTTGAAGAGAAATGCCTTCTTTAAAACAATGCTTCTTTTTACCCATTGCTATGACATAGCTTTTTAGTTATTATGGTAGTCCTTAATGTCTTTCAATAATCTTCTAATTTTCTCCATTTGTACATCATTTAAGTCATGCTTACATAGATATATGTTTTTGTTACTATTAGATATGGTTTCACTTTTAAATTAATTTTCTTCTTATTATTGTATATATGTTCTATAATATAATAGCTTCACTCATTAAATAATGGAATAGCTTCATCAAGAAATATATTTTCATGCCTAAACATAAAATTACAAAATAATTTTAATAACTATATATTTCTTTTTATCATTTACATAATTTATTATATATATCAGGGGTTTCCAAATTTTCTTATTATAAATAGCACAGTTATCATTTTTGCTTTTCTGATTTTCACTTTTTTGTGATAATATCTACATAATAAAAGCCCTAAAATTAAAATTGTTTGGTCAAAATGTTGACACATTTTACATTTTAATTATTTTGCTCATTAATAAATATTATCTGAATAAATTGATGCATAACTTGCCTTACAGAAAGGAAAAAGATAATGCCTATTTACATTTCATCCACAGTGTCTTTTCCATTCACATTGACACTCAATATATTTAAAAAAACTAAAAATCTTTTCACTATTTAATATAAATGTGTCTATTTGATAAGATTAAATAAAAGATGTCTTTTCCTAGTTAAAATATAAAACTAAAGTTTTTGTATTTCTTATTTATCTCTTTTATTTCTTATTTCTATTTGGATTATTTTATTAATTTGTTGTGTATAAACTATTTTAATTTTATTCATGAAATATGTGTAATAATTTTTCTATCAGTCATTTTCCCCTTCAAATTTGTTTAAATGTTGCTCTTTTCCACATGAATAGTTTTATTTAGAAGTGAATAAACAACACATTTTTTTGTTTGGTTTTTATTATGGTTTTGGGAACTACTAGGTATAAGAAAGAATAAAATATTATGCTTTATTTACTACTTTAAGACTGTTGTTTAATAATGTACATTATATAAAAGAATTTAATGGGTGAAAAACATCTGTGAACATACTTAGTACTGGTTCTGGAGCATAAAAGTGAATAGCACTCAGTATAAAACCCAGGCAACTGTAAAAGAATTGAACACTTTCAAAAAAGTATTAAAAAGTAACTAGATTATAGATAAAGTCAAAATAAATTGGAAAAGAAATAATCATGGTTATTTTCATAATTTTCCAATGTGGGGCAGATTGTATTACTTTTTACTTACCTTGTATTTCTACTCTATATCTCAGTCATGTTACTCCATATTCATCCCTCATCATAGAAGACCAGAAAGCGAATCATTTGCTTACTAAAAATTTTATTTAATTAACTTCAGTCATTGACTTCACAAAATCAAGGCAAGCAAACTAGTCCTCTGAGGTTTCAAATCTGCTGCCCAGATCTAAATTGAGTAAACTGATGATTTGGGTACCACATCCATAGAGTCATGGACCATATGATCCTTCATGCTAGTTACCTTAAGAATCACTGAGTAAGACTAACCAATGTGAGCCAAGGAATTGCTATCCTGACCACTCCCTTATAACTAAACCTCTTGTAACAAACAGCCTGAGCAGAAAGATAAGAGTCATGCTTAAGCAACACAGGGCCAGACCTCTGCAGGGTGTTGTATATTAGCCATGAATGTCTGCATACTCCAGGTCTTATGCTGATGGCTTAAGTCATATGGAAAAACTATTTGTAAACTCTAAAGTTCTATTTAATGCTGGCTTCATGCATGATACAAAAAAATTTTGTTGATTGCCACAGCATGCATCAAGAAGGTGATTAACAAAAACCATGATGTTTATTATGATGACAATGGTTTCTGGTGTGCATAAAATGTAAGAGGCAAAGTTCTATGAGCTTTGTGTATGTTATTGTAGTTAATACTTTTAACAAATATATAAAGTGGAGGTTCTTAAAATCACCATCTCATAGATGAGGAAACTGAAGCAAAGAGGTTAAATATTTTTTCCTAAGTTATGTAAATAGTAAGATTCAGAGCTAAAATTTATACCTAAGATGTCTGGTTCTAGAGCTACAAACCTAATTTCTATGTAATTTTTCTAAGCTTGAGTTTATTTTAAGAAGTAAATCTATTTTGGAATGTAAGATCCACATAACATACACCAAATACATACACCCACTTAGAAACAAACACAAATTACAAACATTAAAAAGAGAATGGAATTTATCACCACTAGGCCAATATTATAATAAATGTTAAAGAGACTTATCTAGGAAGAGAAAAGAAAAAATAAATAAGTATGACTAATGAAATGGAAATGACTAGATACCTATCAGTAATCACTTTAAATGTAAATGGATTAAATGTTCCAATCAAAAGACGTAGGGAAACTGTGTGAATAAGAAAACAAAACCCATATATATACTGGCTACAAGAACCAATTTCAGATTGAAAGACACACAAAGACTGAAGAGATGGAAAAAGATATTTTGTGAAAAGGGAAAAAAAAAAAAAAATTCTGGAGTAGCAATACTTACATGAGAAAAAATAAACTTTAAAATAAAAGCTTTAACAAGAGATAAAGAAAGACACTACCTAATAATAAAGGGACTGATCCAAAAATAGTATATAACTGTTATAAACATTTATGCACTCAATATAGGAGCCCTTAAATATGTAAAGCAAATCTTGATAAACATAAAAGGAGAGATCTATAGTAATTCAGTCATACTAGGGGATTTTAAGACACCCCTGACATCAATGAATAGATCTTTCAGAAAAAAATCAACAGGGAAGTAGTAGCCTTAAATGAGATATTAGACCAGATGGATTTAATTTATATATTTAAAGTATTTTACCCCAAAGCAGCACATAATATACATTCTTTTAAAACATACACAAAATGTTTTTCAAGATAGATCACATGTTAGACCACAAACAAGTCTCAATAAATTTAAGATTAAAATCATATCAAGTTTCTTCTCCAACCACAATAGTATAAAACAAAAAATCAAGAAAAAACTAAAAAAAAAACCCATGAATACTAAATAACATGTTACTAAACAGTGAATAGATTAATAATAAAATAGAGGAATAAATCAAAAGATAACTTAAAACAAATGAAAAAGGAAACACAATCACCCAAAATCAAAGGGACCCAAAGAAAGCAGACTTATAGGAAATTCATGGCAATACAGGCCTACCTCAAGACACACCAAAAATCTCAAATAAACAATCTAATCTTACACCTAAAGCAACTAAAAGAAGAAGAAGAAGAATAGCAACAACAAAAAGACCAAGGGGAGAAGAAAGGAAATAATAAATACAAGAACATAAATAAACAAAATAAGTTAAAAAGCAACACAAAAGATTAATGAAACCAAGAGCTGGTTCTTTGAAAAGATAAACAGAATTGATGAACCTTTAATCAGAGTCATCAAGGAAGAGGATCCAAATAAATAAAATCAGAAATGAAAGAGAAGTGACAATTGACTCCACAGAAATACAAAAGATTATAAGAAAATACTATTAACAATTATCTGCCAAAAAATTGAAAAATCTGAAAGAAATGGATAAATTCCTAGAAACATAATCTTCTCAGACCGAGTCAAGAAAATAATCTGAACAGACCAATAACTGCTAATAAAATCTAACCAGTAATTTAAAATGTCCCAACAAGCAAAAGTCCTAGACTAGATGGCATTTTATGAAACAAAAAAGAATTAATATTTATCTTTCTCAAATTATTCCAAAAAATTAAAGACAAAGGAAGACTCCCTGGTCATTTTATGAGACCAGCATCACCCTAATTCTAAAACCAGACAAAGACACTGCAAAATATCAATTATAGGCTAATACCCCTGATGAACATAGATGCAAAAATATTCAACAAAATTAGCAAACTACATTCAGCAATACATTGAAATGAGCATATACTACAATCAACTTGGATTTATTCTTAAAATGCAAAATTGGTTTAATATCCACAAATCAATCACTATAATATAACATAAACAAAATGAAGAGTAAAAATTATATGATGATATCTAGATGCAGAAAAGAAAAACATTTGATAAAGTCCAGCATCTATTTATCATAAAAACTCTCAGCAAATTGGGATTAGAGGGATTACTTCAACATTATAAAGGTCACATATGACAAACTCATAGCAACTATCATATTTAGGGGTGGAAAGCTAAAAGCCTTACCTTTAAAGTCAGGAATAAGACAAGGATGTTTACTTTTACCAGACTTACTCAACATAGTACTGGAAGTCTTAGCCGCAACAATCAGACAAGAAAAAGAAATAAAAGACATTCAAATTAAAAAGGAAGAAATAAAACTGTCATTATTTGCATATGATATGGTACTATATAGAGAGAACCCTAAAGATTTCATGAAATCTATTAGAACTAATAAACTCAGTAATGTAGCAGGATACAAAATTTAGAAATAATTGCACTTTATACAATGACATAAAAAATACCTAGGAGTAAATTTAACCAAGGATGTAAAAGATCTGTACTCAGAAAATATAAGACACTGAAGAAAGAAATTTAAATAGATACAAACAAATGGAAGCATATACCATGCTCATGGATAAGAAAAAATAAAATTGTTAAAGTGTTTATACTACCCAAAGAAATCTGTAAATACAAGGCAATACCTATCAAAATACCAATGCCATTTTTCATAGAACTAGAACTAGTGACCCTAATATTTATATGAAACCATATAAGAATAGCCAAATCAATCTTGAGAAAGAAAGACAAAGTTAAAGGTCTCACACCACCTGTTATCAAACTATACTATAAGACTATCATAATCAAAACACCGTAGTACTGGCATAAAAATGGTCATATATATAAAAAAAACAGAATAGAGATCCCAGAAATAAGCCCATGCTTATATGGCCAATTACTCTATGACAAAGGAGGCAATGGGGTAAATACAGCTTATTTAATAAATGGTGTTGAAAAAACTGGACAGATACATACAAAAGGAAAGTGAAACTAGACCACCTTTTTACATCACATAAAAGAATAAACTCAAAATGGATTAAAGGCTTAAATGTAACAACCAAAACTAAAACTCCTGGAAGAAAAGCTAGGAAGTAAACTCTTTGATATTGCTCTTAGTAATATTTTTGTTGCTGTATCCCCTCAAGCAAGGGAAGCAAAAATAAAAATTAAGAAACGAGACTACATCAAATAGAAAGATTTTGTATAGAAAAACCTTTTGAAAAAATTATTTCAGTTTTGTTGAAATCATAAACAAAACAAAAAGCGAACTACTAATTGGGAGAAGATATTTGCCAATGATATATCTGAAAGGGTTAATATCCAAATGTATAAAGAACTCACAACTTAACACTAAAGAAACCAAACAATTCAACTAAGGATCTGAATAGACATTTTGCCAGAGGTCAATAAACATATAAAATAGATATATAAAATGTCAGTAATCATCAGAGGAATGCAAATTAAAATCACAATGAAATATCACCATATACCTGTCAGAATGGCTGTCATCAATAAATCAACAAACAACAAGTATTAATGAGGATGTGAAGAAAAGGGATTCCTGGTGCATTGTTGGTGAAATTGCAGAATACTACAGCCATTATGGAAAACAGTATAGAGGGTTCTCAAAAAAAAAAAAAAAAAAAAAATGAAACTACCTAATGACTCAGCAATTAATTCCACTTCTGTATATTTATCTGAAGAAATCCAAAACACTAATTCTAAAAGATCTATGTATCTCTATATTTTTTGCAACATTATTTACAATTGTCAAGATATGGAAGCAACCTTAGTGCCCCATAAATAGATGATTGGATAAAGAAGATGTGGTATATATATTTACCACTGTGTATGTGTACACACACACACACACACACACACACACAGTTGAGTATTATTCAGCCATTGAAAAGAATGAAATCCTACCATTTTTGACAACATGGATGAACCTAAAGGGTATTATGAAATAAGTTAGGCAGAAAAAAGGCAAAAGCCATATGATTTCATTGATATGTGAAATCTAAAGAACAATATAAACAAACAAAACAGAAACAGTCTCATGGATACAAAGAACAAGCAGATGGTTGGCAGAGGGAGGGCGTGGAGGGACTGGGGGAAAAAGGTAAAGGGAGTAAGAAGTACAATAGGTAGTTTCAAAATTGGCACAGGGATGTAATACACAGAGAATATAGTCAATAATATTTTAATAACTACGTATGGTGCCAGGTGGGTACTAAAATTTATGCCTCTGTTAATTTATACATGTTTAACCACTAGGCTGCACACCTTAAACTAATATAAAGTAATACTGAATGCAAACTGTAATTGAAAAAAAATAGTGATTGACAAATCCAAGTTTAGAATAAAGAAATTGAAATAAATGTGTAAATGTCTTTTTTCTAAAGAAGCAAATATACAATAACCACAGGTACCCTGAATAGCAGCAAACTGACTAGAACACATAAGGAAAAGCAGAACCAAGCTCCAAGAATGAGAACTGAGAGGCAGGAATAATAGGTGGTGAATGATGGTAGGGATGCTCGTTCCTTCATCCCATTTCTAAACAGCCTATTCCTCATCTAGGTGCAGCTGCCCTGAGCACCAAGAAGGAGACAGGTAGTAGCTGACAGTCATCACCTGTCACAGTACCATGTGGGCGGCAGGAGGCAGTCTCCTCATGCCCAGGCCCTGTCTCACCTCCTGGGGAGAGCCCAAGGCCAGCATAAAAGGGCCTCGGGGACAGAGCACCTCCATCACTCCCTCCTGAGGTGGTGACAGACCCTGTGCTGCTCGTGCACCTGGTAAGTGTCCACGGGGAATGGAGCAGGGCCTTCCACAGAGGGATGCTCAGTCCAGGGCAGGAGGGCAGGTGGGTGGCTCATTGGGAGTGGAGGTGGGTGTGGGGAGCTGGAGAGGGCACGGAAGTCTAGAAATTCTGAGGAAGAAAGATGAGCTGCAAGGCAGGATGGATTGGAGGCACCAAATGATGTGTGTCTATACTACAGTTAAATTAGTTCTGCATCTTTTGAGTTTCTCAGATTTAGGCAAGATAAGACAATTCTTCCTTTCGGAAGGAAGAGTTTACCCGGGAGAAATGAACTGTGTCCCTCCCCCAAAGCATCTATGGGGTCACAGTGATTCTCAAACTGTGGGAGCAGGAAAGCATATCTGGGGCTTCACAAACAGAGACCCATGGGCTTCACTCACCAAGGTCCTTAGTGAGTCACTTGTGCTGCCTGTGCATCTGCATCCAAAGCCCCAAAGTCACACAGTGACTAGCAAGTTGAAGTTCAAGGTGCAGTCTGTCGGTTGCAAACAGTTTAAAACTCAGCCTGGGTTCACTAGACCAACAAACCTGGGTTCACATCCAGCTTGTCTCACATTTCCATTTCAAATGATATATATGCTTTAAAATATGTATATAAATTATACACACATATACAATTATATGAGATAAGCATACTTTAATATAAAAATGACATGATAATAATATGTGTATTGAAAAGCTATCTGGGAAGGTCCTGCAAAGGGAATTATTTCTTCCTTAACAAAGAACTCGGCAGATCTGAACTGGCCCCTATTTGGACATTACCAGAATTCTGAATGGTGCAGAGAGTGAGGAGACTTGAGGCAGATTTTGTGAATGCCAGTTTTGCCTTCACTTAAAGGAGACTGACCTTGGGCAAGCTGGTCAAACATTTGAACTCTATGTCTTGCTTTTTTTAAAAAAAAAAAAAAAAGATAATCTCTATCTGTCTCAGGAAAAGCTCCTCAGGTTCAAATGACAAACTATTTTAGAGATGATTTCTCTATAATTTTTCTTGAAAAACCTTCAGATATGTAGAGAAAAGAAATGATACTGAAGGGGCAGATAGTGACAGGGTGGCCTGTGTGTGGGGCTGACTCTCTGTCTGACTCTCTCTCAGCTCCTGAACGCTATCTGCCCACTCCTCAAGATGTCCTGCCAGCAGAACCAGCAGCAGTGCCAGCCCCCTCCCAAGTGCCCACCCAAGTGCCCCACCCCAAAATGCCCCCCTAAGTGTCCCCCCAAGTGCCCACCAGTCTCTTCCTGCTGCAGTGTCAGCTCTGGGGGCTGCTGTGGCCACAGCTCTGGGGGTGGTGGCTGCTGCAGTTCCGGGGGTGGTGGCTGCTGCAGTTCTGGGGGTGGTGGCTGCTGCCTGAGCCACCACAGGCACCACAGATCTTTCCATCGCAGACACCGAAGCTCTGAGTGCTGCCCCCAGCCTTCGGGGGGCTCCAGCTGCTGCGGAGGGGGCAGTGGTCAGTCCTCTGGAGGCTGCTGTGGAGGAGGCTCCAGCTGCTGTGGAGGAGGCAGTGGTCAGTCCTCTGGAGGCTGCTGCTGAAGTGGACCCTCAGCCAAGAAGAGCTGACTTAGAGGCAATAAGTGACCAAATCCTGTCTTCTCCTCCTGCTGTAACGGGGATAACCCGAGTAGCTGAGATGTCCCAGTGGAAGGCTTGATCTCTGGCCTAGAGAGCCCTCTGCCCTGGGATCCAGAAGCCCAAATCTCCCTCAAAAAACTATCTGCTCTTAGACCAAATTTATTGTCTGCCCTGAATTCCCAAACCACAAACTCTAACTCACTCCTTAGACTCCTTGAAGTCTGCTGCCTCAAAAAAAGAAAGAAAGAAAAAAGCAACAATAAAAGAATTGGCTCACTATCCTGTTCTAGCCTCTTTCTTGCCTATTTGTGTCCGAGTATTTTTTATTTTTTTATCACTATCTATTCTTATGCTGCCTGGAAACCTTGGACATCAAATATGTGCTAGTTACATGCTGGGCATGGAAGGAGAGAAGAGAAAAATATCTCTGTCTCCTACTCTGACACCATTTCTCAGTTGAATCCTACACACCTCTGCCTGAGCACAACCTCCTAGTGCCTCCCGTGAACTCAGTGCCTTGGACTCTGGGCTTTCCAGTACCTGGGGCATGAAAGGAATCAGATATGTATCCCATCCTTTAATGTTCTCTCTTCTCTCTTTGTGATATTATTCCTACTCCTCCACAGATTTCTTTCTCCTTCAGTAAAAAACTTGTTTAGGAAACTACACAAGAACTTTCTAAAAATAAACCATGACTATTAGTTCATTCTAACTAGAAACATGCATATTGCATGTGGCAAATACAAAAGAAAAGTCTATGAAAAAAGAATCAGGAACTTCTAAAATATTGGTAACTTCTCCTTTTTCTCTTTCTGGGGCCCAGATCCAATTTTTCAGGTGAAATATTTTATCTCTATATTTTGTAAAAAAGAAAAGAAAAGAAAAGAATCTTGATTTTTTCATCAAAATTATTTTCAATTATAAGTTTCACATGAGATTTAATCATTATTAATTTTATTTGAGTTATTATAGTTTGATAACCTTAATATTAACTGGATAAATGGCCAATACTCTATTTATATTTTAATCTATGAAAAAACACAGGTGTTTGGTGGCCTACAGAGCAGGAATACTTCACGGAAATAAGATGCTTCACACTTCACAACTGCTGTGATTAGTATGACCTCTAGATGTCCCCATTTCTCTAGCCAGTCACTGAAGATTCAAAGTCCTGTGAGGGATCATCCAAGGAGCTATTCCAGTAAATCAGAAGAGAAATATATCTCTTTTGGCTTCAGTAATAAGAAGAAGCTCAAACACTACACATACTGGGTGATCCCCACCAAGTCACCTGGGATACTAATAAGTATGAAGTTGATTGTTGGCCAAAGTAACAGAAGACCACAATTCTATGTAAATAGAAATTATCAGTCAAAAGGATTCTACATTTCCAAGAAATATAATGTTTCAGTTGAGACTAGGTGTACTCCAAGGTCAGAGGTTCTTTCTGTCCCCTTTAGACGGGTTGTATCCTAAGGATAAGTGTTGCACATCTATCTCCAACCAGAGTTCCATGAAGGTTGAAATTGTGTTTCTCTAAAAGGTCATGGAGATTTTCTTGTATATTTTCTTCTATGAGTTGTATAGTTTTAACTTTTTAGTTGAGTTCTTAATGCAATTAAGTTTTTTAGATGTATTTTAAATACTGTAGGTCACTCTTTTGTATGTAGATGTTCAGTAGCCCTAACACTGTTTGTTGTTCAAACAACTATTGTTTCCTCAGTGCAATGTCTTGACACTTTGTCTGAAGTCAATTGACCATACATTGATGGGTTTACTTTTAGACTCTCGATTATTTTCCATTGACCTATATTTGCATCCTTGATCCAGGTTTCTATTTTTCTTTTCAGTGTCTTGAAACTGGTTTGTTATATTTTTGTTTTGTTGTGTTTTTTTTTATGAGAAATCAGATTTCATTATTAGGATCTGTTATAAGTGATGAGTCATTCCTTCTTGAACAGAAGACTGAAGAATTTAAGAATTTCCCTTCATCCATTTCTTTTAACACTTTTACTAGGATGTGTTTGAATGTGGATCTCTTTGTGTTTATCTTACTGTATGTTTTTTTTTTATCTTTTTGACTGTATAATTGTGTTTCATCAAATTTTGGGAATTTTCCTCTATATATCCAGGTTGTAGGTTCAATCCTTTGTCAGGGCACATACAAGAATAAAGCAATGAGTGAACAACAAATTGATTTTTCTCTTTATCCCTCTTTCTAAATATCAATCAAAAAAATAAAAAACATTTAATTGGGGGACTTTTCAGTCATTGAATATTTTTTTCTGTTTCTCTATCTTTCTTCTTCTGGTTTTCACATTAAGTATATGTTGGTGAGCTTAATGGTGTCCCATGTTTTTCTGAGGTTCTGTTCACTTTTTATCATTCTTTTTTTTTCTTTTTGTTATTCAGATAGCATAATGCCTATTAATTTATCTTAAGTTTGATAATTTTCTCCTCTACCAGCTCAGATACACTGTTGAACCCTTCTAGCAAATTTTTCATTTTATTTATTGTATTTTTTAACTCTAGAATTTCCATATACTTATTTTTAAAAATAATTTGTATCTCTAGTAACATTCTGTATTTGGTAAGACATTATCACACCTTTCTTAGCTTCTTTAAATATGGTCTCCTTTAAAGATACCTATAATAACTACTTTGAAGTCTAAGTTCTACCTTTGGCCCTCTCATAAGACATTATTTTACTGTGTGTTAATAACAATTTACTGTTTATTTACATATCTCATGGGGTTTATTTTGCTGAAAATTTGTCATTTTAGATAATATATTATAGCAACTCTGAATACTGATCCTTTCCCCTCCACTCTCCTGGGATATGTTGTTGTTATGTGCTTGTTTATTTGTTTCGTGATTTGGAAGGGCTGTTTTAGTGTATCTTATTTCCCCTGAAGCATGAAGGCTGAGATATCACTCCTCAGAGTGCTCAGCTTTGGGCATGTATGCATCTACCTTGGATGAGGGTGGTTTCAGCAGAGCTCTCTTTGGTTGTCTCTTTCTATTATAATTTCTCTGTTAAGTTTTCTGCCTCTGCTGGTATCACACCTAACATTCAGGTTCCACTAATTGCTGGCTGATGCTCTATTGTTTTTTATAATATTCTGGGACCTAAATTGTTCTATAATCTGATCCAATTTGATGCAGACCCCTTGCAGGGGTAGTTGTAGAGGCCAGTCTTTGAGGTTTGTTCTGAACCAGTAGGGCTCTACTTAGCTTTCACTTTCTTTGATTCTCTGTGGTAAATGAGCTGTCCTGTAGGTTAGCATATTGCTCTCAAGGATCAACAGCCTCTTCTTAATTGCTTGCCTGTTGGGCAGATAAAATATATTATGTATACTTTGTTAAAGATGGTGCTGCCCACATTCAAGTCCATTGATATTAATGTGTGTTGGGGGGCAGGCTGTGAGCAGGCTGGGTTGATATAGTCTGAGGCTTAGTTTTAAGAGTAAGCTTTCCCCACACCCTTGACTGATTGGATGATGTGGGGTGGTGCACTCTCATGAGGAATCCTCCCATTATGCCTCAGACAAGTGACTTTGTATCAGAGACTTCCTTGTTTGTAGATTGGATTAAAGGTTTGGATTTCTACACTATAAAGTGGGGCAGACCGAGAGCTTGCTCTCTCTTGGTTCCTGAGGTTAACATTAAAGAGGAGAGCAGATTAAGGCCACATGGAGGAGAGGAGAAGCAGCCAAGATGGCGGAGTGCTGAGGAAGAAGCCAGTTTGTGCAGAGTTTGTGCAGAGAGAAGGAGATGGGGAACAGAGGTGAATAAGTCTGGTGAGCAGAAACCTTTGATGCTAGAAAAATAGAATAAGTCAGTAGCTTTGTGAGCACTGAATGAGTGGGTTTTGGAGCCCAGTGTGTGTTTTTACTTGCCCGCGGGTACTAGCTAGGATTAAAGCTGATGGCTCACCAGTTCTTGGCTCTGTTGTTTCATTACCAACTGTCTGAATCTAATGCGAACCTGCATGGGCCAGGCAGTTCTGATAGTGGCCACGGGCACTGGCTTTACATTGCCAAAAAAAATTTTCCTTATTTTCTAGCGTCATATAGGCTTGAACTTCCCTTAATTCTGCTTTGAATAAAATTGGTTACTTTGGAGAGAACTTCAGTTTTCTGTTTTCATGGTTTGTTTCTTTGCCTGACTAAAGTCTTTGTACCACTGCTTTGATGCTGGGGATGGAGGCAGTTGTCTGCCTTTCTTGGAGTGACATAGCTAATTATGAACAGGATGCTATACTGGGGTGGCTACCTCTAATCATCTTGGATTAACTTTTTTATCATGGAACCTCTACTTTATAGGTGTGCTGGGACAAAGCTGATCAGGGTTCCTGTATTCTAGGCCTGTTGCCCCTGAGGTAGAGCCATTCTTGCCTCACAAGTAGATTTTGGGTAGAAGAAGGAAGCCCCCAACTCTTGGCTAGTGTAAGGCCAGCATCATGGCCATCCAGACCATTTACATGCAGGTTCTCACTCTATTCGGACAGACAGTAAATAAACAGGAGAGCCAAAGAATGGTGGGCCATTCCTTTATTAAAGTCTTGCGCCGGCCAACGAGCTAACACACAGGGCTCCCAAAGCCACTGACACATTCTCTGGTTCTACAACCAGGAGAATCTTCTCTGGTTTCTCCTAGAATCAAAGGCTCCACCAGTCTCATCAGTGTTCACAAAATCCATCACTTCTGGTTCCCCATCCGCACACCTTCTCCTCTCTGCACAAACTGGCTTCTTCTTCACCACTCTGCATTCCCTCTGCTCTCCCTGCAAAATGTGGCTTCTTTCTTCCTCTTCTCTCTCCTTTTCCTCTCTCTTTTCAACACTTACTGGCATGAAAACCTTCCTCCAGCAAACATTAGCAAAACAATGGACCTTCCCAAGCAGAAAGGTAATCTGCAATTTCAAAGACCCACATATACCTGGAGCTGCCCAGCCCCCAATGCAAATTATAAGCAAGCAAACATAAAAATCATATTTGTCAAGCTTATTTGACCAACAGCTAAACTTCCCTTGGCATTTAGCTTCTGTAACTCAGAACTAGAGGTAATATAAAAAATGTTTGCAGACTCCCAGGAAGACACCACAGCCCATGGCTTGGAGCTGGAGAAGGAGCTCCATCTTTTTGGATACAACTTCCTGGAGTGAAGCTATTATTACTCTGAGTTTAAAAGGATCAGAAAGGGAACAAGTTATGATTTAAGTGATATAGACTCTTGTTGTTCTTACTGAGCTCTATTAGATTTTGTTGAATAAAAGTTTTGTCGTTTGTTATATGCCCTTAGGACAATTTACAAAAATTTTTAAATGTTTTATTTTTAAGAAAATTATTTCCAACAGTTCAGTTCTTTTGCTGAAAGAGTACATGGTTTTCTTCATAGTGTCATTCTAAAGATTCTCCTTTAAGGTTTTTGATTTAATTTGGTTTAGTTTTTTTTTTTTTAATCTTAAAAAGACTCTGCATTTCAAGATTTTATGTACTTAAAGATTTCTTTTATAATTTTTCTTAAAAAGTTATTTTAAGAGGAGTGTCAGCAACCTAAACTTTGGGCACAATTTTATCTATTTACTTCAAAATTGCAGAAGTTTCTCCTCTATTCCTGTGGATGGTGAGAGATGGGAAACAAACTAAGCTTCCCCCTTTGATGAATAAAAGGTTAAGTCCATCCTTTGCTAGTGACAATTTCTTTTATTGAAATGGAAACCATGCATTTAGCACCAATGATCTGGGTTAAAAACAATCCACATGAGGTGATAGCCATGGATAGAAGCTGGGATAACAAGTGTTTTTGTTATAGTCCTACCCAGAGGAAAAAGCCCAAACCAGAAGATCTCTTAGCCCTCTTTTTTCTTTCTACTTTTTTCTTTTTATTATTATTATTATTAATTTTAATGAGGTGACATTGATAAGTCAGGGTACATATGTTCAGAGAAAACATCCCCAGGTTATTTTGACATTTGATTATGTTGCATACCCATCACCCAAAGTCAAATTGTCCTCTGTCACCTTCTATCTGGTTTTCTTTGTATCCCCCTCTCCCCCCACACCCAGCCCCTCGGTAACCACAACACTCTTGTCCATGTCTCTGAGTCTCTTTTCTGTCCCACCTATGTATGGAATTATATAGTTCTTATTTTTTTCTTACTTACTTATTTCACTCAGTATAATGTTATCAAGGTCCATCCATGTTGTTATAAATTATCTGATGTCATCATTTCTTATGGCTGAGTAGTATTCCATAGTATATATATACCATTTCTTCTTTATCCAGTCATCTATTGAAGGGCTTTTGGTTGTTTCCATGTCTTGGCCACTGTGAACAATGCTGCAATGAATATGAGGCTGCATGTGTCTTTGTGTACCAGTGTTTTTTTAGTTTGGGGGGTATATACCCAATAGAGGAACTGCTGGATCATATGGTAGTTCTATTCTTAATTTTTTGAGGAACCACCATAATGGTTGTACTACTTTACATTCCCACCAACAGTGGATGAGTGTTCCTTTTTCTCCACAGGCTCTCCAACATTTGTTATTACCTGTTTTATTGATAATACCTAATCTAACAGGTGTGAGGTGGTATCTTATTGTAGTTTTGATTTCCATTTCTCTAATAGCTAATGAAGATGAGCATCATTTTATATATCTGTTGGCCATTTTTATTTCTTCCTGGGAGAAGTGTCTGTTCATGTTCTCTTTTCATTTTTTTTTTCCTGTTTTCATTTTTTATTGGATTGTTTGTTTGTTGTTGAGTTTTATGAGTTCTTTGTATATTTTGGATATTAGGCTCTTATGTGATCTGTTGTTTTAAAATATCATCTCCCATTTAGTTGGCTGTCTGTTTGTTTTGCTGTCAGTTTCTCTTGCTGTGCAAAAGTTTCTTAGTCTGATTTAGTCCCATTTATTTATCTTTACCTTCACTTCCCTTGCCTTTGGAGTCAAATTCATAAAGTGCTCTTTATAACCAAGGTTCATGATGTTAATACTTATGTTTTCTTCTATGTAATTTATTATTTCAGGTCTTATATATAGGTCTTTGATCCATTTTGAATTAATTTTAGTACAAGGGGACAAACTATAGTCAAGTTTCATTTTTTTGCATGTGGCTTTCCGGTTTTCCCAGCAACATTTGTTGAAGAGGCTTTCTTTCTCCATTGTGTGTTGGTGGCCCCTTTATCAAAAATTATTTGACCATATATATGTGGCTTTATTTCCAGACTTTCTATTCTGTTCTATTGGTCTGAGTGTCTATTTTTCTGCCAGCAGCATGCTGTTTTGATTGTCATGGCTCTATAATATAATTTGAAGTCAGGTATTGTAATGCCCCCAGCTTCATTCTTTTACCTTAGGATTGCTTTGGCTATTCAGGTTTTTTTGTAGTTTCATATAAATTTGATGATTTTTTTGTTTCATTTTTTAAAAAAATGACATTGGAATTTTGATGAAAATTGCATTAATTTGTATATCGCTTTGGGTAATATAGTCATTTTGACTATATTTATTCTTCCTATCCAGGAACAAGGAATATTTTTTATTTCATTGTATCTTTTTCGATTTCCCTTAACAATGCTTTGTAGTTTTCATTATATAGGTACTTTACATTCTTTGTTATGTTTACTCCGAGGTATTTTATTTTTTTGTTGTGATCATGAGGGGGATTATCTTTTTGAGTTCATTTCCTGATCTTTCATTGTTGGGATATAGGAAGGCAATGGACTTTTGTATATTAATTTAGTATCCTGTGACCTTACTGTATTGGTTTATTGTTTCTAGTAGTCTTTTTGTGGAGTCTCTGGGGTTTTTGATGTATAGGATTATATCATCTGCAAAAAGTGAAACCTTTACTTCTTCTTTCCCAATATGAATACCTTTTCTTTCTTTTTATTGTCTGATTGCTCTGGCTAGAACTTCCAGCACTACGTTGAATAAGAGTGGAGAGAGTGGACAACCTTGTCTTGTTCCTGATTTTAGGGGAAAAGTCCTCAGTTTTATTCCATTTAATATGCTAGCTGATGGTTTATCATAGATGACCTATATTATGTTGAGATATTTTCCTTCTATACCCATATTGTTTAGTGTTTTAAATATAAAATTTTGTTGTATTTTATCGAATGCCTTTTCTGCATCTATTGATAGGATCATATAATTTTTGTCCTTTGTTTTGTTGATATGGTGTATTATGTTAATTGTTTTATGTATGTTGAACCATCCTTGTGATTCTGGGATGAATCCCACTTGATCATGATGTATTATTTTTTTAATCTGCTGTTGTATTTGATTTGCTAGTATTTTGTTTAGTATTTTAGCATCTGTATTCATTAGTGATAATGATCTTTAGTTTTCTTTCTTTGGGTTGTCCTTGCCAGGTTTTGGTATGAGAATTATGTTGGCCTCATAATATGTGTTTGGAAGTATTGCTTTTTCTTCAATTATTTTGAAGACTTTGAATAGAATAGGAACGAAGTCTTCTTTGAATGTTTGGTAGAATTCAGCAGTATAGCCATCTGGTCCAGGACTTTTATTTTGGAGGAGGTTTTTGATAGTTGTTTCTATTTCCTCTCTTCTTATGGGTCTGTTTAGGCTTTCTGCTTCATCATGATTTAGTCTAGGAAGATTGCATTGTTCTAGGAATTTATCCATTTCTTCTAGATTGTTAAATTTGGTGGCATAAAGTTTTTCATAGTATTCTACAATAATTCTTTGTGTATCCATGATATCTGTGGTGATTTCTCCTCTTTCATTTTGGATTTTGTTTATTTGAGTCATTTCTCGTTTTTTCTTAGTGAGTCTTGCCAAGGGTTCGTCAATTTTGTTGACTTTTCAAAAAACCAGCATTTTGTTTTATTAATATTTTCTATAATTTTTCTGTTCTCTATTTTGTTTATTTCTGCTCTGATTTTTATTATTTCCTTTTTTTTTGCTGGTTTTGGGTTGCCTTTGTTCTCATTTTTCTAGTTTCTTAAGATGTGAAGTTAAGTGGTTTACTTGGGCTCTCTCTTGATTGTTCATATAGGCCTGCAGTGATATGAACTTCTCCCTTATTACTGCTTTTGCTGCATCCCAGAGTTTCTGATATGCTGTATTGCTATTTTCATTTGTCTATATGTAACTTTTGACCTCTGCTTTTATTTCTTCTTTGACCCACTCATTTTTTAAAAGTATGTTGTTTAGTTTCCACATTTTTGTGGGTTCTCTCTTAGCCCTTTTTATTAGGAATATATGCATATGGCTGATTTCTGGGGGGAAAAGTAAGAAGTACCAGTGGGAGCCATAGCATAGATTTTCTGAACACTTCCACCAAACTGAACTCTTTTTACCATCTAAATAAAAATATCACAGTATTCAAAAAATGTAGTTGAATTGTCCACAATGTGATGTAGACAATTCCACCTCACTGTGTTTGATTTTGTCACACCATGAGTTAATATTCACCTAAAATTAATTAACCCAAAAGATATCATTTAGAAAGCATTCTGTAGACTGTATATTTTTTTTGCAAATGTTGGCACATGGAATTTTCAAAACCTAATAACTTGTATGTGCAATTAACCATTACATACACTGAAAGGAGATAGAAGATATATGAGATATAGCCCTATGCTTAAAATGTTTACAATCTCACATAAAAAATAATTGTGCATGATAATAAATTGTGTGTATAACAAGCAATAAATACTCTGGAAATTTTTATTGGTTAGACCTTGTCAGGGAACCCATCACAGAAATTATGGGATTAAGATTGGTCCTGGGAAGATAGATTTTCCAAAGGGAAAGGGAAGAAAGAAAGGATATTCTCAGAAGAACCATCAAAAAAGAAAAAAAGAGAGAGAAAGAGAAAGGGAGAAAGGGAGGGAGGGAGAAAGAGAGGAAGAAAGAGAGAAGAAAGAAAAGGAAGAAAGACTAAAAGACTACAGAAAGATAGAGAAAAGAGATTGACACATATATTGCTGAGAAATAGGGTCACTGATAGTCACTAAGAATAAAAAGCGACTGGTGATTCTCAGGGATGGGCTTCTTCCTCAAATCACTATAGGATAATAATAAGAGTGGGAGTCACATCATTAAAAATACTATTATTTAATTTAATATATTAAACTGAGTAGTTCCATTCTTTATCAATAACCAGAATTAGCCTGCCCTTCTATATGTCACCTTTCACTTACTGTCTTGTGTTACCTATTAATATGACTAAATTATCTCTATAGTGAAAGCTTTAAAACATGAGATGGATCTCTTATTTCCTCTTGGATCTAGTATATAATAGGTGCTTAATAAATTTCAAATCATAGAATACCCTTGAACACAACCTGAACCAGAAAGAGAGACAGGGTAGAACTAGATGGCAAACATTAAATTTCTGGAGTCCTGACCTGGAACTCACTGAATTTGTAAGTCCAGTTGGAGGAAAGAACAGCTCAGGGGTTCCACATTAGGGATTGAGCAAAGCTAGACACTGATCTTCTCCACTGAAAGTGCTGATCCTGCCGGATCCCAAACACCACCCAGTTTATGGTGAAATTCATTGCATTGAAAATGACTAGAGCTAGAGACTTCTGTACGCAACTATGTTTAAGGAGTGCTCTGGGGGAGCTAGAGAGGAAGCAAAAAGCTTAGTTCACACAGGGAAGAGACTTCAGAAAGAACCCTTGATTAAGGGTGGTAGGGGTTGGATAGTTAAACTCAAGGTTTTGTAACGTGAGGTTTGGGGAGTATGGATGGGAAAGAAACAACTGGTATAGTGAGATGAGATTAGTTTACCTTCCACTGATTCTGAGTGTATGTAAACACTTTCTCCTTCTGAGGAGGAGAAAGGGTTGTTTCTGATGCCTGAGAGAGAGAAGAAGAAATTTAGGAAAGAAGAGGTCTGATTTCCAAGGCTCATAAATCAGGTTCTCTTTCCAGAATCCTGTTCTAATGGAGTGAGGTAAGCTTACACTATACTCTCACCTTCTGTTTTGCTCACAAACACTTTGGGCTCCCTTCATTCAAACTGCATGTCAAAGATAACTCCTCCTGGGAGCTTCCCAGATGATGCAGGTGAGTCCTGACTTTCCTGCTCTGTTTGACTTAGAGCTCCAACAGAGGTATTTCTTTTGGCCTTGTCCTGTTTCCCACCCTGGCTAAGTACTCATTCCCTCCCACGTCTCAACACTGCTTACCTTTGTCTTCTATACATATGACCTGAAGCCTCTAAAAATATCCCTTGTGATTTCTCATCATTTTCATTTACTCTACTCTTCCCTGAATCCCTGATATGTATAAGGCATTGGGAACAGAGGCAGGTGAGAGAGGTTCTGACCCTCAGAGAGTCACATCAGTACCTTTTTACTTAGCTGGGCACATCAGCAGAAGTACTGAAGCAGAAGCATTAGAAGTGAGGGACAGTAGTTAGACAAATTTTTCCACTCTAAGCATAGCCAACATGTGTTGAGATCAATTTTCATGAAAGATGAATGAAACTCTCATAGGTTTCTTCATTATTACATTAATAGCCCCCCTTTTGTATTTAAGAGACAGTAGGGTTTATAAATATTTTACTCTCCACACTACTCTCAGCCCATTGTGTAATCACTCACAGATTTCCCTGTCCTATTTATGAAAGGGTGTTCACAAAGACCTTAGGTGAGGACGGTGAACAAAATAAGTTAAGATCTATAAAACAAAAATGAGTGAGATTTTGTTTTCCTCTGATTTTTTGTTTTTCTTCAAATTCAAAGTCTATTCTAATGGCACATAAATTATTTCATTCAACAAATATTAATGAGCATCTTTATGTCAGGAACAAATATCAGCCCTAAGAATGCAGAGGTGATAAAGACAAGGTCCCAGTCATTAGGAACTGTTTAATAGGGAAGCTAGGGCAAGTATTTAGGTCACTTTGACCCTAAGTAGCTGTAAAGTTTCTAAGAGGTGCCTATGAAGTTTAGAAAGTGAAGGACTCAGATGAGGGTAGGTGACCAGGCAGGTATTCATGGAGGCAATAACAGTGAGCTGGGTGATGAAAGTCATGGATCACAGGTGGAGGATAGACAAGTAGGGTTTTTCTCAGACTTGGGTAGTTTTAAACTTGATCCTCCTTCTCATATTTAGGACAGGATGCAACATCAGTTGTTTCCCCAATAGGCCCCCACAGGAATGTAATCTAGACTTAGTCATACCCACTTCCATTCAGGTTGGTCTGAAGATTCCAGGCTGCTGGTCATTCACTCACATGCGAATCCCTTTGGACTACATCACAGCTCTGTGTAGCTGATCCAGCCCTGGGGATTGTAAAACATCTGGATAGATAACTTGCTCCATGGCTGCCCTCCAAGAACATGTAGCCTGGAGCTTTATCTGGAGAATGTATAAAAGGCTTCTTCCTGGGCCCACAAGGCTTCCAGACTCCTCCTGGGGTGACTTGACCACACGTCTCTCTAAGGTGAGGCTACTTCCAGGTAGAAAGACACTTCAATGTTCTTCACACAGATTCTGCTAAGGAAACCCCAGTCTTTCCTCTTGTCTCTTCCCAGAGGATAGATAAGCCAGGTAGGAGAGGATTGAGCAGGGAGAAGCAGAGGGAAGCAGGTCTCTGTAAAAGACCTCAAATGATCTCACATGGAAGGAAACAAAGAAAGCCAGAGGGACAGAGAAAGACAAAAGATACACACAGGTGTAAGAGTTTCAGGAAAAAATAAGACGGAGTGAAGAACGAGCAAAGAGTCACTTTTCCTTTACACTTGATCATGGTGGATGTTGGCCTGGGAAAAGTGGGCTGTCAGCCCAACTAGGTTGCAGATTGTTTTACCTGTTCAAGGAGAAGGGTACAAACCTGACCAGGCAGTGGTGCAGCAGATAGAGCATTGTACTGGGATGCAGAGGATCCAAGTTTGAAACTCCACGGTCGCCGGCTTGAGCTCAGGCTCACCAGCTTGAGTATGGGGTCGCTGACTTGAGCATGGGATCATAGACATGACCCCATGGTCACTGGCTTGAGCCCAAAGGTCAATGACTTGAGCAAGGGGTCACTTGGTCTGCTGTAGTTCCCCGTCAAGGCACATATAAGAAAGCAATCGATGAACAACTAAGGTGCCGCAACCAAGAATTGATGCTTCGTATCTCTCATCCTTCCTGTGTGTCTGTCCCTATCTGTTCCTCTCTCTGTCTCTCTTTCTATGTGAAGAAGAAGAAAAAGAAGAAGAAGAAGAAGAAGAAGAAGAAGAAGAAGAAGAAGAAGAAGAAGAAGAAGAAGGGTACAATATTAGCCTGGTCACTGTTGAGTGGGTCCCCTAGGGTTTCCACTATAATTTACTCCCCCAATATTTAACCATTTCAAATTCATTTTCTTTTTCCTGCCTGGGATAGATTTTAGCAAGTTGCAAATGCTGGGCTCCATTTGATAACTCCAGCTCATGAAGAAGAGAAACAGGCACCCAGTGCCCAGATCTAACTGAATGCTCTTTTTCCTTCCAGTTTTGACCTGCTAGCCCAGTGATGTCACAGAAGAAGCAACAATCTTGGGAGTCTTTGCAGGCTCCCAAATGCTTGCTTCCATGTGACCCACAGCCCTCCCTGGCTCCCTGTTCTGCTCCTTGCTTTGTTTCCTGTTCAGGAGGCTGTAATTCTGGTTCCCAACGCTCCCGAGAGCAGAGCCAGGCCAGTACTCGGAGGGCTAGCCGGGAGCCCCGCTGCCTCAAGGGGGGCACAGTCTACCATATCAAAGAGAAGGAGTGTTAAGGTGACTGACCCAGAGGAGAGGGGCCCAAGGACAGTTGCTCTCTCTTCATCCAGGTCTAGTGTATTCATTCTACTGGGAAGCTCAGGACCCTCCTTCTATTGGGGGCCAGGAACTCAGGGCCCCAGCCCTTAACAAGTGAGAACTCAGCCAAGCTGCACTTCTGACTGTGTCTTTCATCCATCCACCCCTCTGCTCAGCAATGAGGCAGCTTTTCATTTGGAGCCCTGGCAGTTGTGAAACCCTTGAAGTCCCAGTTCAGATGTGCCAAAACCTCTGCAGGTGGATACCGCCTCTCCTTCTTTCCTTTAAGACAGCTGACAATGTTGCAAGGAGACAGATGGTTTGAGATTTATGACCCAGTTCTCAGCAACCTCACAGCCATCACACTCTGTTCCTGCATGAGCCTAACACAGAAGACTTCAATGTAAACAGACTACTGTATGCTGGGCTCTGTGATCTGTAATAATTACAGTTTTAAGCTGATTGATGTACTGTATTTTTCACTCCGTAAGACGCACTTCTTTTTCCCCAAAGTGGAGGGGAAAATGCCTGTGCATCTTATGGAGCGAATGTTCATTTTTATTTATTCTTTTATTTTTTTAGCTGCTGCAGGTTTCCAGACAACTAGAAGAATATTTGAACATTAAAGTCTCTTCTCATTTGTTAATAATGGTGCTAATGGTTGTTAATACTGCTGCTGAGTTTACATTGTTGAAATATTATTGTGGTACATGTTATTAAATATTTTAACACACCATTTGGTTCAGAATATATTTTTTTCTTATTTTCCTCCTTAAAACCTTAGGTGCATCGTATGGTCAGGTGTGTCTTATGTAGCGAAAAATATGGTACTTTTTTTTTCTCACTTTCTGTCCAAAAAAAATTTTAATTAAAAAAAATTTCAAAAAGTCAGGGACAGCAGGGAGAGGCTTATCCTGATGGTGTTGATCAAAGTTGGTTTCCTAGGTCTTGGAAGGGGAAGTCCCAAACAGAGAGCACATGTACCTTGGGGAAAAGAACAGGCTCTCTGTGACAGGTAGCTCTTAAACAAGACCTTCAGTTAAGCAGCTTTGGTGCTATGGGTGGAATGGGAGGACACTCTTCCTGGTGGAAGATACGGCACAATCAAATGCATGTTAGTGTGGTATTTGCCAGCAGCATGAATTTTAATTTGGTTTGAAGATCAGGTATTATATGATATTGTGGTACAGTTCATAGCCTTAATTCCTCATGATAAATCAAATCAGTGAGTTACTGAACTTAATTTATAAAACCCCAGCTATCAAAGTGTTGTCATCTGGAGAAAGTCTAGGCCAAGTTTAGGGTCCATAACATCCGAAGTTAGGAAAACTAAGTGTAGGGGTCTGAATGGGCTTGAAGCTCAACTACGTTGTGTATCAATATAAGTTTCATGGAAAAAATTTTAACTGATTCTTATTTTTAGGGGTGGAGGGGCACCAAAAATATTTTATTCTAAATACTTAATCCAGATTTTCTTGCACAGGACATCTATTTCAGAGCTTAGCAGGCTTTCTGATGGTTGGGACCTGATGTTGCCTCTGTTATGATACATCTATATGTAGACTTATAGATATAGCATAATTTTATAAAATTATAATTTTCTATGCATAATTTTTTTCATTAAACAAATTATACATACTTATTTCATTGTTATAAAGATTTGTTAATGTAGATAAACATAAAAAAGAATTTTAAGGCCAGCTGCCAATCTTATCAACCAAAGTACCCACTGCTAATAATTCCACAGATTTCCAAACATTATGAAAATTACAAAATGGGATAATTTTAGAATATTATATAACCTGCTTTTTTAACCCAAAATATAATTTATGTCAATGTCTTTCATGTTAATAATAAATAATATTATTGTGTGAAAACACCATCATTTGTGTAACTAGTTTCCTAATATCAGACATGAGTTATTTCCTGTCTTTTGCTGTCTAAACAATAGTAAAATAAATAGTCTCACTGGTGTAAAATTTTAGGGTAAATTTTTAGAATTGGAATGCTAGAATTGTCAAAGCTTATGAAAACTTTTTCTCTGACTTTCCAAGAAGATTGTATCTTGGTAGCAATTAAAATGCCTCCATTTATGTAAATAATTTTTAAGAAAGAGATTTCTTTTGTTGAAGAGCCTAAGTGAGTATTATCTTAAAAAATTACCTCAGCTAAAGGAAGAATTCAGTTTATAATAAGAAACAGTTTCCGAGAAACTTGACAAATATCTGCCTATTTTGCTGTCATAAAATCAATACTTGTAAAGAAAGTGTTGATGTTTCATCTTTTGAGAGAAAAAAAGGTGCTTTATATTGTATAAAGCTGTGTCTTATAAATTTTGTTATGTTATTTCTTAAACTTTAATATTTAGCTTATAGATATTTAAATATGGTTTTAGAAGTTCTGTAATGTTTTTATGAGAGATTTCTGGGGGGGAGCAAAATATTAATATTTGGTTAATTGTATAAATCTTAACTTTTAAGAATATTTTTGTTTATATTTTTAGAGAGTGGTGAAGAGAGAGAGAGAGAAGCATCACCTCGTTGCTCCCTTTAGTTGTGTATTGATTGCTTCTCATACATGCCTTGACCAAGGATCAAACAGGCAACCTTGGGCTCAAGCTGCCCAGAGATGTTGGGGTCATGCTGATGACCCTGTGCTCAAGCCGGGGACCTTGGGTTTCTAATGGGAGACCTCAGTGTTCTGGATCTACACTCTAGCCGTGGCACCACCACCCGTCATGCAAGAATGTCTGTTTCTATGTGTCTTTTTTTTTTTAATTTTTGTTCTTTACTAAAGAAAAGATATTCACCAAATAACTGTTTTTTAAAAGTTTGAAAGAAACAAATGTTCTTTGATGAGAGTACTACTTAATATTTTGGCCTACTCAGATTTTTCTAGTCAGTACTTGGATTCCCTATGCTGATTGTTCAACTAGTATATTATTCACAGATACACTGATTAGTCTGTAACAAATTGATTTTGAAATTATGATGGTGAAAATAAACTGGTGATTTGACCACTGTTTTTCTTCATAAAGGTCTCTGCATTTGGCATCTCCAGCATTACTAAAATATGTACATCAGGGATGTCAATGTTTATGAATGTCTACTAAGGGTGGCTTTAGTATGGCTTCATTTTAATACATATCTACATTTATCTTTATTTTATAGTAGCAAATAATGAAAACTGCAGATTTCTTATTTTGTGCAAAATGAGCTATATACAAAATTTTAACAGTTTATAGAAACAGCAAAAATATGTGGCACAATCATTTTTCTTTAGAATATATTTAGTTTATGCTTTTTAATACATGTTAAATAGTGGCACAATTTTAACTTTTTCTAATTAGAAAAAATTTATTTTGAGATAACATTTGATATTTAATATGCTTTTTAATTTTTAAAAAATGTTAAATGCAGTACTGCATGAGAACATGTAAATTTAAAAGAATTAAAGTAGGTAAAGTTGTTAGGTGTTAAATGAACTTTCCAAGAGACTTGATAGAGCCTCGGGTGAAGGTTTCAACAGCACTCTGTCCTCTCTCAACAAGTCTGGATTCTGGCCTTCCAGCAAGCAAGTTCTTGCCAGAACCAAAGTCAGCTCCTGCCCCAGCATGCCCACCTCTTCCTGGGGCTCCAGTCAGGACAAGTGCGACCCTGCTCAGCCTTGCTCCATGGTTCACTTCTTGTAAGGCTGGCCTAACTCACTCTCTCAATCCAGTGCATTTTCCAGCAGCTCTTAGTGTACAGTGTTAGGCCATATTTTGTTACTGGATATGATATACTTCATGCTATAGCACAAGTAGAATTAAAAGTCATAACTTTGTTTATTACTGTAAAGAGATCACACAAAGAAACATTGAAATAAAGTCATCCTAAAGTGACAGAAACTGTGTGGTGCTAATTTCTTCTCTTATTTAGTGGGAAGTCAAGAAATAGTGCCCAACCTTGGTGAAGGGAAAACCAGCATTGTAGCTATACTATTTAAAATGCACTCATTCTAGGGTTACCAAAAGTTGGAGCCCACTCAAGGCACATCACACACACATTTAAAGTTATAGGGGTAGCCAAGAGAAGACTGAAAAATAAAACCATGTCTCCATAATGAGAAAGAAGAAAGGATGGTGAATGTGAGCTTAGCCATTGTGTGTCACTGGGGAGGTAAACAGACACATTTGAAAGAAGCAAAGAAATAAATGTATAAGCAGATAATTCAGAGTGAGACAATTTTTTTCACATTAAAATCTATTGAATAACTTAATTTTTAAAATTCATATAAATATATTGCTTTATTCTAAAAATGAATAAGGTCATATCTTATTTTTAGACACATTTCTAAGAGCTGTAAGTCAAACCTTCCTCACAGAGCAAGTATAAGTTCAGACCCTTGTCAGATGAAATGTACTTTACATCTTTGGTGACTGCGACTCTATGCAAGTTTCTATGCCTTTCTATAACTCAGTTTCCTCATGTAAAATTAGGTAAAATAATAGTATCTGTGTTATAAAACTGGAGGGTATTACATATGATAATCATATTTTGACATATTTAACTCAAATGTTAGTTATAACTTACATTTGGAATATATTATATCTTTTAATTTTTATTTACTGATTGATTTTTAGAGAGATAGTGGAAGGGAAAAGAGAGAAAGAAACAACAGTATGTTGTTCTATTTATTTATTCATTCACTGATTAATTCCTGTATATGTTCTGACCACGGATTAAACCCACAAACTTGGTGCATTGGAATAATGCTTTAACCAGCTGAGCTATTAAGCCAGGGCCTGATATATACTATATTTTTAATGGCCTTTCTGTTTAGAATCATTTTAGATTTATAGGAAATTTGCAAAGATAGCACAGAGAATTTTTCATTTCTTGGGTACAATTTTCTCTGTTGTTCAGATCTTACATTAGTACGATGCATTTGTTACAATTAAAGATTTTTTACTGATACATTGTTATTAACCAGTACTTTACCCACATTTCCTTAATTTTTACCTAATGTCCTCTTGTATTTCTGGATTTCATCCAGGATACATTACATTCAGCTGTCATATCTCCCTAGACTCCTCATGACTGTGACAGTTTCTTAGACTTATTTTTGATGACCTTGTCATTTTTAAGGAGTACTGGTCAAGTATTTTGCAGAATACTTTTCTCTTAATTGGGTTTTGTCTATTGTTTTTCTCATGATCAGACTGGGATTATGGAATCCCAGGGAGGAGGATGACAGAGGTAAAGTGCTATTCTCATCCCATCATATCAAGGGTACATATTATCAACGTTGCATCACTATTGACACTGACCTTGAGCATCTGATGGAGGTTGTGTTTGTCAGGTTTTTTTGCCCTCTTTTTATACACCTCTCTTTGGAAGGAAGTCACTATGTGCAGTCATTTGGGGAGTATGGATTCATGGATATTGAATATCTATGTTTCATTGCGTGTTGTAATTCAATGCCATATTATCTATTTTGTTGTTCACATTGTTCCAGCTTTGGAGCTCTTTCAACCAGCTCCAACCAACAACACTGGATTCTTTTTTAAGCATTTCTATGCCTCAGACTTAGATTTGGCTATTTGTTCGGTGATCTCTGGTTTTTTTTAATTGAAAAATTGTATTATAAACCAAGATCTGGGTGCTGGTTGTGTTCATTGTTACAGGGATGTCATTGTTTCTAGCCCTTCTCATTGGATGGAGCTTAAAAATATACATGTGTATACTAATCAATGTGTACACACATACCTACGAATATTTCAATAGTTATTCATCTGTATCCATATTAAGTTAAACATGAATTCATACGGATGTCTTCAGCTTTAATTCAGTATTACATGGTTTATTCTAGTTTTTCTTTGTTTATTTGTAACCTCCCACTCCAATAGTGAGAAATCTGGTTCCCACTACCAGCCACACATTCACTTGTTTGTTCAATCCCAGTAGGCAGGCACAGTGTGCTCTAGTTTGAAAACAAAACTTTGAAAACTCAGCAGTCAGTGCATGTGACGTGATCTTTTTTCTTGTTTTTAGAGGCTATATAGATTGTTGGTTGAATAAGACAGAATGAGTGAGCCAGTGTCCTTAAAGTTGAATAAGGATAGATTAGAATAAAGACAGGGTATCCAGAAGCTCAAGGGACAGAATTGAAATGGACTGTCTTTTTGTGAGGACCTCCACTCACCAGAAATCATCTGTCATCTGCCAAACACAGACTCTGCTCAGCTTCTTCCTCCCGCTACTCCTTAGCAAACCCACTTCTCATGAACAAGTTTCCATGATATGGTTTGGGCATAAGTGGAAAGTCCTAGACATCTTATGTGGGCCCATGGGCCTGAAATAGCCTCACTTCATAACCAGGCACAGGTTAGAACCAGCTTCAAGTCTGTCTATGAACCAGGGAAGGAGAAGACAGACCATCTCTGTTACAAAACTACAAGTAGGGTATTAGAAATTAGTAAGGGGCAGCCTGGGAGTAGATAAAAGAACACAGATATTCAGTTTGTGAATTTATATAGTTACTGTATCTCAGACTAATGATTAGTTTTGAACTTCTTGGAAGATGGGCTATAAAGAGATATATATATGGCACTACCAGGACACTCTAGGAAAGTATTTTCCAAATTAACAAAATCACCTAGGAATATTAAAACAATACAAATGCTTAGGACTTATTTCTTAGAGTTTTTGACTCAATATGTCTTAGATGAGGCCAGAAACATACATTTTAGAAGTGGTTCCCAGATGGCTTAAATGCACAGCCAGGCTTAGAGTCCCTTCTCTATCACAGCACCAACGGCAAGACTAAAGAAACAGTTTCCTTGTTTCATGCAGTTCCTTGCTGGGTTGTCGCTATTGTTCTGGAACCTGGACACTGTGATCTGCCCTGGTTCTTAAACTCTCCAATGCTTACTTTTTCTATTTGCAGTAAAACTCAACTCCTAGAGCTGTAAGAGGAGAAAATTTAAACATTTGACCACAATCTTTAAACTATGAATAGCTTAGAACTACAGGTTCACAGAATGATAGAGCAGCAGATCCTGATGTCACAAACGAGACTGCCAGCCCCAAAAGTCAGAGCAACTTGCCCGAGGCTTCTTCATACCTGTCCCCCTTACCCTTGCATTTGAAAGTATTGGCCCTTGACCAGGGAGTAGCACAGTGGATAGAGCGTCGGACTGGGATGCGAAGGACCCAGGTTCGAGACCCCAAGGTCACCGGCTTGAATGCAGGCTTATCTGGCTTGAGCAAAAATGCTCACCAGCTTGGACCCAAGGTCAGTGGCTCGAGCAAGGGGCTACTCAGCCTGCTAAAGGGCCATGGTCAAGGAACATATGAGAAAGCAATCAATGAACAACTAAAGTCTCGCAATGAAAAACTGATGATTGATGTTTCTCATCTCTCTTTGTTCCTGTCTGTCTGTCCCTATCTATCCCTCTCTCTGACTCTCCCTCTGTCCCTGTAAAAAAAAAAAAAAAAAAAAAAGAGAAAGAAAGAAAGTAAGTACTGGCCTTCCTGAGTAAACGTAACACTACTGATCTAACTGGAGGCAGACTTTGTAGAGAGGGATGATAGTAAAAGAGTTTCACCATCCCTGCCTTTCTCTTAAGATGCATTAATTGCAGGATGAAGGATACAGTCTACTAGGTTATCTCTTTTGGGCACCATGGATGGAATGATGGTGAAGTCATTGGCATGAGGCTGTGATGAGGCCGAGATACTATTGTTACAGCAGCCTCTAAGAATGAGAGGAAGATGGAGCCAAGGTCTGCTCACTTTGCTTAGAGGAACCCACCTCTAACATCATAAGAGGGGAACAAAGTTACACAGGAGTAAGAAAATTCTGTCATTATAGGCTGGGGAAGGGGAGGTCTTCCTTTTTGAAAAATTTAGAAATATTTTCTTGGAAATTGTTGCCTGGAGGAAAAGGCAAGGTGATCTCTCTCCATTTCTTTATATCTTAGAACCAAAATGTACCATTGATGGTGACATCTATAAATACAAGACCCAGCAGGATATTTTAACTGTTGCTCTACTCACTGAGGCCAGCTGAAGGGTCAGGGTAGAGCCCAGGATTAAAAGAGGGAATCCTTACATTTATTACATAAGAAAAGATCTATCACAGCTATAAAAAATAATAAATCAGGAAGTCACCCAAGTCCTAATACAATCTAGCAGCTCCAGGCAAAGAGCTCTCAACATTACCTCAGAGATCAAGATAACAGCAACAACAACGCTCATTTCACAAATGAAGACACAGAGTCCCAGAAGAGACAAGTTGTCCACAACTGGTTGGTGTCCGGCCTGGGACTGTGCTTCATAGATGGCCTACTCCTTTGATGCAAGAGGCTTTTCTTCATTTGTAAATATTAGAGAAAAAAGGGTCTGTCATGCTGGTGCCTGATGATATTGGTAAGTGCACCCAATCCTACAGGTACAGGACTCAGAAGCGGGTAAATACCTGGGACTAAAAAAGTGGCAATGCTTGCATTGTAACTACAGCAGAACACCACTGAATGCTGGATATAGTTGGTTTCTTTTTTCATAAAATTTCTTTTAACCAGCATATTATACATAATGGGCCAATGTCTCTGGCTCATTACAGGCAAGGCAGAATAATTGACTTTTTAAGTCATCTCATAGAAGTGATGGGAATGTGTTATACTCACAGGTATTATCTCTTTCTTCTACCCACTAATTGGGATGGGCTAAGACCCACAGGGACAGGTCATTGAACATGGGTCATGAGTGTTTCCTCCACTCTAATGAAGCCTTTTCATGACCTCGGTATGGATCCCATTGCCCTTGGGAAGACCATGAATTCTCTTCCAGTGCTCTTTGCCAGAGTCAGACCCACATGAGGCCTGATCATTTGACTGCTTCAGGCAGAGGAAGATCCTTGTTTTCCTTTATTTCATCACTTGAGAATCAGCTTGATAAGAATCTCATACATGCCGATGCTGGCCTGGCTGGTACCTCACCCTTCTATTAAGGGGCACACTCAACACAGGCAGGAATCTACAGTATGCTTGAATCCTCAGGTAGGCAGAATGGTGAGGAAATGCCAGGGCTGATGACAGCAGACTCTGGAATGCATGGGTTGTGCCTAGAGAGGCCTCAGCCAAGTAAAGACCTTCCAATCACCTTCCAACCAGTCCCCCATCTACAAGCTCATTAACAAAGAGCTTGACCAAGTCCAGTTCTGATTTTCACATCACATGTGTAGCCTGGCCATTCACAGACTTCAGCTTCTTCAGTAATAAAATCAATGTCACCTGCCCTAAGTCATATTTATAAAATGTAAATCTCATCATATTCCTTTCTTACTTAAATGGTCAGAGATGCCCCATTGTCTCTGATCAAACTATTTAAGCAGAATTATCCTGTTTTCAAAATAAATAAAATGTAAACCTCCAAAATACAAAGCTGGTAAAGGTATAATTACTCTGAAGCATGGGGTTAGAGGCAGGCCCAGATTCTTGACTCTTCTGAGGCAGCTTCAATAGTCAAGAATGACAAATTGATGGCATTTTAAAATGGGACTCAAAGTTTTTAGGAGCCCCTATGTAAGTAAAATATGAGGGCAAAGAAGGAAATTAAAATGTGTTTTCATCTTATGATCTGTCAAATGTTATTTGCATTATTACTGTATAATATCAATACAACTTTCTTATTATCAGTCCCATTTTATAGATAAATAAAAGATGAAGCTTAAAAACCATTAATATACCTGTGATTCAAATGCCTGTGCTCCAAATCCAGACCCATCTTCTTCCAGCTTCTGTGTTGGGTAAAGGCATGAAGCTGATGCTATAAGCAATGGTGGGGGTAGAGCGGGAATGTGTGGGGCGCCCCAGCATAGAGTAACTCATACTGTCTGGGGTTGTGGCTTGTGAAAGAAGTGATGTTTGAACATCCCTGGCAACAAGGCTGCAAGCACTATAATTTGGAAACTATTAATCTTTAAGCTAAAGTTATTCAGCCCAGCAAGTAAAGCTCTTATGTTCTGGGGCCTTCTTTTCTGCCCAGCTAGTTGACTACTTCCTGTTCTTCTCCAATATCTTGGCTGCTCTGTTTCCACAAAAGATCCAGACCTTTCATACCTCTTTGCACATCCATGTGTTTGTCCTTTTATCAAGAACAACAGCAGTCCCTCATACTCTGACTATCTTCCTCTACTTTTGAATCTGTTTTTTTATCTGTAAAATAGGATTAACAATAAGAAACTCATAAAGCTATTTTTCTGTGACAATGCAAATAACATGTTTGATGGGTGGGAGGTTGAGAATAAATTTTAATTCCCCTTTTTTCCCTCCTATCATCCCACTTGTACCATTCTGTAAGGACAAGAAAGTAGCTAACTGTTTGAATTCTCAAAACCCTGCACAAAACAGGCTCAGCAACTAATTAATACCTTTGAAGTAGTATTTGCAAAGTTACTACAAGAAGGGAGTTTCTCTTAAGATAAATAATTTTTCACAATTGAACAAGTACTTCATTGATGCTGTTATATCAATGTTTTCCAACCTTTTAAAAATATTTGCAATATTTTAGTGGGGACCACTGAAGGAAAGAAACATACTTTGCCTATTTCTACATATCTGGGCTTCAGGATTTTGTTCTCCCAGGAGAGGCAAATTAGGCAAGAGTCATATATACACATAATACTCTGCTTTGGCACAACAAGGCCAGAAGTTAAGTAATTTTCCTCTAATAAGTAGGATAAACTAAAAAGATTACATGGAGTGGCTTCTTCATGGAGTAACTTACCTTCAAATATGTCACATCCTTATAGACACACCAGCCATCAACTCTCCCTTCTTCATCAAGTTCACCATCACTTCCACCCCCAAATAAAATATATTCAGGGAAAAGAAGAGACCAGGAAAAGCAACATTTGGGCTGTATCTTAGCTTCTTGGAGGTCTATGCTCATAAATGCAAAGATAGACTTAAGGATATAACTGCGATTATCTGGTACAGTCTCCTCTGAACCCAAAATATGTATCAGACCTGAGCCCTGTCTTCCACTGCAAAACCCTTGCCAGTGGCCAATATCCATGACTCCACCCTGGGAGCAGCCTCCCACACCTGTCCATGTGCCTGCCTCTGATCTGGCTTCCCAAGGCACTCTAAAGAGTGAAAAGAAGGAGACTTGTCCCTCACCCACAAATCATTCATTAATTCATTGAAAAAAAATTTTTTTGAGCACACATGAAGAATGTCAAGCACTGTCTGGGTGTTGGCAATAAAGAGTGAACCAGATAACACTGAGACTTCATTCTATCCAGGATGACAGCTATTGAAAAATAAATACAAGCAGGTTTTTGTCAGAAATACAGGATACCATGGGGGCATTTTCTAGGAGAAACAAATATAATCGAGGTTGAAGATACTGTACAAGCATCCAGAGCAAAGGAGTAAGTCAGGGGTTAAGAAATAAAAGGGGCTCCTCCTCTAACACAGGGAGCCATAAGGAGTGGCTGCAGGTGGAGGTAGGCCTGAGACTTAGTAGTGGGAAGTGGAAGTACTTCATCTCTGACAGCTACTATTGTCCCCATGAAGTATCATCTACCTATAGGCAGCAGTGAAGGATTGGAAAGTTCAAGAGAGGAGAAAAAGCACATGTGTATACAGTGACTACAAAGAAGTATATAGGGTTTCCAAACAGTGTTTTGGACCTTGCTCAGGTGGATGATCAAGTTGGAATCTTATGATGAAGCCAACTTGCCAAAGGGTTGTGTTTCTTTTTTGTTTGTTTGTTTGTTTGTTTGTTTTATAGTAGCTAGGCATAGCAGGAAAGATTCAGCCAGGGTTCAGGTTTTGTCAGTCAAGTACATTAACAAGCCAAAGGGGTGAAAAGTTTATTATATTAGAAAAATAAGTGGCATGAAGAAAGAAAGGGAGCTGGTGAAACAGTAAGTTTCTGTGGATATAACCAAGTAGGCTGAAAGGAGGGAAGTGATCAGAGAGAGGGGTACTTGGCTTTGCGGTGCTGGAGACTTAGAACCTGACTTCTAGCTTATACTCTGCACAACTCTGAACATCTGCTTTGTCCTCTCTGGCTCAGTGTCCTCATCTATGTGTAGAGTGTGGTTAGTGAACTAAGACCCTTTCCAGGTGGGCCTTTCTATGATGCTACATTACTGGCCAATGTTTGAAGCATGTTAGAATCTGAATCAGACATACTGAGTGCTCAGTAGTGAACCCTGGGTGCCTAGATTATTGGTCCCCAACCTGTTGATAGAACCTACAGAAATTCTTAGCAAATTCCTCAGTAGATCCAACATTTGTGGCTTTAAATTTTCATCTCAAGCATGCTTTGGATCTTCTGGAAACCCTAAATTAATCCCTAAGCTGTGCCATAGTAAACTCCCTCATAAATCAAGATCTTCTTATCTTTATGGACATACTTTCAGGGTTTATATGGGGAGGGATGCTCTGAGAATACACTCGTGAGAAGGACCCAGTAGTGACTGAGTGTGACGAAGTTACAAAATGAAAGAGTCACTAGAATATGGGAAATTATCATCATAACCACCTGGTTGGGAACAGCTTTCACGTCATCATGGCTCATTCCTTTGATTTGGGTGCAGGACATGTATAAAAGTCCTCAGATCATACTGTCCTCTCACTTCATTTGACATATCCATTGCTTGCCTGGCGGTTAGGAGAATAAGGTGAGTGTCCTCATTGATCTTATGGCAGTTTGGGGAGTGGTGGGAACCATCACACATCAGTTGAATGGGACAAGCCACTCCAGTGTGGAGAGAATGGGAACTAACTGGTAATTGCAAGAAGATTAGGAAATCATTGTTGGCTCAGAAGTCAAAATCTCAGAGGAGGTTGAATGTTAACCAAAGACGGGGGCAGTGATGGAGGAAGTTAGTTGGCAAGACAAGAGATAGCCACATCGGGCTGAAGACTGAACTATCTATAGAGCTCATGGTGTAAGAAAGAAAAAAAGAGAGATAAGGAGTACAAGTGTTGTAGCCATGGGCTCAGGCTAAACATCTGGCTTCTAGAATGCATAAGTTAGATGTTATAAAAACAATTTAAGACTTTGGTAACTACTTAGTGACCTAAGTTTCTGATTTTGAAGCCAGGAGTCTTGGGAGAACCAGGACAGTCAGGAGAAGGTATCACCAAACTCACCTGCTTCCTGATTCCCCCTGTGCAGGAAGAGCAATCCTATTCTGGGGTAAGATATGGGCCTGGAGCCACAGAATCAATTACAGAACTTCAGACAATGTAGAAAAATACTGATAACAAATTACCTTTGTATTATTCATGGGACTTTCAAAATATCTGCATTGCTTTTTAGCATAACTGAATATTCTACGAGATGTCCTGCCAACAAAACCAGCAGAAATGCCAGCTCCCTGTCAAGTGCCTTCCCAAATGGCCACTCAAGTGCCCTCCTCAGGCACCTCAGGCACCTCAGGCCCCTACCGCCAGCCCAGCCCCCAGCCCAGCTCCCTGCCCCCTTCCTGCTCCCTCTCGCTGCATCTCCAGTTGCTGTATTTCTGGCTTTGGAGAATGCCACTCTCTGCTGTCTTACCGACTGCCAGACGTTTGCCTAGACCTGCCCCAGCCTTCTCCCTGCTGTGTGACGGGATCTTCTGGGTGTTCCAGTTGCTGCGATGGCCTTGGGGGCTGCAGCTGACCTGCCATTTTCGAGGAGCCAAAGATCCACAGACGAGGACAAGTATTGAATGGGCTGGCTTTCCTCATTGTCAGCCTTGTTCTCTCCCATCCTCCCCAACTAAGCTTCCTAGACATGTATGTGACCGATCCCTCTTTTAGCTGAGAACCTCAGACCTCCAGGTCTTGGCTCTGTTCCTACATCAAGGAGACCTGAATGCTATAGAAAACTCTGTTTCCCAAAGCCTCTTCATTGTGAAAAATAAAGCTTATCTTTCCTAGCACCCCGAGCTTCCTGGTGTTTTTTAATAGTCTCATCCTCAGGTCTGTGGAGTTACCACCAACCTGGAATCTTCAAGAAGGCCTTGCAGTGAGCCAGCCAGATGGGACATTCCCACTAAGGTTGACCCCAGGTGTGAGCAGTAAGAGGAGGATGTGAAAAGGAAAGCTCCAGAGGAGAGTCACAGGGGGATGTTCCCAAAATAACAGCTGTTCCACTGCCACTGCTGCAGGTGCCATCACTACTGAGATTTCTTCCTGCTCATTAAGGACACACTGCTTCCCAGGCTTGGAATTTAGACTCCAGAAGAACCCTTCTGACTTGGCAGAACCTCATTCTCAAGAAGAAAATGGCACAAGGGTAGTTGTAGTTTTCAGTTCTCGGTTCAAAAAGCCATGACAGACACTCTCCTTGAGCAGATCCCCCTGACTGAGTAGAGTTCCTTTCCTTCACAGAGAAGCCAGAATCTACCTCATGGCTCAGTACCACAACCCCCCTGAAAGAGTTTTTACTATGTGGCTTTTACTATGAGTTTTACTTTGTGGTTTCTTTTCCTTGGTATGGGTTTGAGAGAAAGTCCCCAGTGCACTACCCTTTCCAAATGAACAGTAGCTGTAGGCAACAGCAATGCTCCTGCCCACCAGGACTAGGGTACTTAATTACAGTTTCAAGACACAACGGTTCCTAGCAGGCCAGCAGGAGACAAAGGGATGAAGTTGTTGCCAGTATCCTAGAAACTTCCCATAATCCACAGCTCTTTAAACATCTGGGCTCTTGTGGTGGAGTGCGTCTCACACATTGTGTGTTGAAGCAGAAGAGAGATTGAGGGCTGCTGCCCCCGCCATTCTCTTGGACCAAAATAAATTATTATAAGTCATGGTTGGCCAGGTCCATCCAGGTCACAAAGAGCTTTGGAAGTTAGCATGAAGATGGGCATGACCACCATTCTTTATATTCCAATCAATATTCAGTCCAAAAAAGAGAAGTTCTAGATCTGTGGTTTTCAACCTCTGATAAAAGCAACAGTGGAGTCCAGAGAGATATTTCAGGGATTCATGAGATGTTTTTGAGAAAGAAAACTCTGTGTGTGTGTGTTTCTTATTTATTTAAAATGCTGTGATAATAGTCAGCATGCTTACTCAAAAGTGTTAAATAACAGGTGATAAATAATAACACTTTGGAGATCATCAGGCTTTCTAAGTAATCTGGGCCATTAACTTAACCAGCAGGTGTCAGAATAAAATATTTTGTTACATTACAGGGTAAAATTGTAAATTTTTAGTTATACTTATTGATTTAGGGTAAACATTTTTTTTAACCACATTCTAGCTTTATTTTTTAAAATAATATCTTTCATCTCCAACTCATTCCTTACCACTGGAGAAAGAGTGAGTGATCTGACAGATGAAATAACAAGAGTCTTACCTTCATCTGTGTGTGTTTCTATAATGCTCACTCCTGGTACTGGGGGAGTCTATGGACCAAATTCTGTCCCAAGCCAGATTCTGAGGCTTAGACTTTGCAATAAATATTATGTCTTCCCTTTTGGCCATGATACAGGTAGCATTCTTCAATGCTCTGCTTTATCAACCCTCAGTCTCACATCAATGCCTCTCTCTCTCTTTCTCTCAATCAATTCCAAGTTTATAGAAGAAAGGGACATGATAAATTATCCCTCTCAAAAATATCAATATTAAGAAGAGTGCAGCTTGGTACTAGATCCACCTTTATATACTATATTTTGTTACATGCAATTTTACTCACAGAAAATTAGACTTTAGCTCTTTGCATTAAATGTGGTCCCAACTAAACCCAGGTGCATCAATGATTCATGATAAGTTATTTTAATAGCTGTTAAATAAGTCATATGCCACATATAATAACATAATGGTAACACTAATCTTAACACTTAGTATAAGTTTTCTTATCTGGCTTTATATTTATAAATGCTTATCTTATATACAGGTAAATATTGCTTCTTTGTATTAGAAATTGATCACTGATTAAACAGAGAAAATTTAAAAAAATAATCACTGCTGCATCCAATAGAATATTCAGGTTTAAAATAAGACAAATTATGCAGTATTGGTACTAGGTGATTTTCAATTAGCAATAACTCTGTTGATTACAGTACACAAAATTAATGCCATGTGCCCAAAATTTGGCTCAAACTTACCCCAAAATAGTGCACAATAATTATATTTTTATCACCAGGATGTACCTTTTATAAAACTTAAAAATAGGTTAAATCATTGACATGTTTTGTGCAGTGAAATTCTACAAGATACATAAGCCAGCTACCTCCTGACAACTAAAAATGTCATTTTACTAGAAAGTGTAATATACATTGACTTGAAATAGCTAAGTATTAACTTAAAAAGTACAAATTAATTTAAATCTGGCTATGAAAATACATTTATATTATGTCTAAAGTGGGTTTCCACATTGTACCTGGGAGAAAAACATCACTAGAGAATAGTTTGCTAAAAATCACACGCAGATGAGCCTTTAAGAAGGATGTTAGATGACTGGCTAGCTGATTTAGAAATACAATTAGAATCACCTTTTGATAAAGAAGTTCAGAAAGATTCCAGTATGACACCAACCACACTTCATTAATTATTCTAAACATTGGGATCATGAGATACAATACTCAACAGGAGTATGTTTGGCTGTTCAGAATCTTTCCACTTTGTTTATTTTGCTACTATATGTTCAGGCAAGTAAATATAAAGATGATTGATACATGCTCAAAAAAAGAAAATAACTTTATATATTGAGATCAGATTTTTTAACTCATAATTAAATAGGTAAAATGTGATGTATATATCGATATTGCAAAAGCAAAAGTAAAAAATAACCTGTAGGAATTGTGGTTTGTATAGAGACTCTTGGTAACACATGCTTAAGTGATCATTGTGGGCTGCATGAAAAAGAAATGAGTTTAATAAGATGCTAACATATTGTAAACAAGGTCTGACAAAACCATTTATAAAAAATAGCTTTAAATTGCCAGATTTCCCATGTTATTTATATGAAATGAGAAAAAAATGGCATTTACTTTTTTATACCATAGACTATTGCCAATACAGAAGCATAGATAATTCAAATGTAATTTAAAAAAATAACCATTTTTGTTGACAAATATCATTATGGTTGTTAAGCATCTCATAAAAGAATCATAGTTTATTCAGATGCTAAATTTTGCTGATCCATTTGATAACTGAAAAAAGCTCAACATATACAGTATTTGAATGTTACTATGTTTAGCCAGCAGATAAAGTATAAATAATGAGATAAAAAATTTTGACTCAACTTAGAAAAAATGAATTCAACATTTTAAGAACCACTTAATTATTAATTTATTAAATGAATCCTTAGTAAGCACATACCATGTGCTAAGCATTGGCCTAAGAGTTGGAGATACAGGCCCTGGTTAGTGGCTCAGCAGATAGAGCATCAGCCCAGTGTATGGACGTCCTGGGTTCGATTCCCAGTCAGGGCACACAGGCGAAGTGATTATCTGCTTCTCCTTCCTTTCCTCTATCTGTTCTCACCCTTGATTGGTTGGAGCAAGGTCCTGGGGCACTGAGGATAACTCAATTAGAGTGCATCAGCCTCAGGTACTAAAAATTGCTCATTTGATTCAGCATTGGCTCCAGATTGGGTTTGCCAGGTGGATCCGGTCAGGGTGCATGAGGAAATCTGCTTCACTATTTCTACTCCTCTCACCTAAAAAAAAAGAAAGAAAGAAAAAAAGAGTTAAAGATATAAACAAAAAGAAAATAAACCTGCTTTCATGGAGCTTTGAGTCTAGAGGGGGAAGCAGACAATAACTACACAGCAGTTAAGTGTATACTGTCTTAGATGCTTCTAAGTGGTATGGAGAAAAAATAAAGGAAAGTTGGGGAAACAGATTTCTGGGGCTGCCAGTATGTACAGGATAATCAGGGAAGGTCCATGTGATAGTCTTTTTTTATAGGAAGTGAAGATGTGAGCCACGTGGATATCTAGAGAAACAGCATTTTAGGCAGAAGGAGCCATTGGTACAAAACTCAGTCAAGGTTTATAACATATTGTATTATATCACATCACATTGTATCATGTCATCTCATATATTTCTCTACTCAACAGCGATTTACATTGCCCAATACTAAAGTTTTTATTCTTTTGACATTTTACTCTTCAATTAAGGACTGTCAACAGTTTTTAAATATTGTAATTGACAGTTCCCAAACCCTCTATGACTCCTTTTTTAAATATTGAGATTAGTTTAATATAAAAACGTTTTGAAATTGAAAGCTGAGCTATTGAAACCAAAATAAACAAACAAATTCCAAAAGTGTCAGTGCCAGCTGAGAGGCAGGGCTGTCGCCCCGGGTCTGTGCATCACAGTCTGTGCACCTCTGAGCAGAGGCCCTGAGTACCATTTGCAAAGAAATAATTACAATATCACCAATACTGTGAAACCAGAAAAAAATTAAAAAGAGTGAATGCTGCCTGACCTGTGGTGGTGCAGTGGATAAAGCGTTGACCTGGGAACACTGAGGTCGCCAGTTCAAAACCCTGCACTGGTCTGGTCAAGGCACATATGGGAGTTGATGCTTCCAGCTCCTCCCCCCTTTCTCTCTCTCTCTCTCTCTCTCTCTCTCTCTCCCTCTCTCTCTCTCACTCACTCTGTGTCTCCTCTCTAAAATGAATAAAATAAAAATAAAATAAATTAAAAAAAATTTTTTTTGAAAAAGAGTGAATGCTAAAATGGGTAAGACTGTAACTATCCTCTGTAATCATTAACTTTTGTGTGTTCATCAAAATAGCCCATTTTCTCTTAATTGGTTTACTAATGTAAATTTGACTGTAAGAAATAAACTTAAATGGATAGACTCTTGTCAGGTTTTTTTGTTTGTTTTGCGACAGAGACAGAGAGAGGAACATAGGGACAGACAGGAAGGGAAAGAGATAAGAAGCATCAATTCTTTGTTGTGGCACCTTAGTTGTTCATTGATTGCTTTCTCATATGTGCCTTGACTGGGGGGCTACAGAAGACCAAGTAACCCCTTGCTGAAGCCAGTAACCTTAGGCTCACAGTGCTGAGCCTTGCTCAAACCAGATGAGCCTGTGCTCAAGCTGGCGACCTCTGGGTTTCGAACCTGAGTCCTCTGTATCCCAGTCTGATGCTCTATCCACTGTGCCACTGCCTGATCAAGCAGCTCTTGTCTGTTTTATATATCATTGTCCCAATGTAAGATTTTATTTTAAAAATGTTTCATTTGTTAAAATACCTGAAAACTACAAAATATTAGGATTCCATGTTGTATCAATAATATTCTATATGCCATAGGATCCTATAAAAATGCAAGTGATATATTTCTTTGCAAATACTGTAAATAATGGAAGTATCATTATGATTGACATTTATATTATTCTTATTCTTTGCATGCAGTCTGCATTTAAGAAAATAACATGCCTAACTAGAGAAAGTCAGAAAGCGACTGACAGATTTTCTGAACTGGGAGCACATACATGACCTTTAATTTGAGCACTCACATGTAGAATTTCTGGTTAATTTCTATCTGGATGTATATTATCTAATGTGTGGGAAAACTCATCAATGTTATTTATCTTATCAACATATCAATATCAACACATACTTGCGATATGATTTAATGTTATTAAATATTGGGCATTATGCTATACAGGTTTATTCCCCTTTGATGTGTTACTAAGAAAGTAACTTTGTGAGACCTTTGTTTTTTTCTCTACTTCAACACAAGGGGTCAGTTTGTATATTTCTTGAACACAATTAAATGCATTCTATCATTATTAAATAAAAAATATTACAGACCTGGCCAGGTAGGCTAGCTCTGTCAATTAGAGCATCATCCCAAAACTCAGAGGTTGCCAGTTCGATCCTGGTCAGGACACATACAGAAACAGATTGTTGTTTCTGTCTCTTCAAAAAAGGACACAAACAAACAAACTTGTGGACGCAAGCAACAGTGAGGTGGTTGCTGGAAGGGGTGAGGTGGAGGAGGACATGGAAGGTAGAGGAGGATAAATGGTGATGGATGACAAGTTGACTTGGTGTGGTGGGGAGTTGAGCATACAATATGGTATTCAGAGATGTGTTATAGAATTAGACACCTGAAACCTGTATAATTATTTTAGCTAGTATCACCCTAACAAATTCAATAAATTTTTTTGAAAAACAAACAGAAAATAACAAAATATATTACACATTCCACATTGAAATAAGTTTGGGAAATATAGCTCTAGAATAGTAAATAGCATGTGCACTTTATTAATGAATTCTATACATGTTACTGTGATAATTTTAAATACAACACAATGTAAAACAAAACAAATATTTACAAGATGGGATAATAATTTAAAATATTTCATTTTGCAGTCAAGTTGAACACCCTTCAGTATTGTGTAGAATCTTCTTTGGAGATGAGAGCTGGTTTAAGTGAATACAGAGCCACAATCACCAGAGCTAAACCCTCTGCAGTCCCCAGGGTCAACAGGGTGGTACCTGAAGGGTCGGGTGTTGATATACACCAGACCACAAGAGGGCAGTAGTGGAAACACCATGAGATTTGGGGGCAAGTGAGATCCTCCCATTCCTAGGCTAGCAGTGTGGCTCCCAATGTATCTCTCAGCCTCATCTTACATATGAAAATGAGATCCACAAAGATAATATATACTAAGTTGGCTTATTTTAAAGATTAACTGAGGTAATGTATTTGTGTCAGTTTGGGGTCCAGGGCCCTTTACCAAAAAAAAACCTCAGGTTAAGCTTTAAGTGACCTGGTACCAGGGAAGTTCTCATAACTCCACCTGAGCAAACCTGATGATATCCCACCTCCCTTCACCCAACCTCCCACTGGAGCAAATCCCATTACCCTGTCCCCAAATTTCATGCCAAAACTAACCTCCTAGCTAGCCTTGCTCGCTAGCCTTGCTCACTAGCCTTATAAAAGCTTAAATTCCCAGACCCTCCAGGCTGATGCCACTTTGGACTCAACCCATCTGTTTGCAGATGTATAAATAAATTTCTTATAAAACTCATCAGGCCTCATCTTTTTTGGCCTCTTCAAAACTATTTTTAAATATTGTGTGTGGATATTTTATTTTGACTGCTGTGGCATATTTTTTTTATTTCTCATTGTAGCAGTTGATTAGCTACAACCTATAAGAAATAGTGACTTCAGAAAACTGATGGTGTTATATCCAGCCTGACCAGGCGGTGGTGCAGTGGATAGAGTGTCGGATTGGGATGCGGAAGACCCAGGTTCAAGACCCCGAGCTCACCAGCTTGAATGTAGGCTTATCTGGCTTGAGCAAAAGCTCGTCAGCTTGGACCCAAGGTCGCTGGCTCCAGCAAGGGGTTACTTGGTCTGCTGAAGGCCCGCGGTCAAGGCACATGTGAGAAAGCAATCAATGAACAACTATGGTGTCACAACAGCAACGAAAAACTAATGATTTTTTTTAAGGTGAGAAGAGATGCTTCTCACCTCTCTCTGTTCCTGTCTGTCTGTCCATTTCTATCCCTCTCTCTGACTCTCTCTCTCTCTGTCCCTGTAAAAACAAACAAACAAAAAAACAACCCTGAGGTCACTGGCTTGAGTGCAGGCTTGAGTGCAGGGTCACGAGCTTGAGCTTGGTATCATAGACATGACCCCATGGTCACTGGCTTGAACTCAAAGGTCTCTGGCTTAAAGCCCAGGTCACTGGCTTGAACAAGGGGTCACTGGCTACACTGGAGCCTCCCTCTCCACCATTAAGGTAGATATTCCACCATAAAAGTACATATGAGAAAGCAATCAATGAACAGGTGTCATGGTGCCATAACTTGATTTGATGCTTCTTATCTCTCTTCCTTCCTGTCTGTCACTCCATCTCTCTCTCTCTCTCTCTCTCTCTCTCTCTCTCTTTCTCTCTCTCTCTCTCTCTCTCTCTTTCTCTCTCTCTCTCTTTCTCTTGATAAAAAGAATACAAAGATGTTATATCCATCAGTTAGTTGATACTGCTAGGGTAGTTATGAATCTACAGGAAGGTCTTGGTGGGTAGTGGTGATTTCATTCCTTAACCATAGTCAGGAGACCACCAAGCCTCAGCAAATTTCTGAAAGAGAAGAGACAGAATATGTTTGCTAGGCATTGATATATTTTAAAGATTTTTTATGAACTTATTGTCCAGGGAGTCAAAACTCAATAAAAAGCAGTACTTAAATGTACCAAATTTCATTCCTTTTAATGCTTTTAATCAACAAATTCTGCTAATCAAAGGAGGGTAAGAAAGCAAGGAGGGCCTGTAGCTTCCCTTAAGCCAGAATATTTGACTCATTTGGAGATCAGTCACATACACCGAAATATAATAAAAGCTGTCTTATGGACAAATGCTAAATATGGACAGATACTAAGTTTCTGGTCTCATAATAAAGGATATTTTGTCCTTCACATTAAAATGTAACAAAATGAATTTCATAAGAAGGCAACATGGGATGTTTACTTGTGAGAGTATTCTAGACATTTTCCAGGAAAGAACATTTAAAAAACAGAAACAAAGGTCATTTCCATTGTGCATATGAACCCATTTTTACAGCAAGAAAAGACTTGTGAAGATAAACACTTTTATAATTTGTATGTGGCACTGATGAATTTCATCAGCCAGAATGAAAGTCACATCTTTTGTGTTTAAGAGATAAAAGAGAGTGTTATAGATTACAGTACCCTGAAGGCCCTCATGGCAGGTGCAGTAATTTAAGTAATCCTAAACACCCACTAAGGCAACTGCAATATGAGGCCAGGTGGGTAAAAATACCCAGCAAAGTAGTTTTGAATCACTTTGCTTTTCTAACAGTCTTGAAAAACAGAAGAAATTTTCATCTCTCAGATGGCTTGGATATGACTCCTGTAGAAAGCAGGGATGGAATTCTCAAATTCCTTCCAGACCTGCCCTTTAAGTCTATGACTGGGAAATAAAAATCAGATTAATGTGAAGTACAGACACACATATGCATCAGCTTCAGTGTCCAGTAGATGGTGCCAGAAAGGCAGGACTGCAATGTGGAATCTGGTTGCTATCCTCAAATGATTGACAGGTAGATCTTTGAGTTAAAATAAAACATAAAAAGAATACGTTTTTCACAGTTCAAATTGATCTGCAAGTTGTGACATTTATTCTTCAAGTTCAAAGTGAAACTGACATTATTGGAGTGTTGTGTATTAAGTTTTAAAATTAAGATTGCTAGTCATAATGTTTTTCCTCAATTATTTGTAAAGACAACCAAGTTTCTATAACATAATTGTAATCTTCAGTTTGTTGTTTCCCATTGAGAAGGGAGCTGAGATGATATGATTTCTGCCCTTTAATGTTTTCTTCTAAATTTAAACACTAAAACTGAAAAGCCAAATTTAGAGGGATTTTACTTTCTAAGAATGATAATATTTGGCCCTGGTCGGTTGGCTCAGTGGTAGAGCGTCAGTCCAGCATGTGGAAGTTCTGGCTTTGATTCCCGGCCAGGGCACACAGGAGAAGTGCCCATCTGCTTTTCCACCTTTCTCCCTTTCCTTTCTTTCTACCTCTCTCTTCCCCTCCCTCAGCCAAGGCTCCATGGGAGTAATGTTGGCTCAGGCACTGAGGATGGCTCCATGGCCTCCACCTCAGGCTCTAGAATGGCTCCAGTTGCCACAGAGCAATGCCCCAGATGGACAGAGTATCGCCCCCTAGTGGGTTTGCTGGGTGAATCCCAGCCGGGAGTTTGTGGGAGTCTGTCTGCCTCCCTGCTTTTCACTTCCAAAAAATACAAAAAGAGAGAGAAAAAAAGTGATAATACAGTGGTACCTTGAGATACGAACAGACTAACATACTTTTTTAAGATATGAGCTGCAACTCGGTTCGTATTTTTGTTCGAGATCCAAGCAAAATTCTGAGATATGAGTCATGATTTGGGAAGCTGCCCCTAGTTGGCACGTTGGCTCACGGGTCCAGTATCAGCAGTTTGATATACGAGTTGACTGACTTACAAGCTCGGTTACAGAATGAATTAAATTTATATCTCAAGGTACCACTATATTTACTAAATATTCTCAAGTTCAGAGCAGTTTTCAAATACCCTGGCCAAGAGTCCTGTTTATATTTCATGATAACATGATTTCTATATTATAAATAAATATATCCCAAACAAAAATTTCATAAAAGTAACATTTCCCTTTTTTGTCCTCTAACTTTATAAACTTTATAACAATATGTGGGGAAATCTATGGTGGCAAGGTTGAGAAAAATGCCGTGAATGCAACTGAATTTCAGAATATAACAAATGTTCAAAAGTTTTTAAAGGTGACCATACTAGTGGCAGGGTTTTTACATTAATGTTAAATATATAATCCAAAAAAGGACACATTCTACGCTATTTAATACTGCTAGGGGGAAGCAAGATGGCGACGGAGTAGGCGGACGTACCAGCTTCCAACTCCCAGAAGCAAAGTGGATTATAACTCAATTCAAAGAACCATCATCTGGATAAACCAACTATGAACTAAACTAAGTGGACTCTTCAACCAAGGAACACAGAAGAAGCCACATTGAGACTGGTAGGAATAGCGAAAACGCAAAGAGGGATGCCCAGCTCCCCGGAGCAAACGGCAGCCTGGCGGGAGGAAAGTTTGGCAGAGAGGGAGGGACCTGGGTCCCAGGAACCAAGCCCCAGCTTGCAGTCCCAGAGCCTAGAAGAGGCGTTTGGACAGTTTTGAGCTGTGAAACAAGTGAGGGAGCTCCCAGGCCTACAGTGTGGAGTATTAGGTCCCTTCCTACTCTGCTGAGGGCTGCTTAAGGGTTTGGGGCGACAGGACGCTGAAAGGCGGTTCTGTCGGCGTGGGCAGAGGCCAAGCCGGTGGGAGCTCGGTCTAGCCCAGAGGGTCAGAGAGGACGCGCGAGAGTGGTCCGGAAGCTGCGGGCCCGCATTTAATCCCACTTACGGGGACAAAGTGGGAGGCCAGGAACAGGCAGGCGCTGCGCAAGCCAGCGCTGACTGCGGGGACCAGGCTAGGACCAGGGACGGGCAGGGGCTCGCAGCTGAGCTGACGCTACCAGTCCCCCACCCCCCCGGGCCGGAGAAACCGCGGTTGGCCAGTATACGTGCGCGAGCGGGCTGCGAACGCGTGGGCAGGGTAGAGTCCGGGACGAGCGGAAGTACGCAGCTGAGCGGAAGCCAGCAAACACGCCCACCCCAATAAACCTTGGTTTCCGACCCTGCGCAAAGGGCCCTGGCCTCGAGGGAGGGGCTAAAGCTCCAGATGGGCAAAAGCTTACAGCTGAGAGCACGTCAAAAGCCCTGCCTAACCTGCGGAACTGTAGCGAGCAGGCTCCAACTGCTGGTTCTGGGCGGAAGTCCAGAAATAGGCTCGGTCCACAGCTGAGCAAAGGTGCTCACCTCTACCCTTGGTGCTAAGTATTGTGGCTTCAGTAACAGCCCCTCCCACGGAGGAGAGGCAGAAATCACAGCAAAAGCCACAGTGGGCCGGCGCTGGCAACACTCATACCCAACCACCCTAGGCACCGGCAGAGGGGGTGGGGGGCCTGCAGCAGACCACACCTAGAGAACACAAAGGCAACACCTACTGGACTCCAGTGCCTACAACTTGCTTATACACAGAAAAAATGGGCAGGCAGATGAATGCAAACCAAATGAATCAAGAGAAATCCCCAGAGAAGGACCTGAATGAACCAGATATAACCAAATTACCCAAAGCAGAATTTAGAATAATGATAGTTAGGATGTTCAAAGAAATTAGAGCAACAATGGATACTCATTATGAACACCTAAATAAAGAGATAACAAGTATAAAAAGTGAAATTGAAATAATAAAAAAGAATCAGACAGAAATGACAAATACAGTATCAGAACTGAAGACCACAATGGAAGGAATTAAAAGCAGGATGGATGACGCTGAGGATCGAATAAGCGAGTTAGAGGACACAATAAACAAAGGCACAGAAGCAGAGAAGAAAAAGGAAAAGAGACTTAAAATATGTGAGGAAACTCTAAGGGAGCTTTGTGACAACATGAAGAGAAACAACATTCGCATCATAGGGGTGCCTGAAGAAGAGGAGAGTGGACAGGAAGTGGAAACTTTGTTCAATCAAATCATAGCAGAAAACTTTCCTAAATTAAGGCTGGGAAACACACCACACATTCAAGAAGCACACAGAACTCCATTAAAGAGAAACCCAAAAAGATCTACACCAAAACACATCATAGTTAAAATACCAAAGCTAATGGATAAAGAAAAAATTTTAAAAGCTGCTAGAGAAAAAAAGGCTATCACCTACAAAGGAGCCCCCATAAGGATGACATCCGACTTCTCAACAGAAACACTTGAGGCCAGAAGGGAATGGCAAGAAATAATCAAAGTAATGCAGAACAAGAACCTACAACCAAGACTACTTTATCCAGCAAGGCTAACGTTTAAAATTGAAGGAGAAATAAAGAGCTTCCTAGAAAAAGAAAGCCTCAAGGAATTCATAAAAACCAACCAATTCTGCAAGAGATACTAAGGGGCCTCTTGTGAACAGTTTAAAGGGAGGAACGAATAGAGCAAAAGAAGAATACAGCTTTAAAGAATAAAGTGGCAATAAACAACTACATATCAGTAATAACCTTAAATGTAAATAGATTAAATGATCCAATCAAAAGACATAGGGTAGCTGCATGGATAAAGAAACAGGACCCATACATATGCTGTCTACAAGAGACACACCTTAAAACAAAAGATGCTCATAGACTGAAGGTAAAAGGATGGAAAAAAATATTTCATGCAAACGGAAATGAAAAAAAAGCAGGGGTACCAATACTTATATCAGACAAAATGGACTTTAAAAAAAAAGGCTGTAGTAAGAGATAAAGGAGGACACTACATAATGATAAAGGGAACAATTCAACAGGAAGATATAACTATTATAAATATCTATGCACCAAATATAGGAGCCCCAACATACATGAAGCAGACTTTGATGGATATAAAGGGCGAGATTAACAGCAATACTATCATAGTAGGGGATTTCAATACCCCTCTAACAACACTGGATAGATCCTCAAGAAAGAAAATTAATAAAGAAACAGCAGACTTAAAGGAGACACTAGATCAACTTGATTTAATTGATATCTTCAGAACTTTTCACCCTAAAGCAGTAGAATATACATTCTTCTCAAGCGCTCATGGTACGTTTTCTAGGATAGACCACATGTTAGGACACAAAAATGGTCTCAATAAATATAAGAAGATTGAAATCATATCAAGCATTTTCTCTGATCACAATGCCATGAAACTAGAAATTAACCACAAAAGAAAAACTGAAAAATACTCAAACACTTGGAAACTAAATAGCATGTTATTAAATAATGAATGGATTAACAATGAGATCAAAGAAGAAATAAAAACTTTTCTAGAAACAAATGATAATGAGCATACATCAACTCAAAATTTATGGGACACAGCAAAAGCAGTTCTGAGAGGGAAGTTTATTGCACTACAGGCATATCATAAGAAGCTAGAAAAAGCTCAAATAAGCAACCTGACCCTGCATCTAAAAGAACTAGAAAAACAACAACAAATAAAACCCAAGACAAGTAGAAGGAAGGAAATGATAAAGGTCAGAGCAGAAATAAATGACATAGAGGCTAAGGAAACAATACAGAGGATCAATGAAACAAGAAGCTGGTTCTTTGAAAAGGTAAACAAGATTGATGAACCTTTAACTAGACTCACCAAGAAAAAAAGAGAGAGGACTCAAATAAATAAAATTAGAAAAGACAGTGGAGAAATAACAACTGACACAACAGAAATACAAAGCATTGTAAGAAAATACTATGAAGAACTATATGCCAAAAAATTAGACAATCTTGGTGAAATGGACAAATTTTTTGAATCATATAACCTTCCAAACCTCAATCTGGAAGAATCAGAACACCTAAACAGACCAATTACAACAAATGAGATAGAAACAGTTATCAAAAAACTCCCAAAAAAGAAAAGTCCTGGGCCTGATGGCTTCACAAGTGAATTCTATCAAAAATTCAAAGAAGAACTAACTCCTATCCTCCTCAAGCTATTTCAAAAAATTCAAGAGGAAGGAAGACTTCCAAACTCCTTTTATGAGGCGAGCATAATTCTGATCCCAAAACCGGGCAAAGACAACACAAAGAAAGAAAATTATAGGCCTATATCCCTGATGAATTTAGACACTAAAATTCTCAACAAAATATTAGCCAACCGGATCCAGCAATATATGAAAAAAATCATACACCATGATCAAGTGGGATTTATTCTGGAGAGGCAAGGCTGGTTCAATATTCACAAATCAATCAATGTGATTCATCACATAAACAAAAGGAAGGACAAAAATCACATGATAATTTCAATAGATGAAGAAAAGGCATTTGATAAAATCCAGCACCCATTCATGCTGAAAACTCTCAGTAAAGTGGGAATACAGGGATCATTCCTGAACATGATAAAGGCCATCTACGATAAACCGACAGCAAACATCATTCTAAATGGACAAAGATTAAAATCAATCCCCTTAAGATCAGGAACCAGGCAGGGTTGCCCACTTTCACCACTCTTATTCAACATAGTTCTGGAAGTCCTAGCTACAGCAATCAGACAAGAAGAAGAAATAAAAGGCATCCAAATTGGAAAAGAAGAAGTAAAACTGTCACTATTTTCAGATGATATGATATTGTATATTGAAAACCCTAAAGTCTCAGTTAAAAAACTACTGGACCTTATAAATGAATTCAGCAAGGTGGCAGGATATAAAATCAATACTCAGAAATCAGAGGCATTTCTATACACCAACAATGAAATATCAGCAAAAGAAATTAAGGAAACAATCCCCTTCACTATTGCAACCAAAAAAATAAAGTACCTAGGAGTAAATTTAACCAAGGAGGTTAAGGACTTGTACTCGGAAAATTATAGAACATTGATAAAAGAAATCAAGGAAGATACAAACAAGTGGAAGCATATACCGTGCTCGTGGCTAGGAAGAATAAACATCATTAAAATGTCTATATTACCCAAAGCAATTTATAAATTCAATGCAATACCAATGACATACTTCAAAGATATAGAACACATATTCCAAAAATTTATATGGAACCAAAAAAGAACACGAATAGCCTCAGCAATCTTAAAAAGAAAAAATAAAGCAGGAGGTATCACTCTTCCGGATAAAAAGGTTTACTATAAGGCCATTATACTCAAGACAGCCTGGTACTGGCATAAGAACAGGCACATAGATCAATGGAACAGAACAGAGGACCCAGAAATAAACCCACAGCTTTATGGACAACTGATATTTGACAAAGGAGGAAAGAACATACAATGGAGTAAAGACAGCCTCTTTAACAAATGGTGTTGGGAAAATTGGACATCTACCTGCAAAAAAATGAAACTAGACCATCAACTTACACCATTCACAAAAACAAACTCAAAATGGATAAAAGACTTAAATGTAAGCCGTGAAACCATAAGCATCTTAGAAGAAAACATAGGCAGCAAGCTCTCCGACATCTGTAGCAGCAGTATATTTGCCGATTTATCTCCACGGGCAACTGAAATAAAAGGCAAGATAAACAAATGGGACTATATCAAACTAAAAAGTTTTTTTTTTTTTTTTTATTAACTTTAATGGGGTGACACCAATAAATCAGGGTACATATGTACAATGAAAACATCTCCAGATTATCCCATCATTCAATTGTGCTGCATACCCATTACCCAAAGTCAAATTGTCCTCTGTCACCTTCTATCTGTTTTTCCCTGTGTCCCTCCCCTTCTCCCTATCCCACCCCCCCCTCCCTCCCCCCATCTCGTAACCACCACACTCTTGTACGTGTCTCGTAGTCTCATTTTAATGTCCCACCTATGTCTGAAATCATGCTGTTCTCAGTTTTTCTTTTTTTCTGATTTACTTATTTCACTCCGTATAATGTTATCAAGGTACATCCATTTTGTTATAAATGATCCGATGTCATCATTTCTTATGGCTGAATATTGTTCCATAGTATATATATACCAAAGCTTTTTAATCCACTCGTCTTCTGACGGACACTTGGGCTGTTTCCAGCTCTTCGCTATTGTGAACAATGCTGCCACAAACATGGGGGCGCATTTCTTCTTTTCGAACAGTGTTATGGTGTTCTTAGGGTATATTCCTAAAAGTGGGATAGCTGGGTCAAAAGGCAGTTCGACTTTTAATTTTTTGAGGAATCTCCAAACTGTTTTCCACAGTGACTGCACCAGTCTGCATTCCCACCAGCAGTGCAGAAGGGTTCCCTTTTCTCCACATCCTCGCCAGCACTTGTTCTGTGTTGTTTTGCTGATGTGTGCCATTCTGACTGGTGTGAGGTGATATCTCATTGTGGTTTTAATTTGCATTTCTCTAATAATTAGTGATGTTGAGCATTTTTTCATATGTCTTTTGGCCATCTGTATGTCTTCTTTGGTAAAATTTCTATTCATTTCTTTTGCCCATTTTTTGATTGGATTGTTTGTCTTCCTGGTGTTGAGTTTTATAAGTTCTTTATAAATTTTGGTTATTAACCCCTTATCAGACGTGCTGTCGAATATGTTCTCCCATTGTGTAGTTTGTCTTTTTATTCTGTTCTTGTTGTCTTTAGCTGTGCAAAAGCTTTTTAGTTTGATGTAGTCCCATTTGTTTATCTTGCCTTTTATTTCATTTGCTCGTGGAGATAAATCGGCAAATAAATTGCTGCTACAGATGTCGGAGAGCTTGCTGCCTATGTTTTCTTCTACGATGCTTATAGTTTCACGGCTTATGTTTAAGTCTTTTATCCATTTTGAATTTGTTTTTGTGCATGGAGTAAGTTGATGGTCTAGTTTCATTTTTTTGCAGGTAGATGTCCAATTTTCCCAACACCATTTGTTAAAGAGGCTGTCTTTACTCCATTGTATGTTCTTTCCTCCTTTGTCAAATATCAGTTGTCCATAAAGTTGTGGGTTTATTTCTGGGTTTTCTGTTCTGTTCCATTGATCACTGTGCCTGTTCTTATGCCAGTACCAGGCAGTCTTGAGTATAATGGCCTTGTAGTAAACCTTGATATCCGGAAGAGTGATGCCTCCTGCTTTATTTTTTCTTTTTAAGATTGCTGAGGCTATTCGTGTTCTTTTTTGGTTCCATATAAATTTTTGGAATATGTTTTCTATATCTTTGAAGTATGTCATTGGTATTTTAATTGGTATTGCATTGAATTTATAAATTGCTTTGGGTAATATAGACATTTTAATGATGTTTATTCTTCCTAGCCATGAGCACGGTATATGCTTCCACTTGTTTGTATCTTCCTTGATTTCTTTTATCAATGTTCTATAATTTTCCGAGTACAAGTCCTTAACCTCCTTGGTTAAATTTACTCCTAGGTATTTTATTTTTTTGGCTGCAATAGTGAAGGGGATTGATTCCTTAATTTCTTTTGCTGACAGTTCATTGTTTGTATATAGAAATGCCTCTGATTTCTGGGTATTAATTTTATATCCTGCCACCTTGCTGAATTCATTTATAAGGTCCAGTAGTTTTTTAACTGAGACTTTAGGGTTTTCTATGTACAATATCATATCATCTGCAAATAGTGACAGTTTTACTTCTTCTTTTCCAATTTGGATGCCTTTTATTTCTTCTTTTTGTCTGATTGCTGTAGCTAGGACTTCCAGAACTATGTTGAATAAAAGTGGTGAAAGTGGGCAACCCTGCCTGGTTCCTGATCTTAAGGGGATTGCTTTTAATTTTTGTCCATTAAGTATGATGTTTGCTGTGGGTTTGTCGTAGATGGCCTTGATCATGTTAAGGAATGTTCCTTGTATTCCCACTTTATTGAGAGTTTTAAGCATGAATGGGTGCTGGATTTTATCAAATGCCTTTTCTGCATCTATTGAAATTATCATGTGATTTTTGTCCTTCCTTTTGTTTATGTGTTGAATCACATTGATCGATTTGCGAATATTGTACCAGCCTTGCCTCTCCAGAATAAATCCCACTTGGTCATGGTGTATGATTTTTTTCATATATTGCTGAATCCGGTTGGCTAATATTTTGTTGAGAATTTTAGCGTCTAAATTCATCAGGGATATAGGCCTATAATTTTCTTTCTTTGTGTTGTCTTTGCCCAGTTTGGGGATCAGAATTATGCTCGCCTCATAAAAGGAGTTTGGAAGTCTGCCTTCCTTTTGAATTTTTTGAAATAGCTTGAGGAGGATAGGAGTTAATTCTTCTTTGAATTTTTGATAGAATTCACTTGTGAAGCCATCAGGCCCAGGACTTTTCTTTTTTGGGAGTTTTTTGATAACTGTTTCAATCTCCTCTGTTGTAATTGGTCTGTTCAGGTGTTCTGATTCTTCCAGATTGATTTTTGGAAGTTTATATGATTCAAGAAATTTGTCCATTTCATCTAGATTGTCAAATTTTTTGGCATAGAGTTCTTCATAGTATTTTCTTACAATGCTTTGTATCTCTGTTGTATTAGTTGTAATTTCTCCAGTGTCCTTTCTAATTTTATCTATTTGAGACCTCTCTCTTTTTTTCTTGATGAGTCTAGTTAAGGGTTCATCAATCTTGTTTACCTTTTCGAAGAACCAGCTTATGGTTTCATTGATCCTCTGTATTGTTTCCTTAGCCTCTATGTCATTTATTTCTGCTCTGATCTTTATTATTTCCTTCCTTCTACTTGTCCTGCATTTTATTTGTTGTTGTTTTTCAAGTTCTTTTAGCTGCAGGGTTAAGTTGCTTATATGTTCTTTTTCTAGCTTCTTATGATATGCCTGTAGTGCAATAAACTTCCCTCTCAGGACTGCTTTTGCTGTGTCCCATAGATTTTGAGTTGACGTATGCTCGTTATCATTTGTTTCTAGAAACTTTTTTATTTCTTCTTTGATCTCAATGTTAATCCATTCATTGTTTAATAACATGCTATTTAGTTTCCAAGTGTTTGAGTATTTTTCAGTTTTTCTTTTGTGGTTGATTTCTAGTTTCATGGCATTGTGATCAGAGAAAATGATTGATATAATTTCAATCTTCTTAAATGTGTTGAGGCCTTTTTTGTGTCCTAACATGTGGTCTATCCTAGAAAACGTACCATGAGCGCTTGAGAAGAATGTATATTCTACTGCTTTAGGGTGAAAAGTTCTGAATATATCTATTAAATCAAGTTGATCTAGTGTATCCTTTAATTCTGCTGTTTCTTTATTGATTTTCTTTCTTGTGGATCTATCCAGTGTTGTTAGTGGGGTATTGAAATCCCCTACTATGATAGTATTACTGTTAATCTCGCCCTTAATGTCCATCAAAGTCTGCTTTATGAATGTCGGGGCTCCTATATTTGGTGCGTAGATATTTATAATAGTTATATCTTCCTGTTGAATTGTTCCCTTTATCATTATGTAGTGTCCTTCTTTATCTCTTACTACAGTCTTTGTTTTAAAGTCTATTTTGTCAGATATAAGTACTGCTACCCCGGCTTTTTTTTCATTTCCATTTGCATGAAATATTTTTTTCCATCCTTTTATCTTCAGTGTATGAGCATCTTTTGTTTTAAGGTGTGTCTCTTGTAGACAGCATATGTATGGGTCCTGTTTCTTTATCCACGCTGCTACCCTATGTCTTTTGATTGGATCATTTAGTCCATTTACATTTAAGGTTATTATTGATATGTAGTTGTTTATTGACATTTTATTCTTTAAAGCTGTATTTTTCTTTTTTTTTTGCTATATTCTTTTCTCCCTTTGAACTGTTCACACTAGGCCCCTTAAAATCTCTTGCAGGATTGGTTTGGTTTTAATGAATTCCTTGAGGTTTTCTTTGTCTGGAAAGCTCTTTATTTCTCCCTCAATTTTAAACGTTAGCCTTGCTGGATAAAGTAGTCTTGGTTGTAGGTTCTTGTTCTGCATTACTTTGATTATATCTTGCCATTCCCTTCTGGCCTGAAGTGTTTCTGTTGATAAGTCTGATGTCATCCTAACGGGGGCTCCTTTGTAGGTGAGAGTCTTTTTTTCTCTAGCAGCTTTTAAGATTTTTTCTTTATCTATTAGCTTTGGTATTTTAACTATGATGTGTCTTGGTGTAGATCTTTTTGGGTTTCTCTTTAATGGGGTTCTGTGCGCTTCTTGGACATGTAGAATGTTTCCCAGCCTTAATTTAGGGAAGTTTTCGGCTATGATTTGATTGAACAAAGTTTCCATTTCCTGTCCACTTTCCTCTTCTTCAGGTACCCCTATGATGCGAATGTTGTTTCTCTTCAGGTTGTCACAGAGCTCCCTTAGAGTTTTCTCACATTTTTTGAATCTCTTTTCCTTTTTTTTCTCTGCTTCTGTAACTATGTTTATTGTGTCCTCTAACTCACTGATTCGATCCTCAGCGTCATCTATCCTGCTTTTAATTCCTTCCATTGTGGTCTTCAGTTCTGATACTGTATTTGTCATTTCTGTCTGGTTCTTTTTTATTATTTCAATTTCATTTTTTATACTTGTTATCTCTTTATTTAGGTGCTCATAGTGACTATCCATTGTTGCTCTAATTTCTTTGAACATCCTAACTATCATTATTCTAAAGTCTGCTTCTGGTAGTTTGGTTATATCTGGTTCATTCAGGACCTTCTCTGGGGATTTCTCTTGGTTGATTTGGTTTGCATTCCTCTGCCTGCCCATTTTATCTGAGTGTAAGCAAGTTGTGGCCACTGGAGTCCAGTATGTGTTGCCTTTGTGTTCTCCAGGTGTGGTCTGTCTGCAGGCTTGCCACCCCCTCTGTCGCTGCCTAGGGCGGTTTGGTGTGGGCGTTGCCAGCGCCGGCTCACTGCAGCTATTGCTGTGGTTTCTGCCTCTCCTTTGCGGGAGGGGCTGTCACTCAAGCCACTAGCGTTAGCGCGTAGGGCAGAGGTGAGCACCTTCGCTCAGCTGCGGCCCCAGACTTTTTCTGGAAGGCTTACGCCCAGCCCCCTCAGTCCGAGCCTGCTCGCCACCGTTTTGTGGGTTGGGCGGGGCTTTTGACGTGCTCTCAGCTGTGAGCCTTTGCCCGTCCAGAATTTAGCCCCGCCCTCGAGGCCAGGGCCCTCCTGCTCAGGGACTGAAACCGAAAACCGGGGATTATTGGGCCGGGCGTGTTTGCTGGCGTGCGCACAGCGGCTAGCTTCCGGTCGTTCCGGCTCCTACCCCGCCCCCACGCTCGGAGAAAGCTCGCGCACGTAGGGCGGTACTCCGCGGTTTCTCCGGCCGGGCAGGGCGAGCAGCCTGAGCTCCGCAGGGAACTTCCCCTGGTCTCAGTGTCTCCCTCGCCCCCAACTTAGGAGCCCGCTCGCGCCCACAGATGGCACGCCGGGGTTTCTCCTTCTGGGCGGGGTTGGCAGCGTGAGCCTCGGGCCCCTCGCCCGTCCCTGGTCTTAGCCCGGTGCCCGCGGTCAGGGCCGGCTAGCGCAGGGTCGCAGGGCTGATCTCTGCCCGTATTTTTCCCCACAAGTGGGGTCACAGGCGGCCCGCAGCTGCCGGACAGCTTTAGCGCGTCACCTCTGCCACTGCTAGGCTAGCCCGAGCTCTCACTGTCCCGCCCACACCGACAGGACCGCGTTTCGGAGTCCTGTCCCGACCATAGGCTTCAGCAACCTCAGGGGGCTAGAAGTGCCCTAAGTCTCCACACTGTAGGCTTGGGAGCTCCCTCCCTCTAGGCAGGTCTGCTCTAATTGCCGCGGGAGAGCTTGTTTGGCTAGTGTCCTGTCTCCCTTTGCTGGTATTGCTAGCTCCAGGGGAAATATTCGTTTTCGATTAGGGAAGTGACTTAGCCCATGGGTCGGGGTGGCTGTCCCTCAGAGTGTCCTCGTGCCTTCAGTCCACTCTTTGTTCCCGCTGCTCTGTTCCTCTCCTCTGTCCCAGTTCCCCGGAGCCCCGGGTGCGTGGTTGTGAGAGAGGCTTTCTGAGCTGTCCCTTTAAAAAGATTTTTGGGTCTGAGAAGACTCTCTCTTTTTCCCAAATAGTATCCTCATTTACTTCACAGCTCGATACTGTCCAATCGGCTCTTCTAGGGTCTGGGACTGCAGTCTGGGGCTTGGTTCCTGGGACCCAGGTCCCTCCCTCTCCGCCAAACTCTCCTCCCGCCACGCGGATCTCTCCGGGCTGCCGTTTGCTCCGGGGAGCTGGGCAGCCCTCTTCGCGTTTACGCTATTCCTACCCGTCTCAATGTGGCTTCTGCAGTGTTCCTTGGTTGAAGAGTCCACTTAGTTTTGCTCCAAGTTGGTTTATCCAGATGATGGTTCTTAAAATTGAGTTATAATCCACTTTGGTTCTGGGAGTTGGAAGTTGGTACGTCTGCCTACTCCATCGCCATCTTCCTACCCTCAAACTAAAAAGTTTTTGCACAGCTAAAGACAATAGGAACAGAATAAAAAGACAAGCCACACAATGGGAGAACATATTCAACAGCACATCTGATAAGGGGTTAATAACTAAAATTTATAAAGAACTTATAAAACTCAACACCAGGAAGACAAACAACCCAATCAAAAAATGGGCAAAAGAAATGAATAGAAATTTTTCCAAAGAGGACATACAGATGGCCAATAGGCATATGAAAAAATGCTCAACATCACTAATCATTAGAGAAATGCAAATTAAAACCACAATGAGATATCACATCACACCAGTCAGAATGGCACTTATCAGCAAAACAACACAGAATAAGTGCTGGCGAGGATGTGGAGAAAAGGGAACCCTTCTGCACTGCTGGTGGGAATGCAGACTGGTGCAGCCACTGTGGAAAACAGTTTGGAGATTCCTCAGAAAATTAAAAATAGAACTGCCTTTTGACCCAGCTATCCCACTTTTAGGAATATACCCTAAGAACACCATAGCACTGTTCGAAAAGAAGAAATGCGCCCCCATGTTCGTGGCAGCATTGTTCACAATAGCGAATATCTGGCACCAGCCCAAGTGTCCGTCAGAAGACGAGTTGATTAAAAAGCTATGGTACATATATACTATGGAATACTACTCAGCCATAAGAAACGATGACATCGGATCATTTATAACAAAATGGATGTACCTTGATAACATTATACGGAGTGAATTAAGTAAATCAGAAACAAAGAAAAACTGAGAACAGCATGATTTCATACATAGGTGGGACATAAAAGTGAGAATATGAGACATGGACAAGAGAGTGGTGGTTATGGGATGGGGGGAGGGAGGGGAGGGTGAGATAGGGAGGAGGGGAGGGACACAGGGAAAACCAGATAGAAGGTGACAGAGGACAATTTGACTTTTGGTGATTGGTATGCAACACAATTGAGTGATAAGATAACCTGGAGATGTTTTCATTGTACATATGTACCCTGATTTATTGGTGTCACCCCATTAGAATTAATAATAATAAAATATATTAAAAAAAATACTGCTAAATTCTTCCTGGGACAAGTCTTCCAAGCTAACATCAACCAGCATTACCTGCACTTTCCCTTTCAATGAATAAGAGTATCACACACATTGCCTCACACCCTCTGTACAACCACTTGGGCTTGGAGTTATATCAAAGAGCACCCTGAAGACAAGAAAAAAAAACATGTGAATGATATTAATAAACATAACACTGGGAAAATAAATAAATAAAACTTATCAGGCCTTGTATGTCCCTCCTTTGATGACCTAACAATTTCAAAATTGATTCTAAATTGTAAAGTACTATATCAAATGTTTGTTATTTTCCAGAAATTAGAGAATCATTGCTCCTGATCTCTTTTACATTTTGGTTGATGTGTTGATGTTCACATTTGTCCTTGCCTTTTATCTTACCAGGCATTTTTCTGCTTTATTTTCTTTTCCATTTCTGTGAGTTTCTGTATCCTTAACTGGTGATAGCTAAAAATGCTTGCTAATCAGTGCCAGCATTCTAGTAAGGGCTTAACATGTTCTATGTCATGTAATCTCCCAATGACTCTTCACAGAACAGTATTTCATTTTACAGTGTAGGAATCTGAGGTTAAGTACTTTGTTCAAGGTCACAGAACTTGTAAATTATAAACGTGAGCTTTGAGTTCAAGCTATACGACTGTAGCAGTGCATCCAACCAGGAGATAGAAACCAAGTAGCAGGTTAGATGAGGAATGTTTAACATAAAATTTGTAATGAAAGAAAGAGTAACGACAGTACACAATATAAGAAAAAGGCTGAGGGAGATTACCCAAAGAAGGACAAACTTGAAAGGAGTCCATGTGATGGAAAAGGTATGGTTCAGGGGCCAACTACCAGACATGTTTGGTTTAGCCAGATGGGAGCTGGTCTGAAGTTGCCAGGAAGGTAGACCCCCTTCCCAAGTTCATGGTGAAAGAGATCGAGGGGACTAAAGCAACCTATGGTGGCCTGGCTGTGAGATGGGAGTGCAGGCCCTAGTCGGGACAGACGTCCCTCAGAGCACATATGGAGAGGGAGCACAACTCTGTGTGGACAGCCCCTACCCCACCCTCATACAGGAGGGGTGGAAAGTCAGGCCCTGTGGGGGCTTCTGTTCCAGGATTGAGGAGGCTGTGAAAAGATCATCCTCAGAGAAAGGCTACAAAGTAGCAGAGAGACCTCATACTGAGCCCATGGCCCGGGCAGGAGCCATCAGATGTCCTCACACTCACCTGTACCTGCCAGCATACCCCTGCAGTGGAAATTGCAGAAAGCCTCTCTCTCCAGTGCCTTCTATGAAGAAAGTTTAACATCTGTTGATTTTAAAGAAAAATGTTTAAAAAAATTATGTGGTTTATCATAAAGCTTATATTAAATGGTGTATTTGGAGGTCAGAGGCAATAAATGAATAACTGCCATACTGGATCTCTCTCACTCGCTCTGTCACACAAACTCACACACATACTTATTAACAAACACACTCATGTCCACACAGTCCCACAAAGACTTAATTCTCTGACAAATTCACCATTGTCCTGGAAGGATTCTTCACTGGTGATAATGATTGAAATTCATGCATCATCAATAAATTAACTGAAGAAGAAATATTGTTCTCATTTCAAGACTGTAAGCATGGTTGTATCATCTTGGCCTGACAATTCAGTTGGTTAGAGCATTGCCCCAAAGTACAGAGGTTGTTGTTTAGATCCCCGGTAAGGCCACATTCGGGAACAGGTTGGCGTTCCTCTCTTTCTCCCCTTTCTCTCTGTATAAAATTCTATTTAAAAAATTATTTTCTTTTTTAAAAAGAATGGCTGTATCTTCTATGAGGGGACAATAAAGCTGACCATTAGACTTTGCAGCAGCCATGTAGAGCAATGATTTACTTGGGAAATCTCATATTACACCAAATCCCTGAAGGGCCTACCAAGGTCTGTGAAAAAAAGTCTAGACAGACTGACACCTGGGGCCAAGGAGTGAAGCCACACCCACCACCCTTCCTAATCACAGGCTTTAGCCTCCAGCAGAGATATTTCCAGTGGCTGAGTCAAACAAGCAGCCAGCAGACAGGCTGTATAGGAGGTGAGACTCAGGGAAACTTGGCCATTTGAGCAGAATATCCACCAGGACCAGAGTGGGTAAAAGCCAGCCTATGAGTGCAGCTTGGTACTTCCATGTACACCTGGGCCCAGCAGAGGCAGCCACAAACTGAATTGCTTGTAGTTCCAAAAAGGTTTCTGAGGGCCAGTCAGGGGCAGTGTCTTCAACTGGCCTCCACTGGATTCCTGCTTGGGAGGCCCAGGACTGGCACATCCAGGGGCCAGTTTCAGAAAGCATTGGTTCAGGATCTAACAACGCTTACTAGAGTAGTATCCTAAGAAAAAGCTCCTCACACTCGGCCCAGCTGAGGTGAGTTTCACTCTCAATGATCAGCACTGGCACAGCAGCTCATGTGCACTGAATAGCGTGGAGCTTCACAGTCAACCCACCTGGGAGCTGGATATTCTGTCCCGCTAGGCTAGATTCCACAGGGGGAAGGGAGAGAGGCTTGGAGCATGGACATTTAAAGTGTGGGTCCCTGTGAATCTATTGTTAGGTCTGGTCGAGGGGCTTAGCCACCTTCGGAGGGGCACAGTCAGCCCCAGGAGAGGACTCTCTCAGTCTTTCTCCCTGAGACAGGGTCTCAATAGCTGAGAGTACTTTTGCATAGGGGATTGTTGACCACACTCGATCTGAACCTGCTGCTCACCTTGTTGGGGAAAAATTAAATTTGAGTATCCAGCACTGGCTGAGGGATCAAGCTCTGGGACACATTTCCTGTACAGAGCTCCTGACGAAGAGATCCTGAAGTAAGGGGTCCTACAAATTTTGTATTCACAACCACAGCTGCCCTAAACCACCAAGAGTGCAACCTGTAGAAGGATTGATTGGGTGAGGCCAATCTGAGCCCATATTATAGTCTTACTACAGAAGATTCTATGGGAAGACCAGGCAGCTGGAGGAGGAGGAGGAAGAGCTGTAAAGTGGAGACAAGTCTTATAGAATTTGGGGATTTTACAGAGCTCTTGTCATCTCTAAGGAGGAGGAAGCTGATCCTTATACAAAGTTTGGCCCCTCCCACAGTACCCACACACAGAAAACAAAGACACAAACAGTGAAAAGTGCAGTAGCTGCAGACTGGTAACCCACAGCGGGTTACATACAACAGCTGATGCAAACCCAAAAAGAACTAGAGTCAACACTACTGGTGATGGGTGGCAGACAGCACCAACCCTAGACTCAACTACCTACACAAGCAGCATACCCAAAGGTAGAGTCTAGCAGGCACCAGACACTGTGGAGAATAAATATACCCAACAGGACAGACTTGCACAGTGGGTAATACCCTTAGAGCCAGACAGCCTGAAGGGATAAACGTACCCACAAAAAGACCAACTACATCTAATATTCACATACATCAAGAGGGAAAATAGTATCCTCTAGAAGCATTCCTAGAACAAGGCAAATAAGTGGCCTGGAGGACAGTACCACAAAACCCATATTCTTCATAAAGACCACACAAAAATTTCAGTTAGATAGTGCTACCTAACACACAGGCAAAATGGGCATACAAAGAAATGTGACCCAAATGAGTCAACAAGACAAGTCCCCAGAAAAAGAACTGAATGAGATGGAAGTAACCAAAATGACAGATGCAGATTTTAAAACAATAATTTTTAGTATGTTCAAGGATCTTAGAGCAACAACAGCTGAACATAATGAGCACCTAAATAAAGAGATAGCAAGCTTCAAAAAGGACATTGAAATCATAAAAAAGAATCAGTGAGAAATGACAAATACAATATCAGAAATGAATAGACTAAAAGGAATTAATAGCATGCTTGATGAAGCAGAGGAGCAAATTAGCAATTTAAAAGACAAGATAAACAAAAGCACAGACACAGAGCAGCAAAAAGAAAAGAGGCTCAAAAAAAAGTCAGAAAATTCTAAAAGAGCTCTGGGACAACATGAAGAGAAACAACATCTGCATCATAAGGGTTCCTGAAGGAGAAGAGAACAAACAAGAAATAGAGAACCTGTTTGAAGAAATCATAGCTGAAAATTTCCCTTAATTGATGAAGGAAAACATCACACAAGTTCAAGAAGCACAGAGAGTTCCATTGAAGAGGAACCCAAGGAGGCCTACAACAAGACCCATCATAATTAAAGTATCAAAGTTATGAGACAAAGAAAGAATACTAAAAGCTGCAAGAGAAAATTAGTTAATTACCTACAGAGGAGCCTCCATAAGAATGACATCAACTTCTCAGAAGAAACACTTGAGGCCAGAAGGGATTGGCAAGAAATATTCAAAGTAATGCAAGACAAGAACCTACAACCAAGTCTACTTTATTCAGCAAGGCTATCATTTAAAATTGAAGGAGAAATAAAAAGCTTTCCAGACAAAAATAAACAACTCAAGGAATTCATTACAACCAAACCAGTACTACAAGAAATTTTAAGGGGACTGCTGTAAAAAGAGCAAAGGAAAAAAAAAAAAAAACGAGAAAAAGAGGATTATAGATGTAAAGAATAAGATGGCAATAAAAACTACATATCAATAATAACCTTAAATATAAATGGATTAAATGCTTCAATCAAAAGTCATAGGGTAGCTTCATGGGTCAGAAAACAGAACCCGTACATATGTTGTCTACAAGAGACCCACTTCAGAACAAAAGATACACATAGACTAAAAATGAAGGGATGTAAATAAGTATTTAACACAAAGAGAAATGGATAAAAAAGCTGGGGTACCAATACTTGTATTTGACAAAATAGACTTTAAAACAAAGAATAGCAAGTGATAAAGAAGATCACTACATAATGATAAAGGGAGCAACCAAACAGGAGGATATAACCATTGTAAATATCTATGCACCTAACATAGGAGCACCTAAATATATAAAGCAGATTTTGATGGACATAAAGGGTGAGATCAACAGCAATACTATAATAGTAGGAGATTTTAATACCCCACTAACATCAATGGATAGATCCTCCAGACAGAAAATTGACAAAGAAACCATGGCCTTAAATGACACACTAGATCAACTGGATTTAACAGATACCTTCATAACATTTCACCCCAAAGTAGCAGAATATACATTCTTTTAAGTTCTCCTGGTACATTCTCTAAGATAGACCGCACGTTAGGACACAAAACAAGTCTCAATAAATTTAAGAAGATTGAAATCATATCAAGCATTTTCTCTGATCACAATGGCATGAAACTAGAAATCAAATACAATTGAAAAACACTCAAACACTTGGAGGCTAAATAGCATATTATTAAATAACAAATGGGTTAACAACGAGATCAAGGAAGAAGTCAAACATTTTTTTGAAATCAATGAAAATGGACATACAACTTGAAATTTATGGGACACAGCAAAAGCAGTCCTGAGAGGGAAGTTTATAGTGTTACAGGCATACTTTAAGAAGCAAGAAAAAGCTCAAATAAACAACTTAATCCTGCATCTGAAAGAAGTAGAAAAAGAAGAGAAAGTAAAGATCAGAGAAAGTAGAAGGAAGGAAATAATAAAGATCAGAGCGGAAATAAATGACATTGAGGCTAAATAAACAATATAGAAGATCAATGAAACCAAGAGCTGTATTTTAAAAAGGTAAAGAAGATCGATGAACCTTTAACCAGACACATCAAAAAGGAAAGAGAGAGGACTCAAATAAATTAGTAATGAAAGTGAAGAAGTAACAACTGACATCGCAAAAATACAAAGGATTATAAGTAAATACTATAAACATCTGTATGCAAAAGAATAGGACAACCTAGGTGAAATGAATAAATTCCCTGAAACATATAATCTTCCAAAACTCAATCTAAAAAAATCAGAAAACTTAAACAGACCTAAACAAATGAATTTGAAACAGTTATCAAAAAAACTCCCAACAAAGAAAAGTTCTGGACCACATAGCTTCACACGTGAATTTTACAAAATATTCAAAAAAGAACTAACACCTATTTTTCTCAAGCTATTTCAAAAAATTCAAGAGGAAGGAAGACTTCCAAGCTCCTTTTATGAAGCAAGTATAATTCTCATTCCAAAACCAGGAAAAGACACTGCAAAGAAAGAAAACTATAGGTCAATATCCATGATAAAATTAGATGCTAAAATTCTCAACAAAATATTAGCAAACCGGATCCAGCAATACGTGAAAAAAATCATACATCATGATCAAGTGGAATTTATTCTGCGGAGACAAGGCTGGTACAATATTCGCAAATCAATCAATGTGATGCATCACATAAACAAAAGGAAGGATAATAATCACATGATATTATCAATATAGATGCAGAAAAAGCATTTGATAAAATCCAACACCCATTTATGATCAAAACTCTCAGCAAAGTGGGAATACAGGGAACATACCTCAACATGATAAAGGCCATCTATGACAAACCCACAGGCAACATCATACTCAATGGGAAAAATTTTAAAGCAATTCCCTTAAGATCAGGAACAAGGCAGGAGTGCCCCCTTTCACCACTCTTATCCAACATAGTTCTGGAAGTCCTAGCCACAGCAATCAGACAAGAAGAAAATATAAACGGCATCCAAATAAGAAAAGAATTAAAACTAGCATTATTTGTTGATGACATGATACTGTGCATAAAAACCATAAAGTCTCCATTAAAAAACTATTAGACCTGATAAATGAATTCAGCATGGTGGCAGGATATAAAGTTAATATTCAGAAATCAGTGGCATCTTTATACAACAACAATAAGCTGTCTAAAAGAGAAATTAAAGAAACAATCATCCCCTTTACTATTGCAACTAAAGAAATAAAGTACTTAAGAGTAAATTTAACCAAGGAGGTTAAGAACTTATACTTGAAAAATTATAAAACATTGATAAAAGAAATCAAGGAAGATACAAAGTGGAAGCATATTCTGTATTCATTGATACAAAGAATAAACATCATTAAAATGTCTATATTACCAAAAGCATTCTATAAATTCAATGCAATTCTTATTAAAATACCAATGGCATACTTCAAAGACATTGAAGAAATATTCCAAAACTTTATATGGAACCAAAAAGAAACACAAATAGCCTCAGCAATCTTGTAAATAAAGAATAAAGTGGGAGGTATCACACTTCCTGATATCAAGTTATAATACAAGGCCATTGTACTCAAAACAGCTTGGTACTGAATAAGAACAGGCATACAGATCAATGGAACAGAACAGAAAACCGAGAAATAGACCGACATCTTTATGGTCAATTGATATTTGACAAAGGAAGTAAGAGCATACAATGGAGTAAAGACAGTCCCTTTAATAAATGGTGTTGGGAAAATTGGACAGCTACCTGCAAAAGAGTGAAACTAGACCACCAACTTAAACTATTCACAAAAATAAACTTAAAATGGGTAAAAGACTTAAATGTAAGTCATGAAACCATAAACATCCTGGAAAAAAACCTAGGCAGTAAACTCTTTAATATCTCTTGTAGCAATATTTTTGCTGATATTTCTTCTTGGGAAAGTAAAGTAAAGGACAGAATGAACAAATGGGACTACATCAAACTGAAAAGCTTTGCACAGCAAAAGATAACATGAAAAAAATAAAAAGACAACCCACACAATGGGAGAACATATGCACCAATACGTCTGATAAGGGGTTAATAACCAAAATTTATAAAGAGCTTCTAAAACTCAACACTAAGAAGGTAAATAATAATCCAATTAAAATGGGCAAAAGAACTCAATAGACACTTCTCCAAAGAGGACATACAAATGGCCAATAGGCATATAAAAAATATTTCAGCATCAGAGAAATGGAAATTAAAGCCACAATGAGATGCAACCTCACACCTGTCAGAATAGCACTCATTAACAAAACAACACACAATAAGCCAGTGGTTTTTAAAGTGTGCACCCTAGAAGATTTCCAGGTGCGCCCTCTGGTATTCCAGAGAAATATGTGCCTGTTGGTGACCAAGAAACCAAAAGGGTTTTTGGAGTTTAGGTTTTTGAGGGACAGAGATGTGGGGAATTGGCTGTAAGCTGACAGTCTGTCCAACCCCCCACCTCATTTGCCTGATTAGGTTGCAAAAGGCTGTTAAGCTGTGGTGCTGGATTGTTTACACTATCCCCCAGATTCCCCGGAAAGACTGAAGGCAAGTTTCTTCTATCCTTTGTTTGGTGTAAAGTTAAGATGAGATATATGGAGGGGGTTTTCTGCACTCAACACAATTAAGAGTAAAAAGAGAGAAATTCTTTAATGTATTGATGAGGAAATGAGAGTTTGCCTTTCAAATATATACCCAAACATTGAAGAAATCGCTAGGACACATCTCATAAACACAAGAATGAAAAAACTTAACAAATTTCTGCTGGGACCTGCTAAATTTACTAAATTATACTAAGAAGGTATCAATATCTATAGAAAGATAACTTTTTGGTATTTTTTATTTTTTAAATCCTCTTTTTTATGAATTCTAAAAAGCATAACTCAAAAAATGTGACATAAAAATGTTTTTTAATGTCAGAATAAATTTAATTTTGTCATATTTATTTTGTTTAATTACCATAAAAACATGCTTACAGTTTATATACTTTTCTTTAATATTTGACTTAATTATCATAACATATTTCTCAAAAGTTTGTATATAGTGCTCCTACAATTATTTATAGGATTTTAAATGTGTCCCGACTTTAAAAAGTTTGAGAACCACTGCAATAAGTACTGGCAAGGGTGTGGAGAAAAGGGAAGCCTCCTGCATTGCTGGTGGAAATGCAGACTTATGCAGCCACTGTGGAGAACTGTATGGGGTTTCCTGAAAAAATTAAAAAAGGAGCTGCCTTTTGACCCAGCTATCTCACTTCTAGGAATATATCCTAAGAACACCAAATCACTGATTCAAAAAAAGATATGCACCCCCATGTTTATTGCAACATTGTTTACAATAGCCAAATTCTGGAAACAGCCCAAGTGTCCATCAGTAGATGAGTGGATTAAAAAGTTGTGGTACATATACACAATGAAATACTAATTGGCTATGAAAAAGAAGGAAATCTTACCTTTTATGACAGCATGGATGGATCTGAAGATTATTATTTTAGGTGTAATAAACCAGGCAGAGAAAGAAAAATATCATATGATCTCACATATATATGGAATCTAATGAACAAAGTGAACTGAGGAATGGAATAGAGGGAGAGACGGGTTAACAGAAACTAGAGAGACAGCAGTCAGAGAAAAGAAGGATGAGAATATGGGATCAGAGAAGGTAAAGTGATTAGTGAAACTATATATACATAACACAGAGATATAGATAACAGGAGAGCAAATCCTACAGCACGGGTCAGGAACCTGTGGCTCGCGAGCCAGATGTGGCTCTTTTGATGGCTGCATCTGGCTCACAGACAAATCTTTAATAAAAATATAATAACATTAAAAATATAAAACATTCTCAAATATTATGATCCATTTATTTCCTACTGCTCATGTTCATGGTTCCGGGTTACTGGAGCCAATCACAGCTGTCCTCTGGGACAACAACAAATTTTTATTGGATAATGCATAACATACATGGGTCATTGTGAGGTCAGGAAGTAAACTTCCCTCCTTTTAATCAAGTAGTCAGCTAGCTAATTGCAGAAACCCTTTTGATAAAGAAGATGGCTAAAAGAAAAAAAGATGAGGAGTATTGTACTTTTCAGCAGGAATGGACAGAGGAATTCGCCTTTGTGGAGAGAGCAAGTTCTGCAATGTGTCTAATATGCAATGATAAAATTGCATCGATGAAATGGTCAAATATAAAGTGGCACTTCAACACACGCCATACTACATTTGCATCGAAATATCCAGCGGGGACAGCAGGAAGAAAGCATGTCAAGAGCTACTGAGCAGACTGCAAGCTAGTCAGCAGCAACTCCGTGTTTGGACACAACAAAGTGAACTGGAATTCAGCTAGCTTTGCTGGTGCTTTAGCAATTGTGAGAAATGGAAAGCCATTCACAGATGGGGAGTATGCCAAAACATTCATGCTTGATGTTGCCAATAAACTTTTTGACAACTTTTTGGATAAAGACAAGATAATCAAATGAATTAAAAACATGCCTCTGTCAGCAAGAACTGTTCACAATCGTACCATCATGATGGCAAATCAAATTGAGGCAACACAAGTGAAGGACATAAATGCAGCACCATTCTTTTCTCTTGCTTTGGATGAGTCAACAGATGTAAGCCATTTATCGCAGTTCACTGTGATTGCAAGGTATGCAAAGGTGACACACTACGTGAGGAAAGTCTTGCTATTTTGCCTACGAAAGAGACAACAAGAGGGGAGGATTTATTCAAGTTTTTCACTGAGTTTACTAAAGAAAAAAATCTACTGATAGATAAACTTATTTCAGTGTGTACTGATGGTGCTCCGTGTATGGTTGGGAAAAACAGAGAATTCGTAGCGCTTCTTCGTGAACATGAAAAGAGACCCATTCAAAGTTTTCACTGTATCCTACATCAGGAGGTGCTTTGTGCTCAGATGTTTGGCAAGCAGCTTGGTGAAGTGATGTCACTAGTCATTCGGGTGGTCAACTTTATTGTTGCCCAAGCTTTAAATGATCACCCATTTAAAACACTGCTGGATAAAGTTGGGAATAATTATCGTGGTCTGCTTCTGCATAGCAATGTGCATTGGTTGTCAAGAGAGATGGTGCTCAGCAGTTTCGCGGCTTGTCTGAGCAAAATCAGGACTTTTCTTGAAATGAAAAACGTCGAGCATCCTGAGTTAGCTAACACTGAGTGGCACCTGAAGTTCTACTATCTCATGGATATGACTGAACATCTGAACCAGCTCAATGTGAAAATGCAAGGCATTGGAAATACAGTCTTATCCCTTCAACAAGCAGTGTTTGTATTTGAAGAAAAGCTGGAACTCTTTATCGCCAACATTGAAACAGGTTGTTTACTACACTTTGAAAAACTGAGAGATTTTAAAGATGCATGCACAGCAAGTGACCCTGCTCAACATCTTGATCTCCAGCAGCTAGCGGGCTTCACATCTAATCTCCTGCAGTCATTCAAAGTGCACTTTGGAGAATTTCGTGAGCACACTCATCCTTTTAAGTTCATCACCCATCCATATGAGTGTGCAGTGGACAGCGCTGACTTGAGTTACATCTCTGGTGTCTCCGTCAGAGATTTTGAGCTACAAACTGCTGACCTGAAGGCCTCCGGCATGTGGGTGAATAAGTTCAAGTCACTGAATGAAGATTTGGAAAGACTTGCATGAGAGCAAACAGAGTTGGTGAGCAAACACAAGTGGGGAGAAATGAAAAAAGTTCAACCTGCGAACCAGCTGATTGTCAAAACTTGGATTGCGCTTCCCATCACATACCACACACTGCAGCATGTGAGTATTGCTGTACTGACAATGTTTGGCTCTACGTATGCATGTGAGCAGTCTTTCTCACATCTAAAGAATGTTAAGACCAACCTACAATCACGTTTAACGGATTGAAATCTCAATGCCTTCATGAAGCTTAACCTCACTGCTTATCAACCAGACCACAAAGCCATCAGCAAAATCATGCAGCACTAAAAGTCACATTATTGGTAGGAAGTACTTTATTCATCATTGGTTAGCAATAGTATAACAACGTTATTAAAAAGAATTCAGAGTCTTATTATACTTTAAAAGTGTTGGTCTAACATAAAATGCACACATTTACTTGTATTTAGTGTTAAACATATTGTATGGCTCTCATGGAATTACATTTTAAAATATGTGGCGTTTATGGCTCTCTCAGCCCAAAAGGTTCCTGACTTCTGTCCTAGAGGGAAGGATGGAAGGGAGTTAGGGAGAAGGTAGCAAAGGGGGTATAAACAGGTACACAAGGGTTGGGGTGAGGGAGTTATATTCATTGGGATACTTGAATCCATGTAAACACAATAAATTCAAAATTAATAAAATTTTTTAAAAAGCTGCAGCTTTAATGTTGCTTCCCATGGGACTTGAGAGGTATCTCTGATCATGTCACTCAGGCCTGTAACCATCCACAGCAAGCTAATGCAAATTCAGACATTGTTCACAGACTGTTCAGAATACTGAGGAACAAATCAACTAGTCAATAAAGAATGTTGTCCCAACTCAGTAGTTATTAAGAAAAAAAGCTTCTCATTTTATACTAAGATGACTTCCTAAAGGGTCAAAACATTAAAAATTATATTATTCTTCTATATTTCAAAATGGGGGTCAGTTTTATAATTACAACATAACAAAAAGCATAAAAATAATATTTTCTATGTGTTTACATAAAAAGTAATAATTTATTGGCTGGAATCTAACAAAATCAAAAGGCAATAAGAAGAAATTTTGCAGCTAATAAGAAAAGTAATGGTTTAATTATCCCAATATAAATTGAACACCACAAATAATAAAAATGATCAGCAATCAAATTGAACATTAGGTAAATTATATGACCAAAAAGTTTCTGGAAAGAGAAGAAGTAGTATTGAAATGTAAAAAAGAAAGGCTCTTAGCATAAGTAACTTTTAGCAGAACTTACTTTCTCTAAAACAGATATTTTTAGCAGAACTTACATTTTTTCTCTAAAGACTTCCTTCCCCTGGCCTTGCAGTTAGTTTCCCAGGCTGTGGCCTTGGATAGTTTTACAAGGTTGTAAATGTTCCCAGAATGTTTCTCCCTAAATTAATCTTATAGATAAACATTGAAAAGAGCTTGTTTCAGTGCTTTGTTTTACTGCAATGCTTTCCCTCCTCCCTATTCCCCAATCAATGTGTAATTTTGTCTTTAAAAGCTAGTCCCAAACTGTGTTTAGGGCCACATGATTTGAATGACTTAGGTCTCCATGTGGTCACCAGCTTTAAAATAAATACTCCTTAATTTGGCTGCTTAATTGTGTGGCAAAACATCTGTTTCTCGCTGTTCCGAAATACAACATTTGGAGGCTCCTGAGAGATTGTGTCCTCTTGACATATTTGCTTCTGAGACACACGGGTTCAGTCGGCCTCATTGGCCTGACTGCTGGGAATGAAAACTCAGCAAGGGAGGCGTCACCTGAGATGTTCCAGGGCCCTGCTTGCCTTTTCTGTCTGGCTGACAATCAGCCATGGACAATCAGCATGCCCATCCACCCATTTAGATTTATCAGGAAAGTCTCCAGAGGTGAGTAGAGCAGTTTGCTCAATCTGTGGTTTATTTGTGGCTAGCCATCTGTAGCTATTGTGATTGAAGATCAAACGTGATTGCACTCACACAATAGACTCTCCAGGGACAAAACATTGACAGAGAGTAATTTGGCAGAGGAGTTTGTGTGCTCTCGGGAAGACACTTGCAGGGACTGAGTTAAGTCCCACCTCGGGCTTCTCGGGACATGTTTGGATTCACTCTCTCATATGTTTACCCTCTGCTTGTTTTGTTGCTTTTATTTATTTTTACAAACTATCTTAGAGAACCTTTATTTTCAAGGGTCCCACTCTCATTTTGCTTCTGTCGAGATCTTGTTCTTCACTTCTGCTTTGTTATTCTGTCTCTACACTGAAAACTCCTGAGTAAATAGTGTATAAATAAGAACCTCAGGTGCCTGTGCCTGAGTTTCCAGTTTGTGGCTCCTCATGGGACATTTCCTTCCTTTGTACATCAAACTTTGTCTGAAAGCTCTCTGTCCTTTGCTTCTCCATGCTACAACCCAATGGGGGACATTTTAGAAAACTGGCACAATCCTCAATTCTTGATCTCCTTTGTGATCTTGGGAAGCTCATTTGTACTCATATTGTTTTTAACAATGGGGGAAGGGCAAAGTAAGAGTCAAACTCCTCTTGAATGTATGCTTAAGAATTTCAAAATTAGATTTTCTGATGATTAGAGTGTGAAATTAAGCAAGGGGAGACTTTTAACTCTTTGTGAACTAGAATAGCCATCCTTTAGGGTAAGGTGACCAAAACAGGGCTCTAGAGATACCAGAGTTGTATGTAATGTAGTAGATAAGCCCCAGGGCCACCCAGACTAGTTCCCATATATAGATCAGTGGAGGGTCCTAGTAGAGAATCCCCCTCCCTGACTGAAAGGTTGCACAGTCAGGGATTGTCATCATGTTTTGCTAGCAACATCCCCAAAATCAGAAAAGAAGGTCTCTGTTTTACAGCTTGTAAAAAAACTTACAGATTCAGAATTGCCTCCTCCGTATCCTCCTCCTCTGTCAGCTCCACTCGCCTCAGAAAGCCAGAAGCCAATAACAAAACAGACTAGGAGGCAAGGAAAGAAAAAGAAAGCAGAGTCCCTCTTACCCTTAAGAGAAGCCTTACCAGCAGAAGGAAGGAAAAGAGATGAGCCTTATCTTGGTTACATTCCTTTTTCCTCTAGTGACTTGTATAATTGGAAAGCTCAGAATCCCCCTTTCTTGCAGAAGCCTCAGGCCCTAACAGGACTGTTAGAATCTGTGCTGTACACATATTGCCCCACTTGGGATGATTGTTGTCTGGCCTAAATAGGACCCCAACACCACAGCAGGATGGGGAGCTTTGAACACTTCTTGTCCTCAGGAGCTCCTGCAGCTTTCTTAGAGAGACTGCAAGAAGCTTATAGGGTCTACACACCTCTTGACCCTGAAGCACTAGAAAATGCTAGGGCAGTTAACTTAGATTTTGTGTCCCAGTCAGTTCCAGATATTAGGAGGAAGCTACAAAAATTAGAAGGCTTCGCAGAGATAGTAATTTCCCAATTGTTAGAAGTAGCCCAGAAAGTTTATAACAATAGAGACACCCTCAAGGAGAAACAGACTAAAAAGATGACTAAGATAGTTGTAGCTGTTTTAGAACACCAGAATAAAAAGAAAAAAGGAAGCCTGAGTTAAGCAGAAATCAGTGCACTTATTATGAAGAAGAACGACATTAGAGGAAAGACTTTCCAAAACTGAAAAGAAACTCACAGAAAACCCCAACAGTCCTTAATCTAAAATAGAATCAGGCTGGGGCTCCATACCTGTTATCCCCCAGCATCCCAAGGTAACATTACAAGTAGGGGGCTACCCAGTAGACTTCCTCATTGACACTGGAGCTTCTCACTCTGTTCTCACTGCCCCCCTTGGACCACTCTCAGGGGAGCAAGTACCCATACTAGATGCTACCGGGAATTCAATTCTTTGTCCATGGACTTTATAATGGACTGTCAATTTAGGAGACAATATTGTCACCTATTCCTTTTTGGTCATTCCAAACTGTCCTTATCCTTTACTTGGAAGAGACTTGTTAAGAAAACTGAAAGCTACCATCGCTTTTAATCATAACTCTGCTGAATTTCATGCTGAGGCTGATAGCCAGGTGCAGCTTATGGTCATTTGCCCTTTGTCAGAGGAATATCTGTTAAATGTAGATACTAAGGAAAAATAAGGAGTTTCAAATGACTATTTAACAGACTTACAGCATAGATTCCCTTCAGTTTGGTTAGAAACCAATCCACCTAGGCCTGCAAAGCATCAAGCCCCCATAGTTGTTCAGCTAACTGCAAGTGCTGTCCCCATATGGGTGAAACAATGCCCTATGTCAAGGGAGCTAAAAAGAGAATAACCCCCCATATTAAGAGACTGTTAGAAGCTGATATTCTTGTTCCCTGTCAATCTCAATAGAATACCCCCTTGTTGCCTGTTTAGAAGCCAGGTACCAAGGACTATCGTCCAGTTCAGGACTTACAGGAAGTAAATAAGTGGGTTGAGACAATGCACCCAACTGTGCCTAACCCCTAAACACTGTTAAGCCTGTTATTACCAGACTTGAAATTTTACACCGTTTTAGATTTAAAAGATACTTTCTTCAGTATTCCCCTGGCCCCTGTAAGTCAGCCCATCTTTGCCTTAGATTAGAACGACTGAGAGGCAGGCATTTCAGGACAACTAAACTGAACCAGATTACCACGGGGCTTCAAGAATTCACCAACACTCTTTGATGAAGCACTACATCAGGACCTTCTCTCCTTCCAACAGGAACATCCAGAATGCATACTGCTACAGTACATAGATGATTTGCTTCTAGCTGCGGAAATGGAGGTAAGCTGCCAGACAGCCACTGAGGGTCTTTCACAACACTGCAGACTCTGGGGTACCAAGTGTCAGCTAAAAAGGCACAACTCTGCATCTCTAAGGTGACCTATCAGGGCTACCACATTGAGGCGTGAAGCATACTCTCTCCTCCAGTCCTATAGAGGCAATCCTTTGGATCCCAACTCCCACTAGCAAGAGACAAGTTTGGGAATTTCTCAGGGCAGTTAGATACTGCAGGTTGTGAATCTCTAGGTTTGCAGAGATAGTGAAGCCTTTATGCTCCTGTACAGCAGAAACTCAAGAGTTAATTTGGACATATAAGACACAAGAAACTTTTGAATGCCTCAAAAGGCCCTCACTGAGGTCCCTGCCCTGGCTTTGCCAGACATTTTAAAGCCTTTCCAGCTCTTTGTTCATGAGAACAAGGGAATAATGAAAGGGGTTTTGATTCAAACACTAGGGCTATAGTGCAGACCTATTGCTTACCTCTCCAAGCGACTAGACCCTGTTGCATCTGGATGGCCAAACTGTGTCCGAGCCATAGCGGCCACTGTCGTACTAGTGAGAGAGACAGATACATTGAACATGGAGCAAGAACTGTTTCTGACAGCCCCACATGCAGTAGAGACTTTGCTTAGAGAAACTCCAGAAAGGGAGATGTCTAATGCTGGGATCACGCAGTATCAGGCTCTGCTCATAGATCAGCCTCACATAAGTTTGTCCAGACACAGGCTATCAATCCAGCAAGCCTGATGCCTGACAAGGACCCAAGCATCCCCTTGCATGAGTGCTCTGAAGTGCTAGACTCTGTCCAAACTGCAAGACCGGACCTTACTGATGTCCCTCTACCTAATGCAGAAGAACAGCTATTCACTGATGGCAGCAGTTTTGTCCTATATAGGGTTCAACATGCTAGAGTGACTGTAGTGACTCCTAATGAGACAATATGGGCCCAAGCCTTGCCCCAAGGGACCTCAGCTCAACGGGCAGAACTTATCACTCTCGCCCAGGCATTAAGGTGGGCCAAAGAAGGTCAATATTTATACTGACAGTAGGTATACTTTTGCTACTGCCCATGTTCATGCAGCAGCCTATAAGGAAAGAAGATTTCTGACATCTGCTGGTAAGGACATTAAAGACAAAGAAGAAATTTTAGAGTTACTAGAAGCCATTTGGTTACCAGAGACTGTAGCTCTTATTCATTGCCCAGAACACCAGAAAGGTGACTCAATAAAGTCAAAAGGAAATCAGGAAGCTGATTAAGCAGCCAAAGAAGTAGCCCTAAAACTAGTAGGGCCTTTAAAAGTTTTAGTGATTTTACCAGAATGCTTGTTGCCAGAGACACCTTTTTATAACCAGCTACAGCAGGATTTTGCCAAAAGAAAAGGAATGCCTAGCAATAAAGTAGGGTAGTTAAAGTTGCCAGATAAAAGACTCTTCTTTACCTGAAGCCCTGGGCAGAGAGATTATCAGCCAGCTACATCAAGCTACTCATCTATGCCAAAATAAGCTAATAGAATTATTTAAGAAAAATTACTATTTTCCAGGCTTAGACTCTATTATAGAAAGCATAGTGTCCAAGTGTTTAGTCTGTGCTCAAGTAAATGCTAAACAAAATAGAGAAGTTGTAAAGATAAATAGGGAAGGAGAAGCTTTCCCAGGTGAACACTGGGAGATAGATTTTACTGAAGTAAAGCCACCAGCACAGGAATATAAATACCTATTAGTTTTTATTGACACCTTTTCAGGGTGAGTAGAAGCTTTCCCTACTAGAAATGAGACCTCAGTAACAGTTGTTAAGAAATTGCTGTATAAAATTATTCCCAGGTTTAGCTTGCCCATTAATATTAGGCCTGACAATGGGCCTGCATTTGTGTTTAAGATCTCTCAGCTAGTAGGAAAGGCACTCAACACTAATTGGAAGTTACATTGTGCTTACAGGCTTCAGAGTTTAGGACAAGTCAAAAGAATAAACTGAACTCTGAAAGAAGTCCTGACCAAATTCATTCTATAAACTGGTGAAAACTAGGCCAACTTACTCCCTCTAGTTCTTCTGAAAGCTAAATGCACCCTCTACCTGGCAGAATTCGCCTTGTATAAAATTGTATTAGGTATGGCAACACCCCTTCTCCCTAAGCTCCCTTAGAGACACCCTTGTGGACGTTGCAAATGGATCCCACCAATCCCTGTAAGTTGACCCTGAGAAGGACAACATGTCCTGCTCCAGCCACAAACTGGAAGCTGGCTGGTCTATGTACCAGAGAAGCCTGAGGAACCTCACTGTGATACTTCTTATAATTAATTAAACTTTAGGAAGAGAGGGAAACTAAGGTCCAAGAAAAGCCAGAACAAGTCATCTTAAAGCTTAATACATGTACTGCTATGAGTCATACAGGAAAGGGTTTAAGTCCCTTAGTGAAGAGAGAAGTTACAAGGTAAATAAAACGTACATATATACTTATAGCTACCTCTGTAGAATAACCTGTAAATATTAGTCACGTGCCCAATAGGCTACTAGAAAAAGGAACCTCCAAGAAGAAACATATTTTTTTTTAAATTACTAACTTAGTTGTCACTGAAGGATTAGGTTTTTAGAAATTAAGAATTCTGATTAATTAGAAAAGAATTGTATAGTTTTAATAATAAAAGGTATAAAGTATAGAAATACTTATAAAAGGGAAAAGTTGTGAAAGCTAGTTATTTCTAAATAGTGAAGAGGGTTTATGTAAGTTGCAGAAGGTTTGTACAGGTTGCAAGAGGTTTGTGCAAAGAAAAAGAACAGGTTTAGAAAACTGAATAAGCCTCTATTGTATATTCTAGTATATGTTATGCCTCAAGTTTATTTGTATAGAGGAAATCAAGGAAGACTATTAATACAACCACCTAGCATGTTGTCTCCTTGGAAATGAGTTCCAGTTCTTGTCCCTTTACTAGTAGGATTAGGATTAGCAGGAACAGCTGCAATTAGGACTGTGATTCTTTAGGCTAAGAAATGAATGGAGAAACTCTTTATGTACTGAAATGGAATACTTTCATATTTATATTGTTGTGAAAAAAATAACAAAACAATATGGAGTATCTCTTATTTTGCTAATGGAGGTAAAGGTATATAAGTTGTGTGTGTGTGTGTGTTTTGCATATAAGATATTGTTGTAACTAAACCAGTGAGAGTATACAGATGTTCTTCACACCAAAGTACAAATTTGTGAATAAAAGGAGTCTTTTATTCAAAGTCAGCAACCATATGGAGACCTAAGTCAGTCAAATCATGAGGTCCCCAACACAGTTTGAAGTTAGCTTTTAAAGACAAAATCACATACTGATTGGGGTATAGGGAGGAGGGGGAGCCCAGCGAAGAATGGTACAAAAGCAATAAAAAGCAATCAAACAAAGCAGTAAAACACATTCATTAATCTTGCTAACAAACTCATTAAAACTTACTGACTTGTTACAGTGTTTATCTATAGATCAATTTTAATGAAAAATATTTCTAAGATCATAAGTTTTAAAAATGATAACACAGTAGGGATAAATTTTTTCATATGCCTAACAAAAACATTTCTAAACATTCTAGGATTTACAACCCCTGACACATCTGCAATTGGCAAAACTAACTTCAAGGCCTAGGGTAGGGAGGTTTTAGAAAAAGTAGGTTCTGAGGTCACTTAGAGTTTAAGATGGAGGAGAAGCTAAATAAAGTTACTTGTGATAAAAGCCTTTAAAGTTACCTATTGCTAAAAGCCTTTCTTTTCTACATTTCAATTTCCCAGAAAGAATATTTGAAAATTGTTGGCTAAAAGAATCAGAGTAGTAGGGGGAAATTACACTGTGTACCTTTCCTACCTTGTCTAATATATGATAATATATGATGAATAAAGAATAATGTCAAAGACAGCAGGGCTTAGGGATTGAACTCAGAATGAGGCACTACAAGGATTTGCTCGATTATTGCTTATAATTTTTGTTTACCTTTATACACTGAGCTAGGGAAGATGACCATAAAACCATGGTTCAAACTGTCCCTAATTTTGATGACAGAGACAAGAAAAACATGGGAAGTAGAAGTGAGGCTGCAGCAGGACACATTCTGTTGGTTGTGCTTTGAGAACAGACTTAAAAAAACAGGTTACTCAACTTGGACAAGTGTTAGGAATTATGGCAGACAAACCATGATTTCCCCCTTGCAAAAAAGAGTAACTATTTTATTATCATTAATACTTGACTAATATTGTTTGAATATTTCCTATGTGTCAGGAAATATTCTAGGAGCTTGAGATATGTCAGTGGGGAAAACAAACAAAATTTGCCCCTTTAGAGACTTTTGTGAGAGAAGACATTAGATGGAAACATAACAAAGAAATTATATTGTATGTATAGTATATTGTGTATATATATGAAAAGTGCTACTGAAGAAAAGAAACTGTGTAAAGGTGATTGGAGGGAGAGAAAGGGTGGCAGATTATAATGTTAAATGGGAAAATAGGGGTATAACATCTCATTTAGAAGGCGACATTTAAACAAAGACTTAAGAAATGAGAGAGTCATGGAAATATCTTGGGGAAGGTCTCCCAGCCAATACAAAGGGAAATCTGTGTAATGTGTGTGTGTTTTGGGCTAAGTTAGACTGTGTTGCAAACCAGCGCGACAAATAATTTTGCAGCTCTTGGGTGGGGACAGTGGAGGATTAGAAAATAAGCACAGAAAAAAAAAGTATGGGATCAGGAGGCCTTCTGGTGGCTGATGGTCTACCAAAAGCTCCTGCACTCCCCAAAGCTTTATTTTTATAGAGTAAGCAGTCATCTGCAAATCAAAGAGAGTTCAGATACAAAGTCACATTTCTGAGGCAAAACAAGAATTGTCCCCAGAGCCCCTCAACCCCCCACCACCACCACCACCATACATAACATCTTAAGTTAACAAAACATAGGGTAAAAGAAAACTGTCTCCAGTCTCTTCAAGGGACATGGGGGATGGGAAGAGTGGAAACACAGATAACATGGAGGTGTGTAGAAAGATATAGCCTTTAGCAACTTAATCAAACAATCAGATTTGTGGGGAAGAGCTTATCCTTTTGGCTTAAGTCTTAAACTGCAAGGACTTTTGTCAGCTTGCAGTCTCCTACACTAGATGATGTGGATATCAACAGGTATAAAGAGTCCTTGTTCCCCAAGGGGTCCCTGATTCTCCTGTTTCAAACCCCTCAGCGGCTCCCATTGTCCCGGGATAAAATCCAAACTCCTTCTCGTGGAGTACAAAGCCCTCATCAATACAGCTTCCATCTTCTTTTTTAGCTTGTGCTCTTCTCCCTTCTCCTCCTCTGACCATGCCAGCCTCTCCCCAACAGTATCCAAGATTTTCCATACCCAAGTCCGAATGCCCGCTTACACACACCTCCATGCCCCACTTCCTGTTTCCAATTGCTATCCAAGTCTCAGCCTACGCATCACTCCCTCTAGAAAGCATTCCTGACTCCCAAAACCTGACCCCACATTCTGCCAGCCTCTTGGGTTTTGCCCTGCTGTCACTATTATCACACACTATTGACACCATCTACTGTCTCTATATTGAAGTAGAAGAGCTTTGAGAATGTGAACTATATCTTATTGAGCTTATACACTTTACATTTAGGACAAAGCCTGATAATACATTCTCATTACAAATGTGTGCTTTAGGCTTATGTTTGAGTTGATTAAATGATTGACTATAGGTTAACTAACAAGTTCCCCTTTGACCTACAAGAGATAAGAAACCAAGAGGAGTCCTACTGTTTTTAGCCAGCAAGTGGTGTGATTGAGCCAGTCATAGTCACAGAATCTTGGGAGGACAGTGTCACAGAGGTTCAGAACCTCAGAATCTTGGCACTGGGAGGGAAGAGAAACCCTTTGACTTGTGATAGTCATGGACTCACTAGGCTGCTGAGGGAGGGTCATATCTGCTGGAACCAGTCCAGGGAAGATGGTTCTCATGAGAAGGCAAGCTTGGAAATCATGAACTGAGAAGGGACTAATAAGAAGTGGCCAGACAGGTAATGCAAAGGAAAATTGTCATTTGCGTCTTCTCTTCATAGCTTTTTCATTTATTCATTCATTTATTCCTTACTTATTGAAGCCCACAGAAGGTCACACAATTTGTCAATGCTGAGCACAGTGGCAAGGATGTCTTTTGAAATGAACAGACTTGAGGAAAAGTCAGACAGGGAAATCATTAAAAATATATAATGAAAAGTAGTTATATTGGGGCACCAACCCTATGGGCACGGGAAGTTTTCCTCAACGAAGTGATGTACTGAGATTTCAGGCTGAAGTAATATTAGTAAGGGTATGAGAGGGAGACCGGGAAAGGGTCCCAGACTGAGGGAAGAACACACACAAAGGTTTAGTCAGAGGCAAGCAGAATTCAGCAGGGATCCGCTCTGAGCCAGTCTGACACATAAAAGCAACAGTGGCTGGAGACGAGACTGGGCTGGGGGCAGAGGTCAAAGACAGGGCAACCTTGCCATTCTCCAGGCAGCAGGACAATGGGACAGTGCTGCCTCAGGAGGTATGGACACGGGGTAAGGGTGGGCGGGGGGGACTGTGCTTCCCCTCCTTGTGCCTTAATGCACAAGACTGAATCCTCATCTGCTTTTCAACTTTGACGTGGCAACCCCCAGTTCAGGAACAGTTCCCAGGATCTGCCCACAGGAGTTGTGTTCAGAGGGGATGTCTGTGGGAGTAGCCTGGTAAACCCTTGCATGGGAGCCTGGGGTCCCCGCTTGTCACTGGGGTATAGAAACAACCCGCCCAGACTATGAAAGATGGAGCCCAACATGCTAGACTTCTAAGTGGACAGAGGGCTCTGAACTGTCAATTCATGGGTACTTTCTGCCTTTAGGAAGAGAAAGATAAACCACAGGCACAGAAGAGGGGAAGAAGAGAGAGAGAGAGAAACTGTGATACGGAGAGACAGGCAGAGCAAAGAAATCTCAGAGGGAGCAAAAACCTTCACAGAGAAAACAACAAAAAATAAGAGGCTTGCCCCTCGCTCTCCACTTCTTGGAGCCTGGACTCAGGTCTGGCCTTTAAGGGGATAGAGTCAGGCAACAGAGAGACAGAGGCTGATGCCAGGCTCCCTGTACACGCTCACATGCCCAGATTTACCTCCCCCAGCTTAAGGGTAACCAGGCACACACAGACTCTGACAAACACTTTAGAAGACCTTAAGGAGGCAGAGGGACTCTGAGGAGGCAGAGAGCTGTACTTCTCCCTATTTTTATGCTGATGTTTCTATTCTATTTCCTTTTCTATGTGCCTCTCCTTTGCTCTACCTCTCACCTTCCTCATCCCTCCTGGGCCATCAGGGCATCCACAGGGCAGATTTCTGCCACCTCAGCTTCTTTGCAGAGTCTCTTGACCTAGAGGGAGAGACTGTGTGACTTGTCCCCTACTTCCCCCCTTAGGAGCGCTAGTCCAGGGTCCTGTTTTTGAAAGTAAGCAGAAACCTCTTCCTGAATGACAGAATCATTTCCTGAATAACAGGCATAGAGTCACGAATGAACTGAGGCCAACACCCTACACAAGTCACTTTCCCCTCACAAATAAGAACCTGCTACTGCTGCCCCAGTTCAGGCAGGCACAGAGCCAGGGATGTGGAGTGCTGAGGTCGCCAGTTCAAAACCCCGGGCTTGCCCAGTCAAGGCACATATGGGAGTTGATGCTTCCTGCTCCTCCCCTCTTTTCTCTCTCTGCTCTCAAAAGTGAATAAATAAAAATAATCAAAAAAATCAAAATAAAAAACCAATTTGGGTCAGAGGCTTATCTGTAGGTGTTGGAAGCTGGTGGGTGGTGGCAATTCTACCTCAGCAACTGTCACTTCAAGTCCCACACCCATCCTTCTCCACCCGATGACAGGGATCTGACAGACCAGGCTCCTCCCTAGCTGGGGTACATGCTCCATTCCCCTCCCTCCACACCTCCACCAAGGCTAGAGGGCTCTCCAGGCCTCGGCCCGCTGACTCCTGGTCACTTCCACACTCTGTCCTGCTCTGGGGACTCCAAAGCAACTTTCATCCGTGTGCCACAGGAGGGAAAGGGCAGAAACCACAGAGGGGCTGCACCAGGGGCCACACAGGGCTGAGGTTTAGGGACCATGCCAGGATGACTTGGATTTTCTGGGTGGGAGGAAGATGGGTTGATAAGAAGCAAAGAAATAGTTGTTTCGGTTTTTCCTGCTTCTGGAAGAATCAGGAAATTATAAAAGTCTTGAATGATTGAGTTTAAGGACACCTACAGAGTCCAGTTCATGCCTGCTCACTTCTCAACACTACCCCTATAAGTAGAGACGAAGAGATACAGCCCAGAGAGGTGGGAAGAGCTTCCCGGCCTTGTGCCTTGGCACGTGTAGAGCGAGGCCTGGACCTCGGCCTACAATCACGGGAGCAATGTCCTTTCCATATTCTGTTGCTGTCGTGTTCTCCCCAGCCTGCTGAGAGGCACAGAGTGAGATGGTACGTTCAGGAAGGTGTCACTAATGGTCAGTCACCCTAAGTGTAAGACTGCCAGTACATATTGGGCCTCTGTGGGCCACGACTGAGATCAGACCAAGCACATGCTCTGAACTAGGATGCAGCCTGGCTTGAATCTATTTATGAGCAACTGAGGCAGATCGCTGAGTTTCAGTCGTCCTCGTATGTAAAATGGGGTAAGAACACCCACTTCTTTGGCATTCTGTGATTATTCATGAGATAATGTTTATGAAGTGCCAGACACTGGACCCACACTCAGGCTACTAGAGGTCACACTCTGGTCTTTTCGTTTAAGGCTGAAAAATGGCTACCTCATGAGGAACCAGCACACTGACTTCTATAAAGGCAAGACTTGTGTACTGGCTGTGTCCTCCAGGGGTTCCAGCCCTTCTTTCCCAGCCTTGATCTGAGCCATCTCTGAAGATGGATGAATGCTAGGGTTAAAGAAGCAGAAAGTAAAAACACGCAGCCAACTTTCCTTCTGACAATGTCCTTCTCTTTCTTCTAGCACCTCCAAAACTGAGGAAGATGTTCAACCAACCAAAATGCAACTCATGCCCACCAAACCCCCCCTGCCACCCGTCAAAAAACCCCTGCTGCCAACCAAAACCCCTGTGTTGCATTCAGCCCAACTGCTGCTGTTTGGAGGCCAAGCCTGAGTGCATGTGCCTTAATAAGGATTCAGAGCCCAGTCTGTTCCAAACTCAGAGCAAGAGCTCCGAAAACCAACAGCTGCCCAAGAGTCCAAATCTTGGGCCCAAGTCAAATAGCTTGGAGCAGAAGAAGCCAAATAAGTAGATTGTCCCCAGTAAGGAGATAGCCATGCCATCACTTGGTAAGATCAGGCTAGACCTCCATTTAGAAAAGCTGTTTCTCAATGACCAACATTTACTCTAGACTCTTCATAGCTCCCCACCCTGGAGAGGCCCCCACTTGGAAATGGGGAGTTGAACAACCTGGAATCATCTTTCCTAGTGGTCCTGACATTAAGTAGCACAAAAATAAAAGCACAATAGAAAGAATGTTGTCTCCCTTTGCTTCTTAAGCAGTAAAACCATCTTACCTGTCTGGCCTAAGTCCAAGAAAATGTTCTGGGTATGTCATGAAGGGCTGAGGAGCCAGAAAATCAGCATCCAGAAGCACAGGGCCTCTGCTGAGCCAGAGTTACAGGACTGACTCATCTTGGTTTTCAAATGCAAGTCCTGCATTGCAGGAAGCCTTCGAGTCCCAGGCAAAGGGGGCAATCAGTTAGCTTAGGTGCAAGAATTCCAGAGCTGGGTCCCTGGGTACCACATTTGAGTCCAGAATAAGCATAACCCATAGAAGGACTGAAGTACAGGCAGAGCTCCCAGGACTCTGCAAAGCTCCATTCTGGTGCAGGCAATGGACTCTGACGCATTGTCCCAGAGCAAGTGGTTCAGCCTCTCTCTGGCTCCATTTCCTCAGCTGTGAAATGAGAGTAATGGTACTTACTTGAAAGGGTTTTTATCAAAATTACATGGGATAATTCATTTAAAGTACTTACCATAGGGTTTGACACATGGTGAATATACAATTCAAACCTCTGTCACCAGATGCGTATTCCCCTCCAAAGAAGCTACCACATTTCAATAATTTGTCATATTCATTAATCCAGGTGGGTAGAAGGAGATAAAGAAGTCAGCCTTATTCACCATACTCTTAGACTTCTAGTTTTTTTATACTGTATCTTTGGCATATAATTGACATATCACCTTTAAAATCTAATCTTTCCCTCATGATTCTCTCTAACCACCAATCCTCTCCCAGAATAACTCATTTACTTTTTGTCTCTATAAATTAGTTTTCAGTTTCAAGGGTTTTATATAAGTGGAACCATCTAGTGTCTATTATTTTATGCCTGACTTCTTCACTCAGCAAAATGACTTTAAGATTCAAACAAGTTGTGGCATATATCTAAATTGTTCATTCTTAATTTATTTCTGAGTAGAAAATGCCCTCATTGTATGGATAGACCATATTTTTTATCCATTATTTTACTGATGAACATTTGGATTGGTTCCAAGTTTTGGGTATTACAAATCAAGTTGTCATGAATATTTGTGACAAGTCTTTCAATGGACATGTACTGTCATTTCTCTTGGGTAAAGATCTAAGAGTGACTGTGTTCTATACTAGATGTATGTTATACTTTTTAGAAACTGCCCGACTGTTTTCCAAAATAATTTTACCATTTTTCATTCCCACTGAAAGTGCATGAGAATTCAGATTGTCTCAAATCTTTGTTCATATTTTGTATGCTCGGTTCTTTTATTTTTACACATTCTAATAAATACAGTGTTATTTCACTGCAATTTTAATTTTCATTTTCGTAATGGTTGTTTATATTGACCATCTTTCTGTGTGCTCTTTATCTCATTCATCCCATGTAACTTTAGTGAATTATCTGTTCAAATGTTTCTTCCTTTTACTGAGCTGTAAATATATATATTCTTGCTGCAAATCTTTTATTATAAGATAAGTTATTTGCACTTATTTTTTTCCAGTCTGTGGCTTGTCTTTCATTCTTTAAAGTTTTTTCGAAGAGTAGTCCTTAATTTTAATAAAATCCAATTGCAAGTTTCCATCACTATCTGAAAATATAGTGTTTCTATGAAACCCTTTATAAGCCAAAATGCCATAGAGCGAAGAGTATGTCCTGCTTTCCAGAAGCAGGGGTTATGCCACTTTTGAAAAGCAGGAGATACCTATAGTTGATTTAAAAAAATATTGATCTTGTTTTTGGTTTTATATCTGTGAAATCATAGGTGGTAAAAAATTTTCTCCTATAAGTTACATTTTGTAGAATAAAAGGTATAAACAAAGGTTTGGGAAGGGGAATTTGGAGGGGAATGTATTTATATCCAGTTGTTCCAAACTATTCTTTCTCTACTAAATTGCCTTTACATCTTTGTCAAAAATCAGTTAGCCATATTGGTTTGCACTCATCTATTTTTTTTTATTTAGAAAAAAATTTAACGGGGTGACATTGATCAACAAGAGTACATAGATTTGGGGTAAACATCTCCATGTCATCTATTTCTTATTTTGTTTATTAACCCATTTGTCTATCCTGACATATTGTCTTATTTACTGCAGATAATAATTGATCTTATAATTTTGTACTTTTTCAAAGTTGCTTTAACTAGTCTTTTGCAATTCCATATAAATTTCAGAATAAAGTTAGTAAAATTCTACTGAGATTTTGACTGGGATTGAATTAAATCTATAGATTAAGTTGGAAAGGAATAAATAATACTTAGTCTTAATAATACTGAGTCTTTCAATCATAAACATGGAGTACTTTTCAATTTACTTTGGTCGTCTTTAATTTCTTTTAAGTTGTAACTTTCAGTGACCAAGTTTTGCGCATATTTTGTTATATTTTCCTGAAGTAGTTTATAAACATTGATCGTATTGAAAATATTTTTATTTCAGTTCCTAATTATTACTCTTAGTATGTAAAAATTTATTTTGTATATTAAGTTTGTATACTATTTATTAATTTTAATAGCTTTATGTAAATTATATAGGATTTTTCTACATATATGATTAAGTCATCTGAGAGTTTTACTTTTTCCTTTCTAATCAAGATGCCTTTTTTCCTCTGCTATGTAAGGATGTTTCTTCTCTTCCTACTTTACTAAAAGTTTTTGATACAAAATGGATATTGATTTGGAAAAACATTTTTCGGCATCTATTGAGATAATTATATAGCTTTTCTTTTCCAGTCTGTTAATATAGTAAATTACATTGATTGATTTGTGAATGTTAAAAAAAATATTGCCTTCCTGAGATAAACCTTATTTGAGCTTAATCCTTCTTACATGTTCTTAGATTTGATTTGCTAAAATTTTATTGTTTTGTTAATGAGAATTTTTGGCCTATAGTTTGCTTTTCTTGTAATGTCTTTGTCTGGTTTTGGTAGAAATGTAATGCTGTCCTGAAAAAATGAGTAAGTAGTCTCTCTCCAATTTTCAGATAAAGTATCAATGAAATAGAAAAATAAAAACAGAATATCAATGAAACAGAAGTTGGTTCTTTAAGACAATTGGTAAAATTGATGAATACACTAGCCAGACTGATCAGAAAAAAATATAGGACATAAATTATCAATACAGGAATGAGAGAAGTCACCTTAGTACAAATTCTATAGATCTTAAAAGTAATAAAGGTATTTATCAACAACTTTGTGTCAATAAATTTAAAAACATAAATGAATTTCTTAAAAGACAAAAACTATTTCATTCAAAAACAATGGACCATCTAAAAGCTTCTAAATTAGTTAAAGAAATTATATTTTCAATTAAACACCTGTTCCTAAGGAAACCTCCAGGCACCAATAGCTACACTGATGAAGTCTTCCAAACATCTAAGGAAGTAATTGCACCAACTTTTCACAAGTTGTTCCAGAAAAATAAAGGAATACTTTCAAAGACAGAAAACTCATGTTAGGAAGATAACGTACTGGAAAGACTTCAATGTGTCTTAGAATTCCAATGCAGTGGCTCTCCCCTCTTCTCCACCCAATAGTACCTGAACTGCCCTCTGCTTGGTTAAGCCCCAAAGGCAATGTTTCTTTGATTTGGCTTCAGGTATTGCCTATTACAACTAAAGCTGCCTTTTCTGACTACTCCATTTAAAATAAAGGACATCCCCTCCCCTAGCACTCCATAAACCTCTTTTCAGTCCTATTTTTCTACATGATACTTCTGTCAGGCTTTAGATTCCAGGTGTGTTTTTATTTTACGTGCTATCTGCCTTCCATACTGGAAAGAAAGCTTTAGGGAGGTGGGGGTTTTGCCTGTTCTGTTCGATGCTGTATTCCTAGTGCAGTTGAATGAAAAATAAGGCAGAAGGTGCAAAAGATATTCCTGGCAAAGAGCATGGAAAACACCATGGCACAGTGGTGAGTAAAAGTAAACTCAGATCCAGACCTGGTGCAGACCTGCTGCTGACCCCAATGTGATCCTGCCCTCTATACTATGTCATCTTTTGAAAAGCCAGGGCTGAACTCTGTGACCATGAAGACTCCTCCAGCACCAGTTTTCTCAGACAGGGATCCTTAGCTGGGGAGGGAGATGGTTCTAGGGTGACTGGGGTACAAGGGAAGAAGGGTGAGGCTGGGACTGAGCGAGCAAGGACTCATCTGTAACAGGAGATCTGGGCTGGCCTTTCTCCCCCTGACCTCTCTCTCCCCTTCCCGTCCCTTCATCCCCCTCCAAGCAGGCTTTCTTGTAAAACTTGACTGGCAAGAAAATAACATTTCAGCAAGTCCAGCAGTTTCTACTTGCTTGTATTCTGCTTCACAGCTTTCCAGTTTCCCCTGTGCCTGCCTTGGATGCTTCCTGGGGGCCCCGGAGGATTTCAGTGTCCATTGCACTCAATGTACATCTCTGCCTTTATTTATATAATGATTTATTTATTCAAATTTTTGTTTATTGATTATAGAGAAAGGGAAAGGGGGGGGAGGAGAGAGATGAGAAACAATTTCAAACACTTGTTTTTGCATTCATTAGTTTATTCTTGTAGGTGCCCTGACTAGGGATCGAACCTACAATCTTGGTATATAAAGACAATGTTATAACCAACTGGGCTATCCAACCAGGGATGGATATCTCTGTCTTTAGAGGTGAAAAGGTCAGCTTGGTAGCAGAGATACGCTTGATCCAACTATTAGAACACTGCCCAGTCTTTGCTCTGCTCTGAGCCTCAGATCCCCATCTATTCAGTGCAGGGGGTTGATGGAGTTAGTGGATGAGGCTTGTGTAGCACCATGTCTGGTAAACAGCAAATATAAAAGTTTGTTTTCTTTGCATTCTCCCTAGGGAGACTCTTGCAGCCCTGGTCTGCCCACATGCATATCAATGCATAGGCCAATTAGTCGACTAAAGGGCATAAGTTGTGTCTATCTCTCAATTTCTATACCTGTCTCTCCATCAGATGGAAGTTTTCTGCCTGAGAGCAGGAGCAGGCTTATATCTTCTACAGACTGAAAGGGGAAATTGTAGGTCAGGGCTATCCCCAGGACATTGGTCATACTGGAGCCCCAGCAGCCAGCACAGGCCCTGAATGTGGTTTGATGGAAAGGGTCAAAGGGAGGTATGTTTAGGAGGAAGAAACAGGCCCTGTTTTATACTCTAGACCAAGTTTTATACTCAAGCCAACCCATCTGGAGCCTAGAGCAATTGGATAGCTTCCTGACAAATAATCCACTGTATGGAGAATAGATGAAGTTAAAAACAGATTAAATTAGAAAGGCTGGTGCTTCTCTGGGGGCTCACTCAGCAGAACCCATGGGATGCAGGGAAATTTGAGCAATTAATTCCTTTCGGCAAAAACCTCTCCTCCAAGAACAGATCTGTGCTCAGATCCTTCCCCACCTCAACACACACACACAAACACCCACACTCACATACACTTATGTGCACACACACACACACACACATACACACACAAACACATATGCATGCACACAATTCCAAATGCATTTACATGCCCTCTGCAACCACTTACAAGAGTAATTTGAATAGCAATTTCTCCTCTCAGAAGACAAATGATGTAGGGTTAAGTGTTTCCCCCTGGTTTTTAATTATCAGGGAGGGAGAAGGGAGGAAATCCAAGCCAGAAGGCCAGCCAATGTCTGGGCATCCTTGCCTCCTTTGACTTGTCTGACCATTGACCACACTTCTGGGGAAGACAGCATGACTGGACTTGGTACCTTTCTCTCCTTTTGTTCTGTACCTGTTTCTTCTCTCTCTGATGTCCCTCCCTTATCTCCTTCACCCATAACTCTGTCACTCTTCCTGTCTACCCCTTACCTAACTGGGCCCTTCCCTGCTGCCTTTTTCTCCCTGAACCATGCCTATGGAGTCCTACCCATGTGTTTTTCACTAATCATTCCACATGCCATGCACTGGCAGAGCCTCCACAGCAGTCTGTCTCTGGCTCTGTGTGGCTGCCTGTGTTCTACCCTGTTATCTGGATCTCTTTGTCCACATCAAACTTAGACCCAAACTTCTGCCTCTCTTCTGTCCACACAGGCCACTAGGCCCCTCCATGCATATCATGGTGTAAGAATGCAAACCCACTGGAATTCCTCAGTGGGCCCCACCACTCAGAAACAGTCATTGCACACAGGTCCTCCTGAGCACAGAGGACACAATCCCAAGGTTGAGTTATGGTGTTGCCTGAGGGCCAGCAGCAGACAGACTGGAAAGAGAAGCTTATGGGAGGTCAGGAACATGATTTCTGTCCCCACTCTCCTCCCAGGTAGTGTGAGCCTTTAGGGCTTAGGGGTTTTCATTAGCAAAATGAAAATGTTAAAACTGATGACCTTTGATGACCTTGCATCCTTCAATCTCTACATTTAGGCAGGTAACACAAGATGTTCCACCAGCAAACACTGGCCATAACTTTCAGCAATAAAACAGTCAGCTTCTGAGTACAATCCATGGCTAACCACATATATTTGCTCACCAAATATTTACAGAAATCTAAGGAGCTATTCATATTTTCTAAACAAAGTAACAGGGTTATAGAGATAAAGCAAATTGTCCAGTAACAAGAGGTACAGTAGAATTTAAACCCAGGCCTGTCTGACTTTAAAGCTGGCACCATCCTGAGCAGTCACATTCCTCCAGCTGGGATCAGGTGAAAATAAACTTCAACACCACTGGACTAGAAGAAGAGCTCTCTGTTCCCGAGCCAATGAGAGTCATCCTGAGGACATTTTGGCTGAACCTGAGCTAAGGAAAACTGGCCCTTCCTCCAGAAAACCCAAAACTGACTGCCTTGGAGCAGTCAGTAAGTGACTGGTTCAGAGTGGGAAGATGTCAGGGTTGGAAGAGGTCTCCTAGTGCGACCTGCCACATAGCCATCAGATGCTCAAACACCTGGGAAGCAGGCTAGTGGGGAGAGTGCCCCCGGAGGTACGTCAGGATACGTGAACTCCAGTCCAGCTCTACTGTAGACTCACTGCGCTTGGGCTACTCATGTCCTCTCTCTGACTTCAATGCCCACCTGTCACAAGAGGGACAAACCCTGGGAGAGGACAGGGCTACGTTCAGATATTCCTATGCTCCAAGCACTGGGCGAGACTTTCCCCGTGCATTTTCCAAGGCCCCTCCAGCTCAGACATGCTGTTGCCTTCCAGTGCAGAGAGTCAACTAAAAAAATCACTGTTTGTCATCATACTAAATGGACAAAAATTAAAAGCAATCCCCTTAAGATCAGGAACCAGGCAGGGTTGCCCACTTTCACCACTTTTATTCAACATAGTTCTGGAAGTCCTAGCTACAGCAATCAGACAAGAAGAAGAAATAAAAGGCATCCAAATTGGAAAAGAAGAAGTAAAACTGTCACTATTTGCAGATGATATGATATTGTACATAGAAAACCCTAAAGTCTCAGTTAAAAAACTACTGGACCTTATAAATGAATTCAGCAAGGTGGCAGGATATAAAATTAATACTCAGAAATCAGAGGCATTTCTATATACAAACAATGAACTGTCAGCAAAAGAAATTAAGGAATCAATCCCCTTCACTATTGCAGCCAAAAAAATAAAGTACCTAGGAGTAAATTTAACCAAGGAGGTCAAGGACTTGTACTCGGAAAATTATAAAACATTGATAAAAGAAATCAAGGAAGATACAAACAAGTGGAAGCATATACCGTGCTCATGGCTAGGAAGAATAAACATCATTAAAATGTCTATATTACCCAAAGCAATTTATAAATTCAATGCTATACCAATTAAAATACCAATGACATACTTCAAAGATATAGAAAACATATTCCAAAAATTTATATGGAACCAAAAAAGAACACGAATAGCCTCAGCAATCTTAAAAAGAAAAAATAAAGCAGGAGGTATCACTCTTTCGGATATCAAGGTTTACTACAAGTCCATTATACTCAAGACTGCCTGGTACTGGCATAAGAACAGGCACAGTGATCAATGGAACAGAACAGAGAACCCAGACATAAACCCACACCTTTATGGACAACTGATATTTGACAAAGGAGGAAAGAACATACAATGGAGTAAAGACAGCCTCTTTAACAAATGGTGTTGGGAAAATTGGACATCTACCTGCAAAAAAATGAAACTAGACCATCAACTTACACCATGCACAAAAACAAACTCAAAATGGATAAAAGACTTAAACATAAGCCGTGAAACTATAAGCATCTTAGAAGAAAACATAGGCAGCAAGCTCTCCGACATCTGTAGCAGCAATTTATTTGCCAATTTATCTCCACGGGCAAATGAAATAAAAGGCAAGATAAACAAATGGGACTATATCAAACTAAAAAGTTTTTGCACAGCTAAAGACAATAAGAACAGAATAAAAAGACAAACCACACAATGGGAGAACATATTCGACAGCACATCTGATAAGGGGTTAATAACTAAAATTTATAAAGAACTTATAAAACTCAACACCAGGAAGACAAACAATCCAATCAAAACATGGGCAAAAGAAATGAATAGAAATTTCTCCAAAGAAGACATACAGATGGCCAAAAGACATATGAAAAAATGCTCAACATCACTAATCATTAGAGAAATGCAAATCAAAACCACAATGAGATATCATCTCACACCAGTCAGAGTGGCACTCATCAGCAAAACAACACAGAACAAGTGCTGGCGAGGATGTGGAGAAAAGGAAACGCTTCTGCACTGCTGGTGGGAATGCAGACTGGTGCAGACACTGTGGAAAACAGTTTGGAGATTCCTCAAAAAATTAAAAGTCGAACTGCCTTTTGACCCGGCTATCCCACTTTTAGGAATATACCCTAAGAACACCATAACACTGTTCGAAAAGAAGAAATGCGCCCCCATGTTCGTGGCAGCATTGTTCACAATAGCGAAGATATGGAAACAGCCCAAGTGTCCGTCAGAAGACGAGTGGATTAAAAAGCTTTGTTACATATATACTATGGAACACTATTCAGCCATAAGAAATGATGACATCGGATCATTTACAACAAAATGGATGTACCTTGATAACATTATACGGAGTGAAATAAGTGAATCAGAAAAAAAAAATCTGAGAACAGCATGATTTCATACATAGGTGGGACATAAAAGTGAGACTATGAGACATGGACAAGAGTGTGGTGGTTACGGGATGGGGGGAGGGAAGGGAGGGTGGAATAGAGAGAAGGGGAGGGGTACAGGGAAAACCAGATAGAAGGTGACAGAGGACAATTTGACTTTGGGTAATGGGTATGCAGCACAATTGAATGATAAGATAATCTGGAGATGTTTTCATTGTACATATGTACCCTGATTTATTGGTGTCACCCCATTAAAGTTAATAAAATAAAGAAAATCACTGTTTGTGATTTCCCAAACAGTGAGCCCAAGAGGGCAGGCATTCTGCTAGCTGGAGGAGAGGACACTGAGCATCTCCTTTTACCACTTCAGGAGCTGGTCATGCCTTTGCTTCTCTTGCTGCACCAGGAACAGAACTGGGATAGGTCTTCTACAACGAACAGAGCAAGAGCCAGCACTGGGGACTGGCAGTGGGACCAGTCATCCCACAGACCAAGGAGGGGAAGCCAGAGGAATATCTAAAGGCAAATGAACCTTGTCTTGATAGCTCAGTTGGTTAGAGCATCATCCCAAAACACAGTGGCTGCCAGTTTGATTCTTGGTCAGGACACATATAGGAACAAATTGTTATTCTTCTCTCTCTCTCTCTCTCTCTCTCTCTCCCTCTCCCTCTCCCTTCCTCTCTCATTAAAATCAATAAATAGAAATTTTAAAAAGTTTTCAAAAGGGCAAAGGCACATCAGATGGACTCGCATCGAAGCCCTGAGAGGAAGAATCAGCCTCTTGGCCTTTTTGTGGTCCCGTCTCCTTTCTTGCCTTGTTCCCTCCCAAGCAGAACATGGGCACAAAATGCCAATGAGGAACAAAGGCTAAGTTTAGGAGGCTATGCAGAAGGACTGTGAGGACTTGGGGCATCTGGAGAGGTGACTAGTGCAGGTTCAGACTGAGACATGTAGATGACAGTGCCCTGGGCAGAAGAGAAGTTCTATGGGGAGAAATAGGAGGTCATGGCCTCAGAGTGTGGGGCACTACCTCACTCAGAACAGCCTAAGCATGCATGGCTACTCAAGATGGGAGAAAACATAAACATCTTGATCCAAGTCACATTCCCAGGACCATCTGACATCACCCCATATTGTCAACTAAAAGCTGTTCTCAATGCCCTTCACCCCTAGGACAGTGAATACTGTGATAAGTCCCCTTCTCCCCAGATAGCTAAGGAACAGTTCAAATAGATTGTCTCACTGAGAGAAGTAGAAGCAGCCAGGGCCTCCTTGGGCTGGGGAAGAGCTGGGGTCAAGGCCTCTGCAGATGTCATGGGATGTGAGCTCATCCTCATTATGGTGGGCGGATCTGGACAGTTACCCTCACCTATCGTGTGGACCCTATGAGGTCACTCACATAGACACTGAGGGAATCTTCCCAATGTACAAGCACATTTGGCCCCCACATGGGGCAACCTAAGGGCAGAAAATGGGGCATCTGAGCCCTTTAAAAAAATGCTCTAGCTCCTCCAAACCTTGCCCTGCCCTGCCCTGCCCTGCACACACACACACACACACACACACACACACACACACACACACACACACTCACACACCCCTCAGATTCATGCTCCTCCCTCCTTCCCACACCCTAACTTTGCCCAGTGGCCAAATGCTCATGCACCCTGTCTCCCCCCAAAGCTCTAATTAGGCTGTATGAATCAGAGGGCAGGGGGGCAGATCTGGCTGATACAGTCCCAAAAATCTCATAAGACTGGTGTGACTTCCGGGAGCAGGATCTGCTGCCCTGGGACTGACTGTCAAGGGCTGGGGAGAGGCAGATTCCTGCCATGTGAGGTCAGCAGTAGAGCTCAAGGCCATGGGTGCCCATGTGAGGATGCCTGGTTAGTTCCTCCTGGGCAGGGTAGAGGGGAGAACTTCCCCTGTCCCCAAAATGACACAGTCCCTGTACTATGGAGTAAGCAGAACGAGGTCCCTCGTGAGCTCAGGGAACAGAAAAGTAATGAGGACAGGGTAGTCTTTCAGACACAGGAGTCCCTCCACCTCTCTTTCCAGACTGAGCCCAAGGGGTATAGCAAAGTTAACACTGTGAACTGATCTATTAGGGGCTGAAAGGAAAGTGCTGTTTGGGAAATCCATGAGGAATCATGAGTCTTCTCAAAAATAACCTCAGAAATGAGTATTTGTCTTCATGATGTTTTAGTAATTATCTCTCTCCTTGATAAGGTTGTAGAGAGTTTAAGTAAATAATGTCCATAAATAAGCTATAAACCAATCATAAAACGTATATCATAATTCAGTTTAGTTTATACACACACATATTACATTAAATTCTTCATTAGTTATCTGTAGGCGGTGAGATTCACTGTTCATTCATTTCTTCACTTAATGTTTGTAGAGCACTGATTCTGTGTTGTGGGTATGATGGGTTCTGGGGATGTGGTGGAAGACACAGCAGGCAAACCAACCCCTGCCTTATGAAGCTTATTCTCCAGTACAGGGGTCCCCAAACTATGGCCCGCAGGCCTTATGTGGTCCCCTGAGGCCATTTATCTGGCCCCTGCTGCACTTCTGGAAGGGGCACCTCTTTCATTGGTGGTCAGTGAGAGGAGCGCAGGATGCATCCGCACCCATAGTTCCCATTGAAATACTGGTCAGTTTGTTGATTTAAATTTACTTGTTCTTTATTTTAAATATTGTATTTGTTCCCATTTTTTTTTTTTTACTTTAAAATAAGATATGTGCAGTATGCATAGGGATTTTTTCATAGTTTTATTATATAGTCTGGCTATCCAACGGCCTGAGGGACAGTGAACTGGCCCCCTGTGTAAAAAGTTTGGGGACCCCTGATCCGGTGAGAGAGATAGGAAATCAACAAGTGACCAAACTCAAATAAAATAGCCTTTAACTGTGATGTGAAGTGAAATAGGAAATAACCCTGTGGATGGGTTAGTCAGGGAAGACTGTCTGGCAGCGCCAACACTCACACTGAAGCTGAGACACAAAAAGCCAGGGGTCTGGGGAGCACTAAACCCTGAAGGGGGAGCATTGAGCTCCACCTGAAACTGAGGACCCTCAGCGAAGGGTTTCTGACACCATGGCGGTGAGTTGGGATTTTATTCCAGGTGCACTGAGTCATCACCAATACCGGGGAGGGATGAGCTGCAATACCTACTTAAGTTAACTTAGACCAGGGGTGCTCAATACGTCGATCATATCGCGAAGGAAGTGTGGGTAGATCGCATGACATTAAAAAGACATTTGTCTTTTGATTGGCATACAGGGTAGCCAATCTGACGTCTGAACTTTTGACACCCTACGCATGCGCGTTAAACCGCGCTAACTTGTTCAGTTACATTGCTGTGTAGTTAGCCTTCAATTTATTTAAACTAAATACAACAAAGGGTATAAAAATGAGTGCCGTAGTTGGTCCAAGTAAGAAGCCTAAAACCTACCACTTTCATACAGAATGGGAGGGGATTTTTTTCACTATGTCATACTCTAAGTGCATTTGCCTCATCTGTCTGTGTGCCATTGCTATTCCAAAGAAGGGAAATGTGGAGCGGCTTTTTCGGACTGTTCATAAAAACTATGATATTGACTTTCCTCCGAAAAGAGAGCTGAGGAGGAAAAAGGTGAAAGAAAAATACACAATATTAAATAGTAACAATAGTAACTTAAATAATGATAATATAGAAGAAATAAATTTATGTTTTGCATTTTTACTGTAGGTAGATCATTTTGACTTGGTCATCTTATAAGTAGCTCGCAAGCTGAAAAAGTGTGGGCATCCCTGATTTAGACGCTCTTTTCAGAGAATAGTTTGGAGAAAGCAATGGATGATTTGGTTTTATTGTTGCACCTTCATCCATTTTCAAAAATATATATAGAAAGCATTTGTTTTAGCATCATAAAAAGAAACCTTATTCTGTATATTGTGTATTTTATGCCTGTTTTCTTGCCTAGAGTGGCCCATGCTTTGGAGTTTCTGTGAGTTTTTATTTGTCAGAACTTCTGCCTTGGACAAGAGGCCCAGGCAGCCCCTGGCATGTAGGAGACTTCCACAAGCCTTTTGCTTGCTCTTGTTGGTCCTAAAGTCTTCTCCCCCTGAAGACCGTTTATTTCTTCACAGAATAGTGTGATAGACAGGTCCTTAGAGTCGATGGGCTGGGAGTTAATGGCCAAGGGAATCTATTATAACTCAATCTCTTCACAAGAAGTGGTTCCTCCTACCTTTACACCACACAGCCTGGTCTGGACATTCCAGAGAGACACATAACCTTCCATTGCTTGCCCTTGGAAATGAAGCTCTCAGCCTAATAATTAGGATAAGGCCATTTTACAGGTGGACTGAGATTCAGAGGTGCTTGGCTGAGGTCATAAAACAATAGGAAAAGGAAACTCAGATCCTGAGCTGCCTTCCTCACCTCCCTGGGCCCAGATCACAAGTAAGATGGCAGTTTCTGAGCACTCAGAGCGTTCTGGCGAGGCAGGAGCCATGTCTTCTGTGAAAAGGGGCCCCGAAGGGTTATGTGCTTTAGGTGCCTGTGATGAGTCAGGGAGGAGCTAGAGGAAATTGACCAACTTCAGTGGTGAAACCAGTCCAACTCCTTCAACCTGGGAAGGTGGCCAGGTTGGTATAAAGGGTACCTATGCCCTGCTCACCTCAACATTCCACGAGAAGCCTCTCCAGCTATCCCTACTGTGAGCTTGGTAAGTGTTAGGCAGCAGAAGCAAGGTTGGAACCAGAGGCCTCCTGCAGGCCAGAAATGTGGCTGGAGTGGCCAGCCAATATGGGGGCAGGTATCACTCATGGACTGGATTCAGCTGAAGTGTCTGTTTTTCCAAAAGGACTCAGGCCACTGTGATCAGAGGTAGATGCCATGGCATGGAAACAGAACAGATGACAGTCTCCTCCTGTCCCATCTTTTCTTGGGACCATATTTTGGACTTTGTGTTTGTGTGTGTGAGTGAGAGTGAGAGTGAAAGCAAGAGTGGGGGGTAGGAATAATATAGGAATGCAAGGGGAATATGACCAAATTCTTTCCTAAAATTGTTTTATATTGACTGTGATTTTGCCTTCTTTCTAGATATAGGGGCTCCAGAAAAATTCTTGTAACTTTTGGTTCTGTGGCAAAAGAGAAAACTTCAGAATGGGGAAAACTTTCTTTTCTTCTTTTCCAAGTGAGAGAAGGGAGACAGACTTCTGCATGTACCCCATCCAGGATCTACCCAGCAACCCCTGTCAGGGGCTGATGCTCTACCTACCTGAGACCATGCTAGCTACTGAGCTATTTTTAGCACCTGAGGCAGAGGCTCCATGGATCCATCCTCAGCACCCGGGGCTGATGCTTTCAAACCAATTGAACCATGGTTGTGGTAAAGGGAGAGAGAGAGAGAGAGAGAGAGAGAGAGAGAGAGAGAGAGAGAGAAGGGGGAGGGGGGAGGATGGAGAAGCAGATGGTTGCTTCTCCTGTGTGCCCTGACTAGGAGTCGAACCTGGGACATCCACATGCTGGGCTGATGCTCTACCACTAAGTCAATCAGCCAGAGCCAAAGAAAACTTTTTATTTGTAGAAACCAAGGCAGAGAATGAGCAGGAAAATCCAAATTAAAAATGGAGACTTGAAAGAGCCAGTTCCGTTCTCAGCAACCTTGCAGCCCCTCCCAGCACCCTTACCTGAGCCCTGGGCTGCCGCTAAAACTCAGAGGTCCTGAGAGAAAGTAGCTCTGCATTTGAACAGGCCAATAGGCTTATGTTAAAGAGGAGATAGCTGAGGCACAGAGGGGCTAAGTTTCTTGCCCAGGAGCATATAGTATTTCAGTGGGAGATTGAACCAACTGTGTCGTGTGACTCCAATCCAGGGCTCATGCCATGACCTCTCATGTCCTCTCTGACATGCTATTGCTTTCCAGGACTCAGGATTCTTTCAGGAAACCTTTCTTTCTTAGGAATTTACCTCTTCCTGTTATAATCCCCAAACTCTCCTCTCCTCCTTGGTCAATGAAAGTCAGAAATGAAGAGAGAGAAGGATGAGTTGTGGGCAGAAGGTGCAGGGGCACCCAGCCCACCTTTGCAGAAAAGCTTTGGAGGATGACCTCCCTCAGGAAGAAGCAGGCTCCCAGGAGGGCCTAACTCCACCTCTCGCTGTTACTACCCCACTCTCTGTGGCCTCTGGAGAATGACAGCTGGAGGTAGTGAGAGAGTGATTGGCTCCAGGGAGAGAGGAGTCCTAAGAAACTGGGCACTGATTTCTGTGCAATTCATCTACTTCCTCTCTTCAGCCATTGCTGTGATCCCTCTTGTCTTTCAGATTGACCTAAAGCAGCTCTAAGATGTCCCAGCAACACATTTTGCCTGTGACCCTGCCCCCTTTCCTCGGTCAGGAGCCCCTTAAGCCAGTTTCTCCTCCCACTGATACCCAGCTGGAGCAAATGAAGCAGCCGACTCCACTGCCTGTCCCATGCCAGAAGGTATCCTCTGAGCTCCCAAAGGAGATCCCCTTGGAACACACGGAGAAACACACAACTCCTGTGAAGCAGGTGCCTGAGCAAGACTGTGAGCCACAGCCTCAGAAGCTGCAGCAGCAGGAACAGCATCTGGAACAGCAGCAGCAACAAGAGTCACAGGAGCAGGAACTGCAGCAGCAGGAACAGCATCTGGAACAGCAGAAGCAGCAGGAGCAACAGGAGCAGGAACTGCAGCAGCAGCAACAGGAGCAGCATGAGAATCAAGAAGCAGAAGACTTAAAGCAGCAGCTAGAGGAGGATAAAACACAAAAGGAGCAGGAGTTAAAGAAACAGCTAGAACAGGAAAAGATGCTACTAGACCAGGAATTAGATCAAGAGCTAGCAAAGAGAGGAGAGCAACTGAAAAAGAAAGAAGAACAGCTGCTGGAGCACGTGGGGCAGCAGGAGAAGCAGCTGGAGCCAGCAGAACAGCAGGAGAATCAGCTGGAGAAACCTGCATTTGTCCCCACTCCTGGCCAAGTCCAAGAGACCCACACAATTCAGCCCCTGAAGGGAGAAGTCTTGCCCGCTGTACATGAACAGCAGAAGAATCAAGAAGTGCAGTGGCCCCCCAAACATAAGTAACCACCACCAGTATCCCAGAGGCCCTCAGACCATCCCACACAAGTGAAGAGAGAGCTGAGCAAGTGCCCTCACTTACCTCAGACTTCCCAGTGTGATGGCCCACCTCATCTGTGAACCTGCCTGACCCTGGCCTTCTGCATGTCTCTGTGACAGAGTGGGAAGGAAGGGGAAGTTAGAGTCCAGCACCTATTCCTGATTACTTCAATCCCACCCAATCCCAACCTCAGGTGGCCAGTTGCCTGAGGACAGTTACTACAGTAATTGTGACTTCATCCCCAGTATTAGAGCTGAATCTGTGTGTACAATGATACAGAATAAATCCTGGAAGTCCTGGGATCTTGTGTTCTCTTTGGAGTTTGTTCCTCTGTCTCTCACTGTATAAAAACACATGTGTGGGTCAATGGTTGCAACTGACTGTCTCAGCCAACTCCCAAAGGAGGACAAACATCTTGACCCCTCTTTAAGTCCGCTCCCCAAACCATTCAATACTTTAAATAGCTTCTAAAAACAAAATCAAACCAAAACAAAAACAACTTCATTATGCACCTGAAAGCAACACTTGCTAGTCATGAAAGGGGAATAAGTTATTTTGGTTGGAGGAAGAGGATCTAGCCATCTCAGCCTGGCACTGCCTTACACACATGGAGCCCAGTCTTAGCCCATGGCCAAGGGGATGGGTGAGGAGTGGAAGCACCCTCTGGGTTTGGTCCCTTCCTGGGTTTTCTCTTTGTAGAATGTCCTCATGTTTCCCAAGAGTCTTATGGACTGCCTACTTGGTTAAGGAAGATTTTAGAAAAACATTAGAAGCAGAATTGGGCAAGGTGGGGAGAGGAGTGACTCCTGGAACTGGTCTCTAATGGGGAGTGTGACAATTCACTAAAGGAAGTAAAAGTTGGGCCAGCTGGAGTCATGGAAAACCAAATTGCTTGGATTGGCTAGAAAAATGGAAATCTAAGATCACTGTAGCTGTTACTGTCCCTGGCATTTCTGTAGACTTGGCTGTCATCATTCACTTCAGGACATGGCACTCTCTCTTTCCTGGATAACCAGCCCTTAGCTATTTATCTCAGGCAGTTTGTCTCAAGTTACCCAAAGCTATTTTACCATAAGCATGGAGATATGTCAGGAACATATTTATTGAGATTTCCATAGGCACCCAAACAAAATGGGTCTGAATGGCATTTAGCATTCCTCCTCCCCTCCCAACTCCAGCAGCACTCACTCTCTTACCTCCTTAGGTAGTCTCTCTTTGGGGAATGATACTACCATCTGTGCAGTCACCTAAACCGGAGACACTATCATCATTCCTCACTTCTCTTCTTCCCTAGCCCCGACCAATGATCAAGTTCTTGCTATCACTACCCACACCTCCCAAGCTTGGACTGAGATAATTTTTTACCAGAACTATTGCAATGTCTTCTAGCTGGTTTTCTTTACCACCTGTCAATATACCCCACAATCTACCCATCACATAGAGGACAGGGTGTTTCACTTAATTCCAATCTGACCACATCATTCCTTGGGTTAGCACTTGTCAGTGACTCTCATGACTTAGAGGATGAGAACATAGGCTCAAGTCCTCCTAACAGGATAGGAGTCTGGGTAGAATTGGGGGAGGAGGGAGGGAGATTGGGGCAGTGGAGGAAATAACTAGAAACACCCAGAATATGTAAAAAAAATATTTTGAATTCTTAGGTTTTGATTTTCTTAATAGACCTTATATTTTAAAAGTTTTTATTTTACAGAAAAGTCAAGATAGTGCAGAAAATTTCCATACACTCCACACCTAGTTTCCCTTATTATTAACATTTTATATTAATATGGTGCATTTATTATATTAATTAAAAAACCATTGATACCTTATTTGTCTTGTCTCCCTAGGCTCCTCTTGACTCTGATAGTTACTCAGACTTTTCTTGTTTTGATGACTTTGACAGTTCTGAAGGGTCCTGGTCAGAATTTTTTAGACTATTTCTCAATTTGATCTGTCTGATGTTTTTCTTATGATTAGACTGTAGTTATTGGGTTTTGGGAGGAAGACTACAAAGGTAAAGTACCATTTCAAAACATAGAAAAAATATATACTACTGACATGATTTATCACCTTGATTGCCTGGTTAAAGTAGCGTATGTCAGGTTTCTTCATGGTGAAGTTACTCTCCTTACCCTTCCTGCAACATTCAACTTATCACACTGTATTATTTGGAACAGAGTCACTATAAAAAGCCCACAATTAAAAAGTGTGGAGTTAAGCTTCCTGTAATTGAGGGTAAAGAATTTATTTTATTTTTATTCTGGTTCCATTAAGATATTGAATAGGAGTACTGAGAGGGCACATGATGGCTTTGTTCTTGATCTCAGGGGTACCGGTTCCATTTTCTCACCATTAGGTAGAATCTTGGTTGTAAGGGGTTTTTTTATAGATATTCTTAATCCAGATGAGAAAGTTCTTGTCTATTCCTAGTTTGCTGAGCATTTTTATAATGAATGGGTGTTGGATTTTGTCAAGTGCTTTTTCTGCATCAATGTATATGAACATAAGATTTTTTTCTTTAGCTAATTGATATGCTGGACTACACCAATTAATTTGAAAATGTTGAACTACCTTGCCTTTGATGGCTAGCTCATGCTGCCTATCCTCTGCTACATCTAATCTTATTACCCTCATTGCACTATGGAGCCCAGGTTAATAAATATGTCCTTCCTCAGCCCAGGCTACAAGGGACAGCTACTTATTTGGCTTATCAATGATGCTGATGCCCCTTCACCAGTACACTCATTATAACCTTAGTGAAAGGAGTGCCTTCTGGGCCCTCTGAAGACCAGAATCAGTTGATGGGTATGGCAGTTATATGATAGATCCAGTCTAGCAAATCCACCTCTCAAATCTGATTTTTTCTTAATACACTGCTAAGGTGGTTCTGACATCTTCACTCCATTCAATGTGGGTTACAACCTTTTCCAAGTCCCAAAGGCAAGTCAGCAGCATATTGGGACTGATTCTGGAGAACTGATAATAAGTATTGCCTATATCAATAAACACACCCCTTATCAGTCTTATACTTCATTCTTCATGGTCTACCATCTTCAGTATCCTCTCCAGCTAAGCTCTCCCATGTGCTGGTCCACATTACCTGCAGAACCTTCAGTGGATAACTCTTTCCTCCCTTAGAAGGACCAGAACTAACCTAGTTTGTCTCTGCTGAGATTTGACCAATGGCCAGGAGAACATGTCAGAGACAGATCTTCAGTTAGACAAGTATTGTCTTACAAGGCATTTGCTTCATTTGAAGCTTCTTCATAGTCTTCAGCCCCTGAGGGCATGTGAGCTGATATTTCCATCCAAGAAGAGTGCCTCACTTCTGCATGCTGAGGAAATTCAGAGGATTCTACAGTTCAGGGTTATCACACACATTCATGAATGCTTTAATCCCAAGTCTTGAAGTTCCATTCCTTCCCTATCATGGCCTGCCCTTGGTATGAGGATGCTGCAAAGTTAGCTTTTATGAAGGCTACAATTAAGTCCCAAGCCTGCTGTTTATCACCATCTTCCCTCTGCAGAATATAAGGAGCTCTTAACTACAATAGAGGCCTCTGACTTTCATATCATGTCTTAAAATAAGAAATGGATGATCTGAGTTTTTAATTTTTTTCCCTTTAAAATATCAAAAGCATTCAGCAACAAGCAACAATTCCACTGTCATTATGGTTACCATTTCCTCTGTGAATTTCAAATGTCAAAGATACTGCTCAGTCCAGTGCAGCACCTTTCACTGTGTTGTTCTCCAGTTCACCATAGAAGGCACTGATGACAGCGCTACAACATGCCAAGGGCTCTTCACCCTCCACTTACCACCAGTGAAGAGGTTCTTGTCTTCTTCTGGTCACTGACTAAGCCAACTCCAAAATCCTACCACAGAAATCAGCTTCTTAGAAAGACAGCTGGTACTGTCCCTGGCCAGTTGGCTCAACAATAGAGCATCGGCCCAGTGTATGAAAGTCTCAGGTTTGATTCCTGGCCAGGGCACACAGGAGAAGCGCCCATTGCTTCCCCACCCTTCCCCCTCTCCTTCCTCTCTATCTCTCCCTTCCTCTCCCACAGCCAAGGCTCCATTGGAGCAAAGTTGGCCCAGGTGCTGAGGACGACTCCATGGCCTCCACCTCAGGCACTAGAATGGCTCTGGCTGCAACAGAGCCACACCCCAGATGGGCAGAGCATTGCCCCCTGGTAGGCATGCCTGGTGGATACTGGTCAGGCGCATGTGAGAGTCTGTCTGACTGCCTCCCTGCTTCTAACTTTGGAAAAATCAAAAAAAAAAAAAAAGAGAAAGACAGCTGGTCAGCTGGTACTTGTTGTCATTGTTTAGATTCCCCAGAAACAGCTCCTGAGGCTAGGTTTTGTTTTCAAGTAGTTTATTAAGGCAGTGTCACCAGGGAACACTGTGAAGGAAAAAAACAAACAAACCTACAGGTGTGTGGTTTTGGCAAGGATGTGTGGTGAACAGCTTCAACCTAATCTGGCAAGAGAACTGGCACAGGGCAGGGAACCTAGGGTGTCTACTCCCCTCCCTGATTGTCCTGGGCTGAGGACAGCTCCAGAGTGAAATAACACCCAGGCTCTCTGCCCTTGAGGACAGAGAAGATTCAATTGCCCAAGGGCAGTCATCTGAAGAAGTATCCCAATGCAAACAAACAGAGACAAAACCATACCAACTTCTAGGTGCTGTTGAATGACACCATGAGACAGAGTCAGCAAAATCCACACTGTGAAAAGCTCTATGTGACCAAGCATGGTTTCTTCAGTAGAAAAAAAATTCCGAGAAGACCAAAAACTGACAGAAAATCTACAGATTTAAATACTTGAATAGCTATATTAACTAGTAACAATTGTACCTACCTTATTTTGGACCTCAATTTAACTAAATTTTTAGAAAGTGAAAGACTTTTTAAGATAACAAGAAATGTGACCACTAAATGGATATTTCATAGTATAAAGATTTTGGTCTATTTTTAAGGTGTGAAGATATTTAGCCTAACTACTGGGAAAGAGTCCTTAATTTAAAGATATCTACAGATCAAATGACATGAGTCTGGAATTTGCTTAACAAAAAACAACATAACAAAAAAATACTGGAGGAGACCAATGGGTGGAGATAAAATGTAACAAAATTGACAATAATTTGATAATTATTAAAGCTGGCTGACATATGTGGGATTTATTCTACTATACTGTCCCCTTGTTTATGTGTTTAAAATTTCCACAAAATAGTAAAGAATAATTTTATTAAAATGCTAATATGTATACAACATAGAAATTATATTCTTTGTAACTATTTAAATGTATAGTAAAAAATTTACATTTCAACTTAAAAGTATAAAGAGCAGTGCAGAATTTTTCAAATATGTGGAGATATCTTCACTCAGTTCTCAAAAAGAAGCATAGTCTGAGAGAAGAGAATACTCTCCCAGTAGAGCCCGAGCTCTACTTTGATCAGGCATCCCTGATTCGACTTCCCCACAGTGTTACACTCTGCTTAACAGCAGGGCTGGCAGCTTCTTGGAGACAACTCTGGAGCAGGCTTTGAGGATTCTACTTATTAGTACTGAGACCAACTGCCACTGGAGGAAAGACACGACCAACACACATGTTAGTTGCAAGAATCACACAGGCACTTTATAACTCACAAATTATTTTGGCGTGCTTGGGTACAGCTTAAGGGGCCCTGCTGGTGTGCTTCTCTTGGCTGTCCTTGATCAGAGTGGTGTGGAAACAGTCCACGTTCAACATTAGAGTCTGGACAACTACCACAGCAGGAAGGCCCCCTAGCTTTAGTACCTTTTCTGGCCAATGCCTTCTAACAAGTGTCGATCTACAGGATTATCACCTCAAACCACCTATTTGGGAGTTCCTCGAAGAGAACCCTTTTTATGTTAATCTACTGAACTGTCCCATCAAGCTACTTTTAAGGTGTTCCTAGAGAAGCTTCTTGTTTATGTTAACCTACAGAGTTATGACATCAACCACTTCTACACTTGATCTTAGCCAAAAGGCCGAGAAGCGATCAACTACTTCTTATCTATATATAACTTCACACACACACACTAACTGGGTCCTGCACGAAAAGCAGAGTCTGCCTATCATATCTGTATGCACTAGATTAATTCCTATCCAGATGGTATAACTTTATTTACTTTCCTTAATTGCTTTTAATAGTATATCCTAATTATTTCTATATATCTTCTATATTTTTCTATATTTCTATACATTTAATTACTATAACATTATATTACTGCAACAAACACCTATAAATACGACATTTATTTTGAGAAGTAACCCAAAGGAGGAGAACTCAGGAGCACTAGAAAAAATAAAATAAGACTGGAAAGAAAGTCAGTCTGAAGGTATGTTGTTGAACTGGGTGTTACTGTGGGCTCCTGAGGCTGTCTTTCAGATTACTCATTTTCAGCCATTCCCATTTCTATAAAAACTTTTAAATCTTAAATCATCCTTTATTTTGTTGCTTTTACTGTATATCTCATGAATTCTGGTATGTAGTGTTTATGTTACTATTTAGTTCTAAGCATTTTTTAATTTTCTCCAGATTATCATGTCCGGTGGTAGGTTATTGTAATGCCACAATATCTCATACAGGAAAGACCACCTTAGCTTGTATCCCTCAGAAACAAACACCTGGAAAAATCTACTGGGTAACAACAACAATAATAAAAATAAACAAATAAAACAACCTGACCAAGTGAAGTGCCATTGTGGAGGCTAAAAAGATGCATGTTACACTATAGTCAGACACAGTTGGGACTGAACCCAGCTTTACCACTTACATTCTGTTTGATCATGGGCAAATTACATGGTATCTCTGACCTCTTTCTTCATGTTCTTTTTTTTTAATTTGCTCAGTCTGCTATAACAAAGTTAGCATAGACTGAATGGCTTAAACATCTATTTCTCACAGGTCTGGAGACTGGGAAGTCTAAGATCAAGGGGCTGGCAAATTTATTGTCTGATAAAAGCCCACCTCCTGAATTACATACTGCTGTCTTCTCTCTGTGTCCTCACATGAAGGAGGAGAGAAGAGAGATCTCCTACATAAGAGCACTAATCTTGTTCATGAGGACTCCATCTTCATGACCTAATTGATCCCCAAAGGTCCAACCGCCTCACTTTGGGAGTTAGGATCTCAACGCAGAAATCAGGGGTGGGGGACACACAAAAATATAGTCCATGACAATGGTTAAAGTGCAGACAGAAACACTGACCTTTCTCTTAACATTGGTTTGGTTATAAAATATTTGCAAAGTACTTGGCATAGGGTCTAGCTTACAGAAAGGGCTCAATAAATAAAGGAATGATTCATGCAGCACCTTTGGGGTTTCAGAAGCTCCCTTTATTTTCCTTGTTGCTTTGTATTCACTTCCCTAATAGGCCCAATTAAAGTGTGCTTCATTTCCTTCTTATGTGCCAGGCATTGTTCAAACATTTTGCATTTTTATAACATTTAATCCTAAAAACATGAACATAGTAAACGGTGTATAATAAGTACCGGGGGTCCTCGGATTATGACACAGTTCCATTTCTATGACAGTGACATAACCCGAATTTTGGTGTCAGTTGAAACACACACTAGCTTATGTCACTTACCTACCCTAACACAGTTGTAAAATCATAATCTAGAACATAAAAACACCACTAAGCCATAGAAAAAGAATACTAAGTATTCTTCAGTTGTGCACAACCAAACTAGTTTGCCCATGTAGTTTGTAAGTACAATGCTAACGGTGTAAGCCAAAACACTCACGTCTCAATTTTTTAAAGTTTTTATGGAAGTGAGCATTGTAAACTCGAAATGTCATATGTTGAAACTGTTGTAACTCGAGTACCCCCTGTACCAGGAAATCATGGCTGATTTTGATTAGCCACCAAAGCAAACTGTTGGGGAGTAAGGAAGCCTTCCCAAAGGACTACAATGATTAGCTCTCGGCTTATGTGTTTTTGGACTTTTCCAACCATGAAAGAACGAGAGTACAATTCCAGTAAAAGGAATCTACGGTGGGTGACTCACACTGTACAGGTTACCCAAAGAGAAAGAATTTTCAAGATGGTCTGCCAGACTTCCACAGTGTCTGTGGTCTCTTGCTGCCCTCTAGTGTCATGATTCAGAAGTGCAGGACTGGAAGAGATGGGAAGTTCAGAGAAGCAAAGCTTGAGTGTCCAGGCTTCACATGAGACATCACCAAGAAAATGGTGATGAGTAGGGTAGTTTGTGCCCTGAAGGATTCCTAGTGAGCAGAGGTATAAGACACTGCACAGATGACTCTACTAACAATAACCAGCGCCATTTACTCAGTGTTGGCTATACATCAGCCAGTGTCAAAAGCTTTACACGTGTGATCTCATTTTCTTGGCACAACACCACCATGACGTAAGTGCAGTTATCCTCCTCAACCTTAGAGACAAGCAGACTGAGGTTCAGAAAGGACAAGTCGTGTACCCAAGGTCACTCAGCTAGATTCAAACCCAAATATAGCTGAACCCAGAACCCATGCTCATGCAAATGCTTTGGGGACTCAATGATGGGGAATCTCACAGAGGGTTCAAGTACTCTTAGAGAGCCTTCTTGGAGAAGATGACATATGATCAAGGCTTTGAAAAACAAGTACCAAGGGATGGATACTTAAAAAGGATGAAACAGTGTCCTGCAGGTAGCAACTTGAGTGAAGAAATGGATGGAGAAACACTGTGGGTGTGAATGAAGGGGGTGATTTAGTTGGTTAAAGCATGAAAAGCAGAGATAAAATGAAAATACCAGCTGACCTTGATACCATATTCTGTGTTCTTCCCACCACGTTTTTCTTTAAGCCCTCTGCTAAAGGCACAATATGGCTAAAAATGAAATAAAAAGTGTGAATTTCAATCCACAAGGAAAGATAAAACCTACTAGCCCATGTAATTCTCACTAAACAGCCAGGGAGTCGCAAAGAAGCCAGGAACTCTGGATGAGGCCAAATTAGTAAGTACAGTATAGCTAGTCTAGGATAGTGCTTCTTCCTGGTAGAAAGAGAGAAGAGAAGAAAGACTCCTTCAACAAAGAGCCACTTGGTACAGTGACCTCCTCTGGGCCTTAAATGGAAGTGTGTCATTTAATAAGGTCCATGTGCTCAGATGGACAAAGAACTTACTTTTTTTTATTAATTTAAATGGAGTAACATTGATAAATCAGGGTACATATGTTCAGAGAAAACATCTCCAAGTTATTTTGACATTTGATTATGTTGCATACCCTGATGGTTATGTCAAAATGTTTTCCGTCACCTTCTATCTGGTTTTCTTTGTGTCCCTCCCCTCCCCCCTCTCCCTCCGTCTCCTTCATTCCCCCACCCCAGTAATCACCACACTCTTGTCCATGTCTCTGAGTCTCATTTTTATGTCCCACCTATGCATGAAATCATATAGTTCTTAGTTTTTTTCTGATTTACTTATTTCACTCAGTATAATGTTATCAAGGTCAATCTATGTTGTAAATGATACGATGTCATCATTTCTTATGACTGAGTAGTATTTCATGGTATATATGTACCACTTCTTCTTTATTCAGTCATCTATTGAAGGGCTTTTTGGTTGTTCCATGTCTTGGTCACTGAACAATGCTGCAATGAACATGGGGCTGCATGTGTCTTTATGTACCAACGTTTCTGAGTTTGGGGGGTATATACCCAGTAGAGAAATTGCTGAGTCATATGGTAGCTCTATTTTTAATTTTTTGAGGAACCACCATACTTTCTTCCATAATGGTTGTACTACTTTACATTTCCACCAACAGCAGATGTGGGTTCCTTTTTCTCCACAGCCTCTCCAACATTTGATATTAGCTGTCTTGTTGATAATAACTAATCTAATAGGTGTAAGATGGTATCTCACTGTAGTTATGATTTGCATTTCTCTCATAGCTAATAAAGATGAGCATCTTTTCATATATCTGTTGGCCATTTGCATTTCTTCCTGGGAGAAGTGTCTGTTCATGTCCTCTTCCTATTTTTTTATTGGATTGTTTGTTTGTTGAGTTTATGAGTTCTTTGTATATTTTGGATATTAGGCCCTTATCTGAGCTGTTGTTTGAAAATATCTCCCATTTAGTTGGCTGTCTCTTTGTTTTGCTGTCAGGTTCTCTTGCTGTGCAAAAGTTTCTTAGTCTGATATAGTCCCATTTATTTATCTTTACCTTTACTTCCCTTGCCTTTGGAGTCAAATTCATAAAATGTTCTTTATAATCAAAGTCCATGAGTTTAGTACCTGTGTTTTCTTCTATGTAATTTATTGTCTCAGATCTTATATTTAGGTCTTTGATCCATTCTGAATTAATTTTAGTACAAGGGGACAAACTGTAGTCGAGTTTCATTCTTTTGCATATGGCTTTCCAGTTTTCCCAGCACCATTTGTTGAAGAGACTTTCTTTTCTCCATTGTATGTTTTTGGCCCCTTTATAGAAAATTATTTGACCATATATGTGGTTTTATTTCTGGGCTTTCTATTCTGTTCCATTGGTCTGAGTGTCTATTTTTTTGCCATGCTGTTTTGATTGTCCTAGCTCTATAATATAATTTGAATCAAGTATTATAATGCCCCCAGCTTCATTTTTTTTCTTAGGATTGCTTTGGCTATTCGGGGTTATTTATGGTTCCATATACATCTGATGATTTTTTGTTCTATTTTTTTAAAAAGTGACATTGAAATTTTATGGGAATTGCATTAAATTTGTATATTGCTTTGGTTAATATAGTCATTTTGACTATATTTATTCTTTCTATTCAGGAACAAGAAATATTTTTCCACTTCATTGTATCTTTTTCAATTTTCCTTAACAATGCATTGTAGTTTTCATTATAGAGGTACTTTACATTCTTTGTTATGTTTATTCCTAGGTATTTCATTATTTTGTTACAACCATGAAGGGGATTATCTTTTTGAGTTCGTTTTCTGATGTTTCATTGTTGGCATATAAGAAAGCAATAAACTTTTGTATATTAATTTTGTATCCTGCAACCTTACTGTATTGGTTTATTGTTTCTAGTAGTCTCTTTGTGGAGTCATTGGGGTTTTTGATATATAGGATCATATCATCTGCAAATAGTGAAACCTTTACTTCATCTTTTTCAGTATGAATTTCTTATATTTCTTTTTCTTGTCTGATTGCTCTGGCTAGAACTTTAAGCACTACATTGAATAAGAGTGAAGAGAAGGGACAACCCTGCCTTGTTCCTGATTTTAGGGAAAATATCTTCAGATTTATGCCATTTAATATGATGTTAGCTGATGGTTTATCATAGATGGCCTATATTATGTTGAGATATTTTCCTTCTCTACCCATTTTGTTGAGTGTTTTAAACATAAAATTTTGTTGTATTTTATCGAATGCCTTTTCTGCATCTATTGATAGGATCATATGGTTTTTGTCCTTTGTTTTGTTGATATGGTGTATTATGTTAACCGTTTTATGTATGTTGAACCATCCTTGAGATTCTGGGATGAATCCCACTTGATCATGATGTATTATTATTTTTAATGTGTTGTTGCATTAGATTTGCTAGTATTTTGTTTAGTATTTTAGCATCTGTATTCATTAGTGATATTGGTCTGTAGTTTTCTTTTTTTGTGTTGTCCTTGCCAGGTTTTGATATGAGGGTTATGTTGGCCTCATAAAATGTGTTTGGAAGTATTGCTTTTTCTTTAGTTTTTTAGAAGACTTTGAATAGAATAGGAACCAAGTCTTCTTTGAATGTTTTATAGAATCCATTAGTATAGCCTTCTGACACTGGACTTTTATTTTTGGGGAGGTTTTTGATAGTTGTTTCTATTTCCTCTCTGCTTATGGGTCTGTTTAGGCTTTCTGCTTCATCATGATTCAGTCTAGGAAGATTGTATTGTTGTAGGAATTTATCCATTTTTTCTAGATTGTTAAATTTGGTGGCATATAGTTTTTCATAGTATTCTACAATAATTCTTTGTATATCTATGATGTCTGTGGTGATTTCTCTTCCTTGATTTTGAATTTTGTTTATCTGAGTCCTTTCTCTTTTTTCCTTAGTGAGTCTTGCCAAGGGCTTGTCAATTTTGTTGATCTTTTCAAAGAACCAGTTCTTTGTTTTGTTCATTTTTTAATATTTTTTCTGTCCTCTATTTCATTTATTTCTGCTCTGATTTTTATTATTTTCTTTCTTCTGCTGATTTTGGGTTGCCTTTGTTCTTTTTTCTTTAGCTCCTCAAGATGTGAAGTTAAGTGGTTTACTTGGGCTCTCTCTTGTTTGTTCATATAGGCCTGTATTGATATGAACTTTCCTCTTATTACTGGTTTTGCTGCATCCCAAAGATTCTGATATGTCGTATTGTTATTTCCATTTGTCTGTATGAAACTTTTGACCTCTGCTTTTATTTCTTCTTTGACCCACTCATTTTTTAAAAGTGTGTTGCTTAGTTTTCACATTTTTGTGGGTTTGTTTACATCTTTTTTTGCAGTTGAATTCTAGTCAAGGCTTTATGGTCAGAAAATATGCTTGATATAATCTCAATCTTTCTGAATTTGTTGATGTTATTTTTCTGACCCAACATATGGTCAATTCTTAAGAATGTTTCATGTACACTAGAGAAAAATGTATACTCTGGCACTTTGAGATGGAATGTCCTATAGATGTCTATCATATCCAATTCTAGTGTTTCATTTAAGGCCAATATTTCTTTATTGATTTTCTGATTGGTTGCACAATCTAGAGCTGTCAGCAGTGTATTGAGGTCTCCATGTATGATTGTATTTTTGTTGGTTTTTGTTTTTAGGTCAGTCAGAAGCTGTCTTATGTATTTTGGTGCTCCTTGGTTTGCTTCATATTGTTAAGAAGTGTTATGTCTTCTTGATTCAATGTCCCCTTATTCATTATGAAATGACCGTTTTTGTTTCTGATTACCTTTGTTGTATTATTGTCAACATTGTTAGATATGAGTATTGCTATACCTGCTTTTTGGATGTTATTTGCTTGGAGTATTGTTTTCAAGCCTTTCGCTTTGAATTTGTTTTTATCCTTGAAGCTTGAATGTGTTTCTTGTAGGCAGCATACAGTTGGATTTTCTTTTTAATCCATTTTGCTACTCTGTGTCTTTTTATTGGTGAGCTCAATCCATTTACATTTAGTGTAATTATTGACTCTTGAGGGTTCCTTATTACCATTTTATATATTGCTTTTTAATAGTTTTGTATCTTGTTTGATTCTTTTCTTTTGTTTTTCTATTATTTGTTTTTGTTTGGATGTAATCCATACTTCTTTCCTCTGTTGCTTCTTTTTTCAGTCCATGTGCTTCTGTGGTGGTTTATTCAGGGATAGTTACCATTAAGTAATAAAAAGGGTACCTATCATGTTCATTGTAGTACATTATCTCATGAGTGCTTCTGCACTCCATCCTCCTTTGCTACTGTTAATCTTTGTCCTCTCCCCTTTTTTGTTTTTGTCACAGTTCATTTTGTTTCTATTGTTTTGTTGATGGAGCTTTTACTTGTGGTTTTGTTTTGCTTTGTTCTTTGTATCTGGTTGGAAAACCCCCTTTAATATTTTCTGTAGTGAGGGTTTTCTGGTGATAAATTTCCTCATCTTTTTTTTATCTGTGAATGATTTTATTTCCACTTCATATTTGAAGGATAGCTTTGATGGGTATAGTATTCTTGGCTGGATGCTCCTCTCATTCAGAGCTTTAAATATTGGGGTCCACTCTCTTCTAGCTTGTAGTTTCTGCTGAGAAATCTGATGATAATCTAATGGGTTTTCCTTTATATGTTATATTCTTCTTTTCCCTGGCTGCCCTGAGAATTTTTTGTCATTGGTTTGTGCCAGTTTCATTATGATGTGCCTTGGAGTAAGTTTGTTAGGGTTAAGATAATTCAGTGTTCTGTTTGCTTCTTAAATTCAAGGCTTCAGTTTTTTTCCACAGGCTTGGGAAGTTCTTGTCTATTATTTGTTTGAATATGTTCTCCATTTCATTTTTTCTCTCTTCTCCTTCTGATATACCCATCATTCTTATGTTTCTCTTTTTGATGGAGTCAGACAATAAAGAACTTACTTTTAAAGTTGTGGTACAATATAATACTACATGGCCATGAAAAAGAAGGAAATCTTACCTTTCATGACAGCATGAATGGACCTGGAAATTATTATGCTAAGTGAAATAAGCCAGGCAGAGAAAGACAAATATCATCTGATCTCACATATATGTGGAATCAATGAACAAAGTGAACTGAGGAGTGGAATAGAGGCAGAGTCTATGTCACAAGGACCAGAGGGACAGCTGTCAGAGGAAAGGGGGATGAGAGGATGGGATCAGAGAAGGTGAAGGGATTAGTGAAATTGTATGTACAAAACACAGAGATATAGGTAACAGGACAGCGAATCCCAGAGGGAAGTATGGAGGGAGTTAAGGGGAAAAGAGTAAAGGAACTCTAAAAAGAGACACAGGGGTGGGGGATGAGGGTGTTTTAGTCAGTGGGACATTTGAATACATGTAAACATAATAAATTAAAATTAATAAAAATTTAGAAAAAAACAACAACCGAAGCATTTTTCCAGAAAAGCCATGGTATACTGCAAAAAGACTTAAACCTGGCATTTGGAAGTGTATCACTGCTACTTTACTAAATTTAAAATAGAATTTTAGAATAAAAATATGCTTTCTTGGTATGATTCAAGCAATGGAAGAGAAAAGGAGCCTTACCCTGTGCCTTGGCGCAGCCCACCTTATAAGAGAAGTCAGTGACTTTCTCAAACAAAGCTCGAATCAAGTCACTATGGCCTCAGACCCTTCCACAACCCTGCACCCCAAGCCAGGCTTTCTAAGCTCACCTGTTCTAGTCCTGTGATATTCACTGATCATAGCAAGATCAGCCCCATCTTGGGCCTCGGCACTTGATCTTGCTTTTCCTCTATCCCCAGACCTTTGCAGGACCATCTTGCCATCATCCCAGACCAGTTCATGTCTCTGCCTCAGAGAGGTTTTTCCTAACCATGCTAGTTAAAAATTACCATGTTATGCAGCCCCACATTCATTGCAGCATTGTTCATGGTGGCCAAGACATAGAAACAACCAAAAAGCTCTTCAATATAAGATTGGATAAAGAAAATGTGATACATATATACTATGTAATACTACTGAGCCATAAAAAATGATGACATAGGATATTTACGACAACATGGATGGACCTTGATAACATTAGAATGAGTGAAATAAGTAAATCAGAAAAAACTCAGAACTGTATGATTCCATACATAGGTGGGACACACAATTGAGACTCACGACCATAGATAAGAGTGCAGTGGTTACCAAGGGGAGGGGAAGGGAGGAGAGGGAGGGGATGGTGGGAGGGGAGGGGCATAAAGAAAACCAAATGAAGGGAGACAGAGAACGATTTGACTTTGGGTGATGGGTATACAACATAATCAAATGTCAAAATGATCTGGAGATGTTTTCTCTAAATCTATGTGCTTTAATTGACCAATGTCACCCTGTTAAAATTAGTTGTCTAAATAAAATTATTTTTAAAAAATTACCATGTTATAATATAATTTTTTCATAGATCTCATGACTTAACTAAAATTATGTTGATTCACTTATTTGTTTTTTGGCTGTCCATGTGCTTGTCATCTCTCTTTCTCCCATGATATGAAAGCCTGCAGGGGCCTTACTGTGCCCTGTTTGCTATGTGCCCACAAAGAGGCCAGTGCATGAAAGGCACTCAGGAAGTATTTGTTGCTGCAGACACACTGACTCTCTATAAACAGTTTCCAGGTATGAGGTGTTCTAGGTGATTCCTGACCTTTCTCACTTGATTAAGTCTCATGAGACCATTGAAGTGTAGCAAAAACAGGCCCTTGTGAGCCTAGAAATTAGTCAGTTCTTTGGCCTAATTTCTGGACTTTCTCTTCAGATGCCCAATCCTTAGGAGCATTAAGACTTTTGTTAGAATGATGGTGGTGTGATAAAATGCTTTGCTAGCTAGGTAAGTGTGGAAGGGTAAAGAGGAAAGACTGAACCAAAGGGATAAGTATAGTTATCTCTCAATCAGGAAGCCTCCTAGATAAAAGGAAGGGTGTCCTTGACCTCAGGATTCCATGAGTACATTGAGGAGACAATACTGCACAGTTTACCTCCTCCAGAAAAGCTTCAGCAATGCTTCTTGGCTGGTTTATGTCCTCTTCAACCTGCTGTAGCAGCCTCTAAATAAATGAACCAAGGCACTTACTATATGCATTAAAATATTTGTATAGTGTGTTACTTGCTCTAGGTTCTGAGGATTTACAGAGTATAAACTATTTCTTATTAATCTTTGAATCCTCAGTGTCTGGGACATAGTAGGTACTTAGTAAATGCTGCATGGATATGTTTCCAACGTGTGCCTGAGTGAGTTCTCTGTCTCTACACCATTCCTTCTCTACAGTCCTGAGGTGGTCTTATCATGCAGCTATACAGTGTCATTGACTCCCAAGACCACACCTATGCATAGCCCGTGCCGTGCATAGACTGCAACCCTGCATAGATTCATGGGCTGTGAGGACAAGTTCTTAAGCAGCAGCTTCACAACAAAAGGAGGAGCCCAGAGAAGTAAATCTGGGACACACATCATGAAGATACCATTCTATTTATATCCTTCCCTGAAGAGAAACAGACATATCTATAAACACAAAAGCTTTTCGCACACCTAAGTTGACAAGTATGTGTGTGGGGGATTGTTTTGTGTTTCTCTCTGTGTGTATGTGCACATCCATGCACACCTCCACTTAAATAGAGGGTAAAGAAGTTGTCACCTACTTGAGCATCTCCCTTAACTTAGCCTCCCATAACCTTCTGTTGGGACCATTCATTCAACAAATATTTATCGGGTTTAGTTCTACATTCATTTGAGCTTGCCAGTAAGCAAACTTGGAAAACTAATAGCTTTGTTCCTTAAGGCTATTTAATTTCCTCCAAAGTTGAAACTCACTCAGCCAGTGGCCTCATCCATGGCACAGAATGAGTTTAATTTCTGGAACTTTTTCTGGGATCTTGGTACGTGCCTCACTCTATGTTAGTCTTCAGGGAGGACATTTGTGGCTCTGTCCTCCAAGGTTTAACATTATTGGGGTCCAAATATCTCAGGAACAAAGAACATTCTACATATTCTAGTGGATGTAGGAAAGGTTATGGAAGTGATACAGTGTCTTTCTTTAGGTAGAGAGGACACATTTCTCGAAGTGAGAAAACTTCATACTAAAGATACATTTAAAATTCATATTTCAAGGGTGTTTTTTTCCTACTCCTTTTGGGACACTCAAATACTATATACTATTTATTTGAAATGGATATAGCTGTCTTTTCACTGTATCTTCAGATGTCTTCCCCATTTCTGGGGTTGTCTAAGCTTCATTTCTAAGAGAACTAGTTTCTTAAGTTGACTTTGACCTTTATGCCAGACATCACTTTCATTCTCTCTTTGCCACTCCAGCTCTGGGCTTCACTGTCTCTGAGAATCTTCTGTCATGTCCTTGTGTGACCTCCAAGTCTACCACTTGCCTCCTTCCCCAACTGAACCACAGTCTGAACAACCATACTCCCCAAGTTTCCCATCACCAGTAGGGCCTTCTTATTGATCCCTATGAGATCCTCTGCCCTAAGTCAGCCCTACTGTGCAACCCTGATGACCTCCTTTCTGGACCCACAGTGGTGATGAAAAAATGCCAAGGTGCAGCCCTGGTGACCTCTAGTTCTTACAGCCCAACTCACCACAATTCTATTGTCTCCTGAGCAAATTGTTGAGGTCTTTCTTTTCCTCAGAGATTCATATATTTCTCTCCATAGCCTCACCATGGAATACTCACCATGGAAACTATGATCCTGAATTAACATAAAAACTGAGTTCCCCTTTTGTTCACTTGTATTTTCTCCAGCTAAACTCTAAGCAACTTGAGGACAGAATCATTTTACACTGTTTCCATTGTGGATGGTCCCCAGCTTGTGCTTAGCAACATGTTAGGTGCTCAGCAAATACTTGGGGATTCATTTTATTTATTTATATTTTTTCTCAGAGCCTAGGGAAGGATACTGGACTTAGACAGAGTCTCTTACTGAGGTGTGTGTGTGTGTGTGTGTGTGTATGTGTGTGATTAATATAGAGAGATCCACCTTCAGGGAACCTTGGCATAACTCAGAATTCCAGGCACAAAGTCTGATCTCTGCCCTGAAACAAACATGATACTTTCTTGTATGGGCTCCACACACTCAATTGCTGGTATTATCCCAGCTGAAGGACATACGCAAAAATGAAGGAGGAGACAGGGATGGGGTCTTCCACTGCCTCCATCAACGTAGGTTCAGCTTCACTGCTGAGAGCAGAGGGAAGTTGACCAGAAGCCAGGGGTTGTGGTCCTGAGGTTCCTGGGTCCCACACTTGGGATGTTGTCTTTCACAATCTGGGAAATCACCTTGTCTCATGCCCATAAGTGGTGGGAGACCAGGAGTCAGGCTTTCTGGCTAATTCTTTGCACCTAGTATGAAACTATGTTTAAAAACTGCTCATTTTATGCCTTTCTCTTTAGATTTTTGAAGAACCAATAGATGACCCTATATTTTCACATTGTAAGGATGCATTTATTTTATTTTATTTTATTCATTTTAGAGAGGAGACACAGAGTGAGAGAGAGAGAGAGAGAAAGAGAGAAAGGGGGGAGGAGCTGGAAGCTCAACTCCCATATGTGCCTTGACCAGACCAGTGCAGGGTTTTGAACTGGCGACCTCAGTGTTCCCAGGTTGATGCTTTATTCACTGTGCCACCATAAACAGTCATATATATAAGTTTCCATATATTTGTCACTAAAATAGATTATGCTAACTTTGGAATACTCTCCATTGAATTTAAAACATAATCTTTTTCAAACCTGCATATAATTGGACACTTCGGTGTCCTGGTGTAAGAAAGCTATCACATTCAAAGAAGTACCCTCAGAAAGCAATGAAATATCATATTTTTTGCTCCATAAGATGCACCTGACCATAACACACACCTAGAGTTTTAAGGAGAAAAATAAGAAAAAAAAGTATTCTGAACCAAATGGTGTGTTAAAATATTTAATAAAATACCATATTTTTTGTTAATAAGATGTATGGGCATTTTGCCCTCCATTTTGGGGAGAAAAAGTGTGTCTTTTGAAGTAAAAAATATGGTATTTTCCTTAAGATCACTAGAAGAATATCAAGGGAAGTTTCCATTAACTCTCAGAGAGAAATTTCTTACCACCATACCTAGATATAGTTAGATAGATGAATTAGATTTCATAGACAGAAATTGTACCATTCAAAAACAAAAACCCAATCCAAACCAAAACAAAAGAAAAACTTCGCCTCCCTTCTTCAAATTGCATAGAAATTGTACCAACACCAGACACTTCATGTGTGTTTGCACTCCCATTTCTCTTTCTCTCTCTTCTATGGCTCAGTTCTTTACTATACAAACTAACTTGGCATTTCTGTTTTCTTTAGCTTAGCTTTAGCTTTTTTTACTTGCCCATTTCCCAGATTTGAACCATACAGAAAGACAACGAGGAGCTCTCCATTTGGAAGAACGAGATGGTTTATAACCACTTATCATTATCTTCCCTTTAATCTTCACAAAACCTAAATCTTTAAGAGGATCTGCAGTTCTCCCAAAGCTACTTTGGAAATGGAGACCTCCAGTTTAACCATCCCCTCTAGGTCAGCGTAGGTACAAGCAGATGGTGTGTGTTACAGACCTGGATTTTCCAGGCCAGTGGGTGTCCTTCCTCCGCAGTCACTGGAGCTTAGCACCATGTCCTCTTGGCTGGGGATTGGATGTCTCATAAATACTTTTGACAATACTTGCAGGAAAAAGAAAATGCATCTTGTCTGCCTCTTACCTCTGCTCTCACCTTATAGGGGCACATATACCTATATGTGAGCACACATATATCTCTGGTCTTCAGGTTGAGCTTGCTTGTTGTACTTTAGAGAGGTCTCACTGGAGGTTTAGATATCTCCTTTAAGAGAATCAGGAGTAAGGCCAGACTAGATGACAACTGTCCTCCCCTTGAGTGGCAAGAGATAAACCAAAGGTCTTGGGCACCCCTTGAGAGTCTTTGATCTCACTGAAGACAGTCTTCAAGTTCTCTGCTTCTGTCTCTAATCCACTTAGGGCACAGGCTGTTCCTCAGAAACCCTTATGTCTGTATTACAGGGAGAAGGGAATCAACCATAACCATCTAGAGGGAAAAACTTATTGAGAAACAGGAAGCTCATATAGCTAGCTACATCCGCCATTCTTAGTTTGTCTTGTTCCATTGACTTAGCTACTCACCAGAAAGGGAAGATGGGTGTCACAAATTCCTGTCAGAAAGACCATGTGAGCAAAGACTTTGCAATGACAAACAGCAGATTGTCTTCAGGGAACTACAGGCAGCTCTTATTGATGGGGTGGAAGCATGAACCAGGGAGTGGTGAGGTAAGTTGGGAGGTAGGTGGGGCCATCATATCAGAGCTTAGACTCTGACCTGTAAGTAGTGGGAATGAGGGGCCTTTGAGGAATTCTATGTAGGAGAATGGCATGAGCTTGTTTACATCCAAAATATGTTCATTACATTTACAGGATGAACTACTACTCGGCCATAAAAAAGAAGGAAGTTTTTTTTACCTTTAGCAACAACATGGATGGACCTGGCGATTATTATGCTAAATGAAATAAAGAAAGACAGGTACCATATGATCTCACTTATATGTGGAATCTAATTAACAAAATAAACTAACAAACAAAATAGAAACAGAAGCATAGAACCATAGAACAGATTGACAGCTGTCAGAGGGTAATGAGGTTGGGGAGCTGAGGGAAAAAAGATAAAGAAGTTAAACAAAAAAAATTGTGTGTGTGTGTGTGATATGTATATAACACATAGATAGAGACAACAGTATGGTGATAGCCAAGAGGGAGAATGGAGTGGGAGGAGGGAAAAGGGGGAATAAATGGGGAGAGAAAGATACTACTTTGGGAGATGCACATATGTTACAGTATGCAGATGATGTTTTCTTGAGTTGTAAACTTGAAACTGATATAATTTTGTCAACCAGTGTTATCCCAATAAACTCTTTAAAAAATAAATAATAAAATGTGTTAATTTAAAAATTGTTTATTTTGACATAGTTTCAGACTTACAGAAAAGTATTAAGAACAGTTACAAAGAATTTTTAGATGTTCTTTATGTAGATTTACCTAGATCTCTCTCTCCCTCTGTATTTAAATACATATATATGTATATTCAGAAAAAATAAAATAAAACATAGACAAATAGATAGAACTATATAAAAATATATGCATATGTATCTACATTGTATATACTAAATATATAAAGCTTGAATATGTCTATATACATATTATATGCATATGTTTGTTGGTACATACAATATATGGCTATATCTATATTTGTATGTGTATACGTACATATATATCTATATATCTGTATCTATCTATGTTTTATTTCTTTTTACTAAACATTTTGAGACTCATTGCAGACATGCTGCTCCTTTGCTTCTAAATATTTCTGTGTATATTTCCTAAAAACAAAGATTTCTTTTACATTTGCCTTTCAAAATGATCCTTTGGCCTCCATCTAGAGGATGGTTTGCAGGTGGAGAGACTTCAGATCAGGAAATGTGTGAAGAGATCTCTTCGACAGTCAAAGCAAGAGCTGATGAAAGTCACATCAGCCTGGGGGCTTCCTAAAATCTCATACATTATGTGCGGTATACATTATATATCTAGGTGATACATTGGTGGGACATGGTAAATGGTGTGATGTAGGTAGAGGTGGTGCCAGGTTTCTGGTCGGATCGTTTGGGCAGGTGGTAGATTGTGGAGCTGTTCACTTAAATGGGGCATGAGCAGCAGGGTGACAAGTTCCGTTCTCGGCATGTTGGGACCAATGTCCCTTTGAGACATCCAGATGAAGATATTTAGGAGGCAACTAGATGTGAAAGGATCTGAACTGGAAATAAAAATTTGCAAGTCATTTATGTAAAGGTGTTCAATAGAAGCACAGGATGAGACTACCAAGGGAGACCAGAAGCCTGGAGGCAGATCCCTGGGGAACCTCAACCTTTCAGGGACCTCATTCCATATCTTAGGGCCATGCAAAACAAGGTTAAGCCTTAGTCCCTTGGGGTAGCGACTAACTCAGGAGTCCCTATCTGACACTGAACCACTGGTTATGTCCATGAGAAAGCCAGGTGGCAGAGGAGCCAGCTGTGGGGGTTTTGTAGGTGAAATACTCAGTTCTCACACCTGAACCTCCCTAGAAGTCAGGAAGGGGACAGGTTTGAAAGGGCTTATTCTTTCTGATCTGAAAGGGTGAGGAAAGGCAAGAAAGAATGAGTTCTGTCTCAGAGAGTTTCCAGTGCAGGCCACAGCATGGCTCCCTGTTTCCTGGAGAGTCTAGGAGAAGACAGTGGTGGGTGTGAGTGCCAACAAGCCTGGTCCTGTCATCATCGCAAAGCCCTGGCTTTGCATGTGTCGGGGGAGGGTGAAGGCAGAGTGAAAAAGACTGCTGAGATTTTGACATCAGCCAATCTCCTGTTTCATTTGTTTGTTTGAGTTTGGTTTGGTTTAGTTTTTGGTCAGGTACGCAGAAATCAGGTCCTTCCTCTGGCATTTTTAAAAATGTGACCCCCAAGTAAGCCACTTCCCTTTTTCACCTCACCTGTTCCGTATTTGTTAGTGGCAAGACTGGGTGCACCACATTAATGGTACCCAAGGTTTGGGATATTACGAAAATGAATTATTTTTAAACAATGCAATCAGTTAAGAGGGTCACTATTTTACTTTGCTAAGTAAGGCAGGGACCCCCTTTTTTTTTACAGGGGCAGAGAGAGAGAGAGTCAGAGAGAGGGATAGATAGGGACAGACAGACAGGAACGGAGAGAGGTGAGAAGCATCAATCATTAGTTTTTCATTGCTGTTGTGACACCTTAGTTGTTCATTGATTGCTTTCTCACATGTGCCCTGACCACGGGCCTTCAGCAGACCGAGCCACCCCTTGCTGGAGCCAGCGACCTTGGGTCCAAGCTGGTGAGCTTTTGCTCAAGCCAGATGGGCCTGCGCTCAAGCTGGCGACCTCGAGGTCTTGAACCTGGGTCTTCCGCATCCCTGTCCGATGCTCTATCCACTGCGCCACTGCCTGGTCAGGCAAGGCGAGGACCCTTCATAATTGCTATCCCTTCTATAAATAAAGTTTGCTTTAAAACCAATATCTCTAGAAAGAGTATACTTTCAAAAAGCAAACCAAAAATAATACATTTCAACAAAATTTAACAGCAACCTATACCAATCTCTAAAAAATATAGTAGCATTCCCTATTGCTCAGTGGCTTCCTGGGAATGTCATCAAGGATTGATAGTCTTTGAACCAGGAATTGAGAACACTTTCTCTGGTTACTGGGGCCCTGGTAGTCTAGACATTTTCTGTCCCCTATGTTCTGTTACCAGAAAGGAGAGCTGGCTCTCCGAGACCTGGAGTTTTGCCTCCTTGTGCTTCTTTTCTAGGCTCAGTGCAAGCCTGACATCCAGCAGGAGCAATCTCCCTCCTTTCATCCCCTCATGGTTCCCCCCTCCCAGCCCCTCATCGCTCCCCACTCCCAGCCCCTCATTGTTCCCCCTGCACCACTGCTCAACTGCAGCTCCCTGGGTGCCTTGTGAAGCCAAACGCACACATGTGAACAGAGTCTGTCTTTCCTTTCCCTCCTCCCAGCCTTCATCTCCACAGCCCTTTCTTGTCACTTAGAATCCTAAGGGCTCCCTTGACTTCTCCCTTCCCCTCCATTCCCTCAATCCTCCAGTCCTATGAATTCTTAGTTCAAGATCATTTTTTAAATACAAGTCTATATTGTAAGTGGGTATTCAATTATATATGGTGGGTTTTGTCATGTGACTTTTATATTTTTATTTTATTTTTTAAATTTATTTTTAATTATAGGTGACATACAATATTATATTAGTTTTACATATACAACATAGTGATTCAACATTTAATACCTGACAAAGTGATCACCACAATAAGTCTAGCAGCCATCTGTCACCATACATAGTTAAGATATCATTGACTCTATTCCTTGTATGGTACACTACATCCCTATGACTTTTTTATAACTAGAAGTTTATACTTCTTAATCCCTTCCCCTTTTTCACCCGTCCATCCTACCACTTGCCCCGCTAGCAACCATCAGTTTGTTCTCTGTATCTAGGAGTCTGTTTCTATGTTTTGTTTGTTCATTTGCTTTGTTCTTTAGATTCCACATAAAAGTGAAATAATACAGTATTTGTTTTCCTTCATCTGATCCATTTTACTTAGCATAATACCCTCTGGGTCCATGCATGCTATCAAAAATAGAAAATTTATATTCTATCATATATGCATACTACATCTTCTTTGTCTACTCATCCACCAATGGACACCTGGTTGCTCCCATATCTTGGCTGCTATAAACAATGCTGCAGTGACTCAAGGTTATTTTTAACACTGTGCTTCCCTTTCTGCTTCAATTGCTGTCATCTTAGGTCAACTCCTTATAATCTCTTCTCTCCCAAATGATCACCCTGCCTCCATCCTATCCACCCTCACCACTACTCCTACCTCACTATGTGCACTTCTGCCAAACTAGTCTTCGAACAAGCTTTTTCATTCTTTCTCTCCTTGGCTCCCACTCTCTGTGGAAAATCATACTGTGTTTACAGCTGGAAAAGGCTTTAGGGATTTTCATGTTTTACAAAGGAGAAAATCTGAGCCCCAGAGAGGAAAAGGCAGTGGTCCAAATGCACACAGATAATTTTTGTTATATCTAGAAATACAACCAGACCTTCTAAATATAAGCCAATGCCTAACTACCTTCCCTTGCTAAACAATAGAATATTAAAATATATATACAGTGTAGCCTGACCTGTGGTTGCACAGTGGATAAAGTGTTGACCTGGAATGCTGAGGTCACTGGTTCGAAATCCTAGGCTTGCCCGGGCAAGAAACATACAAGAAGCAACTACTATGAGTTGATGCTTCCCATTCCTTCCCCCACCTCTCCTCTCTCTAAAATCAATCAATAAAATCTTTTAAAAATAGTTATTTTAAAAAAGATACACACACACACACACATACACACACACACACCCCATAAAGGGCTACCTTTGCACTCTGTAGGGCCAGCGCCCATGTTTTCTCACTGGGCCTTCCGCCCTGCAGTTTCTGCATTCTGGACAAGTCTGCCATCCAGCAGTTCTGGCCCCATTCCCACTGCCCACAGCCTATTAGCCTTGATCATCCACTATAGTCAGATTGGTCTCTATTTCCCCCAAATACACATTATATTTTTCCACTTCAGATGCTGTTCAGTCCATATACCCTGACCTGGAATGCTCTCATTCACTTCAAAGGCATTTTTTAGGTCTAAACCTAAGCTTGAACTATGCTGAATGCCAGGAAACAAAGAAAGTCAGCATTTCTGCCCTGATAAGTCTTGTTTCAGAGTTTGTCCTGTCCTCCTCACGCATAGCTGTCAACACCAGCCTAGCCCAGAGGGGTAACCTTTCTCTGTGCTCCTGTGCTACCCTATTTCATCCCTACTTATCAGATCCTGACTCTCTGTGTCTGCCAGACCCAGCTTCTGTCCCAGCTCCAGCTCCTCTGTCACATTGGGTTGACTGTATCTCTCCCAAGATCACATACTCCTTGAGGGCAGAGCCTAATTGTCACTGAGTTCCCCAGTTCCAGAGTACTTGGTGTAGTGTCTGTTTTCTGTGCATTTGATGACTGAATAAGTCCCTGCAAAGCTCAGCCCCTTGCCCTTCTACCCAGCTAGGTCCTGGTCCCTCTCAGGCTGAATGTCCTAATAGGTGCTTAGAATATGAGATGAGCAAGCAGGTATCTGTTTTCAAACCAGAGGCATCCTGGGAGGTAAGGTCCTCCTCTCATCTCCTTCCTCCAAAACACACTTCTCATCCTCCCTTACTCATTGTCATGTCCATGTTCCTGCAAGAAAAATGAGTACGAGATGAACACAAAGCAAAACCTAAAAAGCAAACAATATTTTTGGCAGCCAAAGGGAGCCTTGGCAATGGGAGCCATGCAAAGGAATGGGGGCCATATGTCTTGGAGATAAGGACTATGGCAGGGAGTTCCACCTGCCACCCTATCAACTTCACTGAGAATGAGCCTTATGCCCCCATGAACACGAGCTTACCTGTGTATATGTGGGTGTGTGTGTGTGTGTGTGTGTGTGTGTGTGTGTGTGTAAGAAAGACAGAAGATTGGAGAAACAGAAAGACAGAGTGGATGTTAATGAAAGCTAGTGAATAATACCATCCAAATTCCCAGGATGAGCATTTAATGTCATTGGTGGCTTTTTTTTTTCATTTAGAAAATTAAATCTAATGGAGTGACATCAATCAATAAGAGTGCATAGGTTTCCAGTAAACATCCCTATAGCATTTGAACTGTTGATTATGTTGTGTACCCATCAGCTAAAGTCAACTCGCTCTCTGTCACTGCATACTCGTCCCTCTTTACTGCCTCTCCCCTCCACACACATCTTTTTCCCCTTAACCTCCTCCCCTGATAACCATTGATTGCACTTTTATTTGTGTCCATGAGTCTCAGATTAATGTCCCACATACGTGTGAAATGGTGGCTTTAACATAGGTTATCCATGTCTTTTCTGTGGTCTGGTATAGAAGCAATGCATTCTTAAGGTAGCTGACTCCACAAGAAAGAGTCTGTTCTGAGTGGTTGGGGCTCATGCAAAATAAGATTGACAGACTTGACTCAAAACTCATGAGTTAGCTGATGTTCACAGTTTCTCCAGCTAGGCAGGCATCACTCCAGTGTTACCCGGTTTTGATCTCTCTCAAACAATCAGGAAATATCTATATGATTTGGAAGTAGGAGAAAGATGAGAGGGCATGATCAGTTTTATTCTTCTGTCCCACTCATAAGCCCAGTTTAAAAAGCTGGCTGGCTGCAGTGGACACCCTGTGCCCTGTTGGATTAGGAACAGTGAGGGCTGTCATGCTCACACCATCCCTAGCACAGTGCCTGGCGAGGCACAGTTCTGGGGCCTCTTGATGAGTCAGTGGTTGCTCCAGCACCACTGCCCCACATAACCTTACTGCTCTGCTACAAGGGACCTGCACTGAAATCCCTTTCCATGGCTCAGTGGGGTTGCTTCACCTGTCAGTGACATCAGGTCCAAGGGATTCTCTTACCAGGGAGGACTGGATGCTTCTGGGTCTCTCTCAGGTACTTGACTCTGCACAGCCTGTGATCCCAGTGAGTCAGGACCATGGTTTAAGGCAGACACCATTGATCTCTCCTGTGTCTTCTAGTATGTGACAGCATGACACCCCAAGATCTTGGAAAATATCTTACATTTTTAGTAGAAGAATGGCCAGACTTCCATGTCTGAATTGTAAAACGTGCCATCCTCAGGACTAGCTTGCATATTTCCATTTCTCTTAGTCAAGGGCATATGACACAGGGTGACAAGTGCCACTGCTTGCTTTCAAATTTTGCAGCTACCTATTCCATATTTCTAAGGGTGTGTCTTGCCCTAGTATTCAGAGCCCAGCTCTAGGGTGCACCCAACAATGATTGAACCCTTACTTTTGTGCCAAACACTATGCACATTTACATATGTTGTCCATTTTAACTTTACTGCTGGCATACAGAATGATGTCATTATGTTCTTTAGCAGATGAGAAAACTGAGGCTCAAAGGCATTAAGTGCTCAAGGACACCTAACTGGGAAAGATCAGAATCCCAACCCAAACCCCAGTTGGAGATTCTTGAGAAATATGTTTTATCCTTTGTCAGACATGGACAGCATCCAAATCTGTGCTATTCCTCTTTGTCCCAGAATCTCTCACAAGAGGAGGGAGAATCAGGACTGGGTAACTCAGAGCTCGGAATCTAGGACCAGCCCAGGTGACTCCTCCACAAGCTCATTCTAATTCAATGCTTCTTAGTTTCTCCACCTGCTCTACCTTATGATAATCACTTCCTTGGAAACCCTGGAGTCCAGGTGACTTATACATATGTAAAGAAATAGAGACATGAGTACTATCTACTGTAACCACCCAGTTTCTTTTAACAAAGTCTAATGATTTTCTTAATAGCTGCAGGACAGAGGGCTGCAGCTCCAATACATTGCTTAAATAGCGATAGACAACAACCAAAGCCACTTCCCACCAGTTCAGTGTGAACGTGGCTCTGAGTCTTGGTTCAATCAAAGCATAAGTTTGCTGACTTTAATGAGCTTACCAGAGAGCCATTCACCCCTTTCATTGTTCAATTTGCCTTCAAATAATGTTCAAATAATATCCCACCCAGCCCACCACCTCCTTTCTGCCAACCAGAACATCCCGGAACACTGCCCTCAGACCCCCCCACACACACACATAGACAGCACTGTCCTAAATGCTGCCATGGGACCATCCCAGATGCCAAGGTTCTAAGTCAAAAGTTACAAGTGGGTTTGGAAATCCAAAGCAGCCAGGCCTCGTAAAATGATGGGGAGGAGGGGCCGGGGCCAGAGTGAAGGCACCGTCATCCCCAAATTCCACCATTCCAAAAGGCTGGCTGTCAGCCCTGGGGGGTGAGTAAAACCTAAAATTTGAGGAAGGTCAGGTAGATTCTATTGTAACTAGGGACTAATTAGAACACCCCAATCCTCGGCCACCTCATGTTGTTGGGCAGGGATGTGTGAGTATAAAAGGCGGCAGGCTCAGAGCATCTCAAACTCCTTGACTTCGCCACACTTCAGTCGCTCTGGTGAACTTCGGTAAGTCTGGCAACCTAGCACTTCTCATAGCTCCGCTTCACACGGTCCCAAACTCGGACCAGGAGCTGAGGCTGTAGCTTCAGGTGGTTTGGGCATCCCTCTCCCCTGTATCATTTAGGACCAATCTGTCTTAGTCTATAAATCTGGTAAGGAGGGTGGGAAGGTGGGCTGAAATGGGGGGTGGGTCTGCTAAGAGGCCAGCATCCTGAGGCTCCTGCTGGTGTCCTGTGGGTGTTGATCTTGCCATGTTCTGAGAGGAACTCGGTAAAAGGAGAAGAGGGGCCCAGCTATGGGGCAGAACAACCTGCAGAGCTGCCCTTAAAGGGAGAGGTGGATTCTGCGAGGGAGTAGAGCAGGCCGTCTCAGGGAGTGGAAGTGCAGAAGCCCAAGGAAGACAGAGAAGCAGGGACAAGATGATGAGGCAGAGTCCTACTCTGGGAACTAGGGGTCACTGTTTCCATCTGTGCTGAGTGGCTGGAGAACAACTATTTCCCTTTCTGAGTTTTGCTTTCCTCATTGTAATTAATCAAAAAAGTCCATTTTATGTCTACATTCCTCTTTTCTATAAATTCTCTTAGAGAGTAGTTAAGCTGCTCCTTGCCATTCATTTTGAATTTTTAGAAATTTATTTAATAAATTGAAACACACAGTGCTCATTATGTGCTAGGCACTGTGTGTGTGAATACATTTATATATGTATGTATGCACATTTGTATGTATGCATTTTATATACTCCTTCAATCTAGATAGTACCCTCAACAGAAGTAAGCACAGAAAGGCACATACCTTGCTCAGTCACATAGCTGTTTAGTGGTTTAGCCAGGACTCAGATCTCAGATCTCAGATCCCAGGTAGCCCTGTTCTAGATTCCACAGTCTTTGTCGTAACAGCATATTACTTTTGTTCTCTCTCTCTCTCGTGTTTTTTTTTTGTTCGCTTCCTCTTTCATTTTTTCTTTTTCCCTCCCTTCCTTCTACTTACCTTTCCTATCTTCCTCCCTCCCTCTGTCCCTTCCTCCTTCTTCCCTCTTTCCCTCCCTTCCTTCCTTTCTTCCTTCTTTGTCTCAGAAAGAGTCAAAATGATTTACAAACACTTAGCTACAATTTATACTCACACACACACACACACACACACACACACACACACACACGCATGCACTCACACCATAAATTGTTAAAGTGACCTGACCAGGGGGCAAAGTAAAAGCAGAGCAGGATGTGAACTGAACATGGCAGGAGGGTCACCTGGGTCCAAAGTAAACATTTTTCACTTCTGTGTCTTTCTGCTTCCAGGTGCACATCCAGCCAGAATGTCTCAGCAGAAACAGAAGTGCTGCCCCCCACCCAAGGTGTGCTGCCCTCCACCTCAGCAGTGCTGCCCCCCACCTCCTCCATGCTGTCCCCCACCCCAGCAGTGCTGCCCCCCACCCAAGGTGTGCTGTCCCCCACCTCAGCAGTGCTGCCCCCCACCAAAGGTGTGCTGTCCCCCACCCCAGCAGTGCTGTCCCCCACCTCAGCAGTGCTGCCCCCCACCCAAAGTGTGCTGTCCTCCACCCCAGCAGTGCTGTCCCCCACCCAAAGTGTGCTGCCCCCCACCTCAGCAGTGCTGCCCCCCACCTCAGCAGTGCTGCCCCCCACCCAAGGTGTGCTGCCCCCCACCTTGTCAGCAGACCAAGCAGACTTGCCAGCCTCCACCCAAGTGCCAGCCAAAGTGACCACCACCAGCAGTGGGAGAAGTCCAAGCACAAGTAAGCCTGGACATGTGACTAGAGGCTAAGCCCCCAGGGAAAACAGAGAGCAAGAAGCCAACCCCTCCCTCTGACAGCCAGATGACAGCCACACTCACCTCCAGCCACACTCAGGGAAACGTAACACCAGATGGCGGCTTCCTCAATCTCTACCGCTTATTAATTAGCAGCTGTAATTTCCATCCTAGACAAAGATCTGGTTCTAAAATGTCTAGTCATCTCTGCTGACATGTATCTACATCGCCCTGTCGGCTTTTTAGAAACCTGGGCAACAAGCCTGTACACCCTTCCCTATCACCCTTCATTTCTGCTCCTGTTTTCCAAACAATTAAATGTAATTCCTCTGGCACTAATGTCTGTTATTTTGCTGTTAGACAATTTTTTTTACAATTTTTACTTATCTATCTATCTATGGGGGGGGGATGAGAGAGAGAGAGAGAAACATTGATTTCTTGTTTCACTTATTCATGCATTCATTACTTGATTCTTGTATGTGCCTTGACCAGGAATCGAACTCACAAACTTGGCATAGTGGAACAATGTTCTAACCAACTATCTTCCCAGTACAGTTTTACAGGTTTACATTTCTGCAAATTTGTATTTTGCTCCTCCACCCAGAGCCCCAAGAGAGCGGAGCATCTGGGTGCAGCAAGAGAAGGTGGGGCGAGGTGCCCTTCTGAACTGCAGACACTCACAATGTCCTGCCCAGGGAAGGAGAGGTGGGGACACAGAGACACATCCCTCATACACAGAAAGTGTATATGCCACATGAAACCAGGGTGGAGGGTGGTAATGACAATGTCTGCAGGGAAAACACAGCCTCCTCTTCTGCCAGGGAGAGTAGGGGAGCTCCCAGCCAAGAGCTACATAGTAGAGGGGAAAAAACGGAAGCAAATAACTTCTAACTCAGATCACACTTCAAGGGCTTATGCATCAAAAGAAATTGAGGATAGGAGTTTTAAAATTCATCCATAAGTAAAAGAAAGGACCAAAATTTTTTCAAGTTAACCAAATGTATAATTAGAAGACAGTCTATGCAAACATCATATAACCAACACACATGTGCATCATCAATATGATAAAAATTACAGCTTCCAGTTTTCTTCAGTTGGGGATTCTCCTGGGCTATTTTTTCTCTCACCATCTTCCTATTTTTAATCCCCTACATTCATGGAAGATTGAAGTAACCAGAAAATTTGAACCCATAGGTAATCCAACCTTCTTGTTTCTATTGCTTCTATTACTCCCCGCAATTCACCCACATCTCTCTCCACCAAACTTTCCTCTTACGAAATAGTTCACAGATTAGGGTAATTGAACCTCTTTTCCTACACCTGTCTCCCTTTTCATGCCTCTGGGCTCCAGGGGAGTCACTAAGAATTAGCAGAAGTACCCAAAAGGAGCCTGCAGGGAAAATAACATAAATTAAAGGTCTGGATTATTCCCCACATACATTACAGACCTTGGAGAATGCAAAGTTAGCTAAAGACTGCAGCTTTTTAGCATTGCTTCCCTGGAAGGCTGGGTTCTTCTTCCTCCATTAGACCTTTAATACCTTTCAGCTATGCTCTGTCCATCCATCCATCCATCCATCCATCCATCCATCCATCTGTTCATCACCAATCCATCTGCCCTATCCATCCACCTAACAGGACACCCTTAGAAAGCACCTCCCACTCCCATTTGCTCAGAATGTGATGGGTGCTATGGAAACACAGAAACACATTACAGGGCTCAGGGCCTTTTGGTTTATCCATGTTTAGAAAAAGACTGAACTCAGACCCCGGGGTAACAGTTGGACAAGGTGGCGTCTAATTAAGAGATGACTGGGCAGATTGGATATTTCATTCTGGCCGTCTGAGTTCAGAGGAGACAGAGGGAGAACAATAGGGACTACTGAGAGGAGGAGGAAGAACTTGGCCATCACTATTATCACAGCACCAACCACAGAGTTCTCAGAAATGTCTATTCAGTGAGGAATGCTTGGAGAGCTGAGAGTTAGAGTGGAATTACAAGGGGATTTGGCGAGGCAGGGTGGAGTGCTTTACACAACTGGGCATAGCAGGAGCCAATGCTGTGAGTGCCAGGCACGCAAAGGGGGGCCAGGCATCCAGTGTCTGAGCCCTAGTCCATGGTGGTTAGAGAGTGTGGCTTCTGCAGTCACCTACACCAGCTGGACACCACAAAGGATGGCTCCAGTCTTATGATATGTCTCACGAACATTTCCGCCAGAGTATTACATCAACAGAAACTCGAGGATGGCTTATAAAAGTCACTAAAAAGTTATGTAAACCTTAACCAAACTCCCTGAAAATGATAAGTTTTAAACTTTCCCACCTTCCGAAAGCTCATTCAGCAGCAACTCCAAATGTCTTCACTCATTATCCCCCACCTCCCACACATTGTCTTTCCTTTCTCTTTTGGCTTCCCATTCCTTCCCTTAACCTCCCTCACTGGGCAGCTTGAGGTAAGATTGGACTTTGCATTTCTGGGCTTCGTTTAGTGTTCTCCTCTACCAGTGACCATAATTAGCATATGCATAAATAAGCCGATTTTTCTCTTATGCCCATTATGCTGGGTTTGGATCCCAGAACCACCTGTCTTTTGTTATGTGACCTAAAATGAATTACATAACTTTTCTAGGTCTCACTTTTCTCATCTGCATCATGGGGTTAAAGAGAAGGGGAACATTTCAGTGAGACATATAAATAAATAGTAAGCATAGCATGACCCATAGTTCTGAGTGGATGTTCACAGCGAGACACAAGATTTGGGCATAATTACCCCATTAGTGATCGCCCTTACTTTTCTTCCAGGACCTCATCTTTCTTTAACAGCTGACCACAAAGGGTCCTTCTCTCCAGGCAGTCCTGACAGCTTTGGCCACAGGGATTCTCCTCTGTCAGTTCACACAGTCAGCCATGTCTTTTTGAGGCAGACCTTGCTTCCTGGAGGCAATAACCAAGGCTGACAAGCTGAGAAAGCATTCACAGGGCAGAGACCTGATTAACCCAGGGTATGCGAGGCTTTTCCACACATTGACACTGCCCTGTTGAAGTAGGTATTACTATTCCCATTAGAATTGTGGACTGAAGTTCCTGGGAAACTCCTTACTTGCTCACAGTAATAACAGCTTGCAGATGGCAGAGCCAAGATTCACAGTTGGGACCCTCTGGCTCGCTGGTCTTTATTCTTTGCAACATGGCACTGAGCATGTTAGACACTGAAAGAACAAAGCCTGGATCCTGACTTTCAAGAACTTGCAATCCACCAACTCATTAAGAAGGCAAGACCAGCATGTTCTCATACTCACACTTGTTTGTACAGGGATGCACACTCGTGCATGTTCACACACTTGCATTAGTCACACTCACAAGGTTGTTATTCAAGGTAAATTCTACAGCTTTGGAGACTGGCACTGAGCATGAGAGCAGAGGCCCCTGCTATGACAGGCATTGGTCCTCACCTTTCTGATGGCGTGGAAGACTGAGCTGGGCATCCAGGGGGTGTCAGGACTACTGGTGGGCAGGGGAGCTGATGTAATGGCTATTTGCCATCTGTTACTGAAGTAGTTTTAACATTTTAACCATGGATTCAGTAACACCTGTGTATAATTGTATGTACCTGCTGAATACCAGCCTTATGCACACTCTCTCTTGCACACTGACACATGCTTCCACACTCACATTCATATTCCCCAACATATACATTCACAAGCTCTCACATGGCATCACAACTCACCACATACCACACATAATTGCATGCTGTCAATCACACTACAATACACGTCACACATACATAGACACCTGAACACATAAATACTGACAGTCATTGTCACTCATATGCATGGTTCCCAGGCAGAGTCTAGCCTCTGTTCTCCTGTCCAGTGGTTTGTCTTCTCACTTTATTCCAGGCCTCTGGTGCATTCTCATCAGCCTTGATCACATGCCCATGAAGCAGAGACCCCAGGATGAAGGGTGTGGTGCTTGGGGCTGGGAAGGAAGAGTGCCTTCCTCAGAGAAGAACAGAGCTACATATTCTGAATACAGAGAGTCCCAGGAAAGGGTATGTGCAAGAAAAAGAACACCCATCCAACTTGGAGCCTGACAGACCTGGGTTCAATCCCTCCCTCCTACATTTCATTGAGTAATCTTGGCCAATTTACTTGACTGTTCTAAGCTGTGAAATGAGAATAACTCAAACTTCAAGGTCTGAATTAGAGACTCAAGCAGACAGGCAGTGGTGGTCTGTCCGTCTCTCGTTGCCTCCTCCACAAGCCCCCTGGGAAAGTGAGGGCACCTCAGTTGCTGGGGGCTGGACACACGCCCTGCTCTGCCTCAAGGTGGTACCCAGCTGGTGATAGCTTTCAGCAGGGATGCTCCAGCTCTAGCTGCCAGAGAAGCCCGGTTTGGTGGCTCTGCCATCCCAGCATGTTTGTACATGTGGTGTGGCTGCCTGGCGTTCCTCGGGGAACCGCAGACAGACGCCCAACACTGAGACTCAGCAAGCTTGGCCCATGGCCACGTCTGCTGAAACTCCTCCCGAGTCACTGTGGTGCCACCCATGACCATGTCAGCGCTGTTGTCTGGGGGTTCTGTAAGGGCAGACAAGACATTGTTGATGACTCCTGGCTCCTAGGATTTATTTTAGTCTCCTGTCCTCTGGAATTTTCACACTTGCTCTTAGGTATTACACTGTGGCTGCACCCATCTCACTCCTCAATAAAATAAAAAGGAAACTTCCCCCCATCTTCAGCTCTCTCTGTACAGCCTTCGGATGGAGTGCCCTCGGTCCCCCAGGCTAAGGGAACTAGGAGGTCGCCTTCAATGGGTTTTAGAAGGGATTCTAGCCACAAATAAAGAGCTCTGGGCAGAGAGGCATGGGACCCAAGTTTTTGTCTGGGTTCTTCCCTGGCCCCTATGTGCTCCGAAGCCAGTCATTTCCTTTCCCTGGGCCCTGGCTTCCTCACCGCGCACGTGACAATGTGGAGCCTGCTAGGCTCTTTCTCAGCTTCCTTCCCATTCTGACTCAGTATGAGGTGACTCACTGTAATCTCAATTTAATCTCTTCTTCTCCTAACTAGTTACTGTCATGAAAAACCATTAAGGTAATAAGGCTGGAACAGGGTCACCCAGGGACCAGACATTTTGTATGGCTTTCTTGAAAGACTCAGAGCAAGCTTCACTAAAACATACATCTATATTTTAATATTCTTCAGTCTTAGGACTAACTTGCTTCTCTACTTCCCTGCACAGATCCAAAGCACACACATAGTCTATGGCTAGTTTTAAATTTATACACACACACACACACACACACACATTTGTGTATGTATATATATATATGTATGTATGTATTTATAATTGTCTATACCAATGATGGGCAATCTTTTGAGCTTGGTGTGTCAAAATTTGCCAAAAAACCAAGCATAACTCAGATGGTGTGTCACTTCGAGAAAAACGGCCTAACCAGAAGTCCCAGAACTAGATGCTTTGTGCCAGAGTTCTGCTGTTTTGGCCTATAGACCTCCGGCACAGAGTGTCTACACTACAGCAAATGTTTTATCCTTGGCTAGCACCTGGCTGTGCAGTAGCCAAGGATGAAACGTCCTTCTCGGCATGCAGCCCCATACTTCTCTGGTATGCAGCCGCATGCAGCCACGTGTCATCAAAAATGGCTACGTGTGTCAGTGCTGACACACGTGTCATATGTTCACCATCACGGGTCTATACACACATATATATTTAAGGGTAGTGAATTACAATTATAAATAAAGCACTACAATTAGGTTTTAACAGTTTTCCTCTATAATATTTATTACTATCATAAAAAATAAAAAAATCTTATTTTGTAAAATGAGAATAATAAGACCCAAGTAGGGCCTGACCAGGCTGTGGCACAGTAGATAGAGCGTTGGTCTGGGATGCAGATAACCCAGGTTCGAAACCCCGAGGTTACCGGCTTGAGTATGGGCTCCTCTGGTTTGAGCAAGGCTCACCAGCTTGAGCCCAAGGTCGCTGGCTTGAACAAAGGGTCACTTGTTCTGTTGTAGCCCCTGGGTCAAGGCACATGTAAGAAAGCAATCAATGAACAACTAAGGTGCTGCAACAAAGAATTGATGCTTCCTATTTCCTCCCTTCCTATCTGTCCCTCTCTCTGTCTCTCTCTCTCTCTCTCTTACACACACACACACACACACACACACACAAAGAAAAAAAAGAAAAGACCCAAGGAGATAACAAACTTTACCCAAGACCATACAGCTATTTGCTGGTAAGTTGAGATTTAAATATAGGTCTGTCTTTCACACAAGCCCAGCTTTTTAACTAATTTTACTCTTTTCCCATGGTTAGGCTGGGCCAGCAGGGGTGGAGCTGTTCTCATCTGCTTTGCATATAGTACTCAGTAGAAGAGAACTCTGGGTGATGTCCAGTGGAATGCTTAGACACTACTTCTGGCCGCCATGGAACCGCCCAGGATCTCTTTTCCTTGCTCATGTGGCCTAGAAGAAATAAAAACTAAATGGCAAGACAAATATGCATGGAGCTAGATAGAGCGTCTTTGTGGGGAGAGGGTGACAAATTAGCCTGTAGTTTTTAAGACTGATTGACAGCAGTCAGCCAGTTTCCATTCAAGTTTTCATGGAATGTCCTTATTCCATTTTCTACTTGAGACTGGGTCAGGATGGTGGCCTGTGTGTGCCTTGGCCCCTTGTAGACCAAGTGTGTATATGTGTGTGCATGTGTGTACATGCATGCACATATGCTAATCTCTTTGTGGATAGTCATGAAAGTTTTTCCAGCTATCATAATAAAGTTTCCTGCTGGCCTCTCATCATGCCTTGTATCATTACTGGGTCCCCTGGGAAGAGAGATAAAATCAGAATCTTGATCTAAAGAGGCTCATTTGGACACTCATAAGAACAGACTGGGGTAGTGAATAGTGTTGGCTTTGCTATCCCAAAGGGCTGGTAACCACTGGGTACAGGACAGGTGGCATGAAAAGAGGAAAAGTAGAAGAAAGAGGATCAGACAGCAGGGACCAGTGACCTTGTAAAGAGGGGAGCAAGGCCAGGCATGTGCTCAGGACACTTGCGGGTGCCAACAAAACAGCACACATGGCTCATATTGGGGCTGATGACAAGTCCCTTCTTCTTCCAGATTGGACCAAGAGGAATTGTCTTCCCAGGGTTCAGAGCCAGATTTTTGTGGAAGACTGGAAGCTGAGTGGTAACTGAAGCTACCTCTGTAAGAAATATCCACCAGCTTCCTGACTAGGTGGTGGCGCAGTGGATAGAGCGTCGAACTGGGACGTGGAAGACTCAGGTTTGAGACCCCAAGATTGCCAGCTTGAGCACGGGCCCATCTGGCTTGAGCAAAAGCTCACCAGCTTGGACCCAGGGTTGCTGGCTCCAGCAAGGGGTTGCTTGGTCTGCTGAAGGCCCGCGGTCAAGGCACATGTGAGAAAACAATCAATGAACAACTAAGGTGTTGCAATGGCAACGAAAAACTAATGATTGATGCTTTTTACCTCTCTCCGTTCCTGTCTGTCTGTCGCTATCTATCCCTCTCTCTGACTCTCTCTCTGTCCCTATTAAAAAAAAAAAAAGAAAATAAAGAAATCTTCACCAGCTGAAATTAGAGATGGTCTTTTGAGGTCACCAGTGGGAACAGGCCCCAAGACAGAATGCATGGCCTTTCAGCCCAGTTCTTACTCTTTGAGATGCACCTTCCACCTGGAGATCTCTTCCTAATGGTGACTTCCAATTTTTAAGGCCTTGTGTCAGGACTAAAATAAAGCCAGAACAGCCTTTAAACAGAACTGTGCTAAAAGCTCAGTTGCACCCAAAGGAGAATGGATCCAGAGGGGGCTATGTGACCAGATCATCCAGTCTGCAAGCTGGTTTACTCTGTCTCAGCACAGGTTCCACTACAAGGGTTATTTCTGGCCACTCCTCCTCTGTCTTCTTGCACACAGGTCTGTATCCTCACAATCTGGGGGAACACTCCAGCATCTGTAGGCTTTCCACAAGCTAGGTTTGTGCTTCATAACTTCTCCCCTGATCTTTTTATAACAGTAGTTTGTTAGAGTAGTGATTCTTAAAGAGACAAGAGGGTAAGAGTCTAACTACAGGGGTTCAGGAGCCTTTTGTGAACCCCCCAGGGGATATTTAAATGTCCTGTGGCTTCCCTAGTATGCAGTACTCAGCTGGCCTGAAGTTTATCATCTGGTCACTTGTCTTTTTGGTCACTGCCTGTTTGTTCACCAAATATTGGGCTTGCCATGGATAGGCTCTCCCTAAGTGTATGCTGTATTGCTAAAGGTCCTGCATGTTTAGATGACTATTGGACTTGCGGAAGTGGTCTTCCACTCAGTTAGGGCAGTGTCCAGCTGAGGCCTGCTGCCTGCAGACACCATTTGTTGCTCAGCAACCCCTCATCCTGCAGTCCACTGACTCCCAGAAAGAACCGCATCATGTGGCCTGTGCATCAGCTCTGCCTGTCCATGTGCCCTGTGCTTGGAGGATGATGCAGAAGCAGCTGACCCCACCCTCTGGAGCTTGTGTGGTCCTGCCTGAGAAACCATTGGAATAAGAAGGGTACCAGCTGAGGTCCTTAGTTTCTCTGCCTGAAAAGTCAGGTGAGAAAATTACCAGGGTCTCCTTGCCATCTGTGGGTGTGTACCAGCCTCAGACCAGCCTCAGAGGAAGGAACTATGCTACTATTGAAAACTGCTGTGCTGGCTCGGAAGGTCCAACAGATGGCACTCTGTGGTGACTACCTAGGGGCTGATGCCTGTTGTAGTTTGGCTCAAGGTCTGGTGGCCAGAGTAAGGAAAGAGTTGGCTTATTTAGCTTCCCAGCCGCAGACAGAAAGTCATTTGTAGGAAAATATCAATTGCCTGCATGCAGATAGTCCTTGCATGTACTTTGTAGGCCACCACTGCCTTCTCCATTTCCCTTCCTTTCCCTTCTCCATCTACGTCCCACCTCTGGGTGCAGGCGTGCACACATCCACGCATGTGCACACACGGGCACATAGACACACACTTGAGTCACTGTCTTGGCTACCAGTTAGTATACCCTCTACTAAAGTTTTTCTTCCTCTTTGGCCAGAGTCAAGTAGAACTAAGAGTGGAATCTCCTTGGGAGATAAAAGTCAGGATGGGCTAAGTCATGCTTCAGGAACCAATGAGTCCCAAATTTCAGTGGCTTAAAACAACAAAGGATTATTTCCCACTCACCTTACCTACCCACTAAGGCTCAGCAGCCATCTTGCTATACATTAACTTAACTTCAGAATGCTGCTGGCAGTACAGCCCAATCTGGAACACAGCCTGTGCCATGACAGAGAGGAAAGAGAGTATGCTGAACTGTGGCTCCTCAAGTTTACACTTTATGGGGGAAGCAGGCCACATCCAGGGCTGACATCACCAAGGGGGTAGGAAAGGGTACCCCCCGGGGAGAGGGACTCAGGCAGCAAAGCATTTATGAATGTAGCACAATCCACCTCACTCACATCAGAGATTCTTAAATATCTACCTTTATAATTATTGATCCCAATGTTGTCTTCATTTGAACTGTGAGTTTCATCTTAGAAAACCCAACCAACCTTTATCAAGTTCTCCTATATGCAAAGAAATACTAAGACCCTTAGTAGGAGTAGAATCACAATCCAGCAAAGGAGAAAAGTACAAGCTACAAAGAAAGCATCAGGAAGGCCTGTTTAACCAGAGCCAAGAGCAAGGGAGGAAATGCACGAGGAAGGGGGACCCCAGTAATGTGGAGGAAACTGAGCTCTGCTTCAGCAGAGGATACGTGTGCCCCTCACAGCCACTCATGCGTATACGCTGCACTGGCCACATACTTGCTTTGTCTGCACTTGCATTCATTGCATGTCTGTGATGGACGAGGTATATACTGCTACATATAGGAGTCAAAAGAAAGCAGGGAATGTCCTGCCCTCAAGGAGTTCACAGTTAACAGGAAGACAGACAGTGGATATTCTATCTCAAATCAGTAAAGTCAGTTTTAGGACAGGGGTTTCCTGAGCAAACACAGACCCTGAATGTTGCCTGGGTAACACAGAATGGAGGTTGTTCAGGGAAGAAATGAACTAGTTTCTGAAGTTCTAAGATTATTCAGGTGCATATGAGGGACAGGTCACCCTAGTCAGAGGGAGTAGTTTGTTGGCATAGAAGAATGAGAAAATTAGCAAATTATTTAAAGAAAAGACAACTGTGAATAGTTCATCACAGCTATAGCTGGAGCAGTAGAGGAGGGTAGACTGACTGGAAAGAGACACTAGAAGCCTTCTCAGAAAGGGCAGAGTGTGGAGGACCTTTTAAACACTGTCCGCAACCATGGACTTGACCTGGAGACCTGTGGATGGAGAATCACTGAAGTGTTTGGCCGTGGAGTGGCTTGGTTGCTATGGATATGAGGTATTGTCTTGCCCCTTCCTGTTCCATCCAGTTTAGTTGGATGGCTGTGGCACAGTGATGTGTTTGTATATTAGTCTGTTGAGCAGGTACAAAGCCAATCATACCACAGAGTAGAAGCACTGAGCTCTGTGAGCCCTGGTCCAACCTGGAGGTCTCAGTCATCAAAGGGCATTAAATAAGGCTGGGTCTGGAAGCCCTTGCCTGGTGCCTTTTGCAGGCACTTCCCAAAGGAAGGTCTCTCTGGTCAGAGCACAAGGCATTGCCTGGAAAAACTGGCCCAGCTTGTGGTATCTGCTAATTTGTCTGTCCAACACAAAGGTCCTTTCTCTGACCTAAGGAACAGATGAGCCCCAGCTCACCATCCCCAGGGTCCAAAGCACAGTGAAAAACCAGGCTTCTCAGTGGGCAGTGCCAAAAATAAAAATGTCCTCTTAACCTAACCATCTTCTTCCAGGAAGAGAGCTCCTTTTCCACATTACTGCATCTGTCTGGCCTTTGCTTGAGGTTACATCTACTGAGCTCAATTAACAAGGAATGGAGATCACAGAGCACTGCTAGGAGAAGAAAGAAGGAAAATTAAGAAATAGTTGTTCAGCTCATAGTATACTCCTTTTAGGAGCTCCTACTGTATCTTTGGTTTTATACCATTAGTTTCATGGTATAAAACTCAAATGGGTTTTCTTTGCTATATTAACCAGGCTCTGCTTTCCAAAATTATCCTCAGCACCCAGTTAACTAGTCAGCCAAACAGTAAGTCATTGGTCAATCACTCAACCAATTAGTTAGTGAGTTGTTAAAAAATCTAGCCATTCAGACAGCTGGTTTGTCAGCCCAATTGTAATTTATACACTCACTCACTCACTCCTTCCTTTTTTCACTCACTCTCTGACTCACTCACTCAACAGCATCTTTTAGTAATTGTATCACCTACTCACTGACTAGCTAATTTATCAGGTGGACAAACACCAGTTTTTACTTGTGTGTAATTTCTTTTCTGAATATCCATTCTGCTCTTAGGAGTCTAGAGTTTGGCTAGGTGCAAAGACACACACACACACACACACACACACACACACAGTTAGGTACCAGGGCTGCCTACAGGTAATGGTTGATGTCAGCATAGATCTTCACCTTTGAGACATATAAACACAATACACATAGTTGGGATTAACAGGAAGAGCTACTTAGAGAAGGCAAGTATCAACCTGAACTTGAAAAGATGGACTAACTCAGATAACATCTTGGTACTTCATTGGTTCTGATTATAAACCCAAAATCTCTAACAGAGGTTTACCATTCAATTCAACTTATTTATTTATAAATCATTAACTCATTCATTTGCATTCATCTGTTCATGTTGATTGAGTGGATGCAATATGTGTTTGGCTAGTATGAAGTGGTAGATGATAAACACATGATTATATGACAAAGGTGAAACACTTCTTACCATCATGGAACTTACATTTAATGCTAAAATAAATAAATAAACAAATATTTTATAATTTATATATATATAAAGTAAAAATTATGTTAAAAGTACTTCAAGTAGGTAGAAATTAAAAGCTATAAGTGGTCTGCAGAAGAGGAAAATCTGTTGGGAAGGACCAAGGAAAGATCATGGAGAAAGTAATAGTTAAAATGGTCCCTAAAGATTACATTGAATATCACTGGGAAATTTGGGAGTAGAGTTCTATCACAGATGGAATAATTTAAGGCAAGAAAGCATGAGGTGAGTTTTGAAAACAACAATGCCCTTAATAGCTATAGTATTAAGGAAAGGTGGAAGCTAAAATGGGAATTATAGGTAGTGTCAGCTTGTGTAGGATTTTTAAACAGGTCATACCTTCTCTTCTTCTTCAAGTGCTTCATAATTATTCTCACTCATAAATTCTAGCACATCACTCCCTGCTTTAGGCTAAACCAAAGAGGAGGACTATCTGCACACTTGTGGGCACTTAGTCTTCCCATAGCAGATGCCTCTAATCAATTACAGCCCTCTTTCTGGTTGAGACTGAACTCAACCTCAATGCTCTCAATTCACTATTAATCCCACTTGGACTAACACAGCTGCGTTCCCAAACTTAATCCTACATATACAGAATGTTAGCACTCGATGGGACCTTAAAGAAAGTTTTAGCCATTCTTCTCATCCTGGAGAACAGGAAAATTATGGTCCAGAAAAGTGAAGGAATGTGTTCAAGATCTGACAGCCAATGAGGGCTGAGTGTCAGGTGAGCTATTTCTTTACTCCCCTGACTCCTTCCCTAGGTCTCTAACTATACTTTTTATGTTGAAGAGAGGGTGACTGACCGTGTTTCAGCACTACTTGACTTTCAAGAGGCTGACCTTGGCCATCTTCCCAGAGAGGGACTCTTTGCCCCATTCACTCCTTCTCCTTCCATAGACAGTTTTCAATTTCCACAGGTGACAATCTATGTGTGTTCTATTGGGACTAGCCTCTCACTGGGTTCAGGACTTTATTTCCTTCTTTTAAAACTCCTAGGACTGTTGAGGGTCTTCTGAAACCTATCACACAGGGATGAGGGGTTCAGGAAGGAGATAAATTTATCACATATTTCTGGAGACTCATCATCTTTCTCCTCTCTCCATGGGACTTCCTTTAATACCATCATACAGAATACCTAGCATTAGTATCTGAGCATCTTACTTGCAAACAGATAAATTAGAGGGTGAAGTGATTCATGTTGCAAATAGATTTTCCACATTAAGAAAAGGCCATAAGATCCCTTTAATGTAGCATCCTTTGAAGTGCTTGTTTATAGATAAAGTAATTGGTAAAGGGAGAAACTCTAAACTGAAGTGTTCTAAGCCACAGCTGCTGATTAAGCATCAAATCAGAAATCAGATAAAGCAAATCTGACATGATTACAATTTTCAGAATGAGATGTGATTTTTCCAGTTAAAATTTTTTTATTTTACTGGATAAGCAGCTAAGTTATGGGAATATTGGCAGCCACAAATCTCCATGGTTCTCTCTGCCACGCACAGTCCTCCCATCCTAAAAGCCTCTCATAAGTAACCCAGAGCTCTCCTTTTATTGTCTTTTCTTGTTTCTTTCTTGGAAATATCATAATAAATATGTCTCCTGTGTCTCTAGATGGAGCCATCAATAATTATTTTTTCCCCAAAACCGAGACAAATTGCCCTTGTGGGAATATGTCTAGAGGAAGAGATAGATGATCCTTCCCATTGTCTCTGGCAGGGTCCCCTCCCAGTGTCATGTCTCTGTTACCCAGTCACCTTGTTGTTTGTTTTCAGGGTGGAGCTGGGGTTTCTCAAGCTTTGATTCACCCTCAGAAATTAGTCTTGCCTGTTCTCTCCCCTCCCTGATGGAGTCACAGGCACACACCTGCTCTCAGGTGTCTGCTCCCGAGAGAAGGAAGATGCAGAGCCTGGCCCCCTGCTTTCAATAAAGAACATGATTCTTTGAGATGACAGAACAGATACCCAACTCAAGATGGCCAGATGACAGTCCAGAGGCTAGGCTGGGCAGTAGGGGTGAGAGCGAGGACTACAGAGTCACCATTCTACTTGGCTTCTCAGGGCTTGCCATACCTGCAGGAGTTGTTTACATGTGGTGATTGATTCCAGGAGTGCTGGAAGGTCTCCCCCTTCTTCCTCCTCTGAAAGAATAGTCCACCCTGTCTGGAAATCAGTCATTACAGAGTTAAGAGACTGGATCAGTCTTCTCTTCTGGATTCTGGACCCAGCTACCATCAGAGTCAGGTTTCTCACCCACAAAGTTTATAATACAATTAGTTTACTTCATGGAGTATTGTGAAAACTGTATATGGAGGTGCTTTATGAGGTTGAATGACTAATAAAAATGCACCTGTGCCTGGCACTGTAAGGACCAGGGATCAGTTTGGGTCTCTTAGAGAAGGGAGGGAAGACAGGCTTTGTGGGAATGTGAGTGCCTAAGTGCCAGGGAGGAAAGAAGCAGGGAGACTGATGCAAGAGGTGGAAACCACCAGAACCAACTCCCTAATTATTTTTTAGGCATTAACTTGTAGTCACATCATTTTAATTGTTCATTGATTGCTTCTCATATGTGCTCTGACTGGGGGGCTCAAGCTGAGCCAATGACCCCTTGCTCAAGCCAGCAACCTTGAGCGCAAGCCAGTGACCCCCGGCTTCAAGCCAGCAACTTCTGGGCTAAAACTAGTGACAGTGAGATCATTTCAATAAGCCCACCCTCAAGCCAGCGACCTAGGGGTTTAGAACCTAAGACCTCAGCATCCCAGGTGAGTGCTTTATTCACTGTACCACCACTGGTCAGGTACAACTCCCTAATTTTTTCATTAACATAACCTCTTCTAAGAAGCAGCCTGGTGGTTCAATCACTTCAGCTGACTGAAAATAGCTGTGAAGTCAGAAGACCTGTGATCCAACCCTGGCTTTGACAGTAACTTCTTCTGACCTTGAGCAAAACATGTTCCCATTCTAACTCTCCGTTTCCCCCTCTATAAAAGGTGGATAATGTGGCCAACAGAAAAGTTGGGTGCCGGGGTTTTGAAAAGTTGAATGTGTTGGATGCACACAAGCTTGATAGTGTCTTAGATATCTATGACCTAGAGGACACAACTCCTTCGAGGCCAGCCATGTTTATGTCTCTATCCTGGCCACCCCTGGAGTGGTATCCTCTTAGATGATAGTTGTGTTATAAGCCAAGTTTAATCACTAGCTAGAATTCTCAAACAAAAAAAGGAGTTGTTTACTGATCAAGTAAGAGGCCAATGAGCAGAGTGGGAAAAATAAAGACTAAAGTGCATTCCAGAGAAGCTATGCAGTGACTGAGATGAGGAAATGGCCCATCTATCCACTCGCACACAGCACACCTACACTTATGCCTTCTAGGGGCCAGGCACGTGAGACTCTGTCTTGCTGCGTATTTCCCTTTTGAGGGAGCCTCCCTCAGGATGAACACAGTAATGTGGGAGTGCGGAAGTGAGGAGCACAGGTGGAGAAGGTGTTCATCTCCAAGACAAAATGCAGAGCCTGGAATCTGGAACCATTCTTAAAGGCGATAGGCTTGAGAGGAGGTGGAGGAGGAGGAGGCATGGCCTGGAGGAGGAATTAAGGGTTAACTTTTATGTGAGGTTCACCTTGAAAAATGAGCAATATCCGGTCTATATGTGACAGAAAGTTCAGGCAAGATTATTAACCATGGTCTCCACCCAGTGACAGTCACCTGCCCACCAAGGAGACGCCAGCCACGTTGATATAGTGGAAACAAGCTTTGGGACAGGGCCCCCACCCAATTTTGCCACTATTAATTACATGTTGTTGAGCGGTTAACTTTCCGTGGTCTACTTTTTTAAAGTGTAAAATCTGTTTTAAACTACCTCCCACAGACCTGCCTTTCTCCATCCCAGGGGCTAGGAGGCCAACTAGAGGACCAGAGTTCTTTCCTCCCATCTGAACACAGTTGCTATATTTTTCAGATAAAAATATGATCTTCCCAATTACATTTGAATTTTGAATAAACAACAAGTAATTTTGCAGTATATCTCATGCAATATTTGGGACATATATCTTTTTTCTTTATTATTTCCTTCCTTCTTCTTCCTCTAGGTTTTACTTGCTGTTCTTTTTCTAGTTCTTTAAGTTGCAGGATTAAGGTTTTTTTTTTTGAGCTTTTTCTAGCTTCTTAAGGTATGCCTTTAATGCTATGAACTTCCTTCTCAGGACTGCTTTTGCTGTGTTCCACAGATTTTGAGTTGTATGCTCATTTTCATTTGTTTTATTTTCTTCCTTGATCTCATTGTTGACCCATTTGTTGTTTAATAGCATGCTGTTTAGTTTCCAAGTGTTTGAGTGTTTTTCAGTTTTCTTATTGTAGTTGATTTCTAGTTTCTTGCCATTGTGGTCAGAGAAGATGCTTGATACGGTTTCAATCTTCTTAAATTTGTTCAGACTCATTTTATGCCCTAATATGTGGTCTATCCTAGAGAATGTACCATGAGCACTTGAAAAAAATGTATATTCTGCTGCTTTAGGGTGGAAGGTTATGAAGATATACATTAAATTCAGTTGATCTAGTGTGTCCCTTAATTCTGTTGTTTCTTTGTTAATTTTCTTTCTTGAGGATCTATCCATTGATGTTAGTGGGGTATTGAAATCCCCTACTATTATAGTATTGCTGTTGATCTCTCCCTTTATGTCCATCAAAATCTGCTTTATATATTTATGTGCTCCTATATTGGGTGCATAGATATTTATAATGGTTATATCTTCCTCTTGGATTGCTCCCTTTATCATAATGTAGTGACCTTCTTTATCCCTTACTATAGTCTTTGTTTTAAAGTCTATTTTTTCAGATATAAGTATTGCTACCCCAGCTTTTATTTCATTTCCATTTGCATGAAATATTTTTTTCCATACTTTTACTTTCACTCTATGTGTATCTTTTGTTTTGAGGTGCATCTCCTGTAGACAGCATATGTATGGGTTCTGTTTTTTATCCATTCAGTGACCCTATGTCTTTTGATTGGATCATTTAATCCATTTACATTTAAGGTTATTATTGATCTGTAGTTGTCTATTACAATTTTATTCTTTAAAGTTATATTCCTCTTTTACTATATTCTTTTCCTCCTTTGTTCTGTTTACAACAGGCCCTTAAAATTTCTTGCAGCATTGGTTTGGTTGTGATGAATTCCTTGAGTATTTTTGTATCTGGGAAGCATTTTATTTCTCCTTCAACTTTAAACAATAGCCTTGCTGGATAAAGAAGTCTTGGTTGTAGGCTCTTTTATTGCATTATTTTGAATATTTCTTGCCATTCCCTTCTGGCCTCAAGTGTTTCTGTTGAGAAGTCAGATGTCATCCTTATGGAGCTCCTTTGTAGGTGATAACCTTTTTTTCTCTAGCAGCTTTTAATATTTTCTCTTTATCTCTTAGCTTTAGTATTTTAATTATGATGTGTTTTGGTGTAGATTTCTTTCTGTTTCTCTTTAATGAAATTCTCTATGCTTCTTGAACTTGTGTGATTTTTTCCTTCATCAATTTAGGGAAATTTTCAGCTGTGATTTTATTGAACAAGTTCTCTAAACTTTGTTCTTTCTCTTCTTCTTCAGGAACCCCTATGATGCGGATGTTGTTTATTTTTAAGTTGTCACAGAGCTCTCTTAGAGTTTCCTCAGATTTTTTTCAGTCTCTTTTCTTTTTGCTGCTCTACTTCTGTGCTTTCACTTATTTTGTCCTCTAAGTTGCTGATTTGATCCTCTGCTTCATCCAGCCTGCTTTTAATTCCTTCCAGTGTAGTCTTTATTTCTGATATTGTGTTTGTCATTTTTATTTGGTTCTTCTTTATGATTTCCATGTCCTTTTTGATGGTTTCAGTTTCTTTACTAAAGTGTTCATTAAGTTCATCCATTGTAGCTTTGAGATCTTTAAGCATCCTAAAAGTCATTATTTTATACTTCGTATCTGGTAATTTGATTACTTCTGATTCGTCCAAGACTTTATCAGAGGATTTATCTTGTTGAAGCATATGACTTATGCTTCTCTGCCTACCCATTATTCTCTATGACTTGTAGGCTTCTTCTAGCTATGATCACCATACCTAGTAGAGCTTCTTTGAAGTCTTGATTTGTTTGTTTTCTTCTTAGTTTCTTAACTCAGTGGTAGTTTTGTTTACTGATCTCAGCAGGGGGCTTATTTGAAGTTATATCCAGGAATGTGATGGTGTAACCTGAGACTCTGAAGGCCCTATCTCCATACTTATATATTTTTAAAAACTGTTGTTTATATGAATTTAAATTAAACTGAGTAGTCTGTATTTTATCTGGCAACCTTACTCCAGTGGCAAAATTCCTCCCATCCTCTTTGATCATCAGTAATATCCATAAGTGCCCCAACTCCTGGAGGGCTGGTCAGGGTCACAGCACTATATTGATTGAGCTTAGGGGCACCATTCACATTCTTCTGCTTGTGCTCAAGGAGAAGTCACATAGAATTCTATGCAAAGAGTCCCCACTGAATTGGGAAATTCATAAACACTGTGTAGTGGGACAGGGCTAGGAGCAAGAGAACCTGTGGCTAGACTCTTGACTTACTCCTCTGTTTTAAAACCCTGTGTTCTTTGAATCCTTCACATATGAGCTCAAATCTCACCTCTGCTGCTCACTACCTATAGTATCCTTTCCAGCCTCACTTCTCATCTGCAAAATGGTAACAATGGCATTTGCCTTATAGAAGCTATAAAGATAAAATGAAGTATTGGCATGAGGTGTGAGTTCAGGCCTAGGCACCAGTGAATGCTCAATGAATGGTAGCAAAGATGATGTTCATATTTTTGTCAGAAGTGCTCAAAAGCCATCCTCCCCTCTCTCTCCTCCTTTCTTAATGTTTCTTATAAGTCCTCAGATTTTCCTATTTTCAAAGATTCTGAGTCCTTGAGTTTGAGCAAAGGCCTCATGTGGGTGAAGTCAGCTCTGGTAGATGGGAATCCAGAATGCTGGAATATCTGGTGGGTGTTTTCCATCAAAACAGTCTAGTCTAGTAAAGCAAGTCCCTGGAGGAAGTGCAGGTGGGAGAAGTGGGTGAAGAATTCCCTGGGAGGTGGTGATCAAGGCCACGCCAAGTGCCCGGGGCAGGTTGGGGGCCTTTATAAGGTTGCCAGGAGTGTCTGGCCATGAACCTTGCTCAGCATCCTCTTCTAAGGTCTGGCTTGCAGCTCCGGTAAGTGGGAATGCATATGCTCTCATGAGATCAGCAGGGTCCTTTCCTCCTTGAACTGTCTCAAGCCGCTAAACTAACTAAGCTCCTCTTCTTTCTTGTGTGATAAGAGAATTGACATAGCCTCATGACAACTAAGGAAATGTCACACTAATTGTTACTTAGGAAATTCAGACTCTTTTCTGTACTATTACTAGGTGTGACTAATTTCCTGATTCAAGGTTTTTAACTCCCTGGCCATAGTTTTCTCATTGAGGGGATATATCTAGAGCTGTAGCATTTTGTAGCAATTCTGATCCTTCTTCAAAGCTTTCTCATATCCTTTTGGCACTATCAATTAACTTTTCAAACTTTGCTTTTATAGAATTCATATTTTATATATTATATTTTACACTATGCAGCTCTGTTTCACCTTCATGATTGCCACCAGGGACCTATACTTCACATTTCTAATCACAACTTTAGAAGGTAAAGGATGTTGCCTACAAGAAAACCAGAGAAGCACATCAGAGCTGTGAAGGCCTCAGAGACCTTCCCCATTAGCTGAATAAGGGAGTGGGGTCAGGTTGCCCACAGGTACACCTGGCCAGGGATTGATCAGCATTCTATCTTCTGAATCTAGCTGCCTCTTGGTATAACATCTTCCTAATAAGCCTCTTACCTTCAGGGATGTATTTAGCCTTAAATACTCTAGTTCTCTATGGAGGGCTAGAACCACTATCCCACAGCCAAGTAAAATGCTTTAGCATCTCATAGTGAATCAGGCACAGAGCTAGGTTTAGAACTCAGTCCACTGAGTACCTGGAACAGCATTTCCCAGCCCATCATTTACACACATTTTTCTCTAAGACAGAGACTGCCTCTTCTTCATGCTTATGCATCTTGCCCACACTCATTGCAATACCCAAGGGAACCAGTTGACATTGCTGATCCATCAGCTTGATCTTATAAAATGCCTGGGCTACCTTATAGTCATCAACTCAGCACTCTTGTCATATTTTTTAGTAAGACTTAGAAAGAAACTATATATTCAGTTGTCAGGGCTCCATGGGAAGATGAAGGAAGATAAGAAATCAGAACAACCTAGAAGACGAAAGAAAAAGAGAGAGGAGGATCACAATGGGTGCATGGGAGTCAATACACAATTTGAGGCTATTAATCACTTATCATATTTTTGGCTGGTGGAGAAAACACTCTTCTAGGTGTCAGAAGGAAAAAGAGAAGAAGAAGCCCTTCTCATGGCATCCCCTCCTGGGTTTCTTACAGGCTCATCTGTACCTGCAGCAATGTCTTCCCAGCAACAGCAGCAGCAGCAGCAGCAGCTTCCCCAGAAGGCTCAGCAGCAGCAGGTGAAACAGCCCTGTCAGCCACCGCCTGTCAAATGTCAAGAGACATGTGCATCCAAAACAAAGGATCCATGTGTTCCCCAGGCCAAGAAGCAATGCCCACCCAAGGGCACAGCTGTTCCTGCCCAGCAGAAGTACCCCTTGACTCAGCAAGCCCCCAACAGTAAGCAGAAGTAAGAGTCAACTGCAGTACCAGCTGCTGGCCATCAAGGCTACCAGATGGAGCCTTCCTTCTTCTTGCTTCTCTTCCCCCAGCTCCAGGATTTTCTTTCTCCCACCTCTTCCTGCTCAGGGTCCAGTGAAGCATTATCAGAAGTTCTTATCAAGACCCGCATCACACATCTCACCTTTGCCTCCAAGTCTTCTAAACCCACCCTGAAACTCTCCCAGGTGGACATTAGGAGGCCTCATTCTCTCCAGCCTCCAGCTTGACCACACCTATGGTGTATCCATATCCCAAAGTAAGGAATGTATCTGGGCATCTTCTAGGGCACCACTTTGACTAGTGGGGACACCAGAGGCCAATGCACAGTTTCTGCCTCATTTCCTTCCCCAGCTCCCCCTCCCTCAGCTTCTCCCATGTGTTCTCCCCTAATAAATCTGTGCTCCATGTCATTGTCTGTTTCCTGCCTACAGTCTGTGATCCATTGGTTCAGAGGGGATATTTGGGGAAAATGAATGTGTGAGCACACATGTGCCCAGGAATGCATCCTCATGTGCAGTGTGGTTCTCCAATAACTAATGGCCAGAAGGTTAGATTCTGAAGCATCTTAAGTAAACGAGAGGGAGAGAAAGTTCAGGGATTAGCTGAAATGGGTCTGGGAGACTCAGGTAACTAATTATATTTAGGGAAAGATAAAAGAAGAAAAAGTTTAGGTTCTACTATTAAAAGCATCCAGCCTACCTGACGAATGTGGTTTTTGCCTCTTGGAAGTTGCCATTCTGAAAAAGCACACAAAACAAACTTAAACGACATAAGAGTACTACAAAAAACATCTGCAAATGTGCAAATAAATTTTTTTAATGTAGATATTTTTCTTATGCTTTTAAAAATTTTTATAGAATTTATTGAATTGATTAATGTCAATTAGTTAACACATTTATAAGTTTCAGATTTACAATTCTATAATACATCATCTGTATATTTTATTTTGTGTTCACCACCCAGAGTCAAGTCTCCTTCTGTCACTACTTATTTCTCCTTTATCCTCTTCTACTTGTCCCCAATCTCCTTTCCCTCTAGTAATTTAGTAATTACCATATTGTTGTCTGTGTCTATATGAGATATATATATATATATATATATATATATATATATATATATATATATATATATATATATATATGGTTTTTTGGCTAATCTCCTCACCTTCTTTCATCCAGTCCTCTCATCACCTTCTCCTCTAACAGCTGTCAGACTGTTCATGTTTCCATGCCTCTGTTTTCATTTTGTTCATCAGTTTAAATTGTTAGATTTCACTTATAAGTGAGATTATATGGTATTTGCTTTTCTCTGACTGGCTTATTTCACTTAGCTCCAGGTCCATTCATGCTGTAACAAGAAATAAGATTTCCTTCTTTTTATGGCCAAGTAGTATTCCATTTTGTAAATGTACCACAGCTTTTTTACTCACTCATCTACTGATGGGCACTTGGGTTGTTTCCAGATCTTAGCTATTGTAAATAATGTTGCAATAAACATAGCAGTGCATATATTCTTTTGAACCAGTGTTTCAGGATTCTTAAGATAGTTATAGACCACCTTCTTACATCATACACAAGAATAAACTAAAATGGATTAAAGAATTAAATGTAAGACTCAAAACCAGAAAACTTCTAGCAGAGAGCATAGCCTGTAAAAATCTTAAAAATTTACTATACCTATATATTTTTTCTGATATATCTCCTCAAGCAAGAAAAACAAAAGAAAAAATAAACAGATAGAACTACACCAGAATAAAAAGGTTTTGCACAACAAAAAAAATAAAAAATATCAACAAAATGAAGACAACCCACTGAATGGGTGAACATATTTGCCAATGATAATACATCTGGTAAGGGGTTAATATCAAAATTTATAAAGAACTTATACTACTCAACACCAAAACAAACAAACAATCCAATTAAAATAATGGCAAAGAATATTAATAGATACTTCTCCAAAGAGGACATACAGATGGCCAGTAGACATATGAAAAAATGTTCAATGTCATTAATCATCAAAGAAATGCAAATTAAAACCACAATGCACTACCACCTTACACCTGTCAGAATGGCTATCATCAATAAAACAATGAAAAAAAGGTGTTGACAAGGATGTGAGGAAAAGAGAACCCTTGTGCCCTCTTGGTGGGGATGCAGATTAGTGAAGCCACTGTGAGACACAGTAAGGAGTTTCCTTAAAAAAAATTAAAAATGGAACTGCATTTTGACCCAGCAATTTCACTTCTGGTTAAGCCAAAGGCTAAACTCTTCCTCATAGCCTCTGATTGTTTGATTAAGTTGCTTTCCCTATTATTGTCAGATTTCTTTAATGTTTTAGCTACAGTCCTCTAAACTATCATTTTGTTTCTTTCCTATTCTTTGCTTTGAAATTAGGCAGGGGACCCCTGGAGGTTCTGACTACAAAATTTCCCAAGCAAGCTTCTGAGAGTGTATTTACTCAGGGAGGTTCTGCTAGTTCCATCCTCAACTGTTCAAAAAAATGCCCTGATTGAGATCAGGCAGGTATCTTTCCGGTCTAGTTGCTCACTGAAATCCCGAGTTTCTCTCTGATTTGTCTGATTCTAGTTTCTGTTTAGTTTTTGTCTGATGTTGTTCAAAATGTGACTCTTTTAAGGCCTGAATTAAGTTATTGCATGCAAAAAATTGGAAATGCTGGTTCTAATATTGAACTAAATAAAATAGTTTCATTCCTGTATTGTTGCTATTAAAATTGAAACATGTAAGGAGTGCTCATTTAAATTTAAATAAAATAGAATTTTGGGTCCTAGACTTGCTAATTTAGTTTGTGTTTTATGGAGTCTTGCAATGTTAATTGCTGTGCTTTGCATTTTTTATCTTCAGAGTTGGGAGCCAAGTAGCAACTTTGATATTAGAATTAATCAGATTTATGTGTCATACTCTTGTCTCTATACTGTAATTGTCTTATTTATGTGTAGAACTATACTCAGGTCTCAGGAATTGAGCAAAATTCAGCAGGATCCTGATAAGCCATTTCAGGAATTTGTCTCACAGCTGCTTCAGGCAGTTGAAAGAATAGTGGTGGATACAGAAGCAGGAACAATTTTAATAAAACAGTGAGCATATGAAAATGCTAATTCTACTTGTAAGGTTGCACTTTGGCCTCACCACAAGAAGGGAGATATAGAGGATTACATCAAAATATGTGCTGATATTGGGTCTTCAAACCTGCAAGGTCTGGCAATTGCTGCAGTGCTTTAGGGAAGGCCTCCAGGACAATACTTTGATAAACATGAAAAACAAATGAAGGAAGGGAGGCCAGGGAAATACTTTTGCCAGTGAATCTTGTTTCCAATGTGGGGGTTTAGAATATTTTGCTAAATTTTTCTACTCACTCTGGAAATCGGTCTCAGCCACCCCCTGAGGGGCAACCAGCTCCTAAAGTTTCTGGCCTCTGCCCATGCTGCAGGAAAGGGAAACATTGGATGAATGAATATAAATCTAAGTATACTGCTGGAGAGCAGGTAATTCAGGGAAACAGCAGGGCTATTAAAAATATTACAAATATCCTTTACCATTCAACAGGACAAGAATATTCTATTATCTTAAAAAACAAAAAAGGGAGAGTTAGGCTGAAAGACTCACCCCATAAGAACAATTGTATAAGGTTTATTTTACTCTTAATTTTTGAAAATATCCTCCTCAGGACTTACTGCAGCTAAGAGAAATTTTATACTAGCTGAGTAATGACCTAAGCCTCTCTTGTTGTACCTGGTAATATTAGCTGGCCCTAAGTGGTAAAATTCAATCAAATTTCTAACTTGGGGGTGAGGGTATATTCTAATTTTGTCATCAACAGGTCCTCTTTGAATACCAGCAAGGAACAAGAAACTTAATGCACTGGAAGCAGTGCTTATAAGACTTGGAAACCAAGTAAAAGTGCAATAGCAACTCCAGTGTCATGCGAACTTTTCCTAAATATGTGTGACTCCTGTTTCTTATAACAGTTCTCGGTGGGACTGGATTAAGATTTAGTTGCATCTGCAAGGAGTATAGAACAATTGTAATGTCAGCATGGACTTGGTAAAATTGCATTAACATATTTAAGACATTCAAAACAGCAAAGACTTTATTATAGATCCTGCTGTATTGGCTAAGAATTTGCTTGATGATCCAAAAGGCTTTAATCCCTTCAGTGTATTAAGACACTCATTTTGGTATCTGTTAGCATTGGCTATGTTAATTTTGTGTTTATTCTGTATTTTTCCAGTCTGTCTCCAAATTAGAATCCAGGAAATCAGACGACTGCAAATGTCAGCACACAATCTAAAATTAAGAAATAAAAAAGGGGAATATGTGGGAGACTTAAAACTGACAAAGATCCATGCAGTTTAAGGGTGAAACCAAAGGCTAAACTCTCACACAGCCTCTGATTGTTTGATTAAGTTGCTAACCACAGTTTGCATGCCCTTCTTCTTACCCTTTGTTTTGTGAAGTTGCTGGTTGAAATGTTATGTTTAGTGGGGGTTTTTTGCACTCTTGGGAGAATTCCTGGTATAGTTCAGAAATGTGACTTTGTATCTGAGCTTTATTTGTTTTGCAAAATAGCCTTGCTCTCCACCTACAAAATAAAGCTTTTTTTGGAGGTGCTTTTGCTCTGGCTCACCATCAGCCTGGGAGGTGACCTCCTGACTCCATTTTTTTCTCTCTGTGTTTATTTCCTAATCCCACACAGTTCCCACTCAAGACCTGCACAATTACAAGTCATGCTGGTTCATGGCACATATGCCCCCTTATGTTCATTGCATTGTTATTTACAAAAGCCAAGATCTGAAAGCAGCTCAAGTGCCTATCAGTAGGTGAGTGGATAAAAAAGCTGAGGTACATTTACAAAATGGAATACTACTCAGCTATAAAAATAAAGAAAGAAATCTTACCTTTTGTGGTAGCATAGATAGACCTGGAGAGTATTATGCTAAGTGAAATAAGCGAGTCAGAGAAAGATAAATACCATATGATCTCACTTATAAGTATAATCGAATGAACAAACTAAACTGATGAACAAAACAGAAACAGAAGCATGGACACATGGGACAGACTGACAGCTGACAGAGGGGAGAAGGATCAAAAGACTGGATGAAAGGAGGTGAAGAGATTAGCCAAAAGCATATATGCATAACACATAGACACAGACAACAGAGTGGTGATAGCCAGAGGGAAAGGGGGGTGGGGACGAGGTGGAGGTAGGCAAATGCAAGGAAAATGGGGATGGAAAGATACTGTGCATGGGGTGGGCACTTGATATGGTGTGCAGATGGTGCTTCATTGAGATGTACACTTGAAACATATATGGTATTGCAAACCAATGTCAATCCAATCAATTCAATTAATTTAAAAAAGGAAGGTAGACTTTTATTTTTTGCATGAATCTAATTTTTCCAGCACTACTTATTGAATTATCTTTACCCCATTGTGTATTTGTCATACGTATGTCTTTTTTCATATGTTAATTAACCATAAAGGCATGGGTTTATTTCTGGGTTTTCTGTTTTATTTCATCGGTATATATGTCTGATTTTATGCCAGTACCATGCTATTTTGATTACTATGGCCTTGTATAGTTTGATAGAGGATAGTGTGATTCCTCCAACTTTGTTCTTCTTCCTCAAAATTGCTGTGGTTATGTGGGATCTTTTGACATTTTGTATAAATTTTTGAACTATTTGTTCTAGTTCTGTGAAATACACCATTGGTATCTTGATAGAAATTGCATTGAATTTATAGATAGCTTTAGGAAGTATGGATATTTTAATAATGTTAATTTTTCTTATCTATGAACACAGTATATGCTTCCACTTATTTGTATATTCTTCAATTTCTTTATTCAGTGTCTAATAATTTTCCAAGTACATGTCTTTTATATCCTTGGTTAAATTTATTCTTAGGTATTTTATTTTTTTGAAGCAATTGTAAATGGGATTGTTTTCTTAGTTTCCCTTTTTGATAGTTCATGACTAGTATGTAAAAATGCAACTGATTTCTGGACATTTATTTTGTATTCTGCTATTTTACTGAATTCACTTATTAGTTTCATATAATTTTTTGGTGGAATCTTTAGAGTTCTCTATATACAATATCATGTAATCTGCAAACAATGATAGTTTTACTTCTTCTCTGCCAAGAAAAGGTTTCCCAGAAGTCTTTTATTTCTGCTTCTTGTCTGATTGCTGTGGCTAGGATTTTCAGTACTATGTTGAATAATAGTGGTGAAAGCAGACATTCCAATCTTGTTTCTGACCTTTAGGGAAACACTTGTAATTTTTGCCCATTGAGTACAATGTTGGCTGTGGGTTAGTCATATATGGCCTTTATTGAGGTATGTTGCCTTTATTCCCACTTTGCTGGGAGATTTTATCATAAATGGATGCTGGATTTTATCAAATGCTATTTCTGCATCTATTGATATGATTACATAATTTTTATCTTTCATTTTGTTTCTGTAATATATTATTATTTATTAATTTGCAGATATTGTACCAATCTTGCATCTCTAGAATAAATCTCACTTGATCATGGTGTATGACCTTTGTAATGTAATCTTGGATCTTGTTTGCTATTATTTTGTTGATGACTTTAGCGTCTATGTTCATCAGAGATATTGGTCGATAATATTTTTTGGTAGTGTCTTTATCTGGTTTTGGAATTAGGATAATGCTAGCCTCATAAAATAAGCTTGAAACTCTTTCCTCCTCCTAATTTTTTAGAATAGTTTGAGAATAAGTGTTATTTCTTCTTTGAATGTTTGGTAAAATTCACCTGTGAAGCCATCTGGTCCAGAACTTTTGTTTGCTGGGAATGTTTTATTTTTGTTTCAACTTTATTAGTTGTAATCAAGTCTATTCAGATTTTCTGATTCTTTTTGATTCAATTTTGCAAGATTGCATGTTTCTTAGAATTAATCCACTTTTCCAGATTGTCCTATTTGTTAGCATATAGTTGTTCATATTTTCTTATACTGCTTTGTATTTCTGTGGTGTCAGTTCTTACTTCTCCTCTTTTATTTCTGATTTTATTTATTTGGGTCCTCTTTTTGTTTTTCTTCCTGAGTCTGATTTGAAAATAAATTTTTTATTTTTTATACTCCATTCATTTACTCATTGATTCATACTTTTTTATTAATTTAAATATATTGTGTTAACATGGATTCAAGAGTCCCATTGAATATAACACACTCACCCTCCACTCCCATGTTCCCACTTAAACTCCTTTAGTGCCCCACCCCTCAACTTCCTCCTCTCTTCAGTCTGGGATTTGCTGTCCTGTGATCTGTATCTTTGTGTTACGTATATACAACTTCACTAATCCCTTCCCTTCTCTGATCCTATACTTTCATCCCCCTTCCCTCTGACAGCTGTCCCTCTGATTCCTGTGACCCCACCTCTGCCTCTATTTTGTTCCTCAGTTTACTTTGTTCCTTAGATTCCACATATAGGTGAGATCATGTGACATTTGTCTTTCTCTGCCTGGCTTATTTTACTTAGCATAATGGTCTCCAGGTCCATCCATGTCATTGTGAAAGGTAAGATTTCCTTCTTTTCCATGGCTCCGTGGTATTCCATTGTGTATATGTACCACAGCTTTTTAATCCACTTGTCCACTGATGGACACATGGGCTGTTTCCAGATCTTGGCTATGGTAAACAATGCCACTATAAACATGGGGTGCATATCTTCTTTTGAATCAGTGATTTGGTATTCTTAGGATATATTCCTAATAGTAGGATAGCTGGCTCAAAAAGCAGTTCCATTCTTAACTTTTGAGGAAATGTCATACTGTTTTCCACAGTGGCTGCACAAGCCTGTATTCCCACCAGCAGTGTAGGAGAATTCTCTTTTCTCCACACCTTCACCAGCACTTATTCTGTGTTGTTTTGTTAATGAGCACCATTATGACAGGTGTGAGGTGGTATCTCATTGTGGTTTTAATTTGTATTTCTCTAGTGATTAGTGATTTTAAACATTTTTTCATCTGCCTATTGGCCATCTGTATGTCCTTTTTGGAGAAGTGTCTGTTCAATCCTTTGCCCATTTTTTAATTGAATTGTTTACCTTTCTGGTATTGAGTTTTAGAAGTTCTTTATAAATTTTGGTTATTAACCCCTTATTAGACATATTGTCGAATATGTTCTCCAATTGTGGGGGCTGTCTTTTTATTTTGTTAATGGTGTATCTTGCTATGCAAAAGCATTTTAGTTTGATATACTCCTATTTGTTTATCTTGCCTGTGGAGATATATCAGCAAAAATATTGCTACAAGAGATATCGGAGAGTTTACTACCTATGTTTCCTTTCAAGATGTTTATTGTTTCATGACTTACATTTAAGTCTTTTATCCATTTTGAGTTTATTTTTGTGAATAGTGTAAATTGGTGGTTTAGTTTCTTTTTTTTTTTTTTTTGCATGTACCTGTCCAATTTTCCCAACACCATTTATTAAAGAGACTGTATTGACTCCATTGTACTTATGTCCTTTGTCAAATATCAATTGACCATAAAGGCGTGGGTTTATTTCTGAGTTCTCTGTTCTGTTACATTGATTTGTATGCCTGTTTTTATGCCAGTACCATGCTGTTTTGATTAATATGGCCTTGTAGTATAACTTGATATCAGGAAGTGTGATACCTCCCACTTATTCTTCATTTTCAAGATTGCTGAGGCTATTTGTGGTTTTGTTTGTTTCTTTCTTTGGTTCCATATAAACTTTTTAAATGGTTGTTCTATATCTTTGAAGTATGCCATTGGTATTTTGATAGGAATTGCATTGAATATATAAATTGCTTTTGGTAGTACAGACATTTTAATGATGTTTATTTTCCTATCCATACACATGGTATATGCTTTCACTTGTTTGTATTTTCCTTGATTTCTTTTATTAATGTTTTATAATTTTCTGAGTACAAGATTTTTACCTCCCTGGTTAAATTTACTCCTAGGTACTTTATTTTTTCTTTGCTTGCAATAGTGAATGGGATTGTTTCCTTAATTTCTCCTTCAGACAGCTTATGTTGGTGTATAAAAATGTCACTAATTTCTGAATATTAATTTTCTATCCTGCCATCTTGCTAAATTCATTCAAGTCTAGTAGTTTTTTAATGGAGACTTTAGGGTTTTCTATGTACAGTATCATGTCATCAGCAAATAATGATAGTTTTACTCCTTCTTTTTCAATTTGGATGCCTTTTATTTCTTCTTCTTGTCTGATTGCTGTGGCTAGGGCTTCCAGAACTATGTTGAATAAGAGTGGTGAAAGGGAGCATTCCTGCCTTGTTCCTGATCTTAAGGAGATTGCTTTTAGTTTTCACACATTGAATATAGTGTTGGCTGTCAGTTTGTCACAGGTGGCTTTTATTATGTTGAGGGATGTTCCCTCTATTCCCATTTGGCTGAGAGTTTTGATCATAAATGGGTACTGGATTTTATCAAATGTTTTTTCTACATCTATTGATATAATCACATAATTTTTTTCCTTCCTTTTGTTTATGTGATGAATCACATTGATGATTTGCAAATATTGTACCAGCCTTGGCTCCACAGAATAAATCCCACTTGATCATGATGTGTGATCTTTTCATGTAGTGCTGGATCTGGTTTGCTAATATTTTGTTGAGAATTTTAGCATGTAAGTTCATCAGAGATATTGGCCTATAATTTTCTTCTTTGTAGTATCTTTACCTGGTTTTGGAATGAGGATAATGCTTGCCTCATAAAAGATGCTTGAAAGTTTTCCCTCCTTTTGGATTTTTTGAAAAAGTTTGAGAAGGATAGGTGTTAATTCCTCTTTGAATGTTTGGTGAAATTTGCCTGTGAAGCCATCAGATCCAAATCTTGTTTGCTGGGAGTTTTTCGATAACTGTTTCAATTTCATCTTGTAATCAGTCTATTTAGGTTTTTGATTCTTCCAGATTGAATTTTGGATGACAGTATGTTTCTAGAAATTTATCCATTTCAACTAGGTTGTCCCATTTAATAACATGCTATTTAGCCTTCAATTGTTTGAATATGTTTTCAATTTTTTTATTGTGGTTGATTTCTAGTTTCATGCCATTGTGATCAGAGAAGATGCTTGGTATGGTTTCAATCTTCTTAAATTTATTGAGACTTGTTTTGTGTACTAACAGGTGGTCTATCCTAGAGAATGTACCATGAGCACTTGAAAAGAATGTATATTCTGCTGCTTTGGGGTGAAAGGTTTTTAAGATGTCAGTTATATTTAGTTGATCTAGTGTGTTCCTTAAGTCTGCTATTTTTTTGATAATTTTCTGTCTGAAGGATCTATCAATTGATATTAGTGGGGTATTAGAATTCCCTACTATTATAATATTGCTGTCGATCTTGTCCTTCATGATCATCAAAATCTGCTTTATATATTTATGTGCTCCTATATTAGGTGCATAAATATTTACAATGGTCATATCCTCCTGTTGGATTGCTCCCTTTATCATTATGTAGTGACCTTCTTTATCCCTTACTATAGCTTTTGTTTTAAAGTCTATTTTGTCAGATGTAAGTATTGCTACCCCAGTTTATTTTCATTTCCATTTGCGTGAAATACTTTTTTCCATCCCTTCACTTTCAGTTTATATGTATCTTTTGTTCTGAGGTGAGTCTCTTATAGACAGCATATGCACAGGTCCTGTTTTCTTTTCCATGCAGCTATGTCTTTTGATTGAAGTATTTAATCATTTTACATTTAAGGTTATTATTGACATGTATTTATTTATTGCCATTTTTATTCTTTGAATCTACATTTCTTTTTTGTGTGATTTCTTCCTCTTTTTTTTTTCCTCTGCTCTGTTTACAGTAGGCCACTTAACATTTCTTGTAGTACTGGTTTGGTGGTTATGAATTCCTTCAGTCTTTTATTGTCTGGGAAACATTTTATTAAACTGCTTTTCTCTTGCAGCTTTTAGTATTTTTTCTTGGTCTCTTAATTTTGGCATTTTAATTATAAGGTGTCTTGGTGTAGGCCTCCTTGGGTTCCTCTTTAATAGGACTCTCTGTGCTTCTTGAACTTGTGTGACTTTTTTCTTCATCAATTTAGGGAAATTTTTAGCTATGATTTCTTCAAACAAGTTCTCTAGCCCTTGTTCATTCTCTTCTCCTTCAGAAACCTCTATGATGCAAATATTGTTTCTCTTCATGTTGTCACAGAGGTCTCTTAGAGTTTCCTCAGTCTTTTTGAGCCTCTTTTTATTTTGCCTCTCTACTTCTGTGCTTATCTTTATTTTGTCTTCTAAATTGCTGAATCAATCCTCTGTTTCCTCCAGCCTGCTATTGAGTTTTTTTAGTGCAGTCTTCATTTCTGATATTGTATTTGTCATTTCTGACTGGTTCTTTTTATAAGTAACTTTTTTTAAATTTAATTTTATTTTTATTTTATTCATTTTAGAGAGGAGACACAGAGTGAGAGAAAGAGAGAAAGGGGGGAGGAGCTGGAAGCATCAACTCCCATATGTGCCTTGACCGGACCAGTGCAGGGTTTTGAACTGGCGACCTCAGTGTTCCCAGGTCAACGCTTTATCCACTGCGCCACCACAGGTCAGGCTCTTACTGGTTCTTTTTTATGATTTCAATGTTCTTTTTGATGCTTGCTATCTCTTTATTTAGGTGCTCATTATGTCCATCCACTGTTAGCCTAAGATCCTTTAGCATCTTAAAAATCATTATTTTAAACTCTGCATCTGGTATTTTGATTACTTTCATTTTATTCAGTTCTTTTTCTGGGGATTTCTCTTGTTGATTCATTTGAATTGCATTTCTTTGTCTGCCCATTTTGTCCATGTATAAACTTCTCTGTTTGGCATGCTGCTTGTATAGCTAGCTGAGTCTAGGGTTGTTGCTATCTGCCACCAGCTACAAGTTGTGTTTGTTCTAGATCTTCCTGGGTTGGTGTCAGCTGTTGTTTGTAACTTGATGTGAACTACTTGTCTACAGGTACTGCTCTTTTTGCTATTTCTGTCTGTGTTTTCTGTAACTGGTTAGTGTGGGAGGGGCCAACCTGTGTATAACTTTCAGCTTCCTCCTGCTTAGAGCTGATAGCAGCTCCATAAAAGCCCCAAGCTCTGTAAGGTTTGCCTCCACTTTTCAGCTGCTCCACCTCCTCTTGAAGCTCTTTCCAGAGTCTTCTGTAGAAAGACTGTAGTGTGGGCCCAGACTGGCTTCACCCAACCAACCCCTCTACTGGTTGCAAGCTTGTTGGTTAAGGGCATCTGAGTTTGGGAATACAATGTTAGTGGGACCCACTACTTCATGTGTCTCTTGCATGGTAGCTCAGTACAGGGATTGTGGCTTCCTGCTCCAGATCTTAATCCCTCAGCCACTGCTGGATACTCAAATTTTATTTCTCCACATAAGGTGAGCAGCAGGTTCAGATAGAGTGGGGCTGACAGTTCCTTCTGCTGTTCTTTCAGCTGATGAGACCTTTATCTCAGGGAGGAAGACTGAGAGAGTCCACTCCTGGGGCTGACTATACCTCCCAGAAAGTGGCTAAGCTCCTCAACCAGATTCAACAATAGGCTCATAGAGACCCACACTTTGAATGTTCATGCTCCAAGCCTCTCTCCTTCCCCCTTTGGAGTCTAGCCCATTAGAGTAGGATATCCAGCACCCAGGTCAGCTGGCTGAATTATCTCCCTATCCAATACATACGAGCCATTGTGCTGGTGTTAATCATAGAGAGCAGAACTCGCCTCGGTTGGCCATGTGTGAGGAGTCCTTCCTTAGGATACCACTCTAGCAAGGGTTGTTAGGTCCTGCACTGATGCTCTCAGCTGCTGGCCACTGGATGTGCCAGCCCTGGGTCTCCCTGAAAGAAACCTGGCACAAACCAGTGGGAGACACTGACTGTGACTGGCCTTCAGTAACCTCTTGGAGCTACAAGCAATCCAGAGTTTGTGGCTGCCTCTGCTGGGCCCAGGTGTACTTGGAAATACCAGCTACATACTTAGGCTTGCTTTTACCCACACTGGGCTTGGGGAAAGTCTACTTCAAAATTCAAGTTTCCCTAACTGTCTTTCTGCAGCCTCCGTCTGCTGGCTGCTTGTTGGGCTGGGCCACTAAATCTCATTGACTTGTACTTATTCACTCACTTATTCACTTGCCCATCAAATGTCTAGCAGGCTCTCTAATAATTTAGTTTTTCACTCTGCTATGCTGGTTTTCCAGAGCTGTCCTGAGGCAGTCTAGCTCGAGTCTCAGTCTACTCTTTGGAAGTCATGGCCATTTCCCTACACAGGGGAAGTTCGTTCCTGGGATGGCCACATTCAGAGTATATGCAGTTTTAGCACTAGTTTTGTTAGTTACCAACTGGACCCAAAACATACCACAACTCTTCAGCACTGGATAATTTACTTTTTCTCAGATATATAATTTAATTTTGATACCTCTGTTTTTTGGTTCATGCCGCTTCTTTTGCCTAGAATATCAGTTCTCCACTTTGCTCTCTTGGAGATCCTCTTAGTTTTAAAGTTCTTGTTCAAATATTTCCATGGAATTTCACTTAACAATTTAGAAAGGACTAAAATTTACCATAAGCTCTCATAAAACTTTGTAAAAAATTCTATTACTAAGTAACATAATTATTATAATTTTTATAAATTGTGCATATAATTATTGCATAATAGTTCTCCTTTATGTGTTTATTTTCCCTACTAAAGCATGAACTCTTAAAGCCTAAGGGTCTTACTCTTTTTAATATCCCCCAACTGTACAACTAGCTTTCCCAAAATACTGAAGGAAGAACTGCTTCTGAGTAAAATGGGATAGCTTGGGGCAAACCTATAGTCTAATACAAATCTTGAATAAATTTATAAATTACCTGAACTCACCTGGAAACTTCAAAACTCCAGAGGAAGGAAAACTTCAGAGGTGAGCTACTGGGATAATTTGTGGATTCTGGGCATAAGCAGAAGAAGGAAAACCTGGGATTTTCACAGTGGCAGATTCTTGTTGAGGGGGAGAAACTAAATGAGTTGGTAAATGCTTTTGGAGGCTTCAAGCAAATGACTGAATTTTTACTCAGAAAATATAGTTGATTTAGAAAATGTTAAGGTCATGGTATTAAAAACCTAAATGGAAAATTCTCAAAAGCAGTATGGAACAATGATTGGAATTTGCAACCCAACAGAATGAAGGGTCTTGGAGTATATACCAGATTGAGAATTTAGAATTGTAAAGCTGCCTGAACAGGCAGTGGTGCAGTGGATAGAGCAATGAACTGGGATGTGGAGGACCCAGGTTTAAAACCCCGAGGTCACCAGCTTGAGCGCGGGCTCATCTGGTTTGAACAAAGCTCACAAGCTTGCACCCAAGGTCGCTGGCTACAGCAAGGAGTTACTCAGTCTACTGAAGGCCCGTGGTGAAGGCAAATATGAGAAAGCAATCAATGAACAACTAAGGTGTCACAACGAAAAACTGATGATTGATGCTTCTCATCTCTCTCTATTCCTGTCTGTCTGTCCCTATATCTTCCTCTCTCTGACTCTCTCACTGTCCCTGTAAAATAAATAAATAAATAAATAAATAAATAAATAAATAAATAAATAAATAAAATTGTAAAGCCAAGGGCAAATATAATTTTTTATGACAGATGTCAGAATGGTTATCCTTGAGAGAGTGCCGACTGGAGGGGACATAGTAGAACTTTTTGGGGTTCTGAAAAATCTCCTCAGTCTTGTGGATGGTGGTTTCATGGATGCATATGTACATAAAAGATTCATTGAGCCTGACAGGAGGTGGCTCAGTGGATAGAGCGTTGGACTGGCATGTGGAAGACCCAGGTTCAAGACCCTGAGGTCGCCAGCTTGAGCGCGGGCCCATCTGGCTCGAGCAAAAGCTCACCAACTTGGACCCAAGGTCGCTGGCCCCAGCAAGGGGTTGCTCGGTCTGCTGAAGGCCCGTGGTCAAGGCACATGTGAGAAAGCAATCAATGAACTACTTTGGTGTTGCAATGGCAACAAAAAACTAATGATTGATGCTTCTCTCCTCTCTCCATTTCTGTCTGTCTGTCCCTATCTATTCCTCTCTCTGACTCTCTCACTGTCCCTGTAAAAAAAAAAAACACCAAAAGATTCATTGAGCTGTACTGAAGACTGTGTTTCATTAGTTTAACCTCAATAAAAGTAGAGACAAACATTTTACACTATATAAGTATATATTATATCAGCACACTGTACACCTTAAACTTACTCAACTGTATCTCAATAAAACTAGGTAAAAAAATAAAAATAAAAAATTAGCATCAATTACCTCAACTAAATTTAATGAAAGATTTATGAGAACTTTATACAAAAAATATAAAACAATATTGCCCTGGCCAGTTGGCTCAGCATTAGAGCATCAGCCCAGCGTGTGGAAGTCCCAGATTCAATTCCCAACCAGGGCACACAGATGAAGTGCCCATCTGCTTTTCCACCCTCCCCCCTCTCCTTTCTCTCTTACCTCTCTTTTCCCTTCCTGCAGCCAAGGCTTTATGGGAGCAAATTTGCCCAGGCGCTGAGGATGGTTCCATGACTTCCACCTCAGGTGCTAGAATGGCTCTAATTGCACTGGAGCAATGCCCCAGAGGGGCTGAGAATTGCCCCCTGGTGGACATGCCTGATGGATCCCCGGTGAGTGCATGTAGGAGTCTGTCTGTCTGCCTCCTCCCCTACCCAGCTTCTCACATCGAAAAAATATGTATATATGTAAAACAATATTGCAAGAAACTAAAAACCTAACAAGTTAAGATATGCACCATATTTATGTATTAAAAGACTATATTATAGTCTAATAGTCACACACGCAGTAATCTGATTCTACCAAAGATAGCATTGCAAACAAATGAAAAAAGAATATTTTTTCAGTAAATGGCAATGAATAAAATGGACATTCATATGGAACAGATATACCTTAACTTCCACCTTATGCATATACAAAAATAATTCCTAATGTCCTGGCTTATTGGCTCAGTGGTAGAATATCAGCTTGGTGAGTGGATGTCCTGGGTTCAATTCCTGGTCAGGGCATACAGGGAAAGTGATCATTTGCTTCTCCAACCTTCCCCATCTCCTTTCTCTCTCTCTCTCTTCTTCTCCCACAGCCAAAGTTCCACAGGAGCAAGTTGGCCTGCGCACTGAGGATGCCATCATGGCTTTGCCTCAAGCTCTAAAATGGTTCCAATTGGAACGGATGGAGCTACGGCCTGGACAGAGCATTGCCTCCTAGTGAGCTTGCCAAATGGATCCTGGTTCGGCACATGTGGGAGTTTGTCTCTCTGCCTCTCTGTTTCTCACTTAAAATACAAAAAAAGAAAAAAATAATAATTTCTGATAAATTGTAGATATAAATTTGAACATTAAAACACAATGTGATTTTGAAGAAAAGACAGAAGAATATCTTCCTGAACTTAGGTAAGCAAAGATTTCCTAAAAAGCACAAAACTGACATTTTTAAAAAATTAATAACTTTGACTACATTAAAACTAAGAACTCTGTTCAACAAAAATTAGTATTAAAAGACACAAAGACATAGCCTGGGAAAATTTTACACACAGTTATACCTATGTACATGCATATATGAATATATATATATATAAACACATATATGTATATATTATATATAAAGCATTATATTCAGAATATTTCATGAAATTTTAAAATTAATAAAATCTACAGAAACCCTATTGAAAAATGGGCAAATATTTAAACAGGTACTTCATGAAAGAATGTGCAAACGACCAATAAATATAGAAAAAGATGCTGAACACTAGTGGTATATTCATACAGTGAGATATTCCACAACAATGAGATTAGATATACTGACTACATTACATGGATCCATCCCACAAACATAGTTCTGAGGGAAAGAAAGAGACATTAAAAGTACGTAGTAAATGATCCCATTTATACAGGGTCAGAGTGACTAGAAGGGAGCCCCAGGGAGCTGGTCAAGTTCTGTCTCTTTATCTGGGTGCTAGGTAGATGAATCCAGTCACTTTGCAAAAATTCATTGAGCTCAGTGCATTCTCTTGTATAATATTATACTTACAAGAAAAATTTAAAGGCTATATAAATTTAAAAAGTACTTAGGCAATATTTCCATCATGACTGACTTGACAAATGGTGATATTTTTTTCATTGTTTCTGTGCATAGTTTACTGATTTTCTACCAATTCTGCCTTCAAATTCCACCCATCAATATGATAAAATATTTCTGTTCTTCTGACGAAAAGTGTGATTAGAAAGCCTCTAATTATTGCATTAGGGGATGGAAGTTCATGACTGTCTCCTCTTTCCATCCTTCCGCTTGCCCAGAAAATTCTTTCCAACCCAGAGACTGATACCCACCTGGTCTGGCTACCCAGTCTACATTCCTAGCCACCTCCTATGGCCAAGAGCTCCTTAGAGACGAAGTGCCTAGACCTTGGCAACCACAGTGTCTCCATTTCCTAGCTGTGCAATTGCATCTAGTCACTTGGATCTCGGGCCTTAGTTTTCTCAGATGTGAAAAACTTTAATGGTTTAGTAAAATTATTTGCCAAATTTTTGTGAGGATTGGAAATAACATCTATAAATTGGCTGTATATAGTATGTATATTCTCAATAAATGACTGATCTTATCGCTTACAGCTGAGGAATGTAACTGCCAAAGCATTAGCCTAACGATACTCTTGTGCCTAGGGAGTGGTTTTTACTGGCTCAGGAGTTTGTGTGATTATTGTCTCTTTCCAGCCTGGGAAGCACTGTGCACTGAGAAAGGAGAGATGTGCGTTCTAGTTTTGGCTCTGTACTAACTAGATCTGTGACTGAGCGCAGTCGCTTCTTGGTTTTTTATCCATATGTGAGAAGTTAATTTGGATGCCTTTTTTCTGCCTTAAAATTAGGTAGATCTCTGTACTCCTTTTAGGCTTTGTATATTTTTGTGGGTCCTGTTCACTACCCCAACCACTTACCCCCGCGAGAATGTATCTGCTGGTCTACTAATACACATAAGATGTGTTTGGGGTATGAGCAGAATTCAGAAAATAAGAGAATGAATAAATGAATGCATAAATAAAGAAAAGGTCAGATTCCATGAACAATTTTAGACTGTGGTAACCAGAAAACAAAACAAAACAAAAAACCCAGCAATTGTGTTGAATAAAGATACCTTTGCATGGGCAAAGGGGGAAGAGGGCAAAACACTATAATTTATTGTACAGAGTGTCCGTAAAGTCATGGTGCACTTTTAACCGGTGACCGGTCAAAAGTGCACCATGATTTTACGGACACTCTGTACTTTGGGACTCCAGAGATCATAATTTGGCCCTGCCAGAAGCTTCTTGGAAGTAGGAAGCATGGGCCTTTGATCCTCTAAAGAGAATCAAAATATGTCACAATTAAGAAAGAGCAAACACAAAAGGACCTTTCCCCTTTTCTGATAGAGGCAGGATATAAATTCTTCTACAGGAGATAGAGTCTTATCAGCCCAAAAATGGAACCAGAGGAATCTGAAAACAAACTTTCCTCCATTAGTTCCTGCCCATATATTTATCTTCCCACAGTTTGCTGCCTATAGAAGCCTAATGTTGTTATTTCTTTTGTCCTGACATTTCTCTACAAATGTGTTTTTTTGTTGAAGACATTATATAAGTTGCAATCCTGGGCCACAGCTTTGAGTTTCACTTTATTTTAGATTTCCCCCTTATGATGTGCACACATAAATGAATTGTTTTTTCCTTGTTATTGTTTATCTGTCTTTTTTTTAAGAGTCTACCTAAATATTTCAGATGGCTAGAGGTAAAATTTTACTTCTCTTATACCACCAAAAAGGCCCCATACTATTCACAGGATGGAGTCTAGACAGGTGACACGGGACCATCTCCTGGCACCAGACCACTGACTCTGGGACCTGCTTAGCCTGAGCCTATCCTTTAATATTTCCTTGGAGGGAAGGTGGAGTTCAAGGGTGTGTAGAAGTACTTAGATTTCCTTGGATAAGATGTAATTTCTCCCTTGGGCTCCCAATATCCTCAGGCAAAACACCCACATCCATCAGCATCTAGTAGCATCGACATCAATCAATATGTGCCAGACACCTTATCACCACCTGTACTTCCTCCTATCCACCTGTACCTATTTCCATGGAGTAGGTCACAGGACTGGGACTCTCTGTCTACATTCAGGCACTAGGAGTTGAGGTATTCTTTTAGAGCAGTAATTTTCAACCCTGATAGTTTCTGAGGACTTTTTAAAAATTAACTGATTGAGTAAAACTAAAGTGGAGACCAGATAAAGATATTTTTTAAGAGAAACCAGATGATGTCAATTGCAGTCAAGGTAGAAAAGACATTGGGTTTAGAATCTAGTGTTTCCCCACTTGTCTGATCATAAAACTACCTGATAAATATTGCAGAAATAGAGATCCCCCAGCCTCCTTTTGCTATTTCTATTTATTAAGATGGAAAGATTGCAGCTATATTTTTAACAAGCATCTCAAGTGATTCTTATGCTTAGGTCAGTCGGAGCAACACTACTCAGGGATGGATATTGAGTGCCCAAAGCTCACCGAAAGCTATTTCTCCACCAGACTTCATGCTTGACATTTGGTTTTCATTCAGCAAATATGTGTTAAACAAATGACTGGCTGATTACTTCACAAACCAAAAACATTATGAAATGTCCTGAGTCACTAGAGATGACTTCTTAATAATTGATTTGCTTCAGATCCTAAGGAGAAGAAATGCACTGATACTTAGTATCCATCGACTATGCTCTAATCACTATCGTAGTTGCTTTGCATATATAATCCCATTTCATAACAGTGCTGGAAGCCAGTGTTACCATTCCTAACATATGGGTACAATAAACTGAGATTTATGAAGGTCTCAGAGTCATAGTACTGGATCTGCATTCCTAGCCCTGCCACCTATTTGTCACTTAAACTTGAGCAAGTGACTTATTCTTTGTGCTTCAACTTCACATCTGTAGAATGTGTTTAATGACCCTGTTCCTAGCACTACTATTGTAACAATCAGCATCAAGTGTCCTGAACAAAGTCTAACGCTTCGTGGGTGCCAATCAAATGAGAGCTATTGTTATTAGAAAACTTTCCCAATACTATACACACACAGCAAATAAGGACCGGAGCCAGAATTTGAACCCAAACTTTGTTTCCATACCTGTGATCTATACAAGCCACCCTGCACTGTGGAGGTGCTGGCTCTCAGAGGTGGATGAGGGGTGCAGCAGGCACAGCTGCACAAACAAGGGTGCGACCAACAACTACAAACAGTAGTCATCTCCAGTGGGTTTGGGATCCTCTGTGAAAAATGTTTAGCTATGTGCTTGTCACTATGCCCCTTCAACAGAACAAGGGGCGATGAGTGATCTGAGGGGGAGCACACCTAGAAGAGTTGAACAACCAACAGATTCCATTTCAAAACTCAATACCCCACTAAAAAATAGCTATCTTGCCTGACCAGGCAGTGGTCCAGTGAATAGAGTGTCAGACTGAGACGAAGAGAACCCACGTTTGAAACCCTGAGGTCACAGGCTCATCCAGCTAGAGTATGGGCTCATTAGTTTGAGTGCAGGGTTACTGACTTGAGTGTGAGATCATAGACATGATTCTATAGACACTGGCTTGAGCCCAAAGGTCGCTGACTTGAGACCAAGGTCCCTGATTTGAGCAAAGGCTTACTGGCTCAGCTGTAGCCCCCTGGTCAAGGCACATATGAGAAAGCAATCAATGAACAACTATGGTGCCACGACAAAGAATTGATGCTTCTCATCCCTCTCCTTCCTGTATGTCTGTCCTTCTCTTTGTCTATCTCTCACTTAAAAAAAAAGTTATCTACCTGTATCTTTCAATCACCCATACCCAGTGAAACTTTATGTCAAATGGGATAAGCAATTGATCAGTTCAACTGAGCAAGACATCAGGATCCAGTCAGAGTTTCTTCTGAGAGGAGCCTTCCAACTTATAAAATGCCCACACTTTAGCAGTGTTGAGAAGCAATGTGGCAAAGTTGTTAAGGGACCATATCCCAGCACATTCTATGATTTGTAACCTCTTGGGAGAGCTACTTAACAATTATCTGCCTCAGTTTCTTTACCCAGGACACTGCATCACCACCAGCAGCTTTAGCAATCCCTTGTGCCCAACCCATATAAAGCATGGGTTATGCTGCCATTGCCATGATCTGCTAACTCATGGTATAATCTGGCCAGCATGTACTCTGACTGTTTAGTGGAAAAAGTGAGGGGAGATAAAGGACTCTCTCTCTCTCTCTCTCTTTCTCTCTCTCTCTCTCACACACAGCATACAAAGGAAAACTCACAGACAATAGAAAGAAGTTTTATCTGATCTCAAGTGGAAGGTGAGAAAATGATGAGACAAATTGCAAGACTCATGCACAACATTTTTAGCTCATTTATCTTAAAAATGTCTGAATCATCATTGTGTTTAATCTTTACAAAAACCTTGTAAAGTACAATCAAAACTTCCCATTTTAAAGATGAGGATATTTAAGGCCAGAAAGGTTAGGTAACTTGCTCAAGGTCATCCAACTCACAAGGGTAGACCAAGGCTTTGAAAGAAGTTCTTTTCCACTTACCTCAAGCAAAGAAAACAGATTTAAATGTCTGTTTATCCCTTCAGGGATTGGAAAGAAAAAAGAGGGAGGGGTGTGCTCTGTTCTTAGGGAGATAGTAGCACAAAGAGGAAAACCTGGTATCCCAGGAGTTGGTCTAATTCTGCTGTTAAGCACGCTCTGAAGCCTGAAGACTTCCCTGCCCCATTTGGGCCTTCCCCACTTCAGGGCACAGTGGAGGGTAGAGGCTCTCGATGCCAGGACATCTGGTGCTCTCTCCACCTCTGTGTCCATGCTTCCAACTTTCATGCCTCCTGCCTGCTGGGCCAAAGTGCTCAGGAAATGTTTAAAACCCCCGGAGCCTGGCTGCTTTCTCCTTTTCCTCCTCTTTTTCATATGGGGACCTTATGTGTTACATACAGACTTTTCTCTTTAATCATCATGACCTGTAACAAGCAGCCAATAATCTTTCTTCTCCTCACAGTGATTGGGAGGGTGAAAGTAAAACTCTTTTAATACTGCTTGCTTTCAGATGTTGCTATAGTTTAAGTACAGCTTCCTATGGTAAAATGACTGGAACGGGCATCCTGCATGACATTCTCTGACGTTTCTGCTCCTTGGAGAAGTAAAGGAGGAGGGAGCAACCTAAGTCAGGAAGGGCCTGCTAGTGGTCAGGCGCAGGGCCAGTCTGCGCTGCTCTGTGAATGCGTGAACCAGGGACACGCTCAGAGCTGGTGGAGATGCCGCAGCTGGTCCAAAGGGGAGCCGGGTTTGGACTTGGGAAGAACAGCAGCCTCCTGTGAACTAAGGAGGGCTCCTGTGAAAGGCTGAGAAACCCAAGGAGGTGAACATGCCATTGGGAGACACCAGCTTTCCTCCTTTTTTATGTATGAATTTGTAGGACTCGATTCACCAGCTAGCCCAACCCTGCTAGTGAAACAAAGCTTATCTGAAGGAGAACAGACATAACACCAACCACTGAGTAGGCTTCAAGTAAACAAACAGGGAGAATGATCTGGGGGGGGGGGGGGGTCAAGGGAAAGTTTCAGAGCTGGGAGCCAGTGCAGGAAGCACAGGTCAAGGTAAGCAGGAGAGCCTGGCTGGGCAGGGTACTGAGTGAGGAGGACACAGAGTACAGCAGCTGAAGCAGAGCTGGATTCAGATCCTCCTGGACTGAGACAGGCTGGTGAGGGGAACTGAGGAGCAAGTCCTTGAGGATGAGAATTCTACCAGGTTCTTCCTGGTGCTCCTTTTGTCAGGGGCTCCTGAGAGGGAGTGTGGGTGAAGAAAGGGTTGTGGCTGGAGCCCACAGGGGATCTAAATGAGGCAAGAGGCTTCGGGCTCAACTGGGGCCACAGTGCTGGTAGCAGCCCAGAGGGAGGTGGGTTGTTAAACTGATGGACAGTGAAGCAGACATATGGGGAAGGTAGCAGAAGTGCCATCTGTCCTTCGTTGTGCCCTTACTTCTTTACTCAGCTTATCCCTAATGATGAAGGACTTCCCAGCAGTCTTTGGGCCTCTCTTTACAAATAATGTTGGTCACTCATTTATTCGTTCAATCATTCATTTAGTCATTCAGTCATTCTATTATAACCAGGAACTGTGTGAGGACGGATGTGGACTAATCACTATGGGGACACAGTGGGAGACTGGTCCAGGACGCCAGTTCATGAGGGGTGACTCAGCTGTGAAGCCAACAGGTGCTCCACAAACGTTTAGGTGTGTGTCTGGTGGCAGTGGAAGGGAATGAGGAGGAGGAACTAACCACACATCTATGTTTTAAGGGTGATTGGGATTTTCCTAAGGCCACACCTAGTAACAGATTGTGTTATGTGGGCAGCTCAGAACCAGTAACTTCAGTTTTATGTTATGCAGATCAGAGGAAATTGCTGGTAGGAGGATTCAAGGAATCTCTGCTCTTACATCCCCAGAAAAGAGAAGCCCATGGCAAAGAGAGTCTTCAGGACCTGGCCGTTGTGGAAGGAAGGTATATCTGAGCAGGTGCTCAGAAGCTGCTCACCTTCTGCCATCCTCAATGTCATTACTGGTCAGGGTGTCCATGCTCTGTCATTGTGCCACCTGGGACCTCCTCCAGAGTAAAAAACTCTCATTCGAAACAGGCATTTTAGCCTTCTCTTTCCTCCTGAACCCTGGTCCACTGAGTGATGATAAACTGGATTAGTGCCGTATTTCCACCTATGCTAATTCACATCGCCTCCTATTTTTCACAGAACTAGAAATACCTTCTGTTTATCCCCAGAGTTACTTCAAACATTAGGCAGATTTATGACTACTTATGAGAATTTGTCCTAGCAAAGAAGGAAAGCCTCTCATATCTTTTCTTTTCACACTGCTACACACACGAAGATTTTCCAGGACTACAAGTGGACCCAGCTCCACACCAGGAAGCCTGGGCTACCCCTTTCCACCTTTGATCATGTCCCTGCTTATTTTCCTCTGTAGGCATGAGAAAGGGTTAAGACAAAGAAGAACATAAGATTTCTGTGTAGAATATTTTTCTCATGGGGCTTGTTGTTTGACCTTAGTGAGTTATTTCACTTTTCATTGTCCCAGAGTCCCCACTCATCACTTGAGAAGTATGGACTGAGACTCTTTGATATCTTTTATGCTAGTGACCCTTAATGAGTTGTATCTTTGGTCCCAGGGAGTTCCCAGTCTGATGAAAGAAAGTGGTCTACCTACAGAGAGCTCCTTGGATGATCCATGACTGGAGTATACTAAGTGTGAGGTCAGTTGGCAATGGGGGAAGATCATGTGAGAAACCAGACCCAGGAACTTTGGCTGGAACTGCCCATACCCATGCGCACCAAAAGAAACTTCCCAGGAATCCTTTGGAAAAGAGCAACTGTCTGTCAGCCAGTGAGATTTTGCCACGTCATATCAACTTGCCTTCACCCTGCCAACCCTATAAGTTACCTCCATGCGGAACCCCTGTGCAACTTCTCTGGCCCCCCTGTCTCACGGACCAGAAAACCTTGTCTGGGAAGTGCCCTGAATAAATCTTTTACTATTACACACTTTGTGGCTATGCCCTTCCTTCTTCCTTGGGGAATACCTTACAATACCTGTTATATTTGTTGAATGAATGAAGAAATAAATACTTCTATGAGAATAATGTTGTTTTGAGAAAAATCTTCAGGAGATACAGAGCCAGGATGGGGCATTACAGCCAGCAAAAGCTCCAGGTGTTGGGGTTGGAGCTGGAAGTGCACAAGAGGCGGGTATTTATCGCTGAGGGCTCTATGGATGGGATTGGGGTGTAGGCAGTTAGAAAAGGCTTCCAGCTTTTCAGGTGTGCGTGGGTATGTGTGCAGGCATGGGGGAGGGCACATAATTGGGTTAGGAAAGAGGAAAGGGCCACAGCCAGAAGGCTGGGTGGAGTAGAGAAAAAGGTTATCCCAGAAGATGAATTAGCCCTTGAAAATCTCTTAAGTAGGAGAGGGGTGAAGGTGTGGTTGGTGAAAGCAAAGCAGGTTTACCCAGATTAGCAATCAGTCAGGGAGAAGTGGGGTTGGTGGAAGGGGGCGGTCATATTAAGTAATTCTGAATATGTGTAGTTCAGTGCAGTTAGAGAAAGATGGGAGAAATGGATAGAATGGTCTTGAATCTTCCAGACAAGAAGTCTACATTCAGTCAATTCCATGATCTCTAGCATCTATCTACCTTCACAAAACAGGAAACTTGTGTCCGCATCAGCTCCTCTTCTCCCATTCTCTTTCCTACTTGTTCATGTACCCAAATGTATTCTTTACCAAAGAGCATGAGAAACAAGGATCTCAAAAGAGAGAGCAAAAAGGTGGCAAGATCACAAAAGGACTCAGATATTCCTCCAGGGTAACTCACAAAACCCTCAAGGAAGCCTCTGAATCACCCCTCCCCCAAAACAAGCCCTACACCTGGGTTGAAGGGGGAGGGTGGCAGTGGGAATTAGGCCTAGGTGACATCATTGTTAGGAAACCAGTGCCAAAAAATATCAAGTGGGTGGTTTTCATCACCAAAGCTGAGCCAATTGGTAATTGAGGAGAGTGGGGTGAATCATACTTGACAGGTAAGAAATAAAAACAGAGTGGCCTGGGGTGATTTTATTTTCTTAAGGCAGGGCTCAGTCACCTTATAAAAAGCCAGCTAGCCATTGACTTTACATCAGACCAAAGCCACCAGAAAACCTGTTCTTCTTTACATATCAGGTAAGTCTCTGATTGAAACAAATGTGAAATTCTTGTTTATTTTTTTATTATTAGAAACTGGACAGAGGCAAATGTGTGAGAAGGCTGATGCAGAATATTAGAGAGTGAAACTATTGGGGTATTTTTATTTTAAATTGAAGCACAGTGTAGATTTAAAAAGAACTTAGTAGGTGGTTAAATCAGCCACTTCAGTGGACAGCTGTGGAACTGGGGGCCAGGGAAGGGGACAGATCTGAGCAAGATCCCACAGTAAGTTAAAAGAGACTTACACAAGAACTCATGCCCAGAGCACTCTCAGAAGCACCACTGTTTTCTCTGTTTATGCTACTTATTATAAAAATTTTAATTTGTTCCATGTCAGAGTAGCTCATTTGGTTGCAACATCATCCCAATGTGTAAAGGTTGTGGGTTCAATTCCTAGTCAGGGCACATACAAGAATGAATCTGTGGATGCATAGATGGGTGGAACAACAAATCGAAGTCTCTTTCTCTCTCCTTCTTCTCTCTCTAAAATTAGTCAATAAACAAATTTAAAAATATGTTTTTAATTTGTATGATAGACATTTGTGGGGCCTTTATTATATTTAAAGCGCTATGCTAAGCATTTTGGGTAAATCATACCTGTAGGAACTTACTCAATAAACTCACAACCTAACAGGGAAGATAATGCACATACATACATAGATGAAATACAAAGTATGTAGTGAAAGGTATGAGGAGAAGGGGCAGGGAAGAGCTGTGGCAGTTCTAGGGAGCAACACTCATGAAGAGATCCAAGTGATGGCACGTGATGGGAGAAACAATGGAAGAGTATTTGGACAGTGGAGATGGAGAGAAAAGCATTTCAGAGGGGGTTGTGTAAGACAAGGCCAGAGGGAGGCTGTAGGAGCTTGAATTCACAGAGCCATCCTATGTCACAAGTACACTGTGTAGTACTAAAAGTGGGTAGACGGCAGTCATTTCTAAGATGTCGCTTTCCAAAACACATCTTATGGGTACTTGGGTACTATGGGTCAATGAAGGGTGTGACATGTCTGGGGAAGAAAGGGAGCAATAAATCCCACTGAAATGGAGCTAACAAATTGCCTTTAAGCTCCTTCTCTGGAAAGGTCTCAAAAATCATTAAAGCATGTTTACTCTCACATATAGGAGAATAGCCATGGAAGCTGTGAGGCTCACTCTTGTAAAGGAACCCAAAATGAAATCTATTTGACACTGAACGTGACTTCTTTCCTGGTTAATCTTTGTTTAAACCATCTGTTCTGTCTCCAGGTCCAGCCTCCTTTGAAGCATGAGTTCCCACCAGCAGAAGCAGCCCTGCAACCCACCACCCCAGCTTCAGCAGCAGCAGGTGAAACAGCCTTGCCAACCTCCACCCCAGGAATCATGTGTCCCCCAAACCAAAGAGCCCTGCCACCCCAAGGTTCCTGAGCCCTGCCACGCCAAGGTTCCAGAGCCATGCCACACCAAGGTTCCAGAGCCATGCCACCCCAAGGTTCCAGAGCCATGCCACTCCAAGGTTCCTGAGCCCTGCCATACCAAAGTTCCAGAGCCATGTCCCTCAACAGTTGTTCCAGCACCAGTTCAGCAAACCAAGCAGAAGTAGTGCGCTCCACAGCCATGCTCTTGAGGAACCAACCACCCAGTGCTGAATCCCCTCTTCTATTCTGCTCTTTTGTTTCACTTAAATTAGCATGCTCTCACCCTGAGTCATAACCCCTCCCTCTTTGTACCCTCAATAAAGATGTCCCTCACACTCATTCTGAGTGTTCTTGAGCCCCTGAAAAGGTTGAAATTCTCACTGGCTGAGCTAGTCTCCTCACTGCTCAGGGCTCGTCTGAAGAGTGATTTTGGGAGGGATCAAGTGACTCTCTCCTGTTCTACCCCCATTAAATCATTTTTAACTCCATAGCTGGCTATGTGTGTCATTGGCTGTCTGAGCTTTCTTCACCATTTTCTCAACATGAAGCAGGAATTGCATACAACAGAGCTGATGAAGGTTCATGACACTGAGAATGTGTGAACGTGTACATGTGACTGTTTTACTCACCGGATGTTCCTGGCATGCCAGTAAGAGAGGGGTCAAGGCCACCCGGAGCCTGCTACTTTGGGCAGCCTCAGCCCAAACAGCGCTTTCTTCTTGCCCCTGGGTGAGTCATACCTAAATGAAGATGGTCCCTGCTTCAAGCCATCTTTCTGACTCTTATTCTGTTTAGTTTATTCCATCATTTATTATCATTATAATTCCAAAGAAATAGTACTTGTACATATTCCAACATGAACACCTGTTCTTCACTCATTCTCCCCTCTTGATCCTTCTTGATGCCCCAACACACGGAAGTCAAGCACTTAAACACTCACACTCAGACACAAATACACACAAACACACACATCCACAAACATACCAACCCACACCTCACCACAGAGAAACACACACAGGTCAACTCCTACACACACACACACACATCCCCCAAATCACACAACACAAATACACATACATGCTGACTTAACCACCTTATCTTTCACTGAATGCTTAATACGAAGACCTCCATGATGTAGGCGAGTAGATTCCACATTACCTGCCCTAGGAGGAGCCTAAAGGGGTGATCTTTACCCCCTTTCCAATATAAACTTATACTAACACAGAAAAGCATGGACACAATATTCTCTGTCTCTTTTTCTCTCTCCCTCTCTCTCTCCACACATACATATACGAGGTACCTCTCAGAGTAGAACATAAAAGCAAAAGCATCAAAAGAAAGGAATGAAAGAAAGAAAGAAAGGAAGGAAGGAAGGAAGGAAGGAAGGAAGGAAGGAAGGAAGGAAGGAAGGAAGGAAGGAAGGGAGAGAGAGAGAGAAAGAAAGAAAGAAACATTTAGGCAGGTTTTAGAGGAGACGTTAATATAGATAAGACAAAAGGTCAGCATAATGTTAAGGGGAAGCAGGTCATTAAGATATAAAACATTAGAATAAAAAGAGACTTAAACGGCCTCTTTCCATAGCTGTCCACTGAGGTGGCTGACTTATCGACCTACTAAGTTCTTTTCAAATCCAAACTGTGCTTTAATTTAAAATAAAAACATTCCACTATTTTCACTCTCTAATACTCTGCATCAGCCCTCTCACATGTTTGCCTCTGCCCAGTTTCTAATAATGAAGAAAATTGACAAGCTGATATCAAAGTCAATAGTTAGTACCTGCTTGATGCACAAGAACTCAGATAGGTGTGAGAAGAATTCCAGAGAAATTTAGAAACTATAAAACAAAAGTATCCAACACAGCTTCACAAGTTGATGAGCCATTGTCACACTGGCAAGACAGAATGGTGTCACAATGGGTCTGTCAGGTTTGCACACATTCAGGAGACTTCAAATTACTACACATTGACATTCTGGAAAATGTCACTAATGTCTACAGGAGCAATCACTTTTAAAGAGGCTGACCACAACTGGTGACACTAACTGGTGATGCACAGCTGGAAGTGTGTAAAGTCTAGGGACCATCTTAACAGGAGTTGAGCAAAATGAATCAAAGTTCTTAAACATTTGCATACCCTCTGTCTTTATTCTAAAGGGGAAATATGCATTTATGTACATAAAGATTTATTACTAAGAAGAATCACTTCAACATTATATAATAACCAAAATAAAAGATGGGAGGGAGACAACATAAATTCCCTAAAAGAGAAAATTGACTAAACAAGTTATGGTGTATCTATGTCATAGAATATACTGAGATTAAAAAAAATATTTAGCCACATGGAAAAGAGTTCAGATAATATCAAAATCATATAAAATGTCATGGCACCTAACATAATTACATAATTATATTTTGTTAAAATGCATTTATAAATATTTTAAAACCTGGCAGTAAGATCAGTGCCAAGATGCCGATGGAGTAGGGGGACATTCCAACTTCCACCTTCCAGAACCAAAGTGGATTACAACTTACTTTTAAGAAAAATTATCTGGAAAAACCAACTTTGGGCTAAACCAAGAGGAATCTATAACCAAAGATCACCAAACAAGCCACACTGAGACTGGTAGGAAAAGCAGAAACACAAACAGGACTGCCCAGCTCCTGGGAGCAAGTGGTGGCTGGGAGGGACTTGCATGGTGGTGGGGTTTTATTGGAGAGGGGAGGGTCCTGAGCCCCAGGACCGAAGCCCCAGCCTGCAACCCCAGAGCCTAGAAAAGGTGTACGGACAGTATTTAGCTGCATAACAAGTCAGGATACTGTTTGCAAGAAAGAGACAGATTTCTCAGACCCAGGATTTGTCTTAAAGGGACTGGGCAGAAAACCTCTTTAACAACCACTCATATGGGGCTCCAGGGGATGGGGACAGCTTAGAGGACTGGAGTAGCAGGAAGAGAGTGTATCTAGGAGGCACAGGGACAGCCACCCTAACCTCTGGGCTGAGTCACTACCCAAATCTAAAGTGAATATATTTCCTAGAACCAGCAATACCATCAAAAGGAAGCAGGTCACCAGCCAAATAGAAGCTTTCCTGCTACAGTCAGAGCAGAGTCGCTTAGAAGCAGGGAACCCATCAAAAACAGTATTGAGTGCTGATATCTGAGCTACAGTGTCACCCCCACATTGCTGAGTGCTCGCCAGAGGGCAGGGGCAGCAGGATGCAGGAGCACAGTCCTGTCCAGGTGGGGGGTGGGGGGGTGGAAGCCGGGAGTCCGCCACAGCTGTGGCCCAAGCACATGAATGCAGTCCCACCCTCAGGGGCGAGGTGGAGGCCGGGGACTGGCCAAGACTTGCAGCTCAGACACATGAGTACAGTCCCACCTGTGGGGGCAAAGTAGAGGCCGGGGGCCAGTCAGGTCTACTTCTTGCAGAACAAGCACACGTGCCCAGTCCCACCCACAGAACTGAGGCAGAAGCTGCAGTGACTGCAGTGGCGGGCTGGCACCAGCAACGTCCATGCCTGAATGCCAGAGGCAACAGCAATGGTGGTGGCAAGCCTGAGGACAGACCGCACCTCAGGAACACAAAGGCCACACCCATTGGACTCCTGTGGCCACGCTCTTCTGAGGGCTGAAAAGAAAGAAAAATATAAAATAAAATAAAAAATGGTTGGATAAAATGACACCTGAGGCTAAGGGGCAAGCCACATCCAATACCTTATTCAACCTTTCATTTATAGTACTGAGCCCAACAAGTAGCCACCAATAAGAGGTGGCAGGAAGCAGATCTCGGGAACCTGAACATTTAAATGAACATCCTTCAGGCCAAAAATAGATAAAAGCCAGCCTAAGTTGATATTAACAATGGCACCTGGACTCAGCAGAGGCAGCCACGGGATCTGGATCACCTGTTGCTCCAAAAAGATAGATAAGAGCCAGTCATAGGCAGCGACCCCTGCTGGTCTGCACCAGGCTCCGGCCAAGAAAATCCAGGGAGGGCACATTCAGGGGACAGATACAGAGAGCATCAGTTAAGGACCTAACAACCCTTGTTAGTGTGGTATCTTAATGAAGGGCTCCTCACACCTGACCCAGTTAAGATATAGAAAACAGAAAAGAGGCTCTACTAGTTAAGGAGATTACAACTTGAACTAGCCTGCAAACCATAAATAGAAACAATGGGAAGAGAGAGGAATGTAAGTCATCTGAATCAACAAGAAAAATCTCCAGAAAAAAGATCTGGATGAGAACACAGAAGAAGCCACATTGAGACTGGAGGGAATAGCGAAAACGCGAAGAGGGCTGCCCAGCTCCCCGGAGCAAACGGCAGCCCAGAGAGACCCGTGTGGCGGGAGGAGAGTTTGGCGGAGAGGGAGGGAACCAAGCCCCAGCCTGCAGTCCTAGAGCCTAGAAGAGGCGTTTGGACAGTTTTGAGCTGTGAAACAAGTGAGGGAGCTCCCAGGCCTACAGTGTGGAGTATTAGGTCCCTTCCTACTCTGCTGAGGGCTGCTTAAGGTTTTGGGGCGGTAGGACGCTGAAAGGCGGTTCTGTCGGCGTGGGCAGAGGCCAAGCCGGTGGGAGATCGGTCTAGCGCAGAGGGTCGGAGGGGACGCGTGAGAGCGGTCCGGAAGCTGTGGGCCCGCCTTTAATCCTACATATGGGGACAAAGCGGGAGACCAGGAACGGGCTGGCCCTGCACAAGCAGGCCCTGACCGCAGGGACCAGGCTAGGACCAGGGAAGGGCAGGGGCTCGCGGCTGAGCTGACGCTACTAGTCCCGCCCCCCGGGCCAGAGAAACCACGGTTGGCCAGTATACGTGCGCGAGCGGGCTCCGAGCGCGGGAACGGGGTGGACCCCGAGACAAGTGGAGGCTCACAGCTGAGCCCACGCTACTATCCCCATCCGGCCAGAGAAACCGCGGATAGCATTCATACGTGCACGAGCAGGCTCCAAACGCGGGGGCGGGGTAGAGTCCGGGATGAGCGGAAGTACACAGCTGAGCGGAAGCCAGCAAACATGCCCGCCCCAATAAACTTTGGTTTCCGACCCTACGCAGAAGGGCCCTGGCCTCGAGGGCGGGGCTAAAGCTCCGGACGGGCAAAAGCTTACAGCTGAGAGCACGTCAAAAGCCCCGCCTAACCCATGGAACTGTAGCGAGCAGGCTCCGACTGCTGGTTCTGGGCGGAAGTCCGGAAATAGGCTGGGTCCGCAGCTGAGCAAAGGTGCTCACCTCTACCCTTGGTGCTGATCTTGTGGCTTCAGTGACAGCCCCTCCCACGGAGGAGAGGCAGAAATCACAGCAAAAGCCACAGTGGGCCGGCGCTGGCAGCGCTCATACCCGACCACACTAGGCACCGGCAGAGGGGGTGGGGGGCCTGGAGACAGACCACACCTAGAGAACACAAAGGCAATGCCTACTGGACTCCAGTGGCCACAACTTGCTTATACACAGACAAAATGGGCAGGCAGAGGAATGCAAACCAAATGAATCAAGAGAAATCCCCAGAGAAGGAACTGAATGAAACAGATATAACCAAATTACCAGAAGTAGAATTTAGAATAATGATAGTTAGGATGTTCAAAGAAATTAGAGCAACAATGGATAGTCATTATGAACACCTAAATAAAGAGATAACAAGTATAAAAAATGAAATTGAAATAATAAATAAGAATCAGACAGAAATGACAAATACAGTACCAGAACTGAAGACCACAATGGAAGAAATTAAGAGCAGGATGGATGATGCTGAGGATCGAAGAAGCGAGTTAGAGGACACAATAAACAAAGGCACAGAAGCAGTGAAGAAAAAGGAAAAGAGACTTAAAAAATGTGAGGAAACTCTAAGGGAGCTTTGTGACAACATGAAGAGAAACAACATTCGCATCATAGGGGTGCCTGAAGAAGAGGAGAGAGGACAGGAAATGGAAACTTTGTTCAATCAAATCATAGCAGAAAACTTTCCTAAATTAAGGCTGGGAAACACTCCACACATTCAAGAAGCACACAGAACTCCATTAAAGAGAAACCCAAAAAGATCTACACCAAGACACATCATAGTTAAAATACCAAAGCTAGTGGATAAAGAAAAAAATTTAAAAGCTGCTAGAGAAAAAAAGACTATCACCTACAAAGGAGCCCCCATAAGGATGACATCGGACTTCTCAACAGAAACACTTGAGGCCAGAAGGGAATGGCAAGAAATAATCAAAGTAATGCAGAACAAGAACCTACAACCAAGACTACTTTATTCAGCAAGGCTAACGTTTAAAATTGAAGGAGAAATAAAGAGCTTCCCAGAAAAAGAAAGCCTCAAGGAATTCATAAAAACCAAACCAATTCTGCAAGAGATACTAAGGGGCCTCTTGTGAACAGTTTAAAGGGAGGAATGAATAGAGCAAAAGAAGAATACAGCTTTAAAGAATAAAATGGCAATAAACAACTACATATCAATAATAACCTTAAATGTAAATGGATTAAATGATCCAATCAAAAGACATAGGGTAGCTGCATGGATAAAGAAACAGGACCCATACATATGCTGTCTACTAGAGACACACCTTAAAACAAAAGATGCTCATAGACTGAAGGTAAAAGGATGGAAAATAATATTTCATGCAAATGGAAATGAAAAAGAAGCAGGGGTAGCAATACTTATATCTGACAAAATGGACTTTAAAGCAAAGGCTGTAGTAAGAGATAAAGGAGGACACTACATAATGATAAAGGGAACAATTCAACAGGAAGATATAACTATTGTAAATATCTATGCACCAAATATAGGAGCCCCGACATACATAAAGCAGACTTTGATGGATATAAAGGGCGAGATTAACAGCAATACTATCATAGTAGGGGATTTCAATACTCCTCTAAAAACACTGGATAGATCCTCAAGAAAGAAAATTAATAAAGAAACAGCAGACTTAAAGGAGACACTAGATCAACTTGATTTAATAGATATCTTCAGAACTTTTCACCCTAAAGCAGTAGAATATACATTCTTCTCAAGCGCTCATGGTACGTTTTCTAGGATAGACCACATGTTAGGACACAAAAATGGTCTCAATAAAATTAAGAAGATTGAAATCATATCAAGCATTTTCTCTGATCACAATGCCATGAAACTAGAAATTAACCACAAAAGAAAAACTGAAAAATACTCAAACACTTGGAAACTAAATAGCATGATATTAAATAATGAATGGATTAACAATGAGATCAAAGAAGAAATAAAAATGTTTCTAGAAACAAATGATAATGAGCATACATCAACTCAAAATTTATGGGACACAGCAAAAGCAGTTCTGAGAGGGAAGTTTATTGCACTACAGGCATATCATAAGAAGCTAGAAAAAGCTCAAATAAGCAACCTAACCCTGCATCTAAAAGAACTAGAAAAACAACAACAAATAAAACCCAAGACAAGTAGAAGGAAGGAAATAATAAAGGTCAGAGCAGAAATAAATGACATAGAGGCTAAGGAAACAATACAGAGGATCAATGAAACAAGAAGCTGGTTCTTTGAAAAGGTAAACAAGATTGATGAACCTTTAACTAGACTCACCAAGAAAAAAAGAGAGAGGACTCAAATAAATAAAATTAGAAAGGACAGTGGAGAAATAACAACTGACACAACAGAAATACAAAGCATTGTAAGAAAATACTATGAAGAACTATATGCCAAAAAATTAGACAATCTTGGTGAAATGGACAAATTTCTTGAATCATATAACCTTCCCAAAATCAATCTAGAAGAATCAGAACACCTAAACAGACCAATTACAGCAAATGAGATCGAAACAGTTATCAAAAAACTCCCAAAAAAGAAAAGTCCTGGGCCTGATGGCTTCACAAGTGAATTCTATCAAAAATTCAAAGAAGAACTAACTCCTATTCTCCTCAAGCTATTTCAAAAAATTCAAGAGGAAGGAAGACTTCCAAACTCCTTTTATGAGGCGAGCATAATTCTGATCCCAAAACCGGGGAAAGACAACACAAAGAAAGAAAATTATAGGCCTATATCCCTGATGAATTTAGACGCTAAAATTCTCAACAAAATATTAGCCAACCGGATCCAGCAATATATGAAAAGAATCATGCACCACGATCAAGTGGGATTTATTCTGGAGAGGCAAGGCTGGTTCAATAGTCGCAAATCAATCAATGTGATTCACCACATAAACAAAAGGAAGGACAAAAATCACATGATAATTTCAATAGATGCAGAAAAGGCATTTGATAAAATCCAGCACCCATTCATGCTCAAAACTCTCAGTAAAGTGGGAATACAGGGATCATTCCTGAACATGATAAAGGCCATCTACGATAAACCGACAGCAAACATCACACTAAATGGACAAAGATTAAAAGCAATTTCCTTAAGATCAGGAACCAGGCAGGGTTGCCCACTTTCACCACTCTTATTCAACATAGTTCTGGAAGTCCTAGCTACAGCAATCAGACAAGAAGAAGAAATAAAAGGCATACAAATTGGAAAAGAAGAAGTAAAACTGTCATTATTTGCAGATGATATGATATTGTATATTGAAAACCCTAAAGTCTCAGTCAAAAAACAACTGGACCTTATAAATGATTTCAGCATGGTGGCAGGATATAAAATTAATACTCAGAAATCAGAGGCATTTCTATACACCAACAATGAAATATCAGCAAAAGAAATTAGGGAAACAATCCCCTTCACTATGCAGCCAAAAAATAAAGTACCTAGGAGTAAATTTAACCAAGGAGGTTAAGGACTTGTACTCGGAAAATTATAGAACATTGATAAAAGAAATCAAGGAATATACAAACAAGTCGAAGCATATACCGTGCTCATGGCTAGGAAGAATAAACATCATTAAAATGTATCACTCTTCCAGATATCAAGGTTTACTATAAGGCCATTATACTCAAGACAGCCTGGTACTGGCATAAGAACAGGCACATAGATCAATGGAACAGAACAGAGGACCCAGAAATAAACCCACAGCTTTATGGACAACTGATATTTGACAAAGAAGGAAAGAACATACAATGGAGTAAAGACAGCCTCTTTAACAAATGGTGTTGGGAAAATTGGACATCTACCTGCAAAAAAATGAAACTAGACCATCAACTTACACCATTCACAAAAACAAACTCAAAATGGATAAAAGACTTAAATGTAAGCCTTGAAACCATAAGCATCTTAGAAGAAAACATAGGCAGCAAGCTCTCCGACATCTGTAGCAGCGGTATATTTGCCGATTTATCTCCATGGGCAACTGAAATAAAATGCAAGATAAACAAATGGGACTATATCAAACTAAAAAGTTTTTGCACAGCCAAAGACAATAGGAACAGAATAAAAAGACAAACCACACATTGGGAGAACATATTCGACAGCACATCTGATAAGGGGTTAATAACTAAAATTTATAAAGAACTTATAAAACGCAACACCAGGAAGACAAACAACCCAATCAAAAAATGGGCAAAAGAAATGAATAGAAATTTCTCCAAAGAGGACATACAGATGGCCAGTAGGCATATGAAAAAATGCTCAACATCACTAATCATTAGAGAAATGCAAATTAAAACCACAATGAGATATCACCTCACACCAGTCAGAATGGCACTTATCAGCAAAACAACACAGAATAAGTGCTGGCTAGGATGTGAAGAAAAGGGAACCCTTCTGCACTGCTGGTGGGAATGCAGACTGGTGCAGCCACTGTGGAAAACAGTTTGGAGATTCCTCAGAAAATTAAAAATCGAACTGCCTTTTGACCCAGCTATCCCACTTGTAGGAATATACCCTAAGAACACCATTGCACTGTTCGAAAAGAAGAAATGTCCCCCATGTTCGTGGCAGCATTGTTCACAATAGCGAAGACCTGGAACCAGCCCAAGTGTCCGTCAGAAGACGAGTGGATTAAAAAGCTATGGTACATATATACTATGGAATACTACTCAGCCATAAGAAATGATGACATCGGATCATTTATAACAAAATGGATGTACCTTGATAACATTACACGGAGTGAAATAAGTAAATCAGAAAAGAAGAAAAACTGAGAACAGCACGATTACATACATAGGTGGGACATGAAATTGAGGGTATGAGACATGGACAAGAGAGTGGTGGTTATGGGATGGGGGGAGGGAGGGAAGAGTGGGATAGGGAGGAGGGGAGGGACACAGGGAAAACGAGATAGAAGGTGACAGAGGACAATTTGACTTTTGGTGATGGGTATGCAACACAATTGAATGATAAGATAACCTGGACATGTTTTCATTGTACATATGTACCCTGATTTATTGGTGTCACCCCATTAGAATTAATAATAATAAAATATATATTAAAAAAAAAAAGATCTGGATGAAATTGAAATAATCAAATTACCAGTTGCAGAATTTAAAATAATGATTGGTTAGGATGCTTAAGGATCCCAAAGTTACAATGGATGGACTTAATGAGAACCTAAATAAAGAAATTGTAAGCATCAAAAAGGACACTGAAATAATAAAAAGAGAACCAAACAGAAATGACAAACACGATGTCAGAAATGAAGACTACACTAGAAGGAATGAAGAACAGGCTGAATGAAGCAGAGGATCGAATCAGTGACTTAGAGGACAAGATAAGTGAAAGCTTGGAAACAGAAGAGCAAAAAGAAAAGAGAATCACAAAGTATCAGGAAACTCTAAGAAAGCTCTGAGACAACATGAAGAGAAACAATGTCTGCATAATAGGGGTTCCAGAAGGAGAAGAGAATGAACAAGAGCTAGAGGACCTGATTGACAAAATTATAGCTGAAAATTTCCCTAAATTGATGCAGGAAAGACTTACACAGGTTCAAGAAGCAGAAAGAACTCCATCAAAAAAGAACCCAAAGAGACCTACATACACCAAGACATATCATAATCAAAATACCAAAGCTTAGGGATAAAGAAAAAATATTAAAAGCTGCAAAAGAAAAACAGTCAATCACCTACAAAGGAGCCCCCATAAAGATGACATCTGACTTTTCAACAGAAACACATGAGGCCAGAAGGGAATGGCAAGACATATTCAAAGTAAAGCCAAACAAGAACCTACAACCAAGACTTCTTTATTCAAAAAGGCTATAATTTAAAATTGAAGGAAAAATAAAAAACTTCCCAGACAAAAAAATAAAAACTCAAAGAATTCATTACAACCAAACCAATGCTGCAAGAAATGTTAAGGGGCCTGCTGAACACAGAACAAAGGTCAGGGGGAAGCTAGTAAAAGAGGAATGTAGATTTTAAAAAAATGGCAATAAACAACTACATATCAATAGTAATCTTAAATGTAAATAGATAAATGTTCCAATCAAAAGACATAGGGTAGTCTGACTAGGCAGTGGTGCAGTGGATAGAGCGTCGGCCTGGGATGCAGAAGACCCAGGTTCGAGACCCTGAGCTCGCTAGCTTGAGCACGGGCCCATCTGACTTGAGCAAAAAAAGCTTGCCAGCTTGGACCCAAGGTCACTGGCTTCAGCAAGGGGTTGCTCGGTCTGCTGAAGGCCCGAGCGGTCAAGGCACATGTGAGAAAGCAATCATTGAACAACTAAAGTGTTGCAACAGCAATGAAAAACTAATGATTGATGCTTCTCACCTCTCTCCATTCCTGTCTGTCTGTCCCTCTCTCTGATTCTCTCTCTGTTCCTGTAAAAAAAAAAAAAAAAAAAAGACATAGGGTAGCTGAATGGATAAGAAAAAAGGACCTGTACATATGCTGTCTACAGGAGACATACATCAAAATGTCAAATATACATAAACTGAAAGTAAAAGGATGAAAAAAAATATATCATGCAAGTAGAAATGAAAATAAAGCTGGAGTTGCAATACTTATATCTGACAAAATAGACTTTAAAATAAAGGCTATAGTAAGAGATAAAGAAGGTCACTACATAACGATAAAGGGAGCAATCCAACAGGAAGATATAACCATTATAATTATCTATGCACCTAATATAGGAGCACCTAAATATATAAAGCAGACTATGCTGGACATAAAGAGGAGATCAATAGCAATAGTATAATAGTAGGGAATTTCAATAACCCACTAACATCACTGGATAGGTCCTCAAAAAATAAAATTAACAAAGAAACAGCAGAATAAAGGGACATACTAGATCAACAGGATTTAATATATATCTTCAGAACCTTTCACCCTAAAGCAGCAGAATATACATTTTTTTCAAGTGCTCATGGTACATTCTCTAGGATAGACAATGTATTAGGGCAGTGGTTCTTAACCCTTTTTGAGGTACTGAACCCACCTGTTTCATATGTGCATTCACTGAACGCTCCTTTAGTGATAAATAAAATGATTTTTTTTTCCAAATTCAACACATGTTTTTTTACTGGTGCACAAAATGAGCTGTGCATGAACATCACCTTGCTCAAAGAACAAAACCAACAAAGTGCATGAACTCACAACAAATTACAGTATTACTTTATTCTGGCCTCCGCGGCAGAGGCTTCTCCGAACCCCTGAGATCGACTCATTGAACCCCTAGGGTTTGATAGAACCCAGGTTAAGAACCACTGTATTAGGGCATAAAATGAGCCTCAACAAATTTAAGAAGATTGAAATGATATCAAGCACCTTCTGTGACCACAATGGCATGAAACTAGAAATCAACTACAATAGAAAAACTGAAAAATATTCTAACACTTGGAAACTAAATAGCATGTTATTAAATAAAGAATGGGTTAACAAACAAGTGAAAGCAAAAAAAAAACAAGCAAGATACAAACAAGTGGAAGCATATACCATGTTCATGGTTAGGAAGAATAAACATCATTAAAATGTCTATATTACCCAAAGCAATTTATAAATTCAATGAAATTCCTATTAAAATGCCAATAACATACTTCAAAGATATAGAACAAATATTCCAAAAATCCGTATGGAACTACAAAAGAACATGAATAACCTCAGCAATCTTGAATAAGAAGAATAAAGTGGGAGGTATCCACTTTCCTGATATCAAGTTATATACTACAAGGTCATTGTATCAAAACAGCTTGGTACTGGCATAAAACAGACATATAGATCAACAGAACAGAACAGAGAATCCAGAAATAAACCCTCTCCTTTATGGAAAATTGATATTTGACAAAGGAGGTAAGAGCATACAAAGAAGTAAAGACAGCCTCTTTAACAAATAATGTTAGGAAAATGGACAGCTACCTGCCAAAATATAAAACTAGATCATCAACTTACACAATTCACAAAAATAACCTAAAAATGGATAAAAGTCTTAAATGTAAGTCGTGAAATCATAAGCATCCTAGAAAAAAAACATAAGCAATAAGCTCTCTGACATCACTTGCAGCAATATATTTGCTGATTTATCTTCATGGGCAAGGGAAATAAAGGACAGGATGAACAAATGGGACTTTATCAAACTAAAAAGTTTTTGCACAGCGAAAGAAAATAAGAACAGAATAAAAAGACAAACCACACAATGGGAGAACATATTCGACAGCACGTCGGATAAGGGGTTAATAACCAAAATTTATAAAAAACTTGTAAAACTCAAAACCAGAAAGATAAACAATTCAATCAAACAATGGGCAAAAGAAATAAATAGACACTTCTCTAAAGAGGACATACAGATGGCCAATAGGCATATGAAAAAATGCTCAACATCACCAATCATTAGAGAAATGCAAATTAAATCCACAATGAGATATCACCTCACACCAGTCAGAATGGCGCTCATCAGCAAAACAACACAGAAATAAGTGCTGGCGAGGATGTGGAAGAAAGGGAACCCTCCTGCACTGCTGGTGGGAATGCAGACTGGTGCAGCCACTGTGGGAAACAGTTTGGTGATTCCTCAAAAAATTAAAAATCAAACTGCTTTTTGACCCAGTCATTCCACTTTTAGGAATATATTCCAATAACACATCAATAATTCAAAAGAAGAAATGCACCCCCATGTTTACTGCAGCATTGTTTACAGTAGCCAAGATATGGAAACAGCCCAAGTGCCCATCAGTGGACAAGTGGATTAAAGAGCAATGATACATATACACAATGGAATACTATGGGGCCATGAAAATGAAGGAAATCTTACCTTTTGCAACAACATGGACGACCTGAAAACTGTTATGCTAAGTGAAATAAGCCAGGCAGAGAAAGAAAAATATCATATGACCTCACTGATTTGAGTAATCTAATGAACAATGTGAACTGAGGAACGGAATGGAGACAGAGGCAGGATCAAAGGGACCAGAGGGAAAGCAGACAAAGGGAAAAGGGATGAGAGAATGGGATCAGAGAAGGGAAAGAGATTGGTGAAATTATGTGCACAAAACAACGTTATAGAAAGCAGAAAAGCTAATCCTGGAGGAAAAGGGGAAGGGGACCATGGGGAGGGAGGAAATGGTGATGTTGTAGGGAACACAATGGAGCGGGGATGGATTTGGGGGGACACTAGAATCTATGTAAACACAATAAATTAAAATTAAAAATAAATAAAGAAAGAAAGAAACCTGGCAGTAAATACAGCAAACATAAGCAGTGGTTTGTTTGGCTGGAGAGTAAAAGGTATTATTTTATTATTTTAATATACCCATGTTAAACATTTTTATACCATAATTTGAAATTACTTTTATTTATAACACTTCTATAACATGTTTAAAAATTAAAGCAGTCCAAGATGTTAATGAACTAGAGGAAACAATTTTTTTCCAGAACCTTCCTGAAGTCCTGCAGCAGTTTCCAGGCCAGCAGCCAAAAGGGAGGGAGAGTGGGTCATGGTTAAGTCTTTTTTGAAAAAATAATATTCCATATAAATCCCAATGTAATTCTAAATCTTTTGTGAAAAATCCCCAGAACGCCACTCCCTCTACCCCACCTACAACCAAGGACTCAGTCCTGCCCATTGCCTCTGAACCTGCGACCACAGTTACCTGGCAGAGGTGAAGCTTTCTGTCCTGGTTCTGTCTAAGCTCCTCCTCCTCCCTCAGCTCCTTTCCTCTCCAGTAAGCACAATGTCATTCACCCAGCAAACAGTATAGGGTAGGATATTGCTTCTGTGTGAAGAATTTGAGGGACAGATTACATACAGGTGGTAAACTGCATGTTTCCAGCTGGGATGCAGAGGTTACCCATGCAGGTGAAGAAATGCGCATTTGGCTCTCTCCATGGGTAGATCTTGGTTTCCTCTGTTTTGGCAGCACCGTGAATCCCCATGGGTACTGAAGAAAACAGAAGCTAGTATCTGATTTAGATGAGAACTGTTCATTGAGGGAGTTCCCACTGGGCTGCAGGCTGTTTCCTCTTGTTTCTGACTCAGAATAGTCTTTTTGGGCATCAGTGTCAACCACTGTCCCAACCGACATCTCACTAGGCAATGAATGTACTTGCTTCTCGGCCCTGTTGCTCCTCCGTGCCTCTTTGCCTCCTGTCTCTTTTCTGTTGTATGTTCAATACTCCACACACACCCCTGCCCCCACACACCCCTGCCCCCCCCCATCTGCACAGAACCAAGTACTTGACAAAGGGTAGGAGCATATATGAGACATTGACTGGTCTATACCTTCATTAAATAATGCTTTGGATATGAAGAAAAATTCTAAGCCTCACTCTTTGAACACAGTTATCATTTTTGCTTAAAAGTTTGCATTTTATCATTAGCAATAAATTCTGTTTAGTTTTCTATTGTTATATAATAAATTACTACAAACTTAGTGTCTTAAAACAACATATGTTTATTATCTCATAGTTTACATGGGTTTAGGAGTGTGAGATTTCTACATTTAAATTTAAATTTAAATAGACACATATGGCTAGTGGCTGTTCTACTGTACTCTATTGGACAACCTAGTTTCAGAGCTTCCAAAGTCAATTAAAAGTTTCTTACACTATTACATCAGTGATTTCTCTGACCTTGGCCTATGCACTGATTTTTGTCACTGGGCAATTGTGTTTCTCTTTCTGTATATCAAATGGAGCATGTGTTTTACAACATGTACTAGCATAGATTCACCCAAAACAGAGCCTTATGTGCAACTGATTTCTTCAGGAATATAATCTCAGGGTGGATGAATATGGGATAAAGAGGAATAAAACTAGGCAAAAAGAAACACCAAAACATTACAAAGAATATATTACAAAGTAGGCAACCACTAGGGGCATTTCCTTGATAACGTTTTTGTTTTGCATTTCCCTGATAATCCTGATGAGTATGTTTTCATATACCTGGTGGTCATTTGTAATTCTTCTTTGGAGAAACGTCTACCAAACTGAAGCCCTTTGCTTTTTTTCCAATCAAGATATTTTTCTTTTTTTATTAAATTATGAGTTTCATATATATTTTGGAAATTAACCCCTTATAAAAATGCAACTATTTTCTCCTAATCTGTAGGTTGCTTTTTCACTCTGCTTATTGTTTCCTTTTCTGTACAGATGCATTTTAGTTTGGTATAATCTCACTTGGCTACATTTGTTTTTGTACCAGTGCTTTGGTTTCATATCTACAAAATTATTGTCAAGACCAATATTATAAAATTTTTTCTTTATCTATTTTTGGAGTTTTAATTTTCAGTTCTTATTGTTTAAGTCTTTAATCCATTTTGAGCTGATTTTTGCATATGGTAGATGGTAGAGGCGCAATACCGTTTTTTTTCCTTTTTCTGTTTTGCGTGTTGGATATCCAATTTTCCCAACATCATTTGTTGAAGAGACTGTTCTTTCCCCATAATGTGTTCTTAGCACCCTTGTCAAAGATTAGTTGATTGTATATGTATGGATTTATTTATAGGCTCTTTATTCTGTTCTATGGTCTATATGACTGTCTTTATGCCAGTGCCACACTGTTTTAATTATTATAGCTTTGTAATATAATTTGAAATTAAGATATATACCTCCAACTTTATTCCACTTTCTCAAGATCATTTTGGTTAGCCTGGGTCTTTTGTGGTTCCATATGACAATTCTTTTTTAAAGAATGGATAAGTATTGATAAGTTTATGGAGAAATTGGGACCCTTTTACACTGTTGATGAGAATGTAAAATGATGTAGCAGCTGTAAAAAAAAGTATAGAGATTTCTCAAAAAGTTAAAACTAGAACTACAGTAAAATCCAGTATTCCTACTCTGGGTATATATACAAAAGAATTGAGATTAACACCTCTGAGAAATACCGGCATGTTCGTATTCATTGCACCACTATTCACAATAGCCAAGATGTGGAAACAATGTAAGTATCCATCAACAGATAAATGGATGGAGAAAATACAATATATACACACAATGGAATACCCTTTGGTCTCTAAAAAAGAAGAAAATCCTGCCATTTGCAACAACATGGGCTGACCCTAGCTCTGCCCATCCATCCTGTAGGGGCTGGAGGAGAGAGGTCAGGGGAGATCAGCTGGAAACCACTGGCAGGGCTGGATCTGCCTCCTGGTTGAATCCTCTGGCTGGATATCACCAACCCCCACCATTTACCCCTTAACGGTTTCACACCCTCTTGAACTTTCTCTTCATCTTCTTTTCAACTTTCCTTGACAGTACTTGCTGACTGTCACTCTGGTGCCTGTATTTAGCCTTAGATGGAGCTTACCAATCATTTTGGGCTGCATTCACAAGAAACAGGACTCCGGGAATACCCAGGTTCTGTCTCCGGGAATCACTACCAGGCTCACACCATCCACTGTGTACACTTCTACCAGTGCCTTAAAAATTTACACAGACATATATATGCTGGAACCTAGGGTTAATAAAATAAAGAGTCCAAAAAAATATCTGAGCATGGTCCACATTGCTATGACAAAAGAGCAAGACCCAGAAAATTTGGAGTGTTTAAAGGTACCCAGTATCATCCACATTCAGGTCTCAAGCAATATGGGAAAAGTAGCAGCCTCTTGACATCAGGAAAGAAGCCAAGGAAGATCAAGGCACCTCTGGGAGTAGGCCTGTCTATTAGAAGTGATGTGATTCATGCCCTGTATTCAGAGTTAGTTTCCTTAGTGCATGTGTACTAGTGAACAAACCAAGCTTCTCTGAAAAATAGAAAGAGCCTTTGCACTCAGACACTGAGCATGCTTGTCTGAACAAAAACAAACAACAGGGTCAGGTAAAATTAGAAGTCCTAGTGTTTGGTGCCAGAGAGGCTTGCTTGCTTGCTTGTTTTCTTTCTCTCTCTCTCTCTCTCTCCTTCTTTTTCTTTCTTTCTTTCCTTTATTTTCTAAGTTAGAGGAGGGGAGATAGTGAGAGGGACTTCCACATGCACCCTGATCAAGATCCAGCCAGACACCTCCTCTGGGGCAAATACTAGAACTGAGCTGTCCTCAGCACCTGAGGTGGGCTCTCTGACCAACCGAGCTATCCTCAGCAGCCCCGGGTCAAGCTGAAATTAGTCAAGCCACTGGCTGGGGGAGAGGAAGAGGGAGAAAAGGGGGAGAGGAGCAGATGGTTGCTTCTCTTGTGTGCCCTGACCGGGGATTGAACCTGGGACATCTGCACACTGGGGCAACGCTCCATCCACTGAGCCATCACCCAGGGCCCAGAGAGGCTTTTTAAAGAATGAACAAGATATCAGGACAGGTCAGGAGAAAACCAACTCAGGAAAGAAACAGAAGAAATGAGAATGGAATTTCTTCTAGAACCAAAGTCTAGAATCAAGATAGGTCACAAAAAAGACCCATATTTGTGCAGAGGGGCAGGAACCTCTGAAGATAAGAATCCCAGGTGGAGTAGCAGAGTCTGGTCAATACTCTCTGTGTCAGGGGCTCCTGAGAGATTGTTTTGAAGAGGAGAGGGACCTGGATCCAACCTGAGAGAAGAGCTAATGTGATACACAGAACTAGAGCTTAGGTATGAAGGTGGCGCTGGCACCATCCCAGAGGGAGATGACTTGTCAAACACTAACACAGAGGAAAGAAGATGGGTGGGGAAGGAAGCATATGACGCACCCTCACCTTCTTCTCGATTGTATCATGAGACCTATCATAAGCAAGTGAATCATTTTCAAGTAGTTGCTTTATGATTATCAAAGCAATTTATAGACATCTTTCTAAAATAAGACTTTTTCTATCTCCCCTTCCTTCTCTTCTTCCTTCTCTTCTTTCTTCTCTTCTTCCTTTCTTCTTTCCTTCCTTCTTCCCTTCCTTCCTTCCTTCCTTCCTTCCTTCCTTCCTTCCTTCCTTCCTTCCTTTCTACCTTCCTTCTTTTCTTCCTTCCTTCTTACCTTCCATGAACCTACACATCCCTCAGGGAAATCAACAATTGCCCCTTGATTGAGCAAGCATCTACCAGACTGGTGTGAGGGTCAAATACAACCAGGACTTTGGGGAATTGATGGAAGGAGCTCATGGTAGTGGCTGTGTCGTAGGGCTCAGGTTCTGAGAGCTAACACAGGGGAAAAGTGGTGGGAAGGGAGGAGCCATCCACATACCTGAGGGATGTCCCGAAGGCCACACCTAGTAAAGAGATTGTGTGTTGAGGTCAACTCTGGGTTAGTGACTTCTGTTTCATCATATCATGATCTAAGGAAATGGCTCATATATGACAAAAGAGAACCCATGACAGGTAAGGTCTTCAGGGCTTTGCATCATGGCAGACAGATCCAGTGATCCTTGACTTTTTGTTTCCAAAGACACCTACTATTTTTGGTCAGCATAGCATCTTAAGGCTCTCACCAAGGTGAAAACAGTTCATTTCTAAAGCAAGCATTTTAGCCTTTTGTCTCCTCTCTCAGTCCTGGATCTGTTAGGAAATAGGACGTTACATGATTTACTTATTGTCACTTATTGAATAGTCACTTAAGCAATGATAAGATGATTCACTTACTGGTTTTCAGGGCTTCCCAGAAGAACCAGTAGTGCCTATTATTCACTTCCACATCTGCTTAGAAAATTAAAATGTTCAGCAGAATTAATCCAAGCTAAACATTAAGGTTATGTCCAGGAAACACACTTGTTTCTGGTCCCAGAGCCCAGAACTTCCCCCTGATTTAATTCATCACCACCCAGGAATCCTTTTATTCATAGCAACCTCACCACAAAGGGTGAACCATGTGGCCTAACCCAGGTGTCATCTTTGTCAAAGGGTAAGTGCAAAAAAAAAAAAGTTAAGCCAGAGATTTTCATTACAAAAGCTATAATAAAGATAGAGTAGTCCTCAAAAAATTCTACTTCCTTAAGGCAAGGCTCATATTCTGTATAAAATGCTAGCTGGCCAGAGACTCTCCACCAGACCTTAGAGGCCATACAGCTTGAACTCCTCTCTGCAGTGGGTGAGTCGCTCTATTTGGAATTTTTTTAACATTTGCCTAATTGTACTTTATTCATCATGCTAGGAATATATTTATTTTAAGTGCAATGCTAGTTTGTGTTTAAGGTGACATTACAAATCTTTTTGACTTCTTACTCAAATTATAATGATGGAAACTGGGGTCAGAACAGGGGAATGGTTTTGGTAATTATGGTTTGTTTAGTCACAAGATAGGAACTTCTTCTCCACATCCAGGGTACTTGTAGTGACTTTTAATACTTCCTCTAATCATTATTGCAACTTTGAAATATTGACACACTGCACTGGCAATTTGTATGATCAAAGGTAGGTTTTTCTTTACTGCATAAACCTACCATCCATCAGAGAACATAAAATGTGGATGTGATTTACAAATACACTGTATGGAAAGTGATTAAGAGATAAGATAAGGCAGATATTGTGCTATGGCAGATGAGGAGGTGATTTAGACCTAGCAGAGGGTGTTTGGGAGGAGAGCCATGATGGGTGAGCATGTGTGCAAGCAACAACAGAATGGAAAACCTTCCAGAAAGCATGTACAGAGAGGATGATCTGAACAAAGGATCAGAGGTGGAATTATGTGGGCTCAGAGCAGGTTGCTATAGAGTTTTCCTATGAGAGCTAGGTTCCCAGGTTCCCATGATGAACTTGAGAGGGTAGACTTGAGACTTTGGACTCTAACATCTTTCCAAATTATTAAAAACTTGAAAGCCAGCTATTGCATTGTGTTACCAATGTAGGTTTTCAGAATTACCAGGAAGAAAGGAAGTGTATATCAGAGCTTCACTCCTATGGAAGACAATAAAGGAATTTTTAAGCTTTTCTCTTTGAAAGTGCACAAAGTTCATCAGAGTTTCCATTGATCTTAAATTTGGAGAAACAGAAAGAAAGAGAAGAGAGGCTCTCTTATCTAAAGGGGCATAAAATAAGATATATTTATTGTTAAAGTTGTCTTCTTCCTTGTTTCACCAAACCACTGGGTCAACTTTTCTGTCTCTAGGTCCAGCCTCCTTTGAAGCATGAGTTCTTACCAGCAGAAGCAGACCCATACCCTACCTCCCCAGCTTCAGCAGGAGCAGGTGAAACAGCCCTGCCAGCCTCCACCTCAGGAACCATTTGTTCCCACAACCAAAGTTCCACAGCCTGTCCAGACCAAGGTTCCACAGCCTGTCCAGACCAAGGTTCCACAACCTAGCGACACCAAGGTTCCACAGCCTGGCCACGCCAAGGTTCCACAACTTGACCACACCAAGGTTCCCCAGCCTGGCCACACCAAGGTTCCACAACCTGACCACATCAAGGTTCCCCAGCCTGGCCACACCAAGGTTCCACAACCAGACCACACCAAGGTTCCACAGCCTGGCCACAGCAAGGTTCCAGAGCCATTTTACCCCAAGAATCCTGAACCAGGCAATCCTATGTTTCCTGAAAAAGGTCATACCAAAGTCCCTGAGCAAGTCCTCCCTAAAGTCCCTCATCCTAGCCAGACAAAGATGCCAGAGCCATTACCTCCAGTAGTTATTCCAGGCCCAGTCCAGCAGAAGACCAAGCAGAAGTAATGCAATCCACAGACATGGCCTGAGGAGCTGACCACCAGATGCTGAACACCTTCTTCCCTTCTGCTTCGGTGTCTTCATTATCTGCTGACCTTTTAGTTAGAATGGTCTCACCATTAGTCAGAACCTCTTTCTTATTTGAAACCTAAAAAATACAGGCTATGAAGCTTTTCCTTGCATACTCTGAAGAGTCCTCTGAGCCTCTGAATTATACAGAAGGCCTAAGTGTGATTGCTGGTCCTAAATTGCTCACGTCTCATCTGGAAAGTCAATCAGGTTGTTTCCTGCTCTGTTCACATTAAATCACTTTAATTCCACTCTTGGCTGTTTGTGTCATTGGCTAAATCTGTCCCTTCCTGTTCTGTCATCAGTACGACCTCTAATCAGAGAGGAGTTGGCATATATATCTGTCTTGGTACTGTGTGTTTCCATAAGTGTTAGTGACTGCATTTAGGGTACATCTTGAGAATGGCAATGCCTATTGTGTAATAGAACCGAGAGCCTGTCACTGGGCAGTCACACCTGGAGCAGAGCTTTTTCTTTGGCACTGGACTGAGCCATGCCTGAGTTCCACTGTGCCTGTTCCAAGCCACCTGTGATCTTGAGGGCCTTGTCCCCAAGGCTTCTGCTTATTCCCGAAAACATTATTGGTGCATACTTGGACCTAATTATTCTGGTTTTCTTCACTCATTTTGCCTTCAAGACAGCCAACACATACAGACACATGCTCCCAAAGAGGCACATTCATTTGAGCAACCACACATGCACCTAAGGAGCTACACAAGTTTTCATTAGCTCAAACAATGGTATCTTTTGTTGGGCACCTATTATGTGCAAGCAGGCCTCAAACTATCTATACCAGGAAGGGGAGAGGAGGATTCACAGTACCTCCCTTGGAGAATCCGTCGTCTTCTCTGGGAGATATGGTATTTACATCCCCATATAAACATACAAAACCACACACTCACTCTGAATAGTGTCTCTTCCAAAATAAACTACAGAACCTATTTATCAAGTGATTAGAAAAAGAGGTGAGTTTGAAGCAGAGATTTAGAAGGAGGAGTACATGATCCAAGTGAGGTGGATAACTAGCCAGGAACTAGTAGAGAGCAGGTCAGTAAGCAACAAAATTCAGAGTGAATGTAGAGTTAAATTGTACCTAGTACAGCTCCTGCATTTCCGGATAAAGACATTGATATCCAGAAAGGAGAAGAAGATTAATTAATATCAATCAGAAATTGTTTCTGAACCACACTCAGAGCCCAGTTATCCAGATTTCTAGATCTTCACTTTCTCCTGCTTTTGATTTCAGGGATGACCAACAGGTTTGCAGGTCTTTGCTGGGTGAGACTTGAATTTTAGGGAGCTTTTTCCAAAATCAGTGAAGCCAACATAAAATTCCAGAATGGCTGTTGTGGTCCTTGGGAGGTGAACCCCATTTCTTGATAAGGTTGGTGGTCCAGAACACCTAGCAGGTGTGAGGCAAGTGTGACAAGTAGTATCTGCATCAATCACAGAAGTCCAACTACAGTTGGCAAGAACTCAAAGCTATTTGTAAATTGTAAGACAGAAACTGTCCAACAAGTCATTACAAGGTGATGAGAAGTTGTCAAACTGTCAGCAGGGAATGATGTGCCATGGGTCTGTGTGGTATGCACATTTGAAATGCCTCTATATTACTGCCAATTTCAAATTTAAAAGTGTTGAAAGATAACTCTGGGCCATTCACAAATAGGCTGGTTCTTAATGGGAAATGTACTCTATAATACACAGACTTTACAAATATAAACATCTTAAATAAGTGGTTGGCAGAAAATAATCTAAAGGTTTAAAGATCTACCTGACTCTTGAACCATCATTTTATCCTAGAAATTTTTTATGAAAAATATTCATGCATGGGCACAAATAGTTTATATACGAGGTTATCTGTTTCAGCAATGAAATGTTACCTTCAGGATGAACCTGAAGACTATTATGCTAAGTGAAATAAGCCAGTCAGAGAAAGACAAATGCCATATGATCTCACTTTTATGTGTAATTTAATGACCACAATAAACTGATAAAGTAGAAACAAAGGCATGGACACATGGAACAGATGGACAGTTTTCAGAGAGGATTGGGGCAAAGGGACTGGATAAAAGAAGCTTAGGAGATTAGCCAAAAAACTTGTATACATAACACATAGATACAGACAACAAGGTGGAAGTAACCAAAATGAAAGGGGGTGGAGGTAGGTGGAAGAAGGCAAGGGGGTGGAGGGTAGAGATGGAAGGAGACTTTGCTTGGGGTGTACAATGAGGTGTAAAGATGATGTCTTATTGAGTTGTACATTTGAAACCTGTATGGTTTGGTGAACCATGTCATCCAAATAGATCTTTTTTTAAATCAAGAATTAGATAATGAATATCAATTGATAATAAATAAGTGATGAAATGAATATGTGTTGGAATTATATTGAAGCTATTAAAAAATTGTTGTAGAAGAATGATTAATCTTATTGGAAAATGTTCAGATTATATTATTACAAAAGCAGATCCTGGCCCTGGCTGGTTGACTCAGTGTATAGAACATTGGCCAGGTGTGTAAACATCCCAGGTTCCATCCCGGATCAGAGCATTCATGGGAAACAAGCATCTGCTTCTCTTTCTCTTCTTCTCCCCTTTTTCTCTCTCTTCCCTCCTTGTAGCCAGTGGTCCTACTGGGCATCAGCCCCGAACACTGAGGATACCTTGGTTGATCCAAGAGTTGGCCGCAGGCACTGAAGACAGCTTAGTTGTTTTGGCATTGGCCCCAGACAAGGGTTGCCAGGTGGATCCCACTCAGGGCACATGCGGGAGTCTGTATCTCTGTCTCCCTTCCTCTCACTGAAAAGAATAAATAAATAATTTTATTTTAATTTCGAAAAACAGCCTAGGGTAATTGGCTCAGTGATAGAGGACCAACCTGCTGTGTGGATGTCCCGGGTCCAATTTCCAGTCAGGGCACACATCTGCTTCTTCACCCCTCCCCTTCTTGCTTCTCTCTCTCTCAATTAGAGCAAGTTGGCCCAGGCACTGTATATGGCTCCAGGGCCTGGCCTCAGGCCCTAAGAAGAGCTCAGTTTCTAAGCAACAGAGCAGTGCCCCAGATGGGTAAAGCATCACCTCCTAGTGGGCTTGCCAGGTGGATCCCAGGGTACATGTGGAGAAGTCTGTCTCTCTGCCTCCCCTCCTCTCACTGAATAAAATAGTTTTTTCAAATAAATTAAAAAAAAACAAAAGCAGATCTTAAACAATATAAACAAAAGAACACTTTTTACTGATGTAGGTATATGTGTGGATTTAAAGGATTTGTAGAAAAAACATCCTGATGCTAATTAAGTAAAATGTAACTACAACTATTCCTGGCTGCTTATATGTTAGTGTCCATTTTTAATAGTTCTGTTTTTCCACTTTATGCATTATATAATGTTATTTGATTTTTGTAGAACTTTTTTTAAATTTTTTAAAATGTATTGATTAATTTTAGAAAGAAAGGAAGGAAGAGGGAGGAAAAACAGACACACATCAATTCATTGTTTCACTTATTCATGCATCCATTGGTTGTTTCTTATATATGCCCTGACTGGGAATGGAACCCACAATCTTAGCATAGCAGGACGACACTCTAGCCAACTGAGCTACCTGGCAAGAACCATTTGTTCTAGAACTTTTTATCATAATATTAGAAAGTACAGAAGTCAGTGAAGATGTAGCTGACTAGAAAAAATATATGTCCTGCCCATCGGAACATTCCTAAGGCTCAGCAGCCAGTCCCATTTACGCATCCTAAGGGTAGAGCATTCCACATTCTGGTTGGGGTAACCCATGTGTCTCTTCTCTCCACACAGCTCCATCCCAACTCTTGATCTTCTGATAGGGATACTGTATACTTCAACGCTACACTCACACTCACAGCCAGCGGCCTCAGATCCTGCCCACTGACTGACAGCTAAAGACATCTAAGGGGTAAATGAGGAGTTGTCCCCTACTTGTCTCAGCTCCTGTCTTCCTTAGTTCCTCTGCTCCTCTGTGACTTGGCAAAATTGTCCTCAACGGCACTGGAAATTTAGAGAGTAGGTATAGCTTTTCATGAGGAACTTAAAGTTCAAACTATGTACAGTTTGGCAAAATTCGCATTCACAGCCTGGGAGCTGATCAAACTTGTGCAAACAAAAAGATGCATATTGGTTTTTCTGCATTGTCCTTCCTTTGTTTCTACACTTTCATTTTCTTTTCTTCCTACTGGAACCATGACCTCCATAATTCCATAAATAAATAAATAAATAAATTCTTCTGGTTCAGATAGAAAATGATGATTGAGGGAGTTCCTTAAAAGTTCTTATTTCTGACTCAGAAGTCTCATGGTGGGTGTGGAGCAGCCACTTTCTTCACCTATTCATGCCAGCCCCAATTTCACTTTCTCAGTCCACTCCCCCCTCATTTTCATTTGTTCTTTATAATTCTCTATATTCTACACCCTTTCCCACTCCACTGTCTGAACTTGGGTCTTATTAGGCCTTCTGGCTCTTGGCACATTTGCAGGTAGAGCTGTCAGGTAGTTTGCAGCTTCTGCCATATGCTCTGCATGTCCCACACCAGGATGTTCATCATACCCGTGATCACTGGATTACATCTGACTTCCCCATGCTGTGAGCCCCATGAGGGCAGGGACCTTCTCTGTCTTGCTCAGGGCTGTGGACTCAGAGCCCAGCCTGCCACCTATTAAATAGTAGGAGCTTATCTAATATCTTCGAAGATGCTGAGTGATTTATGCCTTCACCAAATCATGCTGTGAATTTGAAGGAAGCATTCTGAACCTCACTCAGGATCCAGATCACTCCTGGTCATTCCCACCCCCATTCTTCCCTCTCCACATATACAGCAACAGTTCTCCCAACTGCAAACCACCTGCTCTGTCCTCGCTGTGCCTGCTAAGCCTTGGAGAAATGGGTTCTGCACCTTCCAGAAAACTAGGAGAAACCTGAGAGTAGAATCATTTTCCCCAGATCTGACCAAGAAATTCCCCACTTGGAGTCTGTCTATGTCCTATGTACATTTCATGACAGCAATGGAGATAGAACCCAAGACCCACACTACTTTCTTACTGAAAGAATTATAAGAAATATGATCAAATATTCTAGAGACATGGAACATAAAATATAACTGTCAATAGTACATTAGTCTATATTTTTATAATATATAAGTTACAGTATTATTTTTCTACAACTGTTTCTTAAAATGCATGTTTTTCATTAACATTAACAAAACTCATTCTATAAATATTTAATTATAAATATGCTAAGTATAATACTTTTGACATGCAATTTCTATTTGGGTGTATTACTTAAAAACAAAAAATCTATTTGTAAACTCCTTTTTTTGAGAGAGAGAGAAAGTGGGAGGAAGAAACAGGGACAGACAGGAAGGGAGAGAGATGAGAAGCATCAACTCATAGTTGTGGCACCTTAGTTGTCCATTGATTGCTTTCTCATATATGAGTTGACTGGGGGGTTCCAGCCAAGCCAGTGACCCCTTGCTCAAACCAGTGACCTTGGGCTCAAGCCAGTGACCTTGGGCTCAAGCAAGCAACCATGGGGTCATATCTCTGATATTATGCTCAAGTTGGCAACATCAGGGCTTTGAACCTGGGTCCTCAGCATCCCAGGTCAACACTCTATCCACTAAACCACTGCCTGGTCAGGCTATTTGTAAACTCTTAAAGTTATAATCCTTATCATAATTTTTATTATTTAATGTATTTTACCTCATCCTAGTAAGCAGTGTTCCTATTATTAAATCAAAGGAACAAATAATAATCAAATGAAGTTTATTAATGATGTATTTGTCAGCGTAGTCTTCTAAAATAAAAATTTCCAAAATGTGACATCATACAATAGAACATGATTTTTCATGTATATACCCTATTCCAATGTGGGCTGGCAGGAACTCAGACTCATAACCTTCAGGGCCACTTCTTCCTCTGCTGGCTACTAAGCAGACAAGAAAAGAAAGTGGGGGAGAAATCAGACTTGCTCTTAACCTCCTGGGTACAGAAGTGACAATCTGCATTTCCAATGACATTTCATTAACTAGAGGTCAGTCACAGGGTCTATAATGCCGGTGGTTGAGGCCATTTAGGTTCTCATCAAATTCAGGCAGACGGTAGAGGAATTGTGGATTCAGAAAGCATTGAGCCATTACTGTTTAATAGTGTCTCATCAGGGCAGATGAACAAACTGGCAGGGGAAAACTGCTTCTCAGGCAAATGAACAGCAAAATGACCCCTCACAGTGGCGGGCAGGCAATATGCAATCCTCCATCTTCCCTGAGGACATGCACACATAGCCTTACAGAGATTATCCACACGTGATGCTGCCACATGTTCATGCACTAATCAAGCAAAGTGCTTGCAGCCAGCCAGTAAACCAGCGAGCAAGCTTAACACAGCTTTTTTCCCAACAGGGTCCAACCCAATTCCACATGGTCACATGTCCCACAATAGAAGTACAAGCCATTGGTAAACCCTCACATCTCTTCACAGTCCAGCCTTAGAATTGCCAGGGATCTATCTGCTTTCTTTTTCTATATGTAGACACATTCATCTCTTCTTCCATGAGAGATAACTCAAGGTCCAACACAGTCATTTCATCCACTGCAAAGTCCAGGATCTCTGGATAATGTAAAATTCTTTCTATCGTATCCTCTCCATGTAAAACCTCTCTTCTTGATCCAGCAAACTATATATACAAAGGTCAGTACTTTCCACCTCTCCCATACTCCAATTTGCAATCGCGGAGCAGGGACTGGATAATTTCAGTAGAAAATCCCACATGGGGAAAGAAAAAAATGAGATAACCAATCTGACCAACAGGAATTGTGAAATACCTCCAAGCAGACACAATAGTCTATCTACCCTAGTATCAGAAATGATACCATTTTTTTTATATATGATATACCTACCACTCTCTGGAAGCATCTTGGCCCCTGGAGGTTCTTCCTTTCCCATTAGCCTCTCCTAAAGTGAATGGATGTCTTTCTCTGGCACAGTACAGGCTATTCTGTTCTTTCTGCTTCAATATTGTTTTAAGGCTCTTTGAAACAGTTTTTGTAGTCTGAGCTCTGGGTTTCTTGGGCAAAACAATTTCATCAAAAATTTGGCAGGCTTCTGGTCCTTTCCAGGCAGCCCCCTTGGCAAGAACTCTTGAAAACTCTTTTTCTGACTTAATTATCAAGACATTTATTTCCCTCTCTCCTCCCATTTTCCTTCTTCTTACATGGACTGCTACAGCCCTATGCTCTTTGGATAGTCTGGCTAGCAAGACTCTACCTTTAATCTCATCTTTGCTCCAATCATTTGTCATAAGACCTTTGTTCTTATTTCTTTATGTTGAGATTTAGAAGTAGTCTATTTTTCTTATCAAATTTTTGTACTCTAACAATCCCTTTTCTTTCTAATCACAAATTGGCCCATTTCCATTATGAACTCGATATTTTGCCAAAGGAAGTCAGTAGCAGTTGACACTCACCAAGTCATTTGAGCCTTGCCTTTCCCCTCCCATACCTGGGTACACTGAGGAGTGGGTAAAAAATTATTTCTTTTTCCCACCTGGAGAAGTTCATGCCACCATGCCCTTGGTCTCCCAGGAGAACCAGAAACAACTGTTTATCTCCATTTCGATTACTAATTAGTTCAACAAGCCTGGTCTAGGCCAAGGATCAAGGCTTCCAGGAGACAGGGCTATTTCTGGATCCAGCAGCCCTAGAACTTCTTCCTCCTCTCACCTTTCAGCCCACACCACCCTCACTGTAAACACTATACTTGGATGCAAAGGACCCTCAGTGAAGATAAGGCCAGAGTGACATCACTGTCAGACAGCAAGTGCCAAAAAATGTCAAGTGGGTGGTTTCATCACAAAACTGAACCAACAGGTAGATGAGGGGACCAGAGTGAATCATGTTTGGCAGGCAAAGGATTAAGACACAGCAATAAAAAAAAAAATCCCATTTCCTTGAGACAGGTTTCAATCACTATAAAAAACGCCAGTTGGCTGGAGACACCACACCAGATCTGAGTGACGACGCATTCTGCTCTTCTCTGTGCACCAGGTGAGTCTCTTTCCTTGGAGCCTTCTACCATTCACTCAAAGTATTTTATTTTTATTGGAACATCCTTAATATTCTTGCTATCTTTCCCCCCATTACTGAAGTTCAGTTATCAGAGTTATTACCTCTATATAGCTTTGTTTTTTGTTTTAATGAGAGAAAAAGCGCTAGAGGGACAGACAGGGACAGGGGAGAGAGATGAGAAGCATCAATTCTTCGTTGCGGCACCTTAGTTGTTCATTGATTGCTTTCTCATATGTGCCTTGACCAGGAGGCTCCAGCAGAGTGAGTGATTCTTTGCTCAAGCCATCGACCTTGGACTCAAGCCAGTGACTTTGGGCTTCAAGCCACCAACCTTTGGGCTTCAAGCCATCGACCTTTGGGCTCAAGCTGGTGATTGTGTTCAAGCTGGTGAGCCCACTTTCAAGCTGGATGAGCCCACACTCAAGCCGGCAACCTTGGGGTTTTAAACCTGGTTCCTCAGCATCCCAGTCCAATGCTCTATCCACTGCGCCACTGCCTGATCAGGCTATATAGCTTTGTTTTAAAAATAATCATAGTTTGTGCTTGAAGGGAGACTTAAGATGTTATCAGTTCTCCCTGTGCTGTCGAAAAGAGGATTGGCTTGTGTAACACCTCCAGGTAACAGGATGAGTCCTGTTACCTTATAATTAATAGAACTTATAATGGCATTATAATTCTTTTCTTAGTCATAAACTTAACACAGAGAATTGTATCCTTCCACCAAATTGTTTTGTGAAAATTTGTATGTTGGTACTGTGTCTGCTAAAAAACAATTTAGACAGCAGGGAATTTATTTTATGAAACTAAAGTCTATACAGGAAAATAAGACACGGATGGGAGAGCTAAAATACAATGTAGAAAGTCACCACATAAAGCAATAAGAACAAGTACTATGACAGTTTGGAAACAGGGGTGATTTCTAGAAGGCTTTCTCTAGAAATTCCTCCCAAAGGTATCATGAGGCAATCTGTGATTCCTAGTGGTTGTGTAGTACTTGAACAAGCAGAATGAGGGAAACATTTGAGGCAGAGTAGGGTGTAAGTGAGGCTAGAGGGGGATCATGTGAGGTTCTAGAGAAATCAGTAATTATCTTATAGGTGATAAACCATTCTATTATCAGAAATGTGTGGGTTGGCAGAGTGACTGGGATTTTTCAAATAATATCACATTTTCACATGAGCCAATATTGTGCTTTCACATTCCTGCCAGGAGCATGCAGTTGTATTGTGTTGCTAATTGGGTTTTAAGATGTTCCAGGAAGAAAGGGAGCACTGTAATAGGCCCTGAGTGGGGCAGAACAAATTGCCTTTCCGTCCCCACTGTCCGAAGGCTCAGAAATCAAGGTATTCTTAGTGGTAAAGAGAGACAAAGGAGAACATTTGCTTCTCAGGGACCTAAAATGGCATTGAACTTGACTTCTTCCCTCGGTAGTCCCTGTTTAAACCATCTGTTCTGTATCCAGGTCCAGCCTCCTTTGAAGCATGAGTTCCCACCAACAGAAGCAGCCCTGCAACACCCCACCCCCCCAGCTTCAGCAGCAGCAGGTGAAACAGCCCTGCCAGCCTCCACCCCCGGAACCATGTGTGCCCCAAACCAAGGAGCCCTGCCACCCCAAGGTTCCTGAGCCATGCTACCCCAAGGTTCCAGAGCCATGCCACCCCAAAGCTCCTGAGCCGTCTCACACCAAGGTTCCCGAGCCATGCCACCCCAAGCTTCCTGAGCAATGTCAGCCCAAAGTGGCAGATCTCTGCCATCCCAAAGTTCCGGAGGCATGTCCCTCAACAGTCGTTCCAGCACCAGTTCAGCAAACCAAGCAGAAGTAGGGTGGTCTGTGCCCTTGAGGAACCAACCACCCAATGCTGAATACCTCTCCTATTTGCTTGAGTCCCATTTGCCTTGCAATTAGCATGCTGTCATCCTGAGTCACAATCATCCCTCATATGCACCCTGAAAATATGTGCAATGAAACTCCCCTTCCCAAACACTCTGGACCTTGGAGTTTCTGAATGCAGCTGAGGGTCTTGGTACCTTAGAACCTTAGTTTTCAGCTGCTCAGGATTCATCTGAAGAGGGACTTAAGGTGAAATCAGGAGGATCGGCTCTGTTTTGCCTCATTAAATAAACTTTCCATTTCACTCCTGACTGTATGTATGTGGTCTGACTCAACATCTTGCTTTATTTCCCTTGTGAAATAGGACCTATTCAGACAGGTTGGTGAGGAAGGGCTTCATTCAGAGACTTCAGGTCCTGGTACTGGGTGGGTGGAGGTTTTTTCTCCACTGATTTTTCATGGGATGGCAATGGGAGGTTGTGTAATGCTACCTAGAGGGTGTTGCTTGGGTATCCAGGGATTAAGCAGGGCTCTTCTCTTGCAATTCTGTGAGTCATGCTGGAGTCATGTTAGTGCCTATCCACACTGACTCTGACTATCTAATCCAGAGTGCCTTGCCCCTAAACCAGAATTTCAGACTGCTGACAAATCCAGCCAATTTCTATTTATTTCAAAGGGTATATGGTTCTCACATATGTGAGTCTACTACTCCTCACTCATTTCTTTCTGATATTGTGACCCACATTTGTTGTCTCAATCAATTCTTTCCCATTCACTGAATGCCCACCGTGCCAGGATGGGAATGAGGATTCACAGCTCACAAAAATAAGAATAAAAAATATAAAAATTAAAGAAAATAAAATTCAAAAGAAAAAAGATATTTCATTTTTGAAAGGTTTACTGTTTTCTTCCAATAAGTGGCACTGTATTACAAGTTTTGGCTGGGTGAAATTTCTGCGCTGATCTCAACTAAGATGTTGCTGCTGCAATAATGGACAAGTGGGTTTGCAGTCTTTATGTTGTGTTGGGGGATGTTGTGAGGGCTTCACATCTCTGGCAATGGAGAGCTCAGGTCTCTATGCCTGTTTTGCTCCTCCACCCTGAGAGAAGGAAGCGGTTTTCCCTGCCTGCTTACTTGTTCACCATTGTGAGACTCTAATAAACAAAATGGCCCACTATTTCCCAGCTCCACAGTTTCTTTACCATCTACCTGAGTCCAATGTGAACCTGCATGCCCATGGCTACTGGCTATACAATTATAAGAAAACGTTTTAAAATATTAATGAAAAAATATTAAATAATACCTGGCAAAAACAATAAACTTGCTATTTAAGATATTCCCATATTGCTTCTTGATTGGTGTCCTCACTTGCAATTTTCTTAGCTTTTATCTGAGCATCATTGACTGTATAATTTGTCCTTAACCATCTTTTCACTTTAGGAGTAGGATTTCATTCCTTTACTTATGAACAGAATGAACATTACTATGAGCACTTAGAATATGTTGTTGCATAGATGAACATTAAAAAAGAATAAGGAATGTAAATCTGTGATTTCCACATTGGGCAGCTCCCCAGCCACCCACCTTAGAGAGAATCCTGATTACAAGTGCATTTTAACAACCAGTTTGCTGAACTCAACAAAAAATTAGGTAACAGTTCTGCCGAACTCGTGCAAACTGGCTGAATCCCACCACTGGTCCCATTCATTTATCATTGCCTGTACTTCCCTTGCCTTTGGGGTCAAATTTATAAAATGTTCTCTATGGCCAAGGTCCATGAGTTTAGTACCTATGTTTTCTTCTATGTAATTTATTTTCAGATCTTATATTCAGGTCTTTGATCCATTTTGAATTAATTTTTGTTCATGGGGACAAACTGTAGTCAAGTTCAGTCTTTTGCACGGGGCTTTTTAATTTTCCCAACACCATTTATTGAAGAGGTTTTCTTTTCTCCAATGTGTGTTTTTGGCTCCTTTGTCAAAGATTATTTGTCCATACATATGTGATTTTATTTCTGGGCTCTCAATTCTGTCCCATTGGTCTATGTGTCTATTTTTCTGCTAATACCATGCTATTTTGATTATCATGGCTCTGTAGTATAATTTAAAGTCAGGTAGTGTGATATCTCAGGATTGCTTTGGCTATTTGAAATTATTTATGGTTCCATACAAACCCTGTGATTTTTTGTTCTAGTTCTGTAAAAAATGACAGGATTTTAATGGGGATGGCATTAAATTAGTATATTGCTTTGGGTAATATGACCATTTTAATTATGTTGATTATTCCAATCCATGAACATGAAATATTTCTTGGTTTCATTGTGTCTTTTTCAATTTCTTTCAAAAATGCTTTGTAATTTTCAGTACATTGGTCCTTCACATCTTTTGTTATGTTTATTCCTATGTATCTTGTTTCTTTGTATTTTTTAATTTAATTAATTATGTTTAAATAGATTCTAGGGTAACCCTGACTGCATCCCCCACCGCATATTCTCCTACACAACTCCCTTACCGCCCTCTCTACAGTGCCCTCCCCCCTTTCCCTCCAGGTTTATCCCATCCTATCATCCCCTTTCCCTCTGTCGTCTTTTCCTCTGGTCCCTTTGATCTCTCCTCTGTCTCAATTTCTTTCCTCAGTTCTCAATATTCCTTGGATTCCTCAAATGAGTGAGGTCATATAATATTTTCCTTTTTCTACCTGGCTTATTTCACTCAACATAATAGTTTCCAGGTCCTTCCATATTGTTGCAAAAGGTAATATTTCCTTTTTTTCATGGCCCCATAGTATTCCATTGTATATATGTGCTACTGCTTTTTAATCCACTTGCCCACTGATGGACACTTGGGTTGTTTCCACCTCTTCGCTACTGTGAACAAGGCTGCCATAAACATGAGGGTGCATTTCTTTTTTTCAGTCAGTGATATGGTGTCCTTAGGATATATTCCTATAAGTGGGAAAGCTGGGTCAAAGGGGAGTTCTATTTCTAATATTTTGAGGAATCTTCATACTGTTTTCCACAGTGGCTGCACCAGTCTACATTCCCATCAGCAGTGCAGGAGGGTTCCCTTTTCTCCACATCCTCGCTAGCACCTATAATGTGTTGGTTTGTTAATGAGCATCATTCTGACTGATGTGAGATGGTATCTCATTGTGATTTTCATTTGCATTTCTCTAATGATTAGAAATGTTAAGCATTTTTTCATATGCCTATTGGCCATCTGTATGTCCTCTTTGGAGAAGTGTCTATTCATTTCTTGTGCTCATTTTTTGATTTAATTGTTTGTCGTACTGGTGTTGAGTTTTATAAGTTCTTTATAAATTTTAACCCCTTATCAGATGTATTGTCAAATATGTTCTCCCATTGTGTGGTTTGTCTTTTTATTCTGTTCATATTGTCTTTAGATGTGCAAAAACTTTTTAGTTTGATATAGTCCCATTTGTTTATTCTGTCTATTATTTCATTTGCCTGTGAATCAGCAAATATATTGCTGTGATAGATGTCGATGAGATTACTGCCTATGTTTTCTTCTAGGATGCTTTTGGTTTCACGACTTATATTTAAGTCCTTTATCCATTTGAGTTTATTTTTGTGCATGGTGTAAGTTGGTGATCTAGTTTCATTTTTCTGCAGGTAGCTGTCTAGTTTTCCCAAAACCATTTGTTCAAGAAACTGTCTTTACTCCACTGTATGCCCTTACCTCCTTTGTCAAATATCAATTGTCCATAAAGATGGGGGTTTATTTCTGGGTTCTCTGTTCTGTTCCATTGATCTATATGTCTGCTCTTAAGCCAGTACTAAGCTGTTTTGAGTACAATGGCCTTGTAGTATAACTTGATATCAGGAAGTGTGATACCTCCCACTTTATTCTTCTTTTGCAAGATTGCTGAGCTATTCATGTTCTTTTTTGGTTCCATATCTTTGAAATATGTCATTGGTATCTTAATTGGTATTGCATTGAATTTATAAATTGCTTTGGGTAATATAGACATTTTAATGATGTTTATTGTTTCTAACCATGAACACGATATATGTTTCCACTTATTTGTGTCTTCCTTAATTTCTTTTATAAATGTTTTATAATTTTCTGAGTACAAGTCTTTTTAACCTCCTTGGTTAAGTTTATTCCTAGGTACTTTATTTTTTTGTTGTTGCAATAGTGAAGGGGAGTGTTTCCTTAATTTCTCTTTCTGACATTTCATTGTTCATGTATAAAAATGCCTCTGATTTCTGTGTATTAATTTTATATCCTGCCACCTTGCTGAATTCGTTTATTAGGTCCAGTAGTTTTTTGACTGAGACTTTAGGGTTTTCTATATACAGTACCATATCATCTGCAAATAATGATAGTTTTACTTCTTCTTTTCCAATTTGGATGCCTTTTATTTCTTCTTCTTGTCGCATTGCTATAGCTAGAACTTCCAGTACTATGTTGAATAAGAGTAGTGAAAGGGGACAATCCAGCCTTGTTCCTAATTTTAGGGGAATCGATTTTAATTTTTGTCCTTTAATTATGATGTTACCTGTAGGTTTGTCATAAATGGACTTTATCATGTTGAGGTATGTTCCCTGTATTCCCACTTTGCAAAGAGTTTTGATCATAAATGGGTGCTGGATTTTATCAAATGCTTTTTCTGTATCTATTGAAGTTATCATGTGTTTTTTCTCCTTCTTTTGTTTATGTGGTGAATCACATTGATTGATTTACGAATGTCATACCATCCTTGTCTTCCCAGAATAAATCCCACTTGATCGTGATGTATGATTTTTTTCATGTATTGCTGTACCTGGTTTGCTAATACTTTGTTGAGGATTTTAGCATCAAAATTCATCAGAAATATTGGCCTATAATTTCCTTTCTTTGTGTTGTCTTTGCCTGGTTCTGGAATCAGAATTATGCTTGCCTCATAAAAGAAACTTGGTACTGTTCCTTCCTCTTGAATTTTTTGAAATAGCTTGAGAAGGATAGGAGTTAGTTCTTCTTTGAATATTTGGTATAATTCACCAGTGAATCCATTGGGCCCAGGGGTTTTGTGTTTTGGGAGCTTTTTGATAACTGTTTCGATCTCTTCTGCTGTAATCGGTCTGTTTAGGTTTTCTGATTCTTCCAGGTTGATTTTTGGAAGATGATATGTTTCAAGGAATTTGTCCATTTAAACTAGGTTGTTTAATTTTTTGGCATACAGTTCTTCATAGTATTTTCTTACAATATTTTGTATTTCTGTTGTGTCGGTTGTTATTTCTCCACTCTCATTTCTAATTTTATTTATTTGAGTCCTCTCTCTTTTTTTTATATATATATATTTTATTATTATTAATTCTAATGGGTGACACCAATGAATCAGGGTACATATGTACAATGAAAACATCTCCAGGTTACCTTATCATTCAATTGTGTTGCATACCCATCACCAAAGGTCAAATTGTCCTCTGTCACCTTCTATCTCGTTTTCCCTGTGCCCCTCCCCTCCTCCATATCCCACTCTTCCCTCCCTCCCCCCATTCCATAACCACCACTCTCTTGTCCATGTCTCATATTGTCACTTTTATGTCCCACCTATGTATGAAATCATGCTGTTCTCAGTTTTTCTTTTTTTCTGATTTACTTATTTCACTCCGTATAATGTTATCAAGGTACATCCATTTTGTTATAAATGATGCGATGTCATCGTTTCTTATGGCTGAGTAGTATTCCATAGTATATATGTACCATTGCTTTTTAATCCACTCGTCTTCTGACGGACACTTGGGCTGGTTCCAGATATTCGCTATTGTGAACAATGCTGCCATGAACATGGGGGCGCATTTCTTCTTTTCGAACAGTGCTATGGTGTTCTTAGGGTATATTCCTAAAAGTGGGATAGCTGGGTCAAAAGGCAGATCGATTTTTAATTTTCTGAGGAATCTCCAAACTGTTTTCCACAGTGGCTGCACCAGTCTGCATTCCCACCAGCAGTGCAGAAGGGTTTCCTTTTCTCCACATCCTCGCCAGCACTTATTCTGTGTTGTTTTGCTGATGAGTGCCATTCTGACTGGTGTGAGGTGATATCTCATTGTGGTTTTAATTTGCATTTCTCCAATGATTAGTGATGTTGAGCATTTTTTCATATGTCTATTGGCCATCTGTATGTCCTCTTTGGAGAAATTTCTATTCATTTCTTTTGGCCATTTTTTGATTGGGTTGTTTGTCTTCCTGGTGTTGCGTTTTATAAGTTCTTTATAAATTTTAGTTATTAACCCCTTATCAGATGTGCTGTCGAATATGTTCTTCCATTGTGTGGTTTGTCTTTTTATTCTGTTCTTATTGTCTTTAGCTGTGCAAAAACTTTTTAGTTTGATATAGTCCCATTTGTTTATCTTGCCTTTTATTTCAGTTGCCCGTGGAGATAAAGCGGCAAATATACCGCTGCTACAGATGTCGGAGAGCTTGCTGCCTATGTTTTCTTCTAAGATGCTTATGGTTTCACGGCTTACATTTAAGTCTGTTATCCACTTTGAGTTTGTTTTTGTGAATGGTGTAAGTTGATGGTCTAGTTTCATTTTTTTGCAGGTAGATGTCCAATTTTCCCAACACCATTTGTTAAAGAGGCTGTCTTTACTCCATTGTATGTTCTTTCCTCCTTTGTCAAATATCAGTTGTCCATAAAGCTGTGGGTTTATTTCTGGGTTCTCTGTTCCGTTCCATTGATCTATGTGCCTATTCTTATGCCAGTACCAGGCTGTCTTGAGTATAATGGCCTTATAGTAAACCTTGATATCAGGAAGAGTGATACCTCCTGCTTTATTTTTTCTTTTTAAGATTGCTGAGGCTATTCGTGTTCTTTTTTGGTTCCATATAAATTTTTGGAATATGTGTTCTATATCTTTGAAGTATGTCATTGGTATTTTAATTGGTATTGCATTGAATTTATAAATTGCTTTGGGTAATATAGACATTTTAATGATGTTTATTCTTCCTAGCCATGAGCACGGTATATGCTTCCACTTGTTTGTATCTTCCTTGATTTCTTTTATCAATGTTCTATAATTTTCCGAGTACAAGTCTTTAACCTCCTTGGTTAAATTTATTCCTAGGTACTTTATTTTTTTGGCTGCAATGGTGAAGGGGATTGTTTCCTTAATTTCTTTTGCTGATATTTCATTGTTGGTGTATAGAAATGCCTCTGATTTCTGAGTATTAATTTTATATCCTGCCACTTTGCTGAAATCATTTATAAGGTCTAGTAGTTTTTTGACTGAGACTTTAGGGTTTTCAATATACAATATCATATCATCTGCAAATAATGACAGTTTACTTCTTCTTTTCCAATTTGTATGCCTTTTATTTCTTCTTCTTGTCTGATTGCTGTAGCTAGGACTTCCAGAACTATGTTGAATAAGAGTGGTGAAAGTGAGCAACCCTGCCTGGTTCCTGATCTTAAGGGGATTGCTTTTAATCTTTGTCCATTTAGTATGATGTTTGCTGTCGGTTTATCGTAGATGGCCTTTATCATGTTCAGGAATGATCCCTGTATTCCCACTTTCCTGAGAGTTTTGAGCATGAATGGGTGCTGGATTTTATCAAATGCCTTTTCTGCATCTATTGAAATTATCATGTGATTTTTGTCCTTCCTTTTGTTTATGTGGTGAATCACATTGATTGATTTGCGAATATTGAACCAGCCTTGCCTCTCCAGAATAAATCCCACTTGATGTGGTGTATGATTTTTTTCATATATTGCTGGATCCAGATGGCTAATATTTTGTTGAGAATTTTAGCGTCTAAATTCATCAGGGATATAGGCCTATAATTTTCTTTCTTTGTGTTGTCTTTGCCCGGTTTTGGGATCAGAATTATGCTCGCCTCATAAAAGGAGTTTGGAAGTATTCCTTCGTCTTGAATTTTTTGAAATAGCTTGAGGAGAATAGGAGTTAGTTCTTCTTTGAATTTTTGATAGAATTCACTTGTGAAGCCATCAGGCCCAGGACTTTTCTTTTTTGGGAGTTTTTTGATAACTGTTTCAATTTTATTTGTTGTAATTGGTCTGTTTAGCTGCTCTGATTCTTCCAGATTAATTTTTGGAAGGTTATATGATTCAAGAAATTTGTCCATTTCACCAAGATTGTCTAATTTTTTGGCATATAGTTCTTCATAGTATTTTCTTACAATGCTTTGTATTTCTGTTGTGTCAGTTGTTATTTCTCCACTGTCCTTTCTAATTTTATTTATTTGAGTCCTCTCTCTTTTTTTCTTGGTGAGTCTAGTTAAAGGTTCATCAATCTTGTTTACCTTTTCAAAGAACCAGCTTCTGGTTTCATTCATCCTCTGTATTGTTTCCTTAGCCTCTATGTCATTTATTTCTGCTCTGACCTTTATTATTTCCTTCCTTCTACTTGTCTTGGGTTTTATTTGTTGTTGTTTTTCTAGTTCTTTTAGATGCAGGGTCAGGTTGCTTATTTGAGCTTTCTCTAGCTTCTTATGATATGTTTGTAGTGCAATAAACTTCCCTCTCAGAACTGCTTTTGCTGTGTCCCATAAATTTTGAGTTGATGTATGCTCATTATCATTTGTTTCTAGAAACTTTTTTATTCTTCTTTGATCTCATTGTTAATCCATTCATTATTTAATAACATGCTATTTAGTTTCCAAGTGTTTGAGTATTTTTCAGTTTTTCTTTTGTGGTTAATTTCTAGTTTCATGGCATTGTGATCAGAGAAAATGCTTGATATGATTTCAATCTTCTTAATTTTATTGAGACCATTTTTGTGTCCTAACATGTGGTCTATCCTAGAAAACGTACCATGAGCGCTTGAGAAGAATGTATATTCTACTGCTTTAGGGTGAAAAGTTCTGAAGATATCTATTAAATCAAGTTGATCTAGTGTCTCCTTTAAGTCTGCTGTTTCTTTATTAATTTTCTTTCTTGATGATCTATCCAGTGTTGTTAGAGGGGTATTGAAATCCCCTACTATGATAGTATTGCTGTTAATCTCTCCCTTTATATCCATCAAAGTCTGCTTTATGTATGTCGGGGCTCCTATATTTGGTGCGTAGATATTTACAATAGTTATATCTTCCTGTTGAATTGTTCCCTTTATCATTATGTAGTGTCCTCCTTTATCTCTTACTACAGCCTTTGTTTTAAAGTCCATTTTGTCAGATATAAGTATTGCTACCCCTGCTTTTTTTTCATTTCCATTTGCATGAAATATTTTTTTCCATCCTTTTACCTTCAGTCTATGAGCATTCTTTGTTTTAAAGTGTGTCTCTTGTAGACAGCATATGTATGGGTCCTGTTTCTTTATCCATGCAGCTACCCTATGTCTTTTGATTGGATCATTTAATCATTTACATTTAAGGTTATTATTGATATGTAGTTGTTTATTGCCATTTTATTCTTTAAAGCTGTATTCTTCTTTTGCTCTATTCATTCCTCCCTTTAAACTGTTCACAAGAGGCCCCTTAGTATCTCTTGCAGAATTGGTTTGGTTTTTATGAATTCCTTGAGGCTTTCTTTTTCTGGGAAGCTCTTTATTTCTCCTTCAATTATAAACGTTAGCCTTGCTGGATAGAGTAGTCTTGGTTGTAGGTTCTTGTTCTGCATTACTTTGATTATTTCTTGCCATTCCCTTCTGGCCTCAAGTGTTTCTGTTGAGAAGTCCGATGTCATCCTTATGGGGGCTCCTTTGTAGGTGATAGTCTTTTTTTCTCTAGCAGCTTTTAAAATTTTTTCTTTATTCACTAGCTTTGGTATTTTAACTATGATGTGTCTTGGTGTAGATCTTTTTGGGTTTCTCTTTAATGGAGTTCTGTGTGCTTCTTGAATGTGTGGAGTGTTTCCCAGCCTTAATTTAGGAAAGTTTTCTGCTATGATTTGATTGAACAAAGTTTCCATTTCCTGTCCTCTCTCCTCTTCTTCAGGCACCCCTATGATGCGAATGTTGTTTCTCTTCATGTTGTCACAAAGCTCCCTTAGATTTTTCTCACATTTTTAAAGTCTCGTTTCCTTTTTCTTCTCTGCTTCTGTGCCTTTGTTTATTGTGTCCTCTAACTCGCTTATTCGATCCTCAGCGTCATCCATCCTGCTTTTAATTCCTTCCATTGTGGTCTTCAGTTCTGATACTGTATTTGTCATTTCTGTCTGATTCTTTTTTATTATTTCAATTTCATTTTTTATACTTGTTATCTCTTTATTTAGGTGTTCATAATGACTATCTATTGTTGCTCTAATTTCTTTGAACATCCTAACTATCATTATTCTAAATTCTACTTCTGGTAATTTGGTTATATCTGTTTCATTCAGGTCCTTCTCTGGGGATTTCTCTTGATTCATTTGGTTTGCATTCCTCTGCCTGCCAATTTTTTCTGTGTATAAGCAAGTTGTGGCCACTGGAGTCCAGTAGGTGTTGCCTTTGTGTTCTCTAGGTGTGGTCTATCTGCAGGCCCCCCAACCCCTCTGCCGGTGCCTAAGGTGGTTGGGTATGAGCGTTGCCAGCGCTGGCCCACTGTGGCTTTTGCTGTGATTTCTGCCTCTCCTCCGTGGGAGGGGCTGTCACTGAAGCCACAAGATTAGCACCAAGGGTAGAGGTGAGCAACTTTCCTCAGCTGCGGACCCAGCCTTTTTCCGGACTTCCGCCCAGAACCAGCGGTTGGAGCCTGCTCGCTACAGTTCCGTGGGTTAGGCGGGGCTTTTGACGTGCTCTCAGCTGTAAGCTTTTGCCCGTCCGGAGCTTTAGCCCCGCCCTCAAGGCCAGGGCCCTTTTCGCAGGGTCGGAAACCAAGGTTTATTGGGGCGGGCGTGTTTGCTGGCTTCAGCTCAGCTGCGTACTTCCGCTCGTCCCGGACTCTACCCCGCCCCCGCGTTCGGAGCCCGCTTGTGCAGGTATGAATGCACTTCGCAGTTTCTCCGGCCGGGCCGGGATAGTAGCACGGGCTCAGCTGCGAGCTTCCACTTGTCTCGGGGTCCACCCCGTTCCCGCACTCGGAGCCCGTTCGCTCACGTATACTGGCCAACCGCAGTTTCTCCGGCCCGGGGGTGTGGGGGACTGGTAGTGTCAGCTCAGCCACGAGCCCCTGCCCGTCCCTGATCCTAGCCCGGTCCCCGCGGTCAGGGCTGGCTTGCGCAGGGCCTGCCCGTTCCTGGCCTCCCGCTTTGTCCCCGTAAGTGGGATTAAAGGCGGGCCGCAGCTTCCGGACCACTCTCGCGCTTCCCCTCCGACCCTCTGGGCTAGACCGATCTCCCACCGGCTTGGCCTCTGCCCATGCCGACAGAACCGCCTTTCAGCGTCCTGCCACCCCAAAACCTTCAGCAGCCCTCAGCAGAGTAGGATGGGACCTAATACTCCACACTGTAGGCCTGGGAGCTCCCTCACTTGGTTCACAGCTCAAAACTGTCCAAACGCCTCTTCTAGGCTCTGGGACTGCACGCTGGGGCTTGGTTCCTGGGACCCAGGTCCCTCCCTCTCCGCCAAACTTTCCTCCCGCCCCGCGGGTCTCTCCCGGCTGCCGTTTGCTCCGGGGAGCTGGGCAGCCCTCTTCGCGTTTCGCTATTCCTACCAGTCTCAATGTGGCTTCTTCTGTGTTCCTTGGTTGAAGAGTCCACTTAGTTTTGTTCAAAGTTGGTTTATCCAGGTGATGGTTCTTAAAATTGAGTTGTAATCCACTTTGGTTCTGGGAGTTGGAAGTTGGTACGTCCGCCTACTCCGTCTCCATCTTGCTCCTCTCTTTTTTTCTTGGTGAGTCCTGTTAAAGGTTCATCAATCTTGTTTACCGTTTCAAAGAACCAGATCTTGGTTTCATTGATCCTCTGTATTGTTTCTTTAGCCTCTATGTCATTTATTTCCACTCTGATCTCTATTATTTTCTTCCTTCTACTACCTCTGGGCCTTACTTGCTGCTCTTTTTTAAGTTCTTTTAGATGAAGGGTTTGGTTGTTTGTTTGAGCTTTTTTAAGCTTCTTATGGTATGCTTGTAGTGCTATGAACTTCCCTCCCAGGACTGCTTTTGCTTTGTCCCAATAATTTTGAGTTGTTGTATGTTCATTATCATTTGTTTCTAGAAATTTTTTTATTTCTTCTTTGATTTTATTTTTAACCCATTTATTATTTAATAACATAGTATTTAGTTTCCATGTGTTTGAGTATTTTTCAGTTTTTCTGTTGTGGTTGATTTCTAGTTTCATGCCATTGTGATCAGAGAAAATGCTTGATATTATTTCAGTCTTCTTAAGTTTGTTGAGACTGCTTTTGTGTCCTAACATGTAATCGGTCTTAGAGAATGTACCATGAGCACTTGAAAAGAATGTATATTCTGCTGCTTTAGGTTGAAAGGTTCTGAAGATATCTATTAAATCAAGTTGATCTAGTGTGTCCTTTAAGTCTGCTGTTTCTTTGTTAATTTTCTTTCTTGAGCATCTATCTAATGATGTTAGTGGAGTATTGAAATCCCCTACTATTATAGTATTGCTGTTGATCTTGCCCTTTAATCCTTCAAAGTCTGCTTTATATATTAAGGTGCTCCTATATTAGGTGCATAGATATTTATGATGGCTATATCTTCCTGTTCGATTGCTCCCTTTATCACTATGTAGTGACCTTCTTTATCTCTTACTATAGCCTTGGTTTTAAAGTCCATTTTTTTTTTAAATGATGCTTGAACTACTGATTTTTTATTTTATTTTATTCATTTTAGAGAGGAGACACAGAGAGAAAGAGAAAGAGAGAGAGAGAGAGAGAGAGAGAGAGAGAGAGAAAGGGGTGAGGAGCTAGAAGCATCAACTCCCATATGTGCCTTGACCAGACCAGTGCAGGGTTTTGAACTGGCAACCTCAGTGTTCCCAGGTCAACGCTTTATCCACTGCGCCACCACAGGTCAGGCTAAAGTCCATTTTGTCAAATATAAGTTTTGATACCCCAGCTTTTTTTTCGTTTCCATTTGCATGAAATATTTTTTTCATCCTTTTACTTTCAGTCTATGTGCATCTTTTGTTTTAAGGTGTGTCTCTTGTAGACAGCATATGTACGAGTCCTGTTTCTTTACCCTATGTCTTTTGATTGGGTCATTTAATCCATTTACATCTAAGGTTATTATTGATATATAGTTGTTTATTGCCACTTTATTCTTTAAATCTGTATTCCTCTTTTGCTATATTCTTTTCTCACTTTGATCTTTTAACAAAAGGCCCCTTAACATTTTTTGCAGCATTGGTTTGGTTGTAATTAATTCCTTGAGTTTTGGGGGTGTTTTTTGTTTTGTTTTGTTTTGTCTGGGAAGCTTTTTATTTCTCCTTCAATTTTAAACGATAGCCTTGCTGGTTAAAGTAGTCTTGGTTGTAGGCTCTTGTCTTGTATTACTGCGAATATTTCTTGCTATTCCCTTCTGGTCTCAAGTGTTTCTGTTGAGAAGTCAAATGTTATCTTTATGGGGGCTCCTTTGTAGGTGATAGCCTTTCTTTCTCTAGCAGCTTTTAATATTTTCTCTTTATGGCTTAGCTTTGGTATTTTAAATATGTGTTTCTTGGTGTAGGTTTCTTTGGGTTTCTGTTTAATGGAGATCTCTGTGCTTCTTGAACTTGTGAGACCCTTTCTTGCATCAAATTAGGGAAGTTTTCAGCTATTATTTGATTCAATAAAGTTTCTATCCCTTATTCTTTCTCTTCTTCTTCAGGAACCCCTATGATGTAGATGTTATTTCTCTTCATGTTGTCACAGAGCCCTCTTAAGTGTTTCCTCAAACTTTTTGAGTCTCTTTTCTTTTTTTTTTTTTTTTTTTCTCTGATTCCATGCCTTTGGTCATCTTGTCTTCCAACTCGCTGATTCGATCCTCAGCTTCATCCTGTTTTTAATTTCTTTCATTGTGGTCTTCATTTCTGATATTGTGTATGTCATCTATGACTCATTTTTTTTAATATTTCAATGTCCTTTTTTATACTTGCTATCTCTTTATTTAGGTGTTCATAATGACCATCCAGTGTTGTTCTAAGATCCCTAAGCATCTTAACAATCATTATTCTAAACTCTGCATCTGGAAGTTTGGTTATTTTTATATTGCTCAGTTCATTTTCTGGAGGATTCTCTTGTGGTTTCATTTGGATTGCACTTTTCTCTGTTTTCATTATGTCTGTGTGTTTGGTTGTGTTGTTTGTAGAGCTGGTTGAGTCTAGGCTTGGTGTTGTCTGCCTCCAGTTTTGAGTTGTGTTATTTCTAGGTCTTCTTGGGTTGGCTTCAGCTGTTGTTTGAAATCCACTGTGGAATTTGGCTTTTCTACTAGAACTGCTTTGAAGTCTTGATTTGTTTGTTTTCTTCTCAGTTTTCTTAACTGGGTGGTAGTCTTATTTACTGATTTCAGCAGGGGGCTTATTTGAAACTGTATCCAGGAATGCAGTAGGTGTAACCTGAGACTCTGAAGACCTGATCTGCCAGTTACTCTCTCTGGGGGCGGGTGCTTTCTCCACTTCAGTAGGGGGAGGTGTATCTTAGATATCTATGGAGACCTCAGTTACTGCCCTTCCTCCCCACTTCTTGTTTTCAGCTGTGTCTTGTTGTGGTGATTGGAGCTGGAGAGATATCTTGAGATGGTCACCCAGAACCACTTTAGTTTTGTGTTATGTGGAAGTATCAACCCCTCTCTCAGGTATGGCCACCTCCAGCACCTCCCTCAGGTATGGCTACCTCCAGCAGTGGATTAGTCTGCTGCTCAGGTCCTCCCATGCATTCCTCTCTTTATCACCAGCTATCTCTCTCTCTCCCCCTTTCCTTTTAAAAAACAAGACAGCTCTTTCAACACACCTTTCTCCCAGGTCCCTAGGCAAGTGGCTGTGAATGATATTTTCTACTGTTTTCCTTGGATTGAGAGCCTTTCTGGGCTCTCAGCCTCCCCCCTCCCCCCTTTGTTTCTGTAAGTAGGGGAGACTCACCGCTCCTCAGTGCTCCCCACCAGGCTCGGTGAAGCTTCTTCTTTGTTCCTTGGTTTTTGAGAGCAGTTCTTGTAGTCCAGAGTTGGTTTTTCATGCTGGTTGTTTCTAAATTAATTTGTAATCCAGTTTGGTGGTGTGAGCTGGGAGTCTGTGCATCTGCCTACTCTACTCTGCTGCCATCTTGTGTCCCTCTGCCTATGTATCTTGTTTTTTGTTGCAATTATAAAAGGAATGTTTTTTTAATTCATTTTCTAAAGTTTCATTGTTGGCATATAGTAAAGCTGTAGACTTTTGTATATTGTTTTGTATCCTGCAACATTACTGTATTTGTTTACTGTTTCTAAGAGTTTTTCAGTGGAGTTTTTGAAGATTTCTATATACAGAATCATGTCATTGCAAAAAAGTAATATCTTTACTTCCACTTTCCCATTATGGGTGCAGTTCCATTTTTTAGTTTTTTGAGGAATCTTCATACTGTTTTCCACAGTGGCTGCACCAGTCTGCATTTCCACCAGCAATGCAGGAGGGTTCCCTTTTCTCCACATCCTCACCAGCACTTATTATGTGTTCTTTTGCCCATGAGCACCATTCTGACATGTGAAGTGATATCTCATTTTGGTATTAATTTGCATTTCTCTAATAACTAGTGATGTTAAGCATTTTTTTATCTGCCTATTGGTCATCTGTATGTCCTCTTTAAAGAAGTGTCTATTCATTTCTTTTTTTCTTGGTGAGTCTAGTTAAAGGTTCATTGATGTTTTTATCTTTTTAAAAAACCTACTCTTGGTTTCATTGATCCACTGTATTGTTTTTTTAGCCTCTGTGTCATTTATTTCCACTCTAATCTTCATTCTTTCCTTTCTTCTACTTCCTTTGGGCTTTACTTGCTGTTGTTATTTTAGTTCTTTTTATTGGAACTTTTTCTAGCTTCTTAAGGTATCCCTGTAATGCTATGAACTTCCCTCTAAGGACTGTTTTAGCTGTGTCCCATAAATTTTGAGTTTTGGTATGATCATTTTCATTTGTATCAAGGAAATTTTATATTTCTTCCTTGATCTCATTGCTGAACCATTCAGTGTTTAATAACATGCTGTTTAGTTTCCTAGTGTCTAAGTGTTTTTCAGTTTTTCTATTGTAGTTGATTTCTAGTTTCATGCCATGTGTTCAGGGAAGATGCTTGGAATAATTTCAATCATCTTAAATTTGTTGAGACTTCTTTTATGCCCAGAATGTACCATGAGTATTTGAAAATAATGTATATTCTGCTGCTTTAGGGTGAAAGGTTCTGAGGATATCTTTTAAATCAAGTTGATATAGTGTGTCCCTTAATTCTGTTGGGGTTTTTTTTGTTAATTTTCTTTCTTGATAATCTATCCAGTGATGTTAGTGGGTTATTGAAATCTCCTACTATTATAGTATTGCTGTTGATCTCACCCTTTATGTCCATCAAAGTCTGCTTTATATATTTAGGTGCTCCTATATTAGGTGCATATATATTTATAATGATTATTTCTTCCTGTTGGATCGCTCCCTTTATCATTATGTAGTTACCTTCTTTATCCCTTACTATTCTCTGTTTTAAAGTCTATTTTGTCATATATACAAATTGCTACCTCAGCTTTTTTTATTTCAATTTGCATAAAATATATTTTTCATTGTTTTACTTTCAATCTATGTATATCTTATGGTTTTTTAAAATTAATTTTAATGGGGTGATATTGATAAATCAGGGCACATATGTTCAGAGAAAATATTTCCAGGTTATTTTGACATTTGATTATATTGTGAACCCATTATCCAAAGTCAAATTGTCCTCCGTCACCTTCTATCTGGTTTTATTTGTGCTTATCCCCTCCCCCTCCCCCTTCCTTCACCTCCCCCTCCCCGGGGTAGCCATTACACACTTGTCCATGTCTCTGAGTCTGATTTTTATGTCCCATCTATGTATGGACTCATATAGTCCTTAGTTTTTTCTGATTTACTTACTTTACTCAGTATAATGTTATCAAGGTCCATCCACGTTGTTACAAATGATCCAATGTCATCATTTTTTATGGCTGAGTAGTATTCCATAGTATATATGTACCAAAGCCTTTTAATACACTCGTGCTCTGATAGACACTTGGGCTGTTTCCAGATCTTCACTATTGTGAACAATACTGCCACAAACATAGGGGCGCATTTCTTCTTTTCGAACAGTGCTATGGTGTTCTTAGAGTATATTCCTAAAAGTGGGATAGCTGGGTCAAAAGGCAGTTCAATTTCTAATTTTGGGGGGAATCTCCATACTGTTTTCCACAGTGGCTGCACCAGTCTTCATTCCCAGCAATACAGGAGAGTTCTCTTTTCGCCAGCACATATTCTGTGTTGTTTTGCTGATGTGTGCCATTCTGACTGGTGGAGGTGATATCTCATTGTGGTTTTAATTTGCATTTCTCTAATTATTAGTGATGTTGAGCATCTTTCCATATGCCTATTGGCCATCTGTATGTTCTCTTTGGAGAAATTTCTATTCATTTCTTTTGCCCATTTTTTGATTGGATTGTTTGTCTTCCTTCCTGGTGTTGAGATTTATAAGTTGTTTATAAATTTTGGTTATTAACCCTTTTTCAGATGTATTGTCAAATATGTTCTCCCATTGTGTGGTTTGTCTTTTTATTCTGTTCATATTGTCTTTAGCTGTGCAAAAATTTTTTAGTTTGATATAGTCCCATTTGTTTATCCTGCCTTTTATTTCATTTGGAGATAAATAGGCAAATATATTGCTGCTCCAGATGTCAGAGAGCTTACTGCCTATGTTTTCTTCTAAGATGCTTATGGTTTCACGGCTTACACTTAAGTCTTTTATCCATTTTGAGCTTGTTTTTGTGAATGGTGTAAGTTGATGGTCTAGTTTCTTTTTATTGCAGGTAGATATCCAATTTTCCCAATACCATTTGTTAAAGAGGCTGTCATTACTCCATTGTATGTTTTTTTCCTCCTTTGTCAAATATCAGTTGTCCATAAAGGTGTGGATTTATTTCTAGGTTCTCTGTTCTGTTCCATTGATCTATGTGCCTGTTCTTATGCCAGTACCATGGTGTCTTGAATACAATGGCCTTGTAGTATATCTTGACATCCAGAAGAGTGATACCTCCTGCATTATTTTTTTCTTTTTAAGATTGCTGAGGCTATTTGTGTTCTTCTTTGGTTCCATATAAATTTTTGGAATATGTGTTCTATATCTTTGAAGTAAGTCATTGGTACTTTAATTGGCATTGCATTGAATTTATAAATTGCTTTGGGTAGACATTTTAATGATGTTTATTTTTTGCTAAGCATGAGCACGGTATATGCTTCCACTTGTTTGTATCTTGCTTGATTTCTTTTATCAATGTCTTATAATTTTCCGAGTACAATTCCTTAACCTCATTGGTTAAATTTTCTTCTAGGTACATTTTTTGTTGTTGTTGCAATAGTGAAGGAGGTTGTTTCCTGAATTTCTCTAGCTGACAGTTCATTGTTGGTATATAAAAATGCCTCTAATTTCTGAGTATTAATTTTATATCCTTCCACCTTGCTGAATTCATTTATCAGGTCCAGTAATTTTTTGACTGAGACTTTAGGGTTTTCTATATATAATATCATATCATCTGCAAATAATGACAGTTCTACTTCTTCTCTTCCAATTTGGATGCCTTTTATTTCTTTTCTTGTCTGATTGCTGTGGCTAATATTTTCAGAACTATGTTGAATAAGAGTGGTAAAAAGGGGGCACCCCTACCTGGTTTCTGATCTTAAGGGAATTGCTTTTAATTTTTGCCCATTTAGTATGATGTTTGCTGTGGGTTTGTCATAGATGGCCTTTATCATGTTAAGGAATGTTCCCTGTATTCTCACTTTACTGAGAGTTTTGATCATGAATGGGTGCTGAATTTTTATCAAATGCCTTTTCTGCATCTATTGAAATTATCCTGTGATTTTGTTCCTTCCTTTTGTTTATGTGATGAATCACATTGATTGATTTGCAAATATTGAACCAGCCTTGCCTCTCCAGAGTAAATCCCACTTGATCATGGTGTATGATTTTTTTCATATATTGCTGGATCCGGTTGGCTAATATTTTGCTGAGAATTTTAGCATCTAAATTCATCAGGGATATTGGCCTATAATTTTTTTTCTGTGTTGCCTTTGCCTGATTTCAGGATCAGAATTATGCTTGCCTCATAAAAGGAGTTTGGAAGTCTTCCTTCCTCTTGAATTTTTTTAAAATAGCTTGAGAAGGATAGGAGTTAGTTCTTCTCTGAATTTTTGGTAGAATTCACTTGTGAAGCCGTCAGACCCAGCATTTTTCTTTGAAGTTTTTTGATAACTATTTCAATCTCATTTGTTGTAATTGGTCTGTCTAGGTGTTCTGATTCTTCCAGATTGACTTTTAGAAGATTATATGATTCAAGAAATTTGTCCATTTCACCGAGGTTGTCTAATTTTTTGGCATATAATTCTTCATAGTATTGTCTTACAATAGTTTATATTTCTATTGTGTCAGTTGTTATTTCTCCACTCTCATTTCTAATTTTATTTATTTGAGTCCTCTCTCTTTTTTTCTTGGTGAGTCTAGTTAAAGGTTCATTGATCTTGTTTACCTTTTAAAAAACCCAGCTCCAGGTTTTATTGATCCTCTATATTGTTTCCTTAGCCTCCATGTCATTTATTTCCTCTCTGATCTTTATTATTTCTTTCCTTCTACTACTTAGTCCTGGGCTTTATTTTCTGTTGTTTTTCTAGTTCTTTTAGATGCAGGGTCAGGTTGCTTATTTGAGCTTTTTCTAGCTTCTCATGGTATGCCTGTAGTGCTATGAACTTCCCTCACAGTACTGCTTTTGCAGTGTCCCTTAAATTTTGAGTTGATGTATGCTCATTATCATTCATTTCTAGAAACTTTTTTATTTCTTCTTTGATCTCATTGTTAATCCATCCATTATTTAATAATATGCTATTTAGTTTCCAAGTGTTTGAGCATTTTTCAGTTTTTCTGTTGTGGTTGATTTATAGTTTTATGCCATTGTGTTCAGGAAAGATGCTTGAAATAATTTCAATCTTCTTAAATTTGTTGAGACCACTTTTGTGTCCTAACATGTGTTATATCCTAGAGAGTGGACCATGAGCGCTTGAAAAGAAGGTATATTCAACTGCATTAGAGTGAAAAGTTCTGAAGATATCTATTAAATCAAGTTGATCTAGTGTGTCCTTTACATCTTCTGTTTCTTTGTTAATTTTCTTTCTTGAGGATCTATCCAGTGATGTTAGGGAGTATTTAAATCCCCTACTATTATAGTATTGCTGTTAATCTCACCCTTTATATCCATCAAAGTCTGCTTTATGTATTTTGGGGCTCATATGTTCAGTGCATAGATATTTATAATGGTTATATCTTCCTGTTGAATTGTTCCCTTTATCATTATGTGGTGTCCTTCTTTATCTCTTACTACAGCCTTTGTTTTAAAGTCCATTTTGTCAGATATAAGTATTGCTACCCCGGCTTTTTTTTTTCATTTCCATTTGCATGAAATATTTTTTCCATTGTTTTACCTTCAGTCTATGTGCATCTTTTGTCTCAAGGTGTGTCTCTTGTAGACAGCATATGTATGGGTCCTGTTTCTTTATCCATGCAGCTACCCTATATATTTTGATTGGATCATTTAATCCATTTACCTTTAAGGTTATTATTGATATGCCATTGTTTAATGCCATTTTATTCTTTAAAGCTATATTCTTCTTTTGCTATATTCTTTTTCCCCTTTGAACTGTTCACAATAGACCCCTTAGCATCTCTTGCAGAATTGGTTTGATTTTAATGAATGCCTTGAGGGGTTTTTTTTGTCTGGGAAACTGTTTATTTCTCCTTCAATTTTAAACGTTAGCCTTGCTGGATAAAGTCTTGGTTGTAGGTACTTGTTCTGCATTACTTTGAATATATGTTGCCATTCCCTTCTGGCCTCAAGTGTTTCTGTTGAGAAGTCAGATGTCATCTTTATGGGGGCTCCTTTGTAGGTGATAGCCTTTTTTTCTCTAGCAGCTTTTTAAATTTTCTCTTTATCCCTTAGCTTTGGTATTTTAACTATGATGTGTCTTTGTGTAGATTTCTTTAGGTTTCTCTTTAATGGAGTTCTCTGTGCTTCTTGAACATGTGAAATGTTTTCCAGTCTTAATTTAGGGAAGTTTTCTGCTATGATTTGATTGAACAAAGTTTCTATCCCTTGTTCTTTCTCTTCTTCTTCAGGAACCCCTATGATGCGGATGTTATTTCTCTTTATGTTGTAGCAGAGCTCCCTTAGAGTTTCCTCAGATTTTTTTAGTCTCTTTTCTTTTTTCTGCTTTGCTCCTGTGCCTTTGTTTATTTTTTCCTCTAACTCACTGATTCAATACTCAGCTTCATCCATCTTGCTTTTAATTCCTTCCATTGTGGTCTTCAGTTCTGATACTTACTTGTCATTTCTGTCTGATTCTTTTTTATTATTTCAATTTCCTTTTTTATACTTGCTATCTCTTTATTTAGGTGTTCATAATGACTATCTATTGTTTCTATAAGCTCTTTGAACATCCTAACTATCATTATTTTAAACTCTGCATCAGGTAGTTTGGTTATATCTGATTGATTCAGGTCCTTCTGTGGGATTTCTCTTGATTCATTTGGGTTGCATTTCTCTGCCTGCCCATTTTGTCTGTGTGTAAGAAGGGTTTGGCTACTGGAGTCCAATGGGTGTTGGCTCTGTATTCCCTAGGTGTGGTCTGTCTGCAGGCCCTCCACCCCCTCTGCCGCTGCCTAGGGCAGTTGGTTATGGGTGTTGCCAATGCGAGCTGCTGTGGCTGTTGCTGCAGTTTCCACCTCACCTCCACCTCTGCGGGAGGGGGTGTGTTCTTGTGCCAGGCTCTATAAGCCTCAGCCGGTCGGCCTTCACCCCTCTTTACAGGTGGGATTGCACACCACACTCGGGCCACAAGCCTGAGCACCAAAGGTAAGGGTGAGCACTTTTTGCTCAGCCACAGGTCCCTGTCAGCTGGTTCCTCCAGCCAGGAGGGGCTGCTGCTACGTGCTCAGCCGTGAGCTGGGCTTTCACCCCGCCCCTGCCAACCTCGGTTTCTTGGCCGGGCTACTGGTGCGTGCTTACCTGCAAGCCAGGGCTTCCACCCCACCTCCGCAGACAAAGCAGGTTTGTGCGGGGCTTCAAGCCTTGAAGGCCAGGTGAGGTGCGCGCCCATTCTGGGGTCCTGCTTTTCCCCCACAGGTGGGGTCACAGGCGGGCCCATAGCCGCCAGACCACTTTTGCACATCCTCTTCACTTCTGCTGGGCTAGACTGAGCTCACGCCAGCCGGCTTGACCTCTGCTTCTGCTGATGGAACCGCGCTTCTGCTTCTTGCTGCTGCCCGTCCTCTAGCAAGCCCTCAGCAGTGTGGGTAGTGTCAGACGTTCAGCTCAGATCCTAACACTCCATACTGTAGTCCTGAAAGCTCTTTCCTTCTAAGTGACTATGCTCTAATTGCCACAGGACAGCCTGTTTGGCTGGTGTCCTGCTTCCCCTTGCTGGTTCCAGGGGAAATATTGTTTCAGATTTGTGGAGTGACTAAGCCCATGGTTTAGGGTGGCTTTCCCTCAAAGCTTTTCTCCCTGTACCTTCCAGATCACACTCTCTTCCCACTGCTTCAGTCCTCTCCTCTCTCCCTGTCTCCCAGAGTCCCGGGTGAGTGGCTGTGAGAGAGGTTTTCTGCACCGTCCCTTTAAGAAGAATCCTGGGTCTGAGACAACTGTCTCTTTCTCACAAACAGTATCCTAACCTGTTTCACAGCTAAATACTGTCCATACACCTCTTCTAGGCTCTGAGGCTGTAGGCTGGGGTTTTGTTCCTGAGACCTGGGTCCCTACCCTTCTGCTAGCCTCTCTTCCCACCACACGAGTCTCTCTGGGCTACCTTTCACTCCAGGGAGCTGGACAGCCCTTTCTGCATTTTCGCTTTTCCTACCAGTCTCAATGTTGCTTCTTCAGTGTTCCCCAGGTGAAGAGTCCTCTCAGTCCAGTTCAATGTTGGTTTATCCAGATGATGGTTCTTAAAATCAAGTTATAGTCCACTTTGGTTCTGGGAGTTGGAAGCTAGTACGTCTGCTTACTCCACTGCCATCTTGGAATCTCTTCAATACTAAATAGTCAACACACACACACACAGTAACTGTTTGAAGATATAACTGTGTTAAAGTGATTGTGGTAATCATCTCACAAAGTAAACAAATGCCACATGATAATATTTACTTTAAATACATACAATTTATATGTATTTAAATTATATAAAGCTGGGGGTCAGCAGGAAGCTGAAAAATACTTGTCATACAAAAGAATAGCAACATGTAAGACTCTCCATATTTATTCTCTTCTTTGCCTTTATTATGTCTTATACTGTTCTCTGAGAGAGAATCCTTTACCCATTGTTCCATGAAGATCTTGTATATACCTCTCAAAGTTACTCTCTGTAGTTAGCTGCATTGGCCATGTGGTGTGGATAGTGTAGATAGTAAGAAATAATGGCTGTTAAGTCATCTGTATTATTGAGCAATCAAAGTCATTTTAGTCTTGGCTCATAGTTTATTTTTTCAGTACCCTCAAAAACTTAATGGACATCTGATATTATATTTAATTCCTCTCATGATTCCTGTGTTCTAGTAACCATACTCCTTTTCTAAAAATACTTCTCAGGGCATCTCTCAGAATAGCTGAAAAAACCATACACTTTACTTTCTTTTCTGTGTTGTTACAGTCAATGGAAAGTGAATTTGCCTGACCAGGTGGTGGTGCAGTGGATAGAGCATAGGCCTGGGATACAGAGTACTCATTTGAAACCTGAGGTCACCAGCTTGAGCATGAGCTTACCAGCTTGAGTGTGGATTCACTGGCTTGAGTGTGGGATCAGATATATGACCCTATGGTCACTGACTTGAGCTCAAATGTTGATGGTTTAAAGCCCAAGGTCGCTGGCTCATTGAGCAAGGGGTCACTGGCTCAGCTGTATCCACCCAGTCATGGCACATATGAGAAAATAATTAACCCTTTGAGTACTGAGGTGTTCTTTTTTTATCCTTGCTGAACCCTGGGAGTGAGGTTTTCTTGTTTTCTTTTTCAAAAAATGAAATTAGTTTCAGTTACAGTTTTATTAACTTAAAGTCATGTTGGTTTGATAACCAATTTATGGAAACAAGAAGAATATACATTTACCTTTTTTGAAAACACAAATAACCAACATTTCATAAACCTCCCAGGTTACTACAATCATTTGAGCAAAGGTTTTGCCACTAAATAACATGTATCACCATATTTTTAGTATTTTATATCAGTTTCCTTGCCAACCCCCTCCAGACTCCTAAGTCAATGCCACATAGTTAAGATTTGTTGTAATAGAACCCTACTTTAAAAAACTAATTGCTGATTTGAGTCAAACACATGAGCTACAGTAGAAACAACTCTCTAATATCAATGTTTATTTTCATTTGCCCCAGTCTGGTGAGAGTTGGGCTGTAGTATGAGAACCTCCTTCCCCCCTCAGCTCTATCATGTTGGAGCTTTACTTCTAGCTTTCTGAATGGGGGATCTTGGGAGGAGAAGATTCTCTTAGTTGTAAATGTGTTTAGATATGGAGTGATTTTATATAAATATCTTACTGCTTTTAAAAGTAATGCCATAGTATTAGTGTGTGTATGTACATATATAGTATATATTACATAAACATATAATCTCAATGAACTATTCTCATTTGGACAGTTAGGATCACAAGAAAAAATGTATTTAAAGAACCTGTTTCTCCTTATCAGCTTAACTAGGAGGCTGAACGCTTAGTAAACAGGTTGCATTGCAAGAGTAATTTCAAAACTACATAAACATCTAAACACCAATATTTTGCAAATGTGGGATCAGAACATTTAAGAAAATATTTACAGAGGTGAACAAAAATGATAGGACCCTGATTTTTAGCGGGTTGTTAGAGTAAGAAGAGCAGGTGGTCACATGGAGAGAAGCCAGCACTTCTCCTTGTAGAGACTCTTATTACTTCCCTTTTACGGATATTTTAAGAATAACTCCAATTTTATGCAGAATACTCAACCAATTTCTAAAAGCTCTTAATCTGAAATATCATATAAAATAAAAAGTGAATTTTAAAAGAAAGAGAACAACAGAATCTGAAAGGAAAATAAAGTTTAAGAATTTTTTTTATTTTTTGTATTAGTTTTCTCTAAACCACTTTTGTACTAAAGAAAATATAGTGGTAGTGGTGATGGAGATAATGATTATGATGGTGATGGTGCTGATGATGGAGATAGTGACTGATTGTAATGGAGATGGTGATTGTGATTGTAATAGAGATAATGGTGATTATGGTGCTGCTGCTGCTGCTGCTGAAGATGAAGACAATGATGATCTGTTGCTTTACCAAGAGCTAATTATAGGTCAAAGATTGTGGCAACTAAATTATGTGTATTCATTCAATTTTTTACCTAAGGCAAGTTTGTAAGATAAATATTACGTTTCTCACTTTAGTAGAGAGATTAAAATCCAGAGGATCTCCATTATTTGTGCCTCAAAATAGTAATTTTTAAAAATAACATAGCTTTGAGATGATATAGAAATAATATGTGGTATGACATCAAATTCAAATAACCCAGAGAAAAAGTACCTGAGCATTAGGTTCAAAGGTTACAAACAAACTGAAATGATGAGATGATATTGCTACCGAGCAGCTTTAAAGAAAGAAAGAAAACATTTATCCCATCACAACAAGAATGTATTTTATTCAAGAAATGAAAGAAAAGTTAGTTGCCCAAGTGATAGAAATTCTGTCCAGGTGACAGCCACACAAAGCAATCATTGAGAGAATCCTCTGCTGCCACCCAGAAGCAAGCAGTTGCTCTTCCATCTGAAGCTGGGGGACACTGGCACAGCTGAGAACTGCCCTTTCTAGGCTTCCTCCTGAAGAGTAGCAGGACAGCAGCCTCAGGAAAAAAAATCATTCGCTGTCAGGAATCATCACAGGCATATAACAGGCTTAAGGGTGGAGAAGCTTCTTCTCTATGCATGGTGGGTTTGCAGAGAAGATGAAGGAAGAGCTATGGAAATGGATAAGCAGGTACTTCCTATTCTTTCCTGACCCTGATGAACACTGAAGCTGTTATTTACTCTTGGGTAGGCACTTCTGCTGGCATGGTAGAGGAGGCTGCACAGGAAGGCATATCTGCTGGCACAGCTAAGGTGGGCATGGCTTAGGGCACTTTGTGGCTGGACATGGCTCATGGCACTTTGGGGGTGGGCAAGGCTCAGGGCACTTTGGGGGTGGACACAGCTCTGAGCACTTAGGTAGGCACACAGGAGGTGGCTGGCAGGACTGCTTGCACTGCTGCTGTTGGTAAGACATTTTTCTGGAGTCTTAGAATCTGAAAGAAATTACATGACTGTGATCACCAGAAGGCACTCCTACAGAGAGTATCCAATGCTTAGATAATACCAATCTCCAAGCATGTGCTTTCATCTCTTAGCTTTATTTTAAGACTCTGGCTTCTCCCTTCATTTTTAGAAAATTGCTTCACCATCCCTTTAAAAAATAACAACTGTCTTTTCCCATTTTACCCAATAAAATACTGCTAAAAGAACAAAGTTATATGTTATGTATGAAAATAACATCTTCCAGAAAGGCCATCACAAGTAATGAAATCCTGAGCAGTTTCACAAGCAATTTCTCTCACCATTATCTCTTGTGATGTCCCAATAGGCCGACTTAGGTGCAGAGCAAAGAGCTGTTCAGGAGCAATGCAAGGGCCTCATGCTTTCTAAGACATAAGCCTTTGAGTTCAGACAACAGAACGAAAACCAAACAATGCAGAAAACAAAAGGTTCTTTGGCCTATTTTCTTCTTTATATTATAACTTTGCTATTAATTTATTTTTTGGACAAGATAGCAAATTATCTACTGAAAAATAAAGAAAACAGTACATCAAAATGCCCCAATTCTAAGGTTTTACTAAATAAGTGGCATCAAAACCAATGATCATTACTTAGGAAAAACCAAATTTGCTGTCTTTAGTTAATTTCAAAGTTTAGAACATTAAAAAAAAATAGAACACAAGAAATCAGACTCACCCGTTTCCCCAAAATGGATCAGGACTCGAGTGCTGGGAGGGTGGAGATCACTCGGGGAACGCTCTCTTTATATAAGGTGACCAGATATTCCACTTTGGGCGGGACAGTCCCGATTTTTAACAATTTGTCCTGTGTCCTGTGGCATTTTAAAAAAGTCCCAACTTTTGAAAAGAATGCATTAAAAGCTAGGGAACGGCGGGAGAATGAGAAGGGAATATACGGTTTTCGGCAGGGAGACCCCGCCTCTACCTGCAAGTGTCCGCACTGAAAAAAGAGCCGGCTGCCCCATGCAGGGTCCCAAAACAAAGAACTTCAGGCCCAAGTACCTGCTGGGGCGGCGGCTGTCAAGTCCCCTAACTACCCATAGGCCCATGTCCTGGACGCCAGTGTGCAGCTCCGGGCTCTGGGAGGTGCAAGCCGCTTGGTCTCCAGCAGGCGGTGGGGCTGGACATGGGGAGCGCTCATGCAGCTCTGGCATAGGTTTCTTCAGAACCCTGTAACCCGATCCCTCTGACTCACTCAAAATTTTCCATATAGTAATATTTCCGAAAATGATCTTTTTAATGAGGTATCATTATTTAAAAAATAGATTGATAAGTAAAAGCTTAAATCTTGGGCATCAGCAAAAATCACAATAGAGAACAAATGGTTAGAAATATTTCATCATTTTGAAACAAACCATGTTCCATACAATAATGCACTAAAAATTGTTGAATATGCGCTGTCTTTACCAGGAACTAATGCTGCGACTGAACTCATTTTTTTCTATGGTAAATAAAGTGTGGACATCAGAAAAATCACAATTAAGTGTTGAGACTTTGAAAGCCATTATATGTGTGAAATATAATTTAACAAATTCTTGTGAAAAATTTCATGACCTTTTAAACAACAGCAATCTACTAAAAAAAATTCACTCAAATGAGAAATATGCCAAAGAATAAAATAATACTATGCATAATTTTAATGTATTATACTTGTAAATTATACTTATGTTGAAATTAAAAGATATATATTAAAATACTATTTTTGCATTCTATGAAAATTATTTTTGTTCCATATAGACTCTATATCAGTGGTTCTTAATGGGTTCTATCGAATCCTAGGGGTTTGATGAGTCCATCTCAGGGGTTTGGAGAAGCCTCTGCCGTGGAGGCCAGAATAAAGTAATACTGTAATTTGTTGTGAGTTCATGCACTTTGTTGGTTTTGTTCTTTGAGCAAGGTGATGTTCATGCACGGCTCATTTTGTGCACCAGTAATAAAACATATACCTATGTCTTGAATTTGGGGAAGAAAATCATACTTTATTTATCACTAAAGAAGGGTTTGGTGAATGAGCATATGAAACTGGTGGGTTCAGTACCTCAAAAAAGGTTAAGAACCACTGGTCTATATTATAGACCAAATTTTTAATCAAGAACCCTCCCACCCCCAAGTCAATGGTGTCCCACTTTACCAATTTTAAAATCTGGTCACCTTATCTTTATAGCCCCTGCTGCTCCACCCACCGGAAAGTGGAGCTCCTAAAACTGACCTGATCCGATAATTTTCCATCCAAAATGCAAATCCATTCATAACTGGCTTGACAGGAACTTGGAAAATAGAACACATCCTGCTCCGGGACCTCCTCACTGAGCTATGTGCTCATGACTCACAGAGGCCCTGCCTTAGCTGTCCGTTAGTGACTAGGGCTCAGGGAGAACTTGAGAGATTCTCTAACTCTTGGTCAAAGGCTCTCTTTTTTGATTATGGGAGATGGCCCTTTCTTATCTTTCACCCTCCCTGAGTCATAAAACTTTCTGTCCTGTTCCCTTAAGCTGACTGCCATTTTGTTGTAAATGTTGAAAAGAGCCAGGCTACCTGTTGATATCTTTATCTTTACCCAGATTTTCCTTAAATGCATTTTTCATTGATCCTATGGCCTGCTGATCTAAGTCCTCTTTTTTGCTTTTAAGACAGACTGGTAAGGCTGCAGCTCATCTCAACAGGTCCCCCATAATGATACTAGAAACATGCAGTAAAATGTGGCCTCCAGGGTTCTATTTTTATTACTTTGGTCCTACAGATGGAGGACATATAGCTGATTCCTATATTCTTTATAAATCTGTACCAACTTGGCCACATGATCTTCACTAGGATCACACTTAAGTTATTGTAATTCAGATGTTCTGGCAGCTCAGACCCTAGACCCATGTCAGAGAGCATCTTTTTTATCACAGCTTCCCAACATGACATGCTACCTGCTTCTGCATACTTCCTCACAACCTGTGTTTGTGCTTCAACATTTTTTCTTTCCGGTGACAGAGACAGAGACAGGGACAGATAGGGACAGACAGACAGGAAGAGAGATGAGAAGCATCAATTCTTCATTGCAGTACCTTATTGTTCATTGATTGCTTTCTCATATGTACCTTGATGGGGGGAGGGGGTGGCTCCAGCAGAGCAAGTGACCCTTTGCTCAAGCCGGCAACCTTGGGCTCAAGCCAGCAACCTTGGGCTTCAAGCCAGTGACCTTTGGGCTCAAGCCAGAGACCATGGGGCCATGTCTATGATCCTACACTCAAGCCATAGATCCCATGCTCAAGCTGGTGGGCCCGCGCTCAAGCTGGATGAGCTCATGCGCAAGCCTGCAACCTCAAGTTTTCAAACCTGGGTCCTCCACATCCCAGTCTGATGTTCTATCCACTGTGCCACTGCCTGGTCAAGCTGGGTTTTTTCAACTTTTAAAGAGAACTTAGAGAATGGTTCAAATATTCTGGCTTTCTCTTTCTTTAAAATCACAGGAACATCCCATCTAATCAGCAACGTTATTAAAATAACTAATTTTATATTGATTTAATATTTGTTAATTGATACTTTGTTTGACATAGAACCTATTGGAGAGGCCTGTGAAAAATGGCTGTAGCATGTCTGCATATGAGGGGCCCAGTCGCCATAATAAACAGAGGTGCCTCAGCCTAGGCCTGGCCACAACAGAGCCACTGGTGGGGCAGGGGGCCACTGCTGTGTTTCTGGACCTGCCCAGCTCGCAGGGGGATGCCCAGACCAAGAAGTTGTGGAAAAGCTGCACCTTCACGCCAGCCACTGTGACCTCAGAAAGGATGTGAAACAACCCTGACTCCAGCAAAAGAAAAGTTTGACCATGTGGACATGGCAGTCAATTGTGCAGGCATTGCAGTGGCCATCAAGATATACAACTTAAAGAAGATCCAGGCCTGTACATGGTAAGACTTCCAGAAAGTGCTCAGTGTGAATCTCATAGGCACCTTCAATGTGACCTGCCTTGTGACTGGTGAATTAGGTCTGAATGAACCAGACGAGGGAGGCCAATGTGGGATCATCATCAACAACAGAAATGGTTGCCTTAGAGAGCCAGGTGGGACAATCTGCATACTCTGTTTCCAAAGGAAACATCCTCGGCATGATACCACCCATTGCTAAGGATCTGGTTCCCATGGGCATCCGAGTGATAACCATTTCTCCCAGGCCTATTTGGCACCCCACTACTGACCAGCTTCCCAGAGAAAGTGTACAACTTCCTGGCCAGTCAGGCACCCTTCCCCAGTTGACTGGTTGACCTTGCTGTGTATGTTCATCTAGTACAAGCCATTGTAAAGAACCCATTCATCAATAGAGAGGTCATCTGGCTGGAGGGTCATCTACATGCAGTCTTGTAGGGAGAGGGCCAAGAAACCACATACTCATTCGTTCCACCTTCCTCTGACATACTATACTCCAACTCGAGAGGAAACCCAGTAGCCATTTTGTTACTCTGCCCACTAGTCACCCTCTGTGCCTAATAAAGTCTCTATTTCTTATAGGAAAAAAAAGAACCTATTGAAAAATTCAAGACAAAGTTTAAATCACTTTGTGAATAATTTTGTCATTGAAGTTAATTGTCACTCATTTACAACTTCTTAATCATTAATCATAATATCATTAAGTTTTTACTCATTTTTAGGATGTTTTTCATATTCATCACAGTGAAGTATATGTCCAATAAATATTTCCATCTCTACTATCTTCATATAATTTTTCAGTGTGCTAGAAAGAAAATGTGAAAGTTAATTTATATGACTATTTGGCCATGAGATGCCCAGATATTAGGTCAAACATTGTTCTGGGTGTTTATGTGAAGGTGTTTTGGGTGAGATTAATATTCAAATCAGCAGACTGAGAAAAACAGATTGCCCTTCATAGTGTGGTTGGTCTCATCCAATCTGTTAAAGCCCTGAATAGAACAAAAGGCTGATCTTTCTCTGAGTAAGAGATAATTCTGCCTGAAGGTCTTTAAATGGGGACATTGGCTCAGCAGATGTTGGACTTGCCAGCCTTTAAAATCATATGATCCATTTTTTGCACTAAGTCATTCTTTGATCTCTTTCCCTCAGATATTTTATATCTTACTGGTCTACTTCCTGAGCATCCTGTATAATTCAGTAGGAGATACCAAAAAAAAAAAAAAAATGACAATGAGGTCTGGTCCAAGTTTTTTGTTTGTTTGTTTTTGACAAGCCATGTGACTAGAGAAAGGTCACTTCCCCTTTCTCTATAAGAAGGGAAGAAAAATACTTGCCTCTTGGAATGAGGGCTGTTAGCATGGACCATCTATTGACCCTGTTCCATCCTGAAATTCACTCCTCCTTTTTCTTTCTTCCCAGAGAAGCTGTTTTATCCATCCCAGTCCTAGAGGTGTTTCTGTCCCAGGACAGATTTCAGGGTGGGAATCAGTCATGTCAGCACTTTTCTTCCTTGTTGCCCTCAAGGTTGTATGCTTGAGCTATTTTTTTAAAGGAACCCTTAATCACCATTTAATGAAATGCAAAGAAGCGAACAAAAGTCACAAGCATTCATTCAAAATCTATTTACTGAACCACACCTATGTGGTTCCCTCTGATGTTCCCTACAATAGAGAACAAGATGAAGCTAGTCTTGCTCACAGGATAATGGGGAACACACACTGACACACCAGCTATTAAGATGCACTATTGTGGGGCCCACCCAGAGGGGGCTGTTGAATCTCCTTAGAATTTTCCCTCAGCTTTTCCCCTTCTATCAAGAAATATATGAGCTATCAGCTAAGGTCTTTTCAGGGTCACACACCAACCCCAGAGGTCTTCTGTGTCATAAATGAGAGGAGACTTCACTAAGAGGGATTAAAGTTATTTATCAAAAGCCTTTTAAAAGTATTTCATCTGCCTACAAGAAAAAATTTTAAGTCACCAATTTCTAATAATGTCTCTGAAAGCAGGAATACTACTTGTGTTATAGCGGGTGACATCAAAGGGGAACAGAATAACTTAAATGTCAACTATATATTTGTGTTAATTCTGAATTAAAAAATATAATTTGAATATTTTACCTGCCATTTTATGGACATAATTTCTTATGGCCAATTAAGTCAGAAATTCAAAAGGTTGATATAAAGTAGTTTTAAATGTAAAAATATTAAGAATGTTTTATGATAGCCTTACTTGTGGTGGCGCAGTGATTCAAGTGTGACCTGGAATGCTGAGGTCGCTGGTTCAAAACCCCTGGCTTGCCAGGTCAAGGTACATATGGGAGTTGATGCTTCCTGTTCCTCCCCACCTTCTCTCTCTCTCTCTCTCTCTCTCTCTCTCTCTCTCTTTTCTAAAGTGAATAAATAAGTAAAAATAATTTTAAAAATTGTTTAAAAAAATAATGTTTTATGATATATGTGGTGTGTAATTATGACAAATATATTGGGCCTTTGGGGAGTGACTAGAGTTTGGGAAACAATGTTCTGATATGTCCTCCAATACTAAACACAGGTTTGATTTCTGCTTTTTTAAAGACAGCTCTCAAAAGTTCTTCCACAGTTTCATTATTCAGAGAACATACTGAAACGTTATTTTTGAGCCATGGCTGGTGAAAAGATCCCTATCTGGGGTGGGAATAAAGCTCCAACACTGATCTTGTGTGACTGGAATGTGGGAACACATTTATTCTTGGGGGCAGGATCTCCCTTTATCAGAAAATAAAGACTTTTTATTCTATAAATAAATACTAGTTATTAAATTGCAAGGAACAAATATAAATAAAGATACCATTTAACATTCACCATCACATGTAATGATTGAGAATATGTTTGAGGAAGGGAGAGAAGATCAAAACATTAGGTGAAAATATGAACTTGGGCTGATTATATATATTTGTGTTTTTTCTCTTTCTTTACAAACAGGTTTTAGGTCTTTAAAGATAGTCATTTTAAAGAGATATTTTCTGATTATTCTCTGTCCTCCTTAAGCCCTCCAGATGCCTCAAGCAGACACATTATCTTCTCACTCCCAAATGTACACCCCTTATCTGTCTAGTTGGTACATACTGATCATCCAAAACATGATGGTGGCCCTGGCCGGTTGACTCAGCAGTAGAGTGTTAGCTTGACTTGTGGAAGTCTTGGGTTTGATTCCCAGTCAAGGCACACAGGAAAAGTGACCACCTGCTTCTCCACCCCTTCCCCTTCCTTCCCTCTCTCTCCTTCCTCTCTCTCTCTCTCTCTCTCTCTCTCTCTCTCTTCTTTTTTCCTCCCACAGCCATGGCTCAAAAGGTTCAAGCAAGTTTTCCCCAGGCTCTGAGAATGGCTCCATGGCCTTGCCTCAGGCTCCAGATGGGCAGAGTATCACCCGATAGGGAACTTGCTGGATGGATCCCAGTTTGGGTGCATGTGGGAGTCTGTCTGTCTGCCTCCTTGCCTCTCACTTAATTAAAAAAAAAAAAAAGACATGATGGCAGTGTTATCTGTAATTAGACCTTGTATATTAACATATTAAAGTCATATTGCTAGAGCTTCCTTGTCTTGTCCAACAATCAGGAAGATTTGCAAGAACATGGTTTCATCATTGAAAAAGGAGGAAGAAGATAATGAGGAGTCAGAGAAAGAGGAAAAAGAGGCACTGGCAAGTCAAGGGTCATTGAATCAACTCAGCAACTCATCCTTTCAGTTAAACATGTTAGGTTCCCAGAACTGATATTGCTCCTGCCAGTCAGGAAGGACTTTGGACCAAGAATATCATTAGCTGTGACCATGCAGGGACAGAGCCATAAGTGTAGCACTTCAAGGCCAGGTGTCTACAGTGTCATGGCCAAATGGTTTATATAGACTGTGTCAAAAGGCAAAGAGAAAAGAAACCAGCAGGTCACTTACCACTCCCCATAGCCTCACATCATATCTAAAACATAAATCTTTAGAGAAATCTTAGATTTCTGGCATCTGAAATTTAACAATTACCTGCTAAAATGGAATTTTGGTGTCAGATACTCCAGTTTGGGTTGTTCTTTGAGGTTCTCTCTCTGAGGATACTGCTCTCAAAAGTGGTGCTAATCTCTCTTTCTCTAAAATCAACTTTAAAAAACTAACTCAAGATCTTACAGAGCTAAATTTTACCATATGATCTAGTAATAATAGCACTTCTAGAAATTTACCCAACTGGTTTCAAAACATGTCCACACAAAAACCTGCATGCAAATCTTTATCACAGCTTAATTCACAATGCCCAAGAACTGGAAGCAACCAAGATGCCCTTCAATAGATGACTGGATAAATAAATTGAGCATTTGATCAGTGATGAGCAATAAAGAGCAACCCAACCCTCTTCCAGTTTCTAGTTGAAAAGTACATACCCCACATTTCATTTCAACTCCACACTGCAAGGGTCACCTTATGATAAAGGAACAAAGAAGTGAATAAAATTTATTTGGAAAGGAGGTAATCTCCTAGGAAGGCAATGCTCCATTTTAATTTAATTTTATTTTATTATAGTCACCCATTTATAAAAACTAATTCCCATTTCAGCATTTCCCAATGGTGTGACTTGTTACGGAAGACAATCTCACATGACAATTTTTTACATTTTAATTTGTATCTATCTTATCACAGTTGAAAAAGTCATCATTTCAAACTTGCCATATATAATATTGCATATAATTACTATAACTTTATTTTTTATGTGAGAGGCAGGGAGTCAGAGAGACAGAATCCTGCTAGTGCCCCTAGCAGGATCCACCCAATAAGCCCTCTGTGGGATGATGCTCTGTCCATCTGGGGCTTACTCCATTGCTCAGCAACTGAGCTATTTTAGCGCAGGAGGCGAGGCCATGTAGCCATCGTCAGTGCTCGAGGTCAACTTGGTTGAGCCATTTAAGCCATGGTTACTGAAGGGGAAGAGAGAGAGAGGAGGAGGGATAAGGGTGGGGAAGCAGATGGTCATGTCTCCTGTGTGCCCTGACGAAGAATCCAACCCGAAACTTTATATGCCGGGTCAATGCTCTACTGGTGAACCAACTGGCCAGGCCTGAATTACTGTAAATTTTAAGGTCTATTGATTTGACGGTAATTTGAATGAAACCTATTATGTAATAATATTATCAATATGCAAATATAATAAAAATAGTATAAAATTCATTGAAGCTTGGGAATCCCTAATATATCCTTAGGCTCTTACAGAATAACCTAATTGCTTCCTATTTAGAAAGTTAGCTGCTACAAAAAGTCCACTCCATTTTTCCACCTTATCCTGGCTCAGAACTCACCACTGGCTTTTCCTGTACATGCCTTGTAGTCACTGAAGCTGTTCCACTTTTGCCATGGACAGTTGGGGATCCCTAGATTGTTTTTGAAAATGCAAAAAGGGGAAACTTCTATACCTGAATCTCAAAACACCATCTGCATACCTCATGCCTTATATGTTCTAAACTCCAGAAATAAGACAAGGTCTAACATACACAAAACCTAAGAAAACTATAAGATATTAGGAGAGCAAGAGTAGTAGACTACAAGAAGCTAATACCTTCAGGACTGATATTTGTGTTTCCTTTTTCTAAACTTAGACTCTAAGTTCCTGAAAGCAAGGGTTTTCATGTTTAAGGCTGTTTGTCTGTTTAATACCTGTCTTCTTTGTATCACCCCACCAGTCATATACAAAGACACTCTACTCCCACAACTAAATGTAAGTTCCAGGAAGACAGAGATGAGACTTTGTTTATCTCTTACTACTATATTCACATAATTTAGAATAGAGTCTGGCAAAAACACTGAATAAAAGAAGATATGCATTCTTATGTTTATTGCAGCATTGTTTACAATAGCCAAGATCTGGAAACAGCCCAAGCATCCGTAAGTGGACAAATGGATTAAAAAGCTGTGGTATATATGCACAATGGAATACTATGCAGCTGTGAAAAAGAAGGAAATCTTACCTTTTGCGACAGCATGGATAGACTTGGAGATTATTATGCTAAGCAAAATAAGCCAGGCAAAGAAAGACAAATATCATATAATCTCACTTATATGTGGAATCTAATGAACAAAGTGAACTGAGAAATGGAATAGAGGCAGATGTGGGGTCACAGGAACCAGAAGGACAGCTGTCAGAGGGAAGGGCGATGAGGGGATGAGATCAGAGAAGGTGAAAGGATTAGTGAAATTATATACACATAACACATAGATACAGATAATAGGGCAGCAAATCCCAGAGGGAAGGGGGGAAGGAGTTGGATGGAGGGGGGGAAAGAGGGTGTAATGAGGGACAAGGGGGTGAGGGTGAGAGAGTTATATTGAGTGGGACACTTGAATCCATGTTAACACAATAAATTAAAATTAATTAAAAAAACTTTTTTTAAGTTTAGTGTACTGGTTCATGAATGATAGAATCTATTTTTTTCTCTCCTCAAACTCAAGATGACCTTACTTGAACTTACTTGATCTAGTGAGGTCATCAAAAATCTTTCTTAGGATGTGGTTTTCCGAAGAGAGAAGAAATACAAGCAGGATGGGGCAAAAAACAAACACCTACCTCCCCTTGCTCTCCAGGCAAGGCAGAAACTATGACATTACAGCTTCTACTCAGGGGAGCAGATACCCACCACCTGTTCTTTGCCAGTAAATAGGAAAGTTTATGGGAAATCAGCTTTGGTCATTACTGCCAGGAATTAAGCTGCCACCCTCAACAGCTTAAGAACAGATCTCTGTAAACTGTCACTACTGAGTCCATGACTGTTGGGAGACAGGCTCAGGCACATCACAGGACTTTCCCTAACACAAAATGACTTCTCATATCCTCATAACAAACCCAAAACATAATTTCTTAAAGGAAGACTTGACTTTTGCAATCCAAGATTTATGACGCACTTGCCTACATCTGATGCTACAGTGACAGGGACATCAATTTCTGAGGACACACCTCCCAAAAGGTGGTTGCTGTCCATGACAATGAAGACACTAACGTTTCTTCAGATTTGATGCCCAGAACCCACAAAGCAAAAGTCTGTTGCGTACTTGGTTTCTCGGGATATATGTACTTGTCTTTGAAAAAGGAATCAGCCACAGAAGCAGCTGCTATCAAGTGAAGGACACACAGAAGGCTGCCCCGGTCACAGTCCTGACCCCTGAAACCTACTGTTCACCAACACCTCCTCCTTGGTTAATTGGGAGTCTTTGTGACCTGCTGATGGAGGAGGGAGACACCAGGCTTCATTCAGTGAATGGGTGAAAACCATATATAAAGTTCTCCATTTCAACAGCCCTGCCCTAGGTTGGACCTAAAATACAGAGGGGAGGAGAACTCCCCTAGTAAAGAGGGAAACAAAGAGCAATAAAATCTAGACATAGATAAATATAATAAATACAATATGTTAATAATAATGATATGTGAGTTTCAAAATTTACGTATAATTTAATTACATGACAACAGTAACATAAGAATATGAATTAAGTTAGTTAAGTTAAAGCAGTTTAAGGTTCCTAAGGTTTTTTGAGAACGTTCAAGTATTAATATTGATCAGATAGTAAGTCAAGAATGTATGTTGTAAAATCTAAAGTGCCCTCCAAAAGAATAGTGAAATAAAAAACTAATGAGGAGGGAAGAATAATAAGAATATTTATTTGATCAAATTTTAAAAAGGCAAGAGAGGAGATATAAAGAACTGGGGGAGGAGTTCCAGCTCTACTGAGAAGGTAGAAAGCTGGAGACAGCTGTACTCTTAAGAGTAAAGGTCACATAAACTACAAAAGCATAACTTTCCTCAAGTCCATAAAAGCAGAAGTTTCAAAACAACCAAAGAGCTTAAAATTCAAGAAAAGGCACAATGTTAGCACTGGTTCACCTATGTCAAACCTCAGGAGAAAGAGACATCAGGTGCCATAAATCAAACAAGAACTGCTAAAGTGCCTCATTGGTTTCCAAAAACCAGGTATGAGCTAACATGAAGTATGGGAGCCTGAATGTCACAGAAACAGGGGACTTGGCACCCACCTGAAGGTTCTACTCCATGCTTCTCTGCTTGGTGCTCCTGAGAAATGCCGGGAAGAGGAAGGCAGAGCAGAGAATGCCTCCCCCAGTGGTGCTGACACAGAGGAGGGAGCAACCATCTCTGCAAGAAAGGCACAAAGCCCCACTAACACCCTCGCCTCTTTGGAAAAAGAAAACCTTATGCTCCCGGGGAAGGGGCAGCAAATTCTTGCCCCCAATGAACAAGTAAAAACCATGTTGCTGGGGAAAGAGTCAAAGAAAAAAACCTCTCCACTCCGAAGAGAGATTGAGGAAAAAGTCTTGGTCCTAAATTTCTTTGACAATATCATTTGAAGTTTCTCATACTAAAAGAGGGCAGAAACTCTCTCATATAAGATCTACCTACAATACAAGGAAGACTTTGACTCGCTGGTGGGATTCAGTCAGTTTGTACCAGTTTGGCAGAACCAATACCTAATTTTTTGCTGAGTTTGGCAAACTTGTTGTTAAAATTGCACTTGTAATCAGAGTTCTCTCTAAGATAGGCACTTGGGCAGCCGCCCAGTGTGGAAATCACAAATTTACATTCCTTAATCTTTTTTAACAGTCATCTGTGCCAACAGCATATTCTAAGTGCCCATGATAATGTTCATTCCATCCATAGGTGAAAAAAATTGCAAGTGAGGACACCAGTCAAGAAGCAATATGAAAATATCTTAAATAACAGTTTTATTGGTTTTTTTCAGGTATTATTTATTGTTTTTTTCACCAATATTTTAAAACTCTTTCTTATAATCTAGTTTTGTGTACCTCTTTTATTGTTCTTATTTAAGTATTAAATGCATGAAATAATAAACTACCTTTCGGTATATTGTTTTTTATACTGAAAACAGTCATTAGGGCAGAGAACTGGTTGTTAAATTATTTGGACCCCACCACTGCTTTTGCTGCTACCAGGAAGGAGGCACATGGTCACTGAAAGCCCAGGTCCAAGACACAGCACTTAGGTCTTGCCTGAGACTGAGAGTGGACCAGGCAATAGGTAATGCCCTTGTCCTTTTATTAGGCTAATAAGCACCAAATAACAAGCAGTCACAGTCTACGCTGGGGGAGAAAGAACCTAGACAGAGCCCAAATTTGTGACATACGTAGCCCAGGAAGACCTGAAGCTGAGGGCAAAGGAAGAAAATTGAGAAAAAACCTTCCAGCAGCTCAGTCACCATCTTAATCACAAAATAACAATAGAAGGGTCCAAAATCTGCAGTGCACAGATGTAAACATAGCAACAGCAAATCCCAATTTTACCTTAGCTCCTTGGTTGACTAATTCTGCTAATAACAGCCTCGCAAAAGAAGCATGTCATCTTCAGATATCAACACTATCTATCTTAGACACACACACACACACACACACACACACACACAAAAGGATATTTCAGAAGAAAAGGTCAAGCTATCAGTAAGTATAACAATTCTAAATTTACATAAATCAAATAACATAACTAAACATATGTAAATAATAACTGACAGAAATAAATTAAAAAATAGGCAAATTTGCAATCATAGTGGGAGGCTTTAGCACTTAGCAATAAATGGTATGAGAAATAGGTTACAAGGTTGGAAAAGATTTGAAAACATAATTATCAAACTTGACCTAATTGACAGGTCAAGAACATTATACACAACATCTAAAAAACACACATTCTTCTCAAATGCATGTAAAACCTTCTTTAAATGACCACATGCCTGGCATAAACTAAGTTTTAAATATTTTAAGTCTGAATCATTCACAATGTTATAGAACCACATAAAATAAAACTAGAAATTAAGAAATAAAATGTAACTAAGAAATTCTCAGCTGCTTGGATATTCAGCAGTACCCTTCTCAATAACCCTTGAATCAAAGATATAATCACAATGGAACATTGGTTCAAACTTTCAGCTGCATTGTAGTAAAGCTAAAATATATTGAAATTTATGAAATATAGCTAATAAGGGATTAGAGAAAAGAGATAGCCATAAATGCATATGAAAATCAATAACCTAAGCTTGTACAATCTAAGCAATAACTTTGCATCTTCTGAAGCTATTAAAGGAAAACAAGTAAAAACCCAATGAAGAAGATTAACAAAAACACAAACTGGGTTTTTGAAAGACTAGCATAATTGATGGACTTCTATGAAAACTGGCCAGTGAAAAATAAAAAAAGCACACATTGCTAATATTGGGGATAAAAATAAAGAAGGGACATTAAATACATAAGATAAAGACATTATATAACTCCTGGGCTAAATCCAGCTTCCTACCTGTTTTTAAAACTTTAAAAAATATTTCAGTTTGCCCTGGCTGGGTTCAGTGAATAAAGAGTTTTCCTGGCACACCAAAGTCATGGGTTCAATCCCCATCAGGGCACATGTGAGAAATGATTAATGAGATCAGTGAGTGTACAGAGGAATGAAACTAAGTGGAACAGTGAGTTGATGCTTCTCTCTCTCTCTTTTTCTTCCCTTATCTCTTTGTCCCTTTCTCTCAAATCAATGTAAAATTTTTAAAATATATATATATTTTTTTAGATAAAGTCTGTTGGAATACAGCCACACCCACTTATTTCTGCATTATCTATGGCTGCTTTCTTGCTAAGCAGAGTTGAATAGGTAGCTGTAACAGACACCATATTGTCCACAAACATAAATATTTACTGGCTGATCTATTACAGAAAGTTTGTCAATTCTGTTATTAAAACTATTCCACTAAGTTACAGATTTTATTTTATTTATTTTTATTTATTTTTTAGAAAGAGGGGAGAGAAAGAGAGAGAGAGAGAGGGAGAGAGAGAAAGGAGGTGGGGAGAGTGAGAAGCAGTTGCTTCTACTATGTGCCTTGTCTGGACAAGCTCAGGGTTTCGAACCAGCAACCTCAGCATTCCAGGTCAATGCTTTATCCACTGCACCACCACAGGTCAGGCACCACTAATTTATAAATATAGAGAAAATCAATAAATTCCTAGAACATCACAACTTACTAAAACCTACAAGAAGAAATATAAAAACCTGAATAGTTAGTTAAATAATAGTTAATTTAACCTAAAAAGTTAAATCTTTAATTGAATTTTAAAAACTTTCAGGGTCAGATAACTTCAAAACATTTTTTCAGACATTTAAGAAATAATTAATATCAATCATCAATGTTACTTTAATAACCTTCTAGAAAGTTAAAGTTAGCATTATTTCTCAATACACTGTATGAGGGTAGGGTACCCTTGATTTCAAAGTTGACAAAGCATTTTAAGATAGAAAAATTATAGACCATAGATAGAAACACTCTAAACAAATATTAGCAAGTAAAATCTAACAATCTACAAAGAGGATAATATAACCAAATTGGGTTATTCCAAGAATGAGAGGTTGGTTTAATATTTGAAAATCAATCAATATAATCCACCACATTAATAGAATAAAAGTGGAAAATTCATATGATTACTTCAATAAAGTCAGAAAAACACTTAATAAAATTAAATATCCATTCATGATTTTAAAAACCTCTTAGGAAATGAGGAACAGAAGGAAACATTTCTTAATCTGATGAAGAATATCTATTTAATAAATTCTATGTCACTGTGAAATGTCTAAAGCTTTCCCTCTGATCTGAGGCTAAGTACAAGACGACACCCATTATCACTTCTCTTCCAACAATAACTGGGATTTCTAGCCAGTGCAATAGGCAACATAAACAAAGATTCAAGCAAACAAATGAATGATAACATAAATAAATAAAAGATGAAAGGATTGGAGATGAACCAGTAAAAATATTATTATTAATGGATTATATAATAGTTCATGTAGAAGAGCCAAAAGAATCTACAGTGAAATTAATTAGAATTAATACATGAATTCATCGTGATATACAAATGGACTGTAAATAAAAACATATTCTGTCTATATATCAATAACTTTAAAATAAAATGTAAAGACTATTTGTTTATTAGCTTAGTAGGGATGCCATAACAAAACCACTAACTGGGTGGTTTAAACAACAGAAATCTATTTTCTCACAGTTCTGGAGGAAAATAGTTCAAGCTCAAGGTGGTTTTCTCTGAAGCTTCTCTTTTTGAATTATAGATGATCATTTCTCTGTACCTTCACATAGTCTTTTCTCTATGTGTGTGCATTCCTGGTGCCTTTATTTGTGTCTAAATTTTCTCTCCTTATAAGGACACCAGCCAGATTTAATTAGGGCCTTACTTTAACTTAATCACCTTTTAAAAGACCTTATCTTCAATACAGTCACAGTCTGAGGTATTGGGGGTTGAGGCTTCAGCATGTGAATTGGTGGGGGATACAATTCAACTCATAAAACCTAGAAATAAATAAAAAGGTGTGTACCTACAAATGGTGCTAGAACCACTGGACATTCTTATGCAAAAAAAAATAAAATCATCAAGACATTGACTTTACACCTTTCACAAAAATTAACTCAAATGAATCATAGACTTAAATATAAAATGTGTGTTGGAGGAAAGCCAAAGCACTGAGTGACTTTCTGTTCCCATCCTGAGAGAGTGAAGGCTGAGGCTAAGCACTCATGACTGAAAGCAGTCATGTCCAGGGAAGGCCCAAGGACATGGTGTTTAGCCCAACTGGAGCTTTCTGCAGGTCAGGAATCAGACAGCCGACGGTGTGGTGTTATGTCACAGAAAGGCCAAAAGAAATCTAATCAGTTTTGCAAAACTAAATAATAAAATTGTATACTGTATTCTGCTTGTTAGTTTCTTACACAAGATGACATATTTCTGCTTAATAAATTGGATAACTGATCTCTCCAAGGCACCTCAATCCTGGAGAGATTGGGGTCCTCCACTTGCAGTGTTGTTGTTGCTGCCTCATTCCTTTGTGACTCCTCGTCATGAAACCCTGAACACTAACAACAACGTGAAACTATAAAACTTCTAGAAATAACAAAAGAAAAGCTAGGTGACCTTGTTTTTGGCAATGAATTGTTAGAACAAGAATACATAAAAAGCATGATTTATGAAAGAAGAAAACAAGTTAAACTTAACTAAAATTAAAACTTTAGCTCTATAAAAAACACTGTTAAGAAAATGAAAAGACATATCACAGACTGGGAAAAAATATTTGTAGAACACATATCATAAACAACTCATAACTAAAATATACAAAGAACCCTTAAAACTCAGTAACAAAAAAACAACCTGATTAAAAAAAAAAAAAAAAAAGTGAGCAAAAGGTTCTAAACCAGTGATGGGCAATCTTTTGAGCTTGGTGTGTCAAAATTCGCCAGAAAACCAAGCATAACTCAGGTGGTGTCACTTCGAGAAAAATGGCCTAACCAGAAGTCCCAGAACTAGACACTCTGTGCCGGAGTTCTGTTGTTTTGGCTAAAGACCTCTGGCATAGAGTATCTACACTACAGCAAATGTTTTATCCTTGGCTACTGCACCGGGCCGTGCAGGAGCCGAGGTTGAAACATCCTTCTTGGCATGTGACCCCATACTTCTCTGGTATGCGGCCACGTGTCATCAAAAATGGCTACGCGTGTCAGTGCTGACACGCGTGTCATAGGTTTACCATCACGGTTCTAAACTAACACTTCACTAAAGATATACAGATGGCGAGTAAGTATATGGAAAGATGCTAAATATCATATGTCATTAGGAATTACATATTAAAACAATAAGACAGCACCATAATCCACAACAGCCTAAGGATAGATATATTCCTGAGATGTAGATTCCAAGACATGCCAAAACAATCTTTCATACTCTGATCCCATGTGCCAAACTTAATTCTTTAGAGAAAGTTCTGATTTTTTTTTCTTTTTTTTCCTTTAGATAGGGAGAGCGGAGACAGTGAGGTAGACTCCCACATGCACCCGAACCAGGATTCATCCTGCAACCCCATCTAGGATCGGTACTCGAGTACCAAGTTACTTTTAGCAGCTAAGGCTATTGTGCTCCCATGGAGCTATCCTCAGCACCCAGGACCACACTGGAACCAACTGAACTACTAGCTGCAGGACGGGAAGAGAGCGAGAAGGCAAAGAGGGAGGGGGAGGGAAGCAGATGGTTCCTTCTCCTGTGTGCTATGGGGAAAGCAGCTGTGTTAGGCTTGCTCACTGGTTTACCAGCTTCAAGCACTTCACTTGATTGGTGCGTGGGCGCATGGCAGCACCACGTGTGTAGTCTATGTAAGGCTGCTGGTGCTCTCCCTCCCAGCAATTCTCCCAGATCCCTCTTCCGCTACCACAAGGTGTGGTTTTTCCTGCTCCCTTATCCTTCATTGCATAAAGCAGGTTTTCTTTTTATGTGTGTGTGTTTTTCTGAAGTGAAAAGCGGGGAGAAAGAGAGACAGACTCCCCCATGTGCCTGACTGGGACCCACCTGGTATGCCCATTAGAGGACAATGCTCTCCCCATCTGGGTGTTGCAACCGGAGCCATTCTAGCACCTGAGGCAGAGACCATGGAGCCATCCTCAGCTCCTGGTAATGTTAAGTGTGAACCTTCATGAGCTGAGAAAGAGAAAATAGCATTAAAATAAAAACAAAGAACAAACAAACTAATCAGAAAAGAAATAGCAAGACAGTATCCCCAACAATATCTATAATTATGTTAAATGTAAATAGTTTAAATCTTATACCCAAATCTCAGACTGGTTTAAAAATTGAGATCCAACTATATATTCTGCATAAAATATCTACTTTCCACATAAAAGAAAAGTTAAAAGTAAAATGAGGAAAAATATCATAAAAACACTAAGAAATAGAACTAGAAATGACTATATTATAATCAAAGTAGATGGTGAGAAAATAATATTACAGAAGATTGGTTAAAAAATACTTTATAGTGATACTGCAGCCAAATTATCCTGAAGATATGAATCCTAAATGTGTATGCACTTAATTAGAGTTTCAAAATGTATAATGCAAAAAAATAAAAATAAAAAATGAAGCTGAAAAAAATAAACTAGAAAAAGCCATAATTATATATGTAGGTTTGAATTCCTCTCTCAGTAATTAGAGAGTCCAAAAAAAAGAAAGACAAGTAGGAAGGAAGGAAGAAAAAAAGAAGGAAGGAAGGAGGGAAGGAAGGAAGGAAAGAGGAAGGAAAGGGAAGAAAAAATTACTAGAAATACAGAAGTTTAGAAAAATATATTAGGCCCTGGCCAGTTGACTCAACGGTAGCACATCAGCTGGTGTGGGGAAGTGCGGGATTTGATTTCTGGTCACAGCACTCAGAAGAAGCTACCTCTCCCTCCCCTTTCTCTCTCTCTCTTCTCTCTCTTTCCCTCCTGCATCCATGGCTCAATTGGTTCCAGTGAGTTGGGCCCTGGTGCTGAGGATGGCTCCCTGGAGCCTCCCCCACAGATGCTAAAAATAGCTCAGTTGCTGTGCAACAACCCAACATGGGCAGACTATTCCCCTGTAGGGACCTTGCCGGGTGAATCCCAGTGGGGACTCATATGGGACTCTGTCTCTCTGTCTCCCTCCTCTCACTTAAAAAAAAAAAAGAAAAACATATTAATGTAATGAACCTGAATGACATTTACATGTAGTACTAATCCACTCAAAAACAGACAATACACATTATTTTCAAGTACAGTACACAATAAAATATTCACAGAGACATTTTCTGAAGCTTAAAAAGTCTGTCTGGATAAATTAAAACAATTAAAATACAAGGTATATTCCCTTACCGCAATTAAATTAAACAAAAATAAAATATTGGTAAAAAAAAAGAAACAAAACTTTAAAAAAAGAACCCAATTTGAGTCTCTGTCTTTATATGCATTTTACTGTTTGTTACTAGGGAAATCGACAAGACTTTAAAAAAGGACATTCATTCAAGCTAGAGAGAGAAGGAATGAGAAAAGGGGCAAATGAATACAAAGTCTGTGTACAGTAACTTGTTTCTGGTGACCTCCTTAAAAGCCAAATGGAATCTTGCTCTTCTTTTATTCTGAAAAGTACCCTGCCATCAGCCTCCTTTTTATTTTCAATCCACTTCTGAAGCAGCATTTTGGGTCCAGCTGCAATCAATAAAAAGCAATAAGGAGTAGCTGTTGTATTGAAATACAGTTAAGTTTTTTATTAACCTTGTGTCCTGTGACTTTGTTAAACTCACTCATTAGTTCTTAGAGATTTTTATGTAGATTCAATTGGATTTTCTATGTAGATGAACATATTCTATTGAATATATCATCTGCAGATATAGACAATTTTACTTCATGCTTTGCAACCTATAGTCTTTTCTTTACTATCGGTTTATGATCGACTGTCTCGGGCCTTCAGTACAATGGGGAGTGGAAGTGGTAAGAGCAGACTTTCTTGCCTTATTCTCAGTTTTAGAGGAAAAGCATAAAATCTTTCACCATTAACTATAAAATTATTTGTAGACTTTTTGTAGATGTCTTCTATCACATTGAGGAAGTTCCCATCTAGTCCTAGTTTGCTGATCATTTTTATGGAAGTTGGATTTAGTCAAATATTTTCTCTATATCTATTGAGTGTATTTTCTGGTTTTACTTTTTAATCTGCTAATATGGTAAATTATGAGTTTTGAAAGTTAAGCTAAACTTGCATTTTTGGAATATAATCCACTTAGGCATGACATATAATTCTTTTTATTTATTGATGAATTGGATTTAATGAAGGACTTTGTCAAATTAAATAAATAAATTTGTTAAGGATGTTTTTAATGTGTCTGTTGATAAGGGTTATTGCTCTCTAGTTTTCTTTTCTTGTAATGTTCTTGCCTGAATTTGGTACCAGGGTTATATTGTTCTTGTAAAAAAAATTTTTTTGAAAAGTGTTTCTTTTATTTTCTGAGATTTGTAGATCTGAAAATATTGTTTCTATATAGATTTGATAAATTCTCAGTAAAGCTAACTAGGCCTGAAATTTTCTTTATAGTATGACTTATTAATTTCAATTTAAATTCTTTAATAGAGAGATATTCAAGTAACCTTACTCTTCTTCAGTTACCCTTGGTGGCATGGCCTTCCAAGGAATTAGTTAAACTTATTGGAATAAAATTATTTTGGTATTTTGTTATAATGCTTTGAATATCTGTAAGGTCTGTAGTGACAATACTGTTGCATTCCTCATATTAGTGATTTATGCCATCAATTCTTTTCCTTTCTTGTTTTCCTCTCTCTTTTTTTTTAATTAAGTGAAAGACAGGGAGGTAGAGACAGACTCCTGCATGTGCCCCAACTGGGATCCACCCCACAAGCCCCCTTGCACCCTGCAAGCACCAGGCAATGCTCTGCCCTATTGGGCTGCTGCTCCGCTGCTCCACAACCTAGCCATTCCAGCGCCTGGGGGAAGGCCTTGAAGCCATCCTCAGCGCCTAGGATCAACTTTGCTCAAACCATTTGAACCATGGCTGCAGGAGGAGAAGAGAGAGATGAGGGGTGGGGGAGAAGTAGATAGTCATTTCTCTTGTGTGCCTTGACTGGGAATTAAACCTGGGACTTTCCCATGCCAGCCAATGCTCTACTGCTGCTAAGCCAACTGATCAGGCCCCTTTTTCTCTTTTTAAAAACTTTTATTCTAGGCCTGGGCAGTTGGCTCACTTAGATAGACTGTCGGCCTGGTGTGCAAATGTCCTGGTTCAGTCCCTGGTCAGGGCACATGTGAGAAGTGACCATCTGCTTCTCTTCCCCTCTTGCTCCTGCCATCTCTCTCTCTTACCATTTTGCAGTCAGCGGCTCAATTGGTTTGAGCATCAGCCCCAAACATTGAGGACAGCTCAGTGGGTCCAAGTGTCAGCCCTTGGTAGGGGTTGCCAGGTGAATCCCAGGTGGGGTGCATGCAGGAGTCTGTCTCACTATTTCCCCTCCTCTTACTTAAAAAATAAACTTTTTTCTCATCATGTTAGTTTGAGATATGTCCATTTTATTGATCTTTTCAATGAACCAACTTTTGGTTTTATTAACTATTCCTTTTCATTTTCAGTTTTCTCTTTCATTGGTTTCTGATTTTTCTTATTTTTTTCCTTCTGTTTAAGTTCATTTTCTGCTGTAAGCATTTAAAGGCATAAATTTCCCTTCAATTTAGCTTGGTCCCTCAAATTTCTGATAACACTGGGGAACAAAATTTCTGTTGCATCCACACAAACACTTGTTCTTAATTAATTTAAGTGTGCTGATCTCAAATCTGACAGTAGTTTTTCTCTGTAAGCTACAGTATTTTTGCAATTCAAGATTTTAGGTTTTCATCTTATTGTAAAATTTTCAACATTTAGTTTAACATAATGAAGTAGGATGTCTTCTTGGCTTTCATCTTTGTGAAAATATAATAATTTATATAATGCAGTAAATACACTAATACACTAAAAGATATGATTGTATCAGAAGTTGTCTACAATTTCAAAATAGAACATATTAAAACACTTATTTTAATCATAAAATTTGCACAAAACTTATTTAAATTCTATTCAGGCAAAAATTTGCATTTGTAGCTCTTGCGTTTGTGTTCTTGTTGAGGATAATTTTGTTCAATGCTCCAGCAGTAGTCTGCCATCATATTTCTGTCCCTTCACCCCTAATAACGCTCTTCCATCATCTTCAGATCTCAATGAAAGTGTTCTTCCTGCTCATCTCTAACAGCTCCAAGATTTTCACTAAACTTATTGAGGTGACTGTTCAGGAAGTGAATCTTGATGCTCATATTATATCCAACATCATGAAAAGCCAACAGCATCCTTTGAACCAGAAGTTCATAGTTTTCTGCTTTTTTGTTGCCAAGGAAGTTCTTTGTAACTGCCACAAAAGACTGCCATACAGCTTTCTCCTCCTCATTCATCTTCCTGGCAAATTTTTTGTCACGTATGAGGGTTTGAATTGGAGGTCCATCAAATACACCTGCTTTTATCTTCTCGAAAGACAAGGCAGGAAAAGCAGAAATAATATGTTGAAAGCATTCACTTTCTCTATTGAAAGCCTAAACAAACTGCTTCATTAAGCCAAGTTGGATGTGAAAAAATGGGAGAAAAATGATCCTGTCTCGATTAACTACAGGTTCATTTACAATATTTTGCATCCCTACTTCCAGAGCTTCACGTTTCAGCCACTGATTCTGTGTCCAGTGTTTCTCACGAGCTCGGTTGTCCCTCAAACACCGAAAGCAAGAATATTTCATAAAACCTCTCTGTTGTCCTAGCAGGAAATTTACCATTTTAAGATACACACAAATGATCCATTTATGCTCCTCATACTACAGAAAGTCGAGGACAATTTTTATGTCATTATAATCTTCTGAAAGATGTGTTGAATAACCAATTGGAACCGCTGCATAAACATTACTGTTGTGCAGGAGAACACATTTCAGACTTTGTTTAGAGCTGTCAAGAAATAGCCATCATTCTGTTGGACTGTAAGTGTAACACCTAGCTGGCTAAGAAGACTACTGATATCATGACAGAAAACAAAGTGTTTGTCTTTGCAAAAAACGTCCACAAAATTTGTTCACACTTGATGAAATGGGATACTTTAGCTGACTGGTGAAGTACATTCTTTTCTTGAAGCCTGGAGGCTAATAACTCAGCTGCTTCCTTTGATAGGCCCAAATATCTTACTAAGTCATTCAATTTGGGTTGGCTAAACTGCTGAGGGGTTAATGACTGCTTGGCATCAGAAGAAGAACCTTCAGATTCTACAACCATTTCCTCATGCATCTTATCAAAATACACTTGATCACCATGTTCACTTTCTTCATCCTTAGAAGAAATAAAACCATTGAAAACTGGAACTGGGAGTGTCTCAGAGTGTGGGATAGGTTGTATTGCTGAAGGAATATTAGGATATGCAATCATATGCCATTTTTTCTTCCAGATACCCTTTGTATGGATCAAACAGAAAAAACACTCACCGCTGTGGTCCTTAGGTTCATGCCAAACCATGGGAATACCAAAAGGCATTCCTTTGCATTTTCTTTTTGTTCAATCATGAAGCATTTTCTCACATTTATGACACACAATATGAGAATCCCAATTCTTGTCTTGATCACAAAGGGAAACTTGAAAATAGGCAATATATGCACATGTCACAAATGATGAAATATTGCGCCTTTGACATTAAGTGTGTAACAGCCACACATATTAACATAAGGTGTCAGGACTATTCTTACATTTATGCCTACTCGAAGAAGCCATGATTCAATCTTAAAACAAAATAAGAGGGTGTTTTTTTATCAGATAATAATTTTTTACATTTAAAAACAACTACAATTATGTAAAAGTGATGTTTGTAAAACATTAATTGCCTTGTGGTTATGTTCAATCCAAGAGTCATTGCCCTTTAACTCCAATTTAAAAACCAGTGCATGCCATTAACTCTAACAAAAATAAATTAAAATTGCATAAAAACTAGAGCATGCACCAAAAAATGGATTTCAGATTTGGAATCAGTGGTGCAGAAATATATAGAAACAGTCCTAAAACCTCATGCAACAGAAAATGAAAAACAAATTGTTCCCCAGTGTAATCAGAGAACATAAGCTTTATAGCCAATCATATGGTATATTTCTAAAACAATATTTTGCTGTTGTTGCTATTATTGGTTCTATAAATATCAATTAGGTTAACGTGGTTGGTATTACCATTAAGATAGCACATATCCCTACTAAGGTTTTGTCTGTTTTCTGTCAATTACTGAGAAATGTGTGTTAAATTCTCTGTGATTGTGGGTTTTATTTTATTTCTTTCATTCATTTTTTTCTTCATACATTAAATTCTATTATTTCACACAAATACACAAACACATAATTTCCATATATTTAGAATATATTAACCTCTATAAATATAAGGTGTTCTTTTTCTCTCTAGTAGTACTATTTTTCTTGAAGTGTATTTGTCTGATATTAATATAAGTGCAGTAACACCATATCCCTGGCCATAGAACAAGTTTTACAAGATTTGCAGATGAATAAATGAAAAGAGTTGTGTAAAGCCTTCAGGATTGTGCCTTAACAACCTCTATAAAAGGACAAAATAACAGAGCACATTCTTTTGCTTTTTTGTAAAATGCTTCACTGAGCACTCTCTTCCTAAATCAGTGGTTCTTAACCTTTTTTGAGGTACCAAACCCACCAGTTTCATATGCGCATTCACCGAACCCTTCTTTAGTGATAAATAAAATATGATTTTTTTTCCAAATTCAAGACATAGGTATATGTTTTTTTACTGGTGCACAAAATGAGCCATGCATGAACATCACCTTACTCAAAGAACAAAACCAACAAAGTGCATGAACTCACAACAAATTATGGTATTGCTTTATTCTGGCCTCCAAGGCAGAGGCTTCTCCAAACCCCTGAGACCGATTCATCAAACCCCTAGGGTTTGATAGAACCCAGGTTAACAACCACTGTCCTAGATTGTTCCAACAATAACCAAAAACCTATTTTGCTTCTGTAAAACTGCTTTGGCTAGGTGCTCACCCACTCCCCTCACTTCTTTTTGTCTTTAAAAGCAAACCCCTGAGCTCATTCAGTGCCATGAGTTCTTAAGGATGCCAATCCACTCGTGGTCACCAGCTTTAAATTAAAGACTCCTTAATTTGGCTACTTAATTGTGTGGCAAAAAGTTTGTTTTCTTGCTGTCCAGATATAATATTTTGGAGGCCTCTGCAAGATTGTGTCTTCTGAACACATTTGGTTTCTGCCACACATGGGCAACTAGCCTCCTTGGCCTGACTGCCGGGAATGGAAACTCAGCAGGGGAGGTGCCACCTGGGACATCCCAGGCCCCCACTGGTCTTTTCTGTCTGGCTGACAGTCAGCTGTGGACAACCAGCATGTCCATCCACCCATTTGTAGTCATCTGGAAAGCCTCCAGATGTGGGTAGAGCAAATTTGCAATTTGCTCAATTTGTAACTTGCTTGTGGCTAGCTGTCTTGCACCTATTGTGATCAAGGATCGGACACAATCGCACTCACACAATAGGCTCTCCAGGGCCAAGTCGTTGGTGGAGAGTTAATGTGTTCTCAGGAAAGATATTAGTAGAGACTGAGTTAAGTCCTGTCATGGGCTTCCTAGAACACCTTTATATTGTCTGTCCATGCCAAGATCTCATTCTTTGCTTTTTTTTTAGTTATTCTGTCTCTACACTGAAAACCCCTGAGAGAATGGTGTGTGAATGGGGATCTCTGGTGCCTGCACCTGAGTATTCAGTTTGTGGCTCCCAGTGATTAACCACGGAGTTTGAGTGGGCCCCAACCTATGGTTCCATGGCAATCTTCATATGGCTTAGGGTGGTATCAGACACTCTCTGTTCTGAGTTGGGACTTTATACTGACCCACCAATGTTAAGAGGCACCTGAGTTCCCAAGAGGCACATGGCCAGGCAGGCATCTGAGTGGCTCTTCATGAGGCACCTTCTTCCCTAGTACTTCAAACTTTGTCTGAAAGTTCTCTGTCCTTTGGTTTTCTAGAGATTAACCCAATGGGGGACATTTTAAAGAGTTGACACAAACCTCAGTTTTTCATCCCTTTCATGATCTTGGGAAGCTCATTTGTGCTAATATTGTTTGTAACAATAGAGGAAAGGTAAGGTAAGGGCCAAACTCCCCTTGAGCATATGCTTAAAAATTTCAAATTTGGATTTTCTAACAATTATAGTGTAAAATTAAGCAGGGGAGACTTCAAACTCTTTGTGAATTAGAGTAGCCCTCTCTTAGGGTAGGGTAGCCAACATGGGGGTCATTAGATCCTAGAGAAGTCAGAGCTGTATAAATACAATAGCTAAGCCCCAGGGCCACCCAAACCAGTTCTCCTACATAGATCAGTAGAGGGCCCTGGTAGAAAATCCCCCTCCCTGGAGAAAGGCTGTGCAATCAGGGATGGTCAATCATGTTTTACTAGCAACAGCCCCAAAATCAAGAAAGAAGGTCCCTATCTTACAGACTGTTGAGGAGGATTCTGAATTACCTCCTCCATATCCTACTTCTATATTGACTCCACCCACCTCAGAGATCCCAGAGCCACTGTTGAGGTGGACTAGTAGGCAAAAAGAAAAAGAAAAAGGAAGCAGAATCCCTCTTACCACTGAGAGAAGCCCCACCAGCAGAGGGAAGAGTAAGGGAAGAGCCTTTTCTTGTTTATGTCCCTTTCTCCTCTAATGACTTGTATAATTGGAAGGCTCAGAATTCTTCTTTCTCAGGGAAGCCTCAGTCCATAACAAGACTGTTAGAATCTGTATTGCACACACTTTGCCCCACTTGGGACAACTGTCAGCAGCTTCTAGTTACCTTGTTCACTGACGAAGAAAGGGAAAAAATCAAAACTGAGGCAAGAAAAGCTGTTATGTTAGGAGGACAACTGAGACTACCTCAAGAAGGTGTTTCCAGTTACCCAGACTAACTGGGACTCTAACACCACAGCAGGACAGAAAGCTTTGAATACTTTTCTCCAGTTTCTGTTAGCTGGGATCAGAGGAGCTGCTAAGAAACCCATAAATTTGTCTAAGGTATCAGAACTTATTCAGGATCCTCAGGAGACTCCCGCAGCTTTCTTAGACCACAGGAAGCCTACAGGGTCTATACATCTCTAGACCCAGAGACACCAGAAAATGCTAGGGCAATCAACTTAGCTTTTGTATCACAGTCAGCTCTAGATATTAGAAGGAAGCTACAAAAATTAGAAGACTTCCCAGGGATAGTAATTTCCCAACTGTTAGAAATAGCTCAAAAAGTTTACAATAATAGAGACACCTTAGAGAAGAAACAAACTAAGAAAATAACTAAGGTAGTTGTAGCTGTTTTAGAACACAAGAAGAAGGGCCGTCCAAAACTGAAAGAAAATTTTACACAGTCTTAGATTTTGAAAGATGCTTTCTTCAGTACTCCCCTATCCCCTGTAAGTCAGCCCATCTTTGCCTTCAAGTAGAGTGACCCAAAAGCAAGCATCTCGGAACAGCTAACCTAAACCAGATTACCGCAGGGTTTCAAGAATTCACTGACCCTTTTTGATGAGGCAGTACATCAGGACCTGCTTGCCTTCTGCCAGGAATATCCAGAATGCATGCTGCTATAGTATGTAGATGACTTACTTCTAGCTGTGGAAACAGAAGTAAGCTACTGAACAGCCACTGAGGGTCTTTTACAAACACTGCTGACTCTGGGGCACCAAGTGCCAGCTAAAAAAGGCAAACTCTGCACTTCCAAGGTAACCTATCTAGGCTACCACATTGAGGCAGGGAGGCACACTCCCTTCTCCAGCCGTATAGAAGTTATCCTTCGGATCGCAACCCCCACCACCAAGAGACAATTCCAAGAAATTCTCAGAGCAGTTGGATACTGCAGATTGTGGATCCCTAGGTTTGCAGAGTTAGCCAAGCCTTGGTACTCCTGCATGGCAGAAACTCAAGAATTAATTTGGACAAATAAGAAACAAGAGGCTTTCGAAACCCTCAAAAAGGCCCTCATTAAGGCTCCTGCCCTGGACCTGCCAGACATTACAAAGCCTTTTTAGCTCTTTATTCATGAGAGCAAAAGAATCATAAAAGGGGTCTAGACCCAGATGCTAGGGCCATGGCGTAGGTCTATTGCTTATCTCTCCAACTAGTCAGACCCGATATCACGCTCTGCTCATTGATCAACCTCGCATTAAATTTATTCAGAGGCAGGCCATCAAATCAGCAAGCCTGATGCATGTCAAGGCTAGCATCCCCTTGCATGACTGCTCTGAGGTACTAGACTCTGTTCAAACTGCAAGCCTGGACCTCATTGATAAACCCCTAGCTGGAGTAAAAGAACAGCTATTTACAGATGGTAGCAGTTTTGTCTTGGACAAGGTTCAACATGCAGGAGCAGCTGTAGTGACTAAATAACATCATCTGGGCTGAAGCCTTGCCCCATGGGACCTCAGCTCAATGGACAGAAATTATCACTCTCACACAGGCATTAAGTTAGGCCAAAGGAAATAAGGTCAACATTTATACTGATAGTAGGTATGCTTTTGCTACTGCTCATGTTCATGCAGCAATCTACAAAGAGAAAGAATTTCTGACATCCACCCTAACCCCTGGGCTGAGTCACTTCCCAAATCGAAAACAAATATTTCCCCTGGAACGAGCAATACCAGCAAAGGGAGACAGGGCATCAGCCAAACAAGCTCTCCATGGCACTTAGAGCAGAGCTGCTTAGATGGAGGGAGCTGCCAGGACTAAAGTATGGAGTGTTAGGGTCTGAGCTGCAGTGCCCTACCCACACTGCTGAGGGCTGGCTGGAGGGACAGTGGCGGTGGGACACAGAAACGCGGTTCTGTCAAGGGGGGTGGAGGCCCAGCCAGTGTGAGCTCTAGCCCAGGAGGGGTGGAGGGGATGCTGAAAGCAGTCTGGCAGCTGCGGGCCCGCCTGCAGCCCAACCTGCAGGGGGAAAGCGGGAGGCCAGGAACTGGCAGAGATCTGCTGCTGAGCAGGGGCCTGTGGGCGTGCAGCATCACCTGGCCTCCGAGATTTGCGACCCTGCATGAGCCGAGCTTGACCACAAGGTTGGAGCTAAAGCCAGGGACAGGCAGAGGCTCTCAGCTGAGCGCACGCCAGCAGCCCCGCCTAGCAGAGAAACGATCCTGTGCAAGGTGGCCTTGACTGTGGGGACGGGGCTAAAGCCCGGGAATAGGCGGGTCTGCAGCTGAGCAAAGGTGCTCACCACTATCCTTGGTGCCAAGGCTTGTGGCTTGAGTACAGTGTGCAACGCCACCTGTGGGGGCGAGGCGAATGCCCAGACAGGCTGAGGCTTATAGAGCCAGGCACGAGAAGGCACAGCCCCTCCTGCAGAGAAGAGGTGGAAATAACAGCAACAGCTGCAGTGGGCCGGCACCAGCAACGCCCATCCCAACTACCCTAGGCAGCGGCAGAGAGGGTGGTGGCCTGCAGGTAGACCATACCTAGGGAACACAGATGGAACACCCATTAGACTCCAGTGGCCACACCCTTCTTCTACACAGACAAAATGGGCAGGCAGAGAAATGCAAACCAAATGAATCAAGAGAAATCACAAGAAAAGGACCTGAATGAACCAGATATAACCAAATTACTGGATACAGAGTTTAAAATAATGCTAGTTAGGATGTTCAAAGACCTTAGAGCAACAATGGATAGTCATTACCAACACCTAAATAAAGAGATAACAAGTATAAAAAACGAAATTAAAATAATAATAAAGAATCAGACAGAAATGACAAATACAAACAGAACTGAAGACCACAATGGAAGGAATTAAAAGCAAGATGGATGAAGCTGAGGATAGAATAAGCGAGTTAGATGAAAAAATAAACAAAGGCACAGAAGCAGAGCAGAAAAAAGAGACTCAAAAAATCTGAGGAAACTCTAAGGGAGCTCTGTGACAACATGAAGAGAAATAACATCCGCATCATAGGGGTTCCTGTAGATAAAGAGAAATAACAAGGGATACAAATTTTGTTCAATCAAATCATAGCTGAAAAACATTTTAGACGTTCAAGAAGCACGGAGAACTTCATTAAAGAAAAACCCAAAAAAATCTACACCAAGACACATCATAGATAAAATACCAAAGCTAAGTAATAAAGAGAAAATTTTAAAAGCTGATAGAGAAAAAAAGGCTTTCACCTACAAAGAAGCCCCCATAAAAATGACATCCAACTTCTCAACAGAAACACTTGAGGCCATAAGAGAGTAGCAACATATATTCAAAGTAATGCAGAACAAGAACCTACAACCAAGACTACTCTATCAAGCAAGGCTAACATTTAAAATTGAAAAAGAAATAAAGAGCTTGCCAGACAAAAAAAACCTCAAGGAATTCATTAAAACCAAACCAATTCTGCAAGAGATGCTAAGGGGACTGATGTGAACAGTTAAAAGGGGGAAAAGAATATAGCAAAAGAAGAATACAGCTTTAAAGAATAAAATGGCAATAAACGACTACATATCAATAATAACCTTAAATGTGAATGGATTAAATGATCCAACCAAAAGACATAGGGTAGCTGCATAGATAAAGAAACAGGACCCATACATATGCTGTCTACAAGAGACACACCTTAAAACAAAAGATGCACATAGACTGAAGGTAAAAAGATGGATAAAAATTTTTCATGAAAATGGAAATGAAAAAAGAGCTAGGGTAGCAGAATTATATCAGACGAAATAGACTTGAAAACAAAGGCTGTAGCAAGAGATAAAGAAGGACACTACATAATGATAAAGGGAACAATTCAACAGGAAGATATAACCATTATAAATATCTATGCAGCAAACATAGGAGCCCAACATACATAAAGCAAACTTTGATGGATATAAAGGGTGAGCTTAACAGCAAAACTATAATAGTAGGGGATTTCAATACCCCACTAACATCACTGGATAGATCCTCAAACAGAAAAATTAATAAAGAAACAGCAGACTTAAAGGATATACTAGATCAACTCGACTTAATAGATATCTTCAGAACTTTTCACCCTAAAGCAGTAGAATATACATTATTTTCAAGCGCTCATGATATATTCTCTAGGATAGACCACATGTTAGGACACAAAAGTGGTCTCAACAAATTTAAGAAGAATGATATCATATCAAGCATTTTCTCTGATCACAATGCCATGAAACTAGAAATTAACCACAAAAGAAAAACTGAAAAAAATTCAAACACTTGGAAACTAAATAGCATGTTATTAAATAATGAATAGATTAACAATGAGATCAAAGAAGAAATAAAAAAGTTTCTAGAAACAAATGACAATGAGCATACATCAACTCAAAATTTATGGGACACAGCAAAAGCAGTACTGAGAGGGAAGTTCATAGCACCACACATATACTATGAGAAGCTAGAAAAAGCTCAAATAAGCAATCTGACCTTTCATCTAAAAAAAATAGAGAAACAACAGCAAATAAAGCCCTGGACTAGTAGAAGGGAGGAAATAATAAAGATCAGAGCAGAAATAAATGACATAGAGGCTAAGTAAATAATACAGAGGATCAATGAAACCAGGAGCTGGTTCTTTGAAAAGGTAAACAAGATCAATGAACCTTTAACTAGACTCACCAAGAAAAAAAGAGAGAGGACTCAAATAAATAAAATTAGAAATGAAAATGGAGAAATAACAACTGACACAACAGAAATACAAAGTATTGTAAGAAAATACTATAAATAACTCTATGTCAAAAAATTAGACAACCTAGGCGAAATGGACAAATTTCTTGAATCATGTAATCTTTCAAATATCGATCTGTAAAAATCAGAACACATAAATAGAACAATTCCAACAAATGAGATCAAAACAGTTATCAAAAATATCCCAACAAAGAAAAGTCCTGGACCTGATGGCTTCACAAGTGAGTTTTACCAAAAATTCAAAGAAGAGCTAACTCCTATCCTTCTCAAGATATTTTAAAAAATTCAAGAAGAAGGAAGACTTCCAAACTCCTTTTATGAGGCGAGCATAATTCTGATCTTGAAACTGGGCAAAAACAGCACAAAAAAAGAAAATTATAGGCCAATTACCCTGATAAATTTAGATGATAAAATTCTTAACAAAATATTAGCCAACTGGATCCAGGAATATATGAAAAAAATCATACACCATGATCAAGTGGGATTTATTCTGGAGAGGCAAGGCTGGTTCAATATTCGCAAATCAATCAATGAGATTCATCACATAAACAAAAGGAAGGACAAAAATCACATGATAATTTCAATAGATGCAGAAAAGGTATTTGATAAAATCCACCACCCATTCATGATCAAAACTCTCAGTAAAGTGAGAATACAGAGAACATTCCTTAACATGATAAAGGCCATCTATGACAAACCCACAGCAAACATCATACTAAATGGACAAAAATTAAAAGCAATTTCCTTAAGATCAGAAACCAGGCAGGGGTGCCCTCTTTCACCACTCTTATTCAACATAGTTCTCTGGAAATCCTAGCTGTAGCAATGAGACAAGAAGAAGAAATAAAAGGCATCCAAATTGAAAAAGAAGAAGTAAAACTGTCATTATTTGCAGATGATATAATATTGTATATAGAAAACCTTAAAGTCTCAGTCAAAAAACTATTGGACCTTATAAATGAATTCAGCAATGTGGTAGGATATAAAATGAATACTCAGAAATCAGAGGCATTTTTATATACCAACAATGAAATGTCAGCAAAAGAAATTAAGGAAACAATGCCCTTCACTATTGCAACCAAAAATATAAAGTACCTAGGAGTAAATTTAACCAAGGAGATTAAGGACTTGTACTCAGAAAATTATAAAACATTGATAAAAGAAATCAAGGAAGATACAGACAAGTGGAAGCATATAACGTGCTCATGGCTAGGAAGAATAAACATCATTAAAATACCTATATTACCCAAAGCAATTTATAAATTCAATGCAATACCAATTAAAATACCAATGACATACTTCAACGATATAGAAAACATATTCCAAAAATTTATAAGGAACCAAAAAAGAATACGGATAGCCTCAGCAATCGTAAAAAGAAAAAAATAAACAGGAGGTATCACTCTTCTGGATATCAAGGTATACTACAAGGCCATTGTACTCAAGACAGCCTGGTACTGGCATAAGAACAGGCACATAGATCAATGGAACAGAACAGAGAACCCAGGAATGAACCCACACCTTTATGGACAACTCATATTTGACAATGGAGGAAAGAGCATACAATGGAGTAAGACAGTCTCTTTAACAAATGGTGCTGGGAAAGTTGGACATCTACCTGCAAAAAAAATGAAACTAGACCATCAACTTACACCACTCACAAAAACAAACTCAAAATGGATAAAAGACTTAAATGTAATCCATGAAACCATAAGCATCTTAGAAGAAAACATAGGCAGTAAGCTCTCTGACATCTGGCGCAGCAATATATTTGCCGATTTATCTCCACGGGCAAATGAAATAAAAGGCAAGATAAACAAATGGGACTATATCAAATAAAAAGTTTTTGCACAGCTAAAGACAATAAGAACAGAATAAAAAGACAAACCACACAATGGGAGAACATATTCAATAGCACATCTGATAAGGGGTTAATAACTAAAATTTATAAAGAACTTGTAAAACTCAACACCAGGAAGACAAACAATCCAATCAAAAAATGGGCAAAAGAAATGAATAGAAATTTCTCCAAAGAGTACATACAGATGGCCAATAGGCAGATGAAAAAATGCTCAACATCACTAATCATTAGAGCAATGCAAATTAAAACCACAATGAGATATCACCTCACACCAGTCAGAATGGTGCTCATCAGCAAAATAACACAGAATAAATTCTGGCAAGGATGTGGAGAAAAGGGAACCTTCCTGCACTGCTGGTAGGAATGCAGACTGGTGCAGCCACTGTGGAAAACAGTAATGAGATTCCTCAAAAAATTAAAAATCGAACTGCCTTTTGACCCAGCTATCGCACTTTTAGGAATATACCCTAAGAACACCATAGCACTGTTCGAAAAGAAGAAATGCGCCCTCATGTCGTGGCAGCATTGTTCACAATAGCGAAGATCTGGAAACAGCCCACGTGTTCATCAGAGAACAAGTGGATTAAAAAGCTTTGGTACAGCCCGACCAGGCTGTGGCTCAATGGATAGAGCGTCGGACTGGGATGCAGAAGACCCAGGTTCAAGAACCCGAGTCTACCAGCTTGAGTGCGGGCCCATCTGGCTTGAGCAAAAAGCTTGTCTGCTTGGACCCAAGGTCGCTGGCTCCAGCAAGGGGTTGCTCAGTCTGCTGAAGACCCACGGTCAAGGCACATGTGAGAAAGCAATTGATGAACAACTAAGGTGTTGTAACGGCAACAAAAAACTAATGATTGATGCTTCTCACCTCTCTCCATTCCTGTCTGTCTGTCCCTATCTATCCCTCTCTCTGACTCTCTCTCTGTCCCTTTAAAAAATTAATTAAAAAAATAGTTTTGGGCCTGACCTGTGGTGGCGCAGTGGATAAAGTGACGACCTAGAAACACTGAGGTCACCAGTTCAAAACCCTGCACTGGTCTGGTCAAGGCACATATGGGAGTTGATGCTTCTAGCTCCTCCCCCCTTTCTCTCTCTCTCTCTCTCTCTCTCTCTCTCTCACTCTGTGTCTCCTCTCTAAAAAAAGAAAAATGAATAAATAAAAAGAAAAAAAATACAATTACTTTAAAAAAATAGTTTTGGTACATATATACTATGGAATACTACTCAGCCATAAGAAATAATGACGTCGGATCATTTAAAACAAAATGGATGGAACTTGATAACATTATACGGAGTGCAATAAGTAAAACAGAATAAAACTGAGAACTATATGATTCCATACATAGGTGGGACATAAAAACAGACTATGAGACATGGACAAGAGTGTGGTGGTTACGGGGTGGGAGGGGAGAGGGAGGGAGAGGGGGGAGAGGAGGGGCACAAAGAAAACCAGATAGAAGGTGACAGAGGACTATTTGACTTTGGGTGATGGGTATGCAACATAATTGAATGACAAGAGAAACTGGAAATGTTTTCTTTGCACATATGTATCCTGATTTATTAATGTCACCCCATTAAAATTAATTTTAAAAATAAGAAGTTTTAGCCTTACTAGAAGCCATTTAGTTGCCAGAGACTGTAGCCCTCATTCATTGCCCAGGGTACCAGAAAGGAAACTCACTAGAGCAAGGGTCTCCAAACTATGGCCCTGCGGGCTGCATGCGGCCCCTTGAGGCCATTTATCCAGCCCCCCGCTGCACTTCCGGAAGTGGTGGTTAGTGAGAGGAGCGGAGGATGTATCCGCACCCATAGTTCCTATTGAAATACTGGTCAGTTTGTTGTTTCCGTTTTGATTTTTTTCCTTTAAAATAAGATTTGTGCAGTGTGCATAAGGATTTGTTCATAGTGTTTTTTATAGTCCAGCCCTCCAACGGTCTGAGAGACAGTGAACTGGCCCCCTGTATAAAAAGTTTGGGGACCCCTGCACTAGAGGCAAGAGGAATTCAGGCAGCTGATCAAGCAGCCAAAGAAGAAGCCTAAAACCAGTAAGGCCTTTAGAAATTTTAGTGACTTTACAGAAACTCTTGTTGCCAAAGGCTCCTTTTTATAACCAACTAGAAGAAGATTTTGCTGACGAGAAAGAAATGTATAAAATTAAGGGAAGATAGAACTGCCAGATAAGCTGTAAAAAGAAATATGGGAAGAGGAGCTTTCCCAGGAGAACATTAGAAAATAGATTTTACTGAAGTAAAGCCACCAGCACAAGAATGTAAGTACCTACTAATTTTTATTGACACCTTTTCAGGATAGGTAGAAGCATTTATACTAGAAAAGAGACTGCAATAACAGTTGTTAAGAAATTGCTATATGAAATTATTCCCAGATTTAGCTTGCTCATTAATATAATGGGTCTACATTTGTATCCAAAATTTTACAGCTAATAGGAAAGGCACTCAATATTAATTGGAAATTACATTGTGCTTACAGGCCTCAGAGTTCAGGACTAGTAAAAACCAAACTCTGAAAGAAGTCATAACTAAATTCATTTTAGAAACGAGTGAAAATTGGACCAACTTACTCCCCCTAGTTCTGCTGAAAGCTAAATGCACCCCCTTCTGAGAAGGATTCACCCCAATTAAAATTGTATTAGGCAGGGTAACACTTCTTCTCCCTAAGTTTCCTTAAAGACCCCTTCATAGATGGTGCAGATGAATCCCACCAACCCCTGTAAGTTGACCCTGGGAAGGACGACATGCCCTGCTCCAGCCACAGACTGGAAGCTGGCTGGTCTACATATTACAGAAGCCTTAGGAACCTTGCCATAGGACCACTTATAATTGAACTTTAGGAAGGGAGGAAAACTGAAGTCAAAGAAAAGCCAGAACAAGTCATCTTAAGGATTAATGCATGTGCCATTGTAGGTCATGCAGCAGGTTCTACAAGGTAAATTTAAAAATAGTATTTATGTGCCTGACCAGGCAGTGGCACAGTGGATAGACTGTCGAACTAGGATGTGGAGGACCCAGGTTTGAGACCCCAAGGTTGCCAGCTTGAGTGTGGGGTCATCTGGCTTGAGCAAAAAGTTCACCAGCTTGAGTCCAAGGTCGCTGGCTCCAGCAAGGGGTTGCTCAGTCTGCTGAAGGCCTGCAGTCAAGACACCTATGAGAAAGCAATCAATGAACAACTAAAGTGTTGCAACGAAAAACTGATGATTGATGCTTCTTATCTCTCTTCGTTTCTGTCTGTCTGTCTCTATCCATCCCTCTCTCCGACTCTCTCTCTCTCTCTCTCTCTGTCTCTGTAAAAAAATAAAAGAAAAGAAAGAAAAGTACAAAGATTCATAGCTACCTCTGTAGGGTAACCTGTAAATGTTAGTCATGTGTCCGATAGTATACTTAAGGAGAAAGACACCTACAAAAGAAAGTATATTTTAAAAAAGAATTGCTTGTTAATAAGTTCTGTTTATTAACAAGCAATTCTTTTTTAAAATATACTTCCTTTTGTATGTTTGTGGCAGCATTCTTCACAATAGCGAAGATCTGGAAACAGCCCAAGTGTCTGTCAGAAGACGAGTGGATTAAAAAGCTATGGTACATATATACTATGGAATACTACTCAGCCATAAGAAATGATGACATCGGATCATTTATAACAAAATGGATGTACCTTGATAACATTATACGGAGTGAAATAAGTAAATCAGAAAAAAAGAAAAACTGAGAACAGCATGATTTTATACATAGGTGGGACATAAAAGTGAGACTATGAGACATGGAGAAGAGAGTGGTGGTTAAGGGGTGGGGGGTGAGAGGGAAGGGTGGGATAGGGAGGAGGGGAGGGGCACAGGGAAAACCAGATAGAAGGTGACAGAGGACAATTTGACTTTGGGTGATGGGTATGCAACACAATTGAATGATAAGATAACCTGGAGATGTTTTCATTGTACATATGTACCCTGATTTATTGGTGTCACCCCATTAAAATTAATAATAATAAAATAAAATTTAAAAAAAAAGAATTGCTTGTTGCTAGATTAGTTGTCACTAAAGGTTAAGGTTTTGAAAAATTAAAAATACTAATTAATTAAAAAGGAGTTGTATAATTTTAATAATAAAAGGTATAAAGTATAGAGATACTTTAAAAAAAGAAAAAAGCACGTTGTTATAATAGCTAGTTATTTCTGAATAGATAAGAACGTTCATGAAAGTTAAGGAATTATGTAAATTGCAGAAGGTCGGTGCAGGTTGTAGGAGGTGTGTACAAAGACAGAAAAAAACAGGTTTAGAGAACAGAATAAACCTCTATTGTATATTCTAATAGATGCTATACCTCAAGTTTATTTGTGTAGAGGAAATAGTTTTACAAAATATAAAAGGCTTAGATTTACTTATTCTTCAGCAAGGTAGCTTATGTGCAGCATTACAAAAATCTTGTTTTTATGCTAATAATTCAAAAATAATTAAAGAAAGTTAATCTGTAGTCAGGAAAAACATAGAAAAAAGAAAAATTTTTGAACAATCAGAAACCTAGTTTCAGAGAATGTTTAATTAGTCACCCTGGCTAAACAACCCTATTGTCTGTGGTGATTGGTCCTCTTACTTTAATATTGTCTTGTCTAATATTAGGACCATTTTTAATGAATTTTATAAAAGGTTTGTTTAAGAAATGGCAAACTCTATTAAATTAATGACAATCAGAGGGCAATATACAATTATCTAAGACAATAGCAATAAAAGTGAATCAAAGATTTGATTTAAAATTAAGTAAAAACAGGAGGAAATGAAGTGTGGTAATACCATATCTCTGACCATAAAATGAGTTTTACAAGATGTGCAAATGAGTAAATTAAAAAAAAGAAAGTTGTGTAAAACTCTTAGGATGCTGCCTTACCAATCTCTATAAAAGGCCAAGATAACTGAGCACATTCTTTAGATTTTTTAAAAAATGCTTCATTGAGCACTATCTCCTTAAATAAGGGGTTGTAAACCTATGGCTCGTGAGCCAGATGTGGCTCTTTTGATGGCTGCATCTGGCTCACAGACAAATCTTTAATAAAAATAATAATATTAATGATGACATTGGATCATTTACAACAAAATGGATGGACCTTGATAACATTATACAGAGTGAAGTAAGTAAATCAGAAAAAAAACTGAGAACAGCATGATTTTATACATAGGTGGGACATAAAAGGGAGACTATGAGATATGGACAAGAGAGTGGTGGTTATGGGGCGGGGGGAGGGGGAGGAGAGGGTGAGATAGGGAGGAGGGGAGGAGTACAGGGAAAACCAGACAGAAGGTGACAGAGGACAATTTGACTTTGGGTGATGGGAATGCAACATAATTGATTAATAAGATAACCCGGAAATGTTTTCGTTGTACATATGTACCCTGATTTATTGGTGTTACCCCATTAAAATTAATAATAAAAAATAAAACAAAAAAACTACTCATGTAATAGTGATTAAAATGTTTTCTGATCTTGCCAAAAATATTATATATATATATATATATATAAAAGCCTGACCAGGTGGTAGCGCAGTGGATAGAGCGTCGGACTGGGATGTGGAAGACCCAGGTTCGAGACCCCGAGCTCGCCGGCTTGAGTGTGGGGCCCATCTGGCTTGAGCAAAAGCTCGTCAGCTTGGACCCAAGGTCGCTGGCTCTAGCAAGGGGTTGCTTGATCTGCAGAAGGCCCTCGGTCAAGGCACACGTGAGAAAGCAAATCAATGAACAACTAAGGTGTTGCGACGGCAACAAAAAACTAATGACTGATGCTTCTCACCTCTCTCCATTCCTGTCTGTCTGTCCCTATCCATCCCTCTCTCTGACTCTCTCTCTGTCTCTGTAAAAAATAAAAATAAAAAAATAAACATTTTCATGTATTACAATCCATTCATTTCCTACCATTTATGTTCATGGTTGCTGGTGGCTCGAGCCAATCACAGCTGTCCTCTGGGACAACACCAAATTATTATTGGATAATGCCTAGTGTACATAGGTTGTTGTGAGGTCAGGAAGTAAACTTCCCTCCTTTTAATCAAGTAGTCAGCTAGCTAATTGCAGAAACCCTTTTGATGAAGAAGATGGTTAAAAGAAAAAAAGATGAGGAGTATAGTACTTTTCAACAGAAATGGACAGAGGAATTCGCCTTTGTGGAGAGAGCAGGTTCTGCAGTGTGTCTAATATGCAATGATAAAATTGCATCGATGAAATGGTCAAATATAAAGCGCACTTTAACACACCCCATACTATATTTGCATCAAAATATCCAGTGGGGGACAGCAGGAAGAAAGCATGTGAAGAGCTACTGTGCAGAGTGCAAGCTAGTCAGCAGCAACTTCGTGTTTGTACCCAACAAGGTGACTGGAATTCAGCTAGCTTTGCTGGTGCTTTAGCAATTGTGAGAAACGGAAAGCGATTCACAGATGGGGAGTATGCCAAAACATTCATGCTTGATGTTGCCAATGAACTTTTTGACGACTTTTCAGATAAAGGCAAGATAATCAAACAAATAAAAGACATTTCTCTGTTGGCAAGAACTGTTCACAATCGTACCATCATGATGGCAAATCAAATTGAGGCAACACAAATGAAGAACATAAATGCAGCACCATTCTTTTCTCTCGCTTTGGATGAGTCAACAGACGTAAGCCATTTATCCCAGTTCAGCGTGATTGCAAGGTATGCTGTCAGTGATACATATGTGAGGAAAGTCTTTCTGTTTTGCCTATGAAAGAGACAACAAGAGGAGAGGATTTATTCAAGTCTTTCACTGAGTTTGCTAAGAAAAAAATCTACCAATGGATAAACTTATTTCAGTGTGTACTGATGGTGCTCCATGCATGGTGGGAAAAACAGAGGATTCGTAGCACTTCTTCATGAACATGAAAAGAGACCCATCCTAAGTTATCACTGCATCCTACATCAGGAGGCACTTTGTGCTCAGATGTTTGGCAAGCAGCTTGGTGAGGTGATGTCGCTGGTCATTCGGGTGGTCAACTTTATTGTTGCTCGAGCTTTAAATGATCACCAGTTTAAAACACTGCTGGATGAAGTTGGGAATAATTATCCTGGTCTGATTGTGAACAGCAATGTGTGTTGGGTGTCAAGAGGGAAGGTGCTCTGCTGTTTCTCATCTTGTATGAGCAAAATCCGGACTTTTCTTGAAATGAAAAATGTCAAGCACCCTGAGTTAGCTAACACTGAGTGGCTCCTGAAGTTCTACTATCTCGTAGACATGACTGAACATCTGAACCAGCTCAATGTGAAAATACAAGGTATTGAAAATACAGTCTTATCCCTTCAACAAGCAGTGTTTGCATTTGAAAACAAGCTGGAACTCTTCATCACTGACATTAAAATAGGTCATTTACTACACTTTGAAAAAGTGAGAGAGTTCAAAGATGCATGCACAGCAAGTGACCCTGTTCAACATCTTGATCTCTAGCAGCTAGCAGGCTTCACATCTAATCTTCCACTGTCATTCAAAATGAGCTTTGGAGAATTTTGTGAGCGCACTCATCTTTTTAAGTTCATCACCCATCCACACAAGTGTGCAGTGGACAGCGCTGACCTGAGTTCCATCCCCAGTGTCTCCGTCAGAGATTTTGAGCTACAAGCTGCTGACCTGAAGGCCTCAGACATGTGGGTGAATAAGTTCAAGTCACTGAATGAAGATTTGGAAAGACTTGCACGACAGCAAGCAGAGTTGGCGAGCAAACACAAGTGGGGAGAAATGAAAAAACTTCAACCCGCAGACCAGCTGATTGTCAAAAGTTGGAATGCACCTCACATCACATACCACACACTACAGCATGTGAGTATTGTTGTGCTGACACTGTTTGGCTCTGCGTATGCATGTGAGCAGTCTTTCTCACATCTAAAGAACGTTAAGACTAAAACTACAATCATGTTTAATGGATGGAAGTCTCAACTCCTGTATGAAGCTTAACCTCACCATGCATCAACCAGACTACAAAGCCATCAGCAAAACCATGCAGCACCAGAAGTCATATTAATGGTAAGAAGTACTTTATTCATCATTGATTAGCAACAGCATAACAACATTATTAAAAAGAATACAGAGACTTATTTACTTTAAAAGTGTTGGTCTTACATAAAATGCACACATTTTCTTGTATATAGTATTAAACATATTGTATGGCTCTCACAGAATTACATTTTAAAATATGTGGCATTGATGGCTCTCTCAGCCAAAAAGGTTCCCAACCCCTGCCCTAAATTGTTCCAATGATAACCGAAAACCTGTTTCACTTCTGTAAAACTGCTTTGGCTAGGTGCTCACCCCCTCCCTTTGCTTCTTTTTGCCTTTAAAAACAAACCCCTGAGCTCATTCAGGCTGCAAGTTCTTTATGATGCCAATTTCGCTACTTAATTTGGCTACTTAATTATGTAGCAAACATTTGTTTCCTCACTGTCCAGATATAACTCCAGCTTTTTTATGCTTATTGTTAGCATGGTATGTCTTTTTCTACTACTTTTTGTTTAAAGTATTTGTGTCTTTAAATTTAAAGTACATTGCCAACCGAACCGGATGATGGCGCAATGGATAGAGCATCAAACTGGGATGTGGGGGACCCAGGTTCAAGACCCCGAGGTCGCCAGCTTGAGTGTGGGCTCATCTGGTTTGAACAAGACTCACCAGCTTGAGCCCAAGGTCGCTGGCTTGAGCAAGGGGACATTCAGTCTGCTATAGACCCTCAGTCAAGGCACATATAAGAAATCAATCAATGAACAACTAAGGAGCCAAACAAAGAATTGATGTTTCTCATCTCTCTCCCTTCCTGCCTGTCTGTCCCTGTCCCTCTCTCTGTCTCTGCCACACACACAAAAAAAATTTTTAAGTACATTTTTTGTAAACAGAAATTATTTTATTGCATTTCTATACAATATAATAATTTCTTCCTTTTGAATGGATATTTTGTACATTTACAATTAATTTAATTATTGGTTTATGCTTATATTTAGGCATACCATTTTTAAAGATGTCATCCAAGGTTTTTGTTGTTGTTCTTTCCTGGCCTCTGTTTTTCTTTCTTGGACTCTTTTGGTGTTAATCATCTTTTATGACCTCACCCTAATTCCTCTATTAGTTATCTACCTATATGACTTTTAAATATTTTAATGGCTTTAGGGATTAAAATATGCAATGTAAAGTTATCTTCATCATCACTTGGTACTTGTCATTCAGCTATGATCTGGAAAGACAGATGCTAAAGCTCATGAAGCCTGTCTATCTGGCTGTTCCTCAACATCTCCCACTTGTAACCTGCTTAGCTTTTGTCTGTTATCTTCTGGTTTCAAGATTTCCTTAATGATTGCAAATGGACTTCAATGAGACTGAAATTCTTCTGCTCAGCCTGCTCCACAATAATAAACATAAGAACTCCATACCAACAGCAGCCACTAGGGCCCTTGTAGTTTTCATTAAAAACTATACCATCTGTACCACCCAAGATCTACTAAAAAGTCTCCTGTTAATTAAGTTTTCAAGAGGCTTAATCTTTGGCTGGAACCATGTAGCAGACTTTTTACTCATAACCCCCAAGCATAGTGCAGTATTAACTCTTAATAGAGCCTCTACAAGTTGACTTATTTCCACTTTCTGTGGGAGACAGGCTGTAAGCTGAGAGTCATTGCAGCCCTCCCCCACATTCTTTGATTGAGTTGCTAAAGGCAAGCTGTATTTCCTTCCTCTTACCCTTTGTTTGAGGAACTGCTAGATAAGATGTTATACATGTCTTTGTATTGGAGACATTCCTTGCTAAAGTTCACCATAACACCAAGCTGCAAACCTCAGTCCCCTGCATTATTAAATAAAGCTGTTTGTGGGCGTCTGGGCTTTTGGTAGGTCATCAGCCTGCAGAAGTCCTCCCAATTCCATGCTTTTCCTTGCTGTGTTTATCCCAACCATTTTCACTCAGGAATGGACCTGGATCACAATGACTTTCCAAGCTTTGCCAGACAAGTAAAGATTGTTTATTACTTTTTTTCTCATAGTATCTTCAAAAAATTTATTCTGTTAACCTCATCATTAATCATTCCAATAAATAACTATATTTATGCATTTTTATTAAGAGAAATTATTTTTAATGCATTTTGGTTGGTACAGAAGCCATTAATAATTGTTGGATATTGTTCACTTAGATATAAATAATCTTGCATTGCTATTAACTACTATTCATTTAAAAAATTAACTGCCTGATTAGGCAGTGGCACAGTAGATAGAGTATCAAACTGAGATGCAGAGGACTCAGGTTCGAAACCCCAAGTTTGCCGGCTTGAGCACAGAGTTGCTGACTTAAGCATGGGATCATAGACATGACTCCATGGTTGTTGGCTTGAGCCTATGGTCACTGTCTTGAGTAAGGGGTCACTCACTCTGCTGTAGCCCCACGGCCAAGGCACATATGAGAAAACAATCAATGAACAACTAAGGTGCCACAACAAAGAATTGATGCGTCTCATCTCTCTTTTTTCCTGTCTGTCTGTCGCTGTCTGTCCCTCTCTCTGTTTCTGTCACACACACAAAAAAGAAATTAATTATGAACTATCCAAATTGCTTCATAATTGTTATTAATAAATATAACTGTTATCATTGTTCTTAGTGATCACATAATTTGAGAGTACTCAATGTCATCTGTGGCTATGTCTATTTTCTCCATGAATATAGCAGTGAATAAAATATAAAAATAGCCTGACCTATGGTGGCACAGTGGATAGAGCCCCGACCGAGAATTCTCAGGTCTTGGGTTCCAAACCCCGGGCTTGCCCAGTCAGGGCACATAGGAGAAGCAATTTCTGTGAGTTGATGCTTCCTGCTCCTCACCCAACCCCATTTCTCTCTCTCTCTCTCTCTCTCTCTCTCTCTAAACTCAATAAATAAAAATTTTAAAAAATAATAGCAACAGAAAAAAAACAGGGAGATACTCCAGAGACCTTAGTTCTGGTCCTAGTTCTATCGCCAAAAATTGAGTGTCTTTTACCAAGGGAGACAAGGTCTGGGGAAGAGCACACAGTAGTTTTTATTGACCCTGTCAAGTCTCAAGGGTGCCTACACATTTTCTCCTTCTTCTATTTATTCAATGTTCCCTTCCCTTTAAATTTCCCACCTCTAGCTAGGGGTTTCTCTCATTTAGAATTGCTTGCAGAGTAAAATTCCATCTCTTCAGCATTTTTATATTTTGCTGCCCTCAGAATGGAGACTAGCTTGACATGTGTTGGTGCAGTGGAATAAAGCGTCGACCTGGAACACTGAGGTCTCTGGTTCAAAACCCTGGGCTTGCCTGGTCAAGGCACATATGAGAGTTGATGCTTCCTGCCCCTCCCCCTTCTCTCTCTCTCTCTTCTTTTCTCTCTCTCTCTCCCTCTCTCTCTCCTTCTCTCTCTCCTCTCTGGAAATTGAATAAATAAAGTCTTTTTTAAAAAAAGAATGGAGACTAAAACCTTTTCTTTTAAAGAGGTTTATCTGTTTTTCATTCCTGTGTGAAAAAGAAAGTGTGAACCAAATCACAACACTCATCAACTGACTAGTTGGTAAACTGAACTCCGTGCTATTATAACAGGTGAGTGAAACGGACAGTACAGGTTAGTGCAGTGACTGTCTTTCCTGGGATGGCCACTAGGGGACCCCTGCCGTATGCTTTTATATTGGAGGGTGTCATTTTCCTGCTTTCAGCTGGTAACTGCTGCTGAAGAACCCTCTTAACACCTAAACCTCTAAGCCAGCAGATTCAACTGTTGAGCAATAATAAGCTCCAACTAATTTCTCCCCAGGTACCTACTTGAAATTTCCATTTGCCAGCCTCATTTTCTTACATCTTCTATCCTACACTTAAAAAAGCACTTGGTGAGGTCAGATTAAAGTAACCATGAACATGGTTTTTGGAATGAGCAATGACCTGACATGCTAGTAGAGATTGATCTGAGTATGGGGAGCTGTGTCTGCTAGAAATACAACACAGAATAAGAATATGTAGAATAGAAGAAAGTTTTTTGACTTAATCTAGAACTTTTCCCACTTCCATACACATTTTAAAATCTATTTTTAGTTGGGTTTTTTGGAGGGTTGGCTTTGAATCCACAGATCTATTTGGGAGAAAATTACCACTCTTAAAATATTGAGTCTTTTGATTGATATACATGTCTTTCAAGAATCTTGCACAAATTTTATTGTATTCATTTGTGTGTCCTTCACGTATTGCTATATTGTAATTTGTCTTTTGTAATTTTATTTTCTAAGTGTTTGTTTCTAACATATAGGAACAAGACTTGTTTCCTGACTTTCTATACAGCACTTTTTAAAAACCCTCTTGTTTATCTTAAGAGTTTATTTGCAACTGGGTTATACTTTAATGCACAAATTGTGCTTTACAAATAGTTTTTTGTTCGTTTTTTGTTTTGTTTGTTCCTTTCCAAGCCAATTCCTACACTTCGTATTTCATTTCTCTTAACCACATCTCGCACACTTACTTCCAGCACGATGTGGATGAGTCTCAGGAACAATGATCACATGGTTAAAGCCATTACCAGTTGGCCACTAAGAATAATGTTTGCAGGAGGCTTTCTGTAGATTTTTTTCAGATCAAATAAAATCTTGTTTACTACTAATTAAGCATTTTTATTTTTTGTGTAAGCCATGAATAAAGGTTGAATTATATCAATTATTGTATTCTACAGCTAGTAGTGATCATCTGATTTTTCTTTTATGTATCTGTTTTATGTTGAATCACATCCTTGTCAGGTTTGGTATCAGTTTTGTTGGCCTAATGTATAAAATAGATGAGTATGTATTTTTTACATTTTCTGTGCAATTTATTTTAAGTTTAAGAATATTTATTTCTTTAATATTTGTTAAGTCACTGGTAAAACTGCCTAGGACTTGAAATTTTCATATAAAAGTATGTTTTTAGTATAATTTCATAAATTTAGTTGTGGATAGTTCAGATTTCCTATTTCTTCTTGTTTCTACTTTTATAATTTATGTTTCTAAAAAAAATTTCCATTTTGTAGAAATTTCCCAGTCTGCTGGCATAAAGTTCTTAATAGCCTATTATTTTTATATTTTCTGCCCCTTAATTACCATGTATCCTTTTTTATTCCTTATATTGACTTTTAACCTATTTAAAAATATGCTACTTTTATTAGTGTTTTGAAGGACAAATTTTTGTTTACTAATTCCTTCTACTGTATTTATATTTTATGTATATTTATATTTCATTAATTCTTTTTATTTCATTTAGAAAATTAAATTTAATAGGGTGGCATTGATCAATAAGAGTACATAGGTTTCAGGGGAACATTTCTATAGCATTTGAACTCTTGATTATGTTGTATGTCCGTCACCCAAAGTCACATCATTTTTCATCACCATATATTTGTCCCTCATGAATTTCTACTCTCACATTTATTATTTTTATCTTCTACTTTCCTAGTGTTCACTATGCTTTACCTTTTCTGAAATTATGAGGTGTGGGCTTAACATGTTGCACCTTTCATTTTTTCCAAATATGCATTTAAGAGAAGTCATTTTCTCTAAAAGCTACTTTAGATACTTTTTCACAAGTTTTGACCAGTAAATCAGGATGTCACTTTCATTAATAGATCTCAGTATTTTTTCTGAATCTATTAGTCACTAATAACTTCCATGACTGTCATTCTTTCCTTGAAATTCCTTCTCTAAAAGGAGAAAGCCAAAAGCCTCTTTTTCAAGACACAATGGTAAGGTTAGAAATGATCAGTGTGTACATATATCTCACATCTTCTTTACTCATTCATCTTTAGATGAACATTTAGCTTATATCTATTCCTCAGCTGTTGTGAATATTTCTGCAGTAAACCTAGGATAATAAATATATATAATAAAATAAATAGAAGTATTTGTTGTTTCTAAAATGATAAGTTGAGCACTTTACATATATTAAATGTTTGATAATTTATACAACTATGTAATATTTTACAATTTGGTAGATTTCTGAAAGTACGTGAAAACAATTTTCTTTTCTAATTTGAAAGATGACAATGCTAAATTTCAGAGGGACTGAATAACTAAACCAATTAACATAGCAGAATAGATTACAATACCAGAAAGAAATTTGTGTACCAACCTCAAATAAAACAATTGAAATTAAAGCTATTTCACCTTGATGATGAGATTCTGAACTTAAAATTCACTTGAGAAGAGGAGCAGGGAAGAGGGGGAGACTAAATGGTTAAAGGTAACTGGCAAAGTAGATTAAAAAGAAGCAGAAAAGAATATATGTTCTACCATGAAACATGCTTTACAGATGAAGCAGAAACAAAGGCACAGTAGCCCAGGTGAGAAAACAAGAGCCTAGGTTAGGGACATAACACAGGAAGAAGAACATTGGAAACTACATTGCAGTAGAGTTGAACTTGACCCTGCTTCTCTATCTTTTGAGGTTCTGGAAGGTTAAAATGGTCATATATAGCAATAGACATTTATAAAATAAAAACTTTTAAAAAGTCATTTATAACAGCATTAAAAATATCTGCAGACAGCCTGACTAGTGGTGTGCAGTGGATAGAATGTCCACCCACAATGCTGAGGTCTCCAGTTCAAAACCCCAAGGTTGCCAGCTTGAATGCAGGCTCATTGGTTTGAGCACCGGTGTGCCAGCTTGAGCACAGGGTCACTGGCCAATGCAGGATCATCAACATGATCCCAAGGTTGCTGGCTTGAGCCCAAAGGTCACTGGCTTAAAGCCCAAAGCCACTGGCTTGAGCTCAAGGTTGTTGGTTGAGCAAGGTGTCATTAGCTCAGCTTGAGCCTCCTGGTCAAAGTACATATGAGAAACAATCAATGAAAAATTAAAGTGAAGAAACTACAATTGATGCTTCTCATCTCTCTCCTCTCTCTCTCTCTCTCTCTCTCTCTCTTCTTGTCTCAGTCTCTCTTTCTCTCAAAAAAAAAATATAAATAAATAAATAAAGATAACTTTAGCAAAAGATATACAAGACCTTTACACTGAACGCTATAAACATTTTGCTGAGAGAAAATAAATAAAAAAATATGTCTCTTGTTCATGGTTCAAAAGACAATATTGCTAAGTTTTCAGCTTTCCCTAAATTGATCTGTAGATTCAGTTTGATTCTAATCACTGCCAGTAAGCTTTTGAAGGAAATTGATAGGCCCTGGCCAGTGGATCAGTGAATAGAGTGTTGACCCAGCATATGGACCTCCAGGGTTCAATTGCAGGCCAGGGCACACAGGAAAAGCAACCACCTTATTCTCCCCCACACTTCCCTTCTCTCCCTCTCACCCTCCTGCAGCTAGTGGCTCATTTGGTTCAAGGATGGCCCTGGGCACTGAGGACGGCTCCATTGGAGAGCACCAGACTCAGGCACTGAATATAGCTTGGTACTCAAGCATCATCCCCAGATGAGGTTGCCAGATGGCTCTTGGTTGGGGTGCATTGCAGAAATCTGCTTCACTATCTCCCTCCCTTTCACCTAAAAAAAGGGAAAAAAGGCAATTAACAAATTGATTATAAAATATATGTGAAAATTAATAGTACTCAGAAGAGCCAAAATGATTTTGATAAATAAAATCAAAATTGGAGGAATAATTTTAAGACTTTATCATAGAGTCACACTAATCAAGGTAGCCTGTCTCAGCATAAGAATAGACATAAAGGTCAAGAGAATATAATAGAAAATCCAGAAATAGGCACAAATGTATATGGTCAGTTGATATTCTACCAAGGTGCCAAGATGATTGATTCAATGGGCAAAAAAATAATCTTGTCAATAAATTCTACTCAAACAACTGCATATGCATATAAAAAATGAACCTTCACCTTTAACTTTACATCATAGATAAGAAACTAATTTTAAATATATCACAGGCTTAAATGTAAGATCTAAGACTACAATTTGTGGAGGAAAACACAGAAGAAAATCTTAGTTGCCATGGCTTAGCAAATGCTATTAAAGATCATTATCAAAAATTTATAAAGAATTTATAAAACTCAGAAGAAGATAGACAGCTCAAAAGAGAAATGAGCAATAGGCACTTCACAAAAGAATTTGTCTCCAAATATCCAAAAAAAGTATTTGTTAAACTTTTAAAGGTCATTGTATTTAATGAAGAGTATATTCAAAACACCTATGAGAGCCTGACCAGGCGGTGGTGCAGGGGGTAGAGTGTCAAACCAGGATGCGGAGGACCCAGGTTTGAGACCCCGAGGTCACCAGCTTGAGCATGGGCTCATCTGGTTTGAACAAAGCTCACCAGCTTGAACCCAAGGTTGCTGGCTTGAGCAAGGGGTTACTTGGTTTGCTGAAGGCCCATGGTCAAGGCACATATGAGAAAGCAATCAATGAACAACTGAAGTGTCGCAATGAAAAACTGATGATTGATGCTTCTTATCTCTCTGTGTTCCTGTCTGTCTGTCCCTATCTATCCCTCTCTCTGGCTCTCTCTCTCTGGCTCTTTAATATATATATATGAGAGATCATCATATACACCAGATAGGTAAAATTTTTGCAAGTGAGACAATGATGAACTAATTTGACTAGGTAGAGTAAGCAGAAAAATGTACTGCTCCACCAGTAGTTTAACTCAGTGCAGTTATTTTGGAAGACAGTTTGGCATTACCTACCAAGGTTGAAGGTGGGTACGCTTCCGGGAATGTACCTAGAGAAATGTGTAAGCTTGTGCACTAACAGGCATAAAGAAACATCCTTATGGAACTGATCAAAACAAGCTCCAAATAGCAAATAAACTAAATGTCAACCAAGAGTAGAATAAAGAAATGAAGTGTTGTATATTTATGCAAAGACATCCTACAAGACAATAGTGAATCTACTAAAACTATATAAGTCAAATAAAAATAAACATAAAAAAATATGGTCATATTTATGTGAAGTTGAAAAACTTGAAAATTTAACTATACCTTATAGAGTTGCCTCTGTATTTGTGATTAAAACAATATAAAGAAAAAAAAAAGAAAGCAATTACATAAGAGTTAAGATTGTGGTTACTTCTACTGGTGAAGGTATATTTAATAAGGAAATCTGGCTTCTTTGAAGAGTTAGTAATGATGTTTTTCTTTAATTTGGGGTTGGTTACATAAGTGCTCAATTTATACTTATTAATTCTGTACAGTTTAAGTTAATGAACTTTCTAAATGTGCTGATTATGTTCCTGCCACTAGTAAATAATTATGGGCTTTTTTTTTGTTTTTCTTAAAGATAAAATAAAAAAATATGTCTGTCAATAATGACAGTAAGCCAGAGCCTTTTTCAAGAATATTAAGTCCACCTCTTCCCAATATTTTTATAGGGGTTGAACCACAGAAAGGACCAAATCTCTGAGCACATTATTAGCTATAATTTAATAAAAATTAATTGTGTAGATTTTCCTATAAGATGGAAAAACTAATACACTTAGTTTTCATGTAGTCATTCTCTCAAAATAAGTTTACATTTCACAAAAGAGTTTTAATTTTATATTCTAGGTTTTTAAAACATCTTTTGAAAATATCTTTGAAAGACTGTATATACTCTTAGTTGAACTACTGCACAAGAGAAATCATATATGATAGTTGAAAATTACCTAGATATAAAGTTTTAGGCCATTGATCACCAGCAAAACATAGTTGTTAGATTTCAAAATCATTACTATGTATTTGAGAACCAGCCTCTTTGTCCACATTTGGAGAGGTCCCCTTGATCACTGCTCTCTTTGCTGCTGCTTTCCTCTGTGTTTGCACCCACCATCTCCTCACACTGGAACCATCTATCTCTGATACGCTCATGGCTCACTCTTGAATTCACTAAGGTCTCTGCCCAAAAAGCCACTTTGAAATAGCCTTCCTAAACAATTTTCTCTAAAATATACCATGCATTACTATCATTTGTCCTGTGTGTGTGTGTGTGTGTGTGTGTGTGTGTGTGTTCCCTTCAAGAATTTAGGTAGTGGAGAGACCTGAAGATGGCAGCAGAGTAGGCAGGTGCACAAACTCCCAGCTCACACCACCAAACTGGAATACAAAGTAATTTAGGAACAATCAGCATGAAAAACCAACTCTGGACTACAAAAACAGCTCTCAAAAACCAAGGAGCAAAGAAGAAGCCACACTGAGTCTGGTAGGGAACACTGAGGAGCGGTGGGTCTCCCCTGCTTACAGAAATGCGGGGGGGGGGGGTGAGGCTGAGAGCCCAGAAGGGCTCTCATTCCAATTAAAAGAGTAGAAAATATAACTCACAGTCATTTGCCTGGGGACTTATGAATGAGGTGTGTTGAAAGAGCTGGTTTGTCTTCCAAAAGGAAAGGGGGGAGAGAGAGACAGACGATGATGGGAAGAGGAATAAATGGGATGACCTGAGAACTTGACTCATCCACTGCTGGAGGCGGCCATAGCTGGAGGTGTGTTGATCCTTCCACATAACACGAGACTAAAGTGGTTCTGGGTCACCCATATCAAGATATCTCTCCAGCTCCAATCAGTGCAATAAGACACAGTTAAAAACAAGAAGTGGGGAAGAGGGGTAGTAACTCAAGTATCCATGGAGACCTGAGATACACCTCTCCCTACTGAAGTGGACAAAGCACCTCACCCCAGGAGAGTAACTTGCAGATCAAGCCTTTGAAGTCTCAGGTTACACCTACAGCATTCCTGGATACAGTTTCAAATAAGCCCCCCGCTGAGATCAGTAAACAAGACTACCACCCAGTTAAGAAAACTGAGAAGAAAACAAACAAACAAGACTTCAAAGCGGCTCTACTAGAAAAGCCAAATCAGACAGTGGATTACAAACAACAGCTGATGCCAACCCAAGAAGACCTGAAACTAACACAACTGAAAATTGGAGGCAGACAACACCAAGCCTAGACTTAACCAGCTCTACAAACAACACACCAAAAACACAGACATAATGAGAAGACAGAGAAGTGCAATCCAAATGAAACCACAGGAGACACCTCCAGAAAATGAACTGAGTGAAATGGAAATAACCAAACTACCAGATGCAGAGTTTAAAATAATGATTGTTAGGATGCTTAGGGATCTTAGAACAACAATGGATGGTCATTACCAACACCTAAATAAAGAGATAGCAGGTATAAAAAAGAACATTGAAATATTGAAAAAGAATCAGATGACAAATACAATATCAGAAATGAAGAACACAATGGAAGGAATTAAAAGCAGGATGGATGAAGCTGAGGATTGAATCAGCGAGTTGGAGGACAAGATGAAGAAAGGCATGGAAGCAGAGCAGGAAAAAGAAAAGAGACACAAAAAATCTGAGAAAACTCTAAGAGAGCTCTGTGACAACAGGAAGAGAAATAACATCCGCATCATAGGGGTTCCTGAAGAAGAGAAAGAACAAGGGACAGAAACTTTATTCAGTCAAATAATAGCTGAAAACTTCCTTAAATTGATGCAGGGAAGGCTCTCACAAATTAAAGAAGCCCAGCAAATTCCATTAAAAAGAAACCCAAAGAAACCAACACCAAGACACATCATAATTAAAATACCAAAGCTAAGAAATAAAGAGAAAATATTAAAAGCTGCTAGACAAAAAAAGGCTATCACCTACAAAGGAGCTCCCATAAGGATGACATCCGACTTCTCAACAGAAACACTTAAGGCCAGAAGGGAATGGCAAGAAATATTCAAAGTAATGCAGGACAAGAGCCTACAACCAAGACTACTTTAACCAGCAAGACTATCATTTAAAATTGAAGGAGAGCCTGACCTGTGGTGGCACAGTGGATAAAGCGTCGACCTGGGAACACTGAGGTTGCCAGTTCAAAACCCTGCACTGGTTAGGTCAAGGCACATATGGGAGTTGATGCTTCCAGCTCCTCCCCCCCTTTCTCTCTCTCTCTCTCTCTCTCTCTCTCTGTGTGTGTGTGTGTCTTCCTCTAAAATGAATAAAATTAAAATAAAATAAATTAAAATTGAAGGAGAAATAAAAAGCTTCCCAGACAAAAAAAAAAGAAAAAAAATCAAGAAATTCATTACAACCAAACCAATGCTGCAGGAAATGTTAAGGGGCCTGTTGTGAACAGTTCAAAGGGGAAAAAGAATATAGCAAAAGAGGAATACAGATTTAAAGAATAAAATGGCAATAAACAACTACATATCAATAATAACCTTAAATGTAAATGGATTAAATGAACCAATCAAAAGACATAGGGTAGTTGCATGGATAAAAAAAACAGGACCCGTACATATGCTGTCTACAAGAGACACACCTTAAAACAAAAGATGCACATAGACTGAAGGTAAAAGGATGAAAAAAAATATTTCATGCAAATAAAAATGAAAAAAAAGCTGGGGTAGCAATACTTATATCAGACAAAATGGACTTTAAAAGCAAGGCTATAGTAAGACACAAAGAAGGTCACTACATAATGATAAAGGGAGCAATCCAACAGGAAGATATAACCATCATAAATATCTACACATCTAATATAAGAGCACATAAATATATAAAGCAGGCATTGATCAATATAAAAGGTGAGATCAACAGCAATACTATAATAGTAGGGGATTTCAATACCCCACTAACATCACTAGATAGATCCCCAAGAAAGAAAATTAACAAAGAAACAGCAGACTTAAAGGACACATAGATCAACTGGATTTAATAAATATCTTCAGAACCTTTCACCCTAAAGCAGCAAAATATACATTCTTTTCAAGTGCTCATGGTACATTCTCTAGGATAGACCACATGTTAGGACACAAAAGCAGTCTCAACAAATTTAAGAAGATTGAAATCATATCAAGCATTTTCTCTGATCACAATGGCATGAAACTAGAAATCAACCACAGCAGAAAAACTGAAAAATACTCAAACACATGGAAACTAAATACCATGTTATTAAATAACAAATGGGTTAACAATGAAATCAAAGAAGAAATAAAAAATTTCTAGAAATGAATGACAATGAACATACAACAATTCAAAATATATGGGACGCAGCAAAAGCAGTTCTGAGAGGAAAGAGAGAAGTTCATAGCACTATAAGCATTCCTTAAGAAGCTTGAAAAAGCTCAAATAAACAACCTAACCCTTCATCTAAAAGAACTAGAAAAAGAACAGCAAGTAAGGCCCAGAGGTAGTAGAAGGAAGGAAATAATAAAGATCAGAGTGGAAATAAATGAATGACATAAAAGCTAAAGAAACAATACAGAGGATCAATGAAACCAAGATCTGGTTCTCTGAAAGGGTAAACAAGATTGATGAACCTTTAACGGGATTTACCAAGAAAAGAAGAAAGGACTCAAATAAATAAAATTAGAAATGAGAGTGGAGAAATAACAACCGACAATAACAAAAATACAAAATATTGTAAGAAAATACTATGAAGAACTGTATGCCAAAAAATTAAACAACCTAGATGAAATGGACAAATTTCTTAAACAGATAATCTTCCAAAAATCAATCTGGAAGAATCAGAAAACCTAAAGAGAACAATTACAACAAAAGAGATTGAAACAGTTATCAAAAAGCTCCCAAAAAACAACCCCCCCGAGGCCCATTGGCTTCAATGGTGAGTTCTACCAAAAATTCAAAGAACTCCCATTCTTCTCAAGCTATTTCAAAAAATTCAAAAGGAAGGAACACTTTCAAGTTCCTTTTATGAGGTGAGCATAATTCTGATCCCAAAACCAGGCAAAGACAACACAAAGAAAAAAAATTATAGGCTAGTATCCCTGATGAATTTAGATGCTAAAATCCTCAACTAAATATTAGCAAACCAGATCCAGCAATACATTAAAAAAATCATACATCATGATCAAGTGGGATTTATTCTGGGGAAGCAAGGATTGTACAACATTCGTAAATCAATCAATGTGATTCATCACATAAACAAAAGGAAGGAGAATAACCACATGATAATTTCAATAGCTGCAGAAAAAGCATTTGATAAAATTCAGCATCCATTAATGATCAAAACTCTTAGCAAACTGGAAATACAGGGAACATACCTCAACATGATAAAGGCCATCTATGACAAACCCACAGCCAACATAATAATTAATGGACAAATGTTAAAAGCAATTCCCCTAAAATAAGGAACAAGGAAGGGGTGCCCCTTTCACCACTCTTATTCAACATAGTTCTAGAAGTCCTAGCTACAGCAATGAGACAAGAAGAAGAAATAAAAGGCATCCAAATTGGAAAATAAGTAAAATTATCATTATTTGCAGATGATATGATACTGTATATAGAAAACCCTAAAGTCTCAGTCAAAAAACTACTGAACCTAATAAACGAATTCAGCAAGGTGGCAGGATATAAAATTAATACACAGAAATCAGAGGCATTTTTATACACGAACAATGAAATGTCAGAAAGAGAAATTAAGGAAACAATCTCCTTTACTATAGCAAAATAAATAAATAAAGTACCTAGCAGTAAATTTAACCAAGGAGGTTAAAGACTTGTACTCAGAAAATTATAAAACTTTGATAAATCAGGGAAGACACAAACAAGTGGAAGCATATACCGTGCTGATGGCTAGGAAGAATAAACATCATTAAAATGTGTACATTACCCAAAGCAACTTATAAATTCAATGCAATACCAATTAAAATACCAATGACATACTTCAAAGATATAGAACACATATTCCAAAAATTTATATGAAACCTAAAAAAAACATGAATAGCCTCAGCAATCTTGAAAAAGAAGAAAAAAGTGGGAGGTATTACACTTTCTGATATCAAGTTATACTACAAGGCCATTGTACTCAAAACAGCTTGGTACTGGCATAAGAACAGGCATATAGATCGATGAAACAGAACAGAGAACCCGGAAATAAACCCACACCTTTATGGACAATTGATATTTGACAAAGGAGGTAAGGGCATACAGTGGAGTAAAGACAGTCTCTTTAACAAATGGTGTTGGGAAAACTGGACAGCTACCTACAGAAAAATGAAACTAGACCACCAACTTACATCATGCACAAAAGTAAACTCAAAATGGATAAAGGACTTAAATGTCGTGAAACCATAAGCATCCTAAAAGAAAACATAGGCAGTAAGCTCGCCTACATCTCTCGCAGCAATATATTTGCCGATTTATCTTCACAGGCAAATGAAATAAAAGACAATATAAACAAATGGAACTATATCAAACTAAAAAGCTTTTGCACACCTAAAGGCAATATGAACAGAATAAAAAGACAAACCACACAATGGGAGAACATATTCGACAATACATCTGATAAGGGTTTAATAGCCAAAATTTATAAAAAACTTGTAAAACTCCACACCGGGAAGACAAACAATCCAATCAATAAATGGGCACAAGAAATGAATAAACACTTCTCCAAAGAGGACATACAGATGGCCAATAGACAGATGAAAAAATGTTCAACATAACTAATCATTAGAGAAATGCAAATTAAAACCACAATGAGATACCACCTCACCCCAGTCAGAATGATGCTCATTAACAAAACAAAACATGATAGGTGCTGGCGAGGATGTGGAGAAAGGGGAACCCTCCTGCACTGCTGGTGGGAATGCAGACTGGTGCATCCACTGTGGAAAAAAGTATAAAGATTCCTCAAAAAATTAGAAAAGAAACTGCCCTTTGACCCAGCCATCCCACTTATAGGAATATATCTCAAGGACACCATATCTCCAACTGAAAAAAAAAATACACCCCGATGTTTATGGCAGCATTGTTCACAATAGCAAAGAGCTGGAAACAGCCAAAGCATTTTTCAGTGGGCAAGTGGATTAAAAAGCAGTGGTACATATATACAATGGAATACTATGGGGTCATGAAAAAGAAGGAAATTTTACCTTTTGCCACAATATGAAGGGACTTGGAAACTATTATGTTGAGTGAAATAAGCCAGGCAGGGAAAGAAAAATATCATATGAGCTCACTCATTTGAGAAATCCAAGGAACAATGAGAACTGAGGAACGGAATTGAGACAGAGGAGGGATTAAAGGGACCAGAGGAAAAGAGGACAGAGGGAAAGGGGATAATAGGATGGAATAAACCTCAAGGGAAGGGAGGAGGGCACTGTAGGGAGGGGGACAAAGGAGATGTTGAGGGGAATATGGGAGAGGGGGGTGCATTTGGGGTGACCCTAGAATCTATGTAAACACAATTAATTAAATAAAAAATAGAAAAAAATAAGAAATGAAAATAAAAAAGAATTTAGGTACTATAAGGACAAGGACTTTGGTCACTATTATTATATCCCTAGCACATAGAAGACTGCTTGTTGCATGATAATTAGAAAACATTAGTTAATACATTAATTTATGTAAATATGCTCTGCTGAATACATTCTTTTCTACTTTTTCAAAATTAGAAAACTGAAGCTGAGAGAGTTTAAGTAATTCTTTTCAAGGTCATACAAGCTATAAAAAGGTAGAAATAAGTTTAAAACTAATAAAATAAAATTATTTGATGTACCCTATCTAAAAGACACATTGCAGCCAAAACTGAATTCAGTGATGGAAAAGCCTGACTCTAATAATTCAACAGGCATGGAGAAGAATGATAATCAACTGTAGCTGACAAAAGAGATTAAGATACACAATGCAAACAAAAGTAATGTGGGTCAACCATAAAACATGTACTTTATTGGAGAAGCAGAAGAATAGACACCAAAGTGCTCACAGGATAGAGATCACATTACAGACAGAGGGCTAAGCCTTGTCAGGCAATGAAACTTCTGTTCATCTTTCAACAAGCTTTTTCTCTGTCAGCTGTCAACCCAGGTGGGCGATGAGGGAAGATGCAGTCTGTCACCATGCTGAAGGGAGGATGATGGAGTCCTGAAATTAAGAAGAGCCTGGATCTTGTCGTTTCATGGTCCTGATGAATGCTGGTGAAGTTATTTGCTTTATGGTGGACACTGTGGCTGGCAGGGTGAGCACAGTTTCACAGGAGGGCATTTCTGCTGGCATAGTTGAGGTGGGCACTGCACAGGTGGGCATGTTGGTGTTGGACATGGCTCAGGGCACATTGGTTGTGGGCAAGGCTCAGGGCACATTGGTGGTGGGCATGGCTCAAGGCATGTTGGTGGTGGGCATGGCTCACAGCACTTAGGTAGGAACACAGGAGGTGGCTTGCAGGGCTGCTTGCACTGCTGCTGCTCGTAAGACATCTTTCCTGGGTCTTAAGGAATCTGAAATACAAACAGACAACAGTGTTCATAGCAGAGACAGTCCTGTTGGTAGAACAATGAGCTGAGCCATCAACCTTCCAGTCTCCAAGGATGCTCTTTGATCGCTGATGCAGTCTTTATGACTTAGTGCAGCTTCTTCACTCTCCCCTTTTAGCAACTTTTTCCATCAGCTCTTCAGTCTTTTCTAACTACTCTCTTATTCTGTTACTTTCTAAAGACAAAATGCCTATGCAGGTGCTGTGTGAATGCAAACATTATCTGGAGAAGGACCCAGTTATTAAAATTCTAGCCAATCTCAAAACAAATCTATACTCAAATCTCCCATGAGGCTCTGGTTGCTGGTCTAACTGACCTGACCCTGGTACTGCAAAGGCTCAGACCTGTCACTCAAGGAGACTGAACTCAGAGAGGGATGCATTTGGAAATAATGTGGAGCAAGTGACAGCTTGACAGCTCCTCAGGACAGCATTTTGTCTCTCTTACTCCCCTTCAGTTGAAAATTGAACTTCTGATTCTATTTTTCTCATCGCCTTCAAGATCATCTAGCAAATACCACTTAAAATTTCCCCCAAAAAACTATCATCTTTTCCCTATACATGAGCATTAATTGGTTAAAATAAATAGTCACGTCTGCCTGTAGATTAAATCCTAACTCTATCCAAATGCCAAAAAGGACCTCTAAGATTTGTACTCACCAGAGGCTCCAAAGAAGATATACAACTGAATGTCAAGAATATGACATCGGGGTGGTGGAGAGTCCTTTTATAAGGCCAAGCACCCCCACACAAAGAAACATTCCAGGACTGCGATCATGTGCTGATTTCCCAACCAAAATACCATCTGCCTGCAATCTCAAAAATGACTTACCACACTCATGCTGGTACCATGAAACTTCTTTGTCTAAGCTGCTCCTCACCCCTTACCAGGGAAGTGCCCAGTGATTCACCTGGGACCTGGTCTCACACTCCCCATGCAGTGTCATATGGCAATTAGGAAATATGAAAAATTAGATGACAACTGTGATGCTCTTCCATAGTCAGAGATAGTGCATCCCCTACCCCACAGCTTCCCACATATTCAATATGTTAAACCTACTACCCTGCTCAAAAAACTGCCCAGCAACCAGTTTTTCCCCAGTTTTTCTTTACAAATAACTTCTCCTTTTACCAAGACTTACTGGTTTCTAGGCTTTCATTGACAATGACTTGAACAGTCTCATTATCTTGTCTTCCTAAGGTGATGATAGTCCCATACTGGCTGTGTTTTCACAGGGCTCTATTAATGGCCTTGAACAAGACAGCATCATTCTTTAATTTTCTAGGCCAGAAGAATCACAGGCTGCATCTAAAACTAATATAATTATACAAGTCAACTGTAATTGAAAAATTAAAAAATAATTTTAAAAAAATTTTTTAAAGGATCAGAGGCACTGGGGCCCTTCCTAACTCCACACTTGCATATTTACACACTTACCTGGTTTCTGTGGCCTCATAACCATGAGTGACTTGTGGTCTACTAGAACCCAAATCCATCTTCTCTCATTTTCTTCAACAAAACTGATTCAGTGTCTGTGCTGCATTCATTTAGAAGCTTTTCCACTCATACTACCCAACTGTCATGTGCTCCTTTTTCCTCCAAAAGTTAATTTAATTGATACCCTATTACACCTTCTGTTTTGACATGACATTTACCGTGATTTTCTTAGCCCGTTCAAGAAATGAAGCTCCAAAGCTATTTCTCCCACCATTCAACTCATGGGTATTTTTACCTAAATATATAAAATATGGTTAAAACCCATTGATAAAACCCAGGAAAACTTGAGTGTATTGATTATGCAAAAGATAATAGGCACCACTATGTTGTAACACTAAATATTTCCTAACCTCCCTGATTCAGTTTACACAGCTGTAAATTAGAGATAAGAATTAAACTGCCTCAACATTTTTCTGCAAAAGTTCAACAAGATGCTTAACTGCATTGTAGGTCTTCAAGAAATGTGAACTCTCTAAATATCTTATAAGGACTTAATTTCCAAAAAAAAAACATTGTAAGAAACTTGTACAATTCAATATTTTAAAAGTAACCTTAATTTTAAAATAGGCAAAGCACTCAAATAGACATTTCTCCAAAGAAGACATATGAATGACCAGCAGGTACATGAAAAGATGCTCAACATCACTAGTCATCATGAAAATGAAAATCAAAACCACAGTGGAATAGCACTTCACACTTTTCTTAGTATGGCTATTATCAAAAATGCAAAGGACAATAACAAATATTGGTAAGGTTGTGGGAAAAAGAACCCTTGTATAGTGTTAGTGGGAATATAAAATGATGCAACCCTTTGGAAAACAGTATGGAAGTTCCCCCCAAAATTAAAAATAGACTATTATACCCAGCAATCCCACATCTGTATATTTACCCCCCAAAAAATTAAAGCAGGATCCCAAAGAGATATTAGCACTTCTATGTTTATAACAACATTACTCACAATATCCAAATGTGAAAATATCCTAAATGTCCATCAACAGATGAGTGAATAAAGAAAATTTGGTGTCTACATAAAATAGAATATTATTTAGTCTTAAAAAATAAAGAAATTCTGACATATGAGGCAACATGGATGAACGTAAAAGACATTATACCAAGAGGAATAAGTCAGACACAGAAAAACAAATGCTTTGTGAATCCCCTTCTGGAGGATTCCTCAAAGTCATGGAAGTAAGATAATTGTGGTTGCTGGGGCTGGGGGAAGGGCAAAACAGTTTCTAACCAACAGATATAAAATTTCAGTTATACAAGATGTGTAAGTTCTAGAGATCAGCAGTACAGCACCATGCCTATATATAAAAATACGGTATCATACACCTCAAAATCTGTTTGGATGGTAAACCTAATGTTACATATTCTTACCAGAGTTAAACATTTTTTAAAAGAAAAGAAATGAATTTTCTACCTCAAAGATAGAAAAGTGAATAGCAAATAACATCACAATAACTAATCAAAAAGTCAAATATGTCAAAAAATATAATAGAGAATGGCATTGTGTAAAGTATAGCATGTCTAGCTAAGCTCCTAACCCTTCCCCTTTCTTCAAGCTGATGTAACTGCTAATTAGAAGGCTTCAATCCAATAGCACGTTGGTGTCCATACCTTACTAGTGAGAAGTGTCCTCCTCTGTGTGCTCTTACCCTGAAGAATGCTGAGCAACAATGTTTCAAATTTAATTGTGCTGTCATGGCAGAGAAAAAGAATTACTGACCTAACCAGGGGATTTGAAGAGGCCAAAACATCTTGGGGTCCAGCCCTACTCCCTATCTCTTTCCCAGTAACTCAGAGGAAAAACGTGAGGCCAGCTTGTCTACCCTAGCACACTGAGACTGAACAATAGAGTCATCTAATGACTATTTGGAAACTGACATCTTTCAGGAATGCCAGAAGGAAGAGGGATGCCCTTGGGATGGGTGAGGTACTTTCATGACATTCTTTCATTCTTTTTCATGTTGAAATCCTAGAAACTAGAGGAGGCACCTGCTGGAGTAAGGCAATTATCTAAGGATTATGGGATTTAGAACCAACATGAATTTTAGATTTTTTTTCTTTTTCTTTTTTTGCTTCATGAATTTCAAATAGATTCCAAAGTTATTTTTAACAATGAAGTATTTGGTTTATCATTTCTGTTTGATAAATTGGAGGATCAGGCTTTCTTAAGAAAAGAATACTTACATAAGCATTCATTCTCAAGAGCTAAGCCTTCAGTTCTCATCACCTGTTTGCATTCCCAAATCCAACTTCCATTTTAGTTTTAGTTCTGTACTTCTACTTGTGTGCTCACATCACAGTCTGGTGTCTTCTTGTCCTTTGACACTTAACAGAAAGAAGGAAAGAAGAAAAAGAAAGAAAGAAGAAAGAAAGAAAGAAAGAAAGAAAGAAAGAAAGAAAGAAAGAAAGAAAGAAAGAAAGGATAGAGGGAGGAAGGGAGGGGAGGGGGAAGGAAGGAAGGAGAGGAAGAAAGAAAAGTAAGAAAAAAAGTACTTAACGAGGTTGCCAGCTTTAGAAAGGGGGTATCTATTTCTTAATATACAGAGGAAATGACCAAAGGACAGATGATTCTCAGTTTTCACAAATAATGTATACTTGAAGCAATCTTTGCAAATTAAATTTCTGAAAATTGTGTAATATCTACCTGAGGGTTTGCTAGCTTTTATTTAGAGACTAGTAATAGTGGTTATCTAGAAAAAGAGTTGAACATCCGAGCAGGAGGAACACTAACTTTTCACTGCATGACCATTTTTACCATTTGAATTTTTGTATCCTGTGTTGTTTACCCATTTTAATACTTAATCATTTAAATATCTTTAAATAAAATATATAACAACTATCTATTAATTAATTATGGGCAATTTATTTGAATAAAATAATCTGTGAGCAAACATGTTAGCAAATTGGCATGGTATACATACACCAATTAAATTCAAATCCAGTCTCTTTGTCTTAATTAGGTGTTTCAATTTGAGCAATTTTCTTAACATTTTTACACTTCTCAGTTTTTTCATTGGAGAAATGGTGATGGTAACTCTCTGACAGATATTTTTGTAAGATGCAAATAAGGTCATTTAAATAACAAGTCTAGTAAAACAGTCCTTGAAGACTGAAAATTACAAAGCTGACTGACCTGGTTCCAAAGTTTCTGGTTTGCCAAAAGACTTTGACAGAGTTATTTTATGGGAATCAAGGAGATAAAGGAAGAAAGGACGGTTGAGGGAGACAGAATAAAGGAGTAGAAAAAAGAGGAAAGGGGAAAGAGAGATCATTTATATCAGGGGTGCTCAATACGTCGATGGCAAAGGAAGTGTGGGTAGATCGCATGACATTAAAAAGACATTTGTCTTTTGATCGGCATACAGAGTAACCAATCTGATGTCTGAACTTTTGACATCCTACGCATGCGCGTTAAACTATGCTAACTTGTTCAGTTACATTGCTGCGTAGCTAGCCTTCAATTTATTTAAACTAAATACAACAAAGGGTATAAAAATGAGTGCCATAGCTGGTCCGAGTAAGAAGCCTAAAACCTATCACTTTCATACAGAATGGGAGGGGATTTTTTTCACTATGTCATATTCTAAGTGCGTTTGCCTCATCTGTCTGTGTGCCATTGCTATTCCAAAGAAGGGAAATGTGGAGCGCCTTTTTCGAACTATTCATAAAAACTATGACATTGACTTTCCTCCAGAGAAAGAGAGCTGAGAAGGAGAAAGGTGAAATAAGAATACACAATATTAAATAGTAATAATAGTAACTTAAATAATGATAATATAGAAAAAATAAATTTATATTTTGCATTTTTATTGTAGGTAGATCATTTTGACTTGGTCATCTTATAAGTAGCTCACAAGCTGAAAAAGTGTGGGCACCCCTGATTTATATGATTGAACATTTGTAGCCTAGTTCTTTATGTTCACAATAAAATTAAAATTATTTCCATCTTGAATAATAATAAATGAAAATGTGCTAATACTAAATAATAAGCATTTAAATTTCAAGAGATATAAAATTACAAAATCATAGACTTCAAAATGAACAGAGCCTCAAAGGTAATAAAGTCCAGTACTACTTCACTGTATTAATGGGAGAAATAGACCCCAGATAAGTGAAAAGTCCAGTGTTTTACAGAGTCACATCTGAAAGCCAAATATTACAAATCTGTAAGTATCAGGTTTTCCACTGCCTCTTTTAATTAAATGATAATCACTTAGAAATTGGTCCTTCTCTAGGTGACTGATAAGAATACCCTTGTTTCCCTGATTATGAGTGAAGAGAACTTGATTTGGATACATATGTTTAGTTCTTGTTCCACTTATTCCACCAACAGTGTGATTTTGGATAAAATTCTTGCTATATGGGGGTCCTATTCCTCATCTGTACAATAAAGGGATTTGATGGTACAGTTCTAAGGCAAATACAGATTTGTCCTTGGTTTTCAGATCTCACTAAAGTTTAAGGCTGTTGAGGAAGAGGTGCTGGATATCTGGCAATGAACTAACATTATAGGTGAAAAAAACCTGACTTGAATGTGATGTGAAATCTACTTTTTTCTTAAGTAAAGTGGAGGTGGAAGTCTAAGCCAGTGCCCAAGGCTGGTGAAGTGTCCTGGGGAACTACGCAAATGCTTTGCTTGACATGAGCCCGGTCAGATTTTTCTTTACCATACCCCAGTGAAATCCACTGTGTTGAAAGGTTCTACTAGCCTATCCCAGAGACAAAATTAGCAGATATACAATAACAGGATAGTGGATAAAAATGGGCCCACAATAGCAAGAATGTAATTAACAAATACTTTTGTTGATCCAACTCCTGAGTGAAAAGGTCAGGAGTGGGAATAATTTATACATCATTTCAAGACTATATAAGCCATGAGTCAAAGAAATCAGCAAATCTGTATTATTGAAGACCAAGGAGCAATGCCTTCAACATTCCATAGAAACAGATTTTTAAATACACAATTTCACATGCAACCAAATGGTTATTCAAATAAAAAATTAGTGAATATCTGGCCTGTGGTGACGCAGTGAATAGAGCATTGAACTGGAATGCTTAGGTTGCTGGTTCGAAACCCTAGGCTTGCCAGGTCAAGGTACATATGACAAGCATCCAATGAACAACTAAAGTGAAGCAACTGTGAGTTGGTACTTCTTGTTCCTCCCCTGCCCTCTGTGTAAAATAAGTAAATAAAATCTTTTAAAAATTGAGTGGAAAATAATATTTCCAGAACTACAAAAAACCAGGTTTATCTTTCTGATGTAGCCTCCATAAGGCTTTGCTCCAATATAATAAAGGTAAAAGCCCAAAAGTACCTAAAATGAAAAAAAAGAATAAAAATGTGTATATATATATATATATATATATATATATATACACACACATATATATGGATTTTATTAAAAGTAATTAAGACAATGAAAGCTCTCAAGAGACAACCATTGGGGAGATCAACCAGATTCTACTGACAGACGTATTTGTGGGTGTGCAGGAGGGCTCTGCCTGATTAGAAACTGTAGCTAAAAAACTAGCACAAGTGCAAAGCTAATTAATTTTAGAATATAGTTGGTAGTGTGCTATAAATGATTACCAACCAGCTCTCCAGAAGAAAAAAAGAAATGTGTGCACAGGCAATGCTATTCACAAAATAACAGCTACAGACAATACACACTAACACACTAGTTTTTCTTTTTATTGTAGTTAGTATACATTTTTTCCCATATTGTTGCCATTTTGTTTTATTTTTTAATTGAATTTATTGGGGTGACATTGGTTCATAAAACCATACAAGTTTCAAGTATACAACTCAATAAAACATAATCTGCACACTATATATTATGTGCCTATAACCCCAAGCAAATTCTCTTGCCATCCCCATTTCCCCTGCCTTTGCCCTCTTCCACCTACCCCCACTGCCCTTCCCTCTGACTATCAACAAATAGCCATGTCTGTGTCTATGTGCTATGTATATACGTTTTTTACTAATCCCTTCACTTTCTTCCACCCATTCCCCCAACCCCCTCTAGCCCAACAGCTGTCACCTCCTGTTCCATGTATCTCCATGCTTCTGTTTCTTCTATTTTGTTCATTAGTTTATTTTATTCACTAGATTACACATATAAGTGAGATCATATGGTATTTATCTTTTTCTGGCTTATTTCACTTAGCATAATACTCTCTAGGGCCTGACCAGGCAGTGGCGCAGTGAATAGAGTGTTGGATTGGGATGCGGAAGGGCCCAGGTTCAAGATCCCGAGGTCACCAGCTTGAGCTCGGGCTCATCTGGTTTGAGCAAAAGTTCACCAGCTTGAGTCCAAGGTCGCTGCCTCGAGCAATGGGTTACTCGGTCTGCTGAAGGCCCGTGGTCAAGGCACATATGAGAAAGCAATCAATGAACAACTAAGGTGTCGCAACGAAAAATTGATGATTGATGCTTCTCATCTCTCTCCGTTCCTGTCTGTCTGTCCCTATCTATCCCTCTCTCTGACTCTCTCTCTGTCTCTGTAAAAAAAAAAAAATACTCTCTAGGTTTATCCATGCTGTCACAAAAGGTAAAATTGCTTTCTTTTTTTATACCCATGTAGTGTTCCATTGTGTAAATGTACCACAGCTTTTTTTATCCACTCATCTACTGATACATTTTTTTATTTACTTCAGAAAACTTTACATCTTATGAGGTTACTAAAAGTAATTTTAATTATTTTTATTTTGTATTAGTTTCAGGTACACAGCATAGTGATAGACAATCATATATATATTGCAGTGTTCCCCTTGATATTTCCAGTACCCACCTGGCAACATGCATAGTTTTTACAATATTTTACTGTACTTGATATCCCTGTGGCTATTCTGTAATGACCAATTTGTATTTCTTACTCCCTTCACCTTTTCTCTCCGTCCTCCAAACCCCCCTTCTCTTTGGCAACTATCAGTCTGTTCTCTGTATCTATGAGTCTGTTTCTTTTTTGTTTGTTCATTTACTCTGTTCTTTAAATTCCACATCATATAAGTGAAACTACATACTTTTAAGTCTTAGTTACTAACATTTTTTCACTTTCTCAAGTCCAGACAATCACCAAATAATAAATCAATTCCTGATTTGTGACATTTGCCAACAATTGGTTCTTGTGAGCTGGAAAAAGCACACCATTTTATGTAGTGAGAATGTACTTTAATTCCCCAAAAGAAATGGAAATAGTGGAGGAGAAGGAGAAGGAAAGGAAGAGGGAGAGGAGAGAGAAGAAGAGAAGGAAGAGGGGACAGGACAACTTAAGATACTGAAACAAAAATTAAATACAGGAAAGACATAGCTTAAATAGAAGGCAAGCTAAGATTATCTCAGTCTTAATGCTAAAAATATTAAGTGGCACAGAAGCCAAAGCATTAAATTCAGAATTTAAAAAAGTAATAATACCAACACACTATTTTAAAATTTTTTATTTATTTATTTTTAATTGAATTTATTGGGGTAACACTGGTTAACATAATTATATAGGTCTCAGGAGCCCAATTCTATAATACATCTCTGTCCACTGCATTGTATGTTCATCACCACCCCCTAAGTCAAGTCGCCATTTGTCACTATTTATCCCCCTCTTTGCCCTCCACTACTCTACCCTATCCCACCAGCAATCACCACACTGTTGTCCATGTTCATGAGTTCCTTCCTTTTGTCCTTTTTGGCTTCATCCCTCCCTCTCCCTCACCCAACTCCCCCCTACCCCAACAACTGTCAGCCTGCTTTCTATGTATGCGCCTGTCTCTATTTTCCTTGTTAGTTCATTTTGTTTATTATATTCCACATATAAGTGAAATCATATGGTATTTGTCTTTCTCTGACTGGCTTATTTCTTTTAGCATAATAATCTCCAGGTCCTTCTATGCCATTGCAATAAATAGCATTTCTTTTTATGGCCACATAGTATTCCATTGTGTAAATGCACCATGGCTTTTTTTATCTACCTTTCTACTAATGGGCATTTAGGAAGGCAAATTTGGTTAATATCAATAACACTACAAAGAACATAAAAGACATATATTCTTTTGAATTAGTGCTTCAGGATTCTTAATATATATTCTCAGAAGAGGAATCACTGGATCAAAAGGCAATTCCATTTTTAATTTTTTGAGGTGAGTCCATACTGCCTTTCACAGTGGCTGTGCCAATCTGCATTCCCACCAAAAGTGCACAAAGTTTCCCATTTCTCCACTCCCTCAACAACACTTGCTTGTTGATTTATTGATGATAGCCATTCTGACAGGTGTGAAGTGATATCTTATTGTGGTTCTAATTTGCATTTCTCTGATGACTAGTGACATTGCACATCCTTTCATATGTCTATTGGCCATCTGTATGTCCTCTTTAGAAAAGTGTCTATTCATGTCTTCTGCCCATTTTTCAATTAGATTTATTTTGGTATTGAGTTTTAAAAGTTTTTTATAAAATTTGGGTAGTAATTCCTTATCAAATGTATTTCTGAATATATTCTTCCATTCAGTGGGTTGTCTTTTCATCTTGTTGATGGTCAACAAGCTATTTCGTGATACAGTGAAGACTGTTTCTGTACTCACAGTAATATCTGATATTCACCTACTTTCTGTGAGCCAAGTACACTTATAAATGCTTTATATGTACTTATGAATTGAGTGCTTAAGAGAGAACTATGAGATAAATACTATTATTATTCACACTTCAAATGAAGAAACCAAGACACAGAGAGGTTCAGTCAATTGCTCAAGTCACACAGTTGCTAAGCAGCCCAAACACAAAGTGAACTCAGGAAGACTGCCTATAGGATCAGGGACCTCAAACACTCTGCTATAGCCCTCAGTAACGGCACTGCTGCAGCCCTTAGTAATGGAACTGCTGTAGTCCTCAGCAATGGACTTGCTGTGGTCTTCAATAATAGAATTGGCCAACTTCTTAAATCAACACTTGGAAATACACTCCTCAGTTTGTGGTTCACTATTAAGAAATTAAACATTAGCCTGACTTCTGGTGGCACAGTGGGATAAAGTATAGACCTAGAACACTGAAGTCGCTGGTTTGAAAACCTGGGCTTGCTTGATCAAGGCACATATGGAAGTTGATGCTTCCTGCTCCTCCCCTTTCTTTCTCTCTCTCTCTCTCTCTCTCTCTCTCTCTCCTTCTTTCCCTCTCTCTCTTTCTCTCCTCTCTAAAAAGAAATTTAATACAGTCTTTTTTAAAAAAAAAATTAAACATTTTTAAAACCTGACCAAAATAGTTTTTTAGCCCTTTTTCTATAATATTTGTTTTCTTCTTTTGTGACTTGCTGATTCTCAGTTTTTATTTCATTATATTATTGTTATATGTCCACTTTTGAAATGATTTACACCCTTTGCAAATGATAGGCTGTAAAAAGGTTAATATATAAATTCTAGCCTCTTTTTTCTCCAATTCATCCTCCTGACTACCAGACATCAAGTGACATCACTATGCTCAGAAATTTTCTATGGTGCTCCAACACATAAATAATTAAAATGTAATTTCTGAGTCCTGACTCAGGACTTCTATTAGTTGCCTTTCAAGTTCAACCTTTAATTACTCCTCTGGTTACACAAGCATACAGCCCGTGCCTTTGCCCATACTTGTTCCTCCCTCTTTCAGCTTTCCCATCTTTCAAGGCATAGCTTGAATGACACTTACTTAGAAAAGCCTATTGAGTACTGCAAGGCAATTAATTTCTCACACATTTCCACATAATTCTGCACCTGTATTTTGCCATTTATAACAGTCTGATTTCCATTATTATAATTTTATAATAACAGAATCATAATCATTAACTGGTGATGTCATTAATAATTGGTATTACTAAATCCTTAGTACTTTTCAGGGACTATATTAAATGCTTTCACTTTATTAACTCACCTAAAACTTTTATATTTCAAAGAGATTTTGAAGAAATTACATAAGTGTATAAATGATGGAATGTCAACAGTATGTTCTTAGAGCCAGAGAAGAGAATATTAAAATATACTAGAAGACCCACAGAAATGTAACATTCAAATAAATTGCGAAGGAATTAGAACCTAGAAAGGAAGATGCAGATTTTAATAACGTGTAACTTTAGTCAAAGTGCTATTTGAATCAGGAGGGCATAAATTATGAGAACACCCATTTGGGTGCCAATCCCTATTGGCACAGTGACTATATTTTTCACACTCTCTAGAATATCTATCCCTCAATTTCTTTCTCTATGTGTGTATCTGGTATTTAAAATATTTATAAAATTTGGCATGTTAGATTAGCCTCACAGTTAATAATAAAGTATATAATTGATTGGTTTATTTAGACATGATTTTATGTTGTAAGGTATAATGGAATTTGGATAGGTTTCTGAACAATATTAAAATATTCAAGAAAACACAATAATGAAAATACATGTACATTTTCTTCAAGTATGCATTTGGGCATGTATTTGCTGGAAAGTGAAAATACTTCAAAATTGGTGTGTCAGCTTTGCAATTTTAGTTTAAATTATTCTCAAGAGCTTAATTAATTAAAGTTGTTAAAGGGACTAAGCATTGCTTCAACCCTCTTGAAAAAAGTATGAAAATTTTTAGAATTTTAATCAAATCAATAAGATTAGTTATTAGAACTTAAAGTTCACAAAGCATATTTTACTTTGTAAGTTAAATAAATTGACTATTAATTTTGTAAACCAACATAAGACCTTAAGTCATCTTCAAGATACACAAAAACCAACATCAAGCACACAAAAACAGTTTATGACAATAAACATAAACAAAAAACAATAGTCTAATGTGATTCAAAGAGTAGATAGAAAATATAAACCAAGGTGTAGGAATCTACTCCATGAGACTATTGGGTAATAGGACATAAGGGAAAGAGGGGAAGAAGAAGAAGAAGGAAGAGGAGGAGGAACAGGAGGAAGAGGAGGAGGAGGAGGAGAAAGGCATAGAGATAGGAAAATATTCATGCCATGGCTTCAGAAGAAAATTGCTTTTAATCCTCAGAATGAGCCAGCATATGGTTATGACTCAGCCCAGGACCCCCACAAACCAATCCAGACTATAACTAGCTGTTTGGTGACTCAGAGAAGCAGCCAATGAATGAGGAAGAATAGGGTGATGCAGAATTTTTAAATGTTTAGAGGACCCAGGACCAACAAACAGCTCAATTCACCACTTTGGGCCTTGGGGATTACACTACATAGAAGAACTGATCCTTTCTCCTTTCAAAAAGGAGTACCCTTTTAGGCAAGGCTACTCTTGTTAATAGAAGTTATTTAGTCACACCTGCCTTAAATGCCACCGTGACTGAAGTGTTGAAACTTCACTATCTGCATTTTAACCTGAATTCCGCGGGTAATTAGTTTCCCAGAATATTTTCTCCACCTTCTTCTCAGCACTCCTGGGACTACCTGAAATACAGGTGTATCTTATCACACAAACACTAAACTCCAGAAAAGAGTAAATAACAGCTATTGAATCAATGCATTGCATATAAACATTAAAGATTCCTGGACTGCAGGAGACTTTAGAACACATTCACTTACCCACGATAACTGCTGTATCCAGTCCTCAGGAGAACTGGGGGGGTGCTGACTTTTGTGATCACCACACACAGCCGTTAAGTACCTAAAACCCCACTGCACCTGTTACCTTGCCTCCTCCCGACCACTCCCACCCCACCGAGCCTCCCACCACTTTGGACACTTCCTACATCAGCAGATTGCAATGACTCACTTTTTCTACTGGCTCAGGCTCAAGTGTCATGTGGTGAAAAGCTGAAGATGGACTGGAAATCCTTTTGTATTGATCTCTGATGAACTGCTCAACTTCACAGCTGCTAACAGAGGGTAGTTCCATGTTTTTGGCACGTAAACTGAGATTTTTTTTTCTAGTTGTTTATGGTCATAAAGCACAGTTTTTCTTCCAGGCAACACAACAAATCACACATCACCCAATGCATAGTGATACCCATGGACTACTAAGTACCTCCTTCTCTAGTTCTGCTGGCCCTGTCTTCTCTCCCCTCCCAGGGCCTCTGACTCTCCAGCCCTATACTCCAACTATTAATATCTACATCTATCCTTGGATTATGTGTTACAGCTTTCAGTCACAGACTATTTTTCAACACTCTCCTGAATCTTCTTGAATCCTGAATCCATTGAAAACCAACCAATGTTCGAAGAAAAAAGACTGGGAATTGATTCCCACTCCCCACCTTGCAAGGACTATTGAAACTCCCTGAAAAACTGTACTCAGATCATTACTGTGGAAGCCATTGTCTACTTCTTCAAATGGTCTCACTTAGCTTTTTGTAATATTCATTTTTATCAATCAAATACATGTAATTCTTTTTAGGCAGCACCTACCACAACACATGGTCTGGACTCATGGAGATCACTTTTGCTTCATCATTAGAACATGATAACTTCAAGTCTTTTACCGTTCACCTACCATCCATGTATCCCCACAAAAGCTCTTCCCCCACTCAGAAGTGCTGCCTCCACGGCCCATTCATTATGCCTCCTGATGGCTGCCCACCACACCCTGAGAGCCCCAGAGGCACTGTGGGAAATGGCCCCTGTGTCGCATTTCTCCCAGGTTGTCCTTCCCAAGGAAATAGAAATTTTGTCACTCTATCAGTACCAGGTAACCTGAAATTTTCTATACAAAGAAATTAGACAAGTCATTTTAGAACCAGAGTGAGGCACCCAAGAAACAGAAATCTGGGGGGAAAAAACCTTTGTTTTCTTTAAGTTTGATTAAGCTTGGGATCAAAGGTGCAAGATTGGGGTCCTCTTTATGCTGTTTGGATCCCCTGAGGAAGAAAGCAGCCTGAAGGGATGGGTAAATTGAGATATCTCTGAGAAAAAGGAAGAATTCTCTTAGAGGCTGAGATAGCTACAACATGGCTGGAATAAGTTCATGTGGTTGAACCTAGAGTGAAGTTTCCTTCAAGGTGGAGTTTTAAAGTAATAGGATAACTAGGTGCATAAATGGGTAGATAGACAGATGTAATGTGAATACTTGATAGAAACACTTCTTTTGACCATGAGGTGGGACAAGGGCTCAAGTCTTGAGTGGACAGATTCCTAATCTGGAGAGAGGTCTGGCAAGTCACTTTTATTGCTGCTAATACTACTGATAAAGCATCTTTCCTGAGATTAAGAAACCTACAAGAAATGGTAGAGACTTTGTTTTCAATTAGCACTTTCTCACTTAAATTACATTATTATAAAGTTTAAGCTTAAATGTAAAATTCACATGTCCTCTCATCCTGTAATTCAGCCTTAAGAACTAAAACATCTCTGTTATGATCATCAGCCACTTAGGAACTACCACATCCTGGGAATAATAACAATGGTATAAGTATTATTTTTTGAGCACTTAATATGAGCCAAATTTTTTCAAGTGAGAGGAGGGGAGATAGTGAGACAAACTCCCACATGTGCCCTGACTGGAATTCACCTGACAACACCCATTTGTGGCCAATGTTCAAATCAACCAAACTATCATCAGCACCTGAGGCCAATGCTCAGACCAATTGAGCCACTGGCTGCTAAAGGGAAAGAGAGAGAGAAGAAGGAGTGAGAAGGGAAGAGAAGCAGATGGTCACTTCTCCTGTGTGCCCTGACCAGGAACTGAACCTGGGATGTCTGCACACTGTGCCAATGCTCTATCTACTGAGCCAACTGGCCAGGATCCAAGACTTTATTTATGTTAAATAACTGAATTCTCATAATCACCAGTGAGTGATTGATCTGTTAAATAATTTATGGCTCAGTATTAAATAATTTAAGATAAACTGAACATTTAGAAAAGATAAAATCAAGAGATGACTTGAGTCACTTTGACTGGAAGCATATCGCCTTTCTAATAAATGCAATTATCTCTGAGATTAGGTAATTGGCCCCAGGTTATGCATTTAGTAAATAATATAGAGTCGGTCTGATTCCAACCCTGTCAAGCACTGTCTCTGCAGTACAAGAGAAAGGCCATCAAACTGGGTCATGTGTAGAAATGCAGAGAGAACAGAATTGCTTAACTGGAAAAGAGAAGAGAACAGACATCAATGCCTAAAAGCCCTGCTTGAGACTGTACAAGTTCATTTTCTGGTGCCAGTGGTAGGTGTAGGGAGAGTGAATAGAAGTAACAGGAGGAAGATTTTAGTTTGGTACAAGTGTTGGTGATCGAAAAATCAACAGGATTTTTAGAGTTTAGATATCTGGGGGACAGAGGTGCTGGGAGCTGACTGTAAGCTAACAGTCTGCCCAACCCCCCACCTCACCTGCCTGATTGAGTTGCAAGGGGCTGTGCTTCAGTACTAGTCCTGCCTCCCAGGTTCCTCAGAAGGACTAGAAGGACGTTATTTCTTTGTGTAAGGTTGTGTATGTTAAGTATTGGTGGGGGGGTTTCCGCACCTGGTGGAGTTCTTGGGTTGCCTTGGAAACATCATTGAATTGCTCATTTACACCTTGCCTAGGGAATAAAGAAGGATGCGGCTAGGGTGGTGGCCATGTTTTCTGCGGCTCTGCTAGGGTAGTAATTTTACTGTTAGCAGGAGCTGTGGCTTCCTCTAGAAACCCATCTTTTATATGTCTTTAATTCTTTGTCTATATTCATTGATTTTGTACCATTCCCGCTCAAGACTCTGTAATATACTCATTGTGCGAGTCACGACATACAAGCCCAATATTTCTCACAAGTAGATCTTTCCCAGTGGAGTGAAGCAGTTACCCCCTTGTCACTAGAGGTGTCTAAGCAGAGGCTATAAGTCCTGAGTCAGGAATGCTCCAGGGTGCTTCTTCTCTGGGGTTGGGATGGCTGGACTGAAGTGTCTTCTTAGCTCCCAGAATAGTCTATGCCTTAGATTTTCCCCATTGGGGCCACTCTCCCAATGGCTTCCCCATGAACCTTCCTCACTGTGAAAAATGAGGCAGGAAAGATTTACTCAGTGAATAGAACTTACAAGAGGCAGATTTTAGTTTGGTACAAGTGTTCAGAGGCATGTGCATTTCTTATTTTGTTCTGTTTTGATTATAGCAGAGGGACTCAGAAATTCAGCTATATGATGGCAGGGTGAAATAGATTCTTTGGATTATTATAGAGACATACATTTCTCTTAATTGCTGATAAATGTTTGTCATAACCCACATGTAAACCAAGTATGAACGGAAACTATTCTGTTCAGCTATTTGATCAGACCTATTTTTCCCACTCAGTCATTCTTCTGAGAACCTCAATTTCATGATGCCATTTTAGTAAACTTTTAAGAGCAACTTAATACTCTGTAATTGATAACATCTAGTTTTCTATCAGCTGGGGAATAATTATAAGCAACAGAAGCTCACTATGGGTGACTAAGCAGAGAAAGAGCTTATGCAAAGACTATTGTGTAGATTATAGAACTGCTGAGAGGGCTGAAGAACCAGGATTGAGACTAAGTCTCCAGGTACAATGCCCAAAACCACACCACAGAACTGACCTAATGAAGAAGCCACTGCCACTGCTCCACCAATGTGGTATCTGGTCCAGGAACACACCTCAGCCAACAGCAAAAGAGAGCCACCACCATTGCCAGCAAAATGTATTCAACAAGGAGACCCTCTTCCAGCTGCTTCTGTCTGGAGCACATGGCTGTGCCCTGGCTGCAAAGGAGACTGTGCAGCTTATTTTCTGGCTTCTAAGGTGGGGAGAAGAGATGCATAAGTTTTTAAAATAGCCCATAAATGGTGAAGATGTTCAAACAGTATAGAAACACAAGGAAAAAAATAATTTATATTTGACATAATCTCAGATTAGAATTGAATTTATCAAATATTTGAAACATTTCTCAGGGGATCCAATTTTACTAAATAAAAATTACCTAAATGTATAATTTTTTATAAATGGAATACTGAATGCTCAGGCTGCACCAAGTAAGGGAGCTCTAACTGCAATTATTAGTTGTGTCATAATTTTGACTGTTGAGAATGATTAGAATACCAGAGCTATTGTGAACATACCAATTTCACCTGATACCACCTCTGCTTCTTCCATTTACTTTTTTCCATCTCACTATCATTATCCAAGCAGCCCAAGTTCTCAGCTGGCTGGTCTTCTTCAATCCCTGATGACCTATAAACTGTTTATCACACCACAGCCCAGTGGTGGGATTCAGCTGTTATGCACCAAGTTGGCAGAACCAATGCCTAATTTTTTGTTCAGCTCGGCAAACCAATTGTTAAAATGGCACTTGTAATAAGGGTTCTCTCTAAGGTGGGCACCTGGGCAGCCACCCAACGTGGAAATCACAAATTTACATTCCTTACTCTTTTTTAACATTCATCTGCGCAACAGCGTATTCTAAGTGCCGGTAGTCATGTTTATTCCGTCCATAGGCAAAGCAGTGGGATCCTGCTTTTACAATGAAAAGACGGTTAAGAATAAATCACACACCCGATGATGCTTAGATAAAAGTGAAGAAAATTGCAAGTGAGGACATCAATCAAGAAGCAATATGGAAATATCTTAAGTAAAGTTTTATTGGGTTTTGTCAGGTATTTAATATTTTTTCATTAATATTTTAAAACTCTTATAATCTAGTTTTGTGTACACCTTTTATTGTTCTTATTTAAGTATTGAATGCATGAAATAATAAACCACTTTTTGGTATATCTTTTTTTATATTTAAAACACTCATTAGGGCAGAGAACCAATTGTTAAATTGAATCCCACCACTGCCACAGCCAGAATGATCTTCAAAAATACAAGTAGGACTGTGTTATTTCCCTGCTTGACGGTCTTCAGGCTTGTTGTTGCTCTTAGAAAAATACCTGACCTCCTTAACATTGGCCTGTAAGGCTCTGATTGCTTATTACTCCCCCCACCCCCGCCACCACCACCATCCCACATCCAGGATCATGCAGCCAGCCTCCCCGGGGTTTGATGTACTAGTTCTGGCCACACTGGCCTCTCTTCTCATATGCACGAGCTTCCATCCCTTCATCCCCCCACATGCCAGTCCCAGCCAGCAGCCCTTTCCTGGGTGCCTTTCCCATGCCATACCAACTTCAGACTAACTCTTACTGATTTTTCCAGATGATATCATTTCCTCCAGTATTATCCTCTTGTAAGACTGAACCACTTCTTCATGACACATATAGCCACTGTAATGAAATCATTCTTAATGTAACCATTTGTTTAATGTCTGCTGTCATCCAATTTTAAATGTTTTCAATGGTACATACTATTTTGTCCATTCACAGTAATATATTTTCGTACTATGTATATATACTTCCATTGGGTACATACCTAGGAACATGATGACTGGGTCAGAAGATGGGGTATGTTCAACTCCAGTGAATACTGCTAGTTTTCCTAAAATCTTAAAAATTATTATTTCTATCAGCAGTATATGAAAGTTTCAGTCATTCCACACTTTAACCCATGTTGCTGATATCTTTCTTTTTCACATTAGTCATTTCAGAGGCTCTGTGGAGGTAATATATTGTGGTTTCAGTTGTTATTTCTCTTATGACTGATGCGATTGAGAACTTTATCATATTTTATTGGAAATTTCAAATACTCTTTCATGAACTGCCTTTTCAAGTTGTTTGGACATTTTCCTACTTGTGTATCTCTTGTTTTCTTGTTGATTTGTAGTGTGCATGTGTGTGTGTGTGCATGTGTGTGTGTGTGTGTGTGTGTGTGTGTGTGTGTGTTTCTAGGTCTGAGAACAAGTCCTTTGTGAAACACCATATTTTTTGCTCCATAAAATGTACTTATTTTCCCCCAAAAGTAAAGGGGAAAATGACTGTGCGTCTTATAGAGCAAAATAAATACGGTATTTTATTAAATATTTTAACACATTATTTGGTTCAGAATATTCTTTTTTCTTATTTTTCTCCTTAAAACCCCAGGTGTGTCTTATGGTCAAGTGCATCTTATGGAGTAAAAAAATATGATATATGTATCAGAAATAGTTTCTTCATCCCTGTGGCTTTCCTTCTTGAAATTGTAGTGGTTTGTTTTGATAACCAGAAATTCCTACTCTAATGATATCTAGTTTATCATTTTACCCCATTATGATTATGGTTTTTATTCCCTGTTCAAGAATTATGGTTTTTGTTACTTATTTCTTTTATCAATAAGATGATAAAGATATTCTTCTCTACTTTTTTTAAGTTTTACTATTTTATCATTCAAATTTGGATCTACAATCAACCTGGAACTAATTTTTTTATAATGTAAGGTAAGGGTCAAGGTATATTTTTTTTAACCCCATAGGAATATTCAATTGACTCAAACATCATTTATTGAAAAAACTACCCTTTCCTCACTGTTCTACAGAGTCACCTTTGTCATAAAGCAAGTAACTACCATATTTTTTGCTACATATAACGCACTTCTTTTCCTCCAAAAGTGGAGGGGAAAATGCCTGTGCATCTCATGGAGCAAAAAATACGGTATTTTATTAACTATTTTAACACATCATTTGGTTCAGAATATTTTTTTTTCTTATTTTCCTCCTTAAAACGCTAGGTGTGTCTTATGGTCAGGTGCATCTTATAAAGCAAAAAAAAAAAAAAAAAAAACCCAAAAAACCAGTATATTCATGTGAGTCTGTTCCTGGAGCTTCTATTCTGTTCCACCAGTCTATGTATCTGTATTATGGTAAGTACCATACTGTCTTAATTACTCTATCATTGATATCTGACAGTTAAAGTTCTCTAAGTTTTCACTTGACCTGTGATGGTGCAGTGGATAAAGCCTCAACCTGGAACACTGAGGTTGCTGGTTCATAACCCTGGGCTTGCCTGGTCAAGGCACATGTGGGAGTTAATGCTTCCTGCTCCTCCCTACCTACTCTCTCTCTCTCTTTTTCTCCTCTTTCAAATGAATAAGTAAAAGATTTAAAAACAAAGTTCTCTAAGTTTACTATCTTTTGAGAAATTCTTGACAATTCTTAGTCATTTGTCTTTCCATGTAAATTGTAGAATAACCTTGCCAAGTGCTACCAACAAAGTATGTTGAAATTCATTTATACATTCACTAGAACCAAACTTTAAAGGTAAATTTTTAAATAAGCTTGTCAAATTCTACAAAAAAATAATAGTACTGAGATTCCTATGCATATCAATTAGGGTTCAGATAAATGATAAAACATCCATGTTAATGGATTGAAAAACTTAATATTGTTAAAATGTGCGTGCTTTTAGTATGTTTTCCCTTAATAAAAGGTCTTTGTTAAAATTGGAGATGTAGAATGTGCTAATTTACTTGGGGATTTAGAGTCTATTAAGACACCCTTTGTTCTGCCCACATTACTGAGACTTTCTCAGCACCACAGAAATCCTCGGTGGTCAGGTAGGAGGAGGTGGTGCCAGGACATTAAGACCTCTGGCTTAATCAGGAAAGGAGCCCCAAGAATGAAAGAGTCTCATAGGACCAATGGGGGGCAGGGGATCAGTGACTAACTGGAAAGTCCACATATGATTGTGAGGAAATATGGGGTATAATGTAAGAGAGAGTGTGTGTGTGTGAGAGAGGGGGGGAGAGAAAGAGAAAGAGAGAGAGAGAATTAGTCCTGAAGACAGGGAGAGAGAGGTCAAAATCACTTCATGGGTGATAGTTGGGAGCAAGATGGTTTGGCTCTTATGGAGGAGGGTTAAGTCCATCTCCTGAGCTCAGGATTCTAGAAGAGGAAAGAATCCCCTGTACAGGAAGCTCCTCTCCCACATAACCTCCCAGTGGGCAAACATAGAGGGTGCTGACTAAATATCTGCCATATTGCACTGTCCCTTCACTCTGCATGCTCACATCTGTCTCCTACTAGGCCAGTGGTCGGCAAACTCATTAGTCAACAGAGCCAAATATCAACAGTACAACAATTGAAATTTCTTTTGAGAGCCAAATTTTTTAAACTTAAACTATATAGGTCAAGTATATAGTTATTAGCTTAACTAGTGTACACCTAAGCTGACCAAAGAGCCGCACTCAGGGGGCCAAAGAGCCACATGTGGCTCGCAAGCCGCAGTTTGCCGACCGCTGTGCTAGACTATAAGTTTTTCTTGGGCCTGGGTTGGGTCTAAGCTATTATTGTGTCTCTCCCCACTCACAAACTGGTCCTTAGTAGGTGGTCAATGGTCTTTGGGTAAATGAATTTAACTTCATTTGACCTAAAACATCACTGCTGGAAATGGGGTGGGTGGCACTGATGATAACTTCATTCACTCTGTAGAAGATCTGAGATATACTATAATAAAACATGAAGTATATTAAGATCCAGCTCGGCATCTGTACAAAGGACTCTATGTCTGGATATTCCAGCCCAGGGACTTCTTTCTTCTGGTCTCCTCACATCCACCAAACTCCACTGGTGGAGCAGGTACACTTGAAAGAGATGCACCTATTCCTATATCCCTCAGCCACACCCATCACACACACATACTAAATATTTCCACAGAAAATAGAAATGTTGTTATTCACCCAAAAGCTGCCAGACTAAAGTTTTACATGCAAGGAGGAAGTTTGGCAAGTGTTTTGAGAATGGAGTGAGACATCGGGAGAGCAGAAAAGGGTGGGAAAACCTCTTTGAATTCCTCCTGTCCAGGCTGAGCCCAGGATAAAAGGACCCTGCACTGGACTTCTTCATGCACTTGAATCCCTGAGACCTGGAACAGTTGGAGAGACAGGTGAGTAGAGGCTCTGTTCTGCAGGAGACAAAGCCCTCAGTGGAGCCTTTGATGGGTTCCCACTGGGGGGAATGAGAAGATTGTTTAAGGTTATGGGTTGGGGAGGGATACAGACAAGGAAAGACAAGGTCAGAAATAATGATAGGAAGAGATAAGCAAAACAGACCAGAAAATAAAGAGCAGGTGAGAGAGACAACAGGGAGAAGTGAGGGGGAGCATGATGCAAAAATGCAGGGGTCTGAATCAGGTACTAGTCAACTAAGGATCACAGCCCAAATCAGACGGCCACCTGTTTTTATAAATAACGTGTTATTGGAACACAGTCATACCCATTTGTTAGCACATCATCTATGCATGCTTTTACAGGGCAGTGGTAGAGCTGAATGCTGTAGTTGTACAGAGACTGTCTGACCTGAGAAGCCTAAAATGTTTACTATCAGCAAGGTAATTTGAGATTAATATGATTAAAGGCATAGATGGGGGAAAAAACTCCAGGTCAGCCACAGATGTTGGTAAAGTTGAGAACTTAGCTCTCATAACCCCAGGCTTAAATATTTCTCCTATTTCTTGCTCAAGCTTCTGACCCGGATGATGACCATCGAGTGAGGATCTGAGCTGGATACCTGGCTGGGTTTCCTACTAACTCTGACTCTGCCCCCAGACAGCCAGTGAAAAAGGACGTTGATCCCTGAAGGAGCGGTGATCAGGTTTAAAGTAGTAAGGAGTGATATGGAAGGACTAGATCATTGCTGAAGAGGGTGGAGTAAGGGGAAGGAATTCCTCTGCAATGAATAGGAAGGAGTACAGACCTCCCAAAAATATACATGGTATCTGGAAGAAATACATTTCAGTCTCTCCAGATTAGACTCTCTGTGTCATCAGGGTCTCACAAAATTCAGCAGATGCTCTGTTGTCTCTCAACCCTCTTGACTTCAAGTTGACTATTCTAAAGACATTTTTTCTTTTATCTTCAGGCACGCTTTCTTGATACTTTCCAAATCTTTCCTTTGTCCAGACTCACTGCAGGGTGAGCATGGTCCTCAGAGCACTGTCCAAGCACCACCTCTCCAAGTGGGCAGACAGAGCAACACTGGGCATCTGTCGGGCAACCCCAGGAAAACCATTTTTGTTGGCCACTCTGGTCCTTGGAGGCTTCTGTGGGGTGAGTAGTCTTGAGAGGGAGTAAAATAGGTAGTAAAAGCACTGATATGAAAGAAAAAAAGAAGTAATGAGAAAGGCCACTGGATGCTTCTCCCTTTTGCTGATTTAAAAATAACCTCCACTGATGTTTTATTCTATAGTGTTTTTCTTCTTTATTTCAGATTATCTTTAAGGAAAATGTCATACCAGCAGCAGCAACAATGCAAAGTCCCCTGCCAGCCCCCTCCCTGGGTGCCTGTGCCCTGTGCTACTCATGTTCCTGTGCCCTCCCCTCCTCAGGTGCCTGTGCCTTGCCCTCCCCAGGTACCTAAGCCATGTCCCTCAACCCCCAGCCTGCAGAAGTGCCCCCTATCCCAGCAGATACACCTTTCTAAACAGAAGTTACAATTTTGAAGCCACCCTCTTGACCTGCTCACGAAGATGCTGTGCCCCCTTGCCATCCTGCACTTCCATCCCCTCACTTCCAGCAACAACAAGGAACATATACAACCTAGAAGATGCTGCCTCTCTTCAAACAAAAGAAGGAAGATATCATCTTAGTTTCCGGCCTTTTCCTTCTCAAATCAACAACTCCTCCCAGCTCCTCTCTCAGAAGACCCACATGATTCCCACAGAAGTACCCTGTTCTCAAACCTTTACTACAGGCCAGACCTGTTCTTGCTCTTCATTTTCTGCTGTGGTCAGAATCAGGCCATACTTTCCAGCAGCTATCTCCTCTACCACATTGCCTCCTGCTGGTTGTACAAGATCACTACAAGGACACAGATTTCCTTGCTCAACTATCTGCCTTTCTGGGATTCAACAACTTTATAAAAGTTTCCAGAAGCAAACATGGTTAAAAAATTAAAACAAGAAAACTTTAAATCAATCAAAAATTTTCCAAAGTTCTTCACACAAAACTTCACACTCTTTAGTGAAGTCAATGAGGGCTTCTGTCTGTATTTTCTCTCTAATAATCTACATACTTGCTAACAAAGTTCACCCCTCCCTCTGGACTGTGAATCCATTCAAGGTGTTTCACGCTCTATGATGTTCCTTTCTCCTTGCTTCGCAATAAAAAATTATTTATCCCTGATTGGCATGTCTCTGCTCTCTTGCTAGGATTGGGAGAAAGCCACAGAGGGATGCACTGGGATCTGAAAAAGGAAGCCAAGATTGGGAAATCCCTGGAAATACCCTTGTGGCAATCAGAGACATGTCTCCTTTTCAACTTGGTTACCTATTCTTAATGTCCCAAAGGACCAACTTTCTCCCAAGCCCACCTCTACTCCCAGCTTCTATCCTTCCCTGAAAAGGACTCACCATGGTGGGGAGATAAAGTGAATTTTATTTAATGATATTTCTAATGTTAAAAATTAAAACTGAACATTTCAAAACACATTAGACAAAAGTAAGAGTACATCCTAGTTTTCAGAGTAATAACATCAATAAGTGCAATGTAGTCTTTATGTCATTTCCACCATGTATTCATGAATAAATCAGAGTGAAAAAGTCAAGCAACATCTGAATATCATTATGAAAATAGCCTTTACTTTTAGAGCCCACTGATTCACCTTGGGAATCCCCAGTATCCTCACAGCACACTTTAATAAACACCTGACAACTAAATCACTGTGGCACAGGCTCCAGATTCCCTGAGCTGAGACTATACAATAGCACAGGTGTGAAAAGGTGAAAGAAGTTCTCCAGTGTTTTCAGACTCAGTTTACTGGTGATGCTATCTATGTCTGTCATTAATTTTCCTGCTGAACTAAGTTCATTTTTACTCAACAATCCTCAATTAGAACCATAAAGTTTCTAAAACTGATAAAACTTGGAGATAGAAAGAAAGAGAAAGAGAATGAGGCTCTCTAGATTGCCCTACTCAGTGTGGTTGGCTGGAGTGTGAGAACAGACATGTGCCTCACGGATCATTAGATACCATCTAACAAGCACGTACATCACAGTTCAGAGGACATGCTGAGGTGACGCATGGAACATGGTAGGCAAGGAAGAAGGCAGAGTGGAAGATCACTCCTTGGTTTCTTACCTCAGCTCCTAACTGTCACAGTCAAGACCTTCCCTGGAAGCTAATCATGTTCAATGATAATAAAAATTTGAATCTAATCATATTCTCTATATTTTCCAACTTTTTGCCCACTAGCCACACAGTAGTCTCTCTCTTATTTCCATAGAGGTAAAATCACATCATAATCAATGGAAAAAAAATATCTGAAGGGTAAGAAATTTCAAAAACTGTGATTAGGTGTGGAAGAAGAAGGATAAGGACTAATTTTTTCCTGTAGTAGAATTGGGAAGAATTTTGGGTCTTGCTTTTTCTCTGAATCATTGCAATGTGAGCATGATCCTCTTAGACGGTAAAATGCTCTGGGTAACTGTGGGCAGACATGGAGAATCTTAGCGCAGCTCTAGAGGCCTCTCGTGGGTTGGCAACCTGCTCCTTGGAGGATGCAGTGAGCTGAGGGTCATAGCAATGAGTGGGAAATGTGGGAAGATCTTAGTTCCTGCAAATGAGGTCATAAGTGGGGAAAAGGCACTTCAATCATGTGAATACTAAGGATTAAGTTCCTCCACTATCATTGCTGTGGATCAACAGTTTGTGTTCTGTTTTTACAGGTTATCTTCAATCAAGGAATGATGTCCTGCAGTAGCAACTGTGCACATCCCCCTGCCAGCCTCCTCCCAGGTCGCTGAGCCCCATTTCCCACACCCTCCCCGTGCTAACAAGAAGACCACCAAAGCAGAAGTTGGTCTTCCAAAACTCTCCACCCTCAGATAGTTGGGTATTAGCTGCCCCTTACACCTCTTCAGTCTCTTTCTTCCGGCACTAATGGAGAATACCTCATAGACCAGAACTTATGTTTCATCTGTTCACAGAGAAAGTTCTTCACAGACCACTGACTGACTGCATTTCACCATCAGTCTCTTCCTGTTGTTAGTGTTCAGGGTTTCATGAAGAGGAGCCGCAAAGGAATGAGGCAGCAACAACAATACTGCAAGTGGAGGACCCCAATCTCTCCAGGATTGAGGTGCCTTAGAGAGATCAGTTATCCAAGTTATTAAGCAAAAACATAAAATCATGCATAAGAAACTAACAAACAGAATACAATGTACAATTTTATTATTTAGTTTTGCAAAACTGATTAGATTTCTCTTGCCCTTTCTGAGACATAACACCACACCATCTACTATCTGATTCCTGACCTGCGGAAAGCTCTAGCAGGGTGAGCATCATGTCCTTGAGCCTTCCATGGATGCAACTGCCTTCAGTCATGTATGCCTGGTTTCAACCTTCACTTTCTCAGGATGGGAACAGAAAGTCACTTGGTGCTTTGGTTTTCCTCCAACACCTTCCCAGCTCCTCCTCTAGGAAACAGTGAGGTTTGGATAAGGCTACCATGTTTTAGGCATCTTTTCTGGATGCCAGACCCCTTTTCCATTTTCCTTCTTTGGTCAAGATTAGTAAAGTCTTCTAGCTCAGTGGTTCTTAACATGGGTTCTATCGAACCCTAGGGGTTCGACAAGTCAGTCTCGAGGGTTCGGAGAAGCCTCTGCCACGGAGGCCAGAGTAAAGTAATACCATAATTTGTTGTGAGTTCATGCACTTTATTGGTTTTGTTCTTTGAGCATGGTGATGATCATGCATGGCTCATTTTGTGCACCAGTAAAAAAAAACATATACCTATGTCTTGAATTTGGAAAAAAAATCATATTTTATTTATCACTAAAGAATGGTTTGGTGAATGCGCATATGAAACTGGTGGGTCCAATACCTCAAAAAAGGTTAAGAACCACTGCTCTAGCTGCTGCCTCCACCACCATTGATGTCCCCTGCTGGCTCACAAAGATAGTACAAAGTACCAAATTGTTCTTCCTCAGCTCTCTATACCTCTAGGTTTCACAATTTGGAAGACTCTTAATTAATAAAATTTTTAATTTTCCTAAAAATTTAAGAAAGTGAAATTACCTTAAACAATGAAAAATACTTCACAGTTTCCTCACTTTCCGACCTTCACCTTCAGTCAAGACAATGTCATTTTCTTAATCACTTCTTCCTCTCATGAAACAGCTGACCCCATACTCTGCCCCAAGCTGGCTCTGGAATCTCTGGGAGGCTGTTCTGTCTTTTATGCTCTTTCCAATAAAAGCAACATCTCTGAACATTCCTTACTCTGCTCTCTTCGTGGGCCTGGAGAAAGGGGGAGTGTTTCCTTCTAGAAAGGGGTGACCTGGGCAGGTCCTTAGGGCAGTGACTTTTAACCGTTGTGCCACAAAGATATTTAAAACATGTAGTACCTGACTATTAAGTCAGGGGCACTGGCCTCTTCTCCTTTAGATTGTCAAATAAAAAATGTCAACAGTGAACACAACAATAGCCATCGGGTGTGAATGAATCAAAAGTGTACCTATTTTTTTTTTGTCAGATCAGTAAAAAATATATTTTTTGGTTTGCCACAAAATTTTAGTAATTATATGTGATGAAACAGGCTGAGACTTACTGATTTAGGGGAAGTCCTTAACAAACCTTGAGGACAGTCGTGAGCTACTGAACAGTGAGTTAAGTGTGCAGCTAAATAAGGAATAGCCCATTGGACCATAGAACTCTCATTATTCCACAGGGGGATCAGTTGATTCCCTCTCAAGTCCCCCTTCCCCGAAGAAGAACCCACTAAGCAGAGAAGTAGGAAATGGGAAGTCATGGGAAGTTTAGACAATGGAGCCATCAGTAGTGAGGCTATAGTGGGTGCTGGACAAAAGAGGAGTTTCAGACTCAGCCATTGGCATTCTCATCTCTGAGCCAGGACCCTGGAGTGTGAACCAATGCTGCCTGGGATCTACCCTGAAGAGATTGTCAACTAAGCAATGCTCTCAGTCAGGCCTCTGGGATGGCCAAGGCTGGGAAAGGCATAGAATCCAGGAAGTCCAATGCTGTGATGAAGAGTTCAGAGAACTTTACTCATTAACGAGGTCCCTCTAATTTCATAAACTAACATTTGTAACTTCTGGAAATTTCATTATGTTCACCTCTTAATTGAATTGTTAAGTTGTATTCTGTCTGATCAAATGACAGCAATTTATTGAGAATTTACCATGCTCACCCTGAGCTGGGTTCTGCAGTACAGAGAAAAGTAACCCAGGACCACTAAAGCCGTCATTAGTCTTTTGGGGGAGGGGTGAGAACAAACCTGCATACTGGCCATTACTCAGTAGTCAGTCCAGAGAGTGAAATGGGGGTGCTGAGTGTGCATAGGATGGATAAGGTGGGAGGAATACATAATTCGAGAGGACCCAGGGTCCCTGGCTTGAGCAAGGGGACATTGGCACAGCCGCAGGCAAGGCATGTATGAGAAGCTCAATGTACAACTGAAGTGAAAGCAACTACGAGTTGATGCTTCTTGGCCTTTCACTCTCTTTCTGTCTCATGGTCTCTCTTTCTGTCCCCTCAAAATATAAATAAATAGAGATACATGGTCAGAGAAATGGTGCCGTGAATGAGGCTCCTGATACCTCTCCCTGAAATTTCAACAAGTCCAACAACTAGAGCCAGAAAAACCATCCCAGGAGCATCTGAGATACGCATACATCAAATAAGTTACAATTGGGCAAAAAAGGGTAACAATATACAGACCACCTTGAAAGAAATAGGACGGAAAACAGAGTATTCCACTTCCCTCACTGACCTGAGGAAACTTTTTTTCCCTTGGAACTGAGAGAAAGGGAGGGCTAGGGTGGAGGCATTCAAGCTGAGGAGAGAGTGTGCCCGTGGCTCAACCCCCACGGAACTAACACCAGCAGCAAACCCCAGCAGAGGTGGGCAGTGGCCTGCCTGTGGACTGGGCATTGTTTACTCCCAATCTCTGGATCTGCAACCTGTGAACATGGGCAATGTACGAGTGGTTCCTTCTGGCACCTCAGGTGTGGGTGCCCACATTCCCGCACGGAGGCACTGGGTTGAAGACTGTCAGCAGTGGCCTTCTGCCTGGGCTGAAGCCAGGGTCTCTGTATGGTTCCTGCTCCCCAAACAAACAGCATGCAGGGAGTGTACAAAAGTTGACTTCCCTATGCCCAGACCTCTCCAGGTGGGGTGCAACCTCCAGCCATCAGGCTAACAAAGCAAATTCCTGGGAAAAGGGCTGGAGGGAGGGGCGCGCAGGCATCTTGCAGACAGCCTATGGGAAACAGGCTTGTGGATCTCTGAAAAGAGCCAAACCCACAGTCTGCTCACTGCCTGGCTGGCTCACGCTGGAAGCGGCTCTGGCTGACAAGGTCTTCTTTCCCAGGTCTATGAATTAAGAGAACCCAGAGGAGGGACTTGATAGTTCTTAAGGCCTCTCACTCAACAGGCAGTGGCTGGGGCAACCTCCTGCCAGCCGATACAAGGTAAAAACCACATTCCTACGGAACAGATCCCAGAGAACACTGCAGAAGCTGGTAGGCTGAGTTGCAGGCTTCCCAATTAAGGGAGAAGTCTGTGAAGGGCAAATTTAACTAAACATATCTGGAGAACCCTAGTAAGGAGCCAGACCAGATTTCAGCTTGCCCCCTGCCTGCTTAAGCTGGTAGCCCTGGTCAACAGAGCCTTTATACCCGGAGCTGTGCCTTAAAAGGACCTGGAGGAGAAACTTGGCAGCTCTTAAGACCTCTTGTTCTGCAGGCAGTGACTGGGACATCTTCTTGCCAGCCGGTACAGGTTATAAAGTGCAAAAAGCCTGGGGAGAGAAGTACCATGAAGCGTTCAGGCATACTGGACATACCTAGAGGCTCAGAAAGACACCTGAGGAGCTATAGGCTCCTAACACTGACTAATTATGTTGGTGGCTCGGGCTGGCAAGGCCTTACCCAGAACCCTGTGTTAAGTGGGGATAGAGGAGGGTTTTGGCAGCTCTTAGAGTCTCTTGCTCTCCAGGCAGTGGCAGCAGTAACTTTACAGCAGGGTCCCCCAGGCTGCTGGTTCAGGAAGAAGAGACTGGGGAAGAGGCTCCAGGAAAATGGACTCTCCCATTGTCAGAGCCTCCAAATGCTAACAAGCCCTGCCTACCATCAGGACTGGGACCTAATTTATGACATTGCCCTAGCAACGCATCAACTGCAATTCTCTACTTAAGAGTGCCACAGAAGAAGAACATGGGGTACAGTGCCACCAGCCAAAAAAAGAAAGAAAAAGGAAGAAGATAATATCTCTTTTTCATCCACTTTGATCCTTTTATCCTCTTTCTGTTTTACTCTTTTCGTTTTAAACTTCATTACCCATAGGTGTTACATTTTCTATTCTTTTTTTTTTTTAATTTTTGTTTTTCTCCTTCTTTCTCTCTCTCTTTTGGTTTCTTCTTTGGTCTTTCACTTTTCATCTCATTCAGCCTCACTCACAAACAAATTATTTTATTTTGGATTCAAATTTTTTCTTTGTGGCACTTCGTGTGCTTTTTATTTTGTTGTTTATCTTATTAGTATTTCCCCCAACTTCGGCCCTCCATTCTATGTAATTTATGTTCCACTTAATACAATAGAATTTTGCATTTTTCACTGTACACTTTTCTTTCCTTTTTCTTCTTTTTTCTTTTTTTTCTTCTTTTCTCTTTCACTGTATCTCTCATTTAACTGTCATTTACAAAAAAATTTATTTTATTCTTGATACAAATCTTTTTCTTGTAGCATTTTGTGGGTTCTTACTGCATTGTTTACCTCTTTGTTACCTTTCAACAACTCAGGCCCTCTGTTCTATGTAATGTTTGTTCCATTTAGCACAATATAATCTTCAGTTTTTCAGTGTATTATCTCAAAAAACATTTTTGTCTTCTTTTAATTTTTATATTTTTATTCTTTATCAACTCTTATTAAAGATATTAACATATACCACTCTCAAATGCCATTAAGGAAAAAAAAATTGAATATCATGGATACAAAAGACAGAGATGTAGCTCAGATAGATGAGGAAAAATCTATAGAAAAAAAGTTCAATAGCTTGGAAACCTTAAAGTTAAGTGACAGAGAATTTAAAATTGAAATCCTAAAAATACTCAGGGATATACAAGAAAGCACAGAAAAGCAATTTAGGGAGCTCATAAAACAATTCAATGAACATAAAGAATACATCACCAAGGAAATTTAAACTATGAAAATGAATCAAACAGAGATAAAAAAAACTCAACTCATGAACTGAAAAACAGGATAACAAGCTTAGCTAATAGAACAGGCCAGATAGAGGAGAGAATTAGTGAAATAGAAGACAGGCAACAAGAGGCACTACAGAAAGAAGAGGAGAGAGAGATTCACAAATTAAAAAAAAAATGAGAAAGCCCTACAAGAATTGTCTGACTCCATCAAAAAGAGTAACATAAGAATAATGGATATATCAGAAAGAGGAGAGAGAGAAAATGGAATGGAGAACATATTCAAACAAATAATAGACAAGAACTTCCTAAGCCTGTGGAAAGAACTAAAGCCTCAAATTCAAGAAGGAAACAGAACACCAAGTTAGCTTAACCCTAACAAACCTACTCCAAGGCACATCATAATGAAATTGGCACAAACCAATGACAAAGAAAAAATTCTCAAGGCAGCCAGGGAAAAGAAGAATATAACATATAAAGGAAAGCCCATTAGATTATCAACAGATTTCTAAGCAGAAACTCTACAAGCTAGAAGAGAGTAGACCCCAATATTTAAAGTTCTGAAAGAGAGGAACTTCCAGCCAAGAATACTATACCCATCAAAGCTATTCTTCATATATGAAGGAGAAATAAAATCATTCAAAGATACAGAAAAGATGAGGGATTTTTATCACCAGAAAACCCCCACTTCAAGAAATACTAAAGGGGGTTTTCCAACCAGATACAAAAAAACAAAACAAAACAAAACCACAAGTAAAATCTCCATCAAGAAAACAATAGAAACAAACTGAATCTGTGACAACAAAAACAAAAAAGGGGAGAGGACAAAGATTAACAGAAACAAAGGAGGATGGAGAGCAGAAGCACTCATGAGATAATGTACTACAATGAACATGATAGGTAACCTTTCCATTACTTAATGGTAACCACCCCTGAAAAAACCACCACAGAAGCACATGGACTGAAAAAAGAAACAACAGAGGAAAGAAGTATGGATTACAACCAAACAAAAACAAATGATAGAAAAACAAAAGAGAAGAGTCAAACAAGATACAAAACTATCAGAATGCAATATATAAAATGGAAATAAGGAATCCTCAAGTGTCTATAATTACACTAAATATAAATGGATTGAACTCACCAATAAAAAGACACAGAGTAGCAGAATGGGTTAAAAAGTAAAATTCAATTATATGCTGCCTACAAGAAACACATCCAAGCTACAAGGATGAAAACAAATTCAAAGTAAAAGGCTGGAAAACAATACTCCAAGCAAATAACATCCAAAAAGAAAGCAGGTGTAGCAATACTCATATCTAACAATGCTGACTATAAGACAACAAAGGTAATCAGAGACAAAAACAGTCATTTCATAATGCTTAAGGGGACATTGAATCAAGAAGACATAACACTTCTTAATATATATGCACCAAACCAAGGAGCACCAAAATACATAAGATAGCTACTGACTGACCTAAAAACAAAAACCAACAAAAATACATTCATACTTGGATACCTCAATACACCACTGACGGCTCTAGATCATTCATCCAAACAGAAAATCAATAAAGAAATATTGGCCTTAAATGAAACACTAGAACAATTGGATATGATAGACATCTTTAGGACATTCCATTCCAAAGTGCCAGAGTATACATTTTTCTCTAATGTACATGGAACATTCTCAAAAATTGACCATATGTTGGGCCACAAAAATAACATCAACAAATTCAGAAAGATTGAGATTATACTAAGCATATTCTCTGATCATAAAGCCTTGAAACTAGAATTCAATTGCAAAAAAGAGGTAAACAACCCCACAAAAATGTGAAAACTAAGCAACACAATTTTAAAAAATGAGTGGGTCAAAGAAGAAACAAAAGAAGAAATCAAAAGTTTCATATAGACAAACAAAAATAACAATATAACATATCAGAAACTTTGGGATGCAGCAAAAGCAGTAATAAGTTCATATCAATACAGGCCTATATGAACAAACAAGACAGAGACCAAGTAAACCACTTAACTTCACATCTTAAGGAGCTAGATAAAGAAGAACAAAGGCAACCCAAAACCAGCAGAAGAGAGGAAATAATAAAAATCAGAGCAGAAATAAATGAAATAAAGAAGAGAAAAACTATAGAAAAAATTAATAAAACAAAGAGCTGGTTCTTTGAAAAGATCAACAAAATTGACAAGCCCTTGGCAAGACTCACTAAGAATAAAAGAGAAAGGACTCAGATAAACAAAATTCAAAATGAAAGAGGAGAAATCACCACAGTCATCATAGATATACAAGGAATTATTGTAGAATACTATGAAAAACTATATGCCACCAAATTTAACAATTTAGAAGAAATGGATAAATTTCTACAACAATACAATCTTCCTAGATTGAATCATAATGAAGCAGAAAACCTAAACAGACCCATAAGCAGGAAATAGAAACAACTATCAAAAACCTCCCCAAAAATAAAAGTCCAGGGCCAGATGGCTATCCTAATGAATTCTATCAAACATTCAAAGAAGACTTGGTTCCTATTCTACACAAGGTCTTCCAAAAATTGAAGAAGAATCAATACTCTCAAACACATTTTATAAGGCCAACATAACTCTCATACTGAAACCTGGTAAGGACAACACAAAGAAAGAAAACTACAGACCAATATCATTAATGAATACAGATGCTAAAATACTAAACAAAATACTAGCAAATCAAATACAACCCATTAAAAAAAATAACATCATGATCAAGTGGGATTCATCCCAGAATCTCAAGGATGGTTCAACATACATAAAATGGTTAACGTAATACACCATATCAACAAAACAAAGGACAAAAACCATATGATTCTATCAATAGATGCAGAAAAGGCATTTGATAAAATACAATACAATTTTATGTTTAAAACACTCAACAAAATGGGTATAGAAGAAAAATATCTCAACATTATAAAGGCCATTTATGATAATCATCAGCTAACATCATATTAAGTGGCATAAAACTGAAGATTTTTCCCCTAAAATCAGGAACAAGACAAGGTTGTCCAATCTCTCCACTCCTATTCAACGTAGTGCTGGAAGTTCTAGCCAGAGCAATCAGACAAGAAAAAGAAATAAAAGGCATTCATATTGAAAAAGATAAAGTAAAGCTTTCACTATTTGCAAATGATATGATCTTTTACTGAAAACCCCAAAGACTCCACAAAAAGACTACTGGAAACAATAAACCAATACAGTAAGGTCACAGGATACAAAATTTATATACAAAAGTCCATTGCCTTCCTATACGCCAACAATGAAACATCAGAAAACAAGCTTAAAAAATAATTCCCTTCATGGTTGCAACAAAATAAATGAAATACCTAGGAATAAACATAACAAAGAATGTAAAGGACCTATATAATGAAAACTACAAAGCATTGTTAAAGGAAATCGAAAAAGATACAATAAAATGGAAAAATATTCCTTGTTGTTGGATAAGAAGAATAAATATAGCCAAAATGACTATATTACCCAAAGTGATATACAAATTTAATGCAATTACCATCAAAATTCCAATGTCATTTTTTAAAGAAATGGAACAAAAAATAATCAGATTTATATGGAATCATAAAATACCCCGAATAGCCAAAGCAATCCTAAGGGAAAAGAATGAAGCTGGGGGCATTACAATACCTGACTTCAAATTATATTATAGGGCCACGACAATCAAAACAACATGGTACTGGCAGAAAAATAGACATTCAGACCAATGGAGAATAGAAAGTCCAGAAATAAAACCATATATATATATAACTAAATAAATTAATACCATCTACCTACTGCCTTTGAGCACCCACGTTCAAATGCTACTGTTCCAAGTCCATCTGTTCCTATGTCCTCATGTTGCACCTGAAGAAAGCCTCACCAAGCAGAAAGTTTGTGTGTTGTAAATTGGGAGAGGTTCGTGGCAAGGGAGATACTACCCTCTAGGAAAGAAGAGATTGGGCCTCAAGGTGGAGGCTGTGGTGTGAGTTCATCTCTGTGTGAGACCCTGAACCCGATGTGGGCTGTATCCTGGAAAGATCAGGGTAATTGGGATTTCCAGCCATAGGGCCCAGAGTGGTGCTGATACAGCTCTATTGACGATGGAAGCTAACCCTTGGAGACAGATCTCCTTGGTATCAGCTACACCTGTATGAAGTTGGCCCTCCTCTTCTGGCAGGTAATTAACTCCCCTGCTAGATTTTGTCTCTTATATCTATTCATTTACTTTCCAAGTATTCACTAAGCATCTATTATATGTCAAGCCCTGAGCCAGCACTAAGGTTGCCAAGAAGAATAAGAAAGCCCTTCTCACCTGACCAGGTGCTGGCACAATAGATAGAGTGTCAGACTGGAACCTGGAGGACCCAGGTTCAAAACCCTGAGGTTGCCCACTTGAGCGCAGGGTCACTGGCTTGAGTGTAGGGTCATGTCTATGATGGTTGCTGGCTTGAGTCCAAAGGTCACTGGCTTGAAGCCCAAGGTCGCTGGCTTGAGTAAGGTGTCATTCACCCCCCATTAAGGCACATATGAAGAAGCAATCAATGAACAACTAAGGTGCCACAACGAAGAACTGATGCTTCTCATCTCTCTCCCTTCCTGTCTCTGTCCCTCTCTGTGTCTCCCTCTGGCTCTGTCACACACACACACACACACACACACACACACACACACATACACACACACACACACACACACACACACACACACACACACTGCCCTTTTCTGAAGCAGGGCACTGTAGGTGTAGGAGACAGAAATGTGCACAGCCATGACCTCCCTGTTGATCAGATGAGAGCATCAGCTATAGGGGATGCCTGCGAATATTCAAAAATTACATCTCCACTCCAGAGGGGTCAGGGGCCAGGAAGGTCTGCACAGAAGGCAGCATTTTTAAGATGAGTCTGGAAGGTGAAAATAAAATAAATATTAATCAGACAACAATGGGAGGACATTCCAGTTTGAGAGAAGAGTAATGACAAACCTACTGAAATAATATGACTACATTTGTTCATTAATAACAAGCATTTATTATTACGGAGTGACTAGGACGCGCTGGCGCTGCTCTGGGGACTGAGTGACTAAGATGTGCTGGGCCCTGCTCTGAGGGCTGGGGGTACAGAGATAAAAATAAGTTAGTTCCTAAAATAAATGAGCAAACAAAATAGACACAGAGAACATTAGGGTGGTTGCCAGAGGGGAGGGCAGTTGGGAACTAGGTGAAAAAGGTAAAGGAATTAAAAAATATAAATTGGCAGTCACAGAATAGTCATGGGATGTAAAGTACAGCATAGGGAATGTAGGCAGTGGCATTATAATAACTATATACAATGACAGGTAGGTACTGGATTTACTGGATGATCACTTTGTAAGTTATACTGGGTTGTACACCTGAAAACTAACATAATATATGTCAACTGTAATTTAAATAAATAATAATAGTAATAATAATAATAAGTGGTTCCTGATCTCTAAACTAGCCCATCATGTGAAAATGAGATATTTGGAGATAAATAACTACAAAATACGGGGATTAAAATCTCAGAATGAGTTTGACTTTGGCATCTAACAGCCCGGGAGGGAATAAACCATGTGCAGGGCACACTACCTTTGAGTGAAAGGTAGGAAGAGGGAGGACTTGACTGGCAGAGAAAGAATGCCAAGTCAAAAAAGCCCAGCATATTTTAAGGAAACTGCTACTAATTTAGCCCCAGGATCTATGGTAAAAGTAGAAGACGAGCTAAAAGAATCTTATAGACCCAAACAACAACCTGGGGCCTTATCTTAAATTTGGCAGTAAAATTAAACTTTTGTCATATAAAATTTACTGTGATCATGTGGGGTATTAATTAGAGCTGGGTACTTGAGGAGACGTGTGACCATGGCAACCTCAATGAAGGTGAAGGCAGTGGCTGTGAGGGTGTGGGGACTGACTTGAGAGATGTTCACTGGGGTCTCCAAACACCAGCCCAGATCAGGAGCCTGCAGTTTAGGAAATAAAGCTTCAGATCCTTGCAGCTTGTCAGCTGGGAGGATCCCAGGTTTCTGGCTGAGAGGTCTGGGTGAATTGGGACACTGCTCATAGAGTTGGAAAGCACAAGAGGAGCATGGCAGAAAAGATGCAGAAGGTGATGAATTTTGATTATTTTAGATTAGTTTGAGGTGCCAGAGTACATCCAGTGGATGTTAACATTAATTTGGACCTTGAGGTAGTTACAGTAACAGTGGAGAATGAGCGGCAGCCAGTCTGGGAAGTGAAAGAGGCCAGGTGAAGTTGAAGGATTGAGCAGAGAGGGAAGATGTCATGGAGGAGAGTAGATGAGGCCAGAGAAGTGGGACACCATCCAGAACAGAGAAACCCCAGGGGAGAAGGGTAAAAAAGAAGATACAACAATGTCAAATACTGCAGTAAAGTCAAATTGGAAAAATACTGACCTACATGTATGAAGATGTCATAGAACTTCCCTCACCTAATACATAATGAATGAGCAAAAATACATAACCATCAGAAAAATATCAGCAAGAGTAACTGATGAACAACAAAAGGAGGAATTATGAGTGTTTCCCATGGACCAGATAAGGCCTCTCCCAGCTCTGTAAATCCCATCCAAGAGGGCCCCCTGGCGGTGAGGTAATCCCAGCAGAGAGAGGTAGGGAGAGCTGCCAAAGGCCTAGGAGCTGCAGCAGCCACAGGCAGCCAGCCAAAGAGATATGTTTGTGGATATTGAAGAATTGTAGAAGGAGAAGGAGAGAGAGGGAGAGGGCAAGCGAGAGAAAAAGGGAGAGGGGGAGGGGAAGGGGAAAAAGGAGGGAGAGGGAGAAGAAGAAGAACTGAGATAAAAACCCCAGCAGGGGGCGGGAGTCCCAGGAAGAATACCTTCAAGTTTCCCTAAAGAGAAAAGGTCAAATTTAACCACTTGCCAAGCCCAGAAAGCTCCTGGGTATCAGGAGATCAGAACAGCATTAGGCAGGTAAGAACCTCCTTGTCCCTTGCCTCTTCTCCCTCTGCAGCCCCTACTCTGAAACCACAGGTGCTGGGTAAGTGAAGAATAAGGGAGAGAGGCCCCAGTGAGTTTGCTCAGTGGTAGCGCATCAGCCTGGCATGTGGATGTCTTGGGTTCAATTCCCTATCAGAGCACAGAGGAGAAGCAACCATCTTCTCCACCTCTCCCCCTTTCCCTTCTCTCTCTCTCCCCCCCCCTCCTCCCACAAACATGGCTTGATTGGTTCAAGTACATCAGCCCCACACACTGAGGGTGGCTCCATGGATCCTCGGCTTCAAGTGCCAAAAGTAGCTCAGTTGCAAGAATAGCCCCAGATGAACAGAGCATCAGCCCAAGACAGAGGTTGCCAGGTGGATCCCAGTCAGGGCACATGCAGGAGTTTGTCTATTTCCCCTCTTCTCACTTGGAAAAAAAGAAAAAAAAAAAAAGAAAGAAGAAAATGAAAAGAAATAAAAAATAAAATAAAATAAAGGAGGAGAAACTCCAGATAGAAAAGATGCTCTCCTTTCTGGTCCCAAGTGGGAAAGAGAAGAAAACTCAGCATTCAAGGAAATAGGCATCATGATTACTGAAATAAGATTGTTTGTATAAACAAAAGAAACCAGAGAACAAATTGTCTAAGCTTCGCCATGAAAGTCAATGGCATCTGCCAGAGATCTCATCCCTGGGAGAAGGGAAGAGCCAGCCCCACAGAGAGGGTTAAGAGGCAACAATAGAAAGAACAAAGTTGTTTTCTGACTTCATCCTTTGAGTCCTGCTTATTCAACAAGGATTACACAGAGAAAAAGACTTTACCTAAAAAGCTGCGAGGGGGATCCAAGTGAAGTTAAAGTTGCTAACACATGGACTTCCCTGGCCTGGTCCAATATACAGTCATACAAGGGTCTGCAGCACCACCTGGAAAAACCATTAAATGGGCTGATGACTTTTTAGTCCTTAGTAGATGTTTAAATTACTACTTTTTCTCAATACATTTATATCAGTTCTCCTTACTCAAAGCTGAAATCATTCATTAACAGGTAATATTGAAATATCTAACCTTTCTGTGACCATCACAGAAACTTGGGCTGGAAGGCAGGAAAAAATAGTATGGAAAGGTGGGGTTTCAGTGCCAAAATCAGAAAATGAGCCTGACCTGTGGTGGCGCAGTGGATAAAGCGTCGACCTGGGAACACTGAGGTCGCCAGTTCAAAACCCTGCACTGGTCTGGTCAAGGCACATATGGGAGTTGATGCTTCCAGCTCCTCCCCCCTTTCCCTCTTTCTCTCTCTCTCTCTCTCACTCTGTGTTTCCTCTCTAAAATGAATTTTAAAAAAATAAAACTAAATTGTTTTTTTAAAAAATCAGAAAATGAGAAAGAAAGAGAGAGAGAATCCATCAAGCCAAGGGATGACAAAGCCAGGAAAGCACTGACAAAAACAACAACTCATATGTATAGCACACATTCATTGGGGGTTCCTTATCTGTAGAATCTCATTTAATCTACACAGCAATGTATGAGTACAGTGAGGCAGTATTGTGGATAAGAGTGAGGCTTTGCACTTGCAAATGTGCCTGGCATGTTATAAGCACTTGATATAAGTTACATGTTAACATAGGTGCTTCCATTGGTGCTATCATTATCACATTTTATAGATGAAGGAATGGAGAATTAGAAAGATTGAGTAAATTGCTAGGCATTATTTGGTAAAGTAAAGGATGAAGACAGGAATTGAACCCAGGGATCTGACTCTAGGGTCCTCATTTTTAATCATGGGGCACTGGCATCCACCATCTTTCATTCTAGCCTCTCCCTTTCTGTGGCCCAGCTGCCCAAAAGGCCTGTTCTGTATTTCATCTAGGTGGTACCTCACTGCCACCCAGGTGCCAACCAAATTCTAGGCCAGTGGTTCTTAACCTGGGTTCTATCGAACCCTAGGGGTTCAATGAGTCGGTCTCAGGGGTTCAGAGAAGCCTCTGCCGCGGAGGCCAAAATAAATACCATAATTTGTTGAGAATTCATGCACTTTGTTGGTTTTGTTCTTTGAGCAAGGTGATGTTCGTGCACGGCTCATTTTGTGCTCCAGTAAAAAAACATATACCTATGTCTTGAATTTGGAAAAAGAATCATATTTTATTTATCATTAAAGAAGGGTTCGGTGAATGCACATATGAAACTGGTGGGTTCGGTACCTCAAAAAATGTTAAGAACCACTGTTCTAGGCCATCAGTGAGGCTTATAGTTGAGATGCTAAATGTATCACTGACAGGAGCCTTGATTTTTAAAGATGGGTTTTAAGGATTGAAAAGATGATGGACAAGTGTCCTGGTGAAAGTCCAATGAATGATATAGTACTTTCATTTGGTGGAAATTTCCTGACTAAGAAATGGGAGAGGGAAGAAAGGAGAGAAAGATGACAACAGCCAGTAGAAATCACTACATCATTTGGCATCACTGTCATGAATGACTGCCTTCTCCGTATCCAGATTACTAGCTTTGGTCTAGAGCTGAACAGCAGGTGGAGCTCGTCTTCTGAGATAGGTGTGGGAACTACTTCTTAACAGCTTTGAAGGGATAGAGCTGAAAATTATGAGGAAAGAAAATGAGCAGAAAGGAGAGGGCTGCACCAAGACAATGGGTCTAACACTAGTTAATCCCCATTGAAGGGGGGTAAATTTTTACCCACCCTCCCGCTTCATTTGGGTTTCAATTGTATATGACAATCTTTATTTTGTGAATATTGAATAAACACTATGTTAGGATTCCCCATCCTCCCAATATCTTTTCTCTTTTCTCCCCGATGCCTTTCTCTGAACCAGCTCATTCTTGTCCATTCAGCAAACATGTGTTGGACTGAAATGAACTCAAGGTCTCAGGTCTGCCCAGTGGTACAAGGGCCAGAGCCACACTTCAATAACCATTCAAGATGCTTTACTGCAACCACATTCAACATTCTGAGACTCAAACCCATCTTCTAACACAAGCCTGTTCTATTTTCTTTTGGAAACTTATGGGTGCTAAAAGTCATCTCTCTTAATTTTCCATTAACCAAATCCCATAAATTTGCCTCTCAGATAATGTTCCTCTCGTTGGCACCCTCTTCCTACCATTACCACTGCCTTCCTCCAGACTTGGAGAGTTTTATAATTTCTTTGAAACAGGCTAGTTCAACTTTTGCTTCACCATTCCAACCCCTTATCCATCCCACACTTTGCTGTCAGAAATATCTTTCTGACACATCTTGGACGTGATCATATCACAATTTGAACCAAAAGTTGCTCCTGATTCTTCAGTGAATGATTGCCAAGATGAGCCTCCTGGAGCCGAGTTTAAGGCTCTCTGTGTCTGGATCCCCCTTGCCTTTCCCATACCAATCTTCTTTTACCACCCCAGACATACCCCTATTCCAACTACAAAGACCCACTGGCCAAGCCTCTGGAAAGGCAAGGAAAAAAATTTCTCTGAGGCAAAACTTTCTACTCTAAGACAGACTCTGGGGTAACCCAGGAGATCAGGACTGGTCAAGAGCATCAAACTCAAATTCTTTGCAATAGGCAATGTTTGTTTAACCATGGATATCAAGGGGTGGTCACACCCTGATTGAAAAACAATAATCACATAATCACAGAGCACAACAAACTGTGAATTATAGGCAGAGACATTGAGAAAAGAGCTAAAATAATCCTTGGACTTGGACCAGGGCATGTGGGGTGGTAAAAACAGGTTTCAGAATCTCATATAGAAAAATAAGGAGAATCAAAATGGCTGTGATCAATCCCAGGAGGCTGTCCTAGGAAGAGGGAGAGGGGCAAGTTTAAAGGAGTTAAAATTGGGGAGGCTGGGGGAGCAAAAAGAGGCCATATGTAAACAGAGCTTTTCCACTGCTAGCTACAATGAGTGTCCCTGTCTGTCGGGTTCAGCAGCCTTCACCAGAGCCGCATCTCACCAGCACAAATTTTGAGGGACCCAGGGAGAGGACAGGACAGCAAAGGGAGTGATTAATCACAGTCCCTACTCCTGTTCAAGGGCTTAAGTTGAGGTGGGGGTTCTGGAGTCACACAACAATCACTACTTGATGATGCAGTGATGAGGTCACAAGTGAGGCTCCCTTCCCCCACCCTGGCATCCTCATTGCTGGGCAGAGGAACCAGAGGGAAAATCCATCTTCCCAAGCGCAGCTGTGTCACCCACCTCACTCGACTACTTGTCAAGTTCAGTACCAACACAAGGGGTGAGTTGCATTTACAACTAGAAATGCCCCCTCCTTTACCCCTTCTTTCCTGGGAGTGACCTGTAGCACCCCAGGCATTGAAGTAGGTTGAGTTAGTGGCTATGTTCCTCTGTCTAGCTTCCTCTCACTTTCAGTAGCAAGAACAGGAATACACATCATTTGAAAGAGAGATTTTTAACAATTTTGGAGTTCAATTGAATGATCTTTATCTCCAAAGAGAACTATTGATTTTAAGACTAAGTTAGATATAATTTTATTTTCATATTGTTCAAAGAAATCAAAGTGTGCCAATTAGATTTAACTTACAAGTTTTGTCAGAAACTGGAAAGCCCTATTGGATCTAGAAGTCAAAATGTCCATGGAGGAAGAACCCTCCTCAAGGCAAAACTCAATGGAGGGTAAGGTAATTCCTTCTTAAATTATATTTTTGGCTCTAACATTGATATTTTCAGAGAAATTAAAAATTTTCAGTTTATTATATCCTCTCTTGATTTTCTCTCCTACCCTAATCCCCATGAGGCGGAGTTCCTAGGGTGGTCCATGGGAGCCCAGGCATGGTAAGGATGGTATTATCCTCCCACCCTCAGTCCTTGAGTGAAAAAAATCAATTCTCAAGGTTGTGAGGACTTAGATTGGACACAGGATTAAAAGAAGTGTTCTGGGTCCCTAAACCCACTAACATACCCTCTCATCCCACCTCCAGAGGGACGGGGAGGTGATCTTACAGGAGTTCTTTCAAACCATTTTTGTACCATGGATGCCTCTAGCAGTCTGATCAAACTTACGGGCTCTTCAGGATGTTTTTAAATGAATTCAATAGAATGCATGAGGTTACAGAAGGTACCTACATGGTCAAACAGCATTCTTATGATTGTGGGGGTGACTCCTAGGACTCTAGGTTAAGAACTACTGCTAGGAGCTGTAAAACTAAACAAAAGTGAAAAGAAAGCAGAGTGAGAATGGAGAAGTGTGGTCACCAATCCACTAAAAAAAACAAGAGGACAGCCCTTAAGTGAGAATTTTGTCTGAGCCTGAATACACCCAGGAAAACTTTCTTAAGAACAAGGATGGGCCAGAGGTGTGTGGGAAGGCTGCGCGGGTCCCCTCCCACTCCACAGTGTGGTCTCCCACATACAATCTGTTGCATATTTCTTTGCAGGGCTCAGAAAATCAAGAAAGAATGTCGAGTGATGATAAAAATAAACCTAGTGAACCCAAGAATGAGCCCAAAAACTGTGACCCCAAGTGTGAGCAAAAGTGTGAGAGCAAGTGCCAGCCCAGCTGTTTAAAGAAGCTGCTGCAACGGTGCTCAGAAAAGTGCCCACGGGAAAAGTGCCCACCACCACCGAAGTGCCCTCCGTGCCCTCCGCCATGCCCCCGGCCATGCCCCCCGAAGCCCTGCAAGCCCTGCCCTCCTAAATGCCCACCCTCCTGCCCACCACCGGAGTGAGGCACCAAGGGTGCCGCTAGCCCCATCCCCCATCATCTCCGCCATGTCCACCACCTGGGGGCTCAGAACTGAAGCCATGAACTGACAAGTAAACATGTTCCTCTGCTGTGCAAGACTTGCTTCTCCTGGTTTTTTGTTTTTGGGGGGGTTGGGGAGTTTTCAATTTATTGGTTATTTTGTAGCACTAAACCACCAAGAGGCGATCCCTGGGAAGTGAGGCTAGGACCCTGGTGCTCCATGACCAACAATGTTTGAAGATGGTGTCTCCTCTGGCCCCACATGCTGCATAGGGAGATGTGATGTCTTCTGAGGGTGCACCCAGGGAAATGCCTCTCTGCAAGAGCACAGCCTGAAACAGCCAGACATGGTTGCTACAGTGGCTAACCCCAGGGGCCCTGGTGGGTCTGAGGGAGGAAGAGGGTGTGATGGGGATAGAGGAGCAGGACGTTAGGAAAGGTCCAGGCTCAGGAAGAGAATCCTACCTTGTTTTTAGTCCCATTGCCTAATGCTTACACAAAGCATTCTGAAAACAGGCTGCATGAGTTTAAATTCCAGCTCTGCTCCCCAGCTATTTTGTGACCTTTAGCAAGTTGTTTAGTTTCTCTGAGACTTAGTTTCCTTCTTTCTGTACAAGGAATGATGATGCTAACAGAGATAGCTGGTTTTACCCGGTTGTTGTGTGGCTTAGTTAAAAGCCAAGTGCCTGGCTTTCTGGGACATAGCAAGTGCTTGGTGAGAGCACACTGCACCTACCCAGGTGTGACTCATTACACCTGAATGAATTGCCCTGTGCAGATCTTCCTCATCAGGATGCAAGTCTCCTGAGTGTGGTGATAGTAGTTTCCAACTTACACCTGTTAGCACAGTGAGGCATTCTTTTTTTCTTTTCTTTTTCTTTTTTTTTCTTTAGTTGAGAGGAGGGAGATAGCGAGTCAGACTTCCGCATGTGCCTCAACCAGGATCCACCCAGCAGCTCTGTCTGGGGTCAGTGGTGGAGTACCGAGCTATTTTAGCACCTGAGGCTGACAGCTCAGATCAACTGAGCTATCTATCCTCAGCTCCCAGGGTCGTGTTCAAACCAATTGAGCCACTGACTGTGAGAGGGGAAGAGGGAGAGAAAAAGCAGATGGTCACTTCTCCTGTGTGCCCTGACTGGGAGTCAAACCTGGGACATCCATATACACCGAGCCAATGCTCATGTTTTAAAACATGAAAAATGAGTTGAAGGTTACACTAACGCGATTTAGCTGGCTTTGACACTGAACTACAGTATGTCAACATTGAGAGAGTTCCAGTGAACAGTAAAGTGGGATCTCTATTTTTGCAACTTCTATGAATCTATAAAATTTCAAAAAAAATTTACAAAAATAGAAGGATAAATCTGCGAGGACCTCAATTGGGAATGAACAGGGGGCCCTGTCCAATTGGCTCAGTGGTAGAGCATTGGTTCATCATGTAGAAGTCGCGGGTTCAACTCCCAATCAGGGCACACACAAGAGAAGTGACCATCTTCTTCTCCAGTCCTCCCCCTCCCCCTTCAGTATTTCTCTCTCTTTCTCTGTCTTCCCCTCCTGCAGCATGGCTCAAATGGTTCAAGCAAGTTAGCCCCGGGCACTGAGGATGGCTCCATAACCTCGCCTCAGGAGCTAAAATAGGTTGGTGGCTGAGCAACGATGGGCAGAACATCGCCCTGTAGGGGACTTGCTGGATGGATCCTGGATGAGGCACATCCGGGAATCTGTCTGTCTGCCTCCCCACCTCTCACTTAATAATAATTAAAAAAAAATAAACAGGAAAAATATTATCTGCTGATATGTTAGTTAGGATTACTTACAAGTAGCTTTAAAGAGAGTACACATCAAACAGGTTAATTTATAAAAGGGAATTTATCATTTCAAATAGCTGGAAAGACTATTAAGATGGAGAGAGGGTGTAGAATTAAAGAGAAAACTAGGAACCAGGACTTACCATATTTCCCCATGTATAAGACGCACCTTAATTTGGGGACCCAAAATTTGAAGAAAAAAAAGTATTATATAAAGTTATTGAACTCAAGTTTTATTCATCATAAAATTCATACAACTCCTCATTACTGTCAAAAATTCCATCCATTAGCTTGTCATCATCTGTGTCTGATGATGAATCACTGTCTTCAACAATGAGCACAAAAACAAGCACAAAAAAGGGGGAAATGCATGTAAAAAAAATCTATAACCACTGTATAAGATGTACTCAGTTTTTAGACCCTAAATTTTTTAAAAATACTGTGTCTCATACATGGGTAATATTATACTTCAGGAGCTTGAACTCACTGCCACCATTTTAATCTCCCTCATCTCTGTCAGTCTCCACTCCTTGTCAGGGTGTCTCTCCCTCCCGAGGCTCCCTCCACATGGTAAGGTACTTTGCTGGGTGCAGAAGAACAGTTTCTTGACAAGTTGGACATGAGGTGCTTCTGTTATCTCCCGAAAAGAAAGCTGATTGCTAGGACAGGGCCCCCCCTACCCCCGCCGCCCCGACCAAGTGGATAAGAGTTTTACCAGACCATTACAGCCCACAACATTCAGATGGAATTAGGTTTAGGCTTTTCTGCTGTCACAGTAAGAGGTCATGAGAGGCCAAATCTGGGTTGACTCCCTGTGGAATTGTGACACATCAACAGCTTTTCATCCTTCTGAGGCTAGAAGATAGTTCAGATCAACCAAGGGTTCAGTGAGTACTGGGAGTCCGTAATGTGGCCAAAAAAGATACTTGCAGTCGCCACCAGACCAAGGTCATTGCAGAAGCAGACTTTTGAGACAAAAGAGCTGACAAGATCTTTAGGGTATGTGTAACCCCCTCATTTTCCAGATGTGAAAACTGCTAGTTACTTTCTCTGACATGAGGAGACCTTGGAGTCTTGATCTCCTGGTAGGAATGGGAGCCTGGCACCCACACTCCAGGGCCTGTAGAGAGGTGCCTCCTGGACACTGGGGACCCCTGGAAGCCTAGTTCAAGGCAGTAAGGGGCCTGTGGTCAACTGTTGATAACAGGTTGAAAATTCTTCTACCCTCATCAAGGGAGAGAGAGAGGAAAGAAATAGAACAATAATGCGACATTCTCTTTAATGATCACTTTTAAATAACAAATCCCACAGTCCCAGTGCTAAAGAGTATACTGGTGTTGGTGAGAACGTAGACAAAAATCCTCCTAGAAAAGAATTCAAGCAAGTAATATGAAAATAAGAACAAAAAGCATAAAATGATTCAAACTTTTGGTCCAATTGTTCCATATCTTGAAATCTATGTAAAGAAAAATAATTCCAAAATAGGAGAGAGGTGAGGTTATATAAGGTGATTATCACAGTGTGACTTAGAAATAATTTAAATATCTAACAGGGATTTGATTACATAAATTTGGACCTATTACTTGATAGAACATTGCATGATCATTAAAATGTATTAAAAGGGAAGAAAGGAAGGCTCCAATTCAATGTATAGCATAAAGCAACTGTGTTTAACTAAAAACTTCTATAAATAATAATGATAACAACAGAGGGAAAGTTGTTGACATTCTAGTTATTTTAGGAGAATAGAGTTATGGGTAATCAGTAAAATATATTTATTTTTCACTAGTCTCTGGATTTTTGTTAATAGGTTTGTATTTTTTTTTAATTTCTTTTTCTATTTTATTCATTTTAGAGAGGAGACACAGAGTGAGAGAGAGAGAAAGGGGGGAGGATCTGGAAGCATCAACTCCCATATGTGCCTTGACCAGACCAGTGCAGGGTTTTGAACTGGCGACCTGTGTTCCCATGTCGACGCTTTATCCACTGAGCCACCACAGGTCAGGCATGTATTTATTTTGTAATAGAAAAAATAATAGAATCATGAATACTTCAGAGACCACCAAAGTCCTTTCATTTGCTCAAATAAACAACAACAACAACAAAAGTGGGAAAGAGGAAGAATGCCTTCCTACACCTGAACACACCATGTAGAAGGTGCCCCACCTCATGTAGGGAAAACAGCTGTTAGGCTTGCTTGCTTGCACTCTGCATGATTAGTGTGCAAGCATGTGGCAGAGCCACGTGTGCATAGCCTATGTAAGGCTATGGGGTGTTCCTGATGTTTGGCACATCGCTTGCCCACCACTGCAAGGAACCATTTTGCTCTTCATTCACCTGCTGTCATGAGAAGAGGTTTTCCCTGCCTGTTTGCTCCTGAGTCGTTGTGAGACTCTAATAAACAGGAATGGCTCATTGCTTTCCAGCTCCGCAGTTCCTCTACCGTCTGCCTGAATCCATTGTGAACCCACCTGGCCTCAGCCACCAGCATTATGGGTGCCTTCTTTGTAGGCTCCATGGCAGTGTCAAGCAGGGGCTGGTGGCCTCCCAGGTGGCTCTGAGGACTCCAGGCACAGACTGGGTGGCAGCCAGCTCTAAAACATGAAACCATCCATTTGCCAATTTAGTTTCTTTTCTCCCGTGTATATGAAACCAAAGATAGATATCTCTTAATGGCTACTTTCCCAGCAGAAAGCTGGATCAAAGGCAGTTCTAGGGAAGATGGCTAGAACATCATGAGTGTGTCACCTCCCTGCAGAATACCATAATTATGCCCAGCCCCAGTGGCAGTCACCAGGTCCTGCCCCAAATGGAAGAGGGTTGTATAAATAAATAAGAAGCACCTGAAGAGCAGCACCCTGAGATTCTGTGCAGTGGCAGGCCTGATGGCTCACATATAAGGTGACAGGATAGGACCATGCCCTCTCCTTATGGAAAAGCAGTTAGAAGGGTTCGTTAGGACGGGGACAAGAAGAGACTCTACCACAGGCCCCTTTGTATTGTACTTGCTCAAGAATAGAGCAGCATACAGCCACCTTGCAAAAGGACTTTTAAGTCCTCCCAAACTAAGCCAGCTGGGTCACTGTCTGTGAGGTTGGCCAGGGTTATGACAGGGCTTCCCAGAACCATGAGGATGTCTTAGGAACCGCAGAGGTCATTTTTGTGCATTCCCCACCTCCATATGTGAATGACAACTAGGGAGATGGCAGGAGGCACCAGTAACCAATCTTGTCCTATCTTTCTGTCCTACTTCCATATGGCCAACATCCCCATATGGAAGTTGTGCTCAGAGACATGAGCACATCCTGGGAGGCTTTATCAACAATGACAAGTCATAACAGCTTCTGCCACCACAAATGATGCTCAGCAAAATAAAACAGTCAATAATACAGTAAGTTGATTGCCAAGCACACAAAGTTTCTAAGATACTAGCTAATCCTAAAATGCATACTAGTAAGGTGACCAATTGTCCTCCTTTAGGAAGGACAGTCCTTCTTTTGTAAGTTCTGTCCTCCCTCAAAAAATGTCCTCCTACATGTCCTCCTTTTTGATACTGAAAGACTAATCTGTAAATGTCCATATTCAATCAATGCAGAGTTGATCCATTGCGTGTGATGTGAAGTATTTGTATTTGACATGACAATTCATCAAGGATCAGGCAGTGCAGCAAGATGCGATTATGAGATGCATACGCTCTGCACAGGAGACCTTGAGAGAGCACGCGAAATACCGAGCGTGCAAATGGCTTTGTGTACTTCTTACTGAAACACGACACAGCACATATGACATTGTAGAATCACGATTATTTCTCTCTCTGAATTTCCAATCATAGATAGGTAAGCACAATTCACGTTTTATAAATCATTATCTATTTAATAATTTCCAAATATGTATAAGTTTATTTACAAGTATTTTTCCAAAATTTGAGTTTTAAAGTGAAAATCTAACCTCAAACCATATCTATTAATAATGCCTTTTGATTAAATAGTTGCATAAAACAGGCATTTTTTAATTAGAAAATGATAAATACACCTGAATGTCACTCCAAATTAGTGGTTTTGTTTGATGTTTAGTTTTATTAATTTAGCTTCCAGAAAATTCACCTACCATGATGTAACATTTTCAGTTCCTAATGTGCTTGCATTGTTCATGTAGCTCTATATTTTATTTTTAATTTTAAATTTTATTTAAGAGATGGAAATATAAAAAAAAGAGAAAATGCCATTTCAATGATAAATTGAGAAAGGAATTTTCATTCCTCATATCAAAGAAAGATACCATTGTTTTCTGCAATATTTGCAGTGGAGAATTTTGTATTGCAGTTGGGGGCAGAGCAGCAATAACAAAATGCTTGACCACCAACAAACATAAGCAATCATTAGATGCATCAGCTTCCAGTTGTAAAGTAACAAGCTTTTTTTAAACTTCAAATTATTCTGAAGATAAAAAACAGTTGACTGCAATGGAGGGAATATTTGCATTTCATACCATAATTCACAATCAAAGTTTTTGTAGTATGGATTGTACAACTAAATTATTTTAAAATTTTTACAACGCAAAATTTTTATGTGCCAGGACAAAATGCAAGGCTATTTTGAAATCAGTATTTAAAAATTACTGTGACAAAATACTTACAGAGGACTTGGAAACTGCAGCATTTGTAAGGATTTTATCTGATGCATCAAATCATAATTAAATTAAATTGTGTCCATAATAGATATTTTTAATGTTACCAAAGGCATTCAAGTAAAAATTTTAATTTTAGAATCCATGGAGGGTAAAACTTCTGAAATTTTGTCAAACCACCTATACAGAGTAATAAATGAAAACAATTTGAAATCCAAAATTGTTGCCCTAACGGCTGATAATACAAATACAAATTTTGGTGGGTGAAGATGCAAACAGGTGAATACTGTGTATGTAAAATTACAAGAGTTACTCCAAAATAAAATACTAAGAATAGGTTGTAATGCACATATTTTGTCAAATGCAATCAACACAGCATCATGTGCCATGCCAATTGATGTAGAAGTAATACAATTTATTTGCATTTTAATCATTTTACCATTTGTGTTGCTACTTTAAAACAAATTTGTGAAGAAGCAAATGTTGAATACAAAAGACTTTTAGGATATTCAAAAGTTAGATGGCTTGCTCTAACACCTGCTATAGAGTGTGCTCTTCAATTATTTGAGCCTCTCCATTCATATTTTTTAAGTTTAGTCAAATGTTCTATAACTCTGAAATTGTTTTTAAATAATAAAATATCTGAGATATTAATGTATTTTGTACATAACCAAACATCTATTTTTCACAAAATGATTCCAAAGTTGAAGGTGAACACATTTCAGCTAGGGAAGTTAGTCTTATTTTGAATGACTTTATCCTTCAATATAAATCTTGTTTTGAAGAAAAATTTCTTTTAATTATAAAAAAGAAAATGGTCAGACTCAGAGAAATCAAATCTAGGCATAACAGAAAAGTTTATCAAAGAAGTGCAGAATTTTTACCAGACATGTTTTCAATATATCGAAGAATGGTCTGAAACGAACATCATGGGAAATAACAGTTTTCAATAGTTTTTTTTTACTTCATCACAAGTATATTGGACAGATATTGAATCTTGTCTTGAGTTTTTATCTAAAGAAATGCCAGACATCAAAATAGACAACAATTGTCTCTTTGAAGATATTAGAAGACTGAATGTATATTTAAATTCTGAAAAATTAATACAATGGGAAAATGAACATGTTGAAATTGATAAAAGATGGGTGGAAATATTCAGCGATTTCAAAAATAAACATATTCCATGTGAAGATATATTTATTCTTGTTCAATTTACATTGTGCTGCCCTGGAACTAATGCAGCAGTTGCAAGAGTTTTTTTCAATTGCTACTGATGATTTTTGGACAAGTAAGAAATCAAGATTGAATGTTGATACTCTAGCTTTAGCACTTGCCATAAAATTCAATATGAAGAATATTTCTTGTTCGAATATTTCCAATATATTTTTACAAGATGATACATTGACAAAAAAATATTCATTCAATGGAAAAAGTAATCATTCAGATAATATTATCTAAATAAGTATGTTTTTCTTACAATTATTAAAAATTAATAGGCATGTAAGCATAATTATATAAAATATTACAAATGTTTTTATTATGCATTTATCATATTATAGTGTATTATTGTTGCAATGAATAAAATGTTTCTTTCATTTATGATATTGTTTTATTCCATTTATTTTTGTCCTCCTTTTCATTGTAAAAAAGTTGGTCACCTTCATACTGGGGGCTCTGCATCTGCATTGGAGCCTCGGATGCCTCACCTCCAGAGCTCTGTATTCTCTCTCAGGCTCAATGAAGATTCCGCTCAGACTGAGGTTCCATGGCTTTTTCCACCAGAATTCCCTCATCACCTGTCATCTATGCCACTCAGAGCTCTGAACTGGCTTCTGAAGCTCCAGGCCCACCTTCCTCTGGTCCTCCCTCCAATGGAAGCCAGCAAAGGCAGTGTTGCTAAAACTCTTACAGGACTCTTCTTTGCCTGGAGAATAAGGCTAAGATGACTTAACCAGTCATGCAAAATTCTTCAGGATCTGCCTCCTTCTCTAGCTTTCTCGTGCCACTTCTCCATCTCTTTCTAGAACTCTGCAGCCCTACAACAGGGAACTGCTGGCATTTCCCAGCACACAATACAGAGTTCCTGGCCTTTGTGAACTTATACTTGTTTCTCCTCTATCATTTTTGCCTTCTTCCATTGAATTCACCTTTAATGATCTATTTGGGTAAGTCTTCATCTGTGAACCCAATGCACAGGTCACTTGTTCCAAGAAGCTTTCACCACCTTCCACCCACGGGCTGGTTAGATTTCCTGTGGTCTCAGAGCCTCCACGCCTTTCTCTACTGTAACAATTACCATGCCATATTCTGGTCCTGTGTTACACTAGACTGTAAGCTCTTTAAAACCAAAGACTGCCTAGCAGGGTGTACATTCAGCAATAATAAATGAGAGAATATTCAGCGGCTTTGGAGGCACTTTTCCAAGAGCCCCATCCACCATGCTCCATACCCCCACCACATGCTGTCATTCCCAGAATTCAGAGGTGGGGAGATGGGGTACAGGATGAATATGGGAGGTTGGGAGCTCAGAGAAACACAGCTTTGGTCTTGGTCACTTTCCCCTTAGGCTACAAGATGCAGATTCTGCCTGCTGCCCTGCCCCCTACAGCCTCCCCTGGGAAGTACAACCTGGAACTGATTTCTTACTCTGCAAGGTCAAGGGAGAGGGCTTGTCATCACCAACCTGGATTCAAAGCAAGCTTACATCCCCCACTGGGTTGCCCTGTAAAGTTGTTTCATTCACCTCAGTGGGATTAGAGGTCTCAGTTTTTTCACTTGAGGAATGAGAAAAAAAAGTCTCACCAAGGTTTGGAAAGGAGTGACTAAGTGAAATGATACATGAAAAGCCACTGGCATTGAAAACTGAACTTTGAAAGCCAAGGTGCCAAAGCATTCGAGAGCCAAGCCAACACTTGGAGTCATCTCCTATCACCTTCCGTAGTAAGAGCTTCTTGCTATCTGCCATGTAAAGCCATGGATTTGAGGGAGAAAGAGGGAATTGTAGAAAAGGAGGGCAAACAACTTTGAAGGCAAGTAAATTTAAGAGTCATCCCCTCCACCTCATTCTGAAGCTGGACCCTTGGAGACCACAAATCCCAGCAGAAGATATGGGAACTTTTGTATCAATGAATATAAGAGCCTGAAGTGGCATTTAATAGACCTCATTGTCTAGGTGAAGAAACTAAGCTCCAGGGAAGGAAGCAACTTAACCAAAGACACAATGGGTTAGTTGTTCGATGAGTCTAAGATTTCTGACTCTGATTAAGGCCAAAATAATCCAGCACCCAACTCAAGAGGAAAAAATAATTAAAGACCAACATCAAACCTAAAAATTTGCGAACATCATTTGGCCCCATTATCTATGTCAGTGGACTATAGCCTGGGAACCATGACCCCCCTGAAGATGAAAGCATGTACATATTATATTTCCTCATCACCCCAAAACTGTTAAGAACCACTGACTAGTCTGGATCATTGTTACCTTCTTAAGTTTAAAAAGAAGCTCCTAAATATTTTTATATAGACCATTGCCTACTCTAGACATTTAACATTGAGCAAGGTCCTTAACACTTTTGTACCTCACTTGACCCATTTAAAAAAATACAATCATAATTGCCTGACCAGGAGGTAGTGCAGTGGATAGAGCAGCAGACTGGGACACAGAGGACCCAGGTTGGAAACCCCTAGGTCACTGGCTTGAGCTCAGGCTCATTAGGCTTGAGCATGGGGTCGATGGCTTGAGTGTGAGATCATAGACATGACCCCATGGTCGCTGGCTTGAGCCCAAAGGTCACTGGCTTGAGAAAGGGGTCACTCGCTCTGCTGAGCCCACCCCCAACCCTGGTCAAGGCACATATGAGAAAGCAGTCAGTGAACAACTATGTTGCCGCAATGAAGAATTGATGCTTCTCATCTCTCTTCCTTTCTGTCTGTTTGTTCCCATCTGTCCCTCTTTCTGACTCTGTCTCTGTCAAAAAATAAAAATAAACAACCACTAAAAAACACAATCAACTGACCAGGTGGTGGCGCAGTGGATAGAGCATCAGACTGGGATGTGGAAGAACCAGGTTCGAGAACCCGAGGTCGCCAGCTTGAGCACAGGCCCATCTGGCTTGAGCAAAAGCTCGCCAGCTTGGATCCAAGGTCACTGGCTCCAGCAAGGGGTTGCTCAGTCTGCTGAAGGCCCGCGGTCAAGGCACATGTGAGAAAGCAATCAATGAACAACTAAGATGTCGTAATGGCAATGAAAAACTAATGATTGATGCTTCTCACTTCTTTCCGTTCCTGTCAGTCTGTCCCTATCTATCCCTCTCTCTGACTCTCTCTCTGTCCCTGTAAAAAATAAAATAAAAGGAAAAAAGAAAAGAAAACACAATCAATAAATTTTTGCCTCCTGTTTAAAGCACATGCTGGGCTAAAACAAGGAGGTAGAATCAGGTGGCCTTTCACATCCTCTCTGGGTCCAGTTCCTCTCACTACCTCTGACTCAGACTCCCTCTGTGGGTGCTACTGGAGGAAGAGAAGTGAGAGGAGTGGTGGACGCTCCTCCAAGAACCCACAAGCCCGGTAAGCTCTCAGACATAGCTGCTCCCCGGGAGATTGGATGAACCACATTCTGCACCATTTAGCTTTATCAGAGCCCTTGCCCTATAATATGCCGACATGGTCAACCTGGTGAATCAGAGGAGTCTGGGAACTCTTATGATATGAACAAAGAAGATAGTTATTTGATTGGAATGGAAAAAAAAAAAAGCAACGTCTTACACACAGCTGACTCTCTTCCGCTGACCTGTGTAATTACACCCTGCCTCCCAGTAATGACAGCTGCAGAAATCTAAAATCTTAACTCTCAGGTGACATTAAATCAGATTAGCCCCAGTCTTGCTGGAGGGCTAGGGATGGAAAAAAAAAAAAAACTACTTAGTCACCTTATCTTAAGATGTTGGGTGGGACAATATTCCAATAGCTGTCCAAGACACAGCCTTAGATATTGGACCTCTAAGGTTGATTTTGGAGGGCTCAGACCTCAAATACTCCTACTCTGTCCTTAGGAAAAATTAGGTCACCTAAGGTCATTCAGCTATGTGGTTGGATCACTGCCATACACAGAAAGAAAAGACTAGATCCTCTTGTGGCTGGATTATAACCTAATCAAGGAAGAAGAGCTCCCCACAATGAATCTATTCACTCACAAAGCCACATAGATAGTCCAGTTAATCATGATCACATTTATAGTATCATAAAGTATCAAAGCTGGAATGAACCCAACTGATTCCTAGTCTAACTTTTCTATCTTTTTTTTTTTTTTAAAGGGACAGAAAGAGAGTCAGAGAGAGGAATAGATAGCGACAGACAGACAGGAACGAAGAGATATGAGAAGCATCAATCATTAGTTTTTCGTTGCCATTCCAACATCATAATTGTTCATTGATTGCTTTCTCACATATGCCTTGACCGTGGGCCTTCAGCGACCTAGCAACCCCTTCCTTGCTGGAGCCAGCGACCTTGGGTCCAAGCTGGCGAGCTTTTGCTCAAGCCAGATGGGCCCGCGCTCAAGCTGGCGACCTTGGAGTCTCAAACCTGGTTCTTCCACATCCCAGTCTGATGCTCTATCCACTGCGCCACCGCATGGTCAGGCTAACGTTTCTGTCTTAAAGATGATAAAAGTAAGGTCAGAGAGGGTCAGGGACTTACCTGAGGTCTACTGAGCCTCTGTGCAGTATATTGTCTACTACATCACCATAAGTGGAAAAGTTTAAATCAGGGACTCAGTACTGGGGAGACAGAGTGAAGAAGATGGAACAAGAAGAATTGGTGGAAATCAGGAAGGCTTCATGAAGGAGGTGAGTTTGAACAGGTTCAGATTGTATTACATTCTATAACAGTGATGGGAAATCTTTTGAGCTTGGTGTGTCAAAATTCGCCAAAAAACTGAGCATAAATCGAGTGGTGTGTCACTTCGAGAAAAATGGCCTAATCAGAAGTCCCAGAAATAGACGCTCTGTGTGGGAGTTCAGTTGTTTTGGCCTACAGACATCCAGCACAGTGTGTCTACACTATAGCAAATGTTTTATCTTCCGCTACTGCACCTGGTCGTGCAGGAGCCGAGGATGAAACGTCCTTCTTGGCATGCAGCCCCATACTTCTCTGATATGCAGCCATGTGCGGCCACATGTCTTCGAAAATGGCTACACGTGTCAGTGCTGACACGCATGTCATAGGTTCGCCATCACGGTTCTAGAGACTGTCCACATTCCTGGCTTGGGGTCTCCTTCCATCCTTAAAACCAGCAATAATAGCCTGTCAAGACTTTCTCATATCACATCACTTTGACACTGGTTCTTCTGCCATCTTTTCCACATTGAATAAATTTTGTGATTACAATGGGCCCACTTCGATGTAATCAGCTCAATGTCAGGCAGAGTCTTCTGAGAACAGTTGAACTGTGGGCTTTTCTTAACTGTGTTTCCCCTCCATGAGAATATGAACTGGTGTCTTCACTGTTCTACATGTCTCTATTTGGTCTCCTCCTTAAGCTCAACTAAAGAAACAAAAACGCATGTGGCATGAGCAAGATCATCTCATGCATCTTATCAGAAAACTGAAAATCTGAACCAATCAGGTCTTCTCCACCAATCTCTCACACACCCCTTTCCTGAATCAGCCTCACCTCTCCTGTCAACTGTGGCAAAGAGGGTAGAATACCATTGCCCACTCTCTTTGCCTAGGTAATTCCTACTGTCCAGTAAAACACAGCACAAACATCTTCCCAGGAGTTTATAAGGACTTTCCACAAAAGACTAATGAAGGAGACTCTGTCTAGATAGGCTTACCACTGCCTATCTTCTCCATGAGACCATGAACCCCTTAAAAGCAAGGCCATGAATGATTGAAATAATAAAGGAACAAACCTGGTTCATTGATGGAGAATTTCTTGCTTCCTATGACTCTGGAAAATTTTTTTGTCTCATATACAACATTCCACAGAAAAGATGGAAGAGAAAAAGAAAGGAGAAGATGAAAACTAGGAGGAGAAGGAAAAGGAAGAGAGTCCCCCATTCTACACCTGTTCTCAGATTCCCCAAATGACCTTGTCTCTTCAGATTCACCTATAGGTCTTCCAAATTTCTCTTTCCCCCACATGGCCGCACTCCTACCCCAGCCTCTAGAAACTCTCTCAGATGAACATCAGCGTGACCCCACTAGGTCAACCTCTGACCCCTCTCCACCCAGGCATCTGTTTCTTACCAGGACACGAAGGGCCCATGCTGGTGCTGTATCAATCCTCTGGGCACCAGTTTTAAAAGCCAAAAGTTCACCTGATTTCCTTCAACTCATCTTTTTAAAACCTTAAAAAGAGCAAGCATACAGAAACTGTATAAACCTTTGAAGCATTTTCTGATTTTAGCCAAATACCTCTCAGGAAATGACTTAAAAGTACCTCTTCAGGGAGTCATCATTATCTTTAAAGTCCTCAGAATTTGGTCAAGTGTTGCAAACAAGCTCAAGGCTACCACTTACGGTCTAGGACAGGGGTTGGGAAGCTTTTTGGCTGAGAGAGCCATGAACACCACATATTTTAAAATGTAATTCCATGAGAGCCATACAACGACCTGTGTATGTTACACATTATCCAATAAAAATTTGATGTTGTCCCGGAGGACAGCTGTGATTGGATGCAGCCACCAGCAACCATGCACATGAGCCTGGATTGCTCTGCTTCCTAATCATTTCATGATTAGGAAATGAGTGGATTGTAATACATGAGAATGTTTTATATTTTTAACGTTATTATTTCTTTTATTAAAGATTTGTCTGTGAGCCAGATGCAGCCATCAAAAGAGCCACATCTGGCTCGCTGGCCATAGGTTTCCAACCCCTGGTCTAGGAACTTCTTCCATAATTGGTCACTTTCTATTTTAGAGATGCAGTCCTTCCTGGTTTAGAGTAACCATTAAAGGCTCTTGGAAGGTTGTAGATTTGAGTAGAGTCTTGACAAATACTTAGGATCCCAATAGGCACGGAGAGGGAGGGCATACAAGGTAGAAGTGACAGCCCAAACAGAGACTTAGCAGGGGAAACTGGGTGTGTTTGCTTTGAAACTTTTCCTTTCATCCCCCTGGCTTTTACTGACCTAAGTTCTAAGAAAAGTATTTCCAGAAGGCAAGGAGACAGACCAAACTTGTTCCATCCTGTTTTCTTGGTCACTATGAAAACTCTGTAACTCTGCTTTTAGAAATGTCATAAATCAAGGTTGAGAAAATGAAGATTATCCGCCTTCTCTCCCCTCTCTGTTCTCCTCCACCTTACTTCATAACCCAAGTAACAAATGACTCCGATTTTCCTTAAGACCTCTGTGCAAGAAAATCACTCTCTTCAGGAGGCTGTAGGCCCTTTGTTAGCCAGGAACCACAAGCCTTGGGTCTGAAAGTATGACTTTCCAGGATCAGTAAAGACACATTCATTCTGAAAGAGGCTATCCATGTCCATAACCCAGACAGACTCCAGGCCTTAAGCGTAAATTCTTCCTATGAGTGAAGTCAAGATGAACAAGGTGGAGTTTATCTCTCACCACATCCTGAACCAGTTTGGGAAGACAAGGAACCCAGTTCTAATTTAACAGACTGAGATAACGTTTTATGAACATTCTTTTGCTGCTCCTTCTAATGAGAGATCTAAGAGGAGCCCCTCCCTGCTGAGGTCTGCTGAGGAGCCAGAGGCCAAAATGGAGGCTGATTAACAGGCATCCCAAGCAGTGACTCAAACTATGGGTAGTTTCAGAGGAAGCTCATTATGGTGACTCCACAGTTAGGACCTCAGCCCACGTGGCTAGTCATTCCTGTAGAAGGCTGGACCAAGCACTATATAAAAATCCTTACCTGGCTGGACTTTGCAATTCTTTGGTGAGTCTCATCCAAGATCAGGTAAGGGCACCTGTGCCCTCTCTTTCTAGCTGCTCTGTCTCTGGGAGTCTGCTGTTCTCTTCCTCCACTGGTCTGTACTTTCTACTGATTTAGAAGTGGTTTTCAATTTCTTGGGCCTCTCAAACCATCCTGTTTCTTGAATCTGGTTTTTAAAAAGATTAGTCAAATAAAAAAGGAGACAAAGGCCTGTGATAAGACTGGGATTTGTGGTAGAACTGGGCTATGGATACCCAGGCAAGAGCTATAACAATATACCTAGGAGACAAGTGTGAAAAGGAGCTGAAGGAGAGATAGAAAAGAGAAAGGGATAGCAGAGAAATGAGTTCTTAAGGTTAGCAATTATTCATTCCCCATTTCTTTCTATCAACCTTCATCCCTCGGTCCCCAGCCTGGAACTTGTAATGCAGATCAATTTAAATCTTGTGTTCGTTTCAGGTTCTGCAAATCGCCCTAAGATGTCCTTTAATGAGCAGCAGAGCAAGCAGCCATGTGTGCCTCCTCCATGTCTTCAAAAGACCCAAGAGCAGTGCCAGGCAAAGGCTGAGGAGGTGTGCCTCCCCCCATGCCCCAACCCAAGCCAAGAGAAGTGTCCGGTGCAAGCTCAGGAGCCATGTCTTCCCCAGTGCCAGGAGTTAAACCTAGAAAGCTGCCCACAGCAATGTCAAGATCCATGCCAAGACCAATGCCCGTCTCAGTGTGTGGAGCCCTGCCAGGAGCTATCTCAGACAAAATGTGTTGAGGTTTGCCCACAGAAGGTCCAGGAGAAGTGCTTACCCCCTGGCAAGGGAAAGTAACTGCTTCAGAATACCATCTAGGGTTAAGAAGATGGCCAACAGATGAAAGCCCAACCCCAGCCTATGCTATGGTGACCTTCTCCTGCGGGTACCTCTGTATGCACCTGTCCTTGCCTCCTGGCTTTCTCAGTATTCCAGGACTTGGTCCATGTCTCTAAAGACATATCTCTCTGCATTTCATCAATCTCTGTGAATAAATATTTTTTCAGCAGTTTAGAGAGAGGCTTAACTAAGGAAATAGTGTGCTTGTTGGGGAGACCCCAGAAGCCTAGCGCAGCTCTGTTGGGACAAAAATTCACCCAGCCCTGAGTGTGTGACAGCCGGAGACGCCTGCATTCGTTTTTCAGAGTATCAGCCTCTCACTGGAGCCTCAAAACAAACTGCACTTGCTGAAATTTGTACTTGATCACCACCATCCAGGGTGTGGAGAAGAGGTTGGTGGTAGTTCAAAGTCAAAAATTGAGTAGTTTTTTTCTGCATTCTAAAAGGGGATAACAAATAACTGAATGTTGGACTAATGGTTGTGCTTTAAAAAATGAAACAAATGTATTTAAATGATTTTTATCTTTTAATATGAAAGACGAGATGGGATGTTTGGGGTCCTGGTTAATCTTTGCGTCTTGTGGCTGGTCGGCTCTGGGCCCTTCATTTCCACCATGTACATGCTTTACGAATATGATGTGCGTCCGTGTGATGTGGGCTGGTCTGCTCTCCACCTGCTCTGCCTTCTTCTCCCTGGTGAAGGTAAAATATGGAATAAAGTGATTCTAAGCTGACATCTGACTTGTGTGTTCTTTGCTTTTTCCTCCCTACTGCCAACCACCCAAACACCTGCTGTCCTTGTGATGATATGCCCTCCTTATTTTTTTTTTTTTAAGATCTGGAGTAGGAATGAAAAGTAGACCTCAGAGCAATGCTGGAAGAGGCCTTTTTAAAGGACACCTGGACTAGCCCTCTCCCACCTACAGCCTCTCCCAGACTGCCCTATACACAGACTCTACACCTGAGAAAAGCCAGCAGGGCCTGGGGCAGCTCACACTCAACAGTCCAGGTCCAGGACTCTTTCCAACATGGCATGTTTCTCTGATCTTCACTTCCCAGAACAAAAAGACAAAGGGGAATTGTATAGAAGAAGAGTTCCCCAGTCAATCTGGGACTCATCCACACATAGTATCCCTACCAGAAGTAAAGAGTAAGCCTACCTCTGAGAAGAATGTAGACTGGAGACAAAAATTGGCCTCCTGCCATCTGACAAGATTTCATGAAAGCCAAGCAGCCTGGTTCCCCTCCCTTCATCCTGCAACCCCTCCACTGCCGAAGAAACACAGTCCTGGGCAAGACTTACAAGAAAGAGCCAATAGTGGCCTCCTCAGCTGTGCCCTGGGCCCAAAGGCTTGTCAAGGTTCAGCCTCCTGAGGAGTAAAAGGCTCCCATTCTTTCCCCTGGGTCCCCCTTCCTACTCAGCTCACATGGCTACGCCCCATGGGAGGGTTAATTGGCTAACCTGAGCACCATCCAACACTGGGATTGTCACAGCCTTTCAATCTTAGAGGTTTTATAAGGTGAGAGAGAGAGAACCAAGGAATGACTTGGAGGAAGAGCTCAACACGAAGCCCTCAGGCACTCACTGAGTCGGCAGATAGCAGGGGCCAGTCTCTGAACCCTGTACATGTTCTAAGGGGATACTGAAAACAGCCTCCAGAGGTTGATTTGTTGCCCCTTTGTTAAGGAACTGGTCTGGCCTCACAAAGCCAGTCGGTGGTGAGTCAGGATTCTAACTGGAGTCCCTCTGGACTCCCACACAGAGCTCTAGCTTGTGTGAGGAAGTGCCCCTGGCACACAGAAGAGATTTCCAGAAGCTGTTTTCTTCTCGTTCATTCATTCACCACATCAAAAGTGCTCACCTACCAAGTGTCAGGAGCCATGCCAGGTGCGGGAGAGATAGTGGTGAAGCCAGCAGGCAGGGTCCCTGGCTCAGAGATAGAGTTTCCTCCCACAGGCCACACCACACCTGTTCTAAACCTCCTGCACATCTCAATTCCTGAACATCTCCAAGGAATGACAATTTTCTCGCCTCCCTGCCTGGTTGGGATGTTTTCTCTTCCATTTTCCCACTTTGGAATGAACCAGCTGCACCCGAGACCCCAGTCTGCAAAGGAGCCCCAGAGAACCTTCCTAGCAGTGCAGCTTCTGGCGGGACTGAGGCAGGTTCAGACAGGTCTCCTAGCTCAGACCCAAGAAACATCTTTGTTCTCCAGCACTAAAGGTGTGCACAGACTGGAGTAAGGTCAGATGCTCAAATGCTAAGAGGAAGCAGGGGCTGGCAAGCGGGGAGAGTCCACCATATCATAGAAAGGACAGCCGCAGCTGAAGGGGAGACCTCAGCAGATGGGAACGGGACAGAGCTGTGGATCACAGAGAGGAGAGCAGACGTCAAGGAGTCAGCAGATCTTCTGTCCTGGGAACCGCCATACCGTCCTGTGCTCACACAGCTGATACAACCCCTGTCTGCATTGCTGCAGCTGGGACTGGGCCATGGGGACAGCTAGGACCAGATGCACAGCAGCCAGACTCCCCCAGCTGTGTGTATCTGTGCTGAAGCCTTTCAGAAAGAGGGGGAAAGCATTGCCAAAGAGAATACTGGACTTTAGAAGTTTTAGTGGACAACTGTTAAAGAAAAAGATAAAACCAAAGGCCATTTTTTAATATATCCCTAGACCAAATACCCATAGCCACATAACCCAAACTTAAAACTATACTGATTACCCCAAAAGGTTGGTTCTGACCATAAGTGAAATAAGCTTCCCTCAGTTCAGTATGACCTCATAGCTTTCTAGCCAATCAGCTACCAGCTAGTAAGCTTATGTAGCAGTGATACCCAAAAGGAATGTAGGCTTCTAGCAGCCAGTCGTAACAGAGATCAATGCACTACTTGCTATGCTTTATTAAACTAGGTTATGACCCTCACTTACTGAGCTTCCTCCCACTTTCAGCTTGAAGTCTCAGTTTTGTGAACTGTTTTTTTATATGCACAGTAAACGTTTAAATTTTCTGTAACTTGATTCGATTTCAATTTTGACAAGTTAACTCAGTACGTGACAACAGTGGAGCTCTGGATTTCAAGTGCCAAGAGGAAAAGATGCAAACTTACAGGAATTCAAAGGATGGTGGTGAATTCACCTATTCGTTCAGTGGATATTTACAGAGAACCCCCTTTGCATAAGGCGCTGTGCCAGGATCAGAGAGGGAGGGAGTCTGTGATAAAGCTGTGGCCTGAAGACTTTCTCTTTTTCTTTTTTTTTTTTTAAGATTTTATTTATTCACTTTAGAGAGGAGAGAGAAAGGGGATGGGGAGGAGCAGAAAGCATCAACTTCCATATGTGTCTTGACCAGGCAAGCCCAGGGTTTCAAACCGGCGACCTCCGAATTCCATGACAATGTTTTATCCCCTGGCCACCACAGGTCAGGCAAGACTTTCATATTAGAAACTGTTGAAATCTGTTTAGTCCAGAGAAGAAAATACCCAAGGTAACAGGACAGCTATCTTCAAATATTTAAAGTGCTTTTGTGAAAGATTCCATTTCTGTGAGGATCCAAAGGACAAACTTGGGACCAAGGGACAGAACTTAGGAACTTTGTGCTCAGTTTAGAAACTTTCTTAGGATAAGATCTTTTTACTGCTGATGGGATCTGCCTTTGGACATGTCATGTTCCCATGACCTGGAGGTATGCAACTAGGGGGAAAAAACCAGTGTGAGCCCTAAGCTCCCTTCCACTCTCTCTAGCACTGAGTCTCAGATCACTCCTCTAACTCTCCTGGGCAGAATTGAGACTCAGCTGCAGAGTAGCCTAATGGGACAGAGAAATTTAGAAGACCTGACTTTGAAGTCAGGAGATAGAGGAAATTACTCTGACCTCTAGAACATTCCTGAGAGGTCCTTTGGGGGCTCAAACTCTTGGGAACCAGCAGAGTATAAACCACAGCTTGAGGCAAAAGGAAAGGAGGAAGACAGGAAAGTCATGAGAAGTGGCTTCCTAAATTTGAAAGTACTAGTATGGTTTTCAGGCCTGAACACTTCAGTTCTGAGTAGTATCTTACAGGAATTCCTCACGTCTTCCAAATCCAACCTTCCCATCCAGGGATTAGTATACCTTTCTCCCCGTTTTTCCTTGAGTCTTTGCCTTCTGGACCTTCTTTCTCTCCTGGGTTAGAGTGGTTTGTCTGTTCTGTGTGCATGGACACCTGAAAACTTATCACAGGGTCCTTCCCACCAGCACCTTCCTCTCTCCAATCCAGGATTCTCCCCTTGCTTGTGTCTGCCAACCCATGGGTTTCAAACTCACCTCCTTTAAGAAGCCCATTTCCTAAGTGTACAGGAAGACGCCTGCACACTTCCATTCAGGCTCCATGATGCTGCACGGGACCCCTTTGCAGTTGCCTTGTATGTAAATGAACTGCATCGTCTGTCAGCATGACAGCTCCAGATGACAACCCTAGGGTTCTTTGCCTGTCTTTACAGAGACAACTGCACTGAAACTTAGACACTTTCAGAATAGGCCAACCGGCATGCCCTCTAAGGCAAAGACAAAAAAAGCCTCTTTCATGGATGGGGTGACCAACCATCCTGGTTTGCCTGGAACTAAGGCAGTTTCCAGGATGAAGGACTTTTGATGCTAATATTGGGATAGTCCCAGGCAAACCAAAGCACGTTGGTCATCCTAAGTGGGTACCTGCATGTATGAACACGATGCTTGGTGCTCTGGGACCACAGAGGTAAAGCAGATAAGATTCTCATTCTGGAGAAATTTGTAGTTCTTGGCTGGAAAGGAGAAAAGTTTCTAAAAAACTATAAGCCCAGAAGGCTTCGTGCCCACTGCCTGCTCCCCTCCATAGCCACATTCTCTGTGTATGTAAATGTGTGTGTGAGTGTGTGAGTGTGTGTGTGTGTGTGTGTGTGTGTGTGTGTGTGTGTGTGTGTTAGGTAGGGTACAGCGGATCAACAGGCAAATGCCCAGGCTAGCCCTGTATCAGCATGAACTGCAGGTCATGGCCCAAAGAGTATAGTGGGGGATATTCGCATGTCCTCCCACTTTACTTCCACTACCATAATTAGCCTCAAAACACCTAGGCAACAGACCCAGATTCACCCACTCCTGCTCTTTCTTCTCTCCCCCAGACACCTGCCTCCCATATGGAGTAGATTGGAAGAAGAGATGGGCAGACGGCAGGGTTATAGAACTTAAAACTCCCAATCTCCCTGCTCCCCAGCTAGTCTCCAAACCAACCTGCCATCCTTTAAAAGCCCTAGGAAGCCTTTTTCTCATCCCAACAGCACCATCTACTGGCCATAGAGGTACTGGGCCTTCCATGTGTCACGTCCAGCCTGGCCTGCATCAGAGCTGGCTCCATTCGCTGGGACCCCACCAAAACCAGGTGCTGGCACAGAGAATGGGAAGGAGGCTAAACTTCCAAGACAGAGTTAAATAACATATTGGGGTGGGGAGGGCATGCATGGTGGTTCAGGACACGTGTTCAGGTATCAAACTGCCAGGATTCAAATCTAAACTCCACCACTTCTAGTCTTTCTTTTTAAAAATTTACTTAGAATCTTATATATTCCAAGCACTGCATCAGGCACTGGAAATACAGTGGTGAACTAAGTACATAGACTGCCTGCCTTCCAGAGCTTACAAGTACAGGGAAGACAGACAAATGCAATTAAGCAAATGCAAAAATGAGAACATATAGAGAATAAAACAGGATGATGAAGAAGTGTCTGGCAAAGAGGAGTGCTCTTTAGTCAGGTAGTCTGGAAAAGCCAATCTGAGCAGGTGACAGCTGAGGGGAAACATCAGTGATCGGAAGGAGCCAGCCATACAGAGATCGGGAAAATGTGGGTCTAGAGCAAGAAGCCCTGAGAAAGAACTCTGCAGATCAGGAGCCTCTGGAGTCCGACAAGTACAATTGAAGGTGGACACGGGCCAGCTTTTAGTCCAGCCAAATAAAGTGAGCAGAATAATGAGGCCTTCTGTTCATCAGTGAGTTCTGATATAGGAAAGCAGATTTCTGCTCTTATTAGGAACAAAATGCACAGCAATAAAATGAGCTCATTCAGTAGTGAGCTCACCATCACTGAAAGTATGCAAAAGGAGGCCAAATGACTAGCCAAGATTATAGGAAATTTGGACTAGATTTTTTTTTTAATAGTTTAAGTCCCACCAACTCTTGTCCTTGAATTACTTAAGGGTTGCTCTGAATATAGTGAAAAAGAGCTTTTGTCAAGCAGTCGCTGAAGGGACATCTGCCCCAGAGCACCGGGACCAGAAACATACCACATGAGGGCAGATAACTGGGTGTTGGATACAGAACAAGAAGCTTCATTTTGAACCCAGGGCAGACCCTGGCAAAGAAGAGAAGTGAAGTTCTCATCTTTCCTCTACCTAGGGTGTACAGGAAGGTCTAAAACTTGGAGAAAGCCTACGTAATTACTTAAATATTTATTATAGTTGCTTGCTTGCTGGAACTCAAACTGTGCTTGTCTGAGATGTTTTAAGAGGGCCAGAAAGTAAAGTTTACAGAAACTGCCTGAAACCACCTCAGAGTGGCTGAAGCTGCCTGACGAACCTCCAGTCACATCAGTGGGAACATTTCTCATTAAACCCTTATTATAATACTGAAACATCTGTCCAAGGTGGAGTTTATCTCCCTTTTTCTATACATGCAATTTACATACAGCCATGTTGTGTACTGCATGTGCTCACCCCTGAACGTACGTCAACAGTGCTATGATGTCAGCATCTAGCCTTGTACTGCCCTGTAGTCCTTTCTGCTCTGGGAAGCACACAGCTCTGGGATTGTTCCCCGGTGTTAAGATGACCAATTGTCCTCCTTTAAGGAGGACAGTCCTTCTTTTGTACGTTCCATCCTCCCTCGAAAAGTGTCCTTCTACATGTCCTCCTTTTTGATATTGGAAGACCAATCTGTAAATGTCCGTATTCGATCGATGCAGAGTTGATCCGTTGTGTGAGATATGATGTATTTGTATCTAAATGAGTATTTTTTCTTACAGTTATTATTAAAAATTAATAAGCATGTAAGCATAATTACAATATAAAATTTACACATGTTTTTATCATGCATTTATCATATTATAGTGTATTATTGTTGCAATGAATAAAATGTTTCTTTTATTTACGATATTGCTTTCCTCCATTTGTTTTTGTCCTCCTTTTCATTGTAAGAAAGTTGGTCACCTTACCAGTATGAAGCTTGCTTGCTGGCTTGCTACAAAGTTTCTACTAACCAAATCAATTTGAAGTGGTGTTTTGGCTGAATCTTGCTGTAGTTCCATAGGGGTTTAATCTCTACTCCCTTTCCTGTCACATAATCAGAAGACCGGGAATTCCTCTCTTGCAGTGCTCTGAATAAAATGTAGTCCAAGCTATTAGAGAAAATATTGTACTCTTCCTGAGACAGGTCAGTTAGTCAGGACAAGTAGAATAGTGCAAAAGATAGATGGTTAAACAACCAAGCAGTTTACAGCCATCTAGTAAATAACAAAATCCTGTCTTCCCTAACCAAGAACACTTACGGGTAAATGGTTTACACTTCTCCTTCCCAACCAGAGTATAAATAGCTTAAATCACCCTACTGGGGGAGATAGATAACAAAAATCCAATCAGTGCCATTTGTGCCACCCACACCTGACAGAGAAAGTCAGGGGAATAAACTCATTCTAGCACATCAACATAAAGCTCATGCATATTCTAGCAGGATCCTCCCCTAAGACCACCCCTAAAATCCCAGCCTATAAAACCCTCAAGACAAAGGACCCAGGGCAGAACTACCTCTTGGGAGCATGCTAGCACCTTTCCTGTCCTCCATTTCTCCTCCCAGGTTCATTGTCTTTGCCTTTCTTGTTCCTAAGCTCCAAGGCCCCCCACCTTTTTCTTTTTTTCTATCTCTGTATCTTGTTTCCTGAGTTCATGCAGCCAGCTGGCTCACTTCTACTACTTCTGTAACTTTTTAAATAAACTTTCTCTTATAATTTGAGTTCCAAACTCTGAATTTTTTCCTTTCCAAACTCATGAACGAAGGTCCAACTCCTCCAGTAGCAACTGATGCCTTTTTGCCACTAAAATCACTGATAACATTTCCAAGTCTTGAAACCCTTTATGTTTCACTCCCTGATAATAAAAGGTATTTGCTCATGACTAATAAACATATGAAGAAAGAATTCTGCCTCATTATTTATTAGAGAAATACAAATGAAACCTCCGTGGAACACCACAACCCACTTACTGGAATGGCTAAAATTAAAAAGACAGAAAAATATATAGTGTTGATTAGGTTGTGGGAGTACAAATTGGTGCAATCACTTTAAAAAAAAACTCTTTGAACTATATGAAATTATCAAAACTGTTAAATATTGACATTTTTAACACAAAACACATAATATACAAAACTAGCAAAGGTCAAGATGGCAGTTGCACTTGAGTTTGAGGTAGGACAGTGGGTAACTGAAGGAGAGCTTGTGTGTCACTAGTAATAGCCTGGTTCTTGATTTGGAGGCTGCTTACCTTGGTGTGCTGATATTGTAAAAATTTGTTGAATTGTGTACTTCTGATATTTACACTATTCTGGATATAAACATAAACAAAAAGTTTAAAGTTTTTTTGAACTCATCATATAATACACCTATATTATTTATAAACAATATATATGCACTATTATCCTAATGTTACAGAACCCATGTTCAACCTGACCAGGTGGTGGCGCAGTGGATAGAGCATCAACCTAGGACACAGAGGACCCAGATTTGAAACCCCAAGGTCGCTTGCTTGAGCGTGGGCTCACCAGCTTGAGCACAGTGCGGCAGGTTTGACAGTGGGACAGTGGAATCATAGACATGACCCTGTGGTCACTGGCTTGAAGCCTGAGGTTGCTGGCTTGAGCAAGGGGTCACTTGCTCTGCTAGAGCTCTCTGGTCAAAGCACATATGAGAAAGTAATCAATGAACAACAAAGGTGCTACAACAAAGAATTGTTGCTTCTCATCTCTCTCTATTCCTGTCTGTCCCTGTCTGTCTGTCTGTCTCTGTCACAAAAAAAAAAAGAACCCAACTTTGTAACAAAAAAGCTAAAACTCAAATGTAAATCTAGTAGCCACAGCCACTATCACAGCCGCCTGGCCCATGCATTAGATTCGGACAGACGGTAATGAAACAATCAAGCCAAGAACTGGTGGGCCATTAGCTTTAATACTAGCTTGCACCCAGTGGGCAAGAAATACACACAGTGGGAAAACACCCTTTCCATTCAGGGCTCCCAAAACCACTGACTTATTCGAGTTTCCTAGAATCAAAGGTTTCTAGCTCACCAGCCTTATTCACCTCTGTTCCCCATCTCCTTCTCCATGCACAAACTCTACATAAATTGGCTTCTCCCACAGCACTCCACCATCTTGGCTACTTCTCTTCTCCTCTACGTGGCCTTTCTCTGCTCTCCTCTCTAATGCTAATCTCAGGAACTGAGAGATAGCAAGCTCCCAGTCTACCTCATTTTATAGTATAGAAATCAAAACCTTTAATCCAATCTACAAACAAGGAAGTTTCTGATACAAAGTCACTTATCTGAGGCATAAATGTGATTTCTCATAAGAGTGCACCACCCCACATCATGCAACAGTCAAGGGTGTGGGGAAAAGCTTAGTCTTAAAACTAAGCATTATGCTACAATGACCCTGCCCACTTACAGCCTGTTCCCCACACCCAATGCAAACTATAAGTGAGCAAACATATATATCATATTTACAAACTTATTTGACCAACATCAAAACATCAGAGTTTGGAGTAAACAAATGTTTATTGATCAAGAAAGTGCCCATGGAGAAGATGGAAGACCTAGTGGTGCCTCAAATCCATCTTGCTCACTGGACAAGGTGAAGGGTTTTTAAGGGGTTGGGGGAACAGGTATGTGGAGGTGCTGGTGGGCAATCGTTAACTGGAGGACCTTGGAACTTGACCATTTATGGTAAAGGGGCGTCAATGTAAGAAACATCCAAATATGTAAGAATTTTATGAGTTTATTTGACCCAAACTGACAATTGCTGGGAAGCAAAATATCAGTGGATTGAGAAAATGCTCCAAAGAATGGCAGTTTTATACATTACAATCAAAGGAGAAAGTGTAAGAAGGTTACATAAATCCATTGGTAGTAGATTAAGGAAGGGGGAGAAAGTAAAGTGGGGAAATTTCTGAAATTGGATAAAAAGTCAAAAGGATAGACACATACTTCTACATCAGTGGGTATAGGATAGTTAACTGTTATAAAGTATGTTACTTTAATAAACTGGTTACATAAAGACACCAAGGCAGGATACAGAAGAAATTTTAGGAGGAGATTTATCAATAAGCTGGCTACATGTGACTTACATGTGGTATAGCTAACCCAAATCGTGCAGCCTTAATTATAGTCTTGAGGTTGGTTATAAAGACATGATCACATCTTGGTTGGGAGAAAAGGAGGAGGAGAATGATACAAAAGTCATTTATTGATAAGCTTACAACATTTATCTATAGGATCTATAAAAAGGAAAAACATTCCTACGACTACAAGATAACACAGTAGTGATAAATGTTTACAGTTATCCTTGTTGCCACAACAGTGAACAGTTTTAGCTTAGAACAGTGGTTCTTAACCTGGGTTCTATCGAACCCTAGGGGTTCGATGAGTCGGTCTCAGGGGTTCAGAGAAGCCTCTGCCACCGAGGCCAGAATAAAGTAATACCATAATTTGTTGTGAGTTCATGCACTTTGTTGGTTTTGTTTTTTGAGCAAGGTGATGTTCATGCACGGCTCATTTTGTGCACCAGTAAAAAAAACATATACCACCTGACCTGTGGTGGTGCAGTGGATAAAGCATCCACCTGGGAACACTGAGGTCGCCAGTTCAAAACCCTGCACTGGTCTGGTCAAGGCACATATGGGAGTTGATGCTTCCAGCTCCTCCCCCCTTTCTCTCTCTCTCTCTCTCTCTCACTCTGTGTCTCCTCTTTAAAATGAATAAAATAAAAATTAAAAAAACAAATTTAAAAAATAAAGAAAAACATATACCTATGTCTTGAATTTGGAAAAAATATATTTTATTTATCACTAAAGAAGGGTTCGGTGAATGCGCATATGAAACTGGTGGGTTCGGTACCTCAAGAAAGGTTAAGAACCACTGGCTTTGGATAAGGAGAGAAGTTAACTGAAATTACCTTTGCTTAAAGTGTTGGGGCTAGCTTTAGTTTATAAGTTTTATACATATGTTGATCAAATAAGTTTGTCAATATGATATATGTTTGCTTGCTTATAGTTTGCATTGGGTGTGGGAGACAGGCTGTAAGTAGGCAGGGTCGTTATAGCCTAAGGCAGTGATGGGCGATCTTTTGAGCTCCCTGTGTCAAAATTCGCCAAAAAACCAAGCATAACTCAGGTGGTGTGAGAAAAATGGCCTAACCGGAAGTCCCAGAACTAGACGATCTGTGCTGGAGTTCTGTTGCTTTGGCCTACAGACCTCCGGCACAGAGTGTCTACACTACAGCAAATGTTTATCCTCAGGTACTGCACCTGGCTGGGCAGAAGCCGAGGATGAAACGTCCTTCTCGGCATGCGGCCCCATACTTCTCTGGCATGCGCCCGCATGTGGCCACGTGTCATCAAAAATGGCTACGCGTGTCTCACGCGTGTCATAGGTTTGCCATCATGAGCCTAAGGCTTAGTTTTAAGACTAAGCTTTTCCCACCCTAAATGACTTTGTATCAGAGACTTCCTAGTTTGTATATTGGATTAAAGGTTTTGATTTCTACACTATAAAATGAGGCAGAGGAGCCCATGTTGTAAAAGAACAGAGAAAGTCTATGTAGGAGAGAGGAGAAGCAGCCAAGATGGTGGAGTGCTGAAGGAGAAGCCAGTTTGTGCAGAGTTTATGCAGAGAGGAGATGGGGAACAGAGGAGAATAAGGCTGGTGAGCTAGAAACCTTTGATTCTAAGAAACTTGGATAAGTCAGTGGCTTTGGGAGCCCTGAATGGAAAGGGAAGTTTTTTCTCACTGTGTGTATTTCTTGCCTGCCGGGTATAAGCTAGGAATAAAGCTAATGGCCCACCAGTTCTTGGCTCGTTGTTTCACTACCGTCTACCCAAATCAAATGCGAACCTGCATGGGCCAGGCAGCTGTGATGGTGGCCATGGCTACTGGCCTTACAACATATAAAGAATTTCAAAAGGGGTGATTTAAGGCCAGTAGTCGCGGAACTATGAGGGTTCCAATCCATGATGTTTCTATGGAAATATTAAGTAAAACCCAAGCAGTTTCCCCTCTGCAATTTTTCTAATGCACCTATTCACTTAGCTGATTAACAATTGCAGTTTGACAGGGTAGTAAATTAGGTAGAGGTTCAGGATTATGTCTCCAGAGTTCTTTTTTCTACCTATTACGTTGAGAATTCTTCTGTTAAGCCAATCAATAGTAATATTTGTCACTCTGGGTTTGGTGACCTAGTATTGAACAATGAACAATTACTGACTTATTACATTAATAATTATTACATATCCCCTAATATTTAAACCAAGATTTCAACATCACAGGGCTATGAAATAGCAAATAAAAAGGAGAATTAACAAAAGACTCTTGAAATAACATATACAGTTCTAACATAGAAAATATTTTTTTTCTACAACAGGTCCTTGGTACAAAACAGAAGTCTTTGTATTTGACAGACTATACAATTCTATATGCCTTATCTATATGCCCTACAAATTTAGTACAATTTACAATAAGAGGATTATAAACTACTATCCCCAATGAACCACTGGTTTACAGAGAAATGGTCAAAATGCAGTCACTATTTCATGGCTACCCAGCTGGCAAAGAGATGCTAACCCTCTTTTTTTTTTTTTTTTTTTTTTTTTTTTTTTTTTTTTTTTGACTACAGTGCTTTACATCATTAAGTCAATATAAGGCTATTTTTCTAACAGTGGGGTATTCTAGTTTACATAAGGTCCTCAATTTCCTCAGGGACATAGTAACCCTATAATTCCCTGAGGACCCTTTCTTACAACTTTTGACTATTATGGCTAAAGGGGTGGGTTTAGAAGGGGCAGTATTCCCTAAATCTCCTCGGGTCTGGCTTCAGGTAGGAGGCGGGGATTCCATGGAACCAAAGCAGAGTAGTGCGGGGTAGGGTGGGGGTGGGGGTTGGGGGGGGTTGTAGCAAGGCGGTGGTAGCCTGCCTCTAGCTTACTGCGCAGTTATCTTTTCCCTTAATCACTTGGCTCAGCCCTTGAGCCAAGAAAGAGGTTTCTTTGTTATATAATATAAGGGAATCTGTCCACGTGCCTGGGATTCCCCGTGCCCAAGGGGGAGGGGCAGGTGCCTGGAGCTGTGAGGGGAGACTGCCGCTCCTGTTTTGTTTTGTTTTTTTTCCTTTTCTCTATGGCTTCTCTTCTCGAGCAGCCAACTGCAGCCTGGCTACCTTTTCTTTCCCTACCTCCGCTGCCTCAACTGCCGCACTCGGTCACCTCCTGGCCACGCCGCCTGCTTGTGGATAGGTGCCTGGTGATAGTGTGCTAGACTGTCTGTGCTTTCTCTGGGTCTAGTATAGTAATTCTTGATTTGGCCATTCTGCTCTAAAGTTGGCCATTTTAATTTACAAAGAGTTTTCAATGTATCTTTAGACAATTTTAAAGTTAGATTTTCCATACCACCCTGATCTCGTCTGCTCTCCAAATGGAGGCATGGGAGGCAGTCTTTGAGCCACTTTGATTGCTCTGTGAGAACATCAATCTAAATCTGTATATACAGAATTTGGTCGGGGTGTCCAGGATGCCTGAAGATAACAGATTGAACCTGTGTGCGCTGCCCACATGAAAGCCCGTCATCCAGGTGATATTATTTGCCCTTATGCTTGAGATGGCTGTGGGGGAAAAGCTGTAATGTAGGCTGGCCAGGTCATTATAGCCTAAGGCTTAGTTTAAGAGTAAACTCTTCCCCACACCCTTGACTGATTGGATGATGTAGGGTGGTGCACTCTCTTGAGGAATCCCATTATGCCTCAGATGGGTGGCTTTGTATCAGAGACTTTCTTGAATGTATAATTGGATTAAAGGTTTGGATTATCTATGCTATAAAGTGGGCGGACCGGTAGCTTGATCTCTCTCTCTGTTCCTGGGTTCCTGAGATTAGTATTAGAGAGGAGAGCAGAGTAAGGCCACGTGAAGGCCAGGAGAAGCGGCCGAGATGGCAGAGTGCTGAGGAAGAAGCCAGTTTGTTAAGAGTTTGTGCAGGAGGAGATGGGAAACAGAGGTGATTAAGTCTGGTGAGCTGGAAAGCTTTGATGCTAGGAAACTCGGATAAGTCAGTAGCTTTGTGAGCACTGAATGTGTGGGTTTTGGAGCCCAGTGTGTGTTTTTGCTTGCCCGCCGGGTGCAAGCTAGAATTAAAGCTGATGGCTCACCAGTTCTTGGCTCCTGTGTTTCATTACCGACTGTTCGAATCTAATGCGAACCTGCATGGGTCGGGTGGCTGCTCTGATGGCGGCCTCGACTACTGGCTTTACAACCTGATAAGCAAGAGAGATATTAGTAGGTCCCTCGGAAGGCCAGTTCTCTGAGGGGAGCGCTGGCCACTCTAACTCGCACAGAGTGCACAGTCTTCCAGAGCTAACAGTTGCTCCATGTTCCGCAGCTTGTTCCTTGAAGTCCTGGAAATTATTCAAAAAGCATTCAAGCGTGTACACTTAGCACAAGAAGCAGACTGACCCATATTGATGAATTTGACAAGGTCTAGACTGAGAAAGACAACTAGACAAACACTCCAGAGAATGCACAACCAGACAAAAAACCAAACTAGACAGAAACCAAACCTGAAACTTGACTGGCCAACTAAACCTGACTGGCCGCTGTCATGTGCCAGGATCGGGTAGCGGAGGTTATGCTGCATCCAGCCCTGCCTCTGACACCCCTGGTGGTGCCCCAACCTGTCCCCCAACCCTGTTGTTTATTGGTAAGATCCTGAGCAGCCGAGTGCCGCCTTGTGCCTGGGGCTGAGGAACGTCTCTCAGAGATCTCCCCCTTTGGCAGAGCACCTGAAGGCCCAAATAGGCTTCAACACCAGAAAAATCTGGTGCATCCCTGACAAGCCTCCAAATGTTGTGGTGCAACCTGCACTGAACGGAACCAGAGCCCAAATTGATTGAATTTGGAAAGCTTTGTTCACTGTCCAGTCTGTCCACTGTGCCAAGAAAGCAACGAACAGCCCTGAGCTCGAGGGAACAGGGATATTTAAAGGCAAAAAACACAAGGTTACAATTTTCCCAGCACATTTGTACAATATCTTGATAAAGTACACACTGATCTAACGATAATAAACTGCCTTCCTGTAATATCTGCAAGGCTGACACACAAGGAACGCTAGCAAGATTAGATTTGAGCTAAATGCTGAGACTTGCACCAGTTCCTCCCAAGCACGGAGCTAAAGTGGGTCAGGGATCTCCAGCATGGGCTAGCACACCAGCACGGTCTCCTGTTCTGATAGATTATGCCCTGCCCTGAGGGAATTACTCTGACATTCGAAAGGTATGTTATCGTAGATGCAAAAAGACAATAGACTGGTACGGTTAAGGTAAAAATTGACCCTTGTCAAGAAAGATACCAGCTTAAGATATGACCACCTACAAAGACTTGCTTATAGTTAGGAAGTTTAGTTTCTCTTTATGTGGTTACTTTAGATCTCCAAATTTGTAAATGTTAGGGTTAAATTAGCTCCTGTAAAACACATATTCCCCTCACACAAACATTCTGTAAGGTAACAGTTTATTTGCTTGCTATTCTCTCTCCTAAAAGCTGCTTGGCTTTCACTTTGAAATGTAGCAAAAAGTTTACCTTCACAGGAATGTCAGGGAAAGCTTACATGGGGGAGGGACCTGACCATTAAGGGAGTTTAAATCACAATAGTTGTTTGTGAAAACCTAGCCACAGATTCAGGCCCCCAGCTGTTCCTGAAAGACTGACTTCTTGGTTGTCTTCAGAATTAAACAAGGACAACAAGAGTCTGCTACATCAAAGAATCTGTGTCTCTACAGCAGAATTCCCCCCCCCCCTTAAATTAGTAACCAAGGCCACAAAACCCTGATACCTAATCTGAGTTTACCCAGATGCATGCACCCCATGCCAGCAAATGCTTGCAACAATCTCTATATCTACTGCTCCCTCCTGCAGCTTGGGGCCGACACCCTTTTGCTGCTGGTCTCAACCTGTTTGTATGGTTGCACCCAGCATTTTTATAACTTTTTTTAAAATTTATTTTTATTTATTCATTTTAGGAGACACAGAGTGAGAGAGAGAGAGAGAGAAAGAGAGAAAGGGGGGAGGAGCTGGAAGCATCAACTCCCATATATGCCTTGACCAGACCAGTGCAGGGTTTTGAACTGGCGACCTCAGTGTTCCCAGGTCGACGCTTTATCTACTGCGCCACCACAGGTCAGGCTCACCCAGGCATTTTTAAAATAAACTTTCCTTTTGGAACACATCAGCCTTGTGTGTTCCGTTTGTTCCATGGTTTCTGCCTTTTAGTAAGACCTACCATGCAGTCCTCTGAGCTTTTCAGTTTAGTATATGGCCCCTTTTACATCCACAAAGGCATGAAAACTAGATCTTTCTGGACAACAGACCCTTTACTTCTGAAAAGGTTCTGGTATTTAAGTTTCTGTTATGTTCCAATCCTTTGTTACCATTGGTGGGTGGGAGATTTTGATTCTGGGTGCAGTGGAAAGTCAAAGTATTAGGGTAGGTAGCTAGGTAGTTATTAATAAATGAGAGGGAGTGTAAGGCCAGTGGCCCAGGCCACTATCAGAGCCGCCTTCCTGTGCAGGTTCGCATTTGATTCGGACAGTCAGTAATGAAACAACGGAGCCAAGATCTGGTGAGCCATCAGCTTTAATTCTAGCTTGCACCCAGCAGGCAAGCAAAAACACACACTGGGCTCCAAAACCCACTCATTCAGTACTCACAAAGCTACTGACTTATCCGAGTTTCCTAGAATCAAAAGGTTTCTAGCTCACCAGTCTTATTCACCTCTGTTCCCCATCTCCTCCTACACAAACTCTGCTCAAACTGGCTTCTCCCTCAGCACTCTGCCATCTTGGCTGCTTCTCCTGACCTTCAAGTGGCCTTAATCTGCTCTCCTCTCTGATACTTCAGGAACCAAGAGAGCAAGCTCCTGGCCTGCCCCACTTTATAGTGTAGAAATCCAAACCCTTAATCCAATCTACAAACAAGAAAGTCTCTGATACAAAGTCACCCATCTGAGGCATAATGGGTTTCCTCAGGAGAGTGCACCAACCCACATCATCCAATCATCAAGGGTGTGGGGGAAAGCTTACTCTTAAAAGCAAGCCTTAGGCTATAACGACCCGGCCTGCTTACATTACAGCCTTTCCTCCACACCCATCCCAAGCATAAGGGCAAATAATATCACTTGGGTGACAGGCTTCCATGTGGGCAGTGCCATCTTTAACAAAGTGAGCATAATATATTTTATCTGCTCAACAGGGAGCAAATGTAATTAGATATTAAGCTTAATAAACTAGGAAGCTGAATCAGATATTAAGATCAGACATTAAGCCTCATTCACTAGAAAGCCACAGCATTCATAGGCTTCCCAGGGGCCATTGAATCCTCCATCCTTGGGACTTAATCCCTGAAGTGGACAGGAAAATCTCTCTCTGGGGAGCCACTGGCTCAGTACCTGGATTAAAAGGAGAGAAAGGGGAGAATTTCTCTTTTGAACACATGAGCAATAGAAACCAAGATGGCAAAAGAGGAGATCCTTCTACTATAAAGCATGCATAGTAGGAAGTAAAATGACAGCCATAAAAGGAAGGTTTCTAATCTGGGGAAAAGGCTGGATTGGTTAGGGCTCAGTACATCTCACAAAGCATTGGCAAAGAAATTGACTAGTTTGAAAGGGAACCTGGTCTTTCCCGAGCCAGAGGTAATATAATCAAAGCTTAACAAAGACCTTCCTTGGTAACACGCACTCACCGTGTTTGTCCCTACATTTTCCCTCTGTTTTGGACCAGACACGACTAATTATTGATTGGAGCCCAACTTAATTATAAATTTAATGTGCCTTTATTAGCCGGCCGGCAACTGCTAGCTGAGAATCGACACAGGGAAACAGCTAGCAGCCTTGAGCCTAGGGAGAGAGCAGTATTTAAGGGGATAAACCACAAAGTCATAGCTATTACAACAGGTACGCACAACATTCTTGACATTTCGGTAGAAAGCATTCTTTGTTCTAAAGTTGATTACTGTTCTTCCTGTAACTGCTGCAAGGCTATAGTGTAAAACTACATCCTGCTTCTGTAGACAAGATTTAAGTCAAGATATTTAACTAGTTGGGCTTGTAAAAGTTTTCTACTTTAAGTTACTGCCACAGGCAAGCTCTGTTCAACGCTTAACTTCCTTGTACAGACTATTAGGGACTTTCTACTCTAAGCTACCAAAAGCAAGTTTAAAGTTCCTCTTTATGTCCAACTCTCTATACACAATACTGAGGTGCCATGCACAACACTAGGCCTCTATCACACCTGCATAGCAGCAGTGTGGGTCCAGAAACTGCAGGCCCAAGCACAGGACTGGGTATTACAATGCAGCACTGGCAGAAGCACAGCTGGGATCAGAGACTAAGGTAGCTGTTGGGGAAACAGACTAAACTGGACTAAGCTTTGGCATGGACTGAACCAATTATGCAGAATTTCTGGACCCTGGTCCTTCTTCTGGGCTTAGTGATGACTTCTTCCACAGTGAGATGGAGCTAAACCACCTCGCTATGGATGAGTATAAAACAGACTACATGAACCTGGGGCAATCTGTTATTTCTAACCCAATAAATCTTACCACTACACCTCATCTTCCCATGCATGGGTCACCAAAAGACTTTTCTCATGATCCATGGAAGAGCCCTATTTTCACTAGCAAGAAAAGTTCTCTCCACTGAGCATGCTTCAGCTGCACAGCATGCAGTTTTGGTCTGTTGTCTCTAAAAAGCAACTTAATATCTTGTTAAAAACCATCTTGAGCTGGTTCTGCATTTACACTGACATATTAGTTATAAAAGAAACACAAAATGTAGATATTAGGTTTGTGTCCAGAGCCCCTTACCAAAAGCCTCAATTATCCCAGGTTGAACTTTAGGGTGACCCAGTACCAAGGCAGTTCCTGTAGCTCTCCTAAGCAATTCTGATTGATGTCTAACCTCCGCCTGACCCTCGACATTCTGTCAGTTACCCTCTCCCCTTCACTTGCTGAATATACTGTTGCTTGGCCATTAATCACTTCCACCTTCGATTGTTTAACCCTTCCGTTGTTCAACCACCACAGGTAACAGAAATTTTTCCCCTGAGGTGAGAAATACAGCCAAACTCAGTTCTATATGGGCTGAGGCTTTTCGTCCTCTCACTGCTGACACCACTAGGGTCTCAGCCCACCTGTTTGTTCAACAATGCATAAATAAATTTCTTTCTTTTCTTTATTTAGAAAATTGATTTTAACAGGGTGACATTGATCAGGCAAACATCACTTCATCATTTGAAAGGTCAATTATGTTGTATATTAAGGTGACCAACTTTTTCTTTTTTTTTTTTTTGCGGCAGAGACAGAGAAAGTCAGAGAGACGGACAGATAGGGACAGACAGACAGGAAGAAAGGGAGATGAGAAACATCAATTTTTCGTTGTGGTTCCTTAGTTGTTCATTGATTGATTTCTCATATGTGCCTTGACCAAGAGGCTACAGCAGACCAAGTAACCCCTTGCTCAAGTCAGTGACCTTGGGCTCAAGCTGGTGAGCCTTGCTCAAACCAGATGAGCCCTCACTCAAGCTGGCAACCTCAGGGAAGGTGACCAACTTTTTTACAATGAAAAGGAGGACAAAAATAAATCGAAGAAAACAATATTGTAAATAAAAGAAACATTTTATTCATTGCAACAATAATACACTATAATATGATAAATGCATAATAAAAACATTTTTAACATTTTATATTGTAATTATGCTTACATGCCTATTAATTTTTAACAATAATTGTAAGAGAAAAGTACTCATTTAGATTCAAATATGTCACATCACACGCAATAGATTGCATCTATCAAATATGGACATTTACAGATTAGTCTTCCAATATTAAAAAGGAGGACATGTAGGAGAACACTTTTTGAGGGAGGACAGAACTTACAAAAGAAGGACTGTCCTCCCTAAAGGAGGACGATCGGTCACCTTATGTATATTCACCACCTAAAGCCAAATCATTTTCCATTACCTTATATTTGTCCCTCTTTACAGTCTTCCCCCAACCCCACCTGTTCGGCAGATAAAATATAATATGCTCACTTTGTTAAAGATGGCGCTGCCCACATGGAAGCCCGTCACCCAGGTGATATTATTTGCCCTTATGCTTGAGACAGCTGTGGGGGAAAAGCAGTAATGTAGGCAGGCCAGGTCATAGCCTAAGGCTTAGTTTAAGAGTAAGCTCTTCTCCACACCCTTGACTGATTGGATGATGTAGGGTGGTGATGTAGGGAGGAATCCCATTATGCCTCAGATGGGTGGTTTTGTATCAGCGACTTTCTTGTATGTATAATTGGATTAAAGGTTTTGAGTCTATGCTATAAAGCGGGAGAGACCAGTAGCTTGATCTCTCTCTCTTGGTTCCTGAGTTCCTGAGGTTAGTATTAGAGAGGAGAGCAGAGTAAGGCCACGTGAAGGCCAGGAGAAGCAGTCAAGATGGCTGAATGCTGAGGGAGAAGCCAGTTTGTTAAGAGTTTGTGCAGGAGGAGATGGGAAACAGAGGTGAATAAGTCTGGTGAGCTAGAAAGCTTTGATGCTAGGAAACTCGGATAAGTCAGTAGCTTTGTGAGCACTGAATGTGTGGGTTTTGGAGCCCAGTGTGTGTTTTTGCTTGCCCGCCGGGTGCAAGCTAGAATTAAAGCTGATGGCTCACCAGTTTGTGGCTCCTGTGTTTCATTGCCATCTGTCCGAATCCAATGCGAACCTGCATGGGTCCGGCGGCTGTGATAGTGGCCGCGACTACTGGCTTTACACCACTTCACAGTCTCCTACATCTCCCTCTCCCTGGTAACCACTGCACACCTATCTATGTCCATGAGTCTCAGCTTTGTATCCCACCTATGTGTGAAATCATACAGTTTTTAACTTTTTCTGATTTACTTATTTCACTCAGTATAATAAATGGAATACTACTCAGCCATAAGAAATAATGATATAGGGTTATTTATGACAATATGGATGGATCTTGAGAATAAATTTCTTATAAAACCCATCAGGCCTTGTGCTTTCTCTCCTTTGGTGACCTAAAAGTAGACAGCTTTAAAAATTAGTAAAGATATAGAAAAGAATTCAAATATTTTTTTCCTGGTTCTAATGGATGTGCCATGCACCCAGCAGACAATCAGCTCCCTCTGGAAATTTTTTTAATAATGGAATCCAGAATTATTTAGTGTTGGCATGACATTGGGCCAATCCCCCAACCTCAGTTTTTGCATCTGTAAAGTTAAAATAATGATCAGCCATCCATACTTCTCCAAGATGGTTATTCTCAGGAGCAAATGAGATATTTGTGAAAGCACTTTGTAACTGATAAACTATGAGATAGTATTATTACTGTGATATTATGATTAAAAATAAGAAACATATATTTGGTCTTTGTCTTAATAACATAGAGCTCTTAAAGCTTTTGGAATTTCCTAGTGATGAAAGCCACAAAGGTGGCTTTTGTTATGTTAATTATGTACTTCTGGACCACACCTAAGTATGGGGCAGGTTAAGAGGGCAACCAGCCACATGATTAGAGCCTTGAAACTTTCCGTTCCACCCCACTGACCTCCAGGGAGGGAAGAAGGGCTAAAGGTTGAATCATTCACCAATGTTCAATGAGTTAATCAATCATGCCTATGTAATGAGACCTCCATAAAACAAACAAACAAACAAAACAAAAGAACAGGGTTCAGAAAGCTCCGTGGTTGAACACATGGAGATGGAGAGAGAATGCTGAGCTCAAAGAAGGCATGGAAGCTCTCTACCTTTTCCCCATACTTTACCCTATTCTATGCCTCTCTCCCATATGTATGATCCTGAGTTATATACCCTTTCAATATACAGTAACCCAGTACTTTAGTAAGTGAACTGTTTCTCTGTGTTCTGTGAGCTGCTGTAGCAAATTAACTGAGCTCAAGAAGGGGGTTATGGGAATTTATGATTTATAGTCAGTTGGTCAAAGGTATAGGTAACAACCTGAACTATTGACTGGCATCTGAAATATGTATGGGAGGGTAAGGATAATCTTGTGGGACTGAACCCTTACCTGTGCAATCTGATCCTATCTCCAGGTAGATCGAGTCAGAATTGAGTAGAGCTTTTAGGACACCCCGTTCCTGCCTAAGAATTGCTTGTTGTGCCTGACCTGTGATGGTGCAGTGGATAAGGTGTCGACCTGGAATGCTGAAGTCACTGGTTCGAGGCCTTGGGCTTGTCTAGTCAAGGAATATGTGGGAATTGATGCTTCCTGCTCCTCCCCCTTCTCTCTGTCTCCTCTCTCTAAAATCAATAAATAAAATTTAAAAATAAAAAAAATTGCTTGTTGTAAGTGTGGGGAACCCCTGCATGCGCATGTGTGCGTGCGCACACACACACACACACACAGACGCACACACACATTGGAATTGGGTCCTAAAAATCATACTTTAATTAAATTACCATAGAGTTACTATTAACATAGTTATATGTTAATGAAGGAGGTCAATCCTACAATAAATAGCTTGAAATTTCATTAGAAGTAGCTCAAGATTTCAGGGAGAGCATTCCCTATTGCAAGAATTGCAAAACTACCTGTCAAGAATGTTGCAGAATCATTCCTGCACCGGGTGGAGTAGAGGTAATAATAATTAATAACAATAATGGCAAATAGTATGTGGTATATATTTTCTAAACACTTAATATACAGGAACTATTATAATTCTCTTAACAACCAAAAGAAGTAGGTCATCTTATTATTATTGTTTTATAGACAAGAAAATAAGGCAGTGGTAGAATTCAAATAATTTAACAACCGGTTCTATGCCCTAGTGACTGTTTTAAGTAAAGATATAATGAAAAGTAGTTTATTATTTCATGTATTTAATACTTAAATAAGAATAATAAAAGAGGTACATAAAACCAGATTATGTTATAAGAAAGAGTTTTGGTTTTTTGTTTTTTATTTTTTATTTTTTTTAAGAAAGAGTTTTAAAATATTAATAAAAAATATTAAATAATACCTGACAAAAAACAGTAAGACTGCTATTGAAGATATTTCTGGCCCTGGCCGGTTGGCTCAGTGGTAGAACATTGGCCCAGCATGTGGATATCAAGGATTTGATTCCTGGTCAGGGCACACAGGAGAAGCATTCATCTGCTTCTTGACCCCTCCCCTTCTCACTTTTCTTTCTATCTCTCTCCCTCCCCCTCCTGCAGCCACAGTTTGATTGGAGCAAGTTGACCCCCAGGCGCTGAGAATGGTTCCATGGCCTCTGCCTCAGGAGCTAGGAAGAGCTCAGTTGCTGAGCAACGGAGCAACCCCCTGATGGGCAAAGCATCACCCCCTACTAGGCCTGCTGGGTGGATCCTGATTGGGGTGCATGCAGGAGTCCTGTCTCTGCCTCCCCTCCTCTCACTGAATAAAAAAGATATTTCCATATTGCTTCTAGATTGGCGTCCTCACTTGCAATTTTTTTTTCACCTATGGATGGAATAAACATTACTGTGGGTGCTTAGAATATACTGTTGCACAAATAAACGTTAAAAAAGAGTAAAGGATGTAAATTTGTAATTTCCACATTGGGCAGTTGCCCAGGTGCTCACCTTAAAGAGAACCCTGATTATAAGTGTCATTTTAACAACCAATTCGCTGAACTCAACAAAAAATTAAATATTGGTTCTGCCAAACCAGTGTGAACTGGCTGAACCCAACCCTGAACTAAGGCTCGAAGAAGTTAAGTAACATTCTAAGGGTCTCACAGATATTTGAAAAAGCTGAGCTTCAAATTGGGTATCTGGCTCCAGAGTCTGTATTCTACTTAAAATAGATGTTCTCCATACTACCTCCAAAGCTGATGTTAACATTTATAATTTCTTTCCATTCAGTAGAGCTCAGTCAGATATTGAAATAACTTCTTTCATTAGCCTATCATTCAACAAATATTTTTGACTACTAATTACAGGTGAGACTCTATCCTCTTTATTGGTTATGCCAGACACTGGTGAGTACCAGATCCCTAACAATAAGATTATCTTGGCATGGGGACATCAGACTAGGGTAAATATGTATACACACATGTGTATATTTGTGTACTATGAATAAACATGCACCTCTCTGATCATGTATCCCATCAAACCTCAAACAACATGTATATAATGTTAGTGTTTTATTCAAAGTGCAATGGTAAGACCCTGAAAGGTTTTAAGCATAAGAGAAACACGTGATTTGATTCAAGGTTTCATAAGATGATCCCATGTGCAATGTGGATAAAGGATGGATGACACATCAAGCATAAAAGGATGTGTTGCTATAATTATGGATAAAGATGACAGATGGCAGCAGTGAAGACAAAAAGAATAAGTCTGAGAAGTGTTTTGCAAGAAAAATTAACAATGAATTCAGTGTGAAGAAGAGGGAAAAAATCCAGAAATACCTTGTTTTGTGAATGATGGAACATTTACAAAGAGGTGAAAACTAAGAGATATTTTGATATATCTTAGAGATATTTGGGCCAGACATACAAACTTGAGAGTAATCAACACATAGAAGATACTGAAAGACATACCCACAGTAATGTTTATTCCATCCATAGGAGAGGCAGAGATCATTCGATAAGTGGCTCCTCTGAGCAGGGACACTAAAATCTCAAGGCTGGACAGTGGAGGAGGAGCCTGTGGCCAGCTGATGGAGCATTCAGTGGCTGAGGGAGGGTCCCAAGAGACCAGAGAAGAGACGAGCACAAGAAAGCAAGGAGAATTGGTGAGTCAACACATTACAAAGGTTCCTGGAGCCCTTGACAAGAGCTGTCTGAGCTACTGAATGGAAAGACAGCAGAATAGAATGGGCGCTGGGACTGAGGAACAGAAGGGGGGTGCCAAGGCAAAACCAATCTGTGTATATTGTTCTTTCAAGATGCTTGACTGTGAACATGAATGGAGAAATGGGATAAAGCTGGAGGGAAACTATGAGTCTAGGAAATTTTGTTGTTTGTTTTTTCTTGAGGATAAGCAACACTAAGAAATGATCCAGTAGAGAGAAGAAAATGATCTAGTAGAGAGAAAGGGGGAAAGCAACAGAGGACTGGAGTACTTAGAAAATAGGTCTGGGCCCTGGCCATTTGGCTCAGCAGTAGAGTGTGAGCCTGGCATGTGGAAGTCCTGGGTTCAATTCTCGGTCAGGGCACATAGAGGAAGCAACCATCTGGTTCTACACTCCTCTCCCTCTTTCTCTCTCTCTTCCCCTCCCTCAGCCATGGCTCGAATGGTTAGAGCAAAGTTGGCCCTGGGTGCTAAGGATAGCTCCATGACCTTGACCTCAGGTGGTAAAAAAAAAGCTCGGTTGCTGAGCAACAGAGCTGTGGCCCAGTCAGGCAGAGCATCACCTGGTAGGGGCTTGCAGGGTGGATCCTGCTCGGGGCACATGCGAGATTCTGTCTCTGCCTTTCCGCCTCTTGCTGCGGATCAGCGCGGCTCTTAAGAACAGTGCGGAATTAGGGAAACAGACTTACTAAGAAAAAAGGATGGGACAGGGAAATACTCTTCAATGCTGATGGCAATATCTGAGTGCCCCATATCCCCAGTTTGCTTTATTATATAGCCATATGCAAATCAAGGAAGTCCTTGATACAAAGTTACACATCTGAGGCTAAAACAGGAACTCTCCCAAGGCATAAACAAGAAGCCCCCTACCATGAGTAAGTGAAATCAACCAACATCTGAACAAACAAATGGAGGTAAGAGGAAGGGCATGTAAATTGCTTCCAGCAACTTAAGCAAGCAAGTGAAGTGGGTGCAAATACTCAGCATCATAGCCAATATGGAGGTGAAAGGGGGAGAACTTAGCCTTTTGCTAAGCCTGGAATCTACACAGGCTTTTTGCCATTTATGGTCCACAACAGCCTCTTACTTAATAAAAAATGAATAAAATATGTCTGGTTGCCTCACTGTTTAGATCTAAGCTCACATGCTAATTCTTCAGAGAGGTTTTCCATGGCCTCCCAAGCTATACAGACACACACACACTCACACATGTACAAATCATTGTCATTATCACCATCATCTTCACCATCATCATCATCACCATCACTCATCATCACCACCATTATCATCATCACTGTCTTTTCTATGCACTGAATTTAAGTTATTTTCTTCTTAGTACTTATCTGAAATAATATTTTTGTTTTCATGTTTATTGTCTGACTTTTTCCACTAGATTATGAGCTCTAGAAGGGCATGAATTTGTTAATCTTATTTATGACTGTATCCATCACAGTCATAGCTGGTACACAGCAAGTATTAATAAGAGTGTGTGAATGGAAGGGCCTGTGTGCAGGGACAGACCTTTAGGAAAGGAAGGTCACCTGCTCCATGTAACAGGAGGCAGGAGGAAGAAGACAAGCAAGAACATAGGTAAGCTGGTTGATTTGGTGGTTGGGAGACAGGGAGTTCCCAGCTGAAGACTTAAATTTCCTAAAGGAAGCCCAAGTTGCGGTCCAAAGCCCTAGGCTGAGAGTAGGGGCAGGGAGTGTAGGAATTGTGGAGACAGAAGGTATGAAGGCTCACCCAGTAAGCAGTGATTGTGCTAACTGTTCCAAACTACTGGAAGTTCTCAGAAACTATTGGACTCTGCATATGTTCTTTCCTGTGTTGAAATGGTCTTTTTCCCACTTGTCTGCCAAGAGATCACCTTTAAGTGTTAGCCTGAGTGTCATACCTTCTGTGAGGCTCTCCCGGCAGTTTGAGCTCTGCTCACCCCCCCCCCTTTTGTGTCCCGTTGCACTTATTCTCACATACATGCTATCCTTTGGAGGTGACCCCATAGATGCAGTATGTCGTTGGCATGAGCCACGGGCTGCGAGCCCCTAGAGAGCAGAGTCTGTCATTCTATCCCCTCATCCTGAGGTCTGCATGAGGCCTGGCATTCAATATGGGGTCTCTGGATTTGATCGGACTGGTTTGCTGTTCAAAGAAAATCCCAAACTAGAGCCACCGTGGGACCTAAGAGGTCTTAATGGAAGATGCTTGGCTACAGGTGTCAGGGGTAAAGCGGGACACCATTGACGGGAGGGTTCTTGATTAAAAATTTGGTCTATATGGAGCAAAAAAAATTTTTCATAGAATGCAAAAATAGTATTGTAATATATTTTTTAAAATAAGGACTCTTTAAAAATGCCGTGGGACGTAGGACAAATTGTTAAAAATCGGGACTGTCCCACCAAAAGAGGGATGTCTGGTCACCTAGAGGGCAGGAGAATGGCTGAGCAGCTGCTTTCCAAAACCAGAGGAGAAGCCATCACTGAAGCCTGGGCTCCCATTTATAGGGCTTCCATGGTGGACCTGGAACTTACATGAACTCTGTCCCAGGTACAGAGGCAGCCCCCCCCCCTCTGCCTCCGAGCCTCTGATGCTGAATCAGGTCAAAATGGCGACAGTGCTTCAGGCCATATTCAGAGTCCACATGAGGTTGCACCACAAAATTCACCCAATGCAGACCCACCTCTCTGCCCCACTCTGTCCTCCTGGAACAGGAACACTTCCTCTTCCTTACCCTCTAGAGCCTCACACGTGTGTGAGGTTTGCAGATTCTACCCCTTCATGCCATATTCTACATACATGCAATAAATAAATACGCGTTCCCTCCGGGCCACACCTCACACACATACACATACACATGCACACAAAATACATGCACACACACTGCTGGCCCTCCCCCAGAACCAGCCCAGATGGCTCTGGGTGCTTGGATGGATGATGCCTGCTCCCTTGCCCTTTACCTACTGCCTGAGCCTGACCCCCCCTTGTGCTGGCCATAGAGACAGAGGAAAGTGAGAGTTTTTCCCTTAGGTAATGCACCTCTACCATTTTTGTCCATCACAGGCCCTTAGTCTAAAACCTGAGTGTCCTTAAATGCTTGACCTGTGGTGGTGAATGGATAAAGCGTTGACCTGGAATGCTGAAGTCACCGATTTGAAACCCCAGACTTGCCTAGTCAAGGCACGTATGGGAGTTGATGCTTCCTGCTCCTTCCTTCTCTCTCTCTCTCTTCCCTCTCTCAAATGAATAAATAAAATCTTTAAAAAAAATAAAGCCTGAGTGGCCATAGATTTCATCTGGTGTTGGAGGACTCATCCTGTCTGCTGATCCAGTCCTTACTATCAGAGCCCCCAGTTTGGAGATAGGATACAGCTAACCTCAAGGAGATCCTACCCTCCGGGACTTCCAGAGCTAGTGCGGAAACACAGTCCTGGTCCTAAGGCCACCTCCTGTTTGAGGGGAAAGGAAAAGCGCCCAGCCTCAGAAGACCCCATATGCTAATGTGCCTACAGAGTTTGAGAGTACCCATCTCAAGCTCCTCCAAATTGTGGTCTTTAAGAATATATGGTCTTTTAAAAAGCCAAATATGAAACGAACAAAAACAAAACAAAAAACCCTGATAAACTTCTTATTCGCCTTTAAAGAGCCGCATCCAAATAAGGGTGGGGTTTCCCACCCATATATTGAATACTCGACTGAGATCTAACCCAGACTGGGGTTAAAATGTTGATTCTGATCTTCCCAATTTTTATATCATTGCAGCATAATATTCCTACCACTAATACCATCACCTACATTTATGATGACCCAATTTTATTTTATTTATTTATTCATTTTTAGAGAAAGAGAGAGAGAAGGAGGAAGGAACAGGAAGCATCAACTCCCATATGTGCCTTGACTGGGCAAGCCCGGGGCTTTGAACTGGCGACCTCAGCATTCCAGGTCAATACTTCATCCACTGTGCCACCACTGGTCAGGTTTGACTCAATTTTATATGCAGGCAGAAGGACCAGCTGATAATTATCATTGCTTCTACTAAAATATACAGCTGGGCCTGACCTCTCTCTCCCTCACACTCACTCTTTCTCCTCTCTAAAATGAATGAATAAATAAACAAACAAAAAAATAAAATATACAGCTGACAAATCCACCTTGCTGCCCATTAGCCCAGATGTTGCTAAAACCAAAAATGAGTGAGTCTCAATGATTATTCCATCCATGGCCTCAAATAGTATAAAAGGATCATTCTGTTTCAGCTTCTTATGAAATCAAATTGTCAGTCCCACCTGCCTGTCCTCTGGGTTCCAGCTCTGGAATAGGTATAAGAACCAGGGACATGAAACCCATTCATCTCTCTCGTCATGTCCCTTCTATCTCTGACATTCACTGGCTCTAGATAAGAGTCAGGAAGGACCCTGGAGTGAAAAATCACCTCTACACAGATGAACCAGCCAGAGCACCCAGGTACAAGAGAGAAAAGAAGGCCTGATCCCCAGCTCCACACTGCAGTCTAGTGGCAAATCTGGGTATAAAGAGTGTTTGACAGCTAAATATGAATGCAAAAATTACTGATGAAATTGGCATGGCGTGTTCACTTATCTGTTCATTCATTCTGTATTCATCTAATGGGAGCCTTCTGGGCCTGACATTGAGCCCTAGGAATTCAGAAAAGACTGAGACAAAGTTTCTGCCTTAAGGGGCTCAAAGTCAAACAGAAGAGGCAAACACAGAAACAGAAAAGAATTGCAATATGATGAAAAAAATATCATAATGAAAAAATGTCTTGCTTAAAGAGGTGGCCACAAGAGGGAGAGAACAACTCTTCCCAGGAAGGTGAGGAAGTAAATTAACAAAAGTATGGATAGTTGAGCTGTGTGGCTTAAAAAAGAAAAAATTGTGAACCTGAGACCCTACCTTCATCTTGACCTCAAATTCTCAAATTCCTATGTGAAAGTCACTTGTGTTTTCAGTGTCCTGGTTTATATGATGAAGAAACTGAAATACATTCCCACAAAGCTTTTATCAAGCTCGTAAAGTTCTGAACATCAAAGAATCAGTTCAGTGGCTCCAAACCCAGACATGAACCCAAAACCACAAATATAATTCAGTCCCTACTGGTCAAAACCAGCTATGAGGTCAGGCACTCAAGAAATTTCAAGGTTAAATGTTCAGTCCTTAATGTTGTGCAACATGCAAATCTCAATATAACTGCCACATTTTAGGTATAGGCTACCTGCAAGTGTTAGTAAATATGGCATGTTTTAGCACCCCCTTCATAATTTCACTAACAATGTAATAACATTTAAGGATGTAATGACTTGATGCCTTCAGGCCATGCATAACTGGAAATGGGTAATGTAGCTCTATATCAACCTTTTTATACTTACCACCCACTTTTGTATCTCTGTTAGTAGTAAAATTTTCCAACCGCTCACCGGTTCCACAGTAATGGTGATTTATAAAGTAGAGAAGTAACTTTACTTTATAAAATTTATAACCAGAGTTACAGCAAGTTAAAGCATATAATAATAATTACTTACCAAGTACTTTATGTCAGGTTTTCACTAAGTTTGACAGAATAAATCTTTATAAACTTACTATAGTTAAAACTACCTTTTTTAACTTTACTATTTAACTTACTATAGTTAACTTACCTTATTTAACTTACTATAGTTAAATCTACCTTTTTATTTATACTTTGCATACATAGGAATTACATTAGTTAATTGAATTATTAGTGGGATCCTTGAGGCTGGTACTGGAAAACTAAATATTGAATATCTGGTTCCATTTTTGTGAGGAACAAACAAAGGTCTCCCCTTTCGGAAATATTCAGGTGGTTTCTTTTTTTCGTCATAATATAATTAACAGCACTAAATCCTGATTCCACAAGATATGAGGTAGGAAAAGGTATCAAGAAACTGAATACCATTTTCCACATATTTGGATATAAAACCAGCATTCTTTTCTTTTGCCATATACATAGGTTTTCATATACACCACTGTCGAATTTATGTTTACTTTCTTCATCATACCTAATTTCTAACAGTTCTTCTTGGCAAGTTGTATCAGCCTCTTCAATATTTGCAGTAAAAGGATTTTTCATCCAGTCATACACCTTCAATTTCAAAATATCTTCAAATCATTTTTCTATGTCCAATTTAAGTTTGTTGAGGTGGCTACTGAATCTGTCAATATCGCCTGGAGTTACATCATCTTTTATAGATGATAATTGAGGAAACTGATGAAATTCTCTCTTCAATAGATTATGATGAAGTAGTTCAAGTCTGTCAATAAATAATAGCACAATACTTTGGCAATCTATAAGAGTTTTATTAGTTCCTTGAAGCTGCAAATTGACATCTTTAAATCTCTTGAAAGTATCTGCCAAGTAAAAGGTATCATTCTTTACTGTTTTTAACTGTTGACACAGATTGGTCTCATTATTACTTTCAAATAATTGTATGACACTATCATATAATGATACGAATCTAGCCAAAGATGTACCCTTTGACAGCCACCGAACTTCTGTGTGCAAAAGTAACTTAATAAAATCTTCATTATTGTCCTGGCAAAGCTGCTGAAACATTCTATCATTCTTTGCATTGGATTTAATCTTGTTTATGGCTCGAATTATTATAGTTAATGATGAATGGAGACTTGTACTTAGATGTTTTCCTACAAGATATTGTCTGCGCACCACACAATGAATACATAAAACATTTGGCACTTCCTGCTTCAAATAATCAACAAATCCACAATAGCGACTTACCATTGATGGTGCTCCATCAGTAGCGCATGCAACAATATTATTCAAAGGAATATTATTTCTTGTAAAGTATGTTCTCACAGTATTAAATATAGATAATCCTTTTGTATCTGTGATGAGATTTATTGCGAATAGCATTTCTTCTTGTAATATATTGTTTTCATCAAAATAGCGTACATATGCCATCAATAAAGCATCATTATCTGCAATAGTAGATTCGTCCAATTGCATGGAAAATGAAGAGTTTTGGAGGATACTTATAAGTTTGTTTTCAACATTAACTGCTATTTCATCAATTCGTTGCTTTACCGTGCTATTGTTTAGGAGCAACGTTTTTAAAATTTGAGGTATATCCTGATGCATTACTGTTGAGATAAATTCTTTTATAAAAGATATTATTAGAGTTTCTCCAATATTACAGCTTTTACCACTTTTTGCAATTATTTGTGAAATGCGATAAGTGGCAATTAATCCATCTTCATTCGTTGTATGTTGTTTCTTAAATGATGCAATGATAGTTGAATGATTTTGAAATTTTTTATATTTCCTGAAAATATTCACTGGGCTTGTCCTTGTCATTTGGATACTTTGTAGAAAGATGTTCTCACAATCGACTTGGCTTCATTGACTCACTGGATAATGTTTTATGGCACAATAAACACATTGGATGTTGTTTACTTGCAACAGATTCTATGAAACCCATCTTCAGATACTCTGGTGAATAGCCATGTGCGTATTATTGTTTTTTGTTTGTTTTTTGAGACATGGGCTCAAGATATTTCACAATATTTTGTTTGAAGCTATAAGCAAGTGCTTGCTCTCAGAAATCTAACTACGTACTGACTTTAGTTTCAATTACATAACGATTTAGTTTTACTTACATAATGTGAACAAAACTTATGCGCTTGAAGTCTGTTGGATGGTCGCGACGTTACAAGTGTTGTGGTTATGCAAGAGTTTGTCGAGATGAGACTAAGTTACTGAGAATCCGTGGTTGTACATTTTATAAAATTTTATGTAGTGGATATTGGCCAATGGCAGGCATCACTTCTTTGCAATCGGAGCAAAGTAGCAAGACATTGGCTAGTTTTAGCAGTCCAAGGGGAGGTCCCTAGAATGTCACCCTATCACCCTGAAATCCAGGAATCGAGAGGAAAATATGAGTTAATTGGTGTCTCCATTGTCCGGCAGTTTCTGTCATAGAAAGAAACGTCGAACCATGAAGTTCTTTGTCTACGGGGTAATAAAACAACGAACCGCTAGTTTTTGGACCACAATAGTGGTCATAAACTGCCCGCCAAATCGAGCAGTGGGTGTGGACCCGGCTTCAGGTACCTGGCTGCTCGCAAATGCGGGCCAGGTGGTCAGGAAAGAGGTTGGGTGCAGTCCCAATACAAATGCCCTGTAACAGAGTCTGACTGCTGTCCTGATCTTGACTGGACAACAGTTAGTCTATTAGTATGTAATTGCGGAACTGTTTGGTTGCTCCGCTACCACCCATCATGAAAGCTGGGATGCCCACTAGTGGGCAGTAAGGACCAGGTTAACTACCACGGCTCAATATCATGATTCAGGTAAGACCTACATACAGCAGAGGTAAGGAACCTTTTTGGCTTAGCGAGCCAAGAACACTACATATTTTAAAAAGTAATTCCGTGAGAGCCATACAATATGTTTAACACTAAATAATAAGTGTGCATTTTATGTAAGACCAACACTTTTAAAGTATAGTAAGTCTCTGAATTCTTTTTAAAACATTGTTATGCTGTTGTTAACCAATGATGAATAAAGTACTTCTTACCATTAATGCGACTTCTGGTGCTGCATGGTTTTGCTGATGGCTTTGTAGTCTGGTTGATACATGGTGCAAGTAAGCTTCATGCAGGTGGTGAGACTTCCTTCTGTTAAATATGATCGTAGGTTGGTCTTAACATTTTTTAGATGTGAGAAAGACTGCTCACATACATACGCAGAGCCAAACATTGTCAGTACAGCAATACTCACACGCTACAGTGTATGGTATGTGACGGGAAGCATGTTCCAAGTTTTGACAATCAGTTGGTCCACAGGTTGAAGCTTTTTCATTTCTCCCCACTTGTGTTTGCTCATCAACTCTGCTTGCTATTGTGCAAGTCTTTCCAAATCTTCATTCAGTGACTTGAACTTATTCACCCACATGTCTGAGGCCTTCAGATCAGCAGCTTGTAGCTCAAAATCTCTGACAGAGACACCAGGAATGTAACTCAGGTCAGCGCTGTACACTGCACACTCATGTGGATGGGTGATGAACTTAAAAAGACGAGTGCGCTCACAAAATTCTCCAAAGTGCGCTTTGACTGCAGGAGATAAGATGTGAAGCCTGCTAGCTGCTGGCGATCAAGATGTTGAGCAGGGTCACTTGCTGTGCATGCATCTTTACACTCTCCCAGTTTTTCAAAGTGTAGTAAACGACCTATTTCAATGTCCATGATGAAGAGTTCCAGCTTGTTTTCAAATGCAAACACTACTTTTAAAAGGGATAAGACCGTATTTCCAAAGCTTTGCATTTTCACATTGAGCTGGTTCAGATGTTCAGTCATGTCCCCGAGATAGTAGAACCTCAGGAGCCACTCAGTGTTAGCTAACTCAGGTGCTTGATGTTTTTCATTTCAAGAAAAGTCCAGATTTCGCTCAGACAAGCCACAAAACGGCTGAGCACCTCCCCTCTTGACAACCAACACACATTGCTGTGCAGAAGCAGACCAGGATAATTATTCATCCAACTTCATCCAGCAGTGTTTTAAACTGGTGATCATTTAAAGCTCGGGCAGCAACAAAGTTGACCACCCGAATGACCAGTGACATCACCTTACCAAGTTGTTCACCACACATCTGAGCACAAAGCTCCTCCTGATGTAGGATGCAGTAAAAACTTAGGATGGGTCTCTTTTCATGTTCACAAAGAAGCACTACGAATCCTCTGCTTTTCCCAACCATGCATGGAGCACCATCAGTACACACCAAAATAAGTTTATCCATCAGTAGATTTTTTTCTTTAGCGAACTCTGTGAAAGACTTGAATAAATTCTCCCCTCTTGTTGTCTCTTTTATAGGCAAAACAGCAAGACTTTCCTCATGTAGTATGTCACTGTCAGCACACCTTGCAATCACGCTGAACTGGGATAAATGGCTTATGTCTGTTGACTCATCCAAAGCAAGAGAAAAGAATGGTGCTGCATTTATGTCCTTCACTTGTGTTGCCTTAATTTGATTTGCCATCATGATGATACGATCATGAGTAGTTCTTGCTGACAGAGACATGTCTTTTATTTGTTTAATTATCTTGTCTTTGTCCGAAAAGTTGTCAAAAAGTTCACTGGCAACATCAAGCATGAATGTTTTGGCATACTCACCATCTGTGAATGGCTTTCCATTTCTCACAGTTGCTAAAGCACCAGCAAAGCCAGCCAAATTCCAGTCACCTTGTTGGGTCCAAACACGGAGTTGCTGCTGACTAGCTTGCACTCTGCACAGTAGCTCTTGACATGCTTTCTTCCTGCTGTCCCCAGCTGGATATTTTGATACAAATGTAGTATGGCCTATGCCAAAGTGCCACTTTATATTTGACCATTTCATCAATGCAATTTTATCATTGCATATTAGACACACTGCAGAACCTGCTCTCTCCACAAAGGCGAATTCCTCTGTCCATTTTCTGCTGAAAAGTACGATACTCCTCATCTTCTTTTATATTTTTTAGCCATCTTTTCATCAAAAGGGTTTCTGCAATTAACTAGCTGACTACTTGGTTAAAAGGAGGGAAGTTTACTTCCGTACCTCACAACGACCCGTGTATGTTACGCACTATCCAGTAAAAATTTGTTGTTTTCCTGGAGGACAGCTGTGATTGGCTCCAGCCATCCGCAACCATGAACATGAGTGGTAGGAAATGAATGGATTGTAATACATGAGAATGTTTTATATTTTTAACATTATTATTTTTTTTATTAAGGATTTGTCTGCAAGCCAGATGCAGCCATCAAAAGAGCCACATCTGGCTCACAAGCCATAGGTTCCTGACCCCTGACATACAGGGACTAGGTTCTAGAATCTAATTAATTACTACCAGAGACTACGGATCAATTATGAATTGATTTTTACTGAAAATGGTCACCTTCAGAAATTTTCTCCAAAATTCAGTTATTATACTCAATTCCATGAAGCAAACTCATGATCCTAGAGGGGGTTGGCAATGGGCATGGTGATGGAAGACCATTTTGCAGCTAATTTAAAAGAGGGGTTCTTAGAAAAGCCAGTTGTCTCAGATCCAGGAGAACCTTGCTAAGGGATTCCTGTGATCAAACTTGTTTTCACAACAAAGTAATTCTGCTTGTACAGTGGGACAGAAGACTGGGGACTCAGCCAAGGACCATTGTAAGGGTTAGAGCAAAGCCTGTTGTAAGGGATAGAGAAAACTCAGCCTTACCTGCAGGTGGCCCCAAAGCCTGGCCCCAGACAGAGGCAGACCCTTTCATGTAGGTTTAAAGCACTGTTTGACTTCTCATTTTTCATAATCGATTATCAAGCCTGCTCCCGACTCATCTGATTTTCAAATCCTATGCAAATACACTCACCAATTCTTCAAGTATGTATCTGAGGGTGTCCCTTCAGACTTTAGAGCTCCAGAACCCATGAGAAGGCTCAACCACGAGAATGATGATGATGACCATAGCCAACATTGTCTCTCATTTACGGTGTGCCATCTCCTCTGATCCAGGCCACAGCTCTCAAAGCATAGGCTGTCATCTTCTCCCTCTGAGATGAGAACTCCACAGTTTAGAGATATTAAAGTAGACAACCAGCAAGGAGGTGGAGCTGGTACTTGGAGTCCAGGTAGTTTGACTTTATTCCTAAGCACTGGAAAGTTCATCTGAGGAAGCTGCTATCTAACTGCTCTTCTCCAAGTTCTAGCTAGGGCACAAGTTAGGCAAGTGTAAGACTAAATAGTCAAATGCGTTACCTAAGTGCTCAAAGAAATGACTCTCCTTGGACCAAAATTTTATGTGTTGACCTGGGATTTTATACAGGCCTTAATGGAAAGGGCCCATGAGAACCTATTTCTGTATGTTACTGCACTCTTGATAAAGAATGGGTGCTCCGTGTCACCCAGGGCCTCTTTTGTAAGGTTCCCAAACTAGATATTTCTTTAAAAACAAAAGAAGTCCCCCTTGAATTCCTTTTTGTCCTATCATGATCTAAAAACAACATCTACTCTAACCTGCTTTCACAGCTTGTGAAAATAAAGGTGGAGAAACATCAGACAAACCCAGACTGAGAAAGATTCTATAAAAATAGCTGACCAGCACTCCTCAAAGTGGTCACACTCCTCAAAATGGTCAAGTTTATCAAAAAAATAAATGATGTCTGAGAACTTGTCACCATCTAGAGCAGCCTAAGGGGACATGGCAACTAAGGTGGTATCCTGGATGGAACTCTGAGACAGAAAAAGTACGTTAGGAGAGAACTAATTAAATCCTTAAATAAAGCATTGACATTAGTGAATAACAACATAAATTGATATTGGTTCATCAATTGTGACAAATATACTACAATAAATTAAGATGTTTGTAGCAGGGAAAACAGGGTGCAGGGCACCCTGGAATGCTGTGTACTGTTTTGCAACATTTCTGTACATCTAAAACTGAAATGAAAAATTTACTTTAAAATATTTTGATTAAATAAGAAATAACTTTTATGTTTCTAAGTAAGAAACAAAACAAAAAACAGCAAAAATATCAATTCTTCCCTAATTAATTTATAGAATGAGTGAAATTCTAACCAAAATCAGTACATTTCTTAGAAGTGACAGATTTACTTCAGTTTATTTAGATGAATAATTAGATGATAATAGCCAAGAAAATATTTCTGAAAAAACTTAGTGGAAGTGGGCCTATACCAGTAGATATTTAAATGTTTTAAAAAGCTATAAGAAATTTAAAATATATGCATAGAAATGGATGTGGCAATTAATGGAACAGAGGATACAGCCAAGAACAACCAAGAATATATAACTTAGTCTATAATAATTAATTGGCAAATATTTTTAAAATGTGTAAATTAACTATTAAAATTCCAAATTACTTTTATTTGAATTCTAAATGTAAAAGTAAAAAATTATGAAAAAATAACAACTGGAAAAATATAGGCAACATCTCATGGCAGGCTTTTGGTGCACAGCACAGGTGAAAGCAACAAGAAAAAATACAATTTTTGTGTCCACAAATAGAAACAAAATTAAATAGCACATGCTTTCATATATTAAAGAAATTTGTAAGAAATCTTATACCTCATCAAAAGGAAAAAAAGTCGTGAACAGGAAACTCACAAAAAAATAAACACATACCAATAAAGACATCAAAAAATGCTTGTCACTAATAATCAAAGAAGTAAAATTAAAGCAACAAGTTTGCTTATCAGATTGACAAACAATGAAATAATAAGGAATGATAATACCCAGTGTTGACAAAGGTGTGTGGAAATAAATGTTGTCATACAATGCTTGTGGGAGTTTAAATTGGGACACTTTTTCAGGAGGATAAGTTGGCAACAATAACAACAATAATTATAATGATAATAGCCAAGTTTTGTGCTAGCTGTGGACCAGGCCATGAGGGCTTATGATGTTGTAATAATATAATGTTATAGTAATAAAATATATAGAAATCTAAAAAACAAAAATATGGAAGATATATAAAAGTAATTAAAAATATTATTAAAAATAATTAAGAAAATTAAATAATTTTATTTAATTAATATAGTGGGTACAGATGTGATAAACAGACTCTGACTTACAAGCAGGTCCCAGTTAGTGTGTGTAAAGTTATACCTAGATAAGAAGTGGCTTGATGTCATTACTTTGTAAGTTAATGTAAATAAGAACATCTTAAAAAGTGGTTTGATGTAAACAGTTCAGTAGACTAACATAAAAGGGGTTCCCTGTGAGGAACTCCCAAAAAGGTTGTTTGAGATGATAATCCTGTAGATTGACACCTGTTAGAAGGTGTTGGCCAGAAAAGGTACTAGAGCTGTGGGCCCCCCCCTGCTGTGGTAGTCCCCCAGACTCCAACGTTGATGTGGACTGTCTCCAGGCAGCTCTGAGCTCTGACCAAAGACAGCTGAGAGGAGCACAATGACGGGGCCCCCTTACTCAGGCACACCAAAAGGATTTGTGAGTAATAAATTGCCTGTGTGATTATTGCAACTAATTTGTGTGATGGTTGTGTCTTTCCTCTGGTGGTAGTTAGTGTTGGCACTTATTAATAGTATCCTCATAACCGCCTCAAGAATAGTCTCGAAGAGGCTGCCAGCCCTGCTGATAAGCAGGAGTGTCCCACTGCATGGGGAAGTCGAATCAGGGACATCTGATCTATGTAGAGCTTGGGCTCTACTGGGACACATGAACTAAGCCATAGTCATCTCATAGCAAGCAACTCAGTAAAGGAGGTTATTGTTATCCACATTTACTAGGGAAGAACTGCAGTCCTGCCAGATCCTTCCCAGGCTATTCAGCTGGCAGATGGCAGGGGTTGTCAATTATCAGTGGTCTGAGTCCAGAGCCTGTGTCCTTGCCTATGCATAAAACATTATGGACATGCTGTTACCCAGGGATCCTGCTTCTAGGAATTTACCCTAAGAAAACAACTGGTGATGTTTAAGAACTTGGATGTTCAAGGATGTTTATCACAACAACTACACTAAAGCAGGGGAAAAGCAATAATATAAATTTTCAGCAGTAGAAAACTGATTAAATAAATTGAAGTATATCCATGCAATGGGATATTAGTCAATCATTAACACATGGTATAGAAAAATTACATGTTATTGTTAAGTGAAACTTTAAAATAATAAATATGAGGCTCTGGTTGTTTGGCTCAGTGGTAGAGCATTGACCTGGCAAGTGGAAGTCCCAGATTTGATTCCTGGCCAGGGCCCTCAGGAGAAGCACCCATCTGCTTCTCCCCCCTCCCCCTCTCCTTTCTCTCTATCTCTCTCTCCCCCTCCTGCAGCCAAAGCTCCATTGGAGCAGAGTTGGCCCGGGCACTGAGGATGGCTCCATGACCTCTGCCTCAGGTACTAGAATGGCTGCAGTGGCTCTGGCTGCAAGGGAACAACAGCCCAGATGGGCAGAGCATCGCCACTTAGTGGGCTTGCCGGTGGATCCCAGTTGGGTGTATGTGGGAGTCTGTCTCTCTGCCTCCCTGCTTCTCGCTTCAGAATAAATAAATAAATTAACTAATTAAAATAGAATAATAAATATGAAATTACATACTTTAAAGTAAACACCAATGCAATTCAGGCTTACAGATTATTTTTATTCTATTACTGATGTTTTCTGTATTTTACAAATGTTTTAAATAAACACACATTGCTTTTGTAATAGAAGGTTACATGCTTTGTTCTTTGTTTTAAAATGGTAAAGAAAACTGCTCCTTTATTTCCTACATCTAATCTGTCTTCCTTTCCTTGGTTTTGGTTTTCTATTTCTATTTCATAAACCTTGTAACTTTGCCACCCTTTGTAATGGGTTTGAGGATGGTATGTTAGTAAACAAATAAATAAAATAAAACAGTTCTTGACTAAAACATTAGCAGGAACAAAGTTGACAGTTCATCACAAATACAAATCAGTAAATTCCAAGTTATGCAGACCCCCAGCTTTCACCACATGCTGGTGCTTCTCAAAACCACAAGCACATGTGCAAGACCTGGCCTCCCTCTGCTAAGCATCCTCTCAACTCTAGGACCGGCCCCATAGAGGGAGCTGAATTGGGGTGGGGTGAGCCCACATAGCTTATGAAAACTGGAAACCAGTAGTGCTCTGCTTGACCACTAAGACCTTGAAGGCCAAGACCACTAGTCACCTGGTTAAAACCACCCAACCACCTGTGGTGGGCGTGGCCACAAGTGACAGGTCTTCTAAGCTTTCTGATCCACATGCGACAATGTTATCCAACTTTCGAAGTGTGCTGAGCCTTTAATCCGGCTGGGCTGGCCCTGGAGGCATGTGGCACTTTCTGGTCTATTAAGCACATTGATGCTTATTATGTCATTAGGTTCTGTGAGCAGCCTGCCTGGTGCAGCCGTAATGGCATCTTTGTGGCCATGTTCTTTACTGTCTCCCCAGCATCCAGAACAGGACTTATCTGTGTTCACTGAATGGCAATGGATGTGGCATCAAATGAACAGTCACGGTAATGTGCATCATATATTGTTGTCTGTCAAATAAAAATACCAGTACCCACTTCTCAGGATTATTATTAAATGAGGTCCTGATTGTAAAACCCTTGTGAAGGTAGCTGGCAAACTGTATGGGGTAAGTAAAGGTATCTGAAGAACCAAACAATTAGTGTGGAAGGCATCTCACCTTCCTAAACTTAGAGCTGTGGCTGCCTAAAGTTCCCAAGACCCAGGGTCCTGAGGTAACAGGCAGCCTTGCAGGGTGGGATGGGGCTGTACCCCATTTCACCATAACCTCCTCTACCCATTGATTCTTATAGATGAGTAGTTAAGAAATCTCTGTTCTTGTCATGGAAACTTTGCAGAAATAAGGCAGCACCTGAGGGGCCAGGTTGCCCAACTGCCCTGCTGAGTGAGGCCGACAGAGTCAGACGTGTCCTGGGAGCAGTTTTTCCAGAAGGAGAGATGGATTTGTGCCGATCTAGCCTTTCCCTTATGATGAAAGCCACTGGCCTCCATCCCCTACCAGCCTGGAGGTTCACTCTGCTGCCTCCGTTCTGGAAAACAGGGAGCCTCTTGGAAACCCACAGGCTCTCTGGGCTCCCCCATCCTCCTCCTCAGCAGGACATAGTGTCAGACACCAAATGGGGGGCCATGGTATGAAAATGAGCTTTCCACGGCTGCCCAAAGTGACGCTCCATGGGAAACTGTGCCACACACTCCGCTCACTTCCCCTGGCCTCTGAGGACACTGCTGAAGCCTGGATTGGGCAGGGCTGCAACTGAACGCTAGCATTCACACAGTACATAGTTTGAAGCCACCTCCTTGACCTTCCTGAGCCTTCATTTACTCAGCTGCACGATAGGAGTAACTGCCAAAATCACAAGTTAAAGATTAAATAAAACAGCTCTGTGACTACTGGTCAAAAGTATTCAATGATTTGTTTGTTTCACATGACATTGCCAGAAAGGCCAAGGTAGTCAGTCAAACCTGGTCATCAATGCAAGAACCACATTCTGACACTTACTGGGGCCACAGCCAGCCCCTGCCTGGCTCCCATCCCCACTGTGCTCTGCCTCTGACAAGCCCACTACCATCTCAAGATAACTATGTTTGCAAAATTAAGACAGAATCATGCTTCTTTTTTTTTTCTTCTAAAAATCCTTTGGTGGCTGCCTGTATCCATTAAGATAGAAGTCAAAATGCCTTAATATGGTTTTCAGTCCCCTCCATGACACAACTTGCCTCTCCCCTTCATCCCAAGCATGTGCAATTAGAACTGTTCCTGCAGCACCCTGCATGTGTCTGGCTAGGCGACACTTACACCTGCTCTGCCCTCTGCCCTGAATTCCTCCACCACCCTCTTTCTCCCTCTGACTATTCTGGAGGACTTGAGCTCTATAATGACCCACCACACTTTGTGTTTTTCTCTAGAGTAAGTCCTTGTGCATCACTGTGTAGTGCATTCATTGTTCCAATGTCCGTCCTCCGTACTACAATGTGAGCTCCTGGAAGGTAGAGTGTAGTGTGTCTCCCTCATCTCCACACCTCTAGCTTCCATCCCAGAGTGAAACGTTCAATGAGAGAGTGAGTGCCATTTTCTTCAGGCTCCAGCGCAATTTTCTGGATCAGAAGGAAATTCCTTTTCAGTCTGCCTCCAATACTCCAAGAGCTCAAACCAATATTTCTCATCCTCAAGTCCCAGGTATTTAGGCATCCAGCATAACTCAACTCCTCACCCACCAGCCTCTGCTCCATCACAAATGAGAATTTATATGCGTGCATATTTGTGTTTAACTATATTTGTATTTATCTTATCTGTGGGAAAACACTGGGTTGCTAATCATGGCAACTTAGGTCCCCTCAAAGTTTAAGAATGTGGCTTGTGGCTATAAAACAGAATAAGGTAGATTGTCCAACCAATTTCCATTATTATTTTGTTAAGAGAAACAAAATAAATGCCCCAAGAAACAAAATGAACATCCGGAGATGAGTTCCATCACCACCTGAGGGTAGTAAGAGTAACGGAAACCATAACTCTCTAGCCCTAATAATCACCAGTGAACCTTAGACTATTTTATACATGCCTACTGACTTAGCATCCACACCTGTATAAAGGTTTTATCACTAAGAGTTTGAGACTCTCAGTAATGAGATATATTTTTGTTTTTTATTCTTCCATTGATTTGAGAGAGAGAAGAAGAAGGGAGAGAAGGAGAGAGAAAGAAGCATCAACTCATTTCACTTAGTTGTTCCATGCAGTTGTGAACTCACTGTTTCTTGTACCTTCCCTGACTGGAGGTCGAATCCAAGACCTCTGGCATGCTGGGTCAATGCTTTATCCACTGAGATACCCAGCCAGAGGTACATGGCTTCTTTTTCCTCAGTTTCCTCATGGGTTATAGGGAGAGAGTCAAGGTACTTATATTACAGTGATTTAATAAGTATTATATATCAATGTTTAGTAAGCCTCCAAAAAAATGTGACCCCCATCCCCAAAGTTAATCTGAACCTGAGGTTATCAGTCCTAATCACTGGGGTCTACTACCTCAGAGCTGCTATGTGGGTCAAACTACCCAAGGGATTAGAATTAAACTAACAAGTGGAAGAAAAGATAGATATCTATTCAGTATAATTATGTTTTGCTAAAACTTTTAATGTGATAGAATGTGGCAGTTTTACTTCTCTACCTTTGGGAAACTATCATTCGGTTGCATAAGGAGGCATATATAAAAATGTTCATGGCAGTTGCATGTGCAATAGTAAAAATCAGAGCATTCTATGTTATCACCAGCTTAAAAATGGCTCAAAAGACTGTGGCAGATCCAAACTTAAATAACTAAGAAATAGTGACAAGCAATAATGGGACTTTAGCCTGACCAGGCAGTGGCACAATGTATATAGAGAGTCAGCCTGGGACACTGAAGACCCAGGTTTGAAACCCCAAAGTCACTGGCTTGAGCACAGGCTCACCAGATTGAGCACAGGATTGCCAGTTTGAGCATGGGATCATAGACATGACCCCATGGTCACTGCTTAAAGCCAAAGGTCACTGGCTTGAGCCCAAGGTTGCTAGCTTGAGCAAGGGTTCACTGGCTCGGTTGGAGCCCCCCAGTCAAGGCACATATGAGAAAGCAATCAAAGAATTACAAAGGTGCCACAACTACGAATTGATGCTTCTCTTCTCTCTCCCTTCCTGTCTATCACTGTCTCTGCCTGTCTCTCTCTCTCTCTCACGCTGAAAATAATAATAATGTCTTTAATACTTCTCAAAAGTATTGTAAGTCACTGTTCTAAGTGCTTATATAAATTAACTGCTTTAATTCTCACAAGAACCCTGCAGATATAAGTATACTGTAATCCCAAGCAACTGAAGTTAAGGGAGATCTAATAATTTAGACTTTTCAAATAACAACATATAAAGCTGTGATTTGAACCAGGCAGTGGCTCTAGAGTTCATTCATTTAACCATTCCATTAACGTATTGTTGAGTGGTGGGGGGGAAGATAGGGGCAGAAAGATACATAAAATATGCTATTCGTGTAAAATATACACACATACAGTACTATATTGTTTCAAAATATATACTTAAAGGCAAGAAAATGACCTATTAAGAAATCATGCTAAATGATGCAGAAAAATTTCACCTTGATATAAGATGTCTTAAATTTTAAAAATAAAATGTAATTCTGTATTGCAGAATAATTAGAAATTTACAAAATAAAATATAGCCAGAAGGAATTAGCTATTTCAGGATTAAATAAGTTTCCCAATAGTCACTCTTAAGGGAGTTTATAGAGAGGATCTAAGAACTACTGAGAGACTGAACTGGAAGACCACCTACTGCACCACACAAGGTGGCTATCACCTAAGGCAAATAAACTCAGTATGCTCCAAATTCCCTTTTAATTTGATATCTTTTATCATCAAATTTCTCATCCCTCTTCTCTCTCCCTATCTCCATGAAAACCATTCCTTACACTTACCCAAATGTAATTATAATTCCTGTCCATTTTCTTAACTCTTACTTCTTTATCCACATTAAGTACTTTGAACTATTCCTCCATAGCCTTTTAATCATTTGAAGATGGCTATTCATCAACTCTTATATATTCTCTTCTCCATGCTAGCTGTGGTGGTGGTGGTGGTGGTAATGAGTAGCAGTAATGATGATGGTGATGGCGGTAATGAGAATGAATCATGGTAGAAGTATTGGTGGTGATAATAATGAGGGTGGTAAGCATGGTATGGATGGTAAATTATGGTGATGATGATGGTGGTGATGATGGTGGGAATGGTGAAGACAGTGGGTGTGATGGTGGGGAAGACAGTGCTGATAAAGGTGGTGACAGCAGGAATATTGGAGTTGGTAGAGGTGGTGGGGGTGACAGCAATGGTAACAATTAGTGCAGGAGGCAGAGGTAGTACTTGTAATTGTGGTGCTGATGGTGGTGATGGTAGTGGTAGAGCTGATGGAGGCAATGAAGATGGCGGAGGTAGCAGTAGTGGTGGTGAGAACAAGTACAGGTGGCAGAATTGGGGTCAGGACAGTGGTAATGATGCCGTCATAGCATATGATAGTGTTGGCATTTGATGAATATTTAAAGGAATGACAATACAGGAATGGTGGCAATGGTGTTGAAGAGGATGAAAATAGAGTGTTGAAGTCAAACTAGATGCAAAGCAAGCAGCAACTCTAGGGCTGATTACCTGGCTACTGAGACCAAAGCCTTTTTACTTTTTTGGCGCTGCCATTTAGCAGGACAAGCAGAGGGCAGGGTAAGCAGAGGGCAGGGTACCTGGAAGGTTACATGGAGGAAAGGGTATATGGACTAGAATGAAAGCAGCAAGTAGAATGATACTTCTCAGGCTTGGCTTAACTTGCTCATTTCCAGCTGTAGCAGTTTGTCCTTGATCTCAGCTTTCTGTATCTACTCCGTTTTGAGTTTCTCCATTGTAGCAATTTCCTGTACACATTTGAGAGAAAGAAGACTAGAAAGAGAGTAGAGGCAGGACCCTAGAGTCTCTCTTAGCCCTCCCTGGGCAAGCCCTGGCCAGAGCTGCTGGAGCCTGGACCTACTAGTTCCCATTTCCCATGTGGAGAGATCACCTTGTAGGAGTATAAGGTCACATTCCAGTGGCCCCACCAAGCCACACCTGGGCTAACACCTCCACAGACACTGAACCCTGCTAAGGGACACTCATCCTGTTCTGCCACAGATAGCAAGGTGAGCAATCAGGTTCAGGAATAAGAAAACAATTTATTTTGAAGAAAAACAAATTGTTGTGCCTATAATAGCCCGTCCAGAATAAACACAACAGCCATGGCATCTCTGGAACTCAGTGGCATTTCTGAGACCCATTCCAGGCAAAGAAAACAAATAATTTGGATTTGAACTAGGCTAATTCCATTTCCATCAGCCAAGAGTTTGGCTGAAGCACCTCTATTGTCTCACATTTGATTCACTGGGATATTAGGCACAGTGAACAGCAATTAATATCACCTTGCTCTTCCATCTTCCTGGTGCTTTCCGCCAGATTGCATTAGGTTTCCAAGATCTGACACTGTTGAAAAATGCTTGGAGGTCAGTTTCACATCCATATGTCCTCTCTGTAGCCAAGTCTTAAGTGGTGGTGATAGTGACGGTAGTGGTACCACTAAGGGCTCCCAAGCAAGGCTGGGTGACCTGCTCACCAGGACAGGCTCATCTTCCAATGAAATAACATCTCTTGGAAACAAACACAGGCTCATTCACCCTGGTTATGATGTCCCCTCTGCGACTGTTTAACCCACATGTTTAAGACAGTCACTGCATGACAGTCACTGGAGTAAGTACTGGGGATTTGATGATCGGTAAGTTGCAGTTCTACCCTCAAGGAGTTTTAATCCAGCAAGAAAAACATACATTAACACATAAACACAATGTGAAATGATTTTTTTCTTAAATAATAATAAGCTTAGAATGTTATAAGGATTCAGAAAGGATCGCATAACCTAGCATTGGAAGAGGTTTCTTGGAATAGGTAATATCAGGCTTGGCAGGGAACCTATTTTCCATTCAACTCAAAGCAAGGTGAACTTGGGAGTCCTGAAGCCTGCGCTTCCCCTGCTGAAGGCAGGCACAACAGTCTCCCCCATTCTGTTGTGGAAGCTTAACAAATCAGCTCTAATTCCAGTTTCTTAGAGTCCTTAATTTTCTGGGTTCCTCAGCAATCATGATCTGCAAGACCCCTAGGACTGATGGACCAAACCAACAGAGTGACCTTCAGACCCAATGTCTTCCTGGGCTGAACTCTCCACATACTCCCTCGACCCAATACCAGTGGCCTCAATGGGAGAAGACCTGCCAATCAAGGGGCCACTGAGGCTGCCAGGATTTTTGTGCAAGGAACTGTACAAGATCAGAAGCACTAGTTTTTCCCTCATGAAGTTTACAGTCCTATCAAAGCCAGAAGGGACTGTGGAGATCAGCCATTGCAGCCCCCTCACAGTGTAGACGAGGAAGCTGATATCAGTGTGAAGCGAGCTGCCCAGTGTTTACATATAGCCCAGTCCTTATCCCACCGTGCTAGAATGTGTGTTTCACAAAAGCAGGGAGATTTGTGTGTGTATTGTCTCTGTCTATACCATTGTGTGACAACTGGACAGCTGTCAGAAAATATTTGCTGATGCTGGCATTGATGCAGAATTGTATCACACAGTATAGCGAATTTTAAGAGCATGGCCACTAGAGTTGGACAGCCCTGGCTATAATCCAAGCTCTGTTACTTTAGACAAGTTCTTTATGCTCCTCAGACATCACTTTTATCATCTATAAAATGTGATACTGGTCCCACACGTGGTACGGTTTAAATGCAGTAACAGGTGGAGAACATTTAACATGATGCTTGGCACACAGCGGGTGCTCAACAAATGGTAGTTGCTATCATTGGTAATAATAGTATTAAGTACTGAATGAGTTCCTCCAAGAAGAACATAGGAAAGAATTGGACAAAAGGGAATAGGCTACCCAGACCCCTGATTCAATATTAACCATAGGGAAGGCAGATGCACTAGAGAAAATTTGCCCCTGAAAGATTCTTCTGGTCACTTCTCCACTCTCACCCCCACATTAATGCCTGACATTTTACCATAAGAGCTTCATCCTTTTGACTATAATTCTGAACCTTATAAAGTGTGTGCCTCTAGATGGAGACACATTTTTGTTTGTTATTAATTTAAGCACATCAAAATGAAATATTTTAATTTAAAATTTTTTTCAACTTAAATTTTTTTCAGTTATAGAGACTCATTCTAAACTACTATGAGATGTCTACACTCTAATTTAAATAAATTATAATATCTTCCCTTGAGTTCACCAATAGTTAAGCATACACCTACTATTTTTTAAAAGCTTTTCTAAATAGATCTCATTTAACCCTTACAACATCCACAAAACATAGGTAAATCAAACCCATTTTGCCCACAATAGGTTAAGAAAGGTTAAATAACATAATGTGTGGTCCCACAGCTAGCAAGTGATAAAATCAAGATTCTACCTCATGTCTCCTGACACCTATTTAGTCACCAAAGTCTCATTACGGCTAGAGATAGTCTTGGATAATGAGTTGGAAGCAGAATGGAAGAGGGTGGAGGCACTAAGGGGAGGGCTAAGAGCTCAAAAGACACACTGCCTACTTCACAGCATGCCTCTGGCTTGTCTCCAAAGACAGATGGACGATCAGGGTCAGCTCCTGAATTCTTATTTCCCTCTGGTCCAGCGACTGGTCTCAGCAGGGAGAGAACCTTCCCCATGCCATCAGCTGAACACGAGGTAGGACTCTTACACCGCAGGCCATATTTCCCAGGGGGTCATTTGGAACCCTCAAAAGGATGATAGTAAGGCTCATGTTATAATCTAGGGTTTCAGAAATCTCAATAATTTACATCCTTCCTTTACAGTCTTTCCCATATCCATGCCCCACCTATATTATTTAATACTTTTCTCTAGATCAACTCACTCTTTTTACTTTGCCAAATTTATTTTTAAAGGTATATTACTGAAATATTACTCCTTTTACCTCATTCTAAGCAATAATATCCATAAGATCATAAGTCATGAAAAGTGTTTGTTCTAATACACATTAAAAGTGGTGCATAGCTATAAACATTTCTAGAAAACATATCAAATTTTATAAAAATGTCACCTTTGTAGTCTACTCATGGTATGAAGAGATGATCAAAATAAAATTTTACTCTGACAATCAATCTGAATTCACAAATAAATGAAAATATTAAATGCATTAAGATCCTTCTGAAGATCAAAAGTATCATTTTAATAACATTCTATTTATTCCCTTTACAAATTAGCATCCAGTTATGTATTTAAATGTATAATTGTTTTCCACCTCTATCCATAGTCTTCAAATAGGAACAAATCTTTTCTTTTTAAGGAAAGGACAACAGGGAGAACTCTTTTTCTCTTCATTCTCAAATGCTCAAGTGAGTGGTTTGTATTTCCAGACTATATTTCCTAGTCTTTTCTCCCAATTAGAAATGTTCACTTCATGGTCCAGGATTATAATTTGGTTCTTTCATGTACTAATCCAATAATTGTGAAACTGGTATTATTTCATACACAGTTTTTTAATTGGATTTACTGGGATGACATTTGTTACTAAAATTATATAGATTTCAGGTGTACAATTCTATAATATATCATCTGTATGTATATTGTATTATGTGTCCACCACCCCATATACCTTGTTTTAAGGTAACATCAAGTGACTTGCTCCAAATTCCAAGACTAGTAAGGAAAGAACTCAGGATTCAAAGATAGATAAAGGGCCTCAAGATCCCTTTATCTAGAGGTATACATCACTCATATGACTCTAGGATGGGAAGGTGAGTTTACGTGAGGTAAGAGAATAAGTGTTGGAATTTGTAAATTAAGGTCTTGAAAACCATTTAAGAAAGGAGAAGAGGGAGATGTTTTTCGATAAGTTCTAAACACAACCTGTACTAACACAAACTTTAATGTTTTCCTAAAGACATAAAAAAAAGTAGGCACAACTATTAAAATATGGAGGGCTTGTGATTCACCCATGGCAAGCACAATTCACTTTATGTAATTCTTCTATAACCCATATAGGATCCTAGAGAGATTATGAAGAATAAAATGTCCTAATTAACCATGGAGAGCAATTACATACCATGGACAAGTAAATCAGATATTAATATCATGATCATCTTGATAATTAAATACCACCAATAATTCAGAAACCTTTCCTGACATCCATTTAAAAACTTCTAAAGCTATGTAATCTCAATTATCCCCCCTTCCGGTACCAAACACGGCCTTATAAGTTTTTGGAGTTGCCAGAATTGGATCAGAGAACCCAAAGTTGGGAGGGAGAGAAAGTCATTTATTCTGACTAGACTCAAACCTGCAGTGCTACAAATCCTGAAACAAATCTGTCCTTCTTCACCCTCCCTGTTTTCTACTTCTCTCTTTTAATTTTATTTTTTAAATTGCAGTTTACATTCAATATTGTTTTGTATTAGTTTCAAGTGTATATAGTCTAGTGGTTAGATAATCACATGCTTCACAAAGTGTTACCCCTGGTATTTCCAGAACTTACCCGGTACCATACATAATTATTACAACAGCATTGACTAGATTTCTCATGCTGCATCTACATCTTTCCTTTTTTTTTTTCTTTCAATAGACACTGACTCAGTGCCTGGTAGTCCATAGCTCAAGGTTTACCAAGAGCTGCAAGGCCATCCTCTGCCCTCCAGGAGCAAACAAGCTTGTTGGGGAGGTGAAAATAGGACACAGACTTAATGTCCTTCCCACCCAGACTAAAAGCCCTGATATCCAGGCCACTGACGATTCAAAAGTAGGCAATGTCTAGTCATTCGTTCATTCATCCATCTGTCTTATCAGCATTCACTGTAGGCTGTGCCAAGTGTTGTGCTGGATGCTTGAGATGCGAGACAATGAATGAACATGGTCTCCCCTTCAAGGAGACTGCAGTCTAGTGGGAGGCAGAATCACTGTACTGGGAGATGAGGTGCTCTCTCAATCAGACTGGGGTGCTGGGGAAGATTTCTTAGAGGATTGATGTTGGATAAAGCATTGAAAGGTAACTAAAAGACAAATGAAGGAAAGGGACATTCACAGATGCAGGGAAAAGCACAGGAAAAACTATGGAGGCATTCAAGGCAGCCTGGCTCAGTGGGGGTAGGAGGTGTCTGGAGCAAAATGCTTCCATAGGAAATAGTCATAGGTAGGCAGAAACTGAAGAATATAAAGCCCTTTGGACTAAGAAATCTGGGTTTCATCCTAATGTGGGGACACTGAAGATTTTTAGCAGAAGAATGATGTGATCAGGGCAAATCCAGTACTACAGTCAGGGAGAATGATGTGGGTTAGTTCCACACACAAGGCAGTTGCTATGGACCTCGAGGGCTGGCTGAGAAGGAAGGATCAGAGAGCAACCCTAGGGCCTGGGAGGAGTTCCCCCAATCCTTCCCATCCCCCAGGAAATGGGGAACGGGTTCTGTGAGAAAGTCGGTGTGAAGAGGGATATCAAAGTCTGTGGAGGGCAGGGCTTCTGAGGAAAGAAGACACAGACACACACATTGCACGTACACACGCATACCCACATGATATGTAAATCTGCACATATGTACACATATCACATGCACGCATACATATGTACACACATTAAGGCAGTATGAGAGGCAAAGTCCAAATCTAGAGAAACCTATCTAAGTTTTCATTATTTTCTGATCCTAATTCCAAACCCGTCTCCCACAGTGTTTCCAGTTGCTTCTTTTTTTTCCGCATCCCCTTGTCCCTTGGGCTCTTGGCTAGCATTACATTCGAGCACCTAAGTGACTTCTTTTCCAAATGCCCTCTAACCCGTCCACTGCTCCTCTGCCTCTTCCCCATACCTTCTCGCACACACTAAAACAAGTTGCTTCCGTCCACACATCCCCAAGGGAATCCTGGCTCAGAAGCCTGTGAAGAGAAGATGGCACTTAAGGAGACAGGATGAAAACAACATTTGAGGGAAAACAGTGATTCTGTGGTGTTAGACAGTTTGAGGAAACTGAGTCACTAGGTTTTGCACAAGGAGAATCAGGGGTAATGAGAAGCAAGGGGTTGGAGGTTCCTCACACAACAATCCTTTCTCCTCACCTACTATGTGGCCACACTGTGCATACAAAGAAAAAGGAAGTCCCAGCCAGCAGTCTGCCAGAGAGACAACCACGGGTGCAGGTCACAGGACAGCTGGTAAGTCTAATGCTAGTAACAGCAGTGGGCAACAGAGCTCAACCACTGAAACGGTTGGTTAGAAACCATGAAGGGACATGGGGATACATGTGTGATAACAATGTCAGATAGAAAATCAGCAGTCAAAACCGAGGGTTTATATACAAGGGAAGTATAAATAAAAAGAAAATAATAAAGAGCAACATAAAAATAGTCATCAAAACGTTAACATCAGTTGTATGTGGATACTGAAAATATAGGTGTTTTTTGTCTTTGCTTTGCTTTTCAGTTTGTACTGAGACTACGTTGTTTTGTTTTTGTTTTTCTCTTTGCATTTTTACAGCAAAATGACTTACTGAAGGATTAGGGGCCAGTTCCACCACCAGACGGGAATCACCAAGGAGCACTGAGGAGCCAAATTAATCCTTACCTCGTATCCAAAGTGACATGTACTAATTACTGGAAAATTTAAAGCAACCCAGCCTGCCCACATGCCTTTCTTAATCCCGTGCAATTATATCCACCCTGGGTAATGATACTCTGCAAAGGTTACTCATAACACAAGCCAGCTTTCCTCACTGGTCCACTTGCTAAACTCCTCCCTCCTCCTCCACAGTCAGCTCTGGTCCAGAATTGCTCTTGGAGAGAAAAGTTCCCCAAATATTCCTGGTTTGAGCCTGAGGCGGCACCCAGAGAGGCATGAGACTTTCTTTGCTCTTTCCCAGGTGCTCATGGTTCTTGTCATCCCTTCCTGTTTCTTCCTTGTCACTGCCTCTGACCCTCATCTCTCTCTCTCTCTCTCTCTCCTCTCTGTTCAGAGAAGGACCACAAGAAGGAGGGGCCTAAAGGAAACCTGGACAGAAATAAGTCAGATTGACTTTACAGGTGAAGAAACCAAGTTCTGGGAGACAGTGCCTTGCCCAAGCTCAAAGGTCATTGGTGGTTGGACCAAGTTTAGAGCATAGGCCCTGCACAAACCCCAAGACCTCTGAAGAGAGAAAATTCTGATTCATATTGTTTAGAACATGCCAGAAACCAGCAACCCTCACATCTTCCCTAGTGCTGCTTCAGGCCCACCAGAAAGCTGACCATTGGACTGCAAGAGGTCAGGGACTCTTGAAAGCCATGATCCAAGGGATATGCTGAAAAACATGAATCAGGGGACAATGGGGAATCAGGTACCTTGGATGAAAGGTGGAGGATGACAGGGAAGAGCAGTTTGGCATGGACAATTTATTTAAGCTACTTTCTACAGGAAAGTAAATCAAATGACATTTGTCCTGGCATGTAAAACTATATTCTCATCATTTCTTTGGCTAATCACAAATATTTATCAAATCTTCATTCTGAGGCCCAGCTTTGTAATAGGTAGGTATATGGAGATTTAGGGGGATCTGATCTTGCCTGAATGGTTCTCCTCCAGTGATTGGCAAACTCATTAGTCAACAGAGCCAAATATCAACAGTACAATGATTGAAATTTCTTTTGAGAGCAAAATTTTTTAAACTTAAACTATATAGGTAGGTACATTGTTATTAACTTAATTAGGGTGCTCCTAAACTGGCCTTTGCGCCCGCACTCAAGGGGCCAAAGAGCTGCATGTGACTCACAAGCCGTGGTTTGCCGACCACTGTAATGAAAAAAAAGCCCCAAAAAACTGTTCCACACGTGGACAATGGTTTCATAGGCCCTTACCTTGGAGGTCTCTGAGCACGTGGATGGACCCAAATAGAGTCACTAAAGACCTACCAACCAAATCATGATCATTTCCACCTTTTCAGCAGTAGAAAGATTTGTGCCAAGTTATCCACCTAATTTCAACAAGTTCAGCTATTGAAATAAGAAGTATGGTTTGAAGAATGAGCAAAAATTAAGAATAACCAACAAATCTAAGAAACAAGGTTTACTGGTCAAGATAGAGACTGGATCTAGCTTCTGTTTTGTTTTTTGTGGGTTTTTTTTTTTTTTTGGTTTGGTTTTTGTTTTTGTTTGTTGTGTTTTTTTACAGGGACAGAGAGAGAGTCATAGAGAGGGACAGATAGGGACAGACAGACAGGAATGGAGAGATATGAGAAGCATCAATTATCAGTTTTTCGTTGAGACACCTTAGTTGTTCATTGATTGCTTTCTCATATGTGCCTTGACCGTGGGCCTTCAGCAGACCAAGTAACCCCTTGCTTGAGGCAGCGACCTTGGGTCCAAGCTGGTGAGCTTTTTGCTGAAGCCAGATGAGCCCACGCTCAAGCTGGCAACCTCGGGGTCTCAAACCTGGGTCCTCCACATCCTAGTCCAGAGCTCTATTCACTGCACCACCACCTGGTCAGGCTAGCTTCTTTTTTTCTGGGTAAATCCTCTTAATGATCTGTGGTTAAGAGAGAAGTCACACCCACAGCCCACTGGAACCCAAGGGAATTCTTGAAAGCAGCACCTAAGTATCAAAATGAATTATGACTTATGAAAAGGTCGAGACTAAAAGGATGATAATAGTCTAATAATTTTTAAAGTAGTTTTCATTCATTTTCTTTACATTTTTTACTTTTTTTGCTAGATCACTACCAAATGCTATGATTAATTTTTGATATCTTCCTACTTCTAAAAAGATATTCTTGATAGTAAGCCTATAATAATTTAATATGTTAGTCTCATTTTCTTATTCCTTTTTTTCCCCCAAAGGGGCTGCAGTGAGAGGGAAGAAAAGAAATTAAGAAGGATAAAAGAGCCTGACCAGGCAGTGGTGCAGTGAATACAATGTTGGCCTGGGATGCTGAGGACCCAGGTTCAAAACCCTGAGGTCACTGACTAGAGCACGGGCTCATCAGGCTTGAGCACAGGTTCACCAGCTTGAGAGCGCTGGCTTGAGTGTGGGATCATAGACATGACCCCATGGTCTCTGGCCTGAACCCAAGGTTGCTGGTTTGAGCAAGGGGTCACTGGCTCAGCTAGAGCCCCCCAGTCAAGGCACATATGAGAAGCAATCAATGAACAACTAAGGTGCCGCAACTATGAGTTGATGCTTTTCATCTCTTTCCTTCCTGTCTGTCTGTCCCTATCTGTAACACCCCCCCCTCTCTTTCTCTCTCAAAGGAAAAAGAAAACATTTGATGGGTATTTATGTGAAAGTAGAGGATAAAAATGTAAGAAAAAGGAATAAAGGTGAAACATTTTGTGAACTTTAGAGATAGACAACAATGAACATTGCAGTGTGTGGTAAGAAGATTCGGTGGTATCTTTACTTCTTTTGAGTATCCTGTTTTACATATTTAAGAGAAGTCCAGGCTTCAATCAGTTATAATTATCTCCATCAGTGTGTGTGGAGGAGACAATAAAAAGAAAGAATAAAAACTATCTCCATTTATATCTTTTTTTAAAAAATGGATTTGAAACCAAAGTAGAAACAGCATCTATCTTGCTTTTCAATGACCTAGCAAAGGCTCACGTGGTGCCAGTTAGCTCGGTGAAAGCTTTAAAGCAAAAGAGCCTAAAAGGCTGTGGGTTTGAAATGGCTGTGCTTTTTCTTTTGCCACATTGATTTCGCGAGTCTGCTTGCCTTGGGATCCAATCAAAACAATATGGATTATCCATCCCGGATTCAGTGGACGGGTTGGTCAATGGGCCAACATTCTTGGACCACCAACCACTACCATGCACCCAAGTCCTCAGACACTGCCTGCCTTGGAGGGGCACACGTGCAGCTCACTGTCTCTCCCTGCTTGTAAAGTCTACATAGAGCCCAGAGGCAGGCCCTGAGTCCACAGGCTCCAGCAGCTGCCCATCTGTGAAAGGGCCTTATGAAATCAGCAGTTTACTTCCACACCCGGAGGCTAGAGCATCGAGGCCCAGCAGATTCCCTGAACATGTCTGCTCAGCTATAAACACTTTACTGCCATTTTTCACTGCCAACACTGGAAGTATTCTTGTCAGGAGAAAGCAGAAAGCCACACCCTGAATCTACTACAGTGGAAGGAGTACTGAGCTGGGGGGCCAGAGATCCAGGTGTAATCCTGACCCTGCTGTGTGGCCTTGGGAAGTGGTTTAGCATCTCTAGGCCTGAGTTCTTTATCTATGCTTACAAATGTTGGACTTGATTGTATTATCTCCAAGCATCCTTCCAGCTCCTGCAGTCTACCAAAGCTCAAAATTGTCCCTGAGAGATTGGGAGCATCCATGAGCACAAGCTGTGTTCCCTGTCTCTCAAAGGGCATGAACCTGAGGCTGACTAGGGCGTCAGTCCTTCATTCTACCTACACTGATCCAAAAAGAAGAGATGCATAGTGCTTGAAAGGAACATAAGGGTTAAGCCCAGGCCAGGTGGCTCAGTGGATAGAGCGTCAGCCCAGCATATGGAAGTCCTGGGTTCATTTGCCAGTCAGCTCCATCTACCTCTTCCCCTCAGGCAACCAGTGGCTCAACTGGTTTCAACATCAGCCCAGCAGCTGAGGATAGCTCAGTTGGTACCAGCACTAAGGATAGCTCAATTAATTCGAACATCAGCCCCAGATGGGGGTTGCTGGGTGGATCCCGGTCAGGGCACATGCAGGAATCTGTCTCACTATCTCTCCATCCCTCACTTAATAAAAACACACACATACACACAAATTAGCATAAAAAAATCTGAGTCTGAATCATGGCTTTGCCACGGAATAACTATGGGAATTTGAGCAATACCATTCGCTTCTATGAGCCACTTCTCACTTGGGAAATGAGGGTACATATCACTGAGCGCACAGGACTGTTGTGAGGAATGAGTGAGACATACATGTGACAGCAGTTCATACACCAAGCGTCTGTCCACATGGGAAGCGTCTGAGCCAGGCAAGCACATCCCAGGACCACTGCCTGCTATTCCAAAAGCTACATGGGAACCTTGGACTGCCCAGCAGAGGTCATTCTCCATGCTAAACAGAGCAACAGCAGAACCTGAAACAGTCTCAAGAGTCAATACATTCTGATAAAGCCCAGGGGATATCAACTCTCCATAAATCTAGGTGCAGAGTAAAGAACAAATGAGGACCATCATTTAAGGACAGTTATAACTTGTAAAAGCAGACAATGCTAATGGATGTGTCATCAGCAGGCTGTAACAAGTATAATCATTACTTAAGGCCTTGGAGAGAGAACGAGGCCAGGAAATGGAACCAATGGGTGTGATGAATCTTAGGAAGCTTCCTGGAGAAGGAGTTCCAGAGCTGTGAGCCACTACAGAGCTGGCCTTCTCCCAGTTCTCTAAGCTGTTCTCCTGACTTAGCAACTACACTCAACCACCTCTTCACACTGCTGACCCAGGAGGGCTGAAGAGAGGACAGAAATGACAGCCAATTAGGATGCTGAGGCTCTGAGACCTCTCCTGGGCCCACATTAAAAGAAAACTGTTCTGTCTGACCAGTGGGGGCAGAGTGGATAGAGTGTCGTTGTTGGGCGAACAAGTTTATAATAAGTGTTTTTTAGGTTTGCTGGCTTGTATTGGGGCAGGGCCATGTGTGTGTAGTCTATGGAAGGCTGCTGGTGCTTGCCCTCAGGGAAGCAGAATGCAAACTGTGGATTTCCTTCCTGCTTGAGAGGGGCCATTGTTTGCTATCGTTTGCTGGAGAAGGGGTCTCCCTCCCCTCACCTGTTGTGCTGGGGAGCTGAGAGAGAAAGAGAGAATGCTGAGGGGGTTGGGAGCCCTGAGATTTCTGCTTGGCCTATCTGGGTAGGGACTGCTGAGGTTGGTGGGTGCCAGGAGAGAGCGAAGTAGTCTTCCCTGCCTGTTTGCTTGTCCGCTGGTACAACACTTTAATAAACAGAATGGCCCACCATTTTCTGGCTCCACAGTTCCTTTACCATCTACCCAAATCCACTGAGAACCTGCATGGCCACAGTGATGGCCCCTGGCCTTATGGTCATCAACCTGGAACATCAAGGTTGCCAGTTGGGAACTCGAGGTCACTGGCTTGAACCCAGGATCACCAACATGATCCTGAGGTCACTGGCTTGATCCTGAGGTCACTGGCTCAAGCCTGAAGTCAGCAGTTTGATCCCTGGTCAAGGCACGCACAGGAAACAATCAATGCACAGCTAAGTGGAGCAATGAGTTGATGTTTCTCGCTCTCTCTCTCTCCTCCCCTTCCTTTCTCTCTAAAAAAAAAAAGAGAGAGAGAGAGAAAGAAAGAAAGAAGAAAGGAAAGAAGGAAGGAGGAAGGGAGGGAGGGAAGGAGGGAAGGAAGGAAGAAAAAAGGGAAGGTGGGAAGGAGGGAAGAAAGGGAGGGAGGGAAGGGGGGATGGAGGGAGAGAGAAAGGAAGGAACTTCCTATTTAAATAAACCACACTGAGGGATTCCAAGCAAGCTATACTCAAAGATTGTGATGAGCAGGCTTCTATCAGATAGGGGGTTCAGATAGAACTCAAGAGCTGTAATCTCTGTTCAGAATGGGGATTGCCTGGACACAAAGACCATGTCTCCATCACATTAGGGCTGTTAATCAAAGAGTCTCAAAAATCCCCTTCTAATCTGCCAGGATTTACGAAGCACATATTAATGCCTCGCACCACACTGGGCTCTGTGAAACATTTGCTTTACAAGTTGTCCCTTCTAAGGACACATACCCTGGCAGGAGCAATGTCCTACTCTGTCAGGCTCAGACTGCAGGCATGCCAGCAAACACACACTCAGGGTTAAATGTCTAAAGCTATAAATCTTAGAAGTCTGACATGCCAACTCTTAAAAAACACCAAAAACCTAAGTATACCAGTTCTACAAACTTCCAGCATTTCTTCACTGATATGCTCAAATGAGATAATCAGTTGCTGTCCACATCGATATCGCACTGGGACTACTGCTGGTTCAGAGGGATAAACTAGAGAAGCAGGATGATTAGTCACACCTCAGGCAAGGTTAACTAAGGCCGAGAACCACAGGATGTGGCACCTTTCTCAGTACTATGTTGCATCAGCCTCTTCTACATGTTAACAAAGTAAATGTACTCCTTGGAAGGTTTTCCTTATTAAATGGCAGAGGCAGGGTGGCAGAGGCAGAAAAGGAGTTATCCCCTACCTGAAATCTACCAAGGAGATCCATGCACAGCTTTAAAAGGCTTCAGCTTGTTCCTTAATGCTTAATTATCATGGAGCCCTGTACATTGCTCTTGGCTAGATTCATGAAAAAAAGCATTAAGCTCTTCAATATGATAAAATGGAAGAAAACAGCCTGACCAGGCGGTAGCATAGTGGATAAAGCACTGACCTGGGATGCTGAGAACCCCAGGTTCGAAAATCCAAGATCGCCAGCTGGAGCACGGACTCATCCACTTGGAGCACAGGCTCATCAGCTTGAGCACAGGGTCACCGGCTTGAGCATGGGGTTGTAGAAGTGACCCCATGGTCACTGGCTTGAGCCCAAAGGTTGATGGTTTGAGTAAGGAGTAACTGGCTCTACTGGAGCCCTGCCAGGTCAAGGTACATATGAGAAAGCAATCAATGAACAACTTATGTGCCACAGCAACGAGCTGATGCTTCTCATCTCTCTCCCTTCCTGTCTGTCACTCTTTCTCTGTAAGGGAGGAAGGGACAGAGGAAGGAAGGAAGAAAACATATCTTTCTTAGACCATAAACCCTCCAAACTAACATGGGCAATTTGAAGATTAGTTCTTTAAGGTCACCTGCAGTTGAGGAGTCCAAATCTTGCAATTTCATAGAAAATAACTTTGCCCTCAAAAATATACATATAGTAACCGTATATGAGAGCCACATTTTCATTTTGACACAGACATGAAAGAAACAACTATAATTTCCTATCACCATCACTTTTAAAAGAAATGATATTGCCTGACCAGGCGGTAGCGCAGTGGATAGAGCGTCGGACTGGGATGCAGAAGACCCAGGTTCGAGACCCTGAGGTCGCCAGCTTGAGCGCAGGCCCATCTGGCTTGAGCAAAAGCTCGTCAGCTTGGACCCAAGGTCGCCAGCAAGGGGTTGCTCGGTCTGCTGAAGGCCCGCGGTCAAGGCACATGTGAGAAAGCAATCAATGAACAACTAAGGTGTTGCGATAGCAACGAAAAACTAATGATTGATGCTTCTCACCTCTCTCCGTTCCTGTCTGTCTGTCCCTATCTGACTCTCTCTCTGTCCCTGTAAAAAAAAAAAAAAAAAATGATATTTTAACATCAAAATAAGGGAGGAAGGCCATGATTTCATGATGAAAGGTTTTCCTTCTCAAGAACTCAGTTCTGATATCTTTTTACTTCCACTTTCCTAAGAACTCAAGACCTCACAGAGGGGCCCAACATGGGCCCACAGATCCCTGCTGGAACCATGGTCCTCACGGGTTCCTCTTCTCCTATACAGCCTGACTAAAAAACAAAAACTGTTTTTTTGTTTGTTTGTTTTTTGCTTTTTTGTAGTCATAGCCATCATCTAGTTGGCAGCTGTTTCCCTTCAAAATCTCCATATGCTTCAGTTTCAACCTGAAAAACTTGCCTTCTCCAACAGATCCTGCCGTCTCCCTCCTGGCTGTTCTCTAAGGAAGGGAGTACTTGTGTTCACTTAGATCCGTAGTGCCCAAACTAAAACTAGTATCACAAGTTTCTGAAGGGCACAGCCTAATCAGGATCTTTTGGATCATTAAAACTCTACCATAATTAACAATTTATTATTGGAGCTATCATTACAACACACAACTGGGTGGAAATAAGTTCAAACGGGATCTTAAACAATAGCAAATGAATTCCAGTGATGAAAGAAGGGAGAGCCTGCTGTTCTTCATACACAGAGGTGATGCTACTGGCTCAGGACCAACAGAAAAGTTTTGAGTTATTTTCCTAGAGAAGAGCTTGCCTTAAGTCACCCACACACTCCCTCCTGACCTTGGTGTCCAAGGGTAGTCCAAGTCAGAGGTAAGAATGTGTTGTTATGGGAGAAAACAATAAAAAGAACAACATCACCTTCTATACTTTACATAAAACTATCCCCTCTTGACAAGCCTATGGAACAAGTATTACTAATCCTATTTGACAAACAAGGTACTGAGCTTGTTCATTCAACAGTCAACAAATACTAAGAGTCTCTTGTGCGCAGACACTAGGTAAAGGGCTTTGACTTTGACCACAGTGACACAGCTGGCAAGCAGCAAAAGAAGCACCCAAATCCAGACACCTAACCTGAAGTCCATTCCATTCCAAGGCTGCCTCTTAAGCTGAGGTCATTTTTGCTGCACAAGACCACAGGACACCAATGCTAAAGGGCTGTGGTGGCAAGGACCACAGGGTTGATCATTAGCTTGCTCCCTCTGTAAAGAAAGTCAGTATGAATGACCAGTTTTCACAGATAACTGATGTCTCCAGGAAGAAAGCAAAGTGGTCACCAGTGCCCCAATAGTTACAGGACTATCGATGGTGTACAGCCCAGAACAGGGTTCCAGGGATTCGTGCTATTAGGCAAGATAGAAACATCCCAGCAAAGCACACAGGAGACCATGGTGGAGAAACTTCTGTCAAAAGAGGGGCAAAGGAGGGTTCCCTTGCAATGGGATCAGGAGCCAACTCTGGGATTTGAAAGGTCCTGCTTCTTAGATCATGGACTGAAATCTACAGTGTGACTCTCTTAGACCACCTCAAGAGTCAGAAACATACTCCTCAAGCATGACCCTCTAGTTATGGCATGAACCTTGTTCCAGAGGTTTTGAAAATATCATCAGCCACTCATCCTGGCTGACTATCCCCCTGTGCAGCCTGCCACACAATTGCACCAGAAAAGGGACTTGTCACACACTAGGCTTCCCATCTCAAGAATGCCAAAACCTTCACGAATGCTTGCAATCACAAGGAGGTGGGGCGACAACACAGATCACGTAACTAAGGTCAAACACAAGGGGCTGGCCCAGATCAATAAATGAGTCACCTGTAATAGTATAAAACCTCAGAAGCTCCAGTGCTCTTCACATAGCCAGCATCTCCTCACTCACTCTTCTTTCAGGTAGGTGTGGGTTCATCTGGTTCTGTCTTTTCAGCTGTTCTGGTCCTGGTTTGCATAGGCTAGGCAGAGCAGGGGATGGACAGGCAAGGTCCTTCTCTGCTTTGGGAGCTACTAGACCTCTACCTTCCCAACTGCATTTATGTTTAGAGGGGATTCGGGCAGGAAAGAAAGAGGACTGAGCCGATGCTAAGCAGATGGTGTTTCTGGTCTTCTGGCCAGAATGCAAACTTCTCAAAGCAAGACTCTCTTCATTCCTCTGGCAATGACTGATGTCATCTGATGAGACGTGGTGGTCCAAAAGACCATTGTGGAGTCCAGACAGGACCACAGGGGGGCACCTCTTCTTTCTGATAACTGGCTCTGGATCATGGCCAAGCTCAGTGGGATAGACCAAGAGCTTGAACTATGAGTTTTTGCAGAGAATAGGGTACAACAGCCTTTAATGTTCTGACAAACTCTCTGTTGTGTGTGGGATGGGTAAAATCTCCTACTCTAATTGAAGCTTTGTGGTCATCTTTTCCGTTGCACTCAAGGAATCAGTGATTGGATTTAAAGAAACTTGAGATGAAGTGCTGGAACCTCCCCTTTTACAGGAAGTGAGAAAATAGGCAAGAATACGGGTCCTTTGCTCCAAAATCACACAAGAGACCAGAGGCAGAGGTGTGTGTGTGTGTGCGCGTGTGTGTGTGTGAAAGAGAGAAATGGGCACCATTAACAGCACTATGTAGATAAAGCTTAGAAAAAGAACTGCGAGAGGACGCAACTCCTTTCTAAGAATCCCAGCTGAGAGCTCTTCGGATTTGAAAGGGGAGAGCCTGGAGCCTGGATCGACAGCGTGGCTTTAAATAAAGAGTTGCCATGGCTGCAGGTGCCTCTTCCCCCGCATCCTCTTGCCATTGGTCCAGGGATGCTCTCTGCTCTCTTTCCAGAGTTCCCTTCCTACTCAGACTAGATGTCTTACCAGAGAAAACAGCCCACACCACAGCCCCCCGTTATCTGCGGGAAAACCTCTGGCGGCGGCGGCGGCGGCGGCGGCTCCAGCTGTGGCGGGGGCTCTTCCGGAGGCGGCGGCGGTGGAGGCTGCGGAGGAGGTTCCAGTGAAGTTGTCAAGTGCGTTAGCGGTGGCTACTCCGGCGGCGGGGGCTCCAGCTGTGGTGGGGGCTCCTCCGGAGGCGGCGGTTCCGGAGGGGGCGTCAAGTACTCCGGCGGCGGGGGCTCCAGCTGTGGCGGGGGCTCCTCCGGAGGCGGCGGTTCCGGAGGGGGCGTCAAGTACTCCGGCGGCGGGGGCTCCAGCTGTGGCGGGGGCTCCTCCGGAGGCGGCGGTGGAGGCTGCGGAGGAGGTTCCGGTGAAGTTGTCAAGTGCGTTAGCGGTGGCTACTCCGGCGGCGGTGGAAGCTCTGGCTGCGGAGGCGGCTCATCCGGCGGCGGCGGTGGCGGCGGTGGCTCCGGCTGCGGTGGCTACTCCGGCGGTGGAGGTTGCGGTGGCGGTGGCTCCAGCCAGCAGATCCAGTGTGAGAGCTACTCCGGCGGCGGCAGCGGCGGTGGCGGCGGAGGCTCCGGATGCGGTGGCTACTCCGGCGGTGGAGGTTGCGGTGGCGGTGGCTCCAGCCAGCAGATCCAATGTGAGAGCTACTCCGGCGGCGGCGGCGGCGGAGGAGGAGGTTCTGGCTGCGGTGGTTACTCCGGCGGTGGCGGAGGTTCCGGATGCGGAGGCGGCGGCGGCGGCGGCTCCAGCCAGCAGGTCCAGTGTCAGAGTTACGGAGGCGGCTCTAGCGGCGGCTGCGGGGGCGGCTCCTCCGGGGGCGGATCCAGCTGCGGCGGGGGCTCCTCCGGTGGCGGTTACAGCTGCGGCGGGGGCTCCTCTGGCGGCGGCTCAGGCTACAGCTCCCAGCAGACCACCCAGAGTTCGTGCGCGCCCCAGCAGAGCTACGGAGGGGGATCGTCTGGAGGTGGCGGCTGCGGTGGTGGCTCCTCCGGGGGCGGCGGCGGCTGCTTCTCCAGCGGTGGGGGCGGCGGTGGCTGTGGCGGCGGCTCCTCAGGGGGCGGCGGCGGAGGCGACTGCGGCTCCTCTGGAGGCGGCTCAGGGAGTGGAAAGGGCGTCCCGGTTTGCCACCAGACCCAACAGAAGCAGGCGCCTACTTGGCCATGCAAATAAGGCTCCCTGGACGTCACGGAGGAGAAAGAGCTGGAGATCTTTACCATGGGCACAGATGGGCTTAGTACTCTTATGATGTTGCCTTGAGGCTTGCAAATTGTTCACTTTTTAACCCACCTAGAAAAAGCCATTGGGCACTCATAATTAATCTTTGCAGTTTTTCCTCTTTGGTTTCTGTGCACCTACCTCCCAATCCCAGTGCCTCCTCAGTTAATAAAGTTACACATCATGAGAATTTCTGGATGTGCAGGAGTCTTCAATCATTCTATTTTTCTTATTTCTTTTCCTCCACTCACTCACCCATAGGTATATTCATTCAACAAGTATATTCCATTTGGGAGCAGGGTAGGTGGGTAGATGGTGGTCTCCAGGGGTGGGAAGAATGACTAGCAACCACAGTTGTGAATTCTGATTTTAGGCTTAAGATTACAAAGTGCTCCCAAAACACAAAGATCTTGGGAAAATATTTCGATAAATAGCCTTGGTGCATTAAATAGCTGCCATGGGTCTTCTCATCCAGCTCAATGATTTTTAAAGACAGGGCTACCCTGGGCAGATGGTCTCTCTCTCTCATAGTCCAGAGCCTACTCTTCAAGGTATGAGAAAGTAGGGTGACTGTACCTCAGAAGCACTAGTTTATGCTATGCAGACTGACAGGAAGAAGAATAATTGTGTCAGATATTTATGGGCCTCTATGGTATGTAAGACTTTTACTAGGTACATGTAGGGACACGTGGTAGAGGAGCTGTTTCCTGCTCTCTTGAAGAAGCTTCACCCAACTTAGGAAAATACAGCATAAGTGTATGAGATGTTAAATGTCAGCACCAGTAAGATCTTATGGAAACACCGGGAGCTTTCCACTTAACAAAGAATTTACAGTTAGTTTGTTAATTGCCTATATGGAACATCAAAAGAGATGTAGAATATCAGCCAGGTCAGGCTGTTTTATATCCTGATTCTACCTGCTCTAAATAAATACCAATGTATTTATTTGCTCAGCACAAAACACCTGCTACGTCAGAAAAAGAAGGCATTCTTTTTACGAATCACTGCTTGAGCCAAAAAGACAAATTATCCCTCCCCAGCCCTTTTGTTTATTTACCACCATCCATCATCTTACAACAGTAACTTACTGAGATCAGAACAGGTATAAGCTTTCAGGACCCAAGAGTCCAAACACCACATAATTTTTATGTTGTTTTTTTTTAAATATTTTAATGGAAGGAAGACTTAGTTCTGTACCAGATATAGTGGTCTCCCTATTGCGCCAGTTAACCATGACTAAAGTATCTGGACATAAACAGAACAAGAGTCAGAAAGGTGGAAAGAAGGCAAAGCAGGTAAAGTCTTTAGAGCTTGAAGATTGACACAGTGGCAAGTTTCCTAAGTTTTCTTTCTGCCTCCATATGTCTCATACTTGGCACTAGAAAGTCTGAAACCAAGAAATGCCAATAGATGCAGACAAAAAGTAGCCCCAAGAAAATCTGCTTTTTTCATCCAACAATCAGGAAAGAGAAGACTTATCAAGGCAGAGTCTTTTGACAATATCCATCTTACTTTAGCCAAACACCTCAGAAAAAATAAATGAATGAGAATATTAGACTTACACCTGCTCTCAGTGGTAAGGAATAACTCATTCACATACTTCACTAATGCAATATTATTAAAGGTCTTCTGTAGTTGAAGATTTAAATAAGAAACAGTCTCCCAATACAATACCAAAAATGTCCAGCACACAATCAAAAATCACTCAACACATCAAAAACCAGGAAAACCTCAACTTGAATGAAAAGACACAATATCTACTAACATTGAAATAATAAAAATTTGGGGATTATCTGACATGATTTTATTTTTAAAATTTTTGTTTATTTGTTTTAGAATAAACAAAAGAGGAGAGAGAGAAAAGCCTATGTTGTCCCACTTATTTATGCATTCATTGGTTGATTCTTGTATATGCCCTGACCTGGATGGAACCCCACAACTTTGGCATGTCTGGATGATGCTCTAACCAACTTAGTTAACCAGGCAGGGCTGACTGTGATTTTTAAAAAGATCTTATAAAAATGTTTTAGCAAGAAATTATAAGTACACTTGAAATAACTGAAAAAAAGCCTTGGCAAAGAAATAAAAGATATAAAGAACAATCTAGAAATTTTAGAACTAAGAAAGATAATAGCCAATTATAGAATTGAGTTTTAGAATTGACAATAATAAAACTCCCTGGACAGGTTCAACAACATAATAAAGATGACAAAGTAAAAAATCATTGAACTGAAAAATAGATCAATAGAAATTATCCAATCTCAAAACAAAAAGAAAATAGACTAAAAAAAATTCTCTCATGAAATAAAATTTTAAAAAATTGTTGCCAGCAGACTTATAATAAAACAATGGCTACTAGAAACTCTTCAAACAGAACAAAAGAATAAAGGAAAACTTCAGGATCAAGGAACAATATATGTAAAATTATGAATGAATATAAGACAGTATCTTTCTTCTCTCAAGTTTTTTTACATTTGACAGTTGAAGCAACAACCATAACATTGATGTAGTTCTCAGTATATGTAAAGGAAATATTTAAGACAATTATTTTATAAATCAGGAGAGCAAAGGACCTAAATGGTAAGGTATACATCTCACTCAAACAAATAAAATTTCAATGCCTAAATAGACTTTGATAAGTTGTGTATATATATAATGCAATATCTATAGCAACCAGTAGTGTGTATGTGTGTGTGTATGTATAATGTGTGTGTGTGTGTGTGTGTGTGTGTGTATATATATATATATATATATATATATATATATATAAAACACTATAGCTAAATCAAAATGAAATTCTCAAAGTAAAAGTAAAATTATTTTTAATGGAGGGAGAAAGGGAGAGAAATAAGAAGCATCAAATCGTAGTTACATCACTTTAGTTGTTCACTGAGTGCCCTGGGGAACAATTTTTTCATTTTCTGTTGCATGAAGTTTTAGAACTGTTTTTATATATGTCTGCATCGCTGATTCCAAATCTAAAATCTGTTTTTATGTGCATGCTCCATTTCTGTATGCAATTTTAATTTATTTTTGTTACAGCTAATGGCACGCATTGGTTTTTAAATTAGAGTTAAAGGCCAATGACTCTTGGATTGAGCATAACCACTTGGCAATTAATGTTTCACAAACATCACTTTTACATAGTTGTAGTTGTTTTTAAATGTAAAAAGTTATTATCTGATTAAAACACCCTCTTATTTTGTTTTAAGATTAAATTATGGCTTCTTAGAGTAGGCATAAATGTAAGAATAGTCCTGACACCTTCTGTTATATATGTGGCTGTTACACACTTCAACATCAAAGACGCAATATTTCATCATTTGTGACACATGCATATATTACCTATTTTCAAGTTCCCCTTGGCGATCAAGAAAAGAATTGGGCTCCTCATATTGTGTGTCATAATTGTGAGGAAATGCTTCATGAATGGACAAAAGGAAAACGCAAAGGAATCCCTTTTGGTATTCCCATGGTTTGGCATGAACCTAAGGACCACAGCAGTGACTTATTTCTGTCTGATCCATACAAAGGGCATCAGCAAGAAAAAATGGCATATGATCGCATATCCTAATATTTCTTCAGCAATACTACCTATCCCACACTCTGAGACAGCCCCGGTTCCAGTTTTCAATGGTTTTATTTCTTCTAAGGATGAAGAAAGTGAACATGGTGATCAAATCTATTTTGGTAAGATGCATGAGGAAATGGTTGTAGAATCTGAAGGCTCTTCTTCTGATGCCAAGCAGTCATTAACCCCTCAGCAGTTTAGCCAACCCAAATTGAATGACTTAGTAAGAGATTTGGGCCTATCAAAAACAGCAGCTGAGTTATTAGCCTCCAGGCTTCAAGAAAAGAATGTACTTCACCGGTCAGCTAAAGTATCCCATTTCAGGAAGCGTGGACAAATTTTGTGGACTTTTGATCCGAAGACAAACACTTTGTTTACTGTCATGATATCAGTAATCTTCTCAGCCAGCTAGGTGTTACCACTTACAGTCCAACAGAATGGCAGCTATTTCTTGACAGCTCTAAGCAGAGTCTGAAATGTGTTCTCCTATACAACAGTAATGTTTATGCAGCGGTTCAAATTGGTTATTCAACTCATCTGAGAGAAGATTATGACAAAAATTGTCCTTGACTTTCTGAAGTATGAGGAGCATAACTGGATCATTTCTGTGTGTCTTTTTTTAAAAAATGTTTTATTTATTTATTTTTTACAGGGACAGAGAGAGGGATAGATAGGGACAGACAGACAGGAACAGAGAGAAATGAGAAGCATCAGTCATTAGTTTTTCATTGCCATTGCGACACCTTAGTTGTTCATTGATTGCTTTCTCACATGTGCCCTGACCGTGAGCCTTCAGCAGTTCGAGCAACCCCTTGCTGGGGCCAGCGACCCTGGGTCCAAGCTGGTGAGCTTTTGCTCAAGCCAGATGGGCCCACGCTTAAGCTGGCGAGCTTGGGTTCTCAAACTTGGGTCCTCCGCATCTCAGTCCGACGCTCTATCCACTGCACCACCGCCTCGTCAGGCTGTGTGTATCTTAAAATGGTAAATTTCCTGTTAGGACAACAGAGAGGTTTCACAAAGTATCCTTGCTTTCTGTGTTTGTGGGACAGCCAAGCTAGGGAGAAACACTGGAAACAGAAGGAGTGGCCAAAATGTCAAGCTCTGGAAGTAGGGATGCAAAATATTGTGAATGAACCTATAGTTAATCGAGACAGGATCATTTTCCCCCCACTTCACATCAAACTTGGCTTAATGAAGCAGTTTGTTCAGGCTTTGAATAGAGAAAGTGAATGCTTTCAATATATTATTTCTGCTTTTCCTGCCTTGTCTTTCGAGAACATAAAAGCAGGTATATTTGATGCACCTCCAATTTGAACCCCCATACGAGACGAAGAATTTTCCAGGAAGATGAATAAGGAGGAGAAAGCAGCATGGCAGTCTTTTGTGGCAGTTACAAAGAACTTCCTTGGCAACAAAAAAGCAGAAAACTATGAACTTCTGGCTCAAAGGATGCTGTTGGCTTTCTGCAACATTGGATGTAACATGAGCATTAAGATTCACTTCCTGATTAGTCACCTTGATAAGTTTCCCGAAAATCTTGGAGCTGTTAGTGATGAGGAGACTACTGCTGGAGCATCAAACGAGATTGTCCTCAACAAGTACACAAATGCAAGAGCTACAAACGCAAATTTGCCTGAATAGAATTTAAATAAGTTTTGTGCAAATTTTATGACTAAAATAAGTGTTTTAATATGTTCTATTTCAAAATTGTAGACAAATTCTGATGCAATTATATCTTTTAGTGTATTTACTGCATTATATAAATTATTATATTTTCACAAAGATGATGCCCAAGAAGACATTCTATTTCATTATGTTAAACTAAATGTTGAAAATTTTATAAGATGAAAACCTAAAATCTTGAATTGGAAAAAACTGTAGCTTACAGAGAAAAACTAATGTCAGATTTGAGATCAGCACACTTGAATTAGGTAAAAACAAGTGTTTTTGTAGATGCAACGAAAATTTTGTTCCCCAGTTTTACCATACATGCCTTAATGGGGGGGGGGGGTTCAAGCACACCCAGCAACCCATGACTCCTTGCTCAAGCCAGCACACTTGGGCTCAAGCCAGCAACTTGGAATCATGTTGATGATCCTTCGCTCAAGCCAACAACACTGTGCTCAAGCTGGATGTACCCCCTTGAGGCTGGTGACCTTGGGATTTTAAACCTGGGACCTGAGATCCAGGTTGATGCTTTATGCACTGCACCACCACCAGTCAAGTGCAAAAAGTAAAATTCATATTGTGGTATAGCATACATTTATTTATTCAACTACCCAAACTATAAATGACAGTTTAATTAATTTTTACCAAGTAAATTCATCCCAATAATCTCAGAAGCCTTTCCACTCCTTCTCAAAGTCATCAGCTCCCCCAAAGTTATCATTATTCTCATTTCTATTATTGTAGCTTAATTTTGCTTGTTTTTGAATGTTCTATAAATATAATCCTATAGTAACATTTTATGTCTGGCTATTTTTTTCTCAATATTATGTTTGTGAAATTCTTTTATGTGTTTGTTTTAAGCAGTAGCTTTTCCTTTTTCATTGTTGTATAGTTTACCAAAATATGAATATATCAATGTTTTTCTTTTCTACTGTTAATTGACATTTGGGTTGTTGTTTCATTTTATGCTATCACAAGACTTGTATATGTCCAGTGTTTATGAATACTGTCAGTTTTCCAAAGTGCTGCATCAGAATTCCAGATTTTGATGCTTTCCACTTCACCCACACCTGGTTCTGTCTCCTTTTGTTTTAACCTTGAGACTCTCTGAGTCAATGCTCTATAATTGGCTTTCCACGAATCAAATCTTAATATATTGGGTTTTCATTATTACGCATTAAGAAATATTCTAAAATCCTTTATAATATTTTTTCTTAACCCATTAGCTATTACGAGTATATTACCTAATTTCTAAATATTTGAGCATTTTCTAGATATCTTAATATTAATTTCTAATTTAATTTTATTATGGTTAAAGAACATTTATTATGTATGATTTCAATACTTATAAATGGTGATGAACAAAGACTTGACTTGTCTTTGTACACAATATGATGTACAAAGATGTGTTGTAGAATTGGGCACCTGAAACCCATATAATTATGTTAACTAGTGTCACCCTAATTAAGTCAATAAAAAAGTAAAGATCAAAATGTATAGAGATGTTTTATGGCCCAGCATGTGATCCATCTTAAAGATGAAACCATGTGCCTTTAAAAAATTTTTTAAAACAATTTGTTCTTAGGAGTTTAAGTCAAGCTGAAAGATATTAAAATCACCTATGGTGGTTGTTATTAATACATATACCTTTAGAATTATTATGTCTTCCAAATAAAACATTATATAAAATATTTCCCTTTATCTACTATAATTTTTGTTTTGAAATCTACTCTTGCCCTGGCCAGTTGGCGCAGTGGTAGAGCATCTATCTGCTCAATGTGTGGAAGTCTCAAGTTTGATTCCCAGTCATGAGCACACAGGAGAAGTGACCATCTGCTCCCCCACCTCTGCCCCACTTTTTCCCCACCCTCAGCTATGGCTCAAATGAGCAAGTTGGCCCAGGGCACTGAAGATGGCTTTGTGGCCTGCCTCAGGAACTAAAATAGCTTGGTTGCCAAGCAACAGAGCAGCGACCCCAGATGGGCAGAACATCAACCCCAGATGGGAGTTGCCAGGTGCATGCAGGAGTCTATATCTCCACCTCCCTGCATCTCCTTGATTTAAAAAAGAAAAAGAAAAAAGAAAGAAAGAAAGAAAGAAAGAAAGAAAGAAAGAAAGAAAGAAATCCACTCTATTTGATAGTAATAGGCTGAATCTAGTTTTTTTAAGCTTTAGTCTTTGCATGGTATACCTTTTCATATTTTATTACTTTCAATTTATATTTAAAATGAATCCCTTGTAAACATCATATAGTAGAGTCATGTTTTATAATCCAGTCCAACAATCTCTGCTTATGATTGTTTCCATGAATGTAAGGTGTCCATTTTTTACTGATTTTTAAATTTTTCCTTTTCATTGTTGGTTTTTAGTAGTTTGGCTGAATTAGGCCTAGGTATGGTGTTCTCCTTTGTATTTATTAATTGGCATTCTATGAATTTCTTTTATCTGTGGTTTGATGTGTTTCATAAAATTTTTTAACATTTTAACATTATATTGCTTGACCAGGCAGTGGCACAGTGGATAGAGCATCAGCCTGGATGCTGAAGACCCAGGTTGAGCACCTGAAGGTCCCTGACTTGAGCACATGCTCATCCAGCTTGAGTGCATGTTCATCAGCTTGAGTGGGGTGAGGAGTCACCTGCTTGAGCATGGGGTCATAGATATGACCCCATGGTTGTTGCCTTGAGCCCAAAGGTTGCTGGCTTGAAGCCCAAGGTTGCTGGCTTGTGCAAGGGGTCACCGGCTCAGCTAGAGCCCCATGTATGAGAAAGCTATAAGTGAATAACTAAAGTGCCACTACAAAGAACTGATGCTTCTCATCTCTCTCCCAGCCAGTCTGTCGTCTTTCTGTCTGTTTCTATATCTTGCTCACTAAAATATGTATGTATGTATATATATATATATATATATATATATATATATATATATATATATATATGTCTAAAATATATCAATATATATTTTAGCATTATCTCCTCAAAGATTTATTCTACATCTTCTCCCCTACCTCTTTTTCTTTCTTTCTGGACTTTAATTACACATCTTTTGAATAATTTGATATGATACCATGAATCTTAGACACTCTGTTCTGTTTTATACACATTCTCTATATTTCTTATTTTGTTTGGTTAATCTCTGTTTACTTTTCTTTAAGTTCACTAATTCTTCTGCTGAGTTCAGTCTTCTGTGAAGCTCATCCAATGAGATTTTATTTCAAATATTGTATTTTTTATTTATAAAATATCCATTTTTATCTTCAGTAACACATTCTCTTTACTACTGAAATCTCACAATCATTATTTATTTTGACCATTTTTCTTATATATTCTTTAACATATTGTTTTAAAGTCTGGTCTAATTTGTTGTTTGATTTTTTATACATCTAGTAATGTAGAGAGTTTGAGTTCTACTATCTTCTTTCATAGCATTTTGATTTTTGTTTTGGCAGGTGGTTATGCAACTAATAGATTGTCTTAATTCTGTGGAACTCTTTATCCCTGCATTGTAGTTCCTTCTGTATAGAAAAATATATCCATAATGTTTTAAAATTGTTAAATATCTCTTGAGCCCAAGAAAGAAAGAAAAATAAATAAAGCAGAGCCTAGCAGCCATTGAGTAACAATAGCCTCTCCCACAACCCACACTTCAGAAAGAAGCTTACACTAAGCTGCCTGCCTCCTGCACTGAACTGTTTCTGCATTGTATTTCTGTTGGCTGAGCCAACCCTTACAAAGGAGTTCTTGGAACTGTTTGTTTGTTTGTTTGTTTGTTTTACAGGGACAGAGAGAGAGCCAGAAAGAAGGATAGATAGGGACAGACAGACAGGAATGGAGAGAGATGAGAACTATATCAATCATCAGTTTTTCGTTGCCACACCTTAGTTGTTCATTGATTGCTCTCTCATATGTGCCTTGACCGCGGGCTTCAGCAGCTAGAGTAACCCCTTGCTTGAGCCAGCGACCTTGGGTCCAAGCTGGTGAGCTTTTTGCCCAAGCCAGATGACCCCGCACTCAAGCTGGCAACCTCGAGGTCTCAAACCTGGGTCCTCCGCATCCCAGTCCAACGCTCTATCCATTGCGCCACCACCTGGTCAGGCAGAACTGTATTTTTATCAATGGAACTAAAAGTTTTCTTGTCCAATCAGAGCTATGTAACTATATCTTCATTAGCATCTTCACTGACCAATCAGAGCAGCTTCATTCTGACCAATCAGAATAGTGCTTTTTGGACCAGTCAAACTGTCAGTATTGGGAGTTCGTTTGCATAAGAATAGACCATTCATAAACCAGGGATGGGGACTTCTTTCTATAGTCAGCTTTCTGCCTTCTCAAAGATTGCATTTGTCCTTAGCATCAAAGGTTGTGTTTTCCCTGCAGAAACTGAAGCATGGATTAAATTGGATCTTACCATACCAGAGTGGAGTGGAGCTAATTGCAGATGGGTTGGGCTGCAACACTAACTGCCTCCTGTCTCCTGCATTTTCATAATTGTACTGTAACACGATTGGTCCCTTTATTGCTCTGTTGTTCTACAGCTGTGCTGTGTCACAGTTGAATGGTTTGCAATGAATAACATCTCCTTCATTGCTTACTAAAGTGGGGATTTCCTTTTTGCCTTGAAATGGCATGGAGGACCATCAGTTGTTATGTTTCACTCAAAGATTGTGTATTGTGTGGTTTTAGTCTAAAATTATAAATGAATACTCCAATACTTAAATACTCAACACACGTTCTGAGAAATAATCAACAAGTTTAGAAACCCATTAAGTGTCTTTTCTGTCACAATCTCCAATCTCTTCATACCCTGAGTCTGTAAAAATCTCAAGTTTTACATGTGTGTATATATATGCCTATGTCATGCAATGATCTGTTTTGCCACATTTTTGTTCATATAAATAGGGTCATACTTTGTTTTATCTTCTATCATAAGCTTATTTCACCTAACATTAAGTTTTTGAGATTCATCAATTTTGAAGTATAAAATTATTTTCACTTTCTACTTGTGACTATAGTACAATATATTTATTCTACTGTTGATATTGAAATGGTTTCAGGTTTTACAATGTTACAATGAACACTTTTGTACATATTTTCTTGTGCACATGTGCAAGAGTTTTATGGACTTATAATAGCCAGCTCCTGGGCTATGCACATCTATTTACTAAGTTGTGAATGCTGTTTAATTTTCAAAGTAGGTTGTTGCTATTTCCATTTCTATTAGCATTATATAAGGGTTTCTGTTTCTCCACGTCCTCACCAGTATTTGGTATTGTCAGAAATTTTTATTTTTTTACTTTGTGAATATTTTGTTATGGTTTTAACTTCACCTTTTGTTTATTCTGTTGTTCTTTTCTAGACTTATTTTTCTCACAGGGACAGAGAGAGAGTCAGGAGAGGGATAGATAGGAACAGACAGACAGGAAAGGAGAGAGATGAGAAGCATCAATCATCAGTTTTTCATTGCGTCACCTTAGTTGTTCATTGATTGCTTTCTCATATGTGCCTTGATCACGAGCCTTCAGCAAACTGAGCAACCCCTTGCTCGAGCCAGCAACCTTGGGTCCAAGCTGGCAAGCTTTTGTTCAAACCAGATGGGCCCACGGTCAAGCTGGTGACCTCGAGGTCTTGAACCTGGGTCTTCCGCATCCCAGTTCGACGCTCTATCCACTGCACAACCGCCTGGTCAGTCTAGACTTCTTAAGTTATATAGTTAACTCAATTATCACCATGATCACTAATAAAACTAATATTTTTTTCATATATTTATTATTGTCATGTTTATTACAAAATGTCTATGCACATATTGTATTTTGCGCATTTTTCTATTAGGTTAACTGTCTATGCACATATTGTATTTTGCGCATTTTTCTATTAGGTTTCTAGTTGAATTTTAAGAGTTCTCAACATATTATGAATATTAATCCTTCATCACTTATGTGTATTGCAAGTATTTCTCCTAGTTAGTGGCTTATTTTTTATGGCTTTATGTAATTAATAAATTTTTGAATTCACAACAAGTAGTGATGTAAGTAAGGTACTTTTTCCGCTGAGGAAGAAAGAAGGGTGTATTTACCGAGTGTGAAATAACAAAAGCTTTATTCAGAATGCATCCAGAGCAAAGTTCTCTGGTCTGTGAGATGGGCCAGAGAAGTTGCATGCATTATTCCCGCGGCGGGGGGTGGAAGGTGGGGAGGTAATTTATAGGGTCAGTAGGGTGATGGAGAGCTCCCCACCGTTTCTTTTGGGCAGGCATGGGTGTGGGCAGTTCCAGCCAAAGTTTCCGGGCCTGGTTTCTCACGTGACCTTCCCCCATTGCCAACCGGACCTCACAGGTGATGTTTACTGAAAGTGAATAGAATTATATCATGAAAATAGAAGAAAATTCTTGTCTCTTTCAAATACTGATTTCTTGGATTCAGACCAAGAATAGATGAGTGTGCTACCTGGAGTTCATTCATAAGTTTCAGTTTTAAGATTAACAAATTGTCTAACATCTTCAAATTCTAAAATTTAATAAAATATTTTTAGTTTTTTGAACAGTTACATTTTTTGTGATTTGTCAGTTTTGCTCATTCCTTTCTCTTCATTATGATTCAATTTTTTTCTCTTGTCTTACTTCACTGGTTGAATATATACTAATACTGGGCATCTTAGGCTCATTTCTCATTTTTAAAAGAATACACTTAACACTATGTCATTGAGTAAATCATTGCCTTGGATTTTCGTACATACTAATTTATATTTTTAAATTTTCTACTTTTATTAGGTTATTAAGAGTCCTACAGAGTTGTTGAAAACTGAAAAGATTCCATAGTTTTAGTTTTTTAATCTATTAATAAAGTGAATTATATTAATAAGTGTTTTTATGTTATGAAGTGCAGTGATACCAAATCCCTGTCCATAAAACAAGCTTTGCAAGATTTGCAGATGAGTAAATGATAAGAGTTCTGTAAGGCCATAAATATTCACTAATGTCTAAATTCTGGAAAGCTCTCAGGATGCTGCTTTAACAACTTCTGTAAAAGGCCAAGATAACCAAACACATCGTTTGCTTTTTGTAAAGTGCTTCACTGAGCACTCTCTCCCAATGAAAACCAAAAGCCTGTTTCACTTCTGTAAAACTGCTTTGGCTACTAGGCGATCGTCCTCTCCCCTTGCTTCTTTATACCTTTAAATTAAAGCAAATCCCTGAGTTAGTTAGGGGCTGTGAGTTCTTTAGGATGCGAATCCACTCATGGTGGCCGGCCTTAGAATAAAGACTCATTAATCTGACTACTTGATTGTGTGGCAAAATGTTTTGTTTCCTCACTGTGCAGATATATCAGTTAAACCAATTTGGCATTTCTGGAATAAATTCAAGTTGTTGTATATTATTTTTATACATTTCGGAATTTTGGTTAATAATTTTGTTTTGAATTTTATATCTGTATTCATATGAGGTGCTGCTTTGTAATTTTTCTTTATTTTATTGTCCATTTCTTGTTTTAGTATAAAAGATAAGAGCTTTTAAAATATATAAAAGATAAGAAAATACATTTGCATGTGAACACTTCTATTTATATTCCGTAAAAATTTTTAAACATCTAGAAAAATGTATTTCTGGGACACTAGTAGAATTTGCAAGTAAAAGTGTCTAAGCTTGATGCTTTGTTTCATGATGTGGCAGAGTTAAACAAACATGAGTATAGCAAAAACAGTATCAGGCCTCAGTTGTGTTTCAGCTCCAAGCTCAAAAAAGCGGCAAAATCAGACTTGCATGAAAGCGAAATCTTATAACTATAAGAGGAAAAGAAAATTTATTAATAAAATCCAGCGAAGCATACAAAGCTATAGTTCCAAAGACATGTGCTCCCCGAGATCTTTATATGGCCAGTAGCCATGGCCACCATCACAGCCGCCTGGAACAAGCAGGTTCGCATTTTATTGGGACAGAAGGTAATGAAACAACAGAGCCAAGAGCTGGTAAACCATTAAGCTTTAATCTTAGCTTACACCTGGTGGGCAAGAAATGCACACAATGGAAAACACTTCCCTTTCCATTCAGGGCTCCCTAAATCACTGACTTATCCAAGTTTCCTAGAATCAAAGGTTTCTACCTCACCAGCCTTATTCACCTCTGTAAGGGCAGTGACCAAGGTCATCATCACAGCAGCCCGGCCCATGCACGTTCCCATTAGATTCAGAGAGTCGGTAATTAAACAACGGAGCCAAGAACTGGTGAGCCATCAGCTTCAATCCTAGCTTGTACCAGGCGGGCAAGTAAAAACAAACACTGGGCTCCAAAACCCACTCATTCAGTGAGCACAAAGCTACTGACTTATCCGAGTTTCCTAGTACCAAAAGTTTCTAGCTCACCAGATTTATTCACCTCTGTTTCCCATCTCCTTTTCTCTGCACAAACTGGCTTCTTCCTCAGCACTTGGCCATCTTGGCTGCTTCTGCTGGCCTCCTCCACATGGCCTTTCTCTGCTCTCCTCTCTAATGCTAACCTCAGGAACCGAGAGAGAGGAAGCTCCCAGTCTGCCCCACTTTATAGTGTAGAAATCCAAACCTTTAATCCAATCTAAAAACAAGATACAAAGTCACTTATCTGAGGCATAATGGGAGGATTCCTCATAAGAGTGCACCACCCTACATCACGCAATCAGTCAAAGGTGTGGGGAGAAGCTTACTCTTAAAACTAAGCCTTGGGCCATAACGACCCTGCCTGCTTACAGTCTGTACCACACACCCAATAATATAATTACGCCCATGCCAAGCATCAGGGTAACTAATATCACCTGGGTAATGGGCTTCTCTGTAGGTAGCATCTTCTTTAACAAAGTGAGCATAACAAATTTTATCTGCCCAACAATCCACCCCTATGCTCACTTTACTACCCACAATCTACACCACTGGCATCCCTGTACAAGGAAATTAGGTACATTACACAAATTACAAATACATGACAAATCATACAATTTCAACAATTACAAAGGTACATTTCACCAGTCTCTGAGCACTTTGCCAAAAGCGCAAAATGTCCTCTGCCTTCTTTCTTGCCGTTAGAAAGGCTTCCCGGGGCAGGAGAATGGCCTCCAGCAAAGCACCCCCCAACCCCATCAGGTTATTTCACATTGCCCAAAATCCATAAGTCCATTCAACATAGGAGCCAGTGCTCACTCGATCATAGTCCAGGAAATCAGTCCACACATGTAGGGCCAATATTCGCGGCCACCATTACAGCCGCCTGGTCCATGCAGGTTCTCATTAGATTTAGACAGTCAGTAATCAAACAACGGAGCCAAATACAGGGGAGCCATCAGCTTTAATTCTAGTTTGCACCCGGTGAGCAAGTAAAAACACACACTGGGCTCCAAAACCCATTCATTCAGTGCTCACAAAGCTACTGACTTATCCGAGTTTCCTAGCATCAAAGATTTCTAGCTCACCTCTGTTCCCCATCTCCTTCTCTCTGCACAAACTCTGCACAAACTGGCTTCTTTCTCAGCACTCTTCCATCGTGGCTGCTTCTCCTCTCCTCCACGTGGCCTTAATCTGCTCTCCTGTCTAATACCTCAGGAACCAAGAGAGAGAGCAAACTCATAGCCTGCCCCACTTTGTAGTGTAGAAATCCAAACCTTTAATCCAATCTACAAACAAGAAAGTCTCTGATACAAAGTCACTTATCTGAGGCATAATGGGAGGATTCTTCATGAAAGTGCACCACCCCATATCATTCAATCAGTCAAGGGTGTGGGGAAAAGCTTACTCTTAAAGCTTGCACATGGGCAGCGCCATCTTTAACAAAGTAAGCATAATATATTTCATCTGCCCAACAATCCATCCCTATGCTCAATTTACTACCCACACTCTACACCACTGGCATCCCTGTACAAGGAAATAAGGTACATTACACAAATTACAAATACATAACAAATCATACAATTTCAACAATAACAAAGGTACATTTCACCAATGTCTGAGCACTTTGCCAAATGCGCAAAATGTCTTCTGCCTTCTCTCTTGCAATCTGAAAGTCTTCCCGGGGCAGGCGGAGGGCCTCCATCAAAACCACCCCTCCACTTCCATCAGGGTATTTCACATTGTCCAAAATCCATAAGACCATTCAACAAAGGAGCCAGTGCTCACTCTAGTCGTAGTCCAGGAAATCAGTCCACACACATGAGATGTTAACCTCCCCCCTCATTCCTGCCATCATGGCTGGTCTCACACTGTCTTAAAGAGAAGCATGTGGCAATGGCAGTCAGCATTTCCATCTCTGCTCTGGGGAGCATAATGGCATCCACCCTTATGTCCCAAAATCGCAGACCTACCAGGAGTGTAGCAGGTATTCTTTCCAGCTGGGCTCTCATCTTCTGGAGACTGCGGATTGCAACTCCAGCCCGATTCTCTTCATCCTCCAAAGAGGAACTGAAAACACCAGCTTCTGCTGCTGGGCTTGAGCCCCGGGCCACTGCTGATGTCTGCTCCGCGGACCTTGCAGCTCCGGCCCCAGCCTCAGCCTTAGCCCCAGTCTCCTGCTGCTGATGGCTCTCCACAACATCCAGGGCAATCCGTGACTCATGAACCTGTGATTCCTTTTCCGGCAACTGCTCCATTTCCAGGCGAATCACATGAACCTGGTCGGCCTCCTCTTCCAGTGCTTCCTCCAGTTCCAGGGTTGGCATCTCTTTCTCCCACATTTCCTCCAGCTCCTTCCACTGCTTGGTTTGCAGGTCCTGGACAGCCTCTTCCATAGAGCTCTTGGTTTCCTCACACATCGCTGTAAAAATTAGCCATCCTACAGTCCCCAGAAAGACAACCATAGAGAACCATAACAGCAGTCAGTCTTCTACCATGCACCTCAAGGGTGCCGGCTCCATACTGAACTGTATCGAATCCTGCCACAGACTACGACAAATGTAAAGCCAATGGCCAAGGGTACCATCACGGCTGCCTGGCCCATGCAGGTTCACATTAGATTTGGACAGTCAGTAATGAAACAACGGAGCCAAATACTGGTGAGCCATCAGCTTTAATTCTAGCTTGCGCCCGGCAGGCAATTAAAAACACACATTGGGCTTCAAAACCCACTCATTCAGTGCTCACAAAGCTACTGACTTATCCGAGTTTCCTGGCATCAAAAATTTCTAGCTCACCAGACTTATTCACCTCTGTTTCCCATCTTCTCTCTACACAAACTCTGCCAAAATGGCTTCTCTTTCAGCATTTCACCATCCTGGCTGCTTCTCCTCTCCTCCACATGGCCTTAGTCTACTCTCCTCTCTAATGCTAACCTCAGGAACCAAGAGAGAGCAAGCTCCCAGTCTGCCCCACTTTATAGTGTAGAAATCCAAACCTTTAATCCAATCTAAAAACAAGAAAGTCTCTGATACAAAGTCACTTATCTGAGGCATAATGGAAGGATTCCTCATGAGAGTGCACCACCCTATATCATGCAATCAGTCAAAGGTGTGGGGAAAAACTTACTCTTAAAACTAAACCTTGGGCCATAATGACCCTGCCTACTTACAGACTGTCTCCCACACCCAATAATATAATTATGCCCATCCCAAGCCTAAGGGCAACTAATATCACCTGGCTAACGGGCTTCCACATGGGCAGCACCATATTTAACAAAGTGAGCATAATATATTTCATCTGCCCCAAAACCTCTGTTCCCCATCTCCTTCTCTATGCATAAACTCTGCACAAACTGGCTTCTCCTTCAGCACTCCTCCATCTTGGACGCTTCTCCCCTCCTCTACGTGGCCTTTCTCTGCTCTGCTCTCCTCTCTCATGCTAATCTCAGGAACCGAGAGAAAGTAAGCTCCTGCTCTGCCCCACTTTATAGTATAGAAATCAAAACCTTTAATCCAATATGTAAACAAGAAAGTCTCTGATATAAAGTCATTTATCTGAGGCATAATAGGATTCCTCATGAATCCCACATCATGCAAATCAGTCAAGGGTGTGGGGAAAAACTTACTCTTAAAACTAAGTCTTAGGCTATAACGACACTGCCTGCTTACAGCCTGTCTCCACACCCAATGCAAATTATAAGCTAGCAAACATACATATCATATTTACAAACTTATTTGACCAACAATTTTAAATACCCTTTACAGAACACAAGTTTACATGCATGGGTCTCATAATTTCTTTGTCTTGAGGTACATACATTAATCATACAATTCCAGAGAGGAGGTATAAAGCCAGTAGCCATGGCTACTGTAAAGCCAATGGCCAAGGCCACCATCACAGCCACCTGGCCCATGCAGGTTCGCATTGGATTCGGACAGATGGTAATGAAACAACAGAGCCAAGAACTGGTGAGCCATCAGCTTTAATCCTAGCTTGCACCTGTCAGGCAAGCAAAAACACACATGGGGCTCCAAAACCCACTCATTCAGTGCTCACAAAGCTACTGACTTATCCGAGTTTCCTAGAATCAAAGGTTTCTAGCTCACCAGACTTATTCACCTCTGTTCCCCATCTCCTTCTCTCTGCACAAACTGGCTTCTTTCTCAGCACTCCACCATCTTGGCTGCTTCTTCTGGCCCCTTCCATGTGGCCTTTCTCTGCTCTCCTTTCTAATACTAACCTCAGGAACCGAGAGAGAGCAAGCTCCCGGTCTGCCCCACTTTATAGTGTAGAAATCTAAACCTTTAATCCAATATACAAACAAGGAAGTTTCTGATACAAAGTCACTTATCTGAGGCATAATGGGATTCTTCATGAGAGTGCACCACCCTACATCAAAAAGGGTGGGAAAGGCTCTGTCCTAAAACCCAGCCCCAGGCTACAAGGATACTGCCCGCCCACAGCCAGCCCCCAACAGACATTAATATCAACAGGCTTCCAAGTGCGCAGCGCCATCTTTAACAAAGTGAGCATAATATATTTTATCTGCACAACAGGGAGCTTACAGGATGTCAGAGAATAAACGTTTGTGAATAGTCCATTAAGGAGAAAGAAAAGGGAGAGGAATAGGCTGCTCACATCTCCCTTTCCCCTCCCTCATTCCTGGTTGTTTACCTTCTTCCTCACAGGTGTGGGGAAGAGAGGGGGTCAGAGTTCTCCTTCCTCCTTTTATTCAAAACCTTCTAGTATGAATATCTCTTCATTTGCAATATTACAGCCCTTCCGAGGCAGGAATGCAATTTGTAACTTTACCTGCTTTGCTATCTACAGGTATTCCAACACAGGGAATGAAGTACAATATACAATTAAAAACATGTCCTTTACAAAATCTCTCTGAGCACTTGGCCTAAATAATAAAATATCCTTGCTGGTCAAATAATTTTGTAAATATGATGTGTTGGGCAGATAAAATATATTATGCTCACTTTGTTAAAGATGGCGCTGCCCACATGGAAGTTCGTTGATATTAATGTGTGTTCTGGAACAGGCTGTGGGCAGGCCGGGTCGTTGTAGCCTAAGGCTTAGTTTAAGAGTAAGTTCTTCCCCACACCCTTGACTGATTGGATAATGTAGGGTGGTGCACTCTCCTTAAGAATCCCATTATACAGAGACTTCCTTGTTTGTATAATTGGATTAAAGGTTTTGAGTCTATGCTATAAAATGGGAGAGAGCAGTAGCTTGATCTCGCTCTCTCTCTCGGTTCCTGGGTTCCTGAGATTAGTATCAGAGAGGAGAGCAGATTAAGGCCATGTAGAGGAGAAGTAGCCAAGATGGCAGAGTGCTGAGGAAGAAGCCAGTTTGTGCAGGAGGAGATGGGAAACAGAAGTGAATAAGTCTGGTGAGCTAGAAACCTTTGATTCTAGGAAACTCGGATAAGTCAGTAGCTTTGTGAGCACTGAATGTGTGGGTTTTGGAGCCCAGTGTGTATTTTTGCTTGCCCGCCGGGTGCAAGCTAGAATTAAAGCTGATGGCTCACCAGTTCTTGGCTCAGGTGTTTCATTACTGACTGTTCGAATCTAATGCGAACCTGCACTGGCCAGGCAGCTGTGATAGTGGCCGTGACTACTGGTTTTACATGATGTATATGTTTGCTTGCTTTGGGTGTGGGAGACAGGCTGTAAGCTGGAAAAGTCATTATAGCCTAAGGCTTAGTTTTAAGACTAAGCCTTTCCCTCCCTTCTAATGCTAAAGTCTTCTCAAAACTAAACTTTCCCCCACACCCAGGACTGTTGCATGATAGGGGGTGATGCACTCTTAGGAGGAATACCATTTATACCTCAGATAAATGGCTTTGTATCAGAGACTTCCTTATCTGTATATTGGCTTAAAGGTTTTAATTTTCTACACTATAAAATGAGGCAGACCAGTGACTCTCACTCTCTAGGTTCCTGCTATCAGCATTGCAGAGACCTCCCTGATGTCTTACCCTCTATAGGAAAAGCAGGTTTTCTGCTTTTTCCTTGGTTTTTCTTGGGGCTTGCCTGTCTTGGTGAAACACCAATAAACAAAATGGCCCACCATCCTCTGACTCCGCCATTTCTTTACCATCTGCCCAAATTCAATGAGAACCTGCATGTGAATGGCCACAATTGCGGACCCTGGCTGTTAGGCAGATAAAATATAGTATGCTCACTTTGTTGGGGATGGCACTGCCCACATGAAAGCCCATCACCCAGGTGATATTATTTGCCTTTATGCTTGGGATGGGTGTGGGGGAAAGACTGTAATGTAAGCAGGCCAGGTCATTGTAGCCTAAGGATTAGTTTTAAGGGTAAGCTTTTCCCCACACCCTTGACTGATTGGATGATGTAGGGTGGTGCACTCTCCTGAGGAATCCCATTGTGCCTTGGATGGGTGGCTTTGTATTGGAGACTTTCTTGTTTGTGTAGATTGGATTAAGGGTTTGGATTTCTACACTATAAAGTGGGACAGGCCAGTAGCTCGCTCTTGGTTCCTGAGGTATTAGCGAGGAGGGCAGATGAAGGCCACGTGGAGGCCAGGAGAAGCAGCCAAGATGGTGGAGTGCTGAGGAAGAATAGAGTTTGTGCAGAGTTTGTGTAGAGAGAAGGAGATGGGAAACAGAGGTGAATAAGTCTGGTGAGCTAGAAATCTTTTGATTCTAGGAAACTCGGATAAGTCAGTAGCTTTGTGAGCACTGAATGTGTGGGTTCTGGAGCCCAGTGTGTGGTTTTGCTTGCCCGCTGGTGCAAGCTAGAATTAAAGCTGATGGCTCACCAGTTCTTGGCTCCATTGTTTCATTACCGACTGTCAGAATCTAATGCGAACCTGCACTGGCCAGGTGGCTGTGATTGTGGCCGCGTCTACTGGCTTTACACTGGCCATACAATCTTTGAGGCCTCTTATTTCAAAGGGGGGTTTCCTTCCTCAAGACAAGTGACTTTACTTCTGACATCAGAACCAGCTGCATTTATTAAAGACCCCACCCCTGGTGTCAATCAATCAGTGGAGACCGCAACCCTGAAAGGACGCACCCTAGGATCTCATAAATATTCTATTGAGATGAGACCCTGGGACCTCCCCTAAAGTCTTCAGCCTTAAAAGCCCTCAGAACAAAATATCCAGTGTGCTTTCCTTCCTCGGAGCACACCTGCACCTTTCAACTCCCTCTCCTCCCTACCCAGTCATGTTTCTCTCTGTGGGTCAAATAAGTTTGCAAATATGATATATATGTTTGCTCGCTTATAGTTTGCATTAGGTGTGGGGGACAGGATGTAAGCAGGCAGGATTTTTATAGCATAAGTCTTAGTTTTAAGACTAAGCCTTTCTTAACCAAAAAAAAAAAGGATGGCGAGTGCTGAAGGAGAAACCAGTTTGTGCAGAGAGAATGAGATGGGGAACAGAGGTGAATAAGGCTGGCGAGGTACAAACCTTTGATTCTAGGAAACTCAGATAAGTCACTGGCTTTGGGAGTCCTGAATGGAAAGGAATGTGTTTTCTCACTGTGTGTATTTTTAGCCCTATGGGTGCAAACTAGGATTAAAGATAATGTAAAGGTAATGGCCCACCAGTTCTTGGCTTCGTTGTTTCATTACTATCTGTTCAAATCAAAACTGAACCTGCATGGGCCAGGCAGCTAAGATGGCTGCGGTGGCTACTGGCTTTACAGGCAGGAAAGATGGCTTTCCTTTCTCCCATCTCAGGATCCCACCAATCTAAGCACTTCCCAGACAAACAGACCAGGTGGAAATCAGGGCTCCCAAGCCCCAACTGGGTCTCTGGTTCCACAACCCCGAATCATTCTGCAGACTCACCCTTCAGACTTTCTCTCTGCTCTCTGCACTCCCAACCAAAACGAGCTGGGGTAGAAAACCCCTTCTCCAGCAAACAATAGCAAACAATCACTCCTCCCAAGCAAGAAGGTAATTCGCAATTTTCAATCTGCCGCCCTGAGAGCAAGCACCCCGTACCTTCCATAGACTATACACACATGGTGCTGCCCCAATACAAGTTAGCAAACTTAAAAAATATTTGTTTATTCAACACCCACATACCCACACACACATTCACACATCCACATGGCTAAAGTTTGTCCATTCTAGTCATTTTTCTTTCACTTTCTGTTTCTATCTATTTGGAATGCTTTTACTTTTCTAGCTACTTCTCTCTTGGTTTCTTGCCTTATGTCCAGAGCTCTGATTTAAGATAATCAACAATATAATAACAATAATAGCACAATTTACTGTTATAAAGTCCTGTAAAGCCAGTAGTCGCGGCCACCATCACAGCGCCTGGCCCAGGCAGGTTCACATTAGATTCGGACAGTCAGTAATGAAACACAGGAGCCACGAACTGGTGAGCCATCAGCTTTTCCTGGCCTTCTCCATGTGGCCTTCATCTGCTTTCCTCTCTAATACTTCAGGAACCAAAAGAGCAAGCTCCCGGCCTGTCCCACTTTATAGTGTAAAATCAAAATCTCCAATCCAATTACACAAACAGGGAAGTCTCCAATACCAGGAACCAAAAGAGCAAGCTCCCGGCCTGTCCCACTTTATAGTGTAAAATCAAAATCTCCAATCCAATTACACAAACAGGGAAGTCTCCAATACAAAGCCACCCATCCGAGGCACAATGGAATTCCTTAGGAGAGTGCACCACCCTACATCATCCAATCAGTCAAGGGTGTGGGGAAAAGCTTACTCTTAAAACCAAGCCTTAGGCTATAACGACCCGGCCTGCCCACAGCCTGTCCCAGAACACACATTAATATCAACGAACTTCCATGTGGGCAGCGCCATCTTTAACAAAGTGAGCATAATATATTTTATCTGCCCAACAAGTACCCAATCCACAATTTCGCAGGGTTTTGTAGAGGCACGTATTCCAAATAAGTTTTTTGAAAAGTTTTATTAAAGGAGGAAATTTATTAAATATGCTGTCCGCATATGGCTGACACAGGGCAACAGACCCAAATTGTGCAGCCCAAAAAAATAGTTCAGGGGCTGTTTATATACTCTTAATTATACATGGGAGGGAGGAAAACCTGACATCAAGGCATACATTTATACCTTTTGTTTAGAGATACATACATTAACTACATTCTTTCAGGAGGTGAGGGGTAGTTTCCATAGAGACAAATGCCTGTAAATCGTTCATTAGTATAAGAAAAGATTTAATTTAATCTTTTCTCCCTATACCTGGCTAACTATTCACCCATTTCCCCATAGGTATGGGGGAAGGTCAGAGAATCCAAGTCTCCTTTCTCTTCTACATTTACAACACAATGCCATAGGCCATCTTGGTTTTATGCTAATCACACAAGTATAAAGATTATTTCCAAAATCTCCCTTTGCATGCCTTGCCCAAACCAATAAAATGTTCTTTAAACTTCCTAAAATATTAATATTAATTCTGTAGATTTTGGCATCTTACAACATTACAAAGCACTTTCATAGCTACATCTTATTTGACTCTTTACTCCTGTAAAGTATGCAGAGTAGAAATTGTTGCTATTATCTAAATGAAGCAACTGAGTTTTAGAATGGTTAAACTCATCTATCCAAGGTCACTCCTCAGGGCTGAAGTCAGACAGACCTAGAGCCTTGAGGGAGATGAGTTCTAGTGCAAATACAAGTAAGAGCAGTGTGTCCTCATACAAATTGCTTGGTATTATTACCTAAAATTAAGAAAACAAAATTGAGAGGTAATAATCATTTATATTGTTGTATTGAAACAGCGAGAAACAGACGTTTGGCCACTGTTGGGCAGATAAAATATAATATGCTCACTTTACTAAAGATGGCGCTGCCCACATGGAAGTTTGTTGATATTAATGTGTGTTCTGGAACAAGCTGTGGGCAGGCCAGGTCGTTATAGCCTAAGGCTTAGTTTTAAGGCTAAGCTCTTCTCCACACCCTTGACTGATTGGATAATGTAGGGTGGTGATGTAGGGAGGAATCCCATTATGCCTCAGATGGGTGGCTTTGTATCAGAGACTTTCTTTATGTATAATTGGATTAAAGGTTTGGATTTTCTATGCTATAAACTGGGGCAGCCCGGGAGCTTGCTCTCTCTCTTGGTTCCAGAGTTCCTGAGGTTAGTAGAAGAGAGGAGAGCAGAGTAAGGCCACGTGAAGGCCAGGAGAAGCAGCCGAGATGGCAGAGTACTGAGGAAGAAGCCAGTTTGTTAAGAGTTTGTGCAGGAGGAGATGGGAAACAGAGATGAATAAGTCTGGTGAGCTGGAAGGCTTTGATTCTAGGAAACTCGAATAAGTCAGTAGCTTTGTGAGCACTGAATGTGTGGGTTTTGGAGCCCAGTGTGTGTTTTTGCTTGCCCGCCGGGTGCAAGCTAGAATTAAAGCTAATGGCTCACCAGTTCTTGGCTCCGTTGTTTTGTTACCGACTGTTCGAATCCAATGCGAACCTGCGTGGGGCAGGCTGCTGTGATAGTGGCCTCGGCTACTGGCTTTACAGCCACACAATTAAGAAGCCAAATTAAGGAGTTTTTATTTTAAAGCCAGCGACTCACTGACTACAGGGAGACCTATGTTATTCAAATCATGCAGCCCCCAACACAGTCTGAATTCAGCTTTTAAAGACAACATTACAGGGGATGGCAAGATGGCGATGGAGTAGGCGGATGTACTAATTTTCCAACTCCTGAAACCAAAGTGGTTTATAACTTAATTTTAAGAACCATCATCTGGATAAACCAACGCTGAACTAAACAAAGTGGACTCTTCAACCAAGGAACACTGAAGAAGCCACATTGAGACTGGTAGGAAAAGCGAAAACATGGGAAGGGCTGCCCAGCTCCCTGGAGCAAATGGCAGACTCGCGTGACGGGAAGAGAGTTTAGCAGAGAGTGTAGGACCTGGGTCCCAGGAAAAAAGCCCCAGCCTGCAGCCCCAGAGCCTAGAAGAGGCGTTTGGACAGTATTGAGCTGTGAAACAAGTGAGGATACTGTTTGTGAGAAAGAGACAGTTTTCTCAGACCCAGGATTCTTCTTAAAGGGACAACACAGAAAACCGCTCTCACAAACCACTCACCCGGGGCTCCAAGGGATGGGGACAGAGGAGAGGACCAGAGCAGCGGGAAGAGAGTGTGGACTGGAAGGCACAGAAAGAAACACTCTGAGGAACAGCCACCCTAACTCCTGGGCTGAGTCACTTCCAAAGTTGAAAACGAATATTTCCCCTAGAACTAGCAATACCAGCAAAGGGAGACGGGACACTAGCCAAACAAGCTCTCCCGTAGCACTTAGAGCAGAGCTGTTTAGATGGAGGGAGCTTCCAGGACTATAGTATGGAGTGTTAGGGTCTGAGCTGCAGTGCCCCTACCCACACTGCTGAGGGCTTGCTGAAGGGACGGTGAAGTCAGGATGTGGAAACGCGGTTCTGTTGGCAGGGGTGGAGGCCCAGCCAGCGTGGGCTTGGTCTAGGCCAGCAGGGGTGGAGGGGATGCGTGAAAGTGCTTCAGCAGCTGCGGGCCCCCCTGCAGCCCCACAAGCGGGAGGGAAAGCAGGAGGCCAGGAATGAGCAGAGATCTGCCACTGAGCAGGCCCCATGGGCCCGCAGCATCACCCGAACTCCAAGGTTTGCGACCCTGCGCAAGCCAGCCCTGCCAGGGGGGGGGCGATGCTAAATCCCGGGACAGGTGGTGGTTCGCAGCTGAGTGCACTCCAGCAGCCCCGCCCAGTCAGAAAAACCAGTGTTTGCGATCCTGCATGAGCTGGAACTGACCATGGGAGCTGGGCGGAAGCCTGAGAACAGGCGGTATCCGCAGCTGAGCAAAGGTGCTCATACCTACCCATGGTGCCGAGAATTGTGGCTTGAGTGCGATGTGCAACCCCACCTGTGGGGGCGAGGCAAAGGCCCAGACAGGCTGAGACCTGTAGAGCCAGGCACGAGAACACAGCCCCTCCCACGGAGGAGAGGTGGAAATCACAGCAACAGCCGAAGTAGACTGGTGCTGGCAACACCCATCTCAATCGCCCAAGGCAGCAGCAGAGGGGGTGGTGGGCCTGCAGACAGACCACACCTAGGGAACACAAAGGCAGCACCCATTGGACTCCAGTGGCCACACCCATCTTATACACAGACAAAATGGGCAGGCAGAGAAATGCACCCCAAATGAATCAACAGAAATTCCCAGAGAAGGACCTGAACGAACCAGATATAACCAAACTACCGGATGCAGAGTTTAAAATAATGATAGTCAGGATGTTCAAAGAGCTTAGAGCAACAATGGATAGTCATTGCGAACACCTAAATAAAGTGATAACAAGTATAAAAAAGGAAATTGAAATAATAAAAAAGAATCAGACAGAAATGACAAATATAGTATCAGAACTGAAGACCACAATGGAAGGAATTAAAAGCAGGATGAATGAAACAGGATCGAATCAGCAAATTAGAAGACAAACTAAACAAAGGCACAGAAGCAGAACAGAAAAAGGAAAAGAGACACAAAAAATCTGAGGAAACTCTAAGGGAGCTCTGTGACGACATGAAGAGAAATAACATCCGCATCATAGGGGTTCCCAAAGATGAAGAGAAAGAACAAGAGATACAAACTTTGTTCTATCAAATCATAGCTGAAAACTTCCCTAAATTAAGGCTGGAAAATATTCCACACGTTCAAGAAGCACAGAGAACTTCATTAAAGAGAAACTCAAAGAAATCTACAACAAGACATATCATAATCAAAATACCAAAGCTAAGTGATAAAGAGAAAATTTTAAAAGCTGCTAGAGAAAAAAAGGCTATCACCTACAAAGGAGCCCCCATAAGGATGACATCCGACTTCTCAACAGAAATCCTTGAGGCCAGAAAGGAATGGCAAGTTATATTCAAAGCAATGCAGAACAAGAACCTACAACCAAGCCTACTCTATTCAGCAAGGCTAACATTTAAAATTGAAGGAGAAATAAAGAGCTTCCCAGACAAAAAAAAAAAACTCAAGGAATTCATTAAAACCAAACCAATACTAAACGAGATGCTAAAAGGCCTGTTGTGAACAGTTCAAAGGGGGGAAAGAATATAGCAAAAAGAAGAATACAGCTTTAAAGAATAAAATGGCAATAAACAACTATATATCAATAATAACCTTAAATGTAAATGGATTAAATGATCCAATCAAAAGACATAGGGTAGCTGCATGTATAAAGAAACAGGACCCATCCTGACCTGTGGTGGCACAGTGGATAAAGCGTCGACCTGGGAACACTGAGGTCGCCAGTTCAAAACCCTGCACTGGTCTGATCAAGGCACATATGGGAGTTGTTGTGTCCAGCTCCTCCCCCCTTTCTCTCTCTCTCCCTCACTCTGTGTCTCCTCTCTAAAATGAATAATAATAAAAAAAGAAACAGGACCCATACATATGCTGTCTACAAGAGACACACCTTAAAACAAAAGATGCACATAGACTGAAGGTAAAAGGATGGAAAAATATACTTCATGCAAATGGAAATGAAAAAAAGCCTGGGTAGCAAGACTTATATCTGACAAAATGGACTTTAAAACAAAGGCTGTACTAAGAGATAAAGAAGGACACTACATAATGATAAAGGGAACAATTCAACAGCAAGATATAACCATTATAAATATCTACGCACCAAACATAGGAGCCCCAACATACATAAAGCAGACTTTGATGGATATAAAAGGTAAGATTAACAGCAATACTATAATAGTAGGTGATTTCAATACCCCACTAATATCACTGGATAGATCCTCAAAAAAGAAAATTAATAAAGAAATATCAGACTTAAAGGATACACTACATCAACTCGATTTAATAGATATCTTCAGAACCTTTCACCCTAAAGCAATAGAATATACATTCTTTTCAAGCACTCATGGTACGTTTTCTAGGATAGGCCACATGTTAGGACACAAAAGTGGTCTCAATAAAGTTAAGAAGTTTGAAATCATATCAAGCATTTTCTCTGATCACAATGCCATGAAACTAGAAATTAACCACAAAAGAAAAACTGAAAAAAACTCAAACACTTGGAAACTTAATAGCTTGTTATTAAATAATGAATGAATGAACAATGAGATCAAAGAAGAAATAAAAGAGTTTCTAGAAACAAATGATAATGAGCATACATCAACTCAAAATTTATAAGACACAGCAAAAGCAGTACTTAGAGGGAAGTTTATAGCACTACAGGCATACCAAGAGAAGCTAGAAAAAGCTCAAATAAGCAACCTGACCCTGCATCTAAAAGAACTAGAGAAACAATAGCAAATAAAGCCCAGGACCAGTAGAAGGAAGGAAATAATAAAGATCAGAGCAGAAATAAATGACATAGAGGTAAAAGAAACAATACAGAGAATCAATGAAACCAGGAGCTGGTTCTTTGAAAAGGTAAACAAGATTGATGAACCTTTAACCAGACTCACCAAGAAAAAAAGAGAGAACACTCAAATAAATAATATTAGAAATGAGAGTGGAGAAGTAACAACTGACACAACAAAATACAAAATATTGTAAGAAAATACTATAAAGAACTCTATGCCAAAAATATTAGACAATATTGATGAAATGGACAAATTTCTTGAATCATATAACCTTCCAAAAATCAATCTGGAAGAATCAGAACACCAAAACAGACCAATTACAACAAATAAGATCGAAACAGTTATCAAAACACTCCCAAAAAAGAAAAGTCCTGGGCCTGATGGTTTCACAAATGAATTCTATCAAAAATTCAAAGAAGAACTAACTCCTATCCTCCTCAAGCTATTTCAAAAAATTCAAGAGGAAGGAAGACTTCCAAACTCCTTTTATGAGGCGAGCATAATTCTGATCCCAAAACCGGGCAAAGACAACACAAAGAAAGAAAATTATAGGCCAATATACATGATGAATTTAGATACTAAAATTCTCAACAATACATTAGCCAACCGGATCCAACAATATATGAAAAGAATCATACACCATGATCAAGTGGGATATATTATGGAGAGGCAAGGCTGGTTCAATATTCGCAAATCAATCAATGTGATTCATCACATAAACAAAAGGAAGGACAATAATCAAATGATAATTTCAATAGATGCAGAAAGGCATTTGATAAAATCCAGCACCCATTCATGCTCAAAACTCTCAGTAAAGTGGGAATACAGGGAATATTCCTTAACATGATAAAGGCCATCTACGACAAACCCACAGCAAACATCATACTAAATGGACAAAAATTAAAAGCAATCCCCTTAAGATCAGGAACCAGGCAGGGATGCCCCCTTTCACCACTCTTATTCAACATAGTTCTGGAAGTCCTAGCTACAACAATCAGACAAGAAGAAGAAATAATAGGCATCGAAATTGGAAAAGAAGAAGTAAAACTGTCACTATTTGCAGATGATATGATATTGTATATAGAAAACCCTAAAATCTCAGTCAAAAAACTACTGGACCTGATAAATGAATTCAGCAAGGTGGCAGGATATAAAATTAATACTCAGAAATCAGAGGCATTTCTATATACCAACAATGAACTGTCAGCAAAAGAAATTAAGGAAACAATCCCCTTCACTATTGCAGCTAAAAAAATAAAGTACCTAGGAGTAAATTTAACCAAGAAGGTTAAAAACTTATACTCAGAAAATTATAAAACATTGATAAAAGAAATCAAGGAAGATACAAACAAGTGGAAGCATATACCATGCTCATGGCTAGGAAGAATAAACATCATTAAAATGTCTATATTACCCAAAGCAATTTATAAATTCAATGCAATACCAATTAAAATACCAATGACATACTTCAAAGATATAGAACACATATTCCAAAATTTTATATGGAACCAAAAAAGAACACGAATAGCCTCAGCAATCTTAAAAAGAAAAAATAAAGCAGGAGGTATCACTCTTCCAGATATCAAGGTTTACTATAAGGCCATTATACTCAAAACAGCCTGGTACTGGCATAAGAACAGGCACATAGATCAATGGAACAGAACAGAGGACCCAGAAATAAACCCACAGCTTTATGGACAACTGATATTTGACAAAGAAGGAAAGAACATACAATGGAGTAAAGACAGCTTCTTTAACAAATGGTTTTGGGAAAATTGGACATCTACCTGCAAAAAAATGAAACTAGACCATCAACTTACACCATTCACAAAAACAAACTCAAAGTGGATAAAAGAATTAAACATAAGCCATGAAACCATAAGCATCTTAGAAGAAAACATAGGCAGCAAGCTCTCCAACATCTGTAGCAGCAGTATATTTGCCGATTTATCTCCACGGGCAAATGAAATAAAAGGCAAGATAAACAAATGGGACTATATCAAACTAAAAAGTTTTTGCACAGGTAAAGACAATAAGAACAGAATAAAAAGACAAACCACACAATGGGAGAACATATTCGACAGCACATCTGATAAGGGGTTAATAACTAAAATTTATAAAGAACTTATAAAACTCAACACCAGGAAGACAAACAATCCAATCAAAAAATGGGCAAAAGAAATGAATAGAAATTTCTCCAAAGAGGACATACAGATGGCCAACAGGCATATGAAAAAATGCTCAACATCACTAATCATTAGAGAAATGCAAATTAAAACCACAATGAGATATCACCTCACACCAGTCAGAATGGCACTCATCAGCAAAACAACACAGAATAAGTGCTGGAGAGGATGTGGAGAAAAGGGAACCCTTCTGCACTGCTGGTGTGAATGCAGACTGGTGCAGCCACTGTGGAAAACAGTTTGGAGATTCCTCAAAAAATTAAAAATCGAACTGCCTTTTGACACAGCTATCCCACTTATAGGAATATACCCTAAGAACACCATAACATTGGTCGAAAAGAAGAAATGCGCCCCCATGTTTGTGGCAGCATTGTTCACAATAGCAAAGATCTGAAAACAGCCCAAGTGTCCGTCAGAAGACGAGTGGATTAAAAAGCTTTGGTACATATATACTATGGAATACTACTCAGCCATAAGAAATGATGACATCGGATCATTTATAACAAAATGGATGGTCCTTGATAACATTATACGGAGTGAAATACGTAAATCAGAAAAAAAGAATATCTGAGAACAGCATGATTTCATACATAGGTGGGACATAAAAGTGAGACTATGAGACATGGAGAAGAGAGTGGTGGTTAAGGGGTGGGGAGAGGGAGGTAAGGGTGGGATAGTGAGGAGGGGAGGGACACTGGAAAACGAGATAGAAGGTGACCGAGGACAAATTGACTTTGGGTGACAGGTATGCAACACAATTGAATGATAAGATAACCTGGAGATGTTTTCATTATACATATGTACCCTGATTTATTGGTGTCACCCCATTAAAATTAATAATAATAAAATATTAAAAAAAAGAAACGAATAGAAATTTCTCCAAAGAGGACATACAGTTGGCCAATAGGCATATGAAAAAATGCTCAACATCACTAATCATTGGACAAATGCAAATTAAAACCACAATGAGATATCACCTCACACCAGTCAGAATGGCACTCATCAGCAAAACAACACAGAATAAATGCTGGCGAGGATGTGGAGAAAAGGGAACCCTCCTGCACTGCTGGTGGGAATGCAGACTGGTGCAGCCACTGTGGAAAACAGTATGGAGATTCCTCAAAAAATTAGAAATCGAACTGCCTTTTGACCCACTTTTAGGAATATACCCTAAGAACACCATAGCACTGTTTGAAAAGAAGAAATGTGCCCCCATGTTCGTGGCAGCACTGTTCACAATAGCGAAGTTCTGGAAACAGCCCAACTGTCTGTCAGAGGATGAGTGGATTAAAAAGCTTTGGTACATATCTACTATGGAATACTACTCAGCCATAACAAATGATGGCATCGGATCATTTACAACAAAATGGATGGACTTTGATAACATTATACGCAGTGAAATAAGTAAAACAGAAAAAAACTGAGAACAGCATGATTTCATACATAGGTGGGACATAAAAGTGAGACTATGAGACATGGACAAGAGTGTGGTGGTTACGGGTTGCGGGGAGGGAGGAGACGGAGACAGAGGGGGGAGGGGAGGGGCACATAGAAAACCAGATAGGAGGTGACGGAGGACAATTTGACTTTGGGTGATGGGGAAAAAAATCATAATAGCACTAGATACAACTTTATACTAATGCATCTGTTATTTGCAATAGACTAAATTTTGTTTCCCTAACAAAATTATATATTGAAACCCTACCTCTCAATGTGATGACATTTGAAGATGGAGTTTTTGGGAGGTAATTAAATTTAGGTGAGGTCAGGAGAGTAGGGCTATCATGATGGAATTAGTGCCCCCAGAAGAGGAGATGTGCTCTCTCTCTCTCTCTCTCTCCTCTTGCTATGTGAGCACACAGCAAGAAGGCAGTTGTCTGCAAGCCAGAAAGAGAGCTGTAAAGCCAGTGGCCAAGGCCACCATCACAGCAGCCTGGCTCATGCAGGTTCGCATTACATTCAGACATTCGGTAATGAAACAACGGAGCCAAGAACTTGTAAGCCATCAGCTTTAATCCTAGCTTGCACTGGTGGGCAAGTAAAAATACAAACTGGGCTCCAATACCCACTCATTCAGTGCTCATAAAGCTACTGACTTATCCGAGTTTCCTAGAATCAAAGGTTTCTAGCTCACCAGACTTATTCACCTCTGTTTCCCATCTCCTTCTCTCTGCACAAACTCTGCACAAACTGGCTTCTTTCTCAGCACTCCACCATCTTGGCTGCTTCTCCTGGTCTCCTCCATGTGGCCTCTCTCTGCTCTCCTCTCTAATGCTAATCTCAAGAACTGAGAGAGAGCAAGCTCCCTGTCTGCCCCACTTTATAGTATAGAAATCCAAACCTTTAATCCAATATACAAATAAGGAAGTCTTTGATACAAAGTCACTTATCGGAGGCATAATGGGAGGATTCCTCATGAGAGTGCACCACCCCATATCACCCAATCAGTCAAGGTTGTGGGAAAAAGCTTACTCTTAAAACTAAGCCTTAGGCTGTAATGACCCGACCTGCCCACAGCCTGTCCCCAAACACACATTGATATAAATGGACTTGCACGTGGGCAGTGCCATCTTTAACAGAGTGAGCATAATATATTCCATCTGCCCAACAAGAGCTCTCACCACAACCCAACCATGCTGACATCCTTGTCTTGGACTTACAGCCTCCAGAACTGTGAAAAGATAAACGTATTGTTTAAGCCATCGGTCTACAGCAGGAGTCAGGAACCTATGGCTCTCGTGCCAGACGTGGCTCTTTTGATAGTTGCATCTGGCTCGCAGAAAAATCTTTAATAAAAAAATAACGTTAAAAATATAAATAGCGAAGATCTATTCATTCTCGCCTGACCAGGCAGTGGCGCAGTGGATAGAGCGTTGGGCTGGGATGCGGAAGACCCAGTTTCAAGACCCTGAGGTCACCAGCTTGAGCATGGGCCCATCTGGCTTGAGCAAAATCTCGCCAGCTTGGACCCAAGGTCGCTGGCTTCAGCAAGGGGTTGCTCTGTCTGATGAAGGCCCGTGGTCAAGGCACATGTGAGAGAGCAATCAATAAGCAACTAAGGTGTCATAACAGCAATAAAAACCTATTGATTGATGCTTCTCACTTCTCTCCATTCCTGTCTGTCTGTCCCTATCTGACTCTCTCTCTGTCCCTGTAAAAAAAGAAAAAAAGAAAAAGAAAAAAAATATGTATATAAAACATTCTCATGTATTATAATCCATTTATTTCCTACAGCCAATCATAGTTGTCCTCCGGGACAACACCAAATTTTTATTGGATAATGCATAACGTACACGGGTCATTGTGAGGAAAGGAAGTAAACTTCCCTTCTTTTAATCAAGTAGTCAGCTAGCTAATTGCAGAAACCCTTTTGACAAAGAAGATGGTTAAAAGAAAAAAAGAGGAGGAGTATCGTACTTTTCAGCAGGAATGGACAGAGAAATTCACCTTTGTGGAGAGAGCAGGTTCTGCATTGTGTCTAATATGCAATGATAAAATAGCATCGACGAAAGGGGCATATATAAAGCAGCACTTCAAAACAGGCCATACTACATTTGCATCTAAATATCCAGCGGAGGACAGCAGGAAGAAAGCACGTCAAGAGCTACTGTGCAGAGTGCAAGCTAGTCAGCAGCAACTCCGTGTTTGGAACCAAGAAGGTGAGTGGAATTTGGCTAGCTTTGCTGGTGCTTTAGCAATTGTGATAAATGGAAAGCCATTCACAGATGGTGAGTATGCCAAAACATTCATGCTTGATGTTGCCAGTGAACTTTTTGACGACTTTTCAGATAAAGACAAGATAATCAAACAAATAAAAGACCTGTCTCTGTTGGCAAGAACTGTTCACAATCATACCATCATGATGGCAAATCACATAGATGCAACACAAGTAAAGGACAAAAATGCAGCACTATTCTTTTCTCTCGCTTTGGATGAGTCAACAGACATAAGCCATTAATCCCAGTTCAGCGTGATTGCAACGTATGCTGATGGTGATACACTACGTGAGAAAGTCTTGCTGTTTTGCCTATAAAAGAGACAACAAGAGGGGAGGATTTATTCAAGTCTTTCACTGAGTTTGCTAAAGAAAAGAATCTACCGATGGATAAACTTATTTTGGTGTGTACTGATGGTGCTCCGTGCATGGTAGGGAAAAACAGAGGATTCGTAGCACTTCTCCGTGAACATGAAAAGAGACCCATCCTGATAAAGGCCATCTACAATAAACCGACAGCAAACATCATACTAAATGGACAAAAATTAAAAGCAATCCCCTTAAGATCAGGAACCAGGCAGGGATGCCCCCTTTCACCACTCTTATTCAACATAGTTCTGGAAGTCCTAGCTACAGCAATCAGACAAGAAGAAGAAATAAAAGGAATCCAAATTGGAAAAGAAGAAGTAAAACTGTCACTATTTGCAGATGATATAATATTGTATATTGAAAACCCTAAAGTCTCAATCAAAAAACTACTGAACCTGATAAATGAATTCAGCAAGGTGGCAGGATATAAAATTAATACTCAGAAATCAGAGGCATTTCTATATACCAACAATGAACTGTCAGCAAAAGAAATTAAGGAAACAATCCCCTTCACTATTGCAGCTAAAAAAATAAAGTACCTAGGAGTAAATTTAACCAAGAAGGTTAAGGACATGTACTCAGAAAATTATAAAACATTGATAAAAGAAATCAAGGAAGGTACAAACAAGTGGAAGCATATACTGTGCTCATGGCTAGGAAGAATAAACATCATTAAAATGTCTATATTACCCAAAGCAATTTATAAATTCAATGCAATACCAATTAAAATACCAATGACATACCTCAAACATATAGAACACATATTCCAAAATTTTATATGGAACCAAAAAAGAACACGAATAGCCTCAGCAATCTTAAAAAGAAAAAATAAAGCAGGAGGTATCACTCTTCCAGATATCAAGGTTTACTATAAGGCCATTATACTCAAGACAGCCTGGTACTGGCATAAGAACAGGCACATAGATCAATGGAACAGAACAGAGGACCCAGAAATAAACCCACAGCTTTATGGACAACTGATATTTGACAAAGAAGGAAAGAACATACAATGGAGTAAAGACAGCTTCTTTAACAAATGGTGTTGGGAAAATTGGACATCTACCTGCAAAAAAATGAAACTAGACCATCAACTTACACCATTCACAAAAACAAACTCAAAGTGGATAAAAGAATTAAACATAAGCCATGAAACCATAAGCATCTTAGAAGAAAACATAGGCAGCAAGCTCTCCAACATCTGTAGCAGCAGTATATTTGCCGATTTATCTCCACGGGCAAATGAAATAAAAGGCAAGATAAACAAAAGGGACTATATCAAACTAAAAAGTTTTTGCACAGCTAAAGACAATAGGAACAGAATAAAAAGACAAACCACACAATGGGAGAACATATTCGACAGCACATCTGATAAGGGGTTAATAACTAAAATTTATAAAGAACTTATAAAACTCAACACCAGGAAGACAAACAATCCAATCAAAAAATGGGCAAAAGAAATGAATAGAAATTTCTCCAAAGAGGACATACAGATGGCCAACAGGCATATGAAAAAATGCTCAACATCACTAATTATTAGAGAAATGCAAATTAAAACCACAATGAGATATCACCTCACACCAGTCAGAATGGCACTCATCAGCAAAACAACACAGAATAAGTGCTGGAGAGGATGTGGAGAAAAGGGAACCCTTCTGCACTGCTGGTGGGTATGCAGACTGGTGCAGCCACTGTGGAAAACAGTTTGGAGATTCCTCAGAAAATTAAAAATTGAACTGACTTTTGACACAGCTATCCCACTTATAGGAATATACCCTAAGAACACCATAACACTGGTCGAAAAGAAGAAATGTGCCCCCATGTTTGTGGCAGCATTGTTCACAATAGCGAAGATCTGGAACCAGCCCAAGTGTCCGTCAGAAGACGAGTGGATTAAAAAGCTTTGGTACATATATACTATGGAATACTACTCAGCCATAAGAAATGATGACATCGGATCATTTATAACAAAATGGATGTACCTTGATAACATTATACGGAGTGAAATAAGTAATCAGAAAAGAAGAAAAACTGAGAACAGCATGATTTCATACATAGGTGGGACATAAAAGTGAGAATATGAGACATGGACAAGAGAGTGGTGGTTACGGGATGGGGGTGGGAGGGAAGAGTGGGATAGGGAGGAGGGGAGGGACACAGGGAAAACCAGATAGATGGTGACAGAGGACAATTTGACTTTGGGTGACGGGTATGCAACACAATTGAATGATAAGATAACCTGGAAATGTTTTCATTGTACATATGTACCCTGATTTATTGGTGTCACCTCATTAGAATTAATAATATATATATATATATATATAAAAAGAGACCCGCCCTAAGTTTTTACTGCATCCTACATCAGGAGGCGCTTTGTGCTCAAATGTGTGGAGGGCAGCTTGGTGAGGTGATGTTGCTGGTCATTCGAGTGGTCAATTTTATTGTTACCTGAGCCTTAAATGATCGCCAGTTGAAAACATTGCTGGATGAAGTTGGGAATAATTATCCTGGTCTGCTTCTACACAGCATTGTGCAGTAGTTGTCAAGAGGGAAGGTGGATCAGCCGTTTTGTGGTTTTTCTGAGCAAAATCTGGACTTTTCTTGAAATGAAAAACGTCAAGCATCCTGACTTAGCTAACCCTGAGTGGCTCCTGAAGTTCTACTATCTCGTGGACATGACTGAACATCTGAACCAGCTCAATGTAAAAATGCAAGGCTTTGGAAATACGGTCTTCTCCCTTCAACAAGCAGTGTTTGCATTTGAAAACAAGCTGAAACTCTTCATCATGAACATTGAAACAGGTCGTTTACTATACTTTAAAAAACTGGGAAAGTTTAAAGATGCATGCACAGCAAGTGACCCTGCTCAACATCTTGGTCTCCAGCAGCTAGCAGGCTTCACATCTAATTGCCTGCAGTCATTCAAAGTGCACTTTGGAGAATTTTGTGAGCACACTCGTCTTTTTAAGTTCATCACCCATCCACACAAGTATGCAGTGGACAGCACTGACCTGAGTTACATCCCCGGTGTCTCCATCAGATATTTTGAGCTACAAGGTGCTGACCTGGAGGCCTCAGACATGTGGGTAAATAAGTTCAAGTCACTGAATGAAGATTTGGAAAGACTTGCACAACAGCAAGCAGAGTTGATGGGCAAACACAGTGGGGAGAAATGAAAAAACTTCAACCCACGGACAAGCTCATTGTCAAAACTTGGAACACGCTTCCCGTCACATACCATACACCGCAGCATGTGAGTATTGCTGTACTGACAATGTTTGGCTCTACGTATGCATGTGAGCAGTCTTTCTCACATCTAAAGAACGTTGTTCGGCAGATAAAATATAATATGCTCACTTTGTTAAAGATGGTGCTGCCCACATGGAAGCCTGTCACCCAGGTCATATTATTTGCCCTTATGCTTGTGATGGCTGTGGGGGAAAAGTTGTAATGTAAGCAGGCCAGGTCGTTATAGCTTAATGCTTTGTTTTAAGAGTAAACTCTTCTCCACACCCTTGACTGATTGGATGATGTAGGGTGGTGATGTAGGGAGGAATCCCATTATGCCTCAGATGGGTGACTTTGTATCACAGACTTTCTTGTATGTATAATTGGATTAAAGGTTTGGATTTTCTATGCTATAAAATGGGAGAGAGCAGTAGCTTGATCTCTCTCTCTCTTGGTTCCTGAGTTCCTGAGGTTAGTATTGGAGAGTAGAGCAGAGTAAGGTCACGTGAAGGCCAGGAGAAGCAGCCGAGATGGCAGAGTGCTGAGGAAGAAGCCAGTTTGTTAAGAGTTTGTGCAGGAGGAGATGGGAAACAGAGGTGAATAAGTCTGGTGAGCTGGAAAGCTTTGATGCTAGGAAACTCGGATAAGTCAGTAGCTTTGTGAGCACTGAATGTGTGGGTTTTGGAGCCCAGTGTGTGTTTTTGCTTGCCCGCCAGGTGCAAGCTAGAATTAAAGCTGATGGCTCACCAGTTTTTGGCTCCGGTGTTTCATTGCCATCTGTCCGAATCCAATGCCAACCTGCGTTGGCCAGGCGGCTCTGATAGTGGCCGCGACTACTGGCTTTACAAACGTTAAGACCAACCTACAATCACGTTTAATGGATGAAAGTCTCAATGCCTGCATGAAGCTTAACCTCACCACTTATCAACCACACTACAAAGCCATCAGCAAAACCATGCAGCACTAGAAGTCACATTAATGGTAAGAAGTACTTGATTCATCATTGATTAGCAACAGCATAACAACGTTATTAAAAAGAATTCAGAGACTTATTGTACTTTAAAAGTGTTGGTCTTACATAAAATGCACACATTTACTTGTATTTAGTGTTAAACATATTGTATGGCTCTCGCAAAATTACATTTTAAAATATGTGGTGTTCATGGCTCTCTCAGCCAAAAAGGTTCCCGATCCCTGGTCTACAGCATTTGTTATGGCAGCTGTGGACCTTGAGACAGAAGATAAAAGTACTAAGAAGGGTTCCAGGTGGCTAAATGGGCTCAAACTAGAGAAAATAATATAAAAATAAAAAGACAGTGTAAAGCCAGGGGCTGCCATCATGGCCATTCACATGCAGGTTCACTTTTGATTCAGACAGATGGTAATGAAACAACAGAGTCAAGAACTGGTGAGCCATTAGTTTTAATCCTAGCTTGCACCTGGTGGGCAAGAAATACACACAGTGGGAAAACACTTTCTTTTCCATTCAGGGCTCCCAAAGCCACTGACTTATCCAAGTTTCCTAAAATCAAAGTTTCTACCTACCAACCTTATTCACCTCTGTTCCCCATCTCCTTCTCTCTGCACAAACTCTGCACAAACTGGCTTCTCCTTCAGCAGTCTGCCATCTTGGCTGCTTCTCCTCCCCTTCACATGGCCTTTCTTTGCTCTCCTCTCTCTGCTCTCCTACAGCATGGGCTCCTCTGTCCCATTTTATAGTGTAGAAATCAAAACCTTTAATCCAATATACAAACAAGAAAGTCTCTGATACAAAGTCACTTAGGGTGGGAAAGGCTTAGTCTTAAAACTAAGCCTTAGACTATAATGACCCTGCCTGCTTACGGCCTGTCCTCCACACCCAATGCAAACTATAAGCGAGCAAACATATATATCATATTTACAAACTTATTTGACCAACAGACAGCCTGGCAGCCGTTTCTACACAGAAGCCTCTCATGCAAATCACAATTCAAGGAGCAGCCTGCACTAAGCTACCTGCCTCTGCACTGAACTGCCTTACCTGCACTGTGTTTCTGCCATCTGAGCCACCCCTTATAAACTAGTTCCTGGAATACTATTTCAACCACTAGAATTGAGGTTTTCACCATCCAATCAGAACTGTGCAGCTATATTCTCTCATCTGCATCTTTACTGACCAATCAAAGCAGCTCCAATCTTACCAATCAGAACAGTACCTTCTGGACCAACCAAACTACAAGAATTTGGAGTTCTTGCTTGCATGAGGATGGACCAATCAGGGACCAAGGGCAGAGATTTCTATCTATATACGCCAGCTCCTCTCTGGTTTTGAGGATACATTTCCCTTTCCATTTGAGACTGTTTCCCTGGTTAGAGCTGAAACACTGAAAAGGTCTTGCTGGAGCAGATCAACTTAGTGAAAAGCAGATTGGCACAGAGTAGAACTTCCAAGCAGAGAGGGGACTGGCCCTAGATTCTGGGGTCCTCCTCACAGCTGTGCTGTTTTTGCAGCTGTACTTTATTGTAGTCTGGTTGTTCCAAAGCTGTGCTGTATGCAGTTGAGCTGTGTTGCCCTGAATGAAGTTCCCTTCCTTACCACACCCCAAATTGGGGATTCCTATTGGTGTTGAGTTGATGCCAAGGCCATTGGTTGACACAGCCCAAGCTAAGACTTTTTGACTACTTGGTAGAAAACTAACATATATTTGATAAGTAAACATATAAAAACTTTACCTAAATTCTGCAGCCTGATCCAGAAGCAATAGCACCAGACTGTTCCCTTCAAAGCTGCTTTCTCTGCTCCTGAGAAAGCATTTAAAGATGGTGAGTACCTTGTCCTTGGGAATTTCAAATAAGGCCAAATGTCCTTTGGTGGATTGACAGTTTAGTAGGAGGTAAAGTTAAGTATGTAGAATATATGTGTGTGTGTGTGTGTGTGTGTGTGTGTGTGTGTGTGTGTGTGTGTGTGTATGGAGAGAGAGACTCACAATTTTATATATATATTATAAATATATATATATTTATAAATATATAGAGAGCAATCTCCCAATTTTATTCCATATATATAAAACTGTTAGATCTACCAAAGAGTCAGTGTGATGTGAACCAGGGAGAACCCAGTATGTGCAGTAAAGTAACTGGTTTGGAGCAGCTAGGGTTTGCAAGGCTAGCTAACCTATTGAGGCTCTGTAAAATGGGGCAATCAAGTTTACCTCACAAAACTTCTGTGCAGTTCGCAGCTATAAATCTCCGTCTAGATAGATGTAAGGAAATCACTGTTGCATTTTAGGATCTCAACCTACCTGAGAGTCCCTGACTCAAACTGCTCTGTGCCTCCTGCTTTCCACACGTGGTGAGCACAAACGGGCTTGCTCGATCCCTGTTGGTAAGAAGCAGCACTGCACCTTATCTATGTCAAATGGAGATTTTCCAACCTGGAGGTTTGAAGTTTCCTGAGTGAGCAAACATTTGCCTCACACAGTCTTAAAGCTATACAGGTAGCCTTGTGGGTGATCCATATTTCCTGACAAGGCTTCACCGAACACCATCATAATTTCTACAAAAAAGAGACAAAGTGCCTCTGTATCCCTTATGGACATTAGACTAGAGGGAAATGCATTGATTTTGAAGTTAGGCAGACTTGAGTTTGCAGTCTGCTCAGTGCCCTTACCAGCTGGGCCACTGTGGGCTCCTAATTGGCATTTATTGAAAGCTCCTTGGTTATCACCTTCCTGACCCATGTGATAATCTAAGAAAATACCAAAATATTAAGAGATAAAATGTGTTAGCTAAAACGAGCAATTTCATATTACTCTACTAAGTAAAAGACTCCATCTCTATGGAATACAGACAAATTTCCCTTATCAACCATGGTATAAGTGCCGATGAATAAACTGAGGCTAATTTATCCAAAAGCAACACGTTTATTTTTATTTGTATTGTTATTATTTATTTTAACTGCGATCATCACATTAAACTTAATTTTAACCTGAGGGCCTACCTGGACCCTTATCTGTGGTGAAATTCATCCCTCACTTTCCTGCTCACTCACACAAACTATTAAGTAACTGCTGCATTCAGGAACCGAGCAGACACTGAAGACACAAAGAGGAATGGCTCACAAGCCCCAGCCCTTCAGGATCGAAAGTTCTAGTGGAGAGACAAACAGACAAATCACCAATACCATTAGTTCATTAATAAGGTGACAAATGTTTATTGATCTCTTAGGAATTGGGGTTGCATCTTAAATTGAGACAGAACGTCAACCTCCTCAAAGTCCAAAACCTCACAGAAAAATAAGGCAAAATCTCAACACAGCACAAAAAGCAAGAATTTCCAGGATCCCAAGTTAGAGATCTCTGTCTTGGAAGGTTGAGGGGAACCAACAGAATATACAACGTTGGTGCTTGGTTTTTAAGAATCATTAGGTTATCAGCAAAGGAGCAAGGAAAGGAACACATACAGGGGCAAAACAGCATATTCAGAATCAGAACTGAGAATGAGTCTAGTATGTTCAAGAAACAGGTGTGCTGGTTGAGTCAGGAGAAAACAAGGGGATAAGGAAAGGAGTGGATGTGAACTAGGAGGTCTGAGCACAGAGAGTGGAGGGCCTGGTATGCCGAGATTAGAAGTTTCCATTTTATCCTATGGCTACCAAGAAACCAGGAAAGGCGTGACAGGTCAAACGTGTTTTTTGTTTGTTTGGTGGACATTGTCTTCTGTTTTAAGAAAGATTACACCATCAGCAGTATGAGAAATGAAGAGCCAATAATGTGACTAATGAAGAAGTTGGGTAAGAAATGATGGCAACATTAACTCATGACATTGCATGGGAAAGAAAGACACTAGTCAGGAGCTGTTGATTAGATCAGAAACCACAAAACTTGAAGCTAATTCCTTGTAAATAATACACTGCTCACAAAAATTGGGGGGATATTTCAAACTGAATATAAAGCGATAAAATATCCCCTAATTTTTGTGAGTGGTAAAGTTAATATTTATTGAGGCCTATAATGTTCTTCGTTGGTATTATGCATTTTGTCTGCATTATCTTATTGAATCTTCACAGTATATTTTTAAGTTATGTATTTCTATATTGCACTTTGTAGCTCTGGAAACAGGCTTAGATTTGGCCTCAATTCTGTCCAGCTCCAAAGTATAAGCACTGAGCTAGTAATAATACTGCTTCCCACGTTGGATGTGGATGAACGAGAGGAAAAAGGAGTGACACGAAATATTACAGTTTGGAAAAGCCTTCGAAGAAAGAAGATACATCCATTGCTGAACATGTGAGCTGGAACGGCCACTGCACAGCCCGTTGCATTTACAAATTTGAGCTCAGCAAAGGACCTTGTTTGGACTTGTAGATTGTGGGTCCAGCCAATAGTTAGAAGTTAAAACTATGACAGTGGATGAAATAATCTGTAAAAGAGTAGATAGAGAACAAGAGAAGAGGGACAAGGACAGTGCTCTGGGGAATTTTGATATTGCAAGCAGGTGGAGAAAGAGCACCCCTGGCAGAGAACAGTGAAGGGGAGCCAGAGAGGCAAGAGGAAGGCCTGGGGCAGCATGTTCCTTTCCCTCCCAGTGGTTTCTGTCGAATTAGGTTTTTCTTCCGAAAACAACAACAACAACGAAAGCTTGGTATAATCTGTAAACCTGGATCTCAGAATATAGTTCCAACTATCATTCAAATGAACAAAAATCACATCTGACCTGTCAGCCCTTTGATGGTTCTGTTATCTTCAAGTTAAAATTTCAATGAGAACACTGAAATTATACCAGTCTGGGGCTGATCTCTCAGAAATACTACCTTTACACTTCCCCTTGTGTAAGAGTTTTTAGTTCTATACTTAGGACAGAACCCTGCAAATGACAGAACAGTCTCCCCTAGTGTCACTCTTAGAGTCCTTAGTGTAGAACACCGTTAAAATGTGTTTCAAAGCCCAAACAGGTTACACTTGCATGTTCATCCCTTCAGAATACTCTCATAAATGAGACAGGCTTGTTTCCACTCAAAGGAAGCATTTTGTTGTCCCCTTCCCCCAGCCATGCCAACCACCAATCACAAATGACATACCTCAGCTGGGATGGTCTAGATCAGCCATGTCTGATAGAAATATAATGTGAGCAACAGATACACAGAAATCTGATGATTAAAAAGGAAGAAATAAAACTGTCTGTGTTCAAAAATATGAAGATTGTCTATGTGAAAAATCCCAAAGAATTTGGGTAGGGGGAGCGTCTGGGAGTTTTTTGTTAAGCACAGCAAAGTTGCAAAATACAGGCTTAATGTGCAAAAGTCACTTGCTTTCCCATATACCAGAAATGAACAGTTTGAATTTGAAATTTAAAATATCATAATTTACAATAACACCAAAAACAATAAAATATTTAGGTATTAATCAGACTATGTATGTATGTGATGTATATGCAGAAACTACAAAACTCTGATGATGAAATGAAAGAAGGACTAAACAAATGGAGAGGTCTTCCATCTTCATAGATGGGAAGACTCGATGTTTACTAAAATATCAATTCTTTTTAACTTTATCTATTGATTTAATTGAACCCCAACCAAATTTCCATCAAGCTATTTTACAAATAATTGCCAAACTGATTCTAAAGTTCATACAGAAAAGCAAAAGACCTACCTAGAATAGCCAACTCAATACTGAACAAGATGAACTAAATTAGAAGACTTAAATTATCTGACCTGTTAAGACTTGTTGAAAGCTACAGTAACCAAGACTGTGTGGCATTGGCGAAATAATAGGCATATAGATCAATAGAAGAGAGCTCCGAAATAGACTCATTCAGATAAGTCAACTTATCTTTAACAAAAAAATAAAGGCAATGCAATGGAGAAACAATAACCTTTTTAAAAAATTGTTCTGGCACCATTGGAGTGTCTGTAGGGGGAAGGGGAGTGAAGCTAGCCATTGACCATACATCTTTCACACAAATAATTCAAAGTGGATTGTAGACTTAAATATAAAATGCAAAACTATAAAGCTCCTAGATGAAAACAGAAGAGAAAATCTTTGTAAACTTGGGTTTGGCAATGAGCTTTTAGATACAATACCAAAAGCACTATTTATGAAAATAAATGGTAAGTTGGACTTCATTAAAATTAAAAACTTCTGCTCTATGAATGACAATGATAAGAAAATAAAAAGAAAAGCCACAGGTTGGGAGAAAACGTTTGCCAAATACATATCTAATAAAGGACCTGTATTCAAAATATGCAAAGAACCTTTAAAATTCAATAAGAAAACAAACAATCCAATTTAAAAATAGGCAAAATATCTGAGCAGAGCAGACATCTCACCACAATTTACACATGGCAAATAAGCATATGAAAAGATACTAAACATCATTTGTCATTTAGTTGCAAACTAAAACAATAATAAGATACTACTACACAGCTATCAGAAGCCCAGAATCCAAAAACTGAGCCTATGAGGATGTGGAGCAGCATGAATTTCTATTCATTGCTGAACACGTTGGGAACACAAATGCTACAGTTCTTTTGGAAGATAACTTGGCAGTTTCTTACATAGTTAACATAATCTTGTCATATTATCTAGCAATCATGTTTCTAGAAGTTGATTCAACTGATTTGAAAACTTACATCCACACAGAAACTTGCATGCAAATTTTTACAGCAGCTTTATTCATACTTGCCAAAACCTGGAAGCAATCAAGATGTTTTTCCATAGGTAAATGGATTAATTGTGATACATCAAACAATAAGATATTATTCAGCAATTAAAAATAAATGAGCTGGCCCTGGCTGGATGGTTCAGTAGAAAAAGTGTCACCCCGGGGTGCCTAGGTCATGGGTTTCGACTCCAGATCAAGTCATCTAAGAGAAGCAGTTAATGAGTACACAACTAAATGAAACAACTAGGTGGAACGAGTTGAAGCTTCTCTCTCTCTCGTTTTCTCTCTCAAGTCAATGGAAAAAAATTTTTTTTGTAAAGAAATGAGCCATCCAATCAGGAAAAGACATGGGAGAGCCTTAAAAAGCGTATTAATAAAGGAAAGAAACCAAGCTGAAAGGGTTATGTACTGCATGATCCTACTTATATCACATGCAGAAAAGGCAGCATGGAGGTAGTACAAAGATCAGTGGTTGCAAGGTGTTCAGGGTGTAGGGAGAGGGTTGAATAGACGGACTCCAGATAATTTTTTTAGGGACATGAAACTATTCTATAGGCTACTGCAATTGTGCAACATGACTATGCACTCGTAAAAAGCCATCAGATTGTACAGCACCAAGAATGACTCTGACTGTATGCAATTTTTTAAAAATAATTATTGATGAGGCAGGGAGAATTCCAAGATAGAAAGCACAATGTGTGTTTTTACCCTAACTGCACTGCAAATGTATGAAATGATGTCACTGAAGGGAGGAAACGGTGAGGCTGGAGCACAGTAAGGGGGAGAAATAGTAGAAGATTTGGTCAGAGGTAAAATAAGGAGCCAGTGTGTGTAAACCCTTTAGGCCATAGTAAGGATTTTGGCTCTGACATGGGAAGCTTCCAGAGAGATTTGAGTAGAGAAAAGGCATGCTCTGCTTGTATTTTAGCAGGATCTCTCTGACTACTATATTTAGAATAGATTCAACGGCTGGGGGACAGCAGTATCTGGGGGACCAATTAGAAAGCCACTGAAGCACTTTAAGTGATAGATGATGGTGACTTGAACCAGGATGGCAACAAAGGAGGTACTGAGAAGTAGCTGAATTCTGAATATATTCTGGAGGTAGAACCAGGTGGATATGAGGAAAAAGAAAAGAGTTAGTGATGGTCCCAAGGTTTCTGGCCTGAACAACTAGAAGCACAGCATTGCATTTACTGAGTTGGGGAAGACTGTGGGGGGAGCAGTTTTAGAGGAAAGATCAGAGCTCAGCTTTGGACAACAATGCTTCCGATGCCTCCTAGACATCCATGTGGAGAAAGTACATAGAATTTGAACCTAGTGTTAAAGAAAGATACTTGGACTAAAAATATAAATTCAGGAGGTAAAGGGGATGAGTTTCAAAAGGAGGATCCTAAAGGGGTGTGACTAGGAGGAGATCAAGGTAAAGAGTAGAAATTTGGTCCTCACAAAAGAGGGGACTTGTCACCTTTGAGGCTGATGTGAAGAAAGCTCTGGGCATCTGGTCTCAGGAACATTTGTGAGGTTGCAGGAAGTTGAGAGAGGTCCTGCAGGTGGGCCTCAGTTTTCTCTGCTGACAAAGTGTTGGGACAGAAACCTGGAGAAGGGAGTGAGATGTGGCAGTATTTGTGAGGAGTGTGAGAGCAAGAGCTGACCAAGAGCAAGTAGAGATTTGTCTTCAGGCAGCGCTAGGGACTCCTCTAGGAGGCAGGCATGACTCCTTAGTGACCTCTAAGTCTCAGGACAGGATGCCTAGCCACTGGGTCCTGATGTGACAGGGCAGTTTGTGAACAACACTACCAGGACACCAACACTTGACATATCCTGCAGCACATGCCCCAGCAGGTTTGCATCTCCATTTATTTCCCTTTCTTTCCTGCACCTGCACCTACACCAGCAGGGTGTCTGCCTCCTCATGCAGCAGCTTGGCAAAGATGTTCCAACTGCACACTCATCAGGGCTTGCCCAGTCCTCAGCCCTGGCCTGGAGGCCGACTCACCTGCACCACCTACTGGCCAAGTGAGGCCAGGACTCCAGTTCCCTTTTGCTGTTTCTTAACCTACCTTCCAGCAAACAGCTGCAGGAGTCAGAACCCCCACTCTGACCCTTAGACCCCAAAGCACTTCAGACCTAGAAAATTCCAAGGTCACTTATTTCAACATATATTGCAGAGAATATACTGAAGACATTTATTTAATACACAAATATTTATTTAGCTACCATTTTGTACGAGTGTACCTGACACCAACATCTCAGAAGCTAGGGATACCCTGGAGAGGTCCTTGCCGTCACAAAGCTAACAGTCCAGTGAGTAAGACAGATATAAAATAAATAACAGAATTAAATATGCAGTTCTAAATCACGCAATGTCAGAAAGGGCCAAGTTTCTGAAAGAGGACGTGGCTGGCAGGGGCAGGATGGTGGTGAAGGATTTCTCTCTGAAGACATGAATTTCAAACTGGGAACTAAAGAATAAATAGAAATTGGTTAGGCAAAAGAAATGGAGGAAGTGAAGGAGAACATTCCAGAAGAAAAGGCCCAGAAAAGATCTACAGCCCATGACCAGTAGGGCTCGATCTCACTTCATGTTGGTTCCCTGGTGGGTCACCTCCCTCACTTCATTCCTACCCATCTCCAGATGAAAGCCTCATTAAAAGAAGGCAATATTGGTTGCCTTTACTTTATTTGGTATGAGAACATGTGAGTTTGTACACTTCAACTTAAGTGTAATTTTGCAAGTTTTTTCTTTTATTTTTAAATACCAACCCAGAGCATTTCATTATGACCCTAAATTTGACAGAACAGCAAACTAAGAGGGCTGGGTAAGTATCCTTGGCTTCACTGGAACTAGAATATAAACCAAAATTGTCTCTGATTTTAAGCAACAACACACCTTTAACTTTCTCCGACACCAGAAGTCTACAGATCATGAAGTTCTGTCCACCTTCCACAAACCAAGCTAGTCAAAAAATGTCCTATACTTGTCATATTTGGCTTACTATAGAAATACAACACTGTTCCCTACGTGTCTGGGTCAGTAACAGGCTGGTGTGTCCAAAGTTAACTTAAAGAAATCAGAGGACATATTCAGGTCAATTGGCCACAATACCAGACAAATACTTGAGACATAAACCTCATTACATGTGTGTAAAAGTACTAAGAAAGAGGGTAATTAAGAATAGAATTAAAAGATACACTTGCCTTTTAGTAAAAAACAAGCATAACAATTTCAGATTGGGTCTGACTAGGTGGTAGCACAGTGGATAGAGCATTGGACTGGGATGTGGAGGACCCAGGTTCAAAACCCCAAGGTCGCCAACTTGAGATCGGGCTCATCAGGCTTGAGCATGGGCTCATAACTTGAGTGTAAAGTCGCTGGCTTGAGTGTGGGACCATAGACATGATGCCATGGTCGCTGGCTTGAAGCCCAAGGTCTCGGGCTTAAGCCTAAGGTCTCTGGCTTGAGCAAGGGGTCACTTGCTCTGCTGTAGCCCCCAGTCAAGGTACGTATGAGAAAGCAATCAATGAACAACAAAGGTGCCACAACAAAGAATTGATTCTTCTCATCTCTTTCTATTCCTGTGAGTTTCTATCTATCCCTCTTTCTGTCTCTGTCTCTCTCTCTGTCTGTCACACACAAAAAAATTTCAGATTGGAATTCACAGGAATGTTGGAGATAAATAAAATGATGACTATGGGTGTTCAATAACGAAAGTGGATTGATAATAATAAATAGTGGTGTTAGTGTACCACGTATGCCCTTGCACACACATACACACATGTTTAACACAATTCCCTTCTCCTTCCAGCTGTCACAGAATCACAAGAACTGAATGATAGATTGTTCTTGTCAGTAAGTTGGTAGTTGGTACAGTAATCCATTTTGGCTGATGGATTACTATAATCCTAGAATTAGATTTCTGGAAAAACTACACAAAACAAAGATGGTGCAGAGAAATGAGCACTCAATCTGAGTTCTTGAGCATATCTCTTCAGTTACTCATCTGTAAAATGGGGACCCTGTACTCTCCTCACAAGTTCTTGCGAGCATCAAATGGGGCTATGTATGGAGGAGTGTCTGGCACTCATTGCTCAACATATGTGGATGTTAGGGGGATGATAATGAAGGATTTTAATTGAAATGCTGAAGATAAAGACATAAGCAATGGCTCATAGAGGATGACAAAATCAAAATTCAAAATGATTTCAACAAATTTCAAACTATGAGGAAACATTACTCATATGACACAAAGTCAAGACAAACCAGAATTCTTCACTTGGGTTGAAAAGCAGGCCTGGTGAGGGCATGATGGTGTGAGAGGTGGGTTAATAGCAGTTGTGATAGAAAGACTCGCTGGGACACTGGGGCTCACAGTGTAACCAAAGGCACGGCAATCTTGGATTACATCACTATTACTATTATTGCAACATGAATTCAGAACTGTACCATTTACATTGGGGTTTTACATGATTCACTTTGTTCACTGAAGAATATGATTAAATCAAGGAAAGTAACTACTTCCATGGACTCTGAGTCAGGGGACCCCTCGCTATTTTGTCCACTTCCAATCACTGGTTGTAAAAGGAATGTGAGCAGCATGGAGGGCAGCCTGATACCATGTAGACAGAGGGACAGAAGCTGGGCTCAACACTGGAAGGTACTCACAAATTGTGAGACCTTATGGAGTGATTTCATCTCATCAAACAGAACCTCAGTTTCTTCAGCTACCAAATGGGAATGACAGCCTCTGTCCTACAGAGCTATCTCGGGGATTAAGCAAACTTACAAATATGTACCCAGCACAGAGTCTGCACAGAGAAAAGTTCACTGAATGTTATCAGGCACTCAGCCCTCTCAATTATCCACTTACAATGTCCACACGGTGGGTCTGCTATTATCTGGCTTGATCCCAGGGAGGTTTCCTTCTGATCCCTCCATCTTCAGGCCCTGGGCCAGTTCACCTCCTTCACCACCACCCCACATAGGGTGAGCCAGTTAGCACTCATCTGGAACAGGCCAGACAAACCACCTGTGCTTGACACCTGTTCCTAGACAAGTCAGTAGACAAACATGACAACTGTTCCCAGATCTTGTGATCACATGTGCCTAAACTGTCTACTATGCACCAGAAGCAGCTATAGACATGAACAAGGTAAGGCTGGTCCCCACTCTCATGGTGCTTATAAACTAGTAGCGAAGTCCGACAACAAAACCTGTACATGGAGAGAGAGAGAGAGAGAGAGAGAGAGAGAGAGAGAGAGAGAGAGAAATAATTACAAATGAACACAGTGCCAAAGAAAAAGAGAATAGAATGCCAATTTGGGAGCTGCAAGAGCCAGATTCTCAGAAGGGACATGTGAGCTGAGCACTGGAGGATGAGTAAGGAATACGGCCCCTCTCCCCCAGGCAGCATCAATCTTGGTACCAAAGGGCTCTCGGCCATGCAGAGGAGGCGCCCTCGGGTCCCTACCATGAGGAGGCGCTTCCTACTCCAGCCCACTGTGGAATGTCCCCCAGAGTCCCTGTCACACCTCCCAGGAGCTCCCACTCCTGCTCCCAGCCCTCCCAGGTAATAACACCTTCCCTTTTTTGGAACAGACTCTTCTAATTGAGGCCCTGCCCTTAGTTAGTCCTACCAAGCAGAACCTGCTGGTTCAGAAACACACCTGTCAGCTCCTGCATGGCTCTGAGCCTCTGGAAATCTTGTACCTTCCCCAGAGCCACCCCACCCTTGGTCTTCTGCCCCCTCCTCCCACTCCCACCCAGCATTCCTGGTAGCCCTGGGACAGGTAGGGTTTGGTTTGGGGTAGATTGGTTGAAGTCTACATGGCTAAGGCCCAAGCCCCCATCACACATTTCTTTCACACTGTCCCCCAAGAAGAAAGGCAAAGACAGGGACAGTCACAGAAGCAGAAGGGCAGGCAGAGAGACAAGGAGAAGCACTGAGGGGCATAGAGGAAAGCAGCATTAAAGAGAGACAGGTAAAAAGGTGTGAGGGAGACAGGGACAGAGACAGGCACTAGAGAGAAAAAGACTGACATATGGGAAGAAGGAAGCCAGGGAGACAGAGGAAGAGGGAGAAGGTGGGCACAGGGAGAAGGTGGGCAGGGGTTTCTCGGGGAAACCTTTCCGTCTGGACCAGCAGGCCACTGTTTCCCCCAGTCTGCAGTCACCAGTGAGAAGGTCACAGCAACCTCTATGGGTAGTGGAGAATGTAGGTGCGGGAGTGTCTTCCCACCAGTCCTACACTGGTGGGAGACACTGGTGGGAGGGCACAGGAGAGCAGGAGTGGTATACGGCCTCCCATGAAGATGGCTAACCTGTGAGGAATCTGACATGCCGCAGTAGTGGGCGGGTTTCGGCCAGCATGAAGACACCAGGATTTTCCACTCTGTGACAAATGTCCCAAGAACAGGCAAGGCAAGAACTGCTTCTGCTTGCCCCACCCTGCTGGCATGGATCTCACGCACCCATCCCACAGACAGAGGTGACCATGCACCAGGCCCGGTGCTGGGCCCTAGGGATACAGAGCCCAGGAAGGTGCAGGCACAGCCTGGGAGTCCAGGTTAGGAGGGAGAAGGCGGGAGAGGGGGGCAGCGACAATGTGAACAAAGGCCCCAAGATGGGCAAGCCCTAAATGCTGCTAAGATGGCTTACTTTATTCTGCTGCAAAGGAGAAGCTATTAAATCATTTCTACCAGAGAGGCAATAGGCACTGTGCCACGCTCAGAATTTGAGTGTCCCTTCCTTTACTATCCTACTGGGTGAACTTGAACAGACCAGGTCATCTGCACCCTTGGGTTTCACTCTTCTATAAGACGGAGGCTTAACCAGATTAGTGTTCTATTCTGGAAGCAAAAAAAATAGTTCATTTGGCTTCATTTGTTTTTCAAAGCTTAAGACTGTGAAAAAATACTGACAAGATGAGCTCTAGACACACCCATGCATGCACAAACACACACATGTGTGGATAAGTCACACGCAACCTGAGAGGGGCCATGAAGGAGACACGTCCCTCCTCTCCAGGGGCTCTCTCAAACCTGCCAGACCTGCGGCCCAGACAGCTCTGCCCTACTCACATCAAGGTTTGGGTTCAGCCTGAACCAAAGTCCCCCAGGAAGCTGAGATGGTACCCAGGAAGACAAGTCTTTCCTGCCACAGTCACACAGGAGTCATAGCAATGATCACAACAATAGCAACAAGAGTAACAATACATCCACTCACTTTAATGAGACCATTATTATATGGCACCTATAAATTCTGAGACCCCAAACACATTTAACTCACAACAACCCTCTGGGGGGTGGTCAGTATAAACCCATGTTAAATGATTAAGGGACCTGGGCAGAATCTCTTTACACAGAAGAGGCAGATGCAACTGTAAGAATTTGCCTTGAGGCCTGACCTGTGGTGGCGCAGTGGATAAAGCATCGACCTGGGAACACTGAGGTCGCCAGTTCAAAACCCTGCACTGGTCTGGTCAAGGCACACATGGGAGTTGATGCTTCCAGCTCCTCCCCTCTTTTTCTCTTTCTCTCTCTCTCTCTCTCTCTCACTCTGTGTCTCCTCTCTAAAATGAATAAAATAAAAAAATAAAAATTGGAAAAAAAAAGAATTTGCCTTGAAAAAGCACATGCCAGCTTACTTCTCTGAGTTTACTTTGATTGTGTCTTTAAGACCAATAAAAAGTACATAATTTTGCGAAGACAGTTTGTAGACCATGCAGTAATGTTGACTTGAGGAGGCCTTGATGGGTGCTGATGGAAGTGTGAAAGTCTATGTCTCCCTCATCCAAAGCCTACCCAGGCAGGGGGCTGGAGAGGCCAGTGAGACCGTGAGGCCTGACAGTGGGGTTTGAGTCAGAAGAAAGAGACTTATGCTGTTGATGATGGTAAAGAAAGCCAGGAAACCTGAAGGGCAGCTTTTTTCATGAGATAATTTCTCAGCAACCCGTGGCTACTTCCTGTGTAAGAAGCTGTCAAACTCACTCTTGGTGTTGTAAGAGAAGGGGAACACACTGTGGTTCCTCTATAAAGTATAGGCTCAACCCATACCCTGACAAGGAGGTCTGGGTGGCCGGAGCCTCTGGTAGAGTGACCTCCCGTCCCAGGAATCTCTCCCTAGACCCCTCTCCCAGCTATGTAAATCAGCAAGGGGCACTGAGTCCCCTGGGCCTACTTGACCTTCCAGATGACATGAGGGCAAATGGCAAATGAACAGAGGCAACCCAGCATTATCTGGGGAACAGTCTTTGTGAGGCTGTTAAACCTGTCTTGTTGTAAGAGAAGTAAAACACCATAAACAAAGACACAGATAAATACCAATGGTATAAGAGAAAAAGAAGTCCACATTTCTGGCTCCTTCTATTCATCTCTCCTTTTCTTCCCCCTCCCTTTGTTTCCAGGTCAGGAAAAACAAGTTTGTTCCTGTGTTTCTAGTGACCAGTACTAGCCTGCCTGGTTTCCAAGGAGGGGTCATCATTCAGCCCAATGCTGGGTGGCCAGGGAGGAGCAGGTAGCAGGCACTGGGTGACTTGCAAGGACTTGGCCCAGGCCTGGGTCTAAAGGAGCAAACAGTCCCTGCTCTTGGGGAACTCTGGGATAATGGGGACAGGGCACTCTAGAGACATAGCAACCATAACAGACAAGTGACCAGAGCTGGCTCTGAAACTAGAAGAAACAGGAACAGAATGCCAGCAAGATGAGTAACTGTCCAGAAAGGGTTCCCCAAAAAGGAGATGGTGATCAAATTTAAAAGGAGAAGAGAGACTTAGATTGATTCATAGATTTATTTTCCATTTCTTCCACAAATAACTGTGACACCTACTGGATTCCAGACAACATGAAAGGACATGGAGTAAAACTGGACAACCTCACAGTCCAGGAGAGATGAGAGACAATTCTAGAAACAAGTCCTGAATAAGGGCAGCACCCAAATGTGGATAAGTCAGTGTGTGAGCAGAGGGGAGGGGAGGGGCGGGGCATCGACCCGCTCCTGTGTGAGGCTCAGGGGCTGTGGGCAGACAGCAGGGAACGTGTGCAGGCAGAGAGGCACATACAAGGGAGTAAGAAGTCTAACAGGGACCAGGCATCATGTCAGCAGTCTGAGGAGGAGGGCACCCAGGGGAGAGGAGGGGGAGGAGAAGGAAAGGCTGGGCCCGATGCAGAGGGCTGGATGTCTCTACTGGGGTTGGAGGTCACTGGAGGAGGCTAACAGAAGAGGAACACACTAACCAGACACAGGAGGGATAGGATAGGACTAGCAGGGCAGAGACATGAGGTATTGAGCCAAGGTAGAAGGTAAGAATGGGGAGGCCCAGCAGCCAGGTATGTAGGATGGGGAGCAGTCTTAGAAGGAACCTGCGTCCCCTCACTGTTTGAAGTGAGGCCAGGTGTTGATGATGCTATATAAGGCCTTCCCAGGATACAGGGTTGGGCTAACATCACTGTGCCCCACCAGCAGGCAGTTGGGAGTCAGGTACCTGTTGTCCACGGCACATTGGATCAGGCTCTTGAGCGCCTCCAGCGCTGCGGCCTTTGGTGGCTTTTATACAAAACACATATACCCCTTAAATCATCAAGGTTACTTGCTTAGGGCAGGGACAAGCGCCTGCATTCCAGTCCCCCTCTCCTCTACCACCACCACCATAACCAAAAATTTACATGATCTGTGTCAGCCAGGCTGCATTTGCTGAGTCATAAAAATAGTGAAGCTTGCAAAAGATGATATTCTCTCTTGGTTCATGCTTGCCTTGAGCATGGCTATAAAGATAAATAGAATTGAGTGTGAGGATGGGTGGATTTGGGGAGATTTTATGCCTGGGAGGGGCTCTTGGGTGGTTTGTGTCCTGTATTGTCTGATAGCTAAACTGTACCACTGGCAGTGCCAGGCACCACGGCTGTCTTTTCCCTGTGCTCCCCAGACATACCACATGATGCTTCGTCACCCAGGACCCCTCTGCCCCATGCTGATGTCTTACCTACCAAGTTGCCCATGAAGGCAATTCCTAGGACAATGTCATTGTAACCATAGGTGTTAGAGCCTTGGATGTGTCAGCCAACTCCTTCATAGACACCACCATCCTGGCCCAACAAGAAGCTTGGATTGGGCAAAGAAAAATAGAGACAGTAACTCTGGGAAGAAGAACTGGCTTCATGGACTCCTTGAATCATTTACTCACTTTTCATTCATTTATCACACACTGATTGAACATTTTTTTATGTGTCAATGTGCACAGAGACCAAAAAACAAAACAAAAATCACAGTCTCTGAATCCACGAAGTGAGGTCAGATAGTGACAGGCAAAGATAATAACAACTTCAATCCACTGCACCATGGTCTTTCTCTCCATACTGCCACTGAATCTGACCCTCCAAGGTTACTAGTGAGTGCTCTGACACTAGTACAACAGAAACATGTTTTTGTTCTGGGTTACACTGACCCTGTTGGCCATTCTCTTCTTGAAATGCCCTCTTCCCTGGGCTTCCATGAACCACACCCTCCTGATCTTTCTCTACTTGGCTGTTTGCCCTCAGGTCCCTCCTCTACCTGCTCCATCTCCTAGAAGGTGGAGCTCCTCAGGTTCCAGTCTAGCCCCTTCTCTCTCCTCACTCAGCATGTTCTTCCCAATCATCTAGTCCTACAGCTCCAGTGAGCATCTCTAAAAACCAACGTGTCCAAACAAACCCAACTTCCTCTGCAATTTCCTCAGCCAGAGAGTTAGGTATCATCCTGAATGTCTCCCTCTCTCGTCTGGCTTGTAAACTGTATCTCATCTCTGCCGACTGCCACTCTGCTATTCCAGGTCACCACCACCGTGTCTGGATGACTGCAACAGCTCCCTGCACAGAGTGTTGCCTCCTTCCCATTCATTCTTAAGATGGCACCTGGAGTGGTTTTGCTAAGATATGAATTCTATCATAGGACATGACTTTCCAGTTACTTTCAAATAGTCACTCTGTCAGGACCTACTTCGGGGCCCTTCATGATTTGGCTCTTATTGGCCTCTCCAGCCTCACCTCTCACCATTCCCCTCTGATACCCACCTTTATGTATGAGTTCAAGTTCTTCAGTTCCTCAAAGATATGTGCTCTGTCTGGACCCCAGGCCCTAGCGTATGCTGCTCTCCTCACCTGGGACTCTTCTCGCCCCTCTTTGCCTGAGTAGCCACACTACTTATCCATGTCCCAGCATGGATGCCTCTTTACCAGAAGCCCTTCCCTGTCACACTCACTCTCCCAGAGCCTCGCTAATGAGTCATCCTGTTCCTCACTCATTGCCTAGCTCTGACTTTTCCTTACTGGTTTGCTATCTTCTTTCTCTCCTCCACAAGGAAAGGAACCATATTCATCTTGCCAAACACTGGGCACACAGCTGATACCCAACATATTTGTTTAAAAACTGAACAAACTGTGAGTGTGGGGGTGCTTTGTCTTGATTACAATGCACATCAGGAATAGAGATGTACCATGAGGCTGGAGGGCAAGGGGGGGCAGTAACGAGGTCTGAAAGTCAGGAAACTGAGATCGAGTCCCTGAAGACTGAATGAGAAAAGAAAACTGACATCTCAACTTCTGGCATTTTCCACTTAGGACTTCGAAATTTATAGCCCATTCCCTGTTATCTATGCTGAACAACCCTAGCAAGGCTGTGGAAAGTCCTGCAAAGGACAGAAGCAGCTCCTCCTGTTTGCAAAGGCTGCTCTTATCACGGGAGTTAAGAGAGAGGAGAAGCAGCCAACCCAGGATATGACACATGTGAAAGCAAATTCACTGAGACTTTGCAAAAGTTGTTGTGATTAAGTCACAGATTAATGATTATAATTTATTATCCTCTAACCCTGCATCCCTTCTATGAATTCCAGGGCATCTTCTCTTTAGTGTCTGCTATTCTATTAGCTCGCCGTGTTTATGACAGACTTGACATTAAAGGACGCAGAAAAAGAAAAATTCTGATTTCACTCTAGATCTTTAAAGTAGAAATGGTACTGTCATCCCAATTGTAGACATGAGGTTAAAGAGACCCAGAGAGTAAACAGTACCAGGGTATAAAAGGACTCTAACATCAGAAGGAGCAAGTTGGGGTTGGACCAAACTGAAGATGAACAAGGCCTTTGTCTCTGAGTGGTTGGAAGGGATTGCATTAAAAAGGCACAATCCTTCAACGGTCTTCCATAAGGGCCTCACATTCTTGCTTTATCACTATTGCTTCTAAGGTCTCCTTTTCAGGGTCTTCCCTTGAGAATAATATGTCTAGGAGAGATAACTAACCCTTAGCTATGTCTGAGTGATAGTCCAGAGTCTTACGCTAATAAAAATATAATGTCTTAAGTAAAGCACCTGCCAGAAAGAAAGGGCTCAGTAAATACTGATTCCTCCTCCAGCCTCCTTTCTTTCTTTTTTTTTTTTTTTAATTTTATTTTATTCATTTTAGAGTGGAGACACAGAGTGAGAGAGAGAGAGAAAGAGAGAAAGGGGGGAGGAGCTGGAAGCATCAACTCCCATATGTGCCTTGACCAGACCAGTGCAGGGATTTGAACTGGCAACCTCAGTGTTCCCAGGTCGACACTTTATCCACTACGCCACCACAGGTCAGGCTCCAGCCTCCTTTCTTATTGCCTTGAAGAAAAGAAGGGTGGCCCTGACCAGTTAGCTCAATTGGTTAAAGCATTGTCCCAAAATGACAGGTTATTTGTCCAATCCCCAGTCAGGGCACACACGGGAAGCAACTAACAGATGCACAATTAAGTAGAACAACAAATGAATGCTTCCCCTTCCCCTTTCTCTCCCTTCCTCTCTCTGTTTCTCTAAAAATAAATCAATAACTTTAAAAAAAATTAATTCCTGGCCAGATAGTTTGGTTGGTTGTAGGATCATCTGGAAGTGCGGAAGTTGCTGGTTCGATCCCCAATCAGGGCACACACAGGAACGTCACATTTTCAACAATCCTACTTACTGATATCCAATGTCACAAAACTCCAGTGTGTCCATGTGGTAGGACTATAAGTCACAGACATGAGTCTGACAGTCCATGGATGTGTAGCATGTTGCCCCCACAGTGTGAATGATGATGACATATTTTAGAGCAGTGTGTCTCTCTGGCTTCCCAAGATGACTGTGTGATGATGTTGGGGCAAGCTGTGGTAAGGTGAAAAATCAGGGCCATGGGAATACTCCTGTGCCCACACGTGGGCAATCACACTACTGTAGGATGGGTTGCTTCTCAGCCTCTCCAATCTCTGGCACCGTGGACACATCCTAACAAGAACTCAGCTGTGGGGCTCTGGGAAAGACCAGATAGGGACTGTCTGGGTTAGGTTACTGTAGCCAACAAACAGATGCAAAAATCTACAGGTTCTGATTACAACTGTGGTAACCAGTGCATGAGCAGAAGGAAAACAACTATTGATCATACAAGGTAATAGCCATTTCATTCAAAAGACAAAGTGTGACTACCTGCTTGAATATGTATTGCAAATATATGCAGTGTGTGGGTACTTATGTAACAGGACCAGTGTGCACAAATCAGCTGACTCTCTGAACTGATCACATGCATGTGGAAGTAATTTAAAATCTACAAAGAACTCTACAAATTTGAGAAGATGATCATTATTGAAAATAGCCCCTGTCTGAAAGCAAGAAAAACTTTATTTAGAGAATTACAATTTTTAAAAGGTTAATAAAAAATAACCCTGAGTCCAAAAAAAGAACTCCAGCAGTGAACATTACACCACTGGTTTTATTGCTGCTTGTTCACTACAAGATAGGCTATGGTTTTTATTATCCAGTTTCTTGAAATATTCACTGTGGTGTCAGCATAATCTAAAGTCAAGTCTTTTTTCAACTCTGTGGTCATATTGCAGGTTGGCTGAGTTTTGCACTTAGAAAAGGATGTGTGTGCATGTACTCATGTGTGTGTGTGTGTGTGTGTGTGTGTGTGTGTAAATATGGGGCAAGTATATGTTTACTGCCCCCTTACTTGTTAATTTCTTCATTTTCTACCTTTCTTCACTGAAATGTGAAGCTGTCTGTTTTTTTATTTTTTTGTTATTTTTTTCATTAATTTTAATTTATTTTGTTTACATAGATTCTAGTGGTGCCCCAAATGCACCCCCCATATTCCCCTCAACATCTCCCGTGCCCCCCTGTCCACAGTGCCCTCACCCCGTCCCTTCAGGATTATCCCATCTTATCATCCCCTTTCCCTCTGTCCTCTTATCCTCTGGTCCCTTTGATTCCTCCTCTGTCTCAATTTTCTTCCTCAGTTCACATTGTTCATTGGATTCCTCAAATGAGTGAGGTCATATGATATTTATCTTTCTCTCCCTGGCTTATTTCACTTAACATAATAGTTTCCAGGTCCATCCATGTTGTCATAAAAGGTAAGATTTTCTTATTTTTCATGGCCCCATAGTATTCCACTGTATATATGTACCACAGCTTTTTAATCCACTCGTCCACTGACGGACACTTGGGCTGTTTCCAGATCTTCACTATTGTAAACAATGCTGCCATAAACACAGGGGTGCATTTCTTCTTTTGAAACAGTGATACGGTGTTCTTGGGATATATTCCTAAAAGTGGGATGGCTGTGTCAAAATGCAGTTTCATATTTAATTTTCTGAGGAATCTCCATACTATTTTTCACAGTGGCTGCACCAGTCTGCATTCCCACCAGCAGTGCAGGAGGGTTCCCTTTTCTCAACATCTTTGCCAGCACTTATGTGTTGTTTTGTTAATGAGCGCCATTCTGACTGGTGTGAGGTGATATCTCATTGAGGTTTCAATTTGCATTTCTCTAATGATTAGTGATGTTGAACATTTTTCCATCTGTCTATTGGCCATCTGTATGTCCTCTTTGGAGAAGTGTCTATTCATTTATTTAGAGCATTTTTGATTGGATTGTATATCTTCCTGGTGTTGAGTTTTAAAAGTTCTTTATAAATTTTGATTTTTAACCCCTTATCAGACGTGTTGTCGAATATGTTCTCCCATTGTGTGGTTTGTCTTTTTATTCTGTTCATATTGTCTTTAGCTGTGCAAAAGCTTTTTAGTTTGATATAGTCCCATTTGTTTATCCTGTCTTTTATTTCACTTGCCCATGGAGATGAATCAGTAAATATATTGCTGTGACAGATGTCAGTGAGCTTACTGCCTATCTTTTCTTCTAAGATGCTTATGGTTTCACAACTTACATTTAAGTCTTTTATCCATTTTGAGTTTATTTTTGTGAATGGTGTAAGTTGGTGGTCTAGTTTCATTTTTTTGCAGGAACAATTTTCCCAACATCATTTGTTAAAGAGGCTGTCTTTACTCCATTGTATGGTCTTACCTCCTTTTTCAAATATCAATTGTCCATAAAGGTGTGGACTTATTTCTGGGTTCTCTGTTCTGTTTCATTGATATATATGCCTGTTCTTATTTATGCCAGTACCAGGCTGTTTTGAATACAATGACCTTGTAATATATCTTGATATCAGAAAGTGTAATACCTCCCACTTTATTCTTCTTTTTCAAGATTGCTGAGGCTATTTGTGTTCTTTTCTGGTTCCATATAAATCTTTGAAATATGTATTCTATATCTTTGAAGTATGTCATTGGTATTTTAATTGGTATTGCATTGAATTTATAAATTGCTTTGGGGAATATAGACATTTTAATAACGTTTATTCTTCCTATTCATGAACATGGTGTATGCTTCCACTTGTTTGTATCTTCCTTGATTTCTTTTAACAATGTTTTATAATTTTTCGAGTACAAGTCTTTAATCTCCTTGGTTAAATTTACTCCTAGGTACTTTATTTTTTTGTTGCAATAGTGAAGGAGATTATTTCCTTAATTTCTTTTTCTGACAGTTCATTGTTGGTGTATAAAAATGCCTCTGATTTCTGAGTATTAATTTTATGTCCTGCCACCTTGCTGAATTTATTTATCAGGTCCAGTAATTTTTTGACAGCAACTTTAGGATTTTCTATGTACAGTATCATATCATCAGCAAATAATGATAATTTTACTTCTTCTTTTCCAATTTGGATGCCTTTTATTTCTTCCTCTTGTCTAATTGCTGTGGCTAGGACTCTCAGAACTATGTTAAATAAGAGTGGTGAAAGGGGGGCACCCCTGCCTTGTTCCTGATCTTAAGGGGATTGCTTTTAATTTTTACCCATTGATTATGATGTTGACTGTGGGTTAGCCATAGATGGCTTTTATCATGTTGAGGTATGTTCCCTGTATTCCCACTTTGCTGAGAATTTTGATCATAAATGGGTGCTGAATTTTATCAAATGCTTTTTCTGCATCTATTAATATTATCATGTAGCTTTTGTCCTTTCTTTTGTTTATGTGATGAATTACATTGATTGATTTGCCAATATTGTACCAGCCTTGCCTCCCCAGAATAAATCCCACTTGATCATGATGTATGATTTTTTTCATGTATTGCTGGATTCAGTTTCCTAATATTTTGTTGAGAATTTTAGCATCTAAATTCATCATGGATATTGGCCTATAATTTTCTTTCTTTGTGTTGTCTTTGCCTGGTTTCGGGATCAGAATTATGCTCGCCTCATAAAAGGAGCTTGGAAGTCTTTCCTCTTGAATTTTTTGAAATAGCTTGAGGAGGATAGGAGTTAGTTCTTCTTAGAGTACTTGGTAGAATTCACTTGTGAAGCCATCTGGCCCAGGGCTTTAGTTTTTGGGAGTTTTTTGATAACTGTTTTGATCTCATTTGTTGTAATTGGTCTGTTTAGGTGTTCTGATTCTTCCAGATTGATTTTTGAAAGATTATGTGTTTCAAGAAATTTGTCCATTTCACCCAGGTTGTCTCATTTTTTTGGCATATAATTCTTCATAGTATTTTCTTACAATACTTTGTATTTCAGTTGTTATTTCTACACTCTCATTTCTAACTTTATTTATTTGAATCCTCTCTCTTTTTTTCTTGGTGAGTCTGGTTAAAGGTTCATCAATCTTGTTTACCTTTTCAAAGAACCAGATCTTGGTTTCATTGGTCCTCTGTATTGTTTTTTTAGTCTGTATGTCATTTATTTCCACTCTGATCTTTATTATTTCCTTCCTTCTACTACCTCTAGGCTTTACTTGCTGTTCTTTTTCTAGTTCTTTTAGATGCAGGGTTAAGCTGTTTATTTGAGCTTTTTCTAGCTTCTTAAAGTATGCCTATAATGCCATGAACTTCCCTCTCAGTACTGCTTTTGCTGTGTCCCATAAATTTTGAGTTGTTGCATGTTCTTTATCATTTGTTTCTAGAAATTTTTTTTCTTTGATCTCATTGTTAACCCATTCGTTATTTAATAACACGCTATTTAGTTTCCAAGTGTTTGAGTATTATTCGTTTTTTCTGTTGTGGTTGATTTCTAGTTTCATGCCATTCTGATCCGAGAAGATGCTTGATATAATTTCAATCTTCTTAAATTTGTTGAGACCTCTTTTGTGCCCTAACATGTGGTCTATCCTATAGAATGTACCATGAGCACTTTAAAAGAATGTATATTCTGCTGCTTTAGGGTGAAAGATTCTGAAGATACCTATTAAATCCAGTTGATCTAGTGTGTTCTTTAAGTCTGCAGTTTCTTTGTTAATTTTCTTTCTTGAGGATCTATCTAGTGATGTTAGTGGGGTATTGAAATCCCCTACTATTATAGTATTCCTGTTGATCTCGCCCTTTATGTCTATCAAAGTCTGTTTCATATATTTAGGTGCTCCTATATTATGTGTGTAGATAATTATAATGGTTATATCTTCCTGTAGGATTGCTCCCTTTATCATTATGTAGTGACCTTCTTTATCTCTTACTATAGCCTTTGTTTTAAAGTCTATTTTGTCAGATATAAGTATTGCTACCCCAGCTTTCTATTTCCATTTTCATGAAATAGTTTTTTCCAAACTTTTACTTTCAGTCTATGTATATATTTTGTTTTGAGGTGTGTCTCTTGTAGACACCATATGTATGGATCCTGTTTTCTTATCCATGCAGCTGCCCTATGTCTTTTGATTGTATTATTTAAATCATTTACATTTAAGGTTGTTATTGATATGTAGTTGTTTATTGCCATTTTATTCTTTAAAGCTACATTCCTCTTTTATTATATTCTTTTCCCCCTTTGTTCTGTTTACAACGGGCCCCTTACCATTCCTTGCAGCATTGGTTTGATAGTAATAAATTCCTTGGGTTTTTTGTTTTGTTTTTGCTGGGAAGCTTTTTATTTCTCCTTCAATTTTAAACGATAGCCTTGCTGGATAAAGAAGTCTTGGTTGTAGGCTCTTGTTCTGCATTACTTTAAATATTTCTTGCCATTCCCTTCTGGCTCAAGTGTTTCTTTTGAGAAGTCATCTTTATGGGGGCTCCTTTGTAGGTGATTGACTCTTTTTCCCTTGCAGCTTTTAGTATTATTTATATATTTTTCTCTTAGCTTTGGTATTTTAATTTTTTTATTTATTCATTTTTTAGAGAGGAGAGAGAGAGAGAGAAAGAAAGGGGGAGGAGCAGGAAGCATCAATTCCCATATGTGCCTTAGACAAATGCAGGCTTTTGAACCAGTGACCAGTGTTCCAGGTCAATGATTTATCCACTGCGCCACCACAGGTCAGGCTAGCGTTGGTATTTTAATTATGTGTCTTGGTGCAGATTTCTTTGGGTTTCTCTTTAATGAAATTCTCTGTTCTCCTTGAACTTGTGTGACTTTTTTCTGCATCAATTTAGGAAATTTTTCAGCTATGATTTCTTCAAAAAGGCTCTCTATCCCTTGTTTTTTCTCTTCTTCTTCAGGAACCCCTGTGATGAGGATGTTGTTTCTCTTTAGGTTGTCACAGAGGTCTCTTAGATTTTCCTCAGGCCTGCCAGCCATGCCACCTCCCGCTCACCTGTCCCTGAGAGTCAGAGAGAGGGATAGATAGGGACAGATAGACAGGAATGGAGAGAGATGAGAAGCATCAATCATCAGTTTTTTGTTGTGTCACCTAAGTTGTTCATTGATTGCTTTCTCATATGTGCCTTGACCGCGGACCTTCAGCAGACTGAGCAACCCCTTGCTGGAGCCAGCGACCTTGGGTCCAAGCTGGCGAGTTTTTGCTCAAGCCAGATCGGCCCACGCTCAAATTGACAACCTCGGGGTCTTGAACCTGGGTCTTCCACATCCCAGTTTGATGCTCTATCCATTGCACCACCGCCTGGTCAGGCAATTAGGCTTTTTGAGCCTCTTTTCTTTTTGCTTCTCTGCTTTTGTGTTTTTGTTTTTCTTGTCTTCTAAATTGCTGATTTGATCATCTGCTTCATCCAGCCTACTTTTAATTGCTTCTAGTGTAGTCTTCATTTCTGATATTGTATTTGTTATTTCATACTGGTTCTTCTTTAATATTTCAATGTCCTTTTGATGCTTGTTACCTCTTTATTCAGATGCTCATTGTCTCCATTCATTGTTGCTATAAGATCTTTGAGCATTCTAATAATCATTATTTTAAACTCTTTATCCAGTAGTTTGGTTATTTCCATCTCACTTAGTTTTTTCTGGGGGTTTCTCTTGTTGATTCATTTGGATTGCTTTTCTCTGTCTTCCCATTTTGTCTGTGTATATACTCCTTGTTTCGGGCTATTGTTTGTGAAGCTAGCTAAGTCTAGGGTTGTATTATCTGCCTCCAATTTTCAGTTGTATTATTTCTAGGTCTTCTTGGGTTGGCATCAGCTGTTGTTTGTAATCCGCTGTGGGCTACTTTTCTGCTATCACTGTTCTTTTTGCTGTTTATGTCGGAGTTTTCTATGTCGTAGCTGGATCATGTGTGAGGAGCCCATAATTAAGCTTCCACTCTAACGAGGGTTGTTAGCTCCTGAACTGGTGCTTTTTGTATCTGGCTGCTGAATGTGCCTGCCCTGGACCTCCCTGTCTGTGGCCTGGAACAGATCAGTGGGGTCACTGTCTATGACTGGCTGCTATCAACCTTTTTTGGAGCTATAGGTGATCCAGATCTTGTGGCTGCCTCTGCTGGGTCCAGGTGCCGTTGTAAATATTGGCTGCACTTTTAGCCTTGTTTTATCTACTTTTGGCCTGAGGGAAGTTCCTTTAAAAGTTCAAGTTCCCCTGAGATCTGCTTTCTGTTACCTCTTATTACTGGCTACTTGTTGGGCTCAAGTACAGTGTTGGATGTGGCCTACTCCTTAGCCTCAGGTATCATTCTATCCAGACTTTTTATTTATTTATTTTATTTTGTTTTGTTTTTTCTTTTTTTTTCCAGTACTCAGTAGGGTATAGTCACTGGGGTCTAGTGGATGTGACCCCTGTGCTCCCATTGTGTGGTCTGCCCACCCACCTCCCTGCTGTTGCAGCCTGGGGTATTTGGGCTTAGGTGCTGCTGGCACCAGCCCGCCTCCATGGCCGTGGCAGCCTCTGCTGCCCTGGGTGGGTTCATGAGCACCCGCATGCCCATTTGGACTGCTTCCATGGCCACCCCAGCCTCCACTGCCGCTGAGGGTGGGCCTGCTCTGTGGGCAAGTTTGCTCAGGGGCTTGGGCCTCTGCAGCATCTGCTGCAGCTTTTGTCCTTGTGGGTGGGCCCGCACACACCCTTTCAGACCACTTCCGGGGATGCCTCAACTTCTGCTGCTGCAGAGGGCTGTTCCGCATCGCCAGGGGTCTGCACATCAGCTCAGACCTCCTCAGCAGCCACTGCAGGAGAACACATGCGTGCTCACTCAGACCACCCTCTAGGTTGCCAGATTTCTGCTGCTGTTGAGGGCATGCCTGTGCCACGGGCAGGTTTGTGAGCCAGCCCGGACCTCCATAGCAGCCGCTGGAACTTCTATCTTCACTGGCAGGCTTGCACGCACCTGTGCAGTCCCCCTCCGCTGTCGCTCGGGCCTCTGCCTCCACCAAGGGTGGGTCCACGCAGCAAGCAGGACTGTGTGTGAGACCAGAACTCTGCAGCAGCAGCCGTGGTTCCTGCCTCCACACGGGCCAGCCTGTGTGCTTGCTCAGACCGCCCTGGCCTCTGCAGCCAGCCCTGCCACCTCCCGCTCACCTGCCCCTGGCAAGCACTCAGCAGCATGGGTGGTGGTATAGCTTAGACCTCTGCACTCTCTTTTTGTGTCCCTAACGTGCTGCCTATCTCTAAGCACCTTTGTTCTAACTGAGGCAGGTGAGCCTTGGGTAGACAGGGCAATTTCTTCCCTTTTCTGGTGATGCTGTTCCCAGGAAAAATGTTCACTTTAGATTTGGGGAGTGACTCAGCCCAGGGGTTAGTGTGTTCATTCTTCAAAGTGTCTTTCCCTGTGCCTCCGAGACCACTCTCTCCCCTAGCAACTCTAGTCCTCCCAGCACTCCCCACTCCTGGAGCTCTGGGAAAGTGGCTGTGAGCTAGGCTGTCTGTGCAATCCTTTTAATATGGAGCCTGGGTCCAAGAGTTCTGCCTCTTTCTCTCAAACAGTATCTAGGCTCTTTTCTCAGCCATATATAGTCCACAAGCCCCTTCCAGGCTCCAGGGCTCTAAGCTGGGATTCCAGTTTTGGAGCTAAGGACCCACAACTCTCTGGGCAACCCTCCCCATTGCAAAAGTCCCTCCTGGCCGCCACTCGCTTAGGTGACTCTCAAGGACCCTAGGACATTAGTTTAACATTTTTCAAGGGCATGAGAATTGATTCATCAAGTTTTTAATTATGGGATCAAGCACTTGAGCGTTTAAAATAACTGGAATTCAGGGATTCCTTCATATTGACTTTTTTTTTTTTTCAGTTCCTCCCTAGGAGTTACTGTAAGCTCTTCTTTGTCATAAAAACTTGTTTAGAATGTTCCTTTTTTTCAGTCTATTTTTTAAAACAAATCTATCTATTCTTTTGTTCTACCTCCTCCTGTATGCCTCTTTATAATTTCTCGTCCTTTACTTTCTAACCAGTCTTCAGAATTCATGTTGTCACATGTGCTATGTTCAGCTCTTAAGAGATCACGAGCTTCCACAGCAAACTGAGCACAGAAGGAACACTTCTCTGAGGTCCCCGAAGACCCTGAATTGAATTTGGCTGACTTCCTACCCTACCTTGCGCTGACATCAGCCTGAGGTCCGGGGGAACCTCAGCATGCCAGCATGTCCCTGGCTTTGCTGCCTGCACATTCAGGAGGTTCTTCTGTCTCAGCAGCACCTTTGGTCAGTTCATTGTGAACAGTCCCTCATGGCTACTGTCAGCTGCATTGTGCAAATGGGAGGTTGTTAAACTGTCACTGCAAAAACCTAACTTGAGCCCTGACAGGTTGCTCAGTGGATAGAGCTTTGGTCCTGCATGCAGACATCCCGGGTTTGATCGCTGGTCAGGGCACACATGAGAAGCTACCACTGCTTCTCTCTCTCTCCTTCTCTTCCTTCTCTCCCTCTTTCCCTCCTATAGCCAGTGGCCCAATTGTTTTGAGCGTTGGCCCCAAACACTGGGGATAGCTTTGTTGATTTGAACATCAGCCCCAGACAAGGGTTGCCGGGTGGATCCCAGTTGGGGCTCATGTGGGAGTCTGTCTCTCTATCTTCTCTCCTCTCACTTAAAAACAAAAACAAAAAAACTAAACTTAGAGATGCAATGACTGAAATCCCCTAGAAATACTATGGCAGAAGGGAAGGACACAACAGAGACCACAGCTGAGCTGCCATGAATCCAGCATCCACAGAGGATGAGCAGAAAATCCCACCCCAACCTGGACCCCTGGACTCCATGCTACAAAAGGGGCCTCCAGCTGTTCTTACTTATTTATACCTAAAAGTAAATAAGACATGGATTATGCCTTCCAAAATGGCTAATTTAGAAATCACTTACATTTGTCTTTAGAAATCAGGGAGAAAAGCCCTATTCCTATACTGTCTCCCTCCTTATGCAAATATATATGTATATATATATCCTCATTCTTAAAGGGAAAACAAGGGGTCTGGGCCTCACTGATAATCCTTGGTGTGGATACTCAACCTCCATGCCTCAGCCTTGGTTTAACTTGGGGGATCTCCTCCCTCCATCCCCAACACCACTCCTCCTGTGGAATCCTGATCTCAGTGTGACACGGCCCCTCAGGGTACCAGTTGAAGACTGAACTGCTTCTCAGGGTAAAAGCCTCTCTGTGTGCCAAAATGCAGCAGATGCTGGACTAGCAGGCAGTCTGGGAAGAGCTCTGGGTTCACACTCCTCAGCTATATGACTTTGAGCACATTCCCTAGCTTCCCAAGACCACAGCGATCTCACCTAAGAAACGGGTGATAATGTCTCTCCTGCCTGTTCCTGAGAGTGGCTGGCTGGGCCCCTTGAGTGATATCTGTGAAGACTTTGTAGATCAATTTTCTGGGAGCTGCAAGGGGGCAGCTGTGGTTCCTATGCGACCCTCCTTGCTTCCTTCCAGGAGCTCCCAGAGTCCAAGACCACATCTGAATAAATGGCTCCAGGCCTCCCTTCTAATGACTCTAGGAGTATTTTTATTTTGTTTGTTTTAGCAATTTGTACTTATTTTTTAAAAGCAACTTGAATGGGAAAACAAAGAAATGCAGGTGGGAGGCACCTTTAGAGGAGACACTTGCTTGTGGGCTTGGACTTGTAGGCCACATCGTACCAGCCTCTGGTGTAGACAGAACAGGCCTGAAGGCCCCACAGTGTCTGGCTGCAAACACTCCACTCCTGGCACTCCATCCCCGTGAGATGCTCTGTGATGACATAGGCCACAGGGGAGCTCAGCTGGGCCCTGCCGGTCAGTGATCGTGACCACCATGCAGGAGACAATGGGGGGGCACCTGCAGGGGGGACCAAAGGATGACACACAGCAGCTCCTACCCACTTGCCCAGGCAAGCCGCACACAGCACCTTCGACCTTCCACGGCAGGGCCTCTCTCGCCCTGAGGCTGAGCTACCTTCTCCCAAAGCACCTCACACAGGCCTCTTAGGGTGCACTGTCCTCACTGGCATTTGCCCCAGGTCTCTGAGTGAATCTTTTCTGGCCCTCCCCTCACAAAGGTGACTCTCAGGGAAAGTGCTGCCAGTTTCCTCAAACTAGGGACTCCCGGGTCCAGAGCCCATAGGAAGTCCCATGAGCCCCAAGTACTTCTCTCTCTCTTTCAGATGAAAAGTCACTGTGGGCAGGGCTATGAGACCGCACAAAGACCCCAGCCCCCAAGGCTTCCCGTCTGTGTCCATCTTGGAGCCCCTGGGAGCTCTCTGAGGGACAGGGTGCCTCCACCCTCTTACTGAGAGCTGGGAACTAGGGCCTTGTCTTTTCTCCCCAGGCCTTCTCTCCTTCCTGGACCTCACCTTTGTCTGAGGGCTCAAGATAAATCCATGGCACCCTTTGGCAATTGTCCCTCTTAGGATTCTACTCCAAGCCACCCACCCAGTGAAATACTGAGAAACAGCCTGGCCACCCAGGAAGGCCAGCCAACCCACCACCTCACCATTGCGACCCTTGTGAATGACCTGTTGGATGCCAACAAACAGCTTCATGAGGCACTCTGACACTCCTCTGGCTTGGGTTTCATTCCAGGAGAACTGAGAGAAACCCCCTACAGAAGAATATCCTGCACCAGTGTCCCAGGGAGGAGGGCTGAGCAGGTCAGTGGGGTCTGATGGGGGTAGTGGCTCTGCCCCAACCTGCATGGTCTAGATCTGCATCTCTGCTCCAAGTCTGAATGCAGCATCTGGTTTTACACTGAATTGACTCTAAGTTTTCCACTGAGGCAGCCCCACTTTCCCAGCAGGAGTAGTGAGGTCTGAGGGCCATAAAGTTGGATGGGAAAAGGAAGAAAAAGAATTCCTATCTCAGGAAATGGTGAGGTTTGTCTATTACTTTCTTTTTAATTAAAAGAAATAAAAAGAACATTACATTTGGGTGCTGGTCCTCGGAGAACTCCTAGACCATCCAAAGGCATGGGCTCCACATCCCCAACACCCTGTCCACAGCCACTCAGCCTGACCAAATCCCCTGGCTTCCTCTAGAAAATAGGGCAAAGATGTGTCTGGCCTCACTCTGCCTCTGTCTCTCACAACTGCCCCAATGAGGCCTTCATGTTCCCTCCCTCCCCCAACCTTCTCTTCATACAGGGGCTCTGCAGTCTCTCTGTCCCCTTATCTTCTCTAAGCAGCTCTCCCAGTTCATCTGCTTACTTATTAATAGAGCAGAATGTCAAATGCCAAAATGGTCATTATCATTTTGCGCTAACACATATACATATTGATCCAGACAAGATTCTTTAAATATAGAAATGTTCTGCCGTGTGACCCTCTTCATAAATTAGATGTTTTAAATAAAGTTAATTGAGGATTAGTCATTACAAACATGCCTCATCCCCTCTGCCTGTCCCGTTCCTAAGGTCATGGGAGCAGTAGAACCAGCAATGTCACCAACATTACCTCCCACAGGCCAGCTCTGTAGGTTACATAGTATTTTCAAGGGCACTATCAGATATGTGGCTTAAAACAACTTTATAAGATAAGCAAAACAAATTAACTACTCTACACAGAAGAGAAACTAAGGCTCAGAAAGGCTAATTCACTTGTCTAAGATGACATAGGTTTTAAGCTATAGACTTGGATTCTGACCCAAGCTGCCTGGCCCCAGAGCCATGTTCATAGCCACTACATTCTGTAGTCTCCCCAAAGTTGTCAGGTGACTTTAGGCAACTGACATTGTCAGATGACCTAGAACAGATGACTTTGTCACTGCCACAGTGTGGTCTGCTTCTCTGTCTACGAGACAAGGTCAGAAATGATCTCCACCAAGGCTGAGATTCCGCCCTTTTGAAAAATCACCAGAAACAAATATGTGAGGATGACACTGAGGATGAGGTATGCTGGGCAGGCTGGAGAGAGAGGGAGGACTCTGAGGACTAGAAACTGTCTCAGCAGGGGAGGGACCGGAGCTGCACTCCGAAGGGCAGCACAGGCCTGGTTGGGAGGAGTGACAAACCTGTGGAGGACAATTCACATGTGAAGTCAGGCTGGGGCTGATGCCAAAAGCACTTGTGACCCAATGAAAGAGAACTTTCCCCAGACCTCCAGACCCAGAGCCGAGGAGACAAGCAGTCACCGCAAGATCCTCACATGGTCCCAGCACACCAATGAGAAGAGAGTGGACCACAACCCAGGGAGAGACAATGACAGTTAATTCAACTGTGCTCACTCCTCAGATGGGGTTTACCACTGTAAGGTCCCCTGTCTGTCTCCCAGCCAAACTGTGGGCTTCCTCAAGGCCAGCACCTGGCCAGGCTTCTTATGGTCCCCAACTCAGGGCCTGACCCTCACAGACGTTCAGTAAAGAGAAGGGCACCAACACCTCTGTCTAGCCGCCGCTCTCACACACTACCTATTGCCCTGGTAGCTCCTGGCACCTCAGGGGAGCACAGTGCCTCATCTTAGGCCTTCTGGTATGAAAATTCTAAATAACATATTCTAAAATCCTTTAGTAGCTGTTATAAGTAAAACCTGTGGAGATATTTTTATATCTAGTGCTATAATTTTATGTTAATCCTTTAAAAATTCCTTTAAGGTAGTCTTAATCCCACTTTTATAAGCAAAGACACTAAGGCTCAGAATAAGTAAAGTAGGGGCAGAACTGGCTTCATCCTCTGCACTATTTGAGAGTCAGAGGTGTGTTAGATCATCCAGTTTGGTCCTCTAACTCACAAGAATCCTGACAGATGCTAATAAGAGCAACTGTTACCACTTACTGATCACATTCAATATTCCAGGTATTTGCTGAGAACTCCACATACATCCCATTACATTTCCTCACAGTGACTTATGAGACCTGCTCTTATCAGGAAACTGGGCCTTAGAGAGTCTAAGTCACTTTTCTAAAGTCCTGCAACCAGAAGGAGCAGAGTAGTCTGCGTGACTTCAGAACATCAGCCTGAAATTCTCCACAACCCATATGAGTTTCTGCTGCTGAAGTCTCAGCATGGGTTCAAGAGGTTAAACTCCAGGATCTCCGTGTTTCTTTCAAGTTGCAGGACTCCCTCTTGCTGTCAGGCAGATGAATTCTTCCTTGCGCTCAATCAAAATGAAATATCAGCTCCCTGAGATGTCAAACAAAACATCAACTATTCTCCCAATTATCCTCCTGAGAAACTACAGGGGGAGGTTTGAAACAAAACAGGGTAGATCATCACCCTCCAGAGTGTTTATATGATAATTAGTAGTCCCCAGACGGAGCTTCCTGAATTAGGACAAGCCATCTCTTGGCAAATAACACCCAAGACTCCATTCATTGGAGAAAACTGTGCACGGAAGACAAAAGAAGTCCATCACAGAAGAGGGCAGACAGGTAATAAACATATGGGACAGTGTGCAGCGCCTCTCATGGGCCAAATGAGAGGCAAGGATTAACTTGCCCAAGATGGAAACCCTGAAGGCCAGTCTTCTGCAAAGCTACCTGGAAACCAGCAATCAATTATGGTCAACAGGATGTCTGCACCCTGGTCACTTGACCATGGTGCTTCCTCAACCACTAATGTTAGTTTGGAAAATGCTGTCCTGAGTAGTCACATCATCTAGCTGAAACTGCAAGGCTTGAGCCCAGCCTCTGATCATTCAGGGCTGTCTGCCACCCCCAACTCTGACCTCTAGTCGCAAACACTGAGCTTAAAGGACAGGCTGAAACCAAGATTCAGCCACCTTACCTCACATTGCTATGCATTCGGTATACTTAAAATAAATACAAAACACCAGAAAAAGAGACAAGTGAAACATAACATATAAATATTTAGAGCTAGAGAGAAAAGGAAGAAATTGGGTAGAAGTAAACCCAGGACCCACAGTCAATAGAGAACATTTTCTTATTAGAAGGAAAAATTCAAGAGGGGGAGATCAGGGGAACTTTTTCTACCATGTTAACATTTTAACCTGATGGAGTCTAGATCCTTCGATGGGACAGAACTTTCCAAAATAAAACCACTCACACTCATAAATATCTGGGGATCCCGTGCAAGTCAGGTTGCAGGTGGCTCACCACTCATTGGCTGGCAGCTCCTCCCTTGCAGACTTGGCCTCCGCCCTGCCCTCTTTCTCCACCTGCTGCCTCCTCTGGCCTTCACTCTCTCTGCACTAGAGGGCACTCCCTCCTGGGAACACAGCCTCAGGCTCTGGTTTCCCAGAAAGGAGAAAAGCTGGATCCCTAACAAAAGGTGGAGAGGAGGGCAGGGTTCTGAGGCTCTACAGCACCCAGAGGAGCTCGGTAAAACCAGACTCAGGCTGAAAGCAGGGACTCACCCTGTGAATAAGCCCAGATGCCTTCTCCCTTGTAAAGGGCACAATTGCCCAAGTTCCATGAGCTCCTTTCTCATCCCAGCCCTCAGACATTCTGATCAATCTGGGGGTGCCTATGGGACCTGGGAGTCGTGTCTCACATCTGGGAACTTCACCCAGAGGTGAAGGCTGTAAATAGAGATTCTTCACCAACACCCCACCCTACCCTCTCCTATGGGAGTCACCAGTAGGGACAGAATGGAGGAGGAGAAATAGAAAGGTACATTCCAGAAGCTTGTAATGTATCATCACTAGAAGTTGTGACTCTGTGGTCAACTGACCCATTCCCCGCCACCTCCCACCCCCAAATCCATCTCAGCATCCAGCTGTCTGAACCAAATGCCTTAAGGACCATTTTACAAACCAAGGCTCTACTCCTCTTCAGTCACTGCTTACAGTGACCTGTCTTCAGCCCTGGTCTCCCAGACTCCTGTACCTTCTCTGAGGAGGTTAATACATAAGACTTTGCCTCACTGCCAAGGGTAACTGAGTTGTAGCCCTTGCAATGGGAGAAGTCAGGCAAGAGGTTCTGAAAATCATGCTGCCCACTCAAGAAGCTACTTAAGTAGCCCTGTGTTCCAACCACTGATGGACCCAAAACATACTTCAGGGACAAGACTTAGGATGTTCTCTGCCCGTTGGTGTCTGAAGGAGACATGTTTAGTGGGCTCCATTGATAGTAGTGGGACATATTGGGTGAAAGTCTCAGAGAGAGCCAGCCAGCAAAGAAACCAGGAATTACAGCTGGTGACAATGACAGAAACAACTTTAGGAGTTTTCCTAAACTTTGGAAATATCTTGTGGATCCTGGGGAAAAAAAAGATGCTTACTAAAAAGAGCTCCTGGTGGCTAACTAGGTTTAAATTTTAAAAAATAAAAGCCATTTCTAAACAAGGAATTTTCAAACAAATTGCATTTCAGGAAAAAGCCTGTACTGAACTGCCTACGTGCACTGTGTTCCTCCCATCTGAGCCAGCCTTTTTAAAGGAGTTCCTGGAATCTTATTTCCACCAATAGGACTGAGGCTTCCCCTGTGCAGCTCTAGCCAATCAGAGTGGCTTTACTCTGCCCAATTGAGACAGTGCCTTTTAGATCAATCAAACTTTGAGAATTTGGAGTCCCCATTTGCATTAGAATGGGCCAATAAGGGACGAGGAGCAAAGACTTCTGATTATTATATAAGTCAACTGGCATGATTGAGAGTGCATTTTCTCTTTCCACAGAAGGCTGTGTTTCTCTGACTGTGGAGTAATGGACTAGTGTATGGCACAGTTGTCTAGCTCAGTGGTTTTCTACCCCAGGTCCAGTATCTGTCTGCCAAAAATTTGTGCTGGTCCTGCCCCATTCCTGAAAGGGTTAACCACCCTGATGTGTGAAGATTAGTCTATAATTACTAGGTCTATAATCTTCATACAACATCAGGGTGGTTAACTCTTTTGGGGACCAGCACCAGTCTGCAGACTGGTGGTTGGAAACCACTGGTCTAGCTGAGGAGAAACCAGGGCTTCCTCATAACAATGCTGTATTCCACTTGAGCTGCTCCTCAGCTGTGCTGTTTTTGCTGTGTCACACTTGAACTATTTCCACAGGCCCGCTGTATCTATATCACCAATGAGTTTTGCACTGAAAAGTTTTACTGCACCCCAAATTGGGTATTTCTGTTGGTGTTGAAGTGGCACCACCCAACAGTTGATTGTACTCACGCCTGAAGTTTTTATTTATGACTGAATGTTTTCTATTGTGATTAGTAGAAAACCCTTAAAAGGGGAGTGGTTTGTGAGTTTGTCTTTGGAACAGCAAGTGAGGGAGAGCTACAGAGAAGGTCTCACTCTGAACGTAAGACTTGTAAGAAAGGAAATCCAAGTGATAAGGTAGAGGTGGCTGCCCAAAAAGAGAAAGAAGAATATTGGTAGGGAAAGATTGGTAGGACTTAGGATCCCTGACGAAAGAAGAAGGACACCTGGGGATTAACTGGTGGAAAGTCTGAGCAAGGAATTGTAGCTTTTTATATCTCAGTAGAAACAATTATAAGTATTCACTTTCTCTAAGTCACATAAGGCATATTATTAAACATAAAGTACCACTTAAAATTTTTAACTACAATAATTGAGATCTCAAAGTCACTAAAGTATAACTTGTCATGTAGTTGCTTTACTTTCATGGGAAAAAAAAAAAACCTCATTATGCTAATTTTGACACTTGATCCAAGATCTTCTTTTCTTAAATGCTGATCACTAGACTTTGTTGGGTCATTTTAAATACATTTTCACTTGAGTAGTGATAGTCTCCACTAGTGACTGATATTGACTGAGTTAAATACATTTTAAAAGCTACAAATGTTGCCTGGCCAGGTGGTGGCGCAGTGGATAGAGCGTCGAACTGGGATGCGGAGGATCCAGGTTCGAGACCCCGAGTTTGCCAGCTTAACAGTGGGCCCATCTGGCTTGAGCAAAAGCTCGCCAGCTTGAACCCAAGGTCGCTGGCTCAAGCAAGGAGTCACTCGGTCTGCTGAAGGCCTGAGGTCAAGGCACATATAAGAGAGCAATCAATGAACAACTGAGGTATTGCAACAAAAAACTGATGATTGATTCTTCTCATCTCTCTTCGTTCCTGTCTGTCTGTCCCTATCTATCCCTCTCTCTGATTCTCATTCTGTCCCTGTAAAAAAAAAAAAAAAAAAAGCTACAAATGTTTTCAGAAAGACATCTAACATATTTTTATGCAAATATGCTTCAAATTCAGCACAATTCACACTAAACTGGAAGAATAACTTAATCTCTAGTCTCTCATATATAAATGTCTAATCACTATTGTTTTTCTTACTATGTTCAGCAGTTAATTTCAACTGCAAAAATTTACCTAGTAGTAATAGTGCATGTTCATCATAAGTTTCAAACTTCAAATGAACTATAAATACTAAAGGGCCATAATCCCTTTTATATAAAATCTAAATACTAAAATGTTTATAATCTTCTACCTGTATTGTGGAATATTTTTCTTAAAATGATATTATATCCAATTTTTAAAAGATTGGAACATCAGCCTGACTAGGCAGTGGCGCAGTGGATAGAGCGTCGTACTGGGATGCGGAAGACCCAGATTCAAGACCCCGAGGTTGCCAACTTGAGCGCAGGCCCATCTGGCTTGAGCAAAAGCCCGCCAGCTTGGACCCAAGGTCGCTGGCTCCAGCAAGGGATTGATCAGTCTGCTGAAAGCCCGCAGTCAAGGCACATGTGAGAAAGCAATCAATGAACAACTAAGGTGTCGCAATGACAATGAAAAACTAATGATTGATGCTTCTCACCTCTCTCCGCTCCTGTCTGCCTATCCCTCTCTCTGACTCTCTCTCTGTCCCTGTAAAAAAAAAAAGAAAGAAAAAGAAAAAAAAGAAGCAACGATAAGTTAATGCTTCCCACTCCTCGTCCCCCCATTCCCTTTCTCTCTCTCTCCTCTCTCTAAAAATTAATAAATAAAATCTTTAAAAAAATAAAAGATTAGAACATTAGGTTGTTTCATAGGTGGGTTGACATGAGGCTCACAATTAAAGTGAGTCTTCTTCCTTTTTCCCAATATTTTCTACATTGGAGAAATTGCTGTCATAGTCAAGGAATTTCTAACTTGTTAGCATTGTTATTACATATTTCATAAACATTTTTGCCTCTAATGTTTTTGAATTTTATCTTTTCAAAAACACCATGAACACTGAATTATGACTGCTACATAACTTTACTCATAAAAATATAATTTTACTAAACATTATGCCAAGTACTAAACAATTAATTTTTTAAATGCTTATTTTAAAACATATACCATATGTGCAGTTCTAGAATATATCTTTATTAAAGATACTGCTTTGACTTTCATATCACATATTAGATATTAGATAATGGTTTTAAGTTAATTTTTGTTATATCCCTTTTCAATATACTCTAAAGTTCCATTGACACTGAAAGGTAGCTATTAAGCTACCTTTCAAAAAATATTAGGGGCATCAAAAAAGATTTCAACTTTTTCATTTACTGCCAAAAAGGGTTTTAAAGGAAAAGGACCACAGAAATCTCTAGAATTTTTTTTTAGTATCTTTTGAGAAGAACTTTTAAGTGTTTTATACACATTTGCAGCATTATTGCATTCTAGCTACATGATACCTTCAAATAAAAATTATCTTTTTTATTCAATTACTCTGCACACAGTAATGCAGTGTTTATGTGATAAGTAAAATGAGAATAAATTCACTTTTGAGGAATTAGTAACATGATGTAGTAGATGGGCTCGAACACCAATAATTATTACGACAATAAAGTGAAATGTGGAAGTTCATGTTCTCTGTAACATGATATATAAGTATAACAAATCATGAGGAGGAATTGAGAAACCAGGAGTGGGTTATTAAGTCTAGAACTGAGAGCTATTAAGCCATATCTCCGTGGCTTCTTGCTTGTTCTCAGCAAGGAGTAAAATGGTGGGAAAGTTGAAAGTGTTAGAAGTATAAATGTCTAGGAATATAAAAGGGTTCTCAATTTGAGAGCTGAGGTACTTCATAGTTATGATGATCTCTGTTACCAGGGACAGCTAGATGACACCAGAGGGAAGTGCTTGGAATGGAGGAGGTTGAAAGAACCAAGTTAACACAAGTGTTCTCAGAGTGAAGCAGCCTAGAGGCCAAAGTGGTGATCAAGTCTTGCCTAGTCTGAGCCCATAGGGCAGGACCACGGTCTGAAGACACCTCTGGGCCATGAAAAGTATGCTGAAACCTCATAAACAAGAGACACAGGGGTAGTGGAAAGACAGTGACTATATTGGACATTGTAGGGAAGTTTGCAGGTAATAGTGCCAGACAAAATTGTGATGGCAGAAAACCCCCTGGAAGGAGACCTGAGATGAAGGGACAGAATGAAGGGATGGGGCCTGAAATTTATTCTTGAAGAAGCTGGGTTCAAGGTTCACCTCTGAGAGTCTATGACTCTCCTCAGACTTCAGATCCCTCTGGGAGAGAGGGGTCCATGTACATAGATGGGACAGGAATGTCTTCTGCTGGTAAACCAACAGGTAAACCTGGATGCAAAGAAGGGCCCATAGCCTTGAGGTTCATGATAACACAGAATCGAAAAGCTCTAATCAGGTCCAGATAGTCCAAACTCTACATTTTAAAGAAAAGAATACTAAAGCCCAGAAAGAAAAAGACTTTTCTCAAAATAACAGACTAAGTCAGGCAGAGCCAAACTTAGTGCCCAGCTCTTATCACCACAGTCTAGTGGGCACTTTGGCTGGGACCTACTGATCCTTCAGACCTAGAAGAAGAGAACTTAAAACAATTATTCTGTGTGTCAGATGTTACAACCCCTCCCATGTCCCAGTGATTTTACAAGGATAAAATCCAGTCTCAATGGCCATTGATTACTATCTGAAAGGGGAAAAGCTCCCTTACTTTCTGTCCTAGGGATAGAAAAGCTGTTGCTTTGTTTTGGGATAGCTCATCTGAAGAAACTACAATGGCTCCCTTCCAGTGACTACCCAGGACCAAAAACAATCAGAAAAGTTGCCTCCCTCTTTGATGAGTAGTATTCCTGAAGGGAAGAACCTTCCTTTATGTACCCTTCCCCCTCTCTTTTTTTTTTAGTGAGAGGAAGGGAGGCAGAGACAGACTCTCGCATGCCTTCCAACCAGGACCCATCTGGCAAGCCCACTAGGTGGCAATGCTCTGCCCATCTGGGCCCTTGCTCTGTTGCAACCCAAGCCATTTCTTAGACGGAGGCCATGGAGCCATCCTCAGTATCTGGAGTCAACTCACTCCAATGGAGCCATGGCTGCAGGAAAGAAGGAGAAGAGAGAGAGAGAGAGAGAGAGAGAAGGGAAGGGGTGAAGAAGCAGATGGGTGCTTCTCTTGTGTGTCCTGACCAGGAATCAAACCCAGGACATCCACATACAGGGCCGACACTCTACCAATAAGCCAACTGGCGAGGGCCTCCTCTTATTCTTAACTGAGGGCTTTAGTTACAATAAAGAGGCAAGTCAGGGGCAAGCAATTCTGTGTGTCAGGCTAAGGGTGAGAACTTCGAGCCCTTCAGCACTGCAGAAGTTGGAATAATCTTATGCCTGTTACAGCCTTATAACTGGCTCCATCAATGAATTGAAATCTCACAGTGAGGACTTTGCTCTGTGATGGCCCACAGTAAATGTGGAATCCTCAGCTGTTGGTCCGCCTCCACCTACCACACTTTTCCTGATCCTTCTTCCCTCTCCTCTTCTCTCCTTCCCTTTATTTGCTGCCTGAACCAAACACATCATATAAAATGTGTAATGGTATGTATATTTGCTCATCATGTGATTATATACCATGTGATTCTGTATAATTACAGTCAGTGGCTCTGAGAAAAATCACAGGGCAATGGTACACAGACCTAGTGTACATTAATTTATTTATTCATTTACTCATGCTTTTATTTAGCATTTATTCATTCAACACAAACTGTGGGCCATGCGCTGCCCAGCACCATGCTAAGCATTGAGAGTAGAGCCATGAATAAGATCTCTAATTTGGGGGAGCTGCAGAGATATAAAAAACCATAAAGTAGGGTGATAGGCAGTCCAACTTAATAGAAAGAGGTGGACAGTGTTAAGGGAACCTCAAAGAGTCTTCTGCCAGGGATGGGTTGGTGGACACGAAAGGAAATCTCCTCATAGAAGACTATATTTGAAATAAGCACAAAAGTCACAAACATTAGCCCTGGCCAGATAGCTCAGTGGATAAAGCATCAACCCAACATGCCAGAGGTTTCAGGTTTGACCCCCCATCAAGACATGTATGAGAAGCAATCATTGAGTGTACAACTAAATTGAACAACTAAGTGAAACAATGGGTTGATGCTTCTCTCTCTTTCTCCCTCTCTCTTTCAAATCAATGGGGAAATAATTTTAAGTTACAAAAATTTACTGAGATACCTTGAATATGATACTGATTAGTCTCTGCCTGAAGAAACTCAGAACCAAAAGGGGCAGACTAGACCTGTCCACCAACAACTACCCTACAGAATAGAGATTACCCCTCATAGCTTGAAAACACATTTTATTGGGCCTGCATATTATTTTTAATTGGGAATTTCAATTAAATCAGTCACAATTATTTTTAAATCTAGAGATTTAATTTTTTTATTAAGATATATTGGTATTTTAATCTGCTTAGGTTGCCATAACAAAATACCATAGAGTGACTTTAACAACAGAAATTTATTTTCTCAGTTACGGAGGCTAGAAGTCTAAGATCAAGGTGCCAGTATGGTTGTGTTCTGGTTCGAGCCCTTTTTCTGGCTGTAGACAACTGCTTCTCACTGTGTCCTCTCATGGTGGGGAAAGAGAGTTCTCTGATATCTTTTCCAATAAGAACACTAATCTGATCATGAGGGCTCTACCCTTATGACCTTATCTATGTCTTTTTGTCTTGTGATAACTTTATATAATATTAAACCTTGATTCTTTCCTGTTACTTATTTTACAAAAAAAAAAAAAATAGTTTTCCTAAACTTTTAAAAGGAATGTATAATTTTTTAATAGTTTTTCTAATTGTATGACTATAGAGCTCCCTGTTCATTGTTCTTGTCAAGCAAGTGTTCAAAGATTTGGTGGCTTCTAATCAAAGCTTGACTCCCCTACCCCACTCCTATCTTAACCTTCTTCTTTTCTTTTGTATCTCTGATCCATGACCTGTATTAATTTTTTTTACAGAGGTTCTTTCCTGTGGGACCATTGAGGTGTGTAAACCCCTCCTGATTTTAGCTGCTAAGCTGTCTAAACTTTTGAGTAAGTCCATCTTTGTCATTTAGAATCTCAGATCTATCAGGCATCCTCTGTGTCCCTTCGCTTCTTCCTACACAGATGCCAGACCTATGACTCTTGATGGGTGGTTCTGATCTTCTCGATTTTGAGCTTTGTGGAAGATTGTCACCTAGTTGTCTTGATTTTGCCTGTGGATTCTTGTTTGTTTCACTAACCTTGTTGCTTTACGTATTTTTGTGGGGGAGGGAGACTTAAAATTTATGTTGGTGGTGCCATCTTCCGTCATGCTTTCTTTGCTATCAAGTGTGTATCTTTGTCAGCAACAGTGCTGTGTGAGACACTGTGGTTACAAATAAGGCATTCTGGAAGTCCACAGTTGGTAGTGTCAGAAGCATTGTGTGCAAAGTGGACATACACCCATCAAGTATCTGTTTGAAGAAAGACAAGTGATTAACCCTACAAGAACATAGTCAGCCTGCTGCCAGGTGGTGGCTGGATTTCCCAGGTAACAGGGTCAGTTGGGAACTCATTATTGGCCTCTGCCATGGGCAGCGTGGACATTCAACATTAGCCCAGCCTGGTTTGGTGAAGAGAATTACATTGTTGTTGGGTCCAAGCATAGTCTTCATCTCTGCCACATGGTTGCTTTTTACATGAGTCCCTTGAATAAGCACTTAGGTGGTTAGGAAAATTGACTGAGATCATCTTATCTACCTGATAAATATGACTCTACTCTGCAACAAATAGCCTTGATGAGCATTCAAAAGGGACACCAATGGTTGATCTCACTCTTCCCAATACTTGGTCATGGAACAAAACCATTATTTACTGCTCACAGTAGACATCTCATAATCTAGGCAAAGCAAGAAACACCTATAGTGCTTGAGATTGTGCTCACTTAGAAGGGGAGTATTTGGACAGGAGAAAGAGGGGGTAGTGTTTAGGGGAACAGTGTGAGTACACCACTGAAGGTGGGGCAGTAGACATGTGATAGGAGAAGAGAAGTAATACAGCTCTGTTTCTGATCTCATCTGCCTCATAACCATTTCTTTCCTTTTATTAATCCTATCAGTTCTTCTCTTTCTCATCTCTTTATTTTTTCAAACCAAGAACCAGGAATAAAACAAACAAACAAAAAGAACATTTCTGTTTCCAATAACAGGTTGAAAAGCCTAGGCAGAGGGGGCCGCAGAGTCCTGTCACTCTGGGTCCCCACTCAGCTCAATACCCTAGAAAGCTAAGGTGGGCACCCAGAAAAAGAAAGGTGAGGAAAGGAGAAGATTCGGCCCAAATTCAGAGGGTTTGGGGCCTACTGGAAGATGTTAGCAGACAAAGATCATACTAACTTGAGACAGGAGGGACACAACAGGGCTGGCAGGGAGGGGATATGAAGTGTTGATCAGGGTAGAGGATGAGCACCCCTTGGGGGAAGTTGGTAGAGCAATATCAGAGGAGCAGGGGTACGCTCACTGCTTGAAGTGAGGCCAGGTGCTGATGATGTTGTACAAAGCCTTCCCAGGAGACAGGGTTTTGATAACATCACTCTGTCCCACCAGCTGGTAGTTGGGAGCCAAGTACACCTTGTCCACTGCAAACTGAAACAGGGTCTGAATTGTCTCCAATGATGTGGCTTTAGGTGGGGTACCTGTGCAACACAGACAGCACATCAGTTACAGAATCTAGGCCACCCTTCCCAGAGCAGGACACATACCTGGATACCCCCCAACCGACACCCACCAACATGCTAGTATAGCCACTGTTGCCAGCCACCCATAAAGATAGACAGAAAATTAAGTCAAGGCTTTAGATGCCTCAGCACCCAAGTTTTTCTTGAATCAAAACAGTAGAGCCAAGAATAAAATATGCAGTGGTCCTGAGATGTACAAAGCCTTTATTCTCTGCAAAAGTTTAGCCTCGTAGTTCTCTACTAGAGGCAGGTCGGCTTCCCAGGGGACATTTAGAAATGTCTACAGACACTTTTAGTTGTCACAACTAAAAGAAGGATGTTACAGGCATGTGATGGGTAGAGACCAGGAATGCTGCTGAATGCCCTGCAGTGCCCAGGATAGCCCCACAACAAAGAATTGTCTGATCTGTACGTCAATAGTGCCAAGGTTGAGAAACGTTGCTTTGTCTGACCTGAGGTGGCGCAGTGGATAAAAGTGTCAACCTGGAATGCTGAGGTCACCGGTTCAAAACCCTGGGCTTATCCGGTCAAAGCACATATGAGAGTTGATGCTTCCTGCTCCTCCCTCCCTTCTCTCTCCTTCTCTGTCTCTGTCTCTCCTCTCTCTAACATGAATAAATAAAATCTAAAAGAAAAAAGAGAGAAACTTTGCTTTAGGCACAGGTGTGCTTCCTGCACCATTCCCTTGCCCAGCTTTATCTGGTCATTCCTTGCCCCTACCAACACCCAATTCAATATCAGCCTGAACCTCTGGGAAGAGGCATGGCTTCCTCTTCCCAGAGGTTCAGATAAAGGCCCCTGAATCTAAACAAACTCTGGTCAAGAGCTCTAAACAATGACAATTCTCAGTGTGCACTCTGGATACAGAGACAGGGGTTTATCTGTGATGTAACTCAGAAAAAATATGCACAAAGATCTTTCCCTCTCACCTTACACGAGCCTTGGATATTGGAGGAGAAACATCAGATTGAGTGTGAAAGAAGTGGATTTAGGGTGGGCATTCTGTGTGGGGGGCACTTCTGGTCACATTCAACTTAATAAAATGTCAAATGTGAAGCTGAGTAAATCCAGAAAATGCAGTCACAAAAGTCATGCCTGAGTCTGAAGCCATTGTCTTTCACCTCTGACACACTCCTTTAACATCATACAATGACCACCGCTGAACAAAGTATCCAGTTAACTGAGAAGGTGCCCATGAAGACAATGCCCAAGGTAATGTCATTATAGCCAGGAGTGTGGGAGCCTTGGCCATTCCAGCCCACTCCTTAATAAATTGCACCATCTTGGCCCACGAGGAAGTTAGGGGACCAAGAGGAGAGACAGATGGAGCTCAGCATGGAAGAGAAGCACTCTGCGATTGTTTCATTCATTCATTTATCCATTCATGCCTTTACTTATCAGACATTGATTATTAAATTCTAAGCACTGAGTTACAAAAAGACAGAGACCTTGCCAGTGGCTTGCTGGTCAACCAGCTCTCGTGGGGAGGGGGAGGTCAGGAAGTTCTGATTTATATCTTTTACTGATTTCTGTGGTATAAAACTTTCATGTCGGTTGATTCAGGCTACCCAATGACTGAACAACTGGCTCACAAAATTCCTGAATCTCCAATAATCGGCTCTTGTGAGCCAGTCTGGTTGCAGCACAACACTGCTGTCCTAAGTAGCTTTCAGTCTATGAAGGAAAGAATGACAGCTTTCAATCCCTACAGCCTGGCCTTCCCCACACCTCTCTAATGAAACTGTTTCCCCCAAGGTGACCTGTGACTTCCTTAGGACCAAGTACAAAGAATTTTTTTCCAACCATTTTCCTGATCTCTCTGTGCATTTGACACTAAGGACTTCACCGTGACCCTCATTTCTCAGGCACCTTCTCCCCTTAGCTTCCACTGCACTGCACCCTCCTGGCCATCTTCTCCGGCCTTCCCCCTCAAACTCCTCTGTTTCTCATCCTGCTGTGCCCTCTCATGCACATGGGGGGAGGGGTGTTCCTCAGGATGCTGCCCTCAGCTCTCTCCTCTTCTCATTCCTCGCATTCTTTCAGGACTAATCTATCCACTTCCTTCACTTCAGTGGCCATCCAGGAAGTCAATATTCATACCTGGACCCACTTTCTTCCCCACCGGTTTCTCTTTCCGGGCTCCCCATCTTAGTGAAAGGTGCCATCCTCCCATTGGCTCTACCCAGAAATATGGGCATCAGCCTACCTGCTTCATCCACTTATTAACCAGCTTGTCAGTCGCATCTCCCAACCATTCTCCTGGTTGACCCCTGAATCCTCAGCATAGACCACTATCCTCCATGAGCTTTTTAATTCCTCCACTTTCTCCATGACAACTGCCACTACCAGCCACATAGCCATCTTGTCTTGCCAGGATTGCTGTACAGTCCTTAGGTGGACCTTATCACCTCCACCTTTGTTCTTTGCATTCTGTTTCTGAAGTTCTTTTCTTTTTTCTTTGAGAGAGAGAGAGTCAGACAGACAGACAGGAAAGGAGATAAATGAGAAGTATCAACTCTTAGTTGTGGCACCTTAGTTGTACATTAATTATTTCTTATATGTGTCTTGACTGGGGGACTCCAGCAGAGCCAGTGACCCCTTGCTCAAGCCAGTGACCTTGAGCTCAAGCCAGAGACCATAAGATCATGTCGATGATCCCACACTTAAGCTGGTGACCCCATGCTCAAACCAGTGACCTTGGGGTTTCGAACCTGGGACCTCAAGGTCCCAGGTCAACACTCTATTCACTGCACCACCACAGATCAGGTTACCCCAACCAAGATCCATCCAGCAAGCTCCTTACTAGGGGATGCTCTGCCCATCTGGAGTCATTACTCTGTTGCTCAACAGCTGAGCTATTTTAGTGCCTGACACAAGGTCACAAAACCATCCTCAGAACCTGGGGCCAACTTTGTTCAAACCAATTGAGCCATGGCTGTTAGAGGGGAGGAGAGAGAGAGAGAGAGAGAGAGAGTAGGGGGAGGGGGAGGGGTGGAGAAGCAGATGGTTGTTTCTTCTGTGTGCCCTGACCAGGAATCAAACCTGGGACTTCCACCGGCCGGGTCCATGCTCTACCACTGAGCCAGCCAGCCAGGGTTATGAGTGGCCTTTCTAATACAAATTTTACATCAAACTCTGCTTTTAATCTTTTGGCAGAGTCCAAACTCCCCAGATTAAGTTATAAGATCCTTCATATGATGGCCCTTGTTTGCTTCCCCAGGCTTATGTCTCACGGCCCCTGCTTTGGCATCTATTTCTGTCATAATAAACTTCTCTTAGCTCCTCTTAGTATATTCTTGGCTTGGCCTTCACATTTTTCCATAAAGTTTCTTTTCCTCTCTGTCCTCTGACTAGCTTCCTCTCATCCCTTAGGTCCTGGCTAACATGTCACTCCCTCAGGTTGTGTTTCCTGAAGAAAGAAATGAGGTTGGGGGATAAGTGGTGATAGAAAGAGACTTGACTTTAACCTTTCTTTTTTTATATAGGGACAGAGAGTGAGTCAGAGAGAGGAATAGATAGGGACAAACAGACAGGAACGAAGAGAGTGAGAAGCATCAATCATTAGTTTTTCATTGCCTTTATGACACCTTAACTATTCATTGATTGCTTTCTCACATGTGCCTTGACCGTGGGCCTTCAGCAGACCGAGCCACCCCTTGCTGGAGCCAGCGACCTTGGGTCCAAGCTGGCGAGCTTCTGCTCAAGCCAGATGGGCCTGTGCTCAAGCTGGCGAGCTCGGGGTCTCGAACCTGGATCCTCCGCATCCCAGTCTGAAGCTCTATCCACTGCGCCTCTGCCTGGTCAGGCGAGACTTGACTTTAGATAGTGAATACACAATACATTATACAGATGATGTATTATAAAACTGTATACCTGAAACCTATATAAATTTATTAACCAATGTTACCCAAATTAATTCAATAAAAATTTTTAAAAATTAACAAAGCAGCCTAAGCTAGAGTTAAGAATGCATTTTGTTCATACTCCATGTGTTTTTTCTCATAGCACCTACTGTACTCGATCAGGATTTATTTGTTTAATTGTTTTTCTACTTCACCCAAGTATTAGCTGCATGCGGGCAAGAACCTTATCTGTGCTGCATCCCATGGCACCTGCAGAACATAAGCCAGGGCCCACACAGAGTCAGCACCCGATCATGAGCTCAATGGATTAAGTTTTAGCAAGTAGATAGCTTACCCTTGACCACAGACCATCTCAAGGTAAGAAAGCAGCACAATCATGAAGTTATGGTGCAAGGAACACAGTAAAAGGTCAAAAACTAAGGGATGGGCAATTGCCCTCTGAAGCTTGAATGGGGAAAGAGAAAGGACCTCCCTCAGTTCTTATCATTTTCCAGTTTAGGATTTCCAAATGCATAGTCAATTTTCAGGTACCATTTAAATTAAAGAGAGCAATGCTGTGAATAATACTGCATAGTAGTACCTAGCAAAGCCCTGGGTAGGTCTTGATAGATGATGGATGCTGAAGAAAAGGCTTTCTCTTATCTTGAATGATTGTTACTTGTTGGAGACCGAAAAATCAATAAGGTTTTTAGAGTTTGGATTTCTGGGGGACAGAGGTGCTGGGAACTGGCTGCTGCCCAACTCCCCACCTCACTTGTTCTGTGAAGGTGTAAAAGGCTAAGCCCTTCCCAATACTGCCATGTACATTGTGCCCATAAAGTCATGGTGCACTTTTGACTGGTCACAGGAAAGCAACAAAAGATGATAGAAATGTGAAATCTGCAGCAAATAAAAGGAAAACCCTCCCAGTTTCTGTAGGATGATGTGGCAGCATGTGCGCATGCTCAGATGATTACGTAACACCGTGTATACAGCGGAGCAGCTCACGGCCATGCCAGTCGAGATGTGAACAGTACAGAGGAAAGTTCAGTGTGTTCTGTGGCTCGCTAAATTTGAATCCGTGACCAAAGTGCAACGTGAATATCGGCGCGTTTATAACGAAGCGCCACCACATGGAAATAACATTACTCGGTGGGATAAGCAGTTGAAGGAAACCGGCAGTTTGGTGGAGAAACCTCGTTCTAGTAGGCCATCAGTCAGTGACAAGTCTGTAGAGGCTATACGGGATAGCTACCTAAGGAGCCCTAAAAAAATCTGTGCGTGCATGTGCTTAACAAATACACCTAAGCAAGACTACAGTTCATAAGGTGTTAAAGAAACATCTCTGTTTTATGGGGTACAAATTGCAGCTGTTGCATGCTATCAAACTGGCGGATAGACCCATACAATGCGTGTTTGCTACAGATATGCTTCATGAGATCGACAATGATGCAAGATTTTTGCAGAAGATTGTGTTTAGCGATGAGGCAACCTTTCATATCTGTGGACATGTTCATCGCCATAACGTCCGAATATGGGCGGCTGAACATCCTCATACCTACGTTGAGTATGAACGTAACACCCCTAAAGTGAACGTGTGGTGTGGCCTGATGCATGATAAGGTGATAGGTCCATTTTTTTTTCGCGGAGCAGTCTGTGACGGCAAACACCTATCTTGACATGTTGGAATTGAATGCAGTGCCACAATTTCCAGAAGGTGTCATTTCTCAACAGGACAGCGCTCCTCCACACTACGCCACCATTGTTCATGAGTTTCTGGTTAGAACATTCCCCCTGGCGGTGGATGGGCAGGGGTTCTGTCAAGCCATGGCCACCACAATCCCCGGATCTGACGCCCTTAGACTTTTACTTTTAGGGTTATGTAAAGCAACATGTGTACATTGAACGTATCAATGACATTAATTACTTAAAACAGAGAATCACAGACGTTATTCACTGTTACACCAGGCGTCCTTACCCGTGTGTGGCAAGAACTTCACTATCGTTTGGATGTGTGTAGGGGAACAAATGGAGCCCACATCGAACTGCACTGAATAGGTATGAAACTGAGAGAGTTTTCCTTTTATTTGGTGCAGACTTCACATTTCAATCATCTTTTGTTGCTTTCCTGTGACCGGTCAAAAGTGCACGACTTTACAGACACACTGTATTTGCTCATCCTTCCCTCCATGTTCCCCAGAAGGAAGAACTGGCTTCTTTATGTATGTTAAGTATTGGTGGGAGTTTTTTGCACTTGGTGAAATTTTTGAGTTGCCTTGGAAACTGTTATGAGGAAAGTCATTGATTTGCTCATTTCTACTTTGCCTTATAGTAAAGTAGTATGCGGTTCCTGGGGGCGGGCATGTTTCTCTCTCTGCTAGGGCAGAATTTCCGCTAGCAGTGATTGCAAAGGCCTCCTGAACCCGTCTTTTATATTCTTTAATTCCTTAAGTCTATTTTCTTTAATTCCGTACCGTTCCTGCTCGGGACCTGAATATACTCGTCAGGGCTAACCCACGGCAGTTACTAAAATGGGGAGGGAGAGAGGTGAGGCAGTCAAGCCAGGAGCATAAAGCAAGCGATGGTAACTCCACCTAAAGTCAGACACTACCTACAGCTGCGCTTCCTGCACAGAGACATTGGGTTAGGGGGGGCAGCAGGGACTAAAATTCAGCTCCACTAGCTAAGCCCTGAATGCCGTAGGGAAGATCTCCTTTACCTAATGTACAAATATGCTACTAGTACTAACAAAGCCTAAAACAAAATTTGGTGGAGCTGAGGGGGAGACTGCAGCTCTGATAAGGGCAACCTTCCTGGATTGAAAGAGGCCCTCAGAAGGGTCCTGTCCAGTCTCAGGAAGCTGTCACTTCCCCCAGGAGGTGGGAGCCCCTGGCAGGTCCCACTGGAGACACCTATATACTATTGCACTCATGGACAGTGTCATGTGGAGTTTCTTCTGTGAAGGGTCAAGGTCTCCGAGAGACCAGACTGCACACCATGGGACAGGTTAGGTGATGACTGTAATTTGGCCTTGAGCTGGGGGTGGATGATGAGCTGGAGATTTTTGGTTTGTGGGAGGCTCCCTGGGTGGCTGATAGTTGAAGCTGAGGGTGGGGGTGTAGCAGAAGGGGGAATGATAGTCATGTAGGGTACAGGGTGAGACTGGGCATAGAAGCTGCTTCCTGGAATTTTTCCTATGTCTCTACTATCATCCTGGACACACCTGCCCCAAATCCCCCATAGGGCAAGGTGTTGGTGAGGGACCGTTGTCTATAGCCTTCATGCTTTGGGTGAAGATCTGTCTCCAGGGCAGGAAGTTCCCAGATGTGAGACACGACTCTCAGGTCCCATGGGCACCCCCAGATGGCCAGGATGTCTGAGTGCTGGGGTGAGAAAGGAGCTCATGGAACTTGGGCAATGGTGCGCTTTACCAGGGAGGAGGAACCTGGGCTTATTCACAGGGCGAATCCCTGCTTTCAGCCTGACTCTGGTTTCACCGAGCTCCTCTGGGTGCTGTGGAGCCTCAGAACTCTGCCCTCCTCTCCACCTTTTGTTAGGGATCCAGCTTTTCTCCTTTCTGGGAAACCAGAGCCTGAGGCTGTGTTCCCAGGAGGGAGTGCCCTCTAGTGCAGAGAGAGTGAAGGCCAGAGGAGGCAGCAGGTGGAGGAGGAGGGCAAGGTGGAGGCCAAGTCTGCAAGGGAGGAGCTGCCAGCCAATGAGGGGTGAGCCACCTGCATCCTGACTTGCACGGGATCCCCAGATATTTCTGAGTGTGAGTATTTTTTTTCTTGGAAAGTCCTGTCCCATCAAAGGGACCGGATTCCATCAGATGGAGAGTTAAGATCAGATTTTCTGTGGTTTAGAACTGGGACTGTCCCACTCCCCTCACCAGCCCTGCCGCCCCATCTCCCACTGGGAAGATCTCTGCACTAGACTCACCTATGTGCGCGTTTGAGTTTCTTTTTTTCATTTACTTATTTATTTTATTAATTTTTAATTTTAATGGGGTGGCATTGATAAATCAGGGTACATATGTTCAGAGAAAACCTCTGCGGGTTATTTTGACTTGCCCTGTGAATAAACCCAGGTTCCTCCTCCCTGGTAAAGCGCACCATTGCCCAAGCTCCATGAGCTCCTTTATCACCCCAGCACTCAGACATCCTGGCCAATCTGGGGGTGCCCATGGGACCTGGGAGTCGTGTCTCACATCTGGGAACTTCCTGCCCTGGAGACAGATCTTCACCCAAAGCATGAAGGCTATAGACAACGGTCCCTCACCAACACCTTGCCCTGTGGGGGATTTGGGGCAGGTGTATCCAGGATGATAGTAGAGACATAGGAAAAATTCCAGGAAGCAGCTTCTATGCCCAGTCTCACCCTGTACCCTACATGACTATCATTCCCCCTTCTGCTACACCCCCACCCTCAGCTTCAACTATCAGCCACCCAGGGAGCCTCCCACAAACCAAAAATCTCCAGCTCATCATCCACCCCCAGCTCAAGGCCAAATTATAGTCATCACCTAACCTGTCCCATGGTGTGCAGTCTGGTCTCTCAGAGACCTTGATTCTTCACAGTAGAAACTCCACATGACACTATCCATGAGTGCAATAGGATAGGTGTCTCCAGTGGGACCTGCCGGGGGCTCCCACCTCCTGGGGGAAGTGACAGCTTCCTGAGACTGGACAGGACCCTTCTGAGGGCCTCTTTCAATCCAGGAAGGTTGCCCTTATCAGAGCTGCAGTCTCCCCCTCAGTCCCGGCGGCCCTGAAAAAGCCCCCTGGAAGGGGTCTTGTGAAAGCACATTGGTCTACCCCACTGATCTCCCCAGTGGATCCACACAGGTGCAGGGCTGGAACGAAAGGCCGGGGAGCACCAGCCCTGAAGCAAGAATGCAGTGGGGACAGGCCTGGAGACCTAGATGAAGGAGCTTGGGTTTCAAGCTACAGGGACCCCACAGTGTCACAAACATGGTGCCCTGCTGTTTTCCATGCTGCCTCTGTCTCCCAGTCCTGACCAGCATGAAGACTCTTACAGTGAGCATCTTACAATGAGTTAGCAATGGTCAGCAAATTCATTAGTCAACAGAGCCAAATATTAACAGTACAACAATTAAAATTTCTTTTAAGAGTTATATTTTTTAAACTTAAACTATATAGGTAGGTACATTCCTTATCAAGGTAGTGCCTGCAAGTGGTATTTTGTGGAAGAACCAAATTCGAGGGGCCAAAGAGCCGCATGTGGCTCATGAGCCACAGTTTGCCGACCAGGGAGTTAGGGAGTTAAGGAGACTGTCTCCCCGCTGCAGAAGGGCGTGAGGAACAGGGCGCCCTGGGAGAGACTGGGTGCCTAAGAGAGGAGAGGGAACAGGTGAGCAGGGCCCGTCAGAGACCAACCAATTGTTGGGGACTACCAGGCCCAGCGTCTCCCTGAGGCAAATGCCTGCCCTGGACAAGGGCATCAGGAGGGAGGAATAGTGCAGTATAGCTCTGTGCACATAGGACTAAAATCCCAACAGGACCTACTGAGTTCTGAATGACCTGGTGTTGGTCAGCCTCCCCAGCCCCTCTCACCTCTCTAAGCCGTAGTGGCTCCCCTCCTCAGCCGGGCCTGAGGCTCCTCTTCAGCCTGGCTTCTTCTAGAGACCTCTGTGAATAGTGGTGACTGGTCAGGCCTCAGAGACCCCTCTCCTGCATGGAATGCATCATAATTGTAATGATGTAATTATAAAACCTCCATGACGGCAGCTCCCAGGTCTGTCTCTGTACCAGTGCCTGGCATAGCAGAGCACTCTCCCAAAAGCTGTGGGAAGAAGGGAGGAAAAAGGAAAGCAAGTAAGCAAGGGCTGTGCTTCTGGTGACACATGGCCTGAGGCAGTGGTTCCCAAAGAGGGCTCCACAAACCAGGGGCTTCCCTAAACCCTTTAGGCGCTCTGTGGGGTCAAAGCTATTTCCACACTGCTATGTCACTGTGGTGATATTTATGCTGATGACACAAAAACAATAGGACAGAAATGCTAGTGTCTTAGCCAGAACCAAGAGGTACACCAAACCGCACTCGCAGACCATGTATGATCAAAAACGAATTCTTCCAAAATAAAAAAAAAAGCTTCACTTGAGAATGTTCTTGAAGGAGTAGGGGAAATTATTTCATTAAATCCTTTCTTTTATTAAAGCCCTCATGTGACTGAGTGGTAAATGAACTAGCCACTTTTTCCCCTGGAACGCCATTTTTACTTGAAAGGACTAATAACAGCCGAACTGTGGCTGGGATACTTATGCCAGGGTATATATGTGGTAAACATTTTCTTCAAAATGAATAGAGTGAATCTTTTACTTCAAGGCAAGGAAAGCTACCAATGGGAATTGTTAGCATAATAAAGTTGGAGCTTTCAGCAAAAATTAGAATTTTGAGAAGAGAAAAACAAATAAAAAAGAAGCTTAACCAGGAAGTGGCAGGGGGGATAGAGTGTCAGACTGGAATGCAGAGGACCCAGTTTTGAAACCCCGAGGTCAACAGCTTGAGCACCAGCTCCTCAGGCTTGAGCACGGGCTTACCAGCTTGAGTGCAGGGTCGCTGGCTTGAGCGTGGGATCATAGACATGACCACATGGCTTCTAGCTTGAGCCCAAAGGTTGCTGGATTGAACAAGGGGTCACTTATTCTGCTGTAGCCCCCCCTCCCAGTCAAGGCACATATGAGAAAGCAATCAATGAACAACTAAAGATTCGAAATGAAGACTTCATGCTTCTCATCTCTCTCCCTTCCTGTTTGTCTGTCCCTATCTGTCCCTCTCTCTGTCTGTCTCTGTTGCCAAAAAAAAAAAAAAAAGGAAAAGAGAAGAAGAAAGAGGAAGTAAGGGGAAAAATTAGAATTTAGGAATACTGTGTCTGCCAACATGAGTTTGATAGTTTTCCAATATTTAGAGAATTTTCTGATAAGATAAATGGTGATATTGATAAATGTTATTTTATACTTCTGTATATTAGATAGTGAAATGTGCCAGCATTTGGAGGATGTGAATAACTCAGTGAAGTATTATTTTCTAAATGACCATATATAAAATTACAAAGTCATGCCTGGATAAAAAATTCATCACTCAAATTTCATGATAGAACAATGGGTTCTTAATGTAACAGAGTACAAAGGGTTTGTTGCTATGGTTTTAGATTCTACATTGCAACTAACCTTTAAAAAAAAAACCACTTGTTGAGTCTCAGTGAATTATTATAGAATAACATCCATGATAATTTTTAAAGACTATCAATATATTTCTCTATTTTCCAACTAATCTGTGTGAGGGCTGGATTTTCTTCATATATTCAATCAAAACAATACATGAATACAAAAAATGGATATGAGAATCCAGCAATCTTCTTTTAAGCCAGACATTAAAGAGGTGTGCAAATTTTTTTAATTTACATCACTTTTTTACTAACTTTTTAAAAAATATGATTTAACAAATTTTAAATGTGTTACTATGTAATGAGTTTACAAATACTATTTTAGGTGAATTAATAAGTGTTTTAAGTTCATAAAAATACAAAATAAATAAATAAATAACTTATTTTTCCAAAGTGAAAAGCAAGGGGGAGGCAGACAGACAGACTCACGGATGCGCCCAACGGGATCCAACGGGCATGCCCACCAGGGGCAATGCTCTGCCCATCCGAGCCCTTGCTCCACTGCAATCAAAGCCATTCTAGGTCCTGAGGCAGCGGCCATGGAACCATCCTCAGTGCCAGGGCCAACTTTGCTCCAGTGGAGCCTGGCTGCAGGAGGAGAAGAGAAAGATAGAGATAGAGAGAGGGAGGGGTGGAGAAGCAGATGGGTGCTTCTCCTGTGTGCCCTGGCCGGGAATCGAACCTGGAACTTTCACACGCCGGGCCGAGGCTCTACCGCTGAGCCAACCTGCCAGGGCCGAGTGTTTTAAATTTTTTAATTTACACTATTATAAATATTAATAGATGTAACTCAGATAAACAAAATCTCTTTGAAATATTCAACAATTTCTCAACAGTAAAAGGGTTTTGATTACATACAAAAAGGTTGAGAATCCAGGCCAAGGATTGCCACATGCTGTCCTGAATCAGGTAGGCCACAAGAGGGCGGCACACACTCTGATAATCCCAGAGCAGCCTTTTACCCATAGGAATCTCTCCCATCTTCCTATCTCCATCACAACTGCCACTTTCTTTTTTCCTCTGCTTTCTCTTGTGCTGCACAACTTCCTAATTAAAGGAAATAACAATTTTCTAGGTGTAGGATCCATCAAAACCAAGTCAGTTATATATTAATCTGCAAATGTTTATCAGATGTCTCTCATATACAGTTTATCATCGAGCACTGAGTAAACAGGAGAAACCCTACTCTCAAGGAGTTGATCATCTGAGACTGACCCAAAGACCAGTAATTAAAATGCCAACATGGTAATGTATGTGAAAGATCTTCATTTTCCATGAAGGGTTGTATACTTCAAAGATATTCTTGAGACTGAGATACTCACCAGAAATATCTGGAAGTATCTGAAACCTGGGGACATAATAAGAACAAAAACTAGCTATTGAAAGATATAAGAGAGGGGAAGGATTGGAAAAACAGAAGCCAGAGAACAGAAAAAGGAACACTGGAACTTTTTTCAATCTGAAAGGTAAGGTTTCCCAAAAATCAAAAAGACTATGAGAAAGACAGCTGAAGTAGCGTGAGGAGGGGTGTTCAGACTTGGGAATGCTGCATGTCAAGGGTCTAAGAAGCCAGGTTACAGAAGGAGGCTCACCGTGGATACCAAAGCAGGGAACAGCGCTGCTGTGAACAGGATGTCTCAAGACCTCAGAACCACGAGGATGCAAGGGGTTGGTCAAGGCTTGGTGTGGACTGAGCCCAAAGGTGCAGAACAGTAGTCTGATGTTACTCATGAAGAACTTCTCTGAATTGCTCTAATGCACCAAAGACACAAACTTAGCAGTGTGTGTGTGGGGGGGGGGGGGGGGGTAGGCCTATGGTCAGGAGTCTGAATTCAAAAATCTCCATGGAGGAACATGTGGAGGTCCTGAGCTATGATGAAGGTCGGGAGGGCAGCAAGGAGACAGAAGGTTGTATGCAGCCCGGGAGGGGCTGTGTCCCAGGTTCCAGCTGCCCTGTGGGGAGGGGAAACCTGATCTCACCTGCTGAGGGAGCAGCAGGTGAACCACAAGGCTTGCAGTATTCATGGAACCCACCAAATTCCATCAAAACCTGCAGTCAGCATTAAATAGGACCGAAAGGCCAGCTGATCCCACCCCCTCATTTCATGAATAAAAAAATAGCTGCCCACACATGGGAAATCTTCCAATGCCCTCCAGGCAAGTCTGGCAAAGCTGGGATAGAACCCAGCTCTCGGCCCTCAGTCCACTGTAAGCTTTCCATCAGTGTCCCTCTCAAAGGCTAAAGGATGTGGAGCCTAGAGAAGGCCCCACGGTGTGCCCAGGATTACACCCCATTATAAACCTGGCATAATACGGATAATTTAGAAAAAACAAAGTTTCCTGCAGACCAACAGCAAGGTCATGGGGGGAGGAAGGGGCACAGTGATTGGGCTGGAGCAGTAGGACCTCTGCCTGCTCACTAGCGTGCTGATCTGTTTTTAACACAGCCAAGGAAACCATACCCTTTTCTCCAATGGCAACCCCTAAAGTCACTGTCCAGAACCAGGAATGCTGCCCCAATCTATGCCCTAACTGGAGCCTTTGAGTCTCCCCAAGGAGAAAACTCCACTTCCTACTACCCTTTATTCTAACCTCTGACTGTGGGTGGCAGTGAGAAGATTGGGTGGGGGATGGGGCATCTATTGATGAAACCAACAGTGCTGCCCAGGTCAGCACCTCCATGGCTCAGCTAGCCTGGAACCAGGGGTGCGGGAGACGGGCTGTAGGTTGGCAGGGTCATTGTAGCCTAAGGCATGGTTTGGGACTGAGCCTTTCCCACTCTTTTAATGCTAAGATCTTTTCAATACTAAGCTTTTCTTCACAACCTTGACTGTTGCATGATGTGGGGCGGTGCACTCTTATGAGAAATCTAATGTATGCCTTAGATGAGTGGCTTTGTATCCTCTGATTGTATCCTTCCCTATTTGTATATTGGCTTAAAGGCTTTAATTGTCTATGCTATATAATAAAGCAAAGACCAGGCAGGGGCTCACTCTCTCTAATATTGCCATCAGCATTGAAGAGGCCTCCCGATTCCATCCTCTTTTCTCAGTGAGTCGATTTTCTTAATTTTTCACCATTCTCCCTCAGGACCCAGAATTATTAGCCACGCTGGTCCGCAGCAAGTGGCGCCCAATGTGGGGCTTAGGTACAAGAAACTAAACTAAAGGCAGGTGACAGAACTCACCAAGTGTAGACAATGAGTTTTTGGGGAGAGTATAGTCAGGAGTGATAAAGTATGGGACAGCTAGAATAAAAAATAAGGGAACTTTTTGTAGAAATGTTTCCATATAAGGACAAATCGTTGTCTGCGAGTATCAGGGTAAGCCAAAAATGGAGGGATGTGAATATGAGAACAACTTGGAGTCTGAGAATGACTCGGGGAATAAAAATTTCATGGTTATGGCTGCCTTAACCATGAGTCCTCCACCGCCCCTGGCTCCTTCCTACGTTCAACCCTCTGCTCCTCCGTACCCTTATCGGGCTGATTCCAGAGTCTATAACTCAAAATCTGGGAAATCCCCACTCCAACAATCTATAGACCAGGCTCGAAATATAGGGAAAACAATAAATGGCCTTACTTGTTTTCCAGTTGTAGAAAGACAGGATGATAAGGGGAGACTAGTGCAAGAACGTGAACCTGTACCTTTTAAAACTCTGAAAGAACTTCAACTTGCTTGTGCTCAGTATGGGTTTACTGCCCCTTTTACACTTGGCTTATTAGATACTATTAGTGCAAAGGCTCTTCCCCCATATGGCTGGAAAGCAATTGCTCGTGGTTGTCTTTCTGGGGGTGATTATTTGCTGTGGAAGTCAGACTTTCATGAAAAGGTTATGGAGCAGAATGAGAAAAATCAGCAAGAGGAGGTTGCTGTTAATATAGATATGTTAACTGGAGAAGGACAATATGCCCATATGGCAACTCAATTAGAGTATCAACTAACTACTTATAATATAATTAATCAGATAGCCACAAAGGCATGGAAATGCCTACCTACTCCAGGGGCCAAAACATAAGAATTTAATAAAATTAGACAAGGCACAGATGAGCAATTTCAAGAATTTGTTTCACGGCTAGTTCAAGCAGTTGAAAGAATAGCAGAGGATAAAAATGTAGGAAAAATTTTAATAAAGCAGTTAGCGTATGAAAATGCTAATTCAGCTTGTCAGGCTGCACTTCAGCCTCACCGCAGAAAGGGAGATATAGAAGACTATATTAGAATATGCGCCGATGTCAGGACTTTATACATGCAAGGTCTTGCTCTTACCACAGTCGTTAAGGCAAGACTTCCAGGACGAGACTTTGATAAAAGGTAGAACAAACAAAAGAAGGAAGATCCGGGAAATACGTCTGACCATAAATATTGTTTCCAATGCAGGAGTTCAGGGCATTTTGCTAGAAACTGCCCTGCTCCCCCCAGATATCAGTCTCGGCTTCTCCCTCAAGGACGGCCAGCCCTTAAGGCTCCAGACCTCTGCCCATGTTGTAGAAGAGAAAAACATTGGGCAAAATAAGTATAAGTCTAAATATACTACTGAAGGGCAGGTAATTCAGGGAAATGGACAGTGGGGCCCTCCCTGGCCCTATCAAACAATAGAGGCTATGTCGGTGTTTCCTCAGCAAATTATAATTCCAGCAGGCCAAACATTGCCCAACTATCCCAGGCAACAGGCAATGCAAGACTGGACCTCAGTCCCACCTCCCAATTTGTATTAGCTCCAAAAATGGGTAGCATAGGGGCCTTGGTAGCTCCTGCTAACCCAATAATGCATTATGCAAACCCCAATTACTTGAAAATCAAATAATCCTGTTGTTGGGCAGATAAAATATATTATGCTCACTTTGTTAAAGATGGCGCTGCCCACGTGCAAGTTTTAAGAGTAAGCTTTTCCCCACACCCTTGACTGATTGGATGATGTAGGGTGGTGCACTCTCATGAGAAATCCTCCCAGTATGTCTCCGATAAGTGACCTTGTATCAGAGACTTCCTTGTTTGTAGATTGGATTAAGGGTTTTGAATCTGCGCTCTAAGGTGGGGCAGGACGGGAGCTTGCTCGCTCTCTGTTCCTGACGTTAGTATTAGAGAGGAGAGCAGAGAAAGGCCACATGGAGGCCAGGAGAAGCAGCCAAGATGGCAGAGTGCTGAGGGAGAAGCCAGTTTGAGCAGAGTTTGTGCTGGAGAAGGAGATGGGGAACAGAGGTGAATAAGTCTGGTGAGCTAGAAACCTTTGATTCTAGGAAACTTGGGTAAGTCAGTAGCTTTGTGAGTACTGAATAAGTGGGTTTTGGAGCCCAGTGTGTATTTTTGCTTGCCCGCTGGGTGCAAGCTAGAATTAAAGCTGATGGCTCACCAGTTCTTGGCTCTGTTGTTTCATTACCGACTGTCTGAATCTAATGTGAACCTGCACTGGCCAGGCAGCTCTGATGGTGGCCTCGACTACTGGCTTTACACCTGTAAAGTAGACCAATGGCCCCTTTCTCAGGAGAAACTTAAGGCAGCTGCTCAATTAATACAAAAGCAGTTACAGCTTGGACACATTGAACCTTCTAATAGCCCATGGAATATGCCTATACTTGTTATTAAAAAGAAATCAGGAAGCTAGAGGCTATTACAAGATTTGAAAGCAATAAATAAGACTGAAAATTATAGGTCCTCTCCAGCTAAAACTCCCTTCTCCTACTACCATTCCATGGAATTTTCACCTTATAATTATTGATTTAAATAATTGTTTTTTACTAATTCTTTAAGCCCTCATAATTGCAAGCATTTTGCATCCAATGTTCCTTCACTAAATTTCCAGGCTTCAGTGGAGCAATACCAGTGGAGAGTTTTGCCTCAAGGTATGGCTAACAGTCCTACCTTGTGCCAGAAATATGTTACTCAGGCTCTCTCCAGTACAAAAGCAACATCCTAAGGCATACATAATTCATTATATGATTGATATTCTTATTGCTCATCCAGATAAAGACACTGTGTTGACTATTTTGCAACAACTAGAATATTCTTTGAAAGAATCAAGACTATATAGCTTCTAGAAAGGTACAGCAATCTTTGCCTTTCTCTTATTTAGGACAAATTATTGAGGGACAACAAATTTGTCCACAAAAATTAGAAATTAGGACAAATCATTTAAAAACTTTAAACAATTTCCAAAAATTATTAGGAAATATTAATTGGCTTAGACCTTCCTTAAAATTAACTACCAAAAAACTGAAGCCACTTTTTAATATTCTTAAAGGCTTGGCTAAACCAGCTTCTTCTCAGCTACTTAGAACTATGGGACAGCAAGTTTTAAAGCTTGTAAAAAAAAAAAAAAAAAAAAGCCTTGCAACAAGCACAACTAAAATGCATAAATCCTAAAATATCAATTGCCTTACTAATTTGTCCCTCGCACTTCAACAGGACTATTATGGCAAGCTTCAGGTCCTATTAAATGAATTTATTTAGCTCAGTGGTTCTTAACCTGGGTTCTATCGAACCCTAGGGGTTCAATGAGACGGTCTCAGGGGTTGGGAGAAGCCTCTGCCACGGAGGCCAGAATAAAGTAATACCGTAATTTGTGGTGAGTTCATGAACTTTGTTGGTTTTGTTCTTTGAGCAAGGTGATGTTCATGCATGGCTCATTTTGTGCACCAGTAAAAAAACATATACCTATGTCTTGAATTTGGAAAAAAAATCATATTTTATTTATCACTAAAGAAGGGTTTGGTGAATGCGCATATGAAACTGGTGGGTTCGGTACCTCAAAAAAGGGTAAGAACCACTGATTTAGCTGTTACTCTTAAGAAAGTTTTATCTTTGTATTTTGATCTTGTCTCGTCTTTAATTATCAAGGGGCGTAGGCGACTCTTACAGCTTATCGGTTTTGAGCCTCAAATTATTGTTGTTCCTTTATCAAAGGATCCACAACAATGACTGTAGAAAACTTCCACAAAATGACAAATTGCTTTTACAAATTTTACAAGCCAAATTGATTCTCACTACCCAGCTAATAAAATAATTCAATTTGCATTAATTACTACATTTGTCTTTCCTAAGACAATTGTTAATATGCCTGTTGGGCAGATAAAATATAATATGCTCACTTTGTTAAAGATGGCGCTGCCCACATGGAAGCCCATCACCCAGGTGATATTGTTTGCCCTTATGCTTGGTATGGGTGTGGGGAAAAGGCTGTAATGTAAGCAGGCCAGGTTGTTATGGCCTAAGGCTTGGTTTTAAGAGTAAGTTCTTCTCCACACCCTTGACTGATTGGATGATGTAGGGTGGTGCACTCTCATGAGGAATCCCATTATACAGAGACTGCCTTATTTGTATAATTGGATTAAAGGTTTTGATTCTACGGTATAAAGTGGGAGAGACCAGTAGCTTGATCTCTCTCGGTTCCTGCTATCGCCATTGCAGGGGCCTCCCTGATCCCTTGCCCTCCATGGGAAAAGCTCATTTTCTGCTTCTCCCTTGTCTTCTCTTGTGGCTTGCCTGTCTTGGTGAGACACCAATAAACAGAATGGCCTACCATCCTCCGACTCTGCCATTTCTTCACCATCAGTCCAAATCCAATGGGAACCTGCATGTGAATGGCCACGATGGCGGCTCCTGGCCCTACAAAACCCATTCCTAAAACACCTACAGTCTTTACTAATGAGTCCAGCTCAGGAATAGTAAGCTTAATAATCAATAGAAAAGTTTATACTGAAATAGTCACCTTAAATATCAGCTCAAAGAATAAAATTACATGCCGTTATCATGGCTTTTCAAGATTTGCCAGATTCCTCCTTTAATCTGTATACAGACAGCAAATATTTACTTATGGTTGTTTTCACTATAGAGCAGTGGTTCTTAACCTTTTTTGAGGTACCGAACCCACCAGTTTTATATGCACATTCACCGAACCCTTCTTTAGTGATAAATAAAATATGATTTTTTTTCCAAATTCAAGACATAGGTATATGTTTTCTTATTGGTGCACAAAATGAGCCATGCATGAACATCACCTTGCTCAAAGAACAAAACCAACGAAGTGCATGAACTCACCACAAATTACGGTATTACTTTATTCTGGCCTCCGTGGCAGAGTCTTCTCCGAACCCCTGAGACCAATTCATCGAACCTCTAGGGTTCGATAGAACCCAGGTTAAGAACCACTGTCCTGCACAAACTCTGCACAAACTGTCTTCTTCCTCAGCACTCCGCCATCTTGGCTGCTTCTCCTCTCCTCCACATGACCTTAATCTGCTCTCCTCTCTAATACTAACCACAGGAACCAAGAGAGCAAGCTCCCGGTCTGCCCCACTCTATAGTGTAGAAATCCAAATCTTTTAATCCAATCTACAAATAAGGAAGTCTCTGACACAAAGTCACTTATCTGAGGCATAATGGGAGGATTCCTCATGAGAGTGCACCACCCTACATCAAAAAGGGTGGGAAAGACTTAGTCTTAAAACTAAGCCTTGGGCTATAACAACCCGGCCTGCTTACAGCCCATCCCCCAAATCCAATACAAACTATAAGCAAGCAAACATATATATCATATTCACAAACTTATTTGACCAACAAACTGCTAATGAGAAACTGTTTCAACAATTTCTCCTTTTTCAAAAACTTACACATCAACATAAAACTCCATGTTTTATAAGACATATTCGAGCTCACTTCATACTCCCTAAAACTTTAACACAAGGGAATGCCCTTGTTAATCAAGCTACCCAAAAGAAAATTATTGGAGCAGCCATAACAAATCAAGCAATTCAATCTCATACTATTCATCACCAAAATGCTACAACCCTGCATAAACAGTTTCAACTTTCTCAAAAAACAACACAGCAAATTGTTAAATTCTGTCCAAAATATCCTATACTACAATCTGTCCCTTCTTTTGGAGTTAATCCTCAAAAACTCCCACCAAAACTTTGGCAAATAAATATTACTCATATACCTACATTTGGAAAACAGTCCTTTATCCACATTACAGTGACTACTTATTCTAAATTTATAATAGCTAAACATGTTATAACTCATTATTTGTATGCATTTTCTATTATTAGACTTCCTAAACGAATTAAAACTGACAATGCTCCTGCATATGTAAGAAATACATTTACTACATTTTGTCAAACTTTTGAACTTGACCTAAAAACAAGAATTTCTTACATTCCCCAGGGCCAAAACATTGTAAAGCGTGCACATCAAACACTTAAAAATCAATTAGAAAAAATTAAAAAGGGGGAATTATACCCTCAAACTCCTAAAAATCTTCTTTGTCATGCTCTTTTTACTTTAAATTTTTTGAATACTGATGTACAGAGTCATTCAGCAGCTGAGAGACTCTGGAATCCTACAAGGAAAGCCTTCCCTAAAGTGCGATGGAGGAACCCGCTCACAGGAATCTGGCAAGGGCCAAACCCTGTTCTCTTATGGGGCCAAGAATATGTGTGTATTTTTCCTAGGTCTGCTGAAGCTCCTCGGTGGATTCCTGAACAACTGGTGAGACACCATGATTCTGGATGAGAGACTCACTTCACAAGAGCAACTGTATAATGTTTATTTTACTATGCTCTCATCCCTTTCTCTGTTGAAAATGATTAGAAGACTAAGATGCTTTTTAAAGTTGTATTATTATCTAATTTTCTTTAACGTGTTAAATCATTTTATCTCTTTCCTATTCCATGCCTGGAAAGAGGGTGAAGGGGGGCGTCTGTTTGGATGTTGCTAAACAGAATTCTCATATGGCCATCTTGAGATTTTTTGAGAGAGATTTCTGTTTGGTATTTATCCTTATTATGTTCCTACTGAAAAAACCCTACATAAGATCAAGGATGCCATGTTCTAATCTCTAAAATCCTGGGTTTCACTCTTGATTTGTGTAATTGTATGTGAAGTCATTGTTTAATGTCCAAATGTGTCTGTTTTTTAAGGCCTGAATTAAGTTCTTGCATGCAAAACTGGAAACGCTGGCTCTAATACTGAAAAAATAAAATGATTTCATCCCTACAAATACATAATATTAATTGGAATAAGTAAAGTTCACTCATTTAAATTTAAATAAAATGGAATGTGGATTCTAAAGACTTGTTAATTGAGCCAGACTTCTCCATGCTGCAAGCTGAAAGGCTTGAAGCAGCATAGATTTGCATAATAAAAGTGTATTATTTTTCTACTATAGAAAAATAATGAAAGTCACACTGGAATTTTCCAGTTTTAATATATACTCTTTAAATTGCCTGTTAATTAATGTTAAGGAAATGTTTTAATAAGTATGAAAATATTACTTGAAAAATGCATTTACTATTAGAAATTACTGTTAGAAATTAACATAAAGACAAGTATTTCTTACAATCTTTGAAATCAAAATATTAGAAACTATGCTCAACAAATGCTTAAAAGTCAATTATAAATAATATCTATAAAAAGGGGGGGAGTCATATCCTGAAACTCCTACAAACCTCCCTTATCATACTTTTTACTTTAAAATTTTTTCTTTTGAATGCTAATATATAGGAGACACCAAACCTCTTTCTCCTGCAAACTTCTACCCTCTTTTATTTAATCCAGCTAATAATGCTATTTTGTCTTTTTTTCAAATAACTCCAAATATACAAAAAAAAATTATATAAGCAGATGAAGACCCTCAAACTTCTCAGCAAAATCTTCCAAGCATAGCTTTTAAGGTCTATAATGACCAAAAGATAGACAAAGCCCAAAAGAAATCAGGCAAAATACCAGCTCTTGGCATACGCCCTTAAAGGCTTCAATGCCCCCAAAAGGCCTCATAAGACTCCATCAGAGCTCTGCTTCAAGAATGGAAAGGAAAGTCATTAAGCTAAAGCCTGCCAGGCTTCTTGGCGCCCACCAAAGACATGCCTTTGCTGTGGGGGAAAAAAAAGACACTAGAAGGTAAGCTGCCCCCTCGCTCCTCTAATGGAGGGTTCAGTCTCTTCCAGCCCTGCTCCAGCCACCTGTGACCTAACCTTGCCCAGCCTGCTGGGACTTGCCACTGAAGGCTAAAGGTGCCCAGGGCCGTCAGCCCCATCTCACGTCACTGTAGACAAGGCTAGAATATTTCTTCCAAGTAGCAAATCAACTAATCTCATCTCTTATAGACACAAGGGCCACTTTCTATGCCTTGCCTGAATATCAGGTGTTTATTCATCCTTCAAAACTCTCTGTTATGGGTATTAATAGTCTTTCTGCTATTTTGTTTAATATATAATGTCTCCTTTATTCCTCTTGCCTCAATGCTCCATGCCTATTTTAGGCTGAGACCTACTCCTAATTTAAACAAATTAACTCTACCACCCAGCATAGTGTATTCTCCTCACCACCTCCACTACTGCAAAACTCCAAAAAGGGCCCCCTGGTCTCATCTCTCCAAACTGAAAAGAACAGGGGGCTTCATCTCCACACATGCCTGCAAATGGCTTTTCCAGTCTACCTGAATCATTACCAGCTAGAAGCAACAGTCATTAAGACTTAGACTCTAGCTACAAAATATAAAAATGTAACAACAATTCCAGTGCCATGCAAACTTTTCATAAATGTGTTACTAGACTCCTAGACTTTTCCTGAATGTGCTTCCTAGACTCCTACTCCTTGTAACAGCTCTTAATAAACTAAACTGGAATTGGATTGCATTTGCAAGAAATGTGAAATAATAATGTGTCAGCATAGACTTAATAAACATGTTAAAGACATTCAAAACAACAAATACTTTATTATAAATCCTGTTATATTGACTAAAAATATGCTTAAAGGCTTTAATCTCTGTAATGTATTAAGACACTTGTTTCAATATCTGGTAACATTGGCTATACTAATTTTCTGTTTATTCTGTATTTTTCCTATCTGCCTCTATATTAAAATCTGGAAAATCAGACTAGTGCAAATCTCAACACATAAGCTAAATTTTAAAAATATTAATAAAAAGGAGCATATGTGGGAGAGAGGCTGTAGGCTTGTGAGGTTGTTGTAGCCTAAGGCTTGGTTTGAGACTAAGCCTTTCCCACTCTTTAATACTAAAATCTTTTCAACACTAAGCTTTTCTCCACACCATTGACAGTTGCATGATGTAGGGTAATACACTCTTATGAAAAATCCAAACTATGCCTCAAATAAATGGCTTTATATCAAAGACTTTCCTATTTGTATATTGAATTAAAGGCTTTAATTGTCTATGCTATATAATAAAGCAAAGACCGGGGACTCGCTCTCTCTAATATTGCCATCAGCATTGAAGAGGCCTCCCAATCCCATCCTCTTTTCTCGGTAAGTTTTCCTTCCACACCATTCTCCCTCAAAACCCAGAATTACTAGCTGTGCTGGTCCGAGGCACAGGGGGCTTGCTGTGGCCTGTGGACACAAGGAAACCCACTGCCCACATGGGATCCCAGCTGTTTAAAAGCCGTGTCCGGCTGCTCCCTCCCACCAACTGCTGCTCCTATTGGCCGCACCCCTACCCCATTTTACTTTTATCCTGAATCAACACTACAGGTATTGATCGACTTACGACCTATGCAACTTACGACCATTCGACTTTACGACCACAATCGCTAGCCATGACTGCTCTGCATCTGGAGCAGTTTTTGTATGCACCTGTATTTTGTAATTTTGTATGTTTTGCAAATATTAAACCAGTTGTACTGGTAATGCAGTGTTTTACTTAAACCTGACGAATGTAAAAATAAGAAACAAAATAGTGTAGAGATGATACAAATGGCATAAAATGAACAAAGGAAATTATGATATCTAACAATAATGAAAGAAAATTATGATAAAATATGATTTAAAGATTTTTATAACATCATTTCACAGTACTGTACATATAGCCTACTCAACTTACAACCAAATCGTGTTATGACCGGTCTGTCGGAACCAATCATGGTCGTAAGTCAAGCACTAGCTGTATATGGTCACAGTTAATGGCACTGCAGAAAGTCACAGGGCAACAGACTAGTGTTTTTTTATGCTCACTCATGTCTTCATGCAGTCATGCACTTCTGCATTTATTTATTCAACAGTGTTCATCCCATGCCCACCCAGCCAGACCTTGTCCTAGGCCTGCAGAGGTGAGTCAGGCAGTAGAGCAAGGGAAACAAGACCTGCAGTCATGCTTTGTTCACCATACACAAGGCTTCATTGTTAATGTCTTTATTTTTTTTTAAACCAGTTGACAAATATTATAAACAGGAGTTTTCACATAAAATTCAGACTTCCCGGACTTTCAGGAGGTCCAGCAAACACTTAGTGCACTTTCTCAGTGGCCAGTGTAGCTGGAGGCTATGAAACAGCTCTCCCTTAAAGTTAGGAAGGCTCCTACTCGCCACAGTCTCCACCATTTCCAAGTGTCCCCAAGCCTGAGGCCCCACATCAGTTGCCACAATAGCTCTACTGGTAGTGCTGTTACCCTTCTCAACCCTAGCCAGCCTCACCAGTTTACTCTAGGTACCTGGTTCCTGCAGTCTTGAGATCCTTGGTCCAGAGTGAAACGTGCTTCAATAGAGGCAGCAGAGGGCGCTGTGAGAGCACAGATAAGGGATGCCTATGGACCTGCCCAGATTACCAGGAACAACAGATCACCTAACTGCCTGAGGAGGGAGGCTTCTTGCTGCAGGGCCAGCTTCCTCCATCAGATCAACTCAAACAATGGAGGGCGGACCCCATTAGGGAATAAGCCCGAAAGTTTTCATTACCTGTACTCCTGGGTCGGCTTGCCCTCTTCTTTCATTCATAGATGATTTATTTTCCCATTAATTCAAGCATGCATTTAGCAAGCATTGATTAAATCAGTGGTTCTCAAACTTTTTGAAGTTGGGGCACATTTAAAATCCTACAAATAATTGTAGGCATGCTATATACAAATTTCTGAGAAATATGTCATAATAATTAAGTCAAATGTTAAAGAAGCCTGACCAGGCGGTGGCGCAGTGGATAGAACTTCAGACTGCGATGCAGAAGACCAAGGTTCGAGACCCCGAGGTCGCCAGCTTGAGTGCGAGCCCATCTGGCTTGAGCAAAAAGCTCACCAGCTTGGACCCAAGGTCACTGGCTCCAGCAAGGGGTTGCTCGGTCTGCTGAAGGCCCGCAGTCAAGAAACATGTGAGAAAGCAATCAATGAACAAGAAGGTGTTGCTACAGCAACGAAAAACTAATGATTGATGCTTCTCACCTCTCTCAGTTCCTGTCTGTCTGTTTCTATCTATCCCTCTCTCTGACTCTCTCTGTCCCTGTAAAAAAAAAAAAAAAAAAAGTTAAAGAAAACAATATAAAGTTCAAGCGTGCTTTTATGGTAATTAAACAAAATAAATATAACAAAATTAAATTTATTCTGACAAAAAACATTTTTATATTACATTTTTTGAGTTATGCTTTTTTAGAATTTGTAAAAAAGAGAGGTTAAAAAATTAAAAAACGACAAAAAACTTATCTTTTTATATATATAGATACATTCTAAGTAAGATTTAATAAATTCGGCAGGTCCTGGCTTGAATGTGTTAAGTTTTTTCATTATTGTGTTTATAACAGTGGTTTTTAACCTTTTTTGAGGTACTGAACCCACCAGTTTCATATGCACATTCACCGAACCCTTCTTTAGTGATAAATAAAATATGATTTTTTTTCCAAATTCAAGACATAGGTATATGTTTTTTTACTGGTGCACAAAATGAGCCATGCATGAACATCACCTTGCTCAAAGAACAAAACCAACAAAGTGCATGAACTCACAACAAATTACGGTATTACTTTATTCTAGCCTCCGTGGTAGAGGCTTCTCCGAACCCCTGAGACCGACTCATCGAACCCCTAGGGTTCGATAGAACCCAGGTTAAGAACCACTGGTTTATAAGAAACATGAGTCTGATGTGTCCTAGTGGTTTCTTCAATGTTTGGGCATATATTTGAAAGGCAAACTCTCATTTCCTCATCAATACATTGAAGAATTCCTCTCTTTTTACTCTTAATTGTGTTGAGTGCAGAAAACCCCCACCATACATATCACCTTAACTTTACACCAAACAAAGGATAGAAGAAACTTGCCTCCAGTCTTTCTGAGGAACATGGGGGGTAGTATAAACAATCCAGCACCACAGCTTAACAGCCTTTTACAACCTAATCAGGCGAGGTGGGGGGTTGGGCAGACTGTCAGCTTACAGCCAATTCCCCACACCTCTATCCCCCCAAAATCTAAACCCTGTTGGTTTCTTGGTCCCCAACAGGCACATATTGCTCTGGAATACCATAAGATGTACCTGGAAATCTTCTAGGGCACACCAGTGCACCCTGGCACACACTTTGAGAACCACTGGATTAAATACTTGCTGTGTGTTTGACACAGTGCCAGGCCCTGGGCTTAGTTCCCAAAAGTTTAAATGTGATTAGAAATTCGGGATATAAGGTTCTGCTTCCCCCATGTATTGTAACTCACTCACCAGTAGTCCCCTCACATCATGCATTAGCGTCTGACACTCAAATGATTCTTGTACGAATGAATGAAAAGAAAACTAATAATAATAATACCTCTAATTACTGAGCTTCTTCTAGCTTTATGTGTACTGTTTCAATTCTCAAGGGTAGGTCCTGTAATTATTTTTTATACTGGTAAAGAACATGAAGCACAGAGAAGTTAAGTAAATTGCCTAAGGTCACGGAGCCAGTCTGAACTCTATATTCTATGTGCCATGTCAGCAGCGCCAGAGAGAACATGCTCAGGACCAAGAGGTAGTACAGGGGCTGCCTCAGGCTTTCAGAGGGCAGTACAGTCAGGAGGAGCCCAGGCAGTGAGGTAAGGTTTTATGACTAGACAAAAGGACTAATAGAGGTGGAATAGAACACCTTCCCTGATGACAAGGGAGAGGCTGAAGGAAGCGAGAGGTTAGGGACGGTCCCTTCCTGGGTGGAGGGGTGAGGGTGCTAGTAAGGACATGATGATTCAACAAATGTGAGGTCTCTCTATGCCAAAACCTGGAGAACATGAACTTGAATAAGAAGATCTTATTCACCTGAGGATCCTCAGGGAATGATCAGACAAAGACAAAATATGTAAAAAACTTCACTCCAGAAAAGGGAGGGTTGGGAGCCAGAAGAGGTATGGGAGTAATTGTGCCACAAATGAGACTGCTTTCCATGGGGAAGAACAGAGTGGACTTTCAGGACCAGGTAGCATTGAACTGAGCCCTGTGGGGTGGGTAAGACCGTACTCTTCCATGGGGGAAGGGCACACCTGGGGTGAAAGCACCGAAGACAAAGGCCTGGAGGTGTTCAGTGGACCCCCTGGGCGCCAGGGAGGGGCAGGAGGAAAGGCTGACCAGGCAGGGTGCTTTGTGTGCTAGCTGAGCCGCTCTGCTTTCTCCCCTGGGAGATGGGGAGCTAGCTACGGGAGGTTTGCAGCTCTGCAGCCAAGGAGGCTACAGAAAAACTGTCTTATGTTGTCAAGTCTTAAAGGTTTGGTTCCCACATTGGGAGCAGGACTTAGAAGGATAATGCTGACAGGCTCTAGAAACACTTAAGCCCTGAGGCTCTTTCCCTTAGACTGAAAGAGGGAGGTATAATCCAGGTCACCCTCAGCCCGGAACCAGGGTGTCTCAGCCTAATTCCTGCTGTCACCAAGCAGCTATGTGACCTTGCTCTGTCTGACACCCCTGTGAGTGTCAGTTTCTTCATCTTCAATACTAGAGGGCTGACCACTGCCTTCTAACCTGGATTCACCCCCTGTAAATCTAAAAACCCCACTGCAACCCCTCACTCTCCTAAGAGCACTTATTACAGAGCCAGGACGGGAAAGGCTCAGCCATCCTTGCTGGGCGGCTCACATGGGGGAGGCAGAGCATGTCAGCACCCCCAGGGGTCCTCAGCCCACCACCAGCCACTGAATGTCATGATGGGAAGGTGCAACCTTGATGGGGACGGGGGGGGGGGGGGGGGGGGGGGGTTCAGAGGGAGTGAGGGGTGCCAGAGGAGAGGCAGCTTACTCAGAGAAGGGGCGGGGTGAGGAGGGGAACTGAATTAACCAAGCAACTTCCTCCCCAACTAGCTCCAGGCCCAAGACTGGGAATTTCAAAAACAGGCAAAAGGATCTGTGAACATTTCCTGTTATGCCCCAGCCCCGTTCCTGGTGGCAGCCCAGCTGTGGGTTACCACACTGCTCACCTGTGAAGCAATCTTCCCACTAGAGGGCTGACTGAGTGTCCTGGCCCAGGGGAGGCCCATAAATACTGGGACCACACAACAGTGTCAAACCCTTCTGTGTGACTCCTCAGCTGAGGTAAGTCCTCTGCCAGCGTCCCTGGGCAGAAGCCTGCCTGCGAGTCTTTCTTTACGCTTTCTACCAATCTTTCTTTTCAAACCTCCTCTTCAAAGTCCTCCTTGATTAACCTGATCATATGAAAGCTGCCTTCACATTTTATTAGGTTGTGTTCTGCTGGATCCTCATGTTCTCAAGTGCTCTGCTTTTTGACACTCCACATATTCTAAACATCATTTCTCCCGTGTGTGGGACATGGTTGTCTCCCAGTTCAATGAAAAGTGCTTTCTTTTTATTCTGCATTTTCCCCTCATTTCTGCGAGCACTCAGTAGGAAGTGTCAGGAAAGTATGACAGCCTTTTCCTTCTAAGCACCTGACCCCTCTCTTCTCTGCTCAGAATACACAAAGACAGGCTGAAATGTCGTCGCTGATGGAATGCAGCATCGAGACCATCATCAACATCTTCCACCAGTACTCTACGCGCCTGGGGCACCCGGACAGGCTGAACCAGAAAGAATTCAAACAGCTGGTGAAAAAAGAGCTGCCCAACTTCCTCAAGGTAGGGCTAAGCTCCTGGCCAGCCTGGCCCAGCCTTGCAATCAAAGAGAAAATTCTAGCCTTCAACCCAGCCAGCAGGGGCAGCAAGCACCCTGTTAACTAGAGGTGCTCCAAGTTAGATGACACTGGCAGAGTCAAGAAAGACTGACTGATGCTGTGGCCGTGTGCCAGCCTTGTCGCAACGGGGGCGGGTGAAGAGGGACCCACTGCCCTGACAGGAGAGACACATAGCAAAGATGTTGACCCATAAAGGGCACAGATAAATCCAATCCCAATGTGTATCCAAAAGAAAGTTAAGTTGAGATGCTGTGGGTGAATTGAGCTGGGTGGGAGAGGTGACTAGTTAAGTGGTCAGAAAGGACCCCCTGAGATTGTGACATTTGAGCCAATCTAAAAAAGGATTAAGCAGTTCTAGGAAGAAGGAAGATTTGTTATACCAGATCTTTTTGGGTTTCTTTACAAATTTGGGGGCTTCGGGGAAACAGAGGCCTGGACTAAGAAGGCTGGGACACCTGGGGCCCAGTGTGAGTTCCATTCCTGGAGTGGGTGTCCTGGGGTAGGTGGTCAGCCCTCCCAAGAGCCACTGCCCACCTCGGTGGGGGAAGAGCTGCAGCAGCAGGAGGTAGTCGGGGTGCTGACAGCTCCACAGAGGTGGGACCTCAGCAAGCAAGACCCTGGCACGGGGTAGAGGGTGTTGCTGGCAAGGCTCCCTTCGTGTGAAGCCTGTGCCTGCCCCATCCCCTGTCCCACTCCCTCTGCCAGAAGCAGAGTGCCAGGCCAGGAGGAGAAGCTGTGACCTTGCCAATGGGCTGCTCAGGAGTGACTGGTCTTCCCCAGGGTGATGGCAAAAGCGCAGAACAGAGAGACCACGCAGAGGTGCAGCAGGAGGGAGGGGCTGGGTACCCACAGCCTCCAGAGGGGACTTAGCTGAGGTGCCCCAGCCAGGAAGCAGCATAGGAGAAACCCACCCAAGCTCCCCCCACCACACCTCACCTGGGTCCTCACTTCCTCCTGTGCTCCCCTGAGTACTTATCACACCCTTGAGGGTCAACAAAGCACCCACACTGCTCTTTGTCCCCACACAGAATCCCAATCACCTGGTTTTCCTCAGGTGCTTTTTGTTAAAGAGGTTGAAATGAGTGTCACTAGTTTGTAATATTGAAAGGGAAGGGACAGGCAAGGAAGAGGGGAGGGGGGACAAGACAGGAGTGGAGGGAATGGACGAGATGGGATCTGACTCAGACCCAGGTGGTGTGCAGAGTAATTGGAAGGAAACAGCATCCTGTCAGCGGTCGTTTATAATTTTGGATGGATGCCCAGAAGCCAGGCTTCCCTATGCCTTTGCCCTCGGGCCCTTTGCTGTGCTGCCCGTTCCCTGCCCTGGCCACACCCAGTCCTGACCATCCTGTCTCCCTACCCGCAGAAGCAGAAGAGGAATGAAGCAGCCATAGAACACATCATGGAGGACCTGGACACAAATGCAGATAAAGACCTGAGCTTCGAGGAGTTCTCCATCCTGGTGGGCAGGCTGACAGCATTGTCCCATGAAGAGATGCACAAAACTGGCCGTGGAGGGCCCGGCCACAGCCACGGGCCAGGCTTCGGGGAGGGCCAAGGCTCCTGCCACGGCCAGGGCGGCGGTCAAAGCAAGGATGGCGGCCATGGCCATGGTCACAGCCATGGTGGCCACGGCCACGGCCACAGCCACTAAAGAGGAGGCCAGGCCACCCTGCCGCTGCCCAGTGAGGGCCCCAGAGCTGTGTGCCACACTGCCTTAGCTGCAGGGCTGGTGCTGGAGTGAAAATAAAGTGTTCCTCCCAACCAGGGCTCTGTGTTCTTTCTCCACCCCTCGCACCCCCCCCCCTGACTGCTTCCCAGGGGCCCCGGCTGGACACCCAGGCCCTGAATGGGGGACAAGCCCCTTCATTTGTAGCAACAAGGTTAGGTGAGAAGCCTCAATAATGTAGTTTTGCTCCAAGGCCCTTGTGCGTGCCTCCCTAGCCGTTTCCTCACCTCTGACCTCAGGCCCTCCTGCTCAAATCCTAGTCCTCTCAGCCCAGCTCAGGACTTCCCTATCCGGCCTGTCAAACTGGCCCGTGTCACCACAGAAAGTCAAAAGGAGGTATCCAGTTGCCTTGACATGCCAGCCATCCCCACCCACCCAGCCACAACCCCTCTTCATCCAGTGTTGTCCACACAGCGATCTCTCTCCTAATAGAACATGATTCCTTTGGAAGGTTTCAGGCAGGCACTAGACTGGCCATGTCTGAGGAGGGATACTGGAGTTTGGGCATAAGAAACAAGAACAGGTCAGGTGTGTTTATGCACAAATGAAGTTCTGAATCCATGGGAGCAGCTGGTGTCTCTTAAATGAATCTCTCCGCCCCATGGGCAGGTGTACCTATGGGCCAAAGTTGGTGAGTCCAGCCTACACACAGGCAAGCCCCCATGAAGAGGTTGGACTCTGGATCCAGAGAGCTATTCGGGCCTAAAAATTCTGGTTCTAAACCTGAGGTCAAACTGACCTCCTTGAGGTGAGCGAGGCCCACCGGAGTCCCTGGGCAGTAGTTAACCTCCCTGAGGTGACCCTGGGCAGTAGCTGATTGCTCAGGCCAGCAGGAGCACTTGCTTCTTTCAGAAAAACTTCAGGCTGGGCCTGGCCCCCAGACCCCTCAGGCAGCCTGCAGACACAGCCACTCATTTCAGAGACATCAAGTGACTCCTCTGCCATCTCCCTGCTCTCTTGCCTGACAAGCATCATCCCAGTTTATAACCAGGCTGGGGTGGCCTTCCAAACACCACAGCCTAAATCAAGAGTGTCTTCCCTGCTCTGTCTTTCCACAAAAAAGAAGACCAACAGAATTAGGATTTGGGGGAGCTGGAGAAAGATTTACAGTCGTCTCTTCCCCAGGTTACCAGTGAAGAAAGCAAGGTGCAGAGTGGGGAAGGGAGCAGCCCAAAGTCCTACAAAGTGGAGTTGGCCAAGGTAGTGCAGAGAGATAAGGGCCTTGAAACCATCTCCTCCACGGGCTGCATCTCCCAGCCTCTTCCCCAGGCGCGCTGGGCGTGAAGGAAGGAGCTGCCGGGTCCGCTGTCTTATGTCCGCTCTCCCCCAGTGCCAGGCAGCAGAGGCAGTGGTAGCAGTGGGCCAGGCCCACCCCTGCTCTGAGGGCCCCAGGGCCTCTGCTGTGGGTATAAAGAAACAGGGGTTCCCCCTGCAGGGCAGAGGGTGTCTCCAGGAACTGCTCCAGGCTGTGCGCCTGGGGAACAGAGTTTAGAAGCCCCAGTTCCTTCCCTGCCTGACCTGGAGACCTGACAACTAGAGACACTTACCTTCTGAAAACCCTGCTCACCCAACTCTCCTGTCCCTGCAGGGGTCACCCCTTCTGATGGCAACTTGGTAGGGCAAAGAGAACCAGCCTGGGAGTTGGGAGGCCTGGATTCTATCAGTGGCTTTGCAAGGACTCCATGCTGTGGGTAAAGGAGAGGAGGGGAGGGAGAGGGAGGGAAAGAAAATGAGAGATAGAGTAGGGTGAGGGTTAGCTTTAGGGTTGGGGTAAAGTAAGGTGAGATAGGTTAGAGTCGGGTAAGGTGGAATAAGGTAAGGTAGGGGAAGAGAGGAGAGGGGAGGGAAATGTAGGATAGCATGGGTTAAGGTAGGTTGAAATAGGAAAGGGGTGTATACAGTAGGGTGGTAAGGGTAGGGTAGGGTGGGGTAGGATAAGGTTGCATAGGGTCCAGAAAGGTAAGGAACAGTAGAGAAGGGGAGAAGAGGGGAAGGAAAGGAGCAGGGAGGGAGAGGGGTGGGGAAGGAAAATGAGGCTTTCTTCACCCCCTGCCCACCATTACTTCTCACAATGTGCCATAAATATGTTTGTGACTCTGCCTCTCACTAGACTGTGAACTCCTTGAGAACCAAGTCTTATTCCTTGTTTTATTCCCAGTACCTAGAGTTGTGTCTGATACATAGTAAGTTCTCAGCAAATATTGACTGCACAGATGTCCTCAAATTTCTCATGTGTTTCATGTTCTTTTTTCAGGGAAAGATGTGGAGAAAGGAGGGTGGGGTTTAACTCCTCAGGCGGAAGACTGCGTATCATCACAGAATCTCAAAATACTAGGTGAGGGCGCGAGGTGATGGGGCCTGAAACTCCGCCCAGACTTTATTAAGTCAAACCAGCTTTTATCTTTTGTACACTAGAAGTTTCCATATGAAGCAAGGAATTTGTCTTGAAAAAAAGTTTCAAAATTGTTGATTGAACCCAGCCTGCCCCACCTGCATGCTTTAGCGAGCGAGTCTCGCCAACATCCCTCCCAAAGATTGGCAGGGTCCCGCTGGCACTCCTCCAGGGAAGGGAGCTTCCCCCTTCAGCACTGACACTTAGAAAGTCTTTCCTTACTGGGAGCCAAAATCTGGCTCCTCATGCCTGCTGGGCGTTAATGCCAGCTTCCCTCCACAGCCTTGGGGCACCGGAAAAACCTCACCCCTCCATCCATGCAGGCACCCATCCACTCTTCACATTTCCCTCGGTGTCATCCAGGCTTTCCCTGGCCCCCACACCTTCGCACCAGGAATGTCCTCCCTACTAGAGGGTCTCTGTGTCACTGCTTCCATGAAGATTTTCCTGACCACCCATCTTCCTTCCGTATATAGAGGCTCCTTCTCCCAAGCCCATCGAACTGTCTGATCCTTCTACCCTTGTACTTCCAATATGGGATGGGAATCCCATATCAGCAAGGCTGACATGGCCCTGAAGGCAGGGACTGTGACTGATTTGCCACACGTCCCAAGGCTCCAGCAGGGAGCAAGCTGTCAGTGAACCTCATGGATGAGTGAGTGAAGGTAGGCTGGTCCTCGGCCCGGGTGGAGCTGGAGGGCAAGAGAGGGGCACATCCACATATAGCCTAAAGGCTGGGAGCCAGTGGAACAGCAGCAGATGTCAGGGGACAGATCTTCTGCTAGTTTATTCTAAATATAAAGGATTGTTCTAGATGCAAGGGAAGGCCTGACAGCAAGCCATGTTACACAGTCTTGTGGAATTTTTTTAAAATATATATATAAGAGCTGGTCAAGTTGAGTTAGGCCCTTCTATCTCATTAGCCCTTTTCATGCTAGAAAAAAAAATGGTTCTGTTGAGTAGAAGAGAGCTGGCTTCTTCCCTCGGGTAGGGAGCAGGAGTGTCAGTGTCAAGGTTATAATTTCCACCCCAAGTGAGAATTGGTGACTACCTCTATGATTCCTGCATCCTTGTGGGAAATAAGATTTGGGGGGTTTCCCCAGCATCATAGTTCTTGTGAAACCTGATCTTCTGGATGTTTTTTGGGTGGGATGAGGAAGGAATAGTTGAAGACTAAGCTGCTAGACTCTGCCCAGATGCTTAACAATTCTCTGCCTGTGCCCCGGGGCCTGGATGATGTGAGATGCTCCCAGAACTAGGGGGAGAGATGAATGATCACATCACCCACTGGTTGGACCACTCATTCATTCACTCAACAGACACTAATCATGGACTCACTGTGTGTCAAGCACTATAATGTTCTGAGGGGCCTCATGACAAATAAGGTTTTACCCTGTCACTAAGGCACTCCCGGGCCTACAGGGCAAACAAGACAGCTCCTCAAATGATTCTAATAAGAAGGAAAGGCCAGAGAGGTGAAAAGTTCTGTGGGACTTTGAGGTAGAAAGGCTGTCCTTCAACTGAGCTGTCACTGTGGAAGGCAAGAATTAGAATAGTGTCAAGTCTGTTGGCAGCAGGCATCCCAGGAGCAAAAAAGCAGATGTTGAGACAGAGGAAAGCATGTGTGCCAAGGCCTTGAAGTGGCAAAGGTGGGTTCTGGGCAGGAATGGAGAACTTAGGTTCAAGGGCAGGAAGGACAGAGAGGAGAACAGGACAGATGCTGGCTACAGAACTCATACTTCCAGCAGGAAAATGGAGACCAGGATCAGTGTAGGTGTTGGGAAGGGAATGACATAATCATATTTGCATTTTAGAAATATCTCCCCATGGGATGTGGATTTGAAGTAGGAATGAGTCCGCCAGTACAAGGCCCGGGAAGAGGCTGCTGCCATCATCCAGGGGGCCCTTCTCAGAGAAGATGAATTCAACCAGGATCTCAAACACCCCAGGCCCATCTCAGCTAGGTGGGCATGTCCCTCAACCCCATAGGATAAAAAAGTCATGCTGTTTCTCAAGACCTTGCTTCAGCTTTCGCCAGAGAGTGAAGCAATCTTACCCAACCCTGACACAAACCCTGCTCCAAAGTAAACTCTAGAAGCCAACCTCAATGCCCTGCCCCACCTCCCAGCAGTTGCTGAACACTTACGGTACATTTTAGAAAACCCTATGTCATGAATTTTGACATTGAAGTGACCAAAGTGACAAACAGGACTGAAACAACTGGTTGCTCAAGTCCTCTTGCCTCTTGGGGCTCAGGCCTTAAATCCCTCCACCCCAATTCTCCTGTCAGCTCCTGGGTCAGACTGGACCCAGCCCCCATCATCACAACCCCTTCTCACCCGCAGGAGATAGGGAAGATGAGGACCAGGAAGGCCGCTGGTCTCTGTCTGAGCACCCCCAACTTTTCCCTTTTCTCTAAGAGTTCTCCCATTTTTAGCCAGGCACCCAGAATTGTCACATGCGGTCAGGAAAAGAATGGTTACTAAGGTTGGAGGTGAGGAGCAAAGAGGAAGGAGGTGGCAGCAGAGGGTGCAACAAAGGGTCAGGATTCCGACATGCAGCTGGGGCAGCACCCTGTTGAGTCTCTTCCTTCCCTTGCCTCTCCCTGCCTCTCCCCCTTTCCTCCTGCGTGCCCTTCTCTCTCCCCTTCTGACCTTCTCCATCTGTCTCTTCCTCCCTGGCTGCTCTGTGCCCCCCTGGTCTCAGTGGTGAGATGCAGTCCAACTAGCAGGGGTACTTCCAGGGAGGGGAATGTCTTAGGGAGGTAACTTGGGATCACACCTAACCAGGATAACTGCTCCAAAATGAGATGCTCAGCTTTCAAGGCACCTTGTTAATAGAAGGAAATCACAAGGGAAAGAGCTGAAGGGCTGAGGGTGCTGAGCCTTGAAAAGAGAAGCAGAGGAGTCAGGACAACTGCCTCGGAAAGTTGCCAAGCTCTAGGCAGAGGAGCTCACTCATTGCACGGCCTGCCTGCCAGCTGCCCATCCCACCTGCTGCCCTGGTCCCCTCACCTGCCCCCCCCCCGCCTCCCTCACCCCTCCACCACCACAAGCATCTCACTAGCATTTCATGTCAGCTGTTCATTCTCTCAATAGAAAACGTTCAACTCCACGACATTCAGGAGGTGTCTGTTTTTTCAGCAGATAGTCGGGGTGGGGGGACCTGCTGTCTGCAGGGCACTGTCAGGGACGGTGGGCAGGCCAAACAGCCAGCCCCTTCTCTTCTGAGAGTCAGAGGGGGAATAAAGAATAAGGAAGTTCAGATGGTGACGAGTTCCAAGAAAAAAATAAAAGAGTGACATGATAAAGTGACCGTGGGAGAGGGGGCCGAGGTGGGGGACCAGTCAGCACCTCCCCGGGGTGGGCATGGTGGGTGGGTGGGGGGGTGAGATCTGAATGACAAGCACCAGAAAACTCTTAGGGGATCTTTTTTTTTGCGTGTGGCAGAATCAGAGAGAGTCAGAGAGAGGGACAGACAGACAGGAAGGGAGAAAGAAGAAAAATATCAATTCTTCATTGCGACACCTTAGTTGTTCATTGATTGCTTTCTCATATGTGCCTTGACCTCGGGTCTTCAGCAAACCGAGTAACCCCTTGCTTGAGCCAGTGACCTCGGGTCCAAGCTGGTGAGCTTTTACTCAAACCAGATGAGCCCGCACTCAAGCTGGCGACCTCGGGGTCTCAAATCAGGGTCTTCCACATTCCAGTCCAACTCTCTATCCACTGCGCCACCACCTGGTCAGGCTTTTAGGGGGTCTGAATCAGGCAAGTGACACAATCTGATTGACAACTGGAGGAGAGGTTCTGACTGAGTGGGGAGGGGGTCTAACGCAGATGATAGGGTCCAGTCGGAGGGCTGCTGTGGGGCTGACTGATCCTGAGCTTTGCCCTCTCAGGAAGCCTGCAGTCGTATGGGGTAACAGACACCCAAGTGATGTTTTCAATATTATATTGTGAAAGAAAGAAAAGTGGAGGCTGTGGGTGATGAGCACAGACATTCTGGGACCACAGCGGAGGTATTTTGTGTGTGTCTTCTTGGTTAGGGTGGCTGGGATATGGGGAAGGGATGCGGAAAACTTCCCCAGATTGATGTCGAGGTGAGTTTTGAAAGAGCACAACCTGAACCTCTGAGTGCCCAGTACTGTGTTAGGTAATGAGAGAAATCAGATACATAGAAAGTCAGGCTTTTACAGTCTAGTTTGCATACTTTCGACTTTGAAGACTTTTCTATTGGCCATGTTGGGATTTTGAGTTCCAGCTATTCTTTTTCCAGGGGCTCTGGTAGCAATCCCACTGAATCCAGAACCTCATGGCCTCCAAAGCCCTGATATGCAAGTTGGCTTGGCTTGCAGTGTACCAGCAGCCTGCCTGAAATGTCTTTCTGAAGGGCTGGGTGGTGTACACATAGTACCCAAGACATTGGTGTCCCTTATCACACACTGCTGTCCTTGCTCAGAGGACTCTGTCAGACTAATCATTCCCTCAAGGAGCGAAAGAGCATGACAGGCAGCTGAGACCCAGATGAACTACTCTGGATGAGAGGTGGAAATGCGAGGGTGTGTGAGTGGGAAAGCTCCCTGAAAAACTTGACATTTGGGTTGGACCTCAGTGAACAAAGAGGAGGCCCAGAGCTCATAAAGGGCCCAGCATCCCAGTGCCAGAACAGAGCAGACACTTGACAATGTGTGTGAGTGAAGGGAAGAGAAGATACACCAGACAAAAAGAACAATAGGACACCAGATGCAAATCCAAGAAGACTGACAGTTCAGGGAAACTGGAGAATGTTCTGGAATAGCTGGAGACTAAGGCTCATGGTGGTTGACAGGAGGTTGATGATGAAATGCTGAAGAGGAATGGTCCAATCTCTGTGGTCCTGTGGCTCTGACATTTCTCATGTCTGTTTCATGGTACCTGCTATTGTCAGGGGACAAGGCTGCATTTTCATGGAGGCACTAGAGATCACTCATCCAAACACTACACTTTAGAGAATGAACACTGAGGCTCAGAGAAAGGTCACCTGCTCAAAATCACAGAGCCAAGAAGCAATGAGCGGGGAGGCTGACTGAGCACGTTTGATTCCAGATTGAGGGCTCCTTTCATGGCCCTTGGGTGCCTCTAACAGATTTTGATCAAGTTTGGCCCTTAAAATTTATTTAAATGGAATTTAAAATTCAATTTATGGTGTAGTTGGTTATTTTGAAACAAAATCATGGCTAGTGAATGTTTTCAAAACAGCAAATACACTGAGTTTTGTTCTCGTTAGTTGGTTGTTTTTTTTTACCAGAGTCTAATACTATATTTCTCAGAAGTGGTCACAGATGTAGTGAATGCATTAAGCAGAAATCCTGGTTTGAAGAACAATAGCTATGTCTAGTTGAAAGACTTGAAAGAAAGACCATACCTAAGTGCCCTTGCTTACTTGTCTAACTCTGGTCAAATTTAACTATACAAGTTAGTCCTAAGAATAACCTCAGTCTTTGCCTTGGTTTGAAATAAATGTCACCTGTTGTGGTTGCAGCAGAGAGAGAATAGCCAACCACCTACAACTATTACCTCCTATATAAATCAGTATCTTACTGTTAATGCTAAGTCAGGTGAATGCTCACTCGATATCAGGTGCTGTCTGAAGTGCTTTTATGTGTGCTGTTAGGTTATCTGAGCCTTGACTCTGGAGGTGTTATTGTTATTCCCATTTATTGATGGGGAAATTGAGGCTTGAGATTTTAAGAAACTTGCTCAAGGTCTCACAATGAGTGACTGTTAGAACTAAGATCTGAAACCAAAATATTTAAGTTCAATCCTCATACTGTTGGCCACTACCCTTTTAGTCTCAAGAAAAACCTCCTTCTTATCCTTCTAGACCCCACTCAAATTCTCCTCCATTCCATCAAAGAATCTCAGAACATTAAAACTGGGTGACACCTGAGTGTCATCTAGTCTAAACTCCTCAAATGAATTCCTTCAGTCCTTTGAATTCTTCAAAAATTAAGAAAACAAAGGTCCACAGAGGTGAAATGATTTGTCCAAGGTCGCTCAGGGAGTGAGTCCCTCCCTGAAAGCCCCTACACTCTCACTGAGTGACAAAAGTCTTTCAGGCTTGGGGTACTCTAAGATCACTTCTGTGGGTCCAGATTCCCTCATCCTCTGCCCATCCTACTTTACCTGCCTCCTCAGCCCCTCTGCCCAGCCCAGCCCCAGCAGAGGGGTCACCCCAAACTCTTGCTGTACTTTCCACACTTCCCACATGCCTCAGCCTTGCCTCAGTCTGAGTCTACTTTGGTGTGGTCTTCGGTGAGACCCCTCTTGTGAGTGGTCCAGAAATTCTCCAAACCCAGGCCCAGGTCAGGACCAGTCACTTCCTGGCCTCAGTCCTGATTACCAGCTTCCCACCGTTATCTCCCAAGACTTTGCTCTGAATAAACGGAAACACAGACTCACTTGCCTCCAGTATAAAGCTCCCCTTCTCACCTTCCCTCATATCTGACAAACCTGGGCTCCAGCAAATTGCCTAATCTTTCTTAAATTTTCAAGTGTACATTTCTATGCTACATAATCTGTAGATTACATTGTGTGCCCACCACATGCAGTGAAATCATCTTATGTCACCACATATTTGTCCCCTTTTGCCCTTTACTACCCCTACCTCCTTCCTGGTAACCTCCACACTGTTGTCTATGTCTATGAGTTTCAGTTTTACATCTCACATATGAGTCATCACATGGGTCTTAGCTTTTTCTGATTTATTTTGTTTAGCATAATATTCTCAAGGTTCATCCATGTTGTCACAAATGAGTGTTTCATCTTTTCTTGTGGATGAGTAGTAGTATTCCATTGTATATATGTATCACATCTTCTTTATCCAATCCTATATAGAAGGACACTTTGGTTGTCTCCATGTCTTGGCCACTGTGTATAATGCCACAATGAACATAAGGGTGCATATACATATCTTCGCAAATAAGTGCTCTTTATTTTGGGGGGTCGATTCCTAGAAGAAGGATTGCTGGGTCATATGGTAATTCTATTCTTAATTTTTTGAGGTACTTTCATACTGTTTTTCCATAGCTTCTGTACCAGTTTACATTCCCATCAGCAGTGAATGAGGGTTTCTTTTTATCCACAGACTCTCCAACACTTGTTATCACTTGTCTGGTTGACAATAACTGTTCTAACAACTGTGAGGTGGCATCTCATTGTAGTTTTGATTTTCATTTCTCTAATATTAGTGAAGTTGAATATCTTTTCATATATCTGTTGGCCATTTGCATGTTTTCTTGAGAGAGGTGTTGCTTCAGGTCTTCCGCTCATTTTTATTTTTATTTTTATTTATTCATTTTAAAGAGGAGAGAGAGAGAGAAGGGGGAGGAGCAGGAAGCATGAACTCCCACATGTGCCTTGACTGGGCAAACCAAGTGTTTCGAACCAGCGACCTTAGCATTTCAGGCCAACGCTTTATCTACTGTGCCACCACAAGTCAGGCTGCCCATTTTTTAATTGGATTGTTTATTTGGGATTGAGTTGTATAAGTTCTTTATATATTTTGAATATTAGCCTCTTGTCGGACCTGTTGTTTGCAGATATCATCTCCCAGTTGGTTGGCTGCCTTTTTGTTTTGTTGTCGGTTTCTTTTGCTGAGCAGAAGCTTTTTAGTTTGATATAGTCCCATTCATTTATTGTTGCCTTTACTTCCTTGCATTTAGGGACAAATTCATAAAATGCTCTCTATCACCAAGGTCCATAATTTTAGTATCTATGTTTTATTCTATGCAACTTATTATTTCAAATCTTCTATTTAGGTCTTTGATTCATTTTGAATTAATTTTTGTACATTAGGACAAACTGTAATCTATTTTCATTCTTTTGCATGTGGCTTTCCAATTTTCCCAAGCACCATTTACTAAAGAGACTTTCTTCTCTTCATTGTGTGTTTTTGGCTCCTTTGTCAAAGATTATTTTCCCATATACATGTGGGTTTATTTCTGGGTTCTCAATTCTGTTCCCCTGATATGTGTGTCTGTTTTGATTATTGTAGCTCTGTAATATAATTTGAAATCAGGTAGTATGATACCTCCAGCCTTGTTCTTTTTTCTCAGGATTGCTTTGGCTATTCAGGGTCTTTTGTGGTTCCATACAAATCTCTGCTGAACTGGGTTTTTCTCAGCAGAGCTGAGTGTCTGTAGGCAAAGACTTTGCCTTTTATCTCTGTGTTCTTGGCATGTAGTACAATACCTTAAGAAAAAACCTTTAGAGGAATCCTCCAAAATGTATCCCACCTTCAAAATATATCAGAAGTCTGACCATCTCTTGCCACCACCATTATCACCACCTTAGTACAGACCCCTCATCTCTAAATTGGTCTTGGGCTATACTTCTAAAGCAGTCACCATGAGCTACATGTGACATTTGGCCACTTAAGGTGTGACCACAATTGTGAAGCATGCTGTAAGTGTAAAACACATATTAAATGTCACACAGAGAAAAAGAAAGAAATGCAAAATATCTCAATCATAATTTTGATATTAAGTGATTCTAGTTTTGATCTATTGGGGCTTATAAAATATATTATTAAAATTAGTTTCGCCTGACCTGTGTTGGTGCAGTGGATAAAGCGTCGACCTGGGAACACTGAGGTCACCAGTTCAAAACCCTGCACTGGTCTGGTCAAGGCACATATGGGAGTTGATGCTTCCAGCTCCTCCCCCCTTTCTCTCTTTCTCTCTCTCTCTCTCACTCTGTGTCTCCTCTCTAAAATAAATAAAATAAAAATTAAAAAAAAAAAAACAACTAAAAAAAAAAAGAATAGTTTTAAAATTAGTTTCCTCAAATTATGGCTAAAATGTCATTTACAATGACAAATGTAGCCTCATTATAGTTCTTTTGGCCAGTGCTACTCTGGGGGATCCCTCCTTTCCTGGTCTCCCAGCTCTCACTCTTGCCTGCCCCCTGCTATCTCTTCTCCACAAAGGCAGCCATAGTGACCCTTTAAAAACATAAGTGAAATCATCTTGATTCTTGTTTCCTGTGGGCACACACCTCCTGCCACCCCCATCTCAGCTCTTGCACGTTGCCATCTGTGCTATCCTCTAAGGCAGGGGTCCCCAAACTTTTTACACAGGGGGCCAGCTCACTGTCCCTCAGACCATTGAAGGGCCCCCATACACTGACCACCAATGAAAGAGGTGCCCCTTCTGGAAGTGCGGTGGGGGTCAGATAAATGGTTTCAGGTGGCCGCAATTTGGCCCGCGGGCCGTAGTTTGGGGACCTCTACTCTAAGGTGATCAAGCATGTGTTCAACTCATGCCCTTAGCTCCTCAGGTCCTAAGGTCTCTGTGCCAGGAATTCTTGGCCCTGGGATATCTGCAGGTTGTTCTCCTTCCTGTCTTTCAAATTTCTGCTCACATGCCTTCCTTGGTCATCCTCTCTATACCAAACCCCTCCTCCCCAACCTTACTTCCCTACTTCAGCTTTCTTCATTATTACCCACTGATGTATCATAAGATATGTTCTTATTTGTTTGCTTATTTATTTTCTATCCCCTCGCCAATAGGGTGAAAGCCCCAAGAGGACAGAAACTTTGAGTCTTTGGTCTCTGGCTATCATAGATTTTTGGTGAATATTTGTGGAGTGAATGAATGAATAAGTAGTGAACATTTAGTAAATAGGAGGTGAACAAATAAACAGAGAAGGTCTCAGGGTCCTAAACAAGGCCTGTCAGACTAGCAGGGGTGAGTTGTGGTCAAGTTTGGGACCCACCGGCATGGAAAGAAAAGTGCACAGACACTGTTAAGAACTTTCCAAGAATACATTTATTAACTCTCACTTCCCTCAGTTCTTCTTGCAGACATTGCTCGGGAAAAGCAACTCAGATCTTCTTACTCTTTGTGAATATTCTCATGGGCAGTCTCCAACACACTGGCCACCAGGGTTACGAATTCTTTAAACGTGACCTGTCCATCTCGATCAGCATCCAGATCTCGGAATATTTTGTCAATGGTGGCTTGATCTTTGGTATTCTAGGAGAAGGGAACAGCACAAAGTGAGCTCGAACTCTACCTCCCCTTTCTCATCCCTCAGAGCTCGGCTTAGGAAGGCCCAGAAACATCAGTTCATCAGCCAAAACTGTGGTGGAGAATCCAGTATGACAAAATAGAAGACGAAGAGAAGCAACTCCCATGAGCCTTCCTAGAATCACACAAGTCTTGACCTGTAAGGTACTTTAGCTCATTAATCTACCCCCTTTCCCACCCAGCTTTTCTATACTTTACCAATGTGAAAACAATTCGAGAGACAGGAAGAGAGCACAGCCTGAGGTGACAGAGTAAATTCACTGAGAGTGGAAGGTGGGACCCTTGTTCTAAAGCAGGAGGAGAACTTCTTTGGGTGCTCAAACTGGGGCTAAACTAACCCAAATGCTTGTCCCTCCATCACCCTTCAGTTGTTGCCATCGTCCTCAATGTAGGGGTGGGCAAGTTCACCATTACAGGGATATCACCTACCTTGATAGTATTGGTAAGTTCCTTTGTGATCAGCTGCTTCAGCTCACCCTTGGCGAGGGTGTCAAAATTCCCCACCCGGACTGAGTACTGGTGGAAGATGTTGATGATTCCCTCCAAGTGGTCTTCCAGCTTAGTCATTTTCCCAAACTCACGTTAACCTGCAGGAGACAAGGCCGGACTAGAACAGTTTCTCCCCCAGCCCCCTACATCCTCTCTCTTCTCTGTCTGCTCTGAAAGTTTAAACAAGGGATAACTTCCTCCTGCCTATGCTTTGTATTCTCCATGGTAAACTTTTCATTTGTGGATCGGATGGGGGAAGAAGGGCATATAATACCATCTAACGTTTTAAAGGATCAGCCTCAATTTACACAATGTTCCCATGTCTTCATATCTCCTGGGGAGTATCATTCAGAGGGTGTTGCTCACTCAAGCTCAGCGGGGTAGGGTTCTGTGGTCCCCCAGGCTGTTCCTTTTCCCTAAGTGATAGTACTTTGGCCACAGGTTTCTTACAGACAGTCGCCTGCCCATCCATCCCTAAGTCCTGAAACTGGGTCTACCTAACACAGCAAGAGCTGTTCTCCTAGGGTCCAAAATGCAGTCAGCCCTTCACTACGTAAGGTATATGTATCTAATCACCTGAAACTAATATAGTGCTGTATGTCAACTGTAATTGAAAAATTAAATTAATTAAAAAAAATTTTTAAATGCAGTCAGCCCAAAAAAGCTCCATCCAGCAAGCAGAAGACTGTGGCTTCCAAAAACCTGCAAAGTGGCCACTAGCAATCACCACCCTAAGGATTCCAGAGGGCCCAGCCAAGGAAAGGGCACTTACCCTCAAAGCACAGGAGCCTGGAACGCTAACAGGAAGCCGGCACAAGTGAGGAATACTGAGCCAGGGAGGTTTTTATAAGGCACTCTGGGCTTCACCCTTAATCTTGAATGAGGAAACCTCTGATTCACCCATCTTGAGGCAATTGTTGGTGTGCGCTCATGTTGCTCAACAGAAGCTTCAAACCTGCGGTTTTAACTGCAACAAGAGCAGCTCAGGTTGCACCCATTGCACTCTCTGCTCAGCCTGAAACAGAACCCCCAACCCGACCCCACCCAACATACTTAGGTGCCTCACACACTTCACAGCTCTAGGGCAGGACCCAGCCTTCAGGTCCAGCTCTGTCCCTTGTTTCCTAATAAAAGGCTAAGAGGCACAAGTTTCACTATCTGGATAGCTCCTACCTGAAAAGGAAGGACAGGGAGAGGCATTTGCTGAGTGTCTATTACCCCCAAAATAATCCTGAAACAGAAAAGGAACATTGGTTTAAAACTAAGGAAATCTGAATAAAGAACAGAATTCGGTTTATAATGTATCAGGAGCACTTCACTGATTGTAACAAATGTAACAGACAAAGGTAGGCTGTTTTTCCTGAGAGGGAAACTGTGTGGTTCATGGGAACTGCCTGTACTGTATTATCTCTTCAATGTTTTCCTAAATCTAAAACCCTTCTAAAAAATAAAGTTTATGTGTTTTTGAAAGTGAGCACATATTGAGCACTTACAACACTTAATTCTCCAGAGAGCCATGTGATGGCATGCTCACAGAATGCCTATTCTACAGATGAAGAAAATGAGTTTAGAAAGATTAAGTAACTTTTCTAAGTGCCAAACCCCAACTTGTCTGCTTTCAAAATATTTGCCATTTTTGATTTTTGTCATTTTTCCCTAAAATAAGAATAGTACTTTTGTTGTGAAATAAATAAATAATAATAATAATAATAATAATACATGCTCTTATCAGACCTTGATTTTTTTCCAGTTTTTTTCCCTAATGCAGTCAATTCTTTTTTTTTTTTTTATTCACAGGGACAGAGAGAGAGAGTCAGAGAAAGGGATAGATAGGGACAGACAGACAGGAACGGAGAGAGGTGAGAAGCATCAATCATCAGTTTTTCAGTTTTTCGTTGCAACACCTTCGTTGTTCATTGATTGCTTTCTCACATGTGCCTTGACCGCGGGCCTTCAGCAGACCGAGCAACCCCTTGCTGGAGCCAGCGACCTTGGGTCCAAGCTGGTGAGCTTTTTTTTTTTTTTTTTTGCTCAAGCCAGATGAGCCCGCACTCAAGCTGGCGACCTTGGGGTCTCGAACTTGGATCCTCCACATCCCAGTCTGATGTTCTATCCACTGCACCACCACCTGGTCAGGCTGCAGTCAATTCTTGATTAGCCTTTAAAAAATTCTTTCCTTGATGCACCCTCCCTCCCCCAACTCCACGTGGAAACTCCTATGCTAGAGGCAGGGGCAGAGAAGCATACATTTGTGGCTGCCCTCTTGGAATTTGGTGTCAGATGGGTTCAGACACCTTCCTAAATCATAACACACAGAGTTCACCTCACAGGACCCAAGTGGGGAAGACTGAACGCCAGTCATGCCCAGACCAGACACCCTGATTCCTCACTGTGATGGGGTTTTATGCAAGCCTGCTTTGCAGGCCACAGTGGGGACAGGGGGCAGCTCTCAAGCAAGCCCTTGACCTCTGCGAGCCTGTTTCTTTGTTTGTGTGGTCACCTCACTGGCCACATTTACTTCCCAGAGTTGTGATAAGGCTCAACTGGGAGAATACATGAGAAAGCACTTAAACACAATAAAATGCAATGTTAGATTTTACTTTTGCCCTTACTCACCCAGCATGGGTGTGGTGTTATTCCGACAGTTAGCATGTATGTGAGCCCATAACCAGCCTTCTGGGGTCCTGGGCACTGGGCACTGGGAAGATACCTTCCTCCTCTGTGTTCTGAGAGTGGTCACGTGGTGGAGGAGCCTACACGCCTGTCTTCCTTCTGAAAAAGCTCCCCTCGTCCCCCTGAGCAGCAGTCCAGCACCTGTGCTGCCCAGAAAGGCCTTCAGGGAGACAAGGAAGTCAACACGCAGCAGGCGCCTGACACAGCTCCTGACATGTCATATCATGTCACTTGCTTTACCTTCCTACCTCCTCCCATCTGGACCCCAATGAAAAGGTAGAATTGGCCCCAGGAGGAAAGGTCAAGCCTTGGCGATGCTCTCTCCTGCCCTGTGGTGAGTGTCCTGCTGCTGGCCTGGGTGCTTGCAAGGGGATTCCTGAGACTTGTGGCTTCTTGGCTGTCACCTGCTAGTCCTGCCTCTCCCACTAGACAGAAATTCCTCAAGTCTGGGATCATGAAGAAAAACTGGTTGTCAGGGCAGCCAAGGAGGATAAAAAGTATGGAGAAACTCCTCTGCTGACAGTTTGCTATAGATGCAATGGTGAATATATGCCATTATGCATTTGTCAGAACCCATAGATATGCAATACCAAGAGTGAATTGTTGGTTTGTCAATAGTACAAATGCACGACGCCAATGCAGATGTGGGAATTGGGAGAAAGAAGGCCAATGGGTATATGGAAACTCTGTGCTTCCTGCTCATTTTTTATGTAAACCTAAAACTTCTTCTAAAATATAGTCTATTACTTTATTTTTAAATTACTGCTATGTATAAAATCACCATGTACAAACAGTAATAGCACTACAGAACAAGAATAAACTTTTCAGGTAATTTTTTAGCCAAATTGATACAGATTCACTTTTTTTTTAACTGGCTTCTTTTTTTATATATATTTTTTAAAGATTTTATTTATTTATTTTAGAGAGGAGAGAGAGAAAGAAAGAGAAGGGGGGAGGAGAAGGAAGCATCAACTCCCATATATGCCTTGACCAGGGAAGCCAGGGCCTCAAACCAACAACCTCAGCATTCTAGGTCGCCACTTTATCCACCGTGCCACCACAGGTCAGGCTGATACAGATTCACTTTTACAACTAAAAATAAACATGTATTCTTAAGATAGATAATAACTAAAGTGAAGCAATTACAAGTCGATGCTTCTCATCTTTCACCTCCCTGTCTCTCTCCCTTCCTGTCTTTCTCTAAAAAAAAAAAAACAAAAAAGACCTTCAAGAGAAGTGAACTAAATGTGATCATGTAAATATTTGAAAAAGCATATCAAGATACAATAATTTTGAATTTTCATAATGTTAGAAACAATGGATTAAGCTGGTCAATCTGCGTATATGAGAGTTTCTTGTACTATACTTGCAACTTTTCTATAAGTTTGAAATTCTATCAGATTAAGTTACACCAAATTGATATTATATCAAAATTAAAAGTTACCCCAAAAATGTACTTATAGCAACAATGTGACTCCATTAGTCACACCCAAGTAGTAGGAAGGGGCACACCCAGAGCTTAAGGTGGGGCAGGGTGGCCAGTCGGGGCAGGATGGCAACCCACCTTAGTTAGCACCTTCTCTGAAGCTACCCTCTACAAGAAGAAAATGAGAAGAGAAAAAGAGGGTGACTTGCTTTAAAGGATGAAAGACTCTGGATCTAAAGGGGTCCCATTGATGGAGATGTGAAGAGAGCCTCAGACTGGCTCTAACATCGAGCAACAGTGAGGAGAAGGGGCTGTGGGTTCTCCACCTGGCACACACTGCCTGGGTCTTCATACCTGGTCATCGCTGGCTGGCCAGGCACTGGAGGAATCTACCGTGAACAGGAAAGACACTGTCCTGCCCTCACTGAGCTTAGTCTGTGGAGGAGACATAGTCCCAGCAGGCACCTGGTGAAGCAGGGAGAGGTGGGAGAGCTAGGGAAGCAGAGGTAGTGCTCCTTGTTTGAACAAAATACAGTGCCAGCTTTACCCTCAGCTCTGGCAAGCTGGGAACACCAACTTCATGAAGCTCTTTGTGTCTCTGGGAGGACTGAGGCCAATAGGAGGGACTTCTCTCCCTATGTTGCTCTGGGGTGCAAAGCCAGTCACTGGATGGATTTTCGAGAAGAATCCCAGGGTTTTCAGAAAGTGAGACACCAATCCCTCTGTGCCTTCCTTCACTCTCCCATCACAATCCCTGAACTTGGCGGTGAGAAAGAGCTACCAAGTTGGATGAGGATAAGCACCACCAAAGTGCCAAGGAAGAAAGAAGTTATCAAGGCCTCTGAAAGAAAAAAAATTAAGTCTAGCCTGGGGATGTGCATCCAGTACCACAGACTCCTTGACCTGCATTGTGAGCCCAGTTACCATGGCAACATAGACTATAAGAAGCAGAGTCCCAGGGCCCCAGGGCCCCAAGTCGAGGCCTGAACATGGACCTGGATCCCTTCTGCAGTGCAATCTCTGTAGCAGTGGGCTATTTGTCTCTAGAACTTTAGAGCAAAACTGCAGCTCCACACTTCAGTGGCCACACCATACAGCCATGAGATGCAGGTGCTCCAGAGGGACCACTGAGTGAGACTCCCAGCTCCCTGCTCCTTTGGCATGTAGAAGTAAAACACTTCCCAGTGATGCAGTAAGGAAGCCCTTGGGGTAGTTGGACAACACAGGGATGGGGAGGCCACAAGAGGAAAAACTGGGCAAATAAAACCATGAGCAATTGATTCGGAAAATAAGATTCATGTAATGGGATTTTATCCTGTCACAATTATATTTTGGAATCCCATCCAACTTGTTCAACATCATGGGTTACTTTGTTCCCCAGAGCTAATGTGAACAAATGTTGACTGATGTTGGACAGGCTGTAATCCTATTAGAAAACCAGGTAGGGCAGAGACTGTCCAAGTCACGGCTTCCTTTCTTTTGTCTCTTTTAGAAGAAAACAACTCTATTTCCTTAACAACTTTATTAACGTATAATTATCATACAAAAATGCACATATCTAATGTGTACAATTTGATGAGTTTAACATATGTATGCACCTATGATACCATCACCACAATAATAAATGTAGCCATCGCCTCCCAAAGTTTCCTTGAGTCCCTTTGCTTTTGTTTTGTGTGGTAAGGACACTTAACATGACATTTGTCCTCTTAACAAATGTTTAAGTGCACAATCCCATATAGTTAACTATACCATGTTGAGCAGCAGATCCCTAGAACATCTTCATCTTATAAAACTGGAACTTTATATTCATTGAACAGTGCTAGTCACCACTTCCTTGGAGAAAACCAGTCAAAAAGGACAAGACCATGTGAGGAACTTCTGAAGGATGCTTACTTTTTATTTGATTTTATTTTCCTCTCTTTACTCTTACATTCCGTATCTTTTTGAGACATGCCATGGCTGTATGTAGCACATAAGTTCATTATGAGATTAAATGAAACAACAAACATCTATGAATGTACAGAATGCTGGCAGTCCATGGACAAATACCAGATGCCTGACAAAATACTGCAGAGAGCAAAGAAAGAAAATAAAGAATGTTTTGTTTGCTGGAAAATGTAATTCTTTCAAAGCCCCTACAAGCTAGCCAAGTAGTTAGGTGTGCATCAGGAATAATTTTTCAGCATCTTTGCCTCACACCCTGAATTTCTGAAGACATGGAACCTCTTCCTGGAAAAGGGGGCACTGACCCCAGTGCCTGGGTATGAGGGTGCTGGGAATGAGGTCACCCTGTGGCTCTGAGCCAACCTACAAGGGGTTGGTGAGGCCATGAGGTGCTGGGAGATAGTGTGGTTGACGGAAGTTGACATTACAACCTCAGGAAAGCAGACATTCCAGGGGGACTGAAACTTGGCTGAAATTTTTAAGTGGTAGACATCAGAGAAAGGAGGGATGAAGGAGGTCATAGACCCCACAGGACCCTCATGAACTTAATGTAGGGAAAGCCTTGACAGCCGTGGTGAGAACAGAGGCCATGCAATGGGTGCTAGAGCTATGAAGAGTTATGTGGTCTCAGTGGGGTTACCTAGAAACTTGGGAAGATGGGAGATACTACTAGATCCTGTCTCCAGACAGCTACAGGAGGAAGAGCCAGAGCCCAGAGGTGCACAGGGCAAACTCGACCAGGCTGGGCCATGGCAAGACCACCCTTCATGGAAGGCTCGGTGCGGAGGGCTTTCAGCTTCACTGGAGTCTCTGAGGCTAATTCCAGAAGGGAGGAAAAGGCTCTCGTATAAAGCAAAAGGGAAAAAAGAGACACACACACACCTCACCTGAGAAAATGACTAAGGTCCTTGTGCTGGCCCAGGTACCAGGCTGGAACTTTGAGTTCCTTCTGAACATCAACCCACTGCAAACTTCTAAAGCTTTGAAGGTCTGTGAAGGGCAGTCTCTAACACAAGCTCTACAGACCTCGAAAAAATAAAAATGAACATCCTCTCACTTTACCTGCGAGGAAGACCACCACTTTCTGATGACCCGAGCTCATCCTGTGAACCTGCCTTTATTATTACACAGACTAAGGCTAATGTGCACAGGACAAAAGAGGGGTGCTCCCCAGCACCCGAGGATTCAGTTAGTTAATATGAGAGCCTCCTCCTGCTTCCACACTTGGAGAAGGTGACAAAACTCAGGTTGGAGGAGAGGTGGCCAGACACTTCACCATGGCTACCCAAAAGGCATTCAGTGGAGATCTCTGCTCCCCCAGCCAGTATCCCACTGCAGAGGACAAGGAGTGGAAGAGAGAGGTGGTCTCAGTAGAGAACTAAGGCCGCCCCTTCCCAACCTGCAAGAATCCCAGGCCTGGGGAAGCCCATGACCCAGCCAATGACTACAGTGTGGGTGAAGACTCAGTCTGGAGATCAGCTCACACTGTATCTGATACAAATGACCACACCACTGGCTTAAAGCTTCAAACAGGAGCTGATATTGTCAAGGTAACCGGGCCATCACAGATGTCACCAGAGTGAATGGGAGCTGACCCCAGGTGGTGCTCCAGCTGTAAATGAAACATGCTGGGCTTTGTGTATTAATGTGAGCAGTTACCACCCTCACTCAGGGCCCCCCCAGGACTCTTGGGGCCCTGGGAGAACCCCCTTCACCGTGAACAGCTTCCCAGTAAGGCACATCATTTCTTGCTCTCAGAGAATGGATTTTGGAAAGAGTTGACTATCCTCTTAAAATCATTACACTTCAAATGGGTGAATTGTGTGGTATGTGAACTATATATCTTAGTAAAACTGTGTAAAAAAAAAAAAGGACTGCCTAGACATCTAGACATTTGGGGGCAAGGAGAGTTTATGAGAGAGAACCCCAATAAATACAAATAGATGCTCGACCAAGCTGAGAATGACTTTCCTGGTGAGAGAACTGCCCCAAGTTTCTCAGAACAGTAAGTCAGAATGCTGTCATGGAACAGTTCTGTTTTGCTCTGTTGGGCAAAAGTATTGGGATGCCTGCCTGCTGACACCAGCACACAGTCAGTCAGCAGTGCTGTTGGCCAACTTGGGAGAAAGAAATCACCTGGTGATATGAGGTAAGAGAGATGTATTGGCCCCACCCAGATCCATAGGCAGGAAAAGCTTCTTGAAGTCAAATACCATGAGGAAAGTGGCTACCGCACGAGTGACAAAGAAGCCACAGGGACAGTAAGAGCTGCTGATGGAAATTCCCAAATCCAGCCTTCCTGCGTGCTTTCGGGAACAATAGCTGGTCATCAGGACCAGAATACAGAGGAGCAGGACCTGTTTCCCAGTACAGAGAACACTGGGCCTGGCTTCAGAGATGGACGCGGGCAGCTTGATGAAACACCATCTACGGGATTGTGTGAACTGGCCTCAACATCAGCTCCTAGAGCAAACAGAAGCAACCACAAAAGAGGCTGCTGTTCTCTGTCCCCCACTAAGGAGAGAAAAATTAATTCCCAGACCCCAGTGGCCTGAGTGAGCCCTTGGTCAAGAAGGGGATGTGGGAGCATGAGCATCTAAGGGGAACATTAAACACACACACAACTGAAACTGATTAACAAAATCACACTGATTGCATCTGAGGGTCCCTGGGAAGGCTCCCATCTGTCTCACAGATCAATTGATGCCCCTGGAACTAGAGCTAGCTACTTTTGAGACAGTGGGTGTAATTGTGTCAAAAGTTTGGTTTATGGAGATGGATGTGATGGTGACTATAAGCATCAGTGCTGGGATGGACTGGGCTTGAAGGAATCCTGTGGGATACCTCCCCAACCATGGACAGCACAGAGTGGCTGGCAGCAGGAAAAAGAAGGCAAATCAAGCATTTTTTTAATTTGTTGAAAAGTTAATTCTCTGTGAGACCCAGAATACATATCAGAAAAGGGAAGTGCTTGAGAAATGATTTTTGAGGTCTCTTCCTCAGAACATGAATTTCTAAATTTCTGAACCTTGCCCTAGAGGAGGGGGCTCGGAGTAGCTGATGTCTCCAAGGCCAAGAGTATGGCATCATCTCTGCTGCTCCAAGCCTGTGTGTTCCAGTTGTCAGCAATGGAAAAGGCCATTCTGCCCACAGAAAAAACTGAGAGATACCAGCAAGTAAGTGTGTCATTTCAGTAATACCATTAATAGCTTCATTGGAATAACTAAGTCCAATTTGGCTTGGGCACATTTCTAAAAAATCTGCAAGAGTAGCTGTTACTCACAAGGGAGAAATGAAGAGGCAATGAAATGCATAAATAGGAGTTCCCTGCAGGGTATTCATTTACATCACGTGGTCAGAACCTCCAAAGCTCCTATTACTTCTCATTTATTTGTTCTTGTCTTATAACGCTGGCTAGAACCTCCAAAACGAATATTAAATAGAAGCAGTAACAGAGGCAACCTTGTCTTTTTCCTGTCATTTAAGGGATATGTTGAATGTTTCTTCATTAAGTGTGATATTTATGTTTAGGTCTTCATAGATACACTTTATCGTGAAAGGTCTGAGACACTAATAGGAAAGAAATTCAGAGCATCCTATTTTGGTGAAATGTTTTGCCCTAGAAAGACAGGGGAATGTGCCACAGCAGAGGAAGGTGCTGAGCAAGCTGAACACTGGGTGCAGCCTGCTGGGCTAGACTGATGGAGAGCCTCGGGACAGCCCCCTGCTTTTGGGGACTAACCAGGACTATTCTGCAGGAAGAGGAGATGGCTCCTGTCCACTGAGCTCTGGGGCAGATTGTTTGAAAGAATTGCTATAGATCTAAGCCCTGGCCTTAGCAGCCAGTTCAGACTGTGATTTTGCTAATCAGAGAATTGCTTACATGGAAACTTCTACAGCTCTCAAGACTAGAACGAAGGCTTCCCAACCCAGAAGGGAGGGGAAAATATTACTGAAACAATACCCAAGAGGTTAGGGAAATCAAAATGCCAATCCTCTTGTTCTATTCTAGACAGGGTTACTCACACCAGGAAAAAAAGAACCCCAACAGTCCAGGCTCTGAGCCACACCTGGTGAGTCCTAGACAGAAAGAAGCATAAGGGAGAAGTTCATTCTGGCATCTGCTATGCCTTGTCTTATACCCCTGGATGGCAGAGACCACACAGGGAGTGGGGACCAAGAGGCCAGCAGAGGAAGGGAAGGCCCTCCATACACGCAGGATGAAAGCCAACTAGAAAAGAGGGCTTTCATGTCATGTCTTAACTCAAGTTTATTTTTATTGCCTGGAGAGAGTCGGGCATCTAACCCGCCTTCTGCCACTTGCCAGATTAGTAAAATTTGTCAAAGTTCTTAACCTCTCCAAATCTCCTCATATACAAAATGGAAATAGTAATGACCTCTTTCAAGGTTGTTATGAAAAATAAATGAGATAAATTGTCATGAAGTCTAGAACTGAGAAGAAAACTCATCAACAAATATAGTGGGGCTGTGTCAAAATTCTTATTTTAATTCACTAATGTGAGAATCAGCAAAGATTTTGGGAGTTGTTTTTGTTTGTTTTTAAGCTGAATTGAAGAATATTTGAGAATATATATAGACAGAAAAGAAATGCCTACGTAAGACTTAAGTTGTTATATATAAGACTCTTTTCACTTTAAATAGTGATTAAAAGCCCTAACAATCGGGGTTTACCATCTCTACCAGGCTGTACAGCATATTACTCCATCAAGCAGATAAACTGACTTTATCCACTGGGACTTGTTAATCAAATATACTGTGTCAACCTTTTATATTTCTTAAAAGTGTCAGAAGATGGAAGATTAACAAGTAGCAGGACTTGCTTCTATTCAGATCTCTTGTGAGATCAAAGATTTAGGCAATCACCATTTTGTCTTTTCCCAGGTTTGAAGTGATTTTTTCCTTTCACACTGATACCCAGCAGAAGCCCAGTAAGTGTTGGTAGCTTCCCCGCCCCACTTCAGCCCGTTTGCGTGTAGGCTGAATTCCACAGGTCAGGAGGCCAGAAGATAAGCTGGTATCTGGACCCCAACAGAATGTTCTGGCTCCCAGGCAGAGCATGTATGGGGAAGTCCTTTCCATTGGAATGAGCTCATCTATTCAGCTGCTAGACACCAAATGCCCTATTCCAGATCTTCTCCATGCCTATTAGGATTTTTGTCATCACCATGAAAAACCTGGTGGAAGCCAGGAACCTGGGGTGGAGACATGGGCGAAGAAGCAGGATTTCAGGCAAGTCATCCTTATAGATTCCGGAAACCTCAGTGACCAGATCTACCCCAGTCGGTGAGCCAAGGTCTCCTTTGTGGGCCCGAATGTTACAGGAGGTTCCCTGCTGAACTACTTATTTCTCAACTTCCCACTTCCTTGTTGTTTTTTTTTGTAGGTGGGGAAACAGGAAACCAAATCACCTTGCTGTGGGCTAAACGCCTGTCTGACTCTGCTCAGTGGTTCCTGTAATGGGCACGGCGCTTCCTGTAATGAGCATGGTCCTGTTTGTAAACGACAGTCTCCAAGCCTGCCTCCTCCCTGGACCTTCCAGTGAAGCCTCCTCACCACCTCTTTCTCTAGATGGCTAGTGCCAGTGGGCTCACCTCCACTGTCCAGCCATAAGCTCGGGTATCAACTGTTGGTCAATGCAGTTGTTCACACTCAGCACCTATCACTTAGAGTGAAACTCCAAAGGGCACTCTGGGCCACCTTCCCCACGGTCTCTGAGCAGGCTCAGAGTCAGCAGCTCGTTGACAAACATAACTGATATTGGCAAATCACCCCCAAAGAATCCATTAACAGCAGGTCCAACAGAGCATTTTCAAGGAGACTCAAATGCACCGAGAGATGCTGCCCACAGGCCCAATCAGACACACACCCACTCAGACACACACGGCACCACACCGTCACCACCACCAGTGTGAAAACAGAGGGGTTGCTTTCTCCTTGGTGAATTCTCCCAAGGATTTTTTTTTTTTTTTTTACATTCTCTAAAGGATAAGTGAGACCTGGGATGCAGCCAGGTGAACCCTGTAAATGTTTCTCATCTTTTTCTGATGAGACCACATTTGGGCCAGCAGCTCGCATTTAAGTGCCTCTCAGACCGACATGATCTCCTTTTCTGCAATGCAGATGGTACACCCATGCTCCTGATAGGTGGGTGCCTTTGCTTTGAGGGAGGAATAGAGCTATCCTTCATGAAAACTGAGAAGGAAGCAATTTTGTTCCTGAAACTTCCCACTCACCCAGCAGGAGCCCAGCTTTCTCTTGGATGACTAGACCTCTCATCCCATTTTAGGTACCAATCTTAATTATCTGGCTGCCAACCATTTTCATTAATATTTTAGCTGATAATAAAACTGGCTGGTAGCTAAAGCCATGGTTGGTGAATACAGTTTAAGCTGTTCATTTGCATTCTCATATGATTAAGGTCTACTACACATAAAAAAACCCAGTGATCTGGGGTGAGTAATCTTCAACATTGGAAGCTGGTTTATGACTGGCATTTTGGTGGGTTAGGGAGCAGATTGCTCATCCTGAAATCCTGGGGAATTGGCTACCTCCTCTTCTACTGGACAAGAAGGACTTCTGGCCTGACCAGGTGGTGGCGCAGCGGATAGAGCATTGGAATGGGACACAGAGGACCCAGGTTTGAAACCCTGAGGTTGCCAGCTTGAGCATGGACTCACCTGGTTTGAGCAAGACTCACCAGCTTGAGCCCAAGGTCACTGGCTTGAGCAAGGGGTCATTCGGTCTGCTGTAGTCCCCCACAGTCAAGGCATGTATGAGAAAGCAATCAATGAACAACTAAGGTGCTGTAAGAAAGAAGAAAGAATTGATGCGTCCTTATCTGTCCCTCTCTCTCTGTTGAAAAAGAAGAAGGAGGAGGAGGAAGAGAGGAAGAAGAAGAAGCACTTCTGGCTTCTCCATGAGTTTGGGTATCAACTGTTGATAGCTCAATATCAATGCAATTCTTCACAAGCAGTGTCCATCTTTTACAGTTAAATTTCAAAAGGCACTCTATGCCACGTTTGCCATAATCCTTCCAAGTGGGCCCAGAGTCGGCATACTTGTTGGCAAACAGAAGTGACAATGGTTAATCTCTCCCTCCTCCATCTCACTGCCACCACTCCCAGCAGAGTGGGTTTCTTTTCAACCCAGGCTCCTGGGGTCAGAAGCACACAATCATCCCAGAGGGGGTTGAAGGGTTCATGGAGTACTTATTTAGAGGCTCAGTGTCTCTTGTGCCAGTGAAAACCCAGAGGTGACCCCACTGGCACAGAGAGACCCCAAACCAGCCTTGGCCTCCTGGGCACAGTGCACCTCCAGCTTCACACAGCAGAAGAGGGAGGTAAGGATGTGGGCAGCAGGAGAGAAACTGATTTGCTCTTAGCAACATATCCCTGCAAGGTTCAGCCACCCACAAAACACCAAAAACGGAATTACTTCACCTTTTATTACGAAAATTTAGCAACAGGGCAAGTGTTCTTAACCTTTTAAGGGTCTTTGGAGCCTCCAGAGAATCTGATGAACACCACAGAGGAATGTATGTGCTCATGGCCACACTCAAAATGATGCATTCACTTCACTTCCATTTAGAGATGCACAATGAACCCAGTTAAAAACCCTAGCTTAGAGATTCCGGTGATAGCTCCCTACTCCCTTCTACATCACCAACACTGTCTCATCCCCCCAAGGTGGGCAACAGAAAATTTTTCAAGGCACAGTGTAGGCGATGACTCTTCACCAATATAAACAGCAGTTAACTGCAGAGCAAGGATTAAGTGAAGACAAGAGATCTTGGAATATATTGGCCATGAAGAGACAATGAGCAAAATTACTTGAATTCAAGTATGCAGGATTCTTGAAGGAATGCCTTCAAAAACCAAATGTCCTTTATGATTGATAAACTCTGAGACTTTGACTCTCCTTGTGTCATGAAAAGAAACAATAAATATGCAGGGTTGGGAATGAAATGAATGAGAAAAAAGGCTTGTATAACTTTTTAGTTTTAACTGCTAAGCTATGGCTTTTGGAACTCAATAAATATGCAGTGATGCTGTTTCTTGGTGCTAATTCCACGAAAGAATTTCAGCCCTCTGCCAGTTGTTTAAATCTGGTGTGTCTTTTGCCTAGCAAGCCCAAACCATAAAAAAAATTCGTAACAGCACAGCAAGAAACTCAGCTTGGGGGCTGGATTCTGAACTTCCCATTTACCAAGCATTTAGATATTTTGTTAATTGCCAGAGCATTCATCCCAATGGGCAGTATTTGAGTAACTTGTTCTTTGAGTTGAGTTTTTATTAATGTAGAGGCCTATCTGCCTATTCCTGTATTATTTAATTGAGTTGGGATCCAGGGGCTATTAGTATTACTGTGGAATTCTAAACATCCAGCTATAGTCACACCCACAAAAATCAGTCTCTCTCTCTCTCTCTCTCTCTCTCACACACACACACACATACACACACACACACACACACACACACACTTCTCAATTCCTTAAGAGTCTCACCTAAGACATTTAGCTGGAAATTAAAATTTAGTTTGGAGAACAGTAGTTTTCCTTACATCACCCTGTTTCCATACACCCATTTGGAAGGTCATAAGCTATAGTGTCATGGACTTTTTAAAATCCTTAAGCCCTAGAACCAGTGACTTGGGGCCAGGGCTAGATGAGACTCAGGAACAGTTTAGGGGTAAATAGAAAGAAAACCAGACAAGTAGTAAGCACTTAATGTTCATGAAACATCGGGAGTAGGGAACAACAGAGGTTTCTTTTTTATTTTTCCTGTGGGTCTTTCAACACTCTCTTCACCCCCCAAGAACCTCATTCTATAAGAGAAAAGCAAGAGACCAAGACAGGCCTGAGGTATCAATTACTTTATTATTCTTCAGGAGCAAGTCCAGGGGCCCAGCCCCAGGGCCCAACAGCCCTGCTACTCCTTGTGGATGTCTTCATGGGCTGCTACGCCCACCTTTATCACCAGGACCAGGAATTCCTCGAAGTTGATTGCACCATCTTTATTGATATCCAGTTCTTTAAACCAGGTGTCTGCATCCTTTTTCTGTCAATATTGAGAGAAAGAAGCAGAGTGTCAAAATACCAGTGAAAGCTGAAGAATGGCCATTTACCTGGGGCAGCATGGGGACCAGTGACCCCCGGGCATCATCAGAGCCAGGCAGAGAACCAAACCATACCCAGCCCTCCTCACCTTCATATACTGAGGGCACTCAGCCTCTAACAATTTCTTCAAGTCATCTCTATAGAGGGAGTGGTAGTTCCCTCTCTCCAAGGAGTACTTGTGGTAGATTTCAATGAAGTTGTTCAGGGCACTCTCCAGTTCCGTCAGCATGGTGTCCAAGGAGCTGCCCCACCTGGAAGCAAGAGTACATGGGTGGGGATGCTGCCTCTGCTTACAGCTGAATAAAGACTAAGGGGGCACTCAGAAAATTCATAACCCAAGTGATGGCTTTGTCCTGGCCTGCACCATCCAAAGAACTCCAGAGGATGGCTATAGCTATGATGAGAAGGAGTAGGACGATATGGATAGGAGTATGGGAGGGGGTTGGTGCACACACACAAATACACAAGTGCAGTGCATGCACACACCTACCCACAGTGCCTGCCGATCCTCTCCATGCCCTCACCTTCTGCTCAAGAAGGGTCCAACTTAGAAAATCAATGTGCCCTCACCCGAAAGGAGCCTAAAGTTCTGGCTCCTTCCTTGTCCCTGTCCCACTTTCCTCTCCCAGCTGGTCCAGATCTTGGTCCAAACCTCCTTGATCTTCCTCTCCCCTCTCTCAAGAAGGCTGCTGCACTCCCTAGCCCTCCCTAGGGAAGCCCAAAGTGTGGGACAGACCAGGGCAGCCACACTTACCAGGTTTTTCTGAAACCGAATGAAAGGGTTGACAGAGTTGACAGGATATGCAGGCTGAGTGGTGGCTCCCTTTTATAGGGGCTGGGCTTGGCCAGCTGCCCTGACCTTGGGCCATTCAGAGGCAGCTACTCCCTTCCAGGGTTGCTACAACCTCAGGTTTCCTAACCAGGTAAATGCGGCAATCAGAGAAGAATGAACATTTCGGGCGGGGGGAGAGAGAGGAAGGGGGTGAGTAGTGCCCAGCAGGAGAAACCAGGAAGAGGCCACGTGATGTGATAAGGTGCCAAGGAATTGCAAAAATTGTTAGCAATGTCATTTTAAAGAGAAAAAGTCAGGTTTCTTACCCCCTCCTTTCTTTAGAGAATGAGAATGCAGGAGCTTCCTGGCTTACAAGGACAACTGGGTAATCTAGTCATAGTTTAACTATAGTTCTCTGGAAGGACTGAGGCCACTACTTGCTAGACAGAAAAGAAGGTAAAACTTATCTGAAAACTTCCCATTCCCCTTCCTTAAGAGCCTTTAGGAGACAATGTTAACATATCTTAATTAAAAATTCCTACACTGATTCTAACTCTTCCTCCCCTTCTGGAGTCCTGAGAGTGACATATCCCTCTAGACAATGGGATCACGAGCCCACCTCCCTTCCTTGAAAAACCTGCATTCTGCAACATTTTATATGCTTTCTAATAATCATCCTTTTTGAAATCCTTTATATGTATAAGAACTTGTAAACTAAACAAGCAGGGACTAGCTTATTATAAGCTAGCCCCAACTTTTAGCAAAGGTAGTTTCACTTAGCTTCTCTCCTTATCCTAAGCTAAACATTTCATTGTGGTAACAGGGATAGGTGGTAGACACTAGAACAGTGGTTCTTAATCTTTTTTGAGGTACAGAACCCACCATTCACCAAACCCTTCTTTAGTGATAAATAAAATATGATTTTTTTTTTCAAATTCAAGACATAGGTATATGTTTTTTACTGGTGCACAAAATGAGCCGTGCATGAACATCACCTTGCTCAAAGAACAAAACCAACAAAGTGCATGAACTCACAACAAATTACGGTATTACTTTATTCTGGCCTCCGCGGCAGAGGCTTCTCCGAACCCCTGAGACCGACTCATCGAACCCCTAGGGTTCGATAGAACCCAAATTAAGAACCACCACACTAGAAGATTTGAGAATGTCTTTGCTGGGTATGTAAACCATAGAATGTCACAACTGTGTTATCTTGTGGTGTGGGAATGCTTTTTTCTTTTAATAGATCCTATAGATGTTGTAAGCTTGTTAGTAATTGACTATTGTACCATGCTCCCTTCTTACCCACCCCAACCAGTACTTAATTTTGTATAAAAAAAGGTTCAGAACGGTAAGAGGGCCTACGTGATTTGGGACCGTGCCCCATATAGCTAGCTAGCCGGTTAATGAATAAACTCCTCAAATTTCTTCGGTAACCTGTCTGGTGTCTCTATGTAATCTCTATGTAACCCATAGATTAAAGTACACTACTTTACAACAGTGAGGACTCTCTCTGGGCTGCTCACATTTCCAAGCTTGGTGACCACGATGCCCGATCTTGAGTCCCCACCGTTATTGTTGCTAATCTTATACATTGTGACCTGTCTGTGGGTCCCTGAAATGGAACCAAAGTTAATGCATCATTTTGAGTGTGCACATGAAGACATTCCTCCATGGCTTTCATCAGATTCTCAAGAGGGTCCAAAGACCCCTGTTAGTCAAATAAGTTTGTAAATATGATATATATGTTTGCTCACTTACAGTTTGCATTGGGTGTGGGGAAACAGGCTATAAACTGGCAAGGTCCTCATAGCCTAAGGCTTAGTTTTAAGACTAAGCCTTTCCCACCCTTTTAATACTAAGATCTTCTCAACATCCTTCAAATATTAAGATCTTCTCAAAACTGAGCTTTTCCCTTGACTGTTGCATGATGTGGAGTGGTACACTCTTATGAAAAATACCATTTATGCCTCAGATGAGTGGCTTTGTATCAGAGACTTCCTTATTTGTATATTGGCTTAAAGGCTTTAATTTTTACACTATAAAATGAGGCAGACCTGGGGCACTCTTGCTCAGTTCCTGCTATCAGCAGTTGCAGAGGAGAAGCAGCCAAGATGGCGGAAAGCTGAAGGAGAAGCCAGTTTATACAGAGTTTGTGCAGAGAGAAGGAGTTGGGGAACATAGGTGAATAAGTCTGGTGAGCTAGAAACCTTTGATTCTAGGAAACTCTGATGAGTCAGTGGCTTTGGGAACCCTGAATGAAAAGGGAAGTGTTTTCCCACTGTGTGTATTTCTCGTCCACCGGGTGCAAGCTAGGATTAAAGCTAATGGCTCACCAGTTCTTGGCTCCATTGTTTCATTACAATCTGTCCGAATCAAATGTGAACCTGCATGGGCCAGGCGGCTGTAATGGTGGCCACGGATACTGGCTTTACAACCCCTAAAAGGTTAAGAACACTTGTCCTGTTGCTGAATTTTAGTAATAAAAGGTGCAGTAATTTCAATTTTTGTTGTTTTCTGGGTAGATGGATGTTGGGCAGATAAAATATATTATGTTCACTTTGTTAAAGATGGCGCTGCCCACATGGAAGTTCGTTGATACTAATGTGTGTTCTAGAACAGGCTGTGGGCAGCCCGGGTCGTTATAGCCTAAGGCTTAGTTTAAGAGTAAGCTCTTCCCCACACCCTTGACTGATTGGATGATGTAGGGTGGTGCACTCTCCTGAGGAATCCCATTATACAGAGACTTCCTTGTTTGTATAATTGGATTAAAGGTTTTGAGTCTATGCTATAAAGTGGAGAGACCAGTAGCTTGATCTCTCTCTTGGTTCCTGAGGTATTAGAGAGGAGAGCAGATGAAGGCCACATGGAGGCCAGGAGAAGCAGTCAAGATGGCAGAGTGCTGAGGGAGAAACCAGTTTGTGCAGAGTTTGTGCTGGAGAAGCAGATGGGGAACAGAGGTGAATAAGTCTGGTGAGCTAGAAACCTTTGATTCTAGGAAACTCGGATAAGTCAGTAGCTTTGTGAGCACTGAATGTATAGGTTTGGAGCCCAGTGTGTGTTTTTGCTTGCCCACCAGGTGCAAGCTAGAATTAAAGCTGATGGCTCACCAGTTCTTGGCTCCGGTGTTTCATTGCCATCTGTCCGAATCCAATGCGAACCTGCACTGGCCAGGCTGCTGCGATGGCAGCCGCGACTACTGGCTTTACAATGGACTTTTCAGAAATGTGTTGCTAAGGTTCAATCAGTTTCTGTCCTGCTGCCTATACCTCTAGCTCTTTTCCTGCTATGTGAAGCTAGGGGTGCACTGTGCCTAAGACCAAGGCTGGTTTAGGGTCCTACTGTGTGGAGGAGGCACTGGGCTTCTGCACAAGCACCCCAGGGGCCCTTGAACCCCCTCTGGGATGACTGTGTGCCTATGACCCCAGGGACCTGTGCTGAAGAGGAACTCACTGTGTGTGGGTGGAAGGGGGAAAGGTACTTTGGAGAAGTCAGAAGTGCTTCTTATTCAAGAAGTGGTAGCTGACTCCCTAGGATTTCAGAATAAGCAAGCTACTCTCTACCCCAACAAAATGTCATTCAGATAAACTGGCTTCCAGCACTGAAGATTTGGCATGCCCTTTCTCTTGCTACAAAGCATTTCATATCCATATAATCTGCTTAGAGCCTCAGAACATGCTTGTCTGGAAGGTGGGGCACAGACCCACCCAGTACAGATGAGGAAGCTGAGGGCAGAAAGCTGAGGAGGTTCACCCAGTTTCCTGGTGCCAATGGATGTGTCAGCGGCCAGACCACAGCCTGGGGCTTCAGGCTCCAGAGCCTGATCAACAAGAACATGACTCTGCCGGGAAAAGCCCTCTCCTCTCTCCTTCCTTCTGGCATGCAACAAATGATCACCCTGTGCTTCACCAGGCCACAGACCATAATAGCCTCCTGGGGGAAGTCAATGGGATCAGCCTCTCCCTCCATTTTTCCATAGCACTTTGGGTTTCATTATGTCACTAACTATATTGCTGTGTAACTGGGCCAATTAATAATGCTCTTCGTGCCTTAGTCACCTCAATTATTAAGTAGAAATTAAAAATAGAGTCTACTTATTACTGTATTTTTCCATGTATATGATGCACCTTCTTTTCCCAAAATATTTGGGGTCTAAAAACTGGATGCGTCTTATACAGTGGTTGCAGATTTTTTATTTGCATTTCCCGCTTTTTTGCACTTGTTTTTGTGCTCATTATTGATGATAGTGATTCGTCATTAGACACAGATGAGGACAAGCTAACAGAGAGGAGTTTTGACAGTGATGAGAAGTTGTATGAATTTTATGATGAATAAAACTTGAGATCAATAACTTTACGTAATACACTTTTTTTCAAATTTCAGGCCCCAAAATGAAGGTGTGTCTTATACATGGGGTCATCTTATATACATGGTGAAATATAGTATATATCTGAGAGGAGTTAATATACAGAATATCTAAAGAACTCCTGCCACTTACCAACAGAAAAACAACCCAACTAAAAAATGGGCAAAGCCCAACCTGTGGTGGCGCAGTGGATAAAGCGTTGACCTGGGAACACTGAGGTTGCCAGTTCAAAACCATGCACTGGTCTGGTCAAGGCACATATGGGAGTTGATGCTTCCAGCTCCTCCCCCCTTTCTCTCTTTCTCTCTCTCACTCTGTGTCTCCTCTCTAAAATGAATAAAATAAAAAGAAATTAAAATTTAAAAATTAAAAATAATTTAGTGATTCTTCTACCTTTTTAAAAAAAATGGGCAAAGGACTTGAATAGACATTTTTCCAAAAAAGATACACAAATGGCCAATCAACACATGAAAAGATACTCCACATCACTCATCATCAGGGAAATGCAAATCAAAATCACAATGAGATAGCACCTCAAACCCAACAATCAACATAAACAGAAATAAACAAGTACTGAGGAGGATGTGAAGAAACTGGAACTCTTATACAGTGTTGGTTGAATGTAAAATGGATGCAGCCAATGTGGTGGTTCCTCAAAAAACTAAAAACAGAATTATCGTATAATTCAGCAATTCTACTTCTGGGTACATATCCAAAGTAATTGAAAGCAGGATTTCAAAAAGATATTTTTACACCCATGTTCACAGCAACATTGCTCACACTAGCCAAAGTGTAAGCAACTAAGCATCTACCCACAGATGGATGAGTAAATAAAATGTAGTATATATGTGTGTGTATATGAATACTATTCAGTCTTTAAAAAGGAAGTGAATTCTGACATATACTACAACATAGATGTACCCTGAAGACATTATGCTACTTGAAATAAGTCAATCACAAAAAAACAAATACTCTATGATTCCAATTATATGATGTAAGGCCAGTATCCGCGGCCACCATCACAGCTGCCTGGCCCATTCAGGTTCGCGTTTGATTCGAACAGACAGTAATGAAACAATGAAGCCAAGAACTGGTGGACCATTAGCTTTAATCCTAGCTTGCACCCAGAGGGCAAGAAAAACACACAGTGGGAAAACACTTCCCTTTCCATTCAGGGCTCCCAAAGCCACTGACTCATCTGAGTATTCTAGAATCAAAGGCCCTACCAGTCTTATTCACCTCTGTTCCCCATCTCCTTCTCTCTACACAAACTCTGCATAAACTGGCTTCTCCTTCAGCACTCCGCCATCTTGACTGCCTCTCCTCTGCAATGCCAATGGCAGGATCTGAGCGAGAGAGCCCCAGTCTGCCTAATCTTATAGTGTAGAAATTAAAACCTTTAAGCCACTATATAAATAAGAAAGTTTCTGATACAAAGCCAGTTATCTGAGGCATAAATGGAATTCCTCATAAGAGTGCACCACCCCACATCATGCAACAGTCAAGAGTGTGGGGTAAAGCTTAGATTTGAGAAGATCTTAGTATTAAAAGGGTGGGAAAGGCTTAGTCTTAAAACCAAGCCTTAGGTTATAAGGACCTTGTCAGCTTACAGCTTGTCTCCCCCACCCAGTGCAAACTATAAGCGAGCAAACATATATATCATATTTACAAACTTATTTGGCTAACGTAGAGAGATTCAGAGACAGAAGGCAGAATGGTGCTTGCCAGTGCTAGGTGAAGGAGGAGCTAGGGATTTGTTGGTTGAGTACAGAGCTTTAGTTGCAAGATGATAATAGTTCTGGAGATTGACCGTGAATGTACTTACAACTAACTGAACTATACATTTAGAAATGGTCAAGATAGTAAATTTTATGTTCTGTGTATTTTTTCACAATTCAAAATAAAATTTTTAAATTCTTCCACCTAAAAATAAATAGAATCCACATTAGGGTTGCTGTAAAGATTAATAATAGATGCAAAATATTTTATTGTGGACATTTCTTAATAAGTATAGCATTTTCATAAAAAGATCACACAAGCCTGACCAGGCGGTGGCGCAGTGGATAGAGCGTCGGACTGGGATGCGGAAGACCCAGGTTCGAGACTCCGAGCTCGCCAGCTTGAGCGCGGGCCCATCTGGCTTGAGCAAAAGCTCGCCAGCTTGGACCCAAGGTCACTGGTTCCAGCAAGGGGTTGCTCGGTCTGCTGAAGGCCCGCGGTCAAGGCACATGTGAGAAAGCAATGAACAACTGTGGTGTCGCAATGGCAACTAGAAACTAATGATTGATGCTTCTCACCTCTCTCCATTCCTGTCTGTCTGTCCCTGTCTATCCCTCTCTCTGACTCTCTCTCTGTCCCTGTAAAAAAAAAAAAAAAAAGATCACACAAAACCACATGAAGTGCTTAGAGCCACGCATAGCAAGCAGGCACCGCGTGCGGGTGACCACCATTACTGCTGCACAACTGTGCCTAACACCCCAGCCGGACTGTAAACCCTCAAGGACCCAGACTGGATCATCATCTACCTCTGCCTCTCCAGGACCAGCATAGTCCTGGCACACACACACAATCATAGCAACAGTGATCAACAATAAGAACAAATAGTAGCAAAATCACAGCTAATATTTATTGGGCTTTTACCTCATGCCACTTAGTGTTATAAGTGCTTTACTTACCTCGAACCACTTATTTCTCACAATAATTCTATGAAGCATATACTAATTCCCATTTTACAGATGAGGAAACGGAGGCCCACAGATAGACACAATATTCAGTGCATCAAATGATTTAGGTGACTTCGGACATGTTGTGACATCATCTACTTCCTGCCCTTACTTGGAATGCCTCTTTGTCAGGACAGTCCTCCTCCTCCTTCCTGATTCTGCCTAGGCATCTTCTACTGGCCAACCCGTCTACCCCTGAGCCTCCTTCCCCACCCCTATAACACCAAATGAATTCTTCTTTCCTCCATGCTACCCTACGCATCACAGCATTTGTCCTGCTACATTATGATTCTTCCGTTAATGCTCTGTCTTTTCTGAGACAGGAGCCTCTTAAGAGCAGAAACCACATCACAACCCCAGGGCCTGCTACATGCTAGGTGCTCAATTATACTTATGGGGGTATAAACAAATGTGAAATTGGACACTTGATCTATCTCTCATCTAACACAGAAATTCCCTTTATTGTCAGAATAAGGCATGATATATATCCACCAACAAAATGCAATTTAACTTCCTTGGCAGGAGAGATTAGTCAACCTTTGATAGGAAAATAAGACTCTTTCTGACATGTGACACATTTTCAACCAAGGACCGAGCACTTAGTGCATACCTATCATTCACTGTGTTCTTTCCTACGTGACCTGGCATAGTAGCACATTACCCCAAAAAGCACATCCTATGTTCAAAGTGTTTTTACACCCACTAACTCACTTGATAACCTGTAAAGTGAGCGTTACAGGTACAACAGTCCCTGTGTGACAGATGAAACTGAGGAATGAACAGTTACTCAAACTCCTTCCTATGGGCATGTTCTGTTCTATCCTGGGGCTTAGAGGCCAAAAAGCAGACATTAGAACAAGCAAGCTGGCTCTTCTGAGACTCCCTTTAAGAATTGCTCACCAGCCCAGGGTGGAACTCATGCTGACCTCTCTCACTGGGGTGATGAGGAGGCTGATGGAGTTCTCTTCCCAGTCCCTGACCTTTAGGAGTTGTCTTTTTTTGAAGCTGCCTCCTGACTCCTGAGAATGGTCCCTGTGAGACAGCTTTCTTCATCCTGACATTAAGGAAAATATATAATTTCCAGATCCAGTGAGGGTGACCCAAGGCAGCCATGAGGCCTGAGCTCCTCCAGGGTGGCATGCTCATCAGGGAGCGTGCTGACAGCGAGGCCACTGGCCATTCCCCTAGAGACGCTCCTCCACACAGGCAGCCTCGGGAGCCACAGGGAGGGCGGGAGCCAGGCTGAGCTGCCCCGGTAGCAAAGGATGTTGAGGATTGGGTAAACATGTCAGGGGAAAGGCAGAACCTGTAGTCAGACTGTGGGACATAGGGCAACCTGGGGGAGCAGGACCTGGCCGCATTTACAGAAAAGAGCTTAGCCCTGTGTGTGACCGCATAGACCTGAGCAGGTCCAGCCTAGGCTGGCGAATATGGACAGTGCAGACAGGGCCATGAAGAAATCCCCCCAGAAAGTGGCAGGAATGAGACCAGGAGGACTGGGCTGAGCCGCCCCAGTAGGACTCAAAGGCCTGTGAAACCCAACTCAGTTCAGGTGAGACAGGCAGGTAGCATCCTCCCCTGGGTCCGGGGAAGCATGGCCTGGGTCTATGCACATGAAGCAGAGGCCCACGGGGATTCCATCAAATTCCTGTGTTCCTTCCTCCAGTACAGTGGGCCACTCACTGTGCGCTGACACTGGGCCCAATGGGGGGACATGGAGGTGACAAGACATGCTCCCTGGCTAAGTGGAGGACATAGACAGCAGCCTCACCACAGTGCAGCAGGACATGCACCTCCACTGGGGAGTTCAGGCCCCATGCAGGGCAGGAAGGACCAGAGGGAAGGGGGTGGGGCACAGCTGAGCCCCAAAAGGCAAGTGTAACTATAAGGGTGCCACCTGAGCAGCTGGGAACAATCCGTCTTCAGAGCTTGACTGCTGAGAGGAAAACCCCTCCATAGCATGCGAGGTGCTATTGTCCTTTTGTGGCACAGACCCAGCTGGGGGAGAGAGCCAAACCCAGTTCTTTAACTGACAGCCCCCACGACAATAGTTGGCACAGGGGAGTAATGAACATGGTCGCCCATACTTTTTAAAAACCATTTATTTCCCACATCAGTAAGTTCAGGACACAGATTCTCATATCATCCTCAGAAAATACACCCACCAAGATGGGCCTTCGCAGGGCCTGAGGCAGGGAAGGCCCTCCCAGAGAGATTCTGCCTCAGATTCCTGGGCTCCCAGGGAGAAAGGTAGAAAAACAGACAACAGAGAGATGGGGCAGGGGCAGGCCTCATCTGGGAGGGGCCAGGGACCTAGGGAGGACTTGGATCAGTGAGTCACAAGTAGTCCTGAGTCGGAGTCACACCGACATCTAAGATTATTTTTTTATTAGTAAAACCAGACACAACCTTCCTTCTACCAAGAAGACTTCTCTGATTGATAGTTACCCAATTTCACCCATTGCTTTTCCCCATAATACGCTGGATCATTGGCTGTGCCCTTGTCCGGGTCTCTGATCAGCATGTGCAAAACCCATTTCACACTCTGCCCTCCCAGAGTGGCCCTGAGGCCACCCCAGGTCAATTACCAGCATCATCCTACCACCTCATCCTGGCTCCTTCCCAGTCCGCTCCACCTTTGTACGCTGACCTTTGGGGCTCTGCTCCAGAGACAGGAGACCTTCAAAACCAGAGTCCAGGCTGAGTGTGCCTCAGCCCTCCTGTCTTGTCCCGTCCTGTACCTGTAGTGAATGAGTGATCAAAGCATCATGTGTTGGAGGGCCAGCCCCGAAGAGAAAAGACTCTTCTTTCAGACTGAAGGCTGAGAGCAGGGGCTCTCTCCCCATCAGACAGGGACTCTGGCTCTCACCCAAAATAGATCATCCCCTACTTGGCAGATCCAAACCTCCCTTCCTGGACCCATCATTGACATCCTTACTATGAACAGAGTGACACCAGAAATAACTGTGTAGTTGCTTTAATCTCTTCCCTCCCAGTGTCCTTCCCACAGACATTCCCATGTAGTGCACTCACATCAGGCACACTCAGATGCACATGGCAGACCTCCACTCACCTCCCACAGCTGGGTCACCTGACTCCTTGGGCAGGCCCCTTGAGGAGGCTGCCTATGCTCCCTCTAGTGGACGCTGTGCTGGGTGCAGTGTTGGACGCACAGCTGCAGCTGGCACTGCAAGTGGTACTCCCTCAGCAGCCTACCCAGCACGTGCAGGAAGTTGTGAAAGCAGATCTGGTTGTCCTTGACCTTGTCCGCTGCCTGGAACAGCTCAGTGATGTAGTACAGCTCCTTCCGGCCCTGAGGAGTGGGCAGGGGGTCCACCACCTCCCAGACACTGGTCCCTGAGGAGAAGGCCAAGCTCATCACCTCCCGCTGGTGAAGAAACAGGCCCTCCCTGCCAGGGGCTCCTCGCTTACTCCTCGCAGGAAACAGCTCCTCGCTTACTCAGAGTACAGGACACCGTGTGCTGCAGAATCAGGCAGAAGAGGCAGAGGGGTGCTGGGCACCTGACCTGAGCTGTGTGGGGCAGACAGATGGTCCAGACTGGGCACTGCTCACAGGCTAACTCTCTGCAATGGCTGAGCAGGGCTGAGTGCTGGGCCCTCTGCTGGTGGCTCTTTGAGTCTGTCTTCCCTGCTGAACTATGAGCTCCCCTGCAGTGACAGTCCAGCCTGGGGGCTTCACAGGGGTAGTTGTCCAAGGCAGAGCCCACCTGTCCCTCATGTCTGCATGTCTAGCACCATTGCAGGGCCAGCACTCAGTGCTGTTAGATTTCTGCATGGTGTGACATCAGTCATGGCAACTGGCCTCTATATACCGGAAGGTGCAGCATGAGTACAATGTCATGGGCCCTGGGACTGTCCAGGATGTCCCAGAGCAGGTGGCCCTGAGGACTAAGGGCTGGGGATGGCACAGGAGAGGAAAGGGGCTTTTGAGGTGGAAGGGACAGCAGGAAGTCAGGGGTCAGACGCAGCTTGGAGACAGGGTAGGCAAAGAGACGGCAAGAGCCCCAGGGCAGGACAGTGAAGCAGGTTTCAGCAGGACTGCCTGGTGGCAGGGAACCCACTGTGCAGCCCTGAGACAGCCTCAGGGAGGAAGCCCTTGTATCTGTAAGCAGCTGTGGGCCTGGAGAATGGCCCTCACCCTGAGGACAGGTAGACACCCTCTGGTTCCCACTACCACCCACCAAAAGCCACTTCATATAATGTCTCCACACAGCTGACTGACCTGAGGACACGGATGCTTCCTGCCTTGGGCAGGCTCTCCCATGCTTCCCTCAGCAGCCCACCTGGCTCAGGCAGCTATCTGTCAGCTCTGTGCCCAGGTGTCCATCACTGAATCCCTGTACCCAGCGGAGTGGAAGGCACATCCCTGTGATATAGGCAAATGGCCCTGGAAAAGGCCTCTCTAGGAACAGGGGACGGATCACAGTAACCCAAGTCCCCATTCTGTGACCCTATCAACTGCCCTCTAATAAACCCAAGACAAGACTCTCCTCTGATGTTTGCAAAAGTAGACAAAGAGAGACTCATAACGACCCTAAGCGTGCTTCTACTGCAGCAGTGGCTGCCCTGAGTCAGGTCATGGACATGAAGTCCTCTGGAGTTGACTTCAGAGACCCCCGTGGCATGGCACAACTAACTTAGTGGCAGGAACAGGGTACCCTGGGCACCCAGGAAAGAACAGTCGTCTGGAGAGTTGAGGAGGACTTCATTAAGAGGTGACATTTTATGTGGGACATGAAGAAAAGATTTTGTTGCAAGAAGCATGAAGGAGAAGCGCTCTAGACAAGGGAACAGCATGGCCAATGGCTTGATGTTATGAAAGAGGAATGAGAGTGGCCTGCTAGGAGAATGGTGTCCACAGGGTTCACAAGGAGAAGTTAGAAGAAGCAGGTTCGAGAGGATCATGGAGACAAATGTGAAGGGCCCTGTGTGCCAAGTTAGAGCTTCAACTTTGTCCTGTGCACAGGATTTTAAAATGTGCTGGGTGTTGGGTGGGAAGTAAGAGACAAGTGGTAGAGACAGCTTTACGGGAAGGAAAAAAAACTCGAGTGTAATGTGGCAATGACTCTATTGTAAAAGAGGCCTCCATGCAGGGACCACGTGGGCCTCTGGGTGGCAGGTACGCTGCCTCACCCCATCTTAAGCTTCTATTGACCAGTCCCTTCTACCTCCTGTCATGCACCTCCACTGGGAGAGGCCACACAGGCTGGTGAGTAAATCTCCCACATGGTGGCGCCAGAGGACAGGAAATTGAACCAGTTGTTAAGTTTCTCAAACTCGAAGGTTTGAGAGAAATATACTGCTCACAAAAATTAGGGGATATTTCAAAATAAATATGAAGCGGTAAAATTTCCCCTAATCTTTTTGAGCAGTATAGGTAAATAGTTAAGACAAACCTTTTTGGGTTTTCTGGGTGAGCCTTTATCTACCCAACATACTGAGTTCCTCAGCAAATACTATCTTCATCAATGCACTATAATCAAAACATTCAAATTTCTAAAAAACTAAAATAACCTGCCAATGCCAAGCTAGAGTCACAGAGAAATTATGAATACCTTACATTCAGGCATCATTCCCCTGAGAATTCATCCCAAATTAGTAATTTCACAATAAATTTGCTAAAAAAATAATATGAAAATGTTCACCACAGCAATATCTGCAGCCAAATTACAAAAACAAATAAGGTGAAACCACCCGATTCAAGAATTTTATGTGCCAATATGAACTTGTGTGATAGATAAAAACTTGTAACAGTAATATTCCATTTTTAACAAACACCTTGTAGGAAAAAGGGGGTCATATTGCACCTGCCTTTACTTTGCCTTATGTTCAATCAGGTTAAACTCCCATTCAGCAACCTCCAGCGCGCGCGCGCGCACACACACACATACACACACACACACTATCCCAATACTCAGGGATGATCTCGTTCCACAGCTAGTTGTAACTACTGTTTTCATTAATACTATTTTGTACACATCTACTCAAACACTAAGACAATGCAAGTGTGATTTATTTTTATTATTTATTTGTGTGTGTGTGTGTGTATGTGTGTGGCAGAGACAGGGAGAGTCAGAGAGAGAAACAGATAGGGACAGACAGACAGGAAGGGAGAGAGATAAGAAACATCAAGTCTTCGTTGCGGTTCCTTAGTTGTTCATTGATTGATTTCTCATATGTGCCTTGACTGGGTGGCTACAGCAGACCGAGTGGCCTCTTGCTTGAGCCAGTAACCTTGGGCTCAAGCTGGTGAGCCTGGCTCGAACCAGATGAGCCCACGCTCAAGCTGGCGAACTCAGGGTCTCGAACCTGGGTCCTCCACATCCCAGTCCAGCACTCTATCCACTGCACCACCGCCTGGTCAGGCGCAGGACTGAAATTTAATGAAGGCACAGTGATCACTTCTTCGCCTTTATCAAATTTTGCTTTATTATTCCATTACAGACAGCCATTTAAATTACTTTAGGTTCATACCACTCACCATGAACTCTTTCCTAATACTGACATTGCTTTTAAATGTGCCATCAGTGCTACACGCTGTGGGGAAGAAAAACAAATGAATGGATGCCACCACCACCACCCCTGCCTGAGCCATAGCCATCCACTGCCAACCCTGGCCCCTTTCCCCCAGCTCACGAAAGCTGCCACCACCTCCCATAACCACATGAAAACGTGCTGGAACTAGAGAGTGGTTCTGATACCACATGAAAAAGTGCGAATGTCCTGAACGCCCCTAGAATGCACATTTTGAAGGATCATGGGGTCTAATTCTATTTCACTGAATTGAATTTTATTTTAAGTAACATGTGATTACATTTTATTAAAAATACACTTTCTTTTAACTAAATGCTATAAACACTACAGTACAACTTTAGTGTACATAAGATAAGCACAAAAGCCTACAAGTACAACTAAATGGGGGAGCTCTCTCTGCCCTGGCAGTCGACACAGCCGTGACTCAAGCTCAGAACCTGAGACTGAAGGGCGCATGGGAGCCCCAGGGAGTTGCTCAGGGACTGCGGGTGGGTCCCCTGCCTCTTCCAGTTCAGTGAGAGCTGTGCCCAGAAACTACTCTGGCTCTGGAGAGGACACTTGAGCTGATGTCAACTCTTCAGGTGATTCTTCAACTTCCTCTGGAGCTGATTCTGCAGGTGCAAAATAGAACATATCATCACCATGAATGCCTTCTAAGGACAGAAAATCTCTCCTACTCATGGTGAAGTTCAAGAACCCAGCCCAGGAAAGTCTTCTCAGACGGCCGGTTGACTGACTGGAGAGTGAGCCGAGCTGAATCCTTGTTCCTGGCCAAACTCCAGTCTCTGGAAGCTCTTCTCTGGGTGGCCAGGCCCTTCCCATCCTGTAGCCTCCCCTCCCCTCCCCAACCCTCCCCACGGCCACATAAGCCACCTGAGTTCTCCTCACCCTTGGTCTCAGTCTTGGTCTGGGCCACATCTGATTCAATGTGTTGAAGTTGGGAGAGGAGACACTGGGCCTGGCGCCCCAGGTCATCAGAGCCAGGGAAATTCAGCATGAGGTAAGCCAACACTGTCAGCAGGGACAAAAATCCTGAGGATCAACAAAATCATCCGGATGCAGGTGGATCCAGAGGCCTAGGAAGGAAGAGATGGCTCTGGGGAGAGAAGTGGGGCAGGAGAGTCTGCGGTCTGGCCTCGACTTCCACGCTGCCCTCCCAGAGAATCCCCGTGGGAGCCCGGGACATGTGCCTCCTGCTCCGGCACGCAGAAGCCAGTCCTACGCCTTGTCCACCTTCAGTCTGACAGTCCCGGCAGAGATACGGCTGCTCACCGAAGAAGGGCTGGCAGAAGTCTTTGTGACAGAGCTCTTAAACAACGGTGGACCACCGGACCCCTTCTTCAGGGAAGCCTGGCTGCTCTGTCACTGTCCATGCCCCTTCCCCACTGGAATGGCAACTCCATGAGGGCAGGAGGGGCGGTGTCTGCTCTGTTCATTGCGCTCAGAGGCACACAGTAGGTCATCCATGAATATCTGATCGATGAGCAAACAAACAGGCCCTGTCTCCAGCACTGGCCTCTCGGGGCCTGTGGAACAGCTCCCACTCTGACTCCTGCCCCTGCGTGCTACTAGCTCACTAGCTGCGCTGTGAGGTTCCTCTCCTCCCACTGGCACTCCACTCACGAGGGCGGGAGCACCAACCAACACCTGCTCTTGAGGTTTTACTAGATTAGTGAGCAGGATGCTCCCACACCCCCTAACCCAGGTCCCAGGATGGGGAGGTGAAGGCAAGGCTGGGATGAGGAAGGGATGAGTGTGGATGTTCTTGGGGGCTCTGTCCACTCACTGCAGTGCTCTCCCCACCACACTAACCCACATCCACAGCTCTCACTGTCTCCTTCCCTTTTCACCAGGAGAAGCCCCGGACCTCTGCCCTCCTCCAGAAATCCGGTGAAGGGTGGGATGCAGGTTCCTGCCAGTACCACCAGTTCACAGTCCCCATATTCCCCTCAGGGATCTGACCCAAAGCCCACTCACTTTTGCACATGGTTCTCAGGTCAACCGAACCTTCTGTCATATGCGAAGATGCAGCCATACCTGGAGGAGGCCAGGAGGACGTCACATAGACTGTCCCACGGACACCACCTGCCTATGTATCCGGTGTGACTGTCTCCCTCCCGACTAGAGGGAAGTTCTGCATAGCAGGCTTGGTGTCTGCTCTGTGCACTGGATTGTGGTCAGCGCCTACCGATGCGCCTGCACCCATCCTGGCTGGGATTCCAGTGTCTTTGCTGAATGAATGAGCCCCAACCAGCCCATCACAGGTCATCTGAGTGAGCCTGGAGCAAACTGCTCAGCCCTGGCATTCCAGCTCTGGCTTCACACAGGACACACCTAAGAGAATCTCTAATCTCCTTTTATTTTATTTTTAAATTTTAAATATTGACTAGAGAGAGAGAAAGATCGAACAAAGGAGGGAGATGGAGAGAGAAAGAGAAACATCGGTTTGTTGTTTCTACCTATTGAATCACTCATTCATTGATTCTAGGATGTGCTCTGACCTGGGATTGACCCTGCAACCTTGGCATGTTGAGACAACACTCTAACCCATTGAGCCACCCAGCCATAGCCACCTATTTCTTTTCAAAAAGAGAAAACAGCATAGCCCAAGGCTCAAAGAAAAGTGAAGAACAAGGGAGTGGCTTCATCCCACTCACAAGAGAAATGACCTATCAGCACAACCACAGTCCCTCCCGCAGACCTCTCCAGCACCAGGCACCAGACCGCGCCTTACAAGAAAGACTCCACTGAGTTTCCACAGTAATCCCAACAGGCTGATTCTGGAATCACCCCGCTGTTCAGAGAAGCACATAAATTCACAGAGATCACTGACCTTATGAAGACACGGCTAGCAGGTGGCCAAAATGACCACTGTGCTGTAGAGGAGCAGGGAGCTCACCTGGCGAATACTTGCTCCAACAGCTGTTCGGTGGTAGTAAATGTTCTATATACACTGAGAAAGGAGGGGACGTAGATGGGGTCCTTGCCCAGGAAGGCTGGCACCAGGTACTCGACCCGCTTGTCCAGCTGCTGTGCCTGGGTGTTTCACATCGTGCTGATCTTATTTGTGTTTCTGGTTGATGCTTTTTCTCCCTGGGGTGGGATAGAGGAGGGACATGCAGTCAAAAGCAGTGCCCTGTGCATCAGGCGGCTTGGCACCTTCAGCTCAGGTGAATCCCCAAAGCCACAGTGACTAGTGGCAAAAGGTGGAACATGAGCGCCCACAGGAGAAAAACGGTTTTTGGCATGAAAATTAGACTTGGAGGTGGGGAATGATGAGACACCTTAGTATCTTAGATCATCTTTTGTTAGCTGAGGATGGACAGCAACTCCCTGCATGAACAAATCTGTCTGATTTCTGACAATACATCCCATTCTGAGATGAGAACACAGAGGGTCTCCCGGGGTTGAGAGGCATCAGGATATTAGGACATGTGAGAAATCCAGACAATAGCGCTGGTTTGGGAAAAGAAGGAGATCAAGGTCAGGTCTCACAGCAGTGAAGGGACACCCCAGATATTACTCCAGGGCAGAAGATGGCCAAGCAACAGACACGGTAGCGTGAGCCCTGTGTCCTTCAGCAAGGTGTACAAGGACTGTCAGGTCCACATGGACATTCAGGGGTGGGCATTGAGAAAGGAAAATCAATAGAACAAAATGAAAGGATACTTTTGAGGTTGAGGCAAAATGACACTAGTCTCCGTTCGATATTTCTAAAAATACGCAGAAAGTGGCTTTGCGTATGGAGAGTGAGGGAGTGGACAATGAGAGTGGGTTGGGAGATTGTCCCAGTAGAGCCCAAGCTCTACGTCAATCAGGCATCCCTGATTCGACTTACCCATGCAGTGGGACCCTCCTGCTTATTAGCAGGGCTGGTAGCCTCTTCGAGACTGCTCTTGAGGCAGCTATGAGGATGCTACTGTTAAGTGCCACTGGAGGAAAGACACGGACAACACACAAATTAGTTGCAATAATCACACAGGCAATTTATTACTCACAAATCCTTTTGGCGTGCCTGGGTAAGGGGGCCCCGTCATTGTGCTCCTCTCAGCTGTCTTTGGTCAGAGCTCAGAACAGCGTGGAGATAGTCTGCATCAACATGGGAGTCTGGGCGACTACTGCAGCAGGGGACCCCTCAGCTTAAGTACCTTTTCGGGCCAACGCCTTCTAACAGGTGTCAATCTACGGGATTATCACCTCAAACCACCTTTTTGGGAGTTCCTCATAGGAAACCCCCTCTATGTCAATCTACTGAAATTTTTACATTAAACCACTTTTTAAGATGTTCTTATTTTCATTAATTTACAAAGTTAATGTAAATAACACCAAGCCACTTCTTATCTATGTATAACTTCACACACATACAAACTGGGCTCTGCTTGAAAGTCAGAGTCTGTTTATCATATTATAGAGTTATGGCACTAAGCCACTATATTAATTCCTATCCAAATGGCATAACTTTATTTAATAATTATATTTAATATCCTTTTAATTACTTTTATATATCTTCCATATTTTTATATTTCTATAACCTTATATTACTACAACTGAGATCCAGATCTCCATTAGGCAGAACTCTAGAAGGAGCTGAGGGGAGTAGCAGCTGGCTTTTGGGACCCGATACCCTCTTGACTTGATATGATTTCCTGGTCATTGGGTCCCCTGAAAACCAGCACTCACTGTGATCCCGCGCTGCACACTGGCGGATGTGTGGGGCACCTGTCCCCCTGCTGTAGGACCTACTCTGTGGCGCTCTGTAAAGAAGACAGGGCCCCGCCACCAGGGTGAAAACCTCAGAGCCCTGTCTGTGGCTCCTCTGACCCTTGTGACTCTCTCACTACATTTTGTAGGGCCCTCCATCAAGGACAGCAAGCACGTGGCAACCTGAGGGCCTAGGATTCTCACTGGGACAAGTAAACAAACAAACAAACTCAAATGCCCCTCTGCACCAGCCAGCCCTGTCAGGGGGTGTGACCGTGACAGGGTCACCAGGTTACAGGCTCCCAGCAACTGGTTTCTGCACAGCTAGTCCTCTCTTCACGTCTCTATTCTCCCCACATGCAGAGGAGGTTGCTGGGGGCTGCCCAGGGGTGGCTCGCAGAGGCGGCCTGGCCTGCCTGGGCCTTATCAAGGCTGCCTTCTGGTACCTGAGGGGATCTCCTGAAGAACTACCATAGACGGCGCAGACAAAGGTTGAACCAAAGTCTGAAGAGTTTAGAAAATTCTCAGTGTGGGGTATGCAGAAGCAAGAGACCCCAGAAGTGGAAAAACAGAAGAACATCTTAAGTCTCAACTGTCACTAGCCAAGGGAGCTGGCTGTGGTGCTGTTGCCAGAATGTGGGTACCGGGTTACGGGGTTCCAAGTTCTAAAAGGAAGTGACTTAACTTCCTGGCATCCCATTCCCTGAGTCCCCTTCTCAGGGGTTGCTGCCTGTTCACACCCCTTCCCTGTAGAATGCCATCTCTGAACCCAGTGACACTAGCACACTTTTCTACAGCCCCAAAGAAGGCCTGGGGCATCCAGGGTCCCAGATTTGAGAAGACAGACCTGAGTTCAGATTCAACCCTTTCTTTTTTCCTCTTCTTGATCCTGGACACGGCACTGTGGCTGAGGGCCTGTCTCGCTCCTGCCTGCACTGTGGGAATATCCCGGCACGGACCTCTCGGAGATGATCAGGCACACGTGGATGACACCTGTAAAGACTGGAGTGCTGTCATGTGGAAGTAGTGCCTCCAAACTCTTTTTCCTTCCTTCTGTCACATACTTTGTCTAATCCTCTTAGTATCCCTCCTGTATTTATTACAACTAGAATGTGTGTGTGTGTGTGTGTGTGTGTGTGTGTGTGTGTGTGTGTGTGCGTGTGTGTACACATGTGCCAGGGCTTATATACTGGATCCCAGAAGGAAACAATCCCACATAGCAAGAGCTTCCTTTACATTAGAATATCTAATTTTCAAAACAACCCAATGGGATGACAGGTCAGAGCCTTTGGCTGTAAGGACAGAACACTCCTGATTTGCCTGTCATGTACCCTGGCCTGTTGCTGCCTCTCTGTGGGCCTCAATTTTCTCATTATCCAAGAACGTGAGATTCAAAGCTGCATAAGTGTAACCTCAGCATAAAGGAAGTTGGGGTTTTTTCCACCCTGGGTGGGGTACCATGAACCAGTGTGACTCGTAATTGTGCAATTCTTGATTGGGAACGATGCAGAATTAGGAAATAAACACAGAGAGAAAAGGAATAAGATCGGGAGGCCTCCTGTAAGCTGATGAACTGTAAGAGCAAAAGCACCTCAAAAATGCTTTATTTTATAGGTGGAGAGCAGAAGAGAGCAAAGCTATTTGTAAAACAAAGAGGTCTCAGATGCAAAGTCACATTTTTTCAGTAAATCAAGAAGTCTCCCAAGAGTGTTATGGACCAAACATCACATCTCAACCAGCAACTTCACAAAACAAAGGAGGAGAAGAAGAGCATGCAAATTGCCTCTAGCAACTTAATCAAGCATGTGGGGTGAGGGGATGGGCAGTATGGACCGTGTCAGCTCACTGTCAGTCCCCCACACCTCTGTCCCCCACAAATCTAAACTGCAAGGACTCTGTCAGCTTGCAACTTGTTTTCTTACATTGGAGTGTGGACACAGTTGCTGTTTAGTGGTTTCCAGCCTGGGCTCCCCTCAGACAAGGACTGGCCAAGTGCCTTCGAAGCTGACAAATAAATGCTCTGGCTCTTCCTTATGCCATCCCCATGTCTGTACATGGTCACACTACACAGCATAGCCCAAAGTCCCTGAGAATGTCTGGGCACAGCCAGGACCCCAACTTCCAGGACGCAGAGCTGGGTTCATCCCTGGCTCTGCAGATGACCATCCTCTGGGTCTGGCCAAAACACGGATGGCTGAGACCCTTCCACTTCTCCTCTTGGTGGCTCCCTGTCACCCACACCTCCTGGTGGACACAGCTCTGTGCGATGTGGTTGTGTGCCTTCCCCTTAAATGTGGACTGCATTAGTGACTCCATAGAAGATGGTCAAGTGACCCAAGGCCACTACCAAGATTTGTTAGTAAAAAGTCAGTCAGTGCCTAACACGTTCTTGCTCAGACTCGTCATATCTCTGTCTCTGCATTTCGGTGTCTCTCCCACGATTCGCGCTCTAGAGACTCAGCCTCCGTGTTCAAAGTTACTCTCTGGAGAAACCCACATGGCCTAGCACCAAGGGACTGACACAGACAGACAGAGAGGAAGTCCAAGCTTCCTTCAGTCCAAGCTGAATCCACCAAAACCCCTGACTGAGTGCTGATCCTAAGTGAATGGGTCCTGCCTTAGTTGAGGCCACGGCCCCAACCCCTGAGAGTCCCTGGTGGAAGGGCTTGGCTGAGCCATGCAGGATTCCTTGTCCAAGAAACTGTTTGGTAGTGTGTACTGGTTATATCATTAAGTGTGGTATAATGTGGTCACACATCAATAGATCACTAGTACAGTCACCCCACAACAATCCTCTGCACAGACCTCCAGTCACACCGATCTGCTCTCTAGCCTCCTCCCTATTCGTACACCTTCTAGCTCCAAGTGTCTGCACAGTTCAGTCTTGTGTGCAAAGATATATACATGGGTAGTAAGGAGTGGAGGGAGGAGTCATCCACGTAAACACACAACTCACCCTATGAATTTACTGCGTGTGGGACAGAGAGGTTTTGGAGACAGTTGCATAATTTCTCCTTAAAGAATGTTGGCCTGATTGAGGGGTTAGAGACTGTGAGTAGGAGGTAGGGAGGGACACAGCCTGATGACAGGAGCCTCAGGAGGCGTGCCATGAAAGCAGTGCAGATGCATTTAGAGGTGGTCCTGCATACCGAGGTGAGTGCTGACTGACCTGGAGGCACCGTCAGAGACCCCTACCCGTGGGGAGAGGCAGTGCTCTGCTCAGGCAGGTGCTGTGTCTTGCATCTTTCTAAATGCTCGGTCCCTACCACCTTGCCTGGCCTCAAAGAGCCTAAGGGTAATGACATGCCCCTTTCCGTGGCAAATAAAGTGAACTGTCATGTATGACGGCCGGTGTGAGTTCTCCACTCACCCCTTAGTGTCCTGTCCTCCCTTCAACCCTGTCTTCTCACTTGGTGCCTAGATGTTGTCTGGACTCCAGGACCAGCTTGAGCTCCTTATACCTGGAACACCACATGGGTCTCCCCACATACCCAACCCATCCATTTAGCAAATCATTGTGAGGATCAGCTCAGCCCACAGGATGGCCCTCTCTTACCTCAGCAGGGACACACACACAGATGCACAAGGACTGAACACAATCCTCTGGCAGTACTGAGCATCCTGTTCACTCTGACAAGTGCCCATGAGCCCCAGTGCCCTCCACAGAATGCTTATATCAAGGGTGCCATTTCTCCTATGCCCTCAGGGTCATGCTGAAACTCAGGCAGGCACGATGAGTATGGGGTCCTGTTGTGAGACCTCAACTCCTGTTCACTGCACATCCCTGATCCCCAGAGCTGACTTGTGCTTGAGAAGGAAATCATGGCTGGGCCCAGGGGAGTACTTTGTACTGCCCACTGCTGGGACCTGGCATGTTGGCTGTACTAGGGACAAGGAGTAGATTTGGACAAAAGGCCCTTTAGAGAGGTGGTCAATTAAGCCGAAGAGTAGGAAGAAAGAATGCTCCTGGCATATCATGGCTAAATCCCCCTATAGGAAGTTCATAATTATATTCACCAAGAAGTACCAGTTTTGATAGCATAAGAAGGTAAAGAAAAGCAGGAAATAGGCCCATTTTGGACAAAGAAAATGCTTTATTTTATTGGGGCAGCATTAAAGGTCCTGTGCTGAACTGGCCTGACTGTCTTCCCCGGAACAGGGTTCCTCTCCGTGGCTCTGATTGTGGTAGTCTGTTGCTATGACCCCCAGCAAGGAGAGAAACACAGAAAAGTCAATCTTCTTATCCTTATTCTCATCTTTTTCCTCAAAGACATGGGACAGGTAATCCTTACCCTTTTTGTACTGTGGTAATGACACAAAACAAGACACTATCAGTCCCAAAAGCGCTGTGGGAGGAGTAGGAGGTAGAGGAGAAAGCCGAGCAGGAGGAGAAGCCCCTGAGGCTGCACAGATGTAGCCTGTGTGCGTCAGTGGATGGTACATGGCAGGGGGTGGCGGGCAGGGATCTGGCCTTATTCTGCAGTTCACTAAGGGATATTCCATGGCCCAAGGGTCAGTGTGCAAGAGAGACCCGGTATTGGTGAATGGGCTCTGTCCAGGGCCGCACTGATCAATAAGCTGGTGGAGTGGGGGTCTCCAAACTCAGACCCACTCCCTCAGCCCACTTACAGGACACGATTTACCCAGTTCTACCCAGAAACGCAAAATAGGCCCTAGCGCTGGTCCTCGTCCCTGCTACTCCTCCTCTCCGTCGTCTCTGTGGCCTCCAGATCCTCCATGCTCAGTTCCCTCTTCTTGTACACATAGTCTCCGTGTCACCGTCTAACTTCTCTTTATTTAATCAGTTCAGTACATTATAAATGTCAGATCAAATCAGTCTGGGAATGAGCTTAGTCATTGTAAAGAAAGCTGTTAAATTTTGTCAGTGATGGACTTTCTATGACTTCCTCTTGGCTCTCAGAGAATGTAAAGGAGGCTTCTAAAGGCCACTCTGAGCATATGTCACTAGTGGAACCACCACCCAACGCTGTCTGTCAACATGGCCAATGCCAGAGTTAAGCCCATTTCACAGAGGTCACCAGTCTTTCCCTCACCTGGGGAGAAGGGCCAAATACTTCAGATGATCAGCTCCTGATCTCTGTAAAGGCAGGTCTCACCAGGCAAGGTAGGTGGCTCTCCCAGACTGGGCTTAATAAAACTTTCCAGACTTTGGCAGAGACAACACTCTCCTCCAAGATTGGGATACACAGTAGGTCTTCTTCACCCCAGAGCATGATAGTCAGGTGAGTCCAAAGAGAAAAGAGCACAAGGAAGAGGGGACAGGTTGTGTCCTCAGCTCCCACCAAGGATGTTTCCACAAGAGTTGTCACAGAGGAGCCAAAAGAGCAATGAGGAGCATCCTGCCCAGTCATCTTGTTGTAGACGAAAACCTAAGGCCCTCAGTGGGATGAAGTCACACAGCCGGTTGGAGGCAAAGCTGAGATGGACCCAGCTCCTGCATCCTCTGTCATCATTGCCTTCTCTGCTGCCACAGACAGCAGAACAGATTGGGCCTAAGCAACCCCTGGACAAAAGTCAGGTGCACGTTTACCAGAGTTGACGAGGAGTCACTGGGGAGAAGAACGAGAGTGCTGTGCATCTGAGTAAAGGCTGGTGCCTTTATAAGACTAAGTCTGGCTCCTTTCAGGATTGGGAACCCTGGGGCCATGTTTGCTGTGTGTGTAACATGGACCATTGCCTAACTCAGGTGGGTGGGCCACTCCTAGAAGATGTGTGTTAGTATTTCCTGGTAAAATCCCAAGCAACTCTCATGACACACTGTAGACAGCCACTGCATCGAATGCGTCCAGCCTACATGCAGCTGAGAGCAGGGGAAGGGCCCTCCTCGGCCTTGAGTGACCTGGCAAGGCAAGGTCACTCACTGAAACAACTTGACGGTTGTTCATGGCATTGATGCCAAAAGCAGGGCGGCAAGCACGCAGTGCTACTGCAGGCTCGGGATGTCCTGATATGCTTGTAGGACAGAACATCAAGTAGTTTTAGATTTGAGGTTATTGCCTCCACCCCCTAGAACAATACCCTTTTGTTTAAGCATATAAAATAAATGGGTTTTCCAGGCTCAGTGTCATTGTGTCTCTTTCAGAGCACAGTGTCCCACCTGGCCCAAATTTGATCTATGTCTCTGTGTTTTCCTTCATCCTCCGTTGCCCCCACTCAGGTCTTCACTTCCCCATGCTGGTGGCGGCAACACGCCACCTAGAGCCTTCCTCTGTCTCTAACTTAATATTGGACTGGGAATCAGGGGTATCCATGGGAGGTGTCATAATAGGACACGTGATTTGGTAGAGAACGCTGGGTTTCTGTCCTTGCCAGAGAGCTCACTTGGTTGTAGCATGGGCTCGCTGTGCCAACATTGTGTGTTTGATTTTCTGTCGGGATGCAGGAAAGAATCAACCAGTGAATGTAAGGATGGTTGAAGCAGCAGATGGATGTTTCTTTCTCTTTCTCTCTTCCTCTTCATCTCTCTCTAAAAATCAGTTTTAAAATAATTGGGTTTCTGGACACAGGACAGATGGGACTCTGAAAGGCAGCATGGTCTGTGTGTACTCATCACCTGGTCCTTCCACAGCTTATTATGACATCTAACAAAAAAATCTCTCCAGTGGTCAATGAGCTCTTAATTGTGACTGACATCACCATACTCACTGTACCGATGACATTCCTTCTAAAACTTTATAACCTTAGTAGATGGCACTTTTACCCTCATGTTGAAGAGAAAAAATAGAGTGGTTAAGAGACTAAGAAAATTCCCTACATGTTTGAGGCCAGTGGACACCAAGGTCAGTGTATGATCGTGAAAAGCCTGATTCAAAACCTCGTTCCTAACCTCATTAATAGATGTCATCATTAAGGATCCATTCAGGACCTGTCCTCTAAAAATTCAAAGTCCAAAGGAGAAAGGCAAGGACACCTCACTGCCACCTTCACTTTGGGTCCTCGTTAGAGTCCTGGGAAAAGACAAATAAATGTCTCCACCGATAGAGATTAAGGAAACACCAAGACAATAGTGGGCTCAGTTTTTCACTTGTTGTGAGGGGAAACAAAAGAACCATGAGTCCTGGCCTTTGCCAGTTGGCCCAGCTGTATAGCATCAACCCAGCGTATGAAAGTCCCATATTTGATTCCTATCCAAGGCCCACAGGAGAGGGAATCATCTGCTTCTCCACACCTCCTTCTAATTCTCTCTCACTCTCTATCTCTCTCTCTCTCTCTCTTTCAAACAGCAGACATAGCTCAGTTGACTCAACCACATAGGCCGTGATGGCAAACCTATGACATGCGTGTCAGCACTGACACGCGTAGCTATTTTTGATGACACGTGGCTGCATGTAGCCACATACCAGAGAAATATGAGGCCGCGGGCCGAGGAGGACGTTTCATCCTCGGCTCCTGAACGGCCAGGTGCAGTAGCCGAGGATAAAACATTTGCTGTAGTGTACACTCTGTGCTGGAGGTCTGTAGGCCAAAACAACAGAACTCCCGCACAGAGCGTCTAGTTGTGGGACTTCCGGTTAGGCTGTTTTTCTCAAAGTGACACACCACCCGAGTTATGCTCAGTTTTTTGACAAATTTTGACACACTAAGCTCAAAAGATTGCCCATCACTGACGTAGGCTCTTAGCACTGAGGATGGCTCTGTGGAGTGTCTGTTTTAAGCGCTAAAAATAGCTCAGATGAGAGCATGGCCCCAGACGGGGGTTGCAAGGTGGATTCCCATTAGAAAGCATAAAAGAATCTGTCTATATCCCCTGCTAGCACTAAAAACATAAAAAATAAAATAAATAAATATAAAAAAGAACCATGAATCTTGAAAATAGATCCACACCGCAAAATTCTCCCTGGAGCACCAGGGGATGCCAGGGCCAATCAGAGGTCTCAGTATAATTTCAGTGGTATTGACCTCCAACAAATGAGCAAGCAGAGATTTGGCAGTGTTGCCTCCCCACCCATGGCCCTTACATCTCCAATGATGTTCCTCCTTCCTCTATGCCAGTGGTTCTTAACCTGGGTTCTATCGAACCCTAGGGGTTCGATGAGTCAGTCTCAGGGGTTTGGAGAAGCCTCTGCCGCGGAGGCCAGAATAAAGTAATACCATAATTTGTTGTGAGTTCATGCACTTTGTTGGTTTTGTTCTTTGAGCAAGGTGATGTTCATGCACAGCTCATTTTGTGCACCAGTAAAAAAACATATATCTATGTCTTGAATTTGGGGGAAAAAATATCATATTTTATTTATCACTAAAGAAGGGTTTGGTGAATGTGCATATGAAACTGGTGGGTTCGGTACCTCAAAAAAGGTTAAGAACCACTGCTCTATGCAAAAGAGTCAGCTTAGGAGTCAGTGGCCATGCCCTGGGGTCTGCTGTGTACCAACCTGCTGTGGAGAGGCTGGTCCAGGTACGGGAAACAGGACCTTTGAGGTCAGGATGAGGCCTGGGGACCTTGGGGCACCACTGCTGACTCACTGAGGAGTTCTATTCCTGTTCTCTGCTCCCTGTAGAATGTCTCTATGGAGTGAAGAGGGAGTGGTCAGGCATCGGGCACCCTGGGACCAGGCCACTGCTGAGCCTCCATCAGGTCCTCCAACGCTCTGGGCCTCCATTCTGCAGCCCGGTTTTCTGATTCCCAGTTATGTCCGCATTTCACCAGCACCAGACCTCTCTGGTTCACTCATTTTATTAATTCTCACCCACACTACAAACCTCCTGGGAAGGATACACGGAAACCGGGAGTGGCGTTGCCTTCGGGCAGGAAAACTGAGACTTCATTCCCACTTAAACTCTGGTGAAGCCTTTGAATTTTGAACATGTCAAAATACTTAAAAGTAGTTTTTAATTATTACATTTAAGTTTTTCATTGTTCAGTCTCTGCCTATTTCAGAGCCTGACCTATTTATATTCCTCAGCTTCTGGAATCTAGACATCACTGATCCATTATAAGGCCCTCTCTTACTTGATTTCTCACTTATTTTTCTTTCCTTTTCTTTTTAAATTAATTTTAATGGGGTGACATTGATAAATCAGGGTACATATGTTCAGAGAAAACATCTCCAGGTTATTTTGACATTTGATTATGTTGCATACCCATCACACAAAGTCAAACTGTCTTCCGTCATCTTCTATCTGGTTCTCTTTGTGCCCCTTTCCTCCCCCCTCTCCCTCACTTTCCACCTCCCGTAACCACCACACTCTTGTCCATGTCCCTGAGTCTCATTTTTATGTCCCACCTATGTATGGAATCATATAGTTCTTAGTTTTTTCTGATTTACTTATTTCACTCAGTATAATGTTATCAAGGTCCATCCATTTTGTTGTAAATGATCCGATGTCATCATTTCTTATGGCTGAGTAGTATTCCATGGTATATATGTACCACATCTTCTTTATCCAGTCATCTATTAAAGGGCTTTTTGGTTGTTTCCATGTCTTGTCCACTGTGAACAATGCTGCAATGAACATGGGGCTGCATGTGTCTTTACGTATCAGTGTTTTTGAGTTTGGGGGGTATATACCCAGTAGAGGGACTGCTGGATCATCTGGTAGTTCTGTTCTTAATTTTTTGAGGAACCACCATAATGGTTGTACTAATTTACATTCGCACCAACAGTGGATGAGCGTTCCTTTTTCTCCACAGCCTCTCCAACACTTGTTATTACCTGTCTTATTGATAATAGATCATCTAACAGATGAATGTGATATTTCATTGTAGTTCTGATTTGCATTTCTCTAATAGCTAATGAAAATGAGCATCTTTTCATATATCTGTTGGCCATTTGTATTTCTTCCTGAGATAAGTGTCTGTTCATGTCCTCTTCCCATTTTTTATTGTATTGAAAATTTTTATAGATCCATATAAACCTGATGATTTTTTGTTCCATTTCTTTAAAAAATGACATTGAAATTTTGATGAAAATTGCATTAAATTTGTATATCACTTTTGGTAATAAAGTCATTTTGACTATATTTATTCTTCCTATCCAAGAACAAGAGACAGTTTTTCATTTCATTGTATCTTTTTCGATTTCCCTTAAAGAATGTTTTGTAGTTTTCATTTTATAGGTCCTTTGCATTCTTTGTTATGTTTATTCCTAGGTATTTTGTTGTTGTTGTAACTATGAAGGGGATTATTATTTTAGCTCATGTTTTGATGTTTCATTATTGGCATATAGAAAGGCAATGGACTTTTGTATATTAATTTTGTATCCTGTGACCTTACTGTATTGGTTTATTGTTTCTAGTAGTCTTTTTGTGGAGTCTTTGGGGTTTTCGATGTATAAGATCATATCATCTGCAAAAAAGTGAAACCTTTACTTCTCCTTTCCCAAAATGAATACCTTTTATTTCTTTCTCTTGTTTGATTGCTCTGACTAGAACTTTCAGCACTGCGTTGAATAAGAGTGGAGAGAGTGGACAACCTTGTCTTAATTCCTGATTTTAGGGGAAAAGTCCTCAGTTTTATGCCATTCAATATGATGTTAGCTGATGGTTTATCATAAATGGCCTTTATTATGATGAGATATTTTCCTTCTATACCCATTTTGTTAAGTGTTTTAAACATAAAATGAGGTTGTATTTTATTGAATGCCTTTTCTGCATCTATTGATAGGATCATATGGTTTTGTTCTTGGTTTTGTTGATATGGTTTATTACGTTAACCGTTTTATGTATGTTGAACCATCCTTGTGATTCTGGGATGAATTCCACTTGATCATGAGGAATTATTTTTTTAATGTGTTGTTGTATTTGATTTGCTAGTATTTTGTTTAGTATTTTAGCATCTGTATTTATTAGAAATATTGGTCTGTAATTTTCTTTTTTGTGTTATCCTTGCCAGGTTTCAGTATGAGAGTTATGTTGGCCTCATAAAATGTGTTTAGAAGTATTGCTTCTTCTTCAATTGTTTGAAAGACTTTGAGTAGAATAGAAACCAAGTCTTCTTTGAATATTTGATAGAATTCACTAGTATAGACGTCTAGCCCTAGGCTTTTATTTCTGAAGAAGTTTTGGATAGTTGTTTCTATTTCCTCCCTGCTTATGGGTCTGTTTAGGCTATCTGCTTCTTCATGACTCAGTCTAGGAAGATTGTATTGTTCTAGGAATTTATCCATTTCTTCTAGATTGTTAAATTTGGTGGCATATAGTTTTTCATAGTATTCTACAATGATTCTTTGTATATCTATGATATCTGTGGTGATTTCTCCTCTTTCATTTTAGATTTTGTTTATATGAGTCCTTTTTGTTTTTTCCTTAGTGAGTCTTGCCAAGGGTTTGTCAATTTTGTTGATCTTTTCAAAGAACCAGCTCCTTGTTTTATTAATTTTTTCTATAGTTTTTCTGTTCTCTATTTTGTTTATTTCTGCTCTGATTTTTATTATTTTCTTTCTTCTGCTGGTTTTGGGTTGTCTTTGTTCTTCTTTTTCTAGTTTCTTAAGATGTGAAATTAAGTAGTTTACTTGGGCTTTCTCTTGTTTGTTCATATGGGCTTGTAGTGATATAAACTTTCCTCTTATTACTGCTTTTGCTGCATCCCAGAGACTCTTATATGTCATATTGTTATTTTTGTTTATCTGTATGCATCTTTTGGTCTCTGCTTTTATTTCTTCTTTGACCAACTCATTTTTTTTAAATGTTGTTTTTGTAAAAGTATGTTGTTTAGTTTCCATATTTTTGTGGGTTTGTTTACCTCTTTGTTGCAGTTGAATTCTAGTTTCAAGGCTTTATGATCAGAAAATATGCTTGGTATAATTTCAATCTTTCTGAATTTGTTGATGTTATTTTTGTGGCCCAACATATGGTCAATTCTTGAGAATGTTCCATATACACTAGAGAAATATGTATACTCTGACACTTTGGGATTAAATGTCCTGTAGATGTCTATCATATCCAATTGTTCTAGTGTTTCATTTAAGACCAATATTTCTTTATTGATTTTCTGTTTGGATGAACGATCTAGAGCCGTCAGTGGTGTATTGAGATCTCTAAGTATGACTGTATTTTTGTCAGTTTTTGGTTTTAGGTCAGTCAGTAGCTGTCTTATCTATTTTGGTGCTCCTTGGTTTGGTGTATATATATTAAAAAGTGTTACATCTTCTTGATTCAATGTCCCCTTTATCATTATGAAATGACCATTTTTGTTTCTGATTACCTTTGCAGTCTTGAAGTCAGCATTGTTAGATATGAGTATTGCTACACCTGTTTTTCCTTGGATGTTATTTGCTTGGAGTATTGTTTTTCAACCTTTCACTTTGAATTTGTTTTTGTCCTTATAGCTTAGATGTGTTTCTTGTAGGCAGCATACAGTTGAATTTTCTTTTTTAATTCATTCTGCTACTCTGTATCTTTTTATTGGTGAGTTCAATCCATTTATGTTTAGTGTAATTATTGACACTTGAGGGTTTCCTATTTCCATTTTATATATTGATTTCTGATAGTCTTGTCTCTTATTTGGTTCTTCTCTTTTGTTTTTCTATTATTTGTTTTTGTTTGGTTGTAATCCATACTTCTTTCCTCTGTTACTTCTTTTTCAAGCCATGTGCTTCTGTGGTGGTTTTTTCAGGAGTGGCTACCATTAAGTAATGGAAAAGATACATATCATGTTCATTGTAGTACATTATCTCATGAGTGTTTCTGCACTCCACCCTCCTTTGCTACTGTTAATCTTCCTCTTCTCCCTTTTTGTTTTGTTGTCACAGATTAATCTTGTTTTTATTGCAATCTTGATGGAGCTTTTACTTGTAGTATTTTTGTTTTGTTTTGTTCTTTGTATCTGGTTGGAAAACCCCCTTTAGTATTTCCTAAAGTGGGGGTTTTTTGGTGATAAATTCCCTCATCTTTTCTGTATCTGTGAATGTTTTTATTTCTCCTTCATGTTTGAAGAATAGCTTTGATGGGTATAGTATTCTTGGCTGAAAGTTCCTCTCTTTCAGAACTTTAAATATTGGGGTCCACTCTCTTCTAGCTTATAGAGTTTCTGCTGAGAAATCTGATGATAATCTAATGAGCCTTCCTTTATATGTTGTATTCTTCTTTTCCCTGGCTGCCTTGAGAATTTTTTCTTTATCATTGGTTTGTACCAATTTTATTATGATGTGCCTTGGAGTAGGTTTGTTAGGGTTAAGATAACTTGGTGTTCTGTTTGCCTCTTGAATTCAAGGCTTTAGTTCCTTCCACAGGCTTGGGAAATTCTCACCTATTATTAGTTTGAATATGTTCTCCATGCCATTTTCTCTCTCTTCTCCTTCTGATATATCCATTATTCTTATATTGCTCTTTCTGATGGAGTCAGACAATTCCTATAGGGCTTTCTCATTGTTTTTTTTTTAAATTCATGAGTCTCTCTCCTCTTCTTTCTGTAGTGCCTCTAGTTACTTATCTTCTGTGTCAATAATTCTCCCCTCTATCAGGCCTATTCTATTGGCTAAGCTTGTTACCTCGTTTCTCAGTTCATGAATTGAGTTTTTTATCTCTGATTCATTTTCGTAGTTTCAATTTCCTTGGTGATATATTCTTTCTGTTCATTGAATTGTTTCTTGAGCTTCCTAAATTACCTTTCTGTGTTTTCTTGTATACAGCAAGGGGTTACTCGTTCTGAGTATTGTTATAACTTCAATTTTAAATTCTCTGTCATTTAACTCCAAAGTTTCCAAGCTATTGAAATATTTTTATAGATTTTTCCTCATCTATTTGAACTACATATTTGTCTTTTGTATCCATAATATTCAATTTCTTTTTCCTTGATGGCATTTGAGAGTGGTATTGTTAATAACACTAATAAGAGTTGATAAAAAGAAATTAAAATTTTTTTTGAGAAAATGCAGTGAAAAACTGAAAATTCTATTGTGCTAAGTGGAACAAAAACTACATAGAATGGAGGGCCTGAGTTGGGGGGAAGTAACAAAGAGGCAAAAATGAGGTAAGAATCCACAAAATGCCACAAGAAAAAAATTTGGATCAAGAATAAAATAATTTGCCTGACCAGGCAGTGGCACAGTAGATAGAGCATCGGAATGGGATGTGGAAGACTCAGGTTTGAGAGCTAGAGGTCACCAGCTTGAGCGCTGGCTCATCTGGTTCGAGCAAAAGCTCACCAGCTTGGACCCAAGGTCACTGGCTCAAGCAAGGGGTTGCTCGGTCTGCTGAAGGCCTGTGGTCAAGGCACATATGAGAAAGCAATCAATGAACAACTAAGGTGTCGCAACGAAAAACTTATGATTGATGCTTCTCATCTCTCTTCATTCCTGTCTGTCCCTATCTGTCCCTCTCTCTGACTCTCTCTATCTCTGAAAAAATACTACTACTAATAATAAAAACAAAAATAAAATAATTTGTTTGTAAATGATGGTCAAATGAGAGAAATAGTGAAAGAGAACAGAAGAAAAAGAGAAAAAAGAAAAAACACAGTAAAAAATGAAAATTCCATTGTATTAAGTGGAACAAAAACTACATAAAATGGAGAACCAGAGTTGGGGAAATGCTAAAGAGATAAAAAGTGAAGTAAAAAGCACACAAAATACCACAAAGAAAAAATTTGAATCCAAAATAAAATAATTTGTTAGTGAGATTCGAATGAGAGAAAAAGTGAAAGAGAAAAGAAGAAACAAAAAGAGAGAGAGAGAGAGTTAAGGTTTTTGGAATGTAACACTCATTGGAAAAAAAAGAATGAAAAATGTAACACCTATGAGTAATAAAGTTAAAAATAAAAAGAAAAGAAAAAAGTGGAAATAGGATAAAATGACCAAGGTGGAAGCAAAAAACAAAGATAAAAAATAGAAAAAAAAATGGAAAAAGTTATAAAGACTGTGGATTTTTTCTGGTTTTAAAAGGTTATCTTCTTCCTTTTCCTTTCTTCTCTCTCTTTTTGGCCAGTGGCACTGTACCCCAGGCTCTGCCCCTGGGGCACTCTTAGGCAGAGATTTGCAGTTGATGTGTCATTATGGTGATGACATAAACTAGGCCTCAGTCTTGTTGGTAGGCGGGACTTGTTAGTGTTTGTGGGCTCCAATAATGGGAGAGTTCATTTTTCTGGAGAGCCTCTCCCCAAATTTCTCTTTCCTGAACCAGCAGCCTGCGGACCCAGCTGTAAAGTTGCCCCAGCCACTGCCTGGAGAGCAAGAGGCTCTAAGAGCTGTCAAATCTCTCCATAACCTTGCTTAAAGCAGGGTTCTGGGTAAGGCTTTGTCAGCCAGAGCTGCCAGCATCATCAGGCAGGGCTGGGAGCTGATTGCTTTTCACGTGTCTTTCTGTGAGCCTCCGGGCATGTCTAGTATGCCTCAGCACTCCACAGGTCTACTCTCCCCAGGCTTTTTGCACTTTGTAACCTGTATCGACTGGCAGGAAGATACCCTATTCACTGCTTGCAGAGCAAGAGGTCCTAAAAGCTGCCTCCAGGTCCATTCAAAGCACAGCTCTGTGTATGAAAACTTTGTCAACCAGAGTCATCAGCTCAACCAGGCAGGGGAGTGAGCTGACTTCTGGTCAGGCTCCTTTCTAGGTTCCCAGGCTATGTCTAGTTAAATTTGCCTCAGTGCTCTGCGGGTCTGCTTTCCACAGTCTTCTCCCTTGTTGGGAAGCCTACAGCCCAGCCCGTCCAACTTCCATAGTGTTCTCTGAGGTCTGTTCCATGGGACTGTGCTTTTATCCTGTATTGGCTTGTGGGAAGTTGCCCCAGCCATTGCCTGCAGAGCAAGAGGCCCTAAGAACTATCAAGTCCCTCCTCCGAGTCCACTTAAATCGCAGGCCTGGGAAAGAAGGCTTTGTCAGCCTGGGCCGCCAGCATAAGCCGGCAGGCAGTGAGCAGATTGCGGGTTAGGCTCCTTTCAGCATTCCACAGGTCTGCTCTCCAGAGGCTGCCTGTGCACTCTTCCCCCCAGCACTTCCACATTTCCCTTCCCCGGGAATGTGCATTGTTAGCCTGTATGGCTGGCAGAGGCACCACGCCCAGACAGGTCCGGGTGTAGGGAAGCCAGCTCTTGCGCACTTCCAGCGTGTTGTTGCTCAGGGAGCCAGGATTATGCAGAAAATCTGGCTACAGCCCACGCAAAAGGCCACTGCTGACAGTCTCCGACCCAGCCCCTCCATCCAGGAAAGCGGGTGCCCACGCCCAAAGTGCCAGGTGGAACCACTCGCACACTGCCGGCGCTCACTGACCAGTATACCTGGAGTAAACAAAGCCCAAAGCCGCTCTGGTATCAGTCTCTGCAGGCAACTGCTTGCCCACCTCTGCCAGCGTTAGCTGTTGGCGTCAGCTCCACATGGGGTGAGCCACGGGCACACTTTCTTCTCGGCTTGAATGTCTCTGCCCTAGCCAGCCTATTCCCTCGCTCCTAGTCCTCCTTTCCTCTCAGTTCCAAGTGAAAGCAGCCCTTCCTCAGGTCAGTGAGGGAAGCGAAATACTCCGTTCTCCGTCTTATTACTTCAGAGTGGATTATATATTCAGCCACTTTTTCGCCCAATCGTACCTTTGTTTGATGTATGTGTATTTCAGATGCTCCTGGGATTGTTTTTCTGTCTCTAGTTGTTGAATTTGTTGAAATTATAGGGAGAGGTATCGGGAGCCCCCCTCACGGAGCCATTTCTCTGACGTCCTCAATTATTTTTCTTTAATCTCTATTATCATTCAATTTCCAAGAAAAATAAGCAATATATGTTTTCTATTTATTTTTATTCACTCTCACAATGTAAATAACTTTTTGGTCCTTGTCCTATCTATGTACTTCCTGTGATATAGATCATACACAAAAGAACAAAGAACCACAACGTGCAGTCCAATGAATTATCTCTAATACCGGTGAGCATCTGGGGATCAATGAATTGACATTGCCAGCACCCTTCCAGGCACTGCCCCTTTCTTTATTCTTTGTAAACACCTTCTAAACTTTTACGATAAGGCTATTGTCTTCTCTTTTTTTCTCTTTCTTTTTTTCTTTTCCACCTAAACATACATTCTGAACACTGCAGTTTTGTCAGCTCTCAAATTTTACCTGACAGAAAACATAATCTGTAGATTCTTCTTCTTGGTCTGCTTTCTTTTGCTCAGTATTAAATTTATAAGCAATCTCTATGCAATATGGTGTTTGTTTATTGTTATATAACATTCCTTTGTATATTTTGAACATATTTTATAATTCCTTTTCAAATACAAATTGCTCTTTGTTTTCCTGTCTTCGTTTAGGTTGGTTTTCCAGCTCAGGTGACCAGAGATTTGACCTCTTACCTCATGTTCCTCTGGTGGTGTGACACCCTATTTGGTGAGGTATGTGAAAAGGACCTGGGGTAGGCCCTGCTTGTGTAAGTCCCGGGTGTTTATGGAATGAGAAGGGGATATGCCTCAGAGCACAAATCCCAGGTCCTAGGGACCAACTTCAGAGCGGCCCTGCTTGCTGTCAAAGACATCAGTCTTTGCAACTGTTGTGACTAACAGCCAAGCCACACCCCAGCATATCCCTTATCACTCACTACCACCAGAAGGGCTACAGAAATCTTCTAATCCCTTAGCCAAAGTCTATGTTGACAGCTTAGCCTACACATCCAGGTCAATCACCTGGAACCATTTCTCAAGCGGTTACTATTTACCCTGAGATGCTCCTTTACTTATCCCAATGGACCCTGGGCCTTCTCCTTCCCTTTTTAAACTGAGAACTGCACAACTTGTTCAATGGACAACATTTGAGGAAAGCACACTGGGCACCTTTCAGTGTACTTTAAGACGAACACATGGGCCTGACAATCCAATGGTACAGTGGATAGAGCTTCGGACTGGGACGCAGAGGACACTGGTTCGAAACCCCGAGGTCACTGGGTTGAGCGCAGGCTTACCAGCGTGAGCACAGGGTTGCTGGCTTGATACGACCTCAAGATCACTGCTTTGATCCCAAAAATCACTGGATTGATCTCAAGGTTGCTGGCTTAAGCAAGGGGTCACACACTCTCCTGCAGCCCCCCGGTCAAGACACATAGGAGATCAACCAATGAACAACTAAGGAGACTAAGGAGCCAGAACAATGAATTAATGCTTCTCATTTCTCTCCCTTCCTGTCTGTCTGTCCCTATCTTTCCCACTCTCTGTCTCTGTCACAAAAACACGCAAAAAATGAACACATTATAAAAAAGTTTTATTAAATATTTTTCTCCTCTCAATATTTACACTTGAGAATCAAGGACAGAAAAGAATAAAATAAACACTGTGGATGTTAGAGACTTACAATGATGCACTGATAACCAAAGAAGGAGGTGCAACATTCTAAGGAGGAGAGGTAGACAGAGGTACAAACCTAGAGGTGGCATTTGAATGAAGGTCGATATCTAGTGCCCATCAAGCAACCAAGCAGGAAAGGGTTTCCAGACCATGACACGTGAGCTGACCTACAGCAGAGAAACCCATCACATTAGGGGGACAGAAACAGATTTGATTTTTATTTTTAACGTGTGGACAAAGAAACTAGAAAAGAAAAGCTTTGGAATAGGCACCAACTATGTCCAACCCAATAAGCAAACCCACTCCTGAACTAACAGAGCCCAGCTTTGCTTGAGAATTAGAATGCCCAGTGCCAGCATGTGTGTTGAGCCTGGTCAAAGGCACAATGAAGGTCCTGTCCCTGCTTTTCCTGTGTCCCTTGCAAGCAATAGGCATCATGTGTCCCATAACACTCTGCCAGTGAAACGGAGTGATGCGGAAGCAGTCTTCTGAAGCTCTGCTTATCTGACGGGAGGAGACAGGGAGCGCTGATCCTGCCAAGCCTCAGACAATGCCTAGGATCCTGGTACTGAACACAACAGTCATTGAAAATGTTTCTATACTTAATGTTACTGTCAAACCCTGTCACATTAACCACCTACACCTCCTAAACATAAATAACGCACTCATCAGGTTTACGTCTATCTTCTCTCTCTCATTTGTTTAATGGAAGTGGTTTGGTTTTGGTTCTTTGCCCCACCAGCATGAGGGCTCCATACCCAGCCTTAATATGAGAGTGTTGTTTCTCTCTTTAACCAGAGCTGAGCAGGAACAAACACCAGGATGTGCTCGGGCACTGTGAGGAGAACACAAAAGTCAATGCAAAAGATGCCAATCAGGGAGAAGTGACTTGACCAGCCCCTGTGGCCCTCATCAAAGACATAGCCTCAGAGCTAGAACACAAAGCAGAGTGATGGCTCTCAGGCCTGTGCCAACTTCTCACCCTCTAGAAGGACAATGAGCGCACGTGACCCTTAATCCCTTATGAGGCAGACACCCTCTGTGAAGCTTCGTCTTGAGATAAAGAGTCTCCCTGTGGTGGATGAGCCCTGCTCGGCTACCTTATGGTGTTGGAGACACCCGAGACAGGTGGTGTCAGAGCACACCTGCTCCATGAGGGATGTTTTAGACGGTGAGATTCCCAAGGTGAAGAAAAGCACAAGGAGTGGAAGGCAGTGTGATACATTCTCTAATGCCTTATTGCTGTTTCATCTCTGCTGCTTCTGGTGCTCCTGTTGCTGCTGTTGCTACTGCTGCCTCTGATGTTGTCCCGTCCACAGTGTTTAAGTCTCAAGTCTCCTAAATTCTAATGTCTCCTATAACTTGTCTCCTCTGCCTAGCGCTGCTGGTGTGGGTAGATATAGGGCTTAGGAACAATAGGGACAGGGAGCCAGTATCCCATCAACTGTTACATCAGAGTGGTGATGTCAATTTTCTGTGCTAGCTAGCCTCTGCCCTCCAAGGCAGTCTTCCAGGGGCCTCACATAGAAGCACCTGGGAACCAAGGCTAATTTAACCCAAATATGTGAGGGAGCTGGCACCTTGGTAAGTTGCCCAGAACAGGGGAGCTGGTGCTGCTTGCAGTTTCTTATAAGAACCAGAGCTCACATTCTGGTCTTCACTATGAGGGTCCCTGCAGGTGGAATGCAGAACAGCCTCAGAAACCTCGTCACATCAACTCTTTCTCTCTTCAAGCACATCTCTGAAGTTATGAGAAGAGCACAACATCAGGTTATCCTCTCTTTCCAGCGGAAGCGGCATGTCACTCTGAACAGGACACCAACTTTCCCTGTCACTACTCAGGTTGGCTGAAAAAGGGGTAGTGAGCATAAGTAGACACCAAACCATATTATTCCAATTTAATGAGGGCCCTAATGAAGTAAAATTTATGGAGAGAAAGTGGAACAGTGGCTGCCAGGGGCTGGGAGGAGCAGGTAAGGAGCAGTTATTGTTCAACGGATATAGTGTCAGTTTACAAGATGAAGTGTTTTAGAGATGGATGGTGGTTATGGTTACACAACAACATAAATGCACATAATGGAACGAACTGTACACATTTGAATATTGAAGATGATAAATTTGAAGTAATGTAGTTTATGACAATTTTTAAAACTGGAAAGATATAAAGTCAATCCTGATAAGCTTACTCCAGGCAGTGGAGAGGTGACTAGAGAGACAATCAGTAGGGCTTTTCTGTGACAGTGCAGCCCAGGGCAAGAGGAAGACAGACCCTCTAGTAGTCAGTGTTCTGTATGCCAGAGCACCTGTCTCTGTATGAGGGGTACTCCGGGTGGTACTGCCATCTGTATTTTTCCCAAAAGAGGACTCTGATCATCACCAGATGGCAGGCTATGGTGTGATGAAGGTCATCCAACGTGCCCCTGCATGCACATGGATAGATGCCTGAAGAGGAAAAGCAGCACAGACAGCTGAGGTCACCCACTGAGGGTCATTTCTTTTGGGGGCCGTGGGCCTGCAAGCTTTGACTGATGCGGGGACTTGCTTGTAACTATAAAAATAATATTTACTAAATTGGATCCAGCTTTTCTGCATGTTCTAGTGGGGTCACTGGTCTGCTACAAAAATCTACACACTAGTCGGAGCCGGCCTGCTGGCAGAAACGCAGAGTTGTAGGAACTCAGTGCTGCTGGTGAGAACGTATTAGCCCAACTAAGAACATGTGTAACCTGGACCCCAAATAATCTACTCTGATATAAAGACTCCAGGGGAATTTTCACACAGATCAGTAAGGGAACACATGTAATACGTTCGCAATTGTTGATCTCATCATCATTTCTGGTGCTGGGGATTTGGAGGTGATAATGGCGTGAAGGGTTTGCTGTTGTGGAGGAGATAAACACAGTGTCATGGCTGCACATGACACAGTAAAAGCAGCACTGAGGGAATAACCTTAGATGTACATGGAGCAACATGGATGCAAGGGGCAGTCACTCTATAAACATTTTAAGGTTACTCTTAGATTGCATTAGATAAGGGATCTCATACTCATTGATATGTGATTTCCCAGAACATGATTGTTTCACCTGAACTGCATTCAGTTAATTTTTAATAGGTCAATGGAAAATTAGCATTTTAAGATGTATCATATTTCCCCATGTATAAGACGCACTTTTTTCAAAAAATTTGGGGTCTACACATTGAATGTGTCTTATATGGTGGTTGTACATTTTTTACGTGCATTTCCTGCTTTTTGAGCTTATTTTTGCACTCATTGTTGAAGACAGGGATTCATCATAAGACACACATGAGGACAAGCTAGTGGGTGGGAGTTTTGACAGTGATGAGAAGTTGTATAAATTTTATGATGAATAAAACTTGAGTTTAATAACTTTACGTAATACATTTGTTTTCAAATTTCGGGCCTCAAAATTAAGGTGCGTCTTATACCTGTTTGTGTCTTATACATGAGGAAATACGGTAAAACGTGACCAGATAGCTCTTTGATTGGAGAGGCATTCTGATACACAAATACTGTGGGTTTGATCTCTGATTAGGACACATACAGGAGCAGCTCAATGTTCTTGTCTCTCTGTCTCTCTCCCTGCCTCTCTCTAAAAAAGTAAAATTAACTAATTTAAGAAAAAGAAGAAGAATGTAGCAAAGGGATAAAAAATTTCACTTCAGATTTAGTAATTCACTATGAAATTGAGGAGAAAGAGAAAGAAAAATGACACTCTGAATGAAAAGTAGCCATGCTTCTATCCAATGATATTGAAAGGAAGGGAAGGAGAAGACTGAAGCTTATAAGGCCCTGATCATGAACCTTGTGAAATTCAAGTTAGAGCAGCAATGAAATATTACCTGACACTTAGTGGCATACATATATTCTCTATGACCAGACATCAGTTTTCTGGAAAGTATTCCACATATCTACAAGGGAACGCGTTCAAGGATGTCTCTCATGCTGTGTTTATGGTGCCGCCCAGTGGAAAGCACAGGGGTGTGGGTCAAACACATCAGCTGCTTTAGGACGTTCAGGTCTTCTCCATGTCATTCCTTTGCTCTCTTCCCACCTGCAAAAGTGAGCTTTCACTTCAAAACACCATTTGAAAGCCACCCGTTCTGTTAGGTTCTATGAATCTCCTAAATGGTTTTTATTTCTTCTCACTGAATCCCATAACAGTTTTTCATCACTATTTTTCAACTCCGACATTGTTCTTCTGATCATATTTATGTATTCTACCCACAACTGGGCAAAGAATTGCCTGAGGACCCGGGTAAGACTTGACATGATGGTTCGAATCCTGACACTTGACAAGCTCTCATTCTTGTTGAATGAAAAAGTAAATTACAAGAAAATGTGATTAGAAATGAACATCTTGACTCAGGGTCAGGAGTTCTGACTTCCAGACCCACCCCCAGCACGACTCTCTGTGTGATCGGGCAAAAGACTCATTTCATCATGTCTTGGTTTTCCAGAGCATCAAACAGGAATTAAGAATCATTCCCTAGAGGATACTCAGCATGATCTCATTAGATAACATGTGTAAATGTGGTCATCAATTGTAATGAGGTGATATTATTTATGAGATATATAAAGATGAAGAAATAAATGCAAGACAGTCTAGCAATTTTCAAGTGCTGGAACAACACGCACATTCACTGAGAATCAGGAACCTACACTGAAATGAAACCTTCACCAAAAAAAACAAGAATGAATAATGGTACTATAAATGATGTAGTTCCAAAGGAAAATAATAAAAAAATAAAAAGGAAAGAAGTAAAAATGACTATTAAGACAAAAAGTGTTATAAAATGTAATTTTTTTCTGGTTTAAGAGGTAGCTTCTTTCTTTTTTTCAGCAAGTATTACCAGTTTTGCTTCTGCAGGGCTCTTGGGCAGAGCTTGCTGGGGTCACTGTGGCAATGGCATAAGCTGGGCTTCCGTCCTGTTGGCAGGCCAGGCTTATTAGGGCTTTTGTGTGTGTGTGTGTGTGTGTGTGTGTGTGTGTGTGTGTATTTATATGGCTCTATCAATGTCAGTCTCAGTTTTCCACACTCCTCTCCACATGTCCCTCCCACTGAAGCTAGCAGCCTGGAGACTTAACTGTGGTGTCCACCTCAGCTACTGTCCTCGCAGCAAGGGAATCATGCACAGCCAGGTCCTCCATCCAGCACCACACAAAACACAGTTCTGGTCAAGGTAGTGGTATCCAGATCAGACAGCGAGAGCAGGCAGGGCCGGGCACAGACCAAGGACCAAGTGCCTTTCTCTTACACACACACAAAACTCTATGGGCCAATGGGCAAATCTAGCATGCCTCAGTGTGCCACGGTTTTAATCTCCAAGCGCTTTCCCTGCTTGCGCTGCTTGGTAGCTGGCATAGGCCACGTGTGTGTCTAGCTGCCACAACTCCAGCAATGCACACAGACGGTTGCAGCGGCCGTTCAGGCACTCAGTGTAGGCAGTCTTAGGCCAAGGGTCTTTGCCTGTGCTCTCACTGGGCGCTGGGGATTGTGGAGCCGGGAGTGCCCAAAGATGCTGGTTCCTAGGCAGGTGCCCAACAGTTGTTAATCTTGGGCTAAGCACCTCTGCCGGCGCCCACGCCTGCTTGTTCCCCATGCTGGTGATGGTAGGTGGAGCTGCTAGCACATCGCTGGTGATTGTGGAGCTGGGAATACACAAAGATGCTAGCGCTTGCCCACGCAGGCACCCTGTGCTGGTAATTTTAGGTGGATCCCACTGTCCGTGTGCGCGCCTGCGTTGGGGATCTCAGGCAGAGCTGGTGTGTTCTTTCTTTTGTTTGGGTGCCCTTAACTCAGTTCCTTCCCCACTAGTTCACCTTCTCCAAACAAGAGTATCCCTATTTAGATCAGTGTGGAAAGTGAAGTGCCCCATCCTCCGTCTTATATATTCAGCCACTTTTTCACCCAATCATATCTTTGTCTGGTGTGTGCAAACTTCGGGTGTTCCTAAGGTTTTTTTTCTCTGCATTTAGTTGTTGAATTTGTTGAAATTTCAAGGGGAGAGATCGGGATTGTCCCTCACTTCGCCATTTGTCTGATGTCTCTCCTTTCTTTTCTTTTCTTTTTTTTTTAAGTGAGAGGAGGGGAGATAGAGTGACACACTCCTGCATGTGCCCCGACCGGGATCCACCCAGCCTCCCAGGTGTGGGTTGATGCTTGAATCAACCCAGCTGTCCTCAGCACCTGAGGCCAAGGCTTGGACCTACTGACTTATCCTCAGCACTCAAGGGCTGATGTTCAAACCAATCTCTAGCCACTGGCTGCATAAGAGGAAGAGAAAGAAGGGAGAGAGGGAGGGGAAGAGAAGCAGATGGTCACTTCTCATGTGTGCCCCTGTCAAGGGATTAAACTGAGGATGTCCATACACTGAGCCAACACTGTATCCACTAAGCCAACTGGCCAGGGCTCTGAACTGCTTTACAATGCTTTGTCTGACTGGTTATATATCTCAACTGAACTGAAATTTAATTTTCTAATTAAATATTATTATTATTATTATTGATTTTAGAGAGACAGAGAAGAAGAAGAAAGAGATAAGAGAGAGAGAAGCATTCACTTGTTGTTCCACTTAGTTGTTCACTCATTGGTTGTTTCCATATGTGCCCTAGTGGGGGATTGGATCTGCATCCTCAGTGTTTCAGGAAAATGGTCTACCTGACTGAGCTAATGTGTAGGGCCATCTCTCTCTCTCCTTTTTTAATTAATTCCTTATTGAAAATGTCCTCCAACTTTTCTCTGTAAGTAAATGTCTTCTCCCCTCACCCTCACCCTCACCTTTATCTCACTTTTATTTTATTTATTTATTTATTTATCTATTTATTTATTTAGTATTTTCCTGAAGTGAGAAGTGAAGAGGCAGAGAGACTGACTCCCACAAGCGCCCAACCAGGATCTCCCCAGCAAGCTCCCTAGGGGGTGATGCTCTGCTCATCTGGGGCATTGCAACTGGAGCCATTCTAGTGCCTGAGGTGGAGGCGATGGAGCCATCCTCAGTGCCCAGGCCAACTTTGCTTCAATGGAGCTGTGGCTATGGGAGGGGAAGAGAGAGAGATAAAGGAGAGGTGGAGGGGTGGAAAAGCAGATGGGTGCTTCTACTGTGTGCCCTGGCCAGGAATCAAACCCAGGACTTCCACACACCGGGCCGATGCTCTGCCACTGAGCCAACCAGCCAGAGCCTCACTTCTATTATAGGCACCACACTGGTTGTTGTCCCCGCATGTCTATATTCCATTCAGAGTTTGAGTTTATAGAGGGAAAATACTTTAGCATCACAAATTCCTAGCCCCTAACAGTCCAGGCACATAACAAGTACTCTAAAATTATTTTGTATGATGTTTATGTCTAAATTCAGGTCTATTCTACCCAGTGTTAAGAGCAATACAAAATTTAAAACTTTCAGTCCCAGAGGTCAGCTGTGGACATTAGGACAGAACCCTGGAAACTGAAGCAGGCTAAAAAGCATAATGCCAACCACTACAGAGATTCTGTCAGTACTTCATCCTGTGCTTCCAGGATGAGAAGATGCTTTACACAAGGTGTCTGCCTGTACCAGTACCATGGCCCTCTAAGCTCAAACTGCCCTCTATTTCTTCAATGTATGTTGTATCTCACAGTGCTTCCCTATGCTGCCATGCTACAGTAAAAACCAGGATGAACTGGATAGGCAAATACTTATCCTCCTGGTCTGATTTAGGAATCACATGCTAAAGAGAGAGCCTTGTGTACGATCCAGCAATGGTTTCATGTTCTTAGTGCTTATGGTACTCATGACAATTGTGGAACTCCTCACACCCTCTTAGAATGTTCTGTTTCTATACATGAATCAACCCAGAGGTGATCACCTTGAGGGCAGGGACCATATGTCTAGTTCAAAGTTAGTACATTTGTTCTGAGAAATTGTAGCTTGTGTCATGGCAGGGTGCTATAGAAGGGTGTCAGTCCATTCTCTCCAGGAGGGTTTAGAGTGAAGAAGAGAAGTGATGGAAAAGAAGATGCCAGGATACATCCACAACCTTGTTCAGCAATAGGGTGTGAGAAGAAATGGCCACTGGGCTTTGGTGAGACTAAAGAGCCTCAGGAAAAGCCTTGCTGAGTGAGTGCTCAGGGGCTAAGGGCTGAGAGAGGCTCTGACACAAGACGTGAGTTGGAAATGGTGCCTGGTAAAGAGAAGTGTGTGGACCAGGACCAGCAAATGTTCTTCAGAAGAGAGAAGAACAGTCTCTCTCCTCTCTTCAGTGCTCTGCTCAAACAGATAGAGTTAAATGCTAGTGGGTCAGGTGAGGTTTCTGTCATGATGTGAATGTTGCAATCAGTTTAAGAACTATTTACTGCTTGTTAAATCCTACAACATTCCACAAAGTAGGTGCTGGAGCAAGCTTCAAACTATGCTTTGCCCATGTGCTGGTGGGAGATGAAGTCAAATGAAATGTGCTTTTCTTCCCTGACTTGAAGCGTCCCTGTTCAAAAGCCCATTGGTTAAGTCAACCCAGCGTTCCATTGTCCTGATTTTCAAGAATTTAACATCTTTAGTGCTTGATGGGTTCTCAGAGAAAACTCATTCTGACATATGACTTATGGTTACACAAATGAGACCCAGAAAATACTGACTTGCTCAACACTATGAAGGTTGTTAGTGACAGAGGGGTGACTACAGTGCAGGTTCCTGATTCTCAGTGAACGTGCGTGTTGTTCCAGCACTTGAAAATTGCTAGACTGTCTTGCATTTATTTCTTCATCTTTATATATCTCATAAATAATATCACCTCATTACAATTGATGACCACATTTACACGTGTTATCTAATGAGATCATGCTGAGTATCCTCTAGGGAATGATTCTTAATTCCTGTTTGATGCTCTGGAAAACCAAGACATGATGAAATGAGTCTTTTGCCCGATCACACAGAGTCGTGCTGGGGGTGGGTCTGGAACTCCTGACCCTGAGTCAAGATGTTCATTTCTGATCACATTTCCTTCCCTTCCTTTCAATATCATTGGATAGATGGATGGCTACTTTTCATTCAGAATGTCATTTTTCTTTCTCATTCTCCTCAATTTCATAGTAAATTACTAAACCTGAAGTGAAGTTTTTGATTTCTTTACTACATTCTTCTTCTTCTTTTTTTAAATTAGTTAATTTTATTTTTTTAGAGAGAGGTAGGAAGAGAGACAGAGAGACAAGAACATTGAGCTGTTCCTGTATGTGTCCTAACCAGGGATCAAGCCCACAGTATTAGTGTATCAAAATGCCTCTCCAACTAAAGAGCTATCTGGCCATGTTGTACCATATTTCTCCATGTATAAGACACAACCAGGGTGCCTAACCAGGTGGTGGAGTAGTGGATAGAGCATCGGACTGGGATGCGGATGACCCAGGTTCGAGACCCCGAGGTCGCCAGCTTGAGCGTGAACCCACCTGGCTTGAGCAAAAAGCTCGCCAGCTTGGACTCAAGGTTGCTGGCTCTAGCAAGGGGTGGCTCGGTCTGCTGAAGGCCCGCGGTCAAAGCACATGTGAGAAAGCAATCAATGAACAACTAAGGTGTCGCAATGGCAACAAAAAACTAATGATTGACGCTTCTCATCTCTCTCCGTTCCTGTCTGTCTATCTCTATCTATCCCTCTCTCTGACTCTCTCTCTGTTCCTGTAAAAAAATAAAAAATAAAAAAGGCAAATGTATGTTCTTCTTGTTTCCATAAATTGGTTATCAAACAAACAAACAAAAAAAGACACAGCCAGGTATAAGACACACCTTAATTTTAGGGCCCCAAATTTGAAAACAAATGTATTACATAAAGTTATTAAACTAAAGTTTTATTCATTATAAAATTTATACAACTCCTCATCACTGTCAAAACTCCCATCCACTAGCTTGTTCTCATGTGTGTCTGATGACGAATCACTGTCTTCAACAATGAGTGCAAAAACAAGCTCAAAAAGCCGAAAATGGCCTGACCAGGCGGTGGCACAGTGGATAGAGCACCGGACTGGGATGCAGAAGACCCAGGTTCGAGACCCCGAGCTCACCAGCTTCAGCGCAGGCCCAACTGGCTTGATCAAAAGCTCGCCAGCTTGGACCCAAGGTCGCTGGCTCGAGCAAGGGGTTACTTAGTCTGCTGAAGGCCCATGGTCAAGGCACATGGGAGAAAACAATCAATGAACAACTAAGGTGTTGCAACGAAAAATTGATGATGGATGCTTCTCATCTCTTTCCGTTGCTGTCTGTTTGTCCCTGTCTATTCCTCTCTCTGAGTCTCTGTCCGTCACTGTAAAAAAAAAAAAAAAAAAAAAAGCGGAAAATAGAAGTAAAAAAATGTACAACTACTGTATAAGATACATTCAATGTTTATACCCCAAAATTTTTGAAAAAAGTGCGTCTTATACATGGGGAAATACGATACATCTTAAAATGCTATAATTTTTCATTGATCTATTAAAAACTAAATGAATGCAGTTCAGGTGAAACAATCATGTTCTGGGAAATCACATATCAATGAGTATGAGATCCCTTATCTAATGCAATCTAAGAGTAACCTTAAAATGTTTATAGAGTGACTGCCCCTTGCATCCATGTTGCTCCATGTACATCTAAGGTTATTCCCTCAGTGCTGCTTTTACTGTGTCATGTGCAGCCATGACACTGTGTTTATCTCCTCCACAACAGCAAACCCTTCATGCCATATCACCTCCAAATACCCAGCACCAGAAATGATGATGAGATCAACAATTGCGAACATAATTACATGTGTTCCCTTACTGATCTGTGTGAAAATTCCCCTGGAGTCTTTATATCAGAGTAGATTATTTGGGGTCCAGGTTACACGTGTTCTTAGTTGGGCTAATACGTTCTCACCAGCAGCACTGAGTTCCTACAACTCTGCGTTTCTGCCAGCAAGCCGGCTCCGACTAGTGTGTAGATTTTTGTAGCAGACCAGTGACCCCACTAGAACATGCAGAAAAGCTGGATCCAATTTAGTAAATATTATTTTTATAGTCACAAGCAAGTCCCCGCATCAGTCAAAGCTTGCAGGCCCACGGCCCCCAAGAGAAATGACCCTCAGTGGGTGACCTCAGCTGTCTGTGCTGCTTTTCCTCTTCAGGCATCTATCCATGTGCATGCAGGGGCACGTTGGATGATGACCTTTCATCACACCATAGCCTGCCATCTGGTGATGATCAGAGTCCTCTTTTGGGAAAAATGCAGATGGCAGTACCACCCGGGGTACCCCTCATACAGAGACAGGTGCTCTGGCATACAGAACACTGACTACTGGAGGGTCTGTCTTCCTCTTGCCCTGGGCTGCACTGTCACAGAAAAGCCCTACTGATTGTCTCTCTAGTCACCTCTCCACTGCCTGGAGTAAGCTTATCAGGATTGACTTTATATCTTTCCAGTTTTAAAAATTGTCATAAACTACATTACTTCAAATTATCATCTTCAATATTCAAATGTGTACAGTTTGTTGCATTAGGTGCATTCATGTTGTTGTGTAACCATAACCACCATCCATCTCTAAAACACTTCATCTTGTAAACTGAAACTATATCCGTTGAACAATAACTGCCCCTTTATCTGCTCCTCCCAGCCCCTGGCAGCCACTGTTCCACTTTCTCTCCATAAATGTTACTTCACTAGGGCCCTCTTTAAATTGGAATAATATGGTTTGATGTCTACTTATTCTCACTACGCCTTTTTCAGCCAACCTGAGTAGTGACCGGGAAAGTTGGTGTCCTGTTCAGAGTGACATGCCGCTTCCGCTGGAAAGAGAGGATAACCTGATGCTGTGTCTTCTCATAACTTCAGAGATGTGCTTGAAGAGAGAAAGAGTTGATGTGACGAGGTTTCTGAGGCTGTTCTGCATTCCACCTGCAGGGACCCTCATAGTGAAGACCAGAATGTGAGCTCTGGTTCTTATAAGAAACTGCAAGCAGCACCAGCTCCCCTGTTCTGGGCAACTTACCAAGGTGCCAGCTCCCCCACATATTTGGGCTAGATTAGCCTTAGTTTCCAGGTGCTTCTGTGTGAGGCCCCTGGAAGACTGCCTTGGAGGGCAGAGGCTAGCTAGCACAGAAAATTGACATCACCACTCTGATGTAACAGTTGATGGGATACTGGCTCCCTGCCCCTATTGTTCCTAAGCCCTTTATCTACCCACACCAGCAGCGCTAGGCAGAGGAGACAAGTTATAGGAGACATTAGAATTTAAGAGACTTGAGACTTAAACACTGAGGACAGGGGAACATCAGAAGCAGCAGTAGCAACAGCAGCAACAGGAGCACCAGAAGCAGCAGAGATGAAACAGCAATAAGGCATTAGAGAATGTATCACACTGCCTTCCACTCCTTGTGCTTTTCTTCACCTTGGGATTCTCACCATCTAAAACATCCCTCATGGAACAGGTGTGCTCTGACACCACCTGTGTCAGGTGTCTCCAACACCATAAAGTAGCCGGGCAGGGCTCATCCACCACAGAAAGACTCTTTATCCAAGGCCAAGCTTCGCAGAGGGTGTCTGCCTCATACAGAGATTAAGGGTCACCTGTGCTCATTGTCCTTCTAGAGGGTGAGAAATTGGCACAGGCCTGAGAGCCATCACTCTGCTTTGTGTTCTAGCTCTGAGGCTATGTCTTTGATGAGGGCCACAGGGGCTGGTCAAGTCACTTCTCCCTGATTGGCATCTTTTGCATTGACTTTTGTGTTCTCCTCACAGTGCCCGAGCACATCCTGGTGTTCGTTCCCTGCTCAGCTCTGGTTAAAGAGAGAAACAACACTCTCATATTAAGGCTGGGTATGGAGCCCTCATGCTGGTCGGACAAAGAACCAAAACCAAACCACTTCCATTAAACAAATGAGAGAGAGAAGATAGACGTAAACCTGATGAGTGCGTTATTTATGTTTAGGAGGTGTAGGTGGTTAATGTGACAGGGTTTGACAGTAACATTAAGTATAGAAACATTTTCAATGACTGTTGTGTTCAGTACCAGGATCCTAGGCATTGTCTGAGGCTTGGCAGGACCAGCGCTCCCTGTCTCCTCCCATCAGATAAGCAGAGCTTCAGAAGACTGCTTCCGCATCACTCCGTTTCACTGGCAGAGTGTTATGGGACACATGATGCGTATTGCTTGCAAGGGACACAGGAAAAGCAGGGACAGGACCTTCATTGTGCCTTTGACCAGGCTCAACACACATGCTGGCACTGGGCATTCTAATTCTCAAGCAAAGCTGGGCTCTGTTAGTTCAGGAGCGGGTTTGCTTATTGGGTTGGACATAGTTGGTGCCTATTCCAAAGCTTTTCTTTTCTAATTTCTTTGTGCACACAGTTAAAATAAAAATTGAACCTGTTTCTGATGTGATGGGTTTCTCTACTATAGGTTAGCTCACATGTCATGGTCTGGAAAACCTTTCCTGCTTGGTTGCTTGATGGGCACTAGATGTCAACCTGCATTCAAATGCTACCTTTAGGGTTCTGTCTCTGTCCATCTCTCCTCCTTGGAACATTGCTCCTCTCCTCTTTGGTTATTAGTGCATCATTGTATGTCTCAAACATCCAGAGTTTCTACGTATTTTATTCTTCTCTGTCCTGATTCAGAGAGAATGACAGATAGGGAAGACAGACAGGAAGGAATAGAGATTGAAGCATCAATTCTTTGTTGTAGCACCTTAGTTATTCATTGGTTGCTTTCTCATATGTGCCTTGCTCGCTGTATCCACTGTGCAACCACCTTGTCAGGCTGTCCTTGGTTCTTAAGTGTGAGCATTGAGAGAAGACAAATATCACTGGGGAACAAAATTGTTGTTGCTTCCACAAAAACACTTGTTCTTACCTAATTCGAGTGTGCTGATCTCAAATCTGACATTAGTTTTTCTCTGTAAGCTACAGTTTTTTTGCAATTCAAGATTTTAGGTTTTCATCTTATTGTAAAATTTTCAACAGTTAGTTTAACATAATGAAGTAGAATGTCTTCTTGGGCATTATCATTGTGAAAATATAATGATTTATATAATGCAGCAAATACACTAATACACTAAAAGATATGATTGCATCAGAATTTGTCTACAATTTCAAAATAGAACATATTAAACACTTATTTTAATCATAGAATTTGTGCAAAACTTATTTAAATTCTATTCAGGCAAAAATTTGCATTTGTAGCTCTTGCATTTGTGTACTTGTTGAGGACAATCTCGTTTGATGCTCAAGCAGTAGTCTGCTCATCACTAACAGCTCCAAAATTTTAGGGAAAGTTATCAAGGTGACTGTTCAGGAAGTGAATATTAATGCTCCTGTTACATCCAATATCATGGAAAGCCAACAACATCCTTTGAACCAGAAGTTCATAGTTTTCTGCTTTTTTATTGCAAAGGAAGTTCTTTGTAACTGCCACAGAAGACTGCCATGCTGCTTTTTCCTCATTATTCATCTTCCTGGCAAATTCTTCATCACATATAAGGGTTCGAATTTGAGGTCCATCGAATACACCTGCTTTTATCTTCTTGAAAGACAAGGCAAGAAAATCAGAAATAATATGTTGAAAGCATTCACTTTCTCTATTCAAAGTTTGAACAAACTGCTTCATTAAGCCAAGTTTGATGTGAAGTGGGGGAAAAATGATCCTGTCTTGATTAACTACAGGTTCATTCACAATATTTTGCATCCCTACCCCCAGAGCTTCATGTTTTAGCCACTCCTTCTGTGTTCAGTGTTTCTCCCGAGCTCGGCTATCCCACAAAGACAGAAAGCAAGGATACTTTGTGAAACCTCTCTGATGTTCTAGCGGGAAATTTACCATTTAAGAGCCACACAAATGATCCAGTTATGCTCCTCATACTTTAGAAAGTCGAGGACAATTTTTATGTTATTCTTACTAAGTCATTTAATTCGGGTTGGCTAAACTGCTGAGGGGTTAATGACTGCTTGGCATCAGAAGAAGACCCTTCAGATTCTACAACCATTTCCTCATGCATCTTATCAAAATACACTTGATCACCATGTTCACTTTCTTCATCCTTACAAGAAATGAAACCATTGAAAACTGGAACCGGGAGTGTCTCAGAGTGTGGGATAGGTCGTATTGCTGAAGGAATATTAGAATATGTGATCATATGCTGTTTTTTCTTGCCAATGCCCTTTGTATGGATAAGACAGAAATAAGTCACTGCTGTGGTCCTTAGGTTCATGCCAAACCATGGGAATACCAAAAGGTATTCCTTTGCGTTTTCCTTTTGTCCAGTCACGAAGCATTTCCTCACAATTATGACACACAATATGAGGAGCCCAATTCTTGTCTTGATTGACAAGGGGAACTTGAAAATAGGCAATATATGCACATGTCACAAATGATGAAATATTGTGCCTTTTACGTTGAAGTGTTTAACAGCCACATATATAAAAGAAGGTGTCAGGACTATTCTTACATTTACGCCTACTCGAAGAAGCCATGATTCAATCTTAAAACAAAATAAGAGGGTGTTTTTATCAGATAATAATTTTTTACATTTAAAAACAACTACAATTATGTAAAAGCGAGGTTTGTAAAACATTAATTCATTGTGGTTATGTTCAATCCAAGAGTCGTTGCCCTTTAACTCCAATTTAAAAACCAATGCATGTCATTAGCTGTAACAGAAATTAAAATTGCATAAAACTATAGCATGCACCAAAAAAAAAAAACAATTTCAGATTTGGAATCAGTGATGCAGAAATACATAGAAACAGTTCTAAAACCTCATGCAACAGAAAATGAAAAATAATTGTTTTACCGTATGTTCATCATAAAGCACAGTGAGTGGTGCCCAGTGGGTTCTCTTCAAGTGTTGGCTATTGAACAAATGGTCCAGTTCCCAGCTTCAAAAACAAAAAACTAGGCCCCAGATCAATTGAGATAAGTAAAGGAGCATCTCAGGGTAATTAGTAACCACTTGAGAGATGGGTCCAAGTGATTGACCTGGATGTGCAGCCCAAGGTGTCAATGTAGACTTTGACTGAGGGTTTAAATTAAGATTCCTGTAGCACTTTTGGTAGTGGTGAGTGATAAAAGACATGCTGGGATATGGCTTGGCTGTTAGTCACAACAGTTGCAAAGACTGATGTCTTTAACAGCAAGCAGGGCCGCTCTGAAGTTGGTCCTTAGGACCTGGGATTTGTGCTCTGAGGCATATCCCCTTCTCATTCCATGAACACCCGGGACTTACACAAGCAGGGCCTACCCCAGGTCCTTTCCACATACCTCACCAGACAGGGTGTCACACCACCAGAGAAACATGAGGTAAGAGGTCAAATCTCTGGTCACCTGAGCTGGAAAACCAACCTAAAGGAAGACAAGAAAACAAAGAGCAAGTGGTATTCAAAATGGAATTATAGAAAATATGTTCCATCTATACAAAGGAATGCTGTACAACAAACAATAAACAAACATCATATCGCATGAAGATTGCTTATAAATTTAATACTGAGCAAAAGAATGCAGACCAAGAAGAATTTACAGATGATCTTTTCTGTCAGGTAAAGTTCAAAAATGGCAGCATTCAGAATGTATGTTTAAGTTGCAAAATAAACAATAAAAAATAAAGACAGCCTTATTGTAAAAGTCAGAAGGTGGTTACAAAGAGTAGAGAGAGCGAGCAGTGCCTGGAAGGGTGCTGGCAATGCCTATTCATTGATCCCCAGATGCTCTCCGGTGTTAGAGATAATTCATTGGACTGCACGTTGTGATTCTTTGTTCCTTTGTGTATGATCTATATCACATGAAGTACATAGATAGAACACAGACCAAAAAATTATTTACATTGTAAGAGTGCATAAAAAATAAATAGAAAACATATATTGCTTATTTTTCTTGGAAACTGAATGATAATGGAGATTAAAAATAAATAAGTGAGAAATCAAGTAAGAGAGGGCCTTATAATAGATCAGTGATGTCTAGATTCCAGAAGCTGAGGAATATAAATAGGTCAGGCTCTGAAATAGGCAGAGACTGAACAATGGAAAACTTAAATGTAATAATTAAAAACTACTTTTAAGTATTTTGACATGTTCAAAATTCAAAGGCTACACCAGAGTTCAAGTGGGAATGAAGTCTCAGTTTTCCTGCCCGAAGGCAACGCCCACTCCCGGTTTCCGTGTATCCTTCCCAGGAGGCTTGTAGTGTGGGTGAGAATTAATAAAATGAGTGAACCGGAGAGGTCTGGTGCTGGTGAAATGCGGACATAACTGGGAATCAGAAAACCGGGCTGCAGAATGGAGGCCCAGAGCATCAGAAGACCTGATGGAGGCTCAGCAGTGGCCTGGTCCCAGGGTGCCCGATGCCTGACCACTCCCTCTTCACTCCATGGAGACATTCTACAGGGAGCAGAGAACAGGAATAGAACTCCTCAGTGAGTCAGCAGTGGTGCCTCAAGGTCCCCAGGCCTCATCCTGACCTCAAAGGTCCTGTTTCCCGTACCTGGACCAGCCTCTCCACAGCAGGTTGGTACACAGCAGACCCCAGGGCATGGCCACTGACTCCTAAGATGTTTTGCATAGAGGAAGGAAGAACATCATTGGAGATGTAAGAATAAGTGATAATCATGGGTGGGGAGGCAACACTGCCAAATCTCTGCTTGCTCATTTGTTGGAGGTCAACACCCCTGAAACTAAACAGTGGGAATTTCGGTCAGCCCCAGCAGCCTTTGGAGCCCAAGACAGAAAATCATAGTGTGGATCTAAACTCAGAACTCATGGTTCTTTTGTGTCCCCTCACAGCAGGGACATGCTGTTCCCACAACCCTCTCTCGATGTTCCCTCAATATCTATCGGTGGTGACAGTTGTTTTTTCCTAGGCATCCAATGAGAACCCAATGTGAAGGTGGCAGTGAGGTGTCCCTGCCTCTCTTCTTTGGACTTTGAGTTTTTAGAGGGATACATCCTGAATGGACCTTTAGTGGTGACACCTATTAATGAGTTTAGGAACGAGGTTTTGAATCAGGCTTTTCACGATCATACACTGACTTTGGTGTCCACTGGCTCCAGACATTCTGAGTGTTGGCTTAGTCTCTTAACTGCTCAATTTTCTCTCTTCAACATGAGGGTAAAAGTGCCATCTGCTAAGGTTATGAAGGTTTGGAAGGAATGTCAGTACGGCAGGTATGGTGATGTTAGACACAGTTAAGAGCTCATTGACCATTGGAGAGAGTTTTTGTTAGATGTCATAACAAACTGTGGAAGGACCAGGTGATGAGTACACACAGACCATGCTGCCTTTAGAGTCCCATCTGTCCTGTGTCCAGAAACCCAATTTTTAAAAATTGATTTTAGAGAGAGATGAAGGGGGAAGTGAGAGAGAGAAAGAGAGAGAGAGAGAGATAAAATGATAGGGAAACATCCATCTGCTGCTCTACCCATCTTTGCATTCACTGATTCATTCTTTCCTGCATCCCGACAGAATATCAAACACACAACCTTGGCACAGCGGGCCCATGCTATAACCAAGTGAGCTATGTGGCAAGGACAGAAACCCAGTGTTCTCTACCAAATTATGTGTCTTATTATGACACTTCCCATGGCTAACCCTGATTCCCAGTCCAAGATTAAGTTAGAGACAGAGGAAGGTTCTAGGTGGTGTGTTATAAGAGTTGCCTGGGATTTCACCAGGAAATATTGAATACATCTTCTAGGAGTGGCCCACCCACCTGAGTTAGGCAATGGTCCATGTTACACACACAGCAAACATGGCCCCACAGTTTCCAGTCCTGGGAGGAGCCAGATTTAGTCTTATAAATGGACCAGCCTTTACTCAGATGCACAGCACTCTCATCCTTCTCCCCAGTGACACCTGGTCAACTCTGGTAAGTGTGCACCTTACTTTTGTCCAGGAGGGTGCTGAGACCCAGCCTGTTCTACTGTCTGTGGCAGCAGAGAAGGCAGTGATGACAGAGGATGCAGGAGCTGGGTCCATCTCAGCTCTGCCTCCAACCAGCTGTGTGACTTCATCCCACTGAGGGCCTTAGGTTTTCGTCTACAACAAGATGACTGGACAGGAGGTTCACCATTGCTCTTTTGGCTCCTCTGTGACAACTCTTGGGGAAACATCCCTGGTGGGGGCTTAGGACAAATCTTTCTCTCCTCATCTTTTTATTCTCTGGACTCACCTGTTAGGCCCCAGGGTTGGTGAAGACCTACTGTGTACATTATTCTTGGGAGAGAATGAATGTTTCTGTCAAAATCTTGAAGGTTATGCTAAGCTCTAGCCTGGGAGAGCCACCTACCTTGCCTGGTGAGAAGACCTGCTTCTACACGACTCAGTGAAAAATCATCCAAAGTTTTAGGACCTTTTCCCCAAATGAGGGAATGACTGGTAAACTTTTGTGAAATTGACTCAACTCTGGCATTGGCTAAGATGACAGAAGGTCTTGGGTGGTTCCATTTAGTAATAAAGCAGCAAGATTTTTTCTTCCATAGTGGAGTCTTCTAAAATGCTGTATTGGGATCATGTCCCAATATTAAAACTTTGGTTCTTTTCAATGTGGTTACCTCTAACGTCTCTGCTTCTGAATCCTGTGGTCTGTGCTCAGTTGGCTGCTGGGTTCTCTATTTCTGGTGGACCCTGAACTGTGTGAATGGAGGTTCCAGTGGGGGTTGTCCCCCACATACAGCTTAGTGAGCAGCTCCTCCCCACTTCCTGGGGTGACACAGTTCTTTCGGCTCCACCAGAACCTCATTTCCTTGGATCCTCAGTCCTCACCCCATGTCCTGACCTAAGGACCCTCACCTGGAGGGAGGATAATACAGGTCCCTATCTTCTCTCTGGCAGCCTCTTTAAAAGCCAAGATGAGCCACACTGAAGCTGAGAACTCTGTGATGAGCATGATCGACCTGTTCCACGAATACACCCAACCCAATGACACGATTGACGAGCCAGGCCTGCTGAAGATGATGAAGGAGAATTTCCCCCACTTTCTCAAGGACTGTGTGAGTTGGGGCCGCTACCCCATGTTGCTTAGTCACTGGCATGGCTGAGGACACTTTGCTGTGAGACCTTGGATGAGTCACTTCCATGCTCTGATCTGCAATACTCTCGCTGCAAAAGGGCCTGCTAGGACTTTATAGCCTGGCTCATTATCAGGATGTAAGAGACAATACTTGTGCTTAAGTGTAAGACTTATGAATGGATATCAAGGGTAGCTATTAGGTGGTCAAACAGGAGAGGGATGAAGGAGTTCCCTTTCACTGTCACAGCCCATTCAGGAGATTGAAGTCCATATGCTCAGGGCCTGCCTCTAGAAGCCTCCATTACATTCTTAGAGAGCCAAGAGGAGGTGATAAAAAGTGCATCACTGACAAAATTTAACAGCTTCCTTTACAATGACTAAGCTCATTCCCAGACTGATTTGATCTGACATTTAGAACATACTAAACTGATTAAATAAAGAGAAGTTAGACAGTGACACAGACACTATGTGTACAAGAAGAGGAAACTGAGCATGGAGGATCTGGAGGCCACAGAGACGACGGAGAGGCGGAGTAGCAGGGACGAGGACCAGCGCTAGGGCCTATTTTGCGTTTCTGGGTAGAACTGGGTAGATCGTGTCCTGTAAGTGGGCTGAGGGAGTGGGTCTGAGTTCAGAGAACCCCCCTCCACCAGCTTATTGATCAGTGCGGCCCTGGGCAGAACCCATTCACCACTCCCGGGTCTCTCTTGCACACTGACCCTTGCATGGAATTTCCCTTAGTGAACTGCAGAATAAGGCCACGTCCCTGCCTGTCACCCCTGCCACGTACCATGCACTGACCCACACATGCTATACTTGTGCGACCCAGGCGCTTCTCCCCTGCTCTGCCTCCTCCTCCATCTCCTACTCCACCCACAGCGCTTTGGGGACTGAATGTGTCTTGTTTTGTGTCTTTCCCACAGTACACAAAGGGCAAAGATTACTTGTCCCATGTCTTCGAGAAAAAAGACTACAATAAAGATAAGAAGATTGATTTTTCTGAGTTTCTCTCCTTGCTGGGGGTCATAGCAACAGACTACCACAATCAGAGCCACGGAGAGGAACCCTGTTCCGGGGAAGACAGTCAGGCCAGTTCAGCACAGGACCTTTAATGCTGCCCCAATAAAATAAAGTGTTTTCTTTGTCAAAAATGGGCCTATTTCCTGCTTTTCTTTGCCTCCTTATGCTGTCAAAACTGGTACTTCTTGGAGAATGTAATTATGAACTTCCTATAGGGGGATTTAGCCATGATATGCCAGGAGCATTCTTTCTTCCTACTCTTCGGCTTAATTGACCACCTCTCTAAAGGGCCTTTTGTCCAAATCTACTCCTTGTCCCTAGTACAGCCAATATGCCAGGTCCCAGAGGTGGGCAGTACAAAGTACTCCCCTGGGCTCAGCCATGATTTCCTTCTCAAGCACGAGTCAGCTCTGGGGATCAGGGACGTGCAGTGAACAGGAGTTGAGGTCTCACAACAGGACCCCATACTCATCGTGCCTGCCTGAGCATGACCCTGAGGGCATAGGAGAAATGGCACCCTTGATATAAGTATTCTGTGGAGGGCACTGGGGCTCATGGGCACTTGTCAGAGTGAACAGGATGCTCAGCACTGCCAGAGGATTGTGTTCTGTCCTTGTGCATCTGTGTGTGTGTCCCTGCTGAGGTAAGAGAGGGCCATCCTGTGGGCTGAGCTGATCCTCACAATGATTTGCTAAATGGATGGGTTGGGTATGTGGGGAGACCCATGTGGTGTTCCAAGTATAAGGAGCTCAAGCTGGTCCTGGAGTCCAGACAACATCTAGGCACCAAGTGAGAAGACAGGGTTGAAGGGAGGACAGGGCACTAAGGGGTGAGTGGAGAACTCACACCGGCCATCATACATGACAGTTCACTTTATTTGCCACGGAAAGGGGCATGTCATTACCCTTAGGCTCTTTGAGGCCAGGCAAGGTGGTAGGGACCGAGCATTTAGAAAGATGCAAGACACAGCACCTGCCTGAGCAGAGCACTGCCTCTCCCCACGGGTAGGGGTCTCTGACTGTGCCTCCAGGTCAGTCAGCACTCACCTCGGTATGAAGGACCACCTCTAAATGCATCTGCACTGCTTTCGTGGCACGCCTCCTGAGGCTCCTGTCATCAGGCTGTGTCCCTCCCTACCTCCTACTCACAGTCTCTAACCCCTCAATCAGGCCAACATTCTTTAAGGAGAAATTATGCAACTGTCTCCAAAACCTCTCTGTCCCACCTGCAGTAAACTCATAGGGTGACTTGTGTGTTTACGTGGATGACTCCCCCCTCCACTCCTTACCACCCATGTATATATCTTTGCACACAAGACTGAACTGTGCAGACACTTGGAGCTAGAAGGTGTACGAATAGGGAGGAGGCTAGAGAGCAGGTCGGTGTGACTGGAGGTCTGTGCAGAGGCCTGGCGTGGGGTGACTGTACTAGTGATCTATTGATGTGTGACCATATTATACCACACTTAATGATATAACCAGTACACACTTACTACCACACAGTTTCTTGGACAAGGAATCCTGCATGGCTCAGCCAAGCCCTTCCACCAGGGACTCTCAGGGGTTGGGGCCGTGGCCTCAACTGAGGCAGGACCCATTCACTTAGGATCAGCACTCAGTCAGGGGTTTTGGTGGATTCAGCTTGGACTGAAGGAAGCTTGGACTTCCTCTCTGTCTGTCTGTGTCAGTCCCTTGGTGCTAGGCCATGTGGGTTTCTCCAGAGAGCAACTCTGAACACGGAGGCTGAGTCTCTAGAGTGTGGATCCTGAGAGAGACACCGAAATGCAGAGACAGAGACATGACGAGTCTGAGCAAGAACGTGTTAGGCACTGACTGACTTTTTACTAATAAATCTTGGTAGTGGCATTGGGTCACTTGGCCATCTTCTATGGAGTCACTAATGCAGTCCACACTTAAGGGGAAGGCACACAACCACATCGCACAGAGCTGTGTTCACCGGGAGGTGTGATTGGTGGGGAGCCACCAAAAGGAGAAGTCGAAGGGTCTCAGCCGTCCGTGTTTTGGCCAGACCCAGAGGAAGATCACCTGCAGAGCCAGGGATGAACCCAGCTCTGCGTCCTGGAAGTTGGGGTGCTGGCTGTGCCCGACATTCTCAGGGACTCTGGGCTATGCTGTGCAGTGTGACCATGTACAGACATGGGGATGGCATAAGAAAGAGCCAGAGCATTTATTTGTCAGCTTTGAAGGCACTTGGCCAGTCCTTGTCTGAGGGGAGCCCAGGCTGGGGACCACTAAACAGCAACTGTGTCCACACTCCACTGTGGGAAACAGGTTGCAAGCTGACAGAGTCCTTGCAGTTTAGATTTGTGGGGGACAGAGGTGTGGGGGACTGACAGTGAGCTGACAGGGTCCATACTGCCCATCCCCTCACCCCACATGCTTGATTAAGTTGCTAGAGGCAATTTGCATGCTCTTCTTCTCCTCCTTTGTTTTCTGAAGTTGCTGGTTGAGATATGATGTTTGGTCCATAACACTCTTGGGAGACTTCTTGGTTTGCTACAGAAATGTGACTTTGCATCTGAGACCTCTTTGTTTTACAAATAGCTTTGCTCTCTTCTGCTCTCCACCTATAAAATAAAGCATTTTCGGAAGTGCTTTTGCTCTTAGGAGTCCTTAGCTTACAGGAGGCCTCCCAATCTCATTCCTTTTCTCTCTGTGTTTATTTCCTAATTCTGCATCGTTCCCATTCAAGACTTGCACAATTACAAGTCACGCTGGTTCGTGGTACCGCACCCAGGGTGGAGAAAACTCCAACTTCCTTTATGCTGAGGTTACACTTATGCAGCTTTGAATCTCACATTCTTGGATAATGAGAAAATTGAGGCCCACAGAGAGGCAGCAACAGGCCAGGGTACATGACAGGCAACAGGCCAGGGTACATGACAGGCAAATCAGGAGTGTTTTGACCTTACAGCCAAAGGCTCTGGCCTGTCATCCCATTGGGTTGGTTTGAAAATTAGAAATTCTAATGTAAAGGGAAGCTCTTGCTATGTGGGATTGTTTCCTTCTGGGATCCAGTAATAAGCACTAGCACATGTGCACACACACACACACACACACTCACACAAACTCACACACACTCACACACACATTCTAGTTGTAATAAATACAGGAGGGATACTAAGAGGATTAGACAAAGGAAGTGACAAAAGGAAGAAAAAAGAGGTTGGAGGCACTACTTCCATATGACAGCACTCCATCTTTACAGGTGTCATCCACGTGTGCCTGATCATCTCCGAGAGGTCCGTGCCGGGATATTCCCACAGTGCAGGCAGGAGCGAGACAGGCCCTCAGCCACAGTGCCGTGTCCGGAATCAAGAAGGGGAAAGAAGAAAAGGTTGAACCTGAACTCAGGTCTGTCTTCTCAAATCTGGGACCCTGGATGCCCCAGGCCTTCTTTGGGGCTGTAGAAAAGTGTGCTAGTGTCACTGGGTTCAGAGATGGCATTCTACAGGGAAGGGGTGTGAACAGTCAGCAACCCCAAGGACTATTTGTATATCTGTCATTAGAGGAGGGGACTAAAGGAAGGGGATGCCAGGAAGTGAAGTCACTTCCTTATAGAACTTGGAACCCCGTAACCCGGTACCCACATTCTGGCGGCAGCACCACAGCCAGCTCCCTTGGCTAGTGACAGTTGAGACTTAAGATGTTCTGTCTGCTGATCTTCCACTTCTGGGGACTTTTGCTTCCGCAAACCCCACACTGAGAATTTTCCAAACTCTTCAGATGTTGGTTCAACCCTTGTCCACGCCGTCTATGACAGTTCTTCAGGAGATCCCCTCAGGTACCAGAAGGCAGCCTTGATGAGGCCCAGGCAGGTCAGGCCACCTCTGCAAGCCACCCCTGGGCAGCCCCCAGCAACCTCCTCTGCATGTGGGGAGAATAGAGACGTGAAGAGAGGACTAGCTGTGCAGAAACCAGTTGCTGGGAGCGGGTAACCTGGTGACCCTGTCACGGTCACACCCCAGGACAGGGCTGGCTGGTGCAGAGGGGCATTTGAGTTTGTTTACTTGTCCCAGTGAGAATCCTAGGCCCTCAGATTGTCACGTGCTTGCTGTCCTTGGTGGAGGGCCCTACAAAATGTAGTGAGAGAGTCACAAGGGTCAGAGGAGTGACAGACAGGGCTCTGAGGTTTTCAGCCCGGTGGTGGGGCCCAGTCTTCTTTACAGAGTGCCACAGAGGAGGTCCCACAGCAGGGGGACAGGTGCCCACACATTCGCAAGTGTGCAGCACGGGCTCACAGTGAGTGCTGGTTTTCAGGGGACCCAATGTCCAGGAAATCATATCAAGTCAAGGGGGTATCGGGTCCCAAAAGCCACCTGCTACTCCCGTCAGCTCCCTCTAGAGTTCTGCTTCAATGAGATCTGGATCTCCCAACCCACCCTCATTGTCCAGCCCCTCACTCTCCAGATGCAAAGCCACTTTCTGCATATTTTTAGAAATATAAAAAGGAGATTTCTGTCATTTTGCCTCACATTCAGTGAAGAGTATACCTTCATTTCTTTCTATCGATTTTCCTTTCTCAATGCTCATCCCTGATTGTCCATGTGGACCTGACAGTCCTTGTACACATTGCTGAAGGACACAGGGCTCACGCTACCGTGTCTGTTGGTCTGCCATCTTCTGCCCTGGAGTAATATCTGGGTGTGAGTGGCAGTGCTCTACAACCTACCCTAAGGGAGACCGGTTGCTGTGGTGATCCAACCCTTCACTGCTGGGGGACCTGACCTTGATCTCTTTCTTTTCCCAAACCAGTGCTATTGTCTGGATGTCTCACATGTCCTAATATCCTGATGCCTCTCAGCCCCCAGAAGAGCCTCTGTGTTCTCATCTCAGAATGGGATGTATTGTCAGAAATCAGACAGATTTGTTGATGCAGGGAGTTGTTGTCCATACTCAGCTAACAAAAGATGATCTAAGATACTAAGGTGTCTCATCATTCCCCACCTCCAAGTCTAATTTTCATGCCAAAAACCGTTTTTCTCCTGTGGGCGCTCATGTTTCACCTTTTGCCACTAGTCACTGTGGCTTTGGGGATTCACCTGAGCTGAAGGTGCCAAGCCGCCTGGTGCCCAGGGCACTGCTTTTGACTGCATGTCCCTCCTCTGTCCCACCCCAGGGAGAAAAAGCATCAACCAGAAACACAAATAAGATCAGCACGCTGTGAAACACCCAGGCACAGCAGCTGGACAAGCGGGTCGAGTACGTGGTGCCAGCCTTCCTGGGCAAGGACCCCACCTACGTCCCCTTCTTTCTCTGTGTATATAGAACATTTACTACCACTGAACAGCTGTTGGAGCAAGTATTCGCCAGGTGAGCTCCCTGCCCCTCTACAGCACAATGGTCATTTTGGCCACCTGCTAGCCGTGTCTTCATAAGGTCAGTGATCTCTGTGAATTTATGTGCTTCTCTGAACAGCGGGGTGATCCCAGAATCAGCCTGTTGGGATTACTGTGGATCCCAGAATCAGCCTGTTGGGATTACTGTGGAAACTCAGTGGAGTCTTTCTTGTAAGGCGCGGTCTGGTGCCTGGTGCTGGAGAGGTCTGCGGGAGGGACTGTGGTTGTGCTGATAGATCATTTCTCTTGTGAGTGGGAGGAAGCCACTCCCTTGTTCTTCACTTTTCTTTGAGCCTTGGGCTATGCTGTTTTCTCTTTTAGAAAAGAAATAGGTGGCTCTGGCCGGGTGGCTCAGTGGGTTAGAGTGTTATCTCAACATGCCAATGTTGCAGGGTCAATCCCAGGTCAGAGCACATCCTAGAATCAATGAATGAGTGATTCAATAGGTGGAAACAACAAACCGATGTTTCTCTTTCTCTCTTCATCTCCCTTCGTTGTTCGATCTTTCTCTATCTCTAGTCAATATTTAAAATTTAAAAATAAAATAAAAGGAGATTAGAGATTCTCTTAGGTGTGTCCTGTGTGAAGCCAGAGCTGGAATGCCAGGGCTGAGCAGTTTGCCCCAGGCTCACTCAGATGATCTGTGATGGGCTGATTGGGGCTCATTCATTCAGCAAAGACACTGGAATCCCAGCCAGGACGGGTGCAGGCGCATCGGTAGGCGCTGACCACAATCCAGTGCACAGAGCAGACACCAAGCCTGCTATGCAGAACTTCCCTCTAGTCGGGAGGGAGACAGTCACACCGGATACATAGGCAGGTGGTGTCCATGGAACAGTCTATGTGACGTCCTCCTGGCCTCCTCCAGGTATGGCTGCATCTTCGCGTATGACAGGTTTGGTTGACCTGGAAACCATGTGCAAAAGTGAGTGGGCTTTGGGTCAGATCCCTGAGGGGAATATGGGGACTGTGAACTGGTGGTACTGGCAGGAACCTGCATCCTACCCTTCACCGGATTTCTGGAGGAGGGCAGAGGTCCGGGGCTTCTCCTGGTGAAAAGGAAAGGAGACAGTGAGAGCTGTGGATCTGGGTTAGTGTGGTAGGGAGAGCACTGTGGAGGTGAGTGGACAGAGCCCCCAAGAACATCCACACTCATCCCTTCCTCATCCCAGCCTTGCCTCCACCTCCCCATCCTGGGACCTGGGACCTGAAACCTGGGTTAGGGGGTGTGGGAGCATCCTGCTCACTAATCTGGTAAAACCTCAAGAGCAGGTGTTGGTTGGTGCTCCCGCCCTTGTGAGTGGAGTGCCAGTGGGAGGAGAGGAACCTCACAGCGCAGCTAGTGAGTTAGTAGCACGCAGGGGCAGGAGTCAGAGTGGGAGCTGTTCCACAGGCCCCGAGAGGCCAGGGCTGGAGACAGGGCCTGTTTGTTTGCTCATCGATCAGATATTTATGGATGACCTACTGTGTGCCTCTGAGCGCAATGAACAGAGCAGACACCGCCCCTCCTGCCTTCATGGAGTTGCCATTCTAGTGGGGAAGGGGTAGGGACAGTGACAGAGCAGCCAGGCTTCCCTGAAGAAGGGGTCCGGTGGTCTACCGTTGTTCAAGAGCTCTGTCACAAAGACTTCTGCCAGCCCTTCTTCGGTGAGCAGCCGTACCTCTGCTGGGACTGTCAGACTGAAGGTGAACAAGGCGTAGGACTGGCTTTTGCATGCCGGAGCAGGAGGCACACGTCCCGGGCTCCCCAGGGATGCTCTGGGAGGGCAGCGTGGAAGTCGAGGCCAGACCGCAGACTCTCCTGCCCCACGTCTCTCCCCAGAGCCATCTCTTCCTTCCTGGGCCTCTGGATCCACCTGCATCCGGATGATTCTGTTGATCCTCAGGATTTTTGTCCCTGCTGACAGTGTTGGCTTACCTCATGCTGAATTTCCCTAGCTCTGAGCTGGGGTGCCAGGCCCAGTGTCTCCTCTCCCAACTTCAACACATTGAATCAGATGTGGCCGAGACCAAGAATGAGACCAAGGGTGAGGAGGACTCAGGTGGCTTATGTGGCATTGTGGAGGGTTGGAAAGAGGAAAGTAGGGGAGAGGAGGTTTGGGAGGGGAGGGAAAAGGCCTGGCCACCCAGGGAAGAGCTTCTAGAAATGGGTTTGGTCAGGAACAAGGATTTAGCTTGGCTCACTCTCCCGCCAGTCAACCAGCCGTCTGAGAAGACTTTCTGGGGCTGGGTTCTTGAACTTCACTGTGGGTAGGAGAGATTTTCTGTCTTTAGAAGGCATTCATGGTGATGATATTTTCTCTTTTGGACCTACAGAATCAGCTCCAGAGGAAGATGAGGAAACACCTGAAGAGGTGAAGTCAGCTCAAGTGTTCTCTTCAGAGCCAGAGCAGACTCCGGGCACCGCTGTCTCTGAACTGGGAGAGGCAGGGGACCCACCGGCAGCCCCTGAGCAACTCCCTGGGGCTCCCATGTGACCTTCAGTCCCAGGTCCTGATCCTGAACCTCGGCTGCGTTGGCTGCTGGGGCAGAGAGAGTTTCCTCATTTAGTTGTAGTGTAAGGCTCTTATGTTTATCTTATGTATACTAAAGTTGTACTATAGTTTTTATAGCATTTAGTTAAAAGAAAGTATATTTTTAATAAAATGTAATGACATCTGTTGGTCAAATAAGTTTGTAAATATGATATATTGTTTGATCACTAATAATATGTTTAGGGTGTGGGAGACAGGTCATTATAGCCTAAAGCTTAGTTTTAAGACTAAGCCTTTCCCTCCCTTCTGATACTAAGGTCTTCTCACAACTAAGCTTTCCCCCAAACACTTGACTATTGCATGATGTGGGGTGGTGTACTCCTATGAGGAATCCCATTATGCCTCAGATAAGTGACTTTGTATCAAAGACTTCCTCATTTGTATATTGGATTAAAGGTTTTGATTTCTACACTATAAAATGGGACAGAGAAACCCATGCTGGAGGAGAACAGAGAAAGGCCGCGTGGAAAAGAGGAGAAGCAGCCAAGATGGTAGAGTGCTGAAGGAGAAGCCAGTTTGTGCGGAGTTTGTGCAGAGAGAAGGAGATGGGGAACAGAGGTGAATAAAGCTGGTGAGCTAGAAATCTTTGATTCTAGAAAACTCGGATAAGTCAGTAGCTTTGTGAGCACTGAATAAGTGGGTTTTGGAGCCCAGTGTGTGTATTTCTTGCCCACCAGTTGCAAGCTAGGAATAAACCTAATGGCCCACCAGTTCTTGGCTCCGTTGTCTCATTACTGTCTGTCTGAATCAAATGTGAACCTGCATGGGTCAGGCGACTGTGATGGTGGCCGTGCCTACTGGCTTTACATCATATTACTTAAAATAAAATTCAGTTTAATGAAATAGAATTGGACCATATAATCCTTCAAAATGTGTATTCTAGGGTTATTCAGGACATTCGCACTTTTTCATGTGACATCACAACCACTCTCTAGTTCCAGCACGTTTTCATGTGGTTATGGGAGGTGGTGGCAGCTTTCATTATCTGGGGGAAGGGGGCCAGGGTTGGCAGTGCACGGCTGTAGCTCAGGCAGGGGAGGTGGCATCCATTCATTTCTGTTTTTCTTCCCCCCAGCACATAGCACTGATGGCACATTTCAAAGCAATGTCATTATTAGGAAAGAGTTGACTGTGAATGGTATGAACCTAAAATATTTTAAATGACTAGTAGTAATGCATTAATAAAACAAGTTTTGATATATGTAAATAGATGATTTATCTGACCAGGAGGTTGCACCGTGGGTAGAGCATTGAACTGGGATGCAGAGGACCCAGGTTTGAAACCCCTAGGTCACCGGCTTGAGTGTAGGCTCACCAGCTTGAGCATGGGGTTGCTGGTTTGAGTGTGTGATCATAGACATGATCCCATGCCTGCTCGCTTGAGCAAGGTGACACTTGTTCTGCTGTAGCCCCCACCTCCCTCTGTCAAGGCACATATGAGAAAGCAATCAATGAACAACTAAGGTGCCGCAATAAAGAATTGATGCTTCTCATCTCTCTCCCTTCCTGTCTGTCTGTCCCTATCTCTCCCTCTCTCTGTCTTTCTCTCTCTGTCTCTGTCACACACACACACACACACACACACACACACACAAATAAATTATCACTATGTACTCATTAAGATCAGGCTAGCAGTCTGAAAGATGGCGATGGAGTAGGCGGACGTACCAACTTCCAACTCCCAGAACCAAAGTGGATTATAATTTAATTTTAAGAACCATCATCTGGATAAACCAACTTTGAACTAAACTAAGTGGACTCTTCAACCAAGGAACACAGAGAAAGCCACATTGAGACTGGTATGAATAGTGAAACGCGAAGAGGGCTGCCCAGCTCCCCGGAGCAAACGGCAGCCGGGAGAGACCCGCGTGGCGGGAGGAGAGTTTGGCGGAGAGGGAGGGACCTGGGTCCCAGGAACCAAGCCCCAGACTGCAGCCCCAGAGCCTAGAAGAGGCGTTTGGACAGTATTGAGCTGTGAAGCAAGTGAGGATACTGTTTGTGAAAAAGAGATAGTTTTCTCAGACCCAAGAATCTTTTTAAAGGGACAGCGCAGAAACCCTCTCTCACAACCACGCACCCGGGGCTCCGGGGAACAGGGACAGAGGAGAGGAACAGAGCAGTGGGAAGAGAGTGTGGACTGAAGGCACGGGGACACCCTGAGGGACAGCCACCCTGACCCCTGGGCTAAGTCACTTCCCTAATCGAAAATGAATATTTCCCCTGGAACTAGCAATACCAGCAAGGGAGACAGGACACTAGCCAAACAAGCTTTCTTACGGCAATTAGAGCAGAGCTGCTTAGAGGGAGGGAGCTCCCAAGCCTACAGTGTGGAGACTTAGGGCACTTCCATCTCTCTGAGGGTTGCTGAAGGGATGGTGGCGGCAGGACGCTGAAACGCGGTCCTGTTGGTGTGGGCGGAGGCACAACCGATGTGAGCTCGGTCTAGCCCAGCAGGGGCGGAGGGGATGCGCAAAAGCGGTCCGGCAGCTGCGGGCCCACCTGTGACTCCACTTGAGGGGAAAATTACGGGCAGAGATCTGCTCTGCGACCCTGTGCAAGCCGACCATGACTGCAGGGACAGGGTACACCCTGAAACCAGCGGAAGTTCGTGGCTGATCTCACGCTACTAGCCCGGCCCGGCCAGAGAAACCGAGGTTTGCCTTCCAGTGTGCGCGAGTGGGCTCCTAACGCGGGGAAGGGGTACACCCTGAGACCAGCAGAAGTTCACGGCTGAGCTCACAGCCAGCAAACACGCCGGGCCCAATAAACCACCATTTGCGACCCTGCGCAGGAGGGCCCAGGCCTTGAGGGCAGGGCTAAATTCTGGACGAGCAAAGGCTCACAGCTGGGAGCACGTCAAAAGCCCCGCCCAACCCGCGAAACTGTGGCAAGCAGGCTCTGACTGCGGGGGCTGGGCGTAAGCCTTCCGGAAACAGGCTGGGTCTGCAGCTGAGCAAAGGTGATCACCTCTGCCCTTGGTGCTGAGGCTTGTGGCTTGACTGACAGCCCCTCCCGCGAAGGAGAGGTGGAAATCACAGCAACAGCCGCAGTAGGCTGTCGCTGGCAACGCCCATACCCAACCACCCTAGGCAGCAGCAGAGGGGGTGGCAGGCCTGCAGAAAGACCACACCTAAAGAACACAAAGGCAACACCTACTGGACTCCAGTGGCCACAACTTGCTTATACACAGATAAAATGGGCAGGCAGAGGAATGCAAAAAAATGAATCAAGAGAAATCCCCAGAGAAGGACCTGAATGAACCAGATATAACCAAACTACCAGAAGCAGAATTTAGAATAATGATAGTTAGGATGTTCAAAGAAATTAGAGCAACAATGGATAGTCACTATGAACACCTAAATAAAGAGATAACAAGTATAAAAAACGAAATTAAAATAATAAAAAAGAATCAGACAGAAATGACAAATACAGTATCAGAACTGAAGACCACAATGGAAGGAATTAAAAGCAGGATGAATCATGCTGAGGATCAAATCAGCGAGTTAGAGGACACAATAAACAAAGTTACAGAAACAGAGAAGAAAAAGGAAAAGAGACTCAAAAAATGGGAGGAAACTCTAAGGGAGCTCTGTGACAACATGAAGAGAAACAACATTCGCATCATAGGGGTGCCTGAAGAAGAGGAAAGAGGACAGGAAATGGAAACTGTCTTCAATCAAATCATAGCAGAAAACTTCCCTAAATTAAGGCTGGGAAACACTCCACACATTCAAGAAGCACACAGAACTCCATTAAAGAGAAACCCAAAAAGATCTACACCAAGACACATCATAGTTAAAATACCAAAGCTAATGAATAAAGAAAAAATCTTAAAAGCTGCTAGAGAAAAAAAGGCTATCACCTACAAAGGAGCCCCCATAAGGATGACATCGGACTTCTCAACAGAAACACTTGAGGCCAGAAGGGAATGGCAAGATATAACCAAAGTAATGCAGAACAAGAACCTACAACCAAGACTACTCTATCCAGCAAGGCTAACGTTTAAAATTGAAGGAGAAATAAAGAGCTTCCCAGACAAAGAAAGCCTCAAGGAATTCATTAAAACCAAACCAATTCTGTAAGAGATACTAAGGGGCCTGTTGTGAACAATTCAAAGGGAGGAAAGAATATAGCAAAAAAAAAAAAAACCAGCTTTAAAGAACAAAATGACAATAAACAACTACATATCAATAATAACCTTAACTGTAAATGGATTAAATGATCCAATCAAAAGACATAGGGTAGCTGAGTGGATAAAGAAACAGGACCCATACATATGCTGTCTACAAGAGACCGACCTTAAAACAAAAGATGCTCATAGACTGAAGGTAAAAGGATGGAAAAAAATATTTCATGCAAATGGAAATGAAAAAAAAACCGAGGTAGCAGTACTTATATCTGACAAAATGGACTTTAAACCAAAGGCTGTAGTAAGAGATAAAGAGGACACTACATAATGATAAAGGGAACAATTCAACAGGAAGATATAACTATTATAAATATCTACGCACCAAATATTAGACCCCCGACATACATAAAGCATACTTTGATGGATATAAAGGGCGAGATTAACAGCAATACTATCATTGTAGGGGATTTCAATACCCCTCTAACAACACTGGGTAGATCCACAAGAAAGAAAATTAATAAAGAAACAGCAGACCTAAAGGAGACACTAGATCAACTTGATTTAATAGATATCTTCAGAACTTTTCACCCTAAAGCAGTAGAATATACATTCTTCACAGGCACTCATAGTACATTTTCTAGGATAGACCACATGTTAGGACACAAAAATGGTCTCAGTATATTTAAGAAGATTGAAATTATATCAAGCATTTTCTCTGATCACAATGCCATGAAACTAGAAATTAACCACAAAAGAAAAACTGAAAAATACTCAAACACTTGGAAACTAAATAGCATGTTATTAAATAATGAATGGATTAACAATGAGATCAAACAAGAAATAGAAAAGTTTCTAGAAACAAATGATAATGAGCATACATCAACTCAAAATTTATGGGACACAGCAAAAGCAGTTCTGAGCGGGAAGTTTATTGCACTACAGGCATATCATAAGAAGCTAGAAAAAGCTCAAATAAGCAACCTGACCCTGCAGCTAAAAGAACTAGAAAAACAACAACAAATAAAACGCAGGACAAGTAGAAGAAAGGAAATAATAAAGATCAGAGCAGAAATAAATGACATAGAGGCGAAGGAAACAATACAGAGGATCTAATGAAACCAGAAGCTGGTTCTTTGAAAAGGTAAACAGGATTGATGAACCTTTAACTAGACTCACAAAGAAAAAAAGAGAGAGGATTCAAATAAATAAAATTAGAAAGGACAGTGGAGAAATAACAACTCATACAACAGAAATACAAAGCATTGTAAGAAAATACTATGAAGAACTCTATGCCAAAAAATTAGACAATCTAGGTAAAATGGACAAATTTCTTGAATCATATAAACTTCCAAAAATCAATCTGGAAGAATCAGAACACTAAACAGACCAATTACAACAAATGAGGTTGAAACAGTTATCAAAAAACTCCCAAAAAAGAAAAGTTCTGGGCCTGATGGATTCACAAGTGAATTCTATCAAAAATTCAAAGAAGAACTAACTCCTATCCTCCTCAAGCTATTTCAAAAAATTCAAGAGGAAGGAAGACTTCCAATCTCCTTTAATGAGGCGAGCATAATTCTGATCCCAAAACCGGGCAAAGACAACACAAAGAAAGAAAATTATAGGCCTATATCCCTGATGAATTTAGATGCTAAAATTCTCAACAAAATATTAGCCAACTGGATCCAGCAATATATGAAAAAAATCATACACCATGATCAAGTGGGATTTATTCTGGAGAGGCAAGGCTGGTTCAATATTCACAAATCAATCAATGTGAATCAGCACATAAACAAAAGGAAGGACAAAAATCACATGATAATTTCAATAGATGCAGAAAAGGCATTTGATAAAATCCAGCACCCATTCATGCTCAAAACTCTCAGTAAAGTGAGAATACAAGGAACATTCCTTAACATGATAAAGGCCATCTACGACAAACCCACAGTAAACATCCTACTAAATGGACAAAAATTAAAAGCAATCCCCTTAAGATCAGGAACCAGGCAGGGTTGCCCACTTTCACCACTCTTATTCAACATAGTTCTGGAAGTCCTAGCTATAGCAATCAGACAAGAAGAAGAAATAAAAGGCATCCAAATTGGAAAAGAAGAAGTAAAACTGTCACTATTTGCAGATGATATGATATTGTATATAGAAAACCCTAAAGTCTCAGACAAAAACTACTGGACCTGATAAATGAATTCAGCAAGGTGGCAAGATATAAAATTAATACTCAGAAATCAGAGGCATTTCTATATACAAACAACTGTCAGCAAAAGAAATTAAGGAAACAATCCTCTTCACTATTGCAGCCAAAAAAATAAAATACCTAGGAGTAAATTTAACCAAGAAGGTTAAGGACTTGTACTCGGAAAATTATAAAACATTGATAAAAGAAATCAAGGAAGAAACAAACACGTGGAAGCATATACCGTGCTCATTGCTGGGAAGAATAAACATCATTAAAATATCTATATTACCCAAAGCGATTTATAAATTCAATGCAATACCAATTAAAATACCAATGACATACTTCAAAAATATAGAACACATATTCCAAAAATTTATATGGAACCAAAAAAGAACACGAATAGCCTCAGCAATCTTAAAAGGGAAAAATAAAGCAGGAGGTATCACTCTTCCAGATATCAAGGTCTACTACAAGGCCATATACTCAAGACAGCCTGGTACTGGCATAAGAACAGGCACATTGATCAATGGAACAGAACAGAGGACCCAGAAATAAACCCACAGCTTTATGGACAACTGATATTTGACCAAGGAGGAAAGAACATACAATGGAGTAAAGACAGCCTCTTTAACAAATGGTGCTGGGCAAATTGGACATCTACCTGCAAAAAAATGAAACTAGACCACCAACTTACACCATTCACAAAAACAAACTCAAAATGGATAAAAGACTTAAACATAAGCCATGAAACTATAAGCATCTTAGAAGAAAACATAGGCAGCAAGCTTTCCGACATCTGTAGCAGCAATATATTTGCCGATTTATCTCCATTGGCAAATGAAATAAAAGGCAAGATAAACAAATGGGACTATATCAAACTAAAAAGTTTTTGCGCAGCTAATGACAATAAGAACAGAATAAAAAGACAAACCACACAATGGGAGAACATATTCGATAGCACATCTGATAAGGGGTTAATAACCAGAATTTATAAAGAACTTATAAAACTCAACACCAGGAAGACAAACAATCCAATCAAAAAAATGGGTAAAAGAAATGAATAGAAATTTCTCCAAAGAAGACATACAGATGGCCAAAAGACATATGAAAAAATGCTCAACATCACTAATCATTAGAGAAATGCAAATTAAAACCACAATGAGATATCACCTCACACTAGTCAGAATGGCACTCATCAGCAAAACAACACAGAATAAGTGCTGGCGAGGATGCGGAGAAAAGGGAACCCTTTTGCACTGTTGGTGGGAATGCAGATTGGTGCAGCCACTGTGGAAAACAATTTGGAGATTCCTCAAAAAATTAAAAGTCGAACTGCCTTTTGACCCGGCTATCCCACTTTTAGGAATATACCCTAAGAACACCATAACACTGTTCGAAAAGAAGAAATGCACCCCCATGTTCGTGGCAGCATTGTTCACAATAGCGAAGATCTGGAAACAGCCCAAGTGTCTGTCAGAAGACGAGTGGATTAAAATGCTTTGGTACATATATACTATGGAATACTACTCAGCCATAAGAAATGATGACATCGGATCATTTACAACAAAATGGATGGACCTTGATAACATTATACGGAGTGAAATAAGTAAATCAGAAAAAAAAAACTGAGAACAGCGTGATTTCATACATAGGTGGGACAATTAAAGTGAGACTATGAGACATGGACAAGAGTGTGGTGGTTACGGGGTGGGGGGAGGGAGGGGAAGTGGGATAGGGAGAAGGGGAGGGGCACAGGGAAAACCAGATAGAAGGTGACAGAGGACAATTTGACTTTGGGTGATGGTTATGCAACACAATTGAATGATAAGATAATCTGGAGATGTTTTCATTGTACATATGTACCCTGATTTATTGGTGTCACCTTATTAAAGTTAAAAAAAGAAAAAAAAAAGATCAGGCTAGCATTGACTTAGTGTGTAAGCAGATGTGCACAGCATAGTATTAATGAAAAGAGTAGCAGTTCTGGTCAAGATGGTGGCGTAGGTAAATGTGGTACCTACCTCCTCCCACAACCAAATCAAAATTAGAAAATATCTACAAAACAACCATCATTCAGAACTGTTTAAAGTCTGGCCCACACCAACACATCATAATTAAACTGTGTTGGGCAGATAAAATATATTATGCTCACTTTGTTAAAAATGGCGCTGCCCGCATAGAAGCCCATCACCCCAGTGATAATATTAGTTGTCCTTCTTGCTTGGGACGGGTGTGATTATGTTAATATGTGTTGGGGGAGGGCTTTCACACCAAAAAAGGTTTTAAAAGAAAGAGAGATTACGTTGTTTCAGGAAAAGAGTGACTACGTTCTAGGAGGAGCCCATGCTGGAAGAGAGTAGAGAAAGGCCACATGAAGGAGAGGAGAAGCATCCAAGATGGCAGAGTGCTGAAGGAGAAGCCAGTTTGTGCAGAGAGAAGGAGATGGGAAACAGAGGTGAATAAGGCTGGTGAGCTAGAAAACTTTGATTCTAGGAAACTCGGATAAGTCAGTAGCTTTGTGAGCACTGAATGAGTGGGTTTTGGAGCCCAGTCTGTGTTTTTACTTGCCCACTGGGTGCAAGCTAGGATTAAAATTGATGGCCTACCAGTTCTTGGCTCCGTTGTTTCATTACCGTCTGTTCGAATCAAATGTGAACTTGCATGGACCAGGTGGCTGTGATGGTGGCCGTGGCTATTGGCTTTACAAACTGTAAAAGGTTAAAGATGGAGAGACAATCTTAAAAGCAAGAGAAAATGGATAGTTACCTATAAAGGAGTCCCTTAAGACTGTCAGCTAATTTCTCAACAGAAACTTTGCAGGCTAGTAGGGAATAGCAAGAAACATTCAAAGTTATAAAGAAAACAATGACTTACAATCAAGATTACTCTACCCAGCAAAGCTATTATTTATCTTCAAAGAACAGATAAAATGATTCCCAGACAAGAAAAAGCTAGAGTTTATCACCATCAAACAAGTATTACATGAAATATTACATGGTTTTCTTTAAGAAGGAGGAGGCAGAGAAGTGGATAGAGGAGAAGATGAAAAATATGAACAATAACAGGGCAATAAATACATATCTATCAATAATTGAATATAAAAAACAAACAAACTAGGAGGATAGAAAGAGACTCATAGATACAGAGAACATTTTGATGGTTCCCAGATGAGAGGGGTGTTAGGGGGATGGGTGAGAAAGGCGAAGGGATTAAGAAGTACAAATTGGTTAATACAGAACTGTCATGGAGATATAAAGTACAGCATAAGAAATACAGTCAAGACCAGGCGGTGGCGCAGTGGATAGAGCGTCGGACTGGGATGCGGAAGACCCAGGTTCGAGACCCCGAGCTCACCAGCTTGAGCGCAGGGCCCATCTGGCTTGAGCAAAAGCCCACCAGCTTGGACCCAAGGTCGCTGGCTCTAGCAAGGGGTTGCTCGGTCTGCTGAAGGCCCGTGGTCAAGACACATGTGAGAAAGCAATTAATGAACAACTATGGTGTCGCAATGGCAATGAAAAACTAATGATTGATGCTTCTCACCTCTCTCTGTTCCTATCTGTCTGTCCCTCTCTATCCCTCTCTCTGACTCTCTCTCTGTCCCTGTAAAAAAAAAAAAAAAAAGAAAAGAAATACAGTCAATAATATTCCAATAACTGTATATAGTGTCAAGTTACATGATGTTTAATCATTGAGGTGTACACCTAAAACTAATATAGTAATATACAACAATAATGTACATAACACACTTATTTTTTAAAAAAGACCCTGGTTCTGAAGAAAAGAAAAAAGTGTAGTTACACCACAGTTGTGAAAGGAAATTATCCCTGTGTATTGGGGTGGTGTGCCGGTCAGGGGCGGGTGGGGGAGGGCAGTCATTTTTGTCCCTGATTAATCATAAATCAGGATAAAAGGGTGCAGTATGAACTCCTCACTCAAGAAGATATGCATCAAAAATGAATTTTTTTTGAGTGACAAAGTATCATCTAGCAATTGTCCAAGGTCAAGTTGGCACACCAAATTCCTTAATTAGGTGGTTTCTAGGTGTTTATTTTTGTTATTTGCCTGTAGATAGTCCTGTGGTAAACTTTACTTACTTATTGCTTTTTAACAATTACTTTTTTGAGATAAATTCCCAGGGGAATGATGGCTGAATCTAAGGTATTCAAAAATTCTCTGTGACTAGCTTGGCATTGCCAAATTGTTTTACTGTTTAGAAACTTGAGCCATTTGTTTTAACTTTAGTGTATTGATGAACCACTTATTTTCTGAAGAAATAATTATGTTAAATAGTTGAAGGTTCACCCAGCAAATTGGAAAATGTTTGGCTTGGTATTTATCTATTTCTCTCAAACCTTCAAGGATGGGAAAACTTAACCACTGGTTCAATTTCCTGTCCTCTGGCTCCACCATGTGGGAGATTTACTCACCAGCCTGTGTGGCCCCTCCCAGTGGAGGTGCAGGACAGGAGGTAGAAGGGACTGGCCAATAGAAGCTTGAGATGGGGGGAGGCAGTGCACCTGCCACTCAGAGGCCCACGTGGTCCCTGCATGGAGGCCTCTTTTACAATAGAGTCATTGCCACATTACACTCGAGTTTTTCCTACAAGTTCTAACTTGGCCCACAGGGCCCTTCACATTTGTCTCCATCCTCCTCTCCAGCCCTGTTTCTCCTAACTTTTCCTTGTGAACCCTGTGGACACTGTCCTCCTAGCAGGCCACTCTCTTTCATACCAACAAGACTTTGGCCATGCTGTTCCCTCTGTCTGGAGTGCTCCTTCATGCTTCTTGCAACAAAATCTTTTCTTCATGTCCCACCTAAAATATCACCTTCTAAGGAAGTCTTCCTCAACTCTCCAGATGGACAGTGTTCTTTCCTGGATGCCCAGAGTAACCTGTTCATGCCACTAAGTTAGTCATGTTAACAGTGTGTGATTGTCCCGTCTACGTCCCACGCTGAGAATCGGCCTCATGACTTACTCATATTCCCTCAAGTCCTGGCACACTGTAGGTCCTGGAGAAATACTTGTTAGATGAATGAATGTGCTTTATAACTGTGGAGTTTGGGTCCACTAATTGAAAGAGGAGATCCAAGGTTGATGTACCTAAGTGTGTCCCTGCCCCACCCAACCCCGGGAGCAGGGTAGATAAGCTGTTAGGCAGGGAGACGGGCAACCCGGTGCCCCGGCGGATTCGAGATGCATCAGATCAGCTGTGAGGGAAGGTGGGTCTCTGACTGGGTTGAGTTAATCTTTGGAAGCAAGTGCCATGTGATGTCATCTTAGGAATGCAGTTAAGGCTCAGCTGTGCTGCTGAAGAACCCCTGAGGAGTCACAATACTGGTTGCCTGTGACTGGAGGCACTGAGGATGGAAAGGGAGGGGCCCTGAGACAAAGTGGGCAGGAAGGAAGGGGCAGAAGATGCTTAAAGGGAGGGCCTCCTGCTAAGGGCCGGCCCAGAGGAAGTACTGCTCTCTCCATCCAGATTCTCCACTGTCCCTAGCTGCTCTGCCCCCACATTCCAGAGTTGGCTTCTGTCCCTCTGCCATTAGAGAAGAAGCCCAGCTGCCATGATGGACACACCAGTAGAGGAATCCCTCTTCCAAATAATCCACAGTTTTCACCAGTATGCAGCCCAGGAGGGGGACGTGGAGACCCTGTCCCTGGAGGAGCTGAAGACCCTGCTCATGGACAATGTGCCCCGCTTCATGGAGAGCTTGGTGCGTGGGGCCCAGGGTCAGGTGGGGATGAGATTAAGGTGGGTAGTTGGGTGGAAGTGAGGGCTTTGGTACAGGGGGCCATTTCCCAAGAGGATTTGAACTTGGGGGTGGGGAGTGCCAAGGGCAGGAGCTACAGGAAGATGGGCCTTGGCCAGCTTTATCTCCTCAAACTTCCTGCCTGGCCCCACTGCGGTCCAAGCATCACTAATCCCTGAAACTCCATCCTAAACCCAAACTTGTTTGTTCCTTTGCTTGTTTTGCTTCCTGTGAGAACAAATCCTAAACCATCTCTTTGCCCATAGGCCTTTCAGTCATCGACCCTGCCCCAAGTTGCCCTTTGAATCCAGCCTCTTCTTCTGAGATCTAGCATATGTCCTCCCACACGCTAAGTCTGGGGAAGATAGTTGTGTTAAGTGGAAGGAGGAGGAAGTAGGGTGTGAGCAGGCTAGTGAAGGGACTTCTCCTCCCCCTTCTCCTCCTCCAGGCTAACAGAGTCTCAGATCAGCCAGGAATCCAGGCTGCTCAGACACCCAGCTCAGGCCTGCGAATCTTCTCTGCCTTCAGGCCCAGCAATGTGATTAATGGGCTCCCTAGGAACTGCAAAACCAGCCCTGCCTTCATTGCTGTGCCCCAGGGGGTCTCTGAACCCATCAACTCTAGAGGACTTCACATCCATGCACTGACTCAGGGCCACTGCATTCCAGAAGTGCCCCTAGGGTCACTGCATGTCTCCCTTGCCCACCTTTGGGGACATCAGAGGACAGTCTTCTCCTGGGTTTATTAGTGGGCAGCCATGAGGGTCACAGAAGGAGAGCTGAGATAACTGTGCTCAGTCCCTTGTTACTAGGGAGACCATTTCCCTTCCAGGGCCATTTGCCTATATCACTGGGTACGGGGATTCAGTGATTGACACCTGGGCACAGAGCCGACAGATAGCTGTCTGAGCCAGGTGGGCTGCTGAGGGAAGCCTGGGAGAGCCTGCCCAAGGCAGGAAGCGTCCGTGTCCTCAGGTCAGCCAGCTGTGTGGAGACATTATATGAAGTGGCTTTTGGTGGGTGGTAGTGGGAGCCAGAGGGTGTCTACCTGTCCTCAGGGTGAGGGCCATTCTCCAGGCCCACAGCTGCTTACAGATACAAGGGCTTCCTCCCTGAGGCTGTCACAGGGCTGCACAGTGGGTTCCCTGCCACCAGGCAGTCCTGCTGAAACCTGCTTCACTGCCCTGCCCTGGGGCTCTTGCCGTCTCTTTGCCTACCCTGTCTCCAAGCTGCGTCTGACCCCTGACTTCCTGCTGTCCCTTCCACCTCAAAAGCCCCTTTCCTCTCCTGTGCCATCCCCAGCCCTTAGTCCTCAGGGCCACCTGCTCTGGGACATCCTGGACAGTCCCAGGGCCCATGACATTGTACTCATGCTGCACCTTCCGGTATATAGAGGCCAGTTGCCATGACTGATGTCACACCATGCAGAAATCTAACAGCACTGAGTGCTGGCCCTGCAATGGTGCTAGACATGCAGACATGAGGGACAGGTGGGCTCTGCCTTAGACAACTACCCCTGTGAAGCCCCCAGTCTGGACTGTCCCTGCAGGGAAGCTCATAGTTCAGCAGGGAAGACAGACTCAAAAAGCCACCAGCAGAGAGTCTGGCTCTCAGCCCTGCTCAGCCACTGCAGTCAGCCAGCCTGCAAGCAATGCCCAATCTGCACCATCTGTCTGCCCCACACAGCCCAGGTCAGGTGCTCAGCACTTCTCTGCCTCTTCTGCCTGATTCTGCAGCACATGGTGTCCTGTTTCCTGAGTAAGTGAGGAGCTGTTTCCTGCAAGCCCCTGGCAGGGAGGGCCACGCACAGCTCCTCTGTCCTGTTTCTTCACCAGCAGGAGGTGGAGAGCTAACAGTGCCTGGGAAGTGGCTGACCTTCTGCCCACTCCTCAGGGCCGGAAGGAGCCTTACTTTATCACCGAGCTGTTTCGGGCAGCTGACAAGGACAAAGACAACCAGATCTGTTTTGATGAGTTCCTGTACGTCCTGGGCAGGCTGCTGAGGGATTACCACCTGCAGTACCACCAGCAACTGTGCGCTCACCACTGCACCCAGCACAACCTCTACTAGAGGGAGCATAGCAACTTTGGTGACTATCAATCAAGGGAGTCTTCCTGGAGGAAAGAAGGGTGGGTCTGGTTTTACTAATAAAAAATGATGATAGATGTGGGTGTTACTGACTCAGGGTTACTTGTGACTAACTGATCTCCAAGTCTTCCCGTGGTCGCAGGCCCCTCCCAGCTGAGACCTACCCCTGCCCAGTTGCTGTGTTGTCTACCTTTTTTTCTCTCTCTCCCTGGGAGCCCAGGAATCTAAGGCAGAATCTCTCTGGGAGGGCTTTCCCTGCCTCAGGCCCTGCGAGGGCCCATCTTGGTGGGTTTCTTCTCTGAGGATGATCTGAGAACCCATGATCTGTAATCATTGTAGTGGAAACAATATGTTTTAAAAGAATGATGCATGACTACTTTCATCGCTGTCCTATGCAAATGTTCGATGGGGGTCATTTAAGAGACTTGGTTTGACTGTTTTCCCCAGCTGGGTCTGTGTGCCACAGAAGGCAGCAGCGCCCTGTGGGCTGGGCAGGAAACTTTTTCTCTGACCAGTCAAACTCTGAAGCAGGATTTCCCCTGCTGCTCCCTGGGTGGGACCCCCATACAACCCCTTCCACACTTGCCAGTCTGCCAACACTTGCCTCTTTGGGATCAGCTGTGCCCCACCACCTTCCTTCTGGTCCTTCCTGCTCTCCATGAGGTCTGAACTCCCTGGTGGAGTTGCATGAAGTGATTGAGTGGATGAATGTCAAGGGGTCTGTGAGGCTGATCTGGATGTTTATGTCCAATGCTGTGCGAGGTCAGAGACACGGCTGGGCACTGTGGGACAACCCTCACATTGGGAATCAGACAGCTTGGGGGTGTGTGCTGGTGCTGTTCACCCATTGAGCCTCAGTGTCCTCATCTGTGAAGTGGGGATGTTACTTTCTCAGAGAGTTACTCTGAAGGCTGGCACAGAACATTCGTGTGCTTATTGAGCATAGGGAGCCACACTGAGCAAGCTCCCGCTAAACTTGGCTGTTATTTTATTATATTGTGCATGAAAATGTAAAATGCTGTGTAGTCACATACAAACTGGATCTTATTTAAGTGGGGGACTGTATGTTTGAGGCCCATCAGGAAGTGTGTAATTTGTGTCTGAGCTTGACTAAATGGTTTCTAAGTGTTTGTTTTTAAGCCCCATCCATTATTTCCAAAAAAAAATCTGAGGTGCCCTGAGAGCTGTGGTGAACCTCCCTTGGGCCTTGGGCTGTGGTCCCCAGTGAAATGCTTACAGCTGTGTGTCACTGCAGCTACTGCCCACCTCCTCACATGGCTGTGACCTGAGCCAGCCACAAAGCCGTGCCCAGCACAGAGCCTGAAGGTGCTCAGTAGGCTCTGTGAGTGAAGTAAGGCCTGTGTCAGAGCACCGAGCATGACCCCTGGCATACTGGGAGTGCTAAACAAATGTTTTTTGAATGAGTCGTGTAAAATATAGCAAATTTGGATAAGATCATAATGGAGCCTCTAAATGGAGAAGAGGGGAAGACATCATCAGCCATCTGTGAGGCCGAATTGCTCCACTGAGTACAATATTTGAAGGTGAGACAGAGATATCCTGGCATTCCCGTGCGATGAGAACATACCTTGTTCAGCTTCAAGGACACATCTTTTAGGCTGAAGGGCAGGGTGGTTCAGTGGAAACTCTTGACTTGGGTGACCCATCTCTAATACTCACTAATAGATGCCCTTGAACTAATCTTTTAACTTCTCTACTCCTTACTTTTATTATCTCTAAATTGGAATAATAATAATGCTTACTCTACTTCCCCTCTGAAGGGGGTGAGTAGCTTAAGGAGGGAGGGATGGGAAGAGAAATAGATTAAAGTAAAAGGACTTTAAAAAGTTGTAAAAAGTGGTCCTGGCCAGGTGGTTCAGTGGATAAAACACCATCTGGTGCACCAGAGGTCATGGGTTTGACCCCTGGCCAGGGCACAAACAAGACCCAATAAATGAGTACACAACTAAATAGAACTACTATGTGGAACAACGAGTTGATGCTTCTCTCCCCACCCTCATTTTCTTCCTCTCTCTCTAAAATCAATGGAAAAACTAAAAAAAAAAAAAAAAAAATGTTACAGATATAAGATACTCCTGAAACTAAGCATAAAGAGTAATTAATTCTGGGCTGTTTGCTCAGAGCCTTTGGATGTTTCCAGTAACATCTTTATAAAAGACACAGAGATGTTTTGGTAGAGTATACAGGCTGGGCTAATCAGGTATAAGGGAAGGTGGTGGGTGTGGTTTCCACCCCAGGGTCCCAGGTGTTGATCTGGCCTGAATTTTTTCAGTCCTCAATAGGTTGTGGCTACTAAGAGTCTGGTGGGTATCACCTCTGAAACCCAGAGATTTGGTTTGCCCACAGTCTGGACAGTTTCTACTGAATTTCCCATGAGGTAGAAGCACCAGTCATATTCTTAGGATTGGGGCGAGTTCTGGCCTCAATGCCAGAGAACTGAGTCACTGCCAGCCACTGAGTCTTTTCAGCCCCCTGCTTCCTGGCCAAGGCTGCTTACTTCTTAACAGGGCCCAATCTCCATAGGATAGGGTAAGAGAGACTTTGTAAACTATAAATTGGCTGCTGATTAACATTAGCAATTGTGGATTCTCATAATCTTAGTTATGCTTTTGAAAATAATTCTGCAATTTGTGTGTGTGATAAACTGAAGAGGAATAGTACTAAAATAGTGATGCTGATTGGCAAACTTTATTCGAATTCATAAAGAATTAACCTTCTGATATCAGTAAGAATAGATTTTGATCTCAGAGTAGGAAGATTATTATGGATTTGAGGAGCTGGAGTGGTAGTGTAAAACCAGTAGTCGTGGTCAGGATCACAGCTGCCTGACCCGTGCAGGTTCACATTGGATTTGGACAGTCGGTAATGAAACAATGGAGTCAAGAACTGGTGAGCCATCACCTTTAATTCTAGCTTGCACCCGGCGGGCAAACAAAAACATACACTGGGCTCCAAAACCCACACATTCAGTGCTCACAAAGCTACTGACTTATCTGAGTTTCCTAGAATCAAAAGTTTCTAGCTCACCAGACTTATTCACTTCTGTTCCCCATCTCCTCCTGCACAAACTCTTAACAAACTGGCTTCTCACTCAGCACTCCGCCATCTGGGCTGCTTCTCCTCTCCACGTGGCCTTAATCTGCTCTCCTCTCTAATACCTCAGGAACCAGGAGCACAAACTCCTGGTCTGTCCCACTTTATACTGTAGAAATCCAAACCCTTAATCCAATCTACAGACAAGGAAGTCTCTGATACAAAGTCACCCATCTGAGGCATAATGGGATTCCTCAGAAGAGTGCACCACCCTACATCATCCAATCAGTCAAGGGTGTGGGGAAAAGCTTACTCTTAAAACCAAGCCTTAGGCCATAATGACCTGGCCTGCTTACATTACAGCCTTTCCCCCACACCTATCCCAAGCATAAGGGCAAATAATATCACCTGGGTGACGGGCTTCCATGTGGGCAGCTCCATCTTTAACAAAGTGAGCATATTATATTTTGTCTGCCCAACAATCCACCCCTATGCTCACAATCTACACCACTGGAATTCTTGTACAAGGAAATTAGGCACATTACACAAATTACAACAGCATGACAAATCATACAATTTTAACAATTAGAAAGGCACATTTTACCAGTCTCTGAGCACTTTGCCAAAAGTGCAAAATGTCCTCAGCCTTCTTTCTTGCCATTTCAAAGGTTTCCCGGGGCAGGGGGAGGGCCTCAAGCAAAGCCACCCCCCACCCCCATCAAGGTATTTCACATTGTCCAAAATCCATAAGTCCATTCAACAAAGGAGCCTGTGCCCATCCGGTCATAGTCCAGGAAGTCAGTCCACACACATGGGGCTTTAGCCTCCCCCCTCATTTCTGCCATCATGTCAGGTCTCACACTGTCCTAAAGAGAAGCATGTGGCAATGGCAGTCAGCATTTCCATCTCTGCTCTGGGGAGCATGATGGCATCCACTCCTATGTCCCAAAATGCAGACCTACCAGGAGTGTAGCTACTCCTTGCTGCTGGGCTCTCACCTTCTGTAGGCTGTGGATTGCAACTCTAGACCAATTCTCCTCATTCTCCAAAGAGGAACTGAAAACACCAGCTCCTGCTGCTGGGCTTGAGCCCCGGGCCACCACAGCCATCTGCTCTGTGGGTCTTGCAGCTCCGGCCCCGGCCTCAGCCTCAGCGTTAGCTCCGGCCTCCTGCTGCTGCTGGCTCTCTACAACATCCAGGGCAATCTGCAACTCAGGAACCTGTGATTCCTTCTCCAGCGTCTGCTCCATTTCCAGGAGAATCCCGCAAACCTGGTCAGCCTCCTCTTCCAGCGCTTCCTCCAGCTCCTTCCACTGCTCGGTTTGCAGGTCCCAGGCAGCCTCTTCCATAGAGCTCTCGGTTTTCTCACGCATGGCTGTAAAAGTCAGCCAGCCAACAGTCCCCAAAAATACAGCCACAGGGAACCATAACAGCAGTCAGTTCTCTACTCCACCGCTCAAAGGTGGTGGTGGCTCCATGCCGATCTGTATCGAATCCTGCCACAGACTACACCAAATATAAAACCAGTAGCCAAGGCCACCATCACCGCCATCTGGCCAATGCAGGTTCGCATTGGATTCGGACAGTTGGTAATGAAACAATGGAGTCAAGAACTGGTGAGCCATCACCTTTAATTCTAGCTTGCACCCGGCGGGCAAGCAAAAACATACACTGGGCTCCAAAACCCACACATTCAGTGCTCACAAAGCTACTGACTTATCTGAGTTTCCTAGAATCAAAAGTTTCTAGCTCACCAGACTTATTCACTTCTGTTCCCCATCTCCTCCTGCACAAACTCTTAACAAACTGGCTTCTCACTCAGCACTCCGCCATCTGGGCTGCTTCTCCTCTCCACGTGGCCTTAATCTGCTCTCCTCTCTAATACCTCAGGAACCAGGAGCACAAACTCCTGGTCTGTCCCACTTTATACTGTAGAAATCCAAACCCTTAATCCAATCTACAGACAAGGAAGTCTCTGATACAAAGTCACCCATCTGAGGCATAATGGGATTCCTCAGAAGAGTGCACCACCCTACATCATCCAATCAGTCAAGGGTGTGGGGAAAAGCTTACTCTTAAAACCAAGCCTTAGGCCATAATGACCTGGCCTGCTTACATTACAGCCTTTCCCCCACACCTATCCCAAGCATAAGGGCAAATAATATCACCTGGGTGACGGGCTTCCATGTGGGCAGCTCCATCTTTAACAAAGTGAGCATATTATATTTTATCTGCCCAACAGGTAGCCATTGTATAGAGGTAAGAATTTTTCTTTTGGAGACAGAACAAATAAAGTAATCTTTTCATCCATCAAGTGTTCCTTTAGAATCAAAAATAAATCCAATACTGATCGTGCCCTTATTTAGTTAATACTTATATGTAATCTCCGATGCTAGGTGATGAAATTAGTAGAATTTATCACTATATTTTCTGTAGGTTTCTATGATTAGATGCTTACTGATTGAATGAGACAATGTAATGACATATTAATGAGCGTAATTAATTAGCACTCATACATACCAATAAAAGTTTAAATATATTATTTATATTAGTATTTATTTAATGTTAATTTACATTTAAATATTGTTTGCATTATATTAGCTCCCCTTAGAAACTTAAAGGAAAAAAATGATGGATTATTGTTGGATATGACAACAAAAGATTGGGACACCTAGACATTTTTTTTCTATCATCCGTAATATGATCAGGAATCATTTTACAACATTCATGTATGCTTTGCTGTAAATAGGTTAGATCTTAGTATAACTTAGAAATGCAATAGAATGGAAACTAAAAGATGCATAGGCTGAGACCAATTAAAGCCTGTATCCTGTCTATTAAAATGGTAGAAGCCATATTGTCTCTAGTCACTCTGCCTGAAGATAAAGAATTCAGCCATCTAGGAAAAAAGGAACACAACTCAAGTAAGGTGAACTTATTCAAAGAGATACGACTGTGTAATGGTGTTGCCTTTAAGTATTCTGAGAAAGGTATTACTTTCAGAGTTAGCTATATTCAATACTAAATATTATTTCTGTAATAATAAATAAAATATTTACTAAATATCAGTGGATAGTGTGTAGTGAACCCCTGAATCTATCTCTACAGACATGAAGTTAAACATTAAAGTCAACTTTCAGCTATAGATTATAAAATGCTCCATAAACACCTTTTTTATTAAAAAAATAGATTTATATGTATCCTATTATTGGATGGGGCAAGTAGATCTTAGAATACAATATTTAAAATAATAATTGCAGCATATTATATGTCTTTTTTTTCCCCCAGATAAAAAGGAAAAGTATTAAATGGTGGTATCGAGTTGGCTTTTAGGTACATCCAGAGCCTCCTGAGAGTCACCTACAATACAAAGTTTAATAGATTAAGCATACTTCTCTCAAAGAGGTTAGCAAACTAAGTGTATAAGTTGAAATTTGGTCAAGAAATCTCTTGCTACCTACCACTGTACCTTAGATTTCAGCCCACAGTGTTGGCTCAGTATTAAACTCAAGATTGGAAAGAAAATTTGCCTGGGATGTTTAAACTAGACTTAATAAAAAAAAAAAACAGTGATTTACTTAAAAAAAAAAGAAAAAGAAAAGAAAGTTGTCTGTGGAAAAGCTTCCCTCATCTTCAAAGGGCAGGCAGTCTTTTGTTCTACTTCAGGCCTCAACTGATTGGATACAGCTCACCCATCTTGTGAGGGTCAGTCTGCTTACTCAAAGTCCATCTATTTAAATGTTCATCTCAGCCAAAACACTCTCACAGAAACATCCATAATAATGGTCGCATATATTTAGGCAGCATGGCCCAGCCTAATTAACACATAAAATAAACTGCCAACCCCAGCTGGGTGGCTCAATGGATAAGCCATTAGAAGTAACAGGCTTGACCCCTGGTCAGGGCACATACAAGAAGTAATCAGTGAGTACACACCTAAATAGAACAACTAAGTGAAATAATGAGTTGATGCTTTTCTCTCCCTCTCTCTCTCTCTCTCTCAAATCAATGGAAATTAAAAAAAAAAAATTAACTGACATACTGGCCCTGGCTGGTTGGCTCAGTGCCTTGAAAATCAGCTCAGCGTGTGGACATCCCAGTTTCTATTCCCAATCAGGGTATAGATGAGAAGCGACCATCTGCTTCTCTTCTCCTCCTTGTCCCGCTTCTCTCTCTCCTGCTTCTCTCTCTCTTCACCTCACAGCCAATGGCTCGATTGGTCTGAGCATCGACCTCAGGTGCTTAGGATAACTCAGTTGATTCGAGCATTGGCCCCAGAGAGGGGTTTCTGAGTAGATGACCTCCTCTCACTTAAAATAATAATAATAATAATAATAAAATTAACTGACATACTGTGCTGCAAGAGCTGGGCATGGAACAAGCCACATGTCTTCCAAGAGCTTGTTACTTTGAAAGTGCCCACACTGCAGGAGCTGGGCTCTGAGGAAGATGAGCATGCTACAAGAGCCACAGGTGCTTGCCACAACCAGTGCAGGGAAGTAGAAACCTGAGTGGAGGTGACAAAAGGACACTCTGTGATGAAGGAAAACACAGAGACATAGATCAAGTTTGGGCCAGGTGGAACATTGTGCTCTGACAGAGACACAGTGACTCCAAGCCGGTTTTCAGGCTGGCAATCTCTTGGGGCTTCAAACCTGGGTCCTTCATTATCCCAGTCCTACACTCTATTCATTGTGTCACCACTGGTCCTGCGTTTGGTGTCAATGCCACGAACAGCTTTCAAGTTATTTCAGTGAGCGATCTTGCCTTGCCAGGTCACTCAAGGCCGAGGAGGGCCCTTCCTCTGCTCTCAGCTGCACATAGGCTGCATGCATTCAGATGCAGTGGCTCCCTACAGGTGCTGAAGACCAAGGCACTGGAGTACTGGAGTACTGTGTGTGAGCTCACCCCTTTCCCCCATGCCCTTCCCCATGAAACCTCTGCCTCAGATGCCAAAAGTAGCTTGGTTGCCATGCCAGCATCCCCAGATGGGCAGAGCATCAGCCCCAGACAGGGGGTGCTGGGTGGATCCAGTTGGGCACATGTGGGAGTCTGTCTGTCTCTCTATCTTCATTTTTATCTATGTCCATGAGACTCAGTTTTATATTTACTTACTTCACTTAATATAATGTTCTCAAAATCTATCCATGTTGTCATTAATGGTAATATGTCATCATTTCTTATGGCTGAGTAGTATTCCATTGTATGTATGTAGCACATCTTCTTTATCCAATTTTCTATTGAGGGACACTTGGTAGTTTTCATGTCTTGGCCACTGTGAATAATGCTGCAATGAACATGGGGGTGCATGTGTCTTTACATACCAATGTTTTCAAGTTTTTTGGGTAGATACCCAGTAGAGAAATTGCTGGGTCATATGGTAGCTCTATTTTTAGTTTTTTGAGGGACCATCATATTTTCTTTCATAACGGATGTACCAGTTTACATTCCCACCAGCAGTGAATGAGGGTTCCTTTTTCTCCACAACTTCTCCAACATTTGTTATTACCTGTCTTATTGATAATAGCCGAAGTAACATGTGTGAGATGGTATCTCATTGTAGTTTTTTGTTGTTGTTTTTTTTTGTTTTTTTATTAATTTTAATGGGGTGACATTAATAAATCAGGGTACATATGTTCAAAGAAAACATCTCCAGGTTATCTTATCATTCAATTATGTTGCATACCCATCACCCAAAGTTAAATTGTCCTCTGTCACCTTCTATCTGGTTTTCTTTGTGCCCCTCCCCTACCCCCTCTCCCACCCTCTCCTCCCTCCCCCCACCCCATAACCACCACACTCTTGTCCATGTCTCATAGTCTCACTTTTATGTTCCACCTATGTATGAAATCATGCTATTTGCATTTCTCTAATAGCTAGTGAAGATGACATTTTTTCATATATCTGTTGGCTACTTGTATGTCATCCTGGGAGAAGTGTCTATTCAGGTCCTCTCCACATTTTTTAATTGGATTGTTTGCTCGTTTGTTGCTGAGTTTTGTGAGTTCTTTATATATTTTGGATTTTAACCCCTTATTGGAGCTGTTATTTACAAACATCATCTCCCATTTAGCTGGCTGCCTATTTGTTTTGTTGTCAGTTTTTTTTGCTGTGCAGAAGGTTTTTAGTTTGATATAGTCCCATTTATTTATTTTTGCCTTTACTTTCCTTGCCTCTGGGGTCAAATTCATAAATTGTTCTCTACGGCCAAAGTCCATGAGCTTAGCACCTATGTTTTCTGTTGTGTAATTTACTGTTTCAGATCTTATTATATTTAGGTCCTTGACCCATTATGAATTAAGTTTTGTGCAGGGAGACAAACTATAGTCAGGTTTCATTCTTTTATGGCTTTCCAATTTTCCCAGCTTCATTTATTGAACAGGCTTTCTTTTCTCCATTGTGTGTTTTTGGCTCCTCTGTTGAAGATCATTTGTCCATATATATATGGTTTTATTTCTAGGCTGTAGATTCTGTTCCATTGGTCTGTATGTCTGCTTTTCTGCCAATACTGTGTTGCTTTGATTATCATGGTTCTATAGTATAATTTAAAGTCAGGTAGTGTGATATCTCCAGCTCCATTATTCTTTCTCAGGTTTGCTTTGGCTCTTCAGGGTTTTTTATGGTTCCATACAAACCTGGTGATTTTTTGTTCTATTTCTTTAAAAAATGACATTGGGGCCATCTATGACAAACCCACAGCAAACATCATATTAAATGGGCAAAAATTAAAAGCAATCCCCCTAAGATCAGGAACCAGGCAGGGGTGCCCCCTTTCACCACTCTTATTCAACATAGTTCTGGAAGTCCTAGCTATAGCAATCAGACAAGAAGAAGAAATAAAAAGCATCCAAATTGGAAAAGAAGAAGTAAAACTGTCATTATTTACAGATGATATGATATTGTATATAGAAAACCCTAAAGTCTCAGTCAAAAATCTACTGATCCTGATAAATGAATTCAGCAAGGTGGCAGGATATAAAACTAATACTCAGAAATCAGAGGCATTTTTATATACCAACAATGAACTGTCAGCAAAAGAAATTAAGAAACAATCCCCATCACTATTGCAACCAAAAAAATTAAGTACCTAGGAGTAAACTTAACCAAGGAGGTTAAGGACTTGTACTCGGAAAATTATAAGACATTGATAAAAGAAATCAAGGAAGATACAAACAAGTGGAAGCATATACCATGATCATGGTTAGGAAGAATAAACATCATTAAAATGTCTATATTATCCAAAGCAATTTATAAATTCAATGCAATACCAATTAAAATACCAATAACGTACTTCAAAAATATAGAACACATATTTCAAATATTTATATGGAACCAAAAAAGAACACAAATAGTCTCAGCAATCTTAAAAAGAAAAAATAAAGCAGGAGGTATCACTCTTCCAGATATGAAGGTTTACTACAAGGCCATTGTACTCAAGACAGCCTGGTACTGGCATAAGAACAGGCACATTGATCAATGGAACAGAACAGAGGACCCAGAAATAAACCCATACCTTTATAAACAACTAATATTTGACAAAGGAGGAAAGAACATACAATGGAGCAAAGACAGCCTCTTTAACAAATGGTGTTGGGAAAATTGGACATCTACCTGCAAAAAAATGAAACTAGACCATCAACTTACACCATTCACAAAAACAAACTCAAAATGGATAAAAGACTTAAATGTAAGCCGTGAAACCATAAGCATCTTAGAAGAAAACATAGGCAGCAAGCTCTCCGACATCTGTAGTAGCAATATATTTGCCGATTTATCTCCACGGGTAAATGAAATAAAAGGCAAGATAAACAAATGGGACTATATCAAACTAAAAAGGTTTTGCACAGATAAAGACAATAAGAACAGAATAAAAAGACAAACCACACAATGGGAGAACATATTTGACAACATGTCTGATAAGGGGATAATAACCAAAATTTATAAAGAACTTATAAAACTCAACACCAGGAAGACAAACAACTCAATCAAAAAATGGGCAAAAGAAATGAATAGAAATTTCTCCAAAGAGAACATACAGATGGCCAATAGGCATATGAAAAAATGCTCAATATCACTAATCATTAGAGAAATGCAAATTAAAACCACAATGAGATATCACCTCACACCAGTCAGAATGGCACTCATCAGCAAAACAACACAGAATAAGTGCTGGCGAGGATGTGGAGAAAAGGGAACCCTCCTGCACTGCTGGTGGGAATGCAGACTGGTGCAGCCACTGTGGAAAACAGTATGGAGATTCCTCAAAAAATTCAAAATCGAACTGCCTTTTGACCCAGCTATCCCACTTTTAGGAATATACTCTAAGAACACCATAGCACTGTTCAAAAAAAGAAATGCGCCCCCGTGTTCATGGCAGCATTGTTCACAATAGCGAAGATCTGGAATCAACCCAAGTGTCCATCAGAGGACGAGTGGATTAAAAAGCTTTGGTACATATATACTATGTAATACTACTCAGCCATAAGAAATGATGACATCGGATCATTTACAACAAAATGGATGTACTTTGATAACATTATACGGAGTGAAATAAGTAAAACAGTAAAAAAATGAGAACAGCATAATTTCATACGTAGGTGGGTCATAAAAGCGAGACTATGAGACATGGACAAGAGTGTAGTGGTTACAGGGTAGGGGAAGGGAGGAGAGGGAGGAAGAGGGGGTAGAGCAGGGGCACAAAGGAAACCAGATAGAAGGTGAGAGAAGACAATTTAACTTTGGGTGATGGGTATGCAACATAATTGAATGATAAGATAACCTGGAGATGTTTTCTTTGAACATATGTACCCTGATTTATTAATGTCACCCCATTAAAATTAATAAAAATTGAAAATAAAATGACATTGGGATTTTAATGGGCATTGCATTAAATTTGTATGTTGCTTTGGGTAATATGGCCATTTTAACTATGTTGATCCTTCCAATCCATGAACATGGAATATTTTTCCATTTCGTTGTGTCTATTTCAATTTCTTGTCATGATGCTTTGTAATTTTCAGTAAATAGGTCTTTCACATCCTTTGTTAAGTTTATTCCTAGGCACTTTTTTGTTATTGCAATTGTAGAAGAAATTGTCTTTCTTTTAATTTTATTTATTTTAGAGAGGAGAGAGAGACAGAAAGGTGAAGGAGCAGTAAGCATCAGCCCCTATATGCGCCTTGACAAGGCAAGCCCAGGGTTTTGAACCAGCAACCTTAGAGTTCCCGGTCGATGCTCCATCCACTGCACCACCACAGGACAGGCAAGAAATTGTCTTTTTAAGTTCATTTTCTGATGTTTCATTGTTGGCATAGAGGGAAGCAGTGAACCTTGTATATTGATTTTGTATCCTGCAACTTTACTGTATTGGTTTATTGTTTCTAATAGTTTTTGGTGGTCTTTGGGATTTTCTATATACAGGATCATGTCATCTGCAAAAAGTGATACCTTTACTTCTTCTTTTCTTTTCTTTTATTTCTTTCTCTTACCTGATCACTCTGGCTAAAACTTCCAGAATTATGTTGAATAAGAGTAGAGAGAGTGGGCAGCCTTATCTTCTTCTGGATTTTAAAGGAAAAGCCTTCATTTTTTCATTATTTAGTGTGATGTTAGCTGTTGATTTTTTATATATGGCCTTTATTATGTTGAGGTACTTTCCTTCTATACCCATTTTATTGAGTGTTTTAAACATAAAGGGATATTGTATCTTATCAAATGTCTTTTCCGCATCTATTGGTAAGAACATACAATTTTTGTTCTTTGTTTTGTTGATGTGGTATATTGCATTGATCAATGTGTATATGTTGAATAATCTTTGTGCTCCTGGAATGAATCCCACTTGATCATGATAAATTATTATTTAATGTGTTGTTATATTTGATTTGCTAGTATTTTATTTAGGATATTTGCATCTGTATTCATTAGAGATATTAGTCCATAGTTTTCTTTTATTGTGTGTTGTCTTTGCCAGGTTTTGGTATGAGGGCTATGTTGGTTGGCCTCATAAAATATGTTAGAGAGTATGGCCTCTTCTTCTATTTTTTGGAAGACTTTGAGAAGGATGGGTACCAAATCTTCTTTAAATGTTTGGTAGAATTCACTAGTGTAACCATCTGGTCCTGGACTTTTATTTTGGGGGAAGTTTTTGATAGTTTTTTCTATTTTCTCCCTGCTTATGGGTCTATTTAGGTTTTCCACTTCTCAAAACCAATAAAGAAGAAACAATAAGTATAAAATGTTCTGATATTGAAAATTACATTGTAGAAAAATTTCAGATCATATCAAAAGTAGTAACTCAGTAAGAAAAAGAAATAAGCCTGACCTGTGTTGGCACAGTGGATAGAGTGTCAATCTGCAATGCTGAAGAAATCCTAGGTTTGCTTGGTCAAGTCACATGTGACAAGAAATCAATAAACAACTAAAGTAAAGCAACTATTAATTGATACTTCTTGCTTCCTTCACCCCCACCCCTCTTCTCTCTGTAAAATCAATAAATAAAAAAATCTTTTGAAAATTTAAATCTCAAATAGAAGCAACAATGAAGGTCTTAGATGAAATAGAAAGTCACTGCCACAAAACCATAGATAATAAACAAATAGTGAATTGTCTTCAATTTAAAAAACTATTTAAGGTCCTGGCTGGTTGGCTCAGTGGACAAAGTGTTGGCCCGGTTTTCAGATATCTTCGGTTCAATCCCAGTTAGGGCACGGATGAGAAGCAACCATCTTTTTTTCTCCTCCTCCCTCTCGCTGTCTTCTCTCTCTTCTTCTCTCCTAGCCAGTGGCTCAATTGGTTTGAGCATCGGCCCCTGGCACTGAAGATAGCTCAGTTGATTCGAGCATTGGCCCCAAATGGAGGTTGCCATGTGGATCCCAGGCAGGGTGCATGTGGGAGTATGTCTCTCTGTCACCCCTACTCTCACTTAAAATAAATAAATAATTTAAAAATAAAAACTATTTAAGATTATATTTTATGAAAATTAGAGATGTCCTGAAATATTACAAATCATATGTGAAAAAAAACTAGATAGAGTGTTTCTCAACTTGGCATTAATCCTAGGAATTTATATGGTATTACCAGAAACAAGTTGTAAAAACTGAAGACAAAAACTTTTCTGAACTATTAATAGCAAAAACTAATTTAATTAACTATTTCAGTGGGAAGACAGAATTCTCTTTCCAGTCTGTCTATAAAAATTATTTTAGCCTGACCAGTGGTGACTCAGTGGATAGAGCATCAACCTGGAACACTGAGGTCCCCTGGTTCAAAACCCCCAACATTCCTAGTGTAAGCACAGGATCATCAACATGAACCCAGGTCACTGGCTTAAGCAAGGGGTCACTGGCTCAGTTTAGCCCCCTGCCTCAGTCAAGGCACATATGTGAAATAATCAATGAATAACTAAAGTGAAGCAACTATGAGTTGATGCTTCTGATCTCTCTCCTCTTGCTCCTCATCCCTTCATTCCCCCCTTTTAAAAAGTCAATAAAAAGAAAGAAAATTATTATATAAAATATTTGTCATAGAAGCAACCAAGATCACAGATCTAAGAAAACAAATATAATTAATCATACAATTGAATTATCCAGCTAATAAAAATGTTGTCATTTTTATGATTTGTGATAGTTGCCAATATTTTTTTGGCTTTTCTTTCTGTGTTTATTATCAGGGCATCAATATAGAATATTTTATAATGATTAGAGACATGTGGAACCAAGTTTTGTAAAACACCAAGTGCCAGTATTTTCTGGTAAATTTCAATTTTCTCAAAACAAAATAATGAATATAACACAAAATATTAAACATAACACAATTTCAGGAGATGGTAACACTATCAGCATAATTTGCCCAACTTACAAAAATGGCAATACTTAAAATCATGCACATTAAACTTTCCCAATGTAAAAAAAGATTCCTCAAAAAATCATAGCATTAAACTATAAATTCACTCTGGAAATGCAGGAGGTTATTTTTCAAGTTTTGACTTTAAAATTCTTTTAATTTTAAAAATGTAATGATGAGGAGTGCGTTGAGGGAAGAAGTAGAGAAAAAGGAGCTTCCAGTTGATGGATTCAACATGTCTGAAAATAAGAATATATTATAAATAAAAGCCTTTCAACGAGATAAACACATAAGCAGTTCTTGCATTAATTGCACCCACAGGAGAAATATCTTGAAGAATGCTGGTTTACAGAATCTTCTGCAAGATAGAGTTGGCTACCTCCAAATGATTCCTTTTTTATCAAAATAATATTCTGAGTCCATGTACTTTTCTAAAAGCTCACCCACTCTACCATTTAGATATCCAATTTTCAGAATGTGTTGAACATTAGCTATTCCATCTGCCATTCTTAAGTCTCCTTGGCAGTCTTCCAGCAGAAATATGTTGCTATTGTCTTTTAGTTGATTAAAATACTCTGTGTTCTTCAAAGCACCATGATGTTTGTTAAATACATGAATTATGCCTCCTTTAAATCCTTTTAGCAACCCATTGTCATATAAATTCATGAAGTTGGACTCTACTTTGACATTTGGATAATAAACAAAAGCTTGATGGATAATACCAGCTGAAAATATGAACACAAAAATACTGTGTTGGAGATTATCAAAGAAATTCTCTTATCCTTCTCTGAGCATAACGTCAAATTCTGCCACAATTTCTTTATGTTTAGCTTTTGGTAAAGCCTGTAAAATAAGCAGATCATATTATTGAGTATACCATTTTACCATATAAGGGTACTTCTCTTCTACAGTAAAAACAAGATCAATTTCAATAGCTTAATATTTTTCCTTTTGTTGCAATAACTTCTTTCAGCATTCATCTGAAACCAGCTTACAGTTGTCAACGACCTTTTGAAATGTTGGGCATCTTTTCCCTTTGTAAGAAAATCTACTCAGTGCATATTAACAGTCTGCTTTTATATGAACTTTGACAGCTCCTTCTTTGATAAGACCATAGATAATTTCTTCTACTCTTATAGGGCTCTTGATGAGAACCAAACTTTTCTGGAATTCTGGTATTATTTTCACATGTACAGCAGAACCTTATTTAGTCATTTCTTAGTTATCCAGTTCTCCTTAAGTCACTCTGAGTTCTTTTGTTCTTGAATTTGTCCTAGAACAACAGCATAGGTGGTAAGCAATATCCATAGGTGCAGGCCTTGGATATAGGCATCTCAACGATCTTGGTCTTTCACCCCTGCTTCCTCTTCAAAGTGAATATGTACTGGGAAAGCACCCCCACACACACCACCACCAGGATGCACTCACTGGCTGACGCTCCTTAGAGCACCCACCATCACAACACAGTCTATGGACAGAGCCAGTGCACCTCGCAGGCCAAAAAGCAACTGCCAGCTTTTTGAAATTTCTGATTTGCTGTATTCTTTTTTCATTCTGTATAAATAAAAATTTACATTCGTGTTTAATTTTGAATTTGTAATTTTGTAACCTATTTCTGAAAGGAGTATTCCCTTAAAGTTTCGGGCCCATAAACTCTATATTTAACCTGACCCACCCATTTTGTTCATGACTTTGCCTATACCATAGCTTCTGCCTGGTGTCCCCTCTACCTTTTCACTGCCTAGATAGTTCTTAACCCTCCTTCAAGGCCTGATCAAAAGGCATCTCCTCTATGAAGACTTACTTCCCTCTCTAACTATTTCAAGAAGATACATTCTTGCCTCTCTCTGGCTCTCCCTACTAGCCCCACAATTACCTCTATGCAGGAACCTCCTCTCACTAGGAAGCAAGCTCCCTGGACATGCACTGAATCTGACCCATGTTGATAGCACCCTCCCATCCCACAACAGATCACAGAGAACATGGCTGTGGGATGTAGGCAATGAAGGGATGGGACTGGTGCTAACACAATGGCCCTGGGACCAAGAGTACAGGATTCTTCTGTCTGTGTGACACCAGGAAAAATCCTTATGTCTTTTGTCTTTGTCTTCTCATCTATCAAATAGCAAAATGAATTAACAGCTCTACATAGAAAATGGATGTGAAAGCCCCTAGAATATACATATGGGAGTTATATTATTATTGCCAACAGATTCAGGTTCGCTTAGAGGAGACACTGAGAGAAATCCTATGACTCCCAGTCTCCTCCCTCCACCAGCCACACCCCAGTTACAGAAGTGGGTGTGGCAGTGCGATTTCAGCTTCCACCTGGTGTCACAACAGCTAAATGGAAAGATTAATGTCAACCACACAATGGAAAGGAGGAGTTCAGCCCCCAACAGTTCCTGAGGCCAGAACCCAGCCCTGAAGTGCATTTGATTTCCTGGATCATTCTCAGCACAGGGGTCACATCTTTAATCCAGTCCCCTCCCCAAAAAAGTACTTGTTTGAATCAGCTGGAGGTAAACACAATAAAAATCATAAACTGTGTTTCTCTCTGCACCAACTTCTGCCCTTAAAATACTGTCAGCACCAACATCTACCCATTGAATTTACATCCTCCCCCAAATTCTATCCATACAAATCATATACAAGAGTTGCTCACCCACTCTACCACTCTTCTTTTTCTGATGCATGTACCCATTTCCCCAAACATTGTTGAGAAGCAGGAGTAAAGATCAGGATTTGAGCCTGACCAGGCAGTGGCGCAGTGGACAGAGCGTCGAACTGGGATACGGAAGGACCCAGGTTCGAGACCCCACGGTCGCCAGCTTGAGCGCGGGCCCATCTGGCTTTAGCAAAAAGCTCGCCAGCTTGGACCCAAGGTCGCTGGCTCCAGCAAGGGGTTGCTCAGTCTGCTGAAGGCCTGTGGTCAAGGCACATGTGAGAAAGCAATCAATGAACAATTAAGGTGTTGCAACGGCAACAAAAAACTAATGATTAATGCTTCTCACCTCTCTCCGTTCCTGTCTGTCTGTCCCTATCTATCCATCTCTCTGACTCTCTCTCTGTCCCTTTAAAAAAAAAAAAAAAGATCAGGATTGAATTTGTAACAAGAAGACTTTGCACGGCTCTGCTCCCAGAGACTCTGAAGTAACCAGCTGCTGGGTCCAGCAATTCGGCTTCCTGCCTAGCTCTTCTCCCCATTCCACTGACTGGTGGGCAGACCTTCTCTCCCCTGCAAGGCATTGCAGTACAGACTCTATGGCTGATTTGTCTTTAGAAACTACCCTCCCTTCTCCCCTTCAGAAAGGGGAATGAGATTGCAAAGGTGTATAGCATGGTCTCAGGACAGCCTCAACCCTGGAGCCCAAACAAATGTCCAGGTTCAAAACTCAAGAATGTGTTTATTAGCTGCATGATCTTGACCAAATTATCTAACCTCTCTTTGCCTCAGTTTCATAATCTGTAAAACAGGGGAATTAACATTATCTCCTCCATAATGTTGGAGGATTAAGTAAATTAATGCTATAAAGCATTTGGAACAGTGCCAAATATTAGTACACCCTTTAATCATTGGCTACTTTCTCTAAGATATAGTATCATGCTGGCAGGGATTTCTACCTGTTTTGTTTCTTACTGTATCCCCAATATCCAGAATGGTCCCTGGAATATAGTGAGTTTTAAATAACTATTATATCAATAACATTTAGTGAATGACTCTTCTCTCTAGGCAAGTATTTATTGAGCTTGAGGAGACAGGTCCTCCAGTCTAACTGGAGAACACCACTGTAGCAATCTGAGAACACAGTCATTTATTTACTTATTCAACAAATATTCACTGAGCGCCTATCTTGTGCTAGACCCTTTCTGAGATGTTTATGTAAATTAACCAACTATTGCAAACCAAAGTTCTCCACCTCTCCTTATTTAGTTCCCCTGTATCTTTTAACTCCAGCCCAGTCCCAGCCCTATCAGTGTCTCCCTGGCATCCAGCATGTCTACCCTGGGACCGCACCTGCCTCCTTCTCAGCTGCCACCCCTCCATGCCATCCCACCCAACGGGTCTGAGGCCCTTCATCTCAATGTTATGCACAGGTTGGAATATAAAACCAACTTGGTTTAGTCCCACAACATACCCACCCAAATTACAAAACTGTTTCTTCCCTGTCTTTTCTGACCTCTGACTCTGGTCACCAACCCAGCTCCTCCCCCAAAGCAAGAGTCCACAGCTGAGCTTTGCAAACCTCTAAATACTGCCTTCTGACTCAGGAAACTCAGGTCTTGCTCTTTTTCCTAGGTCCCAAACCATTCCATGAGCTCACTCCTCTGTACTCCACCCCTCACTCCCACCTTCCTCCATCCCCCTTCTCCCATCTCACAGACCTCCAGCAGGGACAACATAAACCTGTGTCCCACTTCACTCCCACCCTTCCTGTTCTGCTTTCTGATGTTATTATTGTATCCTCCATTTAAAACCCTTTCTTTTCCCAGACCCAATGGTTCATCCAGATATTTTTAAAGTCAGGTTACATATGTATATGATGTTCAAGTCAAACAGTTAGTTCTACAAGGCTAATATCAGCACTCTCTGCCTTCCCTCTTCACTCTCAGGTCCCTACTACTGAGGCAGCCACTTTCAATTTTCATAGCTATTTCTCCCTTTATTTACTTATATATTTCTAAATAACAGACTTCTAGTTCTATTTGATGATTTTTTAGTTTTTTTGGATAGTTAGTGCCTTTCTATACTGGAAAAACAGTATTTGGTTCCTTTATAATGTACACACACACACACACACGTGTGCAAATACACTTTCCCTCCCCCACAATTTCTCCAGTATAATAATAGCATAATTTCTGGATTAGAAAAGAATTCATGCCATATAATATTATGACTGTGCAACTACTATTCACAGGTAAACTTTATCATCTGCTTTAAGTACATTTTCTTATTTTGTACAACTTTCTGTTTTGGAGAGGAGTTAATAGCTGATCTATTTTATTTATTTGTTTAGTTTTCTCTTTTCTTACCACTAACCCTCGCCCAGAACTCTCCATCAAACTACAAATCTCCTCTCCATTTAGTTAAGTATATTAGATGATTTATAATTTTCCTTTTATTAATTGAAGACATTTCTCCTGGAGTCCCTGATGATCCTACTTTAGTCTACACTCATTTCTCTCTAGATCTGTTGCAAGGCCATCTTCTTGGATCCTACCTACACCTTTATCCTAGGATTTTCTTTTGCCTTTCTCTTGTACGTCATCACCTAGTTCCCAGATTTCATGCCTTCCTCTCTCTTGGTTTACTCCCTTGTTTTGGTAGAGCACATCCTTCAGTAACTTCCCAAGAATGGGTTCTTAAGAGGTAACATTAAGATCTTAAATGTCTGAAAATATTTTTCTGTATTGATTGATGGTTTCTCTGGGCACAGAAATCTCGACTATAAATTACTTTCCTTCAGAAGTTTGAAAACATTGCATGATTTTCTAATACTTTCCGGAATTGTATTCTTTCATTCCACTAGAAAGTTTAAAAATCTTTGTCACAGTTCTCTATAATTCTATGATGATATGCCCTGCTAAGAATCTTTTTATTTTAATCCATTAAGCTGGGCAATCAAGGGTTTCTTTTAATGTGAAAATGAACATGTCTTTCAGGTTCAGCAGTTTTCTTTCATCATATCTTTGATCATTTCCTTCCCTCCATTGTCTTGGTTCACTTTTCTCTCTTGGACTTCTAAAACTGATCCTCTAGTATTCATTTCTTTTCTTTCGCTTTCTATATTTTTGTTGGTTTTTCAATTCTACTTTCTGTTCAACTTCATCTTCTGATACTTATATTGAATTTTTACTTCTGCCAACAATAAAGGAAAACTAGAAGCAAACTTATTGTAATTTCTAAGGTCTTTTTCTTCTCTGAATGTTATTTTTAAATTTTCTCCTGTCATTGTATCACAGATTCAATATCTTCCCTTAGATCTGAAAAAATAGAGGGAGACAGACAGGAAGAGAGAGAGATGAGAAGCACCAACTCGTAGTTGTGGCACTTTAGTTTTCACTGATTGCTTCTCATACAGGCCTTGACCCAGGGGCTCCAGCCAAGCCAGTGACCCCTGGTTCAAGCCAGCAACCTTTGGGCTCAAGCCAGCGACCATGGGGTCATATCTATGATCCCACAGTCAAGTCGGCAACCCTGCACTCAACCTAGTGAGCCCACACTCAAGCCAAATGAGTCCATGTTCAAGTCAGTGATGTTGAGATTTTGAACCCGGGTCTTCAGCATCCCAGATTGACACTTTATCCTCTGCACCACCACCTGGTCAGACTAAAAATATTTTTCTTTTAAATTTTCTTCTATTACCTGCACTGACTTTTTTTCCCAAGTTTCTTTTCTTGTTTATTTATCTGAGGTTTTTGTTTTGTTTTTTTCTTAGCTCTTCATATATAAGGCTTTCCTTAAACACCTGATGATCCTTGTTTATCCACTTCTGTTCAAGGATGATGTATAAAAACTATGGAAGCTCTAAAAGGTCAGGGTTTGTCAATTAGTTATTTTCATCATAGAGTGATATGACTGAGTTGTTTTATGGAGGGCCATCTGAGGACAGTCAGTTCCTCCCAAAATAATTTTTCAATCTTCAGTCTGAGGGGAATAAGCTTGGCAGCTAATGTTCTTAAAGGTGAGTGGAAGAAGGAGCTGAGATGGTCCCACAATTTCATGTACACAGTCTTACCTAGTCTCCTGGTCTCAATGAAGTACCTCTGCCCTACACTGTGTTTAGGGTCCTCATTTAGGGTTTTCTGGGGTAGGGTAGGAATGAGAGTTATCTGTCATCAGAGGTAAGAAAGAGATTGGAGTCCACCAGCTTTTTATATAGACTTTTAATCAGTCTTTTTTTTTATCAGCAGACATGACACTTGCCCTCATGGACGTTCATTGTAGTGTCAGGCACTAAAGTCAGATCTAGGTTCAAATCCTGTGTCACTACTCACAAGATGTTTGACCTTGGACAAATTACCTAACTTCCTTAAGCCTTTTTCTCACTTATAAAAATGAAAATAGTATCAAACTTATAGCATTGTTTTGAAGATTAAATAGCATGATTGTAGAGAACTTGCAAGAGTGGCTGACACATGGTAAACCTTCAATAAATATTAGATGCCTTTTTAACTACTTCTAAAACATAAAAACACAACTAAGCTACAGCAAAAGGAAAAGGAAATAAATGTACTGTACTGTAGTAACAGAAAAATGACAAAAAATGAATGTAAAAAAGTTTTTTACCTTTACTCCTGTGATTGGCTTGCACACTGCAAGCAGCATTGCAAGGTGGAAGAGAGTGATCTAGTGGGAGGAGGAAGCTGGAGAGCCAGGAGAACCTGCAGAAGGTGCTGGAGATACTGTGTCAGGTGAACCAGGATTGCCTGAGGAACATGCAGGAGATGCTGGAGATGATTCTACCTGTACTGCAGGAGTTTCATCTTGAGAAGCAACTGAAGCAGAGGGTACAGATATGCTGCAGGGTTTTCTACCTTCTTAACCCTTTGAGTAGTGAGATTTTTTATGCTCGCTGACCCCTAGGAGTGAGGGTTGTTTGTTTGTTTGTTTCAAAAAATAAATTAGTTGCAGTTACAGTTTATTAACTTAAAATCATGTTTATTTGATGATCAATTTATGAAAACAAAAAGAACATACATTTGCCTTTTATTAATGTTGTCTTACACATTTTTAAAACAAATTGACTATACTCTGGATGGTCAGGAGCCACGAGGATGTACATACAGTACTCCATACACTGACCACCAATGACAGAGGTGCCCCTTCCGGAAGTGCGGTGGGGGTCAGATAAATGGCCTCAGGTGGCCGCAATTTGGCCCGCAGGCCGTAGTTTGGGGACCTCTGCTCTAGACCCTGCTTCAGAACATTAGGCACAGAATGCAAAGGAAAGTAGACCTGTGTCCTCATCCTAGCTCCTCGGGAATTAAAGGTTGGGGACGATCCCATCAAGCCAGCAATGAAAGAAGATGAGCAGGGCCAGCCTTCAGGTGCTGCCAAAAGCAGACGTGATGTGATCGTTCATCAGTAAATTTATTGGTAGGTGATTTTGTGCCAGATCTAATCCAATTAATACTCTCCCACCACCTCATCTCACCAATTTAACTAGACTTTGCAACAAAGGAGGCACAAATCTGACTACAATAGCATCTATAAGTTTTCTTAAAGGCTTAACCTCAGGATTTAATCAAAGCACTCTAATTAAATCTCCAGAAATTTTTACCAGGAGCCACTTTCTCTCTCCCAAACCTCACTCTCTCAACACAAAAATCTCTAGGTCTCTCATCCAGTTCCCTCACGGCCACAGCACTGTCCCCACCACCTTGTCCTTCACCACATTCATAGCCAAAAGTAGCCTCTAGGACTTCTGTTCTCCCAGGTATTGCCTGGCTCCATTGACTGTGTGACTACAGGCCAGGCTGTATTTTTTCAATGGTGTCTTTTGATGAACATAAAATTTAAATGTAATGATGCTTTTTCTGGGTTCTGTTCCTTTTCTCTTTGCTTAAGAAAACATTTTTACCCCAAGGTCATAAAAATCTTTTGCTATATTTTCTTCTAAAAATTTTAAAGTGTTCATTTTTACATTTAAGTTTTTACCCCAGCTAAAATTTATTTTTTGTATATTATGTGATGTAGAATAGAATCCATTTCTATGTTTTTCCTCTACGTGGATACAAATATTTTTTAACACTCAGATAGGGTTTACTTGGTGCCGGGCACTATTCTAAGGGCTTTCTACATATGAATTCATTTAATCTTCACAAGTTGAAGAGATAAGAACTATTATTGCAACTTCCCCCACTTTATAGATGTGAAAACTGAGGTACAGTGGGGTTAACTAATTAGCCCAAAATCATACAGGTAGTAAATTGCAAAGCCTGGATTTAAACTCAGTCTAGCTTTATAGTCAATGCTCTGCATTGCTGAACCCAGCTAACTGTATATTTTAAATACGCTTATTTTTACGTCTCACGCTACCCCCTTTGTGAGTCATGATGCTGCAGTGGCAGAAGCAGCAGTAGGTGGCAGTAGTAGAGGCAGTGAAGGACAGTGGCAAGAGTGTAAGTCATAACCAGAGTTCAAGGGCATGAATGGAGATATTCAAGCACTAGGGTGAAGCTGCAAAACCTGAGCATTCTAAAAGCAAACCTCAAAATTTGTTAAAATTCTCCCTTGATTCTGAAAGATAAGCTGTCCTTTTCCTTCTGCGCCCAGAGATGAGGCAGTGCAGAACTGCTGAAAGAGGGGTCAAGGGCTGCTTTCCCCATTTCCTCACCCACCCGCCATTCCTCCTGCGTCTCACCCAGGCAGAGTAGCGGATCAAACACTGTCACAGTGTCTGAGCGTCACTGTGTGCCAGGCTTTCCTCCTGGAGATGCATTCTTACATCAGCGCTGATAGCCCTTCACGGATTATAAACCATTTTACTCCCACTTAGTCTCATGACAATAGTCAGATGATTTGACTGTGGTTCTGTATAACCACTCAGTCAAATGTTAATCTCTCTTAATGACTAAGTGAGATGTGACTCATTTTGTTTAGGTTTTCCACTGCTGCAGCCGCCTCTGTTAACCCTGCACCTGGCAGAGGTTGGCACAACAGCATGTGGAAGAGAATGGCTGAAATTCACTGAGTACCAACTAGGTGCCAGGCACTATTTTAACTCTCTAAATAACCCAGTGCCCATTTCTGGCTGAGGAAATGAAAGATTGAAAGAGGTTAGCCTGTCTGAAGTCACACAGAGGCTGATCTGTGGCTCTAACTGGGGTCAGTCTCCCCACAGTCCAGGACATGCTGCTGCTGGTTTATAGGTGGTGATGATGCCGGTGGAAACGGTGTCCTTTCACAGAGTCACAAAGAAAACATTCCATGGACCCACCACATACAGTAGGTTAGACTTGGTGGTTATTTAGCCATCTAGGTCTCCAATGTCTCATCTTCTTCTGTCCTGCCATGGAAAAACTCCAGCCTAGTCTTGAACAGGCCCAGGAAAAAGACCAGCGTCCATAAACTCTGTGCCATGCTTCAGTCCATGTCTGTGTTCCCTTCGGGGATAGCATAGCTTCTGTGTTCCTTCCTGGCTGAGCACTAGCTGGAGTTGTATCCAGGCCTGCATGGTCTGTCAGGCCAGAGACAGCTGCTGTGCCCACACATCTGCTTAGAGAGAGAATGCACCAGCGCACAGGGAAAGCTCATGTTACCAGGTAAAAGAGAGAGAGAGCAAGAAGGAGAGAAGGAACTAAAAGTGAGCTTTTTATTAAGCTTGGATTATATTACCTCCAGTTTAGGAAGGGGCAGGCGCTTCTTCAAATTAGCCAATCAACCTTTTTTTAAATATTTTATTTATTCATTTTAGAGAGAAGAAAGAGAGAGATAGAAGGGAAGGAGGAACAGGAAGCATCAACTCCCCTATGTGCCTTGACCAGGCAAGACCAGGGTTTCGACTGGGCAACCTCAGCATTCCAGGTTGACACTTTATCCACTGCACCACCACAGGTCAGGCAGCCTATCAACTTCTTAATCTTTCATGCTAGACAGACAAGCCTCTATGGCTGCCACCTTGGTTTCCATTGTGCATGCCTCACAGCAGAAGGGCCTCCCTCTGCCCCATCTTGACTTCTACTGAGCATATCCCTACCTCCCTCATACTCTGAGCAAATGTATCGGCAGTACCTTGGGGAGATTGACAAAACAGCCCTTCCTCACTACATGGGGTAGAAAGTGGTGTTAATCCCCTTGGCAGGGCAAAGCTGTGATATCCTTGATCCCTGAGGGTGTCTGAAGCTGTAACTTCCTCATGAAGCAGGCCCAATATCTGATTCAGCTTCGGAGTTGATTAGGTTTCTTAATGTCTAATTTCTTCTGCTAGATATTACTTTACTAATATCTAACTACCTATGCTTAACAGTGAGACCTAGGCTGGGAAAGATCAAGTGATTTGCCCTGCTACACTGCTAGTGAGGGACAGAACCAAGTCTTAACAGAGTTCTTGAACCCTAACCCCAGCACTCATGCCTTCTTTGGGATGTGGGGGGCTCCATTTACTCCTGACAGAGGCAACACTTATGCAATTTGCTGACCACTTAGTTGACAAGCAGTGAGTGTGCTGACACACAAGATGGGAGAGGCAGGCAAAAGAATTGCAGAGAAATTGGCATGGTGGAGCAGCAGAATTAACCAAACCAGGAACTTTTGCTATATAGATTTTTTTGTTATATGACATAATAAACTTCTATTTATAAGTCACTTTAAATTAGTTATTCCATTTTTATAACCAGAAAGATTCCAACTGGTACAAAGTTCCTCTTCCCAAGACCAATTATAGAGAACATTTCATCTCCAGCTGCCCTCCTTGTAGTTGCCCCAAACTCAGACATTATTCAGAAGTCCTGCCTCCTATCACTAACCAAAGAAGAGACTGAGCAAACATATGGAAACCTGAGCTTTGAATCAGATCATCAGATCCCTAAGGGCAGTTTGGGGTGATAAGGAAGAGAGAAACAGTACCAAAATTGTCCAGTTTGGCTTTTTCCACTGATGCAGCTTGGTGTCATATTCTTACTATCTTCTAAATAATAAAAATATATTTCTCCTATCTTCTAAGTGTGACTTCTTCCTTCTATAACTTCCTCCTTATTAGGTCACCACTTTTGACCATATCAATTCTAACCCCCTCTCACCCTTGCATTCAAGGTCTTCCATGGCCCACTCCAGCTCATTCCACTCTGGTGTGACAGGCCTCAGAGTCCCACCCCAGACCCCCCATCAGGCTGTGCCCCCAATGGGATGCTCTCCTCCCTTCTTTTGCCCACCCAGGATCTCTAACCTTCCAAGCTCAGATCAAGTCCCACTTGCTCCACAGTCTCCCTCACCACAGCAAACCCTGCTTGACCTCTCCCAGCACCGCTTGAGATTTTACTTCCTCCACCACATCACTCAGTTGGTAATTACAAATATCATCATTTAACTGCCATGAAAATTAATTGCCTGACACTAAAACCAGGACCCTAGTCCCTGAGGCATGACTAGAGAGGCTGGAGAACATAAAGGCCACCCTGGCTTGTAGATTCTCTAGCACGTGGGAACAGTTTCTGCCTGTTCCAATTCTGACTCAGAGGACAGGTTCACAACAGGTTTATTTGTGAACGACACATTCTCCAGTACCTTGCCAATGCAGATACAATCTGCCATCATCCAAAGAAGCACATTCCAAAAATAACAATTAATGTCTTTAACAAACCAAAGCCAGCTTCTGGCATTTGCTGCTCACAGGTCTTAGATTAGCAATTTTCAACCAGTGTGCCACAAGAATTTCTAAAACATGCAATACCTGATAATTTAGGCAGGGGCACTGACCTCTTTTCCTTTATAGTATCAAATTTCAAAAGCAGCAACTGCCCTGGCTGGATAGCTCTGTTGGTTAGACCATCATCCTGATAAGCAAAGGTTGTGGATTCAATCCCCAGTCAGGGCAATACAGGAACAGATTGATGTTTCTGATGCTCTCTCTCCCTTACTCTCTCTCTAGAATCAAGAAATAATTTTTTTAAGAGAATGACAACAACCAACACAACGACAGCTATTCAGTGTGAATGAATAAAAATTATACCTATTTTTTGTCAGATCAGTATAAAACATAATACATTTATTGGTGTGCCGCAGAATTTTCGTAATTATTTTACGTGTGCCATGAAATGAAAACGATTGAAAAGCACTTTCTTAGAGCATCATTCATCCCTAATATCTCAAAGGCCATCTCCAGTTATTTCAAACTTTTCCAGCACCTATCTGCAAAATATTTTGTCTTTATGCATTTTTCTATGTATATAGATTCATAAATCTATATACATTAAAATTTCTAAATTGCATGTGTTACCTAAATGTCAACAGTGGTCTCCCTGTCCATTGCTACCACCACCCCTGTCCGAATTCCATCCGGGTATGTCCAAAGCCCTCCCCAAGATTCCCACAAATTCTGGGAGACTAAACATTCTCTTGTTCATCTCTGCCCTCTGGAGGCTGTTTTCATGCATGAAATATCTGTCCTATACTATGAGGAACACATAAAATTTAATATTTTCCTCAATTTTCATCCAAGATGAAACACAACAAATGGAAAACATGCAAAGTACTCATGAATGTCAATGATGTTACTAAATATTTGCAAGAAAGAGTCTCAGGGAACGCTTTCATTAGTCAAGAAAGAAAATCCAGCAGACTTTCCTAAGATCAGAGAAAAGCCAAAATGCACTAGAGGAGTATATTCTTCAACAAAACCAGGTGTTACTAGTATGGTGGTGGAAGTGAAGGAAAAGTCAACCTCCCCTACCCAGAATTCAGTAAGACAGAGCAGAGCCCTGCAAAGGGCAGCCCAGAAAACCATGCAACCCTTACCTCCCAATCCCAGATGTGAAGCAGGATAGGAACCTTGTTAGCTCTCCTCACCTCTGCATCCACCAAAGCATTCTCCACTCTTTCTGAGAGCCCCCTAGACCTGAACCAACTTTCCTCCTTATTTCCTCCCTCCACCTGTCCTCCTAGGAAAAGAATACTACTGCCCCCTCCTGGCCTATTTTGGCAATGGCCCTGGACTGCTCTGAGCCCACTTACTTAGTCCTGCCTGATTTTCTGTCCCACCTCCAACTACTGCTCCCAGGAGGTCAAAGACACATCATTATCCTCTTGGCATCAAACTGGAAGGGCAAGGGGGGCATCCATGTTAGGCTTGCTCTGACCCACTCAGATCAGGGACTATCTCTCTCTCAGAGCAGGACTGGGAGCTTCCTGCAGGTTACTCTGTGGTTAAGGTCATTGCCCCTTCTTCTCTTGAGTTCCTCAGGCCAGCTAAAGGGTTGGGGGAATAGTGCGGTTGCAGATTAACTGTCCAGCAACAAGGGAGGGTGAACAAAGCAGGAGAGTTCCCAGCTGGTGAGGGCAGGCAGGTCCCAGGGACAGGCTGGGGTCATACCTGCTCTGAATTTCATTGAGACAAAGAGGATCCACTCCCAAGGTGTGTTTAGTTTTCCCAGAGATTAATACCATTATTAAAGTGCAGAACACGTAAGCTCTTTTCTGATAGCTAGTATGGCTTCCTCACACACCTCCCATGACAGCAGGCACTGACTTCACTTCTCCCCAGGGCATAGGGCCTTTATTACCCCTGTAATGTGTGCTTCACCTCACCCCCATTTTATCACCTGCTCATATATCCTCTGGGCAACTCAGACAGAAACATAGACCAGCCACACAGGCCATGGTAGACACAGATACCAGGGATCTTCAAGGGTTCTCAGCAAGAGTTAACACCCCAAATCCAGCTCAGAGGATCCAAAAACCACAAAACAGTTTGTGTAGTTAGTTCTAAAAGGCCAGTACAAAAAGGCCCAAGTCCCCAGCTAACTCAGATCAGTGTTGAGGCCCATCAGTGCCTGGTAGAGGGGACATTCCCCTGAATGTCCCCTCTACCAGGGTCTGTCTTCCTGCATTCAATCCACTTGGTACCTGCTAAGGGCCAAGCTGCCCTGGACACTGGAGAAACACAGACAAATGAGACAGACAGGATCTGTGTCCTTCCAGAGTTTGCTGTCTGATATTTAGAAAGGCATTTTTTACCTTTATGTTTTAAATCTTTTTTTTTTTTTTTTTTTTTTTTTGGATTTTTCTGAAGTGAGAAGCAGGGAAGCAGAGAGACAGACTCCTGCATATACCCAACCAGAATCCACCTGGCAAGGCCACTAGGAGTCGATGCTCTGCCCATCGGGGGTGATGCTTTGCCCCTCTAGGGTGCTGCCCTCTTGCAACCGAAGCCATTCCAGCACCTGAGGTAGAGGCCATGTAGCCATCCTCAGCACCCGGGCCAACTTTGCTCCAGTGGAGCCTTGGCTGTGGGAGGGGAAGAGAGAGATTGAGAGGAAGGAGAAGGGGAGGGGTGGAGAAGCAGATGGGCGCTTCTCCTATGTGTCCTGGCCGGGAATCAAACCCAGAACTTCCACATGCCAAGCCGACGCTCTACCACTGAGCCAACCAGCCAGGGCCTCAAATCTTCTTTTATTTTATTAATTATAAAACATAATTCACCCTTATTTCAGAAAGTCTGAATTACACATAAGTATGTAAATTAGAAAGCAAGAACAATCCCCCTCTCCTAAAATGTAATCATTTTCACAACTTCTCTTCACTTACTCTGGACTCATTCTGTTTACCACCATCATCCTAGTACTGTCGCTTATGCTTTCAATCCATCACACATTGGCTTTAGACATTACCTGCTAAATGCTTACAATGAAAGATAAAGATTTAATTCACCTTTGTTCTGTTTCCCAACTCTTCTTTCTCTTCCTCCTAGTTTTGACAGTTATATTATTTTAGGTCTTCTCTTGACTACCTAAATAATTTCTAATAAGAAACCAAGACTCCCTCTGTTGGGTTCAGCCATTGCCTCCCCACCCTATAGGATGAGGATATATGCATCCCCATCTTTCTCTCCACTGCTTCCTTACTTCTCTTCCCACCTCCTGTCACTTAATTTTACTTCTTTAATAATTTTTAATTGACTTTGAGAGAGAGAGAGAGAAAGGCATCAACTCATAGTTGCTTTACTTTAGTTGTTCATTGATTGCTTCTCATACATGCCTTGAAGGGGGACTGGGGGAAACAGGTGTTCAAGCTGAGCCAGGGACTTCTCACTCAACCCAGCAACCTGGTGCTCAAGCCAGCGAATCTGGGATTATGTCAATGATCCTACACTCAAGCCAGCAACCCTGCACTCAAGCCGGTGAGACTGTGCTCAAACTTGACAACCTCAGGGTTTTGAACCTGACCTCAGCATTCCAGGTTGATGCTCTATCCACTGCACCCCCACAGGTCAAGCACTTATTTTTACTTTTACATTGTCATATAAAACAATAACTGGGTTCTGGAATTATAATTAAACTTCAGGCTTTGGTGATAGATGTTAATTGAAAAAAACAGGGTTTACATTATTATGTTATTGTTTACTCTGTAGCCAGCCATTGCTAACATGATGCTGCTTTATCTATTGGTCCAGAGTCATGCTCCTGGTCTCTATAGACAATATCAAGCATCAAAGTCAAAGAAATTCTTTTTTTTCTCAGCCTGACTAGGCAGTGGCACAGTAGATAGAGCATCAATCTGGGACCCTGAGGACCCAGTTAGAAACCCCAAGGTTTCCAGCTTGAGCACAGGCTCATCTGGCTGGAGCACGGGCTCACCAGCTTGAGTGTGGGATTATAGACATGACCCCATGGTCGTTGGCTTAAAGCCCAAGGTCACTGGCTTGAACCCAAGGTCTCTGGCTTGAGCAAGGAGTCACTGGCTTGACTGGAGCCTCCCAGTCAAGGCACATATGAGAAAGCAATCGATGAATAACCAAGATGTTGCAGCGAAGAATTGATGCTTCTCATCTCTCTCCCTTCCTCTCTGTCTCTCTCTCGCTTGCTCGCTCACTAAGAAATAAAAAATAAAGAAATAAAGTTTTCTTTTCTTTACTGTCAGTTGCTCAAAATCACGCCACATGTCAGGGTGCTTTGTCTCTGGACCATGACTTTCATACTATTTTGTTTTAGGGATGTTTAAGTCATCTCTTATTATTGCTTTGGAATTTCTCTCTCTTTCTTTCTCTCATTAAGAAAAAGAACCTAAGCTTTCTTACATATCAGCAATGTCTTCTAGTTTCTAATTCTATTACATAAACTTTATTTTACTAAAATTATTTTTCTAGAAATCCACTTATTGAATCTCTTTAAGGAAATAGTTTTCTTCTGGCTCTTGTGTTTTTTCTGCATTGTCTTCTATGCATTTTCTTTCCTGGCTATTCTGTTTGTCATTTTATCCTCTCTCGTTGGTACTGCCAATAGAGTAGCTCTCCTTATCCACAGGGATACATCTCAAGACCCTCAGTGGATGCCTGAAATTGCAGATAGTACCGAACTCTATATATACTATGTTTTTTTCCTATTCATAAATACCTATGATAAAGTTTACTTTATAAATTAGGCTTAGTAGGAGATTAACAATTACTACTAATAATAAAATGGAATGATTTTTAACAATATACTGTAATAAAAGTTATGTGAATGTGCTCTCTTTCTCTCAAAATATTTAAGTGAGGAAAAGTGCTTCCTTTAAATAAAAAGGTAAGGTACTGTGCTCACCTCTTCTCTTAAAAGGAGCACTTTATAGCTTCTTTTTGACATCTCAATTACCAACGTCGTTCCTCTTGAGCTTTGGGGCTATTATTAAGTAAAGTAAGGGTTAGTTGAACACAAGCACTGAGCCACCTTGACAGTCTTATCTGCATGAATACATTGGACAAGAGAATGATTCACATCCCAGGCAGGACAGAGCAGAATAGCACATAATATTTAAGTTATAGATTATTTATTTGGGGGATTCTCCATTTAATATTTTTGGACCAAGGTTGACCACAGTTAACTGAAACCACTGGTAAGGGATGACTACTATATACTTTTATTTATTTTTTATTATTAATTTTAGAGAGGGAAGGAGGGGGAGAAAAAGAAGAGAGCAAGAGAGACAGAGAGAAACATCAATTTGTTTTTCCACCCATTTATGTATTCATTTTCTTTCAAGATTTTATTTATTAATTTTACAGGGAGAAGACAGAAGTTGGAGTGAGAAGTATCAGTTCACAGTTGTTCCATTTTAGTTGTTCATTGCTTGTTGTATGTGCCCCAACCAGGCAAGCCCAGGATTTCAACCTAGTGATCTCAGAGTTCCAGGTCAATGCTTTATTCATTGTGCCACCACAGGTCCATTTATGCACTCACTGATTGATTTTTGTATGTGTCCTGAACTGCAATCAAACCCACAACCTTAGTGTATGGGATGACGGTCTAACCAAGCTATCCAGCCAGGGCTGAAATAAGTACTTTTAAACTTACAGTATGCTGTATTATTATATTTTTATAATTTAAGCTTAGCTATATATTTAAGTGGTTTATCATGAGGAATTCTAAGTCATCCTCAAATTCTTAATTTTGACTCATCTTTTTGGTTTGAGGCAATGCTTCTTCAAGTAATTTACTGCAAGAAAACAATATAATTGGTACATTTATGGACCCTTGCATATCTGAGAATATTTTTCTGATGCCTTCACAGATGACTAACAACTTATTAAATTCTGAGTCACAAACTAAAGAGTTTACTCATTTGTCTTCTGATTTTTGTGAGTAAATTCTAAGAAATGTGAGACACTTGAATTATGTTTTATAGATAACTTTTTCCCCTTATGATCCTATACTTTTGCAAGAGCATATCTAGGCACAGCTCTGTTTTTATCAATTTTACCACATTGCAGTAAGCCCTTTTCCTATACTTTATGTTTTCTTTTTCAGCTCAGAAACGTTTTTTTTCTTTGTCTTGTAAATAATTACTTCTACTTCATTTAATCTAGTCTGTTCCTCAAGAACACCACAACCACAGCAGGATGGTGCTGAGATTAAGAGACCAGGTGTTAGCTGAAGTCACATGATAGCTTCCTTCCAACGAGCTCTGTAATCTTGGACACATCTAAACCTGTTGTCTCCTGTGTGAAAACAGAATAATAATACTTTGCAAGGATTAAATATGATATTTATAAACAGATTAGCATAATGACTGATACCTGAGAAGTATCAGGTTGCAAGGTACTTGAGGTTTTATCTTCTTGTTTAAAATCAAGTAAAGAATACGAAGAGCAAGAAAATAACTTTAAAAATAACATCACAACTTCAAATTTGCTTCACCTTAATTTGTGCTAAATACTTAATCCATAAAGCTTGAAATAATTGTGTTTTTAATTTTTTTCTCTGGTAAGAATGGTATTAAGATGTTAGGACCCTTTTGAATTTCAGTTAAGATGGCAGAGTAGGCAAACACTGTGCTTGCTTCCTCCAACAACAGCATCAAAATTACAGCTAAATTCTAGAACAAGCACCCTTGAGAATCACCTGAAGATTAGCTGAACAGAAGTCCTATAACTAAGGATAAAAAGAGAATCCACATGAAGACTGATAGGAGGAAGAGGTGAAACAGGCTCGCCCCACACCCATGTGTGGGAGTGAAGTATTGGGAGGGAGGCTCATTCTTTTTCTGTCTCTCTCCCCTCACAGCATGCTGCTATAATCTTATTTTCAAGTGTACTTTTCTAAATTCCAAGGATCCTTCTTTTGCCTCTGTAACTTGTTTCCTTAGCCCATTTCTTCTACAGCTCCCTTTTAGTACCTCTGTAACTTCCTAAATAAACTTTCTCTTATAATTTGGAGGGGGGGCAGGGAAGGGGGAATCAGGAGGGACATGTGAGTAAGGGAGATCCCCACTGAGGAGCGAGAGGTCCAGGCTCCCCAGCCCAGAGCACCAGCGTCAGGAAGAAAAGTCCTCACAATATCTGGTTCAATAATCAGCAGGAACTCAGTCCAGGTAACATGAATGCCTGCTTTAGACCCAGGTATCCTCTCAAAGGGCCCAAGTACAGACTCACTCATTCACAAAAACTTACCCTAAGTTCCAGACAAGGAACAGCAGCTCAAAAAATGTCAGGGACATATGGGAGGAACCGAATTGCCTGACTTTAGAGGGCTGGAAGGGCAGCTTTCTCTGAGACAAAGGTGTCGGGAATTGTCATTGCTCCTTTTTGAGCCCTCCCTACACACAGCCAGCAGGCACAAGCTGGCACCAAATCTGAGTCTCCATTAACATGGCTAACAGGGCTCTTGCCCCACCCTGGTGATTCTCTGAGACCGCACCGCACCTGTGCACCAGCCTGAACCTTTTCAGAGGCTTTTCTCAGACACAAGTGTCTGACTTCGACCCTCACTGAGGACTTACTTCTCTAAAATATCTCAAAGATCCACAATTCCCAAATAAGCAGTGACTGGGAGTGCCTTTTACTTCTTACTGTGTGGCACCAAGCCCAGCACTAGTGGCAGCCAGCCTCAGTTCACAGCATAATCACTCCCAAGTGCCTCTTGATAGAATCAATCAGAGTCCAAAAGACCAGTATAACAGGCTTTAATGGAAGGAAACCTGCCAGGCTGTCTCGTGAGGGAGAGCAGCCCCGGTTATCTAATAGGTAGGGTTAAATAGGGGATGTGAGGGTGGGGGCTGGTGGTCATTAAGGAAGAATGTGGCTTTCAGCAATTTATGTAAGATTAACTGTAAATAAGCTAGGGGACCTTCCACACCCGGGTTAGTCACCCGGATGCCTGGGGGAAGGTGATCTGGAGCATCTAGTTTGTCAATGTCCCTTTGTCTACTTGAGGGAGGAGGGGATCATGGCCCCCACTTGCAACCCTATCATTCCAGCCTTTTGTTATATGGTTGAGGGGAGATAATCATTTTTCTGTAGCTACTTCCTGCTGGTAAGGGGTGGTGTAGAGCCAGTAGTCAGGGCCACCATCACAGCAGCCCGACCCACGCAGGTTCACATTAGATTCGGACAGATGGCAATGAAACACCGGAGCCAAAAACTGGTAAGCCATCACCTTTAATTCTAGCTTGCACCCGGCGGGCAAGCAAAAACACACACTGGGCTCCAAAACCCACACATTCAGTGCTCACAAAGCTACTGACTTATCCGAGTTTCCTAGAATCAAATGTTTCCAGCTCACCAGACTTATTCACCTCTGTTTCCCATCTCCTCCTGCACAAACTCTTAACAAACTGGCTTCTTCCTCAGCACTGTGCCATCTCGGCTGCTTCTCCTGGCCTTCACGTGGCCTTACTCTGCTCTCCTCTCTGATACCTCAGGAACCAAGAGAGAGAGATCTAGCTACCGGTCCGCCCACTTTATAGCATAGATAATCCAAACCTTTAATCCAATCATACATACAAGAAAGTCTCTGATACAAAGCCACCCATCTGAGGCATAATGGGATTCCTCCCTACATCACCACCCTACATTATCTAATCAGTCAAGGGTGTGGAGAAGAGCTTAGTCTTAAACTAAGCCTTAGGCTATAACGACCTAACCTGCCCACAGCCTGTTCCAGAACACACATTCCAAGCATAAGGCCAAATAATATCACCTGGGTGACGGGCTTCCATGTGGGCAGCACCATCTTTAACAAAGTGAGCATATTATTTTTTATCTGCCGAACAGGTGGCGAGTCTGGGGAAGGAATGGCTGGCTTTGGGCTGCAGTGGCAAAGTAGGGACCTTCTGGTAGGTGGCTTGGAGTAACAGGAGTTCATGGACAGTCCAGCTAGTGAAAGCCTTTAGGTTGTCCTGGAGGAAATTAGAGTAAAGGCTCAGGAGACTGAGACCACATGCTGAAAAGGCAGAAGGCAGGGGAGGGTTATAGGGGCAGTGGTCTCTCTTATGTAACTTCTTTCTGCTGGTAAGGGGCGTAGTCATAGGGGCTCGAATTTTTCTGCCTGGTGAGTACAGGTTTCAAGGTTGGTGTGTAGATGTAGGTATATTTCTCCAATTTTCTGGTTGGTAAAGGCCTGCATGCAATTCTGTAAGAAGAAGAATAGGCGGAGAAGCAAGATGGCGACGGACCAGGCGGACGTACCAATGTCCAACTCCCAACTCCCAGAACCAAAGTGGATTATAACTCAATTTTAAGAACCATCATCTGGATAAACCAACTTTGAACTAAACTAAGTGGACTCTTCAACCAAGGAACACAGAAGAAGCCACATTGAGACTGGTAGGAATAGCGAAAACGCAAAGAGGGCTGCCCAGCTCCCCGGAGCAAACGGCAGCCCGGAGAGACCCGCATGGAGGGAGGAGAGTTTGGTGGAGAGGGAGGGACCTGGGTGCCAGGAACCAAGCCCCAGCCTGCAGTCCCAGAGCCTAGAAGAGGCGTTTGGACAGTTTTGAGCTGTGAAACAAGTGAGGGAGCTCCCAGGCCTACAGTGTGGAGTATTAGGTCCCTTCCTACTCTGCTGAGGGTTGCTGAAGGGTTTGGGGCGGCAGGACGCTGAAACACGGTTCTGTCGGTGTGGGCAGAGGCCAAGCCGGTGGGAGCTCGGTCTAGCCCAGCAGGGTCAGAGGGGACGCGCGAAAGCGCTCCAGAAGCTGCTGGCCCGCCTGTAATGCCACCTACAGGGACAAAGCGGGAGTCCAGGAACGGGCAGAAATCTGCTCTGCGACCCTGCGCAAGCTGGCCCTGACCGTGGTGACCGGGCTAGGACCAGGGACAGGTGGGGGCTCGTGGCTGAGCTCAGGCTACCAGCCCCAACCGGCGGGAGAAACCGCGGTTAGCCAATATACATGCACGAGCGGGCTCCGAGCTCGGGAACGGGGTAGACCCCGAGACAAGTGGAAGCTTGCTGCTGAGCCCATGCTACTATGCCCGCCCGGCCGGAGAAAACGCGATTTGCTATCCTACGTGTATGAGCGGGCTCCGAATGCGGGGGTGGGGTAGAGTCCGGGATGAGCAGAAGTACGCAGCTGAGCGAAAGCAAGCAAACACGCCAGGCCCAATAAACATGGGTTTGCGACCCTGCACAGAAGGGCCCTGGCCTCGAGGGCGGGGTTAAAGCTCTGGACGGACAAAGGCTCTCAGCTGAGAGCACGTCAAAAGCCCCGCCCAACCCGCGAAACTGTGGCGAGCAGGCTCTGACTGCGGATTCTGGGCAGAAATCCGGAAACAGGTTGGGTCCGCAGCAGAGCAAAGGTGCTCACCTCTACCCTTGGTGCTGAGGCTTGTGGCTTGAGTGACAGCCCCTCCTGCAGAGGAGAGGCAGAAATCACAGAAAAAGCCACAGTGGGCCGGCGCTGGCAACGCCCATACCCAACCACCCTAGGCAGCAGCAGAGGTGGTGGGGGGCCTGCAGACAGACCACACCTAGAGAACACAAAGGCAACACCTACTGGACTCCAGTGGCCACAACTTGCTTATACACAGAAAAAATGGGCAGGCAGAGGAATGCAAACCAAATGAATCAAGAGAAATCCCCAGAGAAGGACCTGAATGAACCAGATATAACCAAATTACCAGAAGCAGAATTTAGAATAATGATAGTTAGGATGTTCAAAGAAATTAGAGCAACAATGGATAGTCATTATGAACACCTAAATAAAGAGATAACAAGTATAAAAAACGAAATTGAAATAATAAAAAAGAATCAGACAGAAATGACAAATACAGTATCAGAACTGAAGACCACAATGGAAGGAATTAAAAGCAGGATGAATCACGCTGAGGATTGAATAAGCGAGTTAGAGGACACAATAAACAAAGGCACAGAAGCAGAGAAGAAAAAGGAAAAGAGACTCAAAAAATGTGAGGAAACTCTAAGGGAGCTCTGTGAGAACATAAAGAGAAACAACATTCGCATCATAGGGGTGCCTGAAGAAGAGGAGAGAGGACAGGAAATGGAAACTTTGTTCAATCAAATCATAGCAGAAAACTTTCCTAAATTAAGGCTCGGAAACACTCCACATGTTCAAGAAGCACACAGAACTCCATCAAAGAGAAACCCAAAAAGATCTACACCAAGATACATCATAGTTAAAATACCAAAGCTAATGAATAAAGAAAAAATCTTAAAAGCTGCTAGGAAAAAAATCACCTACAAAGCAGCCCCCATAAGGATGACATCGGACTTCTCAACAGAAACACTTGAGGCCAGAAGGGAATGGCAAGATATAATCAAAGTAATGTAGAACAAGAACCTACAACCAAGACTACTTTACCCAGCAAAGCTAACGTTTAAAATTGAAGGAGAAATAAAGAGCTTCCCAGAAAAAGAAAGCCTCAAGGAATTCATAAAAACCAAACCAATTCTGCAAGAGATACTAAGGGGCCTCTTGTGAACAGTTTAAAGGGAGGAATGAATAGAGCAAAAGAAGAATACAGCTTTAAAGAATAAAATGGCAATAAACAACTACATATCAATAATAACCTTAAATCTAAATGTATTAAATGGTCCAATCAAAAGACATAGGGTAGCTGCATGGATAAAGAAACAGGACCCATACATATACTGTCTACAAGAGACACACCTTAAAACAAAAGATGTACATAGACTGAAGGTAAAAGGATGGAAAAAATATTTCATGCAAATGGAAATGAAAAAAAAAGCATGGGTAGCAATACTTATATCTGACAAATGGACTTTAAAACAAAGGCTGTAGTTAGCGATAAAGAAGGACACTACATAATGATAAAGGGAACAATTCAACAGGAAGATATAACTATTACAAACATCTATGCACCAAATATAGGAGCCCCGACATACATAAAGCAGACTTTGATGAATATAAAGGGCGAGATTAACAGCAATACTATCATAGTAGGGGATTTCAATACCCCTCTAACAACACTGGATAGATCCTCAAGAAAGAAAATTAATAAAGAAACAGCAGACCTAAAGGAGACACTAGATCAACTTGATTTAATAGATATCTTCAGAACTTTTCACCCTAAAGCAGTAGAATATACATTCTTCTCAAGCGCTCATGGTACATTTTCTAGGATAGACCACATGTTAGGACACAAAAATGGTCTCAATAAATTTAAGAAGATTGAAATCATATCAAGCATTTTCTCTGATCACAATGCCATGAAACTAGAAATTAACCACAAAAGAAAAACTGAAAAATACTCAAACACATGGAAACTAAATAGCATGTTATTAAATAATGAATGGATTAACAATGAGATCAAACAAGAAATAGAAAAGTTTCTAGAAACAAATGATAATGAGCATACATCAACTCAAAATTTATGGGACACAGCAAAAGCAGTCCTGAGAGGGAAGTTTATTGCACTACAGGCATATCATAAGAAGCTAGAAAAAGCTCAAATAAGCAACCTGACCCTGCATCTAAAAGAACTAGAAAAACAACAGCAAATAAAACCCAAAACAAGTAGAAGGAAGGAAATAATAAAGATCAGAGCAGAAATAAATGACATAGAGGATAAGGAAACAATATAGAGGATGAATGAAACCAGAAGCTGGTTCTTTGAAAAGGTAAACAAGATTGATGAACCTTTAACTAGACTCACCAAGAAAAAAAGAGAGAGGACTCAAATAAATAAAATTAGAAAGGACAATGGAGAAATAACAACTGACACAACAGAAATACAAAGCATTGTAAGAAAATACTATGAAGAACTATATGCAAAAAATTAGAAAATTTTGGTGAAATGGACAAATTTCTTGAATCATATCACCTTTCAAAAATCAATCTGGAAGAATCAGAACACCTAAACAGACCAATTACAACAAATGAGATTGAAACAGTTATCAATAAACCCAAAAAAGAAAAGTCCTGGGCCTGATGGCTTCACAAGTGAATTCTATCAAAAATTCAAAGAAGAACTAACTCCTATCCTCCTCAAGCTATTTCAAAAAATTCAAGAGGAAGGAAGACTTCCAAACTCCTTTTATGAGGCGAGCATAATTCTGATCCCAAAACCGGGCAAAGACAACACAAAGAAAGAAAATTATAGGCCATTATCCTGATGAATTTAGACGCTAAAATTCTCAACAAAATATTAGCCAACCGGATCCAGCAATATATGAAAAAAATCATACACCATGATCAAGTGGGATTTATTCTGGAGAGGCAAGGCTGGTTCAATATTCACAAATCAATCAATGGGATTCATCACATAAACAAAAGGAAGGACAAAAATCACATGATAATTTCAATAGATGCAGAAAAGGCATTTGATAAAATCCAGCACCCATTCATGCTCAAAACTCTCAGTAAAGTGGGAATACAGGGATCATTCCTTAACATGATAAAGGCCATCTACGACAAACCCACAGCCAACATCATACTAAATGGACAAAAATTAAAAGCAATCCCCTTAAGATCAGGAACCAGGCAGGGATGCCCCCTTTCACCACTCTTATTCAACATAGTTCTGGAAGTCCTAGCTACAGCAATCAGACAAGAAGAAGAAATAAAAGGCATCCAAATTGGAAAAGAAGAAGTAAAACTGTCACTATTTGCAGATGATATGATATTGTATATAGAAAACCCTAAAGTCTCAGTGAAAAAAATACTGGACCTTATAAATGAATTCAGCAAGGTGGCAGGATATAAAATTAATACTCAGAAATCACAGGCATTTCTATATACAAACAATGAACTGTCAGCAAAAGAAATTAAGGAAACAATCCCTTTCACTATTGCAGCCAAAAAAATAAAATACCTAGGAGTAAATTTAACCAAGGAGGTTAAGGACTTGTACTCGGAAAATTATGAAACATTGATGAAAGAAATCAAGGAAGATACAAACAAGTGGAAGCATATACCGTGCTCATGGCTAGGAAGAATAAACATCATTAAAATGTCTATATTACCCAAAGCAATTTATAAATTCAATGCAATACCAATTAAAATACCAATGACATACTTCAAAGATATAGAACACATATTGCAAAAAATTATATGGAACCTAAAAAGAACACAAATAGCCTCAGCAATCTTAAAAAGAAAAAATAAAGCAGGAGGTATCACTCTTCCAGATATCAAGGTTTACTATAAGGCCATTATACTCAAGACAGCCTGATACTGGCATAAGAACAGGCACATAGATCAATGGAACAGAACAGAGGACCCAGAAATAAACCCACAGCTTTATGGACAACTGATATTTGACAAAAAAGGAAAGAACATACAATGGAGTAAAGACAGCCTCTTTAACAAATGGTGCTGGGAAAATTGGACATCTACCTGCAAAAAAATGAAACTGGACCACCAACTTACACCATTCACAAAAACAAACTCAAAATGGATAAAATACTTAAACGTAAGCCGTGAAACCATAAGCATCTTAGAAGAAAACATAGGCGGCAAGCTCTCCGACATCTGTATCAGCAATATATTTGCCGATTTATCTCCACGGGCAAATGAAATAAAAGGCAAGATAAACAAATGGGACTATATCAAACTAAAAAGTTTTTGCACAGCTAAAGACAATAAGAACAGAATAAAAAGACAAACCACACAATGGGAGAACATATTCGACAGCACATCTTATAAGGGGTTAATAACCAAAATTTATAAAGAATTTATAAAACTCAACACCAGGAAGACAACCCAATCAAATAATGGGCAAAAGAAATGAATAGAAATTTCTCCAAAGAGGACATACAGATGGCCAATAGGCATATGAAAAAATGCTCAACATCACTAATCATTAGAGAAATGCAAATTAAAACCACAATGAGGTATCACCTCACACCAGTCAGAATGGCACTCATCAGCAAAACAACACAGATTAAGTCCTGGCGAGGATGTGGAGAAAAGGGAACCCTTCTGCACTGCTGGTGGGAATGCAGACTGGTGCAGCCACTGTGGAAAACAGTTTGGAGATTCCTCAAAGAATTAAAAATCGAACTGCCTTTTGACCCAGCTCTCCCACTTATAGGAATATACCCTAAGAACACCATAGCACTGTTCGAAAAGAAGAAATGCGCCATGTTCGTGGCAGCATTGTTCACAATAGCGAAGATCTGGAACCAGCCGAGGTGTCCTTCAGAAGATGAGTGGATTAAAAAGCTATGGTACAAAATATATATATATATAAAGCTCTGGTACATATATACTATGGAATACTACTCAGCCATAAGAAATGATGACATCGGATCATTTATAACAAAATGAATGTACCTTGATAACATTATACGGAGTAAAATAAGTAAATCAGAAAAAAAGAAAAACTGAGAACAGCATGATTTCATACATAGGTGGGACATAAAAGTGAGAATATGAGACATGGACAAGAGAGTGGTGGTTACGGGATGGGGGGAGGGAGGGAAGAGTGGGATAGGGAGGAGGGAAGGGACACAGGGAAAACCAGATAGAAGGTGACAGAGGACAATTTAACTTTCGGTGACGGGTATGCAACACAACTGAATGATAAGATAACCTGGAGATATTTTCATTGTACATATGTACCCTGATTTATTGGTGTCACCCCATTAGAATTATATATATATATAAAGAATAGGCATAGGAGACAGGGCACAAAAGCTAAAATGATAAATATGAGAGTGCGTGGACCCATAAATGGTAGTAGCCAAGACACCCAGTTTGTGCAGAGCCACTGATTCCAAGATTAGGCTTGTTTTTTATGGATTCATTAAGCTTCAGAGAGAGTGGAAATAAGACAGGGAAGTGGCCAGTCCTCCTGCTCCCAGACCTACTCCTGTAGAGATTTCTAAGGAAATAAGAAGAGGGATTACCTGTATGGCTTGTCTGGTCCTCAGATTAACGGGTAGAGTACTAGGAATTGGGAGAGGCTCATGGGGTAGGATTATGTTCATGTTTGGGGTGAGATAGACTAGGGTACAGGTTCCTGTCCAATTAGTTGGGAGGCACATATAGGTGTTGGTCCCACACATATAGAAATCCCCTGATTGGGTGAGACAGGCTGAGAAGTGAATAGATAATAGATGGACAAGGGGTCAGTTTTGTTCATCCGTCTCTGAACTTGAGATGGTCAAGGTGGAGGAAAGTGCAACTCCAACTGGGGGGAGGGGGGGAACATGGTCAGAGGCCTGCTTTGAGCATTGCAACCATGTGGAAGGGGTAGTGAGCCAGGGATAGAGTCATGTGGTGGGATAGGAGCATTTATGTTGTGAAGCTGTAAGAGTAGGGGGTTCTGTGAATCAAATGGGGTTAGAAAATAATCTGTTTGCTTCTGGAGAGACTTGACATTTAACTCAATGGTTCTAATGGTCTTTGGGAAATTGAATAGTTATTGTGGTGCTGCAGAGGTTACAGGGGAAGTGACCAAATGGGATGTCACCCTGATCCTTGAAGCATAGGGGAGCAGGTAAAAGGATATGGGTATTTAAAGTGACTGGTCCTTGAGCAGGAGGGGTTTGGGGTTTTAATTTTTCAAGCTGGGAATAATAGGTTTGATATAGTTTTTTTGTTTGCTGGGTTTGCAGCTGAGGTGGGGTAATCTCTTATGAGAGTGCTGAGTCTCTCAAAGAAAGTGGCCCCTTTCTGAATCTTGTACATAAGAGTGGTGTGAAGGAGATGAGTATTATTAAGAGGAATAGGGAGAGCTGAGTAAGCTGAAGATGACATGGACAGACATATCCAGCAGCCGGCTGCATAGGAGGAGTTAGTCTTGATTATGAAATTTTAAACAAGATTAAGTGAGCTTTCTAGATGAGAGGGTATGGGGGCAGAGTATACCTTTAAGGGTAAGGAGATAAGAAAGAATAGAGCAAGCTGAAATCTCCGTCCTTTTTGTTGTCAGGAGGTAATCATAGTTACTCATGTAACTATGTTCTTCTTCTGAAATTTTAATCAGTCTGACCTTGGTGGGCCCTATGGGGGAGTAGGTGTATCTGGACAGTGATTCAGGTTGACTGGAAGAGTCATCTGTAGGTATGTGTGGAGATAGAGCTTCTGTTTTCTTTAACCTGGAGACATGAAACTAGGGGGCTTTTCCCTGGAGTTTTGCAGCCATGGGGGTGGTGAGGAGAACCTTGGGATTCACTATGCTGGGTGGTAGAGGTAAATTTATAACAGAATAGGGCAAATCTGACTGACTGAGAAGCAGTAACAGGGTCAACTCCGAGGACAAGAGGTAAAAGGAGAGAGAGGCTCTGAATTTGGAGAGTAGGTCCCAGCCTAAAATAGGCATAAGGCATCAAGGTAGGAGGAGAAAAAAGTGTGCAAAGGGGACACCATGTATTAGACAAGGCAGTGGATCTGTGGCCAACAGAAAGGAAATAAGACCATCAACACCCACAACAGAGATCTTCAAGGGATGAGCAGGACCCAAATATTCAGGCAAGGCAGTGTAGGTGGCCCCTGTGTCTATAAGAATTGAGACCGCCTTACCTGCTACTTGGATGGCTACCTTAGGTTCTTTGATAGTGATGTGAGAGGGGGTTGACAGCTCTGGGCACCTTCAGTCTTCAGTGGCAAGTCCCAATAGACTGGGCAAGGTTAGGTTGGAGGTAGTCAGTAGGGGTGGAAGAGACTGTACCCTCCCTTAGAGGAGTGAGGGAGCAGTCTACCTTCCAGTGTCCCTTTTTCTGACCTGGCGTGGCCGAGGAGCCAGACAGGCTTTTGGCCCAATGACCTTCTTTTCCACACTTGAAGCAGGACTCCAATGGAGTCTGATGAGGCCCTTAGGTGTGTTGGAACCTTTAAGGGCGGCCACCAAGAGCTGGTATTTTGCCTAATTTCTTTGGGTTCTGTCTACCTTTCCCTGTTCCTCTCAGTTATTATAGACCTTAAAAGCTATGCTCAGGAAATCTCATTGAGGGGTTTGAGGGCCCTCCTCTGCCTTTTAAAGCTTTTTTTGTATATTGGGGGCTGATTGGAAGATGAAATGAGTGTTAAGAATTATGGCCCCCTTGACTGAATTGCAGTCAATTTTAGTATATTTTTGGAGTGCCTCTGGTGGGCAGGACAGGAATTGGGCTAGATTTTCATCCGCTCATTGTGAAATTTCTCAGAGTTTTTCATAATTAACTGCCTTGAGAGCAGCCTTTTGGAGCCCACTATTAAGCAGGTGACCATATGATTACAAAGGTCCCTGCCAGGTCAGATCATATGCCTGGGTTAGATATCTGGATTTCTTTATGTAAGTGTCTGAGTCCATGAAGAAGGAGCCTAGTCTCTTTTCTGTTTGGGACAAGTCTGAGAGGGAGAATGGGACATGGACTCTCACAATTCCCTTGGCACCTGCTACCTCTTGGAGAGGGAGGAAGGGGGTTTAGGGGATCATCAGTGTCTGACTCTGAGCTTGTATGATCTCTAGATGGCAGGGAGTTGTCAGCATAGAGGGGAGGAAGAGAGGAAGAAGACGGATGGACAGCATGATTAGCTGGATGGAAAGAAGGAGGGTCAGAATCTGCAGGAGGAGGAGAAGGAGGTGGTGGAGGAGGTGCAAGAGGAGGAGGTGGAGGAGCTGGTGGTGGTGCCACGTGGTCAGAAGCATCAGAAAGATAAGAGCTTAGAGGAGAGTTGGAGGAGGACAGGGGAGAAGGGGTTCTTGCTAAAAGTATTTGGTAGGTCTAGCAAGAGGAACAGAGGGAGGGTCGAGATCAGAAAAAGAAAAAAGCCTGTACATAGGGAATTTCTGAGCCTTTCCTGTCCAGTGGCAAAAATTATTGAGATCTTTAAGTGTATTGTAATCAAAAGTAGTTTATACTGGGGCCACGCAGTAGGTCCCCATGATAGGTAAAGGAGGAGGTAGATAGGAGTTGGGGAGGAAGGAGAAGCATTCCTCTTCTTCCTCTTCCCACCGTAGAAAGGAAGGGGAAGAATTGTCAGGGTTGTCACCCGTGCGAATTCAGTCCCAGTGAGTAGGAGTAGGAGTTTTCTTGGCCAGGAGCCTGCGCTTCCGAAAATGTAGTTCGAGTAGACAAGAAACCCCAAGGTCTACCCCCCTAGATTTTTAGGTGAAAAATTTGGAAGAGCACTTACTGGAAGAAGGGGAGGTGAAGAAGGATCCCTAATCCTGATCCAGCAGGGGTTCAGAACAGGGTCACGGAGCCGGCCAATCTACCCCCTGCGCCCAGAACCAAGCAGAATCAGGGAGTAAGCCCAGAATAAGCTACCGCTGTCTGCTGCTTCCCTGGTAATAAGCTTGGGTGAGAGCTGGGGGATAGCCCAGGCAACTGGAGCCCCGTTCCAGGTTTCAGCACCAAATGATAGAATCACTCCGAGTTCGAAAGACCAGTGTAACAGGCTTTAATGGAAGGAAACCTGCCAGGCAGTCTCGTGAGGGAGAGCAGCCCCCAGTTATCTAACAGGTAGGGTTAAATAGGGGATTTGAGGGTGGGGGCTGGTGGTCATTAAGGAAAAATGTCTCTTTCAGCAATTTATGTAAGATTAACCGTAAATAAGCTAGGGGACCTTCCACACCCGGGTTAGTCACCCAGATGCCTGGGGGTAGGTGATCAGGAGCATATAGTTTGTCAATGTCTCTTCATCCACTTAAGGAATGAGGGAGTCATGGCCCCTAACTGCAACCCAATCAGCTCTAAGTTCAGCACACGCAGTTACCAAGCAAAGATCACTTTGTAGCTCCTACCAGGTGGCCCCAGACCAGAAAGAAGTGTGGCTGACTTTGACCTGCCCTGGAGTCCCACCCCAGAGGCCCAGAATCAATATACATGATGGCCAGCTTCAGATCACATCAGAGTATCACATAATGACACAAACGACACACCCAAATGGTGGACTTGGCAGACACCAGAGCCCAACTAAAGTAAATCCCACTCATGAGATCAGCTTGTCTGCTTTATTCATGGCCAGTATCCATAGCCAGTTAGCCTGAGGGTCAGTCTCACCCACTGGCATGTCAATAGCATTTAGGCTCAACTACGGCACACACAACCCACACAAGGGACATCCCTGGAGAATCCAGCTCAGGTAAACAGGGAGACTGTGCCACTGAGCCACACACACAAAAAAATACCTATTATATAAGGCCACCCTGTCAAAACTGGGAGATGTAGTAGATCTATCTAGTACATAGAAACATATACAGGGAATCAGCCAAAATGAGAAGACAAAGAAACAGTTCCTAAATGAAAGAACAGGACAAAACTCAAAAAATAAAAAAACCCTAAACAAAATAGAGGCAAGCAATCTACTAGGTTCAGATATCAAAACACTGGTTAGAAAAATGTCCAAATAACTTAGAGAAAAAATAATCTCAATGAGAACTTCAACAAACTTATAAGAAACATTTAAAAAAGATAGAAAACATAAAGTCTTGGTCAGATAGCCCAATTGGTAAGAGCATCATCCCAAAACACAGAGGTTGTTGGTTTGAGCCCAGTTGGAGTACATACAAGAGCAGATCTATGTTAAAGATATAGAAAACATAAAGAAGAAACAGTGGAAATGAAAATACATTGGGTGGAATCAACAGCAGATTAGATGAAGCAAAGGATCAAATCATACAAGGTAGTGTAAACACCCAATCGGAACACCAAAAAGAAAAAAGAACCCAAAAAATTAGGATAATTTAAGGGGCCACTGGTACAATATTAAGTGTCTGTAATATTTGCATCATAAGAATACCAGAAAGAGAAAAGAGATAGCAAAGAATTAAAAACTTATTTGAACAAATAATGACTAAAAACTTCCCTAACCTGGCAAAGAAAATTAGACACACAAGTCCAGGATATGCAGAGTCCTAAATAAGATGAACTCAATGAGGACCAAAAAGAATCTTAAAAGCAGCAAGAGAAAAGTGATAGTTACTTACAAGGAAGCTCCCATAAGACTGTCAGCTAATATCTCAACAGAAACTTTGCAGGTCAAAAAGGATTAGCATGAAATATACAAAGTAATGAAAAGCAAAAACCTACAACCAAGATTACCCAGCAAGGCTATCATTTAGAATTAAAGAAGAGATAAAGTGGTTCTCATAAAAGAAAAAGGTGAAGTTTATTACCACCAAATCAGTATTACAAGAAATGTTAAAAGGACTTCTTTAAGAAGAAAATATCAAAAATATGAATAAGAAAATATAACAAAGAATTCTCACTGACAAGCATAATAAAAGTAGTGGATCAACCAACACTAAAGCAAACACAAAGATTAAAAGACACCTGACCAGTGTTGGCACAGTAGATAGAGCATCAACCTGGGAAACTGAGGTCCCAGGTTTGAAACCCCAAGGTCATCAGATTGAATGCAGGGTTGCCAGCTTGAGCATGGAATCATTGACATAATCCCATGGTTGCTGGCTTAAACCAAAGGTCACTGGCTTGAGCAAGGGTTCACTGGCTCACATGAAACTCCCCAGTCAAGGCATGTATGAGGAGCAATCAATGAACAACTAAAGTGCCACAACTATGAGTTGATGCTTCTCATCTCTCTGCCTTCCTGTCTGTTTGTCTCTATCTCTCTCTCAAAAAAAAATTAAAATGCAAAAGTAGGATTATCATGTGCAATTACAACAGTAAACTAAGGCATACAAAAACACACACAAATGGAGTAAAAAATGACAAAAACATAAATGTGAAGGCGGTGAGTAAAAATGGTAGTGATTTTGAAATGTGTTCAAAGTGAAGCAAATAGCAACTTAAAATAGACTGCTATAAACATAGGTTGGTCTATATGAAGCACATAACCACAAATCACTCTTCTCTCGAACAACATGATCTCTCTTCCTTTTAAAACCTTTTGGCGTGAAAGCCCTCCCCCAACACACATTAATACAATCACGCCCATCCCAAGCAGGAAGGGCAGGACAACTAATGTTATCACCTGGGCAACGGGCTTCTCCGTGGGCAGCGCCATCTTTAACAAAGTGAGCATAATATAATTTCTCTGCCCAACAATCCACCCTTATGCTCACTTTACTACCCACAATCTACACCACCAGCATCCCTGTGCAAGGAAATTAGGCACATTACACAAATTACAACAACATGACAAATCATACAATTTCAACAATTACAAAGGTACACTTCACCAGTCTCTGAGCACTTTGTCAAAAGCACAAAATGTCCTCTGACTTCTTTCTAGCCATGAGTAAAGCTTCCTGGAGCAGGACGGCTTCCAGCAAAGCCACCCCTAACCCCCATCAGGATATTTCACATTGTCTAAAATCCATAAGTCCATCCAGCAAAGGAGCCAGTGCCAGATCTGGTCACAGTCCAGGAATCAGTTCACGTACAAGGGGCCTCAGGCCTCCTCCCTCATCCCAGAAATCCTGGCAGCTTTTCAGATATCCCAAAAATCTCAGTGAACCCACCAGCATCTTAGCAGGCACTCCCTGCTGTTTCACTGGCCACTCGGTGATGCATGCCTGGCTCCCGGGATGTCTGTTCATCCTCCTGCCGCAGCTGCTGCCGTTTATCTTCTGGAGTCTGCAAATCACAACTCCAGCCAAATTCTCCTCATCTTCCGGATAGGAACTGGAAACACCAGCTCCCGATGCCGGGCTTGAGCCCCAGGCTGCTGCCGCCTTCTACTCAGCAGGCCTTGCAGCCTCAGCTCCAGCCTCAGTCCCAGCCTCCTGCCACTGCTGGTTCTCCACAATGTCTAGGCCAATCTGCAACTCATAAACCTGTGATTCCTTCTCCAGTGGTTGCTCCATTTCCAAGCTGATCTCACGAACCTGGTTGGCCTCCCCCAGTGCTTACTCCAGCGCCAGGGTTGGTATCTCACGCTCCCACGCTTGCTCCAGCTCCTTTCGCTGCTCGGTTTGCAGGTCCCAGGCACCCTCTTCCACAGAGCTCTCAATTTTCTTATGCATGGCTGTAAAAGTCAGCCAGCCTACATCCCCCAAAAGGACAGCAATGGGGAACCATAACAGCAGCCAGTCCTCTACTCCACCGCTCAAAGGTGGTGGTGGCTCCATACAGATCTGTATCGAATCCTGCCAGAGACTACGCCAAATATAAAGCCAGTAGGCACAGCCACAATCACAGCCACCTGGCCTGTGCAGGTTCGCATTAGATTCGGACAGTCAGTAATGAAACAATGGAGCCAAGAACTAGTGGGCCATTAGCTTTAATCCTAGCTTGCACCCGGCGGGCAAGTAAAAACACAGACTGGGCTCCAAAATCCACTCATTCAGTGCTCACAAAGCTACTGACTTATCCAAGTTTCCTAGAATCAAAGGTTTTTAGCTCACCAGACTTATTCACCTCTGTTCCCCATCTCCTTCTCTCTGCACAAACTGGCTTCTTCCTCAGCACTCTGCCATCTTGGCTGCTTCTCCTGGCCTCCACGTGGCCTTACTCTGCTCTCTTACAGCATGAACTCCTCCTAGAACGCAATCACTCTTCTCTCGAACAACGTGTTCTCTCTTCCTTTTAAAACCTTTTGGCACAAAAGCCCTCCCCCAACACACATTAATACAATCACACCCATCCCAAGCAGGAAGAGCAGGACAACTAATATTATCACCTGGGCAATGGGTTTCCCCATGGGAAGCGCCATCTTTAACAAAGTGAGTAAAATATATTTTATCTGCCCAACAAGCACAAAGGTTGCAGGCTTGAGCTGAAAGGTCACTGGTTTGAGCAAAGGGGTCACTAACTCTGCTGGAGTCCTCTGGTCAAGGCACATATAAGAAATCAATCAATGAACAACTAAGCCACCACAATAAAGAATTGATACTTCTCATCTCTCTCTTTTCCTGTCTGTCTGTCTGTCTCTCTCTCTCTCTAAAAACAAAAGAAAAACAAAACAAAAAACACTACTCTATTTAGCATGACAATCATTAAAAATCAAAGGCAAAATAAAAAACTTCCAAAACAAAAAGAAAAGAAAAGCTAAAAGTGTTTATTATCACCAAACCAGTAGTGCAAGAAATGTTAAAGGGCCTATTTAAGAAGGAGAAAGAAAGAAAAGAAATTGAGAAACAGAGAGAGATAAACAGTTATAAAGAATAATATGGCAATAAATAGGTACATATCAATATATGTAATAACCTCAAATGTTAATGACTTAAAAACTCCAGTCAAAAGACATAGGGCCTGACTGAGTGGTGGCACAGTGGATAGAGCGTCAGACTAGGATGCAGAGGACCCAGGTTCAAGACCCCGAGGTCGCCAGCTTGAGCGCGGGCCCATCTGGCTTGAGCAAAAGCTTACCAGCTTGGACCCAAGGTTGCTGGCTCAAGAAAGGGGTTACTTGGTCTGCTGAAGGCACGTGGTCAAGGCACATATGAGAAAGCAATCAATGAACAACTAAGATGTCGCAACAAAAAACTGATGATTGATGCTTCTCATCTCTCTTCGTTCCTGTTTGTCTGTCCCTATCTATCCCTCTCTCTGACTCTCTCTCTGTCCCTGTAAAAAAAAAAGACATAGTGTAGCTGAATATATAAAGAAACATGACCCATATATATGATGTCTAAAAGAGACCTACCTCCACCCTTCCCCCTCTCCTTCCTCTTTATCTCTCTCTTCCCTCCTACAGCCAAGGTTCCATTGGAGCAAAGTTGGCCCGGGCACTGAGGACAGCTCCATGGCCTCTGCCTCAGGCACTAGAATGGCTCTGGTGGCAACAAAGCAACACCCCAGATGCACAGAGCATCGCCCCTTGGTAGGCATGCTGGGTGGATCTCAGTCGGGCACATGCGGGAGTCTGTCTGACTGCCTCCCCACTTCTAATTTTGAGAAAATACAAAAATAAATAAATAAAGAGACCCACCTCAGAACAAAAGATACACACAGACTGAAAGTGAAAGGATGGAAAAAATATTTCATGCAAATAGAAATGAAAAAGAAAAAGCTGGGTAGCAATTCTTATATTTGACAAAATAGACTTCAAAACAAAGGTCCTAACAAGAGACAAAGACTACATAATACTAAAAGTATCAATCCAACAAGGGGATATAACCTTCGTAAACATATATGCACCCAACATACGAGCACCTAAATGCGTAAAGAAAATCTTGTCAGACATTAAGAGACAGAGTGGCAGCAATACAGTCATAATAGGAGATTTTAACACCCTACTATCAGCAATGGATAGATCTTGCAGATAAAATATCAACAAGGCACAGCAACCTTAAGTTATATATTAGATCAGATTAATTTAATTGATACTTAAAGAATATTTTATCCCAAAGCAGCAGAATATACATTCTTCTCAAGTCTACATGGAACATTCTCAAAGATAGACCACATCTTAAAACACAAACTACGTCTTAACAAATTCAAGAAGATTGAAATCATATCAAGCATCTTCTCTGACCACAATGGTATGGAACTAGAAATTAACTACAATAAAAAAAACTGAGGCCTCAGCTGGTTGGCTCAATGGTAGAACATCAGCCTGACATGTGGATGTTCAGGGTTCAATTCTCAGTTAGGGTACACAGGAGAAACTACCATCTGCTTCTCCATCCCTCCATCTCCCCCCTTCTCTCACTCTCTTTCTCTCTCCCCCTCCCACAGCCATGGCTCAATTGGTTTGAGTGCATTGCCCTAAGAGCTGAGAATGGCTCCATGGAGCCTCCACCTCAGGCACTAAAAATAGTTCAATTACGAGCATGGCCCAGATAAGCAGAGCATGGGCCCCAGACAGAAATTACTGGGTGGATCCTAGTTGGGAGGTATGTGGGAGTCTATCTTTCTATCTCTCCTCTTCTCATTTGAAAAAGGAGAAAAAAACCTGAAAATCCCAACTTGTGGTGGTGCAGTGAATAGATTGGAGACCCAGGACAATGAGGGACCTGGTTTGAAACCCCATGGTCACTGGTTAGAGCATGAGCTCATCAGCTTGAGCACAAACTTGGCAGCTTAAAAGTTGGTTTACCAGTTTGAATGAAAGCATACCAACTTGAGTTCAGGGTTGCCGCCTTAAACTCAAGATAATTAACATGATCCCAAGGTCACTGTCTTGAAGCCCAAGGTCTCTGCCTTGAATCGAGGTTGCTGGCTTTAGCAAGGGGTCACTGGCTCAGCTTGAGTCCACCAGTCAAGTCACACATAAGCAGAAATCTATAAACAGCTAACGTAAAATAACTATGAGTTGATGCTTATCATTCCTCTCTTCCCACTCTCTCTCTCTCTCTGCCTTCCTGTCTTGCTTTCTCTAAAAATCTAAATAATAAATAATTTTTAAATTTTAAAAACAGAAAAACATCTAAACACCTGGAAGCTAAATAGCATGTTATTAAACAATGAATAGGTTAACAATAAAATCAGGGAAATAATCAAGTTACTTAGAGACAAATAAAAATAAACATACTACAAAAATTTATGAGACACAGTAAAAGCAGTCCTGAGAAGGAAGTTCATAACGTTACAAGCCTATCTCAAGAAGCAACAGCAATCTCAAATAAACAATCTAACTCTACACCTAAAAGAACTAAAGCCTGACCTGTGGTGGCGCAGTGGATAGAGGTCAACCTCACAGTCTGAAACCCCAAGGTCTCTGGCTTGAGTGCAGGGTCCCTAGCTTGAGCATGGTGGCTGGCTTGAATCCAAAGGTCACTGGCTTAAGTCCAAGGTTACTAGCAAGGGGTCACTACTGGCTCGGCTTGAGCCCTCAATCAAGGCATGTATGAGAAGCAGTCATGAACAACTAAGTGACACAACTATGAGTTAATTGATGCCTCTCATCTCTCTCCCTTCCTGTCTCTGTCTGTCTCAGTCTCTTTTTCTCTCTCATATGCAGGAGCTAAAAAAATAAAACTAGAAGAAGAACAACAAACAAAACCCAGAGTAAGTAGAAGGAAAGAAATAATAAAGATACGGTTCTTCAAAAGAGCCAGTTCTTTGAAAAGATAAATCAGGTTGATGAGCCTTTAACTACACTCATCAAGAAAACAAAAAGAAAGGAGCCAATTAAATAAAATCAGAAATTAAACAGAAATAACAAATGACATCACAGAAATACAAAAGATTGTAAGAAAATATTATGAACAACCATATGCTAACAAATTGGACAACCTGACTAAAATGGATAAATTCCTAGAAATATACAATCTTCCAAAACTGAATCAGTAAGTATCAGAAAAGCTGAGTAGACTGATTAATGAAATTGAAGCAGTTATCTAACAGCTTCCAGCAAACAAAAGTCCTGGACCAAAGGGTTTCAAAGGTGAATTTTACTAAACATTCAAAAAAGAACTAATAGCTATCCTTTTCAAACTATTCCGAAAAATTCAAGAGGAGGGAAGACTTCCAAGCTCTTTTTACAAGGCCAGCATTATCTTAATTCCAAAATGAAATTCCAAAAGACACTACAAAGATAGAAAATTATAAACCAATATCCCTGATAAACATAGGTGTTAAAATCCTTAACAAAATATGAGCAAATAGGATCCAGCAATACATTAAAAAGATCATACACCATGATCAAGTGAAAGTTATTCCAGGGATGCAAGGCTCATACAATATTTGCAAATCAATAAATGTGATATATCACACAAACAAAATAAAGAATAATCACATGATCAGGCCCTGACCAGGTGGTACATAGAGTGTCATCCCAGCCCACCAAGGTCTCAGGTTTGATGCCTGGCCATGGCACATATGAGAAGCTACCAATAAGTGCACAACTAATTGGAACAACTAAATGTAACAAAGAGTTGATTCTTCTTTCTTTCTCTTTCTCTCCCTCCCCACACTCTCTTTCTCCCTTCCTTCATCTCTCTCTCTCTTTCAAATCAATATTTTTTTTTTAGCCTGACTAGGCAGTGGCGCAGTGGATGGAGCATTGGCCTGAGACGCCAAGGACCCAGATACAAAACCACAAGGTTGCCAGCTTGAGCGCAGGCTCATCCAGCTTGAGCACAAACTCACCAGCTTGAGCACAGGGGTGCTGGCTTGAGCCCAAAGGTCACTGGCTCGAAGGCCAAGGTTGCTAGCTTGAGCAAAAGGTCACTGGCTCCACTGGACCCCTCCAGTCAAGGCACACATGAGAAAGCAGTCAATGAACAACTAAGGAGCTACAACAAAGAATTGATGCTTCTCATCCCTCTCTTGTCCATCTGTCTTTCTCGCTATAAAAATTAATTAATTAATTAATTGCATAATCATATTAATAGATACAGAAAGCTTGACCTATGGTGGCACAGTGGATAAAGCACCAACCTGGAATGCTGAGGTCACCAGTTCAAAACACTGGAATTCCCATTCAAGGAACATACGAGAAGCAACTATAAAGCAACTAGGAGTTGATCCTTCCTTCTTCTCCCCCACACATTTCTCTCTCTTTCTCCCTCTCTCTCTGAAATCAATAATTTTTTTAAATAGATACATAAAAAGCATTTCATAAAATCCAGCACCCATTTATGCTAAAAACTCAGCAAAGTGGGAATAGGGGGATCATACTTCAACATAATAAAGGTCATATATGACAAGCCCAAAGCCAACATCATAATCAATGGGCAAAAACTACAAGCATTTTCTTTAAGACTGGGGACAAGAAATGAATGTCGCTTTTCATGACTCTTATTTAACATAGTACTGAAAGTACTAGCCACAGCAATCAGACAAGAAAAAATAAAAGGTATCAATTAGAAAGAAGGAAATAAAACTCATTATTGCAGATGACATGATATTGTACATAAAAACCCTAAACACTCCATCAAAAAACTACTATATCTGATAACTAAATTTGGCTAAGTAGCAGGATACAAAATTAATATTCAGAAATCACTGGCATTTTTATAACCCAATAATGAACTAAGAAGAGAAATTAAGAAAGCAATTCTATTGCCCTGGCCAGATAGTTTGGTTGGTTAAAGCATCATCTCAATATGTCAAGGTTATGGGTTCAATCCCTGGTCAGGGCACATACAGAAACAGATTGATGTTTCTTTCTCTCTCTCTCTCTTTCTCCCTTCCTCTCTCTTTAAAATCAATAAATAATTTTTTAAGAAGAAAAGAAAACAATCCCACTTACTATTGCAACAAAATAAAACAATAAAGTATCTAGGAATAAATTTAACCAAAGAAGTAAAACACTTGTACTCAGAAAATTATAGGATATTGAAGAAAGAAACTGAGGAAGATGCAAATGAATGAAAGCAAATATGTGTCTATGGATCAGAAAAATTGACATCATTAAACTTTCCTTGCTTGACCTTTGTTAGCATAGTAGATAAATTATTGACCTGGAATGCTGAGGTCACCAGTTCGAAACTCCAGGCTTGTCCAGTCAAGACACATACAAGAAGCAATTACTATAAGTTGATGTTTTCAGTTTCTCCTCACCTTCTCTCTCCTTCTCTTCTCTCTAAAATCAATACATAAAATCTTTTTTTTTAATTGTCCAAACTGGGGGAGGCAGAGGAGAGTATAGGGGAGATAAAAGTTGATAAATGGAGACTTGACTTGGGGTGGTGAACACACAAAACAGTGTACAGATAATGTATTGCAGAATTGTAAACCTGAAACCTGTATAATTTTGTTAACCAGTTTCACTTCAATAAATTTAATAAAAAGGAAAATAATGTCCATACTATCCAAAGTAATCTGTAGATTCAACACAATTCTTATTAAAACGCCAATGGCATATTCACAAATCTAGAACAAATGTTTCAAAAATGTATATGGAGCCAAAAAGGATCCCAAATAGCCTCTGCAGTCCTGAGAAAGAAGAATAAGGTTGGAGGTATCACACTACCTAATATCAACCTATAGAACAAGGTCATTGTAACCAAAACATCCCAATATTCACATAAGAAAAGGCATACAGATCAAAGAAACAGAACAGAAAGCCCAGATATAAATCCATGCCTTTGTGGTCAATTAAGGAAGGTTTGACAAAGAAGCCGGACCAATGGTGGCAAGTAGATAGAGCATTGACCTGGGATGCTGAGGTCCCAAGTTCAAAACCCCGAAGTTGCCAACTTGAGCATGAGCTCATTCACATTGAGTGCAGGCTTACCATCTTGAGCATGGGATCATCAACATGATCTCATGTACACTGGCTTAAGCCCAAAGGTCACGGGCTTGAGCAATGGGTCACTGCTCAGCTGGAGCCTCCCGGTCAAGGCATGTATGAGAAGCCATGAACAACTAAAGTGCCACAACTACGAGTTGATGCTTCTCATCTCTCTCCATTCCTGTCTTCTGTCTTTCTCTGTCTCTCTCACAAAAAAAAAAGAAAGAAAAATTGACCAAGGAGGGAAGAGCATACAATAAAGACAGTCTCTTCAATAAATGGTGTGGGGAAAATTGAACAGGTGCATGCAAAAGATAACAATAATAAAACTAGACCAACTTATTACAACATACACAAGAATAAATTCAAAATAGATAAAAGCCTGACTTGTGGTGGTGCAATGGATAAAGCTTCAGCCTGGAATGGTGAGGTTGCTGGTTCAAAGTCCCAGGCTTACCCAGTCAAGGCACATACGGGAAGTAACTACTACAAGTTGATGCTTCCCACTCCCCCACCTTCTCTCTAAATGAATAAATAAAATATTTTTAAATGGATAAAAGGCCTGACCATGCCATGGGGCAGTGTATAGAGCATTGAACCGAGATGCGGAAGACCCAAGTTCGAAACCCTGAGGTCACCAGCTTGAACACGAGCTCATTCGACTTAAGTGCAGGCTCACCAGCCTGAGAGTGGGGTCACTGGCTTGAGCATAGGATCGTAGACATGACACCATGGTCGTTGGCTCGAGTCCAAAGGTTGCTGGCTTGAGCAAGGGGTCACTAGTCCTGCTGGAACCCCCCCCCCCATCAAAGCACATATGAGAAAGCAATCAATGAACAACTAAGGTGCCGCAATGAAGAATTGATGCTTCTCATCTCTCGCCCTTCCTGTCTCACTGTCCCTATTTATCCCTCTCTCTGACTCTCTTTATCTCTGTCAAAAAAAAAAAGGGTAAGAAGATTTAAACATAAGTCATAAAACTATAAAAATCCTAGAAGAAAATATAGGCAGAAAAATCTCAGACCTCTCTTATAGCAATATTTCTGCCAATATATCTCTTCAGACAAGGGAAACAATAAACAACAAGGGAAAAATAAACAAATGGAACTACATCAAACTAAAAAGCTTTTGCACAGCAAAAGAAACCATCAACAAAATGAAAAGGGAACCCACTAAATGGGGAACATATTTGCCAATGATACATCTGATAAGGGGTTAATTTCCAAAATACATAAAGAATTTATAAAACTCAGCATCAGGAAGATAAACAACCCAATTAAAAAATGGGCAAAGACCCTGAATAGACACTTCTCCAAAGAGGACATACAAATGGACAATAGACATGAAAAAATGCTCATTGTCAAAAATCATCAGAGCATTGCAAATTAAAACCACAAAAGGGGGGGGGGAGAAAATGGCAATGGAGTAGGCAGGCGTTACAACTCCCACCTCTCAGAACAAAAGAGGATTACAACTTAGGAACAGTCATTTTGAAAAACTAACTTTGGACTAAACTAAGAGGAATCCATAAGCAAGCATCACTGAAGGAACCACACTGAGCTGGTAGGAAAGGTGGAGATTCAGAAAGGGCTACCCCAATCCCAGGAGTGAGCGGAAGCCCAGAGGGTCTCTCACGGCGAGGAGCGTTTCCCGGAGAGTTGTGGACCCTCATCCCTAGGACCAGAGCTTCAACCTAGAGCCCCAGAGACTAGAGGAGGTATACAAAAGGAGAGCCGGGTTACTGTTTGCGAAAGGGAGGCAGAACTCTCAGACCCAGGCTCCATCTTAGAGGGACTGTGCAGAACACCTTGTTCACAGCCATTTACCCAGGGATCCAGGAGCGGGGAGTGCCGAGAGGACTGAAGTTGCAAGAGAAGAATGTAGTCTCGGAGCACAGGAAGAGTCTGTTGGGGACAGTCACCCTGAACACTGTACTGGGCCACTCCCCAAACCTAAAGTGCCCATTCTTCCTGGGAAAACCAAGCCAGCAAAGGGAAGCAATTACCCCACCCAACAGAGGCTCTCCTGCTCCAACCAGTGCAGAGACACACTTAGAAGCAGGGGGCGCATCAGGGACACAGGATTTGAGGGCTCAGGTCTGGGCTACATGGCCCCCCAACCTGCTGAGTACCCTCCAAAGTGCGGAAGGGTCTGGTTGTGGCAGCAGCCATGGTGCTTGGCTCATGCAGCGGTTGGGAGCAGAGCCCAGCAAGGCAGCCCAGTGAGGCAGCCTATGCTGTGGAAGCAGGGGATGGAGCACAATGGGGTGAGGGATTCTGCATGCCTGCAGGAGGTGGAGCCTGGCAAAGGTAGCCAGGCCACCTGCACAAAGACTGTGAGGGGCAGAGCCCGGAGGGGCTTCCCATGCACCTGCAGGGGGTGGAGCCTGGAGAGGCAGCCCATGTACCTGTGAAGGGCAGAGCCCAATGACCCCGCTGCAAAGGAGAGGGGTAGAGCTCGAAGAGGTATCCCACACACCAATGGGGACAAATCCTGGAGAGGCAGCCAGCGCGCCCATGGGGGTCAGAGCCCAGTGAAGCAAGAAGTCCCCCGCACCTGCAGAGCAGCCCAAGCTGTAGCCCACAAGCCTGCGCTGGTGCACAAGTGCCTGAAGAGGTGGAGGCAGAGTGGGGCCAACAGAAAGACCTCACATCAGCAAAAGAGAGGCCAAAAACACTGGCCAAGAGTAGATAAAAGCCATCCTAGAAGCGCAGCTGATAGTTACAATGGCATCATGGCCCAGCAGAGGCAGCCACAAATTCTGGATTGCCTGTAGCTCCAATAAAGTTGCTAAGGGTCATTCAAAAGCAGTGACCCCCACTGGTCTGTGCCTGGTTCTGGCCAGAGAGGTCCAGGGCTGGTACATCCAGTGACCAGATATGGAGAGCATCAGTTCAGGACCTAAAAACCATAGTTAGAGTGGTATCAACTCTACACAGAGACAAAATGGGAAGACAGAGAAGTGCGATTCAATTGAATCAACAAGAGAAATCCCCAGAAAAAGAGCTGAATGAAAGGGAAATAAACAAGATACCAGATGCAGAGTTTAGAATAATGATTGTTAGAATGCTCAAGGATCTTAGAGCAACAATAGACAGACAAAAAGAGTACCTAAACTAAGAGATATCTGGCATCAAAAAGGACATTGAAATGATAAAATGAATCAGACAGAAATGACAAACACAATATCAGAAATGAAGATTAAACTAGAAGGAATTAAAAGCAGGCTGGATGAAGCAGAAGATTGAGTCAGCAATTTAGAGGACAAGATAAGTGAAAACACGGAAGCAGAACAGTAAAAGGAAAAGAGGATCAAAATGTCTGAAGAAACTCTAAGAGAGCTCTGTGACAACATGAAGAGAAACAACATCCGTATCATAGGGGTTCCTGAAAGAGAAGAGAAAGAACAAGAGATAGAGAACTTGATTGAAGAAATCATAGCTGAAAACTTCCCTAAATTGATGAAGGAATAAGTCACACAAGTTTAAGAAGCACAGAGAATCCCATTAAAATGGAACCCAAAGAGACCTACACCAAGACACATCATAATTAAAATACCAAAGCTAAGAGATAAAGAAACCATACTAAAAGCCGCAAGAGAAAAGTAGTCAATCACCTACAAAGGAGACCCCATAAAGATGACATCAACTTCTCAACAGAAACACTTGAGGCCAGAAGGGAATGGCAAGATATATTCAAAGAAGCTACACCAAGACTTCATTATCTAGCAAGGCTATCATTTGAAATTGAAGGAGAAATAAAATACTTCTCAGACAAAAAAAAAAAAACACTAAAGGAATTCATTACAACCAAACCAATGCTGCAAGAAATGTTAAAGGGCCTGTTGTAAACAGAACAAAGGAGGGAGGGAATCTAGTAAAAGAGGAAAGTAGATTTAAAGAATAAAATGGCAATAAACAACTACATATCAAAAATAACCTTAAATGTAAATGGAATAAATGCTCCAATCAAAAGACATACAGTAGCTGTGTGGATAAGAAAACAGGACCCATACATATGCTGTCTAAAAGAGACCCACCTCAAAACAAAAGATACGCATAGACTGAAAGTAAAGGGATGGAAAATGTATTTCATGTAAATGGAAATTTAATAAAAGCTGGGGTAGCAATACTTATATCTGACAAAATAGACTTTAACACAAAGGCTATAGTAAGGGATAAAGTTAGTCACTAAATAATGATAAAGGGAAAAATCCATCCAAAAGGAAGATATAACCATTATAAATATCTATGTGCCTGCCTGACCAGACGGTGGCACAGCGGATAGAGCGTCGGACTGGGATGCGGAGGACCCAGGTTCAAGACCCCGAGGTCACCAACTTGAGCGCGGGCCCATCTGGCTTGAGCAAAAGCTCGCCAGCTTGGACCCAAGGTCGCTGGCTCGAGCAAGGGGTTACTCAGTCAGCTGAAGTCCCGTGGTCAAGGCACATATGAGAAAGCAATCAAATAAACAATAAGGTGTCACAATGAGAAACTGATGATTGATGGTTCTCATCTCTCTTCGTTCTTGTCTGTCTGTTTCTATCTATCCCTCTCTCTGGCTCTCTCTCTGTTCCTGTAGAAAAAAAAAATTATAAAGATCTATGTGCCTAATATAGGAGCACTTAAATATATAAAGAAAATTTTGATAGACATAAAGGGTGAGATCAACAGCAATACTATAACAGTAGGAGATTTCAATACCCCACTATCAGCACTATATAGATCCTTCAGACAAAAAATTAACAAAGAAACAGCAGACATAAAGGACACACTAAATCAACTGAATTTAACAGATATCTTCAGAACCTTTCACCCTAAAGCAGCAGAATATACATTCTTTTCAAGTGCTCATGATACATTCTCTAGGATAGACCACATGTTAGGATACAAAATGAGTCTTAATAAATTTAGTAAGATTGACTTGACCAGGCGGTGGCACAGTGGATAGAGCATTGGACTGGGATGCGGAAGACCCGGGTTCGAGACCCCGAGCTCACCAGCTTGAGGACAGGCCCATCTGGCTTGAGCAAAAGCTCGTCAGCTTGGACCCAAGGTCGCTGGCTCCAGCAAGGGGTTGCTCGGTCTGCTGAAGGCCTGCTGTCAAGGCACATGTAAGAGAGCAATCAATGAACAACTAAGGTGTCGCAAGGAAAACGAAAAACTAATGATTGATGCTTCTCACCTCTCTCCGTTCCTGTCTGTCTGTCCCTATCTATCCCTTTCTCTGTCGCTGTAAAAAATAAAAATAAAATAAATTTAGTAAGATTGAAATCATATCAAGCATCTTTTTGGATTTAAATCATATAAAGCAGGGGTGCTCAATACGTCGATCGCGATCTACTGGTTGATCGCGAAGGAAGTGTAGGTAGATCGCATGATGTTAAAAAGACATTTGTCTTTTGACTGGCATACAGGGTAGCCAATCTGACGTCTGAACTTTTGACACCTTACGCATGCGTGTTAAACCGCACTAACTTGTTCAGTTACATTGCTGCGTAGTTAGCCTTCAATTTATTTAAACTAAATACAACAAAGTGTATAAAAATGAGTGCCATAGCTGGTCCGAGTAGGAAGCCTAAAACCTACCACTGTCATATAGAATGGGAGGGGATTTTTTTCACTATGTCATATTCTAAGTGCATTTGCCTCATCTGTCTGTGTGCCATTGCTATTCCAAAGAAGGGAAATGTGGAGTGGCTTTTTCGGACTGTTCATAAAAACTGTGACATTGACTTTTCTCCAAAAAGAGAGCTGAGAAGTAGAAAGGTGAAAGAAGAATACACAATATTAAATAGTAATAATAGTAACTTAAATAATGATAATATAGAAGAAATAAATTTATGTTTTGCATTTTTATTGTAGGTAGATTATTTTGACTTGGTCATCTTATAAGTAGCTCACAAGCTGAAAAAGTGTGGGCACCCCTGATATAAAGCATCTTCTCAGATCACAATGGAATGAAACTAGAAATAAACTACAATAGAAAAACTGAAAAACACTCAAACACTTGGAAACTAAATAGCATGTCATTAAATAACGAATGGGTTAACAATGAGATCAAGGAAGAAATCAAAAATTTTCTTGAAACAAATGAAAATGAACATACAACAACTCAAAATTTATGGAACACAGCAAAAGCAGTCCTGAGAGAGAAGTTCATAGCATTACAGCCATACCTTAAGAAGCTAGAAAAAGCTCAAACAATTTAAACTTGCATTTAAAAGAACTAGAAAAAAGAACAGCAAGTAAAGCCCAGAGGAAGTAGAAGGAAGGAAATAATAAAGATCAGAGTGGAAATAAATGACATAGACGCTAAAAAAACAATACAGAGGAACAATGAAACCAAGAGCTGATTCTTTGAAAAGGTAAACAACATTGATAAACCTTTAACCAGACTCATCAAGAGAAAAAGAGAGAAGACTCAAATAAATAAAATTAGAAACCAGAGTGGAGAAGTAACAACTGACACATCAGAAATACAAGGGATTGTAAGAAAATAGTATGAAGAACTGTATGCCAAAAAATTAGACAACCTAGGTGAAATGGACAAATTCCTCGAAACTTATAATCATTCAAAAATCATTCTGGAAGAATCAGAAAGCCTAAACAAACCGATTACAACAAATGAGATAGAAATGGTTATTTAAAAACAACCAAAAAATAAAAAAATTTATAAATAAATAAATAAAAACAACCAACAGCCTGACCAGGCGGTGGCGCAGTGGATAGAGCGTCAAACTGGAACGTGGAGTACCCAGGTTAGAGAATCCAAGGTCGCCAGCTTGAGCACAGGCTCATCAGGTTTGAGCAAGGCTCACCAGCTTGAGCCCAAGGTTGCTGGCTGAGCAAGGGGTCATTCAGTCTGCTATAGCCCCCAGTAAAGGCACAATATGAGAAATCAATCAATGAACAACTAAGGAACCGCAACGAAGAATTGACGTTCCTCATCTCTCTTCCTTCCTGTCTGTCTGTCCCCATCTATCCTTCTCTCTGACTCTCTCTGTCTCTGCCACACACACTAAAAAAAAAAAAAAAAAAAAAAAAAACCTCCCAACAAACAAAAGCACGGGGCCAGATGGCTTCACAGGCAAATTCTACCAAATATTCAAAGAACTAACTCCTATACTTCTCAAGCTACTTCAAAAAATTCAAGAGAAGGTAAAACTTCCAAGCTCCTTTTATAAGGCAAGCATAATTCTGATTCCAAAACTAGGCAAAGACAGTACAAAAAAAGGAAACTATATGCCAATATTCCTGAAGAATTCAGATGCTAAAATTCTCAACAACATATTAGCAAACTAGATCCAGCAATACATGAAAAGAAATCATACATCATGATCAAGTGGGATTTATTCTGGGGAGGCAAGACTGGTACAATATTCACAAATGAATCAATGTGATTCATCACATAAACAAAAAGAAAGATAAAAATCACATGATAATATCAATAAACGCAGAGAAAGCATTTAATAAAATTCAGCACCCATTTAAAATCAAAACTCTCAGCAAAGTGTGAATACAGGGAAAATACCTCAACATGATAAAGGCCATCTATGACAAACCCACAGCCAACATCATACTCAATGGGCAAAAATTAAAATCAATCCCCTTAAGATCAGGAACAAGGCAGGGGTGATCCTTTTATCAGTCCTATTCAACATAGTTCTGGTAGTCCTAGCCACAGCAATCAGATAAGAAAAAGAAATAAAAGGCATCCAAATTGGAAAAGAAGAAGTAAAACTATCATTATTTGCTGATGACATGATACTGTACAAAGAAAACCCTAAAGTCTCAGTCAAAAAACTACTGGACCTGATAAATGAATTCAGCAAGGTGGCAGGATATTAAATTAATATTCAGAAATCAGAGGCATTTTTATATACCAACGATGAACTGTCTGAAAGAGAAATTAAGAAAACAATCCCCTTCACTATTGCAACAAAACAATAAATAAATAAAGTACCTAGGAGTAAATTTAACCAAGGAGGTTAAAGACTTTTACTCAGAAAATTATAAAACATTGATAAAAGAAATCAAAGAAGATACAAACAAGTGAAAGCATATACCCTGTTCATGGACAGAAAGAATAAACATATTAAAATGTCTATATTACCCAAAACAATTTATAAATTCAATGCAATTCCTATTAAAATACCAATGACATATTTCAAAGATATAGAACAAATATTTCAAAAATTTATATGGAACCAAAAAAGAACACAAATAGCCTCAGCAATCTTGAAAAAAAAATAAAGTGGGAGGTATCACACTTTCTAGTATCAAGTTATATATACTACAAGGCCATTGTACTCAAAACAGCTTGGTACTGGCCTAAGAACAGGCATACAGTTCAAGGGAACAGAATAGAGAACCCAGAAATAAACCCACACCTATATGGACAATTGATATTTGACAAAGGTAAGAGCACACAATGCAGTAAAAACAGTCTCTTTAACAAATGGTGTTGGGAAAATTGGACAGCTACTGGCAAAAAAATGAAACTGGACCACCAACTTACACCATTCAGAAAAATAAACTCAAAATGAATAAAAGACTTAAATGTAAGTTGGGAAACCATACGCATCTTAGAAGAAAACATAGGCAGTAAGCTCTCTGACACCTCTCGCAGCAATATATCTGCTGATTTATCTTCATGGGCAAGTGAAATAAAGGACAGGATGAACAAATGAGACTATATCAAACTAAAAAGCTTTTGCACAGCTAAAGACAATATGAACAAAATAAAAAGACAACCACACAATGGGAGAATATATTCAACAATACGTCTGATAAGGGGTTAATAACCAAAATTTATAAAGAACTTGTAAACCTCAACACCAGGAAGATAAACAATCCAATCAAAAAATGGGCAAAAGAAATGAATAGACATTTCTCCAAAGAGGACATACAGATGGCCAATAGGCAAATAAAAAAATGTTCAACATCACTAGTCATTAGAGAAATGCAAATTAAAAGTACAATGAGATATCATTTCACACCAGTCAGAATGACGCTCATTAACAAAACAATACATAGTAAGTGCTGGCCAGGGTGTGGAGAAAAGAGAGCCCTTCTGCATTGCTGGTGGGAAGCAGACTGGTGCAGCCACTGTGGAAAACAGTATGGAGCTTGACCAGGCGGTGACGCAGTGGATAGAGCGTTGGACTGGGATGCGGAAGACCCAGGTTCGAGACCCCCAAGGTCACCAGCTTGAGCGTGGGCCCATCTGGCTTGAGCAAAAGCTCGCCAGCTTGGACCCAAGGTCGCTGGCTCCAGCAAGTGGTGGCTCAGTCGCTGAAGGCCCGTGGTCAAGGTACGTGGGAGAAAGCAATCAATGACCAACTATGGTGTCACAACGGCAATGAAAAACTAATGATTGATGCTTCTCATCTCTCTCCGTTCCTGTCTGTCTGTCCCTATCTATCCCTCTCTCTGACTCTCTTTCTCTCTCCCTGTAAAAAAATAAAAATATTATAAAATCTTAAAAAGAAAAACAGTATGGAGATTCTTGAAAAAATTAAAAATGAACTGCCTTTTGACCCAGACATCCCACTCTTAGGAATATATCCCAAGAACACCATATCAATGATTCAAAAGAAGAAATGCACCCCCATATTTATGGCAGCATTGTTTACAATAGCCAAGATCTGGAAACAGCCCAAGTGCCTGTCAGTGGACGAGTGAATTATAAAGCTGTGGTACGTATACACAATGGAGTACTACGTGGTCATGAAAAAGATGAAAATCTTACCTTTTGTGACCACATGGATGAACCTGGAAACTATTATGTTAAATGAAATAAGCCAGGCAGAGAAAGAAAAATATCATATGACCTCACTCATTTGAGGAATCCAATGAACAATGTGAACTAAGGAACAGAATAGAGACAGAGGCAGGATCAGAGGGACCAGAGGGAAAGCGGAGAGAGGGAAAGGGGATGATAGGATGGGAAGAGAGAAGAGAAGAGAAAGAGATTGGTGAAATTATATACACATAACACAGTGTTATAGAGGGCAGAAAAGCAAATCCTGGAAGGAAAGGGGGAGAGTATTGCGGGGAGAGGGGCCAGGGGGATGTTGAGGGGAACATGGGGAAGTAGGGATTGCATTCCAGGGTACACGAGAATCTATGTAAACAAAGAAAATTAAAATCAATAAAATGAAAAAAAACACAATGAGGCACCATATTTTCCCATGTATAAGACGCACCCATTTTCAAAAAATTTGGAGTCTAAAAACTGAGTGCGTCTTATACAGTGGTTATAGTTTTTTTACTTGCATTTCCCACTTTTTCATGTGGATAAGGAGTTGTATGAATTTTACAATGAATAAAACGAGTTCAATAACTTTATGTAATACATTTTTTTTCAAATATCGGGCCCCAAAATTAAGGTGCTTCTTATACATGGGAGCATCTTATAAATGGGGAAATACGGTATCTCCTCACACTGCCAGAGTGGCTAGTATCAATAAATCAAGTATTGGTGAGGATGTGAAGAAAAGGGAACCTTTGTGCACTATTGGTGAGAATGCAAATTAGTATAGCCACTGTGGAAAACACTATGGAGTTTCCTAAAAAAATTAAAGATGAAACAGTCTTTTAATTAGTGATCCCACTTCTAGGAATATATCATAATAAACCCAAAACTAATTTAAAAGAGTTTACGTACCCCTATGTTCATTGTAGTGTTATTTACAATAGCCAAGATCTGTAAACAGCCCCAGTGCCCATCAGTAAATAAATAGATAAAAAATCTGTAGTACATTTCTACAATGGAATATGGCAAGCTGTAAAAAGGAAGAAAATATTACCTTTTGCAACAGCATAAATGGACCTGGAGATTATTATGCTAAGTGAAATAAATCAGTCAGAGAAAGACAAATAATACATGATCTCACTTAAATGTGTAATATCATGAACAAAATAAAATGATGAACAAAATAGAAACAGAGGCATGGATACATGGAACAGACTGACAGCTGTCAGAAGTAAGAGGGCTTGGAGAACAGGGTGAAAGGTGAAAGGATTAACCCCAAAACATATAAGCATAACACATAGACACAAACAGTATGGTGACAGAGGGAAATGGGCATGGGCTAGGTGGAGGTGGGCAAAGGAGGTGGAGAAAAATGGGGATGAAACGGGGCTTTGCTTAGGGCAGTGGGTGCACAATGCAACCTGCAGATGTTGAGTTGTACACTTGAAATGTGTATGGTTTTTACAAACCAATGTCACCCAATAAATTCAATTTTGAAAAATGAAAGCTAATCAAATCTTCAAATTTACTCAGTTAAATTTTGTTCTTTAACAAAAGGAATAAAGCCCGAATTTAATATGTGGTATACCTTTCTCTACAAGTAGGCTTATTGTGTGCTGAATTGCTGCATTTATAAATTACACAATTAGCCTGACCAGGCGGTGGCGCAGTGGATAGAGCGTTGGACTGGGATGCGGAAGACCCAGGTTCAAGACCCCAAGGTCGCCAGCTTAGGCACGGGCTCATCTGGCTTGAGCAAAAGCTCACCAGCTTGGACCCAAGGTTGCTGGCTCCAGCAAGGGATTGCTCGGTCGGCTGAAGGCCCGCAGTCAAGGCACATATGAGAAAGCAGTCAATGAACTAAGGTGACACAACAAAAAAACTGATGATTGATGCTTCTCTCTTCATTCCTGTCTGTTTGTCCCTGTCTATCCCTCTCTCTCTCTCTCTCTCTCTCTCTCTCTCTGTCTCTGTAAATAAATAAATAAATAAATTGCACAATGAATACCACTGTGGTATTAGCTAACACCTCCATCCTGTCACATAACTACTTTTTTTTCTTTCTTTTTTTTTTTTTTTTGGTGATAACATGTAAGATCTATATTCTCTTAGCCACATTCAAAGCCGCCATACAGGACAGTATTATTAGCTATAATCACCATGGTGCACATAGACTTCCAAACTTGTTAACCCTATAACTGGAAGTTTGTAGCCTTTAACCAACATCTTTCCATTTCTCCAACCCTCTGAGCCCAGCTGACCACAACTCCTTTCTGTTTCTCCACATATAAGTGAGATCATACAGTAGTTGTCTTCCACTGTCCAACGTTTTACTTAGCAAAATGTCCTCAAGGTTCATTCTTGCAAATGACAGAATTTCCTTCTTTCTCATGGCTGAATAATATTCTATCATGTACATATCTCACACCTCTACCTATTCATCAGTGAGAGACAACTTGATTGTTTCCATATCTTTGCCATTGTGAGTATTGCTGCAATGAACATAGGAGTTCAACATCCTAACTTTGATGCATCAAAAGCTGTTAAAAAAGAAAAAAGAAAAAAAGACAGCCTGGCCTGTGGTGGCTCAGAGAAGAAAGCGTCAAACTGGAATGCTGAGGTTAGTGGTTCAAAACCCTGGGCACATATTATAAGCAAGCAATGAACAGCTAAAGTAAAGCAACCATAAGTTGATACTTCTTGCTCCCTCTACCCCACTGTAAAATCAATAAATAAAATCTTTTAAAAATGAAATAAAAAAGACAGGCTAAGTGATTTATCTTGAGAAGAATATTCTGTATGTCGAGTGCTGGCTTCTAGGTCAAGGGCACCCATTAGGCACAGAAGAGAGGCACTATGCTAAGGGTTCCCGAAATGTTTTCATTTTCATTTCTTTTAAAAGCACAAGAAGCCTATCCAGGTGGTGGCACAGTGAAAGAGTGTGACTGGGTACACTGAGGACCAAGGTTCGAAACCCCGAGGTTACTGGCTTGAGCGCAGGTTCATCCTGCTTGAGAGCAGCCTCACCAGCCTAAGCATAGGGATACTGGCTTGATGCACTTTTGACTGGTCACAGGAAAGCAATAAAAGACAATAGAAATGTGAAATCTGCACCAAATAGAAGGAAAACCCTCCCAGTTTCTGTAGGATGATGTGGCAGCATGTGTGCATGTGCAGATGATGATGTAACACCGTGTATACAGCGGAGCAGCCCACGGCCATGCCAGTTGAGATGTGGACAGTACAGAGGAAAGTTCAGTGTGTTCTGTGGCTCGCTAAATTTGAATCCATGACCAAAGTGCAACGTGAATATCAGCGCGTTTATAGTGAAGCGCCACCACATAGGAATAACATTACTCGGTGGGATAAGCAGTTGAAGGAAACAGGCAGTTTGGTGGAGAAACCCCGTTCTGGTAGGCCATCGGTCAGTGACGAGTCTGTAGAGGCTATACGGGATAGCTACCTAAGGAGCCCTAAAAAATCTGTGCGTGCATGTGCTCGACCATTACACCTAAGCAAGACTACAGTTCATAAGGTGTTAAAGAAATGTCTCTGTTTTACAGGGTACTGTATAATAATGAATCCACTTTGGCTTACGTTTATCTTTAAACCCAAAAGGTGAAAATACCAAGGGCCCATGAAAGTGTCTTCAGGTAATTCGTGAGGAAATCAGTCAATTCCTGAAGAGAAAGAACCGGGAGAGTACACACCAGCCTTTCCATCCTGGAAACCCTCCGGACCTGGCAAAGCTTGGTTTAGGAAAGCTCTTTTAGCTTTCTAAAGTGTCGAGGGACTAAAGGCTGGGATGTCCTTATATTTGAAAAGTGGTGGAGTGTCCCAAGAGAGGAGTATGGCAACTAAGAAGTTAGGAGGTTAGAAGAACTATGGGAGGAAGACGAAAGACGTCCACTAAAGAGCCTGTGCATCTGCATCTGTTTTGGAACTTTCTCCATCTGAGCTGGAGGCAGGAGGTTCTGGTAATGCTGACTCTGCTCTTCCTGGGAAGAGGTAGAAAGGGGCACTCCCGACCTTTCCTCCAATAGAAGGCTGAGCTGCTCTCCCCTGGACTCTGGGAAGACACAGGCAAGGAAGTTGGGCACTCGGGTACAGTCTACTTGGGCATCCCACTGAGCAATGGCCCCTGGTTCCCTCAGGGTTCTTTTTTGTCTGCTCCCTTTTCCCTGGAACACCCTTTTCAAACTGAGCAAAAGCTACAGTCAGCTCCCCTCCACTGCCCCCCTTCATGCTCCAACCTCTAGAAACTGTCTATGGGCGGTGGAGGCAAAATTCTTATACTCACCCAGCTTCCCTTCAGGCTCCTCTGGGTGTGTCCCTGCTCACCACCTGAACTAGGGTGCTAGGTAAGTCCCAGGATGCTGGGAGGATCAAGGCGCTACCTCCAGGAGTGCCATCATAAGCTTCCTGGCCAGCTGGTGCCAACCTGGCTCATCCTAGACTCTCTACACCTCCACCCCACTTCTCCCACATCCAACAAATGCTGTATGTTTTTCTTTGCACACTGGTCTGCCCTCTTCCTGCCACCACACTGCACTCTAGGTCAGATCATCACTATCCCACTGGCACAGTTCACCAGCTTCTTTGAAGTCCAGTCTTTCACCAAGTCATCACCCCATTCAAAATCTTCAATACCCCACCTCCATGCATAGCTCAGAGACGGGGATTTCAAGCATTCCTTTAGAACCACTTCTTAAAATAAAGCCTCATGAGCTGGTATAAAAAAAATATGGAGCTCTGGCTAGAATGGGGTAAAAAGCCAGGAGACCCTCCCAGACTGAGCCAGCTCCCCAATATGAGGAAACTCCTAAGCCACCTCTGGGAATTTACTAAAACTTTTGCAATTCAAAATTTTATCAAACTAGCTAAAACTTTTTAAAGTGATACAGCTAAAGTTGCCCATGCTGGGAAAGACTGCTCTCAATTTCCTACTAATGGGAAGTGTGAATTGTTATTGCCTTGGTGGAAAGTAATAATATAGCAATAGCTATTTAAATTAAATATGCATATGCTCTTCAACCCAGCAGTTTCACTCCTGGGATTCTGTACAAAAAAAATTAAAAGCACCAGTCCCTAAGAATGTGTATACAAAGATGTTTATCCAGCAAGATTATTATTTGTAGTGAAAAAATATCAGGTTAGGAAATGCCATCATAGGAAATGGTCAGATAAACTGTGGTGCTTACACACTATGTACAGCCATTAAAAATAATTTAGCTCTCTACCAGTTAACTTAAAAGAATTTTTACAATATATTGCTAAATGGTAGAAAAATAAAATGAGAGAAATATCATGATCCCATTTTTTTTGAGAGAGAAAGACAGACAGGGACAGAGATGAGAAGCATTAACTCACAGTTGTTCATTGATTGCTTTCTTATACGTGCCTTGATTGGGGGGCTCCAGCCAAGTCACTGACCATTTGTTCAAGCCAGCAACCTTGGGTTCAAGCCAGTGACTATGAGGTCATGCCTATGATCCCATGCTCAAGCTGGCAACGCCACACTCAACCTGGTGAGCCTGTGCTCAAAGTGGATGAGCTCAGGAACCTGGGTCCTCAGCATCACAGGCTGACCCTCTATCCACTGCACCACAGCTTTGGTCAGGGATGATCTCATTTTTTATAATGCAATTAAATTGTATAAAAACTTTTTTTTTCCTAGCAAAGAAAGTAAGGGTTTATTTCACCATCGACAGGTGAGTCCATACTCAAAGATCTGGCTCTAAAAACATTTCTAATGTTCCATCTTGCATGAAGATATATTTATAAATGGAGACATGAGCATGATGAAAGCTGTGGGAGAATGCATCCTAGCTTATTAACGTTGGTTGTTCAGGTGTGGGAAATAAAATTGCAGTGAATTTCTTGGTGCTGTGGTAAAAGCCCTTGCCTCCTGAGACTCTTCACAGACCTTACAACAGTGGTTCTTAACCTGGGTTCTATCGAACCCTAGGGGTTCGATGAGTCGGTCTCAGGGGTTCGGAGAAACCTCTGCCGCGGAGGCCAGAATAAAGTAATACCGTAATTTGTTGTGAGTTCATACACTTTGTTGGTTTTGTTCTTTGCGCAAGGTGATGTTCATGCACAGCTCATTTTGTGCACCAGTAAAAAAACATATATCTATGTAAAGCCTGTAGTCGAGGCCACCATCACAGCAGCCCGACCCGTGCAGGTTCGCATTAGATTCGAACAGTCGGTAATAAAACAACGGAGCCAAGAACTGGTGAGCCATCAGCTTTAATTCTAGCTTGCACCCAGCGGGCAAGCAAAAACACACATTGGGCTCCAAAACCCACACATTCAGTGCTCACAAAGCTACTGACTTATCCGAGTTTCCTAGAATCAAAGGTTTCTAGCTCACCAGACTTATTCACCTCTGTTTCCCATCTCCTCCTGCACAAACTCTTAACAAACTGGCTTCTTCCTCAGCACTCTGCCATCTTGGCTGCTTCTCCTGGCCTTCACGTGGCCTTTCTCTGCTCTCCTCTCTAATACTAATCTCAGGAACCCAGGAACCGAGAGAGAGATCAAGCTACTGTTCTCTCCCACTTTATAGCAGACTCAAAACCTTTAATCCAATTATACAAACAAGGAAGTCTCTGATACAAAGCCACCCATCTGAGGCATAATGGGATTCCTCAGAAGAGTGCACCACCCTACATCATCCAATCAGTCAAGGGTGTGGAGAAGACCTTACTCTTAAAACAAAGCCTTAAGCTATAACGACCCGGCCTGCTCACAGCCTGTTCCAGAACACATTAATATCAACCAACTTCCATGTGGGCAGCGCCATCTTTAACAAAGTGAGCATAATATATTTTATCTGCCCAACAACCTATGTCTTGAATTTGGGAAAAAAAATCATATTTTATTTATCACTAAAGGAGGGTTCGGTGAATGCGCATATGAAACTGATGGGTTCAGTACCTCAAAAAAGGTTAAGAACCACTGCCTTAGAATTAAATTTGTAGCCATTCATGTAGTTAATTCCTCTGATCCAAAAGGATAACAAAACTTCTTTTATGCCCCAGAAAGACAGAATAATGCTCACCTCTTGAAGTAAGTCACTAGGTTAAGCTCTGAAGTATCTGGGTGACTAGAAGTCTATCTCCCTAGATATTTATACTTCAAAAGTGATGAGACTCAAAATTTAGAGACATCTCTAGGACCTAAAAACTGGAGACTCCTGGGCCTGCCAGGTTCCTGGATAAATTGTATTCACATTCCAAAGTGTGATGTTAGGATTCAGACATCTGACATTCCTAGGAGGCCCTTTCAGAAGGAAAGGAGGACAGCTGCCCACTTTCCCTTTGTTCTAATGTTTGGATGTCTGGTCACCAAACGGGACCTGGCCCAGGGTGGTCCTGGGCAGAGGCAGCCCTGATGCACTGAGTATTACTGGAAGGTAGGTAACAAGAAATCTGTCTCTATCCAGAACACCTCATGTGTGTAATCAAGATAAAATTAATAAGTATAAATATTAAAATCCCAACAATGAAAGAGAGGTGTTATATTGCGATTTATAAGAAATACATATATTTGATCATTTAAATGACCAAAATATATTTGTCATATACAGTATATTTGGCCTTTACCCACCATTCCTCACTCACAGCTCCAAAACCCTAGGATTTCCTGAGGGATAAGAGCAATGGAGCATTTTTTGTTGCAGTATTTGGTCTCCAGTTATCAATTCCCGAAAAACCACTTCAGAACCATAAAGGTGAACTAGGTGTCTTGCTATTCATAATAAAACCTTCCACCACAACTGGGTTTATGTTAATGAGGTGACTTTGGGAAAGTAGCTAAGGATGAGGGAGGGGCATTGCCAAGGGAACCAAGAATAATAGAGGGGTGAGACTGAGCTTCTAACCTGTGGAATCTGATGCTATTGTTAAACAAAACAATTTAACTTCTATGGCTAAAAGTCCTTGTAGAAGAAAGGGTATATATATATTTAGCCATCCATAGCAAAAAAACAAAAAACAGGTTTCGGGTCATGGAGTTGCCCACTAAAGAACATCCAGCCTAAGAAAAAGTCTTGTAAGAGTTTATCTGACCCAAACTGACAACAATTGCCAGGAAGCAAAACCTCAATGTATTGAGAAAACACTCCTGAGAATGGCAGTGTTGCAGCTTATTTTATACATTAGTATCAAAGGAGAAGACATAAGAAGGGTTACATAAAATCCACTGATAACTGATTAGGGAGGATGGAAAAAAGCAAAGCAGGGAAATCACTGGGATTGATTGAATAAAAAATAAAATGGAAAAATACATACTTCTTTACATTGCTGAGTAGTGTTAGGCATAAGCTAAAAGTTGTTGCCAGCAGCTGCCAGTTTCAATTAAGAGTATGAAAATAACTGACCCTAACAAAATCACAATAGCCTAACCCCAAGCCAGTTTCAGTCAAGTTGTAAAAATAAATAACTAGACATGAATTGTGAAAGTTTCTATAAGTTTTAACCATAAGCTGAAAAATAAAACCTTCCATCCCCAAGGGCACAAAGGAACCATGAAACAAAGAATATCCATGAGACCGTCCGCCAGACTGATGGACAAGCCTAACCGGATTCCAGCAGCCTGTGCCGACCATTCCTCTATGTAACCCCTATATAACCTTCCCTACCTTTCCCCGGGGAGGGTGTCATCCTTAAGACATGACCTCCTGCCACTCAAACAAGCCTCAAATAAATATTTTTCTTGATCACTTTTGATCCTCCATGACTTCTTTCTAGGTACAGGATAGTTAATAATGAACATTTACAGCGCACAGGAACACAATAACAATGAGACAGTCCTATGGTGCTCTGCTGCTGTGGTTGTGGCCTGAGGTGTCTGAAAAAAGACATGACTCTGACACTTTTTTAAATTGAATTTTAGAGAGAGAGAGAAAGAAATATGGATTTGTTGTTCCATTTATGCATTCATTGGTTAGTTGTTTTTTTAAGATTTTGTTTATTGATTTTAAAAAAGAGAAGAGGAGAGCAGGAAGCACCAACTTGTAATAGCTGCTTCCCATATGTGCCTTGACTGAGCAAGCTCGGTGTTTTGAACTGGTGACCTCGGCATTCCAGTCAATGCTTTCTCCATTGTACCACAGGTCCAGCCATTGATTGATTATTGTGTGTTCTTTGACTGGGGATTGAACCTGCAACCTTGGCTTATTGGGACCACACTCTAACCAACAGAGTACCCAGCCAGGACCATACTCTGACATTCCAAAGGTATGTTATCTTGGATGCAAAAATGTTACCAGATTTTTTATTAACTGGAAGAAGCCACACCGAGACTGGTAGGAAAGGTGGAACCACAGAAAGGGCTGCCTCGCTCCCTGGAGTGAGCCGCGGCCGAGAGTCGGAAGGGACTCTCACAGTGTGGTGGGTCACCCTGAGAGGTGTGGGTCTTCAGCCCCAGACCCAGAGCCCCAGAGCCTAGAAGAGGTGCCCAGACAACATTTAGCTGTGAAAAGAGCCGGGTTTCTGTCTGAGAGAAAGAGACACAGCTCTCAGAGGCAGACTCCATTTTAAAGGGTCCACGCAGAAAACCTTGTTCACAGCCACTTACCTGGGGCTCTGGCAGGGGAGAGCTGAGAGAACTGGAGTTCTGGGAGGAGAGTGTAAAGTTGGAGGCCCAGGGAGAGACACTGGGGGGGACAGCCACTGGAACCCCTGTGCTGAGTCATTCTCCAGTACTACAGTCACCATCTTTCTTGGGTGGAGCAATCCCCTCTGAGTGGCATCAGCCTGGGGAAAAGCAACTGCTCCGCCCTAGGGAGTCCCTCCTACCCGTCATGGTGATGGGTCCTTCTGAGAGGCCATGCAGCAGGGGGCGTGTCAGTGACTCAGTTTTCTGGTGGTGAGACTGGAGCTACACACACACACACACACACACACACACACTCTCTCTCTCTCTCTCTCTCTCTCTCAAGTCTATGACTGATGATTCCACCTCAAGGGAAACTCAGCTAAAACTGTCCAGAGAGGGGGCAGACCACACCTCTGTGTCTCAGAGACCACACCCACAAGACTCTTTGGGTCTCACCCTACTGAGGTCTGTGAAAAAAAGTCTGGACAGACTGAAACCTGAGGCTGAGGGGCGGAGCCACACCAACCAACCTTCCTAATCGCTGAATTGCCACTCAAATAAGCCTAGCCTCTAGCAGAGGTTTTTTCAGCAGCTGAGCCCAACAAGCAGCCAGCAGACAAGCTGCAGAAGGCAAGACTCAGGGAAACTTGGCTGTTTCAGTGGACTTTCCCCCAGGGCCAGAATGGGTAAAAGCCAGCCTAGGAATGCAGCAGCTGGTATTTCCATGTATACCTGGGTCCAGCAGAGGCAGCCACAAACCAAGAAGGTTGCTGAGGGCCAGTCACGGGCAGTGTCTCCACTGGTTTGCTGCTGGGTCCCTGCTTGGGAGGCCCAGGGCAGGCACATCCAGGGGCCAGCTGTGGAGAGCATCAGCTTAGGACTTAACAACCCATGCTAAAGTGGTATCCTAAGGAAAACCACCTCACACCTAACCCAGCTGAGGCAAGTTCCACTTTCTATGATCAGCACCAGCACAGTGGCTCATGTGCATTGAATAGGGTGGAGCTTCACAGTCAGCCGGCCTGGGAACTGCATATTCTATCTTGCTAGGTTAGATTCCAAAGGGGGAAGAGAGAGAGGCTTAGAGCATGGACATTTAAAGTGTGGGTTCCTGTGAGTCTATTGTTGGATCTGGTCAAGAGGCTTAGCCACCTTTGGGAGGGGCACAGTCAGCCCAAGGAGAGGACTCTTTCAGTCTTCCTCCCTGAGACTGGGGTCTCAACAGCTGTAAGAACTTCTGCAGAGGGGACTGTCAGCCACACTCAGTCTGAACCTGCTGCTCACCTTGTTGGGGAGAAATTAAATTTGAGTATCAAGCACTGGCTGAGGGATCAAGCTCTGGAGTAGGAGCCACATTCCCTGTACTGAGCTCCTGACCAAGAGACTCCTGAAGTAGGGGGTCCCACAAATGTTGTATTCACAACCTCAGTTGCCCTAACCCACCAAGCATGCAACCTGTAGAAGGGTTGGTTGGGTGAGGCCAATCTGAGCCCACACTACAGTCTTACTACAGAAGACTCTGTGGGAAGACCAGGTAGCTGAAAAGTGGGGACAAATCTTACAGAGCTTGGGCTTTTATGGAGCTGCACTCATCTCTAAGCAGGAGGAATCTGATTCTTATATAAAGGTTGTCTTCTCTCACAGTACCCAGACACAGAAAATATAGATACAAACAGCAAAAAGTGCAGTAGCTGCAGACTGGTAGCCCACAGTGAGGTACAAACAACACCTGATGCCAACCGAAGAAGAACTAGGCCAAAACTACTGGTAGTGGGTGGCAGACAGCACCAACCCCTAGACTCAACTACCTATACAAGCAGCACTCCCAAAGGTCGAGTCTAGCAGGCACCAGGCACTGTGGAAAATAAATACACCCAATAGGACAGACATTGCACAGTGTGTAATACACCTAATCAAAGTTGACCCTTTCAGCCAGCCAGCCTGAAGGGATAACACTACCCACAATAGGACCAAGTGCATCTGATACTCACATACAATAAAAGGAAAAATAGTACCCTCAAGAAGCATTCATAGAACAAAGAAAACAAGTGGCCTGGAAGACAGTACCACCAAGCCCATCTTCTTCATAAAGAGCACACAAAAATTTCAAAGTCAGACAGTGCTACATAATACACAGACAAATTGAGTAGACAGAGAAATGCGACCCAATTGAACCAACAAGACAAATCCCCAGAAAAAGAACTAAATGAGATGGAAGTAACCAAAATACCAGATGCAGAGTTTAAAACAATGATTTTTAGGATGCTCAAGGATCTTAGAGCAACAATGAATGCCACATAATGAGCAACTAAGTAAAGAGATAGAAAGCATCAAAAAGGGCATTGAAATCATAAAAAAGAACAAGTCAGAAATGACAAATAGAATATCAGAAATGAAGACTGCACTAGAAGGAATTAATACCAGACTGGATGAAGCAGAGGACTGAATCAGCGATTTAGAGGACAAGATAAATGACAGCACGGAAGCAGAGCAGCAAAAAGAAAAGATGCTCAAAAAGTTTGAGGAAACTCTAATTGCTCCGTGACAACATGAGGAGAAACAACATCCACATCATACGCATTCCTGGAGGAGAAGAGAAAGAACAAGGAATAGAGAAACTGTTTGAAGAAATCACAACTGAAAACTTCTTAAATTGATAAAGAAAAAAGTCACACAAGTTCAAGAAACACAGAGTTCCATTAAAGAGGAACCCCAGGAAGCCTACAGCAAGACATATCATAATTAAAATGTCAAAGTAAGAGACAAAAAAAGAATACTAAAAACTTCAAAAGAAAAGCAGTTAATTACCTACAAAGGAGCCCCCATAAGAATGACATCCAACTTCTCAACAGAAACACTCAAGGCCAGAAGGGAATGGCAAGAAATATTCAGTGATGTAAAGCAAAAATCTACAACCAAGATTTCTTTATCCAGCAAGGATATCATTTAAAATTGAAGGAGAAATAAAAAGCTTCCCAAACAAAAGAAAAAAAAAAACTCAAGGAATTTATTACAACCAAACCAGCACTGCAAGAAATGTTAAGGGGCCTGCTGTAAAAAGAACAAAGGATGAAAAATCAAGAAAAAAGTATTGTGGATTTAAACAATAAAGTGGCAATAAACACTACATATCAATAATAACCTTAAATGTAAATGGATTAAGCACTCCAATCAAAAGACATAGGGTAGCTGCATGGATAAGAAAACAGGACCCATACATATGCTGTCCAAAAGAGACCCACCTCAAAACAAAAGATACACATAGACTAAAAGTGGAAATGAAAAAAAAGCTGAGGTAGCAATATTTATATCTGACAAAATAGACTTTAAAACAAAGGCTATAAAAAGGGATAAAGAAGGTCACTATATAATGATAAAGAGAGCAATCCAACAGGAGAATATAAGCATTGTAAATATTTATGCACCTAATATAGGAGCACCTAAATATATAAAGCAGATTTTTATGGACATAAAGGGTGAGATCAATGCAATACTATAATAGCAGGGGATTTTAATACCCCACTAACATCAATGGATAGATCCTCCAGACAAAAAATTAACAAAGAAACGGCAGCCCTAAATGACACACTAGATCAACTGAATTTAATAAATATCTTCAGAACCTTTCACCCCAAAGCAGCTGAATACACATTTTAATCAAGTGCCCATGGTATATTCTCTAGGATAGACCACATGTTAGGACACAAATCGAGTCTCAATAAATTCAAAAAGATTTAAATGATATCAAGCATCTTCTCGGATCTCAATGGCATGAAACTAAAAATCAACTACAATAGAAAAACTGAAAAACATTCAAACACTTGGAGGCTAAATAGCATGTTATTAAATAATAAATGGGTTAACAACAAGATTAAGGAAAAAATCAAAAATTTCCTTGATGCCCCATGCCAGAGCAAACCGTGGCCCTGAACCATTGCCTGGCCTCTGCAGATAGGCTGCACAGTGGGAAAAAAAATTTCCTTGAAACAAATGAAAATGAACATACAACAACTCAAAATTTACAGAACACAGCAAAAGCAGTCCTGAGAGGGAAGTACATAGCATTACCGGCATACCTTAAGAAGCAAGAAAAAGTTCAAATAAACAACTTAAATCTGCATCTAAAGGAACTAAATAAAGAACAACAAATAAAGCCCAGAGGAAGTACAAGGAAGGAATTAATAAAGATCAGAGCGGAAATGAATGACATAAAGGCTAAAAAAGCAATACAGAGGATCAATGAAACCAAGAGCTGGTTCTGTGAAAAGGTAAACAAGATTGATGAAGCTTTAACCAGACTCATTAAGAGAAAAGAGAAGATTCAAGTAAATAAAATTAGAAGTGAAAGTGTAGAAGTAAAAACTGACACCACAGAAATACAGAAGATTGTAAGAAAATACTATAAAGATCTGTATGCCAAAAAATGGACAACCTAGGTGAAAAGGATAAATTCTTAGAAACATATAATCTTCCAAAACTCAATCTGGAAGAATCAGGAAACCTAAACAGACCAATTACAACAAATGATATTGAAACAGTTATCAAAAAACTCCCAGCAAACAAAAGTTCTGGACCGGATAGCTTCACAGGCGAATTTTACCAAATATACAAAGAAGAAATAACACCTATTATTCTCAAGCTATTTCTTGAGAATAATTCAAGAGAAAAGACTACCAAGCTTTTTTTATGAAGCAAGCATAATCCTCATTCCAAAACCAGGTAAAAACACTACAAATAAAAAAAACTATAGGCCAATATCCCTAATGAATTTAGATGCTAAAATTTTCAACAAAATATTAGCAAACCAGATCCAGCAATACATGGTAAAAATCATACATCATGATCAAGTGGAATTTATTCTGGGGAGGCAAAGCTGGTACAATATTCGCAAATCAACCAATGTGATTCATCACATAAACAAAAGGAAGGATAAAAATCACATGATAATATCAATAGATGCAGAAAAAGCATTTTGATAAAATCCAGCACCCATTTATGATCAAAACTCTCAGCAAATTGGGAATACAGGGAACGTACCTCAACATGATAAAGGCCATCTATCACAAACCCACAACCAACATCATACTCAATGGGCAAAAATTAAATGCAATCCCCTTAAGATCAGGAACAAGGTAGGGGTGCCCCCTTTCACCACTTTTATTCAATATAGTTCTGGAAGTCCTAGCCACAGCAATCAGACAAAAAGAAGAAATAAAAGGCATCCAAATTGGAAAAGAAGAAGTAAAACTATCATTATCTGCAATGACATGATACTGTACCCAGAAAACCCTAAAGTCTCAGCCAAAAGTTACTAGACCTAATAAATGAATTTGGCAGGCTGGCAGAATATAAAATTAATATTCAGAAATCAGTGACATTTTTATACACCAATAATAAACTGTCTGAAAGAGAAATTAAGAAAACAATCCCCTTCACTATTGCAACAAAAATAAATAAATAAAGTACCGAGGAGTAAATTTAACCAAGGAGGTAAAGGACTTGTACTCAGAAAATTATAAAACATTGATAAAAGAAATCAAGGAAGAGACAAACAAATGGAAGCATATACCCTATTCATGGATAGGAAGAATAAACATTATTAAAATGTCTATATTACCCAATGCAATCTATAAATTCAATGCAATTTCTATTAAAATAACAATGGCATACTTCAAAGACATAGAACAAATATTCCAAAAATGTATGTGGAACCAAAAAAGACCATGAATAGCCTCAGCAATCTTGAAAATTAAGAATAAAGTGGGAGATATCACACTTCCTAATATCCAGTTATACTACAAGGCCATTGTACTCAAAACAGCCTGGTGCTGGCATAAGAACAAGCATATAGATCAATGGAACAGAACAGAGAACCCAGAAATAAACCCACATCTTTATGGTCAATTGATATTTGACAAAGGAGGTAAGAGCATACAATGGAATAAAGACAGTCTTTTTAATAAATGGTGTTGGGAAAATTGGACAGTTACATGCAAAAAAAATGAAATTAGACCACCAACTTACACCATTCACAAAAGTAAATTCAAAATAGATAAAAAGATTTAAATGTAAGTCATGAAACCATAAACATCTTGGAAGAAAAAATAAGCAGTAAACTCTGCAATATCTCTCGTAGCGATATTTTTGCTGATATATCTCCATAGGAAAATGAAATAAAGGACAGGATGAACAATGGGACTATATCAAACTAAAAAGCTTTCACACAGCAAAAGACACCATGAACTAAATAAAAAGACAACCCACACAATGGGAGAACATATTTGACAACACGTCTGATAAGGGGTTAATAACCAAAATTTATAAAGAACTTATAAAACTCAACACCAGAAAAGTAAAAATCCAATTAAAAAATGGGCTAAAGGACTGAACAGACACTTCTCCAAAGAGGACATACAGATGGCCAATAGGCATATGAAAAAATGTTCAATGTCATTAATCATTAGAAAAATGCAAATTAAAACCACAATGAGATACCACATCACACCTGTCAGAATGGAGTTCATTAACAAAACAACACACAATAAGTGCTGGTGAGGATGTGGAGAAAAGGAAACTCTCCTGCACTGCTGATGGGAATGCAGACTGGTGCAGTCACTGGGAAAACTGTATTGGGTTTCCTCAAAAAATTAAAAATGGAACTGCCTTATGACCCCACTTTCCCACTTTTAGGAATATATCCTAAGAATACCAAATCACTGATTCAAAAGAAGAAATGCACCCCCATGTTTATGGCAGCCTTATTTACAATAACCAAGATCTGGAAACAGCCCGAGTGTCCGTCAGTGGACGAGTGGATTAAAAAGCTGTCATACATGTACACAATGGAATGCTACAAGGCTGTGAAAAAGAAGGATATCTTACCTTTTGTGACAACATGGATGGACCTGGAGATTATTATGCTAAGTGAAATAAGCCAAGCAGAGAAAGAAAACTATCATATGATCTCACATATATGTGGAATCTAAGGAACAAATTAAACTGAGGAATGGAATAGAGGTAGAGATGGGATGACAGGGACTAGGGGACAGCAGTCAGAGGGAAGGGGGATGAGGGGTTGGGTCAGAGAAGGTAAAGGGATTAGTGAAACTATATACATAACACAGATATAGCTAACAGGATAGCAAATCCTAGAGGGAAGGGGAGAAGGAGTTAGGGGCAGGGGCAAAGGGGGTATAAAGAGGGACAGAGTGGTGGGGGGATGAGGGAGTTATATTCAGTGGGACACTTGAATCTGTGTAAACACAATAAATTAAAAATTAATAAAATTTTTCTTTTAATGTTACCATGTTACCATGCCAACCCTGCCCCAGCATGGTCTGTAACCTTTCATGTGTCAGTTCACCTCCAGGTTTATGATTCATGCAAGAAAAATGTCAAGACATAAGTCCAGTTGAAAGTGAGAATAAGTTTATTAAAGCTTGGGATAGTGCCTGACCAGACGGAGGCGCAGTGGATAGAGCGTCATACTGGGATGCAGAAGACCCAGGTTTGAGATCCTGAGCTTGCCAGCTTGAGCGCGGGCCCATCTGGCTTGAGCAAAAGCTTGACAGCTTGGACCCAAGGTAGCTGGCTCCAGCAAGGGGTGGCTCAGTCTGCTGAAGGCCCGCAGTCAAGGCACATGTGAGAAAGCGGTCAATGGACAACTATGGTGTCGCAATGGCAACGAAGGACTGATGATTGATGCTTCTCACCTCTCTCTGTTCCTGTCTGTCTGTCCCTGTCTGTCCCTCTCTCTGATTCTCTCTCTGTCTCTGAAAAAATAAAAAAATAAATAAAAAGCTTGGGATAGTGAGTCAAAGGAAGGACCCCTGTAGACAGGAACAAGGGGTAAGACCAGAAGGAGCCTCTGCTACCCATTGCTTTCCTGAGTACAAGTCTCATTGGGGCTTTTAAAGCTTAGGATAGAAGAAGCAAAGTACACACTTAAGGAAAGGGGGACATGGCCTGACATATGGTTGTGCAGTGGATAAAGCATTGACCTGGTACACTGAGGTGTCCAGTTCAAAACCCTAGGCTTGCCTGGTCAAGGCACATATGGGAGTTGATGCTTCCTGCTCCTTCCCCTCTTCTCTCTCTCTTTCTCTCCTCTCTAAAAAAAAATAAAAATAGCCTGACCAGGTGGAGGCGCAGTGGATAGAGCATCGGACTGGGATGCAGAAGACCAAGGTTCGAGACCTCAAGCTCACCAGCTTGAGCGCAGGCCCATCTGGCTTGAGCAAAAAGCTCACCAGCTTGGACCCGAGGTCGCTGGCTCCAGCAAGGGGTGGCTTGGTCTGCTGAAGGCCCGTGGTCAAGGCACATGTGAGAAAGCAATCAATGAACAATTAAGGTGCCGCAACGGCAACGAAAAACTAATGATTGATGCTTCTCACCTCTTTGTTTCTGTCTGCCCCTATCTATCCCTCTCTCTGACTCTCTCTCTCTGTCCCTGTAAAAATAAATAAATAAATTTTAAAAAATAAAAATAAAAATAAATAAATAAATAAATAAATAATGTTTAAAGAAAGAAAAAAGAAAGGGGGACATGGGCATGCTCAAAGAAGAGCTGCTGACATCATGTGTCCTTGGGATTTTATCTATTTTCTATAGGCAGGAATTTAAAGGGAAGTCCCAGGGGAGAATTTCAACAGAATATTCATTAGATTTCCAGGTGTGTTTAGTATCCTGGTGCGTTAAAATGAGCATATAATAGGGTCTGGGATCATTCTTTGGTTAGTTTCATCTCTATCTTGAATTAGTCTGGCTCTAAGTGGTTTTTGTCATCTACCTCCCCGACTATGGTGATTTAAACCATCTGCTCTTAGATATCTTCGGTTAAGAAGGATAGATTTAAACAATCTGTTCCTAGGTATCTTTAATTAGGAAGGACAGAGTCTTATAATTTATCAGATAGCTGTTAATCAACATCTGTTAATTAACAGCTCAGCTGTTTCAGCCATGTTTTCAACCATTTGTCTGTTTTCTCATTTCACTTGCCTGAGAATTTTCCTAGTTTCTTACTAACCTGCCTCAAAAAGACAACAGATGACTCACTTAAGACTGACTATCAAAAAAGCTACAAGCCTTGGATATAACTATCTTCTATAACCTTCTTTTAGTTAAGTTTTTTTTAAAAGACTATTCATTGATTCTACAGTGGGGAAGGGGGCATGGAGTAAGAAGTATCAACTCATATTTCCTTCACTTTAGTTGTTTGCTGATTGCTTGTCATATGTGCCTTGACTTGGCAAGCCCAGGATTTCGGACAGGCAACTTCACCATTCCAGGTAAAAGCTGTACCCACTGTGCCACACACTAGTTAGAAATTTTTATGTCCTGAACATCCTGTGTGATTACTTTCAGTCTCTGAGTTTTTATGGCCTGGGCAGCCCCCCACCCCACCCCTGAGCTTGTTGAATTCAGTACATGGCCCCTTTTTGTTCAGTTTCCTCTTTCAGTCATAAATCAATTTGAAAGCTGCATTGATGACCTACCTTTTGGTTTGATAATGTGGTCCCATGGTGCTAGGAAGGCTCATTTCCAGAAAGTCATAATGTCAGTATTTTGTCTTGCTGAACTGTGTATCATTGGGGATAGGGAAAAACCATAACTGGGATGAAAGTCAAAGCTAATTTTTCTTTATTTTTTTTTATTCAGTGAGAGGAGGGCAGGCAGAGACAGACTCCCACATGCACCCTGACTGGGATCCACCCAGCAAGCCCACTAGGAAGTAATACTCTGCCCATCTGGGGTGTTGCTCTGTTGTTCAGCAACCAAGCTCTTCTTAGTGCCTGAGGCAGAGGCAATGAAGCCATCCTCAGTGCCCAGGGCCAACTCGCTGCAGGAGGGGAGAAAGAGAAGCGAGAGGGGGAGGGGTGGAGGAGCAAATGGGCTCTTCTCCTGTGCGCCGTGACCAGGAATCAAACAAACCTGGGACATCCACATGCTGGGCTGACTGAACCAAGTGGCCAGGTCCTAAATTTTTCTCAAAATGTCAAGGTAGGTAAATGGGAGGCAGTCAGGTATTATGGACCTTCATTAAGAAAAACAGGAAAAAAAAAAAAAAAAACACGCCTGACCTGTGATGGCAAGTTAGAGCATCCACCTGTAACACTGAGGTTGCCAGTTCAAAACCTGGGGCTTGCCCTGTCAAGGCACATATGACAAGCAAACAATGAACAACTAAAATGAAGCAACTATGAATTGATACTTCTTGCTCCCCTTCTCCATGAAATCAATAAATAAAATCTTTTTTCAAAACCACTCTGAGACTTGGCTGGTAGCTCAGTTGGTTAGAGCATCAGCCCAATTTGCCAAAGCTGTGGGTTTGATTCCGGGTCAGGGCACACACAAGAAACAACCAATGAATAAATAAATAAGTGGAACAGCAAATCTCTCTCTCTCTCTCTCTCTCTCTCTCCCTCTCCCTCTCCCTCTCCCCCTCTCTTCCTTCCTTCCTCTCTCTCTCTAAAAATTAAAAAAAAAGAAAACCACTCTAGATTATTTCTAACCTGCAAGCTATCATGATCCAAGTTTTTCTGTCTGACTCACTTTTTTTATTTGTATCTAATGTAACATTTACTTATAATTTGAGGGCACATAACATACCTCTTCCATTTTCATAACCTTACTGTAATATAGGTTCCCATTTACTGGTATTATTATTATTATTATATTAATACGGTCTTCTACATCTCATTGAAAGCACTCATGTCATTCATTATTAATCTGATTACTGCTTATTATGCAATTGGGAACTGTAACTTTAAGGTTTAGTCAGGGCCAAGTCTGTAAGAACATAATGGTATAAATTATTTACCATCTAAAAATTTCCAAAGACCAGGAATACAGTAAAGTTTTATAAGTAAATTTTCTGTGCCTCAGCAGCAGTTATAGAGGGCTCTTTTTACTTATTTATTTTGCATCCCTGGCTGGTGGCTCAGTGGATAGAGCGTCAGCCTGGCATATGGATGTCCCAGGTTCAATTCCCGGTTAGGGCACACAGGAGAAGCGGCCATCTGTTTCTTTCCCTCTCCTGTAGCCAGTGGCTCGATTGGTTCAACTGTGGTCCTAGGCACTGAAGATAGCTCAGTTGGTCTGAGTATGTCAGCCTCAGGGACTAAAAATAACTCTGTTGATTAGATTATTGGCCCAGCTGGATCCTGGTTGGGGCACATGTGGGAGTCTGCCTCACTATCTCCCTTCTTCTTACCAGCCCCCCAAATTTTATTTTGTCACTTCAGTTTCCATCTGAATTTATCTAGTTCGTAGTCCTTGTTGAGTTAGGGGGTAAGCTCATTCCCATAACAGGGTTCCAGTATTTATACATAAAAGTTCTTCTAAATATTTCTTTTCCACTAACCTTTTACAACTTCCTTTTGTTCTCAGTTTGTCTCATTTTACTCAATCAGAAATAACCAACTTATTAGGACAAACAACTCCCTTTTAACTCCTCTCAAAAACACACACACATCCTTTTTCTTCTTTCTGTAATAACATTCTTTCTAGATTTCAAAAGAAAATAATAAAAACAAAAAAAAGCATATTATTGTCCCTAACTGTTTGGCTCAGTGGATAGAGTGTCGACCTTGTGTGCAGAAGTCCTGGGTTTGATCTCCAGTCAGGGCACACAAGAGAAGCGATCATTTGCTTCTCTTCCTTCCCATCTCCCCCTTCTCTCTCTCTTCCTCTCTTACAGCCAGTGGCTCGATTGGTTCAAGCGTCAGCCCTGGGCCCTAAAGATAGCTTGGTTGGTCTGAGTGTTGTCCTCAGGTGCTGAGGATAGCTCAGGTGATTCAAGCATTGGCCCAAGATGGGGGGTTAGGGTGCATGCAGGAGTTTGTCTATCTATCTCCTCTCCTCTCACTTACAAACAAAATTATATTATTAATAATACAAAAGTTACCTTAAACACCTTCAGCAATTAATATTTGTTCTGGTGCTCTGGTGCAGTGGGCATGCCCTTAAGGGTCTGGAAAAGGAGATTACAAGGGGTCCTTAGGTTACAACACAGTTCTATTCCTACAACAGTGACATTACCCAAATTTTGGTGTAAGTCAAAACACACTCTAGCCTAAGTCACTTACTTATCCTAACACAGTTGTAAAATCATAATCTAAAACATAAAAACACAACTAAGCCACAGAAAAAGGAAAAAGACATAAATATACTATACTTTGGTAACAAAAAAAATTACTCCCCCAAACTTCTTACCTTTATTCCTGTAGTTCAGTGGTAGTCAACCTGGTCCCTACCGCCCACTACAGGGTGTTCCAGCTTTCATGGTGGGCGGTAGCAGAGCAACCAAAGTACAAATAAAAAGATAGATTTAACTATAGTTAAGTTGTTTTATAAAGATTTATTCTGCCAAACTTAGCCAAAATCCAACATAAAATACTTGGTAAGTAATTATTGTTATATGCTTTAACTTGCTGTAACTCTGCTTTATAAATTTTATAAAGTAAAGTTACTTCCCTACTTTATAAATCACCATTACTGTGGAACTGGTGGGTGGTTAGAAAATTTTACTACTAACAGAGATACAAAAGTGGACGGTAGGTATAAAAAGGTTGACTACCCCTGTGTGTAGTTGGCTTGCACACTGGAAGAAGCATTGCAAGATGGGAGAGAGTGACCTATTAGGAGGAAGTTGGAGAAGCAGAAGAACCTGTAGAAGGTGCTGTGGACCAGTGCGGCTACTAATTGTCCAGGTCTTGAGTGAGAACGATGAGGAATGAAGAAATAAACTCAGAGAGGAAAAGGATGGGATCAGGAGGTCTTTCTGCACAGCCAATGGCTTGCAAGAGCAAATCTTCACCCCCAAACCACTTTATTTATAAAGCAGAGCAAAGTCATTAGCAAAACAAAGAGATATTTGATACAAAGTCACAACCCAAGATTCTCCCCAGTGCAGAAAACCCTCTACCTTGCATAACATCTTCACAACACAAAAGGTAAAAAGAAAACTGACGCCAGACTCTTCAAGGGACATGGGGGATGAGACCAGTGAAACACAGCTAACACAGAGGTGTGAAGAAAGGTATAGCCTTTAGCAACTTAATCAAACAATCAGAGATTTGTGGGGAACAGTTTATCCTTTTGGCTTAAGTCTTAAACTGGGGGGGCTTTGTCAGCTTGCAGTCTCCCATAAGAAGGTGCTAGAGATACTGAGTCAAGTGAATCAGGATTTCCTAAGGAACATGCAGGAGATGCTGGAGATGATTCTACCTGTACTGCAGGTGTTTGATCTCGAGAAGCAGCTGATGTAGAGGGTACAGGATCTGTTGTCTTTCTATCTTCTTTTTTGTGTGTGTGACAGAGACAGAGAGAGGGACAGATAGACAGGAAGGGCAAGAGATGAGAAGCATCAATTCTTCATTGCGGCTCCTTAATTGTTTATTGATTGCTTTGTCATATATGCCTTGACTGGGGGGGCTACAACAGAGCGAGTGACCCTTTTCTCAAGCCAGCGACCTTGGGCTAAAGCCAGCCACCTTTGGGTTCAAGCCAGTGACCATGGGGTCATGTCTATAATCCCACATTCAAGCCAGCAACCCTGCACTCAAACTGGTGAGCCTGCACTCAAGCCAGCAACCTTGAGGTTTTGAACTGGGTCTTCTGTGTCCTAGTCCAATGCTCTATCTACTGTGCCACCACCTGCTCAGGCCTTTCTACCTTCTTAAATAATTATTCCAGGTTAGTCCAGGAGGTTGATGACTTCTTCTCTTCCAAAATCTGCCTATAGCATTGCAAGGCATCCATAATAGCTCTGTAGACCTTACTAAATCTGTCATCGCTGGGGTCCTCAACCCAAAATTTTGCCAACCCATCCTCTACCATAGAAAAACCTTCTGCCAAATCATTGGCAGTAAATTTATTGGGTTCTGGGGTTTCTATCTCTTCCTCTTCAATCGGCTGCTTCCCCAGCTAAATGAGGTCCTCAGCAGACATCTCCTCTCCATGTGATGCCAGTAGCTCTGACTTTCATTTAGGAGCCATGACAAGGGTCAAAAAGTTTTCAAACTGAGCACTTGAGCTTTTAACAGTCCAAAATGCCATAAGTAAGAGTACGGGGGGGATACCAACTCCCTCACTCATACATATGCTTTACTGCATATGCTTCCGCTGCACACAGTCAAACTAGTTTGCCCACATAGTCCATAAGTACCATGTTAACCGCGTAAGCTGAAACACTCACATCTCAATTTTTTTAAGTTTTTATGGAAGTGAGCATCATAAACTCAAAACATCGTTATCTCCCGACTGTTGTAACCCAAAGACCCCCTGTACTCTGACATTTCAAAGGTATGTTGTCTTAGATGCTAAGAGACAACAGATAGGCTCACTTAAGTGAAGACTGACCTTTGTCAAGGAAGCTATAGGCCTACAATGGGACTGTCCTTTATGACCTGCTTTTAGTTAGATATTATTTGTTGGGCAGATAAAATATATTATGCTCACTTTGTTAAAGATGGCGCTGCCCACATGGAAGTTCATTGATATTAATGTGTGTTCTGGAACAGGCTGTGGGCAGGCCAGGTCATTATAGCCTGAGGCTTAGTTTAAGAGTAAGCTTTTCCCCACACCCTTGACTGATTGGATAATGTAGGGTGGTGATATAGGGAGGAATCCCATTATGCCTCAGATGGGTGGCTTTGTATCAGAGACTTTCTTGTATGTATAATTGGATTAAGGGTTTGGATTATCTATGCTATAAACTGGGGCAGTCCGGGAGCTTGATCTCTCTCTCTTGGTTCCTGGGTTCCTGAGGTTAGTATTAGAAAGCAGAGCAGATTAAGGCCACGTGGAGGACAGGAGAAGCAGCCAAGATGGTGGAGTGCTGAGTGAGAAGCCAGTTTGTGAGGCGAGAAGGAGATGGGGAACCGAGGTGAATAAGTCTGGTGAGCTAGAAAGCTTTGATGCTAGGAAACTTGGATAAGTCAGTAGCTTTGTGAGCACTGAATGAGTGGGTTTTGGAGCCCAGTGTGTGTTTTTGCTTGCCCGCCGGGAGCAAGCTAGAATTAAAGCTGATGGCTCACCAGTTCTTGGCTCCGGTGTTTCATTACCGACTGTTCGAATCTAATGCGAACCTGCGTGGGTCAGGCGGCTATGATGGCGGCCTTGACTACTGGCTTTACATTATTATATTCAGATCATCTCACTTGGTTACTTTTCGTCTCTGAGTTTGTAAGTCTTACCAGGCAGCCTCCCCTGAGCTTGTCAGGTTTAATACATGGCCCTTCTTTTGTCCACAGAGTCTAAACCACCAGCAGGATGGCTAGACAGGAAAGACAACACATCCATCCTCTCAGAATTTGCAAGTGTTTCTATATATGAGGGCGGGGGAAGATGTAATCCACTCTGAAAAAAATTTGCATTAGCTCTAGACAAAGCGAACTGGAGAAGGTAAAGTGGGGCTAGTTCTAGGACAGGCGCACCAGAGTGGGAAAGGAAGAAATGTTTGCTTCTGTAGATTAGCTGTGGGCAGCATATTGGGAAATACATGTGTAAATTAGAACTGGAGGTCTCTGGGGTTTGATGGAGTCTGGCTAGTTTCTCTTTTGGAAAATCATGGAAATAGCCACCTGGAAATTAATCCTAAATTCCAACAGATATACAGGAATGTGAGCAGCCTTTTGTCAGAAATGGTCCACAGTTATTAACAAGCTAACTGTTCTGTCTCTTTCTATTACTCTCTGACTGCTGTAATTTTAATTCAGAACATCTCAGCATTTTCTTCTTGTTATTATCTCCAGGTAGATTATGTTGGAATTGAGCTGGACACCGCTGGTGTCTGAGAATTGCTTGGTGGTCAGGGCAGGGGAGCCTCCACACATTGGAATTGCTATGAGAGCCCTTTTAAAGTGGGTAGTTATAGGGAAGAAATGCAAGAGAGAAAAATCAGTAAAAAGAAACAAAAAATGCTTCCTTTAAAAGGTAACACTGCATTGCCTGACCTTTGGTGGCTCAGTGAGTAGTGTGGATCTGTGATGCTGAGGTCACTGGTTGAAAACCCCAGTGTTATCCAGTCAAGGCACATATATGACTATGAGTTGATGCTTCCTGCTCCCCCTGCCCAAACCATTCTTTTGCTCTCTCTCTCCCCTCTCTAAAATCAATAAATAAAATCTTTTTAAAAAATTCTCTACATGTTTGGACACATTCTTTTATATGTTTTTTAATTAATTTTAATGGGGTGGCATTAATAAATCAGGGTACATATGTTCAAAGAAAACATCTCCAGGTTATCTTGTCATTCAATTATGTTGCATACCCATCACCCAAAGTCAAATTGTCCTCTGTCACCTTCTATCTGGTTTTCTTTGTGACCCTCCCCTCTCTACTCCCTCCCCACTCCTTCCTCCCACCCTGTAACCACCACACTCTTATCCATGTCTCATAGTCTTGTTTTTATGTCCCACCTATGTATGAAATAATGCAGTTCTCAGTTCTTTTTCCGTTTTACTTATTTCACTCCGTATAATGTTATCAAGGTCCATCCATTTTGTTGTAAATGATCCGATGTCATCATTTCTTATGGCTGAGTAGTATTCCATAGTATATATGTACCATAGCTCTTTAATCCACTCGTCTTCTGACGGACACTTGGGCTGTTTCCAGATCTTCGCTATTGTGAACAATGCTGCCACGAACACGGGGGTGCATTTCTTCTTTTCGAACAGTGCTATGGTGTTCTTAGGGTATATTCCTAAAAGTGAAATAGCTGGGTCAAAAGGCAGTTTGATTTTTAATTTCTTGAGGAATCTCCATACTGTTTTCCATAATGGCTGCACCACTCTGCATTCCCACCAGCAGTGCAGAAGGGTTCCCTTTTCTCCACATCCTCGCCAGCACTTATTCTGTGTTGTTTTGCTGATGAGCACCATTCTGACTGGTGTGAGGTGATATCTCATTGTGGTTTTAATTTGCATTTCTCTAATGATTAGTGATGTTGAGCATTTTTTCATATGCCTATTGGCCATTTGTATGTCTTCTTTGGAGAAATGTCTATTCATTTCTTTTGCCCATTTTTTAATTGGATTGTTTGTCTTCCTGGTGTTGAGTTTTATAAGTTTTTTATAAATTTTGGTTATCAACCCCTTATCAAACATATTGTCAAATATGTTCTCCCATTGTGTGGTTTGTCTTTTTATTCTGTTCTTATTATCTTTAGCTGTGCAAAAACTTTTTAGTTTGATATAGTTCCATTTGTTTATCCTGCCTTTTATTTCATTTGCCCATGGAGATAAATCGCAAATATATTGCTTCGAGAGATGTTTGCCTATGTTTTCTTCTAAGATGCTTATGGTTTCATGTCTTACATTTAAGTCTTTTATCCATTTTGAGTTTGTTTTTGTGAATGGTGTAAGTTGATGGTCTAGTTTTATTTCTTTGCAGGTAGATGTCCAATTTTCCCAATACCATTTGTTAAAGAGACTGTCTTTACTCCATTGTATGCTCTTTCCTCCTTTGTCAAATATCCATTGTCCATAAAGGTGTGGGTTTATTTCTGGGTTCTCTGTTCTATTCCATTAATCTATGTGCCTGTTCTTATGCCAGTACCAGGCTGTCTTGAGTACAATGGCCTTGTAGTATATCTTGATATCCGGAAGAGTGATACCTCCTGCTTTATTTTTTTCTTTTTAAGATTTTGAGGCTATTCGTGTTCTTTTTTGGTTCCATATAAATTTTTGAAATATGTGTTCTATATCTTTGAAGTAAGTCATTGGTATTTTAATAGGTATTACATTGAATTTATAAATTGCTTTGGGTAATATAGACATAAATATTCAAACACTTGGAAACTAAATAGCATGTTATTAAATAACAAATGGATTAACAATGAGATCAAAGAAGAAATAAAAAAGTTTCTAGAAATGAATGATAATGAGCATACATCAACTCAAAATTTATGGGACACAGCAAAAGCAGTACTGAGAGGGAAGTTCATAGCACTACAGACATACCATGAGAAGCTAGAAAAAGCTCAAATAAGCACCTTGACCCTGCATCTAAAAGAACTATATAAACAACAGCAAATAAAGACCAGGACTAGTAGAAGGAAGGAAATAATAAAGATCAGAGCAGAAATAAATGACATAGAGGCTAAGGAAACAATACAGAGGATCAATGAAACCAGGAGCTGGTTCTTTGAAAAGGTAAACAAGATCGATGAACCTTTAACTAGACTCACCAAGAAAAAAAGAGAGAGGACTCAAATAAATAAAATTTGAAAACAGAGTGGAGAAATAACAACTGACACAACAGAAATACAAAGTATTGTAAGAAAATACTATGAAGAACTCTATGCCAAAAAATAAGACAACCTAGGTGAAATGGACAAATTTCTTGAATCATATAATCTTCCAAAAATCAATCTGGGAGAGAGATTCTGGCATCCATCACCCATGCCAGTGAGTCCCGACCGAGTAATGCTCTGTACCAAATAAAGCCTCAATAATTAAGACTTTAAAAAAAAATATCAATCTGGAAGAATCAGAATACCTAAACAGTCTGATTACAACAAATGAGATCGAAACAGTTATCAATAAACTCCCAACAAAGAAAAGTCCTGGGCCTGATGGCTTCACAAGTGAATTCTATCAAAAATTCAAAGAAGAACTAACTCCTATCCTCCCCAAGCTATTTCAAAAAATTCAAGAGGAAGGAAGACTTCCAAACTCCTTTTATGAGGCGAGCATAATTCTGATCCCAAAACTGGGCAAAGACAACACAAAGAAAGAAAAGTATAGGCCAATATCCCTGATGAATTTAGATGCTAAAATTCTCAACAAAATATTAGCCAACCGGATCCAGCAATATATGAAAAAAATCACACACCATGATCAAGTGGGATTTATTCTGAAGAGGCAAGGCTGGTTCAATATTCGCAAATCAATCAATGTGACTCATCACACAAACAAAAGGAAGAACAAAAATCACATGATAATTTCAATAGATACAGAAAAAGCATTTGATAAAATCCAGCACACATTTATGATCAAATCTCTCAGTAAAATGGGAATACAGGAAACATTCCTTAACATGATAAAGGCCATCTATGACAGGCCCACAGCCAACATCATACTAAATGGGCAAAAATTAAAAGCAATACCCTTAAGACCAGGAACCAGGCAGGGGTGCCCCCTTTCACCACTCTTATTCAACATAGTTCTGGAAGTCCTAGCTACAGCAATCAGACAAGAAGAAGAAATAAAAAGCATCCAAATTGAAAAAAGAAGAAGTAAAACTGTCATTGTTTGCAGATGCTATGATATTGTATATAGAAAACCCTAAAGTCTCAATCAAAAAACTACTGGACCTGATAAATGAATTCAGCAAGGTGGCAGGATATAAAATTAATACTCAGAATTCAGAGGCATTTTTATATACCAACAATGAACTGTCAGCAAAAGAAATTAAGGAAACAATCCCCGTCACTATTGCAACCAAAAAAATAAAGTACCTAGGGGTAAATTTAACCAAGGAGGTTAAGAACTTGTACTCGGAAAATTATAAAACATTGATTAAAAAAAATCAAGGAAGATACAAACAAGTGGAAGCATATACCATGCTCATGGTTAGGAAGAATAAACATCATTAAAATGTCTATATTACCCAAAGCAATTTATAAATTCAATGGACACATTTTTTACATCAACACATACTTGGGCCTGACCAGCAGGTGGAACAGTGGATAGAGTGTCAGAGTGGGATGTGGAGGACCCAGGTTCAAGACCACAAGGTCACTAACTTGAGAATGGGCTCATCTGGTTTGAGCAAGGCTCACCAGCTTGAGCCCAAGTTCTGCTGTAGCCCCCTGATCAAAGCACGTATGAGAAAGCAATCAATGAACAACTAAGGAGCCACAATGAAGAATTGATGTTTCTCATCTCTCCCTTTCTGTCTGTCTATCCCTATCTGTCCCTCTCTCTGACTCTCTCTGTCTCTGCCACAAAAAAAAAAAAAAACAAAAAAAACATAAACTTGGTATAGTTGGCAGGACTCCAGAACCCCACTCCAGACCACTGCAGACTCAGACTTGGGCTAAGTCCAGGCAAGGGTCTATTACACCAGGTAAACTTAGGTAAGCATCTCTTAAAATTGCAAGTCTTCTTGCTTTAAGTAGCAGGTCATGACTTTATTTAAGCTGTTCTTAGAAAGTCCTCAAAGTGAACAGGGTTGAGATGACCCAGGAAAGGGGAAAAAAATGGTTGCAGCTTTTAATTTTGGCTTTTTGAATGGAGAATCTGAGCAAAATCTTTGCTGGTTAAATGAGAGACTGAACTATTTTTTAATTCTGAAAGAGAAAAAATATTTGTTGCCCCAACCCAAATGGCCAATGGGATAATAATAATTGCTCAGATCGGAAGTGGTGGAAAGAGACACTGGGAGTCACCCAGTGCAGTAAGTAGCACAGCTGATCCCGGAGGAGCCTGTGGGAGCACTGGAGAGAAGGGCAGAATGTCCTGGAGTCGAACACCTCAAAAAACAGGAACCCAAGAGAGGAGCGCATCCCCTGAAAAGTGTTTCAGTTCTGGCTACATCAGGTAAGCTCTTGTTGGCTTTTGCTTGAGTATTCTTAGGAGAATAATCTTTGTGGGCATGCTGGGTGGATCTGAGTCAGGCGCATGCAGGAGTCTGTCTGCCTCCCCACTTCTTACTTCGAAAAAATATTTTAAAAAACCACAAAACTGTATGCTGCTTTCAAGAGACACGTCTAAGCTACAAGGATAAAAATAGATTCAAAGTGAAAGGTTGGATAACAATTCTCCAAGCAAATAATATCTAAAGAAAAGCAAGTGTAGCCATTATCATATCTGACAATGCTGATACAAGACAACAAAGGTAACCAGAAACAAAGATGGTCATTTCCTAATGATAAAGGGGATAATGTATCAAGAAGACATAACACTTCCTAATATATATGCACTAAACCAGGAAGCACCAAAATATATAAGACATCTACTAACTAATCTAAAAATAGAAACAGACTAAAATACAATCATACTCGGAGATCTCAATACACCACTGATGGTTCTAGATCATTCATAAAAAAAAAAAAAAAAACAAAGAAACATTGGCCTTAAATGAAAAACTAGAACAAATGGATATAATAGACACCTACAGGACATTTTATCCCAGAACGTCAGAGTATACATTTTTCTCCAGTGTACGTGGAACATTGTCAAGAATAGACCATACGACCTGACCAGTGGTGGCGCAGTGGGTAAAGCGTCGACCTGGGAACACTGAGGTTGCCGGTTCAAGACCCAGGACTTGTCTGATCAAGGTGCATATGGGAGTTGATACTTCCTGCTCCTCCCCCCTTTCTCTCTCACTCTCTCTCTCCTCTCTAAAATGAATAAATGGTAAATAAATAAATTTTTTTTTAATTTCTAATTCTCTAAAAAAAAAAAAAATAGACCATACGTTGGGCCACAAAGTTAACATCAACAAATTCAGAAGATTGAAATTATACCAAGCATATCCTCTGACCACAAAGATTTGAAACTAGAATTCAACTGCAAAAAAAGAAGTAAACAAACCCACAAAATGTGAACATTAAACAACATACTTCTAAAAATGACTGGGTCAAAGAAGAAATAAAAGCAGAGATCAAAAGATACATACAGAAAAATGAAAATGACATAACATATCAGAATCTCTGGGATGCAGCAAAAGCAGTAATAAGCCTGGCCAGGCAGTGACGCAGTGGACAGAGCATCAGACCGGGCTGTGGAGGACCCAGGTACAAAACCCCAAGGTTGTGGCTTGAGCACAGGCTCATCTGCTTTAAGCAAACCTCACCAGCTTGAGCCCAAAGTCACTAGCTTGAGCAAGGAGTCACTCGGTCTACAGTTGCCCCCCAGTCAAGGCACGTATGAGAAAGCAATCAATGAACAACTGAGGTGCCACAATAAAGAATTGATGCTTCTCATCTATCTCCCTTCCTGTCTGTCAATCCTTATCTGTCCTTCTTTCTGACTCTCCCTGTATCTGTCACACACAAAAAAAGCAGTCATACGAGGGAAGTTCATATCATTACAGGCTTATATCAAAAAACAAGAGAGGGCCCAAGTAAACAACTTAACATCACATCTTAAGCAACTAGAAAAAGAAGAACAAAGGCAACCCAAAACCAGCAGAAGAAAAGAAATAATAAAAATTAGAACAGAAATAAATGAAATAGAAAAACTATAGAAAATATTAATACAACAAAGAGCTGGTTCTTTGAAAAGATCAACAAAATTGACAAACCCCTGGCAAAACTCACTAAGGAAAAAAGATAAAGAACTCATATAAACAAAATCTGAAATGGAAGCAAAGAAATTACCACAGATATCTTAGATATACAAAGGATCATTGTAGAATACTATGAAAAACTATATGCCATCAAATTCAACAATCTAGAAGAAATGGATAAATTCCTAGAACTATACAATCTTCCTAAACTGAATCACAAAGAAGTGGGAAGCCTAAATAGACCCATAAGCAGAGAAGAAATAAAAACAACCATCGAAAACCTCCCCAAAATAAAGTCCAGGACCAGACCGCTACACTAGTAAATTCTACCAAACATTCAAAGAAGACCTGATTCCTATCCTTCTCAAAATCTTCCAAAATATTGAAGAAGAAGCAATACTTGCAAACACATTTTGTGAGGCCAACATAACCCTCATACCAAAACCTGGCAAGGACAATACTAAAAAATAAAACTACAGAACAATATCTCTAATGAATACATATTCCAAAATCCTAAATAAAATACTAGCAAATCAAATACAACAACACATTAAAAAAATAATACATAGCAATCAAGTGGGATTCATTCCAGAAGCATAAGGATGGTTCAACATATGTAAAGCAACGTAATGCACCATATCAACAAAACAAAGAACAAAAATCACCATATGATTTTATCAATAGATGCAGAAAAGGCATTCGATAAAATACAAAATCCTTTAATGTTTAAAACACTCAATAAAATGAGTATAGAGCCTGACCAGGTGGTGGCGCAGTGGATAGAGCATCGGACTGGGATGTGGAAGACCCAGGTTCGAGACTCCGAGCTCGTCAGCTTAGCGCGGGCCCATCTGGCTTGAGCGGAGGCTCGTCAGCTTGGACCCAAAGTCACTGGCTCCAGCAAGGGGTTGCTTGGTCTGCTGGGGGCCCGCGGTCAAGGCACATGTGAGAGAGCGATCAATGAACAACTATGGTGTTGCCACGGCAACGAAAATTGATGATTGATGCTTCTCACCTCTCTTCGTTCCTATCTGTCTGTCCCTATCTATCCCTCTCTCTGACTCTCTCTCTCTGTCCCTGTAAAGAAAAATAAAAATGAGTATAGAAGGCTCAACATAATAAAAGCCATATATGACAAACCAACAGCTAACATCATACTAAATAGTAAAAAACTGAAAACTTTTCCTCTAAAATCAAGAACAAGACAGGGCTGCCCACTTTCTCCACTCCCATTCTACATAGTGCTAGAAGTTCTAGTCAGAGCAATCAGACAAGAGAAAGAAATAAAAAGCATTTATATCAGGAAAAAAGAAGTAAATGAATCACTTTTTGCAGATGACGTGATCTGTATGTAGAAAATCCCAAAGACTCCACAGAAAGAGTATTAGAAACAATAAACCAATACAATAAGGTCGTAGGATACAAAATCAATGTACAGAAATCTATTGCTTTCATATGCCCCAACAATGAAACTTTAGAAAATGAACTCAAAAAAATAACTCTTTTTACTGTTTCAACAAAAAATAAATAAAATACCTAAGAATAAACATAACAAAGGATGTAAGGGATCAATATACTGAAAATTACAAAGCATTATTAAAAGAAATTGAAAAAGACACAGTGAAATAGAAAAATATCCCATGTTCTTGGATAGGAAGAATAAATATACTTAAAATGGCCATATTACCCAAAGCAATATAGAAATTTAAAGCAATTTCCATTAAAATTTCAATGTTTTTTTAAAGAAATGGAACAAAAAATCATCAGGTTTGTATAAAACCATAAAAAAAAAAAAACAATAACCAAATTAATCCTGAGAAGAAAAAAAACAAAGCTGGGGGCATTACAATACCTGACTTCAAACTATACTATAAAGCCACAATAATCAAAATAGCATGGTATTGGCAGAAAAATATGCACACAGACCAATGGAACAGAATTGAGAGCTCAGAAATGAAACCACAAAATATATGGGCAAATCATCTTTGATAAAGGAGCCAAAAACACACAATGGAGAAAAGAAAGCCTCTTCAATAAATGGTGCTGGGAAAATTGGAAAGCCACCTGCTAAAGAATGAAACTTGACTACAGTTTGTCCCTTGCACAAAAATTAATTCAAAATGGATCAAAGACCAAAATATAAGACCTGAAATAATAAATCACATAGAAGAAAACATAGGTACTAAACTCATGGACCTTGGCTATAGAGAACATTTTCTGAATTTGATCCCAAAGTCAAGGGAAGTAAAGGCAAAGATAAATGAATGAGACTATATCAAACTAAGAGGCTTCTGTGCAGCAAAAGAAACTGACAACAAAACAGACATCCAACTAAATGGGAAATCGCATTTGCAAACAACTCAGATAAGGACCTAATATCCAAAATATATGAAGAACTCACAGAACTCAACAACAAACAAGCAAACAATCCAATAAAAAAATGGGGAGTCGGCCTGACCTGTGGTGGCACAGTGGATAAAGTGTCAACCTGGAATGCTGAGGTTGCCAGTTTGAAATACTGGGCTTGCCTGGTCAAGGCACATGTGGGAGTTGATGCTTCCAGCTTCTTCCCCTTTTTCTTTTCCTTTCTCTCTCTCTCTAAAAATGAATAAATAAAATCTAAGAAAGAAATAAATAAGAAATGGATGAAGTTTAAAAAAAGAAAATGGAGAGAGAACATGAACAGACACCTCTCTCCCAAGAAGAAATACAAATGACCAACATATATAAAAAGCAAGATATATAAAAAGATGCTCATCCACACTAGCTATTTGAGAAATGCAAATCAAAACTATGATGAGATATCACCTCACACCAGTCACATTAGCTATTATCAACAAGACAGGTAATAACAAGTGCTGGAGAGGCTATGGAGAAAAAGGAACCCTCATTCATTGTTGGTGCGAATGTAAGTTAGTACAACCACTATAGAAGAAAGTATGATGGTTTCTCAAAAAATTAAGAATAGAAAAAAAAAAAAAAAAGAATAGAACTACTGGGTCTGGCCGGTTGGCTCAGCAGTAGAGTGTTGGCCCGACGTGTGGAAGTCCCGGGTTCAATTCCCAGCCAGGGCACACAGGAGAAACACCCATCTGCTTCTTCAGCCTTCCCCCTCTCCTTTCTCTGTATCTCTCTCTTTCCCTCCTGCAGCCAAAGCTCTATTGGAGCAGAGTTGGCCTGGGTGCTGAGGCTGGCTTTATGGCCTCCGCCTCAGGCACTAGAATAGCTCTGATTGCAGCAGAGCAACGCCCCAGAGGGGCCAAGCATCACCCACTGGTGGGCATGCCGGGTGGATCCCGGTGGGGCGCATGCGGGAGTCTGTCTGTCTGCCTCCCCCCATGCTTCTCACTTCGAAAAAATACAAAAGAAAAAAAAAATAGAACTACTATATGACCCAGCAATCTCTCTACTGGATATATACCCCCAAAACTCAAAAACATTGGCATGTAAAGACATATGCACCTCCATGTTCATCACAGCACTATTCACAGTGACCAAGACATGGAAACAACCAAAGTGCCCTTCAATAGTGGATTGGATAAAGAAGATGTGGTACATATATAATATGGAATACTACTTGGCCATATGAAATCATGACGTAGTATCATTTAAGACAACAAAGGCCTGACCAGGCAGTGGCAGTGAATAGAGCATCAGACTGGGACGCAAAGGACCCAGGTTCGAGACCCCGAGGTTGCCAGCTTGAGCATGGGCTCATCGGGTTTGAGCAAGGCTTGCCAGCTTGAGCCCAAGGTCGCTGGCTTAAGCTAGGGGTCACTCGGTCTGCTGTAGCCCCCCAGTCAAGGCACATATGAGAAATCAATCAATGAATAACTAAGAAACTGCAACAAAGAATTGATGTTTTTCATCTCTCTCCCTTCCATCTGTCTGTCTCTTTCTCTGACTCTCTCTGTCACATACACACACACACAGACACACACACACAAAGACAACATGGATGGACCTTGATAACATTATACTGAGTGAAATAAATAAATCAGAAAAAGCTAAGAACTGTATGATACCATACACAGATGGGACACAAAATTGAGACTCATGGACATAAATAGGAGTGCAGTGATTACCAGGGGAGGGGGAATCTTGAGAGGAAGGGGATGGGTGAGGGAACAAGAGTAGAAGGAGGAGGGAGGAGGGAGCGGGAGGTACACAAAGAGGGACAAATAAGGTGATGGAAGATTATTTGACTTTGGGTGATGGGTATACAAGATAATCGACTGTCCAAATGAAGTGGACATGTCTTCCCAAAATCTATGTACTCTAGTTGAACAATGTCACCCTATTAAATTTAATTGTCTAAATAAAAAAAGAAGAAGGGAATTTATCAGGTGCCTAACCACAAATGAATACAAACATCAAAGATTCCTTGAGAATGAGAAGCCACTGACACCAGAGGTACATAGTTATCCCAAGACATATATACTTATGAATTAATAAACTCAGCCTGACCAGGCAGTGACACGGTGGGTGGATGCCCATGCATCTTATGGAGCGAATGTTCATTTTTTTTAGCTGCTGCGGGGCGCTGCACCGGTAAACATATGTAGAATGAGTGCCAGCGGGAGTGTGATCATACCTGCCACAGTGGTGTGCAGAACCCCGGCATCTGCTGAGTGATCTCCTGGTTCTGATTTCCACAGTTGCATGCAGCGCAGGAGGGAAGGCGAGAGACGTTCTGTGGACGCATTCATCTGGCATCATCCAGGGCAGACATGAGAGGTGCGCTGCACTGCAGCTGCTGGAGCTCTGTGTGAGGTGCTGACGTCACTTGCTGCCCTATTACTGCTTGATTAGTTTAGAGCACATATTAGTGGGGAAAAAAAAACTTTAAAGAAATGAAGACTCATCTAGCTGTAATTCTTGGGGGTCTTACCAGCTAGTTGCAACCTCTCGATGTTTCCATCAACAAACCGTTTAAAGTCTTTATGCGAGACGAGTGGAACAAATGGATGGCTGCTGGTAATCATTATCTGACACCAACTGGATGAATGAAGAGACCCACTATCACTCAAGTTTGTGAATACGTGAAAACATCATGGGCGTCAGTAAAGAATGAAACCGTGGTACGGTCACTCAAAAACTGTGGCATTAACAATGCCTTAGATGGCACTGAAGATGGTATCATATATGAAAATAGTGAAGAAAGTGATACCAGTGATTGTGAGCAACTGGGCTTCTTAAATTCTGACATTAGCAATGTCCTGGGGTTCCTGGACTAGAAGAGTATTTGAACATTAAAGTCTCTTCTCATTTGTTAATAACAGTGCTTATGGTTGTCAATACTGCTGTTGAGTTTACATTGTTGAAATATTATTGTGGTATATTTTATTAAATATTTTAACAGAACATTTGGTTCAGAATTTTTTTTATTTGCCTCCTTAAAACCCCAGGTGTGTCTTATGGTCAGGTGCATCTTATGGAGCAAAAAATACGGTAAATACCTCAAGAGAAAACATAATTTTGTTAACTATCCTGTGGTCTATTTCCCACCTTGCTTTCTCCCACATTTATGTAATCTCCCTTACACTCCCTCCTGAATTTCAAACACATAAAAGAAACTAAGGTATCACAACGAAAAACTGATATATGATATTAGAGTGTCCTCTAATATCTTCTGCAGAGCATTTGAGATCTTGCTCAGTTTGGCTCAAATAAATTCATAAAAATTCTCAAAAAATAGTATTACCATAAAGAAGAAGAGAATTCTGGCACATGCTACAACATTCATGAGCCTTGAGAACATTATGCTAAGCAAAATAAACCAGTCACAAAAAGACAAATATTGTATGATTCCACTTATATGAGGTACTTATTATAGTCAAATCCATAGAGATAGATGGCAGTCTCCAGGACCTGGGAGGAGGGGAAATGGAGAGTTATTGTTTAGTGGGTACAGAGTTTCTGTTTTGCAAGATGAAAAGAGTACTGGTGATTGTGTAACAATGTAAGTGCACTTAACCCTACTGACTTGTACACTTAAAAATGGTTAAGCCTGGCCTGACCTGTGGTGGTGCGGTGGATAAAGCGTCGACCTGGGAACACTGAGCTCGCCAGTTCAAAACCCTGCACTGGTCTGGTCAAGGCACATATGGGAGTTGAGCTTCCAGCTCCCTCCCTCCTTTCTCTCTTTCTCTCTCTCTCTCTCTCTCACTCTGTGTCTCCTCTCTAAAATGAATAAAATAAAAAGAAAAAAAAACTTAAAAAATAAAATGGTTAAGCCTGACCAGGAGGTGGTGCAGTGGATAGAGCGTCAGACTATGCGATGCGGAGGACCCAGGTTTGAGACCCAGAGGTCGCCAGCTTGAGCGCAGGCTTATCTGGTTTGAGCAAAGCTCACCAGCTTGGACCCAAGGTCGCTGGCTCAACCAAGGGGTTACTCGGTCTGCTGAAGGCCCACGGTCAAGACACATATGAAAAAGCAATCAATGAACAACTAAGGTGTCGCAATGAAAAACTGATGATTGCTGCTTCTCATCTCTTTCCGTTCCTGTCTGTCTATCCCTCTCTCTGACTCTCTCTGTCTCTGTAAAAAAAAAAAATGGTTAAGAGGGTAAATTTTATTATTTCTTAAAACTTTTTATTTATTGATTTTAGAGAGAAGGGAGAGACAGAAAGAGAAACATTGATTTGTTATCTCACTTATTTATGCATTCATTGTTTGCTTCTTATATATGCCCTAACCAGGGATCAAACCCACAACCTTGGCATATCAAGAGGACACTCTAACCAACTGAGCTACCCAGCTACGGCAATGGTAAATTTTATGTTGTACATTTTACCATAATAAAATATTAAAAAACAAACTTTCAGAAGTATGACCAATAAATCAGCATCCATTATGTGATCCCTGAGGAAAGAGTGAAAATAAGAAATGTATAAAATGCAGCCATTTTAACTAAGCAGCTAAAATTATTAATATTATGAAGGTTGAGGCATGAGAAAAGATTCCATTCTTACTCTAACTAGCCTGGAAACTAAAACTTTTTTGAACTTTTCAGTCCTGTGTTAATACCTAGATATACATCTAGACCTCCAGGTAATCCTCTAATTATTCCCAAAAGGACTCACAAATCCAGGCCATCTGAATATCCCCTAAAGGACTCATACATCCACTTGACATCTACCTGACAATCATCATCCTGACTGACATCTGGCTGATAACTGTCTTAGAGCAAGCCTAGGGCTGAGAATCCAAGACTAATAATTTTCAATACTATACTTTTTACTATATGAAATTTTAGTTCTTCTTTCTTCTTTGGAACACTTCTGGGTTTTTGCTTAGCCTTGCTCTCAGTTTGCAAACTCTAAGATCTTTGAATAAATCTCTATCAATTTTTCTAGCAAAGCCTTCAGACCCTTTTTGAGTTTGTTCAACATCCCATGTATATAAAATTTTATATCCAAAAACACATGCATAAAAGGTTGTAATTAAACCAATGATTATTTCATGAAGATGGGATTTCAGACATTTTTTCCTTTAAATTTTAAATTATTTTTCAAAAAATATTTTTTAAGATTTTTTCTTCTTTTCCAAATGAGAAGAGGGGAGATAGAGAGACAAACTCTCATATGTACCCCAAACAGTATACACCTGATAACCCCTCATCTGGAGCCAATTCTCTGCCCATCTTGGGCCATGCTTACAACCAAGCTATTTTTAGTGTCTGAAGCAGAGACTACAGGGAGCCTTCCTCAGTGCCCAGGGCCAACACACTTGAATCAATTGAGGCATGGCTGCAGAAAGAAAAGAGAGAGAGAGAGAAGGAGGAAGGAGAGGTAGAGAAGCAGATGGTCACTTCTCCTGTGTCCCCTGACTGAGAATCAAACCCAGGACATCCACATGCTGGGCTGATGCTCTACCACTGAGCCAACTGGCCAGGGCCTCAAAATTTTTATAATGAACATGTTTATCTATATAATCTGGCAGGGGAGAGAGTATTTTCATAGTGTAGCCTCTGACTATGTGATCATGGCCAAATTGAGATACAAGATAATTTTCTCTCTTTGAAATTCTAGCACATCCTCTGCAGAACTAAAGAGAAGAAGGGAACTATATTATTGGGCTCTTTTTTAAAGATAGCATTAAAAACTTTGTTGTTTTTTCTTAATGAATTTTTAAGAAAAAACATGTAAGTAAAAATAAGAGCATTTTAGCCAGAAACTAGGTAAATATTTCAGAACCTTGGCCACCAGGCATTTCCATTTTAGTCCCTTGGCTACATAATGTCCCCAGGCCTGCTAACCTATTTGCTGCCTTCAGGCAAATGAGAAAAAGTGTCTCATCTTCCAAGCAGATACAGCCAGGCACCAAGATTGCAGCTTGAAAACCTCAGCACGAGCTGAATTTCAGCCCCCACTGGCTCCCCTGCCAGGCAATTTTGTGCAGGACACAAATTATATGACTGTTCTCAGGAGCCCTGCCTAGGGTACCTCCAGGGAACACAGCTTTAATACACTGTATGGACATACCTCAGAGATACTGTGGTTCAGTGCAAGACCGCTGTGATAAAGTGCATATCACAATAAAGCGAGTCACACAAACTTTTTGGTTTCCCAGTGTATATAAAAGTTGTGTTTGACACACAATGTAGTATACAGATGATGTTTTATAGAATTGTGCACCTGAAACCTGTACAATTTTGTTAACCAGTGTCACCCCAATGCGTTCAATAAAAAATTTAAAAAATTATGTTTACACTACATTTGTTACTGGAAGGAGCCGGGTTGGGGGCAACTCATTGCATTCAGCCAATAATAAGAGATGAACCAGACTGAGTATATATGCATGTCTTTTTTTTTCTTTTACACAGACAGAGAGTCAGAGAGAGGGATAGATAGGGACAGACAGAAAAAAAGAGAGATGAAAAGCATCAATCATCAGTTTTTCGTTGCAACACCTTAGTTGTTCATTGATTGCTTTCTCATATGTGCCTTGACCATGGGCCTTCAGCAGACCGAGTAACCCTTGCTTAAGCCAGCAACCTTGGGTCCAAGCAGGTGAGCTTTGCTCAAACCAGATGAGCCTGCGCTCAAGCTAGCGACCTCAGGGTCTCGAACCTGGGTCTTCCGCATCCCAGTCTGACGCTCTATCCACTGCGCCACTGCCTGGTCAGGCAATAAGCATGTCTTTAATTCAGAAATACTGGTACCCTGGAAGGCAGGGGAGCCCTGTCCACAAAGCTGCCTTAATACTCTCCTGGTGCTGGCAGGTTTTATAGGGTTCAGGGGGAAAAAAAAGTAAAAAGTCCATGCAGTTAGTCACGTAACAATATGCAGGAGGTGGGTGTTCAGCTGCAGAAACATCTCCTCTGCAAGTTCTTCTGATGAAGCACAGGCCTAATCAGCATGATCTTATCTGGTGTCCTTGGTAAATCTTTAAGACCGCTGGGGTCAGGTGTCTCCCAGGAACATCTGGGACCTGGCACCTTTGGAATCATCTGCTTCTGGGAATTATCTGTGGGAAAAAAAAAAACTCCTTGTTTTCTTAGGATTAAAAGTAAAGATTTAAGATGGTGAACTAAGTTTTAATTAATTTATAGGCCTTAACTTTTCACAGTAAATCCTGCAGCTTGGCTTTTATAAACAACTATTGTGATTTAAACTCTTCTCATTGTCAGGTCCCCCACCAATGTAGACTTTCCCTGACATTCCTGAAAAGGTAAATTTTTTACTACATTTCAAAGTAAAGGCCAGGAAGCAGATTAACTATTTACTAAGCCATACATATCTCCTATTCATTACAACTAAAAGACTACATATTACTAAAGACAAATTTCTCAGTCTTGGGCTTTCCTATCACATTATACTCTATTCATTGTATAATATCATTATGTCTGAAAAAAAAAAGCAATGTACACACCTTAATTTAAAATACTTTAAGCCCTGGTCAGTTAACTCGGTTAGAGCATTATCCAGAAACACTAAGTTTGCAGGTTCCATCCCCAGTCAGGACACATACTAAGTAGAACAACAAATGAAAGCTTCTCTCTCTCTCTGTCTCTCTCCATTCCTCTCTCTATTTCTCTGAAATCAATCAATTAAAAAGAAAAAGAACATTTAAAAATAAATAAAATAAAATAATTTATTGCTTCATTTTCAGAGAGATGTATCCTTACAAATTGTAGATGAGTCTATCCAAAGTACACAGAGCCTCAGGCATGTGTTGGCAGGCTCACTTGGAACAAATGAAAAAAAGCTAACTAAATAAAGGACACCAAATTCCTGGGTTTCCTCTGTCTACATTAAAGACCAGTAAGAAGTTGTTACAAAATGAAATTTTTTTCTTCTTTTAAAAAATATTCAGTGAACTTTTGCCTGACCTGTGGTGGCACAGTGGATGGATATAGGGTCAACCTGAAATGCTGATCTCAGCATTTCGAAACCCTGGGTTTACCCAGTCAGGGCACATACAACAAGCAACCAACGAACAACTAAAGTGAAGCAATTATAAGTTGATGCTACTTTCTCTCCCCTGGCACTCCTCTCTCTGTAAAATCAATAAATAAGATTTTTTAAAAATAAAAATAAAAAGATTCAGTGAACTTTTAAAATAAATTATTTTACAAAAAATTTTTAAAAAATAAAATGTTCTACTGCTAAAAAATGCTAACCATCATCTGAACCTTCAGTGAGTTTTAGTCTTTTTGCTGGTAGAAGATCTTACCCGCGATTTGTAAAAAAAAAAAAAATCAGAAAAATGAGGTATGCCTATACTAGACATTCTTCAACATCCCATTGAGCACTAGTATACTATGGTTCTTCAGATCTATGGCCTCTTTCTGGAAAGGCAATTGGGCTATGCATTTATGAGGTATCTTATTGCAGCTATGAAATCCATTAAAACTAAGTATCAAAGTAAACTGAAATGACTGCCTCTGAATAACTATGGATAAGAAGTTTCCCAGAGCAGAGAATGGATCTCATCCATCACAGCAGCCAAGGCAATGAAGTTAGTTCCTGGCACACAAAAGGCACTCTCTGTACATACTTGTTGAATGAAAGGATAAATAATGGCAGAATAGGGACTCTGACCAACCAGAAACAGCTCAAAATGCTGTGTAAAATATGAAAACCTTTTAAAAATGTATCAGGAAACAAGCAATTTAGTAAGAAATATTTAGAGGTTAAATCTAAATAAAAATAAGAATTGTCAACATAAAACAAATTCTAAACCTGTAAGAATTTTTGTGAGTTTGCCTGAGCCAAACTGTCGACAATTACCAGGAAGCAAAGTCTTAAAGGATTGAGAAAATGCTCTGGAAAAGGACAGTTCCACCATTTATTTTATACATCTGAATCAAAGGGAAAGACGTAGGGGGTTACATGACATTGATTGGTGAAAAATTAAGGAGGTGGGAAAAAGCAAAGCGGGAAAATCTCTGGGATTGGGTAAAAAGTAAAAATGTACATGTTGAAACCTCTTTTACATAGGCAGGAACAAGATAGTTAACAGTTAATGATTCACCTGACAATAATAACAAGGGGGGCAAGGGTTCCTGCTCTGGTGGGATGTCTGGCCTGATGGAGACAAAAAAAAAAAAAAAAAAAGAAGATGACATATTTCAAAGGCATATTATCAGGTACATTATTGTAGATGCAAAAGACAACAGACAAGCTTGAGTAAAAGTAAGCACTGCCCTTTGTTCAGAGAGAAAATACCTCCATACAACATGACTAGCCACTGTAAACTGCTTTGAGTTAGAAAGGTTTAATTTAGACCACTGTGTGTTTACTTTAGGTCTCTGAGTTTGCAAGGTCACTATGCAGAGCTCATCTGAGCTTGTCAGGTTTAGTTTGTGGCCCCGTCTTTTTTTTCCGTCCACAGAATTTAGAAAAACAAGAGAAATTTTGAAGCTGGCTTTTGCTTTAAAAAAGTTTGCCAACCTTAGTAAAATTGAGATTATATTTTCATCGCCACTCAGGGTGAGAAAGCAGAAGACAAAGCCCAAGATCTTCTCTAGGTAGGAAGTTTATTGAGAAAAACATTTCCCATCCCTGCATAAACCTGACATTTTAAAAGCCTTGACTGTAAAGTGAAGGTGCAATAGAGATAAATCTATGCATCTAGAGATTCAAGGAAATCTGCTTTTTTTAAAATCTGGGTGCCAAATACGGGAGAAAAATACTCCCCAATAATTGAACAACAAGCAAATCATCTCTGAGGTATTCATCCAGAATTCACACTACAGGGTAGTCAAAGAAAGCCTTTCAGATTAATAATTTTGTTTAAAATGGCCCCAGTAGGGAGAACCATAGGCACCTAATGGAAACAAATGTAAATTTGCTCTAGAAGAAGCCATCTTTAACCTAGACACCTCAAAACATTACCACAAATAAAATTTCCAGAAATGGGAGATCACAATCAAAAATCACAAAACACACGAGAAAATCAGGCACCATGAACAGGATCCAAAGAAATAGAGATCAGCCTTGGGCAGTGGGCGCACATGCAGTGTACAGATGATGCTTTGTTGAGTTGCACACTTGAAACTTGTGTGGTTTTGTAAACCATTATCAACCCAATAAATTCTACTAAAAAAATATATATGCACACACACACAGAAAAAAATGTGGAAAGACAGAAAGCACCAAAAAGATAGTAGGAATAAACAAATATATCAGTAGTTCCATACACCTAAATGAACTAACTGTTCCAGTTAAAAAAAAAAAGAAAGATCATCAGATCAGATTTTGTGTGTGTGTATGTGACAGAAACAGAGATAGAGGGACAGATAGGGACAGACAGAGAGGAAAGGAGAGAGATGAGAAGCATCAATTCTTCATTGTGGCACCTTAGTTGTTCATTGATTGCTTCCTCATATGTGCCTTGACCGGGGGGGCTACAGCAGAGTGAGTGACCCCTTGCTCAAGCCAGCAACCTTGGGCTCAAGCTGGTGAGCATTTCTCAAACCAGATGAGCCCACGCTCAAGCTGGAGACCTTGGGGTTTTGAACCTGGGTCCTCTGTGTCCCAGTCCATCTGCACCACTGCCTGGTCAAGCCAGATCAGATTTTTTAAACCCATATATGTTGTTTGCAACAGACAAATCCAAAGCAAAAGGGCACTAGAAGGTTGATAATAGAAAAATAAAAATATATATGCCATGCAGGTATTAACCAAACAAAAGCTGATTCATATAAAGTACAAAGTATAATATGTAAAGATCATTATTAAAGATAAAAATAGGTATTATATATTGATATTAATACAAAAGTGTTCTGATGGACCTGAAACCTGTACAATTTTGTTAACCATGTCACCACAATAAATTCAATTTTTAAAAATGTCCTGAAGACTGACCAGGCGGTGGCGCAGTGGATAGAGCGTCGGACTGGGATGTGGAAGACCCAGGTTCGAGACCCCGAGCTCGCCAGCTTGAGTGCGGGCCCATCTGGCTTGAGCGCAAGCCCATCTGGCTTGAGCAAAAGCTCATCAGCTTGGACCCAAGGTCGCTGGCTCCAGCGAGGGGTTGCTCGGTCTGCTGAAGGCCCTGGTCAAGGCACGTGTGAGAAAGCAATCAATGAACAACTATGGTGTCGCAAGAGCAACAAGAAACTAGTGATTGATGCTTCTCACCTCTCTCCGTTCCTGTCTGTCTGTCCCTATCTATTCCTCTCTCTGACTCTCTCTCTCTGTCCTTGGAAAAAATTAATAAATAAAAATATATTTTTTAAATGTCCTGAAGATATAACAATCCTGAACTTGTCTGTATCTGTGAATATAGCTTCAAAATTATATAAAGCAAATATTAACAGAATTACCAAAAGAAATTAATAGATTCACAGCCTTAGTGAGATCTTTCAACATACTTCTTTCAGTAATTGAGAGAAGCAGACAAAAACCTCAATAAGGAAAAAGAAAGAACTACAAAATACTCATTCTTCTGAAGTAGAGGCACAACCTTTACGAAATTAACTACATGCAAAGCAGAAAAGTTTCAACATATTTCATTAGATAAATGTCATAAATTCCTGTTATCTGATCACAGTGTATATAGGCAATCAATAAAAGATATCTAAATAAATGTAATAATAAAAGATATCTAAAAAAGCATATGTTTGAAAGATAAAAAATTATAATGAAAACTTTAAATGCATAGAACTGGACAATTGAATTACATATTGATATACATTGATATCAAAACATAAATACTTGTAAGGCGTGACTAAATCAGTACTTAGAAGAAAGTGTATAGCCTTAAAGTCATATGTTAGAAAAAATAAAAGTTTAAAAATAAGAGAGTTTGCCTGAACAGGTGATGGCACAGTGGATAATGTGTTGACCTGGGATGCTAAGGTCCCAGCTTCAAAACCTCGAGGTCGCCAGCTTGAGCCCACAGACACGACCCCATAGTCTCTGGCTTGAGCCCAAAGGTTGCTGGCTTGGGCAAGGGGTCACTGGCTCAGTTGAAGCACCACCCCAGTCAAGGCACATATGAGAAAGCAATCAATGAACAACTAAAGTGATGTAACTACAAGTTCATGCTTCTCATCTCTCTCCCTTCCTTCCTCTCTGTCTGTCTGTCTCTCTCTCTCTCAAAAATAAATAAATGAGTTATTTCAAAATAAACCCAAACAATGTTTAAAGAAAAAATTGAAAGCAATAACAGAATTTAATAAAATAGAAAACAAATCTAGCCTCACCCAGATAGCTTGGTTGGTTACAGCTTTGCCCTAGTTGTGAGTTTGATCCTCAGTCAGGATACATAGACAGACAGAGCAATGTTTCTGTCCCTTTCTCTCTCTCTTCTCTCCTCCCTCTCTAAAATCAATCAATAATTTTTTTAAAAGAAAAAGAAAACAAATCTATAATAGAAAGAAGTAATAAAGCCAAATTTGGTTTCTTAAATATACTTGGAAGAGCCTGACCAGTGGTGGCACAGTGGATAAAGCATCAACCTAGAAACACTGAGGTTGCCAGTTCAAAAAACCCTGGGCTTGCCTGGTCAAGGCTCGTATGGGAGTTGATACTTCTGGCTCCTAACCCCCTTCTCTCTCTCTCTCTCCCTCTCTATCTCTCTCTCTCTTCCCGTCCCCATCTCTAAAATGAATAAATAAAATCTTTAAAAAACAATAATACTTGGAAGAGCCTGACCAGTGGTGGCACAATAGCTAGATCATCAACCTGGGATGCTGAGGTCCCAGGTTCAAAACCCCTCTGTTGCCAGCTTGAGCTCAGGTTCACCAGCTCAAGCACAGGGCTACCAACTTAAACATGGGATCATCAAAATGATCCAGAGGTGACTGGCTTGAAGTCCAAGGTCGCTGGCTTGGGCAAGGGGTCACACTGGCTTGGCTGGAGCCTACTAGTCAAGGCATGTTTCACGTTCAGAAGCAATCAATTAACAACTAAAATGACTCAATTACAAGTTGATGCTTCTCATCTCTCTTCCTTCCTGTCTCTCTCTCTCTCTCTCTCTCTCTTGCTTAAAAAAAAAAAAACTGGAGAAAAAAGAATCCTCTGACAATATTATTCAAGAAATATACAAAGTGCCTGACCAGGTGATGATGTAGTGGATAGAGCATTGGACTGGGACATGGAGGACTCAGGTTCAAAATTCCGAGGTCACTGGCTTGAGTGCGGGCTCATCTGGCTTGAGCACGGACTCACCAGCTTGAGCGTGGCTTGCTGGCTTGAGTGTGGGATCATAGGTATGACACCAAGGTCGCTGGCTTGAGCAAGGGGTCACTCACTCTGCTGGAGCTCCCCGGTCAAAGCACATATGAAAAAGCAATCAGTGAACAACTAAGGTGCTGTCTGTCCCCATCTGTCCCTCTCTTTGACTCTCTCTCTGTTAAAAGAAACAAAAGAAAGACATATACAAGGGAAAAAAAACACAAATTAACTTTAAGAGCCAAAAAAGGGGGTAGCATAATTACAAATGCTTCAAATATATGAGTACATAATGAGTAACTATATGTCAATAAATTTTAAAATGTAGATGAAACAGATAAATTCCTGGGGGTGGGGGGGACCTCACCAGAACCGATACAAGAAGAAATAGAAAGACTGAACAGTTCAATAATTGCATCAATAGTTTAAACTCTTTTTCAACACCAACTTTTTTTTTAATTATTCATTTTTAGAGAGAGAGAATGTGGGGAGGAGCAGGAAGCATCAACTCCCATATGTGCCTTGACCAGGCAAGCCCAGGGTTTCAAATTGGCAACCTCAGTGTTTCAGGTTGACACTTTACCCACTGTGCCACCACATGTCAGGCCCAATTATATATCTTTTTAAAATTTTTATTTATTGATTTTACAAAGAGGGGACTGGGGTGGGGAGGAGAAGTAGTTGCTTCACTATATTGGTGGCTTGTCATTTGTGCCTTGACTGGGCAATTCCAGGGTTCCAAAACAGTGATCTCAGCATTCAAGGTTAACACTATCCACTGTGCTACAATGGGTAAGGCAACAGTTTAAACTCTAATGACTTAGAAAATTTCTGTAAAACTTTACCAATGAGATATGTGAAAAACATTCAAGAAACAAATTTCAGCTTTCTACAAACTATGCTAAAGTTTAGAAATGAGGGGAAAGTCTCTCCCAAATTCATTTTATGAGGCCAATATACTATTTATATCCAAACTTGACAAAGGCAATACAAGAAAAAAAGACTACAAACGAATCTTACTTAAGAATACAGATGTGACCTGTGGTGATGCAGTTCATAAAGCATTGACCTGGAACACTGAGGTCACCGGTTCAAAACCCTGGGCTTGCCTGGTCAAGACACATACAGGAAGCAACTACTATGGGTTGTATGTCTCTCTCTCTCTCTCTCCCTCTCTTTCATTCTCTCTCTCTTCTCTCTAAAAATCAATAAATAAAATCTAAAAGAAAATAAACTAAACATTTTTTAAAAACACTGATATTTAAAAAATTTACAGATGACCTGACCAGGCGGTGCTGCAGTGGATAGAACATCAAACTGGGATGAGGAGGACCCAGGTTCGAGACCCCGAGGTCGCCAGCTTGAGCACAGGCTCATCTGGTTTGAGCAAAAGCTCACCAGCTTGAGTCCAAGGTTGTTGCCTTGAGCAAGGTGTTACTCGGTCTGCTGAAGACCCACAGTCAAGGCACATATGAGAAATCAATCAATGTATAATTAAGATGTCAAAACAAAAAACTGATGATTGATGCTTCTCATCTCTCTTCGTTTCTGTCTGTCTGTCCCTATCTATCCCTCTCTCTGACTCTCTCTCTGTTCCTGTAAAAAATAAATAAATAAAATAATTACAGATGTAAAAATCTAAACTGCATTACTAGCAAACTCAATTCAGCAATGTATAAAAACTGACATGTAGTATCACCCAGGTGAGTTTATTCCAAGAATATAAGTTTGGTTTAATAATAGAAAATAAAATTATATAACTTATTTCATTAACATAAAAAAAGAACATTCAACAGTTATCTTAATATCTGCAAAAAAAGCACTTGAGTAAAGTTGATATCCATGATTTTAAATGAAAACTCAGAAAACTGAGAATTAAAAGAACTTCTTTTTTAAAAATACCTCCTAGTAAATACTTAATGATGAAGCATTTGAAACTATTCCTTTTAATATCAGAAACTAAACAGGAGTGCCCACTGTCACTTCTATTTAACAAGGTATTAACAAAGTACTGGAGGTCCTTAACAGTGCGGTAAGAGAAAAAAAAGGTCATAAGTATCACAAAGGAAAATGCAAAATTTCAATTATTTGCTGATTGAAATAATTGGCTATTCTAAAGAATCTAAATTATTAGAAATAATATAAGAGTTTAACAAAGTTTCTAGATATAAAATCAATACAAAACTCAATATAAAGAGGAAAGAAATTCTATCACATACTATAGTATGAATGAACCTCGAAGACATTATACTAAGTGAAATAAGCAAGTCCCAAAAATACATACTGTGTGATTCCACTTATATGAGATTACTAAAGTAATCAAAATCAGGCCTTGGGCCTGGTAGCTCAGTTGATTAACACATCATCTTTTTTTTTTTTTTTTGGCAGTGACAGAGAGAGTCAGAGAGAGGGACAGACAGACAGACAGGAAAGGAGAGAGATGAGAAACATCAATTCTTCATTGCGGTTCCTTAGTTATTCACTGATTGCTTTCTCATACATACCTTGACTGGTGGGCTACCGCAGACTGAGGAACCCCTTGCTCAAGACAGCGACCTTGGACTCAAGCTGGTGAGCTTTTGCTCAAACCAGATGAGCCCACACTCAAGCTGGTGACCTCGGGATCTCGATCCTGGATCCTCCACATCCCAGTCCGACACTCTATGCACTGCGCCACCGCTTGGTCAGGTTAGCGCATCATCTTGATGCACCAAGGTTGTGGGTTCAATCCTTAGTCAGGGCACATACAAGGATCAATAAATGAATGCTTTAAAAAGTAGAACAACAAATCAATGTTCTTCTCTTCCTTTCTCTCTAAAATCAATAAATGAATAAATAAATAAAATAAAGTAGTCAAATTCATAGAATCAAGAAGTAGAATTATGGTTGCAAGACACTAGAAGAAGGAGGAGATGGAGCTAGGGCTTCTTATTTAATGGCTATAGATATTCAAGTCTATAAGATGAAAGAGTTCTGGAGATCTGTTACCCAATAATGTGAATGTGCTTAACACTACTAAACTTACCAAATCATATGCTTTTTTTATTTTAAGATTTTATTTATTGATTTTACAGAGACAGGAGGTGGAGGAAGCAAAAAGTATCAATTCTAGTTGCTTTACTTTAGTTATTCATTGGTTGCTTGTTGAATGTAACTTGACTGGGCAAGCCCAGGGTCTTGAACCAGTGACCTCAGCATTCCGGGTCAATGCTTTCTTTATTCACTGCACCACCACAGGCCAGGCTAAACTATACGTTTAAAAATAGTTAAGATAATAATTTTTTATGTTATGTATTTGACCACAATTAAGTATTTAAAAACTTAATTCTTGCCCTGGCCATATAGTTCAGATGGGTAGAGCATTGTCCCAAAATGCAGAGGTTGCTGGTTCAATCTCTGGTCAGGACACATACAAGAACAGATCATATTTCTGTCTCCCTCTTGCTCTTTTCCTTTATCTCTCTAAAATCAGTAAGTTAAACATTTAAAAACTTAATTACATTTCTTACCAATAACAAACAGAAAAAATATTTTTAAAATCATGCCATTTTCACCTGACCAGTCGGTGGCGCAGTGGGTAGAGCATTGGACTGGGATGTGGAAGACCCAGGTTCGAGACCCCGAGGTCGCCAGTTTGAGCTCGGGACCATCTGGCTTGAGCAAAAGCTCGCCAGCTTGGACCCAAGGTCGCTGGCTCCAGCAGGTGGTGGCTTGGTCTGCTGAAGGACCACGGTCAAGGCACATGTGAGAAAGCAATCAATGAACAACTATGGTGTTGCAACAGCAACGAAAAACTAATGATTGATGCTTCTCATTTCTCTCTGTTCCTGTCTGTCTGTCCCTATCTATACCTCTCTCTGACTCTCTCTCTGTCCCTGTAAAAAATAAATAAATAAATAAATAAAATCATGCCATTTGCAATGTCAATAAATTATACAAAATGGAGTACTTATATGGTGAAAATGATAACATTATTCAATGACATTAAGGAAGGTATAAATAGGTCCTGGTCAGTTAGTTAAGCAACTTAAAGCATCATCTTTGAAACAACAAGGTTATGAGTTCAATCCCTAGTCAGGGCACACTGGGGAAGCAACCAATGAAAACACAACTAAGTGGAACAATGAATGAATGCTTTCCTTCCCCCTCCCATCTCTCTCTAAAGATCAATCAATAAATTTAAAAATAATTAAGCCCTGGCAAGATAGTTCAGTTGGTTGTAGCGTCGTCCTGAAGTGCAGAGGTTGCCATTTTGATCCCTGGTCCGCCGGGCACATACAGAAACAACCCTGTCTCTCTCTATCTCTCTCTCTGCCTGTCTCTTGGGGGGGGGGGAGCATAAATAAATGGACAGATAAAGCATGTTTATGGATTGATATATTCAATATTCTCCACAAGGTGATCTATAGAATCAATGAAATGTCATTCAAAATCCCACATTGTTTTGTGGAATTTAACAAGCTCATGCTAAAGTTTGTATTTAGAGAACCAAGAATAGCCAAGATAGCCCTGAAAATAAAGAACAAGATGGGAGATTTACCTTATCAGACGTCAAAAATTATTATAAAAAATAGGCCCTGGTCAGTTGGTGCCATGAACCAGCACAACTTGTAATTGTCCAGGTCCTGAGTAAGAATGGTGTGGAATGAAGAAAAAAACACAGAGAGAAAAAGGATGGGATCAGGAGGCCTCTGCAACACCTTTAGCTTGCCAGAGTAAAAGCAAAGCCCCTCGTCTGCTTTATTATATAGGATAGAGCCATATGCAAACAAGGAAGTCTCTGATACAAAGTCACACATCTGAGGCATAAACTGAATCCTCATAAGAGTGCACCACCCCCCACCATGCAACAATAAAGGGTGTGGGAAAAGCTTAGTCTTAAAAAGGGTGTTGAGAAGACACAAGATGGCAGTGGAGTAGGCAGATGCACAGACTTCCAGCTCACACCACCAAACTGGATTACAAATTAATTTAGGAACAACCAGCATGAAAAACCAACTCTGGACTACAAGAACTGCTCTCAAAATCCAAGGAGCAAATAAGAAGCCACACCGAGGAGCACTGAGGAGCGGTGAGCCTCCCCTGCTTACAGGAACAAAGGGGTGGGGGGTGAGGCTGAGAGCCCAGAAAGGCTCTCCATCCAAGGAAAACAGTAGAAAATATCACTCACAGCCATTTGCCTGGGGACCTGGGAACGAGGTATGTTGAAAGAGCTGGCTTGTTTTCCAAAACGAAAGAGGGAGAGAGAGACAGCTGGTGACAAACAGAGGAATGCATGGGAGAACCTGAGCAGCAGACTAATCCAGTGCCATACTTGGGGGAGGTGCTGGAGGCAGCCATAGCTGGGGGAGGGGTTGACCCTTCCACATAACACAAGACTAAAGTGGTTCCAGGTCAACCATTTTAAGATATCCCTCCAGCTCCAATCAGCACACAAACACACAGCTGAAAACAAGAAGTGGGAAAGAGGGGCAGTAACTCAGGTCTCCATGGAGATCTGAGATACACCTCCCCCCTACTGAAGTGAGAAAGCACCCTGACCCCAGAGAGAGTAACTGGCCAGATCAGGTCTTCAGAGTCTCAGGTTACACCCTCCACCATATTCCTGGCATTCCTGGATACAGTTTTAAATAAGCCACCTGCTGAGATCAGTAAACAAGACTACCACCTAGTTAAGAAAACTGAGAAGAAAACAAACAAATCAAGACTTCAAAGGGGCTCTATTAAAAAAGCCAAATTCCACAGTGGATTACAAACAACAGCTGAAGCCAACCCAAGAAGACCTAGAAATAACAAAACTGAAAACTGGAGGCAGACAACATCAAGCCTAGACTCAACCAGCTCTACAAACAATACACCCAAACACACAGACATAATAAGAAGACAGAAAAGTGCAATCCAAATGAAACAACAAGAAAATCCTCCAGAAAATGAACTGAGCAATATGGAAATAACCAAACTTCCAGGTGCAAAGTTTAGAATAATGATTGTTAGGATGCTTAGGGTTCTTAGAACAACAATGAATGGTCATTATGAACACCTACATAAAGAGATAGCAAGTATAAAAAAGGACATTGAAATACTAAAAAAGAATCAGTCAGAGATGACAAATACAATATCAGAAATGAAGACCACAATGGAAGGAATTAAAAGCAGGATGAATGAAGCTGAGGATCAAATCAGCGAGTTGGAAAACAAGATGAACAAAGGCATGGAATCAGAGCAGAAAAAAGAAAAGAGACTCAAAAAGTCTGAGGAAACTTTAAGAGAGCTCTGTGAAAACATGAAGAGAAATAACATCCGCATAATAAGGGTTCCTAAAGAAGAATAGGAAGAACAAGGGATACAAACTTTATTCAATCAAATCATAGCAGAAAACTTCCATAAATTGATGCAAGGAAGGGCCTCACAAGCTCAAGAAGCACAGAGATCTCCATTAAAGAGAAACCCAAAGAAACCTACACCAAGACACATCATAATTAAAATACCAAAGCTATGTGATAAAGAGAAAATATTAAAAGCTGCTAGAGAAAAAAAGGCTATCACCTACAAAGGAGCACCCATAAAGATGACATCTGACTTCTCAACAGAAACACTTGAGGCTACAAGGGAATGGCAATAAATATTCAAGGTAATGCAGAAAAAGAGCCTACAACCAAGATTACTTTATCCAGCAAGGCTATCATTTAAAATTGAAGGAGAAATAAAAAGCTTCCCAGACAAAAGAAAACTCAAGGAATTCATTACAACAAAACCAATGCTGCAGGAAATGTTAAGGGGTTTGTTGTAAATGGATCAAAGTGGGAAAAGAATATAGCAAAAGAAGAATACACCTCTAAAATATAAAATGGCAATAAAGAACCATATATCAAGAATAACCTTAAATGTAAATGGATTAAATGATCCAATCAAAAGACATAAGGTAGCTGTGTGGATAAAGAAACAAGACCCATACATATGCTGTCTACAAAGGATACAACTTAAAACAAAAGATGCACATAGACTGAAGGTAAAAGGATGGAAAAAAATATTTCATGCAAATGGAAATAAAAAAGAAGCCAGGGTAGCAATACTTATATCTGACAAAATAGACTTTAAAACAAAGGCTGTAGTAAGATATAAAGAAGGACACTACATAATAAAAAAGAGAACAATTCAACAGAAAGTTATAACCATTATAAATATCTACGCACCGAATATAGGAGCTCCGACATACATAAATCAGACTTTGATGGATATAAAGGGCGAGATCAATAGCAATACTATAATAGTAGGGGATGTCATTACCCCATGAACATCACTGAAAAGACCTTCAAGAAAGAAAATTAACAAAGAAACAGCAGACTTAAAGAATTCACTAGATCAACTCGATTTAATAGATATCTTCAGAACTTTTCACCCTAAAGCAGTAGAATATAAATTCTTTTCAAGCGCTTATGATACATGCTCTAGGATAAACCACATGTTAGGACACAAAAGTGGTCTCAACAAATTTAAGAAGATTGAAATCATATCAAGCATTTTCTCTGATCACAATGTCATGAAACTAGAAATTAACCACAAAAGAAAAACTGAGAAATACTCAAACACTTGGAAACTAAATAGCATGTTATTAAATAACAAATGGATTAACAATGTAATCAAAGAAGAAATAAAATGTTCCTAGAAATGAATGATAATGAGCATACATCAACTCAAAATTTATGGGACACAGCAAAAGCAGTACTGAGAGGGAAGTTCATAGCACTACAGACATACCATGAGAAGCTAGAAAAAGCTCAAATAAACAACTCGACCCTGCATCTAAAAGAACTAGAAAAAAAACAGCAAGTAAAGCCCAGGAGGAGTAGAAGGAAGGAAATAATAAAATCAGAGTGGAAATAAATGACATAGAGGCTAAAAAACCAATACAGAGGATCAATGAAACCAGAAGCTGGTTCTTTGAAAAGTTACACAAGATTGATGAACCTTTAACTAGACTCACCAAGAAAAAAAGAGAGAGGACTCAAATAAATAAAATTAGAAATGAGAGTGGAAATATAACAACTGACACAACAGAAATACAAAGTATTGTAAGAAAATACTATGAATAACTCTATGCCAAAAAATTAGACAACCTAGGTAAAATGGACAAATTTCTTGAATCATATAATCTTTCAAAAATCAATCTGGAAGAATCCAAACACCTACATAGAACAATTACAACAAATGAGATCAAAACAGTTATCAAAAAACTTCCAACAAAAAAAATTCCTGGGCCTGAAGGCTTCACAAATTAATTCTACCAAAAATTCAAAGAAGAACTAATTCCTATTCTCCTAAAGCTATTTCAAAAAATTCAAGAGGAAGGAAGACTTCCAAACTCCTTTTATGAGGCGAGCATAATTCTGATTCTGAAACCAAGCAAAGACAACACAAAGAAAGAAAATTATAGGCCAATATCCCTGAGGAATTTAGATGCTAAAATCCTCAATAAAATATTAGCCAACTGGATCCAGCAATATATGAAAAAAGACATACACCATGATCAAGTGGGATTTATTCTGGAGAGGCAAAGCTGGTTCAATATTCGCAAATCAATCAATGTGATTCATCACATAAACAAAAGGAAGGACAAAAATCACATGATAATTTCAGTAGATGCAGAAAAAGCTTTTGATAGAAGTCAGCACCCATTCATGATCAAAACTCTCAGCAAAGTGGGAATACAGGGAACATACCTTAACATGATAAAGGCCATCTATGACAATCCCACTGTCAACATCATACTAAATGGGCAAAAATTAAAAGCAATACCCTTAAGATCAGGAACAAGGAAGGGGTGCCCTCTTTCACCACTCTTATTCAACATAGTTCTGGAAGTCTTAGCCACAGCAATTAGACAAGAAGAAGAAATAAGAGGCATCAAATTGGAAAAGAAGAAGTAAAACTGTCATTATTTGCAGATGATATGAACTGTATATAAAAAACCCTAAAGTCTCAGTCAAAAAACTACAGGACCTGATAAATGAATTCAGCAAGGTGGCAGGATATAAAATTAATACTCAGAAATCAGAGGCATTTCTATATACCAACAATGAACTGTCAGCAAAAGAAATTAAGGAAACAATCTTCTTCACTATTGCAACCAAAAAAATAAAGTACCTAGGAGTAAATTTAACCAAGGAGGTTAAGGACTTGTACTCGGAAAATTATAGAACATTGATAAAAGAAATCAAGGAAAATACAAACAAGTGGAAGCATATACCGTGCTCATGGTTAGGAAGAATAAACATCAGTAAAATGTCTATATTAACCAAAACAATTTATAAATTCAATGCAATACCTATTAAAATACCAATAACATACTTCAAAGATATAGAACACATATTCCAAAAATTTATATGGAACCAAAAATGAACACGAATAGCCTCAGCAATCTTAAAAAGGAAAAATAAAACGGGAGGTATCACTCTTCCTGATATCAAGGTTTACTACAAGGCCATTGTACTCAAGACAACCTGGTACTGGCATAAGAAAAGGCACATAGATAATGGAACAGAACAGAGAACCCAGAAATAAACCCACAGCTTTATGGACAACTGATATTTGACAAAGGAGGTAAGAGCATACAATGGATAAAGACAGCCTCTTTAACAAATGGTGTTGGGGAAATTGGACATCTACCTGCAGAAAAATGAAACTAGACCACCAACTTACACCATTCACAAAAACAAACTCAATATGGATAAAAGAATTAAATGTAAGACATGCAACTATAAGCATCTTAGAAGAAAACATAGACAGTAAGCTCTCTGACATCTCTCGCAGCAATATGTTTGCCGATTTATCTCCACGGGCAAGTGAAATAAAAGGCAGGATAAACAAATGGGACTATATCAAATTAAAAAATTTTTGCACAGCTAAAGACAATAAGAACAGAATAAAAAGACAAACCACACAATGGGAGAACATATTCGACAATACGTCTGATAAGGGGTTAATAACCAAAATTTATAAAGAACTTATAAAGCTCAACACCAGGAAGACAAACAATCCAATTAAAAAATGAAATGAATAGAAATTTCTCCAAAGAGGACATACAGATGGCCAATAGGCATATGGAAAAATGCTCAACATCACTAATCACTAGAGAAATGCAAATTAAAACCACAATGAGATATCACCTCAGTCAGAATGGCACTCATCAGCAAAACAACACAGATTAAGTCCTGGCGAGGATGTGGAAATAAGGGAACCCTTCTACACTGCTGGTGGGATTGCAGACTGGTGCAGCCACTGTGGAAAACAGTTTGGAGATTCCTCAGAAAATTAAAAATCGAACTGCCTTTTGACCCAGCTATCCCATTTATAGGAATATACCCTAAGAACACCATAGCACTGTTCGAAAAGAAGAAATGCGCCCCCATGTTCGTGGCAGCATTGTTCACAATAGCGAAGATCTGGAACCAGCTCAAGTGTCCGTCAGAAGACGAGTGGATTAAAAAGCTATGGTACATATATACTATGGAATACTACTCAGCCATAAGAAACGATGACATCGGATCATTTATAACAAAATGGATGGACCTTGATAACATTATACGGAGTGAAATAAGTAAATCAGAAAAAAAGAAAAACTGAGAACAGCACGATTACATACATAGGTGGGACAAGAAAGTGAGGGTATGAGACATGGACAAGAGAGTGGTGGTTATGGGATGGGGGGAGGGAGGGAAGAGTGGGATAGGGAGGAGGGGAGGGACACAGGGAAAACCAGATTGAAGGTGACAGAGGACAATTTGACTTTTGGTGATGGGTATGCAACACAATTGAATGATAAGATAACCTGGAGATGTTTTCATTGTACATATGTACCCTGATTTATTGGTGTCACCCCATTAGAATTAATAATAATAAAATATTTTTAAAAAATTAAAAATCTAACTGCCTTTTGACCCAGCTATTCCACTTTTAGGAATATACCCTAAGAACACCATATAGCACTGTTTGAAAAGAAGAAATGCGCCCCCATGTTCGTGGCAGCATTGTTCACAATAGCGAAGATCTGGAATCAGCCCAAGTGTCCGTCAGAGGATGCATGGATTAAAAAGCTTTGGTATATATATACTATGGAATACTACTCAGCCATAAGAAATGATGACATCAGATCATTTGTAACAACATGGATGGACCTTGATAACATTATACTGAGTGAAGTAAGTAAATCAGAAAAGACTAAGGACTATATGATTCCATACATAGATGGAACATAAAAATGAGATTCAGAGACATGGACAAGACTGTGCTGGCTACTGGGGGGCTGTGGGCGGGGGAGTGAGGGAGGGCATAGGGAGAGGGGAGGGGCACAAATAAAACCAGTTAGAAGGTGACGAAGGACTATTTGACTCTGGGTGATGGGTATAATCAAATGTCAAAATAACCTGGAAATATTTTCTCTGAACATATGTACTCTGATTTATCAATGTCACCCCATTAAAATTTATTTTAAAAAGGGTGTTGAGAAGATCTTAGTCTTAAAAGGGTGTGGGGAAGATCTTACTCTTAAAAGGGTGTGGGAAGATTTTTTTCTTTTTTTCTTTTTTTTTTTTTTAGATTTTATTTATTCATTTTAGAGAAAGGAGACAGAGAGAGAGAAGTGGGGGAGGAGCAGAAAGTATCAACTCCCATATGTGCCTTGACCAGGCAAGCCTGGGGTTTCGAACCAGCAACCTCAGTGTTCCAGGCTGACGCTTTTACTCACTGCACCACCACAGGTCAGGCGGGAAGATTTTATTCTTAAAAGAGTGGGAAAGAGCTTAGTTTGAAACTAAGCCCTAGGCTATAAGTACTTTGTCAGCTTACAGCTGTCTCCCACAAGTTGGCTCAGTGAATAGAGCATTGACCCAGCATGCAGACGTCCTGAGTTTGATTCCTGGTCAGGGCACACATGAGAAGCAACCATCTGATTCTTTTCCCCTCCCTCTCCCCCACTTCTCTCTCTCTTCTCCTCTCACAGCCAGTGGCTCAATTTGTTTGAGGGTTGGCTCAAGGTGCTGAGGATAGCTCTGTTGATTTGAGCATCAGCCTCAGACAGGGGTTGCCAGGTGGAACCTGGTCAGGGCACATGCAAGTCTTTCTGTCTCCCCTCCTCTCACTTAAAATATATATATATAAATTTTGTTTAATTGTTAAAGATTATATTACACAGGATAGAAATAAATTAGTCAATCTATGGAAGAGAAAAGAGTTCAGAAAGAGACCCACACATACACTTTTATCCAACCAGCATTGCAGAGTGGGGAAGTGTAAAGCCAGGAGCCAGGGTCAGGATCACAGCCAGCTGGCCAGTGCAGGTTCAGGACAGTTGGTAATGAAACAATGGAGCCAAAAACTGGTGAGCCATCAGCTTTAATTCTAGCTTGCACCAGGCGGACAAGCAAAAACACACACTGGGCTCCAAAACCCACTCATTCAGTGCTCACAAACCTACTGACTTATCCGAGTTTCCCACAATCAAAGGTTTCTAGCTCACCAGACTTATTCACCCGTGTTTTCCATCTCCTTCTCTACACAAACTCTGCACAAACTGGCTTCTCCCTCAGCACTCCACCATCTTGGCTGCTTCTCCTGGCCTTCTCCATGTGGCCTTTCTCTACTCTCCTCTCTAATACTAACCTCAGGAACCGAGAGCGAGCAAGCTCCCGTTCTGCCCCACTTTATACTGTAGAAATCCAAACCCTTAATCCAATCTGCAAACAAGAAAGTCTCTGAAACAAAGTCACTCATCTGAGGCACAATGGGATTCCTCATGAGAATGCACCACCCTACATCATCCAATCAGTCAAGGGTGTGGGGAAAAGCTTACTCTTAAAACTAATCCTTAGGCTATAACGACCTGGCCTGCTTACATTACAGCCTTTCCCCCACACCCATCCCAAGCATAAGGGCAAATAATATCACCGGGGTGATGGGCTTCCATGTGGGCAGTGCCATCTTTAATAAAGTGAGCATAATATATTTTATCTGCCCAACAGGAAGAAAGAATGGAATTTTTAATATATTTTTCTGGAATAATTGTTCATCCATGAGGGAAAAAAATAGATTTGACTCCTTCATCACACTATAAACAAATATATGGTATCATTCCATTATATGAAACCCACTATAATGCAAAACTACCTATTGTTTAGAGATGAAAATATATGTAGTAAAAATTATTAAAGAAAGAAGAAATGAGAAACACAACATGACTGATCCCACTGAGAGGGAAGGAGATGGGACAGAGAAGACAATCAGAGGTTTGAAAGATAATGGTATTGTTCATATCTTAAACTGGATAGGTTTTGTGTTGTTACTTTTATATCTTAGACATGTTATATAAATCACTTTGTACACTCTCAGTATGTAATTAAAACATGTAAGAGAAAAAGATGAAGAAGAAATGGCCAAAGTTTGTTATGATGAGATAAGCACCAGTGAACTGACAAGCAGATGGGGCATGCCCAGTTCTGCTCCATCATCCTTCGTAACTTACAGTTCACCATGGATAGAGGCACTTCCTTTCCTGTAACTTCGTCTTTTCACTTTTGAATGGGGTTAATAACACATACCACACATAAATCTTCTCAGGATCACAAAAGACAATGGTGATGAAAATGCCTTATTATAAAAGTGCCATGCAAATGTAAAGTGGCATTATTCTTGACAGATTTGCTTGTCAGAGAACAAAAAGTTATATTCTGTGACTCAGTTCTAAATTCCTCTTACTGGAACCCAACCCAGTTTACAGAAATGAGCTGAGGTGCAGTTCTTTCAACCTCCCAGGTGTCAAGGTGACTAGGTTATAGATAAGGTAAATGTCAATTATACACAGCAAGGGAAGAGGGAAGCCTCAGCTAGGGGAATGGGAAAGCAGAGTCATCCACACTGTCCCACCTGCTGGTTAATTGGACTACCTGGACCAACCTCAGGGTGCCATGTCCTCAGCTAACATCTGAACCTCCCCCTCTCCTCTAAGCCCAGATCCTGCTTTACAGAGTGAGCGCAAAGGGTTCACCTCCAACTTCAACACAGCTGGAGGCAAAAGCAATAAAAATGACCAGTCTTTGCTCCTCTTCCAATCCCACCCTTTGACAGCTGCACTCACCAGATTCCACTGTAAATGTTACTTCCTCCCATCCCCCCAAAATTCCAGTTAAAAATCATAACATCCGAGTCAACAACAGATTTGCCATTTGTTCAGGGTTTTGTTTTATTATTTAAATCCATGTTCCTGTTCCCCTTCACTACTGTGGACGCTCCTAGCTATTGAACAGGGGGATTGTGCATGTTTGATTCTTTTCAACCTCTTAGCTGGCTCGCCCACCAGATCCCTGGAAATGAGGGGGTGATGGCATTCCCTGAGCAGTGGCGGCAGTGGGTCTTTGCCCACAGAAACCCCTCCTCCCTCTTTGTCTAAAAGTCTTTTTAGCTCTGAAAGTGAGGGAAGGGAAGGGCAGGTGTTGGGCAGATAAAATATATTATGCTCACTTTGTTACAGATGGTGCTGCCCACTTGGAAGCCCGTTGCCCAGGTGATGATATTAGTTGCCCTTCCGGCTTGGGAATGGGCGAGATTATGCTAATATGTTTTGGGGGAGTGCTTTCACACCAAAAGGTTTTAAAGGGAAGAGAGATCACATTGTTCCAGGAGAAGAGTGATTGCATTCTAGGAGGAGTTCATGCTGTAAGAGAGTAAGGCCATGTGGAGGCCAGGAGAAGCAGCCAAGATGGTGGAGTGCTAAAGGAGAAGCCAGTTTGAGCAGAGTTTGTGCAGAGAGAAGGAGATGGGAAACAGAGGTGAATAAGGCTGGTGAGCTAGAAACCTTTGATTCTAGGAAACTTGGATAACTCAGTAGCTTTGTAAGCACTGAATGAGTGGTTTTTGGAGCCCAGTGTGTGTTTTTACTTGCCCACCGGGTGCAAGCTAGGATTAAAGCTGATGGCCTACCAGTTTTTGGCTCTGTTGTTTCATTACTGTCTGTTCGAATCTAATGCAAACCTGCATGGCCCAGGCAGCTATGATGGTGGCCGTGCCTACTGGCTTTACAGCAGGCTTCATATTTTATTTGTCTTTGCAAACGGCCTTCCCTTTGTTGACTTGTTCATCGTAGGTGTGGTTTAGATGTAGTTGAGTTGCTTTATTTGGAGGTTGATTGCTGGAAGGCAAAAGATTCTCCTGCTGACATTCCCTGGATGTTCAAGTCCTATCTTCCTCTTCACAGAAAGGTCTCTCTGATGGTAAGGGTTGTGGTTCCACCACCATTGACTCCACCCCATGCATTTAAGAAAACCAACCCTGATTCTACACACAGCATCCTGTTAAATTAGTTCTGACCACACGAGGGTGCTCACTCCATGCCCCAAATTTCCGGCCACTGCAGAACAGGAGGTACTTTCCCAAAGGGAGTTGAATAGAGCCACAGCTTGGACATGACTGTGCAGACCAGAACCTCTTGCTCTAGGTCCCTTCCTCTTGTCCAACCATGCAAGTTTCTACTCCCTTCAGGCCAAAAGAGAAAACTAGAGAAGAAAGGACTCCAAAAGGATATGCTTCCAGCCAGTGGTGGGACTCAACCGGTTTGCACTGGTTTGGCAGAACCAATACTTAATATTTTGTTGAGCTCGGCAAACTGATTATTAAAATGGCATGTGTAAAGCCAATAGTCGTGGCCACCACTGCCTTCTGCTCAGCAGGCCTTGCAGCTCCAGCCCCGGCCTCAGCCTCCGCCTCCTGCCACTTCTGGCTCTCCACAACATCCAGGGCAATCTGCAACTCATGAACCTGTGATTCCTCTTCCGACAGCTGCTCCATTTCCAGGCGAATCTCACGAACCTGGTCGGCCTCCTCCTCCAGCGCTTCCTCCAACTCCAGGGTCGGCATCTCTTTCTCCCATGTTTCCTCTAGCTCCATCCGCTGCTTGGTTTGCAGGTCCCGGGCAGCCTCCTCCATAGAGCTCTTGGTTTCCTCACACATGGCTGTAAAAGTCAGCCAGCCTACAGTCCCCCAAAAAACAGCTATGGGAAACCATAACAGCAACCAGTCTTCTACTCCACCGCTCAAAGGAGGTGGTGGTTCCATGCCGATCTGTATCAAATCCTGCCACAGACTACGCCAAATGTAAAGCCAAGTGTTGAGGTCACCATCACAGCAGCCTGACCTATGCAGGTCCACATTAGATTCGGACAGCCGGTAATGAAACACCGGAGCCAAGAACTGGTGAGCCATCAGCTTTAATTCTAGCTTGCACCCAGCGGGCAAGCAAAAACACACACTGGGCTCCAAAACCCACACATTCACTGCTCACAAAGCTACTGACTTATCCGAGTTTCCTAGAATCAAAGGTTTCTAGCTCACCAGACTTATTCACTTCTGTTCCCCATCTCCTCCTGCACAAACTCTGCACAAACTGGCTTCTTTCTCAGCACTCTGCCATCTTGGCTGCTTCTCCTGGCCTCCACGTGGCCTTAATCTGCTCTCCTCTCTAATACCTCAGGAACCAAAAGAGAGCAAGCTACTGGTCTGTCCCACTTTATAGTGTAAAATCCAAACCCTTAATCCAATCTACAAATAAGAAAGTCTCTGATACAAAGTCACTCAACTGTGGCATAATGGGATACCTCAGGAGAGCGCACCACCCCACATCATCCAATCAGTCAAGGGTGTGGGGAAAAGCTTACTCTTAAAACTAAGCCTTAAGCTATAATGACCCCAGCCTGCATACATTACAGCCTTTCCCCCACACCCATCCCAAGCATAAGGGCAAATAATATCACCTGGGTAATGGGCTTCCATGTGGGCAGCGCCATCTTTAACAAAGTGAGCATATTATATTTTATCTGCCCAACAGCATGCCATGGAGCACCCAGCCAACTTTGCTCCAATGGAGCCTTGGCTGCAGGAGAGTATTGAGCCAATAAGTTTGTGATTTGTATTTTCTGGTTTTGCTCACTTTGTTAAAGATGGCTGCTGCTCACATGATGATGCTCTCACGTGATACAGCTGATTGCCTTTTGTTAAGCCAGTAGCTGTGGCCACCATCACAGCCACCAGGCCCATGCAGGTTTGCATTTGATTTGGACAGATGGTAATGAAACAATGGAGCGAAGAACTGGTGGGCCATTACCTTTAATCCTAGCTTGTACAGGTAAGCAAGTAAAAACACACACAGGGCTCCAAAACCCACTCATTCAGTGCTCACAAAGCTACTGACTTATCCGAGTTTCCTAGAATCAAAGGTTTCTAGCTCACCAGACTTACCTCTGTTCCCCATCTCCTTCTCGCTGCACAAACTCTGCACTAACTGGATTCTTCCTCAGCACTCCACCATCTTAGCTGCTTCTCCTGGCCTCCTCCTGGCCTTTCTCTGCTCGCCTCTCTACTGCTAATCCCAGGAACCGAGAGAGAGCAAGCTCCCGGCCTGCCCCACTTTATAGTGTAGAATCAAAACCTTTAATCCAATCTACAAACAAGAAAGTCTCTGATACAAAGTCACTTATCTGAGGCATAATGGGAGGATTCCTCATGAGAGTGCACCACCCCACATCATCCAATCAGTCAAGGGTGTGGGGAAAAGCTTACTCTTAAAACTTACACGTGGGCAGCACCATCTTTAACAAAGTGAGCATAATATATTAAATCTGCCCATCAATCCACCCGTATCCTCACTTTATTACCCACAATCTACACCACTGGCATCCCTGTACAAGAAAATTAGGCACATTACACGAATTACAGCAACAGCACAAATCATACAGTTTCAACAATTACAAAAATACACACATTTCACCAGTCTCTGAACACTTTGCCAAAAGTGCAAAATGTCCTCAGCCTTCTCTCTTGCCTTTTGAAAGGCTTCCCGGGGAAGGGGGAGGGCCTCCATAAAAGCCGCCCCCCACCCCCATCAAGGTATTTCACATTGTCCAAAATCCATAAGTCCATTCAACAAAGGAGCCAGTGCTCACTCTAGTCGTATTCCAGGAAATCAGGCTATTAGCCTCCCCTTCATTCCTGCCATCCTGGCAGGTTTTACACTGTCCCAAGAAAAAAGTACATGGCAATGGCAGTAAGCATTTGCATCTCTGCTCTGGGGAGCATGATGGCATCCACCCTTATGTCCCAGAATCGCAGACCTATCAGGAGAGTAGCTACTCCTTGCTGCTGGGCTCTCACCTTTTGGAGGCTTCGGACTACAGCTCCAGACCAATTCTCCTCATCCTCTGAAGAGGAACAAGAAACATCAGCTCCCGCCGCTGGGCTTGAGCTCCAGGCCACAGCTGCCTTCCACTCTATGGGCCTTACAGCCCCTGCCTCAGCCTCAGCTCCGGCCTCGGCTTCAGCCCCAGCCTCCTGCCACTGCTGGCTCTCCACAACATCTAGGGAAAGCCGCAACTCACAAATCTGTGATTCCTTCTCCAGTCTCTGCCTCATTTCCAGGCGAATCTCGCAAACCTGGTTGGCATCCTCCTCCAGCGTTTCCTCCAGCTCCAGGGTTGGCATCTCTTTCTCCCATGTTTCCTCCAGCTTCTTCCACAGCTCGGCCTGCAGGTCCTGGGAAGCCTCTTCTATAGAGCTCTCGGTTTCCTCACGCATGGCTGTAAAAGTCAGCCAGCTTACAGTCCCCAATAGGATAGCCATGGGATACCATAACAGCAGCCAGTCCTCTACCATGCACCTCAACTGTGCCGGCTCCATACCGATCTTTATCAAACCCTGCCAACTACAACAAATGTAAAGCCAGTATTTGCGGCCAGGGCCACCATTACAGCCGCCTGGCCGGTGCAGGTTCACATTAGATTCAGACAGTCGGTAATGAAACAACAGAGCCAAAAGCTGGTGGGCCATCATCTTTAATTCTAGCTTGCACTCAGTGGGCAAGTAAAACACACACTGGGCTCCAAAACCCACTCATTCAGTGCTCACAAACCTACTGACTTATCCGAGTTTTCTAGAATCAAAGGTTTCTAGCTCACCAGACTTATTCACTTCTGTTCCCCATCTCCTCCTGCACAAACTGGCTTCTAGCTCACCAGACTTATTCACTTCTGTTCCCCATCTCCTCCTGCACAAACTGGCTTCTTCCTCAGCACTCGCCATCTTGGCTGCTTCTCCTGGCCTCCATGTGGCCTTACTCTGCTCTCCTCTCTAATACTAACCTCAGGAATCAAGAGAGAGCCAGCTCCCAGCCTGCCCCACTTTATAGTGTAGAAATCCAAACCTTTAATACAATCTTCAAACAAGGAAGTCTCTGATACAAAGTCACTTATCTGAGGCATAGTGGGAGGATTCCTCATGAGAGTGCACCACCCCACATCATCCAATCAGTCAAGGGTGTAGGGAAAAGCTTACTCTTAAAACTTGCACATGGGCAGCGCCATTAACAAAGTGAGCATAATATATTTTATCTGCCCAACACCGAACCACCCCTTGCTGGAGTCAGCGACCTTGGGTCCAAGCTGGTGAGCTTTTGCTCAAGCCAGATGGGCCCGCACTCAAGCTGGCGACCTTGGGGTCTTGAACCAGGGTCTTCCGCATCCCAGTCTGACTATTCACTGCGCCACCACCTGCTCAGGTCAGGCACAACAGCATATTGTAAATGCCCATTAGTAACCATCATTCTGTCCATAGGTTAAAAAAATTGCAACTGAGGATGCCACTCAAGAAGCAATATGAAAATATCTTAAATAACAGTGTTACTGGTATTGACAGATATTATTTAGTATTTCTTTACTAATATTTTAAAACTCTTTTATATAACATGTTGGGCAGATAAAATATATTATGCTCACTTTGTTAAAGATGGCGCTGCCAACATGCAAATCCATTGATATTAATGTGTGTTGGTAGACAGGCTGTGGGTAGGCTGAGTTGTTATAGCCTAAGGTTTAGTTTTAAGACTAAGCTTTTCCCCACATGCTTGACTGATTGGATGATGTAGGGTGGTGCACTCCCATGATGAATCCTCCCATTATGCCTCAGATAAGTTGCTTTGTGTCAGAGACATTCTTATTTGTAGATTGGTCTAAAGGTTTGGATTTCTACACTATAAAGTGGGGCAGACAGGGAGCTTGCTCTCTCTCAGTTCCTGAGGTTAGCATTAGAGAGGAGAGCAGAGAAAGGCCACATGGAGGAGGCCAGAAGAAGCAGCCAAGATGGCGGAGTGCTGAGGAAGAAGCCAGTTTGTGTAGAGTTTGTGCAGAGAGAAGAAGATGGGAAACAGAGGTGAATAAGGCTGGTGAGGTACAAACCTTTGATTCTAGGAAACTCGGATAAATCAGTAGCTTTGTGAGCACTGAATGAGTGGGTTTTGGAGCCCAGTGTATGTTTTTACTTGCCTGCCAGGTGCAAGCTAGAATTAAAGCTGATGGCTCACCAGTTCTTGGCTCCATTGTTTCATTATCAACTGTCTGAATCTAATGTGAACCTGCACTGGCCGGGCAGCTATGATTATGGCCACGAATACTGGCTTTACATTTGGCATAGTCTGTGGCTGGATTTGGAGATCAGTATGAAGCTTCTATCCTTGAGGTGCATGGTAGAGGACTGGCTGCTGTTATGGTTCCCCATGGCTGTTCTTTTGGGGACCGTAGGCTGGCTGACTTTAACAGCCATGTGTTAGGAAACCAAGAGCTCTATGGAAGATGCTGCCCGGGACCAGCAAACCAAACAGTGGAAGGAGCTGGAGGAAATGTGGGAGAAAGAGATGCCAACCCTGGAGCTGGAGGAGAAATCACAGGTTCGTGAGTTGCAGATTGCCCTGGATATTGTGGAGAGCCAGCAGCGGCAGAGTGCCAAGGTTGAAGCCGGGGCTGGAGCTGCAAGGCCTGCTGAGCAGAAGGCAGCTGTGGCCTGTTTTTCAAGCCCAGCAGCAGGAGCTGGTGTTTTTAGTTCCTCATCGGAGGATGAAGAGAAGTGGGTTTGCAATCCGCAGTCTCCAGAAGATGAGAGCTCAGCTGGAAGGATTACCTGCTACACATCTGGTAAGTCTGCAATTTTGGGACATAGGGGTGGATGCCATTATGCTCTCCAAAGCAGAGATGGAAATGCTGACTGCCACTGTCACATGTTCCTCTTTAGGACAGCGTGAGAATTGCCATGACGGCAGAAATGAGGGGGGAGGCTAGCACCCCATGTGCATGAACTGATTTCCTGGACTATGACCGGTGTGAGCACTGGTTCCTTTCTTGAATGGACTTATGGATTTTGGACAATGTGAAATACCCTGATGGGGGTGGGGAGGCGGCTTTGATGGAAGAACTCCCCTGCCCCTGGAAGCTTTTCCCGAGGACATTTTGCACTTTTGGCAAAGTGCTCAGAGACAGGTAAAATGTACCTTTCTAATTGTTGAAATTGTATGATTTGTTGTTTTGTTGTAATTTGTGAAATGTGCCTAATTTCCTTGTACAGGGATGCCGGTGGTGTTAGACTTTGTGTAGTAAAGTGAGCATAGGGGTGGATTTTTGGACAGATAAAATATATTATGCTCACTTTGTTAAAGATGGCGCTGCCCACATGCAAGTTCATGATATATTTTTAAACATTTTTTTATTTTTTATTATTATTTTTTTACAGGGACAGAGAGTCAGAGAGAGGGATAGATAGGGACAGACAAACAGGAACGGAGAGAGGTGAGAAGCATCAATCATTAGTTTTTCGTTTGCCATTGCGACACCTTAGTTGTTCATTGATTGCTTTCTCACATGTGCCTTGACCGCGGGCCTTCAGCAGACCGAGCAACCCCTTGCTGGAGCCAGTGACCTTGGGTCCAAGCTGGCAAGCTTTTGCTCAAGCCAGATGGGCCCACGCTCAAGCTGGCGAGCTCGGGTCTCGAACCTGGGTCTTCCGCATCCCAGTCCGACGCTCCATCCACTGCGCCACCGCCTGGTCAGGCAAGTTCATTGATATTAATGTGTGTTGGGGAACAGGCTGCAGGCAGGCCGAGTCATTATAGCCTAAGGCTTAGTTTTAAGAGTAAGCTTTTACCCACACCCTTGATTGATTGGATGATGTGGGGTGGTGCACTCTCATAAGGAATCATCCCATTATGCCTCATATAAGTGACTTTGTATCATAGACTTCCCTGTTTGTAGATTGGATTAAAGGTTTTGAATCTATACTATAAAGTGGGGCAGACCAGGAGCTTGTTCTCTTGGTTTCTGAGATTAGCATTAGAGAGGAGAGCAGAGAAAGGCCATGTGGAGGAGGCCAGGAAAAGCAGCCAAGATGGCGGAGTGCTGAGGAAGAAGCCAGTTTGTGCAGTTTGTGCTGGAGAAGGAGATGGGAAACAGAGGTGAATAAGTCTGGTGAGCTAGAAACCTTTGATTCTAGGAAACTCGGATAAGTCAATAGCTTTGTGAGCACTGAATGAGTGGGTTTTGGAGCCCAGTGTGTGTTTTTACTTGTCCACCAGGTGCAAGCTAGGTTTAGAGATGATGGCTCACCAGTTCTTGGCTCCACTGTTTCATTACCGACTGTCCGAATCAAATGCAAACCTGCATTGGCCAGGCAGCTGTGATGGTTACCCTGGCTACTGGCTTTACATAACATAATCTAGTTTTGTGTGTCTCTTTTATTGTTCTTATTTAAGTATTACATGCATGAAATAACAAACTACTTTTCCATATATTGGGGGCAGGATTATATTTAAAATGGCCATTAGGGCAGAGAACAAGTTGTTAAATTATTCAAATCCCACCACTTCTTCCAGCCTTTTCCTCATCCCCACCCCATGGAGGAAGATCTATTTCCACAAAGTTGGGCATCCAGGAAAGGAGGGAGGGAAGAGTGGGAAGGAGGACTTGGTCTTCCTCCTAGGTCCCCAGAACCTATAGAGAAACTTGCCTGGTTCAGACTAAGCCTGGAGGGCACAAAATTCTGACAAAGGCTCCACAGTTTTCCCCATTGCCCCACCCTCATTGCCTGCCTGAAAACACTAATGCAAACAACAGACTCATACAATTAGTCCTCCTTCTTGCTGCCGCCTGAGAGTCAGTCTTGGCTCCAGGGAGTAAACTGGGTGATTCTTTCTGCTGAGGCTGCAGGGATGGGCAGGGCTCGATGTTGACAGAAAGGCTTGAAGCAGCAGTTTTCCCAGACCCAGGGACCCCCACCCTGCCCCATGGGTTGCAGATACCCCATGATTCCTGTGTTTGTGCAGCTTCCAGCTCCTCAGAACACCACCTTGATGCAAAGGACCCTGTCCCTGAATGCAGGGACAAACTCCTAGAGCATACCTCCCATCCCAGAACAGGGCATAGACATCTGTAGTGAACTCAGCCATCCTCAGTGGTCCCAGACAGAACACTCCCAGGCCAAGCTTTGGGTATGCCAGATGTGCCCTCTCTGCCCCCACTTCACTGTGGTGAGAAAGTGGATTGGCCCCAGCCCAGGGCCTTCCTGGTCTTCCCTTATCACCACACCCAAAGCAAAACATGTCTTGAGAACCCTCCTAGGACTATCTCTGCTACACTCTGGACCCATGACAGTCTGGCTCAAGCACCATTTCCCTTTCCAAGCCCATCCCAGAACCCTCTCTACGGGGACCAGTTGAGCCTTTCCTTAAGATGGTTTCATCCAGAGAAGACAGCTTTTCTAATTCACATTAAGCCACCTTATGAGCTAGCAGTGTCCTCGTCAGAGTTGGATACACCATCTTGTGGAGCTACCCACCAGCTCCACAGGCCTCATGAGTCACTGAATCACTCTCAGAGGAGACTGAACAAACCCTCTGCTGGCTGGCTATGGCACCAAGCAGAGGAGGAAAGGGAAATCATTGGAAGACAGGACACTGCAGTAGATTTGATAAAAAAATGTATTACCCACCATAGGATTTAAGTTAGGCCAGCTAAAAGGTTTATTTTTCCCAATTTATTTTTAGCCACTGAAAACTTCATGATAAAGCATAGACAAAGCCCCCAGGAACGTGACATATTCTTAGAGGTTCACCACCTGGTCCTGGTTCTGGTCCAGGTGCACCATCCAATTTTGGACTTCTACAAGAGCTTCTAACATGTTAGAATAAGGAATCCAGACTGAGCCTGGGCTCTCTCCCTTTCCCCATCCCAGACAGCCCTCGCTCATATATGTGGCTCAGGAAGTGCTCACTTGTCACCAATGATCTGACAAAAAAAGAGATACACCTTCGGTGTACTTGGCTTACCTCTCCTCTGCTCCTGCCCCTCACTCAGGTGGAGTGAATGACAGGCTGAGTATCCCCCACCCCCTCAGGGGAGTAGATCAACAGGTTCCTTATGGCATGGAGTGCTGAAAGAGAAGCCAGTTTGTGCAGAGTTTGTGCAGAGAGAAGGAGGTGGGAAACAGAGGTGAATAAGTCTGGTGAGCTAAAAAACCCTTGATTCTAGAACAGAGCATCGGACTGAGATGCGGAAGACCCAGGTTCAAAATCCTGAGGTTGCCAGCTGGAGCGCCGGGACCATCTGGCTTGAGCAAAAGCTTGCCAGCTTGGACCCAAGGTCGCTGGCTCCAGCAAGGGGTTGCTTGGTTTGCTGCAGGCCCACAGTCAATGCACATGTGAGAAAGCAATCAATGAACAACTAAGGTGTCGCAATGGCAACGAAAAACTAATGATTGATGCTTCTCACCTCTCTCCATTCCTGTCTGTCTGTCCCTATCTGTCCCTCTCTCTGACTCTCTCTCTGTCCCTGTTAATAAATAAATAAATAAATAAATAAATAAATAAATAAATAAAAAGAACCTATACTTAAAAAAAAAAAAGAATTCTAATACTTAGACTCACCCTAAAGTCATGAGAGTAAGTATACCTCTACAAAGGGATCTCGAGCCCCTCCTTACCCATCCCAACCAGTATGTGATTTGGTGTATAAAATCAGCCTCAGAATTGTAGGAACTTTTTACATGATTTGGAACTGTGCCCCATGTAGCTAGCCAGATAATTAATAAACTCCTCAAAATTTCTTCTGTATCCTGCCTTAGTGTCCCTGTGTGACCTGCGGATTAAAGTACACTACTTTACAACACAGGAAGATGAAGGACCCAGTGGAGACTACTGCTAGGTTTGCCTGTGGCGGTGACACATGACACATGGGGGAAGTGGCAGCAAGCCAAAGCAGTGTGTATGTGTACATGTGTAGGGGGAAAGGGGTGCCCCCCCAAAGGGTGTTTGGGCTTAAACCAAAATGAAGGGGGGGGGGTGTAGACAATCATCGACAGGATATGATTTTGCTGGCTATGTGCCAGTATAAAGCCAGTGGCCAAGGCCACCATCAGAGCTGCCTGGCCAGTGCAGGTTCACATTAAATTCAGATAGTCGGTAGTGAAACAACGGGGCCAAGAACTGGTGGGTCATCAGCTTTAATCCTAGCTTGCACCCAGTGGGCAAGTAAAAACACACACTGGGCTCCAAAACCCACTCATTCGCCTGACCTGTGGTGGCGCAGTGGATAAAGCGTCGACCTGGGAACACTGAGGTCGCCAGTTCAAAACCCTGCACTGGTCTGGTCAAGGCACATATGGGAGTTGATACTTCCAGCTCCTACCCCCTTTCTCTCTTTCTTTCTCTCTCTCTCACTCTGTGTCTCCTCTCTAAAATAAATAAATAAAAATAAATTTAAAAATAATTTAAAAAAAAAAAAAAACCCACTCATTCAATGATCACAAAGCTACTGACTTATCTGAGTTTCCTAGAATCAAAGGTTTCTAGCTCACCAGACTTATTCACCTCTGTTCATCATCTCCTTCTCCAGCTCCTTCTGCACTAACTCTGCTCAAACTGGCTTCTTCCTCAGCACTCCGCCATCTTGAGTGCTTCTCCTCTCCTCCATGTGACCTTAATCTGCTCTCCTCTCTAATGCTAACCTCAGAAACCGAGAGAGAGCAAGCTCCTGGTCTGTCCCACTTTATAGTGTAGAAATCCAAACCTTTAATCCAATCTACAAACAAAGTAGTCTCTGATACAAAGTCACTTATCTTAGGCATAGTGGGAGGATTCCTCATGAGAGTGCACCACCCTACATCAAAAAGGGTGGGAGCCTGATCAGGCGGTGGTGCAGTGGATAGAGTGTCGGACTGGGATGCGGAGGACTCAGGTTCGAGACCCCGAGCTCGCCAGCTTGAGCATGGGCCCATATGGTTTGAGCAAAAGCTCACCAGCTTGGACCAAGGTCGCTGGCTCCAGCAAGGGGTTGCTCCATCTGCTGAAGGCCCGCGGTCAAGGCACATGTGAGAAAGCAATCAATGAACAACTAAGGTGTCGAAACGGCAATGAAAAACTAATGATTGATGCTTCTCACCTCTCTTTGTTTCTGTCTGTCTGTCCCTATCTATCCCTCTCTCTGACTCTCTCTGTCCCTGTAAATAAAAAAGGGGGGGTGGGAAAGGCTTAGTTTTAAAACTAAGCCTTGGGATATAAGGACGGGGCCTGCTTATAGCTCATCCCCCACATATTAACATAATCACACCCATTCCCAAGCAGGAAGGACAACTAATGTCATCACCTGGGCAACGGGCCTCCATGTGGGCAGTACCATCTTTAACAAAGTGAGCATAATATATTTTATCTGCCCCACAGCCCGCAAAAATAAAATTCTACCACCACCCAACTTCCTTCCTCCCATATCTGGGATTGCACCTAAAGCTATTGGGTGAATGAGCCCAGCCTGTAAGAGTTAGTTCTTTACCCTCCACTGAAAGGTGATAGTTGGGGTGAGACTTGTGCCACTCATGGGGAAATGGAGCAGAGAGAAGGGGACTGACTGCCCAGTTCCCCTTCTTACCAGTGTTGTCAGGGTGGCCTCCTGTGAGCTGGTGACAAGTCAAACTGACTTGTCCACCACTGCCCTCAGAAACCACACCCCAGCCACCCCCAGTTTCCTCACTCTCTAAGGACTTCCACCCTTAGCTTCTACCCTCTGCTGCTTCTTGGCAGCATCCATGGAAGGCAAGCAAAAGCCTGGCCCCACTTGCCCCTTTTCTAGGACAAAACTAAGCCTGGATAAGCTCAGTGGCATCTGCAATGAGCAAGACCAGGGAATGGAGTGGGATCCCAGCATCCTCATACCCAGGGGCTCTCAACCTACTCCAGGAGAAGTTGTGCCTTGCCTCACCCCACCCCAGCCAACATGGCTAAACATCTTCAAAACCAGCCTCCAGACACCAAGAATGGAAAATCTTTATTTCCTCTGCTAAAAGGGAAAGCTGAAGCAGGGTTCATCTGGGAGGGAAAGGAGGGCCCAGGGCCTCAGGGCATCTGTGAAAGGAGCTGTAGAAGCTGGGGCAGGGGGGCTGAGCCCAGTCATTTGTGGTCCTCCAGGAAGAAGTCATTGTAGGCCATGCACAGCGTGGTCAGGAACACCGAGTACTCCTTAAAGTCGATCTCCTGGTCGCTGTTTTTGTCAAGGCTCTTCATCAGGTCGTCAATGCTGCTCTCCTGCATCTTCTTGGAGGGCCCAGGTAGAGGGGCAGGTCACCAACCCTCTCAGACCCACCCCACCACTGCAAGGGTGCCTCCCATCCCCTGGTCAACACTCTGAACATCTCGACCCCCAGTCTCCCTCCAGCCCCAAGGGACCTGGCACCAAGCAAGGGCACAAGGACCTGACACCTGAACTTAAATAAACTACAATAGGAAGGCAAAGCCAGCCTCTCTTTTCCTCACCACTTCCCACCACCCAAACAAATAATAATCCAAATTTTATATAACACCTAATAGTAAGTGCTTGGTGACAATGTGACATTGAGAATGATCCCAGTCTGACTTATTTTGTCCCTATAGGGGATAGTTGAGGATTGACCCAGACTACACATCCTTCCATGAAAGCAATGTGTTGGAGCTGAGAAACCATGGTACCCTTCTCCTGCTAGGAGAATTTGCAGGACAGCTGTATGGAGATGCATGACTGGCACCCAACTGTAACCTCTGTCTCATTCCCTGGCCTTCCAGCCCAGCTCCACTGAGAGAATGGAGACAGAGCCCTTGAGTATAACACGCAGAAAATACAGACATCCTGCCCGCTCCTCCTCACTGCCCTCAGCTCCAACTTTTTTTTTCCACAGGAGACAGGACGTCGGGACATACAGAGATGGAAAAAGCCTCCCTGTGAAGCAATCCCTGTCCCCAGTCTGGGCTCCTGTTGTAGCCAGGCCCTCCCCAGGGCCTCTACCCTCCTATAATTAACCACTACTGTACCTGCGGCCCCTGCCTCTGCCCTCATTAACTCCAGGATACAAGGAACCTGGTAGGAAGGTCAGAAAGCAGGTCTGGAGACACCCAAACCTGCTTCAGTCCTCTGCCCTGCCCATAGGGCATACTCAAGAGAGCTGCTCTCTGGGGAGGCCCACCAGGGTTCAAGATATGGAAGGAGATGTATCCGGGCAGAATTTTAAAGGAAAAGGGGAGAGTGATGCACAGGCCTGGTTGCAATTCCAGCTCAGCCTCTCATGAGCTATTTGTTCCCGGATAAGTTATATGATATATCAGAGCCTCCATTCCTTTTTAACTGTAAAGCCTGACCAGGCAGGGTGTCGCAGTGGATAGAGCATTGGGCTGGGATGCGGAGGACCCAGGTTCAAAACCCAAGGTCACCTGCTTTAGCGTGACCTCAACCGATTTGAGTGCAGGCTCACCAGTTTGAGTGAGGGTTCACTGGCTTGAGCATGGAATCATAGACATGACCCCATGGTCCCTGGCTTAAGTCCAAAGGTTGCTGCCTTGAAACCCAAGGTTGCTGGCTTGAGCCCAAGGTTGCTGGCTTGAGCAAGGGGTCACTCGCTCTGCTGTAGCCCCTCAGTCAGACACATGAGAAAGCAATCAATGAACAGCTAAGATGCTGCAATGAAGAAGTGATGCTTCTCATCTCTCTCCCTTCCTATCTCCCTGTTCCTATCTGTCCCTCTCTCTGACTCTCTCTGTCTCTGTCAAAAAAATAAATAAAATATAATAATAATACAATTACCTTAGAGGCCTTCTCCTCTGTCAGTAGCCTCCATTTCACCACCTGCATCTGATAAGAATCAATTCTGTCCCCCTCCAACCTTGTGTTCACAAACTAATAGAACCATCCTTTTGGTTTCTATGTCAGCACCAGTTGAGAATTCTGCACGTCGGGTTGTGCACAGCTCAACCTAGATGCCCTGGATCCCCTCATCCCCTATGATGCCTCAGTAGGCTCTGCCACCACTCTGTGGGCCGATCTCAACATCAAAGTTTCTTTGATTTTATTCTCTAAGCCCTCACCTTCCCAGTGAAACACAACTCACCCCTGCACAGAGGTCTAGAGTTCTGTTGGTCTAAGATGTTGTTCGGCAGATAAAATATAATATGCTCACTTTGTTAAAGATGGCGCTGCTCACATGGAAGCCCGTCACCCAGGTGATATTATTTGCCCTTATGCTTGGGATGGGTGTGGGGGAGAGGCTGTAATATAAGCAGGCCAGGTCATTATGGCCTAAGGCTTAGTTTAAGAGTAAGCTCTTCCCCACACCCTTGACTGATTGGATGATGTAGGGTGGTACACTCTCTTGAGGAATCCCATTATGCCTCAGATGGGTGGCTTTGTATCAGAGACTTTATGTAGATTGGATTAAGGGTTTGGATTTTCTATGCTATAAACTGGGGCAGTCCGGGAGCTTACTCTCTCTCTCTTGGTTCCTGAGGTATTAGAGAGGAGAGCAGATTAAGGCCATGTGGAGGAGAAGTAGCCAAGATGGCAGAGTGCTGAGAAAGAAGCCAGTTTGTTAAGAGTTTGTGCAGGAGGAGATGGGAAACAGAGGTGAATAAGTCTGGTGAGCTAGAAAGAAACCTTTGATTCTAGGAAACTCGGATAAGTCAGTAGCTTTGTGAGCACTGAATGTGTGGGTTTTGGAGCCCAGTGTGTGTTTTTGCTTGCCCGCCGGGTGCAAGCTAGAATTAAAGCTGACGGCTCACCAGTTTTTGGCTCCTGTGTTTCATTACCGACTGTTTGAATCTAATGCGAACCTGCGTGGGTCAGGCTGCTGTGATAGTGGCCGCGACTACTGGTTTTACAGATGTCCATCCTCTTCCTTTGGTCTCTTCCTTTTGGTCATCCTGTTCCTGGCTGAGACTAGAGTACCCTAAGGGTAGGTGTGTGTTCCCTCACTCTGGGTCTCTATGGAGGCAGGGCTGCTCCCACCTTCACTGGGACCCCCTGACAGTGATATCAGTGCTTCCTCTTTTCCCTCTTCCCTCCCATGGTGCCCACAGGAAGCACTTGAACTTTGGGGAGTGGGGAACAGGAAAGTCACCTACCTCGCCAAGACAAAGCTCCTTCTTGATCAGCTCCTTTAGTTCCTTCCTACTCAGAGTCAGTTTGCTGCCCTCTCTACCCGAATATTTGTGGAAAGTGGTGACCATAGTAGTCAGGGCCTTCTCAAGGGGGGTCTCCATGATGGTGTGCAACTCTGGAGGGAGACAGTAGGGGAGCAGATCACATTTTCCTGGGAAGCCAGACCTTCTACTGCTCCCTCTCACTAACCCAGCTCCCAGACCCCTCCGTCAAGGACCAGAGACTAGAATCCATGATGAAACTAAAATTCACCAACAAGTGGATCCAAATGTGTCAAGACAGGTTTTAGCCTGACAGGTGGTGGTGTAGTGGATAGTGTCGACCTGGGATGCTGAAGTCCTAAGTTTGAAATCCCAAGGTCGCCGACTTGAGCACAAACTTGCCAGCTTGAGCACAGGGTTGCTGGCTTGAACATGGGGTCATTGACATGGTTCTATATTCAATGACTTGAGCCCAAGGTCGTTGGCTTGAGCAAAGGGTCACTGGTTTGGCTAGAGCACCTCAAGTCAAGGCACGTATGAGAAGGAATCTATACAACTAAAGTGCCACAATTAAGAGTGGATGCTTATCTCTCTCCCTTCCTGTCTCTCTCTCTCTCTCTCTGCCCCACCCCTCGCTTTAAAAAAAAAAGACAGAGAGAGCCTGACCTGTGCTGGCGCAGTGGATAAAGCATCGACCTGGGAACACGGAGGTCGCCAGTTCAAAACCCTGCACTAGTCTGGTCAAGGCACATATGGGAGTTGATGCTTCCAGCTCCTCCCTCCTTTCTCTCTCTCTCTCACTCACTCTCTCTCTCTCTCTTTGTCTCCTCTCTAAAATGAATAAAATAAAAAATAAAAATTTAAAAAAAAACTGTACAAGTACTTTTAAAAATAAAAATTAAAATAAAAGACAGACAGAGAGAGAGAGAGAGGTCCTCACTTGGAACAGCCAGAGTGGTAAGATGGTAAGACAGACTAGCCACTGAAGGAGACAACACATTGCCCTACTTAGGGGATGTTGAAAAAGAGATCTAGGGACAGTGAGATGACAAGATGACCTCCCCAAAAGAAGAACTAGTAAAAGATGATGAAGCAGATAAAGAGTCAGGATTTTCTCCCTTCTTATCCAACCTGGGCATTCATTTACAGAGGCAGTCCTCACCCTTGTCACCCTCCTTTGCCTGGCTGACTGAATGTCCTCTTATTGAGAAGTGTCCCATTATAGGAGTGAGAAACAAGGCAAGGAGAGAGTCCAGAGGTTGGAGGGGGCTAGGGGTGGAATTGGGAGATAAGCTCTCAATAGGAAATGAAACAGAGGTGATTGGACTTGTCCAGCTGGTCTCCATTCTCGGGAGAACTGCACACACAGACCACAAGGCAGCAAAGCGAGTGGCTTATTGAAATCTCCAGTATCATTCTGAGAGCTGGATCCAGAGATTGCACTGGATGGGGCCTTCTAGTCCATAAGCACAGCTGCAAGAGTCAGTCAGAGCCCCTGTGACTCAGACTTAAAAACCACTTCCCCCTCCGGGAGGAAGGAGGCAACACCCAAGGAGCTTGACAGTTGCAGGTAAATCTGTGAAGAGTCCAGAGCAAGGTGGAAGACACTGCTGGCTCTCACCTTCAGCCCAAACACCACCCCACGATTCTTTTAATTTTAATATACATATTTTTTATTTTTATTTATTAATTCATTTTAGGAGGGATAAAAAGGAGGGGAGAGAGAAAGAGAGAGAGAAGGGAGGCAGGAAGCATCAACTCCCATATGTGCCTTGACCAGACAAGCCCAGTGCTTTGAACCAATTAACTCAGCGTTCCAGGTTTACTCTTTATCCGATGCACCACCACAGGTCAGGCCATCCCACGATTCTTAAATTGGACCTGTCATTCACCTCTCACCTCCCGAAACCTGGGCTTCTTCCCACCTCCAGAAGACAGCCAGGACTACAGTGGAGGCAAGAACCTCTGACCAATGGCAGCAGCATCCTGGCTGGTTCCAATCCTTACCTCTACTCCCGGAGCCCTTTCTCAGGAAATGCTGAAAGCTACAGTTTAAATTCCCTGCCCTCCCCTCACTGAGCACATGCCCACTCATTGAGCTGGGCCTTCCTTGTGGATATCACCACAGCTTGTCACCCTCTGGCCTCATCACCCAGCTTTCCCACCATATAGGAAACCAAAGAGATCAGAAGAAAGGACTTACCACGGAAGAAGCAAGACAGAGAGTCTACGTAGCAGAAACAAGCCCCCTCCCCCTGCTCTCTGCCTTTATTCCCTCTCTCCAGTCCCCAGGAAATCAGAAGAGGGGCAGGACCAATGAGAAGGGGCCAGGGACCTGAGGAGACTCAGGTCAGAGCCTCCTGGGACAGGGCTGGGGAAAAATCCTCTTTGCCAATGTCATCTTTCTATTTCCAAATGTAGGGGACAGGGCACACTGAACCCACCATGGCATAAACATCTTTAACCCTAGAAGCTTCATTTCTCCAACCAGAAAACAGAATTCACAATCTGATGAATCAAGAGGGCAGAAGAAGAGAAGCCAGACTGTCCTAGAAAGAAGACCCAGGAGGGGTAGGCCAGACACAGGGTATCTCCCATGCCCTAGGCCACTGTGCACCTGGGCTTTCCCACCTCCACCAAGAGCAGAGAGGATGCACCTAGAGACGGGAATTGGGGGAAGATGCTTCTTGCCAAGGGCATGATCCAGGTCATTAGTTAGCTAGTATGGAGCCTAAGGTTGTTAAAGGCTCCCATATGAATGATTTCTTCCAAACCTCACTCAACATCATGGGAAAGAATTGTCCTAAACTTTTGGACTGGAGGACTGAGAATCAGTGATTGGGGAGGGGATCCAGAAAAGGGTAGGTCCTGGCAATGGGATAGAGTTTTCCATTAGGGGGAACAGGTTCCAAGTGCTGTAATGAATAGGGTAAGGGTCAGGGAGAGTTTCTTTATCCCAAGAGAGACTCATTGTTATACTACCAACCAGTCCAAGTGCGAGAACAGAACCGTAGGGCCTAGCACCTACAGCTGCTGAGCCCCACCCTAGCTTGTCTGTGTCCTCCCTGCTGGCCCCACTCTACTCCTACCCCCAGCTGGCAAAGCCAGAGAGGCCGCAGGGACTGGTTGCCTAGCAACAGGAGTTTCCAAAGTAGAGGGTGAAGCAGGAAAAGCTCAGGGGAGGCCCCTCCCAGGATGGTGGGCAGAATTGGGCAAGGCAGAGGGCAGAACGAGAAGGGGCAAGAGGTGAGCTTTTTCCTGGACCAAACCGCTACCAAATTCTCTAGTCACACTCTGAGGGAATATCTAAGTTAACTACCCCATTCTTCTGAAACTTAAGAGAAAAACACAATGTGATGAGTAAAAAAGGAGAAAACTTAATAGGTTAAAGGGACCAAACCCTCCCTGCCTCTGGACCTGCCCTCCACTCAGCTCTTCCTTAAAGGTCCCCACATCACCCAGCTGTGGCCTAGAAAGCTCATCTCAGTCCCACCCACTGGAGGCTGGAGCCACTGGCCTTTAACCTAAGGAAAAGCAACACCATGCCTGATTGGGCGGGGGGGGGGGGGGGGGGCGGGGGGCGGGGGTGTGGAGGGGGGGACAGGGAATGTCTCAATTTTATTTATCAGATCATATGTCTGAAATTTTGTCTTCAAAATTATGGTCACCTCCCACTCTCTCCCTCATTCCCACCACAGCCACTGTCCTCCACTCATCCCTTCCAAGGTCCTTTGTGCTTCTCTGAAGGAACGTGATTCCAAACCAATAACAGATCTCACTCATCCCAGTACCTTTGGGGCAGAGACAGGACAGTATTCTCAGGCTATTGGTAAAGGCCTTGTCTCCTTCCACATCACGTCTCTGATCCAACCATGTCCAAGGGCATGATCCAGGTCATTTGTTAGCTAGTATGAAGCCTAAGGTTGTTAAAGGCTCTCAAATGAATGATTTCTTCCAAACCTCACTCGACATCATGGGAAAAGGAAGGACTCATCCATCCCTGCAGGTTTTAAACCATTCGCTGGAAGGTGATGGCAGGACAGGGCCTGGGCTGTAACTGTCAGGACTGAGCCCTCCTCCACATCCCACGCTAGCCTCCCCACGCCTTAGCCCATTCCCCCACCTCACCCCAGGCCACATAAACTCCATTCCAGACACCAACTGGGAGCAAATGTGACCTTCAACCATCCCAGCCTCAGTTACAGGTTCTGCCAGAGGAGAGGCAGGAGGGGCAAGTGCCCAGCTAAGATGCCACACTTGGGACATTCCAAGCTTTTGGGGAGGGGGCTTTATCTGCCTTTGGTCCCATCAGAGTCAACTCTGTCTGTCTGTCTGTCTGTCTGTCTCTCACACACAGAGTCACACCACATCCCTCCTCCCCGTCCACCAGTCTTCTTTCCACAAAACCCAGCTCAACTCCCAACACTCTCCACCTCTCCTCATGCCCCCAGTATCTTTCAGACCATCAGCCTCATAGCTTCCAAGAATCTTTATTGAACTTGCTCAGAATCCTGCACATGTCTGGAAGAGCCAGGTGAGGTTTTGTGCCCAAAGCACAAAGGGAAGACCCCACCTGGCAGGCCCCACCGAATCTGAGGAGCCTTTATTTCTTCCGGGGTTGCTTATCAGGGAAACCCTCAAAGAACTCGTTGCACATCATGGCAATGCAGGAGAGGAAGACACAGTACTCCTGGAAGTCCACCTCGTTGTCCTTGTTGTTGTCCAAGTTGCTCATCAGCTTCTGGAATGCTGCTTCATCTGTCCGTTTCTGCAGGGGGGAAAGGCTACAGGTAGACACAGGAACCCCAGGAGACAGAGCCGTGAGTAGACCAGGCTTCCACCTGCAGAGGTTCAGCCATTCCTGGAGGGCCAGCTTTGGGACTCTAGCCCTTGCAGCTAAGCTAGGGTTAGAGGTGGGTTACTTGCTGTTATGGAAATGTGGGTGGTACCAGGATGCAACTGGGAAAGGGGATCACATTTCCCCCAAGGTCTTTTTAAGAACTCAATTAGATAGCAGTCATGAAGCAATATATAAACTGCATAAAGTTTGATACAAGATGGAAGCTGTGACTGATCAGGGGAAATAGGTGTGTGAGTGTCTCCATAACTGTGTCTTCACATCTAAAGCCAAATAGAAACTCAAAAATTGTTCTTTGCTGGAGTAACAGTGGACCACCCTGGTTCGCAGATCTCAGCTTTGCACACTGCCTACCTTGGGAAGTTGCTTAGCCTCTCTGAGCTTTAGTTGCCCTTCAGTTAAGTTGTCCAAAGCCCCTGGCCAACAGTCTGGTCCGAACTCACCTGTTCATTCTCAGCCACCTTTCTGCTGGGCATCAGGAAGTGAGTGGTGGGTACCCACCTTGCCTCCGGCCCCCCCACAACCCCCTCCTGCTGGCAACCAGTGTAAGCTCTCTGCCCCGACTACCTCAACTCAGTGATAGATGCCAGCTGTAGCCACTGCTCTGCAGAAAGACTGATGCCTCCCAGGACCCTAACCCATCTCGGTGGGGCTTGTCCCTTGTCAGGATTCATTCCCAGGCAGTAGTCACTCACCCCCAGGAAGCTGGGCATCTCCCGGGTTAGCAGCTCCTTTAGCTCCGACTTGTTGAGCTTGAACTTATCACCTTCCTTGCCCGAGTACTTGTGAAAGGTGGACACCATCGCATCCAGGGCCTTCTCCAGGGGGGATGCCATGATGGCAATTGAGATCTGGGGGCGGGGGTCACAGAGGCACCCTTATCTTCTCCACCCCACCCCAGATATATAATTAGAACGTCCTACCAAATTCCCATCACTCAAGGAGCACTTGGTGAAATACTGCCTCTACCACAGAGGAAGCCCAAAATGGTGGGCTAGGGAAAGGAGCTCTGGCACAGCTCCTGGCAGGGAGGGTGTGCACAGTGGGAAACAGGTGCTTTGTCAGCAAATACTTGAGGGTCCACTGCACGGGCTCTGGATTTCAGGCAGCAAACTCCCGGGGCCTGACTCAGTCCATTCAGTCCCACGGCAGCCAAGCCCAGAGCAGCCCGCCCAGCACATTCTGCTCCCTCCCAGCGTTGGGCGTTGGGCGAGGCTGCTGGAGGACTGCCCAAAAGCCTGTAGCGGAAAACATCAGCGGTCTCGCATAGGGAGGGGCAGGGGGAGGTGACAGAGGCAGGGATGAAGGAGAGGCCAAGCTCCTTTGGGCAGGGCTGTTGGGTGCTGGGCAGAGGCTGATGGGACAGACAAAAGCCCACAGTTGCCTTCTGACTCCACTTTGCTTCCCACACTGGAGTATGCACACACAGGCTTGTGCAAGCTAGTGAACAAAAGCCAATATGCACACCCACAGGTCACATGCACACCAAACATACTACAGCAATAAAACGTACTGTATAGTTCAAATTCATCCACTGCATGCATCTTTCTATTTTCTCTCTCTTGCACTTGTCTGGGTGCACATACACACATACCACGCCAGAGCCTCCCCACTGGAATCTCACATCTGGACCCATTTAGCACATCTGGCCCCCACCAGCCTCTCCTTTTTCTCCCCTAAGCCTCAGCCTGACACCCTTTGCATGCCAGTCAAGTGACCACAACTCACCAGTCCAAGAGAGAGGAAGCGCTGAGTAGAGAGGGTTGGGGAAACAGGAAGAACGAGGAAAGCCCAGCGGTCTGACCTATTTATACCCCAGCCAAGCCCTGCCCATGGCAGGGGATGGGGGAGAGCAGGAGACAGCCCTCCTGCCTGGGCCAATGTGGTGCATGCCAGCGCCCCTTCACTGACCCAGCCTGGAAACCCAGCTTCCTGCTCTGGGGAGCCAAAGATAGATAATAGGAGACCCCCAATGGGCACAGGCCAGGACCTGAATTGACACCCCCCAAGGTACACAGCTCAGCTTGAGTTTTATGCATGGCAGACTATGCTGGGGCTATGGGGGACAGGGAGCAAATGGTCCCCCGCAGCAGGTAAGAAAGGGGATTCAGGTGTGGTGGGTGATGGGTGGGCAATTTCCTTGGACATGTGACTGCCCAGGAACTAAGGGAGGAGACCCCAGGCTCAGAGCTTGGGACTGCTCACACTGTTTTTCTCCCCTCCTAAAAGGGCTCTCCGTCATGCTGAGTGAGGCCCAGGGCAGGAGCTGAAGGTCGAGGAAGAGGAATAGTCTCCACTCAAGGGAGGCATGAGGACCACTCAAGCTTGTCAGTGGAGAAGGGTCCTGGGTGAGGCAGTGATGGAGTAGGGAGAGTCAGGCGTGGCGATTCAGGAGTGGATAGAAGTTACCAGGAGTAGGAAGGGCAGGGAAGGTGTCAGAAGAGGAAGTTTAGAGCTGGGTGGGTGTCAGGAATGAAAAGTGGGGTGGCACAAAATAGGGGCATTAGGGACCAGGGTTAACCCCTCAGGGTGGAGTGTGCATTCAAGGATTTAGTGAGAGTCAAAAGTGGGGGGTGAAGACCTTCAAGTGGCTGTGGTTTCAGGGATGGGGTCTGCCCCAAGGTCTCCCCTTTCCACTCCTATGCAAAGTACCCCGCCCTGGCTGGGACAATGCCCTAATCAGACTTCAGGCACCCTAATTCTATTAGTGCTGCACTCTAGGCTCCCATAGCCCAGGGCAGGGAACAAAACCATCCCGCTCCCATGGTCCCACCCTCATTCAGAACATCCTGTCATGAGGACTGAGTTGCATCCCCAGGGAACCTCAGGCTGTCCTCTCTCCTCGACAGCCCAAAGGAACTTCTCCCTCCAAGACCCCAGAAAGGGAGAGAGGGACCCCAGCCTCCCCTGGACATCATCTTTGTGTAGATCCCATCCCTTCCTTCTGGACTGTTGAGACCATTTTATTTCTGCAAGATCTGAAACTGTCCTCCGCCTCCTGTTCTCCAATGGAAAAGGCCAGGGAGAAGCAAGGCTGTCAGTGGACTCTGCCCCAAGGCTCTGGCTGTCCACTTGGAAAAACCAAACCAAGCCCAGTGACACCAGTTGTTTATTAGGAGTTGAACAAGCCTGTTCCTGTCCTGGTCTCATGCAAGTACATACTCTAATGGGCCTGAACAGCCTCAAAGCAGATCCCCACCCGAGCCCATCCCGGGTTACTGTAGCGGGGCGTCCCCGGCCACTGTAAGGAGGCAGAGGGTGGCTGCTTTACATGTCACTAGCTGTGATCCTAGGAAGAGAACCCCACATGTGCCCTCCCCCATGGGCAAAATGGTTTTAAGATATCAAGGGAGACCTGGAGACTCCCCATGGAGAGGGTGCAGGGGAGAAAGAAGTGGGGTGTGACAACGTGCTTAGGACCACCTCAAGGCAGACATGGAGCAGATCTGAGCAGACCCCTGCCCACAGGCAGCTCTGCCTGCTAGAGCAAAGGCTACTGGGAGCAGGGTGGCTCCGGAGGGCAGTCCTTGAAGTAGTCATGGCAGTAGGTGCAGAGGCAGGCAAGCGAGCGCACGTACTCCACAAAGTCCACTTCGCAATCCTTGTTGGTGTCCAGGACACTCATGAATTTATTGTAGTCACATTCCCGAAACTCTGTCTGTGGAGAGGATGAGAAGGGTTGACAGCGGGCAGGTTGGAGAGGGCTGGACAACTCACACACACACTGTCCCTCCTCCACTCTCGGGTGATCTCACTCATCCTAATCAGCACCCCTTCTGGAGGTCAACCTCACCTACCTGCCCTGACAACTCACTATGGAAATCCCCCTCCCAAATCCTCCTTCTCAGGTCATTTACTGCACATCCACTAGGGCTACTGAGTGCCCCTGTGTGGTAGGTATCCTTCAGAGTGCTCTCCCTCCACCCTCCCTGCAGCCCTGCAGGGCAGCCTGTGTGATGAGGAAACTGAGATCCCTGCCTTGGCAGCTCCCTTCCTAGCACCCCTTCCCAGTGGGTTAGCCTCCCCCCCCTTGCTGCCCTCTGCTCAGAGCTTGTCCCAGCAGTTCTTCCCCACAGGGGGGCACCCCAGGTGCTCACCGGCATCCAGGTGGGCAGCTCCTTCTGTAGCAACTCCTTGAGCTCTGCCTGGCAGAGTTTGTGCTTGTCCCCACAGCGCCCCGCATATTCCTGGAAGGTGCACACAATGGCAGCCACCGCCTGCTCCAGAGGTCTAGCCATCCTCACTGTCACAGAACAAGGATGTGACACACAGCACAAGCCCACATCACCTCCATGCAACTCTACCCTCCATGTTTCCAAGACCGTGTTCCCAGACCTGTTTTCATCTCCCAGGTTTCTGGCCCCACGAGGCTCTCTTCCTCTGAGCAGCCCTCTCCCCCTTATCTCATCAGTGCCACCTATTTTCCCACTGCCCCTTACCCTACTCTGTTATTTTCCTGGACAGAGGTCCTCTGACATCAATTTCTCCAACATCATGGCAAAGTCCATGGGGTATGCCTGAGCAGTCCCTGATTCTCTCCACCTTTTCTCATCTCCAATACCCAGGAAGGACTCAGTCCCACTCTGCACTACTTCAGGACATACAGCCCTTGGTCCTGGAAGCCTCTTTCCCTTCAGGAGCCCAGAGCTTTTGTAGGAACTTGCTCAAAGCGATCCTTGTCCCCATGCTCCCTGTCCTTGGGCCCTTGGAGAAACTGGACCTTCTCAGGAAGGTTCAGGTCTGAGAAGGACCCCTACCGCCTCACCAACCCTCAACATCCCTCCTCCCCTGGCGCAGAAGCATTTCCTGCATCCAAAGGAAATGCTTCTAGAATGCTCTCTCCCTCTCACTAGCTGTGCAACCCTGGATGAGCTGTTTACCCTGTCTGGGTCTCAGGTACCTTACGTCTAAAGTGGCGTCAATCACATCTCACAGGCCTAAACAGGGAACCAGCTCAGGCATTTACCTATCTCTAATTTGCCCTATCTGAGGCCATCCCCCTGACCCCTGGGGGTCTTAAACAGAACGTTCTGCATAGGGGTACCCTGTTCTATTAGAGGGGAACTCTTCCTGGAATTTCTCCCCCCAACCCATTCCACTGGCTCCCTTTCACTGTACTTATGGGAGGACACCCCCAGCCTAGTGAAACCATAAGGCAGCCAGGAAGGAAAATGTTATTTTCAAATGAGCCCAATGACTCATTCCTGGGTCTCCCAAGAGATGAGAGTCTTGCAACACAAGAGAACCAGAGCCAAGCCTCTCCCCATAATAATACCCCTTCTGCTGGGCCTTACAAAGCAAACTGCCAGCAGATGGTTGTGGCTATGGGGAAGGAGGGAGAAATGAAGAATATGAGGAATGAGGCCAAGCACCCCCAGGCTAACTCTTTGTCATAGCCCAGGATTGGAGCAGGGTATCCACGTTCCCAGGAGAGGAAAGGATCATGAGCCCAAGGAATAAGGAATCTCAGAGGTGCTCGGCTGCCCTTCTGGGCTCCTGCCAGCCCGCCTGGCACCACCACTGCTGCTTTTCCAGAAGCTTGGTGCCTGGAAACTGAAGGGAATCCTCTCTTCCTCATGCAACCTGGCTTGTCTCAACCCATGGCAGAAAAGAAGGAAGGAAGCAAGAGAAGGAGGAAGGAGCCAACTGAGGGTACCACCAATGCTTTTAGCCCATTGTACCACCCCAGGGCCAGACCTCAGCTCGGCACACCCCCAAACCCAAACTTCCCAACAGCCCCTCTCTGTACAAGGGAACCCCTGGGTCCACCTAACAGCCACTCACTGTACAATGGAACCTCAGAAAAGGTGGCTTTTCTGACTTCCCTCACCTCATCAGACCCTGCTGTGGTTACCCCTCCAGTCCCAGACCCTGTGCCAGGAGACAGACCTTGAGGTGCCATCCAGAGCAGGACCCAAGCAGCTGGCACTTACCACAGGTGTTGGCGTGTCAACTGTAGGACCATAGAGGCAGCATATCCCTATTTGTAGTCTGCCAAGAAAGGAAGGGAGCAATTATAAGGAAGCCCAAGTAGGTCAAGCTGAGTGTGCCCCCAGGGGCTCCCTTGCCTCCTTTCCTCAAAGCCCTATTACGGGCTCACCCACCCACCTATCCATGCTTCATCAAAAGCCCAGTCTGGGCCGCAGACACCACTCCCCTTCATTCCCATTCTGTCCTCCCCCAGGGCTGGGAACCAGGACTGCTTCCCACCTGTCTCCTTCTGGGATAGCTCATCACATCCATCACCTATACTTCAATCTAACAGGTACCAGAGAAAGCGAAGTGGGAACAAAGAACCCCTGTGCCAGAGGGGATCTTGGAGCATCTGGTTATGCTCTTCATTTATAAGTGAGAAGATGGAGGCCGTGGGACACCCCCTTCCCTGATGATCTCCATCTTACTTTTCATTTAGTTGCTTTCGGCTGGTGACTGCTCACTTCCCCAGGGAGATCATCTGTAGGATGTGTTGGGAAGGAAAAAATTTTATTTTACCCTTCTAGGTTCTTTGGCTGGTCTAATAATCAAATTAACATAAAATAGACAAGAGAAAACTATTTTAATTTTATACATACTGTGAGCTGCATAAAAATATGGGACCCACAGGTGGTCAAACAAGTGGGTTTCATATGGTATTCTGAACTAAGGAGAAAGGGGTTCTGGTCTGGGACTTCAAAGAGGCGAAAGGAAAGTCATGTGGAAATGGAAAAACAAATATTTGCTGGGCCAGGAAGAGACAATGAGACACTCTGAGGACTGTCTCCAAGCCTTGTTGAATCTCTCCCCTTCTACACCTTGCCCACATTCTTTGCACATTTTCTGGTAATAGTGCTCTTCCTGAACCACGCCCTTTATCTAAATTCTTTCAGGCAGCTAAGGGGGTGAGCTGCCTGTGGCTAGAGCTCCTCAAGCCTGTTTCTTGTCTTCTGCAGCTCCATTCAGCACCACTGTTCCTTGCAGTTCCGTGAGGCGGGATAGGTTTCCTCTGGCTTTTGGTTTAATGTGTAGCCCTTTAGGGTACCAGCATAATGGAGAGGTGTCCCTCTTGTCTCCCCTTCTCCAGTGAACCCTGGGCTTTACCTCTGTCTCCTTCACTTCACCGACCATCAAAATCAAACATCATTGCCTGACCTGTGGTGGTGCAGTGGATAAAGCGTCGACCTGGGAACATTGAGGTCACCAGTTCAAAACCCTGCACTGGTCTGGTCAAGGCACATACAGGAATTGATGCTTCCAGTTCCTCCCCCCTTTCTCTCTTTCTCTCTCTCACTCTGTGTCCTCTCTAAAATGAATACAATAAAAAGAAATTTTTTAAAAAATCAAACATCATTTAGGCAGTTTGGACAATGCCTTCAGGGCACAAGGGGCTCAGGTGCCCTGCTCGCTCCCTGGAGTCGGCTTGCACTTAGCTTTTGCTCTCTTCATTTCTTACTGCTTTGTCAGCATTTAAATACTTGAAAAACGTTTTTCTTTAATTCTATGTGGCATTTTTTGTTGAGCAGGCAGATTATCACACGACTAGAAGTGGAAATACCTTTTGAAGGGACTCGGAGCAGGCTTCCCCAAGATGTACCACTAGGGCATGTGCATTATTCTGAGCTGAAGGCAATGAAGACCCTGTGGGTTTCCGAGAAACTTTTACCTCTCCCTTAAAGAATTTAAATTAGGGGCTTTGTTTATAATAAGAGTTATCACCGGAAATAACTTTTATGACCTATTTATATGGCGGTACAAACATCTAATTACTTAACACCTACTCTTTTTATCATCCCACCAACGACCCTCACTCACCTCGGAAGCCCCAGGCTCCTGGCCTCATCTTTAGCTCAAAATGTCATATACAACTCATTTTAACTTTTTGTCTCAGAAACTTTCATGTATGTGGGGCCTCTGACTCACTCATGTACGTGGGGTTTCCATGCATACATACATAATTGAATTTGCCTATTTTCTTTTGTCAATCTGTTTCATGTCAATTTAATTATTAGACCAGCTGGAAGAACCTAGAAGGGTAGGTTCTTTCTCTCCACACTTCATTTCTCTTCTCCATTCCCTCCCTCATCCCTGAGCCTGAGAGACCCCTCCCCATTTCACAGAAAGAAAACCCAAGACCCAGAAGAGAGTAAAAGGGGGAAAAGAGGTCATCTCTCAGGCCTCTGAAGAACCCCAATGCTCATGGAGGCAGCCAGAGAAATAATAATGCCTTGAGCTCACCCTAGGTCCACAGCACCCAAACCTTGCCTGAGCGAGCCATCATCTCCTTGAAGACTCAGACCCTGTGGGTGAGGAGAATGAGCAACAGGGAGGTTAGGGCAGGCTGTAATTAGCCCTGTTTTATAGGCAAAGAATTATGGAGGTAGGGCACAGAAGTGGGAGCGAGTGGACCAACAATTAACTCAGTTCTAGGTCAAGTACTTATTCTCACCCCTGATATCCTAGCTTCGTCACCAGTCACCTCCCGGAAGCAAGTCACCCCTCACCCCTGCCCCAGCCTCGTATTCCTCATCTGTCAATGATTGAGGATAATGATGGTAACCACTTTATAGGATTGCTGTGGGGCTTCAATGAGTTAATATATACGAAGTTCATAGACAAATGGTGCCCAGTGCATGGTAGGGGCATAAATGTGAACTGAGAGGTAGGTACTTGCCCAAGGTCTCATAACTAATTAGTGACAAGGTTAAGTGCTATTTGTTATTTATTTGTTATTTATATAAATATTTAGAGACGCCTGTTCAAGGCATTGAGTATATAGCCATAAATAAAACAGACCAAGTCCCTGCTCTGTGAGGATGACAACTGAGTAGAGAGAACAGATAATAAATACATGCATGATAGACTGTAAATAGATGAAAGGCCAGGAGAACAATAGGCAGAGCTAAAAAGGAAAAAATGGTGATGGGGCCTATGGAACTTCATATGGGTGCTCAGAGCAGAGCTGGGTTGCCTGATTCTCAAGCTCCATTCTTATCGCTCACCCTTTTGGGTTTCTCAGCCAGGAGGTGCCACCTCTGCTTGCTCACTGGAAGACGTTGAAACTTCCGGGCGGGAGCAGGTGTGGGGACAAAAAGAGGGGCCTGAGTACAGGTATTTGGTGTTGGACAGCCATCATGGAAAGAACCCTTGGTCAGACCCTAATTCCAAGCTCCACAAATCCTCTTACCACATAACTTTGAGCACATTCTTTACCTGATTTGGGCTTTAACTTTCTTCTCTCCAAAAATGACTTGGGAAGATTTCTACGTCAAGACTCTGATGTGAAAAGTGCCCTCTATCACTTGTTGTTATTGTAGACACTATCAGGGCAGAGGTCTCTGAGTCTAACTCAACAGTCACATGCTATCCCTCGATGGAGGCATCAGGGAGAAGGAAGGTGAAGGGAGAGAACCAGGCCTTCCATGCCAGGTCATTTTGTCCAGCCTTCTTTCCCCACACAGGAGGAGGTAAAGCTTCTCAATTTCTTGCTTTCCAACTTCTTCTCGCAGTGATTGGACTCTTCCTGCCCTGTTGGAAGTTTTGCCCAGCGTCCACCCTGAATCCACCTTTCTACAATTGTTCCAAGTGCACATCACACAAACTGCCCCTCTGAGGCCCTGACAGGGATCAGTCTTCCTCTCCCAGCCCCACTGTCCACACTGTCTACTCAATTCTATATGCTTGGCAGAACCCTACCCTTGGCCTCTCAACAGACTTCTCCTCCAGGTGAGCTATGGAGCTGACCACTGAGAAGCACACCGCAGGGGCAAGGGTAGGTCTCTCTCAGGAGCAGTGCAAGAGTGTGAGGGGTGAGAGCAGATACTATCTGGTCTGACAGGACTTCGTACAACACGACCTTCTCCCTGTCCCCACCTCTCACACTGCCTCTGCCCCAGCCATCACCACCAGAGCCTTACAAAGACCTCCCCAGGAACTGTCCCCTGCAGGTCAGGTCTAGTTCTGCACCTCAGAAAGAAATGAAGTGTCCCCAACACCTGAATGTTCATGTGCTTATGTAAGGTGACCAACATTTTTACAATGAAAAGGAGGACAAAAATAAATTGAAGTAAACAATACAGTAAATAAAAGAAACATTTTATTCATTGCAACAATAATACACTATAATATGATAAATGCATAATAAAAACATTTGTAATATTTTATATTGTAATTATGCTTACATGTCTATTTTTAATAACTGTAAGAAAAAAGTACTCATTTAGATAATAAAGAGTATTTTTGTCAATGTATCATCTTGTAACAATATATTGAAAATATTTGAACAAGAAATATCCTTCATATTGAATTTTATGGCAAGTGCTGCAGCTAGAGTACCAACATTCAATCTCGATTTCTCACTTGTCCAAAAATCATTAGCAATTGAAAAAAACTCTTTCAACTGCTGCATTAGCTCCAGGGCAGCACAATGTAAATTGAACAAGAATAAATAAATTTTCACATGGAAAATCTTCATTTTTGAAATGGCTGAATATTTCCACCCATCTTTTATCAATTTCAACGTGTTCATTTTCCCATTGTATTAATTTTTCAGAATTTAAATATACATTCAGTCTTCTAATTCCTTCAAAGAGACCATTGTCATCTGTTTTGATGTCTGGCATTTCTTTAGATAAAAACTCAAGACAAGCCTAACCAGGCAGTGGCGTCGTGAATAGAGCGTCGGACTGGAATGCTGAAGACCCAGGTTTAAGACCCCGAGCTCGCCAGCTTGAGCGCGGGCCCATCTGGCTTGAGCAATAGCTCGCCAGCTTGGACCCAAGGTCGCTAGCTCCAGCAAGGGGTGGCTCAGTCTGCTGAAGGCCCGCGGTCAAGGCACATGTGAGAAAGCAATCAATGAACAACTATGGTGTCGCAACGGCAACGAAAAACTAATGATTGATGCTACTCACCTCTTTCTGTTCCTGTCTGCCTGTCCCTATATCCCTCTCTCTGACTCTCTCTCTGTCCCTGTAAAAAAAAAAAAAAAAAAAAAAAAAAAAACTCAAGACAAGATTTAATATCTGTCCAATATACTTGCAACGAAGTAAAAAACACCATTGAAAACTGTTATTTCCTATGATGTCTGTTTCAGACCATTCTTCTATATATTGAAAACATGTCTGGTAAAAATTCTGCACTTCTTTGATAAACTTTTCTGTTATGCCTGAATTTGATTCCTCTAAGTCTGACAATTTTCTTTTTATAATTAAAGGAAGAAATTTTTCTTCAAAACGAGATTTATATTGAAGGATAAAGTCATTCAAAATAAGACTAACTTTCATAGCTGAAATGTGTTCACCTTCAATCTTTTGAATCGTTTTGTGAAAAATAGATGCTTGATTATGTACAAAATACATTAATATCTCAGATATTTTATTATTGTAAAATGATTCCAGGATTTTAGGACATTTGTCTAAACTTAAAAAATATGAACGAAGAGGCTCAAATAATTGTAGAACATGGTCTATAGCAGGTGTTAGGGCAAGCCATCTAACTTTTGAATATCCTAAAAGCTTTCTGTGTTCAACATTTGCTTCCCACAAAATTGTTTTAAGGTAGCAACATGAACGGTAAAACAACTAAAATGCAAATAAATTGTAGTTATTATTATTTCTACATCAATTGGCATGGCACATGGCGCTGTTGATTGCATTTGACAAAATATATACATTACAACCTATTCCTAGTATTTTTTTTGGAGTAACTCTTGTAATTTTACATACATATTATTCACCCCTTTGCGTCTTTGCCCACCAAAATTTGTATTTGTATTATCAGCTGTTAGTGCAACAACTTTGGATTTCAAATTGTTTTCATTTATTACTCTGTATAGATGGTTTGACAAAATTTCAGAAGTTTCACCCTCAATGCATTCTAAATTTAAATTTTTTACTTGAATGCCCTTGGTAACATTAAAATATCTTATTATTATTGAACACAATTTAATTTCATTATGATTTGATGCATCAGATAAAATCGTTACAAATGCTGCAAGTCCTGTGTAAGTATTTTGTCACAGTAATTTTTAAATACTGATTTCAAAACAGCCTCGCATTTTGTCCTGGCACATGAAAATTTTGCATTGCGAAACTTTTTCAATAATTTAGTTGTACAATCCATACTACAAAAACTTTGATTGTGAATTATGGTATGAAATGCAAGTGTTCCCTCCATTGCAGCCAACTGTTTTTCATCTTCAGAATAATTTGAAGTTTTAAAAAAACTTGTTACTTTACAACTGGAAGCTGATGCATCTAATGATTGCATATGTTTGTTTGTGGTCAAGTGTTTTGTTATCGCTGCTCTGCCCCCAACTGCAATACAAAATTCTTCGCTGAAAATATTGCAGAAAACAATGGTATCTTTCTTTGATATGAGGAATGGAAATTCCTTTCTCAATTTATCATTGAAATGGCATTTTCTCTTTGTTTGATTTTTCCATTCCTTAAATAAAATTTAGAGCTACATGAACGATGCAAGCACATTAGGAACTGAAAACATTACATCATGGTAGGCAAATTTTTGGGAAGCTAAATTAACAAAACTAAATATCAAACAAAACCACTAATTTGGAGTGATATTCAGATGTATTTATTATTTTCTAATTTTAAAATGTCTGATTTATGCAACTATTTAATCAAAATGTGTTATTAATAGATATGGCTTGAGGTTAGATTTCCACTTTAAAATTCGAATTTCAGGGAAATACTTGAAAATAAAATTATACATATTTAGAAATTATTAAATAGATAATGAACTGATAAAACGTGAATTGTGCTTACCTAAGATTGAATATTCACTGAGAAAGAAATAATCATGAGCCTAACCTGTGGTGGCACAGTGGATAAAGCCTCAATCTAGAACGCTGAGGTTGTTGGTTCAAAACCCTGGGCTTGCCTGACCAGGTGGTGGCGCAGTGGATAGAGCATCAAACTGGGATGCAGAAGACCCAGGTTCAAGACCCCGAGGTCACCAGCTTGAGCACAGGCCCATCTGGCTTGAGCAATAGCTCGCCAGCTTGGACCCCAGGTCACTGGCTCCAGCAAGGGGTGGCTCAGTCTGCTGAAGGCCTGTGGTCAAGGCACATATGAGAAAGCAATCAATGAACAACTATGGTGTCACAACGGCAACGAAAAACTAATGATTAATGCTTCTCATTTCTCTGTTCCTGTCTGTCTGTTCCTAACTATCCCTCTCTCTGACTCTCTCTCTGTCCCTGTAAAAATAAATAAATTAATTAATTAAATAAAATAAAACCCTGGGCTTACCCAGTCAAGGAACATATGGGAGTTGATGCTTCCTGCTCCTCCCCTTTTGTGTTTCTTTTCTCTCTCTCTCTCTCTCCTCTCTCAAATGAATAAATAAAATATTTTAAAAAATAAAAAGGAAATAAAGAAATGATCATGAGTCTACAATGTCATATATGCCATGTAGTGTTTTAGTAAGAAGTAAACAAAGCCATTTGTGCTCTCGGTATATTGCGCTCTCTCTCAAGGTCTCCCATGTGGAGTGCATGTGTCTCATAATTGCATCTCACAGCACTGTCCTGATCCTTGACGAATCATCATGTCAAACACAAATACGTCACTAAACACACAATGGATCAACTCTGCATTGATCGAATATGGACATTTACAGGTTAGTCTTCCAATATCTAAAAGGAGGACATGTAGGAGGACACTTTTCAAGGGAGGATGGAACTTACAAACAAAGGACTGTCCTCCCTAAAGGAGGTCGATTGATCACCTTAGTTAAGCCAAAAGGACCTAAACCTGAGGGACAGGGCGACACGTGAGGCCAATGAACATTTTCAAAGTGATTCACCTCCTTTCTCATCATCTGAGCCAGGTATGGGGAAAGTATGGGAAGGGATGTTTGATTCCTGGGGTTGGAGCCAGTAAGGTCTTTGCTCCAGAATTGGGGGATAGTTGTAGGGAAATCTGAAATGGGGTCAAGAAGAGCCTGTGTGGCTTAGACCTACTACTTCTTTGACTGCCAAGCCAATGTCCAATTGTGCCCATTTTCCAGATGGGAACAGTGAGTTGGTGAGGAGATCAAGTGCTCTAAACACAGGAGCATAGGGAGACCTATTTTATTCATTCCCCTGTCTCAGAACCCACCTTTGCCTTAAGTCTCTCTTTCTTTAGAGGGTCAATAAGCTACCAAGGGTAGACGCAAAAAACCAAAAGCCAAAGTGGCAGTAGGACCCAGTGGGAGGTGAAATATGTGTTCCTAAGGCTCTCCTCCAAATCACAATCCCAGTGGTAAATGAGAGAGAACCTGGCCAACAGTCCTGTAAACAGTGCCATTTTCTAGACCCTCCTATTCTCTGCCTTGGCATGGAAATGTGGGAAGAGAGACAAGACAAGGGAAGATTGTTTAAATTAGCTAAGAAGTCTGACATTTGTGAGATTGTCAAATGTGCAGATGGAAAAGAAACTAATTCTGTTCACTTCCTAGCCAGCTGGGGGCAGCTCCAGAAGCAGCCAGCTGAGGCCAATCTCCACCAGCCAGAACAGCCCCAGGACCTGGAACTGAGCCCCACCAGAGTCTGGAATCCATGGTGAACAATCAGACTATAATAGTGCCATCACAAGCAAGTGGGTCTTGTTCCCTGTTGATCCTAAGCATCTGGACTCTGCTCACCCAGGGTCCCCTTCACCTGAAACGAAACCAAAGCTTTGGAGATGGCTGGGGAAGGAAGAGGAAGGCCCAGACTACCACCCCCAGGTCACATAGGAGTGTGACCTTTTCTTAGAGACCTGGGTCAAGTCCCAGCCCTGCTCCTTACTTAACCTCTCCCAGACCTTATTTCCTCCTCTGTGAAGTGCAGAAACTAAAGTCACATCCTTCATTTAATTGTTGAGAAGTCAATGAGATAGTGCTCAAAAAGGTCCAGCACCAAGCTTGGCTAAATGGAGTGCTCCACGAGTTGCAGGTGCTCTTCCCCATTGGTTTCCTTTTCTGTAAAAGGGCCTAATGATAGCTCCTCCCAGAGTCACCACGAGGCTGAATGACAGTGTGCACCAACAAAGCTTTGAGAACTGCTGTGGGGCCCTGGCCAGTGACTCAGTCGATAGAGCATCAGCCCAGCGTAAGGACGTCCCGGTTCAATTACTGGTCAGGGCACACAGAAGAAGTGACCATCTACTTCTCTCCCCCTCCCTCTCCCTTTTCTCTCCCTCTTCTCCTCCTGCAGCCAGTGCCTCAGTTAGTTCAAGCATGGCCCCGGAAGCTGAGGATAGCTCAGTTGGTCCCAACATCAACCTCAGGTGATAAAAATAGCTCAGTTGATTAAAACATGATCCCAGATGGGGTTGCCGGGTGGATCCTGGTCAGGGCGCATGTGGGAGTCAGCCTCACTGTCTCCCGTCCTTCACCTAAAGAAAACACAAAGAAAGAGAGAACTGTTTAGAAGTATCAGTTACCATTATCATGATTCCTTCACCTGTATTCACTGGCTCCCTTTCCTACAGAATATTAGAAAAGTGGGCTTCGTACTTTTTATTTCTAGAGCTTGCCTGGTCTTGCCTCACCAGCGCCAGACATGCAGTTAAGGCAGAACTGTAAGAGAGACAAACAAGATGTCCCAGCAACTTCTCACTCTCTTTTTCTCCATCTCTGGAAAGCGCTAGTCCAGGGGTCTAGAACCTTTTTGGCTGAGAGAGCTATGAATGCCATGTATTTTAAAATGTAATTCCGTGAGAGCCATACAATATGTTTAACACTAAATACAAATAGATGTGTGAATTTTATGTAAGACCAACACTTTTAAAATACAATAAGTCTCTGAATTCTTTTTAATAACGTGATGCTGTTTCTAACCAATGATGAATAAAGTACTTCTTACCATTAATGTGACTTCTGGTACTGCTAATGGTTTTGTAGTCTGGTTGATACGTGGTGAGGTTAAGCTTCATGCAGGCGTTGAGACTTCCATCCATTAAACGTGATTGTAGGTTGGTCTTAATGTTCTTTAGATGTGAGAAAGACTGCTCACATGCATACATAGAGACAAACATTGTCAGTACAGCAATATTCACATGCTGCAGTGTGTGGTATGTGACAGGAAGCATGTTCCAAGTTTTGACAATCAGCTGGTCTGCGGGTTGAAGTTTTTTCATTTCTCCCCACTTGTGTTTGCTCACCAACTCTGCTTGCTGTCATGCAAGTCTTTCCAAATCTTCATTCAGTGACTTGACCTTATTCACCCACAAGTCTGAGGCCTTCAGGTCAGCAGCTTGTAGCTCAAAATTTCTGATGGAGACACTGGGGATGTAACTCAGGTCGGCGCTGTCCACTGCACACTCGTGTGGATGGGTGATGAACTTAAAAAGATGAGTGTGCTCACGAAATTCTCCAAAGTGCGCAGGAGATTAGATGTGAAGCCCACTAACTGCTGGAGCAAGTGATCCTGCTCAACATCTTTTTTTTTTTTCTTTTTTTTTTTTTTTTCATCAAGCGCGAACACAGTCCCCCGCTACCACAAATTATGCAGTTGAGTTTCCCACATTTGGGGAAATCTCAGGGGTCAGCACATCCGGAGTGCAATGGATAAGCCTCACCCTGGGGAAACCACTTTCGTGATCATGGTATCTCCCCTGCCAGGTAAGTATCTGCTCAACATCTTCATCTCCAGCAGCTAGCGGGCTCCACATCTAATCTCCTCATCTTTTTTTCTTTTAGCCATCTTCTTCGTCAAAAGGGTTTCTGCAATTATCTAGCTAACTACTTGATTAAAAGGAGGGAAGTTTACTTTCTGACCTCACAAGAACCTGTGTGCATTACGCATTATCTAATAAAAATTTGGTGTTGTCCCGGAAGACAGCTGTGATTGGCTCTAGCCACCCGCAACCATGAACATGAGCAGTAGGAAATGAATGGATTGTAATACATGAGAATGTTTTATATTTTTAATGTTATTATTTTTTTTTATTAAAGATTTGTCTGCAAGCCAGATGCAGCCATCAAAAGAGCCAATTTGGCTTGTGAGCCATAGGTTCCCAACCCCTGCACTAGTCTTAGCTACTCTGCAAGTGGTTCTCAAGCATCAGAGTTTCCCAGGGGAGTAAGAAAACAATTCAGTAAAATGTTGTCAATTGCTTGTCAACTATTCATCCACTCTTTCCTTATTACTAAAATTAAATTTTTTTCAAAGTGTCAACATACCCAGCTAAAAATATTTGGTTGCAGCTGGGACTAGTCATATTACATAGTTAAGGTCAAAGAGATGTAGGTGGAAATACCTGAGGAGAGTACTTCTTGTGTAATAAGTAGTCTCTTAAATTTTTTTGAGGTTTCCATAAAGGGTCTTGCCTCATCTTTACCATGTGACCCTTGTTATTGGCAGGGCCCTGGATTTGATCTTTGCCCTGTGGTCATTTATTACTTTGAGAGCCATTTACTAGCTGAAAAGACTGTCCTAGACCTCCTATATTTCCTCTAAACTCTGCTCAAAAACTGAACAGTTCTGCCCTGGCCGGATAGTAAGGAGAAAGACAAAACAGAAAACTTTTTTCTGTCTTCCAGCTTGGAATTTGGATGGTAAGACCTGGAGGTATAGCAGTTATATTATGATTATGATCATTCAGCAATAAGCATGAGGGGGAAAGCATATATGCTCTAGATTACAGGGAAAAAAAATGAAGAGACACTGGGTGTCAGATAGCATTTCTGGGACCCTGAACCAATCCTGAACTGCCTATCCCAGACTTCTTGCTATGTAAGACAATTAAAGCCACTATTATTAACCAGGTTTAGAAAACATTTTTATATCTGAAAGTGGAGCCCTCAAGTAGAAGAATCTAAAATATGGAATTGGCTAACTGTTGGAGAGAAGGCAGTGAGATATGAGGAATTGATTGGGCAGGCTGAAAAATCAGAGATCTTTGTTATAAAATGAGAAAACATTTGGTCAAATTGTCCCCTAATATATATTGGGGTGCAGTCCAAATGGTGTCGTGATAGAGGAAGTGATAGGAAAAGTTGAAAAAGTTAGCATGAACACTGAGGTCGCCATTTCAAAACCCTGCACTGGTCTGGTCAAGGCACATATGGGAGTTGATGCTTCTAGCTCCTCCTCTCTCTCTCTCTCTCTCTCTCTCTCTCTCTCTCTCTCACTCTGTGTCTCCTCTCTAAAATGAATAAAATTAAAAAAATTAAAAATTTAAAAAAAGTTAGCATGAGCAAGATCCTTGCATCTTTCATCAAAAGCCTGCGAGAGTATGATGCTGCCATTACAAAAACCTAAAGCAGGGCCTGATCATGCGGTGGCGCAGTGGATAGAGCGTTGGACTGGGATGTGGAGGATCCAGGTTCGAGACCCTGAGGTTGCCAGCTTGAGCGCAGGCTCATCTGATTTGAGCAAGGCTCACCAGCTTGAGCCCAAGGTCGCTGGCTCAAGCAAGGAGTTACTCGGTCTGCTGAAGGCCCGCGGTCAAGGCACATATGAGAAAGCAATCAATGAACAGCTAAGGTGTTGCAACGAAGAATTGATCTTTCTCATCTCTCTCCCTTCCTGTCTAACTGTCCCTATCTGTCCCTCTCTCTGACTCTCTCTGTCTCTGCCACAAATAAATAAATAAATAAATAAACCTAGGAGAAGTTTAAAAAAAAAAAAAACTAAAACAGGTATCATTGACTTTGGGGTCAGGCAATGAATGAAAGCTAAATTACCTCAAAGAGATTGTTAGTAATCGTTTGAAGGACAGTGAATTGTGAATGGAAGTTGAAGAAATGGCAAATCCTGTTATGTAATAGTACAATATCTGGAAATACTACTCTCTGTGTTAATGAGAAAACTATAAAGGGCTCCTAATAAAAACAGAAAAGGGTATCAAATGAGCACATGATTGTGGTTGAGGAAATTTTTAGACAGACTATTGGAATTTCCAGTTGGTTTCTTCTGGATGCTAATAATATAAAATATGAAAAAAATGAATTAAAAAAGAACTTTAATTTTTTTTATTATTATTATAGAGAGAGAGACAGGAACATAGATCCATTCCTGTATGTGCCCTGACTGGGGGTTGACTGGCAACCTCCATGAACACTCTAACCAGCTGAGCTATCTGGCCACCATGGAACTGTTCAGTTTTTGAGAAGAATTTAGAGGAAATACAGACGGCCCAGGGCAGTCTTTCCATCCAGTAAATGGCTCTCAAAATAATTAATGACCACAAGGCAAAGATCAAATCCAGGGCCCTGCCAATAACAAGGGTGTCATGGTAAAGATGAGGCAAGACCTTTATGGAAACCTCAAAAATATTTAAGGGCAGGTCTCACAGATCTTCGTAAACAACATGACATCTAATAATTCCAGAAGTGTGCCTTGTAGATCTTATCAGACAGGAGAGCCTTTAAGGATCTTAAAGGCCTAACTGGTGCAGTGGATAGAGTGTCAACCTGGGACATTGAGGTCCCAGGTTCAAGACCCTGAGGTCACCAGCTTGAGCATGTGCTCATCCAGCTTGAGTACGGATTCATCAACATGATCCTGGGGCCACTGGCTTGAGCCCAAGGTCACTGAATTGATTAAGGGGTCACTGGCTCAGCTTGGGTTCTCTAGTCAAGGCACATATGAGAAACCAATCAATGAACAACTAAAATGACACTACAAACTGATGTTTCTCATCTCTCTCCCTTCCTGTCTATCTTTCTTTCTTTCTCTTTAAAAAAAGAAAAAAGGACTCATAAGGGCATTTTCTCACCACACCCTGATTCTCAGTCTAAGGTAGAAGAGGGCTAGTCTCAAAGAGGTGGTTTTTGTCTAATTAAGGGAATTATAAGTTAATAAATAGGAAGCCCACATTTTTTAAAAGACTTGTATCATCTTGGATTGAAAGGGACAGAAACAGATCAAAACAAAAAGAAGCTTTGGGTCTTCAATGTTCTATGGGCAAGAAGTAAACACAGACATTTCTGATGGAAAGAAAAAGTTAGCTCAGAAAATAAAACCAAAAGCTTAGAGGGTAAAGCAAGAACCATACACAGGGAGAAGAGCTGAACCCTAACCAAGAATCTGGTGATGCGTTTGACTCAATTTCAGAATTAGTAGACCAATGACCACTTTGTACCTTTAATTCACCAACACCCCTTTTTGATGGAATGCTTATTGCAGTTATCTATCTCTGTCTCTCCTTTGTACATCAAACATGTTGTTCATAGATCTTCTGGTCAAGGGAGTTCTTGAAAATCTGTACTAAGCCTGACCAGGTGGTGGCGCAGTGGATAGAGCGTCAGACTGGGATGCAGAAGACCCAAGTTCGAGACCCCGAGGTCTCCAGCTTGAGCACGAGCCCATCTGGTTTGAGCAAAAGCTCACCAGCTTGGACCCAAGGTCGCTGGCTCTAACAAGGGGTGGCTCGGTCTGCTGAAGGCCCCCACTTAAGGCCCCCGGTCAAGGCACGTGTGAGAAAGCAATCAATGAACAACTATGGTGTCACAATGGCAACGAAGAACTAATGATTGATGCGTCTCATCTCTCTCCATTCCTGTCTGTCTATTCCTATCTATTCCTCTCTCTGACTCTCTCTCTCTGTCTCTGTGAAAAAAAGGAAGAAAAAAAAATCTGTACTAAAGGAACTGTCCCTAAGAAGACTCATTCATATCTCGACCTGATGTAGATAATAAGATCCTGGACTTCAAGTTGATGCCTTAATGAGATGAGATTATGGGTCTTGAGAAGGAGATGAGTGTATTTTGTATATGGAATGAACTATGAACTGTCATTGCTAGAAGACAAATTATGATATAAAGTCTCCAATGATAGTTGTAATCTATTTCAACTTAAGAGATGGAGTCTAATTCTCCTCCCCTTGAATATGGACCAGTCTTAATGACTTGCTTGATCAATAGAATGCAACAGAAGTGATATGATGAGATTTCTGAGATAGGATAGATCTTAAGAAACCCTATTTGGGCCTCTTGAGATACTTTTGGGGTCCCTTTCTATCAGAACCAAGTTCTGAAAAGCCCAAGCCACATGGAGCAAGGTCATGGGCAGGCATTCCAGATGACAGTCCTGGCTGAGCTCCCAGCTGACAACCAGCACCAATTCCCAGGTATATTGAGTGTGAGATCTCAGAAGTTGAGTTTATTTGAATTTTCAGATTACTTCAGCCCCCACTTCCATCTGTAACCACATGAGAGATCTCAAGTGGGAACCCCCACCAGTCTACTCACAGCACCTTGAGAAATAATAAGTTTACATTTTAATTCACCAAGTTGGGGTTGTTTGTTATGCAACAATAGGTAACCAGAACAGAACCTTTGAGTCACTGAGCCAAACCTGAATTGTATACACTAGACTTCTTACATGAGGCATTTAAATGCCAATTTATTTAAGCCACTGTTACTGAGGTTTCCTGTAATTTACAACTGAATATATTCCTAACTGGTAGAGAATTTGGTAACTAAAAGAGAGATTCATAAAAAAGAAAGAAAAATAACCTAAACTGTGGAATTGGATAAAGAGAAAAGAATAAAATATGAGGACCTAGGCCCTGGCTGAGTAGCTCAGTTGGTTAGAGTATTGTCCCAATAAGTCAATGTTGTGCATTTGCTCCCCAATTAGAGCACATATAAGAATTAACCAAAGGGTCCTGGCCAGTTGGCTCAGAGGTAGAGCATTGGCCAAGCATGTGGAAGTCCTGGGTTCGATTCCCAGTCAGGGCACACAAGAGAAGCGCCTATCTGTTTCTCCACCCTTCCCCCCTCTCCTTCCTCTTCATCTCTCTCTTCCCCTCCTGCACCCAAGGCTCCATTGGAGCAAAGTTGGCCTCAGGCACTAGAATGGTTCTGGCCTCAACAGAGCAATGCCCCTGATGGGCAGAGCATCACCCCCTGATGGGCATGCCTGGTAGGCATGCCGGGTGGATCCCAGTTGGGTGCATGCAGGAGCCTGTCTGATTGCCTCCCTGCTTCTAACTTCGGAAAAATAAAAAAAAATAAGATAAAAAGTCAACCAACAAATGCATAAATAAGTGGAACAATAAATTGATATTTGTCTCTCCCTTCCTCTGCCTCTAAAATCAATAATATTTTTTAAAAATTAATTATGAAGACCTAATCTTTGCAAACTGGAAAGTTAGTGATATTGTTATGAGAGGGCATACTATCATCTGATGATGCAGCATACGATGCATAATATATGGCAACCTAAGACACAATTTTAGGGGAAATGGTAGGAAAAAAATGAGAATGTTGATACGACTTAGCTCCTAGTAGCTTTCAGCATAGACCAACAGGGGAGGAATGAACTCTAGAGCTAGCCAATCTGAAAGCAGGCATAAAAAGAGCTACAGCTTTGCTGAGAACAAGGATGCTGCCTATGGCCTGCAATTGTTTAAGAAGTCCTTAATACGAAGCTTTGCTGGTTGATTAGACTAACTTATATCTCTTGAGCAGATCCTAATACAACTGGCTGCTCACAGTATTTAATGTCAAAAATGTCAAAGTCTGTGCTTTGTTCTAAGAATATATCTTTCTTTGTTGAAAATTTTTTTTTATGATATGATAGTGACGGTAAATGGGATTTGCCTTTTTAAATAGCTTTATTTGTAAAAAAAAAAAAAAAAACTGTTAGCAAATTATCTCAATTTCTAAATCTTTATTGGTATTTGAAACCCCAAACTGTGGGACCTAAGGCAGAGCTCTGGCTTTGGAGAATCTTCCAGAAGGCAAGTCAGACCCCAGAAGAGGGTCAGATTAGGAGGCCTTCAGGTTTCAGCACTCCAACTGGGCCAGCCAAGTTACAGGGCATCAATGAACAACTAAATTATCATCAACATACAAAAAGGTTAATGAGTACAAAAGTAAAAAGGATAGAAAGTCCTCCTGGGCCCAAGGGACTCATGGCAAGAAGCTGAGCGCTCTGCTTCAGGGCTGGTTTGAGAAGCCCTGGAAGAAGTCATTGCACATGATAGTGATGAGGGCCAGGAAAACAGCATACTCCTGGAAGTCCACCTCTTGGTCGCTGTTCTCATCCAGGTCACCCATCAGCTTCTTCAGGCCCTCCTCATCCACCTTCTCCTGAAAGCAAGAGAGAGTGGGGTCATCGCCAGGTTGCTCTCCACCTTAAATTCACATTCACTGGGCAGAGCCCAGCTCTCCTGGACCTGGTAGGCAATGGGCAGAGAGCCCCTGGGAGCTACTAAGAGATTCCATGAGTGAGGACAGATAGATGTTCACTGGTGACAGCCTCCAGCTCTTCCTGTTGGGAGCAGGGACCACACAGGCACCCCTAAGCACAAGATCAGCTCTACTCCCCGCAGAAGCCCAGCAAAGTATGCATCATAACTCCCATTTTGCTGCTGAAGAAACTAAAGCTTTCTGGAGCCACCCCACTCTCCATCACCAGCAATGTAAATTCAGGAAAGGTAAACTCTTTTTATTTATTTTTATTTTATTTTATTATTTTTAGGTGAGACAAGGGGAGACAGTGAGGCAGATTCTTGCATGTGCCCCAACCAAAATCCACCTAGCAACCCCATGTGGGGTCAATGCTCATACGAAGCTGTTTTTAGCACCTGAGCCTGATGCGCTCCAACAGAGCCATCCTCAGCACCCAGGGCCACGCTCAGACCATTCGAGCCACTGGCTGTGGGAGAGGAAGAGTGAGAGAAGGGGAAGGGGGGAGAAGCAGATGGTCACTTCTCCTGTGTGCCCTGACCAGGAATCAAACCCAGGACATCCATACGCCAGGCTGATGCTCTATCCACTGACCCACCAGCCAGGGCCAAGGCAAACTCTTTTTAAATACCAGCCAAGACAAAGCTAAATTTTTAAAGTTTGACCAAAAAAATTTTTTAAAGGAAAGAAAGACATGCCTCATAGGTTCAGAGCCTGTGAGACTTGACTTTGGGATTATCTAGTAGTCAGTATAGAGAAGACAAGGAGCGAATTGAAAGCTGAAGGCATTTCTCTACAAATGTCTCTGGGTGTGTGTCTTAGCTGGACCTTCCTCCCCGGACACACCTTAATTTACCATATAAGTGTAAAAAGTGAGAGAGAGAGAGGGGTGATCTTGGACTAGGCACTTCCCCTCTGGGCCCTGGTTTGCTCAACTCTCTGATGAGGGGATTGAACGGACTTTGAAGGCACTGACTTTGAAGCATATCCATTTTCTGGAAAGCTTCTGGGAATAGCCTGTAATAGGGCTCTCACATGACATGTGGACCTCACTCCCACTCCACTGAGGCCATGACGGGCCCTGCCCCACCCAGAGGTGGGGAGAAGAGATTTAACCAGTGCCCCACATCCACACACCAGGACCCTCCCATCCTAAGCCGGCCCCACTCACCCCTACAAAGCTGGGCAGCTCCTTGTGCAGAAGTTCCTTCATCTCCCCCTTACTCAGCTTGAATTTATCGCCCTCTTTGCCAGAGTATTTGTGGAAGGTAGCAACCATCACAGCCAACGCCTGCTCCAGGGGACTGGACATCTTGGATCTAGGGCTAAAGGGGTAACAGGTAATGAAGACTCCTCAGTCCAGCATGCAGTCCAGCATCTGTCTTTGTGGCCAAACTGCCTCTCCAAATCTCTCTCTGAATGAGAAGGCAAGGGCCTCATCGGCCCCTCAGACTATGGCTCCCTGGGCAGGGGCCACACCTCTACCCTACATTGAGTACAGGTGCTAAATTTTAACCTGTGTTTGGAAGTCACCAAGGGCATGGCCTCCTGTCTCCTCTGATCACCTTCAGGGCACACCCCTGAGGGCAAGGCTCCCCCTTTGAGTGTCTGTAAGAAGGGAAATGTCAGGGTAACCAAAGTTCCATTTGGCTCCCTCCCAAACCAGTGGACTCTGTGCCAGGACTGGAGTGACACAGCAACTCCATGGGTAAGTTAGTGGGGGTTGGTGGGTTAGGGCAGTAACCCTGGCTAAGCCTATGGGTACAAGGTTTCCCGAGGAGTCATTACCTCCTCAGACTGGGGCTATTAAGGCCAAAGAATATCATTCTAAATGGAAGCCACCTCAGGCAGGGATGTTTACTCCCTCAGACGAGGGGCTCTCAGAGAGTAGGGAATATGTCTTTCTTCATATTGGAGGCCCCAGAGCCAGGATTCTGGCTCTTTACAGACAGGGAATGAATACCCTCCACACCAGAAAGAATTCTATTGGGTTGGGAATTAAAGGAATTAAATGTCCAATGCCCTGGGATCAGGGTGAAATCTGGGGACACAGGGACAGACCTCAGCAATCATCCTTCCCAAAGCCCTGCCTCTTGAAAGGCTCAGACCAGCCCAAGGGGTTAGGCAGGTTCCAGGATTAGGCCTGAGGAGCTGGTGACAGAGGCAAGAACAACCCCGGGCCCATCCTGCCAGCTGGCAATGGGGCAGGAGGGAGAAGGCAGGCAGTGGCAGAGCTATGCTGCTACTCAGAGCAGACACCCGTAAGGACAATACACTTGAGATCCCTGGCTCTTGCTCCTTAGTCCTGCTAGAATCCGCATCTTGGCAAAAAATAAATAAAAATAATACAATAAAACAAATTTAGGATTCTCATTAAAACACACACATACCTCATACTTTTAGGCGCAAACCCCCAAGAAGGGCCCCTAGACTGAGACACCCAGACTGAGAGACCCCCAGAGGGGTCCCAGACTAATACCCAAGAGAATGCCTCTGAGTAACCACTAAACTGAGATCTCACAAAGGAACTGGGGAAAAACCCTTATACTGACACTTCACAGAAGGTCCCCCAAATGGGAGAGATACAAAGGTGTCCCAGGTTGATCTACCAAGGAAACCAGAAGAGAAAACTGTGGAGGAAAAGATCAGGACAAAGGGACAAAGGCAGAGACTGTGGGGCTCCTCTTCACCCAGCCCTCGGTAGGACAGAGGTACTCACCAGACCAGATGGCAGAGAGAGACTCAGAAAGGAAAGCAAAGGGCTGGGTGGGGATTTATATGCCAAATTCACTGGCCTCAAACTTGGCATTTTCAGGAAACCATACCTGTCCTAACCTGATCTCACCAAAGCCTGGCCTCCAGCCACCCCCAACCCCTCCCATCTGTTCCCCTCCCTCTCAGAGACTGCCACCTCCACCAACTGGAGGAGAACTCTAGGCCCAAAGGGCAGCCCCTGGGCCCACTCCAGCCACAGGATGAGTGGGAGGTGTCATGGGGAAGGGGCAGCCTGGGCCCAGGGTGAGGGGAGGCAGCCATTGTTTATGGGGCCTGGAGACTCTTGCCAGGTCTTGTTTTCATGACATGCCTATGAGTCACAGCTCATTTGTGTATCACAGCCCGCAAGCACGCACTGGGACTTCACAGGCCTATGAGAGAGAAAGAGAGAGAGAGAGAGAGAGAGTTCAAAGCAGTCTGGGACAGCTCTTATAAAACTGGGAGCCAGAAAAGGCATGTGGTGGGAGAATGTCAGGAAGAGGAAGAAGGTAGGGCTGACTTCATGGAGTGGGGGTAAACAAAGTTACGTTTAATAGCCACCACCAGAATACCTGTTAATGAGGTGATGAAGAAAGCGAATATGCTTAAAAATACCTTGAAAGGCCCACTTTGGGTAGAAAAAGTTCTGGAAGGAGGCAAAGAAGCAATGTGAGATGGAGATAGCTCTGCTTATAACTAGAGTCGAGTGAGCAATAGTTTGTCTGGAGTGTAAGGAAGCCCTGAGCTGAAACAGAACAGAAAATTTGGGCCTACTCTTCTCCAGCCTGGGGGATGGGTGAGTGAAGAGGGGCAGGACAGCTTTCTAAGCCTGGAGGCCAACCCTAGGGCAGAGTCAACAGACTCGAGCCCTCGCTCACACTGTCCTCACAGGTTGTACCTATACCCAAAGAAAGGTGAACACTGTGAACATTCAGAACCCGGATGAGTGGGAGAGTTCCTGCCGCAGAGCAAAATTCACATTACCCCTTCTCAGGCTCACCTCGCCAACTGCTCTTGGTCTATCCCCAACCCAGTCTGGGCACCGCCCTTCCTGCAGGCTCAGCTCCCCTCCCTCCTCCAGATGTCCAGCAGCTTCTTCCCCTCCCCCAGCTCCCACTCTCCCCCCAGTCCTAGATGACTCACCATGGTGCAGGCCCAGATGCCTAAGCAGTGACTCCTTCACACCCACACTGCTGTCCTCCCCTAGGGATCGGGTTGTGGGAGGAAACCCCAACTCTGCCTTCAAGGAGAGTGCTGATACAGAGACTCTTTAGTGGCCCACCCCAGGGAACTCTGTGTTATGGCACATCTGACTAGGATCAGATGTGAAGCCAAACTAGTCTCTTCCTCACTTTAGGACTCGGGAACCACCTGAACACCATAGATGAAGTCAGGCCTTAGAGCCCCAATGTCCTCTTCTACACATTTGCACACCACCCAGTGTCCCCTCCTCCCTAAGACACTTGAATCTCCCATGCCCTTCCCCATCAAAACTTATTTCACATAGAGCTTGGAATAAAAATCCTTCACCCTGAGTATAAAGACCAATGGGGTGTTAGGAATGAGTAAAGAAAACAACATGGAGTCAATACAGCTAAACTGACTTAGAATGGATTCTCTATAGTCAAGCTGACAAAACTGGTTCAGACCAAATGGGCTGAAGCATGAGAAATAGATTTTATTTTACTTTAGCTAGCCTGAGGACTTAAACTTTTGAACTTTCCAGTTGTGCATCAATGCCTAGAATAAATTCCTACAGTTAGCCTTCTGAAGTACTTAAGGAAGAATGAAAAACTTAGGAAAAAATGTTCACATATCCAGACCACCTGACATCCATTATCCAGACCACTGAACATCTGGAAGCTTATTATCACAAACCAATCCAGAGGCTAAGAATGCAGGACTGATTGTTCTCAAGAATGTACTTTTTCCTATAAGAACTATCAGCTTTTCATTCTTCTCCAGAACACTCTTGTTATTGCCTAGTTGTGTTTTAGATTTGCAAACCCTAAGACCTTTGAATAAATCTTTGTCGTTTATTTCTAGCCCAAGCCTCCCAACTCTTCCGTGCTCATCAATAGATGCAATGCATTGCTTTTCTAAGTAGTTCTTCTGTTTTTGTGTGACAGAGTGTAAAGCCAGTAGCCGGGGTCAGGATCACAGCCGCCCGACCCGTGCAGGTTCGCATTGGATTCAGACAGATGGCAATGAAACACCGGAGCCAAAAACTGGTGAGCCATCAGCTTTAATTCTAGCTTGCACCCGGCGGGCAAGCAAAAACACACACTGGGCTCCAAAACCCACACATTCAGTGCTCACAAAGCTACTGACTTATCCGAGTTTCCTAGAATCAAAGGTTTCTAGCTCACCAGACTTATTCACCTCTGTTTCCCATCTCCTCCTGCACAAACTCTTAACAAACTGGCTTCTCCCTCAGCACTCTGCCATCTTGGCTGCTTCTCCTGGCCTCCATGTGGCCTTACTCTGCTCTCCTCTCTTCTAATACTAATCTCAGGAACCCAGGAACCGAGAGAGAGATCAAGCTACTGGTCCGTCCCACTTTATATTGTGAAAACCCAAACCCTTAATCCAATTTACAAACAAGGAAGTCTCTGATACAAAGTCACCCATCTGAGGCAAAATGGGATTCCTCAGGAGAGTGCACCACCCTACATCATCCAATCAGTCAAGGGTGTAGGGAAGAGCTTACTCTTAAACTAAGCCTTAGGCTATAATGACCCGGCCTGCCCACAGCCTGTTCCAGAACACACATTAATATCAACGAACTTCCATGTGGGCAGCGCCATCTTTAACAAAGTGAGCATAATATATTTTATCTGCCCAACACAGAGACAGAGAGGGACAGACAGACAGGAAGGGAGAGAGATGAGAAGCATCAATTCTTCATTGCGGCACCTCAATTGTTCATTGATTGCTTTCTCATATGTTCCTTCACCAGGGAGCTACAGCAGACTGAGAGACTGTAGGTCAAATAAATTTGCAAATATGACGTTTATGTTTGCTTGCTTATAGTTTGCACTGGGTGTGGGAGACAGGCTGTAAGCTGGCAAAGTCCTTATAGCCTAAGGTTTAGTTTTAAGACTGAGCCCTTCCCACTCTTTCAATACTAAGATCTTTTCGACATCCTTCTAATACTAATATCTTCTCAAAACTAAGCTTTTCCCCACACCCTTGACTGTTGCATGATGTGGGGTTGTGCACTCTTATGAGGAATCCCATTTATGCCTCAGATAAGGGGCTTTGTATCAGAGACTTCCTTATTTGTATATTGGCTTAAAGGCTTTAATGTCTACACTATAAAATAAGGCAGACCGGGGCTCGCTCTCTCTCTCTCTCTCTCTCTCTCTCTCTCTTTTGGTTCCTGCCATCAGCATTGCAGAGGCCTCCCTGATCCCTTGCCCTCTGTGGGACCTTGGCTTTTCTTGTGGCTTGCCTGTCTTGGTGAAACACCAATAAACAGAATGACCCACCATCCTCCGACTCCACCATTTCTTTACCATCTGCCTGAATTCAATGAGAACCTGCATGTGAATGGCCATGATAGCAGCCCCTGGCCATACAGCGACCCTTGGGCTCTGTATGCTCAAGCCAGCAACCTTGGGCTCAAGCTGGTAAGTTGTGCTCAGACCAGATGAGCCCACACTCAAGCCAGTGACCTCAGGGTTTCAAACCTGGGTACTCTGAATTTCAATCTGACACTCTATCCACTGTGCCACCACCTGGTCAGGCAGTAGTTCTTCCATTTTAACTGAGGATTTTAGCAGATGCCTCTCCTGCTCTGTAGAGGCCCAGAATAGAAATATAGAACAGAGACAGAGTTCAGAGCCCTGAGGCAAAAGCCACAATGGCTTTACTAACAAAAACACTGAATGCTGTACTGTGCTGAACACAGCACAATAGGGATAAAATTAGCAACTCTGATTAATCAATAGGTGGGAACATTTGAGCTACTTCCCTGCCCTTTAATCTGCCTAAAACAGTTATCCAAAAAACTCCCAACAAACAAAAGCTCTGGGCCTGATGACTTCACAGGGGAATTCTACCAAATATTCAAAGAACTAACTCCTATCCTTCTCAAGCTATTTCAAAAACTTCAAGAGGAAGGAAGACTTCCAAGCTCCTTTTATGAGGCAAGCATAATTCTGATTCCAAAATCAGGCAAAGACAATACAAAGAAAAAAAATTATAGGCCAATATCCCTGATGAACTTAGATGCTAAAATCCTCAACAAAATATTAGCAAACTGGATCCAGCAATACATAGAAAAAATTATACATTATAATCAAGTGGAATTCATTCTGGGGAGGCAAGGATGGTACAACATTTGTAAATCAATCAATGTCATTCATCACATAAACAAAAGGAAGGAGAAAACCCACATGATAATTTCAATAGATGCAGAAAAAGCATTTGATAAAATCCAGCACCCATTATGATCAAAACTCTCAGCAAAGTGGGAATACAGGGAACATACCTCAACATGACAAAGGCCATCTATGACAAACCCCATCCAACATCATACTCAATGGGTAAAAATTAAAAGCAATCCACTTAAGATCAGGAACAAGGCAGGGGTGACCCTTTTATCAGTCCTATTCAATATAGTACTGAAAGTCCTAGCTACAGCAATCAGACAAGAAGGAGAAATAAAAGGCATCCAAATTGGGAAAGAAAAAGTAAAACTATCATTATTTGCAGATGATATGATACTGTATATAGAAAACCCTAAAGTCTCAGTCAAAATAACTACTCGACCTGATAAATGAATTGAGCAAAGTGGCAGGGTATAAAATTAATACACAGAAATCAGAGGCATTTTTATACACCAACAATGAACTGTCAGAAAGAGAAATTAAGGAAACAATCCCCTTCACTATTACAACAACAACAAAAAAGTACCTAGGAGTAAATTTAACCAAGGAGGTTAAAGACTTGTACTCGGAATATTACAAAACATTGATAAAAGAAATCAAGGACGATACAAACAAGTGGAAGCATATACCGTGTTTCATGGTTAGGAAGAACAAACATCATTAAAATGTCTATATTACCCAAAGCAACTTATAAATTCAAAGCAATACCAATTAAAATACCAATGACATACTTCAAAGATATAGAACACATATTCCAAAAGTTTATAGGGAACCAAAAAAGAATACAAATAGCCTCAGCAATCTTGAAAAAGAAGAATAAAGCAGGAGGTATCACACTTCCTGATATCAAGTTATACTAAAGGCCATTGTACTCAAGACAGCCTGGTACTGGCATAAGAACAGGCACATAGATTAATGGAACAGAACAGAGAACCCAGAAATAAACCCCACACCTTTATGGACAATTGATATTTGGCAAAGGAGGTAAGAACATACTATAGAGTAAAGACAGTCTCTTTAACAAATGGTGTTGAGAAAATTGGACAGGTACTTGCAAAAAAATGAAACTAGACCACCAACTTACACCATTCACAAAAATAAACTCAAAATGGATAAAAGACTTAAATGTAAGTCGGGAAACCCTAAGCATCTTAGAAGAAAACATAGGCAATTAGCTCACCGACATCACTCGCAGCAATATATTTGCTGATTTATCTCCATGGGCAAGTGAAATAAAAGACAGGATAAACAAATGGGATTATATCAAACTAAAAAGCTTTTGTACAACTAAAGACAATATGAACAGAATAAAAAGACAAACCACACAATGGAAGAACATATTCAACAATACGTCTGATAAGGGGTTAATAACCAAAATTTATAAAGAACTTGTAAAACTCAACACCAGGAAGACAAACAATCCAATCAAAAAATGGGCAAAAGAAATGAATAGACACTTCTCCAAAGAAGACATACAGCTGGCCAATAGACAGATGAAAAAATGTTCAACATCACTAATTATTAGAGAAATGCAAATTAAAACCACAATGAGATACCACCTCACACCAGCCAGAATGGCGCTTATAAACAAAGCAACACATGATAGGTGCTGGCCAGGATGTGGAAAAAGGGGAACCCTCCTGCACTAGGAATGCAGACTGGTGCAACCATTGTGGAAAACAGTATGAAGATTCCTCAAAAAATTAAAAATGGAACTGCCTTTTGACCCAGCCATCCCACTTTTAGAAATATATCCCAAGAACACCATATCACCAACTGAAAAAAAGAAATGCACTCCCATGTTTATGGCAGCATTGTTCACAATAGTGAAAATCTGGAAACAGCCCAAGTGTCCTTCAGTGGACGAGTGAATTAAAAAGCTGTGGTACATGTATACAATGGAATACTATGGGGCCATGAAAAAGAAGGAAATATTACCGTTTGCAACATGGCTGGACCTGGAAACTATTATGTTAAGTGAAATAAGCATGGCAGAGAAAGAAAAATATTTTTTAATTTTTATTAATTTTAATGGGGTGACATTAATAAATCAGGGTACATATGTTCAAAGAAAACATCTCCAGGTTATCTTATCATTCAATTATGTTGAATACCCATCACCCAAAGTCAAATTGTCCTTTGTCACCTTCTATCTGGTTTTCTTTGTGTCCCTCACCTCCCCTTCTCCCTCCCACTCCTCCCTCCCCCCCACCCCGTAACCACCACACTCTTGTCCATGTCTCATAGTCTTGCTTTTATGTCCCACCTATGTATGAAATCATGCTGTTCTCAGTTTTTTTCTGTTTTACTTATTTCACTCCATATAATGTTATCAAGGTACATCCATTTTGTTGTAAATGATTCGATGTCATCATTTCTTATGGCTGAGTAGTATTCCATAGTATATATGTACCATAGCTTTTTAATCCACTCGTCTTCTGGCGGACACTTGGGCTGTTTCCAGATCTTCGCTATTGTGAACAATGCTGCCATGAACATGGGGGCGCATTTCTTCTTTTCGAACAATGCTATGGTGTTCTTAGGGTATATTCCTAAAAGTGGGATAGCTGGGTCAAAAGGCAGTTCGATTTTTAAATTTTTGAGGAATCTCCATACTGTTTTCCACAGTGGCTGCACCAGTCTACATTCCCACCAGCAGTGCAGAAGGGTTCCCTTTTCTCCACATCCTCACCAGCACTTATTCTGTGTTGTTTTGCTGATGAGTGCCATTCTGACTGGTGTGAGGTGATATCTCATTGTGGTTTTAATTTGCATTTCTCTAATGATTAGTGATGTTGAGCATTTTTTCATATGCCTATTGGCCATCTGTATGTCTTCTTTGGAGAAATTTCTATTCATTTCTTTTGCCCATTTTTTGATTGAGTTGTTTGTCTTCCTGGTGTTGAGTTTTATAAATTCTTTATAAATTTTGGTTTTTAACCCCTTTCAGATGTGTTGTCGAATATGTTCTCCCACTGTGTAGTTTGTCTTTTTAGAGAAATAAAAATATTATATGACCTCACTCATTTGAGGAATCCAAGGAACAATGAGAACTGAAGAATGGAATTGAGACAGAGGAAGGATCAAAGGGAACAGAGGAAAAGAGGACAGAGGGAAAGGGGATGATAGGATGGGATAAACCTGAAGGGAATGGGGGAGGGCGCTGGTGGGAGGGGGTCAAGGGAGATGTTGAAGGGAATAAGGGGGAGGGGTAATGCATTCAGGACAACGCTAGAATCTATGTAAACACAATTAATTAAATAAAAAAATAAAAACAAAAAAAAGTTCCCCTTCCTGACTTCCTTATTCTCTTCTCTGCTTCCTGGCTTCCTCATTCTTGTCCCTGCTTCTATTTGTGTGTATTAATAAATAGCCAGAAGGATTGGGGGTCAGGGCTGTCTGATGAAACCTGTATAGGGGATTGTGAGGTGGTCTCCCCCAGCTCCCTTAATGCATTCCATGTGGTCTCCAAGAATGGGAGCTAAATGACACTGCTCAGAAATTGCAGTGGTGTCTCCCTGGCTCTTCCACAAAGCCCAGCAGTGAGGTGTTCAGGCTCTGGTCCTCACCTGCTTTCCACCCTCCCCTGCATATACGCTAACAGCCTTGTTCATTGTGCCTAGAACTTACGGATACTGCACCTGGTGTGGCCAAGACCCTTTGCTTATGCTGATTCCCCAGTTCAGAATGTGCAGAGGGATGCTGTAGAAACCCCACCTATCCTTCAAATGCAACTTATATAGCTCCTACTTTGTGGAGCCTTCCTCAGACCCAGCCAGATTCCATCTGTCCCTGCTCTGTCTCTTACAAAGCACTCCTTTTGTCCTTGTGTTCTTAGAGCATTCTGCTTTAGATTGAATCGCTTGTATACATGTCTTCTCTTGCCTTCACCCCCACATAGTGGGGGTGGACTGGGTCTTATTCATTTCTGCATGAGCAAAGGGTCTCTTCCACACCAGGTGCTAACTAATGTTTATGATTACTGAATGGCAACGGTGGAGGGGGAGCACAAAGGGTAGTATTTAGGAGGCTGAAGGCCTCTCACCTTCTCAAGTTATTCTGCCAAGTCATAACTTCTCCTCTGGATCCCAGAAGGAGAACTGAGACACTGAGTTGGAAAACAAGCTCAGAGAGCTACAAATCCCTGCGGAGTGACTGCAGGAAACATCTCACTCCAGGGACCCAATGAGCAAATTCCCCATCAGGGAAGGATGAAGACAGGAAAGAGAAACACAGAGGCAGTCAGATAGAAACTGGGAGAAATATCAGAGAAAAATAGTCACAGAAACAAAGGAAAATGTGAGGAAGAAGCAAATAAGATGAGAGAGACAGAGGAGGAGAACCACTGATTACTAAGGTCCCCACCTAGACCTGTCCCTAACCTAGGCACTGAGGCCAGATGGTGCCCCTCACATGGTCATACGCCTGAGACTGGTGAAAATCTCATTAATTTGCCACTAACTTGCTGTGTTATCTTGAGCCACTCCCTGCCCCTCAGCAGAACAGGAGGGTTGTATAGAACCAACCCTAGAATCCAGTCTTCCTCTTGATTTTTCACTTCTTCATGAAGGTAGAGAAAACAGAACACAGACAGGCAGTGTGCACATTCCTGGCAGTGACTCTGCCCATGCCCTGACTAAGAAGCTGGGTCCTTAGGTACTGTCCAACAGAGAGAGACAGACAGACAGACACGGGGGGGGGGGGGGGGGGGCGGGTGTCCACCACCAGCAGCTGGGTTTTGCCCTCCTGGTTTGTGCCCCCTAATGGTTGACACATGTCATTACAGACTTGTCTCTCCCTGATCTCTCTTTCCCTTCCTCTTGTTCTGGTTGATCAGCCCTTGCCAGGCCCTGCTCCTGACTCATACAGGAGAGGCAGTGCTGATTCATCTACAAGGAGCCTTCCCACACCCACACGCCTCACATATGCCTCACATCTAAGGTGTTTCCTGGACAGTTCCTGCTGAGCAGCCCAGGTGGACTTCTGGAAGTAAGCCAAATGCCCGGAAGCTATTTTAAGAGCCTTTGGATATGGCAGAAACTTGGCTGCCTCCTAGCCTCCTGCTTCCCCCTCACTGCCCTCTACATATCCAGTCAGTCTATCTATTGTCTTGGCTTCTACATACCAGTCAGCATTGTCCACGATGCCTATGATTCTATAGTATCACCTTGTCCCTAGATACTGCAAGCATAGCCGGACTCTCCTCCTTACTCTAACTTTGCTCGCCACTCTGACCCCTTTTAAGCTCTGCCACCAGGGTGATCTTCTTAAAATTCAAACCTGAGCACATCATTCCCCTGGTGAAAACACTGAGTGAACCCCCATAAGTTTCAGGAAAATGCTACCGGGCATGGCACAAATTCTTAGGTATGAAACTTCACTGATGCATATGCCAGCTCATCTGTGCCTTCGAACCCTGCCTGTGCCATTCATTCTCTTGGAAAGCCCTTCCTCTGGTTGTAATCCCTATCAATTTCCTAACCACCTTTCAAACTCAACTCATATATCACCTCTGTACAGCCTCCCTGAATCTACTCCCCAGCCTTCCTCATACTAGAATGCAAGAGTGTGCATATCAGCATGCGGATACGCACACATACAGTTAGGGCTTTCTCTGATGTCCTTTTGCAGCCCCTTGCCCATCACTCTATAACAACACCTTTTAAATTTAATTATAGATTCACAGATACAGAGAGCAGACTGATGGTTGCCAGATTGGGGAGGGAGAACTGGGTGAACAGGGGAGATTGAGAGGTGCAAATTGGTAGTTGCAGGGTGATTGCAAGGATGTGGAATTCAGCGTTGGGAATGTATTCTATGGTATTGTAATAAACTGTGTGTGGTGGGATCTGGAGTTATGGGGGATCACTTCATGAGTTATATATATGTCTAGCCACTGTGCTGTACACCTGAAACTGATATAGAATAATGTTGAATGCCAACTGTAATTGAAACATTAAAAACCATTTTTAAGTTTAACTGTGACTATTTATGTGTCCCACACCACACGGGGCTGCTGGGAGACAGACATTAAGTATTGTTCATTCCCATCATCCCTGGTGCATGACACAGAGCAGGTGTTCAGCGAACGGCCAGAGGGGGGCACCAGTGCTATCCCGATTGCCACCACCCTTCTATACCACATTTCCAGACACGGCCCTGAATTCTCGATCCCCAACTCCAGACCTTCTAAAAGCTCACTTGCTGTATTCTATGGACCCAACTCTCTCCAGTAGCACCAGAATTATTCTTCTTGCCAATGGCCGGGTTTTGGGGAGGAGGCAATTTAACACCCCTCTCCTCAAAAGGGCTCTTTAGAGGGAGGAGCCAGTTCACTACTCTCTCCTTCTCTGAAGAAAGAGGGGCAGAGCACTGCCCTTTCTAGGCACCCTCTTTCTCAATCAGCCAGCCCCTACCCCTCCTTACTTCTCAGGTGACCCTACCACCTTGTGGAGCAGGGTGAAGTTAGGCAGCTGTATTCTGTGATGAGGTGGGGAAGGTCAGTTCAAGAAGCAGTAAGATTAGAATGTAAAGATCTTTTTGGCTTCAGATTCAGAATTACATTCTCTGGTCCACAGCTGAGATTTGGGGATTTTATCAGAACTCAAAAGGGAGAGGAGTGTGAACAATCAGCACCCTCAGAAACATCATTACTCAGGCCTCCTTTTTCTTGGCCCTTCTGTTGCCATTTACACCATTAACCAGGGTCATTCCTTAGAAAATCTGGTTAAGAACAAACCACTTCTTGTGCCTCCAACATCTGGTCACCCCCACCACCATTCGTGTCCTCATGAAAGCAGGCTCACAGAAGCACAGCCACTCTGGGCCATCCCCTGCACTGTTGGACCTCACATATGGGGACTTGCCTCTCTGACTCACAACTTCTTACAGAGACTCAATGTACAGAAGCCTGCGGTTCTTGAGGTCTGACAACTGACTCAGGAGCCCAGGACACTTCCACCCTAGCCTGCAGACTTCTCACAATCTCCCACAGCCTTGAGGCCAGCTGCTGTGACAGCAAACATTCAGGCCTGGGTGTCAGGCTGACTTGGGTCTGAAGCTTGGCACTCCCATTTGCTAGAATGGAGGAACAAGGATGGAAAATATTGCTTGGTAAAATCAGTGCTAATAGAAATCAACATAAAATGGAGTGATTGACCATCATCCCATAAACACTCAACTTGAGAGATATGTTCTGATGTGTCTTGATAATCTCAGGGAACTTTGAAAATCTCAGAAAGGCACTAAGGTCAGTTTTAGAAAAAGAAAGGTGACTCAGGAAAGTGAGCAGTCATTTTAAAAAGTATAGGGTATTACTCATGAGGAAGTGGTTTAAAGTCACATTTTAAGAGATCAATGTGCAGTTCTAGGAAATGGTTATTGCAGAGAAGTTAAGATGCTAGATTCTGAGTTTGACTCTTGACTCTCTCATGTTATAGTTTTATTTTATTTATTTATTTATTTATTATCATTATTATTATTATTTCAGGTGAAAGGAGGGGAGATAGTGAGGCAGACTTTTGCATGTGCCCCTACCGGGATCCACCCAGTAACCCCATTTGAGGCCAGTGCTCTAGTACAGAGCTATTGTTATCATCTGAGGCTGACATGCCCAAGACCACACTTGAACCAATTGAACCACTAGCTTCATGAGGGGAGGAGGGAGAGAAAGGGAGAGGCGGGAAAGGAGATGGTCGCTTCTCCTGTGTGCCCTCACTGGGAATTGAACCTGGGACATCCATAAGCCAGGCCAATGCTCTACCCACTGAGAAACCAGCCAGGGCCTTCTAGTTTTATTAATCAAGATCTCTCAGATATAAGAAACAGAATAATTTCAACAAAAAGCCCACTGAAGCCAAAAAAAGAAAAAGGGATGTGTTGTGTTACACAATTGGTAAGGTCACTTTGATCATTCCCCGGATCAATGAGCCATAGCCCTGGGGTCTAGTACAGACAACTCAACACCATCCATCCTTCCATCTGTCCATCCATCTATCCATCCTTCTCTCATCACCATTTGTCTCTCTTTGCATGTTTGGCTTTACTCTTACTGTAGCCGACCCTCTCTCTAATGAGAAACATGGTCATAGACTGTTTCAGCTTTATATACCCACTGCTCATATATCCTGGGAAACACCTTGATTGGTCTAGTCATGAAGCAATCTGTTTTCAGGAAGTCAGGATGTTATGATTGACCAGTGTGGGTCATATACTCAGCCTATGGTTAAGGGTCTCTTACCAAGAGAAGAAAGCAAGTTACTGCAGTCACTATACTAGCCAAATGACCTTACAAATGTTACTTAACCTCCCTCTAAGCACCAGTTTGCTCTTTTATAACATGAGGATACTATCACTCACCTTACAGATCAAATGAGATAAGACATGCAAAGTACATAGTGAGCACTTAACGTATGTTATTAGATACAGCAGTAGAAGAAACAATGACACACAGTGAGATCTAACATCTTTGCTGAGATGAGGCTGTCTGACATGCCAGCATATTTAAGACATGATCAAACCCCACACATCCACTAAAACACAAGGACAATATTCTACTCAATATTTATTTGTCCTTTGAGCTTCATGTTGTCATCTGCTAACATCACGTGTTGACATTTTAGGAAAAAAATTATTTTAAAAACTTCCCAATTGAGAAAAGTCTGTTCATTTGCTTTATTCTTTCTCCTAGCTTGGAAATAATCATATCTTTCCCATTATAGTAATTGGTAACACACATAGGTCCAGCTTAAATGGTGGAGTTTGGTAATGACCCAGCCTGATCTAGCTCAATTCCTCTCCATATTCCATTTCACAGATGAGGACATCGATTCCTCACATGGCGCAGGTACACACGTGATCACCCCAGCTTATTCGTGCAGCCCTTTCAGATCCTTCACTTCTAGTCAGCCCAGCTCTCTATTTATTAATCTGCCTCTGCTTTGCATTTAGATTGTCGAAGGGACTTTCCTTCTGGCAAGAAATTAAGCTAATTTCTGGAATATTTGGGTTTACCATGCAGTCAATAAGAACCAGTCTCAGAACAAGATCATCCTTAAGTGCAGTGGTAAAAAATGACTTTCTGAATCTGCCCAGCTTTTGGCCAGATAAACATCTTCCAAGAATGGAAGAGGACACCAGGCAAGTAAGAGAGAAAACACTAAAATTTAGTGAGTGTTTACTCTGGGCAGACATTATTCTAAGTACTCTATATATATTACCTAATTTAATCTGCCCAACCACCTTTTAATGTGAGCAATGTCTATAATTCATAGATCAGGAAACAGAAGCTCAGGGAATTAAGTATAGGGCCAGGATTTGAACTCAGTTATCCTGGCTACAGAGCACCACTCCTCAATCACCTTGACAGCTACTTTTTCACCCTAAATTTCTTCTCTGGCCACTTCCTTGGTGCCTTCTCCTCTCCCCACTCCTGCTGGTGTGTCTGTCTCCTATCCTTTTCTCTCTTGATTGCTTCCCTCTGAATCCTTTCCCTCTCTTCCTATCTCAGAGCACTACCATCCCCTCAATTTACAGAGCTCCTAACATCAAAGGGTTTGAATTTGCAATCAGCCAGCTCCAGCCTCACACTATCACTGCTCTGCCAATCACCATTAGTTCAGGCCCCAATCCACATCATCTCAGCCTTGCTCTGTAGAACCCCAGACCTGGCCAAGCAGCCTTGCGAGCCACAAGTGCTCACCAAGTGCTGCTGAGTTTTTCTCGTGGCCGCCCCTAGACAAACAGACCCTTCCTCTCAGTGCCTGTTCTTACAGCCTCATCCCAGCTGTTCTGGGATAGGAACCTCCTGACCAGTCTCCTGCTGGACTCCAGTCTCTCCTTTCCTCATTTATTATCACAGCTGTCCATTTTGGCAGCCACTTGCTCAAAAACCTTCTGGATCTCTCTACTGACAGTCTCATCTATTAAACTCTTCATTCTCAAGGACAGAACTCTCCAATTCATTCTTCATTCATATACTCAACAAATGATTATTAGCATTAACAAGGCATTGGGCCCTGGGATTACATTGGTGAATAAAACAGACATATTTTCTGCCCTGATAGAGCATGTAATCAGTAGGTAAAACAGGAAATAGATGTATAATTACAGGTTGTAGTAAGTGCTATGAATAAAAACATATGGACACAATGACTGAGAATCACCTCCTGGGTAGGGTGCTCAGAAAAGGGCCTGGTAAGGAAGAGACCTTTCATCTGAGACCTTGAAGGTTGAGGAATTACCTACCTTTCATCTGAGACCTGAAGGATGAGGAAATGCTCACAGGAAATGGAGAGTGAGCATTTCAGCAGCAGCCCAAAGATGGGGAGGAGTTTGAGGTGTGAAAGAAGAACCATGTGGGTGAGGCAGAAATGGTGAGGAAAAAAATGGCATATGGTGCAGTTGGAGAGGTCAGGAGGGGTCAAATCATGCAGAGCCTTATAGCCCAGGGTAAGGTGTCTGGGTTTTATTCTAAGTACAACAGGAAATCATTGGAGGATTTTAAGTAATGGAATAACGTAATCTAATTTAGTTATTAAAAATGACTCTGGGAAACTCTCAATGAAAGATGGCAGAACCTTACCAGGCAATGGCGCAGTGGATAGAGCATTGGACTGGAATACAGAGAACCCAGGTATGAAACCCCAAGGTCATTGACTTGAGCAAGGGATCACTTGGTCTGCTGTAGCTCACCCCTATCAAGGCACATTTGAGAAAGCAATCAATGAACAACTAAGGTGCTGCAACAAAGAATTGATGCTTCTCATCTCTCTCCCTTTCTGTCTGTCCCTATCTGTTCCTCTCTGTCTCTGTCACAAACACACACACACACACACAAAAGATAGCAGATTACAGGTATTTTTTGTTTCTCCACTCTAAAACCTCACTAAGAAGAATCAAACAGAACAAAATGTAGAGAGGCAAAATGACAATGTGTAATGAAACTGGTATAACTCCAAGCCACAAATTATAAAGGACACCTGTCAAAATAGTTTCATGTGAATCTGATCAAGGGTATTACATGACAGGAGAGGCATGATGCTCAAACCCTTGGGCAGAACATCCAAGAGGGGTATTGTATGGCCAGGGGCTGCCATCGTGGCCATTCACATGCAGGTTCTCATTGAATTCAGGAAGACCGTAAAGAAATCGCGAAGTTGGAGGATGGTGGGCCATTCTGTTTATTGGTATCGCCCCAAGACAGGCAAGCCACAAGAAAAGCCAAGGGAAAAGCAGAAAATATGCTTTTCCCATAGAGGGCCAGGGATCAGGGTGGCCTCTGCAATGCTGATAGCAGAAACTGAGAGAGAGCGTGTTGGGCAGATAAAATATATTATGCTCACTTTGTTAAAGATGGCACTGCCCACGTGCAAGTTTTAAGAGTAAGCTTTTCCCCATACCCTTGACTGATTGGATGATGTGGGGTGGTGCACTCTCATGAAGAATCCTCCCATTATGACTCAGATAAGTGACTTTGTATCAGAGACTTCCTTGTTTGTAGATTGGATTAAAGGTTTTGATTCTACACTATAAAGTGGGGCAGACCGGGAGCTTGCTCTCTCTCGGTTCCTGGGATTAGCAGTAGAGAGGAGAGCGGAGAAAGGCCATGTGAAGGAGGCCAGGAGAAGCAGCTAAGATGGTGGAGTGCTGAGGAAGAAGCCAGTTAGTGCAGAGTTTGTGCAGAGAGAAGGAGATGGGGAACAGAGGTGAATAAGTCTGGTGAGCTAGAAACCTTTGATTCTAGGAAACTCGGATAAGTCAGTAGCTTTGTGAAAACTGAATGAGTGGGTTTTGGAGCCCGGTGTGTGTTTTTGCTTGCCCGCTGGGTGCAAGCTAGGATTAAAGATAATACCCACCAGTTTTTGGCTCCGTTGTTTCATTACCGACTGTCCAAATCTAATGCAAACCTGCACTGGCTAGGTGGCTGTGATGGTGGCCTTGACCACTGGCTTTACAGAGCGAGAGCCCTGGTCTGCCTCATTTTATAGTGTAGAAAATTAAAACCTGTTGTAGTAATATAGTGTTATAATTATTAAATACATAGAAACATAAAAAACAAAAATATGTGTAAAGCCAGTAGCCAAGGCCACTGTCACAGCAGCCTGGCTCATGCAGGTTCACATTAGATTCGGACAATCGGTAATGAAACAATGGAGCCAAGAACTGGTGAACCATCAGCTTTAATTCTAGCTTGCACCCGGCGGGCAAGTAAAAACACACACTGGGCTCCAAAACCCATTCATTCAGTGCTTACAAAGCTACTGACTTATCCGAGTTTCCTAAAATCAAAAGCTTTCTAGCTCACCAGACTTATTCACCTCTGTTTCTCATCTCTTTCTCTCTACACAAACTGCACAAACTGGCTTCTCCCTCAGCATTCTGCCATCTTGGCTGCCTTCCTCTCCTCCACATGGCCTTAATCTGCTCTCCTCTCTACTGCTAATCCCAGGAACCGAGAGAGAGCAAGCTCCCGGCCTGCCCCACTTTATAGTGTAGAATCAAAACCTTTAATCCAATCTACAAACAAGGAAGTCTCTGATACAAAGTCACTTATCTGAGGCATAATAGGAGTATTCCTCATGAGAGTGCACCACCCCACATCATCCAATCAGTCAAGGGTATGGGGAAAAGCTTACTCTTAAAACTTGCACATGGGCAGCGCCATTTAACAAAGTGAGCATAATATATTTCATCTGCCCAACAATATGGAAGATATATAAAAGTATTTAAAATATAATATTAAAAATAATTAAGGAAATTAAATAAAATTATGCCATCTGGATAGGAATTAATATAGTGGGTGCAGATGTGATAAACAGACTCTGACTTTCAAGCAGGGCCCAATTAATACGTGTGTGAAGTTATACATAGATAAGAAGTGGCTTGATGTCATAACTCTGTAATGTGATAAACAGAGTCTGACTTTTGAGCAGGGCCCAGTTAGTGTGTGTGTGAAATTATACATAGATAAGGAATTATACATAGATGGTTTGGTGTCATAACTTTGTATGTTAATGTAAATAAAAACATCTTAAAAAGTGGTTTGATGTAACATTTCAGTAGATTAACATAAAAGGGGTTCCCTGCGAGGAATTCCCAAAAAGGTGGTTTGAGGTGATAATCCTGTAGTTTAACACCTGTTAGAAGGCTTTGGCCAAAAAAGGTACTAAAGCTGAGGGGCCCCCCTGCTACGGTAGTTGCCCAAACTCCAACATGAACGTGAACTGTCTCCACACCGCTCTGAACAAAGATAGATGAGAGGAGCACACCAAAGGGGCCCCCTTAAGCTGTACCCAGGCACGCCAAAAGGATTTGTGAGTAATAAATTGCCTGTGTGATTATTGCAATTAACTCTGTGTGTCGGTCATGTCTTTCCTCTGGTGGCAGTTAGTGTTAGCACTGATTAGTAGCATCCTCATAGCCTCCTCAAGAGTAGACTCGAAGAGGCTGCCAGCCTGCTGATAAGCAGGCATGTCCCACTGCACGGGGAAGTTAAATCAGGGACATCTGATAGATGTAGAGCTTGGGCTCTACTGGGAAAAAGCCTTTAAGCCAATATACAAATAAGGAAGTCTCTGATACAAAGCCTCTTATCTGAGGCATAAATGGGATTCCTCATAAGAGTGCATAACCCCCTATCATGCAACAGTCAAGGGTGTGGGGAAAAGCTTAGTTTTGAGAACACCTTAGTATTAGAATGGAGGGAAAAGCTTAGACTTAAAACTAAGTGTAAAGCCAGTAGTCAGGGTCACTATCACAGCCACCTGGCCCACGCAGGTTCACACTGGATTCGGACAGTCGGCAATGAAACAATGAAGCCAAGAACTGGTGAGCCATCAGCTTTAATCCTAGCTTGCACCCGACAGGCAAGCAAAAACACACACTGGGCTCCAAAACCCACTCACTCAGTGCTCACAAAGCTACTGACTTATCCGAGTTTCCTAGAATCAAAGGTTTCTAGCTCACCAGACTTATTCATCTCTGTTCCCCATCTCCTTCTACAGCACAAACTCTGCACAAACTGGCTTCTCCCTCAGCACTATGCCATCTTGGCTGCTTCTCCTGGCCTCCACGTGGCTTTAATCTGCTCTCCTTTCTAATACTTCAGGAACCAAGAGCGGGCAAGCTCCTGGCCTACCCCACTTTATAGTGTAGAATCAAAACATTTAATCCAATTATACAAACAAGGAAGTCTCTGATACAAAGTCACCCATCTGAGGCATAATGGGATTCCTCAGGAGTGCACCACCCTACATCATCCAGTCAAGGGTGTGGGGAAAAGCTTACTCTTAAAACTAAGCCTTAGGCTATAATGACCTGGCCTGCCCACAGCCTGTTCCCCATTACACATCAACGAACTTCCATGTGGGCAGCGCCATCTTTAACAAAGTGAGTATAATATATTTTATCTGCCCAACACTAAGCCTTAGGTATAATGACTTTGCCAGCTTACAGCCTGTCTCCCACACCCAAAGCGGGCAAACATATATGTAAAGCCAGTAGTCACGGCCACTATCACAGCCGCCTGACCCGTGCAGGTTCACATTAGATTCGAACGGTCAGTAAAGAAACAATGGAGCCAAGAACTGGTGAGCCATCAGCTTTAATTCTAGCTTGCACCCGGCAGGCAAGCAAAAACACACACTGGGCTCCAAAACCCACTCATTCAGTGCTCACAAAGCCACTGACTTATCTGAGTTTCCTAGAATCAAAGGTTTTAGCTCACCAGTCTTATTCACCTCTGTTCCCCATCTCCTCCTGCACAAACTCTGTTCAAACTGGCTTCTCCCTCAGCACTCTGCCATCTTGGCTGCTTCTCCTGGCCTCCATGTGGCCTTAATCTGCTCTCCTCTCTGATACTTCAGGAACCAAGAGAGCAAGCTACTGGCCTGCCCCACTTTATAATGTAGAAATCCAAACCCTTAATCCAATCTACACAAACAAGGAAGTGTCCAATACAAAGCCACCCATCCAAGGCACAATGGGATTCCTCAGGAGAGCGCACCACCCCACATCATCCAATCAGTCAAGGGCGTGAGGAAAAGCTTACTCTTAAAACAAAGCCTTAAGCTATAACGACCCAGCCTGCTTACATTACAGTTTTTCCCCCACAGCCATCCCAAGCATAAGGGCAAATAGTATCACCTGGGTGACGGGCTTCCATGTGGGCAGCGCCATCTTTAACAAAGTGAGCATATTATATTTTATCTGCCCAACAATATACATCATATTTACAAACTTATTTGACCAACAGGTATCCAATGTGCTTTTAATTTAGAGACAGACAGAGACAGAGAAAAAGAGAGAGAGATGAGAGCATCAACTTGTAGTTACTGCACTTTAGTTGTTCATTGACTGCTGCTCGTACTTGCCTTGACTGGGGGACTTCAACCAAGCCAGTGACTCCTTGCTCAAGTCAATGACCTTGGGCTCAAGCCAGCAGCCAAGGGGTCATGTCTACAATTCCAAGATCAAGCCAGCAACCCCACACTCAAGCCAGTGAGCCTGTGCTCAAGCCAAATGAACCTGCGCTCAAGCCTGCAACCTCAGGGTTTTGATCCTGGGTTCTCAGTGCTAGATAAAATTGCTATTCAGCCACCATCTTTCTTAAGAACAATGCAGACCTGAAGGAGGAAGAAGGACTTGCCTACTCAGTAATCTGGTCTAGACCTCCTTTGCAGCTGGATGCTGATAAGGGATGATTGGATTAGGGTGCAAACAATTTTTAGGAACTGTGGTGCCCCTCCCAATCGCAAACAGAAGAAGCAATCTTGCAGCTGCCTTTGCCCAAGGTCCTTTAACAAATTCATATAACCTCTGCACCATTCCTCCCTCGGGACTGACACCCTTTGTTGGTCTCAGCTCGCCTGCACCCAGGTGTTTTTATTTTATTTTATTTTATTTTTACAATGACGGAGAGAGTCAGAGAGAGGGATAGATAGGGACAGACAGACAGGACTGGAGAGAGATGAGAAGCATCAGTCATCAGTTTTTCATTGCAACACCTTAGTTGTTCATTGATTGCTTTCTGAAATGTGCCTTGACCGTGGACCTTCAGCAGACCGAGCAACCCCTTGCTCAAGCCAGCGACCTTGGGTCCAAGCTGGCGAGCTTTTGCTCAAGCCAGATGGGCCTGCGCTCAAACTGGCGACCTTGAGATCTTGAACCTGGGTCCTCCGCATCCCAGTCTGATGCTCTATCCACTGCGCCACCACCTGGTCAGTTTGCACCCAGGCGTTTTGTAAATAAAATTTTCTTTTGGAACACACTAGCCTTGTGTTTTTGGTTCGGCCCATGGTTTCTGCCTTTCATTTAGCATCCCAGGTTGATGTTCTATCCACTATACCCCTACCAAACTACGGCCTGCGGGTTGCATGCGGCCCCCTGAGGCCATTTATCCGGCCCCCGCCACACTTCCGGAAGGGGCACCTCTTTCATTGGTGGTCAGTGAGAGGAGCACAGGATGCATCCGCACCCATAGTTCTCATTGAAATACTGGTCAGTTTGTTGATTTAAACTTACTTGTTCTTTATTTTAAATATTGTATTTGTTCCCATTTCGTTTTTTTTTACTTCAAAATAAGATATGTGCAGTATGCATAGGGATTTGTTCATAGTTTTTTTTATACTCCGGCCCTCCAACGGTCTGAGGGACAGTGAACTGGCCCCCTGCGTAAAAAGTTTAGGGACCTTTGCCCTACCTGGTCAGGCATATGTGCTTTTAATTTAAAGCATTAATATTTGAGGCTGAGGAGAGACCTCCTTATAGAGACTTAGTTTGACACCTAAGGACAGGCAGGGAAGGAGTATCAAGAAGAAACTATGCTGGCATGACATTCCCATTGTCTTGTGACATGGCCTTGTGGATGAAAAAGGGGCAACATGCTGAACCTGACAAGCTCAGGCAAGGCTTGCATGGTGGCTCTGCTAACTCAGAGACTTAATGTAACCACACGGGATGGTCTGAAATGAAAACTCTAACTAAAAGCAGTTAATGGTGGGTAATCATGTCCTAAGTGTTGTAAAGTACCGTACCTCACTTCCACAGTGTAAAGCCAATAGCCACGGCCACCATCACAGCTGCCTGGCCCATGCAGGTTCTCATTAGATTAGGACAGTCGGTAATGAAACAACGAAGCCAAGAACTGGTGGGCCATCATCTTTAATCCTAGCTTGCACCCAGCGGGCAAGTAAAAACACACACTGGGCTCCAAAACCCACTCATTCAGTGCTCACAAAGCTACTGACTTATCCGAGTTTCCTAGAATCAAAGGTTTCTAGCTCACCAGACTTATTCATCTCTGTTCCCCATCTCCTCCTGCACAAACTCTGCTCAAACTGGCTTCTCCCTCAGCACTCCACCATCTTGGCCTCTTCTCCTAGCCTCCTCCACGTGGCCTTTCTCTGCTCTCCTCTTTACTGCTAATTTCAGAAACCAAGAGAGAGCAAGCTCCTGGTCTGCCCCACTTTATAGCGTAGATTCAAAACCTTTAATCCAATCAACAAACAAGAAAGTCTGATACAAAGTCACTTATCTGAGGCATAATGGGAGGATCCCTCATGAGAGTGCACCACCCCACATCATTCAATCAGTCAAGGGTGTGGGGAAAAGCTTACTCTTAAAACTAAGCCTTAGGCTATTGTAAAGCCAGTAGTCGCGGCCACCATCACAGCCGCCTGACCAGTGCAGGTTCTTATTGGATTCGAACAGTCGGTAATGAAACACAGGAGCCAAAAACTGGTGAACCATCAGCTTTAATTCTAGCTTGCACCCGGCGGGCAAGCAAAAACACACACTGGGCTCCAAAACCCACACATTCAGTGCTCACAAAGCTACTGACTTATCCGAGTTTCCTAGCATCAAAGCTTTCCAGCTCACCAGACTTATTCACCTCTGTTTCCCATCTCCTTCTCTCTACACAAACTCTACACAAACTGGCTTCTTCCTCAGCACTCTGCCATCTCGGCTGCTTCTCCTGGCCTTCACGTGGCCTTACTCTGCTCTCCTCTCTAATACTAACCTCAGGAACTCAGGAACCAAGAGAGAGAGATCAAGCTACTGTTCTCTCCCACTTTATAGCAGACTCAAAACCTTTAATCCAATTATACAAACAAGGAAGTCTCTGATACAAAGTCACCCATCTGAGGCATAATGGGATTCCTCCCTACATCACCACCCTACATCATCCAATCAGTCAAGGGTGTGGAGAAGAGCTTACTCTTAAAACTAAGCCTTAGGCTACAACAACCTGGCCTGCCCACCACAGCCTGTTCCAGAACACACATTAATATCAACGAACTTCCATGTGGGCAGCGCCATCTTCAACAAAGTGAGCATAATATATTTCATCTGCCCAACAGTCAGGGTTAGGAAATACTCATGTTAGAGATGAAATTAAGCAAAACTCGTGGAGATAAAATACCTCTGCAAGGCAACTTTAATAACTTCTGCAGAAGGGTGCGTTGCCGCTATTGAAAGCCAGCCAGCAAGCCCACGTGCAGAGGGCAAATTCTGTTTCTATTCCTAATGCAGGCCCAAGGATGCTGGGTCTTGCTCCATTGGCTGGAGTGTTGACCATACAATCTTATTTTTTCCCGATTGGCTAGTTTAAATGGCTACACCAAGGTAGAAGGGTGCTGGACAGATAAAATATATTATGCTCACTTTGTTAAAGATGGCGCCGCCCACGTGGAAACCCGACACCCAGGTGATAATATTAGTTGCCCTTCTTGCTTGAGGCGGGCATGATTATGTTAATATGTGCTGGGGGAGGGCTTTTGCACCAAAAGGTTTCCTTTTTTTTTTTTTTTTACAGGGACAGAGAGAGAGTCAGAGAGAGGGATAGATAGGGACAGACAGACAGGAATGGAGAGAGCTGAGAAGCATCAATCATTAGTTTTTCATTACCGTTACGACACCTTAGTTGTTCACTGATTGCTTTCTCATATGTGCCTTGACCGCGGGCCTTCAGCAGACCGAGCAACCCCTTGCTGGAGCCAGCAGCCTTGGGTCTAAGCTGGCGAGCTTTTTGCTCAAGCCAGATGGGCCCGCGCTCAAGCTGGCGACCTCGGGGCCTCGAACCTGGGTCTTCCGCATCCCTGTCCGACACTCTATCCACTGCGCCACCACCTGGTCAGGCCCAAAAGGTTTTCAAAGGAAGAGAAATCACGTTGTTCCGGGGAAAGGGTGATTACATTCTAGGAGGATCCCATGCTGTATGTATGAGAGCAGAGAAAGGCCATGTGGAGGAGAGGAGAAGCAGCCAAGATGGCGGAGTGCTAAAGGAAAAGTCAGTTTATGCAGAGAGGATATGGGGAACAGAGGTGAATAGGGCTGGTGAGGTTAGAAACCTTTGATTCTAGGAAACTCGGATAAGTCAGTGGCTTTGGGAGCCCTGAATGGAAAGGGAAGTGTTTTCCCGTTATGTATATTTCTGTCTGCTGGGTGCCAGCTAGGATTAAAGCTAATGGCCCCCCAGTTCTTGGTTCTGTTGTTTCATTACCATCAGTCCAAATCAAATGCGAACCAGCCTGGACCAGGCATCTGTGATGGTGGCTGTGGCTACTGGCCATACAAAGGGAGAGATGGGGATATCATTAACTAGGTAAGGGGGGTTGAGCCTCTCGGCGAGCAAGAACCCAAGAAACCTCCAGTAAGGGGAAGTTGAGCCTCCCTCTGGGGCCACACTACAATTAGGATAGGAAATCCCACCTCTAAGATAACAACTAGAGACAAAGATGGTACCAAACAAAAAAAACGGAAAGAAACCTCCCAATGTTTCACCAGGCCAAATGCTCACTTACTGGGATGATAATCCTTGAACAACTAGGAAAAAAGCAATGGATGAAATCAACCTAGGAAAGCCAAGATGTAGCTCTTTTGAGAACTAAATTAAGTTCTTGCATGCAAAATTGGAAATGCTGGCTCTAATATTGAACTAAATAAGATAGTTTTATTCCTGTATTCAAATATTCTGGACATTGTTGCTTTAAAATGAGAATATGTAAGAAACGCTCTTTTAAACTTAAATAAAATGGAATTTTGGATCCTAAACTTGTTTCTTGGTCTGGACTCTGTAAGATCTTGCTGCAACTAATTACTGTGCTCTGTGTTCTTTGTCTTCAGAGTTAAAGGCCAAGTAGCAACTCTAATAGGATTAATCAGATGTTATTTATGTGTCATGCTCATGTCTCTGTACTGTAATTGTCTTGTTTGTATGTAAAACTGTACTCAGGTCTGTGAAACAGGAAAAATCAATCTCAGTTTGAGGGCCTTAGTCTGTCTCATCTGTCTGTCTGTCTGAAATTTTTATTATTCTATGTAGAAAATAAGTAAATTAATAATTCAAAGTGGGAGAGAAATCACACCCCCCTTTCCAGACAGTAAAACTCAGAAAGAAAAAAGAACAGGCTATTTAAATATCTTAATGTCTCTTCCAGGAGGTCTAAAAACTGTTGTATTTCTGAGAACAAAAGGGAAATTAGGCCCTGGTCGGTTGGCTCAGTGGTAGAGTGTCAGCCCGGTGTGTGGAAGTCCTGGGTTCAATTCCTGGTCAGGGAACACAAGAGAAGCACCCATCTGCTTCTCCACCCTTCCCCCTCTTTTTCCTCTCTGTCTCTCTCTTCTCCTCCCGCAGCCAGGGCTCCTTTGGAGCAAAGTTGGCCCGGGTGCTGAGGGCAGCTCCATGGCCTCCACCTCAGGTGCTAGAATGGCTCCAGTGGCAATGGAGCAACGCTCCAGAGAGACCGAGCATTGCCCTTGGTGGGCATGCCAGGTGGATCCTGATCGGGTGCATGTGGGAGTCTGTCTGACTGCCTCCCCGCTTCTAACGTGAGAGGGAGGGGGGGAATTAACATCTTTGGACTTGGTGCTGGACAGTGAAAATGAGAGGGGTCATGCCAGAATTTCAGTGTAAAGGAAAAGAAGGGCACTTTTAAAATTCAAGCTGAGGCTCAGGAGGCCACCAGGAACAAATAAGAAGTTTTGCCTTCTCTGCAACTATTAATAATACAATAAAATATGTTATTCCAAATGTGTTTTTTTTTAACCAGGTGGTCTAGAAAAGTATTTAATACTACTACTAGTTTAATTTAATTAATGCCTTTTAAAGTTTTTAACAGAAAATATGTTTGTTTTGCCTGGTTTTAAGAAAGGTTCCTGTAATCCAATATTTTTCAATGATAATAAAGTCATGTAATACTTGTTTAAGAATGTCCGAAAAATTTGCTTTTACCTGGGAAGGTTTTAAGTTTAGTTAGACAGTAATAATGCTCCAGAGCAGTTGTTCTTAACCTGGGTTTTATCGAACCCTAGGGGTTCGATGAGTCCGTCTCAGGGGTTTGGAGAAGCCTCTGCCACGGAGGCCAGAATAAAGTAATACCGTAATTTGTTGTGAGTTTATGCACTTTGTTGGTTTTGTTCTTTGAGCAAGGTGATGTTCATGCACGGCTCATTTTGTGCACCAGTAAAAAAACATATACGTATTTCTTGAATTTGGAAAAAAAAATCATATTTTATTTATCATTAAAGAAGGGTTCAGTGAATGCACATATGAAACTGGTGGGTTTGGTACCTCAAAAAAGGTTAAGAACCACTGTTCCAGAGGTATACAAAAGAGTCCCACCTATTAAGACTTAAATAGTGCTGAATTTTCCAGAGATTTCACTCCAATTCAATATGTATAGATAATATACTTTATGCTCTGGGACAAATTTTTAATCTCTTTACCTACAATGAAATACTTGGATTATCTCACATTTAAAAATAAGATTAGGTTAAAAGTAAAGTATATATGCTGAAATTTCTTTTACATTGGGGAGGAACAAGGCAGTTAACAATTAATAGTTCACAGAACAATAACAATGGGGTTCTCTTGGCTCCTGCTCCGGTGGCATGTATGGCCTAATGAGGAAAAAAATAATTGACCCTCACATTTCAAGGTTATGTTATCAGGTATATTATATTTGATACAGAGGACAACAAACAGGCTTGAGTCAAGGTAAGCATTGACCTTTGTTGAGAGCGAACACCTCCTTAGAAAATGACTGCCTTCCATAAATAAACTGCTTTTGGCTAGAAGGGTTTGATTTAGATAAGGTGACCAACTTTTTACAATAAAATGGAGGACAAAAATAAATTGACACAATATCATAAATAAAAGAAACATTTTATTCATTGCAATAATAATACACTATAATATGATAAATGCATGAAAACATTTGTAATATTTTATATTGTAATTACGCTTACATGCCTATTAATTTTTAATAATAATTGTAAGAAAAAGTACTCATTTAGTTAAACTAAATATCTAACAAAACCACTAATTTGGACTAATATTTGGGTGTATTTATCATTTTCTAACTAAAACCATCTGTTTTATGCAACTATTTAAAATCCATTATTAATAGATACGGTTTGAGGTTAGATTCCCACTTTAAAACTCGAATTTTGAGAAAATACTTGTAAATTAAATTATACATATTTGGAAATTATTAAATAGATAATGAATTAATAAAACGTGAATTGTGATCACCTGTCTATGATTTAATATTCACTGAGAAAGAAATAATTGTGAATCTACAATCTCATATGTGCCATGTCCTGTTTCAATAAGAAGTACACAAAGCCATTTGTGCACTCAGTATATTGTGCGTTTTCTCAAGGTCTCCTGTGCAGAGCGCATGTGTCTCATAATCGCATATCGCCGCACTGTACTGATCCTTGATGAATCGTCATGTCAAATACAAATACGTCACATCACACGCAATGGATCAACTCCGCATTGATCAAATACGGACATTTACAGATTAGTCTTCTAATATCAAAAAGGAGAACATGTAGGAGGACACTTTTCGAGGGAGGACGGAACTTTCAAAAAAGACTGTCTTCCCTAAAGAAGGATGATTGTTCACCTTAATTTAGGCCATCCTGAGTGCTTACTTTGGCTCTCTGAGTTTGCAGGGTCATTATGCAGGGCTCATCTGAGCTTATCAATTTTAGTTTATGGTCCTGTCTTTTATTTTTTCCACAGATCATAAAAATATCTGTCTAAAATTGCTAATTACTAACAGTCCTCACTGAAAATTAAGGATTTTAAAAAAGAGAATTCTAATTAATTGGAAATTATATAGTTTTAATAATAGAAAGTATAAAATATGGAAGTACTTTAATAAAAAAAGCAAGTCGACAAGGACAAAGAAGAAGAAAGGAAGAGAACAAATGCTTTAAATGTAGAAAGTCGGGTCATTTTAAAAAAGAGTCCCAGAATGAGATAAAGAGAAAAATCTGTTTTCCCTCCTGATATTCAATGAAGAATAGGGGTGTCTGGGGTTCTTCTACTCCCATGGGTCCCACCAACAGCTCCTTGTGAACTTAGAGGTAGGAGCAGTTTATTAGGAAGAAATTTAGTGGTAAAATTAGGACTAGGACTCCAAATTGAAAAGAGGGGAGGGGCCTCCAGACCTCCCTCTATATCAGGGGTCGGGAACCTTTTTGGCTGAGAGAACCATGAATGCCACATATTTAAAAGTGTAATTCCATGAGAGCCATACAATGACCCATGTATGTTACGCATTATCCAATAAAAATTTGATGTTGTCCTGGAGGACAGCTGTGATTGGCTCCAGCCACCCGCAACCATGAACATGAGCGATAGGAAGTGAATGGATTGTAATACATGAGAATGTTTTATATTTTTAATGTTATTATTTTTTTTATTAAAGATTTGTCTGCGAGCCAGATGCAGCCATCAAAAGAGCCACATCTGGCTCGCAAGCCATAGGTTCCCGACCCATACTCTATATAATAACCATAGTAGAGGTGAAGAATTTAAAACAAACCCTAGCAGCCTGACCAGGCGGTGGCGCAGTGGATAGAACATCAAACTGGGATGCGGAAGACCCAGGTTTGAGACCCAGAGGTCGCCAGCTTGAGCGCGGGCCCATCTGGCTTGAGCAAAAGCTCACCAGCTTGTACCCAAGGTCGCTGGCTCCAGCAAGGGGTGGCTCAGTCTGCTTAAGGCCCGCGGTCAAGGCACATGTGAGAAAGCAATCAATGAACAACTATGGTGTCACAACGGCAAAGAAAAACTAATGATTGATGCTTCTCACCTCTCTCCATTCCTGTCTGTCTGTCCCTATCTATCCCTCTCTCTGATTCTCTCTGTCCCTGGAAAAAAACAAAAAACAAAACAGTTATTCTCTTCCAATGAGGCTTGTGGAGAAATGTATCTAAATGCAAAAAAATAAAATTCAATTAAAAAATAAAACAAACCCTAGTAATAAACAGGATACCAAGATATAAATGCCTGAGTAGAATGGGTCAAATATTCTGTCAACACTCTAACCAAAAGCAACTGTTACACTTGTGCTATAGGAAGACTGGAAGCTCTAATAGTCCCGTTTCCACTCGGGTGGTCCTTGGACCCTGATGGAATGAACTTCATGGTAGCCCTGTTCCAACATGCCACTGCCTGGCAAAACAAGTCATGTTAGTCGTTATCACTGCTATTTTCCAAGGGTCAGCCCCCGAGAGCTATCAGAATGCCTATTCCTATGGTCAATTTCTATTTATGCCTCTCAAGGTGGGGGGACTATTTGACCTTTGTAGGCAACCTAACTCGGTACAGTAAAAGATGACCCGTTCACAGGGTTGACAAACCAATTTGCCTTATCATCCCCAGAGCTGATGTCTGATAATATTGCGAGACAAAAATCTATGAGACTCTACTAGTCAACTAGGGTGGCATTTGCTCCCTAATACAATTGGCCATCCTTTTTACCCTGGCATTTGTTTCCCTTAACCCCCAGTCAAGCCCAGCACAAAGTAAGCAAAACAAAAGAAGTGTCATGAGTCCAAGCGTAGTTCAATCAGGCTATGTATATAGATGCTATTGGAGTTCCGCAGGGTGTTTGTTCCAAATGAGTTCAAAGCTCATAATCAAATAGCTGCTGGATTTAAATCAGCCTTATTCTGGTGGGTAACTATAAACAAGAACATAAATTGAATAAACTATATATAATCAACAAAGATTTGTCAACTACATTAGAAATGAAATTAAGGGAATAGCACAACAACTTGGCCCTACCAGTTGTATGGCCTGGGAAAATAAAATAACTTTAAATATGATACTAGCAGAGAAGGGCAGGGTATGTTATAATTGGAACCCAATGTTGCACCTACCTCCTCAATAACACAGCCCCAGGTAGCCAAAGCCTTACATGGGCTGATCATCCTAGCAGATGAGTTAACCAAAAACTCAGGTATAAATAACCCGTTCACTGATTTAATGGTACATGGTTTGGAAAATGAAAAGGATTAATGACCTCTGTATTTACCTCCCTGATAATTGTTATTGGGGTTTTAATTCTTATAGGATGTTGCACTGTCCCATGTGTTCAAGGCCTAATTCAGAGACTGACTGAAACGGCCATAACCAAGCTGAGCTCTCCCAATTACACTAACCAAATGCTAGTAATGAATACCGATAATCAGAGCCAACGTCTGCTCACCAAATTTGAAGAAAAGAATGAAGACATATAAATAGGGGGAATTGAAGAAAATGTTTAACTCAGGTTCTTTTCTTCAACTAATTTCTCAATCCCCTTCATTTGAATTCCTCTTGCTGGGGAATAGAATGAGAAATAGCTAACTGGTTTACCAATCCCCAGCCCCCTTTGTCCACTCATTCAATCATTCCTCAACCCCCTTACCTAGTTAATGATATCCCCATCTCTCCCTTCCATCTTGGCACGGCCATTTAAACTAGGCAATCTGGAAAAAATAAGATTGTACAGTCAACACTACAGCCAGTGGAGCAAGACCCAGCATCTTAGGGCCTACATTAGGAATAAAAACAGAATTTGCCTTCTGCCCATACGCTTGCTACGCTTGCTGACTGGCTTCCAGTAGTGACAACATGCCCTTCTGCAGAAGTTATTAAAGTTTCCTTGCTGAGGTATTTTATCTCCACGAGTCTTGCTTAATTTCATTTCTAACAGTTCATCAGCTTGCTCTTTTATCTTAATGGCTCCATGGTCTTTCCTTTGAAATGTAGTGCCTGACCAGGCAGTGGCACAGTGGATAGAGCTTCAGCCTGGGAGACAGAGGATCCAGGTTTGAAACCCCAAGGTTGCCTGCTTGAGTGCGGGCTCACCAGCTTGAGCACAGGGTTGCTGGCTTGAGTGTGGGATCATAGACATGAACCCCTGGTCACTGGCTTAAGCTCAAGGTCGCTGGCTTGAGCAAGGGTTCACTCACTCTGCTGGAGCATCCCCCTCCCATCAACGCACATAGGAGAAAGCAATCAGTGAACAACTAAGGTGCCGCAACAAAGAATTGATGCTTCTCATCTCTCTCCCTTCCTGTCTGTTTGCCCCTGCCTGTTCCTCTCTCTCTCTCTCTCTCACTCTCTTTCTAAAAGAACTTTTTAAAAATGTAGCAAAATGTTTACCTTTGCAGGAATGTCAGGGAAAGCTTACATAGTGTTGGGACCTGACAATTAGGGAGTTTAAATCACAACAGTTGTTTGTAAAAGCCTAGCCACAGGAAGTACTGTAAAGAGTTAGGGCGTATATGTTAATTAGAAGCTCAATTCACCAACATAAATCTTTACTTTGTATTCTAAGAAAACAGGGAGTCTTTTCACAGATAATTCCCAGAGGAAGATGTTCCCAAAAGCTCCAAGTCCAAACTATTCTGAAGAGACACCTGACCTCAGCTGTCTTAAAGATTTACCAAGGACAGCAGATAGGACCATGCTGATTGGGCCTGTGCTATACCTCAGAAGAACTTGCAGAGGAGACTTTTCTGCAGCTGAACCCCCACCTCCTGCACATTGTTACATAACTAACTGCACAGACTTTTACTTTTTTTTCCCCCAAAACCCTATAAATATCAGCAGCACCAGAAGAGTATTAAGGCAGCTTTGTGGACAGGAATCCCCTGTCTTCTCGGGTTACCAGTATTTCTGAATTAAAGACACTCTTATACACTCAGTCCAGTTCATCTCTTCGATTACAACAAGCTGACCTGAACCCAGCTCATTCCAGTAACAATAGCTTGCTTCATTCAAAGTAAATAATAATCAGAAAAAAAATCTAAAAAAACAAACAGAATTTATTAACATGATCTGCTTTTTAAAATACAGTTTTTAAAAAGAGAAACAGAGGTTCAAAGAAAAGATTATATAGCAAAATAAGATGAAGAGTGTAGACAAAATAGGGGCCACACGCTGAACCTGAGGAGCTCAGGAGAGGCCTGCATGGTGACCTTGCAAACTCAGAAACCGAAAATAACCACACAAGATGGTCTGAAATTAAAACTTTCTAACTAAAAGCAGGTGGCTAGTCATGTCCTAAGGAGGTATTTTTCTCTAACAAAGTTTCACCACTTATCTTATACATCAGAATCACAGGGATTCTGATGTAAACCTTTATATATATATATACCTTATACCATGCTTACCCTTATTGTGCTTGTCTGTTGTCTTTTTACAATAACGTACTTGATAACATGCCTTTTTTTTTTTTTTTGCAAGAGAGAGAAACAGAGAGACAAAGACAGGAAGGGAGAGAGATGAGAAGCATCAACTTATAGTTGCATCACTTTAGTTGTTCATTGATTGCTTCTCATACGTGCTTTGACCCTGGGAGCTCAATCTGAGCCAGTGACCCCTAGCTCAAGCCAGTGACCTTGAGCTTCAAACCAGTGACCATGGGATTACATCGATGATCCCATGCTCAAGCCAGCAACCCTACACTCAAGCTGGTGACCCATGCTTAAGCCGGCAAACTTGGGGTTTCAAACCTGGGACCTCAACATCCCAGGTTGATGCTCTCTATCCACTGTACCACCACTACTCAGGCAACATACCTTTGAAATGTAAGAGTAATCTTCTTTTCCAGCCCTCTCAGGATACAACCACCCCACCAGAGCAGAAATCACAAAAATCCTCATTGTTATTACTATAATATTAATTGTTAACTGGCAACTATCCTATGTCTGCCTATGTAAGTATATATCTATTCTTTTTACTTTTTATCCAATCCTAAAGATTCCCCTCTTTGCTTTCTCCTGCTTCCTTAATCTATCACCAGTGAATTTCATGTAACCTCCTTACGTCTTTCCCTGTGATTCTGATGTATAAGGTAAGTGGTGAAACTGCCATTTTCCAAAGCATTTTCTCAATCTTGAAAAAATTGTTTCTTGACAATTGTCGACAGTTCGGCTCAAATAAACTCATAAAAATTATTACAGGTTTGAATGTTTCTTACATTGACAAGAAAGAATCAGAAGACATTAGAAATTTTAAAATATTAAAACATTACATTGATAAAGGCCATATTTTAAATAGAATAAACACAATGGGAAACGAAATCAGGAAAATAATGAATAGGATTAAGAAAGTGATAAAAATGAAACAGAAAAACACAAAAATGAAAACATCATTATGAAAATAAGAAAAAAAATGTGAAAAACAGAAAAATCCAATTTTTATATCCCTTATATCAAAATAATTTTTGATAATTTATTCCTTCAATAAAGGAATTTGGAAAGGAAACTTTACCCAAATTTGTTTTTGAAACCAGTATAAAGTGGGCCACCTTACTCCACTTAGTCCTCCTTAGAGCAAGGTGCACCCTTTACAGGGAAGGATTCACTCCTTTTGAAATAATGTTTGGTAGACCCCCTCCCTTACTACCAAAACTCAGATAAGAAATAAAAGCGGAGTTAAGTAACCACTCCTTCCTTAAGTACTTAAACGGTCTGCAGATTACTCAGCAGGCTGTCCAAAATACTGCTTAAGAGGTGCTTCCAGCACTGCCAAGAGATCCAGTACATCCCTCCCAGCCTGGGGACTCAGTCTGGGTAAATAAGTACACCACCCAAGGACTGACTCCCACGTGGACGGGTTCACACACCGTGATGCTGACCACTCCCACTGTTGCCAAGGTAGAAGGCTTACCTGTCTGGATTCACCACAGCCGGTTGAAGCCTGCAACCCAACCCCAGCGGTGATGCCCTCATGGACAGTGAATACTGACCCCCACCTACCCTTGTAAGTTGACCCTGAGAAGGACAACATACCTTGCTCCAGACACAAACCAGGAGCTGGCTGGCCCATGTACAGCTAAAGCCTGAGGAACTTCACCATGGGGCTCCTTATAATTAGACTCTGGGAATGGAGGGAAGCTGGGGAAAAGGACTGTGAACTGTGTATTCATAGCACCGAGGAAGTCCAAAAGGTCTCCACCACCTTGCTTTTCATAGCTTCTATGAACTCCAGGGAACTCAGAAAGGGACCTGTACCTATAATCAGACTCAATATTCAATATGTGACCCAGGGAATGACCAACCTTATATCTGTTATAACCCCACAGACCCTCCTACTGAAGTAGTGTTTGAGATAAAAATAGAAAAGTGAGGAGGAGTTTGGGGATGGAAGGATGGACCAACATGGCTCAAACCAGAGTCAAAGGAAAGCCAGAACAAGTCACCTTAAGTTTTGATGCATGTGTTGCTATAAGTCATACAGAAAGGGGGTGTGGGTCTCTCAGCTGGGAGAGAAGCTATAGTGTACAAGTATATATGTGCTCATAGCTACTCCTGTGGAATAAGCTGTCACTATTGGGGTACTTGGGAAAAGGGCACCTCTAAAAGGAAAAAATTATATTTTAAGAGGGGGGTAGCTCTGTCAAACTGCACCACCCAGGGGTATAACCCCTTAGAGCTGATCATAACCAATCCCCTAAACCCCCATTGGAAGGCTGGAGAAGTGCTAACACTTGGCATTGATGAGACAGGGCTAGATTGTTCAAATTGTTATTAGAGGACAGCTACTGGACCACCCCACTCAAGTATATAAGTCCTTTTATAAGGAAGCAACTGAACCCCCACCTCCACCACCACAGTCAACTAAGAACTTATTCCTCAGGATGGCTGAGGGAATAGCCCATTCCCTAAATGTAACCTCTTCCTATGTATGTGGGGGGACTCTAATGGGGGAAAATGGCCGTGGGAAGCCAAGGAACTAGTTCCCACTAGGGTTAAGCCAAATGTAACAAACCCCTGCTTCTCTGACGACAGCCAATGCATTTTAAAACATGCTGTTATAGGACAATTTTGCTTAGCCAGAGAAGGAGATCTGACTGAATCAGTTGGGGAACGGACTTGCCTTGGACAGCAGTATTACAATGCCGCCTCCAAGCAAAGTGTGTGGTGGGGAAACCAAATGGAGAGAAATCCTTTGGCCAGATTCCCTGAGCTAACTGGAGCCTGGAAGGACCCTGGCAGGGCCAGAGACTGGATAGCACCTTGTGGACTTTACTGGATCTGTGGGAACAGGGCTTCTACCCATTTCCCCAAGAATTGGGAAGGAAGCTGTATAAGAGGTATGATAAAGCCCTCTTTTTTCCTCTTGCCTCTGAAAATGAGAAAATTGCTTGGCTATCCAGCTCCACAACCCTTACAATGGGTAAAAAGAAAACTCCAGGTAGAAGACTGGAAAGACCAGAGCAGATAATCCAATACTATGGGCCTGCCATCTGGGCAGAGGATGGATCCTGGGGATACCGCACCCCCGTTTACATGTTAAAATGGATTATCCAATTGCAGGCAGTACTGGAAATCATTACCTATGAGACTGGGAGAGCCTTAACCCTTCTTGCACATCAGCAAACTCAGATGAGAAATGCCATCTACCAAAACAGGTTGGCACAAGACTATTTGTTAGCAGCAGAGGGAGGGGTGTGTGGGAAATTTAGTCTTACTAATTGTTGCCTGCAAATAGATGATCAGGGCCAGGCAGTAGAGGACCTTGACAAGAAAATGACAAAATTGGCACATGTGCCTGTGCAAGTCTGGTACAGATAGAACCCCAATAGCCTTTTGGGGGGATGAATCTTAGCCTTTGGTGAGTTCAAAACCCTAATAGGGGCAGTCTTACTGCTCCTAGGAACTCGCCTGATAGGTCCATGTCTGCTGCCACTGCTAATGAACAGCATAAAAAGCATGATAGAGATCACTGTGCAGTGACGAACTACAGATTAATGATCCTCCAAGGTACTTATGTCTCCCCCCCACACCCGGAGAAGAGAATGAGTCAAGGATTTGACACATGATATAAAAACAGTGGGGAATGTGATAAGGTGCCAAAGAACTGTAAAACTTAGCATTAGCGACGCCATTTTAAAGAGGAAAAGTCAGGCCTCTTACCCCCTCCTTTCTGTGGAGAGAGAATGCAGGAGCTTCCTGGACAACTGTTTCGTCTAGTCATAGTTTAGCTAATTCCTGGAATTCTCTGAAAGGGTGCCTGGGGCACTTGCCACACAGAGCAAAGAAGATAGAACTTATCTGAAAACCTTAGAAAACAATGTTTATGTACCTTAATCAAGAATTTCTATACTCAGACTCACCCTAAAGTCATGAGAGTGACATATACCTCTGGACAAAGGGATCACAAGCCTCTCCTTACCCATCCCAACCAGTACTTAATTTTGTATAAAAGCAGGCTCAGAACTGTATGAGGGCTTACGTGACTTGGGATTGTGCCCTGTGTAGTTAGCCAGTTAATTAATAAGCTCCTCAAAAATTTATCTGGACATGGTGTCTTTGTGGAACTTGCTGGTTACATTACAACATCATCATGATTCGTCAAGAATCAGTACAGTGCGGCCAGATGCGATTATGAGATGCATGCACTCCGCACGGGAGACCTTGAGAGAGCACATGATATACCAAGTGTGCAAATGGCTTTGTGTACTTCTTACTGAAACACAATATGGCACATAAGACATTGTAGACTCGCAATTATTTTTTTCTCAGTAAATATTCAATCATAGGTAAGCACAATTCACGTTTTATTAATTCATTATCTATTTAATAATTTCCAAATATGTATAATTTTTTTACAAGTATTTTTCCAAAATTTGAGTTTTAAAGTGGAAATCTAACCTCAAATCATATCTATTAATAATGCATTTTGATTAAATAGTTGCACAAAACAGAAGTTTTTCAATTAGATAATAATAAATACACCTAAATATCACTCCAAATTAGTAGTTTTGTTTGATATTTGTTTTTGTTAATGTAGCTTCCAGAAAATTCGCCTACCATGATGTAACATTTTCAGTTTCTAATGTGCTTGCATCGTTTGTGTAGCTCTATATTTTATTTTTAATTTTAAATTTTATTTAAGGGATGGAAAAATAATTTAAAAAAAGAAAATGCCATTTTAACGATAAATTGAAAAAGGAATTTCCTTTCCTCATATCAAAGAAAGATACCATTGTCTTCTGCAATATTTTCAGCGAAGAATTTTGTATTGCAGTTGGGGGCAGAGCAGCGATAACAAAACACTTGACCACAAACAAACATATGCAATCATTAGATGCATCAGCTTCCAGTTGTAAAGTAACAAGTTTTTTAAAACTTCAAATTATTCTGAAGATGAAAAACAGTTGGCTGCAATGGAGGGGACATTTGCATTTCATACCATAATTCACAATCAAAGTTTTTGTAACATGGATTGTACAACTAAATTATTGAAAAAGTTTCGCAATGCAAAATTTTCATGTGCCAGGACAAAATGCGAGGCTCTTTTGAAATCAGTATTTAAAAATTACTGTGACAAAATACTTACACGGGACTTGGAAACTGTAGCATTTGTAACAATTTTATCTGATGCATCAAATCATAATGAAATTAAATTGTATCCAATACAGTGAGATATTTTAATGTTACCAAGGGCATTCAAGTAAAAATTTTAAATTTAGAATCCATTGAAGGCGAAACTTCTGAAATTTTGTCAAACCATCTATGCAGAGTAATAAATGAAACAATTTGAAATCCAAAGTTGTTGAACTAACAGCTGATAATATAAATACAAGTTTTGGTGGGCAAAGATGCAAAGGGGTGAAAAATGTGTATGTAAAATTACAAGAGTTACTCCAAAAATAAATACTAGGAATAGGTTGTAATGTATATATTTTGTCAAATGCAATCAACAGTGCCATGTGCCATGCCAATTGATGTAGAAATAATAATAACTACACTTTATTTGCATTTTAGTTGTTTTACCATTCATGTTGCTACCTTAAAACAATTTTGCGGGAAGCAAATGTTGAACACAAAAAACTTTTAGGATATTCAAAAGTTAGATAGCTTGCTCTAACACCTGCTATAGACCATGTTCTACAATTATTTGAGCCTCTTCGTTCATATTTTTTAAGTTTAGACAAATGTCCTAAAATTCTGTAATCATTTTTTAATAATAAAATATCTGAGATATTAATGTATTTTGTACATAATGAAGCATCTATTTTTCACAAAACGATTCAAAAGATTGAAGGTGAACACATTTCAGCTATGGAAGTTAGTCTTATTTTGAATGACTTTATCCTTCAATATAATTCTTGTTTTAAAGAAAAGTTTCTTCCTTTTTTATTGATTTTAATTTGTTTTGTTTACATAGTTACAAGTGTACCCTCAAATATATTTCCCTCCCTCCCTCCTTTGCTCTCCTTGATATGCCCTTTGCCCCCTTCCCGGACCGCCTTCTCCCCTTTCCTTCATGGTTTACTATCCTGCCCTCTATCTCCCTGTGTTATGTTTATATACTTTCACTTATGTCTTTCCTTTCATTGATCCCCTCCTCTAACCCCTTTTCCTCTGCCTGCATTCCCTCTGGACTCTTTGACCTCTTCTCTGCATCCCTTCAGTTCCTCAGTTCACATTGTTCATTGGATTCCTCATATGAGTGAAATCATAAGATATTTTTCTTTCTCTGCCTGGCTTATTTTGCTTATCATAATAGACTCCAGGTCTATCCATGTTGTTGCAAAAAATAAGATTTCTTTTCTTTTTCATGGCCACATAGTATTCCACTGTGTATATGTACCACTGCTTTTTAATCCACTCGTCCACTGACGGACGCTTGGGCTGTTTTCAGATCTTGGCTATGTAAACAATGCTGCAATAAACATGGGGGTGCATTTCTTTTTTTGAATCAGTGATTTGGTATTCTTAGGATATATTCCTTAAAGTGGGATAGCTGAGTCAGAAGGCAGTTTGATTTTTAATTTTTTCAGGAATCTCCATATTGTTTTCCACAGTGGCTGAACCTATCTGCATTCCCACCAGCAATGCAGGAGGGTTCCTTTTTCTCCACACCAATGATATCAATTGACCAACACTTGGTATGTGTTCTTTCGTTAATGAGCGCCATTCTGATGGGTGGAAGGTGGTTTCTCATGGTGGTTTTAATTTGCATTTTTCTAATAATTAGTGATGTTTAACATTTTTTCATATGCCCATTGGCCATCTGTATGTCCTCTTTGGAGAAGTGTCTATTCAGTTCTTTTGTCCAATTTTTTATTGGATTATTTACTTTGCTGGTGTTGAGTTTTACAAGTTCTTTGTAGATTTTGGTTATTAATTCCTCATCGGACGTGTTGGCAAATATGTTCTCCATTTTGTGGGTTGTCCTTTTATTTTGTTCATGTTGTCTTTTGCTGTGCAAAACCTTTCTCGTTTAATATAGTCCCATTTGTTCATCCTGTCCTTTATTTCACTTGCCCATGGAGTTAAATCAGCAACTATATTGCTGTGAGAGATGTTGGAGAGCTTACAGCCTGTGTTTTCTTCCAAGATGATCATGGTTTCATGACTTACATTCCAGTCTTTTATTTATTTTGAGTTTATTTTTGTGAATGGTGTAAGTTGGTGGTCTAGTGTCATTATTTTGCAGGTAGCTGTCCAATTTTCCCAACACCATTTGTTAAAGAGAATGTCTTTACTCCATTGTATGCTCTTACTTCCTTTGTCAAATATCAATTGACCATAAAGGTGTAAATTCATTTCTGGATTCTCTGTTTTGTTCTATTGATCTGTATGCCTGTCCTTATGCCAGTATCAAGCTGTTTTGAGTACAATGGTCTTGCAGTGTAACTTGATATCAGGAATTGTGATACCCCACCGCCTTATTTTTCTTTTTCAAGATTGTTGAGGTTATTTGTTTTCTTTTTTGGTTCCATATAAATTTTTGGAACATGTGTTCTATATCTTTAAAGTATGACATTAGTAATTTAATAAGAATTGCATTGAATTTATAGATTGCTTTGGGCAGTATAGACATTTTAATGATATTTATTCTTCCTATCCATGAACATGATGTGTGCTTCCACTTGTTTGTATCTTCCTTGATTTCTTTTATCAATGTTTTATAGTTTTCTGAGAAAAGATCTTTAATCTCCTTAGTTAAATTTACTCCTAGATACTTTATTTTTGGGGTTGTAATAGTAAAGGGGATTGTTTCCTTAATTTCTCTATCTGACAGCTCATTGTTGGTGTATAAAAATGCCTCTGATTTCTGAATATTGATTTTATATCCTGCCACCTTGCTGAATTTATTTATCAGTTTCAGTAGTTTTTTTACTGAGACTTTAGGGTTTTCTATGTACAGTATCAAGTCATCAGCAAATGATGAAAGTTTTACTTCTTTTTTTTTCCAATTTGGATGCCTTTTATTTCTTCTTCTTGTCTGATTGCTGTAGCTAGGACTTTCTGGAACTATGTTGAATAACAGTGGTGAAAGGGGGCACCCCTGCCTTGTTTCTGTTCTGAAGAAGATTGCTTTTAATTTTTGCCCATTGAATATGATGTTGGCTGTGGGTTTGTCATAGATGGCTTTTATTGTATTGAGGTATGTTCCCTGTATTCCCACTTTGCTGAGAGTTTTAATCATAAGTGGGTGCTGGATTTTATCAAATGCTTTTTCTGCATCTATTGATATTATCATGTGGTTTTTATTTTTCCTTCTGTTTATGTGATAAATCATGTTGATTGATTTGCAAATATTGTACCAGCCTTGCCTCCCCAGAATAAATCCCACTTGATCATGATGTATGATTTTTTCATGTATTGATGGAATTCGGTTTGCTAATATTTTGTTGAGAATTTTAGCATCTAAGTTCATTAGGGATATTGGTATATAGTTTTCTTTCTTTGTAGTGTCTTTACCTGGTTTTGGAATGAAGATTATGTTCGCTTCATAAAAGGAGTTTGGAAGTTTTTTCTCCTCTTGTATTTTTTGAAATAGCTTGAGAAGGATAGGAGTTAGTTCTTCTTTGAATATTTGGTAAAATTCATCTGTGAAGACATCAGGCCCAGGACTTTTGTTTTTTAGGAGTTTTTCAATAACTGTTTCAATCTCTTTTGATGTAATTGGTCCCTTTAGATTTTCTGATTCTTCCATATTGATTTTTTAATAATTATTTTTTTCAAGGAACTTATCTTTTTCATCAAGGTTGTTCCATTTTTTGGCATACATTTCTTCATAGTATTTTCTTACAATCCTTTGAATTTCCGCTGTGTCAGTTGTTACTTCCCCTCTCTCATTTCTAATTTTATTTATTTAATCCCTCTCTCTTTTTTTTTTTTTTTTTTTTTTTTGGTGAGTCTGGTTAAAGGTTCATCAATTTTGTTTACCTTTTCAAAGAAATAGCTCTTGGTTTCATTGATTTGTATTGTTTTTTTTAGCCTCTATGTCAATTTTTCCACTCTGATCTTTATTATTTCCTTCCTTCTACTTTCTCTGGGCTTTACTTGCTGTTCTCTTTGTAGTTCTTTTAGTTGCAGGATTAAGTTGTTTATTTGAGCTTTTTCTTGCTTCTTAAGGTATGCCTGTAATGCTATAAACTTCCCTGCCAGGACTGCTTTTGCTGTGTCCCATAAATTTTGACTTGTTGTATGTTCATTCTCATTTGTTTCAAGAAAGTCTTTATTTCTTTCTTGACCTCATTGTTAACCCATTTCTTATTTAATAGCTTGCTATTTAGTATCCAAGTGTTTGAATGCTTTTCAGTTTTTCTATTGTAGTTGATTTCTAGTTTTATGCTGTTGTGGTCAGAAAAGATGCTTGACATAATTTCAATCTTCTTAAATTTACTGAGACTCATTTTGTGTCCTAACATGTGGTCTATACTAGAGAATGTACTGTGAGTACTTAAAAAGAATGTACATCTGCTGTTTTGGGGTGAAAAATATCTAAAGATACCTATTAAATCCAGCTGATCTAGTGTGTCATTTAATGTCGCTGTTTCTTTGTTAATTTTCTGTCTGGAGGTTCTATCCATTGATGTTAGTGGGGTATTAAAATCCCCTAATGTCATAGTATTGCTGTTGATCTTGCTCTTTTCGTCCATGAAAATCTGTTTTATCTATTTAGGTGCTCCTATATTAGGCACATATATATTTATAATAATTTATCTTTCTGTTGTAATGCTCCTTTTCTCATTATGTAGTTGACCTTCTTTATCTCTTACTATTGCCTTTGTTTTAAAGTTCTATTTTGTCAGATAATATTATTACTATCCCAGCTTTTTTTTCCTTTCTGTTTACATGCGATATTTTTTTCCATCTCTTTACTCTCAGTATATGCATATCTTTTGTTCTGAGGTGGGTCTCTTTTAGACAGCATATGTACGAACCCTGTTTTCTCATACATGCAGCTACCCTATATCTTTTGATTGGAGCATTTAATCCATTTACACTTAAGGTTATTATTGATATGTAGTTGTTTATTGCCATTTTTTATTCTTTAGATCTATAATCCTCTTTTTCTCAATTTCTGTTTTCCTTTGCTCTTTTTACAGGAAGCTTCTTAACATTTCCTGCAATACTGGTTTGGTTGTAATGAATTCCTTAAGTTTTGTTTTGTTTTGTTTTGTTTTGTTTTTAGTCTGGGGAGCTTTTTATTTCTCCTTCAATTTTAAATGATAATCTTTCTGGATAAAGAAGTCTTGGTTGTAGGCTCTTGTTTTGCATTACTTTGAATATTTCTTGCCATTCCCTTCTGCCCTCAAGTGTTTCTGTTGAAAAGTCAGATGTCATCTTTATGAGGGCTCCTCTATAGGTAGTTGACTTCTTTTCTCTTGCTGCTTTTACTATTTTTTCTTTCTTTTTTTCTTTTCTTACAGGAACAGAGAGTCAGAGAGAGGGATAGATAGGAACAGACAGACAGAAATGGAGAGAAATGAGAAGCATCAATCATCAGTTTTCGTTGCCATTGCGACACCATAGTTGTTCATTGATTGCTTTCTCATATGTGCCTTCACCGTGGGCCTTCAGCAGACCAAGCAACCCCTTGCTGGAGCCAGCGACCTTGGGTCCAAGCTGGCGAGCTTTTTGCTCAAGCCAGATGGGCCCACACTCAAGCTGGTGACCTCGGGGTCTCAAACGTGGGTCTTCAGCATCCCAGTCTGATGCTCTATCCACTGCGCCACCACCTGGTGAGGCACTATTTTTTCTTTGTCTTTCAACTTTGGTATTTTAATTATGATGTGTCTTGATGTAGGTCTCACTGGGTTTCTCTTTATCGGGAGTCTCTGTGCTTCTTGAACTTGTGTGACTTTTTCCTTCATCAATTTAAGAAAGTTTTCAGCTATGACTTCTTCAAATAGGTTCTCTATTACTTGTTCTTTCTCTTCTTCTTCAGGAACTCCTATGATGCGGATATTATTTTTCTTCATATTGTCACAGAGTTCTCTTATAACTTCCTCAGACTTTTTGAGCATCTTTTCTTTTTGCTGCTCTGTTTATGTGTGTTTATTTATCTTGTTCTCTAATTCACTGATTCAGTCCTCTGCTTCATCCAACATGCTGTTGATTCCTTCTAGTGTATTCTTCATTTCTGATATTGTAATTGCCATTTCTAATTAATTATTTTTTATTATTTTGGTGTCCTTTTTGATGCTTGTAATTTTTTTATCTAAGTCCTCATTAAGTCCATCCACTGTAGTTCTGAGATCCTTAAGCATCCTAACAATCATTATTTTAAACTCTGCATCCAGTAATTTGGTTACTTTCATCTCATTCAGTTCTTTCTCTGGAGATTTTTCTTGTTGATTCATATGGTTTACATTTCTCTGTCTTCTCATTCTTTCTGTGTGTGGTTTGCAAGCTTGTTAGAGTTGTGGGTCTGAGGTTGGTTTATTGAATGCGGCTTGTCCTCCAGGACTTTATTCCTCAGCCTCGGCTGGTTGCTCATATTTTAATTCTCCTTAACTAGTAGAGCCACTTAAAAGTCTTAATTTCCCTGCTGTTTCTTTGCTGAGTCCAGCAGGAAGCTTTTGTGTTTGCTAATCCCAGCAGAAAGCTTCTGTGTTTAGGAGGGGGAAGTGGGAGTATCTTGTTTTCTTGGCCCCAGTTAAAACTCTATCCAGGAATGTGGTGGGTGTGACCTCTGAGAACCTTAATGTGTGGTGTGCCCAGTACCTCTCCAGAGGAAGAAGTGTTCTCCATATAAAGGGGGAGGTGTAACTCAGATGTCCCAGAAACCTGAGTCACTGCCCCTCTCCTTTATTTCCTCCTTTTCAAACAACCTTTTGCACTGATTGGAGCTGGAGAGATTTTTGGAGGTGGGTCAACTGGTTCCATGCTAGGCTTGTACAGGATGGAGGGAGTGACCCCTCCCCCAGCTATGGCAACCTTGGCACTGGAGAGTGACTCAGCTCAGGTTTTCTTCTCCCTATCACCCTTTGTGTCTCTGTGTCTCGATCTCCTTATTCTCCTCATGCAAGACCAGTCCTCCCAACCCTCCTCAACTCTGGAACCCCAGGCAAGTGGCTGTGAGTGATATTTTTTTGCAAAGACCTTTTAAGACTGCAACTCCTTTTGCCAGCCACTTCCCACAGACAGAACTCTCGCTCTTCTCCCTTCTCAAAGCTGTCAGGCTGTCTCCTCCAGTCCCTGGGTTTTTAGGCTGGGGCTCCAGTCCTGGGACTGAGGACTTCCACCTCTCAGGGTTTCTCTCCTTGCAATGGGAGCCCTTCTGGACCCTCAGCCTCTCCTCACTCCTGGGAGCAGGGAACCCCCACCACACCCCCACACTCCCTACCAGAATTGGTGTGGATTCTTCTGTGCTCCTTGGTTTTTGAGTCCTGTTCCTTTAGTCCAAAGTTGGTTTTTCACAATGATTGCTATTAAATTAATTTGTAATCCAGTTTGGTCATGGGAGGTGGCAGTCTGTGTGTCTGCCTACTCCACTGCCATCTTGAAATCCTTGCAGCATGAATCGTTTCAAAAAATTTCTTTCTTTAATTATAAAAAGAAAATTGTCAGACTTAGAGGAATCAAATCCAGGCATAACAGAAAACTTTATCAAAGAAGTACAGAATTTTTACCAGACATGTTTTCAATATATCGAAGAATGTTCTGAAACAAACATCACTAGAAATAAGTTTTCAATGGTGTTTTTTTACTTCATCACAAGTATATTGGACAGATATTGAATCTTGTCTTGAGTTTTTATCTAAAAAAATGCCAGACATCAAAATACACAATTGTCTCTTTGAAGAAATTAGAAGACTGAATGTATATTTTAATTATGAAAAATTAATACAATAGGAAAATGAACATGTCAAAATTGATAAAAGATGGGTGGAAATATTCAGCCATTTCAAAAATGAACATAGTCCATGAGAAAATTTATTTATTCTTGTTCAATTTACATTGTGCTGCCCTGGAGCTAATGCAGCAGTTGAAAGAATTTTTTCAATTGCTAATGATTTTTGAACAAGTGAGAAATCAAGATTGAATGTTGATACTTTAGCTGCAGCACCTGCTGTAACATTCAATATGAAGGATAGTTCTTGTTCAGATATTTCCAATATATTGTTACAAGATAATACATTGACAAAAAAAATATTCATTCAATGGAAAAGTACTCATTTAAAAACTATTATCTAAATGAGTGCTTTTTTTTTTACAGGGATAGAGAGAGAGTCAGAGAGAGGGATAGATAGGAACAGACAAACAGGAACGGAGAGAGGTGAAAAGCATCAATCATTAGTTTTTCATTGCCATTGCAACACCATAGTTGTTCATTGATTGCTTTCTCACATGTGCCTTGACCGCGGGCCTTCAGCAGACCGAGCCACCCTTGCTGGAGCCAACGACCTTGGGTCCAAGCCGGCAAGCTTTTTTTTTTTTTTTGCTCAAGCCAGATGGGCCCACGCTCAAGCTGGCGAGCTCGGGGTCCCGAACCTGGGTGTTCCACATCCCAGTCCGATGCTCTATCCACTGCGCCACCGCCTGGTCAGGCGTGAGTACTTTTTTATAATTATTAAAAATTAATATATATGGCCTGACCAGGTGGTGATGCAGTGGATAGAGCATCAGACTGAGATGCAGAAGACCCAGGTTCAAGACCCTGAGGTTGTCAGCTTGAGCGCGGGCCCATCTGACTTGAGCAAAAGCTCACCATCTTGGACCCAAGGTCGCTGGCTCCAGCAAGGGGTTATTCAGTCTACTGAAGGCCCATGGTCAAGGCACATGTGAGAAAGCAATCAATGAAAAACTAAGATGTCGCAATGACAACAAAAAACTGATGATTGATGCTTCTCATCTCTCTCCGTTCCTGTCTGTCTGTCCCTATCTATCCCTCTCTCTGACTCTCTCTCTGAAAAAAAAATAAGAAAAAAAAATAATAGGTATGTAAGCATAATTATAATATAAAATATTACAAATGTTTTATTATGCATTTATCATATTATAGTGTATTATTGTTGCAATGAATAAAATGTTTCTTTTATTTACAATATTGTTTCCTTCAATTTATTTTGGTCCTTTTCATTGTAAAAAAGTTGGTCACTTTACTATTATTATCATGTTAATTGTTAACTGTTAACTGTCTTATGCCTGCCTATGTAAAAAGTTTTAGTAAATACATTTTTACATTTTTTTAAGGGAGGGGAGGGGAGATAGTGAGTGTAAGGTATTTTCCCCGCCAAGAAAGAATAAAATCAGCGTAGTTATTAAGTATTAATTATTGAGGCTTTATTCGGTACAGAGCGTTACTTGATCGGGACTCACTGGCACGGGAGATGAATGCCAGGAATCTCGCACCGGGGACCGCATGGCGCCAGATTTTAAAAGGGGCCCTCCTGGGGTCATCTAGCTAATATGACGTAGTGAAATCTCACTGGCTGATGGACAGTCACTTTTCTCCCAAAGGTTTATGGGAAATGTAGTTTCCACGCACCTGGCCATGTGGGTGATCCCAGACAAAGACTGGGGCTCTGATTTCCCACTTGACCACCCCATTGCTAACCACCCTACATCCCAGCCTTTTTTAGTTACATAGAAATGGGGCGCCGTTTATCGTTCTGTTTTCTTCCTGCTGATTAGGGGCGTTGTGGGGATGGGTGGTTGGCTGGTGGTGGCTTTGAGAGGTGTCAGGAGGAACATCAGTTTGGCCATGAGTCAAGAAACTTCGCGGATGTGTTTTGAACAGCACTGCTCCCTGGTTCAGTCCACTCCGGTGGCAGGTTCCTGGTGGGAGGGACAGGATGCAGGAGAATCTGCAGGGCCTAATCTCTTGGTGAGCCACAGACGAGTAGGGCCCAGTGGTTCCAAACTGTCAGTGATCCTGCATGGGAGCAAGCTTGAGGCAGGAGACCTGGTTAGAAATGAGAGTAGCATTATTTATGGGGGAGCCCTTGGTTGTGAGGAATGGCAGGAGTAAGTGGAAAGACGTTGTCAGCTGGATAGTGGCTCTGACACTGTGTAGAATGTCTCGACCCAGAAGGGGTACAGGGCACAATGGTATAACTAAGAATAGGTGCAATAAAAAGAAATTCCATCCAAACTGCATGTCAGCGGTAGTGTACAAAGAGGAGAAGGGGTCCCATCAACCCCCCTAACCGAGACCTGTGAAGAAATTAGAGGTCTAGAGTGTGGTGGCAAAACAGAGAAGGTAGCCCCACAGAAATGAAATGGACTTACTCGCTACCTGTAGCTTCAACCATGGCTCAGAGAGAGTGAGGGGTGTCTCCGAGTCTGGGCCTTGTCAGCTGTCCATGAGGCCTAGGAATTTGAATGATGGGTTTACTTCACTAGCTTGGCCTCCCATTTGAGCGGCCTGTCCTCCACGCTGAGATGACGAGGATGTGCCTGCTGTCCAGAGGTGGCAATCGCTCAGCCAGTGACCAAGCTGCTTGCACTTAGGACAAGGCTTAGTGGGTAGCCTTGGGCAGGGGCATTGTCGAGACCAATGACCCTCCTTGCCACAGTTAAAGCAAGCTCCCCGTGGGGATCCTGTTTGCGGCCCAGACTTAGGTTGAGCACTTCCTGTACTTTGCCCCTGTTGCTCTGGCCTAAGGGCTGCCACAATAGCCTGTGTTTGGAGTGTCACCTTCTGTTGCATGCAGGCCTGGTGAAAAACCTCAGCCTGTTCCTCTCGACCATTAAAAACCTTAAATGCCATGTTCATCAGGTCTCGGATAGGGGTTTGCGGGCCCTCCTCTGCCTTCTTAAGTTTCTTCCAAATGTCCGGGGCCAATTGGGAAATAAAGTGAGTAGCTAATACATGGCCCCGGCACTGGAATTAGGGTCTAAACGAGTATGGAGGACCATAGCATCAGTGAGGCGATTTAAGAAGAGAGCCGGATTTTCCTCAGATCCTTGAGTAATTTCCCTTAACTTGTCATAGTTAACTACCTTTGGTACTGCATCCTGCATGCCAGCTATAAGACATTCAACCATCTGATCATGTCGTCTCATACCTGGTTGTTCCTTCTGGTAATCCCAGTTGGGGTCCGTGTCAGGGACCGCCTCTGGGCCCACCGGCATTTGATCATTAGAGGTGTGGACCTTATCTGCATGAGGTCATGCTGCTGTCCAGATCTGGTCTTGTTCGTCGGGGGTGAGGGTAGAAGACATAATAATATAGAGATCATGCCATGTAAGGTCATATGCCTGAGTGAGATATTGGAATTCCTTGGTATAGTTGGTAGGATTAGAAGAATAGGAGCCCAAACGCTTTTCAATTGCAGACAGATCAGAGAGGGAGAAAGGCACATGGACCCTAATGACCCCTTCTGTCCCGGCCACCTCGCAGAGAGGGCACAGGAGGTTGGCTCTCTCCTGTGGCCTGGAGTGGGATCGGGTGTGAGCACTAACAGGGGAGGAGAGAGAGGGATCAGCATTTGCCGGCAGCAGAAGAGAAACAGGATTTAGTGAAGAGATGAGATGGGACTGAGGGAGTGGTGCAGGAGGGGAACAAAGTTCCTCAGGGGAGTCAGCAAAGGAGGAAAGATCTGGAGTGGAGAGTTTGGCTGAGGTTTCCCTGGCCAGAAGGACCTGCATTGTAGAGCAGCTGGCGCAGAGATTAAGACAAGAACTCAACTGAAGAAACCCCTGTTTATAAGGAATCTCTGTCCATTTTCCAACTTCTTGGCAATAGTTCTGTAAACCAATAAGGATGTTAAAATCGAAACTTCCTTCCTGAGGCCACCTGGTCTGGTTATCCAGTGGGTATTGTGGCCAGGCTATGCTGCAGAAGAAAATTAGTTTCTTGCTTTTTAGGGAGGGATCAATGTTTGGGAAGTTTCGGATAAGGCACCCCAGGGGTGTTTTAGAGTCAGGCTTGGATTCCTTTGCCCCCATGGTCACCCCTCAGTTCTCAGATAATGGTCAAGAGATGAGTTACTGGCATCCCAAAACTCAGACTCTGGCCACGGAACGGATAGAGAAAGTAAATATATGCTTGGACGTCTCCAAAGCACACATTTACTCAGACGGAAAAGGCTTCCCTGACGTAGCTACGGTTTTTGGTTTTCGGACATGGAGCCTCGGCGGAAAGAACCTGAGGGGGTTTGGAGGCAGGGAGCTTACCACACCGTGCGCTGAGGTGGAAGGTCGGTCAGATATCCTGGGTCCTTGTTCTTCCTCGGAGGGGACGGGAAAAGAGGAGCAGTTCGTTGCGGACTTCAAACTCCTCCCGGGTTTTCGGCACCAAAAATGTAAGGTATTTTCCCCGCTGAGAAGAGTAAAATCAGCATAGTTATTAAGTATTAATTATTGAGGCTTTATTCGGTACAGAGCGTTACTTGATCGGGACTCACTGGCACGGGAGATGAATGCCAGAAATCTCGCACCAGGGACCGCATGGCGCCAGATTTTAAAAGGGGCTCTCCCAGGGTCATCTAGCTAATATGACGTAGTGTAATCTCACTGGCTGACGGACAGTCATTTTTTTCCCAAAGGTTTATGGGAAATGTAGTTTCCGCACTCCTGGCCATGTGGGCGATCTCAGACAAAGACTGGGGCTCTGATTTCCTACTTGACCACCTGTAAAGCCTGTAGCTGGGGTCAGGATCACAGCCGCCTGACCCGTGCAGGTTCACATGAGATTCAAAGAGTCGGTAATGAAACACCGGAGCCGAAAACTGGTGAGCCATCAGCTTTAATTCTAGCTTGCATCCGGCGGGCAAGCAAAAACACACACTGGGCTCCAAAACCCACATATTCAGTGCTCACAAAGCTACTGACTTATCCGAGTTTCCTAGAATAAAAGGTTTCTAGCTCACCAGACTTATTCACCACTGTTTTCCATCCCCTTCTCTCTACACAAACTGGCTTCTCCCTCAGCACTCTGCCATCTTGGCTGCTTCTCCTCTCCTCCACGTGGCCTTAATCTGTTCTCCTCTCTAATACCTCAGGAACCCAGAGCGAGCAAACTCCTGCCCTGCCCCACTTTATAGTGTAGAATCAAAACCTTAATCCAATCTACAGACAAGGAAGTCTCTGATACAAAGTCACCCATCTGAGGCATAATGGGATTCCTCAGGAGAGTGTACCACCCCACATCATCCAATCAGTCAAGGGTGTGGGGAAAAGCTTACTCTTAAAACTAAGCCTTAGGCTATAATGACCCAGCCTGCTTACATTACAGCCTTTCCCCCACACTCATCCCAAGCATAAGGGCAAATAATATCACCTGGGTGACGGGCTTCCATGTGGGCAGCTCCATCTTTAACAAAGTGAGCATAATATATTTTATCTGCCCAACACCACCCCATTGCTAACCACCCTACAGTGAGACAGACTCTCGCATGCTTCACTATCCACCCAGCGATCCCCTGTCTGGGGCCAATGCTCTGCCCATTTGGGGCCATACTAACAACCACGCTATTTTAAACACCTATAGCAGAGGCTTCTCAGTGTCTAGGGCCAATGAGCTCTAACCTATTGAGCCATGGCTGCCAGAAGGGAAGAGACAGAGAAAGGGGAGGAGGAAGGAAGGAGAAGCAGATCATCTCTTCTCCTGTGTGCCCTGACTGGGAATCGAACCCAGGACTTCCACATGCCAGGTCAACACTCTACCACTGAGTCAACCAGCCAGGGCAATTTTTACATTTTTATCCAATCCCAGAAGTTTCCCCTACTTTGCTTTCTCCTGTCTCCCTAATCTATCACCAATCAATTTCACATAACCCCTTATGTTCTAAAAGTACGTGTAAGGCCAGTGACCATGGCCATTCAGGTTTTCATTGGATTGGGGCAGATGGTAAAGGAACTGTGGGGCCAGAAAATGATGGGCCATTCCATTTATTAAAGTTTTGTAATGGCAGACAATCAAACAAGCAGGGAAAACCACTTTCTTTCTCTCAGGGCTTCCAAGCCCCAACTCGGTCTCCAGTTCCATAACTTGGATTCCTCCAAACTCACTCTCCAGACTCATAGCCCCCACCAACCTCAGCAGAGCTCCCAAGCTCTTCAGCACTCTCAATCAAAACCTGGCCAGGGGGAAATACCCCTTCTCTGGCAAACAATAGCAAACAATCACCTTTCCCAAGCAGGAAAGCAGTCGGCAATTTGCAATCTGCTGCCCTGAGGGCAAGCATCTAGCCTTCCACAAACTACACACACACACACACACACACACACACACACACACACACACACACACACACACGGCACTGCCCTGCCCTGAGCCAATGCACCATTTAGGCAAAATACAAGTGAGCAAACCTAACACACGTTTCACACCTGTTTATCCAACATTATGAAATAAGTGATAAAACCATCATTTTCCAGAGCATTTTCTCAATCCATTGAGACTTCACTTCCTGGAAATTATCAACAGTCTACTCAAATAAACTCATAAAAATTCTTACTGGTTTTGATATTTCTTACATTGATACAGTCTATATTTTTATATTCACAGCTATGCTCACAAGAAAATAAAGTAAATCTATAGATTTCATCAAAGCAAAGGAGAAATTAAAAATCAAGTAAGCATGAGCTACAGCTGTCCCTGGAAAGAGCTGATCTCTAGTCTCAGAAAACAAGGGCTTCAGTTTTTAAGGACTAATTGAAAGAAATTAGTCTTTATATATGTAAATAGCTGGGAATTGAAAAGCCCTAAATGAAACAAAGACGCTCAAAGGATGACTTCATTAGTGAAAGAATAGTCTAAAAGAAAAATCTCCCACCAGCAAAGTGAGATTACAGGGATGTTTGTATATCTTGGCCTGCACTTTGGCTGGGAAAAAGTCCTTTTCCTAGAGAAATTTTAGATTTTAGTTTACATGACAAGTATGAGTCAGAAAATCCCAAAACAAAAAATTAACTTAAAAATGGTGGTAAATTACCTGACCAGGCAGTGCTGCACAGTGGATGGTGCATCAAACTGGGATGTGAGGACCCAGGTTCGAGGCCCCGAGGTCACTGGCTTCAGCACAGGCTCATCCAGCTTGAGCAGGGGCTCACCAGCTTGAGCACAGAGTCACTGACTTGAGCGTGGGATCATGAATGTGACCCCATGGTCGCTGGCTTGAACCTAAGGTTCTTGGCTTAAAGCCCAAGGTCACTGTCTTGAGACCAAGGTTGCTGGCTTGAGCAAGAGGTCACTCATTCTGTTGTAGCCCCCAGTCAAGGTACATATGAGAAAGCAATCAATGAACAACTAAGGAGAATAAGGAGCCTTAACAAGGAATTGATGCTTCTCATCTCTCTCTCTTCCCACCTGTCTGTCCCTATCTGTCCCTCTCTCTGTCTTTCTCTGTCTCTGTCACACACAAAAAAAAAATTATGGTAAATTGGTAATAGCCCTGGGGCACTTGGGAGAACATTACCTTGATCACTCACACCCTAAAACCAAATTAACCAGATTTCCCAATAAAAATGAAGATCAAAATTTGAAAAATTATATAAACTAGGAAGTTTTACAGAAATATATGTATATACTGTATATAACTTGCCAACATTGATGAAGAGAGAAAATCTGAAGACCTATTACCATTATAGAAACTAATCAGACGTACATTGAGTTCCATAGAGAAAGTGCTGGGGCAAGTGTGAGCCAGATGGGCACTGGGCGACTCTGTGCTGGCTGAGAAAAGGTAATTAAACATGGGCAAAGTAGACCTGTGGGGGAAACAGCTGTGTTAGGCTTGTTTGCTGGTTTACTGGCTGCAAGCACTTTGCCTGACTAGTGCATGAGCAAAGCTACAGGTGCTTTCCCTCAGGGGCAATTCTCCCAGATCACTCTTCCACCACTGTGAGGTTTTCCTGCTCCCTTGCCCTTCACTGTAAAAAGCAGGTTTTACTTTGTTTATTCACCAGCCTGTCTTTGCAGTCCTCCAATAAACAGGAATGGACCGATGCTTTCCAGCTCCACCATTTCTCTACCATATACCCAAATTCAATGTAGACCTGCTTAGCCTCAACCACCAGTATTACGAGACCCTAAAGAACTGAGAGGCACAACATCCTCATATGCTTTCTTTACGCAAACATACTGGGAGGAGCACATGAAGAAATACCCAGATACTGCCTGACCAGGTGGTAGCGCAGTGGATAGAGCGTCGGACTGGGATGCAGAAGACCCAGGTTCGAGACCCCAAGGTTGCCAGCTTGAATGCAAGCCCATCTGGCTTGAGCAAAGAGCTCGCCAGCTTGGACCCAAAGTCGCTGGCTCCAGCAAGGGGTTGCTCGGTGTGCTGAAGGCCCACGGTCAAGGCACATGTGAGAAAGCAATCAATGAACAACTAAGGTGTTGCAACGGCAATGAAAAACTAATGATTGATGCTTCTTACCTCTCTCCATTCCTGTCTGTCTGTCCCTGTCTATCTCTCTCTCTGACTCTCTCTCTGTCCCTGTAAAAAAAAAAAGTAAAAAAAAAGAAATACCTAGATACTTCAGTCAACTTCTCAGTTTTCTAAATGCTCAGAAAGGTGGAACACCATGTCTGCTAAAGAGAAAGGAAAATTTGAAGACATGGCAAAGGCAGACAAAGCCTGTAATGAAAGAGAAATAAAAACGTATATCCATCTTAAAAAACAAACAAAAAGGGAATTTGTGAGGAAAACAGCTGTGTTAGGCTTGCTTACATGGTTTACCAGCTGCCAGCATTTTGCCTGATTGGTACATGGGCACACGGCAGCACCAGGTGTATGTGGTCTATGTAAGGCTATGGTTGCTTTCCCTTGGTGGCAATTCTCCCAGATCATTGTCCTGCCACCATGAAGTGCGATTTTCCATGCTACCTTGCCTTTCACTGTGGAGAGGAGATTTTCTTCTCGTTGACAGCACTTTTCCTCTTGTTGTTTATTCACTCACCTGTCTTTGCAAGCCTCCAATAAATGGGTTTGGCCCAATGTTTTCCAGATCTGCAGATCCTCAACCATCTGCCCAAATTCAGTGAGAACCTGCCTGGTCTCAACCACCAGCCTTACAAAGTTCAAGGATTCCAACACACCCAAGAGATCTCCTTTGGCCTTTTTCTTGTTTTGTTCTTATTATTACACAAAAATCAAAGGAGAGAAATTGGGAAAATGGCGACGGAGTAGGCAGAGTTACAACTCCCACCTTCCAGAACCAAAGTGGATTACAACTTAACTAAGAAACAATCATCTTAAAAAACCAACTTTGGACTAAACTAAGAGGAATTTATAATGAAGCATCACCAAAGAAGACACACCAATACTGGTAGGAAGGGCAGAGACATGGAAAGGGCTGCCCTGCTCCCAGGAGCAAGAGATGGCCTGGAAGGTCTCTCACGATGGTGTGGGTTGCCCAGAGAGTTGTGGGTCCTCAGCCTCAGGACTGGACCAGAACCCCAGCCTGGAGACCCAGAGACTAGAGGAGGCGTACAGACAATATTTACCTGAAAAGAAGAGCCAGGTTACTGTTTGCAAGAGGGAGACAGAACTCTCAGATGCAGGCTTTGTTTTAAAGGGACCAGAAAGAAAACCTCATTCACAGTCACTTACGTGAGGCTCCAGGAGCGAGAAGCACCAAGAAGACTAGAATTATGAGAGGAGAGTGTAGTCCCAGGGGCTTAGGAAGAGACTGTCGGGGAACAGCCACCCTACCCCTGTACTGGGCCACTCCCCAAACCTAAAGTGACCATTTTTCCTGGGAGAACCAAGCCAGCAAAGGGAAACAATTACCCCGCCCACCAGAGGTTCATCTGCTCTAGTCAGTACAAAGAGAGGCTTAAAAGCAGGCAGCATATCAAGGACACAGGTTTTGAGTGCTGAGGTCTGTCATACACCACCCCTGAAATTGCTGAGTACCCTCCAAAGGGTGGGAAGGCCGGGCTGCAGCAGCAGCCACAGTGGTGGGGGGTGGAGCCCAGCGAGGCAGCCCATGAGGCAGTGGCGTCAGGTGGAGCCCAGCAAGGCAGCCTGTGCAGCAGCAGCGGGAAGTGGAACCTAGCAGCCTGCACAGTGGAGGTGAGGGATGGAACCTGGAGAGGCCTCCCATGCGCTCATGCCTGCAAGGAGCGAATCCCGGTGGGGCAAGGCATCCCACATGCCCACAAGGGGCGGGGCCTGGAGAGGAAGCTTACATGCTCACAGGGGGCAGAGCCTGGTGAGGCGAGGAGGCCCCCATGCCCATAGGGTAGCCCAGCAGAGCAGCCCGAGCTATGGCTTTCAAGTCCGCGCTCCCAGCAGTGTAGGTGACGGAGTGCCTGAAGAGGCTATGGCAGTGAGGGGCCAGCGGAAAAAACACACCTCAGGAATAGAGAGGCCATGTACACTGGCCAACAGTAAATAAAAGACAGCCTGTGACTGCAGCTGATATTTACAACGGCATCAGGGCCCAGCAGAGGCAGCAACAAATTCTGGATCACCTGTAGCTCCAAGAAGGTTGCTAATGGCCAGTCATAAGCAGTGAGCCCCACTAGTCTATGCCAAGTCCCGGCCAGGGAGGTCCAGGCCTGATACATCCAGCAGCCAGATACGGAGAGCATCAGCTCAGGATCTAACAACCCTAGATAGAATGGTATCTTAAGGAAAGGCTCCTCACACCTGATCCAGCTAAGACATAGAAAACACTGACACAAATAGCAAAAAGAGCAGTAGTAGCAGACCAGTAGCCCACAGCAGATTACAAATAATGGTTAAGGCCTACCCAAAAAGATCTAGAAACAACACAACTGAAAGCTGGAGGCAGACAACATGAACCCTATACTCAGCTAGCTACACAAACAACACATCCAAAAAGCAGTCTATACAGAGACAAAATGGGAAGACAGAGAAATGCAATTCAAATGAATCAACAAGAGAAATCCCCAGAAAAAAAAACTGAATAAGATGGAAATAGTCAAGATACCAGATGCAGAGTTTAGAATAATGATTGTTAGGATGCTCAAGGATCTTAGAGCAACAATAGATGGACATAACGAGCACCTAAACAAAGAGATAGTAAACATCAAAAACAACATTGAAATCATAAAAAAGAATCCGACAGAAATGACAAACACAATATCAGAAATGAAGACTATACTAGAAGAAATTAAAAGCAGGCTGGATGAAGCAAAGGGTCAAATCAGTGAGTTAGAGGACAAGATAAGTGAAAGCACAGAAGCAGAACAGCAAAAAAGAAAAGAGGATCAAAAAGTCTGAGGAAACTTTAAGAGAACTCTGTGACAACATGAAGAGAAACACCATTTGTATCATAGGGGTTCCTAAAGAAGAAGAAAAAGAACAAGAGATAGAGAACCTGATTGAAAAAATCATAGCTAAAAATTTCCCTAAATTGATGAAGGAAAAAGTCACACATGTTCAAAAAGCACAGAAAATTCCATTAAAGAGGAACCCAGAGAGACCTACACCAAGACACATCATAATTAAAATACCAAAGCTAAGAGCCTGACCAGGTGGTGGCACAGTGCATAGAGCGTCGGACTGGGATGCTGAAGACCCAGGTTCGAGACCCCGAGCTAGCCAGCTTGAGCGCAGGCCCATCTGGCTTGAGCAAAAACTCGCCAGCTTGGACCCAAGGTCGCTGGCTACAGCAAGGGGTGGCCCGGTCTGCTGAAGGCCCGCGATCATGGCACATGTGAGAAAGCAATCAATGAACAACTATGGTGTCACAACGGCAACAAAAAACTAATGATTGATGCTTCTCATCTCTCTCCTTTCCTGTCTGTCTGTCCCTATCTGTCCCTCTCTCTGACTCTCTCTCTGTCCCTGTAAAAAAAAAAAAAAAAATACCAAAGCTAAGAGATAAAGAAAGAATACTAAAAGCTGCAAGGAAAAAGCAGTCAATCACCTACAAAGAAGCCCCCATAAGGATGACATTCGACTTTTCAACAGAAACACTTGAGGCCAGAAGGGAATGGCAAGAAATATTCAAAATAATGCAAAACAAGAGCCTACAACCAAGACTTCTTTACCCAGCAAGGCTATCATTTAAAATTGAAGGAGAAATAATAAGCTTCCCAGACAAAAAAAAAAAAAAAAAAACCTCAAGGAATTCATTACAACCAAACTAATGCTTCAAGAAATGTTAAAGGGTCTGTTGTAAACAAAACAAAGGGGGGGAAAATCTAATAAAAGAGGAATATAGATTTAAAGAATAAAATGGCAGTAAACAACTACATATCAATAATAACCTTATATGTAAATGGAATAAATTCTCCAATTAAAAGACATAGGGTAGCCTGACCTGCGGTGGCGCAGTGGATAAAGCGTCAACCTGGGTACACTGATGTCGCCAGTTCAAAACCCTGCACTGGTCCGGTCAAGGCACATATGGGAGTTGATGCTTCCAGCTCCTCCCCCCTTTCTCTTTCTCTCTCTCTCTCTCTCTCTCTCACTCTGTGTCTCCTCTCTAAAATGAATAAAATAAAAATAAAATAAATTTGAAAAAACAAAGAAAAAAAATAAGACATAGGGTAGCTGCATGGATAAGAAAACAAGACCTGTACATATGCTGCCTACAAGAGACCCACCTCAAAACAAAAGATGCACATAGACTGAAAGTAAAGGTATGGAAAAAAAATATTTCATGCAAATGGAAATGAAAATAAAGCTGGAGTAGCATTCTTATATCTGACAAAATAGACTTTAAAACAAAGGCTACAGTAAGGGATGAAGAAGGTGACTACATAATGATAAAGGGAGCAATCCAAAAGGATGATATAACCATTATAAATATCTACACACCTAATATAGAAGCATCTTATATAAAGCAGATTTTGATGGACAAAAAGGACCAGATTAACAGCAATACTATAATAGTAGAGGATTTCAATGCTCCACTAACATCAATGAATAAATCCTCAAGAAAGAAGATTAACAAAGAAACAGAAGCCTTAAAGGATACACTAGATCAACTGAATTTAATAGATATCTTCAGAACCTTTAACCCTAAAGCAGCAGAATATACATTCTTTCCAAGTGCTCATGGTACATTTTCTAGGATAGACTACATGTTAGGAGACAAAATGAGTCTCAATAAATTTAAGAAGATTGAAATCATATAAAGTATCTTCTCTGATCACAATGGCATGAAACTAGAAATCAACGACAATAGAAATACTGAAAAAAATTCAAACACTTGCAAACTAAATAGCATGTTATTAAATAACGAATGGGTTAACAATGAGATCAAGGAAGAAATAAAAAACTTCTTTGAAACAAATGAAAATGAACATACAACAAATCAAAATTTATGGGACACAGCAAAGCAGTCCCAAGTGAGAAGTTCATAGCATTTCAGGCATACCTTAAGAAGCAAGAAAAAAATCAAATAAACAACTTAACCCTGCATCTAAAAGAACTACAAAAAAGAACAGCAAGTTCAGAGGAAGACCAGAAGAAATAGAAAAAAGAAAATAATAAAGATCAGAGGGGAAATAATTGACATAGAGGCTAAAACACAATACAAAAGATCAATGAAACCAACAGTTGGTTCTTTGAAAAGGTAAACAAGATTGATGAACCTTTAACCAGACTCATCAAGAAAAAAAGAGAGAGGACTCAAATAAATAAAATTAGAAATGAGGGTGGAGAAGTAACAACGGACACAGTAGAAATAGAAAGGATTATAAGAAAATACTTTCAAGCCTGACCAGGCAATGGCACAGTGGATAGAGCGTCAGACTGGGATGAAGAGGACCCAGATTCGAGACCTCAAGGTAGCCAGCTTGAGCGCGGGCTCATCTGGCTTGAGCAAAAAGCTCACCAGCTTGGACCCAAGGTTGCTGGCTCAAGCAAGGGGTTACTCGGTCTGCTGAAGGCCCACGGTCAAGGCACATATGAGAAAGCAATCAATGAACAACTAAGGTGCCGCAACAAAAAACTGATGATTTTTGTTTCTCATCTCTCTCCATTCCTGTCTGTCTGTCCCTATCTACTCCTCTCTCTGATTCTCTCTCTGTCCCTGTAAAAAAAAAAAAAAAAAAAAGTGGGCAGAAGAAATGAATAGACACTTTTCCAAAGAGGACATACAGATGGTCAATAGGCAGATGAAAAAATGTTCAACATCGCTAATCATTAGAGAAATGCAAATTAAAACCACAATGAGATACCACCTCACACCGGTCAGAATGGCACTCATCAACAAAACAACACATAATAAGTGCTGGCAAGAATGTGGAGAAAAGGGAACCTTCCTATACTGCTGGTGGAAAGGCAAACTGACACAGCCACTGTGGAAAACAGTATGGAGATTCCTCAAAAAATTAAAGATCGAACTGCCTTTTGACCCAGACATCCCACTTTTAGGAATATATCCTAAGAATACCAAATCATTGATTCAAAAGAAGAAATACACCCCCATGTTTATTACAGCATTGTTTACAATAGCTAAGATCTGGAAACAGCCCAAGTGTCTGTCAGAGGACGAGTGGATTAAAAAGCTGTGGTACATATACACAATGGAATACTACATGGCTGTGAAAAAGAAGAAACTCTTACCTTTTGTGACACCATGGATGGACCTAGAAACTATTATGCTAAGTGAAATAAGCAAGGCAGGGAAAGAAAAATATCATATAACCTCATTCATTTGAGGAATCTAATGAACAATGTGAACTGAGCAACAGAATAGAGACAGAGGCAGGATCAAAGGGACCAGAGGGAAAGGAGATAAGAGGATGGGATCAGAGAAGGGAAAGAGTTTGGTGAAATTATATATACATAACACTGCATTATAGAGAGCAGGACAGCAAGTCCTGGAGGGAAGAGGGAGAGGTAATGGGGGTGAGGAGGGAAAGGGGGAGGTTGAAGGAAACACGGGGTTGAGGGGATGTACTCGGTGGGACACTTGAATATATGTAAGCATAATAAATTAAAATTAATTAATTAATTAAGTTTTTAAAAATCAAAGGAGAGCATCCGGGCCTATCCATTGGTGATGCTGCGGAGAAGCTGGGAGATGTGGGGTCACATTGCTGCAGGTGCAGCAGCCTGCTGGAAGGAAGGCTGCTAAGATGGAGAAACACGGAGGAGGTATTGCTGCATACTGGGCTCAAGTAAAGCCTGATGTGGCAAAAAAGGGAGTAGTCAAAGCTAAAATAAAGAAAAGAAGAAAGAGGGGGAAGACAAGAAAGATGAAGAGGAGGAGGAAGAGGAAGATGATGATGAGAAATTGGTTCTAGTGTAGTTTTTTTCTTGTCTATAAAGCATTTAACCCCCCTGTACATAACTCACTCCTTTCAAATTGAAAAAAAAAAGTAAGTCTGTATAAGATTTGTTTTTAAACTACACAGTGTCTTCTTTATATAGTTAACACACTACCGAATGTTTCTTTAGATAACCTTGTCTTGGTGGTATTTTCAATAGCCACTAACCTTGCCTGGTACAGTATGGGTGTTGTAAGCTGGCATGGAAATTTAAAGCAGGTTTTTGTTGGTGCACAGCACAAATTAGTTATATATGGGGATGGTAGTTTTTTATCTTCAGTTGTCTCTGATGCAGCTGATACAAAATAGTGGTTGTTCTGTTAACTGAATACCACTCTTTAATTTCAAAAAGAAGAAAAGTTGCAGCTATTTTTTTGACATTCTGAATGCTTCTAATAAAAATTTTTTATTAGTAGAAGAAAAATACAGTATAAATCTACACAAATTTATGTGTAAATAAATCTATGCAAATTAAAAATAAAACAGATCCAGATGGTTTTTTATGGGCAAGGTTACCAAATAAGGGGGGAGGCAAATCTTTTACATATTTCTAGAAAATAAATGAAGAGGAAATACTGCCCAATTTTCTTTTTGTGGCAGGTATAACATTTGTAGTAAAGACTGCTAGTTGCCTTATTACCTTTTCTCCCCTTGTCTCTCATAGCAAAAAGACCATTAATTTTAAGTTCAAATAAAGGTCATGCTCTCCAGAATTTCTTGCAACTAGGTGTAGCCACATGACTAAGCTCTGAGCAAAAGAAGTAGGCAGATGATGTTTGCAACTTCTGATTCATGTCCTTAATGATAGAGAACATGCCACTCCTTCACCTTGCTGCTTGAAAAATGCATAAGACATTTGGACAATACAAACTGGGGATGGCTGAGCAGAACCACCTACCAAACCAGCCTTAAGGCACCTACTGCCAGATAGTATATAACAAAAATATAAACTTCTTCATTCAAGCCACTGCTATTTTTGGTATCTGTTACACACAGTCAAATCTGTATACTAAGTAGATCACATTAGATACTGTTAACATAAAAAGAAATTGCTAAAATAAGAGGCAGCGAGCATTTATTTGAGATCCAAAAGAAAAGCTATTCAAGAATCACTGGTCCAGACCAGATAGTTCAATTGGTTGGAACGTTGCCCCAATTTGCCTAGGTTGTGGGTTCAATCCCTGGTCAGGGCACATACAAGAATCACTCAATGAATGCATAAATAAGTGGAACAACAAATCAATGTTTTTCTCTTTCTATCTCTATCCCTTCTTCTCGCTCTCTAAAATCAATTTTAAGAAAACTTAGAAGGCCCTGGCCGAACAGCTCAGTTAGTTAGAGCATCATCCCAATACACAAAGGTTGCCAGTTTAATTCGCAGTCAGGGCACATACAGAAATAGATCAATGTTCCTGTCTCTCTCTCTCCCTTCCTTTCTCTAAAAATCAAAAAACTAAAAAATTTTTTTAAAAAAACTTAGAAGTGCCTGACCTGCGGTGGCGCAGTGGATAAAGCGTCGACCTGGGAACACTGAGGTCACCAGTTCAAAACCCTGCACTGGTCTGGTCAAGGCACATATGGGAGTTGATGCTTCCAGCTCCTCCCCCCCCCCTCTCTCTCTCTCTCTCTTTCTCTCTCTCTCTGTCTCCTCTCTAAAATGAATAAAATAAAAAAACTTAGAAGCCTGACCAGTGGTGGCGCAGTGGATAGAGAATCAACCTGGGATGCTGAGGTCCCAGCTTCAAAACCCTGAGGTCACCAGCTTGAGTGTGGGTTCAACTGGTTTGAGCATAGGCTCACAAGCTTGAGCTCAGGGTGGCTTGTTTGAGCGTGGGATATTTAATGTCATCCCATGGTCAGTGGGTTGAGTCCAAAGGTCACTGGCTTGAGCAAGGGGTCACTGGCTCAGTTGGAGTCCCCCAGTCAAGGCATGTATAAGAAGCAATGAACAATTAAAGTGAAACAACTATGAGCTGTTGCTTCTCATATCTCTCTTCCCTCTCTCTTCCATTCCAGTCCCTCTCCTAAATAAATGATTATTAAATGGTATCTAAGTAGTACTATACTTCAAAAACTACATCATGATTGCATTGGGTTTATAAAGTAAATGTAGGAATGGTTTGTTGTTTTTTTGGTTTTGTTTTTTAATTTTTTTAAAGACTTTATTCATTTTAGAGAGGAGAGAGAGGAAGAGAAAGAGAGAGAAGGGGGAGGAGCAGGAAGCATCAACTCCCAAATGTGCCTTGACCTGGCAAGCCCAGGGTTTCAAACCAGCGACCTCAGTGTTCCAGGTTGATGCTTGATCCACTGCGCCACCACAGGTTTTTACATTAGAAAATATATTAATGTAAGTCATTATATTAACAAATTAAAAATTAAAACCATATGATTATCACCTGACCAGGCAGTGGTGCAATGAATAGAGCATTGAACTGGGTTGCAGAGGACCTAGGTTTGAAACCCCAAGGTCTCCAACTTGAGTACAGGCTCACTAGCTTGAGTGGAGCACCAGCTCACTGGCTTGAGCGTGGGATCATAGACATAACCCCATAGTCACTACCTTGAGCCCAAAGGTCGCTGGTTTGAAGCCCAAGGTCGGTGGCTTGGGCCCAAGGTCTCTGGCTTGAGCAAGGAGTCACTCACTCTCCTGTAGCCACCCCATCAAGGTACATATGAGAAAGCAATCAGTAAACAACTAAAGTGCCGCAACAAAGAATTGATGCTTCTTATCTTTCTCCCTTCCTGTCTCTCTGTCCCTATCTGCCCCTCCCTCTGACTCTCTCACTGTTAAAAAAAAAAAAATTTCAACAATATGATTATCTCAGTAAAAGCCAAAATAAATTCATAATAAAAATAAAATAAAAACTTATTATTATCTAAGAATAGAAAAGAATATTTTGACCAAGAAAGGGCATCTATCAAAAATCCACTGCTACTTCATTCTTAACATTAAATGAATGAACAACAAATTCTTTAAAGTATTCTTACTAAAGTCAAGAACAAGCTAAAGATTGTCACTATTATCACTTTACTGAACATTGAATTGAAGAACATGACCATTTCAGTAAGAATAACATTTTTCTCTCTTCAATTTTTATTTATTTATTTGAGCAAAGAGAGAGGAAAGGAGAGAGAAAGAGAGAAGACTATCAATCAGTTTTTATATGTGCCCGGACCTTGGGATCGAACCAGCAACCTCTGTGATTTGGGACAATGCTCTAACCAACTATCTGGCCAGGGCAAGAATAACATTTTGCTTAAGGTCTAAGGATTGGGGGAAAATAACAAGCTGGTATGATTGCCTCTATATAAAAAAAAAAAAAGGCAAGAACCCTGACAACTGCCTGCAACCAGAGCAACATAAAACCTTGCTGGAATAGAAGCTGATGAAAACAGGTATGGGCTGACCTGGGGCAGCCAAGTCTCCTCCCCCTGCAAGTTCCCAGAGCTGGAAGATTACATTCTAAAGAGATTGCCTCTTTCCAGAGCTGCATTTTAAATTTAAATATAAAAGCAAATCCCTATCTAGGATATTGATCAATGGAGTGTCAACAAAGAGAGTGGTAACACTAGATCTCTGGTGTCTCACTGTCCACACTGAGGGCAATCCCTAACACCTGTTACCATACACAGTAACTGAGAACAACCCGTACTCCCTCCCAGAAAACATGCGCTCACAAGCCTAAAATATCAGAACCTGAGTTGTATAGCTATAATAGTGACATGCTTACCTTGGCCGGTGAGCTCTGTTGGTTGGAACATCGTCCTGATGCACAGAGGTTGCCAGTTCGGTTCCCAGTCAGAACATATGCAGGAACAGATTGATGTTTCTGTCTCTCTCTCTCTCTCTTCCTCTCTGAATCAATCAATAAATTTTTTTTTTAAAGTAACATGCCCAAAAGAAGCCACATAAACCACTTGAAGCAGAATTATTAAAATTGTTGAGCCTGACCTGGTGGTGCAGTGGATAGAGCGTCAGCCTGGAATACTGAGATCTAAGGTTGCTGGTTGGAAACCCTGGGCTTGCCTGGTCAAGGCACATACAAGAAGCAACTACTGCAAGTTGATGCTTCCTGTTCTGTCCACGTCCCCTTTCTATCTCTCTCTCTCCTCTCTCTAAAATCAGTTTTTAAAAAAATAAAACTTCTAAACTCCTCTTCCCTGGTTGGATGGCTCAGTTGGTTAGAGCATCATCCTGAAATGGTTGCTAGATCGATCCCAAGTCAGGGCACGTACAGGAACAGATCAATGTTCCTCTTTCTCTCTCTCTCTCTCTCCCCCCATTCCTCTCTAAAGTTAATAAATAATAAAAATATATTTTTTAAACTTTATTTTATTTATTCATTTTAGAGAGGAGAAAGAGAGAGAGAGACAGACAGAAAGGGGGGAGGAGCAGGAAGCATCAACTCCCATGTGTGCTTTGACCAGACAAGTGCAGGGTTTTGAACCAGCAACCTCAGCATTCCAGGTTGACACTCTATCCACTGCGCCACCACAGGTCAGGCTAAAAATATATTTTTAAAAAATTCTAAATACCTCCAAAAGCCATTCTCCAAAGAATTAAATTGACACCAGACTTCTCAACAGAAACACAGTAAGATTAACAGTCTTAGAGAAAGTACTTCAAATAAAAACAAATAAATCAAGATGATGCCTGAGATAGGGATAGTGAAATTGGTTAAATAATATAATGTAATAATCTGATTATTTTAAAAGGCCAGATGAGAAGGGCCGGTGGAGGAAGGGAGAGAGAAAGAAAATGGAAATACAATGATTGATTGGAGAGTAGTCTCTAGCTGTTGCAGATTATATTTGCAGATGGACTCTGTCAGCAGATTAGCTGAAAGCAACATCTTGACGCAGAATTTTATTATCAGCATGAGGAAAAGTACTTGAAGGACATGAGACCTAGCCTATGGTTGGGAACTTACACAAAAGGAAAATCAACCTGAATTTAAGAATTGTCGGCCTTGGCTGGTTGGCTCAGTGGTAGAGCAACTGGCCTGGCATGTGGATGTCCTGGGTTTGATTCCCAGTCAGAGCCCACAGGAGAAACAACCATCTGCTTCTCCACTGCTCCCACTCCCCTTCTAGCTCTCTCTCTTTCTTTCTCTCTCTTCCTCTCCCACAGTTATGGCTCAATTGGTTCGAGTGCATCGGCCTTGGTCACTGAGGATGGCTCCATGGAGCCTCCGCCTCAAGCAATAAAAATAGCTCAGTTGCAAGCATGGCCCCAGATGGTCAGAGCATAGGCCCCAGATGGGGCTTGTCAGGTGGATCCTAATCAGGGGTCACACAGAAATCTGTCTCTCCATCTCCTCTCTTCTCATTTGAAAAAGAAGAAAAAGAAAAGAATTGTTGCTTGGCCGGTGGTGGCACAGTGGATAAAGTGTCAACTTGAAACACTGAGGTCGCCAGTTTGAAACGTAGACAAGGCACATATGACAAACAATAAAATGAGTTTATATTTCTCACTTCCCCTCCACCTCACTCTCTCCTCCCTCTGCAAAATCAATAAAAATAAAATCTAAGTTTACCTTTAAAAAAAAAGAATTGTAAAGTATGGGATATGAAAGAGAGGTAAGGGCAAGACTGAAGGGATATAAGGTTGTGAAAAGTACTTTTCCCACTAAGGGAAATATAAAATGAATAATACACTTAGAAAATAATACCACAACATTTTAAAAATATAGAATGTATAACTTTTAAAAAATAAGAAGAACCTGACCTGTGGTGGCACAGTGGATAAAGCATTGATCTTGAATGCTGAGGTTGCCGGTTCAAAACCCTGGGCTTGCCTGGTCAAGGCACATATGGAAGTTGATGCTTCCTGTTCCTCTCCCCTTCTCTCTCTCTCTCTCTTTCTCTCTCTCTCTCTCTCTCTCTCTCTCTCCTTTCTAAAATGAATTTTAAAAATAATAAATAAATAGATAAATAAATAAAATATAAGAGTAAAGTTGTCCAATTGTGCACCTAAAATCAGTATAATTTTGTTAACCAGTGTCACCCCAATAAAGTCAACAAAAAGGGAAAAAATAGCCCTGGCCAGTTGGCTCAGCAGTAAAGTTTTGGCCTGGTGTGTGGAAGTTCTGGGTTTGATTCCTGGTCAGGACACAGAGGAGAAGTGACCATTTGCTTCTCCACCCCTCCCTTCTCCCTTCTCTCTCTTTTTCTTTCTTCTCCTCCTGCAGCCATGGCTCAGTTGGAGCAAGTTGGCCCCGGGTGCTGAGGATGGCTCAATGGCTCTAACTCAGGTGCTAAAATAGCTTGGCTGCAGAGCAGTGGGACAGTGGCTCAGATGGGCAGAGCATCTGAGGGGGCTTGCTGGGTGGATCCCAGTCATATGCGGGAGTCTGTCTCTGCCTCCCTGCTGCTCTCTTAATAAATAAATAAATAAATAAAAATAAAAAGGGGAAAATAGATTTTAAGTTCATTGTCCTAAGACTTTTTTTTAATTAATTTATTGTGTTTACATAGATTCTAGTGCCCCCCCCCGAATACATCCTCCCCTCCCCCATGTTCCCCAGTACATCCGCCCTTTCCCCCTCCCTGTAACACCCTCTGCCCTTCCCTCCAGGATTTGCTTTTCTGCTCTCATCCCATCCTATCACCCTATCATCCCCTTTTTCTCTGTCTGCTTTCCTTTTAGATCCTTTGATCCCGCCTCTGTCTCTATTCCGCTCCTCAGTTCATATTGTTCATCGATTCCTCAGATGAGTGAGGTTATATGATATTTTTCTTTCTCTGCCTGGCTTATTTTACTTAACATAATAGATTCCAGGTCCATCCATGTTGTCGCAAAAAATAATATTTTCTTCTTTTTCATGGCCCCATAGTATTCCACTGTGTATATGTACCACAGCTTTTTAATTCACTCGTCCACTAACGGACACTTGGACTGTTTCCAGATCTTGGCTATTGTAAACAATGCTGCCATAAACATGGGGGTGCATTTCTCCTTTTGATTCGTTGATGTGGTGTTCTTGGGCTATATTCCTAAAATTAGGATGGCTAGGTCAAAAGGCAGTTCGATTTTTAATTTTTTGAGGAATCTCAATACTGTTTTCCATAGTGGCTGCACCAGTCTGCATTCCCACCAGCAGTGCAGGAGGGTTTCCTTTTCTCCATATCCTCCCAGCACTTGTTCTGTGTTGTTTTGTTGGTGAGCGCCATTTTGACTGGTGTGAGGTGATATCTCATTATGGTTTTAATTTGCATTTCTCTAATGATTAGTAATGTTGAGCATTTTTTCATATGTCTATTGGTCATTTGTATGTCCTCTTTGGAGAAGTGTCTATTCATTTCTTTCGCCATTTTTTAATTGGATTGTTGGTCTTCCTGGTGTTGAGTTTTACAAGTTCTTTATAAGTTTTGGTTATTAACCCCTTATCAGACGTATTGTCAAATATGTTCTCCCATTGGGTGGTTTGCCTTTTTATTTTGTTCATATTGTCTTTAGCTGTGCAAAAGCTTTTTAGTTTGATATAATTCTATTTGTTTATCCTGTCCTTTATTTCCCTTGCATGTGGAGATAAATCAGCAAATATATTACTGCGAGTGATGTCTGAGAGCTTACTGCCTATGTTTTCCTCTAGGATGCTTATGGTTTCATGACTTACATTTAGGTCTTTTATCCATTTTGAGTTTATTTTTGTGAATGGTGTAAGTTGGTGGTCTAGTTTCATTTTTTTTGCAGGTAACTGTCCAATTTTCCCAACACCATTTGTTAAAGAAACTGTCTTTTTTTTTTTTTTCTTTACAGGGACAGAGAGAGAGTCCGAGAGAGGGACAGACAGACAGGAACGAAGAGAGATGAGAAGCATCAATCATTAGTTTTTCGTTTTCGTTGCGACACCGTAGTTGTTCATTGATTGCTTTCTCACATGTGCCTTGACCACGGGCCTTCAGCAGACCAAGTAACCCCTTGCTCAAGCCAGCGACCTTGGGTCCAAGCTGGCGAGCTTTTGCTCAAGCCAGATGGGCCCACGCTCAAACTGGCAACCTCGGGTTCTCGAACGTGGGTCTTCCGCATCCCAGTCCAACACTCCATCCACTGCGCCACCTCCTGGTTAGGCTAAAGAGACTGTCTTTACTGCATTGTATGCTATTACCACCCTTGTCAAATATCAATTGTTCATAACGGTGCGGGTTTATTTCTGGCTTCTCTGTTCTGTTCCATTGATCTATATACCTGTTCTTATGCCAGTACCAAGCTGTTTTAAGTACCATGGCCTTGTAGTATAACTTGACGTCCAGAAGTGTGATACCACCTACTTTATTCTTTTATTTCAAGATTGCTGAGGCTATTCATGGCCTTTTTTGGTTCCATATAAATTTTTAGAATATCTGTTCTATGTCTTTGAAGTATGTCATTGGTATTTTAATTGGTATTACATTGAATTTATAAATTTCTTTGGGTAATATGGACATTTTAATGATGTTTATTCTTCCTAGCCATGAACACGGTATATGCTTTGACTTGTTTGTATCTTCCTTGATTTCTTTTATCAATGTTTTATAATTTTCTGAGTACAAGACTCTAACCTCCTTTGTTAAATTTACTTTGTTAAATTTATTTTATATTTTGTTGCAATAGTGAAGAGGACTGTTTTCTTAATTTAAATTTCAGACAGTTCATTGTTGGTATATAAAAATGTCTCTAATTTCTGAATATTAATTTTATATCCTGACACCTTGCTGAATTCATTTATCAGGTCCAGTAGTTTTTTTTGTTGTTGTTTTTTGGGGTTTTTTTAGACACAGGTATGTTTTGTTTTGTTTTTTAACCTTTTTTTTTTAGATTTTATTTATTTGTTTTTAGAGAGAGAGAGAGAGGAAAGAGATAGAATAGGGGGAGGAGCAGGAAGCATCAACTCCCATATGTGCCTTGACCAGGCAAGCCCAGGGTTTTGAAACGGTGACCTCAGCATTCCAGGTCGGCAGTTTATCCACTGCACCACCACAGGTCAGGCAGGTCCAGTAGTTATTTGACTGACACTTTAGGGTTTTCTATATACAGTATCATATCATCAGCAAATAATTATAGTTTTACTTCTTTTCCAATTTGGATGCCTTTTACTTCTTCTTCTTGCCTGATTGCTGTGGCTAGGACTTCCAGAACTATGTTGAATAGGAGTGGTGAAAGGGGACACCCCTGCCTGGTTCCTGATCTTAAGGGGATTGCTTTTAACTTTTGCCCATTGAGTATGATGTTGGCTGTGGGCCTGTCATAGATGGCCTTTATCATGTTGATGTATGTTCCCTGTATTCCCACTTTGCTGAGAGTTTTGATCATAAATGGGTGCTGAATTTTATCAAATGCTTTTTCTGCATCTATTGATATTATCATATGGTTTTTGTCCTTCTTTTTGTTTATGTGATGAATCACATTGATTGATTTACAAATATTGTACCAGCCTTGCCTCCCCAAAATAAATCCCACTTGATTATGATGTATAATTTTTTTCATGTATTGCTGGATTCGGTCTGTTAATATTTTGTTGAGAATTTCAGCATCTAAATTCATCAGGGATATTGGCCTATAGTTTTCTTTCTTTGTGTTGTATTGCCTGGTTTTGGAATAAGGATTATGCTTGACTCATAAAATGAGCTTGGAAGTTTTCCATCCTCTTGAAGTTTTTGAAATAGCTTGAGAAGAATAGGAGTTAGGTTTTTGTTTTTTGTGGTGGTTTTTTTTTTTTTTTTTTTTTTTTTGAATGTTTGTAGAATTTGCCTGTGAAGCCATCTGGCCCAAGGTTTTTGTTTGTTGGGAGTTTTTTGATAACTGTTTAGATCTCATTTGTTATAATCAGTCTATTTAAGTTTTCTGATTCTTCCAGATTGATTTTTGAAAGATTATATTTTTCAAAGAATTTGTTCATTTTACCTAGATTGTCTAATTTTTTGGCATACAGTTCTTCATAGTATTTTCTTACAATCCTTTGTATTTCTGCTGTGTCCATTGTTACTTCTCCATCCTCATTCCTAATTTTATTTATTTGAGTCCTTTCTCTTTTATTTTTGGTGAGTCTGGCTAAGGGTTCATAGATCTTGTTTACTTTTTCAAAGAACCAGCTCTTGGTTTCACTGATTGTAAAGCCAGTAGCCACAGCCACCATCACAGCTGCCTGGCCCATGCAGGTTCGCATTAGATTCGGACAGTCGGTAATGAAACAATGGAGCCAAGAACTGGTGAGCCATCAGCTTTAATCCTAGCTTGCACCCGGCAGGCAAGTAAAAACACACACTGGGCTCCAAAACCCACTCATTCAGTGCTCACAAAGCTACTGACTTATCCGAGTTTCCTAAAATCAAAGGTTTGTACCTCACCAGCCTTATTCACCTCTGTTCCCCATCTCCTTCTCTCTGCACAAACTCTGCACAAACTGACTTCTTCCTCAGCACTCCGCCATCTTGGCTGCTTCTCCTGGCCTCCACGTGGCCTTACTCTGCTCTCCTATCTGCTCTCCTCTCTCCTCCTAGAATGCAATCACTCTTCTCATGGAACAACGTGATCTCTCTTCCTTTTAAAACCTTTTGGTGCGAAAGATCTCCCCCAACACATATTAACATAATCACATCCATCCCAAGCATTCACCTCGGCGACGGGCTTCCACGTGGGCAGTGCCATCTTTAACAAAGTGAGCATAATGTATTTTATCTGCCCAACACTGATCCTTTGTATTGTTTTTTAGTCTCTATGTCATTTATTTTTGCTCTGATCTTTATTATTTCCTTCCTTCAACTTCCTCTAGGCTTTACTTGTTGTTCTTTTTCTAGTACTTTTAGATGCAGGATTAAGTTGTTTATTTGAGCTTTTTCTAGCTTCTTAAGGTATGCCTGTAATGCTATGAACTTCCCTCTCAGGAATGCTTTTGCTATGTCCCACAGATTTTGAGTTGTTGTATGCTCATTTTCATTTGTTTCAAAGAAATTTTTAATTTCTTCCTTGATATCATTGTTGACGCATTTGTTGTTTAATAACATGCTGGTTAATTTCCAAGTGTTTGACTGTTTTTCAGTTTTCCTATTATAGTTGATTTCTAATTTCATGCCATTGTGGTCAGGGAAGATGCTTGATTTAGTTTCAGTCTTCTTAAATTTGTTGAGACTCATTTTATGCCCTAATATGTGGTCTATCCAAGAGAATGCAACATGCACACTTGAAAAGAATGTATATTCTGCTGCATTAGTGTGAAGGGTTCTGAAGATATCTACTAAATCCAGTTGATCTAGTGTGTCCCTTAATTCTGCTGTTTCTTTGTTAATTTTCTTTCCTAAGGATCTATCCATTGATGTTAGTGGGGTATTAAAATCCCCTACTATTATAGTATTGCTGTTTATCTTGCCCTTTATGTCCATTAAAATCTGCTTTATATACTTAGGTGCTCCTATATTAGGTGCATAGATATTTATAATGATTATCTCTTCCTGTTGGATTGCTCCCTTTATCATTATGTAGTGACTTTCTTTATCCTTTACTATAGTCTTTGTTTTAAAGTCTATTTTGTCAGATATAAGTATTGCTACCCCAGCTTTTTTTTCATTTCCATTTGCGTGAAATATCTTTTTCCATCCTTTTACCTTCAGTCTATGTGTATATTTTCTTTGGAGGTGTGTCTCCTGTAGGCAGCATACATACGGGTCCTATTTTCTTATCCATTTAGCTACAATATGTCTTTTGATCGGAGCATTTAATCCATTACATTTAAGGTTATTATTGATATGTAGTTGTTTATTGCCATTTTTTTCTTTAAATCTATATTCCTCTCTTACTATATATTTTTTCCCTGCTTTGTTCTGTCTACAGCAGGTCCCTCAACCATTCTTGCATCATTGGTTTGGTTGTGATAAATTCCTTGAGTTTTGTGTGGTTTTTTATCTGGGAAGCTTTTATTTCTCCTTCAATTTTAAATGATAGTTTTGCTGGATAAAAAAGTCTTGGTTGTAGCCTCACCAGGCAGTGGCTCAGTGGGTAGAGCATCAGACTGGGATGAGGAGGACCCAGGTTTGAGACCCTAAGGTCGCCAGCTTGAGTGCAGGCTCATCTGGTTTAGCAAAGCTCACCAACTTGGACCCAAGGTCGCTGGCTTGAGCAAGGGGTTATTCAGTCTGCTGAAGGCCCACGGTCAAGGCACATATGAAAAAGCAATCAATGAACAACTAAGGTGTGGCAATGAAAAACTAATGATTAATGCTTCTCATCTCTCTCTCTCCTTTCCTGTCTGTCCATCCCTATCTATCCCTCTCTCTGACTCTCTCTGTTTCTGTAAAAATAAAAAAGAAAAGAAAAAGAAGTCTTAGTTGTAGGTTCTTGTTCTGCATTACTTTGAATATTTCTTTTCAATCCCTTCTGGCCTCAAGTGTTTCTGTTGAGAAGTTGGATGTCATTCTTATGGGTGTTCCTTTGTAGGTGATTGATTGTTTTTCTCTTACAACTTTTAATATTCTTTCTTTATCTCTTAGCTTTGGTATTTTGATTATGATGTGTCTTGGTGTGGGTCTCTTTGAGTTCTTTTTTAATGGGGTTCTCTCTGCTTCTTCAACTTGTGTGACTCTTTCCTGCATCAGGAAATTTCCAGCTATAATTTTGTAAATTTACAGAAATTTTCAGCTATAATTTCTTCAAAGAGCTTCTCTAGCCCTTGTTCTTTCTCTTCTTCTTCAGGAAACCCTATGATGCGGATGTTATTTCTCTTCATGCTGTCACAGAGCTCTCTTAGAGGTTCCTCAGGCTTTTTAATCCTCTTTTCTTTTTGCTTTTCTGCTTCCGTGCTTTCACTTATCTTGTCTTCTAAGTCGCTGATTCAATCCTCTGCTTCATCCAGCCTGCTTTTAATTCCAAAAAAGGGAAAATAGATTTTAAAAAAAGAGGAAGAAAGTTTGCTCTATCCAATGGAAAGCAATAAAAAAGAAACAAAGAAAAAAACCTGAGATTTTCCCATAGAACTTGCAATGGCAGCAAATAGTGGTGCCATGTCTACAGTGCTCAAGGAGAAAAAACACATAACCAGAGAATCTTATGCCCTGCCAAATACCAACATGTCAAGCTGAAAGAATTTAGAGAATACATAAGCCAAGAGCCCTTTGAAATCCAATCAACCAAATGATGAATCAAATAAAGGAGGCAGGAATCAAAAGCCAGGCTAAAAGGTCTATTAGTGAACTAAGACTTAAACTTCAGTTGGAAATCAGGGTAACAAAACAGAATGTAAATACTGCATATGTCAAAATCTTAAAATTAATTAGCATAACTCAAAAATTGGTATATTGGGATAGGAGAAATGAGAATTAAGTGTAAATGTATTATTTTCCTCATTCTTCTGGCAAAGTTCAAAGATTCTATAAAAATGAAAACATGTGGTGAGGAGTTGCTTTTTTTTTTTTTTTTTTACAGGGACAGAGAGAGAGGGATAGATAGGGACAGACAGATAGGAATGGAGAGAGATGAAAAGCATCAATCATCAGTTTTTCCTTGCGACACCTTAGTTGTTCATTGATTGCTTTCTCACATGTGCCTTGACCGCGGGCCTTCAGCAGACCAAGCAATCCCTTGCTGGAGTCAGCGACCTTGGGTCCAAGCTGACGAGCTTTTTGCTCAAGCCAAATGGGTCCGCGCTCAAGCTGGCAACCTCAGGGTCTTGAACCTGGGTCTTCTGCATTTCAGTCCGATGCTCTATTCACTGCACCACCACCTGGTCAGGCAGGAGTTGCTTTTTATCTCTAGAATCTTTTACAAATTAATATTTCTCATGATGAGAAAAAATTTATCTGAAGTTTAGTAATCAGTTCATTTTTCCCTTTTCTTATCTATTAGTAAAACTTATATAGCACTTTATTTAAAGATTTTATTTATTGATTTTACAGAGAGAAGGGGAGGAGCAAGAAGTATCAATTCATAATTACTTCACTTTAGTTATTCATTGCTTGCTTATTGCTTGTCATATGTGCTTTGACCAGGCAAGCCCAGGGTTTTGAACCCGCAACCTCAGCATTCCAAGTCAACATTCTAGTCACTGCACCACTGATAGTAATTTTTTCCATAAAAACTTGTATTATTGTTTTATTTCTGTAACTATTTTTTCTGTATGTTTGTCTCTCAGTCTTTCCAGCTATATCTACTGATAGAGATCCAAATGGTATTCCCCTAATGTTAATGCTTATTTCTAGGTGTTGGGATACTGATTAATTTTTTCTTTTTTTTCTATACTTTGCTGCACTGTTTAATTTATTGTTGGTGGTGATGCTGTTAATGAATATGGATCATGTGTATTTTATTTTATTTTTTAACACGTGCGAGAGACAGGAACAGACAGGAAAGGAAAGAGATGAGAATCATTAACTTGTGGTTGCGGTACTTTAGTTGTTCATTGATTGCTTTTCATTTGTGCCTTTTCAGGGGGTCTCCAGCTGAGCCATGACCCCTTGCTCAAGCCAGCAACCTTGGGTTCATGTCTATGATCCCACGCTCAAGCTGCTGAGCCTGCACTCAAGCTGGTGACCTCGGGTTTCAAACCTGGGTCCTCAGCATCCCAGGCCAACGCTTTATTCTCTGTACCACTGCCTAGTGAGCAGGTCATGAGCATTTTACAAATTCTTTTTTTTTCCGGGGCAGAGAGTCAGAGAGAGGGATAGATAGGGACAGACAGACAGAAATGAAGAGAGATGAGAAACATCAATTATCAGTTTTTCGTTGCGACCTTAGTTGTTCATTGATTGCTTTCTCATATGTGCCTTGACTGCGGGCCTTCAGCAGACCGAGTAACCTTTTGCTTGAGGCAGTGACCTTGGACTCAAGCTGGTAAGCTCTTTGCTCAAACCAGATGAGCCCGTGCTCAAGCTGGCAACCTCGGGGTCTCGAACCTGGGCCCCTCCGCATCCCAGTTTGACACTCTATCCACTGCACCACTGCCTGGTCAGGCGGGTCATGAGCATTTTTAAAAAAGATGCAGAAAAGATGACCATGGCAGGTATTTCTAAAACTAGATTAAAGCAAGCATTGTGTGAAACAGAGAAGAATGGCTCTTATAGTGGGAGAGGTGGTTGTGGGTTTGAAATGATAGAAAGCGCAGTAGAGAAGGAAATAACCACACAGGTTTGAGATTTGTTTTTGTAGTAGAATCAATCAATATAACTTGCTGACCAATTGGATATAGGGATCAAGGAGTAAGGAAGAACCGAAGAAGACTTCTAGATTTGACTTAAACAACTAAGCACCATTAATATAAGGAGGGTAGATGTGGAGGGAAAACCAAGAGTTTGATTTTGGACTTGTTCAGTTCCAGATATCTATGACATATCCACATTGAAGTTCATTTATTCAACAGATAGTGAGCACTTACTATGTCCTAGGCACTGGTAACACTAAAGTGACCAAGACAGGCAATGAAATCTTGCTTCATGGAGCTTGTGTTGTGAGGAAAAAAAATAAACAAGTAAAACACATAGTATTTTAGAGGTTATAAATGCTATATAGAAAAATAAAGCAGTAAGAAGAAAGAAGGTGTACCAACCTACAAGGAGGTTCAATTTTAAATAAAGTGCTCAAGAAAGGTTCCACTGAGAGCAACAATTTTTTTAAGATTTTATTTATTGCCTCACCAGGTGGTGGTGCAGTGGATAGAGCGTCAGACTGAGATGCGGAAGATCCAGGTTCGAGACCCCGAGCTCTCCAGCTTGAGCACGGGCCCATCTGGCTTGAACAAAAGCTCGCCAGCTTGGACCCAAGGTCACTGGCTCCAGCAAGGGGTTGCTTGGTCTGCTGAAGGCCCGCGGTCAAGACACATATGAGAAAGCAATCAATGAACAACTATGGTGTCGCAAGGGCAACGAGAAACTGATGATTGATGCTTCTCACCTCTCTCTCTTCCTATCTGTCCCTATCTATCCCTCTCTCTGACTCTCTCTCTGTCCTTGGAAAAAATAAAATAAATAATAATTTTTTAAAAAAAGATTTTATTTATTGATCTTTTAGAGAGAGAGAAAGGTGGGAGGAGGGAAGAACAGGAAGCATCAACTCAAAGGGTCACTGGCTCAGCTAGAGACCCTTGGTCAAGGCAAGTATGAGAAAGGGATCAATGAATAACTAAAGTGACACAATGAAGAGTAGATGCTTCTCATCTTACTCCCTTCCTGTCTCGCTCTTTTGCAAAAAAAAAAAAAAAAAAGAATGATACTGACTGCTTGACTGCTGTAAGAGCATATAAGATGAGTATGTGCATGTAGTCTCTATAAAGGAGCAAGGGGAGAATCTGGGACATAATTAGAAAACTTTTGCAAAAGTCCAAGTGAGGGATGAGCACAATTAGTATCAATGTGGCAGCAGTGGAAGGGAGAAAAACAATTGGTCCTGGATGCATTTTGAAGGTGAAACAGGCAAGATTTGAAGACAGACTAGATGTGGGATGTGAGCTACAGAAAGAAACTGTGAAAAATAATATAGGCTCCTGATAGCACCAGTTGTGGCATTGTAGGCAAGACTCAGGGGCCTAGAAATTGTTGATAAGAGCCTAGGCTGTCGTGGGAGAGTGGGTAAAGCGTCAACCTGGAATGCTGAGGTCGCCTTTCTAAAAACAAATAAATAAAATCTTTAAAAAATAATAAATGGTTGATAAGAAAGCCTGGGGTCTCCTGCATTGTGAGCTGCTCCTTGCTAGGGAACCCCCGGTGATCTGTGACATCCTGTGTGACATTGTTGACCCCACTCAGCCTCGGTTCTATGTAGAGAAGACCCTGAGTTGACTCAGTGGCCTTTGAGGACGTGGCTATAAATTTTACTCTGGAGGAATGGGTTTTACTGGATCCATCCCAGAAGAAACTCTACAGAGATGTGATGCAGAAGACTTTCAGGAATCCAGCCTCTGTAGGTAAAAATGAGGGAAAGCATGATGTTGAAGATCAGTACAAAAATCAAGCAAGAAAATAAAGAAGTCATGTGATAGGGGGACTTTATGAATGGGAAAGAAGTAGTCAATGTAGAGAAAAATTAAACCTTATTCGAAATCTGAAGAATTTCACTTACAAATACACAAAAGGAGTCACACTGAAATGTAAGAAATGTGGGAAAGCATTCAGATACTATAATTCTCTACCAGGACACAAAAGGTCTCACGCTGGAGAGAAACCCAATGAATGTAAAAAAAAAATCTGTTAAAGCATTCAGTGTTCCCAGTCTTCTTCAAAAACATGAAAGAACCCATATTTGCAGAGAAACAGTCTGAATGGAACAAATGTGAGAAAATCTTTAGATATTCCAGTGTGTTACAAATGCATAAAAGGACTCACACTGGAGAGAAATCCTGTAAATGTAAAAAATGTGGTAAAGCATTCAGGTATGCCAGTCATCTTGGAATACATGAAAGAACTCGCAGTGGAGAGAAATTCTATGAATGTAAGAGGTGTGGAAAAGCCTTCAGATCTTGTAGTTCCTTATAAACACAAGAAAGGACTTACACAGGAGAAAACCTTTATAAATGTAAACATTGTGGCAAAGCCTACACAGAACACAGTTCCTTACACAAAAACACAAAAGAAAACTCACACTACAGATATATCCTATGAATGTAAGAAATGTAGAAAAGCCTTCATTTGTAACAAAATTTCTCAAAATCACAAGGTGAGAGTGTACACTGCAGAGAAATCATGAATATGAAGATTGTGGAAAAACTTTTAGTTATTCCAATTTCTTCTAAAGATATAAAACAACTCACTGGATCAAACCTGTTGGATGTAAACAGTATGGGAAAGAGTTCAATTGGCCCTTATCCTTACAGGTACAACTCCCAGGGAAAAGAAATAAAAGGCCCTGGCCAGTTAGTTCAGTCAGTTAAGAGCGTCATCCCAAAACAAGGTTGCGGTTTTGATCCATAGTCAGGGCACACACAGGAACAGATTGATCTTTCTCTCTCTTTCTCTCTTCCTCTCTCTCTAAAATCAATAAATAATTTTTGTTTTAAAAAAGATGGCAGTTTGGGACAAGTTTGAGATGCTATGATATTGTGCTTTATAATAACAAATACATATTTGATGGTCTCATTTCTGGCACAGAACTCTCAAACCCTTGGAATTTCCTAAGTAATAAGAGCAATAAAGGTGGCATAATGTTTATAACAAAATCCTTTCAACCACAACTCAGTTCATGTTAATGAAGTGACTTTTGGAAAGCACCTGAGGATTGGGACTGTTTGCCAGGGAAACCATGTGTTAGAGGGTTAAAACTTTCCCAGGGGGTGGGAGAGAGGGCCGGAGGTTGAATGAGCCTCAGTGGCCAATGATTTAATCAATCATGCCAATGTAATGAAGCCAATGCTTAACATGTCCCCTGAGGTCTTGCCCACCTCTCCAGCCTTGCCTCAAGTCTCTCCACGTTGGTCTTGGGCTTTACCTACACTCACTTTCTTTGGTAATTCAGGGCCTTTGCATATGATGAGAAGTCTTTCACCCCCACCCCCTCACCACCACCAACTCCACTCTCACTCTCTCTTTGCCTGGACAACTTCTGTTTATCTCGCACATTTCAGCCCAAGTGTCACTTGTATAGTTCAAGCTGTCGCTGGTTCACCCAGGCTGTCAGGTTTCCTTGTTAAAAATGACTACAACCCCATTAAAATTAATAAAAACAGCCTGACGAGGCGGTGGCACAGTGGATAGAGCATCGGACTGGGATACGGAAGACCCAGGTTCAAGACCCCGAGCTCGCCAGCTTGAGCGCGGGCCCATCTGGCTTGAGCAAAAGCCCGTCAGCTTGGACCCAAGGTCGCTGGCTCCAGCAAGGGGTGGCTCGGTCTGCTGAAGGCCCGCGGTCAAGGCACATGTGGGAAAGCAATCAATGAACAACTATGGTGTTGCAATGGCAATGAAAAACTGATAATTGATGCTTCTCATTTCTCTCTGTTCCTGTCTGTCTGTCCCTATCTATCACTCTCTCTGACTCTCTCTTTGTCCCTGTAAAAAATATAAATAAATAAAACATTTAAAATTAATAAAAACAAAAACAAAACAAGCAAAAAAAATGACTGCAAATGTGATCCCTTAGAGCTCTCTTAGTCTGTAATTATCCGCTTGTTTGTGTGATCATGTTTGTCTATTTTCTGTCTTCTCCTCTACCTCTAAACTGAAAGCCCCATAAAATCAGAAATGACATCTGTTGCTACTCTTTTTTTTGTAGTATCTACTGTGAATGACACCTCTAAGGTACCTGTAAGGCCAGGTGCCATGGCCAGGCAGGTTCCCATTGGATTCAGGCAGACGGTAAAGGAACTGTGGAGCCAGAAAATGGTGGGCCATTCCATTTATTAGAGTCTCACAATGGCAGACGAGCAAGCAGGCAGAGGAAACCTGCTTCCTTCCTTCTCTCTCTCAGGACTCACAAGCCAAACAGGCCAAGTGGCCGGGGGGTTCCCCAACAGTCAATGGCCCCCCCCAATGGTGGCAGGCAATCTGCAATTTGCAATATGCCTCCCTGAGGGCAACCACCTGAAGCCTTACATAGACTGTACACACATGGTGCTGCCCCATGCTCATGCACCAGTCAGGCAAAATACAAGTGAGCAAGACTAAACATATATGTTACACAATTGTTTGCCCAACAGTACCTTTCTTAATGAAGAAATGAGTGAATCTGCTGAAGAAGCAAACACAGTCACCATGCAGGGTATGTAAACAGCACTCTTGGCCCTTCATAGTTATTGGGGTTAACACAGACAAGAGCCTCTGCCCTTTGGGCAGTCCACACTAAGTTAGTAAAAGGTGGAATTTGAGTCACAGGTCTACTGGTCACCAGAAGTGTGTCCTTGGGTAAGTTACGTCACCTGAATTCCTCATCTGTAAAATGTAGATCATGATTCCCATTTCACAAGATTGTCAAGAGGACCAAATAAGACTTGAATGAAAAAGTGTTTTTAAAACTTTTAACATTGGACAAGCAGGAAGGATTGTCTAGTTGTTTTTGTTTCTTTTTTAAGATTTTACTTATTGATTTTACAGAGAGAGGAGAGAGTGGGAGTTAGTGGTGAACAAGAAACATCAACTCATAGTTGCTTCACTTCACTTGTTCATTGATTGCTTGTCGTATGTGTCTTGACCGGGCAAGCCTGAGGTTTCAAACAGGCAACTTCACCATTCCAGGTTAATGCTCTCTGCACTGCACCACCACAGGCCAGGCAGGATTATTTAGTTTTTCAAAAGAAATTACTAGGAATTTAAATGGAAAGAAAAACCAAATGTACATGAAGAACAAAAGCTGACACAGATGGTTTTTGGTTTCTTAACTTAATGTGACAAAATAAGCCAGGTTCGTACCTCATAGAATGACAAGTTTAGCTATAGATGGGTTTGACAGGCACAATTTAATGGGCACCCGCCACCTCCAACCCAAGTGGTTTATTGTTATTTTTTAAGTGATTTTAGAGAGATAGTAAGGGAGAGAGAGAACATCAATTTGTTGTTCCACTTATTTATGTATTCATTGGTTGATTCTTTCTTGCATGTGCCCCAACTGGGAATTGAACCCACAACCTTGGCACATCAGGACAATGCTCTAACCAACTGGACTACTTGGCCAGGGCCCCACATGGTGTTTTGTTTTATATTGTTTTGTTATTTTGTATTTTTCCGAAGTTAGAAGTGGGAGGCAGTCAGACTCATGCATGTGCCCAACCAGGATCCACCCAGCATGCCCACCAGGGGGCGATGCTCTGCCCATCTGGGGCATTGTTCCATTTTGGCAGGAGCCATTCTAGCACCTGAGGCAGACGCCATGGAGCTGTACTCAGCGCCCGAGCCAACTTTGCTCCAATGGAGCCTTGGCTGCGGGAGGGAAAGAGAAAGATAGAAAGGAAGGAGAGGGGGAAATGTGGAGAAGCAGATGGGCACTTCTCCTGTGTGCTCTGACTGGGAATTGAACCCAGGCTTTACACATGCCAGGCTGACATTCTACCGCTGAGTCAACCGGCCAGGGCCAGGGTCCATATGGTTTAAATCTAGCCCAGGCCAGTGTTAGATTCCAAACAGAGGGACCGTTCTCAATACTACTGTGGGACCTGCTTCTGGCCCTCTCTCCCCATCTTTGCTCAGGCCCTGCTCAGGCTGTCTGGTCCCTAGACTTCTGGGCAAGGAAGGAAGGCTTGCCCTTCTCTGGCCCCACCACTCCCCAGGGAGGCCTCAGGCTGGGCTGTTTGATCCTTCAGTGGCAGTTTTTGTCCCTCTGGGGCCTATATGGCTCTCGGCCTGAAGCCCAAGCTCTGACCGCTGTTAAAATTCTCTGACCTCCACTGAAGCTCAGTGTCTTTCTCTACACTCTAGGTTTGAGCTTAAATCTCCTAGAAACAGACCTCTAACTGAGGTCAGGCAACCTCTCATTTCCTGTCAGCTGTTCTAAAGTGCTGAGCTCTGGACACTGAAGGGAACATAGCCCCTTCTCTCAAGGAAGCAGGAGCAGGGTCCTGAGGAACAGGGCTGGGGTTGGTGCACCAGACATTCCCCTTAATCCCCCCACCCACCCTCTTCTAAGAGAAATTCAATGTGGAGGACTAGAAAATGAGGAGTTGATCTCTGGCAAGGAGGAGTCAAGAAGGAAGTGCCTCCAGTATTTCTCATGGCATCACTCACATCTTGGCTTTGAGGAGCCATCCCCTCCAGCACACCAAGGCCTTGGCCCTGACTGTCATTCCTGTCTTCGTTTCCAAGGCCCCTTTTACTTCCCAACTTGTCTGTTTCTCCTCTGCTTCTATTCTAGTTCAGCTCATCCTTCCTCTGAAGCCTGCTGTCCTCTAAAGCAATGATCTATCTTCATGAGGTTTGCTTCTGTGATCCCTAAAGAAATTTTGAAGAAAAAAAAATTATGTACTGTTTCACATGGGTTTTTTTTTTTCATTTTTTTTTTTCATTTTAGAGAGGAGACACAGAGTGAGAGAGAGAGAGAGAGAGAGAGAGTGAGAGAGAGAGAGAGAGAGAGAGAAAGAAAGGGGGGAGGAGCTGGAAGCATCAACTCCCATATGTGCCTTGACCAGACCAGTGCAGGGTTTTGAACTGGTGACCTCAGTGTTCCCAGGTCGACGCTTTATCCACTGCGCCACCACAGGTCAGGCATCACATGGTTTTTTTTGTTACTTGTTTTTTTGTTTGTTTGTTTTAGTGAGACAGACAGACAGAGAGGAAGGGAGAGAGATGAGAAACATTAACTCATAGTTGCATCACTTTAGTTGTTCGTTGATTGTTTTCTCATATGTGCCTTGACATAAGGGTTCAAGCTGAATCAGTAACCCTTTGCTCAAGCAGCAACCTTGGGCTTCAAGCCAGCAACCATGGGATCATTTCAATGATCCCATGCTCAAGTCTTCACTCAAGCTGGCAACCTCAGGGTTTCAAACCTGGTACTTCAGCATCCCAGGCATCCATTGTGGATGCTCTATTCACTGCACCACCACTGGTCAGGTACCTCACATGTATTTTAAGTTGACATGACAGCTAAGATTATTTTTTTTGTCATAAGTTTAAATCATTGCATAATGTATACTTTCTAGAATGCTTTAAACATTATGACTTTTAAAATAAAACACATTAACGGTCTTAATTCCATTAAGACCGTTATAAATGTGTGCTTGATGAAATCTAAACACCACAATGGTGTGGTACTCTCCATTATCTATTTAAATATATATAATATTCAATGTCAATTGTAATTGAAAATATTTTAATAAATAAAAAAAGATATACATGCTATGTGTGGGAGGAAGAAATTTTCCTTCATTTTCAAGGTTCCTTCATCTAATCCAGTGGTTCTTAACCTGGGTTCTAGCGAACCCTAGGGGTTCGATGAGTCAGTCTCAGGGGTTCGGATAAGCCTCTGCCACAGAGGCCAGAATAAAGTAATACTGTAATTTGTTGTGAGTTCATGCACTTTGTTGGTTTTGTTCTTTGAGCAAGGTGATGTTCATGCACGGCTCATTTTGTGCACCAGTAAAAAAACATATGCCTATGTCTTGAATTTGGAAAAAAAAATCATATTTTATTTATCACTAAAGAAGGGTTCAGTGAATGCCCATATGAAACTGGTGGGTTCGGTACCTCAAAAAAGGTTAAGAACCACTGATCTGATCTAATAATCAAATAGACATGAGACAGACAACAAGAAAAAGTAATCAAATTTAATTCATACATATGTATAGGAACACCACATACATGAGTCGGAGATCTCACTTGCACAAGAGGTTCAGAGACAGTAAGAAAAAATGGGTATATAACATATTTTTTTTAGAGAGAGAGATAGAAAGAGGGACAGACAGACAATAAAGAAGACGGATAAAAAGTATAACTTGTAGTTGCATCATTTTAGGTGCTCATTGATTGCTTCTAATACATGCCTTGATGTGGGGGCGGGAGGGTCCAGATGAGCCAGTGACCCCTTGCTCAAGCCAGCAACCTTGGGCTTCAAGCCAGCAACCTTGGGTTTCAAGCCAGTGACCATGAAATCATGTCTATGATCCCATGCTCAAGTCAGCAACTCCACATCCTCAGCATCCCAGGTCAATGCTCTATCCACTGTGCCACCGCAGGTCAAGCACAGAACACATTCTGAGCTAAGAATGAGATAAGGTGCTTTGAGGGCTTCAATGGGTCATTACAGGATGATATGAAGAATAGTTGTTTAGTAAATAGAAATTTGTCCTTCCCTGTAAATAGGCCAGAAAAGGCTACCGATGATAATCTCTTATTATGAAGAAGGCTCCTAATGCAAGTTCCAGATAGTTAATGAAGAGGCAGAAATTTCTCTTGAGCCCATGGCTAAAATTACCTTTAACTCAAACAATAACACACTCCACAGAGTCATTCTGAACACCCACAATAGAACAATCAGTAAGGAAACAGAGGACTTGAACGACACTATACACCAATGGACCTAACAGACATATACAAAATGTACTACCCAAAAGCAGCAGAATACACATTCTTCTCAAGTGCACAGTGAATATTCTTCAGCAAACATCACATATTAGACCACAAAAAAAGTCTTAATAAATTTAAGAAGATTGGAATCATAACAAATATCTTTTCCAATAATAATGGAATAAAATTAGAAATTAATAGCAGTAATAAAACCTGTAGCCTGAGAAATGAGAAGCATCAATTCTTTGTTGTAGTATCTTAGTTGTTCATTGATTGTTTTCTCATATGTGTCTTGACCAGGGGCTCTAGCCAAGTCAGTGATCCCTTGCTCAAGCCAGTGACCTTTGGGCTCAAGCCAGCAACCACAGGATCATGTCTATAATCCCACACTCAAGCCAGCGACCCTATGTTCAATCTGGTGAGCCCATGCTCAAGCTGGCAACCTCAGGGTTTCAAACTTGGGTTCGACACTCTAGCTACTGTGCTACCACCTGGTCAGGCTCCCTTTCTGTCTTTGAGCCTCTCATATATGTGGAATCCCTTCCTTTCTCGTGTATGTGGGGTTCCCATACATACAAATGTATTGAATTTGGTTATTGTATCTTGTTAATCTGTCTCATGTCTATTTGATTATTAGACTAGCTGAAAGAACATTGAGGGTAAAGGAATAGTTTCTTCCTCCCCAAAATTAATACGTATAATTATGCATTTGTCCAAATCATAGAATGTATAACACCAAAAGTGAACTTTAACATAAACTATAGACTTTGGGTGATTATGATATGTCAAGGTAAATTCATCAATTGGAACAACTATACAACTCTGGTGGGAAATATTTAAAATGAGGGAGGCTATTTTTGTGTGGGGCAAGGGGAATATTGGGCATTTCTGTATCTTTCCCTCAATTTTGCTTTGAACCTAAATATGCTTTTTTTTAAAGTCTTAATTTAAAAAAATGTAAAGAACAAGAAAGCATTCAAATATTAACCTAAGTTCACTGTTCAGGAACTAGAAGGAGAACAAACTAAACTCAAAATCAAAAGGAGAAAGGAGTCTGACCTGTGGTGGTGCAGTGGATAAAGCATCTACCTGGAATGCTGGTTCAAACCTCCAGGCTTACCCAGTTAAGACACATATGAGAAGCAACTACAATTTGATGCTTCCCACTCCTCCCCCCACCTTTCTCTCTCTTCCTCTCTCTAAAATCAATAAATAAAATATTTTTAAAAATAAAATAAAATATCAACAAAATTGATTAACTGAGGAAAAAAAAGACTCAAATTATTAAAGTCAGAAATAAAAAAACTAATTAGCCTGACCAGTGGTGGTACAGTGGATAGAGTATCAACCTAGGACACTGAGGTCTCAGATTCAAAACCCCAAAGTCTCCAGCTTGAGCACAAAATCATCAAAATGCTCCCAAGGTCGCTGGCTTGAGCAAGGGGTCACTGGCTTGGCTGGAGCACCCTGGTCAAAGCACATAGAAAAACAATCAATGGACAACTAAAATGATGCAACTATGAGAGAATGTTTTTCTTTTCTCTCTCCCTTCCTCTCTCTCTCTCTCTCTCTCTCTCTCTCGTGCACATGCGTGCGAAAGAAAGAAAGAAAGAGAGAAAGAAAGAAAGAAAGAAAGGAAGGAAGGAAGGAAGGAAGGAAGGAAGGAAGGAAGGAAGGAAGGAAGAAAGAAAGAAAGAAAGAAAGAAAGAAAGAAAGAAAAGAATAAAAGAAGAAGAATCTTTATAAGTAATGCCACAGAGGCCCTGGCCAGTTAGCTCAGTTTGTTAGAGCATCGTCCTGGTAGGCCAAGGTCAGGGCACATACAAGAAGTAAGCAATGAATGCATAAGTAAGTGGAACAACAAATCAATGTTTCTCTTTCTCCCTTCTTCTTTCTCTCTAAAAATCAATAAAAAATAAAAAATATATATCCTTAAGAAAAAAAGTAATGCCACAGAAATACAAAGAAGCAAAGACACTAGTGTAAACAATTATAAAGCCAACAAATTAGATAACTTAGAAGAAATAAATTTCTAGAAACATACAGCCTACCAAGACTGAATTATAAAGAACTAGAAAATCTAAACAGACCTGTAACTGGTAAGAAGATTGAATTAGTGCCTGATTGGTGGTGGTGCAGAGGATAGAGTGTTGATGCTGAGGTGCCAGGTTTAACCCCAAGGCCATTGGCTTGAGCGCGGGATCATCAACATGATCCCATGGTCACTGACTTGAGCCCAAGGTAGCTGGCTTGAGCAAGAGGTCCCTAGCTCAGCTTGAGCACCCTCCCAATCGAGCCACATATTAGAAGCAATCAATGAACAACTAAAGTGAAGCAACTGCCAGTTGATGCTCCTCACTCTCAATCCTTCCTCTTTCTCCCTCCCTTCCTATCTCTCACTATCTCTCTCAAAATCAACTTTTAAAAAAATGATAAGGAAAGAACACCTCCAAACTCATGAGGTCAGCATTACTCTGATATCGAAATCAGACAAAGATACTACAAGATAAGAAAACTATATACCAATATTCCTGATGAATATTGATGTAAAAATTCTCAAAAAACTACTAACTGAATGTAACAGCACATTGAAAGAATTATACACTTTGACTAAGTGGGATAGGATGTAAGGATGGTTCAACATAAAAAACTCAATGAATATAGTAAACTGCAATAAAAGAATGAAGGGGGAAAAAACCTGATCATCTCAATAAATGCAGACAAAGCATCTGACAAAATTTAACACTCATTCATGGTAAAAATAGAAACAAAAACAAAAACACTCAACAAACTAAGAAACTACCTCAACATAATAAAAATCACATATGAAAAGCCCACAGCTAACATCATACTGAATAGTGAAAAACAGAAAGCTTTCCCCCAAGATTGGAACAAGGCAAGAATGATCACCCTCACCAATTCTGTTCGATATTGTACTGGAAGACCTAGCCTAAGAATTAGGCAATGAAAAGAAATAAAAGGCATCCAAATGGTAAAGGAAAAAGTAAAATTACTTCTGTTCCCAGATAACATGATCTTATATGTACAAAACCAAAACCCTAAAGATTTCACAAAGACACTGTTTAAACTAATAAACAAATTCAACATGCCTGATCTGTGGTGGCGCAGTGGATAAACCTTTGGCCTGGAATGCCAAGGTTGCCAGTTCAAAACCCTGGGTTTCCCTGGTCAAGGCACCTACAGCAAGCAAGCAATGAACAACTAACATGAAGCAACTATGAGTTGATACTTCCCATTTCATGCTCCACTCTCTCTCCTGTCTCTGTAAAATCAATAAATAAAGTATTTTAGAAAACAATTCAACAAAGTTTCAGGATACAAAATTAACACCAAAAATCAGTTGTACTTCTATAATCTATACACTAACAATGAACAACCCAAAAAGGAACTAAGAAAACTATCCCATTTACAGTAGTAGCAAAAAGAAAGACATACTTACGAATTAACCAAGAAGGCAAAAGTCTTGTACACTGAGCCTGACCAGGCGGTGGCGCAGTGGATAGAGCATCGGACTAGGATGCGGAAGACCCAGGTTTGAGACCCCAAGGTCGCCTGCTTGAGCGTGGGCCCATCTGGCTTGAGCAAAAAGCTCGCCAGCTTGGACCCAAGGTCGCTGGCTCCAGCAAGGGGTGGCTCCGTCTGTTGAAGGCCCCCGGTCAAAGCACATGTAAGAAAGCAATCAATGAACAACTATGGTGTCGCAACGGCAACGAAAAACTAATGATTGATGCTTCTCATCTCTCTCCGTTCCTGTCTGTCTATCCCTCTCTCTGACTCTCTCTCTCTCTCTGTCCCTGTAAAAAAAAAAAAAAAAGTCCATTCCATGTTTCCATGTTCATAGATTGGAGGACTTAATATTGTTAAAATGTTCATAGTACCCAGTGATCTACAGATTAAATGCAATCCTTACCAAAATTCTACTGATGTTTTTCACAGAAATAGAAAGAAGAAAGAAAGAAAAACTATCCTAAAATTCATATGGACTCTCAGAGGATCCCAAATAATCAAAACAATCTTGATAAAGAAGAACAAAGCTGGAGGCCTCACACTTCCTGATTTCAGAACATATAAAAAGCCACAATAAACAAAACCATATGGAACTGGCATAAAGACATATAGACCAATGTGCCTGACCTGTGGTGGCGCAGTGGATAAAGTGTTGACATGGAATACTGAGGTTGCTGGTTCAAAACCCTGGGCTTGCCTAGTCAAAGCACATATGGGAGTTGATGCTTCCTGCTTCTCCCCCCCGCCTCTCTCTCTCTCTCTCTTTCTCTCTTTCTCTTTTCCCATCACCCCTCTGTAAAATAAATAAATAAAGATATTAAAAAGACATATGGACCAATGAAACAGAATGAAAAACCAGAAATAAACCTTCACATATATGGTCAAATCATTTTCTTTTTTTTATTATTTATTTTTTTATTTTTTTTTTTAGAGTGAGGAGAGAGAGAGAAAAGGGGGTTGAGAAGCGGGAAGCATCAATTCATAGTAGTTGCTTTTCACATGTGCCAGGACTGGCCAAGCCCGGGGCCTCAAACTGGGGACCTCAGCATTCCAAGTCAATTTTCTATCCACTGTGGACCACAGGTCAGTCAAATGATTTTCAACAAGGGTGTCAAGATTGCACAATGAGGAAAGGATAATCTCTTCAAGAAATGGTTTGGGAAAGCCAGATATCTACATGCAAAAGAATAAAGTTAGACCCTTACCTATACCATATACAAAGATTAACTCAAAGTAAGTTAAAAATCTAAATATAAAACCTGAAACTATAAGACTTCTAGAAGAAAACAAGGAAAGCTTCATGACATTGTAATAGGTAATGCTTTCTTGGATCTGAAACTTAAAGCAGTAATGAAAGCAAAAATAGAAAAATGAGACTACATCAAACTTAACTTTTGTGGAGCAAAGGAAACAATCAACAGAGATAAGTGGCAACCTACGGAATAGGAGAAAATATTTGCAAACAATATGTCACATAAAAAGTTAATATCCAAAATACACAAATAACTCTTGTAACTCCATGACAACAACAAAGCAAGCAAACAAAAAATAACCTAGTTTAAAAATGGGCAAACGACTTGAATAGACATATCTCCAAAGTAGATATACAAATGGTCAACAAGCACATGAAAAGATCCTCAACATCACGAATCATCAGAAAAATGCTAATCAAAAGACCACAAGATATCATTTCACACGCATTAGGATAGCCACCATCAAAAAACAGAAAATAGCCTGACCAGGCGGTGGCGCAGTAGATAGAGTGTCAGACTGGGATGCAGAGGACCCAGGTTTGAGACCCTGAACTTGCCAGCTTGAGTGCAGACTCATCGGGTTTGAGCAAGGCTCACCAACTTGAACCCAAGGTCGCTGGCTCGAGCAAGGAAGGGGTCACTTGGTCTGCTGTAGCCCCCCGGTCAAGGCACATATTAGAAATCAATCAATGGACAACTAAGGAACTGCAACAAAGAATTGATGTTTCTCATCTCTCTTCGTTACTGTCTGTCTGTCCCTATCTGTCCCTCTCTCTTTCTCTGCCACAAAAACAAACAAACAAACAAACAAACAAACAAAAAGAGGTGGCAAGAATGTAAAAAAATTGGAACCCTTGTTCACTGTTGGTAGCAATGTAGAATGATGCAGCCACCATGGGAAATGGTAAAGAAGTTCCTTTAACTACCCTATGACCCAATAATTTTGCTTCTGGGTATATACACAAAACAACTGAAAACAGAATCTCAAAGAAATTAACACTCCCATGTTTGTTGCAGCATTATTCACAATAGCAACCCAAACATCCATGGGCAGATGAATAAAGAAAATGTGGTATATACATACAATGAAAAATAAAAAGCAAATTTTGTCATATGTGACATGGATGAAACTTGAGATTGCACTAAATCACAGGACAAAAACTGCATGATTCCACTTACATGAAGTATCTAAAGTAATCAAAGTCACAGAAGCAGAAAGCAGAATGATGGTTACCAGGGTCTAGGAGGAGGGGAAAATGAGATGTTTAAAGCATTTCAGTCATGCAAGATGATAAAGTTCTAGATTGGCTCTACAACATTGTGCATACAGTTAACAATACTGTAATGTATACTTAAAGGTAAAGGTAAATTTGTATGTGTTTTTTACCACAATTTTATATATATATCCCTAAAAATATATAAATGAGTTTTTCTTCACCATTCAGTCAAGGCAACATAGTAAGTAACTAACTCCTTCCATTTTAACCAGAGGAAAAGGGTGCTGTGAGGAGGTGGGAGACAACCAGCCTGCTACCTTGCCTTCAGGCATTTTCCAAGGCAGGTTGATTTCAGAAGGTTGAAGACCTGCAAATGGATTCCAGTAAAACTGCCTGTGCCTATGCATCCTTACAAAAGCTTAAAACCTTGGTATACACTGCTGCAGGTTGAAAACCATGGGCGCAGAGCTCTGCACCCTGGATTTCCTGCCATTTCTCTGCCTTCTCACAGAACACAGACCATCTCTCTGTGGCAGAGGCATCATCAGTGCAAGGGCAGGGGAGAAACAGAGAGGCTGGCATTGTCCCCTCCAACAGCAACAAACTGATTTTCTTCCCCTTCTCAGGTCCAACTCTGGCCTCCCACACCCTACTTTCCTTGCACCCCTACTTTGCCATCCCATCACCTTTTTATTTTTTAAGAGAGAAATATGATTTGTTGTTCCACTTATTTGTGTATTCCCATATGTGCCCTGACCAGGGATTAAAACTGCAACTTTGGCATATCGGGAGGACAGTCTAACCAACTGAGCTACCTAGCCAGGGCCATCCCACCAACTTCTCTGTGTATTGAACATACAGGGTCTCAGTGCAACTCATGGCTCATGACTGAGGGTCATGGCTCTTTCTCTCATGGAATTGCAGTAAGGACTACATGGGACATACTGTGTGGCTAGAAGGTAAGTATGGTGAGTCTGGAGTCTGAGCTAGGAGGGCCCCAGATGGTGGCATGTGGCTTTTGGCCCTTCATGAAGCTTCAGGGAAGGAGCTGCTGGCCCAAGGCTGCCCACAGGGCAAAGACCACCAAGCTTAAGGAGGTTCCAAGGTGTGGAAACGTTTTAATGAGCATCACAAGGGAACCAGGTGAGGGGTACAAACTTCAAATCCAGCCTTTATTGCCATGCTTCAGGGGCTGAACGGGAGAGAGGGGGCTCAACCTTGCTTATCTCTTCCCAGACCCAGAGGCAGCTGAAGGGCAGTCCCTGAAAGTCTTCTCCCAGTAGACAGGCTGAGGGGAAGAAGAGAGGCCTCTGCTGCTGATGCCGGGAGCAGAAAGACCTGGAGCAGCGAGCTGACCTCCACAGGTCAGGAGAAACCCAGAGTCAGGCAGGAACATCAGATGTTCGAAAGGTAGATGGACTGAGGAAACTCTTGGGGTCCCCAAACAGCACTGAGATCTCACAGAGGGCCCAGGTCCCAGGGCCCGCTGGCTCCAGTGACTGAGAACCCGAGGAAGGCATCCCCAGACTGAGACATTCGCAAAGAAGCTCTGACATCACATTTTCCCCCTGTTCAGCAATGGTCAAGAGAAGGTCTGGAGGGAGAGGTGAGGACAGGGCCTGGGTAGGCAGGAGGCTGGAAAGAAAATAAGGGGCCGAGCATCAGGGCAGTGCCATGAGGGTGAGCGGGGGTCCTTTAGCTGCTGCTCTGCTGCTCCTGCTCACGGATAAGGTTGGCAATGGGGCTGGTGATGCCACCTATCAAGGTCCAGTACTCATCGAAGCTGATGCGTCCATCATGGTTGGCGTCCAGGTTCTGGATGAGCTTGTCAGCAGCCTTTCGGTTCCCTGTGTCCTGGGGAAGAACTGGAGTTAGCAACACTGAGAATGGCAGTCCCACAGAGTCCCCCGGCAGGACCATAGGCAGAGACCCAGGATCTGGCCTGGACAGCTGCTGCCCTTGGCAAACAGGAACAGAGCCCTCACTAGCTCAGGCCTGGGTATGCCCTGAGAGCAGAGGCCTGGGCGGGGTCTAGACTCTGGTTCGGGAGTAACCCTGAAAGAACAGAGTCCGCAGTGGGGAAGGAACCTGAGGGGACAGGGCTTCAGGGGACAGGGAGAAACAAGGCCCTTGGGTGGGGCCTTACCGTCAGCATGTGGTTGAGCTCTTTCTGAAGCATCTTTCGGAAGCTACTCTTGCTGATCTTGTTCTTGACCAGGCTGTGCTTAGACACGTATTTGTAGAAGGTTTCCACCAGAACCACAACCGCCTTCTCCAGCTCTGTGTAGGAGTCTGCCATCTCACTGCTTCACTCCTCAAGGGGCCTGAGCACCATGAGATGTGCAGATGAGAAAAGACCCCACAGGCTAAGCCTCTGCCCACACACCCACCCTAGCCCTGGGTCCTCCAGGCTAGCAGGTCTTTCCGGAGGAAGAGGCAGGGAAAGGGGGGCACAGGGTAGGCGGGGGTAGCCCTGGAATGAGAACTATGTGGCTCTTCTAATCCAGGTGTTCCCCAGTTCAACTGCCTTAACAGGTTCTCCAGGCCCTTCCCCAGCCCTGGGCACCAGGCTTGTCAGAGTACAAGTGAGAGCAGGAGGCTCCCATGGGAAGAGGGTTAAGTGCCCATCCTTTGTCCTCTGCACACCTGGCCCACCCAGGTCCCCTGCCCTGAGGGCAAACACAGCTAGAAACTGTTAGAATGAGCCAAGAGCACGGGGGATGTAGAGAGCAGGAGCCATGGTCCCCCACCAAGACATAAGACTGGCCGAGACCCCAGCCCCAGGCCACAAATTAGGAGACAGGGACCGAGGCCTGCTCCAATTCTTTCAGCCAGGCACCAGGACATTGAGTCCAGAGTCTCAGCCGTGGCCGCTCCTGGGAAAGGACAATGTCCTGATTCATTGGGTCAGATATTCTGCAGACTCCCACCCACACCCCACTAGCCTAGCTTCCCTCATATCCACCCCAAAATATACAGCAGGACCAAGGACCCTCCACCCCCTTACCTAAAGAGGAGCCAGGCTAGGTCTGCCCCAGCTGGAGACAGAGCCACAGGCAGGCAGAAGCCACACAGTCAGTCACCCCCTCAACCCCAGGACAAAAGACACTCACATTCCCAGCGGATACAGACTTCTGAATAACAGGATATGAAGGGAACAGGCGGATCTATTCTGTGAGTCGCCACCCATGCCCAGTGCCCCCCCAACTGAACCCAGGCAAATGAGCCTCCCTTCACGCCCCCTAGGCCAGGAATGAGCTGCTGCCGCCCTGCCCATCAGGTCCCAGCCAGGGAAGGTAAATACAGCCACTATAAGGGCTTGGGCATCCACAATGAATCCTGCCCCTGCCACCTGCTTCCTAATCCCCTAGGGGCCATCCTTCTCCATGCCTACTGCCCAGCCCTCTTCTCCTAGCTGGACCTGCTGGAACCTTACCTTCCCCAGGAAGCCTGTCCTGACCCCTGCCCACCGGTCCTCCTCCTGTCTCCCATAGACTTTCAAGTCAGCACTAGCTGGTTCCCACTAACTGTTGTAGCCTTTTCCTGGATCTTGTCTCCCTAGACACCAGGAATTTCTAGAAGCAAGGAGAGTGTTTGTGATACAAAGCCATTATATTTTCTGAACCAAACAGAAGGACGAGGTTTTTGGACCAATTTTTTAAATCCTGGATAGACAAACTCCTTGCTTTTTAATCTCTGCATCTTGCCTAGCCAGTATTGCTCAGCCCAGTGCTTTGCTCAAGGAAGACGTTCTATAAATGTCCCACTGCCTTCTAGGAGTGATACAAGATATGCAAAGCCCCTGACCACCCCTATAAGTTTTTTTGGGTTTTTTTTTTTGCAAAGCTTTTTCAGAAGGAAGAATGAGACTATGCCAGGAAGCAGGAAGGAAGGAGAGTTGAGAGGGAGAGGGGTCAGGCTAAGGAATCTCTCATCAGAAATCCTGCCCTTCTCTCCCCTGGTCTGTGGCTAAAGGGATGAAGTATGGAACCAGCACTGCAGGACTCTAAAAGCTGTACCCATTTCAGCAAGGACTGCACCAAGTCTACTCCCAACCAAGCTTTATGAGTGGCAAGAGAGTTCAAAGAATGTCCCCATCCTTCACTATCCCAGACCTTGTTCCCTGAGTAAGGAATTTTGTGAGAAATAGGAAGAGGAAAGAGAAAAAAATTTGGAGGGCGTGGGGGGCATCTCCCCCTTTTCCCAAAGCCTATCTACCTTTCCTACCACCTGCCTTCTTGGAATCTTATTTCTCTGCCCAGAGGAACCTCCTGCCCTTCCTTGCCCCAGTCGCTACTGGGCCTCTGGCAGCCAAGTAGGCAGGACCCAGGTAAGCACCTAGGTGACAATCAGCCACCTGCTGTTAGGTATGCAATCACCCCAGAGAGGTGGTTTCAGCAGCTCTAGATTTCAGTTCCCAGGCCTCCCAATAATCTGCCCAACACTCCCCCACCCCCAGCACACACACACAACTTCTAGTGACTAGAATCTAGTCAAATGGACACCACTGTAGATACATCTGCATAAGTGCCTTTCTGAAGGAAGAATGTCAGAGTGGAATAGCCAGGTGTGCCTATCCTCTTCCACCCTTCCTCCCTTCCCTGGGGGCCAGAAGGCAGGCTCTGTCACTACACCGATATTGCTCCTCCTGCCTGCCCCCTCACCCTACCACCAGGCTGGATGGTCACAGGCACAGGATTGGGGTGGGGTGGGTCGTAGGCCACCTATTGTTCCATCATAAGGTAGGTCCTGTATTGACTTTGCCTGGCCTGAGAGGTGGGTGGGGGGAGGGGAGGCATTTACATTGGAACCTTCCCAAAAAGTGGAAATAGGGCGACCACTTGTTCTCAAAAGCCCCCCCCCTCGACAACGTGGAGCCCTCAACCCTCCCTCAATGTTCTCATTGCCTTTTCCTTGGCTTATTCATATTGAGCAACCAAGAGGCCCCCATCCCTACCCCACTCACCTCAGCCCAGCTTGATGACTTCTCCAAAAGCCCAAATATTCCTGACACCGTGCCCCTGGGTCTCAGCTGCTCCAGCCCCCCTCAGACCCCCAAATTCTGGGCCCCTCTCCTCCAAATGCCTCCTAATCATCCCCATCTCTTCAACTCTCTAGTCCCCTTCAATCTGGAGCTCTGAACATCCACCACACTATCCAAAATTCACCTTCCCCTCCCACCTCCACACATACTTCTTGAGTCTGAAATTGTTTTCAGGTGTTGGGATATTTCCCTGGACTCCTCTTCCTCCTAGTCATCATCCTCTCTAGAGCCTAGCCCATTCTCAAGCCTAAGTTTGGCATGCTGTGTCCCTTCCAAATACCTTGAATTTGTTCACTCATTTATTCACCACACATTTGCTTATTCATTCATCTACTCATTCACTCATGCGTTTCCTTCACTTCAATATACAGGAAAGTGCAATCTGAGAGGACTGGTAATGCTTTACTCAACTTGCAAGGCTGTTTCAAACTAATCTCTTCAGCCTCAGTCGCACCATTCTCTGCTCATCTTTTCATGGCCTTTTCCCAGTTCCAGAGACTCTGACACAAGTGCTCCAGCCTTACCCTCCACACCCTCTCAGGACTCACTAGCTCTAGTTCACACATACATATACACAGAGTGAGGAATTCCCGATCCTGATGCCCCTCAGCTTGGATAACCCATCTACCTTCCACCTGCTTGTATTTTTGGAGACTGTAACTGGAAGAGAAGGCTGCTCCTCTGAAATTTCTTCAAGACAAGTGAAGTTGGAGAGTGCTATGGATACACACACACACAAACTGCTGCCCCTGGCCTCACCAACCCCCAGAGCACTCTTTGCTTGTGTGTGGGGACAGGCTGAGCCCCACTCACCTGCACCTCCAGCACTCCCTTCCCCAGCACCCCTGCCCTCACCCCCAACCCAACAGGGCTGGGCAGGGGAGCATTCCCATCGTGCATGCAGGTGGCTCTGCCAAACAGTCAGGCAAGCCAGAACCTGCCTGGGTCCTGAGGTGGAAGAGAAGCTGCCCAGACTCCTGGCCCCTCTCCCAGGGCTCCCAGATTCCCCCAGGATATCACCCAGGTTCTTCCAGGTCCCGTCTGCCCTCCCAAGAAACAGCATTCAATGCACGATGGGGCCTGCGGCAGGGACTTTCCTGAGTCCTGAGGTGGAAAGAAGCCACCTCAGCACCCATCTTCTCTCCTCAGGCTTTCAGGTTCCCTGTGGCCTCCCTGGGGCCCACCACCTCTCCCAGGAAACAGCTCCCAGAAGCCAGTGAGGCCTGTGTTCAGGGTCTGACCACCCCTAACCCCCACCAGCACACATGTGCCCTTTTCTGTCAGGGGAGGATCAGAGCAGCTGCGGGCAATGGCCCAGCCCCTGGAGAGGAGCCCAGGCAGATGCTGCGCTGGGGAGGGGTCTCACCACCCCACCCACTCCTCTGAAGGCCTCTCCAGGCCCCAATCCCACCAGAATTCTCCATTCACAAATCAGCCTTTTGGGAAAGTTAACAGTTAACAAAACCTCCCTGCCCTGTCTGGCAGGCCCCCTCCCCAGACCTCCTTCCCTGCCCCTTCTCCTGGCCTCCCAAGCCTGTGGGGCTTCTCCGGAAGCCCCAGACCACTCAAGACAGCAGCCCCAGACCTCCCAGGACGGACATGGGGTGCTCACCTGCCTCCTTCGTTCACCTTCTCTCTAACAAGGCTCTGGGGCCTGGGCTCTGACACGGCCAAGCAACAACCCTCGCTCAGCCCAGCCAGGACTCCTCCCCGCCGCACTCCCAGAATGTGTCCCACTCCCTCCTTCCCTGCTTGGCTGAGCTGGCACAGTGGGGAGGTAGTGACTGAGCTCCCTCTTGACTTGGCCCTGGGGTTGGGCCCTCGTTAAAGGGATACACACCTTTTTTAACACCCCTCAGCACCACCCCAAAAGGAGTGCTGGAAGCTGGCACTCCCCCAACCCCACCCTCCTAGCCCTGCAGGGATTGACAGAACCTACCAGGTGGAGAAAGGAAGGAAGTAGTGTCACCTGCCCTTCTCACCTGGGTCACTGGGAACTCAGTTTCAGGGACCCCAAACAGACAAGTTCAGTTAGTATTCCAGGCCAGCTCAGCTAGCCACAGAAACTTTCTTGCCCTTGGGATTTCAGAAGCAATGCCTGATTTCTGTGTGTTCAAGTCAGAAGGTAGACATCAGGGATCAGACTCTGGCCCCCTGGGCTTCCATCTCCAGGTCAGCCCACCAGGAGCTTTCCTGACCCCCACCCCTGGGACCACGCATATGCAGCAGAGGATCCCTCTGGAAACACTCTAGCTCTTCCTCACAATTCCCGAGGAAACTGGCCAGTTCCACATCTCTATGTGGAAGCAGTAGCTGAAACCAGAGGGGACCTATTCACCAACTCTATGACAGTTGTGATTTAAGCTCACCAGGCACCCACTGTGTCAGGCTCTCTGCTAAGTACTTTATATGATGCCTCAATTATCCTAACAATACATGTGAGGGAAGTACTATTAATATTCCTATTTTACAGATGAAGAAACTGATACTGAGAGCATGCCCACATTTCCAAAGATTCATGCACAGGCTATCAGCCTCCCATTTTCTTTGCTGATCAGCCAGATTCCAGCATACCGGGGGATATGAACCCCAGGTGGGCACTCTGCCTTTCTCTACTGGCAGAGGGCCAGCCCACTAGCAAAGAGGAGCTTGTTGCTCACAGAGGACCAGGTCTCCCACCTTTTGAGCCTGGTACCATCCTCAACCTAAATCCATGGAATAAAGTTCCCATTCACTTCTACCAACAACCACTGCAGCCCCACATGTTCCACATCACCTGATGACCCTACCATTCATTCACCCCAACCACCCTGCACCTATCAACTCCAGACATGGGGTGAGGGTGTCCAGTCAAGACATCTTTCATTTGAAACAATGTCAACACAAATTTTTTTTTTTAAAAAAATTTAATTAAGATATCTTTCACTTTTTCCATTTTTTATTAATCAAATGTTACAAAACAACCATCATTCTTTAAATGCCCAAGCACCCAGCTGGTCATCTCACTCCCGACGTCACACCCTCCTTAGTCTGTCCCCCACCCTGCTTTCTCATTTCCCCTGCCCTAGCCCATGGACAGTCCTGGAAGGAGGCTGACGCAGAGCTGCAGGCAGGAAGATATACACAGGACAGACAGCTAGCTTGGGTTGGGGAGGACATTAGGAGGAGTAGGTTCTTCGAGACTTTTAATATCAAATATCCAGCCCTATTATCAGCCCCTTTCAAATCATTTCCCGTAGCCCAGCTCCTCTCTGCCCTGCACCCACTACCACATGGTGTGTGGCCCTTACACCAGCAGCCTTACCCCTCCACATCCCTCCCTGCCCCAACCCACCCCCAGAGCCTCCCCTGGTGGAGATTCCTGGACCCATTAGCTCCACGGAGCTCCCAGGGGTGATGTGCAAAGACTCTGGGGAAGGGCCATTATGAACCTGGATCTTGCTGAGCTGAGACAGGTGCAGACAGGGAAACAGTGTGGTGATGGTAAAGGGAGAAGTTTTATTTCCAGGCCCACAGTCTCTAAGGTCCCCTTTCCCCAACATCCCCCCAAGAGTTCCAGGGGAAGGTTCTCAGCTCCTGCGGACAGGGCTCTCCAGCTTCACGCTCTTGGCTGCTTCTCCAATCAGCTCCCAGAAACTCCCAAACTCCAGTTTAGAATCATTGCAGCTGCCCAGGTTGGCGATTCTCTCTTCCAGCCCGCAGTTGCTCTGAGGAAAGTAAAGACATCACACACAGCTCAGCAAGGCAGCACCTTCCTACTTCCCACCCGGCCCTGCCCAGGGTTGAGAAGCAGGACCTGAGTCTTCCCGGCACTGGCAAGCAGGAAGGGCTAGGGGTTGCTAGTGCCAGTGGCTATGGCTGTAGGGGTGGGGCCTTGGAGCATTTGCTTGGGAAGTCACTGTTCTGCCTGGTGTAGGGTCACTCCCTCAGTACCGGCATGAGGTGGGGCAGCTGCTGGGTCACCAGGTCCTGTAGTTCAGAGGGGGTAAGTGTCTCCTTCCCACCCTCCACCGAGTACTGGTGGAAGTTCTTGATTAGGGTCTCAATGGCCCTCTCCACATCACTGAATTCCTGGGCATCCTGAGGGAAAGGGACATCACTCACATCAGGGAGGCGCCTCCCCACCCTACAACACCCTGCTTTCCCCAGGAATCTAGCCAGGCCAGCAGGGCAGAAGACAGCTGGAAGGCACACAGGCACCCGCCCACTCTAGGGCCCAGCATCCAGCCCTCCTTGCCCCCACTGGCCTCTGCCCTGAGCCACAGGTTGGACAAGCCAACACCTCCCCCCAACCCCAATCCCCAAGCAGGGCAGGTCTCAGCAAGTGGCCCAGGCATCCTCTTCCTGGGAGGGCTCCATCTTCATCACCCTGTGTGGGCACCAAAATGGGGGTTCAAGTCTCATAGGCAGCGTCAGGAGGGTAAGCCAAGGCCAATGTGAGGGGGTAGAAGTCAGCAGGGGAACACAGACCCTCAGGGTAGAGGAGAGGAGTGTGGGAACAGAAAGACAGGCCAGGAATGAATGGGCCCACCTCGGCATTGGCTGACCGACACTGTCCCATGGTGACTGATGTGCTTGGTCCTTTGGTGAGAGTTGTGTTGCCCTACAGCCTGCCCTGGAGGAGCCAATGGCTCATGATCTGCCTAGAGGAGCGGGGAGGCTGAAGTGAGAAGAGATCCCAGCATTTCTTTTTCAACTACCTCCCCCCTTTGACTCCAGATATTCTGGCCTCATCTAGAGAGTCAGGGTCAACTCCACACAAGGCTCCATCCCCACCCAGGCTCTAGGGGCTAAGGTTACAACCCCCAGGCCAGCCCATTTAGAGAGAATCCCTTGGGCCTCACCTTAGCTTCACTCCTTCCTCCTCCAACCACCCACTCCTATTTCATTTCATGCACACACACCAACCTCCAGGGCCTGGCCCCCTAGTCCTTTCCCTGGTAGACAACAGTAGGAAACTCTAAGTATGCCCCCTGGAGAGGGGGCAGCCCATTTTGGGTGAAAAGTCCTGGGTTTCCTTACCTGCTGACAGCTGCTGAGACAGGACTGGATGAGCCAGCTCACCTGAGCTCAGCTCTTATACCTGGGGGAAGGGAGGGGAGGCAGGGGGCTGGGCCTCATCCCTAAGCCACCCCTGCTATTGCAGTTGCCTGGGCTGTGAGCCAGCTGTGTGGGCCCCACCCTCCACTGGCCAGAACTCCAGAGCCTGCCCCCATCCCTGCCATGAGGAGGGAGCCATGGAGTGCTGGGTCTGAGAGGCCCCTGGCCCCAGACCAGGAGGCAGAGTCCAGAGAAAATATAAAAGAGGTAGGGAAGGGAGAGCGGGAGGGCTTGAAACACTGTAGGTTCGAGCTTGGATGGAAAGGCCTGGAGAAATTGTAGGGCAGGGAAGTGGAGAAGCCCTTAGTTAATAATCAGGAGAAGCAGAGGCTGATCAAAGCAGCGTTTGTGGTACAGAGGGAATGAGGAACATGTGGGTTGAGGGAGGTCTTCAAGGATCGCTCTGTACTTTGATGTCACACACCATCCACCAGGGCCAATTTGGATAGTGACACTCAAGCCTGTCCAGGTCCCAGACTTCTTCAGTCCTGATGGCAGAACAATGAGTGAGGACTAGATAAGGAAGAAGGAACCAGAGAGGAGCAGCCTGGCTGAAGGGCCAGAATGGGTGCTGTCCTGACTTCCCTTCCACTCCCCTCAACCAGCGTGCACATGTGCAAGGCCCAAATGAGTTATCTGGCAGCTACTGACCTCTCCAAACTGGTTGGGCTGCCTGCTCCTCCCTCCCTCAGAGCCCCATGCTTTCCCTAACCCAGCCACTCCACAGCAACCGCACACACAAACACACACAATCCAGTACCAAGGATGAAATCCCAGGGAGCAGATCCAGGGACCCAACCCAACTACAGTGGCTCTCCTCAGACTTGATGGGGAGGAGGAAGGGGAAGGGAGTCAGGGAAAAGATGGAGTGGGACCCAGAGTCAAAGCTTCTGGGCTCCTTTACTAAACTCTGAGATCAGAGCATACATTCTGTAAAAAATAATATAAATGGAGCCACTTTAAAATGGAATCCAGGGTGTCATCCCAGAGGAACTGCCTTGTTTATCTGACTCTTCAAACATTAGGAATGTTAAAACTGAGCAAAATAACCTTTGGATTGGGCCTAACAGCATTGTACCCCAAACTGTTTGCAAAGATAACAAGATAGCAGACTGAAAATTGAAGACATTCCTTAGAATTAGCATCACCCTATTAGCTTATCTGCACCTATAGAAATTCCTTCCTTAGTTTATTAACACCATTAAAATTCCTTCATTCTCTCCACCTGTAATTATTTCCCTTCCTTTTCTCATAAATACCCCTTGACTTTACCTTCAATCAGAACACTATTAGGTTTCTGCCTAAATCAGTGCTTCCAGAATAGTTATTCTTTTGGATCTCAAATAAATGTTTGTTGCCTCACTTCATCTTTATTTTTAGGTGACCATTCACAATGCCCCTCTAAAACCCCTTCTAGGGCTCCCCTGAACTTCTGACCTCAATGAGAGGCATCTGTAAGTGTCTCAGTGAGGCCCTTCCAAGAGTGTCTCCTGAGAGATCCTCTGAGGGGTTCCAATCTGTGTGAAAGGTTGAAACTGGGAGACCAGCCCACTGAAGAGGGGCAAAAGCTTATTGTCAGTCTCCCTTGGCAACTGGCAGGTAAACCCCGACTAGGTCTGACCTGGAGAGAACTCCAGCAGACTGCCTGTCCCGTATGAGATAGCTGACAGGCCAAGCCCCTTCCCAGGTCTATGGGTGGGTTCTGGAGAGAGCCAAATGAAAACACAAGGCTGGTTATGTTCCAAAAGGAAAATTTATTTAAAATGCCTAGATACAGCCTGACCAGGCGGTGGCGCAGTGGATAGAGCGTCGGACTGGGATGCAGAAGACCCAGGTTCGAGACCCTGAGCTCGCCAGCTTGAGCGTGGGCCCATGTGGCTTGAGCAAAAGCTCACCAGCTTGGACCCAAGGTCGCTGGCTCCAGCAAGGGGTTGCTCAGTCTGCTGAAGGCCCGCGGTCAAGGCATATGTGAGAAAGCAATCAATGAACAGATAAGGTGTCGCAACGGCAACACAAAACTGATGATTGATGCTTCTCATCTCTCTCTGTTCCTGTATGTCTGTCCCTATCTATCCCTCTCTCTTACTCTCTCTCTGTTCCTGTAAAAAAAAAAAAATCTAACATGCCTAGATACAAATAGTCTGAGGCAGACTAAGCTGTGTCGGCCCCAAGGGAGGCATGGAGCAGGGTTTATATAGGTTAGTTAGGGGTCTTGGAAAAAGCCACTGACTGATGTCACTGCCTCTACAGGTACAAGGTAATATTTCCTTGTATGTGGATTGGAGTGGTGCCACAGCTCCTCCAAATTGTTTATCTTCCAACTCAACTGTCTATTATCAGCATCCTTGTAAAAAGAAGGCCTGGGCTGGTTCAAAGTTCCTGGGCTGGGCCTTCAAGCAAGCCAGTCAGTCCCTCCTCCTCCCACAAATTTGCACTGCCCTGGAGATGGGGGCTGAACTATCATGTGGACTCCCTGAAAGCCTCTCAATCTGAGGGGTTCTCCAAAAGTGCCCTCATCCTGGGGTCCCTCTGAGGAATCTCAGTCTGGGGATCCCTCCTAGGATCTCACTGTGGAAGAGAGCCCCACAGCATGGGAGTCCCTCTAGAATATCTCAGAAAAGTGGCCCTTGGGAGTCCTAGTCAGGGGGTTCCTCTGAAGTCTTTCAGTCTGGGGACATTTATATAGAAGCTTTCAATCTAGGACTCTTTCATGGTGTGAGGTAGGAAACTTACTTCTTCCTCTGGACTAACAGCCATCCCAAAGGACACAGCCGCAGCCCCTGGAAGGGGGTACCCACTGGGATGCCCCACCCCTGCTCCCTCTGGTGGCGAGCAGTGCAAGCTACATACTCCTCCAGCCAAGGACAGGAAGAGGGGCACCATGGCCTCTAAAGCTCTGCTTCCTGAAGCACCTCCTCCACCCTCAGTCCACACTCCTCAAATCAGAAACCTGTCTTCATCCTTTTGTTTCACCCCTGCTCTAGAGGCAAGGGGGAGGGAAGGAGGGTTTAGTGTTCCCAAGCACCCATCAAGAGAGGATGCCAGTTCATCAGAGGCTCTGGAATTTCAACCCAGTACACCCAATCTTGTCTTTGTTATTTAACTTCTCTAAAATTTGTTTCTTCCTCTTTAATATAGGACTAAAAATAGAACCAGCCTCAAAGGGCTATAAGAATTAATGAAGATAATGCAAGAAAATGTTCAGCGCTGTGCTTAGCACATAGCAAGCCCTCAACACATGTTCACTGCTATCATTACCATCCAATGACACAAACCCCAGGGATAAGAAATATGGGAGCCAAGAAAATGCCCCTGAGCCCCAGGAGGCACCTGGTAAGATATGAGTCACCATATCTGCCACAAAGATCTGTCTCTACCTTTCACATATTCATTCATCAACTATTTATTTATTGAACAACATACCCTGAATAGAAGACCTAGATGCTAGATGCTGCAGAATACACTGGGGAACAATTTTTCTTTTTCTTTTCCTGTTGCATGAAGTTTTAGAACTTTTTCTATATATTTCTGCATCGCTGATTCCAAATCTGAAATCTCTTTTTTGGTGCATGCTCTAGTTTTCATGCAATTTTAATTTCTTTTTGTTACAGTTAATGGCATGCATTGGATTTTAAATTGGAGTTAAAGGGCAACGACTCTTGGATTGAACATAACCACAAGGCAATTAATGTTTTACAAACATCACTTTTACATAATTGTAGTTGGTTTTAAATGTAAAAAATTATCTGATAAAAACACCCTCTTATTTTGTTTTAAGATTGAATCATGGCTTCTTCGAGTAGGCGTAAATGTAAGAATAGTCCTGACACCTTCTGTTATATATGTGGCTGTAACACACTTCAATGTCAAAGGCGCAGTATTTCATCATTTGTGACACGTGTTTATATTGCCTATTTTCAAGCTCACCCTTGGCAATCAAGAGAAGAATTGGGCTCCTCATATTGTGTGTCATAATTGTGAGGAAATGCTTCATGACTGGACAAAAGGAAAATGCAAAGGAATGCCTTTTGGTATTCCCATGGTATGGCGTGAACCTAAGGACCACAGCAGTGACTGTTATTTCTGTCTGATCCATACAAAGGGCATCAGCAAGAAAAAACAGCATATGATTGCATATCCTAATATTCCTTCAGCAATATGACCTATCCCACACTCTGAGACACTCCCAGTTCCAGTTTTCAATGGTTTTATTTCTTCTAAGAATGAAGAAAGTGAACATGGTGATCAAGTGTATTTTGATAAGATGCATGAGGAAATGGTTGTAGAATATGAAGGGTCTTCTGCTGATGCCAGGCATTAACCCCTCAGCAGTTCAGCCAACCCGAATTGAATGACTTAGTAAGAGATTTGGGCCTATCAAAGGAAGCCGCTAAGTTATTAGCCTCCAAGCTTCAAGAAAAGAATATACTTCACCGGTCAGCTAAAGTATCCCATTTCAGGAAGTGTGAACAAATTTTTGTGGACTTTTTTTGCAAAGACAAACACTTTGTTTACTGTCATGATATCAGTAGTCTTCTTAGCCAGCTAGGTGTTACCACTTACAGTCCAACACAATGGCAGCTATTTCTTGACAGCTCTAGACGAAGTCTGAAATGTGTTCTACACAACAGTAATGTTTATGCAGCAGTTCCAATTGGTAATTCAACTCATCTGCGAGATTATAATGACATAAAAATTGTCCTCAACTTTCTTAAGTATGAGGAGCATAACTGGGTCATTTGTGTGGATCTTAAAATGGTAAATTTCCGCCTGACCTGTGGTGGCGCAGTGGATAAAGCGACGACCTGGGAACACTGAGGTCGCCAGTTCAAAACCCTGCACTGGTCTGGTCAAGGCACATATGGGAGTTGATGCTTCCAGCTCCTCCCCCCCTTTCTCTCTCTCTCTCTCTCTCTCTCTCTCTCTGTCTCCTCTCTAAAATAAATAAATTAAAAAAAAAAAGAAATTAAAAAAATGGTAAATTTCCTGCTAGGACAACATAGAGGTTTCACGAAGTATCCTTACTTTCTGTGTTTGTGGGACAGCTGAGCTTGGGAGAAACACTGGACACAGGAGGAGTGGCCAAAACGTGAAGCTCTGGAAGTAGGGACGCAAAATATTGTGAATGAACCTGTAGTTAATCGAGACAGGATCATTTTTCCCCCACTTCACATCAAACTTGGCTTAATGAAGCAGTTTGTTCAGGCTTTGAATAGAGAAAGTGAATGCTTTCAACATTATTTCTACTTTTCCTGCCTTGTGTTTCGAGAAGATAAAAGCAGGTGTATTCAATAGACCTCAAATTCGAACCCTCTTACATAACGAAGAATTTGCCAGGAAGATGAATGAGGAGGAGAAGGCAGCATGGCAGTCTTTTGTGGCAGTTACAAAGAACTTCCTTGGCAACAAAAAAAGCAGAAAATTATAAATTTCTGGTTCAAAGGATGCTGTTGGCTTTCCACGACATTGGATGTAACAGGAACATTAAGATTCACTTCCTGACGTGGCGCAGTGGATAGAGCGTCAGACTGGGATGCGGAAGACCCAGGTTCGAGACCCTGAGGTTGCCAGCTTAAGCGCAGGCTCATCTTGCTTGAACAAAAAGGTCACCAGCTTGGACCCAAGGTCGCTGGCTCAAGCAAGGGGTTACTCAGTCTGCTGAAGGCCCGCGGTAAGGCACATGTGAGAAAGCAATCAATGAACTAAGGTGTCGCAATGAAAAACTGATGATTGATGCTTCTCATCTCTCTCCATTCCTGTCTGTCCCTGATCTATCCCTCTCTCTCTGTTCCTGTTTAAAAAAAAAAATTCACTTCCTCAACAGTCACCTTGATAAGTTTCCCAAAAATCTTGGAGCTGTTAGTGATGAGCAGGGAGAACACTTTCATCAAGATCTGAAGATGATGGAAGAGCATTATCAGGGGTGATGGGACAGAAATATGATGGCAGACTACTGCTGGAGCATCAAACAAGATTGTCCTCAACAAGTACACAAACTCAAGAGCTACAAACACAAATTTTTGCCTGAATAGAATTTAAATAGGTTCTGCGCAAATTTTATGATTAAAATAAGTGTTTTAATATGTTCTATTTCAAAATTGTAGACAAATACTGATGCAATCATATCTTTTAGTGTATTCGTGTATTTACTGCATTATATAAATTATTATATTTTCACAAAGATGATGCCCAAGAAGACATTCTACTTCATTATGTTAAACTAAATGATGAAAATTTTACAATAAGATGAAAACCTAAAATCTTGAATTGCAAAAAAAACTGTAGCTTACAGAGAAAAACTAATGTCAGATTTGAGATCAGCATACTTGAATTAGGTAAGAACAAGTGTTTTTGTGGATGCAACAAAAATTTTGTTCCCCAGTGATATTGAAGATGAATGACATTCCTGGTCCTCAAGGAGCTCATAAATTTTGGACCCACCCTCAGGTCAGGGCAGAGGTTTCCCACCCCTAGTCTCAAAAGAAGAAATAAGGGTACGTGTAAATAAAAAACATTTGTGTTTCAAGGAGGAGGCTTTATTTGGGGGAAGTGGGGTTCTGCCTGGTCCTGCCCTGTCCGACCAGCCAACTTCACTTCTTCCGCATCTCCTGGGCCTTTTCCTTCCTGATCTCCTTAGCCAGCTCCCCAATCAATCTCCAGTACTCATTGAACTTGAGCTCTGAGTCCTGATTCACATCCAAGCTCTTCATCTTCTCATCCAAGGAGCCCACATCCTGAGGAGACACCAAAGGGCAGGGTAGGGTTAGAAACAAGGGTTCCTGAGACAGAGAGAGAGGGAAAACCTGCTAGTTGCCACTCCTTTCCCTCAGGGAGCATGAGGACCTGCCTCACACCTTCAGGATGAGGCTGCAGCCCCAAGACAGTGCTGCTATGGTGCCATGGTACCCTAGTGCCTAACTCCAAGGGGCAATAGCACAGGGAGGTGGGGAACCTGATTCATAGTGTGTGCCGAGGTAAATACTCCCACCACAGCAGATTATAAACCACAAACATGTCACTGAATGCAGAGCTGAAAAGAGATGCACACAAGGGTCCCTCACCTGCAGGTGCAGGTGGGTTCCAGCACACCACTGCACCCGCCCTGGGATTTGTTCAAAGACACTCAGGGAGCTCTTATAGGCATGGACCCACTCTGACCACCCTGAGAGCCTTCTCAGCCAACCCTCCTCCTTTACAGAAAGCTGGAGAAATTCACAGCATTTGTCTACTCATTTGCATAAATCTGATGTCTTCTCATGTTTCCATTTGAGTCATTAGCCTGGTAGATCAGGGGAATGTCAAATACACAAAGTATTTGTTTAGGGTCTAGGCGACCCTTGAGGAAGTCTCTCTTGACAGGCCTGTGAAATCAAAGGATGCTGTAAACTGGACCATCATGATCAAAGGATTTGTTGCGAGATAATCATAACCAGAGTGGACTGTTGAACAATGAATGCATCCATGTCAAACAGAGAAGGGTGCCTCAGGCACAGCTCGATGCTAAACATTTGAATCAGCATTTGGATGAGGCAGAGAAGACTTGCCAATTCTATAGATGGCACAAAGCTAATCCATGAAAGAGAACTACACAAGACTTTTTTAAAACCCACAATCATGCTATGTAGCATTGCCAGTGAAAGGAAAAGATGCCCAGTATAACACTATATTGGAAGGGAAAGAAAACACACAAGCAGTTAAGAGAAGGAAATAAAATGTACAATAGGCCCTGGCAGATTGGTTCAGTGGTAGAGTGTCGGCCCAGAGTGTGGATGTCCCGGGTTCAATTCTTGGTCAGGGCACACAGGAGAAATGACCATCTGCTTCCCCACCTCTCCCCCCTCTCACACTTCTCTCTTTCTCTTTCTGAGAAGAGAGAAAGAGAGTCTCTCTCTTCCCCTCCTCAGTTGGAACAAGTTGGCCGCAGGTGCTGAGGATGGCTCCATGGCCCCTGCCTCTGCCTCAGGTGCTAAGAAGAGCTCGGTTGCTGAGCAACAGAGCAACGCCCCAGATGAGCAGAGCGTTGCCCCCTAGTGGGCTTGCCTGGTGGATCCCGGTCTGGACACAAGCGGGAGTCTATCTCTCTGCCTCCCCTCCTCTCACTGAATTAAAAGAGAAAAAAAAAGGTACAATAAGTATTAGGAAAGAAGAAAATTCACCTCTTACTATATTAGCAATTATATCATTGTACAACTAGGAAAAAAAACAAAATAATAATAGTGAACATTTCAACAAGTGTAAACACTTAATAGTGCTAACTGTTCTAAGCATTATGCTAAACACATTACACACTTTGCCTTCATATAATCTTCATAACCTGCTGTATGAAAGGCCCCATGAGCTCGAGAACCGTGTCCATCTTATTCACCACTGTAATGCCCATGCCTGGGCAAATGTCTGGCACATAGCAGATGCCTGTTCACCACTGTAACCTAAAGCCTAGGAGAGCATCAGGACAGGACAGAGTACTGACTGAATATATGCAAGACAACATCAGCAAAAAGTGTTATCATGGGTCCATTTCATAGATGAGAAATTAAGATTCTGATATATTAAATAACTAGCCAGGAAAAACATGCTAGAACCTGCATTTGAACCTAGACTATCTGACTCAGAACTTATGCCCTTATCCACTATTCTGTATTTCTCCCCCCACAAGAAAACACTATTAGAAATGATAAAGTATCTGATTATAATATTAATACTCAAAAACCAGTACCTTTTAGGTATTTAGATGTTAACCAGTTAGAAACTATATGAAGAAAGATACTGCCCTGGCTGAATAGCTCATCTGATTAGACTGCAGTGATCGGCAAACTCATTAGTCAAATATCAACAGTACAACGATTGAAATTTCCTTTGAGAGCCAAATTTTTTAAACTTAAATTATATAGGTAGGTACATTCCTTATAGAGGTAGCGCCTGCATGTGGTATTTTGTGGAAGAGCCACATTCAAGGGGCCAAAGAGCCGCATGTGGCATGCGAGCCACAGTTTGCCGACCAGGGGATCCCAAAGCACTGAGGTTGTCAGTTCAATCCTCGGTCAGGTAACATACATGAGCAGATCAATGTTCCTGTCTCTCTCTCCCTTCCTCTCTCTCTAAAATCAATAAAATAAACATTAAAAATTGCAGCTTTAGCCTGACCAGGCGGTGGCACAGTGGATAGAGCGTCGGACTGGGATGCGGAGGACCCAGGTTCGAGACCCCGAGTTTGCCAGCTTGAGCGCAGGCTCATCTGGTTTGAGCAAAGCTTACCAGCTTGGACCCAAGGTCGCTGGCTTGAGCAAGGGGTTACTCAGTCTGCCATAGCCCCACGGTCAAGGCACATATGAGAAAGCAATCAATGAACAACTAAGGTGTAGCAATGAAAACGAATAATTGATGCTTCTCATCTCTCTCCGCTCCTGCCTGTCTGTCCCTATCTGTCCCTCTCTCTGACTCTCTATCTCTGTAAAAAAAAAAAAAAAATTGCAGCTTTAATCCCTGACCAGGGCACAAACAAAAATCAACCCATAATTGCATAAATAAGTGGAACAAATTAATGTTTTTTTCTCTCTCTCTCCCTTCCCCTCTCCAAAACCAATATAAAAAATAAAATAGTAAAGTCTGACCAGTTGTGGCACAGTAGATAGAACATCAACCTGGGACATTGAAGTCCCAGGTTCAAAACCCTGAGGTCACCAGCTTGAGTGTGGCCTCATCTGGCTTGAGCACAGGTTAACCAGGTTGAGCACAGGGTCACCAGCTTGAGCATGGGGTCATGTTTGCTGGCTTGAGCCCAAGGTCACTGATTTGAGGAAGGGGTCACTGGCTCCGCTGGAGTCCCCCATCAAGGCACATATGAGAAGATATCATTGTACAACTAAAGTGATGCAACTATAGGCTGATGCTTCTCATCTCTCTCCCTTCCTGTGTCTGTCTCCCTCTCTTGAAAAAAAAAAAAACATAAGTAAAAATAAATAAAGCACTTAGCATAAATGTAGAAATCTATTTAGCTTTTATGAAAATAAAAACTGAAGTAAATACTATATGATAATGTGGTTTATAAAAAATATATATTTGGTCATTCAGATAAACCAAAAATATATAATTTTCACATATGTGTAGTCCTCCTCCACAGTTCCTAACTCACAACTCCCAAAACCTTTCCTAAGTATTGAGAGCAATTAAGACGTCTTTTGTCATATTAATGAGGTGAACCCCACTATATTGAAAATTGGGTCTCAGAACATGTATTTAAAAAGAAAACTTGAGACCTGACCTGTGGTGGCGCAGTGGATAAAGCGTCGACCTGGGAACACTGAGGTCGCCAGTTCAAAACCCTGCACTGGTCTGGTCAAGGCACATATGGGAGTTGATGCTTCCAGCTCCTCCCCCCTTTCTCTCTTTCTCTCTCTCTCTCTCTCTCTCTCTCTCTCTTTCTCTCACTCTGTGTCTCTTCTCTAAAATAAATAAATTTTATGCCTGACCTGTGGTGGCGCAGTGCATAAAGCGTCGACCTGGGAACACTGAGGTCGCCAGTTCAAAACCCTGCACTGGTCTGGTCAAGGCACATATGGGAGTTGATGCTTCCAGCTCTTCCCCCCTTTCTCTCTTTCTCTCTTTCTCTCTCTCTCACTCTGTGTCTCCTCTCTAAAATGAATAAAATAAAAAATAAATAAATAATAAAAATAATAAAAATAAAATAAATAAATTTTTTTAAAAAAATTTTTAAAAAGCCTGACCTGCGGTGGCGCAGTGGGTAAAAGCATCAACCTGGAGCACTGAGGCTGCCGGTTCAAAACCCTGAGCTTCCCTGGTCAAGGCATATATGGGAGTTGATGCTTTCTGCTCCTCCCTGCCTTCTCTCTCTCTCTCTCTCCTCTCTCTAAAATGAATAAATAAAATCTTTAAAAAAAAAATTTAAAAAAAAAATTTTTAAAAAAACAGATTCTATAATGGAATTTTTAAAAAAAAGAAAACTTGAATAAATAGAAAGACATATCTTTCTTTAGAGAGAAAGGCTCAATAGTGTAAAGATGTCAATTTTTCCTAAAATATACTTGCATAATTGCAATTAACTATCTCCAGGATTTTTTTTTTCCATTTTTTTGAGAGAGACAGTGACAGGAAGGGAGAGAGAGGTTGAGAAGTATCAACTCATAGCTGCTTTCACTTCAGTTGTACATTAAGCTTCTTACATGTGCCTTGACCAGGGCCATGCCAGGGACCTTTGGGCTCAAGCTGGTGAGCTTTACAATGGTGTGGACAATCCCCAGCTCAAACCAGCAACCCCACACTGATGAGTCCATGCTCAGAGCCAGTGACCTCAGGGTTTCCAACCAATGACCTCAGCAGTCTATGTTGACGCTTTATCCACTGTGCCACCACCAATCAGGTCAGGACTCTTTTTCTTTTTTTCTTTATTTTTAATTCAGTGAGAAGAGGGGAGGCAGAGATACAGACTCCCACATGTGACCCAACCAGGATCCACCCAGCAAGCCCACTAGGGGACAATGCTCTGCCCATTTGGGGCATGGCTTTGTTGCTCAGCAACCAAGCTCTTCTTAGCACCTGAGACAGAGGCCATGGAGCCATCCTCACTCAGCACTTGGGGCCAATTCACTCCAACCGAGCCATGGCTGCAGGAGGAGAAGAGAAAGAGAAAGAGAGAAGTACAAGAAGGGGAGAGATGGGGAAGCAGATGATCATTTCTTCTATGTGTCCTGAACAGGAATCAAATCTGGGACATCAACATGTCAGGCCGAGGCTCTACCACTGAGCCAACTGGCCAGGGCCAGGACTTTTTTCAACATGATTTAAATGTTACTAAAATTCTTCTTGAAAAATAAATATGTGAAATCCACCAGTAAAATTCTGAAAAATAAGAACACCAACCCTACAGGTTATTAAAGCATAATATAAAACTACAGGAAACAGCCTAACTAGGCAGCGACACAGTAGATAGAGAGCTGGACTGGAACACAGAGGACCCAGGTTCAAAACCCCAAGGTCGCCAACTTGAACAAGGGCTCATCCAGCTTGAGTATAGGCTCACCAGCTTGAGTGTGGGGTCACTGGCTTGAGCATGGGATCATAGACATGACCCCATGGTCGCTGGCTTGAGCCCAAAGGTCGCTGGCTTAAGCAAGGGGTCACTCGCTCTGCTGGAGCCCCCTGGTCAAGGCACATATGAGAAAGCAATCAATAAACAACTAAGGTGCTGCAACGAAGAACTGATCATTCTCATCTCTCTCCCTTCCTGTCTGTCTGTCCCTATCTGTCCCTCTCTCTACTCTCTCTCTCTGTCAAAAAAAAAAGAGATGCTAATAAAGTTAAAAGACAAACAAACAAACAAAAAAAAAAAACCATCATTCTCCCCATTCTTGGATGCTAATAAAGTTAAAAGCCAAAAAAAAAAAAAAAAAAAGAGATTTTTCTAAGAGTAACAAATACATAAGATCAGACATTAAAAAAAAAGCATGGTGCCCTGACTGGATAGCTCAGTTGGTTAGAGCATCATCCCAAAGTGCAGAGGTTGCTGGTTCGATCCCTAATCAGGACACATACAAAATTAGATTTATGTTCCTGTCTCTCGCTCTCCCCCCTTCCTCTCTCTCTAAAATCAATATTTTTTTTTTTAATGTTAAGCTTAGTAAGATTTAGTTTGGGCTTTGTGCATCTAAAGGAAATTAATCTTGCTCTTTCCTTACTGAAATAAAATATTTTAAACAACAAAAAAGAGTTTGGGCAAGGTAAGAACCAGACATTCACATGCACTGTTGGTGGTCATGAAATCTGGTATAAACTTGTTGAGAGACAAATTGGTAAAATCTATAAAAATTGTGAACAGACATGCCTTTTGACCTAACATTTCTATTGCCAGACCTTTCCTTAAAGTATGTAAAGATATATAAACAAAGATGTTTCCAAAATGGGGGAAAAATAGACATAAGAAAAAACTCCATCAATAAAAGATCGACTACATAAATTTGTGTTAACCTACATTGGAACACAGTGCATCATTTTTTTTATTTTTTTTGAGAGAGAGAGAGAGAAAAGTGGTGGGTGGGGTAAGGAGCAGGAAGCATCAACTCAGTGCTGCTTCCCATATGTGCCTTGACCAGGTAAGCCCAGGGTTTTAAACCGGCAACCTCAGAATTCCAGGTCTCTACTTTATTCACTGCACCGCCACAGGTCAGGCCCAGTGCATCATCGTTTTAAAAATGAGAAAATAACAACCATCACTCCCCAGTAAGGGCACATACAAGAATCAACCAATGAATGCATAAATAAGTGGAATAACAAATCGATGTTTCTCTCTCTCTCACATTCTCTCTCTCTCTACCTTTCTCTCCCTCTAAATTAATTAAAATTTAAAAATTTTTAAAATAAAATCAATCAATATAATGTTTAAAAATTGCCAACCCTTTATTTTTAAAAAAATAATAATAAGATAGCATATGAGCCTTAACTGCCTAATTGGTCCCTAGGCCCCATATTCTAATGAACCCCATATGTACATACATAATTAAATTTGGTCATGTCTTCCTGTTAATCTGTCTCACATTAGCCCTGGCTGGTTGGCTCAGAGATAGAGCACGGACCCAGCGTGTGGATATCCTGGGTTCAATTCCCAGTCAAGGCACACAGAAGAAGCAACCGTCTGCTTCTCCACTCTTCTCCCCACTCTTCTATCCTTCTCCCACTCCACAGCCATGGCTCAATTGGTTTGAGTGCATTATCCTGGGGGCTGAGGATGGCTCTGTGAAGCCTCCTCCTCAGATGCTAAAAATAGCTGGGTTACAAGCGTGATCCCAGATGGGCCGAGCATCAGCCCCAGATGAGGGTTGCCAGGTGGATTTTGGTCCAGGCACATGTGGGAGTCTATCTCCCCTCCTCTCACTCGGAAAAGAAGAAAAAAAATCTCACATCAATGTGATTATTAGACCAATCAGAAGAAATAAGAGGTGAAAAGGGAAAATGGTTCCCTCCCCATAACTCTAAAGTTATTAAAAAGCTATTTGTAGCCCTGGCCAGATACTGGTTGGTGAGAGTGTTGTCCTGAAGTGCAGAGGTTGCCAGTTAGATCTCCAGTCAGGGCACATTTTAGAACAGATCAGTGTTCCTGTCTCTTTCTCTCTGCCTTCCTCTCATTAAAATCAATTTTTAAAAATTTCTTTTAAAAAGCTATTTGTAGCCTGACCAGGCGTTGGCGTAGTGGATAGAGCGTCAGACTGGGATGCGGAAGACCCAGGTTCGAGACCCCGAGCTCGCCAGCTTGAGCGCGGGCCCATCTGGCTTGAGCAAAAGCTCGCCAGCTTGGACCCAAGGTCGCTGGCTCCAGCAAGGGGTAGCTCAGTCTGCTGAAGGCCCGTGGTCAAGGCATGTGTGAGAAAGCAATCAATGAACAACTATGGTGTCACAATGGCAATGAAAAACTAATGATTGACGCTTCTCATCTCTCTCCGTTCCTGTCTGTCTGTCTCTATCTATCCCTCTCTCTGACTCTCTCTCTGTCCCTGTAAAAAAAAAAGCTATTTGTAGAATAGTAGGTAAGATGCACTTTTTGTGTGTGTGTGACAAAGACAGAGAGGACAAACAGACAGGAAAAGAGAGATGAGAAGCATCAATTCTTCATTGCAGCACCTTAGTTGTTCATTGATTGCTTTCTCATATGTGCCTTGACTGGGGGAGGGGAGGTTACAGCAGAGCAAGTGACCCCTTGCTCAAACCAGATGGGCCCACGCTCAAGCTGGCAACCTCAGGGTTTCAAACCTGGGTCCTCCACGTGCCAGTTCGACACTCTATCCACTGCACTACTGCCTGGTCAGCCTGTAACATGCACTTATTCACTCACTCAACAATATTTACTTTTTTTTCTACTATCTCACTCATTCACTATTTTTTTATTTTTTTATTCATTTACTATTTTATTGAGCACCTACTAGGAGCCAGACACTGCTCTAAGTGGAGATAAAACAATAAACAGATTCCCTTCCTCATGGGACTTAGATTCTTTTGTGGGTTATTTTGTTTGTTTTTTGTTTTTGTGACAGAGACAGAGAGAGACAGACAGACAGACAGAGGGACGGCTAGGAACAGACAGACAGGAAGGGAGAGAGATGAGAAGCATCAATTCTTCCTTGTGGCTCCTTGGTCTCCTTAGTTGTTCAGTGATTGCTTTCTCATATGTGCCTTGACCAAGGGGCGACAACAGAGCGAGTGACCCCTTGCACAAACCAGCAACCCTGGACTCAAGCCAGCAACCTTGAACTTCAAACCAGCAATCTTTGGGCTCAAACCAGTGACCATGGGTCATGTCTGTGATCCCACGCTCAAGCCGGCGAACCCTGTGCTCAGGCCGGATGAGATCGAGCTCAAGCTAGCAAACTCAAGAGTTTCGAACCTGGGTCCTCTGCATCCCAGTCTGATGCTCTATCCACTGCACCTGCCTATATTCTTGGTAATGGATAAGTATATAGTTGAGGTAAAGTTGTAAAGGAAGTATTCTAAAAGAAAATAAAGCAGGATAAAATAACAGAGCACAAGGAAGGTGATCTTTTTATTCAGTGTTGAAGGAAGGGCATGCTGAGAATTTGTCATTTGAGCAGAAATCTGAGTTAAATAAGGAATAAGCCTAGTAAATACCTGAGGGATGAGCATTCTGAACCAGAAGAGGAAAATAGAGACAGTAAGTGTAAATAACTCTCATTGCTTTGGAGGAGTTTTGCTACAAAAAGGAGCAGAAATATAAGGTATAGCCAGAGGGAGTTATAGAATCAAGAGAGGTTTTCTTTTTTTTTTCTTTTATTTAAAGATGGGAGATTGCCTTGGCTGGATAGCTCGTTTGGTTAGAGCATTGTCCTGAAGTGCAGAGGTTGTTGGTTTGATTCCCAGTCAGGGCACATACAGGAACAGATCGATGTTCCTGTCTCTCACTAAAATCAGTAAATAAATATCTTTTTGTTTGTTTTTAAGATTTATTTATTTTAGAGAAAAGAGAGAGAGAGGGAGAGAGAAAGGTGGAGTGGGAGAGGGAGGAGTGGGAAGCATCAATCCATAGTTGCTTCTTGCATGTGCCTTAACTGGGCAAGCCTGGGGTTTCAAACTGGTGACCTCAGCAGTCCAAGTCGATGCTTTATCCACTGTGCCACCACAGGCCAGATAACAAATGCTTTTTAATAAATACATTTTAATGAATACATTTATTAAATAATAATAAATTTGGAATAAATAAAGATATTGCTCATATTTGGAAACCAATCAGAACAATCTAGTAAAGAGGGAAATCCTGATGATGCAAGATAGAGAGGAAGAATTGAAAGGGTAAAAAGTCTTGAAGTAGGTCAGAAAGGATGAGATCCAGGGCACCAGTGGAGGGTCTGACCTTGGGAAGACAAACAGATCATTCATGGAAACTGGAAGGAAGGAAGGGTATGTGCTGATCACTGCTATATTTGGGGCAAGAAACATAAAAGTTACTAATTGCTCTTGTTTGCTCAGTGAGAAAATTTCTCAGTGAGAGGGAGAATATAAAAAGAGGTACCAGAATTTGAGGGAAAAGGGCAAGTTGTGAAATAATCATCTGAAAAAGCTGGTAAATGAATCAACCAGGGAAATACAGTAGAACTGGCAGGCATCACTGAGGATCCCCTTGGGTTTGTGGTTGTAGAGTTAAAATGAGACAAGGCAACATGGCTGTGCCGTTTTCTCCAGCCAGGTTCTGCTATAAGTGCAGATGCAGAAGAGCGGACTTAGCAAGCAAGTTAATGAACACTGAGTTCCCCAGTTCAAAACCCTGAGGCCGCCAGCTTTAGCATGGGGTCACTGGCTTGAGCACAGAATCATCCACATTGATCCCAAGGTCGCCAGCTTGACCCCAAAGGTCACTTGAGCAAGGCCTGGCTTGAGCCTGAGGTCCAACCCTGGTCAAGACACATATGAGAAGCAATCAATGCACAACTAAAGTAAAGCAACTATGAGTTGATGCTTCTTCCTCCCTCTTCTCTCTCTCTCTCAGGAAAAGAAAATTAATGAAGATAAAATGTTGGATTTAACCTAGGTTCAGATTTCATCAAACAAGGAGAGGAAGAGATTAAGGGTTGAGGGAGTACTTAAAATGATAAGCCTTAGGACCAAGCTAAGTAAGAGGGGAAATGAGGACACGAGATAAAAATGAAAGATGAGTGACAGGGACTCAAGGAAATGCTGGAATGGAGAGACTAGGTGGAGATGATGGAAAAAAGAGTTTGCCACCTTAAAATATGCCTTTTGGAATGGAAACTAATTACTTTAAGCTGGTTATTTTCAAGAAACATGATCAGGAAAAACCTTTGACCCTTCCCCTAATTTCTAAAAGACTTTAGATAGAGGACCTGCTGCAGGAAGGGAACTATCATTATAGACAACTATATCTATAAATGTAAATATAGATAACTTAATATGAATTAGGAAGGAACCTAGCAAAGCCCATTTGCTAAAAGTCCTCTCTGGGTCCCATTGTTAAAGATGGCCCAGCAAACATTTATTTACCAAACATTTGCTCTTCTGTCTCAATGTGAATTGCCTTTCTGACCCTTTAAGTCCCAAATCAAAATACCCTCCCTCCTTCTCCTTAGCCCCAGAATGGCTGATAAGCCTTACCTACACAGTGTGTCCTCAGGTCCCATATTCTTATGGAAGACCCATGTGTACATATGCATTAAATTTGGTTATTTTCTCCTTTTAATCTATCTCATCTTATTTAGATTATTATGTTAGCTAGAAGAACATAAAAAGGTAGAAGGAAAATTCATTTTTACTCCCCTACAGAGGAAAAAGAATAGAATGACAGGAGGAAAAGGAAAAAAAAGAAAAAAATGACAGGAGGTAGAAGATAGAGAAAGGGAGGCTTAAACTTGATATTTTGGAAGTGGTGCATTACTTTGGTAATGACAAATTTTGAAGCATGAACTGAGGAGTGGAATACTGAGATACAAGAAGACAGAATTTTGGAAATGAGGAGTTCAAGAAATGGAAAGGCCCAGGTGTTAGTATCTCTGTGGATACTGAGGATAATGACAGTATCAGTGATAAGAAGAAAAACAGTAATTGAGGAGCTGAGAGCTATAAGGAAAGCAGATGGTATATGAGCTTTCAAAAAGATGTGCATCTTAGGAAGAAGAACAAACTAAGATCTGGAAACTGATAAAAAGTAGAGGTCACTCCTGCATTTCCATCTCAGAGGAAGTCACTATTTGACAAGGCTATAGGAAATGCAGTACTGTCAGAAGAGAGCCTGAAGTTGCCTGTGAGAAGAGGAAGGGAAAAGTCTGGGAAGTCTAAGGATGTAGTGGATTTTGCAAATAATAGCCTATGAGTTTCAGAGATCCATTTGTTGTTGTTTTTTTACATCTATCTTCACATGTTTTTATGTGCGTGTAAATTTTCAGAAAGGATGTAAAAGAAACTGTTTGCAGCTTGGAATGACGTACCAACCCAGAGTGGATAAATTTAAATCCCTTCTCAGTCCACATTGTCAGGTACATCACTGAGGCGATTTCCAGAGGAGTGGGAAGTAACCACAGGTCACTGAGATTCTAGGACTACATGAACTGGGCTGTAGTTTTGTTTGTTTCACAAACCCCTTCCCACTGACGGGCCTCAGTTTCCATAATTGTTAAGTGTTGGTCAAATAAGTTTGTGAATATGATATATATGTTTGCTCACTTATGGTTTGTATTGGGTGTGGGGGACGGGCTGTAAACAGGCCAGGTCGTTATAGCCCAAGGCTTAGTTTTAAGACTAAGCCTTTCCCACCCTTTTTGATGTAGGGTGGTGCACTCTCATGAGGAATCCCATTATGCCGCAGATGAGTGACTTTGTATCAGAGACTTTCTTGTTTGTAGATTGGATTAAAGGTTTGGATTCTACACTATAAAGTGGGGCAGACCCTGAGCTTGCTCTCTCAGTTCCTGCTATCACCACTGCAGGGGTCTCCCTGATCCCTTTCCCTCCATGGGAAAAGCTGGTTTCCTGCTTTTCCCTTGTCTTCTTTTGTGGCTTGCCTGTCTTGGTGAGATACCAATAAACAGAATGGCCTACCATCCTCCAACTCCGCCATTTCTTCACCGTCTGCCCGAATCCAATGGGAACCTGAATGTGAATGGCCACAATGGCAGCTCCTGGCCTTACATTAAGTGAGGAGTGTGGACCATGTTTTCTCTTGGCCACCTAACTCTGATGTTCTATGGAACTCCTGAAAGCAGCTCTAGGTTGAGTCCTGTGTTCGGAAAATAAGACTAGGGAGGCACAGAGCAGACATAATAACCTAACAACATCTTCTGATGGAAGCACAAAGCCCCATAACACAGACACAGTGCTATCTACATCTTTCTCCACAATACAACTGTGGTCACATTGTGTCCAGTAATATCACATCACATACACAGCGTCCCACAAGCACTATCTCCCAAAATCTCAGGCCCAGAGACCCCCACCTACCTTGAGCAGGTGAGGCAACTGCTGAGTGGCCAGTTCCTTAAATTCATTGATGCTGAGGCTGCCCTTCCGGCCCTCTCGCCCTGCAAAGGTGAAGAAGGTGGTAACCACAGTCTCGATGGCTGCCTCCAGCTCAGTCAGTGGCTCTGCTGCCATTAGGACTTTGGGGCTATATAGCTGATGTTCTCTCAGAGCTGACCTGCCAGAGTGAGGAGGAGAGAAAGGGAGAGTCAGGATAGGCCAGAGTGCCCCTGCCCTGGGTCACCACCTCAGGCCTCTGCCTGGAGAAGGCATTCTGGAGAAGGAAGGAGGGGACAGGGATGGAGCTTGGGACAAGGGAGTAGTACTTCAGTGTTGGTGGGAGGAGAGGTATTTATTCCAGAAACTACTTCCTCTCTAGATTTATCTGGGGTCCTTTTGAAGTACCTGTGTCTTAAGGACCCCTCTGTGTTGGTCCTTCAGCCTGAAGACCCCTCTGTCAGGGAGGAGGCTTTCAGTCTAAGTCGTTTTTGGAGGCCTCAGTCTCCTGGCCCCTCTGCGGTTTAGTCCCAAGGGCCCTTTCTTGGAATCTCACCCAGCCGCAAAGGGTCAGGAGGTTGTTGGTCTCCAAAGCTTGTTTGCTTGTGTGGGGACCTGGGTCTTCACCCGCAGGCACTCCGTCTGCTCCTCCCAGCAGAACAGCCCAGGTCTGGCAAATGCCAGTCAGGGCTGGCTCCTTCAGGCCAGACCCGCCCTCCAGGGGCCTCTCCCCGCCTTCCCTCAGGGACAGCTGTGCAGAGCACAGGACCCCCAGACCTCCCGCCCCCGTTTCCGGGTGACAGGAGTCTTGGATGGGCCTCTCCAATTGGCGCCGCCCAGAAAGGGCTTCATCCCAGCACTCACAAGCCCAGGGGCGGGGACGACTGGAGTAAGGGGACGCGCCCACTAATCTCCCTTTCCAGCCTGCCCCCCACCCCCAAGTCACTTCCTGAATCCCGGTCTGACCAACTCCGGGGGAGGGACCTTGGAGCCCAAGGAGGAAAAAGGCTCCACAGTCCCGTAGTTACAGAGGAGCAACTCACCCACGCAAGTCGCGGAGATACGGTGCAGCGCGGGAGGAGACGGACTGAGGTTTATAAGTGCCGGGGCTGGGAGGCGGATGCCGCTCCCAAGGCCGGAGGTGTCAGGTTTCCTGGTTGATTCTGCAGAGCAGATGCCCAATCACGCCTGGCGCCCCCCTCCTGCCCGCACCTAGCAATCGGTCCTGGAACCCCGACCCCCCAACCTAGCCCACACGCATCCCCACCGTAGTGGGGGTGGGGGGGCTGCCTGGACCTGCCTGGACAGCCTGGAGCTTAGGGTCCTGCCGCTCCCAATACGGTATCCTCTGCCCCACCACACCCCCAACGTCTAACCAGGAGTTTGTATTGGGGATAAAAGGGGGAAACAACTGCAGATTGAAAGAACGCACCGAGGAAGCTCAGCACTGAGAGGTCCAATCTAAGAAATATCCATCTCAGAATGAGATCCCCCCAAAGGACCCTGTAGCCCAAAGTTCCCTCAAGAGGATCCCAGATTGAGACCCTACAAACAGGGGAATGAGACTGAGACCCCAAATTGAAGTCCTTCAGTTGGGTTTCAGGGTGAGACCCCACTGAAGGAGACTTCTGAAACTAAATTATTCACTGAGAGATCCCCTCACTGAGAGCCCCTCAGTGGCCTCTCCCCTTCCCTGCTTAGCTGACCACAACTGGGTGGGGTGGTGGTGGTGGTGAGGAGACTCTCAGTGTCCTTCCCAGGACCTTTCCCACCTCCCTTTCTCCTAGGCCCTGCCTATGGGGGCCCAGCAGTGGGGGAGAGGCAACCAAGTCTGGAGAAGACACTGGGCAGCTTGTTCCAGCCCAGGAGACAGAGGGCGCCTCTGTCCACTCCTGGCCTCTTGCCCCACTGGTGTCTGCCTGTGAAGGGGTGGAGCCAGTGGAAGGGGGGGGCAAGTGGGGGAAGGAGGGCTGAAGTCAGATCTCCCCACACAGCTCCAGTAGCCACACTTGCAGCCTTGTCTGTCTGTCCAGAACCTGCTCCCACCTCAGGCTCAGGTTGACAGTGAGTATACTGCCCCATCCAGCCCTGGTCAGCTTGGGGGAAGGGGACTTTAGCAGGGCTCCAAGAGTTTGGGGATGATGGTATTGTGGTGCACTGAGGGTCTGGGAGGAGTTTGGATGACAGCAGTTTGGGGTTGGGGAAGACAGGGTTTGGGGGGTCGTGAGAAGAGACAAATGAAAATCAGAGGGGTAACTGGGAACTAGGTGAGTGAGGAAGCCAGTGAGAAACCCAGGCACCAAGCTTCCAGAAGACCAGGCCCTCCTATAGGGAGCCCTCAAGTGCCCTCCCAAGGATCTCTCAATCTCCCAGGTGCTGGGGATGGGACCCAACCCTTGGCTCAGTTCCAGGGAAGTAAGAATGAGAGAGCAGATGGAACAGCTGCTTCTGCCCATCCCCCCACCCCCACCCCACCCCCACAGCCTCAGCCTCTGTCACCCACCCAACTTTGACAAGAGCGCAGGCAACAGGGAAGTCTGGGGATGGCAGACCATGGACCATGAGTTATTGGGAAGAGGGGCACTAGGGGATTATACCCACTCTCAATTCTCCCTTCATATGACCTCCCGTCTCCTCCCCCTCTTTCTTGGCCCAGACATCCAGACTCCTCTTTCCACCAATTGTTTTTTCTCTTTTTTCCCATCTACCCCCTCCCTGCCAAGGTCCTCTCACAACTACCCCTGCTTAAAATGGCCTGGCTGCTTCAAGAGCTCCAGGCAACCCCCAGGTGCCCCTCCTGGATGGGGCTTGTAATTGAGCCACCAGCATCCCTCCCTCTCATGCCCCTTATCCCCTCCATCAGCCAGGCTTGGGTTTCATCTCCCCCATGTCTCTGTGACAACTGCTTCTCAAGTCCGGAGTTCAGGTGACACTCACAAGGGCCCCATTGAAGAGCTAGGATGTCATTTGATCAGCGCCCATTGTCCAGCCCCATAGGCCTGGGGCTGGATGGGGACACCTGATCTGAGATACCTGAGCTGTCCCCTGAGGCTATGGAGAGGCTGACTGTCCCAAGACCAAGGGAAAGAGCCCCCTGGTTTGGCAGTCCCCTCTTCTCAACAGACCCTTCCATTTTTCTCCTCCTCTCTGCCAACCCCTTGAACTCAAAGGATCTCATACACTCAGCCCTTTATCTCCCCCAATACATACTAGCCCCCTTCTCCCTGCTGCCACTGTCCCCACATCTACCAGGCTGGGCTTTGGGGTGGGAGTGGCTGGCAGCAGGGATAAGACCACACAGGCCTCCTCTCCTCTTCCCTGGAAGCTCTGGCTCCAGAGCAAAGGCTCATACACCCCTACTCCCTTCCCACCACCACCCAATTGAAGGGCTGATTCTGCAGAGAAGTGGAACCAAACTAGAGGTAGCGGAGGCATACCCCAGGGAGCCAAAGTGCCATGTTAAGGACAGAACAGAGTTGAAGGACCAAAAGAGGCACCCAGTCTGCTGACAAGAAGCTAAGAGGCGCCTGACCAGGCAGTGGCGCAGTGGCTAGAGCATCGGACTGGGATGCCGAAGACCCAGGTTCAAGACCCCGAGGTCGCCAGCTTGAGCATGGGTGCATCTGGCTTGAGCAAAAGCTCACCAGCTTGGACCCAAGGTCGCTGGCTCCAGCAAGGGGTGGCTCGGTCTGCTGAAGGCCCGCGGTCAAGGCACATGTGAGAAAGCAATCAATGAACAACTATGGTGTTGCAACGGCAACGAAAAACTAATGATTGATGCTTCTCATCTCTCTCCGTTCCTGTCTGTCTGTCCCTATCTATCCTTCTCTTTGACTCTCTCGCTCTGTCCCTTTAAAGAAAAAGAAGAAGCCAAGAGGCAATGAGACCCTCTCCCCATGACCCATGGGCCACTCACTCAGTCCAGCACCCTCTCCATTGGGTGTCAAAGGACACATCACCATTGCCAGGGGTGGGAAGAGAAGTCAAATCCATAGAGGGGAGCCCAGCCTACAACCCCTAACCACCCCCAACAGTAGAACTTGGCTGTGCTAGACAGACAAAGTACGGGGTAAAAATAGAGCCAGAGGAAGGCTGGCTGCGTCCTATGACCACCACTGACTGCACTTGGCACACCCTCTTCAGTGTCTGCCCAGGCAGCCAGGAGACATTGCAAAGTACACTGCAGGCCTCTAGAGCCAACTCTGCTCCAGGTACTTCATCGTCATGTCCTAAATCCTGACTCCTTCTGGCTGTGGTATGTATTGAGGAACATAAAAAAAAGCTCTAAGCTTAGATATGTTTGAGTTTCTCTACATCATAGAATCCCAGAAAGCTCAATTGTGATGAGGCTCCAATTTCATGGCTATTTGGGCTGTGGGACTAGGGCCAGGTCTGAGGGCTCCCCTTACCCTGACCCCGGATATGCTAAGCATGGTTCCCACCTCACTTCTGTGCTGCAGGGTGGCTAGGTGAGCTGCACAATGGGTTCTGAGCTGGAGACAGCGATGGAGACACTCATCAATGTGTTCCATGCCCACTCGGGCAAGGAAGGAGACAAGTATAAACTGAGCAAGAAGGAGCTGAAAGAGTTGCTGCAGACTGAGCTCTCTGGCTTCCTGGACGTGAGCACAGGATGTGGGGGTACAGGGTGGAATGAATGGAGGGTGTGGGGACAAAGTGGGTATCTCCCTGCCATCTCCCCATCTCCCCACCCCATCCCAGCCCATCTCATTCATCTCCTGCCTCTCCTGGTTCAAATCAAAATGCCCTAATTTATTGATCACCTGTTAACTGCCAGGCCCTGTGTAAATGCATCGATAACAAGGCTCACAGTCTAGAAGGAAAAGATTGACACTTGAAAGTAAACTTGAACACCAGGAAGCACACAGAGTCTTAACAGTGGTAGCAAAAGGAATTATGGAAGAATACTAACCTTGCTGAAGTTGGGACAACTTCTCCAAAGAAGTGGCACTTGAGCCATAGATTTCCAGTGGGAGATTAGGGTAAATATAGACATTTTGGAGGAAGTAGCTGCATGAATAAAAGGCATGGCAGAAAAGAATGCAGCATGCTCAGTAGTTTTGACTGAATTGAAGGATGCAGAAAAGTAAGCTAAAGGAGAAGTAGAAAAGTGTACCAGCCTTGAGGTTTTCTGCGACCTGGGTTGAAATTCTGACACTGCCACTTTTTAGCTGTGTGAGTTTGGACAGATTGTTTAACTATCAACCATCAATTTGTTTCTTCTCTAGAATGAGAATAATGAAACCTACTTCATACTATTTGACTATTTGTGTTAAAATTAAATTAGACAATGCTTATAAACTGGTGTAGTGCTTAACCCATTGTAGGCACTCAACATATAACTGATGTTATTACTACTGTGCCTTGTTGAAGAGCTTAATCTATAGGCAACAGGAAGCCACAAGTGTTAGTTTTGAGGAAAGGAGCAGAAGAGTCCCATAATTAGATATAGTCCTCCCTCTTGCTCACCTATTTCTCCTTCTCCTCAGTCAATCACACCCCTTGCTTCTGACTCAGTGCTTTACATCTCTATACAACTACTGTTCCATCTCCTCACTTCACAGGCCCAGAAGGATGCAGATGCTGTGGACAAGGTGATGAAGGAGCTAGATGAGAATGGAGATGGGGAGGTGGACTTCCAGGAGTATGTGGTGCTGGTGGCTGCCCTCACAGTCGCCTGTAACAACTTCTTCTGGGAGAACAGTTGAGCATACAACCCCAATGGGCAGCGCCCTTTCCCTCTGCACTGCCATACCTGCTCCTACACCTTTTCTTTCACCCCACTTTTCACTCCCCACAGTCCCACTTTTGCCCACCCCACCCCTCAAGGGCGCAAGAGTAGTAGGCCAGGCCTGCAACTCATCTTTCATTAAAGGCTCCTCTTTCACCAGCAGCTGTCTGTGTTCTTTGGGCTCTGGAAGTAGATGGGGTTCAAGGTTCCAGCTGGAAGTGGATGAGATGTTAGCTTCTCAGGTATAAGGCCAGAAAAATCATTTCCCTTCACCTTCAAAGAAAAGAGGATCTTCCATGTGCTAGAATTTTGTAGGAGCTGGGAATACAGCAGTGAACAAAACAAACACGATCCTTACCTTTACACAGGTAAAGTCCAGTAAGGATGCCAGAACATTAAACACATACACATAAATGCTAGGAAGGAAAACGATAGGATCCTAATGGGCATGTATTTGGGGGGGCGGGGAGTTGAAGATGTGTTCATTCACTCATTCATCAAACATTTGAGCATTTTGTGTACCCAGGCATTAGAAAAATCCAATATATGTCTGTATCAAAATCCACATAGATGCCAGATGGATGGGAAGGGGGAAACAAAGACACAAAGATCCCACCCAAATAAAGATTTAACAATATTCAGGCCAAGTTGGAGATGGGAGAAATTTAAGGTTACGATAGACTAGCAGTGCTGACTGGAGCAAGATCCAGCAGAGGTGTGCTCCCAGCACTGGCCTCCAGGTCTTAGCTGGGGTTTTATAGACCACTCCTCTCTGAACAGAGCGAATGATGAAGAGGGGAGAACCAGTGCAAATTACCCAGGCACGGTAGTCCAGAAGATAAGAACAACACAAATCCCACTTAAAAGTTTTAAGTTTTTTTCACTTAAAGAATTTTAGATGGAAAAAAATTGTTCAGATTCTCTCTGCCTTAGCTTGGCGGAGGTACAGGCGCACGAAGAAATACGAACATGTTTTTCATGGGTATCTGAACCAGACCTGTTGTGATGCGGTGGATGGAGGTCACCTAGAACGCTGATGTTACCAGTTCACAACCCTGGGCTTTCCCCGTCAAGGCACATACGAGAAGAAACTACTCTGAGTTAATGCTTCCCACTCCCCTTCTTTTTCTCTCTCCTCTCTCTAAATTCAATCAATAAATTTTTTTTTAATCTGTTCTTAGCTGCCCAGTTTACTAACAACCTTGTCATAAAAGGTAAGTCCCGATAAGCCCTGACTGCGAGGCCTTGGCCACGCCCCTTCACTGGAGAAGCACTCCGAAAGGGTCTTTGCTGAAGCCCGCCCTGTCCCTAGAGTTACACGGATCCGATTCTCGCGCAGGCGTAGCACAAACCTTCTCGGCCCCTAGTTGTGCGCGATCAGACGTATGACGTAATTGCGTCGACGCCATTTTACCCGGTTTCACTCCGCACTGGGCGTGGTGGCCATTTTGTTTGGACACCGAGCGGGAGTTGGAGGCATCTGCTGTGGTGGTGGCAACAGACGAAAGACAAGAAAGGGCAGGCTGAGGGAGCAAGTGGACCGGCTAACCAGACAACCAGACAACAACAACGAACTAACCTAGCGGTCTGCCGCCAACTAACGGCGTCTAGCCAACCGTTAAACAAGTTAACCCGAACCTTCACCATCAACTCAGATTCGGCCGGCCCCCGGCCCGCATTCCGCAGCCGTCGTGGCAGCCCCGGGAGGAGCACTGGCGTCCTTTTCCTTCGGTAAGTTTCTGTGGTGATAAGGGAAGTATTGAGGACGGGGTCAGCAGGCCGGGCGGTCAGTGGCTGGACGTGGAAGCAGAGGGGCTGGAGTGTGCAGGCCTCGGGGAGGGGGCGGAGCCCCGGGAAGGAAGGCGGGGGCGGGCCTCGATAGGAAACCGGTGGCGGGATTGTTGGAAAAGGTTGGGATTTGATATTGAAAAAGAAAATTGTACAGCAAATTGAGCAAAGTTGGCGGTCGTGCCAGGGATTTGAGATGGCAGGGAGGTGAAATGAGGACTTCGGGACTTCAGGGAACGTTGGAAAGTAATGGCGGCTTCAGGGTTGAATATTGGAGAGCGCTCTCTGGGAGCTACCGGGTGAAGGCCCAATTAGGAAACCTTGCTGCCCTCCGGATCACCGGTCCCTTACTCAGGCCCCTGCTTAATTTTGGAAGTCAAATGCCAATTTTGAAACTCGGTATTCCTGTATCATTTCTAGATCAGTGATTCTCGGTTTTGGCTGCACGTGAGAAGCACTTAGGTAGCCTTTTATTACTTCTCCAGTTGCAGGTCCCCAGACCGCACCACCAGATATTGTTTAATCGGTTTGGGCCCAGGCGTCTGCATTTTTTTTAAAGCTCCTTATAGCCGATATTGATTGGAAGCACTATGCTACAGGAAAAGCCAAACTCTTGTATTTTCTTTAGCTAGGTCTGCCGTTTTGGAGGCTTTGGCAGATATCTTCTGCCCCTTGGTCTTGAAGTGTATTGTTTGATGTAACTACCTTATAAATGTAAGCGTCCGAAATGAGTGTTGTTGGTGTGCTCTTAAGTAGTCTTTGATACATACTTTCATTCATTGTTGGTTTGGGCCTTGGGCCCTTTTGGAAATGAGGTTGTTCTTATTCGGATTTGCTCATTCTGCCTATTGTCCTTTGTAGATCCTCGGGATTTGAAGATGGCTGCACAGTCAGCTCCGAAAGTTGTGCTAAAAAGCACCACCAAGATGTCTCTAAATGAGCGGTGAGGCAGCCAACAGCAACTTCAGCTCGTTCATAAGAAAACATTACTTAAATTGGCCCTGGGGTCCAGTGCACAAAAACCAGTTTTAAACTAAATACCAACAGAAGGCTACAGACCTCTGTTCTTAATTGCATTTTATTTATGTGGTACACAGAGCATATTGGGCGGTTGTTTCAAAACCCCTTATCAGTAGATTTTTGTGTTAAGCTGTGTGAAATATTTATCTGGTGGGATGTATTTTAAAAAGACTCCTCACACCCTCCCTTTTCACATTTTTTTAAACATTGATACTGGGATGGTGCAGTTCCGTAGCACGGACCCTGGCTGCAGTAGGCTTGCTGCCCAGTCCAAGGCCAGCAGTGTTGTGTCTGGCCTGTAAGAGGCAGGTAGCAAGCTTTGAATATGTCCAAAGGTCCTTGAATACCATTCTTGGGCCTTGTAAGAGGCACTTGCTTTTGCTCCATTTCACTTTCTTTCCATTCTACTTTCCGTTTGTTTTTGTTTTGAATTCTTTTACTAGTTAAGTGTTCTTTTCTTCTGTTCCATTAAACTTACCTTTTTTTTTCTTTTTTAGATTTTTGTTTATTTATTCATTTTTATTAGAGAGGAGAGAGAGAGAGAGGAAAGAGAGAACAGGAGGAAGAGCAGAAAGCGTCAACTCCCATATGTACCTTGACCAGGCAAGCCTGGGGTTTTGAACCAGTGACCTCAGCATTCCAGGTTGATGCTTTATCCACTGTGCCGCCACAGGTCAGGCTCCATTAAACTTACTTTTACGGGAATAATAGAAGAGTTCTCTTCACACGCTCTTAAGCATCTGAGCTGATCTAACTTTTTCGGAAGTAATAAGTTAGAATCAGAAAAGCTAATCATTTGAGAGTAAGAAAAGTGAAGGTATTTAAAGGCAGTTTCTGTCTATTAGAGTTCTGTTCATTGAGTATTGAATGCCTTCGACCAGTGATTTTAGTAAGTTGACATTAGGTCACTACATTTTTGCCTTTTCTGAAGCATATTGCTCCTTTTCTCTTGGGGAATGATAGACTAATTTTCATATTCACATAACTAAAAGAACAAATATATTCAAAAAGTGTGATGCACTCCTCTAACTTACATGGGTGCATTATTTCCGTGGGCTTTGAAGGTGCCCTAGTCCTTCCTTATATCTGCCCTTAAAATGTACCCTTAGTTCTCCCAAGGTTTTGGCTTTCTTTGTTTGTCTTTGAAACTACATCTTCTGTCTCATGTTGTCATTATATCTGCTTATTGCGTGTTTTTCATACCTTTCACTTCTAAAAGCGGTTACTTGAGCCCTTATTATCACTTTCAATTGAATGTGCTGCACTTAGCTGCCTTTCTAAGTTTCTGATTCTTGCAAGTTTGTGAAAGCAGAGGAGTCTAACCCACATCAGCCTTGACTTAAGTGTACCACTTTACTTAAAAGTTCGTGGGATCTGGAGTTCCTGGTCTAGCAAGCCATGAAAATGCCAATAAATGTTTTATAATAAAGCTTTTATTTAAACATCCATTTTGTTCGACCTTGAAGCTTTACTAATATGCTGAAGAACAAACAGCCGATGCCAGTGAATATTCGGGCTTCGATGCAGCAACAACAGCAGCTAGCCAGTGCCAGAAACAGAAGACTGGCCCAGCAGATGGAGAATAGACCCTCTGTCCAAGCAGCATTAAAACTTAAGCAGGTGAGAGAAAGGGTCTTAGTGTTCCTGAAGCAGCTGGTGATCTCTGCCAGGCAGTCCACTAAGACTATCAGGAATAATATGAGGTGTCTCGGGGCAAAAGCTGAAATTTCTCTGGAAGAAAGAGAAGTTTAGACAGTTCCCATTTTGGCAGGTACCAATAAGTAACCTTTTGTTGTCTTTCTCTTTTAGGGAGTTTGCCATCAATGTGGCCTGTTTCTGTTGTCAGTGATGTTAATCTCTTTTGTTTTCTGATTCTTTGCCCTTAAAGTAAATTCATTAGCTTTTTCCACAAAGAAATTTTGCTTTCTGGTTTAGATGACCTTCAGAAAATCCTTTATTCCCTATTTAATGATTTATAAATTAGGGAAATAATTTTGTTCTTTCTCCCCTAGTTCAGGGAATCTGAATAACTGTAGTCAGTGGCTTTCATTGCTAAAATATAGAAATAGTAGGGTGATCCTTATCTCCATAGCCCCTAAAGTATGTCAGTAGAGTAGAGCAAGAGCACGAGCACTGAGTAATTGATTTAATAGCTAATGGGTTCACTTTCAAATTTCCAGTAAGGGAGAATTTTATTCAGACCTGAAATAAAACCTGCTCTTTATTATTCATAGACTTTATATGCAAGTCCGGACAGTGGCTGTGGAAGGATATGTCCAAGCTGTGGCTGGGCGTCTGGAGGGCGGTGCCATGCAACTGTAAGGACTTTAACTGGTAGCACTGCATGGCTGTGCATTCAAGCAGTTAAATATAACATCCTCCCTCACCCAGAACCATTGGGCTCACTGACCAAAAATAAACAAGGCCTTCTGCTTCAGCTACCTTAAGCCTTGGAGTGACTGCATTCGTCCCTGACTCAGGAAAGTAATAAAAGGCACCAACATTTTTCAAGAGTAAATATTAAAAATTTGATGAAGACAAGTCTGACAGACCATTCCAAAGGATCTTTCAACAAGAAGCTTTCAATATTGACTGTGCAGAAATAGCCTCTAGAGCAGCGCTGTTCAGTAGAACTTTCTACAGTGGTAGAAATGTTCTAATAGTTGTGCTCTCCAGTAGGGTAGCCACTGTGACTTTTCAACATTCAAAGTGTGCCTAGTGCAATTGAGAAAGAAGGTTAGGGTGTTTTTTTTGTTTTTATTTACTTGTAATTTGAGTATCCACATAAGGCTCGTGGCTACCTTATACATACATACAGCACAGCTCTCATAGAAACTGGATGATGTAGTGGACATCCTTAAGCTTCTGTCAGTGTTAGAGACCAATATTAGCAAGTAAGTCTTGGGAAGGGGGGAAATCTTCTCTAAGTGCTGTACATTCTCCCCTTAAAGCACAGGTCTTGGGAGAATATTCTCAGGGTAAATAAACACAAATAACATGTAGAATGAAATCCTGGCCTCCTATTAGTATATTGAGGAATGGTATAATGGGCTTTTATGATTGGTTACACCTGCTCATACTAGGTGCATAGTATTCAGAGCCTGTCCTGTCCCTCTGATTAGAAGCAGATCTTGTACTAAAAAGCTAATAATAATGACTCCGAACATGTGGTGGCAAAATGAGCCATTGGTAGTTGCTTGTGGGTAAAGTCTAAGGATACATGGAATATATTGGCTGATGGCTTAATAGGAAAACAAAGTTTGCTAAGGCCTTGGTTGTGTTCAAGGCTATACAGTCACCTTTTCCTTTGAAAGAATTTAATTCTTTGAGATGTGGTCTTTATAGTTAGTTACTTTTTTTGAGTTACAGATTATTGAATCTCTTAATTTCTGTTATGTCCTTGTCTCAAGTGTGGCCCTGAGTTTTGTGATTGTAACTTAGCTGTCTATGCTAATGAAAATTTAGCTGGTTCTCTATGGAGATATATTTGAGTTTTATGTTTATTTTCAATTAAAGGTCGTTATACTGGCTTAAGGAGCTGTTTGCAACAGTAGATGTGGAGTTATGGTTATTTTTAGAAATGTGGAGGTTTGACTTTTTTGTGTTTATTTACATCTTAAGGTAAAAAATGGACCATCTGAAGATAATATACTCAGGAAAATGGAACACATTGGCCTCTTTGAGAAATCAAATGTTGTTCTTAAGTCACAAGAATTGAGATGAACTTTTATTTTAAATTTTGTCCAGAGTGTGATGAACTTCCTATGGTGTTTGAGTAAATCCTTGAAGACAGTGGTAGTTCTTGGGCAGGTATGAATCAAGTCATGTCGTTGTCAACCTGTGGTTCAAAAACAACTATCAGGATTTGAAATATATAATGTTCTTATTAAAACTTAAGTTTCTTGTAGTGCTGTATGACTTTTGTAGCCAAAGTAGCGAGGTAATTTGTGGTGATGCCAATTTCATGGGACCTTACTCAAGCTTCTTAGAAGCTTTGGATCAGAATTCTGCTTTTATATTCTTTTCTGAGGCAAAGGCTTGCTTCTGGTATAGCATCCTTGTGACACCCACAGCAGGTTTATCTGCCTCCACACAGACTTCTCACTTGCTTCTTTTTCTCTGCACTTTGACTTACGAAATCCCACTGGTTTGCTTTTTTGATCTCAATCCCCCAACACCTTTTTTTCCAGAAGAGCTTAAAGCAGCGCCTGGGTAAGAGTAACATCCAGGCACGGTTAGGCCGGCCCATAGGGGCCCTGACCAGGGGAGCGATTGGAGGACGAGGCCTGCCCATTATCCAGAGAGGCTTGCCCAGAGGAGGACTACGTGGGGGACGTGCCACAAGAACCCTACTTAGGGGCGGGATGTCGCTCCGAGGTCAGTGCTTATGTACCTTATAATTATCAGGTCCTATCCCCTTTCCTTTTCTCTTGGGCTGCTTATGGACACATTTGTTTAACATCTTGAAGCTTGAATTTATATTAATATAATTAATAACTTGAAGTCACACTTTTAGTAGTGCTGCATGTCCTTTTATCGATACCATTTTCTAATAATGTGCAGTGGTGAGAGGCTATGACCTGCGTAACAACAGGTAATCCATGTCGTCTCCATTCCATTTTAAAACACCCTGCTGCTGCTTGAATCAAAGCACATTCAAGTTCTAGAAATAAGTCAAGCCCAAGAAATGTATGGATCTTTTGGCCTATGTCTTAACCAATCATCTATTTTCCTGGTACTAGTGAAATACTGTTATGTCTGTACAAAAGAGAAGACAAGTTAACCCATAACGCTTAGCTATATGTTACATTTGGGGCACTGTTATACTGTTCCCTGTTTAGTTCTTGTCCCCTACAAGAGAATATTGATAGCAGGAACCATATCATTTATTTGGAAATTATTGTAATATTAGGCACCTGATTACTGAGTAGGTAATTATTAAATGTACATACTTACTACTTAACTCCTCCTGGCTACTTCCAAAAATGGATTTTGGTCAGACTTGTTGAACTGATTGAATAAAGACATCTTAATCTGTTTACGCTCAGTATATAGCTTGCCCACCCAAACTAAAAATTACCCGAATTAACTCATTTAACCCTCACCGCCTTCCTTTGGTTAGAATCTACTTTGTTTCTCTTGGATTTACCTGCATATACATTGTATGCCTCCTCTCCAAGGTCAAAACCTGCTCCGAGGTGGACGAGCCGTAGCTCCCCGAATGGGCTTAAGAAGAGGTGGTGTTCGAGGTCGTGGAGGTCCTGGGAGAGGGGGCCTAGGGCGTGGAGCTATGGGTCGTGGCGGAATCGGTGGTAGAGGTTAGTCAGCTACCAACTTCAGAGAATAGCTCCCTCTTATTTCTTTCCCTTCAAAACTCGGAGCCACCTTTCTGCACTGCTTCAAGTCACAGGCAGGCTTATTTGTTTGTCTTGTTTTGTTTTTTAGAAACTGGCTTATTTTTCTAAATTCACATGTTGATAGTGCAAGTCTATTGTGGGTTTTCTAAGAATTAGGTACATTTTACAGAGCCAGATTATATGCAGTCTTCTTCCAGACTTGTGAATTTAAATTATATTGTTAAAATGACAAAATTGCCAGTTTGGGGTTTTACCCTTCTCTGTCCCTGCCCCACCACCACACAACACACCCCATAACTCAGAACCCCATTCTTGAGTCTAAGAATCCAGAAGAGGAACGTGTACAAAAATGAAGCAGAGTTAAAGATAAGGATGATGAGATATGGACCTGGGTATTGACTCTGAAACCAAGTAAATTCAAGGTAAAGTTTGTATCTATGGGAAACGAAAGGTGCCTTTTTTTTTTTCCAGAGTATTTTTATTAAAGCTGGGGACAGTGAAACAAGGAAGGGCCTAGGATAGAAGAGCAACAAAAGGGGGTCTTGGGAAAAGTTTCAGAGGGTTAGACCAGTGGTTCTCAAACCTTTTGAAGTCGAGGTGCATTCAAAATTCTACAAATAATTGTAGACACACTATATACAAATTTCTGAGAAGCATGTTATAATTAAGTCAAATATTAAAGAAAAAATATATAAAGTCCAAGCATGCTTTTATAGTAATTAAACAAAATATATATAACAATTAAATTTATTCTGACATTAAAAAACTTTTATGTTACAATTTTTGAGTTATGCTTTTTAGAATTTGTAAAAGGGTTAAAAAATAAAAAAATTATCTTTTTATATATATAGATACATTCTTAGTAAGATTTAGTAAATTCAGCAGGTCACAGCACGAATGTGTTAAGTTTTTCCATTCTTGTATTTATGAGAAACATGAGCCTGATTTGTCCTAGCAATTTCTTCAATGTTTGGGCATATATTTGAAAGGCAAATTCTCATTTTCTTGTCAATACATTGAAGAATTTCTCTTTTTTTATTTTTAATTTTTATTCATTTTAGAGAGGAGAGAGAGTAAGAGAGAGAAAGGGAAAGGGGCAGGAGCAGGAAGCATTATCTCCCATATGCGCCTTGACCAGACAAGTGCAGGGTTTTGAACCAGCGACCTCAGTGTTCCAGGTCGATGCTTTATCCACTGCGCCACCACAGGTCAGGCAAATTCCTCTCTTTTTATTCTTAATTGTGTTGAGTGCAGAAACTCTTCACCATTCATATCATTTTAACTTTACACCAAACAAAGGATAGAAGAAACTTGCCTTGGGTCTTTCCAGGGAACGTGGGGGTAGTGTAAACAATCCAGCACCACAGCTTAACAGCCTTTTGCAACCTAATCAGGCAAGTGAGGTGGGGGGTTGGGCAGACTGTCAGCTTATAGCCAATTCCTCACATCTCTGTCCCCCCAAAATCTAAACTCTAAGAACCCTGTTGGTATTTTGGTCACCAACGGGCACATATTTCTCTGGAATACCATAGGACCACCTGGAAATGTTCTAGGGTGCACACTTTGAGAACCACTGGGTTAGACCAAGATGAGATGCCACTGCCCATTCCGTTGGGGAATATGAGGGGGAAGAGAAAGGTGCAGGTGTGCTCCCAGGAGGAAGAGTGCACCCAGAGATGACTTTTTGATCAAGGTAGAAAGCAAGATGGTATTATGTCAATTAACTGACTCATGTTGATAATAATCTTACCTTTGAGATTTAGTGATACTTGTCTTATGACCTCATGACCCAGATTGGAAGAGTTTAATGGTGTTCCTGTTAAAATGCCAACTCTCCTGGGAATTTTCTGGCTTAAAATCTAGTGGAAAACTCCCAGTAACACCTGTCCAAGAAAAAGAACATTTTAATTCTCTTAGCCCCTGTGTATACTTGCTTTGGTTTTTTTTTAAATGTGTGGTGGGTCTTCTATAATCCATGACCTTGAAGTTGCCACAGGATAATAACTGTTAGGAAAGTAAATTTGAAAACTGAGGGTTTCTTCTCTCCCATTATATGTTGCTTGGCTTATTGAGTGATGTCCTAGCTAGTTTAGGTTTCAGGATGAAATAGCATGTTATTAAATTATCTTAACTTGTTTTCTAAGCAACAACTCTTAGGTATCCATAATTGTTATGTGTCTAGAATAGGAAATAGAAGTGACTGGGAGTATTCAAGATGTTTTTTTCCCATCTCCTCACATTGTTCCTATGTAAAAATAATTCTTTATCTCCTAACATGGGGTCCATTCATTAGGTCTTTAGGTTTAGTAAGTTTGAGGATAGATAGGCTAATTTTCCAGGAGATTCTCCAGTAAAATTTAATTGGAAAACTGCCTGGCTTCACACCCCTCTTGCTCTGTGCCCTTTATTATTTCTTCCCTATATTAGTAAATGGGTTTATCTGTAATGTATTTTAATTATGAACTTACAGTGGGTCTTAAACTTTAGATCATTTGTTTTAGGAAAGATTAAGTTTTTTTTTTTTAATTATCTGTTTCCCTTTGTTTAGAGAATAAAATTTTTAAATAGCATTTAGAGAGGAGCATATAAGGATTCATTATGTGTGCTTTCCATGTGTTGCTTGCTACCCAGTGTGTTTCCTGTTTTTCCAGATTTCTCCTCTTTGCCCTGCCCTTCAGTCTCTCAGCTAGGCCTCACTGCTCTAAGGGGCATGTATTGTAGCACCCATTAAACCTACTTGTAACTGTCTTTTTTTTCCCTTGGGCCAGGTCGGGGTATGATAGGTCGGGGAAGAGGGGGCTTTGGAGGCCGAGGCCGAGGCCGTGGACGAGGGAGAGGTGCCCTTGCTCGCCCTGTACTGACCAAGGAGCAGCTGGACAACCAGTTGGATGCATACATGTCGAAAACAAAAGGACACCTGGATGCCGAGTTGGATGCCTACATGGCACAGACAGATCCCGAAACCAATGACTGAAGCCTGCTGTGAGAGACACTTGTTAAAGTTATCACGTCTGTAAATAACCTTTGACATAACAGATAAGAAGAAACCTACCTGATTGATGCTGGAAAGACCTATCACAATAGACTGTGGACTTACTTGCCACCAGTTTGTGCATTTAGTGTGTTCCTTTAACTTTTTTGATACTGTAGTGTATGAAACCCTTTTTCTTCTGACTTGGGTTTGGTTTGGTTTTGGTTTCCTCCTTCTCCCAGACTTCTCTTTGACCACGAATATATCAGCCCTCTTTCCACCTCTCCCTCCCTGCACCTGCCACATATGCTCTGATATTCTAACATTTTCTCTGTTCACCTCTGTACCCCCTCAAAAAAAAAAAGGCCAGAAAGAATACATCAGTATTCCTCCCTAATGCCTAGGTTTCTGAGATAACAGTTCTGTTCTCTGTCACTTTAATATAAAGCCTCTTAGGAGTGTTTAGAAAATCTGGAGTTGAAAAAATGCATTCTACCACATTGATATTTTAGTATAGTAAATTAGGAACATTGACCTAGAGCTACAGTGCCACATAGCAGGTTACCCGTGGTAGCAGTTCTGATTTGATTATAAAGTTGCGACCATGTGCATTGACACCACATAACGTGAGCTGGTTTGAGTGCATACTTTTACCCAGGAATGAGATGTACAAACTTTCCTCTGGGCTTTGCACCATGTCCAAAGGGGTACTGTTGGGTTGGCTTACACCTGCAATAGAGCAGGGAAAGCTTTTTGGTTAAGTAAATGCTTCAGGAGGATGGGAGAGCTGTGGCAGATACCTGCTGGGGAGGGAGGAGTCAGAAGATACTTGTGAATGTAATTCTTATGTTTACCCCAAACTAATCTTGGGCTTTTCCATACATTGGCTTTGTTTGACCCTCTTATTTCCCTTGAAGGTTTGTAAGTTCAACCATTTTCTGTCAATTGTTTCAGTTCCACTGGAATCTTGTATTTCTGGTTTATTATAACAAGAAATCGTTCTCTCATATCCAGCCAGGACTTTCTATTTGTTGCGCTCCCTGAAATGCTGTGGCTACTGTAATGATACTTTGATACATACCCTTGTAGAATCCAGTCCTTCATAGTTGTGTTAAAATTCTGGGGCAGGGGTATTGCAGCTTTTGGACAGAAAATGAAGAATGTCCACCTTTGAGTAAGCCTTGCAGTAAGGTTAACCACATAAAGCAGTGTACTGACCTGTTTGGTCCGTAGAAAACTCAGACACGGTTGTCTTGGACAACATTCTGGGTTCATTCACTGTTTCCCCCTTTTCCCTGTACTGTTGAAGGGAAAAGAACCTAACTACATCCAACCAAACCAGTTACCATTGAGCTATCCTAAATTGTTGGGAGGTTGTTTGGTCGGGACATCCTGAACTAAAATCCTGTCTGTAACGTAGACTACTTGACTTAACCTGTTAAGGTTTAGTTAGTCCTGTAGAAAAGAGCTTGAAAAGACCACATGGGGAGAGCCTGACCAGTGGTGGTGCAGAGGATAAGAGTGTTGACCTGGAGCACTGAGGTCCCCGCTTCAAAACCCTGAGTTTTCCTGGTCAAGGGGCATGACAAGCAACCAATGAACAAACAGCTGGAGTGAAGCAACTACTACTTATCCTCCCCCCCCCCCCATAAAAATTAAAATGTAGGTGGGGTTGGGGGGGAGCATAGAGTCATTGCTTTCCCTGTGTGCCTTGACTGGGCAAGCTTGGGGTTTCCAACCAGTGACCTCGGTGTTCCAGGTTGACTACTGTATCACCACAGATCAGGCTAAATCTTTAAAAATAAGAGGTCACTGGCTTGGCTTGAGCCCTGGTCAAGGCACATATGAGAAGCAATCCATGAACAACTAAAATGATGCAGCTACAAATTGATACTTATCTCCCTTATTGTCAAAACAAAGACCACATGGGGATAGAGGGCCTAACTGCTGACAAAAGTGAGATGGAATCCTGCATGTGCCCAGACCTGATGCACCTGGCAAGCCCCTTACCAGGCAATGCTCTGCCCATCTGGGGCCGCTGTTCTGTTGAAGAGCAACCTGAGGTGAGGCCATCAAGCCATTGCCTCAGCACCCTGGGTCAATTCGATCAAACCGTTTGAGCTATGGCTGTGGGAGGGCTGAAGAAACCCATGGTCGCTTCTCCTGTGTTCCCTGATTAGGAATTGAACCTGGGATTTCCCCATGCTGAGCCGACACTACCACTAAGCCAACAGGTCAAGACCTGACCTGGGTTCTAAATGTACTCATTTCTCCCACTAAGAAGGAACGCAGCGCCTGACCAGGCCGTGGCGCAGTGGATAGAGCATCGGACTGGGATGCCGAAGACCCAGGTTTGAGACCCCAAGCTTGCCAGCTTGAGCATGGGCCCATCTGGCTTGAGCAAAAGCTTGCCAGCTTGGACCCAAGGTCGCTGGCTTCAAGGGGTTGCTCGGTCTGCTGAAGGCCCGTGGTCAAGGCACATGTGAGAAAGCAATCAGTGAACAACTAAGGTGTAATGGCAATGAAAAACTAATGATTGGTGCTTCTCACCTCTCTCTGTTCCTGTCTGCCTGTCCCTATCTATCCCTCTCTCTGGCTCTCTCCCTGTAAAAAAAAAAAAAAAAAAAAAAATGAATGGTGCAGTGGATAGTGTCAGTGAGGAATGCTGAGGTCCCTTGTTCAGAACCCTGGGCTTGCCCCTGTCAAGGCTTATATGAGAAGCAACTATGGGTTAATGCTTCCCACCTCCCCTATTCTCTCCCCTCTCTCAAACCAATAAAGAAAACCTTAAAAAGAAAAAAAGATGCCAGATAGCTTGATTGGATAAGAGTGTCGTCCCAAAGCACATAGGTTGCCAGTTCAATCCCTGATCAGAGCACATACAAGAACAGCTTGATGTTGCTGCTTGCCTTTCTCTCTCCCCACTTCCTCACTGAAATCAACAAAAATAAATAATAAAATTAAGAAAAAAGAATGGACTGAGATGAGGTTGTCAACCCAGACAAGTGTTAATAACCTTTAATTAGAAGGAATAAAAAGTATTTTTGTGTGGGCATAGCTAGTTGTAAGGATACCTCCTTTGGCAGGCCCAGACTCCTGGCAGACCCCAAGGCTTCTGTGAAAGAGGTGCTGATTGGCAGTGGACAGGCTGCCTTACAGACTTCACATCCCCTGGTATCCTTGTATCACATACCTCCCAGACCCTCTAGGAAACCTTTGGGAAAAGAAAGGAAGGGGGATCTGCAAGGTGAGTGGGCTCCTTATTCTTCACAGAACCTGGAATGACTCCCTGGGATTTTCCCCCAGCCCTCTCCCCAAGCTAGCTAACAAGTGTGTGCCTCCCCCCACACAATGATTTCATTTTACCTAGAACTTTCCCTCAGGACTTTTTTTTTTTTTTAGATGAAAAGCATCAGTTTGTAGTTGTGGCACTTTAGTTGTTCATTGATTGCTTCTCATAAGTGTCTTGACCAGGGATCTCCAGCTGAACCAGTGACCTCTTGCTCAAGCCAGCGACCATGGGGTCATACGATCCCACACTTAAGCCAGTGAGCCCATGCTCAAGCTGGTGAGCCTGCGCTCAAGCAGGTGACCTCAGGGTTTCAAACCTGGGTCCTCAGTGTCCCAGGTCAACGCTCTATCCACTGCGCCATCACCTGGTCAGGCTTAAAGATATTATCATTGATTTTATAGAAGGAGAGAGATAGGGAGGAGGAACAAGAAGTACCAACTCAATATAGTTGTTTCACTTGAGTTGTTCATTGATTGCTTGTATGTACTTTGACCAGGCAAGCACAGGATTTCGAACCAGTGACTTCAGGTGTTCCAGGTTGACCATCTACCCATTTTGCCACCACAAGCCAGGCTCCCTCAGAATATATTTTTATCTGGTGGCTGTTGAGCCACCCCAATAATCCTTCCTCTGTGTAAGGAGGAGTGAATTGCACAGAGCTCTGGAGCAGTATGAGTAAATGGGAACCTAGCAGGGCTAGAGGGGGAGGCACTACAGTGGGGCCCTTCAGCAACCCTCCAGTTCTCACAGTGCCCCATTCCAACTCCTTGCAGCTCATACACCTCTATGCTCGTGCTCATCTCTTACTTAGAGCTCTCCCCACACTTGGCAAGATTTCCAGGATAAAAACTATGGAGGGAATCCAGAAGTGGGAAAAGGGGCACAGGATGGCAGTAACTGCTGTGGGGTGTTATTTCAGTCTTTGGATGCCTCAATCCCCTGGGCTTAAGAAAGAGAAGCTGAGGCCAGAATTCCTAGTCCTTTGAGAAAGGGGAACTTCCCAAGGTGCTTGGATGTACCTTAGCTGCTCTCTCTCCTAGGTCAACCTCTTCTAGCTCAGGCTCTGCTCAGGAAGCTTCCAATCCCACCCCATTCTGCTGACTCATTGCTCTTAGTGCTCACAGTAGCTGTCCAAAAGGACTTGTCCCATGTTTTCTACATCTTCTTTTGTACTGGCTCCACTTGGCAGTATAGAGAGCCACGACAAGGTCGGGGGCCAGTGTTTCTAGAATCTGTGTGAATCTTTACTATGAAAATGTCAAGGTGATGTCAGAGAAATGGCAGCATGAGAGATTCTCCCAATCTCTCCCCTTGAAATGTCAATAAATTTAACAACAGAGAAGAAGATAAAAAAAAAAAAAAGGAGCACCCGAAATATACACACACCAGACAAAGGTATGATTGGGTGAAAAAGTGGCTGAATATATAAGACAGAGGATGGGGCATTTTGCTTTCCACGCTAATCTGAGGTAGGGCACTTTTGTTTGGAGCAGGGCAAAGAGGAGTGACTAAGGTAGTGGGGATGGAGCAGAGATAGCGTGGGCCCCCAAAGGAAAGAACACGCTGGGTCTGGCTGAGATTGCGGACACTGGGCATGCACACGAGTGATGGGATCCATCTAAAATTACCAGCACACAGTGCCCGTGTCGGCCAGCATCAGCATCTTTGTGTATTCCCAGCAGCACTAGCAACTCCACCTAGCATCACTAGCATGGGGAGCAAGAGCGCACGTGCGTGGGCCAAGGTGCTTTGCCCGAGATTAACAATTCTGGGCACCTGTGTAAGCATCAGCATTTTGAGGGCACTCCCGGCTCCATGATCCCCAATACTGGGCACCAGCATCTTTGGGCACTACCAGCTCCACGATCTCCAGTGCCAGGTGCGCACACAGACCAAGACCCTTGGCCTGAGAATGCCCCGGCTGGGCACCTGAGAGGCATCTGCAACCGTCTGTGTGCAGTTGTGGGAGTTGGACACACACGTGGCCTGTCCCGGGTTACCAAGCAGCATAAGCGGGGAAAGCCCATAGAGATTAAAACTACTGCATGCTAAGGCATGTCAGATTGGCCTGCCAGCCCATTGAATTTTGCCTGTGTGTAACAAAAAAAAACTTTGTCCTTGGTCTGTGCCCTGCCCTGCCAGCTTGCGCTGGCAGCTCTGGTTCCCACTGCCTTCCCCAGAACTATGCTCTGAGTAGCACTGGAGGAGAGACCTGGCTGTCCATAGATTTCCTTGCTTGTGAGGACAGTAGCTGAGGTGGACCCCACAGCTAAGTTTCCAGGCTGCTAGCTCTAATGGGAGCGATGTGTAGGAAAGGTGCCTGGAAAACTGAGACTCCCATTACTAGACCCAGATAATTGCAAAGCCCTACCAAGGCTCACCTGCCAATGGGACTGAGGCCCAGCCTATCTATGCCCAAGAGCCTCACAGAGACAAAACTTGTTGTACAGCAAGCACCACCTGCCAAAAAAAGAGGAAGAAGCTACCTCTCAAAACCAGAAAAAAAATTACACTTTTTTTTAACGGTTTTTGTCATTTTACTTCTTTTTCTTTATCATTTTCCTTTGGAACTACAGTGTCCAAGTTGTTAAATTTTTCATCTTGTTTTTTTGTGAGGGTTTCATTTCAGAAACTTTTAGTTCTGTTATTTTTTCTTTTTTTTTCTGTTTTATATTTTATTTTTTGTCCTTTTCTCTTTATTCTCTTTTCTCATTTCCTCTCCTTTTATCTTTTTTTTTTTTTTTTTTTTTTGGTTCTTTTGCTCTCATCTGATCATTTATCATCAAATTATATTTCGTACTTGTTTTTCCTTGTGACATTTTGCTTGTTTTTTACTTCATTTTTTCTCTATTTTGTCATCTCTTCTCAGTTCCTACTCCTTGTTCTCTGTAGTTTTTGTTCCACTTATCATTATAGAATTTTCATTTTTTAACTATTTTTTCAACTTTTATTTTACTTTCTTAATTATCTCTTATTAGTGTTATTAACAATACCACTATCAAATGCCATTAAGGAAAAAATCAAATATGGATACAAAAGACAGATAGATGATAAAAAATCTCTAGAAAAATATTTTCAATTACATGGAAACCTTGGAATTAAATGACAAGGAATTCAAAATTGAAGTCCTAAAAATACTCAGTGAAATACAAGAAAGCTCTAAAAGGCAATTTAATGAGCTCAAAAAAAATTTTTTTTTTTTACAGGGACAGAGAGAGAGTCAGAGAGAGGGATAGATAGGGACAGACAGACAGGAAGAGAAAGAGGTGAGAAGCATCAATTATTAGTTTTTTGTTGCCGTCGCAACACCTTAGTTATTCATTGATTGCTTTCTCACATGTGCCTTGACCACGGACCTTCAGCAGACCGAGCAACCCCTTGCTGGAGCCAGCAACCTTGGGTCCAAACTGAGGAGCTTTTGGCTCAAGCCAGATGGGCCCACGCTCAAGCTGGTGAGCTCAGGGTCTCGAACCCGGGTCTTCCGCATCCCAGTCCAACGCTCTAGCCACTGCACCACCGCCTGGTCAGGCTCAAAAAACAATTTAATGAACAAAAGAAATACCTCATCAAGGAAATTGAAGCTATAAAAAAGAAACAAACAGAGATGAAAAACTCAATACATGAACTGAAAAAATGAGGTGACAAGCTTAGCTAATAGAACAGGCCAAATAAAAGAGAGAATTAGTGTCAGAGAAGACAGGCAACTAGAGATACTACAGAGAGAAGAAGAGAAGAGAGAAACTCACAAATTTTTTAAAAAATGAGAAATACCTGCCTGACCTGTGGTGGCACAGTGGATAAAGTGTCAACCTGGAATGCTGAGGTTGCTGGTTCAAAACCCTGGGCTTGCCTGGTCAAGGCACATATGGGAGTTGATGCTTCCTGCTCCTTCCCCCTTTCTCTCTCTCTCTCTCTCTCACACACACACACGTTCTCTCTCTTTCTCTCTAAAAATGAATAAAATCTAGAAAAATAAAAAAATTTTAAAAAATGAGAAAGCCCTACAAGAATTTTCTGACTCCATCAGAAACAGCAATATAAGAATAATGGGTGCCTGACCAGGCAGTGGCGCAGTGGATAGAGCGTCCAACTGGGATGCGGAAGACACAGGTTCGAGACCCCGAGCTCGCCAGCTTGAGCACGGGCCCATCTGGCTTGAGCAAAAGCTCGCCATCTTGGACCCAAGGTCGCTGGCTCCAGCAAGGGGTGGTTCAGTCTGCTGAAGGCCCGCGGTCAAGGCACATGTGAGAAAGCAATCAATGAACAACTATGGTGTCACAAGGGCGACGAGAAACTAATGATTGATGCTTCTCACCTCTCTCCATTCCTGTCTTTCTGTCCCTATCTATCCCTTTCTGACTCTCTCTCTCTGTCCTTGGAAAAAATATATTAAAAAAAAAAAAAGAATAATGGGTATATCAGAAGGAGAAGAGAGAGAAAAAGGAATGGAGAACATATTCAAACCAATAATCGGTGAGAATTTCCCAAGCCTATGGAAAGAATTAGAACCTCAAATCCAAGAGGCAAACAGAACACTGAGTTACCTTAACCCAAACAGACCTACTCTAAGACACATCATAATGAAATTTTCACAAATTAATGACAAAAAAAATAGTTCTTAAGGCAGCCAGGGAAAATAAGACTAAAACATATAAAGGAAGGCCCATTAGGTTATCATCAGATTTCTCAGCAGAAACTGCAAACCAGAAGAGATTGGACCCCAGTATTTAAAGCACTAAAAGAGAGGAACTTCCAGCCAAGAACACTATATCCATCAAAGCTTTCCTTCAAATATGAAGGGGAAATAAAAACATTATCAGATACAGAAAAGATGAGGGAATTTATCACGAGAAAACCCCTACTTCAGGAAATAGTAAAGGGAGTTATCCGACCAGATACAAAGAACAAAACAAAACAAAATCACCAATAAAAGCTCCAACAAGAACACAATAAAAACAAGAATAATCTGTGACAACAAAAATAAAAAAGGGGAGAAGACAAAAATTAGCAATAACAAAGGAGGATGGAATGCAGAAGCACTCATGAGATAATGGACTACAATGAATATGGTATAAATTCTTTACTAATTTAATGGTAACCACCCCTGAAAATACCACTACTGAGACACATGGCTTAAAAAAAGGAGAAACAGAGTAAAGAAGGATGGAATACGACCAAATAAAAACAAATAAAAATTAAACAACATATTTCTAAAAAACAACTGGGTCAAAGAAGAAATGAAAGCAGAGATCAAAAAATATATACAGACAAAGAAAAATGACAACACAACATATCATAATCTCTGGGATGCAGCAAAAGCAGTAATAAGAAGAAAGTTCATATCACTACAGGCTTATATGAACAAACAAGAGAGAGCCCAAGTAAACAACTTAACATCACATCTTAAGGAACTAGAAAAAGAAGAACAAAGGCAACCCAAAACCAGCAGAAGAAAGGAAATAATAAAAATTAGAGGAGAAATAAATGAAAATAGAGAACAGAAAACTATAGAAAGAATCAATAAAACAAGGAGCTGCTTCTTTGAAAAGATCAACAAAATTGACAAACTCTTGGCAAGACTCACTAAGGAAAAAAGAGAAAGGACTCATATAAACAAAATCCAAAATGAAAGAGGAGAAATTACCACAGATATCATAGATATACAAAGAATTATTGTAGATTACTATAAAAAACTATATGCCACCAAACTTAACAATCTAGAAAAAATGGATAAATCCCTAGAACAACATAATCTTCCTAGACCAGTGGTTCTTAACCTGGGTTCTATCGAACCCTAAGGGTTCGATGAGTCGGTCTCAGGGGTTAGGAGAAGCCTCTACCACAGAGGCCAGAATAAAGTAATACCGTAATTTGTTGTGAGTTCATGCACTTTGTTGGTTTTGTTCTTTGAGCAAGGTGATGTTCATGCACGGCTCATTTTGTGCACCAGTAAAAAAACATATACCTATGTCTTGAATTTGGAAAAAAAAAATCATATTTTATTTATCACTAAAGAAAGGTTCGGTGAATGTGCATATGAAACTGGTGGGTTCAGTACCTCAAAAAAGGTTAAGAATCACTGTCCTAGACTGAATCAAGAATAAGTAGAAAGCCTAAACAGACCCAAAAGCAGGAAGGAAATAGAAACAACTTTCAAAAACCTCCCAAAAAAATAAAAGCCCAGGGCCAGATGGCTATACTAGTGAATTCTATCTAACATTCAAAGAAGATTTGGTTCCTAACCTACTTAAAATCTTCCAAAAAATTGAAGAAGAAGCAATACTTCCAAACACATTTTATGAGGCCAACATAAACCTCTTACCAAAACCTGGTAAGGACAATGCAAAAAAAGAAAACTACAGACCAATATCTCTAATGAAGATAGATGCAAAAATCCTAAACAAAATACTAGCAAACCAAATACAATACATAAAAAAATAATTCACCATAATCAAGTGGGATTCATCCCAGAATCACAAGGATGGTTCAACATACGTAAAACAATTAATGTAATACACCATATCAACAAAACAAAAACCATATGATCCTATCAATAGATGCAGAAAAGGCATTCAATTAGATACAACCTCATTTTATGTTTAAAACACTAAACAAAATGGGTATAGAAGGATAATATCTCAACATAATAAAGGCCATTTATGACAAACCATCAGCTAACATCATATTAAATGGCAAAAGATTGAAAACTTTCCCTCTAAAATCAGGGACAAGACAAGGTTGCCCACTCTCTCCACTCCTATCCAACATAGTGCTAGAAGTTCTAGCCAGAGCAATCAGACAAGAGAAAGAAATAAAAGGCATTCCTATTGGAAAAGAAGAAGTAAAAGATTTCACTTTTTGCAGATGATATGATCCTGTATATAGAAAACCCCAAAGACTCCACAGAAAGACTGTTAGGTCTGGGGTAGCAGAGACCTCATGAGGCCTCTTTAAAAGATTTTCTTTGAGCCTGACCAGGCAGTGGCACAGTGGATAGAGCAGGGGTCCCCAAACATTTTACACAGGGGGCCAGTTCACTGTCCCTCAGACCGTTGGAGGGCCGGACTATAAAAACAACTATGAACAAATCCCTATGCACACTGCACATATCTTATTTTAAAGTAAAAAAACAAAATGGGGCCGGACCAGGTGGTGGCGCAGTGAATAGAGCGTCAACTGGGATGCGGAAGACCCAGGTTCGAGACTCCGAGCTCGCCAGCTTGAGCGCGGGCCCATCTGGCTTGAGCAAAAAGCTCATCAGCTTGGACCCAAGGTCACTGGCTCCAGCAAGAGATTGCTCAGTCTCCTGAAGACCCGTGGTCAAGGCACATGTGAGAAAGCAATCAATGAACAACTAAGGTGTTGCGATGGCAATTTAAAACTAATGATTGATGCTTCTCATCTCTCTCCGTTCCTGTCTGTCTGTCCCTATCTATCCCTCTCTCTGACTCTCTCTCTCTGTCCCTGTAAAAAAAAAAAAAAAAAAACAACGGGATTAATACAATATTTAAAATAAAGAACAAGTAAATTTAAATCAACAAACTGACCAGTATTTCTATGGGAACTATACGTGCGGATCCATCCTATGCTCCTCTCACTGACCACCAATGAAAGAGGTGCCCCTTCCGGAAGTGAGGCAGGGGCCGGATAAATGGCCTCAGGGGGCCGCATGCAGCCCGTGGGCCGTAGTTTGGGGTCCCCTGGGATAGAGCATTGGCCCAGGACACAGAGGACCCAGGCTTGAGCCCAAGGTTGCTGGCTTAAGCAAGGGTCATTGGCTCGGCTGTAGCCCCCTCCCCCATCAAGGCACATATGAGAAAGCAATCGATGAACTAAGGTGCTACAACGAAGAATTAATGCTTCTCATCTCTCTCTCTTCCTGTCTGTCTGTCCCTTTCTCTGTCTCTTCCTCTCTGTCTCTCTTGCTAAAAAAAAGAAAGAAAAATAATTGCTTTGAGGAAAGAGTGAAGATAGAGAATAAAAATGGAGTCACTTTAACCAAGCTGCTAAAAGGATCAATACTATGAAAGTTGCAGCATTAGGAAAGACTCTATTCTTGTTTTAACTAGGTCTGGGGACTTAAACTTTTTGAACTTTCCAGTCCTGCATCAATGTCTTTATATACATATAGACCTCTAGGTAACCCTTGAAGGACTCACAAATCCAGACCACCTGACATCTATTATCCAGACCACTGGACTTGACTACAGTCCATCTTCCAGACCACTTGACATCTGCTTGATAACCATCCTGAACAATTACTAGGGGTAAGAGACAAGATTGATATAATTCAAAAAAATGTACTTTTTACTCTAAAAACTATTAACTTTTCTTCTTTTGAATACTTTTGGGTTTTTACCTAACTATATTCCAAATTTGCAAACTAAAACCATTTAATACATCTATCATTTATTTCTCGCAAAGCCTCCAGACTCTTTTGAGTTTGACAACTTGATTCTCTATTTAGGTTTGATTTATCGAACTTACTTACCCTTTAACTTTTTATTTTTACTTTGATTTTAGAACTAGGGGAAGGAGAGAAAAAGAGAAACATCAATTTGTTCTTCTATTCTATCACACATTCATTGGTTGATTTCTTGTATATGCCCTGATCAGGGATTGAAACTGTAACCTTAGGGTATCAGAACATTGCTCTAACCACCTGAAGCCTTAAATTTATTTACCCTTTAGTGTAAGGTGTTTATTGGCTTAAGATTTAAGCCTGACCTAAGGTGGTGCAGTGGATAAAGCACAGACCTGGAATGCTGAGGTTGCCGGTTCGAAACCCTGGGCTTGCCTGGTCAAGGCACACACAGGAAGCAACTACTACAAATTGATGCTTCCAGCTTCTCCCCCCTCTTCCTTTCTCTCTCCCCTCTCTCTAAAAAGAAGTAAATAAAATATAAAAAAAATTTAAAGACATTTATGGTGTAATAAAAATAATAAATAAAATAATATAACATAAAAGCATCTAATGTGTCATAGGTGATATATGAGAAATATATATTTGGGCCTGGCTGAGTAGCTCAGTTGGTCAGAGCGTCATCCCAATATACGAAGCTTGAGGGTTCAACTGTCAGGGCACATAAAGACTCAACAAATGAATGCATAAATAAGTGGAACAGCAGGCCTGACCAGGCGGTGCCACAGTGGATAGAGCATTGGACTGGAATGCAGAAGACCCAGGTTCGAGATCCCGAGGTTACCAGCTTGAGGGTGGGCCCATCTGACTTGAGCAAAAGCTCACCAGCTTGGACTCAAGGCTGCTGGCTCCAGCAAGGCGTGGCTCCGTCTGCTGAAGGCCCGTGGTCAAGACACATATGAGAAAGCAATCAATGAACAACTAAGGTGTCATAACGGCAATGAAAAACTAATGATTGATGCTTCTCACCTCTCTCCGTTCCTGTCTGTCTGTCCCTTATCTATCCCTCTTTCTGACTCTCTCTCTGTCCCTGTAGAAAAAAAAAAAGTTATGAAAAATGTAAACACTGTCACCAAACTGTTATAAATAAAGATTCTTTTAAAAAAATAATAAGTGGAACAACAAATCAATGTTTTTCTCTCTCTAAAACCAATAAATAAATATTTGTTTGGCCTTAGACCCTGTTCCTGGCACATAGCTCCTAAAACCCTAAGAATTTTATGTAATAAGAGCAATAACAGTGTCTTGTTATGTTAATGAGCCTCAAAGGATGGGGACTGATTGCCAGTGGCGCCAACCAAGTGACTCAATTTAATCAATCGTGCCAATGTAAATGAAGCCTCTGTAAAACCCAAAGGAAGGCCTGACCTGTGGTGGCGCAGTGGATAAAAGCGTCGACCTGGGAACACTGAGGTCGCCAGTTCAAAACCCTGCACTGGTCTGGTCAAGGCACATATGGGAGTTGATGCTTCTAGCTCCTTCCCTCTTTCTCTCTCTCTCACTCTGTGTCTCCTCTCTAAAATGAATAAAATAAAATTAAAAAAAAAAAAAACCAAAGGAAGGGTTTAGAGCAGGGGTCTGGAAACTTTTTGGCTGAGAGAGCCATGAATGCCACTTATTTTAAAGGTAATACTGTGAGAGCCATACAATATGTTTAATATTAAATACAAGTAGATGTGTGCATTTTATGTAAGACCAACACTTTTAAAGTACAATAAGTCTCTGAATTCTTTTTAATAACGTTGTTATGCTGTTGCTAACCAATGATGAATAAAATACTTCTTACCATTAATGCGACTTCTGGTGCTGCATGGTTTTGCTGATGGCTTTGTAGTCTGGTTTATACATGGTGAGGTTAAGCTTCATGCAGGCGTTGAGACTTCCATCCGTTAAACGTGATCGTACGTTGGTCTTAACATTCTTTAGATGTGAGAAAGACTGCTCACATGCATACGTAGAACCAAACATACTCACGCTGCAGTGTGTGGTATGTGATGGGAAGCGTGTTCCAAGTTTTGACAATCAGCTGGTCTGCGGGTTGAAGTTTTTTCATTTCTCACCACTTGTGTTTGCTCGCCAACTCTGCTTGCTGTCCTGCAAGTCTTTCCAAATCTTCATTCAGTGACTTGAACTTATTCACCACATGTCTGAGGCCTTCAGGTCAGCAGCTTGTAGATCAAAATCTCTGACGGAGACACCAGGGATGTATACTCAGGTCAGCGCCGTCCACTGCACACTTGTGTGGATGGGTGATGAACTTAAAAAGATGAGTACGCTCACGAAATTCTCCAAAGCGCGCTTTGAATGACTGCAGGAGATTAGATTTAAGCCCGCAAGCTCCTGGAGATCAAGATGTTCAGCAGGGTCACTTGCTGTGCATGCATCTTTAAACTCTCCCAGTTTTTCAAAGTGTAGTAAACAACCTGTTTCAATGTCAGTGATGAAGAGTTCGAGCTTGTTTTCAAATGCAAACACTGCTTGTTGAAGAGATAAGACTGTATTTCTAATGCCTTGCATTTTCACATTGAGCTGGTTTAGATGTTCAGTCATATCCACGAGATAGAACTTCAGGAGCCACTCAATGTTAGCTAACTCAGGATGCTTGATGTTTTTCATTCCAAGAAAAGTCCAGATTTCTCTCAGACAAGCCGCAAAACGGCTGAGCACCTTCCCTCTTGACAACCAACACACATTGCTGTGCAGAAGCAGACCAGGATAATTATTCCCAACTTCATCCAGCAGTGTTTTAAACTGGCAATCATTTAAAGCTCAGGCAACAATAAAGTTGACCACCCGAATGACCAGCGACATCACCTCACCAAGCTGCTCGCCACAAATCTGAGCACAAAGCGCCTCCGGTTGTAGGATGCAGTGAAAACTTAGGATGGGTCTCTTTTCATGTTCATGAAGAAGCACTACGAATCCTCTGCTTTTCCCCACCATGCACGGAGTACCATCAGTACACACTGAAATAAGTTTATCCATTGGTAGATTTTCTTCTTTAGCAAACTCAGTGAAAGACTTGAATGAATCCTCCTCTCTTGTTGTCTCTTTCATAGACAAAACAGCAAGACTTTCCTCATGTAGTGTGTCACCGACAGCATACCTTGCAATCACGCTGAACTGGGATAAATGGCTTACGTCTGTTGACTCATCCAAAGTGAGAGAAAAGAATGGTGCTGCATTTCTGTCCTTCACTTGTGTTGCCTCAATTTGATTTGCCATCATGATGGTACGATCGTGAACAGTTCTTGCCAACAGAGGCATGTCTTTTATTCGTTTGATTATCTTGTCTTTATCTGAAAAGTCATCAAAAAGTTCATTGGCAACATCAAGCATGAATGTTTTGGCATACTCTCCATCTGTGAATGGCTTTCCATTTCTCACAATTGCTAAAGCCACAGCAGAGCTAGCCGAATTCCAGTCACCTTGTTGGGTCCAAACACGGAGTTGCTGCTGACTAGCTTGCACTCTTCACAGTAGCTCTTGACATGCTTTTTTCCTGCTGTCCCAGCTGGATATTTCAATGCAAATGTAGTGTGGCATGTGTCGAAGTGCCACTTTATATTTGACCGTTTCATCGATGCAATTTTATCATTGCATATTAGACACCCTGCAGAACCTGCTCTCTCTATAAAGGTGAATTCCTCTGTCCATTTCTGCTGAAAAGTACGATACTCCTCATCTTTTTTCTTTTAGCCATCTTCGTCAAAAGGGTTTCTGCAATTAGCTAGCTGACTACTTGATTAAAAGGAGGAAAGTTTACTTTCTGACCTCACAACAACCCGTGTACGTTACACATTATCCAATAAAAATTTGGTGTTGTCCCGGAGGACAGCTGTGACTGGCTTCAGCCACCTGCAACCATGAACATGAGCAGTAGGAAACGAATGAATTGAAATACATGAGAATGTTTTATATTTTTAGTGTTATTATTTTTTTTTATTAAAGATTTGTCTGCGAGCCAGATGCAGCATCAAAAGAGCCACATCTGGCTTGCGATCCATAGGTTCCCGACCCCTGGTTTAGAGAGTTTCCTGGTTGGTGAACATGTGGAGACTGGAGGAGTGGAGCAGCTGGAGAGAACCCTTTCCCCATACTTTACATTCTTTCATTTCTTCCATCTGGTTGTTTCTGAGTTACATCCTTTTATAATAAATTAGTAATCTAGCTAAGTAAAATGTTTGAGTTCTGTGAGTTTCTCTAATAAGTGAATGGAATTCTAGGAGGAAGTCATGGGAATCTCTGAATTATGGCCAGTAAGTCAGAGGCACATGGGTGGGGGTGGGTCTTATAGGACTGAACCCTCAACCTGAAGAGTCAGATACTCCTGCTTGGTGGACTGTCCAGGTGGATAGTTAGAATGGAGCTGATTACTCAGATACTCAGCTAGTGTCCAAGAACTGCTTGTTGGAGATGTTAAAAAAAAAAAAAGAAAAGGAAAGAAAGAAAGAAGGGCCTGACCAGGCAGTGGTGCAGTGGATAGAGCATCAGACCGGATGCAGAGGACTCAGGTTCGTAACCCCAAGGTCGCTGGCTTGAGCACAAGCTCACCAGCTTGCTTGGGGTTGCTGGCTTGATTGTAGATCATCAACATGACCCCCAAGGTCACTGGCTTGAGCCCAAGGTTGCTGGCTTGGCTGCTGCTCTGCTGCAGCCCCACCCCCACCCCCGGTCAAGGCATATAAGAGAAAGCAATCAATGAACAACTAAGGAGACTAGGGAGCCACATGAAGAATTGATGCTTCTCATCTCTCTCCCTTCCTGTCTGTCTGTCCCTATCTGTTCTTCTCTCTGGCTCTGTCACCAAAAAAAAAAAAAAAGTAATCACCAAAATGGAGTCACCCTTGCTAAGCTACATCACCAAACCAAAATTTAATTAGTAATTTAATTGCAATTTCAGCTTCTCCCTGGAGTGGAATTTTAAACCAATCAGTCTGGAATTATCTGGTCAGCACTAGTGAGGTAATTTGCCTAATAAGAACCCTTGCCTTTCCCTAAGGGAAGGTGACCTTGCCTGAAATAACTCTTAACTTTCTTGTCCCAGCTCTTTCCACCTATAAAAACCTTCTAATTTGTACAACTCCTGGGAGCACCCTTCTAGTTGTTAGATGAGCTGCTGCCCAATTCATGAGTATTATGAACGACTTAATAAAGCTAATTATAAAATTTAGTAGGTTGAATTTTGTTCTTTAATAGAGGTGTGGGGGAATACATACACATAAGAACCCAAAGACACAGGGATGGGAGACAAACACAGTGAAAAAGCTATCTGTAAGAGTTCTGGGTAAAACGAAGTCTCCCAAAATTCCTAAAGCTTTACCATTTGGACTTTAACCAAAAGCACATCCTTTAAAAGAATTTCATTTCAGGGGTAAAGTCAAGTCAGCAAATAGGGAAGAGAGATAGGGGAAAGCAAGACTGAAAGATAAAAGAAGAGGACAGGCCTCCTCAGCAACCTCCTACTTCCCAGGGCTGCCGATGCCAGAACCCCACTCTCAGCTTGACTCCTTTGTGATAAGCAGAAGTCCTAGAGTCTGACCTAATCATGGTCTGACCAGAGAATTCACCCATGGAGAAGATGGGAGGACAGCTCTCCAGGAGCACCAAGGCTTCCTGACTGCCCATCTTATCCCTTCCCCGCTCCTTCCACTACTGCTGCCCCGTCAGCTCTGCCAAAGTTCTGACCTCCTGGAAAAGATGGTGGTCCAGGAAATCCCTGTCCCTTACCTGGACCTAAGAGGCCCAATAAAAATCTAACTCTTAGATTCCCCTACCCAGTTATAGCCTGTTGAGCAGATAAAATATATTATGCTCACTTTGTTAAAGATGGCACTGCCCACGTGCAAGTTTTAAGAGTAAGCTTTTCCCCTCACCCTTGACTGATTGGGTGATGTAGGGTGGTGCACTCTCATGAGGAATCCTCCCAGTATGTCTCAGATGAATTACTTTGTATCGGAGACTTCCTTGCTTGTAGATTGGATTAAAGGTTTTGAATCTATGCTATAAAGTGGGGCAGGCCGGGAGCTTGCACTCTCTTGGTTCCTGAGGTTAGTATTAGAGAGGAGAGCAGATTAAGGCCACATGGAGTAGAGGAGAAACTGCCAAGATGGCAGAGTGCTGAGGAAGAAGCCAGTTTGTGCAGAGTTTGTGCTTGAGGAGATGGGAAACAGAACTGAATAAGTCTGGTGAGCTAGAAACCTTTGATTCTAGGAAACTCGGATAAGTCAGTAGCTTTGTGAGCTCTAAGTGGGTTTTGGAGCCCAGTGTGTGTTTTTGCTTGCCCGCCCGGTGCAAGCTAGAATTAAAGCTGATGGCTCACCAGTTTTTGGCTCTGTTGTTTCATTACCGTCTGTTCGAATCTAATGCCAACCTGCACTGGCCAGGCGGCTCTGATGGTGGTCCTGTCTACTGGCTTTACATAGCCATCACCAAATACCAATATGTACCCACCTCCACCACCACAAGAAAGACCCTCTCTGATAACCCTGACCACCCCTCTGCCCCATCCAGGGTTTACATCGGGTGTAGGGGTACAGCCAGCCAGCCAGGCAGAGAGCACTGTGTGGCTGTACTGCTTGAACCAGAAGAGCTGGTCCTACAAAGTTTCTTCATGGACCTTCCCAAGGACTCACCTTCAAATCACTAACAAGGGGGGGGGGCAGTAATCAACCTAAGCACCACCAGGGGTTGAGGAGGTCGGAAACAGGAGGGGGAGTTCTTATGACCTACATCTCCTTCAGCTTGTATAGAAAATCCAGGAGCCTGACTGAGTGGTGGTGCAGTGGATAAAGCATCGGACTGGGATGCAGAAGACCCAGGTTCAAGACTCAGAGGTCGCCAGCATGAGCGCGGGTTCATCTGGTTTGAGCAAAGCTCACCAGCTTGGACCCAAGGTCGCTGGCTTGAGCAAGGGGTTACTCGGTCTGCTGAAGGCCCGAGGTCAAGGCACATATGAGAAAGCAATCAATGAACAACTAAGGTGTTGCAATGAAAAACTAATGATTGATGCTTCTCATCTCTCTGTTTCTGTCTGTCTGTTCCTCTCTCTGACTCTCTCTCTCTCTCTGTCTCTGTAAAAAAAAAAAAAAAAGAAAGAAAAGGAAAGAAAATCCAGGAACCTGAAGGCCACTGCAATGTGATATGGGTGCAGACTGGAAGGAAGAGGATTTTGTGCTGAATACCTTGTGTCATGATGTCTGGAATTTGATAAGTGTTTAGAGAATGAATAATTGAACCAGCACTGGCCTTCAACCTGTTCAGCTTCAGGGTTTCTGTAAGACCCTTGCTCAGTCTTCCTCACAGAGGTTTCCAAGGAATCAAGGAAAGGATTCTAAAAGTCCCTTCAGCACTTACTTTCTCTGAGCAAGGTTATTATGTCATCTGACTGGTATTTTAGAATGCAGAATGACCAGAGTAGAAAGACTAGAGGCAAGATCAGTCAGGAAGCTGTTGGATTGCCTTCCTGAGAGATAACATACTAACTCAAGGTGATGAATAGGAGCAGAAAGGAAAGCATAAAACAAAGTAATTTTCTTCAGAGAATTAGCCTTTAAAGTAAGATTACCAGGTAAAATATTTATACTAAACAATTATTTGTTGTTTATCTGAAATTCAAATTTACCTACTCTCCCAAGGGTTTTTTGTTGTTGTTGTTCTGTTCTCTAAATCTGGCAACCCTACTTCAAAGACGTACCTGAAAGAAAGGACTGTGGTTTAATGCAGAGACTTTGTCTAGATACTGGGCCATCCACTTCCTTTCCCAGCCCAGGGCAGCCCTTGTTCTCTCTCAGGCCTGAAGGATTTGGTCCTTTTCCCTTTCCTCTTCAACAGTGTCACCACTCTGCCTACCTCCTGTGCTTCCTCTTCTGAAGGCATGACTATGAAGCAGGCTGTAGTTACCCAAGATACCTGCCCCCTACTGCTTACTCCCCAGCCTCTCATGAGAATTTTATTTCTAACTGTTATAAAGGACTGCAATCCGCAAGTTACATAGAGACACCAGGCAGGTTACAGAAGAAATTTGAAGAGTTTATTAATTAGCTGGCTAGCTAGCTACATGGGACATGATCCCAAATCATGTAGGCTCTCTTACCATTCTAGTGTCTACCCCCCATCCCTGTTACCACAAGGAAATGCTTAGCTTAGGATAAGGAGAGAAGCTAAATGAAATTATCTTTGCTAAAAGTGTTGGGGCTAGCTTATTAGGAAACTTAATAAGATAGTCCCCACTTGTTTACTTTACATGTTTTATACATATAAAGAATTTCAAAAGGGATGATTATTAAAAAGCATATAAAATGTTACAGAATGCAGGTTTTTCAAGCAAGGGGAGTGGGCTCGTGATCCCTTCGCCTAGAGCAGGGGTCCCCAAACTACGGCCCGCAGGCCGCATGAGGGCCACTGAGGCCACTTATCTGGCCCCCGCCGCACTTCCGGAAGGGGCACCTCTTTCATTGGTGGTCCGTGAGAGGAGCACAGGATGTGGATGCTGTATGTGGAGTACTGTATGTGGTGGCGGCGCTCACATACAGTACTACTTCCAGTGATGCGGGATGCATGCATCACGGCTCCAGAAGCACGTCATATGAGGCGTGTGCATATGTGCAGTGTGCATAGGGATTTGTTCAGTTTTTTTTTTTAATTTTTTTTATTTTATTCATTTTAGAGAGGAGACACAGAGTGAGAGAGAGAGAGAAAGGGGGGAGGAGCTGGAAGCATCAACTCCCGTATGTGCCTTGACCAGACCAGTGCAGGGTTTCGAACTGGCGACCTCAGTGTTCCCAGGTTGACACTTTATCCTCTGTGCCACCACAGGTCAGGCTGTTCAGTTATTTTTATAGTCCGGCCCTCCAGCGATCTGAGGGACAGTGAACTGGCCCCCTGTGTAAAACGTTTGGGGACCTCTGTTCTAACTTTGCCCCTTTAATCTCTTTCTCTAGGGTTTTTTTTTTTTTCTCTTCAGAAAGGAGCCTGACTCTTCCTTTAAAAAATACTAATGTTAACAATTTTTGCAATTTTTTGGCACCTTATCACATAACCACTTGAGAAAAAGCTACAGGGAAATGGGAAACAAACACAATAAACAAAAGGTGAACAAAGCTTTACAAGTTATCACTGTTGGGGTCTCAGACTTACAGCTGCTGACCAGCACTCTACCACAGTGATTTAAACATCTCCTTTATTCCTGATAATGAAGTTTAAGGCTGAACACTCTGGTGCCCATTTATCTCTATGGACCCCCTTGCTCTCCAGAAGCATTTCTACAGGTACATCTTCCCTTATGGACCACAGAAGTGTGAGCCACTGGAACACATTAGAGCTTAAGAGACAGAGGTCTGTGCCTTTTGTTTAACAACAGATATAAACTTTCTGGAAAGCCATAATAATGAAACTAAGGAAACTTTTAGAAGGAAGAAAAATGAAAATATGGAAACACATGCAAGTTTAAAATATTGTTTAAATGTTTTAAATTTTAGTGATTTTTGAGAGAGAAATAAAGAGAAACACCGATTTGTTGTTTCACTTATTTATGCATTCATTGGTCAATTTTTTTCTGTTTTAGATTTTATTTATTGATTTTTAAGAAGAGGAGAGAGAGAGAGAAACAGAGAGAGGTGGGAGAAGTGGGAAACATCAACTTGTAGTAGTTGCTTTCCAACTGTGCCTTGACCTGGCAAGCCCAGGGTTTCAAACTAGCAACCTCAGTTCCAGGTCAACACTTTATCCACTGCACCACCACAGGTTAGACACTGGTCAATTTTTATGTGTTCTATGACTTGAGATCAAACCCACAACCTTGGCCATGGCCAGTTGGCTCAGTGGTAGAATGTAGGCTGGCATGTGGATGTCCCAGGTTCAAGTCCTGGTCAGGGCACACAGGAGAGGTGCCCATTTACTTCTCTACCCATCCCTCTTCCCCTCTCACTTCTCTCTCTCCCTCCCTCTCTCTCCTCCTCTCCTGCAACCATGGCTCAATTGGAGCAAGTTGGCCCCAGGCACTGAGGATGGCTCCATGGCCTCCAACTCAGGCACTAAAAAATGGCTCCATTTGCAACAGGGCAAGGGTCCCAGATGGGCAGAGCATCACCCCCTCATGTGCTTGCCAGGTGGATCCCAGTCTCTGCGTGTTGGGTAAACAAATGTTTTTTAAGTTTGCTCACTTGTATTGGGGTAGCACTAAGTGTGTATAGTCTAAGGAAGGCTGCCATGTGTGAATATCTATCTAAGGCTGCAGGTGATTGCCCTCAGAGCGGCAGATTGCAAATTGTGGATTGCCTTCCTGCTTTGGAGGGGTGATTATTTGCTATTGTTTGCTGGAGAAGGGATTTTTTCCCCCAGCCTGTTTTGCTGGGCAGAGGAGTGCAGAGAAAATCCAGAGAGAGAGAGTGTGTGTACGGAGAGAAAAAGAGGGTGCTGAGGCCGGGGGAGGGACTCCTGTGAGTTCGGGAGAGTCTGGAGAATGAGTCAGGTCTTTGGGAGCCCTGAGTGAGAGGGAAGCGGTCTTCCCTGCCTGTTTGCTCATCTGCAGGTACTAGACAGACTTTAATAAACAGTATAGCACACCATCCTCTGGCTCCACAGTTCTTTTACCGGCTGCCCAAATCCAATGGGAACCTGAATGGCCATGGCAATGACCACTGGCCTTACAGGGCATGTGCAGGAATCTGTTTCTGCCTCCCCTCCTCTCACTAAATAAAACAAAACAGAAATACCCTACAACCTTGGAGTATCTGGTGGCCACTCTAAGCAACTGAGCTACCTAGCCAGGCCCCCCTCTCCAATCATTTTACTGTGACAAAATACAGTAACAAAATTTATCACTTTAACCATGTTTAACTGTACAGTTCAATGGCACTAAGTAAATTACATTATTGTGCAACCATCACCACTCCTCATCCCATACTGAGAATGTACCCATTAAATAGTAAGTCCCCATTTCCTCTTCCCCACAATCCCTGGAAACACTGTTCTGATACAGAGATAAAAAAAAAAACATTTTTTCTCCATGAATTTGACTGTTCTGGGTCCACATATAAGTGGAATCAATAAAATACTTGTCCATTTGTGTCTGGCCTTTTTCACTTAGTATAATGTCTACAAGATTAATCCATACCGTAGCATGTAGCAGAATTTCATTTCTTTTTAAAAGTGGGCAGTGGAGCGTCTGCCCGGCATGTAGAAATCTTGGGTTCAATTCCTGGCCAGGGCACACAAGAGAAGCACCCATCTGCTTCTCCACCGGTCCCCCTATCCTTTCTCTCTGTCTCTCTCTTCCTCTCCCACAGCCAAGGCTCCATGGGAGCCAAGTTGGCCTGGGCGCTGAGGATGGCTCCATGGCCTCTGCCTCAGGAGCTAGAATGGCTACAGTTGCAGCGGGGCATTGCCCCCTGGTGGGCATGCCGGGTGGATCTGGGCGCATGCGGGAGTCTGTCTGCCTGCCTCCCCTTATCCCACTTCTCACTTCGGAAAAATACAAAAAATAAAATAAAAGTGTGAATAATAGTCAATAGTCACATGCGGTTTTCTACATATTTTAGTGATTAAAAATATACTCTTAAATTTAATAATATAAAACTAAACTATGAATGTAATCTGGTTTTCTCATAGCACAGGAAGGTTATGGACTAGAGATATAACTATTTTTCAACTTGGGAGAAAACAAAAAGTACTCACATCCCAAAATTATTTCTTCCTCTAGCTCCCGAAGTCTGGGTATTTAAAAAAATCTGAGCCTGACCTGTGGTGGCGAAGTGAATAAACCCTGGACCTGGAATGCTACAGTCATTGTTGGAAACGCTCGGCTTGCTGGGTTAAGGCATATACGAGAAGCAAGTTAATGCTTCCCGGTCCCCCAACCCCACACTCACCCCCATCCTTTCTTTCTCTCCTCTTTCTAAACATCAATCAATTTTAAAAATCTTAAAAAAAAAAATCCGCTTCGTCAAGGTCTATAATGAACTACATCTCCCGGGAGCATTAAGGCCGGGTCCCTTCTCCCAAGCCTGCCAGCTCCAAAGACTTCATTTCCCAGAAGTCCCGGAGCCTGGGTGGGAACCAGTATTTCACTGGCGCCCCCTCGCGGCACATTTCAGTGGGGCTTCAGTTCCCAGCGGCCCTCGCGGCAGGTTCTGGTCGTAAGGGCAATTCGTGATGGCCGGGACTGGTTCCGCCGCTGTGTCTGGGGCGGGGACCCCGGTGGCTGGGCCTGCGGGCCGCGACCTCTTCGCCGAGGGGCTCCTTGAATTCCTGCGGCCGGCTGTGCAGCAGCTCGATTCTCATGTCCACGCCGTCAGGTGCCCAAGAGGGAATGTTGGGGCGGGGCCTTTCTAGTTTGCTTTGTAGGGGCGGAGCCAAAAAAGGGTGGAGCCAAGATAGGTTCCTGCCTAGGTTCTGATGGAACGAAGAATACATTTTGGAAGCTTGGATGCAGGGCAGAACGGCGTTGTCATGGTGGCTGGGGTGGGGGCGTGAAGCTGGCTTCTCTTAGCACTTGGGAAACACCTAGGGGAACAGGTTTCTTGAGTTCCATTGATTGACCTGTAGGCCTTTTCTTCTCAACAGAGAGAGCCAGGTAGAGCTGCGGGAACAAATTGACAACCTAGCTACTGGTAAGCACACCTTTGTATCCGGCATCCTCTAGCTCACTTTCAGAGCCTTGTTTTGCCGTCCTCAGGGCTGGGTTTCTGTCACTTCCTTGCAGCACAGCACCACTGCCAATAAAGTTTCTAGTGACTGTAGCCCATGTAGGTGCAAGAGGCTCTTCCATCCCATTTACTAGACTACTAAGAACAAGAAATGAGCCAGTAGGTGTTAGTTTCACCTTATTTCCACCCACAGAACTGTGCCGTATCAATGAGAATCAGAAAGTGGCCCTGGATCTCGATCCCTATGTGAAGAAGCTACTTAATGCCCGGCGACGCGTCGTCTTGGTCAACAACATTCTACAGAATGCTCAGGTAAGAGGATTTTCTACCAACAGGGATTCTTTGCTCTAAGTTCTCTAGTTATATCTCCATTTTTTTAAGGGATCCCTCAAAGTCTCCAACAGATGGAAGCTGTTTTTTCAGGTGTTTGGGGAAAGGGAGTTGTCAACTATATTAGTGTCTGCCATAATATAAACTTTCTTTTTTTTTAGCAAGACGGAAGAGATGAGACTTATCAACTCAGTTGTAACACTTTAGTTGTTTATTGACTGCCTTGGGGGCGGGGGAGGGGGGGCTCCAGCTGAAGCACTGACCCCTTGCACAAGCCAGCAACCTTGGGCTCCAGCCACTGACCACAGTGTCCTATGTTCCCATGCTTAAGCCAGTGACCTCAGGATCCCAAACCTGGATCCTCAGGGTCCCAGGTTGATGCTTTAGCACCACCACCTGGTCAGGCCATAATATAAACTGTTTATTCTCAATACCCAGTTACTGTCATTTACATTTTTATATAGCAAGCCTAAGATATTTTCCAGCACCTGGGTGAGTGAGCTCTAAAGCCTTTCACAGAGCAGTTACTAAGAGTCCAAATCTTGTCTCCTAGGAACGGCTGAGGCGGCTAAACCACAGTGTTGCCAAGGAAACAGCCCGGAGGAGGGCAATGCTGGATTCAGGAGTTTACCCCCCTGGGTCCCCAAGCAAGTAACAAGCCAGATGGTCCCATGGCCTCAGAATAGCACAAGTACTGTTTCCCAGCTGCTTCATTTCCTCCAGGACACCCCATAAACCTTAGAATATCAAGACAGTCCCGTTTTGTTTTTGAAGCACTTAAAAATCTTATCCATTTATGTGGGAGCCAAAAGAAACCAATGTATAGGACTCAGGATCCCAAAGGATTAGTTCCTCCTTCCCTCCAAGAATGAGCTGAGAAATCTACCTTTTATCCCCTACATGTTTTAAAAAAATACATATGTACCTTGAAGTATATATGCAAGGCCCACCTTAAACAGGGAGGGGCTTCCTGTTACATGGCTCATTACTGGGGCCTGAGCAGCATTTCCTCTACCTGTGACTTCTCACTTTCTTTATACTGAGGATTTGGAGAGCACAGGCAAAGTAAATGTGAATGACCCATCTACCATCTTTTATGGACTTCCCTGGCTTGAATGCAGTAGCAGTCTTGCTAGAACCATTTAATTCAATAAATGCTTAAATAATATTTTACTTTATTCTGATATACAAAAAGGTTCCAAGAGTCTTTATACTTTAATTCAAATACAGCTTCAAATTCTGATCTAGTACCTACAATGGAAAGACTCGAGTAGTATTTTCAATGAAGAGCACAGAAAACAAAAGGAAGCAAAAAAGGTGGCCAGATATCAAGTAAAAACAAGAACAAGAGCCTTACTAGGAAATACTTTAATCATTTTTCTTAGAAAAGTTTTCCCAGGCAGTTGACAACATTTCAACAACAAAGTACTGGTTGAGAGAGGTTTACAAGAGCTGGGGGTTCTACAGTATTACGAAGTTAGTATCCTGCTTCAGTATAGATGGAGACTCTGGCTAGTAAGTCAATATAAGAACTCAGTGGGGTCTGACCAGGCAGTGGTGCAGTGGATAGGGCATCAAACTGGGACGCAGAGGACTCAGGTTCAAAATCCTGAGGTCGCCATCTTGAGCACGGGCTCATCTGGTTTGAGCAAGGCTCACCAGCTTGAACCCAAGCTCGCTGGCTTGAGAAAGGGGTCACTTGGTCTGCTGTAGCCCCACACACACACACCAGTCAAGGCACATATGAGAAAGCAGTCAAATGAGAAACTAAGATGCCACAACAAAGAATTGATGCTTCTCATCTCCGCCTTCTGGTCAGTCTGTCCGTATCTGTCCCTCTCTGTCTCTGTCACAAAAAAAAAAAGAACTCAGTGGGAAGACACTTCCTTCGAGAGTTTATTTTTTATTTTCCTTTCTGTCTCCCCTATCCCCCAGAAATGCCATCATAAACAGCCCAGTAGCAGTCCACTTAGGCTCCAATCTACCCCTTGGGTAAGAAATAGTGAAGAGAAGGGATGGTCACTCCTGAGTCTCCATGCTTTCTTCTTCCTCTCCTTGAGGTGGTTCTTCTGTATTCTCCTCCTCTTCCTCTCCTTCCTTCTTCTCTGGTGGCTTCTCATAAGCCTTTTCTGAAGGTGTCACAATCACTCCATCCCAGGTAGATATTTCGGATGCAAGATCTAGAAGAGAAAAAAGTCATTTCTGACAAGTAGCTCAACATAAACATGGTCTATACAGTATTGATAGAGCAGTGGATAGAGCATCAGAAATATTAAGACAACTGAGTAGTGTACAGCTTCTTTGTAAATCACAAAATACCCTAAAGAACCCCTGACCCTATGGTCACTCACAGCTGGCATCACCCTCTTGGCCAAGGATCTTCCTAAAACCACCATGCGAGAGGATTCGGACCAGAGTCTGAGCTGTGTAGCAGACCATGTCCTGAAGGAAAGCAGAGAGGGTAAATATGGAGAATCAAGAAATACCTTATTTGATATTCTCATGAAAACAAAAACAATTTTTTTTTTGAGAAAGGGGGAGAGAAACGTCGATTTGTTGCTCCACTTATTTATGCATTCACTGGTTGATCCTAGTATGTGCCCTGACCCAGGATGGAACCCGCAACCTTGGTGTATAGGGATGATGCTCTAATCCAGTGGTCAGCAAACCGCAGCTTGCAAGCCACGTGTGGCTCTTGGGCCCCTTGAGTGTGGCTCTTCCACAAAATACCTAATGATTAGCAAAGGCCAGCTTAGGAGTACCCTAATTAAGTTAATAATAATGTACCTACCTATAATTTAAGTTTAAAAAATTTGGCTCTCAAAAGAAATTTCAATCATTGTACTGTTGATATTTGACTCTGTTGACTAATGAGTTTGCCAACCACTGCTCTAACCAATTGAACTACCCAGCCAGGGGCAACCACTGCTCTAATCAACTGAGCTACCCAGCCAGGGCTGAAGACAACTTTTTATTTTCAAGATCAAAGTATGTGAGAACCCCCAAATCCTTGACCCCTCAAGATCACATTTTCTCTGCCTTCTGACCCAGAAGTATTTAAGAGTGAGCCAAAACAGATCATCTCGGAGCTGTCCCAATACCTGTTGTTCCAGAGTCATGACTGTGTGTACTCTGAAGTTGCCACTCTCACAGGGATCTGTGATACCCATTGACCCTGGCAGGAACAGTCCTGCAGCCAGAATCTGCAAACAACGTCTGAAACACAGAGAGGTATTAAAAAAACATACAAGGCAGCTTATATCCAGCCCCAACCCGAGAGAAGCATGCTGTACCTGTATGCCACATTTAGGGCCAAAGGTTGTCTGGTGGGGTTGTTCATCACAGCATAGTGCCCCTGGAAAAGAATAAATCTGGTAGGTATGCCATAAAACCAGCAATCTATCTTCCAACAAACAAACCTTAAAACATGAGGAAAACCTGACCAGGCAGTGGCACAGTGGATAGAGCATCGGACTGGGATGCAGAGGACCCAGGTTCGAGACCTCAAAGTCACCAGCTTGAGCACAGGCTCATCTGGCTTGAGCAAAAAGCTCACCAGCTTGGACCCAAGGTCGCTGGCCCAAGGTAGGGGTTACTCGGTCTGCTGAAGGCCCGCAGTCAAGGCACATGTGAGAAAGCAATCAATCAACAACTAAGGTTTCGCAACAAAAAACTGATGACTAATGCTTCTCATCTCTCTCCGTTCCTGTCTGTCCCTATCTATCCCTCTCTCTGACTCTCTCTGTCCCTGTTAAAAAAAAAATCATGAAGAAAATTGGTTATTGAAGCCTAGCCAAAATCTTCATGTTCAGAAGCAATTCTGAAATGATTGCTCATCTAGTTATGTTCTCTCCATTATCACATTAATGAAATTATAGCAGTATTAAAAAGACAAAGGGGCAATAATAACTACTCATTTAATACTCTATAAAGACTGAATGAAGTAATAAACACTGAATTTGTATTGGATTACTTGTCTACCAATGAGATTTCTTTTAAGCTTCACCAAATTGCAGATTCTGGTAAATGTCAGAGTAATTACGGTTAAACAGGGATGGATCAGGAATGCCAACTGCCCTTCTTTACTTACAAGTAGGTCAAGGATCCACGGTGTGAGGGGCTCAAAACCAGGAAAACGAATCCTCAGGTCTTTTAGAAGTCTGATGAGAACCTTAACTCTAAAGGTAAGAGGGACCCAAGTATATTAAAAGTAGTATGTACGATCATGTACTTCAACACCCGAGTACATGAAACTATTTCCAGAACTACGCAGCCTCCTCTCTCAATTTAAATTTGCTTATTTAACGTAAAAGTCAAAATCCAGACAGAAGATTGAAGCCAAAAATGATCTGTCAGAGGAAGTACAGGGGTCCCCGATACTGTGTAGTTAGAAGGGTTAAGTTACCCGACCAGGTGGTGGTGCAGGATAGAGCCATCGACCTGGGATGCCGAGGACCCAGGTTTGTAACCCTGAGGTCGCCAGCTTGAGTGTGAGATCATATGACCCCATGGTCACTGGCTTGACGCCCAAGCAAGGTCACTGGCTGGGCTGGAGTGCTCTGGTCAAGGTACATATGAGAAAGCAATCATAGAACACGTAAGGTGCTGCAACTATATATTAGTTGATGTTTCTCATCTCTCTCCCTTTTTTATATGTTCCACCCTCTCTTGTTTTAAAAAAAAAATGGATAGGTAATCTTAAATACTGAAGGAGTACTCACGTGGATTGAGAAGCATTTTCCTCAAACCAGCGGGCATGTCGGATGGCTGCTAAGGCACTCTGCAACACCTTGATATCCACTAGAGGTAGGATAGGCCAAGATGAAACATTCCTATCATTAAGCAAGCAATTCAATCCCATTGCCATAGTTCAGTAACTTGGAAAGAGGACAGAATAATGTAATTCCTTAAGCCACTCTGTTCCTCAGATCAGCAAATCACTTGTCCAAAACTCACTATTCCTCCCCTAGACCAAATCTAGAATCATACAATATCCACCATTTTCTCCAAAAGCCTAACCCAACTCCATAAATATTTCCTTGGTTTTGAAGTGCTCAAACTGCTTTTCTGGGCACCCTGTCTTTGACAATTTCACTAGCCAGCTGGTAAGCCTGTCTCCAAATTACATATGGAGGTAGCAAAGTTTGGGAGTAAACTTAGGTCCTAGACGGTTTCATGTGGAATAGCAACAAACTAAGTAAACTCAACAGCAACTTTATACTATACTTTGAATTTCCCCAGCAATGGAATAAAAAGACTAACGATGGAGCTCTGGGTCCAGTTTTCGGAGATTGGGTGGCACTGTTGTAATGAGAATCTTAACTGTAGCATCAGAAGAACTGATTTCAAAGCCAGTTTCATTGGTCAGCATAGTCAAAACTGAAAGAAAAATCAAAAGTTGTAACTTTCCATTAGATGACCAAAGGTAAATCCAGGGGACTAGATAGATTTTTAAAAGCAGCAAGAGTCTAGAGTGAGGATTTACAGTAGAGTTGTTTATTTCTAAATAAGGGAGATCAATAGCATTTTGACACTGGAGATCTGGGCCAAAATTTCCCAAACATAAAACTGCATTCACTCTTCCTTCTACCCTCACCAGACCTTGTTAACTGTGTACTTAGAATTACAGACCTGGCTCCTATAACTGCGAAATACACATTCAGCAACAAACTCAAACCTTCAGAAGGATCCTGTGCTCTTAGGCTTTCCACGACTTTGTTCCCTAGGGCAGCAACAGCTTCCACTAGAATGAGAGAAAAGCAGATAATGAACATTACAATTATCTACTCTGCACTCTGATTTCTGCCCTAGGGGTTACTCAGTCTGCTGAAGGCCCGAGGTCAAGCAACAGAAAAAACAGGGGAAACTAAGGCCTGCACAGAGAAACTAGAAGACTAAGGGGGCAAGACACCTCCTCCTATACTCACATCCATTTTTTTTTTTCTTTTTGGCAGAGACAGAGAGAGCCAGAGAGAGGGATAGATAGGGACAGACAGACAGGAATGGAGAGAGGTGAGAAGCATCAATCATTAGTTTTTCGTTGCCGTTGTGACACCATAGTTGTTCACTGATTGCTTTCTCACATGTGCTTTGACCACAGGCCTTCAGCAGACCGAGCCACCCCTTGCTGGAGCCAGCGACCTTTGGTCCAAGCTGACGAGCTTTTGCTCAAGCCAGATGGGCCCGCGCTCAAGCTGGCGACCTCGGGGTCTCAAACCTGGGTCTTCCGCATCCCAGTCCGACGCTCCATCCACTGTGCCACCTCCTGATCAGGCGAGAAACATCAATTCTTCATTGCAGTTCCTTAGTTGTTCATTGATTGATTTCTCTTATGTGCTTTGACCAGGGGGCTACAGCAGACCAAGTGACCCCTTGCTTGAGCCAGCGACCTTGGGCTCAAACTGGTAACCTCATGATCATGAACCTGGGTCCTCTAAATCTGAGTACGACGCTCTATCCATAGTGCCATCAGGCCACATCCATTTTCTATAGTAGGGTGGCACTAATGCCATTTTGGGCTGGATAATTCTTTGGGAGTTGAGGGGTAGGGTCCATCCTGTTCCCTGTAGGATGCTTAGCAGCATCCCTGGCCTCTATCCCCTTGATGTCAGTATCCCTGAAACTTCTCCAATCACTGCCAAATGTCCCCTGGGGGGCAAAATCATCCCCAATTAAAAAACACTGCCCTATAGTAACTGACCGGATTCTTTCAGACACTCCAAAATTCGTCCCTTATTACCCCCACACATTAAAAAATAAAATTTCTGCGTTCTTCCCCCGTCCCTGGCTGCCATCATGAACACAATAATTATCCATACCAGGAAGTTCATCACCAACAGAATACTTCAGTGGAAACAAGTAGTCATTGACACCTTCACCCGGGGAAGGCAACAGAACTTAAGACAGAAACTTGGGAAAAACTGGCCAAAATGTAAGACCACAACAGATGTCATCTTTGTTTTTGGTTTCAGAACCCATTTTGGTTGTACCAAGACAACTGGCTTTGGCATGATTTGATTCCTTGGATTACTCAAAGCAAACTAAACCCAGGCTTGACCTGTGGTGGCTCAATGGATAAAGCATTGACCTGGAAATCTGAGGTCGCTGGTTCAAAACCCTAGGCTTGCCTGGTCAAGACACATACAATAAGCAATCAATGAACAATTAAAGTGAAGCAACTATGAGTTGATATTTCTTGCCTTCATCCCTCCACTCTCTGTAACATCAGTAAATAAAATCTTTTAATTTTTTTTTTTTTGGACAGAGACAGGAAGGAAGAAAGATGAGAAGCATCAATTCTTCGTTGCGGCACCTTAGTTGTTCACTGATTGCTTTCTCGTATATGCCTTGACCAGGGGGCTACAGCAGAGCGAGTAACCCCTTGCTCAAACCAGCAACCTTGGGCTTCAAGCCAGCAACCATGGGGTCGTGTCTATGACCCCATGCTCAAGCCAGCAACCTTGGGTTTCAAACCTGAGTCCTTAGCATCCCAGACCAATGTTCTATATACTATGCCACTACCTGGTCAGGCTTTTCATTTTTTATTTATGAATTTTAACAGAGGAAGGGAAAGAGAGACAGGAGTATCGCTCTACTCCAACATGTGCCCTAACCAGGGATCAAACTGGCAACCTCTGCACTTTGGGATGGTGCTCCATCTGAGTTATCCAGCCAGGGCAATAAATAAAAAAAACTTAAGAGAGGATAGAGACAGAGAGGAGAGATAAAGAGGGGGAAGAAGCAGGAAACATCAACTCATAGTTGCTTCCCATATGTGCCTCAACTAGGCAAGCTCAGGGTTTTGAAACGGTTACCTCAGAGTTCTAGGACTACGCTTTAATCACTGTGCCACCACAAGTCAGGCAATAAAATCTTTAAAAAGAAAATAAACCCATATATAGACTTGCAATACATGGCCTATATGAAAAGAAAACCTCAAAAAAGGAAAAAAAACAAACAAGAACACAAGAACAGAATGAAGAAAGTCAGGAGACTGCAAAGGCCAACACTATTGGTGCTGACAAAAAGTGAGCGGGAGATTGGACAGCAGAAGGAGTCAAGATTCTTCAGTGACTTTAATCTTTGGTGACTGCTGGGCAAACAAGTGTGTAAGGCTTGCTCGCTGGCACTTTCCCTGATTGGTGCATGAGCACGGGGCAGCACCACGTGTATATGGTCTATGTAAGGCTGCAGGGGCTTGCAACCTTACAAAACAGCAGATTGTAGATTAAGGACTGCTTGCCACCACAGGGAGGTGCCATTTTTTTGCTATTGCTTGTGGGAGAAGGGGTTCTCCCTGGCCTGTTTGCTCATCAGCCCTGGGAGAGGTAAGTAATTTTCCCTGCTGGCTTGCTCATCCACCATTATGAGACTCTAATAAACAGAATGGCCCACCATTTTCCAGCTCCACAGTTCCCTTACCATCTGCCTGAATTCAATGCGAATCTGCACGGCCACAACCATCAGCCTTAGAGTGACTGTACAGATTTTTCATTGAGAGGACTAATAAACTGAGAACTTTTATAAATAAAATTTCCCATTTGTCTTCCAAACAGCCTTTCTCACAGAAAATTTGGGCTTTAAAGAGTCCTATGCCTCAATTCCAACTGCTATGTTCTGTTCCCACGCTCACACGTTGGCAGGATCTTTAGGATTACCACCAGGTCAGCTACATTGTGTCCTGTAGTCATCGTTCCTTTCTTGTATGATCCGACCTGTCGCACTTCTTCAATTTGCTGTTAGAAAAGGAATTTTTTTTAAAAAAATGGAAAGACTGACTATATCCTCTCAGACAGAATTCAATTGCAACACAGCTTATTACCCAGACTTAGAAGTTGCAGAGGTCATATTATATCCCCAGACCACATGAAAAGCCTGACACATCATAGCTAGCTGATAACAATACCAGTCTTGTCCTCAAAATCAGTACCACAAAGGAATTCCACTGTACTTTCCCATTTTAGGCTTGGCTTTGGATAATAGGCAACAAAAGAATTAAGTAACAGCCAATTAAATTTTCACAATACTAGGGCTGCCCTTTTCTAGGACTAAATCACAAACTCACCACTTCAAATGTCCCTGGAGCCACAATCAAATTATCAATCACATTGTTTATTTTGGTCACCAGAGAAAGGATAGAGGCCTGAAAAATAGCAGTAAATAAAAATAAGGTGAGAAAAATGGAAAAAATAAAAATAACATGAAAAATTATAACTTCTCAGTTTGAATACAAGCTAATTCAATACCAACATAGTGCTTTGAAAACACTCTAACCCATCTGGCCTTGAATGTGTCAGAAGAAAACAATTTCACTGCTCATAGAAATTAGGGGTTATTTTATCACTTCCTATTCATTTTAAAGCATCCCCTAATTTCTGTGAGCAGTATATTTTTTATCTCAAAAACATATTCAATAAAAATGTTAACATTTACATAATCTGGCACATTCCCTCCACCCACAATGAAAAATATGAAGAACAATTAGAGTAGTCCCCCTGTGGCGTGGTTTTGCTTTTCCATGGTTTCAGTTACCCACAGTCAACTGTGGTCAGAAAATATTAAATGGAAAATTCCAGAAATAAACAATTCCTAAGTTTTTTTTAAATTGGTTTGAGAGACAGACAGGAAGGGGAAAAGTGAGGGTAGAGAGAGATGAAAAGCATCAACTCATAGTTCCTACACTTTAGTTGTTCATAGATTGCTTCTCATATGTGCCTTGACCCCCCATGAGGGTGATGCCTCAAGCCAGGCCAGCAAGCCTGCGCTCAAGCCAGCAACCTTGGGGTTTCAAATAGAAAATACCTCAGCAGTTCAGGTCGATGCTCTATCCACTGTGCCACCACCAGTCAGATAACAATTCCTAAGTTTTAAATTGTGCATCATCCCACTCAGGACATATTCACACTGTATATACACTGCCCACCCTTAGCTCTCTTAGTTATCAGGTTACCTAACCAGGCAAAGGCGCAATGGATGGAGCATCAGACTGGGACGCAGAGGACCCAGGTTCGAAACCCCGAGGTTTCCGGCTTGAGCACTGGCTCACCAGCTTGAGCGTGGGATCATAGACACGACCCCATGGTCACTGGTTGAGCACAAACATCGCTGCCTTGAAGCCCAAGGTTGCTGGCTTAAGCAAGGGGTCAAAGCTTGTTCTGCTATGACCACACCAGTCAAGACACATGTGAGAAAGCAATAATGAACAACTAAGGAGCCACAATGAAGAACTGATGCTTCTCATCTGTCTCCCTTCCTGCCTGCCTGTCCCTATCTGCCCCTTTTTGTCTCTATCACAAAAAAAGTAACCTTTTTAATAAGTAGTCTAAGGCTACATCACAGTGCCTACATCATTCACCTTACTTCTTTTCATCAAATAAGCATCGTATCATCTCACATCACAAGGAAAAAAACAGCCTGACCAGGCAGTGGCGTTGTGGATCGTCGGACTGGGATGCGGAAGACCCAGGTTCAAGACCCCGAGCTCACCAGCTTGAACATGGGCCCATCTGGCTTGAGCAAAAGCTCATCAGCTTGGACCCAAGGTCGCTGGCTCCAGCAAGGGGTGGCTCGGTCTGCTGAAGGCCCGTGGCCAAGGCACGTGTGAGAAAGCAATCAATGAACAACTAAGGTGTCGCAATGGCAACGAGAAACTAATGATTGATGCTTCTCACCTCTCTCCGTTCCTGTCTGTCTGTCCCTCTCTCTGACTCTCTCTCTGTCCCTGTAAAAAAAAAAGAAAAAAAACAAGTGCAACAAGATATTTTGAAACCACATTCACATGATTTTTTTTTTTTACAGGGACAGAGAGAGAGTCAGAGAGAGGGATAGATAGGGACAGACAGACGGGAATGGAGAGAGGTGAGAAGCATCAATCATTAGTTTCTCATTGCCGTTGCGACACCATAGTTGTTCATTGATTGCTTTTCTCACATGTGCCTTGACCACGGGCCTTCAGCAGACCGAGCAACCCCTTGCTGGAGCCAGCGAACTTGGGTCCAAGCTGGCGAGCTTTTTGCTCAAGCCAGATGGGCCCGCGCTCAAGCCAGATGGGCCCGCGCTCAAGCTGGCGAGCTCGGGGTCTCGAACCTGGGTCTTCGCATCCCAGTCCAACGCTCTATCCACTGCGCCACTTCCTGGTCAGGCTCACATGATTTTTATTACAGTGTACTGTATTATTACATTAGTCATACATGTTGTTGTTAAGCTCTTATTTTACTCTGTCAAGTTTACAAATTAAACTTTATAATAGGTACATATATATGGAAAAAGATAGTATATACAGGGTTTAATACTATCCGCAGCTTCAGGCATGCACAGCAGGTCCTGGAACATAACCTCCGTATTTAAGGTGGAAGCGAATATAAACCTGTGGAGTTTAGGCTCTGATCATAGTAATCTCACCAATAGTTACTCACTTCTTCTCTTTCTTAGAGAAATTTCAGGAGAAAAAAAAAAAGCCAAAAAAATATACCTGTTCAGCAGAATTAGGAGCAAGGTCCTGATTTCTCTTCAGCAAGGCTTCACTGAAGGAAGTTTCATCAGGTGCTGGCTTGACCCGGGGGAAAGCCATTTCACACTAAACCAGAAATAAAAATTATTATTTATCAAAAATAATATACAGGGGAGATCATTTTTTCCTCTTGCTACAACAGAAAAGAAAAAATTTTCCACTTTTTTTTGAGAGAGAAAGATGAGATGAGAAGCATCAACTCATAGTTATGTCACTTTATTCTTTAACAATTCACTGATTGCCTCTCATATGTGTCTTAATGGGGGCAGGGGGACATGACTGTCCTAAGCCAAGCCAGTGACCCTTTGCTCAAGCCAGCGACCTTGTGCTCAATCCCTCAAGCCAGCAACCATGGGGTCATGTTGATGATCCCACATTCAACCCAGTGACCCTGAGGTTTTGAACCTGGGTCCTCAGCATCCCAGATCAATGCTCTATCCACTGCATCCACTGGTCAGGCTACACTTATTTTTACTCTTTAAGATGTTCAAACAAGGATACAAGCTGGAAGGAATAGCCATAATTTAGTTCTTACTATTTGGGGGGAAGGGTGGAAAGGAGAGAGATGAGAAGAATCAACTCATAATTGTGTTACTTCAGTTGTTCATTGCTTGCTTCTCATATGTACCTTGACTGGGGGGTGGGGGGCTCAAGCGGGCAACCTCGGGGTCTCAGCATCCCAAGTCAATGCTCTATCCACTGCACCTCCAGCAATTAAGTTAGCTCTCACTCTCCCCACCCCTTTTTTAGTTGAGATGAGAAAGAGAAATATAGATTTGTTGTTCCACTTATTTATGCATTCACTGGTTGATTCTTGTATGTGCCCTAACTGGGGATCAACTGCAACCTTAGCATATTGAGACCGACCCTCTAAATCAACTGAAGCACTCACTACCTTTTTTTTTTTAATTTCTTTTTATTTATTTATTTTAGAGAGGAGACACAGAGTGAGAGAGAGAGAAAGAAAGAGAGAAAGGGGGGGGGGAGCTGAAAGCATCAACTCCCATATGTGCCTTGACCAGACCAGTGCAGGGTTTTGAACTGGCGACCTCAGTGTTCCCAGGTGGAAGCTTTATCCACTGCACCACCACAGGTCAGGCAGCACTCACTACCTTTATATTAAACAATAAGACAGGTCACAATCGTGTTACTGCCAATAGTAGCCAAGGAATTAGCTTACTACCCTGCTTACTGTTTTTGCATATAAAGCAACAAACATCTGACTCAAAACTCCAACTCTATTTATTCACTAATCCCTTTTCCTACTGCCACCACCATTTTAACAGGGAGATGGTGGGTTCCAGTAAACTATAAGGAAAAGTGACCAGGCTCCATTCCTATGTCAGTGGTGAACAGGGACCATGGTACTCACCAGATAGAAATCAAATGGGATATGTGGCACGAAGGGCCTGAACCTAAAACAAAGAGAAGCAGTCCAAATTATTAACCAGAGAAATCAAGTGACTTAGCATAATGAGGTCAAACTTATTTATCAGAGAATGTGGTTTCTAAACCACAGCTGGATCTCACAAAAGCAAGTAACATTAATCCACTCCAAATTCTATTTAGATAACTATGCAGAGATGCTAAAAACTGGCACTCACCCTCCTCCTGGGCCTCCCCTGGAACCGAAGCGACCGCCACGACCTCGGCCTCTGTCACCCCTAGAAATACATAAATAAGAGTTTAACTTGTTTTGACCTCGAAAGAAATCTCTCCACCACACCGGTCATATCATTTCAAGTTTTGCCTACGTCCATTGCTCTTAACTTTCCTTTCGAAGTCAAGAATCCCCATTCCTACTTACACTTCTCCCCATTCCGAAAGCTCAGCCTCACCCCATGACCTCCTCGTTCTGGACAATTTAGTCACAACCCACACCAAATAATGACGAGTCTCAAATACCGACCCCCTACAAGAATACCCCATAATCCCCGGTACACGCCAACTCTTAACACTTCAGAGACTACAGAAATTGTTCATTTGTCGGGCATAACCGGTCAAGCACTTGGCAGAGGATGAATGAAGCACGTTCAAGCCTTCTTGGGCTAGTTTAGGGTATGAGGGGTGCTCCTCCCGGGACGTGAGGAAAGCCCCTCACTTAAACCCCTCAGAAACCACGTTGTTGAAACCGCCACCACACTCCTGGGCCCCACCGCCATTGCAGGCCCAGGTTATCGCACCTTCGCGGCCTCCGACCTCCCCCATTCACCGAGACTCGGAATGCTCAGGTTTTAGGACAGGCCACTAGACTAGACACGTGGTCCTTTCAGGTCCTCCGACTTTATCCGGCCCAGTTTCCCAAGTTATCAGCCAAATACCTCAAGCCTTTCAAGCGCTCTCCCGTCCTCTTACCTCATGGCGCCTTAAATCCCGAACAATGGAAGCCAAACCAACCGCCCCTATCCTCTGTGGAGCAGACAACTCGAGAGGCGGCTAGCCGGCGTATCGCAACAAACTACGGTACAATTGGCTCCCTCCTTACTCATCCGCTTATGCCTATTGGTTTGCTGTGGACTGTAAACCAATGAAAAATGCCTGCTGTGTCAGGAACCAGCCAATAAAAACAGAGTTGACAATGATGACATTTCTGACCAGACACTAGGCGTCGCTGTGTAAAGAAGTCAGTATAACGATCATTAGAAAACTTTCTATGGAAATTATGAAGGATTTCACTCCCGGGTAGCAGAGTGGCGCAGCGGAAGCGTGCTGGGCCCATAACCCAGAGGTCGATGGATCGAAACCATCCTCTGCTAGTAGAGGGTTTCTCTTTTTAACTTAAACCCTTAAAAAAAATAAATAAATGACAGCCTTCTACTCTTTCCTCCCTTAAAAATGCAGCCTTTAGAGAAGTTGTATTTGCCATCAGCAAGTGAAATAGTGGAACAGGTAGGGACTTCAGCCAGAAGAAGCGGCTTTGGAAAAGGAGGCAGTGTACTGATTGAACCGAAGGGAAAAAAGATTGGATGGTGAGGGACTAAGAGGGAAACTGAAGCAGCTTCGGAAAAAGACTTCCGAAAAAGAGCAAGGCAAGTAACGAGAAGGATTCTACCCACCCCTTTTGCCCAGTTTCCCCTCATAGCTCTTCTTTTCTCACTCTACAAACTGGCGGATTTCACCAGACGCATATACAGGTGTACTGTATTTGCATTCAAATCAAACAGAACACTATGTGCTTTTTCCTACTGTAATACTTTTCCCCCTGCTTGTCTTTTTTTGCACTGATTAATGTTTATTACCTGCCCGCCTTTGGGAATTGAAAGTTACGTATTTCTTTTCTCTATTTATAGTAGCTACCCTAAAACTACAACCTGCATCCTTAACTTAGCAAAGTCTAATTTTATGCAATACTTTTATCCTCTTGTAAAAAATATAGGAAAAAATTTAATTCTGTCATCAGAAAAATCCCAAGTTCAAAGGGGCTTCTCCCTCTCAGTTCTTGTCATGCTCCTGAGAATGACACAGTGCAGCGTTCAAGCAAAGCAAGCAGTTAATTAAGCCAAGCTATACACTTGGCTGGCACAAGGCACAAGCTGGCAACTCAACTAGCCTGAGCATCCTGCCTTGTTGGGGGTCTTAGGAGTTATATACTCTTAGTTTCAAGGATTTGTATTCCTGCTATTGGGTCTAACGTATAGGGTTTCAAGGCTCCCCTTCCTTGATATTGGAACTAACATACAGTGTTTCGAGGCCGTCTGGACATCTGGTGATTTTGTCTTGGCAGGCCTTAAGACTGCTGACTCCCTCATTTTGTGGGTGGGATAAACCCCTTTTTTTTCCTCCCCTCCCCTTTTTCTGCCCTGGTAACTGCCTCTCCTACCTAACACTTCTATTTACCACCATCACTCTCTGCAGAATTATATACTATTGATGTTGTGTAATTCTTTAAAATACTTTATTGAGATATGATTTATTTATATCATAGATCTGTTGGGAACCAAAAAGCCAACAGGGTTTTTGCAGTTTAGATTTTTGGGGGACAGAGGTGTGGGGAACTGGCTGTAAACTGACAGTCTGCCAACCCCCTACCTCACTTGCCTGATTAAGTTGCAAAAGGCTAAGCCCTTCCCCACACCTCCATGTTAGCTGATACTCATCCTACCCTCCATGTCCCCCGGAAAGACTGGAGGCAAGTTTCTTCTATCCCGTTTTGTGTAAAGTTAAGATGTTATGTATGGTGGGGGGTTTCTGCACTTGGTAAAATTCTTGGGTTGCCTTGAAAAACGTGATGATCAGAGATCTCATTGATTTGCTAATTGCCCACTTTGTCCTATAAATAAATGAATAAGTGATTTTTGAGGGCTATCAGCTTTGCAGAGCCCTCCTGAACCCATTCTTTAAGCGTATTTTCTTAATTCCACTTAGGACCTGGAATTACTAGTTGCGCTGGTTCGTGACACAAATCTTAAGCCCACACAAATCTAGGCCCTGGCGGTTGACTCAATGAATAGAGCATCTGCCTGGTGTATGGACATCCCTGGTTCCATTTCCAGTCAGGGCACACAAGCAAAGCCACTATCCCTTGTCTCCCCCTTCTCTCTCTTTTCCCCTCCCACAGCCAGTGGTTCAAGCATTGGCCGTTGGCCTGGTACTGATGATAGCTCCGTTGGTCTGTGTGTGTCAGCTTCAAGTGCTAAAACTAGCTCGGTTGATTCGAACATCCTTCCCAGATGGGGGTTGCCTGGTGGATCCCGATCCGGGCACATGTGGGAGTCTGTCTCACTAACTCCCCTCCTCTCACTTAAATACATTACATCTATATAACCAACACCCATATTAAGATAAACATTTAGATCACCTCAGAAAGTTCTCTCATACCCCTTTGCCCTGCCCCTAGCACAGAGGCGGGTTATGATCAGTTGAGGCCCCCGTACAGAAGAAAATATTGGACCCTTTAAAAAAAAGAGAGACATAGACCTGACCTGCGGTGGTGCAGTGGGTAAAAGCATTGACCTGAAACACTGAGGTTGCAGGTTTGAAACCCCGGGCTTGCCTGGTCAAGGCACAAATGGGAGTTGATGCTTTCTGCTTCTCCCCCTTCTCTCTCTCTGTCTCTCTTTCTCTCTGTCTCCTCTCTCTAAAAAATCTAAAAAAAATTAAAAAAAAAGAGAGACATGGAAAATAAAAATAAACCACATTAAATATGTTAACCATATTTTTTAATAAATAAAAAATATTATGTACATTAATGTTAAAATTGCACATATGAAACCAAACTTGGTGTCATTAGAAAAAATGTAAAGTTGGGGTTTTGCAGGGCCCTTCAGAAGTCGGGGCACAGGGCATGTGTCCGGTGCACCCATCATTAAATCTGCCTCAGCCCTAGCAGCAATCATCATTCTGATTTCTATTATCATAGATGAGGTTTTTCTCTTTTTGAACTTTTCATAAATGGACTTACACTGTATGTACTTTTTTCTGCCTAGCTTCTTTTGTTTGGCATGTTTCAAGATTCTTCCACGTTTTTGCATTTACAGTATCAGCAATTTGTCCCTTTTTACTTATGAGTAGCATTCCATTGCATACTTATACCAGTTTGTCCTTTCTCTTCTTGACGAATTCAGAACCTCCAACCTCCACACAAACACATTGGGGTTGTTCTGAGTGTCGGACCGTTATGAATAAAGCTGCTATGAACATTTTTCTTTAAGATTATTGTGGTCAGAAACATTCGCTTCTCTTGGGTAGATATAGGTGTGTATGTGCACAGAATTTAATTCTCTGTATATTTTCGATCCCACAAGATATTAATGCTTATAATGCCTGACCTGTGGTGGCGCAGTGGATAAAGCGTCGACCTGAAAACACTGAGGTCGCCAGTTCAACACCCTGCACTGGTCTGGTCAAGGCACATATGGAAGTTGATGCTTCCAGCTCCTTCCCCCTTTCTCTCTCTCTCTCTCTCTCTCTCTCTCTCTAAAATAAATAAAATAAAAAACTATAAAATAAAGACATTAATGCTTATTAAATTATTAATTGTCACTTAGATTTACCATTTTTAACACTGTTTAGTCCTTCCTGCAACTCCAACTATTTACCTGGAATAATATACCTTCTGTTTGAGAATTAGTGCCCTTCTGCTAATGGTTAACTTTCTTGGTTTGCGTTTGTTTGAATACATCTTTATTTCACTTGTGCTTTTAAAATTTTTTTTATTGATTGATTTTAGTGAGAGAGGAAGAGAGCAAGAGAAAGAGACAGAAACATCACTTTGTTTTTGTGCATGCCCTGACCAGGGATCAAACTGGCAACCTCTGCACTTCAGGACGATGCTCTAACCAACCAAACTATCCAGTCAGTGCTCACTTGTGTTTATGAAGAATTTTTCTTTTTTATTTCTTTTTTTGGCTGTGAGTTTCTAGATAGATAGTTATTTTCTTTCAGCACATTTGCAATATTATCTTACTGCCCATGATTTCCCTTTTTTTAAATTCTTTTTTTATTTATTCATTTTAGAGAGGAGACACAGAGTGAGAGAGAGAGAGATAGAGAAAGAGAGAAAGGGGGGAGGAGCTGTAAGCATCAACTCCCATATGTGCCTTGACCAGACCAGTGCAGGGTTTTTTGTTTTTGTTCTTTTTATTGATTGACAATTTATTTATGTTGAGTGGAAAGAGTTGAGTAAAATTAACAAAGATGTGCATTGGAATGTAACTAATTTACAATTTCTGTAAGTGACTCCTTTTTTGAACCAGATTATAGTTTTTGAATCTTGAAGAATATTTCTTTAAATTTTTTGTGCTAGCAACAGAAAATTGTTTGCCTGTTTCTTGGACATTTATACTGGCCTAACTATAAGGCAGTTTACAACATGGAAACTGGGTTCCATAAGAGTGAGCATTTGAGAGGGGTATTTTGAAACCTAATCATGAAAAGGACATTCCATCATTTTGCCATATTGAACTTATTAGAAGTAAGGCACTAGGTCCAGCCCATACTCCAAGGGACCACATTTTCCAGCTAGAGATACCAGAGGGAGACTCATGGGGGGCCAGCTAGAAGGCTGCCACCACAGGTATAAAACTCAGTAGATTACCTTCCTTAATATATTCCTCTCTTGTTGAAAGACTTGAGTATCTATCACACATAACAAAGGCAAAAACCCTGAAAGTCATTTTCAATTTCCCCCCTTTTGTTCCCCTAATTTAATCAATCACAAAGTAAAATAGACACTGATTTATAAACACCTCCACTGTTACTGTCCTAGTTCAGATTTTCATTCTTTCTTGCTTGGATCACTTTTTAGTCATCCTTATTCTTATGGTTTCTTCAGTTCCTCGTTTCATGAAATTAATATTTTTTATTATTAATTTTAATGGGGTGACACCGATAAATCAGGATACATATGTACAATGAAAACATCTCCAGGTTATCTTATCATTCAATTATGTTGCATACCCATCACCCAAACAGTGCAGGGTTTTGAACTGGCAACCTCAGTCTTCCCAGTTCGACGCTTTATCCACTGCACCACCACAGGTCAGGCGATTTCCCTTTTTTACTGTGAAAATAAGTTGTCAATCTAAATGGTTTCTCCTTTGAAGGTAATGCATACTCTTTTTTATATTTTATTTATTTATATTTATTTTCAGAGACAGAGAGAGAGAGTCAGAGAGAGGGATACACAGGGACAGACAGACAGGAACGAAGAGAGATGAGAAGCATCAATCATTAGTTTTTTGTTACAAAACCTTAGTTGTCCATTGATTGCTTTCTCATATGTGCCTTGACCATGGGGCTACAGCAGACTGAGTGACCCCTTGCTCAAGCTAGTGACCTTGGGTTCAAGCTGGTGAGCTTTGCTCAAAGCAAATGAGCCCACGCTCAAGCTGGCGACTTCGGGGTCTCGAACCTGGGTCCTCCACATCCCAGTCCGAGGCTTTATCCACTGCACCACTGCCTGGTCAGGCTCTTTTTTAAATTTTAAATATTTTATATTTTATTTGCTTTTATACAGTTTCATTCTGATGAATATAGATACAGGTTTTTAAACAGTCTTATTTGAAGTTTGTTGAAATTGAATCTATGGTTTGATGTATTTCATCCACTTTTTTAAATTGATTGATTGATTTTAGAAAGAGGAAGGGGTGAGAGAGACAGAAACATTGATCTGCCTCTGTATGTGCCCTGGCCAGGGATGGAACCAACAAACTCTCCATATGGAGACAATGCTCTAACCAGATATAGGACCAGGGCTCATTCACTTTTTTAGTATCTCAGCCATTATCTCTTCACGTACTGCTTCTCTCTTATTATTTCCCTCCTTCTCTCCTTTCTGGACTCCAAATAAAGGTACATCAGACTGTCTCACAGTATCCTCTATATCTCTAATGTCTCTAAAGGGTTAGGTTTTCATTCTTTTTTTTTTTTTTTTTCTTTCTGAGAAAGGCAGGGAAAGAGAGAGACAGGAACATGGAGTGGCTCCTGTATGTCTCCTGATTGGGGAATTGAACCAGCATCCTCCAGGCTCCGGGACAATGCTCCAACCAACCAAATGAGCTATTAGAGACAGAAAGGGGGAAAGAGGGGAGCATTCCTCTGTTGTTCTACTCAGTTGTGCATTCCTTGGTTGCTTCCCTTGTGTGCCTTGACTGGGGATTGAACCGCAACCTTGTCATTTCCAGTAGACACTCTTAATCGTCCGAGCTAACCGGCCAGGGCCATCGATCCTCTTTATCCATGCTTAATTCTGGGTAAGTTTTTCTGTCCTTTCTTCTGAATCATTACTTGATCCCCAGTCGAGTCTAACTGGCTGTTAAACTCATCACCTGGTTCTTAATTTTGTTTTTTTAATATTTGGGGTCTGGATTTTCTACTCCTAGTTTACTTTATTCTTAGATTTTCCCTAGGAATGCAACCTTCTAGGATCCTAACCAAAAACAGGAAGGTAGTTTACCAGGGTTCTCTTTGGGGACATTTGGACTCCCATTTTTGTCTCACTTGCCCCACCCAGCCTACTTTCTTCCACTAATTCTGTATCAGCAAATGACTCCAGGGTAAGAGCAGTCCTACAGCTGGTCTCAACTCTCTGCATTCCTGTTCTTTCTTGCTCTAACACCAATAATTCCTCAACATTGTACTAGTTCTTGATTTCTAAAGGTACTTCTTTTTTTAATTGACTATATTAGGGTGACACTGGTTAACAAAATTATAAATGTTTCAGGTTAAAAGTATTTCATGCAAAGTCTTTAGTTGTCTTCAGCTCAGAAATTGGAAGAATTATTTAATTAACCATTATTGATGGAGGAGCTTATTATTAAATTAGATTTCTAGCCCAGACATTTCTCCGGAACTCTATTGCCACAAATCCAATGACCTATTGCACACCTCCATTTAGGTTTCTACAGGCACCTCAAACCCAATAAACTGAAATAGTTATTTCCCAGAACCCTGCTTCTTCAGCTTCTCTATGAATGGGTTCATGTCACCTAGACTTAAGTTATTTGTACATTGTCTTCTCTTCCTAAAGTTCAATTGATTCAACTTAGTAGACATCTCCCTGCACTTAAGAGGATAGATCTCATATTGTTTTTAATACACACACACAAAAACACACAAGGAAACTTCTGGAGATGGCAGATATGTTTATTACCTAGATATTGTGCTGATGCTTTCATATGTACATATGTCTAAACTCATCAAACTGTATACAGTAAAACCTGACCTGTGGTGGCACAGTGGATAAAGCGACGACCTGGAATGCTGAGGTTGCTGGTACGAAACCCTGGGTTGACCTGGTCAAGGCACATACAGGAAGCACCTATTATGAACTGATACTTCCTGCTTCTCCCTCCTCTCTCTCTCTCTCTCTCTCTCTCTCTCTCTTTAAAAGTTAATTTTAAAAAATTGTATACATTAAACATGTAGTTTATGTTGTATTAATTATGCCTCAATAAAACTAATTTTTTAAGAAATCTCCCTAGGCCTGGCCTGTGGTGGCGCAGTGGATAAAGCGTTGACCTGGGAACACTGAGGTCACCAGTTCAAAACCCTGCACTGGTCTGGTCAAGGCACATATGGGAGTTGATGCTTCCAGCTCCTCCCCCCTTTCTCTCTCACTCTCTCTTTCTCTCTCTCACTCTGTGTCTCCTCTCTAAAATGAATAAAATAAAAAAATAAATTAAAAAAAAAAAAGAAATCTCCCTAATAAAATGTTGAAGGAATTTTAAGATTTAATAAGCTATTTCCTTAGGTCCTGGCCAGTTGGCTCAGTGGTAGAGCGTTGGACTGTCATGTGGGTGTCCCGGGTTCAATTCCCCCTCAGGTCACACAGAAGTGACCATCTGCTTCTCCCCCCTGCCCCTCCTCTCTCTCTCTCTCTCTCTCTCTCTCTCCTCTTCTCTTACAGCCATGGGTTGATTGGTTCAAGCAAGTAGGCCTTGGGGTGGCCTCTGCCTCAACTGCTAAAAAACTGGCTTGGTTGCTGAGCAATGGAGCAACAACCCTAGATGGGCACAGCATCTCCCCCTAGTGGGTTTACCAGGTGGATTCTGGTCGGGGCACATGTGGGAGTTTGTCTCTCTGACTTCCCTCCTCTTACAAATAATAATAATAATAATAAAGCTATTTCCTTCAAGCAATTTCATATTGTTTATGAACTTTTTGTTCTGTGATCTCTTTAACAGTTTGCCTGGTAGTATACTTGGAGACTAGCATTTCATCAAGGAAACGTTCTACATTCTCTAATTTGTGTGTGTGTGTGTGTGTGTGTGTGTGAGAGAGAGAGAGAGAGAGAGAGAGAGAGAGAGAGAGAGAGAGAGAAGAGACAGATGAGAAGCATCAATTTTATTGTTGTGGCACCTTAGTTATTCATTGATTGCTTTCTCATATGTGCCTTGACCGAGGGGGGCTCCAGCCCAGCCTGAGAGCCTTTGCTCAAGCAGAGACCTTTGGGCTCAAGCCAGGAACCATGGGGTCATGCCTATAATCCCATGCTCAAACTGGCAACCCTGTGCTCAAGCTGGTGAGCCTGCACTCAAGCCGGCAACCTTGGGGTTTCAAACCTGAGTCCTTAGCGTCCCAGGCCCGCTCTCTATCCATTGCACCACTGCCTGGTCAGACTCTTCAATTTTTAAAAAAGATTTTATTTATTCACTAGCTGTACCCGGCCACACGTTGCTGTGGCTCAGTCTGGTTAAATGGAAAAGAAAGAAAAGAGAAAGCGCACGTTTCTAATATGTTTAATTTCACAATGCTTGTGGGTATACAATACTTTTTGTTGTTCCATTGTCTGTGCAGATATAGAGAGATTGTCTGGTTTGCCCACTCTAGAACACGCAACATATAATTGTCCATGTGAGAAGCAATCCATGCCTAGATCTAAACAGCACAATTCTAAAGATTGGCCCTGAGCTTTGTTGATGGTGATTGCAATGCCAATCAAACTGGGAATTGCAATCTCTTAAATTGAAATGGTATATCCGTTGAAATCATAGGAATGCAAGGAATGAGGACATCTTCACCTTTGAAAGGTCCTGTCAAGATTGTTGCTTCTACCTGACCAGGCAGTGGCGCAGTGGAGAGAGCATCGGACTGGGATGCGGAAGACCCAGTTTCAAGACCCCGAGCTCCACAGCTTGAGTGCGGGCCCATCTGGTTTGAGAAAAAGTTCGTCAGCTTGGACCCAAGGTCGCTGGCTCCAGCAAGGAGTGGCTCGGTCAGGTGAAGGCCCGCGGTCAAGGCACATGTGAGAAAGCAATCAATGATGAACTAAGGTGTTGCAACGGCAACGAAAAACTAATGATTGATGCTTCTCACCTCTCTCCGTTCCAGTCTGTCTGTCCCTATTTATCCCTCTCTCTGAAAAAAAAGATTGTTGCTTCTATGATGTTGCTCATTAGCAAGCCATGTGCTGTTGCAAAGCTTTGGCTGGTTGATATTTTGCAACATGATAATTGGCTCGCCGATTTTCAATTGCAGTACATGTGGTGGCATCCCTGGCAGATAGAGTGAATTCCAAAATTCTGTTGGATAATTAACCGTTTCATCTGCTTCCACAACAATGTCGTCGGACGTGTATGTGACTGCCTCGCTTTGAATGTTAGACCAAATAATACTGTTAAGTTCATAGACGTCTTTGTCCTTGGCCTCAAGAATAGCTCGTTCACTCAGCCAATCGTGATTCTTATAATTGGTTTGAATATTGGAAAATACTTTTTCAACCAATTCTTCTTTTGACGTCTCTAAATTGCAGAAGTTATAAGGCAATGAAATTCGTCCTGAGGTCAGATCAACAAGCACCTTTCCGTTCCCAATTTCCAGCAATTGATGTGAGAATATCTCAGCTGATCAATCGTTTTGCAGCTGGACACACATATTTGTAGTTAATTTTAACGTCTTTATGTGTCGCCACAAAGTTGAGTATTTCAGGCAAGCATTTATTTCATCTGCTGGTGTCGATCAAGAAATTACAGATAACATTTGCCTAAAATCTCCTGCAAGCAATATTAATGCATTCCCAAATGGTCTGATGTTTCCACGCAAATCTTGCAATGATCAATCAAGAGCCTTGAGCGATTTTTTGTGCACCATTGTGCATTCATCCCAAATAATAAGTTTGTATTTCTGCAATACTTTTCCCATGCCAGATGCTTTGGAAATGTTGCACGTGGGAGTTTCAATGAATTGCATGTTCAATGGTAATTTCAAAGCAGAATGAGCAGTTCTTCCACCTGGTAGCAATGTCACAGCTATTCTGGACAATGCAAGAGCTAAGTCAATGTCATTTTGAGATAAAAACACGTGCATATTCAAATGCAATGTTGTGTCAAAAATTAAAAGCAATCAGTGAAGAACTTTCAGAGATTTAAGATTTTGAACAAACAAATATTTATTTATTTATTTTTTACAGGGACAGAGAGAGAGTCAGAGAGAGGGATAGATTAGTGACAGACAGAAACTGAGAGAGGTGAGAAGCATCAATCATTAGTATTTTGTTCACCTTAGTTGTTCATTGATTGCTTTCTCACATGTGCCTTGACCGCGGGCCTTCAGCAGACCAAGCAACCCCTTGCTGGAGCCAGCGACCTTGGGTCCAAGCTGACGAGCTTTTGCTCAAGCCAGATGGGCCCGCGCTCAAGCTGTCGAGCTCGGGGTCTCGAACCTGGGTCTTTCGCATCCCAGTCCGACGCTCTATCCACTGCGCCACCGCCTGGTCAGGCTACATTTTTATTTATATAGATTTTAGAGATGGGGAAGAGAGAGAGAAAGGGGGAAAAGTGTTGCGACGACAACGAAAAACTACTGATTGATGCTTCTCACCTCTCTCCGTTCCTGTCTGTCTGTCCCTATCTATTCCTCTCTCTGACTCTCTCTCTGTCCCTGTAAAAAAAAGAAAGAAAAGAAAAAGGGAAAAGAGCAGGAAGCATCAACACATAGTTGCTTCTCATATGTGCCTTGACTGGGCAAGCCCAGAGTTTTGAACCAGTGACCTCAACATTCCAGGTTGACTCTCTATCCACTGCATCATCACAGGTCAGGCCAAAAAAATAATTTTTTAAAAGATTTTATTTATTGACTTTACAGAGAAGAGAGAGAGGGAGGTAGAACGCAAAGTATCAACTCATAGTTACTTCACTTTAGTTGTTCATTGATTGTTTATTATATGTGCCTTGCCTGGGCAAGCCCAGGGTCTGGAACCGATGACCTCAGCATTCCAGGTTGATGCTTTCCCCACTGCACCACCAGAGGCCAGACAAGTGAGGCCAATATATATATATATATTTTTTTTAATGAGAAAGACAAACAAACAGGAAAGGAGAGAGATGAGAAGCATTAACTCATAGTTAAAGCACTTTAGTTGTTCATTGATTGCTTCTCATATATGCCTTGACTGGGAAGTTCCAGCCAAGCCAGGGACCCCTTGCTCAAGCCAGCAACCATGACCTCAAACCAGCAACCTTGGCTTCAAGCCAGTGACCATGGGCTCAAACCAGCAACCATGGGCTCAAACCAGTGACCTTGGGCTAGTGACCCCGTGCTCAAGCTGGTGAGCCCGCCCTCAAGCCAGCAACCTCAGGGTTTATAACCTGGGTCCTCAGCATCTGATGTCAATATTTTTATCCACTGCACCACCACTGGTTGGCAGGCCAAATTTTTTAAAATAAAATTTTAAGTGGCCTGACCTGTGGTGGCACAGTGGATAAAGGGTCGACCTGGGAACACTGAGGTCACCAGTTCAAAACCCTGCACTGGTCTGGTCAAGGCACATATGGGAGTTGATGCTTCCAGCTCCTCCCCTCTTTCTCTCTGTCTCTCTCACTCTGTGTCTCCTCTCTAAAATGAATAAATAAAATAAAATTTTAAGTGATTTGATGTATACATAAAAAACTGACACATAAAAAAACAAAAATTCACCTGCCCTGTGGTGGCCCAGTGGATAAAGTGTCAACCTGGAATACTGAGGTCACTGGTTTGAAACCCTGGGCTTGTCCAGTCAAGGAACATATGGGAAGCAACTATGAGTGGATACTTCCTGCTCCCCTCCCCCCCTTCTGTCTAAAAACCAATATGTAATAAATCTTAAAAAAAAAAATCTCTCAATCTCCTATCCACCTGTATAGCCTATGGAGCTCACCTTAAAGGACAGAGACAGGCCTGTTCCCACAAAAGTTTGAATAAGCTGCCTTCTGCTGCCCTTTCTTGCCCCTCCTCCTTAGTCATTCCTACATGTAGACACCTTATATCACACATCAGGATTGAAAACATAAACTCCTACTGCAGTCAGTAATGCCAATGAGTGAACAGGGTGGAAAAGAACCCTGATGATCTAGACATCTCAAAAATGTAATGGGTAGTGGTTTCAGCTGATTGATCATGGAGAGACTTATATTATCAGGTCTCCAATCTTTCTTTCTTTCTTTCTTTCTTTTTTTTTGAAAGAAACAGGAAGAGAGAGACATTGAGCTGCTCCTGTACGTACCCTGACTCGGGATCGAACCTACTACCTTGTTGTTTCAGGATAACACTCTTTTTTTTTTTTTTTTTTTTTTAAATCCATTGTCTTTAATTTATTTTATTTTTATTTTATTCATTTTAGAGAGGAGACACAGAGTGAGAGAGAGAGAGAGAGAAAGAGAGAAAGGGGGGAGGAGCTGGAAGCATCAACTCCCATACGTGCCTTGACCAGACCAGTGCAGGGTTTTGAACTGGCAACCTCAGTGTTCCCAGGTCGACGCTTTATCCACTGCGCCACCACAGGTCAGGCAGGATAACACTCTTAACCAACTGAGCTAACAGGCCAGGGCCATCCAACATTTTTTTTTTTACAGAGACAGAGAGAGGGGGGGGGGGATAGATAGGGACAGACAGACAGGAATGGAGAGAGATGAGAAGCATCAATCATCAGTTTTTTGTTTTTGACACTTTAGTTGTTCATTGATTGCTTTCTCATATGTGCCTTGACTCCTGGCCTTCAGCAGACCAAGCAACCCCTTGCTCGAGGCAGCGACCTTGGGCTAAAGCTGGTGAGCTTTTGCTCAAACCAGATGAGCCCGTGCTCAAGCTGACGATCAGGGTCTTGAACCTGGGCCCTTGTGCATCCCAGTCCGATGCTCTATCCACTGCGCCACCGCCTGGTCAGGCCAACATATTTTTTTAAAGATTTTATTTATTCATTTTTAGAGAAGAGAGGGAGAGAAGGTAGAGAGAAGGAAGGAGCTGGAAGCATCAACTCCCATATGTGCCTTGACCAGGCAAACTCAGGGTTTCAAACTGGTGACCTCAGTGTTCCAGGTCAATGCTTTATCCATAGTGTCACCACAGGCCACGCCACCCAATATTTCAAGACAACTTCAAATACTCATGTGCCATCTGCTAATTTTTAAGTTTGGGTTATTAAATTAAATATATAGAGAGATAATGCAGGCCAAATAATACATGACTGGATAAAATATTCAAAGTTCTCCTCAAATATACTTCAGTAAGTTCTCCTGAAACATACTTCAGTATTCTGCTTTCTCTACACAGAATAACTTTCTCATCCTTCTCCCTTGTTGAATTATTTTTCTTTTGAGTTTTTCCTGGTCCCAAGGCAGGCAGAATAGTCTTCATCTGGGCCTCTTCGTAATTTATCCATCTCTATAATGTAGTAAAGACATTATGTTATGGCTAATTATCCCAAATAGAGCTCCTCAAAGGTACGGACTGTATATATATTTCTCTTTTTGCCCTCAGCATCTAGCCGGTGCTTAATGGATACTACTAGGTCCCCCGCAACTATTTGCTGAACGGAACAAGTTTGTTGACCTTAGGTCCTGGCCTAGGCGCAAGGTTGGAAAGGTTGTTGGCACAAAACCATCAATGACTGAAGCTGACCATTAGAGGGCAGAACGATTCCACAACTGTCTGTACCAGCCTCATCCGTCAAGTGCCCCGAAACCTCTTCTGCCGATTTCCAACACCATTTCTCACCACCACTGCGAACCCTATTTTAACAATCCTTGTCAACACAAAACACATACACAGTCACATTCCTGGAGCAGCCCTAAGGTCACCCTCTTCCTCGCCAGACAGCCGCGCGCTCTCCCTCCACAGTTCCCTTTGGAAAGTAAAAAGTTAAATCCACCCTTCCACCTGGTCCCTTTTTTCCGCTGATCCGCTTAATGAGGGGTGGGATGGGGGTTAGAAAAACTGGATCACCGGGACTCTAGGACTCACCTACTTTAACGTCTTTTCCAGATACCCGTCACTCCAAGACACATATCCACACGCACACATTTTCCTACCCAAGATCCTGAATCAGCAGATCTTATCCTGCCCAGAAGGAACATGGTAGGAGGGGAGGGAAAAGGCAGGAGCCCAAAAGGCCTCCGGTTGTTCCCACACACTTATCTGTTCAGTCTTCCTTCCCATCCCCTTGAGGGAGCCCTTTCTAAGTGAACTGCCTCTCCGGCAACCGAGAAGATGGAAGAGGGTCTATGAGGACAGCGCTCAGGCTGTGGGCGCCGGACAGCCCGCGACTGGGGATGGGGAGGAAGGAGTTAAACGATCCGGGATTAGCTCTGCTGTCACCGAGTCAGGGAGGGGAAGCGTCCGGGAGGGAGGGTTCTGAGCTTGGCTCGGGTCCTCCCACGTCCCCCCTTGACAGCCGAAGACTTGGGCTGGCCGGACGCCCCTTTGGCACACTCGCTGGGGCAGCGCTCCCGCACGCACACAACACTCTGCCCTATTTCTCTCCCTTGCGCCATCTCCGACCTTCTCTCCGGAGCCCCAGCAAGCACGGAAGCACGCTTTTTCTCATCACTCACACACACACACACACACACACACACACACACACACACACACACGCTAACTCACTTAGGTCTCCTGAGCTCCGGCGCTCCTCTTCCCGCGCCCACCTGCTCTACAGCGCCCTACACTCACCCCACCGTCGCGCGCCCGCCGCAGAAGGTCCGCCCGCCGTCCCGCCCACCGGGCACCTTGGCGCTCTGGACCGTGACTGTCGTAGCTGGAGGGAACTGAGTACCCTGGGGTGAGCGCCCCGGCCCCGCTCCGCTTCATTCCCACAGGGGCGCGCCCAGAGCCCGAGGGAACTGCGGAAGCCATGGTGCGAGTCCCGGCTCGCCGTGGTGCCCGCTAAGGCAATGTCGTGCCCCAGGTGCCCCACCGGTGCCTACTTGCGCCTACTGCTGCTCCTGTCGCCGCTGCTGCTGCTCCGGGGCAGCCACGCGGACAACCTGACGGTGGCCGTGGTGTTGCCGCTGACCAACACCTCGTACCCGTGGTCGTGGGTGCGCGTGGGCCCGGCCGTGGAACTGGCCCTGAGCAGGGTTAATGCGCAGCCCGACTTGCTGCCCGGCTGGACGGTCCGCACGGTGCTGGGCAGCAGCGAAAACGCACGGGGCGCCTGCTCTGACACGGCCGCGCCTCTAGCCGCGGTTGATCTCAAGTGGGAACACAAACCAGCCGTGTTCCTGGGCCCTGGCTGCGTGTATGCCGCCGCCCCGGTGGGGCGCTTCACCGCACACTGGCGGGTGCCCTTGCTGACCGCCGGCGCCCCGGCTCTGGGCTTTGGATCCAAGGACGAGTACGCGCTGACCACACGCGCCGGGCCCAGCCACGCCAAGCTGGGCGACTTCGTGGCGGCTCTACACCAACGGCTGGGCTGGGAGCACCGGGCGCTCGTGCTCTACGCCTACCGGCCCGGTGACGACCAACCCTGCTTCTTCGTCGTGGAGGGGCTGTACATACAGGTCCGCGACCGCCTCAATATCACGGTGGAGCACCTGGAGTTCGCGGAGGGCGACCTCAATCACTACTCAGAGCTGCTGCGAACCGTGCAGCACAAGGGCCGAGGTGAGAAGGTTGGGGGAGTTAGGGGCGTCCTAGCTCCCTTTGACCCAGAGCCTCTAGAGCCCTTCTGAAGGGCCGGGACGTCCTTTATCTTCTTTGGCCAGTCTTCTTTTTCTTCCTCTTCCTCCTTCGGTTCCTCATTCCTGTCTCAGAGTCTTCGGCCTTTTCCATCTTTGGTTTTCTATTTCCTTCTCTTTCTCCATCGCCCCTCTCTTCCCGTTCCTATGAGCCTCTCCTTTCTCGCCTCCCCTACTCCCCCACCTCCTGCTCACCAGTTTCTCTGGACTTAACAGTAGGGAAGGAATGCCTGCTGCCACCCTGACACTTAAGTAGTTCCTAGGCTTAATTCCCATCCCTTTTTTCTCGCTCATTTTCTGTCTGTTCCCAACAGCCTTGTCCCCTCCTCCATCTTCTCCTCCCATTGCTCCCACACACACCCGCTTCTCTCCAGTCCCTTCTACAGCTGGCCCTCTTCTCCTCCTGCCTCCTCTCCTGACCCCACCTTTCCCACCTTAAGTTACACTGTTCCCACTCCCCCTACCTCTGCTCCTTCTCCCCTTCCACCTCCTCAGCCCACCCTTCTGCATCTTTCTCCTGCCACAGCCTGGACTGCATGAGCCAGGAGTTCCACTTAACTACCACAGGGTCTCTGAACATCGCCCCTGGGTGCCCCAGCCTCCCTACCTGAGGAGCTCCCCTCTACCCAAGACCTAGGTTTTTCTCTCTGACCCCCTCTTCCTCCCCAGTTATCTACATCTGCAGCTCTCCAGATGTCTTCAGAACCCTGATGCTTCTGGCCCTGGAAGCTGGCCTGAATGGGGAGGACTACGTTTTCTTCCACCTAGATCTCTTTGGGCAAAGCTTGCAAGGTGCACATGGCCTTGCCCTCCACAGGCCCTGGGAGAGAGGGGATGGGCTGGATGTCAGAGCCCACCATGCCTTTCAGGTGAGTGCCAAAGTGGTAAGCCCAGGCCATGGGACTCTGAGCTGGTAACACATAGTTCCTGGGCTCCAGATCCTGCAATGTCTGAAAGGATTTTAGACAAGGGGTTCTTGATGCTTACAGGGAGTTAGGTGATGAAGGGCAGGGTACTAAGGCAAGGGTGTATGGAGGGCCAGGGAACTCAGAACCAAGAGGATAAAAATATTTGAGAAGGGGCTTGAGGTGGAGAGATGTTCAAGTCCTGCAGACTAATTGGACTTAGAGAAGCCAAACCATTGGCTCTCCTGCTTTGGAGCAGACAGCACCTCACCCAGGACATGAGGTCCAGTTTGACCTTGAACTAAGCAAAGATACAGTTCTGGGAGGTGAGCCCCAGGGTACTGGGATGGGAGGATGGGGCAGTTCCCCGCTCACCCCTCTCCACTGACCCCTTCCTCAGGCTGCCAAAATCATTACATATAAAGAGCCAGATAATCCTGAGTACTTGGAATTCCTGCAGCAACTAAAACACTTGGCCCATGAGAAGTTCAACTTCACCATGGAGGATGGCCTGGTAGGAGTGGTCCTGGGAACCTTCAGTAGGGGCCTTCAGCACCTATTCCATGGCCCTCTGCCAGTCTCCCACCTGTTCTCTCAGCCATCCCAGTATCCCCAGATCTCCCCTTTTTCACTTGCCACTGTTTCTGTATCCTGATGATGAGAGAGGGGACAGCATCAACAAACTGTTCAGTCTCTGAATCTTACATTCTCATCAGTCAAATGGGGATGAAGTATCTTGCCCTATTTGCCTAGCAGGATTTGAAGTTGTGGTATGTGCAGAGGCATCCTATCAATAGCAAAATCTGTGGCATGTGGAGTGTTTTCTCCCATCCTCTCTCAAGTTCCCAGTATCTCCCATTTCCTCTCCACAACACCCCACTCTGTACCTTTCACACATCCCACCCCAGTCAGGCTCTGCTGGTCCCTGCAGGTGAATATCATCCCAGCATCCTTCCACGACGGGCTCCTGCTCTTTGTCCAGGCAGTAATGGAGACTCTGGAACATGGAGGAACTGTCACGGATGGGGAAGGTATCACTCAGCGGATGTGGAACCGAAGCTTCCAAGGTCAGGGCCTGGAGGTGGCAAGAATGGGTTGCCTTGGGGTGCACCAAGCAGGAGGCCATGAGAAGCCTCTAGTCCTGCAGCACAGGTAGTCATCTGTCCATGCAGTCTTTTCCTCTCTTCTACAAGAAATCTCCGCAGCTTCCTTTACGCCCTCCTGCCCCATCCCCCTAGCTCCAACGAGAAGTCCTTCTAAGGGTCCAGCCCAATCATTTCTGCTACTGAAGTGTCTGCCCCTTTTATTACCAGTATATGTGTTTGGAGGGCAAGGCAGAGATAATTAAGGGGTGGAGATGAGATGGGGGTGGTCCCTGAACTTCCTTCCACTCCCTCAAAACAGCCATCTTCCTCCATGCCCCCAGGTGTGACAGGGTATCTGAAAATGGACAGCAATGGAGATAGAGAGACTGACTTCTCCCTCTGGGATATGGATCCTGAGACGAGTGCCTTTAGGGTAAGGCTGTGCCCAGAGAAGACTATGCCAAATGAGAAAGACATTTCACCCTTCTGTCTCCCACCACAGCCCTGCCAGGGTATCTGTCTATTCTGTAGTTACCTGTCATGCTTGGTCACTTATGGAGAGCCCTGGATTAAAGAGGTCTGCTCTAGTCTGGGGGAGCAACCAGAATGATAGAGACTAATGGGCATTACCTTTAGGAACCCCATGTCTGAGGAGGAAGCATGGCCCTGTCTTCAGGCAGTCCAGTGTCTCCTGAGGTTGGTAGAACCCCTCCCACAATGCAGGCAGCTCAGGGCCAAGATGAACACACATTAAACAACTCTAAGTGCAGTCAGAAACGGGAAGGGATTGAGCACAGGCACCAAGGAGTAGATCATCCAAAGAAGGCTTCCTGAAGGAAAGGTACATGGATTAGGCCAGGAATGCCATCTGAGAACAAACACTGCTTTTTCTTGTCTTCTGTGTGCTTTAATCTATAAACTCTTTAGGATTCTATATGGAATTTTCTTTCTATGGAGTTTTTCTTATATGGAGTTTTATCCTTTAAGAGTTTTCAAGTTTTTCCACTCTAATAACATTGGACAAGGGCATGGAGTCTGTCTGTATCTTCTCACCATAGAGGTCTGGTACATAGTTGACAGCGCAGATACAGGGCCTGGAAGCAGAGATGGGGTCAGTGGGAGACAGGACTGCCCCACGGGATAAGTGGCCTTACAAGCCCACCATTCCTGCCCTCCCTCCCATAGGTTGTTCTGAACTACAATGGGACTTCCCAGGAACTGGAGGCTGTGTCAGGGCGCACACTGCACTGGTCCCTAGGATACCCGCCTCCTGACATCCCCAAATGCGGCTTTTACAATGAGGACCCCACCTGCAACCAAGGTGCCAGCCCCTTGTCATCTAGGCCTCCATTCTGGAGATGCTGCTTCAACCCATAGGGAGTCAAATAAGTGCTTTTCTCTCACACTGAGTTTTCTGGAAAGACTCCTGCCTTTTTTTACCTTCATCATCCTAGTTCACTGGTTGACTGTTAGAAGGTTTTTCCTTCTGCTGTCTAACCAAAATCTTTCTTGTACAATTTGGACCCTCTCCTACAGCCCACTTTTCCACCCTGGAGGTGCTGGCTTTGGTGGGCAGCCTCTCCCTGCTCAGCATCCTGATCATCTCAATTTTCATATACAGGTGAGCATTAGAATGCGGATGGTGAGGCTGGGAGATCCAGAGAACCAATCTCAGGGGAGGTGGCAGGAACCCAGAGGAAAGGGGAAAAGGATGAGATACAGCAGGGGAAGGCTTATGAAAATGGGGGAGAAAAGAGACTGAAAAGCCTTAGGACACAAGGAAGAAAGGAGGAGGAGGAAAGGGATAGGATTGGCCAGGGCGAGTGTGGTGATCCCAGATAAGCAGAGTAGTTGGGGGCGTGGCATCTTAAAGGCCTGGATTCTGGCCCCGGGACTGGTTTGTCCTCCGTACTCTTGCAGACCAAATGAGAAGCAATGGTTCAAACCCTTTGGGTTTGGCCCATGTTAGTGAGCAGAGATGGTGAGCCCTCTGTGCACTAAGAGAGAAAGGAGCCCCATTCCTGCCTTCCAGTGGAGTTGAAATGAAAGTTCAGGAAAAATTAAGGGCAGAGGGAAGCAAGGAGGGAGGGAAGAAAATCAGTGCTGTAAATCATATATTATGTGTAGATATTTCCACACAATATTTCTTTTCATTCTTATAACAATACTTTGAAATAAATATTGAAGTCCCCAGTTTCCAAATGAGGACATTTGGACATGAAGACATGAGACTCAAAGAAATGAAGTGACTACACAAGGTCCCAGTGAAGCAAAATTTCACCCAAGCCTCCTGACTTTCAACCCAGAGGACAATCCTGAAACCTGCCTCTTAGCGGAGCAGTGGGGCTATCTCTAGGCACTTGCAGTGGCCCCAGAAATCTAAGAAGGAGCTGAGAACAGAGCACCCCAGTCCTGGGCCAGGGACTCACATGCAATTTTCATACCCCAGGAAGATGCAGCTGGAAAAGGAACTGGCCTCAGAGCTGTGGCGGGTGCGCTGGGAGGACTTGGAGCCTAGTAGCCTTGAGAGGCACCTCCGGAGTGCGGGCAGCCGGCTGACCTTGAGTGGGGTAAGAACACTAGTATGGGGGAGGATTGTAGTGCCTGATGAGTAGGGGAGAGAAGACAGATCAGGGTTCTGGTCCCAGCTCTGTCTTCACTTGCTGTGTGACTTTGGTCAAGTCACAGTCCCTCTCTCAGCAGAGGTCCCCAAACTACGGCCCATGGGCCAAATTGTGGCCACCTGAGGCCATTTATCCGGCCCCCGGCACACTTCCGGAAGGGTGGACAGTGTATGGAGTACTGTATGTGGCAGCCCTCCAACGGTCTGAGGGACAGTGAACTGGCCCCCTGTGTAAAAAGTTTGGGGACCTCTGCTCTCTCAGACTACTTCAGATGATTACATCTACAAAACCTTTCTCAGAAAGCTCTTTCAAAAGTGGAAGATAGTATATATGAAAATACATTAAAAGAAAAAAGTAAATGAGAGCATTTCATGATGTGGTGACACAAAGGTAAGGCAGGATAGTGAAACCAGAGCTCCAGCCACCAGCAGGGAGAGCTGGACCCATGGTGGGACCCATGGGCTGACCATCTCTCCTGCTCTTCATCCCGTCAGAGAGGTTCCAATTATGGCTCCCTGTTCACCACGGAGGGCCAGTTCCAAGTCTTTGCCAAGACAGCATATTATAAGGTGGGTCTGGGAACTAGAGGCTCCTAGAGGCAGGGTTGGGCTGTTAGGAGCTTTTGGAGTTCCCAGGGCACTGGGCCATCTCCTCACAGTGACAGTCTCCATTCCTTGACCAGGGCAACCTCGTGGCTGTGAAACATGTGAGCCGTAAACGCATTGAGCTGACTCGAAAAGTCCTGTTTGAACTGAAGCATGTAATGTGGGAGAGTGAGGCAGTGGCCTGGGGAAGGGTCCCAGGGGGGCACATGGGAGGTCGGCAAACAGCCCTGGTTAGGAAGGACTTCAGGGTTTGCTGTAGCCCTGGGGTGGGCCTTTGCATGTTGTACATGGGAGGAGGGGGTCATAGATGGGCAAAAGACAACTGGAGATATCCTGGAGGAAGGTCATCGAGGGGCCATACTTGATGCCCCTGGGGCATGGAGGGTTAGGAGGCAAAGGAAGTAGGGAGAAGATTTGGGAGAAGGTGGGCTAAAGAATAGCATGGGAATCAGAAACGAAGGTCCTAGAATGTCTGCAGAGAATGAATACGGAGTTAAGAAAAGTGAGGGGTCCTTGAGAGTGGGGGACAACTTAGCGAAGAGTGAGGTCTCTGTCAGGCTCCTGATGCTGGTTCCCACTTGCAGATGCGGGATGTGCAGAATGAACACTTGACCAGGTTTGTGGGCGCCTGCACCGACCCCCCCAACATCTGTATCCTCACAGAGTACTGTCCCCGTGGGAGCCTGCAGGTGAGGGGTCAAAGGGGTATCAGAAAACCCATCTGATGCCAGGCAAGCCTGTCTCTTTCTTTGCCCCATTTGTAAAATGGGAGTGGGAGAGGGCAGTGGCACCAGAGTAAATGCAAAGCTTTGTCCTGCTCTGGCACTTTACAGCAGTAGGACCCCTGCACTCCTCCTCCTGGGGGAGTCTTCAGGGCACAGGTCTGACTCTCACTGCCTAGCAGGACATTCTGGAAAATGAGAGCATCACCCTGGACTGGATGTTCCGGTACTCTCTCACCAATGACATTGTCAAGGTCGGTCCAGGAGAGCGCATTGGATATGGGGAGGCAAGCTTCTCTGGCTGTCGTTGTAGGTCCAACTCATACTCAAGACCCCTGTCTCCCACATTCTACAGGGTATGCTGTTCCTGCACAATGGACCATTTTGCTCCCATGGAAATCTCAAGTCATCCAACTGTGTGGTAGACAGTCGATTTGTGCTCAAGATCACTGACTATGGGCTGGAGAGCTTCAGAGACCCAGAGCCAGACCAAGGACACACCCTCTATGCCAGTGAGCTCAGACCTACTCTGTTCCCAACCCTGACCACAGCCCAGTCCAGCAGGAGGCCAATACCTGGTCTGATGGATGTGAGCACATGTTTCCTGACTCTTGCTCAGTTCATTCACCAGGAGAAAGAAGAGTCAGATATAGTGGTCTCCAGATCTCTTCTCGCCCTAGCACTCAGTTTGGTGTCTCCAGAGCAGTCCTGGCCAAGATCTTCTAGCTACATCCTTGTTTCCCTTTAGCTTGGGGGCCCTTCACCCTGTGACTCCTGACCTCTGACCTGCAGAAAAGCTGTGGACAGCTCCTGAGCTCCTGCGAATGGCCTCACCCCCAGCCCAGGGCTCCCAGGCTGGTGACGTGTATAGCTTTGGGATCATCCTTCAGGAGATTGCCCTGAGGAGTGGCGTATTCCACGTGGAAGGTTTGGACCTCAGCCCCAAAGGTGAGAGGACCATACTATCCCCTAACCCTGCCACAGTCTCAACTGACCTCAGTTCCAGAGAGTTGAGACCCCTGGAAATGCCATCACATCTTCCTTCTGGAAAGCTCAGTCACATCCTCTTCTCCATTGCTGCCAGAGAGCCTGATGCATGACTGGCTCAGTTCCCTTCAAGCCTCACCTGCTCTATGCCCTGGTCTTGGACTTCCACATCCTCTCTCTCAACAGGCCCTTGGCCGACCTTGCTGCTGAGCCCCTTTCCCCCCACCACACAGAGATCATCGAGCGTGTGACTAGGGGTGAGCAGCCCCCTTTCCGACCCTCCCTGGCCCTGCAGAGTCACATGGAGGAACTTGGGCACCTAATGCAGAGGTGCTGGGCAGAGGACCCGCAGGAGCGGCCACCCTTCCAGCAGATCCGCCTGATGCTGCGAAAGTTTAACAGGTCCCTGGCCTTACCCCAACTCCCCCTGCTCCCTCCACCACTTGTCTCATCCCTACAGTGACAGAAGGTGCCACTCACAGCCCCCCTTACATAGCCTGCTGCAGCCACCACAGCCTTGCAGCCCCCTTTGTGAATACCATATGAGCCAGCTATCCCTAATCCCCTTCCTCTCATACTTCTCTCCTCCAACAACACAGCTAACCCATACCCTTCCTGCCCAGCCTCCCAGGACCTTTAGTCTTTAGCGGTGTGCAAAGTAAATGGGGCCTCTCCGCATTTCAACCCTGCCCCACGAGTTCCCTTTCCTATGTGCCACCCTGGGTCCCAGTGCCTCCAGGCACACCACTGTACCTGTATGCCCTCCTGTTCTCAATCCATCCCTGCCCCTTTCACCCCCTCTATCTTCTAACTCACTGATCAACAAAGTTGATCAAACTGAAGAAAATAATCAGTATGCCTGAGCTTCATACTTGCTTCATACTTGACCCTGGCATCTTTCAGATGAACTGAACTTTCCTCCTACTCTTTTACCCTGCCACTCCCTCCTGTGTACCTCAACCAGACCCTTACCAGGGTCCCCACTGCAGTTAGAAGGTGGACTAACATTAAGCCTGAGTAGGATGAAGGCCTGGGGTGGGAACTCAGGGTAGGGCAGGCTGCTCCTCTCTCACCCCCACCCCTGCCTACTATTCCCCTCCCTCCCCAGGGAGAACAGCAGCAACATCCTGGACAACCTGCTTTCTCGCATGGAGCAATATGCCAACAACCTGGAGGAGCTGGTGGAAGAGCGGACCCAGGCCTACCTGGAGGAGAAGCGGAAGGCTGAGGCTCTGCTCTACCAGATCCTGCCTCAGTGAGTCCCCATATCTGATGATGCGCCCTGCCACCCCTGTCCCAGCCCCACCTCACTCTCTGATCTTTGACCCCTCAGCTCAGTGGCTGAGCAGCTGAAGCGTGGGGAGACAGTCCAGGCCGAAGCCTTTGACAGTGTCACTATCTACTTCAGTGACATTGTGGGTTTCACAGCCCTGTCAGCGGAGAGCACACCTATGCAGGTGAGTCAGGGAGCAGCCACAAGTGAAGGCCAGGCAGATATGCTTAGCTTAGCGTCTCCATCCCATAAGCTTGTCTTCTGGTCCCACTTTTCCCATCCAAGCCCAGGTGGGGTCTGTACTCCCCCACCCCCTTTGGTTCTCTTCCGTTCCAGGTGGTGACCCTGCTCAACGACCTGTATACTTGCTTTGATGCTGTCATAGACAACTTCGATGTGTATAAGGTGAGAGTAGGAGTATTGATAGGAAGGACAGACTTACTCCTGGACAAGGTCAGAAAAAGGTAAAGGGCAGAATGAAACAGAATTTTTTTTAAATTTCTTTTTATTTATTCATTTTAGAGAGGAGACACAGAGAGAGAGAGAGAGAGAGAGAGAGAGAGAGAGAGAGAGAGAGAGAGAGAGAGAGAAGGGGGGAGGAGCTGGAAGCATCAACTCCCATATGTGCCTTGACCAGACCAGTGCAGGGTTTTGAACTGGCGACCCCAGTGTTCCCAGGTTGACGCTTTATCCACTGCGCCACCACAGGTCAGGCTGAAACAGAATTTTTAAGAGAGGAGACCAAGGTACATGGGGAGAGACTGTCATAAGGAGACTCAGGAACAGGCAGAGAAACCGCGCAGGGGGGATGGGGGCTGGAGGATAAGGAAAGCCAGCGACTTGCTGATGGGGGTTAAGAATGACAGACAGTGCTAGAGAATTTGGGGCAGCACAGGGAAGAGAAAATTCCAGCCCTCATGTCTTGCACCCTCTTTCCGCCCTCACAGGTGGAGACGATTGGTGATGCCTACATGGTGGTGTCGGGGCTCCCAGTACCGAATGGGCGGCTGCACGCCCGCGAGGTGGCCCGCATGGCCCTGGCACTGCTTGACGCTGTGCGCTCCTTCCGCATCCGCCACCGGCCCCAGGAGCAGCTGCTCTTGCGCATCGGCATCCACACAGGTGAGACCGCGGAAGGCTCAAGAAGGGGGTTCCCCAAGGCTGAGCTGTGGAAGTGAGGCTTGTTCTCACCGGCTTCAGATCCCATTGGGAGCACCCTAGCCCTGCCCTGTGGCCATTCTCCATCCTCCTACCCACCTTAACACCCTCCCACCCCCTCGCTGATGAGATTCTGCTCCCTCCAGGACCTGTGTGTGCTGGTGTAGTTGGGTTGAAGATGCCCCGTTACTGTCTCTTTGGGGACACAGTCAACACGGCCTCAAGAATGGAGTCTAACGGGGAAGGTATGGTGGCCCTCTAGACTGGATGGGAAGGCATAGTAGCTGGAACGGAGGAAAGTCCCCTGGATCCTGTCCCAGCTCCCAGCCCTCTCTCCTTCCAGGCTCCTTCTGCTCATAAGGACTCAACCTAAGCAGATCACCTCGAATCTAGTAAAAGATTCAGACCCTAGCTGCCCCGTCTTTCCAAATGTTTGGAAAATCTTTCCAGGTCAATGTTCACCAGTTCCCAGTAGAAATCCTACCTTTAGAGCCCCTCTGCCCCTTGGATATGGTAAAGAAGGCTCAGAGCTGCTCACTCGGGTGAATTTCAACTCTACAACTAACCCAGCTGGGTGTCAATTTGCTACACCACCCTGAGTCTGTTTTCCTCATTTGTAAAAATGAGAATAAAATATCTGCCTCGCTAGAATTACATAAGAAACCTACATATTGTCTGACCAGGCAGTGGTGCAGTGAATAGAGTGTTGGACTGGGACACTGAGGACCCAGGTTTGAAACCCTGAGGTCACCAGCTTGAGCGCAGACTCACCAACTTATGTGCTTGTTCGCCAGCTTGAGCATGAGATCATAAAAATGACCCCATGGTTGCTGGCTTGAGATCATAGATATGACCCCATGGTTGCTGGCTTGAGCCCAAGGTTGCTGGCTTGAGCAAGGGGTCACTGGCTCTGCTGGAGCCCCCCCCCCCAAGTCAAAGCACATATATATTAGAAAGCAATCAATGAACAACTGAGGTGCCGCAAACAAAAAACTGATGCTTCTCATCTCTCTCTCTTCCTGTCTTTCTGTCTCTGTCTCTCTCTCACTTAAAAAAAAAAAAAAAGTTTGCTCCCACCTCTTCCCTTGGTCCTGCTTCCTGTTGATCTGCCCTTCTGCTGTATTCAACACAATTCAATCAAGTAAACATTTATTGAACAACTACTGAGTACCTGGCCCTGGGATACTGAAAAGACCCAGACCCACAGTTAGCTGGAGGGTCCATGCAGACCCCAGCCAAGCCTCATGGCAGAAGAAGGGCTACTTGGAGTCAAGAGGGGCTCTGGTTCAGCAGATATTCCCTGGGCACTGTGTTTGGGGCTGTCAGGATAGAAGAGATCTTCTCACTAAGGTCCAGTCCTCAAAAAGCACATTTTCAGAAATGGTAAAATAACAGAACAAAGTTACAGTGATGTAGACCCCAGGGGTGGTGGGAGTGAGTTGAGAGAGAGGTCGGAGGTATGGGGTGTGGAGGGTACCTGGTCAGGCGTAAGGAGCCCTGGGTCTGACCTCAACAGCCTGGGAAGATCTCCACCCCTAGGCCTCAGTTACCTCAGCTAGAAAACGAGGGTGATGAGTTAAGTAATTGACAGCAACTGCTGATATAGTGCTTCCTGTGTGCCAGGTTCTATTTACTTTATGAATGTTAAATTTAAACCTCACTACAAGGTTCTGCAATGGGTACTGTCACTGTTAGCACTCTATAGACTGGGAACATGAAGACCAGAAAGTTCATTACTTCTCCAAGCAAGCGTTCACAGGGAATTTATACTAAGTAGAGCAGGATCCAATCTCTGAGCTCCTGTCTAGACCCTTGTGATGCTCTAGTGTGCTATGCAACAAAACTTGCTGCAATAATGAAAACTTAATCTGTGTTGTCCAATATGGTAGCCTTTGTCACAGAGGGCCATTGATCACTTGAAATGTGGTCTTGCAACTGAAGCACCAAATTTTTAACTATTTAGTTTTATTAGTTTTTTTGTTTTGGGGGGGAGTGTTTTTGTTTCTTACTTTTTAGTTCTCTCTCTCTTTTTTTTTTTACAGGGACAGAGAGAGAGAGTCAGAGAGAGGGATAGATAGGGACAGACAGACAGGAATGGAGAGAGGTGAGAAGCATCAATCATTAGTTTTTCATTGCCGTTACAACACCTTAGTTGTTCATTGATTGCTTTCTCACATGTGCCTTGACCGCGGGCCTTCAGCAGACTGAGCAACCCCTTGCTGGAGCCAGCTCAAGCCAGATGGGCCCGCGCTCAAGCTGTTGAGCTCGGGGTCTCGATCCTGGGTCTTCTGCATCCCAGTCCGACGCTCTATCCACTGTGCCACCACCTGGTCAGGCCTTTTTAGTTTTTTTTACAGGGACATATATATAGAGAGAGAGTCAGAGAGAAGGGTAGATAGGGATAGACAGACAGGAACGGAGAGAGATGAGAAGCATCAATCATCAGTTTTTCATTGCGACACCTTAGTTGTTCATTGATTGCTTTCTCACATGTGCCTTGACCGCGGGCCTTCAGCAGACCAAGTAACCCCTTGCTCAAGCCAGCGACCTTGGGTCCAAGCTGGTGAGCTTCTTTTTTGGCTCAAGCCAGATGAGCCTGCGCTCAAGCTGGCGACCTTGGGGTCTCGAACCTGGGTCCTCCGCATCCCAGTCCGACGCTCTATCCACTGCACCACTGCCTGGTCAGGCTAACTGTATTTAGTTTTAATTCATTTAAATTTAAATAGCTACACATAACTCTTTGCTGCCAGGATGGATAACACAGCTCTTAAGTTCTAGGGCAGAGGCCAGAAGAGTCAGACACCACATGGAAAGGGTGGGACTCTGTATTAGGAAGCTTCTCGAACCAAAAAGGAAAGAGCTTCTTTCTACCCCCACAGTCCTTGATTTCTTCTGCTTTCTTCTCTCGCATCCCTCACCTACCTTTCTTCTCCCTATCCTATTCAGCCCTGAAGATCCACTTGTCTTCTGAGACCAAGGCTGTCCTGGAGGAGTTTGGTGATTTTGAGCTGGAGCTTCGAGGGGATGTAGAAATGAAGGTAGAGAAAGAAGGAAGACCCTATCCTCACCACCCCTTGGGGTCCCAGAAGGGGCTACTCTCCCTTAGGCCCCTGCTCAAGCAGCCACTCTCATTCTCATCTTTTGGGAAAGTGAGCTTGACACTCCGCATCCCACCCTCCTCTTCTTTTTCTGTTCAGGGCAAAGGCAGAGTTCGGACCTACTGGCTCCTGGGGGAGCGGGGGAATAGCACCCGAAGCTGACATGCCTCTCCAGCTGGCCTTCCACACCTCCCTTCCCTGTGCCAGAAGTGACAAAGTGACAGAGAGGTGCCAGACCTCACCTTCACCCACAGCCACCTCACCATTGCCAAAGGATCAGAGAAGTGGTTTGAACAGCTCAAGTGTGCTGACTCCAGTGGAGACACCACGTATTACCTCTGAAAGAGGACTGGTGGGGAGAGAGAATTCGGAGCTCACGGGACCAAACCAAAGCACACAGTCATGCCCAATGACACACACATAAGCACACACACCCACTATCCACCATAAATCAGGTCAGGCTGAGGTGTGGATTCCTGGATCCTCCTGCCCCTGCCTGTGCCCTCCTCCCTCAACCTTGCTACACTGTGACTTTTATGGAGAAGGGGAAGAGCCCCCTTATGGGGAAGAGGAAAAGGAACTGGGGGATAGGGGAATCCACATCTAGGCCTAGACCACATGGGCCACAAACACCCCCCTATCTCCCACCACCCAATATTGGATCCAGTGTGCAGGGGGGAGGCACGGCAAAGGGGGGGGGGCGGAACGCCTGTATGCTTTGCTTCTCCGGTGAGTGAAGACCATTAAAAGCTTTATTCTAGTGATAGTGTCTCTTCTTGAGGGATAGAGGGTCGCCAGCAAATACAACCATGTTCTCCACCCTCTCTGTCAGAGAAGACGTGTTTCTCAAGCTGGAAACAGCCTAGGTATTACCCAAGCAGTGCCAACATTTTTGGTCGAAGGACCCGTTTACACCCTTAAAAGTTATTGAAGGCCCCAAAGAGCTTTTGTTTAAGTGGTTTATATCTATCAATATATACCGTATTAGAAATTAATACCAAACCCTATTAACTCATTTAAAATAACTATAATAAAACCATCACATGTTAACTTTACTGCTTTATCAAGGACATTCTTAAGAGAAACTGGCTTTTTTTTTTTTAATTGCTAACATGTGGTAATGAAGATTGCAATGACTAGTTTGGTGCTACTGCCTTGATTTATGATAAGACATCAGCAGTTTCACACACACATTTGATTACATACCCTCAGTGCAAATGACACAGTCAATAAGGCTAATCATGTACTATTAGGAGCATGAAAATTGGTTTGGCCTTATCCTCTGCCAGAAAGCGTTTGGAGGACTCCCAGGGTCTGTGGACCACACTTTGAGACTGGTTGTATTACCCAGTGTCTGGCATATAGCAAGAAAAGGAGTGTGAAATGGAGAGCTCTGACATTTCTTGCCCCAGGAGGCCTGGGAGCCAAGAAGGAGGGGTGGGGGTGAGTACATATGGATTCCCTTTTACCTCAGTTGAGATTTCGGGATTGTCCACATGTCCCTCCATTCCCATGCCAGTGTAGCGAAACATGAGTGATAGTGATAGTTTGCAAAATGACTCTCAGGGAGGTTAAGGGCCCCCTGATCCCAGCTCCAGCTGCTCACCCCACCCACTTTCAGAGCAGGCAGGCAGGAATGCAGATGAGGGGGAGAGGTGGCTACAGCTTCACCTCCCCTAGTGGGAAAGAAAGTGCCAGACATTTCTTCAGTACCATCCATCAAGTGCAGACAGGCCCCTCCTCCTACCTCCCCAAGCCTCTTCCTGGAGTCCACACCCAGTGGGGACCTGGAGGTCAGGGTGGGCAGCTGGGAAGTCTGCCTTCAGGGTAGTGCTCCCTGATACACAAGTGGTGGTTTAGGATGAAGGAAGGATAAATCATTTTCTCTGTTGTCCAGTGACCTTCTTAATGTTCTGTGCTCCCTACCCACCCTTTTTGGCCTCAGTCAGATTTGATTTATTGCGAGAGGGAGCTTGCATGGTCAAGTCCTCACCCTCCTCAGCTGGGAATGAATAGCACTGGGAAGGCCTAACAGGAGGATGGCTGCCCTGGTAATCACAACATGCTCAACTTTCTGGTGGGCCCTCAAGGCCATGTAGACTCCCATATGGGTCCCAGTTCCTCCTTTCAAGGGTAGTAGACAGTCCCCAGGAGAGAGTGGATATGCTAAAGAAAACAGAGGGGCCTAGAATTCAGGCGTGGGGGCTGTGTATATAAAGAGATTGGGCTTTGGGGAGGGGAGACTGGCGAGGGGGAGGAAGGGGGCGGGAGCCGCATGACTGAGGAGCTCCAGTAAGACAATTCTAGGAAATTGCGGGTCAGATCCTTCCGGGGCAGCCTGGCTCCACTGCGGGCGCTGGGGTTGGGCGTCAGGAGAGGCCCAAGGAGTGGATGATTTCAGCAGCTCGAGAACTTTCACTGGAACTGAGAATATTTCCTTCCGGTGGAAGGTCCCTGAAGTCAGGAAGAATTGGGAAAGCCATTACTGAGGGGAAGGGGACGGTCCAGGGGTAGCGATAGCGTCTCTCCTCCAAGACGAGGAGGCAGATTTGCGTCAGAAACTGCCCAGCCCGTATGGGAGGGGCAGTCTGGCCTCGCAGTTTCCCCGGCTGTCCTGCTGAGTAGGTCTGGGAGGGGTAAGGGAGCAACAGTAATCACTGGCATTCAATTATCCCTTTCAGTTGACAAAGGCTTTCACATACATTATCTCATCAGTCCACGTGACACTCTTGGAAGCCAGGCGGCAGGCTGCGCAGCTGTGGGTAGGTAGGAAGGCCCAGCTGAGGCCCAGCTAGGGGTAAGAGGGCCCCCTATAGACTGTGTGCAAAGGGAACCCAGCTGAAACGGCCCTGCACTAGGCAGGAGCCTGGAAAAAAAAAACAATTGACAAGATAAATGTCCTCTTCCCCAACCCCTCTTTCTCTCCATCAAAGAGCTTCAGTAATTAATTTATCATAGCAGTACAATTTAGTGGTAATTTATTTTACTGACTTTAGAGAGAGGAATGGGGGAAAGAGATAAACACTGATTTGTTGTTCCACTTATTTATGCATTCACTGTTTGATTCTTTTATTTTTTGTGTGTGAGGGAGGGACATACAGACAGGAGGGAGAAAGATGAGAAGCATCAGTTCGTAGTTGTGGCACTTCAGTTGTTCATTGACTGCTTTCTCATGTGTGCCTTGATGGGGGGTTTTGGGGGAGCCAGTGACCCCTTGCTGAGGCCAGTGACCTTGGGCTTCAAGCCAGAGACCATGTACTCAAGCTCGTGAGCTTAGGGTTTTGAACCTGGGTTTGCAGCATACCAGGCTGACGCTCTATCCACTGTGCTAATGTGATAAGGTGCGAAAGAACTGCAAACTTAGCATTAGCAACGCCATTTTATAGAGGAAAAGTCAGGCCTCTTGCCCCCTCCTTTTTGTGGAGAAAGGAAAGAGAAGAATGCAGGAGCTTCCTGGCTTACAAGGACAACTGGGTCAACTAGTCATAGTTCAGCTAATTCCTAGAATTCTCTGAAAGGGTGCATGGGGCCACTTGCCACACAAAGCAAAGAAGATAGAACTTATCTGAAAACCTTAGAAAACAATGTTTATGTACTTTAATCAAGGATTCCTGCCTGACCAGGCAGTGGCGCAGTGGATAGAGCGTCGGACTGGGATGCAGAAGACCCAGGTTCGAGACACTAAGCTCGCCAGCTTGAGCGCGGGGGCCCGTCTGGCTTGAGTAAAAGCTCGCCAGCTTGGACCTAAGGTCGCTGGCTCCAGCAAGGGGTTGCTCAGTCTGTTGAAGGCCTGCGGTCAAGGCACATGTGAGAAAGCAATCAATGAACAACTAAGGTGTTGCAACGGCAACGAAAAACTAATGATTGATGCTTCTCACCTCTCTCCGTTCCTGTCTGTCTGTCCTTATCTATCCCTCTCTCTGACTCTCTCTCTCTGTCCCTGTAAAAAAAAAAAAAAAGAATTCCTATACTTGGACTCACCTTTAAGTCATGAGAGTAATGTATACCTCTAGACAAAGGGATCACAAGCCCCTCCTTACCCACTCCAACCAGTACTTGATTTTGTATAAAAAGCAGGCACAGAACTGTATTATGCCCTACATGATTTGGGATTGTGCCCCGTGTAGCTAACCGGCTAATAATAATAAAACTCCTCCTAAAATTTCTTCTGTAACCTGCCTTGGTGTCTCTATGTAACCCGTGGATTAAAGTACACTACTTTATAACACTACTGCCTGACCAGGTGGGTTGGGCCATTGTTTGATTCCTGTATGTGCCTTGATACGGGATCGAATCTACAACCTTGGTACATGAAGAAGAAGCTCTAACCAACTGAGCTATCAGCCTGGGCAGCAATAATCTTTTTTTAAAATGATTCATACCTTTCAGGACAGATCCATGGAATCTAATTAGCAGTGAAGGCCCATTTTGTAGACTGAAAGTCATTTTTAAATTAAATCGCAGGAGCTGTAAAAATATGAAAATAAATAAATTAACCATAAAAATGACTTAATGCTGTCCAGGGAGATTTAATCTGATTGAGTTGGAAGGCAAGCAGGGTTACAGGAGAGGAGTTTACCACCAAGAAAAAGAATTAGAATGTGGTAGTGCACAAAGCAGAGGCAAGGATGCTGAGGAGGAGACCAGCGAAGAGAGAATGTGGGGGGAAGGAAGCTGCTTGACTGCAGGGCTAACCCCAGGTTTAGTGAGGAGGTCTTGATAGAAAAAACCCCACCCACTCTGTTCCCTATCACACACGTTATGTCATTGAGTGAGTGGCTGGGCTAGTTGCCTTTTAAGAACTTTTCCATAGCCTGACCAGGCGGTGGCACAGTGAATAGAGAGTCGGACTGGGATGCGGAAGACCTAGGTTCAAGACCCGAACTCGCCGGCTTGAGCACAGGCCCATCTGGCTTGAGCAAAAAGCTCGTCAGCTTGGACCCAAGGTCGCTGGCTCCAGCAAGGGGTTGCTCGGTCTGCTGAAGGCCCACGGTCAAGGCACATATGATGAAAGAAATCAATGAACAACTAAGGTGTTGTGACGGCAACAAAAAACTAACGATTAATGCTTCTCGCCTCTGTCTGTCCCTATCTCTGACTCTCTCTCTGTCTCTGTAAAAAAAAGAACTTTTCCATAGCAAAAGTTCCATAATCAAGTACACCTGTTAATTGCTGTAGCACTCCTGAACTTGATGTGACTTTCCCATTATTATTCTCTACCTTCGGCTTTCAAATGGGGACTGCATGTGGCATACCTTGGCTGCTGATATGTCCCATGAACAGGTCAGCCCCCTAAATTGCCAGCAGGCCAGAATCAGGCTAGGACACCACATAGATCTTAGTGTTCAGATTTGGAGCAATTTCAAACCCCTATCAAGTGAGAGGCAATGTGATGTTGGTTAAGAAGAGGCTAACTCTGTAGGCAGCCTCCTGGATGCAAATAATCCACTTAATCTTAGGCAAATTCCTCAACTCTTCTAAACCTCAGTTTTTCTGCTCAGTAACACGGGAATGATCAGAAGACCTATCTTATTGGGTTGCTTTGAGGATTACATGAGGTAATCCTCTCTATTACATGCTTAGAATGCTGACTGGCAAGTAATAAGAAATAGATAAGTGTTTGCTAGTGTTATTAAGAGTCCACATTTTGCAAACCACAATTCTACATTTAAGGAGTTCCTGCTGTCCAGAGAAGAGCTGACAGTGAAATGCAGTACACGATTAGAATCCTCAGTGAGAGATACTCATAAGATCTAAAAATTCTATAAGAAAAACTATAGATTGTGCAGTCCAGCTGCCAATCCAGGTTCAACATATTTTTTCTTTTTGTGACAAAGACAGAGAGAGGGACAGACAGGAAAGAGAGAGATGAGAAGCATCAATTCTTCATTGAAGCTCCTTAGTTGTTCATTGATTGCTTTCTCATATGTGCTTTGATCCTGGGGCTGCAGCAGAGCCAGTGACCTGTCGCTCAAGTCAGTGACCTTGGGGTCAGTCTATGATCTCACGCTCAAGCTGCACCCGTGCTTAAGCTGGCGACCTCGGGGTCTCGAACCTGGGTCTTCCGCATCCCAGTCCGATGCTCTAGCCACTGCGCAACCGCCCAGTCAGGCGCCTCTTAGCTTCTTGTCAGCAGACTGGGTGCCTCTTTTGGTCCTTCAACTCTGTTCTGTCCTGAACATGGCACTTTGGTTCCCTGGGGTATGCCTCCATTACCTCTAGTTTGGTTCCACTTCTTTGCAGAATCAGCCTTTCAATTGGGTGGTGGTGGGAAGGGAGTAGGGGTGTATGAGCCTTTGCTCTGGAGCCAGAGCTTCCAGGGAAGAGGAGAGGAGGCCTGTGTGGTCTTATCCCTGCTGCCAGCCACTCCCACCCCAAAGCCCAGCCTGGTAGATGTGGGGATAGTGGCAGCAGGGAGAAGGGGGCTAGTATGTATTGGGGGAGATAAAGGGCTGAGTGTATGAGATCCTTTGCTTCTCATCTCTCTCCCTTCTCTTCCATCCTGTCTGTGCCTCTCTGTCTCTGTAAAAAAAAAAAATGTGGAAATAAAAAAAATAAATAAAAGAAGACAGTGCCCTGGCTGGATAGATTGGTTGGTTAGAGTATCATCCTGAAGCATGTAGGTTGCTGGTTTGATCCCTGATCAGGGCACACACAGGAACAGCTCAATATTTCTTTCTCTCTCTCTCCCTCTCTTGCTGAAATCAATAAATAAAAATAAAAAAAGAAAGACAAATATTTCAATCATTAGAATTCCTTTTGAGGGAATAATTTTGTTTGTGGACAAGGGGGCTTGCCCCTTCAACTACCATCTGAGGAAGGTGCATCTTTGTTTTGCTGAGCTTATATCTGAGTTGTTTTTAAGATTTTATTTATTCATTTTAGAGAGGAGAGAGAGAGAGGGAGAGAGAGAGAGAGAGAGAGAGAGAGAGAGAGAGAGAGAGAAGGTGGGGAGGAGCAGGAAGCATCAACTTCCAATGTGCCTTGACCAAGCAAGCCCAGGGCTTTGAACTAGTGACCTCAGTGTTCACTAGTTTATTCACTGCACCGCTACAGGTGAGGCGGAACTGAGTTTTTATAGAAACTGTGGAGCTCAGAATGAACTAAATCCACTAGTGTGATAGTTGGGAGAAGAAGCAAGGGAAGAAGTATTTAAGTAACTGAATTGGGGCTTTGGAGATCAGATATATCTTAATAGAGACTTAAAAACCTGTGATGCTGAGGACTCAGTTTTGAAACCACAAGGTCACTGGCTTGAGCACAGGCTCTGTGTCTGGGCACACAGAGGGCGGGGTCGCTGGCTTGAGCATGGGATCCTAGACATGACCCTGTGATCACTGGCTTGAGCCCAATGGTCCCTGGCTTGAAGTCCGAGGTCACTGGCTTGAATCCAAGGTCACTGGCTGAGCTGGAGCCCCTGGTCAAGGTACATATGAGAAAGCAACCAATGAGCAACTAAGGTGCCACAACTATCTGTCTCTCTCTTTCTCCCTCTTGCAAATAAAAAAATGACTAATTTTTTTTTTAAATGACTAATTTTTTTTTTTTTTTTTTTATTCATTTTAGAGAGGAGACACAGAGTGAGAGAGAGAGGGAGAAAGGGGGGAGGAGCTGGAAGCATCAACTCCCATATGTGCCTTGACCAGACCAGTGCAGGGTTTTGAACTAGCAACCTCAGTGTTCCCAGGTCGACGCTTTATCCACTGCACCGCCACAGGTCAGGCTAAATGACTAATTTTTAATGTCTGTTGTTTTGTAGAAATGACACACACTTATATATAGAAGCACAGAGAAGAAATTAAAGTCACCTAAAATGCTACCACTGAAATATTTATTTAATTTTTTATTTATTAATTTTAAGAGAGAGAAGAAAGGAAGAGGAAGGAGAATTAGGAAGCATCAACTCATAGTAGTTGCTTCCTATATGTTCCTTAACCAGGCAAGTCCAGTTTAAACTGGCAACCTCAGCATTCCAGGTTGACACTTTATCCACTGAGCCACCACAGATCAAGCTAAAATAGTTATTGTTAAAATTGGATGAACATTTTTCCAATATGAATTATAAATTATTTGATTTTGGGTATTCAATGTAAACTCCCTTTACATTTATTGAAAAGCCAATCTGGCCTGACTAGGCGGTGGCTCAGTGGATAGACCATTGAACAGGGATGCGGAGGACCCAGGTTCAAGACCCCGAGGTCACCAGTTTGAGCGCAGGCTCATCTGGCTTGAGTAAAAGCTCATCAGCTTGGACCCAATGTCGCTGGCTCAAGCAAGGAGTTACTCAGTCTGCTGAAGGCCCGCGGTCAAGGCACATATGAGAAAGCAATCAATGAACAACTCAGGTGTTGCAACAAAAAACTGATGATTGATGCTTCTCATCTCTCTCTGTTCCTGTCTGTCTATCCCTCTCTGTCTCTGTAAAAAAAAAAGAAAGAAAGAAAGAAAGAAAGAAAGAAAGAAAGAAAGAAAGAAAGAAAGAAAGAAAAGCATATCTGGGCCCTGGCCAGTTGGCTCAGTGGTAGAGCGTCAACCTGGCATATGGATGTCCTGGGTTTGATTCCCAGTCAGGGCACACAGGAGAAGCACCCATCTACTTCTTCCCACTTCCCCCTCTCACTTCTCTCCCTCTCTCTCTCTCTCTCTCTCTCTCCTCCTCCTCCTCCTCCTCCTCCTTCTCCTCCTCCTCCTCCTGCAGCCATGGCTTGATTGGAGCATGTTGGCCCCGGGTGCTGAAGATGGATCCATGGCCTCTGCCTCAGGTGCTAAGAAGCGCTCAGTTGCTGAGAAACAGAGCAGCACCCCAGATGGGCAGAATATCAACCCCTAGTGAACTTGCCCTGTGGATCCTGGTCAGGGCGCATGTGGGAATCTGTCTCTGCCTCCCTTCCTCTCACTGAATTGAAAAAAAAAAAAAGCCAATCTGCCTTCTCAGTTCTCCCACTGGTCCTAGCACTGCCCTTCCTAGTTACCTACAAGTCTCCTCTCTCTTTCAACAGCAGTGCCTGCTGCCTCCCCTCCCACCCCCCATATTGGAGTCATAGCTAACATAACATCAGTAGTTTCTTTAGAGATTCCTCCAAGATCTGACTCCAAGCTCTTTACCATTCATTCTAGATGAGCTCCTATAGGTCCACCCTAGTGTGTCAGTATCCCTTTGACAACCACCTGTTTCCCTGTCTGGAGCAGAATTTGTCCAGATGCAGTCTAATGAATGCAAAGAAAAGGTTACTGTCCCCTGCAGTGTCTGTCACACAATGGGCTATTATGGAACCTGCGGCCACACATACACAACTCCTCCTTGCACCCTCACACCGCTTTTCTCACATTGCTGTTGTTCATTCAAGTCTTTCAACCCTGTTCTCTGTTAAATTTTAAAATAGAAAGTACCTATTTTCCTATAGATTTCATACAGAATATGAGGAAGAAGAGGTTATGTCACACAAAGCACATCATTTCTGTCTAAAAATTCCATGAGACACGTTTTCTGTCTCCTCAAAATCCGTCTCCATCTCCAGCCGGCCCACAACCAGAGCAAATCCAGGTTTTGTGAAGCCTGAAGCTAATGCAACTTGGTGGGTCTTCTTTAAGAAAAAGAATACAATATTGGGTGTGAAATAAATATTTAAGTAGAATGTGAAAATAAATTGCAACAAATTCAAAAATTTAAAAACCTAACAAATATCCAAACATATTAAAACCTAGGAAAATAATACTTTCTCACATTTTGCTGATCCAGTCAACCATCAATGAACACTTAGATTGCTTGCATATCTGGCTATTGTAACTAACGCTGCAATGAGTATGGTGATGGGAAGGGAGAGAGAGAGAGAGAAAAAACACATTGATTTGCTGTTCCACTTATTTATGCATTCATTCATTGATTCTTGTATGTGACCTCCCTGACCGAGAATCAAAGAATCAAACCTGCAACCTTGGTGTATCGGGACAACACTCTAATCGACAGAGCCATGCAACCAGAGTAGATATCTTTTCTTTTTCTCTTTCTATTTTATATATATATATTTCTTTTAGTACATAGGTTTCGGGTGAACATCTCTATAGCATTTGATCTGTTGATTGCATTCTGTGCCCATTAGACATCTTTTCGAGGTACTGTTTTCAGAAGTGGAATTGCTGAATCATATGGTAGTCTCTCTTTTAAAAGAACTAATTCACCTGACCAGGCTGTAGTGCAGTGGATAGAGTGTTGGACTGGAACCCAGAGCACCCAGCTTCGAAACCCCAAGGTCATGGGCTTGATCGTGGGTTCATCTGGTTTGAGCAAGGCTCACCTGCTTGAGCCCAAGGTCACTGGCTTAAGCAAAGGGTCACTCGACCTGCTGTAGCTCCCCAGTCAACACACATACGAGAAAGCTATTAATGAACAAATAAAGTGCTGCAACAAAAAATTGATGCTTCTCGCCTGATCAGGCGGTGGCGCAGTGCATAGAGCATCAGACTGGGATGTGGAAAACCCAGGTTCAAGACCCCGAGCTTGCCAGCTTGAGCGCGGGCCCATCTGGCTTGAGCAAAGAGCTTGCCAGTTTGGACCCAAGGTCACTGGCTCCAGCAAGGGGTTGCTCAGTCTGCTGAAGGCCCGTAGTCAAGGCACATGTGAGAAAGCAATCAATGAACAACTAAGGTGGTGCAACGGCAATGAAAAACTGATGATTGATGTTTCTCACCTCTCTTCGTTCCTGTCTGTCTGTCCCTATCTATCCCTCTTTCTGACTCTCTCTCTCTGTCTCTGTAAAAAAAAAAAAAATTATGCTTCTCATCTCTCTCCTTTTTTGTCTGTCTCTCCCTCTCTCTGTCTCTGTCACACACATACACACATCAAAATAAATAAATAAATAAAATGAACTAATTCTATTATTATTGTTATTATTATTATTATTTTTCTAAGTGAGAGGAGGGGAGATAGACTCCCACATGCACCCAGACCTGGATCCACCCGGCTACCTCCATCTGGGGCCGATGCTCTGCTCATCTAGGTCATGCTAGCAAGAGAGTTATTTTTAGTACCTGAGGTGGAGGCTCCACAGAGCCATCCTCAGTGCCTGGGCTGATGTGCTCAAACCAATTGAGCTATGGCTGCAGGAAGAGAAGAAAGAGAGAGAAGGAGAGAGATAGAAAGAAAGGGGAAGGATGGAGAAGCAGATGGTCACTTCTCCTGTATGCCCTGACTGGGAATTGAATGCGGGACATCCACATGCCATGATGACACTCTACCACTGAGACAACCAGCCAGGGCCTAATTCAATTTTTAAATTTTAAATGACCAGTCACACAGTTGAATATATATATGATATACAATGAAAAGTTTCTATTGCATCTGCCCCATTGTCATCTACAGCTACATATATATAAGTAAGCACTTTTTAAACCTTCTTTTTGGTTCTTCGGGGGTTTCTTTTTGTGAATATGAGCCTATACAAATACATATTGTTTTCCCCTTTCTTATACAAAAGGTAGCATTTTGTTTAGCTCATGTAGTATCTTGAACTCTCTCTGTATCAATTTAGAAAGAGCTTCCTTTTTCTTTTATTTTTTCTTTTTGACAGAGACAGAGAGAAAGAGAGAGGGACAGATAGGAACAGACAGACAGGAAGGGAGAGAGATGAGAAGCATCAATTCTTCACTGTGGCTCCTTAGTTGTTCATTGATTGCTTTCTCTTATGCATCTTGTGGGGTGGGGGCTGCAGCAGAGCAAGTGACCCCTTGCTCAAGCCAGCGACCTTGGGCTTCAAGCCAGCGATCATGGGGTCATGTCTATGAGTCCATGCTCAAGCCAGTGACCCTGTGCTCAAGCCGGTGAGCCCATACTAAAGCCGGATGAGCCTGTGCTCAAGCTGGAGACTCATGTTTTGAACATGAGTTCTTCACGTCCCAGTCCCATGCTCTATCTACTGTGCGACCACCTGGTCAGGCAGCTTCCTTATTCTTTTTTTTTTTTTTACAGGGACAGAGAGAGTCAGAAGAGGGACAGACAGATAGGAACGGAGAGAGATGAGAATCACCAATCATCCGTTTTTCGGTGCCGTTGAGACACAATAGTTGTTCATTGATTGCTTTCTCACATGTGCCTTGACCGCGGGCCTTCAGCAGACCGAGCAACCCCTTGCTGGAGCCAGCGACCTTGGGTCCAAGCTAGCGAGCTTTTGCTCAAGCCACGTGGGCCCATGCTCAAGTTGGTGAGCTCCGGGTCTCGAATCTGGGTCCTCCATATCCCAGTCCAACGCTCTATCCACTGCGCCACCGCCTGGTCAGGCAGCTTCCTTATTGTTTTTGCAGCTGCATACTATTAATTTTGTGCATATACTATAATCTATTAACCTAGTTGGTGGTCATTTACATGTTTCAATCTTGCTATTGTGCACAGTGCTGTCCTGTTTAATCTTACACCTACATACACCTAATGAGTAATCTCATGCCTATTATGTTCCATGCAGAGTACTGCAAGATAAACTCCTAGGAGTGGGATCGCCCAGTCAAAGGGTGGTATATGTATTGCAGTTTTGTTTTGTTTTTTTAACATTTTATTTACTGCCTGGCCTGTGGTGATGTAGTGGATGAAGCACTGACCTGGAATACTGAGGTTGCCAATTTGAAACGTGGGCTTGCCTGGTCAAGGCATATATAGGAATTGGTGCTCCCTGCTCTTCTCTCCCTTCTCTCTCTCTCTCTTTCTTCTTTCTAAAATGTAGAAATAAAATGGTTTTTTAAAAAATACTATATTTACTGATTTTTAGAAATGGAGAGAGAGAGAAAGGGGGGAAGAGTGGGAAGCAACAACTCATAGTAATTGCTTCTCGTCTGTGCCTCCACCAAACAGCAAGCCTGGGGCTTCGAGCCGGAGACCTCAACACTCCAGGTCGAAGTCCCACCCACTGCACCACCACAGGTCAGGCTGCATTTTAGTTATTATATCCATTCTAAAGTGTCCCTCTTTAGGGTTTATCAACTTGCCCACCCCACCAACAATGCACGAGGGTGACTAATTCCTAAAACTCTGACAACTGTTTTCAAATTTTGGGATACTTGCCAATGTGACAGTTGAAAAGTAGTGTCTCAGTTTAGTTTTATTTGGTTCACTTCTTATTTATTATTATTATTTTTATTGACTTTAGAGAGAGAAGAGAGAGGAAAGTGGGGGTAGGAACAGGAAGCATCAACTTGTAGTAGTTGCTTCTTGTATGTGCCTTGACAGGGCAAACCTGGGGTTTGGAACCCACAACCTCAGCATTCTAGTTCAATGCTTTATCCACTGTTGGGTTTGGAACAAGTAATCTCAGCATTCTAGGTCGATGTTTCATCCACTGTGCCACCACAGGTCAGACTTATCTGTTTCACTTTTTAAAGCTGGGATAAAACAGCCTGACCTGTGGTGGTGCAATGGATAAAGCAGTGACCTGGAACACTGAGGTCGCCAGTTCAAAGCCCTGGGCTTGCCTGGTCAAGGCACATATGGGAGTTGATGCTTTCTGCTCCTACTCCTCCACTCTCTCACTTTCTTTCTCTCTCTCTCTCTCTCCTCTCTCTATAAAAATGAATAAATAAATAATCTTTAAAAAAGCTGGGGTAAAACATACATACAGTAAAATGAACAACTCAACAAATTTTAACACATGTATGCAGTCAGACAAATAAATCATACAACTGTCACCCAAATAAAGATGTGATTGTTTCCAGAATCTCACAAGTCTCTTTAATGTCTCTTCTCAATCAATACCAACCCTCACCTTTAAGAGCTAACCATTATTCTTACTTCTATTGACATAGAGAACTTTTAGTGTTCTTGAACTTCATATACCTGAAACAATACAATAAACTTAGTGTGTGTGGTTTCTTTATTTGTTTGATTTTAAGAATATTTTTAAAAGAGACTTTATTGATTTTAAAAAGAAGAGAGAGGAAGAAAGAGAGGGAGAAGCAGAAAGCATCAACTCATAGTATTTGCTTTTCGGATGTACCTTGACTGGGCAAGTCTAGGATTTCAAGCCAGGGACCTCAGCATTCCAGGTTGAAGCTTTACGTACTGCGCCACCACAGGTCAGGCTTTAAGACTATTTTTTAAAGATTATCTTAAAGCTCCCAGCAAAATTGAGTGAAAGGTTCCCTGATATAGGTATAGCCTCCCTCATTGTCAATATCCCTCATATTTTAAGAGGGAGAAGCATCAAAGCATAGTTCCTTTCACTTTAGTTGTGCATTGATTGCTTTTTGTTGACCAGAAATTAGACATAGGTCTCTAGTAAAGCCAGTGACTCCTTGTTCAAGCCAGCCACCCTGGGCTTTTCAAGCCAGCAACCTTTGGGGATCCTGTTGATCTCTCACTTGATTTGGTGCTCAAGCTGGTGACCTCTGTTTCCAACCAGCCACCTCAGCGTTCCAGGTCAACACCCTATCCACTGTGCTACCACTGGTCAGTTCAATATCTCTCACATTTGTTACACTTGATGAACCTACGTTGACACATAATCTCCTAAACTTCGCATTACAGTTCATTCTTGGTGTTGTACATTCTATGGGTTTATATAACATATAGTGACATATATTCATAATTATAAAACCCTATTATTTTCACTGCCTTAAAAATCCTGTGCTTTATATAGTCATCCCTTCACCCTACTCCCTACCCGTCAACCAGTAACTTCTTTTAATTTTTATTGATTTTAGAGAGAAACGAAGGGAGAGACAGAGCGCGCGCATTTGCTTGTGTGATGCACTCTCAGCTGGGGGAGCTGGCTCCATACGACCTGACGGCATTTACTCCGGGACCGTTTAGGGTTAAAGCTACGCTCCCTCGCCCTATACTGACAATACGCAGCTAAGTTTGGGGTTTCTCAAAGCCAACTACGTTGTTTCTAGTTCTTGTACCCTCCAAACTGCAGAGGGAGGAAAAAGGCGGGGACCGGAGCCGCGCATGCGCGTCAGCGCAGTCTCACTCGGGACCACCTTGACTCCTACCCCACTTCCGGAAGTCGTGCCGACCCGCCCTCCAAGAGCAAAGTAGGAATGCTATTGGGTATTTTATTGTCCATCAGACCGGTATCTCTTCTCAATACCATTAGCAGCGGGGAGAAAGGCCAGCCGGTTGTCGCCCGCCCACTCCTTCGAGACTCACACAGCGCCATCACGGAAGCCGCTATTGGCGGAGGCAGTCGGCTCACTTCCGGCGGGGACCTCCACGATTCCTCCCCCCTCCCTTCCCCTCCCAGGCTCTCAACCTTCCACCCCCCGCCTTCCACCATGGCCGACTCTGTGTGGTGAAGGGAGAAGCTGGCCCTCCGTGCCTTCCTGTAGCTCTTATTTCCTCACCCTCATCCCTGGGGGCCGGACCCAAAGGACCCTCGCTCTCTAGCCCTTGGGGCACCAGCCAGGAAGGTTTCCGACCCCCTACTTCGGGGCAGGACTCCTCTTTCGCCCACCTGAGGCAGAAACTTAGGGTTTCCCCTATTTCTCTTGGGGTCAGAAGCCAGAAGGGGGCTTACCTTCCACTTCTTTAGGGCCGGAGGCCTTACTCCCCTACCTATAGAGACGCAGACCCTTATCTCAGCGTACTTAGGAGCTATTCCTCAGCACTGCCACTCGAGGCAGGACCTAGAGCGCCGTCGGCCTTTGCGGCCTTTCGGAGAGGAGGGAGGTGTGGGAGGACAAGGACCCTTTACCTCCCCTCCCCCACTAGTCCTTTTTGCCCCTAGTCCCTGGCAATCCCGAGTTCCTCATTTCTAGGATTTCCCACCCATCCACTCCCTGGCCCTTTCCCGTCTCCTGGTTGCAGCCATGGAGTTACAGAAGGGAAAGGGGGCGGCAGCAGCTGCAGCTTCGGGAGCAGCGGGAGGTGGAGGAGGAGCGGGAGCAGGAGCAGGAGCCCCAGGAGGGGGGAGGCTGCTACTCTCAACCAGTTTGGATGCCAAGGATGAGTTAGAGGAGGTAGGTGTGGGGGGTGGGGAAGGGAGTTAAGAAATTGGATTGAGGAGGGATACAGTAGTGGATACGGGGTGGGGGTGGGGTGAGAGGCCTTCATGTTTTTTCTAAGGCAACACAAACCGTGTTCCAGACTTCCTGCTTCTGAAGGAGGAAGTGTGAGCCAACTTCCGGGGCAGGTTGTCATAGCAACAGAAGCCACGAGTATGAAAATGGGTGTGTGGGGGGTGGTTGTTGATGAGGAAGAGATGCAGCACCCAGATCTACCGAAGTTGTTTTTGACATTTCTTTCTATATACTGGCCACAACTAGTCTTAATATTTACTGTTTCAGACTTTGGTCATATGTTGGGTCGAAACATGTTTGTGTATGTAGGTGTTTTATTTATGAATTCTATAATATATTTAAGCCAAACTGACAACATGTTCCAGGGCACAAGATCTCAAACGTTCCCTTGACTGGGCATTTAGAATGAGTGAAACTTAAGGAAAAGTGAGTAGTGTTTAGTTTTGCTCAACTACAACAGTGGGGTGAGGGGGTGAATGGGACTTAGGGGACTCCTTCTGAACCAGATGACACACCTGAAGGAGAGAACACATGGATGCTGAGAAAGAGGGTGAAGTGAGACAATGGAATGGATTTCATTGGGTATTTTAGACTAGGGATAGTTGACCGACCCTCCTCTACCTTCCCCTACTTGTTCCTCTTTCCCTGTCCCTGATAACCCAGAGTTGATCCTATATCTCTTTCCATTGCCACACACCAGGAGACATACTTAGGAATATGAGATCCAGAACTGGGACACAATTGTTGATTGAACTGTGTAAGACCTGATACATTCAACTTGGTGGCTGATTATTCAGGGACAGGATGAGTAAGTTAGACTCTCGGGCTTTTCACTGGTCATTTCCCTGCTGTCACTGACCTTTATCAGAGATTAGAGAGGTTAAGCAGGCAGACATGTGGAATTCATAATTTAGACTTGAAAAATGTTCAGATACAGGTGGTGGAACATATATGCAAAAATGGACTTTATGAATCAAGAGATGGATAGCAACTTTGCGGATTTTCCCTCAGCAATGTCCACTCAACAGTCTGTCTTCCTATCATGCTTCTCCCCCATAATTCTTTGCGTTTTTAGATAAATCAGTTTGTTTTCTTCTTTTTTTTATTTTTATTTTTAAATTTTTTTCTTTTTATTTTATTCATTTTAGAGAGGAGACACAGAGTGAGAGAGAGAGAGAGAGAAAGGGGGGAGGAGCTGGAAGCATCAACTCCCATATGTGCCTTGACCAGACCAGTGCAGGGTTTGAACTGGCGACCTTGGTGTTCCCAGGTCGACGCTTTATCCACTGCGCCACCACAGGTCAGGCTTCTTTTTTTTTTTTTACAGGGACAGAGAGAGGGATAGATAGGGACAGACAGACAGGAACAGAGAAAGATGAGAAGCATCAATCACCAGCATTTCATTGCCGTACGACACCTTAGTTGTTCACTGATTGCTTTCTCACATTTGCCTTGACCGCGGGCCTTCAGCAGACCAGCAACCTCTTGCTGGAGCCAGCGACCCTGGGTCCAAGCTGGTGAGCTCTTTGCTCAAGCCAGATGGGCACGCGCTCAAGCAGGTGACCTCAGGGTCTCGAACCTGGGTCTTCCGCATCCCAGTCCGACGCTCTATCCATTGCACCACCACCTGGTCAGGCAAATCAAGTTGTTTTCTGTTGTTTTTATCAGCTAAGGTAGATGCAATTAGGAACATAAGCAATGCTCTGATAATAATGTATTCTCAAACAAATGATGACTCTAGGGAAGCCTGGCAGTTTGAATTACCCACTTTTTAAGAAATGGCCACTGTCATTGTTAAAATATTTATTGAGCTCTTTTTTCTAGTACTGGAACTCTAGAATTATAGAAGGAAAATAGTTGATTATCTTTGAACCCCTCACCAGTTAGAGTGGAGGGGAAAAGACCCCAAAGGTTTGATGAAAATCTGTTTCCTACCCTAATTGCTATAGTGGTCATCCTGCCTCTTGCTCTAATTTGTGTCACAGAGCAGTACAGCACCCTGTTCTGAGCAGTGATGTGTTTGCTAGCAAACAAAGTGGTATGACAGGAGGGGGCTATAAAAGAGGAAGCATTTATTTTCTTGCTTTTTCAGAATGTTTGAGAATGAACTTTCAACTGTTTCCAAGGAGAAGGGGAAGGGAGAGTTTCTTTTCTGAAATCCTTTATGATGTGGCTGTTTCCCAGCATGTCTTGGGCTCCCCCTTTCTTTTTTTACTCTTTGCCCTTTGTCCTTTGCATCTGGATTTTCCGCAAAGCCTTGCCACTCTGTTTTTAATCCCATTTGTGTGGTTCCCCTTAGACCAGAGGATCTCTAAGGGTAAGACTTATTGGCTTCTTCCTCTGCATCTCCCCACAGATCTGTGCACACAGAAGTTCTATAAACCTGATGTTGACTGATCTCTGCTTGTTCTGGTTTGGTTATTTTCTAATACAGGCCTGCCTCTTGCCTAGGAACACAGAGTTAGCTTTTTGACTGTGTATCTTTACTGTGTGCTGAGTCTTAAAGGAAAGTAGGATGAGGGAGGCCCAAGGTCTGCTTTCCAGAGCTTATCATTTAAAGACCATGTGAACACACCCATAGGAAGGTTAACAAAAAACTGGTTAGGTAGTGAAAAGACTGGGGTCATTATAGCTGGCATGATGAGAAAAGGCCCTTCAGGGGCCTGGAGTAGGAAGCACTGGTGAGGGCATCCCAGGCAGGGACTGACTCCTACTCAAGGGATCATTTGTTGTATCCTTTCTTCTCCTTGGCTCTTTTCCTCTCTTTGAAGAGGGAATTCTTGCCCATCCCATTCCCATTTGGGGAATAAGATAAAAATAGTGCCAGAGATTTGAGGCGTTTAGAACATGTAGCTCCTGGTCTTTTTTCTGCTGAGAAGGACCTTATACACTTGGAAGTTAGGCTGAAAGCAGTAGCTGTGGCCCAAACAACTCAAAACTTCCTCTTGCCTGAGCCTGACCTGTGGTGGCGCAGTGGATAAAGCGTCGACCTGGGAACACTGAGGTCGCCAGTTCAAAACCCTGTACTGGTCTGGTCAAGGCACATATGGGAGTTGAGCTTCCAGCTCCTCCCCCCTTTCTCTCTTTCTCTCTCTCTCTCTCTCACTCTGTGTCTCCTCTCTAAAATGAATAAAATAAAAAGAAGAAAAAAACTTAAAAAAGAAAATAAAAACTTCCTCTTGCCTGACCAGGTGGTGGCACAGTGGATAGAGTATCAGACTGGGGCTCAGAGGACTCAGGTTCAAAACCCTGAGATCGCCAGCTTGTACGTGGGCTCATCCTGCTTGAGTGCAGGCTTACCAGCTTGAACAGGGGATCAAAGACATGACCCCATGATTGATGGCTTGAGCCCAAAGGTCGCTGGCTTGAGCAAGGGGTCACTTGCTCTGCTGTAGTTCCCCCCGCCCCCCCGCCGGTCAAGACACATATGAGAAAGTAATCAATGAACAACTAAGGAGCCTCAATGAAGAATTGATGTTTCTCATCTCTCTCCCTTGCTGTCTATCTGTCTGTCTCTCTGTCTCTCTCACACACACAAAAATAATATCTTAATCTCAAACTATGGACAGGTCTCAGGATTGCCTTTGGTTAGAGGTATGTCCCCTTCCAGGTTTTCTCCAAGGAATAATTCATGTCTTGACTTTAAGGAATCTCTGGGGAATGTATTTTGAGTCATTTCTAATTTTTTTCCTTTAAATCCTCATTTCACATGCAAGCGACTCTTGGTTGTGGAATGCTTGTTCAATAACTATTAATGTGGGTCCTTGGGATTTTGCAGGTTGGATTATAACTTTATTTATTTTTTTAAGACAGTGGAATTTAGTCCTTCAAGGCCGCTCACTGACTTCCACAAAGGGGTAGTATTTAATACACACTTTTTACCAGACTGTATATTCACCTGGCTGAGGGAGGGGTAACAGAGAGGTTAGAGGAATCACTCTGACTGCAGTCTCCAGCTTCAGGTATATACTAGCAAACTGGAAGGCCACCTTCTGTACCTTCTGCCCCTATTACACCTACTGCTGCTGTCATGGAAATCGAGTTCAGGTACCTTTAGTACTAGAAAAATTAATTCAGAAGCTCTTAGAGATGGTAAATATTTACTCAGCTCTCCAGGGTGCTGTTGTGGAGGGCTTGCTCTGAACAGAGCTGTTCTGCCAGCAGTTGTTGGCAACTGCATGTATGCTTCCGTCTTCACTAAGGGCCTCTGGAGACTGGGGGTACAAGTGGTACTGCTACTTGGTTATAGAGATTTGGCCTGTTGTAGCCCTCTTTGAGGCAGTGTGGTCCTGTCACCCTGAATGACTTGTTAATTACAGAGTGTCCGTAAAGTCATGGTGCACTTTTGACCAGTCACAGGTCAAAAGTTCTCTCACCCCTGTTTGGAAAGGTAACTTGTGTAGTTTGGGAAGAGGAGCATTTTTTATACTTCTGTTGCCTGGAAGGATTTGCCCTCACAGTTCTTTCCTCATTGCTGTTATCCACACATCCAAATTCTGTACTGTCCCACTTTGTACATCCTTAGTTGGACCTCCCTGTTCCAAGAGGCCACTTCTTCTTAACTGAGCAGTGACCCATATAATTGCCTCAGGCCTCTCAGTGGAGTTTAGAATATTGAGGCTAGGCCTAGAAAAACCTGATTCAGTCCAAGGTCTCTTCTATCACAGCCAAGACTCAGCCAGCCTGTAGGGCTGTTTCTGGCTTTGTACTAGGAAAGGTCCAGTCAGACTTCTTCCCCTTTCCCCTACCTTTTTCTCTTCTCTCCTAGAAAGCAAAAGTTTACTGAGGTAACTAGGAGAGGAAGCTTTTCAGCCTGGCCAGGGACTTAACCCATGTCCTGTTATAGCAGGGTTCAGCTGTCAGGCATCTTGAAAGATAAGCCATTAGCTGTGGTGGCCGGGAGTAAAGGGCTCGTTCTGGTCCTTGTAAATTTAGTTGTGCAGCTGCTTAGCTTCCTCACAAAGGGAATAGATTCTAACCCAGCCGAGGCTATGTGCTAGGTGCTTTCACATTATGTTATCTTGTTTAATCCTTAGAGAAACCTCGTGATATAGAGAAAAACTAGGGTTTAGAGAAGCTAAGTAATTCACTCCAAATTAGTCCAAGGCTAGTAAGTGGTGCAGGGTTTTGCTTGTCAGTTTGCTCAGATAGCCTGCTGCTATTTGACTCGCATCTCTCCTCATTCAGCAGAGTTCTTCCTTTGAGGAGGAAGCACTATCTTAAATTCTAGGATGCTGTGCTGTTGCTTGTTCCCTGTCTCCCTCCATTCTGATGGTGCTTGTTAACTAGGCTGGATAAGCAGGTCCCCCCAGAGCTGCCAGCAAAAACAGTGTGGTCCTACCCACTGGAGGCACGTGCACTGCTCTATTGTTGATAACTACCTTGGGTAGAGAGGGATAAGATTTAAGAAGAGGACATTTAACCTAAGGTTTTCCTTCCCTCCCCTTATATAGAAGCTAAACTAGGTAATGTTGGATCTCAGAACTTGTGGGTGAGGTGGGTGTGAGTAACAGCTCTCATGTGATCTTACAACTCCTTTTCACAAGTACACAGGTGCTGTTGTTAAGACTGAGCATACTGATCTGCCCTAATTTGAGGAATAGCCCTGATCTTTGACAGTGAAGCAGTAATACCTTCAAACCCACGTGACTTTGGGTCTGTTTTAGGTTGAAGGTTTGTGTCTATGGGAGATCCTTGCCTTAACACTCAATTCTACCCTGTGCCCCCATACATTCTTAGACAGGGATGATGTACAAAGAGGAAACATGATTGTCTGAGCCTTCTTTCCCATCCATTGTCCTTTATTTGTCGGTTCCTCACAATGCTGCAGTGCAGCCACTTCTCAACGAGAAGTTTTGCGTTGACCTCTAGGATCAAGGGGAGGTAAATTGCCTGCCTTTGCCTCTGTTTTCCTTGCATCATCATCACTGGGAATTGGAAAGTGATTTTCCTTAAAAAGTTTTTGGGTTACCTGACCAGGCGATGGCACAGTAGAGAGTTGGACTGGGACACAGAGGACCCAGGTTTGAAACCCCAAGATTGCTGGCTTGAGCCCAAGGTCACTGGCTTGAGCAAGGGGTCACTCACTCTGCTGAAGCCTCTCCCCCTTATCAAGGCACATATGAGAAAGCAATCAATGAACAACTAAGTTTTGGTACAAAAAATTGATGCTTCTTATCTCTCTCCCTTCCTGTCTGTCCCTGTCCCTCTCCCTGTCTGTCTCTCTGTCACACACACACAAAAAAATTTGGGATTAATCCTCAAGATAAAACACTCAGGAAGGCCTGACCTGTGGTGGCGCAGTGGATGGGGCGTTGACCTGGGAACACTGAGGTCGCCGGTTCAGAGCCTGCACTGGTCTGGTCGGGGCGCATGTGGGAGTTGATGCTTCCAGCTCCTCCCCCCTTTCTCTCTTTCTCTCTCTCTCTCTCTCACTATGTGTCTCCTCTCTAAAATGAATAAAATAAAAATAAAAAGAAATTTTAAAAAAAACACTCAGGAAGTAGTTTAGGTGGTGATAATGAAGAGGCCTACTGACCTAGCAGACATATTTTGTTAATATTTTCTCAATACTTAGTATTATATGCTTCTTTGGAAAGTGACTAACTCTCCTTAGAATGTGGAGACAATGGCTCCTGAATGGTGTTGTTTTTTATTTTATTCTTTTTAAGATTTTATTTATTAGAGAAAGGAGAGAGAGAAGTGGGGGGAGGAGCAAGAAGCATCAACTCATAGTAGTTGCTTTTTTTTTTTTGCGACAAAAGACAGGGAGGTACAGACAGGAATGGAGAGAGATGAGAAGCATCAATTCTTTGTTGCGGCTCCTTAGTTGTTTATTGATTGCTTTCTCATATGTGCCCTGACCAGGGGGAAGGTACAGCACACCAAAGTGACACCTTGCTCAAGTCAGCGACCTTGGGCTCAAGCCAGTGACCTTGTGGTTTTGAACCTGGTTCTTCTGTGTCCCAATCCGACGCTCTATCCACTGCGCCACTGCCTAGTCAGGCCAGGTGTATGCTTTATCCACGGCACCACCACCACCACCACTACCACCACCACAGGTCAGGCTCCTGAATGGGCTTTAATGCTGACATCCCCACCTTTGACTAGAGACACTGACAGGTTTTAGTTTGGCCTTTTGTTCTTCTTTAGTCCTTCACTTTTTTTTTTTTAAAGCAAGAGAGCCTGACCTGTGGTGGTGCAGTGGATAAAGCGTTGACCTGGGAACACTGAGGTCACAAGTTCAAAACCCTGCACTGGTCTGGTCAAGGCACATATGGGAGTTGATGCTTCCAGTTTCTCTCAGACTCACTCTGTGTCTCACCTCTAAAATGAATAAAATAAAAAGAATAAAGCAAGAGAGAGAGGAATGGGCAGACAGGAAGGAAGAGAGATGAGAAACTTTAACTCATAGTTGCATCACTTTAGTTGTTCATTGGTTGCTTTTCCATATGTGCCTTGACTGGGTGGCTCTATCTGAACCAGTGACCCCTTGCTCAAGCCAGTGACCATGGGGTCATGTCTGTGATCCTACACTCAAGCTGGTGAGCCCGTGCTCAAGCTCAAGCTAGCGACCTCGGGGTTTCAAACCTGGGTCCTCAGCATCCCAGGTCAGTGCTCTATCCACTACGCCACCACCTGGTCAGGCTTTAGAACTCATTTTTTTGTTTGTTTTTAACTTTTGGTGGGGGAACATTTATTTATTTATTTATTTATTTTTACAGGGACACAGAGAGAGAGAATCAGAGAGAGGGATAGATAGGGACAGACAGACAGGAGTGGAGAGAGGTGAGAAGCATCAATCATTAGTTTTTTGTTGCTGTTGCCACACCTTAATTGTTCATTGATTGCTTTCTCACATGTGGCTTGACCGCGGGCCTTCAGCAGACCAAGCAACCCCTTGCTGGAGCCAGCGACCTTGGGTCCAAGCTGGCAAGCTTTTGCTCAAGCCAGATGGGCCCGCGCTCAAGCTGGCGATCTCGGGGTCTCGAACCTGGGTCTTCCACATCCCAGTCCAACACTCTATCCACTGCGCCACCGCCTGGTCAGGCAGTGGGGGGACATTTCAAGTAGAATAGTATAATTTCCATATAGCCATCATTTTGCTTCAGTACATTTTATTTATTTTTATTTTATTCATTTTAGAGAGGAGACACAGAATGAGAGAGAGAGAGAGAAAGAGAGAAAGGGGGAAGAGCTGGAAGCATCAACTCCCATATGTGCCTTGACCGAACCAGTGCAGGGTTTTGAACTGGCGACCTCAGTGTTCCAGGTCGATGGCTTTATCCACTGCGCCACCACAGGTCAGGCAGCTTCAGTACATTTTAGCACATGGCAGTTTTCTTTTGTCTCTCCCAGTCTGTCTGGATTATTTTGAAGCAAATCCAAGATGCATCATTTGATCTGTAGGTACTTCATATATATGCCAATGAGAGAAAAATTTTTTCTTCTTGCGTTATTATTTTTAATTTTATTTATTGATTTTACAGGGCGGGGGGAGATAACTTTAGCTGTTTGCTGCTTGCTTGTCGCTTGTCGTATGTTCCTTAACCAGGCAAGCCCAGGGTTTCAAACCGGCAATCTTAGTGTCCCACATTGACACTCTATCCACTGCACCACCACAAGCCAGGCTCAAATTCCTTTTATAATTGGTTTGTTCATATCAGTAATAAGGCAAGGACCACACATTACATTCTCTTGCTATGTCTTTTCAATATTTTAATAACTTTTTATTTTAAAATAATTTCAAGCTTAGAGAAAAATTATAATATATAGAACTCTCATATATCATATACACCCAGATTCACCAATGATTAACATTTGCCACATTTGTTTTTTTTATCCCTCTCTATATATATGTATTAAACTCTCTCTCTCTCTCTCTCTCTATATATATATATATATATGTATTAACCTTTTGAGAGTAAATTGCAGTCATGATGCCACTTTAGATTTAAATATTTTCGTGTATATTTCCTAAGAACAAGCATCTTCTGTTATAAAACCATTGTTCTACCAAGATTGGAACATTTAGTATTGATAAGTTACTCTTACCTAATTTATATTTCATATTCAAATTTTACCAGTTGTCCCAATAATGTCCATTATAGCAGTCCAAGATCACACATTGTATTTTGGTGTACTGTCTTTTGAATTCTTTAGTCTGAAACAGGTAAGTACCTATATTTCATTACCTTAAACACTTTGGCCAGTTATTTTGTAGAATATATTTCAATTTGGGTTATCTGATGTTTCTTCATGATTAGACAGATTATTCAGTTTTGGCAGGAAAACCGTAGAAGTGCTGTCATAAACTTCTCAGTTTATTACATCAGAGGCATGTAGTATCAGGTATTAGTTTGTCCTGATACCAAAGTTAATACTATGTTACTTGGTTAAGGTGGTACCCCTCAGGATTTCCTATAGTTACTATTTTTTCTTTATAATTGATAAATATTTTCAACCTATATAAATAGCCTCTTGTGAAAATTTTACCTTTGCTTTTAGCATCCATTGATAATATTTGCGTGGATTACTATTGTCATTCCTTCTGCATTTATGTATTCATTGGCATTCCACTGTACAGAAGAGTTTGTTGGGTTTTTTTGTGACTGAGAGAGGGACAGATAGGGACAAACAAGAAGGGAGAGAGATGAGAAGCATCAATTCTTCACTGTGGCACCTTAGTTCCGTGGTGGCGAACCTATGACACGCGTGTCAGCACTGACACGTGTAGCCATTTTCGATGACACGTGGCCACATACCAGAGAAGTATGGGGCCGCATGCCGAGAAGGACGTTTCATCTTCGGCTCCTGCACGGCCAGGTGCAGTAGCTGAGGATAAAACATTTGCTGTAGTGTAGACACAGAGCGGGAGGTCTGTAGGCCAAAACAACAGAACTCCAGCACAGAGCGTCTAGTTCTGGGACTTCCGGTTAGGCCGTTTTTCTCTAAGTGACACACCACCCGAATTATGCTCAGGTTTTTGGCGAATTTTTACACACCAAGCTCAAAAGATTGCCCATCACTGCCTTAGTTCATTGATTGCAGAAGAGCTTCTTATATGTGTATCTATCAGCATGGACTCATGTATTCTTTTATTTAATGTGATATAATTTTAAGTCTCTTTTAATATATGGGTTTCCCTCTCCCTGCTTTCTTTTTTTGCAGTTTACATGTTAAAGAAACCAGGTCATGCCCTGGCCTGGTTGCTCAGTTGATTAGAGCATCTTCCCAACATGCCAAGGTTGTGGTTCGATTTGGGTCAGGGCACATACAAGAATCAAGCAATGAATGCATAAATAAGTGGAGCAACAAATTGATGTCTCTCTCCCTCCCTCTGTCTCCTACCCTCCTTCTTTCTTTCCCCTTTCCTTCTCTTTCTCTCCCTCCCTCCCTTTATCCCTTCTCCCCACAACCTTTCCTCTCTCTTCTCTCCCAAATCAATAAATTAAAAAAAAAATAAACCGGGTCACTTGTTATATTTTTCACATTCTGGATTTTGCCAATAATATCCCCATGGTGATGTTACTTGCAAACTGATAGTGAGCTCTAGAGACATGATGATGTTGGAATTTTCTAAAACTGTTTTGGAACCAGTATTTCATAGGTTGTGGTGTGAAACACTTTATTTTTTTTTTTTTTTGAGACTTTATTCGTTTTAGAAAGGAGAGAGAGAGAGAGAAGGGAGGAGCAGGAAGCATCAACTCCCATATGTGTCTTGACCAAGCAAGCCCGGGGTTTTGAACCAGCAACCTCAGCTTTCCAGGTCAACACTTTATCCACTGCGCCACCACAGGTCAGGCGGTGTGAAACACTTAATTTCTTCTCATTATTCACAGAGGTTGGAAAGATGTATGAGCGTTGTGACATCGATGACTACTGGTGTCTCAGAGAGGGAGGCCAATGATGCCCTTAATGCCTATGTGAGTATAATACTTTCCCCATATCCATTTTTGCTTCTTTGAAAGCTCTGAGACATGATCAGAAAGATGGGAAGACTAAAGTGTCTAGGAATTAGGGAACTGAAGTCAATGCCTTGGCTCCCGGAAGCAGGCTTCTCAACACCTCTCATTGTGGGAGTTCATCTCTTAGAGCCTTAGGCATCTTTAAACAAATAGCTCATAGTTCTATAGTAACTTTTTCCTTTGTAAACCATTTATATATGTGATCTTTTACATTTTCTAATCTGTGAGGTTGAAAAGATTTAAAATAGTATGTATAAAGACTTAGAGTACTGGCACATAGTCAATGTTCCGTAACTATTACCTACTTAGTATTATTATTCTTACTATGTCTTTGCCTTACAAATGTCAGAGGTTCAACGATTTGTCCAACGTCTTGGCTCGGTGGTTGACCTTGTTACTCCATGACTGACTCTTTGCAACTCCTGCTCTGGTGAAGGAGGTGGAGAAGGATATTTATTTCCCATTTTAAACACTTTATTTTTTGCCCCTCGTTTGCATTAAGCCTTGGAGAAAGCAAATAGGGTCCATCCTTTCCCTCTACCTCTTCTCTAGAACAGATACCCCATCAGTTTTAGGAGAAGGAAATCATTAAATTTAAGAGTTGACGATTCTCATTTGCAGGTTACTTCGGAGTCCCAAGTTTTCTCAGAGAAACAGTGCTTGAAAACTTTTTTCCCCATGAATGACTTGTTTATTCCTTCCTCATATCCCAGGTATGCAAAGGCCCCCCGCAGCATGAGGAAATCTGCCTGGGTCTCTTCACCCTTGTCCTCACTGAACCTGCTCAAGCCCAGAAGGTATGACACCCTGCTCTGAACCACAAACCCTTCTCAGATATGATCTGGGAGTATGGTGGAATATAACTATGGCTTCATTGACATAGTGCCAGACGCTCTAACCAGAGCTGGACCACCTTGTTATCTGAATATAGTTTTATACTCTCAATTTGTCACTCTGGCTAAAATCCTTTCTCCATCTAGATTCTGAAGCTAAGTGTCAAGATAATGCAGTTGTGAGAGTGAAAAATCACTTAAAGAGTTAGAAATTTTAGGTTTACTAGTCAAGGCTAAAAGAGTTGGGATGTAATCTAGATAATAGAAGAGAACAGCTGTACCCAAGAGAGTTCTTATTCTTGGTAAAAGCATGACCTGTAGTTTTCAGTTTCTGTCACTGGCAAGTGAATAGAAAGTAGGCTTAACGTTGCAACAATTAAGGTTTAAATTAGTTTAATGTTAGATAATTGGTGCACTAATAATGTAGTGAGTAAGAGAACACTGGAGTAACTGGAATTAGAGTTCCTGAGGAATACTATACGAAAACTAATCCGGGGTTCCTTTTTTTTTTCTTTTTAAGAATTTTTAAAATTTATTGATTTTAGAGGGAAGAAAAAGAGAAGGGGACAGGGGCACGGGGTAAGAGTAGAAAGTATCGATTTGCAGTAGATGCTTCTCATATGTGGCTGACCAGGCAAGCTTGGGGTTTCAAACTGGTGACCTAAGTGCTGCAGCTGGAGGCTCTGTCTGCTGCGCCACCGCAGGTCAGGCTGGGGTTCTTCACAAGGAGTTTCTTTAAGTGGAATGTTCTAGTGGGGTCCTTCACTGAGTTGAGGGACTGGGAAGGGTGATCTTTTTAGATTCCATTCTTTCCAAAATAAAGTAGCAAAAATCTGTCTCTTGCGTCTTCACATTTCCCCTTTCCAGCAGTTGTGTCGCTGGAGCCTAGGCATGCTGGGTTAGAAGTGTGTGTCTGACATCTGGCATTAACTGTATGTCACTAACACAGAAGGACTTGGAGTGGGGGAATCGAATATTCTCACTGGCTCTTCCCTGAGCAAGAGGAGTATGGAAAGAAACGAACATGCTCTGTGCCCAGCATTTTGTTAGGCTTTATCCAGGTAGGATCTCATTTAATACTCCCAAAAAGCCATGTGAGGTTGGTGGCTTTGTCCCTTCTCCCCCAAATACTCGCGGTTTACCCATAATATAACTGGAGGTCAGCCTGACCTGTGGTGGCGCAGTGGATAAAGCGTCAACCTGGGAACACTGAGGTCGCCGGTTCAAAACCCAGGACTTGTCTGGTCAGGGCGCATATGGGAGTTGATGCTTCCTGCTCCTCCACCCTTTCTCTCTCACTCTCTCTCTCCTCTCTAAAATGAATAAATAGTAAATAAATAAATTTAAAAAAAATTTAAAAAAAAAGATAACTGGAGGTCAGAGACACTGTCGTTTGTTCAAGGAGAACCAAAGAAAAGTACTCCTAGGGACAAAGACAGGATGCCCAGCTACCCTGGCATAGCTTGCTTGAATTAACCTCAGGGGAATGGTTTATGGGCATGGCAACAGTGCATATTTGTGCTCTTCTGATGCCAGCTGGAGGAGGGTCTGTGGGGTGGGGCAGCAAGTATTCACAAGTCCTTGGTTTCATGGACTGTTTCTGGGCTGGGACCTTGTTAGTTAATAATTGGCATTTTATTTTAATACTGAGTTTATCAAGATCCTTGAAGACAAGTGAATGTCTCCAACTTGGTGGTATTATATGATATAGTCCAGCCCCTCTATTTTAAAGAAATTGTTGGCAAAGATGGGAGTGAAAGGGTTGGGGTTAAGGTCTAATTTTCTCTTGTGTGGGTTACATAAATACAATTAAAATCTCATTTAGTCATCCCAATGCAAAATCATCTTGCTTGCTGGTATTGTATTTGTTTCAGGTGGAAGGAATCTGAATCAGCGAGAGTAAATCAGTAAACCTCATTCAAGGTGGGGTGTGGGGTATTTTAGTCCTTTGCCTGACCTGACAGTATAGGCCTCAGGGCTCTGGATTAGGAATGCTTATTATATTGTGAATCGGGCCATCCAGATGCAGCAAAGGACTAGAGTACCTTGTCTTCTTTTTGCACTAGGATTTCCTGTGAGGGTGGCTTAGGCCCTTACCTTGGGTCTCATTGCGGGTTGACAGCTACTAAAGGTTTCTAAGTACACCCTCTGCCTGGGAGCCTCCTAGGCAGACAGGCCCCCAAGTCAGGTCTTTTTAGACAAAGGGTGAAGATGGGGAAATAGGACAGTTTTAGGCAAGTGAAGAATTGTCAGTGACTCACTTTGAGACCTTGAGCCGGCTTAGATAATGGTGGAAGAAGAATTAGTGACATATCTCCCTTTGTGCTTTGATCCTTCTCCCTAAAAGGGTGACTATATTGTGAAATACTTCTGTCCTGCAGAGATTTTAGCTGGGAGTTACTGATGAGGACTGATCCTAATGCTTTGTTTTAGGCTTCAGCTTAAAATAAGGGGAGTGTTTTCTAAGGGTTTATTTGGGATTAATTCTGTCTCTGGAACAGAAGCCACAGGATGAATTGGAAAATCAGTTTTCCTGCATCCTCATGGTATAAAGGGTAGTAGACACTAAATCTTGTGCCTGACTGGTGGTGTAACAGTGGAAAAGCATTGACTTGGGACATTGAGGTCTCAGGTTTGAAAGCCTGAGGTCACTGACTTGAGTTCAAAGGTCACTGAATTGAGCCCAAGGTCGCTGGCTTGAGCAAGGGGTCACTGGCTTGGCTGGCCCCAGTCAAGGCACGTATGAGAAGCAATCACTGAACAACTAAATTGCTTCAGCTATGCGTTGATTCTTCTAATCTCTTTCCCCTCCTGTCTATCTGTCTCTCTCTTGTGTGCAAAAAAAAAAAGTAACTAAGTCTTGAACACAGCAGAAATTTGCTCTGGGAAAGTGAGGTGGAGAGCCTCTATCAGGTGCCTAGGCTCAAAGAGTTAGGGCCAGCTCTCTAAGACTTCTTAGTGGGTGAATTGAACAAGATAACTCAGTTAAGGAGAAAACAGATCGAGGATTGATCAAGTATTGGTGGAGAGTAGATTATGCATGGGGTGGGTTTTGTTCCAGTTGTACCCTCTTGAATTATATCTGCCCTCTTAGCAGCTCTTATGAATCTGGTGGGGTTTTTTTAGTTTGTTTATTTCTTAGTTGATGTCTGAACTGAATAGCTGGGGGAAGGCCTGGCTGAAGGACTGTGATGAGAAGAGAGGCTAAGGTGGAGGCCTTAGCTTCTGTGTAGGCTCTAGCAGTCAGCAGATAAAGGGAAGGGTCTAACCGCAATGCCAAGGTCTCTTCATCAAGGGGTTAAGTCCCTGGCAGTTCTTGGTCCAGATATAGTTCTTTAAGAAAGCGCCACCAGAAAGTTGGGGGCTGTGAGGGCCAAGGCTGGAATATCTACTCTCAATAGAGTCAGGATGAATATGCTACCACAGTGCCATCCTGTCACCTTTCCTTTTCATTCCTTTGAGATTCTCCTCTTTTCCAGTCCCCACTGAGGTTTTCCCCCTATTTATATATCTTCCAAGCCAGTCAGCAAACTGGCACAGAAGTTGGTGAGAAAACTGGCAGCATCAGGAATAGGATACTCCTGGTACCCAGCTGCTACGTGTCACTAGCAGTTGTGGTTGATAAGGTCCCAGATGGAGCATGGAAGTAGGCAGACAATATCTGCTTCCTTCCTCTGACCCCGTGTCTACTGAGAGACTTGTCATCCTTCCCTGTTTGGGGTCCATTCTGCATATCTGGGATTTCTGCTTTTGTTTGAATAGACAAGACTAGTCTCTGTTTAGTAGCATTTCTCTCTGTCTTTGGTCTGACATAGTTTTTTTTCTTTTGCCTCCCTCATTCTATCTGTGCATTCTGTGGCTCACACCTCTGCGGAAGGTTCCAGGGCTAAACTGCTAACATTTACTGACTGCACGTTGGTAGTAGTTCACTGGGTCCCTTATCTCTTTCTTGTTCCTTTCTTTGCTTGTACATTTGATCTCCCTGCCCTCCTCCCAAATCAAATTCTCCTTTGGTTATGAAAAGTTTGTCACATATGGTGGGATTCCTTAAGTGTTGGTATTTTCAGCACTTAGGATGAGAAATATAGTAGTCTCAAAGCCACCATAAATCCTTTGCCATCCCCAGCAGCCTCCTCTTTTAGGTATTTCTAACAGCAGGATAGAGGTAGTTAAGAGCATGGAATCTACGGCGCTGGCAGGTTGACTCAGTGGCCTGGTGTGTGGACATCCGGGTTCTATCCCCCATAAGGGCACCCATGAGAAGTGACCATCTGCTTCTCTTTCCCTCCCTCTCCCTCTTCTCTTTCTCTTCTCCTCCTGGAGCCAGAGGCTTGATTGGTTTGAGTGTTGGCTCCAGGCACTGAGGATGGCTTAGGTGATTCGAGCATAGGCCCTAGACAGAGGTTGCTGGATGGGTCCCCATCTGGGCACATGCAGAAAGTCTATTTCTCTGTCTTCCCTCTTCTCACTTAAAAACAAAACAAAATAGCCTGACCAGGTGGTGGTGCAGTGGATAGAGCGTCGGACTGGGATATGGAAGACCCAGGTTCGAGACCCTGAGGTTACCAGCTTGAGCACGGGCCCATTTGGCTTGAGCAAAAGCTCACCAGCTTGGACCCAAAGTCGCTGGATCCAGCAAGGGGTTGCTCAGTTTGCTGAAGGCCCGCGGTCAAGGCACATGTGAGAAAGCAATCAATGAACAACTATGGTGTTGCAATGGCAATGAAAAACTAATGATTGATGCTTCTCATCTCTCTCCCGTCCTGTCTGTCTGTCCTTATCTATCCCTCTCTCTGACTCTCTCTCTGTCCCTGTAAAATAAATAAATAAATAAAAATTAAAAACATTAAAAACCCAACATGGAATTGAGAAGTAAACAGTCTGTACTTGAATCCTGGTTCTTCCTTTTATTTCTTATGTGACATGGGTCAAATTATTTTAATCTCACTAAGCCTGTTTTCTCATCTGTAAACACAAGTAATAATAAATAGTACTTATTTTAAAGGGTTATGTAATTAAAATGCAATAATATAATACAAATTTGTGCATAATGCAAATAAATGCATTATAATTGCTGTTATAATTACTATTGTGGTTGATGCCACCCTTCAGGTGGCCTTCCAAGGTCATTGAATACTTTGCTACCTACCTACTTTTACACTTGTGCTGAGACCCTGACAGCACAGAACTCTGCAGGCTAAGGAGGTCGCTAATGAGGTCCTCTAAGGTATTCCTCTAGAGGGATCAGGTGAGGAAGGGAATCAGAGGAAATTGGAATGGCCTCCCTCACCTACCCCAGGGGTGAGTATGTACAGGACCCCTCCTTTTTCAATACTTGGCAGAAGCAAAGGGCAGCCTAGTGAAAAGAAAGATATTTAATTAAGGTAGTTCAGTTTGGTTCTGCCTTTTCTTTCTGGGGCCCAGGTCCCTGGATCCTCTTCCTTTAATACTTCTAGCCCTTTGCTTCATCTGGCTGGGTCAATACAGGTTTAAAAACTGCTTTGTGATCCTTTTTGGCTTGTTCAACCAAACCCATTCTGCGTTGACCTTTTACTGGCAGATGAAAAGCAGATGGCCTCCACCTGGTTTTGCTCAGCTTGTGGCATCAAACAGTGTGACATTTCCTAAGGAGGAACTTAGGGAGACAGGGGCCTTTTTTTTTTTTTAATTTATTCATTTTAGAGAGGGGGAAGAGCAGGAAGCATCAACTCCCATAAGTGCCTTGACCAGGCAAGCCCAGGGTTTTGATCTGATGACCTCAGCATTCCAGGTTGACACTTTATCCACTGCGCCACCGCAGGTCAGGCCACAGGGGGCCTTTCTTAGCAGGCTTTCCTGCCTTACTAGAGAATAGCTCAGTCTGCCTCCCCACCACACATACACCCTATGTGATGAAGCATGGGATAGGTTTGGGATGAAGGAGCCCAGTGGAAGAATAGCGCCTGGAGTTGAAAGTCTTTCTTTGCTATTCTTTGTTGTTGTTTAAGTTGAAGAGTCCAGGGTGCTGCCCATGGGTAGGGTTAGGAGCAGATCCTCAGTTTGCTGGCTGATTACAAACCGTTCTTTTCAGTGTTACCGGGACTTGGCTCTGGTGAGTCGTGACGGCATGAATATTGTCCTGAATAAAATCAACCAGATACTTATGGAGAAGTACTTGAAGTTGCAGGACACCTGTCGTACTCAGGTAAGGCCAGAAGGAAAAGAGAAATCCAACACAAAGAAAGAACAGAGGAGGAGTCAGGGGTAACACACTCCCACCTTTGTACATCTAAATTTGAATGTTACTGGATTAGCCCATTTCTCAAATTCCTAGGCCCTTCTCTTCATCTCTTTTTTCCTCTCTCCTTTAGTTGGTGTGGTTGGTACGGGAACTAGTGAAGAGTGGGGTTCTGGGAGCTGATGGTGTTTGCATGACATTCATGAAGCAGATTGCCGGTGAGTTCGATGGCAAGAGCATAAAGAAGAAAGCAGCGGAGCCCAAAGACTAAATCCAGGCAATGAAGAATGATTAAGTGCCTAAGGGACTTGATTCCTAGGTCATTTAGACTCTCTTTCTGACATAAGCATCTTCTAGTCAAATATGCTGAAGAAATTGAAAAATCACAGGAAGCCTTTTGAAGCAAAGTCTTGCCTCATTTTCCTTCCTGCCAGACTCAAAGCCTGACACAGACCAGTTGGCCTGTTTTATCTAGTCCTCTCTGGGGTTTCGTGGTGTGTTGCATCTTCAAGGATCTGGAAAGAATGGGGAGAGAAAAGAGGACAAATAATTTGTTCTCATCACATTATGCTTTCAGAAACACAGACATCTTCCCTGGCTCCACCTCCATGTTCTGAGTACTTGCTCCCTAATAATTACGATGTCTGATTAGGGTCAGTTTGAGGGATGAACTATGTCACAGACCAGACCCTGACATTTAGGTTTTATTATCTTCTTGGCATCAGTGACATTTGTCTAAGCCACTGAATATCCAAGAGGCCTGTCTGTGCTAACTTCTTTTGCTCTCAAGATCACAGGTGTTTGTTTAAAAATGACCCTGCCTCCCTTCACATTGCCCATTGGTTCCTTGCTTTTTCTTTTGGGTTTTATGTAACGCAGATGCTCCTGTTGTGATGTGTATAAACCTTAATCTATGTGAACATTGGATTTTTAAAATAGGACCTGGGGTAAGACATAGCATTGTGCTGACTATTTTTATCTACTCTCCTGGCATTGTCATTTCTGTTTGGCACTCCTGGTCCCTCCGTCTCATCCTTAGATTTTAGTCTGGCATTGCTGCATGTTAATTGTGCCCCAAGAAGTTCTTTAGCCAGCCCCAAAGACTGTGATACCTGGAAACAAGAAACCCTTGGCCTGTCATGAGCCTGACACAGGGTTTGGGACATCCAGATACTGGACTAAAGCTGTTACTAGCCGCCTGTACCTCTCCAGCCCTATCTGAGATGTCATCGTTTCTTTCCAACCATGGGCTTTTCATGTCTCCTTTCCAGACTTTCCCTTACAAAGGTCAAAGTATTCTCATTCTAACCCTGAGTCTATGGAAAAATTGCAAGTCTAGTTTCTGGAAGAATCCAGAGCTTTCCCTTCCCTTCTCTCTGGAGACAAAGGGGGAAACTTTAAAACCTGACAGAACAAAAGACAGTTTCCAACACTTAGATCAGTAATGGGATAACAGTTAGGGGTAGACCAGCAGGATAGGTAAAGAAATGTGTATCTGAATAGCTAATTGGAGCCATTCTGATTCCGTCTTCTCCTCTTTCAATCAGGTGGGGATGTTACTGCAAAAAATATCTGGTTGGCAGAAAGTGTTCTGGATATCCTAACGGAGCAGAGGTAGAGTCTACAATGAAGGGTGTGGCGAGAGCCAGATATGGCGCTGGTGCGAGTGGGGGGAGTGGGGGTGAAAGGACTATATGAAGACTGTTGGGTGGCTCCAACCACCTTAGGTAGAGAGACTAAGGTGGGGGAGGGAGAGGCAGTTGTATTGGCGCAAGCGAAGGAATTAATGCCATGATATGGCATTAGGGGTGCAGGAGTGGGAGGGAAGTTTTTTAGCTGAAATAATCTCAGAACCCAGGAAAAACTAGTTTCATCTGATAAGGGTTTATTTTTGATCCAGACCTCCTTGGAATGTTTATCTTTGTGGGGAGGGAGGGGAGAATGAGCTCAGCAGAATGGGGCCAGCCAAGGACCCAAGCCTGGCAGGTACCCTCTTTTTCCCTTCCAAGACTTTCCATCCAACCCATTCTCCTTTTGTTGAAGTGGCACAGGAGAGGTGGGGTGAGGTGATCACGACCTGCTAGAGTTTACATATAGGGCTTGGAGGCTCCGGTTGGAGAGAGGGCATAAGGGGGCATATTGGGTTTTCTTACTGATTCTTTCTCTTCCTCATCAAAGTAAAGGACCAAAATTTTATGAGGAGTGTTCCATACCAGAACTTGTTTGGAGGTGAGGCCTTCTTCTTAGTCCTGTGGCCTCAGTTTTCCTATTGCTTGATTTCAGAGTCTGTTTCTGAGTGAAGACACCATACTAGTCAAATAACTGAGAGGGCTAATAGTATCCATATTTCCTACATTTAGAATAATGGACCTCCACCCTTATTCACACTTGAAAAAGAGAAGGCTGTGTTCTGTGCTCTGTTCAAGCTTGAGAGCTATGGCAAGTCTGTTGTGCAGCGCCACCTAGTGCCCGCGCACACGTCCAGCGGGAGTCCGTTCCTCCATTCTTTATTGGTACTGTGGCACAGCACGTGAGATCCTAGTCATGTTTTCTTACCAGGCCTCTGCTTCTCTTAGGTCTGTCTGCAGAGGGTCTCCCTTTCTTCTCTCCTTCTCTTCATTACTCCATCTCAGGATTCAGATACGTTCATCACTTACGCTAGCAATCTTCCTAAAAAGTGATTTTTCTCATTTTGTTCCTCATGCCAGATACCTCCTGTCCCCATACCTTAAAGCTAAATTTCCCTCCTTTGGGCAGTCAGAATGCAGTCTCAGTGTACAAGTGTCAGATAACTGTCCTACCTCTTCTTCTGTCCTCCTAAATATATCCTTTGGTGCAAGTCCCTAGAAGTCTGAAAGTGTCCTCTTTTACACCCTCATTTTCCCTCCCGCCCTCCCTCCCAGTTGTTTCTAGGGCTGTGGAATTAAAAGGTAACAGGCAAGGAGGGGGACCCTCCCCTGTGTCCTTGGCTGCTGCTTTCATTCTGTGCAAGGGAAAAGGCCAGAGTCTCTTAATTAGGTAGCTTGGGCACTTTTCCGGAATCAGGATGTTTCCTGGTTGGATTAATTAAACTCCCTGTCTTCCTCTGGTTCCCTCCTTCCAGCAGGGGTGCAAGAGCTGTTAGAAACTACTTGTTTGGGGGAGACAGTTCCCAGTTTTGGCACTTCAAGACAGCGTTGGAGTTTTTGTTTTATTTTTAATTTTTATTTTTTATAGGGACAGAGAGAGAGTCAGAGAGAGAAATAGATAGGGACAGACAGGAATGGAGAGAGATGAGAAGCATCAGTCATTAGTTTTTTGTTGCCATTGCGACACCTTAGTTGTTCATTGATTCCTTTCTCACATGTGCCTTGACCGTGGGCCTTTGGCACACTGAGCAACCCCTTGCTGGAGCCAGTGACCTTGGGTCCAAGCTGGCGAGCTTTTGCTCAAGCTAGATGGGCCCGTGCTCAAGCTGGCGAGCTCGGGGTCTTGAACCTAGGCCCTCTGCATCCCAGTCTGACGCCCTATCTACTGCACCACTGCCTGTTCAGGCAGCGTTGGAGTTTTTAAATCTCCCTACTGTGTCTTTCTATCCTTCTAAAGCAGCAGGACACTCAGTTCTTTCATTGGCCCGCTTTCCCCAGAGAAATTCTAAAGCTCCTGGAAAAATGGGCATTACCATCCAAAATCCAGTTCTTTTCAGGTTGTGATTTAGGGTAGATGACTCATTGTTAGGAGAGAAAAGGATCCAGGGAGAGGTTTGTGGCATGGAGGACTAATGGAGCATGATTGGAGGGCTCGAACAATGTGTTCTGAAACCTCCAGAGTCCTCCCAAGTATCTTGGTAATCCCCAGAGGTCCTCCAACTGCACTTTAAGAACTGCTGACTTAGGGATGTTTACAAATGTTTCTCCCCATATCTGAGCCATGCAGAAGCTATGGCTTATCTCCATCTGTAGTGCCTCACACATCCTTGGCACATGAGAGGCACAAGTAAGTGTTTGAATGAATGAGTCAATAAACAGAATTATTTTATTGAAAGCTGAGTAGTTAATGTGGTAAAGAGAAATTGCTTTCATCAGCCTTTATCTTTATTGGGCACTTAATAGAGTAGTAGGAATTGTTTCCACCTTTGCTAATTGATAGTCCTAGATAAAGACAGCATGAGCAAGCAATCAAGGAACCAAAGAACCTACTACCAATGTTAATCGTCAAACATTTCTAATAAGGTCCCAGAGCCAAGTATGGAGTGAATTGGGAGGGTGGAGAGGTGTAGACAGTGCAGATGCCAGTGTCTTCCCTCCCTGCAGGGAGTGGGTGTTGAAGAGCAGCATCCTCATTGCCATGGCCGTTTATACATACCTGCGCCTCATTGTGGACCACCATGGGACTTCCCAGCTTCAGACCCTGCGGCAGAAGGAAGTGGACTTCTGCATCTCACTGCTTCGGGAACGGGTGAGGACAACACAACATGTAGAAGTGAAGCCCAGGACAGGACACCTCTGTGATTTTTGTACAGTGAACCTGGGCCAGAGATGTCATGTTGGAATGATGGGGGTGGTTTAAAGTCTGATATTTTTTTCATCTTTCTATGACAGATGACAGTAAAAGGGTAGGGGAATCAGTGTAGAATGACTAGTTCCAAGAAATGCTGCCTGTTACCCTCTGGCATCCTAGGAATTTTCCTGGTCAGCTTCATGGACATTGTATACCACCAACACAAGCTGTCCCCGTATGCTCACTGTGTCATCCCCCATACCTACCTACCTAGGTAATTGCCTGGTCAGGTGGGATTATGAATTGTCCGCTTTAAGATCTCCCAACAGTGACTGATTCTAGGGCTATATTCTCTAATGTAGTAGCCTCTAGCCACATATGGCGATTTAAATTAAAATTAGACAAAAATTTTAAATTCAGTTTCTCAGTTGAATTAGCCACATCTTAAATGCTCATTAGCCACATGAGGTTGATGGGTGTCCTTTTGGACAGCACAGATACAGATTATTTGCATTACCACAGAATGTTCTCTTGTTTTGAGGTAAGGTATATGAAGCTCAATTTGTCAATCTTGTCCTTTTACACTTGATCCTTAGCCAAAAGGCCATGAAGTAATACCAATCCTATCCTTTTAAAATCTTAGTCTCTCGCCTGACCAGGCAGTGGCGCAGTGGATAGAGCGTCAGACTGGGATGCGGAAGACCCAGGTTCGAGACCCTGAGGTCGCCAGCTTGAGCGTGGGGCCTATCTGGCTTGAGCAAAAAGCTCGCCAGCTTGGACCCAAGGTCGCTGGCTTCAGCAAGGGGTGGCTCAGTCTGCTGAAGGCCCACGGTCAAGGCACATGTGAGAAGGCAATCAATGAACAACTAAGGTGTTGCAACAGCAACAAAAAACTACTGATTGATGCTTCTCACCTCTCTCCGTTCCTGTCTGTCTGTCCCTATCTATCCCTCTCTCTGACTCTCTCTCTGTCCCTGTAAAAAAAAAAAGAAAGAAAGAAAATCTTAGTCTCTCTTGTCCTGGATTTAAACAATTCTGGGAGGAAAGGGTAAGACATTAATGTAAAAGCTATCAGGGCTTCAGCAGGTTTTGGTAACCACTTATCCCTGATATCAGTTCTCAACCTCCAACACTCTTCTCCTGAATAGCTGGGAGCCAGTCCCTTGGTTCCAGAAGAAATCATATAATCCCTTCGACCCTCTTTCCTTCCCTTCCTAGAACATGTTATTCCTTTGTCCTCCCTGTAGCAGGTAAACAATCCATGTTTTTATTCTTTCCTGTCTGTACCCCCACCCCCACCCCCGCCCCGCCATCAAGTTCATGGAATGTTTGATGATCGGCCGGGACCTCGTAAGACTACTTCAGAATGTTGCCAGGATACCAGAATTTGAACTGCTTTGGAAAGATATTATCCATAACCCTCAGGCCTTGAGTTCTCAGTTCACAGGTAAGGGCTGGGGTATGTTGTCCTTGAGAGATTGGGAGGTCAGTATATATATACTGCTTAAATCAAGAGGGCAGAGTTCAGTGGGTTGGACAGGTTTTGGCAGTCAGATATAAAGCCTGGGACCAGGAAGGCCCTGCCAAGTACAACTGGGTGTTGAAATGGCAGGTCTACAGAACAAGCCATGTGGTTTCCAGACAGCCCCTACTTGGTGAGCTCCAGCTGTCATTACTCCCAAGGAAAACTAAGACAGAACTGGGACCCTTCTCCTCCCCCTCTCCTGGCAGCTGTTTGGCTCAGGAGGTGAGCTGATGACCAGTTTCCAGCTTAACTGAGTTCAGTAGGGGAGTCAGAGGTCAGCTCGTGGGTCTGAGTCAGCAGAGGGACTGGAATTAGTCCTGTAAGAGAAGGCTCCTGGGAGCAATCTTGCCTCTGAATTCCAAGGGCCCAGCTTGGTCAGAATCCTCTTTGGGGGAAGGAAAGAGGCTCTGTGTGCCTCCTCTCTCAAGGTCCTCTTCGTGTCCCTTTCTCCTTAGGTTTCTGCTTATGGTCTGAACAATAACAGTACAGCTTCACTCCTCACCCCACCTCCAGTATGCATATGTGTGTGCATGTGTGTGTACACACAAACACAACATGAAAGCCATAGGCTAGCTCCTGGAAAATCAAGAAAGAAGAGGGGAAAGTCCTGGTTCTATGTTATATTTTATAGCTCTTACATTGAACATGTATTGAGTCGTTTTAAATGCCACTTGTGTGCCAAGCACATGTATGTTAACTCTTTTAATCTTCAGGACATCCCTGTAAGATGAATATTTACTTTCCATATATATAGATAAAGAAAATACAGTTCTGGGAGATGAAGTAATTTTCCCAAAGGCACATAGCTAGTAAATGTCAGAGGCAGGATTTGGATCCAGGTCTGTCTGACTCCAGAGCTCATGCTTATGCTACAATATCACACTGATCATAGGACCCAGTGACGGGACCATCAGGAGCAGGAAGAGAGGCTAGGGTTTCCCAAACATTGCCAACTGGAATAATGTGAGTAGGAAGCTCTGGATGGCCAGTAGAAAAGAATTAATGTATCTTGGTCGTGGGGATGGTAGTTCATTGGAGCAGAACATACAGATGCTGATTAGAACCCCCACTTGTACCTATGCTTGACCTCTCTTAGTCTTATCCTAGAATTTTCCTATGAGCAAGACCACTGGTCATCAGTACTTGGCCCAAGTTCCCCATTCCTGATCCTCAAGCTTCTCTCTTTTCCCTTTTACGCTTGACTCAGGTATCTTGCAGCTTCTTCAGTCAAGGACATCCCGAAAATTCCTAGCATGTCGTCTAACTCCAGACATGGAGACGAAGCTTCTCTTCATGACCTCCCGGGTAAGCTCCCCTATTTAATCAGGAGATGTTGCAGGCACTAGCTAGGCTTCTTCCTTCAACCTACTAGTCTGTCGCCATTGACTGCTCCCTGGTGGTCAGGTGGGTGTCCTTGATCTACCCGGCATCGGCATCGGGGGTAGGGTACTAAGAACTTAGATACAATGTTGAATGAAAGAGAGATAATTCCAGTTCTTGTGAAGCTCCCAGTCTATCCAAAGCACTTATTAAACTAATAATTGTAAACAGAGTATAATTGACAAGTGTAAAATGTACTATAAAAGGGTAGAGTGAGGATGTTCATTCTGGAAAACCCACTGTTCCTCTGGGTGAACCATGAGCTCTCAGAGAGAGCTCTGGTCTTTTGTTTTCCAAACATGGCTGACTTATGGCAGAAATGCTTGAGGAACATCTGAAAAATACATCTTCCTGGATCCTACTCTCCCAGAGAATCCGAAGAGTCTGCATTTCTAACAATTTCCAGACACCTCCTCAGTAGCCAGTGTGACGTTAGGAATAACTGCTCTAGCCAATTTTCAGTTTCGCAAGCCATCCAGGAGAACTGTCTTGATCTGTGCTGTCCCATGTGGCAGCCACTAGCCATGTGTTGCAGTTAAAATAGTTAAAACTAAGTAACATTAAAAATTCAGTACTTCCATTGCAGTAGCTACATTTTAAGTGTTCAGTAGCAACCAACATTGCACTTAGTTCTGTTGGACAGTGTTGGTGTAGATGTTTTTTGGTGTGTTTAACCCTTCTGCTCTGTGTTGGTTGAATTTTGGGGAATAGAAGAGGAAAACCAAAGCTTTCTCCTTAATTGGTGTTGCTGTTTGTAACCACATAGAGTCTTTCGGGGAAGGACTTAATTGCCAGGTTTGGAAGTTCCAGATACCTTGGATAGTGATCCTGTTAGGTCACTGAGTGTCAGAAAGCTTTCAGTCAGTGCTGAATGGTGAACAAGCTCAGCTCTTGTTCTCAAGGAACATTGTCTGCTGTTCATAAGTAGCTCAAAAAATTAAAGGATTATGCTTCTGACTGGAGAATCAGTGACCACCAGCATAGGAATAAGGAGCCAAAAGTGGACTGCAGTTGCAGGTAATGTGACATCAGGTCAATGGTAAGAATAAAAGCACCATTGGCACGTGACTTTGAGCATTTTTTTGTTTTAAATCAAGGAATATTTAAATTAAGAAGTCTTCCCAAAGGAAGGGAGACTTGAGAGACAGTATTAGTTAATGAATAAATTGTGGGAAGAAATTGAGGTCTAGCTCATGCCTAGAGTTGAATGGTGCTCAGTTTCCTCTGCTCAGAAACCCCACTGTCCTTTCCAAGTTTCTTCCAACATCTCCTTTCCCCAGGTACGGTTTGGTCAACAGAAGCGATACCAGGATTGGTTTCAGCGCCAGTACCTGTCAACCCCAGACAGTCAGTCTCTGCGCTGTGACCTCATTCGCTACATCTGTGGGGTTGTCCACCCTTCTAATGAAGTGCTGAGTTCAGATATCTTGCCCCGATGGGCCATCATTGGTTGGCTGCTGACAACATGCACGGTGAGAGGCTGGACCATGGAGGCTATTGGGTGGTAGAAGGTCCCTCTTCCCTCACGTCCACATATTTTCATGCTGCTTCTTGACTTTCTGAGCCCCCTGACCCTTGAAGGCCTTCTTTTACTCTCTGCCTCCTGAATATATTTCAGCCTTTGCCCCCTTCCCTTCAAGTCTCTAGAAATTTATTTGCACTCATTATTTCCCATCTGGACTTGAGATTGAACAAGTTCATTTATGCCTTTACTGCCAGTCCCCAAGCCTGGGTTTCAAGGCATCCCAGCTTCCAGAAACCACATATGGCTCTTTTTACTCTGATCCAGAGCTTCTGCTCCTCAGACCCTCACTTCCATGCCTTTTGGCATCAAAAGGAGACTTCTCCAAAAGCAGTGAATGCACAACGGAGCCATCTCCTTCCCAGTGTTTTCCTTCCGTGCTGGGGTGGGAAACTGTATGCTCCCTGGCTTCTAGTTGCCCTCTGACCTCTTTTGACAAGGCTCCCGCTCCCCATCTGATAAGGTCCTTGGAATGTGCTGATTCAGATATACAGCAGACTATTCCTAGGGGGTCACGCCTGCAAGAACGTGCCTGGCAAGGCCAGCAAGGGTTTACATTAGTGCTGTGTGCTCAGGTGTGACCGGGGACTCCCAGGCCCAAGTGTCCTTCCTCCCTTATAGGACCAGGGTATGTTCTACTGTAGGTGTGAAACCCCAGGCCGAGCCTCAGCGCTGGGTTGGTGAGACTACAGGGGACTCACACTTGTATATATACTTGGGTGTTCCTCACCACTGTGAGGGTTCCACCCTGTCTCACTAGGAACTGAATTTCGTAGATGAAGCAGTAATTGTGGGCACTGGAATCTCTCTTGGGCTTCTGAAAGGAGGGGAGCTGGTTGATGAAACTAGTCTTTTTTTCTCTCTCTCTTCTAGTCAAATGTCGCTGCCTCTAATGCCAAGCTGGCTTTGTTTTACGACTGGCTGTTCTTTAGCCCCGATAAGGATAGCATTATGAACATAGGTATGTGACCGAGACCAAGCAGCACCACCACATGTCCCTACCTCCCCACCCCCTGCTCTCAACAATAGCACTCATAAATTGCAGGGCAGCGTGGAGTGGGGGCAGCTTATCTGGGAGCAGTTCCATTGTTTCTCCTCAGTGCTCCCTTGACCTAGAATGAAAGTTGTTTTGATGAGGCCAAGCATACCCCACCCTCTTCTTCCCTTAGCCTGATGCGTGCACTTCAGGGGAGCGGGGTGGGGTCTCTGCAAAGAAAAAGGCTACACCACATCCTGTTTCTCCTCTCCTACTATTTCCCTCCTCCAAGATGAATACTGGAGACAGTGGAGGTGAGGCCTACCAGCTGTTTTGGGGGTTGTCTGCTTTTGGATCTGCTCACGGGGAACGGGGCAGGGACAGACACAGGTCTCTGGAGCCATTCATATATACTGACCACTCGGTTTATGGAGCTGGGAACAGACTGATGTGGGGCTCCCTTTAATCCTACATTCTCCAGAGCCAGCCATCCTGGTCATGCATCACTCCATGAAGCCCCACCCAGCCATCACTGCCACACTGCTGGACTTCATGTGCCGTGTAAGTGTCATTGCCCTCATTTCTTCTCAAGCCCGGCTGGGCAGAGAAAAGTATGTGTCCCCTCTAACCTTCTAGGTCAGTGAGGAGGACTTCCCAGTGCCCCTTAACTGTGAGAACAGAAGTGGTCAGAGATCCCATCCCCCAAGTTAGTGAATGCTTCTCTTATTCCTGCCATCTCCAGTTGGGTCTCTCCATGTTTCCAGGAAGATTCTCAACCTCAGGGATGATGACTTAACATCAATCTGTTCTCCTTGAAGAGCAGCCAGATATAGAGACTTTCCCATTGTGGCAGCCTGGAGCAGTCAGGAACATTTCAGTCCTTTCTGCAGCTATACTCAGTGTCCCCTGATCAAAACCAAAGCAGCCTGTGCTCTCCGGCAGCACACACGCTAACATTGGAACGATACAGAGATTAGCATGGCCTTGTGCAAGTATGACACGCAAATTCAGAAAGTGTTCTATATATTTTTTTAGAAAACAGCTTTTTAGATCTAGTTCAGCAGGACACTGGATGGAAAGCCCTGTGCTCATTCTCTCCTCCCCTTCTTTCCTTCCAGATCATTCCCAACTTCTATCCACCACTGGAGGGTCATGTGCGACAGGGTGTCTTTTCCTCCCTCAATCACATTGTGGAGAAACGGGTCTTGGCGTAAGGACTTTCTGTGTCTGTGGGGAGAGGGAAGGTTGTTTCCTCATTTTTCACTGGGTGATGCACATCCAGATATTGCCAAACCACTGTTGACCCTTTACCTTGAGAAGTATAAAAAGTACTGTCTCACCCTGGCCTGGTAGTTCAGTTGGTTAGAGTAGCATCTCGATACACCAAGGGTTGTGGGTTTGCTCTCCAATCAGGGAGGGCACATACAAGAATCAACCAATGAATGCATAAATAAGTGGAACAACAAATTGATGTTTCTCTTTTACTTTCCCTCCCTCTCTCCCTCTCACTCTATCTTCCTCTCCCTTCCTCTCTCTCGAAAATCACTTACAAAAAGAAAAGTAGTGGTTCTACCTCAGACAGCTAGGCATATGTTCTCTTGACTCTTAGAGAAATGTCTCTCCTACCATCGTATTTCAAAGGGCTTCAGATGGCTTTTCTGTCCCCTAGTGACCATTTCTAACAATCTGAGTGTAGCCCAGTTATACTGTTTGAGCAGAGACCTATCTATCCCTTCACCTCCCTAGTTGAGTTAGAAGTGAGGAACTCTGGCCTGACCTGTGGGAGCGCAGTGGCTGGAGCGTTGACCTGGAACACTGAGGTTACCAGTTTGAAACCCTGGGCTTACCTGGTTAAGGCACATACCACAAGCAATGAACAACTAAAATGAAGCTTTTATGAGTTGATTCTTCTCGCTTCCCATCCCTTTCTCTCATCTCTTTGTAAAATCAATCAGTAAAAATCTTTAATCTGACCAGTTGGTGGCACAGTGAATAAAGCATCTACCTGGGATGCTGGGTACCCACGTTCGGAACCCCAAGGTTGCTGGCTTGAGCATGGGCTCACCAGCTTGAGTACAGAGTCATGGGCTTGAGTGTGGGATCATAGACATGACCCCATGTCACTGGCTTGAGCCCAAAGGTCACTGGCTTGAAGTCCAAGGCCTCTGGCTTGAGCAAAGGGTCACTGGCTCAGCTGGAGCCTCCTGGTCAAGGCACATATGAGAAAGCAATTGATAAAAAAACAGCTTCAGGCCTGACCAGGCGGTGGCGCAGTGGATAGAGCATCGGACTGGGATGCGGATGACCCAGGTTCGAGACCCCAAGGTCGCCAGCTTGAGCGCGGGGCCCATCTGGCTTGAGCAAAAGCTTGCCAGCTTGGACCCAAGGTCTCTGGCTTCAGCAAGGGGTGGCTCGGCTGCTGAAGGCTCGCGATCAAGGCACATGTGAGAGAGCAATCAATGAACAACTATGGTGTCACAACGGCAACGAAAAACTACTGATTGATGCTTCTCACCTCTCTCCATTCCTGTCTGTCTGTCCCTATCTATCCCTCTCGCTGACTCTCTCTCTGTCCCTGTTAAAAAAAAAAAACCAAACAGCTTCAGTGCCACAACCACCAGTTGATACTTCTCATCGCTCTCCCTGCCTGCCTGCCTGCCTGTCTGTCCCTGTTTGTCTGTCCTGTACTCCCTACCCCCACTAGAAAGTAAAAAATTAAAATTTTTATTTTTATTATTATTTTTAAGACTATTCATTTTAGGAGAGAGAGAGAAGGGGGGGGGGCAAGAAGCCTCAACTACCACATGTGCCTTGACCAGGCAAGCCCAGGGTTTCAAATTGGTGACCTCAGCGTTCCAGGTCAATGAAAAATACTTTTTTAATTAAAAAAAATTTTTTTTAAAGAGGAAGAACTGAGGAGCTCTGATGTTGAATTTCATTCATGTTCCCCATTAGGCATTTGGCTCCCCTATTTGACAACCCTAAATTGGATAAGGAGCTGCGGGCAATGCTGAGGGAGAAGTTCCCTGAGTTCTGCAGTTCACCCAGCCCACCTGTGGAAGGTATGGAACCCTCCCATTCCGTCACCTGTGCTTCAAAAGAGCAAGGGAGAGCCTGACCAGGAGGTGGGTGGCGCAGTGGATAGTGTCGGACTGGGATGCGGAAGACCCAGATTCCAGACCCCGAGCTCGCCAGCTTGAGCACGGGCCCATCTGGCTTGAGCAAAAGCTCGCCAGCTTGGACCCAAGGTCGCTGGCTCCAGCAAGGGGTGGCTCGGTCTGCTGAAGGCCCGCGGTCAAGGCACATGTGAGAAAGCAATCAATGAACAACTAAGGTGTTGCAACGGCAATGAAAAACTAATGATTGATGCTTCTCATCTCTCTCCATTCCTGTCTGTCCCTATCTGTCCCTCTCTCTGGCTCTCTCTCTGTCCCTGTAAAAATAAATAAATAAATAAATAAGATTTAAGAAAAAGGCCTGACCTGTGGTGGCGCAGTGGATAAAGCGTTGACCTGGGAACACTGAGGTCGCCAGTTCAAAACCCTCCACTGGTCTGGTCAAGGCATATATGGGAGTTGAGCTTCCAGCTCCTCCCCCTTTCTCTCTCTTTCTCTCTCTCTCTCTCACTCTGTGTCTCCTCTCTAAAATGAATAAAATAAAATAAAAAATTTAAGAAAAAAAGAGCAAGGGAGACATTGAGGGCTCCCAGTTCAGAGTCTCTGTTTAGGTGTCATTCCTGTGCAGCTCTCTGCCTCTCTGACACTGTCCATTGGTTTTCCCTTCCCCAGTTCTCATCTTACTCATTTTCATGTTGTCTTCCTAGGCTCTTCTTCTCTGTCTAATCCAGGGGTCCCTAAACTACTGCCCGTGGGCCTCATGAGGCCCCCTGAGGCCATTTATCCAGCCCCCGCCGCACTTCCGGAAGGGGCACCTCTTCCACTGGTGGTCAGCGTATGGAGTACTGTATGTGGCGGCCCTTCAACGGTCTGAGGGACAGTGAACTGGCCCCTGTGTAAAAAGTCTGGGGACCCCTGGTAATCTTACCTGACTTGGCGCTAATCTCTTGCTCTCTTCACTCCTATTTTTTCTCTTATTAACCTGTCTTTAGTAGGTAGAGACATTCAAGGAATGTGTTTACCTTACTTGAGCCTTATCCATGTCTTTTCTTCCTTGGCTGGGGCCCTGGCCTTAGTGAAAGATTGTCATGTTTGGTCTCAAGCCTTGCTCCCAATTCCACACATACACACTTTTTGTTTGGGGGGAGGGGTTAAGCCCAGCAAAACTTCCCAGTTTGGTTTTAAATGAAACAGTACTTGAGACTGTCCTTGGTCTTATCTACTCACTGATCCTGAGCTGAGCATAGAGGAGTCATGGCCTATGCTGTTTTATTCCTGACAGAATCCCCCTGCAAGTCCTAGGAGGTTGGGAGGATAAAACCTTTATCCTTCCAGGTTTCATATTCCATTTAGGTCACGAACTCCTTATTCTTTCACTTGCTTTCAGGCTCCTCTAAGCAGGAGGCATGTTAGAGGACACGGTAGGTCATCAAATGCCTTGTCTTTCTTTCCCAAGTCAAAATTGAGGAGCCAGTTTCCATGGAGATGGACAACCATATCTCAGACAAGGATGAGAGTTGCTATGACAACGCAGAGGCAGCCTTCAGTGATGATGAGGAGGATCTCAACAGCAAAGGTAAGGCTAGAAGTAAGGGTAGCTCAGAGTGTGTCAACTCTGGGGGACCTGTTGGCAGGAGTAGCCTCTCCGTGGTTTCTCGGTCATCTTTGCCTCTGTGAGTTAGCTTTGTTAACAGGGCTACTGGCTAAGACTGCAGGGTGCAGAGCCCTGCTCTTGGCACTGAAGCAAGAGGAAAAAAAGTGGTTCCTGGCCTTGTTTGCATCTCAGAGCTAGGGCATGCACACACTCAGGGAAGTGCTCAGGTGCTCATACAGGGCCAAGTGTATGTGTGTGAAGAGGGACATTGTTCAGGGGGTCTGTCTGTTGCTGGTGTCTGGGCAAAGTGACTTCTTTCCCAAATCACTCCCTTCAGGAAAGAAGAGAGAGTTTCGCTTTCACCCCATCAAGGAAACGGTTGTGGAGGAGCCAGTTGATATCACCCCTTACCTTGACCAGTTGGATGAGTCCCTAAGGGACAAAGTGCTCCAGCTACAGAAGGGCAGGTAGGGGCTTCCCTGTTCTCAGCCCCAGGCTCTCTACCTCATGCTTGGGGTGGCAGGATGGAGGGGTTGGTGGGGACATGGTAGGTATATGGAGAGGTAGTTAAATTTGCATGAGATGCCTTCTACAGTTTATGTTGAGGGGTATGGATTGGCACTGGGGCAGCCTCACTCCCTAGCACCTCGGGTTCTCACTACGTATGTTCTGAGCCTCTGACTTTCCAAGCAGGATTGTGGGGATTTCCCTTCTGTATAGGCCTCTGCCCAGAGCAGCAGATTCTGCCCCCAGCCTCCCCACATGAGCTCAGATTCACACAGAGCTCTGTGTGTGGCGTGTGCTTGCTGCTCTGGGCGTGTGTCCTGCTCTCTGCTATCATTTACATTCCTGAGACTTCCTCTCCCTTCTTCACTGCAGTGATACAGAGGCCCAGTGTGAGGTCATGCAGGAAATTGTGGACCAGGTTCTGGAGGTAAGAAGGAACCCATCGCCTTAGGGAGGAAATAGCACAGCCTGCCCCCACCCCCAGCAGCTGACTTCTTCCTTCCCATCACCCAGTGTGTCCTCTCTGCTGGGGAGAGGGGCTGGTTTGTCTTGGATATGGAAGCTTTGTCCTGGAGACCAGAGGCTCTGGTTAGGGGGGCAGTAAGAATTAGGTCTGGTGGTGATACCCCTCCATTGTCTCACAACCCAGGAAGACTTTGACTCGGAGCAGCTGTCTGTCCTTGCATCCTGCCTACAGGAACTCTTCAAAGCCCATTTCCGAGGGGAAGTGCTGCCTGAGGAGGTCACGGAGGAGTAAGGCTCATTATTCTGACCCACCCCCAGGCCTTTGGGAGTCAGAAGTGTGCTTTAATTGCCTGAGTCCAAGAGGCACCTTGCTGAGGACTTGAGTAAAATAATTGTTCAACTGATTTTATTCTCACATGTACTGACTGATTCATTTAAATAAGGATTTATTTTTGCCTGTTGAAAGTCGAGGGTACTGGGGCAGTGGACTAGTCCCCTAGCCTACGTGTCCTGCCCCCGCTGCACCCAGCAGCCCCAGCCTTTGCTGCTTCAAGTGGGACTGGACCCTTGCCTGGATTCCCCCTTCAGGGTAGAAATCTCACTTTCAATTACAGTGGCAACCCACATGGGGTTCGATGTTAGAAACCTGTTGACCTGTGGTGGCGCAGTGGTAAAGCATTGACCTGGAACTTTGGAGTCACCTGTTCAAAACCCTGGGCTTCCCTGGTCAAGGCACATACGGGAATTGATGCTTCCTGCTTCTCCCCCCTTCTCTCTTCTCTCTGAAATTAATAAATTTCAAATTCTTAAAAATTGAATAAAATAAATAAATCTTTAAAAAAAAGAAAAGAAGAAACCTGTTTTCTCTGTGACCCAGCCCTGGAGCAGGAGAACATTTACATTCAGTTAGGAAAGGATCAGGCCAGCCTCTTGCCTCAAGCTGGTCTTCCACAGTATCTGCCTGCAGCCCACCCTCTCCACTTATGTGGGCTCTCATACATCCCTTTCCTCTTACAGGTCACTGGAGGAATCTGTGGGGAAGCCCCTGTACCTGATATTCAGGTAAGTGTCCAGTTGTAGGAGCCACTGCTCTGCCATCTATCCTCTATAGCATACATATATGTCTGTCCTGGGGTAGTGGGACCCCTTCGCAGGAAGGAAGGGGTATACAATGAGCACAGAGTGCCTCCCTAGAAGCTCCATAGGAGAATCTGCCCCAGGTGAAGCTCAGCTGCCTTCCTCCCATTTCCCACCCCTAGGAACCTGTGCCAGATGCAGGAAGACAATAGCAGCTTCTCTCTGCTTCTGGACCTTCTCTCCGAGCTGTATCAGAAGCAGCCCAAGATTGGCTACCACCTTCTCTACTACCTGAGGGCCAGGTGGGTATGGTCCCCACATTTAAGAAGGGGTCAGGAACCCCTGGCTGGTTGGCTCAGTGGTAGAGCGTTGGCCCGGCATATAGATGTCTCAGGTTCAATTCCTGGTAAGGGCACACAGGAGAAGTGACCATCTGCTTCTCCACTCACTCCTCCTCTCCTTTTTCTCCTCTCTCTTTCTCTCCCTTTTCTCTTCTCTTCTCTTCTCTTCTCTTCTCTTCTTTCTTTCTCTCTCTCTCTCTCCCTCTCTCCCACAGCCATGGCTTGGTAGGTTTGAGCACATAGGCCCAGGTACTAGGATGACTCTGTGGAACTGCAGGCTCAGGTGCTAAAAATAGCTCAGTTGGTAGCATGGCCCTAGATGGGCAGAACATTGGCCCCAGAGAGGGGTCGCCAAATGGATCGCGGTCAGGGGGCATGCAGGAGTCTGTGTATCTCCCTTCCTCTTACTTGGAAAAAGAAGAAGAAAAGAAGGGATCAAGAAGCATCCTGGAGGGGGAGGGGAGGGACACAAAGAAAACCAGATAGAAGGTGACAGAGGACAATTTAACTTTGGATGATGGGTATGCAACATAATTGAATGACAAGATAACCTGGACATGTTTTCTTTGAACATATGTACCCTGATTTATTAATGTCACCCCATTAAAATTAATTAAAAAAAAAAAGAAGCATTCTGGAGAGCCTCTCTCCTACCATACACGGATTCCTCCATCCTTGCCTGTCACCACCAGGACCTTCTATGCATTCTCTTTTATTTATTTATTTATTTTTATTTTTTTTTTAATTATTATTTAGTGAAAGAGAAAGGGACAGTTACACAGGAATAAAGAGGGGTGAGAAGCTTGGCACTTTAGTTGTTCATTGATTGCTTTCTCATACATGCCTTGACTGGGGGGCTCCAGCTGAGCCAGTGACCCCTTGCTCCAGGCAGCAACCTTGGGCTTCAAGCCAGAGACCCCCGTGCTCAAGCTGGGGAGCCCACACTCAAACCGGATGAGCCTACATTCAAGCCGACGACCTCAGGATTCAAACCTCCGTCCTCAGTGTCTCAGGACAAGGACTCTAGTCTATGCAACTGCCTCGTCAACTCTTTTTTTAAAAAAAATAACAGCTTTAAAGTGTAGTAATTCAGTGGTTTTTAGTGTATTCACTAAGTTGAACAACTATTTCTACTGTCTAACTCAGAACGTTTCTGTCAACCTGAAAAGAAACCTGTACCCTTTGGCAGTCACTTTCGCATTCTCCCTTTTACCCAGCCCTGTCAGCCACTGATTTGCTTTCTGTCTGTAGATTTACATATGCTGAAGAGTTCCTAGAAATGGAATCATACATTGTGTGATTATTTTGTACCTGGATATTTTTACTTAGCATAATGTTTTTGAGGTTATCCACATTGCAGCATGTCTTAGTATTTTATTCCTTTTTATGGCTGAGTAGTACTCCACTGTGTGGATATACCATGTTCTGTGTTATCCTTTCATTCATTGATGGACATTTCAGTTGTTTCTGTTTCTTTATTGTGAATAGAGCTGTTGTGAACATTGATGTACAAATTTGTGGGTGGACATGTTTTCAATATGTACCTAGGGCTGGAATGGAAAGGAATTGCTGAGTCAGATGGTAACTCATTTTTAAATTTGTGAGTAACTATCAAACTTTTCCGAAGTGACTATAACCATTTTACATTTTCACCACCAGTAAGTGAGAGTTCTAGCTCCTCCACATGCTCCCCAACACTTCTTATTGTTTCATTTTTTGATTATGGCCGTAAAGTGGTATCTCATTGTGGTTTTGATTTGCATTTTTTTTTTTTTTTAAAGATTGGGTTTTTTTTTTAAACTTTATTTTATTTATTCATTTTAGAGAGGAGAGAGAGAGAGAGAAAGGGGGGAGGAACAGGAAGCATCAACTCCCATATGTGCCTTGACCAGACAAGTGCAGGGTTTTGAACCGGCAACCTCAGCATTCCAAGTCGACATTCTATCCACTGCGCCACCACAGGTCAGGCGATTTGCGTTTTCTTGATGACTAGTGATGTTGAGCATCTTTTCATATGCTTATTGAGACATTTTCATATTTTCTTTGGAAAAATGTCCAAATTTGTTCTTCTTTTCCAAAGAGGCAGAGAGATAGATAAATTCCCACATGCCCCCTGACCAGGATCCACCTGGCAACCCCCTTCTGGGGCTGATGCTCTGCCTATCGAGGGTCACTCACAACCAAGCTTTTTTTTTTTTTTTTTTTTAACAGAGACAGAGAGAGGGGGGGATAGATAGGGACAGACAGACAGGAACGAAGAGAGATGAGAAGCATCAATCATCAGTTTTTCGTTGCGACACCTTACTTGTTCATTGATTGCTTTCTCATATGTGCCTTGACCGCTGGCCTTCAGCAGACCAAGTAACCTCTTGCTGGAGCCAGCGACCTTGGGTCCAAGCTGGTGAGCCCGCGCTCAAGTTGGCAACCTCAGGGACTCAAACCTGGGTCTTCCGCATCCCAATTCAACTCTCTATCCACTGCACCACCGCCTGGTCAGGCACAACCAAGTTATTTTTAACGCCTGAGGCTGAGGCTCCAGGAGCCATCCTCAGCATCCCAGACCAATGTGCTTGCTGGGATAAGTCGAGCCATGGTTGTGGGAGGGGAAGAGAGAAGGAGAAAAACGGGGGATAGGGACGGGTGGAAAAGCAGATAGTCACCCCTTCTGTATGCCCTGACCAGGAATCAAACCCAGGACATCCACACACCAGGCAGATGCTCTACCACTGAGCAAACCAACCACGGCCTGTTTCTATTTTTTAATTGGGTTATTTGTTCTTTTTATTGTTTTAAGAATTCTTTATATATTCTGAATACAAGTTTCTTATCATATACATGGTTTGCATATATTTTCTCTCATTCTGTGGGTTATCTTTTCACTTTTTTTATGGAATTTTTTTTAGAGGGACAGACAGTAAGGGAGAGAGATGAGAAACATTAACTCATAGTTGTGGCAACATAGGTGTTCATTGACTGGTTTGTACCTTAACCCTGGGGATCCAGCTGAGCCAATAACTGCTTGCACAAGCCAGGGACCATGGGGTCATGTTTATGATCCCGCTTCAAGCTAGTGAGCCCAAACTCAAGCTGGCGACCTCAAGGTTTTATTTTTTGGTTTTTTATTTTTATTTTTCCAAAGTTAGAAACAGGCTGGCAGTCAGACAGACTCCCCGCATGCGCCTGACTGGGATCCACCCAGCTTGCCCACCAGGGGGCGATGTTCGGGAGCCATTCTAGCGCCTGAGCAGAGGCCATGGAGCTGTCCTCAGTGCCTGGGCCAACTTCGCTCCCATGGAGCCTAGGCTGCGGGAGGGGAAGAGAGAGATAGAGAGAAGGGTGGAGAAGCAGATGGGTGCTTCTCCTGTGTGCTCTGACTGGGAATCGAACCTGGGACTTCCACATGCCAGGCTGATGCTCTACCACTGAGCCAACCGGCTGGGGCCAACCTCAAAGTTTTGAACCTAGGTACCCAGTGCCCCAGGCTGGTGCTCTATCCACCGCGCCACCGCCTGGTCAGGCTCTTTATGGACTCTTGAAACTAAAAGTTTAAAATGTTTATGAGGCCTGACCTGTGGTGGTGCAGTGGATAAAGCGTCGACCTGGGAACACTGAGGTCGCCAGTTCAAAACCCTGCACTGGTCTGGTCAAGGCACATATGGGAGTTGATGCTTCTAGCTCCTCTCTCTCTCTCTCTCTCTCTCTCTCTCTCTCTCTCTCTCTCTGTGTGTGTGTGTGTGTGTGTGTGTGTGTCTCCTCTCTAAAATAAAAAAATAAAAAAAATTAAAATGTTTATGAAATCCAGTATATTTTTTCTTTTGTCACTTGTGCTTTTGGTTTCATGAAAATTTATGTTTTAGTAGTCTTCTAAGTATATCATTCTAGTTTTTACAATTAGGCCTGTAGTCCATTTTGAGTTTTGTATGTGTTGTGAGTTAGGGTTCTCCATGTATTATTGTCCTCATCTCAGAGCCCAGAAAGCAGGACAGAAAGCTTTCTATACCCTGACCTGAGCCCTCTTTCTCCTGTTCTTGACTCTCACCTCTCAGTAACTTAACTAATTGTAGGTAAAGCTCTGTATAGACCACTGGGGAAGGGTAGGGAGGAAGAAGAGTGTCTCCTGGTTCCCATAAGTTATCAAGCCCTTAAGGAGGCAGGGGAGAGCCATGAAACACATCAGCCACCAGCATGTGGAGGAGCAAAGCAAAAGGATTCTAGCAGGAACCTACTTGAGGGATGTTTGAGGGTGGGTGCTGGGGCCAGGCTGCTGGCTTAGGTCCAACTGTTCTTGCAGCAAAGCCGCCGCAGGGAAGATGAACCTGTACGAGTCATTTGCTCAGGCCACCCAGCTTGGTGACCTGCACACCTGCTTAATGATGGACATGAAGGCCTGCCAGGAGGACGACGTGCGGCTGCTGTGCCACCTCACACCCTCCATCTACACAGAGGTCAGTGCCGTCCCCTGGTGGACAGGGCGGCGTGTGTGCCGTCTCCCTGCACACAGCTCTGACCCCCCTTCCTCTCCCTCCCCCCAACCTTGGTGGGCTACTCCTTCCTACACACAGCTGTTCCCTCCTTCTACCTCTCTATTAAAAGATTTAAAAATTTCTAAAAGTCCTCAAGTTTCTATCTATCCTGTGCTTTGTTGTGTGAGTTGGACTCTGGGCCTATATACTTATCTCCATGGCTTTGGCCCCATCCTGGACCCAGGACGGGTCCACCAAACAGGTCCCCACTCACGGATCTCAGCCCTCTTGCCAGCTGATGGCTTACCCTCAGGTTCTTTATAATAGTTCCCAAAGACCAGGGCCTCTGGTAGAGTCTTAACTTTCATTTCCCCAGCTCACTCAGTCTTCTCTAGGAACTGGGACATAGGAGGCAGATATCAGCTCTTCTTCCTACAGTTTCTTCTCAGGAACTGGGAAATTAGGGCATGGGTGTGGGCATGACAGGAGGAACTATGAACCCAGCCAAAACTGGACAGAGGAGGGGTACAGATGCCTGGCAGATGGCACTTTCCTTCCCTGCTTTCTCCCTGGTACACTGGTTTTTGTGAAGGGGTCCTACCTACCCTCAACTCCTAAACACATACACACTTTCAGTGGTTGAAATTTCTGCCAGTCCACCAGAAATTTCGTGTTGGTCCATGAAAGAGTTAGCCACCCTGATGTTGTTAGGGAGATTATCAGGGCAGTAAACTCTTTTTGCAGACCAATACATAATTTCTGGTGGACCAGTACCAGCCTGTGGACCAGACCAGTGGTTGGAAACCATTGCTCTACACTTCTTTTCTTTGACTGGGGGTCAAAATCGATTGGATTTCTTTGCTGTCAGAGATGCAGATGCGTACTCTGTCACCACAGAATGAACCAATCCTTTCAGGCTCTAGCTGTGTCTCTACACGGCTCTCATTTCTTTCCTTACACACACATACACACACACACACACAGTCTCTGCCATTGTGTGCTCACACAAATAACACAACCCAGTTCTCAGTGGTTAGGTTCCCAACTTTGTAGCTGTTGGGTATTTGGGGATTTCTGTTAGGACCCTGTGTCTGGCTCACCCAGCCACCGCCTGAGCGTATGGTGAGGCAGGGGAATGGTTATGAGGCGAAAACCAAGGGGTCTGCCCTGGACTCCTGCCCTAGTTTCCCTCTTTTTCTCTCCAGTTTCCAGATGAGACCTTGCGGAGTGGAGAGCTCCTGAACATGATCGTGGCCGTTATTGACTCTGCACAGGTGAACATCAAGTCGTCATCCTGAGAGGTGTGGGAGGCAGGACTGGGTAAATCGGGGTTTCAGGCCTGTGGACAGCCCGTGCTGCCCCTGGCTGCTGCTACGTGCAGCGTACTGTGTGGGGCTGGGAAGGAAACAGCGCCCCAGAGAAGAAACAGTGCAGGTTGGGCTGGCAGTCCCCCTGGGGTTCCCCTTCTCCATATTCTTTGGGTACTTCTGCTCCACAGGGAAAGCGAAGGGTTGGCTTTTGCCTTGACTCAGGATGAAAACAGACCGTTTCTGTTTGACCTTTCCACCATGCATCGGTCCCCAAAAGGCTTTAGCTTTGCTAATGTCCATTCTCAGGCCTGAACTGAGGTCCTATTTCTATTCCTTTTCTCCACTCAGTTGTCCCATCCATAAAAGAAGAAGCTTAATGATCAGAGTCCTTCCGTTACTTTGCTTTTCCCCATACCTGTGACCCAGAGCTCAGCCTCGCCATGGCGCTTCCCTCCTCAGGCACAGGCTAGGGTGGGTCAGAGGCCCAGACCACAGCGAGCTAGAGAGGTGGTCCAGTCTCTCGCTTAGGGGCGCAAGGGTTGGCTTTCATAACTCTTTTTATCCCAAATAGTTCTGAGGTTACCACTCAGGCCTCTTGCTCCTTTCCATTTGTCCTTCAGAGACACCAGCATCCATCGTGTGCCATTTCCTCTCCATCTCTCAAACTAGGTTTTCACTTCCTCTGAGTTTTCCCTGAATGCGCTGTCCTGCAGAACTTCTATACTATATAGCTTCCCAGTCTTTTATTTTTTTAAGTTTTTTAAGAATTGATTTAGAGGAGAGAAAGAGAGAACGAACACTTGCGAGATCAATTTGTTCCACTTATTTATGCATTAGTTGTTTGACTTTTTTTTTTTTTTTTTTTTGGTGACGGAGACAGAGAGAGGGATAGACAGGAAGGGAGAGAAACAAGAAGCATCAATTCTTCTTTGCGGCACCTTAGTTGTTCATTGATTGCTTTCTCATACATGCCTTGACCGGGGGGCTACAGCAGAGCAAGTGACCCCTTGCTCAAGCCAGCGACCTTGGGATCAAGCACTCAACCCAGCGACCCCACGCTCAAGCTGGCAACCTTGGGGTTTCGAACGTGGGTCCTGTGTCCCAGTCTGATGCTCTATCCACTGCACCACTGCCTGGTCAGGCCATTGGTTGACTCTTGTATGTGCCCTGACTGGGGATTGAACCTGCAACCTTGGCTTATGGGGACAACACTCTGACCAAGTGAGCTACCCAGATAGGGCCTGGCCTCTTTTAGAACCATTGGGTTATATCTTCCTCCTCCTTCTCCTCAGCTCCAGGAGCTGGTCTGCCATGTGATGATGGGGAACCTGGTCATGTTTCGAAAAGACTCAGTCCTCAACATACTCAGTAAGTGAGCAGAGCCTTTAGGAACCCTAGGAGAAGAGGGAGTGGCAGCCCTGTGTATAGTAACAGGAAAGCTGGTTCTGGGGCTGAGAGTGGGATAAAATGACACTTCCTCCACCCTGCTGTGTGATCTCTGTTGGTCTGTTTCTTGCTCTGTAAAATAGTAAGATCCCCTCTAGCCTTGGGGCGGATAGGACTATAGAGCTATCTGAAGGCTATGGAAATACGCCTTTTTGTGGAAAGGGAGAATATCTCTAGGTCAGTGGTTCTTAACCTGGGTTCTATGAACCCTAGGGGTTTGATGAGTCGTCTCAGGGGTTCAGAGAAGCCTCTGCTGCGGAGACCAGAATAAAGTAATACTGTAATTTGTTGTGAGTTCATGCACTTTGTTGGTTTTGTTCTTTGAGCAAGGTGATGTTCATGCACGGCTCATTTTGTGCACCAGTAAAAAAACATAAACTTATGTCTTGAATATGGGGAAAAAAAACATATTTTATTTATCACTAAAGAAGGGTTCGGTGAATGCGCATATGAAACTGGTGGGTTCGGTACCTCAAAAAATGTTAAGAACCGCTGCTCTAGGTTTTGGAGTGGGGTGCTGGTTGTTTGGAGCAGAAAGGGAGGGAAGAAGGGGGAGAGAGAGAGAGAATAAATGTCTCTTCACTGTCTCGCAGTCCAGAGCCTAGACTGGGAAACCTTTGAGCAGTACTGTGCCTGGCAGCTCTTCCTGGCCCACAACATCCCCCTGGAGACCATCATCCCCATCTTGCAGCACCTCAAATACAAGGGTGAGGAGGGTTCTGAGTAGGGAGCATGGTGATGTGACACTCCCAGTCTGGCTGGGTCAAGGCTGAGGCCTCTAGACTTTTAGGTAAGCCCAGACCCACTACTCCCCTTCCACCCAAGTGCCTTGTGCAAGGGCAGGCTCCCGGTCAGTCACTCCTGCTCGTAGCTGAGCCTTGCAGGCCCATTCTAAGGCAGGCATGGGCTGGGGACTAAAGTGGCTTGGATTTTACAGGAGTGGGGTAGGGATATAAATGGTTCTTTCTGGTTCCTGAAGATTGCTTTTGTCCCTCCCAGTGGCTCTTGGTTGGGGGATGGGAGAGATGTCAGGATGTCTTCCTGGAATTATGCATTCTTCTGAATGACTTCTACCCGTCCCCCACAGAGCACCCAGAGGCCCTGTCCTGCCTCCTCCTTCAGCTCCGGAGAGAGAAGTGAGTTCTACCCCAGGAGCCAAAGAGACCCGGTCCAACACCAAGAAATGCTACTGAATCAAAGGCTTAGTCCTTCCTGCCTATTTGGCCATGTTTTTTCCTATTGTTGACATGGGCTTATTCTGCCCTTCCCCCAAAGCGATTTACAAATAAGCAGCTCCCCTGGGATCTGGCTTCCTCTGGACTCTACCCCCCTGCCCACCAGGAGCTGCCCTGGGAGGTGGGGACCGGACATCCCTGTTTCCTGCTGCCACAGCAGTTCTAATACTGATGGCTCCTGCTCCCCTCCCCCAGGCTCTTGAGGCCACCACAGGGCTAATCCAAGCAAGGAAGGGTCAGAGCAAAGGGATCACACACCACCCCCTTCCTGGACCTGTGCTCCCTGCAGGGTGGGGTTGGGCAGAGGCCCCTCCCTCTATCACAGACACTTTTGCAACAGCCCCATATAAATGGGTCAACAGTTGTGTGTCTTTTCCTTCCTGCCTTCCACCTTTCCCCCTCTCTTGCCTGAGAGACTAGAAATGGTACAAAGCGTCCTCAAGGAAGTGGGATGGCTAGAGGGCAGTGTGGGGCCCAGGCTTCCCAGCCCTTTTCCTGTCCCTTCTTGGGGCTGGATACTGTGGTGGCCCACATCTCTGGCAGGCAGGAGTGAGCAGTGTTCATACACCACATGGTGTCCTTTTGTCGCCCTGGCCCATTTCTTAACTGTTTTGGGCAAAGTAGGGGAGATTTGGAGGCTTCCTTCCACACACACACATGCATGCACCATCTACTACCACAGAAACGAAAGAATCTCACTTCTTGTCTCCTGACTTCTGCAGAGGATGAAACCAGGCATTCCTGGGCCTAAGGAGAAGAGGGAGAGGGATGTGAGAGGAGGAAGCTACAGCGGGGCAGGGCGGGGCGGGGCCCCTGTGGTTTGGGAAATAAGCTGGGAAAGACCCTGCAGTTCCTGAGTAGCTGTGTGAGCAGGGCACCTGCTGCCCCCTCGCCTCAGGCCCAGTGAGGAGATGGTAAAGATGGTGCTGAGTCGGCCCTGCCACCCCGACGACCAGTTCACCACCAGCATCCTGCGGCACTGGTGCATGAAGCACGACGAGCTGCTGGCCGAGCACATCAAGTCCCTGCTCATCAAGAACAACAGCCTTCCACGCAAGAGGCAGAGGTGGGAGTGGGCCCTGCAGTGTCTCCAGGCCAGGCTGCCACTGTCCCCGCCTGGCCTGTGGGTGACACCTAGTGGTCTGAAGCTGCACCGCATGCAGGACGATGTAGCCCCTTCCCCTCTGTCACTCGCACCCTGTGGCTGGCCCCTGCTCGGCTCACCTGCTTGGCCCCACCTACCTTTCCCAGCCCCTGCCCCTCCCTGTGTGGGCCGCCTCTGTCCGGAGGGAGTCTGGTCAGGGAAGAGTGTCCTGCACTCCCGGACCCTCACTTCAGCTCAGTTTGTTTCTGGCGACTTCCCTGCAGCCTGAGGAGCTCCAGCAGCAAGCTGGCCCAGCTGACACTGGAGCAGATCCTGGAGCACTTGGATAACCTGCGTCTCAACCTGACCAACACCAAGCAGAACTGTATGCTTTCCGGTCCTCCCTGAGTCTAGCAGGCCTGGTGCTGCCCTGGCTCAGACCATCCCTGGAGCTGGGTGGGGGAAGGGGCAGAAGAAAATCACCCCCGGATGCCACGTATTAAGCTCCCAGACAGCCGACTGTTCTTCCTTCCCTACTGTTGTCCCTTCCTTCTCCCTCTAGTTTTTAGCCAGACCCCGATTCTCCAGGCTCTGCAGCATGTCCAGGCAAGCTGTGATGAAGCCCACAAGATGAAGTAAGCCTCCTTGGGAAGTAGTAGAGAAGGCCTTGGGGGGCTGCTGGAGACCTAAACCTAATGACCAGTAAGGCCGTAGGTTGAAGGGAAACAGACCCAGGCCTGGCGCAGAGAAGCGAGGAGGGAAGGCAGAGGGCCAGAGGCCTCCACTCAGGCGTCTTCCTTTCTGTCAGGTTCAGCGACCTCTTCTCCCTGGCTGAGGAATATGAGGACTCTTCCACCAAGCCACCCAAGAGCCGGCGAAAAGCAGCTCTGTCCAGCCCCCGGAGTCGAAAGAATGCCACACAGCCCCCCAATGCCGAAGAAGAGTCCGGCTCCAGCAGTGCCTCGGTGGGAGCCCTCAGCCAGTGCATAGGCACAGGAGCGAGAGGTGCAGGTGGGGTGGGGGCACCAGTGATCAGGCTAATGATTCCCCCTCCCTTTAATCTCTTCCAGGAGGAAGAGGACACGAAACCGAAGCCTACCAAGCGGAAACGGAAGGGGTCCTCTGCAGTGGGCTCTGACAGTGACTGAGGCCCATGCTCCCATCCCAACCCTGGTTGGACTACCCTCCTGCCCTTCTTGTTTAATACGGGCTGGGGAGATAAGATAGTAAGGGAAACACTTCCCCCATTCCAAACTCACCAGGTAGGAAGCCTGATGCTGCCATGCAGCCCCCAGCCCTCCGCCTCCCTGGGGCCTCAGCCCCGTCGCGCTGTTGCTCCCACCAATGTCTGGGTTCCCACTGAAGGCAGAGGCTGTGCAGAACCTGGACTGGGGTGGAAGTCGTCAGGCCCTTGCCCTCTCCCCAGCCTCCCAAAGACCTATTTAAACCAAGAGGAGAATTGGCAAGGGGACAGCTGGCCAGAGAGACGCGGATGAGAGGAAAGATTCAAGTATGTGGGTGTCCCTTATGACCTCCTCTTCTAGTCTTGATTTGCCCAGAACAGGCAGGTTACAGTTGTTCTCCAAACACCGGTATGAAATGGGCATTTAATCTGTGAGTGTCAGGCTGCCTGTTCTTTCCATGGGGCAGATGCCACAAGTGTTAAGGAAGAAACCTGAGAGGGAGGCCACAGTCCCACCTGGTGTGCCGTGTGCCCAGGAGGCTTGTCTTGGCTTGAGGTAGGCACCTCCAGCTGGGCCAGAGCCCCAGGGAGTCTCAGTCAAGTCTTGTTCTATAGAACTGTCAAATGGTCCCATTTCCTTGGTTGTCTATTTTTTTTTTTGCAAAGATAATCGTGTTTAAAAGTTTTTAAATGACAATTAAAAAGCCAGAACCTCTTTTGTGCTGGAGTTGCTGTCCCCATGTACACTGCATGTACTGCTAATGCCAGTTTAATGGGCACCCCTCATTGTGACTTCACTTTCCCCTTCCCCTTTCCTGGCCTCCCCTCTTGTCTGAAGCAGAGGGGCCTTGGCTCCCTGTCCCCCTTCCAGCAATCGTTCTGGCTGCCACTGAAAGGCACTGACTTGTACAAGCAGAAATTGATGCACCAACACCCAGTAGGCTATCCTTGACCATCTCTCAAGAAATTAAAGACTTCAAAAAGCTAGTATTTGTCATACTTCATTTAGTAAGGCTAATGCCAACTGCCAGAAGACTTGAGTGCCTGGGGCAAGGAATGCCCCAACTATGATCCTGAAGAACACCTGGAGAGAGTTCTGTTACCAGGGAGAAGGCTCCCTTTTTGTTTCACAGTCTGTATACCAGCAGAAAGCTCCTAGGCTATGCTTTCGTTCCTCTGCTCTCCAGGAGGTTGGTGGCCAGCTGAAGAGAGGAGTGAAGTTGAGGCTAACTGCAGAGAGCCCCTCTTAAGCCTGAAAACTTGTTTAAGAATCCAGGTTCTCCCTCCCTCAAAGCTGCTACTCCTTCCTTTGAAAGCTAAACCGCCAGAGGCCTCGTTTCCTTCCTCTCTCCCCAGTTTCCTCTGTCCCAATTAAAACCAGGATGGAAAGCATTCGCTGGCTGGCCCCAATTATTGTACCCTTGCCCAAAGGGAGGGGCCTTCGCCACGGCCTCTCCAGAAATCTGGCTGGCTGAGCCTCCACCTTTCCCCTACTTAACTCTCAGCCCCCACCCATCCCCTGGGGTTGCTGTTGCTGCTGGCGGGAGGGCATGGGTTTGGCTGCCCTGCCGGGACTTGCAGCACCAAACAGGCAAGGGACCGAGTTCTTCAGTCTCTTGGGAAAGAGCAGTGGCACCCTCCCGTCACGGGTGCAAATGAGAAGAGAGAGAGAGATGGACTTTGATCCAAACGCCCTGGTTCTTAGACCTGGATGTCAAAAAGTCCAGCCAGATGCCTAAACTGCCCTTGAGAAGGAACTCAAAATGATATGATCCTGGGGTTGAAGGAAGGCGTGGGCACCGCCCAGGACCTAAAGGGGTGCTGGCGAGTAGCCGGGAGGGAGCGCGCCCAGAGCGGAGGGGGGAGACCGGGAGTGCCGTGGCCCCCCCTCCACTCCGGCTCTCCTCCAGAGGGGAAGGGGCGTGTGCCAGCGCACGCGCGCTCCCGGGAAGGAGCGGTCTCAAAGCCAGATCGAGAGGCCCCAGTTTTTCGGAAGCGAGTATCAGGGCTGGCTGCGAGCGGCTGGGGCCAGACGGCGCCGAGTCGTAGAAGAGAGCACCATGGCTGCCCTCCTGCTGCTACCCCTGCTGCTGCTGCTGCCGCCGTTGCTGCTGCACCTCTGGCCGCAGTGGCGCTGGCTCGCCGCAGACTTGGCCTTCATGGTGCGCGCCACACGCTGCAAACGCGCGCTCCGAGCACGCTCCCTGGCCGCGGCCGCATCCGATCCGCAGGGTCCCGACAGCGGGTGCAGCCTGGCCTGGCGCCTCGTGCAACTGGCTCGCCAGAGGCCGGCGCACACCTTCCTCATCCACGGCACAAGGCGTTTCAGCTACGCTGAGGCCGAGCGCCAAAGCAACCGGGCAGCGCGTGTCTTCCTGCGTGCGCGGGGCTGGGAAGGAGGCAGCGGCGGCGGTGCAAGGAGCGCCTGGAAGGGCGAGAAGGCAGCCGGAAACGGCGAAGTGCGGGAAAGGAATGGCGCGGCCCCTCTGGCACCCGGGGCCACCGTGGCGCTCCTCCTCCCTGCCTGCCCGGAGTTCTTGTGGCTCTGGTTCGGACTGGCCAAGGCCGGCCTGCTCACGGCCTTTGTGCCCACCGGCCTGCGTCGCGGACCCCTACTGCACTGCCTCCGCAGCTGCGGCGCGAGCGCGCTGGTGCTGGCGCCAGGTAAGGCTGGAGCGCCCGTCGGGGCGCGCAGGAAAGGGGCGTGTCGGAGGCCGAAGGGACTGAAGAACTTTCCTTGGGGTTCACAAAGGGAGGGGATACATGTCTGGATTTGCGATGGGATAAAGCTGGGTCTTTGGTTTCCCAAGGAGTTCCGAAGAGTCGGGCCCCAGGTCCCTGGCCTGTGATGGGACGTCCATACTCCTAATTCTCACTCAAAAGTTGGGCGGGGTGAGAGAGACGGTGCAAATAGATTAGGGGGTGGAGAAAGCTTCTGGGTGGCGCTACGTAGAGCCCCGTAGCTGTGCTTTTCTACCGCATCCAGAATTCCTGGAGTCCCTGGAGCCTGACCTGCCAGCCCTGAGAGCCATGGGGCTCCATCTGTGGGCTGCAGGCCCTGTAACCCATCCTTCTGGAATCAGCGATTTGCTGGCTGAGGTCTCGGCTGAAGTGGATGGGCCTGTGCCCGGGTACCTATCTGCTCCCCAGAGCATAATGGACACGTGTCTGTACATCTTCACCTCTGGCACTACTGGTGAGGGCTGGACACCACTCTTACCTCCCAGAAACTAAGGCAGAGGGAGGCAAGGGTCTGGGGACAGGAACCGGGACCTCCTCAGCTCCCAGATCATCCCTCCAAACCCCTTCGGAGGAAATGCTGATCCCAGCGGCCATACCCACTCTTGCCAACCCTCCCACCCCTGATCATTTCTCCACCTCTCGGAACTTCCCACATTTCCAAGACAGCTTGGCCTCCTTCTTAGCTTCAGTCTTGCCTCTGCCTCTTTCTGTGGGAAACCCAGCAGGGGCAAAGAAGGAGGCAGGACTTGGAGTTGAGCCCCTTCCCCTGGTCTCCCCCATCCTTCCAGGCCTCCCCAAAGCTGCTCGGATCAGTCACCTGAAGGTCTTGCAGAGCCAGGGGTTCTACCAGCTGTGTGGTGCCCACCAGGAGGACGTGATCTACCTGGCCCTCCCACTCTACCACATGGCCGGCTCCCTGTTGGGCATTGTGGGCTGCTTGGGCATTGGTCAGTCTCCCCCACCCAACCCCGATTCGGTCCTCTAGCACACATTTAGTAAGCACCCGCTGCCTGCTGTGATGATTACCTGGCTTGCCCCTGAGCTCTTCAGGTGAAGGTTCCAGAGCAAGGAGGACCTACTACTCTCCAGGAGCTCCTAGTACAGTGGAGAAATGTCACCCACACAAACCAGCAGACTGAGCAATTTGGGAGGCCATATGGTTCACAAAACTGGGTTCCAGGGGCAAGGGGATAGAAGGGCTGGGAGTATCAGCCCCGTAGGAGACAAATGGAGAAGAGGTTTGGGATCTGGGGCAGAGTATAGAAACGGACTCTTTGGGGATAGGGAGAGGAAAAGGGCATTAACCTCTCTGAGGCACAGATGGGAAAAGAGGCGGGCCAACTTGGCCTGCCACGAGGGGAGCTGCACTACCGTGCAAGCTAGTGTCTGGGAAGAAGGGGGTCAAGGCTTCCCCTGCAGCCCTTAACCTCATCTCCTTCCTCCCTCCCTCACTTCTGGCAGGGGCCACAGTGGTGCTGAAATCCAAGTTCTCGGCTGGTCAGTTCTGGGAGGACTGCCAGAAGCACAGGGTGACGGTGTTCCAGTACATTGGGGAATTATGCCGATATCTTGTCAACCAGCCCCCGGTGCGTGGGCACAGATGCTGGGCAGAGCCGCTAAGGCAGGGAGATGGGCAGTTGATGGAAGTCACTGTAACAGTTGTCTGGGAGTTGGAGGGAGAGGCAACAAGAAGAAAATGGCAGGGTAGGGTAGGAGGGCTGGAATGGTGGGACATCTGATGCTTAGGGCATCTGAGCATCACAGTGGAAAGGGATTCTGGGGAATGGAGAACAAGACTTCACTTTGGGAGCTGGCATCTTGGTGTTGAAGCTCCTGCTCTCTGTACTCCTTAGAACCAGGCAGAATGTGAACATAAGGTCCGCCTGGCGGTGGGCAGTGGGCTGCGCCCAGACACTTGGGAGCGTTTTGTGCGGCGCTTTGGGCCCCTGCAGGTGCTGGAGACATATGGACTAACAGAGGGCAATGTGGCCACTTTCAACTACACGGGACAGCAGGGTGCTGTGGGCCGAGCTTCCTGGCTCTACAAGGTGAGGGGTGGGAAGAAAAAGGCAGATCCTATGGGCCAGCGAGGGTTGGCTAGGAAGGGAGCTCGTGCAACTGAAATGACCCAGTGCCTGGGTCTCCCTTCCCCCAGCATGTCTTCCCCTTCTCTTTGATTCGCTATGATGTCACCACAGGGGAGCCATTCCGGAACACCCAAGGGCACTGTGTGGCCACATCTCCAGGTTTGTGCTCAGCAGCTGTGAACAGGCTGTGAAGCTAGCACGGGAGGATTGGCATTGGAGGGGTGGGGTGGGAGGCAGGAGGCTTGGGGTGAGGTGGGCAGCCACCCTTGACCCCACTGACTCTGCCAGGTGAGCCAGGGCTGCTGGTGGCCCCAGTGAGCCAGCAGTCCCCATTCCTGGGCTATGCCGGGGAGCCAGAGCTAGCCCAGGCAAAGCTGCTCAAGGATGTCTTCCGGCCTGGGGATGTTTTCTTCAACACTGGAGACCTATTGGTCTGCGATAACCAAGGCTTTCTTTACTTCCATGACCGTACTGGAGACACCTTCAGGTATCTATCCAGAACTTTCTGATTCTTTCTCTGTGACCCAAGCCCCTTAAACCTCAGCTCTTAATTGCCACCCCAACCCAGCTCCTCATCTAATCTCATCTCAGACCTAAACACTGTTCCCTGTGACCACCTGGCATCCTGACCTCATCTCTAACTCTATCCCCACCCAGCTCTTAAGGCCCTGACTCCTTGTTTTGAATCTTTGCTCTCTGGCAGGTGGAAAGGGGAGAACGTGGCCACAACTGAGGTGGCGGAGGCCTTGGAAGCCCTGGATTTTCTTCAGGAGGTGAACGTCTATGGAGTCACCGTGCCAGGTGCCCAAGCATTGGTGGTGGGGGGGAGGGAGGGTAACCCTTCCCACCTTCCTGAATTGGTATGACTTGGGTGCAGGGAACGTGTGCTGAGCCTTCCCCCCAAACTCCGCAGGGCACGAAGGCAGGGCTGGAATGGCGGCCCTGGTTCTACGTCCCCCACACACGTTAGACCTTGTGCAGCTCTATGCCTATGTGTCTGAGAACTTGCCACCTTATGCCTGGCCCCGGTTCCTAAGGCTCCAGGTAACCACCGACTCCTGCTGTGACCTCACCTATATATGTGCAGCTGTCTATGCCTCCAGAACCCCACAAAGGGACCCCCACATACTATGCTCTGAAGAGGGAGAACGGCTGCTTCCCAGATACACACCTCACCTTTTCATTGTCTGAGTTTGGCTCCTTCTCTTCCTGTCACCTCCTCCCCTAAATCCTGGCCTCGTTACCCCCTTTTCCCAGACCTGCGCCTTAGTAAAATTCAGGCAACCCACCCGAGCCACCTGGGCAGATTACCCCTTCCTTACTTAACTTCTGTTGATGCCTCCTCCCCAGGAGTCTTTGGCCACCACAGAGACCTTCAAGCAGCAGAAGGTTCGGATGGCAAAGGAAGGCTTTGACCCAAGTGTGCTATCTGACCCACTCTACATTCTGGACCAAGCCAGGGGCACCTACATGCCCCTCACACCTGCCCGTTATAGAGCCCTCCTGGCTGGGGACCTTCGAATCTGAGAGCTCTCGGTGCTCAGCTAAGGGAGGGGCTATGTGAGGTGGGAGCATTGCAAGGTGCTCCAGGGGCTACCCGGGGTCTTTTCTATTCTAGATTTGTAATTGTTATTTTGTAATAAATGTGGCCAGAGTCAGCTTGGCTGTCTTTTTCATCTCCAGTACATCTTCCTTGTCTGCTCTGGAACTGCTTTTCTCTTTGATGTTTGCTCCTGGCAGAGAGCCTGGGCCCTCCTGGCCTGACTTCATGTGGGCCTCGGTGTTTTTCCTCTCAGGTGACCCCAGGTGATCCTTGTCCTTGGAGAACCCTGGTGACTGATCTCTGTGTGTGTATCTGGTTCTGTTTTCACTCCCTGAGTTCAGGGCTCCCACTGCTTTCACCCATGAGCTGCAGGCACCCAGGGGTTGGCTCACAAGGTGGAGGTAGTCAGGAACACTGTCTCAAACTGCAGACTTGGAGATAGTGGGGCCCCGGGAAAAGGGTACTCTAGGACCGAGTGCTCCCCTCCCCTCACAGCTGTCTCTGATAAGCCAGTCAGCAAGGAGGAAGGGTGGGGCCACGCAGCACCTCCAATTCAGATGTTCCTGGTTTTACCTAATGTCAGTCATGTTTCAGACGTAGCAACCTAGGTTAGGAGTCCCACAGGTTCTGGGGGAGAGTTTGGCTGAGCCCCCCCCCCCCCTTAGAGCAGGGCTCAGAGAGTACATGTATGCCCATGGCAGCAAGAGAGATGGAGGAATCAAAAGGAAAAAGGCCTCTCCTTGTCCCCTGAATGAGGCCTCAGAAAGTGAATCATTTAGCCCTGGCTGGATAGCTCAGTTGGTTAGAGCATCATCCCGATACATCAAGGTTGCCGGTTTGATACCTCGTTAGGGCTCATACAAGAAGCAACAAATGAATGCACAACTAAGTGGAACAACACATTGATGCTCTCTCTCTTCCTCTCTCTAAAATCAATTAATAAATTTTTTGAGAGAGAGCCTGAGTTGTGGTCATGGAGTAGGTCAAATGTCAACCTGGAATGCTGAGGTTACCAAACCCAGCATTTCAAACCCACGTTCGAAACCCTGGGCTTGCCTGGTCAAGGTACATATGGGAAACAACTACTACAAGCTGATGCTTCCTGCTCCTCCTACCACACCCATCCTCTCGCCATAAATGAATGAGAGAGATGAGGAAAGTGAGAGAGGATGGAAAAGAGACGAGAAGCATCAACTTGTGGCGCTTTAGTTATTCATAGGTTGCTTCTCATACATGCCTTGACTGGGGGGGGGGGACTCGAGCTGAGCAAGTGACCCCTTGCTCAAGCCAGCGACCCTGCACTCAAGCCAGATGAGCCCGTGCTCAAACCAGCGACCTCAGGGTTTTGAACCTGGGACCTCAGTGGTCCAGACCAACGCTCTATCCACTGCACCACCACCGGTTAGGCTTAGTAAATTTTTAAAAATATTTTATTTATTGATTTTAGAAGAGAGAGAAAGAATTGGGGAGGAGTGGGAAGCATCAAGTCAGTCATTTCTCTCATGTGCCTTGACCAGGCAAGCCTGGGGTTTTGAACCAGCAACCTCAGCATTCCAGGTCAATGCTTTATCCACTGTGCCACCACAGGTCAGGCAATTTTTTTTTAATTTAAAAAAAAAGCTTGAAATGATGAAACTCGCTTCTAGAACTGAAGTCCCCTCTGTTTTAAGTTGGGGGTCTCTGACATTTGTGCTAATTTCCCTCGTGTTGTCTTTCCCCTTCTAACCTCTTTCCACAGCACATGGTCAGAGGAAGCACCCTACCACCACCCTGGAGTCCCTATGGCTAACCCTCCTGTTCCAAAATGCACCCACCCTCCACTAATAAACCCAATTCATAGTCACCGACAGACTAGTTGTGCACACTGGGGTGTAGGTGGCATCTTCCCACATTGACCAATAAATGAGGAATTTAGCTCATTCTGTTCACTTCTCTAATCTGTCTGGGGTGGGGATGGAGATGGGGTGGCATGAAATGGGTGGGCTTGGTCAGTTGCTTCACTTAGCTGGCAGGGGTCATCTCTTGCAACTACCCCCTTACAACTTTAACTCAGCTCAGATTTCCCAGGACTCTGACCTGAGCAGCCATCTCCCTTCTGGAACCACACCAAGCTTTCCCTACAACCCCTGTTTCAGTTGGTCTAAATCTGCACCGTATGATGTGGTAGGTGCTAGCCATGCACACCTATTGAGTACTCAAAATGTGGCTAGTCTGAACAATATGTGCTCTAAGTGTAAACTACACACTGGGTCTCATTCTTAGTATCAAAAAGAGAAAATATTTCTTTAATAATTCTTTTATATTGCCCTGGCCAGGTAGCTCAGTTGGTTAGAGCATCATCCCAATATGCCAACAGTGAAGGTTCAATCCCTGGTCAGGGCACACAACCTCTGGGTATTGGGATGATGCTCTGCTATCCGACCAGGGCCATTTGTTTATTATTACTTTATAAATGTGGCTATTTATAATAACATGAACCACATTGTATTTCTACAGTGCTATACTAAATCCTGTCCCTGTACCTCACTCTGAAGACCCACAAATACCAGCTGTAATGTGTTAATTGTACCTATCTGACACCTGTTCTTGAGCATTTGCATATTAGCTAGGACAGTCTAGAGGAAGACTGTCTTCTCCAATGGTTGGAGCCAGGTGGCTGAGACTGGCATTCTGTCCTCCAGAGCTTCAGCTCTTTGAGCCAGCTTTGTCACAAAGCTAGCTATTATAGTAGTTAGTGGTAGAAATTGAGAGCTGCAAAAAGGCACACTTTTTTTTTTTAAGTGAGAGGAGGGGAGATAGTGAGACAGACTCCCACGGGCCTCTGACTGGGATCCACTTAGTAACCCCAGAATGAGACTGAGGCTTGAACCAATCAAGCCACTGGCTGTGAGGGGCTTAAGAGAGATGGGAGAGAAAAGCAGATGGTCTCTTCTCATGTGTGCCCTGAACAGGGATTGAACCTGTGATGTCTGCATGTAGGCTGACACTCTATCCACTGAGCAAACCGGCCAAGGCCTATAATAAGACACACTTTTGATCCAAAATAATTAGATTTTCCACTTACCACAATTAAAACTAAATCAAATAATTTTTAAATTGATTTTAATTTTATTAATTTTGAGAGAGAGAAAGGGATAGAGCAGGAGACAGGAACACTTGTTCCTATACATGCCCTGACAGGAAGTCAAACCAGCAACTACAGCACTTCGGGATGATGTTCTAACCAACTAAGCTATCTGACCAGGGTTGTTTTTTATTGTTTTATTTTGTTTCTAATCAAATAAATTTTAAAAGAACTAAGTTTCCTGCTTTAAAAAACTGAAGTAGCCTGACCGGGCGGTGGTGCAGTGGATAGAGCATCAGACTGGGATGCGGAGGACCCAGGTTCGAGACCCCGAGGTTGCCAGCTTGAGCACGGGCCCATCTGGCTTGAGCAAAAAAAAAAAGCCCACCAGCTTGGACCCAAATTCGCTGACTCGAGCAAGGGGTTACTCAGTCTGCTGAAGGCCCGTGGTCAAGGCACATATGAGAAAGCAATCAATGAACAACTAATGTGTCACAACGAAAAACTGATGATTGATGCTTCTCATCTCTCTCTGTTCCTGTCTGTCCCTATCTGTCTCTCTCTCTCTCTGACTCTCTGTCCCTGTTAAAAAAAAAAAAAAAAAAAAAAAAAAAAAAAAAAAAAAACTGAAGTAAAATAAAATTGAATTATGAGATAGTTTGCAAAGATGAAATAGGTTGGTGCTCAGGTGGTCAGCTCCCTTTCTCAGAAGACTGGGATGCTAGAGTGGGAAGGTGATGGAACGAGAGAACTTGTCTCCAGTCTTCAAATCATGGCAATGTTCTCAGCTTTGTGTCTGTGGATCCCCAGGGTCCTTTGGCAGATGTCCTGGACAAATAGAGGAGCCAGAAAAAGGGACATTGGAGTCAGAAAAACACTGCCTGCTTTTTGTTGTTTTGTTTGTTTATTCATTTCCAGCCAGCAGGCTAAGAATGGTTTTACATTTTCACATGGTTAAATAAATCAAAAGAATATTTCATGACGTAAAAATTATATGGGATTCAGATTTCAGTTTTAAGTAGTTTTATTGGGACAGGCCACGTTCATTCCTTTACATATTGTCTGTGGCTGCATCTGTGTTACAAAAGCAGAGACTAGTAGTGTCAGAGACCGTACCGCCTGCAAAGCATGAAATATTTCTTCTATGGCCCTTGGCAGAAACACTGCCAACCCATCCGGGGCCGCTGGCTGCAGTTTTACCACCACGCACAGACGAGTAAGCTCGCGCTGGCCCAGGCTTGGTGACTGCTCCCTGAGGGGTTTGGCAGAAAGTTCCCGGCCCCCGGCGTTTCTCCGGACCACGGTGGGAAACGCAAATACCCAACAGGAGCCCGACTCATTTCCAGCCGCCCACTCCCCAGAAGCAAGCCCCGCCCCGCGCCCCGCGTTAAGGAGGCGGGCAGGCCCTGGGAATGATGGGAGGAGCCACCTTGCAAGGGCTTACCCCTTAGGCTTAAGGAGTCCTCCGCGCCTTCAGACTCAGAGAGGCGCCTGCGCACTTCGGCGCCGCTGTCTCCACGCTCCCGCTAAAACGAAAAGAAAAATGAAGGGGCGGGGTCAAAGTATCGGGAGTTCTCCACTTTGACCTCTAGGGGGCAAATGCGGGAAGCAATTATTTTTTATTCGAAGTATAATTCACATACCATAAAATTCACTTTTATAAAAATTTCTTTATATTTATTCATTTTAGAGAGGAGGCAGAGTGTGTGTGTGTGTGTGTGTGTGTGTGTGTGTGTGTGTGTGTGTGTGTGTGTGAGAGAGAGAGAGAAATGGGGGGAAGCATCCACTCTCATATGTGCCTTGACCAGACCAGTGCAGAGTTTTGAACTGGCGACCTCAGTGTTCCCAGGTCGACGCTTTATCCACTACGCCCACCACAGGTCAGGCTCCCACGATGCTCTTAATCAACTGAGCTACCTGGCAGGCCTCAACATTGTCTATTAAAAGAGTGAATTTTATGCCTGACCTGTGGTGGCGTAGTGAATAAAGCGTCGACCTGGGAACACTGAGGTCGCCAGTTCAAAACCCTGCACTGGTCTGGTCAAGGCACATATGGGAGTTGAGCTTCCAGCTCCTCTCCCCTTTCTCTCTTTCTCTCTCTCTCTCTCTCTCTCACTCTGTGTCTCCTCTCTAAAATGAATAAAATTAAAATAAAAAATTTCTAAAAAATAAAAATTAAAATTAAAAAACGCATCGTGGGATATGGCAAGGTTGCAGTTTTGAGTCCCAGTCAGGGCATATGCAAAAATCAACCAACTAATGCATAAATAAGTGTAAAAGCAAATTCATGTTCTCTCCCCACCCCCAAAGTCAATTAATAATAATTTAAAAATTTGTAAGTGTAAAGTTGAGTTTGAATTCATAACTTTGTACAATTTCCATTTCCCTTTGCCTCACAAGCCCCTAATCACATCAATCTACATTGTGTCTCTATGGATTTATCTATTCTGGCTATTTCAAAAACAAAAATTTTAAAGATTTTTATTTTTTTATTTTAGAGAGGAAGGAGAGAGAGAGAGAAGGAGGGAATGGGGGAGGAGCATTAAGCATCAACTCCCATATATGCCTTGACCAGGCAAGCTGGCAGTGTTGAACCCGAGACCTCAGTGTTCCAGGTTGAGACTTTATCCACTGTGCCACCACAGGTCAGCCTTACTCTGGATATTTCATATGAATGGAATCATACAATATGTGAATATTTGTGTTATGGTGACTCATTTACCAAAACATTCTTGAGGTTCATTCCAGTTGTGGCCAGCATCAGTACTTCATTCCTTTTTATGACCAAATAATATTCTATTTAATATTTCCATTGTGTCATACCACAATTTATCAGCTGATGGAATTTGGGCTATTTCCTTCTTTTGGCTATTTGAATAATACTGCTGTACACTTTGATGTACAAGTTGTTGTTGAACATATATTTTCCTTTTTTTTTTTTTTTTTTTTACAGGGACAGAGAGAGAGTCAGAGAGAGGGATAGATAGGGACAGACAGACAGGAACGGAGAGAGGTGAGAAGCATCAATCATTAGTTTTTTGTTGCTGTCACAACACTTCAGTTGTTCATTGCTTGCTTTCTCACATGTGCCTTGACCGCGGGCCTTCAGCAGACCGAGAAACCCCTTGCTAGAGCCAGTGACCTTGGGTCCAAGCTGACGAGCTTTTTGCTCAAGCCAGATGGGCCCGCGCTCAAGCTGGCGAGCTCGGGGTCTCAACCCTGGGTCTTCCGCATCCCAGTCCCACTCTCTATCCACTGCGCCACCGCCTGGTCAGGCTGAACATATATTTTCAATTATTTTTATTTATTCATTCATTTTTTTTTAGAGAAGAGAGAGAGAGAGAAGGGGGAGGAGCAGGAAGCATCAACTCCCACATGTGCCTTGACCAGGCAAGCCCAGGGTTTTGAACCAGTGACCTCAGCGTTACAGGTTGACACTTGATCCACTGCGCCACCAAAGGTCAGGTAAACATATATTTTCAATTCTCTTGGGAGTATAGCTAGGAATGGAACTGCTAGGTCTTATAGAAATTTATTTAACTTTCTGAGAAACTGTTTTCCACAGTGGCTACACCATTTTACATTCCCACCAACAATGTATGAGAGTTCCAATTTTCTACCTCCTCACTAACACTTGTTATTATTTGTCTTTTTTTATTATTATTATTTGTCTTTTGACTATAGCAATCCTAGGGGGTGTGATGTGACATCTCATTGTGATTTTGACTTGCATTTCCTTGATGGCTAGTGATGTTGAACATCGTTTCATGTGTTCACTAGCCATTTGTATATTTTCATTGGAGAAATGTCTATCCAAATTCTTTTCTTGGTCTGACCTGTGGTGATGCAATAGACAAAGTGTGGACCTGGAATGTTGAGGTCGCCAGTTCGAAACTCTGGGCTTCCCTGGTCAAAGCACATCTGGGAGTTAATGCTTCCTGCTCCTCTCCCCTTCTCTCTCACTCTCTTTCTCCCTCTCTTTCTCTCCTCTCTAAAATGAATGAATAAAATGTAAAAGAAAATAAAAGAGAGAGAAAGATTAGCCCAGGCAGTGGCACAGTGGATAGAGAGTCGAACTGGGATGCGGAGGACCCAGGTTCGGAACCCTGAGGTTCTAGGCTTAAGCACAGGCTAACCAGCTTGAGCGAGGGGTCACTGGCTTGAGCATGAGATCATAGACATGACCCCATGGTGGCTGGCTTGAGCCAAAAGGTCGCTGGCTTGAGCAAGGTGTCACTGGCTCTGCTGTAGGCCCCTGGTCAAGGCACATATGAGAAAGCAATCAATGAACAACTAAGTTGCCGCAGTGAAGAATTGATGCTTCTCATCTCTCTCCCTTCCTATTTGTCTGTGCCTATCTGTTCCTTTCTCTGACTCTCCCTCTGTCTCTGTCAAAAAACAACAACATTCTTTTCTTGTTTTTATAATTGGGTTATTTGTTTTTTTACTGTTTAGTTGTCAGGTTTTTTTAATATATTTTATTTATTCATTTTAGAGAGAGGAGACAGAGAAAAAGGGGGAAGAACAGCAGAAAGCATCAACTCCCATATGTGACTTGACCAGGCAAACCCAGGGTTTTGGAGCAGTAGCTTTATTTATTTATTTATTTTATAGGGACAGAGAGAGAGTCAGAGAGATGGATAGACAGGGACAGACAGACAGGAACGGAGAGAGGTATCAATCATTAGTTTTTCGTTGCCGTTGTGACACCATAGTTGTTCATTGATTGCTTTCTCACATGTGCCTTGACCTTGGGCCTTCAGCAGACCGAGCAACCTCTTGCTGGAGCTAGTGACCTTGGGTCCAAGCTGGCGAGCCTTTGCTCAAGCCAGATGAGCCCGCGCTCAAGCTGGCAAGCTCCGGGTCTCGAACCTGGGTCTTCCGCATCCCAGTCCGATGCTCTGTCCACTGCGCCACCTCCTGGTCAGGCAAACCCGGGGTTTTGAACCAGTGACCTCAGCATTCCAGGTTGACGCTTTACCCATTGTGCCACCACAGGTCAGGCTTTACTGGTTAGTTGTGAGAGTGGGTTTTTTTTTCTTCTTTTTAATGTACTCTGGATTCAAGTTCCCTATCACATATATACAGTGTGTCCGTAAAGTCATGGTGCACTTTTCACCAGTCAAAAGTGCACCATGACTTTACGGACACACTGTAGTTTGCAAATTTTCTCTCATTCTTCGGGTTTTTTCACTTCCTTCATAGTGTCCTTTGAAAGACAAAGGTTTTAAATTTCAATGAAGTACAGTTTATCTTTTTTTTTTTTTTTTTTTACAGGGACAGAGAGAGAGTCAGAGAGAGGGATAGATAGGAACAGACAGACAGGAACGAAGAAAGGTGAGAAGCATCAATCATTAGTCTTTCGTTGCCGTTGTGACACCATAGTTGTTCATTGATTGCTTTCTCACATGTGCCTTGACCGTGGGCATTCAGCAGACCAAGCCACCCCTTGCTGGAGCCAGTGATCTTGGGTTCAAACTGGCAAGCTTTTGCTCAAGCCAGATGAGCCTGCGCTCAAGCTGGTGAGCTCGGGGTCTCAAACATGGGTCTTCCGCATCCCAGACCGATGCTCTATCCACCGCGCCACCACCTGGTCAGGCCAGTTTAGCTATTTTTTATACAGGGAGAATATTACAAGAGTTAGTTTTCCATAGGGACAAAAAAATATACATTACATTTCATTGGAGTGCAATTGTTAGTAGTATTGGTATTCAAAACTATTTTATGGATATTGTATATTAACACATATATTAGAAGTTACTGTTTCCAGAGCAAAAGAAATAAAGATAAATATAAAATAAAATTTACTAAGTAAAAATTTTCTATTTCATTGAAAAAGCATAAAGCAGTGAACAATCTGACAGCAATGAGATCTCTGGTTGCCCAGCTCCTTGGAGGAAGGGTTGACTCCAGGTCTGGGGCAGGAAACACTCAGGATGAGCCTTGAGGCACCTTGGGCCAGAAAACAAAAATATCAAAGAACACAGTAACAGCAAAAGGACACAGAGTTCTCACTGCCCAAAATAGGATAATAAGAATGTCAAAAAGATAAATTAATGCACTTAAAACATTTAATATACAACATGTAGCCATTCAGAGTGATACTAAAGGGGGTGTGAGGTTAAAGGGAGACAGAGGGAGAGAAACTCCTCGGATAGAGCACCAATGCCTTATTCTGAAAACTAAGAGTTAAAAAGGAAAGAATTACGCATTTCTCCCTCTGTGGTTTGTATTTCAGGGTTACCAAACTGTCCTAGTTGATGAAAGAAGGTTTTTTTAAAATTTTTCTTAAGTGCATTTTCTCACTTAAGAAAAATTTTAAAAAAACCTTCTTTCATAAAAATGGTAGGCAGAGAGACAGAACCCCACACATGCCCTGGGATCTACCCAGCAAGCACCCTATGCGGTGATGCTCTGCCCATCTAAGGCCATTGCTCGTTGCTTCGCAACTGAGCTATTTTAGAGCCTGAGGCGAGGTCATGGAGCCATCCTCAGCACCCGGGGCCAACTTACTCCAACCAAGCCATAGCTGTGGGGGTCGGGGGTGGGAAGAGAGAGATAAAGAGAAGGGAACGAGGGAAGGGTGGAGAAGCAGATGGTCACTTCTCCTGCGTGCCCTGACAGGACTTTTTTTTTTTTTTTTTTTTTTTTTTACAGGGACAGAGAGAGAATCAGAGAGAGGGATAGATAGGGACAGACAGACAGGAACGGAGAGAGGTGAGAAGCATCAGTCATTAGTTTTTCGTTCTGTCGCAACACTTTAGTTGTTCATTGATTGCTTTCTCACATGTGCCTTGAACGCGGGCCTTCAGCAGACCAAGCAACCCCTTGCTGGAGCCAGCGACCTTGGGTCCAAGCTGGCGAGCTTTTGCTCAAGCCAGATGGGCCCGCGCTCAAGCTGGCGAGCTTGGGGTCTCGAACCTGGGTCTTCTGCATCCCAGTCCAACATTCTATCTACTGCGCCACCACCAGGTCTGACAGGGAATTGAACACTGAGCCAACCTGCTAGGGCTGGAAGTTCTTTACAAAAGACTTAAAGTTAATAAATGAGAGGAAATATAGAAATGAAAAAATCACCATTTTGAGGTCGCCAGTTCGAATCCCTGGGCTTGCCTGGTCAAGGTACATATAGGGGCTGATGCTTCCTACTCCTCTCCCTTTTCTCTGTCTTTCTCCTCTCTCTTGCTCTCTGTATCGCCTCTCTAGAATGAATAAATTAATAAAAAATAGAAAAGAAAAACCACCATTATTGCAACTCATAATGAAATAACTGAGTCAGGCAATTATCATCAATGAATAAAATGATGGATGGGGAATTTTACAATGGAGGGATCAGGTTATCACTGCCCTATTCTATCTATGGGACCACCAGATTTTGTATATCTCCTGGAGAGATGCAGTGTGTAGCACACCACACCACCTATGAAATTGTCTTCCCTGAAAGTGGAGCCAGAATACTATCAAGCCTACAAGGCCAACATCCATTATAGAGGAACATATTCAAGAACACCAGAAATATCAAACAGATCCAGAATATGGAAAAATTTCTCCATTCTTTCTCTCTCTCTCTCTTTTTTTTTTTTTTTACAGATTTTATTTATTCATTTTAGAGAGAGAGGGAAAGAAAGAGAAAGAAGTGGGGGAGGAGCAGGAAGTATCAACATCAACTCCCATATGTGCCAAGCCCAGGCTCTCGACGCTTTATCCACTGCACCGCCACAGGTCAGGCCTCCATTCTCTTCAACAACTGAATGACAGGCCCTGGCTTGTATAGCTCAGTTGGTGAGAGCATCATCCTGATACACCAAAGATGCAGGTTTGATCCCTAGTCGGGACACATACAAGAATCAACCAATGAATGTATAAATAAGTGGAACAACAAATCAGTATTTCTCTCTCTCACTCTAATATCAATAAAATAATAAAATAAAATCTGCTTCTTGTCCTGGGTCAGATCCATTTCTTTTTGTTTTGTTTTATTTTTTGTTTTGGTTTTGGCAGAGAGAGTCAGAGGGAGGGACAGATAGGAACAGACAGAAAAGGAGAAAGATGAGAAACATCAATTCTTCGTAGCGGCTCCTTAGTTGTTCATTGATTGATTTCTCATATGTGCCTTGACGGGGGGGCTACAGCAGACTGAATGACCCCTTGCTCGAGCCAGCGACCTTGGGCTCAAGCTGGGGAGCCTTGCTCTAACTAATGAGCCTGCGCTCAAGCTGGCGACCTTGGGTCTCGAACTTGGGTCCTCCACATCCCAGTCCAACCCTCTATCCACTGCGCCAATGCCTGGTAAGGAAGATCCATTTCTATTAAAATAATTTCTGTAGGCCCTGGCCATTAGGTTCAGGGGTAGAGCGTCGGCCCGGCATGTGGAAGTCCCAGATTCGAATCTCAACCAGGGCACACAGAAGAAGTGCCCATCTGCTTCTCCAGCCTTCCCCCTCTCCTTTCTCTCTGTCCCACATTCAAGGTTCCATTGGAGCAAAGTTAGTCCAGGCACAGAGGATGGCTCCATAGCCTCCACCTCAGGTGCTAGAATGGCTCCTGTTACAACAGAGCAAGGGCCCAGATGGGCAGAGAATCGCCCCCTGGTGGGCATGCCGGGTGGATCCTGGTTGGGTGCATGTGGGAGTCTGTCTGTCTGCCTCCCCACTTCTCACTTCAGAAAAATACAAAAAAAAAAAAAAAAAAAAAAAAAGAATAGAGTGGGCGGCATCCAGGGTAACAGAGTCAATGCATGTGGACCAGACCCACTGTGGAAAGGAGTTGGGACTTGATCCAGAGGGCAGTGGGAACCACAACCACAGATGTGTTTAGTGAGGGAGGCTCAAAGTCAGCCTGTGTCTCGGCTGGGAGTGGATGAGTTGTGTATTTGTGTATGTACATGTGGGGGTGTACCTGTGTTTGTACCTGGGTGTGCTTGTATGTTTCCTCCTTGTCCTGAGGATAAAAATAGCTTTGGACTCTTGCCAGGTAGTTTAGTTGGTTTGAGCGTCGACCCCATATTCCAAGCTTAAGCTTGCAGGTTTGATTCCCGGGTCAGGGGACATGTAAGAATCAACCAAAGAATGCAGAACCAAAGATAAGTGGAACAACAAATCAATGTCTCTCTCTCTCTCTCTCAAATCAAGTTTAAAAAAAGCTTTGTACCTGAGATGAAACGCCCAGGGTGACCCCCAAATGCAGGCTTAGTGGGATAGGAGAGTTTCATGTCCAAAGTGAGGGTTGCAGCAGAGACTCCAAGGAGTTCGTGCTTAGCAGGAAACTGGGATGAGATGGACCCCCTCCGCCTGAAGACAGGAAGCCTCTGAGGGAAAAGCGCACTTGAACCACCCACTAGGGGGCTTCAGAGTAGAAATAACAAGTGAACGAACCTTTAAAAAGTGTCAGGGTGCCTAAGCATAGATTTTCAAAACACTTCTGATAAAATTTCACCAAAGGATATATATAACTTAAAATTTTAATTAATTAATTAATTAATTAATTAATTAATTAATGTTTAGTGAGAAAAGGAGTGGCAGAGACAGACCCACATGTTCCCAAATGGGATCCATCCAGCAAACCCACTTGGGGGTGATGCTCTGTCCATCTGGGATGTTGCTCCATTGCAACCAGAGCAATTTTTTAGCACCTGAGGTGGAGGCCATGGAGCCCTCCTCAGCACCTGGGGCCAACTCTTTCCAATCAAGCCATGATTGTAGGAGGGGAGGAGAAGGAAGAAAGAGAGAAGCGAGAGGTGGAGGGGTGGAGAAGCAGATGGGTGCTTCTCCTGTGTGCCCTGACTGGGAATCAAACCCAGGACATCCATATGCTGGGCCCATGCTCTACCACTGAACAAACTGACTAGGGCCTATTAATTGATTTGAGAGAGAGAGAGAGAGAGAGAGAGAGAGAGAGAGAGAGAGAGAGACAAGAACACTGATCTATCTGTTCCTTTGTATGCCCTGACCAGAAATTGTATTGGCAACTTCTTTACTTTGTGACGATGCCCCAACCAATTGAGCTATCTGGCCAGGGCAGGATGTATATAACTTTTAAATTGAAGTCTGGCCTGACCAGGCGGTGGCGCAGTGGAAGGAGCTTCGGACTGGGATGCGGAAGACCCAGGTTCGAGACCCCGAGCTCGCCAGCTTGAGCGCGGGCCCATCTGGCTTGAGCAAAAAGCTCGTCAGCTTGGACCCAAGGTCGCTGGCTCCAGCAAGGGGGTGCTCGGTCTGCTGAAGGCCTGCGGTCAAGGCACATGTGAGAAAGCAATCAATGAACAACTAAGGTGTTGCGACAGCAATGAAAAACTGATGATTGATGCTTCTCACCTCTCTCTGTCCCTGTCTATCCCTCTCTCTCTCTCTCTCTGTCCCTGTAAAAATAATTAAAATTAAAAAAAAATAAAATAAATTGAAGTCTGAAAGAGAAAGAAGGGAGCTTTTGTGTCTCTGATCTGGAACCAACTTAGAAATGGAAAGCAGAGAGTGGGTCTCAGGAGCTCTTCCCAAAGAGCAGAGAGGGGAGTCTGGGTATGGTTCCTCTAGCCTCCTGGGGCAGGAGGGCAGGACAGGATGCCATGCTTCCATGGTACTCGGTGCTCCTGGTCAAATGGTCCTCCATCCTGCTGCCCAAGGAGGCAGGGAAATGAATGGCCAGAGTCTCAGGCAGGTCAGGAGGGGAAGCAGGCTCTGTTGGGAGTAGAGGGTCAACAAGTAACAGAGGGTTCGTAGGTTTCCAAAACATCAAGAAAGGAGCTAGGGGTCAGTGCAGATTCTTCCCCCAAAACAGGAGCTGGGACCAAGGCCCTGAACCATGCACTCTTAAAGCACTCCCCTGGGATGGGCCTCACTGGAGAGAAGCACCAGGGAGACAGGGTTTCGCAGACTCTTGAGGTGGTCATGGTGGCAGGAGTGGTATGCTATCAGCGGGCTAGTGCTTCCAAGACCTATCTCTACCAGTCCTATTGACATTGGACAAGTTACTCAACCTCTCTGATGTGGTTTTCTCACCTATAAACTGGAAAAATGAAAGCACTTGCCTCACAGGCTGTAGTGAAGATGAAGTGAGATTAGGTATGAGGACTCATATTACACAATGACAGGGAATGAGGAGGGGTTTAGCCAGTGGTAAACAAAGTGTCATATGATCCAGGTTTTACCCCACTGAATGGTCTAACCACACAGCCTCCTTGGTCAAGGCCAGACATTCAGTACAGCCCATGGCTGAACTAGAGCTTAAAAGAGTCAAACTGAGAGGGCCTGCCCTCAAGTAGGCCATTAATATTTAGTAAAAGAATGAATAGATGTGTGAATGAATGAATGGACAAATGAATGAATAAAATCCTATGCTAGGTCATGAGGAATATTTAAAAATTTGTAAGACTTGGCCCTGGCCAGTTGGCTCAGTAGTAGAGCATTGGCCCAGTGTGTGGGTATCCCAGGTTCAATTTCTAGCCAGGGCACACAGGAGAAGCACCCATCTGCTTCTCTCCCTCTTCTTCCTCTTGCTTCTCTCTCTCTCTCCCTCTCTCTTTTCCTCCTGCAGCCATGGCTTGATTGGAGCGAGTTGGCTCTGGGAACTGAGGATGGCTCCATGGCCTCTGCCTTAGGCACTAAGAAGAGCTCGGTTCAGAACATTGCCCCCCTAGTGGGCTTGTTGGGTAGATCCTGGTTGGGGCACATGTGGGAGTTTGTCTCTGTCTCCCCTTCTCTCACCAAAAGAAAATTTTGTAAGACTTTATACAAGTCCTTGAGAAACTTTCATTTATTTTTTATTTATTGATTTCTTAGAAAGAGAGAAAGGGAGAAACATTGACTCGTTGTTCCACTTATTTATGCATTAATTGGTTGATTCTTGTATGTGCCCTGATCGGGGATTAAACCCACAACCTTAGCATATCAGTATGATGCTCTAACCAACTGAGATACCAGGACAGGGCCAGAGAAAAAACTTTCCTATTAGAGACACAAAATTTTGCACAAGGAGTTTTTTATTTATTTTTTTGTGACACACACAGAGTCAGAGAGAGGGGCAGACAGACAGAAAGGAAGAGAGATGAGAAATATCAATTCTTCATTGCGGCTCCTTAGTTGTTCATTGATTGCTTTCTCATGTGCCTTGACCGGGGGGCTACAGCAGACAGAGTGACCCGTTGCTTGAGCCAGCGACCCTGGACTCAAGCTGGTGAGCCTTGCTCAAACCAGATGGGCCCGCGCTCAAGCTGGCGACCTCGGGGTCTTGAACCTGGGTCCTCCATATCCCAGTCCGATGCTTTATCCACTGCGCCACTGCCTGCCTGGTCAGGCCAAGGAGTTCTTAATAAAGGACATATATGGGAGGGTTAAAGATATGTTACAAAGTCTCATAAAATACTAAGTGGAAAAAACAAAAATGTAGGTGACAGTATAAGGAAAACAAAGGCCTCTTTATCCCTCTGCTGTCACAGTTATACTCCCAGTGTGAGAATAGCACCTGGCCACGGTACACCAGTAATGATTTGTTAAATAACCTAATAAAATGGGAGTGTGGCTTAAAACAAACATGCAGTTTAGACCTAAATAATCGATTTCATAAACATGCCTTTTGAGCAGTTGAGACAAGCTGAGTTCTTGGAAGGTCTGACTTTCTGAAGAGGGGACTTCCTGCCAGCTTTGTGCGTGACTTAGGGAAGGGGACTAGGTCCTGCCCCACACCCTGCCACTGAGGATCCTGGAGAGGGTTGGGTAGTTCATGCTGTCATTGCTGCAGACCATCCCAGGATACACAAGGGGGGCAAACTTCCACTCTTTCTTCTCCCTTCCCACTGGTTTAACTTGAAGCCTGCTTAGCACACCAGGGCTTCTTCCCTGCTGCCTGCTCCCTGCTGCCATGGGATCTTGGGCAAGTCATTGTCTTTATTTGTAAACAGAATAAAATAGCAGGTGCTCAGCTGCTCTGAAGTCCAGTGACTTGAGGACTAGAAGGTGCTCTGGGAGAAGTAAGAACTGGGTGTGGGGAGAGGTTCTGTTTCTTGATCTCACAACTTGCTGTTTCCACCTCAGAGTGGGATCCCAAGGCTGCTACAGGAGCCTGAGATCCTTTTGGGGCCTCAGAACCTGTCACAGAGCGTCAAACAGCAGTGCTGGAGTGCATTGCCACTGGTCACCCGAGGCCACTCATCTCCTGGAGCCGCCTGGGTACACAGCTGCTCTGACCTGCTTCCCAGAGCCCCCAGTTCCTTGTCCTTTACCAGCCCTGACCCCTCACCTCCCTGCTGATGGCTGCTCCATTGGCATGGAGGGCATCCAAGTCTTGGGCACCAGGAACCTCATGATCTCCAATGTGTCAGTCCAGCACTCAGGCGTCTACGCCTGAGCTGCCAACCAGTCAGGCACTTGTGTTAGGCGCATAGCACAGGGCATTTTGCTTGTACAGGGTGAATGCCAAGGGTTGGGAGTGGAGGGTCCTGGGGCACCTCATAACCCCCATGGGAATCTGGATGGGAAAAGGGGTAGGGCAGGAGGGAGCAAGAAACTGGGCCTCATGGGACCTTTCCTCCTGGTGTTGCCTGTCCAGCTCCCCTAGAGTTTGTCCAGTGGCCACAGTCCTTGTCCAAGCCTCCAGGTAGCAGGGCCATCTTCACTTGCATGGCCCAGGGTGTCCCTGAGCGCTGTCTGCTCTGGTTGAATGCCACGGACCAGCGCGGCTAGGAATTGTTCAGGTCCTGAGTGAGAACGGTGCAGAATGAAGAAATAAACTCAGAGAGAAAAAAGATGGAACCCAGAGGTCTCTGCACAGGCAATAGTTTGCAAGAGCAAAGCAAAGCCCCCCCTCCATCTGCTTTATTATATAGTGCAGAGCCATATGCAAATAAGGAAGCCTTGAATAGAAAGTCACACATCTGAGGCATAAACAGGAATTCTCTTAAGGCTAGGAATCCATTTAAAGGGTAAACAGGAATCCCCCCACCAGGTATAACTGAAATTAACTAACATCAGAACAAACAAAAGGTGAGAGAAAGGGCATGTAAATTACCTCTAGCAACTTAAGCAAGTGAGGTAGGGGAATGGGACAAGTACAAATACTCAGCTTCATAGCCAATATGGAGGTGTGGGGAAAGCTTATCCTTTAGCTTAAGCCTTAAACTGCAAGGGCTTTGCCAGCTTGCAGTCTCCCACAGTTGAAGAATGGGAAGGTGCTTAGTCCTGGGGATAATATTCAGCTCACCCACAACAGGTATTAGTGTCTCCCCATTGCCCTGGCCTAACCTGTCAAAGTAGGCAACCTTGCCCATCTCCTTACACCTATACATAACCCTACCTAAATCTACTCTAAATCCACATAGACCCTCAGCAAGTGCCTCACCCAATCTACTATACGGAATGCACACACACAGGTGGTGTCCTCCCTGGGCAGGTGTGTAGGTCTCTGAAATGGCAGCCACTCCACCATGCAGGGGCGCTTGGTGGGAAGAAGCCCTCAGCATGTGTCTTGTCTTTCCCTAGCACACTGATGCTGGCAGGAGTCTTGGCTGAGGACTACGCGATCTACCAATGTGTGGGAGAGAACAGTGGGCTCCAACCAGGCCAGTGCCTGCCTGGCTGTGACGAGACCCAGAGCCTCTTCCTGCCCCCTGGGGCCTGAGGGTGATGATTCTCTCTACCTTTGTCATTTGAATGTCCTGGGAACCACCCCCCTCTGATGGGGACATCATGGGCTATGTGCTGCACCTCCAGCCTGTGGGAGGTGGGTATGGGTGGGTGAACAGGGGTCCCTGGTTCTAGCCCACGTCAACCAGTGTCTGTGTTTCCCTGGGCAAGTCCTTATCCTTATCATTTTTCCTGACTGGACTCTTGTCAGGCATTTTGATCTGTGGTCTTCTGGTGCTTCCTTGTGCTTAGCCCTTTCTCAACCTCAGCCATTCTTATCCTAACTCCCAACTTCTGCTGCCTCTTCCCTGTTCTCCAGCCAGGCACCAGGAGGGGTTTCATGCCCACTGTGTGGGATATCTGTAGTGAGGGAGTAGGATGTTGAGTGCCAAGCTGCCCTGCTCCTCAGAGCCAGCTGCCCCGGGGCTCCAAGAAGCTGTAGGCAAAGGCATCTTTGAGCACACCTTCTCCAACCTGGAGCCTGCTACAGTCTACTCCATCCACCTATGGGCCTACTCGGCCGAGGGTGCCATCCAGGACTCTGCCTCCACCCATGCTGCTACCATGGGCAGCAATGACAGCCCCTGGCCTCAGGCAGAAAGGGTCTGGCAAGCAGTTCTTCCTATTTCCTCTGCAGCCCTGCCACACTGGGTTTCTCCACCAAAGTGCCCAGTGCTACCTCTGTGCAGGCCTCCTGGGAGCTGCTACCCCCATGGGGGCCCATCTAGGGCTTCAAACTTTTTCACCGCAAGCTGCCAGCAGCGCATTTTGAAGGCCCCTTGCTCTTGGCTAGCAGTGGCAGCTCCTTCCTCTACACAGAACTGGGTGAGGTCCTGAACCTTCTTGTGCCCCCGTTGAACCCCTTTCTCAGTGTGGTCTTGTCCCAGGCGTTCGGTTTCCTGGCCCAGAAAGACCTATTCCCTTCATAACCTCCTGCTCCCCACAGAGCCAGGCACCCTCTATGAGATCAAGCTCCAGGCTTCAATGGCAATGCAGACGGTGACAGCAGTGCTTGCTTTGTCTCTCTGCATGACATGCCTCTGGCCATGACTGGTGAGTGGGATCTAGTAGGAGAGCTGTAGACCTGGGTCAGAGGAGGCCACTTCCATAAGACCATGGCTATCAGTCTTCAGAAAGGAGAAGGGGCTGGGCTTTCCTCCATCCAGGTCCTCTGACAGATGGCACTGTGCCTAGAGTCCCAAGCTGGGTGCTCGTGCAGCCAGGATGAGCAGCTCACTGCCTGGGGTTGTGGGGGGCATCCACATGGGCCTGGCTGCCTTCACTGTTTGCCTCTTCTGCCTCTTCCTGGGCTGGAGACATAGGTAAGGGCCAAGATGGCCAATTTGGAAAACTGCTAGGAAGATAGTCTTCATGACTGGCTTAGGACCAAAGAGCAGGAAAGAGCCCTTATCCATTCTAGTTCACTTTATAAATAAGGAATCTGAGGCTGAGAGGGAGAAGCAATTCTTTTTGTGGTATCAGGGTTGGGAGGAGGCCTGGTGGGCTACGTGAAGCAGGGCAGACAGCACTAGGGCTCCCAAGGCAGAGGGCAGGAGGCAGAAGTGGGCCAGAGCTAGATCCCTGCCATCTGTGCAGGGGCCCAGCCTCTTCATCCCCAGGGGTGGGGGGTTGGGGGTTGGGGGGGGCATATAGAATAGGACGAAGGATGGGGCCGATGGATGCTAAGCCAGAGAGAAGCCCCAGACAGGTTATGGTGCTGACCTCTCCTGTCTGGGCAGCTTCTTCTGCAGACAGGGTTCCCGAGAGTGCTGGGCAGTGCCTCAGAATGCCTCAAATAGAGCTGAGGGCCATGGAGGCCAGGCTTCAAGTGGAGGAAAGCCAGAGAAAAAGACTGAACTCATCATCCAAGAGGAGTAGGGGAAAGTGGTGTGCTTGAGGCCTTGGAACCAAGAACTGACTACCCCTTCCTCTCCAGGTGACTGTGGAACAGTGGCCCTAGGCCTAGGGCCCTCCAAGTTTGCTTCCTCTCAGATATCACTAACTCCAGCCCCACCAAAGAATCTACCTCATCTCTTCCTGCCATCTGGGAGTCAGGAAAGAACCAAAGGTCCTTCAGCCCCTCTCAGGGAGGGGCAAGCCTAACCACAGGGAGAGAGAAGGGGGCGTGGTTTGTTTCTACCTCCTCCGGAAGAAATGGGAGAATCTATGTCCTCCCTAGTACACCAAATAACCTCAAACTAAACCAACTCACATGGGAATTATCCCCAACGCCATCACTCCTGCCTCATAACCTGATTGAGTGTATCCTCTTAATCCAAATATATAAACCTAGTGAAAGATACATAGCTTTAAGGGTTCCCCCCAAAGGGGGACAAAGGGGCTCTCTCATCACCTCCATTTCACAACTAGAATCCCTAGTCAAATGTTTTTGTCTACTCACGCCCAAGCTGAGGTATAACCCAGGACAGGCAACTTGCATTCCTTGTGATTTGAATGGACAGATGGGCAGAGGGGTGTGGAGTTCCTTACCCCTTGTCCCAACCCTGTCAGAGCCCGGACCATCTGAGTTCACATACGCTGCTTCTCTGAGCAAACAAATACGCATTTCTCCCTTTCCAGATCCAAAGCATTGGCCCTTCTTTTTTTTTTAAAAAAATTTTTTTTATTTATTCATTTTAGAGAGGAGACACGAGAGAGAGAGAGAGAGAGAGAGAGAGAGAGAGAAAGGGGGGAGGAGCTGGAAGCATCAACTCCCATATGTGCCTTGACCAGACCAGTGCAGGGTTTTGAACCGGTGACCTCAGTGTTCCCAGGTCGACGCTTTATCCACTGCGCCACCACAGGTCAGGCGCATTGGCCCTTCTTTAGGGGGCATTCCGCCCCACTTATATTTTTGAAAGGAGGTATTAGTTGGAATTGGGTTTTTGGTGGTTTGGAATCCCTTGTAGAATGAGCACAGAGGTGAGCAGAGGCTGTGAAGGACCCCACCATTCATTCCCCTCAATTCTATATGTCCAAAAAATGCATCTTTCCCACTCATCCCTCTACAAGCCTCCTTCCTCATCCAGCTCTACCACCCACTAAAGCCAAAGCCACAGGCTTCAACTCAATCAGCCACTCCCTCCTGGGCTGTCCAGGATTGTGCCAAAAAGGGAGAAGGGTCTTGGAGGAAGAAAAACCTAAGGCTCCAAACATTGTCTCCCCAAGATCTTATAAAGAGATGCTAGTACCAATGACAAGACTTCAGCAAGGCCGGACTCTGTCCCCCCAGAACTGCTCCTCTGTGTGAGGGGAAGAAGCATGTAGCAGTGGACCAAGGGGTAAATTAAGAACAGCTTCAATCTTCAAGTCATTGGGGAAATTACATCCTCTCCTTTATGTGGGTCTGGTCTAAGTGCTTTGTTGGAAAACAAAACAAAACAAAATGAAAGTAAGTTAGGATCTGGTTAATCTTCTGGACTGAAAGGAAGACTGGAGAGTAGACTGAAGGGGTAAGACAGCATTCCAGGTCTTTCAGGGGACAGTGCATATAGATTAGGTACCTGTTCTGCAGTTTGCTAAGAGCAGCGTGAGCTGTTGTTACGAGGTCCCCACCTGGAGAAACTAGCATGTAATGAAGGACTTGGTCAATATAGACTAGAGCAGTATAACAGGAAGGGCTGAGAACACTTAGGGAACCTTTCCCTAGGACAGATGAAGACTCAGACTCAGGGTTAATGCCACCTCCTTCCAGATACCTTTAGACCTTAAATCATCAGGTAACCGAAGTGGGGTCAGTGGCTTCCAGAACACTGGCTCCATATAAAGGTACAGGGGAATGTTGAATACAGAAGTACGTAAGGGCTTTAAATAAGCACAATTCAAGGAGGAGATACAACCCAAATGTACTCTATGACTGTAGGGGGTATAACTCATAGCTCATCTCCAAATTACCCCTAAAATTCTCCCACCAAACTGCCACCTCCACCCCACCATGACTAAAGCACAAGCCACAGGAAAGTTTAGAAACCATTCCTTTCTTTATTAAACATAGCTTGCAAGTGATAAATATTACAAAGTTTTTTTCTTTTAATCCTTTCTCCAAAAATTAGCTTATTATTTGAATCTGTCACTGCTGAAATGCTCAGCAGTATCTGAAACAGATGGGAGTGTATTTGCCTTTTTGAAAACCAGTTTCTATTGGTCTTAGTTTTTTTCATTTTAATTTCCAAACACAATGCAGAAAATTAGAATGAGTTAAAAAAAAAAAAGGAAACTTAAAAGAGAGTTGTGCAAAAGGGTCTTGTTCCCCTCCCACCCACCCCATTCAGAGAAGGCTGTTCCCCATCCCACCTCCCTGCTCCCCACCCCCCACCCAGTCTATCCTTCCACCTTCACCAGGGCCTCACCATCATCCTGTATCCTCTCCAGGCTTTACCAGCCAAGAACCTAAAGTGTATGGGAGTACTCAGCCCAGGCTGTGGGGAAACTGGGCCCCTGAAGGAGACAGACTGTGTGTGGGACAGCTGCCTTTAGGGGGTTCAGATGGTATATGAAGGAAGGAGACAAGATGAACTCTCCTACTGTGTCACCAAGATGATAGGGGAGGTTTCACATCCTGTAAAGGGTGTTAAGTCACTAGACCACTACACGGGCCATTCTTGATCAACCAGCCTTAGGGGTTGTGTGGCTGCTTGTGAGGTAGGGCTTGAGGCCTGGTCCTGCCTTCAAGTAACCAGAGGCTTAAGGGCAAAGATGTCACAGGTCCCATACATCACTCTGCTGCTTTTCCCAAACCAAAAGAGCAGAGGCCTCGCAGCTCTCCAGGGGCATTGTCATGCAAACCACTTCAGCACAAGTCACTCTGGTTTCCTCCCTGGTTTTTCAGCCCACCATTTTCCTCATCTCAAACTGTTTTATAGGTTGGGGAAGGAAGCATAGAATTAACTTGGTGGCAAGATGATTTCCACCATCATTTCTCAAATAAGAAAACTGAGACCCCAAAAATTAACTCTACCATATCAAGTGAGTAGGAAAGTTTGAGACTAGACTGGTCTCCAGACTGTGCCACCACCCACTCTTCTTTGTGTCATGTCTCTACTCTCAAGTCTGGACCAGGACACAGCTTTCAGAGTAGCCCAGCCTCACTCCAATTTACAAGGCCTAACCTGTGTGCAGATGGATGTGGCTCTCCCTAGGTGAGACTTTCCTAGTTTGACTTGTTGGAAGTCCTTTCTTTCTACCATTCCCTGATAATCCCCCCTTAAAGGCCCATGAAACAAGTTTTTTTTTGGGGGGGGGGGGTGAGGAAAGGGAAATCCCTTGCATAAGAAAGCTTGACACTAAATTTTGTTATATAGGTATATTGTATATATGCTGATGCAATAAGAGGGAAAAAGAACAGTGCAAATACAATTACAATTCATAATAATACTTGGTTTCAATGCCCCCGGGAACTGCCCCATTCCTCGGCTACCTCCCAACCCCCAGCACTTCCCCACAATATCAACCTAATGCTGGGGGGTAGGGAGGGTGGGCAGGTTAGGGTAGGAAGTGGGCTCTGCCAAGGCAGTGCTGGTGACCCGGAGGAATACTCCAGGGTGGGGAGGCAAGGCACAAATGAGGGGTGGGTGGTGGGGGAGGTGGCATCTCTAAGGAGGGATGGGGTTGGAGCAGCTGCCAGTCTCAGTGTGCTGGGCCCGGCCCACTCCCCTATCCCCCCTCCACAGCCCTGCCTCCCTATCCCCTCCCCTTCCCCAGAAACCCTTTTGCACGGATCATACACAAACGGGCACATTACAAAATGACATAACACAGTTTCACAATATCCATGGCTAGGGCTTTTTTTTCTCTTTTTCAGTTTTTTTTTTTTTCTACACAATGTACAATTCCTTTTAAATGGATCAAGAAATAGCTTATATACACGAATGAGTCCTTGTTATAACATCTCGGCAGCAAATATCATAAGCTAATGAAGGTCTTGTTGGAGGGAAAGGGAGCCTAGGACTGAGGTGAGGGTGGGGCGGAGAAGGGTTATGCCTTCTGGAGGAATGGGGAGAAAAGGGGGTGTTGGGGAAAAGGAACAAAAGTAAAATATCAAGAAGCATCTTTACAAAGCAGTTCTATAGCTAATTCTTTTTAAGGGGGAAAGGAAAGGCAACCAAAGCAGGAACACACTTATCTCTGTATCTTAAAAAAAAAAAAAGTCTACCATACATACATCCAAAAACGTGGAAAAAAATACTTATTCCAGGGATGGAGGAAGTCCAGATGCTGTGGTCAAATGACAAGACCAAAAAAAAAAAAAAAAAAAAAAGGAAAGAATGAAAAAAAGAGACAAATAAGGGCCTCTGTCCCTCAACTTTACCCAAGCCTTACCACTCATCCACCCTTTTCAGGCTTCTAGGGAGTAAGTTACTAGTACTATCCATAAACTTTTAGAGCCTCTGAGGATGGAGAACTAGTGGGATCCTCACTAAACTACCCTGAGCTTCAGAGCTCTAGGGGTAAAGGATAACTCTGAATGAGGGTCTTTCCTTCTAACTTTAGAGCCTGAGGTTTAGTGTCTATGGGGCCCAAGGCCTGGGGATGGACAGCAACAATAGACTTGGAGGGACACAAGGCAGTCAGTGATGAAAAAGTAGAGAAATGAGGAAGATAGGGGAGAGGTAAGGAAGGAAGGAGGTGGAAGGCTAATACTTTACCATGATTAGGGAAACCTCACCCCCATCACGAATCCCTGGGAAGGGTATGAAAATGGGAAGAGAGGGTAAGAAATCAAACTCAGTGATTGCGCAAAGGGTCATGGAGCTATAATAGTCAATATAAGCAGCTTCTATGTAACTGACCCTGAGGGGATAAAACAGGGAAGACTCTACCCTCTCCCCTATCGCCTCAGCACCTTGACAGGCACTCAACAATAGGATTCCTTCCCCATCATTCTCCCTTCTCTACACATCTTACTTCCAAACCCCATTCAAAGGTGGCCTGGCTCCCAGGGAAGGGCTCAGCTCAGGGCAGGAACAGCCCCCAGCTAAACGGTATTGCACATTCTCTGTTCCTTACTTTTAATCTCAACTGACAAACTTGGGCACCTCATACCTCTGAGCACCTCTAAGCAGGGGGAGGGAAGAGATAACAGAAATGGCACTTCATCATGGGGGTGAGGGAGGAAGAGGCTAGACAGACATATCACAAGGCAAGATGACTTGTAGGGAAAATATTTTTTTTAAAAAAGCTTCCAATTTCATGGAAGAGAAAAAAGCAAAACCAAACAATTTATCCAGTGCTTTCAAAGCACAGAGGGCAAAGAAAAGATGTAAGAATATATCTTTATATATATATATAATTTTAAAATAATCCCACACCCAGTTCCATTAATCCCCCCTCCCTCTCCCACCATTTAGTCAGGAATACCACATTCCCCAGAAAAATACTCAAAACGACCCCATCTCTACCTGTTACTAGTGTCTAGCTTCCAGATCATTATACCACTGGGAGAGCCCAGACACAGGCTGTATCTCTGCTCCTTTATTAAGTGCTCAATTAATTTGGGGGAATGGAGGAAAGAAAATAGCCAGGAAGGCCTGTAGGGCCAGTATAATCACCAGCAGTGGCCCTGGGTTATGGGGGGTAGAGGCCAGAATGGAGAGAACTGAGCCTGATTCTAGCTCCTTCTCCCATCCTATCCCCAAACTTTATGGGGAAGAAGAACAGTCTGTATATGTGTTAATTTTAAAAGTGCCTTCTTACTTTAAAAAAATTATTTAATATTAAGAAATAAAAATGGGTAGGGGAACTTCCCCAGGTGGCTTTCAAGGGCAAAATGTTAAAACTCCTCCTTATACCTCTCTGCTGCAAGTATCCCTTCCTCGCACTGTGGTAGCTTCTAGAGCTGGAGAGGCAGGTGGGTGTACACTATGAAAGCAGAAACCCCACCTTTATGGAACTTCCTTTACCTCAAAAACAGCCTGGCCCCCTCCCCCCATGGTATGGGCAAATGGGGTGTTAATTTCCTCAATCCCCAGAACAGCAACATTGCACAATTCATTCTCTACATTAGTAGCGCTTAAGATTAAAAAAAAAAAAAAAAGCAAAATTAATAGAATTCGAGGGAGGGGAGAAGGGTGGGTGGTGACAACTACTTTTCTAGTAGAGGCCCAAAGTTGGTTTGGACATGAGGGGTCTGGTTCTGAGTAGCTGGCTCTGCACTCAGTGCAGTAGGTGAAGGCAGGACTCCAACCTGATAGGTGCCCTCCTTCTCACCTCCTGGCACTGAGAGGGTGAAGACAAGAGACAAATGTGAGCCTCAACTGTCAGGAGAGAAAGCCCTTCTTTCTTCCTCTAAGTCTGTTTTCTCCCTTTGTCATTTCACTCACTCATGTCCATTCCAACTCTAGGATACCCAGTAAACCCAGGCTGGGAACAGCCAATCCTCCAGTCCAAATGGCCCTCTGTAGTACAGGGGCAGATTAGGATAAAATAATGGAGGTGGGGAAAATTTTTACAAAGAAAATAAGAAACAAATCATTTGGGACTAGTTGGCCTGGAATAGACTTCCATGTCTGCATTGGAGGTCAGGAAACCAATCTTATTCCCCCAGTATCCATAAGGCCAGGACCCTGGTCTCAATTCTCCTTGGCTCAGCATTATGCTCATGATGTCCTTTTCTCCCCTTTTTCTATGAGTCAATTTCAGGATGGTTAAGTTTTAAAGCTTCTCCCTCCAAGCTCTTTCCCCTCGTTTTTAGAGCCCAACTCAATACTTAAACACTGACTTCTGAACTGTCTAGCCCAAGACTCCAGAGTGGGTGTGCTGTTCCTCCTTGTTTGATGTCACCACCTCCCCCCTGCTCCCACCCTGGTTAAGTGCATAAGAACTTCTGCTCTAACACTCCTAGCCATGTCCTACCTGGCAGCTGGGACCCTACTGCAATGCTCCTATTATGTAACTGAATATCATTTGTATTTATTAAAAAAAAAGATAAAATTAAAAAGAAAAATATTGGAGGAAAATAAAAAGGTTTAACCGTCCACTTAATAAAGGGAGGACACACAACATCATTAAAAATAATAATCATTATAGCATAAAAGCAAACTTTAGAAACACATGTTAGAGGGCTTAGATTTCTCCCCAGGACCTCATTCTGATCTCTATCAGAGGCGAAGATCCACCTCACTGTTAAAGAAAACTGAAGAGAGAAGACAGAGCGGCAGAAGGACAGATCGCAGCAGTGTGAAATAAAGGGGATATAGTGGGGGCAGAGTGTGTGTTTTCTTGTTGATTTCTATTTTTTGTCTTCTTTCTGTTTTGTTTTCCGTGTATGGTAGGCACCAGTACAGGCACTGCATGCGACGGAAGTTGGGGCCAACAGGAGAGGAGAGGAGAGAAGAGGGGTAAAAGATTCAAGGTTGGGGCAGTACAAGTGGAACAGGCGTTATTTCTGTCCACTGATGGACTGCGATATAGACCGGGGAGGAATCATGTCTAAAAGGTATTCCCGCTGTCGGTCTGCCAAACTGGGTGCTTTGTGTCCTCCGATGCCAGTGTTCAAGTATGCAATGTTGACACCTAGACCCAAGAGACAAAAGTGGAGGGCAGGTATTAAAAGAGGAATGATGCCTTCTTCTGCTACACTTGGGGCTGCAGAGTTGGAGACAGGGAGAAAACATTAAAAGTTCCCTACTTCTGTCTAGACTCTGTTGAGCTTTATTTCAGTAGCAACTATCCCTACACTCTCTAGCTTTAGGGAGAGATCTTCCTGAAACTCCAATTTCTATCAGGAATAATAAACAAGGTATCTTGATGATATAGGAGAGTTGAAGAAAACAGTGGTGAGAAGAAAGTAACCGAGACAAAGAGATCATTGAATCTGCTTTGGCTTTGGGGCTGCAGACTGTGGAGAGGCAACCCTGGATCATCCAAATAGGATTAGGACAGTTGGTCCTGCTGCTTTGGCCAAAAGAGGTCAATAACCACATAACCACCAAGGGGGCATATGAGACATTAAATCTCTAATGGCAGGGTCTATGTCGCTTTCACTACCAAACCCTACTGTACTGTGCCTGGTATGGAACATGCATTAGGCACACATTAACTGACTAACAAAAGAGTGAAGGGAGTAGAACCAAAGAAAGAACAGAGAACTAAAGAAGGAACAATTTCCTTAAAGGGGCTGCTAAAGAATTGTGTATTAACTAATCAATCCCTGAGGAAATTTTGCAAAGAAACCCTTCTTACCTGGCATACCAAGGAGACCACCTGGCACAGACAGCTGAGGTGCCTGTGCAAAGTTAGAAAGCATGGAACGGGCAGATGTGGGTATGCCACGCTGGAGGCTGCTTTGGGGCTGTGGAGCCTGCAACGATGAGGAGACAGTTCATCACAACTCTGCTTTGAGGGAAGGTTTAAGGGGGAGGTAAGGATATGGGAGTACAGGATTGTAGTATGATTTCCCGCAGAAGAAAAAACAAGTTGATATAAATGGCTGATAAACCCTCGAGAGAAATCCTCACCTGCCGAAGTGTATGATGTCTCATTATGGTCTCTTGTTTACTGACACTGGACACAGCTGGAGCCGTAGTGGGGGAGAGGGCTGCCTGCTGCTGTAATCGCTGTTCTATTTCCTGTTGGGAGTCATCAGGTCAAGTTGGGCAGGACAGCACCCAATTTCCTAACCAGAAAACCTAGAGGTCTTCTTATCTCTAATGTTGCCAGCTAGTTGGAGGGATATGGAAAAGGTAAAAGAGTTTGGTGGGGTAGGTGCACTAAGATCTTTGGGTACAAGTAGCCAATATGCTTCACTGATTAAGGGGTCCCTCTCTCCAGGAACGCCGATTCTCAGAAGTTTGCTGGAGACACCTGGGTAGTGGTGATGAGCTGACTAATGTAATTAAGTCTGATATTTTATTTTTGACTCTTGTCTACCCATTTTCCAAAAGGTCCATAATGCTATCCACAGGGGTCTGATGAGTGACGGGTGGAAAATGGGATAGAGGAAAAGGACCTGGCTTCCCTACACATCCTCCCTCTTCAAGACAGACTCACTGTGTTCATGCAGGTCTCCACATACCCTTAGGGCCACTACTCTTTACTGGGCTACTTTAAAGTTCACTCTTTCCTTTGTCATTTCTTTGTCAAATATGGGCTGTGGATAATTATTTCTCTCAAAGAGATTTCTAATACAAATACAAATCCTCCCATCAAAATCCATTTTCTTAAAGAAATGAAGTTAAGGATGAAGGGATTTCTTTAGTGCTCTTAGGGAAAACCAAGAGTTTCAAGATTTCTGTCCCTATCCCTTAACCTCAGTCATATATCAGTCACTGTGCTCTTACCCAGTCAGAAATAATCAAATGAAAACGGGAAAGACAGAATGGTAGTAGGCAGAAAAGAAGGGAACCCAGGCCTCCAGGTTCTAGGAACCTAGATTTAGAAACCTAGATCACCAGGACTGTGGGGATCACATAGTTAGCTCCTCTAAACTAGAAGTGGCTATCATTTGGGAAAACCCAACCTGGACAGGTAGCTGGCGAGAAGTCAGAATTCTTACCTGTTCCTGTTGTAGGGCTTTAACAAAAGCGTTTTTCAGCCGGTTGGTGTGTTCAGCTTTTAGAGCCTTCTTCTGGTTGGAGGTCATACATTGCTCACATAGAATCTTACCATTCTTCTCTTGCTTCCAGTGAGGGGTGAAATCTGTGCGGCACTGGGCACAAACAAAGGGTTCGACCCGCAGAAGTGAGGCACAGCTTTTGCCTAGATGTCAACAAGAATAATAATCAGTGGCTTCACATTTCCTCCCTTTCTCCTGTTTCTCTTGATCAAATGAATCTTTTTCTAGTTTATTATGCTGACTTAAGAAATAAATTCTACAAAAAGATTATAGTTTATAAAACACTTTTATTTCCTTTGATTATAACATTATTTTTGTGAATTCAGACAGTACCATCCCCATTTACAAAGGAGGAAACGAAGTCTAAGAAACATAGCTCATAAATGATAAAGCTGGCACAAGAACTCAAATCTTCTGATTTCTTATTATCTTATAACGATAAAAAAAAAATGTGACAACTCAGACTCCAGTTAACTCAGTCAATAATTTTGTATTTTAGTACCTCTTTACCTCCGACTGGATTTATCCTTGTCACATATAATTTTTAGTTATCAGTATCTAAATAATTCACTTGATGATCTGTTTTTAGCCAATCTTGAGCTTTTTAGGCATTTTACTGTTAGATATCCCCTTAAGTCCATATGTTTGGAATTAAGGTTTAACAATTTCTGTTTGTATAGACTGTATAGTGTTAATACTTTATAGTCTGGCTCAGTGTTTGTTTACAAGCTTTTTATTTTTTAGTGTGAGAGACAAAAAGAGGCAGACAGGAAGGCAGAGAAATGAGAAGCATCAACTAGTAGTTGTGGCACCTTAGTTGTTCACTGATTGCTTCTCACATGTGCCTTGACCAGGGAGCTCCAGCCAAGCCAATGACTCCTGGCTCCAGCCAGCAACCTTGGGCTTCAAGCCAGAGACCATGGAGTCATGTCTATGATCCCACGCTCAATCCAGAGACCCTGTGCTCAAGATGGTGAGCCTGATCTCAAGCCGGCAACCTCAGGGTTTCAAAGCTGGGTCCACAACATCCCAAGTCGATGCTCTACACACTGTACTACCACCTGGTCAGGCATAAGCTCTTATTTTATTTATTTATTTAGATTTTATTTATTCATTTTAGAGAGGAGAGAGAGAGAGAAAGAGAGAAGTGGGGAGGAGCAAGAAGCATCAACTCCCACAGGTGCCTTGACCAGGCAAGCCCAGGGTTTTGAACTGGAGACTTCAGTTTTCTAGGTCAATGCTTTATCCACTGCAGGTCAGGCCTTATTTTATTTTTTAAAGAGAGCAGAGAGAGAAGGGGAGAGAGTAGGAAGCATTGACTCATAGTATTTGTTTCTCGTATGTGCCTTGACTAGGCAGCCTTGGATTTCAATCCAGCAACCTCAGCGTTCCAGGTTAACGCTTTATCTGCTGTGCCACCACAGTTCAAGCAGGTTTACAAGCTTTTATGTGGTCATAGTTATCTACATTCATATGTCTATATTCTCAATTATAAGCACTCAAATGGCAGGGTCTGAATATAATAATATAACACAATGACCCATAAACAATGACATTAAAAATAAGTGTTCTAGCCCTGGCGAAGTACATCTGTTGGTTAGAGTATTGTCCCAATATGCCAAGGTTGTGGGTTTGACCCCTGGTCAGAGCACATACAAGAATCAACAAATAAATGCATAAATAAGCGGAACAAATCAGTGTTTCTCTCTTTCTCTCTCCTCTCTTCTCTCTCTAAAATCAATAAATAAAATGCACGTATTAAAAAAAAAAATCCTGGCCTGACCAGGCGGTGGCGCAGTAGATAGAGCGTCGGACTGGGATGCGGTAGACCCAGGTTCCAGACCCCGAGCTCGCCAACTTGAGCACGGGCCCATCTGGCTTGAGCAAAAGCTCGCCAGCTTGGACCCAAGGTCGCTGGCTCCAGCAAGGGGTAGCTCGGTCTGGTGAAGGTCCGCGGTCAAGGCATATGTGAGAAAGCAATCAATGAACAACTAAGGTGTCACAACGGCAATGAAAAACTAATGATTGATGCTTCTCACCTCTCTCCGTTCCTGTCTCTCTGTCCCTATCTATCCCTCTCTCTGACTCTCTGCCTCTGTAAAAAAAAAAAACAAAAACAAAAAAAAAAAACCTGGCCTGTGGTGGCACAGTGGATAGAGCGTTGATCTGGAATACTGAGGTTGTTGGTTTGAAACCCTGGGCTTGCCCGGTCAAAGCACTTTTAAGAAGGAATCAATGATCAACTAGGGTGAAGCAACTAACGAGCTAATGCATCCATCTCCCCACCTCCCAAAATCAATACGTATTAAAATCTTTTTAAATATAATAAAAAATTAAGTGTTCTAGTCATCAAATTATACATGAATCATGCTAGGCACCATTTAAAAGAACTAAACTGCAAAGAATATACAAGAGACACAAAATACAGTATGTCCTTAAAGTCATGGCGCATGTCAGTCCTGTGACCGGTCAGAAGTGCACCATGACTTTACGGACACATTGTATATACTATATAATAAAAGGTTATTTAACATTACATAATTACATAAGCGATACTCTGCTTATGTCAATCAGGTTTGGCAACCTCTTGCTTAGATAAAAAGACTGACCAGAAAAAAAAAAGCAATCTTACCTTGGCTGTCGATAACACTCTGTACAACTTCTTCCAAGCCTACCATGTAGATGAACTCACTATTGGCTGCACTGGGCAGAAAGTGAAGCAATGGAGCAGGAGGTTTAGGGGGTGGAATCTCCAGGAGTGTCTTTTCCAGCTGTTTGCGAAGAGCCAATTTGGCTGCAGCCTGTGAATTGGCAGCATCAGTCATGGTGCTGGGGCTAGGAAGTGGTGAGGACACTCTGTTCACAGTCCCTGGCTGGATATGGGAGGCAAGGTTCATATAGATGGCAGAGGATGTTGTGCGCTGACAGGGAATAGAGGAACTTGACTGCTGAAATAGATTGAGTACAGGGGTCACTGGGGATATGTGGGAGAAAGGACCAATTCTTACTTTTGTGGCAGAGAACACTATTTGATCTTAGTCTGGGCCATTTAGCTTCCCCAAAACTCAGAAAAAGATAGGAGTTGTACAATTTATTCACTGAAAAGAACTACAGAACATAGGAAAGAAGAACAATAGAGGCTAATGGCTTAAACTGCTAAGGGAAACACTGAAGTTGGGGATGCTTTCTACCGCATATCTGATGCTTCTTAGTCCCTATATTTCACTGTTTCCTCTACATAGATTTTAGCATATTGATGTTCCACTGTATAACCTTTCTTTTCTGCCTCTACTTTCATGCAATTCCTCAATGTTGCCACTTTTGGCACAGTTGTCCAAGTTCCACCAAAATTATCCTCGTTGTCCTAGATCTCTGAACAGGGAGAGCAAACAAAAGATTTCCATGTTTCCACATTAGGGCTCTCTTACCGGTTGGTAATTGATGGCAGGATTTATATTGGGTGTTGTGGTGCGTACAAGGCCAGGTTTAGGTGGGCCCCGCTGACCCTGTAGCTGGGCTGGATTTGGTGCAATAACACGCTGAGACATCAACATGTGTGGGAGGGTGGTATTGTTCGCTGAACGAATAACACTATGACCCTGAAAGAGAAGAGGAAAAGAACTAGTCATAGGTGGTGAAATACTCCACAATATGCTAAATAGGAAACACTGCCTACAATACATAGCTGAGTGGAAATATAGAAACACAGTCAATTTGGTAATATTGTCTAATGACTATGAGATAAGTTTATCATTACTGTAAACCTTAATTAGTGGCTAGGATTTCCCTGAGGTTTTTTTGGGGGGAGCTATAAACTATATAACCCTATATGGAAAAGGGCTAAAATAAAAACCTCTAGAGAAGAAAAACTACAGTGGAAAAATAAAGGTTATGCATCTTTCTATTTTTTTTTTTTTTTTTTTACAGGGACAGAGAGTCAGAGAGAGGGATAGATAGGGACAGACAGACAGGAACGGAGAGAGGTGAGAAGCATCAATCATTAGTTTTTTGTTGCCGTTGCAACACCTTAGTTGTTCACTGATTGCTTTCTCACATGTGCCTTGACCGTGGGCCTTCAGCAGACTGAGCAACCCTTTGCTGGAGCCAGCGACCTTGGGTCCAAGCTGGCGAGCTTTTGCTCAAACCAGATGGGCCTGTGTTCAAGCTGGCGACCTTGGGGTCTCGAACCTGGGTCTTCCGCATCCCAGTCCAACGCTCTATCCACTGTGCAACCGTCTGGTCAGGCGCATCTTTCTATTGCAGACTAAATCATGCCATAAAAGACCAACAGGACTGTCTGTAGTAATAACACCTTTGACATGGCTGGGCTCCTCTATAATCTTCACAAAAGCCCTAAAACAGAGAGAGGATAAACAGCCCTCTGACAGCAAGAGTCCACTATGGGTCACATACCTGCAATGTTCTCAAATTTTGAGGTTCAACCCCTTGGGCTCCAGACCGGGATGGAAGCTTGGACATGCCCTGCTGTCCCACATGGGCAGGGGATGGCTGAACAATAGATGCTGCATTTTGTACCACTGGAGTCTGGAAGAAAGAATGGAAAATGAGACAGCTGGAAAAGGCAGGTAGAAATCTGGTATACTTTTAACTTTTAAAGTTCTTTGTTGCCTGACCAGGTAGTGACACAGGGTCTCAGGACACCGAGGACCCAGGTTTGAAACCCCAAGGTAGCTAGCTTGAGAGTTAGATCATAGACATAACCTCATGGTCTCTGGCTGGAAGCCTGAGGTTGCTGGCTTGAGCAAGGGGTCATTGGCTCGGCTGGAGCACTGCCCACCCCTGTCAAGGCACATATGAACAGCAATCAGTGGTAGAGCGTCAGCCCTGTGTGTGGATGTCCCGGGTTCAATTTCTGGTTAGGACACACAGGAACCATCTGCTTCTCCATCTCTCATTCACCCCTCTCCATTCCTCTCCTGTAGCCATGTCTTGATTGGTTAGAGTGCACTGGCCCTGGGTGCTGAGAATGGCTCCATGGAGCCTCCACCTCCACCTCAGATTCTAAAAATAGCTCAGTTGCGAGCATGGCTCCAGATGGACAGAGCATCAGCTCCAGATGAGGGTTGCTGAGTGGATCCTGGTCAGGGCACATCTGTCTCTATCCCCCCTCCTCTTACTTGGAAAAGAAGAAAAAAAAATTCTTCATCAGTGTGAAATTTCCATTCACCAGGAGGAAAAAAAAATAGAATCAAGGTTTTCTTGATTAAGGCCTAACATAAATAAAATAATTACTAGCCCTAGAGACTAAAAACCATGGAAAATAGAATAATAAGCTACTGACAGTTGAACCTACCTGGGGTAGGACATTCTCAAACCAGTTTTTCTTTCCTTTCCCCAGTTCCTTATTTCTAGGGCACATTACCTTCTGCACCACGTTCTCTTTCTGCAGCTGACTCTGTCTCAGTTTCTTTAACAGCACTAGTCGAGCTTCTTCCAATCGTAGCTCATCCCTCAGTTGCTTGATGAGCTGCTGCCGTTCCTCAATGCCTTTCCCCTGCAGTGGTCGGCAAACTCATTAGTCAACAGAGCCAAATATCAACAGTACAACGACTAAAATTTCTTTTGAGAGCCAAATTTTTTAAACTTAAACTATATAGGTAGGTACATTCTTTATCGAGGCAGCGCCGCATGTGGTATTTTGTGGGAGAGCCGTGCTCAAGGGGCCAAAGAGCTGCGGTTTGCCAACCACTGCCCTAAGGAAAGGAAATACAGAGATCGTCAGCTATGAGTCCCTTCTTGCAAGATCATCTCCTTTTTTAGGTTTGAACCTTTATTTTGCACAAAAAAACAGAAGTGGTGATGGGATTGTTATCTTTGTGCCTATGGGGTCTGGCATAGTGTCTGGTATTCAGTAGGTAAAGTAAGTCCAACTTAACATTGTCCACAGGGTCTTGGAAACTGACTCTCACGAAATTGATGGGTGATAAAACCAAGTTTGCTGCCTGACCAGGCGGTGGCGCAGTGGATAGAGCATCGGACTGGGATGCGGAGGTCCCAGGTTCGAGACCCCAAGGTCGTCACCTTGAGCGCGGGCCCATCTGGCTTGAGCAAAAAGTTCACCAGCTTGGACCCAAGGTCGCTGGCTCCAGCAAGGGGTGGCTCGGTTTGCTGAAGGCCCGCGGTCAAGGCACATGTGAGAAAGCAATCAATGAACAACTAAGGTGTCGCAACAAAAAAACTGATGATTGATGCTTCTCATCTCTCTCCGTTCCTGTCTGTCCCTATCTATCCTTCTCTCTGTCCCTGTAAAAAAACCCCAAAAACCAATTTTGCCATAGGCTAACTGATATAAACAAGAATTAAGTTCTTATGGTATATTTTTGGTCACAAAAACATGACCAAACTTCTAAAGAAAGACCAAAACACTTCTAACATTAAACACTAAAATAAATGTAAGTTATACATCTATTTAAGAAAAATTAATAAGAACAAGTAAGGAAATTAGTTTCCAACTTACTTATTCTAGTTCAGGGTTGTAAGTGGCCAGAGCTTATCCTGATGGCTCAGGACATAAGGAGGGAACCAACATTGCACAGGATGTCCTACCATTGAAGGGCACACTCAAACCCACATCTAAAACCCACTCAGACTGACAAATCACACCATTTAACCTAACGTACACATCTTTGGGATGGTGGAGAAAACCAGAGTACCCAGAGAAAACCCACACAGACATGGGGAAGAGGAGGACAAGTAACTTCACATAAACATTAGCCCAGGCTCAGAATTCATTTTTGTTTTCTCCTCAACACTGTAAGAAAATGACATCGTATGAAACAGCATTGTTCAAGGACTTGCTGTACTCCAAAAGTACTTACAGAATGAAAGGAGTGACCACATATAAATGCTAATCAGCCACATCCCTGGCAAAGTATAAGAATGGCCAAAGGGAGACATTGCTTTCCTTTAAAATGATGTTTCTAAATCTTTTTAAGCTGTGTTTCCTCTAGATGCACCTAAAAATTTAGGAATCATTAGCCCTGGACAGATAGCTCTGCTGGTTAGAGCATTGACCTGAAGTACAGAGGTTGCCAGTTTGATCCACAGTCAGGACACATACAGAAACATCAATGTTCCTGTCTCTCTCTCATGCCCTCCCTTCCTCTCTCTCTAAAAGAATTCTAAGAAAGGAAGAAAGGTAAGAAGGAAGGAAAGAAAAGAAAAAAAGAAGAAAAACTCATACAGCAAAATAAATAAGTAAATAAATAAAATAAATAAATTTAGGGATCCCCTCGTATTCTGAGACCCAGGATAAAGAAGGTATCCTTCCAGCCAAGAGTTTACTTTATATGATTTGAATTATGAAGTTTTATTTTCATTTTCAAAACATAAATTATATTGAATATGCTTATGTATCTTCTCCACTTGATTCTAGTAATTCCCTCTAAAAGTTTCCTTAAAGTTGAGAATCATTTATAAAGTGTCATCAATGGGCAGTTATTTAGATCTAAGAAGTAAACAAAAAAACAAACAAACCCCCTCCCCCCAGAACTGGGACTCTTACAGAATAAAAGAGAACAGGAGGATTAAGTAAAACATTTCTCTTTTCCTTTCCTTTTCTTTTTTTTACCTTAAACATCTCCAGGTTGGCTGCTTTGAGTCTTTCTTCCATTCGGGAGCTGGAACGGGGACTGGAAGCCTCATTATCAGATAAAACAATGATGTCTGGGGAAGGCGTTAGCCTTCCTCTGTCTGGCTCACTAAACAAGAAAATAAATTAATTAAGGTATGTCCAACACTGAAGGTTCATAGAGTTCTACACTGAACAAAAAATCCAAGGGAACTTAGGTTTGCCCTAATTCACCAAACGGAAGACATAGAACTCAAATCCTAGGATAGAGAAGACACTAAAATGTTAAAAGTGACGATAAAACCTCAGCATAAGTCCTTTTCCTGCCTATATTCTTCACAGAGATACAGAGTGTTTTTATCATACCGATTAAATCTAAATTATAAATGTTTTCCCTATATTTCATTCTCCTTTGGGTTGTCTTAGTAGTTACGTAGAGGCAAAAAGAAAATGCTAGCTTGACGGGGGAAAAAAGACAAAGGCAGTAAAACCTAGGTACTCACCCCACATACAGCTGATAAGCTCATTATACCAATAACAACATGGTCCATAATAATCTATCCATCAAGCCTGACCTGTGGTGGTGCAATGGATAAAGCGTGGACCTGGGAACACTGAGGTCGCCAGTTCAAAACCCTGCACTGGTTCAGTCAAGGCACATATGGGAGTTGATGCTTCCAGCTCCTCCTCCCTTTCTCTCTCTCTCTCTTTCTCTCTCTCACTCTGTGTCTCCTCTCTAAAATGAATAAAATAATCTATCCATCAAGAGTTAAAGCAAAAGAAGGTACTGTTCTCATTGGCTTGAGAAAATGGACAATGCCAAGTATCAAGTCGTTAGCCTTTTGGAGGACTGAACCTCCAGATGTAAATCATATAGGAAACTTGCATCTACTTGACAGAGTTCTACCTAGCATCTTTCCTCAGAGAAACTGTCTAGAAATTACTCTGAAATCTCAATCTTTCACATTGGTTCCTCTAGTGCCTATTTATTAAACACTAGTTTTGGTCTTTCTGGGACTAACCTTAAAAGAATCATACTTGTTTCTCTAAGAGGATAAAAAATGGTACTCACCACTTAGACTTGGATAACAAGAATCCTGGAAATTCTAACTGATTTAAATTCCCAAATCAATACACACCTTCTTCCTCTCCTCTACTTTCTTAACTCAAAAATATCTTCTCAAACCCTACTTTTCTTTGAGTTCTTCATGGTAGTGTGGAATAGATAAGTCTAAAGCAATGTGTTCTTAGGTCTTTTTTTTTTTTTAATTTTATTTATTCATTTTAGAGAGGAGAGAGTATAAGAGAGAGAGAGAGAGAGAGAAAAGGGAGGAGCAGGAAGCATCAACTCCCGTATGTGCCTTGACCAGAGGAGCAGGAAGCATCAACTCCTGTATGTGCCTTGACCAGACATGTGCAGGGTTTTGAACCAGCGACCTTAGTGTTCCAGGTTGACGCTTTATCCACTGATCCATGCCTGACCTGTGGTGGTGCAGTGGATAAAGCGTCGACCTGGGAACACTGAGGTCGCCAGTTCAAAACCCTGCACTGGTCTGGTCAAGGCACATATGGGAGTTGATGCTTCCAGCTCCTCCCCCCTTTCTCTCTTTCTCTCTCTCTCTCTCTCACTCTGTGTCTCCTCTCTAAAATGAATTAAAAAAAAAAAAATTATCCACTGATCCACTGCGCCACCACAGGTCAGGCAATACTTTTTTTTTTTTTTTTTAAGGTAAGATGAGGGGAGATAGTGAGGCAGACTGTCGCATATGCCCCAACTGGGATCCACACAGCAAACCCATCTGGGGCTGATGCTCAAGTATCTAGCTATTTTTAGTGCCTGAGGCTGATGCGCTCCAAGGGAGCTATCTTCAGTGCTTGGGGGCCATGCATGAACCAATAAAGCCACTGGCGCCAGGAGGGGAAAATGAAGAGAAGTGGGGGAGAAGTAGATGGTTGCCTCTCCTGTATGCCCTGACCAGGAATTGAACCTGGGACGTCCACATGTCAGGCTGACAACTCTATCCATTGAGCCACTAGCCAGGGACAATAAATAAAATCTTAAAAAATAAATTCTCTTGGATTACTCTATAACCACTGGTTACAGATGCAGCAAGCTGAGAATATAGGGTTATAGAAAAAAAAACCACCAGAGGGAAAAAAACCTTTCATTCTCTAACCCTAAGTTTCTGGAGTAATAATGGTCAGTTCTAAATAAAATGTTCAAATTAATTTTTTTGATGACTTTTTCATTTCTATATTCCTTCATCTCCCTACCATCGTTGATACAGTCATGGGTAAACAATTTTCAGCTCTGGTAGATTTCTACTTCTTTTACTTCATTACCCAACATTCACATCAAGTCAGAAGCTCTTTCCATTTTGGTCCTTGCTGGATACATAAACCACAGATTACTTTTAAATTATGGTATTCTACCTTGCTCAAATAAGTGCCTTAGGGACTGCCCTGCAACAAGACAGGAAGGGACATTCCTAGATAGAGACTTTGCAGTTGAGTAGCATCTATCAGGAAGTTTTATCTGAGAACAACCCTAAATAATCTTTTATTCCCAGATATTATTTGACCCACATTAGTTAAATAGCACAGGTAAGAAAAAACTCAAGTCAAATTTCATTCCTTAAATTTTTAATTAACTTTTGACCTGGGATTCCAGCTTCATTTATTAAACTTTCCAGGGACAGAAATTATATTGCTACTTTACCCAACATATACATGACTTACAATATTTCGTGTATTTAAGTATGAACGCTACCTGTTAGATTTACTAATTTTTTTAGAGTTTATAAACCAGATTTGCTGCTGACATCACCTGTGACTCACACTGACAGATTCCCAGAAGCTATAAAATGACTAATCCTTGACCCCACAGTAAAAACTACTTCCATAATATTCTGTTGACAGTACCTAACAGAAAGAAAAGTACCATGTCTCTCTACATTACAAAATATAAGCAGCACTGGCTTAATATATACCTTATTTCACAATAGATATTAACTCGCCAAAATGATTTTTAAAAAGTACTTAGGCAAGTATGATATGGCTATGATGCCAGGAGCACTTCCTTCTTTGTTTTAAAAATATTTAGTTTATTGGTTTTAGAGAGAGAGAAAGGGAGAGAGAGGGAGAGACAAGAACATCAATCTGTTCCTGTATGTGCCCTGATGGGACTGAATCAGCAACCTCTGCAGTTCAGGACGATGCTCTAACTAACTGAGCCATCTGGCTAGGGCACTTTCTTTCTTTTTTTTTATAATATTTTATTTATTGATTTTAGAGAGCAGAGACAGAGAGAAGTAGAGGGAGGAGCAGGAAGCATCAACTCATAGTTGCTTCTTCTCTGTGTCTTGATTGGGCAAGCCTGGGATTTTGAACCAGATTCTTCTGTGCTCCCAGTCTATGCTTTATCCACTGTGCTGCCACAGGTGAGGCATAATTTCTTTTTCTTTTTGCTTCTCTTTTTTTTTTTTTTTTGCGGGGGGGAAGGAGCAGAGAGTTAGAAACACCAACGGTAGTAGCTTTACTTTACTTGTTCACTGAATGCTTCTCCTATGTGCCTTGATGATGGGGTACGGGGTGGGGAGAAGTATATACCTTGATGGGGTGGGATGGGGGTCAAGCAGAGTCAGTGACCCCTTGCTCAATACCACATCTCCATGCTCAAGCCAGTGACCTTGGGGTTTTCCAACCAGGGACCTCAATGTCCCAGGTCGATGCTGTCTCCACTGTGCCACCACCAGTTAGTCTTTTCAGCTTTTAAGTTCTCTCTTCCTTTTATCCCTATTAACTAAACCACGTCTTACTGAACGATCTATTCATCTTATTCATTCTTATAAAAACGTTGGGGCTAAGTGGAAATAGCTGTCATATCTGGTAAATAGGAAGAAGAGAGACATAGACCAATAGAACCTATATTTCTGTGTAGAATGGAGATCTAGATTGTTTACCTCAATCCTTTTTCCCTGAAGACCATTAAAAAAAATTCTCAGTTTCTAGGCAGGGGTCCCCAAACTTTTTACACAGGGGGCCAGTTCACTGTCCCTCAGACCATTGGAGGGCTGCCACATACAGTACTCGATACACTGACTACCAATGAAAGGGGTGCCCCTTCTGGAAGTGCGGTGGGGGCCGGATAAATGGCCTCAGGTGGCCGCAATTTGGCCTGCGGGGCCGTAGTTTGGGGACCTCTGTATAGGATCAAGTTTCAAAAGGTCATCACTCTAAAGCACTGGGCCCTGCCTGACCTGTGGTAGCGCAGTGGATAAAACAAACCTGGAATGTCGAGGTTGCTGGCTTGAAACCCCGAGCTTGCCTGGTCGAGGCATATATAAGAAATGACTACTATGAGTTGATGCTTTCTGCTCCATTTCCCTTCCCTCTCTCTAAAACTAAGAAATAAAATACTTAAAAATAAATAATAATGCCTGACCTGTGGTGGCGCAGTGGATAAAAGCGTCAACCTGGGACACTGAGGTCGCCGGTTCAAAACCCTGGGCTTGCCTGATCAAGGCACATATGGGAGTTGATGCTTCTAGCTCCTCCCCCCTTTCTCTCTCTCTCTCTCTCTCTCTCTCTCTCTCTCTACTCTCTCTAAAATGAATAAATAAAATCTTAAAAAAAAATTAAAAAAAAAAAAATAAAATTAAAGCATAGCTCAAATGGTTAGAACATGCTCTGGATACACAAAGATTGCCTGTTCCACCTCCAGTCAGGCATATATACAGAACTGATGTTCCCATCTTTCTCTCCCTTCTTCTCTTTAAAATCAATAAATATAAGGCCCTGGCTGGTTGACTCAGTGGATAGTGTCAGCCCGGCATGTGGATGTCCTAGGTTTGAACCCTCAGTCAGGGCACACATGGGAAGTGACCATCTGCTTCTCTTCCCCATCCCTCTCTCTCTCTTCCCCTCCAGTGGTCACCGGCTCTATTGGTTTGAGCGTTGGCCCTGGGCACTGAAGATAGCTTGGATGATCTGAGCATCAGCCCCAGAAGGGGTTGCCACGTGGATCCCAGTCGGGGCGCATGCAGAAGTCTTTCTCTCTCTGTCCCCTCCTCACTTAAAAAATAAACAAACAAGTAAAATAAAATCAATCAATAAATTAAAAAACAATGGCAGGGTTTATAGGGTACTCTTGACTTTTTAACACAGAATTTACCTGTGATCCTATATAATTTCAATAGCACTAATGAGATCTTGCCAAAAGGTGTAACATCTGCCTGACCAGGCGGTGGCGCAGGGGATAGAGCGTCGGACTGGGACGTGGAAGACCCAGGTTCGAGACCCTGAGCTCTCCAGCTTGAGTGCGGGGCCATCTGGCTTGAGCAAAACCTCGCCAGCTTAGACCCAAGGTCGCTGGCTCCAGCAAGGGGTTGCTCGGTCTGCTGAAGGCCCGCAGTCAAGGCACATGTGAGAAAGCAATCAATGAACAACTATGGTGTTGCAATGGCAACGAAAAACTAATGATTGATGCTTCTCACCTCTCTCCGTTCCTGTCTGTCTGTCCCTATCTATCCCTCTCTCTGACTCTCTCTCTCTCTGTCCCTGTAAAAAAACAAAACAAGCCTGACCTGTGGTGGTGCAGTGGATAAAGCCGTCGACCTGGGAACACTGAGGTCGCCAGTTCAAAACCCTGCACTGGTTCGGTCAAGGCACATATGGGAGTTGATGCTTCCAGCTCCTCCCCCCTTTCTCTCTTTCTCTCTCTCACTCTGTGTCTCCTCTCTAAAATGAATAAAATTAAAAAAAACAAAAAAAAACAAAACAAAATGTGTAACATCCGTGACCAGTTGGCTCAGTGGTAGAGCATCAGCCCAGCATGTGGATGTCACAGGTTTAACTCCCGGTCAGGGCGCACAGGATAAGTGCCCATGTGCTTCTCCGCCCCACCCTCCTCTTGTTTCTCTCTCTCTCTCTTCTTGCAGCCATGGCTTAATTGGAGCGAATTGGCCCTGGGTGCTAAGGATGGCTCCGTGGCCTCTGCCTCAGGTACTAAAAAGAGCTCGGTTGCTGAGCATCGCCCCCTAGTGGGCTTCCTGGGGGGATCCCAGTTGGAGCACATGTGGGAGTCTGTCTCTGCTTCCCCTCCCCTCCCCTCACTGAAAAAAAAACACAACACAAACCCCAAAACAAAATGTGTAACAATTTTTCTATGAAAAATAGTTTTAGCATGACCAGGTGCTGGTGCAGTGGATGGAGTGTCAGACTACGACACGAAGGACCCAGGTTTGGAACCCCAAGGCTGCTGGCTTGAGTGCAGGCTCATTTGGTTTGAGCAAGGTTCACCAGTTTGAGCCCAAGGTCGCTGGCTTGAGCAAGGGGTCACTCAGTATGCTGTAGCCCCCAGTCAGGGCACATATGAGAAAGCAATCAATAAACAACTAAGGTGCCGTAATGAAGAACTGACGCTTCTCATCTCTCTCTCTTCCTTCTGTCTGTCCCTATCTATCCCTCTGTCACACACACACAAAAATAAATAAAAATAAAAATAAAGGAAAAATACAGTTTCAACTCTAATTTGGGATGTGAGAAGATATACTTAATATACCTAACATTTTTCCTCTTCTTCCTCCACAAAATATAATTAGTCATTAGCTCTAGAAGGGTAAGAGTGATTATGGCGCAAGTGGGTTGCTCAGGTACATGATCTTATTCATCCACTTTTCTTTCCCCAAATGATAAAGGATTAACTTATTTTCATAAAAGACTGCTCCCAAGGACATTTTTCCTCTTACAGAACCACTAGGGAATTGATCTGAAATTTCCTAGGGGTTTTTAATGCTATACCAAGAATAATGTTCCATGCCTGACCAGCGGTGGCACAGTGAAGAATGTCGACCTGGGACGCTGATGTCCCAGGTTCAAAACCCTGAGGTCACTGGCTTAAGCGTGGGCTCATCTGACTTGAGCTAGGGCACACTAGCTTGAGCACGGAGTCACTGGCTTGAGCATGGGATCATCATCATGATCCCATGGTTGTTGTCTTGAATGCAAAGGTTTAAGGCTTGGCTGAAGACCCTGGTCATGGCTTGGTATGAGCAATCATTGAACAACTAAAATGCCACAACTGCAAGTTGATGCTTCTCCTCTCTCTCGCTTCCTGTCTCTGTCTCTAAAAAAAGAAAAGAATAATTTCCCTCACTGAGTGTTTTTTAAAAAGATAATCCCGGGACAATACTAGTAAGAAAACATTAAAAGGCATAGAAAGAAATCCAGGTGAGGTTATAAGCATTCCTCCTCATTCTTTCTCCATTAGTCCAGCTTAAAGATCCTCCTTTGGATAAGTTCTAGGACAATGTTAGAAGATCAGCTAGCTGGAAGGCAACTGAACACTGACAAGTAATTCTCATGCCTATCAGTTGTTTCTGAATCATAATAAACTGAATGTTCTTAAAGCTAGCGTTTGTCTATACTGTGATTCACTGTCAAGGTATGCTCTACCCTCACTCAGCCCATTTCTTCTTAGTGTGTGTTCCAAAGTTTCAAGTACTCAATCTTGCCTTCGCTGATGGCTCAGTAAATAAGAGTATCAGTCTGGCATGTGGACGTCCTGGGTTCAACTCCCTGTCAGGGCACACAGAAGAAGCGACCATCTGTTTCTTCCCACCTCCCTCTCTTCCTCTTCCCCTCCTGCAGCCAGTGGCTTGATTGGTTCGAGCGTGGCCCAAGATGGTGATAGCTCCATTGGAGGGCATCAGCCTGAGGCTCTATAAATAGCTCAGTAATTGAGCATCAGCTCCAGATGGGTTGCTGGCTGGATCCCGGTCAGGGCACACGTGGGAGTCTGTCTCACTCTCTCTCCTTCTCTCACCTAAAAAAAAGGTACTCAACCTTGACCTTGACAGAAACCAAAAAATAAAAAGGCCCGTGAAAATGTGTGTTTCTGTTGTGTGTAATTGAGAGAAAAAGAACACAAGTGTGAGGGTACATGTACAAGTGAATATGTATGTATATGCTAAGAAAGGTGACACAAATGAAGCAAGAATGTAGAGAATTACCACACAAAGATAATTTCCTTGTTGACACAGAAAAAGCTAGGCCCATGTGTTTTGACCTAGTAAAAGCTGGGACTCCATAATAAACAGATCCTAAAACTCCTGGGATGATCTAAAGGAAAGACTTGTTTTTCCCTCTTAAAACAGCTGTAAGATTAGAAAGGCATATACAGTGTGTCCGAAAAAGTCATGGTGCACTTTTGTCCTGTGACTGGTCAAAAGTGCACCATGACTTTACAGACACACTGTATTAACTCACTTTTATTTGGGGTATCAGCACTATAGTGCCCCCTTTATCCACAAATGAGTATTTTATCTTAAGGGTAAGAACTATTATTCTCCATATGCTAAGCAAATTTTTGAGGCACCTAGTTTCTTTTGAAAATAAGAGGAATTCAGGATCAAGCCATATGGCATAGATCTGTCTTTCAAGAAACTTTAGGATGATAAAACCCTCCTCTCAATAGAATTCATTCCATTTTCATAAGCTTAGTTTATGAGAAGATCCTATTCCCCGAGGCAGCTGAACCAAGCCATACCTCCGTCTAGCACTCATATCCACAGGTTCATCATTGATGTTTTCTTTGCCTGGCCTTCCAGCAGTCCTGTTGTCTCCATGAGGCCTGAGATTCCCATTGAGTTTCTCTTCATAGCCCTTGACACCACTGCCATCCTGTTTGGTGGGTAACTCATGTGGCACCTCAAGATTTGCCAAATCCTTCCGTTTGAGCAGTGCCAACATTTTCAGACGTTCCATGGCCTCATGCCCCTCCATTTTGAGTCGCTTGGCCAGGACATCATCTCGCTCATCTGCTGGGTCTAAGCTCCGCTTCAACAGATTCAGGCGAAGAGCATCTTCTGTCATTCTATCCATCCTATGGAAAGAAAAATAGAAGTGAGGTGAGAATAAAGTCCCTTAAATAGTCCCTAAGAAAAGAGGGTGAGGTGGTAAAGGTATTATAAATAATTACAGCCTGACAAGGCAGTGGTGCAATGGATAGAGTGTTGGACTGGGACATAGAGGACCCAAGTTCGCAAGATCAAGGTCACCGGCTTGAGCGCAAGCTCTTTGGGTTGAGCGTCGGATCACAGACAAGACCCCATGGTTGCTGGCTTGAAGTCTAAGGTCACTAGCATGAGCAAGGGGTCACTCACTCTGCTGTGGCCCCAGCTCAAGGCACATATGAGAAAACAACTAAGGAGCTACAATGAAGAATTGATGCTTCTCTTCTCTCTCCCTTCCTGTCTGTCTGTCCCTATCTGTCCCTCTCTCTGTTTCTCTATCTCTGTCACACACACACATACAAAATTTACAGCTATATATACATAGAGGCTCAAAGTTAACTCAGCTAACCTACACTGCATCTTCCGAGAAACTGAAGACACTACAAATACTTTTCCAATTAGGTCCTTACTGTATTAGGTGCCGAAAACCAAATAGTAAACTCACTTGGAGGGTCTAGTAAGAGCCTACATCTATCAAAAAGAAACATTCTTTTGTGACTAGCTTTTTGTACATGTATGCTTAAAGCCAAATGGTTTTTTACCTGGCCAGGGTAGCTCAGTTGGTTAGAGCGTCATCCCAATATGCCAAGATTGCAGGTTAATCCTTAGTCAGGGCACAAACAAGAAGCAACCAATGAATTCATAAATAAGTAAAACAACAAATCGACGTTTCTCTCTTTCTCTTTTTCTCCTTCCTCTCTGCTTCTAAAATCAATAAATAAAAATTAAAAAATTTTCCAAAAGAAAACATCTTTTGGAGACCAGATAAAGACCAAGAGCTCTAAATTTTTGAGTATGTTTCTTTTCTTTTTTAATTTTATTTACTGATTTCAGCAAGAGAAGAAGGGAGGGGGAGAGAAAGAGAGATAGGAACATCAAGCTGTTCCTGTATGTGCCCTTATTGGGGCTCGAACTGGCAATTTCTGCTTCAGAACGATGTTCTAACTAACCAAGCTATCTGGCCAGGATTGAGTAATGTTTCCTAATTTTCTCTCTTAAAAAAGAACAGCTTTATTGAAATATAATTAATATACTATACAACCCATCAATTTGAAGTGTATAATTCAATGGTTTTTAGTAAATTACAAGTGTACAACCATCACCAAAATCAGTATTTAGAACATTTCATCATCACCCCCCTAAATAACCCATACTCATTAGCAGTCATTCTCCTTCCCCACACCCCCATCTGTTTCCTACTAATTTACTTTCTGTCTCTAAATTTGCCTATTCTGGACTTTTTTTTTTTTTTTTACAGAGACGGAGAGAGTCAGAGAGAAGGGACAGACAGGAAGAGAGAGAGGTGAGAAGCATCAATCATCAGTGTTTTGTTGCTGTTGCGACATCTTAGTTGTTCATTAATTGCTTTCTCATAAGTGCCTTGACCGCGGGCCTTCAGCAGACTGAGTAACCCCTTGCTGGAGCCACCGACCTTGGGGCCAAGATGGTGAGCTTTAGCTCAAACCAGATGAGCCCGCGCTCAAGCTGGCAACCTCGGAGTCTGAACCTGGGTCCTTCCACATCCCAGTCTGACGCTCCATCCACTGCGCCACCGCTTGGTCATGCTGGACTTCTTATATAAATGAAATCATATGCAGTCTTTTGTGACTTGTTTTTTTTACTTAGCATTATATGTTTATTTTTTAATTTTTTTCTTATTTTCCAAGTGAGAGAAAGGAAGATAAAGACACAAGACTGTGTATGTTTATTTAAAAATTTTTTTTTCTTATTTTCCAAGTGAGAGAAAGGAAGATAAAGACACAAGACTCCCGCATCTGCCCTCTGCATTCGCCCTGACCAGAATCTGACTGAGATCCATCAAGGAACATCCGTCTGGGGCCAATACTCTGTCCATCTGGGGCCATGCTCCCAGCTGAGCTATTTTTAGCACCTGAGGCAGAGGCTCCACAGAACCATCCTCAGCACCTGGGGCTGATGCACTTAAACCAATCAAGCCATGGCTGTGGGAGAGGAAGAAAGAGAAAGAAGGGGGAAGGGTGGAGAAGCAGATGGTCACTCTCCTGCGTGCTCTGATTGGGAATCAAACCCGGGACATCCACAGGCTGGGGCCAATGCTCTACCACTGACCCAACCGACCAGGGCAAGCATTGTTTTTAAAAAGTTTGTTCATGTTGTAGCATATATCATGACTTCACATCTTTTTAAGAATAAATGATATTACATCATATGGATATATTTTATTTATTCATTTATCAATTAATGGACTTTTGTTTTTCTCCTTTTGATACTACGAATAATGTTGCTATGAACTATTTGGTACAAGTTTTTTTTTTTTTTCTTTATTTATTCATTTTAGAGAGGAGACACAGAGTGAGAGAGAGAAAGGGGGAGGAGCTAGAAGCATCTACCCCCATATGTGCCTTGACCAGACCAGTGCAGGATTTTGAACTGGTGACCTCAGTGTTCCCAGATCGACACTTTATCCACAGCGCCACCACAGGTCAGGCTTAGTACAAGTTTTTGTGTGGACAAATGTTTTCAGTTTTTCTGGGTCCATACCTAGAAGGAGAACTTCTGGGCCCTATGGTAACTCTGTTTAACATTTTGAAGGACTATTTCCCAAAATAGCCATGCCGCTGTACATTACTACCAGCAGTGTATGAGGATTCCAATTTCTCCATATTCTCTTAGTCCTCCGTTAACAGTTTCAGATATGAGATATAGCATATAAAAAGATTATTTAGCTACAGGTCTCCCAAATATGCTATTTTGACATATACTTCTGAAGTTTACCTCTAAAAATAACCCCTGATGGAGAACAAGACAACAATCAGGAGTAACTGTGAAGGTGAATGCTATACAGAATCCCAAAAATTAAGTCACTAAGGAAAAAAGAGAAATGAATCATATTAACAAAATCCAAAATGAAAGAGGAGAAATTATTACCACAGACATCATAGATATATAAAACATCATATTAGAATATTATGAAAGATTATATGTCACCAAATTCAACAATCTAGAACAGGGGTCCCCAAACTATGGCCCGTGGGCCGCATGTGGCCCCCTGAGTTAATTTATCCAGCCCCCGCCACACTTACAAAAAGGGCACCTTTTTCATTGGTGGTCAGTGAGAGGAGCACAGGATGCATCCACACCCACAGTTCCCATTGAAATACTGGTCAGTTCGTTGATTTAAATTTACTTGTTCTTTATTTTAAATACTGTATTTGCTCCTGTGGGTTTTTTTTTCATATTTATTTATTCATTCATTCATTCAGGGACAGAGAGAGGGGGATAGATAGAAACAGACAGACAGGAATGGAGAGAGATGAGAAGCATCAATCATTAGTTTTTCGTTGCCGCTGTGACACCGTAGTTGTTCATTGATTGCTTTCTCACATGTACCTTGACCGCGGGCCTTCAGCAGACCGAGCAACCGTTGCTGGAGCCAGTGACCTTGGGTCCAAGCTGGCGAGCTTTTTGCTCAAGCCAGATGAACCTGTGCTCAAGCTGGCAACCTCGGGGTCTCGAACCTGGGTCTTCCGCATCCCAGTCCGACGCTCTATCGCCTCAGCAACCACCAGGTCAGGCTCCCGTTTTGTTTTTTTACTTTAAAATAAGATATAAGATATGTGCAATGTGCGTAGGGATTTGTGTATAGTTTTTTTTATAGTCCGGTCCTCCAACGGTCTGAGAAACAGTGAACTGGCCCCCTGTGTAAAAAGTTGGGGGATCCCTGATCTAGAAGAAATAAATTCTTTTTTTTTTTTTTTTTTTTTTACAGGGACAGAGAGAGTCAGAGAGAGGGATAGACAGGGACAAAGAGACAGGAACGAAGAGAGATGAGAAGCATCAATCATCAGATTTTCGTTGCAACACCTTAGTTGTTCATTGATTGCTTTCCCATATGTGCCCTGACTGCAGGACTTCAGCAGACTGAGCAATCCCTTGCTCAAGTCAGTGACCTTGGGTCCAAGCTGGCGAGCTCAGGGTCTCAAACCTGGGTCCTCTGCATCCCAGTATGACCCTCTATCCACTGCGCCACCGCTTATTCAGGCTGGTTTCATTCTTAAAACTATACAATCTCTCTAGATTGAGTCACGAAGAAGTAGAAAAGCTAAACAGACCTATAAGCAGGGAAGAAATAGAAACAACTATCAAAAACCTCCCCAAAAAGACAAGTCCAGGACCAAACAGCTATACTAGTGAATTCTACCAAACATTCAAAGAAGATTTGGGACCTATCCTTCTCAAAGTCTTCCTAAAAATAGAAAAAGCAATACTCCCTAATACATTTTATGAGGCCAAAATAACCCTGATACCAAAATGTGGCAAGGACAACAAAAAATAAGAAAACTACAGACCAATATCTTTACTGAATACAGATGCAAAAATCCTAAACAATGCCTGACCTGTGGTGGCGCAGTGGATAAAGCGTTGACCTGGGAACACTGAGGTTGCCAGTTCAAATCCCTGCATTGGTCTGGTCAAGGCACATATGGGAGTTGATGCTTCCAGCTCCTCCCCCCTTTCTCTCTTTCTCTCTCTCTCTCACTCTGTGTCTCCACTCTAAAATGAATAAAATAAAATTATAAAAAAAAAACAAAACCAGAAATAATAAAACAACTTAAAAAAAAAATCCTAAACAAAATAAATACTAGTAAATTGAATAACAACAACACATTAAAAAATATAATACATTATGATCAAGTGGGATTCATTTCAGGAGCAGAAGGATGGTTCAACATATGCAAATCAATCAATGTAACACACCTCATCAACAAAACAAAGGACAAAAATCATATGATCCTACCAACAGATGCAGAAAAGGCATTCGATAAGATACAACATCCATTTAATGTTTAAACACTCAATAAAATGGGTATAGAGGGAAAGTACCTCAACATTATAAAGGTCATATATGACAAACCATCAGCCAATATCATACTAAATGGTGAAAAACTGAAAGCTTCTTCCCTAAAATCAGGAACAAGACAAGAAAGTTCACTCTCTCCACTGTTATTCACCAGGCCTAGCCAGAGCAATCAGGCAAGAGAAAGAAAGAAAAGGCATCAATATTGGGAAAGAGAAAATAAATCACTTTTTGCAGATGACATGATCCTGTAATATAGAAAACCCCAAAGACTCCGAGAAACTTTTAGAAACAATAAATACAGTAAAGTCACAGGATACAAAATCAATATAAAAATGTCTACTGCTTTTGTATATGACAACAATGAAACTTCAAAAAATGAATTGGAAAAACAAAAACAAAAGCAAAAACAATTCCTTTTACAACTGCAACAATAACAAAATAATAAAATATTGGCCCTGGTCAGTTGACTCAGTGCATAGAGCATCAGCCCAGTGTGCAAATGTGGTGGGTTTGATTCCCAGTCAGGGCACACATGAGAAGCGACCATCTGCTTCTCTTGGCCTCCGTTTTCTCCTTCCCTCTCTCAACCCCTCTTGCAGCCAGTGGCCCAACTAGTTCGAGCGTTGGCCCAGGAATGAGGATAGCTCGGTGGGTCCAAGTGTCAGCTTCAGGTGCTGAGGATAGTTTGGCTGATTCAAGCATCGGCCCCATGGGGGTTGCCAGGTGAAACACAGGGTGCATGCCAGAGCCTGTCTCAACTATCTCCCCTACTCTCACTTAAAAAAAATAAATGAATAAAAATAAAATATCTAGGAATAAACAAAGAATGTGAAGTATCTATATACTGAAAACTACAAAGTATTATTAAAATAAATTGGAAAAGATACAATGAAGTGGAAAATATTCCATGTTTATGGACTGGAAGAATCAATACCAGTTAAAATAGCCATATTACACAAAGCAATATACATATTTAATTGCAATCCCCATCAAAATCCAGTCATTTTTTAAAGAAATAGAACAAAAAAATCAACAAATTTGTATGGAACCATAAAAATCTCCAAACAGTCAAAGCAATCCTGAGAGAAAAGAATAAAGCCGGACTTCAAATTATATTATAGAGTCATGATAATCAAAACAGCATGGTATCGGCAGAAAAACAGACATACAGACCAATGGAACAGAATTGAGAACAAAAACCAAATGTATAAAAGCCACATGCAAACGAATGAAACGTGACTGCAATTAGTCCCTATGCACAAAAATTAATTTAAAATAGACCAATGGCCTAAATATATAAATTACATAGAAGAAAACATAGGTACTAAACTTATGGACCTTAGCTGTAGAGAACATTTTATGAATGTGACACCAAAGGCAAGGGAAGTAAAGGTAACAATAAATGAATATGATAATATCAAACTAAAAAGCTTCTGCTCAGCAAAAGAAACTGACAACAAAACAAAAAGGCAGCCAACCAAATGGGATATGATATTCACTAACAACAGCTACGGTAAGGGGTTATTATCCAAAATACAGTGTGTCTGTAAATTCATGGTGCAGTTTTGACTTTTGACAGGTCAGAAGTGCACCATGACTTTATGGACACACTGTATATATCAAGAACTCACAAAGCTCAGCAACAAACAAGCAAACAATCCAATTAAAAAATGGGGAGAGGACCAGAACAGACAGTTCTCCCAAGAAGACATACAAATGGCCAATAGATATATGAAAAGATGCTCATCTTTGCTGAGAGAAATGGAAATCAAAACTACAATGAGATACCACCTCACACCTGTTTGATTGACTGTTATCAACAAGACAGGTAATAAATTTTGGCGAGGCTGTGGAAAGAAAGGAACCCTCACTCACTGTTGGTGGGGATGTAAATTGGTACAGCCATTATGGGAGACATTATGGTGGTACTTCAAAAAATTTAAGAATATAATTACCATATGATTTAGCAATCTCTCTACTGGCTATCTACCCAAAAAAACTCAAAAACACTGGTACGCAAAAACACACGCACCCCCATATTCATCACAGCATTGTTCACGATGGTCAAGACATGGAAACAACCAGCGTCCCTTGACAGAGGACTACATAAAGAAGAGTCGGTATATACAGTATACACAATGGAATACTACTTAGCCATAAGAAATAATGATATATTGTCATTTACGACAACATGGATGGACCTTGAGAACATTATACTAAGTGAAACAAGTAAATCAGAAAAAGCTAAGAACTATATGATTTCACATGTAGGTGGAATATAAAACTAAGACTCATGGACAAAGATAAAAGTGAAGTAGTTAACAGAAGGATAGAGAGAGGGGAAGGGGAGTAAGAGGTGACATATATATGGTGATGGAAAATGAGTTGACTTTGGGTGATAGGAACACAACACAATCAACAGTTCAAATGCCAGAGATGTTCATCTGAAACCTATGTACTCTTATTGATCAATGCCACCCAATTAAATTTAATTAAGTTAAAAAAAATTAAGCCCTGACTTTGCCTGCACCCACCCGGAGGGTTCTCCATGCACCCAGCATCTAGTGAGACACATGGTGCAGCAGTGTAGTGGACATGGGCAGAGCCAGGCTAGTAGCCAGGCTTGGGCTGGGAAAGCAGCTTTTGGAGCTGCTCCTACCCATGAAGATTTATTCAAATCAAACAACTGCTTTAACACCTGCACGTAACCCCTCCCACTATACCTCGATAGCCCCAAGTTCAGTGAATGCTACCACTAGGTCAAGTCTTGGCTAGTGCTCTGCAGTCAACAGCCAGTCTCTTCTACATCTACTGTTAAAAGACTAGGGCCAAGAAATGTCTATACTTCATCTTCTAAGCCCATTTCAAATGGTGTCAAGACATCCAGTGTGACAAGAAAAATACAGGTTTTCATTGAATCTGCTACCTCCATATCTAATTTTGTTGACACAGAAAATGTTGAAGATTTCAAATTTGGTTTGAAGACCAGGTGCAGGGTTTGAACGGGTGATGAATGCAAATATTAAATCTGTTGGACTTTCATGTACAAGATGAAGAGACATATCCAAAATTAGTTCAGAAATTATTTCCTTAAAAGTGGCTTAAGCCTGACCAGGCAGTGGCACAGTGGATAGAGTCTCGGACTGGGATGTGGAGGACCCAGGTTCGAGACCCCAAGGTCACCAGCTTGAGCCTGGGCTCATCTGGCTTGAGCAAAAAAAAAAGCTCACCAGCTTGGACCCAAGGTCACTGGCTCAAGGAAGGGGTTACTCGGTCTACTGAAGGCCCGCGGTCAAGGCACATATGAGAAAGCAATCAATGAACAACTAAAGAGTCGCAGCAAAAAACTGATGATTGATGCTTCTCATCTCTCTCTGTTCCTGTCTGCCTGTCCCTATCTATCCCTCTCTCTGACTCTCTCTGTCCCTGTAAAAAAAAAAAAAAAAGTGGCTTAAAAAGCATGGACACATAAAATTCTACATGAAAATGAATAGTTTATCTTATCTAGAGATAAAGGACAGGATTTGGAACAGAGACAGTTTTCATTTGATTCATTAAAGTTCTAAGGTCATAAAACAGGTACTGCAAATAGCTCTGGTTCTACTTATATGTACATTAAAAGGAATTTCCAGGTGTTCCTGTAAATACTCAAGGTATTGTTTCACAGTACTAATTTTTTATTTTTTTTGACAGAGACAGAGAGTCAGAGAGAGGGATAGACAGGGACAGACAGACAGGAAGGGAGAGAGATGAGAAGCATCAATTCTTAGTTGTAGCATCTTAGTTGTTCCTTGATTGCTTGTTCATTGATCACTTTCTCGTATGTGCCTTGATGGGGGGAGGGAGGATTACAGCAGAGCGAGTTACCCCTTGCTCAAGCCAGCGACCTCGGGCTCAAGCTAGCAACCATGGGGTCTTGTCTATGATCCCACACTCAAGCTGGCGACCTCAGGGTTTCAAACCTGGGTCCTCCGTGTCCCAGTCCAACGTTCTATCCACCGTGCCACCGCCTGGTCAGGCTCACAGTACTAATTTAATGCCGATTTAACTCTATTTAGCTAAAGCTTTACATTGTTAAGTTACCACTGTTCTTTCTTTCCTTTCTTTTTTTCTAAAGGGACAGAGAGTCAGAGAGAGGGATAGATAGGGACAGACAGATAGGAACGGAGAGAGATGAGAAGCATCAATTATTAGTTTTTCATTGCCGTTGCGACACCATAGTTGTTCATTGATTGCTTTCTCACATGTGCCTTGACCGTGGGCCTTCAGCAGACCGAGCAACCCCTTGCTGGAGCCAGCAACCTTGGGTCCAAGCTGGTGAGCTTTTGCTCAAGCCAGATGGGCCCACGCTCAAGTTGGTGACATCAGGGTCTCAAACCTGGGTCTCCTGCATCCCAGTCCGATGCTCTATCCACTGCGCCACCGCCCGGTCAGGCACCACTGTTCTCTTGAAAACAAACTATTTCCTCTGAGGCTTCTTTGGCTTTGATATAGCATTTGACTTTTTGTGTAGTAACTGATATGTGCCAGGGCAACTAAATTGGATCTATACCAAATCCAAGCATTATGAGTAAAATTTGCGTATACGCTTATCACCCATTTCTATTTAGCAAGAACACCAGGTTCACCTAGCTAAACTACTATAATTCCAAAGAATAGAAGTACACTGACCTCAACTAATTTCAAAATGCCTTTTTTTTCCCAGTGAGAGGAGGGGAGATAGATAAAATCCCATATGCACTCTGACCACCTGGCTACCCCCGTTTGGGGCTCGTGCTCACTTGGACCAACTGACCTATCCTCAGTGCCCAGGCCCTACAATTGAACCAACCAAGCCACTGGCTGTGAGAAGGGAAGAGAGAGAGAAGGGGGAAAGGGAGGGGAAGAGAAGCAGATGGTTATTTCTCCTTTGTGCCGACTGGGAATGTCGGTACACCAGGCCAATGCTCTATCCACTGAGCCAACTGGCCAGGGCACTCAAAACCCCTTTTATTTGTGTATATGTTGAACACTTCTTACATTTTAAAAAATTATTGGTTTTGAAGGTAAAATGGACAAATCTGAAAATTGAAAAGGCAAATATATGAAGGAGCCAAAAACTGTACATTAGGTATTTGGGAAATGAAAACTGGAAGCTTACATTAAATTCAGAAAAAACTATTATATTCATTCTGTATATACATTTTTTTAAAACTATGACTCAGAATAGCCACATTTAGAACACTTTCTATTATTAGTCAATATTTTTAGATAGTTAGATCCTGATCCAAAGTCTAATGTTGGCTCGATTCTGGAAAGTAAATCATTTCACAACTGCCTTGATGCACAGAACCTTTTTTAAAAAATAGACTCATTTAAAAAAAAAAAAGACTCATTAAAGTCTTTTGTTTGTATGGTCACACACTGATGTTTACATGTTCCAGTATCTAACATGGCCACAGTAGTCTTAATAACCAACATCGTATTTCCATCTTTAGAAACCTACCCAGCAGATCTCAAGCAACTGTGTGTGTGAATGAACATTTTCTTTTGTTTCATACCTGAATGATGCACATCTATTTTGGACTGTATACTGTGTTTGTATATTTATGGTTTGATTACATAGTAACTTCTCATGTTATGAAACTGATTTGCATTGAATAAAAACTGTTCAAATATATGACTGAAAGAACCATAACTCCATAGGAACAATGTCTTGGTGAACTTGATCAACACCTCATGTTGAGAATAAAACTGAAAATACCATGAGAAGTTGTAAAGGGTGAGAAAAGTCTGTCACTCAACTGATTATACACCTAGATGCAAAAAGAACTTCAGAAAAGTACACAGCAAGATACACAAATATAAATTAATACAGTACAGTGTTCTAAGTTTTGAGATAAATTATATTCATGAGCAATGAACACATATGACAAAACTCAGTAATCTAGAGCTGAATGGAGTTTGGGATGCCATCATTACCCTGGCTTCTTCAACTGACTGTTGTACAAACAGGTGAAAGTAGTTCAAATAATTCCCCCTTATTACACTCAGGACAAAAACAGATATATTGGAAGTTGAGAGAAATCAGAACCATGTATTTGAACACCTAAGGTATCTAATATTTCTCAACAGAATGACATGAGAACTCTCACCAAATTTTCCTTGCTCACTGTCTTTTTTAAAATGAGGTAACACTGCTTTATACCATTGTATGTTTCAGGGTACAACATTATATAATAATTTGACATCTGTTATAGATTTGAGCGTACTCACCACAAAATGTCCAGTTTTCACTTGTTCCCATGCAACTGACCTCCTCGCCCTCTTAACCCTTTGACCCTCCCCCAACTCCTTCCCCTCTGGTAACCATCAACCCGTCTGCATCTGAGTTTGATTCTCTAATACTTCACATGAGTGAGATTATATGGTATTTGTCTTTCTCTGTTTCACTTAGCATAATACCCTCAAGGCCCATCCATGTTGTTGCAAATTTCTTGCCCACCCTTGACTTTACTGATCTATAAGCCCCAAGTCTATATACTAACAGCCATATCTGCCTCAAAATCCAAGAAAATATGAATCTTGAAAACCTTATGCTGGCTGACCTGTGGTGGCACAGTAGATAAAACATCAACCTGGAATGCTAAGGTTGCCAGTTCAAAGCCACAGGCTTGCTCAGTCAAGGCACACACAAGAAGCAACTACAAGTTGATGCATTCCTGCTCATCACCCAGCCTTTCTCATTGCTCTCTCTCCTTTCTCTAAAAATCGATAAATAAAATCTTAAAAAGAAAACATTATGCTAAGCGACGGACAAAGAAGGACATATATTTTATGGTTCCACTTATATGACACCTATAATAAGCAATTCACAGAGGAGCTGGGTAGCTCAGTTGATTGGAGCATCATTCCAATGTGCCAGGGTTGTGGGTTCAATCTCCAGTCAGGGCATGTATAGGAGTCAACCAATGAATGCATGAGTGGGTCAAACAGCAGGTTGATGTTTCTCTCTCTCTCTCTGCTCCCCCCACCTTCCTCTCTCATGAAATCAATAAGTTTTGAAAAATTTCAGACAGGAAATAGAATAAAAGTTATCAGTGCCTGGAGTTGGAGGGGAGGAGAGTGAGGAGTTATTATTTAATGGGAACAGAGTCTCTCGAATGAAGAGAAAGTTCTTAAAATAGTGTTTATGATTGCACAACACTATGAATGTATACTTAAAAAGTGGATAAAATGGGCCCGACCAGGCGGTGGCACAGTGGATAGAGCATCAGACTGGGACGCGGCGGACCCAGGTTAGAGACTCCAAGGTTACCGGCTTGAGCGCAGGCTCATTTGGCTTGAGCAAGTAGTCACTCGCTCTGCTGTAGCCCCCTGGTCAAGGCACATATGAGAAAGCAATAACTGAACAGCTAAGGTGCCGCAATGAAAAATTGATGCTTCTCATCTCTCTCCCTTCCTGTCTGTCAGTCCCTATCTGTCCCTCTTTGTGACTCTCTGTCAAAAAAAAAAAAAGGCCTGACCTGTGGTGGCGCAGTGGATAAAGCATAGACCTAGGAGCACTGAGGTTGCCAGTTCAAAACCCTGCACTGGTCCAGTCAAGGCACATGTGGGAGTTGATGCTTCCAGCTCCTCCCCCCATTCTTTCTTTCTCTCTCTCTCACTCTGTGTCTCCTCTCTAAAATGAATAAATTAAAAAAAAATTTAAAAAAAAGAAAGAAAGTAAAAGTGGATAAAATGGTAAATTTTGTTACACATATATTTTGCCATAATAATTTTGTATGTGTGACACAGAGAGAGACAAGTATAAAAAGAGAGAGAGATGAGAAGCATCAACTTATAGTTGTGGCACCTTAGTTGCTCACTGATAGCTTTCTCATATGTGCCTTGATGGGGGGGGGGGGGCTCCAGTCGGTGACCCCTTCTCAAGCCAGTGTGACCTTGGGCTTCAAACCAGAAACCATGGGCTCACGTCTATGATCCCACACTCAAGCCAGCAACCCCGTGCTCAAGCTGGCAACCTCAGGGTTTCAAACCTGGGTCCTTAGCATTCCAGGCCGATGTTATTGTGGTCAGGCAACCACAATAAAATTTTTTAAAAATTCAATGTACTTGCCTGACCTGTGGTGGCGCAATGGATAAAGCGTCGACCTGGGAACACTGAGGTCGCCAGTTCAAAACCCTGCACTGGTCCAGTCAAGGCACATATGGGAGTTGATGCTTCCAGCTCCTCCCCCCTTTCTCACTTTCTCTCTTTCTCTCTCACTCTGTGTCTCCTCTCTAAAATGAAAAAAAAAAAAAAAAAAAAAAATTCAATGTACTTGAATCTATGTTAACACAATAAATTAAAATTAATAAAAAATTTAGGGGAAAAAATGGAGCGACAGGTTGTGGACATGCCCCACGTAGAGTGCAAGGACCAGGAGCCGGAGCCGTTGGGGGAGAGCAAGAAGCAGCAGCAGAGGGAAGAGAGCCACGAAGAGGAAGCTGGTGGGGGGCCAGCTAGAAGTCAGGTTTCTAGCCCCTCTATCGCCACATCCAGTGCCAATCGCCAGGAGATGATGCTGGAAGGGAAGTCAGGACCCTACTTTTCCTCTCTGGACTCGAGCATCGAGATCCTAAAGAAGAGGGCCCAGGAGCTGATCGAAAACATCAATGAGAGCAGACAGAAGGACCATGCTCTCATGACCAATTTCAGGGACAGTCTCAAGATCAAGGTTTCGGACCTGACAGAGAAGCTAGAGGAGAGGATGCATCAGCTTTATAATCACCACAACAAGATCATTCAGGAAAAACTCCAAGAATTCACCCAGAAAATGGTAAAGATCAGCCATTTGGAAACAGAGCTCAAACAAGTGTGCCACACTGTGGAGACCGTGTACAAAGACCTGTGTGTCCAGCCAGAGGCTACTACTTTGGAAGAACAAACCCATTAAGATGGCGAATGCTGACAGCTTCTGAGAGTCACCTCTTAGTGACAGCCACCAAGAGAAGGCTCAGAGGCCACTGTTCTGGCCACACCGAGAAAATTGTTTTTTCACAGTTCTGTAATGCATCTTGACAAAAACAAACAAAATGAGCAAACAAAAAGACTTGCACCATACCCAAAGGCAGCAAGTCTAGCCACCATCACGGGTCCAGCTTTGGTGTCCCCAACATGTGGCAAATTTACCTCACCCAGCCCTGCACTGTTAATTAAACATTTGATTTTTCAAAAAATAAAATAAAATAAAATAAAATAAAAGAAATCTAGTGTTAACAGAGACTGATTTAAATGGCACATATAATCTTTTTGGGGTGATGGAAATGAAATATTCTAAAACTGGATTGTGGTGATAGCTGCACAAATCTATAAATTTACTAAAAATAATCACTGTATTGGCCTGACCTGTGGTGGCACAGTGGTAAAGCGTCGACCTGGGAACACTGAGGTCGCCAGTTCAAAACCCTGCACTGGTCTGGTCGAGGCACACATGGGAGTTGATGCTTCCAGCTCCTCCCCCCTTTCTCTCTCTCTCTCTCTCTCTCTCTCTCTCTCTCTCTCTCACTCTGTGTCTCCTCTCTAAAATGAATAAAATAACAAAACAATACAAAACAAAAAATCACTGTATTGTATACACTTATACTGAAATAAAGCTGTAAAGTAATATTCAACAGAAACTTGCCTAACAAAAATTCCTCTCCAAAAAAAAAGCAAAAATTAGGTAGGATGAATCTTATTATCTTGCCTTTAAAAGCCTAACCAACCTTTTTTTATTTCTTCTGGGCTGCTAATAACAACAGCTAATATTTATTCTATAGCTACTTAATAGCCAAATATCCTACTGGGCACTTATCATGTGTTCTTTTAAAATTTATTTATTGATTTTAGAAAGAGGAGTAGAGGAGGAAAGGAGAGAAAGGGGGAAGGAGGGGGCTCAGATAAGCCCTGTCTTCTTGGAGTTCACTATAAATATTGCCTTACTGCCATTATAATTGTTATTGGTGATAGCATCCACCTAATTTCTAAATTAGAAACTCATTTACTTTATTTATTCATTTTTTAGAGAGAGAGAAGGGGAGGAGCAGGAAGCATCAACTCCCATAAGTGCCTTGACCGGGCAAGCCTGGGATTTCGAACCAGCGACGTCAGCATTCCAGGTTGATGATTTATTCACTGCGCCATCACAGGTCAGGCAATTAGGAAGTCTTGTAAGTTCAGTGTTTTGGGGTCTGCTCAAAGCAGAGCTAGATAATCTTAAGAAGCAGTGTTATTTATTCATGCATTCACACATAAATCCATTCCCCTTCACCCCAAATATTAAGTATATACATACTATGTGTCAAGCTCATGGTGAGGTGGTAGGAATAAAGGTGAAAGAAGATTAGGTCACTGACTTTAACAATTTTTCTTTCTTTTTCTTTTTTACAGGGACACAGAGAGAGTCAGAGAGAGGGATAGAGAGGGACAGACAGACAGGAACAGAGAGAGGTGAGAAGCATCAATCATTAGTTTTTCATTGCCGTTGCGACACCTTAGTTGTTCATTGATTGCTTTCTCACATGTGCCTTGACCATGGGCATTCAGCAGACCGAGCAACCCCTTGCTGGAGCCAGCGACCTTGGGTCCAAGCTGGCGAGCTCTTTGCTCAAGCCAGATGGGCTCGCGCTCAAGCTGGCGACCTCGGGGGTCTCGAACCTGGGTCTTCCACATCCCAGTGTGACGCTCTATCCACTGCGCCACCGCCTGGTCAGGCAACAATTTCATTCTGATAAGAGACAGAGGTGCATATAACTAAAATAAGTACTTGGATGCTCGCATAACTGATTTTTTTTTCTTCTTATATCCTGCTTTTCTTTCCCATATTTCAGTGAATTCAATTTATCCAGAGGCAAAAGCTAGAACCATGAGAATCATCCTTGACTTTCCCTGACTCTTAAATCTAAGTCACCAAGTCCAATCAATTCCATTCCCTTCCTTTGAATATAAATGAGAAAATATAGAGCTCTGGCGTGTTGCTGCTGGCAGCCACCTTGTGACCATGAAGGAAGAGAGCTTGCATATAAAGCAGATGCTGCTGCAGAGTACAGCACTAGGATGGGAGTAATTAAATACCTGTGCCACCAGATCAAACTACCCTAAAGCTAGTCTATGGATTCCTGCTATATAGGCCAATAAATTCCTTTAATGTTTAAGCTACTTAAAACAAAAATATTCTAACAGAAAACTCTGTAAGAACTGTCAATATAAAATCAAGATGAAGATATCCAATAAACAGGTGGATACACGGCATATAAACAAAAGAGCCTGAGCTCAAACCAGAATTGGAGATACATATATGAATGGGGGGATAATGACGGGGGGGGTCATTAAAGTAATGTATAGGGACGAGTGAAATTGTCCAGAAAATAATGACTATACAGTCAGAAGGAAAAAGGACAAGGATAGAACTACAGACAAGACAATACCTACATTTTTTTAAGTGAGAGGAGGGGAGATAGAGAGACAGACTTTCACATGCACCCCAATCAGGATCCACCCAGCAACTTCATCTGGGGCCAACCCTCAGACCAATCCACCAATTGAGCCACTGGCTGAGAGAGGGGGAGGAAGGGAAGCAGATGGTTGTTTCTCATGTGTGCCCTGACTGGGGATTGAGCCTAAGACATCTGCACATAGGTTGATGCTCTATCCACTGGGCCAACTGGCCAGGGCCAATAATACCTCCATGTAAGAGCTGGTTGGTCAAAGAACTAAGGGGGAAACTAGGAATGTATGAAATGTCAACAAATTCAAGCAGGGTTTCTAGGATAAACTGTGTCCAAAATTTACAGAAAAATGCCCAACTGTAACTATATGTACTATTGACTATTGTAAAAAAAAAAAAAAAAAAGCAAGAATGGCCAGATGGCAACACAGCTCTCAAACTGTCAGGTTTCTGAGTCACTGTTACCCTCAAACCAAATTCCAAGTCTGTAGAAAAGACAAGACTAGGATCCCAGAGGGAAGAGAATGGAGACAGATGGTGAACAAGATGAATTAGCATCTACTAAGTGTCTGCTATTTACTAGGCAATGTACAAGGTCCTTTGTTCTCTCATTTACACCACAGGATTAATAGAAAAAATTTGGCCCTGGCTTGTAGGCTCAGCTGGGCATGTGGAAGTCCCAGGTTAGATTCCTGGTCAGGAGAAGCACCATCGACTTCTCTAGCCCCTTTCTCCCCTCCCCCCCACTGTCTCTCTTCCCTCCCTCTCCCACAGCCATGGTTCATTCAAGCAAGTTGGCCCTGGGTGCTGAGGATGGCACCATGGCCTTGCCTTAGGTGCTAAAATAGCTCAGTTGGTGAGCAACGGAGCAATGGCCCCAAATGGTAAGAGCATCACCCCATAGGAGGCGTGTCAGGTGGATCCTGGTTGGGGCACATGTGGGAATGTCTCTCTGCCTCCCCACCTATCACTTAATAGAAAAAAATAATTTGTTGTTAGCTAAGCTAAAAACCCTCCAATTCTCAAAAATAATAAAATTTAAGCATATAATACCATGTGACTTTAAAAGTTTAAAGTAGCAAGTCTAAAAGACCATGTTATTTCATAAAGAGTTCTCAGTATTTATACTGCAGAAGATATAGTCCTTATAAAGCAAAACAGTATTTTCTTTTAAAGTTTCAGGTTTTATTTTACTTAGTTATTGATTTTAAAGAGGAAGGAAGGGAAACACGGGGGAGAGAAACATCAATTTGATGTTCCACTGATGTATACATTCATTGGTTGATTATTGCATGAGCCCTGACCAGGGACTGAACCCACAACCTTAGTGTATCAGGACAACACTTTAATTTTTTTTTTTACAGGGACAGAGAGAGAGAGTCAGAGAGAGGGATAGATAGGGACAGACAGGAACGGAGAGAGATGAGAAGCATCAATCATTAGTTTTTCGTTGCCGTTGTGACACCTTAGTTATTCATTGATTGCTTTCTCACATGTGCCTTGACCGTGGGCCTTCAGCTGACCAAGCAATCCCTTGCTAGAGCCAGCGACCTTGGGTCCAAGTTGGCAAGCTTTTGCTCAAGCCAGATGGGCCCGTGCTCAAGCTGGCGACCTTGGGGTCTCGAACCTGGGTCTTCCGCATCCCAGTCCGCCACTCTATCCACTGCACCACCACCTGGTCAGGCCAGGACAATACTTTAACCAATGAAGCTACTTAGCAAGCCAGGGTCAAACAATATTATTTATTTATTTATTTATTTTTACAGGGACAGAGAGAGAGTCAAAGAGAGGGATAGATAGGGACAGACAGACAGGAACCAGGAACGGAGAGAGATGAGAAGCATCAATCATTAGTTTTTCGTTGCCATTGTGACACACCATAGTTGCTCACTGATTGCTTTCCCACATGTGCCTTGACCGTGGGCCTTCAGCAGACTGAGCAACCCCTTGCTGGGGTCAGCGACCTTGGCTCCAAGCTGGCGAGCTTTTGCTCAAGCCAGATGCACCTGCGCTCAAGCTGGCGAGCTCGGAGTCTCGAACCTGGGTCTTCTGCATCCCAGTCCAATGCTCTATCCACTGCGCCACCTCCTGGTCGGGTCAATATATATATATTTTAATTTCTTTCCATTTATTCATCTTAGAGAGGAGACACAGAGTGAGAGAGAGAGAGAGAGAAAGAAAGGGGGGAGGAGCTGGAAGCATCAACTCCCCTATGTGCTTTGACCAGACCAGTGCAGGGTTTTGAACTGGTGACCTCAGTGTTCCCAGGTCGGCACTTTATCCACTGCGCAACCACAGGTCAGACAGGTCAATATTTTTTTTAAAATTTTATTTATTGATTTTAGTAAGACAGGAATGGGGAGAGGAGAGAGAACAAGAACAGGAACATTGATCTATTCCCATATGAGCCCTAAGCTGGGAATGAAATGGCAACCTCTGTGCTTTGGGATGATTCTCTAACCAACTGAGCTATCTGACCAGGGCTAAAACAAGTATTTCTTTAACAATAAGAAATAAGTTTTTTTAAAAAAGAGATTTTATTTATTGTTTTTACAGAGCGGGGAGATAGCAAAAAGTATGAACTGAGAGTTGCTTATCCTTAGCTGTTTGTTGCTTGTCATATGTGCCTCGGTCGGGCAAAGCCCAGGGTTTCAAACTGGCGACCTCAGCATTCCAGGTTGACAGTCTATCCACTGCGCCACCACAGGCAAGGCCAATAAAAGATAAGCTTTAAAGAAGTATTTGGATTTCAAAATTCTAAGTAGGAATGAAAGTACTTGCTTTAAAAAACAAAACAAAAATACAAAATAAAAAAACCCACACCTGGCCGTGGATGGTTGTCTCAGTGGACAGAGAATCAGCCCAGCGTGCATGTCCTGGGTTTGATCCCTAGTCAGGGCACACGTGAGAAGCAATCTGCTTCTCTGCCCCTTTCTCCTTTTCTTCCCCTCTCACAGCTAGTAGCTCAATTGGTTTGAGCACCGGACGGGCACTGAGAATAGCTTGGTTGATTAGGCTCCAGACAGGGGTTATTACCAGGTGGATCCCAGTCTTGGAGCATGTGGGAGTCTGTCTCACTATCTTCTTTCCTCTACTTCAAAAAAATATACACACACAAAACACCTTTCTCAGAAAATAAGCAAAAAAATATTTTCATTCTTATGTTTTTGCTATTTTTTCTTACTGATTTTCTGCTTCTGATGCAGCTTCCAAATGGTTGCAATATACAATTGGGGAAAACTTTATTTCTGTATACGCTGAAAGAACTGCATGTTCTCTTTATTATGAAATGTTTCTAGCATCTTCATAGAGATAATAAACAAAGGGCAAATCAATATTTTGTCTGTTTTTTTTTTAAATTTATTTATTTGCTCATTTTAGAAAGGAGAGAGAGAGAGAGTGAGAGAGAGAGAGAGAGAGAGAGAGAGAAAGGAGGATCAGGAAGCATCAACTCCCATATGTGCCTTGACCAGACAAGTGCAGGGTTTTGAACCGGAGACCTCAGCATTCCAGGTCGACGCTTTATCCACTGCGCCACCACAGGTCAGGCTTGTCTGTTATTTTTTAAATCAATATTTTACTTTGAGATAATTATACATTCACATGAAATCTTAAGAAATAATATAGAAAAATTCCATGTACGCTTTACCTAGTTTTCCCAATGGTACCCAAAACTAATACATGATACAGAACAGTTCTATCACCTCAAGGATCCCTCATGTTGCTCTTTTACAACCATATCCATCCTTTCCCCCAGCCACCAAACTCTGGAGATCACTAATCTGTTTCCCATACCTAATTATTACTCTTTTAAAAAATGTTAATTGGATTTATATAAAGTATGTGATTTTGAAATTTTTTTTCCTTTGCGAGATAGAAACAGGGAGAAAGGGAAAAAGAGAAGCATCAACTCATAGTTGCGGCACTTTAGTTATTCATTGATTTCCTCTCATCCGTGCCTTGACTGGGGGGCTCCAGCTGAGCCAATGACCTTTGGGCTCAAGCCAGTGACCACCGGATCATGTCAATGATTTCACTTGCAAGATACTGACCCTGCGCTCAAGCTCGATGAGTGTGCAATCAAGCTGGTAACCCTGAATGTTTTGAACCTGAGATCTCTATTGATACTCTACCACAGGGGTCCCCAAACTACGGCCCCCTGAGGCCATTTATCTGAACCCCCGCTGCACTTCTGGAAGGGGGACCTCTTTCATTGGTGGTCAGTGAGAGGAGCACAGGATGCATCAGCACCCATAGTTCCCATTGAAATACTGGTCAGTTTGTTGATTTAAATTTACTTGTTCTTTATTTTAAATACTGTATTTATTCCCATTTTGTTTTTTTACTTTAAAATAAGATATGTGCAGTGTGCATAGGGATTTGTTCATAGTTCTTTTTATACTCCGGCCCTCCAACGGTCTGAGGGACAGTGAACTGGCCCTGTGTAAAAAGTTTGGGGGACCCTGCTCTACCCACTGCACCATCACCAGTCTGGCTGAGATTTTTTTTTTTTTAATTCAGCATAATTTCCTTGAGATTCATCCAAGTTACTGCATGTACCAATAGTTTGTTCCTTTTTTTTTTTTTTTACAGGGACAGAGCAAGAGTCAGAGAGAGGGATAGATAGGGACAGACAGACAGGAATGGAGAGAGATGAGAAGCATCAATCATTTGTTTTTCATTGCCGTTGCAACACCATAGTTGTTCACTGATTGCTTTCTCACATGTGCCTTGACCGCAGGCCTTCAGCAGACCGAGCAACCCCCTGCTGGAGCCAGAGACCTTAGGTCCAAGCTGGCGAGCTTTTGCTCAAGCCAGATGGGCCCACACTCAAGCTGGAGGGCTCAGGGTCTCGAACGTGGGTCTTTCACATCCCACTCCGATGCTCTATCCACCGCGCCACTGCCTGGTCAAGCTAGTTTGTTCCTTTTTATTGACAAATAAGTAGTCCATGGTACGGATATACCACATTTACTCACCTGCTTAAAGTCAACTGAGTTGTTTTTAGTTTTTGCTGTAACAAAACTGCTATAGGCCTTGACCAGTTGGCTCAGCGGTAGACCGTTGGCCTGGTGTGTGATGTCCCGGGTTCGATTCACCATCAGGGCACACAGGAGAAGCAACCATCTGCTTTCCTCCCATTCCACTCTGGCTTGTCTGCCCTATTCCTACAGCCCTGGCTCAACTGGCTTGAGCTCATCAGCCCCAGGCACTGAAGATGACTCTGTGGAGTGTCTGCCTCAGGAGCTAAAAATAGCTCAGTTGTGAACAAGGCCCCAGATGGGCAGAGCATTGGCCCTAGACAGGCGTTGCCAGGTGGCTCCCAGTCAGTTGGGGCACATGTGGGAGGGAGTCTGTCTTATCTTCCCTTCTCTCACTTGTTAAAGAAGAAAAAGAAACAACAAATAAACAAAAGCTGCTCCATTCACATACAAGTTTTTATAGGAACTTAAAAGTTTTTATATATCTCAGATAAATGCTCAAAAGTACTACTGCTGAGTCATATGGCAAATGACTGTTTAGTTTTGTAAGAAACTGCCAAACTCTGGCAGGGTGGCTCAGTGGATAGTGTCATTCCAGCACACTGAGGTCATGGGTTTGATTCTTGGTCAGGGTATGTATGAGAAACATTATCAATGAATGCACAACTAAGTGAAACAGCAAATTGATGCTTCTCTTTCTCTCTCCCCCTTCCCTTCTCTCTCTTTCTCAAATCAGTAGGGAAATTAAAAATAATTTTTCTTTTTATTCAGTGAGAAGAAGGGAGCAAGACAGACTCCTGTATGCATCCTGACCAGAATCCACCAGGCAAGCATACTAGGAGGCAATGCTCTGCCCATCTGGGGTGTTGCTCTATTGCTTAGCAACTGAGCTCTTTTTAGTGCCGGAGGCAGAGGCCATGGAGCCATCCATCCTCAGTGCCTAGGACCAACTCAATCCAATCGAGCCATGGATGCAGGAAGAGAAGACAGAGAGAAAGAGAAAGAGAAAGGGAAAGAGAAAGAGAAAGAGAAAGAGAAAGAGAAAGAGAGAGGTGGAGGAATGGAGAAGCAGAAGGGCTCTTCTCCTGTGTGCCCTGACCAGAAATCGAACCTGACTTCCACACGCTGGGCCAATGCTCTACCACTGAACCAACCAGCCAGGGCCTCAATGGAAAAATTAAAAAGAAATTAAAATGTGTCATATCTCTACTCATTACTCATTAAAATAAAAAGAAAAAACCACCAATCTATTTCCCAGAGTAGGTGTACCATCATATATTGTGCAAATGTTTGAGAAGTCCAGTTTCTTCATATCCTCACTAGTATTTGGTGTTGTCATTATTTTTTTTATTTTTTTTTTAAATTTTGTTTTTATTTTATTCATTTTAGAGAGGAGACACAGAGTGAGAGAGAGAGAGAGAGAGAGAAAGAGAGAGAAAGGGGGGAGGAGCTGGAAGCATCAACTCCCATGTGTGCCTTGACCAGACCAGTGCAGGGTTTTGAACTGGCGACCTCAGTGTTCCCAGGTCGACGCTTTATCCACTGCGCCACCACAGGTCAGGCCTCATTATTTTTTATTTAAGCCATTCTGATAGGTGTTGTGATATTTCACTGTGGTTTTAATTTGTATTTCCCTAATGTCTAATGATGTTGCATAACTTCTTATGTGTTTATTGCCACCAGTAAATCCTCTTGTGAAACTTCTTCTCACGTCTTTTCCTTATTTTAAAATGGAATTGTCTGGTTTTTAAAACACCCTGTGTAACTTTACCCACCACTATTCTTTATCCTTTGCTATAACAAAACTGCTACAGGCCTTGGCTAGTTAGCTCAGTGGTAAAGTGTTGGCCTGGTGTGTGGATGTTCTGGGTTCGATTCACGATCAGGGCACACAGGAGAAGCAACCATCTGCTTCTCCTCCCCTCCTTCTTCCCTTCCCATAAAAAGGTATTATGATTAATTTATCATCACTCATAAATATCTTTATAAGATTATTTCATATACAGTGTGTCCGTAAAGTCATGGTGCACTTTTGACCGGTCACATGGTCAAAAGTTCACCATGACTTTACAGACACACTGTATATGTAATTCCATAAGTAATATTTAGTATAGTTTGTATATTTTTACAAACTGTATTTTAAAGAGTAGTTCATATGCATATCCTTTTTAATTTAGCTTTTCAATGTTTTCTTTTTTTAATATCTAAAATTTACCTAAATAAATGCACAAAGCTCTAGTTTATTTGCTTTACCTGCTGTGTAGGACTCCACAGCAAAAATATATAATTTAATAATCCATTCTCCAGTTCAACATTTAGGCATCAATTTATAATGTTAAAATCAATGCAGTGATTTCCTCTTTTGGCCAAGATTGTATAACACAGGCTGAATTTAGCCTCCCATGTGAAATAACAACAACAAAATACCCAGAAAAATACATGAAACAAGGGTCTCAAGACACTGCACACTAGGCACCAAGGACAATGATGCCAGAGGGACAAGAAACAAATGGGGTGAGCTCTACAACTGCCTTCATTTATTGCCTTGGAAGAGGTTCTGGGACATGGTAGGGGAAGGGGGAACTGAGAGGGAGCCAGGCAGACTCCTGAGTTGAAGAGACGAAGATGTGGGTATAATGAGTAAAGGAAGCTAGATTTCAAAAAGAATAGAGTACCACAGAGGTGAAAATGTGGAAAGATGGATATAATAAAAAAGACAGATAATAAGTGTTAAAGGAGCATGAAGAGAAATTGGAATCTTCATACACTGCTAATGGGAATAGAAAATGGAGAAGAGCCTGGCAGTTTCTTACAAAGTTAAACACAGAGTTACCACACAACCCAGCAATTACACTGCTAGGTATATACCCAAGAGAACTGAAAATATTATTTCCACACAAAAATTTGTACACGAATGTTAATAGCAGCACTATTCATAATAGCCCCAAAATGGAAACAACCCAAATGTCCACCAACTGATGAATAAACAAATGTACAGCCATAAAAAGAAATGAAGTTACAGCATAGATGAACTTTGAAAACATGCTAAGTGAAGCAAACTAGTCATAAAAAGCAATATACTGTACATTCTACTTACATGAAAAATCTAAAATAAAATAGGCTTGGAATAGAATGGAAACAGAAAAGTAGATGAGGGGCATCCTAGGGTTAGTAGAGGAGAGGAGAAAAATAAGAAATAACTGCTAATGAGCAGGGGACTTTCTTTTTAGGTTGATGAAAATGTTCTAAACTTAGATTGTGGTGATAGCTGTACAACTCTGTCAACATACTAAAATCACTAAATTGTATATATTAAATAGGTCAAGTTTATAGTATGTGAACTACATCTCAATAGAGATGTTAAACAATACAAGAGATGTCTGACCAGTGGTGGTGAAGTGGATAAAGCATCAACCTGGAACAATAAAGTCACCGGCTCGAAAACCCTGAAGTCGCTGGCTCAACCTAGGCTTGTCAGCATGGGGTTGTTGGCTTGAGCAGAGAATCATCCACATGATCCCAAAGCTCACCCCAGCTTAACCCAAAGGTTGCTGTCTTGAGCAAGGGGAACTGGCCCAACCCAGTCAAGGCACAAATGAGAAGGAATCAACATACAACTAAAGTGAAGGAACTATGAGTTGATGCTTCTTACTCTCTCATCCCCTTTCTTCTCGTTCTCTCATTTCATTTTTATTTTTTTTAGTGAGAGACAGGAACAGACAGGGAGAGATGAGAAGCATCAATTCTTCATTGTGGCACCTTAGTTGTTCACTGATTTCTTTCTCATATGTGCCTTGACAAGGGGGCTCCAGCAGAGTGAGCGACCCCTTGCTCAAGCCAGCAACCATGGGTTCATGTTTATGATCCCAGAATCAAGCTAGTGACTCCATGCTCAAGCTGGTGAGCACATGCTCAAGCTGGATGAGCCCGTGCTCAAGCCAGTGACCTCAGGGTTTTGAACCTGGGTCCTCTGCACCCCAGTTCAATGCTCTATCCACTGCGCCAACCCCTGGCCAGGCAATTTCTGTTTGTTTGTTTGTTTTACAGTATTAACTCAAATTTGTTTTTCCATTCAATGCAATCATCCATTTCTTTAGCTGGCTAGTTTAGTCTATTTACATTTATTAACATTACTAATATATTTGTGGTTTTAATTCTATCATCTTACATTCATTCTACTACCTTGCTTGTTCTGTGCTTTATTGCTCTTGTGCCTCTATTGATGGGGTAAGTTTCATTTTTTAAAAAGATTTTATTTATTTGCCCTGGCCAGTTGGTTCAGTGGTAGAGCATTGGCCCAGAGTGTGGAATTCCTGGGTTCAATTCCTGGTCAGGGCACTCAGGAGAAAGCGACCATCTGCTTCTCCAGCCCTTCCCTTTCACTATCTCTCTTCCCCTCATGCAGCCATGGCTCGAATGGTTTGAGCAAGCTGGCCCTGGGCACTGAGGATGATTCCATGGCCTTGCCTCAGGCCCGTGATGGCGAACCTGTGACACACGTGTCAGCACTGACACACGTAGCCATTTTCGATGACACGAGAAGTATGGGGCCGCATGCCGAAAAGGACATTTCATCCTCGGCCCCTGCATGGCCAGGTGCAGTAGCTGAGGATAAAACATTTGCTGTAGTGTAGACACTCTGTGCTGGAGGTCTGTAGGCCAAAACAACAGAACTCCGGCACAGAGTGTCTAGTTCTGGGACTTCCGATTAGGTAGTTTTTCTTGAAGTGACACACCACCTGAGTTATGCTCGGTTTTTCTGGCAAATTTTGACACACCAAGCTCAAAAGATTGCCCATCACTGCCTCACGCACTAAAGTAGCTTGGTTGCCTGAGCAACTGAGCAATGGCCCCAGTAAGGGGCTTGCCGGGTGATCCTGATCAGGGCACATGCAGGAGTCTGTCTGTCTGCCTCCCTGCCACTCACTCAAAAAAAGAGATTTATTGCCCTAGCCAGATAGCTTGGTTGGTTAGAGCATCATCTGGTGCAGAGGTTGCCGGTTCCATCTCTGGTGGGCACATACAGGAACAGGTCCAGCTTCCTGTCTCTCTCTTGCTTTCTCCTTTCCTCTCTCTAAAGTCAATACAAATTTTTAAAGTTTTTTAAAGATTTTAATAATTACCTAACTGGTGGTGGCTCAGTGGATAGAGCATCAATCTGAAGTGCTGAGGTCTCAGGTTCAAAACCTGAAGGTCACCAGCTTGAGCACAGGCTCATCCAGCTTGAATGCAGAGACACTGGCTTAAGCATGGGATCATCAACATGATGCTATAATTGCTGGTTTGAGCCCAAGATCTCTGGCTTAAGCAAGGGGTCAGTGGCTCAGCTCGAGTCCCCCGGTCAAACACATATGAGAAGAAATCAATGAACTAAAGTACCGCAACAAGTTGATTCTTCTCATCTCTCTCCCTTCCTGTCTCTGTATTTTGCAAAAACAAAAACAAACAAAATATATTATATTTATTGATCTTATAGGTGTTTGGGGGACGAAAAGTAGTTGTTTCACTCTAGCTATTCATCAGCTGCTTGTCCTATGTGCCTTGACTGGGCAAGCCCAGGGCTTTGAATTGGCGATTTCAGCATTCCAGGTCAGCACTCTATCCACTGTACCACCACAGGCCAGGTAAATTAAGTTTTCTGTATTGAATTTTTCTTTTATTTCAGTCTTAGTTTTTTTGGCCTGTCATTCTTACTGAATTCAAAATCCTTCATCCTGATACATATCCTTTCTTGTTATTGCTGAAAAGTTTGGTTTAACTCTTAATTTTCATCCCGTTGGAGTAATTTGTTTTTTCCTGTTTGCTTTCTTAAGTTCTCTTTGATGTTCTACAAAACAATAGCATCACTAAAATGTTTAGTTTTACTTTATTCTTTTAGGATTCTATGTTTTTTTCCCCCTGAAGTTGAAGAGTCATATATTTAGTAATTCTGGAAACCTCTCAGCCGTTATTACATCATTGAATATTGCTACTTTCTCCATTTTCTCTATTGTATACTAGAACCCTCATTAGATATACAGTGTGTCTGTAAAGTCATGGTGCACTTTTGACCAGTCACAGGACAAAAGTGCACCATGACTTTATGGACACACTGTATTTTGGGCTATCTCATTCTGGTCTCCATGTCTCAGCCTTTTCCATTTTTGTGTCTCTCTGATGAATTTTTAATTCACTCTTCAGCCTGGTTTAACAAACACATCTCCTGAGTTTTAAGTTTCATTTATCTACTACGAAACAGATAAACTTTGGATACACATTGAAAACATCCAAGGAACTGTAAAAATAAAAAAAATTGATACAATGGGTCCTACTCATAAATACTGACTTAACTGGTCTGCCATGGGACTCAAGCATCCATACTTTAATAAACTCCCTAGTTGGTTCCATTATTCAGCCATGTTGAGAATCATCCCATTTTTATATCAACTTGGTGTGCAGTATTTCACACCTTGGGAAAATCTTCTTATGACTTCTTGTCCTAATCCATTCACTGTCCCATTTCCCTGTACACTCCATAGTAAAATTCCTCAGAAGTGTTTTCTATACTGTCTCCATTTCCTATTTTCTCTTGAAACTACTTCAGTTCAGATTTTGACCTCATCAATAAAAAAGATAACTTTTTCTTTAAAAAAATTTTAAAAAATATTTTACTTATTGATTTTTTTTTTAGAGAGAAGTGGGTAGATTTGGGGTGGGAAGCATCAACTCGTAGTTGCTTCTCACATGTGCTTTGATAAGGCAAACTGGGGTTTCAAACCAGTGACCTCAGCATTCCAGGTCAAGGCTTTAACCAATACAGTAAGTCACCACTGATTAGGCTGTTGACTGACTTTAGAGAGGGAGGAAATAGAGAATGAGAGGAGAAAGAGAAACACCAATTGTTGTTCCACCCACTTAAGCATTCATTGGTTGATTTTTTTATGTGCACTGTCTGGGGATTAAACCTACAACCTTGGTGTATTGGTACAATGCTCTAAACACCTGAGCTACCCACTACGCTCTATGAGTTCTTCTTTGTTTTTAGATTCCATAGGTATGTGAGATCACATGGTATCGGACTTTTTCTGTCTGACTTATTTTGCTTAGCGTAATATTCTCAAGGTTCACCCATGTTGCCATGAATGGCAAGATTTCCTTTTTTATGGCTAATATTCTGTGTGTATTTTCTTTATCCATTTATCCATCAATGGACACTTAAGTTGCTTTCATGTCTATTGTAAATACTGCTGTGATGAACATAGAAGTACATATCTTTTTGAGTTAGTGTTTTTGTCTCCTTCACATAAATATCCAAAAGTGAAATTACTGTTTCATATTGTAGTTTCACTTAATTTTTTGAGAAATCTCTATATTGTTTTCCATAGAGGCTGCAACAAATTATATTCCTACCAACAGTATACAAGTGTTCTCTTTTCTCCACATCCTCAACACTTATTTCTTGATTTTTTGGTAAGAGACATTCTAATAGGCGTGAACCTATTCCAACACAATAGTTTTTCATAGGCTTCTGTCAGTTATCGCAAGGGTATAAAAAGTTCTGATTAATATTGTTTGAATAATTTTTCATATTTATTTCTCATCTTGGAGAATCTCAAATGAAAATAATTTAAACCCATATGTGAATAGGCCTGTAGTTATATTTCTAGGTGATATTCCCACCTACCCCTAGCTGTTTAAGTCCCTAAATTTTGGGGTAATCTGCTATACCAGAATAGTATTCCAAGTCTTTACCATAGTCTGTAAGGCCTGACATAGAGCCCAGGATGAGACAGAAAATTTTCCTTAAACTAGGAGAGAGAAATTTTTATGGTCATCTCTCCCAGAGCATGAGCTTTTAAGGTTCCAGCCTTTATATGGAGATTTTCATCTCTAAATCTGCTCCATACAGGCCTAATAATTTATATCTAGACCTCTCATGACCATGAAAATTAAGTTTTTTGGTTACTGGAAATAAAAAAGCCCCCAGAACTACCACAGCATTAAATCACATGCATACTGCTCATTTTCAGTTGCTCTTTCATTCCCGGCCCTTGTGGATTTTCCTTACTTTGGTTCAGATATGTGTTTAAAACAAACTTGTTATTTTTAAAGAAAGAGTTTGATATATTTTATTGAGTTACTAAGTGTTTTGTAATGGAATTGCAAATGTTTTTTTTTTTAAATAAAAAAAAACTTCTTTTTATTTTATTCATTTTAGAGAGGAGACACAGAGAGAGAGAGAGAGAGAAAGAGAGAGAGAGAGAGAAAGGGGGGAGAAGCTAGAAGTATCAACTCCCATATGTGCCTTGACCAGACCAGTGCAGGGTTCTGAACTGGCGATCTCAGTGTTTCCTGGTCGACACTTTATCCACTGCGCCACCACAGGCCAGGCCTTTTTTTGTTTGTTTTTGGAATTGCAAATGTTTTTAAGGTTATATGGTCTGCCATATTCCAGAGTCAAAAATGATGGCCTGGGAGTTTTACATTTATTTTCATAATAACTAGTTCAGTATCCCTTCATAGCAGATAGGTCTTCTAGCTTCAAATAAACAAAGTAACCCCACAGACCACTAATTGCAAGGAAAAACATACCATAACAATGGAGGAGAGATCTTGCTGTTCTAAGCCAGGGATTAATTTTGGCAGTGCAAACAGTGAGACAATCAGATATTATGTGCCTCCTGATGTGATGCAGTATGAAGTACACAGAATCTTCTACGAAGTGTTTTGGTAAAAAAAGTAACTTTTACACCAAAGTCCAGTTTATAGAAAATACAGAGAATCAGAGAACAAGTTAAATATCATACAGAAACAATCTCACAACTCTACAATGTAAGAAAAAAAGGAGGTGGGGAGTATAGACTATTCTAGATTGAGACACATATCAAATGCAAAGTATATGACTGCATCTTGATTTAAAAAGCAAAACTATAAAAAAACACTATGGGGAAACAACTGGGGAAATTTCAAATGGACTGAGTGTATTAGATACTTTTAGGGAATTACTGTGAATTTTGTTAGGTGTGGTAATAGTACTGTAGTCAAATAGAAAATTGTTCTTATTTTTTTGAGAAGCAACTATGTTAGTTTTCTATAGCTGTTTTAACAAATTATCACAAACTTGGTGGCTTAAAAAAGAAAACTTTTTTAAAAAGGATTTTTATTTACTAATTTTAGGAAGGAAGTGAGAAAGAGAGAGAGAGAGAAGGTGGGAGGTGCAGGAAGCATCAACTCCCATATGTGCCTTGACCAGGCAAGCCCAGGGTTTTGAACCAGCGACCTCAGTGTTCCAGGCTGATGCTTTATCCACTGTGCCACCACAGGTCAGTCCACAAATTTATTATTTTAAAGTCTGGAAGTAAGAAGTCTGAAAAGGGCTAAATCCAGGGCATAAGGACGGCTTCTACATTCCTGCTAGAGTGTTTAGAGGAGAATCAATTTTCTTGCCTTTTCCAGACAGATAGCTTTCCTTGCCTCTTGGCCATTTCTCCATCTTCAAAGCAAAGAAAGTCATCAATGCTGGGCCCATTCCTCCTCCTCATGCTGCCATCTTTCTCTCTTCTGACATTTTCCATTTTAAGGACCCTTTATGATTAAATTTAGCTCTCCTGGATAATACAGAATATCCATATTTTAAGGTCAATTGATTGGCTACCTTAATTCCATCTGTTGCCCTAGCCAGTGTACTCAGTGGTAGAGAGTCAGCCTGGAGCGTGGATGTTCCAGGTTTATTCCTGGTCAGGGGACACCAAAGAAGTGACCACCTACTTCTCCACTCCTCCCTCTCTTCTCTCTATCTCTCTCTTCCTATCCTGCACATATGGCTCAATTGGTTGGAGCGCATCAGCCCCTGGGCACTGAGAAGCCTCCTACTCAGGTGCTAAAAATAACTTGGTTGCGAGCATGGCCTCAGATGGGCAGAGCATTGGTCCCAGGCAGGGGCTGCCGGGTGAATCCCAGTCAGGGTAGATGAGGGAGCCTGTCTCTCTCTCTATCATCCCTCCTCTATCTTGGAAAAGAGGAAAAAAATAATTACATTTCCTATCTTAATTCCCCTTTGCCAAGAAACTAACATATTCAAAGATTCTGGGAATTAGTATGTGGACATCTTGAAGGAAAGGCATTATTCTGCTTAATACAGGAATCTTAAATGTTTAGAGGTAAAATATAAAACTTACTTTAAAATGGTTAAAAAATAATTATGTATATGCTACATATCAATGAAGCAAATATGGAAACCAGCCATTGTTCACTCAAGATGATCATTACATAACTGTTCACTGCACTATTATTTTTTAAGATTTTATTTATTGGCCTGGCCAGTAGTGGCACAGTGACTAGAGTGTTGACCTGGAATGCTGTGGTTGCCAGTTTGAAACCCAGCGCTTGCCCGGTCAAGCCACATACAACAAGCAAGCAATGAACAACTAAAGTGAAGCAACTATGGTTTGATAACTTCCTGTTGCCCTTGCCGTCGTAAAAATCAATAAGGAGAGGAGGGAAGACAGTGAGATAGACTACTGTAGTGTGCAAACTGGGAATCATCCAGCAACCTGTCTTGGGCTGATGCTTGAATCAACCAAGCTATTTTTAACACCCGAGGCTGACATGCTCAGACCAACCAAGATATCCTCAGTATCCGAGCTGATTCTCAAACCAATTGAGCCATTGGCTGCAGGAGAATAAGAGGGAGAGAAGGGGGAGAGGGAGGGGAAGAGAATCAGATGGTTGCTTCTCATGCATGCCTTGACTGGGGATGAAACCCAGGACATCCATTACACAGGGCCAATGCTCTATCCACTGAGTGAACTATCCAGGGCCAATAAATAAAATCATAAAAGAATTTTTTTTTTTTAATTTATTGATTTGAGAGAGAGGAAGAGAGAAAGAGAGGTAGCAAGATCGTAATTCCTTCACTTTAGTTGCTCAGATTGCTTCTCATATGTGCCTTGCTCAGGCAAGCCTGGGGTTTCAAGTCAGCAAAGCCAGCATTCCAGGTCAACACTCTATCCATTGTGCCACCACAGGGCAGACTCATTGTACTATATTTTATATTTTCTATATATTTAAACACTTTCAATGTTTTAAAATAGAAAAAGCATTTTTTTAAAATATTCTATTTATGGATTTTACAGAGAGGAGAAAGAGGAACAACAATATAAACTCATAGCTGCTTCACTTTCTTTTTCTTTTCTTTTTTCTTTATTTATTGAGAGGTAGGGAGGCAGAGACAGACTCCCGCATGTGCCCCAACCAGGATCCACCCAGCAAGCCCCCTAAAAGGCGATTCTCTGCCCATCTAGACCACTGCTCCGTTGCTCGGCAACCAAGCCATTTTAGCCCCTGAGGAGAGGCCACGGAGCCATCCTTAGCACCCGGGGCCAATTTTGCTCAAACCATTCGAACCATAGATGTGGAAGGGGAAGAAAGAGAGAGATTGGGGAAGTGGGGGGGGGGTAGAAGAAGCAGATGGGCACTTCTCCTGTATGCCCTGACAAGGAATTGAACCTGAGACTTTCACATGCTGGGTCAACACTCTATCACTGAGCAAATTGGCCAGGGCCACTGCTTCACTTTAGTTCACTGGTTGCTTGTCATATGTGCCTTGACCAGGCAAGCCCAGGGTTTCAAATCAGCAACCTCCAGTATTCCACGTTGGTGTTCTATCCACTGAGCCACAATAGGCCAGGCTGAAAAGTTTACACATTTCCCAAAAAAATATGGGGCCTAAAACCTGGGTGTGTCTTATACAGTGGTTGTAGAAGTGTGGCATTTCAAATGCCATAGGTGGAACTAAGGATGAGGCAATATATGAAAACAGTGATTCATCATCAGACACAGATGAGGACAAGCTAATGAATAGGAGTTTTGTTTTGTTTTTACAGAGGCAGAGAGAGTCAGAGAGAGGGATAGATAGGGACAGACAGACAGAAATGGAGAGAGATGAGAAGCATCAATCATCAGTTTTTCATTGCCGTTGCAACACCTTAGTTGTTCATTGATTGCTTTCTCATATATGCCTTGACCGCGTGCCTTCAGCAGACTGAGTAACCCCTTGCCAGAGACAGTGAAAAGCTGTGTTTGGGGGGCAAAGGGACAGGGGAAATAGAGTAGAGGAAAACAGCATCTCAGTGATGGTTAAATACCAAAACTATGGGCTAAAAACCACAAAAATATTTTCTTTAACTCTCAGAACATTTCTATTAAGTCCATATTATCCCCATCCTATCAGAAAGAAGTAACTGAGACTCAGAAAGACTAAATAAACCTGCTCAAGGTCACAAAGTAAACAGGAGAGTCATGCCCTGGCCAGGTAGCTCAATTAATTAGAATGTTGTCCTGATACACCAGGGTTGTGGGTTTAATCCCCAGTCAGGGCACATATGGGAAGCAACCAGTGAATGCATGAATAAGTGGAACAACAAATCAATGTTCTCTCTCCCTCTTCTTTCCTCTCTCTAAAATCAACCAATAAACATTTTTTCTTTTTTAAATCGAGAGTCATGATTAAAACTGAGGACTAATCCCAATTCCTAAGACACTCTCCTTCCACCCCGCCAAGGGTAGTTAAATAAGTTTCAACTCTCATGCCGACTTCATTTTATTGATGGTGGTCACCTATAACAATCTGTTCCATCAATGAAGACTTTTATTCAATTATTGTCTGCCATAGGTACCACATATTAAAATAGCACACACATATGAACCAAATATTTACCATATCCATACTATCATAAACAGACTAATAAAGCCATGGGCATCTGAATTTAGTTATTGGTGAGAGTAATCACATTTTTCTACTTGGAGGAAACAAGAGCTGGAAAGTGGACATGACAGGGAAACAGCAATAATCTATAAGCCTCAGGAAAATCTCACAGAAGTTTTTAGCGTTACAAAAATTTCTCCAAAATATCCCTTGAGAATATTCACAGCTCTGTGTAGCACTAAATTAGCTATAACAAAGAAGGGAGAATGTTATAAATAACAGCCTAGCTAGATATTTATTCCACAAAGAGTAGATCTAATAAGGTTTCTCTAATACTAACTCATGTACTTAAATGGACAAACATAATCACACAAATAAATTCCACCTTCATAGTGCTTCAGAGATGAGTGGACTCACGCTCTCTACTATGGCTGAATGGGACCAGGTGGTGGTGAGTGGATGGGGCATTGATCCGGGACACTGAAGACCAAGGTTCGAAATCCTGAGGTTGCCAGCTCGCGCACAGGCTCACCAGCTTCAGTGCATGGTCTTTGGCTTGAGTGTGGGATCATTGACATGACCCCATGGTCACTGGCTTAAGCCGAAAGGTCATTGGCTTAAGCAAGGGGTTACTGTCTCAACTGGAGCTCCCTAGTCAAAGCATGTATGAGAAAGCAATCAACGAACTACTAAAGTGCCGCAACTACAAGTTGATGCTTCTCATCTCTCTCCCTTCCTGTCTGTCTCTCTCACTAAAACAAAACAAACAAACAAACTGTATGGCTGAATGAATGGCCATTTGCCTACCATCAAACTGGAAGCAAACTGCACTTGCAGGTAGGTCCTGGCGAAGATCACAGAGCAATTGTACTTGTCTGCACAGATAGTTGAGCAAATCAGATAGTTGAACTTTTTCCAAGCTACCTAATGGATTCTTACTGTCAATCATTTCCAGCAATTAACGTTAATATGCACTTTTCCAAGGATGTAACATCTCCATTTCGGTTCTCTAAAGAAACACACACACAAAAAGCAAACTGCCAAACAAATTCCTCAAATGGGGATAAAAGCCCCTAAGTGAAAACAAAATGGTTATAGAAGATGTTTTATCTTCGATGCTACAAGAGTGATATTATCTCCAAATGCACCATTTTTTTGGATCACCTTGGAGGTTGGCATGCATACAATCCCAGAGGTAGCAATCTCTGGAATTCAGCAACTGGTAGAATAGAAAAGGGTATGATGATAAGGGTTTGAGAAGAACATGCATTGATGTAGATATCTAAGCTCTATTAACTATTGCTCATTAAGAGGTTTGGATAACATGGAACCAAGAGAGGCCACCCTGATCTCTGCATAGGACAGAAACACACAGGATATATCAGAACCTAAAGTAAGTGCTTATTATATTACAGTATCTAGAAAGATTATAAACCAGAGGTTAGAAATACATCTGGCAAATCACAGAAAATAACCTGATACAACTGTGCTGCTCACAAAAATTAGGGGATATTACAAAATGAATATGAAGCGATAAGAAAAAGCATTTGATACGTCACTTGCTAATCAATCACGAAAACTGAGTTTGCATCTAATTTGTATAATCAAACAATTTTCTCTCTAACTTGTTTGCTTTTCTGATGTTCTTGTTTAATAAAAAAAAGAAAACCAAATGCTTTTTTTTTATCGCTTCATATTCATTTTGAAATATCCCCTAATTTTTGTTAGCAGTATATATAGAAGACACTGGCAGATTATTACAAATATCACTAAAGCTGCTACAAAGCACCAAGCCTGTGTAAACAAAGAAGGGGTCTCCAAAAAAAGTGTAATTCAATGTTTATCAACTCCCTGCTGAGCCAAGACTTACTTCTTCAAATTAAAGTTGTAAAAATTACATATGATACTGAATTAGAATGTCTTAAGCCCCTTTTGGGTGGGATATCATGGGTACTACTTAAATTGATCTCCAACTCTAAAAACAAAGGCATGTTAACCCTTTGACCTAAATCCTACTCTATTTTTCTGACATAGTGTACATTTGCTTATTGTCGGTCTCATTACTCCACTGAATTTTAAACTCTGTGAGGTGAAGGATTTGCCTATTGTGTTCACTGACATATCCACAGTTCCCAGATAGTTCCTGGCACTTAAAAAAAAAATCACTAAATAGATCTGTGGTGGTGCAGTGGATCAAGTGTCGATCTGGAATGCTGAGGTCACCAGTTTAAAACTTCAGGCTTGCCTGGTCAAGGAACATATGAGAAGCAACTACTACCAATTGATGTTTCCCACTCTTCCTCCCCACCCTTTCTCTTTCCTATTCCTCTAACATCAATAACTTTTTAAAAAAATATATCACTAAAGAATTATTTGTTAAATGAACAACTGGGCTCTTCATCTGCATGCTATTTTAGTAGAAGACAAAGGGAGTAGCATAAGACTGAGCAAATGTTACAGAATTCTAATTTCAAGGGAAAACAGAACTAATTCATTTGATGTTTCAGGATTACTCAGCCTTCTTACTAGATGGAGATTTCTAATGGTTATTTGGTATATAAATGTCTTCCCATTTCTAAAATCTCAACCCCTGTACAATATCCCTACACTGCTGCAGGTAGTCTCAGCTAAGTTTGGGCTACCCATTTTTCATCTGTGTTTGTGGGCCAAGGAGGTAAGGGGATATACTTGCCACTGCCACCTCCTAACGTCACATTAGGGAAAGTTAAGAATCAGATATACACATATAGTATTTGGGAAATTAACACCATGGCACCAAGAGCCCCTAAAACACTTTTTGCAACTATGACTTAAGAGTCATAAGGAAACACAGAACATCACCAGCTAAAAAGAACCTCAATACTCTTACTTATAGCAGGAGAACAGCTTAGCAGTTGGCTTCTTGCTACTTGTTTGTCATATAAATCTGGTAAGAATTCTTGCAGTATATTATAATACCTTCCATTATTATTTACTGCCTGACCTCCTAACCAAGTTACTCTGCTGCTACCTTCAGAAAGACAATCTCACTTCTAAATTTGTACATACCACAGTCCTAGACCTTCCCTTGCCACCTTTTATTAAAATTTATTGATTGATTTGAGGGGGAGGAAGACAGACAGAGACAGAGATATGAAAGCATTCATTTGTTGTTCCAATTTGTTATACACTCATTGGTCTCTTCCTGTACATGACCTGACCAGGGATCAAACCTACAACCTTGGAGTTTCAGGGCAACACTCCAAAAAACCAAGTAACTGGCCAGGCACCCTTTGCCAGATTTCTAAGTAAATTCCTGTTCTTAATCTGATAATACAGATTCTCTAGTTAATCAATCCTATCCAAGTACTTATTCTTCCAATGTCTTGATGATACTGTTGCTCACTGCCCATCAAAATTAATTCTCCCTTTCCTCCATAGTAATAGAAGTACTGGCCACATAGCTTTTCAGCTACATTTCCTAGCTTCCCTTGTTAATTGTTAAGCTAAATTCTTGCCTATGAAATAAAGAACAAATGATGTATACCTACTTCTAGGCCAAGAACTATAAAAGGTAGGCAAATTCTACCATACTTTTCCCCCTTTGCATTGGCTGCAACCCAGTAACCACACTGCAGTGAGGAACAATACCCAAAAGTTGGTCCCCTGCTAGTGGCATCAACATCTCTTGGCTTTGAAATAATTTGTTAGATACAAAGGGGTGGGCAAAAAACAGGTTTACAGTTGTATGTGAAACAGAATTTATCCTTATATTATTATTTATTAATTACTGTATTATTTTCCATATGAACAAGTGTAAACCCACCTTGTACAAACTCTTTTTGCCCACCCTGTACAAACTCTTGAGTCCCATCCTCAGACCTATGAACCAGAAATTCTGGGGATGGGGACTTGGAACTGTATTTTAGCAAGCACTGCAGGTGACTCTGATGCACACTAATGTGTGAGAATCACTGTACTAGGGATCAGGAGAAAAATTAGAGTAAAAAATCTGAGTCCCGACGGCGAGCACATGCATGAGACTGATGCCTCATTCTGAGCCTGTTCTTCGTAACATGGTTTTAAGGCACGCTGAGCTCACACTGGATGGTAACAGGAAAGCAGTCATACACAGTCTTCTGACTGCCCCTGGGATATATAGACCCTCCCTGGGAGGAATGCAGTGAACCTCTTAAAAGGATCTGCTCCAGCAATTCTCAACACTGACAGCAAACCAGATTTGCCTGAAAATGTTGGGGCTTTTCAGGAAGCATAATAAGATCCCTAGAAATGAATTGCTGGGTGAGTTTCTGGACAGTGCAAAAGCATCCCACAGCCCTGCGCAGGCCATTGAGGTGGTGAGGCTGGCGAGGACCTTCAGCCTGCCTGTCTGCGAGGGCGTCACCCAGAGAGTGCTGGTGAACTTCGCGCTCAGCCCGGAGCAGAAGGAGGCCCTGGGACACCTGACTGCACTGGCCGGTGACTGCAACAGCGACATCAGTGAAGGCAAATGAAAGTGGGCCAGTCAGGAACAGCTGAGGCTTAGCTTGAGGGGCTAATACTTAACCATTTAGTAATAAAATGAGAATATAGATTTGGTAAACTTTGAAGAAAAAAAAAAAATCTGAGTCCCGCATGACCAGGCGGTAGCGCAGTGGACAGAGCTTCAGACTGGGATGCGGAAGACCCAGGTTCGAGACCCCCGAGCTCGCCAGCTTGAGTGCAGGCCTATCTGGCTTGAGTAAAAGCTCACCAGCTTGGACCCAAGGTCGCTGGCTCCAGCAAAGGGTGGCTCGGTCTGCTGAAGGCCCGTGGTCAAGGCACATATGAGAAAGCAATCAATGAACAACTATGGTGTCACAATGGCAACGAAAAACTAATGATTGATGCTTCTCACCTCTCTCCGTTCCTGTCTGTCTGTCCCTATCTATCCCTCTCTCTGACTCTCTCTCTCTGTCCCTGTAAAAAAAAAAAAAAGTAACTATTTTTTAAAAAAGAACAATTTAGTGAAAAGAATGGTATTATTTTACATTTTTGTAAATCTCATTAATGTCTGGCTTAATAAAAGACATCTGGACTCTCACAGCTGTTCTACATTCAATTTGCTACAATGTGTTGTTTTAGCTGAAGTGTAAGTGAAAAAGATCTGTTCTTACACTATATGTACTGTAGTTTAAAAAAGGAAGAGTATTTTTTAACTTAGATTTTTTTTTTATTATAGATTTTATATATTGATTTTAGAGAAAGAGAAAGGTGGGGAGGAACAGGAAACATTAACTCGTAGTAGCTGCTTCTTATATGTGCCTTGATTGGGAAAATGCAGGGTTTCAAACCAGTGACCTCAGCATTTCAGGTTGACACTTTACTGGTAGCCACCAACAGTTCAGGTTTTTTAACTTAAAGTCTTTAATAAACTCATTATTTTAAAAAACGTTTTCAGCTTTGAAATAATTTTAAACTTACAGAAAAGGTGCAAAAACAGTTCAGAAAAGTCTCACATATGCTTCATCCTGCTCCCCCAATGTTAGCATCTTACATATTACTGAAACCAGAAAATGAATAACAATGATACATTATTATTAACTACTTTACAGGCCTTATTCAAATTTCACCAGTTTTCTACTAATATCCTTTTAGATCCAGGATATAATCCATTATTCCACATTGTTATTTAGTTGTCATATCTACTTGCTCTCCTCTAATGTCTGACAGCTTCTTAGTCTGTCTTTCCTTTTTATGTGTGCGGAAGAGACAGAGAGAGAGAGAGAGAGAAAGAGGGACAGACAGACAGAAAGAGAGATGAGAAGCATCAATTCTTTGTTGCAGATACTCAGTTGTTCATTGATTGCTTTCTCATATGTGCCTGGGGGGGGGCTACAGCAGAGCGAGTGACCCCTGGCTCAAGCCAGCGACCCTGTGCTCAAGCTGGTGAGCTCGCGCTAAAGCCAGTGAGCTCACACTCAAGCTGGGTGAGCCCAAGCTCAAGGTGCAAACTCAGGGTTTCGAACCTGGGTCCTCTGCATCCCAGTCCGACACTCTGTTGCCTGTGCCAGCCACCACCTGGTCAGGCCTTAGTCTTTCTTCACTTTCACTTTTTGAGGACTACTGCATTTCTTTTATAAAATGCCTCAATTTTGGTTGGTCTGATGTTCTTTCATGATTAGAAGGAAGTTGTGTTTTTGGCAAAAATATCAAAAAAATTGCCTGACTGGTGTTAGCACAATAAACAGAGCATCAAGCTGGGATGCTGAGGTTCCAGGTTTGAAACACTGAGGTCACCAGCTTCAATGTGGACTCACCACCTTGAGCGTGGGATCATCAACATGATCCCATGGTCTCTACCATGAGCCCAAAAGATTGCTGGCTTGAGAAAAGGGTCAGTGGCTCAGCTAGAGCCCCCCGCCCCTGGTCAAAGCACATATAAGAAAGCAATCAGTGAACAACTAAAGTGCCACAACAAGGTGATGCTTCTCATCTCTCTCCCTTTCTGTCTGTCTCTCTCTAAAATATATATACAAACAAACAAGGCCCTGGCCGGTAGGCTCAACAGAGAGAGCGTTGGCCCAGTGTATGGATGTCTCGGGTTCAATTCCCAGTCAGGGCACACAAGAGAAGCGACCATCTGCTTCTCTCCTCCTCCCTTCTTTCCCTCTTGCAGTCAGTGACTCAACTGGTTCAAGCATTGGCCCAGGCACTGAGGATAGCTTGGCTGGTCAGAGCAGGTCAGCCTTGGTTGAAAAGAGCATCAGTCCCTGACAGGGGTTGCCAGGTGGATCCCAGTTGGGGCACATGCACGAGTCTATCTCCCCTTCTTTCACTTAATAAAAAAGATTAAATAAATAAAAAATAAAACAGACTGTTGTTGTTTACTTGCCCTTACAGTGTCTTTTCTGTATCTTTGAGTTTACTACACAAACCTTGGCTCATATACCAAATGGAAGAGCATAGATTATCTTGCTTTAGCTGACATAATGTTTAATAATACCGTATACACCAAGAATCATAAGTTTAAAAGTGACAAGATGTGCTGCCTAAAAAGACTAATGAATTAGGAGGTAAGCAGCCCTTTCTTACTGCCACCTCCTTATAAATCAGCACAAATATATTACTATACCAATATTTTATACATTATAATAAGTCAGCACAAAAATTCTGACATATACCAAAAGAAATCTACCAGACTTCATTTCAAATGGGTGAGCCTGACCTGTGGTGGCACAATGGATAGTGTCAACCTCGAATGCTGAGGTTGCCAGTTTGAAGCACTGGGCTTGCCTAGTCAAGGCACATATGAGCTACAACTACAGGTTGAAGCTTCTTGCTCCTTCCCGCCCTTTCTCTCTCTCTCTCTGTCCTCTCTAAAAATCAATAAAAAGAAAGAAAGAAAGAAAGAAAATGGCACCTTTCTTTAAAAAAAAAGAGCAAAAATCAGCCCTGGCTGGATAACTCAATTGGTTGGAGCATCACCCTGAAGTGCAGAGGTTGCCGGTTCAATCCCCAGTCAGGGCACATACAGGAACAGCTTGATGTTCCTGTCTCTCTCTCTCCCCTTCCTGTGTCTCTTGCTAAAATCAATAATTAAAAAAAAAAAAAAAAAGGAGCAAAAGTCAAAACAGGTGATATTAGAATAAAGGGTACAGAGGAGATCAAAGGGCAGATTTCACCTATCCTTCAAAACTACTCTTCAGAAATCCTTAAACAGTATCAAGGGCCTATCGGAATTAAGAAAAAAGAAGAAAAAAAGGAAAGAAAAAATAATCTGTCTACCAATAGAATGTTATTTACACCACACTGATGTTAACTACCGTAAGATCATTCCTTCTAATCTGCAGCCAGGCACCAAGAGAAAAGTTAAAAGTAGGCCCTATCCCGGTGGGGCTCAGTAGATAAGATAGAGTATTGGCTCAGCATATGGACATCCCAGGTTCGATTCCCAGTCAGAGCACACAGGAGAGTCAACTATTTGCTTCTCCCCGACTCCTTCTTTCCCTTCTCTCCCTCCTCCCCTCCTTCAGCCAGTGACCCGATTGATTCGAGTGTGGCCCAGGCACTGAGGATGGCTTCATTGGAGCACATAAGTCTCAGGTTCTAAAAATAGTTCAATGCTTGAATATTGGTCCAAGACGGGAATGCCAGGTGGATCCCAGTTGGGGCACATACCTAGTCTGCCTCACTATCTCCCCTCCTCTCATCTAAAAAAAAAAAGTAGCCTGACCAGGCGGTGGCGCAGTGGATAGAGCGTTGGACTGGGATGCAGAAGACCCAGGTTCGAGACCCCGAGCTCGCCAGCTTGGACCCAAGGTCGCTGGCTCCAGCAAAGGGTTGCTCGGTCTGCTTAAGGCCCGCGGTCAAGGCACATGTGAGAAAGCAATCAATGAACAACTATGGTGTCACAACGGCAACGAAAAACTAATGATTGATGCTCCTCATCTCTCTCCATTCCTGTCTGTCTGTTCCTATCTATCCCTCTCTCTGACTCTCTCTCTGTCCCTGTAAAAAAAAAAAAAAAAAAGTAAAAAGTCTGCAAAAGATTCTCTGAAACCTAGCAGTCCAATAAGCAAGCATCATAGAGACAGAATCTTAAGTTAGAGGATGGTAAAGAATGAAATAAATCTTATATTTTCCCTTCCTTTTAAAATTAATGTAAACCAGTACAAAAGGTAAAACATGACAATACCACACATACAACACATGTAAAATGGCTGTAAAAACCAACATAATGGTTACCATGGCATTACCAAATATAGTACAAGATATCAACTCAAAAAGGTAATTATTCTAATAACTAAAGAATCTCACAACTCAATGTTAACTTCTATCCTCTAGGTTTGAGATAGTCTGCATTGTTGCTGTTTGACCTTCTAGATCCAACTGACCACCAAATGATCTCCTTTAATTTACTTATAAAGGATATTTGAAAGAATGGGCTCCAACTACTTGGGGTGGTGAAGTATCTGGGAGCAGTCTAGGAAATGAGCAGTCCAGTGACTCTGGTAAATCCTATCCAGCAACCCTGAACAAAAGCATTAACCTCATATACACCTCCTAATATTTGCTCCAAAACTCACACACCAAAGGGAAAAATAAACATATATTCAAAGATTGTTGCTTGTGAAAATGCAGTTAGAACACAAATTCACAGGATATAACAAAATATTAAATTAATGAGTTACCTCTAGACTACAACCTAACAGCCTTTATTATAGGATACACTACTAGTTCAAAGGTTCCCTCCCACTCCAAACTCTCCATACCCAATTATTGTATATCAGCACCATTATTCTGAATGGTAAGACAGGGGCAAAAATAAATTCTCATAAAAAACTGTTACAATATGACCCTCTTTTATTCATTAATGTACTTTATTTCACATTTCTACTTAATACAAGAGCTACTTCATATATAGTATGTACCTCACATAGGAAGCACACAAAGAAATATTTTAAAAAGATACATGGTAAATTGATGGTGAACTGAAATATAATTTATGAATGAATGTTAAATTCCTAACGGCCAATGAAAGATAAAATTATTCCAACTGAATCCCCAAATTCTGACACACCTGTAATGTCTGGAAGCTTAGATCTCTAATTAATTTTCCCTTCTTTCCTTTTGTACAACTGTTAACTCTGAAGCAGATGGCGGTGGGTGGGTGGGGGGAGATTACAGTATTTTTATAATATACTAAATAGAACAACAAATAAGAGAAAAAAGGGGGAAACGCAAAAGAGTAACTAATAGATATTTCCTGCTCTATTATCTGGCTTTTATTTCTCCTTAAGAGCACCCCCTTGTCCACCCACCCCTGTACCCTTGGCAACACTGAATGATTAGAAACAGTTTGGAAAAATAAAAAGTATCTTAACAAATTCTAGTTGTTGAAAATTCAAGAGGCAGCTCTCTTCTAGTCAACCCTCTTCTTCAAGTAAACATACCTCTGAATGGGGGCAGGAAGAAGAGACCCAAAACAAACTGCTTGCTTCACCTCCCAAGAGTTACTACTTCCACTAGGAACATGGTCACTACCACTGGAATAGAGAAGTTCTCTCTCATACTACAACACAAATATCTGTTTTTGTTTTTTTAAAGTTAGCAAGAATATAGTATATGCGCACGTGTGTGTGTGTGTGTGTGTGTGTGTGTGTGTGTGTCAAAAGGATATTTTTCTTGCCCCTAAGCCTTCCCCTTTTCCTTGTCCATCAGCCCAAGCAAGCAGAGATGACGCAGACTTCCTTATATAATAGCCTGTGATTTCCTAGACTGCAGGCTTTTCCCTTTGTGTTCAGTATACACTTACACACGCAAGCGCACACACATTCTCACTGCTTTGCAGCCCCTGGCATGATGCCAGCATTCAGTCAGCTGGTTGACTCCATTCACAGAGCAGGGCTGAAGCTGACATGGTAAAGGGAGGGGGTGGGTAGTGAGGGTAAAGAGAAACTAGAACCATCATTGCTACAGACAAAAGAAAAATTTTTTAAAAGAAGAAAACCTTAGGTAACATTCCTTTTACAGCTTCAGCTCAAAGAAAACTAAAAGTCGGAGACCATTACAACAAAAGTAAGAAGCAGAAGGGTTGAGGATCCAAACTGAAAGGAGCTTTGTATGAGAAACAATTACTCCCCAACAAATCTTAAAAAGCAACAGTATTTATTACTTCAATCATCAGAAACCTTAGCATATCACCTCTAGACATAAGAAAAGGCTGTGAGGAACTCAGAGCAAATCTTAGTTTCTGCTTCTAGAAAAAGAAAAGGGGAGGGGAGAGCAAGACAGTTAAAAGTACTTACAGGTATACATTTTTCTGCTCCCTCCTCTAGCTGCCAGGAAAGCTGGAGACAAGAAAAGGGGGGAAACAGAAAAAGGAGCAAAAGAAGGAATAAGAGATGGGTTCAGGTTTTTAGGGTTTTTTTGGGTGGGGGAGGAGAGGGAAGGTACCCTTTTTTTTTTCTATTATAAGAAGCTCTTTTTATGGCATGGGGCGGCCCCAAACGTGCCAGCCCCCTTAAGAGACCTGTACAAACCCAGTCTCTCTAAGCGGGCACTGCCCTGCCAATCACATGGCGTACTGTTATATTAAACAAAAGAAACAGAGGATGCTTACTTTTACCCATGATGCCTAGCAGGGGCAGGGGAGGGGGAAGAAAAACCAGTTGTAGCCGGTTTATAACCTCAGGACATGGAATTATCTCTTAATTTTTTAAAGTCATTTGTGGTACAAAAGTCAGTCAGTCTCCCCACACTAACTACTGCCCCCCACCAATTATTCTGGCCTAGTGCCAAACTTTGCCTTCATTCATGAGAGCTAGTTTCCTCTCAAATCATGATGCTTTAACTGTTTAGTTTCCAAAGCCAACATCCAAGACAGGAAATCAATGCATCAATACCATAACATACCTCAAATTACAAAGAAAAAAAAGACATATTGCCATCCAAGCTACTTTTCTTTATCCCTTATTGCTAGTGCTAGAGAACAGACACCAATATGACCACAGATTAGAGATTTTTTCCTGAAGTCCCACAGGTAGATACCTGATTTAGCCCTATCAATTCACATACTGCTCAGGGCAATTGAGTCCACATCTAATACAAATTCTAGCAAGTTTTCACAGCAAAGTAGTCACGATGGTATATGCACACTATAAAAATGGCTTAAGCCCCTGTTATGTATGTATTTACTATAACTTAAAAAAATAATTAAAAAATTTAAATAGCTTAGGCCCAGCCACAGTATAATTTTAATACTCTATTTTTCTGTGTCTCAGCTAGAACCTCTTTCCTCTTCATATTCCAGCAAACTCCTTACCCACCACTGTATCACTTACCACATACATCTCTGTCATTCTATAGACAGATCAAGACTCTACAAATATCTGAGCCTAGTCCTCTGATTAACTTTCCTTTTCCTGTTTCAGAGCAACTGTTTCAAATCATTTTATAAAATGTTTTCCTGGCCCCAGAGGAGGTTCACTGGGTGGATCCCGGTTAGAGTGCATGCAGGAGTCTGTATCACTATCTCCCCTCCTCTCACTTGGAAAAAAAAATAATAAATTTTTTTAAAAATTATTTTTATTTATTTATTCATTTTAGAGAAGAGAGAGAGTGAGAGAGAGAGAGAGAGAGAGAGAGAGAGAGAGAGAGAGAGGAGGAGCAGGAAGCATCAACTCCCTTATGTGCCTTGACCAGGCAAGCTCAGGGTTTTGAACTGGCAACCTGAGCGTTCCAGGTCAACGCTTTATCCACTGTACCACCACAGGCCAGGCAATACATTTTTAAAAAATAAAATAAAAGTTCCCCTTTCCCAAAAGCACTAATAGAAGTCTGAAACTGGTGGGGAAGAAATTCAAGTAAACCAGAGGTAAGGCAGTGGTAACTGTTTTGGAGATCTACTGGCTGGGGACCATAATTGTAGGATCTTTGAGGAAATAAGTTCTTTTTTTTTTTTTTTTTGCAGGGACTGAGAGAGAGTCAGAGAGAGGGATAGATAGGGACAGACAGACAGGAACAAAGAGAGGTGAGAAGCATCAATCATTAGTTTTTCGTTGCCGTTGTGACACCATAGTTGTTCATTGATTGCTTTCTCACATGTGCCTTGACCGTGGGCCGAGTAACCCCTTGCTGGAGCCAGCGACCTTGGGTCCAAGCTGGCGAGCTTTTGCTCAAGCCAGATGGGCCCGTGCTCAAGCTGGCAAGTTCGGGGTGTCGAACCAGGGTCTTCTGCATCCCAGTCCGATGCTCTATCCACTGCGCCACCGCCTGGTCAGGCAGAAATAAGTTCTTTATGAACAATAACAAGGAATAACGAGGAGGTGGTTTTCTTACTTTTCAATTGATATCTCCTATCAACATACCACCCACCATATGACTGCCTCATTTGGGCCTCTGAAACTGAAATCATAATTGTACTGATTCGATCAGAATCTCTCAGAAACACTTTTTCGAAATATTAAAGTTCTAGAGTCTACAGAATATAGAGAAAAATAACACCTTACCCAAAGATTATTTGCTTGTAAATAAAAGTTTTCCTGAGCAATCTAATATTAACTTCAGTTTTCAGAAAATGAATACTGAGCTAAATCTGAAATAGGCAGTATTGGCCACTGGCATAAGGCATTCAATAATTTACAAACTACAAAAGAAAAGCCTTCATCTACACCAAGCTAAACTTCAAGCTGTTAAATAAAGTTGTACCATCTCAGTCATAGTATGCTGTTGTTAATAGGAGCTCATCAGAGATCTTTAGATCTAGGTATTTTTACCATTTCAGGACAAAAAGGGGAAAGTGATGTCTGTGATATATAGGCAAAGAATGTAATCCATGTTCCTCTTAACTCAAAACATTTCCACAAGAGACTGAGTTTCAAACTGAAGGTCACTTAGTTCTGTTTAATCAGGGTAGCGAAGACTATCTTTAAACAATCATTTACAGACCATGCCCATTTAATTCCACTGAATATATGTGAATGCTTTTAAACATTGGTCAATTTTTATCACCCTTTAAGATAATACAAAAGGTTTAGATACAATCATGCTGTTTGTACTGATTACCATTATACATGAGTTTTCTCCCACAACAACAGGCTAAAGCAGTACACTATGTTTACGATAATATCTGCTTCACTATATTAAATTGATTACCAGTCCAGAAGTTCCAGAGATACCCTCAAACCAAACAGTATTTTCAGGATCCTGGAAAATTAAGAACTACATGCCTGAACTGTGCTGGCGCAGTGGATAAAGCATTGGCCTGGAATGCTGAGATTGTTGGTTCAAAACCCCAGGCTTGCCCAGTCAAGGCACATACAAGAAGCAAGAGTTGATAACTCCAGCTCTGTCCTCCCCCCACCTTTCTCTCTCTCTACAATCAATCAATAAAAATTTTTTAAAAATTTGAAAAAAGCCTGACTAGGCGGTGGTGCATTGGATAGAGTATCGGACTAGGATGCGGAGGACCCAGGTTCAAATCCCCAAGGTCGCCAGCTTGACCAAGGTTACTAGCTTGAGCAAGGGGTCACTCAGTCTGCTATAGCCGCCCAGTCAAGGCACATATGAGAAAGCAATAAATGAGAAACTAAGGTGCCGCAATGAAGAATGGATGCTTCTCATCTCTCTCCCTTCTGGTCTGTCTCTACCTGTTCTTCTCTCTTTCTCTCTGTCTCTGTCACAAAAAAATAAATAAATAAAAAGAAAGAAAGAACTACATGGTAGCCAGCACCTTGCTTTTTTCAGCTAAACTGTAATCATCCCAAACCAAAGGTGCTTAATTGTGTAAACTAAACACTGTTCACTTAAAATATACTTCTTGATAAGTGTTATCTAAGTTGTGAAGCTCTAAAGAATATAAAACTCTTTTTCAAGCCAGCAACCTTGGATTTCAAGCCAGGGACCTTTGGGCTCAAGCTACCTACCATGGGGTCATGTCTACAATCCCATGCTTAAGCCAGCGACCCTGTGCTCAAGCTGGTGAGCTCGTGCTCAAGCCCAATGAGCCCGCGCTCAAGCCAATGACCATGGGGTTTCGAAGCTGGGTCCTCCGTGCCCCAGTCCGATGCTCTATCTCCTGTGCCACTGCCCAGTCAGGCAAGAATATAAAATTCTTTAAGGAAAATAAAATACCTAGCATTCATTGAGCATTTAATGCACTAAATATTGATTTAATCTACACAACAACCCAGGAAGGTGGGGTCCTTCTTCCTGTTTTATCAATATGGATATTATATTGGTGAAATTAAGAAATCTAAAAGGGCCCTGGCTGGTTAGCTCAATGGTAGAGTGTCAACGGTGTGTGGATGTCCCAGGTTTGATTCCTGGTCAGTGCACACAGAAGCGACCATCTGTTTCTCCACCCCTCCCACTCCTCTCTCTCTTGCTCTCTATTCTCTACCCTCTCCTGTAGCCAATGGCTCAATTGGCTTGAGAGAGTTGGCCCTGGGTGCTGAAGAGGGGGCACTGAGGATGGCTCCTAAAGATAGTTCATGACCTCTGCCTCAGGTGCTAAAAAGAGCTTGGTTGCCGAGTAATGGAGCAATACCCCAGATGAGCAGGGCATTACTCCATAGGGGGTTTGCTGGGTGTATCCTGCATGTGAGAGTCTGTCTCTCTGCCTCCTTTGTTCTCACTTAATTTTTTTTTTTTTACAGGGAGAGAAAGAGTCAGAGAGAGGGATAGACAGGGACAGACAGACAGGAATGGAGAGAGATAAGAAGCATCAATCATCAGTTTTTTGTTGCGACACCATAGTTGTTCATTGATTGCTTTCTCATATGTGCCTTGACCGCGGGCCTTAAGCAGACCTCTTGCTGGAGCCAGCGACCTTGGGTCCAAGCTGGTGAGCTTTTTGCTCAAGCCAGATGGGCCCGCGCTCAAGCTGGCAACCTCGGGTTCTCAAACTTGGGTCTTCCGTGTCCCAGTCCAATGCTCTATCCACTGCGCCACAGCCTAGTCAGTCTCTCACTTAATTTTTAAAAAATAAAAATAAATAAAATTTAGAAGAAAAAGAAATTTGAATGAAGTCACTCATTCAGCGAATAATAGTAGATGCTGGCTGAAAAAGCCATACATGGTCCACTACACCATGACGACTTGAACACTTCTTGGCCAAATCTCAAGAGCCCACTTCACTAGGCTTGTCTTGCCAATCACCACTTCAAACCACTGGGTTAAAGAAAACAGCCAAATACAACAAGTAAAAAACATAAACTTTTTGAAAGAAATGATTTCTTTTAAATTTTTTAAAAGAACATTTATATTGCCCTGGCTAGATGGCTTGCTTGGCTGGAGCATTGTCCTGCAATGCAGAGGTTGCTTGTTTGGCCGGGGCACATACAGAAATAGATGGATGCTTCTGTCTCCCCCCTCACCCCCTTCCTCTCTCTGGATTCAATAAAAATAAAAGAATTAAGAATAAAAAAACAAAAACAAAAAAGAAGGCAACAGAGAACATTTTAAAACAAATTAAAAAATAAAATAAAAACATTTATTTATTGATTTTAGCAAGAGAGGAAGGGAAAGAGAGAGAGAGAGGGGAACATCAATCTGTTCCTGTATGTGTACTGACCAGGGATCAAACCAGCAACCTCTGGGCTTTGGGAAGATGTTCCAACCAACTGAGCTATCTGGCCACGGCAGGGATGCATGGTTTTTATTCATAGAAGATTTAATCCAGAACTTCTGTTGAAAGGCTAATAAGTACACACAATCTAGATATGTATAAAAGAGAGCTGATAGATGAATGATGTGATTATCTATCTGTACTCAGAAAAGAGTTCAATTTAATTACTGTTAAAGCTTGAAGGTACTCTTACAAAAGAAATACAAACTTTACAGAATTGAACACTTAGCCCTGGCCGGATAGCTCAGTTGGTTAGAGCATTGTTCCGAAGTGCAGAGGTTGCTGGTTCGATCCCTGGTCAGTGCACATACAGGAACAGATTAATGTTCCTGTCTCTCTCTCTCTCCCCCTTCCTCTCTTGCTAAAATCAATAAATAATATATTTTTAAAAAATTTAGAATTGAGCCTGACCTGTAGTGGAACAGTGGATAAAGTGTCGACCTGGAACACTGAGGTCACCAGTTCAAAACCCTGCACTGGCCTGGTCAAGGCACATATGGGAGTTGATGCTTCCAGCTCCTCCCCCCTTTCTCTCTCTCTCTCTCTCTCTCTCTCTCTCTCTCTCTCTCTCTCTGTGTGTGTTTCCTCTCTAAAATGAATAAATTTTTAAAAAAAATTAAAAAATTTAGAATTGAGCCTGACCAGGCGGTGGCACAATGGATAGAGTGTTGAACTGGGATGCGGAGGACCCAGGTTCAAAACTCTGAAGTCGCCAGCCTGAGCGTGGGCTCATCTGGTTTGAGCAAGGCTCACCAGCTTGAGCCCAAAGTCGCTGGCTCGAGCAAGGCGTCACTCGGTCTGCTGTAGCCTCCCGGTCAAGGCACATATGAGAAATCAATCAATGAACAACTAAAGGAGCCGCAATGAAGAATTGATGTTTCTCATCTCTCTCCCTTTCTGTCTGTCTGTCCCTATCTGTCCCTCTCTCTGACTCTGTCTCTGCCACAAAAAAAAAAAATAGAATTGAACACTTAAAAATATTAATCAATATCAGAAATAAATTTGCCAGAACTATTAACTCTAACCTACACATCTTTGTTCCTCACAAATTATTTAAGTAACTTGCTAAATTTTGCTAGTTTTTACATACAGTAAGTGCTTAAGTGCCCAAGTTACAAACATCTGATTTATGTATGACTTGTGCTTATGAACTGAGCGCCATAAGGGCTATTGGTAATCAACTTCAGTTGGGCATTAGTGAAAATGATATCAGAGTTACTTGACTCCCTTGGCAAAGAACTAACCAATGAACTATAGCAATGAACTAACCATGAAACTATAGCAGCAGATGATAGCATTTAGGGAATAAAAGAGAGACCTAGAAACTCCATAACTGAAAAAGTTTTCTACAAAAGAGTTAGCTGAGCCTGACCTGTGGTGGTGCAGTGGATAAAGGATCAACCTGGAATGCTGCAGTCACTGGTTCGAAACCCTGGCTTCCCTGGTCAAGGCACGTATGGGAATCGATTCTTCTTACCCCTCAGCCCTTCTCTCTCTCTCCTCTCTAAAATAAATAAAATCTTTAAAAAAAATTATTTAAAAAGTCAATTACAAAAAAATAAGTAAAAATAAAAGAGCTGATGCTTTTGTCTCATTGAAGCAGGAATGGCAAACTGACTCCTTGGCTCTGGCTGGTAGGATGAGTGGTAGAGCGTCAGGGTGGCGTGTGGAAGTCCTGAGTTCGATTCCTGATCAGGACACACAGGAGAAGTGACCATCTGCTTCTTCACCCCTCCCACTTCTCTCTCACTGTCTCTCTCTTCCCCTCCCACAGGCATGGCTTGAATAGTTCGCTGCTTGAATAGTTCAAGCAAGTTGGCCCTGGGCACTGAGGATGGCTCCATAGCCTTGCCTCAGGTGATAAAATAGCTCAGTTGCTGAGCAAAAAAGAGCAGTGGTCCCAGATGGGCAGAGCATTGCCTGGTAGGAGGTTTGCCAGGTGGATCCCAATCAGTGCGCATGTGGGAGTCTGTCTCTCTGCCTCTCACTTAATTAAAAAAAGAAAAACAAAACTGATGCCCTGACTCCAGCAGCAGAATCAAACTCTGATTCTCTAATACCAGTGTCATCCTCTCCAACAAGACTATACCATCTTCTGCATTATCCAAGATTGTTTAAGGGTGTATTTGGAAATGTTTAAGTATTTATATGTACCTAAAGGTAAAAATAAATACTATGTTAAAACAAATATCAGTCTAAGTTGCATTTAATAGGTAAATGTACCTGTTCCACCTTACATACAAATTCAACTTAAGAACAAACCTACAAGGCCCTGGCTGGTTGGCTCAGTGGTAGAACATCGGCCCAGCATGTGGAAGTCCCAGGTTTGATTCCCAGTCACAACACACAGGAAAATCGGCCATCTGCTTCTCTCCCCCTCCCTTTCCCCTCTTCTCCTCCAGCAGCCATGGCTTGAATGGTTCAAACAAGTTGACCCAGGCACTGAGGAATGGTTCCATGGCCATGCCTCAGGCACTGAAATAGCTCGGTTGCTGAGCAATGTAGCAGTGGCCCCAGATGGGTACAGTGTTGCCCTCTAGAGGGCTTGCAAGGTGGATCCTGGTCAAGGTGCATACAGGAGTCTGTCTCTCTGCCTCCCTGCCTCTCACTTAAAAAATATTTTTAATCTATACTTAGATTATTTCGTATACAATTCACAAGCTATTTATCGGTATCCCCCCAAAAACAAGGTAAAGTTGATCTAGCTGTTAGTCCTCTCCTAAAAACTCCCTATAGTTGTTTTCAGTGGATCTAGTCTATTTGGAGAAACCAGCTCATGATGTCTCAGAATTGCTACTATTACAAGTCAGGGTCACAGAACAGTAAAAGCTCAAATGATCAATAAACTTTGATTTTTCCATTAAGTGTAAAAAGCTCAACTAGTTAAAAGAAGTTAATTTTTAGGAGATAGGAGTTCCTCTCCACAAATTTACAAATGGTACACCATGCAATCGAGCAGTATTACAAAGAAAACCATTTTGTTCTGCCAGTGCATGATACAAAATTGGAAATTACTTACAAAATAATGCACTGGTTTAGTCTCTAGAAGTAGGTGATTTGTGCTCATTAACTTCCCTAAAATAGAGTAATTTCTATTTTAATGGGAAAAATCAATCTTCAATTACTTGGGAGTTATAGCGATTGACTAATTGATAATAAAGTATCTATCACTAATGGGAAGAATGTATTTATTAAAATTTTGGTTAGCCTAGCTGGTTGATGCAGTGGATAAAGCATCAACCCAGGATGCTGAAGTCCCTAGATCGAAACTCTGACGTTGCTGGCTTGAAACCAGCTAGCCAGCTTAAGCACGGGGTCGCTGGCTTGAACACAGAATCATCAGCATGGTCTGAAGGTTGCTGGCTTGAGCAAGGGGTCACTGGCTTGGCTTGATCTTCTCCCCCAACCCCCACCCGATCAAGGCATGTATGAGAAGCAATCAGTAAACAATTAAAGCAACTATGAATTGACGCTTCTCATCTCTCCTCCCCACTCTCCCTTCCTGTCTATCACTCTAATCAACAAAAAAATAAAATAAGCCTGACCTGTGGTGGCGCAGTGGATAAAGCATCGACCTGGAAATGCTGAGGTTGCCAGTTCAAAACCCTGGGCTGCCTGGTCAAGGCACATTTGGGAGTTGATGCTTCCTGCTCCTCCCCCCTTCTCTCTTTCTCTCTCTCCTCTCTAAAATAAATAAATAAAAATTTTAAAAAAGTTAAAAAAAAATAAAATAAAATTTTGGTTAAAGTAAAATAAAAACTAAGTACACTGCCTTATAAAGAAAACTTGGATTGGGTTATAAAGAGGTACAAGAGGAAATGCAAACAAAACATCCTGACCTGATACAGCATTTAAATTAAAATGTATGTGCCAGGTGGTGGCACAGAGCATTGACCTGGGACACTGAGGACCCAGGTTCAAAACCCCAAGGTCCCCAGTTTGAGCATGGGATCATAGACATGATCTCATGGTTGCTGGCTTGAGCCCTGAGGCCACTGGCTTGAGCAAGGGTTTACTGGCTCGGCTGTAGTCCCCTGGTCAAGACACGTATGAAAAGTAACGAACAACTAAAGTGACACAACTACGAGTTGATGTTTCTCATCTCTCTACCTTCCTGTCTCTCGCTCTCAAAAATAAAAATAAATAGGCCTGACCTGTGGTGGTGCAGTGGATAAAGTGTCGACCTGGGAACACTGAGGTCGCCAGTTCAAAACCCTGCACTGGTCTGGTCAGGGCACGTATGGGAGTTGATGCTTCCAGCTCCTCCCCCCTTTCTCTCTCTCTCTCTCTCTCTCTCTCTCTCTCACTCTCTGTGTGTCTCCTCTCTAAAATGAATAAAATTTTTTAAAAAATTAAAGATAAATAAATAAAAATAAATAAAGGACTATGTACCATTTCTCAAAGTGGTATTCCTTAATGTGTTCGCTATCTCTAGGTTTATAGAAAATAAGATTGTTGTAGAGGCCACAGAAATCTCTACTGACTCAAGTATTTCAAACAAGCATAAAAAATTACTCTCGTCTTGCCTGACCTGTGGTGGCGCAGTGGATAAAGCAACGACCTGGGAACACTGAGGTCGCCAGTTCAAAACCCTGCACTGGTCTGGTCAAGGCACATATGGGAGTTGATGCTTCCAGCTCCTCCCCCCTTTCTCTCTTTCTCTCTCTCTCTCTCTCACTCTGTGTCTTCTCTCTAAAATGAATAAAATAAAATAAAAAATAAAATAAAATAAATAAAAAATTACTCTCGTCTGACTTATGGCGGCGCAGTGAATAAAGCACAACCGGGAACACTGAGGTCACCGGTTCAAAACCTTGCACTTGCCTGGTCAAGGCACATATGGAAGTTGATGATTCCTACTCCCCCCCCTTTCTCTCTCTCTTTCTCCCTCCTCTCTAAAAAGTAAATAAAAACAAATTACTCTCATGCCCTACTCTCAATGATATAATCATCATATAGAAATAGAGAAAGTAAATTACATCAACTATTTCATTTCTCTTGTGATAGAAGATGCTTCAAGACCAGTTTTTTCTATGAAGGTGATTTATTTTCCCATAGGCACTGGGAAATTCCACTGCCTACTCTAGAAAACAGAAACATGAAAATCATCTAAAGCATTCATTAAATTATTATTTAACAAGGTACCTAACTGGGAAAGTCTTGAATCCCTAACTTATTTTCATCCTTGTATTGGCAGCATGCTGTTAATTCCCAGTGAAAGGGTCTGTGAACATCTTTCTTTCTTTCTGTTTTTCTTTTTTCTAAAGGAGACTTTATTTATTTTATTTTATTCATTTTTAGAGAGGAGACAGAGAGAGAGAGAGAGAGAGAGAGAGAGAGAGAAAAGGGGGAGGAGCTGGAAGCATCAACTCCCATATGTGCCTTGACCAGATCAGTGCACGGTTTTTTGAACTGGCAACCTCAGTGTTCCCAGGTTGACGCTTTATCCACTGCGCCACCACAGGTCAGGCTGTTTTTCTTTTTAAAGATCTTATTTGCCCTGGCCGGTTGGGTCAGTGGTAGAGCACCTGTGTATGGATGTCCTGGGTTCGATTCCTGGTCAGGGCACACAGAAGCACCCATCTGCTTCTCCCACCCCCTCATTTCTTTCTCTCCCCCCCTCCCCCACCTCCTGTAGCCATAGCTCAATTGGAGTGAGTTGGCCCTGGGCACTGAGGATGGCTCCATGGCCTCTGCCTTAGGCACTAAAAAATGACTCTGGTTGCAATGGAGCAACAGCCCCAGATGGGCAGAGCATCGCCCCCTAGTAGGCTTGCTGAATGGGTCCCAGTTGAAGCACATGTAGGAGTCTCTGCCTCCTCTCACTTAAAAATAAGGAAAAGAAAGGTTTGATTGATTCTACAAAGAGAGGAAGCGAGCCAAGCATAAAGTATAGTTGCTTCATTTCAGTTGTTCATTTGCTTGCTTGTTGTGTGTTGTATGTGCTTCGACCAGGCAAGTCCAGGGTTTCAAAGCAGCAACCTCAGCATTCCAGGTCAACACTCTATCCATGTGCCACCACAGGCCAGGCTGGAGGACATCTTATTGCTTAATACTTGATTACTTACCGATTATTTTTATTCTTTCCTGTTTGTACCTTCCCTGTATCTTTGTAGGGGCAACAAGTTCTTTCCAGGCAAATTACAAATGTTCATAATTTTCTGAAATAAAAATTCAACTCAAAACATATCAATGTGCTAACACCTGGCATGAACTATGTGCATAGATAAAATAGAGAAAAGCTGCATTTTAGTAGTCATATTAATGTTTTGTCACAGCTTTTCTAAGCACTTGGTTTTTACTTTTTTTTCCCCCCCAGTAACAGAGAGAGAGTCAGAGAGAGGGATAGATAGGAATAGACAGACAAGAACAGAGAGAGGTGAGAAGCATCAATCATTAGCTTTTCGTTGCCATTGCGACACCACAGTTGTTCATTGATTGCTTTCTCACATGTGCCTTGACCGCGGGCCTTCAGCAGACTGAGCCACCCCTTGCTGGAGCCAGCAACCTTGGGTCCAAGCTGATGAGCTTTTGCTCAAGCCAGATGGGCCCTCGCTCAAGCTGGCGAGCTCGGGGTCTCGAACCCGGGTCTTCCGCATCCCAGTCCAACGCTTTATCCACTGCGCCACCGCCTGCTCAGGCGGTTTTTACTTTTTGACATGGTTTTTTTCTGTTACTCAGTATCAACCAGTATCTCTCACTCTCTAGTTTCCCAATGGTAGAGCTCTCAGTCTATGAACAGTCTCAATTAGAGATTCATAGATTTACATTAAGCTTCTCATATTTGATTCTGTTGTGAAGATTGCTCTTATTTTCATAGTTTTCTGAAGTCAAAACAAGGAACCTCCAATGGGTGGGGGATGAAAGAGACGGCAAGATCTAAGGTAAGAAAATTATCACAACTACATAGTCAATAACATTTGTACACTTTTTCATCTATCCTCCACTTTAATAATTATCGCACTAGATTTCTATGCTCAACATAATATATTAGAACTAGATATATTTACGGTCATCTCTTGCCATATTGTGGTTCACTTTTCACGGTCTCACTGTATCGTGGATTTTTAAATTGTATACATCTAATTTTGTATCACGGATTTTTTGCTATATCGCAGGATTTTGCGGTATATAGGTATTTTTATATATTATTTTAATTATTTTTGTAATAAAATAAGCATTTTCTAGCCTAAAAATTTGAAAATATAAAAAAATATAAATTAAAACATATTAAAAAATATTAAATTGAAATAAAATATGTAGTATACAGCAAATGAGTAGACAAAGACTCACATGTATGAAAAATGCAATTACCGCCCATTCCGCTTGAGCTAGTTTGCACACATGAGATCCTACACGGCATGTTATCAGCTGATGGATGGGAGACAACCAACCAGAGCACTGTGTTCTATATCCTGGGCGCTGATTAGCTCAGCGACCACAACATCAGTCTCCTCCCATCTCCTATGGATAGCATGCACTCAGCATCTCGCCTTATCCATTTCACATCAAGGTCTGATCACTGAGCACGTAGTGTTGCTCTGTGGTGTTGTGTTTTTGTGAAATTTTCATAAAAAATTGAATTTATTTCAAGCCTTACAATGTCACCCAAACATTCTGTGCCTTATAAGGCTTCTGCCACCGAACCCAAGCTCTAGAGGAAGATGCTTACCATCACAGAAAAGGTAGAATTCCTGGACATGCTAAAGAAAGGGAGAAGCTACAAGGCTTAGTGGATCAATGAATCTTCGGTTCGCTACATGAAGAAGGACCAAAAGAATATAAGGACAACAGCAACAGTGTCTTTTAACAAGACTGCAAAGAGGGTGGTAACTTCCCATAGTAAGTCCATTGTGAAGATGGAGTCTGCATTGGCCCTGTGGATCAGTGACTGCAGGAAGAGTACCTCGCTGGATACCAACACCATCTGCACGAAGGCCAAGAAGCTTTATGAAACTTTTGCTGAAAGCAGTGACGCTAGCGACAGTGACAAGGATAAGGACAAGGATGATGACACAGAAGCAGGACCATGGAGTGCTTCTCCCATCAGACCAAGCCCATTCAATGCCAGCAAGGGCTGGTTTGACAAGTTTCAGAAACACTTTGGACTTAAGAGCGTTTCTCTGCATGGAGAAGCTGCCTCTGCAAATAAAGGCAGAGCCGAGGAGTACGTACATGAACAACACATTCATAACCATCATTGAGGAAGGGGGCTATAAGCCTGAACAAGTTTTTAATATGGATGTGACAGGCTTACTGGAAGCGAATGCCATCTTGCACTTTTATTATGAAGGACAAAGCCAAAGCCCCTGGATTTAAGGGCCAAAAAGATCATGTAACTTTGATTATGTGTGGGAATGCTGCGGGCTTTATGATAAAGCCAGGGCTTATGTATTAAGTAAAAAAACCCAAGGGCCCTAAAAAAACAAGAAAAGAGCCTGACCTGTGGTGGCGCAGTGGATAAAGCTTCGACCTGGGAACACTGATGTCGCCAGTTCAAAACCCTGCACTGGTCTGGTCAAGGCACATATGGGAGTTGATGCTTCCAGCTCCTCCCCCCTTTCTCTCTTCTTCTCTCTCTCTCTCTGTCTCCTCTCTAAAATGAATAAAAAAATTTTTAAAAATCATTAAAAAAAGAAAAAAAAGAAAAGAAAGTGTTGCCTGTGTACTGAATGCACAACCCCAAAGCCTGGATTATGAAACTCCTCACGTTGGATTGGTTCCACCAGTGCTTTATCCTGGAGGTTAAGCTTTACCTGGCAGAGAAAGACCTCAAATTCAAAGTGCTTCTGATCATGAACAATGCTGGAGGCCACGCTGTCTATCTGTCGTATGATGGCATGCAGATAGAGTTCTTGCCAGCAAACACCACATTGCTGATTTAGCCCATGGATCAAGGTGTTATTCGCACTTTTAAGGCTCTCTATACGAGAAACACCCTACAAAACCTCATTAAAGCTGTGGACTCGGACAAAGACTTCTCACTGAAGGTGTAATGGAGGGACTACACCATTGCATCATTTCTCTTAAATATTCAGAAGGCCATAAAGGAGATGAAGAGTGAAACTTTAAATGCCAGCTGGAAAAATTTGTGGCCAGAAGTGGTCTACGATTATAAGGGGTTCTCTCCTGATGAAATCCACCACTCTGTAGTAGATAAGGCCATGAAGCTGGCAAAACTACTGGGAGATGACTTTAATGATATGACTCCTGATTATGTTAATGACCCAACTGATGCCCACTCACAACCATTTGATGGACAAAGACCTGACAGAGATGACGAAGTCAGCAAGCGAAGAAGAGGAAGAGGAACAAGAGGAACTAGGGGTTGAAGAGGAGGAGGAGGTTGGCCTAATTGCCTTGCAACCAGGTCAGAATGGCCAAAGAACTTCAGCAAGTGGCTCAAGAAAGGGACTCCAGATGTTTCATTCACTGCAGATTTCAAATACAATCGAGGGTGGCATGTCGGTTTATAAAAACCTTCTTGCCCAGAAGAAAAAGCAGCACCAGCAATTCCCCATAACTATGTTCCTCACTCAGAAGAAGATACCAGTTACACCTACACCTTTAGTGAAAACAGAAGTTATGGACAAGGGCGAAGATATTGCACCGCCTGAAGAAGTGGTTCCTTCAGAAGAGCTGTAATGCTCTTCTTGGCTGTGCAGTACATTCATCTCATCATCATCACCTTCTTTGTCGGTACTGGACAGCTAGTTCATCACCATCTTCATCATTCAAGTTGTAGTATATCCACTGGTGAGTACCTATATAGTATTTCATGTTGTTAAAATTACACAGGTTTAAGAGTGTAGAAAGTGTTTTTTAAGAGTGTAAGAACTGTGTATAAGAGTGTGGGAAAGGTTTATAAGCGTGTACGGAGGGTTTATAAAGCCTTAAAATATACGTAAATAATAAATATAAGGTTGCTACTTTGCAGATTTTTGCCTGTCACAGGGGGGTTCTGGAACCTAACCCCCGCAACAGACGAGGGACCACTGTACTGATGATTACAGATGGAGAAATCACCCTGGAATCTAACCTACTATTCTGACTGGGAAAGTTCAGAATTCACTTCACTCAGACTTCTGTGACAATGTTGGTAGACTTATGAGGCATCCAGTTACCAGAATTACAGGACAACTTTTACACAACAGTCTCCTCATATTACACTGAGAAAAATGAAGGCCAATATAAAAGAAAAGTTCTGGAAAGAAAAAAGTGGTACATGCTGTCAAATTTAAAAAAACTTTCACATTACTAAATTCGACTTGTCTTTAAATATGTATTCCCTCTGTATTTTCAACATTAAAATTAACTGTAAAAAAATGGCAATATGCTGGTGTTTTTGAAGTTTGCGGTACACGAAAATTCATTACTCCATACTCTTTTTTGGATGTGCATTTTAAATTCTTCAGAATAAAAAGAGTAAAAAAATAAAATCATTTTAAGTTTATAATGCCTTGATTATCTATAGAAAGATAACAAAAAACAGTTAAATTCTGCCTCCAGATTTACTGTTTTACTGAAATTCTTTTAAAATTGTGAATACTGTATCACGTGATATTTTATCTACCCAGAAATTTAGTAAACTTAAAAAAAATACCAGTTGAACTTAACATAATTTTAAAAGACATAGAAACACAATAAAAGGGAGGATAGGGTTCCCAGGACTAGGCAGAAGGGGCATATGCCACCAGCAAAATTCAACAGAATGATTGACAACAAAACTATTACAGCCTGACCAGGCAGTGGTGCAGTGGATGTAGCATGGGACTATGATGCTGAGGACCCAGGTCCGAAACACTGAGGTCACCGAATTGAGTGCGGGCTAATCCGGCTTGAGCATGTGCTCACCAGCTTGAGTGCATGGTCACCGGCTTGAGCGTGGAATCTTGGACATGACCCCATGGTCACTGGCTTGAGCCCAAAGGTTGCTGGTTTGAAGCCCAAGGTCACTGGTTTGAGCAAGAGGTCTCTCACTCTGCTGGAGCACCCCCACCCCCGTCAAGGCACATATGAGAAAGCAAGCAATCAATGAACAACTAATATGCCACAATGAAAAATTGATGCTTGTCATCTCTCCCTTCTAGCCTGTCTGTCCCTTTTTCTCTTGCATGTGCATGCACTAAAAACACAAACACACACAAAAAGACTATTACAGTAAGATACAGAACACTAGCATAGATAGCTTCAACCTTTCAGTTAAAGACCAAAGATCTAGGAAAAATAGATCTAACTGAACAAATACTACACATACTGATAAAGGGGTTTTTCAGAGTCAAAACAGCATTAACCACCTAGAATTGTTAATACTGTACAGGGTCACATTAATATAAATCTGATCAGGCAATTAACATTTAACTAACTGGTCCAGAAGTTTAATATCAGAATTGATGACCCTGGCCAGATGGCTCAGTTGGTTAGAGCATCATCCCCATATGCAAAGGTTGCCAGTTCGATCCCCAGTCAGGATACTATAGAAACAGATAGATGTTTCTCTTTCCTTTCCTCTCTCTCTAAAATCAATAAACTTAAAAAAAATTAATAATATCAGAACCCTGGCCAGATAGCTCAGTTTAGTTGGTTGGAACATCGTCCAGAAGTACAGAGGTTGCTGGTTTGATCCCCAGTCGTCACTACAGGAATAGATCAATGTTCCTGTCTCTTTCTCTCTCTAAAATCAATAAATGTTTAAAAACATAATAAAATCAGAATTAATGGATGAAATATTACAAAGGCACATTATGAACATTCAACATTCTTGCATAGTTGGGCATCAAAATGGGCCCCAGATGACATGCAGATTTCATCCAGTAATTTGCAAAGAACCTTTTTATTGAAATGACGGAGAACATATTCATGCAGAAGTAGATAAAGTGCTCTGAAATTATACCTAAACACAGTCCAAAAGGGGAAAACTTGCCTGGTCTGGATTGCCCATCAACACTGAAAAGCACACGCAGGCCATGGACAACTGGATCAGTGGCTAGAGCATCAGCCTGGAATATGGACGTCCTGGGTTCGATTCCCAGTCAGGGCATACAGAAAAAGCAACCATCTGCTTCTCTTCCCCTCCCTCTCCCCCCTTCTCACCCTCTATCCCTCCTGCAACCAGTGGCTCAATTGGTTTGAATGGCATTCGGGGTGCTTGGCTGGTCTGGGCATGTCAGCCTCAGATGCTAAAAATAGCTCAGTTGATTTGAGCATCCGCCCAAGACAGGAGTTGCCGGGTGGATCCTGGTTGGCGCACATGTGGAAGTCTGCTAACTCCCCTCCTCTCATTTAAAAATATTAATAAAAATAAAATAAAATTTAAAAGCACATAGAGCCCAAGGACAAAAGGTGTCACTTTCTTCAACTCAGGGACAAAGATCTGGGACTGTTGGTAGGACGGTAGGATCTGACCAGACGTAAGTTTATCATTTTACCAGGCAATAAATACTCACCTTAAAAAGTTTACCCTAAAAAAAAAAAGTTTACCCTGCCTGACCTGTGGTCATGCAGTGGATAAAGCACTGACCTGGAATGCTGAGGTTGCTGGTTCGAAACCACAGGTTTGCCTGATCAAGGCACATATGGGAGTTGCTGCTTCCTGCTTCTCCCCCCTTCTCTCTTTTTTCGCTTTCCTCTCTAAGAAAATTTATTTTAAATAAGAAAAATAATATTTATTAAAAAATAACAAGTTGTTTTTTATATATATGGTGGTGTATTATAAAAATGTACACCTGAGGCCCTGGCCAGTTTGTTCAGTGGATAGTGCCGGACTGGCATGCAGACATCCTGGGTTTGACCCCTGGTCAGGGCACATACGAGAAGCAACCATCTGCTTCTCTTCTCTTCCTACAGCCAGTGGGTCAACTGGTTCAAGTGTCGGCTCCAGGCACTGAAGACAGCTCAGCTGACCTGAGCATCAGCCCAGACAGGGGTTGCCGGGTAGATCCCGGTTGGGGTGCATGTGAGTCTGTCTCTTTACCTTCCCTCCTCTCACTTAAAAAAAAAAGAGAGAGAAATTTTAAAAAATGAAATGAACACCTGAAAACTATATAATTTTATTAAACAATATCACCTAATAAATTCAGTAAAAAAGAAAAAAAAGATTTTGACACAGAGGTTTCTGATTATTTCTCAAAAAAGTTTTAAAGGCACAAAAGATTTTCAAAAATTACATGTACTACTTATTGCCATAATCACTTCAATAGGCCCCAGTTATTAGTACAAGGTTTCTCAACTTCAGTTCTATCAACTGACACTTTGGGTCAGATAATTCGTTGTTGAGTGAAGCTATTCTGTGCATAGGATGCTTATTAGCACCTCTGCCCACTAAACACTAGATGCCAGTAGCACGCTATCCTCCTAGTTCTGAATATCAAAAATGTACTCATACATAGCCAAATATCCTCTGGGGGGCAAAATCCTCCCAGTTGACAACCACTATATTAAATAACAATAATAAAATTTTACCAATAAGGAGGTCTGTGGCCGTTATCACCAACAGTTTCAACCCCTGGACATAAATACTACAAAACAATGGTTTACCTTTGGAGGTAAGAAAAAAAAAATGACTAGGAGGGAGTGGTAATCTTTGATATCACTATCTAGATCCCTTAAAATACTTTTTCTGTATGTATATTATACCTCAGTAAAGTTTACCAAATAATACAACAAAACAAAAGACAGTATTCCTTGCCTCAATGCTGCTAGAATTAAAGAACCAAGACATTTGAAGGGCAAGGAGACAAGTCCCTAAATATCTTTTGTGTTTTCTTTTTAAGATTTATTGATTTTAGTCTGACCAGGTGGTGGCTCAGTGGATAGAGCATCGGACTGGGACGCAGAGGATGCAGGTTTGAAACCCTGAGGTAACCGGCTTGAGCACAAACTCACCAGCTTGAGCGTGGGGTCACTGGCTTGAGACCAAGGTTGCTGGCCTGAGCAAGGGGTCACTCGCTCCCCCTTTCCTGGTCAAGGCACATATGAGAAAGCAATCAATGAACAACTAAGGAGACTAATGAGCTGCAATAAAGAAATGATGCTTCTCATCTCTCTCCCTTCCTATCTGTCTGTCCCTAACTCCCTCTGTCTCTATCTCTGTCACAAGAAAAAAAAAGATGTATTGATTTTAGAGAGGAGATAGAGAAATAGAAAAAGAAGAGGCAGAGTGGGAGTATTAACTCATTTTCTTCCTGTATGTGCCTTGACTGAGCAAACCCAGGGTTTGAACCAGCGACCTCAGCATTACAGGTCAACACTTTATCCACTGCGCCACCACAGGTCAGGCCCTAAATATTTCTTTTCCTTTCTATTCCTTTTTAAAAAGTGCTTATTTTTATTTTTTTAAGTGAAAAAGAGACAGAGAAAGGTAGAGAAGGAGAAGGGAGAGACAGAGAGGGAGAAAGAGGGACAGAGAGACAGGAAGGGAGAGAGATGAGAAGCATCAACTTGTTGCAGCACTTAAGATGTTCATTGATTACTTTCTCATATGTGCCCTGACCAGGGGAGAGGAGCTCCAGCTGAGACAGTGACTCCTTGCTCAAGCCAATGAGCGACCTTTGGGCTCAAGCCAGCGACAAAGGGGTCATGTCTATGATCCCACGTTCAAGCCAGCAATGCAGTACTCAAGCTGGTGAGCCTGTGCTAAGGCCGACAACATCAGGGTTTCAAATCTGGGTCCTCAGCATCAACGTTCTATTCCCTGCGCCACCGCTTGGTCAGGCTTTTTAAAAAAGATTTATTGATGTTAGAGAGAGGAGAGAAAGAGAGAAAGGGGGGGGTGGAGTGGGAAGCATCAACTCATAGTACTAGTTGCTTCTCGTAAGTACCTTGATCAGGCAATCTTAGGGTTGCAAACCAGTGACCTCAGGAGTCAGCTCGTTATCCACTGCGTGACCACAAATCAGGCTTTTTATTTTTCCTTAATGTTTATTTTACTGCCTGAGCAGGTGATGGTTAGTGGATAGAGCATCAGCCTGAGACATAGAGGTCACTGGCTTGAGCAAAGGCTCACCAGCTTGAGCGTATGATCTTTGGCTTGATTGTAGGATCATAGACATGACCCCATGGGCACTGGCTTAAACACAAAGGTCGCTGGCTTGAAGCCCATGGTCTCTGGCTTGAGCCCAGGGTCACTGGTGCAGCTGAGCCCCTCCCTACTGGTCAAGGCGCATATGAGAAAGCAATTAATGAGCAACTAAGGCACCACAAGTATGAGTTGATGCTTCTCATCTCTCTCCCTATCTGTCTGTCCCTGTCTGTGTCACCAAACCCCCCCTACTCTGACTAAAAAAAAAAAAGTTTATTTTATTAATTTCAGAGAGAGAAAGAGAGAGACAGGAACATCTGTTCCTGTTATGTGCCCTAACTGAAGATCAAACCACAACCTCTGAGCTTTGAGACAATGCTCTAACCAACCGAGCTATCTGGCCAGGGCCCTAAATATTTTTTATTTTAGGTGAGAGGAGGGGAGATAGTGAGGCAGACTCTTGCATGCATCCCACCTGGAATCCACACGGCAACTGCATCTGGGTCTGATGCTCAAGTACCAAGCTATGTATAGCATCTGAGGCTGAGGTGCTTGGACCAACAGAGCTATCCTCAGTGCTCGGGGCCACGCCTGAATCAATCAAGCCACTGGCTGTGGGAGGGAAAGAAGAGGGAGAGAAGTTGATGGTCGCTTCTCCTGTGTGCCCTGACCAGGGATTGAACCCAGGACATCCATATGCCAGGTCAACGCTCTATCCATTGAGCCACTGGCCAGGCCCCATATTTTTTGATCATACAATGATTTACAGTTGAATTCAAGATATTTGACAGTATTCCAGTGTGTCCTTTAGCCATGTAGCTCCAGTTACCCATTTCTTTTTATCTATAAAGCTTTCTAAGATTGATAATCGTATCAGAGAGGTCAGGGTCAATATATCCTGTTCACTAAGATTTTCAACCTTCGACTTTAAAAAGTAAAAAGAAAAGCCTATAATAAAAAACTCTCTATGCCTGACCGACGGTGGTGCAATGGATAGAGTGTCAACCCAGTATGCTGAGGTTTCGGGTTCACAACTCTGAAGTTATCAATTTGAATACAAGCTCATTGGCTTGAGTGCAGACTTGCCAGCTTGAGCACAGGATCATCAACAAGCTCTCAAGGTCAGTCAGTGGCTTGAGCAAGGGGTCGCTGGCTCAGCTTGAGTCCTCACCCCTCCACCCCCCACCCTGTCAAGGCATGTATGAGATGCAATCAACAAACAACTAAAGTAAAGCAACTACAAGTTGATGTTTCTCATCCCTCTCCCTCTTTCTTTCTTCTTTCTCTCTCTCTAATCAATAAAAATAAATTTAAAATCTCTAAATAACAAATCACATTAAAGAGGTCTGCATGAGATCAGGTATTAAACATATTGGCTCCCAATAAATAAGAAAACACTTGCCTATCCCCAAGCAAAAACATCACTCTAACGCCTGACCTGTGATGGCACAGTGGATAAAGCATCAATCTGGGAACACTGAGGTCGCCAGTTCAAAACCCTGCACTGGTTCAGTCAAGGCACATATGGGAGTTGATGCTTCCAGCTCCTCCCCCCTTTCTCTCTTTCTCTCTTTCTCTCTCTCTCTCTCTCACACTCTGTGTCTTCTCTCTAAAATGAATAAAATAAAAAAAATTAAAAAAAACATCACTCTAACAAGAACTGAATTCTTTACTCCTATAGGGCAGATAAAGGGGATAATCTGGGGTGGCGGGGAGTAGGAGGAATCCTAAAACAGAATGTCTGTGGGCTTTAAGAGTAAATAGAAAGCCTGACCTGTGGTAGTGCAGTGGATAAGAGTGTGGACCTGGAATGCTGAGGTCACTTGTTCAAAACCTTGGGCTTCTCAGGTCATGGCACATATGACAAGCAATCAGAGAACAACTAATGTGAAGCAAATGAGTTGATACTTCTCACTCCCCAACCCCTCTCCTCTCTCTGCATAACCAGTAAATAAAGTCTTGTCCCTGGCTGGCTGGCTCAGTTGATAGTGTGTCAGTCCTGTGCAGGATATCCTGGGTTTAATTCCCAGTCAGGGCATACATGAGAAGCAACCATCTGCTTCTCCTCCCCTGCCTCTCTCTCCTTCTTTTTCTTCCCCTCTCAGAGCCAGTGACTTGACTAGTTCAAGCATTGGCCCCAGACACTTAGCATAACTTGGTTGATTCAAATATTAGCCCCAAACTGGGGTTGCCGGGTGGAAACTGATCAGGGCACATGTTGGAGTCTGTCTCTGTCTCCCCTCCTGTGACTTTATTTTTTTTTAACTTTTCATTTATTTATTTATGTATTTATTTTACAGAGAGAGAGAGAGGGATAGATAGGGACAGACAGAAACAAAGAGAGATGAGAAGCATCAATCATCAGTTTTTTGTTGCGACACCTTAGTTGTTCATTGATTGCTTTCTCACATGTGCCTTGTCCGCGGGCCTTTAGCAGACCAAGCCACCCTTGGTCAAGCTTGGTTGCTTGAGCCAGCAACCTTGGGTCCAAGCTGGTGAGCTTTGCTCAAACCAGATGAGCCTGGGCTCAAGCTGACGACCTCGGGGTCTCGAACCTGGGTCCTCCACATCCCAGTCCGATGCTCTATCCACTGCACCAACGCCTGGTCAGGCTCCTGTCACTTTAAAAAGAAAATAAGAGCCTGACCTGTGGTGGCGCAGTGGATAAAGCGTCGACCTAGGAACATTGAGGTCGCCAGTTCAAAACCCTGCACTGGTCTGGTCAAGGCACATATGGGAGTTGATGCTTCCAGCTCCTCCCGCCTTTCTCTCTTTCTCTCTCTCTCTGTGTGTCTCCTCTCTAAAATGAATAAAAGAAAAAATGGTCCTGGCTGATTGGCTCAGTGGTAGAGTGTCAGCCCAGCATGTGTATCTCTCAGCTTCGATTAACAGTTAGGAAACACAAAAGAAGTGACCATCTGCTTCTTCACCTCTTCCTCTCCCTTCTCTCTCTTGTCCCACAGCCATGGCTAGACTAGTTTGAGTGCATTAGCCCTAGGAGATCAGGATGGCTCTGTGACACCTCTGCATCAGGCACTAAGAATAGCTTGGTTGTGAGTAAGGCCACAGATGGGCAGAGCATCGGCCCAAGACAGAGTTGCTGGGTAGATCCTGGTCAATGAACATATAGAAGTCTGTCTCTCTATCTCCCTTCCTCTCACTTGGAAAAAAAGAAAGAAAAAGAGCGGATAGAAAACTTTTCAGACCAAAAAGAAATTCCCAATGTTGACTGAAATATTAACTATAGAGGAGTTTAGAAGACTGTCCTATATTCTACATCCATAAATCCTATATTACACATCAATAAATTTCTTGAGAGAAAAAAATATGTCATCAGACTAGATATTTTATATTTCCTTGTGTTTTATATCCAGGGCAACATTATTAAGATACTTTTTTAAAGAGTCCTGTATTTTTATTTTCTTAAGTGAGAAGCGGGGAAGCAGAGTGACAGACTCCTGCATGCACTGAGACCGGGATCCACCAAGCAAGCCCCCTACCAGGAGATGCTCTGCCCATCTGGGGCTGTTGCTCTGTTGCTTGGCAACCAAGCTATTTCAGCACCTGAGGCAAAGCCATGGAGCCATCCTCAGCATCTGCGGCCAATTTGCTCCAAACGAGCTATGGCTGAGGTAGGGGAAGAGGAGAGAGAGAGAGAGAGAGAGAGAGAGAGAGAGAAGGAAAGAGAGAAGGAAGAAGGGGAGGATTGGAGAAGCAGATGTCACTTCTCCTATGTGCCCTGACCGGAAATCAAACCTGGGACATCCACACGCCAGGCTGATGCTCTACTGCTGAGTCAACTGGCCAGGGTGAGTCTTGTATTTTTTATAAGTTTTTATTTATTGGTTGATTTTAGAGACACAGGAAAGGGGAGAGAAACATCAATATGTTGTTCTACTTATTTATGCATTCATTGGTTGATTCTTGTATGTACCCTGACCAGGGATGGAACCTACAATGTCGGTATACTGAGATGATGCTCTAACCAACTGAGCTGCCCAGCCAGAGCTAAGTTCTTAAAAAGAGAGCCTGGAGTTCTGGCCTGTTAGCTCAGTTAGATGGAGCATTATCCTGATACACCAAGGTTGCAGGTGTGATCCCTGGTTAGGGCACATACAAGAATCAACCAATGAGCACATAAATATGTGGAACAACAAATGTTTCTCTCTAAAATCAATAAGGCAATTAAAAACACACGCGTGCGCACACACACGCAGAGAACCTGGTTAAGTAAACACTTCCAGTAAATTAAAAAATACTGCATATATGGCTTTAAAAATGAAATCAATATCTCTTAAAACACTTTATAAGGTAAAGAGCACTCAAATCATCTGATTTTGCCTTTTATTTTTCTTCTATTATGATGAGAGCAGAATGATCTTATGCAACCTGGGAAGAAAGTGATAAGAGGCTCTATCTCAAATAGGATTAATTGACATTTGGTGCTAAAAGTTTCAGACTACCCAATGAAGTGCAAGAAAATGATTAGTGTTTCTCAAGGAACTACTAATTACTAAGTAACTTAGTATTTTTTTTACAGATAATTAAAATCACACCATTTAAAATTTTTAAGTAAAAGTATCTATTAAGAAAAATTTTTTCTATAGAAACCTAACACTATGTCTTTAGGAAATGCTGATTATATGCACTGGCCAGGCAGATCAGTTAGTTTAGCGCATTGTCCCAATATGTCAAAGTTGTATATTCAATTACCAGTCAGGGCACATACAAGAATCAACCAATGAATGCATAAATAAGTGGAACAACAAATCAATGTTTTCTCTCTTCTCTCTCTCTAAAATCAATCAATAAAAAAATAAAATACAAAATGCCAACTATATTGTATTGGATTCTAATCACCACTCTTTCTATGTATCTCAAGGTCCCAAATCTGAACACTTGGCCAAAGTTTAATAATATCTTAAAACTGAAAGCATTGCTGAAAAAATTGTCCTTACTTCAGTGACTTCACTGTTTGCACATTCAGATATTACATTCCTCTAAAATACTATTTGTTGAAAATAAGAAATAATAAGCTATTAAATCACCAATCCCAAATCACACAGTTGGTAGGTATTTAAAACTACCAAATAGCCAAGGTTAAATTAGAACCAGGAACTTTAATAACAAGCAAGTTAAAGATTTATTTGAAATGTCCATGAAAAGTCAGTATCTGGGTGACTGATCTTCTTTCAAAAAACCCAATCTCAGGGTAACTAAATCCAACTTACTACAAGTATTCACCAAATACTAGCTCATTGACCAGTTATACAACTCTTAATAATCTAGGACCAGAATTAATCTACACCACGGGTTGGCCTTTTTCTGTAAAGGACAACATAGCAAATATTTTAGGCTTTGTTTGTGTGTGCGGCGGTGTCTTACCTTTGTGATTACCAACTCTGACACTGGCACTGGAAAGCAGACATAGACAATACGTAAAGAATAAGCCTAGCCTAACCAGGCGATGGCGCAGTGTATAGAGCATCAGACCGGGACACGGAGGACCCAGGTTCGAGACCCCAAGGTCGCCAGCTTGAGTGCGGGCCCATCTGGCTTGAGCAAAAGCTCGCCAGCCTGGACCCAAGGTAGTTGGCTCCAGCGAGGGGTTGCTCGGTCTGCTAGAGGCCCGCGTCAAGGCACATACGAGAAAGCAATCAATGAACAACTAAGGTGTCGCAACGAAAAACTGATGATTGATGCTTCTCATCTCTCTCTGTTCCTGTCTGTCCCTGTCTATCCCTCTCTCTGACTCTCTCTGTACCTGTAAAAAAAAAAAAAAAAAGAATAAGCCTAACTGGTGGTGGTGCAGGGGACAGAGCATGAACTTGGCATGCTGAGATCCCAGGTTCGAAACCCTGAGGTCACCAGCTTGAGCACAGGTTCACCAGCTTGAGTGCAGGATTATAGACATGAATTCCCATGGTCGCTGGCTTGAAGCACAAACTCTCTGGCTTAAGCAAGGGGTCACTGGCTTGATTAGAGCACCCCAGTCAAGGCATGTTATGAGATGTAAAGAACAATTAAAGTGCCGCAACTATGAGTTGATGATTCTCTTCTCTCTTCCTTCCTGTCTCTCTCGCTCTCACTTAAAAAAAAAAAAGTGTGGTTACTGCCAGGGAAACTTTAAGGAGTGTTGGCCTGATGTATGGACGTCCCAGGTTCAATTCCCATGTCAGGGCACACCGGACAAGTAAACATCTGCTTCTCTTCCCCTCCTTCTCCCTCTCTTCCCCTCCTGCAGCCAGTGGCTCAACTGGTTCAAGCCTGGTCCCAGGCACTAAAGATAGCTCGGTTGGATGAGAGCATTAACCTTAGGCACTAAAAACAGCTGAGTACTCAGAGAACTGGCCTCAGAGTGGGTTGCCTGCATCCACATCAGAAAACATATGAGAGTCTGCCTCACTCTCTCCTCTCCTCTCATCTCAAATAAATATGAATTTTGTAAATCATAAAATGCCCTTGTTTTTTCTACCATTTGAACTGTAAAAAATATTCATATTGTTTAGCTAAGTAACTGCACAAAAACAGGCAGCAACAGGCAGCAATCAAAATTTGGTCTACCAGCCCTTAGTTTTCTGACCCCTTTATTTATTTATTTATTTATTTATTTATTTATTTATTTATTTATTTATTTATTTACAGGGACAGAGAGAGAGTCAGAGAGGGATAGATAGAGATAGACAGACAGGAACGAAGAGAGGTGAGAAGCATCAATCATCAGTTTTTCATTGCCATTGCGACACCATAGTTGTTCATTGATTGCTTTCTCACATGTGCCTTGACTGCGGGCCTTCAGCAGACCAAGCAACCCCTTGCTGGAGCCAGCGACCTTGGGTCCAAGCTGGTCAGCTTTTGCTCAAGCCAAATGGGCCTGCACTCAAGCTGGCGAGCTCGGGGTCTCGAACCTGGGTCTTCTGCATCCCAGTTCGACGCTCTATCCACTGCGCCACCGCCTGGTCAGTCTTCTTTGATTTATTTTTATCAAATATTTCAAGTTTACAAAAAAATATATAGAATAATATAGCAAACAACCACTTACCCATCAACTGGCTTAAGAAAATATCACAAATAAAACTGAAGTTCTCTGCACCTGACCTGCGGTGGTGCAGTGGGTAAAGTGTCAACCTGGAATGCTGAGGTCGCCAGTTCAAAACCCCGGGCTTGCCCGGTCAAGGCACATATGAAAGTTGTGCCTCCCGCCTTCTCTATCTCCCCTCTCTCTAAAATGAATAAATAAAATCTAAAATAAATAAATTAAGTTAAATTTAAACAAAAAGACTGAAGTTCTCCGAATAACTATTCCAATCTCATTTCCCTCCCTCTTTTTCTCAAAGGTAACTACTATACTGTCTCAAACTGGGTGTTTATCACTGCCATGGTTTTTTTCTAGTTGTGTGCAGGTTTATCTATATAAAAAGCAGTGGGCCCTAGCCGAATGTCTTAGTGGATTAAAGTGTCGACCTGGCGCGCCAGAGTCATGGATTTGACCCCCAGTCAGGGCAATCAATGAGTACACAACTAAATGGAACAACTAAGTGAAACAAGTTGATGCTTTGCTCCCTTTCTCAAATCAATGGAAAAAAAATTTTTAATTAAAAGAACCACTGTATTGTTTAGCAAGTTAAAAAATTTTACGCTATTGCCCAGTTCGGTGGGTTATTAGCAGTGGTCAGCAAACTCATTAGTCAACAAAGTCAAATATCAACAGTACAACGATTGAAATTTCTTTAGAGAGCCAAATTTTTTAAACTTAAACTATATAGGTAGATACAGTCCTTATCGAAGTAGCGCCCGCACATGGTATTTGTGTAAGAGCCACACTCAAGGGGTCAAAGAGCCACATGTGGCTCACAAGTCACAGTTTGCCAACCAGGGGATTAGAGCATTGTCTCGAAGCATAGAAGTTGCCAGTTTGATCCCTAGTCAGGGCACATAGAGAAACAGGTACTCCTGTCGCTTTTCTGCTCTCTCCCTATCCCTCTCTAAAATCAATAAAATAAACGCTTAAAAAATTATGGTAATATAAATATCCCTTTGCAACTCCTTTCTTTAACATTACCTTGATTTTTTTTTTTTAGCGAGACAGAGAGACAGAGACAGACAGGAAGGGAATGATGAGAAGCATCAACTCATAATAGTAGCACCTTAGTTGTTCACTGATTGCTTTCTCATATGTGCTTTGATCAGGGGGAGGCAGCCAAGCTAGTGATCCTTTGCTCAAGCAAGTGATCTTTGGGCTCAAGCCAGTGACCATGGGGTCATGACCCATGCTCAAGAAACTTTGGGGTTTCGAATCTGGGTCCTCAGCATCCTAAGCCAATGCTCTATCCACTGCACCACCGCCTGGTCAGGCAACATTGCCTTGATTTTTATCCAAGTTGATATATGTATCTTACCTGTTGTACAGAGTGGCACATGCCACATATAAGTATAGCACAATTAAATTTTCTATTTCCTGTTCCCTCAACAAATTTATCACATAAATGGAATATTCCTGGCTGGATAGCTCAGTTGGTTAGAGCGTTGTTCTGAAGCACAGAGGGTGCTAGTTGGATCAAGTCAGGTAACACACAGGAACAAATGAATATTCCTGTCTCTCTCTCACTCCCTTCCTCTCTCGCTAACATCAATAAATAAAATTTTTTTTAAAAAGTCTAAAAAAAAAAAATGGCAGGACTGTCCCAGGTACAAAGGCTACCACGACATAAGGCAAAAATTCTTCCCTCCATAGTTTACTCGGATGGACACACTAGCACTTGCTCTTTACTGATATTATCTCTTTCCCTAATGAGGTTTCAAAAGTGGTCCTGCCTGACCAGGCGGTGGCGCAGTGGATAGAGCAGTTGGACTGGGATGCAGAAGACCCAGGTTCGAGACCCCGAGCTCGCCGGCTGGAGCGTGGGCCCATCTGGCTTGAGCAAAAATCTCGCCAGCTCGGACCCAAGGCCTCTGGCTCCAGCAAGGGGTTGTTCGGTCTGCTGAAGGCCCGTGGTCAAGGCACATGTGAGAAAGCAATCAATGAACAACTAAGGTGTCACAATGGCAACCAAAAACTAATGATTGATGCTTCTCACCTCTCTTTATTCCTGTCTGTCTGTCCCTGGTATCCCTCTCTCTTACTCTCTCTCTGTCCCTGTAAAAATAAATAAATATTAAAAAAAAGAAAGAAAGAAGAAAAAGTGGTCCTAACTTAATTTTACCTGAAAAATGAAAACAGAGAAAAAAGCCATCAACTTAAGTAAACTGAAGAAAATGCCTTTCCCCTTCATTAAGATTTACATATTTAAAAATACTTAAGCTAAGAGACAAATGAAAATTACAGGAATAACTGATATCACAAATATCAGAATCACTAAGCTATTAACATTTAAAAATTAGAATCTTCGCCCTGGCCAGTTGGCTCAGTGGTAGAGCATCGGCCCGGCATGTGTATGTCCCAGGTTCAATTCCCCGCCAGGGCACACAGAAGAGGCACCCATCTACTTCTCCACCCTTCCCTGTCTCCTTTCTCTCTATCTCCCTCTTCCCTTCCCACAGCCAAGGCTCCACTGGAGCAAGTTGAGGCGCTGAGGATGGCTCCATGGCCTCCGCCACAGGCACTAGGATGGCTCTGGTTGTAATGGAGCAATGCCCCAGAGGGGCAGAGCATCACCCCCTAGTGGGCTTGCTGGGTGGATCCCAGCCGGACGCATGTGGGAGTCTGTCTCCCTGCCTCCCTGCTTCTCACTTCAATCAATCAATCTTAGAATCTTCTTGACAATTACCTTTACTCTGGCTTAAGCTATAAACATGTCACTAGATACGATAACTGAAGCCCAGTTTCTTTTCCTCTTTATTTCCAGAAACCGATGTCAAAAGAGTAAGGAAGATAAAGATCAGCAGTGGATCTAAATCTTTTGATTAATCAACAGAATGAAATAGCTTACTAATCCAAAACTTAATATTAATAGCACTGATATTAAGAGGCCCAGAAAATAAGCTTTGCCCCTTGGAAGTAAAATGACAGACTTCCTAAACAAGAATTAAGCAAGACAGCCCTGGCTGGATAGCTCCATTTGTTGGAGTATCAGCCCAAAGTGCAGAGGTTGCCAGTTCAATTCCTAGTCAAGACACATATACAGGAATGAATTGATGTTCCTGTCTCGTTCTCTCTCTTTCTCCCTCTTGTTTTCTGGCTAAAATTAATAAATAAAAAATAATAAATAATAAAAAGACTATGTTTAAAAAAGAAAAAAATTAAGCAAAACAATAAATTAGTAAGAATTAAATAAGAATTAACCAACAATATATTAGTGAGACAGTCTCCAATACTCTTTTAATCTCAAAGAAGATGGTAACTTTGAACACATCTCATGCCCTTGAATTAAAAAGTGGTCCCTTGTCGCCTGACCTGTGGTGGCACAGTGGATCAAGCATCGACCTGGAACACTGAGGTTGCTGGTTCAAAACCCTGGGCTTGCCCAGTCAAGGCACATATGGGAGTTGATGCTTCCTGCTACTCCCTCCTTCTCTCTCTCTCTCTCCTCTAAAATGAATAAAAATAATTATTAAAAAGAAAGTGGTCCCTTATCTATTGCGGGGGTTAGATTACAGAACCCCCCATGGTAGGTGAAAATACGAAGTAGCGACTTTATATTTATTATTTATGTATAGTTTAAGGCTTTATAAACTCTCCCCACACTCTTAAAATCCTTTCCCACACTCTTTTTAATTTTTTTTTTTCCCAGGGACAGAGAGAGTCAGAGAGAGGGATAGATAGGGACAGACAGACAGGAACGGAGAGAGGTGAGAAGCATCAATCATTAGTTTTTCACTGCCATTACCATATTTTAGTTGTTCATTGATTGCTTTCTCACATGTGCCTTGACTGCGAGCCTTCAGCAGACAGAGCAACCCCTTGCTGGAGCCAGCGACCTTGGATCCAAGGTGGTGAGCTTTTGCTCAAGCCAGATAGGCCCGCGCTCAAACTGGCAAGCTTGGGGTCTCGAATCCGATGCTCTATCCACTGTGCCACTGCCTGGTCAGGCCCTTTCCCACACTCTTTTTCTTTTAAAGGATTTTATTCTTTTTATTTTATTCATTCATTCATTTATTTATTTATTTTTATTTATTCATTTTAGAGAGGAGACACAGAGAGAGAGAGGGAGAGAGAGAGAGAGAGAAAGAGAGAAAGGGGGGAGGAGCTGGAAGCATCAACTCCCATATGTGCCTTGACCAGACCAGTGCAGGGTTTTGAACCGGCGACCTCAGTGTTCCCAGGTCGACGCTTTATCCACTGCGCCACCACAGGTCAGGCTTTATTTATTTATTTATTTATTTTTATTTATTCACTTTAGAGACGAGACACAGAGTGAGAGAAAGAGAGAGAGAGAAAGGGGGGAGGAGCTGGAAGCATCAACTCCCATATGTGTCTTGACCAGACCAGTGCAGGGTTTTGAACTGGCGACCTCAGTGTTCCCAGGTCAACGCTTTATCCACTGCACCACCACAGGTCAGGCCCCACACTCTTATAAACACTTCCTAAACTCTTAAACACTTTCTACTTATTATATTTTGATTTAATATTCTTTTAATATGTGTTAATTCCTATTTTTTTATGTTCTTATATTGTTTTCAATTTTTTAGGCTAGAAAATGCTTATTTTACCACAAAAATAATTAACATAATATATAAAAATACCTACATATACCGCAAAATCCTGCCATATAGCGAAAAATATGTGATACAAAATTAGATATATACAATTTAAAAATCTGCAATACAGTGAGACTGTGAGAAGTGAACCATGATATGGCGAGGGATGACTATAGTCAAATTTCCTGTCACTCCATTTGAATGTTTAGGAAGTCCTGGGTGGATAGAGCTTTGTCCTAAAGAACAGAGGTTGCTGGTTCTCTTTCTAAAATCAATTAAAAAAAGAAGAGTGTTTATGAAAACTAAGTTTGTTTCATTTTACTATACTCCTACAGTAGTCCCTGACTATAAGATAAAAGAATATATGTGGGTATCCTCCTACACTATGACCATACTTTGGGCAGGTGAAAGCCTATAAGTTCAAAGTTCATTAAACAAAATTTAAATCTACTGAATAAAACAAATCACCTACATCCTAAAAGCAGAGAAATGATATAATGAGGAAGACAAGTGACCCATTGAGAAGGAAAACTAGTCAGAAAGGAAATCTAACTCATAGAAGGCATTTATCCATCTTAACATCTCCATTCCCAGAAAACAGTAAGACCCTGCAGATGTAGCTGTGTTGGTTCTCTGCCTCTGCCTATCGGGAGTTCAAGAAGAACTCTAAGAAGTTTCTATGTAAGCAGTTTCACCTAGGAACTGTACATGCTCCTTACTCCTGAAGCTGTCCTGATTTAAAAAGACTACCATGATGCCTAAACTGTGGCGGTGTGGTGGATAAAATGTCAACTTGGACTGCTGAGGTCGCCAGTTAGAAAACCTGGGCTTGCCTAGTCAAGGCACATATGGGAGTTGATGTTTCCTACTCCTCTCTCCTTCTCTTTAAAAATGAATAAATAAAATCTTAAAAAACAAAAAATCAATAAAGTCTAAAGAAAAAGAAAGACTACACTGACAAGAAATCAATTATCAAAAATTTTACATTTAGATCAGTGGTTCTTAACTTTTTTTGAGGTACCAAACCCACCAGTTTCATATGCGCATTCACCGAACTCTTCTTTAGTGATAAATAAAATGATTTTTTTTTCCAAATTCAAGACATAGGTATATGTTTTTTACTGGTGCACAAAATGAGCCATGCATGAACATCACTTTGCTCAAAGAACAAAACCAACAAAGTACATGAACTCACAACAAATTACGGTATTACTTTATTCTGCCTCTCCGCTGCAGAGGCTTCTCCGAACCCAAGACGACTCATCAAACCCCTAGGGTTCATAGAACCCAGGTTAAAAACCACTGATTTAGATTGATAGTTTAGGCTGATCTGCGGTGGCACATTGGAATAAAGCATCGTCCTGGAATGCTGAGGTTGCTGGTTTGAAACCCCGGGCTTGCCTGGTCAAGGCACATATGAAAGTTGATGTTTTGTGCTCCTCCCCTTCTTCTCCCTATATTCTCCTCTCTCACTCCCCTCTCTAAAATAAATAAAATCTTTTTTCTTTTTTTTTTACAGGGACAAAGAGAGAGTCAGAGTCAGAGAGAGGGATAGACAGACAGGAACGGAGAGTGATGAGAAACATCAATCATCAGTTTTTCGTTGCAACACCTTAGTTGTTCATTGATTGCTTTCTCACATGTGCCTTAATCACGGGCCTTCAGCAGACCGAGCCACCCCTTGCTGGAGCCAGCAACCTTGGGTCCAAGCTGGCGAGCTTTTGCTAAAGCCAGATGGGCCTGCACTCAAGCTGGTGACCTCGGGGTCTCAAACCTGAGTGTTCCGCATCCTAGCCCGATGCTCTATCCACTGAGCCACCCCCAGTCAGGCAAAAATAAATAAAATCTTTTAAAAAAAATTGATTGACAATTGAGAGGTTTGAGGGACATTTCAAAAAAGAAAATTTTTCTTTTAAAATACCAACTTCTCCCCTGACCAGGTGGTGGCACAGTGGATAGACAGCAAGGGGGTCACTGGCTCAGCTTGCACCACCCCCCATCAAGGCACGAATGAAAAGCAATAAATGAACTAAAGTGACACAATTACGAGTTGCTGCTTCACACCTCTCTCCCTGCTTCACACCTCTCTCCCCACCTAAGTAAATAAATAAGTAAATGAAATCAAGCAAGTGTTGATGTGTGTGTGGAGAAAAGGGAACCCTCATGTACTGTTGGTGGGAATGCATATTGGTACGGCCACTGTGAAAAGCAGTATGGAGATATCCCAAAAATTAAAAGTGGGACTGACCAGGTGGTGGTGCAGTGGATATATCACCAGCCTGGGACCCTGAAGAACCAGGTTTGAAACCCCGAGGTGGCTGGGCTCACCAGCTTCAGCACATGATCACTGGCTTGAGCATGGAATCATAGACATGACCCCATGGTCCCTGGCTTGAACTCAAAGGTCACTGGCTTGAGCAAGGGGTCATTGGCTTAGCTGGAGACCCCTGGTCAAGGCATATATAAGAAAGCAATCAATAAACAACTAAGATGCTTCTCATTTCTCTCTCTTCCTGTCTGTACCTTTGTCTCTCTCGCTTTCTAAAATAAATAAATAAAAATAAAAATGGAACTGCCTTTTGACCCAGCAATCCCACATTTAGGAATATATCCTAAGAATCTCAAAACACTAATTCCAAAGACTACATGCACCTCCATGTTCACTGAAGTTTTATTTACAATAGCCAGAATTTGGCAACAGCTCAAGTGCCCATCAGCAGATAAGCGGATACAAAGAACTTTGGTAGACCTGGCTGGATAGCTTGGTTTATTGGCGCATCGTCCTGGAGCACAGAGTTTGCCAGTTCAATTCACGGTCAGGGCACATATAGGAATAGATTAATGTTCCTGTCTCTCTCTCTAACATCAATAAAATAAACATTTAAAAAAAGACAAGTTGTAGTCTGACCAGGTGGTGGTGCAGTGGATAGAGCATCAAACTGGGATGCAGAGGACTCAGGTTCAAAACCCCAAAGTCACTGGCTTGAGCATGGTCTCATCCAGCTTGAGCACGAGCTCACCAGCTTGAGTGTGGGGTTGCTGGCTTGAGTGTGGGATCATAGACATGACCCCATGGTCACTGGCTTGAATCCAAGATCTCTGGCTTGAGCAAGGAGTCACTCGCTCTGCTGTAGCCTCCGCCACCCCCATCAAGGCACATATGAGAACCCAATCAATGAACAACTAAGGTGCGGCAATGAAGAACTGATGCTTCTCGCCCTGGCCAGTTGGCTCAGTAGTAGAGCGTCAGTCTGGCATATGGAAGTCCCAGATTAGATTTCAGGCCGGGGTATACAGGAGAAGCACTCATCTGCTTCTCCACCCTTCACCCTCTCCTTCCTCTTTCTCCCTTCCTCTCCCGCAGCCAAGGCTCCATTGGAGCAAAGTTGGCCCAGGTGCTGAGGATGCTTCTCTGCCTCAGGCACTTAAATGGCTCCAGTTGCGCCTGACCAGGCGGTGGCACAGTGGATAGAGCGTCAGACTGGGATGCAGAAGACCCAGGTTCGAGACCCCAAGCTCGCCAGCTTGAGCGCGGGCCCATATGGCTTGAGCAAAAGCTCGCCAGTTTGGACCCGAGGTCACTGGCTCCAGCAAAATGTTGCTCGGTTTGCTGAAGGCCCGCGGTCAAGGCACATGTGAGAAAGCAATCAATGAACAACTATGGTGCTGCAACGGCAACGAAAAACTAATGATTGATGCTTCTCACCTCTCTCCGTTCCTGTCTGTCTGTCCCTATCTATCCCTCTGACTCTCTCTCTGTCCCTATAAAAAAAAAAGAAAAAAATATACAATAAATTAAAAAATATTTGATGCTTTTCATTTTTCTCCCTTCCTGCCTCTCTATCCCTTAATGTCCGTCTCTTTGTCTCTCTCTTCATCTACAACAGGAAAAAAAAAGTCACCTGACTAGGCGATGGTAAAGTGTCAGGCGATGGTACAGTGGATAAAGCGTTGGTCTGAGACACAGAGGACCCAGTCAGAGTGCGGGGTCTCTGGCTTGAACATGGGATCATAGACATGACCTTATGGTCTCTAGCTTGAGCCCAAAGGTCGCAGGCTTGAAGCCCAATGTTGCTGGCTTGAGTAAGGTGTCACTGGCTCTGCTGGAACCCCCTCCCCCAGTCAAAGGCACATATAAGAAAGCAATCAATGAACAATCAAGGTGCTACAACTACAAATTGATACTTCTTATCTCTTTTCCTTCCCATCTGTCTCTCTCTGTCGCTTAAAAAAAAAAAGTAGAGACAGACTCATACATAGAGAGCAGGCTGACAGCTGTGGAGGAGGGGGGCTGGAGGAAGGGTGTAGACGGAATGAGCAAAAAAGGACACATGCACACAAAAAAATTCATGGACACTGACAACAGTGTGGTGACTGTGGGAGAAGGGAGGAAGGAATGTATAGTGGGTATAAATGGTGATAAACGAACACCTGACTTGGCAGAGTGAACACAGAATATGGTACACAGAGTGAAACCTGTATAATTATGTTAACCATTTTCACCATAAGAAATTCAATTTTAAAAAATTGAAAGGACTTGAGCACACATTTCTCCAAAGATTATATGCAAATGAACAATAAGAACTTGAGATGCTCAACATCACTAATCATTAGAAAAATGCAAATAAAAACCGTAATGAGATACTTTACACCAATTAGGTTGGCTTTTATATATTGCACATTGTTGATGCGAATATAAACAGTACAATCACTACAATTCCTCAAAAACTAAACAGAATTACCACATGATCCAGCAATTCCAATTCTGGATATAAACCCAAATGAATTGAAAGCAGAACTCAAGACAGATATATCTGTATATTCATGTTCACAGCAGCACTGTTCACAATATCCAAAAGGTAGAAACAACACAGGTGTCTATTGACAGATAAACAAAATGTGGTATATACATAAAATGGAATATTATTCAGTCTTAAAAAGGAATGAGCCCTCTCTGGATAGCTCAGTTGGATAGAATATGGTCCTGAAGCACAGAAGTTAAAGTTTCGATCCCCAGTCAGGGCATATACAGGAACAGATTGTTCCTGTCTCTTTTTCTTCTTCTAAAATCAATAAGGTAAATTAAAAAAAAAAAAAAAAAAAAAAAGAGGGCCCTGGCCTGTGGTGGCGCAGTGGATAAATGCCAAGGTTGCCGGTTCGAAACCCTGGGCTGCCTTGGTCAAGGCACATACAATAAGCAAACAACAAACAACTAACATGAAGCAACTATGAGTTGATACTTCCCATTCCATGCTCCCCTTTCACTTCTCTGTAAAATCAATAAATAAAGCATTAAAAAAAAAGGAATGAAAGTCATGCTACAACATGAATAAGCCCTGAAGACATTATGCTAAGTGAATGAGCCAGATACAAAAGGACAACTATTGTATAATTCAACTTATATGAGGTGCCTAGAGTAGTCAAAGACATAAGAACAGAGAACAGAATGGGGTTCCCAGGGGCTGGAGGAGGGATAATGGGAAATTATTTTTTAATAGGTACAGAATTTCAGACCGGAGAAGATAAAAAAGTTCTGGAGATGGATAGTGGTGATGATTCCACAAAATATGCATGTATTTAATGCCAATGAATTGTACATTTTAAAATGGTTAATGATCTCCCCTGGCCAGTTGGCTCAGTGGTAGAGTGTCAACCCAGCATGTGAAAGTACCAGGTTCGATTCCTGATCAGGGCACACAGAAGCAACCATCTGCTTCTCCCCTCTCCCCCTTTCCCCTTCCTCTCTAACTCTTCCCCTCTCACAACCTGGCTAGATTAATTGAAGTGTGTTAGTCCTGGGTATGCTGAGGATGGCTCTGTGAAGCTTCTCCACAGGTGCTAAAAATAGCTCGGTTGTCAGAGGTCCCAGACAGGGGGTTGCCCGGTGGATCCCGGTCACGGTGCATTCAGGATTCTATCTGCCCTCCTCTCACTTAAAAAAACAAAACAAAAAAAAAACGGTTAATGCCCGGCCAGACAGCTCTGTTGGTTACAGCCTCACCCTGAAATGCAGAAGTTGCCAGTCAATCCCTGGCCACGGCACATACAGGAACAGATTGATGTTCTCCTCTCTCTCCCTCTCACTCCCTTCCTCTCTCTAAAATAAGTAAAAAAAAAATACTTTTTCAAAATTTTTTAATGGTAAACATATGTACATTTTACCATATACACATACTGTGTGCTAAACTTACCAGTCTTTTAAAAGAATGTCTAACATTTACTGAATAGTTACTATCTGCCAGAGAAATATACTGCTCACAAAAATTAGGGGATATTTCAAGAATATGAAGCGATAAAAAAAAAACATTTGATTTCTTTTATTAAACAAGAACATCAGAAAAGCAAACAACTCCAAGAAAATTGTTCAATTATGCAAATGAGATGCAAAACCAACTTCTATTTCATTGGTGAAAATGCGCTATACAAAAGGCTCAAAGTACTAGAGTATCTGCATGTTCCCTGATGTCCTAATTTTTGTGAGCAATGTAAAAAGATCTTGCAAGTTAGTGGTGAAGAAATCTGTAACCAGGACTTTCTGACTGAAGAGTTACTTTTATTACAGTGGCCAAAGTTATTTTAGTTTAATCAAAAAGGAAAGCTTTCAAGTAATTGAGTAAAAAATATCCAGTAAGAATAAGACCAATACTAGACTATTTTCTCATATTCAGACACCAAAATTCAATTTATGCACAACACTGAGAATGGTTGGTTCTGAGAGAGACAGACAAAAAGAAAGACCAACCCACCAAAGCTTTTCAGAATGACCAGCAAAAGCTAATGTGGCAGTCTAGGCAGCACATGGATGATGTGCTAACCAGCCCCACTAACAACAAAATTAAAATGCCAATTTTCAAAGGTTTCTTCAATTAATTCATTAAGCTATAAAATAGTAAAAATCTCACTGCCCACTAATAACTCTGCACTTTAACAGTATCCCTCACAGTCCTTTTCATACCCTCAAGCCACCTGAATCCACAATACAGCATAAAATCACACATAAATTTTATTTTTTTGGTACAACTTTATCATATTGTATTTTATTTCCTCTGTGAATATTATTAGGTATTAAGCCAGCCAGAATAGAAGGTTTAAATTTGGAAGACTGCCTACTGTGTATCTGACAAAACTGGGAAGCTACAATTTATTTAGTTTTTAAAGATTTTATTTATTGATTTTACAGAGAAAGGAGGCAGGGGAGCAAGAAGTATCAACTCACAGTTGCTTCACGTTAGTTGTATGTGCCTTGACTAGGCAAGCCCAGGATTTTGAACCGGCGATCTCAGTATTCCAGGCCAACGCTTTTTCTACTGTGCCAGCACAGGCTCAGCTACAATTTATTTAATTTTTTATATTTTTTAATTTATTTTAAACAGAGGATGGGAAAGAGATACAGAAACAGAAACCTCAATCTGTTTCTGTATGTACCCTGACTGAGGATTGAACCAGCAACCTTTGCATGTCAGAATAATACTCTAACCAACTAAGCTGTCCAGCCACAGTGGAAAGCTGCAATTTAATACTAGATATATATCAAGGTTTTGACAATACAAAGTCATGTAACAATCAAAACAATTCATAATAGATGTATCTATGTATACATGGTAATACATTAAATGTCAAAGAAATTTTTCACCATTATTTAGGGTAAAAACATATTACTCCTTTAAATTCTCAAGGTTTCTTAAAGATGCACTAGTTATTTTTATAATGATTCTATCCACTGCAAAATACAGCTATAAATGATCCTTTTCCAGTTACCCATATTCCTTGAAAGCCTTTTAGTATTAATGCATTATACAGAATTCAACTGGGATAGAGCTCTCCAAACAGAAGGTGAAGAATTAAAAATGCATGCTAGCCTGACCAGACAGTGGCACAGTGGATAGAGCGTCGGACTGGGATGCAGAAGACCCAGGTTCGAGACCCCGAGGTCGCCAGCTTGAGCGTGGGGGGCCCATTTAGCTTGAGCTAAAGTTTGCCAGCTTGGACCCAAGGTCGCTGGCTACAGCAAGGGGTTGCTTGGTCTGCTGAAGGCCCGTGGTTAAGGTACATGTGAGAAAGCAATCAATGAACAACTGATTGCTGATAAGGTGTCGCAACGAAAAACTGGCTGGCTGGCTCAGTGGTAGAGCGTCGGTCCAGCATGTGGAAGTACCAGGTTTGATTCCCGCCAGGGCACACAGAAGAAGCGCCCATCTGCGTACCCACCCTTCCCCCTCTCCTTCCTCTCTATCTCTCTTTTCCCCTCCCACAGCCAAGGCTCCAGTGGAACAAAGTTGGCCCGGGCACTGAGGATGGCTCCATGGCCTCCACCTCAGGTGCTAGAATGGCTCCGATTGCAGCAGAGAAGCACCCCAGATGGGCAGAGCATTGCCCCCTGGTGGGCATGCTGGGAGGATCCCAGTCGGGCTTGCAAGAGTCTACCTCCCTGCTTCTCACTTCATAAAAATATAAATAAATAATTAATAAATAAATAAAAATTACGGCCCTGGCTGGTTTGCTCAATGGATAGAGCACTGGCATGACGTGCGGACATCCCAAGTTTGATCCTCGATCAAGGACCACACAAGAGTAGCCATCTGCTTCTCTTCCCCTCCCTCTCTCCCTTCCCTTTCTCTTCCCCCATCACAGCTCAACTGTTTCAAGCACAGGCCCCAGGAACTGAGGGTAGCTCAGCTGACTCAAACATCAGCTACCCAATAGGAGTCACCAGAAGGGATCCCAGTCAGGGTGCATGTGAGGGTGTATCTCCTCTCCTCTCACTTAAATAATAAATAAATAAAAAGTTAAAATAAAAAAAAAAAGCCTGACCAGGCGGTGGCACAGTGGATAGAGCATCGGACTAGGATGCGGAGGACCCAGGTTCGAGACCCCAAGCTCGCCAGCTTGAGCACGGGCCCATGTGGCTTGAGCAAAAAGCTCGTCAGCTTGGACCCAAGGTCGCTGGCTCCAGCAGGGGGCTGCTCTGTCTGCTGAAGGCCCGCGGTCAAGGCACATGTGAGAAAGCAATCAATGAACAACTATGGTGTCGTAATGGCAATGAAAAACTAATGATTGATGCTTCTCACCTCTCTCCGTTCCTGTCTGTCTGTCCCTATCTATCCCTCTGTCTGACTCTCTCTCTCTGTCCCTGTGTTAAAAAAAAAAAAAAAAAAAAAGATTTATTGGTGGTGGGGATGCAGCTTTATACCAGTGAAGTTCTAAAAAAATATCTGCCCTAGCCTGACCAGGCAGTGGTGCAGTAAATAGAGTATAGACCAGGGACACTGAGGATCCCGGTTCGAAACACCAAGTTCGCTGGCTTGAGCACAGGCTCTTTCACCTTAAGTGTGGGCCCACCAACCATAGCGCAGGGTCACTGGCGTGAGCGTGGGATCAGAGACATGACCCCATGGTCGCTGGCTTGAGCCCAAAGGTCACTGGATTGAAGTCCAAGGTTACTGGATTGAAGTCCAAGGTTGCTGGCTTGAGCAAGGGGTCACTGTCTCCGCTGCAGCAGCCCCTTACCCCCATTCAAGGCACATATGAGAAAGGTATTATTGAACAACTCAAGTGCTACAACAAGTTGATGCTTCTGATCTCTCTCCTGGCCTGTCTGTCCCTCGGCACCCGCCCCCCGCCTCTAAAATAAATAAATAAATAAATAAAACTTGGCCTAATGCAACCATACTAGTTCTCTGGAAAACCAGCACACAAAAGCAGTTAATTCCCTCATTCCAGAGTTGCAACCCTTTTAAAAAATTTAACCCACAGAGGAACTACAGGGAAGCAGAAGAGCAATGTGCAGTCCTCTCAAAGCATTCAGTGAGATCACGAGTATTCTAAGACGCTCTTTCAAGGTAAAATAATTTTGAGAAGGTCTGCATCATTTAGTTATTCTTTTACCACTCCCAATGTACAACGTGTATTTAGATATACAAGGCTATGGGAAGTCATGCAGTCAAGAAATCTGCCTTAATTTAACCCAGTATTTCTCAAAACCCTATTTGATTGCATAACCTTTTCTTTTTAAAAATAAAATTTATTAATACTGAGAACTATCATGGGTTTATTGTTTATTTTGACAGAGAGAAAGATAGAGATAGAAAGGGAGAGAGATGAGAGGCATCAATTCTTTGTTGCGGCCTGACCAGGCGGTGGCGCAGTGGATTGGGCGTCGGACTGGGATGCGTAAGACCCAGGTTTGAGACCCTGAGGTAGCCAGCTTGAGCGCGGGCCCATCTGGCTTGAGTAAAAGTTCGCCAGCTTGGACCCAAGGTCACTAGCTCAAGCAAGGGGTTGCTCCATCTAAGGGGTTGCTCCTTCTGCTGAAGGCCGCGGTCTAGGCACATATGAGAAAGTAATCAATGAACTAAGGTGTACCTATCTATCCCTCTGACTCTCTGTCCCTGTAAAAAAAAAAAAAAAAAAAAAAAAATTCTTTGTTGCGGCACTTTAGCTGTTCATTGATTGCTTTCTCATATGTGCCTTGACCAGGAGCTCCAGCAGAGCGATCTCTAGGCTCAAGCCAGCGAACACGGGGTCATGTCTATGATCCCACACTCAAGCCAGCGACTCCACACTCAAGCTGGTGAGCCTGTGCTCAAGCCGGTAACCTCAGGGTTTGAACCTGGACCCTCTATGTCCCAGTCCAACACTCTCTCCACTGCGCCAATACCTGGTCAGGCAGGGTTCGTTGTTTTTAAAAGGACAAAACAAAATTCTGTAAGAAAAGTTAGGAGTATAGTAAGATCACAACTTCTGGAGTCAGAGTCATTCAAATAATAGTATGTTCACCACTTTTATTAGTCTATGAGATTCCAGCAAAATGACAACCTTCCTGGATTGGTTTTCTCATCCATAAAAAGATCTCCCTCACAGAGTTACTTTAAGAACTAAAATAATAAAAATTCCTTACACAAAGAAAGTACTCAACAAGTTTACATTCTAAAAATTCCTTTTAGCCTGACCAGGTGGTGGCAGAGTCAATAAGAGCATTGACCTAGAATACTGAGGACCCAGGCTTGAAACCCTGAGGTCGACAGGTTGAGAGTGGGCTCATCTGGCTTGAGCATAAGGTCACTGGCTTGAGCATGGGATCACTGACATGACCCCATGGTCACTGGCTTGAGCCCAAAGGTCACTAGCTTGAAGCCCAGGGTTGCTGGCTTGAGCCCAAGGTTCCTGGCTTGAGCAAGGGGTCACTGGCTCAGTTGAACCCCCACCCCCACGCCCACCCCATCAATCAATGCATGTATGAGAAAGCAATCAATGAACAACTTAAGTGCTACAACTATGAGTTGACGCTTCTCATTTCTCTCCCTTCCTGTCTTTCTTTCTCTCTATCCTCTCTTGCGTGCACGCATGTGTCAAAATAAATAAATAAAATTCCTTTGGTTCTAAAAGTTGCAAAAATGCAAATTTCTTTTATTTTAAGATTTTACTTATTCATTTTTAGAGGGGGAGTAAGGGGAGGGAGAAAGAGAGAAAGAAGGAGAGGGGAGCAGGAAGCATCAACTCCCATATGTGCCTTGACCAGGCAAGCCCAGAGTTTTGAACCAGCAACCTTAGCATTCCAGGTCAACGCTTTATCCACTGTACCACCACAGGTCAGGCTGCAAATTTCTTTTTAATCTGAGAAAAAATAGAGTTCATAACTGAGAGACTTCATGAGAAGTATAACTTCTCAGGATTTTGCAACTTTTTTATCCACTGTGGGTGTTGGGAAAGCCTTTAAATTTGCCACATTTAAGGTGATATACAGAAGCACACTATACCTACTGATGAAAATGAGTATGAAGACACCACATGTTGTAGACGAATATGGCTTCCATAATAGAAGGGGCTTCATATCAATACGAAGAAAAATGAGTTGTGAGGAAAGCTCTGCTTATATCAGCTTATAATAATTAACAATCGTACAGTGCTTTACAGTTCGTTAATCAAAAACAAAACAGTTTAGAATGCATAATCTCCTTTGACTGGCACAGACTCTATGAAATAGATAAAGTAGCTAGTTGATCTTCATTTCTAATCTGAGAAAAACAAGATTGGGAGACTTCAAGTGACTCAACCAATGTCACACAGATGATAAATGACAAAATTAAAACTCCAACCTTGCTCTTCTGCCTCCAGAACATAACAAGAGTGTTTTTTAAATGTACACATTTTTTTCAACTCACAAGATTATTTATATTTTAAAATATCTTTTAGGTGATAGGAACCATGCTAGGCTCTGGAAACAATAATAGAAAGACAGGGAATCTTCTTCTTTCAGGATGTTTACAGACCACTGGAGGGAGACAAACAATGTTTATAATTGAGATCAAAAGAAGAAAGCATTTCTAAGTCTCTTTAGGCAAGTCAAGGAAAAGTTCCCAGAGAAAGTAGCCCTTGAAATTAAATTTGGAAGCTGATATAGGAATTACAAGAACTGTTACTTGCTCATGTATAAACTGTAAGAAAGAGAAGGTTGAATAGAAAGGAAAAGGACAAAACTACAAAGGGTCTTGACTACTAGGTAAGGTTTAAATTTCACCGTTAAATGATTGGACACAAACACTTTTGAGAAGGGGGAATAGAATAATCAGATCTCTTAGACCATTTTGAAGACAATATGATTGAGAGTTTAAAAGGAAACAAGACTAAACCAGAGAGAACTATAAGAGATCATAGCAATTATTTCAAATACATGTTGTTGTGGGCCTTTAGAAGACAGCAATGGAAATACAGGAAAAGGTATAGACTCAGAAATAGTTAGAAAGTAATGGGTATGAGAGACAGAATTGACAATGATGCCCACATTTTTTCTTAAGTGACTCAATGAACCACAGAAGGAAAACAGATGATAAAAATGTTGAGTTTGCCTGACCTGTGGTGACGCAGTGAATAAAGCATCGACCTGGAATGCTGAGGTCGCCGGTTCAAAACCCTGGACTTGCCCGTTAAGGCACATATGGGAGTTGAAGCTTCCTGCTCCTTCTCCCCTTCTCCCTCTCTCTCACTCTCCTCTAAAATGAATAAATAAAAATAATTAAAAAAACACACACACAAAAAAACCCCAAAAATGTTGAGTTTGAGGTACCAATGGAATAGAGGTGGGTATGTCTAGCACACAATAGACAACCAGAAACAAAGGACTGGAATTTAGGAAAAATGTGATAATATATATATATATATATATATGAATAATTTTTCAATAATCAAGTATTATTTACCATTTCAATGCGAAGGCAATTGGTTTGATAACCATTATTTGTATATGCTTCAAAGTTTATAAAACATTTTAAGATCTCTTATTACACTTATCACATTTCACACTTTCATTATAAACATGAGGTTACAAAAACAGTTATTATTCTTATTTGATCAACAAATAATTGAGTACTAACTATATGTCAGGTACTATACTAGGCATTTAAGAAAATAAAAAATAAATCCACTGACCTATGGTGGCACAGTGGATAAAGCATTGACCTGAAACGCTGAGGCCGCTGGTTCAAAACCCTGCGTTTGCCTGGTCAAGGCACATATGGGAGTTGATGCTTCCTGCTCCTCCCTCCTTCTCTCTCGCTCTCTCTCCCCCTCTCTCCTCTCTAAAATGAATAAAAAAAGTGAATGAACTTTATTTTTTTAATGAATAAATCCATGCCTTCACAGACTTTATATAATAGAAAGGAAAGCAAAATACAATAAATGTAACAAGTATATTATAAAGTTGTAAGTGCTATAAAAAGAACAGCAGGGAAAAATTTGGAGTGAGGGTGGTAGTTTAAATAGGAGCAGAATAAGGTCTCATTGAAAAGACAACATTTGCCTGACCAGGCGGTGGCGCAGTGGATAGAGCGTCAGACTGGAATGCGGACAACCCAGGTTTGAGACCCCGAGGTTGCCAGCTTGGGCGTGGGCTCATCTGGTTTTGAGCAAAAGCTCACCAGCTTGAGTCCAAGGTCGCTGCCTCGAGCAAGGGGTTACTCGGTCTGCTGAAGGCCCGTGGTCAAGGCACATGTGAGAAAGCAATCAATGAATAACTAAGGTGTCAAAACGAAAAACTGATGATTGATGATTCTCATCTCTCTCCGTTCCTGTCTGTCTGTCCCTATCTATCCTTCTCTCTGACTCTCTCTCTCTGTCCCTGTAAAAAAAAACAAGAAAGACAACATTTAAGAAAAGATTTATTTACTTATTTATTTTAGCGAGACAGACACAGAGAAAGACAGAAAGAGGGACAGAAAGGCAGGAAGGGAGAGAGATGAGAAGCATCAATTCTTCATTGTGGCGCCTTAGTTGTTCATTGATTGCCTTCTCGTATGTGCCTTGATTGGGGGGGGGGGGGGGCTCCAGCAGAGCGAGTTACCCCTTGCTCAAGCCAGTGACTCTGAACTAAAGCCAGCGACCTTGGGCTTCAAGCCAGCAATCATTAGGTTATGTCTATCATTCTGTGCTGGCAACCCCACGCTCAAGTGGGTGAGCCCGTGCTCAAGCCAGTGACCTCAGGTTTTAGAAACTGGGTGTTCCGCGTACCCAGGCCGATGCTCTATCCACTGCGCCATCGTCTGATCAGGCATAAGCAAAGATTTGAAGGAAGTAGAAAATTATTCATTTGTATTAGCTCTATGGGAAAAACTCCCTATTTCCCAATGAAAGGAACAGTTTATGCTAAGATCCTAAGATAGAGTGTGGCTGAGCCCTGGCTAGTTAGCTCATTTAGACAGTAGTTCTGCTATACCAAGGTTGCAGGTTCAATTCCCATCAGTGCACATACAGGAGTCAAACACTGAATGCATGGATGGGTAGAGCAGCAGATTAGTGTTTCTCTCCAAAATCAATTTTAAAAAAAAGTGTGGGTTGGGCAAAAGTACGTTTACAGTTTTAATATAAATAATACAATAACTAATAAATAATCCAAAAATAAACTGTTTCATGTACTCACAACTGCAAACTTACTTTTGTCCACAGCTCTATTTAAGGAACAAGTCAATGTGGCTAGAATGGAACAAGCAAAGAGGGAGGATAATAGATGATCAAAAAGAGAAGGGGTGGGAAGGGCAGGCAGATCATGCAAGACCTTATAGTTCAACATAAGGCTTGGCTTTTACTCTGAAAAAAGAAATAAGAATTCAAGCCCTGGTCAGCCTGCTCAGTGGATAAGAGTGTCGGCCCAGCATGCAGACATCCCAGGTTTGATCCCCAGTCTGGGCATACATGAGAAGCAACCATCCGCTTCTCTTCCCCTCCCTCTCTCCCCCTTCTGTCTCTCTTCGAGTGTGGGCCCCAGGCACTGAGGATAGCAGGTTGATTCGAGCATGGACCCAGAAGGAGGTTGTCAGGTGGATCCTGGTCAGGTCACATGCAGGAGTCTGTTTCACTATCTCCCTTCCTCTCACTTAAAAAAAAAAAAAAAAGAATTCAAAAATTATGAGCCTTGCCTGACCAGGTGGTGGCACAGTGGATAGAGCAATGACCTGGGATGCTGAAGACCCAGATTCAAAACCCCAAGGTCGCCTGACCTGTGGTGGTGCAGGGTGCACTGGATAAAGTGTCAACCTGGAATGCTGAGGTTGCCAGTTCAAAACCCTGCACTTACAAAAACAAAAAAACCTGCACTTGTCTGGTCTAAGGCACATATGGGAGTTGAAGCTTCCTGCTCCTCCCCCCTTTCTTTCTTTCTTTCTTTCTCTCTCTCTCTTTCTTTCTTTCTCTCTCTCTCCTCTCTAAAATGAATAAATAAAAGTAAATATAATTAAAAGAAAAAACCTTAGGTCGCCAGCATAAATGCAGGCTCATCCAGCTTAAGCATGAGGCTAGCTTGAGCATGGGATCACAGACATAACATCATGGTCGCCAGCTTAAGCAAGGGGTCACTGGCTCACCTGAAGTCCCCCAGTCAAGGCATGTATGAGAAAGCAATCAATGAACAACTAAAGTGCCACAACAATGAGTTGATGCTTCTCAACCCTCTCCCTTTTCCCGTCTGTCTGCCTATCTCTCTCCCCACCCACTCTCTCACACAAAAAATGTATAAGCCTTATCCAGGGCCATATAGCTAATAAGTGGCAAAGCAGCTAGTATTTGAAACAGCATTTCTAGACTCTCTACATCTGTGTTCTACTATTCTAATTTGCCACAACCTCCCTCCCAGAAAGTCTAAATATATATACTATCAAAAAGCTGCCTGACCAGGGGTGGCGCAGTGGATAGAACGTCGGACTGGGATGCAGAAGACCCAGGTTCGAGACCCCGAGCTCACCAGCTTGAGACCGGGCCCACCTGGCTTGAGCAAAAGCTCTCCAGCTTGGATCCAAGGTCCCTGGCTCCAGCAAGGGGTTGCTAGGTCTGCTGAAGGCCCGCAGTCAAGGCACAAGTGAGAAAGCAATCAATGAACAACTAAGGTGTCGTAATGGCAATGAAAAACTAATGATTGATGCTTCTCACCTCTCTCTGTTCCTGTCTGTCCCTATCTATCCCTCTCTCTGACTCTCTCTCTTTGTCCCTGTAAAAAAAAAAAAAAAGCTAACTTACAAATACCTTCTAGGTAAGAGATATACAAATATTTCTAATCCTTCACAACAATAATTGGAATTTATTTTTAAGATTTTATTTATTCATTTTAGAGAGGAGAGACAGAGAGAGAGAAGGTGGAAAAGAGCAGGAAGCATCAACTTCCTTAGGTCCCTTGACCAAGCAAGCCCAGGGTCTCTAACTGGCGATCCCCGCATTCTAGGTCGATGTTTATCTACAATGCCACCACAGGACAGGCCCATAATGAGAATTTATTAATCCTAATGTTTAATCTAAATCCTACTAACATTGCAGCCTAAATTTTAGATTACAAATTCAATCTTCCCCCTCAATCAAGACAAGACCAAGAGAGCTTTGATCCGAAGGCTTAATGCATGACTTTCAGATTCAAGTAACAGTAACCTGAATTATTTCTAAAATGTATACTAGCTAGATGTGAAAAGCAACAAGGGAATAAATAGGCTCAGGAAGTATTGTCATTTCCCTTAATAGTTCACTGGTTAGTACCAGTAACAATTACCTTGTCAGAGAGGTTTTTGCAATTATAGTGACTCTTTGAGGTCGAAATTTGACCACTTCATACCTCAAAGTAACAAAATATACGTTCTTATTCATCTGTTGCTTTTGGTACTAAACCCAAAACTCTACAGTTTCTGTTTTTGTTTTGCCAGTTGATGGCACCTTAAGGCAATGGTAAAGATTAGAGGATTCTGAAGGAGACACTATGAAGTATATCAGATAGGATAAATCTGTGATGGGCAATCTTTTGAGCTTGGTGTGTCAAAATTTGCCAAAAAACCGAGCATAACTTGGGTGGTGTGCCACTTCAAGAAAAATGGCCTAACCGGAAGTCCCAGAACTAGACGCTCTGTTGTTTTGGCCTACAGACCTCCGGCACAGAGTTTCTACACTATAGCAAATGTTATCCTAGGCTACTGCACCTGGCCATGCAGGAGTCGAGGATGAAACATCCTTCTCGGCATGCAGTCCCACACTTCTCTGGTATGTGGCCACATGCAGCTGCGTGTCATCGAAAATGACTACGCTGTCAGTGCTGACACGCGTGTCATAGGTTCGCCATCACGGGATTAAATCCTTAATGGCCCAGAGTCAGTCCTTTCCTACTGGATGAACTCAACTGTAAAGGAATATTTCACATATCCATAAGAGAGAAGGTAAAAGACGGAATATGAGAACATTTCAAATCAGATCAACTCTTCAGAGGCTTTCATCATTATTATATAAATATAGATGGCTCTCTACTCCATGGACCCCAAAGCTATCAAAATCCCCAACCAGTATGCTATAGAAAAAGTATCACAAGGATTACTAAGGATAAATCAAATAATATAGCTAACAAAAGTTTCCCCCCCCCAAAACCCAGTCCTTTTCAACAGAAATGGAACTTCCTTATGTTATCTCTTCCCAAGCTTAGCCAATGCAGAGGAACTGCAACTTTGTGTGGCATTGTCTGATAGGGTGCATTTTTTTCTGAGCAAGAGGTGGACAGCTTTATGCCAGGACTAGATTTATAGTCAAACTGGGTGTGTGTCTTTTTTTTCCTTCCCTTCCAAACTGTCTCAGAAAATGCCTGGCTATTGTGCCCTGGTATGTAATGATGCAGGGCTTTAAGTACTGCAATGGATTTGGAAAAGAAAGTTCCTCAGTTCCAGTTATGGTTCAAATCTTATGATTTCTATAGCAGCTGTTTTAATCAGCCAAAGCTGGTTTGGCTTTTCTCAATGAGCCAAAAAACATGAGCACTCTGAGCTAAGTGCAGAGGCACTGCTTGTCAGCATGGCTCCCAAAGGGATGGCTAACATGTAATATGCTCCAGAGTCCAGAAACCAGGACAACACAGATGCTGTTCCCCTACACATAAACCTCCAGCTTGGTGTGTGTGGGATGCAAGGAAGGAAAAAAAACAGTAAATTGAAACAAGAAGCCCAGTTTACAGACAAGATCCTGCTTAAAGCTAGTATGAATCTCAAGATCCCAGCATATGATTAGGATACTATTATTGACACTCTGACCCTTCTTCCACAACCCAATCTGATGGCCAGGCCCAGCCAAGAAAAAAAAAAAAGGCGGGACAGGTGGGGATAACAAGGACATTTGCCCCCCCAAAAGGGAAGTGGCAGTACACAGGCTTTTGAATATACTTAAAGACTTACGAGGTTCAGAACAAATTTCTCCTATCTCTCTTCTTCACCTCCCCTGTGGTCTTATGCGAAACACAGCAGTAAAAGTTACTGCCAGAACTTAGATGTGAAGGGCTAATCAGGGAACCTGGTTACCACTGTTCCTAGATAAGTATTTGAATGTAGCCTCTATTCAGACCCTACTCAGACTGCTTTTAAACAGGAAGTTAACAGATATCACACACAGTCAGGGGAAGCAAACCACAGTGTCATAAAATAAAGATGGATGCTGCTGTCAGCTAAAAATCACTCACCTCACAGAAAGTGTTCTCAAGGAAGAAATAGGGATGACAAAAGTCCATAAACTTCACCTTGTCTCAAACTGGGTCACTCACCCACAGGTCCAGCTTTCTGATTCCTGCTGATTAATCTTCTTTATTCTTTGCCGTAATGACTATCACTGCCACTAGACTAAAAACTAAATACCTCTAAAAATGAAAGACAACACTACCAGATCAGTACTCCCATTAACTCATTATTCATACAACCAACTTGCTCAAGAAACCCAAGGAAAGACTATCTTTGACCCAGCCTATTCCAATACAGTCTGAGACTGGGTATCAGTCACACACACACACACACACACACACACACACACACACACACAGTGGCAGCATTTCCAACAGGTGTGAGCCTTCCCTCAAAATATAATGAGCTCCTCCTCAGTACCACTTTGAGCAGCTCCAGAAGTAGCTTCCTTTCCTTCCCAATTAAGTACCAACAGAAATGCTACTCTAGGACAATTCTCTTATCAGGACTGGTCCAGCACCAAAAATATGAATCCAAGTGATTATCAGACTTCCATGAAGAGTCAGTGTGTCAAAGAAAAAGCAATAAAGTTACCACTAAACTCCCAAATAGACTAATCTGCAACATACAGATACATGTTGCTTCCAGAAAACAATCAGAAGTCATCATTGCTGAAAGGGAGACTGGATGGCTGGAGTGAATATTTCACTTTGTATCACATGTATGCATTATCCATTCAAAAAATGTATTTTTAGAGAGAAAAATGTTCCAAAATCTCAAAAGCACCAGCTCTTCTTCAACACAGACCTGTTAAACGTACCTTTACTTCAGCAGCTGCCAGTCCAAATCTCTCTATTGCAGTCTGCTCTTTTGCTTTGCTGAAATTTATTAAGTATCTCCCAGCTCTCTTAGACACTAAAGGCCTTCAAATAATCATTGAGCAGAAATGAGAAAACTGGTTCCTGAGAAGCTGAGTCTCCAGATGACAGTAGAAGAAAAGGTTGATGGTTAGCCACCCAACCATCACAACGTCTCAATCTCCAGCTCAGTGCCAGCCCTATGAGCTAACATCTTGTGTTTAGCGGGAATTTGATGCTGGGAAAGAGTGCATACCTTTATGAGAGGAGAGAGGTCCCCGGCCCAGGAATGGCACCCAAACCTCTGCACTCACAGGAGTGGCTAACTTCCTACTGTAACTGAGAGCAAGAAAGCAAAAAGTACTCTAAGTTCCGTATTGGTTAGGGAAAGGTACGTTCTAGCTCCATAGAGCCCTAAGAACTGAACTGGGATACCAAGCCGGTGTGTCCCATAAGCCCAGATGAGGAAAGGGATGGTTTAGTCGCTATAGAAAATAAGTATCTACACAGACTGAGACAATTTCCTTCTAGGGAGTGCGACGGAACCGTGGACGACAAAATAAAGGAGTCGGGTTCTGCGCTCCAGATCCCTTTACCTAAATGAAGATAATTATCTCGTGCTTCCTCTACCCTCCAGTATCCCATTTGTCCCAAACGCCGCGAAACACAAGGACTGAAAGCAGGGAGCGGCCCCCGCACCCTGAGGGCACCACCGAGGGTGGAGAGTTGGGGGGCGCGTAGAGAGGAAAGGAGGGGAGCATGGCGGGCATGAGGCAGTAAGAGAAAGCGGGGATGGCGGGGGAAACGGGGCGCGAGGAAGGGGAGAAAGAGTAAAAGGAAAAGGAATGGAGGGACACGAGCTGGGGGCGCGCGAGGCCTAAGTGAAAGACCGGGGCGCGCACACGGAGCCGGGGGGGAGGGGATGAGGTGAAGGGGGAGCGCGAGGCGGGGGCGCGCGGTGCCGAGGTGGGGGAAGGGGGACGCAAGGCGGGGGCGCGCGGGCGGGCGTCGGCTCGCGGGCGCTTCCCCTCCCCCGCCCCTCCACCTTTCCCTTCCCCCACCTTCGCCACCACCTCCTCCTCCCAGCCTCCCTCCCGTCCTCGCTCCTCACCGCCCCCGGGCGGGCGGGTGGCCAGGCTGGCCTAGGCCAGAGCTCCTCACCTGGCGGTGGCGGTGTAACTCCCGGCTAGCTCGCCTCCTCAGGCGGCGGCAGAAGCGTCGAAAAAGGAAAAGGCGACGGCACAGTGGGTTCCGGACCCCGCTGACAGAACCAGGGGCGGGGGTGGGAGAGGGGGGCGGGCCGGACCCGAGCGGGCGGGCGGAGCAGACACTGCGGTACAGACGGGGGCAGCGGCGGCGGCGGCGGCTGCACCGGCGGCGGCGGCACCACACAAACAAGGACGCTGATTGGGCAGCTGCCAAGCGCCTCGGCTCCGCCTTCCCCACACGCCACGACGCCCATTGGGAGACCTAAGCCGGCCTCCCCGCCCTCTTCTTCTAGGCCACACCAATAGGAGAGGGGATACCGGGGCTACACCCCACCCTTGAAGAGTGAGTGGCTGGCGAAGTAATGATTGGCGTTTTTGAGACCTAATCCTAAACGAAGGAGGGGGATGGTCTAGCGGGGGCGCGTTAATGGGTACCTCAGCCAGTCCCAGACACATCCGGGTCTTCAGCAGCCCATTAAGTGTCGGGGGTCAAAAAATCGCATCAGGCTGCAATTTTCCTTGGAGACGTTTTGGTCCCCAGGCAGCCGCCGTACTCCAGTATCCCAAAACCGGGATTCCCCTTGGCCCTTTCGCATCCTTCCAGTTCTAAAAATGGAGACTGGTGAACGGCGCTGGGCTCTACGTTAGGTGGTGGATGTTTCATCCCGACAAAACCCAGGAATTTCATGATGGAAGTAGCTTTAGGCGCTTGGGCCTTGCTGTGTGTTTGGGGCGTGGCCTGTCTTCCTCTGCCAAAGGCCTTGAGCTTCCTGGTCTTCGTGTTACCTTGGCATGGTCCTGTTGTGACTAATAAGATAGCAGAATAAAGGCAACTAGCCAAATTGCTGCGAAATTACGGTGTGCAAAACCGACCTATGTCCTCCTCTCGGAATTTGGTCTGGTTAGGGTCACACTGAAGGAAATAGCATCCCACCACACTCCACCTAATCAACTCAAGGCCAAACTGCTCTTGCTAGCCTTTCTGCTACCCGGAAGCTGTCAAGCCCACCCAAACTTTCTTAGCATTTCTGGAGCACCTACCACAAGTATTGTTCTTGAGCGCCTTGTGGATAGAAAACAAGTATCAGCATGTTGACGAAATTGTAATAGTTAACCTTTTTGGAAAGAGACTGTTCAAGGCACCGTGCTATACAGTATATGCATTATCTTACTCTTTTAAGAACTTTATCTGGATTATTTTATTCCTAAAAATGTGTAGTAATTACTGTTACCCTAATTTTACAGATGAGGAGCCTGACCAGGCGGTGGTGCAGTGAATAGAGCATCGGACCGGGATGTGGAGGACCCAGGTTCTAGACCCCAAGCTTGCCAGCTTGAGCACGGGCTCATCTGCTTTGAGCAAAAAGTTCACCAGCTTGGACCCGAGGTCACTGGCTTCAGCAAGGGGTTTCTCGGTATGCTGAAGGCCCGCAGTCAAGGCACATATGAGAAAGCAATCAGTGAACAACTAAGGTGTTGCAGTGAAAAACTGATGATTGATGCTTCTCATCTCTATCCGTTTCTGTCTGTCCCTATCTATCCCTCTCTCTGACTCTCTATCACTGAAAAAAAAGAAAAGAAAAATTTTACAGATGAGATAAATGAAGTACAGCTCAAATGATTTGCCCTAACTTACATGTGCTAAGTGGCAAAGCTGAAATTTGAATTCAGGTAAGTCAAGAAACAGGCTCAGCCTGACCAGGCGGTGGCGCAGTGGATAGAGCGTCGGACTGGGATACGGAAGACCCAGGTTCGAGACCCCGAGCTCACCAGCTTGAGCGCGGGCTCGTCAGCTTGGACCCAAGGTCGCTGGCTCTAGCAAGGGGTGGCTCAGTCTGCTGAAGGCCCACGGTCAAGGCACATGTGAGAAAGCAATCAATGAACAACTATGGTGTCGCAACGGCAACGAAAAACTAATGATTGATGCTTCTCACCTCTCTCTATTCCTGTCTTTCTGTCCCTATCTATCCCTCTCTCTGACCCTCTGTCCCTGTAAAATAAGTAAATAAATAGAACATTAAAAAAAAATCTATAAAAAAAAAAAAAAAAGAAACAGGCTCAGCCTGACCAGGCGGTGGCGCAGTGGATAGAGCATCAGACTGGGATGCGGAAGACCCAGGTTTGAAACCCTGAGCTAGCCAGCTTGAGCGCAGGCCCATCTGGCTTTAGCAAAAGCTTGTCAGCTTGGACCCAAGGTCGCTGGCTCCAGCAGGGGGTTGCTCGGTCTGCTGAAGGTCCGTGGTCAAGGCAAATGTGAGAAAGCAATCAATGAACAACTATGGTGTCACAACGGCAACAAAAACTAATAATTTATGCTTCTCACCTCCGTTCCTGTCTGTCTATCCCCCTGACTCTCTCTCTGTCCCTAGGTGTAGGGTGGAAAAACAGATGGTTGCTTTTGTGTGCCCTGACCAGGAATCGAACCTGGGACTTCCACACACCAGGCTGACGCTCTACTGCTAAGCTAACTGGTCAGTGCCTGAAAATGGTTCTTTTTCATTGACTGATTTGAGAAAGAGAGAAGTGTTTATTGTTCATTCACTGAGCAGTCATTGGTCGCTTCCCATATGTGCCGTGACCGGGATCTAATTTGCAGCCTTTAGGGTTTCAGGCTGATGCTCTAAGCCAGTGAACTAACCCACCAGGGTCTAAAATAGTCCATTTAAAATGCTCAGGTCACGTGGCCTTACCAGCTTAAGCACAAGGTCACCAGCCTGAGTGTAGGATCATAGACATGACCCCAAGGTTGCTGGCTTGAGCCCAAGGTTGCTGGCTTGAGCAAGGGGTCACTAACTCAGCTAGAGCCCCAGTCAAGGCACATATGTGAAAGCAATCAATGAACAACTAAGGTACCACAATGAAGAGTTGATGTATCTCATCTCTTGCTCTCTTCCTGTCTGTCTCTGTGTGTGTGTGTGTGTGTGTCTCTCTCTCTCTCTCTCTCACACACACACACACACACACACAGTCTTGCTAAAAAAAAATGCTCAGGCTCACTCTGGCCAGATAGCTCAGTTGGTTAGAGCATATTCCCGATATGCAGAGGTTGCCAGTTCAATCCCCGTCAGGGCAAATACAGAAACAGATCGATGTTTCTGTCTCTCCTCTCTCTCCCCCTTTCCTCTCTCTCTAAAATCAATAAATAATTTATTTTCATTTATTTTTCTTTTTTGCATTACAGAGAGGGAGAGAAAGGCATGACAAGGAGGAGCGGGAAGCATCAACTTGTATTTCTTTCTGGTATGTGCCTTGACCAGGCCAGCCCAGGACTTTGAACCAGCGACCTCAGCATTCCAGGTTGACGCTTTATCTACTTCACCACCACAGATCAACTTAGTTGTTTTTTCATCACCTTCTTAGTTTTAAATTCAGCTTCTGTTGGTATTCTACTGGTAGTAGTTGTCTTGTACTGAACTGAAAATTATTTCTCTATAAACCCCCTAATTTTAATGCTTTCACTGACTGTTATTTAATATATAAGAGAGGACTATTATGTCATCAGGCACTCTTCTATATGCTGGAGCTGTAACAGTAAATCAGACAGTCATTGCCTTCATGAAAGGTACAGTTCTCTTTCTCTAACCTGCTGCTTTACCTATGATCAGTCCAATGCATTCTCTGTTGTCTGAGGGACCATTCTTCAAGGGCTGTGAGGAGACATAAGAAATATGTTGGTGGCCTAACCAGGCAGTGGCACAGTGGATAGAGCATTAGCCTGAGAAACTGAGGACCCAGGCTCAAAAAACCCCCAGGTCGCCGGCTTGAGCATGGGATCACAGACATGACCCCATGGTCACTGGCTTAAGCTTAAAGGTTACTGGCTTGAAGCCCAAGGTTGTTGGCTTGAGCAAGGGATCACAGATTCTGCTGGAGCCCCTGGTCAAGGCAGAAAGCAATCAGTGAACAACTAAAGTGCTACAACAAAGAATTGATTCTTCTCATCTCTCGCTCTTCCTGTCTGCCTGTCCCTGTCTGACTCTCTCTTGCTAAAAAACAAACAAACACAACACAAAACAAAAACCAAAGAAAGAATATACTGGTAGAAGATACCAGCCCAAAGAAGATACTAGTGAGGCCTGAGAAAATACCTTCTAACGAAATCAAAATCAGGTCATGGAGGGGGACTTTCAATCTGTTCCAAGGATGACAAGTCAGTGAGGCCACTGCTGTAGTGGACATAACCTTTGCCATATGCAGTCTCTATTTGTTTTCTTTTTGAAGCTAGAATTTATTAAGTATGCTTAGCATTTTATATGATTATGTATTTAATCTTTAAACAACTTCTCCAATTTGCAGATGAGGAAAAACTGAGGCACAGCAGTTAAGTAATTTGTCAGACATAATAAAATTAATAAGTGGCAGAGATGAGATTTTTGGGCCAGGTAATATGAGCATATCCTTCCCCTCATACAGCTCCTTAAGACATATGAGAGATATCAGTATCATGATGAGTACTTTATTACTAGAATTTTCAGATATGCTTGTGATTAAAGAATTCTGTAGTCCCACACATATGACTGTAGACCTCTAGAAGGAAGCCCCAAAATAAGAAACATAAGCTGGAGGCAGGGTTATCATTATTGCTGGTAATCCAAAGGCACTCTAGACCAGTGGTTCTTAACCTGTGTTCTATCGAACCCTAGGGGTTCGATGAGTTGGTCTCAGGGGTTCGGAGAAGCCTCTGCTGCGGAGGCCAGAATAAAGTAATACTGTAATTTGTTGTGAGTTCATGCACTTTGTTGGTTTTGTTCTTTGAGCAAGGTGATGTTCATGCATGGCTCATTTTGTGCACTAGTAAAAAATCATATACCTATGTCTCGAATTTGGGGGAAAAATCATTATTTTATTTATCACTAAAATAAAATATGGCCTGACCTGTGGTGGCGCAGTGGATAAAGCGTCGACCTGGGAACACTGAGGTCGCCAGTTAAAAACCCTGCACTGGTCTGGTCAAGGCACATATGGGAGTTGATGCTTCCAGCTTCTCCCCCCTTTCTCTCTCTCTCTCTCACTCTGTGTCTCCTCTCTAAAATGAATAAAATAAAAAAATAAAAATAAAAAAAGAAAAATTAAAAAAAAAATCTTTAAAAAAAAATAAATAAAATATGGGTTCGGTGAATGCGCATATGAAACTGGTGGGTTCGGTACCTCAAAAAAGGTGAAGAACCACTGTTCTAGACCAATAAGATTGTACGATCTATTAAGGTAGAGACTAAGCCCTTAAAATTCTCTCCAATGCCAGATGGTTTAGCATATTGCTGGGTGCATTACATTACACTCAACAGAAACTTATGATTTCAGGAAGGCAGTGGTTCCCTTGCAGAAAGTCCTTGAGGGTGATACAGGGAGAGGTTGACTCTGGTGAATGATGTATGATCAGAACCTGGGGTGGCATGAGGGTTCCCTCTGAAAAGGGCATCTCATAGACCCTGGCAAAACAGATGCTATTTCCTGAGCCCCCACTTCTCTCCTGTGCAGCTCCTTTTCGGACACTGGAAAAGTGTCCTATCATGCTCAAGAGAGGATGGTGAAGGATCCTCAGGCTTGAAGGTCCCAGAATTCAGAAGTAACACTTTACTCTTCATCCGCTGATCTCACCCCCAGGAATGTGCAGTAAGGCTCGTGCAAGTTATTTCCTCCATTGACATTCCCACCCTCCTTCTTCAAGGCATCTCTGTTTTGTTGGCTAATTCCCTTTGGTAATTGGTTTTACAGCTCTTTTAGGAGCTGTTTCTGTGTCTATTTCATTATACAGTAAAGAAAAGGACACCTCCAAGTTGACCAAAGGTATTAGAAAAATAATGCCTGTCTCCCTGATGCCCACATGTGTTGAGCCCCTTAATCTTTCTCCCTATCTTCCTGGAGCTGTCCCCAGGCTGAGACCCCGGTTGGAAAAGTACTTCCTCTAGCTAGAGCAACCAAGGAGGCCTAAGACAACTGCCAGGGCTCCTAGGATGCATGAGAGCCACCAAGACCAACTACTAGGGAGAGAGTTGTCACCCCTGTGGAGGTACTGGAGAAGTTGGGAGGGGGATCCTGGAGGAGAGGAAAGAAGGCGGAGATGAGCTCAGGGCCCCCAGAGAATGGAGCCTTTGTGTGGGGTACAGATGAGGGACAAGTGGGTAATTGTGTGGGAGGGTCGGAAGTGCCACACAGACTGGTACCACCACCACAGCCAGCACCAGATTTACCCCTCTTCTGCTCTGAGAACTCCCTGTGCCTCAAAAGACCAGTAGCAGACCTGGTCAGGGAAAGCAAGGTGTGTCTAAAGACTGCAAGGGATGGAAATGTGGCAGGGAAGATGATGTGGAGCCAGGGGAAAAAGAGAGGTGTCCCCACCATTATCCCAGACCCAGGAAACAGGAGGCAGAAGGAAAAAGACAGAAGCAGCTTTTACTATATTTACATCCAACAAAACTTCATGAGGAACAATCCTTATTGCACGGTCAGGGTCCTAGGTAGATGAGGCATTCCCCAGGTGGAGTGGACAAAAAGGATTAGGACTAGAGGGGGCACCAATTCTTCCTAAGGGGAGCTTGGGACTCCTCTAGTTCACACCTCCTGTCTTTTAGGAGCTACAAACCACTGAACCATGGTACCCCATTTCCCTTCTTATTTTCACCATCCATAATAATCTCATAAGCCAGGGCGCTGTGGCTCCAAAATAAATAACTTAAAATAAAATACAAACTGTAAGGTAGAAAGGCATGGAGAGCCTTGTACTCTTTCAGCAATTCCAGCAAAGAGGGACCATCCTTGATGAAGAATGATATCCCTCCCTCACATTCAAGGCAAAGGCTCAGTAGCTCTGTATCTTTCTAGTTGTTTCTTAAAACAAAAACTTCTAAAATGACCAGGGCAGTACAGATCTGTGGATACCCTGGAGGGGAGTTCCTAGTATAGGATGGGGAGGAACAGAGCTGTGCTAACTGCCCCCAGTCTAGCATGAGCATATTGGACAAGTTGGAAACAGGATATTGTGACTTTTGGTAATAGTGTGTCCCTCTTCCTGCTGCTCCCAGTTGGAGCCTATGGCTGGACAATTCTCCCAGCCTATTTTTAACTCCTCTATGAAAGGAACAAGGAAGCAGTTTAATTCTAGAATCCTTTTCCCTTTACCTCCCCACCTCAGGGGTAAGTTTAAGGGTCCCTAGCATTCCAGAGGTGCTCCAAAACATTTTCGGCAATCAATGGCCTTTGGGGAGGGCATCTGTGCCCGCCGCTGCCTCAGCTCCTCCTTGCCCATGCTGCCGGCCAGCTTGTTAAAGGCAGACTTGTACCTCTTGTCGAAGGTCACTAGGGAAGAGGGTGGTGGGAGGTCAATATATAAGGATTCCAACCTCCCACAACTGACCCCAGATCCCTAAACTCTTTAGCCCCATACCTACACCCTCACCTATGTCCACGTGGTCCTTGCCCATAGCAGCCATTGTCAGGAATAAGATCTCACGGTAAATGCCCCTGGAGTAGGCAGAAAAGCATGAGTGAGAGAAAGGTGATGCAGAGCCTGCCACAGGCCAGCAAACTCCCAGATGGGATCCCCATACCTCTGTAGGTGCAGGCCTGTGGGAGGGGGCCCTAGAGTTTCTAGCAGGAGCCCTACAGCCTTGTGCACCTCATTGAGACCAACATGACGCAGCAGTGACTCCAGCAAATCCAGGCTAAGGGGTGCAGGTACTGGGCCTGGCCATGCCACACGCTGGGGGATCTGACCTGGATGAGAGAAAGGAATGTAACTAGAATTACTGAGCCCTCTGGGTGTGGGCCTACCCTTCCCACTCTAGGCCAAATGCTAGACTCACTGTGGACCCTCCAGAGCACATAGAGAGGTGGGCAGCTGTTGGGATCTGGAGTCAGGACATCCCACAGCAGCCGCACCTGTACAGAAGTTGGATCAGGCATTAGCCAAGAAGATGGGACCTATGGGAAGCCAAGAAAAAGGAGACAGTAAGGCTCAAGGAGGATAGGACATGTAAAAGTAATGTTCCAAGAGACACAGGGACATTACAGGACATAGCCAAAGAGTAGAGAGAAAGGAATTCTCACTTCTCACAAGAACATGAGCTCTTTGAGAGCAAGGACTTTGTTCTGTAATCTGCTACACTCCTAATGCCTAAAAACTGTGCCTGGAACTTAACAGATGCTCAATAAATATTGGTGAAATGAGTAAACAAACTAACAAATCACTGTCTAGATTCTAGGCATTACACAGATGTCTAACAATAGCCCTCAGAAGAGAACACTCATGTCATTTTTTTTTTGAGAGGAGGGGAGATAGTGAGACAGACTCCCACGTGCACCCTGACCAGGATTGACCAGGCAACCCGGTCTGGGGACGATGCTCGAATCAACCAAGCTATCCTTAATGCCTCAGGCCGACACTTGGACAACTGAGCTATCTTCAGTGCACAAGGCCCATGCTCGAACTAATCAAGCCACTGGCTCCAAGAGAGAGGAAGAGAGAGGGAAAGGGAAAGAGAAGGGAAGAGAAGCAGAAGGTCGCTTCTCATGTGTGCTCTGACTAGGGATCAAACCTGGGATGTCTGTACACCAGGCTGACACTCTATCCACTAAGCCAACCGGCGAGGAACCCATGTCATTTTATAGATGGTAAAATCAAGGCTCAGTAGTGAAGTGAAAGAACAAGGAGTGAGACCAAGGACACCCGACTCCAAAGCGTAGGTGCTTTCTACAGTACCAACAACACGTGACTGAGAGATAGAGAGCTGGGGGATGAGGAGGGAAGCACTCAGGAAGCAGGGACCCCTTGAGGGCACTGACCTGGGGGTTAGGGGGCCCATTGCAGGAGGCCAGTACCAGGCATGGCAGAATACTGGGCAGGCGTAGCCGCTGGAAATACCACAGAAGGTTCCAAAAGATGATGGGGTGGGCAGCAGGCAGCTCAGGCAAGGCCAGCACTTCACTGCCTTCATTCTCTATCAGGGACTCCAGCTCCTTACGCAGCACCAGAGGGCTCAGGTATGCCCATGCCCCACCCTCAACCCTCTGGGAGGCACCCTGTTGGACACAAATGGAGAGGGCAGTGAAGAGCATGTGCCATGGCGCCATCCTTAAAGCCATGCTTCCTACTAAGCCACTTGCCCAATAGCTTAGGGAATGCCCCTTGCCCTCAATGCCCATCTCTACCCAGCACCACTGGGGTCCCTGCATAGGGCAACACACACCCAGTCCTCATGCCCCTTTGGCCCAGCCCTTACCCCTGTGTGCCCATTGCAGAGCTGAGGCTCATCTAGTGCAAGGCAGAGCCTGCGGTCACTGAGCACAGGGCCTGGGCCCCCAGGGACAGGAGCATCTTTGCTGGCACTGGCACCAGCAGGGGCTGGCTTGTGGCTGGGGGCACTGCGGGAGGAGAGCAAGTTGGGGTCAGGCTTTGGACCTCCACCTTCCTATCCCACCCGAAGCACTCGCCCCGCTTTGGGCACCTGGGTCGGGAATCAAAAGTCTGGACACTGAGCAGGGGCACAAAGGGGCAGGCGCAGAAGGGGCAGGTTGTATTGAGGTTGGAGTCATCAGGTGCCCAGCCAGCCATAATCTCCTCATCATATACCAGTGAGTCACAGGCACGGCACAAGGAGCAGCTGGACAGCAGAATCTGCAGGCAAGAAAACCCCAAGAAGCAATCCCTGCTTGGCCTCCAGGATCCATCCCCAGCCTCCCCCCCCTCCAAATCCCGGCCCAGCCTCCTCCACCTTCTCCCAGCCACTGCCTTTAACAGAGCAAATGGATGTGGTGTGTGCTGTTGTGTGTGTGTGTGTTTTCAAGCACATCTGTGTGGGAGGTTATCCTCACTTCCAGGGAGGGCGGCTGGAAGGATCCAGGAGTTTCACTGAGGCGCTCTGAGGAATGACGAAGGTTCAGACTGCTGACAGAAGATTCTGAGAGGTCCCACTCACTGCCCAAAGAGGCTGAGCTCTGCCATTATTACATGAGAAAGTATGGTCAGCCAAACACATGCTCCTCTTCACTCGAGATGCTGACTTCAACCACCCCTCAAGGCAGTCTCTGGAGCTCTCCCTTTAACAGCCCCTCCCCACCCAGGCCTCCTAGTGTGTAGACCCTTCCCTTGCTGGCTACCTCAGAGGCAGTGGATCCAGGGCGCTCCCACGGATGCAGAAGGCTGTCCATGGGGCTGCGGTGGGCTGGGGGAGGCAGGTCAGGGGACAACTCCGGTGGGGGAATGCGAGAGGCAGAGGAACGGCGGGAAGGAGTGAGCAGCTGTTGGAGGCGGGCACCAAGCCCCCGCCGGGAGGTGCTGGCCTCATCCTGACGCCCACTACCCTTTGGCACTCGCCCACTTAGCCCTTCCAGGGCTTCAGTGGACTGGGTACTCAAGGCTGAGCCTGAGTCCCCTGGGCTGCCTCCAGCTGCCGGCTCCTCCCCAGTCAGGCTCAGGTCTGAGAGGCTTCCATCATGCCAGGGTACAGGTGATCCCCGGGGTTCCAATACCCCTAAGGCTTCTATCACTGCAAGGCAGAATAGAATCAGGGAAGATGAAGCCCAGTCCCTCTTCCAGAAATTGAGTAAACATAGTTGCTGGCTGCACAAACTCTGGCACCACAACCCCTGTCATGACGGTATTCTGGGCAAGATTCCCTCAGAGTCTGCAGTCCCCACCACAGAAGGTCACTCTCCATCCTGGCTCTATCTTCCTCTCACTGGCAAGTGGTTAGAAGATGACTGGACTATTGGTCAGTCAAGGGCACTCACTGTGGGCCACACCCGCCTCCACAGTGGGCTGTGCCCCCCGGGCACTGCCCAGGCTGCCACTCTTCACCAGGCGTCCTGTGGGTGAAGCCGGGTCCCGCAGGCTTCGCCCAGCCCACGTAGTCTGGCGCTGAAGGGGGCGAGTAGGGGAGGGGAGCTCCAGATAGGGCTCTGTAAAAGATGGGGAGGGATTGAGAGGCAGCCAGCCTAGAAACACAGCCCTCTATTCTAAAGCAGAACTCCTTGCATGGACATGGGTTTGTAAGGTTCCTTGCAGAACTTCACCTTTTGTTACCAGCCAAGTGTACTTAGCCATCCCCAGAACACCCAGTGCCAAACATTAGGCCAGCCCCAGCTCTCCATTCCTCTCCCTGCCTGAGCCCCAAGCCCGTGTCACCAATCCCTGCCCACCTGTCTGGGAGCTGCCTGCCTGTTGTGCTGCCTGCTGCTGCTGCTGCTGCTGTTTTTGTTGCCGCCGTTCTCTCAGGGGCTGGCGGAACTGAGCAGCCCCCAGGACGACATTCCGAAGCTTGGCCCAGCGCAGGCGCCCACCCGGTGTACCAGATGGCCACTTGCTTTCCAGCACAGCCTGCCAAGAAGAGAGCCCCTCAAGATAGCCTACTTTCACACCCTGACCCCTGCCTGACACATACTCCTGTCCTGGAGCCCAGAGACTACCTTCCACCCCAGACCTGCCACCCAAGACTTCCTACCAATGGCTCAGTTAGGAACACAAGCCCAGAAGAGGAAGTTGGCAGCAGCCACCTCTGAAAGGGGTGGAAGCAGGGAGACTACTTGTTTCCAGACTCTGCTACTTATAAACTATATTGCTTTGAAGAAATCATTTCACTTTTTTGGTCATTAGTTTCCTCATCTAAAAAAAAAGGAGGCAATTTAGTGTCATGGGTCTGAATTTGGGAGATATCAATATGCCTCTGTTCATATCCTATCTTTTTTTTTTTTTTTTTTACAGAGACAGAGAGAGAGTCAGAGAGAGGGATAGATAGAGACAGACAGGAACGGAGAGAGGTGAGAAGCATCAATCATTAGTTTTTCGTTGCCGTCTCAACACCTTAGTTGTTCATTGATTGCTTTCTCACATGTGCCTTGACCGCGGGCCTTCAGCAGACGGAGCAACCTCTTGCTGGAACCAGTGACCTTGGGTCCAAGCTGACGAGCTTTTGCTCAAGCCAAATGGGCCTGCACTCAAGCTGGCGAGCTCGGGGTCTCGAACCTGGGTCTTCCGCATCCCAGTACGACGCTCTATCCACTGCGCCACCACCTGGTCAGGCCATATCCTATCTTCCTAACTTACTCACTGCAGGACCCTGGACAAGTTATTAACTCTGCAACTTCATTGCCTCATCTGTACAATAGCAATAAAAATCCTTCCACCTCTTGAAGCTGTGGTGAAGATAAAACGATGCAACATGTATCCTGGCTAACACTGTTAGCTGTATTTGGGAGGCAGCAGTACTTGCCCAACCCTGTCAGGACTCTTGTGAGAATCAAAGCAGCCAAGCAGGAGGAAACCCAAGGTAAGTGCTAAGACAGTACAAGAGCACATGAATGACAATACTTATAGGACCTAGTTGGACTATATGAGTGCAACCTCCAAGGAGAGGGGAGAATAGCAAGGGTCAAGGAATAGCATCCTCCCCATACACACACCTGGCACACGCCACTGTCCCACCCTAGCCCCAAATTTAATACCTTGTTGTAGTAGCCGTAGGTGATGGTATTGGGCACAATGCCTGCCTGCCGCATCTCCAGCATGACCCGCACGGACAGCACAGGCTGCCCATAGTGTGAGCAGAGCTGCATCAGCACCCGATAACACACCTGGGTCAGAGAGGTACAGGATGAGGAAACCTACTCCCAAACACTCAAGTCTCAGCAAGCACCTCTTCCAGCCTCTCTGGTTCTCACAGACTTTACTGGCCCCTGGCAGCTCCTAGAACTACCTGAGAGCCACCCGCTATTCCTGACAACCCCGCCACCCTCCAATCCCTACTGCTGTCCCTTTATCATGCTCACTCATTCAGTGAATGTTACGGAGCACTAGCCAGCTCCAGGGCTCATGCCCATGCTCACCATCTGCCATCCCTGGTCTCCAGTGAATCTCCCTCTCACAGCCCCCATGACTACACAAGGTCCCTGGGACTGGGTATGGACACCCACCTCATCGGGCAGCACCACCTTGTGGTTCTCCATCTGGCGCAGCACATGGTAGGCTGTATGCAGTGCCTGCACCCGGGAGGGTGCTGACCGCACATAGGCAGGCAGACACAGGAACCACAGCCCATAGCAGTGCCCTAGCAGGCACCGGGCCCACAACTCAGGCACCGCTGCCGACTTCTGCGCCATACGCTGTGCGACCTTCATCTCCTACGTGGGGCAGGGGACACACCTGGGTGAATACAATGCCAGGGCAGGGCAGGTCTTAAAATGGTGTGGGAGAATCAGCCCCCTCCCTGAGGAAGGGGCTGTGCTTGGAGGAGGCATGAAGGTTCCTGCACACATAGGCTTCAGCCCCAGAGCCTTGAGCAGGGAGGCCTAGCTATGAGCATGGGCAGATGCCCTGAAAAAGGCAACACAGCCCTGGATTCCCAGAGTGCTCAGAAGATGATGATGACGACAATGGTAACAACCGAGGTTTTCTGTGTCAGGCATACATAAATCCCCTAACCTTATAGGGTAGGTACTATTATATGCATCTTACAGATGAAACTTAAGCATCAGTCCTCAGCTGAGCCAGGTGCCTCTGAAGGGCACCTGCTGGTTACCTGTTTGGTACGGCGAGGGGCAGGACTGCTAGGGGCACTACGGGACGGGCCTGGCACAGGCAGAGCCCCGGGTTGCTCTTGCAGAGACTCGAACAGCTCAGCCCGTAGCTCTGGAAATCCGTCATAGCTGGAGGAGCAGAGAGGCAACATCAGGAGCAGTCACCCCTAAGCTAGCTTGTTTGGCCTTGGAACAAGTGAAGGGACAAGAGGCTCTCACCAGTACTGGGGAGTGGGTTCACTGCCCTCTGACACTGGGGGCTCCTCAGGAGGTGTGATAAAAACAGTGAGCTCACTTCCTGACAGCTCCTCCAGCTCCACCAAGGGTGTTGGCTCAGGCTTCTCCTGCTCTGGGTGGACCTGGGGCAGGATGGTGAAACAGTGAGCATCACGACAGTGGGTGTGGAGCAGGGACAGGGTGTCCAGAAGGTGCATCTCCACAGAAAGCATATCCATGTGGAAGGAACAAGTAGGCTGAGACCCCAGCAAAGTTCCAGAGATACAGCTGGGAGATGGAGTCAGAAATGAAAAATGGGGTGTATATAAGCCAACCATATGTGACTACACAGCCCCTGCACTGAATAACTCTAGAGTTGCCATCCCCATCACAGACAAGATACAGAGTTGTGTTTATAGAGGTCCTGGGGTAATAGAGACAGCCAGGAGGAAAGCAGAAGGCAATGGGCAAGAAGAGAAGGGACAATGCTCAAAACCTTGTCAACACAAGAGTCAAAGAATTCAAGGGCAGCATGCCGAGCAGAGCCAAACGAGCATTCCTCAATGAACTGCGAGAACATCTGCGTGTGCAGCAGCTGAGAGTACAATTTGTGGCTGGAGCGCTCCCGGGACTTGAGGAAGCCTGAGGAAGATGAGAATGGGACAGGGAAGGAAGGTTGACAGTCTTCCCTACCACAGCCAAACCCTTCCTAAATGCCCTTCCTGGCTCCCTGCCCACTTGGCACCCCAGGCCATCAAAGCCATCGTCTCTATGGCCCCTCTGGCACATCTACCCCACACTCCAAGATGACTGGTTCAGATTCCCCAGCACCATGGTCCCATGGAATCCCTTTTGTCTGTCTGGACCCACTCCCTCAGACGGGTTTCTCCAAGGTCAGTGTCCCTGAAGAGAGCTCTGCCCATGGGGGCAGCTCACAACAGGCCTCCCTGTACCCACCCCAAGCCCAAAGCCCTAGAGGGCAGAGCCACAGCTGGTTCCTCTTTGTATCCTTATTCCCTCCAAGCCAAGAAGAGTATATGGCTCAAAGCTAGTGCCCATAAAAATGTCTGCTGAGTGAAGGAACAAGCAACTGAGTAATAATCCCCAGTGTCCCTGGCCACCCTTCCCGTGATACCCTCCCCAAACAGAGACAGGGCCTCTTTACCCTGCAGGAAGAAGAGGTTGTCAACATCGCGAGCCCCCTCAGAGGGGGCCTTGGTGAGTGGACGCAGGAAGTCCCGGTAGCCCTTGAGCAGACAGGCCATGAAGCGGAGGAAGGCACCCTGGACTTCACGATCTAACCGGGCCCTGCGGCCGCACACAGCCTCGTAGTCTGTCAGCAGGAACTCCAGGGATGCCTCCTCCTCAGGCCCAGTGTATGCTGGGGACCAGAGCAGCCTGAGACTCAGAGTCAGCCCTGAAAGGGCTAGCCCTAACTCTGCGCTGCACAGAAGCCTCCGCAGATGCCTGACCACCTCCAGCTGCTAACTTTGCACCAACATTGAATGTAAAGTTATTCTGAGGTAAGTTTCAAGCCTCCCCACTGATAAGCTATATTCAGAAATATTAATATTATATGTCCCTCCCTCTTGCTTAAAGTAGAATTTGAATTTCCTCCTCTTCCACCAAATGAAACCCTAACACCTCTAACCTCAAGTAACGTCTAGCTCTCCACAGCCTCCCCAAACTGGAGGTTTAAGGTCAATACAGTTTTCCAGCCCCCACCAGGCTTCTCACTCTGATCCAGCTGCTGGTACAGGTTTGTCAGTGTAGCTAGCAGAACCTTGTAGGGTCTGCGGGGCAGGGTCCGAGGGGAGAGAGGCTTCTTTTCCTCAGTCCTATGAGAGAAGCAGAAGGAAAAAAGGGCCACGGGGCCCCTAGCCAGAGCACCCCACTTTTTGCCTGAGGCTTCTTTTTAACAGGTTGCACTCCATACACCCTCCCTCATGCCTCCTCTCTGCAGCCCCTGAATGAGGACAGCTTCTTACTGGAAGAGCGTGTTGGTGTCAAGATCAACACAGATGACATCAGAAGGCGGGTCATGCAGATCAAAGTAGCTGGAGTGGATACCCACAATGAAGGGCACGGGGGCACTCAGCACATCAGCCAGCACCAGCGGGCACAGAGGAATGTAGGGGCACTGCCAGTGCAGCGGGAAGATCATCTGAAGCACCAGGGAGTGCGGAGCAGTGAGCAAGGGGTTGGGGCAGCAGTGGGGGTAAGAGGGCAGGAGCGAGAGGAGTCATTGCCTTTGGGTGGGTGGTGCCTGTTGAAAGAAACTATTGGAGGTGGGCTCCAAAGAAGAGCTCCTGACAGAAGTTGTATGTCCCTGTAGGCTGTGCCCAAGGAGAAGGCTGAGAAACCCTCCCCAAGGAAGAGTCCAGGAAGAGATGCGGTCACCTGAAAGAGTATTCTGGGGAAGGTGGACTGGGCAGGGGGGCACTCACAGACACAAGGGCCTCACAGACACTGGTGAGCAGGTCTGGCCGCAGTGAATGGACTAGCAGTTTGTGTTCTGTGAGAACAGCCAGCAGCAGCGTGATGGCCAGCTCAGGGCCCAGGCTCTGCAGCAGCTGTAGGAAGCTGGCACCACTGTGAACAACACCAAAGTGGGGGACAAGTCACCAGGAGACCCTTTCCTAGTCACTGGGCACAGATGCCACCTGTGCCTAGCCTGCACAAACCTCCAACAGCTATACCAACCTGCCTGGCATCTACCATGGTCTTGGTCATCAATGCCCACCCCCGCCAACTTGGGTACATACCTGAGGGGGAGGGGAGAGGATACAGGTTGGCAGAGGAGCAGATTGTCATAGGGAGACATCTGGAAGGCAGAAGGGTATGGGTCAGGATAATGGAGGCTAGCCCCTGCAAACTGTCCTCCTCCCATACAGCCCAGACTGGCCTCAGCCCTCACCTGCACCAGGATGCGGGGTCTCTGTGGGGAAGGGAAGGGGACGTTGTGAATGAAGTGGGAGATGTGCCTGGGGGAGAAAGGGATGCTGGTCAGAGGCCGATTCCCCAGTCTATCCCTATCCTACCATATTTACTCTGCTCGGACACCTGTCCCCAAGAACTTGATTCCTCCCTGACTTCTGCCTTGAGGCCTGTGTCAACCATCAAACCACCATTATATATAGAATTCACACAAATCACCCTGACCAGGCAGTAGTGCAGTAGATAGAGTGTTTGACTGGGATACTGAGGACAAGGTTCAAAACCCTGAGGTCAGCTGGCCTGTGGTGACACAGTGGATGAGGCCTCAACCTGGAATGCTAAGGTTGCTGGTTCAAAACCCTAAGCTTGCCTGGTCAAGGCACATATGGGAGTTGATGTGTCCTGCTCCCTCCCCCACTTTCTCTCTAAAAATGAATAAATAAATTTAAAAAAAAAAGAACAACCCTGAGGTCACCAGCTTGAGTGCAGGGTCACTGGCTTGAGCGTGGGATCATAGACATGACCCCATGGTTGCTGGCTTGAAGCCCAAGGTCGCTGGCTTGAGCCCAAGGTTGCTACCTTGAGCAAGAGGTCACTCCCTCTGTTGTAGCCTGGTCAAGGCACATATGAGAAAGCAATTAGTGAACAACGAAGAAGTCACAATGAAGAATCAATGCTTCTCATCTCATTCCCTTCCTGTCTCTCTATTCCTATCTGTCCCTCTCTCTGTCTCTGTCACAAAAAGAAAAAAAAAGAAAAAGAGATTGCAGCCCTGGCCCAATAGCTCAGTTGGTTAGAGCATCATCCAAAGTAGAGAGGTTGCTGGTTTGATCCCTGGCCAGGGCACATACAGGAACAGATTGATGTTCCTGTCTCTTTCTGTTTCCCTCCCCCTCTCTCTATAATCAATAAATTTAAAAATTAAAAAATAAATATAGCCCCTTGCCAGGACTTAGCTGTCAAGAGTAGACTGGATTTTGGGTCCCTCACCCCCTTAGCCAGTGGTACTTTTGCAATGCAGTACAACCAGACACTATAGCCCTGTCCCCAGCTCCTCTTCCCACCTCCCCAAATACCCCCCATCCTGCTTCATCCTAATTTCTTCCATCTCAATGCTCACGCTTCCAAGGGCAGGCGGTGGGGGCCTGAGACGGAGTAGCGGTAGAGGAAGGTGAGGAAGGCGCGGAAGGCAGGGAAGGCAGGCCAGCGGGACAGCACAGCAATGGCACGGCGGCTGCGCACCGCTCGACCCCCCAGTGCCCGGCCTCGTTCCACAGCACTCAGCAGGCCTAGGGCCCGTGATTGCCGTTCAGACAGCCTGGCCCTCGGGAATGCCTCATAGAATTGTAGGGCGGCACCGTATACCTGGCAGGGACAGAGGGGCAGTCAGGTAGGCCCTGCACAGCTCGGACTCCTTCCCACACTACACACACCCACCTTATCACCAGCTGCACCCGTCAGCACAAAGGTGGAGAAGACAGGCACCGGGTACTTGGTCTGGGCAGGCCAGCACTCGATAGTGGCCCCCATGGGCAGGCAGAAGACGGGCACTGACTCGGGCAGTGGAAACGCCTCATTGTCCTCCTCTGGGTAGCGGCCCAGCAGCTCTGCACCCCCAGCAGAGTGGGGAAGTGGGGAGCACTCAGAAGGAGGAGGGTCCATCAGGCCCCAGGGCAAGGAACCAGGGGATCCCAGAGAAGAGCCAAGTGGCAAAAGGGAGTTCTGAGGACAATAAAGGTGCCAGCCAAGAGACACCAGGGCAGAGGCATGGAGGGCCCAAGGGATTGGAGGAATAAAAGGGCACTTACCTGCCTCATACACAAGTGTGTTGGCCTTGGCCAGACCCACCTTATAGCACAGGTACACTGCTGGGCACCACTGCCCCAGAGATGGCAAGAAACAAGCAGATACACAGCTAACAAAGGTTTCTCGGGCCCCTTTTCCCACCACCCCTAAGTGGTCTTTTGTCTTTAGAATTCCCACAAACCCCAATCCCCCAAAACCAGTCATCCCTCTGGGTCCACACTTGCCATTAGAGGCCTTGAGCCTAGGATGCCCTTTGTGCCCAGTGTCTACACCCTTACGCCGAGATGGTGCAGTTCTCAGCCCTTGGCCCCAGCCCCACTCACCATGCCAGGGTTGAGGTTGCGAGGCAGTCGGCAGTAAGTATGAGGTGTACCCTCGCCCTTGCTGGGCAGCACCAGGCAGAGGTCAGTGATGCCCAAGGCATGCAGCCCTGCTCCCTCTGCTGCCCGCCGATAAGTGAGGTAGGTGCGGGGGTGCCCAGGGCCTGGAGGGGCCAGGTTGGCTGAGTGGCTGTAGGGTGTCGTGTCTAGAACTTGGAAGCCAGGCTTGGGACGTTCCTTCCCCTCATACAACACCCTTGGCACAGAGAGCAGAGAGAGATGTCGAGTTTGGGGCAGAGGAGAAAGACCCCAATCCTGCCAGATCTGCCTCTTCAGTCCTACCCACTTGCCTTGCACCCTCAGCCTCATCAAACTCTGACCCTAGGGTTCATTACTGCTGAACTCTGCCCTCTAGAATCCTGTGCCCCTTCTGCCCATGGCTCTACTTCTTGATCTTCAACAAACCCTCAAGACTTCCATGACTGTCATAGTAATCAATAAATACTAAGAAAAAAGTTACAGTTGTTTACTGACTGTGCTAAGACTATTCTATGGATGATCTCGTTTAATCATCTCAACCACCCTATATAGGTATAATTTCCCCCACTTTACAGATGAGGAAACAGGACCAGAGTGGCTCAAACTTTGTCCAAGATCACACAGCTAGCAAGTAATAACACTAGCACAGGAAACCAAATTGGTGTGAGGATTAAGGAGATACAACTTCAATCCCTTCTCCCTGGCCTCTAGCCAGCCCACTCTCTTCCTATTCCTATTGGCCATCCCTCATTCCATACCCCTACCTCTCCCTGCCTCATCCCGCAGTCCCTCCCAGTACCCCCTGATTCCAACATGGTGAGGCACACACCCTAGCTCCACCAGGGGAGGTTTATCACGACCCCTGCGGTAGCAGATGACAGGTTGAGTTCCACCCAGGAGCCCAGCACTGAGTTCCAAAGGGTGGCCACCCACAGAGGCCTGGATGCATGTGTAGCCCTGGGGCACCTCCTCGCCCAGTGCTCTAGCGATGACTGCCACATCTGTGATGGGCTCAGCTGGCCGCGGTGGGCGCAGGGGCCCACTGGGTTCAGGAACCCATGTTTCCTCAGGGATTGGTGCTCCGTTCCCTGCAAGCCCAGCTATCACGAAGTAATCCACCAGCCGGGGGGGCCGCTCCTCCGCCATGGCCCCCCCCTCACTCACTGCATCTAGAATGGTCAAGTGGGAGAGAGATGAAGCAAGGAAAGCTGGTGTTGCCATGGCAACCAAGATGCAGGCCCCCCCCCCTCTATTTCTAGTCCTTTCAAGGAAAGGCAGGATCACTGGTCAGCCAATCCTGAACTTTCCCACCTGTGACATCACCAGGCCCTCAGAGCCCACCAAAGCTACTTAAAGAGATCAGGACCCTCTCTTAGTGGTACTAGCCCTCTCCCTCAAGAACCCAAACTCCACTCTACTGCACACAGCCAACCTAGGCTCTGACATCACTTTGTTCCTGTATCCTTTTTAAAGACTCCACCCCTCCACACCTACCCAGTTATAACAGGTCATAGTCTTGTATGTAGTCTTCTGCAATGATATTAAGTTTGGTCATGATATTATGCCAACCTTACAGTCTTTCTAAGGATTTCTCACCTTACTCTAGTTTAAGGTGACCAGACATCCCGCTTTTGGCGGGACAGTCCCAATTTTTAACAATTTGTCCCATGGCCTGCAGCGTCTTAAAAAAGCCCCGATTTAAAAAATATATCACAATACTATTTTTGCATTCTATGAAAAATTTTTTTTCTCCATATAGACCAAATTTTTAATCAAGAACACCCCCCTCTCCTGTCAATGGTGTCCCGCTTTACCAATTTTAAAATCTGGTCACCTAACTCTAGTTATGACAAAATAAGAACTGTGAGCCAGCTAATGTTCTTAAAGAGCCAACCTCTGTTTTTGTAAAGAAAGACCCCACAAGTGTCTAGAAAGCATACAAAACTCATGTCTTTTTCCTCACCTAATTCCAACCTCTAAAAAAAAAAAAAGATCAGTGCCCGCCCACCTCCAGGATCCTTAGATATCCCCAGCCAGGACAAAAGCCTCTGTGGAGACAGTCCCAGACATCCCCAGGCCCTCCACAGAGCCCAGAAATGGAAACATGCCCACAACAGGTCTTCAGTAACTGAGTTCTCACCTGACTCCATGACCCAACCCCAGAGAGTAGGAGCCCAAGGGTCCCAGAGTGCCCCAAGGTGCAGAAGCGAGGAAAGAGCGTGGTGGGTGGCTTGCAGCAGAGGACGGAGGAGTGGGGGTGCTTCAGAGGGGAAGGGAGGTGACTTCCTGGAACAGTGGAGGGGAAGCTGCAGCTCAGCGGAAGTTGGTCTATGGGTGTGGGTATGTGTGTGTGCGGGGGGTACAGTCGAAGGTGCCAACAAAGCATCATACCAAGTAAACCTCAGACTCAAGTACCTGAGCAAAGCATAGGAGGCTCAGAAGGGCTTCAGTATGTACAGTCCTACTTTACCTCCCCCCTTTCCCCAGAAAACGGGCTGCAAAGTAATCTCAATGGAGCCAGGTTGGCTCTCCTCAACCTGACCTGTGGACACACAAGCACATAGACACACACCCAACTCTAGATAAATTTAGCCTCCAACTCTGGAAGGTAAAGCCAGGAGTCAGCGTCAGCCTCCTAATTTAGCTCTGGGATACCAGCGCATCCCTCAGCCACTGTAGGCGAATGGGTGCCCTATGCCCCAGGCAGCAGGGATGAGGCCTTAGGTGGGCCAAGCTGAGGGGCAAGTGGGTGGCCCCGATCCGCAGGACCTGCGCACCAGAACCTCCCTCACCCAGCCAGGTACAACACTGCACAAGGCAGCCCTTGCTCAATGGGGATAACAAGGGGCACGGGCGCCACTTGGGGTCCCAATGCCCTCAAGCCAGGCGACAGGAAGTTCGGGTTGAGGAACAGGGTGCGCAGAGCAGCAGACTGCTGAGGAAGGGGCAGGAGCGCAGGGGACAGGCACGCCGGCCGGCTGCTGGGGACGTGACGGCAGCAGCGCCGGCAGCCGCGTGACCCGAGCGGGAGGGAGGGGTGCTCTGACTCCGGACCCGCAGGAACAAGGGGGTGCAGGGCGCCAGGCACAGCTAACGAACTCCCCTCCACTTTCACTTCCCCAGAAGAGAGGAACCGGAACCAGATGTGCCACGCTAGAGAACAGCTGGGGAACCTCCCCTGCCCTCCCAGCAACTCCCCCCCTTCCTTCCCCGCCCGCCGCCCTGCCCGGTCCGGCCCCTACCTGCCTGCCCAGCGACTGCCTGGCCGGCTGGCCAGCTGCGGGCGGCTCAGAGGGTGGGCTGGCGGGCTGGCGGGCGGCGGACTACCCGGCCCCGGACATGGCGCACCACACTTGGGCACCACTCCCAGGCGATCAGAGAAGTAAAAGGGACGAGGTCGCCGAGACACAGGGTGCCGTGGAGGGAGATCCGGAAGATCCCTGCGTCCCCGCTGCGCTGCGCTGCGCCACGCCACGCAGGGGACTGGGCTGCCGTGCAGCTCGCTTGGGCCGCGTGCTCCTCCCGGCTCCCGCTGCGCTGGGGACCCGGTGCTCCTCAGCGTGCCCCGCTTTCTCTGCTCCACCCCACCCCCCCTCTGCCCAAGTCAGTGACTGCAGGCGCAGCAGCTCCCCTCACCCCTTCCCGGGGCGGGTGGCCGTGACCCTGGCGACGCCTGCCCTGCACTCAGCAGCCTGCAGCGCGACCCCTGGCGGCTGGGAGGGCCCCTTGCACCCATGCTGCTTCTCACCACTCAGAAGATGCTGCAGGACACTGACCCAGGGTGGCCCCTTAAGTCCAAGGCGCACTCAAAGTCAAATATGCAAGCCTGGGGTAAGACCCTGAAGACCTAGGTAGTGGACTCCCAGGTGGCTCCCCCTACTTCCAGGTTTAGAGCACAATGTGTTCCCTTCGGTCCTAAGCTAGAAGCTCTCAGTTCTCTTTTCATAAAACAAGAGCTTGGAAAGAGGAAGAGGAAAGGCCAGGACTGCAGGGTGTGAAATAGTAGAGGTGTGGATAACTGTAGGGGAATGACCCTTCTGACTGCTGGAAATGGACGAGAAGGGAGAGGACAGGACAGGGGTGGGAAACCCTTTTTGGCTGAGAGAGATCCATGAACACCACATATTTTAAATGTAATACTGTGAGAGCCATACAATGTTTAACACTAAACACAAGTAAATGTGTACATTTTATGTAAGACCAACACTTTTAAAATACAGTAAGTCTCTGAATTCTTTTTAATAACGTTGTTATGCTGTTGCTAACCAATGATGAATAAAGTACTTCTTACCATTAATGCGACTTCTGGTGCTGCATGGTTTTGCTGATAGCTTTGTAGTGTGGTTGATAAGTGGTGAGGTTAAGCTTCACGCAGGCGTTGACACTTCCATCATTAAACATGATCGTAGGTTGGTCTTAATGTTCTTTAGATGTGAGAAAGACTGCTCACATGCATATGTAGAGCCAAACATTGTCAGTACAGCAATACTCACACGCTGCAGTGTGTGGTATGTGATAGGAAGCAAAGCACGTTCCAAGTTTTGACAATCAGCTGGTCTACGGGTTGAAGTTTTTTCATTTCTCCACACTGTGTTTGCTCGCCAACTCTGCTTGCTGTCGTGCAAGTCTTTCCAAATCTTTATTCAGTGACTTGAACTTATTCACCCACATGTCTGAGGCCTTCAGGTCAGGAGCTTGTAGCTCAAAATCTCCGACGGAGACACTGGGGATGTAACTCAGGTTGGCGCTGTTCACTGCACACTCTGTCGATGGGTGATGAACTTAAAAAGACGAGTGCATTCACGAAATTCTCCAGAGCACACTTTGAATGACTGTAGGAGATTAGATCTGAAGCCCACTAGCTGCTGGAGATCAAGTTGTTGAGCAGGGTCACCTGCTGTGCATGCATCTTTAAACTCTCCCAGTTTTTCAAAGTGTAGTAAACTACCTGTTTCAATGTCAGTGATGAAGAGTTCAAACTTATTTTCCAATGCAAACACTGCTTGTTGAAGGAATAAGACTGTATTTCCAATGCCTTGTATTTGCACATTGAGCTGGTTCAGATGTTCAGTCATGTCCACGAGATAGAAGAACTTCAGGAGCCACTCAGTGTTAGCTAACTAACTCAGGATGTTCAACGTTTTTCATTTCAAGAAAAGTCCAGATTTCGCTCAGACAAGCTACGAAATGGCTGAGCACCTTCCCTCTTAACAACCAACGCACATTGCTGTGCAGAAGCAGACCAGGATAATTATTCCCAACTTCATCCAGCAGTGTTTTAAACTGGCAATCACTTAAAGCTCAGGCAACAATAAAGTTGACCACCCGAATGAACAGCGACATTACCTCACCAAGCTGCTCGCCACAAATCTGAGCACAAAACGCCTGCTGATGTAGGATGCAGTGAAAACTTAGGATGGGTCTCTTTTCATGTTCATGAAGAAGCACTACGAATCCTCTGCTTTTCCTCACCATACAGAGAGCACCATCAGTACATACCAAAATAAGTTTATCCATCGGTAGATTGTTTTCTTCAGCGAATTCAGTGAAAGACTTGAATAAATCCTCCCCTCCTGTTGTCTCTTTCATAGGCAAAACAGCAACTTTCCTCACGTAGTGTGTCACGGACAGCATACCTTGAAATCACGCTGAACTGGGATAAATGGCTTATGTCTGACTCATCCAAAGCAAGTGAAAAGAATGGTGCTGCATTTATGTCTTTCACTTGTGTTGCCTCAATTTGATTTGCCATCATGATGGTACAAATCGTGAACAGTTTTTGCCAACAGAGGCATGCCTTTTATTCGTTTGATTATCTTGTCTTTATCCGAAAAGTCGTCAAAAAGTTCATTGGTGCCTGAACAGGCGGTGGCACAGTGGATAGAGCGTCAGACTGGGATGCGGAAGACCCAGGTTCGAGACCCCGAGGTCGCCAGCTTGAGCGCAGGCCCATCTGGCTTGAGCAAAAGCTCATCAGCTTGGACCCAAGGTCGCTGGCTCCAGCAAGGGGTTGCTTGGTCTGCTGAAGGCTCTCGGTCAAGACACATGTGAGAAAGCAATCAATGAACAACTATGGTGTCGCAATGGCAACGAAAAACTAATTGATGCTTCTCACCTCTCTCCGTTCCTGTCTGTCTGTCCCTATTTATCCCTCTCTCTGACTCTCTCTCTGTCCCTGTTAAAAAAAAAAAAAAAGTTCATTGGCAACATCAAGCATGAATGTTTTTGCATACTCCCCATCTGTGAATGGCTTTCCCTTTCTCACAATTGCTAAAGTACCAGCAAAGCTAGATGAATTCCAGTCACCTTGTTGGGTCCAAACACGGAGTTGCTGCTGACTAGCTTGCACTCTTCACAGTAGCTCTTAACATGCTTTCTTCCTACTGTCCCCCACTGGATATTTCGATGCAAATGTAGTATGGCGTGTGTCGAAGTGACGCTTTATATTTGACCGTTTCATTGACGCAAGTTTATCATTGTATATTAGACACACTGCAGAACCTGCTCTCTCCACAAAGGCAAATTTCTCTGTCCATTCGTGCTAAAAAATACAGTACTCCACATTTTTTTCTTTTAGCCATCTTCTTCGTCAAAAGGGTTTCTGCAACTAACTTGCTGACTACTTGATTATAAGAAGGGAAGTTTACTTCCTGACCTCATAATGACCCATGTACATTACACATTATCCAATAAAAATTTGGTGTTGTCCCGGAGGACAGCTGTGATTGGCTCCAGCCACCCGCAACCATGAACATGAGCGGTAGGAAATGAATGGATTGTAATATATGAGAATGTTTTATATTTTTAACATTATTATTCCTTTTTTTTTTTTTACAGGGACAGAGAGAGGGATAGATAGGGAGAGACAGACAGGAACGGAGAGAGGTGAGAAGTATCAATCATTAGTTTTTCGTTGCCGTTGCGACACCATAGTTGTTCATTGATTGCTTTCTCACATGTGCCTTGACGGCGGGCCTTCAGCAGACCGAGCCACCCCTTGCTGGAGCCAGCGACCTTGAGTCCAAGCTGGTGAGCTTTTGCTCAAGCCAGATGGGTCCGCGCTCAACCTGGCGACCTCAGGGTCTCGAACCTGGGTCTTCCACATCCCAATCCAATTCTCTATCCACTGCACCACCGCCTGGTCAGGCACATTATTATTCTTTTTATTAAAGATTTGTCTGCACCTGACCAGGTGGTGACGCAGTGGACAGATCATCAGACTGGGATGCGGAAGACCCAGGTTCGAGAACCTGAGCTCGCCAGCTTGAGCGCGGGCCCATCTGGCTTAAGCAATAGCTCGCCAGCTTGGACCCAGGGTCCCTGGCTCCAGCAAGGGATTGCTGGGTCTGCTGAAGGCCCGTGGTCAAGGCACAGGTGAGAAAGCAATCAATGAACAACTAAGGTGTGCAACAGCAGCGAAAAACTAATGATTGATGCTTCTCACCTCTCTCCATTCCTGTCTGTCTGTTTCTATCTATCCCTCTCTCTATGTCTGTAATAAATAAATAAATAAACAAACAAATAAATAAATAAATAAATATTTTGTTTGCAAGACAGATGCAGCCATCAAAAGAGCCACATCTAGCTCATGAGCCAGAGGTTCCCAACCCTTGGGCTAGGATGAACAGAGAAAGGAAATATCTTTAGAACTGGTTAGCACTCCCGCAACTGTAGAGTGAATGTAGAATGAACAAGTGAAGAGCGAGGAGGGTGAATTCATGCCTGGGAGCGGGGGGTGGGGTGGGGGTGGTGGTGGTTAGGAATGAGATCTTGAAGCTTCCCTGAGACCTAGCAGCTTGGGGTCAGAGCAGAGGCTGGCCAGGTACCACTTGTTTAATTTCTAGGTTCTCTAGGCTTAAAGGGCCATGAAGGAGAAGCCAAACCAAGGCTTGCCTCCTGTATTTGTTAAATCCTCTCCAAAGTAACCTCAGTTTAGCAGTGAGGCTTAGCACTATCCCAGTTGAAAGCTGAGGTCATTCTACCGAAAACATCAGACCTATAAGTTCAGCCAGCAGTTACTACCTCATTTTGACTCACTGCCAGGCCAGTTTTGAGGAAGAGCAGTACCTCATCTGGCCAGTCAGAACCCGTCTCTTGATGCTGCAGCAGGGCCCTGGACAGGTGGCAGGGCATTTGTGCTGCCCTGGGAGCCAAAATCCAGCCTGGATCCCATGTCTAATGATTGGTACAAATTCTGAGGCTGGGGGCGGGGTTTTCTCCACAAACCACAATGGTGCCTGAAGATACCGAAAGCATACTAGATGGAAGGGCCCGTGTCTCAAGGACTCCTGAGTTCCACAGCCATATCCCAAACAGTAGCCAACAACACCGAGGGTTCACATGATTTTTTTTATTAACATATAATATATTTAATAAAAAATAATATCCACTCTGGCTCTCTCCTCCATTGCAAGGGGAAGAGTGGTGAGGAGGGGCTGGCACTGCCCACCCCTGGGCATCTGAAACTAGCCCTGCCTCCAAGGCTCCCCTCTACCCCCTGCTTTCCAACAGGCTCTGACCTCCAGAAAGATGGTTCAAAGTTACAAGTGCTTTAGACCCTCCCTTGAGCTCCCCCAGACTGACCACTTGTGCAGAATTCAGGGGCCATCTGGGTAATCCCCTTGCTTTTAATCATTCTTGGGATCCATCATTCACATTAGAAAGAGGACCTGGGGGCAGAAAGTAGAGTCTCTACTGGCCAGGGGGACGGGAGGAAAGGGACAGTGATGGGGAACAGGGCCAATCAGAGGGATGATGAGTCTCCTCACTGTAGCCTGTCACTGCGGAATGAATCCTCCACAGCAGGATCAGGCAGCAGGGCACAGGGATCACTCAACATGTTGAGCCCTTCCAGGCCCAGTGGCTCCATGTGTAGCTCCTCTTCCAGCCCCAGCCCTAGTTCCAACCCAGCTGCTGACACCTCAAAGCCAGGCACCCCAGCAAGGGCTGCTGCAATCTCCTTAGAGAAACCTGGGGAGGAGTCTCCTGTGTGGGCAGAAAAAATGGGTGAGAACCCATCATCTCTTCCTATGTCAGCATATGTATCACTCCCTCCCTCTATCCCCCATGACCACCCACACCTCTCACCTGTGAGGATGATGTTAGGCCCTGAGCCATGGCGGGAACAGTGGGTCAAGTTCTGGTGGTTGAGGACATGGGGGTCCTGGAGGCTACTCACTGATCCCTCACCCCCTAAAATTCCAGACCCTTCAGAAAAGCCAATGGGATCCAGCACCAGGCTGGTTGATGGACTCTCCATGCTGAACTGCTCCAGCTATGGACACAGACAGACATTGAGGAAATGGACCTCAAAACAGGGGTACCTGCCTGGCACTGCCTAGCCCTGCTAACACATCTATCACATCCCCTTTCCCAACAACCCCACCCCCACCCCAAGCAAAAGCAGAGACAGGGAAACGGCAGTAAGCAGAGCAACAGAGGTGAGCACGGGCCCCAGAGTAGGTGTGGGCACCGTACCTGCTGGGACAGAGCTTGTGCGTGCCAGGAAGAGAACGGGTCAAAGCAGTAGTCATCAAAAAGCAAGCTGTGCAGAGATAGCTAGGGGGAGAGGGACAGGAACAGCGGTCAAACGCAGGATGAGAGAAGCCCCAAGTAGGCAGTGCCAAGTTCCCTGTGGGGAAGCAGGATCTCCCCCACCTGAATCTCCCAAATCAGACTGCACCAGTGATACCACTCAGGACCCTCTGGCCCACTCCTAGCCCTCCCATGCTTCAGAGCTAAGGGCCTGGGTACTCACATTCCCCAGGCGGCAGTCACTCACTGGCCGGTGGTAAGACTGCTGTCCGTGCCCACTGGAGCTGGGGGGGTACAGTGTCCCATAGTGTGGCTGCCTGCCTCGGGGCTGCCCACCAGAGGGCTGCACTGAGCAGGACTGAGAGGGCAGCCCTGGCTGCTGTAGAGGCTTTGGGGTGGGTGGCTGGGTGGGCAGAACCAGACTCGGGGGGCTGTATGGGTATGAAGGCAGCCGCTGGTCAGTGGACAGTTTACTGGTGTCCAGGGGGACGCCCTAAAGAGAAGGAAAAAGGGGAAAGCTTACCTTTCAGTGTGCCCCCAAGAGAAGCTCTTAGTCAGGGCTTCCCACCCTTGGAAACTGCAACCATTCTCAACACAAACTGGACAAGCTTCCCATGGATATCCCTGAGGTTGGGAGCAATTACTGAAAATTGCTTATCAGAATGAAGGCAAGTGAGTGAAGCTAACAGAAGGATGATTTTGAATCCAGTTCAGAACTACTCCTAAACCTCGGTTCTTTTTTATTTTTTTTCCCAGGGACACAGAGAGAGAGAGTCAGAGAGAGGGATAGATAGGGACAGACAGACAGGAACGGAGAGAGGTGAGAAGTATCAATCATTAGTTTTTCGTTGCCATTGCGACACCTTAGTTGTTCCTTGACTGCTTTCTCACATGTGTCTTGACCACGGGCCTTCAGCAGACCGAGCAACACCTTGCTGGAGCCAGCAACCTTGGGTCCAAGCTGGTGAGCTTTTGCTCAAGCCAGATGGGCCCGCGCTCAAGCTGGCGAGCTTGGGGTCTCGAACCTGGGTCTTCCGCATCCCAGTCTGATGCTCTATCCACTGCACCACAGCCTGGTCAGGCTAAACCTCAGTTCTTTAACAATTATTAATAATCAAGTACTTGTAACAAACCTAACAAGTACTTGAAAGCACAACAGTGAACTTGAGAACTGCCTTTCTAAAGCCTTGAAATGGCCTTTTCAGGGCCAGAGGGAATGAGAAAGGAGGGAAGGAAAGAGGAAAGGAGGGAAGGAAGTTAGGTTCACTCCAGGCTCCAAGAGAGCAGAGCCCTTGCTGGTCTGGAAGTCTTTCCTACAGAAAAGGGGACCTGCGTCAGATGGAACACAGAACACACATTCCAGGGAAGGGTGATGGAGGAAGAGAAGGAGGAAAAAGTACAGAAGAGAGGGAAAGAACATTAGGGTGAAAGGAGAAGGACTACAGAGAGGGCAAAAAAAAAGAAAAGGAGAAGGATGGGGAGGGAGGGGAGAATTTAGAATTTTAACATTGAGGAAAAGCCCTAAACTAACTAACTCTAACATGCTGTGTATACTTGGGAACGTCACTTTCCCTTGGGGCCCCATTTTCCACATCTGTAAAATAAAGGGTTTGGGCTCCATGCTCTGAGCATCTCTGGGTCTATGAAATCTGGAAAGGAGGTAGATAGAAGAAGGAAGGGAGAAGGGAGAAGACAGAAGGGAGAAGGGAGATGAAAGATGGGAGATGGGAGAAGGAAGATGGGAGATGGGAGAAGGAAGATGGGAGAAGGGAGATGGGAGAAGGGAGAAGGGAGATGGGAGATGGGAGAAGGGAGATGGGAGAAGGGAGATGGGAGAAGGGAGAAGGGAGATGGGAGAAGGGAGATGGGAGAAGGGAGATGGGAGAAGGGAGAAGGGAAAAGGGAGATGGGAGATGGGAGAAGGGAGAAGGAAGATGGGAGATGGGAGAAGGGAGAAGGGAGATGGGAGATGGGAGAAGGGAGAAGAGAGATGGGAGAAGGGAGATGGGAGAAGGGAGAAGGGAGATGGGAGACGGGAGACAGGAGACGGGAGAAGGGAGAAGGGAGATGGGAGATGGGAGAAGGGAGATGGGAGATAAGCGAAGGGAGAAGGGAGAAGGAACAGGACAGGATGGAGGCATGAGAAAACAGACAGACAAGAAAAGAACAACAAAAACAAAAAAGGGAGAAAAAGGAAAGAATAAGCTACCATATGTCAAGCCTGCCCCTGGGCTAGGCATGGCGCTCTGCAGACTTCACGTACATGATTTCTTTTGATTCTTACAATCCCATCCTTGTTTTAAAGATGAGGATGCTGAGGCTCACAATAGTTAAACAACTCTCCAAGAGGAATACTAGTAAGTGGTAGGGCTAGGATTTGAATCAGAAAACTTAACCCCAGGGCTTGCACTCTTAAGCCAAGGAGAGACTAGTTGGATAAAAGATGGGGCAGATAGAGGACAGAGAAACTGAAGGGGAAGAATGAGACAAGGAATACGGGAAGTAAAGAGAAGAGGTATTTGAGGAAAGGAGTGTAGGAGGAAGAGAACTTAGCAGAAAAAGAGAAGGGGAAGAGAGACAGACATGTAGGGAAGGTAGCCACGCATACCTGAGTGATGGAAGACAAGGTGGGTGACATTGTTGGCGAAAACTGTTTGGGCAGCTGCTGTTGGGACCGTCTGGCGTCGGCTGGGCCCACGGGCAAACTCAGGGGGCTAAGGGGTACACGGCGGTGGCGAGGGGAGGCCCCAGGGGTAGAAGCTGGGTAAGGGGGAGCACCCAGCACAGGAGATGAAGCGGAGGAGGAGGAAGAAGAGGAGGAAAGGGCTGGGGCACTAAGTGAGGGATGACCCAGGGAGGTGGTGGGCAGTGCATGGCGGGCCAAAGAGGAGGCAGGCAGGGAGGGGTGACTGTGGGAGCCCTGAAGCTGGGGCTGAGGACTGCTCAGGGAAGCCTGGAGATTGGGATTGCTTAGGGAAGACTGCAAGGATGGATGGCTGAGAGGTGAATGTCCTGCAAGCACAGACAAAAAACCAGAGATGCCAACATTATTGATGGGAGCTGGGACCCTTTCTGCCCAGAATGAGTAGCAGTGACCAGACTACAGAAGTGGCAACACAATGTCCTCCCTACACTGTCCCCTGAAGTGAGGTAGGTCTTGCCCACTTGGGGGCTGGACTCCATCTTCTTTCTAGGAAAATCCACACTTACCAGTTCTCACTTGCAAAAAAGTACAGGGAGGGAAACCTGGAGCGGATAGGTGGCAGGTTGATGTGGACAATCATTGGTGATCAAGCCTCTCACCCCTTGGCCTCCTCTAGCCAGGCAGCACCCCATGGACATAGTTAGGACAGCCACTCACCTGGCATATCGTAGCCTGGGCCTAGGCCGAGGCCCCCACTGATGCCCAGGTGGGTCATGGTGTGGGTCAAATTGGAGGTACTATTGCCCCCACTCAGGCTGGGGTAGGCTGTCTCCTCTGGGTCCAGGGGGGTGGGCAGTGGTGGAGGAAAGTGCAGGCTGGTGAGGTCAGGTAGGGAGCCTCCCGTGTTCATGGCAGGTGGGAGGACAGGCACATTGGCAGGCTGGTCAGGAGATGGAAAGATGCTAGGGGAAGGAGGATAAAAAAGATGTAATTGGGGGGGCAGTTGTTAGGGAAGAGCAGAGACCGGCCTCCCACATTTCCCTTTACTTCTGTCCTCCATTCACTCAGCCAACATTAGAGATAGCTTACTTAATTCCAGGGACTTCACAGGACCGAGGTCGGGAGGAGGAGGAGGACAGCTGAGAAGAGAATGAAAAATATGAAAACTGAGCACAGTACTCAGTGGAGGCCCCTGGAAGACCTGCCCATGGAAAGAAGAGGGATAGTGGACCACACCTACCTTCTTAGCATCCCAAGGCTTCAGCAAATGCTTGTCATCTAGTAAGTTTTCCTCAATCGCAGGGACTTGAAAGAGAAAGACTTATGAGCAGAGGGTTGCAGAAGAAGCCAGGTAGGCAGAACAGGAAGCAGAGGCAGGTGGGAGGGAGTCCAGCTCCCACGCCCTGCGCAAAGACACCAACACCAGCCCAGACATTCTTCGGCATTCAGTACCCACAAGTGGTGAGAAACATATACCTTTGGATTCCATTTCGCCATCCAGATAACCTGTAAAAAATGCAGTGTAGTTGGCTGCAGTGCCCACTTGTCTACCTGCTTCAAAGCAAAGCTCCATGGCTACTACCTTCCCTGGAACATGCCCACTTACCTCCACGGCGGCTGGGCAGGACACTGGGAGGTGCAGCACCTGGGTAAGTGTCTTGAGGACTGGGGTTCATCACACTTGTGTGAAGGGCAGAGTCAGAGCTTGTCCTATGGAGGGAACAGAGATGAGCTGGCACTAGTAATGGTGTTCCTGGCCCCCATACCCTCACCCTCTTCAGCAGGGGAAAACACTAGCTGGGCTGAGATAGGGAAGGGGTGAAGGGGTTGAACTCAGAAACTATGGATAAGATATGTGGACTACAGAAGGCCAGGGTCATCACCTGTTAAGTGCAGATGGTAGTCGAAACAACTGCCCCTTCTCTGCAGGGAAATTGCTCCAGGGCATTGTCCTAGGATGAAAAACAAGGCCAAAAGGAAGAAGGCCAGCAATGGACAAGAAGGCAAGCGTGGGAGCTGGAAAATGTGGGGCAGTCATGGTAGAGGCAGAGAGTGTTACACACCCAGGACATGCCTCTTTTCTTCCATGTTCTTCTAATATCTGCAACCCATGAACCCTCTACCCCACTCAATCTAGGGCCACAGCACACTTGTGTGCTCCAAGAATTTTTAAAACATGCAATACCTGACTATTCAGTCAGGGGCACTGACCATTCTCCTTTAAATTATTGAATAAAAAAATGACAAACCAATACAACAATAGCTGCCTGGTGTGAATGCCCTGTCTTGAACCATATATATATATGTCATGTAAAAGAGTTGTATCTTGCCTGACCTGTGGTGGTGCAGTGGATATGGATATATATATATATATATATATATATATATATATATATATATATATATATATATATATATATGTCATGTAAAAGAGTTGTATCTTGCCTGACCTGTGGTGGTGCAGTGGATAAAGCATCGACATGGGAACACTGAGGTCACCAGTTCAAAACCCTGCACTGGTCTGGTCAAGGCACATATGGGAGTTGATGCTTCCAGCTCCTCCCCCCTTTCTCTCTCTCTCTCTCTCTCTCTCTCTCTCTCTCTCTCTCTTTCTCACTCTGTGTCTCCTCTCTAAAATGAATAAATAAAAAAAGAAATTAAAAAAAAAAAAAGAAAAAAGTAAAAAAAAAAAATTTAAAAGAGTTGTATCTTATTAGTGACATGACATGGTTGTGCCTGACTGGTTAATTTCTTGGTATATACAGGTATGGGCACCTGACTTTTTAAAAGTCCTTTTGGAGCACAAAGGATAGGTAATTACTATTTTTTTTTTAATAAATCAAAATTATACCTATTTTTATTGGTCAGATTGACAAAAAAATTAATGCATTTTTTGGTGTGCTACAGAATTTTAGTAACTAGCTTGCTTATATATGTTGTAAGATGGAAAAGGTTGAAAATCGCTGATCTAAGAGATGTAAAAAAATCTCAACTTCTATCTGCCAGGACAAGCTGAATTGGAATCTAGCAGCCCAGCAACTCTTTATTAGCACTGAGATGACAAGGGAAGGGTTCAGGAATCTGAGTGCCAGAACACTATATCAGGCACTCAATCTTGACAGGAGATAGCCATTCTCCCTTCCCCCTTACATACACACCCCAGCTAGCCACAGTTACCATTGGTCCTGACCTGCTGGGACTGGGAGGCTTGGTCACCCATGTCAATATGGCCAACACTGGACTCTGACCCACCTACTACACCTGCCCCCACCCCTCCCAGCCCTGCCCTCAGAATAGGAGGTACTGCTGAAAGCCTAACCCAGCAAGCCCAACCCCAAAACAAGTTCTCTCCAGAGACATGTCAGAGAGTGGGCAGGAGATCCTGCCTGGTCTGGACACTGACCTCCGCCAGCTGGACTCCGGGGGAGGAGATAAGTAGGCAGGACTATAGGGAGAGCTGTCGATGTGAACAGCACCAGTTAAGGTAAAAAGTGAGGAGAGGTTGGATAGGCTAGAGACCAAATGAGAGAATAACAGAGGCAGATGAGTTGTTTCAAGAAACAAATACCTTTCTCCACCTCGACAAGGGGCAGCAATTGGGTCAGAGAATGGAAGAGAAGAGGGTCAGGCTCAACAGAGTTGAAAAAATGTAGAATATCTAGGCAGGGCCTGAAGAGACAGATCTGTGTAGGTCTCTGAGACTGAAATCTAAGGATGCCTGACCTGTGGTGGCGCAGTGTATAAAGCATTGACCTGGAATGCTGAAGTTGCCAGTTTGAAACCCTGAGCTTATTGGTCCACATATGAGAAGCAACTACTATGAGTTAATGCTTCCCGCTCCTCCCTTCCCCTTTCTCTCTCTCTCTCTCCCACTTCTAAAATCAATAAATAGCCTGACCAGGCGGTGGCGCAGTGGATAGAGCATCAGACTGGGATGTGGAAGACCCAGGTTTGAGTCCCTGAGCTCACCAGCATGAACGCAGGCCCATCTGGCTTGAGCAAAAAGCTCGCCAGCTTGGACCCAAGGTCACTGGCACCAGCGAGAGGTTGCTCAGTCTGCTGAAGGCCCGCAGTCAAGGCACATGTGAGAAAGCAATCAATGAACAACTATGGTGTTGCAACAGCAACAAAAAACTAATGATTGATGCTTCTCATCTCTCTCTGTTCCTGTCTGTCCCTATCTATTTCTCTCTCTGACTCTCTCTGTCCCTATAAAATCAATAAATAAAATTTTTGTTTGTTTGTTTGTTTTGTGTGTGTGTGTGTGACAGAGAAGGACAGATAGGGACAGACAGACAGGAAGGAGAGAGATGAGAAGCATCAATTCTTTCGTTGCAACACCTTAGTTGTTCATTGATTGCTTTCTCACATGTGCCTTGACTGGGGGGCTACAACAGACCGAGTGACACCTTGCTCATGCCAGCGACCATGGGTCCAAGCTGGTGAGCCTTGCTCAAACCAGATGAGCCTGTGCTAAAGCCGGCGACCTCAGGGTCTCGAACCCAGGTCCTCCGTGTCCCAGTCCAACGCTGTATCCACTGAGCCACCACGTGGGCAAGCTAATATATTAATTTCAGTGAGAGGGAGGGATGAAGGGAGGGAGAGAGAGACAGGAACATCGATCTGCTCCTGTAAGTGCCCTGATCCAGAATCTAACCGGCAACTTCTGTGCTTCGGGATGATGCTCTTACCATCCGAGCTATCCAGCCAGGCACAATAAAAATCTTAAAAAAAAAAAAAAAAAAAGAAGAAGAAGATAAAATATAAAGCTAAGGACAGAAATGTGAGGGAACCAAACCTCCCTTAGCAGGAGACATATCAGAGAACCCTGCCTCTAGCATCAAAGAGCAAGCTGAGTAAGGACAGTCAGAGCCAGCTAGAGATGGAAGGTAAAACCTCACGGGCATCCCCTCCCTTGTACAGGAGACAGTGCTGACACAGGAGCCAAATGGTCACTTTTCTGGGAAGCTGAGTAAAAGAGAGCCCCTGAACAAGGATGGGACTGGATGACACTTAAGTCTCTTCCCACCATGACCTCCTAAGGGACCCCAATGCACCACCCTTCAAACTCCCAAGCCCTCTAGGAAGGATATGTGGCGGGGGTAGCGACGGAGTGGGGACACCATTCTTCGGGGATCTCGCTGCACCCGTTCCACCAGCCCATGGTGCCGAGTGCTCCGGGATGAATCCAAAGGTGAGTGGAGGGGGCTCTGCCAAAACACACAGGTGAGTCAACGGAGGAGCTGCCTGAGAACCTGCACTCTCCCGAAGCTGATGTCCACTTACCTGGAACTCAGCCAGGCCACAGCCAATCTGGTTCACGTTTGGCAGAGAACCACCATAATGGGAGTTCCTTGTGTATGCCAGTCGTAGTTTCTGGGCCTGTAACTGAGAAATGAAGGGCAAATGGGAATGTCAGGGAAGGGCCTGAGCACTGTTCCTGTTCTTTAGCCACCCTTGGGATCCCCATCTTCAGGATATGCTACTATTGGTGCTGCTTCTAAGAGATCTTCCAGAAAAAAAAAAACAAAAAAAACAGCACTGGGGAAAAGCCACTGAAATGTGGTGCAAACAATCTGCCCTAGCTCTTCTGCACACTACCCTCATCACTGTTATCGCTAAGGCCTGGCATCACCTGACCAAGCACAGAGCCTGACACTCTGCTCAGGGCCTGTCCGAGTTGTCATAAGTCTAAACAGAGTCGCTGAGGTGGTGCCAGGAGCCCCTAGGCTGGTTACATAGTTTAAATCCTGGGAAGTTTAACTTCTGGGGGGTGCTTTCCCCTCCAGATGTGTCCTGGAGTGACTGGAAAATGAGGGAAAACCCACAGGTGGATGCCACAAAGCCACTAATACCAGTCTCTTTCCTTCCCAATCACCTTACCTGTGGGAAGGAAAGAGGCATAAGCTTCTAAACTCTGCCACTTGCTCAGCCTCAAGAAGACTATACAGAGCCTACACCTCTCAAACTAGAACATCTAAGGAATGATAGCTCTCATAGTTGGAAAAACAAGGCCAAAACCAATGTACATTTTTCTACCTAATTGTAAGGCCCCTGAATGGGCAGGAAAGCCTAGAGAATGGGAGTGGGAGCGGGAACAGTAGCCCACTCCAATCCAGGCCAGAGCCATCTCCCTAACCTCATCACCACTTTGGGGAGACAAGTCTGCACTGGAGTGATACCACATCCCTCAGCCTGGCAGAGTTTTAGTCCATCTACAGACCACATGTCCCTCTGTGAGAGGTGAGCACCTAATTCTGACACTAAGCCACTGTTACCAGCAAAATAAAAAGACCTGTGCAGCTAATGAGAGTAAATTCTAAGACAGTGGTTCTTAACCCTTTTTGAGATACCGAACCCACCAGTTTCATATGCGCATTCACCGAACCCTTCTTTAGTGATAAATAAAACATGATTTTTTTCCCCCAAATTCAAGACATAGGTATATGTTTTTTTACTGGTGCACAAAATGAGCCGTGCATGAACATCACCTTGCTCAAAGAACAAAACCAACAAAGTGCATGAACTCACAACAAATTACGGTATTACTTTATTCTGGCTTCCGCGGCAGAGGCTTCTCCGAACCCAGGTTAAGAACCACTGTTCTAAGAGCTTCCAGAACATACTATTGTATATAGGCTAACCTCACAATTAGCTTTCTGCTCCAGGTCAGCCCAGTGGGTACTGTGCTGACCTTTGGGCTACTTCAGGACTGCTAATAATTATATGACAACCCCAGCCTTGCAGCAGTATAGGTCCCCATGACCACATCTGCCTCAAATGAGCCCTCCCAGATAGCCAAATAACAGGCTAAAACCCAGAGCCTGAATTCCCAGGCTCTAGCCAAAAAAATGCCCCCACGATTTTTATGTGAAGCAGAGAAGTGATGCGAAAGGGGCCAGGTTGGTTGAGAGGATCTTTTGACAGATTAAGACACTACAAAGATAGATCGCCCAACTTTGAGTATCTCGCAGCCTTTCTTTGTTTGCACATACAAACCCTAAGATCCCACCATGCCTCTGCTGGAGTCACAGTCCAGAGGGCAGGGCCTCAAGCTGTCAGCTGGAGATCCGCCTCTCACCTACCTTCTTGCCTCTGCCCCAACATGATCAAAAAACTCCTAAAGGGGAGCAGTCAATAGTTAGATCACGATCCTGATAACAGTTAGGAGTTAGGCACATACACATGCAAGATTTGCTTCCCCACCTACCTCTCTCTATTCTGTCTCCCACAAACTAGGGCACATGGTCTCTAGAGACTCAAAGGGGAAACAAACACAGAAAAGACTAACAGAGTCAAGGGAGACACACACAAAAATACAACCAGTCAGTCATAGACAGATGCAATCAATCACAGTCAAACCAAGAGAAAGAGCTTCGAAATGCGGTATTTATGTCCCACCATTTCCCCTTAAATTCCTTCTAGCTCCCTGCTTCAAGGGATCCCTGCAACATCCTCCTCACATGCTGTTTTGAGAACAATGCCTCCCTAAATTAGGTCTGCATACCAGCTGGGCAAATGCCCACCTCTCACTCCCTCAGACATCCAGTGCTGGTAGTAAGAAATCAAGGCCAGAGGGGTTTCAAAGGCAACTCTGCCAGGACGCCTTCTTTCTGGAACTTTCAAATAATTAATATTTCCTACACATGGAAGACCCTTCGAGCCAACTGACCCACGAAGCAGCCATCTCCCCAGAAAGTTTAGCAAACCATTCCACATAACCTATGAACACTCGTTCCCGCTTTCGAGATTCAAAGCCCAACTCTTCTCCAAGGCGGCCACCACGGTAAAACACCAAGCACCAGTCTGTGAGCAATGGACCTCACCTTCGTTCACGTCAGGAAACCACAAGAAGTATTTGAAAAAGGAAGCAAAGGGACGGGACGCAGGAGGGGACTTCCTGCCCCACTATACCCGGCGCTGCTGTTCAAACCACTTAAGGTGCCCTTTCCCAGAGGAACTGAAGTGCCAAGAGTGGCCAACAGGGCAGAGGGACCAGACTGGAGGAGATTACCAACTCAGAGGAGCCAGAGTAGGGCAAGCAGACCATCCCACCAAATCATAACCCAGTTCTGGGGATGCTTCAGTAGAATCCTCGAGAGGACTCAATCAAGGATGCACAGGACCACCCACCTCCGTCCTCCTCCGGGTTCCGGGGAACTGTCTCCTCTCTCCGCCCACTCCCTCCTCACTTGCTCAGCACCTAGTCGTTCCCAAACTCCCAACCTCTCTCCTGTTTCGTCCTCCCCCCACAAAATCCGTCTTCCTGCCCCTCGGCCCTCAACCCGCGCCTCCCAGACGGCGGTGTCCGCTGCCCCGTTCCGTCCCTTTCGCTGCGGCTCCCGCCCCCGCCCCGCCTCTCGGCTACGGCTCCGTAATTGCTCCGCTGAGCTCCCCGGCGCGGCCCCTCACCCGGGTGGAGCCGATGTCCATCATCACCTCCTCGAAGGCCGCCGTCTCTTCGGCCTGACGCTGTTTCTGCAGCGCGATCTTCTCACTAAACTTGCGCGGATTGGAAGCCGAGGCCGTGGCCGAGGCGGGCCCGTTCGCCCCCGACGTCGCCATCTTCTTCCTCGGTTCCTCCCCGCCACCCTCCCAGCACAAGCCACGGCCTCTGCCGCGGGCTCTCGCCCGGGTCTTCCAGCAGTAGCCGCCGCCGCCGTCTCAGCAAGCACAGCGAACCCGACCCCAGCCTAGTCCTGACCTGTGGGGCGCGAGGGCTTCAAGGGAATTGTAGTTTGTTTACGTGTCCCTCTCACAGCCCCATCCACGCAGTACTGAGAGGAAACGGACACCAACTCCCAGCAGCCCTCTTGACTCGGGAACTGAGGACTGCCCCTCCCACTCGGCTCCTCCCCGCACGAAGCAAGTTGGGAAAAGTAGTTCTAAATTGGTCCGGAGCCTAGGGACTCGAAGGGGAGAGGGATTAAGGAGAGAAGAAAGAAAATGAGAGGAAAGAGAAGGGGTGGTGGGTTCGGGGAGGGAAGAAGGAAGAGACAAAAGAGATAAAATGTCATCTTCAGTGAAGAGGATGAGAAAGGCCCGACTGAAAACAGAACAGGGATACTACTAAAACATCTGGGACTCACCCTCTCAGGCTGGCCACATGCCCACCACTTTACCAATACAAATGAATCAGATTCTGTACAGATGTAGAGAAACATTTTTTATTTGGGTAACGTGTCCCAAAACAGATCAGTAAGTAAAATAGATTCTAGAGAATATGGCCCTGTGCATAGCTCTAACACCCGCCTCCTGCCTCCCCCCCCCCCCCAATCACCCTATGGGTGAACCCCCCCATTCCCCCTTGCGCTTTTGTAATATAAAAATTTTGGCACCTCAGTGTTTATCATCTGGGTATGTGGCATCATGTCCATGGTCAGTATTCCTAGGGTACAGCAGTGATAGAGACCATTCTGCCAACCTTCCCCCAGCCCAACTCAGCAAACATTTCTGTCCCACCCCAAAATCTGGAACTAAAATATGGAGCAAGAGGGCCCCCTTCACTGAGGTGCTGGGCAGGCCTCAGTGCAACACTGTGCTTTGAGAATGAGGAAGGGCGTTTTATCTGGCACTTTAAAAATAGAGGAGTAAACAGGACTGGAGAAGCCCAAAAAGGTACCAAACCTGGCAGGAAGAGGCCACTTGGTACTAGTGTCTTGGGAGAAGGAAAGAGGGAGATAGATGTGAGAGTAGGATCTAAGAAAAACAGGAAGGATCCACTCCAAATGAGAGAGGGCTGAAACGGGCTAGAAACAGCAGGGCTGCTGATTCTGGGCGTGTGCCCTCTCTTCTATCTCACAGCATCTTGGTACCCACCTCCAACCTCACCAGTGTCAGCTTCTCCCTGTGTAGTGTCTGCCCAGTTCTAGCAGTGTCTTCCCTAATACTAATGACTCTTGATCACATTTCTAGTAACTTGACCATGCCTTGTCCCTTAAGCCTGGAGTCCACGCTCTTGTCTGCTCACTTCCCTCTCATTAGTCAGACAGTCCCAAAGGCTCCATTCCCACACCTCAGAGAGCTCTTTGGCCCTTAAGACTTCCCTTTCCCACTCCTGAGAGAAGGTGGGTTAACAGCACCTGGTACCCAATCTCCCCTGCCCCTTTTGGAGCCCCCTAGACTTGGATGAAGAGCAGACCAGTAAGAAGGGCAAAGCCTGATAAGAGCAGAATGACCTTGAGAATCCTCTGCTCGGAAGTGGCCAGCTCCTGGGGCAGGATTTCCAGGAAGGTGATATAGAGAAAAGTGCCAGCTGCCATGCCCTCCAGCACAGACTGGGCCAGCTGGTGTAATGGCCCTGCTGACTCTGCCAGAGCTGCACCCAGCCCAATTCCCAGAGGTGTCATGCATGAGAAGAGAATCCCACAGCCAGCCACCACCCTTGCTCGCAGGTGGCTCTGCAGCAGCCGCAAGGACAAGCTGACTGCCAGAATACCCTTATGGAGCAGCAAAGCCAGGCACAGCTCCATGGCCCGAGCCCGGTCTCGCTGCAGCCCCACTGCCAGCCCCTCAAACACCGAGTGCAGGGCCAGGGAAAAGACCAGCACACAGGCACGCAGGGCTGAGGGGGCTGCCAGAGCTCCGTTTGTCTGCAGGATGCCTGGCCCATCATGCCAGTGCTGTGGCCCACCATTCACTGTTCCCAGCAGTGCCCTTGTCTCCTCTCGAGGTGGTGGAGCTGACTGCTCCTTGTAAGCCAGCGTGATCTGCTCCATCACCAGGACCAGGAAGAAGCCCATGGCCAAGATGAACTCTTGTAGAGGGAACTGGAGCTGTAGGCAGAAGAGGCAGCAAGAAGTTCAGGAAACAGACCAAGAATGAGGAAGAGGAGTCAGATGCAGTTGCACAAACATGGAGTCCCACATAGACACAGGACCACTCTTGATCACACAGATACAGAGTCACTTGGTGACATAGAACAGAATTATATATAATCACACAGATTCTGTTGTCATAGTGTTTCATGTAGGCCAAGATTTCTCAACTTTGGCACTATTAACATTTGGGGCTAGATAATTCTTTATTGTGGAGGGCACAGCCTCCCTAGCCTCTATCCATTAGATGCCAGTAGCAGCGCAATACTCTGCTTCCTTTAGCTGTGACAACTAGTAAAATGTCTCCAGGCATTACCAAACTTTGGGGAGGTAGCAAAACCACCCCAGTTCAGAATCATTGATATATATGTACACAAAGCATCACATGTAGGCACATAAACAAAGAGTCACACATTAGTCCTCCTTCCCAAATGCTCACACACAGCCACACACTGTCACAGGAACATTCAGACGAATACAGTCACACGGAGACAGACCATTCAGTCACAGACACACAGTTTAAACCCAGTGTTGCTTACTCAGTGTTAGGGAAATAGAGGAAGAACCCAGGGTTCTGTCCTTCTGTTACCACCCAACTGTCTCAGTTTTTCCTCTGAGACTTTTGGACTTCATCTTCCCCATATCCTACTGATTTGGGCCTTTTTGGTCAGCAACACCAAGCTCCTGGGATTGCCTCATACCCTTCCAAGGCCTATGGGGACCTCTTTCTCCAATCCTTCAGAAAGTGATGAGAGGGTAAAGATAATTCTTGGAGTGCTTATAACTTTCTGGAGGCTGGAACTGAGAAATCCAGAGTAGGTCACATACCTGGTAATAAGGTTATTCACACTATCTCAAAAGATACACAGGAGTCACAGAGGGACTGGAGGGTAGGGGGGAGTCACGAAAAGAGTTATGCCCTATAACTAAAAATCACAGTTCTCATGGTCACAACCAAGAGCCTTTCACACAGTCATGGATTGGCACAGGAACAGAACCACACAAACCACAACCACACAAACCACCTCTCCTAGAGGTATGCAATTGAATACATTCACATACACAGGGTCACATGCAGCCAGCCAGTGCTCACCGTCACGTGCAGCGCTGCCAGGGCCTCATCTATGGCAGACAGGTAGTCAGGTAGCAGGTCCAGGAGACAGGTGGCCAGAAAGACACCCCCAGCAAAGCAACTTACTAGGCTCAGGGCCTTTTGGCGGGAGGCTGGGCAGGAGTAAAACACAGAGGGGAATGACCAAATGAATTCCATACAGGCCCCATTACCCCAACCCAAGCAATGGTCACACTTGCCTTCCCCTCCTTAGGTCACCTTCCTCAGCCCCAGAGCCTTCCCTACTCAAGCATCCCTGGAATCAGGGAAAAAGGAGAGCCTTACCTGAGGCTTCTGGGTTAGCTCCAGGCCGGTGAAGCAAACAGATGGGCACCAGACTGCAGATGAGAGTGAGCACCAGCAATAGCACCAGGGCCCCCAACTTCACCTCCAGTCCCAGGGGTACTTGGGACTCTGAGGCTACTGCTTCTGGGCGCCACACCAGGAGCTCTGACTCACCCCAGGGTCCCATGGTGGCTGTGGTTGCTTTAATGACTCTCAGACCTAGGAAGATAAAAGTGAATGGAGGAATGGTCAAGTAAAAGATGGGGCCAAGGAAAAGGAAAGACTGGTCAGTAGAGTACAGTTCCCTCACCCCTGCCGCTTTCTGACCTTCCCCAAGCCAGTGTGACTCATCTACCTTACGGGAACATTCCTCTTTCCCCTCATACTTTATTCCTTCAGGGGCCAAGCAAGGGGAAATAGAGGCATGAAGGCTCTATAGATATTATCCTTTCACCTGGAACTCCTAGAGAACTAGGGAGCTGGGGTTCCATAAGAAAAGTGGAGGCCAGACCCCTTCTTGGAAGGAACGGTTGAAACTAAGGGGGTTTGGGGATATGCAGAAATGTCGCGCGGGTAGCTTAACAGACCACCTGGACAGGGCGCGTTTGGGTGCTGGGCCACTCTCCCGCTCCGTTTTCCTCACCAAAGCAGAGAGCGACCACTTCAGGCCACAGGCTGCGACGTCCGTGTAGATGACCAAAGAAGGGCCCTAGAGGTCTGGGGTCCCGGGACCCGCTGACAAAACAACTGAGGGCGGTGTCTGGAAGTCCAGTCGTTAGTACGCGGGGTTCGAGTCCGCCCCCGTCCCAGGAAGCAGAAAAATGTGAGAGCTGGAACTCCAGCTCGTAGGCCCCCGGGGAGGCCTGGGATGCCGACGTGAATCCCTATTCCAAAAAGCCCCAACTCACCTCGCGAGGGTCTCACTCGCTACATGGCACCGTCGGAGTTCCGGCCTCCAGTCGGGAATTCCCGCCCCTCCCCATGGCTCCTCCTTCCCATCTTCCCCCCACCAAGAGCCGGCGAGTGCTTGCCCTCACTGCTAATGACAGTTCCAGGAGGGCAGGGTTATATTAGGAGTGACGTGATCTTGGGCCAATTAGAGATGGGCAGCAGGAGCTGTGTGGAGGCGGAGACGAAGGGAGAAGTCACCAGAGCAAGGCCTGGGGCTAGAGAGGGGAGTTAGGGGCTGAGGTCTTCCTGGGCTGCTGCGGAGTTCTGGTGGTCAGAGGCTGGCTGCTTAAGAGAGGCTTTCATCTTTTGGAGGTTTTAAAAGAGCAAGCTAGAAACCCCGCGGACAGGGCTGGTGTCGCCACACACACTGAACTCCCTAGTCTTCCGCCCAACTCAATTGAGTGATCTGCCTGGTCCTGAATACCTTATGTGCACCCTGGCTCCAAAGGAAAGCATTCCTGTCTTAGGACTGACTTCTTTGCTGTTTTCTGTATATTTTTTTCCAATTGAATTTTATTGGGTGACACTGATTAACCTAAACACACAGGTTTCAGGTGCCTGATTCTTCAACACAGCTTTCATCATTTATGAGACGTTCATATATCGCCTCCACCTTATTATATTATTGTCCTGGGTAAACATACACATACCTTATTGTATGTTTGCCCTCCACCCCACCCCACCCCCTTTGCTGTTTTCTGTTCCTTGATTGTGTTGAATTTTTAACTGATGACCTTCACTGTTTCCTCTTAGCCAACATCCCTATGCTAGCAGAATCCTCTTCTAGCCTCACGGGAAAGTAGGAAACAAAAGAGGAAAACAGAAAAGGGGGTTTGGCCTATTATTTTTTGCAAAGATGAAAAGGCCTCATTGCCTAAAGAAGTGACAGAGTGATGCCACTGAAACGGTTTTGGAAATGAAGGCCAACAACCTTCTTAAGAAAAGGGGGAACATGAGGACTTCTTGAGGGAGGTAGTCTAGGAGAAAGGAATCATACAGACTCTAAGATCAAGATGTAAGTGAGCCTGACCTGTGGTGGCGCAGTGGATAAAGCATCAACCAGGAATGCTGAGGTTACGGATTCAAAACCCTGGGCTTGCCTGGTCAAGACACAATGCTGAGGTTACGGATTCAAAACCCTGGGCTTGCCTGGTCAAGACACATGCTTCTTGCTCTTCCCCTCTTCTCTCTCTCTCCTCTCTTTCTAAAAAATGAATAATAAAACCTGAAGAAAAAAAAAATGTAAGTGACCCTGACCGGGTGCTGGCAAAGTGTATAGAGCATCGGCCTGGGATACTGAGGACGCAGCATTGAAACCCTGAGGTCACTGGCTTGAGCACAGGTTCACCAGCTTGAGTACAAGGTCACCTGCTTGAGCATGGTATCACAGACATGACCCCACAGTCCCTGGCGTGAGCCCAAAAGTCTCTGAAGCCCGAGGTTGCTGTCTTGAGCCCAAGGTCACTGGCTTGAGCAAGGGGTCACTGGCTCAGCTGGAACCTCCCTGTCAAGGCACATATGAGAAAGCAATCAATGAACAACTAAAGTGCTACAACAAGAAGTTGGTGTTTCTCATCTCTCTCCCTTCTTATCTGTGTATCCTTGTCTGACTGTCTGTCTCTCTCTCTCCCGCTAAAAATAAAAAGATGTAAGTGAAATGGGGTACTAATGTCCCATCATATAATAATTACACTGGAGGACAAAATTTTTGTTGCATCCACAAAAACACTTGTTCTTTCCTAATTCAAGTATGCTGATCTCAAATCTGACATTAGTTTTTCTCTGTAAGCTAGTTTTTTCGCAATTCAAGATGTTAGGTTTTCACCTTATTGTAAAATTTTCAACATTTACTTTAATATAATGAATGAAGTAGGATGTTTTCTTGGGCATCATCTTTGTGAAAATATAATAATTTATATAATGCAGTAAATACACTAATACACTAAAAGATATGGTTGCATCAGAATTTGTCTACGATTTCAAAATAGAACGTATTAAAACATTTTAATCATATAATTTGTGCAAAACTTATTTAAATTCTATTCAGGCAAAAATTTGCATTTGTAGCTCTTGCGTTTGTGTACTTGTTGAGGACAATCTCGTTTGATGCTCCAGCAGTAGTCTGCCATCGTTTAGAGCTGTCAAGAAATAGCTGCCATTCTGTTGGATTGTAAGTGGTAACACCTAGCTGGCTGAGAAAACTACTGATATCATGACAGTAAACAAAGCGTTTGTCTTCAGAAAAAAAGTCTGCAAAAATTTGTTCACGCTTCCTGAAATGGGATACTTTAGCTGACTGGTGAAGTACATTCTTTTCTTAAAGCCTGGAGACTTATAACTCAGCTGCTTTCTTTGATAGGCCCAAATCTCTTACTAAGTCATTCAGTTTGGGTTGCCTAAACTGCTGCGGGGTTAATGACTGCTTGGCATCAGAAGACCCTTCAGATTCTACAACCATTTTTTCATGCATCTTATCAAAATACACTTGATCACCATGTTCACTTTCTTTGTCCTTAGCATAAATAAAAACATTGAAAACTGGAACCGAGAGTGTCTCAAGAGTGTGGGATAGGTCATATTGCTGAAGGAATATTAGGATATGTGATCATATGCCATTTTTTCTTGCCGATGCCCTTTGTATGGATCAGACAGAAATAACAGTCACTGCTGTGGTCCTTAGGTTCACACCAAACCATGGGAATACCAAAAGGCATTCCTTTGCGTTTTCCTTTTGTCTAGTCTCGAAGCATTTCCTCACAATTATGACACACATTATGAGGAGCCCAATTCTTGTCTTGATCGCCAAGTGGAACTTGAAAATAGGCGATATATGCACATGTTACAAATGATGAAATATTGTGCCTTTGATGTTGAAGTGTGTAACAGCCACATCCATAACAGAAGGTGTCAGGACTATTCTTACATTCACGCCTACTCGAAGAAGCCATGATTCAATCTAAAACAAAATAAGAGGGTGTTTTTATCAGATAATAATTTTTTACATTTAAAAATAACTACAATTATGTAAAAGTGATGTTTGTAAAACATTAATTGCCTTGTGGTTATGTTCAATCCAAGAGTCATTGCCCCTTAACTGCAATTTAAAAACCAATGCATGCCATTAACTATAACAAAAATAAATTAAAATTGCATAAAAACTAGAGCATGCACCAAAAAAAAATGGATTTCATATTTGGAATCAGCGATGCAGAAATATATAGAAAAAGTTCTAAAACCGCCTGACCTGTGGTGGTGCAGTGGATGAAGCGTCGACCTGGGAACACTGAGGTCGCCAGTTCAAAACCCTGCACTGGTCTGGTCAAGGCACATATGGGAGTTGATGCTTCCAGCTCCTTCCCCCTTTCTCTCTTTCTCTCTCTCTCTCTCTCTCTCACTCTGTGTCTCCTCTCTAAAATGAATAAATAAAAATAAATTTTAAAAAAAAGTTCTAAAACCTCATGCAATAGAAAATAAAAAAAAATTGTTCCCCCGTGTTATCATTGCTGTTCCAAGCTTTTAATATAAAAATTACTATTAAAAGCAACTCCAGGGTTGTCAGGATGGCCGAGCTAAGATTCTGCATTTAGAAGCAACTCCAGATTATTTAAGGTAATATTATGCATACTATGATTTGTCTGTGGCAAATTATGCTTTTAAGATTATTGTCCTGGCTGGATAGCTCAGTTGGTTAGAGCATCATCCCAAAGCACAGAGGATGCTGATTCAATCCCACGTCAGGGCACATACAGGAACAAACTGATGCTTCTGTGTGTGTCTCTCTTCCTTCCTCTCTCTCTCCAATATCAATAAAATAAACATCAAAAAAAGAAAAGATTATTTATAGCACTGACCAGGTAGCTCAGTTGGTTAGAGCGTCATCCTGATACACCAGGGTTGTGGGTTCCACTCCTGGTCAAGGAACATACAGAATCAACCAATGAATGCACGAATGGTGGAACAATAAATCAATGTTTCTTTATCTCTAAAATCAATAAATTTTTTAAAATTTAGAATTTAAAGTGTGTGTATATATATATATATAATCCTGGTCAGATGGCTTGATTGGTTGGAGTGTCATCCTGATGGGCAGAAATTGCTGGTTCGATCGCTGGTCAGTGCAATTGCAGAAACAGATTAATGTTTCTGTCTCTCTCCCTCCATCTCTCTTTAAAATCAACAAATAGCCTGACCTGTGGTGGTGCAGTGGATAAAGCGTCCACCTGGGAACACTGAGGTCGCCAGTTCAAAACCTTGCACTGGTCTGGTCAAGGCACATATGGGAGTTGATGCTTCTAGCTCCCCCCCCCCTCACTGTGTGTCTCTTCTCTAAAATAAATAAATAAAAAGAAATAATAAAATCAACAAATAAATTTATTTGATTTTTAGAAAGAGGAAAGAGAGAAAGGAGGGAGGGGAGGAGCCAGAAGTATTAACTCGTAGTAATAATAGCTGCTTCTCATATGTGCCTTGACCAGGTAAATCCAGAAATTTGAACTAATGATCTCAGCATTCCAGGTCTATGGTCTATCCACTGTGCCACCACAGGTCAGGCAAATTTAAACATTATCTATCTATCTATATATATCTATATATTGATTTTTATTTTGCCCTGATGGGGAATCAAACCTGCAACCTTGGCATATCAGGAAGATGCCCCAACCACTGAGCTACAAGGACAGGGTCAAAAATTGTTTTTGAAAAAAAAAAATTGTTTTTGTTTTTTATTTTGGTGTGAGAGAGAGACAAAAAAAGAGAGGGATGGACAAAGACAGACAAACAGAAAGGGAGACATTTGAAGTATCAACTCATAGTTGCAGCACCTTAGTTGTTCACTGACTGCTTTCTCATATGTGCCTTGATTGTGGGGTGATAGCTGAGCGAGTGACCCCTTGTTCAAGCCATCTACCTTGGGCTTCAAGCCAGCAACCATGGGGTCATGTCTATGACCCCACATTCAAGCCAGAAACCATGTGCTCAAGCTGGTGAGACCATGCTCAAGCCAGATGAGCCCTCATGCAAGCTGGCAACCTTGGGGTTTTGAACCTAGGTCCTCAGCGTCCCAAGCTAACATTCTATTCACTGTCTCACTGCCTGGTCAGGCAGGGACAATAAATTTAAAAAAAAATTAAAGGTTATTGATGACCCTGGCCCACTGGTTCAGTAGACAGAGCATTGGCCTGCTTCTCTTCCTCTCCTTCTCCCTCTTCTTTCTCTCTCTACCTCTCCCACAGGCAGTGGCGTGATTGGTTCGAGTGTCAACTCCAGGCACTGAGGATAGCTCGGTTGGTTCAAGCCCATCAGCCTCAGGTATTAAAAATAGCTCGATTGAGCATTGGCCCAAGCTGCTGGGTACACCCCAGTCGGGGTGCATGTGGGAGTTTGTTTTACTATCTCCTCTCCTCTCACTTAAAAAAAAGAAAAAGAAGAAAGATTATTGCCTGACCAGGCAGTGGCACAGTGGATAGAGCGTTGGACTGGGATGCAGAGGACTCAAGTGTGAAACCCTGAGTTCGCAGGCTTGAGCACAGGCTCATCCGGCTTGAGCATGAGGTTGCTGGCTTGAGCATAGGTTCACTGGCTTGAGCCCAAGGTCACTGGCTTGAGCAAGGGGTCACTTGCTCTGCTGGAGCCCCCCAGTCACGACACATATGAGAAAGCAATCGATGAACAACTAAGGTGTCACAACAAAGAATTGATGCTTCTCATCTCTCTCCCTTCCTGCCTGTCTCTCTCTCTGTCTCTTTCACATACACACACACACACACAAAAAAAAGATTATTGATAATTAGTAACATTAAGAAATAACCTGCCTGACCTGTGGTGGCGCAGTGGATAAAGCGTCGACCTAGGAACACTGAGGTCACCAGTTCAAAACCCTGCACTGGTTCAGTCAAGGCATATATGGGAGTTGATGCTTCCAGCTCCTCCCCCCTTTCTCTCTCTCTCTCTCTCTCTCAGTCTACTCTCTAAAATGAATAAAATAAAAAGAAATTAAACCTGTACTTTAAAAAAAAAAAAAAAAGGAAATAACCAAGAGGCCCTCGCCAGTTAGCTCAGTCAGTTAGAGCGTCACTCCAAAACAAGGTTGTGGGTTTGAAAGAAGGTTGTCGGTTTGATATCTGGTTAAGGCACATATGGGAGGCAACCAATAAATGTACAACTAAGTGGAACAACAAATGAATGTGTCTATCTTTCTCCCCCACCCCACCCCCTTCCTTTCTCTATCTCTCTAAAAGTCAACTAATTAAAAAAAAATAAAGGAATAATGAATTGGGAGTCAAGACACCTGGGTACTGGTCCTAGATCTACCTCAATTTATTGTGTGATCATAGGCAAGTCATTTTTTCTCTCAGGAGCTTGATAAATCTGGTGGAAGAGAGAAGGTAGACAGGTGATGCCAGAGGTTCCTTCCAGTTCTAAATTAATGGAAGCTGACTATATTTTCCACTTAATCATGTCTGCACATGCAGCTGGAAGGAAGCCCTTTGAAACTTTTCTTACTTCAGGAAAAATCTAAGCAAGTACAGTTCTATTTTTCCTAGAGTTTTGCATCAATTTAGGAACCTACATTGTCTTTTCACTACATGGGCAAGATGCAGGATGAGCAGGAAAGACAGAGTTAGGAAATTCGAGCAAGCTCCAGCAAGCTAGTTTAGTATAGTGCAAAGAATATGGGCTCAGGCATCTAAATTTTTGGTTAGTTACTTATAGAGTAACTTTTAAAAAGTTACTTAACTTCTCTCTGCCAACTGTGAGTTATTAGCATTATATAAGTAACATGAAAATACTGGAACATATAATAGTTACCCAGTAAATATTAGATCCTGTCCCTGTCTTTACCTTTAGCATGTTCAAATCTTCACGAGAACACCAGTTTGAATTCCAGATCCATATGCAAAACTTGCCTACCTTACTCACCCAGCTACCCTTATCTGAAGTATTACTATTGGGGAGGCAGGTAGTTAAAAATACCTGTATAAGTATAGCCTCAATATTTTACTTAAAATGAGTTCTACCCTAGCTGGATAGCTTGGTTGGTTAGAGAGCACCCTCCAGATAGATATAAGTGTTACATCCCCAGTCAGGGAACATACCAAAACAGATAAGATGTTTCTGTCTACTCCCTTCTTCTCTCTCTCTAGAACTAATAAATAAATTTTAAAATAATAATAAAGTGAATTCCAACAAACAAAATAAAAACAAAAAAAAATACATAAAGTGAATTCCTAGGTCATCAGGCACTAAACCAAGGCAAAAAAAATCCTGAGTTTTGGTATTACTACATACTAGTAATGGATCTTTGTCTCCTCATTGGTAAAATTAGTAAAACATGTCCTGTTCTGTCTGCCTTAGAGCTGTTGTGGATTAAACGAGAGAACGAAAATATTTTGTAAACTACATAAGTGCAGGACACATACTGTTGTTGGTAATCACACACAAGACAAATTCACACACCAAACCCTAATGATGATTTTTAACGTTTTTTTTTTTCTTTTGAGAGAAAGAAAGGAAGGAAGATGAGAAGCATCGACTGGTAGTTGCAGCACTTTAGTTGTTCATTGATTGTTTCTCATACATTCCTTGACTGAATTCAGGGCTCCAAGGAGCCAGTGAGCCCTTGCTCAAGCCAGCCACCTAGGGCTAAAGCTTGTGAGCCTGCACTCAAGTTGGCGACCTCAGGTTTGGAACCTAGGTCAACTCTGTATTCACTACACCACTACCGGTCAGACTCATTTTTAACGTTTTTAAATTAAATTTTTTTATTTATTGACTCTAGCTAGAGAGGAAGGGAAAGGGAGAGAAAGACAGTAACATCTATTGGTTCAGGCACGTGCCCTGACCCCGGATAGAACTGGAAACCTCTGTGTTTTGGACGGATGCTCTAACCAACCGAGCAATCCGGCTTTTTAACGTTTTGTAGTTTTCCAGGCTCTCCCTCCATTAACTAACAGTCCTGTGTGCATGTATCAACTCTGTTCATCAGTAACATAATACAGAGACTACGGATTTTGATATCCCGCAATAGAGCGACTTTCCGCGGGTTGAATCAAATCTGTCACATAACCTGAGCTAACAGGATATTTACTTCCCAACTGGGTATTTATCTACGTTTACGAGTCACCTTGCTAGCGAAACCAAACCAAGCCTCCACGCACATTTTCTGAACTTTTCCCCTCCCCTAGAACTCGTCTTCTGGCTCTTACCCTCCTTCTGGTCCAGCCCCCAGCCCCCACGAGACAAATAAATGCTCGGGCCCCATTGGCCTTACTCTCTTGCCAATTCTGACCAGTTATGGCAAAGCCGGCCTCCAGAGGGTAATTCCACTGGCTCATGCCCTGTCCATCAAATCCGTTACGTATTCAGCTTCCAATCAGATTCAAATGTGGAACGATAACCACAGACCCTCCATAAATCTTCGCAATGCGGTTGGCTCTTTCCTCCACTGTTTTCAGTCCTGCCTTGGCCTCCTTCTTATAACACTGGTGACCAGAGAGCAGGCACTCAAACATCCTGCGCTGCACTCATCCATCTCTATCTTTGAGGAGCCACCTCAGGAAAATTTGCTTTCACTAGGAAAAACTGCGGCACAAAGGACGACACTGCCTGTTTTTCTCAGGTGTGGTTTGTGGACGCACACAGCCTTTTGAAACTCCCCGCTCTCAGATTTAGCGCTTCTACTGCGGCTCCTGACTAGGTGCAACCCACTTTCCCAGTGTAAGGTAGGGGGCGGGGCCTGGCTGGGCAGGTCCAGGATACGAGATCCTGGAGGGAAGAAAAGGCGTACTGTTTGGGGCGGACAGCAGGCTAGTCTGACTTGGTAGGGCCACGCTTTTCGGAACAGGTAATAACCTCGGGGACCCGTTCGTCTGAACCAGAGATAAGGACAAGGCAAGATTTCCGGATAACAGCTGAGGGGCTGCACAGGTGAGGAAGGGGATAATGGATGAGGGAGCCAGAAGTTGTATCTCTGTGTTGTGGGGGAAGGGGCGCCATCATCCTCCTGAAACTCCCACCCCACATCTCCCTACAGGATGGATTTCGGAACTCCTGGCCTGATGGACGTGTGGCTGAAGCCCCCAGACGATATTTTAACAGGATCTTTTCTAGAGCTGGAACTCCACTGTCTACCTGCAGAAATTCCAGTAACAATGCTGCAAGAATGGGGCAGCAAAGCTGCGAGTCCAGTGGGGGCCATGCCTGTGAGTGTGAAGAATGGAAGTAGGGATGGGTTGAAACACAACTTTGATAAGAAGCCCAAGAGGCTTCAGCCTGTAATTGAAAGAGGACTGAAGATGGCACCCCTAAAATAGACATAAACTGTAACTATCTCTATGTCCAAGGACAGACAGGACTGAAACTGAAGTATGAATATAGGTTTGATGTTAGGAAGGACTTCCAGAATTCTTCCCTGTGAGCATATATGCCCTCTTCTTTAATAATTTTATTTTTTATTTTATTCATTTTAGAGAGGAGACACAGAGTGAGAGAGAGAGAGAGAGAGAGAGAGAGAAAGGGGTGAGAAGCTGGAAGCATCAACTCCCATATGTGCCTTGACCAGACAGACCAGTGCAGGGTTTTGAACTGGCGACCTCAGTGTTCCCAGGTCGAAGCTTTATCCACTGCGCCACCACAGGTCAGGCTGCCCTCTTCTAATGTAGGGCCTTCAAGAGAGTGAGCCTGAAGACTTCCCGAAGCTTTTCATTGACCATAATGAAGTGTACTGCTCAGAAGCATCTTCTGGCAGTGACAGTGGAAACTCTGAGGACGCTGGTCATCCAGGCAGTCCCCTTGTCCCCAAGGCATCCAGTTCCCCTGCCCTCCATGAGGTTTATGAGGCAGGGGCACGGGAAAAGATGCAGGAGGAAGATGCAGCAGCTGTAGAGGTCATCTTCATTCAGCTAGGTCAGTAATGTTCTGTGGAAAGGGGACAATGGCCCTTCACATAAAGTCCTAGCCGTGGGATTAAGGCAGTTTCCCCAATCTGTGCCACTACCTAGGCCCTGCTGCCAGCAGGGTTTACCTTCCATTTCCTTTCTCCCAACCACCAATGTTTTCCTCAGCTCAGAGGAGCCCACCATTTATGATGCCTGATGCCTGCATGGTCAGCGAGCTGCCCCTTGCTCATTCCCACATCTTGCCTAGGGCAAGCTATGTAAACCCAGTGCTTCCTGCAATCCTGGTGAGTCTTGGGGTTGGCCTGTTCCAGTCCTCCCTGATACACATATATACCCACATGGATGGGGGGAAAGGAAGGGAAAACTGACGCTGAACTCCATCTCTGTCTTTGCCAATTTTTGTGGCATCTGGCCTGAAAGCCAAGGAGACATGGGCAATTTAAAAGCAGGGAAGAGCCTGACTGGTGATGGCACAGTGGATAGTGTCAACCTGGAACACTGAGGTCCCAGGTTCAAAACTTTGAGGGTGCCAGCTTGAGCACAGACTCACCAGCTTGAGAGCAGGGTCGCTGGCTTGAGCCCCAGGTCACTGGCTTAGCTGGAGTCGCCATCAAGGCACAAATGAGAAGTAATCAATGAACAACTAAAAAGTGCCACAACCACAAGTTGATGCTTCTCATCTCTCCCTTCCTGTCTCTCTCACACACACACAAAAATAAAAATATATTAACTAATAAATAAATAAAAGCAGGGAAGAACAAGGGAAACTGAAGTACTTGGGGGTAAAGTGGTAATGATTCAGTACCAGAGGTGGGGTGAGGGAAGAGGACTCGGGAGAAAGCCCGAACCTTGTGTGCATTGTTTGTTCAGTTAGTCTGTCTTGGGTCAGAACAGAAATGGAACAGGCCACCTGGGAATCTCAACTGGTTACTGAGCACAGGGTATAAAAGAAGCAACTGTGCAACTACGTTTCCAAGGAAACAATTGTCCAGTGGGCACCTAACTTCCCAAGGCTAGCTGGTCAGGTTCCTCCAGTGGGGTGAGGAGGGAACTTTGTCTTTATCCTGGAAAGAACTTGTATGCAAAAAGGCAGGGAACAGGTTCTAGAAATTGGTGATTGAAGCTGGACCAGTAGCCAAGTATCTTAAAATCTTGGGTTGAGAGGCCTTAAAATGTTTAATACATCCAAACTTAACTGTGCATCAAATCACTAGGGAATATGTGTTTTGTTTTTGTTTTTAGTGAGAGAGATATAGACAGACAGGAAGGGAGAGAGATGGGAAGCATCAACTCATAGTTGAGGCACCTTAGTTGTTCATTGATTGCTTTCTCATACGTGCCTTGACAAGGGGCTCCAGCCAAGCCAGTGATCCCTTGCTCAAGCTAGCAACCTTAGGCTCAAGCCACTGACCTTGGGCTTCAAGCCAGCAACCTTTAGGCTTAAGCCAGCAACCGTGGGGTCATGTCTATGATCCCACACATAAGCTGGTGATGCTGCACTCAAGCTGCTGAGCCCGCACTCAAGCCAGGGATCTCAGGGTTTTGAAACTGGGTCCTCAGCATCCCAGGCCAACATTCCATCCAATGTACCACCCACTGCCTGGTCAGGCTGTGGTTTTGTTTTTTAAAATAAAACCATTTAGGCCTCATTCTCACAGATTTTGATTAGGTGTATCAGGAGGTACACCCTCTAATATATTTCCTCCAAATAGTGAAAGGAACAAGAAGGGAACATCGGACAAAGGGAGAGATAATCTCTGTGCTTTTTCTGTAAATCTAAAACTTCTGAAATAAAGTTTATTTTAAAAGAAGAAAGAAAATTTAAAAAAGGCAGAGTACCCAACCAGGCGGTGGTGCAGTGGATAGAGCATCAGACTGGGATGCAGAAGACCCAGGTTTGAGACCTCAAGGTTGCCAGCTTGAGCGCGGGCCCATCTGGCTTGAGCAAAATGCTCGCCAGCTTGGACCCAAGGTCGCTGGCTCCAGCAAGGGGTGGCTCGGTCTGCTGAAGGCCTGCGGTCAAGCCACGTGTGAGAAAGCAATCAATGAACAACTATGGTATCGCAATGGCAACAAAAAACTAATGATTGATGCTTCTCATCTCTCTCCGTTCCTGTCTGTCTGTCCCTATCTATCCCTCTCTCTGTCCCTGTTAAAAAAAAAGAAAAAGGCAGAGCTTGCTTATCAGTGGTGGCACACTGGATAAAGCATCGACCTGGGATGCTGAGGTCCCAGGTTTGAAACCCCGAGGTCTGTGGCTTGAGCATGGGCTCTTCGACATGATCCCATGGCTGCTGGCATGAGCAAGGGGTCACTGGCTTGGTTAGAGCAACCAGGTCAAGGCACGTGTGAGAAGCAATCAATCAACAACTAACGTGCCACAACTATGAGTTGATGCTTTTCACCTCTCTCCCTTCCTGACTTTCTCAAAGAAAAAAAAGGCAGAGATAGCAGAAATGGTTTAGCAAAAAGTGAAAGAAGGCAAAGCAAATTCCTAAGCCACAAAGTGAAGCATATATTTAAAGAATTAGGAATAAAGTCACTCAGTTGATGGGCTCACATTAACCAGATACTGTCTATCCCCCCCATATATATATTTTTAATTAATTTATTGATTTTAGAGAGAGAGGAAGAGACAAACAGAACATCAATCTGTTCCTGAATGTGCCCTGACCTGGGATTTAACCAGCAAAGGGGACAATGCTCTAACCAACCAAGCTATCCGGCCAGGGCCGGGAACGCACGCATGTATGTGGTGTGTGTATGCACACGCAAATTTTTATAATAATTTATTGGAGCCAGAGTATATGCCTGGAAGCAAGATCTCAACAGACTGAGAAAATGCTTCCCCTCCCCAAATACTTGGTTAAGAGATGCTGTTCAGTCTGGTTGACTTAGGAAGTTCTTTGACAAAGAACAGAGATTTAGTCTGAAAACTGAAGATCAGACCATTGGGGAGAATGGGCCACTGCCCAGGGAACTCCCTGTGATTGACAGGTCACTAGATAACACAGGCTGCCAAACGGAAATAGCTGAAAGTGATTCATTTGCCTGCTGGAAGATTGAGCAAACCATACCTTAGTGAGTTAACTCCACATTCTCTTCAAATACCCCTAAGTTTGGGGAGATATGAACCAGAACAGACCCTCCTCCCCCTGATAGCTTGCTCAGCATGCTAAGGTCCAGAATCTGTAATCAAAGGATATGACAAAACCACCTACTCCCCATTCTCAGCCTCAGCAAAGTCCCTTTGGGTATGATCCAGAACCTGTCTGAATTAAGGTCCCTGCCCTCATTTCATTTCATGGTTAGTTATTCCCCAGTGCAAATGGGAAACTCTAGAAGGCATGTAAGGGGAGTGGTGCTAGAAATGGGGTGACCCTCTCCCTACTCTCATCTCCTGTCCTCCACCAGCTGCTCTGTCAAACCTTGTTCCTGACAAATGAGAAGTGTCTGCTGGGCCAGGAAAGGCTTTCCCTGCCCTCTCATTTGCCCCTCACCAAGGTAACATGCATCCCCAAAGTGGATCAAACTCAGTGGTCCCACCATTGCTCTGAGGAGCCAGGATCACAAGAGAGAGCTGGGAAGCTGGGGGAGGTTAAGAACCCAGGATTGACGCACCTTGGGGCCCCAGGGAGAGAAGAGGGTCCTCAAGGTCAGTAGGAAAATCCGTAACAAGCAGTCAGCTCAGGACAGTCTGCAGCGGAAGAAAGAGTACATTGATGGACTAGAGAGCTGGTATGTTTGAACTCACATTTGTCTTCCTGTGGGCCCTCCCTTACCAAGACAGGCAAGGTCAGGGACACCCATAATGAAAGAACCTTGTTCTACTTTTCCAGACTCCTTAGGGTGGCTGCCTGTTCTGCACAGAACTAGGAACTACAGAAAAAAGTCCAGGAGTTTGAGAGGTACATCATGTGAGTGAAAGCATAGTGTGCACATTGGGGGAAGTGTGCAGCACAAAGGGGCACCATTCTTGGGCCTTGGTTTCCAGATCTAACTCATCTTTTCTCCTTTCCCAGCTCCCTGATGACTCAACTCCGCCAGCAGCAGATGCTCATTACTCAAACTTCCAACAAAGCTGCCCAGACCAGTACTTGTGTTCTGGTACCATTTGTCTACTTCCCGTCTCCCCGCTACTTCCACCCTCTTCTGTCACACTTCTGTCTTGACTCCCAAGCTATGTGAATCTTCTCATCCCTGATGACTCCAAATGCCTTCTGCTACGTTCCTTTATTGTCCTCACAGCCCAAATATCTTATCGCTTCCTCCCAGATCCTTCTTTTCCCCGGGCTCTCATGATACTGCCCCGTTTCAGCCCCTTTCAAGGTCTACCAGAAGCTGGATCTGAGGAATATCAGCCTCATGGAGGTGAGAGGCAAAGGCAGGGAGGGACTCCTTTTACCTGGTGAGCAAGTGAGTGTGTTCTCCAGGGTAGTTAAGAGGTGGGAAGGCCTGTCCTATCTAGGATTTCCCACCCGACGGAGCACTTTATTACTACTGTCCTTTTCTCTACACTCCACAGTGATTTCCAAAAATATCCTGACTCACAAGGACATAACAGAAAATTCAGAGACCCCAAAGGTAGAGTCCAGATTGAGGGGGCCACCTGGGGCCAAGAGTGCTAATGACTCAACAAGGACACTGCTTGAAGAGATGGGAGGGAAGACAGCCCCCAGGGGGCATATCAGGACTGTGCTGCATGCAGATGAGATGTGAGCTGCAATGTGTTCTAACTCACTACCCAACCATGTAAAGAGTCCAGGACTTTCCTATGGCTCTGCTTCCCCCTGGGTTTCCCACTCAGGATTCTTTGGTGTTGGGGGTCATACTAGGATGCCCAGATGTATAACCCGAGGCCAAGTCTGCCTATGTTAGGTGGCACCTCAGATATTCTTGCTCTGTATATGTGATTTTATTTCTTTGGAGTTAAGGTTGAGGGGAAATAGAAGTGGTTGCTGAAAAATCAACTTTCTTTATGGCTGAAATTTTATCCCAGAGTTTTAAATAAGTAGTAGAAGGGAAAGACAAGTACTACTTGATAAACTGGCGCCTAAGGTTGCCACCCGCTTTCCCTCTCTGCCTTCATGACTTCCTGCCCCAAACCAAATCACAGTAGGGAAGGAAGCTAGTTAACTCTTTTTATTCTGCTCATTAATGATCTAGATGAGGAAGATGGAAGAAAGTTGTTCCCCCCCCCCAAAAAAAAAATACGAGGGCACAAGTCAGTCCATTCCACTTTCTCTGCTGAGGTAGGGTCTTTAAAACCCCTGTAAAAGGTTAGAAGGTAGCTATATGGATTCAATTTGCTTCCGGACCTTTTCCAGAGCCTTTCTGTCCAGCTGTCGCTGACGAACGATGACAAGGCAAGCGAAGACCAAGGCCATACCCACGACAGCCCCTTCAAATTTCCAGAATAAGTGTTGTTCCATCAGAGCCCAGCGGCAACTGAGGGTAGGAAGAAACAGTTATTTCCAGGGAAGGCCAAACAGCCTCTCCCTCTAATATTCCTTCTACTACAGCCTAACCAACATACATCCAAGGGGATAAAAGAAAACCAGTCAGTCAAGTTTGTTCACAGTTCATAAATCCCACTCAAATGTATCATTTAACTTACTTTCTGGTGAGATAAGCAGAGTAAGTATTGACCAATTTTACTAATTAGAAAACATGGCCAATAATATAGTGATGGGAAGTAGAGCTGGGACTTGGGCTGAAGTAATTCGGTTCAAATTCCTTTCTCTTTCTAGTATTCCACACTACCTCAAAATCAAGAAGAGGTGGGACTATCTACCTAAAGTCACAGGAGCAAAGGAAGTGATCTAGGAGGTTTCAAGAAGACAAACAAGCACTTGCCTTTTGAACTCAGTCCTCTTAGATAAGTGGCATGTGATTTTCTCCACAAACCCTGTGGAACCACATTCAGGGATGGTTTTCTGCCAGGAGAAAAGGACCAAAGCACATGTTAGGAAGGGACAGGAGAAGCAGTAAGGCTACCATTCACAATGGGCAGATGCCCAAGTGCTATTTTTCAGAGTTGGTAGGCAACAGGGAACTAATGAATAATTCTAATGGCAATGGTGAAGGTGGGGGTTGTATGAGTAGGAATATATATTAGAAAGAATACTTCAAAGACAATAGTCCAGGGGAGGTAGGGACAGATTCCAGAGCCACTGGATTAAAAATGAACAGAACATGGTTATTAGCTGAATGTTGCCATTAACTTGGAAAGGGCACATTTTCAGGGGGAAGACAAGTTCAGATTTGGACATATACCAGGAAAAAGGCAAATGACAATGCAACAGCATACTTAGTAAGACTTATGAACTGTGGTAGGAGTGTAAGAGAGGCCACAAATTTCATTTGGAGACATTTTTGAGCTCTCTCAGTAGACACCATGAGTAAAGCAAAGCTCACCTTCCCAAATTAAAATTTTTATGGACAAGAAGTTATCATTAGGGAAAAAAAAAAGAAGTTATTGTTGAAATTAATTTGCGACAGACATGTCCAAGGAACAGCACAGGGATTTGATCCCTTTAGGAATCTTGTGATCAATGAATGTGTGGAGATGGCACCTAGTGGGCAACAGAACACTATTGGAATGATGGTAATAGGAGGAAATAGTGTCGTCATTATGTTAGAAGCCTGGGAAGAGTATGAAGAGTGGCTGTGTTCACCAGAGAAATCAACTGCTTTCACATGTCCCCTCTCCACAGCACTTGTTCTTCTACAATATAAAAATCAAGCGTACATTTTGATATTGAGCTTTTGTTAAATAAACTTTTATATTAGTCAAGGAAAAACTAAACTTAGGTACTGATTAGATGTCAAAAAAAAAAGGGAGAGAAAACATACTCACAGCTTGGAAATTAGAACATGGAGCACATTCTTCTGCCACAAACTCTTCCACCTGCCAGCATGGCAAACTTGAGGTGCTCACTAAAGGGGAGAAAAATGCCAGCCCAAGACCTCATTCAGAAACGGTTCTGCCATCAAATTTCCCAGCAAAACTGAATGCCCTCATTCCACGTGGTGCTGCCCTTTTCCATCTAGGCTCTTGGTATATGGGAGGATGTCAAATACTATTGGGCCTGACCTATGGTGGCGCAGTGGATAAAGCGTCGGCCTGGGAACACTGAGGTCGCCAGTTCAAAACCCTGCACTGGTCTGGTCAAGGCACAAATGGGAGTTGATGCTTCCAGCTCCTCCCCCCTCTCTCTCTTTCTCTCTCTCTCTGTATCTCCTCTCTAAAATGAATAAAATAAAAAGAAATTTTAAAAAAACTACCGGGACGTCGGGTTTCCAGACCATCACCCACCTGAAAGCTTCTCCTCCCGCACCGGAGCCTCTGCTTGGCTGCAGCGGTGAGGGTAAAAAGGGCAGAAGTCAGATAATAGGGAACTCCTCCATCCCCGCAGTCAAGGTACACGATCTCCCTCATTCCAGGGGCAGGGACTATCCAATTTGTCCCCTGCTTTTTCCCTTGCCCTCAGCCCCTCCTTACCAGAGCTTTACGGTGAACACGAACACGCTGAGCAACCAGTAGAGGTGGCGGCCCTGAGGGAGGCCATGCCTCCCCGCGCCGGCAGGCATGGAGTGCTCAGAGTCGTACCTGTCGGGACAGAAGAGTCTGCTTGACTGGCCTCGCGCCTGGGTTGGAGTGCAGAGGAAGCGCTCACTCTGCAGCCTTCCGGGATGTTCCAGGTTAAAACTGTGAAATGCTGGGTTTGCCTCAGGTCAAAGGCTCTATTGGGAGGTCCCCATGGTCACGATGAGAAAAGCCAGTCGTTTATTAGATAGGGTGGTAGGCCTAGCACCCCCTCACCTCCGCTTCAGCTCCAGGAACAGCCATCTTGCCCCGAGAATGTTCGTGGGGACCAGAACGCAGGGCCGGGTTTTCCTGAGCTGGGCTGCAAGGCAGAGGTGGAGCCGCGCGAGTTGCCTGCTGGACCTTGTATTACACGCCTGGAGGCACCGCTCGCGCTGCTCTCACTGCGTCTGTGCGGCGAGGTGCGGCTCATTGGCTCCGCGCACCGTTGCATTATGGTCCTGGAAGTCTTTTGTGGGATGGAGGAAATGAAAGTGGTGAAGCTGTGTTCTGGGTTTGCTGCTCCCTGGTCTGTCACTTGTTTGCCCATTTGGGCTAGGTGAGGAGCGTGACGCAGAAAGGAACCATATGTCACCTTGTCAGGACTTTGCACTTTTCCCATAAGACACTGGGACTTACCATTCAGCTTCAGCCTTTATTATTTTTATTATTATTATCTTTATTAAGTGAGAGGAGGGATGATAGTAAGACAGACTCCGGTATGTGCCCCCACCAGATCCACAGGCAACCCCTTCTGGGGTGATGCTCAAGTACGGAGCTATCCTCAGCGCCCAGGACCATGGTCGTACCAATTGAGGCACTGGCTGTGGGAGGAGGAGAAAGAGGGGGACAGAAGCAGATGATTGCTTCTGTGTGTCCCGACTGGGAATCAAACCCCGAACCTCCGTACCACTAATACTCTATCCACTGAGCCACTCACCAAGGCCTCTTACACTGCTCCCCCCCCCCTTTTTTTTTTTTTATCAATTCTTCTCCCCAGGATGGTCAAGGGGGAAGCTGGGTTGGTGGTCCAGAGACTTCCTTCTCCCTCCTGGAGCAGGAATTATGAAGACCCATGGTAAACATAAAGCCTTTTCTTACCTCTGGGCGCCCACTCAGCTCTACTCAGACATCACCTTCTTTCATGTTAATTGTTTGCCAGAACTGGTCCTTGAATAACTGCCTCAAATACTTATTCTCAGCTCTCCCTTGCTCCTACTTAATGGAATAATCATTAGAGCAATAAGAGCGTGAGATTTGGAATTCCAACAAGTGTTGAGTCTATCTACGTTCAGGTGCTTATTAGCTATATGACTTTTAGGTATCTGGCTCTCAGTGTTATTGATAAAATGGAAATGCTAATGCACATTTTCTTTTTTTGTGTGTGTGACAGAGACAGATAGGGAAAGACAGAAAGAGGGAGATGAGAAGCATCAATTCTTCCTTGTGGCACCTTAGTTGTTCATTGATTGCTTTCTCACATGTGCCTTGACCACGGGCCTTCAGCAGACCGAGCAACCCCTTGCTGGAGCCAGCGACCTTGGGTCCAAGCTGACAAGCTTTTGCTCAAGCCAGATGGGCCCGCGCTCAAGCTGGCAACCTCGGGGTCTCGAACCTGGGTCCTCTGCATCCCAATCCGATGCTCTATCCACTGCGCAACCGCCTGGTCAGGCAGGTTCAGCTGAGTATATATATATTTTTTTATTCACTTTTTTAGGGAGGAAAGGGGGGGGAACAGGAAGCATCATCTCCCATATGTGCCTTGACCAGGGAAGTGCAGGGTTTTGAACTGGTAACCTCAGCGTTCCAGGTCAACACTTTATGCCCTACGCCACCACAGGTCAGGCAGATTCTGCTGAGTTTTTAGAAACTTTTGCTACCACTTCCACCACCAGATCCATAACCACCACCATAGGGATAGAGCTCTTCTACAAATACTGTCCCCCTTCATCAGTCCATAATTAAAATTTTTTTTTAATTTATTGATTTTAGAAAGAGAGAAAGTGGGAGAGGCAGAGACAGACAGAAACATGCTGTTCCTGTATGTGCCCTGACCAGAGATTGAACCTGAAACCTTTGCTTATCAGAACAATGCTCTAACTAACTGAGCTATCTGGTCAGGGCTATGGGTCCATAATTTGATTGCTGTTGTCCCCTGTGATTTCCAGGATCATTATAGTTTCCACTACCACCACCACCATAGTACCGCTAAATTCGTCCCTTCATTGTAATCATCATATCCACCACCACATCTACCACTTTGGTTTCCATATTCTGGTCCACCACAACCATAGCCTCCTCTACTACTATAACCAGGACCACTGCCATAGTTGTGACCATCACCTCCATAATTACTTCCTTTTTTATTGATTTTAATTTATTGTCCATAATTACTTCTGCTGCCATCTCTGTCACCAAAGTATTTTCCACCACAACCAAAGTTAACTCCACGACCTATAAATTTGCCAGGTCCACCTCCACAACTTCTTTGAGATCCAGCAGGGTATATTTCTTGTTTAGGGAGGGCTTTTTTCACTTTACAGTATGTCCATTAATAATTTTTTAAAATCTATTTTTAGGGCTGACCTGTGGTGACACAGTGGATAAAGCATCAACCTGGAATGCTGAGTTCTGAGGTCTCCAGTTCAAGGCCCTTGGTTTGCCTGGTCAAGGCACATATGGTAGTTGATGCTTCCTGCCCCTCCCCCCTTCTCTCTCTCTCTCTCTCTCTCTCTCTCTCTCCCTCTCTAAAATGAATAAAAATAAAATCTTAAAAATTAAAAAAAATCTATTTTTAGAGAGAGGGAGAGAGACAAAGACAGAAAGAGAGAAACATTGATTTGCTGTTCCACTTATTCATGCCATTGTTGTTTGATTCTTTTTTAAATTATTTATTTAATTTGAGAGAGAGGTAGAGAGATACAGAAACATTGAGCTGCTCCTGTATGTGTCCTGACTGAGGAATTGAACTGGCAACCTCTGTCTTCTGGGATGGTGCTCAAACCAATCGAGCTATCTGGGTAGGCCTTAATTTTTAATTGATTTTTAGAGAGACACAGAGAGAAAGAAACAGAGGGGGGAGGGGGAAGGGAAGCATTAATTTCTTGTCCCACTCAGTTGTGAATTCTTTGGTTGCTTCCTAGTGTGCCAGGGATCAAAACTGCAACCTTGTTGTTTCGGGATGACACTCTTAATTGGTTTGTTCTTGTATGTTCCCTGACCAGGGGTTGAATCTGCAACATCAACCTAAGCATGGCAGGAGGACACTCTAACCAACTGAGCTACCCAGCCAGGGCCAATAGTAAATTTCTGAACAACAATTTTATCAACTATATCATGATCATCAAAAGTTACAATGGCAGCTCAGTAGATAGAGCGTCATCCCTGTATGCTGAGGTCACAGGTTTGATCTCTGATCAGTGCACATAAGAGAAGCAACCAGTGCCTGACCAGGCGGTGGCGCAGTGGATAGAGTGTCGGACTGGGATGCGGAAGACCCAGATTCGAGACCCCGAGCTCGCCAGCTTGAGCGCGGGCCCATCTGGCTTGAGCAAAAGCTCGCCAGTTTGGACCCAAGGTCGCTGGCTCCAGCAAGGGGTTGCTCGGTCTGCTGAAGGCCTGTGGTCAAGGCACATGTGAGAAAGAAATCAATGAACAACTATGGTGTCACAACGGCAATGAGAAACTAATGATTGATGCTTCTCACCTCTCTCCGTTCCTGTCTGTCCCTCTCTCTGTCCCTGTAAAAAAAAGAAAAGAAAAGAAAAGAAAAGCAACCAGTGAAGGCACAACTAAATTCAACAACTACATAGAACCAAGTGGATGCTTCTCTCTGTGTCTCTCAAATCAATGGGAAAATTTTTTTATTAAGTGAGAAGTGGGTTTGGCAGGCAGGCATGTGCCCCAACCAGGATCCATCCAGCAAGCCCCCTACAGGGCAAGGTCCTGCCAATCTGGGACAACTGAGCTATTCTAGTGCCTGAGGCAAGGCCATGGAGCCATCCTTAGTGCCCAGGGCCAATTTACTCAAACCATTCAAGCCATGGCAGCAGGAATGGAAGGAAGAAAGGGAATGAGAGAGAGAGAGGGAATGAGAGAGAGGGAAGGGGAGAGGGAAGGGTGGAGAAGCAGATGGGCGCTTCTCCGGTGTGCCCTGACTAGAAATTGAACCTGGGACTTCCACACACTGGGACGATGCTCTACCACTGAGAAAACCAGTCAGGGCTGGAAAACAATATTTTTAATCTAAAAAAAAATTACAATAGTAAATCCTCTTTTTCCCCCCACTCTGCCTGCCTGTCCTCCATAACTTCTATTTCAACCTTGCCATACTTTCTTCTTCTTCTTCTTTTTTTTTTTACAGGGACAGAGAGAGAGTCAGAGAGAGGGATAGATAGGGACAGACAGACAGGAACGGAGAGAGGTGAGAAGCATCAATCATTAGTTTTTCGTTGCCATTGTGACACCATAGTTGTTCATTAATTGCTTTCTCACATGTGCCTTGACTGCGAGCCTTCAGCAGACTGAGCAACCCCTTGCTGGAGCCAGCGACCTTGGGTCCAAGCTGGCGAGCTTTCACTCAAACCAAATAAATGAGCCCGCGCTCAACCTAGTGACCTCGGGGTCTCGAACCTGGGTCTTTCGCATCCCAGTCCGACGCTCTATCCACTGCGCCACCAACTGGTCAGGCAAGCCCCAGGTTTGAAACCCTGAGGTCACAACTTGAGCACAGGCTCATTCGGCTTGAGTACAGGGTCTCTGCCTTGAGCATGAGATCATAGATATGACCCTATCCATGATCACTGGCTTGAGCTCAAAGGTCGCTGGCTTGAAGCCCAAGGTCGCTGGCTTAAGCAAGAGGTCACTGGCTCACCTGGAGCCCCTCGGTCAAGGCACAAATGAGAAAACAATCAATGAACAACTAAGGTGTCACAACTATGAGTTGATGCTTCTCATCTCTCTCCCTCTTGTCTGTTTCTGTCTGTCCCCTCCTCCAAAAAAAAAAAAAAAAAAAAAGACTTGTTGATTTTAGAGAGAAGAGAGAAAGAAATGCAAGGGTGGTGGGACAGGAAGCATCAACTCATAGTTGCTTCTCCATGTGTGCCTCAACTGGGCAAGCCTGGGGTTTCAAACTAGTGACCTTAGCATTCTAGGTCGATGCTTTATCCACTGCACCACCACAGGTGAGGCACTCTTGCCATATTTTCAAAGTAGTCTCTCAAATTATATTCTTCTGTACAAAAATTTTCTTCACTGTTAGATGGGCACCAGGCTATCCAGAATTCTTTCTTGAAACAGTTCTCTTTGATTCCACTACATACCATCAACCTTGTGTGGTGGAGCACACATTGCTGCATCCACTTCTCCAACACAGAGTAAGTCACAAATCTAAAAGCACCAGGAACGTTTTGTATTTTTTGGGGGGGTGGGGGGTCTCTCATTGCTACATAGTCTTTGAGTGCGCACCATTTCTCAACCGCTCTACTTACTTCAGATCTCCCTCCCTTCACTCCCACACCCCTGGTGACTGGAGTCAGGCTGGGGACAACAGTGATGGTTTTACCTCCATTTTAAGTCTAAACCTGCCTCTTCCAATCTCTGCTATATATATAATTCATTTTTTTAATTTTGAAAGTACATTTATTAAAGCCAGGGACGTTGAAACAAGGAAGGGTTTAGGATAGAAGCAACAGGAGAGCCTACGCAGGGCTGCTTTGGCTGTCTAGAAATGTTATAGGCGCCTGACCTGTGGTGGCACAGTGGATGGGGCGACAACCCGGAATACTGAGGTTCCTGATTTGAGGCCCCCAGCTTGCCCGGTCAAAGAACATGTGAGGGGCAGCTGCGGGTTGTTGCTTCCCTTTCCTCCCCCCTTCTCTTTCTCTAACCTCTCTAAAATCAATAAGTAAAATAATTTTTAAAAATAAAAAAATGTTGCCTGACCTGTGGTGGCACAGTGGATAAAGCATTGACTTGGAATGCTGAGGTCGCTGGTTCAAAACCCTGGGCTTGCCCGGTCAAGGCACATACAGCAAGCAATCAAGGAACAACTAAAGTGAAGCATCTATGACTTGCTATTTCTTGTTCTCTCCCATCCTCTCTTTCTAAAATCAATATATAAAATTTAAAAAAAATTCTAAAAAAAAAAAAATGTTATAGAGAAGAAGTGAGCTGAGGTGGGCTGCTGTCAGCTAAGTAGAGAGTCAGAGAAAAGAGGGCCCTGGAGACAGACAGGTTCAGGGGTGTTGGCCTGATATGAGCTGCTGCTGCCCATTGCTTGCCTGGTTGCAAGTCTTGGGGGAACCTTAGTGTTTAGGATATGCAAGCCTATGGGGGAACAAGAGGAGGAAGGGAAAGGAATGGGTGTGCTCTGTCATACTTTTTTAATAATTTTTTTTGTTTTGTTTTTTATTGCTTGATTTTCAGAGACAGAGAGGAAAAGAGAGAGAGAGAGAGAAGCATTCATTTGTTGTTCCACTTAGTTGTGCATACATCAGTTGCTTCCTATATGTCAGTGGTTCTTAACCTGGGTTTTATCGAACCCTAGGGATTCGATGAGTCTGTCTCAGGGGTTCGGAGAAGCCTCTGCCACGGAGGCCAGAATAAAGTAATACCGTAATTTATTGTGAGTTCATGCACTTTGTTGGTTTTGTTCTTTGAGCAAGGTGATGTTCATGCACAGCTCATTTTGTGCACCAGTAAAAAAAACATATACCTATGTCTTGAATTTGGGAAAAAAATCATATTTTATTTATCACTAAAGAAGGGTTCGGTGAATGCGCATATGAAACTGGTGGGTTCGGTACCTCAAAATAGGTTAAGAACCACTGCTATAAGTGCTCTGATTGGGGATCAAACCCACAACCTTAGTGTTTCGGGGAGGACATCTAACCTAGTGAGCTAACCTACCAGGGCCTCTGTCATATTTTTTGTTTATTGATTTTACAGAAATAGGAGAGGGGATAGTGAGAAGTATCAACTCATAGTTGCTTCACTTCAGTTGTTCATTGATTATTTGTCATATGTGCCTTAACTGGGCAAGCCCAGAGTTTCAAACGGGTGACCTCAGCTTTCCAGGTCTACTGCACCATCACAGGCCTAGTTGTCATACTTTTTTTTTTTAATTTTTAAACATTTTTTTAAATTATATTTTTTTATTTTATTCATTTTAGAGAGAAGACACAGAGTGGGAGAGAGGGAGAGAGAAAGAAAGGGGGGAGGAGCTGGAAGCATCAACTCCCATATGTGCCTTGACCAGACCAGTGCAGGGTTTTGAACTGGCGACCTCAGTGTTCCTAGGTCGACGCTTTATCCACTGTGCCACCACAGGTCAGGCTTTTTAAAAATTTTTTAAAAATGATTTTACTTATTCATTTTTAGAGAGAGAGGAGAGAAAGAAGGGGTGGAGAAATAGGAAGCATCAACTCCCATATGTGCCTTGACCAGGCAAGCCCAGGATTTTGAACCAGCGACCTCAGTGTTCCAGGTTGACACTTTATCCACTGTGCCACCACAGGTCAGGAGCCATACTTCTTGAATTAAACAATTAGCTCATTTGATTCTTCTCAGTAATCCTAAGGTATCAGAGTGGGAATTATCACTATAGGTATTATCCCTATATTTGTAAGCTCAGAGTATAAGTGACTTGTCCAGGATCATCCAGCTAGTGAGTGAGAGAGCTGAAGCTTGAGTCCAGACTTTAAGCTTCGAGGACAAAGATTTTGACCTGTTTTCCATCTCCATGGAGTTAAACATGGATATATATCCAGAACTTTGGTGACTTGACTCACACTTTGGGTTTGTGCTTTACTGTCTGGTAATAGTGATTATTCTCATTCTGCCAGAGTTTTCCTCCTAGATTTACATATACTGTATATACTGTAGCCTCCCAGAAACCCGAACCATGTAAGAATTTTCTTTTTCTTTCTTTCGCTCTCTCTCTCTTTTTTTTTTTTTACAGGGACAGAGAGAGAGTCAGAAAGAGGGATAGATAGGGACAGACAGACAGGAACGAAGAGAGGTGAGAAGCATCAATCATTAGTTTTTCGTTGCCGTCACAACACCTTAGTTGTTCATTGATTGCTTTCTTACATGTGCCTTGACCGCGGGCCTTCAGCTGACCGAGCAACCCCTTGCTGGAGCCAGCGACCTTGGGTCCAAGCTGACGAGCTTTTGCTCAAGCCAGATGGGCACGCGCTCAAGCTGGCGAGCTCGGGGTCTCGAACCTGGGTCTTTCGCATCCCAGTCCGACGCTCTATCCACTGGTCAGGCTCTTTCTCTCTCTCTCTTTTTTTTTGTTAATTTTAATCAAATTTTTTTAGAGAGGAGACACAGAGTGAGAGAAAGAGAGAAAGAGGGGAGGAGCTGGAAGCATCAACTCCCATATGTGCCTTGACCAGACCAGTGCAGGGTTTTGAATTGGCGACCTCAGTGTTCCCAGGTCGACGCTTTATCCGCTACACCACCATAAGTCAGGCTCTTTCTCTCTTTTTTAAAATATTTTATTGATTGATTTTACAGAGAGAAGAGAGGGGTCGAGGACTAGAAGTATCAACTCATAGTTGTTTCATTTTAGTTGTTCAATTAATTTCTTACTGTATGTGTCTTGATTGGACAAGCTCAGGGTTTTGAACTGATGACCTCACTGTTACAGGTTGATGCTCTATCTAACTGCACCACCATAGGCCAGGCTATATAAGTTTTCTTACATGCTCAGAAGATAGGGGGTACTTAAACTTCATATAAACATATCCAATATTAATTATGTTTATTAGTAATTTCTGGTCTTTTGGATGGAAAGACTTGGAGGAGAATGGGGAGCATAGTTAAGAAAAAAGTGTGGGGACAAGCCTTTTATAACAAGGAAAGAGTACAGGAACATAAGATGACAAGGCCTGTCCTCATACTTTTTTCTTGTTAACTCTGCTCTAAAGCCTCCTCCCTCAACAAATCTTTCTAGCCTACTGATCATAGCTGCTCCCTTCCCCCACAGCCCTAAAGGCTAGTCCACTTTATTTTGGAATTAACAGTAATCTGATGCTATGTCCCATAAATTCTGTCTTTCCATCAGACTTAAAGTTAGCTTCTCAAGAGCAGGAACTATCAGATTGTGGAAAGGTCATTGGGTGAGAGTTGGGAGGAAAAAAAACAAACAAAACCTGATGAGGGCTGAGCTTTAAATTTTGCTTGTGACTGTTTTTCAAGTTATTTGTCTACAGGTGTTATAGTTTATGCTACAGAAAGTAGGGTGTGGATTTTGTTGTTGTTTTAGATTTTAAAGAGAGGAGAAGGAGGCGGGGGATATGAGTGGGGAGGATCAACTTGTAGTTGTTGCCTCTCACATGTGCCTTGATCAGGCAAGTCCAGGGTTTCAAACTAGCGACCTCAGCATTCCAGGTCAATGCTTTATCCACTGTGCAACCACAGGTCAGTTGGGTGTGGGTTTTTTTTTTACAAGTAGTTTTTAATTTAGATTGATTTAGAAAGAAACATCAATTTGCTGTTCCATTTATTCATGCATTCATCAGTTGATTCTTGGATGTGCCCTGACCAGGGGTCAAACCCGCCATCTTGGAGTATCAGGATGATGCTCTAACCAACTGAGCTACCCAGCCAGAGTTCCACAAGATTTTAACTATAATAAATGTTTTGGCTGGAATCAAGTATTCTGTTACTCTTTACCCAAGCCTACCATGTCTCATGACAAGCTGTGAGATCTTGTAAGATCTTACTTCCAATAGCCATACCAAGCAACTGAATAAGGTCTCTATACTAAAATTGAATTTTAAAAATACCTGCTCTGGCCTGACCTGTGGTGGCGCAGTGGATAAAGCATTGACCTGGAATCCTGAGGTCACTGGTTCAAAACTCTGGGCTTGCCTAATCAAAGCACATATGGGAGTTAATGCTTCCTGTTCCTCCCCCCTTCTCTCTCCTCTCTAAAATAAATTTAAAAAGTAAATATAAATACCTGCTCTGGCCCTAGCCAGTTACCTCAGTTGGCTAAAAGCATCATCCCAAAACAACAAGGTTGCAGGTTCAATCCCTGGTCAGGGCATGTACAGGAAGCAACCAAAAAAATGTACAACTGAATGGAACAAGTGCTTCCCTTCCCCCTCCCCTCTCTGTCTCTCTAAAAATCAATAAAAATTAAGCCCTGGCTGGTTGGTTGGAGCATCAGAGTGCAGAGGTTGCCAGTTTCATTGCCAGGTCAGGGTATATAACAGGAGCAGCTTGATATTCCTGTCTCTCTCCCTACCTCTCTCAAAAACAAAACAAAACAAAAAAATGCTCTAGGGTATGATGAAAATGTCAGTCTTCTTGGGATTCACAAAATGCAAGTCTTTCCTCATCTCAACCACATTAAACTAGCTACAGAGCTCAAACATAAGCCACAAATAAAGACTATCAAAGCTCTTAGATACTTAATACATTTATCAAATTATTGATCACAGTTATCAAATTAGTTTCCAATTTCTTCTCCAGTACCATCAGACTTTCTTTTGAGTATGGTCCCGTATCAACAGGAACAGCAGCAGAAAAAAGGATTTGCTGCTGACTTCAGGGTTTTGTATCCATTCTTTTTCTTTTTTGACAGAAACAGAGACAGAGAAAGAGACAGACAGACAGAAAGGGAGAGAAATGAGAAGCATCAATTCTTTGTTGAGGCATCTTAGTTGTTCATTGATTGCGTCCTCCTAAGTGCCTTGACAGGGGGCTACAGGAGAGCAAATGACCCCTTGCTCAAGCCAGTGACCATTGGGCTCAAGCCAGTGAACATGGGGTCATGTCTATGATCTCACGCTCAAGCCAGTGACCCCGTGCTCAAGCTGGATGAGCCTGTGTTCAAGCTGGCAACTTCGGGGGTTTTGAATCTGGGTCCTCTGAGTCCCAGTCCAATGCTCTGTCCACTGCGTCACCGCCTGGTCAGGTTGCACCCACTTCTACACCACAGGCTTGGGGATTTCTTTCTTTTTTAAAATTCTTCATTTTATGTATGTACGTATGTATGTTGATTTTAGAGAGAGAGGAAAGGAAAGAGAAACTTTGTTGTTTCACTTATTTATGCATTCATTGGTTAATTCTTGTATGTGCCAGATCATGTATCAAACCCATAACCTTCGCATATGAGGACAGCACTCTAATCAAATAAGATATCCGGCCAGGGCTAGGCTTGGGGTTTTTTCAAAAAACTTTTATTTATTTATTTATTTATTTTAAAATGTTTACTTTATTGGTTTTAGAGAGAGGAAGGGAAAGAGTGAGAGAGAGACAAGAACATCAATCTGTTCCTGTATGTGCCCTGACCAGGGATCTGTCAACCTGTGCATTTTAGGATGATGCTCTAACTAACTGAGCCATTCATCCAGCCAGGGCTTACATTTTATTTATTATTTTAGAGAGGAGAGAGGAAGACAGACAAAAACATTGATTTGTTCCCATATGTGCCCTGACCGGGGATCAAACTGGCAACCTCTGTGTTTCAGGATAACACTCCAACCAACCAAGCTGTCTGCTATCTGGCCAGGGCTAGGCTTGGGGATTTCTTAAAACTTCTAACAGTATTTTGTCTAAACCAAATCTGACATTTTCATTATCCTGATAAAAGATCAAGTCTTTGAGATAATTTTGCTGTTTAAATTGTGTAATAGTAAAAGGGGTTATGTGTACTAAGTGGGGCTGTGTATGAAGCCTGAATTTTTGGAGGTGGTTCTTTGGCATGCTGATACTTTTGTCTCTCTGCATTCAGTAGTTAGGGGCTGTTTCTGTTGTAAAAAGTTTGGGGGGCAAGGAGGGAAAGAAAGGAGGGAGGGAGAGAGAGAGAGAGCGCATCAACTCGTTGCTTAACTTTATTTGTGCGTTGCTTGCTTCTCATATGTGCCTTGACCAGGGATCAGGTTGGCAACCTTGGGCTCAAGTCGAACCAATGACCCCTTACTCTAGCTGGTGAGCTCCTATTGATGATCCCAGGCTCAAGCCATCAACCTCTGGTTTTGAACCAGCAACCTCACTGTTCCAGGTCTATGCTCTACCCACTGCACCAGCACCAGTCAGGCTGTTTCTGTTAAAATTTGCTTGTTCATCTTGTAAGTAATACCCAAAGGTTATGTCAACTTGACCATTGTGCTTGGCACATAGTAGATGCTCAATAAACATTTATGAATAAACGAACCTCTTCCGTATCCCATTTTCCTCACCTATAAAAGTAGATAATAGGCCTGACCTGAATAAAATAAAATAAAAAATTAAAAGTAGATAATAATGCCTAACAGCAACCTAAAAATTGCTGGCAGAATCAAAGATTCTTGCAAAAATCACTGGATAACAATATTAGGTCCCCTTATTTACGAATCTAGAGCTATCACTCCCCTAGGGAGGCCCAAAAAGAGTCCTTATTGAAAAAAAAAGTCTTGTAATCTGGAGAAGGCTCTGCCCACTGTGATCCTCTAATCTCACAATGGGAAGAGTATGTTCACACCTTCAAGTTCAGAGAACCTCTACTCCTTGCTGTTTTACTCATCAATCAAATAGCTGGGAAGGGAGAAAGCTGTCAGATTATTCCAGACATCACAGGAACCCAGCCTGTTGCAGGCAGCCCAACCAGCTTAGAGGTAAGAATTACGTTTATGAGTAGAGAGCAATTTTGATAAAAATGAAAGTTACCGAAAGTAGGGACGTTTTTGAAAATAGTGGCCTTTAATACTGAGAAAGACCATGCAGAGTGACAGGATAGGACCAAACTTTCAGAAGGTAGTACTGAGCCGGCCTCTCACTGGACCCTGAAACCTGATCCAGTAACAAAATTAATCAATTACTTATTTACATTTATGTTTATTCTGAAAACTCAGAAAAGGTCTAAGGCCCAGGGCCATCTATCTTCCCTTTTCTCTTCCCTCTCTTCCTACTCTCTCTAACCTTTTTTCACTTCCTCAATTCTTTTCCTTCTTGCTTCTTCCCTATTTTACCTCCTTTCCTTCATTTCCTCTTCTCTCCCTTTCTGTTTTTTCTTCTCCATTTTCCTTCCTTTTTCCCACTATCCACCCATCTTTACCTCTCCAAGCCCCACCTGCTATTTCTTCCCTCCATCCAGCCCCTCAGCCCTGCCTCCCTCAGGTTCAGCCTCCAGGCTTGGGGCAGGAGGCAGAAAGGGGCTCTCAGCCCAAGGAGCACTTGTTGGTGTTCTTTTTGTCACAAGTTTTCAGGTCAGTGCTGGAGAGCTTGCTGCTGTTTCCCTAGAGGCAGAAGGGCACAAGGGTCAGGGTGAGAATGGCTGGCTGGGGTCAGAGGCTATAAACTGTTCGAAGGGGAATCACCCTCACGGAAGTCTTAGTTTTGCTCCCCTCCTCAGTTTTCACTCCCCTTACCTCCCACAACTGTACTTAGTGCCGCAGAACCAACTCACCAATCTCCGGCCTCCTGACTTGAGCAAGATGTCCCGGGCCAGGGAACTGAAAGCCTAATGGGGAAGGCAGATTGGTCAGAACCGACTTGAGAAAAGGACAAGTATATCTTCCAATACTTTATCTTTTTTGGGGGGTGAGGTTGGGGTGTGTCTCACCTCGTCCACATTCATACTGGATTTGGCACTAGTCTCAAAAAATCGGATTCCATGCTCCTGAGCCAACTGTAGGGAATGAAGTGGAAAGAAGAGAGTTGGATAAAGGGCAGCAGCCTAGTCCTCTGCAATCCGACCTCATTTCGGCCCTCCCAGCCCACTTCTAGAACATTACCCTGCCTGGTCTTTACCTTATTGGCCTGCTCCTTCTGTACCTTCCTCTTGGTCTCCATGTCACACTTGTTCCCCAGCAGGAGGCGCTCCACCCCAGCTGAGGCATTCTGGGATCAAAAGCATGAGACCAGAAAAGTTGGGTTCTGCTCATTTTCACAATCCCCTTCATCCTTTAGGTTCCACCCAATTCCCCCATCTCTCTGCAAGGATCCTCACCTCTTTGATGCTCTTCATCCAGTTCTGAATATTCTCAAAGGATTTCTCATCTGTGATGTCATATACTAGAATAATGCCCTGGAGGATGGCAGGGTTCACAATGGGGCTTTGGACCAGACTCCAGTTTAGGCTTCCCACTTGCCCTCTAAGTGACCCTGAAATTTTTATCCATGAGACAAATTACTAAGCTATGTGGGGCTGTCTGCAACCCACTCTGTGCAAGTCCCATTTCCCCCTGCTTCTCTGTACTCATAAACCTATATTTTATTGCCTCATGCCCTCATCTCTTGTACCCACACTCCGTACCATGGCTCCACGGTAATAGGCGGTAGTTATCGTCTTGAATCGCTCCTGGCCAGCTGTGTCCCTGGGGATGTAGGATGTTTCATGGGATACCATAGAGGGAAGGGCTCTTCAAAGAGAGACTCCCCTCTGTCTCACCCGCCCTAGCTAAAAACTTAGCTTTCACATGTTGGGGCTGAAAGGAATAGAATCAGGAAACTGTAAAGGGGTAAAGGGATGAAAGACAGTAGGGCTGATATTGAGAGATGGTAAGAGGCCTAAGAAACAAGAACTCCCTGGTTTGCCAGACTAGTGGTGGTGCAGTGGATAGAGTGTTGACCTGGGACAGTAAGGTCCGAGGTTCAAAATCCCAAGGTCACCGGCTTGATCACTGGCTCATGAGCTTGAGTAAGGGATCATCGACATGACCCCATGGTCGCTGGCCTGAGCCCAAAGGTCACTGGCTTGAAGCCCAATGTCACTGGCTTGAGCCCAAGGTCGCTGGCTTGAGCAAAGTGTCACTGGCTTGGCTTGAGCCCCTTGGTCAAGGTACGTATAAGAAGCAATCAATGAACAACTAGGGTGCCACAACTATGAGCTGATGGTTCTCATCTCTCTCCCTTCCTGTCTCTGTCTCTCTCTGTCTCTTTCTCTCTCTTGCTGAACAACAACAACAAAAAGAACTCTTTGGTTTATTCACTGGATGCTTAACTCTGTGCCAAGCACTGTGTATATCTCATTTTATGTATGTGTGTCATTAGGTTTAATTTTCATTCTATCCTTATAAAACATGTTTTATTGACCCTATTTTACAAAGGGGAAAATTAGATTTGAGGAGGCTAAATAACTATTGAAGGTCATTCTGTAACAGAACCAAAATTTGAATCAGTTTGTTCTTATCTATATTGCCTCCATTATGCTTCATACCCTCAGTGTCTCCAGCTTCCTTGTGACAGGTCAAACCTTTACACTAGGCTTTCTGGGTTCCCCATAATTTAGAGAGAGCATTTAGAATCAAGTCTTAATTTGCTACTTTCCCTTTAACTGCTCAGAGCCGGTTTCCACATTATTGTTTTTTTGTTTGTTTAGTTGTTTGTTTGTTTATTTTAGCAAGAAAGAGAGAGAGGGACAGAGAGATGAAAAGAATCAATTCTTCATTGTAGCACCTTAGTTGTTCATTAACTACTTTCTTATACGTGCCTTGACCGGGGTCTCCAGCCAAGTCAGTGACCCCTTGCTCAAGCCAGTGACCCTGGGCTTCAAGCCAGAGACATTTGGGCTCAAGCCAGTGACCATGGGGTCATGTCAATGATACCATGCTCAAGCCAGTGAACTCACACTCAGGCTGGCGACCTCAGGGTTTTGAACTGAGTCCTCTGCGTCCCAAGCTGAAGCTCTATCCACTGCGTTACCACCTGGTCAGACTCCACATTATTATTTAACAGATATTTGTTGTCAAGCTCAGAGAATGCTCTGGAGTCAGGAGAGGCAAGAGAGTTACAAAAAAGCTAAAAATAGTTGAGCCAGCAGGAAGACATATGGAAGGACATTTGAGTGAGGTCACAGAAATGATGAGAAGTTCTGGAAGAAGCAATGGGGGAAAAGAGAGGAAATGAAGCCAAATAGAAGGAAAATGGTTACAAGGGTAGATGAGGAAGTCTAGGTAGGAGTCCTGGGGATTCACTCACCAGACTTGCAGTTTGATCTTCTTCCCCTCTATATCCACAGTGCGGATCTTGAAATCAATTCCTAGGAGTGGAGAGTATATGTTGAAGTTGAGACACATAGGTGTGAGCGTGTACAAGTGTGGTGGGAGAGGCAGGCGTGGATCAGTGGCAGTGCCAGAAAGCCTGCAAGGGAGGCACATGGGAAGCAGCCTTGTTGAAAGTGTAAAACTAGGAAAATTTCTTCAAAACTTAGTATTTGTTTACCAAGCAGGTTGTTTGTACTTCGAGTTTATGAATTTTTTGGTGGAGAAGGTGATGAACCTTCTGCAGGGAAGCTAAAGGCCATTAAGGCCCCTCTTGGGTCCACTCAGCTGTGCCAGCTAACAACGGTCAATTCAGTTTGTTTCCCACAAAATGTTGCTTTCAGATTCCTTTTCCTTTCTGTTTTCCCAGAACTCTCTACTCTCTGTACTCACCCACACTCCTGGCCTTATAAAGAGTGAGGAAAAAGATAGCTGATGCCAGTCTGTGAATTAACTAGTAGGCCAGGCTTGGAACCAAGAATGTTTGAGGCTAAACAAGATTTCTCCTGAAAGTGAGCTAGGAAAAAAGGGGCATTTTTTTTTCTCTTTTCTAACCAGAATTGTCTTGAGACTCTCCTTGTCTTATTTCCCAGACCAGAGGAGATTAAGAAAGAGGAGAGAGGGGAGGAAGAGAGACACTGTTCTTAGTGGAAACGTGGGCACCTCCCCCAAGCTTGTTGGGAGCTCTAGCGAGGAGGCTGAGTCACCAGGCTGACTCAGAGACCCCAAAAATCCCCTCATTCCCACCTTTTTCTCCAGGCTGACTGGACATTCAGGATCTCAGTCCTTGGGCACCCCTCTAGCACACTCAGCCACTGTTTCACCCTCCCTCCCATTAAGTTGAGGGGCAAGGAAACTAAGAAGTAGATGATAGGGGGATGCAATGGGAGAGTCTGAAACCAGTGGGACAGAAAAAGGCTAGCAGAGTTGGGAGACAGATGTTCAGGGAGAGGGAATACAGGAAATGTGGAGTGTGTGGATCAAGAATTCTAGGTGGATGGGGGTGGGTAAAGAGGAACTCAGAGGGAAACAGAGGGGTGCATGTGCATTTGGGGAGATGAGAAGAACAGTACCAAGAAAATGAGGGGCTGGCACAACCAAGGAGTTACCTGGAGGCTGCTGAGAGGCTAGAAGTTTGGGTACCACCCAGAGACATGTTATGGGGGATGGGTCTGAAAAAGAGATTGAGGAACTGGGCTTAGAAGCCTCACTCTAAGAGGACTGAAAAGTGGGGCCACCAGTAATCCGGGAGCCAGGGAAGAGGGTATGGAGGAATCGGGAGTCTGGGATATGGCCAGTGGGCTCACCGATAGTGGAGATGTAAGTGTTGTTAAAGTTGTCTTCTGCAAAGCGAATGATCAGACAAGTCTTGCCCACCCCTGAGTCCCCGATCAGCAGCAACTTGAAGAGATGGTCGTAGGCTTTGGCCATGGCGGACACTGAGGGAGCCGGGGGGAGGGGTGGGGAAGCGCTAGGCACTGACTGGTAGTAGGATTGGAGGGCTGGCAGACAGAGTTGCCGGTAGCCCAGGCCAGGAAGTTTTCCTCCCTCTCCGCCCAAGCTCCGGGAAAGAGAGGCGGCACTCCTCTGGCCCCACCCCCTGACCGCCCACCCTTTTCGGCTGTGCTAAAATGCCAGCCCCAGCCTTGGGTTTCTCTGGCCTTTCCGTTTACTGTATATGCCGGCCGTCCTCCTTCACTATTTCCTTGCTATCGTTCCTCTCTTTATCTTTTGACCTCATTTTCCAGGAGGTCTGGGGCCAAAGAGGCTGGGGTGAGGGAAAGTAGAGTTTTAACCAGGATGACCAGTGCAAAGAGGAATTTCAAAGGAATTAGGAGAAAGTTTTGGATGACGCTGGGAGTTGAAAAAGATTGGAGGTTTAATTTTAAAAGGGATATTCTAAAATCCTTCTGGAACAGTTATAGAATTCTGATGTTAGTGTTAACAGTCTTTAGTTCTAGAATCCCAATTCCTTTTGAAAAAAAGCGGGATGCCCTGAAGTAGTTTATTTATTGAGTTAGTCTGCCTCCTGGTGGAACAGAGTGAGAATGAACATTAATTCTCCCCCGCTACCCCCACCCCTCCTTCACTAGATTCATTCTGGTCTTCAGTTGGAACAGTCTTCCTTCTGGGACTGTGTGTGTGATTTCTCTGATAAATCAGCTCAAAAAGACAGACTGGGACAACAAATATCTGGTCTCATTCTTCTGATAAGGATCTTTACCACAGCCCTGAAACAGACACCCCAGTGAGCTGGCTGTGAATGGGTAGCCTTGGCAACCAGGAAACTGAAGTATGGAGAACATGGCTGTAAAGAAACAAGTTTATCTTTGCTTCTGGAAAACAATTATTCAGAACATTTTCTTTTCTGTGGGTCAGTAGAATCGTCTTTATATACTGTACTGGTGTGAGAAGGTGTTTTTTGTCATTTCACTTATCTTTTCCACCTCCTGGGTTTTTTTGGGGGGTTATTTTATTTTTTTTTACAGGGACGGAGAGAGAGAGTCAGAAAGAGGGATAGATAGAGACAGACAGACAGGAACGGAGAGAGGTGAGAAGCATCAATCATTAGTTTTTCGTTGCCGTCGCAACACCTTAGTTGTTCATTGATTGCTTTCTCACATGTGCCTTGACCGCGGGCCTTCAGCAGACTGAGCAACCCCTTGCTGGAGCCAGCGACCTTGGGTCCAAGCTGGTGAGCTTTTGCTCAAGCCAGATGGGCCCGCGCTCAATCTGGCGATCTCAGGGTCTTGAACCTGGGTCTTCCACATCCCAGTCCCACGCTCTATTCACTGCGCCACCGCCGGGTCAGGCCACCTTCTGAGTTTTGTTTGTACCTTCTCCTAGTTCTTGCTTCTGGTTTGTGCCTTGACCAGGCAAGTCCGGGGTTTTGAACCCGGGACCTCAGCATTCCTAGTCGACGCTTTATCCACTGTGCCAACTCTGGTTTGTTTGTTCCTTCTTATACAGAACTCTTCTGTCCAAGCTATATCACAAACCTTGAGTCTTCTGTATTTCTCCTCACTGGCCAAACCATTGCTCACTCCTCCTTTAAATTACTGTTTAGTTTTCATGGATTGCTCTGATAAAAACCCATCAGTTCCTTTTCTTTTCATCTTATTTTGCCTGGACCTGGCCTATCCATTCCCCATGATTTACTATCCTTGCTCACCTCTCTAAAATGTACTTATGCTGGTGTATACTTGCTCCCACTGGAATCTCATTTCTGTAGTACTCTCCCCCTAGCTCTCAGAGATTTGATAACAATCCCCCCTCCTTGTGGCAGGCTCATTCAGACCTTAGGTTTTGTATTCACAAGCTCTTCCCTGAGTCTAGAATGCTTTCTTCCCAGATTGTTCCATGGTTAACTCCTTGTCTTTGAGATTTCAGCTTCTTTAGAGGTTTCACCAGCCCATTGGTAATGTGCTTAATGTGCTAGAACCAGCTCTTCTTTTCTAATAATTAAAAAATTTTTGGTGCTGGCCAGGTAGCCCAGTTGGTTGGAATGTCGCACCAACATGCCAAGGTTGTGGTTCAATCTGAGTCAGGATACATACAAGAATCAAACAATGACAGCATGAATGGGTGGAGCAGCAAATCGATGTTTTTCTTTGTCTCTCTCCCTTCCCTTCCTCTGTCTCTAAAAATCAATTAAAAAACTATTTTTAAGTAACTTAAGCCTGACTGGTGGTGGTGCAGTGGAAAGACCATCAGCCCGGGTCACTGAGGTCCCAGGTTTGAAACCCCAAGGTCACTGGCTTGAGCTCAGGCTCATCCAGCTTGAGCTCGGGGTCACTGGCTTGAGCCCAAAGGTAGCTGGTTTGACGCTCAAGCTCACTGGTTTAAGCTCACGGTTGCACTATGAGAATCAATGAACTAAAGTGACACAACTTATAAACTGATGCTTCTCATCTCTCTCCCTTCCTGTGTGTGTCTCTCTCTCAAAAAAAACCCACAAAAACTTAAAAAATATTTTCAATTTGATATACATACAGGGACCAGCTTTGCCTGGCTCATAAAAACAGACTGTGTATATCTCTATAAACTCTGTTTAATGACGTCACACTGGTATTTGGAAATCCTCCCAAGTTGGGAATATTTATATCACTGAAATTATCAAAGACAACAAATCAGGGCTCTTCCCCACAAAGTAACCTGTTATTAAACTTTCACCAGCACATCCCTGACAAATTCACATGCCCTGCCCTATACTTTTCCTTTGGAATTAACCACCAGATCCCCAAATGCCATTTGGGTCATCTTCCTTCCTCCTTTATTTCAAATGGACATTCTAAATCTTTGATTATTATAATAGAAGATGATGCTTCAATCTTTATTTTTCCTCTCTTCTCCTTCCCTGCTTTGGATGTAATTACAAGATGAGAAATCTTGGAAAGGCATTGCTGGTGAAAATGCAAGGAAAAGGATGTAGTGATGCAACTTGGCACAACCTTTTTGGAAAGCATTTGAGTAGTACTTTGGAAAATTTAATTTCTCTGGCATCATTTTCCTACTCTGTAAAATGTGGATAATAATAGTATCAAATTGATGAGTTGTTGTGAAGATTAACGTAAAGCAGTCAGAACAACACATCTAGTCAGCACTATGTATTTGATGTAATTATTAGAGGGAAGGATTGGAAGTTGACAATAAATTTAATAATCCTAGGAGTAGGTTGGGAATTAGGGAAATATGAACACTTCACTTTTCTATATTTACATTTCTGAACTGTTTAAAATGGGCAAACTAAACCAACTGAAAAATAATAAAAAAAATTTAAGAAGTCCAGATATGACTCCATCTGGTTATTCCCCTCAGAAGTACCTATTTATTAGGTCAGTGGTTTTCAAAGTGTGCGCCAGGGCGCACTGGTGTGCCCTAGAAGATTTCCAGGTGCACCCTATGGTATTCCAGAGAAATATGTGCCTGTTGGGGACCAAAAAACCAACAGGGTTTTTGGAGTTTAGATTTTTGGGGGACAGAGGTGTGGGGAATTGGCTGTAAGCTGACAGTTTGCCCAACCCCCACCTCACTTGCCTGATTAGGTTGCAAAAGGCTGTTAAGCTGTGGTGCTGGATTGTTTACACTACCCCCCATGTTCCCCAAAAGACTGGAGGCAAGTTTCTTATATCTTTTGTTTGGTGTAAAGTTAAGATGATATGTATGGTGGGGGTTTTCTGCACTCTACACACTTAAGAGTAAAAAAAGAGGAATTCTTCAATGTATTGACCAGGAAATGAGAGTTTGCCTTTCAAATATATATCCAAACATTGAAGAAATGGCTAGGATACATCAGGCTCAAGCTTCTCATAAACACAAGAATGAAAAAACTTAACACATTCGCACAGGAACCTGCTGAATTTACTAAATCTTACTAAGGATGTACCTATATATATAAAAATATAACTTTTTTGTCATTTTTAAAAATTTTTTAACCCCTCTTTTTTACGAATTCTAAAAAGCATAACTCAAAAAATGTAAAATGATTTTTAATGTCAGAATAAATTTAATTTTGTCGTACTTATTTCACTTAATTACCATGAAAGCACGCTTGGACTTTATATTTTTCTTTAATATATTTCTCAGAAATTTGTATATAGTGCGCCTATAATTATTTGTAGGATTTTAAAGGTTTTTAAAATTTTATTTATTTATTTATTCATTTTAGAGAAGAGAGCCAAATAGAGAGGGAGAGAGAGAGAGAGAGAGAGAAGGGGGAGGAGCAGGAAGCATCAACTCCCATATGTGCCTTGACCAGGCAAGACCAGGGTTTCGAACCCGCTACCTCAGTGTTTCCAGGTCGACGCTTTATCCACTGCGCCACCACAGGTCAGGCTATTTGTAGGATTTTAAATGCGCTCAGACTTCAAAAAGTTTGAGAACCACTGTATTAGGCTCCAATTGTCAAAGTGTATCACCAAATTTTAAAAGTGTCCATTTATCTTTTGATACAGATCAAACGCTCGCCTTTTTCAGAGCGCAAGCTAACTCTCGCAACAGGTCAACACAGCTGTCACGACCATATAGACCTCCCCAAAATGGCAGCACTCTCCTCGCCCCACCACACACAGAAGCGGAGAGACGGACCTTCTCAACATGGCGTCTGTTAGGCCTGGGCGTCACTTCCTTTGGGATGACAGATATAAGGAGCAGGAATTCCGCTTTCACTCCTTTCCGGCGGTGACGACCCTCCCACGACAAAATGCCTGTGAGTTCCTTGGTGCAGGTTTCCGCAGAGATCTCGCTCTTCTGTCCGCACGCTCCCCTCACTCTTTTTTTCGGATCGTAGAGGGCCCTCATTTGCCACCCGCATTTCCAAGACACTAACTACAGGGACCGCACAGTCCGGCGGGGCCCCCTGCATAGACGGGAGCGGAGAGGAGATAAGATGGCGACCCAGCTGCGCAGACACCGGGGCCAGCGAGGGGCGAGCTCTCCCCGGTGTGTGGCAGTGGCGGTTGTTTTCTGTCAAACCATTTTCGCCGTTGGTTTCTAAATCTCTACATTTCTACCTCTATTAGCTCGCTAAGGATCTCCTTCATCCCTCTCCAGAAGAGGAGAAGAGGAAACACAAGAAAAAGCGCCTGGTGCAGAGCCCCAATTCCTACTTCATGGATGTGAAGTGTCCAGGTGAGGAGGTAGTTTGCAGTAGTCAGGAAAGCGCTGGATCCGGGAATTGGAAAAAGGTGTAGTGTGAGTTATATCTTATCCCTGAAGTAGCCTCTATCTTTAAAATTTCGGTTGTACGAGATGTGTAAAATTTTGTACTTTTGGAGGAGAGAGCCAGAGTGTTTTTCCATCAGAAGTCCCTGTGCAAACCCTAACTTTTCGTTGAGAAACTGGGATGATGTGTTGGGCTTCTGCCTTGGTTATTATAAGGTGACCAACCGTTCTCCTTTAGGGAGGACAGCCCTTCTTTTGTAAGTTCTGTCCTCCCTTGAAAGGTGTCCTCCTACATGTCCTCCTTTCTGATACTGGAAGACTAATCTGTGAATGTCCTTATTCAGTCAATGCAGAGTTGATCCATTGCGTGTGATGTGACATATTTGTATCAAAATGAGTACTTTTTTCTTACAAATATTATTAAAAATTAATAGGCATGTAAGCATAATTACAATATAAAATATTACAAATGTTTTTATTATGCATTTATTATAGTGTATTATTGTTGCAATGAATAAAATGTTTCTTTTATTTACGATACTGTTTTCTTCCGTTTATTTTTGTCTTTTCATTGTAAAATGTTGGTCACCTTATTATTTATGTACTTGTACCTGGAGGCAAGGGGTGGGTGTGTTGGTCTATTACTGACCATTTCCCCTCTCAAGTCAAGGAGTCTGTTTTATTTTTTTTAATTTTTCTTTTTAGATATTTTATTTACTCATTTTTGAGAGAGAGGAGACAGAGAGAGAGAAGGGGGGAGGAGCAGAAAGCATCAACTCCCATATGTGCCTTGACCAGGCAAGCCCAGGGTTTCGAACCAGTGACCTCAGCGCTCCAGGTCAATGCTTTTACCCACTGCGCCACCTCAGGTCAGGCAAGGAGTCTATTTTTTGACTTCGAATAATTGTTGGTTCCACTTCTTCCCCTTTCAGCATGATAGTCACACATTAACCAAAAATTCAGAGTTGGGGGCAAGTATTCCAGATTGCTTCTGAGCTGGCTTTAATGTATACCTAGAGCCAGGAAATGGAGTTTAGAATAAGATAGTAAATTGCAAAAGTTTAAAATAACGTGTGTTTTAACAATTAATCCATGATAGCATATGTGTAAGTGAAGATAAACATGGGGAAAATATAATCCCTTGATGTTTTTTCCAGGATGCTATAAAATCACTACCGTCTTTAGCCATGCACAAACAGTAGTTTTGTGTGTTGGCTGCTCCACTGTCCTCTGTCAGCCTACAGGTGGAAAAGCAAGGCTTACAGAAGGTAAACGATTTAACAAATGGAATTAAGGTTTTGAATCATATAATGAGAGAAGAATCATATGTAATGTAAATTTTCAGAGTCTTTTGAAGACAGTGGGATTTGATAGTTGTTTTCCCAAAAGTATTACCAGAAACAACATATTTCTTAATCTCAAAACATTACTGTTTAAAGATGGGATGAATGGGTGTGATACAAGGGGCTTTATATGAGCGGGAGCTGAAGTTGTTTAATAAAGCTGTAGCTTTTCTGTTGGTGGATCATCAGGCATCAGTTTGCTTGGTGTGGGCCAGGGCAAGTAGGCTGCTGTCAGTTTAACTTTTGAACCTTTTTCTTCTAGGATGCTCCTTCAGAAGGAAGCAGCACTAAAAGCACCCCAAATCAAGATGAGTGGGGAACCATCCCAATAAAGACATTTTGGATACAGCCTGTTTATTGTCTTGTTTTAATGCTAGGAAGTAATTACCTCAAGTACTCAGGGCAACCAAAATGCACTGCTAGTCATTTGGAACAAGTAAGTAGCCAAGTACTTAAAAAATCCATTTGGGACATCTCTATCTGCCTAGGCTCTTTGAGTCTTCAGGGCTTGATTTGAGAAATGTGTGGTATACCACATAAATGAGGTATTTACTTTCACTTAGAACAAGAACTGACCATTGATCTTTGAAACAATCTAGCACACTACTTTAATGCAAACAGCTTAGGGTCCTTTATTTACTGTTCTCAAAAGCCTTGTTTGGAGGCTTACAAATGAAGAAGTTGCTAGGCGGCTCCTGGTGGCCAAGGGATAGAAATTTCCAGTCTGTTACAGTTAAGGAGACTTGTCCAAGTGGATGCTAGTGCCTTATACTCCATAGCCAGTGTTGTAGCCGACTCTGGACTGGTGGGCGTTGTGGACTCATGAAGGGAGGGGGAAAACGTGTGGAGGTATAAGAACCTAGAAATAAATGGGGAAAGGGAAGATAAATAAAACAGTATTAGAGATTTGAAGACGATAAGGATGGTGATTATTTACCTGGCTGTGGTGTTCCTGCAGTTGGTACGTAAACAACTGGGACTGTCTGTAGCCTGTTTAGGAAGGCATTGTATGCTGGAATAAGAACAGGGGAGATATCAATAAGGCAGATCTGTTTTCTTTGGAGAAAGGCAGTAATAACTTCAAATTAATAGTAATTAGGATGCTTTTTTTTTTTTACAGGGACAGAGAGTCAGAGAGAGGGATAGATAGGGACAGACAGGAACGGAGAGAGGTGAGAAGCATCAATCATTAGTTTTTCGTTGCCATCGCAACAACTTAGTTGTTCATTGATTGCTTTTTCACATGTACCTTGACCGCGGGCCTTCAGCTGACCGAGCCACCCCTTGCTGGAGCCAGTGACCTCGGGTCCAAGCTGACGAGCTTTTGCTCAAGCCAGATGGGCCTACGCTCAAGCTGGCGAGCTCGGGGTCTCAAACCTGGGTCTTCCTCATCCCAGTCCTACGCTGTATCCACTGCGCCAGTGCCTGGTCAGGCTAGGGTGCTTTTATTAAATTATTTTCAGAGATACTTAAGTACAACTTATGGCCAAAAGATGGAAAGTGCATGTGTAGATAAAATGATGTGTGCAGTGTTGCTAAAATGATCCTAACTATTAATGTGAGCAAAATTAGCCATTAACTTAAGGTTTAGCAGTGATTTTTACTGAACAGAATTTATTTTCCATATCCAACTTTCGGCAGGACCTTGAATCTACCTGATGACTAAGGTTAGGGAGGCTAAATTGGTTTCAAATGCTTGTTTCAAATTAGATTTGATAAACAACTAATTTTCTATTTTCTTTTTTTTTAATGTTTATTTTATTGACCAGAGAGTAAGGGAGAGATGGGAACATCAATCTGTTCCTGTGTGTGCCCTGACTGGGGATTGAACTGCCAACCTGCATTTTGGGACGATGCTCTAACCAACCAAGCTATCTGGCCAGGGCAACAACTAATTTTCATCTTTACTTAATTTGTGAAATATAAGTTTCCAAGTCAAAATGCAATGGTGCTGAACATAAGGACTCCTTACCTAAAAAGATGAAAGCTGTTGATGCCAATGCTGCAAAGAGGGTAAAGAGGAGGATCTGGTAAGAACCCACGAAGTTTTTGAGGACACCTGAATCTTCACATTGGTCTATGTGTTGGCCAGAACAAAAGAAGAAAACGGTTACTTAATAACACATCTAGGGCAGATGCTGCATTTTAAAACCTTATGTAGTAATAGGAATTTCTAGCAGAAGCGCTCAAAACCTAGTCTTCTGGCGAATTGTTTTGCTTCTTACCAAAATACAGAGTTGAACTATACTTTGCTTCATCTTTTTGATCTTTTCCTATATCTAAAGTAATAAACTCCAATTCTTGAGCCACTTCCTCAGCTTACAAAAGAATATTTAAAACTACCATTTGCCTGACTTGTGGCACAGTGGATAAAGTGTCAACCTGGAACGCTGAGGTTGCCAGTTTAAAACCCTGGGCTTGCTCAGTCAAGGCATATGAGAAGCAAGGATGAGTTGATGCTTTCTGTCCCCTTTCCCCATTTTCTCTTTCCACTCTAAAATCAATAAATAAAATCTTAAAAAAAACCCAAACTTCTGCCGTTTGTGCCCTGGCTGGGTAGCTCATTTGGTTAGAGTATCATCCCCATACACCAAGGTTGCAGGTTTGATCATCAGTCAGGGCACATAAAGAAAAAGCTAATGAATGCATAAATAGGTAGGACAACAAATTAATGTTTCTTTTATCTCTAATAAAGTTTTTAATTAAAATTCAGTACATTTTAAACTGCTGTTTGAAGAAGGCTAATTCCTTTCCTGTGTACTTTAATTCCAGCTGACATGCTTCCCTTCACTAAGTTAGAGGCAATCTATGGTGGTTCTCTTTTTTTTATTATTAATTTAAATGGGGTGACATTGGTAAATCAGGGTACATATGTTCAGAGAAAACATCAAGTTATTTTGACATTTGATTGTGTTGCATACCCATCAACCAAAGTCAAATTGTTTGCATTACCTATCTGGTTTTCTTTGTGCCCCTCCCCCCACCTCCTCCCACTTCTTCCCCTCTCCCCCATAACCTACGGTGGTTTTCTAATCCCTATAATGGGAAACATTTTTTTGGATTCCAATGACCTCTTAAATCCAAAAGCCCCTTATCCTTTTCCCCATGTGACAGAGGGCCAGACAGGAAAGGGGAGAGATGAGAAGCATCAATTCATTGTAGCACCTTAGTTGCTTATTATTTTCTCATGTGCCTTGACTTGGTGGGGAGGGGGATACAGCAGAGTGACCCCTTGCTCAAGCCAGTGACCATGAGGTCATGTCTAAGATCCCACGCTCAAGACAGTGACCTCAGAGTTTCAAACCTGGGTCCTCTGTATCCCAGTCCAATGTGCTATCCACTGCAACTGTCTGGTCAGGCAAAGTTTCTTTTTTTAAAAGAATTTATTTTTAAAAAATATTTCTAGGCCTGACCTGTGGTGGTGCAGTGGATAAAGCGTCGACCTGGGAACACTGAGGTCGCCAGTTCAAAACCCTGCACTGGTCTGGTCAAGGCACATATGGGAGTTGATGCTTCCAGCTCCTACCCCCTTTCTTTCTCTCTTTCACTCTGTGTCTCCTCTCTAAAATGAATAAAATAAAAAGAAATTAAAAAAATATTTTAAAAGGTTTTATTCACTTTAAAGAGAGAGAAGAGGGGGAGGAGCAGGGAGTATCAACTCCCATATGTACCTTGACCAGGCAAGCCCAGGGTTTTGAACCTGTGACCTCAGTGTTCCAGTTCTGCTCTATTCACTGCACCACCACAGGTCAGATGGTTCTTTGGCTTTAACATTTATCCATAACTGTTCTCATCCTACCCAAACTTGGCATCATTTCTAAACTGAAGTCTCATTTCTAGGGTTTGCCATTTGCTCTTTGCTTGCTGCAAAAAGATCTGCTGAATGAATACTTCTAAAGAAAATTTTAAAAAATGAAACATTTATCAAGAGGTTGAAAACTAACGAAGCTGACAGACTCATTAAATTTGCATGGCTATTCTTACACTAAATATCACTAGTGATAAAAAAGTTACCTGAAGATTGTGTTTAGAATGGCTTGGGAAACTAATCCGTGTCCCAGCTAGTTGGAGTAATTTTGGTCAAGAGGCTGAATGTTTTCCATTAACTAAATTATAATATTCAATACATTGGCTTCTTTCCTCCTCTAGTTTTAAAATAGGAGCCCCCATTGCTCACCTGCACCAGATTTCTTAATAGCTCTCACTAGAACAGCTTCACTTTGTCTGGTGAGCACGCAGGAAATATTGATGAAAACTGGTGATGTCATCTGCTGAAGGGAAGTGAAGTTGACTACTCTTATGGGGTAGATAGCGAGGCCAGGCGGGAGAGAAGAGTGACTATGGCCAGAGACTACTAAAACTGGTGAGCTGGGGAAGACCTTTGAGAAAGATAAAATGGGACTTGTTTGAAAAAAAGTCAGTTTCATACCATACATTCCATTCTTCGTCATACACAGTAAGACACCTGAATTTGTAGTTCTGGCTAACTGACATTTTTTCACTAAGGGGAAAGAAAAAGTGATCTGTGAGACCATAACAGCTTTCAGAAAAGTTTTAAACTGGAATTCTAAAGATTGTTTTAAGATAGCATTGGTGTTATTTCCCAGCTAATGAGCTAGATTTTGGACTCTGGGAGTCCCCCTGACATTGTGAAAGGGATAGATTTTTCTCCATCCTGTTTAAGAATTTCATATGGTGAGTTTTATCAAATCACTTAGAAACTGTTCCTTTACCATTAGATTGGGTATCAAAATCTTTTAAGAATTTTTAAAGTTAATTGAATTTATTGAAATGACATTGGTTCACAAAACCATACAGATTTCAAGAGTAAAAAATAAAACACCATCTGCACACCACATCGTGCTCCCTCTGCCCCAAGTAAAGTCTCTTTCTGTCCCCAGCCCTTTACCCGCTTCCACCCAGCCCCCATGCCCCTTTCCCTCTGGCAGTTGCCACATTGCTGATGGTGTCTATGTGTTATGTATATATGCTTTTTGGCTAGTCCCTTCACCTTATTTCATCTAGTTCCCCACTCCCCTCCCCTCTGACAGCTGTAGGTCTGTTCCGTGTATCCATGCCTTTGTTTCTATTTTGTTCATCAGTTTATTTTGTTTATTAGATTCTACATATTTTTTCAGAACTAATCTGTTCTGTTTTGGTCCAATTCTCAACATACCTCTAGCTTCTCAAGAACTTTGTCTACTCCTAGTACTCTTATCTCTCCAATGTCTTCTTTGTGGCTAAGAACCAGTTCTGACTGGTTGATGTAGAAGGCTGGGATGAAAGGAATGAGGATTTTTTGCATTTCATTCCTGCTATGTTCACCGAAGAGTGTGGCCCACCCATAGACTGAGGTGTCAGCCATGCTGAGGACCTGGAGCAACTCCTCTGACTGGGGTCGAACCTTGATTAGACAGACATAAACCCCTGAAGAAAAGAGGGAAAACTGAGCAGGAATGTTCAGAGTCTCTATTGAGCCGAACTGATTAGGATAGGAAGTTAAAATGGTGACATATAAATTCAAATGAAAATGTGAATTTCCCACCCGGCAAACCCCTTACTGGGCAATGCTCTGCCCATCTGGGTACATTGTTTCATTGCTCAGCAATGGAGCTATTTTAGTGCCTGAGGCAAAGCCATGGAGCCATTCTCAGTGCCTGGGGACAACCTGCTTCAACTGAGTATGGGAGGGGAAGAGAGAGAGAGAGAGAAAGGAGAGGGGGCGGTGTGGAGAAGCAAATAGCCACTTCTCCTATGTGCCTTGACTGGGAATTGAACCGGGACATCCATATACTGGGCTGACACTCTACCACTGAGTCAACTGGCCAGGGTCTCAACAAATCCTCAAACACTGGTATTTGCTGGGAATAAAAGATGAATGAGATGTAAGCCAAACCATCACAGAGGTAACGGGGACTGAAGAAAATAGTAAATTATAGTAGAAAAACATTTTCTATTGTGTTATACACAATAGAAATGTGTTATCGAGACACATTAACAAGTTTGAGTGGATTGAGCAAAAATGTTGATTGAGAAAGAGTCCATAATATATAGCAGATGAAACTGGAAAGTATAAATGCAATCCAATAAGAAACCATCAATGGCACAATTATGAAAAGGGAGAAACCAGATTCAACTGATGGAACTCACCTTTCTCTATGTTGAAATCTGAATGAACATGAAAGATTTCACTTGCTGGAATGTCTAGTAAAGTATTGCTGAATTGTACATGGCACAGTATGAGGGTCTCTGAAAGAAGTATTTTTGTAATGGCCAAGGCCTGATTTGGGGTGCAGGATCCTAATAAGCAGAAAAGAGGTAAACAGTTTTTATCACTAACAAGAATTTGTAAAAGGGGAGGCTGTTATATAGAAGCAATTTGGTATCAAAAAACAGAATGGGCCTGACCAGGCGGTGGCTCAATAGATAGAGCACCGGACTGGGATGTGGAGGACCCAGGTTCGAGACCCCATGGTCGCCAGCTTGAGCGCGGGGCCCATCTGGCTTGAGCAAAAGCTCACCAGCTTGGACCCAAGGTTGATGCCTCAAGCAAGGGTTTACTCAGCCTGCTGAAGGCCTGTGGTCAAAGCACAGATGAGAAAGCAATCAATGAACAACTAAGGTGTCACAACAAAAAACAGGATTGATGCTTCTCATCTCTCTCCGTTCCTGTCTGTCCCTATCTATCCCTCTCTCTGACTTTTTCACTGTCCCTGTAATAAATAAATAAATAAATATGACTCAAGTCAAAGATCTCTAGAACTTCATTACAAGTGATACCTTAAACAGGAGCCACATAGCAAGAAATGGACTGATACCATGGTTAGGTCAGCTGCTAAGGATGGCATTCTAGCTAAATAGGAACTGGTGTCCTGTTTAGATATTCCCCTTGCACTGTTTCTTACTGATTTCAGTTTATTAAAGCCCTTTTTCTTTATTTTTCAGAGGCAGGGTAGGAGGAGGAAAAGGAGGAAGAAGAGGAGAGAAGGTAGTGTGCAAGGTCTGAGCCACATGCTGAAGTTCTTTAAATTGCCAGCAGTCCAGTGACCATTCTTTTTTCTTTTTGTCTTTTGACAGAGATAGAAAGTCAGAGAGAGGGACAGATAGGGACAGACAGACAGGAAGGGAGAGAGATGAGAAGCATCAATTCTTCCTTGCGGCTCCTTGGCCTCCTTAGTTGTTCATTGATTGCTTTCTCATATGTGCCTTGACAGGGAGGCTCCAGCTGAGCCAGTGACCCCTTGCTCAAGCCAGCAACCTTGGGCTCAAGCTAGCAACCACGGGATCATGTTTAGGATCCCACGCTCAAACCAGTGACCCTGTGCTCAAGCTGGTGAACCCATGCTCAAGCTGGATGAGTCAGCACTCAAGCTGGTGACTTCAGGGTTTCAAACCTGGATCCTCTGCATCCCAGTTCGATGCTCTATCCACTGCACCACTGCCTGGTCAGGCAAGATCAAATGTTCTTAATACATATTTAGATTGTGTTTATAAGAGTAAATATTTAATATGAAAGGAAAATACATTAAGTGCTTAAAAATTGAAAGACAAAAAGGCAATTAGGGTTAAAATTACCCTAAGTTTTTTAAATTCAGTTTTTCAATTATAGTTGATGTATTATATTAGAAAAGTATCTTAAGTTTTATAGACAGTAATTCAGCAATTATATTCTAGACTTCTGTGCTTTGTTTTGAATGCTCTGTTGGCCAAAAAAGAAAAGATCTGGAATTTCTTCTTTCTTTAGGGAAAGAAAAGGAATAAAAGCCTCATAGACCTTAGAGTGGGTCATATCTATCACTTTTGCCACTGACTGGTCTTTATTACCTCGTGTGAATTACTTGCTCTTAGACCAGTGATGGGCAATCTTTTGAGCTTGGTGTGTCAAAATTTGCCAAAAAACCGAGCATAACTCGGGTGGTGTGTCACTTTGAGAAAAACAGCCTAACCGGAAGTCCCAGAACTAGACTCTGTGCCGGAGTTCTGTTGTTTTGGCCTACAGACCTCCGACACAGAGTGTCTACACTACAGCAAATGTTTTATCCTTGGCTACTGCACCTGGCCATGCAGGAGCAGAGGATGCAACATCCTTCCCGGCATGCGGCCCCATACTTCTCTGGTATGCGGTCGCATGCGGCCTTGTGTCATCAAAAATGGCTACGCTGTCAGTGCTGACACGTGTGTCATAGGTTCACCATCACGGTCTTAGACTGAGTGTTCTCATCTTTAAAATGATGATAATTACTACATGATGAGATTGTTAAATGAGATAAAATATATAAAAATTCCTAACATAGCAGCTGGAATCAATTAGGAGTTTCTTGTATTTTAGTTTTCTTTTTTTTTTTATTCAGTGAGAGAAGGGGAGATGGAGACAGATCTGCATGCGCCCCAACTGGGATCCACCCGGCAAGCCCACTAGAAGGTGATGTTCTTCCCATGCTTGCAACAGAGCTCTTCTTAGCACCTGAGGTGGAGGCAGGCCATGGTGCCATCCTCAGCACCCGGGGCCAACTCGATCCAATTGAGTCATGGCTACAGGAGAGAAGGGAGAGAGAGAGAGAGAGAGAGAGAGAACTAGAGGGAGAGGGGTGGAGAAGCAGATGGGCGCTTCTCCTGTGTGCCCTAACCGGTAATTGAACCTGGGACATCCATACACCGGGCCGACTCTCTACCACTGAGCCAAACAGCCAGGGCCAGTTTTCTTTCCTCCACTTTTTTTTTTGACAGAAAATTATAGTCCAATGCAGAACAAAAAAATAAAAAGGAAGAAAAACACACTAGGCAAATTTGCAGAGGGAATATTTCAGATGTCACCTAGTCCAACAATTCTTTCCTGGGGAAGAATTGTTTCTTAGCCCTATCCCAAATTTATGATATTTCTGGATGGAGTCCATGTATCTGTACTTTTTAAAAATTTCCTTGGGTAATACTGAAAATCAGCATTGTTTGGAAATTTCTGGTTTAGGCCACCTCCTGTTCTCAGGCAGGGTTATATAACTTGAAAGATAATAGGGACTAGATTGAGCCTATTTCAAATCCTTAATCCAGTCATAATTTCTCTCAATGATTTATTTGTTAAAGTGGAGTAAATTTTGAAATAAAAAGAAATTTGTATTGCTAATTCAAAGGGGTAAATGAATTGCAGGAAGATGAGAAAGTTGGGAACAATCACCCACACCTATAAAGAGAGTTCTGACCTTTAAGATTGACACCATTTCTGCTGGTGATGATGAAGAACTTGAATGCAGTTGAACTGGGGGTATTGGTGAGATAACTCTTGAGGTCATAACTGAGCGTTAATCCTGATGATGCATTGACAACCACCTATCAGGAAACGAAAGGAAAACCTCCACCTAAATTTATTTATTTATTCATTCATTCATTTTAGAGAGGGCAGAGGGGGAGAGAGAGAGAGAGGGAGGGAGGGAGGTAGACAGAGAGAGAGAGAGAGAGAGAATGGGGGAGGAACAGGAAGCATCAACTCCCATATGTGCCTTGACCAGGCAAGTTAGGGGTTTTGAACCGGCGACCTCCAGCATTCCAGGTTGACGCTTTATCTACTGCGCCACCACAGGTCAGGCTCTCTACCTAAATCCTTTTTTTTTTTTTAGATTTTATTTATTGATTATTTAGAGAGAGGAGAGAGAGAGAGAAATAAAGAGAGGGAGAAGCTAGAAGCAACAACTTATAATAGTTGCTTCCTATATGTGCCTTGACCAGGCAAGCCCAGGGTTTTGAACCAGCAACCTCAGCATCCCAGGTTGACACTTTATCCACTGCGCCACCACAGGTCAGGCTCTACCTAAATTCTTAAAAAATCCACCTGACCAGGCGGTGGCGCAGTGTATAGAGCATCGGACTGGGATGTGGAAGACCCAGGTTCGAGACCCCAAGCTCACCAGCTTGAGCGCGGGCCCATCTAGCTTGAGCAAAAGCTCATCAGCTTGGACCCAAGGTCGCTGGCTCCAGCAAGGGGTTGCTGGGTCTGCTGAAGGCCCGCGGTCAAGGCACATGTGAGAAAGCAATCAATGAACAACTATGGTGTCACAACGGCAATGAAAAACTAATGATTGATGCTTCTCACCTCTCTCTGTTCCTGTCTGTCTGTCCATATCTATCCCTCTCTCTGACTCTCTCTCTGTCCCTGGAAAAAAAAATAATAAAGACTGTAAAACTGATATATATATAAAGAAATTATTTTTAAAAAAATAATAATTCTTAAAGAATCTTGTTCCCTCTTTCTCCAGCCCTCGTAACTTAATTAACCAAGAGTATCTGTTTCACACAAATTGCTCTTCTAGTGATCACATATTTGAGAACCATGAAATCCTATGTGAGAAAAAAATAACATTTGTTTTCTCTAAAAGGAGGTGTTTTGCAACTTTAGTTCTTCTCTTTAGTTCTCAACATTTTTTGAAACTTCAAAGTACTTTGGTTTATCTCAATATACATATAATGTTTTATCTTATATTGTAGGTATTTTTACACTTGTTATAACCCCTTCTATGAGGCTGTGCTTTGGGACAATATTATAACCAACCCAACAATCCTGACAGGGCTCATTGGTTGATTCTTGTATGTGCTCAACCAGGGATCGAACTCGCAACATTGTCATGTTGGGATGATGCTACCCAGCCAGGCATCTCCCTTCCTCTTGAAACAACTTCCTTCAGGACACCAACATCTCTGGGTTTTTGTTTCACTTCACTGGTCATTTCCTTTTTCTTTAGCACGAGAGAGGCAGACAGGAAGAGAGAGAGATTAGAAGCATCAACTCATAGTTGCGGCACCTTAGTTGTTCATTGATTGCGTTTTCACATGTGCCTTGACTGGGAGGCTCTAGCCAAGCCAATGACCCATTGCTCAAGCCAGCAACCTTGGGCTTCAAGCCAGCGACCAGGTGGTCATGTCTATGATCCCACACTCAATCCAGCGACTCCGCACTCAAGCTGGTAAGCCCACACTCAAGCCAGGTGAGCCTGCACTCAAGCCGGCAACTTCAGGGTTTTGACTCGGTTCTCAGCATTCTAGGTCGGGGATCTATTTACTGTGCCACCGCCTGCTCAGGTCACTGGTCATTTCTACACCTGATAATTTCTTTTGTATTTTTTCTGAAGTGAGAAGAGGGGAGACAGAGAGACAGAGAGACAGACTCCAGCATACACCAGACCGGGATGCACACGGTAAGCCCACTAGGGGGCGATGCTCTCCCCATCTGGAGCATTGCTCCTTTGCAACCAGAGCCATTCTAGAGCCTGAGGCAGAGGCCATCCTCAGTGCCCAGGCCAACTTTGCTCCAATGGAACCTTGGCTGCGAGAGGGGAAGAGAGGGATAGAGAGAAAGGAGAGGGGAAGGGTGGAGAAGCAGATAGGTGCTTCTCCTGTGTACCCTGGCCAGGAATCAAACCTGGGACTTCCACACACCCAGCCAACGCTCTACCAGTGAGCCAACCGGCCAGGGCCTACACTTGATCTTAGTTAAAAGGCCAAGAAGTGATGCCACTGGTCATTTGTTATAAGTCTCTCTTGTTGGTTCCTCTTCTCACAGAGCTCTTAATATTGGAGTGTCCCCAGAGCTTACTCCTTGAACCTTTTTACTGTTGCACTCATTCTGTTGGTGATCTAATGGCTTTAAATATCATCTCTATACCAATGACTCCCAGACTTTTTAAAAAGACTTTATTGATTTTAGAGAGAAGGGGAGGAGAGAGAGAGAGAAGATGAAGATAGGAGTGGGAAGCATCAACTTGTAGTAGTTCCTTCTCATATGTGCCTTGACTGGATAAGCCAAGGTTTTTGAACTAGCAACCTCAGCTTTCCAGGTTGATGCTTTATCAACTATGCCACCAGAGGTCAGGCATCCTAGACGTTTGTTTTTTTTTTTTTTTAGATTTTATTTATTCATTTTTAGAGAGAGAGAGAGTAGAGAGACAGAGAGAGAGAGGAGAGGGGAGGAGCAGGAAGCATCAACTCACATATGTGCTTTGACCAGGTAAGCCTAGGGTTTTGAACCAGCAACCTCAGCATTCCAGGTCGATGCTTTATCCACTGCGCCACCACAGGTCAGGCTAGACTTTTATATACAGTTACCTCATGTCCAATTATACATATCCAAACTGACTGATCTCCAAAATTGTTCCACTTACAATTTCCCCATTTCAGTTGATGGCAACTTAGGTCTTTGCTGTTCAATTAAAAACCTTAAAGCTGGCCTGACCTGTGGTGGCGCAGTGGATAAAGCCTCGACCTAGAACACTGAGGTCGCAGGTTCGAAACCCTGCACTTGTCTGGTTAAGGCATGTGTGGAAGTTGATACTTCCTGCTCCTCCCCGCTTTCTCTCTCTCTCTCTCTCTTTCTCTCTCTCTCACTCACTCATTCTCCTCTTTAAAATGAATAAATAAAAAGTAAAAAAACAAAACAAAACCCAGTGTTTAAAAACCTTAAAGCTGCCTGACAGGTGGTGGTGCAGTGGATAGAGCATCAACCCAAACACTAAGGTCCCTGGCTCGAAACCCTGAGGTCACCAATTGAGCACGGGTTCATCAGCTTAAAGGCTTGCCAGCTTGAGTGTGGGGTTGCTGGCTTGAGCATGGGATCATTGACATGATTCCAAGGTCGCTGGCTTGAGCCCAAGGTTTCTGGATTGAGCAAGAGGTCACTGGCTCAGCTGGAGCCCCCCAGTCAAGACATGTATGAGAAGCAATCAATGAACAACTAAAAAAGTGAAGCAACTATGAGTTGATGCTTCTCATCTCTCTCCTCCCTCTCTCTCTCCCTCCTGTCTCTCAAATCAATTTTAAAAAATCTTAAGTCATTCTTGCTTGTCTCACAGTCTGCATGTAATCTGTTAGGAAATTCTATTGGCTCTACCTCTAACAGATATTTAGAATCTGATCAACTTCTTATTACTTCCTCTATTACTACCCTGATCCACCATCATGTCTCACCTGGATCACTGCAATAATAGTCTCCCAAATGGTCTCTCAGCATTTTTACCCTTACCCTTCAGTTTTCTTTTCTTATTTTTATTGTGTTTTTTTTTCTGAATTGAGAAGAGGGGAGGCAGAGAGACAGACTCCTGCATACACCCAACCAGGATCCACCCTGTAAGTCCACTAGGGGGCGATGCTCTGCCCATCTAGGGCATTGCTCCTTTGCAACCAGAGCCATTCTAGTGCCTGAGGCAGAGGCCATGGAGCCATCATCCTCAGTGCCCAGGTCAACTTTGCTCTAATGGAACCTTGGCTTGGGAGGGGAAGAGAGGGATAGAGAGAAAAGAGAGGGGGAAGGGTGGAGAAGGAGATGGGTGCTTCTCCTGTGTGCCCAGGAATTGAACCTGGGACTTCCACATATTGGGCTGCATGTTGGGCTGATGCTCTACCACTGAGCCAACCAGCCAGGGCCACCCTTGCCCTTCAGTTTATTACCAACCAGTAGTCACAGTGATATTTAAATTTTTTAAAAATTATTTTTATTTTTATTTATTCCTTTTAGAGGAAAGGGAGAGAGAGAAAGAGAGAAGGGGTGGGGGAGGAGCAGGAAGCTTCAACTCCCATATGTGCCTTGACCAGGCAAGCCCAGGGTTTTGAACCGGCAACCTCAGCATTCCAGGTCGACGCTTTATCCACTGTGCCACCACAGGTCAGGTCAGATATTTAAAATTTTTAAGTTTATTTATTTGAGAGTGAGAGAGGAAAGAAGAGACAGACAGAAACATCAGTTTCTGTATGTGCCCTGACCAGGGATGGAATAGCAACATCTATGCATCAGGACAATGTTTTAACCAAGTTATCTGGCCAAGGTTCACTGTGATATTTTAAAATATAAGCCAGTCTAGTCATTTTCTGGTTAAGAATCTTAACACTGTTTCCCTTTATGTTCCAATAAAGCTTGTTGGCTGTTTTTATATCTGATATGTGAGTGTATTCTTTTCTATATTCATATTCTCATATATAGAAATAGTTGCCCTTGTCTCCTTAACCCTGGTGTTGTTAGGTTTACCTCTCGATATGTTTTCAGCAGTCCTGGGATGTCATAAAAGATTGTTGCTATTCCTGGACTCCTGGCCACTGCTACCCCAGTGACAATGTCTGTTTGTAGAATACTGTCAGTGGAAATCATCCATATCCCAGGTTCACCTAGAAAAGGACAAGAGAAAGCACTTGGCTGCAACCTTTCAATATAAATTGATGGTCACTTAAACCTTACTCAGACTCCAGATTAGTAGATCATTTGAAGCATATAGATTTCTCTCTCCAGGAGGAATACCCAGCTTTGAGGATACCTTTGTTTTCTGAATGGCAGGTTCCCCTTCATATATAATATCAGAAAAATAAAATAAAAACTACTGACTTTCAGAATCATAAAAGGTACTTAATTCTCCTTAAAGAAAAACTCATTTTACACACAGGGATAACTCTCTGATTAAACTTTGTTAAGACCCTGTTAAGGACAAATCTGCTTTGAGTTACCCATTGATACCAGCAGGAAGACTTCAAGAAAGTGACAACTAGCAAGAGAGGATTTATTGATTTATTTTGGCTTAAATATCAAGGTAGCAGAGGAATGCCAAAGGCTAGGTTAGGTTACTGATTCTGGCATTTGGCCCATTTGTTTCCTAATTCAAAGTGTTATGGATTTAGGACGCCAAAAATATTTCAGAATAAAACAGAGGGACAATCCTGACAAAATCTAGCAAAAAGCTTCTGCTCTATTGACAAGAGATGAACAATCATGGCATTATTAATTCTGTCATCCTTAAAGCAGAGTTAGTTCACTAGCCCTGGATTACATGTTAGTAGTGGCTGGTTGTTTGCAAGTGAGTTTTTATAGGATTTGGAGAACTTGACCTAGTCTTAATAGAGCTCCCTTTGCATCAAGTCCAATATATATGAGTAATGTTAAAGTCAGGTCCAACATTATATCACTTTACCCAAACACATATACCTGTAATTCCCAGAAGAGGATGCAAAGCCAAAGCCAGTCTTACTTGAATCAATTATGTGAATGCATACACTCAGTCAATGTATACCACTTTGGAAATATGCTATCAGTAAGCCCAAAGAATTAACACTCATTAACCAAAGACTGATTTTCTTTAACTCAATAGTACTTCTTAGAACAGAAACGCTTTGCTAATCAAGAGAATAATAAAGCCACACATTATTATTGTGATGATATATATATAGGAGCTAGGCCTTCAATGGGCCTCACAAATAGTATATAAAAAATTGGTTCTAAAAAAAAATTGGTTCTCTTTTTTTCTTAATGTTTATTTTATTGATTTTAGAGAAAGAAAGGGAGAGAGAGGGCAAAACAGGAATATCAATCTGTTCCTGTATGTGCCCTGACCAGGGATTGAACCGGCAACCTCTATGCTTCAGTACAATGCACTAACCAACTGAGCCATCCGGCCTGGGCCAAAATTGGTTCTTAATTTTTTTTTGAGAGAGAGACAGACAGGATGGGAGAGAAAGGAGAAGCATCAACTCATAGTTGTGGCACTTACTTGTTTGATTGCTTTCTCATAAGTCCCTTAACCAGAGGTTCCACCTGAGCCAGTGACCCCTTGCTCAAACCAGTGACCTTAGGTTCAGGCCAGCAACCTTGGGCATAAGCCAGTGACCATGGGGTCATGTTTATGATCCCATGCTCAAGCTGGTGACCCTGCACTCAAGCTGGTAAGCCCATGCTCAAGCCAAATGAGCCTGCGCTTAAGCTAGTGACCTCAGGGTTTCAAATCTGGGTCCTCAGCGTCCCAGGCCAATACTGTATTTATTGTGCCACTGCCTAGTTGGGCCACAAAATTGCTTCTTAGAACTAAAGCTGGCCCTGGCCAGTGGCTCAGTGGATAGAGCATTGGCCTGGAGTGTGAAACTCCTAGGTTCAATTCCCGGTCAGGTCACACAGAAGAAGCAACCATCTGCTTCTCCTCCCATTACCTCCGCCCTTCTCTCTCTCTTCCCCTCCCATAGCCAGTGGCTTGATTGGTCTGAATGTGTCAGACTCAGATGCTAAAAATAGCTCAGTACTGAAGCATTGGCCCCAGATGGGGTTGCTGGGTGGATCCCAGTTGGGGCACATGTGGTAGTCTGCCTCACTATCTCCCTTCCTTTCACCAAAAAATATATAAAAAAGAGCTAAAGCCTGATTGTCCTTTTCTTCCTTTTATTTAATCTTTTACTGTTTTGTTTTGTTTTTAGTGAGACAGAGACAAAGACAGAGGTAGATGAGAAGTAGCAACTCGTAGTTACGTCACTTTAGTTGTTAATTGATTGCTTCTCATACATGCCCTGATTGGGTGGCTCTAGCCAAGCCAGTGATCTCTGGCTCAAGCCAGTGACCTTAGACTTCAAGCCAGTGACCTTTGGGCTCAAGCCCACGACCCATGGGGTCATGTCTATGATCTCATGCTCAAGCCAGTGACCCTGCACTCAAGCAAGATGACCCTGTACTCAAACTGGTGATCTCGGAGTTTTGAACCTAGGACCTCAGTGTTCCAGGTCAACGCTTTATCCACTGTGCCACCACTGGTCAGGCCTTTAGTGCTCTTCAGCTTAGTATTTACTGGAAATGGAGGAGACAGCATGGTACCATACTCTGTCTACATAATACATTACATAAAGTTATGCATTTGATAAATATGACTGGCTGACTTCTCACAGCTGATTATTGAAATAGGCATGAAACTGAGAATTATCCATTAACATGAAAAATAATGAAATAAATAAAATTATTTTCCATCTCAGAGAGGCTCTCAGATTTTAGATAATTTGGAAAAAAATCTTCTCAGGGATAAATTGCTTTGTAATCTTGTCAGTTGGAGGTTAAGAAAGAGAAGGCATCCAGACCATTTTGGTTGCGGAGGTGAGTACTGAAGCAGATGACATCTCCAACAAAGGTAAGTTTGGTGTCTGGCTCAATGGCATGCTCCACAGCAACAGGAATATAATCAGCCATGCCTGGATGTCTCCGATCCCAGAGACCCACAAGTGTCACCCCTCTGTTCACAGCCTGGACCACGTAAGTATAATTCCTACTTCCTGGTCCGATAAGCAGTAGGTCATCTCTGAAAGTAGATGTGAAAGGTAGAAACCTCTGAAAAGAGGCAATAGTTAGGAAACAGTTATGGGGCAGACCCTATTACAACATTTTATGTTCAACAGCTCAAAAGTTCAGAAGGAATTCTACAATGAAGAATAAACAACCAGGGGCCAGAGATCAGTCTATTACTTCTATATATATAGTGCCCAGTAAGGCTTTGTTTTATTTATTTATTTATTTTTTAAAATTTTATTCATTTTAGAGAGGAGACACACACACACACAGAGAGAGAGAGAGAGAGAGAGAGAGAGAGAGAAAGGGGGGAGGAGCTGGAAGCATCAACTCCCATATGTGCCTTGACCAGGCCAGTGCAGGGTTTTGAACTGGCGACCTCAGTGTTCCCAGGTCGACGCTTTATCCATTGCGCCACCACAGGTCAGGCATGGCTTTGTTTTAATTAAAATTTTTTCCATTACAATTTTTTTTTTTTTTACAGGGACAGAGAGAGAGTCAGAGAGAGGGATAGATAGGGACAGACAGACAGGAACAGAGAGAGGTGAGAAGCATCAATCATTAGTTTTTCATTGCCATTACAACACCTTAGTTGTTCATTGATTGCTTTCTCACATGTACCTTGACCGTGGGCCTTCAGCATACCCAGCAACACCTTGCTGGAGCCAGCGACCTTGGGTCCAAGCTGATGAGCTTTTGCTCAAGCCAGATGGGTCTGCGCTCAAGCTGGCGACCTCAGGGTCTCGAACCTGGGTCTTCCGCATCCCAGTTCGACGCTCTATCCACTGCGCCACCGCCTGTTCAGGCTCCATTACAATTTTTTGATAATAATATTCCAGTTAGCTCCTTATGGAAGCTTTCTGTACTCTAGAATTTGACCAATTTAAAATATCCCAAACTTTTCTTTGTTAAACAACTAATACCATTCTGGTCATTTTCCATCTTAATTAAAGAAACAAAGATCAGATTACAAGTGCAGGTGATTAGAGCAATTTACTGGAGCTGCTGTAAAATAATAGCCTAATCCTCAAGAACTTCTACCACAGTGTCTACGCCATTCCTTTGACTTCCATACCTGTTCAGAGCCAGATAAAGCTGGGTATTGTGTGTGTGGAATTTCTCTCCGATGCTATTATAAAACTGAACAATGAATGTGAGAGACATGCCCAAGGGAAAGGCTGATAGGGTCCTTCCCTTGGCTGTGTATAGCTTGGGTTGGCTGCTCATCCGCAGGTATGTCACTGGTGCTACCTGTAAAAGACAAAACCTACTGGTACAGAGAAGAATGCATTGGAGAGGAGCTGTGGCCATATTCTTAGATTTATAATAAATGATAAAAGTGGTGTTTCTTTTTCATAGAAAATAGTTAGCTCTTGATTTGAAAAGACTTATATCAGAGTGAAAAATTATGACAGTATAGGAAATGGCTTTTAATTATTAAAGCTGTGGGAATGTGAAGAGAAGCTGGAACTTTTTTCTCTTTGAGTGAGAGAGAGAGAGGACAGGAAGGGAGAGAGATGAGAAGTATCGACTCATAATTGTGGTACTTCAGTTGTTCATTGATTGAAGAAGCTGGAGCTTTTAAAAATAATTTTATTTATTTATTTAACAATTTTTTCCACTGATTTGAGAGAGAAGTGTAAACTAGCTGTATTACTTAGTTGTTTCATTTAGTTGTGTACTCACTGGTTGCTTCTCATACATACACTGACTGAAGATTGAACCTGTGACATCAGGGTACTGGGATGATACTTTATCCATTGAGCCACATGGCCAGGGCTAATTTTATTTATTTATTTAGAGTGAGAGAAAGAGACAGGAAGGGAGAGAGGGTAAGAAGTATCAATTTGTAGTTGATTTTACTTTAGTCATACATTGAGAGAGACAGATAGGGACAGACAGACAGGAAGGGAGAGATGAGAAGCATTAATTCTTCCTTGCGGCTCCTTAGTCTCCTTAGTTTTTTATTGATTTCTTTCTCATATATGCCTTGACTGGAGGGATACAGTAGAGTGAGTGACCCTTTGCTCAAGCCAGCGACCTTGGGCTCAAGCCAGTGACCTTGGGCTTCAAGCCAGTGACCATGGAGTCATGTTTATGACCCCATACTCAAGCCAATGACCCCATGCTCAAGCTGGTGAGTCCGCGCTCAAGCTGGATGAGCCCGCACTCAAGCTGGTGACTTCAGGGTTTCGAACCTGGCTCCTTTGTATCTCAGGCCAATGCTCTATCCACTGTGCCACCACCTGAAACATCTGCACACCTGATCAATGCTCTAGCCACTGAGCAAACTGGCCAGGGCCTTAATTCTAAACTTTTTATTTTTTATTTAGGAACACTGAGGTCAATAGTTCGAAATCCAGGGCTTACCTGGTCAAAGCACTTATGGCAAACAACCAATGAACAGCTAGAGTGAAGCAACTACTTCTCGTCCCCTACCCACCTCTCTCTGCAAAATCAATCAATAAAAAAAAATAATAAACAGAACAGAAACAGACCCATCGATACAGAGAACGTTTTGATGGTCCAGATGGGAGGAGGTTTGAGGAGAAGGGTTAAAAGGGTGAAGGAATTACGAAGAACAAATTTGGGCCCTGGGCTGGTAGCTCTCAGTTACTTAGAGCCTCATCCCAATATGATATGGTTGCAGGTATTTTACCCTGGTCACGACACATACCGGAATCAATCAATCAATGCATAAATAAATGGAATAACAATCAATATTTCTCTCTCTGTCTTTCCTGACCTCTCTCTAAAATTAATAAATTAAAAAAATATTTTAAAGCCCTGGCTGGGTGGCTCAGTGGATAAAAAGCATCAACCCTGTAAAGTATATGAGAAGCAATCAATGAGTACACAACTAAATGGAACTAAGTGAAACAACTTCATGGAGGTGTAAAATACAGCATAGGGAATATAGTCAATAATATATATTCTAATAATTATATATGGTGTCAGATAGGTACAAGACTTATCAGGATGATCACTTTGTAAGTTATATAATGACTAATAACTGGGTTTTACACCCAAAACTAATATAATATTGTATGTCAACTGTAATTGAAAAATAAAAATGGTGCTTGCTTTGGCAGCACATATACTAAAAATAGAAAAATAAAAATGATTCTTTTTTAAATTTTAGTGAGAGAAGGGGAGGCAGAGAGACAGATTCCTGCATGTGCCCCGCCCAGGTCTGGGATCCACCCACAAGCCCATTAGAGGGTGATGCTTTGCTTATCTGAGGCCCTTGCTCCATTGCAACCAGAACCTTTTTTTTAGCACCTGAGGCAGAGGCCATGGAGCCATCTTCAGAGCCTGGGGCCAACTTGCTCTAATTGAGCCTTGGCTGAAGGAGGGGAAGAGAGAGAGAGAAGGGAGAGGGGGGAAGCGGATGGTTGCCTCTCCTGTGTGCCCTGCCCGGGAATCAAACCTGAAACATCCACATGCCAGGCCAATGTTATTTCTACCACTAAGCCAACTGGCTAGGGCCAAAAATGATTTTTAAATATTTTATTTATTGATTTTACAGGACGGGGGCGGACAAGAAGTAGTTGCTTCACTCTAGCTGTTCATTAATTCCTTGTCCTATGTGCCTTGACTGGGCAAATCCAAGGTTTTGAACTGACAATCTCAGCATTCCAGGTCAGCACTTTACTGCACTACCACAGGCTAGGCTTGTTTATTTAGATTCAATTGTTGATATATATGTATTTATTGCCATTTTATTGTTCATATTTTTTTATCTTTTTTTTCCCTTCTTCTTAAAAAAGACCCTTTAACTTCTTCTTCTTCTTTTTTTTTTTTACGGAGACAGAGAGTCAGAGAGAGGGTTAGATAGTGACAGACAAACAGGAACAAAGAGAGATGAGAAGCATCAATCATCAGTTTTTTGTTGCGACACCTTAGTTGTTCAGTAATTGCTTTCTCATATGTGCCTTGACCATGGAGCTTCAGCAGACCAAGTAACCCCTTGCTCAAGCCATTAACCTTGGGTCCAAGCTGGTGAGCTTTGCTCAAACCAGATGAGCCTATGCTCAACCTGGTGACCTTGGGGTCTTGAACCTGGGTCCTCCACATCCCAGTCTGACACACTATCCACTGCACCACCACCTGGTCAGGCACCCTTTATCATTTCATGTAATACTGGTTTGGTGGTGATGAACTACTTTAACTTTTTCTTGACTAGAAAGCTCTTTATCTGTCCTTTGATTCTAAATAATAGGTTTGCTGGGTAGAGTAATCTTGGTATCTTGGTTGTAGATTCTTGCTTTTCATCACATTGAATATTTCTTGCTACTCCTTTCTGGCCTGCAAAGTTTCTGTTGAGAAATCAGCTGACAGTCTTATGGGAGCTCCCTTGTAGTAACTAACTGCTTTTCCCTTGCTATTTTTAAGATTATTTGTCTTTGACCTTTTTTCATTTTTTTATTTTACAGGAACAGAGAGAGAGTCAGAGAGAGGGATAGATAGGGACAGACAGACAGGAACAGAGAGAGGTGAGAAGCATCAATCATTAGTTTTTCATTGCCGTCACAACACCTTAGTTGTTCATTGATTGCTTTCTCACATGTGCCTTGACCACGGGTCTTCAGGAGACCGAGCAACCCCTTGCTGGGGCCAGTGACCTTGGGTCCAAGCTGACGAGCTTTTTTTGCTCAAGCCAGATGGGCCCGCGCTCAAGCTGGTGAGCTCGGGGTCTCGAACCTGGGTCTTCTGTATCCCAGTCCAACGCTCTATCCATTGCGCCACTGCCTGGTCAGGCTATTGATTTCCTTTAAAAAAAATATTTTATTGGTTGATTTTTAGAGAGAGGAGAGAGAAAAAGGGGAGAGGAGCAGGAAGCATCAATTCTCAGTCGTTGCTTCTCATAAGTGCCTTGACTGGGCAAGCCCAGGGTTTCAAACAAGAGACCTCAGTGTTCCAAGTCTACGATTCATCCATTGCGCCACCACAGCTCAGACATTCATTGATTTATTGTTGTAGTACCTTGACCAGACAAGCCCAGGGTTTTGAACCAGTGACTTCAGTGTTTAGGTTGACACTTTATCCACTGTGTCACCACAGGCTAGGTTCTTTTTGCTGTTTTGATTGGATGTTTTTTGCTTCTTTATATTCCAAATTGCTGATTTGATTCTCAGTTTCATCTACTCTATTGTTGATTTCCTGTAAAGTATTCTACATTTCAGTTAGTGTATCCTTCATTTCTGATTAATTCTTTATAATGGTTCTATATTCTCACTAAGTTCCTTGAACATCCTTATAACCATTGTTTTGACCTCTGTATCTGGTAGTTTGCTTGTCTCTATTTTGTTTAGTTCTTTTACTGGAGTTTTTTTTTATTTGGGACATTTTCTTTGTCTCTGTACTTTGGTTGCTTCCCTATGTTTGTTTCTATGTATTAGGTAAAGCTTCTACAGTGTGTTCGTAAAGTCATGGTGCACTTTGACCGGTGACGGGTCAAAAGTGCACCATGACTTTACGGACACACTGTATATCTCCCAGACTTGGTAGAATGGCCTTGTATAATAGGTATCCTATAAGGCACAGTGGCATAGCCTCCCAGTCCACCAAGTTGGGTGTTCCAGATGCACCCTTGTGTGGGCTGTGTGTTGTAGTTGAGCCTTGATTACTGTTGGCATCACTGTGAGGGATTGACTCCCAGCTGTTAAGCTGTGAGGACCAGCTATGACTACAGCAGAGGATCTACCGTGTGAGAGTCAACCCTACAGAGCCAGGCTTGCTTCAGTGGGGCTTTGATGCTCACCAAGTCTGCCCCTTGAGTGTGTTGCTTATAGAGATAGCATGGTCTGAAGCTGTCCACCAGTACATTGTCTCTCGGACCTCCTAAGAGGTGCAGGGTCAGCCACTGCTTGTCTCCTGCTGGTGCCACCTGGCATAAGCTACAGAGTGATATGCAGATGGCTGCTACTTATGCTGGGCTTGGAGGTGCCCAGAAGAGACAAGTTGTGAATCAAGGCCAGCTGCTGGCTAAGGCCAGGTCTGGGTCCACTTAGCAATAGGTACAGGCTATACAGAGGCCAGACACTACTTGTTTGAGAGATTGTAGTAAAGTCTGAAGCATGAGGCCATTCGTATGAGGCCAGTGGGCTTAGGTGGGCCCACAAATTGGGTGGAGCAGGGTCTTAGGGAATCACTTGAGCAGGGTGAACAGTGTGAGTCAGGTTGATAGAAACTTAAATATGATGCCTGCCTCCTAACTCTGTGGGTGTTGGTGGAGGGGTCTCAAAAAAGAAACAATGGCCTTGTCCCTGACCAATGGCTCAGTGATAGAATGTTGGCCTGGCATGTGGATGTCCTGGGTTTGATTCCTGGTCAGGCACACAGAATAAACAACCATCTGCTTCTCCACCCCTCCCCTTTCCCCTTCTCACTATCTCTCTTCTCCTCCTGAAGCCATGGCTCCATTGCTTCAAGTACATCCGCCCTGGGCGTTGAGGATGACTCCATGGAACTTCCACCTCAGGTGCTAAAAATAGGTTGGTTATGAGCATGGCCCCAGATGGGCAGAGCATTGGCCCAGGCAGGGCTTGCTGGTGGGTACCAGTTGGGGTACATGCAGGAGTCTGTCTCTCTATCTCTCCTCCTTGCACTTGAAGGAAAGAAAGAAAGAATGAATGAAAGAAAGAAAGAAAGAAAGAAAGAAAGAAAGAAAGAAAGAAAGAGAAAGAAACAATAGCCTCTGCCAGCACTTTTATCTGGCAGAAAGCTGCCCCCCTGCCCAAGCTCTTGCCCAAATGCCAGACAATCCAGTTTCTCCCTATATGCCTCCGGTTCCTTTCAAGCTGCTGCCCCAGAGCTGGAGCTCAGAAGGAGTGAGTCTGAGTAAGTCTGTGTGTGGACCCTTTAAGAGGAGCAACCTGGAAGCCGGCTTGAGCACAGGGTTGCTGTCTTGAGCATGGGATCATAGACATGACCCCATGGTTTCTCACTTAAGCCCAAACGTCGCTGGCTTGAAGCCAATGTCACTGGCTTAGGTCCTAGGTTGCCAGCTTGAGCAAGGGGTCACTTGCTCTGCTGTTGCTTCCCCCTGCACCCCCACTCCATCAAGGCACATGAGAAAGCAATAAACAACTAAGGTGACACAACAAAGAATTGATGCTTCTCATATCTCTCCCTTCCTGTCTGTCCCTATCTGTCCCTCTCTCTGACTCTCCCTTTGTCTCTGTCAGGGAAAAAAAAAAAAGGTGGGGGGAGCGACCTGGGACTCCTGCAGTGCTCCATCTCTCTCAGCCACAAAGTTGGTTTCTACAGCCAGAAGTTATGGGGACTTCTCTTCCTGGCACTGAAATCTTGGATTAGGAGGCCTGGTTTGGGGCTGGGACTGCTTGCTCCTCAGGAGAAACCTCCACAGACAGCCAAGATATTCCTCACAATTTTAAATCACCACACATGGGTGTGGCACTAACCCATTCCACATCCACATCTCTGCCAGACCTACCAGTCTCAATGTGGCTTCTTTTTTAAATACCTAGTTGTAGAATTTCCATTCAGCTACATTTCAGGCAGTTGTGAATGATGGTTGTTCTGTAGTTTAGCTGTAATTTCGATGTGGTTGTGGGAGGATATAAGCATTGCATTTACCTGTACTGCCATCTTGATTGGAAGATCCAAAGCCTAAATTTTTTTTGTGTGTGTGACAGAGACAGAGAGAGAGTCAGAGAGAGGGACAGATAGGGACAGACAGGCAGGGATGGAGAGAGATGAAAAGCATCAATTCTTCATTGCAGCATTTTAGTTGTTCAGTTTGCTTTCTCATATATGCCTTGACCAGGGGGCTACAGCAGAGCAAGTGGTCCCTTTCTCAAGCCAGCGACCTATGGGCTCAAGCCAGTGACAAAGTGGTCGTGTCTATTATCCTACACTCAAGCCAACGACCCTGCACTCCATCTGGTGAGCCTGCACTCAAACCAGATGAGCCTGCCTTCAAGCCAGTGACCTTGGGGCTTCAAACCTGGGTCTTCTGTGTCCCAGTCCAATGCTCTATCCACTGCACCACTGCCTGGTCAGACCCTAAAGTTTTTTTAAAAATATTTTAAAATTGATCGTTAGAGAGAAAGAAGAAGGGATAGATTGAGAGAAACACCAATGTGTTGTGTTCCACTTATTCATGCATTCATTGGTTGTTTCTTTTTCTTTTTTTTTATGTGTGGAAAAGACAGAGAGAGTCAGAGAGAGGGACTGATAGGGACAGACACAGGAAAGGAGAGAGATGGGAAACATCAATTCTTTGTTGTGGTTCCTTAGTTGTTCATTGATTGATTTCTCATATGTGCCTTGACTGGGGGGCTACAGCAGACCGAGTGACCCCTTGCTTGAGCCAGCGACCTTGGGCTCAAGCAGGTGAGCTTTGCTCAAAACAGATGAGCTTGTGCTCAAGCTGGCGAACTTAGGGTCTTGAACCCAGGTCCTTCACATCCCAGTCCGATGCTCTATCCACTGTGCCACCGCCTGGTCAGGCCATTGGTTGTTTCTTTTATCTTTTTTTTTTTAATTTTTACATTTCTTTTTATTTTATTCATTTTAGAGAGGAGACACAGAGTGAGAATGAGAGAGAGAGAGAGAGAAAGAAAGGGGGGAGGAGCTGGAAGCATCAACTCCCATATGTGCCTTGACCAGACCAGTGCCGGGTTTTGAACTGGCGACCTCAGTGTTCCCAGGTCAACACTTTATCCACTGCACCACCATAGGTCAGGCCATTGGTTGTTTCTTGTGTGTACTCTTTGAATGCACAACCTTGGCACAATGGGACGATGGTCTAACCAACTGAGCTACCTGGCCAGGACCCAAAGCCTACTTTTTAAAATGTTTATTTTTATTGATTTTAGAAAGGGAGGAAGGGAGAGACAGGAACATCAATCTTTTCTTGTATGTGTCCTGACCGAAGATCAAACTGTCAACCTCTGCACTTCAGGACAATGCTCTAAAGAACTGAGCTGTCTGGCCTAACCAGGCAGTGGCACAGTGGGTAGAGTGTCATACTGAGATGTGGAAGACCCAGGTTCAAGACCCTGAGCTCACCAGCTTGAGCACAGGCTCATCTGGTTTGAGCAAAGCTCACCAGCTTGGACCGAAGGTCGCTGGCTTAAGCAAGGAGTTACTTGGTCTGCTGAAGGCCCACGGTCAAGGCACATATGAGAAAGCAATAAATGAACAACTAAGGTGTCGCAACGAAAAACTGATGATTGATGCTTCTTATCTCTCTCCATTTCTGTCTGTCTGACTATCTATCCCTCTCTCTGACTCTCTCTCTGTCTCTGTTAAAAAAAAAAAAAAAAGAACTGAGGCCTGGTCAGGGCCTAAAGCCTAATTTTGATAGCAATCATTCCACACTTTTCCCACACCAGCCCTCTTGCCCAAGCTGTTCAGAAGACAGTCATACCAATTTGAGCCTAATCCTTTTTATAACAAGAATTCTAAAGGTCACTTTAATTTGATGGTTTAGAATAAAATTTTCCTCTTATAGTTCATTTCTGACTTCCAGAGAAGTTTCTAGTTCTTTTTTAAAAAAATATTTTAAAAATTATCTTTATTTGTTTTATTCATTTTAGAGAAGAGGGGGGAGAGATATGGGGGAAGAGCAGGAAGTATCAACTCCCATATGTGCCTTGACCGGGCAAGCCCGGGGTTTTGAACCGGGACCTCAGTGTTCCAGTTTGATGCTTTATCCACTGCGCCACCACAGGTCAGGCCAGAAGTTTCTAGTTCTTAAAAAATGAAATCTACTTCTTAAGGCCATGGTATTCCTTTGGTTTGTTTGTTTTCAGTAAGTACCTAAACTTACCTGAACTGCAGTTATGGTTGTTTGGTTAACTCCAAAAGGTTCTATAGAAGTGACTTCCAGCACGGCAGTACCTGCAACGGAACCAGCTTTCAGGAGCCCTTCAGCATCCTCCTCAATGACAGATGAATTAGGGAAACACTTGAGAACACGGGAGCTCACAAAGGCAGCCCCTTCCCTAGGGAACAAACAGAGTAAGTGACATCTCTTGGAAACAGTGTCTTTAACCAGAAAGAAAGGAGTAAAGATGGTCAGGCTCACTGTTAAAGGCTATACTGTGAGGAAACTGCTTGTCATTCTCCACATTGTGTGCTTATTTGTTCCTCAGGTAAAAGTCTGCCTGCCTTTGGATTGTGCTCATCTTTTTAAAAACCAAATTGCATTACATGTTTATCATTAAAAATTATTAAGCCAAAAGAAAAAAAAATTGAAAAAGGTATCCAAATACATGTACATAAATGTTTATAGCAGCACTATTCCCAATAGCCAAAAGGTGAAAATAACCAAACTGTCCATCAATGGTTGAATGGATAAACATTTTATATACATACAATGAAATATTATTTACTTATAAAAAATGAAGTTCTGATACATGCCACAACATGGAAGAACCCTGAAAACACTATGTTAATTGAAAGCAGCCAACACAAAAGCTCATATTTTGTATGATTTCATTTATATGGAATACATAGAATAGTTAAATTCATAGAGACAGCTGATCAGTGGTTGCCAGGGGCTGAGATGAGGAGTGGTGGGGAGTGACTACTTAATGGTATGGTATCCTTTTGTAATAATAAAAATGTTTTGGAAGTAGACAGAGGTAATGGCTGTACAATTTTGTGAATGTATTAAATGCCACTGAATTGTACATCTTAAAATGATTAAATTTGGCTTGGCCAGTAGCTCAGTTGGTTAAGGCATCATCCCAATATCCCAAGGTTGTGGGTTCTATACCTGATCAGGGCACATACAAGAATCAACCAATGAATGCATAAATAACTGGTATAACAAATCAATATTTCTCTCTCTCCCTCTCTAAAGTAAATAACAATTTTTAATGGTTAATTTTATGTTATATGAATTTCATCTCAACCAAAAAAAAACTATTTGTGGGTTGGAAAAATCACCGAGAAGGCAACAGTTCTTTTAGTATGCAATGTTTTACTGAGTGTGAAGTCAGAACCTGGTCTTTTTCTATTATCATTACCTGTTGGTATGAAGTTTGAGATGAGAATTCATGGACATTAGAATTTGCTTAGATTGGCACTCTGGATAGGAAAGTTGGAGTTTTTCAAACACCTATAATGAGAAAATATTTTTTTCCTCACTTCTGGAAAAGACAAATGACCTTTACAACTATAAATCAACAGTCTGCCTAACTTCAATTTAACCTAATGTTCCACAATACTCCTCTCCAAAATGAGTCAGGCACTTAAAACAAATTTAGGTATTCTAGAATATATAACCCAATATTACCCCTGTTTTAAGTTTACACTTATTATATCTTCTGTATTACTTAGATATAAGTTATAAAATAATTTTGAAATTTCAAATTTTAGCTCTTAAAACCTAAAAAGATATTTGGGAACAAAGAGCCAATAATATTAAATTAGCAGGGGACATTATTTAGGTCTTCCACCTAGTAAAATGCTTTTTCTTCTATGTCTCACTGAGTCAGAGAACCAACGTCAAAATAAAGTAGGAAAAAAATAAAAGAAACAGTTTCATATTCTGAGGGAGAGAAAAATTTACTTGCCCTTTAGAGATGTTTGAGACATTTGTAGACACTATCTATACTCTACACCTTACCAGAAGTTAGGATTAGATTTCATTCTACTTATGAATATAGTTAAATGGACTAAATTATAATATTTATGTTAGATAGAATAACTCAGAAATTAATCTCTTTTTAGTTATTATGGTATTTATATCCTGTGTTCATTGTGTTGGGAGTTGAGAGAAGTGCATGTACTATAGTTTCTAATGTCAATGTTTATATGAAGGCAATTAGCAGAAATGACAAGGTCTAGAAACTATAAACCTGTTCTAGGGAACTTGCTATCTCTATCTCTATCCCTATCTCTATCTCTATCTCTATCTCTATCTCTATCTCTATCTCTATCTCTATCTCAATCTATCTCTATCTCTATTCAGACTAAGATATTCCTGGGTGATAAGCAAATAAAACTTTTTTCTTCTTGATATACAAAAAACCAAGATTTAGGTTTGGGCCCTTACCAGGATCTGAACTTCATCAGACAGTTCCAACAAATTCCCCTCAAACTGACCAGAGGAACTGTTCATACAGCGGACAGTGACTTTGATATTGGTCCGACCAGCTGCTTTAGTGTGGACAACCATCGCAAAGTTATTCTCTACTGGAAGCTGTAGAAAAACCTAGACATTGAAGGGATGGATTAAGAAACATTCTTGAATAAACACTGTGCCCTTCTCCCTGTTGTAACAATAACAAAAATATATGTTGGAAGTAGCCATCTAGAAGAATTAGAGTACTAGGGCTTAATTTCATTGTTACTTTCTTTTATATTCTTAGTGACATAGTCACTCCTAGAGAAATCTCTGCTTGTAGGGCTCAACTAATTCTGGCATTTCTTTAAGACTCTTAAGTTATCTCAATGTCAATTCACTGACAGGAGAAAAGTGAAAATGAAGGGGTTTGTAAAAGGAGTCCTGACAGTAGAATTTGGGAGAAAAGTGAGGCAATCTACTCCTGGAGTTCAGAGTGGTAGCAAGAAGGGAAGAGGACAAGAAAGGGAATCTTCTTATTTTTTTAAGTGAAAGGAGGAGAGATAGAGAGACAGATTCCTGCATGGGCCCTGACTGGGATCCACCCCGCAACCCTGTCTGAAGCCAGTGCTTGAGTACTTTTTAGCGCTTGAGCCTGTCATGCTCCGACTGCTCTGACTGAGCTATCCTCAGCAACTGGGGCCACACTCGAATCAATCAAGCCACTGGCTGCAGGAGGGGAAGAGGGAGAGAAGCAGATGGTCGCTTCTCCTGTGTGCCCTTATGGGAAATTGAACCCGGTCCATATGCTGGGCTGACACTCTGTCTGCTGAGCCACTGCCAGGGCCTGAATAGTAAGCTTCTGTTTTAGGATAATGCTAAAACTGACTGATCATTTCCCCACTTGCTTCGCTCACCATTCTAGTCTAGACTGAAAAAATTCTAGACTAAAACTTGACAAATTTATGGAATAGGGAAGGTAGGGCCAACACTAACACACAAATGTTGAAGTAGGCACCTGGCGCCCACCTTTTTGGTATGCATTTCATGTCCTATCTCCTCTGCTCTCTTGGTGTCCAGAGTCATCTAGATCCTCATTTTAGCGCGCTCTCTCTCTCTCTCTCTTCTTTTAAAAATTTTATTTAGGCCTGACTTGTGGTGGCACAGTGGATGAAGTGTCAATCTGGAACGCTGAGGTCGCCGGTTTGAAACCCTGGGCTTGCCTGGTCAAGGCACATATGGGAGTTGATGTTTTCTGCTCCTACCCGCCTTATAGCTTGGTTGTGAGATAGAGAGAAGTGGGGAGCAGCAGGGAGCATCAACTCCCATATGTGCCTTGACCAGGCAAGCCTGGGCTTTCGAATTGGCGCATTGGCCCTGGGCACTGAGGATGGCTCCATGGACTTCTGCCTCAGGTGCTAAAAAAGCTCAGTTGCGAGTATGGCCCCAGATGGGCAAAGTGTGGACACGGGGTTGTCAGGTGGATCCCAATCGAGGCACATGTGGAAGTCTGTCTCTCTATCTTCTCTCCTCTCACTTGGAAAAAGAAGAAAAAGACACCCCCCCCAAAAAAAAACACAAAAAGAGAACATCAAAACAATTTTCATAAACATAGAGACTTAGGCTGCATTGTGGATCCCCTCCATGTCCATCCTGAGGGCTTCAGCCATTCCATATGTAGGAGGCACAGAATTGGGAGGAGCCAGCATCACCAAAAGGAACAAACCATCAGAGGAGCAGTTTAATTAATCGTCCTTCTTACCTTTACTATGGATATAAGGCATTCAATTTGAATTAGCTGCTAGCTGATGGCCCACACCAGCCGCATGGCATCCACAGCACCCCATGTGCTCACAGTGGGAATTCAGATCCTCCCCAGCTCCCAGTAGCACATGGCCAGCATCCACTTTTTGTACAGTTAATGTCAACTGCCCATAATGCAGCACAAACATGATTATTTATACAATTGTGTCTGAGCACATTAAAAGATTACAGTGGTACCTTGAGATATGAGCAGACCAACATATGGATTTTTTTTTTTTTTTTTTTTTTTAAGATACGAGATACGACTCAGTCCGTATTTTTGTTTGAGATCCTATTGAAATTTTGAGATACAAGTCGTGATTTGGGAAGTTTCCACTAGTTGGCGCATTGGCACACGGGTGCAGTATTGGCAGCACAACACCAGCATCTGTTCTTTCTCATGTGTTACCCACAGAATAAAGTTGAATCTCATGTGCTGTACTCGTTCTTGCATCATTTTTGCATCTTTTACTAATTTTTTTTGTGTGCTATCATGGGGCCGAAGAAAATCAGTGTAAAGGACAGTGGTGAGAAGAAGAGAATGATGTCGATAGAAGTAAAGCAAGAAATAATAGAAAAACATGAGCATGGTGTACGAGTGATTGAACTGGCAAGGCTTTACAACCGCAATACGTCTACAATTTGTACCATCCTTAAACAAAAGGATGCCATCAAAATCACAAATCCAGCAAAAGGAACTACAATTCTGTCCCAATTAAGGACAAATATCCATGAAGAAATGGAGAAGCTTCTGCTGGTGTGGGTGAAAGAGAAAGAGCTGGCAGGAAATACAGTGATGGAGACTATAATATGCAAAAAGGCACATATTATTTACAGCGACTTGAAGAAGAAAGGATCATCAACCTCAAAAGAGGCAGCAGAAGATACATTTAAGGCAAGTCACGGCTGGTTTGAAAATTTCAAGGAGAGATCTGGCATCCACTCAGTGGTGAAGCATGGTGAAGCTGCGAGTGCTGACGCTAAGGCAGCTGAGGATTACATCGCATGTTTTGCTGTGCTTATCACAAAGGAATGCTACATCCCCCAACAAGTGTTCAACTGTGACGAAACAGGATTGTTTTGGAAAAAAATGCCATGGAGGACTTTCATCACCACAGAGGAGAAGAAGCTGCCAGGCCATAAACCCATGAAGGACCATCTGACCCTTGCATTGGTGCAAATGCTAGCAGTGAGTGTAAAGTAAAGCCACTGCTAGTGTATTGTTCTGAAAATCCTTGAGCCTTTAAGACTCACGAGATTCTTAAAGAAAAACTGCAGGTTATGTGGTGCGCCAATGCTAGGGCATGGGTTACGTGGTAGTTTTTTATTGAATGGGTAAATCTCATCTTTGGTCCTGCAGTGAAGAAATATCTTCAAGAAATAAAACTCCCGATGAAAGCATTACTAATCCTTGAAAATGTTCCATCCCACCCACCTGGTCTTGAAGATGACATTCTTGATGAGTTCAAATTCATGAAAGTCCTCTACCTCCCACCCAACACGACTTCAATCCTGCAACCTATGGATCAGCAGGTCATTTCTAACTTTAAAAAGCTTTACACAAAGCACTTGTTCCACCGCTGCTTTGAGGTGACTGAGAATACAAATCTAACCCTTTGAGAGTTTGGGAAAGATCACTACAACATCATGAGATGTTTATGCATTATTGACGTGGCATGGCAAGAGGTTACAAGAAGAACCTTGAACTCTGCATGGAAAAAGTTATGGCCTGATGTTGTTGCAGACAGGGACTTCTAAGGATTCGAACCAGAGACCGAGACCGAGGTAGAAGCGTTGGAGGAGATTGTGTCCCTCGGAAAGTCGATGGGTCTGGAGGTAGATGAGGGTGATGTAAACAAGCTCGTCGAGGAACATGAGGAGAAACTCTCAACTGAGTAGTTGAAGGAGCTACAGATGATGCAACATACAGAGCTTCTGCAAGAAATTATTAGTGAGGAGGAGGTAGAGTCTGAGGAAGTGATTTCTACAAGTGAAATTAAACACATGCTGCCAATATGGGAGAAGCTTTCAAGTGTCATTGAAAAGAAACACCCAGAAAACGTTTCAACTGGTCGTGCTTCAGCACTTTTTAATGACACTTGTTTGTCACATTTCCGTAACATTTTAAAAGGTTGGCAAAAACAAACCTCTTTGGATAGATTTTTATTCAAAAGTCCTGCAAGTGAAAGTGCCGAAAGTGCAGCCAAAAAGGCAAAAACAGGTAATGATTAAATGAAAAATATGTAATGTTAAGCTTAGGTTAAGTTTAAAGTTAAGAAAGTGCATTGTTTTACAATTAAGTTTTGTGGTTTCATTTTAAGTAAAGAAAGTGCAGTTTTAGTTTACGTGTCTACAGTGCCTGCATCCCTTCCTCCCTCCCTCCTCCTCCGCTATTCACTTCTGTTAGCCACACTCATCTGTCTCCAAGGTAAGAATACAGTACTAAATAACACTTTTTCTTTTATTTAATGTATTTTATTATGCATTGGTAAAGTATACATGTGTGTTTCTTAATTAAAAACATGTATTTTTTCATAATTTAGGATTGTTTGGGGATGTTTCACAGGGCTGGAACGGATTAAATCTATTTCAGTTATTTTAAATGGGAGAAATTTGTTTGATATAAGAGTTGACTGACGCCTGACCAGGCGGTGGCGCAGTGGATAGAGCGTCGAACTGGGATGCGGAAGACCCAGGTTCGAGACCCCGAGGTCGCCAGCTTGAGCGCGGGCCCATCTGGCTTGAGCAAAAGCTTGTCAGCTTGGACCCAAGGTCGCTGGCTCCAGCAAGGGGTTGCTCGGTCTGCTGAAGGCCTGCGCGGTCAAGGCACGTGTGAGAAAGCAATCAATGAACAACTAAGGTGTTATAACAGCAACGAAAAACTAATGATTGATGCTTCTCACCTCTCTCCGCTCCTGTCTGTCTGTCCCTATCTATCCCTCTCTCTGACTCTCTCTGTCCCTGTAAAAAAAAAAAAAAAAAAGAGTTGACTGACAATTTCGGTTGAGCTCAGTTGAATAAAACTTGTATCTCAAGGTACTACTGTATATTAATATTTAAACTCTATTGTATACTTTATATTCATAATGTGTTACTCATATAATATAGCCATCCGCTTACAAATATAACAAAAGGAAATATTGCTTTGAAGAGCTCTTTGCAGCAACGTATATTAAAAATCTTATAACATTATGTGAGCCCACAAATTTGGATTTTTCATATGAGTTGCAGGTTTTCAGCATTCATGGAACAATAGGAAAATGAGATAAGTGATAATATTATGTAGTTTAGAAAGTGAGTCAGTCTAAAACTTATGATGAAATAAACTTAATATCAAGATCCCTAACATAATATAATAAACGGATAAATTTATACCTCTGAATGCCGGGGCACTAGATCTAATACGTCTCTTTTGCTCATGGACCAGTGGAACATGAGCACGGGGTTGGCATTGCTAAAGGAGAAAGGAGTCTGGGTACTGGTCACTCCCATGACATAAACTGGCATCTGAAAAAAAAAAAGTGGTTTTGAGCTACATAGCCTGTCCCACTGGCATTATCAAAATAATAAACCCAGACAGAGTCATCATACTGACCTCAGTAGCTGTGATGAGTTGAGTTGCAGCTGCAAGGATCCTAACAGACCTTAGCTGAACAACTTCAATCTGCACCTCATCCTGCTCAACAGGTTGGAGAACAAGTTAAGGCTAAGAGAGAGCAGTGGGGTGGACAGAGATGCTTATAATAACTCATTGGGGCTCTGGCCTGTTGGCTCAACAGTAGAGCATTGGCCCATAGTGTGTAAGTTCCGGGTTTGATTTCCACACAGGAGAAGCGCCCATCTGCTTCTCAACCCTTCCCCCTCTCCTTTCTCTTTATCTCTTTCTTTCCCTCCCGCAGCCAAGGCTCCATGGGAGCAAAGTTGGCCTGGGCTCTGAGGACAGCTCCATGGTGTCTGCCTCAGGTGCTAGAATGGCTCCAGTTGTAGCAGAGCAATGGCCCAGATGGGCAGAGCATCGACCCTGTTGGGTGTGCCGGGTAGATGATCCCAGTTAGGCACATGCAGGAGTCTGTCTGCCTGCCGCGCCCCCTGCTTCTCGCTTCAGGAAAAATAAATAAATAAAAAAAACCCAATTCATTGGTTTGTTACTGTTTGAGGCATTCAACAACAACATAAAACATGCCATAGTATGTTTGTTTTTGCTCTTTATTCTATTTACTTATTTTTAAAATATTCCATTGATTTGAGAGTAAGGGGAAAAGGGAGAGAGAGGCATCAACTCATTGTTCCACTTAGTTGTTCCATTTTTAGTTGTGCATTTATTGATTGCTTCTCCTATGTACCCTGACCGGGGATCAAATCCATGACTTCAGTGCACTGGGAAGATGCTTTATCCACTGAGCCACCTGGCCAGGGATGCTTTCGTTCTTTAAACAATTCCTTAAGTATAGGGACTATGTCTTATAACAATGCCAAGTACACTGTGGGTTTTTCACTAAAGAGCACATAGTCCCTATGCCTGATTAAAAAAGCATGCCAGCCTGAACAGGCGGTGGCACAGTGGATAGATCGTTGGACTGGGATGTGGAAGACCCAGATTCGAGACCATGTGGTCGCCAGCTTGAGCGCGGGCCCATCTGGCTTGAGCAAAAGCTCGCCAGCTTGGACCCAAGGTCACTGGCTCCAGCAAGAGGTGGCTCGGTCTGCTGAAGGCCCGCGGTCAAGACACGTGTGAGAAAGCAATCAATGAACAACTATGGTGTCACAACGGCAACGAATAACTAATGATTGATGCTTCTCACCTCTCTCCATTCCTGTCTGTCTGTCCCTATCTATCCCTCTCTCTGACTCTCTCTCTGTCCCTGTAAAAAACAAAACAAAACAAAACAAAAAAACCATGCCAGATGAGAGGACTAGAATGGTTTTCCCAGGCTGGTGACATCCTCCTCATTGTTACTCCCTCCCCCATCTCCCAATATGGTTCCCAGATGGAAGAGTAGAAGCAGAGAAGAACAAAAAACCAATACCTGTGAAAACACAATGACTTTGCCAGTATCTTCATTCACTGTCTGGATGGTGCCATGCACCACAGCTGTGCCAACCATCTTCCCTGTAACTTGCCCTCTCCTATTAACAACAGCCACAGTCCGATTACTGATGGAGAAGTGAATGATAGATTGGGGTTGGGGACCACCTTCAGACATTACCTGGAATTTGAACACACCAGAAGTATGGGGAGAAGTCATATCTCTGTTTCCAACATTTTGTCCAAATAGCTTGACTTCTTCATCTTCTCCCACTGCCCAATATCCCCCATCAACTCAAATGCAGAAGAAATGAAAGTTCTACAAATGATCCATTAGATTCTAAGAGATAGTTCATTGTAGAACAGGGAAAACACTAATGTTATTCTTTATCAGACCTTATTGTACTTGACTGGGTGGGAGTAGATAAGAAGAGATCAATCAGATAAGGTGGATGTATGTGTGTTTTGGGGTGGGCAGAGGTGGGATGAAGAAAAAGGGTAAATCTTATTTTTCTGTCTTTTATTCTTCTCCTTCTTTCCCAGGTGAGAGGAGGGGAGATAGACAGATTCCCACATACATCCCAACCAGGATCCACCCAGCAACCTCTGTCTGGAGCAGATGCTCTTCCCATCTGGGGCCACGCTCACAACCAAGCTACTTTTTTTTAAATTTTTTAAATTTTTTATTTTATTCATTTTAGAGAGGAGACACAGAGTGAGAGAGAGAGAGAGAGAGAGAGAGAGAGAGAGAGAGAGAGAGAAAGGGGGGAGGAGCTGGAAGCATCAACTCCCATATGTGCCTTGACCAGACCAGTGCAGGGTTTTGAACTGGCGACCTCAGTGTTCCCAGGTCGACGCTTTATTCACTGCGCCACCACAGGTCAGGCACAACCAAGCTACTTTTAACACCTGACGGAGAGGCTCCACAGAGCCATCCTCAGAGCCTGGGCTGATGCACTCGAACAAACTGAGTCATGGCCACAGAAAGGGAGAGAGAAAGAGAAAGAGAAAGAAAGGGGAAGGGTGGAGAAGCAGATGGTTGCTTCTCCTGTGTGCCCTGACTGAGAATTGAACCCAGGGAATCCACACACCAGACCGATGCTCTACCACTGAGCCAACCGGCCAGGGCCTTATTTTTTCTGTTTTTAAGATCACCTGCATCATGTTAGTTGGAATCAGTGTCATTTTCTCTGGAACAAGTTTGAATGGAGGAAATACCTTGAAGGAGAAAATCAAAAGGACTACAGTGACTGATGAGTCAATTTTATAACAAATGATCATGCAGCTTATTCTAAGGGAAAAACCCTAATTTTGTACAATAAAGTTATATATAAAGACATATATTTAATAACAAAATTATAAATTACTTAAATGAGAATGCTTAAATAAATTATTACATATTCACTCACTAGAATAAAAAGTGGGGATTAAATTATTATTATTATTTTTTGGTGACAAAGACAGGGAGAGACAGAGAAAGGGACAGATAGGGGCAGAGAGACAGGAAGGGAGAGAGATGAAAAGCATCAATTCTTTGTAGTGGCACTTTACTTGTTCATTGATTGCTTTCTCATATGTGCCTTGACCGGGCGACCGCAGAGTGAGTGACACCTTGCTCAAGCCAGCAACCTTGGGCTCAAGCTGGTGAGCCTTGCTCAAATCAGATGAGCCGCGCTCAAGCTGGCGACCTCAGGGTTTTAAACCTGGGCCCTTCGTGTCCCAGTCTGACACTCTATTCACTACGTCACAGCCTGGTCAGGCATGTCGATTAAATTTATATTTATAATTATCTTTCTTTTTTATGTTTTTTCCATATATATATATATATATATATATATATATATATATATATATATATATATATGACAGTATAAAGAATTCTCAGGTACCTATTACACATCTTCAACACTTATCAACACATGGCCAACAATGAACTTTTTAGCACACAAGAAAATACTTTTTTTGTGTGTGTGACAGAGACAGTGAGAGAGAAGAAGAGAGATAGACAGGGACAAACAGGAAGGGAGGGAAATGAGAAGCATCAATTCTTCGTTGAGGCACTTTAGCTGTTCATTGACTGCTTCCTCATATGTGCCTTGACTGGGGGGCTCTAGCTGAGCCAGTGATCCCTTGCTCAAGCCAGCAACCTTGAGCTCAAACCAGAGACCTTTGGGCTCAAGCCAGTGACCATGGAGTCATGTCAATGATCCCACACTCAAACCAGCAACCCTATGCTCAAGTCAGATGAACCCATGCTCAAGCTGGTGACCTCAGTGTTTTGAACCTGGGTTCTCTGCATCCCAGGCTGATGCTCTAACCTCTGTGCCACTGCCTGGTTAGGCAAGGGAATTTTTTTTAATTTATTCATTTTAGAGAGGAGAGGAAGAGAGAGAAAGGGGGGAGGAGCAGTAAGCATCAACTCCCATATGTGCCTTGACCAGACAAGTGCAGGGTTTTGAACCGGCAACCTCAGCATTCCAGGTCGACGCTTTATCCACTGCGCCACCACAGGTCAGGCCAAGGGAATTTTTTTTACAGAAAAAACAACAACCCTGTACAAACCACATATTGTTGTATAAGTTAGATAACTAACATTCAGTCAAATGAGTTGCAACTTGTACAAACTAAACAGAAAATAATAAATAATATGAAGTATCAATTTTGGATGAGACAATTTTCTTACTTCAATGTGCTGAGGAGTTGATGTAAATTTTCTCCCTGTCTTGTGTCTAGCAATAGCCACAAGTGTGGTTTGCCCAACAGTGACAGCTCGAAGGATATAATTTTCAGAGTATTTGTCCTGTTCCTCTGTTAGCCTGCAAAGACCCATGTTATTTTAGGTGAGAAAGATTTGGTTTTAGGAGTGCCCACTTATGCATTTTTCTAAAATGCTTAACATTTTCTGCTCATTTTAACTCTAGTTAGAGGGAAGTGCCAGAAAATAAATTTCCAGAGTCAAGAGACCATTCATAGCAATGGCAGGAGTGTCCTGAAGGGCAAAAACCTTCTTCTAAGGCTCCAAAGAAATAAGAACAAGATAAACATAGACTGGCAAAATTGCAAATACTAAATGGCTTTAGAATTCCTGTAATCGCGCTTTTGCAGAGGGGAATACCACTGCCTCCAATTCTAAATAGATTTTTGAAGGTCTACTAGCTGGAAGCACTTCTAAAGATATCAGTCAGGGAGAAGTTTCATAAAATGGAAAAATTAATGAGATTCATGATTTCAGCCCCAAAACAAGACATCTGATAATCTGGAGGGAGTATTTTGTATAGAGCTGAATATGGGAAGAAAGTAAGGTCTGAAAGGTACTGTGACAAAAAGGGAAATAACCTAAAGGAGAGCCTGACCAGGTTACCAGGAGGGAGAGTCTCATGATATTAAGCGTAGGGAGAAAGAAGTATTGAAATGGTACTTACGTCAGGGTGACAATGGCAGAAGCCAACTGCAGTTTGAGCTCCATGTTTCTGAAGTATTTATTTTGAAATGGGCATTTGGAAGAGTCAAGAACTCTCACAGTTACTAACACAGTTTTACCTATTTCAATCTAGTAATTAAAAAAGAAAGAGGTAATTTTAGTAGAGGTGTAGAGGTGTCTCATTCTCCTAGGACAGTCAAACTCTTAAAGGGTGGCAAACTATTTTGTTCATACTAAATGCTCCTGGTCAGCCTTTGTTCAAATAAGACTAATCTATGTGTAGTGTCTTTATCTTCACCATGTTTAATGTTAGATTTTTTGTTCTTTTTTCTTTTTATCCAAAGAGACAGGAAGAGAGAGAGAAGGAGCATCAAATCATAGTTGCGGCACTTTACTTGTTCATTGGTTGCTTCTTACATGTACCTTGACAGGGGTAAGGGGACAGGCGGGGTGGGGGGAGGCCTCCAGACAAGCCAATGACCCCTTGCTCAAGCCAGAGACCTTGGGCTCAATCCAGTTACCTTGGGTTTCAAGACAGCAACCTTTGGGCTCAAGACAGTGACTATGGGGTCACATCTATGATCCCATGCTCAAGCTGGCGATCCCACACTCAACTGGTGAGCCTGCACTCAAGCCAGATGAGCTCTTGCTCAAGCTGGCGACCTCAGAGTTTTGAACCTGGGTACTCAGAGTCCCAGTTTGATGCTCTGTCTACTACACCACCACATGGTCAGGCTGAAATATTGTTCTTTAAGGGAAGGTATTTCCAAAACAAAGGTCCTGGTATGTACAGTACACACAGTAGTTGAGCACATACTATATCAAGTGATGCTAAAGAGTGAAAATGAGGCTGATTTAAGTTATGATATAAAGCACATATCTCCCACCTTATCAATCAGATCAAGCTCCAGCTCTTGTATGTCTGACACTCTGAGGTGGGCCATTGCTGGGCTCAAGAAAGCCAAGCATAGATCATAGACCTCCAAGGTGAGAAAGCCAGAATGTACTGGAACTAACTAGAAGGAAGAAGATGGTAGCTGGGTAAAGAAGCAAGCACGCTCCAAATGGAATCATGTCAACTATTTTCATCCAAAGCAGAAAATATAATACCTTACTTCCTCTGTGATGGGAACTTTGAGAGATCACATTACAAATTTCAGGCATAACATAATATATACCTTGAATATTATGTTTTAGTTAATGGCAAAATATGCACCCTTAACAATTATTAAGTGATAAAGATCAAATTTCAAAATCAAGCAGAATCCAATATACGTGTCCAGCTTCTTAATTATGAACAGGGAAAGAACTTCATGAAGAAAGTCAAGTTTGTTTATGTTGCAAGGGCACATAATGAGGGAGAAAGCACTGGGCAGACTGACACTTAGTTTTCCCTTCTTGTACTATAGATCCTGCACAGCAGTGTATTTTCACAGCCTCTGCCTGCACAGAGTACCTCAGTCTCCCATTTTAAAGACAAACATTATGACTTAAAGTAAGCTAAATTTCTTTGAGCTCTTAGAAGGAAAGAAAATAAAAGCATATGTTAATGTAAGGTATTACTTTTATTACAAGTGAACTAAAAGCAAATTCCTTAACATAATTGACTATGAAGTCAGTTTAAAATCTTGAGTTGTCATATCCTGGCTAAAAACACCATACACTCAGGTTATATAGTTAATATCCATTTATAGAAATGAAACTTTTTTTCATTTATCTATTTTTTAAATTTCTATTTATTTATTTTTATTACTAATTCTTTAACATTTATTTATTTATTCATTTATTCATTTTAGATAGGGGAGTTGGGGGGAAGAGCAGGAAGCATCAACTTCCATATGTGCCTTGACCAGGCAAGCCCAGGGTTTTTGAACCAGTGACCTCAGCATTCTAGGTCAACGTTTTATCCACTGCACCAACACAGGTCATGCTATTTATTGATTTTAAAGAGAAAGTGAAAAAAACATCGATTTGTTGTTTCATTTATTTATGCATTCATTGGTTGATTTTTTTTTTTTTGAGAGATAGAAACTGGAAGAGAGAGGTGGGTAGGGGGAGAGAGATGAGAAATTCAACTTGTAGTTGCTTCACTTTAGTTGTTCACTGATTGCTTCTCATACGTGCCTTGACTGGGGGGCTCAAGCCAAGCCAGTGGCCCCTTGCTCAAGCGAGTGACCTTGGGCTCAAGCCAGACCTTGAGCTTTAAGCTAGTGACCTTGAGATAGTGTTAATGATACCTCACTGAAGCCAGAGACCCCGTGCTCAAACTGGTGACCTTGGAGTTTCAAACTAGAGATCTCAGCATCCCGAGTCAATGCTCTATCTTCTGTGCTACCACCAGTCATGCTCACTGGTTGATTTTTGTACGTTTCCTGAATAAAATTGAGATATATTGGGATGATGCTCTAACTAACTAAGCTACCTGGCCAGGGCAAAATGAAACTTCTTTTTTTTAAGATTTTATTTATTCATTTTCGGGAGAGGAGAGTTAGAGAGAGAGAGAGAGAGCAGGGGGAGGAACAGGAAACATCAACTCATAGTTGCTTCCCATATGTGCCTTGACCAGGCAAGCCCAAGGTTTTGAACTGGTGACCTCAGCATTCTAGATTGACACTTTATTCACTGCACCGCCACATTAAACCTTCTTTTAATGGAAATCTTATAATCAGATGTCTCTTATACTGTCTCAGTTCAACCAGAACCAACAATTTCCCAGTATTGCAGCTAGATACAGAAACAAAACAAAACAAAACAAAAACCCTTTATTTTTGGTTGAAGTCTCCCTATAGGTTAAAAAAAAAGAAAACAAAAGCAAATGTTATTTTTGTAACTAGTTGGAAACACACAATGGAATTTTTTCAGTCGTTTCCTAAGAATAACTTTGATCTGAGACCATCAATCTGGGAATGTCTCTCGAACTCACCTGCACAGAGCTTTCTGTTTCCATATAAGTGATGGTGACAATGTCTTGCTCACTGCTGTTGACGAAAAAGTAACCAGACCCTTCCACAAGGCTAAATATTTCCTATGGAAAAATGAGACAAACAATATTCCATTCCCTTTGATTTTTAAAAGGTTCAAAAAAAATCACTTCTATCTATAGACTTAAGAAAGAATATGTGATTAAAAGATTAAGGTCAATATACCAAAAACAAAATATGATTATTAAAGTATAGCATGTACATGTATATCCGTGCACTAGTATACCCATGATTTTAAACAGTTAAGTGACCTTTTTTATTATTATACTGTTAATTTTAATAATCTAGTACTCCCCTGTTTAATATGATTCCATTTAACTAGACCCATATAGCTTCTACCTTCACATCAGGGTGGTTATAGATAGTGACATTCTCAGGCAACACAGCGACATCATCCACCAGGAACAACTCCACAGCTGCAGGACTGGGAAAATTGGAAAGTTCCTAGAAATGTAATAAGAACTTTTAATTCCTCAACTCAGTGAGAGAAGAGTCCAGAAAGATAACGGAATCATAGGGATGCACAGCTCCAAGATTTACATCAGTTATAAACAACTTTTAAAGAGCCTGAGATTTCACTTATTTAATTTATACTTCTTATTCAACAATCTCTCCTTACCTTTGGATGTTTCTTCTCTGAATAGCCCACAATATTGACTCTAATGAGTACAGTCCCCTTTATCTGATGTACTTTAAGAATCTGATGACCTGGAGACATGCAGAAAAATACTCTGTGAGACAATAACATGTAGAATACAAAAGTGTCTCCAGAAAAGCAAATTCTACCCTAACTTATTTCAAATGGTATTTTATTGCAGGGAGAAAAAAATACTGGCTGAGAAAACACACAAGGATCAGAAAACTGTGTTTTTGTGCTGACTCTGTCACTATATTCCTACGTGACCCGGGGTGACTTCTGAATTTCTCAGTTCCCTTATTAAGTGAGTGATTAGGCTAGGCAAATCTAAAATTGTTTCCAGCTCTGATGGTCTGTGAGTCCAAAAATAGGCTGACAACAATGTATGGGGAAAATTTTTAAATTTAAAAATGGAAGTGAGAAATAGAAAATAGTCCTTTGGGACCATTTATTATTCCAAATTGTTTTATATACATACCTTATTTCCCCATGTATAAGATGCTCCTTTTTCCTGAAAAATCTGGGGCCTAAAAACTGGGTGTGTCTTATGCAGTGATTGTAGATTTTTTTACTTGCATTTCTCGGAAATGAGGAGTTGTATGAATTTTATGATGAATAAAACTTGAGTTCAATAACTTTATGTAATACATTTATTTTCAAATTTCAGGCTCCAAAATTAAGGTGCATCTTATACACGGGAGCATCTTATACATGGGGAAATACGGTAAATATGTCAATCTCTAACTCAAGAATTTCTTTTTTTGACAGAGAGAGAATCAGAGAGAAAGTCAGATAGGGACAGATAGACAAGAAGGGAGAGATAAGAAGCATCAATTCTTCGTTGGGGCACCTTAGTTGTTCAGTGATTGCTTTCTCATATGTTCCCTCACAGGGAGGAGGGATTGGGGGGGAGGTTATAACAGAGCGAGTGACCCCTTGCTCAAGTCAGCGACCTTGGGTTTCAAGCCAGCGACCATGGGTCATGTCTATGATCCCATGCTCAAGCTGGTCAGCCTGTGCTCAAGCTGGATGAGCCCGCGCTCAAACTGGGGACCTTTGGGTTTTGAACTTGGGTCCTCTGCATCCCAGTCTGACACTCTATCCACTGCACCACTGCCTGGTCAGGCCCTAACTTAAGAATTTAAAAGGCTAATTATACCTTATTAAGACAATTTAAACTCCTTAAACTAGTTTTGAAGTCTTCCACAATCTAAGCCTGTTTTACTTTGTTTTCCTTTCTAAGGCCCTGGCCAGTTGGCTCAGTGATAGAGTGCCAGCTTGGTGTGTGGAAGTCTCAGTTCAATTCCCGGCCAGGGCACACAGGAGAAGCGCCCATCTGCTTCTCCACCCTTCCCCCTCTCCTTACTCTCTATTTCTCTCTTCCCTTCCTGCAGCCAAGGCTTCTTTGGAGCAAAGTTGGCCCAGGCACTGAGGATGGCTCCGTGGCCTCCGCCTCAGGTGCAGCAATGCCCCAGATGGGTAGAGCGTTGCCCCCCTAGTGGGCTTGCTGGGTGGATCCTGGTGGGGCACATGTGGGAGTCTGTCTCTCTGCCTCCCCGCTTCTCACTTCAGAAAATAAATAACTAATATGAATCTATTAATTTTTATAGAGGTCAATTATTTTATCCTCAACACAGATGTAGGATAGATCATACATCTGTGAAACACTTTTTCATGATATTACATCTGTCCATCCACCCATTCAGCAAAAATTTATGGAGGGTCTACTAACTTCTAGGTAGTATGCCAGGTAATTAGGACACAGAGATGAAGAAGAAAACAACACAATCCTTATCTTCAAAGAAACCCACAGCTTAGTAGGGCAACTGAGAGGGAAAGTAACCATGTAATACAGTGTGGTTATAAAAGTATGAACAGAGCACAGATATATAGAGTATATAACAGAACAGGAAAAGGAATATTTTCCTTAGATTGAGAATACAGAGGAAGAGAAAACTCCTAGACCACTAGAGGAAGATTTTAGCCCAGTGAAACTGCAAGAAAAGAGAACATAGAACACCTGTAAACCAAGCTTTGTCATGGTTAAGAACCTAAAGTTGTTTTTTTTGTTTGTTTTTTCATTTTTTACAGGGACACAGAGAGAGTCAGAGAGAGGGATAGATAGGAACAGACAGACAGGAACAAAGAGAGGTGAGAAGCATCAATCATTAGTTTTTCGTTGCCATTGCGACACCATAGTTGTTCATTGATTGCTTTCTCACATGTGCCTTGACCGCTGGCCTTCAGCAGACCCAGCAACCCCTTGCTGGAGCCAGCGACCTTGGGTCCAAGCTGGCGAGCTTTTGCTCAAACCAGATGAGCCCACGCTCAAGCTGGCGAGCTTGGGGTCTCAAACCTGGGTCTTCCGCATCCCAGTCTGACACTCTATCCACTGCGCCACCGCCTGGTCAGGCTAAAGTTGTTGAATATAAGAAAAATGTAGGGTATACGTGGGTGGCTACTAAGAGGTGAAGTCAAAGAAGTAGGCAGGGGTCAGTATGTGGAGCTGCACTATATGAATTCTATCCTGAAAGACACGAAGGGTGCCTGAGGACAATATGGTGACAGTATAGGCAGTGGTCATGAGTATAGGCTTTGATGTTAGAGAGCTTATTGCTTCACCTATATACTGTTGTAATCTCAGGATTTGAAACTGTGCCTAGACTATATAGTAGGAATGCAATAAGTGTTTGATTTGTATTTTAGAAAGATCATTCTGGACAGTAGCGTAGAGGATGGGTTAGAGAGTAGCAGAGATACAATGAGATCAGTTGGGAGACTACTGTAGTAATACCAGATAGAGGTGATAGACAGGAAGAAATGAAACAAAAAAAAGTATTTAAAAGTTAACACTAGCCTGACCTATGGTGGCGCAGTGGATAAAGTGTCGACCTGGAATGCTGAAGTTGCCGGTTCGAAACCCTGAGATTGCCTGGTCAAGGCACATTTGGGAGTTGATGCTTCCTGCTCCTCCCCCCTTCTCTCTCTCTCTCCTCCTTCTCTCTTCTCTAAAATGAATAAATAAAGTATTTTTTTTTAAAGTGAAGCAACTATGAGTTTATACTTCTAAAAAAAAGTTAACACTAAAGGTATTTGGTAATTGATTGCTATAGGGTAAAAGGGACATCTTTTCTTCTCTACCACTTTTTACACTAACTATATTATGCTATTAGTATTATATATATAACACTGGGGAACAATTATTTTTCATTTTCTGTTGCATGAGGTGTTAGAACTTTTTATATATATTTCTGCATTGCTGATTCCAAATTTGAAATCCATTTTTTTGGTGCATGCTCTAGTTTTTATGCAATTTTAATTTCTTTTTGTTACAGTCAATGGCATGCATTGGTTTTTAAATTGGAGTTAAAGGGCAACGACTCTTGGATTGAACATAACCACAAGGCAATTAATGTTTTACAGACATCACTTTGACATAATTGTAGTTGTTTTTAAATGTAAAATGTTATTATCTGATATAAACACCCTCTTATTTTGTTTTAAGGTTGAATCATGGCTTCTTCGAGTAGGCGTAAATGTAAGAATAGTCCTGACACCTTCTGTTATAGATGTGGCTGTTACACATTTCAACATCAAAGACGCAATATTTCATCATTTGTGACACATGCATATATTGCCTATTTTCAAGTTCTCCTTGGCGATCAAGACAAGAATTGGGCTCCTAGTATTGTGTGTCATAATTGTGAGGAAATGCTTCGTGACTGGACAAAAGGAAAACGCAAAGGAATGCCTTTTGGTATTCCCATGGTTTGGTGTGAACCTAAGGACCATGGCAGTGACTGTTATTTCTGTCTGATCCATACAAAGGGCATCGGCAAGAAAAAACGGCATATGATCACATATCCTAATATTCCTTTAGCAATAGGACCTATCCTAAACTCATAGTTGCTTCACTTAAAAAAAAATACTTTATTTATTCATTTTAGAGAAGAGAGAAGGAGGAGAGAGAGAGAGAAGGGGGGAGGAGCAGGAAGCATCAACTCCCATATGTGCCTTGACCAGGCAATCTCAGCATTTCGAACCGGCAACTTCAGCATTCCAGGTCGACGCTTTATCCACTGCGCCACCACAGGTCAGGCTAGTGTTAACTTTTAAATACTTTTTTTTGTTTCATTTCTTCCTGTCTATCACTCTGAGACACTCCTGGTTCCAGTTTTCAATGGTTTTATTTCTTCTAAGAATGAAGAAAGTGAACATGGTGACCAAGTGTATTTTGATAAGATGCATGAGAAAATGGTTGTAGAATCTGAAGGCTCTTCTTCTAATACCAAGCAGTAATTAACCTCTCAGCAGTTTAGCCAACCCAAATTGAATGACTTAGTAAGAGATTAGGGCTTATCAAAGAAAGCAGCTGAGTTATTAGTCTCCAGGCTTCAAGGAAAGAATGTACTTCACTGGTCAGCTAAAGTATCCCATTTCAGGAAACGTGAACAAACTTTTGTGGACTATTTTTCCGAAGACAAACACTTTGTTTACTGTCATAATATCAGTAGTCTTCTCAGCCAGCTAGGTGTTACCAGTTACAGTCCAACAGAATGGCAGTTATTTCCTGACAGCTCTAAATGGAGTCTGAAATGTGTTCTCCTACACAACAGTAATGTTTATGTAGTGGTTCCAATTGGTTATTCAACTCATCTATGAGAAGATTAAAATGACATAAAAATTGTCCTCGACTTTCTGAAGTATAAGGAGCATAAGTGGATCATTTGTGTGAATCTTAAAATGGTAAATTTCCTGCTAGGACAACAGAGGTTTCACAAAGTATCATTGATTTCTGTGTTTGTGGGACAGCCAAGCTCGGGAGAAACACTGGACACAGAAGGAGTGGCCGAAATGTGAAGTTCTAGAAGTAGAGATACATAATATTGCGAATGAACTTGTAGTTAATCGAGACAGGATCATTTTTCCCCCACTTCACATCCAACTTGGCTTAATGAAGCAGTTTGTTCAGGCTTTGAATAGAGAAAGTGAATGCTTTCAACATATTATTTCTGCTTTTCCTGCCTTGTCTTTTGAGAAGATAAAAGCAGGTGTATTCGATGGACCTCAAATTTGAACCCTCATTCGTGATGAAGAATTTGCCAAGAAGATGAATAAGGAAGAGAAAGCAGCATGGCAGTCTTTTGTGGCAGTTACAAAGAACTTCCTTGGCAACAAAAAAGCAGAAAACTATGAACTTCTGGTTCAAAGGATGCTGTTGGCTTTCCATGACATTGGATGGAACATGAGTGTTAAGATTCACTTCCTGGCCTGACCAGGTGGTGGCGCAGTGGATAGAGCGTTGGACTGGGATGCGGAGGACCCAGGTTCGAGACCCTGAGGTCGCCAGCTTGAGCGTGGGCCCATCTGGCTTGAGCAAAAGCTCGCCAGCTTGGACCCAAGATCGCTGGCTCGAGCAAGGGGTTACTCAGTCTGCTGAAGGCCCGTGGTCAAGGTACATATGAGAAAGCAATCAATGAACAACATGAACAACTAAGGTGTCGCAACAAAAAACTAATGATTGATGCTTCTCATCGCTCTTCGTTCCTGTCTGTCTGTCCCTATCTATCCCTCTCTCTGACTCTCTCTGTCCCTGTAAAAAAAAAAAAAAAGATTCACTTCCTAAACAGTCACCTTGATAAGTTTTCTGAAAATCTTGGAGCTGTTAGTGATGAGCAGGGAGAACGCTTTCATCAAGATCTGAAGACGAAGGAAGAGCATTTTCAGGGGCGATGGGACAGAAATATGATGAAAGACTACTGCTGGAGCATCAAACAAGATTATCCTCAACAAGTACACAAACTCAAGAGCTACAAACACAAATTTTTGCCTGAATATAATTTAAATAAGTTTTGCGCAAATTTTATAATTAAAATAAGTGTTTTAATATGTTCTATTTTGAAATTGTAGACAAATTCTGATGCAATCCTATCTTTTAGTGTACTAGTGTATTTACTGCATTATATAAATTATTATATTTTCACAAAGATGATGCCCAAGCCTGACCAGGCGGTGGCACAGTGAATAGAGCGTCGGACTGGGATGTGGAAGACCCAGGTTCGAGACCCCGAGCTCGCCAACTTGAGCGCGGGCCCATCTGGCTTGAGCAAAAGCTCGTCAGCTTAGACCCAAGGTCGCTGGCTTGGTCTGCTGAAGGCCCGCAGTCAAGGCACATGTGAGAAAGCAATCAATGAACAACTAAGGTGTTGCGACGGCAACGAAAAACTAATGATTGATGCTTCTCACCTCTCTTCGTTTCTGTCTGTCTGTCCCTATCTATCCCTCTCTCTGACTCTCTCCCTGTCCCTGTATATATAAAAAAAAAGATGATGCCCACAAAGACATTCTACTTTATTATGTTAAACTAAATGTTGAAAATTTTGCAATAAGATGAAAACCTAAAATCTTGAATTGCAAAAAAAATGTAGCTTACAGAGAAAAACTAACATCAGATTTGAGATCAGCACACTCGAATTAGGTAAGAACAAGTGTTTTTGTGGATGCAACAAAAATTTTGTTCCCCAGTGTAATATTATAGTATTAGCTATATATTAGTATCATGTTGTCATGTTCTCTACCTAAGTTCTTGTGGACAAGGAAGGACTAAATCTTATTTCCCCTTCTCTGCTGTTTCTTTTTTCTTTTCTTTTCCTTTTATTCTTTTTTTTTTTTTTTTTTTTTTTTTTTTTTTTTTTTTTTTTTAGCGAAGGAGAGAGAGAGAGACAAAGACAGAAAGACAGAGACAGACAGGAAGGGAGAGAGATGAGATAAGAAGCATCAACTTGTAGTTGCGGCACTGTAGTTGTTCACTGATTGCTTTCTTTTCTTTTTTTTTTTTACAGGAACAGAGAGAGATTCAGAGAGAGGGATAGATAGGGACAGACAGACAGGAATGGAGAGAGGTGAGAAGCATCAATCATTAGTTTTTTGTTGCCGTCGCAACACCTTAGTTGTTCATTGATTGCTTTCTCACATGTGCCTTGACCACGGGTTTTCAGCAGACTGAGCAACCCCTTGCTGGAGCCAGCGACCTTGGGTCCAAGCTGGTGACCTCGGGGTCTCGAACTGGGTCTTCCGCATCCCAGTCTGACACTCTATCCACTGCACCACCGCCTGGTCAGGCTAGTGTTTCTTATTCTACTAAATGATTAAACTATCCATTCAAATGCTCATACCAGATACCTAAAACTTACCCTTTGTACCACTATCTTCTTCACTTTGGGGATTAATTTGAGGGAGATTGCTATATTAACAGCCTGCAGTGAGTCATGTCTGCTGGTATCCATACCCTTGAGTGGTCTTCACCCACTCTGAATCTGCTTTAGTCAGGTGGCTTGCTTTGGTGAATGGCACATCAACAAATGTGACACAAGCAGAGTCTTATGAGAAATTGTGCATGAGGTCATGTTGCTCTCTAGAACCTCATCTGGTGCCACTAATCCCCTCTTTAAGTCGGTCTCACTTACCTTATTCAGCTCATTCTATTTCCTGTTTCCAACATCCCTTCAGGTCTCAGCATATATGTCACTTTCTCAGGGTAGGCTTTTTTGTTCTAAGCTAGGTTAGATTCTCCTATTATAAGCTCCTAAAGCATCCCATTTTTCCCTTCCAGACACCTAACACAAATATAATGTTAAAACTCTGGCTTCATCAATTAGACTATAAGTCTATGAAGGCAAAGGCTGTGTCAACTCATTTAGCACTATATCTCCAAGTGCCTAGCGCACAGTCTTACATGTAGAAGCCATTCAATAAATACTGGCTAACAAATAAATATTTCCATAATCTTAGGCAAATAATACATCTTAAAATAACTTAATGTTATGTTTTTATGAGAAATATTAGACCTTAGACCTTAACATTGTAAACAAGAAAATCTGTTATGTTTTTTAAAAAATACAATGATCAAAGCTGAAAGGTGAGATATGACAAAATCTGAAATAAACCATCACCCATAGAGAAATACTTAATGTAGGTCCTGGCCAGTTGGCTCAGCAGTAGAGCATTGGCCCGGTGTGTGGAAGTCCCAGGTTTGATTCCTGGTCTGGGCACACAGGAGAAGCGCCCATCTGCTTCTTCCCCCTTTCCCCTCTCCTTTCTCTCTGTCTCTCTCTCTTCTTCTCCCGCAGCCAGAGCTCCATTGGAGCAAAATTGGCCTAGGCACTGAGGATGGCTCCATGGCCTCCACCTCAGGTGCTAGAATGGCTCCAACCACAATGGAGCAACACCCCAGATGGGCAGAGCATCGCCCCCTGGTGGGTATGCCAGGTGGATCCCGGTCAGGTGCATGCGGGAGTCTGTCTGTCTCCCCGCTTCTATCTTCGAAAAAATACAAAAAAAAAAAAAAAGAAAGAAGAAGAAGAAGAAGAAGAAGAGAGAGAGAGAGAGAGAGAGAGAGAGAGAAGTACTTAATGCAGACCCATTTACATGTAGCAGGTATATGAAAGTATTCATAAATTTTCACAATACCATGTAATCGGGTCTGCCCACTGCCATCATCCTTTGCTACCATCTCCATTGAATTATACTTTTCAAAATGAGCTAGTGTTTCATTTGAGGATTTCCATTCTAGCATTAATGAACTAAAATTATCAAACTTTCTCCTTTGTTGATCAAACATTGCCAATTCCAGGACTGTGTCTCTTAGGCTTGATACAGGAATCTGCAATAAAATAAAGAGAAAGTAAAGAAAAAAAAACCCAGTATGTTAAGAAGCTTGGTAATATAACCAGCCTGAAGCTAGGGATCATGTTTTTCCCCAATTTTACCCTTACAATTTTCAAACTTCCACATATGTTGAAAGAATAGTATAATGAATACCTGTACATACTTCATCTGGAATCACCATTTGCTTTCTCTCCCTTACCCTCTACTTTCCCAATGTGTGTGTGTGTGTGTGTGTGTGTGTGTGTGTGTGTGTGTGTGTGTGTGTTAAAATTACATAGGTATTATGGCATTTTATCCCTAAATATTTCAACATTTATTTCCTAAGAATGGTATCATTCTCCTAAGCTGCCTACCTACTAACTCTGCTCCCCTTACTGTCACTCAGTTGTACTATGCTCAGGGTTTACCAAGCTCACATTACTATATGGGTTGGATAAGTTTAGAAATAGATATTTTAAAAGTATATACGTTGCTTATCATTATTCTTCATGATGGGTTTGGAGTAGTAAATTCGATTACTTAGATAATGCTATTAAAAGATTTGGTATGGAAGGAAATGAGAAAATTTACTTAGAATTTATTTAGAGAGTTCTGAATCATCTATTGCCAAAAATTAAAAATGACTAGGCACTATAAGCAAAGTCACTAAGTATCATTCGGTGTAGTCAATTCTAAGTTAGTTCAATTACTTCTTCTCAAACACTATCAGAGAATAAGTAACAAAACAGTTTCCTTAGCTTGAATATGACAAAAGATTGTTTCAGACCATTTATCTCTACAGCATATAAGACAAAAGTGCTAAGTTAATTGGAAACACTGAACTTACCAGTTGTTTGTTGTGCTGTGGCAGAGGACATGGCTGGGCACCAGCTGGCCCTTTATATACGGGGGTTACTGACATGCTGGCAGGGTGGGCACATATGAAGTGTACCTGCACAACTTCTACAGCTGGACTAGGGTTAAGGGCACTTGGGTGGTTTCCAATTCGAAATGTCAGAACCTTTAAGGAAACACCAGAGCAAGAGATAATTGTGGGTAGATACTTCATATCAGCATGTCAATTTCAATGTGTTTGAATTATTCAAATTCTGGTATAGAGTCCTTTTGGACATTATAATCAGGCAAACTCCTTAAAGATATTATAGTTCTTAATCATCTGTGCTAAGAGAAACAAGGGTATTATGGAAATCTGAAAACAAAAGGCACATTAAAAAATATAACTGAACAACTACTTCAGTCTTTGCCTCCACCAAATCTTTTGTTACCATTTGGTAAAGAGTAAAAAACGATTTCCTGTTTCAACTAGTCTCTGGTAGCAGTACTAATGAATAACAGAATGTGGAAACAAAACAGTTAGAGAGCTTCAAAAGGGGGTAATTAGGGTGCACTCTCCCCTTCGGAACCATGCTGTCACCTTCCTCCTCCATTCCCCCTTTACTCCCCCCAGGTGCATTTTCCTTGCTTTTCTTTCTCCTAAGCTCTAAGGGACCCCAGGACATACAACCAGGGGAGGATGAGCAGCAGCAACTTATTCTGGGCTAACCTCCTGAACCTGTCTCCTAGGTCTCCTTTCCTCTGACTTTATTCCTTCATGGCCGATAAATATTTCCTTTACTTGTAAAAAAAAAAAAAAAAAAAGACAGGCAGTGGTAGTTAGGCCTGAAATTGCTAACAGCTAGACATATTTATAATAACATTCATTTAGATATTAGATTCATAGAGATATTAAAAAGAAGCTCAAGTGATTACAGCACAGTTCTCTTTTATTTTTACTTTTTATTGATTTTAGTGAGAGAGGAAAGGAGAGGGAGAGAGAGAAAAAAGAACATCCATCTGTTCCCATATGTGCCCTGGCTGGGGATCAAACCAGCAACCTCTGTGCTTTGGGAGGATGCTCTATCCAACTGAGATATCCCTCCAGAGCACAGCACAGTTCTTAGGTTAAAATTATACACTGATAGCCCTGTTAGCCTGGTTATCTGGGTTTTGTTTCGTAGTCATACACTGCATTCACAACACTAGTCAAACGCTAAACCTTTGTTACTGGTTTTGATAGAAGCAGGGCATAGCTGTATATGGATCCATCACTACCTCTAAAAAGAATCAAAACTAATTCAACTGATAAAGGGTACCGTACTTGTTACTCTTATCAGCACAGATCTTTTTTTTCAAAATTATTAACCATAGATGACACTATATTTTCCTTCCTTGCACAATAAAAAAATGTATTGATTTATTATTACTATTATTATTTTTAGAGAAAGAGAGATAAAGAGGGGGGAGAAGTGGGAAGCATCACTTCATAGTAGCTGCTTTCCACATATACCTTGACGGGGCAAGCCCAGGGTTTTGAACCACTGACCTCAGCATTCAAAGTCAGTGCTTTACCCACTGCACCGCCAAAAGTCAGGCAAAACTTTTTTTAAAAATTTATTGATTGCTATTAGAGAGAGAAAGATAGAAACACTGATCTGTTTCCATATGTGCCCGACCAGGATAGAATCAACCACCTGTGCATAGCCCAGATGATGCTCGGACTAACTGAGCGATCCAGCCTGGGCCCCTGCATTCTCTGGAGGTGGAAAACTATATGCTCTCTAGTCTAGACAACAAGAAAATAAATTATACTGAAATAAGTTCATTACTACAGATAGAACTTGAACCTTTTAGTTAGTGAACTGTTAAAATTCTCAGATAAGCAAAGTAAAACCTTCAGTATATTTTTAAAGGATAGTAAGGTAAGATATAAAAAGATCCTTTAGTTAATAATTAGAATTTTCTTATCTAGTTCATAAACTAAATCCATTAGAATATGAAAAGGAATGGGTAGGAGTACAAAAGATTTGGAATAGTATTGCTAAAAGAAATGTTAGAAAAAGATCATTTTCCTACTTGTTCCCCTAAATCCAGGCATAGGACTCGGTAGATATACTGGTTCTGTTTTCTCTTAGCTGGCAGCCGGACTTGTGTTATTCCAATTTTCTCTGTCTTCTCCACACTCAACTCCAAAAAGAATTGGGAGGGTTCCAAGATCCATGGACGAGGGCCCCCTTCAAATACCATCTCTTTCACAGACTGCCATGTCACCAATGCCACTTCCACAGGGTTTATAGCCTGATGACATTTAAAGAAATTAATCCTTGATAAGGTTCGGTTATTCAACAGTTTTCTAAAGTGAAAACCTGGTTATTTTACTCTGCTGAAAATGACATTAGACTTAATTCCTAATCTATGAAACATATACATTATGCTTCTCACTTGGAATGCTTCTCAACTTCTGTACTAAATTAAAAGTTTTTTAATGGTTTTCTTTCATTTATCTCTGTACTAATTTTGATCCTATCTATCATTCAAGCCTAACACGTGTCACTTTACCAACACCACACTCACTTCTGCACCCTTTAAGCTCTTATAGTTACCATTCGTTTAAAATAGATAGATGATAGATAGATAGATAGATAGATAGATAGATAGATAGATAGATAGATAGATGATAGGAAAAATATATAGTTAGATAGGGGAAATATATATATATATAGAGAGAGAGGCTGGGGGAGAGTGAGAGAGACAAGAACATGAAGCTGCTCCTCTATGTACCCTACCGGGGAATCCAACCGACAACCTCTGGCATTGAGAGGACGCCCCAACTGACCGAGCTATCAGGTCAGGGCTTAATTTCTTTTTTATTTTCAGAGAGACAGAGAGAAGAAGGGAGAGACAGGAAGAGATAGACAGGAAGGGGGGGAGGGAGAGAGAGAGAGGAGGAGGAAAGGAAGCATTCATTTGTTGGTCCACTCAGTCGTGCATTCATTGGCTGTGTCCAGTGTGTGCCCTTACCGGGGATGGAACCGGCAACCTAGTTTTTTCTGACAATGCTTTCAACTGACTGAGCAAACAGCCAGGGCCTCTACTTATTTATCTCCTAATGCTATTTAAATGTGTCAAATGCCTCATATGTATAAGTCTCATAATTCTTGTTATGTTCTCTAGTTATGTAAACTTAAGATAAAAATGTATCTTATGTCTAAAATTTTAAAAAATAATTTCTATTTCTCAGGGAACTTAGTACAATGTTGTGCACATAAAAGGTATTGAATAAATACTGAATAAGCATTTAAACTGGATATTTTACTGAAATATCAAAAAAATTCTGCCCTGAAATATAAAAATAGTACACCTATGCTGTTATTCTAATTCTCAAAGATATCTTACCTAAGAGGTAATCAAGACAGGTATTTTCATTTCAGTATCAGAGGAATGGTATCCCATTAAAGACGAGTAAATGGGTTTTAGGAGAATGAAGTATTTTCAGAGTATACGTTATTTTTGTATGGCACACAGTGTCTACAAGAGTGACTCAGTCACAAAATACAGTACAGAGTTGAAGTAATCATTCTAAAAATGTAAGCACACCATGCTTTAGTATTTCTTTACTGAAATAGTCATATTTATTATTAAATATTATTAAAATTAAATATCCCTATGTCTAATGGCCACATTCTCTTAAATAATGTACATATAATTTGATTCAATTTTGATTCATTGATTACCCACTAGGACATAGTAATAGAAAGCCAAATAAGGTTCTGCCTGTATGTAAGTGTCTACTCACTATACAGTGTGTCCGTAAAGTCATGGTGCACTTTTGGCCGGTCACCAGTCAAAAGTGCACCATGACTTTACGGACACACTGTATTGTACACCTGAAATGAATAAGATATTGTATGTTAACTGTAATTGTAAAAGAAAAGGGGATTCAAAGATGGCAGCAGAGTAGGCAGACATACAAACTGCCACCTCCCAGGACCAAACTGGATTACAAATTAATTTAAGTACAATCATCAGGAAAAACCAACTTTGGACTAAAAGAAGAGGACTCGAAAACAAAGGAGCACAGAAGAAACAACACCAAAAGAAGTGTGGATATGTGGTGGGAGCTCCCCTGTTCCCAGGAGTGAGAGGTGGCTGAGGGTTCAGAGGAACTCTCACAGTAGGGAGAGAGACCCTGGGAGGAGGGGGTCCTCAGCCACAGGACCGGAGCCCCAGCCTAGAGACCCAGAGACTGGAGGAGACAGCCTGAGAGCATTGAGTTGAGAGAAGAGCAGGATTTCTGTATGCAGGAAACAGCTTGCGTAAAAGTGGATGCAGCCTTAAAGGACCAGCACAGAGAATCTTGATCATATCCACTTGCCTGGGGCTCTAGGGGTGAGGAGGGCTGAGAGAACTGGTCTTATATGCAGAGAGTGAGGAGATGAAGGCACAGGGACACAAATGGTGCTGGGGAGAAAAATACCTTTTCTGAGTCATTCCCCAAAACTGAGGTGGCCATATGCAGGAGAAGGGGCACTCCCCATCCAGCACAGCCTAGTGTAAGGCAAATTGACCGACCTCCAGAAATCTCTCCAGCTCCAATCAGCATGAAAGGGCCATTCGGAAAGGAGGAAGTAAAGGAGAGGGGCAGTGACTCAGGTTTCCAGGAAGACCTGAGCTACACCTCCCCCTTCTGATACAGAGAAAGCCCCTGCCCCTGGAGAGTAATTGGGTAGACCACACCTTCTGGTTCTCAGAGGTCACACCCACTGCATTTCTGTGGACTTACCACACAGAAAAAAAAAAGGCCTGGATAGAGTTTCAACTGGCACCAAAGAGCAAGATATGCCCACTACCCCTGTTTTAATCACAGAAGTTCCCTGCTGGGCTCAGCAAACAAACAGTAGGGAAATTGAGGCTCACCTTGTTAGGGAGAATTAAAATCCAAGAAACCAGCAGAGGCTGAGGAATTAAGCCCTGGAAGAGGGGCCACATTCCCTGTACCAACCTCAGCTGCCCTAACCCAGCAAGCTTGCAGTCAGCACACAGAAAAAATGGGAAGACAGAGAAATGCAATCCAAATGAATCAACAAGAGAAATCCCCAGAAAAAGAACTGAATGAGATGGAAGTAACCAAATTACCAGATGTAGAGTTTAAAATAATGATTGTTAGTATGCAATCAATGTGATTCATCACTTAAACGAAAGGAAGGGGAAAAATCACATGATAATATCGATAGATGCAGAAAAAGCATTTGATAAAATCCAGCACCCATTTATGATCAAAACTCTCAGCAAACTGGGAATACAGGGAACATACCTCAACATAATAAAGGCCATCTATGACAAACCCACAGCCAACATCATACTCAATTGGCAAAAATGAAAAGCAGTTGCCTTAAGATCAGGAACAAGGCAGGGGTGGCCCCTTTCACCACTCTTATTCAACACAGTTCTGGAAGTCCTAGCCACAGCAATCAGACAAGAAGAAGAAATAGCCTGACCAGGTGGTGCTGCAGTGAATAGAGCATTGGACTGGGACGTGGAAGACCCAGATTTGAGACCCCGAGCTCACCAGCCTGAGAGCGGGCCCATCTGGCTTGAGCAAAAGCTCACCAGCTTGGACCCAAGGTCGCTGGCTCCATCAAGGGGTTGCTCGGTCTGCTGAAGGCCTGTGGTCAAGGCACATGTGAGAAAGCAATCAGTGAACAACTAAGGTGTTGTGACAGCAATGAAAAACTAATGATTGCTGCTTCTCACCTCTCTCCATTCCTGTCTGTCTGTCCCTATCTATCCCTCTCTCTGACTCTCTCTCTTTCCCTGTAAAAAAAAAAAAAAGAAGAAGAAGAAATAAAAGGCATCCAAATTGGAAAAGAAGAATTAAAACTATCATTATGTGCTCATGATATGATACGGTACATAGAAAACCCTAAAGTCTCAGTCAAAAAACTACTGAACCTGATAAATGAATTCAGCAAGGTGGCAGGATATAAAATTAATATTTAGAAATCAGAGGCATTTTTATACACCAACAATGAACTGTCTGAAAGAGAAATTAAGAAAACAATCTCCTTCACTATTGCAACAAAAATATAAAGTACCTGTACCTAGAAGTAAATTTAACCAAGGAGGTAAAAGACTTGTACTTGGAAAATTATAAATCATTGATAAAAGAAATCAAGGAAGATACAAACAAGTGGCAGCATATACCGTGTTCAAGGATAGGAAGAATAAACATCATTAAAATGTCTATATTACCCAAAGCAATTTATAAATTTAATTCAATTCCTATTAAAATATCAATGGCATACTTCAAAGATATAGAACAAATATTTCAAAAATTTATATTGAACCAAAAAAAGAACACAAATAGCCTCAGCAATCTTGAAAAAGAAGAACAAAGTGGGTGGTATCACATTTCTTGATATCAAGTTATACTACAAGGCCATTGTACTCAAAACAGCTTGGTACTGGCATAAGAACAGGCATATAGATCAATGGAACAGAACAGAGAACCCAGAAATAAACCCACACCTTTATGGACAATTGATATTTGACAAAGGAGGTAAGAGCATACAATGGACAGTCTCTTTAACAAATGGTGTTGGGAAAATTGGACAGGTGTTTGCAAAAAAATGAAAATAGACCACCAACTTACACCATTCACAAAAATAAACTCAAAATGGATAAAAGACTTAAATGTAAGTCATGAAACAATAATCATCTTGGAAGAAAACATAGGCAGTAAGCTCTCCGACTATTCTTGCAGCAATGTATTTGCTAATTTATCTCTACAGGCAAGTGAAATAAAGGACAAGATGAACAAATAGGACTATATCAAACTAAAGCTTTTGCAAAGCTAAAAACAATGAACAAAATAAAAAGACAAACTACACAATGGGAGTACATATTCAACAATACATCTGATAAGGGGTTAATAACCAAAATTTATAAAGAACTTGTAAACTCAACACCAGGAAGGCAAACAATCCAATCAAAAAATGGGCAAAAGAAAAGAATAGACACTTCTCTAAAGAGGAGATACAGATGGCCAATAGGCATATGAAAAAATGTTCAACATCACTAATCATTAGAAAAATGCAAAATTAGAACAATGACATACCACCTCACATCTGTCAGAATGGAACTCATTAACAAAACAACACATAATAAGTGCTGGTGAGGATGTGGAGAAAAGGGAACACTCCTGCACTACTGGTGGGAATGCAGACTGGTGCAGCTACAATATGGAGATTCCTCAAAAAATTAAAAAGAAAACTGCCTTTTGACCCAGCTATCCCACTTTTAGTAATATATCCTAAGAACAGCAAATCTCTGATCCAAAAGAAGAAATGCAGCCCCCATGTTTATTGCAGCATTGTCTACAATAGCCAAGATCTGGAAACAGCCCAAGTGTCTGTTAGTGGATGAGTGGATTAAAAAGCTGTGGTACATATATACAATGGAATACTATGCAACCATGAAAAAGAAGGAAATCTTACCTTTTGCGACAACATGGATGGACCTGGAAGCTATTATGCTAAGTGAAATAAGCCAGGCACAAAAAGAAAAATATCATATGACCTCACTCATTTGAGGAATCCAATGAACAATGTGAACTGAGGAACAGAATAGAGGCAGAGGCAAGATCAAAGGGACCAGAGGGAAAGCAGTCAGAGGGAAAGGGGATGAGAGGATGGGATCAGAGAAGAAAAAGAGATTAGTGAAATTATAGACATAACACAGTGTTATAGAGAGCAGGACAGCAAACCCTAGAGTGAAGGGGGGAAGGTGTTGTGGGGGAGGGGGTAAGGAGGAGGGAACAAAGGGGTTGGGGGGAAGATATATTCAGTGGGACACTTGAATCTATATAAACACAATAAATTAAAATCAATAAAAATTTTTAAAAAATAAGGTTCTGCCTCACAGTGGAACTCAGTCTGTGAAAGACAGATTTGAAGTAAGTAAAAAGTATAATGAGTGTTACAAAAGCCCAAGTACAAAGTGCCATACAAACAAGACTCACAGAAGAGAAGAGCCTCACTGAAGGCCTCCCTGAGAAAGCAAAACAAAAGCTGTTCCTTTCTCCTAATATGTAGCCCAAACTAATCAGTCAACTGAATTGGTGTGGTATTTAAAAGGACAAATTGGAAACTATCTCATGTACTGAAGCATAACATTGATAACAAAGGTAGAATATATATATATTTAGCAGGTAAAAGGAAATATGTAACCAAAGCACTTTAGGGTTAGTTTTTATTCAGGGGAAATCTGATCTGTATATACTCAATAAATATAAAAAATAAGGCGCCTGACCAGGCGGTGGCGCAGTGGACAGAGCGTCGGACTGGGATGCGGAAGACCCAGGTTCGAGACCCTGAGGTCGCCAGCTTGAGCGCAGGCCCATCTGGCTTGAGCAAAAGCTCGCCAGCTTGGACCCAAGGTCGCTGGCTCCAGCAAGGGGTTGCTTGGTCTGCTGAAGGCCCGCGGTCAAGGCACATGTGAGAAAGCAATCAATGAAAAACTATGGTGTCGCAACGGCAACGAAAAACTAATGATTGATGCTTCTCACCTCTTTCCGTTCCTGTCTGTCTGTTTCTATCTATCTCTCTCTCTGACTCTCTCTCTGTCCCTGTAAAAAAAAACAAAAACAAAAACAGAAAAGTAAGGCTATGATAATGATAAAAACAAAGAAAAAAACTAATAAAATGACAGTGAGCCACAGTTAAGCACTTTTACTTGGCAATTAACTAAGAGGACAAATGAAATATGCCCATATCATATGTTTAAATACTTATGCACAATGTGCAATGAGGCAAACTTAAAATGCAAATTTTAATGAGCAAGTTATTCTTTTAAAATTATAACTTAGCTTAGTTCTTTCTTTTTTTATATAAACTTCTTCTTTAGATTTTATTTATTCATTTTAGAGAGAAGAGAGAGTGAGTGAGAGAGAACAGGGGAGGAGCAGGAAGCATCAATTCCCACATGTGCCTTGACTGGGTAAGCTCAGGGTTTTGAACTTGCAACCTCAGGATTCTAGGTTGAACACTTTTTCCACTGCGCCACCACAGCTCAGGCAGCTTGCTTCTTTCATTAGTGTTAACTTTCCTTCTGGGTACCTCCCTGTGCCAAGAGCATTAGTTAGGGTTTGTCAGTATCCATCAGCATGAACTTATAGGCATTAATTTTAGTTTCTGAAGGAATCAAATATGTAGAAAGCATACCAGGCTCTATCTACTTTTATTCTGAGCCACCACCTGTCATAATGTCCCAATTATAATGTAACAATTCTTAGTGCCCCAAATAATAACTGTTGTACTAAAAATCCATAAGGACTAAGGGTAAAAGACGATCGACTTATCTCCCCAGGATAGAATGTTCTCTTTCAGAATTCTTCAAATCTCCCCAGGATAGAATGTTTTCTCTCAGAATTCTTCAAAAAAGAGTATATTAATTTGTATCTTATTCAGTGTGTATGGACATCGCAGATTTGATTCCCCATCAGAGCACAAAGGAAAAGCAACCATCTGCTATTCTCCTCCTTGCTCTTCCCTTTCTTTCCTGCTTCCCCTCCCACAGCCAGTGGCTCATTTGGTTTGAGCATCAGCTGGGCACTGAAGATAGCTTGGTTGGTCCTGAGAGCTTACAGAGCATAGGTGCATATGTAAAAATTTTAATTATGTACTTTTTGTATACTTTATACATAAAGTACATTTATAGTATACTTTACATATTTTATACTTCATTAAAAGAAGAAAAAGGAATATCTAAAACTTGTTGATACAACCTAAAGATATTCCTGTGGCAGAAAATGAGGGAGTAAACCCAGACTGAATCTCAGGTTTGATGAGAGAGGTGTAGGTCTAAAAACAAGAGTGGTAAGTAAAAAGAATATAAATATCACAGATCTTTGATAGAGATCACAGAATAGTGAGCAAGCCCCTAAGTGGATATAGTGGTGTTCATGAAAAAATATTCCAGTTCCTTACCATAAAATAGCTCACCTTTAGGGGTTCATAAGCAGCAAACGTGGCACTGCTTTCCAAGTACTCTTCGTATTCAGTTACACTTACTGTTAACAGAGTATGACCTGGAGATTTGGCTGCTATATGTGTACTGGAACAGTGCTTTGGTCCAGGTCTTTGAATACCTGCCAATCAAATAGCTGATTTCAGTAGGCTATAATAAGCAGTCAGTTCTCAAAAAAACCCATCTATAGATATACAAGAATCTTAATACATATAAAAAATATTTTGGCTCTGGCAGGGTAACTCAGTTGGTGAGAGCATTGTCGTGATACACCGTGGTTGTAGGTTCAATCCCCAGTGAGGGCACATAGAAGAATCAACCAATGAACACATAAACAAGTGAACAACAAATCAATATATATCTCTCTCTTCCTTCCTTTCTCTCTGTCTTAAAAAGAAAAATCAGATAAAAAAATCTTGATCTCATACACTAACTACTAAGTCCTAATTGTTTATAACAAGTTGATATAAAACTCTGTTTCTTTGTCCCTGGCCGGTTTGCTCAGTGGATAGAGCATCAATCAGCCTGGTGTATGGACATCCCAGATTTGATTCTCCATCAGAGCAAAAAAGGAGAAACAACCATCTGCTATTCTCCTCCTCGCTCTTCCCTTTCTTTCCTGCTTCCCCTCCCACAGCCAGTGGCTCATTTGGTTTGAGTGTCATCTGGGCACTGAAGATAGCTTGGTTGGTCCTGAGTGCATCAGCCTCAGGCACTAAAAATAGTTTGGTTGATTTGAGCATCCCAGGTGGATCCCAGTCAGGGCGCATGTAGGAGTCTATCTCCCCTCCTCTAACTTAAAAAAAATCTGTTCCTTCTATTAACTGATATATATCATGTAAGCCACAATTCTATGTACAGTGAGGATATAAATTTGAACGAAGATCCAAAGACCCGTCTGGCCTGTGGTGGCGCAGTGGATAAAAGCCTCGACCTTGAATGCTGAGGTCGCCGATTCAAAGCCCTGGGTTTGCCTGGTCGGGACACATATGGAAGTTGATGCTTCCTGCTCTTCACCCCTCTTTCACTCTCTTCCTTTCTCTCTCTCCTCTCTCTCTAAAAATGACTAACTAAATAAAATAAATTTAAAAAAAAGAGATCCAAAGACCCTAACCTCAAGGCAGATAGAGTTTAGAAGAGAAAAGTGAATATTTACATAAATTAAAAATATTAGTAAAACCTGACCAGGCAGTGGTGCAGTGGATAGAGCGTCAGACTGGGACGCAGAAGACACAGGTCCAAAACCCCAAGGTCTCCGACTTGAGTGCGGGCTCACCAGGTTGAGTGTGGGGTTGTGGGCTTGAGCGTGGGATCACAGACATGACCCCATGATCACTGGCTTGAGCCCAAAGTCCCTGGCTTGAACAAGGGGCACATGCTCTGCTGTAGCCCCCCAGTCAAGGCACATATGAGAAAGCAATCAATGAACAACTAAGGAGTTGCAACGAAGAATTGATGCTTTGCATCTCTTTCCTTTCCTGTCTGTCTGTCCCTAGCTGTCTCTCTCTCTGTCTAGAAAACAGAAAGATTACTTTTACCTGGGGAGATTAAGGAAGGTTTAGATAGAGAAACTTTTAGATAGATTTCACTCATACGTGGAATTTAACAAGCAAAAGGAACTAACAAGCAAAACAGAGACAGTCTCATACATAGAAAGCAGGCTGACATCTGTGGGAGTGGGTGGGTAAAGGAGGTAGAGGGATAGAACAAAAAAGGATTAAAAAAACCTTAAGGACATGGACAACACTGTGGTGATTGCTGGAATGGGGAAGATGGAGGAAGATATAGGGGGGATGAATAATGATGGACAAGGACTTGACTTGGGGGGTGAACACACAGTACAGTGTACAGAGAGGTGTTGTAGAATTAGGCACCTGAAACCTGTATAATTATGTTAACTAGTGTCACCATAATAAAAATAAATAAAATTTAAAAAAGAAAACTTTTCTTTTTTTTTTAAATTTTATTTTCTTTTTTATTTTATTTATTCATTTTAGAGAGGAGACACAGAGTGAGAGAGAGAGAGAGAGAGAGAAAGGGGGGAGGAGCTGGAAGCATCAACTCCCATATGTGCCTTGACCAGACCAGTGCAGGGTTTTGAACTGGTGACCTCAGTGTTCCCAGGTTGACACTTTATCCACTGCGCCACCACAGGTCAGGCAAAAAAGAAAACTTTTCTTAAAAAAAAAAAAAAAAAAGATGTAGAAGAGAGTTTCTCAAGCTGACAAATGAATGAACAAGGATTAAAATATAAATGCAATACAAAGCCCTGACCGATTGGCGCAGGGTCGATTGTCCGCCTGGCATATGGATGTCCCAGTTTTGCAGGGCACACAGGAGAAGTGATACAAATGCAATATATGAGGGAGGTAAATGGGAAATTTAAACTAAACTGGTCGGTTTAGCTAGAGCCAATATGAAGCCAAAGTATAGATTTATAAAAAGTAGAGCTGGTTATATTGAAGAGGACCTTGAACACTAAACTAAAAGGATTTTGGCTCTATTCCACCAGCAATGAGAAGCAACTCAAAATTTTTGAGCAGGAAAAGTAATATCAAAGTTAAGCTTCATGAGGATCCATCTGATAGCCATGACTGCCAAAGGCAAGAGTAATTAGGAGGAGGCTCTAGCCAGGTAGCTCAATTGGTTAGAGCATTGTCATGATACACCCAGGTTGCAGGTTCGATCTCTGGTCAGGTCACATACAAGAAGCACCCAGTGAAAGCATAAACAAGTGGAACAACAAATCAATCTCTCTCCCCCTATTCAAAAAATTTTTTAAAAGAATGATTAGGAGGATATTGTTATGTTCTAGGTGACAGAAAATGAGGCCTAAAAATTAAGAGAGCTAGCTTGAGTATAGAGAAAAAAAGAGAGGAGAGGAGATGAGAGAAGAGCAATGGGGAGGAGAGGGGAGAAGAAGGGGGAGGGGAGGAGAAGGGGGAGGGGAGGAAAGGAGAGAGATATGAGAGGTACTATATAGTATAATTAGTAAGGGCAAGAGAGAAGTCCAAATTGATGGCAATCATATAGAAGTACTGTGAGAATTAAATGAGTTAATATATGGAAAGTATTCAGAAAAGATTCTCACAAGAGTAAATGTTAAGTAAATGCTACTACTGTCATTAATATTGATGAAAAACAATGGTAATCAGGATTAAATGTGAAGTTCAATAACAGAAAAATGATATTGATCTTCATGAATAACTTATTCATATTCTTAGTTGATCAGAAAAATATATTTTTGCCTGGCCTGTAGTGGTGCAGTGGATGGAGCATCAACCTGGAATGCTGAGGTTGCCAGTTTGAAGCCCTAGGTTTGCCTGGTCAAGGCACATATGACAAGCAATCAATAAACAACTAAAGTGAAGCAGCTATGAGTTGATACTTTTTGCTTCCCCATGCCTCTCTCTCTTCTCTCTGTAAAATCAATAACTAAAATCTTTAAAAAGTGAAAAATATGTTTTCTCTTTTTAAAATTTTAATTTGAATTGTTTAATTTTTATTTATTATTATTTATTTTACAGGGACAGTGAGAGAGTCAGAGAGAGGGATAGATAGGGACAGACAGACAGGAACGGAGAGAGATGAGAAGCAGCAATCATCAATTTTTTTGTTGTGACACCTTAGTTGTTCATTGATTGCTTTCTCACATGTGCCTTCACCGTGGGCCTTCAGCAGACCGAGTAACCCCTTGCTCAAGCCAGCGACCTTGGGTCCAAGCTGGTGAGCTTTTTGCTCAAGCCAGATGAGCCCGTGCTCAAGCTGGTGACCTCAGGGTCTCGAACCTGTGTCCTATGCATCCCAGTCTGACGCTCTATTCACTGTGCCACCGCCTGGTCAGGCTTCTTTTTTTAAAAAATAAATTTTATAAATATATTAAATGGTACTACATTCCTCTTAGAAAAGGTACAGTATATATATTAAAGAAAGAGGAAAAAAGCTTGAAGATAGAAACAGAACACCTTAATATGAACAAAAACCTGATATTGTCTGTCCACAATGAACCCTAGATATGTTATTCAATTTCTGTGCATTTGTTTCTTTCTACATTACATTACAATACTTACGTAGTTGACAAAATAAATAAAAGTAGTGTAGGCCCTGTCTGGTGGCTTCAGTGGATAGAGCGTTGGCCTGGCATATGAATGTCCTGGGTTCGATTCCCAGTCAGGACACACAGAAGAAGCGACTATCTGCGTCTCTCCCCTTCCCTCTCCCCCTTCTCTCCCTTTTGCTCTCCTGCAGCCAGTAACTCAATTGGTTCAAGTGTTGTCCTCAGTGCTGAGGATAGCTAGAAGGTTGGTCTGAGTGCATCAGCCTCAGGTGCTAAAAATAGCTGGTACTTGAGCAACGACCCCAGACCAGTTGTTGGGTGGGTCTCAGCTGGGGCACATACAGGAGTCTGTTTCACTATCTCACCACATCTCACTTTAAAAAAAAGGTAGTGTAAAGAATAGGTAATATGTTAATTTAGACTACAATTTGTAGTTTCTGAATTGAAGATTTGCCTTTTAATTCAAAGACAAAGGAGATACTAAAAAGCCTACTCTTACCTTCTTTGAGAAGAGTAAAGACTCCTTGCTTATCCATGTTTAGATCCAAAGATAAATGAGAGCAGTCTGTGAACGCGATGGCCTCTTTGGTATCCTGATTTATGTGATATATAGCAATGGGGATTTCTATAAACTGGCCAATCTCCACATCAGCATGAAATGGTAATAGTTCCATTTTGTTCAGTTTCAGGACATATATCTAGAGGGAAAATATTCATCCTTCAAGAAAGGTATGTTAGCCTTACCAGTGCTGGCAAAGTGGATAAAGTGTCAACCTGGAATGGTGAGGCTGCTGGCTCTAAAAACGGGCTGCTGGCTCGAGCAGGGGATTATCTATATGATCCCAAAGTTCTCCAGTTTGAGCCCAAGGTTGCTAGGTTGAGCAAGGGGACACTGGCAGAGCCCCAGTCAAGGCACATATGAAAAGTTCAATAAGCAACTAAAGTGAAAGCAACTACTAGTTGATGCTTCGATGCTTCTCACCCTCTTTCTCCTTTTGTGTTGCTCTCTTTCACTCTCTTAAAAAGAAGCATTCCTTAAATATTTAAATACAGACATACATGAACATATATGTATGTTTTATATATAAAAAATACTATAAATAAACCATGTAAACACAGAAAATTATTATTATTATTATTTTACGTGAGAGGAGGGGTGGCAGTGAGGCAGACTTCTGCATGTGCCCCAACTGGAATCCACCCAACAATCCCATCTGGGGATGATACTTGAGTACCTAGCTATTTTTAGTGCCTGAGGCTGATGTGCTCCAATGGAGCTCTCCTCAGTGCCTGGGGCCATGCTCAACCCAATCCAGCCACTGGCTGTGGGAAGGGAAGAGGGAGAGAAGGGGGCAGGGGGAAGAAGCAGATGGTCGCTTTTCTTGTGTGCCCTGACTGAAAATCAAACTGGGATGTCCATATGCTGGGCTGACACTCTATCCACTGAGCCACAAGCCAGGGCCCCAAGTTAACACAATAAATTAAAAATTAAAAAAAAAAAAAGAAACAAGGATAAGTCTCTCCAAGCCAAAGAGAAGGGCCCCAAAAGAAACAACTTGACTGATAGCTTGATCTCAGACTGCTAGCCTTCAGAACTGTAAGAAAATTAATTTCTGTTGTTCAAGCCTCCCCCCTCCAAATAACTGATACAGCAAGCCTGTGGTGGCACAGTGGATAAAGTGCTGACCTGGAATGCTGAGGTCACCAGTTTGAAACCCTGGGCTTGCTAGGTCAAGACATATATGACAAGCAACCAATGAATTAGCTAGAGTGAAGCAACTACTTCTTGTTCCCACATCTTTCCTCTCTCTGTAAAATCAATAAATAAAATCTTTAAATATATACAGGCAGGTGTGTGTGTGTGTGTGTGTGTGTGTGTGTGTGTGTGTGTGTGTGTGTAGTAGTAGTAGGTGCTGAACATATCACTCATTTCAGTCTTTGATCAACTGATTTGACCTCTCTAAAGCATCTAACACAATAGAACAGGTTCTGGCAAATTATGGCCAGTATACAATTTTCTTTGCTTTTGTAAATTAAAAGTAGATTTTACATTTATAAAGGGTTATAAAGAACAACAACAACAAAGAATAATATAAAATAGAGACTGTATATGGCTTACAAACACTAGCATATTTTCCATACAGCTCTTTACAGAAAAAGTTTGATCTCTGATACAGAGCAATTCTTTTTCCCTCCTACTTTTTTTTGATGTCTTTTAAATAATATCTTTGATTCTGTCTTTGCTATAGATTGCCTGTCTTTCCACAATTTACATATTGTAATCCTAACACTCAAAATGGTATTAGGAGCTGAGGCTTTTAGGAAGTGATTAGGTCATTAGGGTGGAGCCTTTATAAATGGGATTAGTGCCTTATATAAGAGACCCCACAGAGCTCCCTAGTCCCTTTCACTATGTAAGTTTATAGCAAAAAGACAGCCTTCTATAAACCAGGAAGCATTCCCTTACCAGACACTGTATCTGCTGGTCCCTTGCTTTTGGACTTACCAGACTCTAAAACTCCCATATGTGCCTTGACTGGGCAAGCCCATGGATTTGCACCAGAGACCTCAGAGTTTCAGGTCAACACTTTTATCCACTGTGCCACTCTAGGTCAGGAAGACTTTAGTTTCTTTAAAGTAGCGATGTTTCTTTGAAGGTTCTACAGTACCTAGTATGGTGTTAAGTGCCCAAGGATACTTAATAAATACTGAATGATAACAAAACACTAAGTCCTGCAAAGAACAACAACATACACCAACATTTTATATATAATTTTGTGTGTGTGTGTGTGTGTGTGTGTGTGTGTGTGTGACAGAGACAGAGAGAGGGACAGATAGGAAGAGACAAATAGGAAGGAAGAGAGATGAGAAGCATCAAGTCTTCGTCGCAGCACCTTAGTTGTTCATTGATTGCTTTCTCATATGTGCCTTGACGAGGGGGAGGAGGGGCTACAGCAGAGCAAGTGACACTTTGTTCAAGCCAGCAACCTTTGGGCTCAAGCCAGTGACCATGGAGTCATGTCCATAATCCCATGCTCAAGCCAGAGACTCTGCGCTCAAGCTGGATGAGCCTGCACTCAAGCCAGCGACCTCGGGGTTTTGAACCTGGATCCTCAGCATCCCAGGCTGATGCTCTATCCAGTGTGCCACTTCCTGGTCAAGTTTACTATATTATATAGCCATTTTCCTGGTTTTCTCCCATTTATAATATATGTTAGTGTAGCCTGACCAGGCAGTGGCACAGTGGATAAAGCATTAGACTGGGATGCAGAGGATCCAGGTTCAAATCCCTGAGGTCATTGGCTTGAGTGCGGGCTCATCCAACTTGAGTGCAGACAGACCAGTTTGAGAGTGGCCTCACCAGCTTGAGCGTGGAATCATAGACATGACCCCATGGTAACTGGCTTAAACCCAAAGGTCACTGGCTTGAAGTTCAAGGTCACTGGTCTGAAGCCCAAGCGCTGGCTTGAGCTCAAGATTGCTGGCTTGAGCAAGAGGTCACTGGCTTGGCTGCATAACCCTGGTCAAGGCATGTATGAGAAAACAAACAATGAACAATTAAGGTGATCTAACTATGAGTTGATGCTTCTCATCTCTCTCCCTTCCTGTCCGTCTGTCGCTGTCTGTCCCTCCAGCTCTCTCTTTCTAAAAATTAATAAATAAAAGAGTTTTCAATCTTTTAGAAGCAAGGCTGACAAACAAATATATTGAACTAGAAATAAAGTTATTATGAAAGTCATATATATGTTAATAACAAAACACAACAGTAAAAGTAGATATCATTAAGTATTGAATATATTCCAAGCATTGGGGTAAACATCATCTCATTTATTTTTGACAATAATTCTTTGATGTAATACTATTATTATGCCTTTCTTAGAGATGAGAAAACACAGACATTAAATAACTGGGTATTGGCTGACCAGATGCTGGTGCAGTGGATAGAGCATCGACCTGGGAAACTGAGGACCCAGGTTTGAAACCCTAAGGTTGCTGGCTTGAGTGTGGGCTCACCAGCTTGAGTGCGGGATCACTGACTTGAGTGTAGGATCATTAACACGATCCCATGGTTGTTGGTTGAGCAAGGGGTCACTGGCTTGGTTGGAGCATTCTGGCCAAAGGACGTATGAGAAGCAATGAATGAACAACTAAAGTGCTGCAACTACGAGCTGATATTTCTCATCTCTCTCCCTTTTGATCTGTCTCTCTCTCATTTAAAAAAATTATAATAAAATAAAATAACTGACTATTAAGTGAAGCAGGATTCAATCCAGGTTTAAGAATATTTAAGGAATATGTACTTCCAAATTGAATTTTTTGCATCATTTTCTTAAATAGCAAATTTGGACTATAATTTTTTTTAATGTATTACTGTACTTAAATTTAGACAGCAGAAAAAAACAGAAAAATAAAAATAAAATAAATATATTTAGACAGCAATGTCTCAGGGGCAATAAGAAGGTTCTTTGGAGAGTTGTTTACCTTAATTTCTCCATATCGAAAGGGATTTTGTACATCTCGGGCCAAAACAGTACTGTTGCCCCTGACCTGACCTGCAGTCACCACTCCTCTAGTGGTTACCATAGCCACTGTTTCATTAGAAGAGGTCCAGGTGAAGTTTCCACTGCCACCCTCTACCTGTGAAAAAAACATAACCTTATATTTGATTACTATGGGAGAAAAATGTAATTTAAGCAAAGATGTAAAATCTGGTAAAATGAAGTTTAAGAAATACTAGAAATCTATAATAAATTATTTCTGGACACATGAAGGAACTGTTATTGTATAGTAAAAAGGGGAAAGGAAATGCTAAAAGGAGGTAATGTAATGAAAGTACCACAAAAGTCCAAAAAGGACACAAAGAAACTTGACAAAACTTTATAAAATTCACAAGGAAAGGATAAATGGAAGAGAAACAGAAAGTCTACTAAGTTTTTTTAGAATGATAGTATTCAAGAGCATGATTTGGTTGTCACCAAAAACTGATTTATCCTGTTAGGACTAGGGGGAAATAAAATTTAACATTAGCCAAATTTCAATAAATTAAGCTATCTGAGAAACTGACATCTCTTTGAGAATTCCCATATTGTAGGACAACATACCTGTACTTTATAATGATATAACGCTCCCATAGGATGAAAAGGAAATGCCAGAAAGTTGGGTGTAAGCTTGATGGGAAAATAAATCTTTACTTCTTGCTGATGTATAATTGGAAATTTCATAGGCTGAATACTTTTATTCTAGAAGAGCAGAAAAAAGGGAGCAAAATAGATTTTATGAGGAGTGTTCTTATTATACACATTCATATTCAAAGCATCAGCAAAATGATGTGCTGATTACTCAACCAGTTTCTATCTACAAAAGTAAAAGAAATAAATGTTCTTTTTTTTTTACAGGAACACAGAGAGAGGGATAGGTAGGGACAGACAGACAGTAACAGAGAGAGATGAGAAGCATCAATCATCAGTTTTTCGTTGCAACACCTTAGTTGTTAACTGATTGCTTTCTCATATGTGCCTTGACCACGGGCCTTCAGCAGACTGAGTAACCCCTTGCTGGAGCCAGCGACCTTGGGTCCAAGCTGACGAGCTTTTGCTCAAGCCAGATGAGCCCGCACTCAAGCTGGCGACCTCGGGGTCTCGAACCTGGGTCCTCCACATCCCAGTCCGACGCTAAATGTTCTTATTTATTAAAGGAGAACAACTACTATGTTTCATTAATAATAAAAGAAATTTTGCCAGACCCAAAGTATTACAATCAAGGAAAGTAGTTAAAATTTTCTGAAATGAAAGAGTTTTACATAGGGAAGGAAATCATAGTTTCAGAAAGGAAGTCCCTTGTACATTCATCACATAAGTACATAAACCATAAAAGCAAAGGGATATTACAAATTATTCAGAGGAAAAGAAAGAGAATATTTTTAAATGCTACGGTGGGTAGGGACCTGGGTCCCAGGAACAATGCCCCAGCCTGCAGCCCCAGAGCCTAGAAGAGGCGTATGGACAGTATTTAGCTGTGAAACAGGTTAGGATACTGTTTTTGAGAAAGAGACAGTTGTCTCAGACCCAGGGTTCTTCTTAAAGGGATGGCGCAGAAAACCTCTCTCACAACCACTCACCCGGGATTCCGGGAGACAGGGAGAGAGGAGAGGACCGGAGCAGCAGGAAGAGAGTGCGGTCTGGAAGGCACAGGGAGAAAAGCTTGGAGGGACAGCCACCCTAAACCCTGGGCTGAGTCACTCCACAAATCTGAAACAATATTTTCTCTGGAACCAGCAAGGGGAAGCAGGACACCAGCCAAACAGGTTCCCCTGCGGCAATTAGAGCACAGTCGCTTAGAAGGAAGGAGCTTTCAGGACTACAGTATGGAGGATTAGGGTCTGAGCTGCAGTGCCCCCACCCACACTGATGAGGGTTTGCTGGAGGGCAGGCACCGGTGGGAAGTGGAAGCGTGGTTCCATCGGAGGGGACAGAGGCTGAGCCTGCTGGCGCGAGCTTGGTCTAGCCCAGAGGGGGCGAAGTGGATGCACGAAAGTGGTCCCGCGGCCATGGGCCTGTGACCCCACCTGTGGGGGAAAAGCGGGAGCCCAGAACAAGTAGATATCCACCACTGGGTGGGGACGAGCGGGCATGCAGCTGCACCTGGCCTCCGAGGCTTAAAGCCCTGCATGAACTGGCTTTGTCCGCGGAGGTGGGGCGGAAGCCCGTGCTCACAGTTGAGCGGGCACCAGCAGCCCGCCGAGGAGATGAGGTTGTCGGGGGCGGGGCGGAAGCCTGGCTCGCAGCTGAACGTGCATCAGCAGCCGGAGCCCCACCCGGCGGGAGGAACCAGCTGACAGGGACCTGCAGCTGGCAGAAGTGCTCATCCTTGCCCTTGGAGCCCAGGCTTGTGGCCCAAGTATGGTGCGCAATCCCACCCGTGGGAGAGGGGCGAAGGCCAAGACCGGCTGAGGCTTATAGAGCCTGGCATGAGAAACAGCCCCTCCCGCGGAGGCTAGGTAGAAACCGCAGTGCGGGCAACACCCATACCCAACCGCCCTAGGCAGCGGCAGAGGGGGTGGCGGGCCTGCAGAAAGACCACACCTAGAGAACAAACACAGAGGCACCCACTAGACACCAGTAGCCTAACCCTTCTTACACACCGACAAAATGGGCAGGCAGAGAAATGCAACCCAAATGAATCAAGAGAAATCCCTAGAGAAGGACCTGAATGAATCAGATATAACCAAACTACTTGATGCAGAGTTTAAAATAATGATAGTTAGGATGTTCAAAGAGCTTAGAGCAACAATGGATAGTCATTACGAACACCTAAATAGATAGCAAGTATAAAAAAGGAAATTGAAATAATAAAAAAGAATCAGACAGAAATGACAAATACAGTATCAGAACTGAAGACCACAATGGAAGGAATTAAAAGCAGAATGGATGAAGCTGAGGATTGAATCAGCAAGTTAGAGGGCAAAATAAATAAAGGCACAGAAGCAGAGCAGGAAAAAGAAAAGAGACTAAAAAAATCTGAGGAAACTCTAAGGGCGCTCTGCGACAACATGAAGAGAAATAACATCGGCATCATAGGGGTTCCTGAAGAGGAAGAGAAAGAACAAGGGATAGAAACTTTGTTCAATCAAATCATAGCTGAAAACTTCCCTAAATTAAGGCTGGAAAATGTTTCACATGTTCAAGAAGCACAGAGAACTCCATTAAAAAGAAACCCAAAGAAACCTATACCAAGACACATCATAGTTAAAATACTAAAGCTAAGTGATAAGAGAAAATTTTTAAAGTTGCTATAGAAAAAAAGGCTATCACCTACAAAGGTGCTCCCATAAGGATGACATCCGACTTCTCAAGAGAAACACTTGAAGCCAGAAGGGAATGGCAAGATATATTCAAAGTAATGCAGAACAAGAACCTACAACCAAGACTACTTTATCCAGCAAGGCTAACATTTAAAATTGAAGAAGAAATAAAGAGCTTCCCAGACAAAAAAAACAACCTCAAGGAATTCATTAAAACCAAACCAATTCTGCAAGAGATGCTAAGAGGCCTGTTGTGAACAGTTCAAAGGGGGAAAAGAATATAGCTAAAGAAGAATACAGCTTTAAAGAATAAAATGACAATAAACAACTACATATCAATAATAATCTTAAATGTAAATGGATTAAATGATCCAATCAAAAGACATAGGGTAGCTGCGTGGATAAAGAAACAGGACCCATACATATGCTGCCTACAAGAGGCACACCTTAAAACAAAAGATGCACATAGACTGAAGGTAAAAGGATGGAAAATATATTTCATGCAAGTGGAAATGAAAATAAAGCCAGGGTAGCAATACTTATATCTGACAAGATGGACTTTAAAACAAAGGCTGTAGTAAGAGATAAAGAAGGACACTACATAATGATAAAGGGAACATTTCAACAGGAAGATATAACCATTATAAATATCTACGCACCAAACATAGGAGCCCCAACATACATAAAGCAGACTTTGATGGATATAAAGAGCGAGATTAACAGCAATACTATAATAGTAGGGGGTTTCAATACCCCTCTAACATCACTGGATAGATCCTCAAGAAAGAAAATTAATAAAGAAACAGCAGACTTAAAGAATACACTAGATCAACTCGATTTAATAAATAGTTTCAGAACTTTTCACCCTAAAGCAGTAGAATATACATTCTTTTCAAGAGCTCATGGTACATTCTCTAGGTTAGACCACATGTTAGGACACAAAAGTGGTCTCAACAAATTTAAGAAAATTGAAATCATATCAAGCACTTTCTCTGATCACAATGGCATGCAACTAGAAATTAACCACAAAAGAAAAACTGAAAAAATACTCAAACACTTGGAAACTAAATAGCATGTTATTAAATAACAAATGGATTAACAATGAGATCAAAGAAGAAATAAAAAAGTTTCTAGAAACCAATGATAATGAGCATACATCAACTCAAAATTTATGGGACACAGCAAAAGCAGTACTGAGAGGGAAGTTCATAGCACTACAGGCATATCATAAGAAGCTAGAAAAAGCTCAAATAAGAAACTTGACACTGCATCTAAAAGAACTAGAAAAACAACAGCAAATAAAGCCCAGAACTAGTAAAAGGAAGGAAATAATAAAGATCAGAGTGGAAATAAATGACATAGAGGCTAAGGAAACAATACAGAGGATCAATGAAACCAGGAGCTGGTTTTTTGAAAAGGTAAACAAGATTGATGAACCTTTAACTAGACTCACCAAGAAAAAAGAGAGAGGACTCAAATAAATAAAATTAGAAATGAGAGTGAAGAAATAACAACTGACATAACAGAAATACAAAGTATTGTAAAAAAATACTATGAAGAACTCTATGCCAAAAAATTAGGCAACCTAGATGAAATGGACAAATTTCTTGAATCATATAATCTTCCAAAAATCAATCTGGAAGAATCAGAACACCTAGACAGACCAATTACAACAAATGAGATCAAAACAGTTATCAAAAAACTCCCAAGAAAGAAAAGTGCTGGGCCTGATGGCTTCACAAGAGAATTCTACCAAAAATTCAAAGAAGAACTAACTCCTATCCTTCTCAAGCTATTTCAAAAAATTCAAGAGAAAGGAAGACTTCCAAACTCCTTTTATGAGGCAAGCATAATTCTGATCCCAAAACCAGGCAAAGACAACACAAAGAAAGAAAATTATAGGCTAATATCCCTGATGAATTTAGATGCTAAAATTCTCAACAAAATATTAGCCAACCGGATCCAGCAATATATGAAAAAAATTATACACCATAGACAAGTAGAATTTATTCTGGAGAGGCAAGGCTGGTTCAATATTCTCAATTCAATCAATGTGATTCATCACATAAACAAAAGGAAGGAGAAAAATCACATGATAATTTAAATAGATGCAGAAAAAGTATTTGATAAAATCCAGCACCCATTCACGATCAAAACTCTCAGTAAAGTGGGAATACAGGGAACATACCTTAACATGATAAAGGCCATCTATGACAAACCCACAACAAACATCATACTCAATGGGCAAAAATTAAAAGCAATCCCCTTAAGATCAGGAATCAGGCAGGGGTGCCCCCTTTCACCACTCTTATTCAATATAGTCCTGGAAGTCTTAGCCACAGCAATCAGACAAGAAGAAGAAATAAAAGGCATCCAAATTGGAAAAGAAGAAGTAAAACTGTCATTATTTGCAGATGATATGATATTGTATATAGAAAACCCTAAAGTCTCAGTCAAAAAACTACTGGACCTGATAAATGAATTCAGCAAGGTGGCAGGATATAAAATACTCAGAAATCAGAAGCATTTTTATATACCAACAATGAACTGTCAGCAAAAGAAATTAAGGAAACAATCCCCTTCACTATTGCAACCAAAAAAATAAAGTACCTAGGAGTAAATTTAACCAAGGAGGTTAAGGACTTGTACTCGGAAAATTATAAAACACTGATAGAAGTAATCAAGGAAGATACAAACAAGTGGAAGCATATACTGTGCTCATGGTTAGGAAGAATAAACATCATTAAAATGTCTATATTATCCAAAGCAATTTATAAATTTAAAATACCAATGACATACTTCAAAGATACCAATTAAAATACCAATGACATACTCAAAGATATAGAACACATATTCCAAAAATTTATATGGAACCAAAAAAGAACACGAATAGCCTCAGCAATCTTAAAAAGAAAAAATAAAGCAGGAGGTATCACTCTTCCGGATATCAAGGTATACTACAAGACCATTGTACTCAAGACAGCCTGGTACTGGCATAAGAACAGGCACATAGATCAATGGAACAGAACAGAGAACCCAGAAATAAACCCACACCTTTATGGACAACTGATATTTGACAAAGGAGGAAAGAGATACAATGGAGTAAAGACAGCCTCTTTAACAAATGGTGCTGGGAAAATTGGACATCTACTTGCAAAAAAATGAAACTAGATCATCAACTTACACCATTCACAAAAACAAACTCAAAATGGATAAAAGACTTAAATGTAAGTCGTGAAACCATAAGCATCTTAGAAGAAAACATAGGCAGTAAGCTCTCCGACATCTGGCACAGCAATATATTTGCCAATTTATCTCCACGGGCAAATGAAATAAAAGGCAGGATAAACAAATGAGACTATATCAAACTAAAAAGTTTTTGCACAACTAAAGACAATAAGAACAGAATAAAAAGACAAACCACACAATGGGAGAACATATTCGACAATACGTCTGATAAGGGGTTAATAACCAAAATTTATAAAGAACTTATAAAACTGAACACCAGGAAGACAAGCAATCCAATCAAAAAATGGGCAAAAGAAATGAATAGAAATTTTTCCAAAGAGGACATACAGATGGCCAACAGGCATATGAAAAAATGCTCAACATCACTAATTATTAGAGAAATGCAAATTAAAACCACAATGAGATATCACCTCACACCAGTCGGAATGGCGCTCATCAGCAAAACAACACAAAGTAAGTCCTGGCGAGGATGTGGAGAAAAGGGAACCCTCCTGCACTGCTGGTGGGAATGCAGACTGGTGCAGCCACTGTGGAAAACAGTTTGGAGATTCCTCAAAAAATTAAAAATCGAACTGCCTTTTGACCCAGCTATCCCACTTTTAGGAATATACCCCAAGAACACCATAGCACTGTTCGAAAAGAAGAAATGCGTCCCCATGTTTGTGGCAGCATTGTTCACAATAGCGAAGATCTGGAAACAGCCCAAGTGTCCGTCAGAGGACGAGTGGATTAAAAAGCTTTGGTACATATATACTATGGAATACTACTCAGCCATAAGAAACAAGGACATCGGATCATTTATAACAACATGGATGGATCTTGATAACATTATACTGAGTAAGTAAGTAAATCAGAAAAAACTAAGGACTGAGTCCATACATAGATGGGACATAAAAATGAGACTCAGAGACATGGACAAGAGTGTACTGGCTACCCGGGGGTAGGGAGAGGTGAAGAGGGGGTAGGGAGAGGGGAGGGGGACAAATAAACCCAGATAGAAGGTGACGGAAGACAATTTGACTTTGGGTGATGTGTACATAATATAATCAAATGTCAAAATAACCTGGAAATATTTTCTCGGAACATATGTGCCCTGATTTATCAATGTCACCCATTAAAATTAATAAAAAATAAATAAAATAAAGAAAAGCAAGTTAAGTCCAAAGCAAGATGAAGAAGGGAGTAATAAAGATAAAAGCATAAACCAATGAAATAGAGTAGACAAAAAAATGTTTTAAAATATAGATGAAACCAAAAGCTTTTTCTTTGAAAAAAGCAATGAAATCAATCAATTTTTATGCAGACTCATGAAGAAAAACAACAGAGCCCTGGCCGGATAGCTCAGTTGGTTGGAGCATTGTCTGGAGGCACAGAGGTTGTTGGTTCGATACCTGGTCAGGGCACATACATGAGCAGCTCAATGTTCCTGTGTGTGTCTCTCTCTCCCTTCCTCTCTCACTACAATCAATAAGTAAAAAAAAAAGAATAAAAACAACAGAAACACAAATGACTGATATCTGGAATGAAAGAGGGAATACCACTATATATCCTACAGATATCAAAACTAAATAAGGCAATATTTTGAACAACTTTATGTGACAAATTCAACTGCTTAGATTAAATGACCAAACTCCTTCAAATACACAACTACCAAATTTCATTCAAGAAGAAATAAATATCCTAAATAGCTGTATATTAATAGTTGAATTAATAGTTTTAAATTTCCCATACACCAATCATTAGTGAAATGTAAATAAAAATCACAATGAGATACCACTTCATATCCGTTAAGATGGCTATTATAAAAAACCAGAAAATAACAAATGATGGTGATGATATAGAGAAATCAGAACTCTTGTGAATTGCTGGTGAAATGTAAAATGATACTGCCAATGTGGAAAATAGTATTACAGATCCTCAAAAGTTAAACATAAAATTACCAATGTCTGGCTGGCTGGGTAGCTCAGTTTATTAGAGTGTTGCCCTGATATGCCAAGGTTGTGGGTTTGATCCCCAGTCAGGGCGCATGCAAGAATCAAACAACAAATGCATAAAGAAGGGCATTAAGCCTACTGTTGGTAATGCAGTGGACAGAGTTTTGACCTAGGACACCAAGGTTCCAGGTTCAAAACCCTGAGGTCACTGGCTTGAGCGCGGGCTCATCTGGCTTGAGCACTCACCATCTTGAGTGCAGGGTTGCTGGCTTGAGTGTGGGATCATAGAGATGACCCTATGGTTGCTGGTTTGAGCCCAAAGGTCATTGGCTTGAGACCAAGGTGGCTGGCATGAACAAGGGCTCACTGGCTCAGATGGAGCCTCCCCAACCCTCTGTCAAGGCACATATAAGAAGCAAGCAGTGAACAATTAAAGTGACTTAAGTATGAGTCGATGCCTCTCACCTGTCTCCCTTCGTGTCTGTCTGTCTCTCATTTAAAATAAAAAGTGGAACAACAAAAGAATGTTTTTCTCTCTCTTTCTCAAAATTGATTTTAAAAATTGCCAATGATCTAGTAATTCCAGTTTTGGGTATATACCCAAAAGAACTGAAAAAAGGCTCTTGACAAGATATTTGTATACCTGTGTTCATAGGAGCATTATTTACAACAGCCAAAAGGTGAAAACAATCCAAGTCCATCAACAAGTAAATAATAAAGTGTGATATATGCACACAATGGGATATTATTCAGACTTAAAAAGGAATGAAATTCTGACACATGCTGTAACATAAATGGACCCTGAACACATTATGCTAAGTGAAATGAGACGGATACAAAAGGACAAATATTGTGATTCCACTTATATGAGGAACCTAAGTAGTCAAATTCATAGAGCCAGGAAATAGACTGGGGGTTACCAGAGAATAGGGGAAATAGGAAGTTATTGTTTAAGGGGTACAGAGTATCATTTGGGGAGATGATAATGTTCTGCAGATGGATGGTGGTAATGGTTGCACAACAATGTAAATGATGTAAATATTTTTAATGTCACTGAATTGTACTAAAAATGATTAAAATGGTAAATTTTATGTTATGCATAGCTTACCACAATAATAAATAAAACTTCCCGCCTAACTAATGTTGGCACAGTGTATAGAGCATTGACTTGGGACACTGAGATCTGAAGTTCAAAACCCCAAGGTCACTGGCTTAAGCACAGGCTCATCTGGCTTAAACACAGGCTCATCAGTTTGAGCATGGGGTTGCTGGCTTGAGCGTGGGATCATAGACATGACCCCATGGCTGCTGGCTTGAGCCCAAAGGTTGCTGGCTTGAAGTCCAAGGTCTCTGGTTTGAGCAAGGAGTCACTAGATCAGTTTAAGCCCCCAGTCAAGGCATGTATGAGAAAATAATAAATGAACAACTAAGTGACACAACTACAAGTAGATGCTTCTCATTTCTCTCTCTGCTAGTCTCTCACTCTCTCTAAAATAATAATAATAATAATAATAAATAAATGAAACTTCCCACAAAGAAAATTTCAAGCTCAAATATTCTCATTGATAAATTCTACCAATGATTAAGGAAGAAATAACACTAATTCTATACAAACTTTTCCAGGAAATTAAAAAAAAATTACTTCCCAACTCATTTTATGAAGTTAATATTATCTTAACATCAAAAGTCGATAAAGACATTATAAGAAAAAACAAGAAAGGGGAAAAGCTACAGGCGCTTAAGAATATAAATGTAAAAGTCTTTAGCAAATTAAATCCAACAATGTATAAGAGGATAACAATGCCTGACCTGTGGTGGCGCAGTGGATAAAGCGTCGACCTGGGAACACTGAGGTCGCCAGTTCAAAACCCTGCACTGGTCTGGTCAAGGCACATATGGGAGTTGATGCTTCCAGCTCCTCCCCCCTTTCTCTCTCTCTCTCTCTCTCTCTCTCTCATCTCTCTCTCTCACTCTGTGTCTCCTCTCTAAAAATAAATAAATAAAAAGAAATTAAAAGAGGATAACAAGTCATGATCAAGTGAAATTAATCTCAAGACTGAAATATTGGTTTAATATTTGAAAATCAAATTGAATGATGATTATTGTTCATATGAATGTGAGCTACAGGGTATTGCTGTATATTCTTCTTACATATATTAACTGATAAAGTTCTTTTTAGAAGAAATCTGGCATATCTATAAATAATGTATCACTGAGTAAGAATAAAGAAATGTCATTTGTTTATATATTAGAATCACACTTTGAAAAAATTTTTATTTTTGCCTGACCCGGTGGTTGCGCAGTGGATAGAGCAGCCTGGGAGGTTTGAAACTCTCCCAGGTTTGAAACTCCAAGGTCACAGGGTTGAACACAGGCTCTCTGACTTGAGTGTGGGCTCACCAGCTTGAGAGCCATTTCGTTGGCTTGAGTGTGGAATCATAGATATGACCCCATGGTTGCTAGCTTGAGCCCAAAGGTCACTGGCTAGAGCAAGGGGTCACTGGCCCAGTTGAGGCACATATGAGAAAGCAATTAATGAACAAATAAGGTGTTGCAACTATGAGTTAATGCTTCTCATTTCTCTCCTTTCCTGTCTGTCTATCCTTGTCTATCTCACTCTCACACAAAAATATAAATATATTTTTTAAATTAATTTTAGGGAGAGAAAAAGGGAGAGAGACAGAGAGAGACAGAAATATCAATCTGTTTTTGTATGTGCCCTGGCCAGGAATTGAACCAGCAACTTCTGCACTTCAGGACAAAGCTCTGACCAACAAGCCATCAGACCAGGGCAAGAATCATACTTTTATAAAACACATTGATCCCAAGATTTCTTAAATTTAGATGTGTGGATATATTTGCATGTGTCCACTGATGTGTTTGTGCAAGACTACATAGACACGAATATAACATTTTTTTAGGTATTAGGTATTTATAGGTTGTTAGAATCATTAGGAACTTACATTTAAAAATATATAAAAATAGGCCTGACCTGTGGTGACACAGTGGATAAAGCATTGACCTGGAACACTGAGGTTGCTAGTTCTAAATCCTGGGCTTGCCTGGTCAAGGCATATATGGGAATTGATGCTTCCTGCTCCTCCCCCCTTCTCTTTCTCTCTCTATCCTTTTTCCCTCTAAAAATGAATAAATAAAATCTAAAAAAAAATAGAATAAAAATATATAAAAATATAAGAAATAGTTGGATCACTCTCCTAATAATAAAAACAATGTGAATGAATAAAAGTTTACTTAAAGAGTGTTTGAGAAAAGCTCTGATATGATAACAAAAATCTCAAAATGTATACATATTTCATAATTTACAGCACAACATATTAGACAGAAACATTACATGTAATTGACTGGTGTGATTGGGAGATAGATTATATAAAGCAAGTAAGTAACTACATTGAGACTACTGTCAGCCCAAATAAGGGCTTTGGTTCATAGTCTAAATCTGATGAGAAGCCATGGGAAAGTTTACATAAATAAATAGGTATTTCTACAAAAAAAAATATTAGAAAATCAAGCAATGTAATTTAAGAGATTTGTAGACTAAAAAATAAAATCCATATTGGTCATCTAAATGGAGGTGGAATAGCATTGACAAATTCAGCACCAATTCATGATAAAATTTCTTTTCTTTTTTTTACAGAGACAGAGAGAGGGACTGACAGACAGGAACGGAAGGAGATGAGAAGCATCGATCATCAGTTTTTTGTTGCCGTTGCGACATCTTAGTTGTTCATTGATTGCTTTCTCATATGTGCCTTGACCGCGGGCCTTCAGCAGACTGAGTAGCCCCTTGCTGGAGCCAGCGACCTTGGGTCCAAGCTGGTGAGCTTTTTGCTCAAGCCAGATGAACCTGCGCTCAAGCTGGCGACCTCAGGTTCTCGAACCTGGGTCCTTCCGCATCCCAGTCCGAGGCTCTATCCACTGTGCCACCGCCTGGTCAGGCACGATAAAAATTCTTAACAAAGTAGGCACAGAAAAGAACTTCTTCAACCTAATGGTGAGCATCTACACAAAATCTACAGCTAACATCACACTCAATTATGAATGCTTTTCCCTTAAGATCAGGAATAAGGCAAATATGTCCATTCTTGCCACTTTTATTCAATTCGTAGTAGAAGTCCAGACCAGTAAAATGAGGCAAGAACCAAAGTCATACTGACTGGAATGAAAGGCGTAAACTACCTTTATTCATATATAATGTAACTGTATATGTAGAAAATCCTAAGTAATCTACACATAAAATATTATTAGAATTAATAAGAACCCTGACCAGGTGGTGGCGCAGTGGATAGAGCATTGGACTGGGATGCAGAGAACCCAGGTTCAAAAACCCAAGGTTGCTGGCTTGAGAGCAGGCTCACCAGTTTGAGCGTGGGGTTGCTGGCTTGAACATGGGATCATAGACATGACCCCATGGTCGCTGGCTTGAGCCCAGAAGTCACTTGCTTGAAGCCCAACATCACTGGCTTGAGCAAAGTTACTTGCTCTTCTGTAGCCCCCAGTCAAGGCACATATGAGAAAGCAATCAGTGAACAACTAAGATGCCACAATGAATTGATGCTTCTCATCTCTCTCCCTTCCTGTTTGTCTGTTCCTATCTGTCCCTCTCTCTGTCTCTCTCTCTGTCTTTGTCACACATACACACACACACACACACACAAAAAAAAGAATTACTAAGTATACTCAGCAAGGTTTCGAGATTCAAAGTAACATCCAAAAAATCAATTATAATTCTATATTCTAGCAACAAACAAAAGTAGAAATTAAAAAATATATTTAGAGCTTAAAAACACAAAGTAGTGACAAGTTTAATAAAAAATATGTTCAAGACCAGTACAGCCTGAACAGGTGGTGGCACAGTAGATAGAGCACTGGACTGGGACACAAAGGACCCAGGTTTAAATCCCTAAGTCACCGGCTTGAGCGTGGGCTCACCAGCTTGAGTGCGGGGTTGCTGACTTGAGCGTGGGATCATAGACATGACCCCATGGTTGCTGGCTTGCACCCAAAGTTTGCTGGCTTTAAGCCCAAGGTCACTGGCTTGAACAAGGGGTCACTCGCTCTGCTGTGGCCCCCTGGTCAAGGCACATATGAGAAAGCAATCAATGAACAACTAAAATGCTGCAATGAAGAACTGATGCTTTTCATCTCTCTCTTTTTCTGACTGTCCCTATTTGTCCCTCTCTCTCTGTACCTGTTTCTCTCACTTAAAGAACAAAACAAAACAAAAAAAGACCAGTACAATGAAAACTACAAGATATCATTGAAAGAAAAAAGCATTATTTTTTAAGTGAGAGGAAGGGAAATAGAGACAGACTCTCATATGTGCCCCTACTGGCAACCACCCTGCAAACCCCCTCTGAGGCTAATGCTTGAATCAACCAAGCTATCCTCAGTGCCTGAGGTCAACGCTCAAACCAATTCGAGCCACTGGCTGCAAGAGGGGAAGAGAGAGAGAAAGGGAAGAGTGAGGGGAGGAGAAACAGATGGTTACTTCTCCTATGTGCCCTGACTGGAGATGTCCACATACCAGGCCGACGCTCTATCCCTTGAGCAAACCAGCCAGTGCCTGAAAAAAAAAATTTTAAAGGGTTCCAGACAATACAACAGAATAGGTAAATGTGGTACTTGATTCTTTCCATAACCACATCAACATTACAACTAAACTACAGAACAATCATTATTCAGAACTTCCTGAAATCTAGCTGAACAGAAGTCCTACAACTAAGAATATAAAGAAGAAACCACATCAAGACTAGTAGGAGGGTTCTGACCAGGTAACTCAGTTGGTTAGAGCATCATCTGATACACCAATTGAAGGTTCAATCCCCAGTCAGGGCAATACAACAATCAACCAATGAATGCAAATGGAATAAAAAATTAATGTTTCTCTCTCCCCTGTCCCTCCCCCAATAAAACAAAAAAAAAGTAAATGAAGTCCTATCCTCCTTCCTTAAAAAAACTGGTATGAGGGACAGAAACAGAATTGGCTGGTACCGAACCCACACGTGGCAGATAAAAATTGGGGTATCTGGGCTGCAAGGTACATACAAGAATCAAGTAAGAGTGAATGCATAGGTGGGACAACAAAAATTGATGTTTTTTTCTTTCTCCTTTCCCTTCCCTTGCTCTCTAAAAAATAAATAATTACTTTAAACAATGAAATATTGCCATCTGCAACATGGATGAACCTAGAAGGTACTGTGCTGAGTAAAATAACTCAGACAGAGGAAGACAAATGCCATATAATTTCACTTATATGTAAACACTAAAGAAAAACAAAAGAAACCAAGTAGAACAGAAACAGACTCATAAATACAGAAAACATTCTGATTGTTGCCAGATGGAAGGGGGCTTGGGGCATGGGTGAAAAAGGTGAAAGTATTAAGAAGTACAAATTGGTAGTTACAGAATAGTCATAGGAATGCAAAATACAGCATAGGGAATGTAGTCAATAATATTGTAATAACTATGCATGGTGCCAGATGGATACTATTTACTGGGATGATCACTTAGTAAGTTATATAATGTCTAATTACTGGGTTATACACCTGAAACTAATATGATATTGTATGTGAACTGTAATTGAAAAATAAAAATTATTTAAAGCCCCCCCCCCAAAAAAACTATTGTGATTGGGTAGCTACATTAGACTGGGGTGGATAATAAAGGTCTCTCCATTGTAGTGACATCTATATGAAAGATAAAGGCACTGGTGAGGCAAAACACAGAATAGCATTCCAGATAGAAGAAACAGCAAATACAGATGTCCTGGGATAATATAAGATCAGTGATGTAAATAGGGTTATATCACCTTGAGCTTTCTAAGCCAAAGTAACCGCAGAACCAGTTCCAAGTTATTTTATCCTTGTTGGTCAAATAAGTTTGTAAATATGATATATATATTTGCTTGCTTATAGTTTGCATTGGGTATGGGAGACAGACTGTAAGCTGGCAAAGTTATTATAGCCTAAGGCTTAGTTTTAAAACTAAGCTTTTGCCCACACCCTTGACTGTTGCATGATGCAGGTGGTGCACTCTCATGAGGAACCCCATTATGCCTCAGATAAGTGACTTTGTATCAGAGACTTCCTTGTTTGTATATTGTATTAAAGGTTTGGATTTCTACACTATAAAGTGGGGCAGACCCGGAGCTTACTCTCTCTTGGTTCCTGAGATTAGCATTAGAAAGGAGAGTAGAGAAAGGCCACATGGAGGAGAGGAGAAGCAGCTAAGATGGCGGAGTGCTGAAGGAGAAGCCAGTTTGAGCAGAGTTTGTGCAGAGAGGAGGAGATAAGGAACAGAGGTGAATAAGGCTGGTGAGCTAGAAACCTTTGATTCTAGGAAACTCGGATAAGTCAGTGACTTTGGGAGCCCTGAATGGAAAGGAAAGTGTTTTCCTACTGTGTGTATTTCTTGCCCACCGGGTACAAGCTAGGATTAAAGCTAATGGCCCACCATCCTCCGACTCCGCCATTTCTTTACTGTCTGTCCAAATCAAATGCGAACCTGCACAGGCCAGGTGGCTGTGATGGTGGCCGTAGCTAACTGGTCTCAGCCAGGGAATTGGATCAGATTGCTTTTTCATATCCTTATTTGCAGAACTAAGGTGCTTTTCAGAGACAACAGACCAAAACTGCAAGTCATGCAGGTGAAGAATGAACACACACAAAAAATTTCACCTCCAGCTGCACTTGAAACCAAAGTTTCTCCTCTCCCCCAAAACAAAGAGTGGGAACATAACTGGAACTTGAACACTGGAACTCTTTCAGAAGCAGAGGGTCCATTGTCCAGAAAGACCTTATGTTTATGCCCCTTTACTATAATGGCCAAGCTCCAAAGTCCTCCAATTAAAATTTTCCCAGCCAGCACTTCCACATACCTGGTCCCCTATAACCTTAAAAACCCACCCTAAGTGCTGAACTGGGGAGTTTGGGCTTTTGAGCATTAGCATCACATTCTTCTGGATGATGCCATTTACAATAAAAAAGCCAATCTTTCTCCACCACAAAAAAGAAAGAAAAAAATTTTGAAAGTCCTAAAAGTGGAAAGTAATAGTATGTTCAAAACTCCCAACTAAAAATCCCAGCAGGTGGGAGATATGCACAGAAGTGGCAAAGTAGGAAATTACAAGTGTCTGTACCACCATAGAAATATTTTTTTAAATGAGCAAAAATATAAGAATAAACTTTGTTAAAACTTTGGAAAGTATCCAAATGTTTACAGCAAACAAGTAAATGTTGAATTAAGAAAATGGTAATTTAAACATGGCATTAAAGAAAATCTGTTGGAGAGCTATTTTAAAACATAGTGGTCTACTTATTCACGCTATCCTGTGCACTGTTTCTGGCTCCTGAGGATGTCTGGACAGAAATTAAGGTAGCAATGTATGAAAATTCCAGGAAGATGGCAATGGAGTAGGTGGACAGACATTCCACTGACCTCCTCTCAGGACTAAACTGGAGTTATAACTAAATCTAAGAACAATCATCCTGAAAAACAAACTCAGGACTAAATGAAGAGGAGTCTATAACCAAGGATTCACAGAAGAAGTTACACTGAGACTGATAGGAAGGGAAGAGATGTGAAAAGGGCTGCCCCAACACCCAAGAGTGAGCAGCCATCTCAGGGACTCAAGGGACATCTCAGCTGTGGGGAGGTTAGCCCTGAGAGATATGGGTCCTAAGCCCAAGGCTGAATGCTATAGCTTAGAGCATTGGAGCCTAAAAGGGGTGCCCACATAGCATTTGGCAGTGAAAAGAGACAAGGTTTCTGTCTGTTAGAAAGGGACAGGAGCCTGACCAGGTAGTAGCATGGTGGAAAGAGCGTCAGACTGGGATGTGGAGGACCCAGGTTCAAGACCCCGTGGTCGCCAGCTTGAGTACGGGCTCATCTGGCTTGAGCAAAAAAAAAAGCTCACCAGTTTGGACCCAAAGTCACTGACTCGAGCAAGGGGTTACTCGGTCTGCTGAAGGCCTGTGGTCAAGGCACATATGAGAAAGCAATCAATGAACAACTAAGGTGTTGCAACAAAAAACCGATGATTGATGCTTCTAATCTCTCTTCATTCCTGTCTGTCTGTCCCTATCTATCCCTCTCTCTGACTCACTCTCTGTCCCTGTAAAAAAAAAAAAAAAAAGAAAGAAAGAAAGGGATAGGAGATCTCAGAGACTCAGGCACCCTCTTAAAAGGTCAATGCAGAAAATCATACTCACAGCTACATACCCTGGGCTCTAGTAGAGGGAGAGCTGAGAGGACCAGAGTCACATGAGAAGAGTGTGCAACTGGAAGCCCCAGAGAGAAACATGGTGGGGGGACAGCCATCAGTACCCCTTAATCATTTTTTAATACTACAGTTGCCATCTTTTCTGGGTGGAGCAATCCCCTCCATATGGCACCAGCCTGGGGAAAAGCAACTGCCCCACCCTTGGAAATATTTCTTGCCTTACCCTATGGAGATTGGGCCCTGCTGAGAAGTAAGCAGCCTTTTCCAGAAAGCAGGGAACTGAGAGAACTCAGGGGGTGACCATGACTCAGTTGTCTGGTGTTGAGACCTGAGCTTTCCCCACTACTTTGATAAGAATATGGCTGGTGCTTCTGCCTCACAGGAGATTTGGTAGAAATTGTCTGTATGTTGGCAGACCAAATCCCTGGGGTTCAGAGGCCACACCCACCAGACTCTTAGTGGCCATACCCTACTAAGGTCTGAGAAGAAATTCAGGACAGATACCTGGGGCCCTGGGGTGGGAACCTCACTCACCACCTTTTCTGATGCTTGATAAACCCCAACCCCTATACTTTATGAGAGTTTATTCAGGGGCCAAGACTAATAAGCAGCCAGCAGAAAAAGGCAGTGGGAGGTGCATCTCAGGGAACCTTGGATCTTTTGCTGACTTGCCCTCAGGCCTGGTGCTGGTAAAAGCCAGCCTAGGTGTGCAGCAACAATCAGCCTCAGTGGAAGACACTCTCAATATTCCTCCCAGAAACCAGGAACTCCTCAGCTGAACTTCTGCAAAGGGGACTTTTAGACCTACCCAACCTGAACTTCCTGCTCATCTCTCTGAGGAGAAATAGAATTGCAGCATCCAGCAATAGCTGAGGGATTAGGCTCTGGAGTAGGGGCTACTTTCCCTTCACCAGAAGACCTCCCCAACTAGGGGGTCCCACTAATGTTGTTCTCCTGACCTCAGTTGCCCTAACCCACCAACCTTGCAACCTGTGGAGAGGTTTCTACAGAAGACTCTGTGGGAAGACCAGGAAGCTGCAAGAGTTGATGGAGCAGCTGAAAAGTAGAGGTAAATTTTTTAAAATAGATTTTAGCAAGAAAGGAGGAGAAAGAGAGAGAGAGAGAGAAAAAGAGAGACAGAAACATAGATCCACTCCTGCATGTGCCCTGACCAGGGAGTGAACTGGTGACTTCTGCACTTCAAGACAATGCTCCAACCAATTGAGCTATGCATCCATAGTGGGGGCAAATCTTAAGGAACTTGGGCCCTTTTAAAGAGCTCCTGTCAGCTTTAAGCAGGAGGAAGTTGATCCTTATACACAGGTTTGCCCCTTCCACACAAACCATGCACAAAAAACATAAACACAAACAGTAAACAGAGTAGTAGCTCCAGACAGGTATCCCACTGTGCAGTGGTGGGATTCAATTAATTTAACAACCAGTTCTATGCCCTAATGACTGTTTTAAGTACAAAAAAATATATATCAAAAGGTAATTTATTATTTCATGTATTTAATAAATAAGAACAATAAGAGAGGTACACAAAACTAGATTATAAGAGTTTTAAAATATTAAATAATACCTGACAAAAACAATAAAACTGTTATTTAAGATATTTCCATATTGATTCTTGATTGGCGTCCTCACTTGCACTTTTTTTCATCCGTGGACAGAATGAACATTACTACGGGTGCTTAGAATATGCTGTTGTGCAGATGAACATTAAAAAAGAGTGAGGAGCCTGACCAGGCGGTGGCGCAGTGGATAGAGCATCAGACTGGGACGCGGAGGACCTCACTGATCAGACAAGAAGAAATAAAAGGCATCCAAATTGGAAATGTAGAAGTAAAACTGTCATTTGTTGATGACATGATACTGTACATTGGAAACCCTAAATTCTCCACCAAAAAGCAACTAGACCTACCTGACCAGGTGGTGGCACAATGGATAGAGCATTGGCCTGGGACACTGAGGACTCATGTTTAAAGCCCCCTAGGTCACAGGCTTGAGTGTGGGCTCATCCAGCTTGAGCACAGGGTCACTGGCTTGAGTGTGGAATTACAGACATAACCCCATGACTGCTGGCTTGAGCCCAAGGTCGCTGGCTTAAGCAAGGAGTCACTGGCTCGGATATAGTCCCCTGGTCAAGGCACATATGAGAAAGCAATCAATGAACAACTAAGGTGCCACAACAAAGAGTTGATGCTTTTCTCTCTCTTCCTGTCTGTTTGTACCTCTGTCTCTCTCGCTTAAAAAAAAAAAAAAGGAAAAAAAAGATTTATTGATTTTACAGAGAGAGAGAGAGGAGAGAGAGGTCAGGGGAGCAAGAAGCATCAATTCATAATTGTTTCACTTTAGTTGTTGATTGCTTGCTTGTCATATTTGCCTTGACCAGGCAAGCCCAGGGCTTTGAATCAGCAACGTTAGCATCCCAGGTCTATCTATTCACTGTGCCACCGTATGGTCAGGTCATTCTATTCATTGAATCATTTGATTGTGTATTGCTGACCTTTGTGAGTTCTTTATATATCAGAGCTGTTGTTTGTGAATGGCATCTCCCATTTTGTTGGTTGCCTTTTTGGGTTTTTTTGTTTTTTTTTTTTTTTTAATTTCTTTTTATTTATTTATTTTAGAGAGGAGACACAGAGAGAGAGAGAGAGAGAGAGAGAGAGAGAGAGAGAGAGAAATGGGGGAGGAGCTAGAAGCATCAACTCCCATATGTGCCTTGACCAGACCAGTGCAGGGTTTTGAACTGGTGACCGCAGTGTTCCCAGGTCGATGCTTTATCCACTGCGCCACCACAGGTCAGGCTGCCTTTTTGTTTTGCTGTTGGTTTCTTTTGCTGTGCAGAAACTTTTTAGTTTGATATAGTCCCATTTATTCGTTATTGCCTTCACTTCCTTTGCCTTTGAGGTCAAATTCATAAAATGATATCTACAGCCAAGGTCCATAAGTTTAGTACCTATGTTTTCTTCTATGTAATTTATTGTTTCAGATCTTATATTTAGGCCTTTGATTCATTTTGAATTTTTGTGCATGGGGACAAACTGCAATAAAGTTTCATTCTTTTGCATGTGGCTTTCCAGTTTTCCCAGCATCATTTATTGAAGAGGCTCTCTTCTTCTCATTTTGTGTTTTTGGCTCCTTTGTCATATGTATTTATCCATATATGTGTGGTGTTATTTCCGGGCTCACAATTCTGTTCCATTGGTCTGTCTGTCTTTCTGCCAATATCATGCTGTTTTGATTATCATGGCTCTATAGTATAATTTGAAGTCAGGTAGTGTAATACCTCTGGCTCCATTCTCTTTTCTCAGTATTGCTTTGGCGTTTTAGGCTTTTTTAGGGTATCTTATGGTTCCATACAACCCTGGTGACTTTTTTTAAAATTCATTTTAGAGAGGAGACACAGAGTGAGAGAGAGAGAGAGAGAGAGAGAGAGAGAGAGAGAGAGAAAGGGGGGAGGAGCTAGAAGCATCAACTCCCATATGTGCCTTGACCAGACCAGTGCAGGGTTTTGAACTGGCGACCTCAGTGTTCCCAGGTCGACACTTTATCCACTGCGCCACCACAGGTCAGGCAACCCTGGTGACTTTTTGCTTCATTTGTTTAGAAAATGACATTGAATTTTAATGGGGATTGCATTAAATTTGTATATTACTTTGGGTAATATGATCATTTAAACTATGTTGATTCTTCCAGTCCATGAACATGTAATATTTTCCCACTTCATTGTGTCTTTTTTAATTTCTTTTAATAATAATAATGCTTTGTAGTTTTTGGTATATAGGTTTTTCACATCTTTTGTTTATTCCTAGGTATTTTATTTTGTTGTTGTTGCAATTGTAAAAGGAATTGTTTTTTTCAACTCATTTTTTTAATTTTTGTTGTTGGCATATAGAAAAGCAGTAGAAGTTTTTATATTGATTTTGTATCCTGAGACTTTATTTGTTTATTGTTTCTAATAGTTTTGCAATGGAGTCTTTGGAGTTTTCTATATACAGGATTATGTCATCAGCAAAACGTTGTCTTTACTTCTTCTATTCTGATATGGATGCCTTTTCTTTCTTTCTCTTGCCTGATTGCTCTGGCTAGTACTTCTAGTACTATGGTGAATAACAGTGGAGTAAGCTTCCTCGTCTTGTTCCTGATTTTAGAGGAAAAGTTTTCAGTTTTTCACCATTTAATACAGTGGTTCTTAACGTGGGTTCTATCGAACCCTAGGGGTTCGATGAGTCGGTCTCAGGGGTTCCGAGAAGCCTCTGCCGCGGAGGCCAGAATAAAGTAATATCGTAATTTGTTGTGAGTTCATGCACTTTGTTGGTTTTGTTCTTTGAGCGAGATGATGTTTATGCACGGCTCATTTTGTGCACCAGTAAAAAAACATATACCTATGTCTCATATTTTATTTATCACTAACGAAGGGTTCGGTGAATGCGCATATGAAACTGGTGGGTTCAGTACCTCAAAAAAGGTTAAGAACCACTGATTTAGTATGATGTTGACCGATGGTTTGTCATATATGGCCTTTATTATGTTGAGGTACTTTCCTTCTATATCCATTCTATTGAGTGTTTTAAACATAAATGGATGTCATATCTTACCAAATGCCTTTTCTGCATCTCTTGATAGGATCATATAATTGTTGTCCTTTGTTTTGTTGATGTGGTGTATTACATTGATCGATTTGCGTATGTTAAACCATTCTTGTGCTTCTGGAGTGAATCCCACTTGATCATTATGTATTATTTTTTGCAGCATATTGTACTTGATTTGCTAGTATTTTGTTTAGAATTTTTGCATCTGTATTCATTAGAGATAGCAATCTGTAGTTTTTTTGCGTGTGTGTATTGTCCTTGTCAGGTTTTGGTATCAGGGTCTTTGGTATCAGTTGGCCTTATAAAATATGTTAGGAAATATTGGTCCTTCTCATATTTTTTGGAAGATGTTGAGAAGGATAGGTCTCAAATTTTCTTTGAATATTTGGTAGAATTCACTAGTGTAGCCATCTGGTCCTGGACTTTTATTTGGGGGGAGGTATTTGATAGTTGTTTCTATTTGCTCCCTGCTCATAGGTCTGTTTAGGTTTTCCATTTCTTTGTGACTCAGTCAGGAAAATTGTATAGTTCTAGGAACCTATCCATTTTGTTTAAATTGTTGATTTTGGTGGCATATAATCTTTCATAGTATTTTTCTTTTCACAGAGCCAGACAGTCAGGGAGAAAGACAGATAGGGACAGACAGGAAGGGAGAGAGATGAGAAGCATCAATTTTTCATTGCAGCATCTTAGTTTTCTGTTGACTGCTTGTTCATTGATTGCTTTCTCATATGTGCCTTGACCAGGGGTCTACAGCAGAGCGAGTGACCTCTTGCTCAAGCCAGAAACCTTGGGCTTCAAGCCAGCGACCTTTGGGCTCAAATCAGTGACCATGGGGTCATGTCTTTGATCCCATGCTCAAGCCTGCAACTTCGTGCTCAAGCTGGTGAGCCCATGCTCAAGCCAGCAACCTCAAGGGTTTCAAACCTGGGTCTTCCATGTCCCAGTCTGATGCTCTATCCACTGCACCACTACCTGGTCAAGCTTTCATAGTATTCTAGTATGATCCTTTGTATATGTTGGACAGATAAAATATATTATGCTCACTTTCTTAAAGATGGCACTGCCCACAGGGAAGCCCGTTGCCCAGGTGATATTAGTTGCCCTTATGCTTGGGATGGGTGTAATTATATTATTGTGTGTCGGGGACAGGCTGTAAGCAGGCAGGGTCATTATACCCCAAGGCTTAGTTTTAAAAGTAAGCTTTTCCCCACACCTTTGACTGATTGCATGATGTAGGGTTGTGCACTCTCATGAGGAATTCTCCCACTATGCCTCAGATAAGTGACTTTGTATCAGAGACTTTCTCGTTTGTAGATTGGATTAAAGGTTTAGATTTCTACACTATAAAGTGGGGCAGACCTGGAACTTGCTCTCTCTCGGTTCCTGAGGTTAGCATTAGAGAGGAGAGCAGATTAAGGCCACGTGGAGGAGAGAAGCAGCCAAGATGGTGGAGTGCTGAGGGAGAAGCCAGTCTGTGCAGTTTGTGCAGAGGGAAGGAGATAGGAAACAGAGGTGAATAAGTCTGGTTAGCTAGAAGTCTTTGATGCTAGGAAACTCGGATAAGTCAGTAGCTTTGTGAGCACTGAATGAGTGGGTTTGGAGCCCAGTGTGTGTTTTTGCTTGCCCGCCGGGTAAAAGCTAGGATTAAAGCTTATGGCTCACCAGTTTTGGGCTCCTTTGTTTCATTACCGACTATCCGAATCTAATGTGAACCTGCATGGGCCAGGCGGTTGTGATGGTGGCCGCAATGACTGACTTTACAGTATATCTATACTGTCTGTGGTAATTTTTCCTTTTTCATTTGGGACTTTATTTATATGAGTCATTTCTCTTTTTTCCTTACTGAGCCTAGCCAGGGGTTTGTCAATTTTATTGATCTTTTCAAAGAACCAGCTCTTTCTTTTATTAATTTTTCTATAGTTTATTTTTCTCTATTTCATTTAGTTCTGCTCTAATTTTTATTATTTCTTTTCTTCTGCTGACTTTGGGTTGCCTTTGTTCTCCCTTTTCTACTTTTTTAAGATGTGATGTTAGGTTATTTACTTCGGATCTCTTTCTTTTTTTTTTTTACAGGGACAGAGAGAGAGAGAGAGAGTCAGAGAGAGGGATAGATAGGGACAAACAGACAGGAACGAAGAGAGATGAGAAGCATCAATCATTAGTTTTCGTTGCTGTTGCAACACCATAGTTGTTCATTGATTGCTTTCTCACATGTGCCTTGACCGTGGACCTTCAGCAGTCCTAGCCACCCCTTGCTGGAGCCAGCGTCCTTGGGTCCAAGCTGACGAACTTTTGCTTAAGTCAGATGGGTCCGCCCTCAAGCTGGCGAGCTCGGGGTCTCGAACCTGGGTCTTCCGCATCCCAGTCCGACGTTCTATCCACTGTGTCACCGCCTGGTCAGGCTCTTCTTTCTTGATATAAACCTTTAATGATATAAACTTCCCTCTTAATACTGCTTTTGCTGCATTCCAGAAGTTTTGATATGTTGTGTTGTCATTCTCATTTATCTGTATATATCTTTTAATCTCTGCTTTTATATCTTCTTTGGCCCATTTTTTTTGAAGTATGTTGTTTATTTCCACAATTTTGTGGGGCATTATCTCCTTTTTGCAGTTGAATTCTAATTTTACAGCCTTATGGTCAGAGAATTTGCTTGGTATAATTTCAATCTTGAATTTGTTGAAGTTAGGTTTGTAGTCCAACATATGGTCTGTCCTTGAGAATGTTCCATGTACACTGAAAAAGAAGGTATAATCTGATGTTCTGGGATGAAATGTCCTGTAAATGTCTATTATGTCCATTTGGTCTAATGTGTCATTTGAGGCCAATATTTCTTTACTGATTTTCTGTTTGGATGATCTACCTAAAGCTGTCAATGGTGAGTTGAGATCTCCAAATATGATTGTGTTTTTGTCTCTCTCTCATTTTTGTTCTGTTAGTAAATGTCTTCAGTGGTAGGATTCAGCTCGTTCTCACTGGTTTGGCAGAATCGATACCTAATTTTTTGTTGCACTTGGTGAACTGGCTGTTAGAATGGCACTTGTAGCCTGACCTGTGGTGGCATAGTGGATGGAGCATCAACCTGGAACACAGTGGTCGCTGATTTGAAACCCTGGGCTTGCCCAGTGAAGGCACATATGGGAAACAACTACTATGAGTTGATGCTTCCTGCTTCTCCTCTCTCTCTTTCTCTCTCTCTTTCTCTCTCCTCTCTCCCTGAAAACCAATAAATAATTTTTAAAATCTAAAAAAATGGCACTTGTAATGAAGGTTCTCTCTAAGATTGGCACCTGGGCAGCAACCCAATGTGGAAATCACAAATTTACATTCCTTACTCTTTTTTAGCGCAACAGCATATTCTAATGTTCATTTTGTCCATAGGTGGAAAAAAAATGAAACTATGCTTCTAATATTTATTTATTCATTTCATAAAACTCTTTATACCTTTGATGAAATACTACATTTTAATTTTCTTGCATTAGTTACTATAGTAAACAAACATATAAAGAGAAAAAGTGCCAAATAACTAGGGGGTGACAAGCTATAATTTGTTTTAGCTTTGTGTTATGCCTAAAATTCCCCCAAGATATGAGATCACTGGTGTTCCCCAAATGATGAAACCAATAGGAAGCTACGACACAATGAATCAATAGAAATATAGATTTCAAACTTTTCACCCATTTCAGAAGCTGTGGAAGAATGCTTACAAATTTCCTGTAACAAACAGGTTTGTCATACACATTAGATTGTATTTAATCTGCATATCCTATGCCATTTATTAATTCAGCCTAGAAATTTTTGTTTAGTATTGGTAAAATGAAGAAAATGTATGTAATGTTACATTAATATTTTTTCATTAATATTTTAAAATTCTTTCTTACAATCTAGTTTTGTGTACCTCTTTTATTGTTCTTATTTAAGTATTAAATGCATGAAATAATAAACTACCTTTTGGTATATCATTTTTTTATACTTAAAATGGTCACTAGGGCAGAGAACCAATTGTTAAATTATTTGAATTCCACAACTGGATGTCTTATATATTTTGGTGCTCCTGATTTGGTGCATATATACTAAAAGGTGTTTTCTCCTTGATGTAGTGACCCCTTTACCATTATGAAATGTCCATCTTTGCCTCACTTTTTTTTTAAGCGAAACAAGACAAAATAGTGAGGCACACTCCCATTTGCACCCTGACCAGAATCTACCTGGCAGCCACATCTGTGGTCAATGCTCGAGTACTGGGTTATTTTTAGCACTTCAGCCTGGGGACACATGCAAATCAATCAAGCCACTGGCTGTGGAAGGGAAAGAGGGAACAAAGGGGAAAGAAGGGAGAGAAACAGATGGCCACTGCTTCTTCTGTGTGCCCTGACCAGGAATCAAACCAGGGACATCCATATACCAGGCCGACGCTCTATCCACTGAACCACCAGTCAGGGCTTATCTTTGTCTCTTGTTACCTTTTATTGTCTTAAAGTCAGTTTTTAGCAAGAGGGAGAGACAGACAGACAGGAAGGAAGGGAGATGAGGAGCATCAACTCATAGTTGTGGCACCTTAGTTGTTCATTAATTGCTTTCTCATATGTGCTTTGACTAGGGGGCTTCAGCCAAGCCAGTGACCCTTTGCTCAAGCCAGTGACCTTGGGCTTAAAGCCAGAGACCTTTGGGCTGAAGCCAGCAACAATGGGGTTATGTCTATGATCCCATGCTCAACCCGGCAATCTCAGGGTTTTGACTGTAGGTCCTAAGCAACCCAGGCCAATGCTCTATCCACTGTGCCACTGCCTGGTCAGGCTTGAAGTCAGTTTGGCAGATATAAGTCAGTATTGTCAGATACCTGCTTTGGGTGTTATTTGCTTGGAAAATCATTTTTCAATCTTTCACTTAGAATCTACTTTTTCCCCTGTAGCTTAGAAGTATCTTCTGAAGGCAGCATATGATTGGTTTTGCTTTTTGATCCAATCTGTTACTCTGTGCCTATTGGTGAGTTCAGTCCATTTACATTTAGGGCAATTATTGATGCTTGAGGATTTCCTATAGCCATTTTATTTTCTGGTAGCACTGTGCCTCCTTTGGTTCTTTTCCTTTGTGTTTTTGTCAGTTGTTTTTGTTTGGTGGTATTCTATGCTTCTTTCCTCAATTTCCTCTTTTTTTAAGCTATGTATTTTAGGTGTTTTTTGTGTGTGTGGGGTAGTTACCATTAGATTACTGAGAAAAAAAGTTTCACAGATACAAGAGTCCTTTGTCTTATAAGTACTTCTGTCCTCCATCCTCCTTTGCAACTTTAGAGCTTTATTCTCTCTCCTTTTGTTATTGTTCTCACAGATTATGTTTGTTTATATGGCAACCTTGTTAGAGCTTTTACTTGTAGTATTGTATTCTTTTGTTCTTTGTATTCAGTAGAATAGCCCCCTTAAGTAGTTCTTGTAGTGGGCGTTTTCTGGTGACATATCCCCTTAGCTTCTGTATGTCTGAAAAGTTTTTATTCTTCCTTCATATTTGAAGTATAGCTTTGATGGATATAATATTCTTGGTTAGGAATTTCTCTCTTTCAGTACTTTGTCTTGAGTGTTCTTTCTTGGTAATTAATTTTTTTTTTTAATTTTCCAGGCTCACTGGCCTTTATTTATTTATTTTTTTACAGGGACAGAGAGAGAGAGTCAGAGGGAGGGATAGATAGGGACAGACAGACAGAAATGGAGAGAGATGAGAAGCATCAATCATTAGTTTTTCATTGCTGTTGTGACACCATAGTTGTTCATTGATTGCTTTCTCATATGTGCCTTGACCTTCTGCAGGCCTTCAGCAGACCAAGCTACCTCTTGCTGGAGCCAGCGACCTTGGGTCCAAGCTGGTGGGCTTTTGCTCAAGCCAGATGGGCCCGCGCTCAAGCTGGCGACCCCAGGGTCACGAACCTGGGTCTTCCGCATCCCAGTCCCGATGCTCTATCCATTGCGCCACTGCCTGGTCAGGCTCTTTGTAATTAATTTTTGACAGTTTTATTACAATGCACATTGGAGAAGGCCTGTTTGGGTTGAGGTTACTAGGCATTTTGCTTGCTTCTTGGATTCGAGGACTTAACATAGGCTTAGGAAGTTCTTATCAATTATTTGTTTGAATATGCTCTCCATACCCTTCTCCTTCTCTTCTTCTGAAATATTCATTACTCTTATTTTGCTCTTTCTGGTAGAGTCAGACAGTTCTCATAGATTTCTTTCATTTTTTAAAATTCTTGAGTGTCTTTCTTCTTTCCTCTGTATCATTTCCAGTTGCCTGTCTTCAATGTCACTGATTCTCTATTCTATCTGGCCCATTCTATTAGCTAAACTTGCTAGCTCATTTTATAATTCTTATATTGAGTTCATCTCTGTTTTTAGAGTTTCAATATTTTTGGTGAGGTATTTGTTTTGTTTTCTGAGCTCATTAAATTGCCCAACAGTGTTTTCTCACATCTTGTTAAGTATTTTCAGAACTTCAATTTTGAATTCTCTATCGTCTAACTCGAAGGTTCACATATGATTTTGTTTTCTGGAGAGTTTTCATTTTCTTTCTGAACTGCATCTCTTTCTTCGGTACCCATGACAGTCATTTTTCTCTCCCTTGAAGGCGTTTGAGAGTGGTATTGTTAAGAAACCAAACAGCCTGACCAGGTAGTGGCGCAATGGATAGAGCATCAGACTGGGATGCGGAAGACCCAGGTTCGAGACCCCGAGGTTGCCAGCTTGAGCCGGGCCCATCTGGCTTGAACAAAAGCTTGTCAGCTTGGACCCAAGGTCGCTGGCTCCAGCAAGGGGTGGCTCGGTCTGCTGAAGGCCCGCGGTCAAGGCACATGTGAGAAAGCAATCAATGAACAACTAGGGTGTTGCAACGGCAATGAAAAACTAATGATTGATGCTTCTCACCTCTCTCCGCTCCTGTCTGTCTGTTGCTACCTATCCCTCTCTCTGACTCTCTCTCTCTCTGTCCCTGTATAAAAAAAAGAAACCAAACAAAATACAACAATAGAAAATAAATTGAAAAATAATAAATAAGAGAAACCCCCCCAAAAGAAAGAAGAAAAACCAGAAATAAAAAAAACAAACAAAACAACAAAAACCAAAAAACTGGAAAAAAAATCACCCAGAACCCAAGAAAACAGAAAAGAAGCACTTCCAAGAAGTTTATCTATTTTTTTCCAGTAGGTGGCACTGGATTACAAGTTTTAGCTCTGTAAAATCTCAGGCTGACCTCTACTGAGAAGCTGCTGTAGGATGATGGAGGCAGGGTTGCAGGTAGTCACATTGATGGGGTGGGTGGGGTCTGCTGTGTGGTTTATGGCATTAGCAATGGTGACCTCAAGCCTCTGGGTGCTCCTCCCTGTGTCTCAACAGATGATGGGACCAGATACAGAGCACCTCTCTTCTTCCAGACAGAGGCATTGTAGAAATAGCTGTGGAGTATGTTTCTGCCACTCTCCATAACACATGAGGGGAGGGAGGTAGGATCAGGGAAACTGGGGGGGCTGCACTTCTAATTTTCTGTGTCTTTGTTCTGAGTGTGGGCTGCCAGAAGACTGTGGGAATACTGATGGTGAGCCCATCTTCCACTGCCACTTTGGTTCAGCATCTCTCCAAATACCCCCGAATCTTTGTTCCTCCTGGCAGAAGAAGACCCAGACACTCCAGGTTTCTCTCTTCTCCAGAGCTCCAGAAGATGACAGCCCAGACAGTAAGGGCCTCTCTACTCTCCAGAGACCTACCATGAGTACTTCTTAACTCCCTCTCCTCCTTTTTTAACCTTCCCACCTTTAGTACATTCAACACATAGGTCTTTTAGGCAAGTCTGCAAACCCAGCTGGGGTTCCCTTGCTGAGTTATAGCTACTCAATTTGTTGAAACTTCAAGGGTAGATAGAGATCAAGGCTATCTCTCATTCTGCCATTACTCTGACATCATCTTTTCTTTAAAGATTTTATTTATTAATTTTTAGAGAGAGGAGAGGGAGAAAGAGAGAAATGGGGAGGAGTGGGAAGCGTCAACTTGTAGTTGCTCCTCCTATGTGCCTTGACTAGGCAAACCTGGCATTTCAAACTGGCTCAGCATTCCAGGTTGATACTTTATCCACCGTACTATCACAGGTCAGGCTCACTGTGGTTTTGATTTGAATTTTCCTAATCATGTTGAATATCCTTTTATGTGTTTATTGGTCATTTGTACATTGTGTTCTTTGTCCTATGTGTAATGTAAATCTATAATAATTTCAAAACAAAATGTTTTGGCCCTGGCAAGGTTGCTCAATGGATAGAGCATCATCCTTGTGTGGTTCCATCCCTAGTCAGAGCACATATGAGAAGCAACCAGTGAATGCACAATTAAGTAGAACAAGTTGATGCTTCCCTCTCTCTCCCCTTTCCTTGCACTCTCCTTTCCTCTCTCTTTCTCTCAAATTAATGGAAAAATCAAAATAAAAAATTTAAAAAATTATTAATGTTAATTATTCCTCTAAAATAGTTGTGCACTCCAATATTCAATAAATATTTCTTCCAAATTTCAGATTATATCATAACCCACATATTATAACCAAATACAGAAAAAGGTGAATCATTATCCAATTTTCTTGACTAGATACCAATGAAACTAGGAAAAGTCAAGACTTATCTCTATTTTAACTGAATTAAGAATATAGTAGATATCAACTAAAATCTCCAGACAAGATCTGAACTTGATAGATATAGGGCTAAGAAAAGATATAAAAAAATAAAAAGGTTTTAAAAGAGTAAGGCTGAGCTCAGGTTAAAACATAACACCTGTCAAAAAGCATAAGCTGTGGGGTTAAAGTGTGAATCCAGAATGGGGTCAAACTACTAGAAGTATAACAATGGATGAAATAATTCACTATACAAGAAATACTTTTGAAAAAATGACATATTTTATTTTTTAATTTACTGATTTTAGAGGGAGAGAGTGACAGTGAGAGAGAAGTATCAATTTGCTGTTCCACTTATTTATGCATGCTAATTCTTCTATGTGCCCTGACCAGGGATTAAACCCACAACTTTGGTATATTCAGACAACACTCTAACCAACTGAATACCTGGCCAGGGCTGAGATTATTTTTTTAATTTTTATTTATTAATTTTAGTGAGGGAAGAAGGGAGGAAGGGGGGAGAGAGAGACAGAGAGACAGAGAGAGGGAGAGAAGGAGAGTAAGAGGGAGGAAGAGAGGGAGGGAGAATGGGGAGAGGGAGAGAGAGGAACATTGATCTGCTCCTGTATGTGCCATGACCGAGTATCAAACCAGCAACCTCTATGCTTCAGGCAATGCTCTAACCAATTGAGCTATCTGGCCAGGGCCAGGGCTGAGATATTATAATAATGGAATATAAATCCATACCTGACTGTAACTAATCCAAACACCATTAATTCATTTAACAAATACTTACTTGTAACAACCATATGTCAGTCACTCTGTTGGATATAGGGCAACAATTATGAGCAAAACAGGCATAATCATTGCCCTTAAACTTTATAACCTGATGAGAGAAGCAAATGATGACTACTATGATCTTGGAAGTTCAGGAAGCTCTGAAAACATGAAAAGGGAAAACATGCCTGAGGAACTGATGAATAGAGATTAAGTGTTGCAGATAAAAGAAACTATGTTTATTAAAAAAAAACAAACTTAGAGGTAAAAAGGAACAAGGCATTTTCTAGAAACTGAAAGTTCAGTATGGCTGAAACATAAGAGAGGAAAAGTGATAAGACTTGAGGCTGGAGAAGCTGTCAGGAGCTAATTACTCAGGTAAACTCACAAACTCAAATGTCTATAGCAGGAATCCCCAAACATTTTACACAGGGGGCCAGTTCACTGTCCCTCAGACCATTGGAGGGCTGGACTACAAAAAAAACTATGAACAAATCCCTATGCACACTGCACATATCTTATTTTAAAGTAAAAAAAACAAAATGGGAACAAATACAATATTTAAAATAAAGAACAAGTAAATTTAAATCAACAAATTGACCAGTATTTCAATGGGAACTATGGGTGCGGATGCACCCTGTGCTCCTCTCACTGACCACCAATGAAAGAGGTGCCCCATTCTGGAAGTACAGCGGGGGCGGATAAATGGCCTTAGGGGGCCACATGCGGCCCGCGGGCCATAGTTTGGGGACCCCTGGTACATAGGTATCAAGTAGATAACATAAATAGGTTTATCAAGCTAAATATAAAATAACAGAACGGCAGGAAACACAGAAGACTGAAAGTGTAGTATAAATGGCATAGCCACTATCTATTCCAGATCACCACTGTCAGGTTTTCATATAATCTAGAGAAAAAGAACTCTTGGGTTATATTTGAAATTTCCCAATTTTAAAAAAACAACTTGCCTGACCAGGCAGTGGCGCAGTGGATAGAGCGTCGGACTGGGATGCGGAAGACCCAGGTTCAAGACCCCGAGCTCTCCAGCTTGAGCGTGGGCCCATCTGGCTTGAGCAAAAGCTTGCCAGCTTGGAACCAAGGTTGCTGGCTCCAGCAAGTGGTGGCTCGGTCTGCTGAAGGCCCGTGGTCAAGGCACGTGTGAGAAAGCAATCAATGAACAACTAAGGTGTCACAACAGCAACGAAAAACTAATGATTGATGCTTCTCATTTCTCTCTGTTCCTGTCTGTCTGTCCCTATCTATCCCTCTCTCTGACTCTCTCTCTGTCCCTGTAAAATGATTTCATACATAGGTGGGACATAAAAGTGAGACTATGAGACATGGACAAGAGAGTGGTGGTTACAGGGTGGGCGGAGGGAGGGAAGGGTGGGATAGGGAGAAGGGGAGGGACACAGGGAAAACCAGATAGAAGGTGACAGAGGACAATTTGATTTTGGGTGACGGGTATGCAACACAATTGAATGATAAGATAACCTGGAGATGTTTTCATTGTACATATGTACCCTGATTTATTGGTGTCACCCCATTAAAATTAATAATAAAATATTTTTTAAAATAATAAATAAATATATAAAACATTAAAAAACAAAAAAAGTTTAAAAATAAAACTTATATGCCTAAATAAAATCAAGACTACAAACCAAGATAGTCTACAGGTCACCAGTTTGTGATTTCTGTCATAGAGAGTCCTATAAAACCATATTCAGAAGTTTAAAATTTACCTTAAATTCAATAGGAAGCCAAGGGAACTGAAGCAGTAAACACATAATATATATTTTTTTAATTTGGGGAATATTATTCTAGAGATATTCTAAAGAAATACTAGCTATTCTCAAAAGGTTCTTTAAAATATTTTTTATTTATTAATTTTATATATAGAAAGGAAGAAACAAACAAACAGACAGAAACACTGATCTGTTCCTGTATGTTCCCTGACCAGGAATTGAACCCACAACCTTCACAATTTGGGATGATGCTCTTACCAAAAGAGTTATCTGGCCAGGGCAAAATACCAGGTAAGAAGCTACTCTGGAAGTATAGGTAAAAGGTTGCAGTGGGTATATAAGAAATGTGTTTGAGAGACATTTAAAATTATTAACATGACATACAGCCTGACCAGGCGGTGGTGCAGTGGATAGAGCGTCTGACTGGGATGCGGAGGACACAGGTTCGAGACCCCGAGGTCACCAGCTTGAGCGTGGGCTCATCTGGCTTGAGGAAAAAAAGAAAAGCTCAGCAGCTTGGACTCAAGGTCGCTGGCTCAAGCAAGGGGTTACTGGGTCTGCTGAAGGCCCGCGGTCAAGGCACATATGAGAAAGCAATCAATGAACAACTAAGGTGTCCCAACAAAAAACTGATTAATTGATGTTTCTCATCTGTTTCCATTCCTGTCTGTCTGTCCCTATCTATCCCTCTCTCTGAGTCTCTCTCTGTCCCTGTAAAAACAAAAAAAACATGGCATACAATTAAGTATTGAATGTAGAAGGTGAGAGAGAAGGGTAACTCTTGGGATTTTGTCTTAAATAACTGGGTTAAAGGATAACTGGAGAAAAAGTAGGTGTGGGACAAGGAAACAAATTTGACAGATTTAATAATCAGGTACTTATACAATTTAGAGCCACCAAAATTGATTGAGTCCTTAACCCTTTACCAAGTAACTTCATTTCTGGTATTATTCCATATAAAAATTAACCCAAAGGAAAAAAATTGTACAAAAATACTGTCATGACATTTACAGTAATAAAAAACTAGTAATGCAAAAGTTCAATATGGATAGCATGGTTAATTAAATTGGCAGATTGTTCCTCTGGATTTTTAGAATAGAAAGTACTTTATGTGGACTTGATGGCACCTGTGCATATGAAATAATTACTATTTTAAGGAACTTCAAATGGATAAATACACAATTACCATAAATGCAGATATGTGCAATAACAAAGAGTGGAACAGAAAATTTATAGAGGTATAATCTACTGAGTACACTGTTTATCAGGTTTTTATTTTTGTGAAAAATAAAAGTGGAATATGCCATATATCTGCTTGCAAATCAGGAAGTCACCAAGGTTCATCAGTGTTCGCAGAATTAAAGGATTGTCCTTTTCATTCCTACCTGGTACATGATGGAAGTCAGGGATGCATTTATCATCACGACACCATCTTTCAGGGTTTTCACAATGTGATAAGATCCATTCACAGTAGTTAGCTGCTCTTCAAAGTACTCCCTTAGGAACTGGCACATAATCTTGATATTCTGAAAATCAGCCCAACAGTAACAGAAACCCGAAGAAATGTTTTATTCCCTAAAGCTATTTTAATCCCAAAGCATTAAAGAAAAAAAAAAGTGTGGCTATGCATTCTGGACAAAGAAATAAAAACAAAATCTTTGCTTTCCCTAATGAAAATTCTAAGTTGGAAAGATGCAATTTTAAAATGGTACTAGTTCTTTTGCCTGACCAGGTGGTGGCGCAGTGGATAGAGCACCTGGGACGCAGAGGACCCAGGTTCGAGACCCCGAGGTCGCCAGCTTGAGCGCAAGCCCATCTGTCTTGAGCAAAAGCTTGCCAGCTTGGACCCAAGGTCGCTGCCTCGAACAAGGGTTTACTCGGCCTGCTGAAGGCCCGTGGTCAAGGTACATGTGAGAAAGCAATCAATGAACAACTAAGGTGTCGCAACGAAAAACTGATGATTGATGCTTCTCATCTCTCTCCGTTCCTGTCTGTCTGTCCCTATCTATTCTTCTCTCTGTCCCTGTAAAAAAAAAAAAAAAAAAAAAAAAGGTACTAGTTTTTGAAAGATCTGTTAGCGGCCAATAAACAAAAAGAGTCAAAGTTTGGGTAGATTTTAGTGTGATTTGTGCCATTCCATAAGTTGACAGTTCTCAAGAAAAGAAAAGAAAAAAAAGAAGAAGATGCTGGAGACTGTGTAGAACACTTCACACCTGATATTCACACCAGTACTCTCACCACCACAAAACTGTGGTATCCATCTCTGAATGAAGCTGTAGAATGATGATCTCCTTCAAAGTGTTATCACTGGCACTCTCTTCAGTTCCTTTCTACAATTCTGACTAAATTTTAACTTTTACTTCTGGCTTAGCATTCCTCAAAGACAGAACTATTTAATAATAATAATAATAATAATAATAATATAGTAACTTTCATTTCCAAAGGTAAAATCTGGAAGTAGAAGAAAAAAAATGGGTTCCAACACCCCCCCCCCCAAAAAAAAAGGCTTACTCAAAGAGTTATCCATGCCTGACAAGGCAATGGCACAGTAGATACAGCATTGGCCTGGGACTCGAAGGACCCAGGCTCCAAACCCTGAGGTCGCCAGCTTGAGTGCAGGCTCATCTGGCTTGAGAACAGGCTCACCAACTTGAGCGCGGGGTGGCTGGCTTGAGCGTGGGATCACTGGCTCAGCTGGAGCCACCCCACTCCCTGGTCAAGGCACATATGAGAAAGCAATCAATGAACAATTAAGGTGCAGCTACTATGAGTTGATGCTTCTCATCTCTCTCCCTTCCTATCTGTCTGTTCCTGTCTCTCTCACTAAAAAAAAAAAAGGTTATCCATACAAGGTGTTAGAAAGATAAGAGAGACTCACATCTGAAATATAGATCTTTGTGCTGCTTTTATCAAACACCTCTATTGTAACGACATACACCTGTCCTACCTCTAGACTCCATCGGTCTCCTGGTTGGACTGTGAAACCTATATACAAATCAAGAAACAAAAATATTAGAAGTTGTCAAAGAAATCCTGTAGTTCACACTATCAAAATGTAATATAATTTGAGGTTCCAAAATCCTGATTTAACTGAGCTCAGGCATAAAGAAATACAGTGTGTCCGTAAAGTCATGGTGCACTTTTGACCCATGACCGGTCAAAAGTGCACCATGACTTTATGGATACACTGTATTTTAGTTATATCTGTACACAAAAATAAACCATAATTGTGCTCATCCATAATGTGAGGCAAGATTTTAGCTTTTTAGAGTCAGACTCACTGTTTCAAATGGTCTAAAGACATTTGGTTTCTTTTTTGTCTTGTATAAAGTCTCTTTTCCTAACCCAATATTGTATTATATGGGTCTTTGCATTTTCCCACAGTATGTTTCAAGATATTTTACTCTTGCAGAGAGGACATAACCAGAACAATGTGTAAAATCATGTCAAAGTAAGATTGAGTTGGAAGTTAATTAGGTCTCAAAATGAAGGTTAAAGAAGCACTATAGTTTTTAAAAATAATTTTTTAGAGAGAGACAGGAATATTTATATGTTCTTTTTTTTTTCTTTTTTTTTTTAAATTTTTTATTTTATTCATTTTAGAGAGGAGACACAAAGTGAGAGAGAGAGAAAGAGAGAGAGAGAGAAAGAGAGAAAGGGGGGAGGAGCTGGAAGCTCAACTCCCATATGTGCCTTGACCAGACCAGTGCAGGGTTTTGAACTGGCGACCTCAGTGTTCCCAGGTCGACGCTTTATCCACTGTGCCACCACAGGTCAGGCAATATTTATATGTTCTTGTATGTGCCCTGACTGGGGATTGAACCAGTAACCTCTGTGGTTTAGGACGATGCTCTAACCAACCAAGCTATCCAGCCAGGGCAAAGCACTGTAGTTTTTAATGCATTCATTTTAGCTATTTAACTTTCAGAAAATAATTATCTAAAAATACCTAACCCTGACCAGGAGGTGGCACAGTGAATAGAGCATCAGACTGGGACGCAGAGGGCCCTGGTTCAAAACCCCGAGGTTGCCAGCTTGAGCCTGGGTTCATCCAGCTTGAGTGAAGGCTCACCAGCTTGAGGACAGGCTCACTAGCTTGAGCTCAGGGTCATTGGCTTGAGCATGGGATCATAGACATGACCTCATGGTTGCTGGCTTGAGCTCACAGGTCTCTGGCTCGAAGTCCAAGATCGCTGGCTTGAGCTCAAGATCACTGGCTTGAGCAAGGGGTCACTCGCTCTGCTGTATCCCCCCGGTCAAAGCACATATGAGAAAGCAATCAATGAACAACTAAGGAGCTGCAATGAAGAATTTGCTTCTCGTCTCTCTCCCTTCCTGTCTGCCTGTCCCCGTCTGTACCTCTCTCTGTCTCTTTCTGTCTCTGTCACAAAAAAATAAAAAATAAAAATACCTAAAAATCCAGGCTCTACAACATATATGGTGCAATTTGGAAGTCCAGACACAGATCTCATATGGACATCTTAATTTTTACTTAAGGAAATCATATGAGCTAGAGATGAGTGAAAAGAGAAATCTCAGCTACCAAAAGAAAAAGAAAATAAACCCACAAACAAAAATTCTATCTTTCACTATCCTTTGAAAAGCAAAAGCTTAAACATGTACACTTCTGAGAAAAGACTGAGGGACTCAGTAATCACAGGACTCAGGTATTTTTGAATTTCAAATTTGAGGAAAATGGAATGAGAATAAAAGGATCATGGCTGTATGCTTTTAATATTCATTTAGCTACAGAGCTCTTTACCCAAATAAATTCTTACATAGGAGCCCAGTATGAAAAGCAGGACAAAGTGACATGGTTCTGGCTGAAGATATCAACAGTGGTGATACAGGAATAGGGAGGGGCATGATTTGCTATCCAGCCTTGGGCTCTGCAGACTGTTTTAAAAATCATTAATTTGCCTGACCAGGCAATGGTGCAGTGGATAGAGCGTCAGCCTTGGACGCTGAGGACCCAGGTTCAAAACCTTGAGGTTGTCGGCTTGAGTATGGGGTCATCAGCTTGAGCGTGGGATTGTAGACATGACCCCATGGTCGCTGGCTTTTGCACAAAGGTGGCTGGCTTGAGTAAGGGGTCATTGGCTCTACTGGAGCCCCCTGGTCAAGGCATATATGATAAAGCAATCAATGAACAACTAAGGTGCTGCAAGTATGAGTTGATACTTCTCATCTCTCTCTCTTCTTGTGTGTCTGTCCCTGTCTGTCCCCCACCTCTAAAAAAATAAAAATAAATAAAAATCATTAATTGATTTTCTATTATGTACAGCAAATCTTTAAGACCTTTTCCACCAAAGTTACTTCTAGGTCACTTATGTGTCATACTACTTATTATCCCATTCATTTAAATTCAAACAGAAATATAAATTTATTCTGCTATCCTTCTATACAAATCTAATTAGTAACACAGACAGAGACAGAGGCAGAGAGATGAGAAGCATCAACTTGTAGTTGCAGCACTTTGGTTGGTCATGGATTGCTTCTCATAGGTGCCTTGACCAGGGAGGCTCCAGCTGAGCCAGTGACCTTATGCTCAATCCAGCGACCTTTAAACTCACGCCAGTGACCATGGGGGTCATTTGTATAATCCCTTACTCAAGCTGGCAACCTCAGAGTTTTGAACATGGGTCCTCATTGTCCCAAGTTTATGCTCTATGAGGGATGAAACTTTTAAAGCTGCCTCAGTACTCCAGATAAGCTGCACATATAATTGACATGCTAATTAAAGATGACTTTTATCTATTTATTAAAGTAAATCTGTTAAAAACTGAAGAGACATCTGTATGCCAATCTTGGTTTGATTCTGATATGTACTCTAATATAATAGAAGGAAATCCAGAAATGCAACCTTCTCTTCATTTTACAGAATGAAGAAACATCTCGATAGGTCTCTAAACCAATTCATTTCTCTGTTATCAAACTAAGACATCTTTCTTTCATCTAATCTTTCCACCTGTTCTAAATGTCATTTTCTCTTACCCCTCAGAAATCTTGCCCTTTCTCCCATTATCTCTGCCATCTCTCTCTGTTTAAATTACAGACATGTTTCTCCCTCCTACCTTAAAAAAGTTCTCATGTCTGAGCCCTGGCCAGTTGGCTCAGTGGTAGAGCATTGGCTCAGCCTGTCGTGCAGAAGTCCCATGTTCGATCCCTGGTCAGGGCACACAGGAGAAGAACCCATCTGCTTCTCTACCCCTCCCTTTCTCCTTTCTCTCTATCTCTCTCTTCCCCTTCCAGAGCCAAGGTTCCATTGGAGCTAAGTTGGCCCAGGCACTGAGGACAGCTCCCAGGGCCTCTGCCTCAGGTGCTAGAATGCCTCCAGTTGCAACGGAGCAACGTCCTAGATGGACAGAGCATCGCCCCCTGGTGGGTTTGCTGGGTGGATCCCAGTCAGGCACATGTGGGAGTCTGTCTCTGCCTCCCCACTTCTCACTTCAGAAAAATACAAAAAAAAAAAAGTTCTCATGACCTTTTCAAACAGATTCTACCTTGTTTTTCTACTTTTCAAAGCCAAGCTATTTTTAATTGATAAAGTTACCCAAGACTTTCTAGTTACTACTGTCTCTATCTTTATCTCGGTCTTTTCTCTACATATTTCTCCTGAGGAACAGTCTCATTTGGTTACCATGAAGCTCCTCTCTCCTTGTTTTCCAGTTTTTAAACATTCTTTCTGGGCTGCCTTTAGAGTTTCTCTTCTTCCATATGAACCTTATAAGCTGGTATTAAACAATTTTGTCCTTGGCCTGACCAGTGGTGGCACAGTGAATTGAGTCTTGGCCCAGGACACTAAGGGCCTCAGTTTGAAACCCCGAGGTCACCAGCTGGAGCATGAGCTTGTAGGCTTGAGGGCAGGCTTGCCAGCTTGATGACAGGATCATTGACATGATCCAAAGTCACTGACTTGAGCCCAAGGTTTCTGGCATGAACTAAGAGTCACTGGCTTGGCTTGAACCCCCGAGTCAAAGCACGTGTAAGAAGCAATCAATAAAACACTAAAGTGAAGCAACTATGAGTTGATGCTTCTCATCACTCCTCTCCCTCAAAAAATGAAAATTCTGTCTTTGGCTCTCTTCTCTTCTCATTCTATAGACCCTCACTAGATGATGCTGTCTACAACAACAGCTTCAACGATCACCTATCTATAAATTGATAACCTTCAAATATCTTTCTTTATCCTGAATTTTTATCCTCTACATACCTAGGTAAATTTTTTGCTTGAATGTCTATCACCAGATAATTCAAATTAACATCTAAATAACTAAACTAGTTTTCTTTTCCCTTAAACCTGTTCCTTCTCTTATACTACCCAGCTCTATGAACAGTACCACCAGCCACCCTAAGCCAGATGCTGGAACAATTTATGAAGTCACCATTCATGTCTTCAAGAAAGAATAAATAGATAAATATAATGTATTTTGATATTTACTACTTTGGAATAAATAAATATGAGCTGAGAATATTTTTAAAAATCTTATACCGTAATTTTCACTCCATAAGACGCACCTGACCATAAGACACACCTAGGGTTTTTTGTTCTTTTTTTTATTTATTTATATTTTTTTCTTATTTTATTTATTCATTTCAGAGAAGAAAGAGAGAGAAGGTGGGCAGCAGCAGGAAGTATCAACTCCCATATGTGCCTTGACCAGGCAAGCCCAGGGTTTCAAACCGGCGACCTCAGCATTCCAGGTCAAGGCTTTATCCACTGCGCCACCATGGGTCAGGCTCTTTTTTATTTTTAATTTTTAATTTTTTTTTTTTTACAGGGACAGAGAGTCAGAGAGAGGAATAGATAGGGACAGACAGACAGGAACGGAGAGAGATGAGAAGCATCGATCATCAGTTTTTTGTTGCGACACCTTAGTTGTTCATTGATTGCTTTCTCATATGTGCCTTGACAGCGGGCCTTCAGCAGACCGAGCAACCCCTCGTTTGAGCCAGCGACCTTGGGTCCAAGCTGATGAGCTTTTTTTGCTCAAGCCAGATGAGCCCATGCTCAAGCTGGCGACCTCGGGGTCTCAAACCTGGGTCCTCAGCATCCCAGTCCAACGCTCCATCCACTGTGCCACCGCCTGGTCAGGTGACACATCTAGGGTTTTAAGGAGGAAAATAAGAAAACAAATATTTTGAACCAAATGGTGTGTTAAAATATTTAATAAAATACCGTATTTTTCACTCCATAAGATGCATGGGCATTTTCCCCTCCACTTTTGTGGGGCGGGGGGCGGGGGAGGAAATGCAGCTTATGGAGCGAAAAATACAGTAAGTCTGCCTGGTGAATTCAGAGAAGTGCCTGGCACACATTTGGGGCTCAATCATTATAATGACTTAGTTTGTTTTGTAGATCCTATTGTATTTGTTGACAAATATCCGAGGCACCTTAAAACGATTGGAGAACAAACCACTTGGGATCAAAAACCCTCCATAACATAAAAACATTATCATAAACAGCTAATTAACACTATTTCTAGAAGAATTACTGTATCTTTCAAGCCTGATGGGTTCTAACTCTGAGTGAGCCTACTATGCCCTACATAATATACTCCCTCCCCTACTCTAGTTCGCCTGCTACCACTGTTCCCTGATTCTCTGTACTTCAGGCTCATGTCTTCCTTGCTCTTCTTTAAACATGCCAGATATACTCCTGCTTCAGAACCTTTGCAATTTCTATTTCCTCTTCCTAGAGTTCTTTCACCCAGATAGCTGAATGGCTTATTGCTCCAATGTTGCCTTATCAAAGAGGACTTCCCTAACTTACTTGAGTAAAAGAGTGGTCTATATCCTCAGAGCTTAGAACAATGTTGAACATATAGTAGTAATATAATATTTGCTGAATAAATTAATTTCTTTCAGAGTTAAATATTCAAAGATAGGAAATGTTTCAAAATTAAACACTGAGATATAAAATTATAATGTATCAATTATCTGAGAATTTAAATCTCCATTCTGTTCATTGGTGTTTTTTTTTTAAAGATAGAGGGACAGACAGACAGGAAGAGAGAGAGATGAGAAGCATCAACTCATAGTTGTGGTACCTTAGTTGTTCATTGATTGCTGGAGGGCTCCAGCTGAGCCAGTAACCCCTTGCTCAAACCAGCAACTTTGGCTCAAGCCAGAAACCATAGGGTCATGTCTATGATCCCACATTCAAGCCAGCGACCCCGTACTCATGCTGGTGAGCCCGCACTCAAGCTGGCAACCTTGAGTTTCAAACCTGGGTCCTCAGCATCCCAAGCAGATGCTCTATCCAATGTGCCACTGTCTGGTCAGGCTCCTTCTGTTTTGTTTCCATCAACTACAATAAAGCTCTATACATCTTTTTCTGTTATATCCTTACAGAGCAGGTTTAGTGAATTTTTAAAAAATTACTCCCAACTCAACAAATATTAATTAGCCATCTTTTCTATTCATGTAAAAATAGTAAAGAACAAAGTAATAAACTTCGTAAGTTCCTCAAAACTCTGTTTTCCCCAATCTCAATTTGACTGAGGTTGCAAATAAGCACTAAAGTCAGTAGATCCTATGCTCCAACTATTTTCTTACCTACCCTCTATAGAAATTATGACAATAATAATTTATAGTTCTTTGTTAAAATAAAACCTATAGAAAATAAGTGTAATGGTATTATAATCACTCAACAAATTATTTTACCAAGGAACATGTCTAGCCATGCTGAGAGAAAGGTATATTGGCAGGTTAAAACTTGAACGAAAGGATACTTTTATGGACAAAGATAAGATTAGTTTGACCCAGTTGGACAGCAGTCACCACGGCTGTCTTCTCATCCAATAAAGCCACTTTCCCAGAAGAAGACTCATTATATGCAATTTTATGGTCTTGTAATTCCAGTGTATAATGTTCCAGGGGAAACTCCATCTCTGAAAGACATGAAAGATACATAAATATAAAGAGAGAAGCCATTCCAGTAGACAAGAGTGTATTATTTAGTATATAATTTAGGATTATAAAAGGAAAATCAGGAAGCAGCCTAGATAAAGAAAGAGTATGATCTGCTTATAATTTCCTTCCCAGTATAATGAATTCCTATATGTAGCCATTTGTGGGGATTACTAAATAATTTTATTATTGGTATTGTTTGTATTCTTACAAACCAAGGAACTGAAAGTAGCAGAAGGAATCCCACTAGGTAAGTTAGGAAAGGGTTAATGTTAATAAAGTCAATGCACATTTTATAAACTCAATGGGGCTCTTGAGGTCAATAGCGTATTAAATTTTCAGTTAATGAACTGAATTTCTCAAGAAACAACTTTTGCAAAGATCATGCAAAGTTCCTTCTGATAAAGTTTCTCTTCACTTGTCCTACAGAAATTAGTAAGATTTTGGTTGCTGTTTTAATAGAGAATTCAGATGCATATGGTAACTGAAGCTAAGTAATCAAACTACTGTAGAGCATTTCAATTAAGATATGGGAACTATCTCTGTCCATTATTAGCTCTAGTATAGCAATTAGGGAATATTTTATCACAAAATCTAAAAAGATTTTGCATACATTACATGGAGCTGCTAGTCATGTTGTCAGCAGAAAGGATTTGGAAGATGTTAATTTTAGAAAAAAATAGATCACCTTACCTGTCACTCTTCCCTGAATCAATTTTGCAACTCGGTATTTAATATATGCTCCTACTAAGAGATGAATATCATGGGATGGTACAAAAAACACATTTTCTAAAACAAGCAGACGTATCAATGCTGCTGTTACTTTCTAAAAGAGGGAGGAAAAAAACCAAAGTTTCCAAACTTTAGGCAAAATTCTCAAGGTCATCTTCCTTGTTAAAAGTTTACTTCTTATGTTTCTTTTAAAACATTTAATAAAGATCTAAAAATGCTTTCCTAATCACACATCATAATTTCAGTTAGCCTTAAAAAGTGATCATGAATCTTAATATATTAACATTCTAAGTAATCATGAATTTTAATACTATATTAACTTTCTAAGTCACTCAAACTAAAAATAAAACATAATGAGCCTTTTAAAGAAGAGTAGGTAAATAAAAAGGCAAGTATGCTGAAATGAGAAAAGGTAAGACTTGACAGTTATACCGCAGAAATTCTTTTAACCAGACTCCACTGACTTTCCAGATTAAGTTCTACTCTATCTCCTGTTGAACATACTGATTCTTGTGAAGGCTTAACCAACACAAGATCATTATGCTACTCTCTAGGATATCCAAACACTTGTATTCATGCCACTTGCGTTAATGCTAACCAAAAGACATTTTTTTCTCCAAACCTATTTATGCTAGTTGCACTGTGTGTGTGTGTGTGCGCGCGCGCACGTGCGCGCGCATGTGAGCCAGAGAGAGAGAGACTGAAAGAGGGACGGACAGACAGGAAGGGAGAGAGATGAGAAGCATCAATTCTTCGTTGCTGCACCTTAGCTGTTCCTTGATTGCTTTCTCATATGTCCCTTGACCGGGGGGCTACCGCAGACCAAGTGACTCCTTGCTCAAGCCAGCGACCTTGGGCTCAAGCTAATGAGCCTTGCTCAAACCAGATGAGCCTGAGCTCAAGCCAGCGACCTCGGGGCTTCAAACCTGGGTCCTCCACATCCCAGTCCAACGCTCCATCCACTGTGCCACCACCTGATCAGGCATGCCAGTTGAACTTTTAATTATAATTTAAAATTATATAATTGGCCCTAGCTAGGTAGCTCAATTGGTTAGAGCGTTAGTCCCAATATGCCAAGGTTGCAGGTTCCATCCCAGGTCAGGGCACATACAAGAATCAACCAATAATGCATAAATAAATGGAACAACAAATAGCTGTTTCTCTCTCTCTCTCCCTTTCTCCCTCTCTCTCAAAATAAATTTTTAAAATTATAATTATAATTAAATAAATAAACCATGAATGCAAAAATAGAGCACTTTTTCCTACAATAAAGTTAAATGTTTTGAGCCTGACCAGTGGTGGCACAGTGGATAAAGCGTCGATCTGAGACACTGAGGTTCCAGTTTCAAAACCTTGAGGTGGTAGGCTTGAACACAGGCTCGCAAGCTTGAGCACGGGGTTGCCGGCTTGAGCATAGGATCATAGACATGACCCCATCCTCACTGGCTTAAGCCAAAAGGTCGTTGGCATGAAGCCCAAGGTCGATGGCTTGAGCCTAAGGTCGCTGGCTTGAGCAAGGGGTCACTGGCTCAGCTTGAGCCCCCAGTCAAGGCCCATATGAGAAGCAATCAGTGATCAACTAAAGTGATGCAACTACAAGTTGACGCTTCTCTTCTCTTGCTCTGTTTCTCTCTTGTGCTAGGAAAAAAATAGAGAATTTAAACGTTTTGAGAGGTTAAAAGCAAGATGCTCAAATATGCTATCATATTAGGTGTAGGTGAGAAATTTTAAAATCCTTGAAAAATATAGAATATGTACTCAAATTGCTTCACATATGTCTAATTTTTCACTTTACTATGAAATGAAATGAAAATGAAAAGAAAAAAACTAGAAACTGTAACTTATGCAAGAAAGAGTATGTATGTTGTTAACTATTGAACTTTTTGGTCAGAGGAAGGTCTTGGACGTACACCAAAGGATTGGTGAATAAAATGCGATTATATGTTTTAACAGAAAACAACAGTTGTATTTGTAATTAGGTAATAAAATGTTTAAGGAAAACAAGGTGGGTTTTTTTTTACGTTTACCCACTTCAAATGACTTTTTAAATTAAATTACTATTGGCCCAAATTATATTAGGTTAGAAAGCTTCTATTCTAGGTAAATATAAGAAACTATATTTTATGTAGGTAAGACTAGTAAATGAAAGTTTATAGCACAAACATTTTACCTTATAAAATGGCTCATAAATTTGAACTTTTACAACAGCAGCACCAGTTCTAATTCCAGACACCAAAATTAAATCTCCTTGCTTCTCTTCTTTTTCCATCTCAGCTATATATGCTGGGGGAGAATATTCTGCTTCAGAGTATTTTAGAATCCTAGAGATTTAAAATAAGGTTTGTTTCTTTCTTTTTATTATTTTTTTTTACAGAGACAGAGAGTCAGAGAGAGGGATAGACAGGGACAGACAGACAGACAGGAACGGAGAGAGATGAGAAGCATCAATCATCAGTTTTTCGTTTTGACACCCTAGTTGTTCATTGATTGCTTTCTCACATGTGCCTTGAACGTGGGTCTTCAGCAGACCGAGCAACCCTTTGCTCGAGGCAGCGACCTTGGGCTCAAGCTGGTGAGCTTTTGCTCAAATCAGATGAGCCCGAGCTCAAGTTGGCGACCTCAGGGTCTCGAACCTGGGCTCTTCCGCATCCCAGTCCGACGCTCTATCCACTGTGTCACCGCCTGGTCAGGCAATAAGGTTTGTTTCTAATAGAATCAAACAATCCATTTTCTTCCAAAAGACACTAAGCACCTTTAAACATAGTTTCTTCAATGTCTCTATATTGTGTAAAAGGTTTTAAAATTGTTTTCTACAATGACTAGATAGAAGAAAAGTATTTAATGTGCCTCTGGCTAAAACTGCTGTCAGACTAAAATCTGGATTATCTGAGAGCTATTTCTTGGTAGTGAGACAAAATTTCATACTATTTTTCAGCTACCGTACTGCAGCATATGCAGATAGCTGCAACAAAATGGCCAGAAGATACACCTAACTCAAATAATTGTATAGTCCTGAGTGTGTGAACTCCTTTGCAATAGTTCAGATTAAACTATCATAAAGGTACTTTTATCCATACCATACTAAATCTAGATCCTACAATATCAAAGACATTCCCCCCACTAAATTTATCTCCTCCAAAGGAGTCTGGACAGCAGTATTATTAATACCCACACAAGTGCTTGCTATTCAGTGTGCCACAAAGGCAATTGTTTCCTTCAGAGACAGATGGTTTATGTTAGATTTCAAAGTTACCTAATTTTGCAAGACAGTTCTTCTCTTGATGATTCATTATCCTGGGCAATGCTCCACTCAAACTTCATCCCTGCCAAACTACTAAAAGTATTTCCTGCAGAGCAAGTCAAAAGCAGACAAGACAAAATCACATACTCAAAAACATTCAGGTATCTTAAACTAGAAAGGGAAAACTAACAAGAAAAATTTTAGGTCTCTTTCATCAATAAGTAGAAATATATCATTAATAAATTAAAATACATATACCAGAAAGATCTCTATATAAACAATGTAAGTGTTGGCCCTGGCTGGTGGCTCTGTGGATAGAGCATCAGCCTAGCGTATGGACATCCCAGATCGATTCCCACTCAGGACACACAGGAGAAGTGACTATCTGCTTCTTTGTTCCTCCCTATCTCCCTACCGCAGCCAGTGGCTCAATTTGTTAGAGCATGGCCTGGGGAGCTGAGAATAGCTCAGCTGGTCTCACTCGGTACTGAGTATTGGCTCCAGACAGGGGTTGCAGAGTGGATCCTGGTTGGGTTGCATGCAGGAATCTGCCCCACCATCTTCCATCCTCTCACCTAAAAAAAAAGCTTGCTGCACAAGCTTTCTAAAATTAAAAAGGATTCAAAATTATTTTCCAGTTGACAAAAGTTATGCCAGGGCCTGACCTGTGGTGGCGCAGTGGATAAAGCATCGACCTGGGAACACTGAGCTCGCCAGTTCAAAACCCTGCACTGGTCTGGTCAAGGCACATATGGGAATTGAGCTTCTAGCTCCTCCCCCCTTTCTCTCTTTCTCTCTCTCTCACTCTGTGTCTCCTCTCTAAAATGAATAAAAGAAAAAAAAAAGTTATGCCAGTTCTTCTGTTTCTTTTTATAGAAAGACCACCTAATAGTCTACCTCATCCCTAAATCCTGCTTCCTTTAAACAAAAATTTTACAGAAATGAGGTTCTAGCCTAACTGGTGGGGGCACAGTGGATTGGGCATCAGCCCGGGACTCTGAGGGCCCTGGTTTGAAACCCTGAGTGCCAGCTAGAGAGCAGACTCATGGGCTTGAGCACGGGGTCGCCAGCTTGAGCACAGGATCATCGACATGATCCCAAGGTCACTGGATAGAGCCCAAAGGTCGCTGGCTTGAGCAAGAGGTCACTGGCTCAGCTTGAGTACTCCGGTCAAGGCATGTATGAGAAGAAATCAATGAACAACTAAAGTGCTGCAACTACCAGTTGATGCTTCTCATTCTGCCCCGTTTCCTGTCTCTCTCTCAAAAAAAAAAAAAATTCTAGAATTTAAAAAAATATTTTATTATTGGCCCTGGCTGTTTTGCTCAGTGGTAGAGCATCAGCCCAGCGTGTGGACTTCCCGAGTTCAATTCCCAATCATGGCAGATAGGAGAAGCACCCATCTGCTCTTTCACCCCTCCCCCTCTTACTTCTCTATCTCTCTCTCTCTTTCCCTCCTGCAGAGAATAGGGGAGGAACAGGAAGAATCAACTCGTAGTTGTTGCTTCTCCTATGTGCCTTGACTGGGCAAACCTGGGGCTTTGAACAGGTGACCTCAGCATTCCAGGTCAATGTTTTATCCACAGCACCACCAGAGGTCAGGCTAGAATTTTTTTCTTTTCTTTTCTTTTCCTTTTTACAGGGACAGAGAGAGAGTCAGAGAGAGGGCCAGACAGGGACAGACAGACAGGAACAGAGAGAGATGAGAAACATCAATCATCATTTTTTCGTTGCGACACCTTAGTTGTTCATTGATTGCTTTCTCATATGTGCCCCGACCACGGGCCTTCAGCAGACTGAGTAACCCCTTGCTCGAGCCAGCAACCTTGGGTCCAAGCTGGTGAGCTTTTTTTCTCAAGCCTGATGAACCCGCACTCAAGCTGGCGACCTCAGTGTCTCGAACCTGGGTCCTCTGCATCCCAGTCCGATGCTCCATCCACTGCGCCACTGCCTGGACAGGCTAGAATATTTTAATACATTCACTTTTCAGATTTAAAAATTATTCTTGGCCCTGGCCTGGTAGCTCAGTTGGTTAGTGTCATCCCAATATGCTAAAGTTGCAGGTTTGGTTCCCAATTAGGGCACATACAAGAATCAACCAATAGCCCTGGCCAGATAGCTCCATTGATTAGAGCATCATCCCAAAGTACAAAACTTGCCAGTTCAATCCTTGGTCAGAGCACATACAGAAATAGCTTAATGTTCCTCTCTCTCTCTCTCTTCCTCTCTCACTAAAATCAATCAATCAATAAATAAAAATTAGCCTGACCAGGCAGTGGTGCAGTAGATAGAGCAATGGCTTGGGATGCTGAGGTCCTAGGTTCAAAACCCCAAGGTCATTGGTTTGAGTGTGGTCTCACAGACATAACCCTATGGTCACTGGCTTGGGCCCAAAGGTTGATGGCTTGAAGCCCAAGGTCACTGGCTTGAGCAAGGGGTCACTGGTTCGGCTGGAGCCCCCAGGTCCAGGCACCTATGAGAAAGCAATCAATGAACAACTAAGGTGATGCAACTATGAGTTGATGCTTCTCATCTCTCTCCCTGTCTATCTCTATCTGTCTCGCTAAAGAAATAAAAATAAAAGTAAATAAATAAAAATTAAAAAATAATCAACTAATGAATGCATAAATAAGTGGAATAAATTGATATTTCTCTGTCTCTCTTCCTCTCTCTAAAAATCAATTAAAATTAAAAATATTTTTAAATAATAAAAATTGTTTCCTGAATAGTTCAGAAAGAAGCAATAGCTTTAAATGCATTGTAATATTAGCATAATATATTAAAAGCAATATAAAATCAGGCTAAAAAAATGGGTATGGTGGTGGATTGGTTGCACAACATTATGAATATATTTAATACTATTGAACTGTACTCTTAAAAACTGGTTGTGATGGCAAATTTTATATTATATGTATTTTACCACAATAAAAACAAATTGAAAAAAATAAGGCTCAAGCCTGACCAGGCGGTGGCGCAGTGGATAGAGCGTCAGACTGGGATGCGGAAGAGCCCAGGTTCGAGACCCCAAGCTCGCCAGCTTGAGCGCGGGCCCATCTGGCTTGAGCAAAAGCTCGCCAGCTTGGACCCAAGGTCGCTGGTTCCAGGAAGGGGTTGCTTGGTCTGCTGAAGGCCCGCAGTCAAGGCACATGTGAGAAAGCAATCAATGAACAACTAAGGTGTTGCGACAGCAACGAAAAACTAATGATTGATGCTTCTCACCCCTCTCCATTCCTGTCTGTCTGTCCCTATCTGTCCCTCTCTCTGACTCTCTCTCTCTGTCCCTTTAAAAAAAGAAAAAGATACCAATGGCATATTTCACAGAAATAGAACAAATATCAAAAAAATAATAATAAGGCTCAAGAAAGACAAATTTTAAATTACAAAACTTTTTCACAGGTTTACATTTAATTCTCCTGGCCTATAGAAAGTAGATTGATCAAAACAGAACTAGCAATAAATTCCAAAAAATGTTCTTAATTGCTGATCTAGGTATTATCAGCAGAAGTTAAGTGGTAGAATTTGGATATTCAAGAAATTTCTGAGATAACCAACAATTAAATACAGCAGAAATATTTTATGAAAGCATTAGTTAATGAATATACTGAACCATACTCAAAATTATTAATCTTCATGTACATGAGCTTCATATGAGAAAATAAATATTATTTCAATTCTACATTTATCTCTTAAGTTCCTCTTTCCAAGTACTAAACACAAGGAGTATTACTTTAAGTAATTTTGTTGAATTCTCTGAAATTCTTTACCTTTAGCATCCAATGCCCTCACCATCAGTTCCAGTGGTGAATCATCTACATAGACTTCCCGAGTTCGAGATATAATTTCAATGCTGTCTATCACATCAACCTTAACATCACAGCGCAGTTCATGGTCTGTCACTATAATGAACCCAAAAGCCAAGAATTAATTCAACAGGTCGTGAATCTATTAAAATTCTTAAACACTCAGAATCTTATTCTAAATTTTATGAAAAGGAAAGGCTGGCCCTGGCCAGCTGGCTCAGTGGATAGAGCATTGGCCGAGTGTGCGGACCTCCCAGGTTTGATCTCCAGTCAGGGCACACATCAGAAGCAACCATCTGCTTCTCTTCCCCTCCCTCTCCTCCTATCCCTCTCTTCCCTTCTCGCAGCCAGTGGCTTGACTGGTTCAAGCCCTGGCCCGGGCGTTGAGGAAAGCCTGTTGGTCTGTCAGCCTCAGGCACTGAGGATAGCTTGGTTGATTCCAGCATCTGTCCCAGATGGGGGTTGCCAAGTGGATCCCAGTTGGGGCACACGTGGGAGTCTGTCTATCTCTCCTCACTTAGGAATGAAGGGAGGGAGGGAGGGAGGGAGGAAGGAAAGAAGGAAGGAAGGAAGGAAGGAAGGAAGGAAAGAAGGAAGGAAGGAAGGAAGGAAGGAAGGAAGGAAGGAAGGAAGGAAGGAAGGAAAGAAGGAAAGAAGGACGGACCTGTGGAAGAAAACAGCCTAAGACAAAATATAAGAACTTTTGTTTGTGCCTGGCCTGTGGTGGTGCAGGATAAAGCATTGACCTAGAATGCTGAGGTCGCCAGTTCAAAACCCTGGGCTTGCCTGGTCAAAGCACATATGAGAGTTGATGCTTCCTGTTCCTACCCCTTCCTCTTTCTCTCTCTCTCGCCCTCTCTAAAAATGAATTTTTAAAAAACCTTTTGTTTGTAATAAAAGACACTAGACCAGTGGCTCCCAAACACTGATCTACAATGATGTTTTCATTAATACATGAAAAAATGAGATTAAAAAAATTAAATAGCAATTAAATTTGTTCACTTTTGGGCCTGGCCAGTTGGCTCAGCAGTGTAGCCCGGCGTGTGGGAATCCTGGGTTCGATTCCCAGCCAGGGCACACAGGAGAAGTGCCCATCAGCTCCTCCACCCTTCCCCCTCTCCTTTCTATCTCTCTCTTCCCCTGCCACAGCCAAGGTTCCATTGGAGCAAGGCTGGCCCGGGCGTTGAGGATGGCTCCATGGCCTCCGCCTCAGGCACTGGAGTGGCTCCAATTGCAGCAGAGCAAAGCCCCAGAGGGTCCGGGCATTGCCCCCTGGTGGGCATGCCGGTTGAATCCCAGTCAGGCGCATGCGGGAGTTTGTCTGCCTGCCTCCCCCCTCTTCTCACTTCAGAAAAAAAAAAGACTATAGTTTTACATTCTATCTTACTTTTGAAGTATTAAAATGTTTTTCCTTTTATGAAACTATGGTAATAGATTTTTTTAAATGCATATAAGAAAGTAAAATGGTCGGAACCATATGGTAGTCCTACCAAAAAAAATCTATTTTTTAAGTTTTTCCCCTTCTGGACCACAAGATTAAAAGCCTGGGAGCCAGGTATTAGATGCAACCAGAGTCCCAGTCTAACCAGAGTTCTAGTCAATATAGTCATAATGAAATTCATAAACACAAATTTCAGAAATAGTACAGAATGAAATGAGGATGAAATAAAAATGGTTTTGTATTATCCTTAACAATACTCCTATCACATTTATCATGTGTTAGAGAACTGTCTATATAACCACCTCATTCTGCTGTTGTAACTGTAACTATACATTTTTAGGTTTAACTTCATCTTCAAGAAACAAAAAGCAAAGTCATTATCATTGCAATACCCCAAATTACTAATGGACATCAGGGGTAAACTCTGTCTCTAACTATATTGGTAAGTGCCCCTCAAAAAAGGCTAAAAAGCATTAAAATGTTATTTCAGTAAAAGCAATACTTTCTTTCACAAGAAACATAAAAATTAAATTAATTATCCTGAAACTGCTTTATATTTATACTACGGCTCAACAAATACATTGTAGAAAATGAGTGCCAGGTTTCTACTGTCAGAGAAAGAAGTTACCCTGTGTGACAGGATTAGAGCCAAAGAAATCAGTATGAGCTCAGGTTTATTTTAATATATATGTAAATAGATTCAGAAGTAGATATAAATATGTGTATATATATATATATGGGTTAGTATATATATATATGTATACACACACACACACACACACACACACACACGCATGCACACACATATATACAGCGTGTCCGTAAAGTCATGGTGCACTTTTGACTGGTCAAAAGTCAAAAGTGCACCATGACTTTACGGATACGCTATATATATGTATTTCCTTGCACTATCTGCTGAGAGGGCCTAAAGTAGTAACACTCTAGGAACAACAAGCATACTATCACCCGGACCCTGGTTTCTTTTCTTTTTCGTTTTTTTTTTTTTTTTTTTTTTTTTTTGAGCCCTCCCGCTTCCGTCCAGGTCTTTTTTCGTTTTATTTTTATTTATTGATTTTACAGAGAGAGGAGGCGGTGGAACAAGAAGTATCAACTCATAGTTGCTTTACTTTATTTGTTCAGCGATTGCTTGTCATATGTGCCTTGACCAGGCAACCCCGGGGTTTCAAACTGGTGACCTCTCCATCCCATGTCTGTAATGCCTGTGGCCAAGGCCAAGCATGTTCACATTGGATTCGAGCAGACGGTAGAAAAGCTGCAGAGCTGGAAACGGGTCATTCCATTTAATAAAGTCTCTTTTGATGGCATCCTTTTGTTTAAGGATGGTACAAATTGTAGATGTATTGCAGTCATACAGCCTTGCCAGTTCAAACACTCATACACCACGCTCATGTTTTTCTATTATTTCTTGATTTACTTCTATCGACATCATTCTTTTCTTCTTCTCACCACTGTCCTTTACACTCACTTTCTTCGACCCCATGATAGCACACAGAAAAAGTTAGTAAAAAATGCAAAAATGATGCAAGAACGAGTACAGCGCGTGAGATTTGACTTTATTCTGTAGGTAACACATGAGAAAGAACGAGATGCTGGTGTTGTGCTGCCGATACTGGACCCGCGCCAACGCGCCAATTAGCGGCAGCTTGCTGAATCACGACTCCTATCTCAGAATTTTGCTTGGATCTTGAACAAAAATACGGACCGAGTCACAGCTTGTATCTTAAAATTTTTGTATGCTGGTCTGCTCGTATCTCAAGGTACCACTGTAATTAGTAGGCAATTCAGAGTCCTGGATGGCTGATTAGCTTAGTCAGTTAAGAGCATCATCCCAAAACGACAAGGTTGCGGGTTTTGTTTTGTTTTGTGGGTTTTTTTTTTTTACAGGATAAAGAGAGTCAGAGAAAGAGATAGATAGGGACAGACAGACAGGAACGGAGAGAGATGAGAAGCATCAATAATCAGTTTTTCGTGTGACACCTTAGTTGTTCATTGATTGCTTTCTCATATGTGCCTTGACCATGGACTTTAGCAGATCGAGTAACCCCTTTCTCGAGTCAGTGACCTTGGGTCCAAGCTGGTGAGCTTTTTTGCTCAAACCAGATGAGCCCACGCTCAAGTTGGTGACCTCAGGGTTTCGAACTTGGGTCCTCCACATCCCAGTTCAACGTTCTATCCACTGCGTCACCGCCTAGTCAGGCAAGTTGCGGGTTTGATATCTGATCAGAGCACACATGGAAAGCAACCAATGAATGCATGGCTGAGTGGAACAACAAATTAATGCTTCCCTTTCCCCTCCCATCTTTCTTCCTTCCTCTCTCTGTCTAAAAATCAATCAATCAATAAAAAAATGAAGCCCTGGCCAGATAGCTTGGTTGGTTGGAGCTACATTCTGAAGCACAAAGGTTGCAGGTTCAATTCTGTCAGGGCACATATAGGAACAATTTGATGTTCCTGTCCCTCTCTCCCTGCCTCTCTCTTAAAAAAAATTTTGTTTTTCAATAAATATGAACAATTTTTTTTAGGCATGCGCTTCCCAGCTACCTTGGTTAGAGCATCGTCTGAAGTACGGAGGTTGCCTGGTCAGAAATCAATAAAATAAACATGTAAAAAAAAAGTCCTGGTCCTAACTGGTTGGCTCAGTGGTACAGCGTCAGCCTGGCAGTGTTTATGTCCCAGGTTCAATTTCCCCAACAGGGCACACAGAAGCACACATCTGCTTCTCCCCTCCTCCCTCTCTCTCTTCACCTCCCACAGCCATGGCTCAATTGATTCAGCTGGTCCCAGATGCTGAGGATCCTCTGTGAAGTCTCTGCCTCAGGCACTAAAAATAGCTCAGTTGCCAAGCAATGGTCTCAGATGGGTAGAGAATCCCCTAGTAGCAGGCTTGTTGGGTGGATCCTGGTCAGGGGCACATGCGAGAGTCTGTATCTCTCTCTCCCTACCTCTCACTTAAAAAATAAAGTCCCCTTCCGCTTTGCTCCCACCCCATCCCATTTCAGAATGCCCATTCTTACTCAGGTGAAAATGCACCTAGTAGGACACTGAGACTGGCACTGATCATTAGGAGTCTCTATCATCTATGTATACAATTATATTAATAGCAAAATATTAATTTTGGGAAAGTTGATTTAAAAGATAGTTAATTTTGAAATATTTACAAGTCAGATGAAATTAGGCTGAGAGCCTGATTTGACATTTTTCCTAGTAAATGTGTGAATGGATCTATTGATATCAGAATGAATTCATATAATTAAGAGTAATTGGATTAATTACTGACCAGGCAGTGGCGCAGTGGATAGAGCGTTGGACTGGGATGCTGAGGACCCAGGTTCGAGACTCCGAGGTCACCAGCTTGAGCAAAAAAGCTCACCAGCTTGGACCCAAGGTTGCTGGCTCCAGCAAGGGTTTACTCGGTCTGCTGAAGGCCCGCGGTCAAGGCACATATGTGAGAGCAGTCAATGAACTAAAATCTCACAACAAAAAACTGATGATTAATGCTTCTCATCTCTCTCCATTCCTGTCTGTCCCTATCTATCCCCCTCTCTCTCTGTCCCTGTAAAAGAATTAAAAATAAATAATAATAATAATAATAAAAATAGTACAAGTGACTAAAGCAACGCTTCTTTTTTGACTTTGGTATTTTCCTCTATCCATTGTAGCGGCTCTGAATTACACAGCTCTCAAAGAGTCTCGCCTTTGAGAATCTTACAACATATTTCATTGATTCTAAGACACTCACTTTTTGACATTTTACTATCTCTGAAATTGGGATTTTATCTTATAATGATGAAATCTTTCAATTGTTGTCAGCCAGGCAGTAGTTATGACATAGTTATCATTGACTGAATATTAAAAGGGTCAGCATCAAATGGGTATTAGTAGTTGGAAGAAAATCAGGTGAATAATAGTGGAACACTTTTTTATCATCTAGAAACCAAATGGTTGAGGAGACAGGTTGGGAAAGGTGCTAACTCATACTAGGAACCTTTCCAAAGCTGGAGACAAAAACAGTTCTATATAATTGCAAAGCCAACTTAAGAGTCCAAATAGCTTTTAGAGGTGTTTTTGTCTTTGATTCTTTTGAGAAATGCCTCATCATGAACAGTCTTGGGAGCACAGAGGAATGTGTTGTAGGAATAAAAACAGACATTGATGATTCCCAGTCAAAAAGTAATTCAGATGAGGCTAAAATGTTAAGGGAGGAGGTAGAAATGTTAAGGGAGTTTTAGAAATATCATAACCATTCATTTTACTTATACTTTTTTTTATTAAATATGAGAGTGATGTATAATAAAAATAATCATCTAATTAAGTCAAAGAATTCTTTACTATGTATAAAGTATAAATTCTAAATGAAGAAAAGCATAGTTTGTTGATATTTTTCTTTCTTAAAATAATAGTGGTACATAAAAAATAGATTTAGTCTAACCAGGTGGTGGTGCAGCAGAGCAGAGGTCCCCAAACTACGGCCTGCGGGCCAAATTGCGTCCCCCTGAGGCCATTTATCCGGCCCCCACCACACTTCCAGAAAGGCCACCTCTTTCATTGGTGGTCAATGTATGGAGTACTGTATGTGGTGGCCCTCCAACCGTCTGAGGGACAGTGAATTGGCCCGCTGTGTAAAACATTTGGGGACCCCTGGGATAGAGAGTCAACCTGGGCGCTGAGGGCCCAGGTTTGAAACTCTGAGGTCACCAGCTTGAGCGCAGGGTCAAGCTCACCAGCTTGAGTGCAGTTGTTGCCTTGAGTGTGGGACCATACACATAACCCCAGGGTTGGTGGCTTGAGCCCATAGGTTACTGGCTTAAAGGCCAAGGTTGCTGGCTTGAGGCCAAGGTCGCTGGGTTGAGCAAGGGGACTGACTCAGCTGGAGCCCCCCAATCAAGGCATGTATGATATGGGAAAGCAATCAACGAACAACTAAAGTGCCGCAACTACAAGTTGATGCTTCTCATTTCTTTCCCTTTATGTCTCCCTCACTAAAGAAAAAGAAAAAGGTTTACAATAGATGGCATCCTCAATTATATAAATTATGGTATAACAAACATCTTGAATTTCTCTTTAATAACATAAATATCTGGCCTGTAAATATGGCAATGAAGTGCCAGAAACTCAGGAAAACAAAGAGACCTGCACTTACTCTGGATACAAATAGCATATCTTGAACTGCTCTGGTCCACAAAGACTAGTACAATACTTCCCAAAGTTTAGTATGTATGAGAATCACCAGGAAAGCTTGTTTTAGGTCCACCCCAGAGATTCTGATATAGTAAAACTGAAATGGGGCCTAAGAATTTACATTTCTAACAAGCTCCCAAATAATGCCAATGATACAGGTTCAGAGACCAAATTTCAGGAAGTACTAGTCCTTATATTATTGCCTTTGCCTCACTCAAGACCAATCTCAGACCATAACACCCAAATTAGTTCCAATAAAGAATTCCTTACTCTCTTCAATTCAAACTAGAGTTTCCATTTTGTGTTAGGTATCATGCCAGCCAGGTGCTGAATATAACAAAAAGGTCACACAATAGGATGTCACAGTTATTTTACTGTTACATAGCATATTTTCTCTCAACATACCTATCTCTCGAGCAAGAATAATACTGCTGAGGCGTATAGGTTGGGTTGACTTAGCAATGAGTACAGCTTTTCGGGAACATAAGGTGCTGTTTTCATATAAAGGCTCAACAGTTACTGCATCATGATGGGTGGAATGCCTGCCAGAACAAAATGCTTGAGAGTATGAAATAAGAATAAGTGAGTTAAAATGAACTTTTGGTGAAACACATATTCTTTTAGCTTGTTCCTATTACATACTATCAGCGACACTCTTCAAAATAGAAACATTACTTAGGTAACAAGATTTAAGTGGGAGAGACTGATCAGAACCTTTTCCCAATGACCCCATGTGTAGTTACATCCCTTTCTCAATATTTAAAATTAGATTGCTATACCTGGTAAGGTTGCTTAGTGGATAGAGCATCACTCAGGTGTGCTTAAGTCACAGGTTTGATCCCCGGTCAGGGAACATACAAGAAGCAACCAATGGGTGCACAACTAAATGGAACACCTCAGTGGAACAGGAGTTGATGCTGTTCCACTGGAAATGAATGGAAATTAAAAAAAAAAAAATTAGATTGCTACATTCTTCCTTCAGTATCTAAAAATAGGATTGATGTTGTTTCCATTGATGAGAGAAGTGGCTTTCTCATACTCTGAGGAATGTATTTCCTTCAATCCTAGAAACTGGGCTGCTGATATCTAAGATGAAAAAGTTGCCAAAATTATGAGGTTTGAGTCCACCTCAAAAAAATCATTAACATGTTTGGATGAATATAATGACTTTTAATGATTAAAAGACCCCTTGCATCATTCTCTGTCAGGAAATAACATCACACTGGGTTATCTTACAATTAGACTTCCTCATAAAATGGGAGGTGAACTTCTCACACTCTGACCAAACCTTAGTGCTTCTTTTAGGAGATGGTAATGGGAAAGCTACGATTCCTTTTAGGATAAACCTTCGGATACCTTAGAGCCCACTTCAATTAAGTTCCCTCACACTTTAGGTAACCACAGAACTTATCATTGGGTCCTCCCACACAAAAAAATCATCTTTCTATCCTCAGTCAGAAAGTCATCCCCCTAGAGTTCAGTACCCTTTGTCCTCACAGTTCAAGGTACACTCATTTAAGGGGGGGAGGGGGGGAAACCATATATTACAGGTAGATCTCATCTTCCTTCACCCAAAATGATTTTCATATGATACGTAGTTTATACTTCATGGTCTCTGGGCTTAAATTCCCTCATCTGTAAAATGGGGGTAACTATGTATTTACTTCACAAGACTGTAAAAATTGAGTCAATACATGCAATAGTTGTGTTTTGAGATGCCTTCACAAATTAGTGTGACCCTTTTTTAATTAGTGGGGACCCTCACACCCCAAGCTTCTCTGCTCCTATAAGTAAATTTTCCCCAACCAATGTATCATCCTGGGCAATTCTCAGATAAGGCCCTCCACATAACCTGAAGATATCCCACACGAGGGCCAGCCAAATCCAGGTCTGGCCACTCTGCTTCCACTCCACCCTCCTTCCTTACAGAAAAGTAACCAAGTACTCTGCTTCCACACCACCCTCCCTCCTTACAGAAAAGTAACAAAGTGAGCATACAGCATTCCTTGACGTCTTACATGGGGTGAAACCCTGCCATCCTTACTGGGAGGTGGGGTATGCAAATCCTTGTAACCCCCCAACCCCTCACCAAATGTAACAGCCCCGCTGCGCCTCCAGCAGGAAAGGCACTCGGCCAGGCTCCCGGCTGAAGGGTAGCAACACCTGTGGCACGTTAAGCTTGTTGGCCAGGGTTCCAAGCAGAACCAGAAGCAACAACAGGAGGCGGTGTAGAGGTAAACAGAAAAACAATCCCAAGCCTCGGGACCCTGGTGCCCAGGGTCCAGTCATGGCGACCACTCGTTTCAGGTTCTGTTCAACTACAGCGGCGCCCTCGGCCAATCCTCAGACGTGACGTCAGCAGGAGGTGGAGCCTCCTTCTGGCTTGGAATTGTGGGAATTCTTTCATTAAATGCTCCAATAAACCATTAGAGAAATATTAGGCACAAACACAGCTATCTACTTAAATATTGGATGACAAATCTTTTTCATAGTAAAAATAAAGTCTAAAAGAACTTTCCCAGTTTCATTTCTCCTTCTATTGCCTACCTTGTTATTTGGCACCAAGCCCTAACTAACCCATTCCCAATATATATGTACATAAAAAAAAAAATTGGGGCCTGACCTGTGGTGGCCCAGTGGATAAAGTGTCAACCTGGGAACACTGAGGTCACCAGTTCAAAACCCTGTACTGGTCTGGTCGAGGCACATGTGGGAGTTGATGCTTCCAGCTCCTCCTTCCTTTCTCTCTCTCACTCTGTATCTCCTCTCTAAAAAATGAATAAAATAAAAAGAAGTGTTTTAAAAAAAAGAAAAAAAAAATTGGGGCATTAATTTCCATTCAGCATTGGTCCGTGCCTATTGACAGAAAAATTTTCCAGTCTTGAATATAAACTAACTGGTCGTTGTCAAGGGTGCTGTGTCATTCTCACTAGGATGGCAGATTCATGTCCAGCCTCATGGCCAGGGTGCAGGAAATTCCAGGCACTGGTGTCTCAAATCTAGCTTTGAAAGCTATCTACTCACACAGCCCATCTTTAAGCAAATACTAAAAAGCACTTCTTGTTAAATTAACTTTTCTCCAAATATCCAACAGAATATCAGCTCAAAGGCTTTTTCAGGGCTGTTTACTAAAACTACACATATATAGGAGTACGTGATCAGTGTTATATATTGTTGAAGTCAGTTAAGGATCACAGAGCCTAATACAGTTGTAAAGAAAAATGTATTGCTCACCATGAAGATGCCAGTGTTAAATCAACCTATAAAAGACCTGACCTTTTATTTCAAATCTTCACTTTTACATAATACATGTTATCTTTATTTTACAGATGATGAAACTCAAAGATTTATATTAGGACACACAACTTGGAACCATAGAGCCAAGTTTTGAACCCAGTTTCGGTCTACCAAAGCGTGTACTCGAAAGTCCTGTTGCCATCACCCACAAAGATCTGATTTTTAATCAAAATCTCAGACCTCAGTTCCTGGGGAGAAAAAGCACACTTGAATTAGTAAATAAAAGTCAGTGGGTCTAAGGGTTGGAGGGACTGGTTCTTTATTTTAAAAAGATACTTGTCAATTTTCAGTATCAAAACAGTTGCACTATTGGTTTCTCTTTCTCCCAACTGGCCTCCAAAGAGAGCACATCAAAGGAGAGTAAGTACATTTTAAGCCAGTAAGCTGCAGGATGCGCACCTAACAGAATTCACAGAAACCTCACCAAAAAAAGGGAGGGGCTTGGGTAAGGAAAGAAACTTTTAAAAGATCAGCACACTGCCAGCCCAGACTGGAGTGAGCCTTCACAGCCAGATGGAGTGGCCAGTACATGCCAACCCCAAAGAAGCAAAGTTTCAAAATAATACAAAATTTAAAGTTTTGTACATAAACTATTCAAGATTTCTCCAGCAGTAACTGATACAAAGCACAATGAGATGGCACTTTTAGAGACAGCAGCTTCAGACCCAGAAAAGGGTGATGAGATGAATTTCATATGGCTAAATCAGTGGCAAAAACATAATTTTCTTTCTTGCAAGGCAAAAGCAAGTAAATGGTCACCTCAACATAAGTGGCACATGATCCATTCTGTGAACCACTGGGAAGGGGGTTAAATGGGACAGGGTTTGGTCTCAGACAGAGAGGATCATTTTAATTTGTTTGGTCACTTCTGATGAAAAAAACAAAACTGCCCAAAGATACCTTAAAGCTGAAACCTGAATATCACTTTTTTTTTTTTTTGCTAACTCCTCCTAGAATCATCAGTCTGGTTTTGCTGGTACTTGGCACAAAGCAATAACTCCCCATAGTCGAGTCTTTCTCTGGGCTCTGTTTGGCTCTCAGTAAAGCAAGCCCATATCTCCTTCCCTCCTCTAGGGAGAGGGCAATATGGATTGAACTGAAAAATTACCCTCTAGAAGTGAAAAAACAGATTAGACTGCTGCTTGAGAACTGTGGCTTTGGAATGTTGTACAAATGGTTGCTACACCAACAACAAAATGGTAATTACAAAATGTGTACATCACAACATGCTTTTCAAGACACTGCATTGTGCTCACATTCCCTTAAATGCTGTTCCAAAAGTCGCTCAACCTCTAGCCCAACCAGAACCTCTGGGAAGAGGCAGAGACAGTTTGGCGAAAAAGACATGTGGGGGTAGGGGGAGGCAGTGAAAGGAGAAAGCAGCCTTCCAGTTAAAAATCAGCCCTCAGTTTAAAGGTCAGCTTCCAGGCAGGCTGGCCTCAGGCGAAGTCAGGGTCAGAGGAAGGAGCAGCGGCGGGGCAGGACTGGGTGCTCTACATCTCATTCAGGTCAAGCAGAGTCTGGTCCAGCATCCTTTGTGTACAGAGGTGTTCCTCTTTGGTGCATTTCAGTTTATCTAATAGGGGTAAAGGAGAGACATTACAAAACCAGAAGTAAATTTTCAAGGCCTAACCACTCTGAGGATTGCAGGGAAGCTGCAGACTAATAAAGCAGCAGCTGCCTTCTCAGCCAAAGAAGGGAGACACCGCATCACTCGATTTTGCAGGGCCTCTGGCTTGCCTACTGAAGTTGCAGGTGCCGCTGTTATTTCTGGGGGAGTTGGGAACCTTATCAGTCATTTTCTCTTCCTCCCACTCCCAACCAAGCCTTAGAGCTTTCAGTCCCCAAAGAAAGCAGTTTTAAACATCAGCCATCACTCTTTTAGGCTTTGCTCACAGAGAACAATACCTACTTGAAGTGGCTCACTGGGGTCTGACCATTGAGAATGAGGATGGGTATATTTCTACCAGTAGAAATATCAGAATCTCAACTTGAGAAGAGTACAGGGGGATTCTTATGCACTATATAGGCTTTCCTCAAATAATAAAAAGGACTAATTGATGAGATAAATAAAAGAAAACCAAGTGTACTAATAAGCATATAGGTATAAGCAAAACCTTGAGATTTTTCAGGTTTTGTCCAGAAGTAGCCTGGCGACAGTTACTTAAAATTAAACATAAAACCAGGAAAAAGCAGGAGGGAAATACTGAGATCTTCAAGAGAAGGTGATGGCACACAGATCTATTATTATCCCACATCCTTTTCTTTCCCTTCCCTTTTTGCACCCAGTCTGAAGAACCCATTGCTGGGCCTGCAGATGAAGCAGTTACAACATCTTGTCAAGTCATTCCTTTTATTATTAGAAAACATCCATGCAAAGGAACATATCCTAGTCAGGGCACAAATGAAAGCAGCAGATAAGGGTTGAAAACAGAAAACTCTCTGAGGTTTTCTCACTGTAACTCTCAGGCCCCTCCCTTCATCATCCACAATCTTCTGAAAAGGGATAGAAATGCAGTAGTAAATGCTCCTACTTTACAGGACTCATAGGAAGTCAGCAGTACTCTAACTGCCCCAATTAAAAAGCAATTTGCTTAGGGCAACTTAGTAACTTTTAAAAAAACAATCAGCTTTTTGCTAGGGTCCAAGTCAGTGGTGTGAGCAATAAGCTGTTTAATAGGCATCAGGGAGCCCTGCCATCAGTCACATAGATCATGCAGCGTTAGCTTCAGCTCATTAAAAAGCAGGCGGTTTCGCTCAAGTTGGCTGTAGAGACGCTCTGCAGCAGTAACAGGGAGAGAAAACAAGAGGAGAGGAGAAAGGAGGAGAAAGAGAAAAAGGGAAGGTTAGTACTCTAGTACCAGATATAAAGTTGAGACTTTCAACTAGCTGGCATACATAACATGCATCTGTAAGGCAGAATGGATACAGGGAGGATTCAGACAGGGCAATTAAGAGTCAGTTGATGTAAAGACTAACAGAGAGATAAATTAAAAAGACTGAAAAGTTGTAAAGGCATTTTTTTTTTTTAAATAAGATGCACCCAGGTTTTTTTATTTTATTCTTTTTAGAGAGGAGACACAGAGAGAGAGAGAGAGAGAGAGAGAGAGAGAGAGAGAGAGAGAAAGCGGGGAGGAGCTGGAAGCCTCAACTGCCATATGTGCCTTGACCAGACCAGTGCAGGGTTTTGAACTGGCAACCTCAGTGTTCCCAGGTCGACGCTTTATCCACTGCGCCACTGCAGGTCAGGCCTAGAAGGACATTTTTTTTTTTTTTCCATGTTGCTATAGATTTTATTGTCCTATCACAGGTCTCTCTTCTTAATGCAAACTGCATCATCTAAATCCCAGCCAAAAGCAATGATAAAAAGCAAAGGATAACAGATAAAAAAAAAAATTACATGGGATTATATAAGACCTTGGCATACTTAAAAATATATGGTAAATATTTATGAACTAGAATAATACTGAATGTTCAACTGTAATTGAAAAAAATAAAAAACATTTATTTTTTAACATTTTATTTTTTAAGACTTTATTCATTTTAGAGAGAAGAGAGACAGAGACAGAGAGAAAAAAGAAGGGAGAAGCAGGAAACATTAACTTCCATATGTGTCTTGACCAAGCATTCTTAAAGTGATTCTCTGTAGTATGGATTTCTACTTCTCAAGTAAACACTGAGGTAATATGGTAATATAAATCTGTAGGTACTCTAAGCAAGAGCTTAAAGGTATTTTTTCCTTTTAGTCAGTTAATAAGCATTTTGTGTTTCTGTATTAAAGTTTGTTAGATCTGTGGGTGAGTTGAAGTGTTTTACCAATATGCAAGTAGGTTTAAATTTTATGTAATTTTGTAATTGTTCTGTAAAGAAAGGAACATTGAAAAATAATACTTTGGGCCTGACCTGTGGTGGCACAGTGGATAAGGCGTCGACCTGGGAACACTGAGGTCGCCAGTTCAAAACCCTGCACTGGTCTGGTCAAGGCACATATGGGAGTTGATGCTTCCAGCTCCTCCCCCCTTTCTCTCTCTCTCTCTCTCTCTCTTTCTCTCTCTCTCTCTCTGTCTCCTCTCTAAAATGAATAAAAGAAAAATAATACTTTGGTATTTGTTCATTGTTTTTTCCACTGTCCTCCTGGGGCAAGTACCTATTGAATGAATATGCCTTACCCATATATATTATCTTATCAGAAAATCCTTTTCATTGGCTTGAAGAGCCTTACTCCATTATCTTGTCAATAAATATGATTTTTGGCCTGACCTGTGGTGGCACACTGGATAAGTCACTGACCTGGAATGGTGAGATTGCTGGTTTAAAACCCTGGAAGGACATTTTGAGGGAGAAAAAAGCATCTCCTTCACAGTATTTATTCCCTGGGTTGAGAAACAGGTCTGAAATGAGTCAAACAGGCCAAAGAGAGGAAAACAGCTGAAGTATAAGATATACATTTATAATAATAAGGGTTTGAAAGGACCAAAGTGCAGAGTTGAATAATTTCCTGTAAAAGCATTTAATACAGCATTATAAATGGTAGATTGAAACAAATATCCTTACACCCACTCAATCCTATACTTTCTAATGCTTTTTGTTGTTGGTATGGGAATAGACCCATCATAGTGGTTTATTCAATCAAAATCCAACTTCTCCCTTCTAAAAAACCCCAAACCTGTTAGGGTTAACAATGTACCCAGTCCCATGGAATATAAATTACTGGTACAGGCCAATCAAGACTATCCTCCCTTGCAGCTAGAGATTATTTTGTGATCCAGTTCTGGCCAATGAGATGGATAATCTGTTGGGAGCTTCTGGGAAACACCTTATCCTTCCTTCTTGCCTTCAAACATGGTATGACTAAAGCTACATATTTCAACCTTAAAAGATCAGAAGAATTACAGAAAGTCCAGCTATATCAAGCCACAAATGCTCAAGTCTAGCCTTTTCATTATGTAATTTAAAAAACCCATATTTATTCTAGCTACTGTTAAGCTGTTTCTTACAGCCAAAGCATTTCAGATACAAGTAGTTAAGTGCTCCAGTCCCTTAGCTTTGTCTGGATTTTCTATTTGGAAGAACACTTAAAAGAGGGGGTACTTGAGAACCAAATCCATCTGACCAACACAAGGGTAATGGAATGGAAATTTGGGCACAGCCAGGCTAAATTTCTTTATGGTCAACTAGTACCAGCCTCAGAAGTTCACAAACAAGTTTCTGCCTCTATTTTAAAATTGTCTTGCCTGACATATGGTGGTGCAGTGGATGAAGTGTCGACTTGGAGTGCTGAGAACACCAGTTCAAAGCCCTAAGATTACCCAGTCAAGGCACATACAGGAAGCAACTACTACTGAGTTGATGCTTCCTGCTTCTCCCCACTTTATCTGTCTTTCTCTCGAAAAATCAATCAATAAAGAAATCTAAAATAATAAAATTGTCTCAAGATCTCAATATGAAAAAGATAGTTTTCTACTGTAAAATCAATTGGATCTGGCAACTGACTGTAGGCACTGCTCTGGCATCCGGGTTCCTGAGCTGAAGTTTTCCCCAGTTCCACCTGAAAGCTGAGGCCAATATGGTCCCAATAATACTTTCCACTTTAAGTACACTATCAAAACAGAAAGCATATATGTATAAAGATCCTGGAAGGGAATATTCAAAAATATAAGCTGTATTAAGGACCAGAAATTAGAGTGAACTTTGTATATTTTATATGTGTGTGTGTATAAATAATTTTATTTATTTATTTTTTTTACAGGGACGAAGAGAGAGTCAGAGAGGGATAAATAGGAACCGACAGGAACAGAGAGAAATGAGAAGCATCAATCATCAGTTTTTCGGTGCGACACCTTAGTAGTTCATTGATTGCTTTCTCACATGTGCCTTGACCACAGGTCTTCAGCAGACCAAGTAACCCCTTGCTCGAGCCAGCGACCTTGGATCCAAGCTGGTGAGCTTTTGCTCAAACCAGATGAGCCCGTGCTCAAGCTGGCGACCTCGGGGTCTCAAACCTGGGTCCTCTGCATCCCAGTCCGACACTCTATCTACTGCACCACCGCCTGCTCAGGCATAGTGAACTTTTTAAATTGCACTGCCCTTTAAACCATTTGTTCTCAATAGAAGTGATACTGCCCCTCCTCTCCCTGTAAAGAGAAATTTAGAATGTGTGGAGGTTGCTTTTACTTGTCACAATAATTAGAGGACCCTACACATATTTACTGGGCAGATGACAGCAATAAGTAGAATTGTTCTGTATATGCCAGAATTATTCTGGACTACTTAACAGAAGTCTATCTTTGAGAAACATTGTGCTTGTCTATATAAGCTCCATGAGGTCTGGGATTGGATCTATCTTATTCACCAGGATACCCCTTTCATATACAATAGATTCCATGTGTAGCCTGACTCCTCTGTAGCATCCACATCCAAGTTTCTTAGTGTGACTCCCATTCCTGTCTTAGAAGGTGTAATCCGAATCTTACCCCTCAAAACAGACTGGTCAATGAGGGTTTTGTTCCATTTAGGAAAGAAATAGAGACAGAGAAGTGGGAGCATTTTATCCCCTGATTAATTCCTGGAACGCAGAGTTCCGTAAGAATTGCATGAAGGCAGAAAGATAGATGTGGTTGTTTTCACAGAGCGAACTTATTAAATAAAGTTTCTAACTGTGCTCTCTCTAGTGACCACAAATTCAGAATCAGATACCTGCTCATTAAAGTTCTTGGTTCTGCCTGACCTGTGGTGGCTCAGTGGATAAAGCATCAACCTCGAACACTGAGGTTGCCAGTTGGAAACCATGGGCTTGCCTGGTTGAAGCACAAATGGGAGTTGACGCTTCCTGCTCCTCCCCACCTTCTCTTTCTCCCTTCTCTAAAAAAATGAATAAAATCTTAAAAAAAAAAAATGAAGTTCTTGGTTCCCTGATAACAACAAACAAAAAAGGCAATCCAGAGAATCCATGTGGTCTAATATTCCTTTCAGCCATGTCTAATTAATTAGCGAACAACCTCATGAGTGCTAGGCAGACATCCTTAGGCTTCATCAGCTGAATTAGGTCAATTTCATTCTGTAACAGGAAAGGGGCAGGGACTCAGAGTAAAGGGAACTCTATCAACTGTTAAAGCCTCTAAATTTAAGGAATGAAGGAGACCAAACAGATTTTGTTTTGGGTTTTTACTTCCCCAATGTTGAGGCTGGGGAGTATTCAAACAACACCACTGAAAGGAAGAGATTGGGTGGGGCTCAGATAAGGCTGCCTGAAATAACAAGTCATCCACCCATTAGGTAACTTGGGGTTCAGCCACATTTTGTTCTTAATTCCATCAACCAGTAATGAGGAAGCGAAGAATACACATTATCAGACTGTGGTTCTTTCTTAGAAATTAAGAAGAAAAAGCTACAAAGTCAATCAAGCACTTTACTCTGTGATTACCAATGATGCCTGACCCTATTGCCATAGCTGGTCCAGGCTTAAATATCCTAGGCTGGTTTCTGCAAGGATACAGAGTATTAAATGAAAGTGAATTTACCAAAACACAGTATTTAAATTTTACTCAGCTTCCCTGGCTTGCTGGTCTGTACCCTTGCTAGTCATGGCCATGGGGTAAGACAACAGCTAACAGAAGAATGCTTCCTTTTTTTTTTTTTTTTGTATTCTTCTGAAGTTAGAAGTGGGGAGGCAGTCAGACTGCCCTAAGCACCCAACCAGAATCCACCCAACATGCCCATCAGGGGGCGATGCTCTCCCCATGTGGCGCGTTCTGCCATTGCAGCCGGAGTCATTCTAGTGCCTGACAAGGAGGCCATGGAGCCATCCTCAGTGCCTGGGGCCAACTTTGCTCCAATTGAGACTTGGCTGCAGGAGGGGGAGAGAGAGGAAGGAAAGAGCAGTAGATGGGCGCTTCTATGTGCCCTGATGGGGAATTGAACTTGGGACTTCCACACGCCGGGCTGACACTTTACCGCTGAGCCAACTGGCCGGGGCCAATACTTCTTTTCTTAACTCCATTCTCTTTCTTTTCTAAGAAGCCTTTCTCTGTGCCCTAGTCAATTTCTTCTGCCCAAATGTACTAAATGTGTAGGATTATACTATCCAATGCAGTAGCCACTAGCTCATCAGTCACATGTGCCTTTTAAAATTTAGATGAACTAAAAGTAACACAGTAAGATATTTAGCCCAATATTAGCCACATTTTGCAATTCACTCTTTTGCTCCTTGAAATATGGCACCTCTCCTTAATCTTAAGGCTCAAAATGTTCCCTTCAAATTAATGTATCAATGACAACATCCCATCTTCACTTATCTTTTTCCCTAACCTATTGGAAATTGAGAATCACTGGAATTCACCCTGCCCTGAACTTCATCAAGTATCACAGCTACTTCTGTCCCTCCAAACAATTCCATTAGGCTTCTTCCTCTATAGATTTTCCTCTTTGCTTAGTTCTTTTTATATTTACAATCATCTTTTAGTGTTTTAATTTCCTCCCATGGCCTAAACTGCCTATCACCCTTATAAATTCCCAAATCTGCCTGACCTGTGGTGGCGCAGTGGATAAAGTGTTGACCTGGGAACACTGAGGTCGCCAGTTCAAACCCTGCACTGGTCTGGTCAAGGCACATATGGCAGTTGATGCTTCCAGCTCCTCCCCCCTTTCTCTCTTTCCCTCACTCTGTGTCTCCTCTCTAAAATGAATAAATAAAAAGAAATTAAAGAAACGTCTCTGTTAAAAAAAAAAAAAAATTCCCAAATCTTACACCAACCTCTCACCCTCAAGCCCCAGGATTTTTCACTTGGCTACTGGCCAGTTTTTCAGACTTACATTCTTCTCTACTTTCCCATCTTCCCAAACTAGGTCCACATGATCTCCCTATACCTTTAACACCACCATTTTCCTATGCTCAAAACCAGTCCTTGTCACCTGACCAGGTGGTGGCCGTGGACAGAGCACTGGCCTGGGATGCTGAGGACCCAGGTTTAAAACCCCGAGATTGCTCGCTGGCTTGAGCATGGGACCAGAGACATGACCCCATGGTCACTGGCTTGAACCCAAGGTCGCTGGCTTGGGCAAGGGGTCACTGGCTCAGCTGGAGCCCCCGCCCCTCCCATCAGGGCACAAATAAGAAAGCAATCAAGGAGCAACTAAGGTGCCGCAACTACAAGCTGATACTTCTCATCTCATTCCCTTCCTGTGTCTGTCTCTCTCGCTTAAAAAAAACAGTCCTTCTTAACTTTTCCTCCTCACATTTAGTGGCCAGGCCTTCAAAATACCTATCTCTTTACAACCATTACTCTAGTTGAAACTGCAATAAACTAACCTGCTATTTCCCAAAGTGTGGCACAGTCACTGCAAGTGGTGGTGAGATGTCAACCAGTATGCATTTGAGAAGTTTTTAAAGATTACTCTAATGTGCATTAGGAAAAACACTTGCACACATCAGACCTTTTATTTCAAATTAGAATTGTGTAGAGAGTAAGAATAAAACAAATTTAAAAACAAGAGTAAATTTGAAGAAAATAACGTTGGCAGCAAATGAATATGTAAGTCCCCAAATGGTATGTAAATAACTGCAATTTGGGAATCGCTGTCTTTTTTAAAAAAAAAAACTTTTTAAAATTTCTTTTTATTTTATTCATTTTAGAGAGGAGACACAGAGAGAGAGAGAGAAAGAGAGAAAGAGGGGAGGAGCTGGAAGCATCAACTCCCATATGTGCCTTGACCAGACCAGTGCAGGGTTTTGAACTGGCGACCTTAGTGTTCCCAGGTCGACGCTTTTATCCACTGCGCCACCACAGGTCAGGCAAGGGAATCGCTGTCTTAAAGAATCACTTTGATAACCTGCTTCCCACCTGACTAGGTGGTGGTGCAGTGGATAGAGCATTGACCTGGGATACCAAGGACCTAGGTTCGAAACTCCAAGGTCTCAGGCTTGATAGCAGGCTCACCAGCTTGAATGCGGGGTCCTAGGCTTGAGCGTGGGATCATAGACACGACCTTATGGCTGTTGGCTTGAGACCAAGGTTGCTGACTTGAGCAAGGCATCACTGGCTCAGCTAGAGCGCCCCCATCAAGGCACATATGAGAAAGTAATCACTGAACAACTAAGGTGCCGAAACTAGGAGTTGATGCTTATATCCCTCCCTTCCTGTCTGTCCCTGTCTCTATGTTGCTTAAAAAAAAAACCAATCTGTTTTCCTTCCAATATATAACTCAGTTGCCAAGTTAACTCTTCACAGATCATAACACATCTTTATTCAAAATCTCCAGTGGCGTCCCCCAGCACCTATAGACTGATTTCAGCACACACCTGTTCCTTCCTATTGAAATCTACCAATACAGAGAACTTGTGTCCTTCCCATCTCTATGCCTACATTCTTTTGCTTCTTTTTCACTGTAATTTTAAGTGTCCAGTATAACTCAACCAGTCTGCTTGTCAAAATTCCAACCATTTGAAACCCAATGCAAATGAAGAGGCAAGTTTTAACACGTTAAGTACCCATTACAGCCTCTTCATGAGTCTTTCCTAAACATCTCCAGAGGAATCATTCTTTTCCCTCTGAATTCCCATAGCACGTTATTTTTTGTGGCACTTATCACACATTTTTAGCTTTATATATATGTTCTGTCTCCCACTAGTTTCTGAGCAACCTGCAAGTAGAAACAGCACCTCCATCTTTGATTATTTCTGTCCCTACCTTAATACCCTGTGCCTAGAAGATACCAGTAAGTGTTAGCTGAATAAATATGAATCTGTACCTTAATCTCAAAGGCTGTGTGGCAGGAAGAAGTGGTATGGACAGAAAGAAATTTGAAATTGAGACCTAAAGTTTTAGATCATGCAAAACCTCTCTACCTGATTGTATTTGTTTAAAAGAAAAGTGAGTTTTAAATATATACTGTGCTGAGAAACTGCAGTACTAATTGAACAACACTTAGGTGCTTAGGTAAGTACAAGTGAACGCTAACCACTACACAGCCCATATTGTACCACCTCCACTATGTAAATGGGAACAGGAGTCTCCAAAATGTTGCTATTTAATTCTGTAATATAAACCAGTAACAATCTTACTAGGAGAAATTTATCATATTAATGCATGTAATAAGTTATTACCACCCCGTGTACATTATTTGAAATAGGCATGCTTGGTTGTTTGTTTTTCCGATAATAATCATTTATCTCTTGTCTCATATCCAACTAACACATCGTAAGAAGCAAATGGTAGTAAGCCTCAAATACGCAAGGTTTCAAGAAGAAAACATAAAACTGTTGAACATTCTATCCATTCTGTATTTTCTGTGACTTGGGATGATAGTTTTAGTGGTAGTGTATAATTGGTTCCACCGGATGTTCTGAGGATGCACCTCTTGAACCACTAGTAAAGGTAGAAAGCGTGTACTGGAAGTACTTCAATGGTCTCTCGACCTTACTCCATCAGGAGAACCTGAGGAGAGGATGGAACATTCTAGGTGGGATAATTTAAGAACATGGATGACCTCACTCAGTTTGAATAGTAAGACTAGAGCTCCTCTACTAGCCCACTACTCTGACAGACTCAGATCAGTTGAGTTTAAATATCAAGAAAAAACAGACACACACAAAAGTAGTTTTGATTATATAAAGTCAGAGGAGGGAGAGTCTACGATAGCTTTTCCCCACATCACACCACCAAGGCTCCTTCTTAGGGACAGCAGCAGCTTGTCAATAAAACAAATGCAGGGTGGCATGAGGCTTCCAGCAGCTTAACATTTTAATTTGGGGTGGGGGTGAAAAAGAAGACATAATTTGCTTTGTGCCCCCCCCCATCCTAATTCCTTGTGGACCAGCCAGGCTGACCCAAATGGAATCCAGAGTGAGAGTGGGGCGTTGGGTTTCCCGAGGAAAGGGGGCAGATCCAGAACAGAGCAGAACCGTTGGGAAGTTATCTGTATGAAAAAGTAAGGAAACTCTAGGTGAGAAGAACTGGCATCAATCTACATGACAACTTGGGAGCAAGGAAGCGGAGAAAAAGAAAGAAGTGGCAGTAGGAATGATAAAGTAGAACCAGACACTATAGCCTGAATCATGTGGCGTTTTTTCAAGGTTAGTGGAAAAGATACAAAGAAGCAGATTAGCATCAAGATCAGAGATCCAAAGCAAACAGGTGAAGTCCCCCAAAACTTTTTGGTGCTTTTTACTACCTGGCTTGCTCTGGGACTAAAATTTGGGAATCAAATTCAATTTTTAGGTAAATTTGATTATTTCCAATATGGGTGTTTCCCCAGAATTTTAATATCAGGGCACAAATCAAATATTCCGGAAGTATGAATTTTGTTATGTAATATAGGGCCCAAGCCACTAGTTCTCTGGGCCCTTTTTCCTTAGTTATATGATGACATAATTATATCTTCAGCAGTATCCTTCTATGACTAAATTTGAAAAAACAAAAAGAAAAATCATAGTATTGTAATGAAGGGACTATGAATAAAAATTACATTTAGATTAGGGTTCTAGGGCTGGCTTTAGCTCAGTGTTCTTTCGAGTCAAGCTCGCTTGTTGGATTAGGGTTCTACCACTGATCCAAGATTAAATGCCTCCCGAGCTTTGCCAAAAAATAACCAGCACCAATGTTTTAAAGGTAAGGGTGGGGATTCTAGTGTCCAGAGGATAAAACCAAAGCATTCTATGCACAGTATATACCCCCACCCACCCACAAGCCAAGGTCCCAGCCCCAATCTGCTGTCAGATAGTTACATAGAGGTCATGTCATTGAGGGCGTGGTCCAGCTCCTCGCTAATGGCCTTGTACTTCAGTTTCTGGGCATAGAGCTCATCTGGACAGGCACAGGAACCACAGGGAGAACGAGGGGACAAAGTGAAAGGTATCAAAAGCAGATGAAGAGAGGGAATCATTAGAAAATAGGGAAAGTGTGACTGTGGGTCTAATACCACAGTTAAGAGCACATCTAGACTGGCAGCCATAATTGGCCATTTTCAGATTCACTGTCCCCCAGGACAAACTGGACTTCTTGACACCTCTAATCAAATGCAGCAAGGGTTGAGAACCTGGGCATAGTCATGACTGGATATTCCTATTAACAAAGACACTCAAGAGGTTACCATTGCCATCTAGTTAACCCAGTTTCTAGTAGTGATGATGCTTAATTTAACAAAAATTAAAAACAGAGAAAATATTAATATCACACACTTCTCTAGCTACCAAGCTTAACCAGTATTCTTGGCCCTTTTGTTCTACAGGTTGCCACCCCAAACTCTCCCAAGGTAAGAGTAATGTGCTACCCAAAGTATATCAAGAGATTAACACCGAGTTCTCAGAGCAAAGAACACCTAACCTTGTTAGAGTGGACACTGTTGAAAAATTATGGGGACAGGAAGTATTTAGACAGCCCCTGGCATTGGTCAGCTGAGACACGGTTATTCCACAGCTGCGTCTTGCAGAGGTCCCCCACAATTTGAGTGGTGAACAAGACTGCCAAAAATAGCTATGAAGTGACAGGTGTTCTTGTTGCCCTCTCAAAATATGGCTACCATTTTAATCCAGAAACTAAAGATTTAAGACTACTAAATTGGTGATAAATGTAGCCATTATCAGTCTTCAAGGGAAGGATGCAAATTCCAAAATATGAGGTAAAGTCTTACTAAAGGAAAAGATCAAATGTAGAAAGACAATTCTACTCTAGGATTTGAGCTACTTCAGCTAGTTGTGACATGGCACAGGACGCATCCCAAGTCACTACCAACTCCCTTTAGTGTCCAGGTAAAGAGAATAATGGTCAATGGGCAAGGTATTCCTCTATAATTCTGTATTTTAGTCCCATTCCCAGGCTCCATACCTTCCAAATCATCAATTGTCTTTTCCAACTTGGCTACTGATCTCTCAGCAAACTCAGCTCGGGTCTCTGCCTAGGGGAAGTATGAAATGAGTCAGAATCAAGAGTTGAACAATATAAATAAGAGAAGAATCTCTGCATCTTTACCTTCTATTTCTATTACCTTTCAGAACCAAAACCAGCCAGTTTACATTAGCCTTATATACCTCTAAATGTTTGGATCCTTCCCCTCAGCTCACCTCCTTGAGTTTATCAGTAAGAATCTTTATCTCTTCCTCATATTTGTCTTCTTTTTGAGAGTACTATAAGAGAAGTAGATTAAAAATTTCAGAGTAAAAATTACTCAGACAATAATGCCCCCAACTCCACATTTACTTTTACACTGAATATCTTCTTGGATTTAATGTGCTGAATAGTTGGTCCATAACAAAGAGCAAGGGCAGTTTCTACACAACAGGTCCTTAAATTTCACACATCACTGTCCTTTAGAGCCCAGATATGCTTATTTTTCAAATAGACCTAAGCTTTGATCTTATTTAGATCAACCCAAGGCGGTGTTTTTCCTTCCCCCTACTTAATGACTAGGAAGTGTAGTGACTCCCCCAAGGCCACATGGCTGAAACAGTCCTGCATGGTGATAGAGATAAATCTTCTGTTTTGATTGTTTAGGTCTCAATCTGATACTATCTCTTGCTCCCATCTATCTGCTAGAGAACCTATTAGGCCCCATGATTATTGCCATTTGTCCAGTAGGAGCAGCCTGAGGAGAACATGACCCCAGGCACCTGAGACCATTAAGTTATTTTAACTAAAATAATCACAGTATACAAGAATTAGCACTATACCCAGAATCCAGATAAGAGTAGGTGGGTAGGAAGAGAATACTTCTCACTGGATTATAAAAGGAGTGAGTTTCTCCAGTTTTTCATGAAGGGTAGGGCTGGGCCTAGGCCCCCAAAGCCTGTCACTTTCACAAACCAGCCCCTACCTTCTCCGCCTGAGCCTCAAGTGACTTGAGGTTGTTGGTGACATTCTTCAGCTCCTCCTCCAGCTCAGAACACTTACTGTGAATATTTTATATACCACAGGAGAGGAAAGGGAAAGAAGAAGAGAATAAAAAAAAGGGGGAGGGGGAGACACACAGACATGAATTGAAACTATATGTAGAAAGAGTTGGAAGGCATACCAGGGAAAAGAGAAGACCCCAGGAAATATAATAAGCATCAACCCACCTCCCTCTGCCATAGACCAGGTCAGGAGCTAAACCCTTAAGGGCTAGGACTCAAAGTGTCTGGACACCAATAAAGAAAACCCTTGAGAGAAATCACAACCAGGAACAAGTAGTAACTGCTACCTGGGGTGGAGGTGGGAATGCATGCCCAACCCAATAGTTCCCCAAATCGCCCAAGGGGAGGAGAAACCCTGTGGAGAGTCAGTGAAGCAATGAGGAAAGAAGAGATGGGAATGCCAAGAAGTGGAAAAGAATGGAGCATTCCATGAAGAGATGAGAAAGCACTCAACAAATCAACCAGTGGAGGGGAGGCAGCTGCAAAACAAAAACAAAACCACACCATACATATAACCTCTCCACGAGCTTAATGGTTAGTACCTTTTCTTCAGCAGCACTCAGACACTTCAGGTTCTGGTCCATCAGTCTGATCTGCTCATCCATCTCTCGGCAACGGCTGTTAGTGATAGTCACGGGGATCGCACAAGCCAGGTTGTGGGGAGGGAGAAAGGTCAAAAGGGAACACAGCAAGAAAACAAGCAGCAAAACGGAAACAAAGGTTTTTGAAAAAAATGAGTAGAGTAGAAAACACATACCATGGTCATGATATGTCATGTCTGAGGAGAGGGGAATGCAAGGGAAGCACAAATATATATGCACCAGCACCAACTTTGTTATACAAGGCCCATAAGGTGCCAACACGGAAGCCACTCATGCCTACCCTTGCCCTGAAGTCCCCAGAAGATTGACAGTGATAAATACAGAGACAGAGCTAAGCTAGTACAGTCACTTCAATGCCTCAAGGAGAAATAAACCCCAGGTAGAAGAACCCAGTAGGGTCTTCTAGTTAACAGCTTACCACTTACTAGTATTTACTCATTTTTCCCTCAACTTATAAACCCTCCCTACAAGAAATAAGAAAGCCTCAATTTGTCACCTTTCACAAGTTAAGAGTGTAAAACCGTCCAAGGCCATTCACTGGTCCTAAAAAAGCATTATAGATAATACCCACTCTCGAGGCCGTGTTTAACAAGGTTGAATGAACGCTAGCTTATTCACATTAGTGCCCAAGCAAAAGGGGAAGAGAAAAAGTAGAGCAAAGATTTGGGGAGCAAGATACTCACGACTCTGCAAGCTCAGCTCGTTCCTCTGTGCGTTCCAAGTCTCCCTCAATGATCACCAACTTACGAGCCACCTGTAGCAGAAGGCCGAGGGACAGCTCAGCAAAGAAAAGGAGCTATTTCCCTCTCATGATTCTTTTCAGAAGCCCAATGTCACTGACGAGAAAGGGACAAACAAAAGGTGCCTTGCCTCTTCATACTTCCTGTCTGCCTCTTCTGCAATGTGCTTAGCTTCTTTGAGTTGGATTTCCTGGAGTTCCATCTTTTCTTCATCTTTTAAAGCTCGGTTTTCAATAACCTTCATACCTCTGTCAGAAACAATAAAGACAAATATGGCACTGACACTCTCAGGAATTTATTATCAGCTCTGCTCCAAGGGACCAAGAAGTGCATGTATAAAAAGCCATTTTTCTCTGCTTGCCACTTAGAAAGAATTCCCATAGCACTCCCTACCTTAGTTCATTTTGTTTTAAATCTTTATAAAAATACACTTTAAGATATCAAATATTTAAGTATAGTCTAAGGGCATAAAGAGTCTCTCCACATCTAGTCCGGCTTATCAGAGGTAGTCACTTATTTCATAACCCTTCCAGAAATGTTTTCTATAGATAAAATGCAAAATATCTCATCTCTACTTTCCCACACCCTAAAGGAATCATATAAAGTGGTCCCTCGCCTATTGCAGGGGTTAGGTTGCAGAACCCCCCATGATAGGCGAAAATTCATGAAGTAGCAACCTTATATTCGATTATTTATATATTTTTAAGGCTTTATTTCAATTTAATATTCTTTCAATATGTTTTAGTTAATATTTTTATAGTTTTAAACTTTTTAGACTAGAAAATGCTTATTTTACCACAAAAATAATATATAAAAATATCTACATATTGCAAAATCCTGCGATACAAAATTAGATATATACAATTTAAAAATCCATGATACAGTGAGACCACGAAAACTGAACTGCAATATGGCGAGGGACGACTATACTACACCGTTCTGTAATTTGTTTTCCCCATTTTCTATAATTTGGATACTACTCTGAACTAGTACATACACAGCTGGCTGTCTTATTCATTTTCACAGCCACACCATGTTAATGTGCTCCCAGTGGGGCATTTTTAATTCTGAAAGGCCTCAGTTTAATCTTGTACAAGTTATTACAGATCTCTGCTCTAGTTTAACTCACATATGGCAAGGAGCCAATTCGCTGTTCTCAACAAAGATGAGCTGTGATTTGGTTCAAGGACTACAGTTCTTAATCCTGAGCACACATTAAAATTATTGGAGGAACTTTAAAAACATCAATGTCCAGCCTGACCAGGCAGTGGCGCAGTGGATAGAACATAGGACTGGGATGTGGAGGACGCAGGTTCGAGACCCCGAGGTCGCCAGCTTGAGCACGGGCTCATCTGGCTTGAGCAAAGCTCACCAGCTTGGACCCAAGGTTGCTGGCTCAAGCAAGGGGTTGCTCAGTCTGCTGAAGGCCCGTGGTCAAGGCACATGTGAGAAAGCAATCAATGAACTAAGGTGTCGCAACAAAAAACTGATGATTGATGCTTCTCATCTCTCTCCATTCCTGTCTGTCTGTCCTTATCTATCCCTCTCTCTGACTCTCTGTAAAATAAACAAACAAATGAAAACTTAAAAACATCAATGCCCAGTCTAACCGGGCAGTGGCACAGTGAACAGAGTGTTGGCCTGGGATGCTGACAACCCAGGTTCAAAACTCCAAGGTTGCTGGCTTGAGCGTGGGCTCATCTGACTTGAGCATGGGTTCACCAGCTTCAGCGCGGGATCGTAGAAACGACCTCATGGTTGCTGGCTTGAGCAAGAGATCACTGGCTCAGTTGTGCCTCCACCCCATACCCCTCCTTCAAATCACATATGAGAAAGCAATCAATGAACAACTATGGTGCTGCAACAAAGAATGATGCTTCTCATCTCTCTCCCTTCCTGTCTATCTGTCCCTATCTTGCTCTCTCAAAAATAATAACTCAATGCCCAGTTACATCTTGCAATGGATTCTAATTGAACTACAGTAGAATCCAGGTATTCTAATATTTTAAAACTCCCATGTTTCTAACACTACAGCCAGGATCAAGAGAGTTTATTAAATCACTGATTGCTAGGCTTTACCTACAGATATTCTGATTCATATATTAGGAAGAGAAGCTGGGAATTTGAATTCCTACCAAGTTCCCAGGTGCTGCTGGTCTGAAATCTCACCTTGAGAACCACTGCTTTAAAGGAACTAATCTCATCAATAACTTTATGATTCACTAAGTGGAGGTCATCCTACTGACCCCACTTAGGGATCAATTTATAGAGAAACACAAGTTACAAAAGGGTCAAAGGGTCCAGCTAACCCTTATCAATCTTCAAGTGGAGAAAAAATGTAGAACAGAAGGGATGAGGATACTATAAGACAGCTAGCTGTTTTTAGAAAGGTCTATTAAGGAAATCTTTCTTTTGTAATGCACACTTCATTAGGCCCTTCTACACACCTCTCACTCTCATCGGCAGCTTTCTCAGCTTCCTCCAGCTTTTGCAGGGCAGTAGCCAGGCGCTCCTGAGCACGGTCCAGCTCCTCTTCAACCAGCTGGATTCTACGGTTCAAGGAGGCCACCTCAGCTTCAGCCTGCGTTTGAATACAGGGGTAGTCAACCTTTTGATAAAACCACCCACTTTTGTATCTGTTAGTAGTAAAATTTTTCTAACCACCCACCAGTTCCACAGCAATGGTGATTTATAAAGTAGGGAAGTAACTTTACTTTATAAAATTTATAAGGCAGAGTTACAGCAAGTGAAAGCATATAATAATACTTACCAAGTACTTTATGTTGGATTTTCACTAAATTTGGCAGAATAAATCTTTATAAAACAACTTACTATATAGTTAAATCTATGTAATCAGGGTGCTTTTTGGTTGCTCCGCTACCACCCACCATGAAAGCTGGATCACTCACTAGTGGGCGGTAGAGACCCGGTTGACTACCACTGGAACAAAAGAATGGAAAAAGGAAGCAGAGGCATGGTGAAAAAAAATGTAACTATGACAGTAAGAATGGGGTTGCCTCACCAGGTGGGGGCACAGTGGATAGAGCATCTGTCTGGGAGGCAGAGGACCCAGGTTCAAAACCCCGAGGTCACTGGCTTTAGGGTGGGCTCATCCAGCTTGAGCGCGGGATCATAGATATGACCCCATGGTCTCTGCCCCCCCCCCATTAAGGCACATGAGAAAGCAACAATCAATGAACAACTAAGGAGCCGCAATGAAGAATTGATGCTTCTCATCTCCTTTCCTGTCTGTCCTTGTCTATCCCTTTCTCTCTCTCTAAAAAAACAACAACAGAGCCTGACCTGCAGTGGCGCAGTGGGTAAAGAAAGCATCAACCTGGAGCACTGAGGTTGCTGGTTCAAAACCCTGAGCTTCCCTGGTCAAAGCATATATGGGAGTTGATGCTTTCTGCTCCTCCCTGCCTTCTCTCTCTCTCCTTTCTCTAAAATGAATAAATAAAATCTTTAAAAAAAAAAAACAAAAAAACAGAACAAAACACTAGGGTTAGGAAGCTACAGTCTAGCGGGATACAACCTGTCTTAGCTTAGATGCATGTAAGATCTAGCAGACATGATTTAACATGGAAATATACATACATATGTATATATATGTATATCTATCTATAGCCACACACACACACACATCTTCCTGTCTTCTTCCATCGACAAACTCTCGTGTGTTCCACAGGAAGAGTGTTTTGAAACTCAGTTCCTGCCTGACCTGTGGTGGCGCAGTGGATAAAGCTTTGACCTGGAATGTTGAGGTTGCCAGTTCAGAACCCCGGGCTTGCCTGGTCAAGGCACATATGGGAGCTGATGCTTCCTGCTCCTCCCCCTGTTCTCTCTATCTCTTTCCTCTCTCTGTCTCTCTCCAATAAAAATGAATAAATAAAATCTATAAATAAATAAATAAAATTAAAAAAAAAAACATCTCAGTTCCTGCCTGACCAGGAGGTAGCACAGTGGATAGAACATCGGACTAGAATGCGGAAGACCCAGGTTCGAGGCCCCAAGGTCGCCAGCTTGAGCGCAGGCTCATTTGGCTTGAGCAGAGGCTCCCCTGCTTGGACCCAAGGCCGCTGGCTCCAGCAAGGGGTTGCTCAGTCTGCTGAAGGCCCGTGGTCAAGGCACATGTGAGAAAGCAATCAATGAACAACTAAGGTGTCGCAACAAAAAACTGATGATTGATGCTTCTCATCTCTCTCTGTTCCTGTCTGTCCGTCCCTATCTATCCCTCTCTCTGTCCCTGTAAAAAAAACCAAAAAAAACTCAGTTCCTTGCCCAGCTCAGTGTTAATAACACCCCCTCTTTCTGGACTCAGTTCAAGTTCCTGAACATATAGAAGTATCAGAAAAGGAAACTAGTGAAGGGTTCCTTCTGCCTGAGCTCTGGCTTAGGTGTTCTCACTCTTATTTATAAGTGTCTCAAAAAGGGGAATAAATAAGAAAAGTTCCTCAAACAAGGAATATTAGACTATCGATTAATTTGTTGCTCAACTCAAGTTGTTAACCCTCTGATTACCCTACCCCAGTGGTCGGCAAACTCATTAGTCAACAGAGCCAAATATCAACAGTACAACGATTGAAATTTCTTTTGAGAGCCAAATTTTTTAAACTTAAACTATATAGGTAGATACATTGTTATTAACTTAATTAGGGTACTCCTAAACTGGAGTACCCTTTGTGGAAGAGCCACACTCAAGGGGCCAAGGAGCTGCATGTGGCTTGCAAGCCGCGGTTTGCCAACCACTGCCCACCCTAACACACCAGAAGGATGACTAGCCAAGAGAATAATGTTTCCAGAATAGCCTTCCAAACCAGAAAGTGAAAGAATGGTCCACTGGGATACCTACTCTCCATCTTTTAATTTTATTTTGTTTTTAAATTTATTCGTTGAGTTTAGAGACAGAGGGATGGGTTGGGGGAGAGAGTTGAAGAGTTGGAGAAGGGGGAGGGGGAGAGGGGGAGAGGGAGAGCAGGGGAAAGAGAAACATCAATCTGTTCCTATGTGTTCTGATCAGGGATCAAACCGGCACAGCAAACTCTGCTATCAAGATGATACTCTAACCAACCAAGCTATCTGGCCAGGGCTTCCCACCCTTTCAACACTGAAAACAAGGGGCTTCTTCTGGATAAAACTGCCTGCTTTGATGACATTACAAAAAGAACTGAGGGCAGAAGAGAATGTCTTCTCCTTGTCAACCACCACTCCTCCAAATTTCTGAATTATGACTCCTTTCTCCCCTCCTAGTCATCCCCTTAGCCTCATGGCCTCACCCTCCGAGTAGAATTTAGGACCGTGATGGTGAACCTATGACACGCGTGTCAGCACTAGCCTATGACAGGCATAGCCATTTTTTATGACATGCAGCCGCATACCAGAGAAGTATGGGGCCACATGCCAAGAAGGACATTTCATCCTCGGATCCTCCACAGCCAGGAGCAGTAGCCGAGGATAAAACATTTGCTGTAGTGTAGACACTCTGTGCCGGAGGTCTGTAGGCCAAAACAACAGAACTCCCGCACAGAGCGTCTAGTTCTGGGACTTCCGGTTAGGCCGTTTTTCTCGAAGTGACACACCACCCGAGTTATGCTCGGGTTTTTTGGCAAATTTTGACACACCAAGCTCAAAAGATTGCCCATCACTGGTTTAGGACAATCTTCTCCCTGGCCTCCACTCCATAATCAAGCAAGGGCTATAGAGTCTAAGAAATCCCATGTCTCCTTCTTGGTAATGGAATGAGAAACAAGGAAAGGAAGCAGCTGCATGTGGATGAATTTTACTGGTAGAAAAGCCTCCCTCTTATGACTGCCTTTCCCTTCCCACCTTTACTGGTAGGAAGTATGCTGACTGCCACAACCGTAAAAGAATTTAATCTGCCCTGCAAACTACCCAGTTCAGATGCTTATCCAAGTGCTTGGTAAACACAATCTCTCTTCTACAGCCCAGATTGTGCTTGAATTCTATTACCCTGATTTCCTTCCTGGCAGTTAGGGGTGGGGGCAGCTATAAAAATAATCTGGGCCACTAACCCCTATGGGGAAGAATACAGCCCAAAAGACTCCTGTTAATAATCAGGTTATTTGACACAAAAATTGCCAAACACAAACATGGGGGGTTCAAGGGACCAGGTGTGAGGGGGAGTGGGGAATATAACCACCAACTTATAGAAAAAGAAAATCAAAAAGCCTACATATGCTGAATTTACTAACAAACCATTTGTGTCTCTAACTATACTATTCAGAATACCAAAAGATAAGTATTCTCTGGTCTTGTTTCTTCCAGGAGGACAGACGCCTCCTAGGGCAACATACATTTCACCCCCAAATTAAAAAAGTCAAGATTACAAGAATAAATCAGGTCATCAGGCAAGAACTATGAAATAATGCTAGTATAATTTATCTCACCCCCACCCCCATGCCTGGAACTAAAGGAACTAAAAAATAAAACAAAAGAAAATGAAGACTGGAACCATATTTGGAGGAAGATCATGTAATCTCAGTCCCTTTCCAGCTCACCAGTAGTTAGTTACCCAAGGAGTGGAAGATAACAGGCTATAGGGGTGGAGGGGGGAGTGTTGCAAAGTATCCATGACAACAAGCTGGCTCAGGCAGTTTCTTCTACAAATCAGCATTTACAATAGAATTCTTCATAAGGTTGGAAAAGGAGGAGGAGAAAACACATCTTGGTGCCCTCACAAGACCATGCACACATTAAACAAGCCTGCATCAAAAGCAGAACCAAGATGGGAGTCCCAGCAAAAGCTTTCAGAGACCCACCCCCACACCCCGACTGGAGAGGGGGCAGTGACTGTTCTCCTTTTTTACTTTCTCCTCCCAGAGGATCTGTTCTCTTTAAAATGAAACAAAAGCTTTTTTGAATCAAGATCTGTTACTATGTTTAAAGGGAAAAGGAAAACACATCTGATTTTTTCTTCAAACCAGAACCTATGCAAAATGCATGTCAATCAGTCCTGCTAAGACACTGAGTGGGACTAACTTCTGCAAATCAAAATGGGAAGTGTGACCCTGGGAAACATTGTTTTATGCTATTTCTGATTATTCTAGGTATAACATGCCCAGGTGTGGTTTTGACCTTTCAACCCACCCTCCTCTGTGCAGCTTGCAGGATACACTGAGGTCCTTCCTTCAGGTAATAATAGAATTCTCCACTGCCCAGGAAGCAAAGATCCCAAGGGGCAAGGGAGGGAAAACCACAGCAATCTGGTCCCATAAGAAGATGGCTGACAAAAGCTTGGGTCCTGAAAGGAGTTTAAGTTGAATACCTACCATCCTTCATGCTAAAGAGGTTCCCCAAACACACCACACCCCTCAAGACAAGAAACTGACTGGGCATTGGTGCTAGAAGGTAGATCAGGGCCAAGGACAGAAGGGGATTAGCCTAAACCTGGCATTCTGCCACTCTGGGGTTTCTCTTTTTAGACAAAAGCCACAGGAAATTTAAAGGAAATGAGTAATGAAACTCAGGCTTGTACCCTGCTAGTAAAGGACTGCTCCAGTTCACTGTGTTCACAAATGTATCTACTCCGGGAGATACTGTGTCCTTGGGGACTTTAATTTCACCAAAGGGAAGGCAAATTGGAAGGGAGTAGAGCTATCAGCCCCAGAGTAAACAAAGGTGGAGTCTAAGTGGAGGCACTCAGAGCAAAGGGCTATTTGCCTCTCCCCTATAAGTACCTGCTCTAGTATGAAGGGAAAGTGAGGTAATCAGCAGGAAAGCAAATCAGACCAAAGACAGGTAATAAAAAGCCTGTTAGTCTTCCAGACCCCTCATATGGGAGAGAGCCACACAGCAGTCAGACATCCTAACCTGCTTCAGAGACTAGGAATTTGGGAATAAGGCCAGAATTGAAACTACTGTTCTAAGCCCACTCACTGACTCCCTCAACAGCATTTCTAATTTTTTTAGAACACACACACACACACACACAAGACAAATACCAAGGGACGTTAGGAGGTAAAATGAACTATACAATTAAAAGTGGTCAAAATGGTCATTTTATGTTGTGTATATTTTTGACATGGGGGGAAGGCGCATAAGGAAATAGACTGCATTTAAATATTATGTTGCCAGCCTGACCTGTGGTGGTGCAGTGGGTAAAGCATCAACCTATAATGCTGAGGTTGCTGGTTCCAAATCCTGGGCTTGCCCAGTCAAGGCACATACAAGAAGCAACTACGAGTTGATACTTCCCACTCCTCCCCACCACCACCTTTCTCTCTCTCTCAAACCAATAAATAAAATCTTAAAATATATAAATAAATATTTACTTACTTATTTATTTATTTATTTGGTGCCATCTGTTTAAGGTCAGCAAGAAGTACAAAGGAGACTCAAAACTGGAAGTGGATTTGACAAGACGCTACAATATAAAAGGTCAATCTCTAGGCCAAAGCAGGAAGGAAAGATGGATTCCAGAACTCAGCTCCAAAGTCAGCCAACTTCCCAACAAGAGCTGGATGTTCACACAAAGCAACCAGAAAAACGGAGTGACAATCTCTCTAACAGCATGTGATACCATCAGGGAGTGCTGAGCTTCTAGCGCTAGAGGGAGGTGCCTGCAAAACCCACATTCCAGAATGTCCTAAGAGGATAACAAGTAGCCCAAGCACCACCACCACCACCACCACCACCACCACCCTTTCTACAGGTGTTTCTTCAGGAGGAGTTCAAAGTTCACTAGAGCAGAAAATAAAAAAAGATTAGGCTCCCTCAATCTGGGAAGTAAAAGATACTAGTTTCATCAATATTTAACTATCACCCTACTTCCCCATATGAGGACTTCCTCCCTAGATCTCAGCTCAGTAAACAATTGTGGCAGGCTCTGAGTGAGGGATTAGCTGAAGAAACATCTGAAGCTGCTCAATCTGCTATCACCCCAGTCACCAAGGGCAGGAAAACGGGAGTCAGATTTTCCTACCAGGAAAGTACCAAACCCTGGGAGGTATTTGTGTGTGTGGGTGGGGGGTGCCATCAACTCTTCCTGGACTACTCCTAGGATGCCTGTACTTAAATGTTGAGCCCAAGACTGCAGCTCAATATATGGCCAGTTCCTTTAGGCACCCTCTCTTCCCTCTTCCCATCTAAGGGGGTCTGGTCTCCAGAACAAAGATGAAAGTGTCACTAGTCATAGTCACTCAGCCAGTTCATCTCACTTGAATTGATAATTAGAAGTTTAGTTACTGGCATAACGAAGAGAGGAGAAATCCAGAGAAAAAACTGACAGAGTAAGACAATCTCCTAGCATTTCCATGTCTAGTTATAAAAAGAAATATGTATCCTAACTATATTTTAAGTATTAACCTTCAGGGCAGCTTTCCCAACTCCTCGCCCCAAAATTCTCAACCACTCCCCAGAGGAGCAGCCAAAAAGAAGAAAAAACCTTACCAAAGGATAAAACAACAGGGAATACCAATAAAACCCTAGAGTTCTTTCATTGGGTCTTCAAATTTTAGCAACTTTTCTCTCCAGCCCCACAATCCTCCAAAACCAAAGCCTCAACTCAGGAGATCAGCTCCACCCACTAGACTGACTGCACCACAGAACTTGGGAAATCTTATGGTTCACTAAAACTACCCCACCACTTCTAAACAGAAAGGGGTTTCAAGAATCACCATTCAGTCCATCAACATTTTATGTTCCAACTTTCTGTTGAACAAATAGTCACTGAACTTAAAAAAGACACTGGTGGGCCTGACCTGTGGTGGTGCAATGGATAAAGTGTCAACCTGGAACACTTGAGGTCGCTGATTCAAAACCCTGGGCTTGCTTGGAAAAGGCACATATGGGAATTGATCCTCCCAGCTCCTCCCCCTTCTCTCTCTCTCTCCTCTCTAAAATGAATAAAGTCTAAAAAAAAAAAAAAAAAAAGACACTGGTGGATAATTGGGAAAGTAAAAGAGTAACACTACTTGAGCGCCCTAAGAACTCACTGTCTCCATCAACCACAGTGCTTGGTCAATCAGAATCCCTGACAGAAGTTGGCACTCAATCTGATTCTCTGCCATGTACACTCGCTTATCAGCTCTGCTTGGAAGAAGTGTCCTCCGGTTCAGATTGCACTGATCAATCACACTTCAGCAATAAAGACCTGAATGTGGTAGCAGTTCCTGCCTTCCAGGTCCTCATAGGTAGGTCCAGACACGATTTTTTGGCTCCTACATTGGCACTAATGCAGAGGGTGAAGTACCATCTTTTCTTCTCTCGCTTCATGTATATTAGTGTATTTAGCAGTTGCAAGGGCTCCCTGTAAGGAGGAAAGAGCCCCAGCCGGAGGATGGGAGGCGGTGCTGTGGCCTCAACCTCCCCCAGGGAGGGCACCGCGCTTCCTCTCAGCCGACTGCTGCCTCATTTCCTGAGCAGGAGGAGGGAGCGGAAAAGCTGCCAGCAGGCCAGGCCGGGGGCTTTCCGGCGGTTCCCACCCCCAAGCCCCACCCTTTCATAGTAGGTTAGGCCCTGCCCATACCAGACTAGAGAAGTACCCAACCTCTTTTTTACTCCTTGGGCCGGAAACCTCAAACGAGAGCAAAGTGACCCCCCTTCACGGGGAGTGGTGGAGAAAGAGGCCGCTGAACCCCTCCCCCCAGCCGCGCCCGGCTTCCAAAGACTGAATGAATGAGCTGGAAAAGGAGGAGAAAAAAGACTTCCCAGGTCCCGTGAGACTCAATTCTTTCAGAGATCAAGCCTGCTTGTCCGAGCACAAAGTGCCCCCTCGCCCACTTGAGGTTCAACTGAAGCCTAGCCCCTCCCATCCTCCGGGCTCCAACTTCATCTTCGCGTCTACCAGCCCCTTGAGGGCTGTGCTCCATCCAGCGCCTGCCCCTCCCTCACGCGCGCCTAGCCCTCTCGGTACCTGCTCCCGGGCTCGTCTTTCTCCCTCCACCTCCCGCTGGAGGCGCTCGGCCCTCTCCTCAGCATCATCGGCCTGCTGCTGCAAAACTTGAATCTTGCGTTTCACTGCTTCGATAGTGGTGGTCCCGGCCATGGTCCCCACCCAGCTCCTGGTCGCGTTTGGTTTCCTGCCTCCTCCGCTCCGCGCTGCAGCCGCTTCTCACCCTACTTCCGCCTGCTCCGCCCTAAAATACCGGAACTCACCCACCCGCCCGGATGTGACGCCGCCGCCGCCGCTCCCTCCCCACCGCCAGGCCGGCGGGAAGGCTGGCCACTGGAGGAAGCCCCGCGGCTCGGAGCGAGGGGCGGTACTTCCCAGTTGCCTTAGGCGGCGGGTCTCGGTCTTTCCCTAGGGCCAGTTAAGGAGGGCGGGGTTAGGAAGGAGGAAGGCTCCCATGGTAACCCGAAGGCGCGTGGTAGTCTTGCCTTTCTGGCCGGGCGGGCTATCTACAGTGGTCGGAGCTTCCTACTGTGCCACCCTTACACTCTGCTGTTGATCCCTTCCCAAATACTGAGCCACCACCACCTACCCTCAGCACCCTGTGTCTCTGATATAAATATCCCACAAGCCTCTGCTTCCACCCATTTCACACTGGCTCTAAACCAGGTGCTAAACTAAGAAAAGCTTAGACTTTTGGGGCCTCATTTTCAATAAAACTCGGCCAACTCCTTTCAAAAACGCCTCAGGTTTTCTCTTATCTCCTAAAAGTCTGTGAAGGAAAGTATGGGTGTGGAAGAGATGGGCAGGTTGGCAAAGTTCTCATTCTGTTTGGCATCAGTTATGAACTTAAGTGTTCTATTTGGAATAACAGTCTTCTCCATTAGAGTCAATATGCCCCCGCGATTTAACAACCGGCTGGCCACAATTCCTTCTGTAGATGAGGAAGATCGTATGCCCCATTTTATCGGGAAGGAATCCTGTATTATGGATCACTGTTACCAGATCTTTTGTGCAACAGCAAGATATGAATGCCGGGAAAACTGTACTGGGGAACTGAGCCACCATTCTGTATTACATACAACCTTCAGCAATTTCACTGCCACTTCTGCTTCCAGGTGCCCCACAGAGCTATTTATGAGTTAGAAACTGCCCCTACCGGCACCTTCCCAGGAAATAATAGTAATAAATCTCTTCTCTGGTGCAGCTCTCTTTTGCCCTACAGAATTAGGGTATAGAACAGAATTTAGAATTAAGAATCCTAGCCTTGCCTGACCAGGCGGTGGCGCAGTGGATAGAGCATTGGACTGGGACGATGCAGAGGACCCAGGTTCAAAACTCACGTTCGCTGGCTTCAGAGTGGGATCATAGACATGACATCCCTGGTCACCTGGCTTGAAGCCCAAGGTCGCTAGCTTGAGCAAGGAGTAACCTGATCTACTGTAGCCCCTGGGGTCAAGGCACATATAAGAAAGCAATCAACAAACAAGATGCCACAACAAAGAATTGATGCTTCTCTTCTCTCTCTCCCTTCCTGTCTGTCCTTCTCTCTGTCACTGTCCAAAAAAAAAAAAAGAAGAAAAATAAAAAGGAATCCTAACCTCAACTGGATAGCTTGGTTGTTTGGAGTACCTTCCTAATACATAGGAGTTGCTGGTTCGATCCCAGCTCAGGGCACATACAGAAACAGATCGGTGTTTCTCTCTCTCTCTCTCTCAAATCAAATTTAAAAATTTTTTTTGAGAGAGAGAGAGGCAGAGAGACAGGAACATTGAACTGCTCCTGTATGTGCCCTACAGGGGAATCAAACTGGCAACCTCCATGCTGCCTGGATGACACTCCAACCAACTGAGCTATCCAGCCAGGACTTAATTTTTATTGATTTTTAGAGAGGCTGACAGAGGAAGGAAGAGAGAGGGGAGGAGGAAGGGAAGCATTCATTTATTGTTCCACTCAGTCCTGCATTCATTAGTTGTTTCCCATGTGTGCCCTGACCGGGGATCAAACCCACAAACTTATCGTTTCAGGACAATGCTCTTAATTGACTGAGCTAATAAGCCAGGACCAATAAATAAATTTTAAAAGAGATTTTATTTATTGATTTTAGAGAGAGGAGCGTGAGAGGAGTGGGAGTAGTTGCTTCCCATATGTGCTTTGACTGGGTTTCAAACCAACAACCTCAGCATTCCAGATCAAGACTCCATTCACTGTGCCATCACAGGTCAGGCAATAAATACATTTTTTTAATGTTAAAAGAATCCTAGCCCCTGAAAGGATTGGTAGGTAAGACAGTTAGTTGCTGCCTTTACTGCCTGGTTCTGAGGATACTCCCTCTGGAGGCCCTGTCTTCCTATCTCTTTTCACAAATACTGAGCAATGGGCCTGACCAGATGGTGGCGCAGTGGATCAAGTGTCAACCTGGGACGCTGAAGACACGGGTTCAAAACTTGAGGTCACTCACTTCAGAGTGGAATCATAGACATAACCCCATGGTCACTGGGTTGAAACCCAATGTTGCTAGCTTGAGCAAGGGATCACTGGCTGGGCTGGAGCCCCGGGGTCAAGGCATGTATGAGAAGCAACCAATAAACAAAGTGCTGCAACTACAAGTTTGATGCTTCTCATCTCTCTCCCTTCCTGTCTTTCTCCTTATATCTTTAAAAAAAAGAAAAATATGGAGCAATGAGACTATTCAGAGAAATGGCTGAAACAGACAATAAGTAATTTGGTTGGAGAGTAACCTGTACACTTTGATTTTCCTCTGAGAAATTGAGAAGGAAGAACAAGTTTCTGAGGCTCACTAAGCTCTGTCCTGACGGCCAAATAATTCTTCCAACTCTCTTTGGAGATGTCTGATCAGCAGGTTAAGAAAGCAGAAATGAGACTTAATCATCTGGGCGCTGGTCAGCAGGGGGCACTGTTGTACCTCCCTTTGCCCTAGTTAACAAACAGATCATCTTAGATAAACCTAAGGGGTGTTTGAGAGCACCAGGCATTCCTGAGGTTGGTAATTTGAACAGATAATCTTCTCTTGATCGAGTGTAACAGGTGGATTGACTGTGATAGCCTTTGAAAGCATGATGGATGTGCAGAATGGGTCCAGGGCTATTGTTTTTCTGGTGACTAACAGAACAACAGTATATCAACAAGTCTGTCCGTGACCCTCCGCTCCCCACTCCTCCCACCTCCTGTACTTAAAATAGGGTATAATGACTCTTATGTCCTAACCATTGCATTCCTCTTTCCCCTTGTTTTACCCTAATCGGTTTCTGATTTCATCTCAGATTGAAAGGACCTTAGACATGGTTGCAAAACAAAACAATGTGAATGTTCTTACTACCACTGAACTGTACATTTTAAAATGGTCGATATTTTGTTATGCTTATTTTTCCACGATTAAAAAATAAAAAGACGATCTCAGGTGAACTCAGGGAGGAAAAAAACAGAAGTTTGGACTAATCTTTCCATGCACTGACCTTTCCTTGTTCAAGCAGTCCTAGCAAATCCTACACTTTCCAGCAATGTTTCTCAGATAACCAGCACTCCCTGTGTAAACATGCAGTTGTTGACTCTCTACTCTCTCTTCCCCTTATCTACATCAAAGTAATATGCTCTGTTTACTTGTTTATTAATCTCAAGAGCAGAAACTGACCTGTGAACTTCCTTTGTATTGGATAGAGCACCCTTTCCCCAAACATGCATATATTATGTTGTTAATAACTGACCTTTGCTGTCTACTTTAAACCTTGTTGCCTACTCCTTATTCAAGGCTTTCCCCAATTCCTATAAACACCTCACTTTCCTTCTTTGACAGATTGAGGCAGCAGTCAGCAAATTTTTCTGAAAAAGGACAGATAGTATATATACTGCTCACAAAAATTAGGAGATATTTCAAAATGAATATGAAACGATAAAAAAAAGAAGCATTTGATTTTTTTTTATTAAACAAGAACATCAGAAAAGCAAACGACAAGTCAAAGAAAGTTGTTCAATTATGCAAATGAGACGCAAAACCAACTTTTATTTCATTGGTGAAAATGCACTATTCAAAAGGCTGAAAGTACTGGAGTGTCTGCATGTTCCCTGATCCCCTAATTTTTGTGAGCAGTGTATTTCTGGCTTTGCTGCCATAGAGTGTGGTGATATCTCCTTTGCAGGAAGAAGCCAGTAGACAATATGTAAGTGAATGGGCATGGCAATGTTCCAATAAATCTCTGTACCAAACCAGACTGGAGCAGGATTCACCCCACAGGTGATTGTTTGCTGACCCCAGCTTTGAGAAAACATCTTTCTTCCTGCATCTTTACAAAACCTTACAGATTTTTCCTCCTGTCCTCAGTCTTCCTCTCCTATTTCTTGTTCTGGTTCTGCATATCTCATATCTCTGAAGCTACTTCCTGACTTGGTAGGAAAGCTAACAAAGGTGAAAGAAGTTGAATGAGTTCTTTTTCACCCACAGTTTACATAGTTAAATCTTTTGGGTGCATTCCTATATAAATATGAGAAGTTTTTTTCAAATGAATATATATATTCATTTGATGTGTATATTCACTACATATATATGTGTATATATATATATATATATATATATATATATATATATATATATATATATGAATATTCTGAGTATGCCTAGGTGGGGGATGATGATGATTATATGATGTGTGTGTGTATACACACACGCGCATGTGTAACATAGGACAGAATTCATCCCCAGAAAATCCTTATATTTTTCCAATAATATTTATGTGTTGTCTAGAGCCTCTAGATCTCTCTCTCTCTCTCCCAAGATCTCAGGTTAGATTTATTTGTTCTCTTCATCGCTCTTGGAGACACATGCTCAAGCCCACATACTGTTTCAGCCTAAGAATTTTCCCAGAGATTTGTTACCCAACATCTCACAAAACTGCTATTAACCTGAGATTGTGCCAGTTTGCAAAAACTATCTCCATGCCTGTTTATTAGAACCAGAGATATCTATCCATTTACACCTGAAACCCAGGTTAGGCAACTTCACCAAACACTTGCCCAAGGCCTTAGGGGGGTAACCTGTGTTTTTTACAATTCTACGAGAAAAGTAAATTAATAGTTTGCAGTGGTGTAAACTTGTGGAAACTATGAACATATATAATGTATATGATCTACTTTGTGTCTCTGACCTCTGGCATGGTTTATTCAACAACACTCACCACTTCCCCAGGCCATCAGAAGTGGTGAAGAGACACAGAGGAGATCAGAAACCTACTAGCAAAGATGTGGAATGTGAGGATTCGAATAGAGCTGTGAATGGCCTACTGTGTCTTTCTAGCTATTTTCCAAAACCAGATGTAATTTTAAAAAACACGTGCTCCTACTTTCCTATTGAGTGCTGATAATTGACTATTTCCATACCAGAACATACCTTTATTGCTGTTAAGATTCCTATAGTACTTTTCTTCTTCTTTTTTTTTTTTTTTTTTACAGAGTGAGGGATAGATAGGGACAGACAGACAGGAACGGAGAGAGATGAGAAGCATCAATCATTAGTTTTTCGTTGCCGTTGCGACACCTTAGTTGTTCATTGATTGCTTTCTCACATGTGCCTTGACCGCGGGCCTTCAGCAGACCGAGCCACCCCTTGCTGGAGCCAGTGACCTTGGGTCCAAGCTGACGAGCTTTTCCTCAAGCCAGATGGGCCCGCGTTCAAGCTGGCGAGCTTGGGGTCTCGAACCTGGGTCTTCTGCATCCCATTCCGACGCTCTATCCACTGCGCCACCTCCTGGTCAGGCTCCTATAGTACTTTTCTATGTAATCTCTCATTTATATTTGCAGTAAACTTCAAGGTTAAAGGTGAAGTAAAGTAGATGGTTATGGGATAAAATAAAGTGGAAAAGAGACTTTATTTCATTTTCAAATGAGAAAATTCACCCCTAGAGAAGCTAAGTAATTTAGTCAAGGTCACAGAAGTGATACCTTTACACAAAATCTGGTGGTGATACTTTTACCCTCTAAGATTACCCAACATCTAAGATTCCATCTTATTTCTATCATAGTCTATCATTCTAAGGTCATCTCTGCTGCCCCATGAACAATGCTTCCTATGGATCTCTATAGCATAAGGGCAGATTTACACATTGGCCAAGATAAATAAATCCAGATAATGGCAGGGTCAGTGTGACCTCTTTTGTCTCATTATGAAATCTGAGCTGGCTTTGCTGGACAGTTAAGAGATGAGAGTTTTCCTATTAATACACATATCTATGTGCCAAGCCTTGGATACAAAAGCTAAGAATGTGGCATGGGGAGGAGGTGGAATAAGAGATAGCAATCTAAACTTAGGATCCCTTCCCTTTGTTCAGATCCTGGGAAAGACAGTTAAATTCCTGGGTTGTGGTGAGGCAAAAAACAAACAAACAAACAAACTTATATATGTCTTTAAGAAAGAAAATATAAACCCTGGCCTGGTAGCTCAGTTGGTTAGAGTATCATCCTGATATGCCACGGTTGCGGGTTCCATCACTGGTCAGGGCACATACAAGAATCAACCAATGAGCCCTGGCTGGGTGGTTCGGTTGATAAAGCATCATCCCAGCACACTGAGGTTATGGGTTCAGCTACCCAGTGAGGGCATGTAAAGGAAGCAATCAATGAGTACATAACTAAATGAAACTATCAGTTGATGCCTCTTTCTTTCTCTCCCTTCTTCTCTTTCTCTCTTCTAATCAATGGGAAAAAAATTAAAAATAATCAAACAATTGATGCATCAAAAGTGAAACAATAAATTGATGTTTCTCTCTCTTTTTCTCCCTCCCTTACCTTCTCTTTAAAATGAAAAAAATAGCCTGACCTGTGGTGGCACAGTGGATAAAGCGTCGACCTGGAACACTGAGGTCACAGATTCAAAAACCCTGCACTTGTCTGGTCAAGGCACATATGGGAGTTGATGCTTCCTGCCCCCCCACTCTCTCTCTCCTCTCTAAAATGAATTTTAAAATTTTTTAAATAAATAAATAAAATGAAAAAAGTAATAAAAATAAATGTTTTATAAAAAGAAAATAAGTGTCATTACAAGAATATGCCAGCATGTTATATGCAAAAATGTATGTGGGTATATATATCTATGCTCTGTGAATCCACAAGTATGTATATGTCCAAGTGTGTTTGGAATTTAGTGATATTAACATGAAAATCTTATATGTGTAAGCACTGGCCCAGTAGCTAGGTTAGAGTGTCATCCTGACTTGCCAAGGTTGCAAGTTCGATCCCCAGTCAGGGCACATATAAGAAGCAACCAATGGGTGCAAAAATTAGTGGGAAACAGATCTCTCTCTCTCAAAATTAATTTTAAAATTAAAAGAAATTTTTATTTACTAATTTAGAGAGAGAGGAAGGGAGAGAGAGAGAAAGGAACATAGATCTGCTCCTGTATGTGCCCTGACTGAGGAATGAATCGGCAACCTCTGTGCTTTGGGACAAAGCTCTAACCAACCAAGCTATCTGGCCAGGGCTAAAAACTTTTTTAAAAGCAAATCTTATATGTGTAGATGAAACCCATCCCACCCCCATCTCTTTAATACTCACATCAGCTGCTTTCTTCTCTGCCAGCTCCAGCTTCTCCTGAGCATCCTTCAAAGCTTCAGAATACTTGTCCAGCTCATCTTCTGTCCCTTTCAGCTTCTTCTGCATGGCTGCCAGCTCATCTTCCAGCTATAGGAGCCCAAAGAGTCACACAAAAAATATACATACATACTGTGCAGGTTCAGATCCTGGGATCTTGAGCCCTGACGGACCTCTGAGCTGCCCCAGTTGGTATGTGACTTACTTAGTCTGTCACCCTGTGATCTCTGATCCTAAGCTGATCAAGCCATGCTGGGTTTTCATCTAAGACTCTGGGATAGTAAATGTATTAGAATGTAGGTGCCTATAACTCCATCTAAGAGAAAAGAGATGCTGCATGTCAATGTCCCATCTTTTCATCTAGAAACCAGGAGTTCTTCCAAAATGTGGTCTACTCCCACTTAAATCAAGCTACACATTGTAGCTCAGAAGGGGTCAGTGACTCCCAATGTCACACAGGCAGTCTGAGTTAGACACTCTAGTTGTCTTCTGCCTATCCAGTAATGCTGGGGAAGCAGATGAGTTTCTCCCATGCAGGGAGGGAACCAGTAACAGTGGTCACTGCCTTTTCCATGAAAATGCTTTTCCATTGCACAGTGTGGCTCACTAGTAGGTGAGAGACACTGGTGCCAGTGCCTACCTGTTTACTTCTTTCTTCAGCCTGCTTCTGCTCAGCTTCAGCTTGCTCTGCTCGATCCAGAGCATTCTCCTTGTCCAGCTTCAGCATCTGCATCTTTTTCTTGATGGCCTCCATTATGGGCAGTGGCTATTAGGCTGTTAATGAGCTCACCTGTGAACCCTGGAGAACTGGAGACTAAGGCAAAAGAGGAGATGCTGCTGGCTAAGTGACTAGGAGTCCCCCAGACTTGAGCCTTTATTCTGCTCATGGCTCCACCTCTTGTTCCTAATATGGTCCTTCCAGCTCCCTCCAGCCCATCATTGTTCTCCTAGGGGAACACAGAGTGAGACACTTTGATGGACTGACATCACTAGCAAAGAAAAAATTGGGGAACAGCTGAGGCTGATTTTAGACAATGGAAAGTGGGGGAGGGGAGAGAGGCTCTTCCTGACCCTGAAACTTTACACGCATTCTGGGCAGCTCTATGGGCATTTTAAAAGAGCAAGGAGAGGGGTGGGGAGAACACTGAAATGGAGAAGGGTACTCTGGCAATTCTAGAATGGTAGTTTTCACTCAAAGGTCCTAGTTGCTCTTCAGTTTCCCCTTGCTCTCATCTAGACTGTATTGGTTGCTGATCAAACTCCACTGGTTGAGTTTTACCTTTTGATTCATGGTATTCAGGGAGCTTCAGCAACAGAAAAGGGGAGGTCACTCATGATCTTTGACAATTCTCCCAAATCCCCAGATCATATTACTGTGTTATTTTGAGAGTCTCTAATTGGCAGGGAGACACATTCCTCCCCCTTAAGAGCCACAGGAATGGTGTAAGAGGGGAGGGTGTCGATCTGAAAGGCCATTCCAGAACTTCAAGAGGAATGAGGGAGAAAATCAGGGCAGGATTAGAGTAATCCAAATAGGATCATGTCCTCTGTTTCCCCACAGTGATCTTTAAATAGAGCTCTGATATCCATACAGACCAAGGTCTATATTGCTCTCTCCTGTTTTCTCATTCTCTGCTCCCTTCAAATCTTCTACCCCCACCACCACACACATCATCCTAATCATCATCACCAGCTCTATTCTCCCCAGCTCATTATTCCATTTGGAGTCATGTTATTGACAGGTGGCAATTGATCCCACTACACTGGCACCATGCAATCTGAAAATATGCCAGGGGAGAGGGGAACATTGTTCAAGGTGACCAGAGCTATCAGAGAAGACTATAAATGACTATAATTAGTCATTACGTCAAGGATATAAGGGTAATGTTAATACTAGAACAAAGAAAGAGCAAACAAACAAAAATACTAAACCCTAGCATTGGGGGAACTGAAACAGAGGGCAAAACTGGAATCTACTCTTGAAAACTTCCTATCACTAGAGGTAGATAGGCAGATAGATCACCAGCTGATTCTGAAAGGAAAGCAGAGAAACCAAAGACTCCTACTGTGGGGCTAGAGAGTCTCAGGGTCAGGAAGCAGTGGATAAAAAGAGGGGGGTAGACATTGAATAAAGAGGAGAAAAATACAAGGACAGGAGAAGATCAATCGCTTTTGGTGCAAGGGAAAGATATAGGAAGATTTTATCTCAAATATAACGCCAGCTTTCTCTTGCTTTCACTTCAGCCCTCCAACTTAAGACTGAAATTCATGGAGGCTATTCTTTCAAAGGGGTCCTGGAAAGAAGAGGTTCAGTTAAAAAAAAAAAAAAAAAGAGCCCAGAGCCCCAGAGGTAGCAAAGAGTGTGATGCCAAATTGCCCACTGCTGTAAGAATATGTTTGACATTTAGTTGGTTCCTAATTAAACAACCCAATATCAAACATATCACACAGAAACAGGCAGGAGAGTTTTGGTGGTCATCTGCCTCTTCCCCACTACAAAGAAAGGACAGAGCAGGGACACTAGGTACCAAGCATGCCTAGATGGAGGCCCATCTCCTTGGGGAAGGATGCCAGCTCTTGCTCTTTGCTTCCCAAGACAGCCAGTTCTTACTCATCTATCCTTCGTGTCATCCCTGTCTCAGCTCCTCTCTGACCAGTGCCTGACCTTTGCTGGATCACACTGGCCTAAACCAGGAAGGCTATCTATCAGGGCTCCACATCCGGACACCCATCCTTCCCAAAAGCTCCCACCCAGAGCTTCTCCCCATAATGTCACGGCCACAGTGTCCAGAGGATCAGGATTGTCAGCAGCTCCTTGTCAGCCATGCCACCTGCTCTCCTCAACTCCCTTCCAGCTGTCTTGAGGCTTTGGGAGAGTGGGGGTGAGGGGCTTGCACATCCTGCTTTTACCTTTCCAAGAGAACTCCTAACCTTTCCAAATCACCTCCACAAGACATCTGAGAGCCTTCCAGTGGACACCATCCTGGAACCTTTCTGCTCTTAAGTATTACAAATGACTAGCTATCTGTGAGAGTGAGAAACTTCTAGAATGCTTGGCTGCTTCTTCCCACTATTTTGTCCCTTCTCACCTTCTCCCCATGTTCTTCAGATGTCCTCCTTAAAGTCACCTTTGGATATCCAGAAGAGAAGAATGACCTGTCTTACTGGCAGACTCCAGCCTGGACTCCAAATAATATTTTTGGTCTCCCCTGCCTGGCTAATTGAAACGAAAACTTTAGAAGATCAAGGGTAAAGGAGGAAACCCCCTTTGCCAGGAAGCAACCTGCAGTCCTTAGGACTCTCCTCCTCTTCTGAGGCTTTCTCACAACTCCCAGGCTGGCTTCTCTAAGGGTCTTCCTTTATAGAAATCCAGCCTGCTTACTTTCTGGGAGATTTTTCTTCTGAAGAGAATCAGGTCTGTTGAATGTCATGTGGCAGGCAGATGCTTCTCTTCACTGTGGCAGAAAGGAGCCCAAGTTATAGTTGCACTGGGGTGGGGGTAGTGGAGGGCTTGGGTGGAGTCTGGAGGTAGGAGGAGGATGCTCTGCTTTAGCCTCTAGGCCTGGTCCATGTGTCCTTGTTCTCATTAGTCTGCACACACACACACCCCACACACACATATACCAATTCCACAGTGCCCTTGTTCTAGATCGATAGCTTGTCCCATGCCTCCATCAGTTCCTGTTGTATGGCTCTTGCCTTCCAGGGGAAGACTAACAAATGGGTGTACAAGCCCCAAGGTATGTGTCAGTGGTGTTGTCTTATGTCCTTGTTTCTTTATAGCTCTCAGTGGGGGGTTGTATATAATTTTTACTTTTTTTTTTTTTAAGATTTTGTTTATTGATTTTACAGACAGAGGAGAGAGGCTGGGGGGATGAGAAATATCAACTCATAGTTGAATCACTTTAGTTATTCATTGCTGGCTTGTTGTATGTGCCTTGACTGGGCAAGTCCAGGGCCTTGAACCTGCAACCTCAGCATTGCAGGTTGATGCTTTATCTACTGCACAACTATAGGTCCAGCTTTACGTTGTTGTTGTTGTTTTCACAGGGATAGAGAGAGAGTCAGAGAGAGGGATAGATAGGGACAGACAGACAGGAACGGAGAGAGATGAGAAGCATCAATCATTAGTTTTTCATTGCCATTGCAACACCATAGTTGTTCATTGATTGCTTTCTCACATGTGCCTTGACCGCGGGCCTTCAGCAGACCGAGCAACTCCTTGCTGAAGCCAGCGACCTTGGGTCCAAGCTGGCGAGCTTTTCCTCAAGCCAGATGGGCCTGTGCTCAAGCTGGCGACCTCAGGGTCTCGAACCTGGGTCCTCCACATCCCAGTTCGATGCTCTATCCACTGTGCCACCACCTGGTCAGGCTTGACGTTGTTTGTTTTTTTAAAATATTTTTTTATTTTTTTCATGTCTCCTTATTTCTTTTTATTTATTCATTTTAGAGAGGATACAGAGAGAGAGAGAGAGAGAGAGAGAGAGAGAGAGAGAGAGAAAGGGGGGAGGAGCTGGAAGCATCAACTCCCATATGTGCCTTGACCAGACCAGTGCAGGGTTTTGAACTGGCAACCTCAGTGTTCCCAGGTCGACGCTTTATTCACTGCGCCACCACAGGTCAGGCACGTTTTTTTTTTTTGTTTTTTTTTAAAGTATTGATTGACTTTAGAGAGGAAAGGAGAAAGAGAGAGAGAGAGACTTCAATTTGTTGTTCCACTTATTTATGCATTCATTTGTTGATTCTTGTATGTGCTCTGACTGGGGATTGAACTCACAACCTTGGTGTATTAGGATAATGCTCTAACCAACTGAGCTACCAAGTGAGGGCAATTTTTACTTTGTGTTGTCTTTCCTTTTTACCATATTCCTCAAGTCATGTTCCCTTTTCTAATGACTGACTACCCTGAAGAACCAGAGACTGGAGGGAAAGAGGCTGTGATAAGAACTAGCAGGAATTGAAAGAACTTTAGTGTTTGGGGCACTATGGAAATAGAGGTAGAGTACAGGAATATTGATGTAGAAGAGGAACACCTCTCTTAAAAGAAGACTCTGGCCTGACTGGGCGGTGGTGCAGTGAATAGAGCGTCGGACTGGGATGCGGAAGACCCAGGTTCGAGACCCCGAACTTGCCAGCTTGAGCTCGGGCCCATCTGGCTTGAGCAAAAGCTCGCCAGCTTGGACCCAAGGTCGCTGGCTCCAGCAAGGTGTGGCTTGGTCTGCTAAAGGCCCACAGTGAAGGCACATGTGAGAAAGCAATCAATCAACAACTAAGGTATCGCAGTGAAAAACTGAGGATTGATGCTTCTCATCTCTCTCCATTCCTGTCTGTCTGTCCCTGTCTACCCTTCTCTCTGACTCTCTCTCTCTCTCTGTCCCTGTAAAAAAAAAAGGGGGGGGGGACTCTGGATGGCATAACTAGGTAAAAACATAAGATGGCCTCTGATGAAAGCTTTCTAGCTCTCCTAGAAGTGTCTTCTAGGCAGCTATTTCAAACAAGACTGAGCCCTTTTGAACCAGAGGAGCTGGGTAAGGCACCAGCCACAGAGGGAAAAAGTAATGGATCGGTATGATGGAATGAACTATTCAGCTGATGTGATGAGAGCAGACAGAGTAGGCAGAGAGGATCTGAGGCAATAGGCTCTGTAGGGGGCCAGCCTGCCAATACTGGAGCCAGCCTACCACTGACAAGCCCTGAGGAGAGAGGCCAAGGTCAGGGATCAAGGTGTGTATGTGGGGGTATTCTGTGGTTTCAAATAAACAGAGGAAAGAGAAATAAGAGGTTTGGTAAGGAAGTGTGGTGGGAGGTAGGGAGGAGCCACCAAGAGGAAATAAAAAGGAAAACCAATCATAAGGTAGGGTGGAAGTTAAAAAAAAATAATATTTCTGCTTTGGCCAGATAGGTCAGTTGGTTGAAACATTGTCCTGATGCTCAAAGGTTGTGGGTTCATTTGATCCCCAGTCAGGGCACATACAGGAACAGACTGATATTTCTGACTTTCTCTCTCTCCCCCTCTTCCTCTGTCTCTAAAATAAATAAAAATAATTTTCCTCCCACCTTCTAAGTTCTTGTAGCTTGGCTAATAAATTGACAGAGACAGGTTAACAAGAGAAAAATGTCCAAAGTTTATTATACAAACTTTGCTCATTGGGTTGGGGGAGAGGATGCCATAAGAATGAGACCAGCCTGACCAGGCGGTGGTGAAGTGGATAGAGCATCGGACTGGGATGTGGAAGACCCAGGTACGAGACCCCGAGCTTGCCAGTTTGAGTGCGGGGCCCATCTAGCTTGAGCAAAAGTTCGCCAGCTTGGACCCAAGATCGCTGACTCCAGCAAGGGGTGGCTCGGTCTGCTGAAGGCCCGCGGTCAAGGCACATGTGAGAAAGCAATCAATGAACAACTAAGGCCTGACCTGTGGTGGCGCAGTGGATAAAGCGTCGACCTGGGAACACTGAGGTCGCCAGTTCAAAACCCTGCACTGGTCTGGTCAAGGCACATATGGGAGTTGATGCTTCCAGCTCCTCCCCCCCTTTCTATCTTTCTCTCTCTCTCTCTCTCACTCTGTGTCTCCTCTCTAAAACGAATAAATAAAAAGAAATTAAAAAAAAAAGAACAACTAAGGTGTTGCGACGGCAATGAAAAACTAATGATTGATGCTTCTCACCTCTCTCCATTCCTGTCTGTCTGTCCCTATCTATCCTTCTCTGATTCTCTATCCCTGTAAAAAAAGAAAAGAAAAAAAGAATGAGACCAGCCAGACCTGTGTTGGCACAGTGGATAAAGCATCGAGGTTACCAGTTCAAAACGCTGGGCTTGTGTGGTCAAGGTACATACGGGAATTGATACTTACTGCTCCTCCCCCTACCCCCTGCTTCTTTCTCTCTTTCTCTTTCTCAAGAATAAATTTTTAAAAATTGAAAAAAAAAAAAAAAGAACGAGACCAGAAACACATTGGGCAGTTGAGGCTTATATGCCATTAGGGGACAAAGGAGATAAGGAAGCAAGGGTCTGGAATTTCATATAGGAAAAATAGGTAATTTACAGGTAGGCAAAAAGAGTGGCACACATAGACACATAGCAAAAAACATCTGGTCTGCTAGGCAACCAGAAATAATAGGACACAGGGGAATCTAGTTAATAAAGTCCTAATGCTAAGGTGCATATGCTAAGATTTCCTCTGGGAGCAACCTTTCTACTGAATCTTAGGCAGGAAAGGGTGAAGGTCAAAGGTTCTTTCTGAGTCTTTTGTTTCATAGTACAGTAATCTGTTTAAAATCAATCTTTATTTATTTATTTATTTATTTTACAGGGACATAGAGAGTCAGAGAGAGGGACAGATAGGGACAGACAGACAGAAACGAAGAGAGATGAGAAGCATCAATCATCAGTTTTTCGTTGCTGTTGTGACACCTTAGTTGTTCATTGATTGCTTTCTCACATGTGCCTTGACCGTGGGCCTTCAGCAGACCGAGCAACCCCTTGCTGGAGCCAGTGACCTTGGGTCCAAGCTGACGAGCTTTTGCTCAAGCCAGATGGGCCTGCGCTCAAGCTGGCAAGCTCAGGGTCTCGAACCTGGGTCTTCCGCATCCCAGTCCTACGCTCTATATCTACTGCGCCACTGCCTGGTCAGGCAATCTTTTCTTTTTTATTTTATTTTATTTTTTTAAATGACCAATGAGGGTAATTGTCGCTGAGTTTTATTTTTTTTTTAATTTATTCATTTTAGAGAGAAGACACAGAGTGAGAGAGAGAGAGAGAGAGAAAGCGGGGAGGAGCTGGAAGCATCAACTTCCATATGTGCCTTGATCAGACCAGTGCAGGGTTTTGAACTGGCGACCTCAGTGTTCCCAGGTCGACGCTTTATTCACTGTGCCACCACAGGTCAGGCACAATCTTTTCTTTTTTAAATGAATCTCTTTTTTTGTCTCTTTTTTATTTATTCACTTATTTTTAGAGAGGAGAGAGCAAGAGAGAGAGAGAGAAGGGGGGAGAGGAGCAGGAAGCATCAACTCCCATATGTGCCTTGACCAGACAAGTGCAGGGTTTTGAACCGGCAACCTCAGCATTATAGGTTGATGCTTTATCCAATGTGCCACCACAGGTAAGGCCTTAAAATCAATCTTAAAAGGCACATTTTGGGTAATCTTCAGTAGGAAAATGTCATCATGGGTTATTATTTATTGGGCATTATGTATCACCCCTCTGCTAAATGCTTCATTTACTCTACACAGCAACCCAACAAAGTAGGCATCACTTCCATTTTACATAAAAGGAACTGACCCAGAAAGTTAAAGTAACTTGCTCAAGGCCACACCGGTAGTAAGTGACAGAGCCAAGAGTCAAACTCAAATCTGACATGTTAATGCCTGTTCTTCTAAGGTCAGGCTATATTGCACATGTGTATGACGCAGAGAGCTACTGGGAGACAGATATGGGAGAGGAAAGATGAAAGGAGTAAAGGTGAAAATGAGATAGACCTGCCAGGAAACAAGGGCAGGGTGACAGGCCCAATAAATTGGAGACTTGTCTTAGATTTATGGGTCAAATCTAGGCCACATGAATGTGTTTCTGTTGTCTATAAAACTCATCATACTTGTCATAGTATGTTCAGTACCTGCCCCCCACCAGCCTGTGAACTCCATGTCTTGTTTGGTGTAAGAAAGTCATGAGTTGGTCCCCGCCCGCATAAGGAGACCAACATGGGAATTGTGAAGGGTCTGAGTCACAGGAAACTTTTCTGAGAGAGAAAAGGGGGCATACCTACTGCATGCCAAGCACTGGGATTGCTTTCTACACTGCTGTCCCTTAGCAGTGTAGAAAATAATTAGGGGATCAGGGAATGTGTAGATACTCCAGTACTTTCAGCCTTTTGTATAGTGCATTTTCACCAATGAAATAAGGTTGATTTTGCATTTTTTTTGCATAATTGAACAACTTTCTTTGACTTGTTTGCTTTTCTTTCTTTTTAAAGCATTTTATTTTTTAATTTTATTTTCTTTTGTGACAGAGACAGAGAGAAGGACAGATAGGAACAGACAGACAGGAAGGGAGAGAGATAAGAAGCATCAATTCTTTGTTGTGGCTCCTTAGTTGTTTATTGATTGCTTTCTCACATGTGCCTTTACTGGGGGAGGGGACTGCAGTGACCCTTTGCTCAAGCCAGTGACTTTGGGCTCAAGTTGGTGAGCCTTGCTCAAACCAGGTGAGTCTGCGCTCAAGCTGGTGACCTCTGGGTTTTGAACCTGGGTTCTCTGCGTCCCAGTCCAACCTCTATCCACTGTACTACCGCCTGGTCAGGTTTGTTTGCTTTTCTGATGTTCTTGTTTAATAAAAAAAAAATCAAATGCTTCTTTTTTTTATTGCTTCATATTCATTTTGAAGTATTCCTTAATTTTTGTGAGCAGTATACATTCATTACCTTATTTTATTCTTTAATGATCCTACAAGATGGGTATTATTGTCCCCATTCTCAGAAGAGGAATTTTAGACTCAGAGAATTAATTTACACGTGTTAACAACAACAATTAGGAGAAGCCAGACTGTGAATACACACCCAACTCCAAAGCCTGTGCTTTTCTCTCTGTACCTTGCATCTTCTCAGTGCTCATCAGTAGGGTATATAGACAGAGAAGGAAGGAGAAGCTCTGACAGTGAGATGAAAAGTATATATTGAGGAATGCAGACAGACTTGCGGAAAAGGGGAAAGAAAAGGTGTAAGTTTTGCAGTGAAGACATAGCTACATGGAGTTGAGGACAGGAAAAATTCAATGTAAAAAGATGAGCGATCAATTTGGATACAACCTGACCAGTGGTGGCACAGTGGATAGAGCACTGACCTGGGACTCTGAGGTCCCAGGTTTGAAACTCCGAGGTCACCAGCTTGAGCATGGGCTCATCCGGCTTGCCAATTTGAGTGCAGGGTCGCCCATTTGAGCATGGGATTATAGGCATGATCCCATGGTTACTGGCTTGAGCCCAAAGTTGCTGGCTTGAGCAAGGGGTCACTGGCTCAGCTTGAATCCCCTGGTCAAGTATGAGAAGCAATCAATGAACAACTCAAGTGACACAATTATGAGTGGATGCTTCTCATCTCTCTCCCTTCATGTCTCTCTCTCTTTCCTCTGCAAAAAAAAAAAAAGAAAACAAAAATAACCAAATTTGAATGCAGATGCCAAGGTGAGAGAACAGGAAAATATGTATATAATGGTGATTACATCAGAGAGTGTCTGTGTGTTCCAGAAACTGTTATTGCCTGCAAAATGGGGTTCTCTCCATAGACAGAAGCAGCAAGCCAATGGTTCCAAAAGGGGGAGGGGTAGAAGATGGGAATATTTTTAATAATGAAGGTCTCTCTGTTAGGATGTCATTTGAATGTAAAATGGATCTTTACATACAGTTGTATGTAAAGTAAGGTTCTTTGTGGCCTATAGATACATATGATTAATCAGTATTTTCCAGTATTTTTCAAATTTTGAATGTCTTTAGATTTAATGCTTTTTCCTGTCCCCTATAAATTCCACCACTACTTATTTCCTTACATCTGCCCAATCCATGAAGGCATTTGAGACTGGAACCCTGTCATTTTGCTGGGGTGGAATTCAGCCCCAGAGGAAAGAGGCTTATCCTGAGGTCTCACATAACTGGCTCACTCAAAGCCTGAAACCCAGACCTTCTGACACTTAAAGCACCACAGTGCCTGTGGATTAATAGCCACATTCAAGTCTTGGCCGATGGCTTCATTGGTTGGAGCATCATTCTGATGCTCAAAGGTTGCCAGTTGGATTCCCAGTCAGGGCACATACAGGAAACAGATTGGTGTTTCTCTCTCTCTCAAATCAATAAATAAAAATTTAAAAAAGAGTTACATTCAAAGTTATTTGTCCAAAAGTACAGAAAAAAATCAGTGGAGGTGAGATCTGAGAGGTGGTAAGCAAAATCCAGGAAACTATATTAAGATTATGGCAGCTGTGAATAAGTAGTTTTGAATTAAATCAACACTTAGCTCTGAAAGAATGAGCCAAGTGATCTAAGTTTGAATCTTTAACAGCTAGCTTTGTTAAACAAAATCAGGATTCTCTCACACCAGGGGTCCCCAAACTTTTTACATAGGGGACCAGTTCACTGTCCCTCAGACCATTGGAGGGCCGGACTATAAAAAAAACTATGAACATGCCTGACCTGTGGTGGCGCAGTGGATAAAGCGTCGACCTGGGAACACTGAGGTCGCCAGTTCAAAACCCTGCACTGGTCTGGTCAAGGCACATATGGGAGTTGTGCTTCCAGCTCCTCCTCCCTCCTCCCTTTCTCTCTCTCTCTCTCTCTCTCTCTCTCTCTCTCTCTCTCTTTCTCTCTCTCTCGCTCTCACTCTGTGTCTCCTCTCTAAAATGAATAAAATAAAAAACAAACAAACAAAAAAAAACTATGAACAAATCCCTACGCACACTGCACTATCTTATTTTAAAGTGAAAAAACAAAACGGGAACAAATACAATATTTAAAATAAAGAACAAGTAAATTTAAATCAACAAACTGACCAGTATTTCAATGGGAACAATGGGTCCGGATGCATCCTGTGCTCCTCTCACTGACCACCAGTGAAATAGGTGCCCCTTCCGGGAGTGCGGCAGGGGCTGGATAAATGGCCTCAGGGGGCCGCATGCGGCCCGCGGGCCCGTAGTTTGGGGACCCCTGTCTCACACTGTCCATCTCTCTGCCTTCCCTCCCCGCACTTACATCAACACTATGTATCTCATTCTGACCACAAGGTGTCACTCTTGTTTTTACCAGAGTTTCATAGATTGTTTCCCAAACAGCACCAGAGGATTGAGAGGTGACAGTGGGAGCATCAGGTCCTGGGCAGATAACTAGATTCAGGCGTATTTTGGGAAGGATGTTCAGAGCGGTAGGGACGCAAGGCAGCTAGGTTGGTGGGCATGATGAAAAAGAAAGAATAGTGTTTCGGATGGCATCAGAGTCTCTCCACATAAAAAGCTTTGCCCATCTGATTTAGCTCCTGTTGGTACTGCCGATGCTCCTTTTCAAACAGCTGGTACAGGGCAGCCTGACGGACCTGGTGGGGAAGGTAGAATAGAGTGTGATGTTTGTCCTCTGTTTATCCCCCTTTCTCATTCTTTCCCCCAGATTGCTTTCCCATCACTCTATCATGGTCTTTTGGATCTGGACTTAGCTGTAACATAAAGCTAGGCTGTAATATAGAAGCTACACCATTGGAGGAGAAGCCTTCCCATTTTTTTTTTTTTTTTTTTTTTTTTATCCCTGGGTGAAGTTCCATGTTCAGCAAATATTTTCTGAGAACATACCATAAACCAGGAACTCTGCTAGGCACTTGGGATACAAAGATGGTGACATGACAGCAACTGAGGACCCCAGGGAGAGAGGTTTTGAGAGGAAGGTGCTGGGCACTAAAGCAGTTTTGAGTTTCACCAAGATAAGAGAAGCAAGAGCTAGGCTGAACTTTTGAACTTGTACAATAGTACAAGTTGCATCTGCAGCTGGAATGCAAAGAATCACTTAATGACAAAGAGTTTAGGCATTTAAAGTTACAGACTTATTGCTCTGGTGTAATAGTAAAAAACTCAGAGGCAAATAAGATGGGTAAGTAATGGCAGAGACTAAGACCATGGGAATCCCAGTGGACATTAGGCACAGAGCAGTAGTGGATGAGATGTAAGGTAACCCTTGCTAGAACTCACCATCAGTAGTTGCTTGTTCAACAGTGACAATTCCTGTACCATGATATCCTGCATCCTTAGAATGGTATAAGGGTTTCTCCTACAGCTCAAAGTCATCTGCCACAGATACTGAGTATGTGAATTTCGCCACCTGCCCCAGGTATAGAGGTAGGGGTTCAATGGGTTAGAGTTAGGAGCGGAGACAAAAAACCCATCAATGAAGCTGCTTCTTCACCAAAACCTCTGTGACAATGTCAGAAGACTACAAAATCCTTGAAAAGATAACTCACAATGACTTAGAACCTAGTATAAAATACATTATGTCATTTAACCACTGTAATAACAATGTGTCATACAGACTAATTTTTGCAGTATACAGATAAGAAAACTAAAAGTTCAGATGAGTTTCCCAAGGTCACTGAATGGCAGAACTGGGTATCAAATCCAATCTAAGGAGTAATTCCTTCCATCATATCAGTGATTCTCAACCCTGGCTAGACACATTTTGGAATGAGTTGTTAAGGTTTTTTTAATACATAAAATGAATGTACATATTTATCATATTAATGTTTTTATATACATATATACATACATGTATATACACAACACACATACATACATAATGTATCTTCTGCTCAGATAACTCCATGAGAGATTTTTAAAAATCAACTTTACAGATGACTAGAAAATTAAATCCATACAGACATATAGTAAATGAAAAGTAAAAGCTTCATTCTTCTGCCCTAGTCCTTCTCAACTTATTAGTTTCTTCTGTATCTTTCCAGAAAATTTTTCTGTCGTATACCAGCAAGTATATATTTTATTTGTTTATTTATTTATTTATTTATTTATTTATTTACTTACTTACTTACAGAGACATAGAGAGAGTCAGAGAGAGAGTTAGACAGGGACAAACTGGAACGAAGAGAGATGAGAAGCATCAATCATCAGTTTTTTATTGCGACACCTTAGTTGTTCATTGATTGCTTTCTCACATGTGCCTTATTGCGGGCCTTCAGCAGACTGAGTAACCCCTTGCTTAAGCCAGCGAACTTGGGTCCAAGCTGGTGAGCTTTTTGCTCAAGCCAGATAGATGAGCCCGCGCTCAAGCTGGTGACCTCGGGGTCTCGAACCTGGTTCCTCCGCATCCCAGTCCGATGCTCTATCCACTGCGCCACCCCCTGGTCAGGTCCCAGCAAGTATATATTTTAATTTTTATATAAAATTATATGCCTGACCTATGGTGGCGCAGTGGATAAAACATCGACCTGGAACTCTGAGGTTGCTGGTTCAAAACCCTGGGCTTGCCTGACCTGTGGTGGCGCAGTGGATAAAGTGTCGACCTGGGAATACTGAGGTCGCCAGTTCAAAACCCTGCACTGGTCTGGTCAAGGCACATATGGGAGTTGATGCTTCCAGCTCCTCCTCCCTTTCTCTCTCTCTCTCTCTGTGTCTCCTCTCTAAAATGAATAAAATAAAAATAAATTAAAAGAAAACCAAATAGAACATTAAAAAAAAAAAATCCTGAGTTTGCCTGGTCAAGGCACATATGGGAATTGATGCTTCCTGCTCCCCCCTCCTTTCTCTCTCTCTTTATTTCTCTCTGTCTCACTCTCTCTCCTCTCTAAAATGAATGAATAAATAAAAGAAATTATATTTATATAGACAGTATTACTTAACAATTTGCAGTTTTTATATCAGCACATAAAGATTTGCTTCATTCTGTTTAAAGGCTGCCTAGTATTTTTGTATCATAACTAGCAGAGTGATTTCTTGCTTTTTCACTTTTATAAACAATGTGGACTTGGCTGGTGGCTCAGGGGATAGAGCATCAGCCCGGCATATAGACATCCCAGATTCTGTTCCCAGTCAGGGCACAGAGAAGAAGTGACCATGTGCTTCTCAATTCCTCCCTCTCCCCCTTCTCTCCCTCTTACCCTCTCACAGACAGTGGTTCAATTGGTTTGAGCATAGCCATGGTGCACTGAGGATAGCTCCCTTGGGGTGCATAAGACTCAGGTGCCAAAAAAAAAAAAAGACTCAGGTGCCAAAAATAACTTGGTATTGAAGCATCAGCTCTAGATGGAGTTGCTTGGTGGATCCTGATTGGGATGCATGCAGGAATCTGCCTCACTAACTCCCATCTCTCAACCCCCCCCCCCAAAAAAAAACCGCTGTCATGAATGCTCTTGTGTATTTACAGTCTTGTGCGTTTATCTTTTCTTTTTTTTTTTTTTTTTTTTTGTATTTTTCCAAAGTGAGAAGCAGGGGGCAGCAGACAGAAGGACTTCCACATGCATCCAACCAGGATCCAACTCGCAAGCCCACTAGGGGGTGATGCTCTGCCCATCTGGGGTGTTGCTCTGGTTGCAACCGGAGCCATTTAAGTGCCTGAGGCACAGAGGCCATGGAGCCGTCCTCAGCACCTGGGCCAACTTTGCTCCAATGGACCCTTGGCTGTGGGAGGGGAAGAGAGAGAAAGGAGAGGGGGAAGGGTGGAGAAGTAGATGGGTGCTTCTCCTGTGCGCCCTGACTGGGAATCAAACCTGAGACTTCCACACACCGGGCCGATGCTCTACCGCTGAGCCAACCGCCAGGGCTTTACAGTCTAGTGCTTTTGAAGGTATATAATGTAAGGTAAATTCCTAGGAGGTGCCAGTTCAAAGAATATGTGAAGTTTAAATTGATAGATTTCATTACACTGCCTTTGTAGAAAAGGCTGCCTCAATCTCAAGTACCATAAAAGTTATATGCATCCTTGTTGCCTCAAATTCTTGCTACTTCTAGGTATAACCTGTGAAACCTTAAAAGAGTCTTATCCTATTCAATTCCAGACCATTTTAGTCAGAATCTTTTGGGTTAAGACCTAAGTATATGTTTGTTTTTTTAGTATATGTTTTTTTAAAAAGCTCCCCGGGTAGCCTGACCTGTGGTGGCGCAGTGGATAAAGCAACAACCTGGGAACACTGAGGTCGCCAGTTCAAAACCCTGCACTGGTCTGGTCAAGGCACATATGGGGGTTGATGCTTCCTGCTCCTCCCCCTTTCTCTCTTTCTCTCTCACTCTCTGTCTCCTCTCTAAAATGAATAAAATAAAATAAAATAAAATAAAATATTCCCCCTTTAAAAAAAAAAAAAAAAAGCTCCCCGGGTAAAGGACATACATAGCCTAGTCTTTGGAGTCTTCTCACTCATTCAACAAATACTGCATACTTACCGCATAATTAGTACAATGCCAGGCAACAAATACTTGCATTCTCCTTAAAAAATAAAACAACAGCCTGACCAGGCGGTGGCGCAGTGGATAGAGCATCGGACTGGGATATGGAGGACCCCCTTTTGAGACCCTGAACTCGCCAGCTTGAGCGCGGGCCCATCTGGCTTGAGCGAAGGCTCGCCAGCTTGGACCCAAGGTCGCTGGCTCCAGCAAGGGGTTACTTTGGTCTGCTGAAGGCCCACGGTCAAGGCACATGTGAGAAAGCAATCAATGAACAATTAGGGTGTCGCAATGGCAACGAAAAACTAATGATTGATGCTTCTCACCTCTCTCCTTTCCTGTCTGTCTGTCCTTATCTGTCCCTCTCTCTGACTCTCTCTCTGTCCCTGTTAAAAAAAAAAAATAATTAATTAATTAAAAAAAAATAGAACAACAAAAACTCACTACAATTTTTCTCTAGTGGTAAGCAAGAGACAATAAAAACCATATCTAGCCCTGGCCAGATAGCTCAGTTGGCTAGAGCGTCATCCTCATACATAAAGGTTGTTGGGTTCAATCCCCGGTCAGGGTACATACAGAAAACATCTGTTTCTGTCTTCTCTAAAATAAATTTTAAAAAAATCATTGCCTGACCAGGAGGTGGCGCAGTGGATAGGGCATCAGCTTGGGATGCTGAGGACTTAGGTTCAAACACGTGAGGTCTCTGGCTTGAGTGAAAGCTCATCTGGCTTGAGTGCAGACTCACCAGCTTCAGCGCGGGTTTGCTGGCTTGTGTTTGGGATCACAGACATGACCACATGCTCACCGGCTTGAGTCCAAGGTCGCTGGCTTGAGCAAGGGGTCACTGGCTCAGCTGGAGCCCCCTGGTCAAGGCATGTATGAGAAAGCAATCAATGAACAACTTAGGTGCCACAATGAAAAATTGATGCTTCTCATCTCTCTCCCTTCCTGTCTGTCCCTCTTTCTAAAAATCAATCAATCAATCAATCATTGGCTATATAGCCTAACTTAGTGGGCAGTAGGAGGCTCATCTCTGCTAGTGAGAATAGGGCTGCTCTGGCCCTCTCCAGCCCGTTTCCTCTTGATGGACCCTTAGCAGACCTGGGAGGTGGTTCAGGGAGGACAGGAGGATAAAAGATCAAGCTGAAGGAAGGAAAGAAATAGAAGCAGAGATTACCTGTCAACCATCTTCTTAAGTCCCATGGCCCTTTGAAAACTCTGCAAGAAAAGGCAGTTCTGTTGATTTGCCTTGTTTGTTGTATCTCACCCCTAGTACCCTGTTCTAATGGGAGACACATAGATCTTTCTTTGAGAGAAAACAATTTCCTAGGGTAGGGGGGGAAGAAAACTGTACTCCTTTCAGAGTGGATCAAACAGGTAGAGGTTGGTATAGCATATAGAACTTGAGTACCTGCTATGTACCAGACAGTCTCCCACTCCTGTTATTTTCCTTCTGTTATATCAAGGGCTTCTCTCATAAGGTCCACTTCTGGTACTTATCTGGAAACCTCAAGGGAAATCCCCTTCAACCCAGGCCCTCCTTCCAACTCTGCATACCTCTTCTATCTCTGCCATCTTTTCTGTAGACATGTGTGCAGACTTGTTTGATATGGCCTTGAGAGACTGACCAGGCTCTGTTTGGTTCAGTCACCAAGGTTTCAGTAGTCTTGGCAACATTTCTGCCTCCAACAGTGAGCCTATACCTGGGAGTTGATTGGTCACTGGCCTGTTACCCTGAAGACCTGAAGGGAATTCTGGTTCTTCAGCTTTCTACTAGTGACACAGGCAATTTTAATTTTTTTAAAGTTTAAAAATCTTTGTTTCAGAGAACATCAATCTGTTTCTGCACGTCCTGACTAGGGATCGAACTGGCAACCTTTTTGCATTGACAATGCTCTAACCAACCAAATTATCCAGTCAGGGCAAGAAACATTTTAGCTCTTATTTATGCCTTGATTGGTTGACTCTCGTATGTGTCTTGACCAGGGATTGAACCAAACCATTGGCATATTGGGAAGACATTCTGAGCTACCTGGCCAGGATGACACAAGTCATTTTATGAACAAGGACCAAAGTCCTGATTTTAGGATTTCTTCTGTTGGGATTCCAAGGAGTACATATATGGTCTCAGGTCCAGGTGAATCCTCATGCAGATAGAGAACCTATCATATGCCTGTTTTACTAAAAGGCAACTATAAACGAATCAATCATGTTTCATTATTTGTCCATTTTATTAGTCAGACAAGTGCATTGGTCTGATCATTCCTACCCCGTCAACCCAACTCTTTTACCCTTGGAATTATCTATAGTCAGGAAAAGGGCAGATGAACTATGATCAAACCCATGTGAAGATTTTAAGATTTTTATTTTTTGTATTTTTCTGGAGTGAGAAGTGGAGAGGCAGAGACAGACTCCCATATGCACCTGACCAGGATCCACCCCAGTATGCCCACTAGGGGGCGTTGCTCTGCTGCAACCGGTCATTTTAGTGCCCAAGGCCACGGAACCATCCTCGGTGCACAAGCCAGCTTTTGCTCCCATGGAGCCTTGGCTGAGGGAGGGGAAGAAAGAGATAGAAAGTAAAGGGAGAAGTGTGGAGAAGTAGATGGGTGCTTCTCTGGTGTACGCTGGCCGGGAATTGATCCCGGGACTTCCATACACCGTGCTGACATTCTACCACTGAGTTAGCTGGTCAGGGTCTAAAGATTTTTAATAGATTTTTTTAAATTTATTTATTTTATTTTATTCATTTTAGAGAGGAGACACACAGAGAGAGGGGGAGAGAGAGAGATAGAGAGAGAGAAAGGGGGGAGGAGCTGGAAGCATCAACTCCCATATGTGCCTTGACCAGACCAGTGCAGGGTTTTGAACTGGCGACCTCAGTGTTCCCAGGTCGACGCTTTATCCACTGCGCCACCACAGGTCAGGCTTCGATTTTTAGAGAGAGAGATCGATCTGTTGTTTCATCCATTTATTATATATCCATTGGTTACTTTTTTTTTTTCCATTGGTTACTTCTTGTATGTGCCATGACCAAAGATCAAATCCGAAACCTTGGTTTATTACGATGATTCTCTAACCAACTGATATAATCAGACAGGGACCCAAGTAAGTATTATTATTATTATTGTTTTGAAAGACTGACTGACAGGGAGAGATGAGAAGCATCAACTCGTAGTTGCGGCACTTTAGTTGTTCGTTGATTACTTCTCATAAAAACCTTGACAGGGGGCTCCAGTCAAGCCAGTAACCTTGGGCCCAAGCCAGAGATCATGGGGTAATGTCTATGATCCCATGCTCAAGCCAGCAACCTTGGGGTTTCTAACCGGAGTCCTCAGCATCCCAGGTCGACACCCTACTGACTGCACCACTGCCTGGTCAAGTTGAAGTGAGGGTTTTTAAGAAAGCTTTGAGAGAAACATTCAGAAAAAAAACTATGAATTCAACCCCAGAAAAATAAACTGATACCAAGGGAAAGATAAAGTCTTTTAAAAAAAATTGATTTTAGGGAGAGATGAAAGGGGAAAGGAGGGAAAGGGAGAGAGGAAAGAATAGAGGGAAGGAGAGGGAGGAAAAGAGAGGGGGAAGAAAGAGGGAGAGAGAAACATTAATTTGTTGTTCATTCATTAGTTGATTCTTGTATGTGCCCTGACTGGGTATCAAACCCACAAGCTTCGATGTACTGGGACAATGGTCTAACAAACTGGGCTACCTGGCCAGTGCTTGGGAAAATAGTCTTAACTGATGTTTTAAAACTGGCCACAGGAAAGGTTTGGAGAATGATCCTCTAGGCATGAGCTCTAAGGCATCCTCTGGACACGACTGGGAGTTTCAGCTGATCCAGTCTGGGCTTGCTGAGCCAGATGGCCTGAGTGACACCCGGCAAGCACAATGCAGTCTCTCTAGCAACATCAAGAGCAACAGTCCTTCAGCACCATCACAGAGTACTCTCCAGTGTATTATAGTTGTCCTTAAAGCTCTTCAATTCAAGGAAGTGCTTGGCACGTTTACTCTTCTGACTGGAGGGGAGGTATGTCACCTGGATGGTTGTTGGTGAAACTTCAGGAGACTGGGTTAGATCTTTAGCTGCTGATTGATGTTGTCGCTGAGAGCTCCCACTTCGTGCTTTGACCCTGAAGAATAGAGAGGGCAGGTCACAGACAATGAGGATTAATGAAAAAATATGATCCAAGGCTCATCCATAATATAAATGCAGTATTAGCCACAAATGGTCTCTATCCCATTCCCATTTTATAAACTAGTTACTAAAATCCCATCTGATAGATAAGAAATAGCACAGAAACCAATTTTCCCACTGAGTCCCTGCCTCTGGCCCAACCTTTTCATTTTACTATGCTTAAAGACAACTTTTAATTCTGCTGAGTCACCTAATGTGTGTATACTATTATACTTCCAGTCCAGAGAGAATCCCTTGAAAACGGAATATCAAACATGAATAAAAGTAACTACTGAGCCTGACCAGGCAGTGGCACAGTGGATAGAGCATCGGACTGGGATGCGGAAGACCCAGGTTCGAGACCGCAAGGTTGCCAGTTTGAGCGCGGGCCCATCTGGCTTGAGCAGAAGCTTGCCAGCTTGGACCCAAGGTCGCTGGCTCCAGCAAGGGGTTGCTTGGTCTGCTGAAGGCCCGCGGTCAAGGCACATGTGAGAAAGCAATCAATGAACTATGGTGTCGCAAAGTCAACGAAAAACTAATGATTGATGTTTCTTATCTCTCTCGGTTCCTGTCTGTCTGTCCCTATCTATCACTCTCTCTCTGTCCCTGAAAAAGAAAAAAAAAAAGGTAACTATCGAATACTTACCACGTTAGGGCATTAAACTTGGTATTTTACCAACATCTAATTCACAAACATTTCAATATTCTTAGATGGTGGTATCATCCTCATTTTGCAGGTTAGAAAACTGAGGGTTCATTAAGTAACTTGCTTGAGGTCACAAAGCTAGTGACAGAAAGCTGGGATTCAAACCTAAGTTTGTCAGATTTCAGATCCTATACTATGTATTTTCACTATACCCTTTGAAACTTTCTAAAAACTAGAAATCAGAGACTATGTGTTTTTTTTTTGGACAGAGGGAGAGAGAGTGAAAGAGAGAGGGATAGATAGGAATAGACAGACGGGAATGGAGCGAGATGAGAAGCATTAATCATTAGTTTTTCATTGCGACACCTTAGTTGTTCATTGACTGCTTCCCCACATGTGCCTTGACTGCTGGCCTTCAGCAGACCAAGTAACTCCTTGCTTGAATAGTGATCTTGGGTCCAAGCTCATGAGCTTTTTGCTTGAACCAGATGAGTCCGTGCTCAAGCTGGCGACCTCGGGGTCTCGAACCTGGGTCCTCTGCATCCCAGTTGGATGCTCTATCCACTGCGCCACCGCCTGGTCAGGCAGAGACTATGTTTTTGAAAAAATTATAGTAAAACAAAATTTACCATCTTAACTATTTTAAAATGTTTACACTTCAGTAGTGTTACGAATATTGTTCATATTGCTTTATGAAGGCCATCTCATTGTGGAAACAGTCCAGCACTACTATATACTATATTCTCTAATCAATCCCCTTTGACATGTTCCCTTCTAAACTCACACTGTGGCCAGCTCAGTCAGGGCCTCCTGATAGCGCAGGTACTCTCTCTGGCCAAATACCTGAGGAAAAAGGAAGAAAGAATAAGAATTTATTCCTCAGTCTAGAGATCCCTTTAGTACCTTGAAGGAAAAAGTGGCCATCCAGCTTACCCCTGTTCCGTAACGGGCTGTCTCATAGCCATCCAGCAGGGTATCAATGAGGGCTTTGCGTACACCTTTGAAAGGAGTACTAGTGTTTCGAAGATCTAGCAGGTAAGAGCGAAAATTCTTGCCCATTAAGGAACGGGGATGCCGGCCTTCAGCATGAAATGGGATCTCTGAGGAGATAAAATAGCACAATGATACCCCATCTCCGATTTGTTAGTCTTTCTAGCTAATTTCCCAGACTTAGAAATGGGTCCAGCCTGACCAGGCAGTGGCGCAATGGATAGAACGTCGGACTGGGATGTGGAAGGACCCAGGTTTGAGACCCTGAGGTTGCCAGCTTGAGCGTGGGCCCATCCGGCTTGAGCAAAAGCTCACCAACTTGGACCCAAGGTCGCTGGCTCCAGCAAGGGGTTGCTTGGTCTGCTGAAGGCCCGTGGTCATGGCACATATGAGAAAGCAATCAATGAACAACTAAGATGTCACAATGGCAACAAAAAACTAATGATTGATGCTTCTCATCTCTCTCTGTTCCTGTCTGTCTGTCCCTATCTGTCCCTCTCTCTGTCTCTGTAAAAAAAAAAAAAAGGGTCCAATGAATGAGCTGGAGAGAAATTCTAAAGAATTAAGAAGACACAGCTCAGTTATGTCTGAGTTCAGTCATTTGGTGGTGGCATCACAACTAAGCTATACCAATTATATACAATAGTGTCATCATCCTATTTATCTGCCTATTTACCTATCCTGGCTTTAATGTATAAACTATATTTTGGTAGAGAAGAGTACATATGACAATGGTCATAGAATTAAAAATGTTCAGCTTTGCTGGTGGTGGCATAGTGGAGAGAACGTTGACCTGGGATGCTGAGGTCCAAGGCTCAAAACCCTAATGTTGCCAGCTTGGGCATGGGCTCATCCATGGGATCCCATGGTCGCTGGCTTGAGCAAGAGGTCACTGGCTTAGCTTGAGCCTCCTGGTCAAGGCACGTATGAGAAGCAATCAATGAACAACTAGTGACTCAACTACAAGTTGATGATTCTCATCTCTCTCCCTTCCTGTGTGTCTGTCCCTGTCTCTCTCGCTTAAAAGAAAAAATCAACCAACAAATGCATAAGTGGAACAACAAATTGATGTTTCTCTCTCCCTTCTCTCTCTAAAAATCCATTAAAAATAAGTAAAGGAAAACAAATCCAGACTCTGGAGAAGAAATAATTTGCCTACATCATTTTTATATGCAAAATAGCTACCCAGTACTCTCAAATTTCTAGAAAATTCCTACTAGCCAGGGGTAGTGCAGAAGGACAAACTCTTAACATACATTAAGTGGGTTCCTCCCTCTCTTCCCCAAAAGAGCTTTCAGAATCCCAAATGGCCAGTCAAGTAGCCCTTACCAGAGGCACGGATGGCATCCAGAGCTTTCATCCTGTATAAATAGTTGTAGCAATCTGTTGAGAAAGAGTGGTCTCAGATATAACCCTCTAAGGTCTCTAAACTCCAACAAGCTAATAAACTGCCCCTTCACATGTCATATGCCCAGAAAGAGAGGAGCCACAGTTGCTGGTTTGCCAGCAGCCATGTTACAAGTCTGAGAATAAAGGAATTCTGAACTTGCTCACTCAAATGTCCTCTGAGAGCATGCCACATACTCTGATTTCCCTGGGTTTCCAGCTGTAGTAGTCTTGCATCATCATCTGCAAGGAGCTGAGGCTCATACTTGATATCCTGAACCTTGGATAGTCGAATATCAATCTCCTCTTTTAAGTCCTGTTTACATAGAAAAAAAAATATAGTAAGTTGCCCTGTACTCTGCTTTCCATCAATCTGGAAATACAGCAGAGCAAATAAGCAACCAAGACAACAGAAGCACAGAAACTGTTTAATTGACTAGTGAAATTGCAAGATAAGACTCAAGAATTTACCCTGACCAGGCAGTAGCGCAATGGATAGAGCGTCGGACTGGGATGCGGAAGACCCAGGTTCGAGCCCCCGAGCTCGCCAGCTTGAGCGTGGGCCCATCTGGCTTGAGCAAAGAGCTCGCCAGCTTGGAGGTCGCTGGCTCCAGCAAGGGGTGGCTCAGTCTGCTGAAGGCCCGTGGTTAAGGCACACGAGAAAGCAATCAATTAACAACTATGGTGTCGCAACGGCAATGAAAAACTGAGGATTGATGCTTCTCATTTCTCTCTGTTCCTGTCTGTCTGTCCCTATCTAACCCTTTCTCTGACTCTCTCTCTGTCCCTGTAAAAAAAAAAAGAAAAAAAAAAGACTTAAGAATTTAAAAATAGGCCTTGGCCAGGTAGCTCAGTTGGTTGGAGTGTGGTCCAGGTGCACCGGATTATGGGTTTGATCCCTGGTCAGCATGTATAACAGACAACCAGTGAATGTATGGATGGGCAAAGCAGCAGGTTTCTTTCTCTCAAAAGTCAGTAAATAAAAATTGGCCCTGGCCAGGAAGTTCAGTTGGACAGCGCATTGTCCTCATACACCAAGGTTGCAAGTTGCATCCCCAGTCAGGGAACATACCTGAAACAACCATTGAAAGCATAGTTAGGACAACATATCAATCTCTTTGCCTTCCTCTCTATCTAAAAATCAATAATCATTTTTCTAAATTAAAAAAATAAAAAAGAATTTAGGAATACGATTAGGCCTGACCTGTAGTGGCACACTAGATAAAGCGTCAACTTGGAACACTGAGGTCACTGGTTCGAAACCCTGGGCTTGCCTGATCAAAGCACAGATGAGAAACAACTACTATGAGTTGATGTCTCCTGCTAAAAATCAATAAATAAAATCTTAAAAAAAGAATTGGGTTCTTTAAGAACTTCTTCAAATTATGTATCTCTTAGATATATATATATATATTTACATTTTCCATGACTGGCTTGTGGTGGTGCAGTGGATAGAACGTCAACCTGGAATGCTGAGGTCACCGGTTCAAAACCCTGGGCTTGCACATTCAAGGTACATACAACAAGCGATCAATGAAAAACTAAAGTGAAGCAACTATGAGTGAATAGTTCTTGTTCCCCCAACCCCACCATTTGTAAAATCAATAAATAAAATTGTAAAAAATATTTTTTCCCCCTATTGATTTGAGAAGGGGAAGAAATATCAACCTGTTGTTCCTTCACTGGTTGCTTCTCAAGTGTGCCCTGATGGGAATTGAACCCAAAACCTTGGCAGGCCAGGATGACACTCTACCCACTGAGCAACTAAGCCAGATCTTTTAGACTGCCAGCTCTATAGTATCAACATTATTTATTTTCAACAAGCGAGATAGGGAAACGAGAAGCATCACCTCGTAGTTGTGTCATTTTAGTTCTTGACTGCTTTCATATGTGCTTTGACAGGGGTCCAGCTCAGCCAGTGACCTTGGGCTTCAAGCCAGCAACCATGGGATCATTTAGAAGATTTCATGCTCAAGTCAGGGACCCCACGCTCAAGGCAGTGAGCCTGTGCTCAAGTTGGTGACCTCAGGGTATCGAACCCAGGACCTCAGTGTTGTAGCTCAGCGCTCTATCCACTGTGGCACCACCAGCTAGGTTCTTTCTTTCTTTCTTTTTGAGCAAGACAGGGAGAGACAGATGAGAAGTATCAGCTCCTATTGTATTACTTTAGTTGTTCATTGACTGATTCTCATACTTGACCAGGGGACTCAAGCTGAGCCAGTGACCTTGGGATCATGTTATTGATCCCATGCTCAAACTGGTAACCTTAGGTTTATAATAATTTGGAGACTATCCTATCTGTGGACCACAGGACTTCTAGAGGCTTTCTTTTAGAGCCATGATGGCGAACCTATGACACACGCGTAGCCATTTTCGATGACACGCGGCCGCATACCAGAGAAGTATGGGGCCACATGACAAGAAGGACGTTTCATCCTAGGCTCCTGCACGGCCAGGTGCAGTAGCTGAGGATAAAACATTTGCTGTAGTGTAGACACTCTGTGCCGGAGGTGTGTAGGCCAAAACAACAGAACTCCAGCACAGAGTATCTAGTTCTGGGGCTTCGGTTAGGCCGTTATCCTCAAAGTGACACACCACCTGAGTTATGCTCGGTTTTTTGGCGAATTTTGACACACCAAGCTCAACAGATTGCCCATCATTGTTTTAGAGCATAATTTTTTTTAGAGCATAATTTTTAAGTAGGTATTTCACATAATTTTAAAAAGGTACTGTGTCAGCCCTCATTTATCCAGAAGCAACAAGTTTCACACTCATCTCTCTTTTAAGAGGGTTGCCAGAGCCCCAGCAAGTTTTGTTTTAACTTTTTATAAACTTCCATGTAAAATATATCATACACAGAACATATATATGTAGTTTAAAGTTATAAAAACCACTAAGATGAACACCTGCATTGCCTATCCAGTTTATGAAATGGAACACTACCAATGACTTTGAAGCCTTGTGTGCCCATCTCTGAATACAACCCTCAACTTTGATTTGTCAAGTCTTAATTTTCTTTAGTTTTATCATGTCACCTGAAACAAGATGTTTAAATTTGCCTGGTTTTGAACTTTATACAAATGGAAAATTTTTTTGAATTCCTCTGTAACCTGTTTTAAAATTTTAAGTAGCCCTTATTAAGAGTGAATTTACATGCAATAAAATGCATCTATCTGAAGTGTGTGGACTGTTGGTCCTGGTCCATTTGTTCAGTGCATAAAATGTTGGCCCTGGGTTTGATCCCTGGTCAGGGCACACATGAGAATCAACCAACTGCTTTTCTTCTCTTCCCTGTCCCCCTTCTCTTTTCCCCTCTTGTACTGGCTCGATTGGTTTGAGTGTCAGCCCCGGGCACTGAGGATAGCTCGGTTGGTCCCAGCATCGGCCTCAGGCACTGAGGATAGCTCAGTTGATTTTAGCATCACCCCAGATGGGGTTTGCCAGGTGGATTTGGGTTGGGGCACATGTGGGAGTCTATCTCGCCTCCTCTCACTTAAAAATAAAAATGTACAGACTGTCAAGTTTTGACAAATATACCCAACCACCATTCTAATCAAGGTACAGAGTATTTCCATCACCTCAAAATGTTCTTCATACGCTTTTGGAATCAACCTCCCAAGCTGGATAACATTGATGTGCTTTCTATCAATATAGCTCTCTCTGCCTGTTCTAGAATTCCACATAAATAGAATGAAGTCATATTGTGCATATTCTTTTGAGAATGGTTTTTCTTCACACAGGATTTTTGGAAATTCATTCACGTTAGCACCTTACATTCATAAATATTTGGAGATTCATTTGCGTTCATGTATTTATCTGTACAGGGGGTGCTCAGGTTACGACAGTTTAAACATATGTTTCGAATTTACAACGCTCACTCCCATAAAAACTTAAAAATATTGAGACTTGTTTTGGCTTACACTCTTAACATTGTACTTACAGACTAGATGGGAGAACTAGTTTGGTTGCTCTTGGTAGAATACGCAATAAAGCGGTATGTTTGTGTTTTTATGTTCTAGATTATGGTTTTACAACTGTGATAGGATAGGTAAGTGACTTAGGCTAGGGTGTGTTTTGACTTACATCAAAATTCGGGTCATGTCACTGTTGTAGGAACAGAACTGTTGTGTAACCCAAGGACCCCCTGTAGTTTGCTTTCCTTTTCATAGTATTCCAGAATACAAATATATAATTATATAGCCACTTTTAAGTAGACATTTGGATTAACAATATTTTTATGTACTACAAACCGTGCTGCTACAAATATAATCATCTACATTTCTTCTGGTACACGAGCAAAAATTAGTTTCTCTATGGTAGAAGTGGGATGTGCATTAGGTACATATGCAATCTTACTAGATAATACTCAATTATTTTCTACAGTGGTTCAACTAATTTTTACTTCTAACCATGGATGAGAATTTAGGTAACTTTTAAAAGCAAGAGAAACCTTGATTTCATCTAGTCCAGGAGGTTCCTAATAGTCAGTTTTGATTGGCTCATGATGTACTGGAAGCTAACCCTATATCCCTCTTATGGGAGGCAATAGGCATTTGGAGAACCGAGGCAATGGTGGAAGGAGCACTGTTGATGTTTCAGGCCATGGCATCCTGAGGTTTCCTATGAAATATATTAGCAAAGAACAAGGAGTAGAGGACTATTAACACTGGTTAATGAATAGCATTGGTCTAGGACAGTGATGGGCAATCTTTTGAGCTTGGTGTGTCAAAATTCACCAGAAAAATCGAGCATAACTCGGGTGGTGTGTCACTTCAAGAAAAACGGCCTAACTGGAAGTCCCAGAACTAGATATTCTGTGCTGAAGTTCTGTTGCTTTGGCCTACAGACCTCTGGCACAGAGTGTCTATACTGCAACAAATGTTTTCTCCTCAGCTACTGCACCTGGCCGTGCAGGAGCCTAGGATGAAACGTCCTTCTCAGCATGCGGCCCCATACTTCTCTGGTATGCGGCCGCGTCATCGAAAATGGCTATGCGTGTCAGTGCTGACACACGTGTCACAGGTTTGCCATTATGGGTCTAGGAGTTTAGAGTTGTGTACTAACTCTAGTTTTCCCACTAACCTGCTTTTCACTTAATTAAAAAGAGTACCTAACATGCGTATGCCCTGGCTTAACAGTGAACAAAACTGGTATGATGCCTGCATTCTTGAAGCTTACAGTATAGTGGAAGAGAGAGACACTAACAAATAGAAAATGAAACATAAGGAAAATTTGTTACAAAATGCTATATAGGAAAAACCAAGAGACTATGAGATAACAAAGAGGAGGACCCATTTATTTATTTATTTAAAAAATTTAAATTATTTTTTATTTATTCATTTTAGAGAGGGGAGAGAGAGAGAGAGAGAGAGAGAGAGAGAAAGGGGGGAGGAGCAGGAAGCATCAACTCCCACATGTGCCTTAACCAGACAAGTGCAGGGTTTCGAACCAGCAACCTCAGTGTTCTAGGTCGAGGCTTTATCCACTGCGCCACCACAGGTCAGGCAGGACCCATTTTAAATAGGTAATAAGCACTCCTCTTTGGAGGAAATAATATTTAAACTAAGATCTAAATATCAAATGTGCTAATCAAGTGAAGACCAGCAGATCATTCTAGGTCACAGTAACAGCAGATGTAAAAGTGGGAAATTAAACCACACTAGCTGGCTCCCAGTGATCAAGGGAGAAGAACCATACAAAGGGAGGTTGGTAAAGGCAACAAGTACCTTTTACCCAGAAGTGGAAGAGAAAAACAGTTGGTTAGGGATGGTAGGTTATCAAGAGCTCCGATTTAGCCTGACCAGGCGGTGGTGCAGTGGATAGAGCATCAGACTGGGATGCGGAAGACACAGGTTCGAGACCCCCAAGGTCACCAACTTGAGTGCGGGCTCATCGGGTCTGAGCAAGGCTCACCAGCTTGAGTCCAAGGTTGCTGGCTCGAGCAAGGGGTCACTTGGTCTGTTGTAGCCTCACCACCCCGGTCAAAGTACATATGAGAAATCAATCAATGAACAAGTAAGGAACCGCAACGAAGAATTGATGTTTCTCATCTCTCTCCCTTCCTATCTGTCTGTCCCTCTCTGACCCTGTAAAAAAATAAAAAGCTCTCTGACTTGGTTAAAATCAATAAATTAAAAAAAAAAAAGCTCTCTGACTTAAGACATGTTTGGTGTGACATGCCTATCAGGTATCTAACTGTTGGACAGTGGGATAGCAAATATGGACCTCAGGAAAGAGGTTTTGGATAAAGATAAAATTTCACTAGTAGATAAATAACTAGATGAAAGAAAGGCAATTATTTAAGAGAATATAGACAGAGACCACTTGGTTATCTACTTTCTTAAATGTCTTTGGGTAAACTTTCATTTTCTTAGGTTTCAGTTTCTAAGGTGATGTTGAAACAAGGTGACTTTATGGAGCCTTTATAAATCTAAAAAGTTCTGTTAAGGCAACTCTCCTCATTGTGCTGGGGCTAATTTTAAACACCCTAACCCCATCCTAAAACAAAATTTAAAAAACCAAACAAACAGAAAACACTGGGTAGTTTGAGTTGAATTGGGAAACACCTTAATACAAAAGTTTGGGGTTTTAAGTCAAGCCCTTCATTCTGCAAATGCAAAAACTGAAGTTCCTGGGTAGGTTATGTGATGTGACACAGCAGTGAGCGGAAAACCAGGCCCGAAGCTGACTGTTATTGCTCAATCGACTAAGGTAAAGCACGTGGTTAAGGGGCTTCAAGTCATTTCTAAACGCAAAGGAAATCTCATTCAGGGCACTAACATCAGGAAAACCACGTCTGTCTAGTACCTTAAGGACCTACCTTGGGAGCATTGTGTCCCACGGGGACATGAGGTCCCCTTCGGGATTTCATTGCAAAGCGCATGATTTGCCTCTTCACAAAAATAAATAGCAGTACAAACACCTGTCCAAAAGATATGAGAGAAGAATCTTAAATTAACACAGTGTAGGAAAAAAAAAGGCATGCCTTCATTTTACATCTCCAGATTCAGGCTCTTTCGGGAGGCTCCCGGGGTATAACTTTGGGCAGCAAGGCCATCAGAGATGGAGTGGTTAAAAGGAAGCTGGTAGCGCGGGGCCGTGGACGGTCTGTTTCTCAGGGTTCAGAGGGAGGCAGGGGCGGGGCAGTGCGAGTCGGTGACTTATGCTCCCAGGTACTCCTGGGATAGGAGTCTAAACCCAGAAAAAGCGCAGGTGAGTGGGTGGAGAATGAGGACAGGGAACTGATCACCAGGAGGGGCTCTAATGGGTCACACGCAACGGCAAGAATGGGGTAGGGGAATCTCCTCACCAGGCTCCCGTAGGCCATCACCAGCACGACATTCACCCCCGACAGCCAGTTACTGCTGGACGCCATGGCCTCCCACCCCGCGCAGAACTGCTCCGATTTACCCGGCTGCCCTGTCTCGTCAGCCCGGGCTCCTCCAAGGCAACGGCGCCTGGGTCCCCTGAAGCTCCCCGGCCATTTCCCTACGGGGAAAGTCCAAAGCTGACCCGATCAGAAAACATGGCGGATGGGGGAGGGGAAGAGCTGGGAAAGAAAAACGACCGCTTCCCGCTTCCTCCAACACGTGACTCAGGCACGCAATGGCACCCGGGAGCGCCGAGCGCGGAGACGCGGAACTACGCCAGTAAGAGGAAGCGAAGGCCACCCATGCGTCACGTGGCGGGGTGTGGCCGCCGTGGAGGAGGCGGGGGTGGGGTGGGGCGGGCGATCAGAGCTAGCGTGAGGTGTCTCGTGGCGAAGCGGCACGCGCACGTTTGCGTGCGCGCCCCCTTTGCGTCACGTGCTGGGGGACGCAGAAAGGCAAGTGGGAGGGGGTAGGTGCGAGAGCGAGCGCGAGAGGGAATAGGAGTGATGGGGGCGGGGAGGAGGGAACCTTATATCACGTGACAGGGGCGGCGCGGCCCGGGTGTCAGTGTGGAGGAGACTGAGGTAAAGTTGGGAGCGCAGCGGCGTTGGCGGCGGCAGCGGCAGCGGCAGCGCGGCGGGGCCGGGTATTGTCCGCGGCCCCTTTAAATCCGCGATCCCCCTTTTACCCTCCCTCCTCTCTCCTCTACCCTTGCCGCGTCCCCCTCCCTTGGTAGGCCACCCCCCCCGCACTGTGTGTTCCCCCACTGTACACCCTCCCCCAGTCGTGCGAACCCTGGCTACCCCCCCACATCGGCAGCCGGAGGTTTTGTTTATGGTTGGGTTCGCGGCCTAGTGGGCCTCGCCAGAGCCGGGGCCTCGATTTGGGAGCGTGGCCGGGCGGGGCCTGGGGCAGCCGGAGGGGGGGGGGGCATGCGGCTAGAGCCTGAGGTGGGGAGAGCGAGAAAGCGAGATCGAACGAGGCCCGTGCCCCGCCTGAGGTAGGGCCCTCTCTGTCCCGGCCGTGCCTGTGGAGAAGACGAGGGGGCCTCCTCCTTTTTCCACCCTCTGTGGGCCTCTTCTGATCGGGATCCGGTCTGGTTTGGAGGTGGTGGACGGGAGGGAGGGCGATGGGGTGGAGCTGCCCCAAACTCCCCCATGTGGCCCTCAGTTTGGAGTGCAGGGGATTAAATTGTTCCGGGTGGGAGGTAAGGAAGAGATGTGGCGCCGCTGAGCGAGGTGAACCTCCCATCCTCCACGCGTGGGCTTGCGTCCTCTCTTCGTTTCAAGCTTCTTTGTCAGCTCCTGTTATTGCCCTTCTTTATTTTTCACCGCCCCAGCTCTTGGGATATATATTTTGCTGCTGTCTTTAGCTTTCTGTTGTCCATGCTGTAGTTTGGGGTACCCCTAACAATCATGATGTTATTTGGGAACCGGGACATGGAGGCCCCCATCGGGCGCATTACGCCTAAGGGACGTCATTAGAGCACTGGGATATATTGTTCACTCATAATGGGACAGAAATTCCAAATTCCTTAAGACCCTTCACCCTGTGGGCAGCCCCTAAATTTGCCTTGCAAACTGATGTCACAAATAGGAGGCTGCTCCTTTTCCACGGTTCTTGTAATGTAGCCACCTCTGGTGTAGGATGTTGTGGAGAGAAAAACACCACAGTAACAGGCGTTTTTGTCGTTATTGTTACCCTGTTTTGCCTTTGACTGTCCCAGATTATTAGATGTGCAAATCCTTTTTTGTGTACTCCCCGTCCACCTCATATCTTGCTTTGAGGATATTTGATGTAATGTAACTTGTTGGGAGGTGATGAGGGTCAGTGACAACCAGCATTAGTAAAGAACTGATACGTTTTGGCTGTGTATGGGTTGATGAAACTGCTTTGAGATCACACCATTGTCCTTAAAGATTAGACCCTGCCAGTAATTATTTCCGTTGTGAACAGGAAGTATTTTTGGCATGTAAACTAATGATGAAAGGCCTTAAAATATACTGTTTTGTTTTTGATGTTTAAAGCCCCTCGTTAAACATGTCCTAACTGGGGAGTACTTAAAATTTAAAAAACTAGATTCAAGTTGATGGGGAAGGGGATGAAGCGATCATTACCACAAAAGCATCTAGGGGAATTAGTTGCTCTGTTAGAGGTAGTAAACCTTACTTACCCAGTTAAGCTTCTGAGTTTCTGAATGTTTTCTCAAATTAGATTGTAAGCTCTCTGAGGGCAGCAACCAAGTCATATTACTTTTGTATTTCCTAAAGTGCTGGACACAGTAGATACTCAATAAATACTTGTTATTAATATTTTTCTGTAAAACTTCTCTGGCTATTTTTTTAAGTAGCTGGTTTTCAAAAAATGGTCAAGGGCACTCCTTTGTTTAGATCTGTATTTGTTCCCACACCAGTCCACTGTTCTCCAATAGTTCTTACCTCTTTCCCTTAAACATTTTTTTTAAAGAAAGAGTATTTAACAAGATTCCTCACCTCCAATGTGGTAACTCTGGGTATGTGTCTCTACTTGCTACTAAAAGGCTGCTAATTCTGTGCCCTCCAGTTATCCATCCTAGATCACTTACCTGTTGCTCAGCGTAGTTACTACCTAGGTGGTACAATTTTCTTAGTCATATTTTTCAAAGCATTTGTAAGAGAAAAATAGAAATCAATAGCAGGAGTGATCAGGAGGATTTTTTTTTCCTTTTTCTATGCGATTATGTGGCTTTCAAGATGATTTTAATATATTTACATTGATTGGTACAGTATATGCAGTCTGTATAGCTAGCTAGTCATGTAGTTCATAGCTGTAGTGTAAATCATGCTCACAAATTGAAATCGTGCAGTGGAAAGCAGTTAAAAGTTGTAACTTACAGGACTGGTATCCCCATATTAGAAACTACATCTTAGAACCAGTTATTAAACATAACAGTTTTCCTCTAATTTTAATTTTTTCCCCACTTTGATTTGAATCCAGGGATACTTGGTTAGTCAGCACTTTTTTTTTTTTTTGGTAAATTAAATGTATAAATGACTGTAATACCAGCATGGAAACTGGACTCCTGTTTAGCAAATAATACTGTACTATCTAGAAATAGTAATAGGCTTTTATGTGCTCACATATGTAGGGGAGAGGTAAAAATGGTTTAAAAAATGGTTAAAAATTAGTCTCTTAAAACATCTTGGTGATAGAAGATGTAGAATTTTTAACTCTTTGTTTTACAGGGACAGAGAGAGAGTCAGAGAGAGGGATAGATAGGGACAGACAGGAACGGAGAGAGGTGAGAAGCATCAATCATTAGTTTTTCGTTGCCTTGCGACACCACAGTTGTTCATTGATTGCTTTCTCACATGTGCCTTGACCACGGGCCTTCAGCAGACCGAGCCACCCCTTGCTGGAGCCAGCGACCTTGAGTCCAAGCTGGCGAGCTTTTTGCTCAAGCCAGATGGGCCCGCGCTCAAGGTGGCGAGCTCGGGGTCTCGAACCTGGGTCCTTCCACATCCCAATCCAACGCTCTATCCACTGCGCCACTGCCTGGTCAGGCGAATTTTTAATTCTTAATGACTGCATAAAAAAAAAAACCTGTGCACCCTATTGACGCAACTGGTTGAAGAATTTATCCACAAGGTAGCTAGTTTTTTTTGTGACCCAAGAGATAGTAAAATTCACTTTCTTAATTACCCTTGCATATTTCTTTAGGAGCCCACCTTGCCCCACCCTCAAATCCAGCACTGTCCTCTGAGCAATCTAGAATTACCTTGTATAAAGTATGAGTATTATAAATTAATAAATCTAGAGCATAAAAGTATAAATTTGTACTCTTTGGCAGGGAATAAAACAATGCAAAGTAACCTCTTATTTTGAGTAATCCATCATATATGGTGAATATTTTCTTGGTTGACTAAGTGCAGCAGCTGAGATTATATTATAAAGCAAAGTATGAATGAAGAGAACTTAAATTCTGCACACACTTTGCTTATTAGAAGTATTTTAACAAAAACTAACAACTGTTCTGGTTTGGGGAAGGTCCTATGTATTCTTTGTCTCTTTAAAAACTCAGTTATCTTGTCCTATAATAATTTCTCAAGTTTAGAATGATTTCCCAGAAGCCCTTTCTTCCAAATAAAACTTTGTGATAGATGATTGGGGTTTGAAACAAATTTGGGATTCTCTGTATACTAAGGTGAGTGGTAGAGGGTAATTGTAATTCTGGTTTCTTGAAATTGTGGAGTAGGAGAGCAACAGAAGCAGCTACAAAAGCAATGTATTTAAATTGTTATCTAGGGAACTGAGATTGTGGGCTAAGTCACCAGGGCTAATACACGCCTTGTGGAAGGCAATGGAAGTCCCCACAGCATGTTGAAAGATAGAAACTTTTTTCTTTTACAGGGACAGAGCGAGAGTCAGAGAGAGGGATAGATAGGGACAGACAGACAAGAATGGAGAGAGGTGAGAAGCATCAATCATTAGTGTTTTGTTGCCGTTGCAACACCTTAGTTGTTCATTGATTGCTTTCTCACATGTGCCTTGACCGTGGACCTTCAGCAGACTAAGCAACCCTTGTTGGAGCCAGCGACCTTGGGTCCAAGCTGACGAGCTTTTTTGCTTAAGCCAGATGGGCCCGCACTCAAGCTGGCAAGAGCTCTAGGTCTCGAACCTGGGTCTTCCACATCCCAGTTCGACGATCTATCCACTGCACCACCGCCTGGTCAGGTGAAAGATAGAAACATAAAAGGAGAAAGAGGCTAGTCTTGAGCTTGTGCTTTTCTAAGTGATGGAGGTCACATGCAACTTAAGTTAAAGCATTGTAAGGCAGGTAAAGCGTTTTCATAGGTGGATTGAGTACAGTATTTAAAAATTTTTTAAATTTGGAGTATAGATTAATTCTCTTTCTGGAAGACTTTATATATTTTTCCCTGCAGGCTTTGATTATCATTTTTTTATGTCAAAGGTACTTTAGATATATAGAAGGCTCTTGATTAACATTGTTTTGTTTACTGTGAAGATAGCAAAATTCCTCAAAACCTGCTTATAGGGGACTAGTAACCAAACTGTGCCCATAGCTTAAAAAAAAATAAAACAGTTATCACTTAATGTGCTTTATACATTTCTTATTATATAAAAATGGATTAACAACCATAGTTCTGTAAGGAATTTATCAAACTAAGTATGTTTTATGCATAGTTGAATCCTCTTGGTTTGTTTCTTTGAAGAAATGAAAGTGTTCAGTGAATGTGCTGATGAAAGAGAGGCTGAAAACATTTTGCACACATTTAATATCTAAACTTTTTTTTTAATCTTTCAGTATTCTACTTTGTAAATACTGTTATTTGTATATACTGTAAATGATGACGTCGGTGGGCACTAACCGAGCCCGGGGAAACTGGGAACAACCTCAAAACCAAAACCAGACACAGCACAAGCAGCGGCCACAGGTAAAGAACCCAAGAGTTAGAGATCCATGGGTACCATGGGTAGCCTTGCTGGTTGATTTTTTTGTTCTTTTGCTAGTTGATTCTGGTTTCTGTTCAGTATAGCATCTTTCTTTGCTTTGGATTATTGATATGGGTTCTTATTTTCCATTCCTTGAGTATTTTTTTTTTTATTTGGGGCCTGGTAACTTAATGACATGCTGTAATATGCTTCCATTTTTTTAATACTGAATTATGAGGCTTGGAAAGAATGGCTATTGTGATCTGTATCTCTTAAGATAACATTTCCCGTGTTTCATCTGGGTTTTAGCAATACATTTCTTATTCCTTAGACCTTCCACCTTGACATCTCTGTGGCACACCTTTGTCTTGCCACCTTTCACCTTTCCTTTGTTCTTTTTCCTAACTTTCTTTCCTTTTTTTTTTTTTTCTTCTCTGGGCTCATTGAGGCCTAATCGGTATTTTTTTTTCCATGAGGAGTTAGCATCTTTACAATTTTCTTTCGCAATTAACAAATGACGCCTGACCTGTGGTGGCGCAGTGGATAAAGTGTCGACCTGGGAACACTGAGGTCACCAGTTCAAAACCCCCTGCACTGGTCTGGTCAAGGCACATATGGGAGTTGATGCTTCTAGCTCCTCCCCCCTTTCTCTCTTTCTCTCTTTCTCTCTCTCTCTCACTCTGTGTCTCCTCTCTAAAATGAATAAAATAAAATAAAAAAATTAACAAATGAGACACCGTAGAGCAGGGGTCCCCAAACTACGGCCAGGCCCGCAGGCCGCATGCAGCCCCCTGAGGCCATTTATCCGCCCCCCCCCCCCCCCGCCGCACTTCCGGAAGGGCCACCTCTTTCATTGGTGGTCAGTGAGAGGAGCACAGGATGCATCTGCACCCATAGTTCCCATTGAAATACTGGTCAGTTTGTTGATTTAAATTTTATGGTCCGGCCTTCCAACGGTCTGAGGGACAGTGAACTGGCCCCTGTGTAAAAAGTTTGGGGACCCCTGCCATAGAGTATTGCTCAGTTTGTATTTTTATGGGAGACAGAGAGAGGGACAGATAGCGACAGACAGACAGGAAGAGAGATGAGAAGCATCAATTCTTTGTTGCGGCACCTTAGTTCATTGATTGCTTTCTTATGTGTGCCTTGATGGGAGGGGGACACCAGCAGAGCTGGTGCGACCCCTTGCTCAAGCCAGTGACCTTGAGCTTTAAGCCAGCAACCTTTGGACTTAAGCAAGTGACCATGGGGTCATATCTTGCTCAAGCCGTTGACCTCGGGGTTTTGAACCTGGGTCCTCTGCATCCCAGGCTGACACTATCCCTGCACTAATACCTGGTCAGGTGAGAATTGCTCAGTTTTAAGAAGTAAATTAACCTCCTGGGTACTGAGGTTTATGGTTTTTTTTTTGTTTTGTTTTAGTTTTTAAGTTTGGTTTAAGTATGATCTGTTTTCTATAACCAGTTTGGTGTTGGTTGGTATCTAATGTGAGTGAGTTAATTTTCCATTTGGTTATGGTCAGGTAAATTGACTATGTAAGACTAGAACTTCATTCATTTTTCTTTGACTTTTCCTTCCAAGTGAATTTCTAGCAGAATTTTAGTACTTAAGTAGATTTGTATCTCAATTGGGACAGTAAAATTTATGATATCTTATAAACATATACTGGATACTCAAAAGGTATGCTGAGCATATCTATCCTCAGACTAAACCTTATGTCAGCCCTAGGAATAGAGGATGGCATTGGTCATTGCAGAAACAGGAACAAGGTTTATTTACACATGACTTTGCAAATACTTTAATGTGAATTAAGATGCAGACTTTTCAAAGTGGTGCTGTGATCCCAATATGAAAGCCTCTTTAACTTTATGGTGAACATCAGTGAAAAAAGCTTCCTGCTTTTTGTTTGTTTGTTTTTTTTTTTTGTCATTGTATTTTATTACTTGGCTATTTATAACAAGGAGAAGGAAATTGGGGTGGGAGGTAAGGATGATGTTGACTATATAGGTCCCTTTTATTTCTCTAAACTTGTCTGTTGATCGTACTTTTCTGAACTTGTCTGGATTCTTAGGCCACTGCGGAACAAATTCGACTTGCACAGATGATTTCGGACCATAATGATGCTGACTTTGAGGAAAAGGTGAAACAAGTGAGTGTATTGCTAATTTGCTGTAAGCTATGGGAAGAAACATGCATAGATGCCTACCAGGGTACTTTCTACTATAGGTATTAAAAGAGTCATGACCTGAAAAATGCTAGGTAAGCCAATAAATAAGTGCTTTTATTGTCTGATTTACTGTACCCCTTTGGACACATACCTTGTTCAGAGGTTTTATCTTAATTTTAACCTGTTGTTTAATGAATGCCTTTGTTACCATTTTATAGCAACTTTGAGCCATTTTATCGTCTGTGAAATGTAGAAATTCATGGTATGCTGAAGCCTGTTTGTGTGTCTTGGGGTTTGATTCTCTATTAGATGCTATATTGTTTGATTGCTTTGTATGTAAATCCTTTTGACCCATTTTTGGTCACAGGTATTTTGGTTTTGAACCTAGAATACCAAAATTCTGCCTATTTTGCTTTTTTAAACCTGATTCTTTCAAACTCAGGTTGTGTTTTCTCTTTTCTTCACCTGTTTTCTTTTGGGGCAGTACAGGCTTGTTCATGATCACTGTGATGTTTCTTTTTCAGTTGATTGATATCACAGGCAAGAATCAAGATGAATGTGTCATTGCTTTGCATGACTGCAATGGAGATGTCAACAGAGCCATCAATGTTCTCCTGGAAGGAAACCCAGATACGGTACAGTGCTAATAAAGTGTTCTAGAAAGTGGGTCTCTGGTTGAGGATAGTAATAGTCTAAAAATAGCAAATAGGGTAACTCAACTTAAAGCAGAGTACCTTCCTCTCCAAATAGAACTGGAAACTACTTTGGAGATTGTTTGCTGCCAGGTGTAAATACGTAAAATTAATGTATGATAAACAGGACAAAACAAAATCAGTCTCTTCTAACTGGCCTGGAATAAATTAATTCTAGGTTAGTGACTGTTTTTAGGACTGGATTAGTCTGAATTAGAAGTACCATTTCATAGTTTGGCTGCTAATCATGGAAGATTTCTGCTCACCTGTTTTATTGCTATTGAGCAAAGTTATAAACTACTGAATTCTGATTTCAGCACATTCCCATCAGTATCAGCTTAGACTTTTCCAATACCTTCTCATCATGTGAACTAACTTCTGTCGTGGTAGCAGAGAAGTAAACTTTGCAACCTGTTGACCATCCTGGAGATGATATAGGGATATCTTGAAGGAGCTCTTGCCCTAGAATTTAGAGTTGCTTTCACTTCTTTCTCTCCTTCCCACTTAAAAAGAATCCTGTGTGTTTTGTGCTTGTCTTAATCACTGTAACAAATTGTAAGTCCTTTAGCAACAGAGATTATGCCTTCCTAACCTTTGGGATATTTCTGCAGTGCTTAGTAGAGAACGTTTTTTAAATGAACAGTGTATCATTTTGATGTCATTTTTATTATTTATGTGGTCTTACACTGGAGACTTTTGGTTGGGATAGATAGATAGCCAGAGTTTATTCCTTGAGTGATCAACATACTAATTTTACAGTGTCACTTCATCTAAATGTTAGAGGTTTGTCCAGTTCCTTGAGACAATGGAAAATCATGGTGGAAAACTTTTTATCATGGAATTTAAATTAGTGACTTTTTCTCTTAAAAAGTATGGTCCTAGCCTGACCAGGCGGTGGCGTAGTGGATAGAGCGTCGGACTGGGATGCGGAGGACCCAGGTTCGAGACCCCGAGGTTACCAGCTTGAACGCGGGCTCATCAGGCTTGAGCAAAAAGCTCACCAGCTTGGACCCAAGGTCACTGGCTCGAGCAAGGGGTTACTCGGTCTGCTGAAGGCCCATGGACAAGGCACATACGAGAAAGCAATCCATGAAAAACTAGGGTGTTGCAATGAAAAACTGATGATTGATGCTTCTCATCTCTCTCCATTCCTGTCTGTCTATCCCTATCTACCCCTCTCTCTGTAAAAAAAAAAACAACTGTGGCCCTGAGTTAGATTTTATTTGAAAATTATTGCTGACCCTACCTTTCCTTCCTCCCTTCTTCCCTCCCTCTTTCCCTCCCTCCCTTCCCCTCTCTTGTTCTCTTCCTCTCCCCTCTCCCTTCCTCTTTCTGTTTCTCTAAAATCAATTACTAAATCAGTGGTTCTCAAATTTTTTGAAGTTGGGGCACATTTAAAATCCTGTAAATAATTGTAGGCGCACTATATACAAATTTCTGAGAAATATGTTATAATAAATCAAATATTAGAGAAAAAAATGTAAAGTCCAAGAGTGCTTTTATGGTAATTAAAATAAATACGACAAAATTAAATTTATTCTGACATTAAAAAGCATTTTTATGTTATATTTTTTGAGTTATGCTTTTTAGAATTCATAAAAAAGAAGGGCTAAAAAATAAAAAAAAACGCCAAAAAAGTTATCTTTTTATATATATACATTCTTAGTAAGATTTAGTAAATTTAGCAGGTTCCAGCATGACTGTGTTTTAAGTTTTTTCATTCTTGTGTTTATGAGAAACATGAGCCTGATGTGTCCTAATGATTTATTTAATGTTTAGGCGTATATTTGAATGGGAAACTCTCATTTCCTGGTCAATACATTGAAAAATTCCTCTCTTTTTACTCTTAATTGTGTTGAGTGTAGAAAACCCCCACCATACATATCATCTTAACTTTACACCAAACAAAGGATAGAAGAAACTTGCGTCCAGTCTTTCCGGGGAACATGGGTGGTGGTGTAAACAATCCAGCACCACAGCTTAACAGCCTTTTGCAACCTAATCAGGCAAGTGAGGTGGGGGGTTGGGTAGACTGTCAGCTTACAGTCAATTACCCACACCTCTGTCCCCAAAAAATCTAAACTCCAAAAACCCTGTTGGTTTTTTGGTCCCCAATGGCACATATTTCTCTGGAATACCATAGGGCGCACCTGGAAATCTTCTAGGGTGCACCAACTACGCCCTGTACACACTTTGAGAACCACTGCACTAAATAATAAAAAGAAAGAAAGAAAATTATTGCCTGGACAGTCATAATGGTGCCTTTGGGTCATTTTGAATTTAGAATAATTGTCTCAAGATTTTGGGGGGGGAAGAAGTGAGACTCAGGCTTTTTAAAAGTCTAATTTTTTTTGCACAAGTTACATTTTGTTTTACCTTCCAGCCTTTTCTGTGTAGTGCTTCAAGAGTGAACTTCCAGACTACTAAAAAAGAAAGTAAACTAGAGAATGTAGGCTTATGCCACAAATAAACCAACTAATGAAATCAGTGGAAAGTAAAGTCAGCTACTAGGGATGTTGGATATAATTGGGTGGGCAAGATTATATCAGAAAGCTGGAAGTATCTTTGAGAAGATCATAGTAGTTTTCTTTCCTTATTGAAGTCATCTGGTGGAAAAAAAAGTGATCTAATGCCAGCAGCTGATGTATACCATAGAGGGAGAAGATGACAGGTTTCTGAAACTTGCCAGGTTTTGAGATAGACTAGCAAAAACTCTAAAAACGAGCTGTTTTGAGTCTGTTTTTCAGAATATCTGATGCAGATTTAGCTATAGAGTTACGATAACTTCTGAATTGAAGTTACTGTGAATATAAAACGATCCACTAGCTATAATGCAGAATCAGCTTGGGTTGTAAGAGTAGGCAACAAGAAGCTTCCAAGTTCTACGGGGATACTTAATCTTTTTTATTTAAATTATTATTTTTGTAAACTATTGTAGACTTTAGAATATATAGATATGTTTTTTCTATTTCATTTTTGAACTTCTATTTATTCTAGAGATAGAGAAACATCGATTTGTTACTCTACCCATATATGGGTGCATTGGTTGATTGTTGTATGTGCCCTGACCGGGGATCAAACCCACAACCATGGCATATTGGAATGATGCTCTGGCCAACTTAGCTATCTGGCCAGGGCCTTTACTATAATTTTAAATTTGTTGAACTTAAAAACTTATCAAGCCTGACCAGGTGGTGGCGCAGTGGATAGAGCATTGGACTGGGACGCAGAAGACCCAGGTTCGGGACCCCGAGGTCCCCAGCTTGAGCGCGGGCCCATCTGGCTTGAGCAAAGGCTCGCCAGCTTGAACCCAAGGTCACTGGCTCCAGCAAGGGGTTGCTCGGTCTGCTGAAGGCCCGCGGTCAAGGCACATGTGAGAAAGCAATCAATGAACAACTAAGGTGTCGCAATGGCAATGAAAAACTAATGATTGATGCTTCTCACCTCTCTCCATTCCTCTCTGTCTGTCCCTATCTATCCCTTACTCTGACTCTCTCTCTCTGTCCCTGTAAAAAAAAAAAAAGCTTATAAAAAATGTGTTAAAATATATAGTGCCTGAAATTTACTGTTTTAAACATTTTTAAGTATAACTCAGTGGCATTAACTACATTGACAAAGTTGTGCAACCATTATTACTCTCCATTTTCAGGAGTTTTCCATTTCTCAGATTGAATCCAAAATGGGTTGTCTGTATTATTAAATAGGAACTCCCCTTCACCCCCTCCCGTCAGCTCCTGGTAACCTCTTCTGTTTTCATGAATTTTTCTGCATTAGGTACTTCATATAAGTAAAATTATATAATATTTGTTCTTTCGTTGTCTTCTTTCACTTAGCATAATGATTTGAAGGTTTATATTGTGTCATGTCAGAATTTCACTTTCCTTTTTAAGGATTGATAATCTAATTTATGTATATGCTACATTTTTATCCATTAATGGACACCTGGAATTATTTGGAAGTTGTAGACATCATAACATTTTATTTCCTGACTATTTTAGCATGCTTCCCTTAAAGAAGTATGCTCTTTTATATGACCACAATATTATTATCAACCCTGAGAAAACAGTAATTCTATATTATACTTGGCTCATGTTCTTGAAAGCTGTCCAATATTAGCTGTTGCTGATCACCAGGGCCATTGTTGTTTGGGTTATATGGTAACTAGGATAGTAAAGATGTATTGTTTCTCCTGGAACTTTTATTTATATATATTTCCTGAAAAAATATGTGTAATCAAAAACTTTTAAGTTTATAACACTCATTTTCTTGAGGAATAAGACTGTAAAACTTATTTTTCTTACCATGAATTTTCTTTACTGAATTCTGGAATGAATCATATACTGTTTGTATTTTTGGAAAGCTGAATTGAATTCTATCAATTTAGGAAGTACAGGGGAGAAAACAGGGTGTCAAACCTGGATTGGAAGGCTTCTTACAGTCAGCATGTCTTAGGACCAGGGTTGTGCCTTCCTGATTGCTAGTTGGTCTTTTAAGTCAAGAAAATTGGGGCTTGGTGGGGAAATAGGTATAGTTGATTTTCCTCCTAAATTCAGGGTTGCTTGATTAGAGAATGTGCCTGAGTCAAATGCTGCTTACTCATCCTGAATTCAAAATTAACTTTTAGAAACTTTCAGTTTTTTTCTTTATTTCACATGAATAGAACTATAAAAAGTTGGGAATCACTGAATCCATAAGAAATTAGTTTTTTCGGCTCAGGAAACACACGTGAAAACTAGGGACCAACAGCCTGACCTGCAGTGCCGCAGTGGGTAAAGCGTCAACCTGGAACACTGAGGTCACTGGTTCAAAATCCTGGGCTTGCCTGGTCAAGGCACATATGGGAATTAATGCTTTCTGCTCCTCTCCCCCTGCTCTCCCTCTGTCTCTCTCTCTTTCTCTCTCTCTCTCTGTCTCCTCTTTCTAAAATGAATAAATAAAATCTAAAAAAATAATAAAAACATAAAAAAAAGTAGAAAACTAGGGACCAGTAACTATATAGGTCCTTGGACTAATATGCCAAGTGTCTGCACTGGTTAGAGATCTTGATGATCCTTTTGGAAGTGATCCCTACAGTCCGTTAGCACCTCCCCTATTCAAAGGACTTCAGTTTTGCAGTGTTAGGTGTAGTTTGTTTTGAGGCTCTTTCTATATCCATTTAAACAGAAGTAAACTAATTAGAAGTATCTTAGACTTGGATGCTGAGAATAGTTAAGAGTTGTCCCAGGTTTTATCTCTGGTTTCCTGATAGCAGTTCATACTGATTAGATATGAATGCTCTGCCTTTCTTTAGCATTCCTGGGAGATGGTCGGGAAGAAGAAGGGAGTCTCAGGACAGAAGGATGGTGGCCAAACGGAATCCAATGAAGAAAGCAAAGAAAATCGAGACCGGGACAGAGACTATAGTCGACGACGTGGTGGGCCACCAAGACGGGGAAGAGGTGCCAGCCGTGGACGAGAGTGTATGCATGGGGCTTTAACAAACCAGCTGTGGGTCATTAATGTCTAGATTTCAGGGGTGTCAAGGGGCTATTAGGCAGGACCTAGTGACCATTATATTACCTTTTTGATTTTTCTTGCCTTCATCTGTTCTTAGACCTTGATGTTTCTTACATTAGCCTTTTTTCCTTTCCTTTTTTTTTTTACTTAGAAATTAAATTTAATGGGATGACACTGGTCCATAGGAACATACAGGTTTCAAGTATACATTCCATAGCATGTGAATTATTCATTGTGTTATGTGGCCATCACTCAAAGTTAAAGCATTGTCCATTACCATAAATTTGTCTCTCTTTATTCCCCTTTCCCTCCCCCCTCTGTTAACCACTTCACTTTTGTCTATGTCCATGAGTCTTAGTTTTATATCCCACCTATATGTGAAATTATATATGGTTCTTAGCTTTTTTTATAATTATTTAGCTTAGCATAGTATTCTTAAGGTCCATTCATGTCATCACAAATGGCAGTATTTTATCATTTCTTATGTCTGAGTCGTATTTCCTTGTACATACATTAGCATTTTCTAACAGCAGCCGCTGGCTTGGTATGAAATTATTCTGTGACCATTTGTACAGTTTGATTTACAGCTCTCTATTGTGGTTTATCACCATTTCCCTAGTAATAATTATGTCCCATCCTTCCAACTCCTTTTCTCGTTTTTGTCTTCCCACCAGCATACATACATACCATTTATATATTTCCATATGTTCTATTGACTCTTTCTTGGCCATCTGTGTTTTTTCCCCCAGTCCGGGGTCAGGAAAATGGATTAGATGGCACCAAGAGTGGAGGGCCTTCTGGAAGAGGCACAGAAAGAGGCAGAAGAGGTCGTGGACGAGGCAGAGGTGATCAATTTGGTGGGGTATTGAAATACTTCTACTGGTTGTATAGGTTTACATCAGTGTTTTTCAACTACTGGTCTGCTGAAGTTAACCACCCTGAGATATGTTGTATGAATATTAAAGACACTGATTACATTGGGGAGCATAATTTTTGTTGCATCTACAAAAACACTTATTCTTACCTAATTTGAGTGTGCTGATCTCAAATCTGACATTAGTTTTTCTCTGTAAGCTACAGTATTTTTTGCAATTCAAGATTTTAGGTTTTCATCTTACTGTAAAATTTTCAACATTTAGTTTAACATAATGAAGTAGAATGTCTTCTTGGTCATCATCTTTGTGAAAATATAATAATTTATATAATGAAGTAAATACACTAAAAGATATGATTGCATCAGAATTTGTTTACAATTTTGAAATAGAACATATTAGAACGTTTATTTTAATCATAAAATTTGCGCAAAACTTATGCTATTCAGGCAAAAATACGCGTTTGTAGCTCTTGCGTTTGTGTACTTGTTGAGGACAATCTTGTTTGATGCTCTAGCAGTAGTCTGCCATTATTTAGAGCTGTCAAGAAATAGCTGCCATTCTGTTTAACTGTATGTGGTAACACCTAGTTGGCTGAGAAGACTATTGATATCATGACAGTAAACAAAGTGTTTTGTCTTTGGAAAAAAAGTCCACAAAAATTTGTTAACGCTTCCTGAAATGGGATACTTTAGCTGACCAGTGAAGTACATTCTTTTCTTGAAACCTGGAGGCTAATAACTCATCTGCTTTCTTTGATAAGCCCAAATCTCTTACTAAGTCATTCAATTCGGGTTGGCTAAACTGCTGAGGGGTTAATGACTGCTTGGCATCAGAAGAAGACCCTTCAGATTCTACGACATCTTATCAAAATACACTTGATCACCATGTTCACTTTCTTCGTCCTTAGAAGAAATAAAACCATTGAAAACTGGAACCAGGAGTGTCTCAGAGTGTTGGATAGGTCGTATTGCTGAAGGAATATTAGGATATATGATCATATACCGTTTTTTCTTACCGATGCCCTTTGTATGGATCAGACAGAAATAACAGTCACTGCTGTGGTCCTTAGGTTCACGCCAATCCATGGGAATACCAAAAGGCATTCCTTTGCATTTTCCTTTAGTCTAGTCACGAAGCATTTCCTCACAATTATGACACACAATATGAGGAGCTCAGTTCTTATCTTGATCGCCAAGGGGAACTTGAAAATAGGCAATATATGCATGTATCACAAATGATAAAATATTGCGCCTTTGGCATTGAAGTGTGTAACAGCCACATATATAACAGAAGGTGTCAGGACTGTTCTTACATTTACGCCTACTCGAAGAAGCCATGATTCAATCTTAAGAGGGTGTTTTTATCAGATAATAAATTTTTACATTTAAAAACAACTACAATTATGTCAAAGTGATGTTTGTAAAACATTAATTGCCTTGTGGTTATGTTCAATCCAAGAGTCATTGCCCTTTAACTCCAATTTAAAAACCAATGCATGCCATTAACTTTAACAAAAAGAAATTAAAATTGCATAAAAACTAGAGCATGCACCAGAAAATGGATTTCAGATTTCAAATCAGCGATGCAGAAATATATAGAAAAAGTTCTAAAACCTCATGCAACAGAAAATGAAAAAGAAATTGTTCCCCAGTGTTACAGATTCTAATTTTCATACACCAGGGTGATTAACTGTTTCATGAACCAGAGGTTGAAAAACACTGGTCTACATTATTTAAAATTCACATGGAGTCTAGTTCCCTTAATTGTTGAGGTGTCATTCAAATTTTAGAGGTTGCTAAGTGGGCAGTGAGAATACAGATGTTGTCTCCTCTAGTCCTTTTGTTGATATTACTGTGTTTGCTTGAGGACCCAGCAGTCTGATCAGCAAAAGAACACTGTCAATAGTAGTGATGTCCTACTGTGTTACATTATCTGGTGCACTACAGAATAAGAAAAAGAACATCTGGTAATATCAACCGCTTATTCCAGAGCTGCTTCAGTCACAAGGCTGTTTTAACTTCTAAAATATTTCTCTTTCTATTTCCTTAGGTGGCTCTGGTAGGCGGGGAGGAAGGTTTTCTGCTCAAGGAATGGGGTAAGTTTCATTGATCCAATGTTAACAGTCTTCAATTTTTTTCCCTAAGCGTCACCATAATATTTTAGAGTTGCTGATTGATATTCTGAGGATAATAGTAGGCATCCTTAACCAAAATGTAATAAAAAGAAATGTTTACACTATTTAATCAGAAAGGTGTGTAGACTTAGGGTTTATATTTTAGGACTAAGAATTTTCCACCTAGATCAGTGATGGGCAATCTTTTGAGCTTGGTGTGTCAAAATTCGCCAAAAAACCAAGCATAACTCGGGTGGTGTGTCACTTCGAGAAAAACGGCCTAACCGGAAGTCCCAGAACTAGACGCTCTGTGCTGGAGTTCTGTTGTTTTGGCCTACACACCTCCGGCACAGAGTGTCTACACTACAGCAAATGTTTTTTCCTCGGCTACTGCACCTGGCTGTGCAGGAGCCGATGATGAAACGTCCTTCTCGGCATGTGGCCCCATACTTCTCTGGTATGTGGCTGTGTCGTCGAAAATGGCTATGCCTGTCATAGGTTCGCCATCACGGACCTAGATCATCATCATCTCTTATTACATAGTTTCATTTGAATGCATATACCTACTGTCTTCCTAAAATCTTCATGTGGATTTTATTATTGGTGTCCTAACCCTAAATGGATATATCATGAAATTTTAGGTAGGCTGATAGGTAAGGAAAAGTTGACTGCATAGATTATAGAAAGTGACTGTGATTGATTTGTACTAGGAAAGGGAGAGTGATGATTCTTATTGCCTGCCTCTTTTGAGTTAATTTTTTCTTGATGCTGTTAAGATGTCAGAGAGTCTGTTAAGCTTTTTGTTGTTGTTTACGTCCCCCCCAGAACCTTTAACCCAGCTGATTATGCAGAGCCAGCCAATACTGATGATAACTATGGCAATAATAGTGGCAATACGTGGAACAACACTGGCCACTTCGAGCCAGATGATGGGACGAGTGAGTGACTTTATTATTTATTTCTTGTCTCTGGGAACCTAAGGAAATAATTTTTTTGAGGTTATAGTTATATAAAGTGGAGGGATAGTTTTTGGGTGCAGAGATAGGGGGAAAGGGAGAAAATCACACTTGAATTACTATATATTCTTTTTACTTAACTGTGTTAGTGGGCACATTGTACAAACTATTTCACCTGATCTTCATCACTATTTTCTGATAATTATTTATTATGACTTTCCGGATGACAAAACTTAGACTGAAAGAGCAGTGAAGATATTTGCCAGTATTTGACTCTAAACCCATGTTCTTTCCATTATACCATGTAGCTGCCATTAGCTCCACTTGTATTTCCTAGTGTTTCTGTCAGGGTAACTAGCTTTGCCTTATGAAAAGAAACCCCAAATTAATTAATCAAGTTACTACTTACAGAGATGAAGATTGTCCAGAATCAAAGTCTACTGTCAGTTTGTTTTCTGATACTGAGATAGGAGTATCTTTCTCCCCTTTATTTTTGGGAAATCTCAGTATCTGGGCAACAAGGAAATCTTAATACTCTCTAGCTCTCTTTGCTGGACAGTTTTCTGGCTGTGGTAGTGTTACAGTGTTTTAATAAGATTACTTTTTTTGTTAGCTGACTTTGGTGCCTCTATTTCGGAAGGGTATATATATTTAAGGATATGTTATGCTTGTGGGATACACCAAGATGTGTTGGGAGTAAGATACTTTTACTGCTATAAATAAGCACAGCCTCTGAGCTTCAGAGTACTGTACTTGGTCTTACGAGATCAGGTACCACCTTCTGGCTGTGCCAGCACGTACAGAGCCTAAGACTGTTTTTCTCTGCTAAAGGGGGAATGAGTTAATATGTAGTAGGGCAGGAAATAGGCTCTTTGACTTCTTAACCATTTAAATTTGCCTTTCCCCTTTTTAAATGTCAGTGGTCTTTATCTCTGTGTCTTTGGTAGGGTCTTGGGCACAGTTTCTCATCTACAACCCACAAGATGTTACATATTCACTTCAGGTCCTAAATGTTGCTTGCTTTTCATTTACCAAGTTATGTTTATTTGGAATACAACTTTCCAGTTGGTGGAGGCTAAAGTTAAGTTATTGGTAGGATAGAGAGCTTTGTGAATTCCTCTGACCATTTGGCTATGAAATGCCCTTTTCTTTTTCTTTCCTTTTTTAAGTGAGAGGAGGGGAGATAGATTCCTGCATGTGCCCCTACCAGGATCTACCTGGCATTCCCCATCTGGGGCCTGTGCTGAAACCAGTCTAGCCACTGGCTGTGAGAGAGGAAGAGAGAGAAGGGGGAGAGGGAGGGGAAGAGAAGCAGATGGTTGCTTCTCATGTGTGCCCTGACTTGGGATTGAACCTGGGACATCCTCATGCTGGGTCAGCGCTCTATACACTGAGCCAAACCTGTGAGGGCTATTTATTTTATTTTATATTTTTAAGATTTATTGAATTTATGTGGGGGCCAGAGCATGAGAAGTAGTTGCCTCACTTTAGTTGTTTATTGGTTGCTTGTATGTGCCTAGACCAGGCAAGCCCAGGGTTTTGAACTAGTGACCTCAGTTTTTCAGGTCAGCGCTCTATCCATTGCTCAATCACAGGCCTCTATTTCTTTTAAATTGATTTTAGAGAGAGAGAGAAACATCAATTTGTTGTTTCACTTATGTATTCATTGGTTGATTCTTGAATGTGCCCTGATTGGGGTTTGAATGTTCAACCTTGGCATAATAGGATGATGCTCTAATCAACTGAGCTACCCAGCCAGGACCTGTTCTTTTCTAGTTTAACTCTATATTTTGGAGGCATTAGAACTGGTCTTTATTCATTTCTTGATGGCTTTGTAGAGGCAGTAGTAGCAGTCTAAATAACATAAGTTACTGTTTTCGAGCTCTAGTTTGTTCTTGGGTATTTGGCCTTTTTATTTTTATTTTTTATTTTTCTGAAGTGAGAAGCAGGGAGGCAGAGAGACTCCTGCATGCGCCCAACCAGGATCCACCTGGCATGCCCACCATGGGGCGATGGATGACGTTCTGCCCATCTGGGGTGTTGTTCCTTTGCAACCGGAGCCATTCTAGCGCCTGAGGTGGTGGCCAGAGAGCCATCCTTAGTGCTCAGGCCAACTTTGCTTCAATGGAGCCTTGGTTGTGGGAGGGGAAGAGAAAGACCAGAGAAAAAGGAGAGGGGAAGGGTAGAGAAGCAGATGGGTGCTTCTCCTGTGTGCCCTGGCTGGGAATTGAACCTGGGACATCTACACGCTGGGCTGACACTCTACTGCTGAGCCAACTGGGCAGGACTGGTATTTGGCTTTTTATCACTGGTAGAAAAGATGATAGAAGTTAAGGGATTTACTCAGTTGTGGATAGAAAATGAGGCATGAAGTCCCAGTCCTGGATTGCAAACCTTAGCAGTTTCAACAAGGATCTGGGTGGGAAAACAGAAGGTGTATCTTTATTTCTACTGAGTAGAGAATAGCAGATTTGAGGAGGCTACAATCAGAAATAAGCGGTTTGTGGCTGAATGGAAAAATTACATAATGCTGCTGTCATCTTGTTAGTATAAGTGTTGAGTATAGCTCCATGTATTCTTATTAGTTTCACAGTAATGAACTTACCTTTATGCATGATCTCTTTTTATATTTTCATGATAGCAAACTTAAATCCTTTTTTAATTTAAAAAGAAATTCAAACCTACCCTTAAAATATCCACAGGTACACTGGGAACTGTGTATTGGGGGCAAATATTCTCATTCACAAGTAAAATTTCACTGTTTGTTTTTTCTTTTCTTTTCTTTTTTGTTTCAGGACTTGATTTCATTGGGGTTGAGGGGTCAAATTATCCCCGAAAATTTGAGACTGCTCCTGGTATGATACATCCAGGCGCCTAACTGCCCCGGATATTTCTATAGATTTTTATGAACTGAAATATCTGTGGATATGTCATTTTTCTGTCTTCCTGCTTTTTCTCTTTCTGTCTTTGTCTGCCATATTCTATGCCTGTTTTTGCTTTGTAAGATTTTGTTCACTTAATGAATACTTACATTGACTGTGCTTTTTCTGCTAATGGAATGGAAACCCTTATCTGTTGTTCAGAACATTTACACCCTTTCTGTTCCTTAATGCTTCTTCAACGTAGTCCTCTTCCTCAGTCATTTTCAAACATCCTATGTAAGAAATATCAACTAGGAATCTACATTTTTTTCTCTATCCCAGATATAGTTGCCAGAGTGCAGAAAATAAAATTCTTGCATTGAGAGATTGTCTCTCAATAGTAGATAATTTCTCAGGTTACCTCCAACTTTGAGAAGGAGTTATATGCATTAACTCAGATCTTGGGTTCCATTTAGCCAGAGTGGGATGGATACCAATGGTTAGGAAGAGTGGTGTCACCAGAGAGGGAAAAGAAAATGTGGTTTATAATTTGTCTAAACTGAGATTGGACTTCAGTTTGATTCAAAGAACATTGTCAGTAGAATATGGTTTGGGATTTCCCTGGTGCAATTTTAACGTTGTCCTGGGAAAGGCATTACAATGAATATATTATTTTTTCTAGGAAATAGAATTCTTCATTATTAAATGTTTACAAGAATTTCAGATGGTTTTTGTAGATGTTAGAATATTTCTCTTCAGTGACAATGAAATATGTGAATGCCTTTCATTTTTTATAAGAAGCTTTTTCCACTTAGAATTCTTTGAGTTATTTTATGTATCAATATATATTGTTGTTCTAGAGAAGAAAATATAAAGAGTGTTCTTATCCCTTCTACAGATACGTTTTTATTTCTTATTGTGGTCCTTTGGTCAAAGGGAAGAATCCTGGTTCTCACTGAAACTCTCACCCATATCCCTTAAGAAAGTGCAGGTCCCCTTTTTAAGGATATGTGTACACATGAAGCAAAACAAGGGGAATGTGGAAGGTGGTTTGATTGCTTTTGGATCTCTCTTGTAGAAACTGTATTCCTGCTTCGTTATTACCAACATGAGGAGTGTGTACACCCCCATTGTCTGCCATGACCTTAGCAAGTTATATTTCACATTATGATTAGGAGTAAGAGAATAACTAGCACACATATTTGAATTATTATTTTTTGTGTCCAGTGTCTTCCAAAAAGAGCAGATCTATAGGGATTCCTTATAGTTAAACCAGTGAGATCTATAAACTTTATTTTTGCTGAGTATGCATTTTTAAATATAATTCCAATGGCAGCTAGTTGTCAGTGCTCTTAGTATGGATTTCAGCCTTCCTTCTTCACTGCTTTTTCACTGTCACATGGGCAAACATTTGTGTTCCTCTATCACTGCTGCCATCTCTCTTCAGACTGGCTGCAATGTTGTGTTATATCAGATAAATAGGTGGAGTTTAATTCTGGTTTTAATTGGCTGGTGCCATTTCACTGAATTGACCACTCATTAAGTCAGAGATTGCCTGGAACATTGGGTTTGTTGGAGTCTCTTGCTCTCTCACATTTTCTTGCTCTTTTTCTCTTTGCTTTACATGTTACAAAGACTGAATGTAGCTGTGAAATCATAATCTTATTAAAACCCTGGTGTTCTTAGATACACCTTTCAAAATAGTATTTTCTTCCCTCTGAAGCCCAAGAATCCCTTCTGATTATTAAATTCTGGTTATACTTTTGGCTGCCAAATATGTTAATGCATTAGTGTTTTCTGCATGTGCTATGTACTGGCACTTAAATTTACTGTTATCCCTTTATTCTCAGGTGCATGGAGGACTGCAACAGAGGAGTGGGGAACTGAAGATTGGAATGAAGATGTAGGTATTTCCAGGTCATTTTTCTTTAGTGCCTTCTATCCCTACGTGGTGTTTAGGGATAGAAAAAATGGGTATGTTTCTACCCCTCAAAATTCATCCTTAAGATTCTGACCCAAAACTTTTACATCCAAAATAGTGTTCTGAGCCAGAACATTTCACATATGTTATATGAAGGAGACTGGGCATGAACAGGACTCTGTGGAACCAGACTATGGAAAGGGCAAGTGCACTTGTGTAAGTCCAAATATCTGATTGTCGGATTTATCCCAGGAAGAGATGGTGGTTGGGTAGGGCACTGGAGATGGAGTTACGTAGTGAATTAACAGCTGCTGGTGGCATGTGACTCTACCTGGAACAATTTGCTATAGAGCTCACATTGAAGCATTGGTATATATGGTCCTAGAATTGGCTTGGAGGTGGGTACAAAGGGAGAGTTAAAGTGCCAAGTCCTCAAGTCTTATCATCTGATTGGCTCTGGAACCTTTTTAAGTTACTTGAAGCCCAACTTTCTAAGTGTAATTGAGATGAATATGTAGACTTGGCTTTATTACAGCTTTACTCAACTTGGAAACCTCATAGATGGGTGGTATAAGGTGGCATACAAACAAGTTCTATGAATTTACTGGAGTAGAAGCCAAGTAAAATAATTTTGCTGATTCCTGGTTACCTCAAGCTTTTGCTGTGAATAACAGTTTTCAGTGATCATGGGCAAACTTCCATTTTAACATATTTTAATCTGCTTATACTCATATGTTTGGGCAACAAAGATTTTTATGGTAAGAGGAAATGATATATCAAACTGTTTTGGTTGCTAGACCAGTTTTAAAAATTTCAGGCGCATCAGCATCAGGGTGATTATTTTCTGTTGTAGCTGAGCTAGACTGCCTCGTGATATTCTCTTAAGATCTGGCTCATCTGCTTTCAAAGCAACTTTCAAAGAATGATACATATTGTTTTTAAAGAAGAGATTTTAATAAAAATGTCAAAATAAAACAAAATCAGCTTTTGAATAGTAGGAGAAATTATTCCCTATAATTGCTTGCCTGGATTTAGTGTCTTATAGTGGAGAGATTTAGGTGTACTAAAGTCAATTGTCAGGCAAAAATTGCATATGGGTAATATTAGCCCTAAAAAAACCTTAACTTGGGCTTTACTGCTTAAAAGCCAAAAACTGTTTTGTTTCTGTCTTCATCTTGGCTGAGTATGGTTTGGGTAGAGGTAGAGGTGGGGGTGGGGAACTGTAATGGGAAAATATAAAGGGTTTTCTCTGTTTTTCTGTCTTAGCAAGAATATTCACCTTGTTGTAAATTTAGTGTGTATATTATGTGACTCTACTGTATACTTTTGGGTTTCTTGATTTTACTTCTCTTTTGATAAAATCATGGAGCATATGTTAGAAGGGGCTTTAAAGTCAGTCCATTCAGGATTCCTCAGAGTAGTTTCCTCTTCAGTGGGTTTTCCTTTTTTCTTGATGATCTCCCCTTATTTATGTCAGGATTTTCACTAACTTAACAGCAGGAGTGACTAATTTCTCTGTTTTCCAGCTTTCTGAGACCAAGATCTTCACTGCTTCTAATGTGTCTTCAGTGCCTCTGCCTACAGAGAATGTGACAATCACTGCTGGTCAGAGGCAAGTGTGTGGTAAAATTCAGTATCTCCACCCAAAGGTATCTGCTGAGATAGCTGTAAGGAAAAGTGGCTCTGGGTATTTACAAGCTCCCATAGTGTTGGTATGAAAACCAAATCAGATTAGTTTCCTTTTCAGTTGAATGATGGATTTATAAGATTTGGTACTAGTTTATCTACTGACAAAGTCAGTATGCAGTATTACAATTTTAAAGTTGATTCTTCTCCCAAAGTCATTTAATTACATAAATAAGCATCACAGGTATTGATTAAAACTTAGCATGAGTCCTAGCCTGACAGCTCGGTGGGTTTGAGCATTTTCTGAAGTGCAGAGGTTGTCAGTTCGTTCCCAGTCAGGGTACATATAGGAACAGATCGATGTTTCTCTCTCTGCCCCCCCTCTTTGCCTCCCCCTTCTCCCCTTCTCTCTCCCTCTCTTTTTCTCTCCCCCTCTCCTCCTCTCTTAAATACAAAAACAAACAAACAAACAAAACAGCATAAGTCTGACCTGTGGTGGCATAGTAGATAAAGCATCCACCTGGAATGTTGAGGTCATTGGTTTGAAACCCCTAGGCTTGCCCAGTCAGGGCACATATGAGAAGCAACTACTATAAGTAGTTGATGCTTCCACCTCCTACCTCACCTTCTCTTTTTCTCTCTCTTTAAAATCAATAAATAAAATCTTTCAAAATAATAAAAACTTAGCATGACATAGTTTGTCTTGTGTAGAAGAGCTGAAAATGGAAGTGTTTTTATTTCTAAATTTGTTTTATTTTTTATTTTTATTTATATGTAATTTTTTAGCAAGAGAGAGACAGAGGGACAGATAGGGAGAGAGATGAGGAGCATCAATTCTTCATTGTGGCACCTTAGTGGCTCTTTGATTGTTTTGTCATATATGCCTTGACCGGGGAACTCCAGCCCAGCCAGTGAATGATCCCTTGGGTCAAGCCAACAACCATGGGGTCATGTCCATGATCTTACACTCAAGTTGGTGAGCCCGTGTTCAAGCAGTCAACCTCGAGATTTCGAACCTAGGTTCTGTGTTTCCTAGTCCAACACTGTCCACTGTGCTACTGCCTGGTTAGGTCTAAATTTGCTTTATAATTATGATCTTGGTCCACTGAACCCACTGAGTATAGTAATCCTTTTTACTCTGACACTGACTGTCCATTTATTCACACAAATTCTGCAGTTCTATGACACCAAGTTTAGCAATTTAATTCTGACACTAACCAGAGTTAGCACAGACCCAAGTTAATGGCTTAGTCCCATAAGACTGCCCTTGCTTCACACATCAGCTGCAAATGGGTGCCCAGGTTACGTTACCCACGCTTCTTCCCTGCTGGCTACAAATTTGGAGGTATTCCCACAGGTTCCTTCTCAGTTTTAATAATTTGTTAGAATGACTCATATTCAGGAATTTTTTCTTGCCATTACTGGTCTATTATAACCAGTACTCAGGAACGGCCAAATGGAAGCGATACATAGGGCTGGATATGGGGGCAGGGCACAGAGTTTCCATGCCCTCTGGTTGTGTTGCCTTCCCAAGCACATTGATGTGTTCACCTACCCTGCACTCACTATTATCTCATTGTTCAAGAGTATTTTATTCGTTTCATTACATAGGCCTGATTGATTAAGTCATTGGTGATTTGGTTTAATCTTCAGCTCACCTCTGTAGAAGTGGGTGGGATATAGAAGGACTAAATGTTCTAACCGTCTGATCACATTATTTGTGTTTCTGGTCACCAGATCCTGTTTTGAATCTCTGTGGGAGGCAACACCCTGAATAACCTCATGGTTGAAAGGGGTTCATGAGTAACAAAAGATCACTCTATGACTCAGGAAATTTTAAGGGTTTTAGGCACTCTGTGCCAAGAACTGGGGGCAAAGCACAAATATATATGTAAATAATATATATATACATATATTATATTTTTTAAGTGAGAGGAGGAGAGATAGACACACTTCCCCATGTACCCTGACCAGGCTTCACCCTGCAACCCCTCTTGGGGCAAACGCTCGAATCAATTGAGCTATCCTTAGCACCTGAGGCCAATGCTTGGACCAGCCGAACTGTTCTCACTGCCCGGCGCCGACACTCAAACCAATTAAGCCACTAGCTCAAGAGGGGAAGAAATAGAGAAGGGGGAGAGGTAGGGGAAGAGAAGGAGATGGTCACTTCTCATGTGTGTCCTGATCAGGGATTGAACCTGGGACATCCTCACGCTGGGCCAACGCTCTATCCACTGGGCACACCAGCCAGGGGATATTTCAAAATGAATATGAAGCGATAAAATATCCCCTGATTTTGTGAGCAGTGTATATATTTCTATTATACTATAAGTAATTTGAAATTTTATGAAACTTTGGAAAGAATTTCCCAAACCTTTCTTATTCCAAAGCCACTTAAAGATGCCAGCTTCTAGCATATGGCTTCACATATTAAATATTGGTAATGGCAGGTATTCAATATTGAAAAACCATGGGTCTGACTGGTGGTGGTGCAGTGTATGGACCAGGGGTCCCCAAACTGCGGACCGCATGCAGCCCCCTGAGGCCATTTATCCGGTCCCCCGCCGCACTTCCGGAAGGGCCACCTCTTTCATTGTTGGTCAGTGAGAGAAGCACATGATGCATCCGTACCCCTAGTTCCCATTGAAATACTGGTCAGTTTGATTTAAATTTACGTGTTTTTTATTTTAAATATTGTATTTGTTCTCATTTTTTTACTTTAAAATAAGATATGTGCAGTGTGCATAGGGATTTGTACCTAGTTTTTTTTATAGTCCAGCCCTCCAACGGTCTGAGGGACAGTGAACTGGCCCCCTGGTATAGACTGTCAAACTAGGATGCTGAGGTCCCAGGTTTGGAATCCCAAGATTGCTGGCTTGAGTGCAGGCTCATCAGCTTTAGTGTGGGGTTGCTGGCTTGAGCACAGGATCATCAACATGAACCCATGGTCTTTGGCATGAACCCAAACATTGCTGGCTTGAAGCGCAAGGTCACTGGCTCGAGCAAGGGGTCACTGGTTTGGACTTGAGCCCCTTCTCCTAAGGGCTACCCTCATCTCCCATCAGGGCTTGTGTGAGAAACAATCAATGAACAAACTAAAATATTGCAGCAATGAACTGATGCTTCTCATCTCTCTCCCTTCCCATCTCTGTCTGTCTCTCTTGCTTTAAAAAAAAAATCATGAGTAAAAATTAGTAAATTTAGGCCTAGTTATCAAGCTGTTGTATTAAAATTGTCATTTGATATTTTATTAAATTTATTTTACTAAAAACATTTAAATAACATTATGATTGGTAACATCATTAGATCATAGCTAGAAATTGTAGCTGCTCTGGCTGGGTAACTCGTTTGGAGCATTGTCCCATTTGAAGCGTTGGCCCAGTGTACTGGTGTTGTGGGTTTGATCCTCAGTTAGGGCACATGCAGGGATCTACCAGTGAGTACATGGATAGATGAAACAACAGATAGATGTTTCTCTCTCCCCTACTTTTCTCTCTCTCTAAAATCAATATATTAAAATATATATATAGCTAGATACTATAACTTATGTATCAATGATTGGTAAATTAAGCATTTCAGCCAGGAATTTGTGTTTCTGGGGAGTGACTTCATTTTAATCATAATCTGAGTTGGGTGTTGGGGATTGCTAGAATGTTCAGTCTTACTCATCAATATCCTGTCTCCTCTCCACTAGAATTGACCTTGCTGTTCTGTTGGGGAAGACACCATCTTCAATGGAGAATGATTCATCTAATCTGGATCCATCTCAGGCTCCTTCTCTTGCCCAGCCTTTGGTGTTCAGTAACTCGAAGCAGAATACCATATCACAGCCTGCTTCAGGGAACACATTTTCTCATCATAGTATGGTGAGTTAGAAACATGGTGTATCCTAACCAAACTTTTCTGCCAAACCCTACCCATATATACAGTACTTCCTTTCTGTGACAGTCAGAAGTTTGAGGCAGGGTAAAGCATTCTCTTTTGTCCTCTTAAGTAGCCCTGGGTGTACAGAAGTTGAGTTGGGTAGTTAGGGATAGCTCTAGGAGAGGACTTAGCTTCAGACATACTGGACTTTATAAAAATGAGTTAACATAATATTTTAAATACTCATTGTGCAAAATAAATATTGTGGGGGTTTTTTGTTTTGTTTTTTCTTTTGACAGAGTCAGGGACAGCTAGAGGCAGGTAGACAAGAAGGGAGAGAAATGAGAAATACCAGTTTTTCAGTGTAGCACCTTAGTTATTCATCGATTGCTTTCTCATATGTGCCTTGACCAGGGGGCTATAGCAGAGTGAGTGACCCCTTGCTCAAGCCAGTGACCTTGGGCTTAAGCCAGTGACCATGGGGTCATATCTATGATCCCATGCTGAAGCCAGCAACCCTGCACTTAAGCTGTGCCCAAGCCAGCGACCTCAGGGTTTTAAACCTAGGCCCTCCGCATCCTGGTCTGATGCTCTATCCACTGTGCCACTGCCTGGTCCGGCTGTTGGCTATTCTTTTTTTTTTTTTACAGGGACAGAGAGAGAGAGGGATAGATAGGGACAGACAGCCAGGAACGGAGAGAGAGGTGAGAAGCATCAATCATTAGTTTTTCATTGCCGTCACAAACACCATAGTTATTCATTGATTGCTTTCTCACATGTGCCTTGACTGTGGGCCTTCAGCAGACTGAGCAACCCCCTGCTGGAGCCAGCGACCTTGGATCCAAGATGACGAGCTTTTGCTCAAGCCTGATGGGCCCGCGCTCAGGCTGGTGAGCTCAGGGTCTGGAACCTGGGTCTTCTGTATCCCAGTCCGATGCTCTATCCACTGTGCCACCACTTGGTCAGGCTGTTTGCTATTCTTGAAGAAACAAAATCAGTGACATCACCAGATTTTTTTAATTTAATTTTTTTGTGTGTGTGAGAGGGACAGACAGGAAGAGATGAAAAGCATTAACTCATAGTAGTGGCACCTTAGTTGTTCAGTAATTGCTTTCTCATGTGTTCCTTGACTGGGGGCTCCAGCCAAGCAAGAGGGCTCCATCCAAGCCAGTGACCCTTTGCTTAAGCCAGCGACCTTTGGATTTAAGCCAGTGACCAAAGGATCATGTCTATGATCCCATGCTCAAGTCGACAACCCCATGCTTAAGTTGGTGAACCCACACTCAAGCTGGCAACCTTGGGGTTTTGAACTTGGATCCCAGTTTGATGCTCTATCTACTGTGCCACCACCTGGTTGGGGTCTTTGCCTTTAATGCTTTGCACTTGCAGAATATTTAGTAATCATTGCTGTGTGAGGTAGTATTTGCCACAGCCCCATATTTTTAACTGGACCTCTGATGGGCTTTTTTGTTTATTTGTATACTCTTGGGATGTAGACTGAAATGAGGAAGAATGTCTTACCTTGAGTTGAACAGACTGGTTCTAAAGAAATCATTGCATAGTCATGATGATTATATGGTTAAATAAGAACTTAAGGAAAACAAGATTAATCTCCTTGGAGGTTTTTAGAATAGTCAAAGTACATGGTTCATCTTCTGGATTAGACTGATAGTTTTACTTGGTAATAGGGAATGGGGAGAATCTCCCAGAAGCATTAAGAGTGAATTTTGCTTTTTTACTATGATTATCCTGTAGAACTTGGGTACACACAGAGAAAACAATGGAATCATATTGACTCATTGTCTAATGAAGAAGTTGGGCTCGTAATGCTGTCTTTGCTTCTATGCTACTTATTAGCAGTCTTGAGATGAGGCTTTAGTTAGTTGTTTTTGTTCTTTTTAAGCTGTGTAGTGGAAAGGGCAAGGATCTTAATAGCTAAAATAAATTTTTATATTTTATATTAATAAGTATTGGTTGCCCTGGTGGGATAGCTCAGTTAGTTAGACCATCATCCCAATATGCAGGGAGGGGTTGCCAGTTCCATCCCCAGTCAGGGCACATACAGAAACAGATCTCTTTCTCCCTTTCTCTCTTTAAAAAAAAAAAAAAAGTAATGTTTTATTTAAAACTTTTAGAAGGGGAAAAATTCTCTAGTTATTAGAGCTTTATCCCTGAGATTGGGGAGGGGAGAGTGCTGATAAAGGCATGAATTTTAATAGTTCTCATTTCTATTGAGTCCTTCCTGTATGCCATGCACATATTAAATGTTTTATATACATCATTATTTGTTCAATCTTCCTACAATTTGATGAGGGTAGGTACTACTGTTAATTTTCTTTTTCTTTTTTTATTTTTTGCAACTCCTTAGTTTTATTTTCAGATGAGGAAAATGAGGTACAGAAAATTTACTTTTCCACAATTACATAGCCATGATCAGAATCTAGACAATTTGACTCCAGAACTTATGCTCTAAATGGACCACTCTGTGTACTTAGTCTGGTGACGATCCTTACCTGTCAGATTTATACTGGCTCACCCTAGATAAGTTTCTTTTTGCGCAGCTGAATGAGGTTGTTGGCTGTAGATTTCTCTAATCTCTGTGTTTATTTACAGGTGAGCATGTTAGGGAAAGGATTTGGTGATGTCGCTGAAGCTAAAGGTGGCAGCACCACAGGCTCCCAGTTCTTGGAGCAGTTCAAGACTGCTCAGGCCCTGGCTCAGTTGGCAGTTCAGCATTCTCAATCTGGAACCACTACCACCTCTTCCTGGGACATGGGCTCCACCACACAATCCCCATCGCTGGTGCAGTATGGTGAGAAAGATGGAAAGTGAATTGAATTCTTTCAGCATTAGAGTATTACTGTCAAGAAGCTGGTAGGATTAGGGGGTGGAGAATGTGACCTGAGGTAAAGAGAAGGGTAGTCAACTGGCTAGGTTCCCACACTGATTTTCCCTAGTCAGACGGGTTGGCTTCAGAAAGCTGGGAAATACCAAAAAGTTGAGGCTGTAAATTTCTTTCATTAAATTTAGCTGTATACATAGTTGTAGTCTTCTGTTGTTTTGGGTTTTCCTAGATTTATATTTAGTGTTTGAAAACAGCATATTCCCTTTGGAAAGTTGCATGGACTTGGTCATTTTAGGACTTCATACTCCTAACACAGACAGTTCCTAGATTGCTCTCTTACATGGGCAGGGTAATAGTGTTGATTCAGTTAGGCTCCGAGTCTCTTTTTAAGAACAAATATGATCCAATGATTATCACCTACAGAAATCAGGTTATGTCTTAAAAGAGGACTTGTTTATATGAAGTTTTGATTGCTGAGGGCCTACTTCATGGCTCTAAAGCAGGATAATAGCATTTTCTTGGTTCACCCCAGTATCTCTGGCCTTATACAAATTGGGTTTCCTCATGCAGATTTGAAGAACCCAAATGATTCAACAGTGCACAGCCCCTTTACAAAGCGCCAGGCTTTTACCCCATCTTCAACCATGATGGAGGTGTTCCTTCAGGAGAAGCCACCTGCAGTGGCTACCTCCACAGCTGCACCTCCACCCCCATCTTCTCCTCTGCCAAGCAAATCCACGTCTGCTCCACAAATGTCTCCTGGGTCTTCAGACAACCAATCCTCCAGCCCTCAGCCGGCTCAGCAAAAACTGAAACAGCAGAAGAAAAAAGCCTCATTGACTTCTAAGGTACTTAGATACTATCTTAGGACAAGGAGGTGTATGATAGGAGAATTGAGATTATGACTGTATAGTTTGGAAGATTAAAGCAAAACTCTTTTTATTAGTCTTACAGTAAAGTGGCAGTAAATTATTATTTTCTGCTCTCAACAGATTCCTGCTCTGGCTGTGGAGATGCCTGGCTCAGCAGATATCTCAGGGCTAAACCTACAGTTTGGGGCATTGCAGTTTGGGTCAGAGCCTGTCCTTTCTGATTATGAGTCCACTCCCACCACGAGCGCCTCTTCAAGCCAGGCTCCAAATAGCCTCTATACCAGCACGGCCAGGTAGAGGAAACCTCAGTCATAAGACTTTATTATTATTATTATTATTATTAGGCTTTTTTCTAAGTCTTGCTGATTATTTCAACTTTCAGAATGCCAAGTCTCTGAAAAAAAAAAGTAGCCAATTGTAGCATTTGATGAGCACTTGAACAGATTGTTGCTATGATTATCTCTATCTCTAAATAGATAGAACTATACCCCTCTGGTCCTTCTAGAATGGCCAAGCACAGTTATAGAGGTGTGTAGCACCTCTAATGGAAAGTACCTTGTTATCTGCCACAGTTAAAAATGCTTTAGTCCTTTGGTTTGGGACTTAGGCCTACGAAGGGTATATATTACACAGATTAAAAGGAACTTTTCCAATAGAAACTTTCCTACCTTTTCTGATAGCTTCAGGGAGGGCCATCTTAAATAGAAAATCTTAGAGGAATTTCAGGGGACTGGAATTTTTTTCAATCTTTAGAATTTAAAATTAGTTATGGGCCCTAGCCTAGCCATTAGTATGTAAGAATATTTTTAAAGTTTCTCTCAGATTTCTACCAGTAACCTTTTATTTTATGGGGTTTTTGAGAGAGCCATGGGGCTCAGAATTCCTTAAAATGCACGTGAGCAAAAGATGGCTTTCTCGTGCTTAGGGCTCATGTTATGATGAACATATACAAGAGTAGTGTATCCCTTCTGCTCACCTTTAGGTAACAGCAGAATGTAGGGGAACAAGAAAATTTTCCAGTTCCTTTAAGAGTTGAAAATGTTTTTAAATTCCATTCTTAATTTAGCTACCTGTCTCTGTAGGATGTCTTCATCCTATAGATGCCTTCGGTTGTCAGGATGAAATGGTGGTTTCTTTTATTTGTTAATGGTGATTTTCTTTTTGATCATAGTCAACTTTAGTAGAACTCCACTATTTCCTTAATATCAGTTGATCTGCTTTATTTCTTTTCTCTGAGATTTTCCTTCTTTATTACCCACAGTGAATCTTCATCCACAATTTCATCTAACCAGAGTCAGGAGTCCGGTTATCAGAGTGGCCCAATTCAGTCAACAACCTATACCTCCCAAAACAATGCTCAGGGCCCTCTATATGAACAGAGATCCACACAGACTCGGCGGTATCCCAGCTCCATCTCTTCATCACCCCAAAAGGACCTGACTCAGGCAAAGGTAGTGACTTCATGAGCCTCTGGGCATTGGTTAGGAGAATAGCGGGCAAAGCTATTTAATGCTAGCATTTTGCTTCTTGACAAATGGTGCTAAGACACCTTGAAGTGCTGATTGAGTAGCTGAAAAACACGTTTCTGTGGTTGGTAAAATAAGTTACTTTTAGCAAGCCTGGAGACTCAGAACCAGAAAACTATTCTCATCTCACTAAAGATTCATTTTCTCTAGTAGAATCCGTCTCAGGTACTTTTTTTCTCTTCCTGGAAGATCTGATCGCTAAAGTTTTGGGTGCATATCAGTAGACATTACCTTTTGCTATGTCTTGGTTTGGTTAGGGTGATAGCTATATGTACCAGTAGGGATGTGGAGTGACTGTCAGATACAGCTGGAAAAATAAGTGACTTGGCTGAACTTATTCCCACACCCTCCCCCACAGATCACTGGATTTGGGCCTTTTCCTGTGCCTGTTTTGGGTTTGGGATCTATCTGGTATTTGGTGGGTTGCTTTTTGTTGCTTTGGTTCTTAGAGGGTTGGTATATCTTTTTGTTGTTTTAATTTTTGTTTTATTTTGTTTGAATAGTCTAAAATTATGTTAATCCTTTGGTTAATTTTCAGCATTGCTCTGGAAATTATAAACTGATTCACTCAGTGCTAACTTCATCTATTCACTTGAGTTTGTTTGTTTCTTACTGCTCTGTTTTTTGTATCAGAATGGCTTCAGTTCTGTGCAGGCCACGCAGTTACAGACCACGCAATCTGTTGAAGGTGAGTACTCTCCAGGCTTTTTTCCTCCCAGTTGTGTTTTTCCTGTCTTTTCAATAGTTTTGCATTTCTTAGATTGTAGTGAGAATATCCCTGGCTCAATGGTCAAAATATCTGGTTATAGTCTTAGCTTGATTCTACCTTGCTGTTTAATCTCAAACCATCCTAAGTTTTACGTTCGCCTGTCATTTTTATTGATTGATTGATTTGGAGAGGGAGAGAGAAATATTGACACATTGTTCCACTCGTTCATGCATTCACTGGTTGACCCTTACATGTGCCCTGACCAGGGATTGAACCCAAAACCCTGGAGCTTTGAGACGATGCTCCAACCAGCTGTGCTAACTAACTGTCCAGGGTTAGGTTCTCTGTCTTAAAATGGTGATAATCACCTTGGTTCACTGGACAAAAGAGATTAGTGCCACAAAATGCTTAGAATTGAAAAACAGAAAAAGATTCTACTTGAATACAAATGATCCATTATTAAATAACTCACACTCTTGTCTTTGGGACAGTCTAGGACTATCGTTACCCTCTCATTTCTTACAGACACTCCCTTTCCTCTGGTGAGGTGACTTCCTTTCTTTCATTTCCAGGTGCTACAGGCTCTGCAGTGAAATCTGACTCACCTTCCACTTCCAGTATCCCCCCTCTCAGTGAAACGGTATCTGCAGCTTCCTTATTGACAACAACCAATCAGCATTCATCTCCCTTAGGTGGCTTGAGCCACAGTGAGGAGATTACAAATACTACTACAACACAACACAGGTGATTTGGGGTGAGGGTTGGAAGTTGGGGTTGATGAGTAGCAGTTGGTGAGAGCTTTTTGATTATGTCTTAGCCCTTTACCTGACAGATCACATTAGCTAAGTAGATGATCAAAAACTATTGAAAATAAAGACAAAAAGATTATTAAATTAAAGGAAGATTATCTTCCCTTTTTTTTTTTTTTTAAGTGAGAGGAGGGGAGATAGGTAGATCCCAACCAGGATCCACCCGGCAACCCCCATCTTGGGCTGATGCTCGAATCAGCTGACCTATCCTTAAGTGCCTAAGGCTGATGCTCAGTCCAGCCAACCTATCCTTAGCACCTGGGGCCAACGCTTGAACCAAGACACTGGCTGCAACAGGAAGAGAAGAAAAGCAGTTGGTCACTTCTCATTTGTGCCCCGACTGGGATTGAATCTGGGATGTTTGCACACCAGGCCAATGCTCTATCCACTGAGCCAACTGGCCAGGACCTATTTTCCCTTCTTAATGTCCACTCTAGTGTTAACTGCTCATTACCCCTGGTTGACTGTTCTATTAACCATGTGATCTCAGATTTCCTTGGTCCCGTAGTCTGTCTTACTTCTTTGCTGTATTCATGACCAAAACTTCAGGTCAGGTGACCATATACTGTGGCTTATGGCAACCTCTTTTTTGTTACAGTACGTTATCTACTCAGCAGAATACCCTTTCGTCATCAACATCTTCTGGGCGCACTTCGACATCTACTCTTTTGGTAATCATGTTGTTATAAAAGGATATGTGGTAGTTTTTTACACTTACAACTATCCAACCGTAAGATTCTCCTAATGATTCTGTGGTGGCAAAATGATAATTGATCTGAGGTTGCAGAAAAGAAGTAAAAGTCTGAAATCAAGAGAGGAAGAAAAATCCAGAAATATGCAGAGCTGTGTGCCAGTTCTCAAAGCCCTGAAGTGACTTTCCTGAATCTTTATGTGATTTATTTTTTTTTAATGCAAGTTGGGTGGGGCTTTGCATACTATGATAAATTCTGTAAGACTATTTTCTAACTGACACCACCATTTTTATTCCTTGGTCTGGGATGTGCTGACCTTGAGTCCTGAAAATAATCACTGTGAGTCTGAGCATCCTGTAAAAGTAGAGACCAGACCAGATAAGAGTTTTTGGCCTAAAAATTAATTTTACTGTTATGATTTATAACAGCTATTTGTGTAATTAGGCTGAGATTGTAAGGAATACAACTACCTTACAAAGGACCCATTTGGGGAAAGGTGTCTGGTTTGCCAGGAGCCTAGGGGAAGATAATGAGGGCTAAGGCTTTCTTGGGAGTCTGTCATTTCTCAAAACTATTTCAGGTTTAAATTTAAACTTAAGATCCTTTTTCTTATTAGCCAACCAGCATTGATTTCTGGGGGTTGTCCCACTCTCTCTACTGCCTTTCTAAACGGGGTGGTAGTGTTTTGTTACCATTCTTGCCAGATTACTCTTGCAGATTGTGTATTTGAAGAGTATTTAGTAATTTCTTCAAACTACTTTGGCAGAGGGTATCCTCCCTCACACAGTGTTTTATTTTTTTAATTTTCCGTTGATTTAAGAGAGAGAAAGGGAGGAGGGGCAGGAGAGAGAGAAAGCATCAACTCCTTATTCCACTTAGGTGTGCACTTATTGGCTGCTAATCATATGTGTCTTGATTGGGGACTGAACATGTGACTTTGGTGTGCTGGTACAACACTCAATCCTTGGAGCCACCTGGCTAGCGCCTTCCCTCAGCATTTTTAATTGGGAAGTTGACATGATGATATAATTAACCCATTTAGTAGTGAGTTAGTTTTTTTCATGCTTGCTGACCCCTGGGAGTGAGTGTTTTTTCCAAAAAATGAAATTAGTTCCAGTTTTATTAACTTAAAATCTTGTTTGTTTGATAACCAGTTTATGGAAACAAAGAATATACATTTGCCTTTTTTTAATGTTGCCTTACACATTTTTAAAATAAATCGATTGTACTCTGGGTGGTCAGGAGGCATGAAGACATATATGAACGTTCATACTACTCAAAGGATTAATAGCAGGGGTTTTTTATCTTCCCTGACCTGTTAGGCTAATTGCTGTTTCCTCCTTCTCTCTGCCACTGCTCTCTCTTTTTAAAGCACACAAGCGTGGAGAGTGAGGCGAATCTTCATTCTTCCTCCAGCACTTTCTCCACCACGTCCAGCACAGTCTCTGCACCTCCCCCAGTGGTCAGTGTCTCCTCCAGTCTCAATAGTGGCAGTAGCCTGGGCCTCAGCCTAGGCAGCAACTCAACTGTCACAGCCTCGACTCGAAGCTCAGTTGCTACAACTTCAGGTAGCCCTGTGTACAAGCTGTATAACATTCCTTTGGGATGATGGAGAGAAGTGATTGTGTTACAGGATAAAAATGTATTTCTCTTTTAGGAAAAGCTCCTCCTAATCTTCCTCCTGGGGTTCCGCCATTGTTGCCTAATCCTTATATTATGGCTCCAGGGCTGTTACATGCCTATCCGGTAAGTGAAACTGAAGGGCCAAGACCAGGCCCTCTATTGTGTATTTTCTCTGTGAAACACATATTCTGGGCCTCAGAAGCCAAAGGCCAGAGTGTCCACCTGAAATCCCTTTCAATTTTTTAGAGAATTATTTTTTTTAGTTAAATTGATCCTTACCTCTGAGGTTCTTTGCTGGCTCTGACCTGGCCAGAGCAGAGGTCAATTTTTCTTTTTTTTGGACAGAGATAGGAAAGAGAGATGCGAGGAATCAACTTATAGTTGCTTCAGTTTAGTTGTTCATTGTTTGTTTCTCATATGTGCCTTAACTGAGGGGCTTTAGCTGAGCTGGTGACCCTTTGCTCAAGCCAGCAACCTTGGGATCATGTCAGTGATCCCGTACCCTAGCCAGTGACCTCACGCTCAAGCCAACAAGTTTGCACTCAAGCGTCGACTCGAGGTTTCAAACCGGGGACATCAGCATCCCAAGTTGGAGCTTTATCCATTGTGCCACCACCCATTAGGCACAGTTCAAGTTTTAAAGATGCCTGTTCTGGGTGCTGGCTGGCTGGTTGAGTGAATGAGAGTATCTACCTGGTGTGCAGATGTCCTGGATTCAATCCCTGGTCAGCATACAGGAGAAGTGGCCATCTGCTTCTCTTCCCCTCCCACTCCCCTTTCTTTCTTCCCCTCACAGCCAGTGGTTCGATTGGTTCAAGCATCAGCTCCGGGCACTGCGGATAGCTCAATGGATTTGATCATCGACCCCAGATGGGGGTTACCTGGTGGATCCTGGTTGGGGCGCATGCGGGAGTCTGTGTATCTCCCCTCCTCTCACTTAAGACAAATAAATAAATAAAAAGACATCTGTTCTTATCTTCAGAGTTTAGATGGATATACAAATGAAACATCTAATAGTATTTATATATTTTTAAATAATAACATGCTACTTTGTTACCCAGGCACTAGATAAAATGAATAAAATACTAATTCTTTCTGAAGGAGATAAATTTTAAGCTATATTTTGAAGGGTATGAGAGACAGGCTATTCATGTATGACTTGTGTCTACCCTCCTGCTGTTCAGAGACCAGTCTAGCTGAATTAGTAGTATGTAACTCAAGGAAAGCTTTAAGATCTTCCATGAATCTCTTAATTTCTTGTACTTCTTTCCTCTTAAAGAAAACTGAAGGAAATAACCTATTTCCTGTTCTTTCTAAAATGAGGGTGAATGTTCTGTTAATTTATCTTGTCTCCTAGCTCCTTAGTTTGCAACTATCATGACCAGTTCACATTAGTAGTGTTACATGCTTGTATCTTTCAGCCACAAGTATATGGTTATGATGACTTGCAGATGCTTCAGACAAGATTTCCATTGGTGAGTATGTGGTATAGAGCTTAGGAAAAGAAAGCAATCTTAAGAAATTAGTGTTGGAAGAATTAGTTTGAAATGTTCAGTTCATAAGTCATAGACAGCTCTTTCCCAAACCATACCTTCATACACACACTTTGATTTAAGATGTATTAGAATATAGGGAGTCTGTGAGTAGTTCTAACAGAAGGTACTTAAAAATAAAAATCAAAGTTGTGGAATCTTGGAAGTAAATTGTAGTGATCTATAGCTCAGAGTACCTTGGAGCTTCTAGGATACTTTCTGTATATCTCAGACAATTCTAGAAAGGTCTATTTTCTCAGCAGACTATCAGAGATAATTATCTAGAGGTTTGAGAATATTTCTGGTCCTGATCGACTTAGTATGTTTTCCAATGGGCATACCCGTAGACCTTGCCTGACTGTGTTCGTGGCCAGGCAGGGGGGACAGTGTATGCAACAGTAATTTGGAGTTTGTGCCAACTCTGGCCAGCTTACTTGGTAGCTGAAAAAAAATGCATTGCTTCAACATCCTCCTGCCTTTCAATCTGTGGAATTATTCATGTTGGAGAATGGGTGACATCGAATATATTCTTTTAATTCTCTCTTCTAGGATTACTACAGCATCCCATTTCCCACACCCACCACGCCGCTGACTGGGAGGGATGGTAGCCTGGCCAGCAACCCTTATTCTGGTAGGACTGGGATAGGGCTAAATTAAAGGGAGATTGTGTTAAGATTAGTGGCAGAAACTTGATTAGTAGTAGGAAGGGACCCAGTTTAGTTAAGATCTTTAACAGAAATATAAATTATATGATGAATCAGTATTGGTAGATTCACAATCCTGCTAAAGATGGGCATGTGGCAATATTTTCCTTTTCTCACTTTCTGTTATCTCCCTGTGACTCCAGATGACATTTTGACTTGGTTTTCCTCAGCCGTTCTCTAGGTTTTCCAGGAAATGCAGTGTTTGAACTGGCCTTCCTGCTCACCTCTGCTCCTGTACCCTATTCACAGAGGCAGTTTCACTGCCTTGCTTGGCCGTGGGCTCGCTTTTTTCTTTTTTTTTTTTGCCTGACCTATCGTCCTCACTAATCTATCATTTTCCTGACCTATCATTGTTTTTCGAGTCCAACATGGATTGTTCTCCATGGAGGAGGAGTTGGGCCAGGGAGTAGGGTGGAGATGATAGAAAATGAGTAGGTTGGGAAATCACACAGGAACTTTATTCTGGGAGCCTATCTCTGCCACAGCATTGTGCAGTCAGTCATTCAGCATTCATCCTTGACTAGCACTGTGCTTTCTGTGTGTTGAGCAATGCGAAATGGAATCACAAAGAAGTATAATTCAAAGAATTAAACTTTAATAGGATTTTCTGGAATCATGTGAAACCAGAAGTAAGTCTACATTGGTGTGGGTGTGAAAGAAGCAGGTACATTTAGCCTTTCCTGTCATAGGTGACCTCACAAAGTTTGGCCGTGGGGATGCCTCCTCCCCAGCCCCGGCCACAACCTTGGCCCAACCCCAACAGAGTCAGACGCAGACTCATCACACCACGCAGCAGACATTCCTGAACCCAGCGCTGCCTCCTGGCTACAGTTACACCAGCCTGCCATACTACACAGGGGTTCCGGGCCTTCCCAGCACCTTCCAGTATGGGCCTGCTGTGTTCCCTGTGAGTACTTGGGCTTGGTCTTTCCTTGTGGTAAAGCATCTTATCCCTAGCACTATTCTAGCTGTCTTCAAGAACTTGTTAATAATGGATGAAGAAGAACAGTTTCTACCTCTGGCCTGGGAGAAGAGGAGGACTGGAATTGGGGATATTGGGATTGTGATAGGGTTTGCCTGTTCTTAGAATTAGCTAAAGGAGGAATGTGATAGCATTCAGCTTTGCTCCCAAGATTGTCATTCATTCTTCATTCCCTGCTACCACTGTCTCTTTCCCTTCTTTCACACTATTTCTTGACTTAACTGTTTGATTTTTTAAAAGCTTATTAGGGAGCCCATTTCATTAAGCAAACTTGTCATCCTATATCACTATGGGTAGCCATCTGAATGCCCAGTCCCCAGAGGAAGACTGGTGGGGTGAATGGTACTCTGCTGCTGTTTCACTGCAGTTCTGGCCTTTATGCTCTTTAGGTGGCTCCTACCTCTTCCAAGCAGCATGGTGTGAATGTCAGTGTGAATGCATCGGCCACCCCATTCCAACAGCCAAGTGGATATGGGTCTCATGGATACAACACTGGTAAGCTTACCTTGACCCCAGCTGTCAGTGGTGTCTGTCGGACGTTACTAAATGAGTTTCAGGGAGGAAGACTTGGTGTTTGAGAAAATAGTATTGGTGAGGGTGTGCTACTGCTCCATGTATGATTGCTAATGTTTGACTACTTGGGTGTCTGCTTGAGCAGCACCAACAGAGGAGCTTAATACTAGACTGTATTCACTACTTATAAGAGGGATGCCCTGGGGCATGTGTTGGCTATTAGCATATGCCGGCAGGCCTAATATTTGGGTGCGAAGCAGGGAAAGGGGCCCAGGATTTTACTGAAATATAAATGGAGGCAAGTGTTATATATGGTACTGATAGTACAAAAGGGTGCATATATAGAAGGGTTAAGTAGGTTCTTTGCTAACATGCTATATACAGTAGGGTTAGCTTTAATTTCTTTGTAGTACTTTTTTTCTCATTTGGCCTCTTTTTATTCCCTGACTAGGAGACCAGAATTGTGGAGAGAAAGGATTAGGGCATAAGGATAGGCATACTTTGGAGATGTTGTGAGTGTGCTTCTAGACCACTATAAAAAAGTGGATTGTCTTTGAGGGTCTTGCCTTCACTTTCTAGAAAACACAACACTTGTGAGGTGCAGTAAAATGAGGTATGCCTGTACTCAATAAAATGAGAATTGGACCTTTAGGTTCCTTCATTTGTGACTGGTCTCTTTGCAAAATCCACTTGTACATCTTGTGGCCTGGAGAGAAATGCAGGAATTTTCTGAATATGTATTGACCTAAAAGAGGCTTAGCCCATCCCTTGCTTCTGTACCTGACACCTACACTCCACATTTGGAGGAAGAAAAGGAGTTTGAATAAAACAATTCCATTTACTTTTTTCAGTGATTTGTAGGTGAATATGGGCGGGGGAGGAGGTTGGGTGGGGTTGAAGGTTGTACTTCAAAATTCTCCATTCAGTTATGGTTTCATGATGATTTGGATGGAGTAGCATTTGTGTTCTTCATCCTTGTGTGGGCTCCAGATGGGTAAATTGTCCAAGTTTTTTACTAATTGGGAAACTGTGAGCTGAGTACGGGAGGCAGTTGGTCTGAGAACTAATAGTCAGGTTGGAGCTTTGAACTGTGTTGTATGACTTGAGACACCCATTGAGATTTAATACCTAGACTCCTTGTGGCTCTCTTTTACTGAGCAAGATCCACCCTAATCCTTAGTGGGACAGATAATAAACTTTGACTTGGAGTTGCCCCATTCTAAGAATATTAGACTTAAGTCTTAGTTGGACCAGGTTCAAAAATTTTGAGAGGTAGGTGACTGATAATGTAAAAGAATGGCATACCTGATTTTGGAAATCCTAGCTTCTTCCATTAGGATTTCAGAAACTTTCTGTAGCAGCCCTTTTGAGAACCCCCAGTTCCCAAACCCAGAGGATTCTTGTCATCCCATTCCTCATCAACCTCTAAATTCATTTATTTTTATGTATTTGATTCCTTTTAGGAAGAAAATATCCACCCCCTTACAAGCATTTCTGGACGGCAGAGAGCTAATTTGGCCCAAGGCTGGGGGCTATGTTTTGTGTGTGTGTATAAATTTGCACTGAAGTCTTGTTTCAGAAACCAGACCACTGAGGAGAGCCTGCTGAGCTGAGGCCATGGCCTGCGTGGCTTGGGGAATTGAGTTGGTGGATACCTTCTGGGCTTTTGAACTTGCCCTTCCCCCATTTCCCTCTCCCCCATGTGTCTGACCCTGTCTTACCCATATCGAGTTCAAGCGGTGCAGCACCTCCGAAGCATCAATGCACACACCTGCTGTTGCTTTTGTTTTCTGGAAGGCATGTAGTTTCAACCTGTAACAAAAATATTTGTAGTCTTCAATAAACTGTGGTATTTCTTTAGCTAACTCTGGCGTTCTTTCCGTGCATGTCTTTCTGGACACTAGGAGCCAATGTTGTGCAGTGGATGAAGGGTGGAGGGTGGCCTTTTCAATCAAAACCCAGCATAGCCAAAGACCTGATAACTTTTCAGTATGGTGATTTTATGGAGGTGGGGGAAGGAAAACAATCTCAGTTTCCAACCTGTTGATTGGTTGGTAAAGAAAGCTATTTGTAGAAAATCTCTGATTCTCTGTGCTTATTACAGCTCTTCACTTTCCATTTAGATCTCCCCCTTGTCTCAGACATAAGCAGGGTAGAAAGGAAAAAAAGTTTAGTGTCATGTCATAGTGAAAGGTAGAAAAGATGGTAGGGCTGTTGTTGGGGAAACATCTTCCAACGCTTAATTCCCACATTTGGTTCCCCAAGGCCAAATGGCTGACTGAGATCTGATTGATAGTCTTGAGTGACCAGCTAGTTGATGACTCAGGCTATGGAAACTGCTATCCTGGAACAATATTCTTAGTCCCTCCATGGCTTTTCAGGGATTGTGGATTATTAGTCGTTTTGCACTTGTGGGTATAGCTAAGGATGTGTGGGAAACGTTTGGTTAGACATCTTGACTATGGAAATTCCCATCTGCACTCAATCTAACTAGTACATCACCAGCCCTTTGTTTACAGAGTTAACTTGCACAGTGAGAACACCATTATTGATTAATTGGAAAACGAGGTATTCTATTTTTCTTTGTTCCCAGCCCCCTGGAGTAATTATCTCCTGGGGGTGTGACCAACTTTCCAAGGGAGAGATTGGTTCGTGTTTCTCCTTCCTACCATCCACATGGTGTTAGTGTGATCATCACTGTTTGGGAATGGGGATCCAGGGGGATTTTGACTTTTGGAAGGAAAGCAAGAGAACTCTAGTCTGAGGAGCTTTCTAATAACTGGTAAAGAGTAGGCAGGGAAACCAATACCTATTATTTTCTAGTATCTCTAATGCTTACACTGAGGCTATTATGGCTACTACAAAGAGAATTCTTTTTTTTTTTTTCTCTGCACTTCCAGTCCCTTTAACCAATATCCTTGTAAAGACCTCTAGACTACAAGTTGGTTTTTAGCTAGTCCAGCCCTTGGAAAGAGTAAGCCCAGGCAGGGGCACTTTAAAACTAAATTCCTCCCTGCTACTCAGCTTGAGAGTCAAGTTAGCTACTTCTCCCATTTCTGTGGGATGACCAAGAAGAGTCAGCAAGTTTTGAGCCTGTGCAGTAAAGGTCAATCATCTCTGTTTCCCACAAAAATGTTCCATTTATATCCTGTCTATTCCACCTTACTCTCAACCCTTCCATACAAACCTCATCAGCTTAGCCTTTCCATAAATGAGCTTGTTTTTAAAGTTAGGCTTATTACCAGTGATTTGCCAAATGGGCACCTGGGTTTTGAAAAGGGAAGAGGGAAAAAAGTACTGTATCAGCTCACATATTGTTCCTGTCCTTTATTTCAGTGCCCTGAAAGTATAAAGTTGATACTTTAGACACGGGAAGTATTTTCTCATACTTGCTTTCTGTAGTTCTGTTCTTTTTCCTAGCTGGTGTTTGCTCCTCCCTGGAACTATCTGGACTTGTGATGTGGGAGGGGTTTCCAGGTTAAGATGCCACTTCTATTGGGAAGATTGTAAAGTGGCTGTCTAAGGTGGGCTTAACTTTTGACAGCTGCCTGTGTTCTAGGCATTGGGAGGACTTGGGTTCTAGAGTTTGAAGGAGGATTGCAGCTGAATTGTGGGTGAATGGAGGATTCATTTGTGATGTGGTCACTTTAGCGCCTCTAAAAACTTCTGTCAAAGTGCTTCTAACAGCAGAGGAGAAGGATCCAGGGACATAGAGTGAAATGCAAAGTTTTTCTGAAGTTTCATTTTGTCTCATTTCATGGGAAGTAATATATACTTATAAAGCATGCTTTAAATTTTAAATTTGAGTTACTTTACCTCAAATCTTTACAAAGAATTTCTCTAGTAAGATGCTGGATTATTTTATCTGATGGCTTTTTCCTATCTCCTTGACCATTTGCCCCAGGAGGTACAGTAATGTGTATTTCAGTTTAAGGAGTACAAATTAAAATGAATCATATTACTCTGGTTTCCTTAAAGTTGTGGTGGTAGGGACTCCTTTCAAAAGGAAACAAACATTCAGGTTGTTAGAATATGAATTAAAGCCTTTATCTCACAGAAAAGCTTAAGTTGTAAACTAGAATAACATTTAGATTTTGTGTTCCATCTAGCCTGTAGTAAATAATCTATTACTACATACCTTCCATATTCCACTCCCTTAAAATGCCTAAATGGAAATTCATCTTTGTGCCAGCTAGTAAGTATATAGCCTAGAAGCTCCAAGACTGGAGAAGCTAGACTAAGTGAACCAAAGCTCTGGGAGTGAAAACGCTCTTGGGAGTTGAATTGGATTGCTCCACTAGTACTTAACTTATGCTGGGAAAGCATGGATTTTGAGCCCAGAAGTGTCTCTTCATGAACAAAAAGCCAGATTACCTGTCTTCTGGAGCAGGACTGAATGAACTTTGGGTGGATTGATTTGAAATGGACATTAAAAGTATAATACATTCCTGTTGAGCTTTGCCACAGAAGTGTTTTGAAAACTATGCTAGTGAGCTTTGGCTATATCCCCTTGTCCCCCAAAAAATAACTTGCCTTACTCTCACACATATACTCAGTACACACCTGGAAAGGACCAGAGAACCCTTAGCTAGCCTTCGTGTCATGAACTCTTATCCCTCAGGACTGACCTGACGCTGGAAAAACAGAAAAAAATCCCTTGTAGTGCCATAGTTAGAAAGACTGCACATGTCACCTTCTCCCAGGTTGAGGGTTCAGGCAGCTAGCTGAGCTAATCCTCCTATCTATTTTCTCCTCCCCTAGGTGTATCAGTCACCTCCAGTAACACGGGTGTGCCAGATATCTCGGGTTCTGTGTACTCCAAAACCCAGGTAGGTGCCTGGCTCTGGATAGAAGTGGAAAAGAGTGATAGAGTAGATGGAGTTATATTAATAGAAGTGGTCAGGAACAATCCTAAGAGAGGTGTCAGGAAACATTCTACTAGAAAATGGTCTTCAGACCTCAGTTTCTTCAAGAAGCTGTTTTTTTAAAGAGAATTTATATTTATTTATTTGAACCAAACTGCTGATATTTTGAAGAAGTAAAAGCTCAAATGCTCCCAAGGAAGTTTAAATTAGCTCTTGGGATGAGGGGGGAGGGACAAGAGAAATATTTTAGGAGGACTGGAATTGTAATGTCTCATGTGATTTATTGTATAATTGTCCGGGTCCTTTTCTTACCCATTCCCAACCTTTTCATAACTTTCCAAGAGAAAATATGGAATGAAGGAAAACTCATTCCATTCTTTGAAAGTGTATCTATAATGAAGAGTGGAAAAGGAGTGGGCAAAGCCCAACTCAGTAAAATGAGTTGGATTTAAATTATCCACAGATTTGTATTATGTTGCTTTTTCTTCCCACCACCATAAATAAAAGTTTGATGAAAAGTATTAGGAATTATGGTGGAGTGCTTCATGGTCGAGACCTTTAACACTTAAGGTATCTCACTGTATTAATTTCTTTTGAAATATCCAAGGAGTTCTCATTTCTAACCAGTCCCAGAGGTGGGGGTGCTAAGATAGCAGATTTCACTATGTTCATCATCCTCTCATTTTGTCCTTATAACTTGAGAGGTCAGTAGCATCCCTGTTTTATATATGAGAAAACTGAGGTTTAAAGAGTTACTTTCTCAGAATCACACAGCTATTAAAGCACAGAGCTGAGACTGAGACCCGAATATTGTATATGATTTCAGATGCAGTGTTCCTTCTATAACACCATACTGCTTTTTGAGGGTGGGAAAGCTTGAGCTTAGCTTAAATCCCACAGATTCATTTGCCGATCCCTTTTACTCTGTCTCCTCCCATCTCCTGTGTAGCAGTCCTTTGAGAAACAAGGTTTTCATTCCGGTACTCCTGCTGCCTCCTTCAACCTGCCTTCAGCCCTAGGAAGTGGGGGGCCCATCAATCCGGCCACAGCTGCTGCCTACCCACCTGCCCCCTTTATGCACATTCTGACCCCCCATCAGCAGCCACACTCCCAGATCCTCCACCATCACCTGCAGCAGGATGGCCAGGTAATAGCGCTTGCTCCCTTTCTCCTTTCCCTTCCTCTTCCTTCCTATCCCTTAAAACTGCCTCCCCTTTCCTTTTCTTACCCTTCCTCACCACCACCTCCACCCAATCCTCCCCAGCGCCAGCCATGGGCACACAGCACATTACAGACACAAGCGTACATAACACGAGCGGCTGGCAAAGGAAATGTCAGAGAAGGGGCCACATTAAAACCTTTTATGCCCAATTCCTTTGGTGCCTTTCTCCACCTTCTCCTGTAGCACAGTTGTCCTCATCCCATCAGACCTGGGTCACACCTCCCCTCTTACCTCTCCCAGCCCTTCCCCTTCCCTCACATTATAGCTTTCCCTTCTAATAATGGTGGAGTTCTATTGTCAAAGTTTGTCCCTTTATTTTCCATATATCCTGGTTCTGCCTCAGCTACCATATTTGCAGATGATTCTCTGTTGCCAGCGCCAGCAGGAGGAGCAGGTAATGAAACTAAATGATATGCTTGAACCCACTCCTTTTCAGTCCCCATTTCACCTCCACAGTCTTAGGGAACTTGAAAAGATGCACGATCACAAATCGGGATACACAAACACAAACACCTTGCTGAGCTCTCTGGCCTCCCATTCCTCTCTTGTCCTCCCCTCCTCAATGCCCTCTTTCTTTCTACCCTCCCCTGACTCTGCAAACACTTGGTTACTGGAATGGGAAGGATTCTTGGGGCAGCATCTGGAGCCTGGGGCCTCAGACTGTCGCTCCTACCTTGCCTGAAATTGAAATGGGCTCACAGATATATGAAAAAGGGGTGGGGAGCCATGTGGTAGTAGTACCAAGTGACCTCTCCACTATAGGTGGCTGGGGAACTGGAATAAGGGCTTCTTTGCTCTCAAAGACAGCTTTCCAAATTGACGCTCTCATGGGGATCAATGAAAATGAAATCACCTGTGATCAGTCATCTTCAAGAGGCCATAAATCTCTATAGAGAGTTGCCTTTTCTCAGAGAAGGGAGAGTTTGAGGGGTATGGGGAGAAAGTGGAATTGAAAATAAGTAGAACTGATTCACTATTTCATCTCTGAAGATTTCTTGCCCTCTTTTCATCTTCCCCCTATTTAAAGGTTGAAAGCGTTTTTTCTCAGGTGCTTTTGCAGCTTTATAAATCAAATTTTCTGTGGTTGAGAAGCTTCAGAGTAGTTTCTAAGCAAGGGGAATGGGAGAGCAAGATGATTACCGAATCTTCACCTGAAGATGTCACAAATTTGTCCCACTAACTAGACACCTTTTTCCTCCCCATCATCCTCCCATTCCCCTGCAGACGGGCAGCGGGCAACGTAGCCAGACCAGCTCCATCCCGCAGAAGCCCCAGACCAACAAGTCTGCCTACAACAGCTACAGCTGGGGGGCCAACTGAGGCCCTGACCCTCTCTTCCTGGTCCCATCTTCTGAGAGGGCTTCTCAGCCTGGCAACTATGGAAACAGCATCAAAGAGAGAGAGGAATGTGGGGGGCATCTGCTGCCCCCCGACCCCAGTGGCCCAACCCATGCCTCAGCTTCATGTCTGTCCATTCCCATACCATCCCCACTCTGTTGTATGTATTATAGGATTTGTATTTTCTTTTTTTTTTTTTCCTTCCTTTCCTTTCCTCCTTACCCCTAGCATTCAAGATTATGAAACCTTGCTGTGGGCCCTGCCTTTCCTTCTCCTCCTGTTCACCCTGGTGGTGTATGGGTGAGGTGGGGAGGGGGGACCCCAAATATATATCAGCCCAACAGCCCTGTGTCTCCTCCTTTATTATTAGGAAACAAAACAACAACAAAAAATGGCGTCATGAATATGAACAGCATTGTCAGATAAATTAGTTGAAGTGTTTTATTTTCTTTTTTTTTTTTTTTTGTACTGTGTCCTCAAATTTAATGGATTAATGTGTCTTGTATATATAAAAAGAAAACCTCTACCTTCAGCCTCTGCCCATTCTTGCTCCGTCTAGGACATCCTCAGTCTCGTCGATGACCAGCTTGGTAAATAAAATAAGTATTACTGTACCAACTGGACCTCTAGTAGACCCCGAAGGCAGTGCAATCAAATGAAATCTTCGTCCTTGAAGAAGACCTCTGACCTTAATGCTTTAGTATCGTGCCCTTTGAGGGGATTCCCTTTCTTTCTCCCTAAGGATTTCACAGCCTGTTGCCTGGAAAGAACCTATGGCAGATTTCAGGCAGTAAAGGGAGTGGAATAGTGAATGTTGGGTGAAAAATAGAGGACAAGGAGCTGAAAGAAATGGCTTTGTAAAAACAAAGTATAATTTAGCTGGGTCTAGGCAAATGAACTGGAAAGTAGTGCAACGTGTAGTATGCTGGCAAAACTGAAGGTTGGGGCCCATTTCTCCTAGGAGTATATACTACAGTAGTTTTTGCTGCTTGAATGCTTTCATTCCCCATAGCTATACTCAACCCCTAGAAAAGGAGTCTAGAGGAAGGCCAGGATTGGGGCAGAGAGTGCAGGGGGAGAGAGGCTTTGAAAGGCAGTGACATTTCACTAGATTTCCCTTGCTCTCTCACAAAGCCTTTATTCTGCTGGTTGTAAAGCCTACATAGAAAAATTGTAAGAATCCCTTATAGTTATTACAAACTCCTTAATAGCTGGAAATGAAGTTAAGTGCACGTGTCACCATGTCTAGCTCTAGTCAACTCGGGAATTCAGTATTAGAAGGAGCTTGATAAAACACTTCATCCATCCGTCCCACTTAGAATTTACTGAGTTGAGTCAAAAAAAGGCTTATTAGGAACGGGCGAGGTGACTTTAAATGGAAGACTGGTCGTAAATGGGTGTGGTGAGGGCGGGGAGGGACCAGTTCATTTGTATGGGTGGGCTGCCCTCTGGCGGCTTTAGTCAGCACCATTTATCTTTAAACATTCGAAATACCTTATCGGATCGGGTTGGTCAGCAAAGAGGATCATCGGCTAAGAAGACAAGTAATCACTGGAAAATGAAAATTCAGCTTGACCTGTGGTGGCGCAGTGGATAAATCGTGGACCCGGAATACTGAGGTCCCCGGTTTCAACCCCAGGTTTTGCCTGGTTAAGACACATACCAGAAGCAACTACAAGTTGATATTTCCTCCTCCTCCCCTTTCTCTTTCCTCTCTAAAAAATCAATAAAATCTGAAATTCAGAAAGCTCATTCCCCTCACAGAAAACTGGTCCTGTAAAGTAAAACCTTTTGGAATGTAATAAGAGGACCGTGGCTCCACCCCTATCACATCCGGTTTACGGTCGTTTTGCGACAGGGTGTCTGGATCGCAGGTTTGTTTTTCGGTTGCGTGAGCTGAGCTTTTGCTCAATTTCCGGCATAGCGCAGGCTACTCCGCCAGGTGTAAATGAACTTAAGGTGGGTTTCGGCGGTTCGAATCCCACTACGGGAATGAGCCTCTTTGACCTTTTTCGAGGCTTCTTCGGCTTTTCTGGACCTCACAGGTAAGAGAGGGTCCGGTTGGGACCGGGATGAGGATGTGTGTGTGTGTGGGGGGGGTGTCTTCTGACGGGAGCTTGACCTCTAATATATTGGAAAAGCGTTCTCTTCTCCTACTCCTTCAACTCCTGTGGAGAGAACAGAAGTCATAACATTAAGCACTCAGCCCGTGACAGTAACCAAGACGGTCGTTAAGAGGAAGAAAAACAGCTTAAGCTTTTCTCCAATCTGGAGTGATGCAACAGGGTCCGGGTGGGGAAGACAATGGGGCTTAGGGGTAGAGGACTGTGACCAAATGTGCAGGATTTTGGGAGAGGGGATAAACTAGGGGCCACTGACGAAAAGCCAAAGGGAGGTGTTTGGGGGGAACTGGGAGAAAAATTAAGCCCCGATGGGCAGTCTTCTACCCTCAGCTCAGCTTCTCAGACACCTACCTATTTATTATTCCTGAACCAGTTTGCCACCCATGAGTTGATTTTATGGTTTAAATAGTGAGTGCTGAAATTTTGGTGGCCAATTTACCCTCCACCCCAGCCACAGAGATCCCTTTTTTGGAGGAATGACTCGAGATGAAGATGAGGATGATGAGGAGGAGGAGGAGGATGAAGCAGCCACCTGGGGCCGTGAGAGCTCGAGGTTTGAGGGTCCCCGGCCTCCTGAGGAATTTGGTTTCGGCTTCAGCTTCAGCCCTGGAGGAGGGATGCGTTTCCATGATAACTTCGGCTTTGATGACTTAGTACGAGATTTTAATAACATCTTTAGCGAGATGGGAGCCTGGACCTTGCCTTCTCGTCCTCCTGGTGTGTGGCTGCCTCTGAGGGAGAACTTACAGTTTCTGCTGGGTTGGTGGGTGAAATAAGGAGCCTTTAGGAAGCAGCTGGAGGGTGGGAAGTGTGAAAAGACTGATGATTTCAAGGGAGGTTAAAAGATCCCAAGTCCGTTCCCACCCCCAGCATCCATGCACCTGCCACCTTTCTTCAGAACTTCCAGGTTCTGAGTCAGAGGCATCTGGTGAGCGACCACAGAAGGGACAGACACTTCGGGACTCGATGCTTAAGTATCCAGATAGTCATCGACCCAGGATCTTTGGGGGGGTCTTGGAGAGTGATGGAAGAACTGAATCCCCCAAACCAGCACCAGATTGGGGCTCCCAGAGACCTTTTCATAGGGTGAGTACATCTGAGCCTGAAAGGAGAGCTTGTGCAAAGATTGGAATCCTTGTTGGGAACTAGCAGACTTTGGCTGAAATCTTGGTCCCTCCACTAGTGTATTTATCTCTTTCCTTTATTAAGCTTCTTATAGGATTTTCTTTGGGGAAAAGTGGGATTTCTTTTTTTTCTTAAAAAAATCGCTGGTCAATATAATTCTTGCACAAGGCAGGATTGTTGGGGGAGTTCAGGAAGGCTTTTTGGTAGGATACATAAATTAGATAGGAAGGATTAAATTAAGGTATCTTGTTGGGATTTTCTCTCCTGGGGTGGGGGGTTGGAGGGGTGGGGGGTTGGAGGGGTGGGGGAAGGTGGTTTTGGAACTTGGAATAGTTTGGGTTCTTTGACTCCTCAAGTTGCAGATTGAGAGGTGTCATTTCATCTACTTTGGCTTCTTCTGCAGTTTGATGATATGTGGCCTGTGACCCCCCATTCTAGAGCCAAAGAGGACAAGGGTGAGTCTGGAGAAAGAGGACATTTACCAGCCCTCTTGTTCTTCAGAAGTTCCTTCTGTTCTCTCTCCCTAAAGTTTCTTCCTAACACACTTATCCCTTTCATTCCCTTAGACTCTTTCTTTCCTTTTTCTTCTTTCTGCCCTTCTAGATCTTGATTCCCAGGTTTCCCAGGAGGGCCTTGGCCCAGTTCTGCAGCCCCAGCCCAAATCTTATTTCAAGAGTGTCTCTGTGACCAAGATAACTAGGCCAGATGGGGTGAGTTGGGAGAGAGGGGTAAAGGGAACTGTCCAGATAAAGGGAATGGTAAAGGGAACTGAAGCCCTGGACAGAGGAATCTGTAATGAAACCAGTACACTCATCTCTAATAATGTTAGGGATATGGTGGGGGCTTTTCCTTATATAGACAGTAGAGGAGTGCCGGACTGTGGTGGACAGTGAGGGACGGACAGAGACCACAGTAACCCATGAAGAAGCAGACGGCAGTCCTAGAGATGGTAAGTGGAGGGTGTGAATCAAAGTAGTTCCCCCTTAATCCTTGGGAAAGGGAAACCCTTACTCTTCTACCCTTTATTATTCTCATCCTTTGCCTCTGCCCAGTCTCTGTCACTTAGTGTATCTGTGTGTATCATTTTCTTCCTTAGATCCAGAATCACCAACACCTACAGCTGTGGATGATGCCTTTTCCATCCTGGATTTATTCCTAGGCCGTTGGTTCCGGTCCCGGTAACCTTGTTAACCCTCAGAGGCCTTCAGGTTCTTCTCACTCCCATTCTTTTCTCACCATCAATGGGTTTAGCTTCTCCCGCCACCTCAGGGCCTTGGGTGTGTGGAACAGTGAGTTGGGAGTACGTCAGTATGTTACTCATCCAAACTGAGCAATAAAACCTTTATTTATGGTAATTTCTCAGTCTTGGTTTTGTCAAGGCTGTTTCACTTTCTAGCACCATCCAGGGTTCCCTAAATTATCTTGGTCCAAAACCTTGTCCTAGTTCTTTATTTTTTGTTCCACTTCTAAAACCTGATTTGATAAATAAGGGTCAGGTAGCAGTAGAAAATACTTTTCCTTTGGGAGGAGATAGGATAACTAGAAATAATACCAGGAGAATTTCTAGACAGGGATGCATCAGATTCCCAAAGAAAAGAAGTGTGTTTGGAAGTGTAGAGGATAATTGCTTCCCTTGGCGTGGGATCACTATGATTGGATAGTTCATGAGATAATCTAAGGAAGTACTGTACATGTGCAAATACTTCTTCCTTTTACTGGCTATGCTCTCATTTTTTAAAATATTATATATGTTGGGTAAATTGTAACTGAGCACAAACATTTCTGGAGCCTTTTATCATTTAAAAAGTTTTTTTTGTTGTTTTTTATTTCACAGAGAGAGCAAGCGATACAGGGTTTGACAGCAGATGGACAGGATGGGAGAGAGATAAGAAGCATCAACTCATAGTTGAGGCACCTTAGCTGTTCATTAATTGCTTTCTCATGTGCCTTGACCTGGCTCTACCCAAGTCAGTGACCTCTTGCTCAAGCCAGGGACCTTAGGCTTCAAGCCAGCGACCATGAGGTCCTATCTATGATCCCACGCTCAAGCTGGCCATCCCGCACTCAAGCTGGTGAGCCTGTGCTCAAGCAAGAAGAGCCTGCATGCAAGCCGGCGAACCTGGATCCTCAGTGTCCCAGATTAACGCTCTATCCACTGTGCCACTACCCAGCCAGGCTAGTTTTGCCTTTTATACTTAGGTCTTTAAATCCACCTGGAATTTATCATCCTATCTGGTATGAATCAGGGGACCAATTTTATTTCCATTTGAAAAAATATATGTTCATATATATGTACTAATATTATGAAACAGATACAGATAACATATTATATATTCCTGTGTTGGTCTTTCTAGTCTCTCTTTTTTAAAATATAATTACTGATTTTAGAGAGAAAGAAACCTTGATTTGTTATTATACATATTTATGCATTCATTGGTTGATTTTTTTTTTCTTTTTTTGCTGAGACACAGGAAGGGAGAGAGATGAGAAACATCAACTCGTAGTTGGGATGTCTTAGTTATTCATTGATTGCTTTCTTATACCTGCCCTGACCAGAGAGCTCCAGCTAAGTAATGTCTCTTTGCTCAAGCCAGCGACCTTAGGTTTTAAGCCAGTGACCTTTGAGCTCAAGCCAGCGACCATGGGGTTATGTCTATGATCCCACATTCAAGCTGGCAAAGCTGCACTCAAGCTAGTGAGCCAGCGCTTGAGCTTGATGAGCCCACACTCAAGCCGGCGACCTCAGGGTTTTGAACCTGGATTCTCAGCATCCCAGACCAATGCTGTATCCACTGCGCCACCACCTGGTCAGGCAAAACTAATCTTTAAAGTGATAGATGCAAGAAAAGGGATATGATGACATTTTATATTCTTCTGCGTGAAAGGCTGAATGAGGTTGACTAATAGGAGGAAGTGTGTACATTTGGGAAGACCAAGTGTCTTAGATTGTGTGCTCCTGGAAATAGACTCTGTTATGGGGAATTTCATGCAGAAGATTTGAGAGTGTTCTTGGGAGACCCACCTACAGAGAAGTGAAGGAAACAGGTTTGAGTGGAAGGGAGTAGCTAACACAATGTGGTTGCAGCTGAGCCCTTAACTAATCCTAGTATTCTCTAGGGAATTCTGAAATGGAGATAACTCAAGTTGTCCCAAATTAAGGCAAAGAGGTCAGGACATTGTATTCTTTAACCGGGCAATCATTGCAGGAAACCTGCTGAGATAGGGCAAGACAGTTCCATGTGGCTGAGGTAATTTCCAGTTATGAAGGCAGCTGTGAGCCATCAGCAACTGAACTTCCAAATAGCTGAGAAAGGATCAGGGTTAAGCATTGTGATATTGACTACAGTTCACCACTTGCACTGCTCAGATCCATACATCTGCCAGACCTGTGTTGGCGCAGTGGATAAAGTGTTGACCTGGAATGCTGAGGTTGCCGGTTCAAAATCCTGGGCTTGCTCGGTCAGGGCACTTATGTGAAGCAACTACTACGAGTTGATGCTTCCCGCTAAAAATAAGTAAATTTAAAAAAAAATAAGATCTATACTTCTACTAGTTAGTTTACCCAGCAGGAGAATACTATAGGATTCTTGTTTGGTTCTATTTCTTTTTAATTTTATTTTCATTTTTCTTTTATTTATTCATTTTAGAGAGGAGACACAGAGTGAGAGAGAGAGAGAGAGAAAGGGGGGAGTAGCTAGAAGCATCAACTCCCATATGTGCCTTGACCAGACCAGTGCAGGGTTTTGAACTGGTGACCTCAGTGTTCCCAGGTTAACACTTTATCCACTGCGCCACCACAGGTCAGTCTGGTTCTATTTCTTGGGGAAACTTCAAGAGAGGCTTCAGTTGGAAAATCCACTTCAGCTTTTATTGTCACAGTTGGTTTTGAGGCTCTGAAGGATTCTTATCCCCCTTCTGCATTACTGATTCTAGATTTTCCTCACCTTAGGTGAGCACCTCTGCTAGTCTAGGAGGCTGGATTGTCAGATGACCCAGAATTTCAACTTTGAGGGTGCCCTTGGTTACCATGCCCTTCTCAGACTGTGGCTGCTGTACTCTTTTCTATTTACTGTTAAAACCGAACATGGGAGCATCATGAGTAGATGACTTGAATGCTAAAATAGTCTTCCTGTCTCCCATGTGTAGGGGCAGTCCTCCCTCTTCTATCACAGTCAGTCATTCCTGCCAGTATAACTCCTTTTCTTCTTTTTTATAGCGAGAGAAAGAGACAGACAGGAAAGGAGAGAGATGAGAAGCATCAACTCATAGTTGTGGCATCTTGTTTGTTCATTGATTGCTTTCTTATATGTGCCTTGACCGGGGGGCTCCAGCAGAGTGAGTGACCCCTTTCTCAAGCCAGCAACCTTTGGGTTCAAGCCAGCTATCATGGGGTTATGTCTATGATCCCATGCTCAAGCCAGTGACCCCGCACTCAAGCTGGTGAATCCTGCTCAAGCCAGCAACCTCGGGGTTTTAAACCTGGATCCTCAGCGTCCCAGGCCAACGCTCTATTCACTGAGCCTTCGCCTGGTCAGATGAATCATTTTCTTTCCTGCTTGTCTCTTGCTAAAAAGACTCCAGAGTTCAAAAAGGATTCTTCTTACTGTGAACACTGGAAGAAGCATTGCATCTTTGGTTTCCAGGACTTCTAGACCTCAAAATTGAATTCCCCACATGATTCCCTCTGAGTGGAGATCAGTGGAGGCTACATGATTTCTATACTTGATCCAGGTAATTAACTCCCAGGTCCACAGACTCCACCTGCTAGGGACACAGAATCATACAGTGGTTGTTGATTTAGGTTATATATTGTGTTCTTGGGGGTAGTGCCCCATCCTTGTAGGGTTTCCTCTTGAAACTGGCTCCTCATCTCTATCTTTAAGAGGCCACTGAGAACCTTGTGGTGGTGGCTGAGGTCACCGGTTTGAAACCCTGGTCTTGCCGGGTCAAGGCACATATGGGAGTTGATGCTTCCTGCTCCTCTCCCTCCTTCTCTCTCACTCCTCTTTTTAAAATTGAATAATAAAAGAAATATATATGGCTACTGAACTGCTTTGTTAGATTAATAGCCTCTGAATTGGGGAGCATAAGATCAGTGGACCCTTTGGTCACATGCCCACTGCCACATGCCATTTACTGTACTGTAGATCCCTTAGTCTAAAGTAATGTGGATCCCATGTTGATGGGTCAAGTACCCTGTAAGTCCTTCGAGAGTGGTAATAGCTGAGACCCTATGGGCAGAAAAGGCAAGCCTATATAGGCATACCTCAGAGATAACTGTGGGTTCATTTCCAGACCACTGCAATAAAGCAAGTATTGCAGTAAAGTGAGTTGTAATCTTTTTGCTGCTCTTGCCTTCAATTTGAAAAACACTTAGGGTCCCAGAGTCCAAGGAGATGAAAAGAGGTTTTCTTTTCTGACTCCAAGAGAAAAGACCAAGATCCACCATGTGGGGCATTGGGAAATTATAACATCCTAATCCAAAAGAGATCTTGAAAATGGCTACAGAAACTGGTCATCTCTTCCTGGTGAAGGGTCTTTCATCCCAGTTGATGAAAATGCATTACCTGTGAAGCTCGGCACAGCGAGTCGTAATAAAACAAAGTATGTCTGCATTACAGGGTCTGAAAAATTTTATCAGACAAATAACCTACTTACACCATCATATATATAACAAACACAAGAATGAATATAAAACAAACCTTTGAAATAAAAAAGAACTAAGGTGCACCTGACCTGTGGTAGCACAGTGGATTAAGCATCAACCTGGAATGCTGAGGTCACTGGTTCGAAACCCTGGGCTTGCCAGGTTGAGGCATGTACAAACAACAAGCAAGCAATGAACAACTAAAGTGAAGCAACTATGAGTTGATACTTCTTGTTCACCCCCCCATTAAATCAATAAGTAAAATATATATATATATATATACTTTTTTTTTTTTGACCAGGGTCCATTCGGCAAGCCCACTAGAGGGCGGTGCTCTGCCCACCTGGGGCCCTTGTTTTGTTGCAACCAGAGCCATTTTATTTTATCAGCTGAGGTGGAGACCATGGGGCCATCCTCACCTCCCAGGGCCAATTCACTCCAATTGAGCTATGGCTGCAGGAGCGAAGGAGGAGAGCAAAGGGGAAGGATGGAGAAGCAGATGGGAGCTTCTCCTGTGTGCCTGACCGGGAATCGAACCCAGGATATCCACACGCTGAGCCAACACTGCCATTGAGCCAACTGGCTAGGGCTAATAAATAAAATATTTAAACATTTTTTTATTTTTTAGAGAGAAGGGAGAAAGAGCGAGAGAGTGAGTGAGAAGAATCTGTGTGTTACCTTGACCGCACAAGCCCCGGGCTTTGAACTGGTGACCTCAACGTTCTAGGTTGATGTCCTATTCACTGTGCCACCACTGGTCAGGTGACATTTATATATATTTTTTCACTTAAACTGCTTGTTGATTACTTCTCATATGTGCCTTGACTGGGGAGGTTCAAACTAAGCCAGTGACTCCTTATTTAAGCTAGTGACCTTTGGGCTCAAGCCAGAAACCTCAGGTTTTCGAACCAGGACCTCGCATTCTGGGTTGATGCTCTATTCATTGTGCCACTACTGGTAAGGGACTTTACAGACATATTAAAGATGTGGTGAGGGGATGTGTCTGGCATTCTCAAACTGAAAAGATTAGGAACACATAAATTACATTTGCAGCAAATGAAGTAAATATTCATACTGAAAATTAACCTATGAATAGCTAAGAAAGTTTTTTAAATCACATGAAATATAAGTAACAAGAAATTATGGATATGCATGCAATATATCTTTAAAATGAGCAATTCTGTAAGAAGCTTCTCCTAAAGAAGCTCCTCTTTAAAAATTTAGAGCAAGTATCACTGAAATATAGACCAAACTTTGAAAATTATGATAACTAAATAATATAACAGAAATTGAAAAAATCTAAAATTAATTAGGAATTATAAAAATCATTTATAAATAAAAATCATCTCTAGCACCCTGAAACTGGCCGACGGTCATAGGAGGGGTCTGACACTTCAGGCACTCTTCTGGAGTGGGAACACTGAACTAGCTTTTTCTTGGCCGTGGAACATCTCCCCTTTGTAATCAAATCTCTTTCTCCATTTCTTTAAATGAGTGCTCATAAAATCCTCAGAATCCATCTGTTTGTCATTCCTGAGTCTTAAATTTTTACTGCACCTGTCACCTTATAACTTCAAACATAGAATGTTTTCTTTTTGACTTATTGGATACTCCTTTAATAAAGCTTTCTTTCTTTCTTTTTTTTAATATTTCTTTTATTTTTTTTACAGGGACAGAGAGAGAGAGAGTCAGAGAGGGATAGATAGGGACAGACAGGAACGGAGAAAGGTGAGAAGCATCAATCATTAGTTTTTCGTTGCCGTTGCGACACCATAGTTGTTCATTGATTGCTTTCTCACATGTGCCTTGACCATGGGCCTTCAGCAGACCCTTGCTCAAGCCAGCGACCTTGGGTCCAAGCTGGCTAGCTTTTGCTCAAGCCAGATGGGCCCACGCTCAAGCTGGTGAGCTCGGGGTTTTGAACCTGGGTCTTCCACATCCCAGTCCAACGCTCTATCCACTGCGCCATCACCTGGTCAGGCTAATAAAGCTTTTGAACAAGGAAAAAAATATGTAAAACTGTAACATTGGTGAAGCACATAAAAGCAAAGTACATTGGCCCTCTACATAGCTCAGCTGGTTAGAGCCATCGTCCTGAAGCACAAAGGTTGCCGGTTCAATTCCTGGTCAGGGCATATACAATAGGAACAGATCAATGTTCCTGTCTCCCTTCCTCTTTCCAAAATCAGTAAAATAAACATTAAAAAAAAAATTTAGCCTGAGCAGGCAGTGGTGCAGTGGATAGAGTGTTGGACTGAGATCGCCAGCTTGAGTGTAGGCTCATCTGGCTTGAGTGAGGGGTTGCCAACTTCAGCCCAAAGGTCACTCACTCTGCTGGAGCCTCCACATATGAGGAAGCAATCAATGAACAACTAAAGTGCTGCAATAAAGAATTGATGCTTCTCTTGTGCTCGCTTCGGCAGCACATATACTAAAATTGGAACGATACAGAGAAGATTAGCATGGCCCCTGCGCAAGGATGACACGCAAATTCGTGAAGCGTTCCATATTTTTTATGGAATACTACTCAGCCATAAGAAACGATGACATCGGATCATTTATAACAAAATGGATGTACCTTGATAACATTATACGGAGTGAAATAAGTAAATCAGAAAAAAAGAAAAACTGAGAACAGCACGATTACATACATAGGTGGGACATGAAAGTGAGGGTATGAGACATGGACAAGAGAGTGGTGGTTATGGGATGGGGGGAGGGAGGGAAGAAGGGGATAGGGAGGAGGGGAGGGACGCAGGGAAAACCAGATTGAATGTGACAGAGGACAATTTGACTTTTGGTGATGGGTATGCAACACAATTGAATGATAAGATAACCTGGAGATGTTTTCATTGTACATATGTACCCTGATTTATTGATGTCACCCCATTAGAATTAATAATAATAAAATATATTAAAAAAAAAAAAAAAAAAAAGAATTGATGCTTCTCATCCCTTTCCCTTCCTATCTTTCCGTCCCTATCTATTCCTCTCTTGGTCTCTCCGTCACCAAAAAAAAAAAATTAAAAGCAAAGTGCAATGAAATGAGGTATTCCTGTACTCAGAATGTGTCAATCCCAGACAAAAGTGTTGGAATCTAGTGTACCCAACTTGCCCCTAAGTGGCTGCTTGTTCTCAAGGACTAGCAAGCACCACATCCAGGGCTTAGTGTTGGTATTCATTAATGGCAAGTTGGACACTGGCAGCAGTAGAAGCTAGTTGAGCCTGGGGGAATCAGAGTTTCTGCTTTGGGCCCATGCATAACCTCTATCGCTACTACTAGTTACTCCATGTTTATCCATTGTGTAGAACTGAGGTGACTGATGACAGACAGTAGCTGACTCATCCTGCCTACTTGGTTGTTCAGTGCCTCATCTGATGGATGCTTTCTGGTGTGCATTAACTTGTGATACAAAGATCTCACACTTCAAGACTACTCCCAAAGGTCCATTGACACATTTCATCCTTGGACCTTCTTATCCCTGATCATCCACTCTTTGTATTTCCAAGCTCCTGATCAACCACCCAGGACATTCGTCACTGCTCTCATGACTGAATATTCTCACCTCTTTCTATACAAAGTGGATGACCAGATGTACTGTCCAGATCTCTTCACTGGGAGAATTTCCCCTCACCATTCTTTTCAGGGCTACTCCTGACTGGGGTTGCAAAGTGACAGTAATATTTGGCTTTTACCCACATACTACACTAGCTCATCTATAAACCAAGCTTTTCAGACTTTTCTTCTCTGATCTCTCATCACAAGGGACCCTTGTTGTAGACAATATTTGTGTACAGCCCTTTAAATTTATATATTGAAACCTAATCCCCAAATGAGATTGTATTTTGAGGTGGGGCCTTTGAAAGGTGATTAGGTCATGAGGACAGAATTCTTGTGACTCAGATTAGTTCCCTGATAAAAGAGACCCAAGAGAGCTCTCTTGCCCCTTCTGCCCAGTGAGAAGATGGCTATCTGTGAACCAGGAAGTGGGCCTTCACCAGACAGTACATCTGCTAGCACAATGAGCTTGGATCTCCTAACGTACAGAACTATGAAAGATCAATTTCTGTTTTGTTTTTTGTTTTGTTTTTACAGAGATAGAGAGTCAGAGAGAGGGATAGATAGGGACAGACAGACAGGAACGGAGAGAGGTGAGAAGCATCAATCATTAGTTTTTCATTGCCGTTGTGACACCATAGTTGTTCATTGATTGCTTTCTCACATGTGCCTTGACCGCGGGCCTTCAGCAGACTGAGCAACCCCTTGCTGGAGCCAGCGACCTTGGGTCCAAGCTGGCAAGCTTTTGGCTCAAGCCAGATGGGCCCGCGCTCAAGCTGGAAAGCTTGGGGTCTCGAACCTGGGTCTTCCACATGCCAGTCCAACGCTCTATCCACTGTGCCACCGCCTGGTCAGGCCAATTTTTGTTTTTATAAGCTACTCAGTTTATAGCATTTTGTTATAGCAGCCAGAATGGACTAAGACAATCCCCCAAACGGTCATAGATGTGAGAAGAAGGAGAGATGCCAGTGCAACATGTGAATGATATGAGAGTCTGGGCCACTTGCTTTCCAGCTCCTTGTACCCTCTGACCCTGTTTATACCACATCCCAAAGATGCCATTTCCATATCAGAATGTGTTCTTTCTGCCTGGCCTGTGATGGTGCAGTGGATAGAGCACTGAACTGGAATAACTGAGCTGGTTCGAAACCCTGGACTTGCCTAATCAAGGCACCTACAAGCAATGAACAACTAAAGTGAAGCAACTATGATTTGATACTTTTGTTTTCCCCAACCCCTGTAAAAATCAATAAAAATAAAATCTTTTTAAAAAAAAGGACAAAAACAAAAAAATGCCTGACAGATGGTGGCACAGTGAATAGAACATCGACCTGGGATGCTGAGGTCCCAGGTTTGAAAACCCAAGGTCAACCTGAGCACATGCTCACCAGCTTGAATGCCATATTGCTGACTTGAACATGGGATTGTTGACATGACCCTGAGGTAGTTGGCTTGAGCCCAGAGGTTGCTGACTTGAAGCCCAAGGTTGGTGGTTTGAGCAAGGGGGTCACTTGATAGGCTTGAATCCCTGGTCAAGGCACCAATGAGAAGCAAGCAGTGAACAACTAAAGTGATGCAACTACGAGTTGATGCTTCTCATCTCTCTCCCTTCCTCTCTCTTAAAATAAAAAAAAAGTGTTCTTTCTGGGCCCAGCCTTCCTAATCACATGGAAGATCTGACAGAGTTCAGTTTGTGATAGGCAGTCCTGGCTACTTGGTCGCTTGATGAACTGTAATCAGTTGTTTTGTCTCTATTGGAGCCCAGTAACATTCCAAAAGTTGCTTTTATTTTGGAGGGGTAGGTGGGGTATCAAACCATTTTGTTGAGGGCCTTCAGAGGAGGGTGGAAGGGCTGGGAAGACAATGAGACTGACATCTTCAGCCTGGTTGTGATCTCCCTAGCTTCCCAGCCACCAAGAGAATTGCTCTTCAAAGGGTATGTATTTCTCTGCTACCGCTAGCATGGCTTTGCCCCAGGGATCCAGGGCTCTAAGGCTCTACATTGTGATTCTCCTATTAAAGCTTGCCAAACCACACATGACATCTTTTCCTTCCTGATAAGGTCTGCTGGGTCATACAGCTGCAAGAGGCCTTTTCTGCTTTTGGTCCCTCTCAAAGTTGGAAGCCTTTAGTGTCAGCTGATAAATTGGTCAGAGTTGTATTCTCAAGTGTGAAATATATTGTTCCAGAATCCTAAGAAATTGGTATTGTACTTTATTCTTAGTTGTGGAAGGTGTGAGATACAATAATTTGTTCTTCAACTTGCAGAAAATATCCTAGCCTGTCCCATACCCCTGGACCTCTAAAAATCACCAATGCAGTAGTATCCTGAATCTTTGAAGGGTTATTTTTCACTCTGAATACATGTATTTTTCTAGGACTCCAATGTACCTGCCACTTCTTGCTCTTCTTGTCTGATTAGCATGATGCTATGGATACAGGCATACCTTGTTTCATTGCACCTTGCTTTATTGCACTTCACAGATGTTTTTATTTTGGTTTTTTTTTTTTTTACAAATTGAAGGCAAGACCCTTCAACAGCAAAACAATTATGACTTGCTTTATTATAGTGGTCTAGAACCGAACTGTCAATATTTCCAAGGTGTGCCTGTATACTAAGTCCTCGACATCAGTGATAGGTTCTGTAGATTTAAGGGAAATAAGGTATAACAAAACCAATTTTACTATAAGGTAATTGATATATAAATAAGTATTAAGCTCCTGCGGCATCTCATCAATGGTATAACGAAATGATGTTGAATGAAATATTTGAGGACCTACTATATACTGGATCAATATGATGTTCTTCAAATAGTCCAGATAGTCAAGGTTCTTTCCAACTAGTGTCCTTTCCATGTGGATGCAAGCTGCTTTCCTTCCTCCCTCCCTTCCTTCTTTCCTTCTTTTCTTTTTCTAAGTGAGAGGAGGGGAGATAGTGAGACAGATTCTCACATGCACCGTAACCAGGATCCACCCAGCAACACCTGTCTGGGGATGATATTCAAGTCAACTGAGCTATTTTTAGCACCTGAGGCTGATGCCTGGATCCACTGAGCCATCCTCAGCACCTGGGGCCAATGCTTGAACCAATGAAACCATTGGCTACAGGAGTGGAAGAGGGAGAGAGAATCAGATAGTGGCTTCTCTTGTGTGCCCTGCCTGGTAATCAAACCTGGGATGTCCATATGCAGGGCTGATGCTCTATCTACTGAGCCAACTGGCCAGGGCCTAATCCTCCTTTCTGATCTGATTGGGATGGAAAACAACATATTTACCCGATAGATGACTACATACCACCAGCCACAGGCTCTATGAAACTGCTCTACAAAGTTACCATATAAGATACAGCAACTGCAATTGGAGTTACTTTTTGGTTAAGTTTATGGTAGATCACTGCCACCTGCCATGATCTATTCAGTTTTTGTAGGAGCCAAACTGGTGGTATAACAGCTGCCACCTCTCCTGTATTCTCTAAGTCTCTAAAGGTGGTACTAATCTCTTTGATTTTCCCTAGGTTATGCTGGTTGGTTTTTAAGATTTATTATTTTAGTGTGGGGCAGTTTCAGACCTCCACTTGGCCTTCACTTACTCCATGGGTTCAGAAACCAAAGTCAATGTTTTGCAACATCAAAGAGTATCCATTTCAATTATATGATACATCTATATATGGGGAAATGACCACTGGGTGGATCCATGATCTCAGTGAATATAATGTGAACCAGACCTGAGCTGGAACTCCATTTATTATCTGAACCCCATATGCTCCCACTCTAACAAAGGAGTCATGGTATAACTTTGGGTTGTTAACTCTCAATGTTAATTCAGATCGTTTGCCCAAATATCCTCAAAAGGTCTAAATATTCTCTTTTGTTTTGTTTTGTTTTTTCAGGAACAGAGAGGGCTAGATAGGACAGACAGACAGAAACATAGAGAGGTGAAAAGCATCAATCATTAATTTTTCGTTGCTGTTGCAACACCTTAGTTGTTCACTGATTGCTTTCTCACATGTGCCTTGACCTCGGGCCTTCAGCAGACTGAGTAACCCTTTGCTGGAGCCAGCGACCTTGGGTCCAAGCAGGTGAGCTTTTTGCTCAAGCCAGATGGGCCCGCGTTCGGGGTCTCGAACCTGAGTCTTCCGCATCCCAGTCTGACGCTCTATCTACTGCGCCACCTCCTGGTCAGGCTCTTTTTTTTTTTTAAGATTTTATTTATTCACTTTCTGGAGAGGAGAAAGACAGAGAAAGAGAGAGAGAAGGGCCTGACCTGTGGTGGCGCAGTGGATAAAGCGTCGACCTGGGAATACTGAGGTCGCCAGTTCAAAACCCTGCACTGGTCTGGTCAAGGCACATATGGGAGTTGATGCTTCCAGCTCCTCCCCCCTTTCTCTCTCTCTCTCTCTCTCTCTCTCTCTCTGTTTCTCCTCTCTAAAATAAATAAAATAAAAAGAAATAAGAGAGAGAGAAGGGAGGGAGGAGCAGGAATCATCAACTCCCATATGTGCCTTGACCAGGCAAGCCCAGGATTTTGAATCAGCGACTTCAGTATTCCAGGTCCATGCTTTAGCCACTGCGCCATTACAGGTCAGACCTTTTTTTTTTTGACAGAGACAGAGAGAGGGACAGATAGGGACAGACAGGAAGGGAGAGAGATGAGAAGCATCTATTCTTTGTTATGGCTCCTTAGTTGTTTGTTGATTGCTTTCTCATATGTGGCTTGATGGGGGGGAGGGGGCAGCAGAGCGAGTGACCCCTTGTTCAAGCCAATGACCTTGGGCTTCAAGTCAGTGACCTTTGGGTTCAAGCCAGTGACCATGGGGTCATGTCTAGGATGCCATGTTCAAGTCAGCAACCCCACGCTCAAGCTGGTGAGCCCGGGCTCAGGTTGGATGAGCCCGTGCTCAAGCTGGCGACCTTGGGATTTCAAACCTGGGTCCTCCGTGTCCCAGTCCAATGCTCTATCCACTGCGCCACTGCCTGGTCAGGCTATTCTCTTTTCTTTTTAAAAAAAATTTTCTGTTGAGTCTAACCATGTGGTGGTGCGGTAGATAGAGCGTCGACCTGGGACACTGAGAACCCAGATTCGAGGCCTTGAGGTCACTAGCTCTACTGGAGCCCCCTGGTCACAGCATGTATGAGAATCAATGAGCAACTAAAGTGACATAACTACAAGTTGATGCTTCTCATCTCTCTCCCTTCCTGTCTCTCGCTAAAAATAAATAAATAAATATTTTCCCCATTGAGTTGAGAGAGAGAGAAGCATCAATTTGTTGTTCCACTTAATTGTGCCCTAATTGGCTGCTTCTCCTGACTGAGGATTGAATCTGCGACCTCGCCAGGATTACACTATCCACTGAGCCAACCCTTCCAGGGCCTCCCTTTGATTTTTATTTATTTTTAGAGAAAGGAGAGGGTGTTTGGAGAGAAGCAGGAAGCATCAACTTGTAATTGCTTCTCTTATGTGCCTTGAAAAGGCAAGCTGGTGTTTCGAACCAGGAATCTCAGCATTCCCGGTCTATGCTTTCTTTATACACTATGCCACCATAGCTGAGACCTTGTGCTGGCATTTTTATCTTTTTTAGTGTGGGCCATCATTTTCCCCAAGCCTTCTATGACTATCCTAGGAGGGTATTCATGCCCTTCTAGGATCTTTCCAGGATTTAAATCTTACATCACAGGGAAGTGCTCCTATATCAATAAATTCTTCCATAGTTAACTTTATGTTCCACCTGCCTTGATCCATCGCTGAGTATCCAGTCCCATGTATAATGTTACCAAATTCTGCAGGTACATTAAGATTAACCAGATTTTGAAACTCCTTTAGCATGTATTCTTTCTCTTTACTTAGTGGGTCAGATATCCTCTTTGGAGCTTTACTAGAATTTGATTCTTGTGTTTGGCCGTATTACCAGGAAAGCAGGTGGAAAGAGATCCTTTAGGAGGTGAGTAAAGCATCTGTCTCCTTTGAAGTACAGTATTTGTGTAAGCTTTTTGTGTGTGTTTGTTTGTTTGTTTTTACAGGGACAAAGAGAGTCAGAGAGAGGGATAGATAGGGACAGACAGACAGGAGCGGAGAGAGGTGAGAAGCATCAATCATTAGTTTTTCGTTGCCATTGCGACACCATAGTTGTTTATTGATTGCTTTCTCACATGTGCCTTGACCGCGGGCCTTCAGCAGACCAAGCAACCCCTTGCTGGAGCCAGCGACCTTGGGTCCAAGCTGATGAGCTTTTGCTCAAGCCAGATGGGCCTGTGCTCAAGCTGGCAAGCTCGGGGTCTCGAACCTGGATCTTCCGCATCCCAGTCCAACGCTCTATCCACTGCGCCACCGCCTGGTCAGGCTGTGTAAGTTTTATGTAAGCCAGGAATAGGCCAATTCTGTAGGCTTAGAGAGTTTAGAAAAATCTGGGGATTCAAGATACTCAGTTGTATCTACCCATATATCTCTATTTGAAGTGTCAATATTTTACCCCTCTCCCTTTCTTATTATTATTATACTTCGGAGGGGAGATAGACAGAATCCTGTATGCGCCATGACCATGATCACTCAACAACCCCAATCTGGGCCTGATGCTTGGACCAACCAACCTATATTTAGCACCTGAGGCTGATGTGCCCAGACCAACCAAGCTATCCTCAGCACCTCGAACCAATTCGAGGTGCCACGCTCAAACCAGTTGAGCCACTGGCTGAAGGGAAGAGGGTAATAAGGGGGAAAGGGGGAGAGAAGTAGTTGGTTGTTTCTACTGTGTGCTCAGATTGGGAATCGAACCCAAGATATCCATACACCAAGCTGACACTGTATCCATTGAGCCATGGGCCAGGAAAGCCCTCTTAAATTTTTTTTAATTTACTGATTTTATCAAGAGAGGGAGACACACACACAGAAACAGGAACATTTATCTGTTCCTGTATGTGCCCTGACCAGGGGTCGAACTGGAAACCTCTGTGCTTCAGGATGATGCTCTCACCAACTGAGCTATCTAGCCAGAGCTACCACCTCCACTTTTTTTAAGAACCCTAACCTGGGCATAGGAAACCTATTGGGGCCAAGAATTCACCTTCCCTAAAACTCTGCTACTCATATAATTGAGATTTGAGCTGGTCATCATTCTAATGCCCACTGGATGCAAGAGATTATGATTTCATTAAATGCTTTCAAGAGGTCCCAGTGGCTTTCACATTCTGTCTTGATTTGGTGATCAATTCAATGGAGCTTACAGTTAACATTTCCCTCACATCTCTCAAGTGACAGAGATATTGCTCTAGTGCATATCCTTTCAACCAGTAACCCATTCCAGTTGACCACTGCTGCCAATTTTAATAATTGCATCACTTCAGCAAGTTAGAGACTATCCATATCCACCTATACCATAAATAGGGTTCCATTTGTCAGCCAATCTATCACCCAAATTCCATTTTAGAGTTTACTTGCTAGAACCACTCCTGATATCAACTGTCTTAAATTGGATTCCATGAGAAAAGACTAAGACGAAGAGATTTACTGAGGAGTGCTAGTACTCTCAGGAGATGCTCATTGTGGGGAAAACGGCTGTGTTAGGCTTGCTCACTGATTTACCGGCTGTAAGCACTTTGCTTGATTGGTGTGTGGGCATGTGGCAACACCACATATATGTGGTCTATGTAAGCCTCCTAGTACTTTCCCTTGGTGGTTATTCGCCCAGATCACTCTCCCACCATTGTGAAGTATGGTATTCCTGCTCCCTTGCCTTTCACTGTGGAAAGGAGATTTTCCTTTGTTTACTGGCTCTTTCCATTTTGTTTATTTACTCATTTACTCACATGTCTTTGCAAACTTCCAATAAATGGGTATGGCCCGAGGCTTTCCGACTCTAATTCCTCTACCGTCTGACTGAATTCAGTGAGAACCTGCCTGGCCTCAGTCATCAGCATTACATCTGATGTAGTGGGCAGGATTCAGAGCAGGTCGGTATGGAACCACCGACACCATGGAAGGATGGGGTAGAGGAGTAGTCATTGTTCTCCAGCATATGGTTCCCGATGTGTGTCTTTTGGGGGGCTATGGGCTGGATGTGTTTTACAGCCCTGCAAGAGAAAACTGAGAGCTCTGTGTGAGAGTCTGCCCAAGGTTGAGAGCTCCAGGGTGAGCTGCAGACTGAGTGGCAACAACGGCATGAGCTTGAATGATCACTGGAGAAAGTTGCAGATCTGAGAACTTGCAGGTCAGGCTGCAGGCTGAGAACCAGCAATGATGTGAACTGGAGCGAGTGCTGGAGAGGGAGGCCAACCAGGTTTGAGAGCTGGAGTGTGAGATGCAGGCTGAGCATCAGTGGTGCCTGGAACTGGAACTGTCTCAAGAAGGAATTGCAGATTTGCAAGTTGCAGTTTGCCTGGAAGCTGAACGTTGGCAGTGACAGCTGTTGGAGAAACAACTGTGGGTTCAGAAGCTCAAGTCTCAGGTTTAGGCCCTACACCCAGGCAGAGCTGATGGAGTTGGGGACGAAATTCAGGCAGAAACCCACTGAGTCCCTGGCAACCTTGGTTGCTGTGGTTGTGGGACTTGGGGGTGGATGGCATCGTGGTCTATGAACAGAGATGGAGAAATTGGCTGCCATTACCACACACTCCTCCTTGAGGCAGCGTCTTCAGAACTGCCGTGACAACCCAGGAAACCATACCTCATTAGAATGTGTGATGGCTGGTATTTGTATGGTCTGGCCAGAATGCTAGAAACTTGCCAAGGGCAATGAGTCAGTGACAGTGCTATAGTGAACTGCCCAGCTCCTTCAGGAACTAGGTATGAAGGATGCTCCTTTCAACCTGGGGTTCTGTGGGCCAGATGAAGTGTTTACGGCAGGGATGCAGTGCCCCATCAGTTCTTTTTGGGTCACTAGTGGCTATCCTTGGACCCTATGTGGGACAGTCCATAAATGCAGTTATGCTGATGGTAGCAGATTTGGGGGAGCTGGAGGTAGCATGGAATCACAAAGCTGTGAGGGCTGCTGCCCATGCTGCCCCCCCTTACTAGCAAGAGAAATGGGCTTGTGAAAGTTACTCAAACACAAATGTGAGTAGATTTGATTGCAGCTGGGACAGATAGGGAGAAATTGGATGGCAAGCCTAATAAGGTTCTTTTGGAGCTTTGGCAGCAGCTTAGACCAGGACAGAGGTTCCAGCCCCTGAGACAAACAGCCCCAGCAGCTACCAATAAAATGGTTGGTACATGGGTGGCACGGTTACAAGATTATATGATGGAGACTGCTGAGGGAGAGGAGAACCCCCAAGACCCACTCACTGTTCCAGTTTGAATAGGAGGAAGGCTGAGGGACCTAACAGGGATGGGCAGGGATTGGAGGCCCCACATGGAACTGGCTATTCACTGGTTCCCTTCTAATATACAGTGGGTGTTGGTCTTGGTGGATACAGGTGCAGAATGTCCCCTCCTTTATGGGAACCCAGAATGGTTTGTTGGGACCCCAGTGTCCATTGATGGTTATGGGGGCCAAACTGTTTGACTGAAGCCAATAACTATTCCATCGGGATAGGAAGACTGCCTCCCAACCCATATAAAGTATATGTATCTCCTATTCCTGAATATATTTTGGGGGTACATGTCTTCCAAGGACTGTGGTTGGAAACTATAGCCAGGGAGTTCTGCCTGTGAGTCCAGGTTGTGAAGGCAGTGCTGTGGGGATATACAGCACATTCCCCCTTGCAATTACCTGTTCCCTGGTGTGTGACTAGCATGGATCAGTACTGCCTGCCAGGCAGCTATAAAGAAATCACTGGGAAGAGCCTCAAACTAGAAAAGGTGGGGATCATCCAGCCATCACAGCCCTTACAATTCCCCGGTATGGCCTGTGTGCAAACCAGAAAGAACCTGGCGAATGATTGTGGATTACAGGGAATTTAATAAATTTATTCCCCCTTTGCATGCTGCTGTACCCTCGATAGCTAACCTGATGGATCGGCTAAGCCATGAGTTAGGGACATCCACTTTGTGGCAGATTTGGCTAACGCCTTTTTTCTCTATTGATACAGCTGCAGAGAGTCAAGACTAATTTACCTTCACTTAGAAAGGGTGGCAATGGACTTTTACAGTATTACCCCAGGGCTATTTGCATAGCCTTGCCTTGGGTCGTGGCTTGGTGACTGCTGGCCTGGCTAAATGGAAACAGCCAGAGGTGGTTCTTATGTACCATTATATTGATACCATGCTAACCAGTGACTCTTCCAGAATTGGATCAACCAGTCCCTACCCTGCTGTTCCATATGAAAGCGTGTAGCTGGGTGGTCAATGAGGGCAAATTACAAGGACCTGGATTATCTATTAAGTTCTTGGGGTTGTTTAGTTGGGTAAAACAAAAGTTATACGTGATGCGGTTATAGATAAGATCCAGGTGTTCCCCATGCTTGCTACAATAAAACAGTTATGGGGATTCCTAGGTCTATTGGGGGTATTGGTGAGCATTCATACCCCATTTGTCTCAGTTACTGCACCCCTTTTATCACTTTATTCTGAAGGAGGTTTGCTGGGATTGGACTGAGCAGGCACAAGGTGCATTTGCAGGAGCTAAGAGAGCTGACCCGGTGGGGTGGCACAGGCCTTGAATGTGTTTGACCCTGCTAAGCCCTGTGAGCTTGACATCCATGTAACCTCAGAGGGGTTTGAATGGGGCTTGTGGCAAAGGACAGAGCACCTACAGCAACCTATTGGGTTTTGGTCCCAACTGTGGAAAGGTGCTGAAGTCCATTACTCATTAGTGGAGAAACAGTTGACAGCTGTGTATGCTGCCCTCCTGGCCACTGAGAGTATTATGACCAAAACTCCAGTTACAGTCAAGTGCACATACCCTATTGCAGGATGGGTGAGAGATTGGGCAACCAAACCACATAGTGGTATGGCCCAAACCTCCACCCGGGCCAAGTGGGGTGCCTACCTGCAACGATGCTGTGCTCTTAGCACCAGCTGGTTGAGAGCAGAATTGCAGGAAGTCTTGGGTCCAGTTACCTATGCTACCTTAGAGTCAGGTGCAGCTGGGCTCAGGAGGCAGAATCTGAGGTCAGTTCCCACCAGGAGGGACAAACACCCATCCCCGAGGATGCCTGGTATTCTGATGGTTCTAACAGGGGCCAACCTATCAAGTGGATGGCCATAGCCTTCCATCCAGCCACTGAGACTACAATGTGTCCGTAAAGTCATGGTGCACTTGCTTTCCTGTGACCGGTTAAAAGTGTACCATGACTTTACGGACACACTGTATTTGGATGGACACAGGTACAGTCCACAGCAGCCAATTGGTGGAATTACGGGCCGTATGGCTAGTTGCCTCTAATGAACCTTCACCTCTGGTGAGTTGCATCAATAGTTGGACTATCTATCATGGACTGACCCTTTGGATTGTTACTTGGAACATTAACCAGTGGATGGTAATGCACCATCTGCTATGGGGTCAGTCCATGTGACAGGATGTAATGCCGGTGGCCGATGCCAGACAGGTTCACATTGGATTCAGGCAGACGGTAGAGAAACTGCAGAGCTGGAAAGCGTTGGGCCATTCCATTTAATAAAGTCTCACAATAGCAGACAAGCACACAGGCAGGGGAAACTGCCTCTCAGGCAAACAAACAGCAAAATGGACCCTCACAGTGGTGGGCAGGCAATCCGTGCATCCGCAATCCGCCATCTCTCTTGAGCGAAGCACTCATAAGCCTTATATAGGCTATGCACACTGCCTCTGCCATGTGCTCACGCACTAATCAAGCAAAGTGCTTGCAGCTAGTACACCACTGAGCAAGCATCACACAGCTGCCTCACAGTAGTTTTTCTACTGTCTGCCCAAATCCAATGTGAACCTGCCTCGCCTTGGTCACCGGCATTGCACAGAGGTACTTGAGGCCTGTGATCAATGTGCAGTGTGTTCCAAGGAGCACCCTCAGAGACAACTGGCATCACCTGGACAGATCCAGAGAGGTCGTGTTCCACTGACACGGTGTCAGATAGACATCATTGGACCCTTACGAAAATTGGATAGGTACCAGCATGTACTTACCTGTGTAGATACTGCCACCAGTCTGCTTGCTGCTTACTCTGCTGATAACCCAGACCAGAGGGCAGTCATACAGGTTCTGTATCGCCTGAGTGCTGCATATGGGCAGCTGCTGGTTCTTGAAAATGACAACAGTTCCCATTTCACTGGATCAATGGTGAGGCAATGGGCTCAAGACCTAGGGATGGACTGGAAGTACCATGTTCCCTACCACCCCCAGGCTGCTGGTATCATTGAGTGGTACAATGGACTCTTAAAGCAGGGACTGCGACAGGAGGGGGACACTAGCTCCTTGACTGGATGAACATGATGCTTGTGGACAGTACTGTGGATTTTGAATGAGAGACCTTGACAGGGGGACCCAGCTCTGGTGGAGGCCCTCCTGCACTGGGCAGCTGCTCCCATCCAGTTGCAAATACGCACCAAAGATGCTTTACTCAAGCTGGACTTTGGACAGTAGGGGAACGTGCTTTTGCCTGCCTCAACAGCCCTCCTTAAAGGCCAAAGGTTTTAATGGACATGGCCCTGGACTGTACAGGCCCCCCACCTATGATGGGTGGCCTTGTTGTCACCGTGGGGTAAGTGGGCAGTTGACTCCCTTGGCAATGAGCACCTAGCTGCCTAAGATAGAAGTATATTATCCCTTGAGTGCTCAGGGGGACAGCATTATGAAGGGCACCTTTGTAATTTCTTTATGGCCTACAATGAGTTCTCCCATTTTATTACACATAGAACCAGCAGATCCTGGTGTGTAGGACAATAAGATTTGTTATGCCTTCCCGGGGTGGCCTCTGGTATCTGCTACTGTGCTGTCTGCAGACAGAATTCTGGCCTGTATTCTGCCAGAAGGGAAAGATTTGCTTCTCTTGGTGCCACTGACCTCTCTCTCATTTTGCCCATAGCTTGTGTAACATATACCTCGTTCCTCGCACAGGGACCATCACAGAAGAAACCTGTTGCATTGATTGTGAGGCAAGCAACCTTAAAAGGGTGGAATGTGGGGAAAACGGCTATGTTAGATAGGCTTGCTTGTGGGTTTACTGGCTGAAAGCACTTTGCCTGATCGGTGTGTGGTCATGTGGCAGTGCCACATGTGTGTGGTCTCTGTAAGGCTGTGAGTACTTTTCGTTGGCAGCGATTTTCCCAGATTGTTCTCCCACCACCGTGAGGTGTGGTTTTCCCTGCTCCCTTGTCTTTCACTGCCAAAAGCAGATTTTTCTTTGTTTATTGGCTCTTTCCCTTTTGTTGTTTATTCGCTCGCCTGTCTTTGCAAGCCTTCAATAAACAGGAATGCCTGACCTATGGTGGTGCAGTGGATAAAAGCGTCGACCTGGGAACACTGAGGTCGCCAGTTCAAAACCCTGCACTGGTCTGGTCAAGGCACATATGGGAGTTGATGCTTCCAGCTCCTCCCCTCTTCCTCTCTTTCTCTCTCTCTCACTCTGTGTCTTCTCTCTAAAATGAATAAAATAAAAAGAAATTTAAAATAAATAAATAAATAAATAAACAGGAATGGCCCGACGCTTTCTGGCTCCACAGTTTCTCTACTATCTGCCCGAATTCAGTGAGAACCTGCCTGGCCTCAACCACCAGCATTGCACACATGTAAGTAAGTGAGGAAGGCAGGGCTCAATAGAGGGGGAAACTGACCCACAGTGAAAATTAATAGGGTTCTGGCCAGGTGGCTCTGTGGATAGAGCGTTGTCCTGGTTCACCGAGGTCACAGGTTCAATCCCTGGTCAGGGCACATATAGGAAGCAACCAGTAAGTACACAACTAAATAAAACAACTAAGTGGAACAATGAGTTGATGCTTCTCTCTCTTTCCTGTGCTCACCCCCCCCTCAAATCAATAGAAAAATAATTGATATAACAAAGGCCTCAATTGATCCTATGGAAACTTTAGAGCTAGAATGGCCCTTCCAAGTTGTCCAAAATATGGGACGGCATATAAACTTGTGTGAGGCAGTTTCCTTTCATGGAAATGACCTCCCTGAGAGAAGCAGCTGTGCGCTATCAGCATGTGATACTTCCAGCAGCTGGAGAATAGGTTCATTGGCCCCAAAGAGGGGACATGGGTGGAGCACTACAGTATACACTAGACCCAGTAAAGAAGTATTATTGCACACAGATATGCCCAGGACCGTGCTAGACTTCATGGAGTTATATGGGCCAGCTATCAAGAACCTCTGATAAACAATATACAATATTTTAAAAACTTGTATGAGGCCCTGGCCAATTGACTTAGTAGATAGAGCGTAATCTGGCATATATGAATGTTCTGGGTTCAATTCTCCCGTCTGGGCACACATGAGAAGTAACCGTCTGCTTCTCTTTTTCTCCCTCTCCCCCTTATCTCTCTCTTTCCCTCTCACAGCCAGTGGCTTGATTGGTTCGAGCATCAGCCCCTGGGCACTGAGGATGGCTCTGTTGATTAAATCATCAGGCCCAGATGGGGGTTACCAGGTGATCCTGGTCGGGGTACATGAGGGAGTATGTCTCTCAATCTCCCACCCTCTCATTTAAAACACACACACACACACACACACACACCCCAAAAAAACAGAACAAAACTTGTATGTTATCTGTTTTCACCTACTAGAATATAAGCTAGGAGGGCAGGAACTACATTTAATCTTTGTTCTCCTAGTGTCTAGCATTCAATTTGTGGTTGAATGAATCTAACTGTAGGCTTGAGATATTAAGAAGTAGAAAGTAGCTATGTCTTATGCAGAATAAGATTGGCAAGGATCCAGAGAAAGGGAGGTGGGGCTCAGCATGCGTGTGGAGCCCTCATCTGGAGCCACAGCAGCAGATACAAAGCTAAAGCACTTTCTGCTTATGGTGAGATTCTGAATGAAGGGAGTCCAAGTGTTCATCATGTGGGTTTTTCCCTGAAGTTTATAGTCTTTAGTACAATTTCTGGATGCCTATTGAGTTTTCCAAGCATCCAAATTGTTTGAGGAAAGTCTTCCCATTCCATGTGAGAGTCATTGTGGGCTAACAGATGGAGTGACAGAAAACCTGACTAGTGGGTGGCGTAGTGGATAGAGCCTTGACCTGGCATGCTGAGGACCTGGGTTTGAAATCCCAAGGTCACTGGCTTGAGAGTGGGCACACCAGCTTGAGAGCAGGATTGTCGGCTTGAGCATGGGATCAGAGACATGACCTCATGGTGGTTGGCTTGAGTCCCAAGGTCATTAGCTTGAGCAAGGGGTCACTGGCTCAGCTGGAGCCCCTGATCAAGGCATATATGAGAAAGCAATCAATGAGGAATTAAGGTACCACAACTATGATTTGATGCTTCTCATCTCTCTCCCTTCCTGTTGTCCCCCCCACCCCTCACCCCCGGCAAAAAACCAAACTGCCCTGACCAGATAGCTCGGTCGGTTAGAGCATGGTCCCAAAGCACAGAGGTTGCTGCTTTGGTCCCTGGTCGGGGCACATGAGGAAACAGATGGATGTTTCTGTCTCTCTTTCATTCTCTCCCTCCCTCTCTTTAAAATCAATAAAAGAAATATTTCAAAACAAAACAAAAAAATCCCCTGGATTTGAATTCAGACTTAGCCATTAACTAGCTGTGTGGGCTTGGGGAATTATAAAACACTCTCAGTGGATGTAATAGTTTTCACAGTTGTTTTGAGGACCAAAAGAACTAATATATATGAAGCAGAGTATTTTCCCGCCATCTGTCATGATAGGAGGATGCTACCCCTGGGAGTAAAGGGGATGAAAAACAGAGAAGGCACCTGGGCAAACTCCAGGCTTTGGTCATGCACAGAGCCTGCCTACGCAGACATTCTCTTGTTATCTCTATCCTCCCTGTATACGTGCATATATACTAGCTGCAGTTCCAGAGCTGAGCTAATTGGTTTTAAAGTCTTTTCCTTATCTTCCTGAAAGGCATATCTGTGTAGCAGCAGTGTGCCTATGCAGACGGAGGGAGCCCTGACCAGATGCAGACAGAGGGAGCCCTGACCAGAGAGACAGGGTGTATTCATCATGGCCAGCATTCAGCCCCTGGCAAAAATCAAGGGCTGGCTCCGGGTCCGCAGCCTTCTGGCCCGACAGTGCCTGGCAGAGTTTCTGGGTGTGTTTGTGCTCATGGTAGGCAGGGTAACTGGGGGAAGGTAACGGGAGGGCAAAAGCTTTTGGCACTTCCTGCTGTTCTTGTCTCCCCCCCCCCACTTCCTGATCTTTTTCCCTGTCCCATTCCATCTCTCACCTTCCTTCCCTTTCTTTAGTTTTTTTTTTTCACTTTTTCCATTTCTTTCTTTTATTTTTAATTTCTTTTTATTTTATTTTATTCATTTTTAGAGAGGAGACACAGAGTGAGAGAGAGAGAGAGAGAGAAAGAGAGAGAAAGGGGGGAGGAGCTGGAAGCATCAACTCCCATATGCGCCTTGACCAGACCAGTGCAGGGTTTTGAACTGGTGACCTCAGTGTTCCCAGGTCGAAGCTTTATCCACTGCGCCACCACAGGTCAGGCTTTTTTTTCACTTTTTCCATTTCTTTTCCCTTTCCTCTTTCTGCTTTTCTCCTTTCCTTGTTGATCCCTCACATTTATTCATTGTTCACCTCTCTTGGCCACTCCCCTCACCTTCCTAGTCTCTTTCCCCTGTATCCACCAGGTACCCTATTCCTGGTTCTCTGCTCCTCATCTTCTCTCTCCCCACCAGATCCTCACCCAGGGGGCTGTGGCCCAGGCTGTCACCAGTGGAGAAACCAAAGGCAACTTCTTCACTATGTTTCTGGCTGGCTCTTTGGCTGTTATGGTAGCCATCTACGTGGCTGGTAATGTCTCAGGTGAGGAGGGAGGGGTCTGGTCATTAAACGTAGTAAAATATGTGAGTGTGGATATATGGGTAAAAAGGTGACTCATGGATATTATCTCCTTGAGTTTGATCAATGACCTGGACTGAGATATGTCCAGCCTCTCCCCTTGCTGTATCTCACCATCCTTTTCACATTAATCCTCTGCTCACCTAGACAGAGATCATGGCAAGGTATTAAGGGTAAGTGCTATCCTTTTGTGTTCCCCACCTGAAGCCTTTTGGGATTCATTTTTGCTCAGGACCTCACCTGCTGTCCCCCCAGGAACACAGAGCATCAAATGTGCCTGGCTGGAGCCTTGAGACAGAAGCTCTGTATGAAAAGAGCACAGAGTTCTAGGTTCAAACCTTGGCTTCACTGTGTGACCTTGACAATTTGCTTAACCTTGAGCCTCAACCTGCTAATTTATATGATTGGAATGTTAACACCTGCCTTAAGACTTGTGGGAAACCTGGCCTGTGGTGGTGCAGTGGATAGAGCATCAACCTGGAACACTGAGTTCGCCAGTTCAAAATCTTGGGTTTGCCTGGTCAAGGCACATATGACAAGCAAGCAATCAGTGAACAACTGAAGTGAAGAAGCTATGAGTTGATACTTCTCTTTTGATACTTCTCTTTCTTTTTCTCTTTCCTTTCTTTCTTTCTTTCTTTCTTTCTTTCTTTCTTTCTTTCTTTCTTTTTTCTTACAGGGACAGAGAGAGAGTCAGAGAGAGGGATAGATAGGGACAGACAGACAGGAACGGAGAGAGGTGAGAAGCATCAATCATTAGTTTTTCGTTGCCGTCTCAACACCTTAGTTGTTCATTGATTGCTTTCTCACATGTGCCTTGACCTCGGGCCTTCAGCAGACTGAGCAACCCCTTGCTGGAGCCAGCGACCTTGGGTGCAAGCTGACGAGCTTTTCTGCTCAAGCCAGATGGGCCCGCGCTCAAGCTGGCGACCTCGGGGACTAGAACCTGGGTCCTCCACATCCCAGTCCGATGCTCTATCCACTGTGCCACCGCCTGGTCAGGCAAGTTGATACTTCTTACCACCCCCCCCCCCATAAAGTCAATAAATTAAATCTTTGGGGGAAAAAAGAGTTTTTTGGGAGGAATAGCAATGTTACCTGGTGAGTGCCTGGCAATGACACGTAATGGATGTTCGTTTTGTTTTCTTGATCTTTGAAGGGGCTCACCTGAATCCAGCCTTCTCCCTGGCCATGTGCCTCCTAGGACGCCTCCCCTGGGCCAAGCTCCCCATTTACTCCTTGGTGCAGCTACTCTCTGCTTTCTGTGCCTCTGGAGCCACCTATGCTCTCTATTATGGTAACAAAGGGAAGAACTTAGGGGGGATCTGTGTGTGGGCAAGGGTGCCTTGGAATGATTTTGGATGAGAAAGATGGAAATTCTGGGTGTTCCCCTCCCCATCAGATGCCCTACAGAACTATACAGGTGGGAACCTGACAGTGACTGGCCCTAAGGAGACAGCTTCCATCTTTGCCACCTACCCTGCTCCCTATCTGTCCCTCAATAATGGCTTCCTGGATCAGGTATGGGGGGGGTGCGGAAAGACCTGGGAGAGCCCTGACCTTTGCCCCTGCCCTCTGGAACCCTAGCCTATTGTTAAATCTTTGGATGGGATGGGATGTAGGCTTAGGTCTATTTTTGTACCACCCCCCAGCTGCCTGTATTGAACAGAGTCAGATGACATAGGGTGGAGGCCTGGACTGTTTGGGTTAGAGAGGCCAGATAAGCATCTGGTAGCTGATGGGAATCCTTCTGCATCTGTCCACTCCAAGGTTCTGGGCACTGGTATCCTGATTGTGGGGATCTTGGCTATCCTGGACACTCGGAACAAGGGAGTGCCTGCAGGTCTGGAGCCCGTGGCAGTGGGGCTATTGATCCTGGTCATCGGGTTATCTATGGGTGCCAACTGTGGATTTCCACTCAACCCTGCTCGGGACCTGGGCCCACGGCTTTTCACCTATGTGGCTGGCTGGGGCCCTGAAGTCTTCAGGTGCGAGATTGCCTCCCCAGGTGCTGTCCCTCTGCTTACCTCCCTCTGCTAAAGGCTCTGTCCATGGGTTCCTAGTGCTCTTCTCTTAAATAGTTCTCTTGGACACTTAGGACAGTGTCCATCCTCTAAGCCCCAGTTCTCCCTTTCTCTTTGGCCCTCCCTCCCCACCCCAACCCTTTTTACTGAAACAGTAAGATTTAGAGGTTGTGTTCTAGGATACATATTACCTCTCTGACATTAGTGACCTCATCAGCAAAATGGGTGTATTCAAAAAAAACAAAAACAAAAACAAAATCGAAAACAGGTATATTCAGATGATTCTCTAAGCTATCCTGGGGACTTGGGGACTTTCTCTAAGTGCTATGCTTTGGTGGCAGGACACCCTCTTCCTGGTGTCCATTACCTCAGGAATTGCTTTAGGGACTTCTCTTATTATTTCCCACAATCCTTTATCTCCTTTTTGTCTTTCTCTTGCAGTGCTGGTAATGGCTGGTGGTGGGTGCCTGTGGTGGCCCCTATGGTGGGGGCCATTCTTGGCACAGCCGCCTACCAGCTGCTGGTAGCTCTGCACCACCCTGAGGATTCAGAGCCAGTTCAGGATCTAGAGTTTTCCCAACATAAAGCCTCAGACTTGGAAACTTCTTTCTGAACTCATATGCTATAGCGTAAACTATGATTCTGACACAACAATCCTACCTTCCTCATGGACACTGAAGAGGGTTAGAGAACCAGGCCTTTCTCTTTTTTAAGACACCGGAACCTGAGGCCCAGGCCCGGTAGTTCAGTTGGTTAGAGCGTCCTTCCAGTATGACAAGGTTGCATGTCTCCTAGTCAGGACACATACAAGAATCAACCAATGAATGCATAAATGGGTGGAACAACAAAAATAAATTTTTTTTTTGACAGAGACAGAGTCAGAGAGAGGGACAGATAGGGACAGGCAGAAAGGGAGAGAGATGAGAAGCATCAATTCTTCGTTGCAGCTCCTTAATTGTTCATGGATTGCTTTCTCATATGTGCCTTGACCACGAGGCTACAGCGGAGCGTGTGACCCCTTGCTTAAGCCAGCAACCTTGGGCTTCAAGCCAGTGACCTTTGGGTTCAAATCAGTGACCATGGGGGCATGTCTATGATCCCATGCTCAAACTGGTGACCCTGCGCTCAAGCCAGATGAGCCGGCACTCAAGTCTGCAACCTTGGGGTTTCGAAACTGGTTCCTCAGCATCCCAGGCCAATGCTTTATTCACTTCACTACTGCCTGGTCAGGCAATTCTTTTCTTTTTAATTTTATTTAGAAAATAAATTTAATGGGGAGACATTGATCAATAAGAATACATAGGTTTCAGGTAAACATTTCTATAGCATTTGAACTGTTGATTATGTCATGTACCCATCATCCAAACATTGGTTGATTGTTGAATGTGCCCTGATTTGGGATGGAACCCGCAACCTTAGCATAGCAGGATGACACTCTAACCAACTGAGCTACCTGGCTACGGACAGAAGTCCAGATGCTTAATAATAATAAAAAAATACACCAGGACCTGGGCAGCATCTCTCTTTACTCATTTAAGCAACGCTTCTTCCTAAGCTGGGGAGGATATCTGAATAGGGAGACCAGGATGAGAAGGTCCCGTTTTCATCCTCTCTTCCCTGAAGTCGGTTTAGGGACCTTGCAGGCTTCCGGGAACGTAGGTCCTCAATGTGTCCGCCAGAGGGTGCGCAACCTGGAAGCTGGACTGGGAAAGCTGCAGAAATCTGGAGGGTGGTGGGAACCCACTGCCCTGTCGGGGTCATAACCTTGGGTACTTCCTCCAGAGCTTGGTCCCTACTGCCTGACTCCTAGTTCTCGTAACCTCAGTGCCTCCGCCCCTAGACTCAGCCACCCCCGGGTGGGGAAACTGCCTCCACCAAGGGGGCGTGGTGGGGTGGGGAGCGGGGAAGAAGAGAGGGCGGGGAGTGGAATACAGCGATTCAAGCACCTAGAAACCGGGTGAGCCATACGGAGAAACTGATGGACAACCCAATACATAGACATTCTTGGCTGCATTCAAGGAGAGGGTGTAATACAGCGAGATGAACCGGGAGAGGAGAGAAGACAAAGGCATGGAGAGCTGCGAAGGGAATGAGGGTAGAATTAAAAGAAGACTGGGGCTGAGGAAAATTCTCGTTGTCTACTGCTTCCCCAGCTCTCATGCTCCTCTCCAAAAGAGACACTTTTTTAGCTGAGGGGACAGCTTTCTCCAGTTCCCTTTCTTCCATATAAGATAAATCTCAGAACTGTTTCGCCTCTTGATTGATTCATTGATGCTTTGGAGGAGGGATGAAGACAGCAGTGGGTGGGTCGGGGACAGAGCCTGGTATTGCAGGGCCTCATAAGGGTTAAGACCCTCCCCCTGCCCCGCACAAAGATGGCGGCTCTAACATCCCCTCCCTCTCCCCCAAACCTGCTCCTGCCCCCCGCCCGCTCCCGCCACCTCCGTCACTTCCGCCCTGCAGTGGCCCAAACTGACAAAGTAGCGGGCCGAAGCCCCGGGAGGAGCGGGGCTGCAGCTGGGGGGCGGGAGCCCGTGGGGAGCCGAGCCGAGCGCCCCCCGCCCCAGCCCCCGGCATGGGCAGGACGTGGCCGCCGGGGCGGGCGCCGAGCGCAGAGCGCTGAGGTGAGGCCAGGCAAGGCGGGCAGCCCGGGAGCGCGGAGCGGAGGGCAGGGGCTGAGGCAGATGCGGCTGCGGACGCCCACTCGGGGCTGGAGGGGTGTGTGGGGGTGAGAGGACCGGACAAGGAGTCGGAGCCAGTGAGATGGAGGAGAGGGTGACTGGAGAGAAGAGTGCAGGGTGCCTGAGAACGGGAGATTGGAAGGCTGTCTGCAGGGCAGGAGGATGGGGTGTTTAGGGGCGCGTGGAGACCAGGACAAGGGGCGAGAAAGTGCCAAGGAGAAGCTAATGAAGCAGCAGAGAGGATAGCTGCCCTAGGAGTAACCAGGAACCCAAGGTTTGGTTGCCTGGAGTTGGAGACTGGTAGGTTTTTGTCTCTGTGCATGAGGAAGAGCAAGGGAGAGGTGGTAGCTCTGGGAGCTCAAACTAGGGAGTGGGTCCTGGGTTCTGTCCTGGGGATGAAAGGTGGCTAGCGGTGGTGTTGGTGGCAAGTGAGCTAGGTCTTGGATTCCATTTCCTGCTGTTTCCCTAACCTGCCCACAAATATCCCTGCTGGCCTCTTCTGAAAGAAAGGAGTCAGTCTTCCCAGGTTTGGGCTGGAAGGGAGCAGGGGCCAGGCCTAGAGTAGGAGCTGGTTTCCTCCATGGAGCATTGCCTTCTTCCCAGAGCTGGCTATTTTTATCCTAAATCTGGCTGCAGAGGAGGCTGGGCTGGGGCAGGGTGAGGGAGCAGGACGACGTGGCTAATGGCCTGAGACACTATATGAGACTGGGAAAGAGAAGTGAGAGGTGTCCCTGTTTCTCTTCCTAGTACAGCCCCTGCCAAGCCAGCTTTCAGTCTCCCTAGGGTTCTGGAGGTAAAACAACTTTCCTGGTCTGTGTCCAGACTCCTGACTCCTAAAAGACTATGCAGCTCCTTCATTAACTCTTTGATAGGACTAAAACCCAAATCTGGGTCGACCTGGCTATGGGACTTGTGACGCCCACTTTTGAATCCTCTCTTTTGACCTCTCCCATCACACCCCACCCTCCAGTGATTCACACTCTAGACTGGGTGGAGACCCTGGCTGAGGGCCCTGGGGGAAGGGCTTGGCATCCCTAAAATGTGGGTGAGGTGTTTTTGTTGTTTTTTGTTTTTCCCCAAGTGAGGGGAGGGGAGATAGACAGAACACTGCATAGGCCTGACTGGGATTCATCCAGTCACCCACATCTGGGGCCATGCTCACAACTGACCCGATTTTAGCTCCTGAGGTAGAAGCTCCTAGATCAGTGATGGGCAATCTTTTGAGCTTGGTGTGTCAAAATTTGCCAGAAAACCGAGCATAACTCGGGTGGTGTGTCACTTCGAGAAAAATGGCCTAACCAGAAGTCCCAGAACTAGATACTCTGTGCCCGACTTCTGTTTTGGCCTCCAGACTGCCGGCACAGAGTGTCTACACTACAGCAAATGTTTTATCCTCGGCTCCTGCACCTGGCCGTGCAGGAGCCGAGGATGAAACGTCCTTCTCGGGCATGCGGCCCCATACTTCTGGTATGCGGCCGCATGCGGCCACGTGTCATTGAAAATGGCTACGTGTGTCAGTGCTGACACGCGTGTCATAGGTTTGCCATCACAGTCCTAGATTCTAGGACCTAGAAGACATTCTCAGTGCCTGGGGCCATCATGCTGGAATCAATTGAGCTGCGGCTGCAGGATGGGGAGAGAGAAGGGGCAGGGGTAGAGAAGCAGATAGTTGCTTCTCCTGTGTGCCCTGACTGGGAATTGAACCTGGGACACCCAAATGCTGGGCCAGCCTGACCAGGCGGTGGCGCAGTGGATAGAGCGTCGGACTGGGATGCGGAAGACCTAGGTTCGAGACCCCGAGCTCGCCAGCTTGAGCGCGGGCCATCTGGCTTGAGCAAAAGCATGTCAGCTTGGACCCAAGGTCGCTGGCTCCAGCAAGAGGTTGCTAGGTCTGTTGAAGGCCCGCTGTCAAGGCACATGTGAGAAAGCAATCAATGAACAACTAAGGTGTTGCAATAGCAACGAAAAACTAATGATTGATGCTTCTCACCTCTCTCCGTTCCTGTCTGTCTATCCCTCTCTCTGACTCTCTCTGTCCTTGTAAAAAAAAATTGTTTTAATGCCAAATGCTGGGCCAGTGCTCTACCACTGAGCCAACTGGCCGAGGATGGATGAGGTTTTTCTTTCTGAGCCAGGCAGCCTTGGCTACCAGGTTTGGGGAGGATCAGGGAGGAAAAGACTTCTGGCTTTCTGTATTGCCTGATTTAGGGTTTAGGAAGGGAGTCTGAGTTTGTGAAGAGAGGACTGGTGTGGGTGACAGAGCTTTGGCCAGAGTCTATAATTATAGAGGTTAGACAGACAGGCAATTAGTATCTCTTGAGGCTGACAGGCTGGCGGGGTGTGCCCAGTAGGCTGAAGACAGGGTAACTGAGGAGGAGGAAGGCTTTCAATCCAGACAAAGAAAGAGGAGGTGACAAGAGGACCCAGGACCTGGCTGGTAGTTTCCTTTGGGCCAGACTAGGGAGTAGGGGTGAGACTCTGTGACACTGTTTTATAAGCCAGAACTTCTACCTTTTTAGAGCACAGGAAGGACATGGGAAGATAGAAGGAAGCAGAGGTCCATCTAACTGATGCTCCCTCAGCCTGTACCCAGTGCCATACTGAATGGACTAGGCTTAGGGTGGGAGAGCGAGAGGGACAACACCCCACAGGGTTGGGAAGATCCCTTTGCTTGTCCAGAAAGGTGGCTGACCCAGACTTAGAGGAAGTGGTTTAGGGATTGTGTGCAGGAAGTGAAGAGACCATGCTTCTAATGTGAGCTCCCTGGAGGAAGTGATAATGGAAGCCCCAGTAATGGGGGCGGGAGGGTAATTAGAGAGTTATAAACTTTTTGAGAAGGGTGGAACCTGCCCACCCTGTTTCCTGATGCTCTGCCAGGTGTTTCCTGGCTGGTGTTCCCTCAACCCCACCCTTTGGTGGAAATTCTGCTTTCCAGTAAACACAGGCACCACTCATTGCCACTAGGAGGGCACATGAGGGCATCATTGTCCCTGGAATGGGTACCTTGAGGGCTGTGTGCCTCCAGTAATATCTTGCCTCCTCTCTCTGCCCCTTTTCTTTCCCTGTAGGTTTTGGTATTTGTAAACTGTCAGACCCCCCTTGTTATCCAAGGCAAAGGCTTGGGGAGAGGAGGTGGGAAGTCTCCTTTCTCAGGGTCCCATCAGGGTAGTAAGAGCCAGATGTTGGTGGGGAGTTGGTGGGGCGCTGATGGGTAAGGCTGAGAATGGAGAGGCAAGGTCAGAACTAGGCAAGAGAACCTTCAAGAAGAATCTGAAGAGGGGAATGAAGGGTTACCCTCAAGTTCTTGACCTCATGTACATGTCACCTTCCTGCAGGGTCTCCCATGGGATTGCTGGGACCTTGCTGGGTGAGATGGCACTGTGTGCAAAAAAGCGCCCCCCAGGTAAGACAGGCAGGAGTTGGGGAGTTCTGAGGACTATCAAGAGTGGGTGTTACAGTTCAGGGAGCAAAGGGGAGAGGGACAACTGGTAATGAGTCTGAAGGAGGGTAGATTGGGACTCCTACCCATCCTGGGGGAGCCTAGGAAACTGATTTATTCCCCTTGATCCCTAAGCTGGGTTCTCTGGGACGGTGCCCTTTATCCCTAAACACATGGGCTCATCTTGGGGAGCACCTGGAGCTCCTATTCTTTGGTCTGGAGAGCCTGGGGAGCTGTGTTCCCGTCTTCTCCCCTCCGTCCTCACACCTGGTCTCCCTCCTCTCTCCCCTCCTTTATTATCCACCGGAGTCCTAGTTTTCCCGTGGGCGGGGTGGAGGTAGGACGAAAGCGGTTCCCCGGGACAAAGCTGGTAATCCCCTCACCCGCATTGGCGGGGCGGGGAGGCGGGGCTGAGCGCAGGCTTTCGCCTACGCAGCGTTGGCAGGCAGTGGCCCTGCAGTAGGGAGCAGGCGGGGGGCGGAGCCCGGGCTGTAAGCTGACCGAGACCACTCAGCTCGCGGGTGTCGGCTGGGGCATCCGGGCAGGCACGGCGCAGCTGAGCGCGTGTCCCCGGGAGAGGGAGGCCGAGAGAATGGCTGGGGCTGCAGGTGGGGCGCAGGCCCGACAGCTTGGGCTCCCCTCTGAGCGGCTGCAGCTCCTGCACCTCCGGGGGGGACCGCCCCACCGGCACCGCTGAGCCCAAGAACCGACCGACATCCAGGCCGCCCTCCCCCACTTAAACCGGGATCATGACGGTCCCCAAGGAGAAGCCAGAGAAGTGGGCCCGGGCCGGGGCGCCCCCCTCCTGGAGCCGAAAGAAGCCCTCTTGGGGGACAGGTAACGGGAGGCAGTGCGACTGGCAGCTCTCCCGAGCCTATAATTTTCCCTCCCCCATTCGCTTGTCCTCAGTCTCCCTCAGCCTTCCCTAGTCCTCTCCTTTCCAGACCCAGAGGTTCTGGCACCAAAGGGTCGAGTTTCTAACTCTCCTTTTGAATGGTCTTTGGTGGTGACTTCGCAGAGGTCTCAGCCAGAGGGTCCCCTCTGGCGAAGTTTCTGGGAGTAAAGTGATGATACAGGGACAGAATGTTCTGTGTAGTTTTGTGTAGAAGATGTTGTGGTCTGAGGTTTTGTTACTGCAATGTGCTCTGCAGGGGTCTTGGGAGGGGGTGAGGGAAGGAGTCTGGAATGCTGCCTTTGATTTCAGGACAGGTTTAAGGCATCACATTTACTGCCTAACCAGGATACCCACTTTTTTTACCCTGTGGTAATTGTGACCCTGGGAGATGGGCTGGAGAACCCTTCATAAGACACCTCATGTTCTATTCCTGAACTTAGTGTCTGCAGTCCTAGATCTGCGGAGATTCAGGATAGGTGTAGGTCATTTGTCACTCAGTACCTACTTCCTGACAATTGTATTATTTAGGGGAAATATATGCAGCTGGCACAAGAAAGGTTACAGTTAGAGAGCAACTGTTTCAAGTACATTCTTTTCCTCTCTCCTTCCTGTCTGTCTCAGTCTGCATGACCCATATCCCTGATCCCCCTTCTACTTGAAGATGAGCTTTAAAATAAGGTGATGTCATTGTGGGCCAGTCAGAAGCTGCCGCTGGTGACATGTGACAGGCAGGCTGCTGTAGGGAGGACTGCACATGGGGTTGGGATACTGCCGCAGAGCAGTTCCAGGGCACTGTGACCCTCCTCTGTCCTGCCACCTACCCCACCCCCAGGTCAGGGGAGGACTGACAGCAGCAATGGCTAGGTCTGCAGGGGTTCCCAGGGGAAGCAAGCTTTGTGTCTCCAGTTGCTTTGGTCTTCAGGGGATTCCCAAGACCATTAATGCCTAAGGCATTAATTAAAGGGATGGTGAGAGGAACTGAGTGCCCCCAGTGGAAGACCTTGACAGTTGTTGGTGAGGAAAGGAGAAAGCATCTTGTCTTATGAATGTAATGCCTACGGAGCCCTGCAATCAGGCTAGTGGTGAGAGGTGGGCTATGGTGAAGAACTTAGTGACACCTCAGCTGTGGCTCTAATTTCTTGAAACAATATACTGTGGAAAGAACCAAGGGCCCACTGTGGGGTGGGCCTGACAAGTTGTTGGGCCAAACCTCAGTTTGCTTCTCCTGACTGCAGCATCATTCTGTTGCAGAAGAAGAAAGGAGGGCCCGGGCCAATGACCGAGAATACAATGAGAAATTTCAGTATGCGGTGAGTGGCTCTGGACCACCCCTTAAAACTCCCCTCTTGAGCTGGAAAGGGGAAAGGTGTAGGAACATCCTAGGTTGGAGCTGACTGAGAATGCTTGGGGGTGGGGAAAGCAGCATCCTCACCATTCTCCACCTGCTATGGTGCTGAATTTTTCATGCCTTCACCTGTCAGTGAAGTGACTACATTGACCCCATGAGACTCTTCTTTTTTGTTCTTTTCCCCTCCCACACTTGTGGCTGCTGGCTTTTGGGGGTTGAAGTTTGGGACAGTGTAGATGGAAGAGGCAGCCTCAGTCTGGTTCTGGGTTGGAGGCTGCCTCATTGTCTTCTCTCCCGCCACCATAGAGTAACTGCATCAAGACCTCCAAGTACAATATTCTCACCTTCCTGCCTGTCAACTTGTTTGAGCAGTTCCAGGAAGTTGCCAATACCTACTTCCTGTTCCTTCTCATTCTGCAGGTAAGTGACCTGTGGGAGACCCTTTGCAACTCACAAAGCCAAGTATAATCAAGGAAGAGAAAGCTGGAGGGGAAAAGAAGGTGTAGGATGGAGCCTCAGAGGCATGCCTTCTCTTTCCTCTTTTTAAGTTGATCCCACAGATCTCGTCCCTGTCCTGGTTCACCACCATCGTGCCTTTGGTTCTTGTCCTCACCATCACAGCTGTTAAAGATGCCACTGATGACTATGTGAGTTGTTTTCATTGCCATCCCTTACCTGGTCCAGCTAGATTAATTATATCTTGGACAAGAGCGGGGGGTGGAGGGCAAGGAGAGAGTAGATCTGGAAACAGTTATATACAGGTGGTACCCAGCATGCTTTACATTCCACTGATCATCTAAAGCCCTTGGAGCAGGAAAAGATGTCTTATTCTTAGTTTCTGTCTTTTCAGTTCCGCCACAAGAGTGATAACCAGGTGAATAACCGTCAGTCTCAGGTGCTGATAAATGGAATGTGAGTGCCTGTTGGAGACTGAGGGCCTTGGGAGGAAAGGGGTTTCCTGGGAACCTCTCTAGCCACTCACAGCCTCCTCTCTGTCTTCTCATTGCCTTAGCCTCCAGCAGGAGCAGTGGATGAATGTCTGTGTTGGTGACATCATTAAGCTAGAAAATAACCAGTTTGTGGCGGTAAGAAACCAGATGCCCCTCTGGGTCTGTAGTGCGCTTCCTTTTCTTTGGCAAAAAGGATCAGCCTTTCCTAATTTATTGCTGCCTCCTAAAAATACCCTTGGAAGGAAACTTTCTTGAGTGGGAAGCTTCTGTGTTATATATTATGATTGAGGCTGGCTCCTTTCTCACCATTCACATGCTTGGGACTAAGCAAGCCAAGAATGCTTGCTGGAAGAAGGGATCTTCAGAGAGTACATTGGGGGTGGAGGATTTGGTCTTTGGGCTTCTCATTAGGTTTTCTCTCTAGGCGGATCTCCTCCTCCTTTCCAGCAGTGAGCCCCATGGGCTGTGTTACATAGAGACAGCAGAACTCGATGGGTGAGTCACATACTCAGTGTCACACCTCTCCTTCTGCCTCCTTAGGCATAAAAGGCTTGTTTTTGAAAGAGGGTCTCAGGTTGGGGCTATGTAACTTCTAGAAAACTTTGGGTAAGCAAGGCTTGGAGTGTATGGAAGTATTACCCACCCAGTAATGCATGGGGCAGTAATGCCTCTGGGTCAGGTGCTCCCAGGTAGAATCGAGGGGAAGGGAAGGGAGCTAGGACTCAGGGACACTGTCCTTCCAGAGAGACCAACATGAAAGTGCGTCAGGCGATTCCAGTCACCTCGGAATTGGGAGATATCAGTAAGCTTGCCAAGTTTGATGGTGAGTAATTTTGGAGAAATAGTTCTTAGGAGGAGGAGGAGGTGGTGGTTGGGTTTTAGGGTTTAAATTGAACTTTCAGCCGGACCTGTGGTGGCGCAATGGATAAAGCTTTGACGTAGGCCTCTGAAGGCCCTGGTTCGAAACCCCAGGCTTGCCCAGTCAAGGCACATACATACGAGAAGCAACTATGAGATTTCCCGCTTCTTCTTACACCCAACCGCCCGCCCTTCCTTCCTTCCTTCCTTCCTTCCTTCCTTCCTTCCTCCCTCCCTCCCTCCCTCCTTCCCTCCCTCCTTCCTCTCTCTCTCTCTCCTCTCTAAAATAAATAAATCTTGCACAAAAAAAAATCGCCTGACTTGTGGTGGCGCAGTGGATAAGGCATCAACCTGGGAACGCTGAGGTCGCCAGTTCAAAATCCTGCACTGGTCTGGTCAAGGCACATATGGGAGTTGATGCTTCCAGCTCCTCCCCCTTTCTCTCTCTCTCTCTCTGTCTCTCTCTCTCTCTCTCTCTCTCTCTCACTCTTGTCTCCTCTCTAAAATGAATAAAATAAAAAGAAATTTTAAAAAAGTTATAAAACATTTTTTAAAAAAAAACAATTTTAAAAATAAATAAATACATTGCACTTTCTCCTTTTGGCTCCTTGTTGCTGTGATCATGCAGCTCCCTAGATTCTTTCGGGGGTGGTGGTGGTGGTGGTATCAGGAATGCCAGGTGGCTACCACTTATTTTTGAATTGATGGTCATTTCAAGAGATCTTCTTGGGTGATAACTCCCTTCTTGCTGTGTATATTGAGAAAATTTCAGCTTATTATTTTTTTCTTGTTCAGTTCAGAATAGTGATATATACACCTTTTAACATGACAGACTACAGCGTGTATAGGAAAAGCTCTCCTGTCTTCCAGTCCTACCCTTCTTAAGTAGCCGGGTTAACTGGCAGTTGTGTGTGTTTCTTTTTATTTTTAAGATTTTATTTATTGATTTTAGAGAGGAGAGAGAGAAAAGCAGAGTGGGGGAGCAGGAGTGGAGAGCATCAATTCATAGTTATTTCCCATATGTGCCTTGACCGGGCAAACTTGAGGTTTTCAAATAGCAGCCTCAGTGTTCCAGGCTGACGCTGAATTTACTGCGCCACCACAGGGCAGGGTGCATGTGTTATGTTTTCATCTACGCTTTTTTCTATGTTTGTACAAACATAAAGCAATGGGATACTGTACCTAAATCTCTGCAACCTCTCTTTCTTTACCTATTAAAGTCATCATCATTACCCTATCACATATAAAAGAAATTGACTGTATAAAAGAAATTGACCTCATTCTTTTTTTTTTTAATTTTCCATTGATTTGAAAGAGAGAGAAGCATCCACTCATTGTTTCACTTAGTTGTGTGCTCATTGATTGCTTCTGGTACATGCCACGACTAGGGGTTGAACCCATGACCTCTGCGTGCCTGGTCCATGCTTTATCCATTGAGCTACCCAGCCAATTTATTTTAATACCTGCATATTGGCTCTGGCCAGATAGCTCAGTTGGTTAGAGCATCTTCCTGAAATGCAGAGGTTGATGGTTCAATCTCCGATCAGGGCACATACAGGAACAGATGTTCCTGTCTCTCTCCTGCTCTATCCCTTTCTCTCTTTAAAATCAATAAAACTTCACATTAAAAAAAGAAAGGATAGCTGCATATTGTTTCATAGAATTTATGTATACTAATTTATTCAACTATTCCCTAACCATTCAGTGATTTCCAGTCTTTTACTATTCAAATAATGCTTCCATAAAAATTGTGACCTGTGCTTATATTTCTGTAGACTAGAGTTCCCAAAGTGAGATTACTAGGTCCAAGGGTATGTGTATATTTTTTTTTGCTTCTTTTTTTGTTTGTTTGTTTAATTGTGTGTTCGTAATATTAGTTTATATTGCCTTACTCCTTTCCCATCAGCTCATAGTCCCACTAGCAGTGTTTGGATGGGCCCATGTCCTAACCCCCCTCCCTTAGCTGCTTTTTCTACATTGTTGTCTCATGGTGAAGCTGCAGACTGCACCTTGAAAAGTGGCATTCTTGTCTTCCATTCAGGTGAAGTGATCTGCGAACCTCCCAACAACAAGCTGGACAAATTCAGTGGAATGCTCTACTGGAAGGAGAACAAGTTTCCCCTGAGCAACCAGAACATGCTGCTGCGGGGCTGCGTGCTGCGAAACACCGAGTGGTGCTTCGGGCTGGTCATCTTTGCAGGTGAGCCTCCTAGGGTCCAAAGAAAGAAGGGTAAGAGATAGCTCCTCCGCCCTTCCTCAGGGATGTAGGAGGAGGCTGAATGGACTGGTATCATGTGTGAGGTAAAGACTCTCCAGGACTGAACACAAGCCTCCTGTCCAGCCTGTCTCTCTTCCGTCCTGATGTCCTGTAGTCTGGGGACTGGGGTAGAGGCCCAGAGGCATTTTTCTGATTTGGCTTTCCTGGTCCTTCCCTTTCCTCTGCAGGTCCTGACACTAAGCTGATGCAGAATAGCGGCAGGACAAAATTCAAGAGAACAAGTATCGATCGCCTAATGAATACACTGGTGCTGTGGGTAAGGCTTCCCACGTATGGTTCTCTGTCCTGTTTCTCCCTAGGTGGTTCCCTTTGCTCCCATCTCTCCTCCCTGAGCAGTAGCCATGCTTCAGGCTTTAGCTCTAAAGCCACTGGCAGGTCAGCCACTCAGAAGCAGTATTTATTTCAGGCTCTTTTTAGACTTGGAAGATATCATTTCAGAAACCTTTGGGCCTGACCTGTGGTGGCAACAGTGGATAAAGTGTCGACCTGGATGGAACACTGAGGTTGCCAGTTCAAAACCCTGGGCTTGTCTGGTCAAGGCACAGATAGGAGTTGATGCTTTCTGCTCTTGCCCCTTCTCTCTCTTTCCTCTCTAAAATGAATAAAGTCTTAAATTAAAAAAAAACAGAATATCTTTGGAACGTGTGTGAATCAACCGCTTAAAGCTGAAACAAGTCTTCCCTTCTCTGCATTCCAGTTACAATGATGACTTAGTATAGCATGTGACCTTCTGTTTGCTTTTGCCTGGGACAAGGAGGCCTTCATGGGGATGGAGAAGGAATTAAAGGAAAAATTTCCATTTGGAGGACGGAGAGCAGAGTCTAACAGGGACTTTCCCCCTGACTTCTAAGAGGGAAGGATCCCAAAGGAAAAGTTTCTGTTTAAGTTCTTGGCAATTCCTGAATCCTTCTCTTGTTTGGCTAGAAATTTGAGCTCCTTGTCAGGTTTTTCTCCCCTTCTCTCCTCCTCTTCTCTCCTCCCCATCTTGTGCCCCCACTGCCTTCTGCCTGCCCCCCATATGTCTGTGTGGGAAGGCTGGGACCAGCCTCTGGTGAGACAGTTTCCACCCTGGCCTTAAAGGTCTTGCAGAAACCCAACCTGAGAGAGTGGCTAGGTCTATCAGGCAGAGGCTTGCATCGCCCCCTGGTGGTCTTTGGGCACCAGGATGACTCCTATTTTGTTTCAAAGCATCAAGAGTGGAGGCAGCTTGGCAAATAGATGGTTAAAATTAGACAGTTGTCTTAATTTTTTTCTTTTAACCTCCAAAACTTTTTAAACTCCAAGCTTTATAAGATTTTTGGCTGTCAAGAAACCTACATTTATGAAAACACAATTTGTTTCCTGGTTAAAATAAGTAGGGGGGGCGATCTGTATTAGATAATGAACATGACAGAACTTTGGCATTGTTGTTGGCTTATGGAGGCTTAGCTCAAGTAAATGGGTGATTTCCAGTAAGCTCTGGTATGTTGAAAGCAGCTTTCCCCCACTTTTACCATCTTTGAGACCTTGTAAGGGCCCTAGGGTGTCAGATGGGAGCTACACAGCTATTTAAGCTTCCTCATTGTACAGATGGAAAAAATGTTCAGAAAGCCACGTGATTGTCGGTGGCAGACTAGAACCTGTCACCAGTTTTGGGTGCTTCCTGTATGTCACTATTTTATTTTATTTTTTTCTACAGAGACACAGAGAGAGTCAGAGAGAGGGATAGATAGGGACAGACAGACAGGAACAAAGAGAGATGAGAAGCATCAGTCATCAGTTTTTTGTTGCCGTTGCGACACCATAGTTGTTCATTGATTGCTTTCTCACATGTACCTTGACCGCGGGCCTTCAGCAGACTGAGCAACCCCTTGCTGGAGCCAGCGATCTTGGGTCTAAGCTCGTGAGCTTTTGCTCAAACCAGATGAGCCCGCGCTCAAGCTGGCGACCTCAGGGTCTTGAACCTGGGTCCTTCCGCATCCCAGTCCGACGCTCTATCCACTGTGCCACCACCTGGTCAGGCTGTGTGTCACCATTTTAAAAATGCCTGAGCTTTTGAGGGTTCAGGTATGAGTAATGACCTTCAGGGATGCATTTGGTTCTGAGGGTTTCTTAAGTGGCTTCTCATTCCTCTCCAGATTTTTGGATTCCTGGTCTGCATGGGGGTGATCCTGGCCATTGGCAATGCTATTTGGGAGTACAAGGTCGGGACACGCTTCCAGGTCTACCTGCCCTGGGATGAGGCGGTAGACAGTGCCTTTTTCTCTGGCTTCCTCTCCTTCTGGTCCTACATCATCATCCTCAACACCGTCGTGCCCATATCACTCTATGTCAGGTATGTGCTTTCTATGCCCGGGTTCTCTCTAGGGAGCTTGGCTCACTTTTCTTGTTTATGAAGGTGAAATCCTCGAGAAGGAATGTAGCATCTTCCTCTTCCTGTGCTGTGAACATCTTATATTATTTGTTTATCTTTGCGTGCAGAGCCGACTTCACCACAGTTCCCTGGCACTTTGGATTGTATAGAATAAAAACTTGCTTTATTTGGCACATGTTTGTGGCATGCCGACTTTGTGCAAAGAGGCATGTTAAGTGCGTGGCACATAAAAAGATGTTTTAGGAATGGATCTCCTGCCCTCTAGGTGCTTCAGGGTAGTAGAGGAAGAAAGATCTAAACACGTTATAAAAAAAAATGGGAACAAGTGTTGTAGAAGTCATTGTACCTGCAGTCTTATGTGTACAGCAAGGGGACGCGGAGACATGGATTACGGTCTGTGCCTTCAAAAGCAGCAGACTGGTGTGTGGGGGATACAGTATAAGACACCGAGAGACCCTGTGGGAGGCACCAAGTGCCATGAGAGGTGGAAGTACATTTCTCCCGTACAGTTAATGAGGGAGGACATCTCTGAAGAGGTGGCTGTTGAACTGGGCTTGAATGGTGGCTGGGATGGATGAAAGAGCTAGAAACACAGACTTGGCAATGGGAACCTAGGAATGGTCACAGAGCGGTTTGGCTGTGGGGTAGAGAGCTGGAACATAAGTTTGTTCCCATTAGGGAGGTCTTGAATCTTTGCATCTGGCCTTTGTACTTAGTAAACCATTAAACGATTGTTTAAAAAAAAGTTTAAAGAATACTTCAGGAAGTGTTGACAGGCAGTGGTGTGCATAAACAGGATCAAGGAGACATCTGGGATGCTTGAGGTAAAGAGATGTTAATGGGCTGGACAGATGAGAAGGAACAGGAAGAGTGGGTTGCAAGAGGAGGAAGGAGTAGCTGAAGAGAGAAATTTTCTTTTGTGCTTAGTGCCTTGCATTTCAGATAAGTGAATGTACGACAGTTTTAAGGAAATGTTTTATGGAGTCTGAGAACTCTTCCCCTGTGCTATTTATTATGTTGTTGTTCATATAACATACCTGATTTCGCAGATAGCCTTCAGATCTACCCTCTAGCCTCCTAATCCTAGTGCTGATGGCAGTGATAGGAGATAAGAGTTCCTGTGCTGAGGGCTTTCCTAGAACATTAAGAGGAGACTCAGATGTTTGTGCCTTCCCGTTAGTCACATGACCTCAGGTAAATTCACAATCACTGGAGGTCTCAGGTTTCTCATGTGAAATTGGAAAAATACCTGCTTCACCTTCTTCATAGAGATGTCTGCATGTAAGATACTAGATTGGAAAATAGTTTAAAAATTACGTGACTACAAATGTTGGGTAGTAGCATGTCCATCATTATCATTGTAACTCTGATTTTTCAGTATTATTTATTATTTTTTTTTCCAGGGACAGAGAGAGAGTCAGAGAGAGGGATAGATAGGGACAGACAGACAAGAATGGAGAGAGGTGAGAAGCATCAATCATTAGTTTTTCGTTGCTGTTGCGACACCTTAGTTGTTCATTGATTGCTTTCTTACATGTGCCTTGACCGCAGACCTTCAGCAGACCAAGTAACCCCTTACTGGAGCCAGTGACCTTGGGTGCAAGCTGACGAGCTTTTTTGCTCAAGCTGGATGGGCCCACGCTCAAGCTGGCAAGCTTGGGATCTCGAACCCGGGTTTTCCGGGTCCCAGTCCAACGCTCTATCCACTGCACCACCGCCTGGTCAGGCTTTAGTATTATTTAAATGTTTTCTTGCTTCCATCCTAATTTATTATATTCCAACCATGAGCTTTGCTGTCCATGTTTTTGTATCTAAGCCCATGATAGCTGCCTAAGAAAGTTTTCTTCTAAGTTTCATCAAGTTAACTGTGTGTGTTTGGAGGAGATGGGAGTAGGGGTTGGTGCTTGATCAGCTGAGTGGAGAAAAGGCCATGAATATATTTCCAGCCAGCGTATTTTTGCCTGGTAACTGGAACTTTATAGCAGCCTCTGGTCAGAAGCCCGATTCTGGATGTGGCCCCATTGCTTGGTTATACTGGACCTAAACACAGGGTGCTTTCTGAAACTCTTTGACAGTTTCCAGAGGAAACACCTAGCAAAGAAGAGGGTGTGAACAGACCTTGGGATCTTGAAAGCACCATGCCATTGTGAATTGGTATTATTTCTCAGGTCTTTGAGACCCTGCTTCCTTCTGGAGTTAGCTTCTCAGTTGGCCTCGTGTTCTTTCTGAAAGCCGTGGAGTCGGGGCTGTGGAGCCCTGAGCCAGGTGGAAGGAGTGTGTCAGCTGTGTTTGGACATTGAGGGTGGGCTGAGCCTTCTTGGCTTCCTCTCCCACTGTGGCCCCTGGTGAGGTGGCACCTGTGGTGCTGTGGCATGCACAGCGACCTCATTATTTTTTTTCTCTTTTTTCTCTCCCTCCCCTCTCGCATTTTCTCTTGTTTTCTCTGCATGGTTTCTGTGTTATTAGTCGTGAGGTAAGAACTGGTCAAGTGCCTTGTCTCCAGCCCTCCTTCCTTCTCTATCTGTGATGTCTGTCCCACCTGCCCAAACCCTTTGCACCTTTTTATCTGGAGAGTATCAGAGGGTCGGGGTTGGGGAGTTCCTTTGCCGGCTGTATGTGGCTGGCTCCACCTTCAGGCTGTCCTTGCCCTTCCCCCCCCAGGTTCCTGTGCCCAGGTGTCACTCTGTTCTCGTTTCTCCGTAGCTGGAGGACCTGCAGTGAAGCCCCTGTGGGTGGGGCCCCTCTTTCCCTTCCCGCCTGGCCTTACCTCCTGTCCCCTGTGCAGTGTGGAGGTCATTCGTCTGGGCCACAGCTACTTCATCAACTGGGACAAGAAGATGTTCTGCATGAGGAAGCGGACGCCCGCAGAGGCCCGCACCACCACCCTGAGTGAGGAGCTGGGCCAGGTGGAGTACGTCTTCTCCGACAAGACGGGGACCCTCACCCAGAACATCATGGTCTTCAACAAGTGCTCCATCAATGGCCACAGCTATGGTGAGTGGTGCTGCTGGGGACGGGGGCTTGCATCTCACCTGGAAGGAGAGTGATCCTGGGGCTCCCACAGTTGTCTTGACATTTGGAATTTACTTCTTTCCTGCTGGGGTCTGTGGGTACTTGGAAGGGTCCACTCCGCTCTGTCCCATGTCAGGGAGCAGACACTGGCAGTGCTATCCTCTCCTCTGCTGACACTCTGACCCTGGTCTCAGCTCCAGGCAGTGGGGGAGTCCTTGGCTGTTTGAACTGAAGCCCGAGACGCTGGCCTCTGAGCGTCCCGGCCAGGTTGGATCTTGGCTGCCTCGGTGGAGTGCTAGACTCACCCTGTGATGCTGTTCAGGGGGCTTGTGAGTCTCTGGAATGTGACCATGGTCTTTCTAGTGTGGTCCTTTGTCAGGGAAGTTATGGCTGAACTGCTGGGATGGCTTGGGGCAGGGTGTGTGGTGTTTGACTTTTATGCAGAAGAAGCCTTTTTATAACTGCTTTCGGTACTAACCCAGGCCATATAACCAACGTGTGAGGCCTTGTCTGTTGTGTAGGCCTAACCAGTGAAAGGCACCCCAGAAGGCCCGGGAACCCTCGGGGGAGGGATATAAAGTAGGAGCTGCCCAGGGAGGCGAGCAGCTGTGTGGGTCTCAGGGATGGGGATGGGGAGCAGTGGGTGCCATGACTTTTATTCCTGGGGTGCCTGTTGCCGCCTGTCCCTTGAGTCAACAGTGTGAATCTGTGTGACCTTTGCTCAATGATTAGTGTTTGGGTTTGAGATATCTCTGGGGGTTCTGTGCTGGAGGTTTCTCTCCTTGCTCTGAGGGAGTTCTAGCTCTGATGTTGCTTCTCTCCTGGCTGTGTGTAGGTGACGTGTTCGATGTCCTGGGACACAAAGCTGAATTGGGAGAGGTAAGGTCTAGCCTCCACTGTTATGCTGTATGCCAATTAAACATAGGGTACCTGACCAGTAATGCTTGGTATAGTTAGGAGGGATGTGTTGTTGATCAGGAGTTGGAAGGATGTGTTGTTGATCAGGAGTTGGAAGCTGCGTGGAGAAATTAGTATTTTAAAGAGGAATTGGTAGCAGTGGGAAGTTTGAGGTCCACAGTGGACAGGATCTTGGGCTCTCCAACTGAGACTTGAAAGGTCAGAGAACAACAGGGTGGGGACAGTCCTTTCCATGGGTCACCACCTGACAACCCACTATTTTCTAATTGCCCTCTTACCTGTCACAGAGGCCTGAACCCGTTGACTTCTCCTTTAATCCTCTGGCTGACAAGAAGTTCTTATTTTGGGACCCTACCCTCTTGGAGGCTGTCAAGATGGGGGACCCCCACACGCATGAGTTCTTCCGCCTCCTCTCCTTGTGTCACACTGTCATGTCAGAAGAAAAGAATGAAGGTGAGCCGTAGAGCTGGCTTATGCTCTCCTCACCTGGCTCACACCTTCGAGCTTGGGGTACTTGCTCTGCACTGTGGCAAGACTGGGGATTTATGGGTGGGACACGTGGCCAAGAGGGTGGCCACGTATACCACACATGTTCTTCCTCCCCACCCAGGGGAGCTGTACTACAAAGCCCAGTCCCCGGATGAGGGTGCCCTGGTCACTGCAGCCAGGAACTTTGGTTTCGTATTCCGCTCCCGTACCCCTAAGACCATCACTGTCCATGAGATGGGTACAGCCATCACCTACCAGCTGCTGGCCATTCTGGACTTCAACAATATCCGGAAGCGGATGTCAGTTATAGGTAAGGCCAAGACCAGGTGCTGGAGGATTTGGGACAGCACACAGATCTCAGATGGCTGAGGTGTGCAAGGTGATTTTTGTTGATATGTTGAGGTTAGCATCTTCTTCTGCCTGAATTTTTCTGGAACTTTCTCCTCTGGCACACTCAGTGCGAAATCCAGAGGGCAAGATCCGACTCTACTGCAAAGGGGCCGACACTATCCTGCTGGACAGACTCCACCACTCCACCCAAGAGCTGCTCAACGCCACCACTGACCACCTGAATGTAGGTGTGAGGAGAGGAGGGACCTTGTGGTTCTGCTACTCTCAGTGCTGTGGGAGGGGGTAAGGGATGACTTTCTTGACTCTGCCTCCAGGAATATGCGGGGGAAGGGCTGAGGACCCTGGTTCTGGCCTACAAGGACCTGGATGAAGAGTACTATGAGGAATGGGCTGATAGACGACTCCAAGCCAGTCTGGCCCAGGACAGCCGGGAGGACAGGCTGGCCAGCGTTTATGAGGAGATTGAAAGTGACCTGATGGTACGGGTTATAGAATGGGCCAAGGGTGCACAAGGAAAGCTCGTGCCTGGACTCTCATGCCAGGGACCCTTGTGGTATTTCAGCTGCTGGGTGCAACAGCCATTGAGGACAAGCTTCAGCAAGGAGTTCCAGAGACCATTGCCCTCCTGACCCTGGCCAACATCAAAATTTGGGTGCTAACTGGAGACAAACAAGGTGAGAGTCCAGCAGGGCAGAGGAAACTGTATCTGGACAGCAGCCCCATTGGGTCCTTGCGTGAGCCCCGGACATCAGGCCGGAGAGTGTGCTGACCTTGTTGGGGGCCTGCTCGTAGCTCCTGCGTTCTCTCTTGTTAGAGACGGCTGTGAACATCGGCTATTCCTGCAAGATGTTGACGGATGACATGTCGGAGGTGTTCATCGTCACTGGCCACACAGTCTTGGAAGTGCGGGAGGAGCTCAGGTAAACAAGCCTGAGGCTGGCCGGTGCTCTGCACTGTGAACTTGGGTTGGGCAGGGCCTCCTGGGCCCAGGTTGGGCTTGAATCCCTGCTCTGGTCCTGGGAGACCACAGTTTCATTTTCCCTTCACAGGAAAGCCCGGGAGAAGATGATGGACCTGTCCCGTACCATAGGCAATGGCTTCACTTTCCATGAGAAACTTGCTTCTTCCAAGCTTACTTCTGTCCTAGAAGCCGTCGCTGGGGAGTATGCCCTAGTCATCAATGGACACAGTCTGGTAAGTGTTGCCATCCTTACCTTGGACAGTGTCTTTCCAGAGAACACTTCTCTGTGTGGCTTTTATATCTTACCTTGTTCTCATTTCCTTCAACTTCAGAGGGTCTTTATGGAGACTGGGTGGGGCCGACTCCCAGATCTCTCCTGGAGAAGACTGGGGCTTTCTTAGGGCTCTCTGTTGCAGGCCCATGCCTTAGAGGCAGACATGGAGCTGGAATTTCTGGAAACGGCCTGTGCCTGCAAAGCTGTTATCTGCTGCCGGGTGACCCCCTTGCAGAAGGCACAAGTGGTGGAACTTGTTAAGAAGTACAAGAAGGCTGTGACACTTGCCATTGGGGATGGAGCCAATGATGTCAGCATGATCAAAAGTGAGTGTGGACTGTGTATGTGTGTAGGCTGGGTGGGAGGGTAGAGAGGGGCTCGTGACGTCTTGAGACCAGTGGAGACTAATGGGGAAGGGGGCAGTAAGTTGGTGGGATTCTGAAATGTGTGGCCATCTTCACCCTCTTGTCCCCTTTTGTCTTTGCAGCAGCTCACATTGGTGTGGGCATCAGCGGGCAAGAAGGGATCCAGGCTGTCCTGGCCTCAGATTACTCCTTCTCCCAATTCAAGTTCCTGCAGCGCCTCCTGCTGGTGCATGGGCGCTGGTCCTACCTGCGCATGTGCAAATTCCTCTGTTATTTCTTCTACAAGAACTTTGCTTTCACCATGGTCCACTTCTGGTTTGGCTTCTTCTGTGGCTTCTCGGCCCAGGTACTGAGGTCATAGTTCACTGTGTTGCCTGTCTGTTAGTTCCTTCAGGCCAGAAGTTGCATCCGTTCTGTTCATTGCTCAGTATCTTAGAACCTAATTTTTGTCCAGTTTATGCTTTTAAAAATATGCTTGTAGAAGGAGCAGGGAGGGAATTCCAGAAAACTCCTTGGGACTTCACATATACCACACTGCTGTCTTTCACCAGACTTGTAGCAAAGAAAGACTGTGTGTTCACTCCTCTCTCACTCTCCATTTTCTTTCCAGACCGTCTATGACCAGTATTTCATCACTCTTTATAACATTGTATACACCTCCCTCCCAGTCCTGGCTATGGGGGTCTTCGATCAGGTATGGGGGAATTTGATTATTAAGTGGGATGGGGGAGCAAGACACTGCTGTGAAGGAGTCACACTGATGGTGGTGGGCCTGGGAGACTTGTGTGCTACCTGTGGAAAGCTGAAGGGCAGTTTTCCCAGCTGGGCATGGTGTGACTGGTGCTCCTTCTCAGCCACAGCCAGCCTGTAGCTACCCTGGATTGCTGAACAAAGACTAGGGGCAGTTGGTTGGAGGTTGGATCTAGCTGCCAAAGAATTAAGAATGGAGGGGGCCTGAATCAAAATGGCAGCTTCTGAGGCCTCTTCTGTGACCTGGTCCTCCCCATACAGGACGTCCCCGAGCAGCGGAGCATGGAGTACCCTAAGCTGTATGAGCCAGGCCAGCTGAACCTCCTCTTCAACAAGCGGGAATTCTTCATTTGTATTGCCCAGGGCATCTACACCTCTGTTCTCATGTTCTTCATCCCCTATGGGGTGTTTGCCGAGGCCACCCGGGATGATGGCACTCAGCTGGCTGACTACCAGTCCTTTGCAGTCACTGTGGCTACTTCGCTGGTCATTGTGGTCAGTGTGCAGGTATGAGGTAGTCCAGGAGCTGCCCTCACCTCTGGGAGGAGTGTTTCCTGTCCCTGGGACTGTCCTGGGCACTACAGTTCTGTTTCTGGGAAGAAGACAGGGTTTTGTCTTCTGCCTGAAACAGCTCCTACTTTTTGCAGATTGGGCTGGATACAGGCTACTGGACGGCCATCAACCACTTCTTCATCTGGGGAAGCCTGGCTGTTTACTTTGCCATTCTCTTTGCCATGCACAGCAAGGGGCTCTTTGGCATATTTCCCAATCAGTTCCGGTTTGTGGGTGAGTCTCTGTGGCTTCCTCTTGCATCACTAAGGAATGAAGCCTATTCTGGGACCAATAGGGTAGGTAGCCAGTCTGTTCCATGAGCATTATTCAGTACATCTTATGTGCTGGGTGTTCTGCAAGGTGCTGGGGCGATAGCTGGGTATATCTGACCCAGGTGCTGCCCTCAGAGTGTTTCTATACCCATGAAAATGAAGAGTAGGCTGTATGAGGTCAGGGCCCAAGGGAGGTCAAGGAGTGGCAGGTGTTGTGGTCAGCAAAGTGACCGCATTTGGCATGGTCAGGGATAGTCCCACACAGGAGACTGCTGTGAGTAGAGTCAGGTTTGGGGAGTCACACTCCAAGTCAGAGAGCTGAAAGTGTAAAAGGGCCCTTTTTTGTAGGGAGTGGAGAGAGCTCTGTCCAGGATGGGTGGGAATACCCACTGAGAATCAGCGTGATAGAGGGCTGGAGAGCTCAGACAAATGGGGGTCAGAGTGCCAGGCTGTCGGGTCTGTGTCTTTTTTTTGTTTGTTTGTTTTACACAGGGACAGAGAAAGTGTCAAAGGGATAGATAGGAACAGACAGACAGGAACGGAGAGAGGTGAGAAGCATCAATCATTAGTTTTTCATTGCCATTATGACACCTTAGTTGTTCATTGATTGCTTTCTCACATGTGCCTTGACCACGGGCCTTCAGCAGACTGAGCAACCCCTTGCTGGAGCCAGTGACCTTGGGTCCAAGCTGGCGAGCTTTTGCTCAAGCCAGATGGGCCCACACTCAAACTGGTGAGCTCGGGGTCTCGAACCTGGGTCTTCCACATCCCAGTCCGATGCTCTATCCACTGCGCCACCACTTAGTCAGGCCTTTTTTTTTTTTTTTTTGAGGAAAGAGTCGTGAATGGCGTGAAGGGATTACTGTAGAAAGTAGAATCTGGCAGTGGCTGTAGTGACGAGTGTGAGGCTGTTCGGATTGGTGAGAGGATGGCTGTGCCAGTGACCAGAAGGCCTGTCTGGGAGGCATGAGGTGAACAATGCCTTTGCAGTTTTGGCATTTTCTTCAGATCTTTTCATTTTTTCACCCAGTGGGCATTCAGTCAGCTCCTATTCTAGGTCACCCACTATTCTGGACGCTGGGGACGCAGCAGTGAGCAAACCAGGCAAAATCCTTGTCCTCTTGGGTTTTGTATGTCAAGAAGAGAGACAATTTACAAGTTAATAAATATGTCTGGAACTAATAATTCCTATAAAAACATCAGGTAGGGTGGTGAGGGATAAGAGTAGTTAGTAAAGTCCTCTTGAGGACGGGCTATTGGCATAGAGAAGTCTGAATAAAGGGACGGAATGATCCAGGGGAAGAAAACCGTGATTCAGAAGGCTTAGGTAGGGACTTGCAAGGATGCCATAGGCAGGGGAGGAGCGCACGTGTGTGTGCGCGCGCTAGGGCAGTGAGGTGGGGTGAAATGAAAATTGGTTCAGATCATGTGAGCCCATTTAGGTCAGAGTAAGAACTTTAAATTTTAACCTAAATGTGATAGGAGGCCATGGAGGGCTTTGAGCAGGGAAACATCATAAACGTTTAAAACATTTAAAAACATTATGTTTTTAAAGGATCAGTCTTACTGTTTTGTGGATAATAAAATGTAGAGGGAAAGTTGGCTAGCCTGATTGGTGGTGGCACAGTGGATAGAATATCTACCCAGAACACTGGGGTCCCCAGTTCAAAACCCTGAGGTTGCCAGAGGGTGGGCTTGTTAGCTTGAGCTCAGGGTTGCCAGCTTGAGCTCAGGGTCACCAGCTTGAGCACTGGATCATTGACATGATCCTAAGGTCACTGGCTTGAGCTTAAGGTCGCTGGCTTGGGCAAGGGGTCACTAGCTCAGCTTGAGCCCCCTGGTCAAGGCACATATGAGAAGCAATCAATGAACAACTAAAGTGAAGCAAGTACAAGCTGATGCTTCTCATCTCTCTGCTCTTAAAAAAAGGTGGCTCTAGCAGTAATCCAGGTGAGAACAACAGTGGATTGCAGTACAGTGAAAAGTGATGGAATTCTGCAGGACTTTTAGAAATGGAGCCAACAGATTGGTTGAAAAGTTTGAAAGAGAGTGGTTAAGGCTGACATTAGGGTTTTTAGTGGTAGCAACTGAATGGGGGTGGCATTTTGGGAGCTAGGGAAAACAGAGCATATTGGGGTGGAGGAAACAGCAGTTTACTTTTTGGCCATTTGAAATTAGATGTCTGTTAGGTGATGTTTAGCAGAGATGTCAAATAGGCCATTAAAGAAACAGGCCTGAGGTTTTGGAGCAAGTTTGGAGCTAGAGCCAAATTTGGAGATATTTGGGGAACAGAGAGGATCAGGAAACCAGGATGACTTAGTTTGTGAGACTGGGAAAATAGGGCTGCCAGGCATAGAAATGGGGACCTGTCTACTTTGTGACTCCCAAGGCCTCTGATTTCTTTATATTCTCAGGTAATGCGCAGAACACCCTGGCCCAGCCTACAGTGTGGCTAACCATTGTGCTTACCACGGTCGTCTGCATCATACCTGTGGTCGCTTTTCGATTCCTCAAGCTGAACCTGAGGCCTGATCTCTCTGACACGGTGAGAATCGAGTGCGTCAGAAAGCCCTCTGCCTTAAACATGCAGCTGCAGTTTTTGGGCTTCGTGACTCTCATGTGTTGGTTGTGTTCCTTGGGACAGATACCCCATGCTGTCCTATGTAGGGGGCTCTGGGTCCCTTCTTGGTGGTGGTGTCTGACCCTGCCACACTGATGGCCCCCAGGTTCGCTACACCCAGCTGGTGAGGAAGAAACAGAAGGCCCAGCACCGCTGCATGCGGCGGGTGGGTCGCACAGGATCCCGGCGCTCCGGCTACGCCTTCTCCCACCAGGAAGGCTTCGGGGAGCTCATTATGTCTGGTAAAAACATGCGGCTCAGCTCGCTGGCACTCTCCAGCTTTACTACCCGCTCCAGCTCCAGCTGGATTGAGAGCCTGCGCAGGAAGAAGAGTGACAGTGCCAGCAGCCCCAGTGGAGGGGCTGACAAGCCCCTCAAGGGATGAAGGCTGCGACCAGGATGCCCCGTGCCAGTGATCAGAGCACACAGGGCAGGCTGGCCGCCGAGAGGACTGTGCCTGAGAACTGCCGGTCCTCCTTCCTCACCTCTGCCATCTACCCTGGTAGACTCTGTCCTGCTGGTCCCACCAGAACGTCTGGAACATCCCAGCCAGGGGACCCTCCCACTAGCTAGGAGGGTGGAAGGCAGCCTTCAAGGGCAGAGTAGGGGCTGGGCCATCTGGAACCCCAGTCAGGACCAGATGTGGAACCAAAAAGAGAAGAAAAACTGTGAGAGATTGGGTCTTCCCCGCCTTGCCTGGGAACCCACAGGGAGACTATAGTCTCTGTATTTTTTTACTCCCACTCCCCAGAGGGGCCCTAGAGCCCTGTTCCTGAATTACACAAGAATGTATCATGCCGGGAAGCCAGAGACCTACTGGGGCCTCTCGACCCCTCACATTGTGTATGTGTCTTCTTGATTTGTGTTTTTGTCGAGTTTGGTTTTGTCTTTTTTATTTGGCAAGTGGAGGAGGCCTCTAAGTGACTTTTATGTTGTGGTTGGTGTCTTAACTCTCCTGGGACTGGTCCACACGGGTGCCCCAACCGGACTGGACGTGGAGTGGTTGGCAGGAACCACAGTTCCAGGTTGGCCCTCCAGTGGGTGGTGCCCCTGAGGAACAGTGAGGCTGACCAGGGAGGGAGCGCCTGCTGGCCAGAGGGTGTTGGGAGAGTAGAAAGGAGGGTTTGGTTCTGTCTCCTTCCTCACCTTGAAAGTGAAGAGCCACTCCCTCCCCCAACACGCATATCCAGCTCCTGGATTCTATGAGTCCTGCTGGTATTGGGCTGGAACCCAGGAAAATGGCCCTGTCATTCTCCTTGGCCAAAAGCTGGGTATGAAGTTTAGTCCTAAAAAATGTTTTGTTTAATTTTAAATTTAGACCCAAGTCCATTAGCAGAGTCCTTCCAACTTCCCTTCTTGCTCCTCATCTTGCATTTTTTTGCATCTGTACCCCCGGACCTAAAGCAGGCCTGAAAGGGGAAGCTGAGCACCCTGAGGAGGGCCTGGAAGGGGAAGCTGGCCTCTGCTTCTCCTTTCTGGCAAACAAAGGGCCCCAGCCCTCTGGGCCCAGCGGCTGGCAGGAGGTGGTGGAATCCATGTACTGGGTGGTGGAGGTGCAGCTCAGTGCCTGGCTTGTTCTGGTCAGACCAACTGGAGCCTCGGCACGTGTCCTTCCTCTCCATTGTCCACACCTAGGGAGCTCTGCCCCAAGTTTGTTGTTCCCAAATTCATTGCTACCAAATTGGTCTTGGGAAGAATCCTTTCTTCGTCTTTGGTAGTGGAGGGAGTCCTCAGAAATGATGGGAAGCTGGGAGTGGAGTCTGGACATCCTGCACAGTCTGTCATGTGGGAGCCCCAAGGAACTGCAGGTAGTCTGCAGTAGGCTGGTGGGGGGCCTCAAATAGGCAAGGGGCAGGGAAATCCCTTCTGGCCACACAGTTTACAAACCCAACATATCTGTTTGTGTGTCTCAAGGTGAGAGTCTGATTTTTATACCAAAGAGGAAATGATTTCTTTTTCATATTTGGTTTGTCTATTATATAAATATAAATCTTATCTATCTAGCTATCTATACAGTTATATTATTTTTTTGGTTCTCTCTCATTTTTTAGGGAGGGAGGAAAGCACCAAGTTGCATTGAGCTGTAATTAAGGAACATTCTGTATAATTTATGACACATTTCTATACTTGCAAAGATTATATCATTTTATGGATAAAGAGAAAAATGCCTTTTTATAAAATTTCAGTTTCTGAAAAGTGTGTGATTTGTTTTTTTTCTGATGTTTAACCAGGACTGGTGGTCAAAGTAGACAGAAACTGTTTCTTAAGTGGAATGGAATGGGTAGATCTGTTCTGAGTGGAGAAAACAGCCTGGGTGCTGGGGTGCAGCTCCTCCCTGTTTACACACCTCCCAGACCCCAGCTCCTGGAAGGCGGGGCAGTGGGCGGCGCCAATGGCACATCACAGGCGCTTTGCATTCAGCTGATGGGCGCTTAGGGCCTTGAACCTTTCCTTTTCCAAACACAAGCCAGCCTCTCCTTTGTAACATGTGCCAAATGGGTAGGTATGTGCAGGGCCAGTGCCAGGTAAATATTTGAAGGGTTTTTCTTGGTTTGTTTGTTTTTTGCTTTCACCTCATACCTTTTCCATTGGCAGCAACCTTAGACTCACATCTTCCTGGCTTTTCATAGATATGAATATTAAGGAGCCTAAGTATTGCAGATTGCAGGAATTTGAGGTTAGCAAATAAGGTGAGCTCCCCTCTAGCGAAGGAAGAATGGGGTGAGGACTTATGTCCCAGGGGACTGTGGGACTAGGGGCTCGTGCTGATGTCCACTCATCTCCCCCCCACCCCACCCCTGCCAGCCTGGTTTCTTGCTCTGACCTAACTAGTCTTTTCTGTCACAGTGACAATCCTTCCTTTTCTTCCCCTTTTTTCTTAGTTTCAAGTAGGTGCTAAGCTTGAATGGGAAACTTGGGGATAAGACCAGTTTTTCTTCAGGAGAAATAGTCGGGCAGGGACAATGCAGACCCATGGGACACAAACCAGCCTGTTGCCTGGGTCTTTCTGGAACCCTTTTAGGCAGCAAGTGGCATCTAGCGTCAGTCCCCTCACCCCCGGGACACAGAAACAGACCTTAATCCCTTGAGTCTGATTAGGTCCCTGCCTACTTTCACCCTGACCAAAAAGGCGGACACTCACCTCGCTCGGTGACAGACCCTCAGCACTGCCTGTGCTTTTGTCCCCACTTTGCCCCAGTGTTGACCTGCAAGAGAGGTTTCCGAGAACAGACAGTGCTGTTCAGCCACGGAGAGCATGTTCTCCCCTGACCCTCAAATGAACCAAGGCTCCCCTCACCCAAGGCCCCATGATGCAGATCTGAGGGTGGGGCCAACATTACTTTTATGCTCATGCTACTCGTAGATATTTTTTCCCTTCATCTCTGTATAAATATGCTTCCTCTGAGTTACCTGTCACGCAGTGTCCCTGTTTTCTTCCCTCAATCTCCTACTGAGGACCAGGGCACCCTGACAGTCCCACCCTGTCATCATCCCATCTACTGTTTGGATGAGACATCTCTCTTATGCCCTGGCTTTGTTCTTCCTCATTTTCACAGCTTTCCCTATCCCCAAAAGCCGCACACTCCCACAGACACCCGCCGTCCCTGGGAGCTGCTCCACTGCTGACGTGTCACAATTCAGAATGAGACCTTCCACATCGGTTAGTTCCACTCCTCACCTGTGTTCCCACACGTACTAGGACCTCCTGCCTTTCCGTCTGCTCACCCAGCTCCTCCATATACGCTCTTCCATGCTTCCCAACCCAGCCCAGAGCCTCTGGTCCAATATTAACCACTCTGCCCAGGAACACTCCAGTTATTTCCACTCTCGGTCCCCTCACTCTTCCTAACTTTGACCTTCCTCAGCTCCTGCCCACCACCTCCAACCCTACCCTCAGCAGATGGTTCTGCCTCCTACTTCACAGAGGAAAATAGCTTCTTCAGCTTTCTGTCACAAGTTTCACTCAACAGAAGCAAGGCCTGCCCCCCTCCCCCGTTTGCTCTGGCTCCTCTATTGCCCCCCACCGCAGTGCTTTCCACTAGCCTCCATCCACTGTCCTCTCTACTTCCCTTCACCGCTCTCTCTGTTGAGTCTTCCCTCACCAAGTATGCTCAGGTTTAATCTCACTTAGCTCCTTCCTCACCCCTAGAAACTGCTTTGTGATTTGTGTCCATGTCCTCGGCCTCTTTCTCATTCTGCTCCCTGCAGTCCAGCCCTCCTTTCCTCACCCCGAAATGCTTTCACTGAAACCACCTTTTAATTTCATGTGGCCAAGCCCAGTGCACATTTGCAGATCTGATCTTGCAATCTCTTAGTTATCTGACTTTGTTGACCATTTTCTCCTCAGAACTCTGTCCTCTGGCTTTTTTTTTTTAATAAAAAAATATCGTAATTTTTGCTCCATAAGACATACATGACCATAAGACACACCTAGGGTTTTAAGGAGGAAAATAAAAAAAAATTCTGAACCAAATGGTGTGTTAAAATATTTAATAAAATATACCACAATAATATTTCAACAATGTAAACTCAACAGCAGTATTAACAACCATTAGCACTGTTATTAACAAATGAGAAGAGACTTTAATGTTCAAATACTCTTCTAGTTGTCTGGGAACCTGCAGCAGCTGAGAAAAAATGAACACTTGCTCCATAAGACACATGGGCATTTTCCCCTCCATTTTTTGGGGGGGAAAAAGTACATCTTATGGAGTGAAAAATACGGCATTTCACCCTGGCCAGATAATTCAGTTGGTTGGAGCGTCGTTATCTGGGAGCATGGAGGTTGCCAGTTTTATTCCCTGGTCAGGGCACATATAGGAGCTGCTCGATGTTCCTCTCTCTATCTCCCTGGGGTGTTTTTTTTTTTAATCATTTACAGTTAGCATTCAGTATTATATTAGTTTCAGGTGACCTGCATAATGTTAGACATTCATATAACTTATGAAGTGATCACTCCCTTATAAGTCTCGCATCTACCTGGTATGATACAGTTATTATAATATTATTGACTACATTCCCTAAGCTATGCTGTACTTTATATCCTCGTGACTTTTAAAACCGCCAATTTGTACTTTTTATTTTATTTTTTTGTGACAGAGGCAGAGAGAAGGACAGATAGGGACAGACAGAGAGTAAGGGAGAGAGATAAGCATCAATTTTTCATTGTGGCTCCTTAGTTTCTCATTGATTGCTTTCTTGTATGTGCCTTGACCAGGGGGCTACAGAAGACTGAGTGACCCCTTGCTCAAGTCAGCGACCTTGGGCTCAAGCTGGTGAGCCTTGCTCAAACCAGATGAACCTGTGCTCAAGCCAGTAACCTCGGGGTTTTGAACCTGGGTCCTCCGCATCCCAGTCTGGTGCTCTATCCACTGTGCCACCACCTGGTCAGGTCAATTTGTACTTCTTAATCCCTTCACTTTTTCACCCAGCCCCTCAACCACCTCCCTCCCATCTGGCAACAGTTTTTTCTCTGTATCTGTGAGTTTCTCTCTTTTGTTTATTTTGTTTTTTGGATTCCACATGTAAGTGAAATCATATAGTATGTCTTTTTTGTCTGACTCATTTCACTTGGTATAATACCCTTTAGCTATTGCAAATGATAAGATTTCATCTTTTTTAATTGCCAAGTAATATTCCATTGCATATATTTCCTCTTTATCCTTTTGTATCTTTTTTTAAAGATTTCTTTTTAAAAAGATTTTATTTATTGATTTTTTTTTTTTTTTTTAGAGAGTCAGACAGAGGGATAGATAGGGACAGACAGACAGGAACGGAGAGAGGTGAGAAGCATCAATCATTAGTTTTTTGTTGCTGTTGCGACACCATAGTTGTTCATTGATTGCTTTCTCACATGTGCCTTGACTGCGGGCCTTCAGTGGACCAAAGCAACCTCTTGCTGGAGTCAGCGACCTTGGGTCCAAGCTGACGAGCTTTTGCTCAAGCCAGATGGGCCCGCGCTCAAGCTGGTGAGCTCGGGGTCTCGAACCTGGGTCTTCCGCATCCCAGTCTTACGCTCTATCCACTGCACCACCGCCTGTTCAGGCTTATTTATTATTTTAAAGAGAGAGGAGGGGAGTGGAATGAGAAGCAGCAACTCATAGTTGCTTCAACTTTAGTTGTTTATTGATTGCCTGTCATATGTGCTTTGACCAGGCAACCCCAGGGTTTCAAATCAACAACCTCAGCATTCCAGGTCAATGCTTTATCCACTGGGCCACCATAGGTCAGGCTACATTTGTGTTTTGATTGGAGCATTTAATTCATTTACATTTTTTTTTTTTTACAGAGACAGAGAGAGGGATAGATAGGGACAGATAGACAGGAACGGAGAGAGATGAGAAGCATCAATCATCAGTTTTTTGTTGTGGCACCTCAGTTGTTCATTGATTGCTTTCTCACATGTGCCTTGACCGTGGGGCTACAGCAGACCAAGTAACCCCTTGCTTAAACCAGCAACCTTGGGTCAAAGCTGGTGAGCTTTGCTCAAACCAGATGAGCCCGTACTCAAGCTGGCGACCTCTGGATCTCAAACTTGGGTCCTCTGCATCCCAGTCCGATGCTCTATTCACTGCGCCACCGCCTGGTCAGGCTTGTTTACATTTTATAGGTATGTAGTTATTGCCATTTTTAAACATTAAAATTTTTCCCCCCATTGATTTGACAGAGAGAGAAAGGGAAGAGAGAGGGTAGAAGAGAGAGAGAGAAGCATCAACTTGTTGTAACACTAGTTGTTATACTTAGTTGTGCACTCATTGGTTGCTTCTCATATGTGCCCTGACCGGGGATCAAACCCATAACCTCAGTACACCAGGTGATGCTCTATCCACTGAACCACCTGGCTAGGACTATTGGCATTTTCTTTCTTGTTTTCTGATTGTAGTCCTTCTCTGTTTCTTTCTAGTTCTCTTGCTCTCTTCTCTTGTATGTTGTATGAGGGATATCTCAGCTGCAGGATGGTTTTTTCTGAGAGATGTGGGTCCTAAACCCCAGGCCAGGCACCTCAGGCTAAAGCACCAGAACCTAGAAGCGTTGTCCATGCCATCTGGCAGTGAAAAGAGGGGACGTTTATGTCTGTCAGAAAGAGATGGAAGATCTCGGAGACACAGGTACCCTCTTAAAGGGCCAACACCAAAAATCTCATTCACAGCCATTTACCCTGGGTTCCAACAAAGAGAGGGCTGAGAGATCTAGAGTTGCATGAGGAAATATGAAATTGGTGGGAGACAACCATGGGAACCCCTGTGCTGAATCATTCTCCAATACTACAGTCACCATCTTTCTTGGGTGGAGTAATCTCCTTCCTGCAGGATCAGCCTAGGGGGAGACAACTGCCCCACTCTCAGGAATCTCTTTTGCTCCATTGTATAGTGATAGGGCCCTGTTGAGAAGTAGGCAGCCTTGGCCAGGAAGCAGGGAGCTGACAAGACTCAAGGGGTGCCTGACCAGGCAGTGGAGCAGCGGATAGAGCATCAAACTGGGATGCAGAGCCCAAGGTTGCTGGCTTGTGCAAGGGGTGACTCACTCTGCTATAGCAACCCCCCCCCCAATCAAATCACATATGAGAAAGCAATCACTGAACAACTAAGGAGCTGCAACGAAGAATTGATGCTTCTCATCTCTTCCTGTTCCTGTCTATCCCTATCTCTCCCTCTCTATGACTCTCTCTCTCTCTGTCAGAAAAAGAAAAAAGGAAATTATAGCTGAAAACTTTTCTAACCTGATGAAGGAACAAGTCACACAAGTGCAAGCAGCATAGAGAGTCCCATTAAAGACGAACCCAAAGAGACCCATACCAAGACACATCAGAATTAAAATGCCAAAGATAAGAGAAAAAGAAAGACTCCTAAAAGCTACAAGAGAGGAGCAATTAATTACCTATAAAGGAGCCCCCATAATGCTGACATCAGACTTCTCAACAGAAACACTCGAGGCCAGAAGGGATTTGCAAAAGAAATTCAAAGTGATGCAAAACAAGAACCTACAACCAAGACCATTCTATCCAGCAAAGCTATCATTTAAAACTGAAGGAGATATAAAGAGCTTCCCAGACAGAAAAAGGCTAAAATAGTTCATTACCACCAAACCAGTACTGCACGAAATGTTAAAGGGCCTGCTACAAGAAGAAGAAAGAAAGAAAGAAACCAAGAGAAAGAGGATTATAAGTTGAAAGAATAAAATGGCAATAAATAAGCACGTCAATAGTAACCTTAAATGTAAGTGGATTAAATGTTCCAATCAAAAGACATAGGGTAGCTGGATGTGCCACAAACCAGCACAACTAGTAATTCCAGGTCCTGAGTGGGAACAGTGCAGAATTAAGAATATAGGCTTAGCCTGACCAGGCGGTGGCGCAGTAGATAGAGCGTCGGACTGGGATGCGGAAGACCCAGGTTCGAGACCCGGAGCTTGCCAGCTTGAGTGCGGGCCTATCTGGCTTGAGCAAAAGCTCGTCAGCTTGGACCCAAGGTCACTGGCTCCAGCAAAGGGTTGCTTGGTCTGCTGAAGGCCCATGGTCAAGGCACATGTGAGAAAGCAATCAATGAACAACTATGGTGTCGCTACGGCAACGAAAAACTAATGATTGATGCTTCTCACCTCTCTCCATTCCTGTCTGTCTGTCCCTCTCTCTGACTCTCACTCTCTCAATCTGTCCCTGTAAAAAAAAAAAAAAGAATATAGGCTTAAAGTAATAAAAAGGATGAGGTCGGGAGGGCTCTGTAATTGCTGATGGCAAGAACAGAGAGTGCTCCATGACCACTTCTTCCTTTATTTATAGGGCAAAGTGGGTCATTAACAAATCAATGAGATCTCTGATCATATTTCCAAGGCAATCCAAGAATTTTACTAAGTGCAGAAAACTTCCACCATACATAACATCTTAACTTTACATAAAACAATGGATAGAAGAAACTTGTCTCCAGTCTTTCCGGGGAACATGGGGTGTAGGATGAGTATAAATAATCCAGCACCATAGCTTAACAGCCTTTTGCAACTTCACAGAACAAGTGAGGTGGGGGGTTGGGCAGACTGTCAGTTTACTGCCAGTTCCTCACACCTCTGTCCCCCCAAAGCCTAAACTGCAAAAACCTTTTGGCTTTTCGGTCCCCAACAAGATGGCTAAGAAAATATGACCCATATCTATGCTCTCTACAAGAGACCCACCTCAGAACAAAAGATATGCACAGACTGAAAGTGAAGGGATGGAAAATAATCCATGCAAATGGAAAAAGAAAGCTGGGGCAGCAGTACTTATATCTGACAAAATTATCTTTAAAACAAAGGTTCTAGTAAGAGACAAAGTAGGTCACTATACAATGATAAAGGGAACAATTCAATAAGATGATATAACTATTGTTAATATTTATGCACCCAATATAGGAGCACCTAAATATATATAAAGCAGATTTTGATGGACATTAAGGGAGAGATCAAAAACAATACAGTAATGGAGGGGCTTTTAACACCCTATTAACATCAATGGATAGATCCTCCAGATAGAACATCAACAAAGAAACAGTGGCCCTAAATGACACACTAGATCAACTGGATTTAATTGATATCTTCAGAACATTTCATCCCAAAGCAGCAGAATATACATTCTTTTCAAATGCACATAGGACAGACCACATGTTAGGACACAAACAAGTCTCAATAAATTTAAGAAGATTAAAACCATATCAAGCATCTTCTCTGACCACAATGGCATGAAACTAGAAGTCAACTACAATGATAATAAAAAAAACCTGAAAAACATTCAAACACTTGGAGGATAACTATGTTAACAATGAGATAAAGGAAGAAATAAAAAATTTCCTTGAAACAAATGAAAAGAAACATATAACAACCCCAAATCTATAGAACACATTAAAGGCAATCCTCAGAGGGAAGTTAATAGCATTACAGGCATACTTTAAGAAGCAAGAAAAATCTTGCCTGACCAGGCAGTGGTGCAGTGAATAGAGTGTTGGCCTGGGCTGCAGAAAACTCAGATTTGAAACCCCAAGATTGCCAGATTGAGCATGGACTCATCCATCTTGAGCACTGGCTCACCAGCTTGAGTACAGGGTCTCCCACTTGAGCGAAGGATCATAGACATGACCCCATGGTCCCTGGCTTGAGCCCAAAGGTCACTGGTTTAAAGCCCAAGGTTACTGGCTTGGATCCAAGGTTGCTGGCTTGGATCCAAGGTTGCTGGCTTGAGCAAGGAGTCAGTCACTCTGCTGGAGCCCCCTGGTCAAGGCACATATGAGAAAACAATCAATGAACAACTAAGATGCCACAACAAAGAATTGATGCTTGTCATCTCTCTCCCTTCCTGTCTGTCCCTCTCTCTCTCTCTCACTCTCCTGAAAAAAAAAAAAAGAGAAAAATCTCAAATAAACAATCTAACCTGGCACCTAAAAGAACTAGAAAAAGAACAACAAAGCCCAGAGGAAGTAGAAGGAAGGAAATTATAAAGATCAGAGTGGAAATAAATGACATGGAGGCTAAAAAAGAAATCAATGAAACCAAGAGCTTGTTCTTTGAAAGGGTAAACAATATTGATGAACCTTTAACCAGACTCATCAAAGAAAAAAGAGAGAGGACCCAAATAAAATTAGAAAAAAAAGAGGAGAAGTAACAACTGACATCAAAGAAATACAGATGATTGTAATAAAATACTATGAAGAACTATATGCCAAAAAATTGGCCAACCTGGGAAAAATAGATGAATTTTTAGGAACACACAATTTTCCAAAACTGAATCTGGAAGAATCAGAAAACCTGAGTAGACTGATTACAATAAATAAAATAGAAACAGTGATAAAACAACAACAACAACAAAAAACTCCCAGCTGGCCTTGGCCAGCTTGCTCAGTGAATAGAGTGTTGGCCTGGCATATAGACATCCCAGGTTCGATCTTCAGTCAGGACACACAGGAGAAATGACCATCTGCTTCTCTTTCCTTCCCTCTTCCCCTTCTCTCCCTCTTCCCTCCTCACAGTTAGTGGTTTGATTGGTTTGAGCATTGGCCCTGGGCACTGAAGGTAGCTCTGTTGGTCTGAGCATCAGCCTCAGGCATTAAAAGTAGCTTGGTTGATTTGAGCATGACCCCAGACAGGCGTTGCTGGGAAGATCCCAGTCAGGATGCATGTGAGAGTTTGTCTCACTATCTCCCCTCTTCTCACTTAAAAACAAAAATGGGGGGGGGGAGAGAGGGAGGGAGGGAGAGAGGGGAGGGGAGGGGCACAAAGAAAACCAGATAGAAGGTGACAGAGGACAATTTGACTTTGGGGTGATGGGTATACAACATAATTGAATGACAAGATAACCTGGAGATGTTTTCTTTAAACATATGTACCCTGATTTATTAATGTCACCCCATTAAAATTAATTTAATAAAACAACAAAAAAAACCCCAAATAAACAAAAAACATAAAACCTTTCAGCAAACAAAAATACTGGACCAGATGGCTTCACTGGTGAATTTTACCAAACATTCAAAAAAGAATTAACACCTATCCTTCTCAAGCTATTCCAAAAAATTCAAGAGAAGGGAATACTTCCAAGCTTATTTTATGGGGCATGCATTACCCTAATTCCAAAACAAGGTAAAGACACTACATAGAAAGAAAACTATAGGCCAATATCCCTGATGAATATAGATGCTAAACTTCTCAACAAAATATTAGCAAATTGGATCCAGCAATACATTAAGAAGATCATACACCATGATCAAATGAGATATAGGAAAGGCTGGTACAGTATTCACAAATCAATAAACATAATTCATCACATAAACAAAAGGAAGGATAAAAATCCCATGATTATATTAATAGTTGCAGAAAAAGCATTTGGAAAAATCCAACATTCATTCATGATCAAAACTCTCAGCAAAGAGGAAATAGAGGGAACATATCTCAATATAATAAAGGCCATATATGACAAACTGACAGCCAATATCATAATCAATGGGCAAAATCTAAAAGCAATCTCCTAAAGATCAGGAACAAGACAAGGGTGTTCCCTTTAGCACTCTTATTCAACTGGAAGTCCTAGTCACAGCAATCAGACAAGAAGAAGAAATAAAAGGTATCCATATTGGAAAAGAAGAAGTAAAACTGTCATTATTTGCTGATGACATGATACTGTACATAGAAAACCCTAAAGTCTCAGCCAAGAAACTACTAGACCCAATAGATGAATTTGGCAAGGTGGCAGGCTATAAAATTAATATTCAGAAATCAGTGGCATTTTTATTATTATTATTTTTTTTTTATAAAGTCTGTTTCCTTTTTTTTTCTTTTTTTTTTACTATTCTTTTTTTTAAATTTCTTTTCATTTTATTCATTTTAGAGAGGAGACACAGAGTGAGAGAGAGAGAGAGAGAGAGAGAAAGGGGGGAGGAGCTAGAAGCATCAACTCCCACATGTGCCCTGACCAGACCAGCGCAGGGTCCTGAACTGGCGACCTCAGTGTTCCCAGGTCAACGCTCCATCCACTGCGCCACCACAGGTCAGGCTCAGTGGCATTTTTATACACCAAAAATGAACTGTCAAAAAGAGAAATTAAGGAAACAACCCCATTTACTATTATAACAAAATTAAAGTACCTAAGAATAAATTTAAATAAAGAGGTAAAAGATTTGTACTTGAAAAATTATAAGACATTGAAAAAAGAAATCTAGGAAGATAGAAACAAGTGGAAGCATATACTACTGTGTTCATGGATAAGCAGAATTAACATTATTAAAATGTTCATACTACCCAAAGCAATCTATAGATTCAATGCAATTTCTATTAAAATACCAATGGCATACTTCACAGATCTAGAACAAATATTCCAAAAATTTATATGGAACCAAAAAAGAACCCTAATAGCCTCAGCAATCGTTTTTTTGTTTTTTGTTAAAAAAAAAAAAAAAACAAGCAAAAGACAAAGAGACAGGAAGGAAGAGAGATGAGAAGCATCAACTCATAGTTGTAGCGCCTTAGTTGTTCATTGATTGTTTGTCATAAGTGCCTTGACCAGGGGGCTCCAGCCAAGCCAGTGACCCCTTGCTCAAGCCAGCTACCTTGGGCTCAAATCAATGACCTTTGTGCTCAAGCTAGTAACCTTGGAGCCATGTCTATGATTCCACACTGAAGCCAGCAACCCGGTGCTCAAGCTGGTGTACCCGTGCTCAAGCCAGATGAGCCCATACTCAAGTCAGCAACCTTTGGTTTCAAACCTGGGTCCTCAGTGTCTCATGTTGATGCTCCATCCACTGTGCCATGTCTAGTCAGGCTACCCTCAACAATCTTGAAGATAAAGTACAATGTGGGAGTATCACACTTTCTGATATCAAGCTATACTACAAGACCATTGTAATCACCATAGACTGGCACTGGTATAAGAACAGGCATACAGATCAATGGAACAGGACAGAGAACCTGGAAACAAGCCCATGCCTTTATGGTCAGTTAATAGTTGATAAAGGAGGCAAGAGTATAGAATGGAGTAAAGAGGGTCTTTTTTTTTTTAAGAGGGTCTTTTTAATAAATGGAGTTAGGTTTAACCAGGTGGTGGCACAGTTTGTTTACCTGGGACACTGAGGACCCAGTTTTGAAACCTCGAGGTTGCCAGTTTGAGCATGGGTCATCTGGTTTGAGCATGGGGTCACAGGCTTGAGCATGGGATCATAGACATGACTCCATGGTTGCTGGCTTGAGCACAAGATTGCTGGCTTGAACAAGTGATCTCTGGTTCAGCTGAAGCCCTGCCCCCTCCTGGTCAAACCACATAAGAGAAAGCAATCAATGAACAACTAGAGTGCCACAACTATGAGTTAATGTTTCTCATCTCTCTCCCTTCCTATCTGGCCCTGTCTGATGCTCTTTTGTAACCATGCTGTGAAAATAATGGTGTTGGGAAAGTTGGACATGTATACGCAAAGAAATGAAACTAGACCACAACCTACATCATTCACAAAAATAAACTCAAAATTGATAAAAGACTTAAGTGTAACTTGTGAAACCACAAAAATCCTAGAAGAAAACATAGGCAGTAGACTCTCAGCTATCTTCTGAAGCAGTATTTTTGCTGATTTATCTCCACAGACAAAGATAAAGGAAAAAAAACCAAATGGAATTATATCAAACTAAAAACATTTGCAGCCTGACCTGTGGTGGCGCAGTGGATAAAGCGTCGACCTGGGAACACTGAGGTCGCCAGTTCAAAACCCTGCACTGGTCTCGTCAAGGCACATATGGGAGTTGAGCTTCCAGCTCCTCCCCCCTTTCTCTCTTTCTCTCTATCTCTCTCTCACTCTGTGTCTCCTCTCTAAAATGAATTAAAACAACAACAACAACAAAAAAAAACATTTGCAGAGCAAAAAACACCATTAACAAGATAAAAAAGACAACCCACTTTATGGGAGAACATATTCACCGATACATCTAATAAGGGGTTAATAACAAAAGTTTATAAAGAACTTATAAAACTCAGCACCTGGAAGGTAAACAATCCAATTAAAAAATGGTCAAAGGGCTGACCTGTGGTGGCGCAGTGGATAAAGCATCCACCTGGAATGCTGAGGTTGCCGGTTCAAAATCCTGGTTTTGTCTGGTCAAGGCTCATATGGGAGTTGATGTTTCCTGCTCCTTCCCCTGTTCTCTCTACCTCTTTCTTCTCTCTCTCTGCTTTCTCTCTAAAAGTGAATAAATAAAATCTAAACAAAACAAAAAAACGGGCAAAGGACCTAAATAGACCTTTCTCCAAAGAGGACATACAGATGGCCAATAAGCATATGAAAAAATGCTCAATGTCACTAATTATTAGAGAAATGCATATTAAAACCATAATGAGATACCACCTCACACCTGTCAGAATGGTGCTCATTAACAAGTCAACAAACAACAAGTGCTGGGGAAGATGTGGAGAAAAGGGAACCCTCCTGCACTGCTGGTGGGAATGCAGACTGGTGCAGCCACTGTGGAAAACAGTATGGAGATTCCTCAAAAAATTAAAATGGAACTGCCTTATGACCCAGCCATCCCACTGCTAGAAAATATATTCTAAGAATCCCATAACACTATTCAAAAGAAGATATACACTCTCCCATATTCATTGCAGCACTGTTTACAATAGCCAACATCTGGAAACAGCCTAAGTGTCCATCAGTGGATAAATGGATAAAAAAGCTGTGGTATATTTACACAATGGAATTAGGCTGCTATAAAAAACAACAACAATGGAAATCTTACCTTTTGCGATGGCATGGATGGACCTGGAGATTATTATGCTAAGTGAAATAAGCCAGGCAGAGAAAGGTAAATACCATATGACCGTGATGGCGAACCTATGATATGCGTGTCAGCACTGACACACGTAGCCATTTTCGATGACACGCGGCCGCATACCAGAGAAGTATGGGGCCGCATGCCAAGAAGGACGTTTCATCCTCGGCTCCTGCACGGCCAGGTGCAATAGCCGAGGATAAAACATTTGCTGTAGTGTAGACATTCTGTGCCAGAGGTCTGGAGGCCAAAACAACAGAACTCTGGCACAGAGCGTCTAGTTCTGGGACTTCCGGTTAGGCCGTTTTTCTCAAAGTGACACAGCACCCGAGTTATGCTCGGTTTTTTGGCGAATTTTGACACATCAAGCTCAAAAGATTGCCCATCACTGCCATATGATCTTACTTATATGTGAAATCTAATGAACACAATATACAGAGGAACAAAATAGAAACAGAGACAAGGTCACAGGGAACAGATGGACAGCTGTCAGAGGGAAGGGGGAAGGGAAAACAGGATCAAAGAAAGTGAAGGGATTAAACAAAATCATATATACATAATACATATATACAGACAACAGGGTAACAATAGCCAGAGAAAAGGGGGAGTGGAGGTAGGGGGAGGGGGGCAAAGCAGGGAAATAGGAATAAAATCAGACTTTGCATGGGGCATGGAGGGCATGATGTAGTGTGGTGTGTGGAGGGTATATATTAAGTGGAACACTTGAAACCAAATTAACACAACAAATTTTTTTTTTAATTTATGCATTTTAGTGAGGTGGAGGGAGAGAGAAAGAAAGAAAGAGAGAGAGAGAAGGGAAGGAGGTGCAGGAAGCATCAACTCCCATATGTATCTTGACCAGGCAAGCCCAGGATTTCAAACCAGCAACCTCAGCATTCCAGGTTGATGTTTTATCCACTGTGCCACCACAGGTCAGGTCACAACACAATAAATTTTTTAAAAAAAAGAAAGAAAGAAAAAGAAAAAAAGAATATTGTTAAATTTGAGGTCCCAGAATTTCCTTAAACTATCCTCATTTTATTTTATTCTTTTTGCTGTACTAATTGGGTATTTTCTGCCAGCTTGTTCCAAGTCACAGATTCAATCCTCTGCTTCATCTAATCTGCTGTTGATTCCATAATGTATTCTTCATTTCAGTTGTTGTATGCTTCATTTTCTTTTAGATTTTATTTATTCACTTTTATTGGAGAGAGAGAGAGAGAGAGAGAGAAGAGATAGAACAGGGGGAGGAGCAGGAAGCATCAACTCCCATATGTACCTTGATCAGGCAGCCTGGGGTTTTGAACCGGCAACCTCAGCATTCCAGGTTGATGCTTTAACCACTGTGCCACCACAGATCAGGCACTGTATGCTTCATTTTTGACTGGTTCTTTTTTATGTTTCTATCTTTTTTAAAAAAGGATTAATTTTCTTTTTTTTTAGCAAACGAGAGAGAGAGAGAGAGAGAGAGAGAGAGGGACAGACTAGGACAGACAGGCTGGAAGGGAGAGAGATGAGAAGCATCAGTTCTTAGTTGTAGCATCTTAGTTCATTGATTGCTTTCTTACATGTGCCTTGACTGGGGGTCTCCAGCAGAGCGAATGACCCCTTGCTCAATCCAGCGACCTTGCACTCAAGCCATCGACCATGTGGTCATGTCTATTATCCCATGCTCAAGCCAGTGACCCCACACTCAAGTCAGATGAGCCCAAGTTAAAGCCATCCACCTAAGAGTTTTGAACCTGGGTCCTCAGCATCCTAGTCCGATGCTTTATTACTGCACTACCGCCTGTTCAGGTTTTTTCTTTTTCTTTTTTTTTTAAGATTTAAAAACTTTATTCATTTTAGAGAGGGAAGAGAGAGAGAGAGAAGCAGGGAGGAGCAGTAAGCATCAACTCCCATATGTGCCTTGACCATGCAAGCCTAGGGTTTTGAACTGGTGATCTCTGTTCCAGGTTACACTTTATCCACTGCACCACCGCAGGTCAGGTTTTATTTATTGATTTTAGAGAGAGGAGAGAAACAGAGAGAAAGGTGGGGTTGGAGGAGCAAGAAACATCAACTCATAGTAGCTGTTCTTGTATGTGCTTTGACCAGACAAGCCTGGGGTCTCAAACCAGCAACTTCATTCAGCATTCCAGGTCGACACTTTGTACACTGTGCCATCACAGGTTAGGCACTATCTCAGTTTTTATGTTTCCTATCTCTGTTGAAGTTCTCACTGAGATCATCTACTTTAATCCTAAATTCACTGAGCATTCTTATAACTAGTCATTTTGAACTCTGCATCTGGTAGATTGCTTACTTCCATTTTGTTTAGTCCTTTTTCTGGAGTTTTGTCCTGTTCTTTCATTTGAGAACTATTTCATTGTCTCATACTGGATGCCTTCCTGTGTTTATTTCAATGTTTTAGATAAATCTGCTACATTTTCTGGTCTTGGAAGAATGGGCTTATATAACAGGTGTGTCCTTTGGGGCTCAATGGTGCAGTCTCCCTGTTCACCTGAGCTGGGTGCTTCAGGGGTGTAATTTGTGTGGGTTGTGCGTGCTGTCTTGTTATAATTGAGCCTTGATTTTTGTTGGCATGTTAGTGGGTGGTATTCACCCTCAGGTTAACTGGTTATGAGAACTGTCCATAACTATAGCAAATGAGCTGTTATGAGGGAGCTGAACCCATGGAATGGGATTTGCTGTAGTGGGGCTCTGGTGCCTGCTTAGTCCACTCTTTTAGTGTGTCATTTGTGGAACTAATTGAGTGGTGCTCCAGTGTGGTCTGAAACCAGCCACCAGCTGTGTTGGTTCTGGGTCCTCTTGGGAGGAACTTTGATGCAGGCCTGTGCTCAGCCTTGGGGCAACTGATATGACCTACAAAGTGATCTGCCTGTGCTGGGCTTGAAGGCATCTTGGAATGGTAATATTGTAAACCAAGGCTGGCTGCCACTAGTGCTGGATTTGGGGCCTCTTAGCAAGAGATACAGGGTACTCCAAAGCCAGCCACTACTTGTTTGGTGGTTGTAGACCTTTGAGAGATATTAAGAAAGTCCATAGAGCAGGCCAAGGCCAGACACTTGTGTGACTTAGCCTCTGAAAGAGATTCTGTGAATTGAGTGGGGCAGGAGTCTTAGAGAATCACCAAGGTGATGCAAGAGCTCTCTTAGCCAGGTTGATGGAGACTCAGATTTGGTGCTGGCATGCACCTGTTAACTGTGTGTGTGTGTGTGTGTGTGTGTGTGTGTGTGTGTGTATGTTTAACAAAGCAACAGTGGCACCTGCTGGCACTTTAGTCCCAGAGAGAACTGTCCTTCTAGCTCTTGTCTTGAAGCCAGACAATTCAGTTTCTCCTATATCTCCCTGGCACTGTTTGTGAGCTAGTAGGTCTATTCTCAGGCCCAAAGAGAATGCCTGGATTTACAACAACCATCTTTCTCACCCAGACTGAGTTCCTGCTGATTTTCACAGTGAGATGTTGTAGGGACTACTCTTCCTGGCACTGGTGCTTTGGGCTGGGGAGCCTGGCGTGGGGCTGGCTGAAACCCCTCGCTTCTCAGGCAGGACCTGCACAATTGAGATATCCCTCCTGATTCTTAACTGTCACATGTGGGTGTGGGACCAGCTTCTTTCACATCTCCATCCCTCCTACCAGTCTCAATGTGCCTTCTTCTTTCCTTGTTATAAAACTTCTGTTTAGCTAGACTTCAGGAGGTTCTACTTGTAATTTTGATGTGGTCATGGGAGGAGGCAAGCACTGCATTTATTACTGTGCCATCTTGGCCATAGTCTCCTCTGCTGGTGTTTTTTGTTTGTTTGTTTGTTTGTTTTTTAACAGGGACAGAGAGAGAGTCAGAGAGAGGGATAGATAAGGAATGGACAGTCAGGAACGGAGAGAGGTGAGAAGCATCAATCATCAGTTTTTAAAAAATTTCTTTTTTATTTTATTCATTTTAGAGAGAAGACACAGAGTGAGAGAGAGAAAGAGAGAAAGGGGGTAGGAGCTGGAAGCATCAACTCCCATATGTGCCTTGACCAGACCAGTGCAGGGTTTTGAACTGGCAACCTCAGTGTTCCCAGGTCGACGCTTTATCCACTGCGCCACCACAGGTCAGGCAATCATCAGTTTTTCATTGCCGTTGCGACACCTTAGTTGTTCATTGATTGCTTTCTCACATGTGCCTTGACCGTGGGCCTTCAGCAGACCAAGCAACCTCTTGCTGGAGCCAGCGACCTTGGGTCCAAGCTGACAAGCCTTTGCTCAAGCCAGATGGGCCTGTGCTCAAGCTGGTGAGCTCGGGGTCTCGAACCTGGGTCCTCCGCATCCCAGTCCAACACTCTATCTACTGCGCCACCGCCTGGTCAGGCTGCATCCTCTATTTCAGTGAGCATCACACTGTCTTCCCAGTCACCAAAGCCAGACACTGCTTTGTTGCCACCAGGCTCCATATCATATACTTCATCCTCTTGATGTTGAGCAGGAAATGAATAAAATGGCAATTTTCTGAACCACTATTTTCCAGTGATTGTGACCTAGGCAGTGTCATGACAGATACATTTCTGTTCCCAAGGAGGAGCCATTTAGGTTGGGACACAGACACAAAGAAATTCTTCTGCCAGACAGGTTTGGTAATACCACATTCCTTGGTCCTGTAGGAGGAAATGGGAAGAGATCAGGGTGCATGGGTCAGCCAGGCAGGGGACTGCAGCCTCCTGCTGTTGTCACCTGCTAGAACACAAGGGAGGCAGTCACTGATAAAGACCTAGGATTATGGATTGTGGTCTCCACTTAGAAAAGACCAACTACTAAGAGTTTCCCTGAACAGCTGAAGGGAGGAGTTGAATGCTCCCTTATCTTTGTTCTCAAAACAAAGTTGGGAAGGCAGCATCCATGTTTTCTCCATTGTGTGGGAGAGAGTTTTGGTTAGGAGAGCTACATCAAAAGGTCAGGGATGGGGGTGGGTGTGTGTGGGGGGGTGGCTGGCTCTATGTCCAGTGAAAGAAAAGACCATCTCTTCTAGGCTTCAGGCAGATTCTTTTCTGGGGTTTCAGCATCCGGTCTTCAAGGACTGTCCTGACCCCAGTGGGAGACACTGACCTCCTCTCTGACTCTTTCAGCAATCCATGGAAAGATTTCCAATGCTCCCTGTATCACTGAGAGCTGCCCTGCTGAACAGCTGGTAGAGCTGGGGAGGATATGGTAGCCCTGAGCTTGTTGGGGTGAGAAAGGGAGGTCTTTTCAAAATATTTCCGTGGGCCTAAAAAAACAAAACAAAACAAACAAAAAACGACAAAAAGCCAGTGATGGGGTGTTTCTCTTTAAGACAGGAGTGTTTCCAGACACAGAGCATGGGCGTTCCCCTAGGTTAGGACAGCCTAGGGTCTGCAGAAATCTTCCACCTTGCGGTAACTGCAGGACTGAGGCCTGAGCCATCCTGGGAAGGACCTGCTGTCTGTCTCCCAGGGCCCAGCAGACACTTGCATAGTCCGGAATACTGGCAGGAGGCAGAGAGGACAACCTGGTTTACTTGAGGGCCTGGAGGAGAGTTGATTGATTACACATGAAAGGTAAAGGACCGTACCTCATTCATTTCCTTTTTAACCCCCTCTCTTCCTCCCAGTTGGCAGCTCCACGGTGCCCCCGGGCGCCTGTCTCCCCGTCTCAGGTTGCCTTGCCTGTGGCATTTCTGCAGCCCCCTGGGTTCGGGGCTGTCGAACCAGGGGCTCCGGGTTAGGCAACCGCGCACCGGAAGATTCTCAAGGCTCTGATTCCGCGCCGCTCACTGCTCGCTGCCCACTGCCCACTGCCCAGGATTTGCAGTCCGGGCCAGCTGGAGCGCCATCCGGGAGGGCTGCTGACACTGGCCCAGGTTCCCTGGGGCGCTCCTGGGAGGAAGGCTAGTGGCTGCCCAAGCTGGGAAGGGGCTTCTGCAGAACCTGAGAACTGCGTGGAGGGGGCGGGGCATTACTGGAGGGGAAAAGAGGGCTCCAAGAACGCATGAACTTTGTTGGGTAGAGATACAAAAGGATATGGGAAGTAAATGGGAGATCTTGGCCATTGAGGATAGCCTTCTCCAGGTCTAAGCCCACACCAACAAGAGGGGGCAGACCTTGAACCTTGTCTTTGAAACTAGCATGGTGGAGCCCACCAACCTGTCATCCGATTTTCTGCAAAATCTCTGCTAGTGGTTCTTAGCCATATTGGCTCAGGGTCCTCTTGAAAGCCACACAATAAAATGTTGATGTGAATGACAGAGTGCATGCAGTTTAAAGGGCTCTTTAGCTACCATTCAGGGATGCCTTGAGTTGGGTCCCAAGGCAAGTAAAAAGTAGAGGCCCACATACCACTTGTCTAGTAGAGTACTGAGGCATTTTAGATCAGGTTAACAGACTGTGAAAGTATGTTCTGTCCCCCTACCTGACACATTTATCTTTATAACAACTTTGAAAGCCAAGTTTGGATATAGAACTTACCACCCATAGTTCCCCAACCCTCAGCCTGCTCTGCTCTTCTTCTTATTCTACACTCTGAGGGGCCAGGCATGCACACAAGTAGACACCAAGCCGATAAGTCCAAGTTTCATCTGTACCCCTGTGAACAGTAGTTTCTGGACACCTATGTGGCCAAGTGTGCACAGTTGTAGAAGGATCTGTCCACCCAAGAACACCTGTGGCAGAGGCTGCAGTGACCTTGGGACTGGGCAGAAAATGCCAGAGTCTAAAACAATGCTTCTGGTGAAAGGCCAGATTTTTAAGTTTCCAACTTCAATGGACTGATACTTTTGTAAAATACAATGTATTTTAGTAGATTAGTACTAACAATGCAATGTATTATGCTAGCATTACAGGAGCTTGAATGTTGTATCAAAGTCAAATTGTGATAAAAGTTTCTAAGTGCTTGCTTTCCATTTTTACACTTTGTGCATTGTGCAGCAGTAACAAGCGGTTTGCTGACTGGTAGCAGTTAGAGCACCACACTGAATAGCACTGTCTAGAAGGAGTCAATGTGGGCTCCAGGTAGGCAAGTCCCTAGGCCCCTCTGAGACATCGTTTATGGGAGGGGAAGCCAGAGAAGGGCCCATGTTGTAGTGGTGAGGGTGCTGAACAGTCAGTCAGTCGCCTTTCATGCTTAAGGGTCTAAGAATGGTAGAAGGTTTTTGGGATAGAGACCCTTGAATTGAGTGGAATGCTTAGCATAATTTATCAAGAAGTCCAAAGTTGCTTATACAATATCATGGCACTAGGTCTTCATTGAGCCAGTGGCCAAGGATAGACAAGAGAATAAAAGACAGAATATATATTCATAGATAAGAAAATGTATATATAACAACAAAGCTTGACTGTTAGTTTTATTCATATAATAAGGCTCTTTAGAATGTAACACACCCAGGTACTATGAAGGGTGTGTTATACTGACATTTCTTGCCTTGTCCCAGTGGAATTACAGTGGGGTCACATGCCGTCACAGCTGATTACTCATTCTGAATCCATCATCTCTTGACTCTTTGGTTGTGTGAGTGTGGGTTTTAAGTACCATGTGCTAGTTTTCCTCATTCTTTTCTCCTAACTTTATTGTTTTGTGTAATAAATTTTTAGAAAAGATTTTATTTATCAATTTTAGAAAGAGGAGAGAGAAAAGGGGTAGGAAACAGGTAGCATCAGGAACATTATATATATATTTTAAACATTTTATTTATTGATTTTACAGGGAGAGGTGAGAGGGTGGGAGAATGAGAAGTATCAACTCACAGTTGCTTGACTTTAGTTGTTCATTGATTGCTTGTTGTATGTGCCTTAACTGGGCAAGCCCAGGTTTTGTTTTTTTTTCTGAGACAGAGAGAGAGTCAGAGAGAGGGATAGATAGGAACAGACAGGCAGGAATGGAGAGAGATGAGAAGCATCAATCATTAGTTTTTCGTTGGGACACCTTAGTTGTTCATTTGATTGCTTTCTCATATGTGCCTTAACCGTGGGGCTATAGCAGATCAAGTAACCCCTTGCTCAAGCCGGCGACCTTGGGTCCAAGCTGGTGAGCTTTGCTCAAGCCAGATGAGCCCTCGCTTAAGCTGGCGACCTCAGGGTCTCGAACCTGGGTCCTCTGCATCCCAGTCCGACGCTCTATCCACTACGCCACCACCTGGTCAGGCAAGCCCAGGGTTTTGAACTGGCAACCTCAGCATTCCAGGTTGACACTCTATCCACTTTGCCATCATCTGGTCAGGTCAGAAAAAGTGTTTGATAAAATTTTATACCATTTATAGCAAAATCTCTTAGAAAGCTAGGAATAGAAGGAAACTTTCTTACTCTGATAAAGAGTATGATTAAAAAAATACTACATTTTACATCATTACTTCATATGGAAATATTGAAAGCTTTCTTTCTGAGATTGAGAACGAGACAAGGTTATCCACTATCATAATTTCTAGTCAATATTATTGTTCTAGAGGCTCTAGCCAATGCAGTAAAGGTGAGAAAAAGAACTAAAAGTTGCAAGTATTGGAAATAAATAAATAAAGCAATTGTGTTGTAGACAACATGACTGTATACACAGAAAACTCAAAATCATCTATAGATAGCTTGGCCTGTGGTGGCACAGTGGATAAAACATTGACCTGGAATGCTTAGGTCACTGGTTCCAAACTCCGGGCTTGCCCAGTCAAGGCACATACAAGAAGCAACTACTACTAGTTGATGTTTCCCACCCCCTCAATTTCTCTCTCTCTCTTCTCTCTAAAAATCAATAAATAAAATCTTAAAGGAAAGAAAAGAATCTACAGCCTTGCCTGACCAGGCGGTGGCACAGTGGATAGAGTGTTGGACTGGGATGCGGAGGACCCAGGTTCGAGACCCCAAGCTTGCCAGCTTGAGCGCGGGCTCATCTGGTTTGAGCAAAAGCTCGCCAGCTTGGACCCAAGGTCGCTGGCTCCAGCAAGGTTTTGCTCGGTCTGCTGAAGGCCCACGGTCAAGGCACATGTGAGAAAGCAATCAATGAACAACTATGGTGTCGTAATGGCAACGAAAAACTAATGATTGATGCTTCTCACCTCTCTTCGTTCCTGTCTGTCCCTATCTATCCCTCTCTCTGTCCCTGTAAATAAATAAATAAAATAAAATAAAATAAAATAAAATAATCTACAGCCTGACCAGGCAGTGGCAAAATGGATAGAGCATCGGACTGGGACGCAGAGGACCCAGGTTCAAAATGTTGAGGTTGCCAGCTTGAGTGCAGGCTCATCAAGCTTGAGAGCTGGGTCATTGCCCTGAGCGTGAGATCATAGACATAACCCCATGGTCACTGGCTTGAGCCCAAAGATTGTTGGCTTGAAGATCAAGGTTACTGACTTGAGCAAGGGATCACTGGCTTGAGTAAGGGGTCACTTGCTCTGCTGTAGCCCCCTGGTCAAGGCACATATGAGAAAGCAATGAATGATCAACTAAGTTACCAAAACAAAGAGCTGATGCTTTTCATCTCTCTTTTCTCCTGTCTGTCCCTATCTGTCCCTCTCTCTGTCTCTGTCTCTCTCTCAAAAAAAAGAATCTACAGATAAACTATTAATATTAATAAATGAAGTAGTAAGATTATGAATACAAGGTCAAATATGAAAATGATTACATTTCTATATACAATCAATAATTAGATGATCTTTTAGATAAATAGTGCTGGAGCAATTAGATATGTATGGAGAAAATAAATGTTGAGCTTTATCTTATAACATATACAAAATATTAATTCAAAATAAATCATAGGCCAAATTATTAAAAATAAGAAAATAAAGCTTCTCTGAGAAAACAAAGAAGCCTAGCCTATGATGGTGCAGTGGATAGAGGATCAATCTGGAATGTTAAGATTGCTGGTTCGAAACCTTGGGCTTACCCGGTCAAGGCACATACAACAAGCAATCAATGAACAACTGAAGTGAAGCAACTATGAGTTGATGCTTCTCATTCCAATTCCCCTCTTTTCTCTGTAAAATTAATAAATAAACTCTAAAAATAAAGAAAGAAAGAAAAGAAAACAAAGAATACTATTTTTATGACCTTGAGTGAAAAGAGATTTCTAAAACAGGACAAAAAAGATATTAACCATACAATTAAAATGTTAGTAAACTATATACTTTATTTAAATAAAGAGCTCCTGCTTGCCAAAAGACAGCACTAGAAGAGTAAGTATTTCAGACTGGCAAATATATTTGCATATACATATCTAACAAATAATTTATATTAGAATACATAAAGAACTACAAGTAAATAAGGAAACAAACAAAAATTTCAATTAAAAAATGAGCTCAAGATTTGAGTGAGCATTTCAAAAAGAACCAATATACACATGGAAGATGTTTAATAACAGAGAAATGTTAATTAAAACTATAACTTAATACTACTCATACTTACAAGAAAAGCTAAAATAAAATAGATTGGGCCTGACCAGGCGGTGGCGCAGTAGATAGAGTGTACGACTGGGATGCGGAAGACCCAGGTTCAAGACCCCGAGCTCACCAGTTTGAGTGCAGGCCCATCTGGCTTGAGCAAAAGCTTGCCAGCTTGGACCCAAGGTCGCTGGCTCCAGCAAGGGGTTGCTTGGTCTGCTGAAGGCCCGCGGTCAAGGCACATATGAGAAAGCAATCAATGAACAACTAAGGTGTCATATGGCAATGAAAAACTAATGATTGATGCTTCTCATCTCTCTCCATTCCTGTCTGTCTGTCCCTATCTATTCCTTTGTCTGACTCTCTCTCCGTCCCTGTGTAAAAAAAAAAAAGATTGGTAATACCATGTGCTGGCAATGGTGCAAAGTAACGGTAACTCTCATGATCTTGCTGGTGGAATTGTAAATTGTTTCATGTACTTTGGAAACCATTTGGCAGAACTGACCACTAGGTAACTACCAAAGTTAAATGTTTGCTTACCCTATGATCAGAAAATTCACTTTCAGGTGAGATAAATGAATAAATGAATTTATATGTTCATCAAAAGGCATGTACAAAAATGTTCACAGCAACTTTGTTCACAATAGCCAAAAGTCAAAACAGTCTAAGTGTTTTTCAACAGAGTAAACAAATTATATATTCATACAATGAGAGACTACATGGTTATAGAAAAAATAAATTATAGATAAACACAATAACATGGATTAACCTCAAAGAAATTATGTTGAACAAAATATGCCACACACAAAAGACAATATTATGTATGAATTTATGCCCACATGAAGAAAAGGCAGAATCAACAATAGTTATTCTCTGAATAGCGGTTATTCTTTTGTGGGATCAGGATAGGGAAGAACCTTCTGGGATGCTAGAAATATTCTATATCTTCTTTTTATTATTTATTTTGGAGAGAAATGAAGGGGGAGGACATTGATTTGTTGTTCCACTTATTTATGCATTCATTGTATGTGCCTTGGAGATTGACTCACAATCTTGGCATATTGGAATGATGTTCTAACCAACTGAGCTACATGGCCAGGGCAAAATACTCTATCTCTTGATCTGTGTGGAACTTTCATGGACATATACCTATACAAAAAAATACAGTTCATGGCTATAAATAATATATTTCAATTAAAAGTATTTAAAAATAGCCTGACCCGGCAGTGGCGCAGTGGATAGAGCGTTGGACTGGGATGCGGAAGACCCAGCTTCAAGACCCCGAGGTCGCCAGCTTGAGCGCGGGCCCATCTGGCTTGAGCAAAAGTTCACCAGCTTGGACCCAAGGTTGCTAGTTCCAGCAAGGGGTTGCTCAGTCTGCTGAAGGCCCATGGTTAAGGCACATGTGAGAAAGCAATCAATCAATGAACAACTATGGTGTTGCAACGGCAATGAAAAACTAATGATTGATGCTTCTCACCTCTCTCCATTCCTGTCTGTCTGTCCCTATCTATCCCTCTCTCTGACTCTCTCTCTGTCCCTGTAAAAAAAAAAAGTATTTAATAGTAAAAATAACATTTATACCAAGCTGCCAAAGCAACTATCTAGTAATAATTCCATTAAATGAACTATCTATGTAACCACTTTTGTGCCCTGCTCCAAGCACTATCCCCACATCCCCAAAGGTAGCCTCTATCCTAACTGCCATACTACAGATCAGTTTTGCCAGTTTTTGTATTCTATATAAATTGAATCATGTAATCTGCATGATGCTGTGTTTAGCTTCTTTTACATTCATGAGATTCATCCATAATGTGCTATACAAAAAGTCACTGGGCCTGATGTGGCATGTGAGCCAGGGTTTGCTGACCCTGATTTAGAGGATCAGGACAGTCCAAACAGCGGTGAATGGGCTTTAACTCAGCCTTCTCCGGTTGTTTTTTGGGTGATGGGGTGCCAGGGTGCAATGTTTCAAGGCTGGCTCCTCCCAGAGCAGCAAAATGGCTAAATCATTTCCGGTGTCTCACGCCCCTACTCAGCACGATCCAGAGCAAGAGAGAAGTGTCTCCTGTGTCATCCATCAAGTCTGTTCTCGTACTGGCCCACGTGCCCTCTCCTTCACCACACAGTTTGACAGGAAAGTGCTCTGCCCTGTGTGTGTATGTCTATGTGTATGTGTTGTGGGAGGTCCCTTGACTGGTTTAGATGAATCTGTGGCTATCTTTAAGGTTGGGTGTGGGGACAATCCTTTTAACCTCTGAGGCTGCTTTGATACAGAGAGGGTGAGTAGGTGTCAAGAAGCAGCCATAGTGATCAACACTCCTGCAAGTAGTGGTTTAGGGTCTGGGTCATCTGTACCAACAATAAGCACTAGATTGCAAGTGACAGAGGAACCTGTATGTATTAAATAAAGTGTGTGTGTGTGTGTATGTGTGTGTGTGTATGTGTGTGTGTGTGTGTGTAATGTGGGGCTTTCTTAGTGTGGGGTCCAGGGCAAGAACCCAATACACTCACTCACGTGAAGTCAATGTTCTTGAAACAGAAACATTGTTTATTGTGGCTGAAGGAAGCCCAAACAGTAAGAAGAAAGTGGCCAGAGATGAGGCTGAAGATAAAAGCAGGGGTGATTTCTGGAGAGCCCTTTCCTCTGCCAAGCATTTCAGCCTTATCCTGGGATTAAGCAGTGCCCCTGGGTGGTACTACGTAGAGGAGAGCCTTCTCTACCCCAATTCAATGGCTTTTTGGGTCCTTCTCATACTGCCCTTTCCTATTTCTCAAAGAGAACAAATAAGGGCCAACTTCTAATTCACAGTCATGTGTGGCTTAATAGTGGGGGATGTTCTGAGAAATACATCTTTAGGCAATTTCCTCCTTGTTTGAGCATCACAGAGTACACTTACACAAACCTAGATGGTATATAGCTCACTACACACCTAGCCTATATAGTCTAGCATTGCTCCTAGGCTACAAGTACAGCATGCTACTGTACTGAATAGTGTAGGCAACTGTAACGCAATGTTAAGTATTTGGGTATAGAAACATATCTAAACAGTCAATAGGGTACAAAAGATAAAGTGTGTGTGTGTGCACGTACACCTTAGGAAAGGCAGAGGGAAGGCTATGGAGGGAGGCTCCACAAGAGGGAGAGTTGACATCAGGAGGAAGGAAGGGAGAGAGGGAAGGGAGAGATGAGAAGCAGAGATAAAATGAAAACCAGAGACATAAAGCTTAAAAAGAGAAATAATAAAGAGAGAGAGAGGGGAGGAACTTTGGAGGTGAGAAAGGAAGAGGAGTGGGAAGAAAACGGAAAGAGAAATGGAGGGAAGGGGAGTGGGACTTGGACAGGAGTATGTGTGTCTGTGGGTGCAGGGGTGGGGTAGAGAGGTAGGGCATTCCCAGGCTCCTCCTCCTCCCCAGACCACTCATCTAGCTCCCTCCATGACTTTGGGTTCCAGCTGCAGGAGGGTGCATGACATCATCTATTTTACTTATTTATTTGTTTGTTTGTTTATGACAGACATAGAGAGGGAGAGAGAGAGACAGAGACAGAGAGAGGGACAGAAAGGGACAGACAGGCAGGCAGGAAGGAGAGAGATGAGAAGCATCAGTTCTTTATTGCAACATCTTAGTTGTTCAGTGATTGCTTTCTCATATGTGCCTTGACCAGGGAGCTACGGCAGAGCAAGTGACGCCTTGCTCAAGCCAGTGACCTTGGACTTAAGCCATCAGCCTTGAGCTTCACACCAGCGATCTTTGGGTTCAAGCCAGTGACCATAGGGTTATGTCTATGATCCCACACTCAAGCCAGCAACCCCATGCTCAAGCTGGTGAACCCATGCTTAAGCCAGATGAGCCCATGCTCAAATCAGCAACCTCAAGGTTTTGAACCTGGGTCCTTTGTGTCCCAGTCTGACGCTCTAGCCACTGTGTCAGAGCCTAGTCAGGCTATTTATTTATTTATTTAATTTTTATATATTCATTTTAGAGAGAGAGGAAGGGAGAGTGAGAGAGACAAGAACTACTTTTTATTTATTTAGAAAATTATATTTAACAGGATGATCAGTCAATAAGAGTACATAGGTTTTAGACAAACATCTCTACATTGAGACAGGAACTTCAAGCTGTTCTTGTATGTGCCCTGACCAGGGATTGAACAAGCAATATCTGTGCTTTGGAACAATGCTCTAACCAACCAAGCTATCTGTCTAGGGTGGCATCATCATTTAAACCACTTTATGCTAGCAGTAACATCAACAGCTAGTTGGGTACAGCCTTTTCTCTTAACATTGCAAACAAATTTTTTGCTTATAATCTTATGATTATATGTTGTATATGATGTGTTATATTGGAAGAGCGAGAAACAGATGTTTGCCACACAATTAAGTAGTCAAATTAAGGAGTCTTTATTTCAAAAAGCTGGCGACCAATGAGGGAACTAGCATTCCAAAAACTCCCGGCCCCAAACACATTCAGGAGCTAGCTTTGAAAGGTAAAATTACAGTCTGGCCAGGGTATGGGGAGAAGGGGGAGCCTAGCAGTGAAACAAACTTACAATGTTTATCTATAGATTAGTTCAGGGAGAAACATTCAGGACATATTTGCAACCCTGCAAAACCAGCCCAAGGCCACAACCTTGCAAAACTTACCAGCAGCCAGGGGTAGGAAGTCTTTTTAGAGAAAGTGAATTCTGGGTAAAGTTACTTATGCTGAGTCTCTCTTTTCTACATTCCAGATGGAAGTAGTGCATGACTGTATTCATCTTTCAAGTTATTCAATAAATCTCTTTGATTTTTTTAAAAAAGATTTTATTTATTGATTTTAAAGAGAGAATAGATAGAAAGAAGTGGGGGGAAGACTGGGAAGCATCAATTCATAGTAGTTGCTTCTCATATGGGCCTTGCCCGGGCAAGCCCAGGATTTTGAACCAGCAACCTCAGTATTCCAAGTCGATGCTTTATCCACTGTGCCACCACAGGTCAGGCTAGAGTTCTTTCATTCTATTCCTCTTCCCTCCATCAGCTGCAGGAAGGGGATGGGGTGTGGTACCTGGAAGCAGAAGTGTGCATCTTGATCCTTTAACTTGGAGAGGAAGGCACTGGAAAATTCCCAAAGTTAGTATTTCTGGAGGACAGAGCCTAATTCTGAAAGCAAGGAGGAAATGGTTGGCTGTTCCACAGCCAGCTGTCTGTAGCTGCAGACTTTTAGGGATACTGTACACAGATATACCTGCTTGTAGGTTGGTTCTTTCTGACTAAGCTCATCACCTCCACACCCCCAAGTGGGCCTAAGCATCTCTACTGTGGCTTACTCCCTCTTACAGATCTCTAGGCCTGTACTGTTACACACATTTTTGTGTGAAACTCCAAACTATCAAGAGTAGATTTCAAATGTCCTTATTTTACCTTCATATATGGTTCATATTTGGGCTGGGTATAGAATTCTAGGTTGAAAATATTTTCCCATCACAATTTTGAAAGCATTCATTCATTGCCTTCTTTCTTCTAGTATTGCTATTGAAACCAAACCATTCTGATTTCTGGTTCTATCTCTCTGGATTAAATTAGGAGACAGAACCACAGACTGATTTGAACAGCGACTTTTTCTCTAAGAAAGTATTAAACTGAGCCTGACCTATGATGCTGCAGTACCTAAAATGTCGACCTGGAATGCTGGGGTCACTGATTCAAAATCCCGGGTTTGCCGGGTCAAGGCACATATGGGAGTTGATGCTTCATGCTCCTCCCCCCTTCTTTTCTCTCTCTAAAAATGAGTAAATAAAACATATAAAAAAGGACACAAAAAAGATGTATTAATCTTCCCTGGCCAGATAGCTCAGTTGGTTAAAGCATCATCCAGCAGTGCAGAGGTTGCCAGTTTGGTCCCCAGTCAGGGCATATACAGGAACAAATCAATGTCCCTGTCTCTCTTTTGCTCTCTCCCTTCCTCTCTCTCCCTTAAAAAATAAAGTATTAAACTATGACAAAAAAAATCATTACAAAATGTAAGAGAACTCTGGTACCTGGGAGCTGAGGGAGATATCCAAGAAAGAATAAATTTGGAAGGGATCCTTCCACAAGGCAGGGATTCAGACCTCACTGTAGAAGGTGCAGTTGTAGCCTAATGGATGGCAGAGAAGGTTGATGGTTTGCTGAGCCCGAGCAGAAAGCAACTCTTGCCTGTGGGCACAGGTAAGCCACAGCTGGTGGTTGGGTGTGCAGAGTGAGTGGGGGTACTGGAGTAGGAGGCTCAGAAGGCACAATATTCTTGTCTGAAGGGTTATAGCAGTGGGAGGACAGGGGGAAGCATGTTTGGGACAGAGTAGCCCAGGATGTCCTTCTATCTATATCTTTGACTTGTGGTGCAGCTGCTGAAACTGGCAGAAAAAAACCCTTTCTCTGCAATGGTCCTCCAGCACCTTCTACCCAGAAAGCTTAACATTATGCTCACTGCAAAGGAGAAATGCTTAAAAGAATCCCATCCATTATCACTGAGAAGTTATAAAAAGGTGAATTTGGAGCTGAGAAGCAATAAACTGAAACTGGCATGTTGGTCCTTTGTGGTGATCATTTTTGTTTCTCTCTAAAAGTTTGTGATGTTTTTCTTTGTATTCAGTGTTTTCTTGGTGTGGATCTAGTTTCATCTCTATATTAGGCACTCAGCTGGCTTTTGAGCTCAGAAACTCATGTTCTTTAGTTCTGAGAAACTTGAAATATTTTAATCATTTCTTCTTCTCTATGTTCTCTTTTCTCTGTTATTATGCAAATAGTACTTTTTGGATAGTCTCTAATTTTCTTATCTTTTCCTTTTGTATTCTATTAATTAATTAATTAATTAATTATTATAGAGATAGAGAGAGAGTCAGAGAGAGGGATAGATAGGAACAGACAGACAGGAACAGAGAGAGATGAGACGCATCACTCATCATTTTTCTCATTGCTACACCTTAGTTTAAGGTGACCAGATTTTAAAATTGGTAAAGCGGGACACCATTGACTGGGGGGGTGGATTCATGATTAAAAATTTGGTCTATATGGAGCAAAAAAAATTTTCATAGAATGCAAAAATAGTATTGTAATATATTTTTTAAAATTTCAACATAAGTACAATTTACAAATATAATACATTAAAAATTATGTATAGTATTATTTTATTCTTTGGCATATATCTCATTTGAGTGAATTCTTTTTAGTAGATTGCTGTCGTTTAAAAGGTCATGAAATTTTTCACAAGAATTTGTTAAATTATATTTCACACATAAAATGGCTTTCAAAGTCTCAACACTTAATTGTGATTTTTCTGATGTCCACACTTTATTTACCGTAGAAAAAAACATGTTCAGTCGCAGCATTAGTTCCTGGTAAAGACAGCACGTATACCACAATTTTTAGTGCATTATTGTATGGAACATGGTTTGTTTCAAAATGATGAAATATTTCTAAGCATTTGTTCTCTATTGTGATTTTTGCTGATGCACAAGATTTAAACTTTTCCTTATCGATCTATTTTTTTAATAATGATACCTCATTGAAAAGATCATTTTCGGAAATTTTACTATATGGAAAATTTTGAGTGAGTCAGAGGGATAGGGTTACATGGTCCTGAAACGGATGCCAGAGCTGCACGAGAGGGCAGGAGCAGGCAGGGCAGCACCACCAGCGCGCTAGCACACGAGCGGTCACGCACACTCCCCGCCGGGACTGTCCTTGCAGTGGCTGCGCTCCTATCCCAGCTGGAGACCAAGGGGCCTGCCCCTCACTGAGCCGGAGCCACACGCTGGCATCCAGTACGCGGGCCTAAGGGTAGTTAGGGGACTTGACAGCCGCCCAGCAGGTAAGTCCTGCCCGAAGTTCTTTGTTTCCGCCCCGCCTGGGACTGCCAGCTCTTGCGGCACTGGCACTGCAGGCGCTTCCAGGTAGAGGCGGGGTCTCCCCCGCTGAAAACCGTATATTCCCTCCCCATTCTCCCGCCGTTCCCTAGCTTTTCTTGCATTCTTTCCAAAAATCGGGACTTTTTTAAAATGCCGCGGGATGCGGGACAAATTGTTAAAAATTGGGACTGTCCCGCCAAAAGAGGGACATCTGGTCACCTTACCTTAGTTGTTCATTGATTGCTTTCTCATATGTGCCTTGACCATGGGGCTACAGCAGACTGAGGAACCCCTTGCTCAAGCCAGCGACCTTGGGTCCCAGCTGGTGAGCTTTGCTCAAACCAGATGAACCCATGCTCAAGCTGGTGACCTTGGGGTCTCGAATCCTGGTCTTCCGCATCCCAGTCCAATGCTCTGGTCAGGCTGTTTTTGTTTGTTTGTTTGTTTTTGCTCTACCTTTTGGGACATTTCACTTTACCTTTTAACTCTTCTACTGAGTTTTCCATTTCTGCTGTCATATTTTTAATTTCTAAGATCTTTTCTAATCTCCAAATATTCTTCCTCTTTTTAAATAGCATACATTTTTGTTTCATAATGCACTTTTAGTGTCTCTCTGAAGACATTAGTGATACTTTTTATTTTATTCATTTATTTTATTGACTTTAGAGAGAGAGGAGAGAGAGAAGGGGGGAAAAGCAGGAAGTATCAACTCCCATATGTGCTTGGATTGGGCAAGCCTGGGGTTTTGAACTGGCAACCTCAGCATTCCAGGTTGATGTTCTATCCACTGAGCCACCACAGGTTAGGCAGTGATACTTTTTTTAAAAATGTCTTATTTCACTTTGGCCAGATAGCTTGGTTGATTGGAGCTTCATCTTGAAGTGCACAGGTTGCTGGTTTGATCCCAGGAACAGATCTATGTTCCTGTCTCTCTCTCTTTCACTTCCTCTCTCTCTAAAATCAATAAGTTTAAAAATAAAAAGTGTTTTTTTTCTACACAGACTCTGTTCCTGCAGGTCATTTTTTAATTTTATTTTACTGTAAATCTTCCATGCTTGAGGATTTTCGCATCTGTCTAGTAATCCTAGACCAGTGGTCAGCAAACCGCGGCTCGCAGGCCACATGCGGCTCCTTGGCCCCCTGAGTGCGGCTCTTTGTCCAGCTTAGGAGTACCCTAGTTAAGTTAATAACAATGTACCTACCTATATAGTTTAAGTTAAAATTTTTGGCTTTCAAAAGAAATTTCAATCGTTGTACTGTTGATATTTGGCTCTGTTGACTAACGAGTTTGCCGACCGCTGTCCTAGACTATCTGATCATTTATAAGAGAGAGACTATGTCAGTTATGTCACAACAGTAAATAAACATAACACTCATTTGAATTAAGATAATTTCAGGAGGATTTATTTTACAAAATGACTGAGTTCAGGAAAGAGATCTCTGTAAGTTTGGTTGAGAGACATAGGCAGCCTGAGGTGATCCATCAGAGAGGAACAGAGAAACAAATGCCTGACCTCTCTTTCCTTCTTCCTGGGTTCCATATTGGCCAAACCTGGGAAGCTGCCAGGCAGAGGCCAGGGTGGAGAGGGGCTATGGAGAAGCAGAGGAGAAACATCTGACATGGGAATCAAAATGCTGACTGGAAGCTCTGTCTTTGGATGCGGCTGGTTTGCTTAGAAAATCCCCAAATATTTGGATATTTAGGTCTCTCTTCTTGGGCAAATCAGATTTCCCAGAGAAGAATTTATCAATCTCCTTGCAGGAGCAAAAAGATCTGGTCACTGGTGTTCTGGTTGTTGAAAGGAGACAGAGGGCTGTAAGCCTCAGTAGAGACAGCAGTCAGCATACACACAGCCAGTCCTCTATTTTAGTTTTTATTCTTTTTTTATATATTTTAATTTTTAGTTATTGATTTTAGTGAGAGAGGAAGCGAGGGAGAGAGAGACAGAGACAGAGACACAGGAACATCGATCTGTACCTGTTTGTGCCATGACCAGGGAACTGATACGGCATCATCTGTGCTTGGGGGTGATGCTCTAACCAACTGAGCTATCTGGCCAGGGCTCTGGTCCTCTATTTTAGAAACCACATCTGTGCTCTCAAATGGCCATAGTGTCCTCCCATTCAGAGAACTTCTGTTTTGCTCTTTCCAGAGGAGAAATCTGCAGATGTATGTGTGGGTGAGGGGGATCAGTTACCCAGTAATACATAGTGAAGGAAAGACTGCTGGAGATCTGCTTCTCAGAAGCTTTCAACTACCCTTCTCTATCCACATATGCACACACACGCACATTCACACACCCTGCGTTTCAGAGATCCTTATAACTGCCAATTCATGAGCCTTTTGAGGATTTTATGAAATAAATTGGACTGCTTCTCAGCTTTCCCTGATGACAGGCTATGATTTGGCTTTTTTTTTTAATTAAAAAATTTTTTAAAAATTGATTTTAGGCCTGACCTGTGGTGGCGCAGTGGATAAAGCGTCGACCTGGGAACACTGAGGTCGCCAGTTCAAAACCCTGCACTGGTCTGGTCAAGGCACATATGGGAGTTGGTGCTTCCAGCTCCTCCCCCCTTTCTCTCTCTCTCTCTCTCTCCTCTCTAAAATGAATAAAATAAAATAAAAAATTTTTAAAAAAATTGATTTTAGAAGTAGGAAGGGAAGGGAGAGACAGAAACAGACAGAAACATTGGTCTGTTCTTGTATGTGCCCTGACTGGGGACTGAACCCACAAACTTCATGGTTTGGGACAATGCTCTAACCAATTGAGCTATCTAGCCAGGGCTGGATTTGGCTTTTTTTTTTTTTTTTTTTTTTTTTTTGTATTTTTCTGAAGTTAGAAGCAGGGAGGCAGTCAGACACACTCCCGCATGCACCCGACTGGGATCCACCTGGCATGCCCACCAGGGGGCGATGCTCTGCCCATCTGGGGCATTGCTCTGTTGTAGCCAGAGCCATTCTATTGCCAGAGGCAGAGACGATAGAGCCATCCTCAGCGCCTGGGTCAACTTTGCTCCAATGGAACTTGGCTGCGGGAGGGGAAGAGAGAGATAAAGAGAAAGGTGGGGGGGGGGGAGGATGGAGAAGCAGATGGGCGCTTCTCCTGTGTGCCCTGACTGAGAATCAAACCTGGGACTTACACACCCTGGGCTGACTGGCTAGGGCTGGATTTGACTTTTTTGAGTTGACTAAGTCAGTTGCTACCTACACCAGGTTCCTGTGTTCTATGTGAAAATCCCATGCCTTCTTTGGATGAATCCAAAATATCTGGAGAGGGTTTATGGCAGTGGTTCTTAACCTGGGTTCTATCGAACCCTAGGGGTTCGATGAGTCAGTCTCAGGGGTTCGGAGAAGCCTCTGCCGCGGAGGCCAGAATAAAGTAATACCGTAATTTGTTGTGAGTTCATGCACTTTGTTGGTTTTGTTCTTTGAGCAAGGTGATGTTCATGCACAACTCATTTTGTGCACCAGTAAAAAAACATGTACCTATGCCTTGAATTTGGAAAAAAAATCATTTTATTTATCACTAAAGGAGAGTTCGGTGAATGTGCATATGAAACAGGTGGGTTCGGTACCTCAAAAAAGGTTAAGAACCACTGGCTTATGGGAAAAAGGAAAAAAAGGCATTCTGCCAGGCTGTGAAGTGTCTTGAGTGGATTATATTTACCTCTAGAGGCCATGGGTTTGGGGTGCGAGCTAACAACTTAGGTCTAGCTGTGTGGGATGTTTGGCAAGTTTATAATCTATTCAGGTCCCAATTTTTTCTTGCTTATTATGTGATGACTCACTCAGTAGGGTGTATGGAAGCCAGTGATAAACTATAAAGTGCTATGCTGTGATATATTATTTTTCAAATGCAGCCGGAATTTTATTATTTTTATGTCTTTGCTCATACTGTTGCTTCTTATGCTGAATCTTCTTTATCTTCTCCCTCACCTCTCCTACCCTTTCACTCCTACCTATAGAAATAATCCCTATAAGGTCCAGCTCAGTGTCAACTCTGCTATGAACCTGCTGTGTTCTAACTGAATAGGAACTCCCAAACTCTCAGACCTTTAATGATGGTCATTTTTATTCTCACCTCCATTCCTGCTAGTATTAGTCAAGGTTCTCCAGAGAAACAATACACACACACACACATATTCCAAGAGGTCTATTTATATAAATGTGTGTGTGTGTGTGTGTGTGTATATATATATATATATATACACACTGTTCCTATGGCAGTAATGTAACCTGAATTTTGGTGTAAGTCAAAATACTCCTTAACCTAAATCATTTACCTATCCTAACACATTGTAAAATTTCAATCTAAAACATAAAAACATAACTAAGCCATAGAACAGTGGTTCTTAACCTGGGTTCTATCAAACCCTAGGGGTTCGATGAGTTGGTCTCAGGGGTTCGGAGAAGCCTCTGCCGCGGAGGTAAAGACACACTTGTGTAAAGTCGTGATGACACGCCCTGCTTGGCCATTACTTACTGCAGAGGATCACGTTACATTGCTTGGCCAACCAGTGCTGCAGTGAATTTAGTGCGCGCAGTAGTCAACGGCTGTCATAGTTGTCGTGTGGTTTCTTTCTTAATATTTTTTTTAATTCTTTTTTTTTATTTATTCATTTTAGAGAGGAGACACAGAGTGAGAGAGAGAGATAGAGAAAGAGAGAAAGGGGGGAGGAGCTGGAAGCATCAACTCCCATATGTGCCTTGACCAGACCAGTGCAGGGTTTTGAATTGGCGACCTCAGTGTTCCCTGGTCGACGCTTTATCCACTGCGCCACCACAGGTCAGGCTCTTTCTTAATATTTTAATCCATACTAAATATGTCAAGCAAAAAAAGAAAGTGCTGGATTCCCATATATCACGGAACGGGATGAGAGTCAGCGTCCTATCTGCATGATATGCAATGCCAAGTTGAGCAACTCTGGTCTTGCACTGGCAAAACTAAATTTGGAAAAAAAATCATATTTTATTTATCACTAAAGTAGGGTTTGGTGAATGCGCATATGAAACTGGTGGGTTCGGTACCTCAAAAAAGGTTAAGAACCACTGCCGTAGAAAAAGAATACCAATGCGCGCAACCAACTAGTTTGCCCACATAGTACGTAAGTACGACCGACACTAATGGCATAAGCTGAAATACTCACATCTCAATTTTTTAAAGTTTTTATGAGAGTGAGCGTTGTAACTCAAAACATTGTATGTAGAGGCTGTTGTAACCCAAGGACCCCTTTATATATCTTAGACATGTGCATAATAATTTTCTTTACAAATGTGTTTATTATATTATTTATTATAATATATAATAGAAATTTATTATAAGGAAATAGTTATGTGATTATGGGAGCTGACAAATCCCAAGATCTGCAGAGTGAGTTTACAAGCTGGAGATCCAGGAAAGTCAATGGTGTAATTCCACCCAGTCTGAAGACCTGAGAACCAAGAGAACCCATGGTGTGCTTTCAGTCTGAAGATCCAAGAAAAGCCGATGTTTCAGTTCAAGTCCAAAAACAGAAAAAAGTCCACTTCGAAGGTCATCAGGCAACTCTTACAGTTATGAATAATGCTGTTTTGAACATGGATGTACAAATGCCAACTCCCTAGGATATACCCAAGTTCTTTCGGGTATATATTAGGAGTGGAATTACTGAATCATATGGTAATTCTGTGTTTAATTTTTGAGGAACCTCCACAGTTATCCACAGAGGCTGCACCATTTTACATTGTTTTGAGATCAGACAACATCAGGTGTGTTCAGGGTGGTATGGCCATAGATCCTTTTACATTCTTATCAGCAATGTACACAGGTTCTAATTTCTCCATCTCTTCACCAACACTTCTTTTTCTTTTCTTAACTTTCTTCCTTCCTTCCTTCCTTCCTTCCTTCCTTCCTTCCTTCCTTCCTTCCTTCCTTCCTTCCTTCCTTTCTTTTTCTGATGGAGGGAGGGAGGAAAAGAGAGAGACAGGAATACTGATCTGTATGTATCCTGACCGGGGAATCAAACCAGCAACCTCCTCGGTCCAGGATGACACTCCAACCAACCAAGCTATCTGACCAGGGCTTAATTGTTATTGATTTTTAGAGAGACAGAGAAAGGAAGGGAGAAAGAAGGGAGAGAAAGGGAAGCATTCATTTGTTGTTCCACTCAGTCATGCACTCATTGGCTGTTTCCTGTGTGTCTGACCAGGGATCGAACCCAGGGCATCTGCATGCTGGGTCAACGCTCTATCCACCGAGCCAACTGGCTAGGGCCTATTTATTTATTATTTTATTTATTTTTTAATGCATTTACTTTATTTATTTATTTATTTATTTTAGTGAGAGAGACAGAAAGAGGAACAGATAGGGACAGACAAACAGGAAGGGAGAGAGATGAGAAGCATCAATTCTTTAGCACTTTAGTTGTTTATTGCTTTCTTTCTTTATTTTTTTAAACTATTTTTTTTAGATTTTATTTATTGATTTTTAGAGAGAGGGGAGAGAGAGAGAAAAAGAGAGAGAGTGAGAAAGAAGGAGAAGAAGCGGAAGCATCTACTTGTAGTAGTTGCTTCCTATATGTGCCTTGACTGGGCAAGGCCAGGGATTCAAACTGGCAGTTTCCTCAGTGTTCCAGGTTGATGTTTTATCCACTGCGCCACCACAGATCTGTTGATTGCATTCTTACATGTGCCCTGACCGGGATGCTCCTGCCGAGCCAGTGATACCTTGCTTAAGCCAGTGACCTTGGGTTCAAGCCAGCTACTATGGGGTCATGTCTATGATCTCACACTCAAGTCAGCAGCCCCACGCTCAAGCTGATGAGCCTGTGCTCAAGCCAGTGACCATAGGGTTTCGAACCTGGGTCCTCTGCATCCCAGGTTGAAGATCTATCCACTGTGCCACTGCCTGCCAGAGTTATTTATTTTTTAAACGGCATTATTAAGATATAATACACTTAGCATAATACTCCTATTTAAAGTGTACGATTCAATGGTTTTTAGTATGTTCATAAATATGTGTAGCCATACCCACAATCAATTTTAGAAAATTTTCATCACCTCAAAAAGAAACATTTAACTCCCATGACCTTGTTCCCTTACCTATTTCCTATACCCCAAGCTTTAAACAACCATTAATCTACTTTCTATCTCTGCAGATTTTCCTCTTCTTGACTTTCACATGAATGGAATCCTATGATATGCTGGCTTCTTTCATTAGCACAATGTTTTCAGGTTTTATCAATGTTGTAATATATATTGCTAGTTAATTTGTTTTAATAGCTCTATTATATTTTGTTGCATGGATATACCACATTTTGTTTGTTCATTCATTTGTTGATGAACATTTGGGCTGTTTCTGCTTTTTGGCTATTCTGAATGATGCTGCTTTAAACATTTGTGTACAAGTGTTTGTGTGAACACATATTTTCATTTCTTTTGGGTATATACCTGGGAGTGAAATTGCTGGGTCATATTGTAACTCTATGTTTAATTGTTTGAGGAACTTCCAAACTGAGAAATTTTCCAAAGTGGTTGCACTCATCTATATATTCACCAGCAGTTTAGGAGGGTTCTAATTTCCTCACATCCTTGCCAATATTTGTTATTATCAGACTTTTAAGTTCTAACACGCTCAAAAGCTTTAAATTTCCCTAGGCTATATGGCATCAAATTTAATAAAATTATGTTCAACATGATCGACTTTATGGGCCAGAAAAGTGTATACTATATATATATATATATATTTTTTTTTACATAGGGATAGACAGACAGGAACGGAGAGAGGTGAGAAGCATCAATCATTAATTTTTCATTGCCATTACGACACCTTAGTTGTTCATTGATTGCTTTCTCACATGTGCCTTGACCGCGGGCCTTCAGCAGACCGAGCAACCCCCTGCTGGAGCCAGCGACCTTGGGTCCAAGCTGGCGAGCTTTTGCTCAAGCCAGATGGGCCCGCGATCAAGCTGGCAAGCTCAGGGTCTCGAACCTTGGTCTTCTGCATCCCAGTCCGATGCTCTATCCACTGTGCCACCGCCTGGTCAGGCAAGTGTATACTATATTTAGGAAAGAGATTCATGAAAATGGTCAATATAAATAATATAAACATAAACACAAATATAAATAATAATAATATAAATTTCCCTTGGAGGAAAATTTCATTTAACAGAAACAAGATTGCAAGTTGTAGTAAGTTCTATAGATTATAAATCACATTGACCTTCTCTACTCCATGGAATGGATGAGGCTCCCACACACACAGATTACAGGGGGTCTTCAGGTTACGACAGTCTCAACATATGACATTTCGAGTTTACAACACTTGCTCCCATAAAAACTTAAAATAATTGAGATGTGAGTCAGTTTTTTCTGTTACTATAGAACAGTGTACAGTACAATATATTTATGTCCTTTTCCTTTTTCTGTGGCCTAGTTGTGTTTTTATTTTCTGTATAGGATTTTACAACTGTGTTAGGATAGGTAAGTGACTTAGGCTTGGGTTTGTTTTGACTTACACCAAAATTTGGGTTACGTCACTGTCTTAGGAATGGAACTGTGTTGTAACCTGAGGACCCCTGTATTTTCATTATCAGGCTGACATTTACTGAGCACTCACTGATGCCATGACTGCACTTAGTACTTCAGATAGTTTTCTCAGCTAATCCTCACAATAACTCTGCAGTAGAAACTCTTACTATTCCCATTTTACATATAAAGAAAATGATGTTTAGAGAAGTGGGATTTATAATTGTCCAAGGTCCCCAAATAGTCACCAGCTGAGCATGGTTTGAGCTTGGGCAGCTTGGTTCAGCAATCTACTTAGATATGTATGTCTACCCATATATAGCTATACATATAGAAATGCTTGCTAAAGAGCCAGTTAATGGAAGCAGACAGAGCAAATGATCAGCAATGCAAAGGATAATTATTACTGAACCCTCATTCTGTGAACACCCTCAGTGTAATGCAACCACTGCTGGGAAGTGTAAGAAGAAACTCATGAAGTCCAAGTTTAGAATATCTTCCAGGAAAGATGAAATGGCAGGCAGGGGTAGTAGCTGCAGAGGCCTCAGACGTGACAAGAGATTATTGTTGATGGCAGAAGCAAACTTGGCTGGAACTGTTAAGTCAGCTGGTAAATCATTCTTTAATCAGAACACAGTTAGCCTGACCAGGCGGTGGCGCAGTGGATAGAGCGTCAGACTGGGATACGGAAGACCTAGGTTCGAGACCCCGAGCTCGCCAGCTTGAGCATGGGGCCCATCTGGCTTGAGCAAAAGCTCGCCAGCTTGGACCCAAGGTCGCTGGCTCCAGCAAGGGGTTGCTCGGTCTGCTGAAGGCCCGTGGTCAAGGCACATGTGAGAAAGCAATCAATGAACAACTAAGGTGTCGCAATGGCAACGAAAAACTAATGATTGATGCTTCTCACCTCTCTCCATTCCTGTCTGTCTGTCCTTATTTATCCCTCTCTCTGACTCTCTCTCTGTTCCTGTAAAAAAAAAAAAAAAAAAAATCAGAACACAGTTAAATCCAGGGAGCTAAAAGGGACCTCAAAGAATAGCTAATGACCAAATTCTACTATAACCTGTTCATTTTATGAATGATATAATAAGCTATAATTTAAAAATATTCAGATAAACTTTTCTGTTTAGAAAGAATGTGTTTTGGGAAATTTTACTTATTTATATCTATTTAACAAACACTCATATAAGGCTTACCATGTGTTGGGTATTGTTATAAAATTACTTATGCTAACTAACTTAATTCTCTTAAGAATTCCATGAAGGTAGTTTTATTTTCTCTGTTTTACAGATGAAGACACTGAAGCACAGTGATGTTAAATAACTGGGAGAGCTGACATTTGAACCCAGGCAGTCTGGCTCTAGAGTCTGTGCACATAGAATAATATTTTATATTGCATTTTAACAAGTCCACTTTCTAAAAGAATTTCATGTTATATCCTTTAATAACATAAGCTGTCTCCTATCCCTACCTACTCAATAATGTATGCATTTTGTATATCAGGATTTTCACGTTCCTAGCTTGTTTAATCTTACAATTGTGAAGATTTAAAAAATGTGGTAAAATATACATAATGTAAAATTTACAATTTTAACCATGTACAGTTCGGTGGTGTTACATACATTCATGTTGTACTCCATTGCAACCATCACCATTATATCCCTCTCCAGAACTCTTTTCATCTTATAAAACTGAAACGCCATATCCATTTAACAATAACACTCATTCTTGTCCCTCCCTCCCTCGCCCTGGCAACCACTAGTCTCTATGCATTTTAACTACTCTGGGTTTTTCATATAAGGGAAATCATACAATATTTGTCCTTTTTGAAAGGCAGAAATGATGAGCCAAACCAAAAACATGAGGCTAGTGTGTTCCAGAAGGAAAGTTTCTTTTAAAAACACCTAGGTGCAGGTGGGCTGAGACCAACAAAGAGAGTCAGTCCCGAGCTGTGGGAGGGAGCATTAAATATAGGGGTTGCTGCAGGCATTTGCTGGCATTGGGTTGGGTGCACCTGGACATGCTCAGATGAGCATATCTTGGTTTGTTGCCTTGATCACTGACTCAATCATGAGCAGGAGGAGGGGGATTCAGTTGCAGAATCCCTGTTTTTTTATTTATTTTTGTTTTTTTAAATTAATTTATTTGAGAGAGAGAGAGTCAAAGAGAGGTATAGATAGGGACAGACAGATAGGAACGGAAAGAGGTGAGAAGCATCAATCATTAGTTTTTCGTTGCCGTTGTGACACCACAGTTGTTCATTGATTGCTTTCTCACATGTGCCTTGACCACGGGCCTTCAGCAGACCGAGCAACCCCTTGCTGGGGCCAGCGACCCTGTATCCAAGCTGGTGAGCTTTTTGCTCAAGCCAGATGGGCCCGCGCCCAAGCTGGCGAGCTCGGGGTCTCGAACCTGGGTCTTCCGCATCCCAGTCTGACGCTCTATCCACTGCACCACCGCCTGGTCAGGCCAGAATCCCTCTTTTGCAAAGTTTTATTCTGAGGCAGCATAGACCTAATCAGTGTGGTCCTATCTGGTGTCCTTGGTAAATCTTCAAGATAGCCAAGAGTCCAGGAATTTCCCAGGAAACAGCTGGGACCTGACACCTCTGGGCTTGTGGCTAGGCTTTCACAAACAACTATTGTGATTTAAATTCCCCTAATGGTCAGTTCCCTCCCCAGTGTAAGCTTTCTCTGACATTTCTGCAAAGGTAAACGTTTTGCAACATTTCAAAGTAAAGGATATTTGGCCTGTGGTGGCCCAGTGGATAGAGCATTGACCTGGGACTCTGAGGTCACCAGTTTGAAACCCTGGGCTTGCCTGGTCAAGGTACATATGACAAGCAAACAATGAACAACTAAAGTGAAACAACTATGAGTTGATACTTCTCGTCCCCCTCCCCCCCCATAAAATCAATAAGTAAAATCTTTAAACAGAACAAAAAGTAAAGGCCAGGAAACCATTAAGGGAGAGAATAGCAAGCAAATTAACTACAACCTCACAGTGGGGGATGAAAATATTCTGTTCCGGCCTGAACTGTGGTGGTGCAGTGGATAAAGCATTGACTTGGAATGCTGAGGTCGCTGGTTCAAAACCCTGGGCTTGCCCGGTCAAGGCACATACAGCAAGCAATTAAGGAGCAACTAAAGTGAAGCATCTGTGACTTGCTACTTCTTGTTCTTTCCCATCCTCTCTCTGTAAAATCAATAAATAAAATTAAAAAAAAAAAAATTCTGTTCCGAACCCTTCTTCCTCCTTTGAGTCTACACTGGTTTTGGGATAGCGGCTGAGTAGTCGTTTTATCTATCACTTTTGTGTTGGGCTTATTTCACTAACCAAAATGTCTTTAATGTTTATTCATTTTGTAATATGTGTCAACTGCTTATCTTTTAAAGGCTGAATCATATTCCATTATATATATATACCACATTTTGTTTATTCATTCATCCATAGAAGGAAACTTGGGTTACTTTCACTTTTTGGCTATTATGTATAATACTGCTATACAAATATTTGTTTGAGTTTCTGCTTTTTCTTTTTTTAGATTTTACTTATTAAGTTTATTTAGAAGGGGGGGAGAAAGGTGGGGTAGAGTGGGAAACATCAACTCATGTGCCTGGACCTAGTCAAATGTGGAGTTTCGAAACAGCAACCTCAGCATTCTAGGTCAACATTCTATCCACTGGGCCACCACAGGTCATGCTGAGTTTCTGCTTTTAATTCTTTCAGAAAAGTCATTTCCTAGATCAGGGGTCCCCAAACTAAGGCCCGCGGGCTGCATGCGGCCCCCTGAGGCCATTTATCCAGCCTCTGATGCACTTCTGGAAGGGGCACCTCTTTCATTGGTGGTCAGTGAGAGGAGCACAGGATGCATCCACACCCATAGTTCCCATTGAAATACTGGTCAGTTTGTTGATTTAAATTTACTTGTTCTTTATTTTAAATATTGTATTTGTTCCTGTTTTGTTTATTTATTTTAAAATAAGGTATGTGCAGTGTGCGTAGGGATTTGTTCATAGTTTTTTTATAGTCCGGCCCTCCAACGGTCTGAGGGACAGTGAACTGGCCCCCTGTGTAAAAAGTTTGGGGACCCCTGTCCTAGATCACATGGCAATTATATATTTAATTATTTTATTTTTAATTTTAATTTTAATTATTTTGAGAGACAGAGAGTCAGAGTGAGGGACAGATAGGGACAGACAGACAGAAAGGAGAGAGATGAGAAGCATCAATTCTTCATTGTGGCATATTAACTTGTTTGTTGATTGCTTATTCATTGATTGCTTTTTTGTATGTGCCTTGACCAGGGGCTACAGCAGAGTGAGTGACCCTTTGCTAAAGCCAAAGATCTTGGGCTCAAGCCAACGACCATGGGGTCATGTTTATGATCCCATGCTCAAGCCAGTGACCCCACGCTCAAGCTGGTGAGCCTGCGCTCAAGCCATATGAACCTGTGCTCAAACCGACGACCTCAAGGTTTCGAATCTGGGTACTTCATGTCCCAGTCCGATGCTCTATCCACTGCACCACTGCCTGGTCAGGCCTATATTTAATTTTAATTGTGCTTTTAAAAAGTTATGAAATCATAACACTAAATATTACAAGAAGGGGAGAAATTTCATAACTCCTTTCTGAGAATGGTGCTAAAATACCCTTCTCTGGGGGTAAATGTTATAGTAATATAATGTTATAGTAATTAAATACATAAAAATATGGAAGATAAATAGAAATAAGTTAGGATATAATATTAAAAGCCATTAAGGCAAGTGAATAAGGCTATGATGTCTGGACAGGAATTAATCCAGTGTGTAAAGATATGATAGGCAGACTGCCTTTCGAGCAGGGCCCAGTTAGTGTGTGTGTGTGAAGTCATATTTGGATAAAAAGTGGCTTGATGTCATAACTCTGTAAGTTAATATAAATAAGAAGGTTCCTTAAGAACACCTTAAAAGTAGGTTGATGTGACATTTCAATAGATTAACATAAAAAGGGCTCCCTGCTTAGAACTCCCAAAAAGGTGGTTTGATGTGATAATCCTGTAGATTGACACCTGTTAGAAGACCTAAACCAGAAAATGTACTAAAGCTAAGGGACCCCCTTGCTGCAGAAGTCGCCCAGACTCCAATGTTGAACATGGACTGTCTCCACCCCACTCTGACCAAGGACAGCTGAGAGGAGCATGCTGACAGAGCCTCCTTAAGCTGTACCCAGGCACGCCAGAGGGATTTGTGAGTAATTAACTGCCTATGTGATTCTTGCAACTAACTTGTGTGTCGGTTGTGTCTTTCCTCCAGTGGCAGTTGGTCTCGGCACTGATAAGTAGAATCCTCATAGCCACCTCAAGAGTAGTCTTGAAGAGGCTGCCAGCCTTGGTGTTAAGCAGGAGTGTCCCACTGTGCTGAGAAGTCGAATTGGGGATGCCTGATCGACATAGATTTTGGGCTCTACTGGACAGTAAACTCAGCTGGTGATGTAATGGGGAAATGGAACAGAAAATGCACTGAATTCCTTGGCAGTTGGGTGGGATAAACCTGACTATTTTTTGAAAAAATTGTGGATACAGCATCTACCATTGTGATAGTAGAGAAGCCTTTCTAGGCTGGCAGAGGGTGATGGCCTTGGTTGGGTCTTGATTCTGCGGTGGTGCCAGTGACCTATGACACTGAGTTCTGCTAATCAGAGGGCTGGCATATTATACCTGGGCCACAGGCTGTCAACATCCTCTCAGATTTATGAGAAAGGGAAAGGGAAGGTTTCAGGGAATAAAGAGCATCTAGCCAGTTGGCTCAGTGGTAAAGTGTCAACCCGGTGTGTGGAAGTCCCAGGTTCGATTCCTGGTCAGGGCACACAGGAGTAGCGACTATCTGCTTCTCCACCTTCCCCCTTCTCTCTCTCTCTCTCTTTCCTCCCACAACCTGGCTGGATTGATTTGAGCGCATTGGCCCTGAAGATGGCTCTGTAGAGCCTCCACCTCAGGTGCTAAAAATAGCTTGGTTGAGAGCAGTACCGGATGGGCAAATCACCAGCCCCAGATGGGGTTTGCCAGGTGGATCCTGATGGGGTGCATGTGGGAGTCTGTCTCTGTATCTCCCTTTTTCTCACTTAAAAAAAAAGGTACCATCCAGTAATTATTGATTACTCAGGGTCAGAGGCCAGGGGAGGGGTCTGCCCATCCCACGTACTTCTTAGGTTATCATTGTCCCTAAAAGGTGAATAGAGAGCAAAGGGTATTGTTTTAAAATCTCCCAGTTGAGAATAGCCCTAACACATCAACCTAAACCTGGGGGATGGGGGCAGGGTGTGAATAATAAAGAAAAAAGAATGACTCCTTTGAGTCAGGATATCTGGGATCTTGACCTGCAGTCATTAATTGCTGATGTCACCTTTGGCAAATCACTTCAGCTCTTGAGGCTAGGGAGAGGGAGCAGGTGATAAATAAGGATCTTTTGGATTCAAAACAACTTTTGAATTTATTCTATAGGCCTTTGGGATACCTCAATCTCTTTAGGTCAAAGGTGAGAGAGTATTTGCTAGCAGGGAAGGAGTCTGACAGGAGAGGAGCCAGCCCAGAGCTCTCTGCTCTAGGTGGGACAAGGGCAAGTGCAGGAACAAACACCGGTTGTGGAGGGGGAGGACCTGGGAGACCCAAGAAGGCAGCGTCCCAAATTCCAGGTTCTGCTGCTTTCTACTCCCCCCTCCTGGCCTACCTGTCTCCATTACCTCCTGTGATGGGGGCGGACAGCTGTCCTGCAGTGTCATTGACCCCGTGTCCACTGCACACTTCCTCAGTGCGAGTTCCAGGCCAGGAACCAGATCTCCCTCTAGAGCTGCCACTGACCAGTTGTGCAATCTTTAACAAGTCACTTTACCTCTCTGAGCTCTAGTGTACTCATTTGAAAATTGCAGCTGGTATCTTCTAGCCCTCAGGGTTAAAAAGTGTTAAGCAGGCTCTGTCTGAAATTGCTTTGTAAGCAGCACGGTTCCTGGGGAGGTGCCCGGTGGAAGTTCTCATTGTTCCTCTGCTGCAGGATTAAAAGCCCCAGCCCTGATATCCCTGTTCCCTCCCTGGGGCTCTAGACAAATCTAGACAGTCCTGAGTCTTTTCCTCTTCCTGGATCTGGAAGCCAGGGAAGAGACATGGTGACCCCATGGGTGCTAACATCCGGAACTAGGTCTGGGCAGGTCAGGCTACACTGCACAAATATGTTTTCCTTATAGGTGTTTTCTATAATAAAACACTAGAATGTTGCCCCATGAATTTTGAAACTCCACTTAGTGTACATTTCAAATGGGGTTTGACAAAGGTAAGAGAGACCTTGCTCAGACTACATTCCAGGCAAGGTCACATCTAGTGGTGGGATTCATTTAACAACCAGTTCTCTGCCCTAATGACCATTTTAAGTATAAAAAATATATACCAAAAGGTAGTTTATTATTTCATGCATTTAATACTTAAATAAGAACAATAAAAGAAGCACACAAAACTAGATTATGTTATGAGTTGTAAAATATTAAAAAAATATTAAATAATAACTGACAAAAAACAATAAAACTTATAAAAGATATTTCCATATTATTTCTTGATTGGCGTCCTCACTTGCAATTTGCTTTGCTTTTATTCATGCATCATTGGCTGTGTGATTTATCCTTGACCATCTTTTCACTGTAGGAGCAGGATCCCATTCCTTTACCTATAGACAGAATGAACATTACAATGGGCACTTAGAATATGCTGTGGTGCAGATGAACATTAAGAAAGCATAAAGAATGTAGGTTTGTGATTTCCACATTGGGTGGCTGCCTAGGCGCCCACCTTAGAGAGAACCCTCTAAGGCACTTGATTACAAGTGACATTTTAATAACCGGTTTGTTGAACCCAACAAAAAACTAGGTAACTGTTCTGCTAAACTGGTGTGAACTGGCTGAATCCCACCACTGGTCACATCTCCCTTGCTCTGTGCCAGGAAGCAGAGATGAGCGTGTGGTGGGGCAGTGAAGATGGCGTGCTGAACAAAGTCAGCTGGGGCTTTGAGGGAGCACAGAGATAAACCACCCAATCTGACCTTGTGGATGGTAAGATTCCAGCGCAGTAGGAAAGAGACTGGGGTGCGTTCCTGGAGAAGACATCCTAGCCTGATTGTTTGGTTGGTTAAGGATGATGCCTTAACCAACCAAACTATCCAGCTAGGGCCCCAGCAGAGTCTTAAGGTTGATTAGGGTGTAGGACAAACAAGTGGAATTTCTGACAGGGGAATAGCTTGAACAAAAGCATGAAGGTGAGAAGCCTTAAAAAAATATTATAGAAACATAATTCTATTCAAAGCATGAAAATGCAGAACATAAGGCTGAGAAATAAAAGATGGGTCAGCCTGACCAGGCGGTAGTGCAGTGGATAGAGCATCGGACTGGGATGCAGAAGGACCCAGGTTCGAGATCCCGAACTCTCCAGCTTGAGCGCGGGTCCATCTGGCTTGAGCAAAAGCTCCTCAGCTTGGACCCAAGGTCGCTGGCTCCAGCAAGGGGTTGCTCGGTTTGCTGAAGGCCCGCTGTCAAGGCACATGTGAGAAAGCAATCAATGAACAACTATGGTGTCGCAAGAGCAACGAGAAACTAGTGATTGATGCTTCTCACCTCTCTTCGTTCCTGTCTGTCTGTCCCTATCTCTCTCTCTCTCTGACTCTCTCTATCTGTCCTTGGAAAAAAAAAATAATGTGAAAAGATGGATCAGATTTTTTTTTTTAGCATACACAGTAGAGAGAGAGACAGAGAGGAAGGGGGAGACATGAGCACTTTAGTTGTTCATTGATTGTTTATCATACATGTCTTAAGGGGGGGGGAACTCAAGCCTAGTGAGTGACCCCTTGCTCAAGCCAGCAACCATGGGATCATGTTTATAATCTTATACTCAAGCCACTGACCCTGTGCTCAAGCCTGAGACCTTGGGTTTTTTTAGAAAGTGTTTTTATTTTGTTTTGTTTTTTCTTTTTTTTATAGGAGCAGAGAGAGAGTCAGAGAGAGGGATAGATAGGGACAGACAGACAGACAGAAACAGAGAGAGGTGAGAAGCATCAATCCTTAGTTTTTCGTTGCCGTCGCAACACCTTAGTTGTTCATTGATTGCTTTCTCACATGTGCCTTGACCATAGACCTCCAGCAGATCGAGCAATCTCTTGCTGGAGCCAGTGACCTTGGGTCCAAGCTGGGGAGCTTTTGCTCAAGCCAGATGGGCCCATGCTCAAACTGGCGAGCTCGGGGTCTTGAACCTGGGTCTTCCGCATCCCAGTCTGACGCTCTATCCACTGCGCCACTGCCTGGTCAGGCGACCTTGGGGTTTTGAACGTGGGACCTCAGCATCCCAGGTGGATGCTCTATCCACTGCGCTACCACCAGTCAAGTGGGCCAGATCTTTTAATTGGCACCACATATCCGTAATTTTTTTTCCCCCGTCACAGTATATTTGTCCCTCTTTACTCCGGTCCCTCTACCCTCCTCCCCCTGGTAACCACTTCACTTTTTTCTGTGTCCATGAGTCTCATTTTTATATCCCACTTACATGTGAAATCATATTTCTTAGCTTTTTCTGATTTACTTATTTTATTTAGCATTATGTTCTCAAGGTCCATCCATATTGTTGTGAATGGCAATATAGCATCATAATTTGCATATCACTGCTCTCATATTAAAAAATCAAGCAGTACAGAATCAGAGAGTTTAAGTAACTTGCTCAAGTTACACAGCCAGCAAGTGGCAGAGCTGGGATGAGAACTTGATCTGTCCGACTCCAGAACAGTCACCCCACCTGTGGATTAGAGAGTGGAGGTCCACTTTGGTGGGGTCTAAGACACTTGTTCTTGGGCTTCAACCTTCCTCTTTCCGACTGTCCTATCTGAACAAAGGGCTTTCTGCAGGCTTCTGGTTTCAGGCTGGCAGCCTGCAGTCCCTCTGTGATTATTGTCAGGTCTGCATCTTCCACAGAGGGGAAGGCAGCAACCACAGTGTTAACCACCTTCTAGCCCAGAGGACTAGTGGCCCAAAGATCTGCAGTTCAACATGTCTTTCTTTCCCTGTCTGTGGGTGTGGTTCAAGTAAATCCACCCCAATCAGCTTCAATCAAGGGTGGGTCAGGGCAAGTGCCTGGCTCTGCCCGGCACTGTTAATGGGTGGTTCCCACAGAGAGGCCCAGATACACAGGATCTGAGAGCTTATTTCAGGAGCTCTGTCTCTTCATGCCTGGTCCTATCCACTTGGGGGCTCCTCCAGGCCATTTCCATTCCAGCTGCCCCAGAAACTTTGATCCTTGTTACCTAAGTGAAAAGTACATTCTAATTAGCTATTGCTGGTCTAAAATCTTCTCAGCGTAGACTTTATTTCAGTACTTTTCTTTCCCTTCAAATTGAGCTCTAAGGCCACTCAATCAGCTTCAGGGTCCCTGGGGAAGCTTCACGGGCCCTTTCAAGAGGTCTTCATGGTTGCTCCTGAAAGCCAACAACCAGTTTCTATCCATCAGATCAGAAGGGTGGACATACAGGTTTCGACATCTGTTGAGCACCTGTGGCCCAGACCCTGTGTCAGGTGTACTCATGCCATCTCCTGAGCATAGACTTCAACTTTTTTTTTTCTTTCTGACAGATGAAGAAACTAAAACTCAGAGATTTCGAAGAGCAGTCACAGACAGTAGGTGCAGGTCTGGATGGAGCCAGGTTTCTGCCTACTTCCACAGCTCCAACATCTCCTTGCCAGTGCTGCAGTCTGTGGGGCACAGGCAGGCACCGAGAAGAAATGATCTTTCCCAGCAGAGTCTTTCAGTGCCCAAGCCTCATGCCAGACCCGTTAAATCAGAATCTCTGGGAATGAGACCCAGACCCTGTTGGCTTTTTAGGGCTCTGCAGTTGATTCCAGGGACAAACCGGGCTAGAGCAGTGCTCAACAGTAACGGTAAGAGGCACATCGCCTCCTCCAGGGTTCTGCAGGTGTTCCTTTCACACCGTCATCCTGTTCACGAAACCAAAAATCAAAGCCGATCAGTGGTGCCTAAGTCCCCTCTTCTCAACAACAGAACCCGGGGTGGGGTGGGGCGGGGCCCGGGGTCTCTGGCCGGGCCTCAGGTGTGGCGCCCAGGCAGGAAGCCCGCAGTTAGCAGAGGCGCGGAGCTGGGCTGTTGCGCCATCCGCTCTGGCTTTCGTAACAGCACCCTGAGGCCGCCCAGAGACGCCCCAGCGCAAGTTCCTCAAATGTTTTCCAGCGTTGCCAGGACTGTTCGTCGCTCTGAGTCACGTGCAAGTGGGAAGTCGCACTGACACTGAGCCAGGCCAGAAGGAGACGAACCGAGCACGGCGCGGGGCTCCGGGACTCGCCTTGCGTGCGGAGAACGAGAGCCCCCAGGGATGGGGGCTGCTCCATGGGCTTGAGCCCGCTCTCAGCCGCCGCCGCCCCGCCTCGCCCCGCCCCGTACTGTCCCAGACACTCGGTTCCGACCCGACCGCCTGCTTCTCTGGAGCAATGGGCCACTAGCCGAGAAGGAAGCATGCTGGCCGTCCGCTGCGCGCTGCTCACCGCCCTGCTGGCCGCGCCGGGGGCGTCACTGGCCCCAGGGGACTGTCCCCCTCTGGGTAAGGGCTTCGCGCGCACCTGGAGGGCTGGGCCAGCTGGCGGGTGGGGAAAACCGCTGTGGCCGCAGCAGATAGGGTATCGTCGGAGGCGGCGGGAGGGAGGAAAAGAGTGGTAACAACTCTCCTCCTTGGCTAGTTTAGGTTCCCGCGGGCACAAGGTGCGGGCTCCGAGTGACCCAGCTGTTCCGTCTTGGGCGGGAGCTCATATGCTCCCTGCTGCGTCCTGCCCTTGGGAGGTGCGCTCTCCCTGTGACAGCCCTGTGGCCGGGAGGCACCCTGCGGTCTGCACACCGGACTTGGTGTGATCTCGGGGCTCCTTCCAGTGTCCCCAGGAGGCTTTACACAACTGTGTCTCCGGTGACTCTGAGGGGAGGTACCCCCAGAGGGGTGTGGAGTTCTTGCCTAAGTTGCCCTTCTAGCCTCAGCTTTTTTTTTGGAGGGGGGTGCACATCACCTGGTTCTCCCCTCATCCCCTGGTTGTATGTGTGGATGACAGTGCCCTGACTCTGAAGGGACTGACTTCATGGGCGCTGAGTCACGACCCTCTGGCTGCTTGCACAGTCTTCAGTGGGCACTAGCTAGCTCCAGGAGCTGTGTGCCCAGCCCTGTGATTTTCATCTAAGTGGGAAGGATGGTTAGGGATTGGGACATTTTGAGGCTGGCATACATTGAACTCCACTTTCAGAGGAGAGAAGGAAGGAGAGCCCGAGGGCAGGGGGCCACTTTTGCTCCTGTTGATTGCCATCACCCCCTGGCAGCTTGTCCAGCTGCATGTCTAGTCTCTCTAGTTCAGCTGGGCAACTGCTTCTCCAGAGGTTTATTTTAGGGTTTGAGGGCTGTTTTGAAGACATAGCGGAAAACCAAGGGGGCAGGCTGATCTCTCCAGCTGGGAGATAATGCTGTTGAGCTAGTGTGCCTCATAGCTTTCTGCTCCCTGGATGGTTGTGTTTCTCATGCTTGGAGGTGCAAAGTAAAAGGATGCCTTTTCTCAGCACACATTTACAACTCATACCTAAAGAATAGCGGCCTCCTGAGCTTTAGGTATGTTTTCTAATCCTCCACTGGATCTAAATATACTTTGTTTCAAAGAGGAGACTGAGGGTCAGAGAGGTTGGGATGGGAGGTTGTCAGGTCTTGTTGGTGGAGGCCCAACCCTCCATGTCCCTGAGCTCGAGTGTGGTAGAGCCCCTAGACTCCTAAATGTAGAACTAGCGCGGCACGAAGAGCTGGGGGTGTTTGGGGGGCAGGCTGAGAGTCATTCCTGGCTGGCTGAGCGCTGAGGCAGAAGAGGCTAAGAGCAGGGAAGTGGAGGTCTGGGATTGCCCACTATAGTGTCAGGGAGTCGGAGGCAGGATTGAGGCCTCTGTTGGGAGGGAGCAAGGCTCCCCTGACTGCCTCTGTTGCTACTCACACCACAGCCAGGGCACCTGCCCCGAGGAGGTTACTGCTGCAGCCGTGGCTTCCTTTCACTCTTAAGTGGTTGTTGCAAGGCATTGTGAAAGCAGCAGTTGCCATCAGTTCTCCATTTCCATGGTGCTCAGGAGGGATGGGAAAGGTGGTTTCAAGGTCTGGACAGGCTGTGAATTCAAGGCAGAACTGAGAGTTTGGGGAGGAAGTGAAAATCTTCCAGTTCAGAAGGAAAATGCAGAGACATAAAAAATACCCAGCTCCCCTCTCACACCCACACAGATTCAACCCACAAACTTGAGAACAAAAATAAAGACATTGTACAGGAAGCATGGAGCAAATGACTGTGAGGTGTCTTGCTTTGGAGAAGCGAGGGGCCAAGGGGTAGCAGTGGCTAGAGTTGGTTGAGAGGGGAAATCCGCTGGCTCTCGGTGCTTTGGGCTCTTAGAGCCAGGTGGCTTCTTTTCCTTGGATTAACAGCTGCCCACCTGTGCTGGATGGAGTTCAGGTGGACTTGCCGGCTAGGGGCCTGGACTTGCTGGGACAGAGGTGTTGGGTGTGAAAGGCCTGAACCTGGGTGACTCAATTTCTTTGGCCTTCTGCAGTGCGATAGCACGCAGAGCAAGCACATACACCTTTATGTCGCTTGAAGTCCTGTATCAAATTCTGAACTTTCCTTTGGGGCAATTTCTTTTTGCCCCAAATGCCTATTTGCTTTCCTAGTCTTACCCTACATCAGTTATTTCTTAAAAAGGTGCTTCTGGGTCTAGTTGAATCAGAATGTGTGTGTGTACACGTGTGTGTGTATTTGTGTGTGTGTGAGTTAAGGGTGGAGGTGGGGCCTTGACAAAAATATTGATTCTTGGATCCAGATTTACTCAAGAGAAATATCCGGGAATGAGTCTTGGGAAATGTCGTTTTCAACAAATGCCCTTGTCACTGGCAAGTTTGAGGATAACTGGCCAAACAGTGTGCTTGAGGAACTGAACTAAGGCCCTACCCCAATTGGCTTCTAGTTGCCAGAGATCTTTTTCTGCTTTGGCTCTGTCTTTGTTTATTCATTGCAGCAAACATTTATCAAGTCCATGTAAAGCCCTTTGGGGCTTGTGTGCAGCTAGCTGCTCAGACTCCACCCTAAAGTAGCTTGAAATGGTCAGGTGCAAATTCCAGAGAGGTACTGAGGAAACCTGGCTCTCTGACTGTCCTGCTCAGTACCAGCTACCCAAAGACAAATGGTCTGGAGATGGGGGTGGAGAGAGGAAGCTCCTTTACTTGAGGACCAAGACCCCAAAATAGCAGGCACACCGACACTGACTGCATTACCTCATCCTGGAACTGGGTAAACAAATCCTCCCCTCACAGGGTGTTTGTAAGAATTACACAAAGTGGCCTGGGTCCTCACAACTATAAACATGCACTCCTCTCCTCTCCCTTCCCTTGTCTCAGCAGGGCCGCAGGCCACCAACCCAGTGAGTGAGAGCATTCCTGTCACAAATCAGGGCTTTTCCAAGTCAGTCTTAAAGACTGCAACTCTGCTCTTTAACATGGTAGCCACTTACTAAGTGTGGCTATTTAAATTTGCATTAATTAAAATAAAATCAAATTAAAAGTGTAGTTCCTTAGTTGCACTAGCCACATTTCAAGTTATCAATAGTGGTCTCCAAATTGGACAGAATAGAGAGAGAACATTTTCATCACTATCGCAGAAAGTTCTGTTGTGCAATGCTGGTTCAACAGAACTTCCAGAGGTGTTCTGTTGCTTCTTCCTTTATCCCTCTCTCTTTCTTCTTCTCTCCACCTAAACACAGCTCAGCTTGTACAGGTAACAGCTTTGGAGCCAGACACATCTCTGCTGAACCCTGCCAGATAGAAATGAGTTGAACTTGGGTGAGTGATCTTGCTGCGTAGAGACTCGCTGCCCTCATCTAAAAAACAAATTACACTACCTTACAGGGTGGTTATGAAGATGAAAATAAGCTAGATTGTATAAGAAAGTCTCTAGAGCCAAGCAAGTGCTTAAATAAGTGTAGTTAGTAATTCATTCATTTGTAAACAATATTTTTTCAGCTCCTCTTGTGTTCCAAGCACTATTCTAAGAGCTATAGATACAACAGTGAGCCAAAGAGACAAGCATTCTTGGTTCATTGGAGCTTCATTCTAACAGGGATGTAAGTTAAATGTATAGTATGATCATGACTAATGCTAAGGAGGAAAAATAAAGAAGGGGAGAGCAATAGAACTGTGTGTTTATGTTGAGGAAGCAAGCATGTTGAATTGATCTCTCTGAGGGAGGCCAGGGAAGTTCTCACCATGAAGATAATATTTGAATGAAGACCTGAAGGAAATATAAAAATATTTAGAGACTCCTTATATTCCTGTCAAACAAAAAATATTCGTGACCAGAAGCTTTTCTGAAAGAAGGTGTTTATTTAGCCAAACGCTAGCCAGGAAAAGACCAGGTGCTGGCAAGGGGAAGGGGGCAAAAAGACTTTTAACTGTCTGGTGAACCCTGGGAAGTGTCTTTTGGGTAGTTAACCTGAGTGTTTTACTCTCTTCTCTGGCCTTGAGATCCAGAGAGGTCCCAAGTCTCTGGCAGAGTCAGGGGCTTTTCTGGCATGGTCCTGGTTTCAGTCTTGAATTTCAGCTGCCCCCTCCGCAGGCTCCCCTGTGCCCACCTGCCCCTGTCAGCTCCCACCTGCCCTGACCAGCGCAGCCCTCGGGGGCACACTCCAGCTTTAGGAGTGTGCCCCCGAGGCTTGCATCTAGGCTGTCTCCTAGCACCTGCTCTCAGTTCTCCTCCAACTTCCCACTTTCCTTCTCGAAAAGGCCTTCCTTTTCTGTATGATAGTGACAACATCTGTTCCATATTGAATGCAGCTGTGTGCACAGAGCTGCCTTAGACTCTTTGCACCTGTGTTTCATTCACCCTTCACAGCAGCCTAATGTGAGAGGGGTGTTAGAGCCGTTGCATAGGTGGGGGAGGCTGCAGAACAAGCAGGTTTTGTTGGACGGGAAGATCAGAACTCAGTTTTGAACATGTTGCAATAGAGGTGTCTATTAGAAAACCAGGAGAAGATGCTGAAGAGTTGGATACAGAGTGTGGAGTCTGGGAATGAGAACTGAGCTTGAGGTATGACTTTGGGTGTTGCCTGGTGGCCAATGTTATTTCAAGCCTTGAGAGAGGCTGAAATCACTCGCAAGAGTGTAGACAGAGGAGAAAAGAGGCCCCTGGGCTTAGCCCTGAGGCACCCCAGCTTTCTCAGGCTGGAAGAGAAGGAGCAGACTGAGAAGGTGAGACCAGTGAACCAGGAAAACCAGGAGAGTTGTCCTGGAAACCCAGTGATAACAGTGGATCAAAGAGGAGGGAGCAAGCAGTGATGTCAGACTCTGCTGAGGGGCCGGGGAAGAGGACAGCCAAGACCTGACCAGTGGACTAAGCAACGGGTAGGTCATTGGTGACCTTGATGTGAGAAATTTTGGTGAAATGGTGAAGGCCAAAGGTTGGCTGGAGTGGGTTCACAAGAGTGTGGTAGGAGGGAAACTGAAGATGGCAGGAATAGGCTACTCTTTTTAGCTTTAAAGAGGAGTAAAGAAATGGAGTTTTGGTAGGCTGGAGAAGTGGGGTCAAGAAAGGGGTTTTTTAGAAAGATGATTGAAATATCAGCATGTTTGCATGCTGATGGAAATGAGTTAGTAGAGACCAAAAATTAACACACAGAGAGAGGTGAGAATTGCTGAAGCAACATTCTTGACTAACCAAGAGGAAACTGAGGCTCAGGGAGGTTAAATAACTTGCTCAAAGTCACACAGCAAGGAAGTGACAGACCAGGCTCTGAACCATGCTTTCCACAATATCACTGTTTCACTGACAACTGCCACCCTTCTTAAAGTATAGGGACAGCAAGGTTATCTTCTTTCTTCAAAGTATACTCACCAATACCATACCCATTGGTGCGGCAAGGACAGCCCCACTTTTGCACCAGGAAGTATCCATTGCCTTCTTAAGTATTGAAGGTCCTAAAGACCACAGTCATGTTTCAGCCATTGACCTGTAACACACACATTCATTCATATCACTTTGGGTCAGGAGAATGTTTTGCAACCACATGTCACTGTAAGTGAGGGCTCTCTGTCTCTGGGAGAGGCAGTTGGTGTGGCAGAGTGAAAACAGCTTAGAGGTCAGACAGTCTGGGCCTGCTTCCTGGCTGCTCACTTCAGCAGCCAGCCATCCTTGGGGCAAATCAGTTCAAGCCTAGCAAGCACAATATTTCTTGAGACCGTAACAAATAAAAGTGGGTGTTTGATAGTTGTAATCGATCCTAAGAGCCTAAAAATAGTGCTAAGATTTTAACATTAATTATCTAATGTAATCCTCACAACATTTTGAAGTAGGTATTATTATTAGTTCCATTTTTTTTTATTTTTTATTTTAGTGAGGGAAGGGCAGGAAGCATCAACTCCCATATGTGCCTTGACCAGGCAAGCCCAGAGTTTTGAACCGGTGACTTCAGCATTCCAGGTCAACACTTTATCCACTGCGCCACCACAGGTCAGGCTAGTTCCGTTTTATGGATGGAAAAAATGAGACCTAAAGAAGTGAGAAACTATCCCGAGATCACACAGCTAGTAAGTGACTGGCTGGAGGTTGGAACTTGGGTGTGTCTGGTTCTGATCCTGGGCTTGAACTCTTGAGCGCTGTGCCCAAAGGACTAAGGAAAGAGTTTACTTATTTCTTTTAAATAAAGAACTTCCTCTTTCATTTTTTTTTTTTTATATTTCATTGTATGAACACAGTGAGTTTATTTACCCAGTCTCCTTTTGATGGACATCTGGTTGTTTCCTGTCTTGCAATTGCAGACAGTGCTTCTGGGAATAACTTCACACATCCCTCATGTTGCACAAGTGCAAGAACATCTTCTGGATAAATTCCTCAAAGGGGAGTCTATGGGTTGACTGTCACGGGTATTTGTAATTTTGAGAGAGATAGAAGCTGTGCCAGTTCACACTCCCAGCAGCAATGAGAGAACGCTTGTGTGTCTCTACATCATTTCCAAAAGCGTGTTACTGAACTGCTTTCCACACAGAAAATGGTGTCTGTGCGGAATTAATTTATGTTTATCTTATCTGAGTGAGACTGTACAAGCTCTTCCATTTTTAAGAGACATTTGCATAATCTACTTCTATGAACTTATTTATATTCATTGCTCATTTAAAAAATTGGGTTGTTGGTCTTTTTCTTATTGTTTACAGGAGTTCTTAATATATTAAGGAACTTAGTTTCTTTTTTTTTTGTGGCAGAGACAGAGAGAGTCAGAGAGAGGCAGAGAGATAGGAACAGACAGACAGGAATGGAGAGAGATGAGAAACATTAATTCTTTGTTGCGGTTCCCTAGTTGTTCATTGATTGATTTCTCATATGTGCCTTGACTGGCAGCAGACTGAGTGACCCCTTGCTCGAGCTAGTGACCTTGGGCTCAAGCTGGTGAGCCTTGCTCAAACCAGATGAGCCCGCACTCAAGCTGGTGACCTCGGGGTCTCGAACCTGTGTCCTCCGCATCCCAGTCTGACGCTCTATCCACTGCGCCACGGCCTGGTCAGGCAGGAACTTAGTTTCTCATCTATGATATAAGTTGTGAATATTTTTCTCCAGTATGTAATTTGGCTTCTGACTTTTTTTGGTAGGAGATGGTTTTTGCCATGCACGTTTTTAAAAAAGTCATTGAATTTATCTGTCTTTTTTTTTAATATATTGATTTCAGAGAGAGAGAAATATCAGTTTGTTGTTTTGCTTATTTATGCATTCATTGGTTGATTCTTGTGTGTGCCCTGACTGGGGATGGAATCCACCACTTTGGCATATTGGAATGATGCTCTAACCAACTGAGCTACTAGGCTAGGGTTCTCAGTCTTTTTAAAATAACTTCTAGGTTTTATACCATACTTAATAAAATCTTTATGCTTATATTATTTTGAAAGATTCTACTTTATTTTTCTGGTGCGTACTTTTAAAAGTTTTTTACATTTATCATATTTCTCCATGTATAATACACACCCTTTTCTGAAAACTTTGGGGTCTAAAAACTGGGTGCAACTTATACAGTGGTTGTGACATTTCAAATGCCATAGCTAGAACTGAGGATGAGGCAATATATGAAGACAGTGATTCGTCATCAGACACAGATGAGGACAAATTAATAGATGGGAGTTTTGACAGTGATGAGGAGTTATATGAATTTTATGATGAATAAAACTTGAGTTCACCTGACCTGTGGTGGTGCAGTAGATAAGGCATCAACCTGGAACGCTGAGGTCACTGGTTCAAAGCCCTGTGCTTGCCAGGTCAAGGTACATATGGGAGTTGATGCTTCCCCCCCCTTCTCTCTCTCTCTCTCTCCTTTAAAATGAATAAATAAAATTTTAAAAAAAACAACAAATAAAACCCAAACTTGAGTTCAATAACTTTATGTAATACTTTTGTTTTCAAATTTCAGGCCCCCAAATTAAGGTGTGTCTTATACATGGGGAAATATGGTCAAATTATTTGACCCATTTTGATTTGTCATGGAGTGAAGTATGAGGTAGGGTTCTAAGTTTTCCCTCAGTTACAACCTGATGTCCCTTTACGAATTATTGAATCTTTCCTCTACGGATCTAAAAAGTCACTTTTATAATCTACCAAATTGCTGTACGTACTTGGTTTTTCGCTGCTTTTCAGCACAGTGAGTAGTTAAAGGCACAAATTCTGAAGCCTAGTTGCCTCAGTTTGAAACCAGGCTCAGCCTAATTAGCTAAAGAGCAGCCTCCTCTTCTGTGAGAAAAACTGTTGTGAGGATCAAGTTAGGTCATCCATCCGCACCTTGGAATAGCATCAGTATGTAGCCGACACTTAGACCAAGTCTTCAAACATTGTGGTAAAATACACATAGCATAATATTTGTCATCTTAGCCATTTTATTTTATTATTATTTTTTTCCATCTTAGCCATTTTAAAGTGTACAGTTCAATAGTGCAGACTAGTTTTTTTTTTTTTGGTTATTATTATTTTCTATTGTAGTATCTTCCATAATATTGTCTGTCTCTTCATGTGCCAGTAGCGTGCTGTTTTAATTACGGTGGTTTTAGAATTTCCTGCACAGTTCTATTATGCTCTGAGGTAGGGAAGACTCAGCATTATAAGTGTGCTCATGCTTCCTAAGTTATTCTCTACATTTTCTTTATCCTAATAAAAATACCAACAGGAATTTTAAAAAAATTAGGCAAGCTGAGTCTAAAGTTCAAATGGAAAAGTATATGAGTGAGGATAGCCAGAAGAATTCTGAAAAGGCAGAGAAATGAGAGGAGAATTAGCCCTACCAATTTAAAGCTTATTATAAAGCTGGAATCTGGGGTTCACAGCTTCTCTGAGGGCAGATGTGCCTGCTCTTCCATTCTGAACTGTTTCCTTCCAGGCAAAGCTGGTACAGAGCCCATGGCACATGGGGGTGGTGAGGAGGACAGAGGCTGGAGCTCAGGTAGTTGTGAGACCGCAGGAGGGAGTACTTCAGGTCCCTTGTAAAAATGTGTATTGCAGTGTGACAGACACAGAGAGGAGTGCTCAGCATAATTCTGACAGTTTGATGAATTGTCAAAAACTAAGCATGTCTATATAGCCACCACTCAGATAAAGAACAGAACATGACCAGCCCAGAACCTCCCCTTGTGTTTTTTTTCCAGTCACACCCTCCCACATCTCTACTTTGTGACTTCTTAAATCTTTAGCTTTGCTTCCTCGTATCTAAGGGCTGGTAGAAGATGTGGTTTGGGATAAGATGGGGTGGGAGGGTGTAAAGCCAGTAGCCATGGCCACTATCAGAGCCGCCTGGCCCATGCAGGTTTGCATTAGATTCGGACAGACGGTAATGAAACGATGGAGCCAAAGCTACTGACTTATCCAAGTTTCCTAGAATCAAAGGTTTCTAGCTCACCAGCCTTATTCACCTCTGTTCCCCATCTCCTTCTCTCTGCACAAACTCTGCACAAACTGTCTTCTTCAGCACTCCACCATCTTGGCTGCTTCTCCTGGCCTCCTCCACGTGGCCTTTCTCGCTCTCTGCTCTTCTCTCTAATGCTAATCTCAGACCGAGAGAGCAAGCTCCCAGTCTGCCCCACTTTATAGTATAGAAATCCAAACCTTTAATCCAATATACAAACAAGGAAGTCTCTGATACAAAGCCACTTATCTGAGGCATAAATGGGATTTCTCATGAGAGTGCACCACCCCACATCATGCAATCAGTCAAGGGTGTGGGGAAAAGCTTAGTTTTAAAACTAAGCCTTAGGCTATAATGACTTTGCCAGCTTACAGCCTGTCTCCCACACCCAAAGCAAACTATAAGCGAGCAAAAATATATATCATATTTACAAACTTATTTGACCAATGGGCGATGGGCTTCCATATGGGCAGCTCCATCTTTAACAAAGTGAGTATAATATATTTTATCTGCCCAACAATCTACCCCTATGCTCACTTTACTACCCACAATCTACACCACTGGCATCCCTGGGCAAGGAAATTAGACACATTACACAAATTACAACAACATGACAAATCATACAATTTCAACAATTACAAAGGTACATTTCACCAGTCTCTTGAGCACTTTGCCAAAAGCACAAAATGTCCTCGGCCTTCTTTCTAGCCATGGGAAAAGCTTCCCAGGGCAGGGGAATGGCCTCTAGCAAAGCTGCCCCCCACCCCCATCAGGGTATTTTACATTGTCCAAAGTCTGTAAGTCCATCCAACAAAAGAGCCAGTGCCTACTCCGGTCGTAGTCCAGGAAATCAGTCCATGCACATGGGGCCTCAGCCACCCCCCTCATCCCTGCTGTCCTGGCAGGTATTACACTGTCCCAAATAGGAGCATTTGGGAATGGCAGTCAGCAATTTCATCTCTGCTCTGCAGAGCATGATGGCATTCACCCCTATGTCCCAAAATCGCAGACCTACCAGGGATATAATAAGTACTTCTTGCTGCTGCTGCTGGGCTCTCACCTTCTGGAGAATTTGGATCGCAACTTGTTGGGCAGATAAAATATATTATGCTCACTTTGTTAAAGATGGCGCTGCCCACATGGAAGTTCGTTGATATTAATGTGTGTTCTGGAACAGGCTGTGGGCAGGCCGGGTTGTTATAGCCTAAGGCTTAGTTTAAGAGTAAGCACTTCCCCACACCCTTGACTGATTGGATGATGTAGGGAGGAATTCCATTATGCCTCGGATGGGTGGCTTTGTATCAGAGACTTTCTTGTCTGTAGATTGGACTAAGGGTTTGGATTTTCTATGCTATAAACTGGGGCAGTCCAGGAGCTTGCTCGCTCTCGGTTCCTGAAGTATAGAGAGGAGAGCAGAGTAAGGCCACGTGGAGGAGAGAAGCAGCCAAGATGGCAGAGTGCTGAGGGAGAAGCCAGTTCGTGCAGAGTTTATATAGAGAGAAGGAGATGGGAAACAGAAGTGAATAAGTCTGGTGAGCTAGAAAGCTTTGATGCTAGGAAACTCGGATAAGTCAGTAGCTTTATGAGCACTGAATGTGTGGGTTTTGGAGCCCAGTGTGTGTTTTTGCTTGCCCGCCAGGTGCAAGCTAGAATTAAAGCTGATGGCTCACCAGTTCATGGCTCCTGTGTTTCATTACCGACTGTACGAATCTAATGTGAACCTGCATGAGTCAGGCTGCTGTGATGGCGGCCTCGACTACTGGCTTTACACAACTCCAGCCCGATTCTCCACATCTTCCAAAGAGGAACTGAAAACATCAGCTCCTGCTGCTGGCCTTGCAGCCCCAGGCCTGGTCTCAGCCCCAGCCTCCCGCTGCTGCTGGCTCTCCACAACGTCCAGGGCAATCTGCAACTCACGAACCTGTGATTTCTTCTCCAGCAGCTGCTCCATTTCCAGGCGAAACTCGCAAACCTTGTCGGCCTCCTCTGGTGCTTGCTTCAGCTCCAGGGTCAGCATCTCTTTCTCCCACATTTTCTCCAAATCCTTCCATGCTCGGTTTGCCAGTCTCGGGCAACCTCTTCCACAGAGCTCTCAATTTCCTCACGCATGGCTGTAAAAGTCAGCCAGCCAATGGCCCCTGAAAGGATAGCCATGGGGAACCATAACAGCAGCCAGTCCTCTGCTCCACAACTCAGAGGTGGTGGTGGCTCCATACCGAACTGTATCAAATCCTGCCGACTATGCCAAATGTAAAGCCAGTAACCATAGCCAGTATCACAGCCGCCTGGCCCATGCAGGTTTGCATTAGATTTGGACAGATGGTACTGAAACAACAGAGCTAATAACTGGTGGACCATTAGCTTTAATCCTAGCTTGCACCCAGCGGGCAAGTAAAAACACACACTGGGCTCCCCAAACCACTCATTCAGTGCTCACAAAGCTACTGACTTATCTGAATCAAAGGTTCCTAGCTCACCAGTCTTATTCAACTCTGTTCCCCATCTCCTTCTCTCTGCACAAACTGGCTTCTCCTACAGCACTCTGCCATCTTGGCTGCTTCTTCTCCCCTCCATGTGGCCTTTATCTGCTCTCCTCCCTAATGCTAATCTCAGGAACCGAGACAGAGCAATCTCCCAGTCTGCCCCATTTTATAGTGTAGATTCAAAACCTTTAATCCAATATACAAATGAGGAAGTCTCTGATACACAACCCACCCCCAACACACATTAATATAATCATGCCCATCCCAAGCAAGAAGGGCAACCAATATCATCACCTGGGCGATGGGCTTTCATGTGGGCAGCGCCATCTTTAACAAAGTGAGCATAATATATTTTATTTACCCAACAGGGGACATACATAAGGTCCCTTCATCCTGCTCCCTCTTGCCAACCCCATTTCACAAACAAAAAAACCCCTGATGTGGGTCAAGCTCCTGGTTAGACTCTGAAGGCCAAGTTTAGAGATGGGAAGACAGGCCCCTTTGTGCCCTTCTCCTGGAAGGTCATGGGTATGGGAAAACAGGACTGAGTCCCAGGGCCCAGGATTCCTGTCCTGGCTGAATGACACTGGTTGTGTGATGTGGCCCTCATCTATAAAAATGGACAGGTTGACAACACAATTGAATGATAAGATAACCTGGAGATGTTTTCATTATACATATGTACCCTGATTTATTGGTGTCACCCCATTAAAATTAATAATAATAAAATATTTAAAAAAAAGGACAGGTTGAACTGAATCTGTTTCTCTCCCTTTCTTTCCTTCATTCTCTTTTCTTTTCCTTCCTTCCTTTCTTTCTTTCTTTTCTTTTCTCTCTCTCTTTCCCCTCACTCCCTTCCTTCCTTTTTTTCTTTCTTTTGAGAGAGAGACAGAGACAGACAGGAAGGGAGAAAGATGAGAAGCATCAGCTCATAGTTGTGGCACCTTACTTGTTCATTGATTGCATTCTCACATGTGCCTTGGGTGGGGGAGGGTCCAGCTGAGCCAGTGACCCCTTGTTCATGCCAGCGACCTTGGGCTCAAGACAGCAACTTTGAGCTTCAAGCCAGGGACCATGGAGTCATGTCTATGATCCTGCGCTCAAGCCGGATGAGCCTGCACTGAAGCCAGTGACCTCAGGGTTTTGAACCTGGGTCCTTAGTGTCCCAGGTTGACATTTCGTCCACTGTACCATCACCTGGTCAGGCTGAACTGAATCATTCTTAAGGGCCTGTACAGCCCTAGAAGAGTGACCCTTAGCTCAGCACCCGTTCTGTGACTTCAGCCCCCACTCAGCCCCTCTCTAAACCCAGTCTTGTGTGTGTCCACGTGTGGGCATCTGTGCCCGTCTTCATGCCCTGCCTTGATCTCTTCATTTCTCGATCTGCTTCCTGGGGCTTGGTGGGAGAGTTAGACTGTTTGCCTTCCTTAGATATCTTTTCCTCTAATTAGTTTATAATCTCTGAGAGGTGATCCAGGCCAGAGCTTCTGGTCCTGGGCCAGCTGATTATCTCTGACGCTGCCAGAGGAGGATTAAATGTTTTTCTCCTTAGCAGTTGATCACACACTGGTTTCTGAGTCAGCAGCCAGCATTACCTTTTAATGGGTCCAAAGGAGCCTCTGAGGCTCCCTTTCTCCAAGTAGTGTATATGCCACGGTGCAGAAAGAGAGGAAAGGCTGCGCCAAGGTAAATACTGACACCACCAAATACAAGGAAAATGCAAGCAGGTACAGAAGTACAAACACATTAGGGATGGCTGGGGTTGCCAGCAGGAGCTGTGGGAGCAGGGCGGGGGTTGGGGGGGGCAGGGGTTGCTGGGGCTGGGAGCTGAGATTTTGAACAGGGCAGGGGCCATGGCTCAGACTCTGAGGGCTGGCCTCTCCCTAAAGGTGGAGAAGGGCATTCTGGGGATTTGGGGGGAAGTGAATGGGTTAGCTGGTAGAGTCAGAGGTGGGTGCACTTTGAACTGTCATTTGAGTGCTCCTGCTGTAGGTCAGGGGGAGAAATGTCAAGGATGCTAGGCTTCTGGCTCCTAGTCAGAGACCCCTCCAAGGTACTACTTGATGGGCAGGGCTTGGCCCCTGCCCCTCGCCCCCTACACATACCTTCAACCCAGACTGTCCTCCCTGGGTCTCTGTGGAGGACACACAGGCATGAGATGAGCAGGGCAAAGGAGAGGAAATTGGGAGACAAGAAGAGATACAGGGTGGTGAGCAGCCCAGAAAGGGAGACCTGAGGTTGGAGCATAGAGCGAAACGTGGCCCTGGACAGAGAGAGGCTTGGGCCAGACGCACCTGGAGCCCATGCAGACTCCCTCCTTCACCAGCTGTGTGAATGTGGGTGAGTTCCTTAACTGCTCTGAACTCCCTTGCCTCAACATTGAAATGGGCCCAAGCTTTCCTAAGCAGGGTTATTGTAAGGGATGGAAGGCTCTTAGGGGAAGCACAGGCACGTGTTAATGAGAGCTAATGAGTGGTAATGATTGTTGTGATTATTATTACATCTGCAGTCAGGAGGTTGGTTTCAGCCCTTACATGGAGAAGGTGGGGAGAGGGGATGAACCCTGGGACCGAGGCCCCATGGGACTAGGTTTTGCATTTGTTTCTGTTTGGATGAGCTGCCCACATTCTTCTCCTGGAGACATCTCAACAGCTCCCTCCATTACTGCCGAGACTGGGCCTTTCATTCTTTGTGACCACTTCTGCAAACCTGTGTCCTTGTAACCTGAGGGGCCGGAGGTCTCCTGTACTGTCAGCTGGCCAGCGAGACAAGACGTGCGTCTCTGCTCAGAAACCAGGGCGGTGGGATTAGCAGTCCTGCTCTAAGCCTGTGTCCCCAGTGGCGCTGGGCAGCTGGTTCACTGCTTACATAATCAGGGCCAGGGAGCTGAACTTGTTTTTGCTGGCAAGAGCAACAGCAAGCTGTGAGAGAGTTGAGAAATACGTCTCTGTGTGCATGTTTTTCTCTGGTTATTGACATTACAAGTTTACTTGAAGAGGGAAAAAGTAGAAAAACAACATAGCTACTTGAGTTTCTGGCACCCAACCTTACTTATGTCCAGAATGGGGAGGAACCCCACTCTCAGGGAGGGGCTGCAAAGGTCCTCTTTGAGAGGTGTCACCGTGGTGACAACTCAGTGCCCCAAGGCGTGGGATTATGTGGGCATCAGGCTCGGTAGGTTGCTAGGGGTGATGAGGACCTAAACTTTCTTCCCCTTAAGGAATGGGAGGCGGGAGAGGTTGTGGGAAATTTTCTCTCCCAGAGCTCTCTAGGGATAGGAGGAGCTTTTGTCTGAGGGAACTGGGATAACCTGGCTGTCATTCCTCTCCAAAAATCATCAATTTAGAATAGTAAGTCCATAGATTAATTATGTGTTTTTAGGCAAGGCTATTGCCTGAGATAAACAGATACACACATGCTTCCTGCCCACTGAGAACTAATGATTTGTGGGCTAGGGTACAGCCATGGGGGCAGCATGGAGCTTCAGATCATAGTCTGAACCCTCACCTCACAAAGAAGGTAGGTGGGGCTGTGACAGGGGCTGTGATGCACCCAGGGCTGCCCAAGACATTGGCAAGACCAAAAATAGAACTCAGGTCTTCTGACAATACAAAGCTGTTTCCTCTAAGTCAATATGTCTCTTCAAGATGTACTTTATATTAAATAACAAATTAAGACAAGACTGTACACTGGCGGAGAATATTATGCTGTGGAGAATACCAGGTACATGCCCTCCCTGGGGTTCTCACTTCTCTTTGCATACTGTTCCCTTTTCATAGAATGCCATTTCCTGTGGTTCCATTTATAACCCCCACTCATTTTTCCAGGCCCAACTTAAATCTCTCTTCCCTTGGATCCTATTCCTCCCCCATCCCTTTTGAATGATTTCACTCTCATGACTCTCTCAATATGTCGGGAACATATATCTCAGGGTGGCCTGTATTATAGGTAGTTTTAAGTTCTCCATGGGGTTTTATGGGGATTAAACAAGATTATGATATGGAAAAGGTGAAGAAGCGTATCAATACATAGTAGATGTTCAGTAACTATCATGTTCTTTCTCATAGGTTAGGAATTTTTGGCCTTGCACATGATGGTGCACAGAATATTCTTTTTTTTTTTTTTTTTTTTTTTGAATTCTTGAGAAGACAGGCATAGGCTCGCAACCCTGGCCTGAGATGGCTGAGTAATTGCTCAAGCACAAATGATATGTTGTGTGCTCTTTGCTAAATGTCAGTGTGTGCAGGGCCAGCCAGTCCCTTCCACACCCCCATGGCCCAGGGCGGGAGTGTGAGCATGGCAGCTGCATGTCAAGTCTGTGAGGAGCAGGAAGGGCTGCTGTCAGATGCACTCTCCTCACCCGTTTGGCTGTGTCTATTCTCTGTCAGTTGGACCTACTTTGGGAAAGTCCTGGCAGATTCCAGGGAACAAACAGCCGTAGATGGATGAGGGATGGTGACCTTATGTCCACCAGGGGATCAGGTCAGCAAAGCTGAGAGCTAAGGGTGTAGAGGGCAGAGAGAGTGACAGAACACAGAGCTGCAAGGGTGGGAGGTGACCACTTTGGCATGGAAGGCACTCTCAGAAGCTGCTTGTTCTGAAAAATTCGCCCTCACCCCCAACCCCCATTTCCTTGTGCCCATTGTACTCTGCCACGGCTCTGCCCTAGACATAACTTGGACAGACCTGGCTATGTAGCCTTTGTGTTTTAAATATATATTCATTGTAAGTGTAATACAAGCAACTTATAGAAAAATTAAAAAACTATAAAAAGATGAAGAGAAAGAAATCACCTCTAGTCCCGTCATTTGGAGAGGTAGAAGTATCAGAAGGGCATGCTGTGAACTTCACTTCTTCTCACAGAAATGCCTATGGGGCTCCCACATGACCACCCGGAGCAGGGGTCTGACTCAGAGATTCAGGTCAGGGAGCGGAGTGGTGAATGGGTGGGAGGAGAGGGCAGCACTGCCCACTCTGACTTGAGCAAGTTTATTGTAATCTTTTCTCTGATCATCCCGCATATAGTAATTTATATTTATTTTATTTAAAATTTTTTTTCTAATTATTAATTTTACAGAGAGTGAGGAAGGAAGAGAGAAAGAGAGAGAGAAACATTAATTTGTTCCACTTGTCTATGCATTCCTTGTTTGATTATTGTATGTGCTTTGACTGGGGAAGGAACTTTTAACCTTAGTATATCGGGAGGACACTCTAACCAACTTAGTTCCCTGGTCCAGGCTCTGCATATAGTACTGTTTTGTTTTGTTTTTTAATTAAATTAATTTTTTTTCCAAATGAGAGGAGGAGAGATAGACTCCTGCATGTGCCCCAATTGGGATGTACCTAGTAACCCCTGTCTGGGGCTGATGCTCTGCCATCTGGTGCCATGCTCTCAACCAAGCTATTTTTAGCACTTGAGGTGAAGGCTCCACAAAGCCATCCTCAGCGCCTGGGGCCAACGCTCTAGAATTAATCAAGTCACAGCTGTGGGAGGGGAAGAGAGAGGAAGCAAGGGAAGGGGGAGGGTAGGGGTGGAGAAGCAGATGGTCACTTCTCCTGTGTGCGCTGACTGGGAATAGAACCTCAGATATTCACATGCCAGGCCGACACTCTACCATTGAGCCAACTGGCCAGGGCCCTATAATGCTTTAAAAAGCATAGTTAACACAGTGCTGTTCAAGCTCCAGAAGAAATATATTAGGAAGAAGGCTGGGATAGGCAATATTTGCCAATGGCTGGTTTATAATAATCATTCCCCATTAAAAATAATCATCCCCCAATAAAAATAGTCACTCAGTTTTAAAGAAAACCATTACTCAAGTTCTTTGGCAAAGGAAATGGTCATTATGTTGCTCCTGCAGCTCTGCTTTTGTGGAAGAGAGAAAAAAGTCTTTTTATTTGCTATTTCTCTGAGCTACCCAGATAGTTTGGCCATTGTTAGTAAGTGCAGGAACAGAACAGCCCCTGCTATTGTTCAGGCTACTTACCAAACATGGCAAGAGCTTCCATCTGAACTGGGGTAAAGGAAATGACCAGAGAAACATATTTCCTGAAACTGGCAAAAGCAGAAACAGAAAAGAAAGCTTCCTCTGGTTTCGGAGTCATATCCAGAGGGAACTCCTTTCCCATCATCTCCTGGTTGGGATAAGCTGGTTGCTCTTGTCTCAGTATAGACCCTGTCCATTGTACATCTGGAGGGGGCACCTCTTAGACCACTGTGTCAACTGTGAGTGGTGCTCCTGGGAGTTTGTAATGTGGAGGCCCTGCGTGGACATCTTTTAGATGCCCTACATTAAACAAACATTTATTGAGGATCCACAGAACTCTGATGAGTGCTAGCAGGAGCTCAGTCTTGTGGTTATGGTTGGGGATGGGGAGCTATATATAGTCCAGGTCCATGGATGTGAAAAGTGCCAATGAAACAATGAGCCATCCTTGGTCCTTGGACCTTCGTGCAACCTTCCCAGGTCTGTTTTTATTTTTGTATTTTTCTGAAGTGAGAAGGAGGGCCGTTGGCAGACAGACAGACTCCCGCATGCGCCAGATCGGGATCCACCCGGCATGCCCACGAGGGGGCGATGCTCGGCTCATTTGGGGTGTTGCTCCACTGCAACTGGAGCCATTCCAGTGCCTGAGGTGGAGGCCATGGAGCCATCCTCAGCGCCTAGGCCAACCTTGCTACCATAGAACCCTGGCTGTGGGAGAGGAAGAGAGAGATAGAGAGGAAGGAGGGTGGGAAGCAGACGAGCGCTTCTCCTGTGTGCCCTGGCTGGGAATCGAACCTGGAACCTCCACATGCCTGGCTGATGCTCTACCACTGAGCCAACTGGCCGGGAATCCTCTGTCTGTTTTGTATTGGTGCTCTTAAACTGCCTCTGAATTCTCATTTCCACACATGAGCTGGTAGAGGGATGTTGTAAGCAATGCACTGTGGGGCCACCCTCCAGCAGACAGTCCGAGCTTGGCAGTGTCTCCATCTTTGTTCCTACAGTAGTTGTGATTTGTGCATGAGCTTGATGTCCCTGTTGGGTTTTATCCTTGTTTTATCAAGTGGAAAGTGGAAAAGTAAAAGTATCGATATGGTGATTAGAAGACTTGGTGTGTCTTCTAAACGTAACCTCATTCAGGCACAGATAGAAATCAATATGTAGACTAAAGATGGCAAGCTGTAGTCTCCACCAGGTGCTCTTTGGACTTAAATGCACTGGACTGTGTGTTCAGTTATGAAGTAAAAGGACAAATGTGATACACGTACTCATTAGGATCAGCAGTTCTACTTAGGGAGACTCTTGGGAAAATGCAACAAAAGCCACATGTGAGAAAGTTGACAACCACGCTCTCTGATATATATAAATAGTAAAACACTGGAAATGACTCAAACTTCCTTCAATGGGAGATGGTCCGCTATAGTTGTGCAATGGAATGTTACACAGTGGTGAAAATGAACAAACTATACCTACATGTAAATGAATCATAGAAACATAATGAATGACAAAAATACATCACAGAAGACTTGCATACAAACCACACATAAAGCTTAAAAATCAAGCAAAGTTAAGAAAAATTTAAGGATCCATGGATGGTGAACTTATTTTTAAATTTTTTTAAAATTCATTTTAGAGAGGAGACACAGAGTGAGAGAGAGAGAGAGAGAGAAAGGGGGAGGAGCTGGAAGCATCAACTCCCATGTGTGCCTTGACCAGACCAGTGCAGGGTTTTGAACTGGCGACCTCAGTGTTCCCAGGTCGACGCTTTATCCACTGCGCCACCACTGGTCAGGCCATGAACTTATTTTTAAAAGTAAGGGAGTGATACCTCAAAATGTAGCACTGTACAGGTGAGGAGGCCGGAGGATGCAGAAGCAGAGAGGGAGATCAGAGACAGTGACTGTGCTAGTGGTTAGACTGGTAGGAGCTCAGGATGTTTTATGCTTCATAACTTTCTTGTACATTACATGTATTAATTCATATGCATTTGATATTATATATTTAAAAACAATATTTGAAATGCTGGAAATATATTATTGAATATTATATATGAAAGGTGTGCTGTATTATCTACAATAGCTAAGACATGGAAACAACTTAAGTGTCTGTTGCCTGGTGACTGGATAAAGAAGTTGTAGCATGAGTGTGTGCTTGCACATGCACGTGCATGCGCGCGCACACACACACACACACAAGAATATTCCTTAGTCATGGAAAAGAAACCCTACCATTTGCGACAATATAGATGGACATTATGCTGAGTGAAATAAGTCAGACAGAGAAAGAAAAATACTGTATGGTCTCACTTGTATGTGGAATATAAAAATAAATAAAAAATGAAACACCAAACCCATAGCAAAACACATCAGAGTTTTGGTTACCAGAAGTGTGTGTGTTTGGGGGAAATTAAGTAAAAGTGGTCAAAAATATAAGCTTCCGATTGCAAGATAAATTTATACTAAGGATATAATATATAACATGACAGCAGTTAACAGTACTATATGGTATACTTGTTAAGAGAAATACTAAGAGTTCTTATCACAAGAATAAAACATTTCTCTCTTTTTAAATCTATAGATGATGGATAACTAAACTTATTATGGTAATAATATATGTAAGTCAAGTCATTATGCTGTACTCCTTAAATTTACACAGTATATGTGCCAATTATATCTCAATAAAACTGGAAGGGAGGCAAAATAGAAAAGGTAATTAGGGCTTTTTATAGCTCTTTTAAGCCCTCTGGGCATGGAAGTATCCTCTGTGATGCCAACTTCTAGAGACTGGGTTTTTGCTGGTGTTCTGGGCACCCTGTGTCCGGTGCCCCCGTTCTGTGGCAGTGAATGCATCTTTGCCTCCTGCCTTTGAGGGCAGGGTCTCTCTGCTGCCTCACTGTGCCCTCTTCACCGGTGCCTGGCTCTAGGGCCTCCTTGACTGTTTTTTTAACTGAATTTATTGGGGTGACACTGGTTAACAAAATTAAACAGGTTTCAGGTGCACAATTCTACAACACATCTCTGTACCCCATATTGTGTGTTCTCTTCCAAGTCAAGTCTTCATCTGTCACCACTTATCAACCTGTATGTTTGTGGAATGTGGGAGAGAGGGAGAGCCTTCCTGGCCCACAGTGGGTTGAAGTGGGGTCTAAAGAAGCTACCCAAACTCGCCCGCTGCACAGTGAGATTCAGCCCATTTTCTCACCCAATGTCAAGGCTCCGACAGTGAAGGGGAAACCCCCTCAGATGACAGCTTCTACCCTTGCCTTGTGTCTGAGGGCTCTGGCTTCAAGTGGTAAAGTGAGAAGGAAGCTTGAAGGCGGTCTGTGTGGCCAGGTAGGGCCCAATGCCAGGCAGAAGCTGTCTCTGTCCCTGGACTGTGGCTGGTGGTTGGTTTGTACAATCATCCCCTGGCTTTGGGAGTGTTTACCTTTTTTGTCCCTTCTTTCTGACAGCCACCTTGGAGGGGGTGGGAAGAAGGAATGTCTGCCAAGTGTGAGATAAAATCTCTTATCCTAAGTAAGAAGGCTTTGCAGGTCACAGAGGTTCTGGTGCTCCTCCTCCAGGTCCAGGAGCAGAGGTAGGAGGTGAGGTCAGGTCTGCAAGCAGCTGCTGGGCCCCTACAAAATCTTGGGCTGGGTTTTATTGCTGCTCTTTGCTAATAAGTGGTTGGCTATACATTTGGCTTGAAGGACCAAGTGGGCTTAATGTGAAACTGGCTATATTCCCTGGCCTCAGTTCCCTCAGCTGGTAAGATGAATCTAATAGATTGGTTAATAAATTAGTCCAAGGTGGTTGGACTAATTTTTATCTTAGAAACTATGAATCTATAACTTATACTAAAAAATGTTTACCTATTCCTTTAATTTTGGACTCCATGCTGTAAGTAGTGGCAGGCCCTTAGTGGGTTTTCTAGTCAAAGGAGTGGGGTGGCCAGATAGAAGCTTCTGAAGGTTCACCTGGACAGCTGGGTGGAGAGGGCCAAGACTGGGGCATGGGGGCCCCTGGGGACTGTTGCTGTAATCCATGCAGAGGCCTGGACCTTTGGATGGACTTGGGTGGTATTTCGTACTGAAGCATCTTGTGGCTTTCCCAAATCAGTAAAATTGAAGTCCCTTCCTCAGTTTGCTGTGGACTTACTATCTTTTCTCTCTTCAGGAGTGGAGAACAATGTGCTGACCAGCAGGCCTGGGGCCAGAGTTACCCTGACCTGCCCAGGCGGAGAACTGGGAGACAATGCCACGATTCATTGGGTGTTCAGGAATCAGGTCATAGGCTCACACCACGGTAGACGAGTTGGCTTGGGAAGGAGTCTGCTTTTGAGACCTGTGCAGCTCAGCGACTCTGGAAACTATTCGTGCTACCAGGATGGCCACCCAGTTGGAAATGTGCATTTGCGGGTGGACGGTGAGTTGTGTTCTTAGAGCTCTTGGAGACAGCTCCCTGTGCAGCTCTGTGCATTCCAGTTTTTCTGCCTGACCCTTTAAACTCCTATTATTTCCTTGGCCTATGGATTTTGGGGAAAGGGCCACTGATGTCTGCCAGTGAGACTGGTGGAAATTCCTGCTGGGTGGGGGCAACTGGTTGATGGGTACGCCATCCAGCTGGCCTTATTGTGCAGTTAGGGCTTGGGTAGACTGGTATAATAGCATGGGGCTCGCAGCAAGGTTGCCTGGGTTTGAATCTTCTTCCTTTACAGTTTAACTGCTCTGCTCCTCAGACTCCTTTTGGATAAAATAAGGTTAATTTATTACCTTATTTCAGAGTTAGTGCAAAGATTAAATGAGTATGTGTGTGTTTCAACACACATACATGAAGTGTTGAAAACTCTGCATAGTCTCAAATTAACTTTTTTAGGTGAGAGGAGGGGAGATAGTGAGGCAGACTCCCGCATGGACCCTGATGGGACTCACCTGGCAACCCTGTCTTGGGCCAATGCTTGAGTACTGAGCTATTATTAGCACCTGAGGCTGACACACTTGGACCAACAGAGCTATCCTCAGCGCCTGGAGCATGGTCAAACCAATTGAGCCACTGGCTTCAGGAGAGAAATAAGGAGAGGAATAGGTAGAGAAGGGGGAGCAGGAGGGGGGAGAGAGGCAGACAGTCATTTCTTCCATGTTCCCTGACAGGAGATCAAACCCTGGATGTGAATACGCCAGGTTGACACTCTATTCACTGAACCACTGGCCAGGGCCATGAATGAACTATTTTTATTTTTAGAATTAACTGGTTCTTAGCTCTCACATCTAGATGAAAACGTCACACAGCCAGATGCCCTGTGTGCCAGGCCCTATGCTGGATACTTTTTCCTTGGTGCCCAATGACCCTATGAGGGAAAGCATTATTATTATTATTGTTATTATTTATCATCATTTAATTTTATAGTAGGAAGCTGAAGAGAGGTTGGGACTTGCCCAAGGCCACAAGTTAGCCCTGGGTTCTCCCTTCACCATAGTGAGGTCCTCTAATTTCCCAGCCATAGCTGTGTGTGTGGCTGATTGGCCATGTGTCCTGCATCACAGATGGCTCCAGGGCTGGGCTGGGTGGGCAGGTGGGAGGGCCGAGACAGGTGCTCCCATGGCAAGGGGGGTGAGGTGAGCTCACTTCATGCCTGGTATGCTCACCTTTCAGTTCCTCCAGAGGAGCCCCAGCTCTTCTGCTACCGGAAGAGCCCTCTCAGCGACGTTCATTGTGAGTGGAGTCCTCGGAGTCCCCCCTCCCGTTGGACCAGGGCTGTGTTATTGGTGAGGAAGATGTAAGTATCCTGGGCTGGGCTGTATGTTTGTCTACCCATCCTTACCTGAGACCCTAAGGGGATGCTCTCAAAGGAGCCAAGTGGGACTGGTCAGTCTGAGATTTCAAAATTTCTAATAATAATTAGAAATAATTCCTTTGGTATGAGGAGGAGGGAATGAGAGAGGGAACTGAGACTTACGTTTGAGTGCTCACCTGTACTGGCCACTGTGCTAGAATATTTGTCCTGTTAACTATCACAATAGTGGGAAAGTGGGTGTTATTGTTCTCCTTTAACAGATAGATATCCTGAGGTTCCAAGAACCGATTAACTTATTATTTATTTTTTATTTTTCCGAAGTTAGAAGCGGGAAAGCAGTCAGACAGACTCCCGCATGCATTCGACCAGGATCCACCCGGCATGCCCACCAGCGGGCAATGCTCTGCCCATCTGGGACATTGCTCCGTTTCTGCCGGAGCCATTCTAGCACCTAAGGTGGAGGCCATGGAGCCGTCCTCAGCGCCTGGGCCATCTTTGCTCCAACCAACTTTGTTCCAATGGAGCCTTGGCTGTGGGAGGGGAAGAGACAGAGAGAAAGTAGAGGGGGAAGGGTGGAGAAGCAGATAGGCTTCTCCTGTGCACCCAGACCGGGAATTGAACCTGGGACTTCCACACACTGGGCCGATGCTCTACCGCTGAGCCAACCAGCCAGGGCCAAGAACCTATTAACTTGTTCAAAGTCATCTCGCTAATAGTTCTGCTAGGAATTAAACCCAGCCTGTCTGATTTCATTCTAAATACAAAAGTTTAGGGCATTGTTCTGAAGAAGATGCAAATGTTTCTGGGATAGGAAGGGCAGCAGCTTATTATCTGTCCTGACCTAGTGAGTTTATCATGGTTCCAAGAAACTGATAAACTTGTTTAAGGTCATCTCGCTAGTACTTCTGCAAGGAATCAAACCCAGTCTGTCTGATTTCATTCAAAATACAATGGTTTTGGGTGATCTTTGAAGAAGATGCAAATATCTCTGGGACAGGAAGGGCAGCCAGCTGATTATCATCAAGTCCTGAACTGAGCTTATCAAGCTCTTTCCATTATAATAGCAGATAAGAGGAAGTGGTGATAGGGTGGAGAGGGAGCTGGGGCTGTTGGGATAGAAGTCACACCTGCCTGGGGGTCCCTTCCTATCAGGAGCTGGCATAAAGTGGACCTGGGAGTTCAGGCAGAGATGCCAAGGAGCTAGGAGATGCTGAAAACTAATTCATCTCTGCAGTATGGTTTGTCTCCATCCCAGAGCCAAGGGCCCCTTAGCCCAGGTATTACTGGACAGTAAATTAAACAGGGTGGTTTGGTTTTTGGGGGCAACTGCCAAGAGGAGCCCATAAAGCAAGAGTGGGAGAGAGAAAGGCATTTTAGCTCACACCATTCTCTTGTCAGGAGCCTCAGGCACTTCCATCCTCTTCCTAGGCCAGGGCTCGCTGCCTTGACCTGAGGAAGCGGGGTAGGGAGCAACTGTGAGAGCCCTGGGGACCCCAGCACCCACTCAGGCCCTCCTCAGATGCTGGGACTGCCGGGCTGAAACAGGCCCCTGGAAGGAGAGGTTGTGTGATCTGCTTTGTACACACACATTCACCCCCTCGCCCAGCTGTGCTTCCTCACCCATCATTCCGTGAATGTTCAGCATCTGCCGTGGGCTAGGTGCAGTACTGGGGCTGAGAGACATGCCAGGTGATCAGGAGTGGGCCCCTGCCTCCTAGCCCCACAGGGGGCACGCCTGTAAACCAGCTGAAGACCCCACCTTCCCAGGGTCAGTTGAAAAAAGCCTGGCTGGTATTGAGGGAGGGTGGCTCTAATGCAGACTAGGAAGGAGTTTGTTCTGGGCCTGGAGTTCAAACCCATACAGAGGTTGATGGTTGGTTCGTCACCCCAGAAGCAGGACGAGGGCTGCCGTGGCCTCACATGCCCATGCATGTCATAAGTGGGTAAAGTCTCAGGCTTCCAGCCAGGTGGGATGGTGCCTGACTCACCTCGAATGTCCTCAGCCACCCAGACTTCTTTTCTGGGCTCAGCTGCTGGAAATGCTCCCAGCTCCTTGCGAGCCTCTACCTCTCTGCACTCTGGAATGGCCTTTTTACTGGTTGTTCCAGTCATCTGCGGGCAGGCCTGGAGGTCTCTCTTGATTCATTCTGCCGCCCCATCTTGCCAAGAGCACAGGACCTGGAAGGAAGCCAAGGAACCACCTATCTGATGCCTCAGTGACTGAGTGCCAAGCTAGATGTTTTACACTCATTTTTCAGTTAACCCTAACAACCCTCTATTAAGTATGTACTGTTAATATTCCCATTTTCAAATGAGCAAACAAAGGCTTGGAGAGGATAATTTACTCAAAGTTGCAAGAGCTCCCAAGTGTGGAGCTGGAATTCAGGCCCCGGGGTCAGACTGCAGATCCTGGCCCTTCTCACCTTGTCCTCTCCCCTCCTGAATATGTGCGGAAACTGAGAGTGGGCTCACTTGTTTTGTGTCTGGCAGTCAGCATGGTTCCGTGGAAGTCTTGCAGAAGCAGTGCCAGTATTCTCAGGGGTCCCAGAAGTTCTCCTGCCCGTTGGCAGTCCCAGAGGGAGACAACTCTCTCTACGTGGTGTTCCTGTGCGTAGCCAACAGTGCTGGGAGCAGGTCCAGCACACACCAAACATTTGAGGGTTATGAAATCGGTAAGTAAGCTCTTCCGGGCCTCCCTCCTCACCTTCCAGCTGTTTCCCTCTCCACGGCTTCAGGGAGGGATGACAGGAGGGGTTGGGGAAGGGAAGGGCCTGGCAAGCTGGGCCTTTGGGCTTTACTTGACAGAGGTGTGGCTGTGGCTGACCAGACCCTGTCAAGACTTGCAGGGGAAGTGCTCTGGCTCTGGGGTGGCATCCTGCTGTTGGGGGTTTGCGCAGCCTCTGTGGGTCTTTCCTCAGAACCACATTTGCTGCCACATAAAATCCGTGCACCCTTTCTCACAGTGCAGCCTGACCCACCCGTCAACATTACAGTCACCGCTGTGGACAGAAACCCCCGCTGGCTCAGGGTCACCTGGCAAGACCCCCCTTCTTGGGACTCATATTTCTATAGGCTACAGTTTGAGCTTCGCTACCGAGCTAAACGGTCAAAGACATTCACAACATGGATGGTAACTTTCTTTTTTACTTCTAGATAGAAAAGTGCCCCTGGATTCTCAGGGGTAGGAGAAAAGATACCAGAAAGAAAAAAAAAATGGGTTTTGGGTCCTGTTCCACACTCATTAACTGCATGGCTTTGGATAAGTCTCTGAGCCTTTCTAACCTTGGTGGCATCATTTAAATTTCTTTTTATTTTATTCATTTTAGAGAAGAGACACAGAGAGAGAGAGAGAGAGAGAGAGAGAGAGAGAGAGAGAGAGAAAGAGAGAAAGGGGGGAGGAGCTGGAAGCATCAACTCCCATATGTGCCTTGACCAGACCAGTGCAGGGTTTTGAACTGGCGACCTCAGTGTTCCCAGGTCGACGCTTTATCCACTGCGCTACCACAGGTCAGGCCGGTGGCATCATTTATAAAATGCAAACAATAATGTCAGGCCAATCTTCCCTTCATAGGCCTATTGTGAGAGTGAGTGACCTGGGAAATGGGGGGGGGGCTGTGAGCATGTCGGGAGGTGGCCTACGGGGTCCCACAGTGCATGGGGGCAGGGCAGTGGTCTCCATCTTCTGTCCGTTGGCTCAGAGAGCATTCCTGTTTCCCTCTGAGCTGACAACTCAGTCACCCACTAGACTCGAGAGGGAAAGCAGCTGAAGGGCAGGGGGCAGCCAAGGGCATCCATGCCACTGTGGAGCTGCCTGACTAGAGCCAGGAGTGACATACCTCTGCCCTCAGGTCAAGGATCTCCGGCATCACTGCATCATCCGGGATGCCTGGAGGGGCACGATGCATGTGGTGCAGCTGCGGGCCCAGGAGGAGTTTGGTCATGGGCGATGGAGCGAGTGGAGCCAGGAGGTCATGGGCACCCCCTGGACAGGTACTGATGGGCACGGAAGGGATGTTTCAGCTTTGCTACTGTATGTTTCCTATTGCTATGAAACAAGTCACCCCCAAACATAGGGTAAAACAGAAACCATTTATTATCTGCTCCTGTGCTGGTCTTGCCTGAGACAGTAGTACAGGGGCATCAGGCCTGCATGATCCAAGGTGGCCTCACTCACACGTCTGATGGTTGGTGGTGGCACGTGGCTGGGGCCTCGGTTCTACCCGAAGCCTTCGCCTTCCAGGAGGCCAGCCCAGAGGAGAAGTCATTTCACAACTCGATGGCAGAAGCTGCAAAGAATTTGTAACTATATTTAATCTACCATGGTTACTGAAGCTTTTTATTTTTAAAAATATGTTAAGGTAGTAATCATTGTCTTTGGGGAATTATTGAAATTAGTATGTTTGTTATAGAAGATGAAAACTTCCAGAAAAATAATTATCACCAGTACTGTTCCCACCTAGAGAAAACCAGGGAGAACGTTTTGATGTACTTCTTCCCTTTTCCTAGGTGTATTTGTATGTGTGTGTTCTGTATAGGTAACTGCATGATTAATATTTTTTAACCCCTAAGAATTTTATTTAACTTTTAAATTTTTCATCAATGCATGCCCATGGCAAAGAAGCAAAGAAGGGCTGATAACAACCAGTGTCCTTTGTCCTACGCTTTTGCATCTTCAGCACTGCTTTCTAGGAGAAGCTGTTCCACTTTCTGTTTCCATTTCTTCTGTTCGTGCCTTCCTTAACTCTGAACAACAACCTAGTATGGCTGGGTTTGTTTTTCCTGAGAAAACAATTAGAGACATTATCTTTTGACTCCTTCCTAGGAAAGATAAGGCTTTAGCAGACCTAGACCCAGTGCGGGACTCTCTCTAACTACAGCCCAGAGAGTGGTGACTCAGCTTCTATTTGAATGCTGCCAGAAATGGAGAGCTTCCTACCCCTTGTAGCACCTCATTCCATTGTTCCTAGTGTTCTTGCTGTAGAATGGCTCCCAGGCTTGTTTCAGTGTCAGACCCCTTTAGCCTTTTAGTGTAAGTGAATCAGATTAGTTCTTAAATACCAGGCTATTTAAAAAAAGAATAAAGTACTCATTTATTGAGTGTGTATGGATAAAAAGTAAAGATAGAAATGACATCCATTGCCAAGGCCCATCCTTACCCCTGCTGCTTTCTCCACTCCTGGCCCCAGGGAGAAGATAAGACTTTTATGTAGAGACTGCACAATATTCCCCCAGAATGGATGCTGTGATGTTGTGATGTGACGGTGTTTCTTCTAATATGGCTTTACCGTTTGTGCTCCCTGCCTTTCTTGTCCTGGGATAGCTGGAGGAGTGGGCTTGGAGCTTAGGGTGCTTTTCTTCTTGGATGTACATCATGTCAAGTGCAGGCTTAGATCTTTGTTGGTGCTCTCCCCATCTCCTGACCATCAAGAGTAAAGTCAGCTTTCTATTGGACCCTCTTTTCTTTCTCTCTCTCTCTTCCTTCCTCCCTCCCTCCCTCCCTTCCTTTCTTCCTTCTTTCCTTCCTTTCTTCCTTTGTTCCTTCCTTTCTTTTTCTCTCCTTCTTTCTTCTTTTTCAGGTGAGAGGAGGGGAAGGGAGATAGTAAGGTAGACTCCCACAAGTGCCTCAACCGGAATCCATCCAGCAACCCTATCTGGGGCCAATGCTCGAGTATTAAGCTTTTTAAAAGTCTTTATTTTTATTTATTCATTTTTTAGAGAAGAGAAACAGAAAGAGAGAGAGAGAGAGAGAGAGAGAGAGAGAGAGAGAGAGAGAGAAAGGGGGGAGGAGCAGGAAGCATCAACTCCCATACGTGCCTTGACCAGGCAAGCCCAGGGATTTGAACTGGCAACCTCAGCAGTCCAGGTTGACACTTGATCCACTGCGCCACCACAGGTCAGGCTTAAGCTATTTTTAGTACCTGAAGCTGACACATTTGAACCAACCAAGCCATCCTCAGTGCTCGGGGCCATGTTAGAATCAAAGTCATTGGCTGCGAGAGGGGACTAGGGAGAGAAGGGGGATGTGGAGGTGTGAGAAGCAGGTGGTCACTTCTGCGTATGCTGTGGACTTGAATCCAGGATGTCCATATACCAGCTGATGCTCTATCCACTGAGCCACCAGCCAGGGCTGGACCTTCTTCTTAAAAGTTTATATCCCACTAAGATCTGGATAAGAAGGGAGGCCTAATTACTTATGTTACTTAAATAAATCACAACATCCTTCAGGCTAGATTGTTTGACCTATCACTAGTTGTCTTTGATTTGTATACACTTTAAGCCACAATACACTCCGTACATGAATACCAAACATTAATATGCCCTTGGGAGCATTTGCAAGGGAAGAAAACTTTTTACAACATCGTACAAAGGAAGTGTTCTGGATGCAGGCTGATTTCTGTTTGCCTTTTGTCCCAACCACTGAATTTAGATGGTTATAAACAACTTTAAGGAATCCTGTTTTTGTTAGAAAGTTCTTTTTTCTTTAAAATTATTTTTAAAATGATCAATTGATTGGTTTTTTTTTTTTTCTTTTATTTATTTTAGAGAGGAGACACACACAGAGAGAGAGAGAGAGAGAGAAAGGGGGGAGGAGCTAGAAGCATCAACTCCCATATGTGCCTTGACCAGACCAGTGCAGGGTTTTGAACTGGTGACCTCAGTGTTCCCAGGTCGACGCTTTATCCACTGCGCCACCACAGGTCAGGCAATTGATTGGTTTTTAGAGAGAGAGAGAAGTGGGAAGAGAAAGACAGAAACGTCTGTTGGGCAGATAAAATATATTATGCTCACTTTGTTAAAGATGGCGCTGCCCACATGGAAGTTCATTGATATTAATGTGTGTTCTGGAACAGGCTGTGGGCAGGCCGGGTCGTTGTAGCCTAAGGCTTAGTTTTAAGAGTAAGCTCTTCTCCGCACCCTTGACTGATTGGATGATGTAGGGTGGTGCACTCTCCTGAGGAATCCCATTATACAGAGACTTCCTTGTTTGTATAATTGGATTAAAGGTTTTGATTCTGTGGTATAAAGTGGGAGAGACCAGTAGCTTGATCTCTCTCTTGGTTCTTGGTTCCTGAGGTATTAGAGAGGAGAGCAGATTAAGGCCATGTGGAGGAGAAGTAGCCAAGATGGCAGAGTGCTGAGGAAGAAGCCAGTTTGTTAAGACTTTGTGCTGGAGGAGATGGGGAACAGAGGTGAATAAGTCTGGTGAGCTAGAAACCTTTGATTCTAGGAAACTCGGATAAGTGAGTAGCTTTGTGAGCACTGAATGTATGGGTTTTGGAGCCCAGTGTGTGTTTTTGCTTGCCCGCCGGGTGCAAGCTAGAATTAAAGCTGATGGCTCACCAGTTCTTGGCTCCGGTGTTTCATTGCCATCTGTCCGAATCCAATGCGAACCTGCACTGGCCAGGCGACTATGATGGTGGCCCCAGCTACTGGCTTTACACGTCCATTCGTTGTTTCACCCATTTATGCATTCATTGGTTGTTTCTTGTATGGGCCCTGACCGGGGATTGAACTGCAACCCTGTTGTGTGGGGATGATGGTTTAACCAACTGCCGGGGCTAAATTTTTTTTTTTTTTACAGGGACAGAGAGAGAGTCAGAGAGGGATAGATAGGGACAGACAGACAGGAACGGAGAGAGGTGAGAAGCATCAATCATTAGTTTTTTGTTGCCATTGTGACACCATAGTTGTTCATTGATTGCTTTCTCACATGCGCCTTGACCGCGGGCCTTCAGCAAACTGAGCCACCCCTTGCTGGAGCCAGCGACCTTGGGTCCAAGCTGGCAAGCTTTTGCTCAAGCCTGATGGGCCCCGTGCTCAAGCTGGTGACCTCAGGATCTTGAACCTGGTTCTTTCGCATCCCAGTCCAACGCTCTATCCACTGAGCCACTGAGGCTAAAATTTTTTTTTAATTGTGATAAAATATACGTAACTTAAAATGTACTGTTTTAACCTGACCTGTAGTGGCGCAGTGGATAAAGCATCGACCTGGGAACACTGAGGTCGCCAGTTCAAAACCCTGAACTGGTCTGGTCAAGGCACATATGGGAGTTGACGCTTCCAGCTCCTCCCCCCTTTCTCTCTTTCTCTCTCTCTCTCTCTCTATCTCTCTGCGTGTGTCTCCTCTCTAAAATGAATAAAATAAAAAGAAATTTAAAAAACTGGAGTGCATTCTTCTTAAAAAAAATGTACTGTTTTAGCAATTTTTTTTTTTTAAATAGGGATAGAGATAGAGGGATAGATAGGGACAGACAGACAGGAATGGAGAGAGATGAGAAGCATCCATCATCAATTTTTCATTGCGACCCCTTGCTGGAGCCAGTGACCTTGGGTCCAAGCTGACGAGCTTTTGCTCAAGCCAGATGGGCCCGCACTCAAGCTGGCGACCTCGGGGTCTCGAATCTGGGTCCTCCATGTCCCAGTCTGATGCTCTATCCACTGCACCACCACCTGGTCAGGCTATTTTAGCAATTTTTAAGTATATAGTTCAGTGGCATTAAGTACATTCACATTGTTTTACAACCATCACCACCATCCATCTTGCAAAACTGAAACTCTGCCCATTAAACACTAACTTCCCATTCCCCTTCCCCAACCCTGGCAATCACCATTTTCCTTTCTGTCTCTCAGCTTGACTACTCTAGGTACCTTGTGTAAGTAGAATCACATCTAGCTAATCACATCTAGCCTATGTCTTTTGTTGTAGCTGGTTTATTTCACTTAGCATAGTGTCCTCAAGATTTGTCTATGTTGTAATGTGTCAGAATTGCCTCCCATTGTATGTATACATCACATTTTGTTTATCCATTCCTCTGTGGATGGACATCTGAGTTGCTTCCACCTTTTGACTATTGTGAATAATGATGGAATGAACATAGGTGTACAGATATCTGTCTAGGTCCCTTCTTTTGTTTTGGGTATAAACCTGGATGTGTAATTGCTATATCATATGGTAATTCATTTCTAATTTTTTGAGGAACTGTTATACTGTTTTACAAGTGGCTACACCATTTCATAGCAATGCACAGGGTTCCACATTTCTTCACATCCTTTCCAACACTTGTTATTCTGTAGTATTTTTAAATTTTATTTATTTATTTATTTATAGGAAAGGAGAGAGATGAGATGAGATGAGAATTATCAACGCTTAGTTGTGGCACCTTAGTTGTTCATTGATTGCTTTCTCATATGTGCCTCACTGCCAGCTGAGCCAGTGACCCCTTGCTCAAGCCAGCAACCTTGGGCTCAAGCCAGAAACTATGGGGTCATGCCTATGATCCCATGCTCAAGCTGGAGACCATGCACTTAAACTGGTGCCCTCGGGGTTTTAAACCTAGGTTCTCAGCATCCCAGAATAATGCTCTATGCACTGTGCTACCACCAGTCAGGCTTGTGTTTTGTTTTTCTTTAATAGCCATAAAATGGGTATGAAATAGTACTGTAGTTTTGATTTGCATTTTCATAATGATGAGTGATGCTGAGCTCTTTTCATGTGCTTATTGGCCATTTGTTTAATTTTTTTGAGAAATATCTATTTAAATAGAAAGTTCCTTCTTATGTGAACAACTCTGGCCTCACTGGGCCTTACTCTCTGGGGTAACCTGACAAGTGTGCTAGTCTGCTCTCTTTGAATTCTTCTGGAATTCCCTGAGCATCTGCATCTGCCTGGGCTTTGGTTTCCAGGTTGTTGTATGAGATAGTTTGAGGATTCCTCCCCTGTCTGTCTATTCACCTTCCTCTGAACCTAATCTCCTTTGTGGATGTTCCTTTTAAAACTGTTGATGTCTTCCTTCCCAGTAGGAGATGATATAACAGGGGCACCAAGGGTATACTCTCTGACTCTTCAGCCTCGAGCCATTGTGCTTCTGTGACTTGCTAAAGTGACCATGTGAGCTCAGACAGAATACTTGGCTGCTCTCACATAAGCTGCTGAAGAGTTGGAGCATCCCATCCTGTACATGTGTGCTCTTGGAGGGGGGGTCTTCAAAATCCCAGTGGTGAATATACCGGAGAGAGAAAACAGCTGCTTCCCTCCTCCCTGAGCTCAGAGCAAGAGGAACTCAGATGTTTCTGATGCAAGAAGGATTTAGGTTGGAAATTGGGGATCACTTCTGGAAAGTGAGAGGGAGAGGGAGAGGGAGGGTAGAATACAAGGTTAGATGTGTTTTACTGACTGGACTTATTTGGCTGTTTGGGACATATCAGTGTACCAGACACAGCATCAATGGGCCTCCTAACCCAAAGGACCTCCAGCCCTTGATGCCCAGATCAGCAGCCCCTGCTTCTAAGCCTAGGTGTGTGAGGGCAGTGATTCAGAGGTCACGGGAAGTACACTGCACCTAGGAATCAGGTTGTATGGCCTTGGTAAAGTTAGTTTACCTCTCAGAGCCTTAGTCTTGTCGTCTGTAAAGTGAAGGTGACATGACCTTATTATTTGGCGAGTTATTTTGTTTGGAGGGTTTTTATGAGCTCAGCAAATAAACATTCTTTAGAAATAATAACCCACACTGCAAATGTAGGATATTAGCAATTACAGTGCAGTGTTGGCTGGTTCTTGGAGTGAAGAGAGTGGGGCTATAGGCATCCCAGAATCAATAATACCCTGGGTCTCATGACCTTGGTTGGATCCACTAAATTGGACCCTGGAGGGGGATGTGGAGTGGGTATTTTGAGAAAGATTTCACAGTGATTATAGAATGTGCTGGGGATGGAGGGGGACACCCCATTATAATAAAGTGTGATAAGGTTGTGGTTTATAGACATCAGGAAAGCTTCTTGGAGGAGGTGACATTTGAGTTGTGTCTTGGAGGATGTGTGGCAGTGTCCCAGGTAGAACAAGGATTATATGCAGGGGGAACAGCAGGTGCAAGGGCCTTGACTGAGAACAAGGGGGAAGGCCGTATGGTGAGGCTGGAGCATTGGTGTGTGGGTGGGAGGGCCAGGTGTGGCAGGTGGTGACAGACTTTGGAAGGCCTGCATGACACTGGGGTGGAAGATGGGAGTGGAAGGGTGGAGAAGAGGCTGAAGAGCTGGGACTTCAGTATATGCTGCCCCCTGGAGGTTGGGGTCTGTCAGCACACAGGTCTGAGCCAGATTTCCTGTTTGAGGGAAGGACCCTGAGTCACAGGTCATGCATGGAGTCCCTGCTCCAGCCAGTAAGGCCACGTCACTGCTGACAGCACCTGTGGCAGTGACTCATCGAGACTGTACCTCTGATGGCAGGGCTGGAAGAAGAGGTTATTGACAGGGCATCTGGGCAGCTGTTCTCTCCAGAGACAGCAGTTACCAAATGAGTCTGGGGTCCTCAAAAACCCCTTGGCAAAGTGAGCTTTAGGCAGGGTGCCTGGAAAGAGCCCATCGGACACATGAGGATTATTTTTTGCTCCTCTTAAATTTCTTCTATGTTGTTTTATATCCTGCTCACCTAAACCTAGAAAATAATTAGAAATGAGTGTGACAACTAGAGAGCAGAGTGGACCAGGTCTTGGGAATCACACTGGTGGGAGGAGGTGCTAGAGGTTTACATTTGCAAAGCTTTTTGGGTGCCCAGGGGCCAGGGCTGGTTCTCTCCAGGCAGGTGGGTCTCCTGGTTTGGATCCCTGCAGCTATATACAGGGATGGGCAAAGTAGTTTTATAGTTTTCTGTATCAAAAATAATACAATAATTAATAATAATACAAAAATAAACTGTGTTTCATGTACTCACAACTGTAAACCTACTTTTTTGTTTTTTTACAGGGACAGAGAGAGAGAGAATCAGAGGGAGGGATAGATAGGGACAGACAGACAGGAACAGAGAGAGATGAGAAGCATTAGTTTTTCGTTGCTGTTGCGACATCTTAGTTGTTCATTGATTGCTTTCTCACATGTGCCTTGACCGCAGGCCTTCAGCAAACCGAGCCACCCCTTGCTGGAGCCAGCGACCTTGAGTCCAAGCTGGTGAGCTTTTGCTCAAGCCAGATGGGCCCGCGCTCAAGCTGGCGACCTTGGGGTCTCGAACCTGGGTCCTTCTGCATCCCAGTCCGATGCTCTATCCACTGCGCCACTGCCTGGTCAGGCTATAAACCTACTTTTGCCCACCCTGTATTGTCATCTTAAACCAGGGGTCAGGAACCTTTTTGGCTGAGAGAGCCATGAACACCACATATTTTAAAATGTAATTTCGTGAGAGCCATACAATATGTTTAACACTAAATACAAGTAAATGTGTGCATTTTATGTTAAGACCAACACTTTTAAAGTATAATAACTCTGAATTCTTTTTAATAACGTTGTTATACTATTGCTAACCAATGATGAATCAAGTACTTCTTACCATTAATGCGACTTCTGATGCTGCATGGTTTTGCTGATGGCTTTGTAGTCTGGTTGATATGTGGTGAGGTTAAGCTTCATGCAAGCGTTGAGACTTCCATATGTTAAATGTGATTGTAGGTTGGTTTTAGTGTTCTTTAGATGTGAGAAAGATTGCTCACATGAATATGTAGAGCCAAATATTGTCAGTACAGCAATACTCACACACTGCAGTGTGTGATATGTGATGGGAAGTGCGTTCCAAGTTTTGACAATGAGCTGGTCTGCGGGTTGAAGTTTTTTCATTTCTCCCCACTTGTGTTTGCTTGCCAACTGTGCTTGCTGTTGTGCAAGTCTTTCCAAATCTTTATTTAGTGACTTGAACTTATTCACCCACATGTCTGAGGCCTTCAGGTCAGCAGCTTGTAGCTCAAAATTTCTGATGGAGACACCGGGGATGTAACTCAGGTCGGCGCAGTGGCGCTGTCCACTGCACACTCTGTGGATGGGTGATAAACTTAAAAAGATGAGTGCGCTCACAAAATTCTCCAACGTATCCTTTGAATGACTGCAGGAGATTAGATGTAAAGTCCGCTAGCTGCTGGAGATCAAGATGTTGAGCAGGGTCACTTGCTGTGTATGCATCTTTAAACTCTCCTAATTTTTTTTCAAAGTGTAGTAAACAACCTGTTTCAATGTCGCAATGAAGAGTTCTAGCTTGTTTTCAAATGCAAACACTGCTTGTTGAAGGGATAAGATTGTATTTCCAATGCATTTTCACATTGAGCTGGTTCAGATGTTCAGTCATGTCCACAAGATAGTGGAACTTCAGGAGCCACTCAGTGTTAGCTAACTCAGGATGTTCGACGTTTTCCATTTCAAGAATAGTCCGGATTTCTCAGACAAGCCGCAAAATGGCTGAGCACTTTCCCTCTTGACAACCAGCGCACACTGCTGTGCAGAAGCAGGTCGGGATAATTATTCCCAACTTCATCCAGCAGTGTTTTAAACTGGCGATCATTTAAAGCTCGGGCAACAATAAAGTTGACAACACGAATGACCAGCAACATTACCTCACCAAACTGCTCACCACACATCTGAGCACAAAGCGCCTCCTAATGTAGGATGCAGTGAAAACTTAGAATGGGTCTCTTTTCATGTTCATGAAGAAGCCCTCTGTTTTTCCTCACCATGCACGGAGCATCATCAGTACACACTGAAATAAGTTTATCCATCGGTAGATATTTTCTTTAGCGAACTCAGTGAAAGAATTGAATAAATCCTCCCCTCTTGTTGTCTCTTTCATAGGCAAAACAGCAAGACTTTCCTCATGTAGTGTGTCACCGACAGCATACCTTTCAATCACGCTGAACTGGGATAAATGACTTATGTCTGTTGACTCATCCAAAGTGAGAGAAAAGAATGGTGCTGCATTTATGTCCTTCACTTGTGTTGCCTCAATTTGATTTGCCATCATGATGGTATGATTGTGAACAGTTCTTGCCGACAGAGGCATGTCTTTTACAGTAATATATTTTTTAATGTTTTATTTATTTTTTACAGGGACAGAGAGAGAGTCAGAGAGAGGGATAGATAGGGACAGACAGACAGGAATGGAGAGAGGTGAGAAGCATCAATCATTAGTTTTTCATTGCCTTTGCGACACCCCAGTTGTTCATTGATTGCTTTCTCACATGTGCCTTGACCGCGGGCCTTCAGCAGACCGAACAACCCCTTACTGGAGCCAACGACCTTGGGTCCAAGCTGGCGAGCTTTTGCTCAAGCCAGATCGGCCCCCGCGCTCAAGCTGATGAGCTCCAGGTCTTGAACCTGGGTCCTCCGCATCCCAGTCCGACGCTCTATCCACTGCGCCACCGCCTGGTCAGGCGAGTTATGTCTTTTATTCGTTTGATTATCTTGTCTTTATCCGAAAAGTCGTCAAAAAGTTCATTGGCAACATCAAGCATGAATGTTTTGGCATACTCCTATCTGTGAATGGCTTTCCGTTTCTCACAATTGCTAAAGCACCAGCAAAACTAGCCAAATTCCAGTCACCTTGTTGGGTCCAAACACGGAGTTGCTGCTGACTAGCTTGCACTCTGCACAGTAGCTCTTGACATGCTTTCTTCCTGTTGTCCCTGCTGGATATTTCGATGCAAATGTAGTATGGCATGTGTCTAAGTGCAGCTTTATGTTTGACCATTTCATCGATGCAATTTTATCATTGCGTATTAGACACACTGCAGAACCTGCTCTCTCCACAAAGGCGAATTCCTTTTCCATTCCTGCTGAAAAGTACGATACGCTTCATCATTTTTTCCTTTAGCCGTCATCTTCATCAAAAGGGTTTCTGCAATTAGCTAGCTGACTACTTGATTAAAAGGAGGGAAGTTTACTTCCTGACCTCACAACGACCCGTGTACATTACGCATTATCCAATAAAAATTTGGTGTCCTGGAGGACAGCTGTGATTGGCTCCGGCCACCCGCAACCATGAACATAAGCGGTAGGAAATGAATGGATTGTAACACATGAGAATGTTATATATTTTTAATGTTATTTTATTTTTATTAAAGATTTGTCTGTGAGTCAGATGCAGCCATCAAAAGAGCCACATCTCGCTTATGAGCCATAGGTTCCCGACCCTTGTCTTAAACTCTCTGGCTATCCTATTCTGGGGGAGTTTATTTTACAACAGCCCCTCTTTATGACCTCCTGTCTGCTGTGCAAGCACTGTGCATCCTCCACATCACAACCACAGGCCTGTTTTCAAATCATTGCTCACCTGAATCTGTCACTCCCCAACCTACAGCCACACCCCCCATTATTTTCCCCATGAAGCTCAAATGCCTGAGCTTGTGTAAAGGGCTGCCTTCCCACCTCTCACTCATGCCTGGCCCTCCTTCACTTATCTCGTTCTCTCCAGCTAGACTGCACAGGACCCAGCTTCACTCATGTTCATCCATCCTCATGCCTCATGTGCGTGTTCGTCTGGTTGGCTCCCTCTTCAGTCCAGCTCGTCCAGTGTGTCTCAACATCCCCTCCTCCCACATCCTTGTTGCATGCCCACCTGTTTGCATAGCTCAGAGGTTCCTAGGCTAAGGGATTTCACAGGTCTATAAGATCTCAAAAAGAATTCCAGGGACCCAGTAAGGTCACCAACTTTTAATTTTGCTGAGTGAGGACATAAAATCAAACAAGTAAAAAAAAAAAGTTGTTATTTACCATCACCATTATTTCATAAAAGAGAGGATGAAAGAAGGACACTATGGCAACCTTACACCATGTAGGTAGGTATCCACATTACTTTATCTGGATGTTTCTCTTTTGGCCTCAGATCAGTAGACTTGTCTACAGACCATCCCACATGGTGTTGGGACCCAGCAGGCCTGTCAGCTCTTCAGTGAGATTTTTTGGTGTGTCTGTGCTTTTTTTTTCTTCAAATGGTAGAGCAATGATTAACTTTCTGGTTGGTGGTTTACAGGCTATGAAGGTGTGAGGTTGAGGGAGGGAGTGAGTGTGTGCAGAGTAGAAGGCATTGTCTGGTGCTCAGCCTATGCGTGTCCTTGTTTCTCCCTTACCCACCTCTTTCTGAGTCATTTCTGTGCAATTCTCTGGACTCTTTTCTCTTTCTTTTTCTTCTTTTAAGTCTAAGCCTATTCCTGTTTTTCCTCTCTGTACTCTAATCCCCAAGCCCCAACTAGTAGCCCATATCTGAACTTGACATATCATTTAAAATCTTTTTAAGACAAAATGTTTTATGTTCTCTGTTCTTTTTCCTGATAGTTTTATTGAAATATAATTGATCTATTACATTGTAGTAGTTTTAGGTGTACAACATGATGATTTGATATATGTACATATTTATATGAAATGATTACCACAATAAGTTTAGTTAACTTAATCCATCACAAGTGTTTACAAATTATTTTTCTTGTGATGAGAGTTTTATGATTGACTCTCTTGGCAACTCTCAAATATGCAATACAGTCTTGTTAACTGTAGTCACCATGCTATATGATATATCCCAGAAGTTATTGTGTTCTCTGTTCTCAGTTTTGAGAGTTGGGTCAGTTTTTAAACCAATATTATGTACCAGGTCAGTGCTAGATCCTTCTAGTGTATGATCTTGGGTGATATGTGCAGGAGGAAGCCCTCATCTTCTTTAGAAATGAAGAAACAAGGTCTAAAAAGGAGGTTTACACATCTGGGATGAAGAAGGCCTCTGCCATCTTTTATATTAGATTTCTGTATTCCAAAACCCAAGCAAACAAACCCAAACTGATTCCCAAATTAATGGAATCAAGTTTCTTATTTAAAAATCTTATATGAAAAAAAACTCCACAATTCACATATGGTCTTTTATTAATTTCAAAGTACATTTTCTAATTTTGGAATTATTAATGCAGAGAAATCACATAATGGCAACACTTAATGTTTTTAATGTCTTTTTTTCAAGTGATTTTCCATAATTGAAATTTTACACTATACAGTTTTTTCAACAATATGCCAGGGAAGATTTGTTAAGTACTGTGTTTACAAAGATGAGTGAAATGCAGCCCCTGGATTTGAGAAATGTTTAATCTAGAAATGATGTTTAAAATAAAGATATATATTCATTCTTGGAGTTAGTAAACTTTACCATTTAAAAAAAATTTAGAGAGAGAGGAAGGGAGAGAGATGAGAAGCATCAGCTTGTAGCTGCAGCACTTTAGTTGTCCATTGATTGCTTCTCATATGTGCCTTGACGGTGGGATCCAACGGAGCCAGTGACCCCTTGCTCAAGCCATTGACCTTGGGTTCAAGCCAGTGACCATGGGATCATGTCGATGATCCCACGCTAAAGCCAGTGACCCTATGCTTAAGCTGGTGAGCCTGTGCTCAAGCTGGATGAGGCCACCCCCAAGCTGGAGACCTTGGGGTTTTGAACCTGGGACACTGGCAGGGTATAAAATTAATATTAAGAAATCAGTGGCATTTTTATACACCAACAATACACTGAAAGAGAAATTAAGGAAACAATCCCCTTCACTATTGCAACAACAACAAAATAGTATTTAGGAGTAAATTTAACCAAGGAGATAAAGAACTTGTACTCGGAAAATTATAAAACATTCATAAAAGAAATCAAAGAAGATACAAACAAGTGGAACCACGTATCGTGTTCATTGATAGGAAGAATAAACATCATTAAAATGTCTATATTACCCAAAGCAACCTATAAATTCAATACCAATGGCATACTTCAAAAATATAGAACAAATATTCCAAAAATTAATATGGAACCAAAAAAGAACACGAATAGCTTCAGCAATCTTGAAAATGAAGAATAAAGTGGGAAGTATTGCACTCCCTGATATCAAGTTACACTACAAGGCCATTATACTCAAAACAGCTTGGTACTGGCATAAGGACAAGCATACAGATCAATGGAACAGAACAGAGAACCCAGAAATAAACCCACACCTTTATGGTCAATTGATATTTGACAAAGGAGGTAAGAGACTATCTTAACAAATGGTGTTGGGAAAATTGGACAGCTATCTGCAAAAAAATGAAACTAGACCACCAACTTACACCATTCACAAAAGTAAACTCAAAATGGATAAAAGGCTTAAATATAAGTCGTGAAACCATAAGCATCTTGGAAGAAAACATAGGCAGTAAGCTCTCCAACATCTCTCGCAGCAATATATTTGCTGATTTATCTCCACGGGCAAGTGAAATAAAGGACAGGATGAACAAATGGGACTATATCAAACTAAAAAGCTTTTGCACAGCTAAAGACAATATGAACAAAATTAAAAGACAACCCACACAATGGGAGAACATATTTGACAATACGTCTGATAAGGGGTTAATAACCAAAATTTATAAAGAACTTCTAAAACTCAACACCAGAAAGGTAAACGATCCAATTAAAAAATTGGCAAAAGAGCTGAATAGACACTTCTCCAAAGAGGACATACAAATGGCCAATAGGCATATGAAAAAATGTTATATGTCACCAATCATCAGAGAAATGGAAATTAAAACCACAGTGAGATACAACCTCACACCTGGCAGAATTAACAGGTGCTCATTAACAAAACAACACACGATAAGTGCTGGCGAGGGTTTGAAGAAAAAGGAACCCTCCTACATTGCTGGTGGAAATGCAGACTTGTGCAACCACTGTGAAGAATTGTATGAGGTTTCCTCAAAAAATTAAAAATGGAACTGCCTTTTGACCCAGCTATCCCACTTTTAGGAATATATCCTAAGAATACCAAATCACTGATCCAAAAGAAGATATGCGCTCCCATATTTATTGCAGCATTGTTTACAATAGCCAAGATCTGGAAACAGCCTAAGTGTCCGTCAGTGGACGAGTGGATTAAAAAGCTGTCGTACATATACACAATGGAATACTATGCAGCTGTGAAAAAGAAAAGCTTACCTTTTGTGACAACATGGATGGACTTGGAGATTATTATGCTAAGTGAAATAAGTCAAGCAGAGAAAGAAAAATACCATATGATCTTACATATATGTGGAATCTAATGAACAAAGTGAACTGAGGAACGGAATAGAGGCAGAGACAAGGTGACAGGGACCAGAGGGACAGCAGTCAGAGGGAAGGGGGATGAGGGGGTGGGATCAGAGAAGGTGAAGGGATTAGTGAAACTATATATACATAACACAGATATAGATAACGGGACAGCAAATCCTAGAGGGAAGGGGAGAAGGAGTTAGGGGAAGGGGGCAAAGGGGGTATAAAAAGGGACACAGGTGGTGGGTAAGGGAGTTATATTCAGTGGGACACTTGAGTCCATGTAAACACAATAAATTAAAAATTAATAAAAATTAAAAATAAAAGAAATAGCACTCATGAAAAAAAAATTAAAACAATGTAAAATTAAGGGCTAAATTGTTCCTGCACAGACCGAGGTGACAAGTGCTGAAAAGAATGAGGTCGACGAGTGTTAGAACAGTCAGAGAAAGCTTCAGGTGAAGGAGAAATTGGGAGCTAGGTCCAAATAAGTATAGGATTAGGCAAGAAGAATAGACTGAGAAGACAGAATGGACAGCACGAGGGAAGCCCTAGAGATGCTGAAATCAGCCCAATTAAATCCAAAGGCAGGGAAATTAAAGCATATGTTCACACAGTGACTTGAACACGAATGTTCATAATAGAATTATTAACAGCCAAAAAGTGAAAACAGTACAAAGTTTAGCAACTGATGGATGGATAAGTGGTTTAGCCACACAATGAAGTACTGTTTGGCAATAAAAAGAAATAAATAACATTGTTATGTGTTATTACACGAATAAGAAAAAGGATCCCCTCCCATTTATTCTAGGCTGGTTTGGGGCTCACTTTTGCTTTCTGTCTTTAGGCGTCTGTTTTCTCTCCGCACAATGGGAAGGGAGCATGAACATGCTCTTATTCCCTCTCCAGTGCTAAATTGTGGTGTTCTCTCCCAGGGATGGCACACTTCTGTTGGAAAAATCTCTCCCAAGCAGAAGCAGGGCCACCCTCTCCTTTACCCCTTTGCTAGTGATTTTACTCCTGGCTCAAAGAAGGCTTGACATCTTAATGTAAACTGTTTCTGTGGCATTTTAAACTTTTTTTTTTTTTAATTAAGTGAGAGGCCAGGAGGCAAAGACAGACTCCTGCATGTGCCCCAACGGGGATCCACCTGGCAAGCTCCGTAGGCCTAGGGGCGATGCTCTGCCCTTCTCGGGCTGCTGCTCCATTGCTTGGCAACTGAGCTACTTTAGTACCTGAGGCGAGGTCATGGCACCATTCTCAGCACCTGGGACCAACTTGCTCAAACCATTTGAGCTATTGTTACGAATTTCTTTACATTTGGGCTCGCGAGGCAAAAGTCACACCAGGGAATTCAATATAACTTGATTCAAATAACTGGGCAGAGGGCTGAAATTCACTGCATATTTATTGAGTTCTAAAAGCCATAGCTCCACAGATAAAACTAGAAATTTATACAAGGCTTTATTCCCATCTGTTTCATCTCCAACCCTGCACGTCTACTGTTTCTTTTCATGAACAAGGACACAAGAAGAGTCAGAGTCTCAGAGTTTATCAACCACAAAGGACATCTGGTTGTTGGAGGCATTCTTCCAAGAATCCTGCCTACTTGCATTCAAGTAACCCAAGCCAGTCTCCTGTTATGGCTAATATACTCCAAGGTCTCATCTCCAATTCTCCAATTAACCCTTGCTCTGCAGTTAACTGCTGTTTATATTGGTGCAGAGTCGTCTCCTTCAAGCCATGGCTGCAGGAGGGGGAGAAAGAGAAAGAAGGGGAGGGGGAGGAGTGGAAAAGCAGGTGGTCACTTCTGTGTGCCTGACTGGGAATTGAATCCCGGACTTCCACATGCTGGGCTGACGCTCTACCACTGAGCCAACCGTGCAAGACCCATTTTAAACTTCTTGATGAAGAAATGATAAACTGCAAAGAAAATACTTTAAAGTCCAGAGATTCTACCCACTGCCAGTCACACACAGTTCAGCTTCTGGTCCCTTGGGCCCATGTTGGCGGCTGAGCCTGACCTTGGGTCATGCTCTTTTACTTTGATTATTGACCTCCTGCTGCTTTGGGGGTTTCTGCAGAAACACTGGTTCCCATGGAGGGGGAAGGACCTTGTGAGGGTTCCCAGGTCTCTGTTTCTTCTCGAGCAAAGTGCACCAAAACCACCCAGGCGGTTGAGAGCTTATTGTTTATGTTAATGCTTTTTATTGCAAAAGGTGCATAGAAGAAAATTAAAATGTTTATTTTTATTTTTTATCTTTCATTTTATTTACTTTTTCCAGCTTTATTGAGAAATAGTTGACATTCATTACTGTATAAGGCATACAGCATGACAGTTTGACTTACACACATTGTGAAATGATTACACAGTAGGTTTAGCTAGCATCTTTCTTCCCATATAGAGACAATAAGCAGAAAAGAGAAAAGAAAATAGAAAAGTTTTCCCTTGTGATGCGAACTCTTAGGATTTACTCTCTTAACAGCTTTACTCTATATTGTAGAGCAGCATTAACTATAGTCATCGAAATTAACGTGTTAATAGTGCTTAGGTCTGGTGATGTGATCCTTCCAATTTTTTCTTCCTGTGTGTGAATATATATTATGGTATATAATGTGACATACAATAAATAATGACATAAATATGTTTCTCTAGACATTTTTTTTCTCTAGACATTTTGATTCAAACTATATGGGTATTTTCTTGCTTTGCATTTTTGATGTAATATTATAGCATGTACTCAACATTTTTCTGAAATATTTTTAAAAGCTATTGCAATATATGGCTAAATTGTAATTTATATGGCTAGTTCTTTTGGTTAGCTATTTGGTTATTTCTAACATGATGCTTTTTAAAATAATGTTGTGATGAACTTAATTCTGTTTCTGCAGCCCATCGGACAGGACTTCAGGGTCCATAAATCATTAATAATGATACTTTGTCTATCCACAGAATCCACGAGTTTTTCAATGGAGACCACGGTGGCAGTGTCCCCATCCACACAGGTGAGTTTATGTTCTTGTAAAAGGGTCAGGGCAGCAGCACCTATTGGTTAACACTGTGGCTGGCACCAGACAGAATTTGGTTCAAATCCCAGCTCTGCCACTTACTAGAAATGTGGCCATTGGCAAGTTCTGTCTTTTTGAAGCCTCTGTAAGATGGAGTAGTAGCAGTTCTTCTCTCGGGTCTGTGGTGGCCCTGTGAAACATGGAGCGCTGTGGGCCTGGCTTGCAGAGCTGCTCGATCTAGTGGATGCTGTTTCAGCTCTGAGCTTCTGGACTCCACTGAAGGCTAAGCATGCAACTTCAATCAGTTTCTCTGAGCCCTTCCCTGTGGACTCCTGGTGTCATAATATCTGGAAAGAGGATTACCTCTGAAGCTGCTAAACAAATCCTTGAGTAATTCAATTTCCCACCCAACTGCGTCTTCTTCATGGTCCTTAATTCCCAAATGCTAAGCCAGGAGGCTGAGCACTACTGGAGCTGAGCAGTATAGAGAAGGAGCCCGGAGTCCTGCACCTTACCCACTGTCAATGCTGGACTGTCCAGGACTTGTGGAAGCAACTCCAGAGTGAAGTCCAGGCCCTTGAGGCCAGAGAGCTCCCAACACAGGTTGTACAGGAACTGACACTGATTAATAACCTGCCAAGGAGCTAGACTCTGAGCATTTGATCCTTACATTAACCGAGATTCAGGGTGCCTACAGGAAGGAAAACTGACACCCATATGGGTTAAGAAATCTGTGATTTTCCCAGACTAGTGAGTGGTGGTACCTATGCCCTGGCACCAGACCTGTAAGACAACTTAAGCTCTTGGTGGAGAAGCACATGAGAAGAAATCTCCACCTTGAGTAGGCAAGGGTTAGATACAGAGTAATGCAAATAATAGTGCAAATGTTGAAAGTGACACGCCAGAACTGGAGAGGTCAGAGGCAGATTAAACGGCAGGCGCACTGGGCGGCACCCTGAGCCCTGACTTCTGAAGGGCTCTGCAAAACCCAAACTTTACACTTTTTTTCTAATGACAGGGGGCCCAATGTTTTCTTCTGCGCCCCGGGCCTCAGCCTCTGGGAGAGGTACACGAGGTAGAGACTGGCCCAGCCAGGGCAGGGAAGCGGGTGAGGAGGTGGTACCTGAGCTGGGTCTTGGATGATGGTGGAATATGCAGAAGTGGGCTTACAGTGGGAATGTCTTTTTAGGTACCTACTAGTAATGAAGACAATGAAAACACTCTCTCTAATGACTCTGCAAATACATCAAGCTTCCCAGGTAAGCACTGGATAGTTTTATATTCCTGTGGTCTGAGGGGCACAGCCTGATTATCTCTGCAGAAAGTTCTTCCTCATTTGGAAATGTTGGCAGGGGCTGCTCTGCTTACTGATAAGGACCAATCACAGAAATATTTTTTATTACCTTAGGTGTCCAAGCTTGATATTGTTAGCTAAGATACTACGAAGGGACCACAAGAATAATAAGACAAATCAGTAAACCATTGACCCGAATACAAATGACTGAGTTGCAAACAAAATGATTGGAGTCTGAAATGGAACACATTGGGCTGGAAACCTCTGTTAGAGTCCTTGATTTCAGTGTTTTTGATTCCCTATACCTGCAAGACCAGGAAAACGTACACATTTGCATAAACAAAGGCCCCAGGTACTGTTTATTTTACTCTGTATAGGATTCCAGACTCTGAAGATTCAGTAATTGAGCAGCCCTGTCTGAGGGCTGTCGGGCTTTCAGAGGAAGCACTTGGCCTCATTTTCCAGCCCGTGCCTGATGCTGGCTGCTCAAGCTGCACCATCTAGTTGCAGTGTACTTAGGGCAGACCTGTTGATGCCTGGGGCTAAGCTCAGCCTGGCTGGGGACTCAGAAGGAACTGAATCCACCCCTGCTCTCCACGAGTCTCGGTCCATTGGGCAGGCTCTGACAAAGTAAAGTAGTAAGTATAACAGCAGAATGTGACACCAGGCAAAAGGGAGGCATAGATAAAAATAAGTGGAACTTAGAGACTTTAGAGAGCATGTCCAATTAGGGGACTCACAGAAAGTTCAAGGAGGAGGTGCCCCATTTGAAATGAACCTTGAGCAGTGGTTCTTAACCTGGGTTCTATCGAACCCTAGGGGTTCGATGAGTCGGTCTCAGGGGTTTGGAGAAGCCTCTGCCGCGGAGGCCAGAATAAAGTAATACCGTAATTTGTTGTGAGTTCATGCACTTTGTTGGTTTTGTTCTTTGAGCAAGGTGATGTTCATGCACGGCTCATTTTGTGCACCAGTAAAAAAACATATACCTATGTCTTGAATTTGGAAAAAAAATCGTATTTTATTTATCACTAAAGAACAGTTTGGTGAATGTGCATATGAAACTGGTGGGTTCGGTACCTCAAAAAAGGTTAAGAACAGGCCTGACCTGTAGTGGCGCAGTGGATAAAGCGTCGACCTGGGAACACTGAGGTCGCCAGTTCAAAACCCTGCACTGGTTTGGTCAAGGCACATATGGGAGTTGATGCTTCCAGCTCCTCCCTCCTTTCTCTCTTTCTCTCTCTCTCTCTCTCTCTCACTCTGTGTCTCCTCTTTAAAATGAATAAAAAAAAAAAAAAAGGTTAAGAACCACTGACCTTGAGTAATATGGGTGGGACTACAGGAAGTTGGGGCAGCAGTTCAAGGGTTACTGTGGAGGTAGAACTCTTCATCCACTCTCACTGATGTTTTTACCCAGCCCCATGTCTTTAAAGACCATCTATGATAACTTCTAAATTTATATCTCCATTCCTGACTTTTCCACCAAGACCCAGATTCATATATCCATTGCCTAGCTGACATGTCCACTTGGATACCTACTGGAAACCTCAAACTTATGTCTAAAACACTTCATGCCTCTACCTTTCCACCCCAGATCTGTTCTCTATCCTTCCCATCTCAGTAACTGGCACCACATTTTTTGGGTTGCTCAGGCCCTTGGGATCAGGCCTCTTGTCTGGTCCCCCAGCAGATCCTGTCAGTTGAGACATGTCCAGAGGCTGGCCAGTTCTCACTGTCTCCACTGCCAACACCTGGCCCAGCCACTGCTGTCTTTCATTCTGCAGGACCTTAGGAGTTGCAACAGACTTTTCCAACCAGTAACCAAAGCAACTCTTTTTTTTTTCTTTTTTTTTACAGAGACAGAGAGAGAGTCAGAGAGAGGGATAGATAGGGACAGACAGACAGGAATGGAGTAACCCCTTGCTCAAGCCAGCGACCTTGGGTCCAAGTTGGTGAGCTTTGCTCAAACAGATGAGCCTGCGCTCAAGCTGGCGACGTCGGGGTCTCGAACCTGAGTCCTCTGCATCCCTGTCCAGTGCTCTGTCCACTGCGCCACTGCCTGGTCAGGCTAACGCAATTCTTAAAACACAAACCCAAGCTCTCTTTGGCACATACCATCTCCCCCAGTGTAAAAGCCAAAGTCCTATCAAACACCCTAGTCTCTATGGGGTCAGGTCTTCTATCTTTAGACCTCACCTTCTCCATTCTCCCACTCATTTACTCTGCCCTCCTTGCTCTTCCATACCTGACCCACCTCGGGCCTTTGCACTTGCTGCTTGCTCTGCCTGTATACTCTTTCCCTGACCTCTACTTGGCCAGTGTCTTTTATATCCAGGTGTCTGCTTAAAGGCACCCTTCTTAGGAAGGCCTTTCCTGACCATCTGTCAGGGGTCCCCACCGCCCCCATCACTCTTTCCCCTTCCTGTGCTTTATTTTTTTTTTATCATTGCCCATATTACATAGTTATTTGTCTCTTTCCCTTGATTAGAATGTCCAGGAAGGCAGGAGTTTTTCTGCCATCTCTTTCTATCCTGAGGCTTAGAACAAAGCCTGGCACATAGTAGACATTTGACAAATACAGGAGTGAGTAAAAGTAGGTTTACAGTTGTAATACAAATAAATAATACAGCAATAAACTGTGTTCTGTGTATTCATAACTATAAACGTACTTTTGCCCACCCTGATATTTGTTAAATGAAGGCAGGAAACAAAAGATGATGAAATACTAGTAAATGTGTAAGCCAAGCATACTGCTTCCATTAGATGGTGGTCTCTGCCAAGAGACATAGGACGTCCTTGGAGAGACCTGTCCTGTAGTCAGTGCCCACTACCACTCATGAAAAGCTTGTATTCAGTGGGCACTTGAAGTGATGGCTGGCAGGCAACATTTTCATCAGTGGTGGATACCATTTGGGGCAGAAAATCCTGAATTCTGAGTCCATGCAGCTGCCAGTATCTGCGTGCTCATGGGAGAGAATGATGGCTTTTCTCAGAGGTGCCTTATCTAGACCAGACTCTCTCTCTGGCAGACCGTGGCTGCTTGTGAAGCTAGTTTGTTCTTTTATTCATTTAAGGAAATATTTTGGTGAGCTGGCTTTGTGCTAGGTATTGTGTGAGCAGCTGGGAGTAACAGTGACAGGGACACTTGTGGTCCCTGCTTTCAGGGCACTCAGACTGGAGGTAGAGCTGGAGAAGTGAGCTAGAGAAGTAACCAGGAGGGGGACTTACCCCGATTGGAGTGGGTCACGGTTCAAAGCAAGTGAACTGGTCTCATCTGGGTCCCAAGAGCCAAGCAGGGAAGGGACATAAAAGGGTACAGTGAAGGCGGAAAGAGCATTCTGGGAGGTGTGAGAGAACGTGTTTGGAGAGCCCAGGGAGGGCAGAGAACACAGCATGTGGAAGAGCAAATAAAGATCCTGTGGCTGAGGCTTGAATACCAAGTGGGGAGACAGGCAAGAGATGACACCCCATGGAGAACATTGCACCCAAATACTTTACTTAAAGCGCCTGAGCCTCCCTGACATTGTCCTTAATGGAGCTGCTGTCAGTGAGGTCCCCTAAGCCTTTTGCTTCTTGCCCCTCTGTGCCTTGTGGGGGCAGTCTGAATGCCACTGGAAAAACCACTCTGAAAGGGGGTCGGAGTCTGGCTGGCCACAGGTGCTCAGAGCCCTGAGCTTGAGGTTTATGTCTTGTCAAGTGGCAGAGTTCCAAGGGGTCTGTCAGACTCTGCTTGGGGTGATTCTTCCAGAGCTGGCTTTGGTCAGAACGCTGGTAATTGGCCTCATGGGGTGAGGTTCCTTTGAGACTTGATAGCACCAGCTGAGTGGTTTATTTACTCCTCTCCCTTCTGCTTCTCTTCCTTTTTTTTTTCTAGTGAAAGATTCTCCAATATCACTGTACACATTCCTGTTGGCTGGAGGAAGCCTGGCATTCGGAATGCTCCTCTGCATTGGCATTGTCCTGAGGTGAGATGGGTTCTGGGGCGTGGCTCCAGGGTGGTCTCATATTTCTTGTCTAGCTAGCTTTGCCTGTGCTAGGATGGTGGCAATAAATTGGACAGCCATGGGTGATTCAAGATATATTTCAGAGGGAGGACTGACAAGATTTGGTGACATTAAATGAGGAGAATAAGGAGAGGAGGAATTAAGTCCGGCTCTCAAATTTCTGGCTTTGGCAGTTAGACAGATGGTCGGGTCACTCACTAAAATTGGAAACACTGGAGGATAAACACCTGAGTGAAAAATGATGATTCCACTTTGGGACCACTGAGTTTGAGGTGCCTGTGAAAACTCTAAGTGGACATCATTGGTACAGTTCTGATTGTTGCTGTGTGAGGATGGTAGTTGGAACTATTGACAGGATGGGAATAAGGCCAGTGACAGTACCCTGTGGAAGTCCAGGGTCTGACACTGAAAAGTTGTGTAGACGCGGAGGAGCTGAGAAAGGGGCTGAGGAGTGGCCTGAGAGGGAGCAGCACCAGGAAAACCTGGTTTTAAAAACTAGAGTGTTAGACACTGAAGAAAACCTTAGGCTCTAGCATTGCAAGATAAATGTGACCTTTCCTCCCCTCCAACAACCGTATACTAAAACGATTCAAGTACCATGTGAGAAGCACCAGTATGTCCAAAGGTAAATGTCAGGTGCCTGGTCAGACTACCTTGGGAATATTCCATGTCTCAAGACAAGCAGACCTAGAGGGTCACCTTTAAATGCTCTGTCCTCCGGCCATAGTTAGGAAACGTGCAGGCTGAGTTGGCATCCTGGCTGCTGTAGCACCATGCCCATTTCATCCCAATCTCTCTTCATTCAGTCACTGGTTTTGTTATTCATGCCCCGGCTTGCAAAAAGATCAGCTAACAGTGCTCCCGGTGAATGGGCAATAAAGAAAACTTCCAATGTTCACAATTTTACTGTATGAACTTGCACTTTTGCTTGTGCTGAAGCCCTACAAGAAGCCCTGCATCCTGACTTTGGATGGTGTTTAATTACAGTGATAATGCAATGAGGGAGAAACTTCTCTGTCCTTCCTTTCTCTTACCTCACGTGTAACTTTCAAGAGACTAGTTGGTGATTGTGGCAGGTGGTGTTTGAGGGTGTTGGGGTAGGAAGGGTTAAAACCTTGGCAGGGAAATTTCCACATAGTAACTCATTGGGTCCTCAAAGTGACCCTGAAATAGCTTGATCACAAGGTGGTCTGGGTTGGGAGATTAGCAAGATGACAACTAGTGTGTTCAGAGTTGTTTCCACTTTGATTTTCCAATGAAGCAGTGAGCAAAGTGCCCAAAGGGTGTGCAGAAGATCAAGTTCCTAATGAGTAGGGACTCCTTGGAGAAGCTGAAAACCCACTGTTTTTTATACATGCCTTTGGGCCAAGAGGGGCTATGCCAGCATTCAGGAGTCGCACGTTCTCTAAGGAATTCCTTGCCCTCACTGAAGGCACATACTTCTGTGTTCTGTTTCTGTTTCTACATCATTAGAGCATCAATAGGCCTTTCTTATAACCCACCACACACCCCATAGAGACTAAAGCTGAAAGAGGTGGAATGATTACAGCTAATAATGGTAAGGCCAGGATTCAAACCCAAAGCTCATGCTCTTTGGATAGGGCATTAAAGGTCATTTAGTCAAATTCTTTAATTTTACAAATGAGGAAATGGCACCAAGAGGTAAAATGACTTGCCTAAGGACACACAGTTTGTTCTTGGCAAAGCTAAGACTAGAACCCACCTCCTGAGAGTCCCAGCCAATCATGCTAGCCTGCTGTCAGCTAAGAGGTGGACCTAGTTAACTATATCAGCCCACCATTGGCCAAGGGCACCACTGGCCAATGACACCATTTACAAGCATTGCCATCCTGGTAGGCTGTTAATCACTAATGGAGAAGCATTAGTTTGGGAACTAGCCATAGTGTTCATCACAGACCTAGTGTTCTAATATGCTGATGGTGCTTGTACACTGGCTGGTTGCTACACAACCAGAGTCTCTGGAGCTTGGTCCCCCATGCTGGGAACATATCAGTAATTGATTTCCTAGTCTGGTGAGTTTCCATTTTTTTTCCATATAAGGCAAATTTATTTGAAAAGAGGCCAGTTATTTCAAGTGATCAAAGTCTCTCATGTTAAGAAAAAGGTATAAACTTAGACACCCTTTGGGAGTCTGGGGTTGCCAAAATGGCTGAACCACTGTGACTGTTGGGATGGCCACATTACAACAGGCAGAATGTGAGAGGCAGGTTGAAGAACATTATTATGGTCCATGATGTCATATTTTTCTCCTTAATACATTTATTAATACAAGCAAACTTAAATGTATAGTATTTCCCTAAATGTTTTCCACTAATATCAGTGATAATTTTGTAAAATTTAAATGTGCCATTCAAAAAGGTGGGCCATCTTCTTAAGTAGATGTTATGACTTACAAGGGCCAGTCCCCCCACCTTCTCCCTTGGCCCCACTTTCTTCTGCATTTTATACTCTGATGCACTGGAAAAATAAGATTCTCATAGCAGATCATTATTTTTCTGCACATTTATCTAGAATGGACTGATAATATTAGGTGAGGACTTCCTATGTGTGTATGCCGATGATTTAAAGTATTTTATATTGAGTATAGTCTCATTCCAATATTTAAAAATCACAGACTCTCCCACATCATGGTAGGGGCCAGAGGAACTCTCATGGCATCCTGGGCCATAGAGGTGGTTGGATGCAGGCGGTACCCTTATGGCCTTGGGAGTGAGGGTCATTTCCCCTCCCTAGGTCTTGGTTTCTGTATCTTATTTTCTAAAAAGAGTGAGAGTTATTAAGAATGTTTTATAAACTTTCTGTCAGCTGTAGAACCTTTTCTTTAAGGAAATATTCTGAAGCCCAAATATGTAAACGAGATAAAAGGTAGAGACTGAGGTGCAGATGAGGTCTGACAGCTTGGCTGTTGCTCCTTCGATCTGCCCACACTCTCTCTAGCCTGGGACCCTGCTTAGAGCTGGTGGGGGCAAGGCTGTGCCAGCTGTAGACACCCCCTGGCTGGCTGGTGTCAAAGACCCTTTGAATTTAGTGAGTTTGTGAAAGTGTCTCATTCACTCTTCAAAATATTTCAGAAGAATGAAAGCCCATTTTTCTCAGTTACTCATCCAGTTGCTTTGAGAAAAAAACCAAAAAACAAATTGAGGGTGGAGACTGCTTTCCATATTGGTTAAATAACATCAATAGAGACTTAAACGTTTGTGAATATATTATTAGCTGCTAAACATTGACAAACAGGAAGAAGAAAATCATACATCATGTAAAGACAGCTACTGTTAATTTTTTAAATGTAAATGTGACAGAAGTCTTAACAAATACATGGAAAAGTCCATAGGTCATTAGTGTGAAGCTCCATGGATGTTCATAAGGTGAGCACAACCATTCAATCAGTACCCAGATAAAGAACACCTTTTAGTTAATCCATTTCCTCTGAGTCTTTATCTTCTGCATATTTTCTTGTTTGCTTTTATGTAGTCATGGTTATTCTGTATCTATAACTGATTCCTGCCTTTTAAATTTAGCATTAATTATAACATGAGCATTTTTCACATTATTAAAAATTTTTTGTAAACCTCACTTTCTTTAACTGCAGACTTCCCCATTAGGCAAATGTACCCAAGTTCACTTAACCAGCCTTCTATTACAGGGCATTTGGGTCATTGGCTTTTATAAAAAGCTCTGTGTTGAACATCCTCATGCATAAAGCTTTTTCCATAGCTAGGTTATTTCCTTAGGGCATATTCCCAGAAGTGGAATTCCTGGGCCAGAAGGTTGAATATTTTGGAATCCAGAGTATAATGACTCTGTCTTCTGTCTTCTCATGTGGGCAGAGAATTTCACCCAAGGGCACAGCATAGCTCCAGTGAGACACTGCTGTGCTCTCTTCCTGTCTAGTGCCTGCCTGGTGAAACCCTCAGGGATATTCTATAGGTTATTTATTCCATTTGGATAACAGGCTAAGAGCCAGTGGCAGATTTGGAGCCAGCAGTCAATTATTTATCATAATAAGGACAGGAATAGCCTGTCAATATAAAAAGAAACCCAAGAAAATCCCCAAGCCTTGTTTTTGACTTTGGTTTCCCCTCCTGCCTCCCAGCCCTTCCTGGAGTAGCTGACGTTGGTGGAACTGAGGGAGACCACCTTGCTCCCACTGTGGGGCTGGTTGGCAGTGAGTTAGGAGGTGACAAAGTGGGAAGCAGGAGGGAGGAGATGAGTTGCCCTGCTCAGTCGCACTGTCAAAAGGCCCCTTCAGGAAGGAGACCTGATTGTACCTTTGAAGATTGCTATCACCATCTCATCTTTCTTTGGGCTGTCAAGTGACTTTTCTCGGTTACTGAGCCATGGCTCTGGGCCCAGAACAGAGCAGGGTGAACGAAGCTGTGATCAGAGAGATGTCTATCTCCTTCCTGTTTAACATTGACTTTCCTGTCAGATGAGTCACTTGTGCCCAAGTGGTGCCCACAGCTGAGGCTGTGAGAACTCACCAGTGTGGTAGGAGCGGACCCAGAGATGAAGGGAGAATTGGGGAGGATGGGAATGTTGGCAGCAAGAGGAGCAGGAGGGCTGTTGAGAAAGCAGTGCAGCTGATTTTCTGCTGTTAAATGGCAGTTGCAAATTATCTGCCTCCTGGTTGGTTGCCTTCATTTCACTGAGAGGCCCATTTTCCTTCCCCTACAAGAATACTCTGTGTCTCTTAAGTAAGTGAATTTGGGGCTGATGATATGTAACTGGGCAGTCTCTGGAACAGGACAAATTAAGTTCTCGGTGCCATAAATGGGCACTCTTAGCCACGAGTGGCTTAATTTCTCTATTTGTAAATTTGTAAACAATACATACATTTTTTGGGAGGATGTTTTTTGACGCCCTAACTTCTCAGAGTATTATGTAATTCCCAGTGATAAAAGCAGGTGATGGAATATAGTTACACATGTTTGTGCTGAAAGCTGGGACTGCCGGGCCACCAGGGTAGCCAGCTGTTGGTGTTTCTCACCCAGGTGCATCATGATGATCTAAATGTGTGGTTTGTCTTTGTGAAGGTTCAAGAAGACGTGGAAACTGCAGGCTCTGAAAGAAGGCAAGACGAACATGCACGCACCTTATTCTTTGGCACAGCTGGTCCCCGAGAGGCCCAAGCCCACCCCAGTGCTTGTGCCCCTCATTTCACCACCTGTGTCCCCCAGCAGCCTTGAGTCAGACAACACCCTGAGGCACAGCCAACCAGACGCCAGGGGCCCACAGAGCCCTTATGACATCAGCAACAGAGACTACTTCTTCCCCCAGTAGCTGGCTGGGTGCTCCTGACGGGCTGGGGTGTCAGACCTGCTGAACTGTGTGGATGACAACACACAAGCTGGCTTCTCACTGTCATTCCTGCTCATATCAGGGGTGTGGGGCCTCTGACTTCACTATTACAGAAGGGCCTCACAGCAGGTTCTACACTGGGTGAAAATAGGTTTGCTGCGCCTATTCAGAAGGAAGAGGTGGTTGAGTTTGAACCACTCTTCCCCCAAAGTCCTGCTTAAAGGAATTAGAGTGAACTCTGGCCCTGTGCAGAGAGTGGTGTCATGAGTCCACTGGACACTCCGGTGGGCAGAGCCAGAGTGGCTGCCAGGTGTCTGCAGAGGCTTTGGACCCGGGGCTTCGTGTGGACCAGTTGCAGGCCTTCCACCCACCGGACACAGCTCTGCAAGCTGCACCATCAGGAGGTGGGATGGATTTCCAGCCAAAGACCCTAGTCACCTGTCTCCTGGTCCAGTGCAGTTTCATGTTTTAGCTCAAACTCTTGAAACCCAAGTACCTTCACAATTCAATTTTTCTAGGCCTGAGGACGAGTTTTCTTCAGCCACCCAGGCTGGGGAAGCTCTCACCTGCCTTTCCTTCCCACACTGGATAAACAGCTGAGGGGGCAGGTGAATAGTATCTCAGGGCCAAATGGGTGGAAGTGGAATTGTAATTAGTTCCTTATTAGCATTCGGCTAAATGTGAATGTTAACCCTAGGCATCTGCTGAATCCAGAAGCAACTGCACTGACTCATTTTCCCTCTCTGGATCTCAGGACTTCAGGAAGAGAGCAGCAGAGAGGAAGTAGGGGTGTAGGGACAGGGTCTCCACTCGTCATAACGGAGCTGAGGGGGATGCCACCTCTGAAAACCGACATTCCCTGGCCTCCATGTCCCCACTCCCCAGAAGGAGAGCTGGCATTGTGAGGGGGCTCTGTCGGTGAGATCAAAGTGTTTGACTCCAGCCTTGTTTGTTTTATTTTCACCTGAGTCTGAGTAAGAAGGGAAGAAAATAGTATTTATATTTGGTTTTTAAAGAACGGCTGACCATTTTTTCTTGAGAGGGTGCAAGGTCCCTATTAGCTGAAGGTCAATATATAAATAACTTAGGGAGAAGTGCAGTTGCTTTGTTTGGCACAAACCTGAGTCAAGTGAAAAAGGAGGAGGAGATAAAACTATTTTCCCTTATTAGACAAGAGACCCTGGTTTCATTCTAAAGTTTGATTTTGTTTTCAGAAGTGAAAAGATTGCCTAATTCTTTAATTTAGGGGAAAGCAGCTTGTTACTTCTCGCCCAAGCCTTTGTGAAGGAGGTGGTGTGTGGCTCCTGGCAGAGATGCTGGGAAGCTAGCCTCCCACGATTACCAAGTAGGGTCAGTTGAAAATCCCCACCCCCGACAGCCAGGAGCCCTGGTTATTAGAGGGAAGGAGGTACATTAAAAAGAAAACCCTTAGTGCCTTCCTCTTTTTTGTTTAGTTCCTTGAATTTGATTCAGTTCAGCTGGTATTGAAGTGCCAGCTAAATGTCTAGCCGTGACTGAGACTAACCATTTCAGCTCACTTTTCTCTCCTGGCTTTGAATATTCAGTGGTGAAAGTGGTTACTCAGAAAAGCACCCTCAGGTATCACAGGGCATCCTAGAATGAAGCTATGATTAAAATCAGTTGTGAAACCATGGACTAAAAATTTACCAGATCACAAAGTTTTCTAGTAGTCTACTCTTAAAAACAACAACAAAAACAAAAATACCCCACCAGCACCAGACAGGTGGCAAAGGATGAAAATGACCTGTGTATTATTTACTATTTTGCTGGGTTTATACTGCTAGTATCTTGGGCAAGTAGTGATTTTTTATTGCTGGCTTTGTCAGTTTCAGACCCTGTTGCTGCTTTAGGCAACTCTCAAGTTGACAGAGTCAGGCAGGTGTTTTGTGTGTGTGTGTGTGTGTGTGTGTGTGTGTGTGTGTGTGTGTGTGTATGTGTTATTTTTTTCTGTAATGTTTTTTTGAGAACAGCGAAAATGCTGTTAAAGGAAAATATAAAAAAAATGAGAATCTGCATGAGAAAGGGTGACTCTGTGCCCACGGTTCTTTAACTCTTTATAAGGTTTTACCCACATGTGATATTACCAAAGCCAGACAGGGACGTGCTAGTGGAAGATGTGAAACTTAGATAGCTCAAGATCACTGAGAGCTAGGCAGCTTTGATCTCCAAATTGTTATTGCTTTCATTATTATTGTAACGGAACTGCTTTTTTTTTGTATTGAAAAGAATTTTTTTTCTTTTACATTTTTATAAGCTAGTGTAAATGAAGGAAAAGTATTTGTCTTCTCTGGGTTGTGGGCTTTGCTCAGTATATACAGATATATACCCTAAGCTTTCTCTGCCCTCAAATCTATGGCTAATGACCATGTGTTTCAACCCACAGGTCATTCTTATCTTTGTTTCTGCAGCTCATGTGCTGCCTTTTATCCTCAACAACGATGTTACTCACCTAATACCAGCCATATGTGAAATATTGGGATGGTGACAATTTATATAAACATGACAATTTATCCTGCTGGGTTGGAAAAGTTAAAAATATGCTGGTTTAAGCTCTAAACTAAAGTGGTCATTAATTCTTGTAGCATTAAGAAAATACTGTTTTTTGGATGTCAAGTGAGTAAGTAGCATTGCTTGTGTTTAAGAAGCCACTGGTAACTCAGAGAGCCCTTTGCTCTGATGGAACTTGAGCCCCTGTGGTTTTCAGCCAGGCTCTCGGCTCACTTTGCCTTCATTTCCCTGGGAAGAAAACACCATTACCAGGTGTGGGATCTGCTACTGAGACTGGGGTAGGAGCTCACCTTGTGAACAGAGTCCAGTGGAGCAGGCTGAGAGTGATCATGGTTTGTGTGTTTCCTGCAGAATGTTCAGGCATGTCTTGCCCTGTTGCTTTGGTGCTTCCTCCAAGGTTGACTTCAGCTGGGGAGGAGTCTGGCATCCAGCTGTAGGTGGAGTTGATGAGAAATTTATCTTAATTTGGAGGGGCAAGGGTAACTGTTGGTCCTTCAGACCATGATCACGGAACCCAGCTTTCTCCTGTGGGCAGTGGGGCTGTAACTGGAAGGCCAGCTGGCTTAGGTTCTGAGACAAATGCTTCTGAATGTCCCCCGTAAGCTCTGCCAGCATCATGTTCTTTGTATGGTCTGGTGCTAGCCCCAGTTTGTTTCTATGGCAACCTTAATGATTTTTTTTTCTTATTTTCTAATTTTTATTTTATTTTTCTCAATTAGGGTTGACATTCATTTATTTTTCTACTGTAATGATTATTAAGGAACATTGTTAGTTTTCTGAACATCTGCTCAAACGAAGATCCGCTCTAGAAGGAAAGAATTCAAAACAGCATGTAGCAAGGCTGTTAATTAATCTCCATTTTTGGATGGAGATCACACATCTGTTGAACAGAATACCTCAACTTTGTTTCTTTTGGAGAAAAATAATAGTTTTAAGTTTGTTTTTATTTTTTTACCTAATTATCTAAAAGCAAATACCAAAGGCTGATGTCTGTATATGGGGCAAAGGGTCAGTACGATATGTTTTTTCTTCTTTTTATCAGCTATTTTGCATTTAAAGTATAAATTGTAAATGTTTGAAATAAATAATTCCTAAAAGTATGCTTGAGATGTAATTATGCTTTGGCACCTGGGTCATTTAAAGGAAAGATTTACCTGATTAATGAGGTGAAAGGAGAGAGGAAAGATGGGTTTATGAAGTGGGACTATTTCCAGGTGGGCCTTCCCTTAATGGAGGATGAAATTACCTCTGGAAAAAATCAAATAACGTTAAGAAATAAATTGCAGTTTCTCAAAAGACACTAATGAATTTCTCAAACGGAGTCCTGGGGTTTCTGGAAGGGGCGTGGGTACTTCTGCCACGTTTACCATCACTGCAGCTGATGGGCGGGTGGGAAGGAAAAGGGTGGGCCATTGTTCACCAGAAGACTGTTTATTGGACAGTGGGTGTTAACGGCCTCACAAAGGCCAGCCTGCACTCTTGATGTCTGAGCCTAAATCAGTCTCCTGCTGTAAAGGATCTTAGGTAGGAAAAACTTGGATCACCACCATCCTACATCTTCTAGGCAGAGGAAAGCCATCATGTGGCTGTTCTGTGGGTAAGAGTCTCTCTGTAAACAGGTCAGGGCTGGGGAGGAGGAAACTTGGGGAGCCTTGTAATTGTGTAACTCCGACTGAAAGGTGAAATGTGAGGCCCCACTGTGCACCCCCCACTCCATTTGAGGGAGAGGAAAGCCACAAGAACGAACCTACAGGACCCACTGTCACCTTGAAGATCTTCTTTGAGGTTGGTCCCCGTCTTGCCGAAAGGGAACAGGAAACTAATGTTCCCCATGGTGGCTAGGCTGTGTGGGCCGTACAGAGTGCTGCAGGGTTGGCCGTAAGGAGCCGGAACGGAGCCGGAAGAAGGTGCCTCCTGCTTCTCCAGGGCATGACTGTTAGGATGACATGATTTCAATGCTCTTTCTAGAAGGATTTGGGAAAACAGATGGTGATCCTTGTAGAGATTGGTAAGGAACACTCAGTTATTGGAACAGCCATGGAGGAAAGCGTTTTCCTTATTTATTGAGGCACAGGAGACCAGAATTTTCTCCATGTCTGAGAAATACGGACAAGAGGCAAGAAACTGCCATTCTGCAGCAGCTTTTTGCTTTTTTTTTTTTTTTTTTTAACAGAGACAGTCAGAGGGATAGGTAGAAACAGACAGACAGGAATGGAGAGGGATAAGCACCAATCATCAGTGTTTCGTTTTGACACCTTAGTTGCTCATTGATTGCTTTCTCACATGTGCCTTGACCACAGGCCTTCAGCAGACTGAGTAACCCCTTGTTCCAGCCAGCCACCTTGGGTCCAAGCTGGTAAGCTTTTTGCTCAAGCAAGATGAGCTGGCACTCAAGAGGTCGACCTCAGGGTCTCGAACCTGGGTCCTCTGCATCCCAGTCTGACGCTCTATCCACTGCGCCACCGCCTGGTCAGGCTCTGCAGCAGCTTTTGAAGGGCTTAAATTGTTGTGTGCAAGGGCTGGGCTGGGGCTCAGCGCAGCCCCTCAGACAGAGTGGTAGCCGGCTGGGCTGGCTGTGTGACCCATTGCTTAAGCAATCACAGGCAATGACTGTGAGCCCTGCACCACCCTTTCAATACTGACCAATTCCTAGATTCTTCGTGAAAGTTCCTGTCCTTGCAGATTTATGTCATTTAAAAAACAAAGCAAAACAAAGTAACAGTAACTATACCTCAGCCTTGACCTATTTCATACCAACAATTATAGGTGACAATCCAGAACATAAATAAAATTAAGTTTTCAGTAAAATAATAAAACACTCATACTATAAGTGTAGTACTATTTAATCAAGAGTGTTTCATCTAAGATAACTTCAACTTGCTTAATATAGCTGTTCAGCCTGACTAGGTGGTGGTGCAGTGGATAGAGCAACAACCTGGGACCGGTGGTGGGATTCAAATAATTTAACAACCGATTCTCTGCCCTAATGACCGTCTTAAGTATAAAAAAACGATATACAGAAAGGTAGTTTATTATTTCATGCATTTAATACTTAAATAAGAACAATAAAAGAGGTACACAAAACTAGATTGCTATATGAGTTTTAAAATATTAATGAAAAATATTAAATAATGCCTGGCAAAAAACAATAAAACAGTTATTTAAGATATTTCCATATTATTTCTTGATTGGCATCCTCATTTGCAATTTTTTTCACCTATGGATGGAATGAATGTGACTATGGATGCTTAAAATACACTGTTACGCAGATGAACATTAAAAAAGAGTAAGAAATGTAAGTTTGTGATTTCCACATTGGGCGGCTGTAATCCCTCTTTAATCAGAGATAACCCTGATTACAAGTGCCATTTTAACAAACGGTTTGCTAAACTCAACAAAATATTATGTGTTGGTTCTGCCAAACTAGTGCGAACCAACTTAATCCCCCCACTGCCTGGGATGCTGGCTTGAGCAAGGGGTCACTGGCTCAACTGGAGCCCCCGGTTAAGGCACATATGGAAAGCAATCAATGAACAACTAAGATGCTGCAACTACGAGTTGATGTTTCTCATCTCTCCCCGTCTCTCTTTCTCTCTCATAAATAAATAAATAAATAAATAAATAAATAAATAAATAAATAAAGCTACCCGATGTCCATAGGAAAATAGTGTACTGAGTAATGGGAAGCTACATTTTAGTATTCCATTGTGACTTTTTTTTTTTTTTTAAAGAGAGACAGGAAGGGAGAGGGATGAGAAGCATCAACTTGAAGTTGAGGCACTTTAGTTGTTCATTGATTTCTTCTGATATGTGCCTTGACTGGGGCAAGGGGTTCCAGCTGAGCCAGTAACCCCTTACTCAAGCTAGCAACCTTAGGCTCAAGCCAGTGACCATGCGGTCATGTCTATGATCCCACGCTTAAGCTGGCCACCCTGTGTTCCAGCTGGTGAGCTTGCACTCCATCTGGCAACCTTGGGATTTCAAACCCGAGTTTTCAGTGTCCCAGGTTGATGCTCTATCCATTGTGCCCCCACCAGTCAGGCTCACTACAATTTTTTTAAAGAATGGAATTCATTGGGAAGACAATTGTATGTTACTTTGGTTTTTATTTTATTTTTACTTTTGGTTTATATTTTATTGAGGTATAATTGACATAACATTACATTAGGTTCAGATGAACAATATGATAATTTGATATTTGAATATACTGTAAGATGATCATCACGATAAGTCCATTTAACATCTGTCACCATACTTCATAGTTGGAAAAACTTTTTCTTGTGATGAGAACTTTCAAAATCTACTCTCCTTGCTACTTTCAAAAGTGTGATAGTTATTAATTATAGTTATGCTGTTCATTACATTCCCGTGATTTATTCATTTTATAACTGGAAATTTATACCCTTTGACCCCTGCACCCATTTCGCCCACCCCACCCTGGTTTTTAAATTTATGTGCCATACAAATAAGGGGTTTTAAGTGATGAACCATGTAAGTGGGACATGCTGAAGTGGGAGGGGAGGCTGTCTTCCTCCACTCATGTGGGCAGCACAAGTATCCTGCAGGGCACAATACACACCGGTGTACAGTGCAACCACCATATCAGTAGAGATTCCAGTTCAGTTTGATGTGGACCTCAGAAAACTGAATAAGCTCCCAGATGGTTCTAAGGAAGATGGTGGGTGTTGTGGAGGCCTTATATTTCAGTACTTGATGTACACCAGTGGATCATTTCTGTGGACAAATCCCTCTGAATCACAATAATGGTGTCTGTCGACAGAAGTGTAAGTTTCACAGGTTATCCTGTTGTGTAGCTGGCTTTGAGGGTCTCTGTGCTGGGCACACAGGGCTAGAGGTAAGATGATATGGCAACATGTGACTAGGTATTAACTGGAACATAAAATCTGTGGGCAGCCATGGCTGGATGGTTCAATTAGTTAGAGCAGGGGTCCTCAAACTTTTTACACAGGGGGCCAGTTCACTGTCCCTCAGACTGTTGGAGGGCCGGACTATAAAAAAAAACTATGAACAAATCCCTATGCACACTGCACATATCTTATTTTAAAGTAAAAACCAAAATGAGAACAAATGCAACATTTAAAATAAAGAACAAGTAAATTTAAATCAACAAACTGACCAGTATTTCAATGGGAACTATGGGTGCGGATGCAACCTGTGCTCCTCTCACTGACCACCAATGAAAGAGGTGCCCCTTCCCGAAGTGTGGCGGGGGGGGGGGGGGGAGGGCAGATAAATGGTCTCAGGGGGCCGCATGCCAGCTGGCGTAGTTTGGGACTCCTGGGTTAGAGCATTGTTCCTGTAATGCCAGGCAGGTTCACACTGGATTCGGGCAGATGGTAGAGGAACTGCGGAGCTGGAAAGTGTTGGGCCATTTCTTTTATTGGAGGCTCGCAACAGTGGACAAGCACACAGGCAGGGGATAACCACTTCTCAGCAAATGAACAGCAAAATGGCCCCTCACAGTGGTGGGCAGGCAATCCACAATCCCCCATCTCTCTCTCCCTCTCTCTCCCTCTCCTTCCTTCTCTCTCTCTCTCTCTCTCTCCCTCCCTCCATCTCTCTCCCTCCCCCTCTTTCTTTCTCTCTCTCTTCCTCCCTTCTTCCCTCTCCCTCCCTTCTTCCCTCTCCCTCCCCCTCCCTCTTCCTCCCTTCCTCCCTTCTTCCCTCTCCCTCCTTTCCTCCCTCCCTCCCTCCCCCTCTCTCCCCCTCCCTCTCCCTCCCCCTCTCTCCCCCCCTCTCTCGCCAGCACCCACAGCCATATATAGGCTATGTACATGTGCCTGTGCCCAGTGCTCATGCACTAATCAAGCAAAGTGCTTGCAGCCAGTAAACCCATGAGCTAGCCTAACACAGCTGCCCCACACTCAGCCACCAGCTTTACAAGCCCAAAGGTCACTAACGTGAGCAAGGGGTCACTGGCTCTGAGCCCCCTAATCAAAGCACATACAAGAAGCAATGAATGAACAGCTAAAGTGAAGCACTACGTGTTGATGATCCTTTCTCTCCTTGCTCTCTCTTACCCTTCCTGTCTCTCTCTCTCAAAATAAAAACATCAACCAATGAATGCATAAATAAGGAACAACAAATCAATGTTCTTCTCTCTCTCCAAAATCAATCAATCAATAACAATATTTGTGTGCAGCAAAGAGCTACACCACTGCCCTACTGATTACCTAGAAGTCCACAGAATCCTTTTTGGTAGAGATGTTCTATGACAATTAGCTAAAAATAATGGCTGCCATTTGTGGATATTCCACCAGGCACTTTGCAACAAAATACTCTTTTTCATCCTTATGATGCTATAACGTGTTTTCACCTGTTTGCAGATGAGGCCATTGAAGCTCATATTGGTAAAGATAGTGGCTCAAGATGCCAGAGCCAGTTAAGGGGCTGAACTGGACCTCACACCTAGGTCTGTCTAACTCCAAGGCCTGTGCTCTTTGCCTTGCCATGTGGCCCCTCAGCCACTGGTGATCACCTGGATGGACCTCTCTTTTCAAAACCTTTCCCATGCCAGGTGCCATCACCCTGCACTGGGTGGGGGCCTGGCCTACTCACCCCTGGAGGGGAGATGGACCTGGATTCCTGTAAGTCTGGAAAGGGACTGAAATCCAAGCCCTGGGAGTCTGAGCCAAAACAAGTGTGTGCTGGGGCTCCCGTGGGTGGCTCTGAGGCAGCCAGGCCCCAGTGCTGCTCACATAACAGGCAACCACAAAGAAGAGGGGTCATAAAAGGGAGGAACACAATCAGTGTTCCTAGATCCGAAACCAAATAAAACCTTTTCTCCTTCATATATATTGACTTATAGGAACTCTGAGTGAATGATTTAGTTTTCTTCTTCTGCTTCCTTGGTATATACCTTAACTCCATTGAAATTCTCAAATAGTGCTTTATTTATGGTATGGGAACTTATCCCACCCACTCTGAAAGGATGAGCAGTTGCCATACCAAATGTGCTGGTTCTCTCTGGGCATTGAGAGTCATTCAAGGAACGCTTACTAAACCACGGTGCTGGCCGTAGGGATACAAGAGGATCCAATTCCTTCCTTTAAGATGCTGGCAGTCCATCCAGCGAGCCACAGAGTTATGAGCAAGTGCTGTCTCTGGGAGCAAATAACTAATCTGGTCTAGGGACTCAGGGAAAGAAGGGATAGAAATAGGGCAAGTGATGATGGAGGAGGGTGCAGCACAGGAAGTCAGGCCAAGGGCTGCTGGGAGGTGTGGAGGAGAGGGAGGGAGACCTACCTTGGACTTGGACTATGTTGAGCAATTTTGCAATAGTATATATTTTAAAGATTTTATTTATTGATTTAATTTCTTTTTTTTTGCAAAGAGACAGAGAGGGACAGATAGGGACAGACAGGCAGGAAGGGAGAGAGATGAGAAGCGTCGATTCTTTGTTGCGGCACCTTAGTTGTTCATTGATTGCTTTCTCATATGTGCCTTGACTAGGGGGCTCCAGCAGAGTGAGTGACCCCTTGCTCATGCCAGTGACCTTGGGCTCAAGCCAGTGACCATAGGGTCATGTCTATGATCCCACACTCAAGTCAGCGACCCCACGCTCAAACTGGTGAGCTTGCTTTCAAGCTGGATGAGCCCACACTCAAGCCAGTGACCTCAGGGTTTCAAACATGGGTCTCTGCATCCCAGTCCAAGCTCTATCCATTGTGCCACCACCTGGTCAGGCTTATTTATTGATATTTAGAGAGAGGAGAGAAAGAGAGAGAAAGGTAAGAAGGGATGAGCCAGAAGCATCAACTCATAGTAGTAGTTGCTTGTCATATGTGCCTTGACTGGGTAAACCTGGGCATTTGAACCAGTGATCTCAGCATTTCAGGTCGATGCTTTAGCCACTGTGCCACCACACATCAGGCAATTTTGCAATATTCTAAGAGCATTTGGAAGTCACTGAAAGACCAGATTTGCTCCTTTTTTATTTTATGCATATTTATTTTTTCATGAGCTTGTATGTTTTTATGATTTAAGAAAGCTTTTTATTAAACAATTATAATCCTATTTTGGAACAGTTCAATCATGTTGTACTGCCCATAAAAACTGTTTATTAAAATAGAGCAAGAAGTAGGTGGGGATCATAGATACAACAAAATTGGCTATGAGACAGTAATTGTTGATGCTGGGTACAGAATGATTCATTACATAAATCTTTAAAATGCCTTGACATTCTTTAGCTTAAAAAGTGCAAGAATTTGAGGGGGGTGTTTTATTGGCAAAGGTACTGTTTAAAATAATCCAAAATGAATATAAACACACCTTTCTTAACTATCCTTTATTGTGAACCATGATTCTCACTTATCAACAACACACTGATTGATGCCTTGATGAACTAATTGGTTTCTACATGCACAGCAAGTGATATATCTTCTCAATTAATCCAAACTAGTGATCCTATTTATTTATGCACATAAATTAGAAGACAATCTGAATTATTTTAAAAACGTCATGTAGGAAGCATTTTAAGTTTGAATCAGGATGATAAACTGACTCACACTATATTATTCACGAAGTGGGGGAAGTAATTCTGGTGCTATGTGTAGACTTTGGAAATGATAATCTGCATGTCTCAGAGAGAATCTTCTTTTTTTATTTTTTATTTTTTAAGATTTTATTTATTGCCTGACCAGGCAGTGGCACAGTGGATAGAGCATTGGACTGGGATGTAGAGGACCAAGGTTTGAAACCCCGAGGTCGTAGGCTTGAGCGCGGGCTCATCTGGCTTGAGCGTGGGATCATAGACATGACCCCATGGCCACTGGCTTGAGCCCAAAGGTCACTGGCTTGAGCAAGGAGTCACTGGCTCGGCTATCACCCTCTGGTCAAGGCACATATGAGAAAGCAATCAATGAACAACTAAGGAGACTAAGGAGCCGCACTAAAAATTGATGCTTCTCATCTCTCTCCCTTCCTGCCTGTCTGCCTCTATCTCTCTATCTGTCCCTCTCTCTGTCTCTTTCTCTGTCTCTGTCACACACACACACACACACACACACACACACACACACACACACACAAAGTTATCTTATTTATTTATTTTATAAAGAGGGGAGATGGGGGAGTGAGAAGTATCAGCTCATAGCTGCTTCACTTTAGTTGTTGATTGCTTGTCGTATATGCCTTGACCAGGCAAGCCCAGGGTTTTGAACTGATAACCTTAGCATTCCAGGTTGATGTTTATTCACTGTACCACCACAGGTCAGGCAGAGTGAATCTTCTTATGCTGATGATCACAGCTTAATTTGTCTTGCAGGTCTTTAGACTTCCCAGATCCATAGGAGGAGCCTCTCCCAAGCCAGGGAAAGGATACCTAGGCCCATGAACATGAACTACCAGACCAGCATAAGGGCATCCTGGTTGTAGACATGGATCCCTAAACCTAATTCCTGTCCCCCTACCTTGAGTCCACAAGGCTTATTATCTACAGGGACAAAGCACATTGGTCCCACTGGCAACATGTATATCCAGTCTACTAGATATAGTCTCACTGTAAGATAATAGACTGGCATTGTTTTGTTTTTATAGTTTTTTGTTATTGATTGATTTTCTTTATCTTATACAAGTAGAATTGTACAGGATTTGTCTTTTTGTAACTGGTTTATTTCACTCAGCAAAATAGCCTCAAGGTTCATCCATGTTTTATTATGTATAATAATTTTATTCCTTCTTAAGGCTGAATAGTATTCCATTGTATGTATATACCACATTTTGTTTATCCAGTCATTCATTCATGGACATTTGGGTTGCATGAACTTCTTGGCTATTGTGAATTCTTTTTCTTTCTTTTTTTGTGGCAGAGACAGAGAAAGGGACAGATAGGGACAGACAGACAGGAAGGGAGAGAGATGAGAAACATCAATTCTTTGTTGCGGTTTCTTAGTTGTTCATTGATTGATTTCTCATATGTACCTTGACTGGGGGGCTACAGCAGACTGAGTGCCCCCTTGCTCGAGCCAGTGACCGTGGGTCCAAGCTGGTGAGCCTTGCTCAAACCAGATGAGCTCACACTCAAGCTTGCGACCTCAAAGTCTTGAACCTGGGTCCTCCATGTCCCAGTCAGACACTCTATCCACTCACTGCGCCACCACCTGATCAGATTATCGTGAATTTTTAAAAAACTTTTTTCCCCACTGGCTAACTAAAACAAGGTGTTTGTTACTCCTTGCCCAAGTTTGACCAATTATATTCTTCAGGTGTGAAGAATTCTGCAGGTCAGGTATACTCTTTTAAAGGGAAAATATAGGTATAGCAATTAAGAGCCACTCTAGAATTAGACTGGGTTGCAGTCTGGGCTCTCTCCCACTTACTGTGTGACTGAGCCAGGACAAGGCATTTGATTGCTCTAGTACCAGTGTCCTTATCTGAAAAATGAGGCTGCCACCTGGCTCACTGAGTTGTGGTGGATTAAAACAAGATAATATAGCATAAAAGCACCTGGTGTGTAGCAAGAGTCTCTTATTACTTAAATATTGACCTCACGAGGTCTGAATTCAACACTGAATACCCCAAATCCTGGGCTTTTAAAGATATATGTGTAGCCCTGGCCAGGTAGCTCAGTTGGTTAGAGTGTTGTCCTGATGTGCTAAGGTTGCGTGCTTGATGCTATGTCAGGGCACATACAAGAACCAACCAATGAATGCATCAGCAAATGGAACAACAAACTGATGTTTTTCTTTCTTTCTCTCTCCTATCCCCCTTCTCTAAAATTGATGAATAAAAAGAAAAGTTTTTTTAATTAAAAAATAAAGTTCAGCCTGAATTCTGGAAACCATTGCTCTATTGCTTAGGGTGATGGTGGTGAGGCAAACATTACTCAATGCATACTTCCCTTCTGTTAACACAGACAGAGAAAAACAATAGGCACTTGTACCACCTGGTGGCAATCTATGTAAATGTCCAATGGAAATTAAAAAATTAATACCAAAAGACTCAACATTATAGCCTTCTTTAGAATCTCAAATGAATTTATTTGTGAATCTTTAAATAGTAGCTTCCAATGGTGATTCTCAGTCCTAACTGAGTATCAAGATCTGCCTGACCAGGCAGTGGATAGAGCATCGGCCTGGGATGCTGAGGACCCATGTTCGAGACCCCGAGGTCGCCAGCTTGATTGTGGGTTTATCAAGATCTGCCTGACCAGGCAGTGGCGCAGTAGATAGAGCATCGGCCTGGGATGCTGAGGACCCATGTTCGAGACCCCGAGGTCGCCAGCTTGATTGTGGGTTTATCAAGATCTGCCTGACCAGGCAGTGGCGCAGTAGATAGAGCATCGGCCTGGGATGCTGAGGACCCATGTTCGAGACCCCGAGGTTGCCAGCTTGATTGTGGGTTTATCGGGCTTGAGCATGGGCTCACCAGCTTGAGTGCAGGGTCACTGGCTTGAGCGTGGGATCATAGACTTGAACCCATGGTCGCTGGCTTGAACCCAATGGTTGCTGACTCGAAGCCCAAGGTCCCTGGCTTGAGCAAGGGTTTACTCACAGTGCTGGACCCCCCTGGTCAAGGCACATATGAGAAAGCAATCAATGAACAACTAAGGAGCTGCAACAAAGTATTGACGCTCTTCATCTCTCTCCCTTCCTGTCTGTCCCTCTCCCTGACTCTCTCACTGTCTCTGTCAAAAAGAAAAAATCATATGGAAGAGGTTTAAAAATATATAGATTAAAAAATAGATTTCAAGTTTCACAACAGACTACTGCATCAAATGCCACAGATGGGATGAAGGCATCTAGATGAATACCAAGCAACAATAAAAACAAAAGCCACAACTCTGATGCCTTGCCAGGGATGGTGACAAACATAACAATCATCTACTCAGGAAGAAGATGGACAAGGAGACAGAGTACTACTTCACTGTGTTTCTGTTTTATTTGGGAATTAAAAACAATACAAGGCTCTAAAAATGAACTGAGAAATAAATTAAAGATGAAGTCTGCTTATATTCAATCATGGTTTGTTTATACAATTCATTAAGAGTGACTATAAATAAAAATTTTGACCCTTTCTGCTATTGCTGTTACCACAGAAGGTATTTTTGAAGGGAGGTGATTTTCAAAACTAAATAAATCAAGAAAAAACATGGGTTTCTTGGAATAATGTTTATTTAAACTTACATTTCAGAGTAAACCATCTTCAGGAGGGTATGCCACCGATCTGACTACTCCAATACATCCAGAAAATGTATAAACTCTTTCTGATATAATATAAATTACTAAACTTCTACAGATAGGTACCTATATTACATAAAATTTTCAATAAGTTTCAAAGTTAAAACAATTAGTTGATATTTAAGATGTTAAAGCCTGCTGACAAATAACTGAATGATTAAGAACTTGACAAAATGAGATGACCATCTCAATTATCTGTTGCTAGCATATTCATTAAAATACACTTTAAGATTCTAAACAACATGATCTGGCCATAGTCCAGGGGCCTCGTGGTGATGGTTGTATTAGGCTGGTAAATTACTCCTTCCACAGGAAAAGACAGATTTCAAGATGACAACTGCCGTGTCATCATTTTTCACGCTATGGACTGTATCAGAAATCCGTTAGAAAATTCCCTAAATGTGCTGCTTGTTTTCCCACTGCAGTGTGTTTTCCATTAGATGGCAGCAACACACCACTGCTTTCCTTCTACAGGATCAGAAATTGAGGAGGGTAAGTTAAGGTCCACAGCAGGCCAAGTTTCTCTAAGTCCAAGTTAATGGGGTTATAAAAATTGGAGAGGAAAACAAAAGAAGAGTGATTCTAAGTAGATTATAAGGCCAAAAATTTGGCTGGTATAGAAAATGAGGCATTAACCTTTAATGAAAAAGAAAGGACATTTTAATAGACTAGAAAGGCTACCCTCATTAAAAAAAAAGACTTTATTGATTTTAGAGAGAGGATATAGAGAGAAAGGCAGGAGGTGGGGGAGGAGCTGGAAGCATTAATTTGTAGTACAGTGGTACCTTGAGATACGAGCAGACAAAAATATCCAAGCAAAATTCTGAGATACTAGTCATGATTCAGAAAGCTGCCGCTAGTTGGCGCATTGGCACACGGGTCCAGTATCAGCAGCACAACACCAGCATCTCGTTCTTTCTCACGTGTTACCCACAAAATCAAGTTGAGTCTCGTGCGCTATTCTTGTTCTTCCATCATTTTTGCATATTTTACTAACTTTTTTTGTGTGCTATCATGGAGCCAAAGAAAGTGAGTGTAAAGGACAGTGGTGAGAAGAAGAGAATGATGTCGATAGAAGTAAAGCAAGAAATAATAGAAAAACATGAGCGTGGTGTACAAGTGATTGAACTGCCAAGGCTTTACGACTGCAATATGTCTACAAAGTGTACCATGCTTAAACAAAAGGATGCCATCAAAATCGCAAATCCAGCGAAAGGAACTACAATTCTGTCCCAGTTAAGGACAAATATCCATGAAGAAATGGAGAAGCTTCTGCTGGAGTGGGTGAAAGAGAAAGAGCTGGCAGGAGATACAGTGATGGAGACTATAATATGCGAAAAGGCACGTATTATTTATGGCGACTTGAAGAAGAAAGAACCATCAACCTTAAGAGGCAGCAGAAGATACGTTTAAGGCAAGTCACAGCTGGTTTGAAAATTTCAAGGAGAGATCTGGCATCCACTCGGTGGTGAGGCATGGTGAAGCTGTGAGTACTGACGTTAAGACAGCTGAGGAGTACATCGCATGTTTTGCTGTGCTTATCACAAAGGAAGGCTACATCCCTTAACAAGTGTTCAACTGTGACAAAACAGGTTTCGGAAAAATATGCCCTGGAGGACTTTCATCACCGCAGAGGAGAAGAAGCTGCCAGGCCATAAACCCATGAAGGACCTTCTGACGCTTGCATTGTGTGCAAATGCTAGTGATGACTGTAAAGCCACTGCTTGTGTATCATTCCGAAAGTCCTCGAGCCATTAAGACTCACAGATTCTTTTTTTTTTTACAGGGACAAAGAGAGTCAGAGAGAGGGATAGATAGGGACAGACAGGAACGGAGAGAGGTGAGAAGCATCAATCATTAGTTTTTCGTTGCCGTTGTGACACCATAGTTATTCATTGATTGCTTTCTCACATGTGCCTTGACCGCGGGCCTTCAGCAGACCAAGCAACCTCTTGCTGGAGCCAGCGACCTTGGGTCCAAACTGGCGAGCTTTTGCTCAAGCCAGATGGGCCCGCGCTCAAGCTGGCGAGTTTGGGGTCTCGAACCTGGGTCCTCCGCATCCCAGTCTGACGCTCTATCCACTGCGCCACCACCTAGTCAGGCAAGACTCACAGATTCTTAAAGAAAAACTGCAGGTTATGTGGCGCACCAATGCTAGGGCATGGGTTATTCGACAGTTTTTTATTGATGGGTAAATCTCAGTTTTGGTCCTGCAGTGAAGAAATATCTTCAAGAAAATAAACTCCCAATGAAAGCATTACTAATCCTTAAAAATTCTCCAGCCCACCCAGCTGGTATTGAAGATGACATTCTTGATGAGTTCAAATTCGTGAAAGTCCTCTACCTCCCACCCAACACAACTTCAATCTTGCAACCTATGGATCAGCAGGTCATTTCCAACTTTAAAAAGCTTTACACAAAGCACTTGTTTCGCCGCTGCTTTGAGGTGACTGAGGATACAAATCTAACCATTTGAGAGTTTTGGAAAGATCACTACAACATCGTGATATGTTTACGCATTATTGACTTGGCATGGCAAGAGGTTACAAGAAGAACCTTGAACTTGGCATGGGAAAAGTTATGGCCTGATGTTGTTGCAGACAGGGACTTCGAAGGATTCGAACCAGAGACCGAGACCGAGGTAGAAGCGTTGGAGGAGATTGTGTCCCTTGGAAAGTCGATGGGTCTGGAGGTAGATGAGGGTGACATAAACGAGCTCGTGGAGGAACATGAGGAGGAACTCTCAACTGAGGAGTTGAAGGAGCTACAGATGATGCAACATATGGAGCTTCTGCAAGAGATTAGTAGTGAGGAGGAGGTAGAGTCAGAGGAAGTGATTTCTACAAGTGAAATTAAAGACATGCTGGCAATGTGGGAGAAGCTTTCAAGTTTCAATGAAAAGAAACACCCAGAAAAAGTTTCAACTGGTCGTGCTTCAGCACTTTTTAATGACACTTGTTTGTCACATTTCTGTAACATTTTAAAAGGTTGGCAAAAGCAAACCTCTTTGGATAGATTTTTATTCAAAAGTCCTGCAAATGAAAGTGCCGAAAGTGCAGTCAAAAAGGCAAAAACAGGTGATGATTAAATGAAAAATATGTAACGTTAAGCTTAGGTTAAGTTTAAAGTTAAGAAAGTGCATTTTTTTACAATTAAGTTTTTGTGGTTTCATTTTAAGTAAAGAAAATGCAGTTTTAGTTTACATTTAGTGTTAAGGAAGTGCAGTTTTAGTTTACGTATCTACAGTGCCTGCATCCCTTCCTCCCTCCCTCCTCCGCCATTCACCTCCGTTAGCCACACTTGTCTGCCTCCAAGGTAAGAATACAATACTAAATAACACTTTTTTCTTTTATTTCATATATTTTGTTATGCATTGGTAAAGTATACATGTGTGTTTCTTATTTAAAAACATGTCATTTTTCATAATTTAGGATGGTTTGGGGATGTTTCACAGGGCTGGAACAGATTAAATCTATTTCAGTTATTTTAAATGGGAGAAATTTGTTTGATATATAAGTTGACTGACTTACGAGCTCAGTTACAGAACAAATTAAACTCATATCTCAAGGTACCACTGTAGTTGCTTCTTATATGTGCCTTGACCAAGGAAGTCCGGGATTTTGAACTGGCAACCAAAGCATTTCAAGTCAATGCTCTATCCACTGCACCACCATAGGTCAGGAAAGGACACTCACATTTAAAAAGCAACTGATTTTCCCACCTGTGCCAAAAACTGGCTGTCCCCAGAGATTATCTGCCTACTTCACTATTCTGTGGCAGAAGTCAATAAATGAATAATAATTCAACAAAGCATAGAGACTTTAAACAGCAAAAAAATACAGGCTCTTTATATAAATGCTTCTTACAAAAGCATTTTGGATAACTTCAAAGGACACGTCTGTCCCTGACAAGAGAGTAGGCATTTTACCTTTTTGTACCCATAATTAACATTTCTCCATTATTTTATTTCTACTTAAATACACATAGCTCCAAAGATTGAAATCAAACCTGATGTTAATAGCTATGGTAGCAAAGTAAATAGAAAGGTCCTTTTACCCTTTGTTCTTAAAGGCCTGAAACAAAACAACTAAACCAACTCCTCTACTAACCAGGAGCAGAGTTTTTTTTTTTAAAGGAGAAAGAACACAGATGCAGGACACTTCATGGATGCAAAACCCAAGGCAAGCGAGCACAAATTTGTTCAAAGACATTATTCTCTCCAGAAAGAATCAAAATGTATTCTGGGAGACAATTAACTTAAAAGAATGAAGACTATAGGAAAACACTTGTATCAAGACAAAATGACAAAACTCCTAAGCATTTAGAGCTTAGAGAGGAAATATATCAGAGGGTTTCAGATCAGCTGGCCCAGGAGGCTTAACAAGGAAGCCATTAGGGACACCCTGCTGGGCCTAATTGTTTTTAGAAGGAATAGTACTTTGTGCCACCACCCAGCTGTGAATTCCCTGGCTTTTGTCAGCGTGTGTCACAAACCTAAAGAAGAAAATAGTAGCTTAACCCTGCTACTAATTTACTATATTTCTTCTTCTTATATCTTGTACAACTGTGAAGAAACTGGTCTATAAATAAACTCCACATCTCCACTTTTAATTATATAAAAAAAAATCAGTATGACTGTCACAAAATATAGAAAAAGCACAATACTGAGCATCTGCTAGCTCACTAAATACTCAATGTATCAGGTCTGCTTTCAAAATGTTATTTCATTATACATTCATCACAGAAGCTGGGTATGGGCCAAGAATCATTTAGTACACAAAGAAAATTTTTTGCAAAGCTTTTAGTATTTATTAAAATTAGGATAACTGCTGTATCTGCTTTGTAGAATAAGTTTAAGTTAAAAATAAAGTTTCATTTCTAGAATACTGAACTAAAAATAAGTTTAACACAATGAATTATTTGTATATCAAGACAATAAATATTCTGAATGGAATTGGAATTAGGATGCTAATTTTCTTTTAAATCTTGTACTAAAGAAGAGTACATGAAACAATACACATTACAAAAATTCTATCAGTACATAATAAACAGAACATTCTTTATTATAAAATCATAGGGAGCCAGTGAGAAAGTTTTCCCTCAAATTTTTAAAATCAAGATCACACAATCCTTAACTGAATAAGGAAACAAATTAACTTCTAAATCATAACTGTAAAATGTAAAAATCAAAGTTGTTTAATAACTAGAATAGTTTTCCCCCCAAATTAACCTGCAAAAATTAACTTTCATTGATGACAGTCAGCACATGTGCATCTGAACCAGTTTTGAGAAGCCAATTACACACCCTAGAACACGGAAACAACTGCTCAACTCTAATTTCAGAGCCGCTCACCGTAGTCTTCTCACAGTATGCCATTCCTATGGTTTTTCTTCACAGTAAGTAGACTGGTAATATATGTTCACAATAAATCATAAAGATAATACTGTGAGTATGAATTTAATATCTTATGCAAGTCAGAGTCAGAGAAAACCTCAGTCTTGAAAATATCTTTACACAGTGAGAACTGGTCTGCTTTATACAGCATGAGACACTTTGCAAGCTTTAGAGATCCAGTTCGTAGTATCAGACCCAAGAGTTAGATATAGTTTTAAAATTTACCCTAAAAATAAAGCAAATCTAATGTTAGGAGCAAAAATTGAAAATAGTTTCATAACAATCACAATGCACAAAGACAAAACCAAAGGTATCAAAAGTTCGGTATAATTATCCAATAAGGAAACCGTTGTTGAGTTTTGTAAATTTTCAGATTTTTAAAAATCAGAAATGAAAATCTTGTTTCTTTACTCTATAATTCAGCATTATAATAATGTCAGTGACTAATTATATTGGTGATTCCATTTTTTAATTTAAAAAATTTTCAAATTTTCAATTACAGTTGACATACAAGATTATATTAATTTCAGGTGTAGACATTATATAACTAAGTGATTATCCCAATATATCTCGTACCCATCTGACACCATACATAGTTATAGGAATATTATTGACTATATTCCCTGTGCTATACTTTACATCACTATGGCTATTCTGTAACAACCAATCTGTATCTCTTAATCCCTTCACCTTTTACACCTACGCCCCCAATCGAGCAACTACCAAAATGTTCTTTGTATCTATGAGTCTGTTTCTGTTCTGCTTGCTCATTTTGTTTTTTAGATTCAACTATTGATAGATATTTATTGCCATTTTAGTGTTCATATTTTTTTTTCTCTCCTTAATAAAGAAGACACTTTAACATTTCATGTAATACTGGTCTGGTAGCGATGAACTTTAGCTTTTTCTTGTCTGGGAAGCTCTTTATATGTCCTCTGATTCTAAATGATAGCTTTGTTGGGTAATGTTCATTGTAGGTACTTGCTTTTCATCATTTCATGTTTCTTGCCATTCCCTTTTGGCCTGCAAAATTTCTATTAAAAAATGAGCTGGCAGCTCTTATGGGAGCTCCCTTGTAAGTAACTAACTGCTTTTCTCTTGCTGTTTTTATGATTGTCTTTAACCTTTTGCATTTTAATTATTATGTCTTGGTGTGGGTCTCTTTGGGTTCATCTTGTTTGGGACTCTGTGTTTCCTGGACTTGCATGTCTACTTCCTTCACCAGATTAGGGAAGTTTTTTGTCATTGTTTTTTTCAAATAGGTTTTCAATCTCTTGCTCTCCCTCTCCTCCTTTGGAATCCTCATGATGTGAATATTGGTATGTCTGCAGTTGTCCCAGAGGCTCCTTATACTATCCTCTTTTTTTAATTCTTTCTTTTCTGGGGGACTGTTCTGACTAGGTGTTTTTTCTTTCTTCCTTATATTCCAAATCATGTACTCTACTGCTGATTCACTGTAAATTATTCATTTCAGTTAGTATATCCTTCATTTCTGACTATTTTCTATGGTTTTCATGTCCTTTTTTATGTTGTTAAAGTTCTTATTAAGTGAATTGAGCATCCTTATAACCAGTATGTTGAACTCTGCATCTAGCAGATTGTCTTCATTTTATTTAGCTCTTTTCCTGGAGTTTCGTTTTGTTATTTCATTTGGGATGTGTCTTTGTCTCTGCATTTTGGCAACCTCGTGTTTGTTTTTATGTATTAGGCAGAGCTACTACATTTCCTGGGCTTAGCAGAGTGGTCTAATGTCGTAGGTATTCTGTAGGGTCCAGTGCTGCAGCCTCCCTGTTCACCTGAGCTGGGCACTGCAGGTGTACCCCTCTCCCCTGCCTTGTGGGGCCTATGTATACCCTCATGTTGTAGTTGAGCCTTGGTTGTTGTTGGTACATCAATGGGATGGATTTACCCATAAACTAATCAGCAGCAAGGACTAGCTTTAACCACTATGGAGGGTCAGCTGTGTAGAGGCCCACTCCACAGAAGAGGACTTACTTCAGCAGGTTTCTGGTGCCCACTGAATCTGTCCCAGGAGGTGGTTAGATGGTGCATTGATGTGTTGTGAATACAATGGCTCTGGGGCCTCCCAGGAGGTGCAGACCAAGGTCAGCTGCTGCCTATGTTCTGCTTGGGGCCTGCTGGCATGAGCTGCAAAGCAATCTGCAGATGGCTGCTGCTTATGCTGGGCATGAAGGGCCAAGGAAAGGCCAAGCTGTGAATCAAGGCTAGCTGCCGCTAGCATCAGGTCTGGAGCCACTTAGTGAGAGGTACAGGGGATGCTAAGGTCAGATGCTGCTTGTTTGAGAAATTTTAGAAAAGTCTGAAGTGTGAGCCAAGACAGGACATTCAGATGGCAAAGCCATTGGAAACAGTGCAGGTGGGTCCACAAGTTGGGTTGGGTTTCAGGCAATCAGCAGGACCAGGCCAACAGTGATAGGTTGATGGAGGCTTAAATATGGCCCCACCTGCCAGCTACGTGTGGGGAAAGCTCAGCAAAGGAACAGCCTCTCTTCCAGCACTTCTGTCTGGGAGAAAGCCACCCCTCCAGTTCACACACCTTGATGCTAGACAATTCAGTTCCTCCCTGGTTCCCTTCAAGCTGCTGCCCCAGTGTTGGAACTCAGTGGGAGTGAGTTCAAGGAAGTCTGTGTTGTGGAAGCCCTTTTAGAGAAGCCGCCTGAGATTCCAGCAGCCTTACATCTTACTCAGCCTTAATCCCCACTGGATTTTACAGTCAAAAGTTATAGGGACTTCTCTTCCTGGCAATAGAATCCTGGACTGGGGGAGGGCTTTAGTGGAGACGGGACACCTTGCTTCTTGGGGCAGGACCACCGCAGCTGAGATAGCCATCCCAATTTTCCTTCATCACACATGGGTATAGTACGAGCCTGTTCTGCATCTTCACCCCTCCTACCAGACTTGATGTGGTTTCTTCTTTAATTCCCTAGTTGTAGGACTTCTATTCAGCTAGATTTCAGGCAGTTCCGAATAATGGTTGTTCTGTAGTTTAGTTATAACTCTGATGTGGCTGTTGTGGGAGGACATTACTACTGCATTTACTTACATCGCCATCTTGGTGGTTCTTAAGTTGTTCTTCCTTCTTATGCTTATATTACTAATTAGCTAAACTGATGAAAAATTTCAGAAATCAAGAGACCACAAACTTTCTGAGAGGGCTGACTAACAAAATAACAAAATAATCCTTTTGCCAGACCCTAAAATTGTGAATTTTCACAGATGCCAAAGCTGAACTAGGACGCTTGAGAAAGACAGCTTTTTCTAAGGTCCACTATTCACTTATTCTCTACTGTTTAACCTTTTGCTCAAGAAGGGGTCCAATATTACATGGCTCTTCTGGTCCAACTGATTATTTTTTGCTGTGTTATGTAAAAGTGAAGTGCATTTTTGTTGGTTTGATTGGAGACCAGATATTCCAGGTAACAATTAACACATTTCTAGAGAACTTTACTATTTCTGGACTTCTGGCTTACCTCTGCTGAGGGTCACACCCCAGATAGAAGACCCTACTCCAGAGAGTGGAGGTAACTGGTAAATTATGATTTCTTATTGTAGAGCTACTTAGCAGGGAGAAAAGGGACAGGTCATTAACCAAGTGTCACAGAATAGATTCAAGCCCAAAGACAAAATCCCCACTTTCTATGAATTATTATGCACAGTTCAGCCTTGTCCCCTGAGATACTGGTTGAGTGCTGATGCCCTTTTAGGTGTGAGAGGCCCGGCCAGGGCTTTTGATGGCTGAACCTTAGTGTAACTTGTTGTGCACGGGGTAGAGTAAGGTCATGTGTTCTGCCCCCTTGAAAGGCAACTTCTCATTGGAATAATAGTGTACCACTTCAGGGATGCTGTCAAAGACTGCGCTTGTCTGGTTCAGTGTGTACTTGTTGTCTTTGGTCTGAGCCACTATGATGTGGACACATCCTTGACTAGTCCTGGAACAAAATAAAAATCAAGGAGGAGACATGAATGAGTGAGCAGGGCTATCTCTCCCCACTGAAAACAACCCCTGCCAGATTCCTGTAATTGTTATAAACAAACGCAGTCCTCAATAAATGTGTGTCACCCTTCAGTTATTTCTCCTTAGTACACACAAGTCATCAGGTACTAGACAAAAGAAACCAAAACCCAAAACAAATCCGGTCCCTCCTGGCCCCCAAATTGCCAAACTAGTGCTTAAGCCCAAGTATCAGATCACTAAGGTGAGTTTTAAACCCACACTCTTCATCATGACTAAAAGAACATGTGTAAGGTTTCCTCCTTCTTTCCTCCCCAAAGAATACATTAATAATAATAATAATTTAAAAAACTGTTTCCCCGCCCCCTGTTCTCCACCTCAATCTAGAAAGACTGTTCCTGGTTGTATAATGACAGCTGGCACTGAAGGCTCAAAGATCTAATCCGTGAGCACCAGTTTCAGGAACATAGCAAAGCTATTCCTGGTATTGTATATCTGGTGGCCTATCCCGTTTTCTGAGCCATATTGCTCAAACACCCTCCCACCCCAACCTCTTTTCCCCTCCAGTCTGATTGTTTCAGCTGCAGGGGCTCAGCTTCCTCAGGAAGGAAATGCTGTTAGGGCGCTTGACAATGATCCTCTAATATAGCACCACTGAACTGGCAGAGCAATGAGAATTTCCATGATTCAAGCTCCACCAGCCCTACCAGGCAAAAATGAATGTTCTGTGTACAATCAGACAGGGGAGTAATAACAAGTCAGCATTTCCTTCTTCACCAGAAGAAGCTGGTATCAAAATTGCACTTGGCATTTGAACAATCAAGGGATCTGATTGATTAAAATCCCAAAACACTAGGGAATAAAAGAAGAACGACATAACTGTCCTGTCAGATATTTTTCTTTTTATCAGGAGTTATTTCTCTGGTGAGAGGACTTACTCTAGTTCGGGTAATGTAAAGTGGAAATTGACTAATGTACAATGACAATGAAATGGGACCCTCATTATCATAAGAGATATTGGGGCACTCACCCAAAACCAATTTTGCATTCTACTTAGAGCATTTCATATTCTGTAGCCCTAGCAAATGTATTTTAGTTTTTGGCAATGCCCACCCCTCTGAACCACCCTGAAATGCTATCCTCTTTGGCTATATACCCATGATAGGAAAGACCCTCATGGCACAGCCCCCTACGTGGGAGAGCCCTGAGGCTGCCACACTCACTTTAGTGCAATGGAGTACCTACTGGTCCCTGACTCGCTATTTCGAACCAGGTAACCAGCTTCTTTGCAGGGTTGTAGTCGACTCTCAGCCTCAGCACGGGTGATGGCACCATGATACCAACTGAAAAATGGGGTGGGGGGAGACATCACAACTTTCAAAATAAAAATCCAGACAGGGCCTCATACCATAAAGCATTATTTGAAACGTACTTCTGGTAGAAGCTCAACAGCCCAAACTAGATACTGCTTCACATTCAGAACAGACTAAATGCAGCTTTGGGTAATCCGGGATCACAACACCCATCAATCATACAACAGGGAGCTACTGGGACTAATGTCACTTTAGAAGCTTTCACTCTATACAGGAGAATGAAATTTAAAATCAGGCTCTTGAGATGCAGAACACTTTCCATTCTGCACAAATACACTGGGTTCTGAAAGCAGGGTTTCACTAAAAAGCCCCACCCAGACAAGCATTCTTGAGCAATAATGATCATTTACGATGGGCCAGTGTGCTTCCCCACCCCCAGGCTGTGGATGAGCTACCAGGGGTTGTTTACTATGTGGCTGTGCAGGACACTCACGGCTGCTTCTCCAGTGGCAGGGCCGGGTCCACTCTTTCCTCCTCACTGTGGTCAGACAGGGCTGGCTTCAAGATCTTCTGGGTCCAGCTCTTCTGTCGGTGGTGCTGCCTCAGAGTCTCCTCCTTTGTAGAAGGTCGCTCAGAGCCTTCAAACTGAACTGGAAGGAAGGCTCCATTTAACATCAGAGGCCACTGAGGTGACCCATGTTAACTCAAAAATAAAATCCTCCTTGTTTGCCTCAGTTTAGGGAAGAAGCTTTTTCCTTCCCTTTAATGTGAGCTAACATATTCTGCAAATACCCTGGGACAGCTGAGCTCCTGCTGTCTTTGATATCTGATCACACTGCGAGCATCCACTGACAGCTACATTTTCTGTAAGACATTCATCAGTGTAAAGCACTTTTAGAATCTGAGAGAAAATCACGTTAATATAGTTCAGCGTGTACTTAAAAAAAAACCTCGAAGTTCTAGTATATTTAGATTAAAAGACTAAACATAGTTAAAAATGATGACTCCTTGCAAAAGTGTATCATTCTACAAGGTCAAGTGAACAGTTTTTACTATGAAATAATAAAACAACAATAAAAATCACCTGTGCAACAGGAGGCAACTACTAAACAATGCCTTATGGATGCCATGACATCTAGGCTGGAGAGAAGATAAAGAGAGAAAATGAGCAGCACCTAGAACAACAGGTGCCCGACAGAGATTTATGAAAAACAAGACTAAAGGAAAACTCCAACTGACTTGAAGGTCTGCTATCAAATATATTACTTTATCTCTTCACCCTTTACATTAACTCAGTGGTTCTTAACCTTTTTTGAGGTACCGAACCACCAGTTTCATATGCGCATTCACCGAACCCTTCTTTAGTGATAAATAAGATAAGATTTTTTCCCCAAATTCAGGACATAGGTATATGTTTTTTTTACTGGTGCACAAAATGAGCCGTGCATGAACATCACCTTGCTCAAAGAACAAAACCAACAAAGTGCATGAACTCACAACAAATTACGGTATTACTTTATTCTGGCCTCTGCGGCAAAGGCTTCTCCGAACCCCTGAGACCGACTCATCGAACCCCTAGGGTTCGATAGAACCCAGGTTAAGAACCACTGCATTAACTATACTTAACCATTTTATTTATTTATTAACTTGAGAGAGAGAGGAAGGGGGGGAGAGAGAGGGAGAGAAACATCAATTTGTCCTGGGAGGAGCAGGAGGGCAAATTACCTTTAGTAATCACTGACAACCTATCACCTTCCTCGTAAGTTAAAAATTCATACTTGAAGAACTGACTCTAGGAGAACTTTTGACTCCCCAAAAAAGCAAGCTGGCTTCATCCAACTTTTCAGTCACCTGTACCTGTAATCCATTTTCTAAATAGGGATTTTGACAGGTTTCAGAAGCACCAACTAAGAGAAGTGCTGCTCCCAGTTAGCTTTAGTGGGAAGCAGATAAGGTTTTTCATTAGTCATTTAAGGCAGTGGTTTTCAAGCGTTGTATACTTGGGGACTGGTGAAAATAGGAGAATTATTTTGTGGACCAATAAGGCAGAAACCATTCATAAGCGAATATGACTATGATCATTGGGTGTATATATAATCTTCATACATCAGGGTGGCTCTTTCACAAATCCACAGGAAATTTCTGGAGGATCGGTGACCCGCGGTTGAAAAACGCTAATTTTAGTTATTTCCAAAACAGTTGCGCACTGCGAAAAGACAGGAAAATAAAGATGCCCAGAAGGATAAAAGAGAAATGAAATATTAAGGGCTCTCCTTCAGTCCAGGTCTGCCAACCAGGACCAATTCTTGTTTCCCTCTACCAAATTCCTAAGAAAAAGAGACGTGCAGTTGAGGAAGTAAACGAGGCGTTGACTGAAAGGCCGAGGGCAGCCTTCCCAGCAGGACTGCAGAGAGCGCAGCGAAGACCCTCAATTGCGGACAGACGCCGCCCCCACCACTGACCCGCTCCCCACCTGAAAGCGCCCGCACGATCTGCTCCTTCTTCCATTCCCACGGCTGCTCGTACTCGGCCGCGGGCCGCTCGTCGTCCTCAGGCAGCCGGCCGTGTGCATCGGAGGGCCGCGCCTTCCGCTCAGGGCCGCAGTCCGCAGGCTCGTAGGGTGTGTCGTACAGCTGCGGCGGCTTCCCCAGCAGGTCCTTGGAACTCCGTCTCTTGGCCAGCGCCTCCGGTTTTGCGCCCGTCTCCCCGGGCTCACAGGGGCTGTCAAGCAGCTGAAGGGCCTTCACCAGGGGATCTTTGGAACCTCGCCGTCTAATTTCTGAAAAATGCATCACACAGAACACCGTGAAAGAAAAGTGCAATGGAAGCCTAGTAGTTACCCAACTTAGCTCTTCCCTTTGGACTGTCTGTGTGGGGGAAGGTGGCAGACTGCCTCACGTTGTTCCTTAAGGGCTGGTTACTTCCCAGTTGTAGGAAGGAGCCTACAATCTCCTCTGAGCCAGATAATGGCATCAAATCATAGGATTATGGGTCACCTCTGAAGACAAAAGTGCCTCTGGGGTTACCTGCAGTGGCCTCAGGCAACCTGTTCTACAGTTGGTGGTCCCACACTGGCTCTGAGTATGGTTCACCTGCAGCGTTTTAACTTGTTGTTAGGAGCTGAGATCAAAGTATTTTAATAAAAATCAATGGGGTATTTACTATATTCAAAGCATTGGGCATTAGACCGAATTCTTGACTTCAAGGGAGTTTCAATATAGTAGGGGAAGCCAGACACATTCAAAAATAAAACAAAACAGGCTAATAATTGCAGGATAAATAAAAGCAAAAGAGGTGTCATGGGGAAAACAGTAATGATAACAACAGCTAACATTTATGAATGGTGTACTGTGCATTAAGCACCACTGTAAGCACTTTGTAATTTTCATAGCCACCCAATGAGATGCGTTCTATTAGTTCCCCAATATTACAGAAGAGAAAACTGAAGCACGGAGAGTTTAAGGAAATTGCCCAAACCATTCAGCAGCAAAGCCTGGATTGCAAAGCCTGGATTCCAAAGCAGGAAGCTGGACTTCAAGAAGCCACAGTCTTCACCACTACATTTGGAATGACTCCAAATGGAAGAGAAATGGAAGATGAGTTGACTTTGATAGAGAAGGTCATTTCCAGTGGAGGAAGCTGCATGAGTGAAGATATGGAGGTGGGAACCATAAAGGGCTTCTTCCCAGAAGGGGGAGTTGAGCGATAAGTTCAAAGGACAGAGGCCAAGAGAGGAAAGACGTAGTCAGAGAAGAAGCCAGAGGAGTAGGCAGACCAGGGCACCAAAGTGATGAAATTGTAGAAGTTGTAAAGGCGTGGATGCAATGCAGAATAACTTTTTTAAACAGGTAATAACAGTTACATTTGTGTGTTGGAAAATAACTCTGACACAGTGTACAGGATGGAATTAGCCAGAATGGGATGATCTGGACTGAGGAATAGAAATGGATGCAAAAAACCTGCTGCAAATTAACCAACTACCAGCTAACCAGCCAGCCAGCCAGCCACAGTGGTGTCTAGGAACTGACTAGTGTGGGGCTAGAGTTCAAGATGCCTAAAGTCAGGACAACCAGGGTTGGCGATACAGACCAACAGATGCATTGTGGTTCTTCAAAATGTCTGTCAGGAAGCCTTCAATCTGTCCCGTGGTCATGATCAAGACCTTTCTAAACACAAGTCATCTCACACGTAATACCCCATAAGCTCTCAACTACCTACTTTTAAGGTATACACGGCTCAGCATGTTTAAACTGCTCAACATCCCACCCATGGCATGGGAGGCCTTCTGTGACCAGATCTGTCTCTGTCTCCAATTTCTTCTCTCAACACACCCTTGCCCTGTTCCCCAATAATCCAATCCTATATTCTAACCAAACAGAACTTGTGAAGTTCCCTGCGCATTATACTGCCTTATGCCCACTAGTGTCTGGGTGGTCTTCCATCCTCTGAAATCTAACCTAGCATCTTCTCCCCCAATTCTCCACCTCTCCCAGGTGCCCCCAGTTTGCCAACCCACTCTCACCTTGCACTTCTCCCACTGTACACATTTATTGCTGTGTCTGTATTTCCAGTTTGTTGGAGGTCGCCGAGACAGGGACAACCACTGTCTTGTTTAATTTTGCAGGATAGTTGTGCTAAATAATAATTGGATGGATGGGAGGGGAGATACAGAGAGGGAGAGAGAGAGGAGAGAGCTTTGGAACTTCTTTAAGCATGTGACAATATGGATCCAGAGCTCAGCAGAGAGATGAAGGTCCAAGTTATGTATCAAGTAGTTACAAATGGATGGTTGTGAGCACTGTGAGAATGAAAGCAATCATCAGAGGAAAGGAAGCAGACTAAAAAGAGGACCAAAGTCAGAATCTGGGACTTGGTCAGTTGAAGGTGAATGGAAGAGTTACAGCAGAGAAGACTGAGAAGGAGTGGTCAGGTAAGGAGGAAGAGGATCACAAGACTGTGGTGCCACAGAACAAAGGAAAGTGAGACTTTCTGTAGATAAAATGGGTGTGGTGATAGTCTATGGAGAAGAATCATTGACTCAGCAAGACTTCTATAACAAGGGCAACAAATGAAACATTCAAGGAAAAAGTTATTAAAATCAGGACACTAAATTAGAAAGGACAAATTTTATTGATAGGGTCAGGTGGTAATTCTGCTGGCTAGGGGTCCCTGACTGCAGTTCATTGAAATTTTCTGGGGGGCTTTAACAACCACTGAGGCCTGGGTCCTATCACCAGAGGCCCTGATTTAATTGGTCTAGGGAATTAGTTATAAAGGCTCCCCCGGGTGATTCTAATAAGAAGCTAAACCTGAGAGGCACTTCCACACTTTCTGGGTCCCCATGGGCCTCCTCTCATTCTTCCCGCTCTCTAGAGCTCATCTTGTTATTGTTAGTCTCACCCCAAGGAAAAGGGTTCTCCAGAATGTAAAGCCTTCACATAAGAACTGGAGCAATAGAAGAGCAGTCCCTGCCCCCAGGCCAGGGAAGGTGCCTGGGGTTGTCTGAGGTCTCCTGCATTTCTGTCCAAGCTTCTTAATTTTCAATCCAACAGCTTTTTTTCTTCATTGCTTATTCTAGATGGAGTTATGAAAAAAGAAACAAAAACTCACTCTGCTCTTGGTTCAATTAAGATAAGGCTGGAGGTTTTTTGTTTTGTTTTGTTTTCTTAAGGAAAGAGAAAACACAAAGGAATTCATAGGATGAATTTAGAATTTTAGAGTTTCTGATCAAAACCTAAATTTGCTCTCAGTTTAGTCTGGCACAGGCTGGAGAAACCTTTCCCGGGGTCCTCGCCTCAATTCTGAACCAGCTGAACTAAACAGAGAAATAGTTGATTCCAACCTTAAGGTACAAGTCCTAATCACAAGAAAATTTCACTGAATTTGTGTTAAAATGATAGAATAGAACCCTGAGTTGTTGTTACACATGTGCGTGAGTTTTTACTTTTGAGCTGAGGTCCTTGCACCTCTATTTTAGGCAGTCTGTGCACACACAGCTCTGGGAAAAACACTGCAAAGCACACAGCTGAGGATGTTCCTTCCCGGGATGGTCCTGGAATTGGGCAAAATCTGCAAAGTACTATCATCTTTTTAAACAATGTTTAATTAGGGGAAAAAAGGGTTTGAGCACAAGGCCCCTCCGCCCCTTCAAGGGGAGTAATCTTCCAGTCCATTCCAACACCTGGCTGCCCCCAACCTGCGGCGCCATAGAAACAGAAACAATCGTGGGGCTGCAAGCTGACCCTTCCTGCAGGGAGAATAGCCCCTGACGTGCAGAGCTGGCTCTGGGAGGAAACGAGCTTGAGAAGGAGGAAATGGCGAGAGGAAGCTACGCCCTGGCTCTGCTGATAGAGGCCATTTACATGGCAGACAACAGAATGCGGCCACCAGGCTGCAGATAAACACCCATCTGCAGCTGAAACCCAGGCCTGACCTGTACCAGTTAGCTTGGTGTGAAACAGAACATGGGCTCAAATCTTCCCTTTGCAATGCCCAATGCTGGCTGTACATAATTATGCCACCTATATTTAAAAGCATAGCAGAAGACTAAGATGTCCTTTTACTTCATTGTAGTTAGCAATTGTTATTCTTCAAATTCTTTTTGAAAATGGAATTCTCTCTCTAGAGAGACTAAACAATGACTATATATTCATTGGGTATGCATGTGCTAGTGTGTTATAACTGGCACCTCAGTGAAGCCTCATACTGGGGTGAGAGACATGTTGTCCCATTTTCACAGGTGAGTAAACTGAGGCTGTGCAGCAGTCAGGGGGGGAGCTGCTTAGCACTGACTCCAGAGCTTTCATTATCATACCTTATTTTATGCCCCAAAAATCTCATGTAAAATGTTCATTACAACTTCTATAATGCACCTTTTCCCCTAATTCATTTCATAATGTTCTCAAAACACTACTAAACTTAGAGCCTCATAAGGCTTTTTTTATCCTCTTAGAATCAGAAAAAGGGTTGTTAGGTAACTTTTTTACTCATATCTTTTATCAGTCTTGAATTTTCTATTTAAGATTACTTTTAATGTTTTCTGAAAATAAAACCACACACAAAAAACATATAATTCAGAAGTCCTAAAATTTAAGTTTAACAAGGAAGGCATAGACAAATTAAATCAATCAAAAATAGTCTTCTATTTATATGTTTTTCCATTAATGGTTAATCTTTTAAATGGACACCTGAACAATAAGATTCTTTTAGATTTCACTATTTAAACAAACCAATAAAATCATTTGGAGGCAATAATAAAAATTTTAAAACCACCCGAGACCAGCACTCCTAACTAAAGTCAAAGGTTGTTGAATGACCTCCACTCTGAATCTGTATAATTTGGACAAATTTGAATCTTTCCTTACCGTGGTTTCCTCAAATCACAGAGATTTCTAACACCTACTTCTCAGTGTTGTAGGTTTAGTGAGGCAATCTGGTAAGCCTGGTACTTACCTAGCAAGCATTCCCCTGATGTGATACCAGCTGAGGAAGGGGTTTTGATGCTGAATGATGGCTGTCTCGGGGAGTTTCTAAAGACCCTTTTAATGCTGTTTAATTTGGTGGCTAAAACCCATAATGCTAACTTATATAAATATTTCTACAAATTATTTAGCTACAATGATTCTGCTACTTTAGCAGAACAAAGCCTATACTATTATATTATTAGTGCCTTGTATTTATAGTCCTATCATTTTATGAACAATCCTTTGAATAAATCTAAGTAAAAACTTATTCATAAATTCTTAACTTTTAAAAGATAAGAGCAAAATCTTGAAAGGGATTCAGGGCACCTGGTTCTCAGCTACTTGGCCAGAGGAAAGTACTAACTACCTCTTAATTTCTGTATCTGCCTCTATTCCCCGCGGCACATGGTGACTCTAATTCTCTACTTCATGGCACTTACCATACTTTTCAATGACATACTTCCTTCTGTATTGATGTTAGGTCTGTTAGCCCTTTGGGCTGTGAGGTCCATAATGACATGTGTCATGTAAGTCTTGTTCTCTATACACCCAGACCCCAACATAGGGCCTGGTACATGGTAAAGAAATACTAGTTGGATGTTATAACATCATGAGCAGTGTTCTAGACACCAAAGTTATTGTTAAAATCAGACATATTCCCACTTTACAGGTATTAAAAAGTCAGGACAGAGGCTGGGTATTCCATAGTTAAATCATTCATTGGCATTGTCTCCTTTTCCTACAGAAATGCGGAAACAAAATAAAAAGAGATTCCTGGTTTCTTAAGAAATATGGGACATTTCTGAACTTGGATTTGACAACAAATCATCACAAGGAGAAAACTGAACAAAAAAGGTAAAAGGTTTTAAAAAAACAAAAACCCAGCAGCAAATCTTTTATTCCCAGTTTCCGATAAACTCACTTCCTGTTATTTTGTCCAGCTGTATTACCTACAGGGTAGAATAAGAGGTATATTCTCTATATTGATTGATAAAGTGCTCTTTGATATATATTTTAAATGAAAATTTAAAATTGGCCAATATTTTTAAAAGCAAAGAAAAAAATCTAGTATTTTTAAAAAGCTATTTAAATTTTTAATAATTAGAATTCATTCTCCAGTTGAATACATTAATTCCATATTCCTAAATAAATTTATTCACATAAACAATTTAAAACAGAGCCTGGAACTTAATAAATGCTTGAATATTAAATGCTAGCTATTATTATTATTACATTTATTTCATGTTGGACAATTTTGACTTTTCACTATAACCCTCTTTGTGAGTCTGAGATGCCTTAATTATGAGTAAAGTTTAAAGTGCTTTTGTATGCACTAATTCATGTCTGTGGTAACTTGGTGTATGAGACTGGTTACCCCATCTGGAGTGGGAAGGTCCGGGTTCTAATTTCTCTCTCTTAAAAAGTCTTGTGACCAGAGGCAAATCAGAAACTCTTTGATCCTGTAACAAGGGGATAGTATTGGAGTCCCCTAGCTTATAGAGTTTTGTGGGGATTATATAAGGGGAAAAAATATATATTCATTTTTAAGAAACAAAGCATTTCCCTCATTATCAGTATGGCTCCACAAAGAAACAGCTGGGCCCGTACAGATAAACTACTTATTCCAGTCAAAGAGAAAGAGGAATAAAAACCAAGGCCAAAGAAAGGTGAGTCAAAAGTAAACATTTTTTTCCCCAAGAATATCTTTTTCCTTAATTTTATGTGAAAGTAAATCTCCCCTATTTCTTTCAAGCAGCCAATATTTTTTAAAGTTCTGACTAGGTCCATTTTTACTTCCTTTCATTCACAGATTTCATCAGAGGTCACAGTCCAGTGACCTTCAGGGTCACAGCCTGGCCAGGGTACACCCTTGCCTTATCTCTGCAGGCAGAGCGCAGGAAACAGCAGTGCTTTCCTGTGGCAGCCCGTTTTCATTTTGAAGCCTGTCTTGACCCTTCCAGGGTGCTGCCATTACCCTTCTGCTCAACCCTGCTGAGACTGTGCATACAGAGCCTGAGCTTGACAGCTTTCCAATCTGTTTCTAAACAGAAGAGACAGTCTTTAATGAGTGACCAATTATTCCTTTCCCAGGCATGAAACCCATGACACTCAAATGAGGCTCCCTTGAGTCAGCACTCAGAAACTTCACTTCTCATTATGGATTAAAGAATGTTTAAGAAAAATTAGGTGAATAAATACTCTAAAATTTACATATAAAAGCTAAATACCTAGTAAACATGTCATTTTAAAGTATTGCTTACACCAACTTAAGAGACTTATGAATCAAAGGGCAAAGTCTGATGCCAGAAATGACAGGGTGATTGCTTAGCTCATGAATTGGAATTGTCCCACCTCGAAAAGTTATAAGATTGTTGCCTGGTTTTAGGTTTGCCTTGAATGGCTTGGTTCAACCAGTGATTATTAGTAATCATTCCATAGTAATTAAATATTTTGCTCTAATGTAAGCTTGTTGGGAAATCAATCTTCTACTATAATACAGAGGACTATCATTTTGCATCTTCTAACAACTTAAAATCCTTTAAGAATGTATTAGTCCCTTATACATGAGAGTCGTATAGATTTACGACTCTCATGATGGATGTCAAAGCTTTTAAAGTAGTCAAGCAATGCATGTAAGTATCTGAAAACTGAAGATCACATTCTGAGCAGATCTGTACACTCACTATGTAAGAGTATCATTTTACATAGAATTAGAAAAACTTTAAAGACCCCTGCAAATTCTAAAACTGAAGGATACAAACTATACAGGAAGTTAACTAAATATTTGACTTTAGTTTTACGTCAAATTTCTGTTTCTTTTAGTCAGCAGGATCTGGTTAAATCGCTTCACCCCAGCTCCCCAAACCCTGAGCATGAGCTTCCTGCCCCTACTCAGCAGCTCCCGGTCACAAACCTGTTATCATTTGCTGTGCATCGTAGGGTTCCATGTAGCCGTCGTTCTCTCCTACTCTCTCTGCATCCCTTTGACCTTTTGTCCGTTTGGCATCATATGGGTCAGCATAGTCTTCTAAAATGATGACCTGTAAAAGAACCAGAGAGGAGAGTTGCTAAGAATTATCATATGCCAGAATGGCAGTGGTATTAAAATGGCTCCGGACAATCCGCTGATCTGAAAAGACCCCAAAATCTCCAACCAGTTCCGGATAGTTTTTGCAGTTGATCATGTTATTCACCCAGTTGCACAAACATCTGATATTATTTTTAGCATAACTGATTGTCAACAGTTCATCTAAATTCTGATGATCCTCAAGACTTTTTTACCTCCTTTTCTATCCCTAAGAAATAAAGCATTTGCTGAGTTAAAGGGTGGCAGGGGTGGGGAGTGGGGAATGTCTGTAGCTTTAGGGCATAAAAAACCAAACTGGTCTACCACCTTCTCCATGATTTTGGTCCTTTTAATGCCAGCAAGATGAGCAATATAGTCGCAGTAACTCAGTCAATCACCCAGACACTGCTAAATGTCCACCAGCACTGGCTAGGGGATCAAAATAAGACCAAGACGTGCTTCTTGTCCTCAAGGAATTTGTAACAGCTCTAAAGAGATAGGCTTCATAATAAGAAATAAACAGTATTGTGGGAGTTCTAGGTTCAATAATTCATAGACAGACTTATAGGCTACAATCAGATAGTTTTATCAGTATTTTTGTCAGAAACCACCTATTCTTCCAAAAACACAAAGGGGCCTGGAAAGGTGGTGTGTGTACAATAGTTCTGTTCTGTAGCAGCTGTGATAATTGTAGGAGGTCAGATAAAAAGGCCCCCTCTCTGGGAAGAAGCCTATTCCACAATCGCTGGTTACATTCTCCAAAGAATTCACAGAAAAGGACCATTGGAGCTGGCAGAAAGAATTTAGATAAATAGGAAGAAGTAAAGAAGAGGGGCCACCTGGATGAGAGCCTTCCACCTGGGAGGATATGGCCTAAAAAACTCAGACATGCCAAAGTGATGACCACAAAAGTAACCAGGCAGCCACTGCCGAGGCTCTCACTCCTGGATCCATTCTTTGGACTGCCCATCATGTACAGTGCATTCTCAGAGTATAGTGAGGAACAGGAAGAGCGATATGCAGCCCTTGGCTGCAAGGTGCTTAGGATCTAGTCAGTCAGGTAGACCACTAATATCTGGACCAGCTGAATCCTTGGCGGTCTTTTCATGGCTCTCCCCCAGTGCTTGACACACGGTAGGCTCTCTGTAAATATTTGTGGAAAGAATGAATGGAGGAATGAATAGAAGTACCCAATGCAGACACATATGGTCTGTGCTACTGACTCTTACTCCATCCAGGCAGGCAGCAGGTTTGAAGCCTGGGCAAGAGAAAATTAAAGTTCCTATGACAGGACATGATCATCTCGATTGGAGTCTGAAAGCTCAGTTTGAGCTCTTTTCTTTCCCCTTTTCGCACAGAACAGTGGATTTAAAACAAACAAGCAAACATCCAACTCATTTCATAAGAATGGAGTGAGTCTCTTCACATGTTCAATGCTTTACCTTAAATGCCTCACACTGGACAGCACCCAGAAAACCTCTGGTGTGCTAGAAGCAGTTCTCTCCCCATCTGTAATTTCCTCGAGAGTGTTTCTTTGTTTCATTCTGTATTCTCCCGCAGAGCCCTGCGCCCTTTATGCTCTATGGCTGCCGCACAGGCACAGCGCATGGCCATCACGGACTGAATGAAAGGGCTGTAACAGTGGGTGCTAGTAAAGCTCAGAGAAGTCCTTTATCAGGTGGAGCTTCCCGACTGGGGGCGGGGTGGGTTGGGCTGGCCAACCCATTCTCTGGAGTTTTGAAATCCATACTTAGACAGTTCAGAGGTTACCATTCCTTATGCTCAGAAAGAATTAAAATTATACACAGCCCAGTTTTGGACCCACCCTGGATGTCAAAATTAAAATAAACCATCTACAAGGGGGCCAAACTGAACCAAGCAGGATTTCATTCATTCACTCTTTTAAATGCTAACAAAATTAAATGGATAGTAAATTTCTGCAAAGTTCCCCATCCCCAGAACGAGGATTTCTCAAAACAAAACAAAACAAAACAAAAAACAAAAACTAATGAACGTGAATGGTCACTAAGGAGCCACACAATGTTAGAGGGGGAAACATATCCTCTTCTTCTCTGAAGCATAAGGAACCCTACCTAGGGATCAGTAGGTTCGCTATGTTCCTTCCCACTGTTTCGCTTCAGTAGGGGACAGGTGGTCTAGGGGAGGCTGGATTCCTACCGTGTCTTGATGCTTAATAATCTTGCCCTTGTCCAGTTCAGGGCCCAGAGAAGAAGGGGAAGAGGATGCGGAGGAAGAACTGCTGGTACTGCTGCTGCTGCTACTACTGCTGGGGTAGCTGCTCTTCCCGTTCTTCTCCTGAGTGTCCACCTTGATAAGTCTGTTGATGTAGGTGCTGCAGCCTGAGCTCTTGGCTGCGCCTCGGTGGGGCTCCTCTTCCGTGGCCCGGGAGTTCTTGCGGCTCTTGCCCGCGGCAGCCTGAATCAGCCCCTGCACGCTGTCCCGAGACAGCCGGCTGTCCTTGGGGGGGCCGACGCCCGCCCTGCCGCCCCCCAGCTCGGCAGCCGAGTTCTTGCGGCCCTTGACCGGGGTGGGCCCCACGCCGCCGGCCTCCGAGTTCTTGCGCAGTTTGCCGCTTCCACCGCCGCCGGGCTTGGCCCGCTCCGACACGGTCTTCAGGTTCAGGGGAAACTCCTTGAACCACTTGGCCGCCATGAGGGGGGCCCGGCTGGCGCGGCTCAGGAGCGTCGTGGCCGCGGAGCAGGTGAGCGAGGAGGCCCAGCCCAGACACGGAGAGACTCCAGGGGCCGGGGGCCACTGCATTCCCCGGGGCTGGGGCGCTAGAGGCCGCGGCAAGGCCCTGCGACCGCTGCTCCGCGCGTCCCAGCCTGCGTTCTCCCACGGCTGGCTGGGTGGGGCTCCCCCGGCCCCGGGCGCCGAGCGTGCGGGCGCGGACCGCTGCTCCGGACACGGACGGCGACAGTCACGATGCACCGGGGCCCCGCCCGGGCTCGTCTTCAGCGCTTGCACCGCCCGGGGGTTCCGCGGCTCTCTGGGGGCGCCGGGGGCTTCCCCTGCGTTTTCCTCTCGGACTGGGTGAAGTTCGGCCCACGGAAGCCCCAGGACAGCCCTGCCCACACTCCCAGGGACAAGAAAGCACGGAGCGGAGGTGGCGGGAGAGTCCCCGGCGCCGTGACAGACGGTAGACCGACGGCTAGCCGCCAACCATCTCGGCACGCCCCACCCCTCCGCGGTGGCGCCTCCCAGCCTAGCCACCTCCCGCCCAGATCCGGGGGTGGTGGAGTCGGAGCTTCTGCTGGGGCGGGTCAGGGGGGAGTGCACGTTGGGGAGAAGGTGGCAGCAGCTGCACGTGCTGGCCTGCGGTGCCCAGAAGCTTAGAGTATCCCCACTTCTGCACAGAGCGTGTTTCCGTCAGGCGCTGCCTTCAAATGCGCCTGGGGTGCGCCACGTGCTTCTCTCCTACCCCGGAAGCAGCCCCACCGCGCCCACTTTCCAGAGAGCTAGGCGAGCTGGGTCCGCTCCCTCCACGTTGTCAGTAAACGTTATTTTTGGGGTGTATGTTGGGGGATGCCAAATAAGAGTGGGCGCAAAGACAACGCTCGCTCGCTCGCTCCCGCACTCTCCCGGGGCACTGCTCCGCCTGGAGGACCTGACTCTTCCCGCTAGCCCCGCTTCGCCGGGGCATTACTTACGGGGCAGAGGCACCGGACGGGTCTCAGAAGAGGCGGGGCGCTTAGCGATAAGACGCGAAGGTTCGGCGTCGGGGCTTTTGGGTAGACGCTTCTAGCCCGGGAGAGGTACGGCTTGTTGGTTTCAGGTCCTGCGCTGCTGGGTCATTTGTGCTGGAGACAGGCGTTGGGAGGCTGTTTTAAAACTTTCACCTCCATTTCCACACCAGAGTGGCAGGGCGCGCTGATACCGAGGCGTTTGGTTGGTTTCTTGCACCAGGGGCGTCTGCAGAATTTTTTGATGTGGATGGTGGGAGTGGTAAGTGGGAGTGGACAGCAGTGACTGAAGCTTCGCAATTGAGGAGTGCTTTGTGCAGAACTGCGGGGCACTCTACGTTGGAAGAGACCTTTTCCATCCCTCTACTTCTTGAAGCATTATTAAAACGTTTTAGCTTAAAAAAAACTAAACGTGCCATAGAAGCTCAAGCAATACATTCTAAATCCTCACTATACGCCATGGGGACTGGGCAATCCTGGCCACGCATGGGCTTCATATGTGTGAGTGGTGCTTTGTGAACTGGAATGGCAGAAGAAATGCTTGCTTACACCAGCCAATCTTGAAAATGTTTCTTGACTTTTTTTTAAAAGCTTTATTGAGGTATAATTTGCATGCCATAAAATTCACCTGTTTAAAGTGTACAAATAAAATATATTTAATATATTTACAGTACAATCACCACCACAATCTAATTTTAGAATATTTCCATCATCTCAAAAGGAAACCATGTGCCCCTTAGCAATCACAACTGATGCCCCTCTCCTCCTTCCCACCCCAGGCAGCCAGCCACTAATCTACGTTCTATCTCTAGAAAGTGGACTAATAAAATAGGGGGCCTTTGCATCTGACTTCTTTCCTCTAGCACAGTGGTTCTTAACCTTTTTTGAGGTACCGAACCCACCAGTTTCATATGCGCATTCACTGGATCCTTCATTAGTGATAAATAAAATATGATTTTTTTTCCAAATTCAAGACATAGGTATGTTTTTTTACTGGTGCACAAAATGAGCCGTGCATGAACATCATCTTGCTCAAAGAACAAAACCAACAAAGTGCATGAACTCACAACAAATTACGGTATTATTTTATTCTGGCCTCTGCGGCAGAGGCTTCTCCGAACCCAGGTTAAGAACCACTGCTCTAGCATCATGGTTTTGAGATTCAACTATGTCATAGCATTTATCAATACTTCATTCCTTTTATATTGCCAAATAATATTCCATTGCATGGATATAATCACATTTTATTTATTCATTCACATACCAGTTGTTGGACATTTAGCTTGTTTCCACTTTGTGGCTATTAAGACCAAGGCTGCTCTGAACATGTATGAACAAGTCTTTGTGTGGATATATGGTTTTTTAAAATTTATTTTATTTTATTTTTTTATTTTATCATTTTAGAGAAGAGACACAGAGTGAGAGAGAGAGAGAGAAAGAGAGAGAAAGGGGGGAGGAGCTGGAAGCTCAACTCCCATATGTGCCTTGACCAGACCAGTGCAGGGTTTTGAACTGGCAACCTCAGTGTTCCCAGGTTGACGCTTTATCCACTGCGCCACCACAGGTCAGGCTTGTGGATATATGTTTTGATTTCTCTTAATTAGATACCCAGGAGTGGAATTGCTCGGCCATGTGGAATTCTCTGTTTAACTTTTATATTGTTTAATTTTAATTTTTATTTTTTTACAGGGACAGAGAGAGAGTCAGACAGAGGGATAGATAGGGACAGACAGACAGGAACAGAGAGAGGTGAGAAGCATCAATCATTAGTTTCTCGTTGCCCTTGCGACACCATAGTTGTTCATTGATTGCTTTCTCACATGTGCCTTGACCGCGGGCCTTCAGCAGACCGAGCAACCCCTTGCTGGAGCCAGCGACCTTGGGTCCAAGCTGGCGAGCTTTTGCTCAAGCCAGATGGGCCCGTGCTCAAGCTGGCGAGCTCGGGGTCTCGAAGCTGTGTCATCCGCATCCCAGTCCGACGCTCTATCCACTGCGCCACTGCCTGGTCAGGCTCTGTTTAACTTTTTTGAGAAACTGCCAAACTGTTTTGCAAAGTAGCTGCACCATTTTACATTCCTACCAGCAATATGAGGGTTCCTGTTGCTCCACATCCTCAACACATTATTACTGCCTATCCTTTTTTATTATAGCCATCCTAGTGGATGTGAGGTGATTTGCATTTCCCTAATGACTAATGATGTTTTGTGTGCTTATTTGCCATTTGTTTATCTTTGCAGAAATGTCTATCAGATTGTTTTTCCACTTTCCAATTGGTTTCTTTATCTTCTTGTTATTGATTTATATGGGTTCTTCATATATTCTTTGTCTTTTTAAAAGCACCAATAAGAGCCCTGGCTGAGTAGTTCAATTGGTTAGAGCATCATCCTGACACTCCAAGCTTGAGAGTTTGATCCCAGGTCAGCAGTGTACATACAAGAATGAACCAACAAATGCATAAATAGGTGGAATAACAAATTAATGTTTTATGCTTTCTTCTCTCTCCCTAAACCAACAACAATAACAAAAACAAGTAAGATATTTCTCCAGACCAAGCAATAGAGTGGAAACTCATGACTCTGGTGTCATGTGGTCTGGATTCCAAAAACAGGCTTCTTCATTACTGAGCATAGATTAAGTTATTTTGGACAAATTACCAGATTATTGTCTCAGAGCCTCCAGGACTTCATCTCTACCTGGGGTAATAGTGTCTAGGTTTTAGTGTTTAACAATTAAATGAGACCGTGCATATTAGCTGTTGGCACCTGGCAGGATCTAAAAGGCATAATTGAAAGATTTATGCTGGGCCAGGTCCCAAAAGGCATCGTTGAAAGATTTATGCTGGGCCTTTGCTTGAGAGATGTTGGTGCCTCCCCTGGTCCAAAAGCCTATAGACTTTTCTGGGGATTACCAGGAAATTGGTAACCCTGATTCTGCCCATAAACCTCTCTGTTTTTATATATTTATATTTATATCTTTTAATTATCTTAACTACTTTTAGTTCTAGTTCAATTTAGTTGCAGCCAAAAATGTTGTTTCTTCCCACAGCTAGGAACAATTTAGAGGAAAATGTTACCATTTTTAAAAATTTAATGTTTTAATTTATGTTTCTCTAAAGTAAAGAAAAAAAACCTTTAAACTTACTTTGACAGCTCTGTATTTGTAGGAAAAGAATCAAGCCTTCAGAGTCAGAGACCTCAGTATCTTTTATAATTGTTTTTTTGGTTATTCATTTTAGAGAGGAGAGAGAGAAAGGGGGGAGGAGCAGGAAGCTTCAACTTCCATATGTGCCTTAGACCAGACAAGTGCAGGGTTTTGAACCTGCAACTTCAGCGTTCCACGTTGAGGCTTTATCCACTGCGCCACCACAGGTCAGGCCTCTTTTATAATCTTAACTAAGTCATCTGATGCCTGTGAGCATTGCCTTTCCCATCTGTAAAAATGAGGAGATAACACTCCACAGGGTCATAGGGCAGGGCTGGTGAAATACATAAAATGAAACCCAGTGGCTACTGTTTACTGAGCTCTTAACCCTTTGAGTAGTAAGTTTTTTTCATGCTTGCTGCCCCGCAGGAGTGGTTTATTTTTCAAAAAGTGAAATTAGTTCCAGTTATAGTTTTATTAACTTAAAATCATGTGTGTTTGATAACCAATTTATGGAAACAAAAGGAATATACATTTGCCTTCTTAAAATGTTGTCTTAAACATTTTTAAAATAAAAATTTTTGATACGATCATACTCTGGGTGGTCAGGAGACACGAGGACATACATGAACGTTTGTATTACTCAAAGGGTTAATACGAGGCAAGTGTTTTAAGCACAGTACCACATTTCACCCTCGTGATCTAGGGCACAGGTGGTTTGTTCTTCATTTGACATAAAATGTGCTCAAGGTCTCTGGGCTGGGCTAAAAACCATATCTATCTTAACTCCAAAGGCTCCATTCTAGCCACGGGCTTGACACTATGCAGAGGTGGATATGGTTTTAAAGTTGCTCATGGTAATTATTTTCTATTTGCTGCTATAACAGATTACCACTTGTTTAGTGGTTTAACAATACAACCTACAGTTCTGTAGGTCAGAAGTCTGATGCATCTCGCTGGGTTAAAATCCACTGCATACCTTCTGGAGGCTCTAGGGGAGAACCAGTTCCTTGCCTTTTCTGGTCTCTAGAAAAGACTGCCTGCATCCTCTGGTTCGTGGCCCCCTTCCTCTGTGTTCAAAGCCAGTAACAGTAGTTGATTTCTTGTCGTATTACATTGATTTACTCTTGCTTCTGTTGTTACATCTCTCTGTCTGACCCTCTCTTCTGTTTCCCTCTTTCACTTTGAAGGATTCCTATGGTTAAGGTCAGCTCATTGGCAACTTTAATTTCCCCTTGCCATGAAATTAACATATTCATAGTTATAATATTGTCATTTATAGTAAGAAATATGTATTTGGGCTTTGTTCAAGTCCTGGCACAGACCTCCTAAAATCTTTGGAATTGCCTAAGTGAGGGGAGCAATGAATGTACCTTATGGTTAATGAAATGACTTTGGAAAGCCCCTAAGGAAGGGGGCTGTTTGCCAGAGGACCCAACCAGATGATTTGGGGATTGAAATTTTCCCTTGGTCCACCCCTCTCTTCCCCTCCTCTGAGGAAGGACGAAAAGCTGTGGTGGAACCAATCGCCAATGGCCAATAATTTAATCAGTATTCCCTATGTAATTAGGACTTCATAAAAACCCAAAGGACAGGTTTTGGAGGGCTTCTGGGTTAGTTAATATGTGGAGATTTGGGGAGAGCAGCTCACTCGCAGGGCCTGGAAAATCTGTGCCCTTTCCCTATACCGTGTATGCACCTCTTCCGTCTGGCTACAAATCTGTGAGCTGCTCTAGCAAATTGATTGAACCCAAGGAGGAGGTCTTGGGAACCTCCAATCTATAGCCTGTCAGTTGGAAGCACAGGTGATAACCTGGGCTTGCAAGTGACTGGCGTCTGAAGGGGGGGAAGTCGTGTGGGACTGAGTCCTTAACCTATGAAATCTGATACTCTCTCCAGGTAGAGAGTGTCAGAATTGAGTTTAGTTGTTGGACATCAGGTGATGTCTCGAGCATTGCTTGGTTGTGTGGACACCCCACATTGGAATTGGTGACTAGAATCCTTAATAGGTTCTGGGGATTAGGATGTGGACCATTTAGGGAAGGGTTCATTATTTTGACTGCCGTAGTACCTATTCAGCAACTATGTGCTGGTGAATTATCCTGGTATTCCTCTAACTGTGGCTGGTTGGCTTTGCAGGAGACCCTGTTGGGAAGGAACTGCAGCATGTAAGTCGCTTCCTTTTTGGGATAAACAAGGCTCCTTCCACCACACAGCCTTCTCTTCCTGCCTCACAGGGCCTAGAGCTTAGGAGTCAACCCCAGGAGTTGATTAGCAATGACGAAGGTTCAGTGAACGGCTTCCTGGTTTAGAACCTGAGTCTGAGAGGAGGAAGGGAAACCCTTCATCAGAAGTGGGGGTGGAGGCTTGTGCAGGGCCCTGCCTCCTATGCTCCAACTCCTTTGGAGTTTGGGCATGGGAGGTAAGACACTGAGACCTGTGTTTGACAGGTCCTGGAACAGCAGTGACCTCTGACCCTCTGCTGACCTGTTGGGGAAGAATGGTGTTGGAGGAGCAGAAGTCTCTAAGTGAATTAGCCTGGGGGTTTGGCTGGCGCTGAGACCTTCCATCTATACATGTATCTTAGTTAACCTACTCAGTTTCTGTCCATGCATGAAACTTGGGTTCCACCTAGATTCTATTCTTGCTCTAGTCAGCTGCCACGTTTCTGTACACATGGCGGATGTGTCCCCCTGTCACCGCCATGGTGCACACCCTCAGTCATTGTTGTGTTTGCTGCTCCTAACTCTATGCTTCTCTTTAATTCTTACCTTCTTTCACTTCAACCTCCACGATCTCCAGAGTGATCTTTATAAAACCCAGCTGTGTTGCTGTCACCTCTCTGGTTAAAACCCTCTACCCACTTCTTGCAACTAGTGGGTTTCATTATGTGACCTTGCCTCCTCTCTCATTACTCACTCTCATGCCATGTGCACTCTACCTATTTCCAACTACACACAGTTTCTGCTATGTGCCAAGCCTTTTCCTATCTCCGTGCCTTTGCATGTGCTGGTTCCTCTGCCTCCCTTCTGTACTGCCTACCTTCCTGCACTGTCCACCCTCCTGCACTTTCCACCCTCCTTCCCTCCATCCCCTTTCCCCCTTTCCCCTTTCTCCCCTTCCCACCGCTCCCCTTTCCCCTTTCTTTCTTCCTTTCTTCTCTCCTTCCCCCTTTTCCCTTTTATCCCTTTTCCCCTTCTTCCTCCCCCTCACGTCTCCCCTTACCTCCTTCCCTTCTTCCTTCTTTCCTTCCTCCCTCCCTCCCTCCCTTCCTTCCTTCCTTCCTTCCTTCCTTCCTTCCTTCCTTCCTTCCTTCCCTCTTTCCCCCTTTCCCTTCTTCAGCTTAATGTTACATCTGAAACACAATGTCCTTGGTTTAGACATTTCATAATATCTCACTGACAGCACTGGGTTCCTGGTGTCTCCCAGAGAGTGAGCTCCCCCCTTGAAGGCTATGATGCCCACAGCCAGCACTTAACACTGAACCTCTTCCATAACATTGATGAATACTTGCTGAATGACTGAGTGCAGTGTAGCGAATCCTTGTTCATGAGGGAGATATGCTTGTAGTGGTGTGTGTTTTCACATTGAAGAAAATAAGTCACTTATCATGTTTTAACTCCTCTGAGTCTTCTAACCTTTTGCTTGCCTTTTTAATGCTACTTTTCTTCTTAGGATTCAAGAAGAGGGAGACTGAGGTGTATGTTGGCAGTCTTCCCCTGGACAGCTCTGAGTTATTCTTCATTCTCTGTGAGAAGTTGCTACTTTTTTCTTTTTTGGTCTCCCCCATATGACTTTTTAATATGCCAGTAACCGAATTTTGCCAGTTTTTAAAGATATTTTAGAGCTGTGACAAGCAAGCAGTCACAGCTGGTGATGAGACTGACCAACACATCAGTTTGCCTTGGACTTTCCTGTGTAAGCATCCTGTGCGGTTAGTCCCAACTCCTCCCACGTAAACCTGGATGCTTGGTCACCCTACTTACTGGGTGGATGTAGGGGCTGCAGTGAGTCAGCTTCTGTTTAGGGAGGGACCTTGTTAGTGTTCAACTGCCCATCCTTTGGTCACAGGGAGCAGTTGGGTCTCAGCCAAAAAAACAGCACTCATTTTACTTTCAAATGAACCGATTGAGTCAATGGCTGTATACTTAGAGAGTAGAATACAGTGTGTTCTGTGACTGGTCAAAAGTGCACCATGACTTTATGGACACACTGTATAAACAATAGTATTTTTGGCCCAAAGAATTTTTCTTTTTGGGGAGGCCAAACTAACCCTAAATAATTATAGAACCACTTAGGTATTTAAAATTTGTAACAAGTGCATTTGAAGTACAGATGAAAGGAAATGGAGGTGTAATCTACTGAGTTGAAGCAGCGCCTGACTTTTTTTTTGGAGCATCTACTCTCTGCAAAATAATGTGCTTGGAGTTCACCACGCTTGGAGAGAAACAACCAAGCCTTTGCACTCAGGGAGCTTGATCTTGGAAATGAGAGAAACTAACCTTTGTGGAGCCCCTGCCGCATACTAAACATTTTTCAGAAATTTCCTGTTCTCTTGCCCACTTGCCTATCAGGTACACTCAATCTTCTCTGCCCAAGTTTTATTTTATTCCTTTTATACCACTTACTGTATTTTAATTATGAGACATGCTCCAGGAAATAGGCTAAATGTTTTATTCATGTGGTTTTATTAAATTCTTATAATAACTCTGGGTGGTGGGTGTTATCTTCACCTTAGAGATGAGGCAGCCAAGTCTGTAAGAGGACCAAGTACATAGACCTAGTGAGTGGTCAGCCAAGAACCCCTAAGTACCAACTATGTAACCAATAAGACATATAAATAACTCATTATAATAAAAGATGACCCTATTATGTTTTTATCTGACATGGTATGAGAGCACAGAATAAATTCATTTTGACCCAACCAGTGAAATCATATTCAATCAAAGTGGTGGGTTGGAGGATTCTTGGCATCTGATCTCTCTTCCTCTTCTTGGCAGGCTGGTAGACATGTTATTTGACAATGAAATGGGGACAGGGGCCCCTGCCAGCAGTTCCTGCAGTGGTCAGGGGAGGCAAAGTACTGAGAAGCTCTGCTATGTGTCACCAATACACCCTACTTCAGAGCCCAGCCCCTGGGGCTTGCTGGGCCATGCTGTCCCACACAGTGATAGAGGGGACCTTTGGCCCTCATCCCCTCCACAGGAAACAAGCAGCCTTTCCCACAAACCTGTAAACTCAGGGCCTTCTCTTGGGAAAGGCTTGAGTGAATGGAGTAGGATTTTAGAGAGAAATTTCTGATAATAACTTTCCTGTTAATAACGGTGACATTACCCTAGTTGCAAACCAACAAATTAGCCTGTAGCATTTTCATGGTTTTTGGTAGAAGATGAAAGTTGTGGATCAAAGATGAAGGATGAGGTATTACTCATAGGAATAATAGTAGCCAGCATCTTTTTTTTATTGTTTTAACATTTCTTTTTTTATTGAGATATAAATCACATATAAAATTTACTATTCTAAAGAGTACAAGTCAGTGGTTTTTATGCACAAGGTTATGCAACCATCACCACTAATTCCAGAACGTTTTCATTATCTGCAAAGTAAATCCCATACCCATTAGCTGTCCCCCTCTCTTCCCCTTCTTCTCAGTCCCTGGAAACCTTTAATCTTTCTGTCTTTGTGGATTAGCCTATTCTGGACATTTCATATAAATGAAATCATAAAATATGTTCACATTTTGTGTTTTTCTTCATTTAGCACAGTGGTTCTTAACCTTTTTTGAGGTACCAAACCCACCAGTTTCATATGCACATTCACCAAACCCTTCTTTAGTGATAAATAAAATATGATTTTCTTTTCCAAATTCAAGACATAGGTATATGTTTTTTTACTGGTGCACAAAATGAGCCGTGCATGAACATCACCTTGCTCAAAGAACAAAACCAATAAAGTGCATGAACTCACAACAAATTACGGTATTACTTTATTCTGGCCTCCACGGCAGAGGCTTCTCCGAACCCCTGAGACCGACTCATTGAACCCTTAGGGTTTGATAGAACCCAGGTTAAGAACCACTGATTTAGCATAATGTTTCCAGGGTTTATCTATGCTATAGCACATCTCAGGACTTTGCTCCTTTTTATGACCGAGTAATATTTTATTACAGGGTATACCATAGTTAGTTTATCAATTCATTATTTGATGGTCCTTTGGGTTGTTTTCACTTTTTGGCTAAATGCACAATGCTGCTCTGAACATGGGTGTACAGTTTTTGTGTGAACATATGTTTTACTTCTCTTGGGTATATACTTAGGAGTGGAATTATTGGATCACATGATAGCTCTATGGTTAACTTTTTGAGGAACTTTACCAAACTGTTTCCAAAACAGCTTGTGCCATTTTATATTTATACTAACAATGTACAAGCTCCAATTTCCCGCCAAAACATGTCTTTTTTATTATAGCCATCTAGTGGATGTGAGGTGGTATCTCATGGTGGTTTTGATTTGCATTTCCTTAATAACTTATGAGCATCTTTTTACGTGCTTCTTGGCCACTTGAAGTATCTATTCAAATCCTTTGCCCATTTAAAAATTGTATTTTTTAGAGAGAGAGAGAGAGAGAAACAGGGACAGACAGACAGGAAGGGAAAGAGATAAGAAACATCAGCTCATAGTTATGGCACCCTAGTTGTTAATTGATTGCTTTTTCATATGTGCCTTGACTTGGGGGGAGGGATTCCAGCTGACCAGTGACTCCGTGCTCAAGCCTTGGGCTCAAGCTGGTGACCTTCAGCGACCATGGCGTCATGTTTATGATCCCACACTCAAACCAGCGACCATGCACTCAATCAAGCTGATGAGCCCATGCTCAAGCCAGTGACCTCAGGGTTTCAAACCTGGATCCTCAGCATCCCAGGTCAATGCTCTATGCACTGTACCACTGTACCACTGTACCATCAGACAATTGTATTATCTTTCTAACAGTTTCATTAGATACAGTTAATAAACATTTTCCCCATTTAATTGTCTTTTCACCTTCTTTACAGTATCCTTTGACACAAAAGTTTTTAATTCTTATGAATTCCAATTTTCTATTTTTTGGTTGCTCTCCTTTAGGTATCATCTCTAAGAAAGCATTACCAACCCAATATCACAGATTTACCCTTATATTTTCTGACAAGAGTTTTATAGTGTTAGTTCTTACTAGGTCTGTGATCCTTTTGGAATTAGTTCTTATGCATGATGTAAGGTAGGGATCAATTTCATTCCTTTGCGTGTAGATATTCAGTTGTCCCAACACCCTTTGTTAAAAAAAAACTATTTGTTTCCCATTGAATTATCTTGGCCAACTTTTCGAAAATCAGTTAACCCTAAATGTGGTAGTTTATTTCTGGACTCTTTGTGTTTATACTTATGCCAGTACTACATTTGTTCGCCATAGCTGTGGAGTGAGTTTTGAAATCTTCCACCCATTTACACTTGAACCCACTAGTTAGCTTTCTACATTTAGCAGTATTCTAAAACTTTTTGATGTGTGTTCTAGTAAGTACATGATGACAAATTGATTAAAAATTTTCAAATGCCTTCTGTTTCCATAATTATGATAGAATGAATAAACTGAAAACTCTCTCACAAGAAAATACTTAGAGTTTAAAATATAAACACCAATTTAATTTATTTTTAAATTTTATGTTCAGTTACAGTTTACATTTAATATTATTCTGTTTTACTTTCAGGTGTGCAGCATAGTGGTTAGGCAATCATATACTGTAGAAAGTGTTCCCCTGATATTTCCAGTAACCACCTGGTACCATACAAAGTTATTACAATATTATTGACTATATTCTCTATAATGTACTTTACCATGACTATACTGTAGCAACCAATTTGTACTTCTTAATCCCTTTACCTTTTTTACCCAGTCCCCCAACTCTCCTCCCTTTTGGTAACCATAAGTCTGTTCTAATAAACACCACTTTTAAATTTCTTTTTATTTTATTCATTTTAGAGAGGAGACACAGAGTGAGAGAGAGAGAGAAAGAGAGAAAGAGGGGAGGAGCTGGAAGCATCAACTCCCGTATGTGCCTTGACCAGACCAGTGCAGGGTTTTGAACTGGCGACCTCAGTGTTCCCAGGTCAACGCTTTATCCACTGCGCCACCACAGGTCAGGCATAAACACCACTTTTAAATGCATGGCTGAGACCTAAGAAAGTAAGGAAAATTAAGAGGGCCCAAGATAAGCAGGTAACTGAAAACCAGAAAAGTCTGACTTGTGCCCCGGGGGTCTTTGCATGACTCATAAATCAAAGGGCTTAGATTATAATGGCCATGTCAGGGTAAAAGATGACATCTTGGGCCTGTGTGAGGAAGGGAGAGGTAACTAATTCCACTGCAAAAGCAGGATCCTTGAAGAGCTGGATCCTCAGTGAAAGTTTGAACCACAAAATCTTTGCTCACTGGCCCTAGATGGTATTGATTTAGCTATTCTGTCTTGATGTGGACCTGGGTCTCTCCCCAAGAACATGTAACAATAGGCCTGAGTTAGGGTTTAAATTCATAATACCTTAATGGTCTGGGAACCTCAAGCCAAAAGTTAGCCTTTTTAAAGTTAAAAACCCAGTTCATGAGGAAACACTTGAACTGTGAATGGAAATAAACTTCCTAAATCTGATAAAGTGTATCTATAAAAAATATACATAAAAATATACATAATTTGGGAAACAGGAATGCTTTAAAATCAAGAACAACACATGAGCACCTATATCACCTTTTCTGTTTAATATTTTATGGAAGGTCTTAGACCAAGTTAGAAAATAAAAAGAAATGAATGGTGTGAAAATTGGAAAGAAAAAGGCAAATCTGTCATTATTTGTAGGTGATCACATAAGTAGAAAGCCTAAAAGAATCTTAAGTGCTAGAATTATTGAGATTTAGAAGGGTGGTCAAATATAAGATAAATATACAAAAGTCCATTTTATTTCTATACAACAGGAACCAAAATACAGGTAAAAATAAATCTAATACAAGTTTTGTAAGATGTATGTACAGAAAATTGAGACTTGCATGACTGGTGCTTCCCTTCATGGGAGATTCAGTGGATAAAGGGTCGACCTGGAGTGTTGAGGTCACCAGATCGAAACCCTGGGCTTGCCTGGTCAAGGCACATGCAAGAAGCAACTACTACAAATTGACGCTCCCCACTCCTCTCCCTGCCTTTTTCCCTATCCTCTCTCTAAAAATCAATAAATAAAATCTAAAAAAAAAATTGAGATTTTATAGAAGACATTAAGGAAGACTTAAATAAACAGAAATACCATGTTATGGATAAGAAGACTTAGTTTTATGATTCTTAAATTGATGAGGTATAGATTCAATGCTCTTTTCATCAAAATACACAAAGGTTTTTACAAAAGAACTTGACAAGTTTATCCTAAAATTTATTTAAAACAGAAAAGTCCCATGAATAACCTTACCTTTCTGAAGAAGAATAAGGAAGACAGAGGAGAGCAAATGCTCTACGATAGTAATGATGACCCTGGTATGGGTATAGTGCTAGATGATTGATATATGGAACAGAATAGGAAGCCTGGAAATAGACCCATATGTAATCACTTGGAGTGTATGTATAAAGACCAGGTGGCATTATAGATCAGTTGAGAAAGAAAAAAACTATTCAATAGGTCCTGAGACATTCTGTCATCCATACAGGAAAAGTGAAATTGGACCTTTACCTTATCATATACACCAAATGGATTCTAGATGGATTAAGGACTTAACATACAGCAAAACATAGTACTTAGTGACACAACTTGGATAGCTTTCCCTTTGAGATTAGGAATAAAATAATGGACACCATATATTGCTATTTCCATCAACATTGTATTGGAGGAGTCAGCTGCTTTGGCCAGGGAGTAGAGGTCTAGACAGACTCAGGGAGTGACAGTGTCTCAGTTGTCTGGCTTTGAGGTGGGAACCGTTCCCCCCACTTTCTCGTGAATTTGACTGGTACTTTCCTTCATAGGAGATTCAGTAGAACCACACTCCTGGATGATAGCAGACCTACAATCTGGACTCCAAAGACCTACCCACCCAACTCCTACTGGCTCTGCCCTGCTGAGGTCAGAACAAAATCCAGACAGACCTGTGACTCTGGGGTCGGGGCCACATTTATCACCTTCCCTGAAGCCTGAATGGTACCTGTCCTCAGGGGAGATACAATAACCTTATCATCCTGACTCCACCAGAGGTTCTTTCAGTGACAGCCTAATAGGCAGCCAGCAGGTGGAGACAGCCAGAGGCAGATCTTGGGGTTCCTTGGGACTTTTTATAACTAGTCCCTGGGCCAGGTGTTGGTAAAAGCTGGCCTTGGTGTGTGGCTTGGTCTTTCCCAGATGCACATAAACCCAGCAGAAGCTGCCACAATCTTTGGATCACTTGTAGCTCCAGACAGGTGGCTGAATGCCAATCAGGGGCAGCATCTTATATTGGCCTTCACCAGGTTCCCTTCCAAGAGGCCCAGAACAAACACAATAGTGACCAGCTTTAAAAACAATGCAGCAGGATTCTATCAGTTTCACAAGCAGTATTTCCATAGAGAGATCTTGTCAAGCACCAAATCCAGCTGAGGTGAATTCAACTTTCTGTGGTCAGCACCTGCACAGCAGTTTGCACCCTTTGATTGAGGTAGAGGCTCACAGTCATCCAGCCTGAAGGTCAATTTATGTACAATGGGCCAATAGCAGTCAAGACTCAATTACAATAGGAGGGCCCACATAACCCACATAAGGGACACTCCTGGAGCACCCAGCTCAGGTGATCTAGGAGACTGTACCACTGGACCCAATACAACACCTACTACATAAGGCCACCCACAAAGACTGGGAAACACAGCAGATCTAGCTAATACATAGAAACAAACATGAAAAGGCAGCCAAAATGGGGAGAAAAAGAAACAGACTCCAAATGACAGAACAGGAGAAATCTCCAGAAAAAGAGCTAACTGAAATGAAGATAAGCTATTTATCAGATATAGAATTCAAAGTAATGGCTATACAGATGCTCAAGGAACAAAACAAGAACTTCAACAAAGAGATAGCAAGCATAAAAAAGAACATGGAAACCATAGAAAGGAACCAGTCAAAAATCAAGAATATGAGCCTGACCAGGCGGTGGTGCAGTGGATAGAGCGTCGGACTGGGATGCGGAAGACCCAGGTTTGAGACCCCGAGGTCGCCAGCTTGAGCGCGGGCCCATCTGACTTGAACAAAAGCTCGCCAGCTTGGACCCAAGGTCGCTGGCTCCAGCAAGGTGTTGCTCGGTCTGCTGAAGGCCCGCGGTCAAAGCACATATGAGAAAGCAATCAATGAACAACTATGGTGTCGCAAGGGCAACGAAAAACTAATGATTGATGCTTCTCATCTCTCTCTGTTCCTGTCTGTCTGTCCCTATCTATCCCTCTCTCTGACTCTCTCTCTCTCGGTCCCTGTAAAAAAAAAAAAGAAGAATATGTTATCTGACATCAAGAATAACTGGAAGGAGCCTGACCTGTGGTGGCGCAGTGGATAAAGTGTCGACCTGGGAACACTGAGGTCACCAGTTCAAAACCCTGCACTGGTTCGGTCAAGGCACATATGGGAGTTGATGCTTCCAGCTCCTCCCCTTTTTCTCTCTTTCTCTCACTCTCACTCTGTGTCTCCTCTCTAAAATGAATAAAATAAAAATAAATAAATAAATAAATACCTAGTCTGTCAAATATTCTTTGAAAAAAAAATAAAAGAATAACTGGAAGGAATAAACAGGAGGTTGGAAGAAGCAGAGAATTGAATTAGTAGTTTGGAAGATAAGATAGAAAAAAAACCATCCAATCAGAAAAACAAAAGAAAAAAGAAAAAGAATGAGGAGGTTTAGGAACTTTTGGGCCAACATGAAGTGCAACAACATTTCAAGGGATTGAAAACCTATTTGAAGAAATAATGACTGAGCCTGACCAAGCAGTGGCACAGTGGCTAGAGAGTCAGACTGGGATGCAGACGACCCAGGTTCAAGACCCCGAGATCACTGGCTTGAGTGCAGGCTCATCCAGCTTGAGCACAGGCTCACCAGATTGAGTGCAGGGTTGCTGGCTTGAGTGTGGGATCATAAGTGTAACCCCATGGTCGCTAGCTTGAGTCCAAAGGTCATTGGCTTGAAGCCCAAGGTCGCTGGCTTGAGCAAGGGGGCACTCGCTCTGCTGTAGCCCCCCAGGTCAAGGCACATATGAAAAAGCAATTAATGAACAACTAAGGTGCCACAACGAATAATTGATGCTTTTCATTTCTCTCCCTTCCTGTCTGTCTGTCCCTATCTGTCCCTTTCTCTGACCCTCTGTCAAAAAATTGAAAAAAAAAAAAGAAATAATGACTGAAAATTTCCCTAACCTGGTGAAGGAGAAAGACACTCAAATCCAGGAAATGCAGAAAGTCCCAAACAAGGTGGGCCCAAAGAGGCCCAAACAAGATGGACCCAAAGAAACCCACATCATAATTAAAATGTCAAAGGTCAAAGATAAAGAGACAATCTTAAAAGCAGCGAGAGAAAAGCAGTTAGCTAATTATAAGGAAGCTCCCATTAGATTGTCAGCTGATTTCTCAACATAAATATTTCAGGCAAGAAGAGATTGGCACGAAGTATTCAAAGCCACGAAAAACAAGGACCTACAACCAAGACTATTTTATCCAGCAAGGCTATCATTTAGAATTAAAGGAGAAATAAAGAGCTTCCCAGACAAGAAAAAGTTAAAGGAGTTTGTTACCACCAAACTGGTATTATAAGAAATGTTAAAAGGCCTTCTTTTTTAAAAAATATATTTATTTTTGTTTAGACAAATTTAACAGGTGACACTGGTTAACTAAAGTACATAGATTTAGAGAAAGCCATCTCCACATCATTTGGACAGTTGATTATGTTGTATACCCATAACCCAAAGTTACATCATCCTCTGTTACCTTATATTTGTTTCTCTTTATGTCCCACTCCCTCCCCCCCCACTCCTTTCCCCCTCTTCCCTTCTCCTCCCCCTGGTAACCATTGCACTCTTATCTATGTCCATGAGTCTCATTTTTATGTCCCACCTATGTATGAAATCATATAGTTCTTAGTTTTTTCTGATTTACTTATTTTACTTAGTATAATGTCAAGTTTCATTCATTTTGTCATAAATAATACAATGTCATCATTTCTTATGGCTGAGTAGTTTTTCATAGTATATACATACGATATCTTTATCCAATCCTCTATTGAAGGGCATTTTGGTTATTTTCATATCTTGGCCACCGTGAACAATGCTGCGATGAACATGGGGGATGCATATGTCTTTATGTATCAATGTTTTCAAATTTTGGGTGTATAAACCCAGTAGAGGGATTGCTGGGTCATATAGTAGTTTTATTCTTAATTTTTGGTTTCTCAAAAAATTAAAGGGCCTTCTTTAAGAAAAAGGAGGGGGAAAAATACAGAGGAACACTGTTAATAGAAAAAATGGCAATAAATAACATATATCCATAATCATTTTAAATTTAAATGGCTTAAACACTCCAATCAAAAGACATAGGGTAGCGGCCTGACCTGTGGTGGCGCAGTGGATAAAGCGTCGACCTGGGAACACTGAGGTCGCCAGTTCAAAACCCTGCACTGGTCTGGTCAAGGCACATATGGGAGTTGATGCTTCCAGCTCCTCCCCCCTTTCTCTCTTTCTCTTTCTCTCTCTCTCCCTCTCTGTCTCCTCTCTAAAATGAATAAAATAAAAAAAAGAAATTAAAAAAAAAAAAAAGACATAGGGTAGCTAATGGATAAGAAAGCAACAACCATATATACACTGTCTACAAGAAATCTACCTTAGAATAAAGATACATGCAGATTAAAAGTAAAGGGATGGAAAAAGACGTTTCAAGCAAATGAAAATAAAAATTTAAAAAACCTGGGTAGCAATACTTACATCTGAAAAAATAAACTTTAAAACAAAGGCTATAGTAAGAGACAAAGAAGGACACTACATAATGATAAAGGGAGCAATTCAACAACAGGAGATAACCTGGTAAACATTTACACACCCAATTTAGGAGCACCTAAATATGTAAAGCAAATCTTGATGTACATAAAGGGAGAGATTAACAGCAATACAGTCATAGTAGGGGATTTTAACACTCTCATTGATACCAGTGGATGGATAATCCATACAGAAAATCAGTAAGGAAACGGCAGCCTTAAATAAGACATTAGATAAGCTGGATTTAATATCTTCAGAGCATTTCACCCCAAACAGCAGAATATACATTCTTTTCAAGTGTACATGAAACATTTTCTAGGACAGACCACATGTTAGGACACAAAACAAGTCTTAATAAATTTAAGATTACATTCATATCAAACATCTTCTCTGATTATAATAGTATAAAATTAGAAATTAATTGCAAGAAAAAAACAAAAAACACACAAAGACATGGAGGCTAAATAATACATTACTAAACAATGAATGGGTTAACAGTGAGATCAAAGAACAAATCAAAAGATACCGTGAAAGAAAGGAAAACGAGAACACAATAACCCAAAATCTATGGGACACAGTGAAAGCAGTCCTAAGAGGGAAATTTATAGCATTACAGGTCTACCTCAAGAGACAAAAATCTCAAATGAGCAATCTAATCTTAGGAACTTGAAAAAGAACAACAAACCAAGCCCAAAGTGAGAAGGAAGAAAGGAAATAGTAAACATCAGAGCAGAAATAAATGAAACAGAGACTATAAAATATACAGAAGATCAATGAAATCAATAGTTAATTCTTTGCTAAGATAAAGAATTGACAAATCTTTTCATCAAGAAAAAAGAGTGGCCCTGGCCAGTTTGCTCAGTGGATAGAGTGTCAGCCTGGTGTGTGGATGTCCTGGGTTCAATTCCTGGTCAGGGCACACAAGAGAAGCGACCATGCTTTTCTCCCCTTCTCTCCCCCTTCTCTCCCTCCTTCCTTGCCACAGTCAGTGGCTTGGTTGGTCTGAGCATCGGCCTTAGTTGCTAAAAATAGCTCAGTTGATTCAAGCATTGGCCCTAGACGGGTTTGCCTATTGGATCCCAGTTGGGGTGCATGTAGTAGTCTGTCTCACTATCTTCTCTCCTTTCACTTAAAAAAAAGAAAAAAGAGGGCCCTGGCTGGTTGGGTCAGTGGTAGATCATCGACCCAGTGTGTGGATGTCCCAGGTTTGATTCCTGGCCAGGACACACAGGAGAAGTGACCATCTGCTTCTCTACCCATCCCGCTCCTCTCTCTCTCTCTCTCTCTTGCTCTCTCTCCCTCTCTTTCCCACAGCCATGGCTCAATTGGTTCAAGCACATCAGCCCCAGGTGCTGAGGATGGCTCCATGGAGCCTCTGCCTCAGGTGCTAAAAATAGCTTGGTTGCGAGCATGTTCCCAGATGGGGGTTGCTGGGTGGATTCCGGTTGGAGCACATGTGGGAGTCTATCTTTCTATCTCCTCTCCTCTCACTTGAAAAAGAAGAAAAAAAGAAAGATAAAAAGAGAGGACCCAAATAAATAAAATCAGAGATGAAAGAAGTAACAGACACCAAAGAATATAAAAGATTGTAAGAAAATATTATATGCTAACAAATTGGACAAACTTGATGAAATGGATAAATTCCTAGAAATTTATAATCTTCCAAAAGTGAATCAGGAAGAATCAGAGAATATGAATAAACAGATTATAGCCAGTGAAATTGAAGAAGTAATAAAAAAAATCCCAACAAATAAAAGTCCTCGACCAGATGGCTTCACCAGTAATTTTTTTTAGTGCGCGCTCACGCGCGTACACACACACACACACACACACACACACACACACACACACATGAGAGAGAGAGAGAGAGAGACAAAGAGAGATGAGAAACATCAATTCATAGTTGTGTCACTTTAGTTGTTCATTAATTGCTTCTCATATGTGCCTTGACCAGGGAGGCTCTAGCTGAGCCAGTGACCTCTAACTCAAGCCAGTGACCTTGGGCTTTAAGCCAGTGACCATGGCATTATATTGATGATCCCACACTCAAGCTGGCGACCCTGTGCTCAAGCTGTTCACTGGTAAATTTTACCATTCAAAGAATACATAACACCTGTTCTGAAGCTATTCCAAAAAATTCAAGAGGGAAGACTCCCAAGCTCATTTACAAGGTCAACATTATCCTAATTCCAAAACCAGATTAAGACATTACAAAGAAAGAAAATTATAGGCTAATATTCCTGATGAACGTACATGCTAATATCCTCAACAAAATAATAGCAAACAGGATCCAGGATTACATTACAATGGTCACACACCACGATCAAGTGGGATTTATTCTGGGGATGCAAGGTTGGTAAACATCTTCAAATTGATAGAAGTGATACACCCCATAAATGAAATGAAAAATAAAACTCAGCCTGATCAGGCAATGGCTGGGACACAAAGGACCCAGGTTTGAAACTCCAAGGTCACCGGCTTGAGTGTGAGATCATAAACATGAACCTGTGGTTGCTAACTTGAAACCCAAGGTCGCTGGCTTGAGCCCAAGGTTGCTAGCTTGAGCAAGGGGTCACTGGCTTGGCTGCAGCCTCCCATCAAGGCACATATGAGAAAGCAATCAATGAACAACTAAGGTTCCACAACTATAAGTTGATGCTTCTCATCTTTTCCCTTCCTGTCTGTCTCTTGCTCACTAAAAAGAATAATAATAATCACATGATTATATCAATAGATGAAGAAAAAGCATTTCATAAAATCCAGCACCCATTTATGTTAAAAACTCTCTCAGCAAAGTGGAATAAAGGGAATATACCTCAAAGTAATAAAGGCCATATATGATGAACCCACAGCCGACATAATACTCAATGGGCAAAAAATACAAGCATTTCCCTTAAGATTAGGAACAAGACAGGAATGTTTGCTATCACCATTCTTACTCAATATAGTCCTGGAAGTTGTAGCCACAGCAATCAGACAAGAAGAAAGAAAAGGCATCTAAATTAGGAAGGAAGAAATAAAACTGTTATTATTTGCAGATGACATGATACTGTATATAAAGAGCCCTAAAGATTCTACTAAAGAATTGTAGAACTGACAAATGAATTCAGTAAAGTACCAGGATACAAAATAAATAGCCAGGAATCAGCTGCATTTTTATACACCAATAATGATCTACCAGAAAGGGAAAAAAACAATACCATTCACAGTCCTTTCAAAAAGAATAAAACACCTAGAAATAAATTTAATCAAGGTTGTAAAGAACTGCACTCAGAAAATTCTAAAATACTGAAGAAAGAAACTGAAGAAGATACAAGCAAGTAGAAGTGTCCATGGATAGGGAGAATTAAAATCATTAAAATGTCCATATTACCCAAAGCAATCTATAGATTCAACACAATTCCTAGCAAGATACCTATGGTGTATTTCACAGAACTAGAACAAATATTCCAAAAATTTATATGGAACCAAAGACCCCAAATAGCCACAGCAATCTTGACAAAGGAGGACAAAGTTGGAGGAATTATGCTACCTCATATCAAACTGTACCACAAGGCCATAGTACCCGATACCGCATGGTACTGGTATAAAAACAGACATATAGATCAATGGAACAGAATAGAGAACCCAGTAATCAATCCATGCCTATATGGTGAATTAATATTTGACAAAGGAGGCAAGAATATACCATGAGGTAAAGACAGTCTATTCAGTAAATGGTGTTGGGAAAATTGGACAGGTACATGCAAAAAAATGAAACCAGACCACCTTCTTACACCCTATACAAGAATAAACTCAAAATGGATTAAAGACTTAAATGTAAGACTTGAAACCATCAAAATCCTAGAAGAAAACATCGGCAGTAAAATCTTGGACATTTATCATAGCAGTATTTTTTTATATATATCTCCTTGGGTGAGAGAAATGAGAGAAAAGGGTCGTAAATGAGACAACAAACTAAAAAGTTTTTGCACAGTAAAGGAAACAATCAACAAATTTAAAAGACAACCCACTGAATGGGAAAACATATTCACCAATATATCTGATAAGTGATTAATACTCAAAATTTATGAAGGATTTATAAAACTCAAAACCAAAAAAACAAAGTCCTATTGAAAAATGGGTAAAGGACCTAAATATACACTTTTCTAAAATGGCTAATATGCATATGAAAAGATGTTTAATGTCACTAATCAAAGAAGTGCAAATTAAAACCACAATGAGATATCACCTCACACCTGTCAGAATGGCTATCATTAATAAATCAACAAACAAGAGTTGGTGAGGGTGTGGAGAAAAGGGAATCCTCCTGTACTGAGGGTGGAAATGTAGATTGGTACAGCCACTAAGGAAAGTAGTATGGAGTTATGTCAAAAAATTAAAAATGGCAATGCCTTATGGCCTAGCAATTCCACTTCTGAGAATTTATCTGAAGAAACCCAAAGCAGTAATTCAAAAGAATATTTGCACCCCTATGTTCATTGCAGTGTTATTTACAATAGCCAAGATCTGGAAATAGCCCAAGTACCTATCCTGCATGGCCACGGCACCCACCCCTACAGCACCCCAACTTCACTGCAGCATTAGTTACAATAGTCAAGATTTTTCAGCAGCCCAAGTGTCCGTCGGTAGATGAGTGGATAAAAAAACTGCGGTACATATACACATTGAAATAGAATGCAGCTATAAAAAGAAGGAAATCTTACCTTTTGCGACAGCATGGGTGGACCTGGAGATCATTATGCTAAATGAAATAAGCCAGGCAGAGAAAGACAAGCACCATATAATTTCACTCATATGTGGAATCTAATGAACTAACAAGCAAAATAGAAACAGATTCATACATAGAGAGCTGGCTGACAGATATGGGGGAGCAGGGGGCTAGATGAGGAGGTGGTGGGATAGAGCAAAAAAGTACAAAAAAAACCCCAAACCTCACGGACATGGAAGACAGTGTGGTGATTGCTGGGAGGTGGAGAGGTGGAGGGGGTATAGAGGTATAAATGGTGATGGATGAAGACTTGATTTGGGGAGAATGGATGGACACAGAATATCCTGTTCAGAGATGTGCTGTAGAATTGTGCACCTGAAACCTGTATAATTGTGTTAACTAGTGTCACCCTAATAAGTTCAATTAAAAATTTTAAAAGTTAAATATTTAAAAGTTTTTATAATAAATAAAAATTATCTTAAAAAAATCACTTTCTAAAAACAAGTGGGTGTCATACCCAGTTTGATGTTCACATTGTCTTAGAACACAGTATTTTGACTGTATATCCTTAGTAGGATATACTATAGTAATAAAAAGAACTAAAAAGAAATCTTAAACTTTACTTTAATAACTTCATTGTCAGCAGTAATCCTCGAATTGTTATTGGAACCTGATATATATTTAAAGTAGGATAAAACAAGTCATTAGATTAATGTTGGTAAGAATAGGATTTTCAGCATAAGGAAAAATAAAGAAGTTAAATAAAAACTATATATGAATTGGCATCCGTTATAATGATTGTTTTCCTCTTTAGAGATGCATCTTCTAGCTCTGTTCATTAAAAGACCTCAGGAGCTTCAAAACCCAGTAAATCCTAGCTCCTATATTGTGCACTGTAGCCACTACTTCCCATTGAATGGAAGCTGGTCTTCTTAAGGGAAGTGAGTGATTACACGGCTGGGGCTGTTATACCAGAAAGCTAGAAAGCTATCAAAGGCTATTGAGATCTGATTGAAGGGACATTAGAGGTGGGCTATGTGTTCTTGGAGCTGATATGTTTGCAGAGTAGAGATGAGGTGTTTGAGACTTCTTTCAGAAGACACTAGTGGCAGGGAGAGAGTATAGATGAAATTGGAATGTCCATGAGTTGAGACTTATGAAAGCTAAGTGGTAGATATTTAGGCATTTGTTATACTACTTTATATCTGTATTGAAAGTTTCCAAATAAAAATAAAAAGACAAAAGGAACAAAAGGAGGTCCCGTAGACAAAGATGGACAGTTTGTGCATCAAAAATACTAATGACTACATTTAATTAAAATTCATTGATGATTTTAAAAACCCAGAAATTTGTAATGATACCTAAAGAAAAAAATAAAACAAAACTCACTTGACACACTTGAAGGTAGAAATAGTTCATTAATATAAAGCTTGTTAATTAAAAGAAAAGAATAAGAGTTAATTTTGCTTTTCCAACACAAATGCTATTTCAGGACAAAAATATGACCCTAGCAGATGAAAGTTTTCTCTATAGGAGAACTCCTGCTCATAAATACAGAAGAAATGATAGAATTATAAAATTACCATTTTGCAAACCATTCATTTTAAAAAGCCTGTTTCAGACAGTGGTTATTTATTAGAACTTGGTGGTAACTTCATTAGGTAAAAAATGATGGGTAGTTTTACAATGGAGGGATCAGGCTGTCACCATCCGAACTTGTTGATTAATTCAGCATTACTACGAGTGAGTCAACCAAACATAAGCTCCCTAAAGTGATGCAAGGTTATTGAAGGAGATCACACCAACTATAAAGTATTCTAGACAAATAATAACATGTCTAGCCTGACCAGGCGGTGGCGCAGTGAATAGAGCGTCGGAGTGGGATGCAGAAGACTCAGGTTCGAGACCCCGAGGTCGCCAGCTTGAGTGTGGGCCCATTTGACTAGAGCAAAAGTTCGCCAGCTTGCACCCAAGGTCGCTGGCTCCAGCAAGGGGTGGCTCGGTCTGCTGAGGGCCCCTGGTCAAGGAACATGTGAGAAAGCAATCAATGAACAACTAAGGTGTCGCAACGGCAACGAAAAACTGATGATTGATGCTTCTCATCTCTCTTCGTTCCTGTCTGTCAGTCCCTATCTATCCCTCTCTCTGTCCTTGTAAAAAAAAAAAATGTCTAAAAACTCAATGGCTAATTTTCAGTCTAAAGGAAATAGGGATAAGTCAAGTAAAAAGCTACTCTAAAGAAGAGGTACTCTCGTCTACAGGACAGCTCACCTGGTTTCTGTAACAAGTCAAATCAGGGAGAAATTAAAGTAGGAGACCTGGTGAAGATATAAAGAGATTTAGAAGAGGCATAAGAGAAATGATAATTAAATATACTGAGTAGACATTGTTTTTTATCTTGATTTGGACAGAACAAACCTGAAAAGATATTTTTGAGACAGCTAATGAAAAAGGCCCATTAACTGACAAGGAACTATTGTTAATCATCTTAGTTTAATAATGGCATTGTATCTACATAAGAAAATAGCCCTTTCTGAAGTGGTAAGTATTTAAGAGTAAGACATACTTGAAATCTGCTTTAATACACTACCAAACAAGTGGTAGAGAGGTAGGTGAGACAACTGCGAGCTGTTGATGGTTGCTGAAACTTGGTGATGGGTTTGTGGGGGTTTGTTGTACCTTTCTCCTTCTATGTATGTTTAGAATATTTTATCACAAAAGTTAAATATATCCAGAATTTGAGCCCTTCCCATACACACCCACTGCTGTCCCCCCAATCCAAGCCACCATCATCTCACCTGGATCACGGTGATAGTTGGCACCCCTCTACTCAGCAGCCTCTAGTCTTTCCCTTGTCACTTAGGGAAAGGACTTAGAGTTCCCTGAGGCTCCACGTGAACTGGTCCCCTGCAGCCCTGTGCCCGTGTCTCCTATGCCCTCTCCATTGCTTGCTCCTTGTCAGCCTCACTGAACTTCCTGCTAGGCCTTGAACCTGGCCTAGGGCCTTTGCACTTGCTGTTCCTTCCACTTCACCTGTTCTTTTCCCAGGTGTTAGCCCTTTCACTCAGTGTCACCTTCTCAAAGAACGCCCCTGCCATTCCCCCTAGACTGCAGCCCCCACTCCTGTCACCTCTCTTACTTTATATGTTTCCTTAACACTTATCACTATTGAACTTACTATACATGTGATTTATTCACTTTATTGATTGATTATCTATCTTCCTCAAAGAAGATAGGCCCCAGGACGGGAGGGGTTTTTGCCTACTCTGTTTGCTGCACCTGAAACATTTTATAACACAGAGTAGGCACTTAATAAATATTTGTTGAAGCAATGAGAGGAATGAAGACAGTATAGACAAGTTTTCAAGGCTTTTGTAATAAAAGAGTAGGAAAACGAATGGTAGCAGGAAGATGATGTAGGTCAAAGTTATTATGTGTCTATAAGTATTAAGATGGCAAATATTAGAGTTCACTTGTATGCTCATGCAGTGGAGAGGGGAATTGATGCAGCAGATAGAGATCATTTAGCCTCAGAGGCCTCGAGAAGGTGAGGGTAAGGGAGCTCCCAAGTCAGGACAGGTCTTCCACATAGAGGGGTGCACACAAGGATGCAGGCTGTGGGTATCCCCTTTTGATTGCTTCACTCTTCTCAGTGTTGTCAGCTGAATAAGAGGGTCTGGAAGGTTTGAGTGGAGAAGCAGATATGCAGTAGTTTGTGTGAAAGAGTGGGGATCTGATGGTTAGGAATAGTTGGTAGGGATGTTGTGAAGCGCTTTACACAGGAAATGTACCTAAGGGGCGTGATGCATTAGAAACCAGGGCAGCTAAGCTGGCCAAAGGAAAGCAAGGAGTGATGGGGGGTAGGGGGGGGTAGGGCAGATGAATAGGAGAGTTAGGATAGAGTCTGGAGTTTATAGGATGTTGGGAAAGTGGCAGGAGTTGAAGGACCACACTACTAGAGAGTGGAGCTGGGGAACTAGAGGTGGGAACAAGAACATCAGTTAGCGCAGGGCTTGGTTGTACCACTTGTCATTGGTGATGACCGGGTCCCTGGTGCACCCCAGGAAGAAGGGAGCTCAGGTAATGGGGAGACAGCTGTTGGATGCTTTCCCTTCACTCTGTGTGTTTGTGACTTTTCTCATTTCATATATTTTAAACGTATTTATTTATTTAGTGACAGAGAAAGAAAGAAAGAGAGAGAGAGAGACAGATAGGAAGGGAGAGATGAGAAGCATCAGTTCTTCATTTTGGCAACTTAGTTGATCATTGCTTTCTCATATGTGCCTTGACCGGGGGGCTCCAGCAGAGTGAGTGACCACTTGCTCAAGCCAGTGACCTTGGGCTCAAGCCTGAGATAATGGGGTCATGTCTATGATCCCATGCTCAAGCCAGCGACCCTGCACTCAAGCCAAATGAGCCTACATTCAAGCCAGCAATCTTGAGGTTTCAAACCTAGGTCCTCTGCATCCCAGTCCAGTACTCTATCCACTGTGCCACTACCTGCTCAGGCTATTTTAAACAAACAGTGTGTCCGTAAAGTCATGGTGCACTTTTGACCGGTCACAGGAAAGCAACAAAAGACGATAGAAATGTGAAATCTGCACCAAATAAAAGGAAAACTCTCCCAGTTTCATACCTATTCAGTACAGTTCGATGTGGGCTCCAATTGTTGCCCTATACACATTCAAACGATAGTGAAGTTCTTGCCACACACAGGTAAGGACGTCTGGTGTAACAGAGTAAATAACGTCTGTGATTTTCTGTTTTAAGTGATTAATATCATTGATACATTCAATGTACACATGTTGCTTCATATAACCCCAAAAGTAAAAGTCTAAGGGCGTCAGATCTGGGATCGTAGAGGCCATGGCTTGACAGAACCCCTGCCTATCCACCGCCAGGGGAATGTTCTATCCAGAAACTCACGAACAATGGTGGCGTAGTGTGGAGGAGTGTTGTCCTGTTGAGAGATGACACCTTCTGGAAATTGTGGCACTGCGTACAATTCCAACATGTCAAGATAGGTGTTTGCTGTCACAGACTGCTCCGTGAAAAAAAATGGGCCTATCACCTTATCATGCATCAGGCCACACCACACGTTCACTTTAGGGGTGTTACGTTTGTACTCAATGTAGGCATGAGGATGTTCAGCAGCCCATATTCAGATGTTATGGCGATGAACATGTCCACAGATATGGAAGGTCGCCTCATCGCTAAACACAATCTTCTGCAAAAATCTTGCATCATTGTCGATCTCATGAAGCATATCTATAGCAAACGCACATCGTGTGGGTCTATCCGCCAGTTTGATAGCGTGCAAGAGCCGCAATTTGTACCCCGTAAAACAGAGACGTTTCTTTAACACCTTGTGAACTGTAGTCTTGCTTAAGTGTAATTGTCGAGCACACGCACGCACAGATTTTTTAGGGCTCCTTAGGTAGCTATCCCGTATAGCCTCTACAGACTCATCACTGACTGATGGCCTACCAGAATGGGGTTTCTCCACCAAACTGCCTGTTTCCTTCAACTGCTTATCCCACCGAGTAATGTTATTCCTATGTGGTGGCGCTTCATTATAAATGAGCCCATATTCACGTTGCACTTTGGTCGCGGATTCGAATTTAGCAAGCCACAGAATACACTGAACTTTTCTCTGTACTGTCCACATCTTGACTGGCATAGCTGTGGGCTGCTCTGCTGTATACACAGTGTTACGTCATCATCTGCGCATGCGCACATGCTGCCACATCATCCTACAGAAACTGGGAGGGTTTTCCTCTTATTTGGTGCAGATTTCACATTTCTATTGTCTTTTGTTGCTCTCCTGTGACCGGTCAAAAGTGCACCATGACTTTATGGGCACAGTGTATTTATACTGGCACGTGCTTTCCAATTGATATTCAGATGCCTAGGTTGTACCATGCAAAATTGCTGCTCTTCAACCATTTTTTAGCTACAAAAATGTCAGTTTCATATGGTTCAAAGTAATATTGTCCCAGATTTTGCTACTTTAAATAGAGCTCCAGTGAATCAGCTTTTATGCATGTCTGTGTGCACATGTGTGAGTGTGTCTAGGACTTGTACCTGGGTGTGGGATCAGAGAACACACAGCTTGGCCAGAGGGGAGACTGACCCATACTTCCAGCAGGAGCAGCAGCAGCAGCAGCAACATGAATTCCTCTATCCTCAGCAGTGGTTGGTGTTGTCCAGCTGATAAATTGCTGCCAACCTGATGGACATGGCATTATTTAGGATGTAAGGCAACGGTATACCCTACCTGTCTGGCACAAAGTCAGTGGTCCATAAATGCTGGTGCCATAATTAATTGTTGACTATAGATTCTATAAATGGTGTTTTTGGTAATGATTGATCGAAAAGGGTATACTGTTAATTGAAATAGATTACAAAGCAGAAGGTACAGCATTATCTTATAATCTTTACATAGGTGTGCAGTGCTCTTGTTTTGGTGGTAGAGTTATTAGGCAATACTTCTGTTTGCTATACATATTTTAAACTTTCTTATCATGAACATTTAGTACTTTTGTAATTAAAAAATATTTTTTTATGACAGAGACAGAGAGTCAGAGAGAGGGACAGATAGGAACAGATGGGCAGGAAGGGAGAGAGATAAGTGTCAATTCTTCATTGTGACACCTTGGTTGTTCATATTGCTTTCTCATATGTGCCTTGACCCAGGGGGCTACAGCAGAGTGTGTGACCCCTTGCTCAAGCCAGTGACCTTTGGGCTCAAGCCAGCGACCATGGGGTTACATCTATGATCCTATGCTCAAGCTGGCAACCCCACGCTCAATCTGGTAAACCCACTCTCAAGCCAGATGAGCCCATGCTCAAGCTGGCTACCTCGAGGACTTAAACCTGGGTCCTTTATGTCCCAGTCCGATGCTCTATCCACTGTACTACCACCTGGTCAGGCTAAAAATTCTAATAAGTTAATTTCATTATTTAAAAAGATTCCCTAAGGGGCATAAGGCAGTTTTATTTTTATTGATTTATTTGTTTGTTTGTTTTAAGTTTTTTAAAAAATTTATTCATTTTAGAGAGGAGAGAGAATGAGAGAGAGAGAGAGAGAAATAAAGGGGGGAGGAGCAAGAAGCATCAACTCCCATATGTGCCTTGATCAGACAGGTACAGGGTTTCAAACTAGCAACCTCAGTGTTCCAGGTCAATGCTTTATCCACTGCGCCACCACAGGTCAGGCTGGGTGGGGCATGAGGCGGTTTTAGCTTAACATACCAAGCCTCCTGTCAAATCTATAATCGATCAAAAACACACTTTTAAATAAATAAACTACAGTAGTCTCCCCTTATCTGCAGTTTGCTTTCCATAGTTTCAGTTACCCTGCAGTCAACCACAGTCTGAAAATATTAAGTGGAAAATTTCAGAAATAATTTATAAGTTTTAGATTGTGTACCAATCTCAGCAGCGTGATGAAACCTTGCGCTGTCCTGCCTGGGATATGGATCATCCCCTTCCCCATGTGTCCATGTTGTATGCACAGTACAATAGGTATTTTGAGAGAGACAACATGCATATAACTTTTATTACAGTATATGGTTATAATTGTTCTATCTTATTATTTTTGTTAATCTCTTACTGTGCCGTATAGGAGAAATACAGGGTATATAGGGTTTGGTATTGTCCACAGTTTTAGGCATCCTCTGGGGATCTTGGAATGTAGTAGATACTATAGGTGAGGGAGGACAGCTGTATTAGGGACAGGGAGAAAGTCATTGTTAGGGCTTGTCTTCAGATTTTAGGTGTTCCTAATGACTACTATTAACAGTAACAGCATTTGCTAATGGCATGACCTCACTGATAACATTGATCAAAGTCCCATGGATGTAAAGATGTTGGCAGGGATTTTGTAGTCGTGTGTGCTGGTGGTTTTTCTCTCCTCTCACCATCAAGCATATTTTCTGAAAACTAGTACTTCCTGAAGCAGCTTGATACCATGGAACAATAATTTTTTATTTTGGCTGTCTATTAAAATCATCAGGGGGGCTTTTTTTTTTTGTATTTTTCTGAAGTGAGAAGTGGGGAGGCAGAGAGGCTGACTCCCATGTACGCCCGTCCAGGATCCACACAGCATGACCACAAGGGGGTGATGCTCTGCCCATGGGTGGTAGTAGGGGTTGCTCCGTTGCAACTGGAGCTGTTCTAGCGCCTGAGGTGGAGGCCATGGAGTCGTCCTCAGCGCCCAGCCAACTTTGCTCCAATGGAGCCTTGGCTGCAGGAGGGGAAGAGAGAGATAGAAAGGAGAGGGGGACGGTGGAGAAGCACATGGGCGCTTCTCCTGTGTGCCCTGGCCGGGAATTGAACCTGGGACTTACACACACCGGCCGACACTCTACCACTGAGCCAACTAGCCAGGCCTGGGGAGCTTTTAAACAATCTTGATGCTTTAATCCAAACCCCAAAGAAAAAGTAACTGTCCAGCAGAATCTCATTTGGAGTCAGCATTGAGAACTTGTGTGACAGAACAAGGGTTAGAACTTTTTCTGCAAAAAGTCAGATAGTAAATATTTTATGCTTTGCAAGTCATATGCTTCTGTCGCAAATACTTTACTCTGGGATTGAAGCATGAAAGCAGTCTAGGCAATAAGTGAATGAATGTATGTCATGTTCCAATAAAACTTTAATTGAAAAAAAAACCGTGGTGGGTTGGATTTGGCTGGAGATTGTGGTTTCTTTCCTTTTTTTTTTTTTTTTTACAGGGACAGAGAGAGAGTCAGAGAGAGGGATAGATAGGGACAGACAGACAGGAACGAAGAGAGATGAGAAGCATCAATCATCAGTTTTTCGTTGCTGTTGAGACACCTTAGTTGTTCATTGATTGCTTTCTCACATGTGCCTTGACTGTGGGCCTTCAGCAGACCAAGCCACCCCTTGCTGGAGCCAGCGACCTTGGGTCCAAGCTGGCGAGCTTTTGCTCAAGCCAAATGGGCCTGCACTCAAGCTGGCGAGCTCAGGGTCTCGAACCTGGGTCTTCCGCATCCCAGTCCGACGCTCTATCCACTGCGCCACCGCCTAGTCAGGCAGATTGTGGTTTCTTGACACCAACCAGCTATAGAAGATACAAAGATATTAGTTTCCTATTTTACTTTAATTATGATAAAACCTGAAGAGACAACAGCTGTGGTTTTTTATGATATAATGGAAAGAATGTAGAATTTGAAGTTTGAATCCCTGAGTTTAAATCCTGACTCTCAATTGGCTGTGTAGTCTTAGAGAAGTCACTTAGCCTCTCTGACCCTTATTTTTCCTTCTAAGAACAAGGACAGTTATAACGTGTACTTCACATGGTGGTTTTAAAGATCAAAGGAAATAAGGTAGATGAAAATGCTTCATAAACTGACAATGCTAAGCACATATTGTTTGTACTCACAAATTGCTTTGTTGCTCAGCATCTTGTAGATTCACGTGTAATAAACATTAAATATTTAAAAGTAAAGCAAATTAGAAAATTTGAATATAAATGTAATATAAACATGAAGACTGAGAAAAATGAGTTATACATAATGCATTTCTAATTTCCTCAGCCAACAAAGTGACTTTAGGTTTGTAAAAGCTACTTTTAAAAGAAGATTGTATAAATGGTACACATTTTTTCCAAAACAGAATTTTTAAGGGAAAAAATGGCTTTTATCATTTGTAGAAGATTTATAAGTTTAGTATGCTGGTGGGGAAGCCGGAAGGAAGCTGTGTGAAAAAGCGTAGGTTCAAGTCAGGCGTGGAGGCCAGCAGAAATGCGTCCAGGTGGGCAGGGGGCACAGCTGTGACCTTCAAGGAAGCATTTTCAGTAGGACAGCAACACAAGTCAGACTGGGGGCAGTTAGGAGGGAGTGGGCAGAAAGGAAACGGAGGCATTAGGCGGAGATGGCTCTTTCTACAGGTTTGTCAGAAAAGAGAAAATATAGGGTGCAGATCAAAAGAGCATCAGGGTCCTGAAGATATTAGTTCAAAGAAAGGGGGTTGTGTGTGTTTGGACTGAGGGCCCTAGCTAGCCCCGTGGGAAGGAGAGTGACCAAGGGCCACTGAGCAGGGAGGCAGCCTAAGGGCATAGGAGGAGGATTGAGAAAATGTCCATGGATGGGGAAGGTGGCCCTAGCCCTGGCCAGGTTAGAGTGAGAAAAGGGGGCCAGGGAGACTTGCAGAGAAGGTGTGGTGGGTGTGAGCAGCTTGATGGGAGGCTGATCAGAGACAATTTTTCTCCCTCTGCCCACTTTCCTCTACCTGTCTTATTCTCAGACTTCACCCTACCCCTTGGGCTGGATGGAAGATCACCTGTGTTCCCACTAAACTAGAAGCTCCATGAAGGCAAGGCTTATGTTGGATTCAAATCAATATCTACTGTAACACTCAGCATAGGCTTGCACATAGTACGTGTTTGCTGCATGGCTGTTGAATGCATGAGGAAAGAAACAAAGGAAGGTTTTGTGAATACAAGACTGAGTCGACCTTGCACAGTAGGTTGGGATAAAACAAGCCTCCCTATCCAGGTAGGAATGAAAGCAAGATAGCCTAGATTCCTAATACATTTAAAGTCACTTCCTTCTGGGAGCCTGCCCTGACTACCTCTCTTCTCTTCACTTTTGTGCTTGATACTCATATTGTGTGCTCTGGTAGCCGCAGGTTCTTCTTCATCATGGAATTTATCACCATGTGTGAAGTGGTCTGTTTACCTGATGTCTTGTCTTTAGCCCCACTGGACTGTTGAGCTTCAGCTGAGGGCAAGGCCAGGGCCAGGTGGTGTTTAGTGGTAGAGTCAACGCATGTCTCCTGATCCCCACTGCCCAGTCCAGCCCATCTCAGCCCAGTTCTGGGCCTCAGTGTCTTGTTTATGTATATGGAACTACCCCCTCTGTGGCTGCAGAAGGGGAGGTGAGAATATCAATGTTTGGGCTCAGTACCCTCCTGCAGCTCTGTCCTGAAATGTGCTCAGAGCTGTCCTGTCTCCTTCCTTTGCAGCTTTGCATTTGTGGACCTGGGCTCTGAGCAGAAAGTGGTGCTTGCGATCAGGGAGCTGAATGAGAAACTCTTCCACAATCAAAAACGGTATGTGAATTCCAACAAAAGCTCTCCCAAGAGGACCCTGGCATGGCCGAGAGGCCCTGGGAGCTGCAGATACGTGTCCCAGGCCCTCCATGTCTGGTGGCTTTGTGCTCCCTCTTTATAGCTCTGTGGACCTGGCTTTCTGTTCATCTTCCTTCTGCCTGGTCTTACTGTGGAGAGGGCGGGGCTTGGATGAAATGAGGGAAATTTATGACCTTTAACAGTCAAGACCAAGGTCAGGTACAGAGAAGTTGGAATTTTTAAATAAAGGGAAGGTTGTATTCTGGGCAAGGACAAAAAGGGTTACTAGGTAATTCAGTCAGGGCTCAGTCAAGCTCAGGTATTGAAATTGAGATTTTTATTTGTTTAATGTAGCAAGCCTGTTGCTCGCATAGCCTTGCTCTGGCTGCTGCAGTGAGGTTAAGACAAAAGTGAACAAAATCTGGTCCTTCTTGGCAGGAAGACAAATAATGCTAAAATGTGAGGAATGGGAAAGGGGCAGTGAATGGTGGGATTAGTGCATGGTGGGGGCTGCCTTCATAGACAGAGAAGCGAAGGTCCCTAACTAACCCCGAGAGCTGTCCTCAGGTGAGATGGGCCTATTTTCAGTAGGTGGAGGTGAACCAGGAAGAAAGAATCCCACTTCTGAGCCTGAATTGTTAAGGATTGACTTGGTTACATACACGAGGAAATGTGAATGATGGTGACTTAAGTTAGCTTTTTTCTTTTCTTTTTTTTTTTTTTTACAGGGACAGAGAGGGAGTCAGAGAGAGGAATAGATAGGGACAGACAGACAGAAACAGAGAGAGGTGAGAAGCATCAATCATTAGTTTTCCGTTGCCGTTGCAACACCTTAGTTGTTCATTGATTGCTTTCTCACATGTGCCTTGACCGCAGGCTTTCAGCAGACCGAGCACCCCCTTGCTGGATGGGTCCAAGCTGGCGAGCTTTTTGCTCAAGCCAGATGGGCCCACGCTCAAGCTGGCGAGCTCGGGGTCTCGAACCTGGGTCTTCCGCATCCCAGTCCGACGCTCTATCCACTGCGCCACCACTGGCCAGGCGCTTTTTTATTTTCTTTCCTGTAGAAGAATTCAGGAGATTCCAAGGTTTTGTGGGAAATCTGTGATGTTATCATGGTTCCAGGCAGGAAGAAAGGGAGAGGCAAAGGGTAGAGGGCCTACATTGTCATACAAGGCACATCTTCAGAAGCTCTGACAACAATCTTGCTTATGTTTTCTTGTAGAAAACTGCAACTCTTGGCCTTAAATGCAAAGAAGGTTGGAAAAGGTAGCTTTTAAAATAGACACATTGTTGCTAACCTTGGGTCAGCCACAGCTGGAGAAGTTGAAGATGAGAGTTGAGAAAATCACCACAGTGAGATTGTCAAAGGTGGCTCCCTTGCTAGTTCCCAAATATTTTTCTTTCTGGTTTTTTGTTTTTTTTTAAATGTGAGAGAGAGACAGGGATAGGAAGGGAAGAAGATGAGAAGCATCAACTTGTAGTTACAGCACTTTAAGTTGTTCATTAGATTGTTTCTCATACATGCCTTGACCAGGGGCCTCCGGTTAAGCCAGTGACCCCTTGCTCAAGCCAGCAGCCTTGGGTTCAATCCAGTGACCATGGGGTCATGTTGATGATCCCACACTCAAACCAGTGACCCCATTCTCAAGTTGGTGAACCTATATGCAAGCCGGATGAGTCTGCGCTCAAGCCCGCGACCTCAGGGTTTCAAACCTGGGAACTGCACCACCACTGTTCAGGCTATTTTTCTTCTGTTTAAACTTAAAAGGATTTTTCCCATTGATTTGAGAGAGAGAGAGATTGAGAGAGAGAGAGAAGCATCAACTCGCTGTTTCATTTAGTTGTGCACTCATTGATTGCTTCTCCTACATGCCCTGATCAGGGGTTGAACCCATGACCTCTGGCACGCTGGGACGACGCTTTATCCATTGAGCCACTTGGCCTCGGTCAAACTCTTTTTCTTCCTTTTCCTTTAAACCCTAGCTCTTTAGGAGGACAGATTGTCAGGCTATACTACTTACTAAGTTTCTTGATAGCAGTCATCTGCCATTCTTTCTGTCATGCTTTCTGGCTCACTGTCTTTCCTCAGATTCAGTGTCCAAGTAGATGATCCAAAATAAGTCTGGCCCTTTATTTTGTAGACCATTGTATTTTTTTTTATATATATATATTTTATTATTATTAATTCTAATGGGGTGACATCAATAAATCAGGGTACATATGTACAATGAAAACATCTCCAGGTTATCTTATCATTCAATTGTGTTGCATACCCATCACCAAAAGTCAAATTGTCCTCTGTCACCTTCAATCTGGTTTTCCCTGCGTCCCTCCCCTCCTCCCTATCCCATTCTTCCCTCCCTCCCCCCATCCCATAACCACCACTCTCTTGTCCATGTCTCATACCCTCACTTTCATGTCCCACCTATGTATGTAATCGTGCTGTTCTCAGTTTTTCTTTTTTTCTGATTTACTTATTTCACTCCGTATAATGTTATCAAGGTACATCCATTTTGTTATAAATGATCCGATGTCATCGTTTCTTATGGCTGAGTAGTATTCCATAGTATATATGTACCATAGCTTTTTAATCCACTCGTCTTCTGACGGACACTTGGGCTGGTTCCAGATCTTCGCTATTGTGAACACTGCTGCCACGAACATGGGGGCGCATTTCTTCTTTTCGAACAGTGCTATGGTGTTCTTAGGGTATATTCCTAAAAGTGGGATAGCTGGGTCAAAAGGCAGTTCGATTTTTAATTTTCTGAGGAATCTCCAAACTGTTTTCCACAGTGGCTGCACCAGTCTGCATTCCCACCAGCAGTGCAGAAGGGTTCCCTTTTCTCCACATCCTCGCCAGCACTTATTCTGTGTTGTTTTGCTGATAAGTGCCATTCTGACTGGTGTGAGGTGATATCTCATTGTGGTTTTAATTTGCATTTCTCTAATGATTAGTGATGTTGAGCATTTTTTCATATGCCTATTGGCCATCTGTATGTCCTCTTTGGAGAAATTTCTATTCATTTCTTTTGCCCATTTTTTGATTGGGTTGTTTGTCTTCCTGGTGTTGCTTTTTATAAGTTCTTTATAAATTTTAGTTATTAACCCCTTATCAGATGTGCTGTCGAATATGTTCTCCCATTGTGTGGTTTGTCTTTTTATTCTGCTCCTATTGTCTTTAGCTGTGCAAAAACTTTTTAGTTTGATATAGTCCCATTTGTTTATCTTGCCTTTTATTTCAGTTGCCCATGAAGATAAATCGGCAAATATACCGCTGCTACAGATGTCGGAGAGCTTGCTGCCTATGTTTTCTTCTAAGATGTTTATGGTTTCACGGCTTACATTTAAGTCTTTTATCCATTTTGAGTTTGTTTTTGTGAATGGTGTAAGTTGATGGTCTAGTTTCATTTTTTTGCAGGTAGATGTCCAATTTTCCCAACACCATTTGTTAAAGAGGCTGTCTTTACTCCATTGTATGTTCTTTCCTCCTTTGTCAAATATCAGTTGTCCATAAAGCTGTGGGTTTATTTCTGGGTCCTCTGTTCTGTTCCATTGATCTATGTGCCTGTTCTTATGCCAGTACCAGGCTGTCTTGAGTATAATGGCCTTATAGTAAACCTTGATATCAGGAAGAGTGATACCTCCTGCTTTATTTTTTCTTTTTAAGATTGCTGAGGCTATTCGTGTTCTTTTTTGGTTCCATATAAATTTTTGGAATATGTGTTCTATATCTTTGAAGTATGTCATTGGTATTTTAATTGGTATTGCATTGAATTTATAAATTGCTTTGGGTAATATAGACATTTTAATGATGTTTATTCTTCCTAGCCATGAGCACGGTATGTGCTTCCACTTGTTTGTATCTTCCTTGATTTCTTTTATCAATGTTCTATAATTTTCCGAGTACAAGTCCTTAACCTCCTTGGTTAAATTTACTCCTAGGTACTTTATTTTTTTGGCTGCAATAGTGAAGGGGATTGTTTCCTTAATTTCTTTTGCTGATATTTCATTGTTGGTGTATAGAAATGCCTCTGATTTCTGAGTATTAATTTTATATCCTGCCACCTTGCTGAATTCATTTATCAGGTCCAGTAGTTTTTTGACTGAGACTTTAGGGTTTTCAATATACAATATCATATCATCTGCAAATAATGACAGTTTTACTTCTTCTTTTCCAATTTGTATGCCTTTTATTTCTTCTTCTTGTCTGATTGCTGTAGCTAGGACTTCCAGAACTATGTTGAATAAGAGTGGTGAAAGTGGGCAACCCTGCCTGGTTCCTGATCTTAAGGGGATTGCTTTTAATCTTTGTCCATTTAGTATGATGTTTGCTGTCGGTTTATCATAGATGGCCTTTATCATGTTAAGGAATGATCCCTGTATTCCCACTTTACTGAGAGTTTTGAGCATGAATGGGTGCTGGATTTTATCAAATGCCTTTTCTGCATCTATTGAAATTATCATGTGATTTTTGTCCTTCCTTTTGTTTATGTGGTGAATCACATTGATTGATTTGCGAATATTGAACCAGCCTTGCCTCTCCAGAATAAATCCCACTTGATCGTGGTGTATGATTTTTTTCATATATTGCTGGATCCGGTTGGCTAATATTTTGTTGAGAATTTTAGCGTCTAAATTCATCAGGGATATAGGCCTATAATTTTCTTTCTTTGTGTTGTCTTTGCCCGGTTTTGGGATCAGAATTATGCTCGCCTCATAAAAGGAGTTTGGAATTCTTCCTTCCTCTTGAATTTTTTGAAATAGCTTCAGGAGAATAGGAGTTAGTTCTTCTTTGAATTTTTGATAGAATTCACTTGTGAAGCCATCAGGCCCAGGACTTTTCTTTTTTGGGAGTTTTTTGATAACTGTTTCTATCTCATTTGCTGTAATTGGTCTGTTTAGGTGTTCTGATTCTTCCAGATTGATTTTTGGAAGGTTATATGATTCAAGAAATTTGTCCATTTCACCAAGATTGTCTAATTTTTTGGCATATAGTTCTTCATAGTATTTTCTTACAATGCTTTGTATTTCTGTTGTGTCAGTTGTTATTTCTCCACTGTCCTTTCTAATTTTATTTATTTGAGTCCTCTCTCTTTTTTTTCTTGGTGAGTCTAGTTAAAGGTTCATCAATCTTGTTTACCTTTTCAAAGAACCAGCTTCTTGTTTCATTGATCCTCTGTATTGTTTCCTTAGCCTCTATGTCATTTATTTCTGCTCTGACCTTTATTATTTCCTTTCTTCTACTTGTCTTGGGTTTTATTTGTTGTTGTTTTTCTAGTTCTTTTAGATGCAGGGTCAAGTTGCTTATTTGAGCTTTTTCTAGCTTCTTATGATATGCCTGTAGTGCAATAAACTTCCCTCTCAGAACTGCTTTTGCTGTGTCCCATAAATTTTGAGTTGATGTATGCTCATTATCATTTGTTTCTAGAAACTTTTTTATTTCTTCTTTGATCTCATTGTTAATCCATTCATTATTTAATAACAAGCTATTTAGTTTCCAAGTGTTTGAGTATTTTTCAGTTTTTCTTTTGTGTTTAATTTCTAGTTTCATGGCATTGTGATCAGAGAAAATGCTTGATATGATTTCAATCTTCTTAAATTTATTGAGACCATTTTTGTGACCTAACATGTGGTCTATCCTAGAAAACGTACCATGAGCGCTTGAGAAGAATGTATATTCTACTGCTTTAGGGTGAAAAGTTCTGAAGATATCTATTAAATCAAGTTGATCTAGTGTCTCCTTTAAGTCTGCTGTTTCTTTATTAATTTTCTTTCTTGAGGATCTATCCAGTGTTGTTAGAGGGGTATTGAAATCCCCTACTATGATAGTATTGCTGTTAATCTCACCCTTTATATCCATCAAAGTCTGCTTTATGTATGTCGGGGCTCCTATATTTGGTGCATATATATTTACAATAGTTATATCTTCCTGTTGAATTGTTCCCTTTATCATTATGTAGTGTCCTCTTTTATCTCTTACTACAGCCTTTGTTTTAAAGTCCATTTTGTCTGATATAAGTATTGCTACCCCTGCTTTTTTTTCATTTCCATTTGCATGAAATATTTTTTTCCATCCTTTTACCTTCAGTCTATGAACATCTTTTATTTTAAGGTGTGTCTCTTGTAGACAGCATATGTATGGGTCCTGTTTCTTTATCCATGCAGCTACCCTATGTCTTTTGATTGGATCATTTAATCCATTTACATTTAAGGTTATTATTGATATGTAGTTGTTTATTGCCATTTTATTCTTTAAAGCTGTATTCTTCTTTTGCTCTATTCTTTCCTCCCTTTAAACTGTTCACAAGAGGCCCCTTAGTATCTCTTGCAGAATTGGTTTGGTTTTTATGAATTCCTTGAGGCTTTCTTTTTCTGGGAAGCTCTTTATTTCTCCTTCAATTTTAAACGTTAGCCTTGCTGGATAAAGTAGTCTTGGTTGTAGGTTCTTGTTCTGCATTACTTTGATTATTTCTTGCCATTCCCTTCTGGCCTCAAGTGTTTCTGTTGAGAAGTCCGATGTCATCCTTATGGGGGCTCCTTTGTAGGTGATAGTCTTTTTTTCTCTAGCAGCTTTTAAAATTTTTTCTTTATCCATTAGCTTTGGTATTTTAACTATGATGTGTCTTGGTGTAGATTTTTTTGGGTTTCTCCTTAATGGAGTTCTGTGTGCTTCTTGAATGTGTGGAGTGTTTCCCAGCCTTAATTTAGGAAAGTTTTCTGCTATGATTTGATTGAACAAAGTTTCCATTTCCTGTCCTCTCTCCTCTTCTTCAGGTACCCCTATGATGCGAATGTTGTTTCTCTTCATGTTGTCACAAAGCTCCCTTAGAGTTTCCTCACATTTTTTAAGTCTCTTTTCCTTTTTCTTCTCTGCTTCTGTGCCTTTGTTTATTGTGTCCTCTAACTCGCTTATTCGATCCTCAGCGTCATCCATCCTGCTTTTAATTCCTTCCATTGTGGTCTTCAGTTCTGATACTGTATTTGTCATTTCTGTCTGATTCTTTTTTATTATTTCAATTTCATTTTTTATACTTGTTATCTCTTTATTTAGGTGTTCATAATGACTATCCATTGTTGCTCTAATTTCTTTGAACATCCTAACTATCATTATTCTAAATTCTGCTTCTGGTAATTTGGTTATATCTGGTTCATTCAGGTCCTTCTCTGGGGATTTCTCTTGATTCATTTGGTTTGCATTCCTCTGCCTGCCCATTTTTTCTGTGTATAAGCAAGTTGTGGCCACTGGAGTCCAGTAGGTGTTGCCTTTGTGTTCTCTAGGTGTGGTTCTCTGCCGGCGCCTAGGGTGGTTGGGTATGAGCGTTGCCAGCACCGGCCCACTGTGGCTTTTGCTGTGCTTTCTGCCTCTCCTCCGTGGGAGGGGCTGTCACTGAAGCCACAAGATTAGCACCAAGGGTAGAGGCAAGCACCTTTCCTCAGCTGCGGACCCAACCTATTTCCGGACTTCCGCCCAGAACCAGCAGTCGGAGCCTGCTCGCTACAGTTCCGCGGGTTAGGCGGGGCTTTTGACGTGCTCTCAGCTGTAAGCTTTTGCCCGTCAGGAGCTTTAGCCCCACCCTCGATGCCAGGGCCCTTTGCGCAGGGTCGGAAACCAAGCTTCCGCCGAGCTGCGTACTTCCGCTCGTCCCGGACTCTACCCCGCCCCCGCGTTCGGAGCCCGCTCGTGCACGTATTAACGCTATCCGGGGTTTCTCCGGCCGGATGGGGATAGCAGCCGTGGGCTCAGCTGCGAGCCTCCGCCTGTCTCGGGGTCCACCCCGTTCCCGCGCTCGGAGCCCGCTCGCGCACGTATACTGGCCAACCGCGGTTTCTGCGGCGGGCGGCGGGGGGTGCGGACTGGTAGCGTCAGCTCAGCCACGAGCCCCTGCCCGTCCCTGGTCCTAGCCCGGTCCCCGCTGTCAGGGCCGGCTTGCGCAGGGCCTGCCTGTTCCTGGCCTCCCGCTTTGTCCCCGTAAGTGGGATTAAAGGCGGGCCCGCAGCTTCCGGACCGCTCTCGCGCTTACCCTCCGACCCTCTGGGCTAGACCGATCTCCCACCGGCTTGGCCTCTGCCCACGCCGACAGAACCGCCTTTCAGCGTCCTGCCGCCCCAAAACCTTAAGCAGCCCTCAGCAGAGTAGGAAGGGACCTAATACTCCACACTGTAGGCCTGGGAGCTCCCTCACTTGTTTCACAGCTCAAAACTGTCCAAACGCCTCTTCTTGGCTCTGGGACTGCAGGCTGGGGCTTGGTTCCTGGGACCCAGGTCCCTCCCTCTCCGCCAAAATCTCCTCCCGCCACACGGGTCTCTCCGGGCTGCCGTTTGCTCCGGGGAGCTGGGCAGCCCTCTTCGCGTTTTCGCTATTCCTACCAGTCTCAATGTGGCTTCTTCTGTGTTCCTTGGTTGAAGAGTCCACTTAGTTTTGTTCAAAGTTGGTTTATCCAGGTGATGGTTCTTAAAATTGAGTTGTAATCCACTTTGGTTCTGGGAGTTGGAAGTTGGTACGTCCGCCTACTCCGTCGCCATCCGACCATTGTATTTTTAATGACCGTTTTTTATTTTAATTTTATTTTAAGTGAAAGGAGCTGAGATAGTAAGACAGTCTCCTACATGCGCCCTGACCGGGATCCACCTGGCAACCCCTGTTTAGGGCCTATGCTCGAATCAGCCCAGCTATTTTCTGTGCCTGAGGATGGCATGCTGGGACCAACTGAGCTATCCTCAGGGTCCAGGACTGATGCTCGAACTAGTCGAGCCACTGGCTGTGAGAAGGGAAGAGAGAGAGAAGGGGGGAGAAGCAGATGGTTGCTCTTCTTGTGTGCTCTGACCAGGAATCAAACCTGGGATGTCCATATGCTGGGCCAGTGCTCTATCCACTGAACCAACCGGCCAGGGCCTCATCTTTTCTAAAATAAAGCCAGTTTTTCATTTCCCTAGCTATATCTCAGACCGTGTCATTGCTCATAACTGAGCAGCTCCAAAATATCTATTTAGGCACCTCGCTCTGCCTCTCCCCTTCTGTGCAGCTCTCTAACTCTAGAAAAACAGTTCTTTTTTATTTTATATTGAAAATATTATTTTATTAATTTTAATGGGGTGACATTAATAAATCAGGGTACATATGTTCAAAGAAAACATCTCCAGGTTATCTTGTCGTTCAATTATGTTGCATACCCATCACCCAAAGTCAAATAGTCCTCTGTCACCTTCTATCTGGTTTTCCCTGTGCCCCTCCCCTCCTCCCTCTCCCTCTCTCTCCTCCCTCCCCACACCCCGTAACCACCACACTCTTGTCCATGTCTCATAGTCTCGTTTTTATGTCCCACTTATGTATGAAATCATGCTGTTCTCTTTTTTTTTCTGTTTTATTTATTTCACTCTGTATAATGTTATAAAGGTCCATCCATTTCGTTGTAAATGATCCGATGTCATCATTTCTTATGGCTGAGTAGTATTCCATAGTATATATGTACCATAGCTTTTTAATCCACTTGTCCTCTGATGGACACTTGGGCTGTTTCCAGATCTTCGTTATTGTGAACAATGCTGCCACGAACGTGGGGGCGCATTTCTTCTTTTCGAACAGTGCTATGGTGTTCTTAGGGTATATTCCTAAAAGTGGGATAGCTGGGTCAAAAGGCAGTTCGATTTTTAATTTTTTGAGGAATCTCCATACTGTTTTCCACAGTGGCTGCACCAGTCTGCATTCCCACCAGCAGTGCAGAAGGGTTCCCTTTTCTCCACATCCTCGCCAGCACTTATACTGTGTTGTTTCGCTCATGAGCGCCATTCTGACTGGTGTGAGGTGATATCTCATTGTGGTTTTAATTTGCATTTCTCTAATGATTAGTGATGTTGAGCATTTTTTCATATGCCTATTGGCCAACTGTATGTCCTCTTTGGAGAAATTCTATTCATTTCTTTTGCCCATTTTTTGATTGGATTGTTTGTCTTCCTGTTGTTGAGTTTTATAAGTTCTTTATAAATTTTGGTTATTAACCCCTTATCAGACGTGCTGTCGAATATGTTCTCCCATTGTGTGGTTTGTCTTTTATTCTGTTCTTATTGTCTTTAGCTGTGCAAAAACTTTTTAGTTTGATATAGTCCCATTTGTTTATCCTGCCTTTTATTTCATTTGCCCTTGGAGATAAATCGGCAAATATATTGCTGCGACCAATGTCAGAGAGCTTACTGCCTATGTTTTCTTCTAAGATGCTTATGGTTTCATGGCTTACATTTAAGTCTTTTATCCATTTTGAGTTTAGAAGAACAGTTCTTAAACTTGAACAGTGTAGACTCAGCCGAGGAGCTAGTTCAGCAGCTTGAGGTCTACCCACAGATATGCTGGTAGAGTGTGCATCTAGGCCAGGCCTGAGAATTTGCACAAGTGCCTGGTGCTGGGGCTATTGGTCCTGTGACCACATTTTGAGTAGCCAAGCTCTAAAGCCCCCAAGTCTAATGATTAGACACACTGGGACCATAAATTCACTGTCCCCACCATTTCTTCACTATTCAACACTCTATTTACTTCCTCACTTCCCTTCTTAATTTCCATAGTTATAACCACTTTAGTTCAAACATCCTTAACTCTCTTAACTCACTATAGGTCATATCTTGTAAAACCCTACTCCTGAGTGAGCCCAGCCCTCTGCCTGACCTGAAGCTGCCCTCTGAGCTGCTGGGGAAACTCATGTCCCAATATATGTTCAGTCACAGCTTTCCCAGGCTTCCAAACTGATCTGCTTTGGAATTCTCTGGTCTTTTTACCCAAGCCCCGTCTGCTATTAAGCGCATCTAATGAATTTTTCATTTCAATTAGTGTATTTTTTTCAAGTTCCATTTAGTTCTTTATTTTCACCATTTCTTTGCTAAAATCTTCCATCTTTTCATGTACTGTGTCTATTTTGTTCTAGGTTCTTTAAAATATTTATGATAATTATAAAAATCATTTTCTGCTCTTTTCAACATCTAGGTCATTGTGGCTCTATTGACACTTCTATTGACGTTTAACTCCTTGATTATGGGTCAAGGCTTCTTTGCAAATATAGTCATTTTAATTGTATGTTGGATATTGTGAATGTTACATTATAAAGACTTTTTATATTATGTCCTCTAAATAGTGTTGTTTATTTATTTAGCAAAAATCAAATTAATAGCCAATCTTTTTCTCTTATTCAAATTGGTTTTCTTGTTAGGATTGGTATATGTCAGTTTGAACCTTAGTTCTTGTGCAAAATTCTTTTCCTAAGGCTTGACTTTCAAGGGTTTTAGGAAAGGGTCTCAGGGTGCTTACCAGGGTTTCTGCACTTGGGCTGGGTGGAAACTCCATTGTCTCCCAGCATTGTGAGATCCCTGTAATCTGTGCTTCTCTCTCGGCTCCTCTCCTTCACTCCTGCAGCGGCTCTTTTTTCCAGGGCTTCCTAGAACTTACCCTGCACATGGGCAGTTCAGATTGAGCCAAGAATCTCCAAGTGAGCTCCTAGAATTTTGGGACTTTTCTGTGGCTTCTTCCTCTCTGGTACCCTGTCTCAGAAATTCCTGTCACCCAAACTCTTATCTGTGTTTCTTTGCCCAGAGAGACTGCCACTGACCACTCTAGATTGGCTTCCCTTTGCTGTGGTTGGTAAAATGCCCCAGGAAATTTCCCAGGAAAAGGCTGGAGTGAATGAGGCACTCACCTCCAGTGCTTTCCTTTTCCCAGGCAGATGGTGCCCTGCTACCTGCTACCTGCTATCATTAGTCTGTGCCAGAAATGGTTACTTCGTATATTGTGTCCAGTTTTAGAGTTGTTTGGGCTGGGGGAGTAGGTTCTGTCATACCAGAACCAGATGCTAGAAAAGAGTGTTATGGGGCTTGGCTTACTTTTCTAATGGATGTATTTTCCCAGGAATGTTCCCAATGCTTTTAAAGTAGCTGTAAGGAACCAAGCCTGACCAGGCAATGGCACAGTGGATAGAGCACTGGATTGAGATGCAGAGAACCCAGGTTCGAAACCCCAAGGTTGCTGGCTTGAGTGCAGGCTCATCCGGCTTGAGCGCGGGGTTGCTGACTTGAGCGTGGGATCATAGACATGACCCCAAGGTTGCTGGCTTGAGCAAGGGGTCACTCACTCTGCTGTAGTCCCCCTGATCAAGGCTCATATGAGAAAGCAATAAATGAAAAACTAAGGTGCTGCAATGAAGAACTGATGCTTCTCATCTCTCTCCTTTCCTGTCTGTCTGTCCCTATCTGTCCCTCTCTTTGACTCTCTCTCTCTGTCTCTGTCACACACACACACACACACACACACACACACACACACACACACGTAACCAAAAGATGAACACAAGTCTCTATACTTTTGGAAATTTAAAACCACATTCCAAAGCAAACAACATGTAGGTCAAAGAAGAAATAATGACAGAAATGTAAATATGCTTAGAACTGAACAATAGGGAAAATACTTCCCATCAAAAGTTTTGTTGTTTTTTTACTTAGTTGTTCCATTCAGTTGCGCATTCATTGGTTGCTTCTGGTATATGCCCAGACCAGGGATCAAACCAGTGGACCCTGAACTCCGGGATGATGCTCTATGCATTGAGCTACCTGGCCCAGGCCTAAAGATTTATTTATTTATTGACATTAGAGAGAGAGAGTGATATTGATTTGTTGTTTCACCTATTTGTGTGCTCACTGGTAGATTCCTGTGTGGCCTGATGGGGACTGAACCTGTGACGGTGGCGCAGCAAAAGCACAATGCTCCAGCCAGCGGAGCCACCAGCCTGGCCACATGCTTCCTTTCTGAAGAAACAGCCAAACTGGTTTTGGACCGCTGTACCAACATTCTTAGCTGTCTTGCTAAGAATATATGAGGGGTTCTCTGCGTCCCCTCCAGCATTGATGTTGTTACTGTTTTTGTTTGTTTGTTTTGTGAAAGAAGGAGTCAGACAGAAAGAAAGGAAGGGAGAGAGATGAGAAGCATCAACTTGTAGTTACAGCACTTTAGTTGTTCATGATTGTTTCTCCCATCCAAGTACTAAACAGGACCAACACTGTTTAGCTTACAAGATCAGATGAGATCGGGCATGTTTAGGGTGGTATGGCTGTAGACTATTATTTCTTCTCATACGTGCTTTGACTGGGGGGCTCCAGCTGAGCCAGTGACCCCTTGCTCAAGCCAACAACCTTGGGCTCAAGGCAGCAACCTTGGGCTTCAAGCCAGAGAAGTTTGGGCTCATGCCAGTGACCATGAGATGTCTATAACCCCAAACTCAAGCCAGCAACCCCATGCTCAATTTGATGAGCCTATGATCAAGCTGGTGACTTCAGGGTTTCAAACCTGGATCCTCAGCATCCCAGGCCAACACTCTATCCATTATGCCACCAGATATGTTGTTACTGTTTTGCATTTTAGCCATTCTGATAGGTTAGTGTAGAGATATCGTATTGTGGTTTTAATTTGCATTTCCCTAATGCTAATGATGTTGAACATCTTTTCATGTGATTATTGCCATCTGTATGTCCTCTTTCATTTCTTTTGCCCACATTCTAATTGGATTGTTTTTTTTTCTTTTTTGAGAGTGAGAGATGTAGGAGGAAGGGGGATATATATAGAGAGAGAATCCTTAACTCGTTGTTCCAATTAGTTGTGCACCCATTGATTGCTTCTCATATGTGCTCTGAAAGGGACTCAAACCTGCGACCTTTGAGCTGATTTCCTCTGGATCCTGCTGGGCTTTAGTGCTTCGGGATGAGTTTCTATCCACTGCACCACCCAGAACTAATTGGATTGTTTCACTGCTATCAAGGTTTTTTTTAAAGACTTTATTCATTTTAGAGAGGAGAGAGAGAGAGGGAGGGAGAGGGAGCTCGTGGATGAGTAAGGAGCAGGAAGCATCAACTCCCATATGTGCCTTGATTGGGCAAGTCCAGGGTTTCGAACCAACGACCTCAGCATTCTAGGTCAATGCTTTATCCACTGTGCCACCACAGGTCAGGCCTTGAGATTTTTTTATGTATTCTAGTTACTAATCTTTTGTTGGATATGTGGTTTGCAAGTATTTTTCCCTACTCTGTAACTCATGTTTTCATACTCTTAACATTTTTTTTTTTTTGCAGAGCAAAAGTTTAAAAATTTTTTGTTTTTACAGGGACAGAGAGAGGGATAGATAGGGACAGACAGACAGGAACGAAGAGAGAAAGAAGCATCAATCATCAGTTTTTCGTTGCGACACCTTAGTTGTTCATTGATTGCTTTCTCACATGTGCCTTGACCGCGGGCCTTCAGCAGACCAAGCAACCTCTTGCTGGAGCCAGTGCCCTTGGGTCCAAGCTGACGAGCTTTTGCTCAAGTCAGATGAGCCCGTGCTCAAGTTGTTGACCTCGGGGTCTCGAACCTGGGTCCTCCACATCCCAGTCCAACGCTCTATCCACTGCGCCACTGCCTGGTCAGGCAGTTTTAAATTTTGATGGGGTTTAATTTATCATTTTTTCTTTATAGAACAGTGCTCTTTTTTATTTTTGCCAAATCTAAGAAATTTTTAATTATCCCTAGATCCTGAAGATTTTTCCATATACTTTTCCTAAAAGTTTTATAATTTTACATTTTTAAGCCCATAATCCATTCTGAGTTAATTTTTATAAAAGCTGTGAAACTTAAGTTGAGTTTCTTTCTCCCTTCCCTTTCCTTCCCTTCCCTTCCCTTCCCTTTTCTTCCCCTCCCCTCCCCTCCCCTCCCTTCCCCTCCTCTCCCCTCCCTTCCCTCCCCTCCCTCCCCTCCCTTCCCCTCCTTCACTTCCCTTCCCTCCCTTCCCCTCCCCTCCCTTCTCCTCCTCTCCCCTCCTTTCCCTCCCCTTCCTTCCCTCCCCTCCCCTCCCTCCCTTCCCTTCCCTTCCCTAGCCTTGCCTCCCCTCCCCTCCCCTCCCTTCCTTGTCCTGCCCTGCCCTCCCCTGCCCTCCCCTGCCCTCCTTTCCCTTCCCTTTCCTTCCCTTCCCTCCCCTCCCCTCCCCTTCCTTTCCCTCCCCTCTCCTCCCCTTCTTACCCCTCCCCTCCCCTCCTTTCCTTTCCCTTCCCTTCCCTTTTCTTCCTTTTCCTTCCCTTCTCTTTCTTTTCTTTCCTCTTTTTTGCCTGTAGATGTTTAATTGCTCCAGCACAATTTTTGAGAAGGCCTTATTTCCATCATTATTTTGCTTTTGCACCTTTATCAAAGTTCAGTTGAGCATTTTGTGTGGACTTATTTCTGATTTCTCAGTTTTGTTTTACTGATTTAAGTGTCCACCAATATACCACAATCTTAGTTACTGTAGCTATAAAAGTATTGAAACTGGGGAGACTGATTCCTCCCGCTTTATTCTTCTTTTTCAAAATTGTTTTTAGCTGTTCTAGATTTTTGCCTTTGCATATAGATTTTAGAATAATCTTGTCTATACCTGCAAATATATTTGCTGGGATTTTGACAGGACGTGCATTAAACTTTTATGGCAGTTTAAGGAAAATTGACATCTTTATTATATGTTGGTCTTCCAATCCATGAATACATTATGTACTTCCATTTGTTCAGATTATCTTTAATTTCTTTCTTCAGAATTGTGTAGATTTTAGCATATAAGTCCTAGCATGTATTTTTAGACTTATACTTAAGTATTTCATTTTATTTAAGTGATTATAAATGGCATTGCATTTTCTTATCTTTCTTTTTAGTGAGAGAGAGACAGACAGACAGACTGGAAGGGAGAGAGATGAGAAGCATCAACTCATAGTTGTGGCACCTTAGGTGTTTATTGATTGCTTTTTTGTATGTGCCTTAACAGAGGGACAGAGGGGGTCCAGCAGAGCCAGTGACCCTTTGCTCAAGCCAGCGACCTTGGGCTTTAAGCCAGTGACCTTTGGGCTCAAGTCAGCAACCATGATGTCATGTCTATAATCCCACACTCAAGCCAGCAACCCCACACTCAAGCTGGATGAGCACACGCTCAAGCCGGAAACCTCGGGGTTTCGAACCTGGGTCTTCAGCGTCCCAGGCTGATGTTCTATCCACTGCACCAGGCAATGCCCATCTGGGGCTTTGCTCTGTTGCAACTGGAGCCATTCTAGCGCCTGAGGCAAAGGCCATGGAGTCATCCTCAGTGCCTGAACCAGGCACTGAGGATGTATTTTTTACATCCTCAGGCAATGGCATTGATTGTATTTTTTATTTCGGTGTTCACTTGTTCATTGGTAGTATATTGAAATATAATTGATTTTTATATGTTAATCTTGTATCCTGTGACCTTGCCGAACTCAGCCATTAGTTCTAGGAGTTTTTTGTTTTTCTCTTTTGGTAGATTCCTTGAAATTTTCTATGTAGACAACCATATCATTTGTAAATAGGGCCATTTTTATTTATTCCTTTCTGATTTATAAGCCTTTTGTTTCTTGCTTAGCACTGGCTAGAATTTCCAGCACTGTGTTGAATCAGAGTGGTCAGAATGGACACCCTTGCCTTATTCTTTTATTTCCCTTGCATTATTCTATTTTTTTCCCCTTGCCTTATTCTTTAATGGTGGAAAGCCTTCAGTCTTTCACCACAAAGTATAATGTTGTCTATAGGGGTTTTTTTTTAGATGCTCTTTATCAAGGTGAGAAAGTTCTCTTCTAGTTTTATGTTTCTGAAAGTTTTAATCATGAATGAGTGTTTTATTAATTTTACAGGACTGCTATAACAAAATGCCACAAACTGGGTGTCTTAGAACAAAAGAAATTTATTGTCTCATAGTTCTGGAGGCTAGAAGTCCAAAAATCAAGGTGTGCGCAGGGCAAAGCTCCCTCTGAGACCTGCAGGGCAATCATTCCTTGCCTCTTCCCAGCTTCCAGTGGTTTGCCAGCAATGTCTGGCATTCTTTGGCTTATAGATGCATCACTCCAATATCTGTCTTCACATGGCATTCTCCCTGTATGTCTTCACATTATCTGTCTTCTGTGTCTGTCTCTGTGTCCTAATTTCCTCTTCATAAGGACAGAGTCATTCATATTAGCTGAAGATACACCTTACTGACCTCATTTTAACTTGATTATCTCAATAAGAACTTAATTTCCAAATAAGGTTGCATTCTGAGGTATTGGGGGTAGGACATAAACATATTCTTTTTTGGGGACATAATTTGGCCTATAACACAGGTTGAATTTTGTGATATGCTTTTTCTATATTGAATGATATGATCATGTGATTTTATTAATTTAATTGTTAATATGGTAGATTACATTGACTGACTTTTCAAATATTTACCCAGCCTTACATTCCTGAAATAAACCCCACTTGCTCATGGTGTATAATTATTTTTATGTATTACTAAATTCTATTTGTTAGTATTTTGTTAAGGATTTTTGCTTCTATTTTCATTAAGGACATTGGTCTGTAGTTTTCTGTTCTTTTTTTTTTTTTTACTTTGTCTTGCTTTAGTAACGAGGTAATTCTAGCTATATAAAATGAATTGGGAAGTGTTCTCTCCTCTTGGAAGAGACTGTGTAGAATTGATATTAATTCTCCTTTAAGTGCTTAGTAGAGGCCCTGGTTGGTTGGCTCAGTGGCAGAGCGTCAGCCCGGTGTGTGGATGTCCCGGGTTCAATTCCTGGCCAAAGCACACAGGAGAAGCACCCATCTGCTTCTCCATCCTTCCCCCTCTCCTTTCTCTCTCTCTCTTCCCCTCCTGCAGCCAAGGTTTCATTGGAGGAAAGTTGGCCCAGGCACTGAGGATGGCTCCATGGCCTTTGCCTCAGGTGCTAGAATGGTTCCAGTTGCAACAGAGCAATGCCACAGATGGGCAGAGCATCGTCCCCTAGTGGGCATGCTGAGTGGATCCCAGTTGGGCACATGCGGGAATCTGTCTCTCTGTCTCCCTGCTTCTCACTTCAGAAAAATACTAAATAAATGTATGTTTGGTAGATATCTACAGTGAAACAATCTAGGCTTGGGAATATTTCTCTGTTGGAAGGCTTTTAATTATTAATTCAATTTATTCAATAGTTATGGGGTTATTCAAATGATCTCTTTTAGATTGGGTGAGTTGTTACAGCTTGTATTATTTGAGGAAGTAGTCTGTTTTGTCTAAGTTGTCAATCTTCATGTTTGATAATTGTATTTGTATTTAAATGTATAGAATTTTCTTAATATTTCCTTATTATCTTTTTGATATTTTCAGGGTCAGTAGTGATATCCCAATTCATTCCTGATATTGCTAATTTTTGTCTTTTCTATCTTTTTCTTTGTTGGTCTTGCTGGTGTTTCTCAGTTTTATTGATCCTTTCAGAAAATCAGACATTTGCTTCATTGATTTCTTAAACTGTTTTTGTGTTTTTAATTTTATTGGTTTCTGCTCAAATTTTTGTAACTTGCTTTGTTCTATTTTCTTTAGGTTTAATTTTCATTTTATTTCCTTTTTTTTTTTTTTTAACAGAGAGAGGAAAAGATAGGAACAGATAGGCAGGAAGGGAGAGAGATGAGAAACATCAACTCTTTATTGAGGCTCCTTAGTTGTGCATTGATTGCTTTCTCATATGTACCTTGACTGGGGGGCTACAGCAGAGTGAGTGACCCCTTGCTCAAGCTAGCAACCCTGGGCTTATGCCAGCAACCTTGGGCTTCATGCCAGCAACCAAGGCGTTATGTCTATGATCCCACACTCAAGTCAGTGACCCTGTTTGCAACTGGTGAGCCCACACTCAAGCTGGATGAGCCTGTGCTCAAGCCGGTGACCTTGGCATTCCAAATCTGAGTTCTCTGTGTCCCAGTCCAACACTCTATCCACTGTGCCACCACCTAGTCAGGCTCTTTATTTCCGTAATGTCAAAGCTAAGGTAATTATTTTATGATCTTTCTTATTTCCTAATATAAGTTTTTAGTGCTATAAATTTATCTTTAGGTGATGGTTTGCTTGCATGCTACCAATTTTGACATTCTTTTCATTTTCATACTTATGTTTTCATTTTTATTCAGATAAAAATATTTTCTAACTTTCCTTTTTATTTATTAATCCTGTGGGTTATTTTGAATTGTGCTGTTTAGTTTCAAAATATTGAGATTTTCACATATTTTCTATTATTGATTTCTGATTTAATTATATTGAGGTTAGAGAGAATACTTCATATGACTTGAATCCTTTTATATTTATTGAGACTTATTATATGGCCAAGGATATAGTCTATCCTGGTATATATTCCTGGGCACTTGAAAAGATGTGTACACTGCTAATGTTGGGTGGAGAGTTCCACACATGTTGATTGGATTCTTTTGGTTGATAATGTTGAATTATTCAATATCCTTACTGAGTTTCTGTCTGCTTATTGTATGGATTATTGAGAGAAGGTTGTTGAAGTATCCGATTATAAGTGTATTTCTCCTTTCAGACCAACTAGTTTTTGTGTTACATATTTTGCAGTGTTGTTGTTTGCTGCATACACATTTAGGATTGCTGTGTATTTTGGTGGAGTGACTTTCATAATTATATAATTATAAATATATAAAGACTCTTTTGTCTTTAGTAATTTTCTTTGCTCTGAAGTCTACTTTATCTGATATTAATGTAGTCACTTCTGCTTTCCTTTTATTAATGCTTCCATGATATATCTTTTCCTAACTTTTTACTTTAAACCTGCCTATATCAGTATATTTGAGGGAGCTTTTTGTAGACAGAATATAGTTGGATCATGTTTTTAATGACAAATCCATGTCTTTAAATTGGTATATTTAGGTCATTTACATTTAATATAATTATTGATATGTTAGGGCTCAAGGATAGGGACAGACACACAGGAATGGAGATGAGAAGCATCAATTTTTTTTACCGGGACAGAGAGAGAGTCAGAGAGAGGGAGGGATAGGTAGGGACAGACAGACAGGAACGGAGAGAGGTGAGAAGCATCAATCATTAGTTTCTCGTTGCCATTGCAACACCATAGTTGTTCATTGATTGCTTTCTCACATATGCCTTGACCGCGGGCCTTCAGCAGACCGAGCAACCCTTGCTGGGGCCAGCGACCTTGGGTCCAAGCTGGCAAGCTTTTTGCTCAAGCCAGATGGGCCTACGCTCAAGCTGGCAAGCTTGGGGTCTCGAACCTGGGTCTTCCACATCCCAGTCCAATGCTCTATCCACTGCGCCACCGCCTGGTCAGGCGAGAAGCATCAATTTTTTGTTGTGGCACCTTAGTTGTTCATTGATTGCTTTCTCATATGTGCCTTGACCGGGGGCAGGGGGTTACAGCAGACCAAGTAACCCCTTGCTTAAGACAGCGACCTTGGGCTCAAGCTCATGAGCCTTGAGCCTTGCTCAAACCAGATGAGCCCGTGCTCAAGCTGGTGACCTCGGGGTCTTGAACCTGGGTCCTCTGCTTCCCAGTCCAACGCTCTATCCACTGTGCCACTGCCGGGTGCCACTGCCGGGTCAGGCCATTTGTTCTCTTTTTTGTTTCTGCTTTCCTATGGTTTACTTGAACATTTATCTGTAGTGTTGTTTTTTTTTAAGTGTATCTCTTTGTATATTTTTTTAAGTGTTTGCTCTAAATGTTATGTTGTATATACACAGTATATGCCTGTCAATTTTATTAGTTTGAGTGAAGTATAGAAACCTTTCCTCCTTTTACTCTCCCCTGTTTATAATGAATTCTCTTAAATATTTTCTCTGTGTTCATCTGGAACAACATCACACAGTGCTATAATTTTTGTTTCAACTGTCAAACATAATTTAGAAAATTCAGGAGGAGAAGGAAAGCCTATTGTATCTACCCATATTTTTTTCTTACTATGTTTCAAGGTTTTGCTTTGTTTTAATCATTTCCTTTTTGTTTAAAGAACTTCCTTTGACCATTTTTAAAGGGTGGGTTTTCCTTCATTTGAGAATGTCTTAACTTTTTCTTCATTCCTGAAGGATATTTTCACTAGCAATAAGGTTCTTTTCTTTCAACACATGAATAATATTGTGCCATTTCTTTCTGGCCTTCATGGTTTCTGATGAGAAATCCTCTGTCATTCAAATTGTTTTTCCTTTATAGATAGAAGGTGTTGCTTTTCTCTGACTGCTTTCAAAATCTTTTCTTTGTCTTTAGTTTTCAGTAGTTGAATTATGCTATATCTTGATATGGATATCTTTGCAATTATGTTGTTTAGGGTTCACTCAGCTTTTTGAATCTGTAGGTATTTTTTTAATCTACTTTCTCTCTATTGTTCAGATTGTATAATTTCTATTGTTCTATCTTCCAGGCACTGATTATTTCCTTTCCCTTCAATTCTGTTGTTGAGTTTATCTGCTGGGCTTTTTAATTCAGTTATTGTATATTTCTGTTTTAAAATTCCCATTTTTTTAAAATATCTTCTCTCTTTTGCCAAGACTTTCTATTTCTTTCCTGAGAGTTTCTATTTTTTCATTTGTTTTAAGAGCGTTTGTAATTGCTTGTTGAAGCATTTTATTATGGCTGCTTTAAAATGTCAGATATTTCTAACATCCATGTCATCTTGGTTTTGGCAGGTTCTGATTCCTTTTTATTTGGTTTGTGGTTTTCCTGGTTTTTGATACGACGAGTGAGTTCCAATCGAAACCTGGACATTTTCTTATACGAACTCTGGATTTTATGCAAACCGTTTGTGTTAGCTGACTTTCTCTGACTTCCTGCATGGAAAGAGGGGTGTGGCCTTGTTACTGCCAGGTGAAGATAGAAGTCCCCGTTCCCCACTCTGTCTGCTAAGATAAGATAGTGGGAGCTCCTTTTTACTGTCCGTGGGAAGTTCTGATTCTCTACTGACACCTTGGGGTAGGTGACTTTGTTACCATTGAGGAAAGTCCTGGCTCTCCAGCAGGGCTCCTCTGACATAGCCCCATTGTGGGGGCTTATTACTGCAGGGTGGGTGTGGAGGTCTAGACTTCCCAAGTGATCTCCACTGACAGCACAGGCAGGGGCTGGGGTGGTGAGGGCTGGATTTTACTGGCTAGGGGATGAAATTCCTGGCTGTCTACTTGGCATTCTGTAACAATGGGGTGGAGGTGTTGGATGATTTATTATAGTCTTGTGATGGTGGAAGTCTAGGCTCCCTGCTCATCTTTGCTAATTAGAGTGCATAGATAGATGTTAGGCCATTTGTGTGTGAGCATGTTTAGCTGAAGGAGAGCAGTTATGGTTTAGAGGTTAGGCTGCCCCTTTTCTGGTCCTTGGGCTGGAGAAAACAGGATTTTTTGTTGAGGCTTTTCTTGTCTGTGCCTGTTGGTGTTTTGGGGTTCTTCAGTTTAAATCTAGGATATACAAGGCAAGAAGAAAACCCTGAGAACTCAATATCATGTTGTTTGTTGGTCTCAAAGTAAAAGCTGTCTTATATGTGACTTGATAGTTTTTAGTTGTACTTAGCAGAAGGAATAGAAAAAGGTACACATACGTCATCTTCCCAGGGTAGAAGTGCTAAGAATGGTCTTTACATTTTTAAATGGCTGGGGGAAAAAATCAAAAGAAGGATACTATTTCATGACATATGAAAATTATATAAAATTCAAATTTCACTGTCTACAAATAGTTTTATTAGAAAGCAGCCTCACTCCTTTACATATTATCTCTGTTTTCGCACAATAGCAGAGTTGAGTAGTTGGGACAGAGGCCATGTGGCCTCCAAGCCTAAAATATTCACTCTCTGGCCCTTTACAGAAAAAAGACTGTTGACCTCTGGATTATGATCCAGGATATTTTTTAAAAGCAAGCAAAAAGAAAAGCAAAATAAAGACTTCTGAAAATCAGTGAGAAAAGGAAACAACCTGATAGAAAATTGGGCAAGAGCTGGGAGTAGGCATTTTAATAGACAAGGATGCACAAAAGGCAACAGGATACAGGCCATGACATTGGCCTTTCCTGTATGCTTACCATGGGCTGGCTGGTCTTGACAAGAGCCAAGCTTGTAGGTTTTTCTGCCACCTGCTCTAAAAAGGTCAGCCACCTCCGAAGCTGCTTGTTTGCAGTTTTGCCCACCCTGGTAGAACTGTCAGCTGAAGGAGCAGGGAGTGAGGAGCGGGAGGAGCTCTAAACAGAAATACCTACCTCACCCTGTTTGTATCCCAGGGCCTGTGGTTTGTTGTAATTTGTTGTATGTTTCTGGTCAGATTCTAGAGTCTTGGAATAGTTGTTTTGGACAATTGTGTCAAGTTTTATCATTGCTTTTGGGGAGAGGATTTATCAGTTGGAATATTTTGTAGTAAAATTATTCTCCAGAGGACTAGAGGTAAAACTAAACAATCAGCTTCACTGGTGCTACCTACTCCTCCAGGAAGAGTTTAGGGAGAAAGTATCAAATAATATAACAGACTCTCCCAGGAGTAAAGGATATGAGTTTTCAGATTGAGAGCAACCAATGATTGCCCATAATAACAAATGGGAAAATAAAAACTGACATTAAGGCACAATATAGAAATTTTTTTTTAATTTAAATATTTTAGAATTCTGGGATAAAGCTTCAGAATGAGGATCCCCTTCGAAGGGTATGGAATAGGGTCGGGTCATTGAATTCTACAGGAAGATGATGTCCAGTTATTGAATTTATTGGGATGATATTGATTAATAAAATTATATAGGTTTCAAGTGTTCAATTCTATAATACATCACCTGTATATTGTATTATGTGTTTATCACCCAAAGTTAAGTCTCCTTCAATCACCATTTATCCCCCCATTAGCCTCTACATCCCCCCACCCCACTTCTCTCTGGTAATCATCATACTGTTGTCTGTGTCTATGAGATTATTTGTGTTATTGCTCAATCCCTTCATCTATTTCACCCAACCCCCCAAAACCCTTCCCTCTGGCAACCATCAGTCTGTTCTCTGTATCTATGAGTCTGTTTGTTTTGTTTGTTCATTTATTTTGTTCTTTAGTTTCCACATATAAGTGAAATCATATGGTATTTGTTTTTCTCTGAGTGGCTTATTTCACTTAGCATTATACTCTCCAGGTCTATCCATGCTGTCATAAAAGGTAAGATTTCCTTCTTTTTTATGTTCAAGTAATATTCCATTGTGTAAATGTACCACAGTTATTTTATCCACTCATCTATTGATGGACACTTGGGCTGCTTATCTTAGGTTTCATTTCTTTAACCCTGCCTGCACGAGTTTCGTTTCAGGGCTTGCGGCAGATGACCAACCACAAAGGAATGTCTGATGTCACAATTCGAAAAGTCCTGGATGATTGAAAACTGCTAGAAGTTAAACAGACTCAAACTTCCATAAAAGACCACCCTTTGTCCAGAAGCCAATCAGCTAATGCCCCACAACCCTTCCTACTCCCCCTCCCCTAACCCTTAAAAGGCATGGTCCTAGTCTGTACCTGGCGTGACTCTGCCTTAAGAGACAGCCCAGCAGGTTTCCTTTCATTAAAGCCTGCTACTCTGATCTTTTTGGATTCCGATGGATTTTTTTATTTTATTTTATTCCCAAACATTGAGGAAATATTTTGTTTTCTTTTTTTCACTATTTATTTATTTATTTATTTTATATATATATATATTTTTTTATTATTAATTCTAATGGGGTGACACCAATAAATCAGGGTACATATGTACAATGAAAACATCTCCAGGTTATCTTATCATTCAATTGTGTTGCATACCCGTCACCAAAAGTCAAATTGTCCTCTATCACCTTCAATCTGGTTTTCCCTGTGTCCCTCCCCTCCTCCCTATCCCACTCTTCCCTCCCTCCCCCATCCCATAACCACCACACTCTTGTCCATGTCTCATATTCTCACTTTTATGTCCCACCTATGTATGAAATCATGCTGTTCTCAGTTTTTCTTTTTTTCTGATTTACTTATTTCACTCCGTATAATGTTATCAAGGCACATCCATTTTGTTATAAATGATCCGATGTCATCGTTTCTTATGGCTGAGTAGTTTTCCATAGTATATATGTACCATAGCTTTTTAATCCACTCGTCTTCTGACGGACACTTGGGCTGGTTCCAGATCTTCGCTATTGTGAAGAATGCTGCCACGAACATGGGGGCGCATTTCTTTTCGAACAGTGCTATGGTGTTCTTAGGGTATATTCCTAAAAGTGGGATAGCTGGGTCAAAAGGAAGTTTGATTTTTAATTTTCTGAGGAATCTCCAAACTGTTTTCCACAGTGGCTGCACCAATCTGCATTCCCACCAGCAGTGCAGAAGGGTTCCCTTTTCTCTACATCCTCACCAGCACTTATTCTGTGTTGTTTTGCTGATAAGTGCCATTCTGACTGGTGTGAGGTGATATCTCATTGTGGTTTTAATTTGCATTTCTCTAATGATTAGTGATGTTGAGCATTTTTTCATATGCCTATTGGCCATCTGTATGTCCTCTTTGGAGAAATTTCTATTCATTTCTTTTGCCCATTTTTTGATTGGGTTGTTTGTCTTCCTGGTGTTGAGTTTTATAAGTTCTTTATAAATTTTAGTTATTAACCCTTTATCAGATGTGCTGTCGAATATGTTCTCCCATTGTGTGGTTTGTCTTTTTATTCTGTTCCTATTGTCTTTAGCTGTGCAAAAACTTTTTAGTTTGATATAGTCCCATTTGTTTATCTTGCCTTTTATTTCAGTTGCCCGTGGAGATAAATCGGCAAATATACTGCTGCTACAGATGTCGGAGAGCTTGCTGCCTATGTTTTCTTCTAAGATGCTTATGGTTTCACGGCTTACATTTAAGTCTTTTATCCATTTTGAGTTTGTTTTTGTGAATGGTGTAAGTTGATGGTCTAGTTTCATTTTTTTGCAGGTAGATGTCCAATTTTCCCAACACCATTTGTTAAAGAGGCTGTCTTTACTCCATTGTATGTTCTTTCCTCCTTTGTCAAATATCAGTTGTCCATAAAGCTGTGGGTTTATTTCTGGGTCCTCTGTTCTGTTCCATTGATCTATGTGCCTGTTCTTATGCCAGTACCAGGCTGTCTTGAGTATAATGGCCTTATAGTAAACCTTGATATCTGGAAGAGTGATACCTCCTGCTTTATTTTTTCTTTTTAAGATTGCTGAGGCTATTCGTGTTCTTTTTTGGTTCCATATAAATTTTTGGAATATGTGTTCTATATCTTTGAAGTATGTCATTGGTATTTTAATTGGTATTGCATTGAATTTATAAATTGCTTTGGGTAATATAGATATTTTAATGATGTTTATTCTTCCTAGCCATGAGCACGATATGTGCTTCCACTTGTTTGTATCTTCCTTGATTTCTTTTATCAATGTTCTATAATTTTCCGAGTACAAGTCCTTAACCTCCTTGGTTAAATTTACTCCTAGGTACTTTATTTTTTTGGCTGCAATAGTGAAGGGGATTGTTTCCTTAATTTCTTTTGCTGATATTTCATTGTTGGTGTATAGAAATGCCTCTGATTTCTGAGTATTAATTTTATATCCTGCCACCTTGCTGAATTCATTTATAAGGTCCAGTAATTTTTTGACTGAGACTTTAGGGTTTTCAATATACAATATCATATCATCTGCAAATAGTGACAGTTTTACTTCTTCTTTTCCAATTTGGATGCCTTTTATTTCTTCTTCTTGTCTGATTGCTGTAGCTAGGACTTCCAGAACTATGTTGAATAAGAGTGGTAAAAGTGGGCAACCCTGCCTGGTTCCTGATCTTAAGGGGATTGCTTTTAATCTTTGTCCATTTAGTATGATGTTTGCTGTCGGTTTATCGTAGATGGCCTTTATCATGTTAAGGAATGATCCCTGTATTCCCACTTTACTGAGAGTTTTGAGCATGAATGGGTGGGACTCCGATGGATTTTAACAGCTTAAAAATCTTGGCTATTGTAACTAATGCTGCAGTGAACTTGGAGTGCTGTAAGGCTGGGTGCCATGGCCAGGCAGGTTCACATGGGATTCCGGCAGACGATAGAGAAACTGTGGAACTGGAGGATGGTGGGCCATTCTGTTTATTAGAGTCTTGCAATGGCAGACAAACAAGCAGGCAGGGGAAACCGCTTCTCTCTCTCCCTCTTCCTCTCTCTCTCTAAGGACTCCCAAGCAAAACAGGTCAGGGGCACCCCTTCTCTGGCAAACAATAGCAAACAATGACCCCTTCCAAGCAGGCAATCGCAATCTGCAATCTGCCGCACTGAGGGCAAGCACCTACAGCCTTCCATAGACGACACTGCTCATAAAAATTAGGGATATTTAAAAATGAATATGAAGCAACAAAAAATCCCCTAATTTTTGTGAGCAGTATATACAGACAAGGTGCTGCCCTGTGCTCATGCACCAATCAGGCAAAGTACAAGCGAACAAGCCTAACTAACATACTTGTTTGCCCCACAGGTACTATATTCTTTCAAATCAGTGTTTCAGGTTTCTTTGGATATATTCCCAGAAGTGGAATCGCTGTGTCATAAGGCAGTTCCCGTTTTAATTTTTGAGGAATCTCCATACTGTTTTCCACAGTGGCTGCACCAGTCTGCATTCCCACCAGCAGTGCAGGAGGGTTCCCTTTTCTCCACATCCTTACCAACACTTGTTTGTTGATTTATTAATGCTAGCCATTTTGACTGGTGTGAGGTAGTATCTCATTGGGGTTTTACTTTGCATTTCTCCGGTGATTAGTAATGATGAGCATCTTTTCATATGTCTATTATTCATCTGTATGTTTTCTTGGGAGAAGTGTTTATTTCAGGCCCTTTGCCCATTTTTTAATTGGAAACTAAATTTATTCTCAATCAAATCAATCTAGAAGACTTGTTAAGAAATGTAGGCTCTCAAAAATGTATGCCCATGTACCTGTTCTCAGAAAGCTATGGGGGAATGTAGTCCATTGAAATGAAGCAATAAAAGCTAAAAAATGAGGTGATCTGGGAGAAGGAGATCCAGCCCAGGAGAGGGGCCAGAGACTTCTCAAGTGATGACAAAGGTAGAACAGTTAAGCAGCAGTCAGTCCAGGACAGAGCAGGATGTCATGTTACTTCAGGGTGATATTTGCACAAAGAAAAATGGAAAGTTGAATGGAGAGGTATTAAGAACCACTGGCACTGGCTGGGTAGCTTGGTTGATTAGAGCATCGTCTGTAAGCACATAGGTTGCTGGTTCAATCCCTGATCAGGACGCATACAGGAGTAGATCGATGTTTCTGTCTCTATCTCTCTTCCTTCCTCTCTCCCTAAAATCAAGAAATAAAAATTAAAGAAAAAAAGAGCCATTGGAGGGATTGGAAAACTGAGCCAGGGATTTAAGAAAATTTAAGTAAACGGAGAGAGAAAAAAGCAGTTAATTCCTGGGATAAAGATTGTTTAACAGTGAAAACAATGAATACGTAACTTGACTCAGCAGTGACTGGTGTTATACGTAGCTGCATAAAAAAGAGAACACTGGACGTTTTGAACAGGGAATGACATAATCAGATTTAAACACTTTAACCAATGACATTAAACATCAATTTTATTGAAGTATTACGTATACTATTGAAATGTAACTTCATAAAGTTTGATGAATTTGACATATATAATGTCAACAGATGGTCATTGGTGCCAGTTCTAATGCTAACAGGAACCCCCAATTTGGGGAGCAGTGAGGAAGGAAACTTTGTAGTACAAACATTTCAATAGTCATACAGCATGGCAGTGAAAGCAGCCCTGCTATGGGACAGCGTGACAGTACTGTAGCACTGCTGCTGTGAAAACAGCACAGTCGTGAGGCTGTCCCCAGCCAGGCGGCCCCTTTCTTACGCAGCTCTGCTCTGCAATGTTCCACTCCGTGTTGGTTCGCTCCATGACCGTCTGCCATGATTTGTTCCACTCTGCAATGGTCTGATGGTTGGCTTCACTGTGCCCCACTCAACAGTATCTGTTCCTCTCTAAGTATCTTCAGCAAGCAAAGGCAGGTGGAATGAGAGCTCCTCCAGGCACAGAGAGCTGGCTTATGCAGACAAAAATCCCTACCCTTGGTCCCTGATTGGTTAGAATAGAGCCACTCCAATTGGTCAGAGCTTCGCAGCTCCAGTTGGGTGGGGGAAAGCCTAGTCCTATTAGTTGAAATAGGAGTCGAAGAACTAACTCCTTTATAAGGGCTGACTCAGAAAGCAGACACACATTGCAGGCAGGTGATTCAGTGCAGAGTAGGCTGTCTAGCAGCATAAAGACAGGTAGTTTAGTGCAAAGGCTTCTCCGTGAAGTGCAGTCTGCATGGGAGGCCCCTGCACAGAAATGGCTGCTAGGCTCTGTTTTTTCTTTTCTTTCTTAATTTCTTCTCTCTCTCTCTCTTTTGTTTGAGCCCAGGTAGCCACCACCAGGAACTCTCTCAGTTATCAGGGTTCACAGTATGAAGCCATGTAATCATTACCACAATGGAACAGAGAACATTTTTTTAACGTGTTTATTATTTCTTTTTATTTATTTATTTTAGAGAGGAGACACAGAATGAGAGAGAGAGAGAGAGAGAGAGAGAGAGAGAAAGAGGGGAGGAGCTAGAAGCATCAACTCCCATATGTGCCTTTACCAGACCAGTGCAGGGTTTTGAACTGGTGACCTCAGTGTTCCCAGGTTGACGCTTTATCCACTGCGCCACCACAGGTCAGGCGGAACAGAGAACATTTTAATCAACCAAAGGTTCTCTTGTGCTTTTCCCCAATCAGTAACCCCCCTTATGGCCCCAGCAACCACTGCTCTGTTTTCTATCACTTCAGGGGCTAGTTATCTTTTCCAGAGTTTCATGTACATGGAATCCTACTGTATGTGCCTCTTTGTGTCTTGCTTCTTCTACTCAGCAGAATGTTATTGAGATTCATCCAAATGAGTTCTTCTTAGCACCTGAGGGGGAGGCCATGGAGCTATCCTCAATGCCCGGACCAACTCACTCCAATTAAGTCATGGCTGCAGGAGGAAAAGAGAGAGAGAGAATGAGAGAGAGAGAGAGAGAGAGAGAGAGAAGCAAAAGGGGAAGCAGTGGAAAAGTAGATGGGCGCTTCTCCTGTGTGCCTTGACCAGAATCAAACCCAGGACATCCACATACCGATGCTCTACCATTAAGTTTTAAAGGGACCCAGCACATCGCCACCTTGACCTTCAGCACAAAGGCTTTCTCCCCCCAGATATCTATGGGATTTGCTTTCTCACTTCATTCAGGTCTCTGCTTAGCTGTCACCCTCTATCTCACCCCACACTCTTCATCCCCTCTCCTTGACTTGTGTTTTCTCATTGCTGTTGTGGCCACCCGTGTGTTACGTATACCTGTTTGTATACTTACTGTCGGCTGCCCCCACCAAAATGTGAGTTTCCCAATGGCAGTGTTTGGAGTGTACACATTTTATAAATATTTATGGAGCAACTAAATGTAGACTCCCTGAGAAGAGGCTCTGCATCTTTCGTCTTTGTCGCTCTGTGCCTGACACATAGTAGAAGTGCAAGGTGTATAATGTGGAGGAGAGGAAAGCCATGAAAGGTTAATTTCCACCAAGATGTGCCCTTCAGGTCGCCCCAAGTGCAGATGGGCCAGAGTGACTAGCAGCAGTCCAGGGGTGTGGTGGTGAGTAGATTGAGAGGCTGCAGGCAGGGAAGCTACCACTTTTCTGGGGGAGACAAGGCCTGCACCCCGGCTAAAGAGTGGAATAAGAGTTTCTCCAGATGTGTGTGTAGGGGATCCAATAGACCCCTATCCACCCCAGAGCTTTCTGGCCAGTGACCTTTGTGTGCCCTCTGTCTTCTCTCTCACTGCCCAGACTCACCAGCATCATTCGGGAGCCGGCTACCTCTTAGGACCTTTGGCCAGCTGGTAGCAATGTCCCAGAATAAAGTCGAGACTATTAACAGCTGGTGATTGATCTGGGCATGAGGGTTACTGTGCTTCTAGCAACAACAGAAGTTAATTAAAATTGGCTGGTTTGGCAGCGGTTGAGATGCTACCTTGATCTCTGAAGCTTCCAGGTGGCTACTTTTGTGTTACACACGCAACCTAAAATCTGAGGTTTGTTGGGTGACATGCCTGCTGTTGTGGTTGGATGATAATTATATAGATTTTCCTCTGAAACTTAATATCACAAACTGTCAAAAAGGCTTGTTATACTTATCTCTAAAATCATTAGGGAAAAATAATTAGACCTAAAATGGTTTAAAATGATTCTGTATTAATTTTTAGCTTGAAACTGCTGCTGCTAATTGGTTCTTGGGATTGGTATTTAGAATTGTCTTAGGCGATGCTAAATAAAAAGGCATCTTCTGTGCTTGGCTAGAGGACAGATGTTCGACTGTCACTTTACTTTGTAGTAGGTACACAGGGGCAGAGGTTTCACATGAAGATCTGACTGCCATCTCATTGGTTGACAGGGGTAGTTAGCCTCCGTGGAGGGCTCGCTCTGCAGGCTCTGTCTAATCGGTGGAAGAACACTCCAAACTGAGGGTACTTGCAAATCCCCCAAGGTGTGATGTGGCAGGAGAAAGGGGTGGGCAGAGAGGAGCCCAGTGGGGAAGATGGTCATATCATGGCAGCCTTGGGGAGCCAAAGTAGGTTTTATTTTTAAGCACATTGAGGAGATGTTGGAAGGTTTAAATCAGGGGAATAATGGGATTTGATTTTTATTTGTAAGGGGTCATATCTGCCAGGTGGCCACTGGATTATGGGGGCCAGTGTGGCAGCGGGAACTCTTTGGATGCTGTTGCTATGGTCCTGGTAAGAAGTGGCAACAGCTTGTGTTGGGCTGCCATACACAGAGTGGAGTACATGGGTTTGGGTATGTTTTGAAGAAAGAGATGGTTTGGCTTGCTGATGAGTTTGATGTTGGGAGGTAAGGAGAGATGTAAATTTGGCCTGCATCACTAAGTAGATAATGATGTAATTTACTGAAATTGAGAACAGCCAGCTTGTGCAGGGTCAATTTTAGACTTGCTGAGTTTGTGTACCTCTTAGCTGACCTATCAAGGGGCATCTCTAATTGAGTTGTATTACATGGAAGTGATTAAAGCTGGAGGTCTGAATTTAGGAGTTTGGTATACTGTTGATTCCTAAAACCACAGAACTGGAGATGGCCTTGGAGAGAAGGTAGGCGGAGGAGAGGACCAAGTCCTGGGGTTGGACAGCATGTATTGGTTCAGCTTGTTTAGAGGGCAAGCTAGTTGAAGATAAGGAAAACTAGATGTGTACAATGTCAACAGAAGTGTTTCTAGAAAGAAAAGCGGATGGAATACTGCAAGTAAATTCAGAATGGAGAACATGAGGATTCAGCAACATGAAGGTCATTGCTGACTGTGCAAGCCATTTCCTTTATCTTTCTTGTTTTCGGAGAGAGAGGCAGGGAGAGAGATACAGAGAGACAGAAACATTGAGCTCTTCCTGTATGTGCCCTGACAAGGGATCAAACCGGCAACCTCTATGCTTCAGGACAAAGCTCCAACCACCTGAGCTATCTGGCCAGAACTTAATATTTTGATTGTGTGTTTTTATTTTGTTTTGTTTCATTTTTTTGAGAGAGAGGAAGGGAGAGAAAGGGGAGAGGGAAGGGAAGCATTCTTTCATTGTTTCATTCAGTCATGCATTCATTGCTTGTTCCATTCAGTCATGCATTCCTGTGTGTGCCCTGACCGGGGATCAAACTTGCAACCTTGTCATTTCGGGATAATGCTCTAATTGACTGAGCCAACTGGTCAGAGCCAGGTGCAGGCCATTTCAAGGAAGCCTGATTGAAAAGTACTGCAGGGAAAATGTCAGGAGTGGAAGTAGACAGGACTCTAGACAGCACTTTCAGTGAAGGGAGCAGAGAAACGTGATAACTAGAGGGGATCTGCGGTCAAGTCATGGTCTTTTCAAACATGGATAACATGGTGGGAGATGTCCACATGAGAGGGAGCACAGTGGAAGAGAAAGGGCCTGACCTCAGGTCTGCTATCCTTGAGAAGGCACGGTGGTGTAGAGTCAGAGCGTTAGAGCAGGTACACAGTGGTCATGCTAGCAGGAGGGATGGCAGAGAGGGTAGGTATGGGGGGTTGGCTGGTGAGAAGGTAAGGAACCTCCTATCCCACTGGTTCTGGTTTTCCCTGGATGAAGAGGCAAGTTCACCAGGTGAGGGGAGGGAGTGTGGTGGGTCTGAAGAGAGTGTGAATTTGTCCAATGGCAAGAGGAAAGGAAACTTACTAGCGGGCTTATGGTAGGATTGTAGTGTGTGTGCATGTGAGAACAGAGGCCATAGGTGTTCTCTGGTGTGGTCAGTGGCCAGAAGCAGGGGAGCGGCAGGGTGGGCAGAGACATGGCCTTAACCAGGGCTGAGTGTTTTCAGGTGAGAACAGTGGAGAGAGAGAAGCCAGCGTGAGTTGGGGGCTGCAGGGTTGTGTGGAGGCCTTTCTGTCTCCATGTAGCCCAACTTCCAGCATAACCACTTTCACCTCTTTCTTCTCTTCCTCCACCCAGGAAGGTCTGGCAGGAACCTCCCAGGCTACACATTCTGGACTTCTGGAATTTTTTTTAAATTTTTTATTTATTTATTTATTTATTTTTACAGTGACAGAGAGAGAGAGAGTCAGAGAGAGGTATAGATAGGGACAGACAGACAGGAATGAAGAGAGGTGAGAAGCATTAATCATTAGTTTCTCATTACCATTGCGACACCATAGTTGTTCATTGATTGCTTTCTCACATGTGCCTTGACCGCGTAGACCGAGCAACCCCTTGCTGGAGCCAGTGATCTTGGGTCTAAGCTGGTGAGCTTTTGCTCAAGCCAGAAGGACCCGCGCTCAAGCTGGCGAGCTTGGGGTCTCGAACCTGGGTCTTTACCTGGGTCTTTCGCATCCCAGTCCGACGCTCTATCCACTGCGCCACTACCTGGTCAGGCTCATATCTCATCCTTTAGATCCTCAGCTTGGTGGGGAGGGTGTGCTGGATGATAGTCATTAATCAAAAAGCATCCTAGAGGATTAAAAGGGATATTTCCTACACTAAAGTTAACAGAGAACGAAGCTGAAAGGGATGCTTGGAGAATTGAGTCAGGAGTTACAGCAGGAATTCCCAAACTTTTTACACAGGGGGCCAGTTCACTGTCCCTCAGACCGTTGGAGGGCCGGACTATAAAAAAAACTATGAACAAATCCCTATGCACATTGCACATATCTTATTTTAAAGTGAAAAAACAAAACGGGAACAAATACAATATTTAAAATAAAGAACAAGTAAATTTAAATCAATTTTATGGCATTGCTGGGTGAATCCCGTTTAGGGTGCATGCGGGAGACTGTCTATCTTTCCTCCTCTCATTTAAAAAAAAAGAAAAGAAAAAAGGAAAAACGAAAGGACAGTGTTGGTCAGATTGTCCATTCATTTACCCCTTCCCTGTGTTCCACTGCCCTTCCCCTAGAGGATCCTTCCTGCTGTTGCTCCTGACGGAGTGCTTCCGACTTCTGAGCTGGCTGGCCACCATCTGCAAGACTAGCAGAAAAGTGGGGCTGCTGGTGACAAGTATTGTCCCTCAAACCCCATTCTTTTGGGCCATGCACACCACAGAGGTATGGGCTTATAGGAGGCCCTCTTGGGCACGGTGCCTTCTCACAGAGCCTTCCTATGGTGAGCGTGATCATAGGTGGAATCTAGAACGAGCACGGTCTGGTCCCTGGGTTCTATGTCTTTCTTTTTCCCACCTCATACCTTTGGTTCCCTTGGGGCAGGTTAGTGGTGCTGGCCTAAGAGGTAACATCTGCAGAGACAGATGTGTGATGTGATGCAGGCAGTGAGGCCCGTTGTGTGTGCGTCACCTACAGACTATACCAGAACATGCAGGCACTGTTCAGCACCCTGGCCAAGGCCAAGGAGCAGCAGCTGTGTGACTCAGCCATTGCTGTGTGGGGCTGCTGTCTGCACCCTGGCAATTTCAGGTGGGCCTGGAAATCCCAATGTGCTGGGCAGGGGTGGAAGGAAATCCCTGTGTGCTGGGCAGGGTGGAGGGTAAAGAAAAGTCAGTGCACAGCCACTCCTTCCCTTGTCCCTCCTTTGGACCCTGAATTCTTTCTTGCTGCTTCCTCTCTTAAGATCTCTGATTATTATCACTTCCCTGCCCAAGGAAGGGGAAAAGCAAAGGAAACTCTGCTCCTGTTAGCCTTGACCTTTAAGCTCTCTTTGTCAAGGACCACTGTGCATGGCCCCTGGTGGAACAGCTCTCCTCTCCCTCCCTTCCTCTGGCCAGGTGCTGGATAGTGGACAGGATGGATACCTGGGCTCTAGTTATGTTTGTTGATTTTGGTCAGTTGGCCACCATCCTGATACAGTCCCTGTGCAGCCTGGATAGTGATGACTTCTGGACCATCCCCCCTCTGACTCAGCCATTCATTCTGGAGAAAGGTAAGATGTCCTCTGAACTCCTCCTGAGGATCGGGGATGGCAGGTACTGTGCCTGCCTCCAGGACCTCTGCAGGGGATGGCGTGGGGGTAGCCAAGGCCCTTAGGATGCCCTTAAGCCTCTATTCATTTGATTTACCCCAGTTTTTGGCATCTGCCTCTTGCAGAGCTGCCCTCTTGACTATTAGTTTTTGCAGCTGGGTTCTGTAGGCCCCAATAGGTACTGTCTGAAGGCTGAGCTCTTCAGGTGCAGGGAGGGAAGGCAGGCTCTTCACCCTGCTTCTGCCAGAGCCACTTAGCTTTCATCTGTTTTATGTACATTACATTTTGTTTAAGATTTTATTGGGAAAGGATTCTGTTGGGGAAGAAAACTAGCATTTGAAAACCAGTGGTAGGGCTTAGAGCACTGGACTCAGGGTCTTCTGATGTGTGCTGTTCCTTTAGACAGAGACACCTGTTGGGGCCTCAGATTCCACATCCTTGAAATGGAGGGGTCCCTTATTTGCCCTGCCCCTTCTCAAGATTAGGGTCAGATAAGTTGTGAAAGGATGCTTTGGGGGATCAAGAGGAGAAGCAGAGGTAAAGAACGACAGACACACGCACGCGTGCGTGCGCACACACACACACAGTACCATCCCAAAGTGCAGACTGGAAGCTCCCTGGGCGAATGAGGGGAATGGTGCCTAGTGGTCAGGGGCACCACCCACAGGTTATCTTGGGTCATTGCATGAAGAGGGCTCCTGCTGCCCAGCCTGGGGAGTAACAACAGGCCCACTGACAGGGCTCTGGAGTTTCAGGCAGGCTAAACCTGACTGCTTGGTGTTAGGGGGTGGTCCAGAATAGAGGCTACCCCTGCCCCAAAGAGTAACTTCCAGCCTCTCAGAGGCACCAGAGTACCCAGCCCAGATGCAGAGTGTGCTCAGCTCCCATGTGGACTTTGTGACGGCCTTGAGAAGTCAGGCAGTGGCTGTACAATTCTCCCTATGGATGAGGAAGGTAAGGCTTGGAAAAGTGAAAGGGGTCCTGGCAAGTTGACTCAGTGGATAGTATCAGCCCAGTCAGGGAAATACATGAGAAGTGACCATCTGCTTCTCTCCCTCTCCTTCTCTTCATTCTCTCTGTCTTCCTCTCCCATGGCCAGTGGCTCGATTGGTTTGCATGTTGGCCCTGGATGCTGAGGATAGCTGGGTTGATTTTAGCCTCAGCCCCAGATGGCATTGCTGGGTGAATCCCGTTTAGGGTGCATGCAGGAGACTGTCTATCTTTCCTCCTCTCACTTAAAAAAAAAAGAAAAGAAAAAAGGAAAAACGAAAGGAACTTCCTCACTTCTTATAGCAAGAAAGTTGCATAGCTGGGAATGGAAATGAGGTCTGACTTTTAATATGGCCAGTTTCATGCATACAAACAGTCACAAAATTTGGAGGATGGCAGGACATCAGGAGCTGAGTAAGAGAAAACATTTTGACCAGCAACCTGCCCTGCCTCGTTCCAGCATTTGAGAATGCCCGCTCATCATGGTGAAAGCATCTCTGTTTCTACCCTCTGTCTCTCAAGCCCAAATGCTCAGAGTTGATGAACAGTTTTTCGTCCCCAGAATTTCCCAGTAGAAGGTAAAATTACAGATCCATGTAATTATTCTAGCAACAGTAATGTTTCCTCCTTTCATATGTTCTTGCTGTGCCCTCCCCCCTCACCATCCCAGCGTTTGTCTCACTTTATCCTGGCAGCAAGGAGTTAGCACTAACTAGCAGAGACTTGTCCTAGGAGCTCATCTGCAGCCAGAGTAGTTTCCTGCAGCCCCGGCCTTTCACTTCCCTTCCTTGTTCCTCCTGCCTGACCCAGTGCACCGGGGTTTTGTTGTTGTGTTTTGTTTTGAAGGCATTTTGAGTTCCTATCAGGTGATCCATTGCATCCTCAGAAGGAACATCACTGGCGCTTTGAACTTGGAGGTAACTGCTTCTAACTCACCCAGTCCTCCCTCTTCTCCCACCCTAAGGGTCTCAGCCGGCAGGCCATTTCCATGGCCTGCCTCTGCAGATATACCTGGCATTCCCTAAGACAAAACAAACAAGTTATCCAAGGGGCTGTGTGAACTGGCTGGGTGTGGTCCTTCCTTCCCACTGACTTTCTCTTTCTATCCCAGTTGCACATGCTGAAGTTTGAAGAGTTGAAATAATGTGGTTAGTTTCAGTTTGTTCCCTTTCTTGTCCAGATTCTGTCTGTCCTGCTCTGTTGTCCCCTTCCATTCTTGAGGCTTTGTGGGTGAAAAAGGCCACAGTGCTGCCCAGGATTGATCTGATTCCCACTTCCTTTCCCCTCATCTTGCATCTCAGAAAAGTGAAGCCTCAATCTGTCATGTGTCTTCAGTTCCCCACTCAGCATGACTATTTGAGCCAAACATAAGAAGCTTACTTTGAAAGCTTCAGGTGGCTATGTATTTCTTTTCTGTCTCTTTCTTGTGTCCCCAGGGCATGATACATATTGCCCCAACAGATTCTGGAGAATGGAGGGACCCACTGCTTTAATTCTACAATGGCATTCCATTGTAGAATCCGGTGGGGAGTATGTAATCAGTGAACTTCACTGTGGTGAATGTTGGCATGTTTCATGAATTTGGGGTGCCTGATTCCTTCTAGCCACCTGCCCCCAGCCCTGCCCGCTCCTGCGCAGCAGAGATGAAGCTGCAGTGTGCCTCAGGAGTGCATTCAGCTCCAGCATGGGCTCTGGGCTGGCAGACCCTGGCTGGGACATCCTCGTACACACTTGTGGTGTAAGATACCGACCTAAAAGAGCTTATCTCATTTCTCCAGGCCTTCTTAGAATAAAATTGATTCAGCATGATAGGGCTTTAATTATTTTATGATCTGTAACTTCATTAGAACACTAAACTTAAGGTCATTAAAGGGAATGTTAGGTCTGACTAGAACAGTGGTTCTTAACCTTTTTTGAGGTACTGAACCCACCAGTTTCATATGTGCATTCACTGAACCCTTCTTTAGTGATAAATAAAATGATTTTTTTTTTCCAAATTCAAGACATAGGTATATGTTTTTTACTGGTGCACAAAATGAGACATGCATGAACATCACCTTGCTCAAAGAACAAAACCAACAAAGTGCATGAACTCACAACAAATTACGGTATTACTTTATTCTGGCCTCCGCGACAGAGGCTTCTCCGAACCCCTGAGACCGACTCATCGAACCCCTAGGGTTTGATAGAACCCAGGTTAAGAACCACTGGACTAGCAAAATGTAGGGTTCCTGTTTCTGAGTTGGTGTACACTCAGGAGCTGGTGCTTCCCTTCCCCATGTTCCTCTGTGCCCTTTGGTCCATGATGCAGGGTAGCATGGACCCCCATTATTTCTTTAAAAAAAACTTGATTAGAGCCAAACTATTTAAATAATTTTATTTGTTTCATCCTTTGGTAGATGAGAAAAATACATTACAAAATACATTATACAGAGGACAGCTCACAGTACACATTACTAAAAACACAATCTACATTTCAGCCAGGGCTGGTGATAAGTTCAGAAGAAAGCCACAGAGGTCTTGAAAACCAGATTTCAGCTCTACGGAATGCATTTTCCCCTGGGGTCCCCACTTTATCTAAAAATCTCAGCATTTTTTAGCACCCCGTATTAGGTGGATGTGGGTAGTTAGAGCAGCATTGAAGGGGACTGTTGAAATCTCCATCCACCCAAAGTAGCAAGACTAATAATATCCCTTAAAAGAAAATAGGGGTTAATGACCAATGTTAAAACAAAGCATTACAGAACTCCTGACAGCCTGAGTTCCCAGGCAGCTGTTTCAAGTCTTGGCTTTCTAAGACTAGCACCTTCACTTAGCCATCCCTGGCTTCTGTCATTGCGGTCATTCTTCAATCTGTAGGCATAGTCTGTCCCTAAGAACCTGTCTCAACCCCAAAGCAAGCTTACTGACCAGGGGAGGCAGCAGGTGTCACAGACACCATGCTTATACTTTTAAGCAGCATGTACAAACAACACACAGCACTGACAGTTCTAGCTTAGCAGACTTCCCACCGAGCCTGGGGTGAGGTCAGAGGTGTATACAACACCCTCTTAAAGCTAACCTTCCCAGAGGACCCACATTATGGGAGTGGCTTGAAAGAATCCACAATTCAAGCGAAACAACTTCAGTGCTATGCCTGTTTTCTCTTAGGAGACCAAGTGAAGCAAGAAACAGGAAAGTGAGCAGAGCAGCCACCACTGCTCCGCATTCAGTGCTAACTAGAAGCCCTTTTCAGGCAGGGAGGAGCCGACACACACCGCAGTTGCCGCATACATAGTACATTGCTGAGAACAGGGACCACATGCACACTCGAGACTGTGCCCTCCACTCAATTCATTTAAAAGCAGTTTTGTGAAACTGCCTTTTAAGCCTCCTTCCCAATTTTCTTTTTCTTAGAAATCTGAAAACATCTGTGACTAGAAGAGAAAAGTAATCCTAAGAATTAAGGTCATCATTTCAGCCTGATACACCGTGGTTTTACAGGTCAGCCTCCGCGTGCCAAACGGGACAAGTGCTGGTCATTCCAGAAGCCTTCAGAAGAAATCTGAGCACCAGGCATGTGCTTCAGCTCCACCTTTCTCTGGCTGTAGCGTGAAGTGCAGCCTCTCATCTCGACCCCTCCCCCACCGCCCAAGCAGTTCAGGGGATGGGGGGTGAGAGTGGGATGTGGGAATAAAAATAAAGATGAGTCAAGACCAGCGTCTTCAAATTAACAAACTGTAATTGTTTTCCCAAAGATACATTTTTTTCATACACATCCATCATACACTGTAACCAAAAAAAGCAGTGTACATGAAATAAGAGAAAATAAATTAAAAATCCATAGCATAGGTAAGGAGGCTCTAGTCTGGAGCACAGCTGAGTTTCCAGCAATATAAGGAGGCTCGAAAGTTTCTTTTTATAAGAATGCCTGCTAGCAAGGGTTCCAGCCAGGTGGCTGGTTGGTCTGTAAGTCAGTCTTGAGTACTTGAAACAGTTCTGTGTTTGTTTTTTTCCTTAGCGTTAGAATAGCCATCATTGTCCTGCAACAGGCAGAGCTATCACGTCCAGGAAAAATGAGGGAGGGAACCACAGAGGCAGCGTAAGATCCAAATACAGCATTCAAAGGTAATTGGTCCAGTGGTGCCTTGGGAAAGAGGAGGGGCGACACTCGGGGTTAGCCATCTTCCTTTGGGGGTGTGTACCAGCCTGCAAAGAAACCCAACAAAACAGTGAGGTGGAGGCTGGAGGCACTGCTCCCAGCCCCGATCACTGATAACACCTCCAGGATTATAGGAGGCCAGGTCCTAGGAAGGGCTTCCCAGTTTAGGGAGAGAGGTTTATGGGAAGCTGAGAAACTGCCTACCTGGAGATCATAAGGAAGGGGAGAATGATGTGCCCAACCTGAGATGACATAAAAGGGAGATGAGCTTTCTCAAAGGGAGGTCGGGAAGAGAGGCAGCAACCAAGTCCACATGTGGTATGATCATTGGTGCTTTTTCTGAGAGAAGAGACTGTGGAGGCAGCCACCTCCAGCCCTTCTTTGGAAAACGGGCTGAGTTAATGGGTGGTAAAGACTCAGAAACCAAAAGGGGATCTTGCTATTTGGCTGGAAGGGAAAACCTCAGGCCTTCCGAATGTCCAAATCTCGAGTCCTGGCTCCAGCCTCACCGTTTTTTTCGTGGATCTGCACCAAGGACTTGTAGGACTGCTGTGCTCTTGTCAGACTGTATTGAGACTAGGGAGAGGAAGCCACCAAATCAGGCCATGGTCAGCTGTGGCCTTACTGCCCCTCACCTTCCATAAGCTGCCAACCTAAGGAAGACCCATAAGTCCCAGCTCCCAACCTTGTGTTCTGTTAACATCTTAAGTACCCTCTACCTGGAGGGCGCTTTGGGGTGCAACCCCAAAGCCTTCCCTTTCCAGATCTGTGCCCCGCCCCCCAATCTTAGGAAGCCCCTCAGGACCAGGACCTGCTCCTGTTCCCACTGTGGTGTCCCAGGCCCATTCACCCAATACCAGCAGCCCAGAAGACTTGTTCTGTTGGCCCATGAGAGAAGGCAGCCTTGGCCTGCTAGTGACCCAAACTGTGCCTGGCTCTAGCCAGTCCCAGCAGCTCCACGCTGAAGCTCCTTACTTTGTTGGCTCCAAACTGCACTCGTGCTTTCCCCTTCACCAGTGTGGCACTGATCTGCATGATCACTGACTCTATCGAGTAGGCACTGCTCCAGCCCTGGGAAACACGGAGGGACAAAGCAAACAAGTCAGGAGAGTTCCCAGAGACCTAACATTTGTTCTCCAGCAAGGAGCTGCATCTGTGGAAAGGCCCTTGCCCTTCACTCCTGGAACAGCCAGCACCTAGGGCAGTGGGTACAGGCTCTGCCTAGCAGAATGGAAGGGCCACAATATGTCCATCACCCAACCCATGGGGGTGTGTGTGTGTGTGTGTGGTAAAGTTCAGCCAAGCCCAGCCCAAGCCAGCCTGGCCAAGAGCAAGAGACAGGCTCACCTGTTTGGTGAGAAGTTCCATGCAGATGGCACCTCCGCCCAGAACATAACTATAGAAGAAAGGTTAGTCAGCTGTGCCTGGCAAAAGCTCCACGCCCCTTTCTCACCCTCTGTAACAGGAGCTGCCCCAGCTACTCACCCTCCGGACAGGACTGGAGACACAACCCTGACAAATGGTGGGTCAAAGGGAAAGTTATCCTGTGAAGGAGACAAAGGCAACAATCAGGGAGGGGAGACCAGTATCCATCAGGGGACTGTAAGGTAGAGGAGGCCCAGGAGAAGGAGGAAGGGGCCGGAAGGGAAACAGTCTTACTTTAAAGGAGAAGTTAAGTAGGATGAAGTCTGCGCCTTCTTTCTCTTTGAGGATCTGGAGATCGTTGTGCAAAGCGCTGTCCTGGTCAACTCTACGAGGAAGCCTGGGCTGAGACTCCTGGTCCCAGCTCAGGAGTCTCATGACAGCCCCCCCGCCCCAGGGGGCTAGCAGCAGAGGGACAAAAGACTGTCCACACCTGCTACTTGGACTCTGCAACCACCTAGCCCCTGGGACTGCCCCAGGGATTCCCAGCACAGTGGTTCCACACATACTTTGCCTCAACTTTCTTTCCAATCCCAGAGTCCCCACTCACTTGAGGAGTTTGACATTCCAATCATAAAGACTGTCATTCACGAGTTCCACTGCATAGTTTCCTAGAAGGCAGGAAGACAGGTGTTACCAGGATGGTCCAAGTTGTGGGTGGATCCATCTCCCAGGCTGGGTGGATCCATCTCCCAGGCTAAGAGGGAAAGATATCAAAGGCTCCAGGTTCACCCAATGGACATGCAGCTAATCTAAGCCACTGGCTCAAAGAGCTACATTCTGGCCTGAGTTCATAAGCATTCATGTATCCAAAACCTGTCAGGACTCTGACCACCATATCCTTCTTTATGAGAAGCTCCTATTCAGGCCCTTTCCTGAGGCAAACTCACCACCTTTGAAACTCTGTGATCGGTATATATCCCTGAGCTCCTTCATCAGCCGGTCAGTGGCCTGCACCGAGCCAGACACTGCCCCCTGCAAGGGAGGGAAGACAGAAACATCTCACGATCATCTGTTTTGGAAACACACATATGAGACCTTAGGTGAGTCTGGCAGCTTGCTCAGAATTTAGGCAAGGATTAGGCACACCCATAACTCACCCCATAAAGAAGTCTGCTCCCCACACTGATAATGCAATGGCCTACCACCTTCTAGCCAGCACTTGCCAAACCCTTTGCCCAACCTCTCCCTAGAAGGTACGTACATTTAAGTAATCTTGCCTCTGGTTCTTTTTAATTTTCTCTAGTATGGCCAAGTTTTCTTTACCGATGCCATCATCTTCAGATTTCTTGCCTTCAGCTGGCTCTTCCTCTTTCATTTCATAGTGATCTAGGTCTTCTGTGTCCTGGGGGAGTTAAGGGATAGGTGTGGGATAGAAAAGACACCAACACAGGTTGTAGAGAAGGGTCATCATCCTCCTAGTCCCACTTGGTCTAGAGCTGTAAGTTTAGGAACAGTAGTCTACCTAGCGGGCTAAGAAACACAGCACCCTCTGTTTCTGCAACAGTTCCCAGCCCCGTTTCCCACACAATCAAAAGGACAAGGCAAATCTTCCCTCCCATCAGTTCTCCAGCAAAACTAAGTAAGGACTTAGGGAAAGCAAGCAGGAACTCAGTCCTCTTGTTTCCCAGACTAACCCTGCCCCAACCATTCCTAAAACTCCCTTGGCAGCAGAAACTCTTAATTCCTAGAATGACTTTGGCCTAACACTGTGACTCAAAACTCATGTTTTACCAGGTGACTATTGTACCAGGGAGTTCTCAGGACTGCAGGTCTAAAAGAGAAACCTGGATCAGATACCTCCTAGGTGCACAACCTGATTCAAAGTATGCAAAGGTATCCACAGCCAGGAAATGAGGAAGGAGGTACATATAGAGAGAGATGTAGAGGTTAAGAATAGAATTAGCCCCTTATCCACCCTGCTTTATTTAAGTGAGCAAGCAGTTCACTGTGCATGGTGGAAGAGCCAATATCCGGGATTTGAACCCTCTGTTAGATGCTGGAGGGATGGCGCAGAGGACTCACTGTCTAACAGGAGTAAGTTTCATGTTATTGCCAGTTCTTTCTGTCGTAAGACCCTAACAAAATTACAGAACCTGGGACATAATTCCAAAGTTAGAAAACAAAGGGATCAGTGATCTCCTGGCTCTAGCAGGATATGGTAATATTGACCTCCTAATTGTGACTTTAGCTGCTGACATTTACTGAATGTTTATTATAAGATGGGCTACTATACTGGATGCTATACACACTAGCTCAGTTCATTCTTACAACCACCATGCCATTACACTATACTGCTCACAAAAATTAGGGGGTATTTCAAAATGAATACAAAGTGATAAAATATCCCCTAATTTTTGTGAGCAGTATATATTATCATATCCCCACTTTATAGATGAGGAAGCTGAGATCTAGTGAGCTTAATTAATTCTCAGGTCCAAAGTCATATAACTTTTAGCAGAGCTAAAATGTGAATCAAATTCTGTCTGGCTCTGAAGTTCAAATTCTTAACTGTTATAATCTGCAAAAGCATTTATGTTTTTTTTATAGACTATTTCAGATAAATCAGCGGTTTTCAACCGGCAGTCTGTGAAAGAGTTAATTATCCTGATGCTGTGTGAAAATTACAGACCCAATGATTATACTTTTTGATCTCCATACAACATCAAGGTTGTTAACTCTTTTGTGGACCTGTACGAAATTTCTGGCGAACCAGCACCAGTCCACGGACAGGCGGTTGAAAACCAATGAGATTGTTTGGCATTTATCATGTACTGCACAAAGCATTTTACAGACAATGCCTCATCTAATCTTCAAGACAATCATATAGAAGACATCACAATCCTGTTTTATAAATAAGGAAACTGCAGCTTAACAAAATTAGGTAGTTCCCCAGTTAAGATAAGCTTGGAGATAGAAGAGAATGCAAACTCAGGTTTGATTCCAAAGTCATTTGAAATGAACCTGTTGCTATTTGGGATAAAAAGATGTGTACTTAACTGCCATGCACTTAACCTGTTAGATGTGGGTGCCCAGTCTCCTCTATTATACTGGCCATTCCTCCAGGTCAGTAACTCTGTCTTTACTCCTTTGGCATTTTTTCTCCTCAGTGCTAGACTAGAGTTCTATATATTGTGGGTGCTCAATGATGCAGACTGAGTTTCCCGCCAATGCTACCTCAGATGGCAAGCCTACCTCAGGCATTTCCTCATCTTCATCTTCTGAAGACACATCTTCCTGTGTGCACTGCAGTGGGGAGAGGAGAGTTGGAAGATCAGAGCCCCAGGGACTTTCTAGAATGTAACCTTTGACCTATTCCCAAGCCCCTAGGTCTGGAAGTATGTGCCTGCCATAGTGCTGCCAGCCTCTCCACCAGCCACATCTGAGTGGAAGCAACAGCCCAGGCAATGACTTCACTACTGACCCATTACTCTCCTCCTACCATGTGCCAAAGAATAAGAAAAGCAAAATGGTTGTTTCTGTCACCCACTTCACAAATCCCAGGTTAATTTCCCCAAGAAACCCACCTTTACTCAACTGTCTTTAGACTACACTGCGTCTTTGTTCTTAACAAGGGGCCTGAGACCCCAATGGCCACCAACTGCTACTGGTGAAAGCTCCCCACTTCCTTTCCACATGAGGGATACTGCCCACAAGAATGAGTTTTGATAAAAATTATTAAGGCGAAATTATTAGTGTCCCATTTAGCTAGGCTCCCATCTGGAGAAGAAAGAGGCCAACAGTCACAACATGTGTGTGTGTTGGGAGTGCACAGGAGTGGAAACTACTGCAGATCTGTCTCAATCCACACACGTGCTATCTGTGGGGAAACGGTAAAAAGCCCAAAGCTCCTCAGCTGCTCACCTGCTCTGCTGGCAAGGGCTGATCCAGCATCTCCACATCTGGATGCTGAGGGAGGTTATAGAGTTTACACAGGTCGGAGATGATCCTCTTCAGATGCTGTAATAACTGGGGATAGGGACCATAGTGCCATCAAATACTCCTTCCCCAACCCAATTGGGACAGACTACTTGGATGAGCTCTTAGCTTGGATCCCAAAGTGGTACCTGGTCACCTAAACATCATGGACCATGCAGCTGTGGGAAAGTTTTCTAAACCAATCTGGGACTAGTGCAGGTCCCTCCCTCTGGCTTCAGTAAGCAACTCCCCTAGGAAGACTGCCCCCAAAGTTCAGCCTAATGCACCCTCCACTTTTCAGATATAGCTCCCTTTCACAGGTTGTCTTCAAGACATGTGCCCCACCTCAACACCCTGGCCCCTCACCAGAGTATTCCCTTTCTTTATGTCCACCAGCCTCTCCAAGACAGCAGCCAAGTTAGGGTCATCAGACTCCACCGACCAGATGGGGGGAACAGCAGGGTATGACTCCTGAGGGGAAAAGAGCAGGGAGAGCAGTCAAGATGGGCGGCTCTGGGAAAAGCTAGATTTTGCCTGCCCTCTGCTCCCAAAACTTCTAGCTCCTTTGCTCTTCCCCCAGCTCATAAAAGCTCAGCTCAGCAGGTCAGTATCTAACCAAGCACCTTTCCAACAAATCCTATACCGTAAGAGAAAGTGGCACAGCTGAACAGCTGAACTCTGCAAACAGTGAGGGAGGGCTTCCTATCTAAGTTCCAGACTTGAAATTCTCCCACACCCAGCACCAAGTCCTCTTCTGATTTTCAAACTCCATAATCAGCTGAGGAACAGATCACCTCACCACAATCACACTGAAGTGAAAAAAACAGACACGACAAAGCACTTTCATTTTAGCTGGGGAAGGAGGGACTAAAAAACTAGGTTGTATCTCCAGAACAGAAAAGTGAAAGGGTAACAGGGAGAACTTCCATACCCCACTCCCAAAAGGATCCCTCAAGGCCAATTCTTCCCACCTCTCCCTTGGGAACCTGCCACCCTCTTCAACCAGGCGTAGGATGTTGGGCTCCACACATGGCAGGCTGGAAAAAAGAAGCCTACGCTGCGAACATTCCCAGCATTCCTGAGCCATGGTGCCAAATGCAGCCTGACCAGACTCCCCAGACTCTGCCTAAACCAAGGACCAGTAGAGGCTAAGTCTTCTGTAGAGGGGTCTGACTGAGAACCTTCTAAATTAACTGTCTTTCAGGAACAAAGATAGCAGATGGCCTCTAGCAACTGGAGGGCAGCTAGAAGGGGGCAAACCTATCCTTAAGGAATTAGAAACTTAATTCAGGAATAAAATTAACTCCTGAGGTTTCCACACATTCAAAATAACTATACCAACATTTACTGGGGGGTTAGCTCTGCCATAACGCTAATCCTTAATGCTGGAAAAGAACAAATTACTAAAGATGCTCAAGTCTTCACCCTAAGCCACACCTAGCCCTTCAATCTTAACTTTTTACTTTAGTAGGAAAAAAGGTGGTGGTGGTGTGGGGTGTGGGGGCACGGGGGTATGGAAGAATAAAGAAGTGGGACACATGAGTTTTGGTGGGGCACCATCCAATTCAAGCTGAGGCTTGCCTCACCAAACCTTGACCTGGTTTGATGGAGGAAAGGGATGGAAAACAGGAACCATGTAAATTGAATTCAGGTCCCAAAGTACTACACAATTCACTAGTCTGCCTTTTCCCAGGCTACTCCAAATAACAGTCTGCCTGCCTGAATAAAGTACTGGCTCCTTAACCAATGCCCCATCAGCGGGGAGAACACTAGCACAGCAGGTAGTACCAATCACTACAAGTGCTAGCTATCAGACATTCCCAGATTACCAGATGTCAACCCTCTTCAAAGGATATGTGAGGGTGCACTAGCCAGGAGACAGGTAGAGTCTACTAGTCTATCATGTCTAGAAAGGAATGATGTTTACTAGGGAGAAAATGAACTGTTACTGCTCAGAGTGGGATAGCCCTCAAACATTATTACCATTACCAGGAAAGGCATACAACAAACAATCCAGGACAGTTGGGAGACATCCACAGGGAACAGAAGGGGAGTGGCAGAACTGCGACCAGCTGGGGCAAAAGGAGGAGAATTAGAGGTTACACCAGAATAAAAGGGACTGGAAAGGAGAGGAAGAAGAGATGTCACCGTACTGCAAACTATCGTTTGGTAACATTCAAAGAGTAAAGAGGGGCTGCATGAAGAGATGCTTGGCAGAGATCCCACAGGTGGAAACGTCTTAAGCTAAAGGTACTAATGAGAAAGGGGCATCACTGAAATGTGCAGAGTTCCCAGCCAAGTTCTTCCAGCTGAGGTCATAACAGAGCCCTGAAACCTTGAGAGGACAGTGAGGGGAAGAAAAGAGCATTCCTAGGTGGCAAAGTAAAGTCGTGGAGTACTCAAAATCATGAACCTTGGGATGCAACTGGGTTACTGGAAAGGGGTAGCGGGCGCGCCATATGTCGGGGTGTCCCTCACTATGAAAGATTAATGGTAGAGATTCTGGCTGTTCGGCAGAAACTCACAGGGCAGAAACAAGTATAACCTGGAGAGAAGGAGCGAACCCCAAGAAAGGATTCGGCCTCCCAGGTCTTTCGAGATCAAAAAGCTGTGTGGAGTGGTCCTGAGTTCTTGACAAGGGGCCCCTAGAAAGGGCGCAAGCAAAGGGGTCCTCACCGTGATGTTGCAGTGGATGCGGACAGGATCCCCAGGCACCGACCCCCGTGCGGAGAGATGCGGTCCGGGCGCGGCCCCCGCCCCGGCCCCTCCAGCCCCAGCCAGCAGGAACTCGCAGCTCAGCTCGTCCAGGCAGGCGCTGGCAATGCGGAAGCGCTCGTGGCCGCGGTGGAAGATGGACTCGAGCAGCTTCAGCTCCCGCCTCAGGCAGGGCCCTGGCCCCGGGCCCCCTCCCGGGCTGCCCCCGGCCCCCGGCGCCGCCCCCTGGCCCCCCAGATGCTGCCCCGGCCCCGGCTGCTGCTGCCCCTGCGGCTGCGGCTGCTGCATCCTCCGCTCCGCTCCGTTCCGGGGCCGGCGGGCCGGGAGCCTCCGGCCTCCGCTCCAGGCTCCGCCGCCGCCGCCGCCGCCGCCGCGGTCCGCACTTCCTGATCCCCCCTTCGCCAAGATGGCGCCGCCGCCACCTCCGGGACAGCCCCCCCCCCTCCGCTCGCCACCCCCCAGCCGCCGGAAACCGCGTGCCCCTCCTCCTCCTCCTCGGCGGCCCCGCCTCCGGCCCTCACGTGACCTCCCAGCTTTGGCCTCCTTCACGTGATCTCTTCTTCTTTCCCGCCCCCTTGTTCTCGACTGCCACCCTCCACATGTGACCCGGGCCTTTGGGCTCGCGGCTTTCAGCGCCTCGCTGCGTGCTTACGTACGGCGTACGTGCGATGGCCCTTGCCTGTTCTCCCCTCTCACGTGACCCGGCGTCGTGTGCTCCTAGGGGCTAGTCGCACGCGACCCTGTTTCCTACTCTGGGCCCCTTTCTGGGCCTCTGCGCACGTAGCCGGCTTTTTGGGCACTCGGTGGACAGAGAAGTAAGAGTGGAAACTAGGATCGCTGCCTTAATCCTGCGACCCCGCTCTGGTCCTTGGCGCAGGATCCCCCAGCCCCTGCCCTCGTAGGGTTGTCATACTTGGTCACCACACTGAACGAGGAGTGTGCGGTTGGGAAAGGAGCCCGGGACCCAGTCAGGAGAGTCTTGGATTCTCCTCCTGGTCCTGCTGCTAGTTCGTTGTGTGACCTTGAGTTAACCACCTTCCCTCAGTTTCCTCATCTGTACAATAACCTTGATGCGGGTAATGCCTGCTGTGCTTACTCCCAGAGACTTGATGCCAGGAGACAGTAAAGTGTCGGGTGATAGATCGCTGGTCAATTATGTATGAGGGGTAGTCGATAGCTGACCCTTCGCGCTTATCAGACCCAGGGGCCTAGATGAGGTTGGGGAGGGACAGCGTGGGCTTCTGCAGCGTCAGGAAAGAGTGCATCACCATTAGCTTGGCAGTAGACTGTAAGGAGACAGCCCCGGCGGGACCACATTATTCGTTTCAAACCCAAACGACTACCACGGTCTCAGTAGTCCCGGCAGTTGTCGGTGGCAGTATCCGCGGGTTCTCGCTAGGTGGCACTATCACCAAGGACAAAGCTGGCTAAAGTTCCAGAGACCCAGAGCCGGCGTTCCTCTGTCAAGGGCAGGTGTTAACCTATGGCAGGCTGGTGAATTCTGCTGGGCCAAATCAGCGCTTGATCTGTTGGCAAATTTCCATCTTTCTCTCTCCCACACGGATCAAGATGAGTTAGCCCTTGTTGGTAGTTGCTGAGCACCTTGGTACTCAGTGCTGGGTTATTCATTTATCTAGTCAGTGGTGGTTGATAAGGGCCTTCTTTGGACAATGTGGACTCTGGGTATTTAAAGATGATTGAGTTGTCTCCTTTTGGGAGCCTGAACAGTTAGCTACATGTCACCTTTGTGTCTGAATATGCAAGTTGAAAGGCTGTGGTAAGAATTCTCATTTGCTGAGCACTTCTTAAGCAGGGCATTTTACAAATACTTCTAATTCCCTGGCCCCCAACAACATTGCAAAGTAAGCATTTTTTTTTCTATCTCTGTTTTACCATTGGGGGAAAGGAATGAATACCCAAGTATATACAACTACATAGTAAGCAGAGTTTCTGTGTGTGTCTCCGAAGTCCGTCCTTATTTTCCTTCCTTCCTTCGTTCCTTCTTTCCTTTCTTCCTTCCCTCCCTTCCTCCCTCCCTCCCTCTTTTATCCTCAGCCCTACCTATACCTCTATACCTGTGTCCCACATCTGGGCAAGTGGAGAAGAAAATCTGGGTGCTACAAGTGGGAGATTCAAGCCAGGCAAGCCCCAGACTGAATGCATGAACCCTTATCTGAGCCCAACGCCAGCATCACCTATTTTTGCCTATGAAAGTTTACCCATGAAAAGCACTTAAAACAGTTCCTGGCACGTAGTGCATACTATGTAGGTGTTACTTGTTATCACTGCTATTGTGATTGCTGTCGTTGTTGATGGTCTCAGCACTAGAGAAAAGGACTGGGACAACCCACACACACACACCCCCACACTTGTGACTATCCCTTCAACCTTGTGCCATTCCCAAAAAGAGCCCAGAGTGATTTACCATTCCCAACCTCCACTTTTCCCTAAAGAGTAATCTCTTTTATTTGATATGACTGGTTACTCATTCATCTGTGGAATTTGTGGACAACAAATTCCTAAATAAGAAATTCTTGGAAACAAGGACCTAACTTCATGTCAATCCCTCAGTAAAACTTTTTCTACTTTGCCTACGCAGAGCTCATCACAAACACTGCTTCCAATGTGGTCCTATGGCCCAACCCCATCAGAGCCTTTGCCACACTGCACCGGAGTCTTTATATACTTGTCTGTTGTTCCCACCAACCTGTGAGCTTCTTACAGGCAGGAACTGTGTTGGTTCGTTTCTGTATGCCCTTCCTTTTTCACTCTAAATTGGCCTTCTGAAGGCACAGCTTTTGTTTATCCTTTTCCTAAACCTCATGCAACCATGTTTTTCCAGACCCTGTTCAGCCAGGCTTATGCAGACTGAAAAGTGAAAATGTGGTTTGTTCTCCCACATGGCCAGAGATATTGTAGTCATTTCTTGATTGGTTTTTCTTTTATTTATAGTCTCTTAATCATCATCCAGGGAACTACAGGACTTGAAGTCTGTGTATCACCTATATTTTTATTCCTTAAACTTTCTATCACAATGCCTGATTCATGGTGGGATGCCAGTTTTGAATAAGTAAGCTTAAGATGTCTGGAAACGTCCCTCTACCCAAGAGGTGTTTAAAGCTAATGGCTTTTCTTAGCAGAGGTAGTCAAGCTACAGTGTTCCTCTCTACTGCTGTCTTAAGAGGTTTTCATATGTCACTTGACTCCAGTCCTTAACCAAGAAACCCACAAATGCAACCATTTGGAAAACACTGAATTCCATATTTTGTAAAGGACTTTATTTAGAATAAAACAAAGTGATGAGATAGTCTCAAAATGTTGCACAAACTCCAAATTACCCCAGTGAGGAAACTCAAAAGTTTCTTCATGGTCACTGGGATGAGGTCTGTCTCTCTCCTCTCTTGCTGGTCTGTTTGGTATCTCAGCTCTCTGGTTGAGAAAGCCCCTGTCAGAAGCTTGGTATGGAGTCATATTTGGCGTTCTGCTGAAATGTGAAGGAAAGAGACATTAGAATTGGAATAGAGTGGTGAATATGTTCTTTTAATGAATTCTTGGGTGCTAGGGAAACAAGAATGAATAAAACAAGAATCACTGCTCTCATGGAGTTTATATTCTTCTGGGGGACACAGACATGGCTAAGGTGAAGTCTACAAAGCCAGCTGACTCCCTAGATGTGAGAGAAGATTAGCAAGTATTTACTTAGCACCTACCTGTGAGTCACTGGGGATGCAGCCTTAATGAGACAAAACCAGTCCTCACCTTTTCTGTGCATTCAGCTTGGTAGAAAGTCAGATACTTCCTGAATTGTTAGACATTCAGTCTTTTAACTGCAGTTACAGGGGGTCCTTGGATTATAACAGTCTCAACATACAACCTTTCGAGTTTAGGATGCTCACTCCCATAAAAACTTTAAAAAATTGAGAGGTGAGTGTTTCGGCTTATGCTGTTAGTGTTATACAGCAATGACAGATTCAGTAAGGTCTACAGATCTGTTATGGATGCCTTGCAATGCTATAGGAAGATTTGGAAAAAAGTCATCAACTTTCCAGAATAGTCTGGAAAAGTTCTTTAAGAAGGTAGAGAGGCCTGCAACAGGGACAGACAGAGAGGAATGGAGAGAGACGAGAAACATCAATCATCAGCCCTTTGCTGCAACACCCTAGCCGTCCATTGACCACCCTCCCACATGTGCCCCGACCGCGGGTCTTCAGCAGATCGAGCAACCCCCTGCTCGAGCCAGCGACCCTGGGTCCAAGCTGGTGAGCTCCCTGCTCAAGCCAGATGAGCCTGCACTCAAGCTGGTGACCCCAGGGTCTCGAGCCCAGGCCCTCCACATCCCAGTCTGATGCTCCATCCGCTGCGCCACTGCCCGGTCAGGCAGACATGTAAAATTATTAGCACTGGTGGGCACATAGTACATTGCTCAGCAATGCTAAATACTACTACTGTTATGGTTACTGTTAATACTATGAAATCAAGAGATACCACTCAGTAACCGTTTATGGGGGCTTTGCCGTGTGTCAGACACTGGTCTATGTATGAAAATACAGCAGTAGACAGATAAGATCCCTTCTCTTGTGGTGCTTGCTTTCTAGAGCAAAGAGTCAGATACTAAACAAATGAATTACCGGGAGAATGATTGGTAAGTAGATGCAAGTAATTAGAATTGGGTCATGTGGGAAAGAATGACTGAGGATCACTTTAAGTGTAGTAGTCAGGAGAGGTCTCCCTAGGGAATAGTATTTAAGCTGAAAATTTTTTTTAATTTATTTTTATTTATTCATTTTAGAGAGGAGACACAAAGTGTGTGTGTGTGTGTGAGAGAGAGAGAGAGAGAGAGACAGAGAGAAAGAGAGAGAGAAAGGGGGGAGAAGCTGGAAGCATCAACTCCCATATGTGCCTTGACCAGATCACTGCAGGGTTTTGAACTGGCAACCTCAGTGTTCCCAGGTCGATGCTTTATCCACTGCACCACCACAGGTCAGGCTGAGCTGAGATTTGAAGAAGAGAAGGCAGGTATGGCAGGGACAGGGAAGGGAATTCCAGCAAGAAAAGCAACAACCTTAGAGAACCTGAATGAAAACAAAGGTGGCATGGTCTAGAAGTAGGAAGCTGGTAATATAATGGCTGAGAATATATATGGGCATTAAATCCCAACTCAGCTAGCTGTTAATGGTGTGATGTAGCTTGTATGTGCTTTAGTTTACATATCTGTGACGTAGAGATCATAATAGTACCTACCTCATAAGGCTGGTGGGAGGATAAAGTGAGACAACACATGGAAAGTGCTTAGAACAGTACAAAAATAGAGAGGGGATCGGCATACCTCCAAAGCCTTGGGAACTCCAGAGGAGTAAGCACAAACATGAACACATTCTGGCTGTGTTGACTTCAGTAGCTGGGCAGAGAGTTTGGTACCCCCACTCACCACACTGATGAGCTGGGCAAGTGATACCATGAGCTGCACTGTCACCAGGTCAGAGCCATTGGTGGCTGAGTGGATAAGCTTGTTATAGCAGGAAGGATCCAAAAAATGCTCCACCAGCCATTCTTCTGTATCTGTACCCCAAACCCCTGGGCAAGGAAGGGGGTAAGAGGCAGGAGATAAGTAAGTAGGCAAGAAAGAGCCACCCAGAATTCCATTCTCTCTAAGCAACTAGGGCAATCAAGGCCCAAACAGGAGACTGAAGCTCCCCAATGCTCCATCCCTAAGGTTACATCAAAATGCTTAGGATAGAGAAACCCTTTCCTGAGATCACTGACCAAGTTGCCCAGACAGCCCTACACAGACACCTCCAGACTAAGAGACCATTCTGCAAGGATTAATGGAGATCTGCTTTTCCTGCAAGTACTCAGAGGGAACTTAATAGAATTTTGTTTTGTTTTATGTGAGGGACAGGAAGAAAGAGAGATAAGAAGCATCAACTCATAATTGCAGCACTTTAGTTGTTCAATGATTGCTTCTCATCCGTGCCTTGACTGGGGGGCTCAAACCAAACCAGTGACCCCTTGATCAAGCCAGAGACCTTGGGCTTCAAGCCAGCAATCCTTGGGCTCAAGTCAGTTACCATGGGATCATGCTGATGATTCCCTCAGTACATTTGCAATGCTGTGCAAGCATTACCTCTGTCTAGTTCCAGGGCTTTAAGTAGTACCCATTGAGCAGTCATTCTCCATCCCTCCCCTGCCCACGTGATATTACTTTCAAAAGGAAAGAATAATGACTGGGGGGTGTGGTGGTGGTGGGACAAAATAGAGGGCTTCTGGATATTAGTAATGTTCTATTTTTAAAATTTGGGTGAGAATTATATTGCTGTGCTCATGTAAAAATGTAGCTGTACACTTATAATTTATATACTTTTTGTATGTATGTTTTATCTAAATACACATAAATATGTAGATAAACTGATTGTAATGCCTTTGAAAAGAAGATGTTTCCTATCATCAGAGGCAAAGGTAGTGTTGCACCAAACTTTTCCTGGTCCTTATTTTGCCTCAGGGCTGATATTTCTAAATCTCTTTACCCTGCGTGGTTCTGAACCTTTCAACTCTTCCTGGCTGCCTTTCTTCCTGGTAGATATGGAAAGAGTGTGTGGGGGAGACATGAGGGAGAATGTCTCCTTGGCCACTGGGTGGTTGTGCTGAAAGGACTCAATCCCTGCCAGGCTGGAATTAATTTTGACATAAAGCTGGGTAATTTGAAAAGAGAAGGTAGAGGCCAAGTAGGCATGCTACCTGGACTGGCTTAAGGGACCATCAGGGAGAAACCAAGGGCTTCAAGAAAGCAAATGACCATCTAGTCTGCCAAATCAGAGACAAGCAACCACTCCAGAGAGAGCTCTTCATAAAGAAAGACTTCTTTAATCACCCAGCATTCATCAAGAGGAAAGTACTGCCTGACCAGGGCTTTAAGTAGTACCCATTGAGCTCAAGCCTAGTGACCTGACCAGGCAGTGGCACAGTAGATGGAGCATCAGACTGGGACGTGGACTCTGGTTCAAAGCTCTGAGGTTGCCAGGTTGAGCATGGGCTCATCTGGTTTGAGCAAGGCTCACCAGCTTGAGCCCAAGGTTGCTGGTTTGAGCAAGGTGTCACTTGGTCTGCTGTAACCCCCCCAGTCAAGGCACATATGAGAAAGCAATCAATGAACAACTAAGGTGCCACAATGAAGAATTGATGCTTCTCATCTCTCTCCTTTCCTGTCTGTTTGTCCCTATCTGTCCCTCTCTCTGTCTGTCACACACACACACACACACACACACACACACAAGGAAAGTACTAAGTACTATCTACATGTAAAGTTCGCCTTCCCTTTCAGGAATTTGAAATGCCTTTAAACCACTCTTGTCTTACTGGCTTTCTCATCTTTCAAATCTCAATTTTTATCTCTATCTCTCCAGGCACTCCGACACTATTAACTTTTTGCTCCTCTGTGCTTCCATGGTTTATATCTCTACAAAGCAGCCACCAAATTGTGTAACAAGTCTTTGCCACCAAACTGATCTCCTCAATAGCTGAGACTAGGTCTTTTATTTTTATTTACTGATTTTAGTGAGAAAGGAAGGGGGAGAGAGAACGAGCAAGAAAGACAGGAACATTGATTTATTCCTGTATGTACCCTGACTGGGGATCAAACCAGCAACTTCTGTGCTTCAGGAAAATGCTCTAACCAACCGAGCTATTTGGCATGGGCTGGGACTAGTTCGTTTTGATCACTGCCATCTTCAACACTTATGCAACAGATGTTGATCTGATTGTTGAAGGTCTTCTTCCTGCCATCAAATCTTTCCTTAAGCAGTGTGATTGCATATATTCCTTTTCTTTTCTGTAGGCTTTTATTCTTTGATCCTTTCCTTGGTTCCAAGATTTCTTTAATTCTTCAGATATTATTACATGTTTATACATGCACTTGCTTTGGAAACTGTGGTGCTGATACGTGGTCCACTTCCATGTGCAGTACGGGCCCTGTAGTCATCCACTTCTCTCCAGTCTTTCTTTTCCTGGTACTTATCCTGCTCTTCCTCCACAATTTTAAGGACTTTTAGATAGGAGTATCTCACTACATGTTTAAAGGTGTCAGTCCTGTACTAGCCCTTGTCCTTATTCTAGGCACTGTGCTGGTTCATGATCAATCAGGATAGACTGCCACAGTATTAGGCTAATTCATTTATTCATTGGACATCTTCTGGAAACATACAGCAAGTCACCTGATCTAATTCTTGGTCAGGCATAGCTTTCTTGAGGAACTGACATTTCTGCCAGATGTTCAAAGTTAAGTAGAAGGTGGTTGAGGGAAAATGGGTAACAGAAGAACCAAGAGGAGTACATATTTAAAGGGTCCTGAAGTGTAGAGGACGAAAGGGACAGAACGTTCAAGGATCTTAAAGACATTGACAGTATTTGAAGTGTGGAGCTGGGGGTAGTGGGTAAGATGAGTTTGAAGAAGTAGGCAGAGATGGAATAAGACAGAACCTTGATGTATGATAAGGTTGCTTAAGTCAGGAATCTTTTGATTGAAAGTGACAAAAATCTACCCAAGAAAAAACGGAAGCCTTTATTGGTTCAGAAGCTAAAAGTCTAGGGCTTTCAAGATCAAAGATGTCATTGAATTTTGACACTACTCTCCCTGTCTCATCTTTGCTATCCTTTGTGTTAGCTTCATTCTCGGGCTGGCCTCTGTGAAATAGTCTTCTGATCCGCTTTGCCACACAGAAGCTAAAGACGAGTGGAATGGAATGGGGTGAGAAAAGCTAATTGATAAGAGACACTTATCCTTCCACTCTTCAAGACCTTTGAGGTTACCTTCTTTTCAGGCCATATCCAGAAGTGCTCACCTTAGACTACTTGGGGGAGGACAGAGCTTGGCCTTTTTAGGAAATTTATGGAGGGAAGTAAAGAATGAAACAGTAGCTAAGGAGACCCTGTTTCCAGACTCCAAAACTGTTTGTTTTCTTAAAATAGCAAACCGTAGCCCCTTATCTCTTTCTCTAAGGGTATTTTCTCCGCCGCATCTTCAGTTCTCCCGGAAGGCAGGATTGTTTCAGTTTGGGAAGAAAAACAGGAGGGTGGGACCCCAGAACCTCCTCCCGACTTCTCAGTCTGGCCCTCCTTCCTCTGTACAAGAGGGCCCTGACCTATTTTCTGGCTCTCACTGTTTCTCCCACCCCTTTTCAAACAACCTCCAGGTCCTGCCCCAACTTTGGGGCTTCAGAACTCCTCCACCGTCTGATGAGTCGCCCTTCTCTCGCTTCACACACATCCTAACTAAGCAGCACCAGTAAAAGACTATCCCTCCCTGAGACCCCTTTTTTCTGGGATCCTGCGCTTCCGTCTCCGGGGCGGAGACTCCTCCCCCTCACCGTCCCAATTGTGTTCCCGGTAAGAGCTGCCGGAAAAGCCTCCGCCGCCCAGACTGGGATGAACTAGAAGCTGGTTCCTTCTCGCAGCCCACTCCTTGAGCGTCAGAAGCACCGCGGCATCCCACAAAGGCCGCGGGCACCTGGGCCCAGCTCCCCGCCGGGCGCAGTTTCAGCACCACGGATAGCACCCCTGCCTGCATCGCGGTCCTGCCGGTTTAGGTGAGGCGGCGAGCTATGCCCGCAGCATGGCCCAGCGCTCCTGCCCCATGGCGCTGCTCCTCGGCTTCGGCCTCCTCCGGCTGTACTCAGGTAATGACAGGTCGCCCCGCTCTGTCTCACCCCGGTCAGGATCAAAGGTAGGAGGAAGGGATTCCTAGAGGTGGGGGAATCTGTTGGGGATTAGGGGAGAGATCTTCCGGATTGCAAGGAGCCCGTGGGAGACTGAACTGGGAGGATGACACACCCTAAGGAGTAAGTGATGCAAGGAAGAGATAGAAGCCTGGGCTGCGGTGGTGGGGAGGCTGTGGGCACACAAAGGAAGAAGGGAAGGAGGCTCGCCAGGCGTTCTAGGGTGGCAGGAGGGCAGTCGCTGGGGCTGAGATACCATTTGACTTCCTGTGAAACATTATATCAAGAAATCTACCTGATTCAGCAACCTCCCTTGGCTCTCCATTATTTCATATCCACCACAGTGGGCTCCTGGTTCTGGTCACTTCACAAGGGCAAGGTAGGATGGAGAGAAAAGTGACTTTTCAACTATCTTGTAGGGGGGAATAAGAGGCTTGGAAGGGAATAAGGTCTGCCAGACTAGGAGGATCACTCTGAGGGGGTTGATGTGTTTGTGCAGAGCTACAGAAAGAGACAGAGTGTACGAAGGGCAAGTGCAAAGGGCATATATAACCTAATGAAACTTCCACACTTGCATGTCATCTCATGGGGTGTGGGCTCTTGTATATGTGGAATTTGGGACTAAATATATGCCCTGACCCACAACTTAGGCAGTCCAACTATTCTTCTCCAACCCAGTGCCTTTGAGGGTGGGGATGGGGTCTCAGCTCCAGTTACATGTGTAGGCACATAATGTGAGTTGCACACATAGATGAGCACTGACTGAGGTGAGAGGGTGTATGGTGAAACATGAATCAATTTCCCCTTGACCACCTTCCAAAGCTGTCTCTGAATTGTAGGTATCTTCTAGGAGCATAGAAACATGGATTTCTCTTGAAACCACCCTCTGAGTACTTGAAGGAAAAGCAGATCTCCATTAATCCTTGCAGAATGGTCTCTTAGTCTGGAGATGTCTGTGTAGGGCTGTCTGGGCAACTTGGTCAGTGGTCTCAGGAAGGGGTTTCTCTATCCTAAGGAATTTGATGTATCCTTAGGGATGGAGCATTGGGGAGCTTCAGTCTCCTGTTTGGGCCTTGATTGCCCTACTTGCTTAGGGAGAATGGAATCCTGGGTGGATCTTTCTTGCCTACTTACTTATTTCCTGCCTCTTACCCCCTTGCCCAGGGGTCTGGGGTACGGACACAGAAGAACGGCTGGTGGAACATCTTTTGGATCCTTCCCGCTACAACAAGCTTATCCGCCCAGCCACCAATGGCTCTGACCTGGTGACAGTGCAGCTCATGGTATCACTTGCCCAGCTCATCAGTGTGGTGAGTGGGTTCTCAGACTCTCTGCCCAGCTATTGAGGTCAACACAGCCAGAATATGTTCATGTTTGTGCTTACTCCTCTGGAGTTCCCAAGGCTTGTGAGGTATGGGAGGGACATGGGAGGTTGTGGTGGAACTATAGGCTGAAGGATGTGTGTGTGTAGGGAGGGGGGCTTCTCAGCAGCTTCTCTTCTTTCCTGTAGCATGAGCGGGAGCAGATCATGACCACCAATGTCTGGCTGACCCAGGTTAGTGCTCTTCCTGCCCACACCCTTGGTCTTCTCTTTCCTCCTTTTTCTTTTTTTCCTTTCTTCCCTCCCTTCCTCCCTCCCTCCCTCCCTCCTTCCCTCCCTCCCTCCCTCCCTCCCTCCCTTCCTTCTTTCTTTCCTTCCTTCCTTCCTTTGTGTGTGTGTGTCTTCTTTTCTCTCTTTTAATTTCCTAAAGAGAGGCAGAAAGGCATAGATAACTGGATTTGAATCATGGTTCTTCCACTCACCAGCTCTGTAATGTGAATATGTTCAACTCTACAAGATTCATTTTCTCATGTGTACAATGTAGAATCTAATGTATTAACTTACCTGTGCAAATTAAATGAGAATGTATTTTACGAAATGTATTTGCTGGGGAGAGAAGTCACTGTGAGAAAGTGATGGCTTGAAAAGCTTCTTCAAGCCAGATGGGACCGGACCCCTTTTGTCCTATCCTTGACCTTGAACTTCTCCCAAGGCAGAGGTTGGTGCTACCTCCTGCTCTCACTTTCTTAGGAGTGGGAGGATTATCGCCTCACTTGGAAGCCTGAGGAGTTTGACAACATGAAGAAAGTTCGACTCCCTTCCAAACACATCTGGCTCCCAGATGTGGTCCTGTACAACAAGTAGGTAACCTTGGAGCAATGGGAAGGCTGGGAGAGACCATGGGAGTGCTTATGGAAGAAAGGGGTCTTGGGTTAAGTAAATCAGCTCATGCTGGGTACAAAGAAGAGATTTCTCTTTGGTGTAGATGCAGTCACTACCCAGCTAGAAAGACCCAGACCAGTGAGGTATAATATGGACAGCCAAGGTGATTGGCTCATGGACAGTCAATTAGGAATCCATGATTGGAGCTGCAGTGGGATATAAAGAAAGACTGACAGCCCCCAGTGCCTAAATTGATTCAAGAATAGGCTTTTCTGGATGCTTGGGCAGGAGCAGAGAACCTGGAGGTCTCAGCTTCTCTTTCATTTCCATCACCTCTCTTGAAATAATACCTCTGATCTCCAAGATCCAAAACCACTAGTAGGATCATCTTCTGCTTCCACCTGCTTTTGTCCTCCTCCATTGCTTGGAGTGCCTCATTCTGGCCTCTCTGGATCCCCCAACTTCTCCACCCTCATATGAAGCAAACAGTTTACACAATGCATGTCAAGTAGCAGATGTGTCACTCACCCTCTTCAGCCACTTCTTTGTCTCTGAGGGGTTTCACAGGTCTGAACAGAACACCTCTTCTCCCAACAAACCCACCCAAATACTGTTCTTGCTCAGTTTTTGCTTGCACTCCCTATACTCTGGAATCCTCTGGATGGTTACCTGCAGACTTGGGTTTCCCTTCCTGCATCTCCCTTTGGCTTGCCTCTCCTCCTGCCCAGGGCTGGGTTGATGGGTGGGGCCAGAGAACGCCGATGCCAGCGCTGACTATGCTCATCCCTTGGCAGTGCTGACGGCATGTATGAGGTGTCCTTCTATTCCAACGCTGTGGTCTCCTATGATGGCAGCATCTTCTGGCTGCCACCTGCTATCTACAAGAGCGCCTGCAAGATAGAAGTAAAGCACTTCCCATTTGATCAACAGAACTGTACCATGAAATTCCGCTCATGGACCTACGACCGCACGGAGATCGACCTGGTGCTCAAGAGTGATGTGGCTAGCCTGGACGACTTCACACCCAGTGGCGAGTGGGACATCGTGGCGCTGCCAGGCCGGCGCAACGAGAACCCCGATGACTCCACTTACGTGGACATCACCTATGACTTCATCATTCGCCGAAAACCACTCTTCTACACAATCAATCTCATCATCCCCTGTGTGCTTATCACCTCACTAGCTATTCTTGTCTTCTACCTGCCATCGGACTGCGGTGAGAAGATGACGTTGTGCATCTCTGTGCTGCTGGCGCTCACAGTCTTCCTACTGCTTATCTCCAAGATCGTGCCGCCCACGTCCCTCGACGTGCCGCTAGTTGGCAAGTACCTCATGTTCACCATGGTGCTTGTCACTTTCTCCATTGTCACCAGTGTGTGTGTGCTCAACGTGCACCACCGCTCGCCCACCACGCACACCATGGCGCCCTGGGTCAAGGTTATTTTCCTGGAGAAGCTGCCCACACTACTCTTCATGCAGCAGCCGCGCCACCACTGCGCCCGCCAACGCCTGCGCCAGCGGCGGCGTGAGCGCCAGCATGAGGGAACTGGATCCTTCTTTTTCCGCGAAGGCCAGGGGGCTGACTCCTGCACATGCTTTGTCAACCGCGCGTCAGTCCAGAGATTGGCTGGGGCCTTCGGGGCGGAGCCCGCGTCGGCAGCCGGCCAGGGGAGCTTGGGGGCGCCCTGTGGCTGTGGCCTTCGGGAGGCGGTAGACGGGGTGCGCTTCATCGCGGACCACATGCGCAGCGAGGACGACGACCAAAGCGTGAGTGCAGCGCGGGGACTCTGGGCTTGAGATGCGGTGCTGCAGTATCTATCTGGAAAGCAGCTGCATGGTATAGATGCGCAAAGTTAATAGGACTGGATGCGGGAAATGTGAGTCTGCTTGGCGGTGTGGGCCTGAGTGCTGGCCAGGGCTCTCAGTTGGTTTCTGGGAGGAGGCACTAAGTTGGAGTCCGTACAGGATGATCTTGGGCATCGTGTCAGGAGGATGGTCAGGGAATGGAACAGGCCCTCCTGGGTTTGCAGTTGACCTATGGCTGCTTGCATTACCAAGACCAACTTGTTTGTTTGTTTTGAGAGGAGAGGAGAGAGTGGGACAGACTCCCACGTGGGCCCTGGCTGGGATCCACCTGGCAACCCCCATCTTGCGCTGATGCTCAAATCAACCAGCTATTTTTCGCGCCTGAGGGTGAGGGCTTGGACCAACTATCCTCAGTGCCTTGGCAGATCCAATCGAGCTTACTGACTGCGGGAAGGGAAGAGGAGAGAAGGGGGAGAGGGTGAGGGAGAGAAATAGATGGTTGCTTCTTTTGTGTGCCCTGATGGGAATCAAACCCCGGATTTCCAAATGCTGGGCCAATCAATGCTCTATCTACTCAGCCAACCAACTAGGGCCAAGTCCAACTTGTTAATCTTCAGTTCTTAGCAAAAATTTAGACTGAGTTCTTTGTGTGCCCCACAGAGGGCAAAATTGAAGGCAGTGGAAGGAGTGTGTGTGTATTGGGGGCTGGTTAAGAGGTTCCAAAGCCTGCTGGTGGAGGAGAGGACAGTCCCAAATCAATATACTGTTTCTACTTTTCTGGGGCCGGGGGATGGCCTTAGGAAATATTTTGGAGGTGGGAGTAGGTAGAAGTTAGGGCCTCCAAGACCTGCCCCCTCCAGCTTTCTGCACGGCTGCTTTTTTCTACCACAGCAACCCAAAAGGGGACTCCCGTGTTTCTGCATCTGGGAACCAAGTATGAAGAGTTGACATGCCCCAGTTTGGGATATGGCTGGCCTCAACCTGTGTTCAGTCTTTGGGTACCTGGCTGGTTCCAGGCTACTGCTCACCTGTTGCTGTGATGACTAGCGAGGTTTCTGCACAGTCGCTGCCATTCCCATTTGGGCTTGAGGAAGGGGGAGCTCTTGCACTACTGGTTGAGGGGAGGGAGAGGGGGACTTCACAGCCTGGCATTTGAGCAGGTCCTGATGGAGGAAGAGGGTCTGCCGAGGTTGGAGGAGCTGGGATGGAAGTCTCAGAGACAGCAGAGGCTAAGTGGGAGATGCATGGGTGGGGTGGAGGCACAGGGGCTCAGCCAGCTTCCTCACAGCCTCTGCCTCCCTTGCTGCAGTTCACTCACGTCATGTGCTTTTACTGAGCTGGCTAATGAGAATGCAGTGACCTACTTGGATGCTTCACAGCCATCTCAAACTTAACATGTCCCAAACTGAGTGCTGGATCTACATTCCCTTCCACTCCTCTTTTGATCTATCTTTTAGTAAATGGCATCACTTTCCACCTGGTGGTTCAGACTAAAATTCTAGAATGATTCTTGTCTTCTTTCTTATCTTCCCCACTATGCAAATCATCAGAATCCTGACCTGTGAGCACAATCTACAATATAATCCGTGGCTTCACCCTCTTTTCACCATTTCCACAGTATCCCTTGGCTGTAGGCTTCCATCAATTCTTGTCTGAAGCAAGGAAGAGACTCGTAATGGTTTTCTTGATTCATCTCCTGTGCTGCCCCATCCAAACAGATTGTCTTCCTCACCTTATGGCTTCTCCCCTTTGCTCAGCTCACTGGCTTATCTGCTTGATTGTTCTAAGCAAGCTAAACTCTTTCCTGCCTCAGGACTTTTGCACATATTGGTCTTTTTGCCTAGAATGCCCTTTTCTTCCTTTTAAAAATGATTTAAAATAAAAAAATAATCTTTTTGAGAGAGGTAGGGAGAGAGAGACAGGAACGTGGAGCTGCTCCTGTATGTGTCCTGACCAGGGAATCAAACCGGCAACCTCCACACTTAGGGACAACACTCCAACTGACCAAGTTATCCAGCCAGGGCTTAATTTCCTTTTTATTTTCAGAGAGACAGAGAGAAAGGGTGAGAGAGAGGGGAGCGGGAAGGAAAGCATTCATTTGTTCTCCCACTCAGTTGTGCACTCATTGACTGCTTCCTGTGTGTGCCTTGACTGGGGATTGAACCTGCAACCTTGTTGTTTCGGGATGATGTTCTTCACCAACTGAGCTAACCAACCAGGGCCTAAAAGATAATTTTTTTAAAAAAGATTTTACTTATTGATTTTACAGAGGAGAGAGGGTGGAGAGTGAAGCAAGAAGTATCAACTCATAGTTGCTTCACTTTAGTTGTTCATTGATTGGTTGTCGTATGTGCCTTGGCTGGGCAAGCCTGGGGTTTTGAACCTGTGACCTCAGCATTCCAGGTTGATGCTTTATCCACTGTGCCACCACAGGCCAGGCTAAAATAAAAACTAATTTAAAATATTAAATTTTGATGTACCATTTGAGAGTAAGTTGTAGACATTGTGTTCTTTTATCCCAAATACTTCAGTGTGTCTCCTAAGAACAGGGACATTGCCTTGCATTATCCAGGTTCAATGATCAAATTCAGAAAATTTAGCATCAATACAATATCTAAAGTCCATATTAAATTTTTTCCAATTTTTTCAGTGATGTTCTTTGTAGCATCTCCCCCACCCCAATCCATGACCTTGAACTGAATGTACTTGTCCCGCCTCTTTGGTTTCTCTCTGTTGGAAACAACACCTCAGCTTTGTCTTTCATGGTGTAAACATTATTGGAGGGTGCAGGATCATTGAAGTTCCCTCAGTTTGGCTTTGCCTGATTGTTTCTTCTTTCAATTGATTCCTGCCACAGATGGTTACTTCTCGTTTATCAGCTCTTACCACATCACCTCCTCAAAGAGGCCTTCCCAGACCATACCCTAAATTATACTGTCCCCTCAATTTCTCTCGGTTCTTGGTTTCCTTATAAGCACCCAACAGTATGTAATTCTTTTATTTTTTTACTTATTTTGTGTCTGTCTCCCTCAGTAGACTATAAACCAAAGGAAGTGGTTGTCTTGCTTTCGTTATACCTGGTGCCAGCATGGTGTCAGGCACATAGCAGGTACATGTGAGGCACCAAACAGTCATTGTTCAGCTGCTGACTAAATGAAGGCACACGTTTGCCTCCTTCCTGTCCTCCCAGCTAGCTGGGCTGCAGAAGAAATGTGCATTGAGGCCCAGACTCTAGCTGGAGTGGAGAAGCCCTAAGGGGAGGCCAGTGTTTCTCCTGACCCACAGAGGCCATTGTCTTCTTGACTGAGTTGTTCACATCGCAGACCCAGTCCTCACTCATTGGAGCCTGCACACTCAAGATGGTGCTGTTGGATGGGGCTTCCCTTGCAGCCATATAAGGAGCAGAGGAAGCCATTCATTCACTAATTCAACACCCATTTATTGGTGTACTATGTTCCAGGTGCTGGAATTACAAAGATTAAGTTGATGAGTCTCTGTAGTTTAGAAGCTGGGAAAGGAGGATGGGGCAGACATGCAAATTGAAGTAATGACAGAGTGCAGTAAAAATACTGTGATAGAAATGTGTACACAGTGCTGAAGGAACCCAGAAGAGACAGTGGTTCATTCTGATCAGGGGAATCAGGAAAGCCTTCATTGAAGAGGTGACATTTGGTTTGAGTTTTGAAGGGTGTATAGGAGTTCACCAGGTATAGAAAGAGAAGACCAGAATTCTAGACAGAAAGGGAACCCAAAGGCACAGAAACCTGAGAGCACATGTGGGGTCTGGTAAATCTGAATAATAGCATGGAGGAGGATGGGGGTAGGCTCATATTGTCATGGGTGGGTCTTTTTTTTTTTTTTTTTTTTTTACAGGGACAGAGAGAGAGTCAGAGAGAGGGATAGATAGGAACAGACAGGAACGGAGAGAGGTGAGAAGCATCAATCATTAGTTTTTCATTGCCGTCATAACACCTTAGTTGTTCATTGATTGCTTTCTCACATGTGCCTTGACCGCAGGCCTTCAGCAGACCGAGCAAACCCTTGCTGGAGCCAGCGACCTTGGGTCCAAGCTGACGAGCTTTTGCTCAGGCCAGATGGGCCCGCGCTCAACCTGGCGAGCTCAGGGTCTCGAACCTGGGTCTTCCACATCCCAGTCTGATGCTCTATGCACTGCACCACCGCCTGGTCAGGCATGGGTGGGTCTTGATTCAAGATTTGGGAGTTTGGATAGGTCCTGAAGGCAGTGCAGCCACTGGAGGCTTTTAAGTAGGTAGAACTGAAACCATGCTTTGAAAAGATCAATCTAGGACTATGAAGGGAGAGGAGTGGTTGTGTGTGTGTGTGTGTGTGTGTGTGTGTGTGTGTGTGTGTGTGTGTGTTGGGACCTGTTTATACCTATTCCACTCCTATCCTGCATCATGTGACTAATATATCTGGGCATCATTTGTCTCTTCTGTCCAGGTGAGTGAGGACTGGAAGTATGTTGCCATGGTGATTGACCGCCTGTTCCTTTGGATCTTTGTCTTCGTCTGCGTCTTTGGCACCATTGGAATGTTCCTACAGCCTCTCTTCCAGAATTACACTACTGCCACCTTCCTCCGTGCAGACCACTCAGCTCCCAGTTCCAAGTGAGGCCCCCCAAGCTCCATGCTCCTTCACCCCTTAGCCCTCTGTTGTACAGTAGTTTTGGGTGGAGGAAGATGAGCTACCAAGAAGAGGGGTGCTGCCACCAGGATCCATCCTTTCACATAACCCGGAGCCCCTCCCCCCATACCTTGACCCATACACAGCCAGCTCCACCTGTAGGCTGGACAAGCTGCAAGCTGCTTTTCTCCTTTTGCACCAACCCAGGCAACAGTGTTGCTGGTCCAGGATGAAGGCAGAGAATTGAAGGACAGAGATGTCAGAGACTTCCAGCCTGAGGAAAGTGTGAAGGGGAAGGGGCCAGAATCATCCCCTGCCTCTAAGTCAGGGAAGGGGTATGGGGGAGGACAGGAGGTGAGGCAGGGGCTCTGACTCTGTGCTGGACTGGCCAGACACAATGGCAGCTCAGAAGGGGGCGCAAGAGAAGAGTGGCCTGGGTGTGACCTGACACCTACCCCTTCTCCAGTGGACAGCAGCTGGACTGGGTGGGCCCAGAGGGCTAGCTGGGTGCTGTAGTCAGACTCCTGGGGGAAGCCTCCAGCTCAGTCCCACGGCCTCTTGCTTCTAAGGGGCTCAGAGCCTTGACCCAGTTCCTTCTCCTGGTGTAGAATTCCCCACACCCCCTGGACTTTACTTCCTTTCTTGCTTGGCCAGGGTGTGGTAGGCAAGGCTAGTTATTGGGGATCCTCTGAGTTCTGAGTCTTTGCATGACCTTCTTGGAGCCTGGATTCTGAGTATTCAAACTTTGTGAGAATGACAAGTTCACAGGCTGTTTTTTACCCCCAGTTGAACTGACTGGTTTCTTGAAGTAAATGCAGGATGTTAGCTGTAAGCAGACCCAGCGTGCCCGCAGCAGAGCTGACTGCCAGGAGGGAGCTGGCAGTGGAGGCCCGCCCAGGGAGTACAGGCACATCAGCGCTGCTCTTGCTCTGCCCGCCTCTGCAGGGCTCTGCTCTTCCTGCTGTCCCCGCTTCTTTCCCTCACACCCACACCTGAGCTAGGTTGCGGTGAGCCTGGGCTGCTGCGCCAGTAGCTTCCTGAGAGCATCCTGTCCTGTGAGCCCCTGGAGGCTGGAATCTGACACTGCCTCCAGGGGGCAGCTGGAGGCCACCTGGCCTGTTAGCACAGGAAAGCAGACCTCTGATGGGATCGTTTGTCCCTATCCCTGCCACGTGACTGGCTCTGATTTATAGTCCCAGCCTGTGCTCAGTGCTGGGCCAGCAGGTGGCCAGTCAGAGAGGGGTCTGTCAAGTGCACTGGGGGGCGGGGTGCTGATGGGTGAGAGGAGACACGGAGCATATGCAGAGCACTGGACAGGGTTCACATCTGCATCCTAGTCCCACTTCTGCCACTTACTCAACCATCTGGAGCAAGTCTCTGCCTAACTATGTCACAGCTTCCTCATCTATTAAATGGGGACAGTGATGCCCTCCTTGTGGGGTTGCTGTGAGGAGGGAATGATGTTTGTGAAAAAGCCCAGTACTCTCTCTGACATAGAGTAGATACTCTATGAATGTGGAGTCTGAGAGGCAGTCAGAACCGATGGGAAGGGGGTCATCTGTCATGTCAGTCTCCCTCCGGACCCTAGCTTATCCTATGTCTTCCTTGAACATACCAATCCCCCAGAACAGGGCCCGGATGTGGGGAAACCAAGAGCTGGAGGGAATGCTTGGTGAGTCTAGTGGGTGGGTCTCTCTCTGGAACACCTTCAGCAGTTTCATTCCATACCTGGGTGAACTCTGGCCTGTCCCTGACCTCCCTTCAGGTTCAGGGCCTGATGCTTCAGGTGTGTGGTCAAGGCCCCCATGTCGGCCTGTCCTGTATTGCTGTTAAGTGTCTCCATTGCTTTTACCCACCTACCAGAATAGGCTTCTGGACATCCGTCACGAGGGGGCTAGTATCTTGGCTCCATGGACATTCCCTTCTAGAACAGCAAATTGAGAATTGCCAGTATTATGCCTGGACCTACCTCAAACTCCTACCTTGAGTAAATACCCCAGAACTTGAAACAGCAACTGGAAAGGAAACCCCTCTGAAGGGTTGGTGTCCCTCTGAAGGGTAGGGTGCTGGCTTGGAGTCCACTCTGCTGGTGGCTCTACTTGCTTTTACAGTGTGTTCGTAAAGTCATGGTGCACTTTTGATCGTGTGACGGGTCAAAAGTGCACCATGACTTTACGGACACACTGTAGTACTTCCCACACTGGCCGCTGTCCAGTAAGCCAGGAGACGGCGCTGGAGGGACTCGAGAGCAGCTTTTCCAAATCCTCTCCATGATTTATCTGACACATAAGGACACTGAGGCCTGGAGATTGTTTGCTGCCTGACCTTGTACAAGCACTTAACTGTGAACTTGCTCGTCCTCATCTGTAAAATGGGGGAGAGTAGCTGAGGGTTGCAGCAAGGAAGAGAGGGATTGATGTACATGATGAGTTAGCTGGGCAGGGTCCCCAGGCAGCTCCATTCCCTCCCTCTCCAGCTTCAGCCCTTTGGGGACCATCCCGTAGGGAGGGGAGGGCAGAGGTGGAGGGAGGAGGATGCCACTACACGGGCCAGGTGTTACCTGTCGTGCAGGATTTGAACCCTCCCTCCTAGGCACTGGGAAGCTTTGGAGAATCAGTCTTTTCCATTCTTGGGCCCTCTGTCCTCTTCCCTTGGTGCTGTCTGGGCAGCACCTTGCCCCTTTCAAGGTGGGGCTGTTGCTGGAGAGAATCAGGCACCCAGCTCAGTGCCGGGCAAGGACCGGAGGCCCGGATCTGAAAAGGGAGGTAGAGATGCTTGACTGCAGGCCGAGCGAGGGGGGGTGAGGAACGAGCTCTATGGTCTCGGGCAGAGGTGGCAGGCCCACAGGCAATCTCAGAGCTGTTTCCTTCTGAAAAGAGGGGCTGCACAGACTGCTTTTGACAGCTGGCATAGCAGCAGCAGCAGGGCAGTTTCCTGGCAGCGAAGGAGCTAATGCTGGAACAGCTGTCACCAAGTTATTGAAAATGTAATAGCAAACAAGACACAGGCAGCCCCCAGCTGGCATGTTCTGCAGAGGAAGGGCAGTCATGTCCCTCTAAGGACACATGGAATGCTCTGCAGAGGTTTTGGGAGCCTTGAGTCCTGCTGTCTCCCCCCAATTCCACTATGAGCTACTCTTTACCCAGGGCCAGCTCTGTGCCCCACGCTTCCGGGGCAGTCTGTATTCCTCCTAACAACCCTGCAGGGAAGGGGCCCTCTTGACAGGAGAAAACCAGGCTCTGAGAGACCAAGTGACAGCTGATGAGCAATGCTGGGCCTGAAATCTAAGCCTCGTGATATCAGAGTCCATGTTGTCGCTGTGGCCTTTGAGACAAGTAGAAAGAACATAAGGGGCACTTGGGATCTTTCCTGAATTCATTCCCAAACCCAGAGTAGATTCAGTTCATTGTTACCATCTGCTTCTGGGGAGTCGGGCTGAGGTCACAGCATCCCTCACATCCCGGCTGGCGTTGGCCTGTCTCCCGCTCACCCACCCAGACTAGACAGAGGATAAGCAGCCATCTTTTAATGTTCATCCCAACAGGCCCAAGGGGTCAGTGCAAATCACATGGTTTCTAAGGAACTGTAGGTCTAGGGATCTTTAGGACAACTCACTCATCTGCTCTCGGTTGCCCATCTCACCAACAACGGCCTTGTTTGGCCTTCCTTGTCTGTGTTCTTGGAATATTCACACTGGTCTAGCCACTCCAGGCAGACTCATTAGGAACTCAAGATTCTTGTAAAGACAAGTTGGTTCTAAAGATGTACATCTGTTATATTGGGGGGCAGAAAGCACCCTGTTAGGCCTGGGTTGGCAAATATGGGGAAAATGAAGAATGCTGGGAAAACTACATTCATGAGGTTGAAGACATTAGAACAGTGGTTCTGAACCTGGGTTCTATCGAACCCTAGGGATTCGATGAATCGGTCTCAGGGGTTCGGAGAAGCCTCTGCCGCGGAGGCCAGAATAAAGTAATACCGTAATTTGTTGTGAGTTCATGCACTTTGTTGGTTTTGTTCTTTGAGCAAGGTGATGTTCGTGCACGGCTCATTTTGTGCACCAGTAAAAAAACATATACCTATGTCTTGAATTTGGGAAAAAAAGTCATATCACTAAAGAAGGGTTCGGTGAATGCGCATATGAAACTGGTGGGTTCGGTACCTCAAAAAAGGTTAAAAACCACTGCATTAGAAGAATCTAAAGTCAGTGGTAACTTCTATTGTGATTTGTTGCTGTACAAGTCCACTCATCAGATGGAAATGAAATGACCAAATGGCTGGGCCCATAGTAGACAGAGCCCAGAAGTCAATCCTGGGAGGACCATGGAAGACAGGGCCAAGGCAAGGACCAGTCTCCTGGAGACAGGGATGGCCGGGGATTCCTCGCAGCCCCTGCGTTCTGGGAAGTCAAGGCTCCGTCCAGTTTATGTGGAGGCCAGGCCTGCTCCCAGAACACGGGTTTGATCTGGGCCCAAACCCTGGAAATGACACTAAGTTGTGGACACCCTCAATTAAATGCAGGTGACCAGCAACTGAAGAGAACCCTGTGGCCCTGCGGGGCAGTCTGCTCTCCTGCCCAGGCAGAGGTGGGCAGTGGGGAGGGCAGCCTTGCACCCTCTGCCCACACACCTGGCACTTGCCTTAGGTATGAAGTAAACGGTCTACTTTCTAAAAGATCTGGATGCGGTTCCCTCCGGATGGAACTAGGAGCTGCCTGAGAACAGGACAAAGGTGCTCAAGGCTCCCGGCACATCATAACAAGCAAACACATCATCCTTCTGGTTTTAAAACCTATCTGGCTCACCCAGCACCATTTCAACTGACTGAACACCTAGAGGTCTTTTGTCCTTACTAATGTGTCCCCAAACATGCCACTGGCCCTCCTGGCTCAGCTGTTACATCTGTATAATGGGTGAGGAAGGAGGCTTTGTTGTGACTTACCCTCTCCATGTCCTCTGGTACATTGTTTTTAAAATGTCAAGGATGTCTTGTAGAAATTTTGGACTAAATTACAATGTGATAAGTGGTACATTCTCCTTGAAATTCAAGATGAAAAAATACTCTGGATGCCATGTATGAAGTAAAAAAGCAAATAGCCTGTCTCCTAACCTGGTCCAGGTCCAGACTGCAACTTTAGTTCAAATATGCAAACCCCTGTGGGCAAAATACTGGGGGGTGGAGGGATCAGTGTATGTGTGTGTATTCAACGGGGGTGGGGCAAGGGCTGTAGAAAAACAACCCTCAGGAAAAAGTGGAATTCTGTGTGTACTTTGTAATATTGTCTGAAGGGATAGTTTCCTACCCTGGGCCTTGAAATCTTGCCCATCAAGTCTCTGAGAACAAGACATTTAAGGGTGGGCTCTGCTGGGAACAGGCCGAGGGAGGGTAGGGTACCTAGTGTACCTCTCCCCACCCGGACACAGCGCAGGGCCAGGGCAGGCCCACTGAAGCGGCGTGTTCCTCTGGGCAGGCATGACCCTTGCCCTCAGTGCCAGGCGCAGCTGGTGCTGTTGCCAGAAATCCCTCTGCCCCCATTTTCACCTCCCCCAAGAAACCAAGACTTGAAGCTTTCTACCAATCCAGAATTTGTTCTTTTTTTAATTTATTTAGGAGGAATGTATATTGTTAGTAATCGTTATCAAGAGACACATAAAAGCGAAATCAAAAACTGACTGCAGCCATCATGGCACCAAGTCCATGCCTGGGCTCTTCCCCACTCTGCTCTTGGAGCCACTGCGGAGACCCCAAACCAGCAGTCCCTTCAGAGTAAAGGAAATAGCTTCAAGCAGTGACAGTTTTTACAAGTGATTATTCAAAGAATGCACAATAGCCACAGTTCAGACAAATCAACTACGAATATCATTTAAAAAGGGAGGAGGAGGCAGGGAGAAGGGGGTCCTGCTGGTTAAAAACAAAGACTGGACAAGAAAAAGAAGAGAATACTCTAGGCAGGGCTGTCTCCTGTGTGGCTCCAAGGGGCACGGCGGGAGCGGCGAGCCCAAGTCCAGGCTGGTTTTCAGCAGACACGGGGTTCAGGGGGGCCTTGCTCTCTCCCTACAGCAAAAACCAAACACTGCGAGGCTGCTAGACAAGACCCTGGGAAGGGCAGGGCTCTGGTATTTTGAGCGCCTCATGCTTCTGGTTAAAGAGCTAAGTCTTTAAAGAGCTCTGCAGGAGGCTCTAGTGCCCCAGATGGACCAGAAGGGCTGACATTCTGAGGAACTACTTGTGACGCCCACCAGCCTGAAGAACTAGGAAGATGAGCTGCTTTCCAGGCAGGACTAATGTGCCCCCAGCAGACTCACAGGACCGGGGCAGGCAGGTCCCCGCTCCCCAGAACACTGGCACCGTTTCCCCCACCAGCTCCACGGGACACACTGAGGTTCCGCAAAGACACCCTTCGTGTACTAATAAAACTTGGGTTTTCTTATTTGGTCAGTTTTGGGGAATAATAGCCACAAGAAGAAAGGTGTGCATGTGGATGTATCTACTGTTGAGAAGGCGGGACAGGTGGAAGTTAACTCGTTAGAGGAGTGCGGGAAGGGTGGTATAAATCATGTGAGGGAACTGGCTCAGCACGTTCACAGATAGAGGAATCGTCAGAGGAAAATGATGTGCTCAGGTCTTGGGATGGCAGGGCCTCTGCGCTTCTCTGGAGCATGTCTGCCCGACTTTGGTCCAGAACCAGACTCCAGAGGCTGACGGCTCTGACCACAGCATTGTTAGCGTGAGGCGTAGACCCAGGGCTCCAGCTCACAGAATTTGAGGACTACCTGCCTTTTCACCCATAACTGCTGTCATATGTCAACCCTATAAAGAGTCCCTAATAGGAGGGAGACCTTAGGTGTGTGACCTGCCTATGAATAACCTGAAACTATTTGGTAAAACAAAAGCACTTGGATAAATGGACAAGTATGTCTGAATATAAATCTGTGCAATTACAGGTTATCTGTAGCAGTTAAGAATATTTATGGTATTCTTCTGAATACTTCTAATTTACCCATGACTTAATCAAGTTCCCTTGGTGTCACTGTCAAGAGAAATATGCCAGGTGGAACAGTGATCTGACCCAACATCATTTTTCACCTCATTCTTGCAAATCCTGTTTTGCTAAGCAGAGGTGACCTGCCTTCTAGGCCGTAATCACCCCCCCCCCCCAACACACACACTGGTAGGAAAAATTCCTAGGAATGTTTTAGGAGGGGCAGCCAGGAGCTTAGCAACACTTCAAAGTATGCCTGTGTTCCCAGGGAAATGGTCTGTGTCACCCCTGCAGGAGGTGCCTCAGCTACTGCTTGGGCAATCCCCTCGGCCAGTCTGGCTGGTCCTTGCCTCCCCTGATGCCTAGGGAAAGGATGCACTTTGGGGTGGCAGCTTTCCCTGACTTTGGGCCCCTCCTGAGCTGGCTAATGTGCACAATCTGAAGATTGCTGAGGATTATCTGCAAATTGCAATCACACTTGGCACCAGCAATTAACTGACTGCAGTTTGAAACTCCTGCCTTTAAAAATGTTTCACCAAATTCTTTAAGTTCATCTCTTTACCCTCTTGGAGAAAAATGAGAAACTTGATCACAAGGAAGGAATCTTAGAAGGGGCAGAGGGGAGCTTGCAGAATCCACAAATGAAACCACCAGTCCCTGACATGATTCACCGAGCTGACTGAAACCTCAAGACAAGAGGTCAGGGTAGCAGAGAGAGGAAGAGGAAAGGGAAAAACCAAACAAGTGGAGAGGAAATGGGCTGCAGGTGCTCAGTGACCGCTATGTGCTGGGTGGGGAGCAGAGAGAATCCTTTTCTCTCCCCTTGGGCCTCTACCTCTTCGCTTGGGAAAAGAGAAGGGGGCCTTGTGAGACCTGGCCTGGTATTCCCAAAGAAAGCAGGATAAACAGGAACCCCAAGGTCTCAGTATTACCACTTGTGGTTCCATTAAAAAGAAGGGAAAAGAAAAAAAAAAAAAGACCCCTTGACCAATGTGATGAGGGATGTTAGGATCTACCTGTCTCTCAACCCAGTGTGAAACACCCCCAACTTATTGGTCACTGATCACACTATACTGGGCAGAGGTAAAAATTCTTTTCCTCCTGGGGTTTGCTTATCCAGTTCCCATAGCCCATGTCCTTCAGGTTTTTTTTGAAGTAGTTCTTGGCTATCTCGTAGTCACGGGCAGCTTTCTTGGCCTCACCATAGGAGAGTTTAAGTAGATCCCTGCGGCACCGGAAGGAGCAAAGCTTCTTAAATAGAAGAAAAATGTTCTTTTTGGAGACCCGGGACAGTTCATTCCGTGGCCTGGAGAAAAATAAAACACTCATTACTCACCTGGGACCAGAAAAGTTGGGAAGCCCACGTGCAGATACCATGGCGGGGTGGGTAGTTCTTAAGCTCTGGAGGTTGGCAAACATGTCCCTGTCTGTGAGTCATCACTGTGCTCCCCTGCTCCTTACCCATCCACAGTGCCCCTGGTCCCATCCAAGATCTCCAGGTCATAGCCGTCGGCCAAACACCAGTTGACGCTTGTCTCTTTGGTCTTCCCGGACTGTCTTTTGGAATCATACACGCTGACTCGGCCAACCTAGGAGTCCCACAGCACCGGGAGAAAGAGGGAAACCTCTCAGGAAAAAGGTTCTGAAGTAGGAATTCAAAACTCATAGGGAAAAGTGAGGGCTCATGACATTTCTCCCTTAAGCAGGACTCTATTTGGCTAAGACTCTAGGCATATGAACCCCACCTCGAGTCGGATTAATTCCAGACTGAACAGAGGTAAGCTGCTGGCATTCAAAAGGAGGAGGGGGAAAGTTCTTGGGGTACCAGCTAAGGCTCCCCTTGCTCATGCTGTACATTTTTTCTCCGAGAAACAGAATGCTTGAAAAGGAGAAAAGTGTCAAGGGAAAAATGGATGGGGTTATAGCACCTTGGGGTGGTTGACAATAAAGGGATGTCGCAGTCCATCCTCAAACGCACTCCCATCTCTCGTCACACGACAGCAAATGGCACGAGTCAGATGCCCTTGGCTGAAAAGGTAACCTGGGTATGAAAAAAAAATGTACACACCTGTGTTTGCACCAAATACTGCTAAGAGGCAGAGGCATGTGGGAGAGAGGGGATGTCCGAGGGCACAAACAGAGTGGGCAAGGCAGAGAAACAACTCCCTTGTTAGGAAGCACCTTCTGATTGCTGCTACCTAGGGTATACACAGGATCATCAAAGCAGAATGTATACGATTCCTGGTAAGGCTAAGGGCTATGGAGATCAAGGAAACAACACTGCAGTTTTAAGTTCCTGGGTTTAACTCAACTTGAAGAAACCTGCCTGGCATGTCCTTTCTTGGGCTTGCTGCCTAAACCCATTATGACAGACAGGACACTTAATCAATTCCTGACCAGTGAATCAAACACAATTTGAAAAGGGGAGATATGCTAGCACCTGCAATGAATGATGCAGTTTGCTGAGATTTGGCTAGAACAATAGACTGGTTCTGGCTTCCGAGACAGATCCCTTACCCAGTGTGACAGATTTGAGATACACGGGCTGCAGGAAGTGGGTCAACAGTGCCCCTTGCAGGCCGAGCACATTCCAGCGTAGGATTTTGTCACTACAGGACATGGTACGGAGTCTCTCCCCAAGCCGAATGCCGTCCCACGTAGGCACAATGTCACTGGACTCCACTGGGATTGTGCCTTCCCCTGGGAGAGAGACTTGAGTCAGAACCACAGGGGCCCCGGGCCAAATCGCTCCCTGGCATGGTGTTTATGCCTTACACTTGGGCCATCGGCTACTCATTCCTTTGTTCTTCATATGTTTCAAAGCACTTACTATGTGCAGGGCACTATGCTTGGTGCCGGGAAGTCACCATAAGCAAAATCAAATAAGATTCTTATCCTCCTAGAATGTTTATGGAGGTGCAAGGAAAGAAAGGGAACAGGACAGACACCAAGCAAAGTGACACATATGCAAGGGTTCAAGTGGTAACGGCATTCTGAAGGCTTTGAAGGACAGAGGGGAACCTCTGGGTTAGAGCTGTTAGGGAAGCTGAGAAATGGGGGAGCAGGTACAGCTGAGGAAGTTTCAGACACACAGCAGTGAGAGCAGAGGCCCTGAGGCAGCGAGGGGTGCAGCTGTTCAGGGTGCTGACTGAAGCCCGTGAGGCTGCGGGTTTGTTTTTATGTGACATGTGGTGGGAAACCATTCTAGGGAGCTGGTTAGCTTGCTTCTAAATAACAGCTTTACTGAGAAATAATTAACTCATTTAAAGCACACAATTCATCATTTTTTAGTATATTCAGAGTTGTGTCACCATCACCCCCAAAAGAAGCCTCCTACCACTGCAGTCACACCCATTTCCCCCTAAGCCCTCCCCACCCTTGGCAACCACTAATTTACTTTCTGTTTCTATGGATTTACCTGTTCTGTAAATTTCATGTAAGTGGAATTATATCATATGAGATCTTTTGTGTCTGGTTTCTTTCACTTATGTTTCCAAGGCTCCCCCGTGTTGTAACATGTATCCGTACTCCATTCCTTTTCATGGTTAAATAAAATTTTGTTGTATGGCTGTGTCTCATTTTGTTTATCCATTTATCAGTTGATGGACATATGGGTTGTTTCCACTTTTGGCTATTATAAATAATGCTGCTAAGAACTTTCGTGTACCGGTTTTTCTGTGTGGACCTGGTTTTTCATCTCTCTTGGAGAGAAAGACCTAAGAGACACTTTGTGTTCATACTTTAGGGTTTTGAGCAGGGAACTGACATAACCCGATTTGTGTCTGTGGGTCACTCTGATAACTGTAAATGGCCTGAAGGGAATAGGTTGCGGAGACAGTGAGAGACATCAGCGGCCAGCAGAGGAGGAGGAGCTGGCAGACGAGGTGCAGAACCAGCGGCCAGCTAAGGGGAACCAGGCTCGTGGCGGCGTTGTCACCCCTGCAGGGCTTGGTTCTGCAGCACTCTTCGTGTTTTGCGCCCTCCCTGATGGGCTCCATCCCCATGGCTGTAAAGACAGACTAGAGGAGGATGACTCATATTATTCTTTCCAGGTAGCCTCTCTCCTCTGAATTCTAGGATTACCCCTGTCTCTTACTGGATCTTCATGTTCCTAAAGACATTTCCCCACCCAGACCTTCCCTCTCCCTGTAAACAAAACCCTTTTACCCCAGTAACCACTGGCAAAACCCCAGCAGCTGTGCCCTTGTCCCTGTGAGGGGCATGGGCTCTGTAAAGCCCTTGAGCAGGGGAGGGAGGCCATGGAACTCACCATTCTCTACCTTGGTGCGGAGCTTGCCTTGCTTGGGGTTCTCAAAGACAGGATAGTGGCGGGAGTCTGTGCTCTCCATGGCACGGTCGCTGCAAGACTTGTCAAAGAGGGCACCATCCCCACAAGGGGCCGTGCTACAGAACAGGGGCATCTGTTAAAACTTGCACATGCAGATGCTTCTCTTCCATTCCCTGGGCTCAACAACTGTCCCATGTGGTGGAAGCAAGGGACTTTTTCTGAAGCCTGCCACGGGTGACTGAGGTGGGCAGAAGTGTACGTGGGAGTCATTCCATACAAGGTACGTGCAGAGTTGAGAGGGACCCATCAAACAGGCTCTGATTTATGGACTAGGAGAGCATTCAGACACCCAACCCTGGAAGCTTGGCAGGGCCAGCTCAGACAGTGACCAAGATAGTACAGACCTGATATAGAGATGGAACGACACAGTCTTCTTTATTTGCAGTTTTTCTCCCCCCTTAGCAAGCTCAAATATACTATCCTTTGCAGTGTGGGGGTTGTACTTCATTAACTCGCTGTAGAGAAACCTACAAGAACAAAGTCTGGTTAAGAAGACAGTTCGATTCTGCAGCCATAAAAAAATAAGGAAATCTTACCTCTTACGACAGCATGGATGGATCTGGAGAGCATTATGCTAGTGAAATAAGCCAGGCAGAGAAAGACAAGTGCCATGTGATTTCACTCATATGTGGAATGTAATGAACGAAATGAACTAACAAGCAAAACAGAGACAGTCGTACACAGAGAGCAGGCTGACAGCTATGGGAGGGGGAATGCAGGGGGCTGGTCAAGAAGGTAGAGGGATAGAGTAAACAAGGACACAAAAAAACCCCTCCATGGACAAGGACAACAGCGTGGTGACTGCGGGGGCGGTGGAGAAGGGTATGGGGGTATAAATGGTGACGGATGAAGACTTGATTTGGGGGCTGAACACACAATGTTATACACATATGTGTTGTATAACTGAGCACCTGAAACATGTATAATTATGTTAAACAGTGTGACCCAAATAAATTCAATGAAAAAAAATGACAGTTTGATTCTGGGAGAAGCAGTTGCTTCTCAAATAAGGAAAACCTCAAAAAAGAAAAAGCCTTTATATTGTAGACCTTTCACAGTTTCTCAGGTTGAAAGAGGTGGTGGGAAACTCCCTGAGGACCTACAAATTTCTTAAAGCCAAGTTAGCCTTTCAGGTCAGTTTCATTTCTGCCAAAATTCCCCAGCTCCGGCAGGTACAGGGTTCTAGGGCAGAACCAATGGCTTCCTGAACTAAAGGAGGCTGTGGCTTCTCCCCGAAGGACAGGTGAACTAGAGGAGAAAGCTGGCAAGTAGGAGGGCTGTTTTCAAAGACTCAAATGCAGGTGGAAGGTTTCCTCATCCCTGAAGCCCCGAGGACCAAGAGGCCACTTTGTGCTTTTTGAAAAAGGCACAAAGCAGAGTTAGCAGATAAAGGGAGGACACTTCACAGCGGGCTGAGAAGTAGGTGTAGCCTGGGTCACAGGCCCAAAGGGCTGACGCTGTGGTCAGCGACCTGCCCGTCTGGCGGGTGTCAGAGCGGCAATGCCAGGCAGGCAGCAGAGGTATCTGTAGCTCACAGACCTCACTCACCTGATGAAGCCTCTGCGGGAGATGATCTCTGCGTGGCAGTCATTGACGGTCTCTCCCTTTAGGCTCAGAGAGTCTCCTTTCACACAGCGATTCCCTGGAAAGCCATCGAAACTAAATGTGAAATTTCCAAAAGAAAATGAAGAGGGCGGAGGCGCTCCTTAGCGTGAAAGCAGAAATGGCCTCAACTGATCAGATCCTGACTCCCATACCCTTTTCCCTAGGAAATGAGAATTCACTCCTCACTCTGAATTAACTGTAGCTAAACCGAAATAGAAGAAGTCTTTTATCCTGCCTTAAACTCGCCTCCATCAGACTCCAGGAGAGAATAACAAGAACATGGTTCCACATACCGTGGTGGGTGGAGGGGAGTATTCTTCAGAGTCTCACTGACCTGTCCCCAAGCTGACCACGACCCCCAGGTCTTCAGAGTCTTTCTTCATGATAATAGCAGCCAGGATCTTGCGGCCAAGCAAGGAGGGCTGAAAACTGTTGGTGAGAGCGTTGAAGCACCGGTGGCTCAGCATGGCTATCTGGTCGTGGAAGGTGCTGCCAGTGAGAGGGAGCTGTAAGGACAGGTGGCTGTGTCAGGGCCACAGAGCTCAGGCTGCGGACACCATGTCTCAGAGAAGGTGGGGAGATCACGTTCACTTAACTGTGAACCGTCTTTTCCCGTCACATCTAGTGTCCCAGTTCCATGTTCTATGAGGCTAATATTAAAGCCCAGGAATAATTCACATAACAGCAACTTAAAAGCTAACTCCACCAGATAGGAGCTAGCTGGACCCCCCCCAAAAAAAGATAGCACAAAAGTAGACGTCTTAACTGTCTTTGGCTGTGCTTCTGGGGACCTTGAGAGGAGGAGCATAGTTCTTCTGAGACTGGCCCCTGTCACTGGGGTTACCTCTGTGAAACCCATGCGCTCTGCCTTCTCGTTCTCCCCAATCAGGACGCGGAGAGCGGCGTCCGCTGCCTCCTGCTTGCCTTGCTTCTTGCTGTGCGCACAGACGGCTGGGAACCAGCGACCCCCAACTTTTGCTTGGTAAACAAACCTTTGGGATGAGAAGCGGGGGGATAGAGACAAGCACCTAAACTTGATGGCAGTTGCAGGAAAGAGCCAGTTTTGCTTAAGATGCAGTCAGTCCCGCCAACATAAGGCCCCATCACTCTCGCAGCTCAGTTTCTAAGGCAGCATTGTCCAGACTTTGGACATTCATGGATCGCAATGTGATTTCTGCTAAATTCAGATATCACCTGGACTATTATGGGACACTTTTCTCTAAATTGACTCTTTTAAAATGTAAACACATTTATAAAAGAAACTTGGTATCACTACTCTGAATGAAAAACATACAGTATGATTTGCTATAATTTGAAGGTGGCTGTAAAATTTAACATGACAAAGTCAATAAATTATGATTAGACACTAGTGCCTGCAAAGGCCAAGGCTGGTCGTGGCTGTAAAGGAAGTTTAGCAAGTACGACAGAAGGTTTAAAGAAATGCTAACACCAAATGTGGACATTTCTTTCTAAGCAGAGAATGGAATATGTTTCTCCCCACTGTTTCTTTTTCTTTTTCAAAGTTGGGAGAGAGAGGGAGAGACAGGGAGAGAGATGAGAAGCATCAACTCACAGGTACAGCACCTTAGTTATTCACTGATTGCTTTCTCATACGTGCCTTGACTGGGAGGCTCCAGCCCAGCCAGTGATCCCATTCTCAAGCCAGCAACCTTGGACTCAAGCCAGTGACCTTAGGGCTCAAGTCGCAATCATGAGATCATGTTGATGATCTCACACTCAAGCCCACAACCATGTGTTCAAGCTGGTGAGCCAGCACTCAAGCTGGCAACCTCGAGGTTTCAAACCTGGGACCTCAGTATCCCAGGTCAACTCTATCCACTGTGCCACCACCAGTCAGGCTTAAACCACTGTGTTTAATGCTCTGATTTTTTCAGTACCGAATTCCAATTCCTCATTAGCTCAAGAGGACTTAACCTGGAGAAGTCAGAATGTCAAGATCTATCTTAGACCAGGGAACTAAACTTTCATGAGGAGCTATTTTTTGCTTCCTGGGAGCCTTGAGATGGCTATGGCAGATGGGAGAGTACCCAGGGCACGTGAGCTCTGCTGACTGTAAAGGGTTTGAGTGCAGCAGGGAGGTGGGCAGTGCTGCTGGGGACCCTGGGGTTCCATCTGGCAGGGATCTCACATACACAGAGGGATGAGCAGGATGGAGCAAAACAGCTGGGGCGTCTACCAGAACAGGGCTCAAGAATCCTAGCTTTCAATCACATCGTACTCTGCTGGTTGGCAAATCCAACTGCATATAGGAAAGGCTTCGGTATTAAGACTCAGCAACTCAGGTGGCAACAGGGCTCCATCTTCATGTGCAACCACATGGAGCTTCTTGCTGTTCCTTGCTTTCTCAGCACTTAATGCCTTCACTCCTTATTTTGCTGATACCAGTAGGTTCGTGCAGGACAGTGGGCTGAAGTCCACTGAAGGGCAGGGACAGTGGACTGAAAGACCCTGGGGCGGGCGGGGGGGGGGGGGGGCTAAACCATGTAGAATCTCTGCCAGAGGGATCCGGGAGAATTTCATGACCGTTCCATGTGTTTGAACATATACCATATATCTATCTATGATAAAATTTGTGAATTATGCAATTAGAATCCTTTAGAAATACACTAATATCTAATATGGTAGCCACTAGTCACATGAGGCTATTAACTATAATTAAAATTCAATAAAATTAATAATTCAGTTAGTAACACTAGACACATTTCAAATGCTCAATAACCACATATGACTGGTGGCTGGCCTTTTTAGTGAAATGCTAGGGATAAAAGCTCCATTGGAATGCATTAAGAAAGTGAAAACAAAGACGATAATTCTTTTTTCTTTTCCAAGTGAGAGGAGGGGAGATACGACTCCCATGGACACCTCAGCCAGAATCCACCCAGCATCCCTGTCTGGAGCCAAATGTTCTGCCCATGTGGGGCCATACTTGCAACTGAGCTATTTCTAGCACCTGAGGTGGAGGCTCAGTGGAGCCATTCTCAATGCCCAGGACGATGTGCTTGAATCAATACAGCCATGACTGTGAGGGAGGGGGGGGGATGATGGGGAGAAGGGGAGATGGGGAGAGGGAGAGAGGGGGAAAAAGAGGGAGAGAGGGGGAAAAAGAGGGAGAGAGGGGGGAAAAAGAGGGAGAGAGGGGGGAAAAAGAGGGAGAGAGGGGGGAAAAAGAGGGAGAGAGGGGGGAGAGAGAAAAAGAGGGGGAGAGAGAGGGGAAGAAGGGGGAGGGGTGGAGAAGCAGTTGGTCGTTTCTCCTGTGTGCCCTGACCCAAACATCCACATGCCAGGCCGATGCTCTACCACAGAGCAAACTGGCCAGGGCCAATCAATAATTCTTTTGAGGAGTTTGTGAGGAAAGCAGAGAGGTGGGGTGGTACCTAGAGGGAGATGTGGGGTCAAGGGCATGTCTGCAGGCTGACAGGAATAATTCAACATAGGGAACATCTGGTGGAGGGAGGTAACCAAAGGTACAGATAAGAGGGAAGGGGCCTCCAGTACAGGAATGGAGGAAGATGCTTCCTGCATATGGTGCAGACAGAAGGCAGATGCAGGTAGGGAGGTGGGTCTGCTGATGGCAAGGTAAAGTATTTGTCATATGATTACTGATATTTTCTCAATTAAGTGTGAATTAAGGTCATCAGTTTAAACTGAGGAAAAGGGGGTTTGGTGGAAATTTGAAAAAAAAGGCAAAGGTCTGAAATGGTTTTCTCAAAGTAGGAAAAATGCTGGGAAGAGGGCAAATGTGAAGGGACAAGTGGCAGTTAGAACCCTTCAAGGGCTTTCTACTGCTTGTATGGTAAAAGTCTAACAGGCTTCCAGGCCCCGTGGCCTCCCCATCGCCCTCCAGCTTCACCTCACTAGGCCTCCCCACACTGTCCACTCTGCCTAGGATGGCCTCTGCAGTCCCTCGCGCACCTCTGCTCTCCTCCCACCACAGCACTGAGCCGACTACTGCCTGTGCCTCGGACCCTCCACCTTTCTCTCTTTATCTCCCTCACTTCTCAGGGAAGCCCCTCCTCTTGCCATTCTAAGTAAAGTCATGGCATGTACGTTCTCACTGCATCGTGCAAGTTGAGCCCTTTCTAATAGATACCAAACAAGAGAGCTTACACTTCTTTATGTGACTGATTACTATCTGGCTCCTGTACTAACAAATAAAATGTACTCCATAAATATTTGTTGAATGAATAAACAAAGTAGGGAGATCGGGAGATACTGCCATGGTTATGTGACAGAAGACAGTGGCTTAGCCTAGAGGGTAAAGGTGGAGGTTGAAAGAGGAGGAAAGGATTTGGGGTAGAAATTGTAGGTATAATAAACAGAACTTAGGGATGGACAGAGGTGTCATTTACTGAAATGGGAAAGACCCAGGGCAGAAAAGGTGAAGGGAGCAAAAATCAAGCGTTCTGCTTTGGACACATTGTGTTAGAGATGTCTAGCCAAGAAGTGGTGACAATTAGCAACTGGATAAAAGACGCTGGAGCTCTGAAAAGGTCTCCAGCATTTTGATATTAAAAGTCATAAAACTAGTGAAGGCTGCCAAGAAGAGTAAAGAGAGAGAAAAAAAGGAGGACCCAGCACAATTCACATTAAGAAGGAAGTAACATGTGTTTATTGTACAAGACATTCAATAAATGTAGCTTCTGAATTAGTATTTCCCTCCCCTGTGCAGCCTTCCCCGACTCCCCAGCACAGGCCACCACCATGCACTCTGGCCTCACAGCACACTGCTTCACCCCATTCTAACACTGCGCTGGGATTACATGTCTGCAGTGAGTTCCGGGGCAGGCCTTTCTCATATCTTCAATCTAGCTGACAGTAAGTTCTTAACTTCTGAATGAATGACCGACTTGAAGTTCTAGAAAGGATTTTATAGAAGATTTTATGGAAGAGAAAGAGAAAAATGGACTAAATCTATCACATGAAGGAAGAGGTTCAAGACAGGGAGTGTGGACTGACCAGGCAGTGGCACAGTGGATATTGTCGGACTGGGATGCAGAGGACCCACGTTCGAAACCCCAAGGTTGCTGGCTTGAGCGTGGGATCATAGACATGACCTCATGGTCACTGGCTTAAGCAGGAGGTCATTCGCTCTGCTGGAGCCCCCCGGTCAAGGCACATATGAGAAAGCAATCAATGAACAACTAAGGAGCTGCAACAAAGAATTGATGCTTCTCATCTCTCTCCCTTCCTATCTGTCTATCCCTCTGTCACAAAAATAAACAAACAAATAAATGAAGTGTGAAAGGTGTGAATGAAGAGAAGAGCAGCTGGAGGGAACCTGCACTTCTCCTTTTCATTGGCCTTACACAAAGGGCAGAGCTGGTCTGCCAGTCTGAATGCATTCTGACACAGAAAACATCTGAGGGCCTTTGCCGGCCCCTCTGGGTCAACTGTTCTAAATTGGGACATGTCAGTCAAAGTACCAGTTGTTCTTAGTATGTTAAATATTCTTAGTGTGTTAATAAGGATTAATAAGTCAAAAGAAAGATGGATAAGGACAAGAACAGGGAGCTCACAGAAAAGAAAGTACAAATAACATATAAACATGAATAGATGAACAACACTGCCTACTATTAAAAATATAATAAAACATAAAATATCATTTTATGAGCTTTTCTCCTTAATGACTTTTAAAAATTGAAACACTGAATACCACACAAGTAAAAACTCAAACATGCAGTTAAGAGTATATAATGAGAAGTAAGTGTCCCTCTTTCCCTAGAAGCAAACTCGATTACCACCTTTCAGGAAAATACTCTATGCAGGTATCAGTACTCTGCTCACATCTCTCCCCTTACTTGACGCCTTACTTCCTCATTAGGAATATACCTGAGGTCATTTCATATAGATGTGTCTTCATCTTTTTCCTGGCCACTCAGTATTCCTAAGTGTAGATGTGCCATGGTTTACTTACAGCCTGTGTGTAAATGAAGGAACTCAGCACCATTTAAAGTCCTGTGCTATTAGAAACAATGCTGCAATGGAAAGCTCTGTGCTTACGGGGTGTGTGTGTGTGTGTGTGTGTGTGTGTGAGAGAGAGAGAGAGAGAGAGAGAATTCCTAATGGCAGTATAGCTAGGTAGAGGGCACTGATCTCTACCCTTGGCTATACTGTAGGTAGTAAATTACATCACTAGTGCTTAAGTTCATCGACAAAGTGTAAATTTTATTGACAAAGTATAGATTTAATTGACAAAGTGAGGATGAGCAACTTCTCCTCATTTATTAACATTACTTTTTTTTCCCTGGAATGTACAGTTCATATACTTTCTCTATTTTTCTACTAGATTTGAAAAGAATCCCTTATATATTTGGAAATTAGCCTTGGGCTGTTGTGTATCACAAGTGTCTATTCCCCAGGTAGTCCTTTTTACTGCATACCAATTTTTCTTATAGTCCCATTTCTTTTTCCTTTATGCTTTGTTATTGTCTTGATTGTAAAGGCCTTTTGCCACTCCAAAATTCTTAAAGAAAACCCCTACTTTTAATCTAGTGATTTTATGATTTTATTTACTTTATATTTAAATCCTAAATCCAATGGAATGTGGGTGTAGGGAAAGAAAGGCATCGAGCTGTTTCTGATGGACAGTCAGCAGCTTCAACACCATTACTGAATGACCCATCACTTCCCCACTGAGCTGAAGCCTGTTTATAATTTACAAAATTTCCATTTATGTCTGTGTCTACTCTTCAAGTGCTTAATTCTGTCCCACTGACTTTCTATCCACATGCCACTGCAACATTATTTTACAATCTGCGTGGGTCAGTTACTTTATCACTCTTTCAGAATTTTCCCATCCTTGCATGTTTGTTCTAGTTCTAAAAAAATATTTCTAAAATAAATAAATAAATAAATAAATTCTACTGGTGTTTTTATTGAGACTGCATTAAAGGTAAAGATTAATTGAGGGCCCTGGTCAGTTGGCTCAGCGGTACAGCATTGACCTGGCGTGTGGAAGTCCCGGGTTCGATTCTCGCCCAGAGCACAAAGGAGAAGCACCCATCTGCTTCTCCACCCTTCCCCTTCTCCTTTCTCTCTATCTCTCTCTTCTCCCGCAGCCAAGGTTCCTTGGGAGCAAAGTTGGCCCATGTGCTGAGGAAGGCTCCAAGGCCTCTGCCTCAAGCACTAGAATGGCTCCCTGGTGGGCATGCCGGAGTGGATCCCGATTGGGCACATGCGCGAGTCTGTCTCTCTGCCTTCCAGCTTCTTACTTGGGGGTGGGGGGTTCATTGGGGAACAAACTCTATCATTAAATTATTCTACCAGTTTTTCCCCTGTAATCAGTCTTCCTTTACAGCCCTCAGTAGCATTTTACTTAAGACAAAGCCCACACACTTTCTATTAGGAAAGGGCCTACCTTATTTATTTTTTTAGTTGCTCTTCAAATAGAGCATTTTCTGCTACATTTGCTATTTGCTGTATACAGAACAGTTCTTCATTCTTATACATTATTTTGTAACCCCCTGATCTCCTAAACTCACCCTGGTCTGTAATAATTTTTCAGTTTTCTCACGAATATTCCAGGTACACAGTCTTATCATTTGCACATAATGTTAACTTTATGCCCCCTTCCAAGTGTTGGGAGAGGCTGTGGAAAAAAGGAACCATCAATCACGGATGGTGAAAAGGTAAACTGGTACAATTACTATGCAAAAAAGTATAGTGGTTCCTCAAAAATATAAGAATAGAACTACCATATGACCCAGCAATCCCTCTACTGGGTATCTACCACAAACATTCAGAAATACTGGTACGTAAAGACACATGCAGCCTCATGTTCATCGCAGCATTATTCACAGTGGCAAAGACATGGAAACAACCAAAGTGCCCCTCAAAAGAGGACTGGATAAAGAAGATGTGGTACATATATACTATGGAATACTACTCAGCCATAAGAAATGATGACACAGTGCCATTTACAACAACATGGATGGACCTTGAGAACATTATACTTAGTGAAATGAAGTAAATCAGAAAAATAAAGTAAATCAGAAAAAGCTGAGAACTATATAATTTCATACACAGGTGGGATATAAAACTGACACTTATGGACATAGATAAAAGCAAAGTGGTTACCAGTGGAGGGGGATGTGGGGGAGGGGGTTGGGGGAAGGGAGTAAAGAGGGACAAATATAAGGTGACAAAAAACAATTTGACTTTGGGTGATGGGCACACAACATAATCAACAGTTCAAATGCTACAGAAATTTTTACAGGAAATCTATGTACTCTTATTGATCAATGTCATCCCTTTAAATGTAATTTTTAAAATAAAATCTTAAAAATCAGGTAATGTTAGCTTTCCAACTTTGCAATGTTTTTATTTTAAAATTTTTTAATTGAATTTATTAGGGTAATACTAGTTAACAAAATTATACAGATTTCAGGTGCCCAATTCTACAACACAGCTTCTGTTTACCGTATTGTGTGTTCACTCCCCAAGTCAAGTTTCTGTCCATCACCATTTATAACCCCTGTATCTCCCTCCACCCCCGAACTCTGTTATTTTTAAAGTTGTTTCGGCTATTGTAAATTCTTTGCATTTCCAGTGAATTTTAGGATCAGCTTATCAACTTCTACAAAAAAAGAAAAAAAATGCCTGCTGGAATTGTGGGATTCCATTAAATCTATAAATCAAAAAAAGAAAAATCCAAAAACATAAATGCCACTGGAAGCTGATTAAATAAATTATGTAAGGGTGGAGGCTTCAACAGTAGCAATGTTCTCTTTCTTAAACTAGGTGGACTACATGGGTGTCCATTTTAGAAAAGAGCTTTCATATCTGTGGTTTAATAAAACAATTTTAAAATTGTCAGTGTCTAATCAATGAAATATTATGTAGTTGTGCAATACAAGAGGAACAGAGCTCTCCATGCTGATCTGTAATGATTGCTAAGATACACTGGTGAGAAAAGAGTCCAGGCATAGAACAGAAGATATGCTGTATAATTTTTGTTTAAAACAAAAAGAAAGAAAAATGTGCTAATATATGCATGGAAATTTCTAGAAGAACTCAAGAAACTGGTAATAGTACATGGAGGGGGTCTAGGAAGGAAAACTAGAAGACTGAGCTAGAAGAGATATTTCATTGCACACTTTTTGAATCAGCTTGAATGATTTTAGTTCTTTAAAATTAAAATTAGTTAAAAATTAAAAAGGATAATGCTCATTGGAAAAGTGATTGTATTCTTCAGGGGCCAGATCTCCTAGGGGCCAGAGACAGGCCTGGACTTGGTTCCTTCAACCTAACTCTTCCTGTCCTGTTAATCACAGTGAAAGCACATCTTCTCTTTCCCTGGGTTACAGGCTATCCCCACTCTGTGACACATGGCCATAGTCAGGACAGGACACTCACTTGGGCTCATGAGGAGGTCCGGACTGGTCAACCAGCTTGAACTCAGCAGCAAAGCCATGGGAGCGGGCATATTCTAACAGGCCGCCCACGGGATTGGTGTTCAGGTATCGGACGAGCTCGCCAACCCTCCTAACCTTGTTGGGCATCACAGATTCGAAGTTATCAAATGGTTCTGTGTCAATACTTCCGGGCTAAAGAGAATAAGCCAAACAAAGAGGAACTGTAAACACTTAAGGAATCTCTGAGGGATTTCATGGGCAATCCTAAACCATCCTGTTTGTTGCTAAGAATGACCTGTATCTCTTAAGTAAGACACGGCCCCACCTGGTTATCCGAAGATGTTGAGTTGGTTGCCTCCCCTTGCAGGGCCTTCATGGCTTCCTCTGCAGCCATTTGCTTTGCCACTTTCTTGCTGGGGGCACTCGCAGTGGGAAAAGTATGGGTTCCCATTGCAACACAGTATTGGAACCTGGCAGATGAAAGGAGAATTAAAATGGTTTTGATGGAAGAGATTGACCTAGCCTTTGTCAGGGTGTCATCCTTTAGGATTTGAAATTTCCTTGCACACATCACCTGTGCCTTGGCTCATGTAGTCACTTCTGCCTTGAAGAGCTGGTGCCTTTCTCCCGCCTCCTGCCTCTAGTCTCTCTTACCCTGGCTGACCCTACTCAACATTTAAGCATCAACCTAGTCTCACCTCCTCCAGGAACCCTTCTCTTGAACATGTAAGTCTGCGGAGCCTCAGAGCAGAGTTTGTCAGGTGTGCCCAGGTCTTGTACCGTTCTGTCCCACCACCAGTGACCTCCAGCGTGTATCTCCCTAGTGCTTGGTCCCTGCTGCACCCTTTGAATTCCTAGTCCCAGCCTCTATGCTCCACAAACAGCAACCATGCCCTCAAGACCCCCCATCTTCCATATTGAAAACAGGAGTGACTTCTCCGTGAAATAATCTGCCATCTTTGAGGAGGCAAGGAGGAACTGTATCTCTCTCTCTCTCTCTGTTTTTTTTTTTTTTTTTGAGAAAACCTCAGCAGAGATACATGATACAAGAGATGTACTTGGGGTCATGGGCAGGGCCTTCTCTGGATAGGAGGCGGAATTCACAGGAGCTCCCCAACTTGTGCACACACTCAAGCAATGTAGTGACGGGGTTCTTCCCAGTAAAGAAGGAAGTTGTTGAAAGGGTGGTGGGCTGGGACTCTGCAGTCTGGAGAAAATGAGAGACAAGAAAAAACAAAACAAAAACAACTAAGAAAACACTGGCTAGTCCAGAGTAGAGGGAATGGGGTTGGGAGGATTTCTTTTGTTTATCTATATGGTAAGGAGGCTCTTTCAAAGGAAGAGCGCTGTAGAAATTTTGTAAGCATTAGAGGGAAGGGTGAGTTATTTAAATGTTTTGGGTCTCTCTCCTTATCTGCCAAGAGAGGAGAATGGATTTGATAATCTTTAATATCTCTTTCAACTTTGAAATCTGTAATTCTATTTCTTTGGGGGGGGGAAGAGCTGGGTATGAGGAGGTAAGGTGGATTAGTGAGGGGGGACAAGAGGGAACAGCAGGCAGCTGACTCTGAGATACAAATCAGTTCTTAGGCAGAGATTGCTTCAAGAGGGCCAGTTAAAGCCCTGATCCTTCACTGACATGGAAAGTAACTGATACCCTCCCAGGGGTGAGGGCACCTACCTTCTCCGATTCTTTCTCTATGGAAGAGTAGTATGATTCTTCTGGTCTTCCACTGTCCTTGGCTCTAGCTTCCTCAAGCAGAATTGTCATGGCTTTCATAGCTGCATCCTGCTTGGCCACTTTCTTGCTGCCAGCTTCAGCTGGGGGAAACTCTCGGCCACTGATGACAACTTGGAATTTAAATCTTGATGGAAAGTGGTTAGATGTGTGAACACCAGTCTAGGCCTCCCTTTTGCCCTCTCCAAAGAGATCTTCACCCTGGAACTCCTGCTACACTAAGGGGCTTTCTGACTTGTGGAGGAGATAGACGGTAGGTCAAGGGACTCCTGTCCCTTCGGAGGCTCAGTTTGTCACTACTTTTTGGAAACAAAGCAGCCAGTGATCCGCATGGCTCATTAGAGCAAGCAGCCACAGGTGATATGAAACTAGCTCAGGGGAAACCCACTATCTCTCAGCAATGAATTGAAATAAAGTTTATACTAAAATAAATTAAAATCAACATTACAGTCTTATTAGCAACCAATAAGCCCTAATCCTAAAGCAATCGTGGGAGATCGGCCAACTCCAGGGCAGTTCCTAAAGCGAGTGAAAGCTTCTCACAGCGCTGCCTCACATGCCCAGTCACCTACAGGGGTCAAACACCTGCCACTTCTCGGGGCCTGTTTTAGTTCCAACCTACCTACACCCCCCCCACACACACACACGGACATACACACTCTTATGGTTTGAATCACTCTAAAGCTCTGAAGCCTGAGATGAAAGGAATTTCCACGTTTTGTAGAAAACCAAAGAGCATTTGTTCTAGGCCTCTGGACTGAGCTTAGACTTCCTTTGTTCAAGCTTTCAAATTTGTTCAGCTCTTTGCTCAATCTGGGATTTCATTTAGAAAAGTAGGTCAGATTTCTTACTTCCTGGGTCTTCTGAAATATTTGAGCATGGCATCAGCGTTTCTTATAGCTGGAGTCCAAAGAAAGGTTAGCCACAAAACCCACTGCTTTTCCCCAACCCTGGGGAGGGGGAACAGAGGACAAAGAGAATGATAGCCATCCAGTCTTGACCCCAAACAGAAACAAACCAGTCTGGGCCCTATCAGCTGTGGGACAGACACATGCCCTTTACTTAACAGCTGTCCTGCATGCCATCTTCATGTCATTAAGACAGTCACAATAAGGGACACAAATCAAGCAGGGAATCCTTACCCTTAGAAAATAGCCTAGGCTACTCTTGCCCACCCTCCCTGCCTGGGGTGTGCAGCCACTCAGCTTCAGTGGGTTCAGCTCTCTGCTAGGCCCTGAGGCAGTTCCTCTGGATCCACCTATCTTCTTCAATCTGTCCGTGGGTCTGCAGAGCCGGGCCAGCTGTCTGAGTGAGGTAATTTGTGATTTCACAGCTTAGGAGCAACAGCAAGTGCTAGCCCACCCATCTGTGCAGAGGAGGTGTGTAACATTAGAACCACCACCTGCAGTAGACAGGCAGCCATGCATGCTCTACACTGTCCTTTCCTGCAGGGGCTGGGCTGGGTCTGCATCCACTGCTGCCAGCAGCACCCCCCCGCCTTGCGCCATGTGAGTGCAGCCTGCCCCCACCCACCTGCTCCTGTACTCCTCTCTCTCTGGGGAACTTAGTGTAGGGAAAGGGGGGATGACAGACACATCAACGGGGTGGGAAGAGGGTCGTCTCCACTACCTCTGGCCTTCGGAGGCAGATGTCATTGATGCATGAAAGCTAATCGTCTCCCAAAAAGCTTCATTTTAGCCAATAGGGTCAACCTCCCCATTGCTCAGCCAAGATTCCGGCTGCTCTGGGGTCTACATTCCCTGCTCAAGACCTGGAGGAAGGGCCAACAAGGGTGCTTTAGCCAAAAGGCGGAAAAGGAAGAGGAAAAAGACATGGGCCACCACGTCGCACTGCGCTTGATTCAGCAGAGACTGTGTCAGGAGCAAGAGCACCTGACCCCAACCCTAGGTACGTACAGTTCCTGGGGTCTCTTACCGAGGTTCATGGGGTGGTCCGCTCTGCTCTATCAGGTTGAACTCACAGGTCTGACTAGCGAACTGAGCATATTCTAACAGCCCGCTGATGGGGTTCTTCAGCTGGCACTCTGTCAGTTTCTTGTAGGGTGAACACCGTGGCAAGCCATGATTGTAGAAGGAGGGCATCTCCATGATGGCTCGAAACTCACCTGGGGCTGCGTGGATACTATTCAAGTCATCTGGGATGTCATCTGTGGCCCACTGGCCATTTTCAAAGTCAACATACCCTGTTTTTGAGGGGCCATTGTCACAAACAGGTGGTTTCGGTTTTACGGGTTCTGGTGTGACCTCTTGCCTACTTTCTAACTTTATGACGGGTTCCTGCCCATTCTCCACTTTTTCTGTGGTTACGTTGTCTGAGGCATCTGACACGGGTAAGTTACAGGTGGGAAGCTCTATGTTTCTTTTGGTCTCAGGGATAGCAGCTTGAGTGGTTTCAGGTACAGTGTTCGTATTTCTCTTGATTTGTATCCTCTCCCGCTTCTTGTCAGTCAAATACCATATTGGAGGGGTTGTCCCTTGCCTGTAGACGTCCCCCTGCCTTTCCAAGTCAATCAGCACAGCATTGACATCTCGGGCTTTCGTGAGGCCAATATTTTTAGCCAAATTCAGGGAGGAGGACTTGAACACATTAAACAGGTAGTTGCAGATTTCCTCCTTAATCTCAGCCATGTCAAAAGGCTCAGGAGGATCTTCCAAGCCAGAAGTGGGGATTTTGTCTTCAGTTTCCAAACTGGGGTCTGAGTTTAGAGCTCCTTGGCTACCACTGTCTGCTATTGCTACTTGGTTGTGCTGGTTCAAGGCCTCAACTGGGACTGCAATTCTCCACAAAGGGGGTGTTCCGGCCTCCTGATGCACCTTACCCTTCTTTGCCAGAGAGTATAAAATGCGATTGATTTCCTTCTTTTGGGCTTGGAGCTTCCTAGCCAGATCATGTGCTGTGGTGACCTTCCCTTTGCCAAGCTCCTGCAAGAGCTCTAAAATCCTTTGTTCCTGATTCTGGCTGATACTCAGTTCCTGGAAATGTGAAGAAAGCCTATCAACACCTCTCCATGGCAGAATCCTGCCCCGTGGGGAAGGAGGCTGAAACCCTCTCTGGAGCACCTGACTTCTGGGAAACACGCTCCTGGGGAGACCCCAGATCTCCTGTTGCCTGCCTCTAGCAGGTGGTCCTGGAAACCTCGGCCAGAGTCCAGGGAGGGATGGTGGCTGAGATGGTATCTGCTTTCCAATTAGGGGTACTTCTAGGAGCCGCCCATTGAGAAACTCTACTTGCTGAAGCTGGAAACAGTGAGGATAAGATCCTGACCCTGACTGCTGGTGTCTTAGCTTGCTGTGTTCATAGCCTTGAAATGGGTATCTGCTGAGGGAACACCCCTACAGGACAAGAAGATGGAAAAGAAAGTAAATTAGGACTGCAGTGGTGAGCCCGGCCCTCACAAGGTACAGGGATGGAGGGTGCTGATCTGATTCCTAGTGGCTAGGAAGGTGAGTGTGACGAGGGATGAGAACTCAGCTACGATGCTTGCCCACCTCGTAGGCACTCCCTATTGACCCACCAAAGATAAGAGAGAGAAGCAGGAGGTAAAGCCCCAGACAGAGGTCCCAGGAGCAGCATGGCTTCTCCAGTAACCTAACTCATTCTTTTCTTTTTGGCAGAATTTTAGGGAGCTGAGAATGAATTCTTCCCACACATCAAAAAAATTACCCTTCTAAAATCAGAAAAACAAACATTTTGTTTAAAAGAACAAAAACCTAAAATGCAAAGGAAGCCAGGGGACCAGGGACCAGACTGCAGCACAGACCCCTTGTCTCTAAAAAATCTATCCTTTGGATGATTAGAACAATACATATATGTAAGTGGCAGCCCAGTCCCCCAAGGCTGTAACAAAGGAAGCCTTCCCACCTGGGATAGGAAGCAGGAGAGCACAGGTTCACCTGCTTGTACTGCCAGAATTTAGTATTAGGGCAGCTGGAAGAGTCCTTAGAAAAAAGACACATTATTCTCATACTCAGTGTGGTGCTCAGGCTCGGAAGGTATACTGTGTACTCACTTCTACCCAAACCACCCAGGCTCACCTGGAGGAGGGGAGCTGGCCGAGTATATTCCTGGGTCTCCCAACCCCACCCTCCCATACTCCCTTGGCTCCTTCCCAATAGTTAATTCCACCGTGTGTCCTTCAGGACCCACTTCTATAAGGCGCAGATACACCATGTCCTCAGATTGCCATACATTTACCAGAATATGGAGCACTTGTGGCCCCTCCCCACACCCACATAGACCAATGGCTCATCCTTCCTCCCTGGTCTTGGTGGGGGGGCAGGAGGTTCTTAGGGGACCAAGGGTGGGACTGTCAGAAAATACTTTGCTACCTTCCTCTGGGGCTTGCAGACTTGTGCTGGCGAAGTGGAGGGAACAGCTAGGAATAATGTCTCCTTATGCTTGTCTGTCCCCCTTGTCTAATTGTCCTGAATGCAGAAGGAACCTACAAGCAACTGTGTCCTTTTTCAATAACTTCAGCCTTCTACTTCCTCATATCCTCTGTTGCAATCAAAGGATTTTAGCCCTCTTGCTAATCCTGCTCACGGTATCCCAGCCGTACGGTTCCTGAATGGCCAGCGCCACTTCGACCTTTCAGCCACACAAATGGCTAATCAGGCTTCTCATTCAATCTCACTGTTAAACTCTAGTTGGAGCCACCATGAAACCTCAAAATCTGAAACTCTTTTTCCAGGAGTCAGGAAACTTTTTCTGGAAAGGGTCAGATGAGTTTTCAATGGTAGCACAAAAGCAGCCATACACAATATGAAAACTGTTAGGACAAGGAACTCAAAGTCTAGGAAGTTCTCAATGTTATTTCTTGCTAAATGGTAAAATGTAGCGCTGCATTCTGCAGATAAAACTGTAAACAGGAAGAGCTGACGGGAATTCAACTGGATGAAAGTAGGCAACTGCAAAGAAAAAATTAACATGTAATTGACCAAATAGTGTAAATAAGGTTTGGATATGAATCCCATCTCCCTTACTTGCTGCGAGTAAATAAAACTACCTTGTGACAACTAGTTTTGAAGAGAGCACCCCAAATGAACCCCTTGAGTTCGGTAACAAAACTTCAGCCACAAAACAGGTGGAACATGCACTTGTTGACCCCTGCTCTTTTCTGATGGAAACTTCCCTTTCTACAACTTCCTCTCCTCACTCATGTGATCTCACTGTAGCTGTGGGTCAGTCAATCCCACTCATCCCCACTCTGGTTTCTCACTGCTCCTCATTCAGTCCAGTCAGTTCCCTTCTCCACCCAGGGCCCACTATCCCCTTACTCTGTTCCAAAGGCTCCACATGGTACTGGACACAGACACTGACTTGCTAATGGGGCCATATAAATTCCTCCTCTTGAACTGCATTTAGGTTTTCACTGCAGTTTGATGGTCAGTTCAGCTCAACATGGTTCACTGCATTGGTTCACTGCAGACTGAGCTTTCTTTTTCTTTCTTCCCACAGTTTGGTGACACAGCACCAAAGGTTTCCTCTCATCTCTTTTTCCTTGTTTGTCCTCATCCCTTTCTTCTACATATGATTGGTCCCCAAGGATTTGTCGAAGGGCCTTCTTCCTTCTCCAGGTCGATTTCATTCACAACCTCAACCAAACTAGCCCTCTTAAGAAATCATTCAAATCTGTCATCTCCTGCCACCTCCTTGTCCTGAAGCTTAGGACTTGAATTTCCAAATGTCTAGATAAGCTGTTGTTCACTTAGATATCCTACCATCACCTCAAATACCATATATTCCAACCAAATTAATCTTTCCTGCCAACGCAACCCCTTCTTCTGCTGTCCTTATTGCTGTCAATGGCATCCCTCTCCTCTTAGTTATTAAGGCTAGAAACCTGAGTCACCTTTGCTGCCTGCCTGCCTGCCTTCCTCCAACATCAGGTAGTTGCCAAGACCTACCTTGTTGTCCACCCCTGTATTTTCCCTTAAACATGTCATTCATTTACCATTCTAGCCCCTCCTGACCTCTCACCTGGGTTATGTAGGACAAGAGCCTCTAATCTTTCCATCTCTCTACATTCCAATCCAATGGGCCTGCTTCTTCCTCTGTAGCAACGTAGTACAAGTCAGACCTTTTCCTAACAGATCTTAAATGCCATTCTCCTGGAGACGTCTTCTGACTCCCATCTAATTGGCTTCCAGTCTTTGAACTCCTACAAACTAGGCACCCCGTTACACTACTTAGTTTACCTTTTGTTGTAACTATTGGTTTTTTTTAGTGTATGTGCTACCAAAGTAGGCACTCGATTGATTTTTTTAATGGAACACATAGATTGTGGTACATCTGAAAGGTGATTAATAATATTAGGTGTCCTAGATTATACTCAACCCTCCAATCTCAGTATTGCCCAGGTAGTATTGATGGGGGGGGGCTGCAGTCGACTCCACGGTAAGCTCCTAGGGGGGACGACAAGGACTACGCTTCACTTGTCTTTGCATCCGCAGCACCTAAGAGAACACTAAGCACAAGGTTGATACTGAACTAACATTTGTGGGGTTAACAAATGCATGAACTATGTAGATAAGCAATCCCTTCTCTTCTTCCTCCTCGTGCTGCACACACTCCTTTCCCCAACACAATGCTAGGGGCCAAGGTGTGTGTATAGGGTGGGAACCTGGCTCAGGTTGATGAATTATGGGGATTTCAGCACTTTTCTGATTAGTTCTTTGAGCGACCTTGGTAAAAGAATTGTTTCAATGCGGCTAAAGTCAGTTACTAGCTAAATGCCTTCTAGATTTTAAACTTTCACCTGGCCAAAACCTGCAAAACATTCCAATGTCCATCTATATAAGAATAGAATAAATCATGACACATCCATGCTGTGGAAGAGTACGCATAGTAAAAAAAAAAAAGGTATTGTAATCTATTCTGCAAGCAAAAGAAAAACCCCATGAATATGTGCATGTTTGTGTGTGTACACACTAGAATGAACACAGAGAGAAGGAAAGGATACATAAATTTGTTAACAACTGTTATTTTAGGGAAAGATTTAGAGGGAGATTTATAAATTTTTTCTTACCTCATCCCCAAGTCCCCTCAAAGCCAAGCCAAAACACCACTTGAGAACAGACGCTTGGAGAGCCAGGTGAATAGGAGAGCAAGAAAGTGGGAACCACTCATAGTAGTCATCCCTAAGTCCCCCACATCTCTCCATGCACTTCATGTCTATTATGCAAATTATGTAGCAAACCATTTAACACTCATTGCCCTACAAAGCTGCACTTCAACCTAGTCTCATATATTTAGGATCAAGAGATGAGCTCCTACTTTTTCTTTCTTTCTTTTCTTTTTTTTTTTTACAGGGAGAGAGAGAAAGTCAGAGAGAGGGATAGATAGGACAGACAGACAGGAACGGAGAGAGGTGAGAAGCATCAATCATTAGTTTTTCATTGCCGTCACAACACCTTAGTTGTTCATTGATTGCTTTCTCACATGTGCCTTGACCGCAGGCCTTCAGCAGACCGAGCAACCCCTTGCTGGAGCCAGCGACCTTGGGTCCAAGCTGACGAGCTTTTGCTCAAGCCAGATGGGCCTGCACTCATGCTGGTGAGCTCGGGGTCTCGAACCTGGGCCTTCCGCATCCCAGTCCGACACTCTATCCACTGCGCCACCACCTGGTCAGGCTGAGCTCCTACTTTTACCACATAGGCTCCGTAGGGTAATACATTAATATGCATGAAAAATAGCTTTTTCTTCAAGTCAGGGGTCCCTGGTTTATTTTCAAAAACGAGAGATAAATAAAAACACAAAACAAAGGAAGATATATGTAAGTGTGTGTGTGTGTGTGTGTATGTATGATTGAGGTGGTAGTTATAAGGCTATGTGGGCCTTGACTCTATGCAGTCAAAAAGGAATTATATACTAAAAAGGGTTTTTTTTTTTTGTGGCAGAAACAGAGAGTCAGAGAGAGGGACAGATAGGGACAGACAGACAGGAAGGAAGAGAGAAGAGAAACATGAATTATTCGTGTGGTTTCTTAGTTGTTCATTGATTGATTTCTCATATGTGCCTTGACCAGGGGACTACAGCAGACCAAGGTAAATTTACATACAACAAAATTTGTATTTTATTTTAAAATATAAAGTATGTATATATAAATTTACATTCTTTTTTTTTTTCTACAGGGACAGAGAGAGTCAGACAGAGGGATAGATAGGGACAGACAGACAGGAACGGAGAGAGGTGAGAAGCATCAATCATTAGTTTTTCATTGCCGTCGCAACACCTTAGTTGTTCATTGATTGCTTTCTCACATGTGCCTTGACTGCGGGCCTTCAGTATACCGAGCGACCCCTTGCTGGAGCCAGCGACCTTGGGTCCAAGCTGGCGAGCTTTGCTCAAGCCAGATGGGCCCCTGCTCAAGCTGGCGAGATCGGGGTCCCGAATCTGGGTCCTCCGCATCCCAGTCCGACGCTCTATCCACTGCGCCACCACCTGGTCAGGCTAAATATACATTCTTTTAAAGAAGGAAGATATATATATGTATGTATAATATATGTATTTATGTGGATATATACATATATATACAAGGTGGGCAAAAATAGGTTTATAGTTGTAATACAAATAAATACAATAAGTAATAATACAAAAATAAACTTGCCTACTCACTACTGTAAACCTACTTTTGCCCACCCCTGTATCTCCCTTCTTTAAAAGAATGTGAATGCACCTACCTATACCCATGCATTTTATATATATATATATATATATATATATATATATATATATATATATATATATATATATATATATATATATTTAAATGGAGGTAAATTTATATACAATAAAACTTACCGTTTTAGTGTATAATTCTGAGTTTTGACTACATAGAGCAGAGCAGTGATGGGCAATCTTTTGAGCTTGGTGTGTCAAAATTCGCCAAAAAGCTGAGCATAACTCGGGTGGTGTGTCACTTCGAGAAAAACGGCTTAACCGGAAGTCCCAGAACTAGACGCTCTGTGCTGGAGTTCTGTTGTTTTGGCCTACAGACCTTGGGCACAGAGTGTCTACACTACAGCAAATGTTTTGTCTTCGTCTCCTGCACCCGGCCGTGCAGGAGGCGAGGATGAAACGTTCTTCTCAGCATGTGGCCCCATACTTCTCTGGTATGCGGCTGTGTGCCACCAAAAATGGCTGCGCGTATCAGTGCTGACACGCGTGTCATAGGTTTGCCATCACGAACATAGAGTCAAAGCATATACAGCCTTTTAACTATCACCACGATCAAGATACAGAATATTTCCATTTCCAAAAAACGTTTTCATGCACTTTAAAATAAACTCCTTCCACTCACATCCAGTCCCTGGCAAGCACCCATCTGTTTTCTTCCTTTTAGCTTTGTTGTTTTTTTCCCCAGAATAAAGCTAACGGGACTCATACAGTATGCAGTCTTTTGCTTAGCATAGTGCATTTGAGATTCACCCATTTTGTTTCATGTATCAGTTGTTCCTTCCTTTTTCCCCCCCAATTATATGGATGTTTCACATTTTGTTTATCTCATCATCTGCCAAAGGACATTTGGATTTTTCCAGTTTTAAGAGTAATGAATAAAGCTGCTATAAACTCTCCCACAGGTAGTAAACTCTCCCACAGGTTAAGAAGGGTGGTTTTTCATTTCCCAAATGTCTTCAGGAAGTGCAAAGGGTGCAGAGGACTGCTAAGAGTAAGACATGCCGTTCAAGCAGGGCTAAAGGGGGAGAGGGGCGGCGCACCGGGAGTCCAATCAGAAAGGGAGAGGGGGCTTGCCTTGACCTAGGTTCAGGCCTTGTTCCTCAGAAGGCGGTGCACTTTCCCCACAACCCGTCTTACACCTATCGCTCAACACTACAGAATTAATTAAAATGATACAAATTACTAGAACAGCAGCAATTTTGTTCGGCAAGAAAACACACGCACGCGCGCACACAGACAGTGCATACATGTCACGGACTAAAACACAAATGCAAGTCAAGTGGCCCAAGGCACGCGAGTTCCAAGTGGCCCACGCTTACCTGCCTCGGGTCCATGGCGCCCCCGAGGCATGTCCAGGCGGTGCGACTCTCACCGCGGCGGGACCCAACCCGCGGGTGGCCGTCGGTTTCCAGGGTCCAGGCTCCGGTTAGGCTTCGCACACACAAGGGGCGTCCCTGTAGCGCGGACAGGAAGTACTCCTGGGCCAGGCGCCGGGAGCTGAGCTGCGAAATGGCTCCGGTTCAATTTCACTTTCGTTTCTCAGGAAGGACAGCCTCTTTGGAAAGTTTGGCAGAGGGGAGGGGCTTGGGCAAGGCTAACTTGAGCAGCCTGGTTTCACGCTGATTACAGTGCTAATCCTTCCATGCCTGAGAACTGGGCAGGATGCTCTTTCTTTAGGAAAACAGCTGTAAATAGAGTTGATAAGGCCCTCTCAGGAATACAAGGGCTAAAGCAAAGGAAAACAAAGACGTACCAGGAAGCCTAGCAATGTAGAAATGGCCTTAGGCTCTATTCTCTTGTCACCCTGCTCTGGCACTTGAGTCTCTAAAGTGGAAAGTGGCGGGGATAGAGTTGGGAGGCAGACCTCTTCAAAAGGCTAACAAACCCTCACCTGTGAAAATTTTCCTTTTCTGTTTTTAATTTTATCCCCACTGCTTTTGCGATTTACAAGGCAGTCCCTCTACAGCATTATCACTAGCTGATGCCCTTTCTCCACTGTCCTCATATACCATTGACCCCAAGTGTCAGTCACCCCAGATTTCACATTTAGCATAGGTTGTGTTTTTTCTCGCATCTGTATCTTTGCATACTTTATTCCTTGGCTTAGAATGCACTTCCTCCACTACTTCTGATGAGTCTTTCAAGATCTGCTTCAACTATCACCTCCTAGGGAGCATTTCTCTACTCTGGGTTGGGGAAATTGGTGCAATTTGTGGTTCCTCATTTTGTGCATTTGTTACTCTGCAGTTACCCTGCTAGAGCACTTTCACCATCCCAGAAAATGCTTCATTCAATCACTTGACACTTGACTAAGCACCTAACATATGCCAGACCTGTGTTAAGTACTGAGGACACCACAGGAATAAGAAACCCCATCCTCCAGCTGAAAGCCTGGTGGGAAAGATTGATCCTTCAACATTCATTACAACCTTATGGACTACTTGTTTACATATATCTACCTTTAAAGCTGTAAAGTCTTTTTCTCTGGTCAGGAAACATGTGTTATACATTCCCATATCCCCTGCACGGTGACTTTCAAAGGGCTGTTTAGTTGACTGAATAATACTGCTCAGTAGGAAGAACAATGGGCAAAACAGTGGCACAGGAACTTCACTCAAAAAAATTTAAGCCTGACCATGTGGTGGCGCAGTAGATAGAGCGTCGGACTGGGATGCGGAAGACCCAGGTTCGAACCCCGAGGTTGCCAGCTTGAGCGGGGGCCCATCTGGCTTGAGCAGAAGCTCGCCAGCTTGGACCCAAGGTCGCTGGCTCCAGCAAGGGGTTGCTCGGTCTGCTGAAGGCCTGCGGTCAAGGCACATGTGAGAAAGCAATCAATGAACAACTAAAGTGTCGCAACGGCAACAAAAACTAATGATTGATGCTTCTCACCTCTCCATTCCTGTCTGTCTGTCCCTATCTATCTCTCTCTCTGACTTTCTCTCTCTGTCCCTGTAAAAAAAAAAAAAAAAAATTAAAATATCAATAAGCAGGGAAGGTAAAGACGGTAAAAGGGGGATAAATAGTGATGAAAGGAAACTTGATTTGTGGTGGTGAACACACAATACAATATACAGATGATGTATTATAGAATTGTACACCTAAAATCTATATAACTTTATTAACCAATGTCACCCCAATAAAGTCAATAAAAATATCAATAAGCATATAAAAGAGTGTTCAGTCTCATCCCAAAGGGGGCATGCACAAAGCCAGAGAGAGTTCCTGCCCACCACCCACCAGACAGGCAACATTAACCATCTGATCGGGCCAGCTGGGAGCAAGGCAGCAGCGCAGCTCCTAGTCTCCAAAGGAAACCAGTTTACCATCATTTAGGAAAGCCTTGAATATTCACACCCTGCAATTCGGCAACTCTACTCCTACACATGGATAGTGTACAAGAAGTTCATTGTTGCATTATTTAAAATAGTTCCCAAACTGGAAACTGATCTAGTAGACAGACAGGAGCAGAGTAGGAATCATAGGCCAGGTGAGGAAGGTCACCAGTGCATAAAGCCCCAGGGGCCTAACAAATAGCAATGGATAATTGTAAGGTGGGACCTCCCCTCAGGGTGACAGTTCCTTCCCTAGCATACAGTATCCCTGGTCATATAGTTTAGATCCCCTGACTTGGATATTGCTGGTCATGCAGTTTGGACCTTCTCCTGACCTTTCCTCTCTGGCACGTAGCTAGTAAGGTGGTAGAGGTCCTGAGAGGAGGAACAAGGGGGCTGGAAAATAGCCTCACAGAACTCCTATATATACTATTGCATGACCACTCCCTTAAGGACAGTGAGGTTTTGGCCTGCATCATAAGAACAAAGCCTTGGGTTTGCTGACCACAGAAATAGTTTTGGTCAAACTAGAAATAATTTCTAGGCCTCAGTTGTGTTTCAGGTCCAGGTTGATAAAAGCAGAAAGGTCAGGCAGGGTGACATCAGGACCAGCTGCAATGACCATAAGACCCTGCCCTGGTGCCAACCAGGACCCCGAGGAGACCACAACCCTGAGGAGACACACCTGGAAAGTTGATGTGTATTATACTGAGTTCCTTCCAAGACCTCCAGATAAAAACCCTCAAGACAAGGAGCCAGGGCTCACTCCTTCTGTCTCTGGGGCACACCCACCATTCCCTTTCCTCCAGGTGAGTTCACTCCCCTTTCTCTTTCCTAAGCTCCAGAGGTCCTTCATTTGCTTCTGTAACTCAATTCCAGAGCCTGTGCAGACCAACTGGCTCACCTTTTCTACCTCTGTGTTTTTCTAAATAAACTTTATAATTTGATTTCCTTGGTTCTGAATTCTTTCTTTGCTGAAATCAAGTACTGAGGTTGCTGAACCAAGGTCTACGAACATTCTGGTGCCATTTTGCTAACAAAACAACCCAAATGTTCATCAAAACTAAAATGCATAAATGGAGGCATATTCCTATGATGGAATATTATGTAGCAACAAAAATGGAAGAACTAGGACCACATGCAACAAGGTAGGTAATTATCTAAACATGATATTGAGTGAGAGAAGCCATATACATACTACAAGGGGTCCTCAGGTTACAACACAGTTCTTTACCTACGACAGTGATATAACCTGAATTTTGGTGTAAGCTGAAACACATCCTAGCCTTAGTCATTTACCTATCCTAACACAGTTGTAAAATCATAATCTAGAACATAAAAACACAAGTAAGCCACAGGAAAAGAGAAAGGACATAAATATATGTACTGTACACTGTACTGTAGTAACAGAAAAAAAAAAAGACAAAAAATTAGTGTAAAAAAAATTCCTTACCTTTATCCCTGTGGTTGGCTTGCACACTGGAAGGGGCATTGCCAAGGTGGGAGACAGTGATCTATTGGGAGGAGGAAGCTGGAGAGACAGGAGAACCTGCAGAAGGTGCTGGAGATACTACTGGGTCAGGGGAATCAGGTGCCTAAGGAACATGCAGGAGGCACTGGAGATGATTCTACCCTTACTACAGGCGTTTCATCTCGAGAAACAGCTGATGTAAAGGGTACAAGATCTGTTGCAGGCCTCTCTACCTTCTTAAAGAATTGTTCCAAGCTAGTCTGGAAGGTTGATGACTTCTCTTCCAAAATCTACCTATAGCATTGCAGGGCACCCATTACAGCTCTGTAGACCTTACTGAATCTGTCATCGCTGGGGTCCTCAGCCTGAAATTTTGCCAACCCATCCTCTACCATAGAAAAACCTTCTGCCAAACCGTTGGTAGTAAATCTCTTGGGTTCTGGGGTTTCTATCTCTCCCTCTTCAAACAGCTACTTCTCTAGCTGAATGAGGTCTTCAGCAGACAGCTCCTCTCCATGTGATGCCAGTACCTCTGTGACATCCTCAGTTTCCGCCTCCAAATTAAGCTGTTTACCAATAGCAACAACAACCTTCTCTGTTACAGCCTCCACTGACTCCTCAAAGCCGTGGAAGTCATACACAAACTGGGGACATGGTTTTTTCCACACACCATTTAAGTTTGTTCACCTCACTTCATCCCACGCAAAAGCAATGTTTTGTACAGCATTGTAAACGTTATAAGACTTCCAAAAGTCTTTGAGTGTCAAGTTCTTGTTCTTCTCAGTTGCATTAAGTCATAGCAAATGTCCTCCGGAGGTAGCAGGCCTTGAAAGAGGCAATGGCACCTTGGTCCATGGGCTGCAAAAGGGCAGTGGTATACGGTGGAAGGTAAACCACCTTGACATTAGGGTTAAAGTCACTCAAGTAGACAGGGTGACCAGGGGCATTGTCCAGCACTAGCAACATCTTAAAAGGTAGCCCCTTGCTAATACAGTAGCCCTTCACTGCTGACACAAAATGGCTGGAAAACCACTCCTTAAAATTCTGAAGCATCACCCATGCCTTCTTGTTAGACCTCCAGACGACAGGCAGTTGACTCTTCCAAATGCCCTTTAGTGCCCTTGGATTCTCTGCCTGGTACACCAACAGAGGCTTGAGTTTGAAGTCACCTGCAGCGTTCCCCACAAGAGGCAAAGTCAGTCTCTCCTTTTCAGCTGTACGATCTGGTGCTGTCTTTTCCACCTTAGCGATGTAGGTCCTATGAGGCATACACTTCCAAAAACGCCCATCTCGTCAACATTAAACACTTGTTCAGCACAGTAGCTCCATTCTTTAATCAATTCAGCCAACCTATTAGGAAATTAGCTTGCTGCTTTCTCATTCCCACTAGCAGCTTCACCCTGCACCTTAAGGTCATGCCAGTTGGCACAAGCTTTGAAACACATGAATCAACCCCTACTAGCCACAAAATCTTCACTCTTTTCCCCTTTTCACTTTTTATTGCCTCAAACAATTGCTTAGCCTTGTCCTGAATCAACATTATTCTAACTGATACATGCCGCTGATGCTAGTCTTCCAGCCACAAAGCTAGCGCTTTCCATCTCAATCATTATGTCACCTCGTTCGTTAGTAATCACAGTTAATTTCATATGGGATACGATCTTTATCCTTGATAATTGTTGCTGCAGTAAAGTGGCTAAGGCCTAGCACGTGGCTGATGTTCGTTGCTGTTCTCCTTTTTCTGACCTCTTTACAATGTCTAATTTCCATCGTGATGGCTTCTCTCTTCTTGGAAGCATTATTACCCTCTGAAGACTCTGACTTTCATTTAGGAGCCATGATAAGGGCCAAAAAGTCACCAATCAAAGCAACGCAAATGGAACACTTGTGCTTCTAACAGTCCAAATGGTGCAGGTAAGCGTACTGGGGGGTGCCAACTCACCCACTCATATGCTGTGTACTGCGTCTTTTTCCGCTACGTGCAACCAAACTAGTTCGCTGACAGTCCGTAAGTATGACGCTAATGGCGTAAGCCAAAACATTCGCATCACAATTTTTAAAAGTTTTTATGAGTAAGCATTGTAAACTCAAAACGTCATATATCGAGACAGTTGTAACCCGAGGACCCACTGTATATGGTTCCATTTAAAGTCCCAAACCAGGCAAAACTAAACTATAGTCTGCACTGCATAAAAGACAAGATGGTGGTTACTTCTAGGGAAGAAGGGAGTGAGGGTTTGATTGGGAAGGAATGTTCTGGGCGCTGGTGATGTTCTAGTCCTTTACTTGGGTGGCGCTACATATATGGTTGTTTTCCAATAGTTTTTAAAGTTATTCACTTACTCTTTATGCTACACGTCACAATTTTATAAGGTGAAAAACAAGAACATGTTCTCACTGTAACAATTCCAGCCTATCTTCCCACATTCTATTTTCCATTTAGATCAAATGAGTTATGTCTTATCCCTGTTTTCTTGCCTTTGGCTAAACAATCCTACAGCCCTTAACCCTTCTACGAGATTGTTCCAGAAGAGACTTAATCACAGCTATGGTGCAGGGGAAAGAGCGCTGCTGCTGCCCTTTTATATAGATTACACAGGACGCAGGGGTAAACCAGAGGGAAGTTTGTTTCCTAAGCAGAGGGTGAGTTTGTACCTTGAAGAACAACTGCTCTTGTCATTTAATCTTAGCAGCTCAAGTAACTGCAGACAGTCTTACTCATAAACATTTCACCCGCTCCAAGTAATTGTTTCAGTATCCACAGGGTTGTGAGGTGGTGACATAAATCTCTGTGCTATTCTATTGTAGAATGTTGATGAGTTGGATGATGTGCTTTAAAAAATTAACCAAAAGTAACAGGTTGATTAGAGAAAATTTCAGAAAATACTGGCAAGCAGTCACAAGGACCCTTATTCCCCCCTTGTTAATTCATCAGTGCCTTCCCTTCCTGTGTTTTCCCTGTGCAAAGGCACCAGGAACAGCCTGGTGCCCCTCTCCTAATGCTGGGTGCTCCCCGCCCCTGGGGTTCTGTGAGTGCGTGCCATCTGGCTGCGAAGTAACCCAAAGTTATTGCTTAACAACCACCCAAATGATTAAGAGTTATCATCGAAAATAAGGTGTGCATAAAAAAAATCCTCAGTCTAGAGTCTGACTTTCACATAACACTGTCAAACTCCCAATTCATATGCCTTCAGAAGCCTGGACTTCCCCGATTATGAGGAAGGACAAGGATGTTATCATTTGGCTAGTGAGCTGGTTTTAGTTTCCAATCCCTGCTATTCTTGCTTTTTCACTATAAATGTTAGTCTTGCTTGTTGTGAATCTTCTGTTTAACCTCACTGTGTGTAGAGATGTGGATTAACAAGTCTTTTTAGTCTACAATTTTCTATAACCAGACTACTGCACATATGGGCTACATCCAAATGGATCATCTTTCTCCCTATGGTAAAGCAGATGTCTACGAACTCCTTCCACATTTGCTCATACAGTGACACTGCACCAGAAACATACTGCTTATGAATATATATACTCCTAAACTTGCAACATAGCATCAAAAAAGTAATAAATTATTGAGTTATTTTTAATTACTAGGTCATTGTTTTAGAAGAGGATATGCATATAAATAAATTCATGTTTCTATCTTTAGTCCTAGGAAATACATAATAAGCTACATAATAAGCAACTTGTAGAGTGGCGAGGCATAAATTTATTTTCTTTTTTTTTGTTGTTTCTTTTCCTTATTTTATCATTGGGTTTTTATTCCACTTTAACAGTTACTGCCACATCAACATCATTTCAAAATCCTCAGGGTCTTCCCACTAACCCCACTCACTTTGATCACCTGCAAGGTTTTCTTTTTCTTTTTTTTTTTTACTTTTTATTCATTTTAGAGGAGAGAGAGAGAGAGAGAGAGAGAGAGAGAGAGAGAGAGAACTGTGGGGGTGGGGAGCAGGAGCATCAACTGCCACATGTGCCTTGACCAGGCAAGTGCAGGGTTTCAAACTGGAGACCTCAGCATTCGACCCTTTATCCACTGTGCCACCTCAGGTCAGGCCCTGCAAGGCTTTCTATACCCCTGGTCGGCAAACTGCAGCTCACGAGCCACATGCGGCTCTCTGGCCCCTTGAGTGTGACTCTTCCACAAAATACCACGTGCGGGCGCTACCTCGATAAGAAATGTACCTACCTATATAGTTTAAGTTTAAAAAATTTGGCTCTCAAAAGAAATTTCAGTCGTTGTACTGTTGATATTTGGCTCTGCTGACTAATGAGTTTGCTGACCACTGTATAGACAGAACAGTGAGTTGCCCAATTGGCTAAGTAGTGCTCTACAGCTGTATTTATACTGATGGATATATTCTATTGACATCAATGACTAGACTGGCTTTTTTGTTTTATTTATTTATTCATTTCAGAGAGAGACAGAGAGAATGGGCTGGGAGGGGGGGTGGGAGGAGCAGGAAGCATCAACTCCCACAGGTGCCTTGACCAGGCAAGACCAGGGCTCCAAACTGGCAACCTCAGCGTTCCAGGCCAACGTACCATCCACTATGCCACCACAGGTCAGGCTACTAGACTGGCTTTTAAAGTTACAAGAAACAAGAGATGCCTCAGATACTCCCAGAAGAAACAGGTCTCCAAAAGTGGGTAAGTGCCTGTACCCAAAGTTATCTTGTAAATAAAAATAGTGGTAGTTATAACTTTCTATAGGCACCAGGCATTGTGATAGTAGGTATTATCATACATTAGTAATAATGTCAAAACAATCTACTAACAATGGCTAACAGGCCTGTGCTGAATATTTTAAAGGTAAGTTTAAACAGTTAATATACATTTAGTCTCGCAGCAACCCCACAAGATGACCCTTCACAACTTATGGTTTATGCATTAAGTCCTGACCCTTGAACTGCCCTCCCATGCTCGGTTGGTCTGTCTGCCGTTTAGTTAGCTGTGACCAGCACAGAGAGGTTCGGGCCCACATCTGGGTTCCACTGAGTTTGGGTCCAAAGGGGGGACATCCCTCTCACTTTTGCCTTCTCTTCCAATTTTCTATGACCCAGCCTATGAGTGGCTGGCCTAAGTCCCACCCTCCTGCAAGAGCAATGTCCCCATGTCCACAGCTTGTAGTAAACAGAGGGAACAAGTGCAGTGCTGTTCTAGGCAGGCTTGTAGGCAGCCCCTGAGTTCTACCGTGTGTTCTAGAGAAGTACACTGATTTCACCAACAGCCAATTGCAGAAAGCCAATTTGCCAAATGGTCAATTCCCTAAATAACCAATTTACTAAGCAACCAATATGCTGAATTGATTTTATCTTTAATCTCTCGTCTGCCTGACCAGACGGTGGCACAGTGGATAGTGTGTCGAACTGGGATGCGGAGGACCCAGGTTCGAGACCCCGAGGTTGCCAGCTTGAACGTGGGCCCATCTGGCTTGAGCAAAATCTCGCCAGCTTGAACCCAAGGTCGCTGGCTCGAGCAAGGGGTTGATGGGTCTGCTGAAGGCCCACGATCAAAGCAGGTGTGAGAAAGCAATCAATGAACAACTAAGGTGTCGCAACGAAAAACTGATGATTGATGCTTCTCATCTCTCTCTATTCCTATCTGTCCCTATCTATCCCTCTCTCTGACTCTCTCTCTCTCTGTCCCTGTAAAAAAAAAAAAAATCTCTCGTCTTAATTGTCCAGTTTTTATTCTCTGTTTTCACAACAATGTTTGAGAAAATGTGCTCTGCCTGTCTGTTCCTGTAGAGCTGGAAACTGAGGAGGAGACTAGGCAACAGTGGGAGGGATTAAAGTTGAGGGATTCTTGTAGAATTGATGTTCAATAGACTGATTTTCTGGAAACTGACCTAGAGCTATTTCCAGATGTCTACAGTCTTCTAGCTAAAGGGAATAAACTAGGTTTTGCTATTCCTAACATATATCTTCAAAAGCATTACCTTCATGTCTGACCTGCAGTGGCACAATGGATAAAGCACTGACCTGGAATGCTGAGGTCGCTGGTTTGAAACCCTGGCCTTGCCAGGTCAGGGTACATATGAGAGTTGATGCTTTCTGCTTCTCCCCCCTCTTCTCTCTCTCTAAAAATGAATGAATATAATCTAAAAAATATACACAGAGAAGATGTGTGAAGACAGCACAGAAAGAGATTTGAAGATGCTGGCCTTGAAGACTTGAGTCATGTGGCCATAAGCCAAGTAATGCATGCAGCTACCAGAAGCTAGAAGAGGCAGAATCTTCCTTTGAGCCTCTGGAAAGAGCGCAGCCCTGCAAGTAAGTCAATCAACTCGTGTATCAAACAAATTTCTCCCAATTAAAATAACTGAAAAAGCCTGACCAGGCGGTGGCACAGTGGATGGAGCGTCAAATGGGATGCGGAAGGACCCAGGATCGAGACCCCGAGGTCGTCAGCTTGAGCATGGGCCCATCTGGTTTGAGCAAAAGCTCACCAGCTTGGACCCAAGGTCACTTCCTTGAGCAAGTGATTACTCGGTCTGCTGAAGGCCCGCGGTCAAGGCACATATGAGAAAGCAATCAATGAACAAATAAGGTGTCAAAACGAAAAAATGATGATTGATGTTTCTTATCTCTCTCTGTTCCTGTCTGTCTCTCCCTATCTCTCTCTCTCTGTCCCTGTAAAAAAAAGTTTTTTTAATGAAATAAAATAACTGAAATAAATTTAATCCATTCCAGCCTTGTGAAACATCCCCAAACCATCCTAAATTATGAAAAAAGACATGTTTTTAATTAAGAAACATACATGTATACTTTACCAATGCATAACAAAATATATATGAAATAAAAGAAAAAAGTGTTATTTAGTAATGTATTCTTACCTTGGAGACAGACGAGTGCAGCTAACGGAGGTGAATGGCGGAGGAGGAGGAGGGAGGGAGGAAGGGATGCAGGCACTGTAGACACGTAAACTAAAACTGCACTTTCTTAACACTAAATGTAAACTAAAACGGCATTTTCTTTACTTTAAACAAAACTAAAACTGGCCTGACCAGGTGGTGGCAGAGTGGATAGAGCGTCGGACTCGGATGCAGAGGACCCAGATTCGAGACCCCAAGCTCGCCAGCTTGAGTGCGGGCCCATCTGGCTTGAGCAAAAAGCTCACCAGCTTGGACCCAAGGTCGCTGGCTCCAGCAAGGGTTTGCTCGGTCAGCTGAAGGCCCGCAGGCAAGGCACATGTGAGAAAGCAATCAATGAACAACTAAGGTGTTGTGACGGCAAAGAAAAACTAATGATTGACGCTTCTCACCTCTCGCCATTTCTGTCTCTCCCTATCTATCCCTCTCTCTGACTCTTACTCTGTCCCTGTAAAAAATAAAAACATAAAAAAGAAAAACTAAAACTGCACTTTCTTTACTTAAAATGAAACCACAAAAACTTAATTGTAAAAAAATGCACTTTCTTAACTTTAAACTTAACCTAAGCTTAACATTACGTATTTTTCATTTAATCATCAACTGTTTTTGCCTTTTTGGCTGCACTTTCACTTGCAGGACTTTTGAATAAAAATCTATCCAAAGAGGTTTGCTTTTGCCTGCCTTTTAAATGTTACAGAAATGTGACAAACAAATGTCATTAAAAAGTGCTGAAGAAGTACCTGACCTGTGGTGGTGCAGTGGATAAAGCGTTGACCTGGGAACACTGAGGTTGCCAGTTCAAAACCCTGCACTGGTCTGGTCAAGGCACATATGGGAGTTGATGCTTCCAGCTCCTCCCCCCTTTCTCTCTCTCTCTCTCTCTCTCTCTCTCTCTCTCTCTCTCTCTCTCTCGGTGTCTCCTCTCTAAAATGAATAAAATAAAAAAGAATTAAAAAAAAAAGTGCTGAAGCATGACCAGTTGAAACTTTTTCTGGGTGTTTCTTTTCAATGAAATTTGAAAGCTTCTCCCACATTGCCAGCATGTCTTTAATTTCACTTGTAGAAATCACTTCCTCCGACTCTACCTCCTCCTCACTACTAATCTCTTGCAGAAGCTCCATATGTCGCATCATCTGTAGCTCCTTCAACTCCTCAGTTGAGAGTTCCTCCTTATGTTCCTTGACGAGCTCATTTATGTCACCCTCATCTACCTCCAGACCCATCGACTTTCCAAGGGACACAATCTCCTCCAACGCTTCTACCTCGGTCTCGGTCTTTGGTTCGAATCCTTCGAAGTCCCTGTCTGCAACAACATCAGGCCATAACTTTTTCCATGCCGAGTTCAAGGTTCTTCTTGTAACCTCTTGCCATGCCAAGTCAATAATGTGTAAACATATAACAATGTAGTGATCTTTCCAAAACTCTTGTAGGGTTAGAATTGTATTCTCAGTCACCTCAAAGCAGCGGTGAAACAAATGCTTTGTGTAAAGCTTTTTAAAGTTGGAAAAGACCTGCTGATCCATAAGTTGCAAGATTGAAGTCATGTAGAGTGGGAGGTAGAGGACTTTCATGAATTTGAACTCATTGAGAATGTCATCTTCAAGACCAGGTGGGTGGGCTGAAGCATTTTCAAGGATTAGTAATGCTTTCATCGGCAGTTTATTTTCTTGAAGATATTTCTTCACTGCAGGACCAAAGACGAGATTTACCCATTCAATAAAAAACTGTAGAATAACCCATGCCTTAGCATTGGTGCGCCACATAACCTGCAGTTTTTCATTAAGAATCTTGTGAGTCTTAAAGGCTCGAGGATTTTCAGAATGATACTCTAGCAGTGGCTTTACTTTACAGTCACCACTAGCATTTGCACACTATGCAAGGGTCAAACGGTCCTTCATGGGTTTATGGCCTGGCAGCTTCTTCTCCTCTGCGGTGATGAAAGTCCTCCAGGGCATTATTTTCCAAAACAATCCTGTTTCCTCACAGTTTAACACTTGTTGGGGGATGTAGACTTCCTTTGCGATAAGCGCAGCAAAACATGCGATGTATTCCTCACCTGTCTTAACGTCAGCACTCGCAGCTTCACCATGCCTCACCACCGAGTGGATGCCAGATCTCTCCTTGAAATTTTCAAACCAGCCGTGACTTGCCTTAAACGTATCTTCTGCTGCCTCTTTTGAGGTTGATGGTTCTTTCTTCTTCAAGTCGCTGTAAATAATACGTGCCTTTTCGCATATTACAGTCTCCATCACTGTATCTCCTGCCAGCTCTTTCTCTTTCACCCACTCCAGCAGAAGCTTCTCCATTTCTTCATAGATATTTGTCCTTAATTGGGACAGAATTGTAGTTCCTTTCACTGGATTTATGCTTTTGATGACATCCTTTTGTTTAAGAATGGTACAAATTATAGACATATTGCGGTCGTAAAGCTATGCCAGTTCACTCATACACCATGCTTGTTTTCTATTATTTCTTTCTTTACTTCTATCGACATCATTCTCTTCTTCTCCTCACCACTGTCCTATATACTCACTCTCTTCAGCCCCATGATAGTACAAAAAAAGTTAGTAAAAAAATGCAAAAATGATACAAGAACAAGTACAGCGCACAAGATTCGACTTGATTCTTTGGGTAAAACATGAGAAAGAACGAGATGCTGGTGTTGTGCTGCCAATACTGGACCCATGCGCCAACGGGCCAACTAGCGGCAGCTTTCCGAATCACGACTTGTATCTTGGAATTTCGCAGGGATCTCGAACAAAAATACGGACCGAGTCGCAGCTCATATCTTGAAAAATTGATGTTGGTCTGCTCGTATCTCAAGGTATCACTGTACTAGACATGATTTCACACACATACATATATATACACACATACACACACACAATGCTCACATGGGTCATCACTATAGTTTATCTTTAATCCTCACGATCACTTTATCACAGAGGTACACTACTACCATCCCCATGGTACAGAAGAGGAAACTGAGGCAGAACAAAGCTATAGAGGCTATTCGAGGTAAGAGTCGGCACTTGGGCTCCATTACACTAAAGCTGCGGTCCATAAAAGGCAGTTCACTAAAAAGGAAGCACAAGTGCCCATCAAACACTTGGGGAAATACCCAGTCACACTGTTAATTAAAGACATGAAAATGTGATAGGATTAAGTGTTCGTTTATAAAATTAACAATTAAAAAATGAAATCACTCAGTGCTGACTAGGGATTCCATGGCGGTCTTCACAATGTAATTTCGTACTCTGGCCCCCTTCAGAATGTTCTCACATGTGATCTCACTGCCATCTCCTTTCTCTAAACCTTTTAGTAGCTTCCCATTGCTCTTTGGATGAAGGCCCAAGTTCATACCAGTGCGTCCCACTCCACAACCAAGCTTACCCTAACCAGACTTCACAAAAGGCATCTTCCATCCCGTATGTCAACAGCCACAGAGTATTCTTGGCTTGGCAACCTTGGAAAAAGCCAAGTCACAGTTTTCTCCTCCACTCCTGTCGCTATGCCAGAGGGCAGAAGGCATATGAAGTTTTTAGTACGCATAATCCTAGGAAGCTTTCTTTATAATATTTATCATTAGTTTTAATTACTACATATTTGTATGACCATTTACATTGTATTGTCTGTCTTTCCGAGCAGAACAACTCTTGTATAGTGCTTTGGCTGTAGAAGGTACTCAACAAATATTTGTCAAATGAATATACATTAATGATTGAAAGACAGACAGACAGAAAAGGGAAAACTAAGTTGGAAAAACAGGTACTCTGCTATATAAGACTGAACTGATGGGTTTAATCTTTTTACAAAGCAATTGCACAATGTGTATAAAAATTCTTAAATATGTTCATAACCTAAGTTAATAGTCAGCAATCATTATTATTAATAAATATAAATTATTTTTATTTTTGAGAGAGATGAGAAGCATCAGCTTGTAGTTGCGCCACTTCAGTCATTCATTAATTGGTTCTCATATGTGGCACTAATTAACCAGGGGGCTCCAGCTGAGCCAGTGACCCCTTGCTCAAGTCTGTGACCTTGGGCTTTAAGCCAGCAACCTTTTGGCTCAAGCCAGTGACCACTGGATCATTTTGATGGTCCCAGGTTCAAGTAAGTATGCAACCCCATGCTCAAGCTGACAAGCCTGCACTCAAGCCGGTGACCTTGGGTTTCAAACCTGGGTCCCCAGTGTTCCAGGTCAATGTTCTATCCACTGCACCACCATCTGGCCCAGCAATAAATGTAGTTAATAAAATCATAAAAACCTTGAGATAATTGGAAATCTACCAAAAAATCTTATGTTTGCTATAGTATTGTTTACAATAGCAAAAAGTGAAAACAGCTTTAATGTCCAGAACTGGAGACATGGCCAAATAGATTCAGGTATCATCATAAATCATCCAACACATAAAAGTGATATTTAGAGTGAGTATCATGAAAGTGAAAAGAACATAAAATTGTAAATAGAGAACAATTTTAGCTTTGAAAAACAATATGTCTCAATGGCAGATAGTGCTGACTACCTACCCTAGAACTATGCCTTCCTTTCTGAGAGAGGTCTGATTCTGTTTTTTCCTCTCAGAAGGCCTGGCTTCCTCCTCAGACCCAGAAGGAGTAATGGGATTTGTCTCATAACCTAGTCTTGGCAAGTCTATTTCTCTTGCCAATAATACAGGTGATACAATTCTGGTCAACAAAGCACAAGGGGAAGACTGTCTGGGGCCATGGCTGGCTGGCTGGCTCAGTGGTAGAGCCCCACATGTAGATGTCCCAGATTCGATTCCTGGTCAGGGCACACGAGAAGCGCTCATCTGCTTCTCCACCCCCACGCCTCTCTTTCCAAGGTTCAATTGGAGCAAGTTGGCTCCTGGTGCCAAGAATGGCTCCATGGCCTCCACCTCAGGGCTAGAAAAAGCTTCGTTGCCTAGCAACGGAGCAAACCCCCACCACCACCATGGGCAGAGCATCACCCTCTACTGGGCTAGTTGGGTGGATCCTGGTTGCAGTGCAAGTGGGGATCTGTCTCTGTCTCCCCTCCCTCACTGAATAAAAATAAAAAGTAAAAGAAGTGTCTGGGGCTTTCTGTGACAAAGTTTCCTAGCTGTGAATAAGTAATGCCCTGAGGATGACAGAATGGAGTGCTGGGACACTGCTAGGCTGCCCAATCAACCAACCCTGGAACTGCCTCATCTGTGGGATAACCACCAACTGTTCATGATGATGCCCGAGTGGTAGAGTTACCTGTGGTTTTAGTCATTTTAGTCGTTTTCTACAATTTTCAAGTTTTCTATAACTTCATTAGCCCCTCAATAGGGAAAAAAAGATAAACATGTATTTCATGAAACTTGCCCTTAAGAAGCTCAGTATAATAAAAGAAACAGCCATGTAAATAAATCCAAACATGATGTGGTAAAACCATAATGAGATACCACTTACAGCCATCAGATGGGCTAAAATAAAAAACTTGTGATATCTAATGTTGGCCAGGATATGGAGCAACTAGAACTCTTACACAGTTAGCGGGAATGTAAAAACGGTTACAACCACTTTGGAAAACAATTCGGCAGTTTCTTTTAGGGTTAGATATATAATCACCCTATGACCCAGCACTATGTACTTGATTCAGAAAACGGCCGTAAAGACATACCAGAATGGTCCTAGAACCAGGGGTAGGGAGAAGGGGCAAGGGGAGTTGCTGCTTAATATGTACAAAGTTTCAGGTTGCAAGATGAAAACGTTCTGGAGATGTTTTACAATGTGAATATACAGGGCAGGGCAAAAGCAGGCTTACAGTTATGCAGTAAGTGAAATAGTTAATTCTTGTATTATTACTTTTTTACTTATCAATTATATTATTTTCCATATGAACTATAAATTTACTTTTGCCCCTCCCTGTATGTAACATTACTAAACTGTACAGCAAAAATAGCTAAGATGGTAAATTTCATTTTTTTAACCACAATAGTAAAACACAATATTCATAGAGTTTTATTCTTAATAGCCTCAAACTGGAAACAAACCAAATGTCCATCAACCAAGTGATGAATAAATAAACTGAGGGATATTCATACAGAAGATAATGATGCCAGCCACATGGTTTAAATTTGCTGTAAGAAGCCATGCACAAAAATACAATTCCATTTGCATGAAATTTAAGAACTGGTAAAACTAATTTATGATGACAGATATTGGAACAGTGGGAGCCTTTGGGGATGGTGGTGACTAGAAAAGAGAATGAGAGAACTTTCTCGGGTGATGGAAGTATTTTATTTTCTTGATTTGAATGGTGACTAAATGGGTATATTATATATTTTTCAAAATTCACTGAATGTATCACATAAATTATGTGCTGTTTATTGTAAAAAAAAGTTAGTATCCCACTAATAAGGGCACCAGAAGAAGCTAAATTCATCATCTTGGCTACATACTTGGATGTTGTTAGTGGAATCAAGAGTACTTCTCCAAACCAGATCACAGACACTGGTAAACACTGTTTCATGCAGCAATTTATGGAAATGCCAAGAACATTAAAATCATTAGAATTATACATATATTTGAATGTTTTGTGGAACAAGCTTTGATATTCTAAAAAGGAAAAATATATTATACACTAATGCAAAGATCTTTAAAACAAAACACAGACCTTTATCTAATTTAAACTGATTTTATTTAAAACATTACACAATATTTCCATCAAATACCTTGTCATAATCTGAAATAAACTGAATATTAGCTTTTTAAAGTAATATGTCAAAAAGCAAACCATAAAATACTGGAATACACAATGAGGAAAAAACATTTAAAGCTTACAAGCATAAGAAGAAATAAGAAAAACAAAATTTGTCTACAAAAAAATGAAAAATACGTATCTTTAATGATAAAGCCAAAATTATATGGCAAATATTAAATTGGAAAAATATTCAAAGCAAATAAAGTTTTTGTTTTTATTATAATGAACATACTCATATTTTTAAGAGAATGTGTATAATCTAGAAAAATAACACAATAAGGACTAGAGACAAACTGACAATTTTAAACACAAATAAAAATCGTTCATAGGCATATGCAAAAAGTTCGATCTTTTTTTTTTTTTTTTTTTTACAGGGAAAGAGAGAGAGTCAGAGAGAGGGATAGATAGGGACAGACAGACAGGAGTGGAGAGATGAGAAACATCAATCATCAGTTTTTTGTTGCCATTGCAACATCTTAGTTGTTCATTGATTGCTTTCTCACATGTGCCTTGGCCACGGGCCTTCAGCAGACCGAGCAACCCCTTGCTGGAGCCAGCGACTTTGGGTCCAAACTGGAGAGCTTTTGCTCAAACCAGATGAGCCCGCACTCAAGCTGGCGACCTCGGGGTCTTGAAACTGGGTCCTTCCACATCCCAATCTGCCGCTTTATCCACTGCGCCACCGCCTGGTCAGGCAAAAGTTCAATCTTTTTTTTTTTTTTTTACAGGGACAGAGAGAGAGTCAGAGAGAGGAATAATAGATAGGGATAGACAGACAGGAACGGAGAGAGGTGAGAAGCATCAATCATTAGTTTTTCATTGCCGTTGCAACACCTTAGTTGTTCATTGATTGCTTTCTCACATGTGCCTTGACCGCGGGTCTTCAACAGACTGAGCAACCCCTTGCTGGAGCCAGTGACCTTGGGTCCAAGCTGACGAGCTTTTTGCTCAAGCCAGATAGGCCCGTGCTCAAGCTGGCGAGCTCTGGGTCTCGAACCTGGGTCTTCTGCATCCCAGTCCGACGCTCTATCCACTGCACCACCGCCTGGTCAGGCAAAAGTTCAATCTTAATCATAACAAAAATGCAAATTAAAATGAGATGCCACTTTTCAACTTAGCTAAGATTTTCCTTTTTTAGTTAAAATACCCAGTCCTGGTAAGGGCAGGTTGAGACAGAGCACAGCAGAATGGACGGGCATTGCACTGGAAACTGGCATTCACTTTGTTGGAAGCAAATCAAGACTAAGCACTAGAAGAGGGTGATGTTTGCAGCTAAGTGTGGGGTTAAACAATTGCATCTCACCTCAAGTCTCTACAATACTTTCATAAGAACTCTCCTTTTGTGTTAAAAAAAAAAATAAATGAGAATTCCCCACCTCCCCATTTTTGTTGTTGTTTGGAGGTGAGTGTGATATGGATAGCATTCCATAAGGCAACACAAAAACCAGGAGGATGGGGGTGGGTGGGAGGTAAGGTTTGGGTCCTCCCTGGGTGAGAGCTGTAGGACAGACTGCACTCCATTCAGCTCTGCCACGCACCCTGAGGCAGGGAGGCTGTGCTCCGGAGGGAGCAGGGGTGGGTGCAGGAGAAAAACCTGAAAACCACCATGAAACAGGCAAAGTGCACATCAGCATATAGAACATGGCTGTATTTGGATGAAAACCAACCAACAAGATATATATAGTATATTTATTTTACTAGTAGTTGTAACTGTAAAACCTTAAGAAAAGGTCAAGAAGGAGACACACAAGTTATGATTAGTCTCCACCTCTGGAAGGTGAGATGAACTGGATGGAGAGTGGTCTCATTTTTTTTTTTTTTATAAAATTTTAATCTGGATTTTTTTTTGGCCTTTCTTTAGTGTTTTAGTACTTAAAAAGAAAAATGTTTTTTGTGTTTTTTTTATAATTTTTTAAAATTTTATTCATTTTAGAGAGGAGACACAGAGTGAGAGAGAGAGAGAGAGAGAGAGAGGGGAGGAGCTGGAAGCATCAAATCCCATATGTGCCTTGACCAGACCAGTGCAGGGTTTTGAACTGGCGACCTCAGTGTTCCCAGGTCGACGCTTTATCCACTGCGCCACCACAGGTCAGGCAAAAAAGAAAAATGTTTTAAAATTTACAAGACTTGATCCAAAACCATGGCCAAAGAATGAGTTATTTATAAAGAGCTTAGAATAGTACCTGGCTCAAGAAAATATTTTTAAAATAAATAAGGAAAAAAACTCAACCTATAGAAAAATCCTTAATATATATCCATCCTATCACAATTCAGAAAGGTTTGAGGGGACTATAACATCTCACAGGGTGGAATTTCCAGGTGGCTTCTCCTTGGGGCCTGACCCTTGGCCACTGCAGATTCAGACAGATGCACCTGTGGAGAGAGGTTTTGTCTTTCCAGGATGGACCCTCGTGGTACTCAAGTTTACACATATTTACCGTGAGAACTGAATCTATCGTGTAGGTCGGAATCCTGATCAACATGATACCAGCATTTTCTCCCTGTGGGAAGATTTTCATTCATTTGTTTAATAAACGTTTGTTAAGCACAGACTATGTGCCTGGCACTGTCCTAGGCTCTAGAGATATACAACAGTAAACCAAACAAAAATTCCTTTTTTAAATTTTTATCTGTTGATTTTTTAGAGCACTGATTTGTTGTTCCACTTATTTATGCACTTATTGGTTTATTCTTGTATGTTTCCTAACTGGGGATTGAACCCACAACCTTGACGTAATGTAAGGATGCTAACAAACTGAGCTACCCAACCAGGGTCACAAAAATTCTCTTCCATTATTTTCAGAAAGCTTATATTCTAGTGAAAAGACAGGCAATAAACAAATAAATATAGGCCTAACCTGAGGTGGCAGTGTTCCAAACTGTCAGCTTGGAACACTGAGGTCACCAGTTCGAAACCTTAGGCTTGCCCGATCTAGGCACATATGGGAATTGATGCTTCCTGCTCCTCCCCTCTTCTCCTCTTTCCTCTCTCTAAAATGAATAAATTAAAATACAAAAATAAACAAAAAAAAGAATTAAAAGAAAAGCCTGACCAGCAAGTGGCACAATGGATAGAACGTCGGACTGGAATGCAGAGGATGCAGGTTTGCAACCCCGAGGTCGCTGGCTGGAGCGCAGGCTCATCTGGCTTGAGCACAGGATCATAGACAAAACCACAAGGTCACTGGCTTGAATGCAGGCTCATCTGGCTTGAGCACAGGATCATAGACATGACCCCGAGGTCGCTGGCTTGAATGCAGGCTCATCGGGCTTGAGCACAGGATCATAGACATGACCCCAGGGTCGATGGCTTGAGCAAGGGGTCACTCACTCTGCTGTAGCTGTAGCCCCCGGGTCAAGTCACATATGAGAAAGCAATCAATGAACTAAGGTGCCACAATAAAGTACTGATGCTTCTCATCCTTCTCCCTTCCTGTCTGTCTGTTCCCAACTGTCTCTGACACCAAAAAAAAAAAAAAAAACCCAAAAATGAAATACAAATAAATATATAATGTCAATTGGTTGTATGTGCTACAAAGAAAAATAATGACAGTTAAAAATGGGAGATGAGGAATACAAAGCAAAGAGCATCTCTGTTTTCAAGGGTTCCCAAATCTAGAGAACTGACCAGTTTATTATTTTTTGCCATTGCTTTGAGCAAGAGAGAGAAGCATCAACTCATTTTACTTAGTTGTTTCATTTAGTTGTGCACTCATTGATTGTTCCTTGTATGTGCCCTGACTGGGACTAAACCCACAACCTTGGAGTGTAGGACAGCACTCTATCTACTGAGCCACCCTGCCAGAACCAAGAACTGACCAGTTTAGACAATTAACAAACAGAAATCAAATCCACAGGTGGGTTGTGCTGAGGTGTATATGGAAGCAGAGAAGGAGTGCCTAATTCACTGATGGAAGCCAAGGAAGGCTTCTGGGAGAAGTCTGATCTGAATCCAAAAGGAAGTCAGCCAGATGAAGCAGCAGGAAAGGGCAACCCAAACGGCAGATGCAAAGGCAAGGAAGGGACAGAGAACCCACCATCAATGCCACAACAGAATGAGTATATGATAAACAAACAAAACGAGGTGGGTTCATTTCAGTTGGAAGGCTTTGGAAGGGCCTCAAAGAAATAGGATATGAAAGTACATACAAACACATGTGTGCGTGCAGACACACACACCTGTGTAGTCATCGGCTCTGTTTTCTACTAAGTACCTCTGTACTTCCCCACCCCATGTGGTTACAGAGAGGTAGTTTACTCCTTCATTTCAGGAGCAGGCCTGTGACACAGACCTGTCCCATCGTGGTATCCCTATCTCCTTGTCCATAGTAATTAGTTTACAATGATAGAAGACAGCTCTAAGGTCATAGCCTTGGGAATGCCGGTAGACAGCCCTTTCAGTATTTGTAGAGAAAACAGCAGGAGAAACTGAAGCCAATAAACAAAAAGCAGCCAGAAAGACAGGGACAAGAGAGTCCTCAAGATTTCATTTCAGCCTCATGATCCAGCCATGCCTGAAAATCATCTTTGAACTTCCTAGTTAAATGATCAAAAGAAGAGAAAACCCTTTTTTTTTTTTTTTGCTTAAGTTAGTTTACAATGGATTCCTGTCTTTTGCAACTAGATTAATATCTCCTTTTTGGGAAAGAGCTTCACCATGTGTGGTAGTTGAGTCCAGAAAAAAAGGAGGCTGAATGAATTATGTCAGAGGGTTTCTTCCATTAAGTTTGTTAAAGATGGTGAAATAGTGGCTTCAAGGTATCTGGAAGGGTATAGAAGTAGCAACAAGAACTCCTTGGGGTGAATGTGTGTGTGTGTAAGTCACAGCTTATATAGATGGGTTAGATAAACCTTGTGAGTTCCTATTACTTCACTATATAGCACTAAGTCTTCTTTACACAGAGGGTCAACACAGAATAGGTCATCAAAAACATGAAGAATATCATGTTTAAACCACTTTGGTATTCCCACATTAATGCACATTTGTCACAGATCTTTCCTAAACATTTAATTTTGCAACAAACTAGTATTTTGAATACTGTATCCCTGATATTACACAATCATCCAGTGTTCTCCAGCAAACTTAACTCAAGCAGCTGTATCCATTATGGTCCGGGTCTAACATGTTATCATAATGTAAACTGCTGTGTCTTAAGAGATCACTACAGAAATCCCAAAAGCTTAGATCCTGTTGTTCACATATATGAAAGCTCTAATCAGTTGGTCACAGATAATAATACCAATCTTGGTCTGAAACACAGCCTCAAATCCTTAAATCCATGAAATCAGAAAGATGCTCATATTACATATAGCTAGGCTTAAGGGAGCCTTTGTGTATTAAGCAATGGGTCTCCTTCTTGCAGAAATAACAGTACCTTATGATTTTTTTCTTCTTTCCACAGGCATTTACCAAATACCTATTGAGTGCCTACAAACCCAGCACTGTGTGCCATGAATCTTTCTTTTCTCTGGGTGAAAAGGCCAATCTCATTTCACATCTGGACAATGCTGGGCAAAATAAAAGATAATTTATCACTGGACAATTTGAGACGTTATTCTTGCAGCAAATACTGGCCCTCTCCCTTCCCCCACTTCACAGGTTCACAGTCCCAGGACTCTAGTCAGTGAGAAATAACAAGACCCAAACTACAAGCCTGAGGGTCTGGGTTCAAGTTTCAGTTCTGCCATTAGCTAGTTGGTGTCAGGATCTTGGCCAAGACTCACCTTCTGCATCTGTAAAATGAGGATACTAATTATTGCTCTGGGTTGCTGGAGAGATTAAATAAATAAACATATGTAAAGTGCTTGGTACAGTGTAAGGCACCTAACAAGTTCTCAAGAAAAAGAAGCTGTAATTAATAAAGTGAGGCCTTAACCTCTTTCCAGTACTACAATGTTGAGGTCTATAGTAGAAAAATTATGGGCTTGAGGTTCTCTCTCCTCCCCACACCCCACTCACTGCTTTATCATATCTGGCAGAGGAGCAAACATCCAAAATAGCAAAAACGTTTGCCTGCTTCTCAAGCAGCTGTACCAGTGGGAAATCTTCAACAGGGAGGTAGAAAATTCAAGTGCCTGGGGGCTGGGCCCTTACTAATAATAACTAGACACTTCAAATTCTGACAACAACCCTGAAAGGTAGATATAATAATCCTCATTTTATAGATAAGACCAAGTAGGAGTAGAGAGGCTAAATAACTCACACAATGTCACACAGCTGCTAATCCACAGACTTGACTCCAAAGTTCTTGTCCCTTTTCACTGTTTCCTTGCCCCCATCCTGCAAGCACTTTACTGTATATCAAATAATGAAATAAGGGGGAAATTTTTTTTCCAGGACCTTTGAAACGATAGAAACAAGCCTCCTCTGATAAAGAAGTTGGTATCATCACTCACATTTGCTCGACAATTTAATGCTCCCGTGCTCTCTGCTCCCACTGACCTGTTCTAGCAAATCTGGCCTCCCTCACTGGCCACAGCCACTGTGCAGGCCTGTCTCTTCCCTTAGCCGCTTCGATTCTGCTCCCTCTGCTAACCACACCGTATTTAAAAATCCAACGACAGGTGTCCCTTTTTGAAAGGCAAGTTTCCCAAACTCTGACACCAACACGGAACACCTGAGGCAGGCTTACCTTCTAACGGGGCGCAAGAATCAAACCAAGCAGCTGAAGGAAGGGGAGGTGACGCAACTAGGCCTCCTGCACCAGGACCAGACAGAGGCAGAGCGCGGCCGCCGTGACCCCGCAGTGGGCTCTCCACGGCGGCAGCCTACGCCATCCCTGTTTAAGGCACGCCAAGGGCGGCGGATGTTATCCCAGGGATGCGGCACGGGCCTGTGCAGCTTAGGACAACGCGGCGCAGGGAGGCGCGCACCAAGACCAGTCCCAGGCGCCTCGCAATCCAGTCCCTCTCCGAGGCGAGAGGGAAACAAGGGCCTTTGGTACCCAGCTGTCGGGCTCGGTTTGGCACGGGCACTGGAGCATCCGTGCGCAGCCTCTGCCGCCCACAGCCGCGCACACACGCACACCAGCACACGGGCCCAGGCGCCCGCCTCCCCGCAAGGCTGCAAGTCCAGCCGCTGTCCCCAGTCCCCGCATCCCCACCGGGCCCCGCGGCCACCCTCGCACTCCCCGGGGGCCTCCGCGCTACCCGTTCCATCAGTGTCCGAGCCTGGAGAGGCGGAGCGAGCCGGGCGCTCGGCCGAGAAGGTGATGACGAAGAAGAAAAAAGCCTCTTACCCGGTCTTGAAATTCTCCCTGACGCAGACCACAGCGGAGGCTGCTGCTGCCGCCGGACCCTCCCCCCGCCCGCCCCCACCACGTAGCCCTCTCTACCTACAGTCGGAATCAATGGCCCGGGCGCGGCTTGGTGACATCATTGGTGCGCCGCGCGTGGGAGGAAGCACCACGTGATTCCTCCCTCTTTTGTTTGCGTCCTAGTTAAACTAGGATTTTGTTGCCCTGTCTTTCTTGGATATTTACTGATCTATTAATGACGTGTGGGCACGATGGGGAGTAGGTTCTTGGATGTGGGATGCTACGTTTTCGCTCATATCCTTGATTAAACTCACTCATTTATAGCGTAGTTGGGCCAGAGCCCTGAGAGGTATGTGGGTACCCTGTACATATTTATTTAAATGAACCTTAACACAGAATTAGTAATGCACTATAATCGGTAGTCCTTGGAAGCCCGCTTATATTAAGTCAATTTATTTTTAAATTATGTAATGAATCTTTCTCCACCTCACCACCCTAACCCAAGAATGAAAATATTACCAATAACTTTCATCTACTTATACTTGGTTCTCATCACTCAACACTGCCTCCCCCTCAAAAATTACCTCCATGATTTGTGTTTACATAACTCTTATATTGCTTTAATTTCGTTTCACATTTATGTGCATTATTAAGCAATATATTTGTATTAGTTTTTGTATTTTGTAATTTTAATCTAGTGTTCTGGACTTGTATTTTCAGAAACATGTTACTAAGTGTCTTAGTCCATCCAGGCCCTCTAAAATAATACCAGATTTATAAACAACAGAAATTTACTATTCACAGTTCTGGTGGCTGGAAGTCAGGGTGCAAGCATGGTGGGTGATGACCTTTCTCCAGGTGGAAGACTTTTCCTTGTGTGGTAGAAAGAACTAGGGATCTCTGTGGGGGTCTCATAAGAATACCAAATCAGTTCATGAGGGTTCTACTCTCAGGACTTAAGCACCTCCCTAAGGCCTCACCTCTTAAGATCATGGGATTTTAATATGTGAATTCTGAGGGGACATAAGCATTCAGATCACAGCATCAAGATTCATCTTTTTTGTTGAGTGTCATTCATTTTCACTGCTACATAACAATCTATTATGTGAGAGTACCATATCTATGCATTTTCCGGCTGCTGGACATTAATGCAATTTCTAGGGTTTTCTTTTTTTTTAATTCATTTTTATTAGAGAGAGGAGAGAGAGAGAAAGTAAGAGATAGAACATGAGGAGGAGCAGGAAGCATCAATTCCCATATGTGCCTTGACCAGGCAACCCCGGGGTTTCGAACGGGCGACCTCAGCATTCCAGGTCGATGCTTCATCCACTGCACCACCACAGGTCAGGCCTCTAGGGTTTTCTTTTGCTGTTTTCATCAATATTGCCTTTTGGTGCTTCTGTACAAAAACTTCTCCTGGATGTATTTGCCTAGGAGTGGAATCTGTGGGTCTCGGGTATGTTAGTGTTCAACCTCATATCATAATGCCAAATCTTTATTCAAATTGGTTATACCAGTTTATACTCCTTCCAGCACCCACATCTTCTCTAATATTTCAGATTTCTTGATGTTTGGCAATGAAGTTGGAGTTAAATGGTGTCTCATCCTGGTCTTGTTGTCATATCCCTGAGGTTAACCATCTCATGTATTTATAAGCCACCTGTAGCTCCTTTTCTATGAAATTTCAGTGTTCAGGATTCAAGCAATTTCTAGGCAGATCAAGGAAAAAGATATGATCATGAGGTGACAGTAGCACACATAGGCTTTATCTGGGCAATCTTTGACAGATTTGCATGCAGAAGTCCCTGGTAGAACTACTAGACAATACTGAGATTATGGGGAGAAGGTGGCAGGAACACATCCATAAGCAAAGAAGGGCTAGGAAATTCCCAGATTTTTAAGAGATGTTGCTCAAAAGCGTAGCAAAAGTCTCTGGGAAAGAAAGCTTCTAGGGCATCAGCAGTTTGAGGTCTTTACAACTACAATGTTTACCTTGTCTATGACTAGCAGATGTTGGGTGCAGTTTCGGGAAGTATGCAGAGCAGACAGGCAGCTTTAAATGGCTAAAATTCTGCTTACTGGGGATATGTTTAAGAAAACTGAATGTGGAGGAGGGAGTTGTGAGGCTGGGTGAGAACAGTGAAGGTATTAAGGGGAAAAAACCCCTCATAGACACAGACAACAGTATGGTGATAACCAGAGGGAAAGAGCGGTGGGGGGAAGTAGAAGAGGGTATTGGGGGATAAATGGTGATGAAAGATGACTTGAGGTGGTGAATACACAATTGCTATATACAGATGATATATTATAGAATTGTACACCTGAAAACTATATAGTGTTTTGTTTGGGTTGTTTTTAGCAAGAAAGACAGACAGGAAGGGAGAGAGATGAGAAGAATCGACTCGTAGTTGCAGCACTTTAGTTGTTCTTTTATTGCTTCTCATATATGCTTTAATGGGGGCCTCCAACCGAGACAGTGACCCTTTGGTCAAGGGACCTTGGGCTCAAGCCAGTGACCTTGGGATCATGTGGATGACCCCACACTCAAGGCAGGGACCCTGTACTCAAGCCAGATGAGCCATTGCTCAATCTGGTAACCTCAGGGTTTGGAACCTGGGACCTCAGCGTCCCTGGTCAATGCTCTATCCACTGCACCACCACCAGTCAGGTGAAACCTATATAATTTTATTAGCCAATGTCATCCTAATAAATTCAATTAAAAAATAAAAAAAATGCCGTGAACCAGCGCAGCCAGTAATTCCAGGTCCTGAGTGGGAATGGGTGGAATTAAGAAAATATGCTTAAAGAATAAAAGGATGGGGTCGGAGGCCTCTGCAATGCTGATGGCAAGAGCAGAGCTTGCTCCACACCCACTTTTTGCTTTATTATAGGGCAAAGTGGGCCATTAGCAAATCAAAGACATCTCTGATCACATTTCCAAGGCAACCCAAGAATTTTACCAAGTGCAGAAAACCCCCACCATACATAACATTTTAACTTCATGAAACAAAGGATAAAAGAAACTTGCCTCTAGTCTTTCCCAGGGACATGGGAGGGGGGGTAGGATGAGTATAAACAATCCAGCACCACAGCTTAACAGCCTTTAGCAACTTCACAGAACAAGTGAGGTGGGGGATTGGGCAGACTGTCAGTTTACTGCCAGTTCCCCACACCTCTGTTCCCAAAAATCTAAACTGCAAAAACCCTGTTGGCTTTCGGTCCCCAACAAAAAACCAGAAAACTCCTAGAGTGAACCAGAGTAAAAGAAAAGCAATTAGGGATACCGAGTATATTTTGTAACAAGTTTTCACTTCTTTTATTAAAACGATATGGGTTTTGGCCCTGGCTGGTGGCTCAGTGGATAGAGCATCGGCCCAGCATATGGATATGCCAGGTTTAATTTCTGGTCAGGGCATACAGGAGAAGTGACCATCTGCTTCTCTTCCCCTCTCTTTCTCTTCCCCTCCCACAGCTAGTAGCTCGATTGGTTTGAGCATGGCCCAGCGCTGAGGATTGCTCGATTGGTCAGAGTGCATCACTCTCAGAAGCTAAAAATAGCTTGGTTGATCTGAGCATTGGCCTAAGGTGGGGTTGCTGGGTGGATCCCAGTCAGGGCACATGCTGGAGCCTATCTCCCCTTCTCTCACTTAAAAAAAAAAAAAAGAAGAAGAAGAAGATATGGGGTTTACCCTAGTTTTAATTTAGCATTAATACAGTGTGTCCATAAAGTCATGGTGTACTTTTGACAGGTCAAAAGTCAAAAGTGCACCATGACTTTATGGATACTCTGTATATCTTTCAGTATTTATAGTGTTGATCAAGAGATCAAGTGGCATTCAGTAAGATGGTGACTGACCTGTTCTCTGTTCACTGATTTTCTGAGCTTTTAATGCCACTGATAATAGCCCATATACTGTGTCCTGGCCAGGTAACTCTAAAGTATTTAGTCACTATACAGTAGGTACTGAGTAAAACCAAAGTGAAGTCTTGGGACTATAATTATTGTCATTTTGAGAAGGAGTAGGGGACATATAGTCTTGGTAGGCATGGGCAAGAGAACCTTCACTGGTCTGATACCAGAACTGCAACAGACTTCAGATGCTGGACTTTTTTTAGAAAAGATGTCAATCCTTTTTGCTTCTTTTCTGAACACATCTGATTTGATCATATTTTGGTGTGGGGTGGCATCTGCTAAAGAAATTTCAGATAACAGAGGATTTTGCTTAATGGAATAATCTGTGTATAAGTGTTTGTACAAGTGTGCCTGCATGTGTGTACATGTATGTGTGTGCATGTTTCTACCTCTAACTCTCCTGCCCTGAACCACCAAGCAGTGCTGTGACAATGAGAGCACCCAGACTCTTTCAACACTTCTTTTTAACCTGGATAACTTTTCATGAGTTACTAAAAAAAAACAATTTTGAAAATTATAGGACTAATTTAACATTAAAATTAATTTTAAGTGCTATTTTCTCATGAAAGCAAACAAGAGCTTTTGAACTTATAGGTCCCAGCCTACTGTGAAGAAATAGAAAACCTAGGGGCCAATATGAAAGCAAACAAGAGCTTTTGAACTTATAGGTCCCAGCCTACTGTGAAGAAATAGAAAACCTAGGGGCTGTTCTGTCTTATTTTTATAATAGTCAGTTTATGTCTTTTGCTCCCTTTTTTTTAGCGGTCAAATTCTTTATATGCTCTGAACTCCAAATAATATTTTATAAAAATTATTATTTTTATAATTTACATGTGTTGCAAATTTCTTCATTCATATGTAACTTGTCTTCTCTATTTTGATAAATGCGTGTACTTAATTTTGAATTTAAAAATACTTATTGTGCTTTTCTTTCTACCCTAATATATATTAACTTACTCTTCTAAAAATATTTAGTTTTGCTTTTGAGATTTAAATCTTTATTTTTTCTGGAATTTACTTTTGTTTATGATGTGAGGTAGTGATCCAATTTTATTTTTTACATAAAAATTACTTTTTTCCAGATTTGTTTGTTTACCAGCCTCATCTTTTCCAACTGATCCATCATGCCAACTTGGTCATATATCAATATTCATTTATGTATGGGTCTTTTTCTGAGCCGTCTATTCTGTTTTACTGGACAATTTGTCTATTTTAGTTTCAACACCACACTGTTTAATTACCATAGCTTTATAAAAGTCTTCATTATTTATTAGGGCAAGTCTTCCTTATTTTTCTTCTTTATCTTCTGTCATAGGTATTCTGGGTCCTTTGTTTTTCCATACATATTTTAGAACAAGCTACTCACATTGTGTGCCGTGCATGCACACACATAACCTGTTGAGGGTATTTTTTAGATTTTATTTATTCATTTTAGAGAGAGGAGAAAGAGAGAGAAGGGAGAGAGGAGCAGGAAGCATCAACTCCTAATGTGCCTTGACCAGGCAACCCCAGGGTTTGAACCAAAGACCTCAGCGTTCCAGGTTGACGCTTTATCCACTGCGCCACCACTGGTCAGGCAACCTGTTGAGATTTTGACTGGCTTTGAATGCCTATATATGTGCGTGCGTGTGTGTGTGTGTGTGTGTGTGTGTGTGTGTGTGTAATTTGAAGAGGATTAACATTTTTATAATTCTGAGTCTTCTAATTCACGAACACGGGATAGCTCTCTTATTAGGTTTTAATTAATGTATTTCAGAAAAGGTTCATTATTTTCTGTCTGGATCTTCCACTTTTGTTGGGTTTATTCCTAGATACTTTGTAGTTTTGTTCCTATTGTAAATTATTTACAGTGTGTCCGTAAAGTCATGGTGCACTTTTGACTGGTCACATGGTCAAAAGTGCACCATGACTTTACGGACACACTGTACTTTAAAATTATGTTTTGGCCTGACCAGGCAGTGGCACAGTGGATAGAGCGTCGGACTGGGATGCGGAAGACCCAGGTTCGAGACCCCAAGGTCACCAGCTTGAGCACAGACCTATCTGGCTTAAGCAAAAGCTTGCCAGCTTGGACCCAAGGTCGCTGGCTTGAGCAAGAGGTTGCTTGGTCTGTTTAAGGCCCGCGGTCATGGCACATGTAAGAAAGCAATCAATGAACAACTATGGTGTCGCAACGAAAAACTGATGATTGATGCTTCTCATCTCTCTCCGTTCCTGTCTGTCTGTCCCTATGTATCCCTCTCTCTGACTTTCTCTCTGTCTGTCCCTGTAAAAAAAAAAATGTTTTGTAATTGTTTGTTGCTGTTGTAGAGATAAATTGGACTTTTGTATATTGATAGTGTATCCAGTAATTTGTCTTTGATTCTGATCATTTGTCTATTGATTCTTTTGGATTTTCTAATGTTAAACAATCATTATCTGACAATAGTGCCAGTTCCCCCCACCCCAGACAGGAGGTGGGCGGGCGGGGGGAATGTCCTGCCTTTTGATTTTCTTTAGGTATTACATTGATTAGGACCTCCACTACAATGTTAACATAAATGTGATATTTTTTTTGACATTCTTGACTTGGGTATTCTAGACTTGATCTTGATTTTTGAGAACATTTAGAGTTATTTTTGTAAATTTTTAAATAAATTTGTAATGATATTTTGGTAGGCTTTTTGTAAATCCCTTTTTTCAAGTTAAAGAAGGTTCCTTTTATTTCTAGTTTACTGAAGATTTTTAGAATCTTGATATATACAGAATGTATATTGAATTTAATCAGTTTTCTATACCTATTTAGATGATCATATATATTTTATCTCCCTTCAATATTTTAATATGATAGATGATTTTTATAGATTTTTCTAAAATTATATTATCCTTGTGTTCTTAAGTAAACAACTTGACCATAAAATATTACATATATATGCTATTGGACCCAGCTTACAATTTGTGTAGAATTTTTGCGTTTTTATTAATGAGCAACATGGGTTTGTGATTTTCCTTTCTCATTTCATCTTCATCTGTTTGGATTTAAAGCCTCATAGAATGATATAAGGCATATTCCCTCTGTTTATATGTCATCTGGAAGAATTTTAATAAGATTGAAATAATCTTTCCCTTTAAGTTGCAGTAGGATTCACCTATAACACTGGATATTTTCTTTGTGGGAAGATTTTTAAATACTGCTCTTGTTTTTTAAATACTTATGGGTCTATACAGGTAACTATTTCTCCTTAAATCCATTAAATAAGTACTATGTTTCCATAAATTTTTCCATTTTATAAAAGATTTCAAATTTATTAGCATAAAGTTGTTGATAGTATTCTCTTTTTAATCTCTGCTGTATTACAGTCATTCCTCCTTTTCCATTTTTAATACATCTTATGGTAGACTGTATTTATTGTTCCCCAAATATGAATAACCCTTCTTGTAAGAGGACTATACATTCCCACCGATTGCTGTGTGATTGGAAGTGCCTCTTATGTGAGGAATATGCATATCCACCCTGCTGACAACAGATTTGGTCACAGTGACATGATAGCTGAGCAGGAACTTTAAAAGATATTGTGTGTTTCCACTATGCCTCTTGCTCACTTTCTTCTTTCACAAGAATAGCATGCTTCTGAATGGGGATCCCAGAATGAAGAAGATATATGGAGGAGAGTCTAGCAGTGAACCTATAGTCAGCATGTACAACAAGCAAAAAATAAACTGAGATTTGGGATTTTGCTAGTTATAATAACATATTATAGTGAAAATCGATAAATGATCTATGTCTTCTCTTCTTTTTTTCTTAGATAAATCATTGCAGAGGTTTGTTTATTTTGGTGCTTTTTCAATGAACTAAATTTTGGTCTTATTTATTCTCTCTATTGTATCTTTGTGTTCTATTTCATTTCTATTTCTACCCTTATAATAATTATTATCTTTAACATTCTACTTTCTTCTTCTTGTATTTTTCCAAAGTGAGAAGCAGGAAGGCAGACAGACTCCCACATGCACCCCACTGGGATCCACCCAGCATGCCCTCCAGGGGGTGATGCTCTGCCCATCTGGGGCATCTCTCTGCTGCAATAGGAGTCATTCTAATGCCTGAGGTGGAGGCCATGGAGCCGTCCTCAGTGCCAGGCTCACTTTGCTCTGATGGAGCCTTGGCTGTGGGAGGGGAAGAGAGAGATAGAGAGAGAGGAGAGGGGGAAGGGTGGAGAAGCTAGTGGGTGCTTCTCCTGTGCGCCCTGCCTGGGAATCGAACCCGGAACTTCCACACGCCAGGCCAACACTCTACTGCTGAGCCAACTGGCCAGGACCTCCTTCCACATTCTTTGCATTTATTTTGTTGTTTGTTTTCTTCTTCCTCCCCACTTCCCTCCTTCTCCTCCTCCTTCTTTCTTCTTTCTGAGAGAGAGGAACAGACAGACAGGAAAGGAGAAAGATGAGAAGCATCAATTCTTCGTTGTGGCATCTTAGTTGTTTGTTGATTGCTTGTTCATTGACTGCTTTCTCATATGTGCTTTGACTGGGAGGCTCCAGCAGAGGCAGTGACCCCTTGCTCAAGCCATTGACCTTGGGCTCAAGCCAGCGACCTTGAGCTCCAAGCCAGTGACCTTTGGGCTCAAGCCAGTGACCATGAAATCATGTCTATGATCTCATGCTAAAGCCAGAGACCCAGTGCTCAAGCTAGTGAGCCTGCACTCAAGCCAGCAACCTCGGGATTTAGAACCTGGGTCCTCCACATCCCAGTCCAACACTCTATCCATTGCGACACCGCCTGGTCAGGTTGTTTCCTACTTCTTAAGTTGTCTGCTTAGTTCATTAATTTTTTTTTTTATAAAAATTATTTAAGGTGTCTGACTAGGCACCTCCCTACCTCTTCCCCTTCTCTCCTTCTTCCCCTCCCACACCTGGTGGCTTGGTTGATTCAAGTGTCTGCCTGAGATGGGGGTTGCTAAGTTCCCAGTTGCAGCTTATGCGGAAATGGAGCTGAATGCCTACTTTGGTTTGTCCCATGTCACTTCTGTCCCTCTCCTTGTAGCAGAACCCTTCTTTCTTATGAGAAATCTATCTGATTGGTCAGTTTGGGCTAATCCTCCCCTCTTCAGGGGGTGGGCCTATGAGCTGTCTAGCCAATCAGAATCCTCTTCTACTCTTCTGCCACCCAGATTAGTTGATGACTGGGCATGCAACTCATTCTACAGGGGACCAATCAGAATTTTTCCTAGCTTTTGTAGGCCTTTTTCCTCCAGGTTGTTAAACTGGGCTGGTATGAGAAGAGGCCTTCCTGAGGTCATCTCACCACCATTTGAGGAGTGAATAAAGAAGATGAATAAAACCAAAGAGGGATAAATAAAACTAAAAGATAAAGCAAGCAGAATCCTGAGGAAATCTCTGATCCACGCCCATATCCATCAGAATCCAGAGATGCCCTTGGCCTTCTTAATTTGGGGAGTCAGCACATTCCCTTTCACTGCTTAAGTTTCTGTCATCTATATTCAAAAGAACCTTACCTTACATAAGTATTATATTGACCTTTATTTGAACTTCATAAAAAACAAAGCAAAATAGAAATGGAGTAGAAGAAATGCTACATTTGAGATAAAGCTTTTTCAGAAAACAGATAATTTCTAAAATGACTTAAAGTTTGACATAACATTATGAAAACACTTCAGGATCGAGGCAATTGTGTTTTATAGTTTAACTTGGTTTCTTAATAAACATAAGTTTAAGTTTCCGGAATAACTTAGTCAATTGTCTTAATAACTGAAAGCCACCTCTGATGTCTCGCCAGGCAACCAACCAAACAAACAAACTCCTTAACATATTTTTTAAAGCAAAACAAACCATCTTTTAAAATGTAAGCCTACATTTAGGGTCATTCCTTAAATTAGTAGGGGAAGAAATTAATAATGAAATGACTAATCTATAAGCAAAATATTCTTTTTGTGAAAAAAACACTTTTCAGGAAAAATAAAAACACCCAAAAGAGAAGAAATAATGATTGCTATTGCTTGTAATAGATTTGAGGTAAGCTCACTTAATCCAAATAGTTCCAAAGCATCATTCAAACGATTCCCTTCTCCCTCTCTTGCATGTAGCCCATGTAGATTAAAGCCCATTGTTATTGTGTTCATGTGTTCATTGTTAATGTGTCCAATTTCTTTTAATGTCCCAAGGGTTAAAAAACAATTCTTTTTTGAGAAGCTTCAGAATATTTGGAAAAATATTTAAGCTAATTTGGCTACTGGCACCAAATATTCCCCAGTGTATTTTATTCCAGGAAGAACCATTTAGTCTATAGTCTATTGAAAGTAATCTGGTTATCAGAGGGAAGAGCCTATCTTGTCAAATGGCATATTTAATAAAAGTAAAACATACTTTATATAACCATCTTCTCATTCTGAGAATGAAGGTTGCTCTGCAGTGGAAGTGTGACCTGTTCATAGTTCCACCAACTTAGAAAGGATCAACCCCAACCTGGGCAGTTGTATGTAACTTTAGGGAGGCCAGCTGAGGGTCCCAGCTCAGTGAATGCTATAGATCAACAATGCTCAGATGAGGGAAAATTCTCTCATGCTCATATCTCTTGTGGGGGTTAACTATTCTGCGAATCTCTTTCACCATAAGCTTTCCTGTGACTTAATAATAAACAGGGTAAAATATTTCAGTCAGTTAGCATAAAAATTGTAGTTATACTGTATTTTAGTTTATTCTTTGTCTTTTATTCCAGCAAATACTTGTGTTTTCAAGCTGACTAATAGATTTCTATATGACAGGCAAAGCTGTGTGGTGCTGTAAGGGTGTGGCGGCCTAAGATTAGACCTTTGAGTACTGGCTCTCCTGAGTGTGAGCACTATGACCCTCTTTGATCAAGTCCTGAAATGGCCAGAGCCTCAGTTTTCACATATATGAAACTGGCATAATAATATAATAATGGATAGGAAAGGGCTTTGGAAGTGAAAGGGGGCTAGATAAATATGTTGCTTATTACCCACATAGCATTCTGAACTATTTTTGAAAAATTCCTTCATTTGTTAGAACCTGCACACCTAATTACCAGGCTGTCACTTCTATGCAATTTCAATAAAATAACTTCCTTACTTAATTCCTAAGTAAACCACCACTACAACAAACCTATTTAGTGAAATGTAAAAACATGCACTTTTAAACATCCAAGAGTAATGTTCTTCCCTTTTGCATTTGAAATTAGGTGTAAGGCTTCCTCATTGCCTGCTGCTAATAAGCTGCATGTTAACAAATAGCCCCCTGGTTCCTGGAGAGAGAGATCTTTCAGGGATCCGCTCTTTTCCAGATGTTGGCCGTTTTTCTCACCCACCTTGGAGGTTGTGCTTAGGGCTCCCCCTGCAGTTGATTATAGCTCTGGCATCTGCTGGGGGGCTGGGGCTGTACTCCTGCGGTCTCTGCGGACAGGAGTCAGGGGACTGCTCCATTTGCTATTTGGTCACTAGTCTGCTTCCCTGGATGGTGCTGTTTTTTCTTTAAATGCTGGCTTCCCAATGTGGCCGAGCATTTGGCCCAATGATAAAACAGGTCATTTTGCTAATAGCTGTTTTTTAGCCTATCAGCTTGGGAAGAAGAATTGAGGCTTTAAGATACCATTTAAAGACCAAGACAATATTAGTTATATATAGGAATAAGCAAACAAAGAAAATAATCCCTCTATGAAGAAAGTGGTAAACCATTACTGAGACAATTAAAAAGAAAAAAAAAAATTCATGTATAGGATGACTCACTATCATGGCAGTTGCAATTCCAATAAATTTCCAGGCTCCCTCTCCTTGGCCACTCAACCGCCTGTTGGTTTTACTTCCTTCTCTTCCATCTGTCCACTTCTCTCTCTCTCTCTCACTGATTCTAATTTATTCCAAGTCCTCCTTATTTCTCTCCTAAATTACCGAAACAGCCTCTTAACTATGTTCCTTTCCAAAACATCTTTCCACAACTGCAGCTAATTTTAGCTTTCTAAAATGCTTATCTAAGCATGTCATTCTTGCTTAGCCCCCTTCAATGCCTCGGCATCACCCTTGGATCAGAGCCTAATCTATACAGCCAGGCATCCAGGAGTCCTCTCTCCTCCCACTCCAGCTTCCCTGGTGATGGACTGGTTTCCCAGGAGGCCCCAGTTCCTTTGGCTGGGCACACTTCTTCCTGTACCCCCTTCCCCCATCTTGTCCTCCCTTCCCTTTGTCACCCGATGACCTCCTGCTAATTATTCCAAACTGAACTTGACTCTAACCTCCTTTGGAAGTTTTCCTCGGTTTGCTAAGGCTCAAGGAGCTGCCCTTCTTAACGTCCACTGTGCTGTGCAAGCAGTCCCTGGGTTACAAAAGAGACAGGTTCTGTAGGTTTGTTCTTAAGTTGATTTGTATGTAAGTTGGAACCTATTAAATGCAACCTAGACAGATGTCTTAACATAGTATTTATTTTTACCTTTCTGTGCATATAAAAACTTAAACATTTTCAAACTTACAGAACCTATCTCATTTGTAAACTAGGGAGTACCTTTAGATCTCCAGAACGTATTTATCCTGAATAACTGAAACTTTATGCTCTTTGATTGTCTCATTTCCCTCACCCCTGCCCCTGGCAACCATCATTCTATTCTCTGTTTCTATGAGTTCTCCTTTTTTAGATTCCACATAATTGAGATTATGAAGTATTTGTCTTTCTGTGCCTGGTTTATTTTCCTTACTATAATGTCCTCCAGGTTGTCACAAATGACAAGGTTTTCTTCTTTCTTTCTTTCTTTCTTTTTTTTTTTTTCGTTTTCTTCTTTCTTAATGCTAAATAATATTTCATTGTGTGTGCATAGGTGTGCATGTCTGTGAATGTCCGCATCACATTTTCTTTATACATTCTTTTGTTAAGAGACACTTAGGTAATTTCCATAGCCTGGCTATTGTAAATGATGTTCCAATAAATGTGAGAGTGCAGATATCTCTTCAAGATGTTGATTTTGCCTGGCTTGTGGTGGCGCAGTGGATAGAGCATCGACCTAGAATGCTGAGGTCACTAGTTCAAAACCGTGGGCTAGCCTGGTCAAGGCACATACAAAAAACAATCAATGAACAACTAAATTGAAGCAACTATGAGTTAATACTTCTCATTCCCCTCCTCCTTTCTTTGTAAAATCAATACATAAAATCTTTAAAAAATAGATATTAATCTCATTTTCTTTGGATATGTACCTAGAACTGTGATTGCTGGATCAGATGGTTAGTTATATTTAATTGTTTTAGGAACCTCCATATACAGGGTTTGACAAAAGTAGCTTTACAGTTGTTTGTATAGAAAATAATACAATAATTAGTAAATAATAATACAGGAATGAAACTATTTCACGCACTCACAATTGTAAACCTAATTTTGCCCTACCATGTATTTTTTATTATGTCTGTACCAATTTACATTCTGTGTGGTGGGATTTAAAAACTGTGTTCCCCCAAAATTGAAAATAGAACTACTCTATTGCCTAGCATTTTCACTTCAGGGTATTTAATCAAAGAAAATGAAAATGCTAACTTGAAAAGATATATGCACCTCCATGTTCATTGCAGCATTATCTAAAATAGCCTAGATAGGGAAACAACCTAAATGTCCATAGAATGGATAAAGAAAATGTGGTGTGTTTATATTGGAATATTATTCAACCACAAAATGAGTGAAATCTTGGCATTTGCAACAACATGAATGGACCCCGAGGGCACTGTGCTAAGTGAAATAAATCAAACAGAATAATACAAATACCATATGATTTTGCTTATATGGAATCTCAGGAAAACAAACAAACTAAAAACAAACTCAAAAATACAGAGAACAGATTGGTAATTGCCAGAGGCTGGGCAGTGGGGATTGGAGGGTAGGAGGAGAACAAACTGGATTAAGGGAATCAAAAGGTACAAACTTGCAATTCTAAAATAAATGTCGTGGGAATGTAATGTACAGTATGGCAACTATAGTTAATAATACTGTATTGCATGACTGATAGTTGCTAAGAGAGTAAATCTCAAAAGTTCTCATCACAAAAAATTCTATAATTATGGTGACAGATGTTAACTAGACCTATGATAATGATCATTTTGCAGTATATACAAATATAGTCATAATGCTGTACACCTGAAACTAATATAATGTGTATGTTGATTACATCTCAATAAAAATAAATTTAAAAGTATCCTATTTTTCATTAAACTTTTTTGATGTCTCAAGGAGAGAGAGACAGAGAGACAGGAACATTGAGCTGTTTTTGTTCCTCTATGTGTACTAACCAGGGATCAAATTGACAACCTCTGAGCTTTGGGATGACACTCCAACCAATTGAGCTATCTGGCCAGGGCTTCAGACTTTTTTTTTTTTAAAGAGAGAGACAGGAGGGGAGAGGAATGAAAAACATCCTCTCATAACTGTGTCACTTTAGTTGTTCATTGATTGCCTCTCTTATGTGCCTTGATGGGGGTGGGAGGATAGGGATGGGGGTAGGGAGCTCCAGCCAAGCCAGAGACCTTGGCTCAAGCCAGCAACCATGGGGTCATGTCTATGATCCTACGCTCAATCCGGCAACCCAGTGCTCAAGCTGATGAGCCTGTGCTCAAGGTGGCGATGTCAGTTTCAAACCTGGAACCTCAGTGTCCCAAGTAGATGCTTTATCCACTGCGCCACCACCGGTCAGGCTTTCATCAAACTTTTTATTTAATTTATTTAGATCAGTATATAGACTCGTGTTTCCTATTTTATTTAATGAGCTGTAATCATTGTTTTTAAGATTTGGCCATTGGGAGTGCCTTCAAGCTGCCTTCCAAATCTTTTATTGACATATTCCACCATTATTTTAGCCAATTTCTCATTCTGGTAAGTAGATAAGTATTTTTTTCTTTTTCTGAAAGACTGAATTAGGTATACATAGAATTCAAGTTAGTTACATTTGCTCAAAGGATGGCATTTTTGTGTTAAAATGAAATATTCTCTCAGTATTTTAAATCATGAGGTGTGAACAGATACAAATGAGAGCTTCAATTTATCAATGAGAGCTCACAGAGCCTCTGTTCATCAGGAGAGAAATGAATCCATTCCACATTTTCTTCATTAAGAGACTATAATTAGAAATGGCCTTTGAATAGCATTTTTAAATTTCTCTTCATTTATAGTTTCTCACTTAAAAATCTGTATATTTGTTGTTTTGTGAAAAGTTATTAATAGTTCTGCAAATTTTCTGCTGCCATTAGGGAACAGATTGTATATTTAAATAGTCTTTTCAGGCACTAGAGAGTAAGCAACTCCTTCCACTGGCCCTGCACTGAGTACATACTTGTCTGTTCACATGCTCCTCAGGCCAGGGGCTTCAGTGGCTACACCTCTGTACAGGTCTGGGCCCAGATTGGGGCTGATGTGTGATAGATGCCCAGCATTGCTGGTTGGACGGCCAAGTGGTCATGAACTATCTCTCGCTTCTGCCCACAGGATGGCAGCATTTAGTCAAGGCTTCAGCCCCACCAGTGGCTTGACTGTTCGGGAATTGGAAAGTACCTGGTTTCTTTTTGAAATGAAGAAATCTCTTCTTATGAGGGAACCGCATAAAATAATGCACCATGTTATCTGCCCACCCTTTCTTCAGTGTACTTCTTAGAAGATGACTTCTTTGAGATGAATTACGTAATGTTTTGGGACTGGGAGCATCTGTCCTGGAAGGACGGTTTTGGTTAGAGTTCGTGTTAGTTGAAACCAATCAAGGAGGCTGGAATCATTAGCTCATTCATGTCTGAGTCATTAGGTACCAAGAATTGCTGGTGCTATGTAAAGAGAAAGAAGGAAAACCGAACTATTGGGCACTTGCTGTATGTCACGTTCTTTAAATCAGGCGCTCTCACATGGGAGTGGCCATCAGAATCACCTGGAGGACTGGTTAAACCAGAACTACTGGGGCCCATCCCAAGGGCTTCTGATTCAGTAGGCCTGGGGCAGGACCTGAGTTATGCATTTAACAAGTTCCCAGGTGCTACCCATGCTGGTCCAGGGAATCACTGCTTTTAAACAATCCCATTGATTCCTAAGCAGCCCTTTCCCATAAGTATTATTGTCTTCATTTTGCAGATGAGAAAACTGAGATTCAGAAGCTTGAATAACTTGCCTAATTATACACCTAATAAAAGTAAGACTGGAATGTGAACCCTGGTCAGTCTGACTCCAAACCCTGGCTCTCTCTGTCCACTACATCATTCTGTAAGAAAAGGGGAAAGAATCTGTACGAAAGTGAGGGGTGGGGGAGTGTTCCATAAATCATATGTCTCCTAAAAATGTGAAACAATGTCCAATGTCAGAGTGATGCTTTTCACATTTAAGAGTGTAGCAATAACAATTAATCTTTGCAATTCTTCTGGTATGAAAGTAATGAAGGAAATGGCCAAACTGGAATAAACAGGTGTACTTGTATATGAAGGACACGATGCTTTGCACTATTCATTTAAAATTAAAGTGTCTTTGAAAACAAAATATTGATGTTATAGGTATTTTAATCATCAAATCCCAACTTTGAAACTCAAATAGGATGTGAAAATAAGGCAGAAGTAAGTCATTATAAAATTCATTAGCTTACCCATGGAGAGGAAGTACACAGTTTGTCTATGGAAATAAATGAGGAAATCAAAGCTGGTGGGTTTTGTCTGGAAGTGAATCAGCAGATGAATGAGTTGACTACAGGTTCCAGCAATTGTTGAGTCCCTGATGTGTCAGACTGTGATGTATTGAGAATCTGTTTTGTATTTGTTATTCAGGCACAACTTACCTCCAACTCTCTTTCCCCAATTTTGTATAAAAAAAAATTGAGCCTCATCTCTCAGAGGCAGGGATAGATTTTATTGTAAATATTTGTGGAGAAGGGGTGGCACATGGAGCAAGAGGCTATAAAGAGAAAGACGACTTTGGCAAAAACTGAGGCTTCCAGTCTGGCTGAACAAAATGGCGCCCTCCCTTGGATGGCTCCTGTTTCTCCTCTATAGTCAGGCGTCACCTGTCTGGTTCAAATCGATCAGGTCTGCTCGTGCTGGCTTTTGAATGCAGCCATCGATGAATTATTAGTTCATGGAGGGCATGGAGGGGAAGAGGTGGGCAAGCTGGAGACCTTGACACTCAGGATACTGCCATGCTGCCCACTTCCGGTCACCTCCAGGTGAGTCTCACCTGCTACCTGGAGTAGTTGTCTCTAAAGAGAAACTTGTTTATTATAACCTGTTTGATCTGAACTTCCAGAGCCTGCCCCAGACCTAAGGGTTTCTAAATACTTCATCTGACTTCCTCCTCCAAAACAGGTTATAACAAAACACCTGGAAAAGAGAATTGTTTCTGTTGGGGACAGGATGGTTCTCTAAGATGTGGGGTCACCCTGCAGGGCACTGGGCACAGGGAGTGTGGAGACAGCCTGTGTGCCTGTGGAGCATCCCATCCCCTCCCAGCCAGCAGGGTCCCAGGTCAAAGGCTGGGCTTCAATCCCTTCACCTTCACACAATGTACTTCCCAGGGAATCTGAGCTCACAGAGGGAAACAGAGGCTTTTGAGGAACAGAATGCTATAAAATAAAGACAATAAACTGAAAAGTTTATATGAGACAAAGCAAAATAATATTTGAAAATATTACTTGGTGGTCTGGAAGTTGGGGACCATGTTGTGATCTTGACTCATGGTTCTCATTCTTTACTATCCACTGAGCTTTAACACTGGTCCCTGAGGCACAGAGTGAGTGACACTTGCCTGTTTAGAGCCGGCTTAGGCTCTCCTTCCGGGTTCAGGTGTTGGCCACTACCTCTCTCAGCCAGAGGGAGCTATAGTCACATGACTTCCACCCACCAGAGAATGATTCCTCTTCGTTAAATTCGGTTTTCACTACTGTTCCGTTGACCAGTTGCTCCTCCATGTCTCCCTGGGTGAATGAAGTTTCTACAACCTACCACATGCCTCCTCCATGAGACACATATGCTTTAAAAAAAATGAACATAGCCTGACCAGGTGGTGGCGCAGTAGATAGAGCATCAGACTGGGATGTGGAGGACCCAGGTTTGAAACCCCGAGGTCACCAGCTTGGGCTCAGGCTCATCTGGTTTGAGCAAGGCTCACCAGCTTGAGCCCAAGGTCACTGGCTTGAGCAAGGGTCACTCAGTCTGCTGTAGCCCCCCCCCCCAAGTCAAGGCACATGTGAGAAAGCAATCAATGAACAAACTAAGGAAACCAAGGAGCCTCAATGAAGAACTGATACTTCTTATCTTTATCCCTTCCTGTCTTTCAGTCCCTATCTGTCCCTCTCTCTGTCTCTCTATCTCTGTCACCAAAAAAACCCGTAGAAAAACAAACAAACAAAAAACCCCACCTATTAATCAAGTCTTCCAAAAGGCGGTCCTCACAGCAAGCAGAGGCAGCACAGATATTTACATTTCTTTTTTTTTTCTTTTAAGGTATTTGCATTTTTATTAATTAGAGAACATTAGCAAACAGGAATGACAGAATTCCACCCCTTCTCTCAAGGAAGTAAATTTGGTTAAAAGCAACATCAATAACAAAACTCTGTTAATTGATTTATATACTATCTGTTTTCATAGGTGATTTGAAAGTAGCTTACTATATTCAAATACACATAGAAAACCACGAGATATTACCTCACACTGTCAGAATGGCGATTATCAAAAAGACAAGAGATAACAAGTGTTGGTGAAGATGTGGAGAAAAGGAAACCCTAATTTGCTGTTGGAGGAATTGTAAATTGGTGCAACCATTATAATGAACAGTATGGAGGTTCCTCCAAAAATTAAAGACAAAACAGTAATATGATCCAGCTATTCTACTTCTAGGCATTTAATCCAAAGAAAAAGAACATTACCTCAAAAAGATATATGTGCCCCCATGTACACTGCAGCATTATTTATAATACCCAAGCTATTGAAACAACCTAAATGTCCATTAATAGATGAATGGATAAGAAAAATATATGTATATACAATGGAATATTTTTCAGCCATAAAAAGGAAATCTTGCCATTTGCAACATGAATGGACCTCAAGGGCACATGCCAAGTGAAATAAGTCAGACAGAAAAAGACAAATGATCTCACTTATATGTGGAATCTAAAACACAAAAACAAAACTAAGATACAGAGAACAGATTGATGGTTGTCAGAGGTAGGGGAGGGAGTTTGTAGGCAAAATGAGTGCAGGGAGTCAAAAGGTACAAAGTTCCAGTTATATAATAAATAAATCTTGGGAATATAATGTACAGAATGGTGACTATAGTTAATACTATGTATTACATATTTGACTATAGTTAATAATAATATGTATTACATATTTGAAAGTTCCTAATGAAACTTAAAAGTTCTCATCATAAGAAAAAAATTTGTATCTATGTATGATGATGAAGTTTAACTAGACTTATTGTGGTGATTATTTCAAATGTATACAAATTCAAATCATTATGTTGGACATCTGAAACTAATACAATGTTACATGTCATTATACCTCAACAACAAAAGAATTAAATACACATAGAATAGAATATGTAAACTAAAGATAAGAAATCAAGTGATTCACAAACCACAACTATTCTCTGCCTCCATCTTCTTATCTTTACAATAGGGATAATAATATTCTTGTGGATTCCAGTGGGGTATGAAAGAAATATTGTTTATAAAGACATCCAAAGGGTGGTGCACAGCTGTGGGGAAGCAGCTGTGTTAGGCTTGCTCGCTGGTTTACTGGATGCAAGCACTTTGCCTGATTTGTGCATGAGCCTGTGACAGCACCATGTGTGTGTGGTCTCTGTAAGGCTATGGGTGCTTTTCCTTGCTAGCAATTCTCCCACATCACTCACCCACCACTGTGAGGTGTGGTTTTTCTGCTCCCATGCCCTTCACTGCAAAAAGCAGGCTTTCCTTAGTTTATTAACCCTTCTCCTGTTTTGTTTATTTGCTCACCTGTTTTTGTGAGTCTCCAATAAATGGAATTTCTGGCTCCACAGTTCCTCTACCGTCTGCCTGAATCCAGCGTGAACCTGCCTGGCCTCGGCCACTGGCATTACAATGGCACAATTTCAGTCTCAGGGACAGCTCACGGACTCAGACCACTGCTGCTTGACTGATTCTCTCCCTTCCTCTTTCCTTATTTTCTTTATTCATTCATATTTCAGTCACTATTTCTTGAGGGCCTCTTATATGGTATTTATTGTGCTAGGTGTTGGGGATACAAAAATGCCCAAGACATAGATCCTACTTAAAAGGAACTTAACATTTATTGTCAAGTGGCCCACCCAAAAGGAATGACCATCTCAATGGGACACCAAGCACAAACACAAGGCACAACAGGGTTAACTGGACAGGACATGTGCTTTCTTTCTCTGAGCTTCAGATCCCTCATTGTAAACTATAATTAACAATAACTATTTCTCAGGATCATTGTGAAGATTATTTGAAATGCGTGCCAGAAAGACACAATAATAGTTAACATCCATTGAACCCTGTGGGGCAGCTGTGTAAGTCTTGCTCGCTGGTTTACCGGCTGCAAGCACTTTGCCTGACTGATGCGTGAGTGTGTGGCTGCGCCATGTGTGTACGGCCTATGTAAGGCTATGGGTGCTTGCGCTCAGGGGGGGTTGCAGATGGTGGATTGCCTGCCCGCCACTGTGAGGGCCACTTTGCTGTTTGTATTCCTGAGAGGTGGTTTCCCCTTCCTGTGTGCTTGTCCACCATTGTGAGACACTATTAAACAGAATAGCCTGACGCTTTCCAGCTCTGTAGTCTCTTTACCATCTGTCCAAATCCAATGTGTACCTGCCTGGTGATGGCCACTGGAATTACATCTGGCATAGTGGGCAGGATTCAGAGCAGGTTGATATGGAGCTGCTGACACCCTTGAGAGGTGGTATAGAGGAGTGGCTCTTCCCGGTGGTTCTCCTGTTGGGGAACGTGGGCTGGATGTTTTTTACAATCCTGGGAGAAGAAACCAAGAGCTCTGTGTGAGAAGCTGAGCGAGGTCAAAAGCTCCAGGATGAGCTGCATAATGAGTGGCAGTGACAGTGTGAACTGAAACGAGTGCTGGAGAGGGAGGCTGATCTAGTCCGAGATTTGTAGTGTGAGGTGCAGGCTGAGTGCCAACAGCGCCTAGAACTGGAGTGGTCTCAGAACAAGGAGTTATGGGTTCACAAGTTGCAGTGTGCCCTGAAAGCTGAATGTTGGCAGTGACAGCTGTTGGAAAAACAACTGCAGGTGCAGGAGCTCAAGTCTCAGCTTCAGGCTGAGAGCCGGCACTTGCAGGAGCCAAAGCAGGCATGGAAGATGGAGCTGCATTCCTGCCAGTGGAGCGGCTCTGAGTTGGCAGGAGCAGGCATTTTCGACTCTTCTGATGGGGAGGCTCGGGCTGCAACTGACATCTGCAGACTCGAAGCCTGGCTGGTGGTCACCAAGAAGGTAAAGACCAAGCAGTCAAGAGTCCCTCAGGTAGTGGAGCACTTTGTGGTCTGGCCCTATACCCAGACAGAGTTGATGGAGTTGGGGTGAAATTCAGGCAGAAACCCACCAAGCTGCTGGCAGTTTGCTTGCTGCAGTTGCAGGACATAGGGGTGGATGGTATCATGCTCTCCAGAACAGAGATGGACCCAAAGGCAGTGAGGGCTGCTGCCCATGCTGCCCCCTTGACTACCAGGAGAAATGGGCCTGTAAAGGTTACCTGAACACAGATGTGGGTAGATTTGATTGCAGCCAGGGCAGATAGGGAGAAATTAGATGGCATACCTAATAGAGTCTTGTTGGAGCTTTGGCAGCAGCTTGAATCAGAACAGAGGTTCCATCCCCTGAGAAAGCAGGGGAAGTGGGTAGCCCTGGCATCTGCCAGGAAAATGGCTGCTGTCATGTTCAACTAAGATAACTGTCAAAGCAGCACAATCCTCAAATGTGTTTGGCCCTGCCAGGCCCTGTGAGCTTGCCGAGGAGTTTGGATGGGGCTTGTGGTAACAGAGCGCTTATGGAAAGGTGCTGAGGTCCATTAGTAAAGAGCTATATGGCTGGTTGCCCAAAATGGACTTTTACCTTGGTGATTTGCACAGACAGCTGGCTGTCTATTGTGGACCAGAGGGGGGCACTGGCTCCCTTGCTGGGTGTACACACCGCTTGTGGATAAGAGACCTTGTAAGGGCGGCCGTGGCACCTGTGGAGGCCTTTCTGCAGTGAGAAGCTGTTCCTATCCAGTTGCAGAGACAGACCATAGACACTTTTTGGTTTCAATGGACATGGCCCTGGACTGTACAGCCCCCCACCCCCACAATGTGTGGTGGGGAGTTGGAGGTGGGCCTCCAGTTAACTCCCTGGGCAGAGTGCTCAGAAGACATTGTGAAGGGCACTTTTGTAATTATTGTGTAACTGTTTGTTTCCCGTCATGTAGATTGTGAAGTGAGCAACCCTAAAGGGCTGGGATGTGGGACAGCTGTGTTAGGCTTGCTCACTGGTTTACTAGCTGCCAAGTCTTTTAAGCCCTTTGCCTGATTGGTACATGAAAGTGTGGCAGTGCCACGTATATATGGCCTATGTAAGGCTATGGGTGCTTGTACACAGGGGGAATTGCGGAAGGCGGATTGCCTGCCCGCCACTGTGAGGGGCCATTTTGCTGTTTGTTTGCCTGAGAGGCAGTTTCCCCTGCCTGTATGCTCCTCTGCTGTTCTGAGACTATTAAACGAAATGGCCCAATGCTTTCCGGCTCCAGAGTTTCTTTACTGTCTGTCTGAGTCCAGTGTGGACCTGCCTGGCCTTGGTGACCAGCATTACAAACCCCTACTCTATGCCAGACACTTTTCTTATACTAACTCACTTAAAACTCACAACAACCCTACGACGCAGATAATAATGTTGCCAGGTTTGTTTTGTTGAGTGGCTTGCCCAAGGCCAGGCAACCAGTTAGCAGCACAGCTGGGCTTCAAAACCAGAGTAAGAATTTTGAGCCTTTGACCATCGTTGCTGGGCAGCACATCTTCTCAGGCATGCCAGGCATTAAAGTAACCTGGGCAGCTCAAGAGCAGATGAGTGCTTTGTTCCAAGGCAGTAGGTCTGGGATGAGGTCCAGAAATATGCATTTTTAAAGAGTTCTGAGGAGATCCTGATGTGCAGGCTGAGAACCAATGGTGTTTAGATAAGTGGCAGACGTTATGAGAGTGAGGGAGATGGAATGGGCTTTAGAAAAGTGGATCTTGAAGAATGTGGTAGAGTTTTCTGGGCAAAATGTAAGTAATGGTTCTCCAGGCAGGAGGATGAGCATGTGCTAACCCATAGGGAATAAAGTATATGAAGCCCAGCCTTGGCTAGGTAGCTCAGTTGGTTAGAGCGTTGTTCCAATATGACAAGGTTGAGGGTTTGATCCCCTGTCAGGGGCGCAGACAAGAATCAACCAAAAGCTCTGGCTGTGTGGCTCAGTGGATGGAGGGTCGTTCCGGCACACCGAGGTTTTATGTTTGACAACTGGTCAGGGCACATACAAGATGCACAACTAGCCTGACCAGGTGGTGGCACAGTGGATAGAGCATCGGACTGGGATGTGGAGGACCCAGGTTCAAGACCCGAGGTCGCCAGCTTGAGCACAGGCTCATCTGGTTTGAGCAAGTCTCACCAGCTTGAGCCCAAGGTCGCTGGCTCGAGCAAGGGGTCACTTGGTCTGCTGTAGCCCCCCCCCCAACCGCCGGGTCAAGGCACATATGAGAAATCAATCAATGAATAACTAAGGAGCCACAATGAAGAATTGATGTTTCTCATCTCTCTCCCTTCCTGTCTGTTCCTATCTGTCCCTCTTTCTGACTCTCTCCGTCTCTGCCACACACACACACACACAAAATAAGACGCACAACTAAATAGAATGACTGAGTAAAACAGTGAGTTGATGCTTCTCTCTCTCTCTCTCTCCCTTTCTGTCTTTCTTTCTCCCTTTCTCTCTCTTAAATCATTGGGGAAATTGGGGGGGGAAATCAATCAACCAATAAATGCATAAATAAGTGGAACAAGAAATTGACGTTTCTTCCCCTTCCTCCTTTCTCTCTAAAATCAATAATAATAATAAACAAGTATATGAAGCCAAGTTACGTAAGTGTGGGCCAGGGTGACTGAAGAAGGAGGGAGGGGTGAGTTAGGAGGGGAGTAGTCAGAGAGAGAGAAGGAGGCTGGGAAGTGTGTTGGGGCTGCTCTATGACAGGATTAGAAATCCTGCTGAGGAATATGAACTTTATCCTCATACAGGGAGCACACCTAAATTTTCATGCAAGGCTGACCAGAATTTGATCTCTATGTGGTCTTTATTTCAAAGCTCATCTTTTTTATTTCAATAATTTCGACATATTGAAGGAAATGAACACAAGCAGGAAAAGGAAGATTCCAATTCCTAATTCGTTTTGCCAGAAGCATCATAGCACTTTTGGTGAAAGAAAAGAGAAGGCTGCTGAAAATTGAATGCACTGTGAAGTGCCTATTATTTCACTGACTTACCTCATTTTGGAAGAAAAAGGATGAAGAAGCAGTGTTTTCACAGCACAAGATATGGAGGCACAACTGGGGCAAATCCAACTCTGTGCCTGGTTGGCCCTGGAGAAGGCAGGAAAGGGGCCATAAGGGGGCAGCCTCAGGGAGGAGGAGGCCAGTGCCCACTGCCGCCTGGGGATGAGAGTGTGTGGTGGCTTCCCAGGGTGACTGGGAATGAGATGCAGCAGGAATGGTTCCCTGGCATTCTCCATGGGAACCAGGGGCTGCTGCCTCCCCAGGCCCCCTGCTTACCCCAATGTTCTGTGCCTCCTTTTGAATGCTCTTAAGAAAGGCAGACCTCTGTAAAATTAGATTGGGAGGAGATATTTGTCAATTCTCAATTTTTGATGATTGGGAGGATTGTCACGATTGTACTTTTGAGGCAGTAAAACCTCTTTTTAAATCACACTGCATGATGTGCTTTAGACCCCGGGTGTGAGATGAGCTGTGTGAGCTGCATCCTTGATTCGCAGCCCCTGGGACACAGTGTTGGGATTCCCAGCCCCCTCTCTTTTATGCCGGTAGAGTCAGTTGAAGCTAGGCATAGCAGAGACTAGAAAGCACCATTATTGGATGAAAAGAAGCAATGCCTGAGTGAGTCAGCTCTCTCTTAAAACACAAAGCTTGGAAATAAGCCACTGTACCAGCAGCAGTGCCCCCCCTCCAGTTCTGTGGGAGGTGACCTCATGCGTTATTGCATTTTGTCTTCATAGCATCCCTCTGGCAGGAATACTATTAGTATTCCCATCTCACAGATGGGAAAGCTGAGGCTCAGAGTTCTTCTTCCTCAGAAGATAACCAGCTATTAAGCACCTAAGTCAGCATAAGAACTCCAGTCTAGCTGACTAAATCCAGGTGTTGGGTACTTGAGTCATTCTTGATTAAATAAGACATCTTTGGCAGGGCTCCTTGTTTTCTATGAAAACCTATAAAGAGTGCTCTCTCCTGCTTTCTCAGTGGTCAGGAGGTCATGTCATGTGCTCAAAGTCAAAGTTCTCTAGTGATAAAAGCTCTGCTCTTAACTGAAGATGTATGAATGTCATTTATGGGCAGCTCTTTTGTTTTCTAAAGTCCAAAACAACATGGGAGGCCTCCAGTGGTGGACTGTCAGTTTTGCCCTGCTTTTCAGGATGTTGGGTCATGCTCCCTCCTCACCATGGATGGTACTACTGTTCTTTATGCCAACCAGCTGGACTGGACCAGAAGACAACCTTGCACATTTTGGATGCTGCTTTATTAACATTTTTTAAAGCTATGAACTACAGCAGGTATACAAAAGAATGTGTAAATATATATTTCTACAGAATAAAGAATAATAAAATGAACATCTGTTTCTTATCTAAGCCAGATTGAAATCTAAAAAATGTTCAGGAGGTTTTAAATCTCCTGTTACCTCTCCCCAATCCCATCCCCCTTTCTTCCCTGATGTCTGTATCTATAAGCAAGATATCATTTAGTTCTGCCTTGTTCAGAGCATCACATCATGGGCACATATAATGTATATTCTTCCTCCACTTGCTTCTTCCCTCAGTGTTATATGACTGGGAGTCATTCCTGCAGAGGCACGTGGCTGTACTTCATGGGTTTCATTTTCACTGCTGCATAATATTCTATTGCATGACATTTAGCTGCTCATTCTATTCTTGATTTGGGTTGATTCTGGTGGCATTATGTTTGTTTCACAAATAATTCTGGGTCATTGCATATGCACATGCTCAACTTTTCTAAATAATGCCAAATTGTTTTTCCAAAGTGGCCGTACAAATTTACACTTCCACTAGCAGTGGGTGAGACTTTCAGTAGCTCCACATACTCATAACACTTGGCATTATCTGATTTTTCAGATTTTTTTGTCACTCTAGTGGGTGTGAGGTAGTAACTTGTGATTTTTTTTGTGCTTCCTTGATCATTAATGAAGTTGACCACTTTTTCATGTTTACAAACATTTGTGGTTCCTTTTCTGTGAAATTCCTATTCCTGTTTTTTGCCCATTTTTTTTTCTTATGGCTTGCCTGACTTTATAAGTATAGGATTTGTAACTCACTTTACACTTTAATAAAATTATGGAATAAAAGGTCTTAATATACTCAATTTGTCAATCATTCCCCCTACGTTTGAGCTTTTATAGTCTTGTTTAAAAAATGTTTTTTATTTTCTGAAAGTGTCACAGTTTTTCTTTACATTTATGTTTTGAATCTAATCAGAATTAATTCTGTGTTTGAATTTAGATAATCATTGTGTCCGTGCTCTTCACTGAATAGTTCATTTTTTCCAGCTGATTTGCAAGGCCAGCCCTATACAAATCAAGTTTCCATAAATGTATAAGTCTGTCAGCTCTCTGTTGTGTTCCATTGTTCAATTATCTACCTCTCCCTGCACAAGATCACATTGCCTTAATTACTAGAACTTCCTGACAAACATTTTTGATTTATGGTAAGTCCTTCCACATTTTTCTGCTTCAAACTGTCAAGGCCTCTTTTCTTTTTGTATCAATTTTACAGTCATTGTGTCATGTTCCACAAAAAAAACTATTTGGGCCTGACCAGGCGGTGGCGCAGTGGATAGAGCTTCAGACTGAGATGTGGAAGACCTAGGTTCAAAACCCTGAGGTTTCTGGTTTGAGTATGGGCTCATCTGGCTTGAGCATGGGGTCGCTGGCTTGAGCCCAAAGGTTGCTGGCTTGAATCCCAAGGTCAGTTGCTCTACTGTAGCCCCTCAGTCAAGGCACATATGAGAAAGCAGTCAATGAACAACAACTAAGGTGCCGCAATGCAGAATTGATGCCTCTCATCTCTCTCCCTGTCTGTCTGTTCCTATCTGTCTCTCCCTCTGTCTCTGTCATACAAAAACAACAAAAACCTATTTGGATTTTGATTGGCATTGATTACATTTATATATTAATTTAAGGAAGAATAAACATATTTACAATTCTGGACATAAATATTTTCCCACTTATTTCCATTTTATTTATTATCCTTTGATAATATTTTATTTTCTCTGTAAAGCTTTAATATTTTTTTGTTAGTATATTGCTAGATTTTAATATTTTTGCATGCTATTATAAATGGTTTCATTTTTAAAATTTTATTTTCTAGCTTCTAATAGATATAGACATGTAAGTAAGTTGTATCTATTGAAGTTGTATCCAGAAACTATAGTCCCATTAGTTCTAATGATTTATCTTTAGATGCTCTTGGGTAAACAAGCAGATAGTAATATCAGTTGCAAATAATGACAAATTTTCTTCCTTTCTGATCCTTTTTCTTCTGTTTTTCCACCCATATTGCTCTGCTTGGGCCTCCTGTAGAGGTGGTAATAGTGGCCATCTTCATTACACCATTAAGTATGATATATGCTTTAGGAAGATATTATTTTATAGATACCATTTATAGGATTAAGAAAGTTCCCTTTTGCATTAATTATTTTATTACTGCATAACAAATTACCACAAGTTTAATGACTCAAAACAACACACATCTATTATCTCAATTTCCATAGGTCAGGAGAGTAGTCACAGCTGGGTCATTTGCTCAGTCTCACAAGGATACAGTCATTGTATCAGCCAGGCTGTAGTCTCATGTGGAGTCTCAAGTAGGGAAAGGCTTCTTTTCCCAAGCTCATTCAAATTGTTGACAGAATTTATTGCTGTATGATTGAGGACCCTGACTTCTTACTGCCTGCCCTCAGCTCCTAGAGGCTGCCCACAATTTCCTGCCACATGACCCTTTCCATGGGCAGTTCTATTTGCTTCCTCGAAGTCAACAGGAAACTCTCTCTGGTCCACTAAGATAGAATCTTCTATAACAAAGCCTAATGATGGGAAGGACATCCCATCACCTTTGCCATATTCCATTGTCTAGAAAGAAGTCATAGGTCCTGCCCACACAAGGGAGAGGAGTACACAAAAGCTGTATCATTGGGTGATTCTACCCCACCTTCTATGTCTACTTTACTATTTTTTTAAATTAACCATTGTCGAGTTAATCTTTTTAAAAATCTATTATTATTAAATAATTTTTCTCCTTTGTTCTATTAATATGGTAAATTTCATTATTTTTCTAATATTAGACAAAGTTATTTTAGGGGCTAACCCTAATTTAATTATGATGTATCTCCCCCCCCCATTTCTAGATTTGGTTAGATGATACTATAGTATGTTCAGGAGGTTTGCATCTACTGTCATAAGTAAAACTGGCCTATGATTTTCCTTTCTAGTGCTGTTCTTGCCAGGTTCTGATAACAGTGCTATGCTAGCCTCATAAAATGAGTTGGGAAGTGGCCCACCCATAATTTTATGCTTTGGGAAAAATATGTAAGATTAGAATTATTTTGCTCCTTGAATATTGGGTACAACTTACTGATTTAATCTTTGGGACAGGTGTTTTCTTTGTAGAAAAATGTTTATTTATTTTTAATGATTTTATGACTTGTATATTTTTGTTTTTGAGTCAGTTTTGGTAAGTAATATTTTTTCTAGAATCTGTCTTTTTTATTTATTTGCTAATACTCTTTCTCTTTCTTTTTTTTAAGTGATTGTAGCATTATTCTTAATACAATGTGTCCGGTAAAGTCATGGTGCACTTTTGACCGGTCAAAAGTCAAAAGTGCACCATGACTTTACAGATATACTGTATTAACTGGGTTTTTTTCTGTCTCTCCTTCTCCCTCTCTTCCTTTTGTTCAATCCTGCTAGAGGATTATTAATTTGATGAGTATTTTCAGAGGCTTAACTTTTGGGTTTTTAAAGAATCTAGTGCATAGCCTGACCTGTGGTGGCGCAGTGGATAAAGCGTCGACCTGGGAACACTGAGGTTGCCAGTTCAAAACCCTGCACTGGTCTGATCAAGGCACATATGGGAGTTGATGCTTCCAGCTCCTCCCCCCTTTCTCTCTTTCTCTCTCTCACTCTGTGTCTCCTCTCTAAAATGAATAAATAAATAAAAAAAAGAATCTAGTGCATATCTACTTAATCTATTTAATTTATTTCTGTTCTTATCTCTATTTGTCCATTCTGCTTTCCTTAAAATTGCATTGAACTCATTTTGAAATGTATTTTCATTCATATGCTATTTTATATATTTAAATTTTTCCATTATTTATTTATTTGTTTGTTTATTTTTGAGAAAGAGAGAAGGGGAAAGAGATGGTGGGAACATTGAACTGCTCCTATGTGTACATTGACTGGGGAATTGAACCGGCAACCTCCGTGCTCTGGGATGATGCTTTAACCAATCAAGGTATCCAGCCAGGGCTTAATTCTTTTAAATTTATTGACTGATTCTTAGAGAGACAGAGAGAAGACAGAAGAGAGAGGGAGGGAAGGGAAGCATTCATTTGTTTTTCCACTCAGTCGTGCACTCATTGTTTGCTTCCTGTGTGTGCCCTGACTGGGGATCAAACCAGCTACCTTGTTGTTTTGGAATGACACTATTAGCCAATTGAACTAACCCATCAGGGGCTATTATTTATTCTTTTATTCATGAGTTACTTATGTTTTTTAATTTGTAAAGGAATTTCTGGTGTAATCTTTTGACAATTTTTAGTATATATTGCATTGTTGCCAGAGAAGTTTGTTTGTATGGTACCAGTCCTTTAAAATTTGTTGACTTATCTCTATGTCTCATTAAGTGGTCAATTTTTATTAATGTTCTGTAGACTTGGAAAAAGTGTGTACTATAGACTTTATGATTATTGTCAAATTTTCTCTTTTCCTATCTTTTATATGCTTGATCTTAATCAGAGAAATGTTAAAATTTCCTATTATAATTATGGGTTTGTCTGTTTTGCTGTAGTTCCATAAATGTTTATTTTATGTTTTTCAGGGCCAAGCGATTAAATGTATTATGTAAATTTAGAATATTTTATTGGTAAACTCAATGTTTTTTACATTAAAATCTATTTCCCCTGATATTTACTTAGCTATATTCTCTTTTATTTCCATTATTCTTTATCTTTCTTTGTGGTTTAGGTCAGAGGTCCCCAAACTATGGCCCTCGGTCTGCACACGGCCCCCTGAGGCCGTTTATCCGGCCCCCACCGCACTTCCAGAAGGGGCACCTCTTTCACTGGTGGTCAGTGTATGGAGTACTGTATGTGGTGGCCCTCCAATGGTCTCAGGGACAGTGAACTGGCCCCCTGTGTAAAAAGTTGGGGGACCCCTGGTTTAGGTGTATCTCATAATTAGCATTGATTTGCTTAATTTAAAACTTTTAGTCTGACAATCCTTTTCTTTTGCTTAGAGCATTTAGTCCATTAATTTCACTGTGATTACAAAAATATTTGAATATATTTATTGTATTTTGTTTTGTCCTTTCAATTTGTTCCACCTTATCTGTGTTTTCTTTCTCCTTTGAATTAACTTTTTCTTTAGTTTTTCAACTCCTACCGGTTTGGAAGTTATGAACTCTATTTCAATTATGTTATTGATTACTTTGTAATGATCAAACTCTAAAAGTTATCAATATTTACCTTCCATCCAAACAATAGCTAGATCACTCTTACCCCACTCATCACTCCCACCTGTTAGTTAAATCATTGCCTCTTGAGTCTCTTCTTGTGAAAACCGTTTGGTTCTTTTAACGGAATCTCATTCTGGGGCTCTTTTCTTTCTCCCTCACCTTTCTACCTTGGTGATCAAGGTGCACTTTAGAGTGAATTTTGACTTTCCCAATTTTCATGTTATTCTATTTCGTTTTTGTGTTTTAAACTTTTAAATGCCAGAACAAGTGAAGAAGCATTTCCCTTTAATTCTCATTCTGGCTCTACCTCTAGGAAAACAGACATGTGTACAGAGGTGCAGTTCTTTTCCATTAGGACTTTATATTGAATGTGGCAGAAAATCCACCTTCAAATGACTTCACTGTAAAGCAAAGTTACTGGTTCAGGTAATTAAAAAATTCAGTGGTTCCAAGGATGTCACCAAATGTCCCCATTTCTCTTTTCCTCTCCCCTCTGTTTTTTGTGGTCTTGGCTTCATCACAATGTTCTGCATGATGGTCGGTACCCTGCTATCCCACCCTCTCGCCTCATGAAACAAAGTGGACACATTAGCTTCTGACAAAATCCTTACACCATACCTTTCTAGAGAAGACTGTCTTTTCTAGTAGCTGCTACCCAAGCTCTGGACTCTGGGATTCATTTGCTCATGTTGGTCTGATTCAGGCCTAGTGCCCACTGTTTGGCAAGGGTGATAAAGTTCTCTAACTGGCTTTAGCCTGCCACAGTCCACCGTAGGTTTGCAAATGAAATTAATTGCATTCGAATACATAGTGGAGATGGACAGGGGGATTCACCAAATTAAAATCCTTGTACTGTTGGCTGGGAGTTGGAAGAATGGGTGCTGTGGAAGTAATGAGTGAATGCCCTCTGTAGCTCTCTCACTATATTCCTGAAGCGAGAGCTGAGGATGCCAGCTCCTCTTGTTGATGTTCAGAAAAAGCTAGATGATCATCTTCTCATTTAAACCAAGACTAAACAGTGTTCTAGGTTTCCAAATTTGTAAGTAAACATTGCTTTGTCACTCTTAGAAAATATTCTTTAGAAAATCCTAAGTATAAATCAGAATTCCTAAATTCTGAAGTTCTGACTGAGCTATGTATCTACCTTCTCATTCCAAGAAGTGGGAGGTGAAGAGGGTGTTTGAAGAAAGGGCAATTGAATCACGGCATATAGGAGCTCACAGAAGACCTGACATTTCCCCTGATGAGTGACTGGGGTGTGGGTGCCCACTGCTGTATGTATTCTTTCTTGAGAAATACTTGATTGCTTTAAGTGATACCCCACTGCTGGAAGTGGGAGGCAGTTCAGATTTGGAAAGAAGCTTTACTAAGTGAAGAGGAAATTGCCTGAAGGCAGCAGTAACACTACATTTGCATTTTCCACCTTTGTTTTTCCAGGGGACAGGACTGCATCTTAAGAGATGCTATTAAGTGTGACTTGGTCACAGAAAAATAAAGTAAAAATTTCAAATTCATCCTACAAAAAATGATTAAGCTAATTTTGGCTAATTTTCATGTACTATTTGCAGTAGTGACTGAAATAAAGATTAATAACATTGACCACCATTAGCATAATCCACTGTAATGCTGGATGTAAAATTGCATTATTTTAATAATCTAATTTAATTTTTCCTAGCCGGTGGTTTTTTTTTTTTTGTAAATTTGCAAGTATTAGCTCTAAATTCTTTAAAGGTAGATAAATTTGAAAATGATCAATGCCTATGAGTCTGGAATAGACAATACATGAGTTATCTAGCCAGTCACAATATGCGTATCTTTGCTTTCAGTGAGAGATTGATAATGTGATGTATGTGCGTCTGTGTGTATGCATACGAATATGTGTGTAGAGGGGAAACATGGGCTTTTTGTTTTTATCTAACATCTGAAAATCAATGAGTCTAGGAAGAACATGACGAGGCCCTGAGCAGGCTTCAGTTTTCCAGCACAGAGGAGTCTCACCGTGGCATGATGATGCTCCGTCCAGTTTCTGTCCTAAGTCGCTATTTGGTTTTGGACTAATCAGTTTTCTTGGCCTCCCATTTCCTATGTGAAAGGTAAGGGAAATGACATACAAAAGGCTTTTTCCCAGGTGCCAGAGAAGTTTCCAAGTCCCTTGAATGGATGTATCTCTGTCTGAATTGCAGGGGGTAGTGTTACTCAGAGGGCCGTAACTTAGCAGAATTGTTCAGTTCAGAGAACTGGAACTCCTTTGAGTTCTAATGTTCTGTTTTCCCATCTTTCACAGCCATGCATAATGTAAGGCAACGTATTTAATGGTTAAATATAGTTAGGCCTGGCAGGTTACCCCAGCTAGTTTTGTGTTAGGATTAGCGAGACACCTGCTAGCAAGGACATTTTTCACCTTAATGTTGTTTGTCTAATGAGAAATGCCGTGATGGTCCTCCCCAAACCTTGCCCAGAGCAGAGGCCAAAGAAAGACATTAAGCCCAGAGAGACTGTGTGCCAGGAGAAAGCAATAGGCTGCAGCAGTGAGGCAGAGAAATATTAAGTGAATAAAAACCTGGCAGCTTTGTTTGCCAATACGTATGGAGCCTGAATGCAAATTAGCTCAGGTTCATGGGTCCAGAATTGAAAAGAAATGAGAGTAAAATGGAAAAGAATGGAGCTTCGAGCCGTTCTCCATCTTTATGAATATGAAAATCTTGCCCCTCTCGCCTTGATTCCCCCTTTCCCCACCACTTCTCACCAACTCAGGGGAGCGTAGACATTTTGGGGAGCACTTGCCAGCCTGGGAGCCAGTGGGAAGGGATCAGTGCCCAACTCTGGGCACCCCTAGTACTACCTGCCGGGCTTTAGGAAAATGTTTAGGAGTCACCCAGACTCTGCCTTCTGAACCTCCAGGGGTGGAGGGCACTGACTTGGGCATTTTCAAACTCTTCTTAGATGATCCAGTGAAGCATAGGTTGAGAACCTGCTCAGATAAATGGAACTACTGTAGTGTTTAACTGCCTGATCCTTTACTTGAACATAGCTGCGAGTTTGCCTTATCACACCTTGACGTGTCTATATATTCTTGTTGATGGACAGCTGCTCACCTTAGAAATGGTTCTCACTTTCTCTCTAGGTTGTTAAAACTGAGTTAGGTATTATATCTGTTCATGTGTTTGCATGGTGGCAGGGCCGATCTCCTGAGTCAACTGCCATCAACACCGGGGCCATCCTAGCCTTGCTAAAGAGATAACTGTTTTCAGTCTCAATGAAGATTTCCTCCTTTAAAAAATTCCTGTTTTCACTACTGTAGACATAGAAAGGAAGAAGTTAAATTAAAGGAGATCAGCTGCTTGCATTTTGGGTTTTGGTTTGAGTCAGTCCCCCTCCTGTTTTTATTTAATGTCATCAATCAATCATATCATATCCTATCAGCATTTGCTAGAACAAGTTTGAAATGCTCTAGCTGCAGCTCAAGAGGAAGTGGTGAAAGCCATAGACCCAGCCCACCCTCAATGGCACACTCCTACACTTGGCCCAGAGAAGAGGCCATCTCCTACCCAGACCTCAGAACCCGTAAGCCAGCCCACCACCCACATTCCAAACACCCCAAGCCTCGGTCTTGACCACAATGGTCAACACACATTCCCAGTCTTACTCATCCAAAAGTGGCCAGCAAGAGAATTTAAGCCAGCTAGTTTTCATTCACTCCCCAAATGTGCTGAGAACATAGGTTGAATTTTCAGCTGTTTCCTCTAGCTCAATTCTCCCATTTGAATAATGGGAATAATATTGTCACTTACCTCACAGGGTGACAACTAACTTATTAATAGTTGAGGCCATTGGATGAAAGGTACTGTTTATAAATACAAAGTATTTATAATTTACTAATCACTGAGTTGGTAAATGTATCCATTCTTAAGGGATTTTTGGAAGAGAGTTTTAAGGATGAACAGCAGCAGCAGAAATGTAGCTAGATAAATTTTTGAAAATATTTTTGGGTCCACCATCTAGAAAAAGCCCCAGATAATAGCTATTATTTTCGAAAGCACCTAAATTGCATTCTTCTTCATATTATTTTTGTCTAGAGCTACAGAAAAACTCTCAGGGAAAGTGACTATATGGGGTTTTAATTTGGGGACTTGATTCCCCTTCCCCTGGCTGGGAATGTGGCTGCAGCTATGGGGACAGCTGGAGAGAACTGTTGTCTTTCTGGTCCTCTCTGACATTTTGCAGTGTCTCTTCTGATTGACACCATGAACAGGCATTGTTGCCACTTGGGCAGGTAATTTGAATATTTAGTTGGTTTAAAGAAAAAAAATGCCTCCTTCAGCTCATGAACAGAGCAATGGAAACCTGGTGACTCTCCTTGGAGTTCTGGGGGCTTCTAACCAGAGAGATTGGTTCCTTACAAATTGTCACACTACAGAAAGAGAAACCTTTGGCTAACAGAGAGCTTGATTGATAAAGGTGGTTGTATTACTGTAGAAAGGCAGGGTGCAGGAGCCCTAAAAAGGTCATTGGGAACTCTCTGCCAGTCTTCAGGGAAGGAATTTCCTATGTGTCCTCCTGTCTGTGCTACTGGAAAGAAGCAGTATTTAGAGCTGGTCTAAATAAACTCCATTCCTGTGAGTTTAGTCTGCCCCATGCTGAGACCAGGCATAGCATGTAAAAGCAAGGCCCTTCTGATGCCAATTCATGAAAATAATTGGACTGAACAAAATTTCTGCTGTTGCATTACGGGAACCACAAAAATGGATTAAAATAAAATTACCCAATCACTGTAACCACCTCTTATTTATGCACTCCCACCAGGGGAAAACAAAGTTGCTGGAACAGAAAAATGTTTCCCAAAGGAAAATACAGTTTTCTCTTTGGAGACCTGAGAAAGTTTACCACAACTCCATTCAACACTTTCAGGCACATTACTTTTTTTTTTTTAATATCCTTTACCTTTTTAATAAAAAGTAAAAAACAAACAAAAAAATACATCAATGTCCTGAATAGAACCTTTCTATGTAAAGGTCTCACTAAACAAATAAACATAGGTCCAGACAAAAGAAATGGAGCTGCAAATAGCAATATAATATATTATGAAGCGTTTATATATGTATGTATATATTATATATGAATGTGCGGGTATATGTGTGTGCACCTATGTATGTATACATATGTAAATATTTGCCTACATACGTCACACACACACACACACATATTTATACTGACCTCTTTAGATTGAAGTCCAAGGCACTTTTTACAATGAACAGGTTAAAGCCATTAATTTAGAACATAACTGTTTCTGGGTACATATCGATTTATGGCGCCAATATCACAGTTCACATCTTTCTTTGCTCACCTCGGAGTGTCTCTAGTTGGTGTAACGAATAAGAGAATTGGTTTAAGAAGAGATTAGGAATGTTTCTAGATGGTTAGACTAACTCCTCATGCTAGCTTCCTCTGAGGAGGAGAGTTCCCCTGCTGGGATGCTCGTTTCCCAGGGAAGGACCGCTGTTTCCTCACTGTACTGAACAGAACTTCTGGGGGGCCTGCTCTAGGGGCCACCTAATATTCTGATGGCCCTGGCAGCATTGGCTATAGTAAAACACCTAAAAGGAGTTTTGAGGTGGTTTAAAGCTATGAATGAGCAAGCATTTTAAAAATTAGACTGGAGAAATACTTTTTGCACACCACCCAAGGTGTGTTTCTGAAAACACCTAAATTGCTATATGACTGCAGTGGAATTTTAAGGTACATTTGTTTTTATCCTTTTGATCATACAAGACCTTTGCATCATCAAATAATTCTGCAAAAGGAAGAAACGGTTTAATTTTCTGATGGCTAATAACATTGGTTACCATTGCTGTGTGGTAAGGCCAGCACTTCTCAATATTTAATGTGTATATAGATCACCTGGGCATCCTGTTAAAATGCTGAATTTGATTAAGTGGGTCTGGCGTGGGACCTGAGATTCTGCATTTCTAACAAGTTCCCAGGTGATGCTGCTGCTGCTGGGCCATGGACCATACTCGGGGAGCAATGGCTGCCACACAGCCACACACCTGAATCACTGTCAAGAGGTCTGGTTTCCCCCAAATCAGGAATTTGTATTGGTTTCCTTGATCTAGATTGAATAATAACTTGGAGGAGAAAAATCAGAATATATTCATTTTCTATAAATGTAAGAGTCTTTGTCTGAGAAGTGCTAGGAGGAAAAGCAAAGAAGACAGTTCAGGTCTATTTAGTAGCAGAAAAATATAAAGAGACAGAGCAATTATCACCAGTACATTCATCAGTCAATTATAAAACAGAATAAACTAATTTCCATTACCCAGTGAGTGAGTAACCTGCTAAAAACAGGTGCCCTGGAGTTCTGATGGCTTTGATGGAGCTCAGCCTACCATGTAACTGAGGAGCAGTTCAGACACTGAGAGGATGTAGTTCAATCAGAACAAAATGTGTGTACAAGTTAGGTCTCAGCTGCACACACAGAGTGAAGCTGAGTATTTAGATATTTGTCCTTCAGAGAGCATGAATAACTAATACCAAGGCCCAAGCCTTATCTATACTTAAGCTCAAATAAATGGAAGTTTGAGAGGATTCCAGCCTTTTTCCCAGGAGAGAACCTATTGTTTTGCATTATCAGTATATCTATGTGGATTTACAGAGCTAGTGAAAGGAAGAAATAGCACAGTCAGTTAATTCTACTCTGATGCTACTTATCTTGCACCTGCACAATGTTACCCCAAAGTGATGATAACAAGTGGGGTCCTCTCTGGGGGGAAAACCATTGCTGCTAGGAAACCTTTGCTCGGTAACCAACACATCTTGTTTTCACCTAGTCCCTCCATATTCAAAAGAGGGAAGTGAGAAATGCTCTGTCTCCACTGCTATATCAGAGAAGGAGAGCAATGGACTTCGTGTTGCTTACGTAGAGAATTTTCCACAATTTTGCTAATAGTGGGAACATCTGGATTGAACTCTTCCTTTTCTCCCAGCTAGAGTAAACTAGTAGAAAAGGAAGCCTGGCTCTTTGCTTGATTTTGCTTTGCATGTCCTGCCTGCCCCCTTCCCTCATTCCCTTAGGAGCTGTGCTCCAGGTCATGGGTAAACAGTGGAAACCTCGCTCCCTTCAAGGTGCTGCCAACTCAGAAAAGCACACCTGATGCCCAGCTTCCACCGGGCCCAGTGCAAGAGGAAGTCCAATCCAGCTTTTACTCAGACATAGAGAAACTCTTAATACCTAGAGCTTTGAGTTTTTAGTGTCACAGGAGAACAAAACTCTTCCTTATGCCCAGTTATGACATTGCCAAAGGAAAAGCTGGCTGGCAGAGTTAGAGACATAGAATTCATGTAATGCAGACTTTGAATTTACATAGAAAGAGCCTGCACTTTTATTAAACTGGCTTTGCACAGCTACTAAAGGAGTAATGGCTTTTAAAAAATCTCTTCTGGAATGGCTTGATAGTGTTTAGGGTTGAATTAGTCTTCTAAGCTTAGAATAATGTTCTTTAGTCTCTAATAGCCAGGTCTTGGAAAATTAGAACATGGCAGTTCTGTAGGCTGAGGACCCTTGTTCTGGGGAGTCAGGCAATCCCTAGCAGTGATGTGTACTCAGAAACAGTCACTGGGAGAGCAGGCTGACACTTGACCTGCTAAAGACTAATTTGATACAAAACGTTAATTGAAAGTTACAATATATTTTGTAATATAGCAATATATTTCATATTTAAAATAAACTGATATGCTTTCTCCTATCATTAAAAAATAGCAAGCAGTACAGAGGCAAGATGCAAATTCATATTGAAGCTCATCAGATTCTGAATATAAACACTTCAGTTACTGAGTTTGCCATGAAAATGTTTCCTCCATTAACATCCTGTCATTCTCTTTTGTTGTTCGCTTCTGGTCAGTGCAGAATGAGAGTTCTGGGACCAAAACTGAGCTGCTGCGTCGTTCAAAACTGTCCGATGAAGGTGAATCAGTCCTGGTTTAGATTCAAAAGCTGAATTAATATGACACAGCTAGAGAATGTTATTTATTCCCTGTCCTTCTATGAATCTGGATGTTGGCTGTTCCAGTCAGATTCAGATTTGATTTGTCATTGATTTTTTTTTTTTTTGGCTATAAATTCAGCATCTCTTTGGGATCATAACTTCAGGTTGATATTGAGTTTTGTGCTTTTTCTCCATCAGCCTGGTTGGTCACAACATCTCTTTTGTTTGTTTCGATACATGGCCCAGGTCCAAGATTACAGCTTCCAGAATGCGTTTCTCAGGAGTGTAAATAAGGGTTGCAGGGCACTTGGCACCTAGATTGGAGGTCATACGTTGAAGATCTGATAATGGTTTTGTTCAGAGGGAACTCCAGTTCTAGTTTGGGTGCTTCCAGTAATGGTGTAAGGAAAAAAGATCACAGTTATTTTTTCCTCTAATCTGTATATATTTAGATACCATTGCACTGAATACTTTTTAATAAGCTTCAGTCTACTTCAGTAAAAATCTACATATTACTTGCCCGACAGAAGTTTAGTGTTAATTTCTATTCATGCAACCTGGCACAAGCTTTCATAATGAAGAGCACTCCCCTATATTCTATACCAGAGGCAGACAGTTAATATTGCCATCCCTGTAACACTCCTTTCTTAGTGGTATCAATAATCCCATTTCCATAATGAATACTTTGGCAGCAGTAGCCAAGGAAGGGATACTGTGCAGGGCAGTCATCAAGCTGACTGACTGCATGGGGAGGGGAGGGGCTAGTCTGTACCTACCAGGAAACTACCAGATAGCTGTCTAAGGTACTGAAACCGAAAGCCACAGAGTCAATAGGGACAGCAAAATGACCACTAACGGCTCCTTAATCTGCTTCTTAGCAACTTCCAGGGAAGTAGCATGACTGTATAGAACTGGGGACATACCTTAGGATTGAAAAGCAGTAAATTAAAAATATTAGTAACCTACTGGTAGTGCAATGCTTTCATAGTGTCCCAGTTGTGGTACTGTGATGGTAGTAATGCCCTTTGTTCAGGGATAAAACACTGATTCTTAATTTGGGGTGAACTGTTTGTGGAGGTACACTCTGAAGAGGAGAGAGGTCCTGGAACTGTGAGTTCCTCCTGTATTTCTCCCTGTTCATCTTATTATCTAGTTGATATACAATAATTACTTTTTGGTAACTACTGATTGAATTCAGATGTAACATCAAAATGTGAACTAGATAGTCAGTCTGACCTGCCGTTGACAACAATGGTGATTCCATTAAAAAAAATGTATTGAATACTTTGGACTTACAAATATTAATTATTATCTTCATTTTAAGTACAGATAAACTGAGCTATGAGATGGTTATATTAATTGGCTAAAGATGTGAATCCAGTGTTAGAATCTTATTTATTCTGATTCTGAATCTCTAGTTTTTTTCTTTTTTGTGATTACTTATTCACAAGAAACCTACTGAAAATGTAAGGGGAAATCCTCAAATATATTAAAGTCATTATTTCTCTCATGCTGTTCCTTCTTTCCTTAAATGAATAACAAGAGCTTTCACTTGCTCAGCACTTTAGAATTTACTTGCACGTATATTTTCTCCATCTCCTAAATTGCGAGATTGTTGTTACACCTCTGGTCCCTGCTGGGGTCACTAGGTAGTGGTGACTCAGGTCTTACCCCTCTTGCTCTTTTGGATTATACTCAGTATTTCTGGAGATATGAATTCATGAAGTTACATATTATGAGTATGGCAAGAGCAGTTCATAGATACTTTATGAAAATTTATTCATGATGATCATACATATATGATCTTTGAGCCAAAGTTGATTTTTATTTGGATATCAATCTAAGGAGGCGTGAGCCCCTGGTCTGGTATGATTTACTAACTGATGCTATGTCCTGAAATTCCACTGAGATTAGTGGTCTTAAAGTATCACAGTACATCCCTGGCTTTACAGTACATGAAGCTATAATATGGCTTAAGCGATGAGGGGGTGGCCCTGTATTTCTAATTCAAGTGTCTAGATATTTTAAGGAACATTAAGGTACTTTGATCTGTCACGAAGTTATCAGTAAGGTTATAGTAGGAGCTCTGCCACTGGGCCAGCCTTCCAGGAGTGGGCAGAACTCAACCAGTTCAGTATTAGAGTGAGGTTATCACAATCCACAGATTTTAATATAGCCAATTCTTGAGTAGATAATTAAACCTCCTCCACAATCAAACTTGAAAATTAGGAACAAGAAGGCATGGTATGAGAACCTACCTGCTCCCTTTTCCCATCTGACTGTGATGCTGAAGCACAGTGGAATTAGTCTAAAGTTGGATGTAGGAGAAATACCTGGGTGAGCTACCCCCTGGGTAATCAATGCCTAAGTCATCAAGGATTCATTGTACTTACAGGAGAATGGATAACTTCCCATATAAAGCTGAATTACCAGTACAAACAGCCTTCCATTTACCACTGCAGGATCAACATGCAAATTTGACCACTTTGTGGGGAAAGATTAAGTCTTCTTTTTCCAATGATAAATCCATACATAGCTATTGCACTACCAATAGGTCAAGTTATGCCCCAAATGCCCATGTTTCTAAGATGCCGGTGGCTAATGCTACTAGAATAACTCCAACCATGTCCTTCACTAGTCTTGCTAGGTTGGTATCCAGGGCTAAACTAAATGTACAACATGCATGATGGATTAAAGAATAACTATCCACAGACTTGCACGGGTCAATGTTGGTCTGTGCACACCTTTGGGCAGGGGGAGTGGCAGTGAAATCTTGCATGTCATTTATTTGAAATGAAGACAAAATTGCTATATGTGTGCACATGCACACTCACACACACTCATCCAGGGTTACAGCAGAATGGAAAGGGCAAATAGGATTTAACAGTTGAGGGCTGTAGGTTAAATGACCAGAATTGGCACACAGTTGACCTGTCAGTGGTCTTCACTTTGTGAAATGGAATGGATGCCACGAAGAAACTACATGGTTATTTCATCTGTTCAGCTGAACTGTCACTGAAAACAGGAGCACTGTTCTTGGGGTATCAAAATGAGAGGGATACTTCAGGTAGTCAATAGTTAAAAGAACAAGTAAAAAGAAAATAGAAAAAGCCAATAGCGAGCGTGGCATCTGTGGTATGCAAAACAACCAATGAAAATGTTCGAAGGGATTATCAAAACAAAGAGGAGACCATGAAAGGAATAGCAACAGCAATAAAAATAGATAAAAAAAGTTTAGCAAAAGACCAGATCTTGAAAGCCTTAGTTCTAGGATCATCTACCTTTTTTGGATTTCCTAGTCCTTAGAGGCCAGTGCCACAGAGGCACACCCTGCACAGCCAGACACTGCCTTTGGGACGGCGATGATGTCTTGTGCAAAGTGAAGCCCAGCAGGGCAACCATACACATATAACACCCTTTTGTTTTACCCTAAGCAGATGAAATATTCCATGCAGTATCGTTTAACTTCCCACAAGCAGACGTCAAAGACCTCAGAAAAAGAAAGTGATGAATGGTACAATGGCCGTCACATCACAAATGTTATGTAGTTAGGTTACATAGCAATGATAGTATTTTGCTTCCACGAGCCCACTCCTCACAATGCCTGTCACTGTACTGGATATTAATATTTCTTAAGTCTCTTGGAGTTTGAGAGATATTAGAATAGTTTTTGCACCAAGGTTAACACGGCACAGTAGGAACAGGCTACTGACAAATCCATGTCATCTTACCCAGCCCACAAGATTCCCTAAGGGCTCCCTTTATTCTCATGATCTTTCATTTTGAGGTGATTTCAGGTCAGGTAGAAGGGACCACATTAGGCACTCGACCCTTTAGTACTCTGAACATCTGGACCTGGAAACCTGTTGCTGGATTAATCTAGCTGAGCAAATCCCCAGACAGTCTATCTATTCATTCAGGTGTCACTGGGTCACACCTGGCTGTGCGTGTGTAGGCACATGTGCAGAGTCTGTCTCCCATCCCTCACATACACACACCTGGTCATATGCTCCATGGGAACACACTTGTTTGGATATAATGAGAAAACTCTGCAATGCTGTTATTTTTAGAAGGAAGCTTATCCCTCCAGAATGCCAACAATTTTAGCTTGGCATCCTCTCAAACCGAGCAAACACAGTGCACATCCAGGAGGAAACAACCTGTATTGTGTCTGAAGGGACCTGCAGCTTCTGTGAAGCTCAGAGTGTGGTCAACACCAGCAAAGTTCCTGAACTGAAAGCACGTACATTCGGATTCAAACCAACTCAACACACATTTAGAGAGTGCCTATTGTGTGCAGGGTAATGTACCAGGCCCCTTCTCATTTGCGTCAAATTCAAACAAGAAAAGACCTGGGTTGAATGTGGGACGTGTGTGTGTGTGTGTGTGTGTGTGTATGTGTGTGTACATATGTGCTTGCAAACACACAGGTTCATATGGGTATTGATATTAGATGGAAAATCTGGCTTTTTATGTTTCTGATTTTTTTTTTCTGTCTCAATTGGGTTTTATGATTGTGTAAGGTATGGGAGGAAAGAATGCTTGTTTGGGCAAGTTGCGGACAGCTCTCTTTTCCTTATGTCATCCAGAGCCTTCTTCGGACAAAAGGAAAAGAAAAAGAGGTGTGCTCGAGGACCCCAGTGGCAAGGAGCCCACTCCCAAGCCTGACATGCCCCTCCCCCAGAGGGACCCTCTTCTGCGTGGTGCACTGTTGGCCACTTCCGTGCATCTGACTCCCAGCCCCCGTGTGAACACCTGAGATTGAGCGTGGATTTCTGTTCTCCGAGGCGTCACTTCCTGTCATCTCAGCTTCCTGCTCCCAAGTCGAGGCACCTAAACAGAGATTAGATTTCTGGTTTCAAGGCGTATCAAACCAAGCACGCTGAGTGAACATGAGTTAGTTAATTAGCTCGGTCTCTCTTCTTTACATTCCCTGGTCTCAGTGTTCCTTGATGGCAAAGTGACCAGGAGAGAGTTGATTTGCATCTTAAGACCTATGGGTAATGCTTCTGGAGTGGGGAGGTTTATTTAGCAACTGCTTGAACTTGTGTATGGGGTCGGGAAGGAGGTGGAGCTGACCCCAATCGGGCTGTCGGAGAGTGGGGTGTGGGTAGTGCCCACTGCCACGCTGACACCCCGGGCCTCGATGATGGCAGATAGCAGCTGCTGCTGCTGCTGGCGCAGCGTGTCCGCGATAAGCAAGGGCAGGGAATTGAAGCTGGCAGTGAGATGCTCCAGCTTGGACTCCAGGCTTCCAATTTGCTTCTCTAGGTCTTCACTTCGATCATTGAGTTCTGTGATTAAGTCATACATGACATTCTGCATCTGTACGGAGAGGCAGAGAGATGAGAGACAGGGAGATGACAGGTCATCACAGAGAAATCTGCAATGGGAAAAATGAAAAACTCCTCCAGATTACAACAGGAGCAACTTCCACCCCAGCAATTCCCGATGTGGCCAAGAAGCAGCAGCTCAAGGGGAATAGTGTTATTTTTCCCCTCATTACAAAAGTAATGCATACTAATTATAAAATGATATTAGAGAATATATATAATGAAAAAGAAGCAGCACTCTTTTCTTAACTGGAGCAAGTCTCTACACCATTCTCATGTTCTTATTCTACCCAACCTCTCAGCACATGTGGTGCTGGCCCTGATGATTAAAGAGAAGGCACCGGTGGGGAGTGGACGATAAAATAGACTTACACGTGGTAGGCCAGGGTTCAAGTACAAGTATGAAGCTCATTAATAGTGTGCCCCTTAACCTCTGTGAACCCTGGTTTCCTTATAAAATAGGTGTTAATAATAATTACCCATCGTTATGAAGCTATTGTAGCCCTGCCCATTTTCAGTACAGCATGTACAGAATGTTCAACATATAACCACACTCACTCCTGGGACCTGGGCCTTAGTGACAGGGAGCTGTGTCACTGAGGTGACAACCCCACCCTGGCCTGGTCAATGAGGAGGTACATAGCCTCAATCTGCAACATCCCCTAAGGGCCCGTCTACCTCCACTGGTCGCCTCAGGCCTTTGTCAGTCGTATCACAGTTCAAGCTCTCCCTCTGCGCTGTTCTGCTTCTCTTTCTTCCTGACAGGTGTCCCCAATAAACCTGTGTTCAGTGCATTCGCCAGTGGTCCAGGGACCCAACCAATCACCAGTGCTCCCCTCACATCCCACATCTGACAGCCTTGCCTCCAACAAGCACCCTCTTAAAAATCACCTTCTCAAAGAAGCCACGCCGACACCCTACTCAGTACCATATCTTGTTGCGCCCCCACCACCGAGCCCACTAATCCTGCTCTCCACTTTCCATCTTCCACGCCACCTTCTGATGCATGAGCTAATTTGCTCTTTCTTCTGATTATTGCTGTTGTCTTTCATCTCCCACTAGAAGGGAAGTTCTTCCAGGGTGGGGACATTTGCCTGCTATGCCCACTGATGGGTACAAGGGGCCTAAAACAGTGCCTAAGACATAGGAGATGCTCAACTAACATTTTTTGATGGACAAATATATGTAACTTAAGGGGATCTGGTGCACAGGATTGTCACTAAAAGATAATGGTAGAGCCAGTGAGTGAATAAAATCCTGGCACAAGTAAAATTCACCACCCCTGCCATCCTTTGGCCAAGGTAGCAGTTTTACTGATGGAGACAGACCTCTAGCACCACCAATTACTTCCATATACTGTAAAGTTTTTCAGTGTTTATCACCAAGGCCTAAGTGCAAAGGAAGGCAGATCTTGGGTCCAGCAGGACTCCTGAGGAGGTGCTCAGCGAGCGCCTATGAATGAACAAGAAAGAGGTGAGAGAGCAGGAGAGCAAAGCTGGGTCCTCCAGGGAACTGAAAAAGATAAAATGTAAAAGTAAAACAATATACTGGCCTTCAAGAGTTAAGTTGTAAAACCAGGTCAGAGCAGAGCTAAGCAAAAAGAGCTCATGCCAAGGATGCCATTTTCCTTCCTAAATTTGCTCTTTGCCATGAGAGGCAGTATCATACATCAAGTTGTCCTAACAAGAAACCTGGGCACCATCTTCTCCCTCACCCCTCACAGCTCACCAGTCAAAAGTCCTGCCTACCCCTCCCATAAATATCCCTTAAAGTCAACTCATTTAACTGCAACTAAAACACTTTAGTTTCAACCAGAACCACCCAGCAGTCTGCAGTGTACTCAATCTAGTTCTAACTCCACTCTTATCAGGCAACTTTCTGATTGTACTCTGGCTTCCCGGATTGGTGTATAGAGCCCCTGTCTACATGACAGTCACATCTCTCCTACAAATTGACATATGCTATCAGACTTGAAAGCAAGCTTCATGAGCATTGTCACACTCCCAGGTGTCCCAGTGGCTGTCACAGTGGAGGGCCAGGTCGCCAGTTGCTTTATGCCATCCCCCCTCCCACCACCAGGTACTATGGCTCTTAGAGCTTCTGATCATCTGCCATTGATGCCCTGGCTCTATTTCATCTGAAATTTCAAGTTACTCTGGAAGATACAGAAACATTGATGCCCTCAGAGGCCCAGAGAATAAGAAATAAGGTGAGAGAGAAAAAAGGAGGAGTAAAGGAAGGTGCCATGTATGAGAAACCAGAGAGGAGATGGGGGAAAGAGGGATTGAAAATGTAGCAACAGCTTCCCAGTCAATGGCATGCCCCACAGGAACTGACAGGGACCCAAAAGAGCTGTCACAGAGATAGGATGAAGGCAGGTCTGCCCTTGCGAGAGCAGGACACTATTGTGGACGTCCTCAGAAGAGAGGGTGGCTTTGGAAGTGAAAGTGCTCCCTTCATTAATTAACATTCAAGAGCCTCTTCAAGGTGCCCATTCTTCCCGGATGTAAAAACCACAAATATATCTAATCACAGGGGCACCCTCATGAGCTCTGGGCTGAGGTCGGACCCCTGGGTCTCGGCTCCAGCACTGCCCTTTGCCAACTGCTTGACCTTGGGGTGGTCACTTTGTTCCTTTGGATCTTGGTTTTCTCATCTATATTCATAATCAGAACAACCATTTGCAAACCCTTTATAATTTACAAAGCATTTTCACAGATATCATCTCATTTGATCACTTAAGCTTCAGACATTAGGAATAGTTTTTACATTTCAGTTGAGGAAATTGAAGTTAGTAGATAAAGAGCCCAAACCCTCCCAGCCCTTCCACCGCATATTCATTACAGCAACTAATACTTGGAGGCCACGTGACGTTTTCTTCATCTAGAGGGGACCAAAGGGCAGGGCTGGAAAGGTGGTGAGCTAGGAGGGAGAACAAAGCACAGAAAGAAAAGAGAGAGAACGCAGCATTATCGACTTCCCTGTACTGTTGCTTGGTGACAGGAGGCCAGGGGGAATGTGTACCAATAGGAAATTGCTAAACTGCTAAGCTGCTGCCAGGACCTTGGGTGAGTCTCCTGGGAGGAAAAGACAAAGCCTGGATAACATGAGCACTCCTTCTCTCCAGGTCTCACACCACCGCTGCACTGTGGAAGTCTTCCCTTGACCCTCTCCTCCACATCCTTTCCGGATAACTCATTCCCAGATTATTGATGTATACCCTTTCTCACGTTCACATGAGCCTCTTTCCAATTCATGGAGGTTTTTCTTCACCCTGTCTGCTCCTCGCTAGGCCCACTCCTGTGAGACACTGCGGCTGGCACTGAAGAAATGCAGGCTTGAAAGTTCAGTTTGCCTGATAGTCCCGGGATGATCAAGTCAGAGGTGAGGTAGGAGATGCTGCTACTTCTAGAAGAAATGTCTTGGGGTGTGCTGTGGGGCCATTCCTGCATCTTACAGGGTGGGCCCCCACCATGTTAGCCATACATGACCCTCTTCCTGGCTACGTCTGATTGGTCCGAGGGTGGACACATGACCCAAACTGGTCAGTCATCTCATCTCTTCTGAGAGTTTAGAATGAAAATCAACAGACAGACAACTGTCTTTGCCTGTGGCTAGAACCAGAACACTTACTCTCTGGACAGGGCCTGCCATGGTCTGCTGTGGAGACAGGGTCGAGGGAAGTGTAAGAAAGGGAGTACTGAAGCAAGCACTTGAACTGAAGGAGAGAGCAGCGAGGGTGAGAGAGTATTTCCTGCCTGTGAGGGCTTCCCAGGTTGGGTTCTAGTTAGTTTCTTCCCGGAGCTGACCACACACCTGCTTTGAGGTTCTGCCTGGAATGATACTTTGTTGTATCCTTATAATAAATGCCTCCATTTTTTAAACTGAGTCCCAGGGGGTTTCTGATACAGGCTACACCTAAGACCTCAGGGGGCTCCCTCCTTCCCTTTTCAGGAACTCTGCACTCTACCTTAGTGCCCCCTCCAAAGGCACACAGGCCTGTGGCTTCTCCACTGTACAAGCTATGCATTCCCTGATTGGAGTCCCCCACTCCCCTGGGGCCTGGGGACCCTTTCTATGGCTTGATCCCTTCACTGAACAAAGTGCCTGCACCTGGCCTACAACGGGCAATTCCTCTGTGATTGCACCCTATTTGCAAAGAGTGTTTAACTTGCCTGAGGGGCTTTCCCTTGCTTACCCAGGGAACATGCGCCATCATGGTAATTGACATCTGCTAGAACTCTGCCAGCCTGGCTCAAGGCTGTACACACTTGATATACGATTTCTATCAAGAGTCAACGAGGAAAAAAAAAAAAAGAGTCAAGGAGGACGGTCTGCGGGGGTGGGTGGGGACCTTCAGTGGCGCCCACGCTCGGCTCCACCAGTAGGGCAGCCTTAGGTTCCTTCACTTCAGTGATTTGCAAGAGGAGCGAGTTTCTTTACAGTATTTACACAGAATGATGGTGTGATATTCAGCCCCGGGGCTCTCCAAGGTGGACTCTCCTGTTTGGCACCTTTATATTCATCATAGGCTACTGGCCACCAATTTGGGGCTAGAAAATCTGGGTTATAAGGATTGAAGGATGCAAGAAAATGAATGTCCAATTATAACAGCAAGTTGGAAGAATTTTCCTGGGTGTGACCTCAACAGTATCATGGCCATACCTATGCAAACTTAAGATCATCTTAGGAGTCCTCAACGTTCACCTAATAAAACAACATGCTGAAAAGATTTAGGAGATCAGCTAATTAATTCCCAGCATAAAAATATGAGCAATTGAATTTAAGAAATGAATGCCAGTGCCTAACCAGTGGTGATGCAGTGGATAGAGTATCAACTTGGGATACTGAGGTCCCAGGTTTGAAACCCTGAGGTTGCCAGATTGAGCACAGGCTCACCAGCTTAAGTGTAAGATTGCTGACTTGAGGTCGCTGATCATTGACTTGAACCTATGGTCACTGGCTTGAGCCCAAAGGTCATTGGCTTGAAGCCCACGGTCACTGGCTCTGCTGTAGCCCCCCAGTCAAGACACCTATGAGAAGCAATCAATGAATAACTAAGTGCCGCAACTACAATTTAATGCTTCTCATCTCTCTCCCTTCCTGTCTGTCTGTCTGTCTCTCTACTACTACTCTCTCACTAAAAAAGAAAAAGAAAAAAAAAAAACAAGCGCTAGGTTTTAAAAGACAACTAAACACACTAGTAGACTACAGATGTTAATAACTTGAACCTAGATTATTATTATTATATTATTTTATTAAGTGAGAGGTGGAGAGGCGGGGAGGCAGAGAGACAGACTCCCACATGTGCCCTGACCGGGATCCACCCAGCAAGCCCAATACGGAGCGTTGTTGCTCTGCGAATCTGGGGCTGCTGCTTCGTTGCTCCAAACAGAGCTATTTCAGTGCCTGAGGCAAGGCCATGGAGCCATCCTCAGTGCCTGGGGCCAACTTGCTTGAACCATTTGAGCCATGGCTGCAGGAGGAGAAGAGAGAAAAGGGAGAGGGGTGGAGAAGCAGATGGGCGCTTCTCCTGTGTGTCCTGACTGGAAATCGAACCTATGACTTCCACACGCTGGGCTGACTGAGTCAACCAGCCAGAGCCAAACCTAGATTAACCAAAGAGTTTTTCTTTGTTTTCCCCATCCCGCACTGTGCAGTTTGGACACTGCTCATCTTCACAGCCACATCTGAAAAGTCTAAATACCAGCATCTGACAACTATTTAGGATGTCTTTAGATTTTGCCACTCACCTTGGAAAGGTCCACCAGGGTGTTGGCTTGGTCGCTCAACTTCCTCTGCTCCATCTTGACACTCCTCAGCCTGTGGGAGAGAGTTGTAACCGACATAGTCTTCAAGTGCGTGTTAAGGTTTAGCCCCACAAGCAGAGTCCACATTTACGTTAGTTCATCTAGTTTTGGAACCCAGCATGGGGACCTCAAACATGGGTGGCAGTTGACCAGAACCAAGGGCTTGTCAGGTCCCCAAGAAATTAACATTTGTTTCCATGTATGTTTGCCTTCAGTCACTTTGGTTTCCTCATTAGTCCCAGGTCACTTTCCAGGCTCTGTGCCTTTATCTAGGCTGTGCTTTCCACCTTGAATGCCCTATACTTGGCCTTTCAGGGTTTCCCAGAAGCCCCAGATCAGAATAACTGTTTTCATCCTCTACTTTATCACTGTACTTTTAAAATAAGTCTCTTATAGAAAGCACTGACTACAATTTGTTCTGCTTTGAATTGCAACATGGGGTGTGTGTGTGTGTGTGTGTGTGTGTGTGTGTGTGTGTGTGTGAACTGCCAGTACCCTTAAAGGTTCTTATTCTAATTTTTACCTTCCACAGTAACCTGCCCAGTATCTGGCAGTGGCAGTTGCACCAATGACTAAACAGACTGATCTGGGTTCTATTCACTGCCCCCAGTGATTATTGAGTGGAAGCAAATAGATTTCTCCTGGGCTTCCAAGTGTACAAGGAGATATTGGCAGAGCTGTGGGAGGCTCAGCCCTCCTAATCTAGGTTTCTGATGGCCAAGCTTCCCTGGCATACTCACTGGTGGATAGCTTGGAGGAACTTCCTCTGGTGTTTTCTGACTTTGGCATGGTCTATCTTCTTTAGCAGCTTTGTGTGTTTATAGATGAGCCACGTTTCCCGAAGGACATTGGCTGCAGCATTCTTGATCTACGGAAAAGTAAATAAAGCAGTTTGCTATCAGGTTAATTTTCCTACTTTCAGATAAGATGTTTTTCTGTTTGCTGATATAGTCTGCCTTATGGGGAAACGATTCTACAATGATCTAATTCCTTAATCAAATCATGAACTCTTAGGATGGATAATTAAAATTCATCCCTTACTAATCCTGTATTGGATGGAGTACACTGAAACCTGAAGTTCAGGGGTGTTTCTTGTTCTTTCTTAATTATGTCAGGACTGCCTCTCAACTGCTGTTGCTGGTGCTATATTTAGATAAGCTGCATTAACAAGACCTGGGGGCCTGGGGCACCGTTTGAATAGATAAATATATACCACTGCTGCCCTTGCACGCAGAGTTCCAGCTCTATCTGAGACTTCCATTTAGTGCACATGGTACATTTCTTGCATTCAGAGAGTGAACAGATTTCCTATCAGCTGGAGATTTTTAAAGGCCTTTGAGTTAAGTCTTTCTTACCAAACAGAACTATAGGTATCAACAAGTCCGTTATTTCCTTTCCCAAATGACCAAAAACATTTACACTGCAATTTTACATGTAACTGTAATTGCATTACACTGAAATAATTTAAAGCAGTATCTGAAAATCGGGAAAATATTTAGGTGTGAAAACAGAGCTGCCTCTTTCCCAAGGCTGGCTTGTTCACTGTGCGCTGCAATCACACGTTTCAACATATGACACTGTGATCTGTTGACATGGAAACCACTGATATCACCCAGCCTGAGACTGAGCTGAGACACATCGATGGCATCCAGATGGCTTGGGACAAAGTTTTAATCCAAACACAGACATCTTCAGCAATTAGTAACAAGAGCAAAAGGAAACATTTCTTATTAAGCACAAGCTAAACAGATTTTTGGTTCACCATTCCCATTTCTGTCAGCCATGCAAATTGGCGCAGGCCCACAGGCCCGGGGCCTGGAAGTAAGTAGGCTAGCCTAGTAGAAATCAAGTTACTAGCCAGAAAAGATTTTAATAAAACTGGAGAGTACAGACCTGCTTCTTCAGACTGACATCGACAGATGGGACATTGTTAAAATACTGAGGCATGTGGGAAGGCCTAGGAAACATCATTTTGCAGGCTGATAACTTTTGTGTGTATATGTTCTAAAAATTTATTACTAAGGTTGGATTACATTTTTCATTGGCACAGAAGTGACATTTTTAAAAGAACAGCTAAGTCTTCTCAGACATGTCTAAGTGACATAATTATTGCTTTTTTGTTCAGTTAAAGTCCACTGAAAATGGTTTAAATGACTTAATTGCTCCCCTCTGATAATTTCTTGTTTGAAAGGAAAGAGGTAGAGGTGAGTATAAGCTAGAAATAGTGAGTGTCCAGGCGAGGAGAGGGGAAGTGGAGGAGGGAGTGGTCTCTGGGGTTCTGTCCAGGGCCTGAGGATATAGCGGCCAGGCTGCACAGAAGGGAGCCCCTTCTCTCTGTATAGCACATACTCCTGCTGTCTTGTGCAGCGAGAGGGTAATTCACCACGTGCTCTCTTCAGTTTTCCTGCGTACTTAGCCTCTAAGGAAAGCCTCACAGAAGAACAGCAGGGAGAAACCCTGCCTTGGCATTTAGAAGGACCAGCAGAGCCCCAGCTCCAACAGCCTTCTCTTTGGGTGGAGGTAGGGAATATCAGTGCTGATGGGCCTTTGACAATTGTCTCTGTGCTGGTGTGGAACAAACATTTGCAATTGAAAAGACTGCAAGTGAATTCCTGTTCCAACAGTTATTAAGCAGTTGAGGAGTAAATGCTTAATTATATATAAGCTAGGAAAAATAAATCCTCACTTTAAGGGTTGGTATGAGGCTCAAAGGAGGCAGTGATGATGGTCTGAAGCTAACAGCTAACATTACCAGGCACAGGTCTGAGTACTTCATGCATGTGAAATCAGTTAATCTTCACAACAATCCCATTGGGCAGGTGTTCATATTATTCCCATTTTATAGATGAAGAAACTGAGATATAGACCAAGACCATAAAGGTCTAAATGACGAACTGAGTCAACATGGATTTAAGTATTACATAAACTGTAAAAACACTGATATTAGTTACTGTCTAGCCGAAACACCTATTTATTTATTTATTTATTTATTTATTTATTTATTTATTTATTTATTTATTTAACAGGGACAGAGAGAGAGTCAGAGAGAGGGATAGATAGGGACAGACAAACAGGAACGAAGAGAGGTGAGAAGCATCAATCATTAGTTTTTCGTTGCCGTTACAACACCTTAAATTGTTCATTGATTGCTTTCTCACATGTGCCTTGACCGCGGGCCTTCAGCAGAATGAGCCACCCCTTGCTGGAGCCAGTGACCTTGGGTCCAAGCTGTCGAGCTTTTGCTCAAGCCAGATGGGCCCGTGCTCAAGCTGGCGAGCTCGGGGTCTCGAACCTGGGTCTTCTGCATCCCAGTCTGACGCTCCATCCACTGCGCCACCGCCAGGTCAGGCCAAAGCTCTTATTTGAAAGGGACCAGCTTCAGAGACAGGAGGTGAGGGCCAGAATCACACAGCTAGCTAGTGGCAAAGTCAAAACAAGAGCCAGGTCCAAGAAGAGCATAAGGTTTTCATGTGGTCTGAAGAATGACCTGACTAGATTTCATCTCTACACAAACAAAATTATTTCCTGTTTTCTAGCATCAAGGAATTGGAAAGGACATTAGAAAAATTTTAAATCATATTGGCCTTTACTTAGCAATATGACAGAACAGGAAGTCCATGTCCTACACTTAACTTCAGCCCAAATGTGAGGTACTGAAATCACAGCACAGCCTGGGCAGCTGAGAGAGGCGGTCACATCATCTTTATGGGTCTGAACAGGAGGCCCCTGTGTATTCGGGAGAGTGATGTTCAGTGCAAGCCCTGGTGCTGACTCCAAAATTAATTGCTAGCAAGCAGCCTGGCATGAAGCTAAGTAGATCAATATCTGCAAGAGAAAAAGAAATAGGCTTTTAACTGCACTGTGTTTTCCCAGGTTGGCAGTAACTGCTACTGCGACCAGGATCTCCCCTCAATTCACCTGGCTGATGAGCATCGTTAGGCTGGGGGGCGGTTGAGGTCATGCACCTTTTCTGGGATTCACTGAGCCCCTGATGGGGGCTGCGGTACCCTCTGAGCTCTCCTGGTAGGCAGGGATACCAGGGCCAAAAGGTGCTCTTGGGAGTGGGATGGGTGAGGGCATTGGGAAAACCTGAGCAAGGCTGGCCACAGTCAGATGGGTTCAGGGAGAGTTAGAAGAGGGCCTTTGTGCATGGGAGGCGGGCTGTTCTGTTCACCAAACCCACAAACCTGTGAGCCGATAGTTTCGTCTTCATATGTCCTCTACCAAAAATAAAGTATGCTTTCATTCTGATGAAGGCCAGAGAATGGGCTCAGGGACCTGCAAACTTTAGGAAGGGCTCTAAGATTAATGAAGTTGAACAAGAAAGTCATCCAAATGTGATCTTGCAAATAATAGTGACAGCTAACAATTACTGAGCCCTTCCTATGTGCTGGGCTCTGTGCTAAACACTTTATGTCAATTGTTATCTCCTCCTTGGATCCATTGCTAAACCACTCTGAGACTTAATGTTCTTATTTAGTCCTTCAAAAAACATTTATTAAGCCCCTACGATGCGGGAGACACTGTTCTAAAAAGTGAGAACAACAAGATGCACAGATCCATAACACTGAAGCCCTGGTGGTGTTTATAGCTTTGTGGAGATGGTATGAAGTCTGCAATATAGTATCACGTAATAAATGCTGCAGGAGAACAATACAGCAGGGAGGTCCCTAGAGAGGATGCAAGCGCTACAGATCTGTAGAATGGGACTGTAGTGTTGATGAGATGAGAATACACTGCAAACACTGTGCACAGAGCCACAGTGCTCTTTAATGCATAGTAGCTTCATTGACACTCTCCCTTCCACCCAAATAAAGGTCGGCTTCTTCTCTCCTTCCTAATGAAAGAGAACATTAAACAGAACAGATATGTCTGTTCCTTGAGCTCCTGGCTATCTCATCCATGTCATTGGCTTGTTCCTGCACCTCTCTGCCAGGGTGACCTGCCGCTGGATATTACTGCCAGGGGGACTGTTGGTTGCAGGAGGCACCAGGGGCAAGGAGAGAGAGGCAACCTCGTTGGATTCCCCATGCCTCCAGAGCCACAAGGAGACCTGGGAGAATAATCCCAGGAGCCCCACTGAAAGCCATAAGTAGCATGCCTATCGTTGCCAGAAATCTTGCCCAGAGAAAGGATATTATGGGAAGGTTGGAGAAGGGTGAAGGGAGGCTGCAAGTTAAGTGTGACTTAACTCTAAGGAGTCACACCAATTGCATTTAGATGACCTGAGGGCTGATAAACATCACAATCCAAGACCCTGAAGTGAGCTCCATCTTCAGACATGTGACCAGAGATGTCCACTGGGTGCATGGCTGGGGAACAAGGCCAGCCCCTTTTCCATTTCTGCCAACCCCTCCTCCCCTCAGCCACACAGACTTCCTCCTAGCTTCCTGCAGCTGCCATCGCTTTCATCTCTATACGTAAACCATCTCCTCTTTCTTCCCCATTCTGTTCCATACTCCCTCTCTGCCCATCGCACCTGGAAGCCCTCCATGAACTGGAAGAGCCACCCCCATGGCTGGCAGGAAATTGGGGCAGGAAGCGAGAAGAGATGTATTTCTGTGGTTCAGAGTTGGAGTTTGAAGCTCTTTCCCCACAGCAGTACAGTATTGAATGGTGGTTAATTCTATAATGCTCATCATATGATGCTCAGTGAGTTTGGAGGTAAGCTGGCTTTTCTCTCCTGCAGGCCTGGGACCCCAACCACCATGCTGAGTTTCAAGGAACCTGACTGCTTTAGAGAGCCCACTGGGGGATGGCTGGAGAGCTGCCTTCAGGCCTGAGAACAAATTGCAGCACTGGCTAGGACCCAGCTCTCTGTGCACAGCTGGGCCATCCGCACCCACACTGGACCCAAGAGGCACATCCCTAAGGTTCCTCCCAGCTCAAAAACGCAGTTTCTATTACCACTGTCCTTGCCTGAGTGGGACTGAACCCTTTTGGGTAATAAAATTTGCAGTTCCTTTCTGTGGAGAATTAGCATTCTTGATAACTTGTTCAATAGATTATCTGATAAATTTTAAAGAGATTAAGATTTTTTCTGGGAATCTACTCTTGGGACCAACTACTTGTCAGTCACAAATCTAGTGTCCTTCAGCCAGAATTTCTGCACCTGGCATAACAATGACTGTCTATTTCTATAAATATCCTACTATGAGACTCTGGCTGGTTGCTCAGTAGTAGAGTATTGGCCCAGTGTGTGGATGTCCTGGGTTTGATTTCGAGTCAGGGCACACAGGAGAAGGGCCCATCTGTTTCTTCACCCCCCTTTCACTTCTCTCTCTCTCTCTCTACCCCTCCTGCAGCCATGGCTCAATTGGAGCGAGTTGGTCCCAGGCACTGAGGATGGCTCCATGGCCTCTGCCTCAGGTGCTAAGAAGAGCTTGGTTGCTGAGCAACAGAGAAACACCCCAGATAGGCAGAGAATTCCCCCTAGTGGGCTTGCCAGGTAGATCCCAGTCAGTTAGAGCACATGTGGAGTCTGACTCTCTACCTCCCCTCCTCTCACTAAATAAAAAAAAGAAAGAAAGAAAAAGGAAAAAAGTACCCTACTATGACTAAATATTTGAATTAGTCTGCTGTGAAAACAATTTCTGCTTTTTCCAGCAGGACTGTGATAAAAGTTTGGCAATGCTCAAAATTAAAGAAAATTTTTCTTTAACACTGTTTAATAGGTACAGAGGGGTTACCAAAGGCTTCTGAGCAGAGTGTTAATATGTTCAAAGCTCAATCTTAGGGGACGTTAGAGTCTAAGGGGATCCACCAGGAGGCAAAGTGGGGGATGACTGGGGTAAGGGAGACCCATAAGCAGAAAGGATAGCAAGCAGCTGTGGTGGTGCAAGACTAAACTGATGGCGGAACGGGGCCTGGGGAGCCCGGCATGCATGAACCCACGGCAAGGTCAAATCAGGCTCAGAAACTGCCTGATGTGACCCTGTGGGTTCAGATGGTGCTAAGTTTTCAGACAGGGAGTATAGTGATGCATTAGCCAACCAGGGAAGTTAGGAGAAAGAACCAGTTTAAGGAAGATATGGTTTGGTTTTGGTCTTACCCATTGATTTCATGGGAAAACGAGATTGGATGAAGAATTTGGATCAAGAACCCCTTGTGGCAAGGATAAAGAAACATAATCCTCAGCCAGTGGCACACACCGGGCTACTGTTGGAAGGTCAGAAGTGGAGAGTAAACATAGCCCATGGTGCCTCTTAAGCCAAGTGTGCCCCTGGGCGGCCTATCTTGCTTAGAAAGGAGAGAGGCAGGCAGTCAGGATGAGGGCAGGGACCATCGCTTACTCATCTTGATGTACCCAGGGCACAAAGTGTGGTGCCCAGGGAGTGAGCCTGTGATGGATGTGTATAGTTACATAAAACAGAGATATGGACATGTCGTGTCAAGTGGGAGGAAAGGTGGGGAGCTAGCATCTTTTCTGCAGTCTCTCTGTGTGCCATTTACATACATATTATCTAATGGCCTAGAGGTTAGCAATAAATTATAGAATAACAATAGTAGTAAGAGAGATTCAATGACATTAAATACAGACATAATGTTGTCATCATGGTTGACAAGTTATACAGGTGAAAGAAGAAAAGCCACAGGAATCAGGAAATCCAGAAACTGTGTTCCTACTCTGTGCTACCAGAAACCCCCCCCCCCCCAAACCATAAAAATCATATGACTCCAATGGTAAAGGCTGGCTGAAGCCTTTACAGCAGGACAGATAGGATGACTAAACACTAGAACAATTTGAGTATTTTTATGATTAATAGGTTCGGTTTCTCTTTCTTAGGTTCGGTTTCTCTTTCTGTTTTTTTTTTTGGTTAGGTGTTTGAAGAATGAAAGTTGCATGTACTTGTAAGAAATTGCTTTTAACTGTGAAATTGAATTGTCCACTCCTGAGAGGTTTGGAATCACACCTCACTGGCTCCTCCCACAATTGGATCTTATGACTAGAATGAGCCTTGCATCGCTTTGATCCATGGGCCACTCCTGCTGGACACACTGGGCCATTTGGAGAGGGCAGAGAGTAGATGAGCCATCCCCAGTAGAAGAAAGGTGGGCTTCTCTGAGCAGACCAAGCTTGCAGCCAGTTTCCTTCATCAAGGTTATGTCTCAGAACTGTTGGGAGTCCCAGTCCCACCAACTTTGAAAATCCCCTCTGTGTCAGAGTCCTCCCTTTTGTGTTGTTTGGTGCTCTGGGAAAAGACACTAAACACTAACGGGACATTTCAACAGATTTAAGTGTTCTCAGAAAAGTGAGATGTTATTTGATTAAGAAGGTTCCTTGTACTCGTGAATGAGCAATAACTATTTGTTGGTTTGGTTTTCAGTCCTACTTTTCAAGGAGTAAGTGAACTGACTTGAGGAGGATTTTAGAGAATTATATCTGAAAGACTGAAATTAGCAACCACAATCTCATTTCCTTTGCAATTGCATTGCAGAAAAATTGTTTATTTTCCTGTCATATGAGGGAGCTGGCTTTCCTCGGCTTTATTTCCCTCTAGAGTCTGACTTCTGGAGTGAAAAATGGAGAGGACAAAGGAATAACATGAAATACAAAGTATTTTCTTGGTTTTAAAGAGTGAACCAGAACAGAGAGACTGTTAATATCTCTGCTCTAAGGAAACAGCTTTTGAGAAGATTTTGGAGGCAACACTCTTCTGCCCTTCACTCTTGCACTAAATTGTTTCAAGAAAAAAGATGCAAGTGTATTTGCATTTAAGTGTTCCAGTTACTTGTGTGATTTGCTCAATATTGGGCATAACTTCTGCACGTGTATTATGGGGCTGAGCGAGAGCCACCAGGTTACAGGCTAGTGGATGAAACCCAGCTGGCACACCCATAGGTACAATCCTGTCATCTTAATGTTGTAAGTTATGTTTTCTTTTATACAATGGACAGCTCAGGTCCACTATGTACCATATACAGTAAGTCCTCACTTAACGTTGTTGACAGGTTCTTGGAACTGCGATGAAACAACGTATAATGAAACAAATTTTACCGAAGGCTAACATAAACAAGAATTCAGTTGCTACGGCATCACATCAATCTTTTAACAACACATCATTATTTGAAGACCTGCTGTACTCTATCTATATGTCAGCAACATAAGACTCTTTGCCTGTACCCATTCCTTTTAACATCTGGGGAGGCTCTTCAGAGAATCCAGTACATGTAATCAAAGACCAAACAATCACGCACCATAAATAATTCCACTGTGAAACGGGAGAGGCCTTGGCAACAGAGCACACTGCCTGCCTTCTCGCACTCTGCCATTCTCCTCTGTCTTTTGTTCTCCTTTCCAGCCTTTGTCTCTATTTCTAACACATTTTTACTGTGCTGCAACATTGATCACTGAATATTGTCTCTAGCTTTCCAAAACCCAAATCAAAAATTGGGTTTGGCTTATGGGCCTTCTAACCCACTTTAGTCTTAAATGAGAAGCACTCACTGTGGCGGCCAAGACCCCAGCAGAGGGTTTGAATTCTTGCGCATCTCAGAAAGAGGAGATTTCGCAGGAAATCCTATTACTGACCTTCGTTCAGCTTGCAGCTCTAAAGAACATTCCAGAAGAGCTGTCATGAAATAAACAGCTCCTGCCTGCTTGTTTCTGTTTCTCCTAAATGGGCCTTTTCTTCCCTGACAATTCAGTGGGGTGTCAGACTCTCCACAAACCGAAAATCCATTTCTGCAGATTTTCGGTTTCATCCTTCCTAACCACTTTTGTAAGGGTACGAATGAGGAATATTAGCCAGAAAATTCAAGAGGAAAGTTGGATAATGATGTTATTTGGGAATGTGGACTTTACTACAATGATCATCTTTAATGTCTTTTTTTTATTAAAGGATTGAATTTAGATATATTTCCAATATTGTTTTTAAGACTCTCCACTGCCCTTCCTTATGCAAATCATGAAAATATTTGAGCATAAACAAAACCATTGTCTCATGCCGGGTGATTTACTCAATTACCATTAGGCAAGTGGGTGGTTTATACCACTGTGTGCTTTAGATTTAACTGTCAGGAAAAACGATTTGGTTGCTCGAACCGTTGCATAGTCATTTAATGGACAGGCCCTGGAATGTTGAGGCATGTGCCCATTTTGTGGAGGCTGTTTGCAGGTGTCTGGGGCTCCCTCAACCCTCTGTTGCAAGGTGTAGCCGTAGCCCATACCATGGGACTAGTTCTTTTCTGACTGGCTTCCACATAGGTCTGAAGTCACCTGTTAAGATGTGGACAATGGTGTTTTACCCGTTTGGTGAGCTGAGTGTCCATCATGAAATTGTGAACGTGCTTCTCCGCTTTGGTAAGTTCCAGCTTTCGGGCCACCACGGCCACCACGAGGGCAGTGCAGCCCGCACCCTGTGGGAGGACAGCAAGAGGACCGGGGAAGAGAGCACATCATTAAAAGGCAAAGTGGGGGCTTGAGCTCTCTGGCTGGTACAAGCCACAAACCTTCTGGGCCCTGATTCCTGCACCCATGAGGAGATCTGCAATGCTCTTGGCTTAGCTGCAGAGCTGACCTCTGGGAATCTGGGTCTTCATAGGACTTGCCAAGTTCTTAACTGAGCAGGACACTGAATGTGACTGAAGCTTTGGGGAATTTAAAACAACGGACAATCATCTGGTCACTTGCCAAGCTGTGCAAGGAACACAGAGGGTCGGGCACACACAGGCTCTCTCCCTCATGCATGTCCCAACCCCACTCCAGTTCTGGGCCAGGGTGCCCAGAAGGATGGAAGGCCACATGTAAACAGGAGTATGGCTGGGACACCTGCAGACAGTGAAGAGTTTTTCTGAAAATAATCTAATAAAGAGGCAACACACATCCCCCCAGACCGCTTCCCAGGGACACTAGCTGGCACAAGTCTGTTTTCTTGGCTGCTTGCTCCTCAGTGTGATTCTTTCTTGCTTTCACCAGGAGGCTCATGAATTCACCATGATGCAGAGATTTTAAAGATGACAACAATCTTGCCTCAAACCAGGATTCCTCAATATTCCCCAGAGCAGCGTTCCTAGTCTGCCTGCGTGGGTCCATTCCAGGGGCATAGGGGAGGGTGAGTAAAAGAAGCAAAGTTTGCCCGGAAACACCCCCTGTCTCCTAATCCTCTGGGCGCATGCTTGACTGTCTCGGAAATGAGCAGGAAAGGAAAGTGGCTCATTCCAACACTCTCCTGATGAATTTTCAAGTCCCCTCACTGTGCTTCTTGACTGGCCTCTGAGCACAGAGGAAGTAGGAGAATCAGTCGTCCTCTGACTCTTCTGCTGGCAGAAGTCAGCCCTGTGCTTGCCTGGTTCTTGGAAGGGAGCGCACCCTCCTCAGCGGCCATTGCTCTTTCTGCACACTGGGCCCCGACTGTCCTGACCTCCACTTGTGTAAAGAGATGATAAGCTCAGCAAAGTCAACAGTCTAATCTTCAATTACAGCAGTAATTAGAGTTGCCACAGAGCCAGTTTAGTAGTTGAGGTTCCAGGATTGAATGGCTCAATAACATTTTTGGCTCATCAGGTCTAACAGAATGTGTTAGAAATGGCAAAGAATGTTCTCAAAGGTACATTATCTGTACCGGAGACGGGAGGAAGGTATATGAGTAGATCAGTGCTTTACTGTCTCCTTTATAATCTCTTTCTTTCCTTTTCCAAAGATTGGCAAAGGCTCGTCTGTATAAGGTTTGGCATGGCTGAAGTTGGCAACACTTTCTCTTAGCTTTGAACAAGGGTTCCCATTAAAACAACCTCATGTTTCTTGGTACATTTGGTCATTTGGTCAGCCACCCATTGTCTGCTCATTTCTAGCACAACAGGCTGAAAGGAACTGAGTCTGTGCGAACCTTCCTTTTCTGACCTCATTTTATTCTCTTGTTCAGGGATGGCCATGTTTTCCTGGTGTCTCTGACTTGCAGGAGACTCTGAGCCTGATTTTCAAAAGATATATATGAGCAGTTGGACAGCCTGGTCTATAGCTGTAATCAATTTAGCCAGGCCTCCAAAAGCAAAAAATAGCTTAAAAGAAGCTGTCCTAGAGGGCAGATGTGTGCTCAATTCTGCTCAACCAGATCAAGTATAATCTCTCTCCTTTATATGAAGTTCCAAAGGTACTTTGGGCTGAAAGCCCAAAAAGAGGGCTATATCATAGTGGTAAAAATGGAACATCAGATGGAGAGGGTTCTTCCCGTGTTCCATTCTCCCTTCTTTCTTTGGATCCAGGCAAAACCCTACTTATATCCCCCCCTGAAAGGGGGTGGAGGGTAGAATAAGCCTGAAGAGGGAGTTTCCCTGCTCACCATACCACTTAAGGAATTTCACCAAGACAATCTTTATCTTCCCAAATTTCCAGGGTCAAGATGGAGTGGTCTATGGTGTTGCCACAGCTCACAGTATAGCAGCTTGAATGTGGGGGGCTTCTAATTAGAAGCCAGAGTGTTTTGCCAAGGAACCATCTATCTTATATGATTAAGATAAATTTCTATATGGAGGCGGGAGGGTGGACTAGAAAACGTTCCCTAGTTTCTTTCTGCTTAAACATATCAAAACTCCATTGTGGCTATCTCTCTGGAGGATGTGGGCTCTTAACCCCTAATTCTAACTTGAATAGAGAGCAGTGGATACTCCCAACTTTATTTTTCTTTTAGAAAATCCATCATCTGAATGCAATTAGGGAAGTCACCAATAAGGAAGCCTAACTTGGTTATTTTCATTAAGAAGCAACTTTGTAAAGATGGGGTCGGACATCTGCAACCTTCAGAAAGAGGTGGGCAGGGTGTTAAAATCCAGACTGTAGTCATCTCCACAGTGTGTGTGTATGTGTGTGTATGTGTGTGAGAGGGGGGGGCAGTGGGAGAGGGAAAGAAAGGGAATGGAAGGGGAGGGAAGGGATGCAGAGAGAGAGAGAGAGAGAGAGAGAGAGAGAGAGAGAGAGAGAGCTAGAATGGAGACCGAGACAGGGAACAAATTGCACTCCATCCTAAACAGCATGGGATAGACAGGGAAAGAGGAAAGGAAGAAGCAGACGCATAAACAAAAAGGATGAGCTGATGCAATTGAGAGAGGAAGGCAGGAGGAACAAGAAGCCTAAAACTTGAGTCACAAGTTTATGGTCAATTCTGGCTCTTTAGAGGCAATAAAGGAAGTGTTATGGGATCCCCTCCTTCCTGTTGGGTTCACCTCAAAGTGGTATAATGTTCACCTATGTTCGTTTTGGAATCATGAGCCTTTTTATTTACAGGTTTTTACTTACAGCTTATGAGTCTGATGTTCCCATGGTGGCAGGATGGGAAGACTTATGGGATGTGGCAGTCATGCAGGTTGGTTGTAAGAAACAAATTGTCAAGGACTTGGCTGATTTGGGGTGTGAGAGTGCATGCTGTCCTAGCATGGAGCCTCAGAAATGGTAGAGGGAGCAAGTGAGGAGAGGATGGATTGGGGTAGAACAGGGTCAGCAGCTGCTGCTGTGACTTCCAGGGGTCAGATTGTGCAGATAATCTATGACTCAGACTTTTGTCTTCAGATGTGCCAAACCCTGAATCACAGTTGACACCAGCTGGATTCCCTGTGTCTTCTCTATCCAACTCCTATGTCACAGGAGGCAGGTAAGATGAGGTAGGGTCCACCTCTAATGAAGTCATACTGCCCGGGTACAAGGTGAGCTGGGGCACAGGCGTAAGCAAAGAGAGAGTGGCTGGCATGAGGTGAACACACCTAACTCATCTATAGATTTGGACCCAAATCGGAGACCAAAGCTCCTCCACATGACTCCACCCACTTCTTGTTTCCAAGACACATTTTCCAGCTGGAAAACCTTAGAATCTGGAGAAACAAGTACCCCAAGGGGGAAAGTATGAGGTGTTCTTAACTGAAGAAGCATAAAATAAAATAAACCATAAATAAAAGTGACAAATGGAGGAGAGAAGCCTGGAGGATTTACAGTTGGATTCTGTTTCTGCAACAGATTCCATGTAACAACTAAAATAACATCAATTGGTTTGAAACCAAGGTGTTTTAGGGAGAAGCTCGTCTTCTAAAACTGACATTAAGCAGATGTCTTGCTGAGTCCTCTTTTTCCCTCCTCCCAAAGTGACTCAGTTTGTGCCACCTTTTACTTCCTCATCACTTTCCTTTTGCAGTTCAAAGAAACATCTTTTAGGAAGGCCTTGGGGAAAAGCTCAGTGTCCCCAGCAGACATCCTGGAAGCTTTTGTCTATTTGTACATAACTTATGAAAGGTCCACAGAGTGAGTCTGGCTTTAGAAAGTGGCTCTATTGAAACAGGGCTCCTACTAAGCAGTGTTGGGGCCCCAGAGGTCTCCCAGATGCCTGCAGAACCAAAAAGCCTCCAAAGGTATCTCTGTCAGATTTGTTGTCATTTCCAATTCTGGATGCTAATACTGAGAGCTTTCTCTCTGTGTGGTAACTGTCATCATAAAATTCTTTGTGGAAAGATGCTGGACTTTGACATATCTGCTTTGGTGGGTGAGATCTCTCAAACACACCAGGTCTGTGCCAACAATGTCAAGTTGTTCAGACAATAACATACCCTGCTTAATGGTTGATAATTATACCATTACTGGGATTGCCAAGGGAAAACAATGATTAAGACTATTTACAGCCTGCACACTCAAATCCTTCCTTTCCCTTCCCAAGCAGGCCTTGTTCTGGCCTGCATGGTGTCCATGGTAACCAAACAGGAAGCCATACCTTTAGTTAAGGCACTTGCAATAATAATCGGGGGATGTACATAGTGCTGGGAGGCTGGGGGAGGGGATGAAACGATTTTCAGCAACCCAAAACCCTCGAAAGGAGTGACTCAGCTAGAAAAGTCACATTTGTTACTAAAATGCCATCAGGGTTCCTCATTGTGGCTGATTCTAGAGTGAGGCAGATGACTTTAATTTGGGTAAAAACACTGCAATGAATGGAGGAAACCTCCCTGTCTCTGTGTATAGAGAGGTATAGGTTTATGACACAGAGTTCATGCAAAAAGAGAATATGGAAGTTGTGTTGTATCTTTAATATGGGAGGTGATATCGGTTCCTCCTCATCTGTTTGTTTTTCCCACTTGATTACAACTCTCTCCACAAGGAACAAACTCCCTTCCAAGGAGCTGCTGCAGAACAGATGCAAAAACGGGTGCTGAAGTCCATACTCCAAGAAGAAGGCAGTGAGAGGCCATGGGGTCCCACCTGCCCGACGTGGCTTTGTCAGAGTGAAAGCCAGGAGATGCCTGCCAGAGGGAAGGAATCAGCGGAATGGTTGCTAGGGGGCCTCTTCTTGGATGGGGCACAGCTCCTTGCTGAGAGGGAGAATGGCTGGCATCTGACTACCAGAGGCTCTCAGCAGGGCCCATCCATCAATGGCCATCTACCCCATTACCCACCGCCTACTCTGTGTGCCCTGGCTGAGCGCTGGCTCTGAGGCGCTAAGCCCCCACCCAGGAGTGCCTCTAAGATGGGAAAGCTCTGGCTTCCAGGCAGCATTTCATTCCTTTCTGGAAGAAGGAATTGTTCCCTGGTTTCCTGGTGACAGCTGGAGTTGTGCCAGACAGACTCCTACTAACCAATGGGAGATGTTTGTTCCAAGTTCTTCCACTCACCCATGATTTATCCCAACCCTGGTGTTAAACCTTTTGTCATTAACTGCTGTTCAGGAGGACCTGTCTGCTAGTGTGCATCTGCCCCGAGTTACAGTGGGAATGGCGAGAAGACGGTGCCCAGTGGTGACACGAGAGCACTGGGTCCCTCCTGCTCCCAGGGCCCTGACCTGGGGCTCTGCCATGTGCAGCACTGCCTCATCACCGAGATCCGTCTCTGCCTCATCACCGAGATCATCTCGGGAGGCCCCCTGCAGTCGTCAGCCTGTGGTGAGGTGGGACTGAGGCAGCCCTCTCACTATATGAGGACCTAATGCCTTTCCTACTGCAGAAAGAAGTCCTTCTCATTCCCAAAGGAGGGTCTCCTTTCCTCCTAGGAGAATAAGGGAAATCTGAGGGGGCCCTGAAAGGAAAGATATTCATGGGAGCTTCATGGGACACAGAAACGGTTCCACTGGAGGGTTGTGGCAACCACCCAGGGAGACCTAGGACAAGCTGCAGACATCCTGTTCACCCTCACACCCCCATCACAACCCCGGTGATGCCCAGGCTTAGGTGGGTGCTTTCTTCTCTGGAGCCTGTGGTCTAGGATTCTAGGAAGAAGGGCAAAGAACAGTGGCTGTCCATCCTGGATTTAAAGGTCAACAAGGCCAAAAAGCACATCACCTGGCCAGGGAAGGAGGTCGGAGGTCAGGGATGCCGAGGACTTCACCAGCCAGTTCCTCATGCTGACAGAGCACATTAACATAAAGTGTTGCCATCTATCCTCATCACCAGCCAGAGAGGAGGGTGGGCAAGCCTTTCATGCCCACTTTATACTGAGTGCTAAGGTCCAGCAGGCAGTGCAAATTCGGTTCAATTCTGACTCCCCATCCATGTCCCTCCCAGACACAGGGCTACAACGGCCATGTGATGGCCATGTGTGTCGGGTGGGGGTGGCAGGGCGATGGGCGTGAAAAATACACTTTGAAAGATGCAGCCCAGCGGCTGGGCACTTGGGGAGAGATGGGGATGGAGTCACAGTCTCACTGATGCCAGAGCCGGGAAGGACCTGGCACTCAGAGCCCAGCACCCACCGTGCAGACATGGAAGCCAAAGTCTGGGGAAGTCAAGGGCTGGCTCGAGGCCCTGGAACAAAACCAGTGGCCCACCCAGGCCAGGACACAGGTCTTATGGCCAGTTCTGTGCTCTTTCCCCAGTCCCTGCCTCCATCAGTTCCAGCTAAGTCTAGCAGATGTGGTGCCAAGGTCTGTGGGGCCTAGGGACAGGAAGGACAATTAACTGCAAGCCGGGATGTTAGCTGGGGTTGAGCACAGCAGGCAGTAGGGTGATGCTGAGGGGGAAGCGGGTCGGACCCACCGCCAGCTTCGCCCAGCCTGTTTTGGGGTGGGAGTGGGAAGTAGGGCTGTGAACAGATCATTAACTGTTAGGAGCCAGGACCTATTCCTGTTTTGGAAAAGGAAATGAAAAAGTGAGAAGCCATTGAAGATTTCACGTCTGCCTCTTTCTGTGCAGAGACATGCATGTTGGCCTGTTAACTAACAGCTTGCCCCACGCTCTGACCAAGAAGGCCCCTCAGTGCTCACGAGAAAGGGCTCTTATTCTGAGTGGGGGGGAGGGTAACGGGCAGAGGCAGGTACTCACCATGATGCCGGTGAGAAGACAGACACCTTTCCCACAGTATGTATGGGGCACCATGTCCCCATAACCAATGGAAAGGAATGTGATGGAGATGAGCCACATGGCACCCAGAAAGTTACTAGTTACATCTTGCTGGTCATGGTACCTGCCAAGGGGAAGATAGGAGTTAGTTGATGGATCTGTCATTTCCAAGCGTAAAGGCTGTGGGCAAGTCTGGGCAGGGAGCGCAATAAGACCGTGTGCTGAGGCAGAGGCAGCAGCACTGGCGACACACAGGGATCTTTTCAGGTGACGGAAGGTGCCACAACTCTGCCCACCCAGATCCTGCCTGTAACTCCCTGATGCCCCAGCTCCTTGCCACATGCTTGGTCCCAGAGGTGTCATGATTTGTACCATATTATAGATGTCCTTTTGGTGCTGGTAAAATAGATTTGGATGAAATCATGCAGTAATAAAATTTAGATTTTCCCTTTCAAGTCGACAGTCTAAAAGTATGTGGATGTGATTAATCTGAAATCACAAGTTCTTGAACAGGGAAAATGTCCAAAAAAAAATCACCAAACACATTTAACAATTTCCTGAGAGTTGATGGATCCCCAAGATTGGCCCCTCCTGCTGTCAGGGTGCGAGCCAGGCAGGTTCTCAAGGGGCTGTTTCCAGGGCCAGTTCTGGGCTCTCCGTAGAGGAGCAGCCTATACCGCTGAGGCCTCATGACTGCTACACCGGGGAGGGGCCCGCTGGAAACCTATCGCCCCGTTCCCTCTGCTCCATGCTCATTTCACCTCATCCTTTTCCTCCCTCCTTTCCTTCTTCTCCAGCACCAAGCCCCCCTGTGTGCCAGGTTCTGTGCTGAGTACTGAAATACAGAGATGAAGAGGACACATCCCCTGCCTCAGGGCTCTCAGCCCAGGGGAAGTATTCAGGGATGATGCAGACATTTGCAGAAAGGTCAATAAGGGAGTGTGAACAAGGCAGCTTGGGGACAGCAGGGAAAGGACAATGACCCTTGTCCCAAACGTAAAAGGGTTATCAGAGGCTTCCATTTTCCAGGCAGGCAGGGGAGGATGATCCAGGCTGATAGGACACCTGGTAAAAGCCCAGCCCTGACTCCAGGGCAACAGGTGGGGCTGGCTGCACTGGGGGTGGCAGGGCAGGTGACCCTGGGTCCTTTTTCAAAATGTTCTCTGACAGGGTCAGCCTGAATGATACACAAGGGATTCTGCATTTTATCCTGCAGGAACATCACTCCTTGATAATATCTCCCCTTCAACCTCTGAGAGGCCATTGGATGGGAAAGTTGAGGTGGGTCTGAGTGATCAGACCATCCTGGTTGGGTAGAACAGGAAGCCATTTAGGAACCCTGATCAGCACACTGAGTTACTAAGGATCTTACATGAATCAAAGTGCGTGGCATGGTGGGGCTGGAGTCTGGCACAGGGAGGCCCCCAGAAAGTGTTAGCTACTATCATCATTGCCCAGAGGATAACTGGCAAATGTTGGTTTTCCTCCCTTTTTCCTAGGTCAGGTATTCAGAGAATGCTGCAGGTAGGTACAAGTGCATCTGCTGGTCAGAAAGAAGATGGTGGGTACTTGAGTCAGGAAAGAGCAAGAGCACAAAGTAATGGACATCATTTATGAACTCCTTCTGTCCTAGTGGGAGTCACACAGCACAACCCGCCATGTGGTTGGCACTTTGCATACAATCACTCTAATCCTCACAACAGCATGTAAAGTATTTTCACGGGTAAGTAACTGGAAGCACAGAGACACTGAGTGACTTGTTGGAGAACACACAGGAAGTAACCGAAGCAAAGCCCATGTTCTTTTCATTGTTCCATTCAGCATCAGAGAGGTGGAAGCAATTACTGTGTGCCTCAGGGAACAGTGAGGAAGTTTTAGAAAGAGAAGGGCACCAGGGCTCCAGTGGCTGATAATGAGGTGGTTTTGGAGACCAGGTTCTGAATTTGGAAGGCCTTGAATTCTAGGGTGAGAAATCTGGATTTGTTTTTAGTGATTTGATTCCTGAGCAGATGAGTGACAAAATGCATGGCCTGCTGGGAAGAGTGGTCTACGGGTGGCGAGCAGCATTTAAGAAGATGGAATACAGAGCCTGGTGAAAAGCAGGTGTGCAAAGCCAGTAGAGGTGCAGGCACAGCCTTTATTGCCCTGTGAGAACATCACTGATGGGCTGGACAGCCCACGACCAGCAACCAGAAAGAGGGTGGCATTAGCCTTTTCATAGCTGTCCTCACAGGGCATGCATTCCTGGAACTTCAGGGACATCTGAAGAGCAGACATCCTTCCCCAAAGCTCACGCATAAGACAACTTACCTGCCTTCTCCTACCTGCTTAACTCACTCCCCAGCAATGTTCTTTTGCTACCTGGAGCTGGCTGTGGCTTCTGCCAGTTGCCTCATTTCCCCTGGGGCTGGGCCCGTGTCTACTCATCTGGTCACATTGGATTAACATAGATAGGTGGTGCCTAGCTTTGAACCCCAGGATGAAGTGCACTCTTGCTTTGACTAGTGTGCCAGCCCCATCCCAGCTCTGACATGGCTTTGGAGGGGTAACCACCCTCCTCATCCCATTCCCCCAGCCCTAGGCTCTGCCAGGCCCTCAGGTCACCATAGTCCCCTCCACTCCTGGTATGCTTTTGGCTGGGAGAAATGGCAGCTGACCCTGGCTCTCAGGACCTATAGTGAGGCAGTGATGGAGCATCCTTTCCCAGAGGGGGCTTCAGGGCCTGTGAAACAATAAGACTCAGTAACAGCTGAGTGGCTCCCTGCCACAAGCCAGCAGCATCCAAATACATGTTGTAGAGTCAGAAGGGCATCAGCTCATCAGAATGCATTTCTTAGAACAGTGGTTCTTAACCTGGGTTCTATTGAACCCTAGGGGTTCGATGAGTCGGTCTCAGGGGTTCAGAGAAGCCTCTGCCACGGAGGCCAGAATAAAGTAATATCGTAATTTGTTGTGAGTTCATGCACTTTGTTGGTTTTGTTCTTTGAGCAAGGTGATGTTCATGCACAGCTCATTTTGTGCACCAGTAAAAAAACATATACTTATGTCTTGAATTTGGAAAAAAAAATCATATTTTATGTGTTACTAAAGAAGGGTTCGGTGAATGCGCATATGAAACTGGTGGGTTCGGTACCTCAAAAAAGGTTAAGAACCACTGTCTTAGAAGAAGTCCTGGGTCAGGATGATGAGGTGAGACAGAGGTCTAGGGCTTAGCTTTTCTACCTTCAAGCCCCAGCTCCACCTTAAGTAGCACCATGGCTGTGAGCAAGGGACTTAACCTCTCTGTTGCCCAGTTTTCTTATCTGCTGATGGAAGGATTAAGGAAAATAATCCACAGTGCTCAGCCCAGAGTCAGCGCACTGAATGTCAGCAGTTACTATAGTTGTTGAGAGGAGCAGTGCTATCAGTCTGAGCAAGTCTACAGAACAATACAGGGTGGGATACACAAGGGCAGTGGGAAGAGAGGGTCTTCACAGGTCATGAGGAGGTCGTCGTGAGGTTAGGCTTGAGAACTATTTGATGCAAGGATGAAAGGAATTGTTGGACAAAGAAGGGACATGAAACACTTGGTATCTGAAATGATTCTTTCAGCAGCTGAAGGCAAAAGTGATTTAAGAGATCAGGCTCCAGGCCCTGGCCGGTTAGCTCAGTTAGGAGCATCATCCCAAAACAACAAGGTTGCAGGTTCAATTGCCTGTTAGGGCTCACAGGGGAATCAACCAATGAATGCATGACTGAGCGGAACAACAAATGAATGCTTCCCTTCCCCTTCCTCTCTCTCTCCTTTTCTCTCTGTCTCTAAAAAATTAAGCCTTGGCCAGATAGCTTGATTGGAGCGTTGTCCTAGAGTGCAGAGGTTGCCGGTTCAATTCCCTGGTCAGGGTACCTACAGGGGCAGCTCAATGTTCCTGTTTCTCTCTCTCAAAAAGAAAGAAAGAAAGAAAGAAAGAAAGAAAGAAAGAAAGAAAGAAAGAAAGAAAGAAAGAAATAAGATCAGGTGCCATACAGTGAGAACTACTAGAAAATTTGCAGGTGCCCATGGAAAAGGAATGAACAACCTTGAATGCCACCCATGGGGTTTGCATTTAGTTTGCAGCCTCTTTTCCATGTACTTTTTGGGCTTTGCTATGCATATAGGTCTCCACAGTCCTCCTTCCATTGCAAACCCTGAGGTTTAAGCAAGTGATCCCTGGCTGCTCCGCTGCCTTCAGGACCATGGACCACCCTATTCATACATGGACATGGAAGTAAAGAGATGAAAGCTCAAAGTGGAATTAAGTATATGGCAGCAAGTAATCTCTTTTTAAAGTCAATGTTTGATTTACTGATTTATTTTTCTCTAAATTCCCTTTATGTTCTTTTGGGTTTTTATTTATTCATCACATAAAATCCTCCTGGTGCTAACGATACGTGCTGAGGAGAGCAGAAGCAGATCTTGAGGATGTCTCTCATTCATCATTTGTCAGACTTCAACAATCTGTCCTCTGGCAGGGGCTCTAAAAGACGCCAAGATGAATTGGACAGACACCCGACACTCCCTACACTCCCGTGGCTTGGAGCATTGTCATAGAGACAAGACACGCATGCAACTCGCCAAGCAGGAAGTGATGAGCGAGAGAGCCGGCCTGGTGATTCAGACTGTGGGGGTGGGGGAAGGCAGATGTATATTCAAACTTATTCACAACCTTAGAGTGGTTTACACTTGTCTCAAATTCACATATGAATTTCATGCTATTTTTTACAATAGAGAATTTTTGGGAAAGAATAGTTTGAGGGTTTTTTTCTAGGGCTAAGAAGGAAAAGGTGTAGTTTGGGGAGAAGGATTATTATACTTATTCATTTATCATTAGGGTGTGGACTACAGTTTTTTCACTTTTCTATATTATAAAATAAATGCATGGCTGCATAAAGATGGTGAATTAAACACACATGTGCTTTTGCTTCCTTCTCAAATCCCTCTACAACCGACAATTTTAGTCTCATGCTTTTAAAAACAAGCAGAGGTCAAGAATCCCCAGACAGCTGAGTCAGGTCTCTAACATTTAAGGCACAGACCAAATCAGTTAATTAAACAAAGAAATAGAACTCTGGATCAAATACAGACCATTCACAGAGAAGAACTCTTGGGGAAAACAATCCTATAATTAACATTGCAAGAGAGATCATACAAAATATCGGACCCACACAACAAGAACGGCATGCTATACCAAAAACATCTTCCTAGAATGCTGGCAGATAAACTGAGGAAGGTTCCTAAAAGGCAGAAAAGGACAGAGAGAAATGAAAATAAGAGAGAAAATAGAAAATCAGTCTACCAATTCAAATAATAGTAGTTTTAGAACAAGAACTGGGAAAAAAAGAAGGAGGAGAAGGAGGGAAAAAAGAATGAAGAAGAAATAATCATTAAAGAAATCATTTCCCATAACTGAAGGACACAAGTTTCTAGATCAAGGGGCCACTGTCCCTAGCAAAGTGGATGAAAATGGAGTCACACCAAGGCACATTATTGTGAAATTTCATACCAGGGTGAGGAGGTGATTCTATAGAGCTTCCAGAGAGAGAGAGAAAGAGAGAGAGAGAGAGTGAGAGTAAGAGGTCAAATACAAAGAATCAGAAATCTAAGTGACTTTGGGCTTTTCACAGCAACACTAGAAGCTAGAGGGGACATGGAATAGACTTCAAAATTCTGAAGAAAAATGATCTCCAGACAAGAACTCTACACCAGAGAGACCAGAATTCCACACCAGCAAAAGTGTCAGTTAAATCTCAGAGTGGAATGAAGACCTTTAAGGATGTCAAAAGGTTCTCAGAGGTTTGCCTCCTCTACATCTCTTTTCAGGAAGCCACAGGCAAGTTTGCATCACCCAAACAAAGGAGTACACCTTTGTTTGGGTGATGCAACTAAGGAAGAAACTAAGGAAGCCCTGGGGCAGAGAGCACTGGAGAAAGGCTGTGGAAAGAGGCCCAGAGTGAAGGCTATGTACCAGGCATAGAGGGTCACCAGTCCAGACTGGAGCAGGTCAGAGGCTTGGGAGACATTACTCCAAGAAGATGAAACTGATGGAAAACCTGATGTGCCTGAACATCTGGAGAATAGATTTAGACAACAACCAGCATTTGGAGTTGAATTAATGATAGAAACATAGGAAACTAAGCAAATGAATAAACACAATAATTAACCAGGAAGAAACAAAACTTCTGCAGGAAAGGAGTTATCATCCATTACTACAAAGGCTCAACTTTGAATGGAGTTAAATTAGTGTTGACTGGGTAATGCAAACATTGATTACAGATCTAACCAATACTAAAATGTAATTATGAAAGGAGGATGGGGAACAAACAGGAAGAATATGAGGGGGCAGAAAGAAAATTAACTCCTCATCTTCCAGGGAGGGAAGGGAATAGTGCCAAAACCAAAGCATCAAAAAGTAGCGATACAAGGCCCTGGCCGGTTGGCTCAGTGGTAGAGTGTTGGCCTGGCAGGTGGATGTCCCAGGTTAGATTCCTGGTCAGGGCACACAGGGGAAGTGCCCATCTGCTTCTCCACCCCTGCCCCCCTCTCCCTTCTCTCCCTCTCTCTCTACTCCTCCTGCAGCCATGGCTCAATTGGAGTGAATTGGCCCTGGGCACAGAAGATGGCTCCATGGCCTCCACCTCAGGTGCTAAGAAAAACTCAGAGCAATGCAGCAGTGGCCCCAGATGGGCAGAGCATCATCCCCTAGTGAGCTTGCCGGGTAGATCCTGGTTGGGACACATGCAGAAGTCTGTCTCTGCCTCCCCTGCTCTCACTGAATTAAAAAAAATAAAGTAGCAATACAAGCCTGTTATTTAGAGACACGAAGGCAAACACTAAAATTAATTAGCAAAAGGAAATAAAAGTATTAGTTATCTATTGCTGTATAACAAGTTACCCTATGATTTAGCAGCTTAAACAACATTTACTATTTCACCATTGTTATGGGTCAGGAACTCGGGCAGCTTGCATGAGTACTTATGGCTCAAGGTCTCTCATGAGATTGCAGTCAAGTTCTGGAGAAGGGTGAATTAGAAGAACAATTGACTCTAAAGTGTATGCATGTATAAGTTCCATAATATGAACATAAAGCAAACCTGAGAGAAAGAAACCCAAAATACACATAATGTAAAATTAAGCTGTGAAGCATGAAAATAAAATAAGCATTCCTGAACTCACTATTCAACCCTGCCTTGCTGAATCTACCTGTGTGCTCTCTCCATTCAAGTCCTACCACTTTTCCCCAGACATAATCAACATCTTAAATTTCATGCTTATCATGACCTTATTATTTTTACAGTGTTCCCACATAGGTGTGTATATCTAAATCACAACTATGTGAGTAAGCTTGAACACAGAAACCCCCATAAGTCAAGCCTTGAGGTGAGATCTCAGCCCTAGCTGACAGCTTGACTACAATCTCCTGAGAGACCTTGAGCCGGAAGTACCTATGCAAACTGTCCCATAGCAATGGTGAGGTGGTCAATGTTTTAAGCTGCTAAGATATGGGGCAACTTGTTATGTGGCAGTAGATAACTGATACAATGAACTTCTCTATGAACTGTTTTTTTTCTATTCAACGTGTGTGTTGATATATGTGGTCCTATTGTATTTTCATTCCTCTACTGTTTCACCATATGAATGTATCATTATTTATTCATTTTCCTATTGATGGACATTTGATGGTTTCCATATTTTTCCTCCAATGAGGAATAATGTACATTCTTTTTATTTTTAATTAAATATATATTTTTTTAATTTTCCCATTGATTTGAGAGAGAAGCATCAAGTTGCTGTTCCACTTAGTTATGTACTCATTAGTTGCTTTTCATACGTGCCCTGACTAGGGATGGAACCCACAACCTCAGGGTGCTAGGATGACACTCTATCCACTTAGCAACCTGGCCAGGCCAATACTGTACATTCCTAATCATAGTTCCTGGTACATTGTGTAAGAGTTTCTCTAGGACACATACCTAAGAGCAGATTTGCTGATTTGTAGGATATATACATACTTAATTTCACTAGAAAATGCCAAACTGTTTTTCCAAAATGGTGGTACCATCAGGCTTCCATTCGAAGTAGCTAAGAGTTCCTGTTGCTTCATATACATATCAACACTGGTCATCATCTGTCTTTATTTTTTGCCAAACTAGTTAACAAATTGGTATCTTATTTATTTATTTATTTATTTATTTTACAGGGACAGAGAGAGGAATAAATAGGGACAGACAGACAGGAACAGAGAGAAATGAGAAGCATCAATAGTTCTTTGTTGCCATTGCGACACCATAGTTGTTCATTGATTGCTTTCTCACATGTGCCTTGACCGCAGGCCTTCAGCAGACCAAGCCACCCCTTGCTGGAGCCAGCAACCTTGGGTCCAAGCTGGCGAGCTTTTGCTCAAGCCAGATGGGCCCGTGCTCAAGCTGGCGACCTCAGGGTCTTGAACCTGGGTCTTCCGCATCCCAGTCCAACGCTCTATCCATTGTGCCACTGCCTGGTCAGGCTTACCATGCTTTTATTTTGCATTTCCTTAATAAGAGCTTGACTATTCCTTCATAAGTTTATTGGTCATTCATGTTTCCTCTTCTGTAAAATATCATTCATGACTTTTGCCCATTATTCTATTGGTTTGTTTTTGCCCTTTTTTTCTTCCTATAATTCTAAGAGTTCTTTATATATTCTAGATAAGAAGAACTTTGTCAGTTTATATATTGCAAGTATTTTCTTCCAGTTTGTGCCTGGTCTTTTTATTATCTTTGTAGTATTTTATAAATACAGTATTTTTAAAGCATTCTTGATAAATAAAAGACATTTTTTAGGTGTGTCATCCTTTCCATTTATAGTTAGTGACTTGTATAATTTTTAAAGAAATCATTCCTTACCTGCAGCTATAAGATTTTCTTTTGCCTGACCAGGTGGTGGCGTAGTGGATAGAGTGTTGGGCTGGGATGTGGAGGACCCAGGTGCGAGACCCTGAGGTCGCCAGCTTGAGCGCGGGCTCATCTGGCTTGAGCACACACACACAAAAAAGCTCACCGGTTTGGACCCAAGGTCGCTGGCTCGAGCAAGGGGTTACTCGGTCTACTGAAGGCTGGCAGTCAAGGCACATATAAGAAAGCAATCAATGAACAACTAAGGTGTCGCAATGAAAAACTGATGACTGATGTTTCTCATCTCTCTCCATTCTCCGTTCCTGTCTGTCTGTCCCTATCTATTCCTTTCTTTGACTCTCTCTCTGTCCTTGTAAAAAACAAACAAACAAACAAACAAACAACAAAACAAAAAAAAAATTTTTTTAATGTTTCTAAATGCTGCCTTTCACATTTAAATCATGAATTCAGCTGGAATTGATTTTGTGTCTAGTGTAAGGTGGGGGTATTACTTCATTTTTTCACATGCATAAACAATGACTCCAGGCCCAGTTAATGAGCAGTCCATCCTTTTCCCCATTGACTCTCAATGCTGCCTCTGCCATGTAGATTACCTTGGAAGTGATGCTATTTCTGGGTCTCTATTCTGCTCCATGGGCCTATTTGTCAATGCTGGAGTCATATGATAGTCTTCTTTGTAGCCTGTTCTAAGTATCATCTCAGAGCTCAACACATAATGAGTGCTCAGTAAAAAGCTGTGGAATGAATATGGTCTGCTTGTTGCTTTCCCTGCCTTCCTGCAAAAGTGATGCTGTTTGAGTAATTCAGTAAAGTGCGTTAGGGTGACTTTGCTGTTCTCTTGAGCAGATAAACTTTTGTCAAAGTGGCTGCCAAATCTCTTGGGCTTGGAGTCGGTTCTCACATTAATAAGAACTCAGCTTCTTGACAGTAGTTATGGCCTTTTTTCACATGAATCTTAGCGATTTGATGTCTCTAGCCATTTGTCCTGGGTCTGGTTTATTTGTTGGAAATTTGCAGAAATCAAGTCAGGCTTTCTGCAGCTCTCTAGCCAAGCAATTGCTTTGTCTTCACCTTCTAGTCATTCCCCTGTCTCACAGAGTCAAACCCTTGTCTTACGGAGTTTTGGACACTGTGCTTGCTAAGTTCTCCAATAGAACACACAACAACATGCACTTATCTTGACCTTTGGTAACCTTTGACTCCATTTGTGCCCCGGTCCTCAGAACACTGCCCTTCTCTGGCATCTTCAGTCACTTGCTCTCCTCCTAATTTCCTCTGGCTCTGACCACCCTTGGCTTCTTCCTCTGGCTGCCTCATCAGTGTGGCTGCGCTCTAACCTTGCCTTGTACATACACCTTTCTTGCTCTTGTCATGTCTGCCACTGTCTTCAATGATCCCTTCTAACTGACCCTTCCAGACCCATGTCAAATCCAACCCTGGCCCTCCCAGCCAAAGTGGGCTCTTTGTCTCAAATCCACACAGCACTCAGCCTCACACTGTCTTGTGTAGGAAACTACCAGGCTGACTGAGGTCATTGGTGATTGCACAGGCTCTGGGGCCAGACTACCTATGTTTGAAACCAGGTTTTGCCCCTTAGTATCTGCATGACCTTGTTCTTAGTTTTCCCATCTGTAAAAGGGAATAATACTTCAATTCAGAGTTACCATTAGGGTTAAATAAGCTGACAGCTCTGAAACAATTAGCACACTGGTCACACTAAAAAAATGTTGGCTATCATTGTGCTATTACTATCTTGTATATATAAGTCTAGCCTTGGCATAGCAGAAAGACTGCTTTTCATGCCCTAATGGCTTTGTGACCTTGAACAAATCTACTGTCTCAGGGTTTGTTTCCTCTTCACGGAATCAGGGCATAATAAAGTCCCGTTTCCCCCCGCCCCCCGCTTGTCTCAAGATGCTGTGGTGAGGAATGAGGAATGAATGTAGAAGGGCTTAGTCAACCTTGAACTTGTGATACAGATAGAGGCTTGTTATTGCCTCTCCGAGAGCCTCCCACCTAGGCCACCTCTTTTTATTTTTTATATTTTTGTATATTTCTGAAGTGAGAAGCAGGAAGGCGGACAGACAGACTCTCACATTTGCCCCACCGGGATCCACCTGGCATACCCCCCAGGAGGAGATGCTCTGCCCATCTGGGCCATTGCTCCATTGTAACCAGAGACATTCTAACGGCTGAGGTGGAGGCCATGGAGCCATCCTCAGTGCCTGGGTCAACTTTGCTCCAATGGAGCTTTGACTGCAGGAGGGGAAGAGAGAGAGAGAGAAAGAAGAGGGGGAAGGGTGGAGAAGCAGAGGGGTGCCTCTCCTATGTGCACTGGCCAGGAATCGAACTCCGAACTTCCTCACACTGGGCCGACACTCTACCACTGAGCCAACCAGCCAGGGCATGGGCCACCTCTTATCGGGGTTTTCTCCTAGTGACAAAGGCAGCTACATGGGATGTGGAGGAAAAATAGCAGAAGCTGCCAAGTAGGAAAAGTCATTTGTGCCCGTCTCTCCTTTTACTCAGCCTTGCCCCACATGCGGGGTTGACCCTGTGTGTGATCTGTGGTGTGAACCCCTTCTCTCTATCAAATCTTGTCTGTTCTACCTTCAAAATATGTCCAGAATCTAACCACTCCCCATGCCTTTGCTGCTACCACCTGGGCTAGGCCCTGTCTTCTCACCTGGACCACTGCAGGAGTCACCTAACTGATCTCCCTGCTTCTGCTGGTACAGCCCCACCCACCACCCCACTAACAGCAGCCAGCATGGTCTTGTTAAAAAGTCAGACAGAACATGTCATCTCTTTGCTCAAAAATTTCTATAATCCTCGGAACAAAAGCCAAAGTCCTCATTGGGAGGCTACCGGGCCTAAAGAACCACCCCCCACCAACCCCTGTGGCTTCTCTGACCCCATCTCCAGGAGGTGGCTCTTCACCAGCTCTAGTCCTGCCATCTGCTATCTGCACAGCTCCTTCCTCAGCCCAGCTGGACTCTGTCTCAGCTTGGGTACATGCTATTCCTCCTACCCCACTGATTCCAGGCCTTTGCTCAAAATCAACTTCTCAGTAAAGCATTCCGTGACCACCCTGTTTACAGCCTCTCTGTGCCCACACCCGCCATGCCCGCCTTCTTTCCTGGTGTTGCTTTCCTCCACATGTGCATCCCAACCTGACATAATATATATGTGGCTTGTTCTGTGTCTATTGACTGTCAACTCCCATTAGAATATAAACTTCATGAAGAAAAGGACTTTTCCTACTCTGTTTACTGTTGTATCTCAAGTGATCAATAAATCCTTGTCAACTGAATGAATTATTTCATTTTGTCTTTATCACAAGCCAGCCAGACCAGGTCAGTGGGACAGGAGCTGATACTCCAATTTTATTTTTATATTATATATATATATATATATAATTTTTTTTTTTTTACAGGGACAGAGAGAGAGTCAGAGAGAGGGATAGATAGGGACAGACAGACAGGAACGAAGAGAGGTGAGAAGCATCAATCATCAGTTTTTTGTTGCGACACCTTAGTTCTTCATTGATTGCATTCACACATGTGGCTTGACCGTGGGCCTTCAGCAGACCGAGCCACCTCTTGCTGGAGCCGGCGACCTTGCTCAAGCCAGATGGGCCCGCGCTCAAGCTGGCGACTTCGGGGTCTTGAACCTGGGTCCTCCACGTCCCAGTCCGACGCTCTATCCACTGTACCACCGCCTGATCAGACGATACCCCAATTTTATAAGGAGGCAATGAGAAGCTCAAGAGAGTTACTAACTTCTCACAACAAGTAAATGAAAGCCGAGACTAAAACCCATAATTTTTCTGATTCTCAATACAGCAGCTGTGGTAAGCAGGGTATGGGGTTGGCAGCGTCCTCTGTGTGCTCGGGCAGGGACCAGCCTGTCCTTACTTGGCAAAGCAGTGCCCAGCCCCTCTCAGTGGGATGATGGCCAGGAGGCCGTGTGTGTGACCGGCAAGTGCCAGTCTGTATAGGGAACCTGAGAAGCTATAACTAAAGTGGGGCATTGCCATGGAACCCTGGGTTTTACTCCCACCCCTAACTCGACCTTTGTCCAGACCTTTCCTATAATAAGCTCCTAATTACCAAGTGCCCTCAATGTGCTAGGAAATGTAAGTCCAGTTTTGGGAAGAAAATCGCCATTTCTTAAGGAGAATTTTGGAAATGTCTGAGGTCTGGGAAGGGGTACCACTGCAATTCAGTGTGCTGGGGAATAAATGGCTTACGGTGACTTCAGAGCTGCCACTGCTTATTCCAGCTACAGCAAGACAAAAAGAAAAAAAGTTCTTTTTTTTTCCTTAAAAGCAATTTCCTTTATAAATGTCTTTAAATGTGAAATAAATGACTTTGAAAACTCAGGGCTGACCTCCAGCCTACTGGCCCACATGCCCAGGACGACACACGCGTATAAAAAGTCACTTCTTGTCACTCACTTCATGCCTATAGCTACTGTCCTATTTTTTGAGTTGCCTTTGAATTTAGGAAAACAAGGACATTTCCCTCAACCAGGTAATTCAAGGCACACCCTTGGATCTTTCCGACGCAAACATAAATCTAGTCTTTTCTTTCCAGCCCAAGGACAAACAGCATGGGTGCGAGGCCTCAGCAATTTTAAAAGAGGAAAAAACCACCACCACCAAAACACGACAGTTCCAACAAACAGGTTGCAGCTTGCCACAAAGAGACATGGCTGCTTCTCTGTGAACATGGTTGGTGTAGCTTTATTTTCCCCCCAGAGATGGTAGCATGCATGCAGTGTCAAATGTGGAAGAGTCAGGGCATCGGGCTGATGTCACACATCTGGATGCAATGTCTCTGTAGACCTCGGTGGGAAGTCTAAACAAGGACACCAGCTCAGCTCTTCCTAGTGTGTGCTTCTCTTCTCTTGTTTGGCTAAGATGATTTGTTCAAAGTCTCCCCTTCACAAATGGATGCACCGTTAGAGGGAAGCCAGCTGCCGTTCCTTCCACAGTCCATTCTCTTCATAAAGGGAGGGCTGTCAACCTCATTGAATGGTATTAAGTTAAAAACCAGATGGCTCATCTGGCAAATCCTTCTGAAGCAGTTTCTCTATTTGCAATATTTTCTTCTTATTAAAAATATTTCCATGCTTCCTGATTTGGAAACAATTAATAAAAATGCATGAAAGTGGAGGAAAACAGTATGTTTGAAGGAAACACTGTTCCCACGGGAAGCGTGTCTTCCACGGCATTTGGAGGTAGTGGGGTAGTGGTGAGGGCGGGGGTTCCAAACCCAGCTCTGCCACTGTCTGTGGGACTTCAGACAGGAGCTTTCCTCGCCACCTCTTGGCTTTTCTTCTGTAAAAGGAAGTGTGAAACCTCTCTCTTGGTATTGTGCTCATGGTTCGATAAGACAGCAAACATAAGACCAGGCATAGCATCTGGCACATATCTGGGGCTTCATAAATGAGTTTATCCAGTTAACAACTACACGAGCTTCCACTATATGCCAGACCTCATGGACCTTACAGTGCAGTGAAGGAGGTCAACACCAAGCAACAAGAGAGAGAAAATAAACCACTGAGTTACAATTAAGAGAGTGCCCAGGAGGGAGGGGACAGGTGCACTTAGCAGACACTGTCTCTGAGGAGACGACATTTATAGCACCCAGGACAAACAGGGGTGGAGGGGGCACTCCAGGTGGAAGGTCTAGCTCCGGAGAAGGAGGCTTGGGTGGGGGTTGGGGGATGACCATGAAAGGAGAGGCAGAGCGGATAAAGAGGTGCTTTTTCAAGAGTCAGCCAGCGCTGGGCTTCGATGAGTGGAGCTGAGTGAACACATAGCACTGCTGACCTGCACGGTCACCTCCATCCCTGGGTCCTCGCTTCTTCTCTTCCCTCTCCTCTATTTTTCTTCCCATTACCTCTCTGTTCTGTCTTCTCTCTCATCCTTTCTCTCTTCTCCTCCTGTGACACCCCACCCTTGCCTCTCTCTATCTCTGCCTTCTCATTTCCCTTTCACTGGTTCAGCCTCTTTCTCATTCCCTCCTGGGAGGAACTACAGTGGGAGACCCACTGTGAGGGGGCTGACAGTCCCTGTGGGGACACCAGTCTTTGCTTCAGGTTGGTTTTGCTTATCCAGTGAGCTGGCACTGCATACCTCGCAGAGGCCAGATGTCAATGGCATAAGACGGAGCTGCCGGCAGGGCCAGAATCCTGTGATGTGAAGTGGGGGCTGTGTGGAGTAGGAACACAAATCTCATCCTCCCAGGGCCACAGAGCACAGCACCCCGCTCTTTGGATAGTCACGTGCCCTTCATGGTTTCCCTGTCACCACCCAGACTTCTAAAATGGCCCCAGCCTCCCTTCTGAGCTTCAGACTCGCACATCTCTCTGGCCATGTGGAACATCTCTGGGAGGGATAGCAGGTCAATTAAGCTGAACTTACCCCGAACCCTGCTCATTACCTGTCCCTTCCCTAGTATCCTGGTCCCCTCCACATCCTCTTCTCTTCCTCCTGCATCTCCTTTCTGGGGACAATACCATCTTCTAGCCATGCCGGGACACCAGACACTATTCTCTAACTTCCTCCATCCTCATCCCACCTCCGATGAGGCAGTCCCGTCAATCTGGACTCTAGTTCTTCCAAACCTGTCCCTGACTCTCCATCTCAGCCACCACCTCCTCAGTGGGAGTGGCATCCTGTCCCCAACTGGTCTCCTTGTCTCACGGTCACCTTAGTGTTCCCCTCAAACTTCCCTCTACATTGCAGCCAGGGAAATCTTTCCAGAACAAGACCCTTCCCTGCTCAGAACCCACCAGTGGCTCTCACAGACCTCGGGGAGCAGGCACAGCGGTGCTCTGAGCCTCGGGTGGAGACACTGCAGTATCCAAACCCTCTACCTAGGACTAACAGTAGTGGAAGAACTGACATTTGTGAGTGATCTACTGTTTCACGTCAGGATAATTTCAAGGCTGCTCCTATGATAACATCACTCTCACTCTCTTGTGTTCTGATTTGCTTTCTCCGGTGGCAAGGAAGGGGCAGCACTCCAACTAGCCCAGTGGAAATGATTCATAACCTGGGCACACCCAAAGCACTAGTCCCGTGTCTGAGTGTCATCTCTCCTGCATCACTGGATTAAAAAAACAACAACAAAAAAAAATAAGTAAATAAATAGAATTGTTACTTTGAGAGAAGATTAAGCCAAAACTCTTTAAACTGGTGAAGGAGGCCTAGCTCCTGCCTACTTCTCCAACACTGAGTGTAGCTGACTTCATGGCACACAACTGCTGATTTTCTCCCCCACCCCATTTTCTTCTCACCTCTGAGCTCTGCTCATGCTGGAGCCCTCTTAGGCCTCCAAAATCTCCTCCTCAGGAAGCCCTCCCAGATCAAGTGCCCTCTGCAGAGCTCCCTTAATGCCCACGCTCCTTGAGGTCACCTCCCACCATCGGACCTATCCTGTACCTGTGCCTTGGGCCCTCACTTCTGCATGGCCTCTGCCAGCCCAGGTGGTCAGGCACTTGAAGGAAGCTCGGCAGATGTGCTAAGGGAGGCAGGAGTGAAGGATGGCTCTAGGGGTGGTAACAGTTAAACCTCATCTCCTGCCCCTCTGTGGGCCTCTGCTTTCTCTCACAGCTGCTGTCTTTGGTTTTCATTCAGCTCTACCTGACAGGGGCCTTAGTCTGCTGCCTGTGAGCTTTTCTCTCCTGGTTGAGATTTTTCCAACATCCATCATCAGTCACAGAGCATGACTCAGAAGCAAAGGGGCATCACAGCTTAGTTTTTCATATGCAGAGACAAGAATAACAGTGGTGGGAATTCTTGTAAAATATTCCCTCAAAGACCTTACAGATAATTCCTTTCTCATCTCATTTTATTTCTGGGACTATCTTGGCAAGGTAGGTAGAACTAGACATTGACTCCTATTTTAAGAGATAGCAGTCACCATCATCTGCCGAGAATCAGCCATGTGCCACATGGGCCAAAGCTGTTATACATTATCGCATTTAATCCTCACACTATGAAGATTAGTAATGTCATTTCGCGTATTCTTGAGTTGGAAACTCAGGCTCAGCCAGAGTAGGGAACTTGCACAAAATAAAACATCTACTGAGTGTGAGAACCTGAGTGTGACCTCGGGCATGGCTGATCGCACAGCCCCATCTTTGACCATATTGTGCCCGTGAGGGATGGAGGCTCAGAGTTTCAGTAGAGAGCTTGTGGGGCTTCTCCCTTTCTCGGGTTTCTGACCCTGGATCTGTATTGCCATGTGCCAGCCTCACAGGGGAGTCAGCCAGATCTAGGGCTTCCCCATTCAGTAGCGTAGCCAGGGGTCTCCAAACTACAGCCAGCCCGCTGGCCACATGAGGCCCCCTGAGGCCATTTATCTGGCACCCCGCCGCTCTTCCAGAAGGGGCACCTCTTTCAGTGGTGGTCAGTGAGAGGAGCACAGGATGCATCCACACCCATAGTTCCCATTGAAATACTGGTCAATTTGTTTATTTAAATTTACTTGTTCTTTATTTTAAATACTGTATCTGTTCCAGTTTTGTTTTTTTACTTTAAAATAAGATATGTGCAGTGTGCATAGGGATTTGTTCATAGTTTTTTTTTATAGTCCAGCCCTCCAACGGTCTGAGGGACAATGAACTGGCCCCCTGTGAAAAAAGTTTGGGGACCCCTGGCGTAGACTGTGGGCCGAGCAATTCCAGGAGTACCATTCACCAAGACTTCAATGTGAATAGTGCCCCCTGGAGGGAAGTGCTGGTAAACAGTGATCCTGGCTGCAGCCTCAAAGGAAAGAAGGGTGTTTTCCTCCTCTCAGTCATGCTTCCCAAAGAGAATTAAAAGGCAGGCAGCTCCCCAGGCGAGCAAATGTTAAGCAGGGCCCAGAACTGCAGTCTCACCTGGGCAGCATTAGTGTGGGAAGGAGGTGGGGACCGCCCTGTGACCAAGAACAAAGAGAAACACTTTGGAAGAAATTCTCTGGGAAGCTTTCTTGTTACTATATCCCAGGGCAATGGAGCTTCAAGGGCAGGACGTGGGAGCTCTGGTTGGATGACTTCCCCTGCCACTGGGAAGAGGGGTAGCTTAAGAAGAGTCCAGACACCAGGTGAGTGGGGAGAACTCAGACTCAACCCAGGCAAGCACCAGGTCTGGGGCACACGGCTGCGGGGCTCTGAGGGACTGCAGGATGCTCCGCGGCCTCAAGCAGCCTACCTGAGGAGAGCACTTGCCTCTAACCCCTAACCTCTTTCTGTAGGCCTGGGCATCCACATGGCGTACTTCCTTGGATTTGTGCGGTGGGCTTTGGTTATGTGAAAGGTAACAAAATCTGGGGCAGGCAGGGTCTCAGGGGCTGGTCCAGGCCTGCCAGCACAGAGTCAAACCACCCAGACCTTGATTTATATGATTAACTGGGAAGTCCTGGTACACATCTAAAATAATGCTAATTCTGAAGCTCAGTCCTAGATGGAGAAAAGAATGGAGACAACCAGCACACATCCAGCTTTCCCCCCAAGGGGGCTTCTCACCAAAGGAACTTATAAACCTCCAGAGCTGGCGTGTCCCGAGATCCCTGCGGGCAGCTGCTGGAAGGAAAGGTTCACATCCAGAGCCTCAGGCCAGCAGCATCTGCAGCTCTCTCTGTTCATCACCATGGCCCCAGCAAGGAAGGAAGGGATGCAGCCACAGCCAGACTGTCCCCAGCTCAGCATCACCTTTTTCTACCTCTTGAACTGAGAAATTCCTGCTGGAGGAAAAGAGGGAGCAAGACAAAGAAGAGATGACCCATCTGGAGATTTCTTCTGTTTGCAGGGCCTGAGAGAATGGTATAAAATCCCTTTAGGGTCGTTGTGCTCTCAGATCTGGACCTCCATCTGCTGATCTGAGAAGTGAGGGGTCACAGGAGCTTTCTTTCCGAACCCTTCCAGCTCTGAGTGGCTATTACTCTCTGAGCACTTTGTCTTACCCGTTGCCACACAGGCCAGAGAGCTGGTTGCTAGGTCGGGGAGTGGGCAGCTGCAGCTCCCATACTGAGGCTTTAAGAGGCTGTGTTTGGGAAGACACAGATTTCCAGGAGGCTTGCCCTGTGCTAAGGGTCCCTTCCTGCAGAATGGGGTTCTCCTAGGGAACATTAGCCTGACTCTCCCCAACCTCTAGGCCTTTCTGGGAAAGGGAGAGAACGGCATGGACACATGGTCAAAGACCTGACCTTTTGGGTCAGCTTTGTCTCTGGGAGTCACTGAGTCTTGGGCTATGTCCAGTCTGACAAACCTCATTCTTTCAGGTAAGAAAATGGAGGCCAGAGCAGAGCATGCTGGGCCCAAGCCCACTGCATTTCTCACCCCTATGCTGTCACTTTATACCCTGAGGCACCAGTCATGTCAGCCCGAGAAGGTCCACCCCATCCCGAAAGCTAAATGGGAGCTCAGATTCTCTTCAACTTGCTGTGTGACTGGACAAATTGTTTCCTTTCTCTGGACCTTGGTTTCCTCACACTTAAAGTGTGAGGATTTGATTAAATAAGCTCTAGAGCCCCTTCCAGTTCTAAGGTAGGTGTTTCTTTGGTCACACTCTACTACCTGTGTAAAGCCAGTAGCCACGGCCACCATCACAGCCGCCTGGCCAGTGCAGGTTCACATTAGATTCGGACAGACGGTAATGAAACAATGACCATGAAGCCAAAAACTTGTGGGCCATCACCTTTAATCCTAGCTTGCACCCGGCAGGCAAGTAAAAACACACACTGGGCTCCAAAACCCACTCATTCAGTGCTCACAAAGCTTCTGACTTATCCGAGTTTCCTAGAATCAAGGTTTCTAGCTCACCAGACTTATTCACCTCTGTTCCCCATCTCCTTCTCCTATAAACTCTGCTCAAACTGGCTTCTCTCTCAGCACTTCACTATCTTGGCTGCTTCTCCTGGCCTCCTCCACGTAGCCTTTCTCTGTTCTCCTCTCTAATGCTAATCTCAGGAACTGAGAGCAAGCAAGCTCCCAGTCTGCCCCACTTTATAGTGTAGATTCAAAACCTTTAATCCAATATACAAACAAGAAAGTCTCTGATACTCATTTATCTCAGGCATAATGGGAGGATTCCTCATGAGAGTGCACCATCCACATCAAAAAGGGTAGGAAAGGCTTAGTCTTAAAACTAAGCCTTGGCTATTACAACTCTGCCTGCTTACAGCCTGTCCCCACACACACACACATTAATATAATTACTCCCATTCTAAGCAAGAAGGGCAACCAATATCATCATCACCTGGGCGATGGGCTTCCACGTGGGCAGCGCCATCTTTAACAAAGTGAGCATAATATATTTTATCTGCCCAACAATCTGCCGCCAGCACTCCCCTCTACCCAGTCTCTGGGAGCTTGTGCTGGTCTGACTGCAGGTCCAGAAGCCAGGCGGCTTCAGACTGCAGGCCTTTGGCACCCCATGGGGAAGAAGATGAAATGAGAGTTCAGATAGAAACTGCCTAGAAGCTGTCACCAGGGTCAGCCATACCTTGGGGGGCCACAGCAGGTGACCACCAAGTTACACAGAACCTCTGATGGACCCTAACCAAAACTTTTGACTAAAAAACATCCATGATTCCTGCATCAGGACAGGAGAAGGTAAGCTGGTACCCCGGCCCTTATAAAACAATCAGCATAGCTACTCTCAGAGATACCATACAAGCCAATCTGTTTGCCAGTCTGTCTCTCTCCTCCCAGAGAGGCCACCAGAGGTGTCTTCATCCCAGCATCCCCAACCCTGGCTCTGTCTTACAGGAAGCAGCCATCACAGAAGACACTTGTTACATGTTGCCAGGCAACAAAATGCTTCCTGAAAACTGCAACCCACCTCTGACACTTCACAGGACTGGAACCAGCAGATGAGAGGAGGCTGCCAGAACAAAGGAGAAGCTTTGGGAGGAAAAACGTTGGAAATCAAAATGAAAGAGCCCAGACAGTTGCATAAAGTGCCAAAAAGCAAACAGATGGGAGAAAAACTGACTCACTTAAATGAGGGAGACAGAGAAGGAGACATGAAGGAAAGTCCTCATGTGTCAAGTCCTCAAAAGTCCTCCTTTCTCTCTCTCTCTCTCTCTCTCTCTCTCTCTCTCTCTTGTCATATCTGTTGTGATTAGAGTGGAGTTGTTGATAAGGAAGACCATGGTTATGATAATGATGATGATGATTCCTTGACTGAACACTTATCTATGGGCTTCTACTTTTATCTGATGGGTGATTTTATTAAAAACAACCTCAAGCAATGCCACAATTCTCCACAGACTTTCCAGGAAACAATTATTCTCTAAGACAAAGATTACCACTGCCATCACTACTATTCCTTCACCCAAATATAGGGTCATTCATTTGCTTGTCAGTTTAAATGACCCTGGGCTCTGGAATTTGCAAGCAATGAGTGATGAGGGAGAGCCAGAGCCAGTCCCCCAGGATACTCATGGCTGGATGACCCCTGGTTGCCAAGGGGACCTGGGAGGGAGGTTTGGGGACAGCTGGCGAGTGCCAGTGGTGGGGGATTCTCCCTCTCCAGGCAGGAGCCCTGGGCCAATAGTGAGATTCTACTTCATTTACCTCTCAAAGCCCTCATTCCCTAGTTTCTAAAATGGGAAAATTACTCCAGCCATGTCCACTCACAGCATGCTGGGCCACAGAGAAGAAGCTATGTGGATTGTAAAGCTGTGAACTATAAGATAGTGTTTCTTATTTACTCAGAAATCACTAACCTCCTACAAGCACTAGGCAATCTAGAAGACATTTTCTCACCAGCCTACCATTTGCCAGGGGACAGGCAGTTAAACAACAACCTCACACTAGGGTGGACAAGTGACTCCATTGTCCTCAGCCTCAGTTTTTCCTTCAGTGAAATGGAGATAATACTGCAAAAGCTTATTGAAAGGGTTAAGTGGGATGATGTATGCAAAGCACTGACATGCACTTAATAAATGATGGATCTCTGCTTCCTCAGGCCTGAGACCGTCCTTGCCCAGGCTCCCGACCCTGGCTCCGACCCTGACTCTCAGGCTCGCCAGCCCTAGGGGTTTGCCTAATTTGGCTGCAATGATAGTCTGGCAATCCTCAGGAGAGTATAGTTTAATTTCTAAAATAATGAAAAGCCTCAAGACACATTTATTCCCTAAATAAAATGCACAGTTTAAATTATAAATAAGAACAAAACAAATTAAGAATGCTGGTAACTAAGTGGGAGCAATTTCATATGTTAAACCTGACAAAGTAATTATAAAGCTACTGCCCAGTTAACTATGTTCACATTGGCTTAACTCTGTAGGTTGGAAAATATAGTTGATTACTTTATTAATTTTGACATATACTCTCTCAGAAAATGTCTAGCCAGTCCCCAACCCTGCCTACCCCCAAAAAACTGATGTGGCAGTCAAGGACAATAGGCTGTTTCTACTTGTATCCACTAATAGAAAGTGGCTTCCCATTAAAAATTACTGGTTTCTTATAGTTCCAATCACAATTTCTGTCTAGGTAGCAGATAGCATGCCCTTAAATAAATTATAAAGTGACATCCAAGCCCAAAATAAAAGAAAAACTTATTTTTCCTTGCACATTACACTTTCTCCTTTGACCTTTTAACAGTAACATAAGATAACTCCCCAATTTAACAAATACCCCAAGAGTCCTGTGGCAGGCAATCAGGTTCCTGAAGTCCCAGGCCTCCACTGCCCTGCAAGTCAGGGGACAGGCCAAACCACTGAGTCTCACTGAGTCGCCATGTCCAAATTCACAAAACATTGACTCTGGACTCCATCCTACCTGCTTGCTTCCTAGGGCCATTGGGAGAGACAAAGGAGCACAGTCTTGCATTTTATGGTTTCCACAGCTTTTCATGCCTTCTTGTCTGAACTCCATAACCCACTGTTGGGCAGATAAAATATATTATGCTCACTTTGTTAAAGATGGCGCTGCCCACGTGGAAGCCCGTTGCCCAGGTGATAATATTAGTTGCCCTCCTTGCTTGGGATGGGCGTGATTATATTAATGTGTGTTGGGGGAGGGCTTTTGTGCCAAAAGGTTTTAAAAGAGATCACGTTGTTCCAGGGAAGGGTGATTATGTTCTAGGAGGAGCCCATGCTGTGGGAGAGCAGAGAAAGGCCACATGGAGGAGAGGAGTAGCAGCCAAGATGGCAGAGTGCTGAAGGAGAAGCCAGTTTGTGCAGAGAGAAAGAGATGGGGAACAGAGGTGAATAAGGTATAAACCTTTGATCCTAGGAAAACTCGGATAACTCAGTGGCTTTGGGAGCCCTGAATGGAAAGGGAAGTGTCTTCCCACTGTGTGTATTTCTTGCCTGCCGGGTGCAAGCTAGGATTAAAGCTAATGGCCCAAAAGTTCTTGGCTCCATTGTTTCATTACTGTCTATCCGAATCAAATGCGAACCTGCAATGGCCAGGCGGCTGTGATGGTGGCCGTGGCTACTGGCTTTACACCCACCTATGAAGCACGTAGGACAAGCTTTATCACCAACCTAAAGAACAAAAGGATGAGGCTCAGGAAAGGAAAAAGATCCAGTGTTTGTCCAGAACCAGCTACAGTTGTAGGCATTTGTCTTATTTAATAGACGGTTAGTGACTTGCCCATGGTCACCTGGCTGGTCCATTAAGATAGGCTGAGAGCCTGGGTTCTCTGAACTCTGGTTCTACTGTATAAAGCCAGTGCCCGAGGTCAAGGCCACCATCACAGCCGCCTGGCCCATGCAGGTTCGCATTAGATTTAGACAGTCAGTAATGGAACAACGGAGCCAAGAACTGGTGGGCCATCAGCTTTAATCTTAGCTTGCACCCGGTGAACAAGTAAAAACACACACTGGGCTCCAAAATCCACTCATTCAGTGCTCACAAAGCTACTGACTTATCCGAGTTTCCTAGCATCAAAGGTGTCTAGCTCACCAGACTTATTCACCTCTGTTCCCCATCTCCTTCTCTCTGCACAAACTCTGCACAAACTGGCTTCTCTCTCAGCACTCCACCATCTTGGCTGCTTCTCCTGGCCTCCTCCACGTGGCCTTTCTCTGCTCTCCTCTCTAATGCTAATCTCAGGAACTGAGAGCAAGCAAGCTCCCAGTCTGCCCCACTTTATAGTGTAGATTCAAAACCTTTAATCCAATATACAAACAAGAAAGTCTCTGATACAAAGTCATTTATCTCAGGCATAATGGGAGGATTCCTCATGAGAGTGCACCACCCCACATCATCCAATTAGTCAAGGGTGTGGGGAAAAGCTTACTCTTAAAACTAAGCCTTACTCTATAACAACCCAGCCTGCCCACAACCTGTACCCCAACACACATTAATATCAACAGATTTCCATGTGGGCAGCGCCATCTTTAACAAAGTGAGCATAATATATTTATCTGTCCAACATACTGCTCTCAATTTTGTAGGCAATAAGACCTTACATTTCTACACGTGTGGTGGTATTACTGTGAAGATTCAGAGTAGGCCTCCCCAAGATGTGCCACTTGGGCACATGAATTATTTTCAGCTAAAGGCAATCAAGAGCCTGAGGGCTCATGTGAAACTTTTACTTCTCCCTTAAAGAACTGAAATGAAGGGACTTGGCCATAGTAAGAGTTATCACCAGAAATAAGTTTTTGGACCTATCTCTATGGCAGTACAAGCATCTAATTTCTGAGCGTCTGCTCTTCTAATTGTCCAGTAAGTGATCTTCCTCTCCTTTGAAGCCTCAGGCTCCTGACCACACCTTTAGCACAGAATGTAATATAATATACATCCCATTTTAACTTTCTGTCTCTGAACCTTTCATGCATGTGGGGTTCCCATAGTGCATATGTAATTAAATTTGGTCATTTCCTCTTGTTAATTTGTCTCACATATATTTAATTATTAGACCAACTGAAAGAACATTGAAGCAGAGTGTTGGTCAAATAAGTTTGTGAATATGATATATATGTTTGCTTGCTTATAGTTTGTATTGGGTGTGGGGACGGGCTGTAAGCAGGCCGGGTTGTTATAGCCCAAGGCTTAGTTTTAAGACTTAAGCCAGAGGTTCTTAACCTAGGGTTCGATAAGTCGTCTCAGGGGTTCGGAGAAGCCTCTGCCGCGGAGGCCAGAATAAAGTAATACTGTAATTTGTTGTGAGTTCATGCACGTTGTTGGTTTTGTTCTTTGAGCAAGGTGATGTTCATGCACGGCTCATTTTGTGCACCAGTAAAAAAACATATACCTATGTCTTGAATTTGGAAAAAAAAATCATATTTTATTTATCACTAAAGAAGGGTTCGGTGAATGGGCATATGAAACTGGTGGGTTCGGTACCTCAAAAAAGGTTAAGAACCACTGAACTAAGCCTCTCCCATCCTTTTTAATGTAGGGTGGTTCACTCTCATGAGGAATCCTCCCATTATGCCTCAGATGAATGACTTTGAATCAGAGACTTTCTTGTTTGTAGATTGGATTAAGGGTTTGGATTTCTACACTATAAAGTGGGGCAGACTGGGAGCTTGCTCTCTCGGTTCCTGCTATCACCATTGCAGGGGCCTCCCTGATCCTTTGCCCTCCATGGGAAAAGCAGGTTTTCTGCTTTTCTCTTGTCTTCTCTTGTGGCTTGCCTGTCTTACTGAGACATCAATTGTTGGGCAGATAAAATATATTATGCTCACTTTGTTAAAGATGGCGCTGCCCATCCGTTGATGGTGTGCAAGTCCATTGATATTAATGTGTGTTGGGGGACAGGTTGTGGGCAGGCCGGGTCATTATAGCCTAAGGCTTTGTTTTAAGAGTAAGCTTTTCCCCACACCCTTGACTAATTGGATGATGTGGGGTGGTGCACTCTCATGAGGAATCCCATTGTGCCTAAGATGAGTGACTTTGTATCAGAGACTTTCTTGTTTGTAGAGGGAATTAAAGGTTTGGATTTCTACACTATAAAATGGGGCAGACCGGGAGCTTGCTCGCTCTCAATTCCTGAGATTAGCATTAGAGAGGAGAGCAGAGAAAGGCCACGTGGAGGAGAGGAGAAGCAGCCAAGATGGTGGAGTACTGAGGAAGAAGCCAGTTTGTGCAGAGTTTGTGCAGAGAGAAGGAGATGGGGAACAGAGGTGAATAAGTCTGGTGAGCTAGAAACCTTTGATGCTAGGAAACTCGGATAAGTCAGTAGCTTTGTGAGCACTGAATGAGTGGATTTTGGAGCCCAGTGTGTGTTTTTACTTGCCCACCGGGTGCAAGCTAGGTTCTTGAGGTCCCTGAGATTAAAGATGATGGCCCACCAGCTTTTGGCTCTGTTGTTTCATTACCGACTGTCCGAATCAAATGCGAACCTGCATGGGCCAGGCGGCCCTATTGGTGGCGTTGGCCACTGGCTTTACACAGAGGTAAGAGTTTCTTTTTCCCCCACATTACAATCATTGCTAATGTTACTGAAATTGAACCAAACTGGTTTTACCATAGGTTGACTGGGGTTGAACTGTAGAAGAACATGAACATTTAAGCAAATAATATGGACTTAACCTTCTAGAGGGAGATATTGAAGGTTTTAGGGGTAATAGGATGTATGTAGTGATAGTATAATTTGAAGCCAGAGCAGTGATTTCTGTAGTCTGATGTAATGACGGGGATCTATATTAGTGAGGGTGCAGGAAAAGATAACCTCAACAGACATCATAGAATAAGTACCATAGGGCTTGATGCCTGAATAGAAGGTTGAATAGAGTTAGGTGTCGGTACAAGGATGGTTTTGAGCCCAAAAGATAGTTATGGCCCAATAGCCTTTCCTCCTTTCTTCATTGGTAAAAAGAACCCAGGAATGAGCAATGGTTATCAATAGTAAAGACTACATTTTCCCAGGTATGTGAAAAACCAGTGGCTGTGAATGAAAATGACACTTGCTACTTTTAGGAAACGTCTTTTAAAAAAAAAAGGGCACATCTTATATTGGCCTTTTCTCCCTCCTTCTGGCTAAAAGGTAGATGGAATGACTGGAGCTCCAGCGGCTTTCCTGAACTCTGAAAGAGGAGCCATGTACTAGGCTGGCAGGGCAGCCAGGGAGAAAGAACCTGGGTCCCTGAGGCTGTTGAGCACCATATCTGCTTTGGACTGACACTTTTCCCTTCTTCTTTTGCATAACAAAGAAACTTCTGTTTTGTTTAAGCGACTGCTATTTTGGGTTTCCTGTCATTTGCAGCCAAAAACTAATACTAACTGATAAAATTCCCAGAGGAAAGAAGACAAGAACAGAGAAGCAGAGAGAAATTAGGGGCAGCATGATGAGTATGAACACACACTTGGTGCATGGGATATGCAGTGCAAGAGAACGTGTGTATCAAACTTATCCTGGCACACAGGATATACTTGAGAACGCCACATGGCCACCACCACTCTTCTAAGTCATCTCTGTCTCTTGACTGGCTTGCTGCAATGGTTTCCTAACTCATCCTCCTAGTAGTTTTCTTACTTCCAACTTGTTCTTCACAAAGATACAAGAGTGATACCCATGTGTAGCTCAGGTCCTGCTATACTCACATGCCTATTCATTCCACTCTCCTTCCAGTAAGCCCACACACCATGCTTATTACCAGCTCAGGGCTTTTGGCCATGTTGTTCTTTCTTTCTGGAGAGCCTTTCCTCTCTGTCTGTAAAAGGCTCAGTTCTTCTTATCCTTTAAGTCTCAGCTGAAACATAACCTCTTTAGAGAGACCTTCCAAGCAGGTCCCAGCTGAGTAGGATCCCTCTCCAACCTCATTACTTTTTGTAAAATCACTGCAACCATGTTTTTTAACTCCTCCACAGATTTGACATTACACACTTGTTTCTTGACTTTTTATAAGTCTTCCCTTATAGACTGTAAACCCCATGAGGAAGAAAATCATGTGTAGTTTATTGTCTAAGGCATATTTAATCCCTAACAATATTGCCTAACAAAATAGTAGGGCTCAATAACTATTAATAACATTATTACTTCTTAGCAAACTATTCATAATTGAGCATTACACCCCAGGGAAGAGGCTTGCCTCAACATTTTGACTGAGGTGTGGATGCATCCTTGCAAGGGGATGCATTCTCTGGGGGCAGGCATGATGAAGGGAAATGGCAGAGAATGTCCAGCCAGAGGAAGCAGATTCTGGTGGAACAGTTAGTGACCGGGAGGGACCAGCCTGAGATGGGTCCTGAGGGGGAGGGGAAGCCATCTCAATATCTGGTGCTCAGGCAATTCTGTTGAAGATCTGCCAGGACCTGGCAACCACTGCTTTTAGCAGCAGGAAAACTAAAGCAGAGAAATGAACCCCTCAGGCCAGCCCCCCTTCCCCTTGCTAAAACTGGGTGCAGGTTATGAGTCTCTCGACACTTGGAGTTCTATCTGTTCCCCACATGGCTTAACACCCTTCAGTCCTTAATTGAGCTGTGGCTCCTGTCAGGTGGGGTGGGGGTGCCAGTTACTCTCTGCAGGCTCAGGTTAAGCAGGGTCTTTGCAATTGTATTGAGGCAAAGTTAACAAAGTGTGTGGCTGCAGAATGAGAGCTGTCAGAAGTGCCTCACCTAACCAGAGCTGTGCTCCGGGTCTCAGTCCCCAATTCCCAGGCCATTATTTTTGTTCTGGGAACCCCCTACTCTCCCTGTGGGCCACTCCCAAGCTCATTAAAAGGAGAACAATGCTAAGAAAATGGGAGGTTGCCTAACACTTGGACACTGTGTCCACTTTGTGGGGTCACTGATGACCAGAGAGGTAGGTGAGCAGAATAATGGAGACTGACAGAGTTCTGTGATGAGTTGTGGGAGGATTAGAGGCCATTCATTTGGAGAAGATGAAATCTGTTCTCAAATATTTAAGGGACCATCAGTGGAAGAGGGAATACCAGCCTGCTTCACTGGGTGCCAAATGCTTTCCCCTATGCCAAGGGTTTTTAAATGAATTATTTCAGTTCCTGGATGTCCTGAGGCTAGCTTGCCCAAGGTCACCTGCTTGTCAGAGCATGGGCAAGACCCCACCTGCCTAAATGGCAATGGTTAAACCACCAACCAATGCTGCTTGAATTTCTTGTGTGTGGATACAGGTAACAGAGGTAGGACCCAAGATGGAAACTACAGGAGTTAAATTTTAACCAATGCTAGAAAAATATTTCTAAGTCAGAGCTGTCTGCATATAGATTGAATTGCCTTTTTAAATGGTAAATTCCCTGTCCCAAAGGGTGTTCAAAGAAATAGCATGTCTCTGGTCAAGTTAAGGACATTTACAGTGTGCAAGGTAAATGGTAGAACCAGGAGCCAAACTGTCCTTTTACCCTGAGCTCAGGCGGTACCTGTCACAGGGCTCAGACACTGTATACGATGTTACTGCTGACATGTGTTGGCTCAGCTGAAACACGTTTAAATTTTTCAAAAGAAGTTTTACTAACTAGGGGTTGTGGCCCCTCTGTTGTGGGGGTGGCAGAGCCTATCAGACCTGTTGCAGAGTGTCTGGGTCAGGCTGCAAGGGTTTGTTAGTGGGCTGCTCCCATGAACCTCTCAGGAGAACAAAACGACCAGGTGTGTTAGGGCTGGTAGGTTCCCAGGGCCACTACTCCCAAGCCACCAGGGACTATGGTTGTGCCTAAACTCCTGGGCACAGAGGGGGATAGTGGGCATCTAGGCAGAGGGGACTGTGGAATGTATTCAATGAGGTGCTATTTGGAGTATAGCAGGCTCTCTCTTACCCATACTTCCCTTCAGCTAAGCTTCTCAGGAACTGGGGCCAAGTTTTTGGATAAAGGGGTTGGTACTAAATAGGACAGTGATGGGCAATCTTTTGAGCTTGGTGTGTCAAAATTTGCCAAAAAACCAAGCATAACTCGAGTGGTATGTCACTTTGAGAAAGAAACCATAATTTTGTGATATTTATAGTTTAAATAACAAAAATGTTTTGGCCTATAGACGTCCAGCACAGAGTGTCTACACTACAGCAAATGTTTTATCCTCAGCTACTGCACCTGGCCGTGCAGGACCCTAGGATGAAACGTCCTTCTCGTCATGCGGCCCTATACTTCTCTGGTATGCGGACTCATGCAGCCGTGTGTCATCGAAAATGGCTACGCGTGTCAGTGCTGACACGCGTGTCATAGGTTCGCCATCACGGAAATAGGAGAAAAGCTTATGAAAGATCCTTCAGTGGTTGTGCTCCACACTAGCCAGGGCAGTGGAAGGAACAGAGGAGCAGAGAGAGCCCACTTGACACGGCCTGGGTCACCGAACACATGAACAGGCCTGTGGGTGACCGTCTAGCCCCCTACTGGCAGATGCCTGCACTGGAGATACAGGGCACAATGGGATCACCAGGGGCAAACAAAACAACCTAAAGTTGAAATAATATGAATTTCCTGTCTCAGCTAATGTCAGCCATAAATAGATGTGGCCAGGATGGCAATAGGAACCCCTCCCTGTTCCTTACCTGAGCTTTCTCCAAGGACCTTGTAGGGTTTGTAGCACAGTCTCTTCCCAGTGGTGCCACACTTTCAACTGATCTCAGAGGATGAGGTGTCAGCCAGGTGCCCTTAGGCATCCATAAGAGACAAACAACTTTCTGTGATACATCTAGCATGGTACTTAGCTGTGTACCATCTTTGGCAAAATGGGAAGATGGTCATCCCAGCCCATATATTTAGGGCTTAATTCTCTCATGGATTCCAAGTGGGGAAAGGTTGGATAATCCTTACCAACCGGAGAAAGAACCTGGCACTTAGAAACTGGCATTTAGCTGTGTCTACCTAAGGCAAAGATCCTGGAAGCAGAAAGCTTTCGGCGATCACTTCCCGGAAGAGACAGTGGAGAGAAACCCAAGATAACACAGCCTGGGGTAATGTGGGGATGACCCAACTGGAAAAATGGAATGGTCTCACAGTGCAATATGGAGTTCACTTTGTATCCACACTGTTCCTAACTTAAGTGCTTTTGAATGCTAATTTTACAGAAATTTTCCTCTTTGCCCCAGTTCTTCATTCTCCTAAGAGGTGTCTGTCATTCATTCATTTAAATATATAAGTAATGTTATTCTTTAATATAAATAGATGTACAAGGACACTTGTCACAAATTAACAATTCCCATGCTCAAGTTTCAAAGAGTACAAAATTACTGCAAATGAAAAAGAGGAAAGAATTGTTGAATTAGAAACAGCAGAAAGAAAAAGTGGGCTGGGAAGGAGCAGGGTAGGGAAAAAACCTAAAGCTTGCACAGGAAATAAGAGTGAGTGCTTCCAGAAACCGGAGTAAGAAACTGGACCTGGGCAGAGCACCAGGCCGGGAGCTATTCCCAGCTGCCCGCGGCGGGCACCCGCAGCAGAATTGAACTTGGAACTTGCGTGCAGCCCGCCTCTGCCCGTGGAGACCCTGCCCACCCGGCACCCCGCCTCCCCCCCTCCCCCCCCGCCCTGTGCTCACCCGTCCGCCCGGCGCCCCCTGGCGGAGAGAGCCTGGGCACAGCTCCGCACCAGCCTCCTCCGGGCATTTGCGGTGCAGGAACCACCTGCTGACGCGGTCTCTCCCAACCCTCTGGACCACCAGAGCCGGTGCTGAAGAGCTAATAGAGCCGTGCCTCTGATCACCCTTCACCTGCAGAATTCCACCTCCTCCTATAAACGCCCCGCGGCCACAGACGTCTCTAAGTGACACAATGTCCGGGGGCAACGCGGGAGGGGGTGTTGGTATCCAGCCTAGGCTCGCCTTGTCCTGCAGCCTGGCTGCTAGGTCGGAAGGGGATCCCTCAGCAAGGAACTTTCATTGTGCTTTTCTGAGAGGGTTATTTGTAAAAACTAAGCCATTGAACTTGACTTTCCAAGCCCTGCTGATATAAAACATGAGTTCCTGTTGAAGATGAAAAGGGGTTTTGTGGAGGGAGAGAAAAAACAATGTTACCTCTTTTCATTAAAAAACAACAAACAAATACATATATATTAAGGCATGCATTCTCATTGCAGAAAATACAATACAATATAATGAAAAATCACATGTAACAGCCCACAGAGAAAACAGCCTAATATTTACATATATTTTCCAAGCATTTTTACAGGGACAGAGTGAGAGTCAGAGAGAGGGATAGATAGGGACAGACAGACAGGAAACGGAGAGAGACGAGAAGCATCAATCATTAGTTTTTCGTTGCTGTTGCAACACCTTAATTGTTCATTGATTGCTTTCTCGCATGTGCCTTGACCGCCGGCCTTCAGCAGACTCAGCAACCCCTTGCTGGAGCCCGCGACCTTGGGTCCAAGCTGGTGAGCTTTTGCTCAAGCTGGCGAGCTCGGGGTCTCGAACCTGGGTCTTCCGCATCCCAGTCCGATGCTCTATCCACTGTGCCACCGCCTGGTCAAGCTATATATTTATATATTTTAACTGAATAACATCCTATGCAATACTATATTGTATACTCCTATTCCAAATATCACACCACACTCTTTCTACCTTATTATAGTCTTCAAAAGGCTGATTTTTTTAAACTGTTGCCTAACTACCCATCATATGGACATGCTGTAATTTATTTAACCATTTATATCTTGGACAGTTACTTGGTTTCTGATTCTCCACTGCTGGAGACAGCAGAAAACTCTGGACATAAGTTGATTATTGCATTAGAAGTTGATTATAGCCTCCTAGAAGAATTACTGGATTAAAATCACAAACTTGTACAGGCTAGCATGACATACTGTTAAAATTTTTCCCAGAAAGATGGTGCTAATTTTCCTTTTTGCCATCAATGTGAGAGAAACAACCCCACCACTACAAATAACAACTTTCTAAGTAGTGAATTATATTTATTTAAATTTTTGTCAATTCCAGAGGAGAAAAAAAGTCATCCTCCTTGCAGTTTTAACATGTAGTTCTGCCTGACCTGTGGTGGCGCAGTGGATAAAGCGTCGACCTGGGAACACTGAGGTCGCCAGTTCAAAACCCTGCACCGGTCTGGTCAAGGCACATATGGGAGTTGATGCTTCCAAATCCTTTCCCATTTCTCTCTCTCTCTCTCTCTCTCTCTCTCTCTCTCTCTCACTCTGTGTCTCCTCTCTAAACTGAATAAATATAAAGAAATTTTAAAAAAAGATATGTTTAACATGTAGTTCTTTGATTAGTGAGACTAAATATGTGTTTCGTTTTATTGCATTTTTGTATTTCTTCCTTTATGGTTGTCTATTTTTAGTCTATTTTTTACTGAAAATCTGAGTTTTTCTGATTGGTGTCTAAGACAGCTTTGTATAATAGGGATATTTATCTCTTGTCATGTTTGCAGCTAATATTTTTCTTGGCGTAACATCTGCTTTTAAAATAAGTTTATATTTCTGAAGAACAGAAATCTAAATTTGTGTATATGTGGTTATTAAATACACCAGTCTTTTCCTTCTTGTTTCTTCTCTTCTGACATTTTGTGCTTACCAGTTCTTTTTCATCTCAGAATTGATTAAGTATTCAGTTTGGTTTCTAGAGCTTGTTCATAGTTCTTCTTTTATATTTGGCTCCACTTTGAATTTATTTTGGTGGCTGGTGAGATATGGGGTTCTAGTTTGATTTTTCATCCAAATATCCAATCACCCTATTAGCATTTATTAAATAATTTCTTGCTTCATAATTGTTTTCTCCCCATATATTGGGTTCTTACATACTAAGGCTTATTATAGAGTTTTCCAATAGGTTTCATTGGTCTGTCATTACTAAATTTTTAGTAATGCCATAGGAACTTTATTACTTGAATTTTATAATACATTTTAAGATTGAGTAGAAAAAATTCCCCTCAATGGTCTCTGTCTTTTTTTTTTTTTTACAAAAAAAGCCTGACCTATGGTGGTGCAGTGGATAGAGCGATGACCTGGAATGCTGAGGTCACCAGTTCAAAACCCTAGGCTTGCCGGGTCAAGGCATATACAACAAGCAATAAGCAAGTAATGAACAACTAAAGTGAAGCAACTGTGAGTTGATACTTCTCACTTCCTACCCTCCTCTCTCTGTAAAATCAACAAGATAAAATATTTTAAAAAGAGACAGAGAGCCTGACCAGGCAGTGGCGCAGTGGATAGAGCATCTGACTGGGATGCGGAAGACCCAGGTTCAAGACCCCAAGCTTGCCAGCTTGAGCGCGGGCCCATCTGGCTTGAGCAAAAGCTTGCTAGCTTGGACCCAAGGTCGCTGGCTCCAGCAAGGGGTTGCTCGGTCTGCTGAAGGCCCGCGGTCAAGGCACATGTGAGAAAGCAATTAATGAACAACTAAGGTGTTGTGACGGCAAGAAAAACTAATGATTGATGCTTCTCACCACCTCTCTTTGTTCCTGTATGTCTGTCCCTATCTATCCCTCTCTCTGACTCTCTCTCTGTCCCTGTTTAAAAAAAAAGAGAGAGAGAGAGAAAGAGAGATTTCCATTTGCTGAGCACCTGGGTCCTACATTATCTGAGCATTCCCTACCCGTGCACCTTCCTATTAAAAAAAAAAAAAGTTAAGCTAGTTTTGTTTATTAAAACATCCTGAGATTCAGTAGTTATTCCCACTTAAAATTTCTAATTTTGTGTTTCCTAACTTTTTTCTTAATGAGATTTATTAGATATTGGTATTGCTTGGATTTTTGTTTTTTAAGGAAGAGAAGGGGAGATAGTGAGACAGACTCCCAATGTGCCCCAACTGGGATCCATCGACTCAGCAACCTCTGTCTGGGACTGATGCTCGCAATTGAGCTATTTGTAGCACCTGAGGCTGATGCAATCAGACCAACCAAGCCATCCTCAGCATCTGGGCCAATGCTCAAACCAGTCAAGTCACTGGCCCTGGTAGGGGAAGAGGGAGAGAAACGGAAGAGGGAGGGGGAGAGAAGAAGATTGCAGTTTCTCTGTGTGCCCTGACTGGGGATCAAACCCGGGACATCCATATGCTGGGTGGACGCTCTATCCACTGAGCCACTGGCCAGGGCCTCGTTTGGATTTATAAATTTGATTTTTCAGTTTTTTAAATTCATTAATTCCTGTCTTTGTCTTTGTTATAAACTTAATCTTCTCTCCTGAAGTTTGTTTACTCTTTTAATGAATTCAATTTATTTACATGTTTTACTTTTAACTGAAAAACTTTAAGGATTTTTCCATCTGAGTACAACTTTGATCACACCTTGAGTTTTGATATACAGAATTGTCATTGTAATCTTTTAAGTAGTAGTTTGAATAATCTCTTTTAAAGCAATAGAGGAGATTGCTTTAAAACTCTCCCCCAAAAGTTTTTTAGTTGAAGTTTTATGACCTTGTAGTTTCAAAATATATCTAAAATTTTTTTCTGATGTTTTGAAATGTGTGGCTAAGAAGTTAACTGACTTTTGTAAATATTCCACGGGTGCTTTAAAAGGATCCTGTGGTGGCACAGTGGGTGAAGCATTGACCTGGAACGCTGAGGTCAGCGGTCTGCAACTCCAGGCTTACCTGGTCAAAGCACAAAAAAGGAGCAACTACTATGAGCTGAGGCTTCCTGCTCCCCTCCCCTCATCTAAAATCAATGAATAAAATAGTTTTTTAAAAAAGGAAATGTATTATTTGTTTAGAGGCTACAAAGTTCAGTATTTATCAGTTAATTAAAACATTCCATAATTCAGATTCTCAACCTCCTTATTTATTTTTACATAAAAGTTCAAAATATTACTGTTTAATCTTTTTATCACTATTAAAATGGTTGCTTTGAACCATTTAATGGTTTTTGCTTTGAATTCAGCTTGGTTTAAAACGGTGACTTCAACTCAGTTGCCCTTTCATTTGTACTTGTCGAATAAATCTTTGATATTAATTTATTTTTCTTGGTCCTTCCGTTTAGGGTACCTCTTTTTTAAATAGCATGAAATTAAATTTTGCTTTTAAATCCTACCTAAGAGACATTGTCTTCCAATAGGGGAAGTAAACTCAGTTTTGTTGATTGTTATAAATTTTAAGTTTGGTTTTTCTCTCATTTTGTTTTATGTGTCCTGTTTTTAAACTCTTTCTTCCTGCTTCCTTTATTTTTCTGATGTTTGTGTGTCTCATCCTGTGATGTGGTAAGTACATATTCTCAGGGTAGGTAAGGGTGAGGCTTTCAGGCAGGGCGTTGGGGCCTCAGGTCTGCCATACCCTGGTTTTGTGACCCAAAGCCATTGCTTAACCTCTCTGTGCCTCAATTTTCTCACATGTGGAATGGAGAGAACAACAACCCTGTAATTCACAGAACTGGGGTGCAGGTTGAGCGAAGCAATACCTGGCCGATGCTATTGTTATCATTATTGCTATTCTTTAAATATTCTATCTGTGGTTATCTTTAGGTTTAAAAATGATTTAAACTATATGTCTCCAATTATTAAAATCAAGTGATAAGGTTTTTTAAAATTCTCTTCTACCTAAGATGATGAATTTAGCATGCTTTTACTAATCCTTTCTAGCCTTCTCTCTTTCAGCATCTTAATCTGAGGGTTTGCAGCACTCTAATTATTATGGAATTATTGTTTTCATTTCACACAGTTACTCTTTCCAGAAACTAGTTTTTCTAAAATTTGGTTCTGTAACCATGCTTAAACGTCATCTGGATTTCATGTTACCTGATTTCAATGCTGTCTGCCTATCTTTCACATTGTTCCATTCTGAAGATCTTACCTGGGATTCATCCCTGGGTCACCTGGTAGGCAAGCTCCCCCAAAAGTATTTTAGGTTGTTTACCTTCTGAGTCCACAGAACTCCAAGAATGACTTGTTATCTTGTTACCTTATGTGAATGGCAACAATGCCTTAACGTCCCCTGGGATTTAAGGTTCCCGAGGAAAAGTCTGCACTGTGTTGCCTGTGTGCTTCTAGGATTGCTTCACCTTATGATTCAGTAAATTTCCCAGAAAAAAAAAATTTCCTCCCCATTCTAACAGGAAAACAGAAAGCCTTTCTGATCTGCCTAATCTTAACCTCCCGTCACGCCTCAGCAGGCCAGTTCTGGAAAAGTTTTCTTCATGCATGTTCCTGATTATGCTTTTATCCAAATTATTCTGGTTTCTTCCTCCAAAAATAGCACTAATTCTTGGATTTGGTCTTGAGTCTATAGCTTTTAGTTTGTTTCCATTTGCCCTCTTCTCTCATGTCTTTTTGTTCTTGTCTTCTATATTCAGTGAGAACTTTTAAGTTTGTCCTTCACATTCCACATTGTAAAAAATTCAGTGTCCCCAGTGTAGATTTTCTTCTCGCTAAAACAATTTTAGTTTTCTGGAACTTGATGTTTATGTGAAACAGATGCGTTTTTAAGTCGCACGTGCCCGCTCTTCTTCATCACAGAGACCACATCATTTGTACCCTGTAAGGGATGCCCAAGAATCTGCTTTTTGTTCCTCATAATTAGGAGTCTTCTGCATCTCCAGAACGATTTTCTTCTTTATTAATGCTGCAGATTTGTTTCAAAGGGCTCATGTAGGATCCCCTTCCCTCCCCTGTCCTTTCTCCTTTCCTCACTCTCCTCCCAACCCCTGCTGTGAAATTCCTCTTTGAATGATGGTGATCTTTCCAGAATTGGCACCAGGCAGCAGGACTTCCTGGGGCAGCTCCTCTGCCCTACAGGGTGCTGACTTCTTTCTGTAGCTGGAGGGCAGGGTTCCTGGGTCTAACAGGTTTTATCCAGTGTGGCAGGATATGAACCCACTAACTAGTCCTCTGATAGCCCAAACCAGTGGTTTACAAACCTTTAAAATCATGTACTCCTACTACTAAAAATGTTTTGAGTATGCACTCTCCTCCTGCTACATGGATGTTCATTATAAATTGCACCCATGTATTACTGTCTACCTCCATATTAAAATATTAGCAGAGCTAATTTTTTAGATAAAAATAACTATGACTAGCCTGACCAGGCATTGGCGCAGTGGATAGAGCGTTGGACTGGGATGCGGAAGACCCAGGTTCGAGATCCCGAGCTCGCCAGCTTGAGCGCGGGCCCATCCGGCTTGAGCAAAAGCTCGTCAGCTTGGACTCAAGGTCGCTGGCTCCAGCAAGGGGTTGCTTGGTCTGCTGAAGGCCCACGGTCAGGGTATATGTGAGAAAGCAATCAATGAACAACTAAGGTGTTGCGATGGCAACGAAAAACTAATGATTGATGCTTCTCACCTCTCTCTGCTTCTATCTGTCTGTCCCTATCTATCCCACTCTCTGACTCTCTCTCTGTCCCTGTAAATAAATAAATAAATAACTATGACTAGAAGATCTAATCATTTCTTCCTGTTGCCTTGGGGGTCCCTGCAGGTGGTCCACATCGCAAGTTGTGCTTCAAACCCAAGGGGCCATGAGAAACCACAGTCCTCAACCTATGATTCTCAGGGCTCCTCTCAGCTCAGCCCACCACACAAGGCTTATTTGGGGGCTTGCATCTTCTGATGCAATGTGCTCCCTCCTGTAGATGGTCTCCCTACTGCTTCTTTGGAGTTGAAGGTTCTGCCAGAGATGGGAGGAGTTTGTGGGAGGAGGGAGTTTCTTGCTCCTAGACTTCTGGTTGGTGCTTAGCTGGGTATCTGAGATGGAGGCAGAAGAGAATGGAGGAAGGAAACCTCTTTTTATCTCCCTTATGATGGAGGTGGCTCTGTTTTAATGAAAGAAAGAATAGGCCACTAATTGTTCTTCTCCAGTTTCAGGGGCCAGGTCTCCAGAATCAAGTTTCTCATTATAATACAAATAACCAGAAAAATATGAAAATTCATAACATCATCACCAGAGACCTGTTGCCAAGCTAGAGATACTGAGGCAGCCCATGTGTACAACTTCAAGCCTCAGGAGGGAAGAGTCCAAAGGGAATCCATTCAAGAGACTGTTAGGTCATTTATAAAACCTGGCTCCTCTCACAAAACTCAGCCCACTTTATCAATGTTATGAGAGGACTTGCTGCTCCTCCAATAGAGATAAACACAAACGTGTGAGCTGGCACACCTCTGCTCAGGGTGTGCCAGAAAGGTCTGCTTCCCCTACCTGCTGGGCTTAGGATAAGAGCTGCGGAAGGTCCCTCCATCGGCAAGGCTGCTCAGCGAGTGACAGTGTTTAATGAGGAGGTTCCTCGGATGGGCTCTGGGCAGCCTGTGGGAGGCGGGCAGGCAGCCAGGAGAATCCCAGAGAATGCCGAGTGCCACAACTGTCAAGCCTCGGAGCCCATGATGTAATGCCTCACTGGGGTCCAAGGAAAACAAGCCTGCTGTTGTCACTGCCCTCCCAGCAACCGGCTGCTGCCCTCCCAACAGCAGGCTGTTCTGGGTAATTACTAATTCCCCCTCCCTGCTTGGAAGGAGGAAATGTGAAAAACCTTCATCATCACATAAAAGCCAGCCCAAGACATGAGAAATGTCTTTCAGAATGCATCTTGCTGAAGTGGGATTTCCATAGCAACTTCAAAAGAGTGTATATACAACTAGAGATAAGTCCAGGCTGATGGAAGCCACCTGGAATGTGAACAGCCCTGCTCCAGGCGTCAGCAGGCAGGAGTTTTCCTAGAACCTGTCATGCTGCTATGTGACCTTAGGCAAGTCCTTTACCCTCTCTGCTGTCTAACATAACAGAATTATGATGAAACCAGGCTGAGAGAGAACAAGGTCATCTTGCCCACATCACCCACCCCAGTCCAATGCATTTGTCCCCCAAAGCAGCTCCTCTTCTAGTCTCTGTCCAGCTTCAGGTTGATAAATTCCTGTCTCGAGGTCTCTGCCAATCTTGCTTATTATTTGATATTGGGAAAGGACAGTGGTCATTTAAGCTAGATTCTAAAAGAAACTGCTTGGTCTTTTTAAGAGAAGTGTGTTGCCTGATTCAGAAAGAAAACATACTTATTCATAAACTTTTCACAGTTCTCTAGGTCAGGTTCCTGGAAAACAGTCTCTGAGACTGAGATTGGGGTGCAGGAAGTCCATTGGAGCTGTGTTGGAGATTCACAGCCGCGGGGAGTGAGGGAAGTGGGACAGGGCGGAGGGAGAAGATGAAGCGCCCTGTAGTCACAATGGGGGCCTCCAGAGACCCCTTCAGTGGACCCTGTAGCCTGGGTGGCCCTGCAGAGTTGTCCTGTGGGAGATGAGGGGGCTGGGCCTTTAAACTTTTGCACTGACATGTCACTGGATGCTTGCTGCTCTGGGCAGGGAGCTTGACCTTGGCTGAAGCCACTCCTTTCAGCCAGGGCAACTCTGGCAGAGGACTCGGCCACGGCAGACACTCCAGCTGAGGGGATGAGAGCCTGGGCCTACAGGGGGCATCTGGGTGATGCACCGTGGCATCCACCACGCTTGGATCTGTTTAAATTTAACATAAAGTCAGCCCTGAAGATAGTGCAATAAAATGGTTAAGAGGCAGACAAAACAGCAAGACTGGGATTTAAGTGCAATCTCAGTGGCTTTGAGACTCTCAGATGAGGAAAGTCATCAAGAGAGTTTAGGCTACAGTCTCCCTGTATGTGCTGGATTCAGCCTGGGGTGGCGAAGTAAATAGGAAGTTCAGAGTCAGAATCAAGTTCAAGTTTTGGCTTCACATTACTAGCTGTGACCTCAGCTCATTTTAGACTTCCTGTATAATTTACATGGATCCTGGTAGTTACCCTTAATCCAGCAACACATACAGACTGAACTCCCAAAAGATAGGAACATGAGAAAACCCACCATGGCTTTAATAGACCTCATGTTAGAGCTAAGCAGAAGTGTTTTGGTCAAAGGTCCTTTTCATAGGAAAAAGGGAAACTTTAGGCAAACGTCTGACTTGCTCACAGTCTCTGTACCTTTGCATTGGGATCAGCTGGGGCTTGTCAGTCATGTCTGCAGACAGAGGCCTGCAGGGCCATTCAATGACAAATACAAGTGCAACAGAGTACTTTGCAAATTATGTACTTTGAAGCACACTTATTCTCCAGTAAAAAGAAAAGTCACTCATAACTTGTTACACATTCAATAAACAAAGAAATCTCACTTGCAGTGACTGTGCCCCATGGTCAGCCCATTGGCTCTCTGAAAAATGAGGTGACTATATGCCAAATAGAGTTGATCTGAGGATGAGGAAGATTTCAAACACCCAAAAGGGCTACGTAAATTCAATCCTTGCTCTTAGAAAGGTCAGTGTCAACCACTTACAACAGAAAACAGGAAGAACATAGGTCTGCGTATAGTAGGAATTGGTAGGCAAAGGCAGCCACAAAATTCTTAAGAGTTATCAAGAGATCTCCATTATTATTATTATTATTAATTTTCACTATATTGCATTTCAGTGTACAGTTCATATGCATTATCTTGTTTAACTCTGACAACAAATTCTGTAGAGTGGGTATTACTATCCCCAGCTTGCAAATGAGAACATTGAGGCCCAGAGAGGTAAAGTGACTGGCATTATATTGCTCAGCTAAGAGTATGATGAGGAGCTTGGGGTTGGAACCCAAGCACATGCTTTCTCCATTGTAGAAAGAGTGTCTGCTTACCAGAGAAGGCTCATGAAGCATCGTGAAGTGAGGTCCTAAGTAGAGCAGATGTTGCAACATCAGCTGCTAAGTAATAGTGGGGTTCTGAGTAGTAGGTATTATGTGTCCTTGGGAATTTATATGTAAGAAAGGTCTCCCAACTCTGCACTGGCTCTCAACAACTGACCCTGCCTGGCCTAAGGGTCCTTGTCCTACTGCAGAAGAATTCCCTTAGTTTGTGTGTCTCCTAGCCAAATATCTGAAAGAAATGACTGCAAACAGAATATCTCAAAACAGATGTGAAATCTGGCTCAACTTCCCCTTGAGATGTTTTAGGCTAACTCTCCTTCACAATTCTTTTGCTTATCTCCAATGGGTTGGACACTGGTGTGTGAAAGATTTGCCAATACAATTGTATGTGTTGCTGGATTAAGGGTAACTACCAGGATCCATGTAAATTATACAGGATGCTTGACCAAGCCTCCCAACATAATAAAAATAACCTCTCAACTGAACATATCTTCCTTTTATCTCAAGAGATCCTCATTTTAAGATGAGGATACTGAGGCCAGAGAGGTTAAGTGACTTGCCCAAGGTCTCACAGCTACTTAGAAATAGAATCCAGGTTTCTAACCTAGGTGTTCAGGCTCTATATGTGAAATCAGACTAAAATGAAGATCCAGGGTCAGCCTGAAAGGGAGAGGAGTCACCAAGGACAGCTTGAAGATGATGGTGGAAGGAGAGAGTCCTACCCTTGAGGTTGGTGGCAGCAGTTCTGAGGGCCTAGCATTTTGTGCTAGAGCCCCAGATCTATTAGGCAATATCCCCCTTCTCTCCCACCAGCTGCTTCTGAGTCACTCTGCCCAACCACCAGCCTCCTAAAACAAAATATGTTCCATAAGTACAGTGCTTCTCAAACATTAAGGTGCATGTAAATCACCTGCTGAACATGTTAAACTACAAATTCCATTCAGGAGTTCTGGGGAGGCCTGAGATTCTGCATTCTAACAAGTTCCCAGAGATGCTGAGGCTGCTGGTCTGCAGAGCAAGCTTTGAGTAGTGAGGCATCAGTAGGTTATACATTGAAAAGGGTTTGCAGGCAAACACTTTTGAGAAAATCTGGACTAAACAAAATCAAACCAGTTTCACTACTGTAGGACTTCTCAGAACCTTTAAAATGCTAGTAGCATAGTTAGTCTCCAATGGGCAGAGATAATACAAAAATTGCAGTGTTATATCTGAGAAAAGTTAACAATGTAACTAGAGTGCACCCATACATTTTGGTTTACAAGGAAGGAAAGGAGTAATATAATATGTGAATTTTCCCCAGTTTACCTTGGTTAGTGTTTTCACTCTGCAGTTCATATTCAGCCTGACTGGGTCCTCCCTTTTCCCATTTTCTCCTGAGGTGTTTGGGTACACGCCCCTCTTCTCTGTCAGGCACAGCATCCTGCACCCTACTCCTCCTCCCTCCTCTACCCTGTGCAGGATCTGTGCTGGAACACAGGGGCTGAGTGGAGACCGCGACCCGCAGGAATACCTTTCGCAGACGCGAACGGTCCAGGCCGCGATGATCCACAGCGAGATGCTGAACACCAGCAGCACGGTGCCAGGGCAGATGGTCATGAGGGTCTTCATGACGAAGCGGGTGTTGAAGTTGATCTTGTTGAGAGCTCCAATGCTGCGAGAGGAGGCATCTGTGAAGAGCTTGCTATGCAGCAGCATGACGCGCGCGATCAGGTACAGGCGCAGGAACATGGGGATGGACAGGATGATGTCCACGTCTGCCTCCGCTCGCGAGGGTGTGTAGGAGAAGGCCAGGCGAGCCGTCCAGAAGAACTTATACTCGCCGGGGATGGGGTGGATGGCACACACCAGCATCTCCAGACTGATGTAGAGGATGCGCTCATAGGTCATGGCTATCCGCCAGTCGTCCGCACCATTGTCAATCACGAAGAGCTGGCAGGAGCAGAGAGCCCGTTAGTGTAGCCAAGATGGAACCCACAGTGCACATGGAAGGACAGGTCAGCTGACCCACCTCAGAGCCCTTTCTGGAACCCTAGATTGTGTGGTGAGCGCCCTGTAAGGGGTGTGGGAAGACCTGGCTGAGGCATTCACTCTGGGGGCCTCCATTTATGTGCATTTCTTCCCAAGGTTTCTTCCAGCTTTAAGGTGTCTCCAAACTGACTTTCATGAGGAGGAGGAAGAACAGCTCATTTGTATTAAAAACAGGTCCCTAAACTCTGGCCAGGCCCTGAACTAAGCCCTGGAGGGGACTCCAGAGATGAAAAGTTAAGTTTCCTTTGTGAGTGAGCTCACAGGCCCACAGAGACTCCTCTTCCCATTCAGAGAAGGGACCCACAAGCGATGCTGGCAGTGCTTTGCTCTCACGCAGAGAGCAGCAGAGTGTTCATGTGTGGGCCCTGGAGAGGAACTGCCTGGGCCTGGATCCTGATGGTGAAATCAACTAGCTCTGGGACCTTCGCTGCCTCTGTGAGCCTCTGTCTACCTAGCTTACTTATCTGGGGGCAGTGATACCTGTAGCTACACAGTGGTCACTGTGAGCCTGCAGTGGGTTAGTATATACAGAGTGCATCGAACCTGCCTAGCGCCCAGTAAACACTCTGTAAGTGTTAGCTATTATTATTTTTAGCATTATTAATGGATGGGGTCTCAGTCTTTTGGTGAAATAAGGGCTGGACTCAGTGATGTCTAAGCTCCCTTCTAGCCCTAACCTTCCATGAAGCTGAGGTTCCCACTGTCACAGCAGGAGGAAGGGCAAAACAGCTGAAACAGCATTTACTGAGCGCCTGCCGCGTGCCCAGCTCAGACAAGGGCTGAGGTTCACACTTGGGGAAAGGCTCAGATTGTTCTCAAGGAGGCCCCACTACGAGGACTCAGGGTTGAACAAAACATCTTGAGCGTTAGGTTCACAGGTGGGAACTATGGGATGCACTATCGAAGCAACTGGTGGCGGGGCCAACCTCGGCCCAGGTGACTCAGGAGAGGGTTCCCAGACTAGACTCCCCCACCCTGCGTCCCCAGGGCAGCTAAGCCTGGGTGTTTTCAGACACAGAATTCCACCACCTGTGGAAATGTTAAATACCTAATGGCTGCTCAAAGAGTCCCCTTTGCTCTAATGCCACTAGCAAGCCAAGCCATGGCAACATGACTGACTGACCAAACTCCTCAAATACAAAATGAAAACCATCCAACCTATCTATAATAAAGAATTGCATCAGGTTACTATAGTAACTGGGTTCACTTTGGGCAGGAACTGAAGCAACAAGTCATAGATTCCTCTGAGTCCCTGATGGGGAATGATATTGTATGCCATCTGAGTTAAAGGGAGGGTACATCATCACTGCCCAACATGACAGGAAGGTTCTGGACTGGGGTGGTGTCACCACTGCCTCTCAGGTGCCCCACTTCTGCTTCAGTTTCCTGATGCAGTGGGGGTGGGGGCAACATGCAGAGTAGAGCTAGGGGCCAGTGAGCTAGACTGAGGTCTCACACATTCATTTACTAGCTGTGTGATCGTAGGCAGATCACACCTCTTCTCTGAGCCTGTCTCCATAGCTTTATCATGGGACTATTGCCCTTGACCCTGCCCACTCATGGGATCGGCATTAGGATCCAATATTACAGATAATAAGAGGGAATGTGCTTTACTAACTACTCTAAAAATGCAAGGGATTATTAAGCTGCTGCCCTGGGGAGCATTCATAAACAGTGTGTGGTGGGGAGTGTTTTTGGTGGGGGTTGGGGTGTATGAGCAACAGATAGCCACTTCATATTGCAGATTGAGATTCTGCTCAGTAGAGCTCCCGTGCAGGGATCTGTGGATCTGCAGGGGTGGGTGATATGTCCCAGAAGATTCCATTGCTGTCCCCTATAAGGACACCCTGGGCCTGCTCTCATCTGATCCTTGGAAGCACAGCTCTCTAAGCATATCAAATAACAGACACCCCACCCTGCTGTATCCTCACTCGGCATCCTGTTCATTCCTTACAAATCACAAATTGCAGTTGTGAATGTGTCCGTGTTTACTTGGTTTCTGTCTGTCCTTCCCCTAAAACAGTGGTTCTCAACCTGGTTGCACATTAGAATCGCTTGGAGAACTTATTTAAAATACCCATGCCTGGGCCACCCTCTGGATCTCTCTGCTCATGAGGCGCTGGCATTCAGGTTTTTCTTAAAGCTTCCCCACTGATTCTAAAGTACAACCCAGATTAGGACTCAGCAGTCAAGTTAGATTTCCAAAGGGATGGGGACTGTGTCTTCCTTGTTTCGTGTGGTATCTCCAGTGCCCAGCCAGATCTTAGTATATAGTAAATGATCAATAAATGCTTGTTTAGTGAATGAATAACTACCACTTACTCTGTGACTCTAGATGTCTAAGCTCCTTCTCTTGGGCTGTTTCCTCCTCTAAGGAATGAGGGATAGATTGGGTGAGGCATCTTCTGCTCTGAAGGGCCATAATTCTGTAGTCTTATGCAGCCCCTCTGGCTTGGTGCCTCCTACCTCATGTGAGTTCTCAGGGTACCTGAGCTCTCCAGAAACAGGACCCACACCTGGCTTGTCTCACCTCCCTCCAATGCCTGAGATTGTGCCTGGCACACAGTGGGAAGTCAGTAGAAGTATAGTGAATAAAGTAGGTGGATATCATAAGGAAAAGGAGACTGTCAATGAACTTTTAACTGCTCAGAATGGGAATCCTGTAGAAACTCATTCCTAAGCCTGTGACTAGTGAAGTTTCTGTCAATTCAGCTTATTCCCAAAGCGTGGTCCAATCTGGCATGAAATGTCCCAGTTGATCTTCAAGCCTTAGGGAATTCTGAAGTTAACCGAGAACCAGGATCTTGCGTAGCACTGGACCAGAGGCATAAAGGGGGTTGTGCTAGCTGCTCCAAAAAAGGGCTGCTTTTCCCTACATTTGTGCTCAGCCACCACCCAGCCTGGTTCTAGAGCAGCCTGACTGTTTGCCCTGATAAATTTTGGACGAGTTCTGAGGTGATAGGACCTGGCATACTCTGGGCTGTCATGGAGCAGAAGGCCTGGGTCTGACAAATGAGTTTTTTCCTGACCTGGCCTGGGTTTGCCCCCTGTGTGCTGGCTTCCCTGGGTGAGGGAGAAAAGCCACTTTCTTCAAGTTGCTGAGTTTTTCTGCCTCCTAAGCCTAAATCAGTGATTTGATTCATGTGGGGTATGGTCAGCCTGAAGATGCTTCAGTGCCAGGGCCTATAGTCTTCTACAAGTCCCACATTTTCCCAGGGAGTTCCCTGAACAGAGTTGGCTTCAGACCTAATCGTCCTGCCACTTAACTGAGATCCTGTAGGATTTCAACCTGTTGGTATAATTCTGAGAGCTTTTGAGAGGGGATTTCATGCAATAGAGCCATTCCAAACTTGCCTTCAAGGAGCTTATCATTAGAAAAGAGAACCAACTCAATTCAATTAAACTCAATTCAATAAAAACAATAAGAACCAATTAGTACTTGAAATTTGCTAAGAGAGTACATCTCACACATACAAAAAAGTTAATGCGGGAGGTGATGGATGGTTTCATTAACTTGATTGTGGTAATCACTTCACAATGTATATGTATATGAAATTATCACATTGTACACTTTAAATATATACAATTTTATTTGTCAATTATTTCTCAATTAAAAAGAACCAACTAGGTGAGGCCCCTGTGGTGATATAAATTAGAATCAGACTTATTCCCTGAATCAGCTCATGATCTGAAGTAGCTCTAGCATGGGAGGCATCATTAGGTCCATCCTGGAAAGCTTTTGGGACAGGATGGGTTTCAATGGTGCCTGGGAGGCCTGTATCAGACAAACCTGGTGTGGCAGCTTATCCAAGTGGCCTTGGGTTTCTCCCATCCTCTTTGTTTGCTTCTTCACCTGGCAAGAGGTGCAGTGTATTAACCCCTTGAATCTGAACTTGGCCATGTGCCTTGCTTTGGCCAATGGAACTTTAGAAAATATGATGCAGTAGAGGTTTGAGAAATGTCATTGCAGTGGACCTTGCTGTAGACACATGGCCCCATTTGCAGCCAGGCATGCGAGTGAGGCCATCTTTGACCTCTGCATGACAGAAGTGTGTGTGCCCCAAATGAGACCAACAGAAGAACGGCTGAGCTGAACTCAGCCCAGGTTGCTGACCCATACAATCATGACCTAAATGATTATTGTTTTAAGCCATTAATTTTCAGGGTACTTTCTTATGCAATAAGACTAAGGCATAACAAAACTAGCTCATGCACTTAATTAGTATATGTTCTAGAAGAGTTGGGTAATTTGCTCAACATCTCTGTTAGCTTCTCATGTCACAGCCCCTAGAAGAAACTTCCATCCTCACCCTCCCACCCCCACACAGTTGACTAGTCAGAACTGGCCAGATTTTCTCAAGTGACTGGGTAACTCGACTGGGGTTGGGGGGGGGCATGATCAATGGACATGCCAGCTTCCACCACCCAGTGGTCACATCATTTCATATATCAAAGAATAACTCAAAGGATTTAAAAGGTTATTTTGCAAGCCATATAATGATTCTGTATGCAGAGTGTTTCTCACATGTGAGGATGTCAGCTGGTAGACTGAACCAAGGAACAAAGAAAGGCAAAGCAGGACTTACTAGGTGTGGGGGAGAGAAGAACTGCAAGGAGTTAGAGGACAGTGAATCTTGGTGGTAATTCTGGGAGTAAATTGATTAGCTGGCAGCTAGCAAAGAGGTCAGTGTGAACACTCCATCCTTGAATGACCATTAGAGGTTTCAAAGAACACAACTTCGGTTATTTATGGATTTTCCAGAAACCCTGGAATTTTACCTGTGGTACATGGGTGCATAATAGGTCTCTCTCTCTCTCTCTCTCTCTCTCTCTCTCTCGTCTGCCACGCCCTTCTATCTGCACCACCACCTCAACCAGACCAGGTCTGCTTGCTTTACTTTTAGAGTTTCTCTAGCTCCCATGCGGACCAACTCTGAAGGGTCATCTGGTCACCTCAAGACAAGTCAGTTCAAGTGGAATTTCTGGAGCCCACCATGTGTCAGCTTCAGGGCCCAGGACAGGCTGCTTGACAGGGAGACAGCCATCCCACAAGAGCCCCTGCATTTTCCCTTGGAAGCACATAAGAACCTGCCCTTTCTTTTTCTTTCCCTGTAAGTTTGGAGTTGATTCATTGGATTCACTAGATTTCCCCATTCTATTTTGAAAGCCTGAGGCCTTTCAGGTTTCTTATTTAAGCAATATCTTTCATTAAAATGTTCTCAGCTGTTAGGGGAGATCCTGCTTAGACATTCTGACCAATTTGAAAAACTTTCATTCTTGTGTAACTATGAATTTTTTTAAATTAAGGAGAGAAAATGGAAAAGGCCTTTTGTGTTCTTCATTGTTCTCTCTCTGTGAGAGAAAACTCCAGGGAAAATTTCCATCATTTAAAAATATATATGCAGAACAAAGGCAAAGGAAAAAATTAAAGATTTTTCTTAAAATCCAGTAGTAATATATTTATTTTTTCAAACTCCCTGGAGCATATATTCTGCATGTACACCATTACTATGGGGTTTCCATGGAAACAACATCAAAAGTCCTGTAATACCTAATTAGGTTTCCCAGAGGACAAGAGCTGATTGCCAGTGATGAAATGAACTCCTGGGTTTGTAGTGATGGTGAACATAAAATTTCCAGTCAGCAAATGTACCATGGAACTGTCTGAAGAAAAGGAGGAAGGAAGAAAAAAGCAAAGGTAGAAAAAGCTACCCCTAAAACAGGCCAGTAAGTAAGTACACTGCCAGGAAAAAAGTCTGTGATTCTACCACTGAGACTCTCTGAGGGCTGGGGTCCATGCTAGCTCGCTCTGTGTTTTTCTAGGAAGAAATCCTTCCCTTCTGAAACTGCTGGTGTTTACTGAGCCAAATGGCACCAGGCCATGTGCATTATCCTATGGGCTCTTTGGCCTGTCTGGGCCAGGGTTCTCCTGAGTGGACCTGACAGAGTTCACCTGTGGTCTCCTGCAGTATGCACGAGAACCCACAGGGACTTTTGAATCTGAAGTTTGGGACAATCACATACCCGTGATGACCACAGATCCCTTCCTGTTCCCAATTTTTTAGAGAATGAAGCCAAGTTACAGCATTTGAGGAAGCCAGTATTTTTCTCATGTAACAAAAATTGATTGATTCCTGAACACAGCACTACTGGGGACACAGCATTCTGCCACTGACCCTCTATGTGTGGGCAAGTCTCTTTTCTTTTCTGGTCCTCAAATTCCTCATCTGTAACAGGAAGGGTTGGATCCAATTTATGGTTTTCTATTTTCTCTTAGCTGTGGAGACACTTCTTCTCATGAGATTTTTTTTTATATAAACCCAATACAGAAACAGATAAACTCATAGCTGTTCTAGTTGAAAGGGTAGAAAGAACATTCAAAGACCAACTCATTCACTGCCTCCTCCAGCCTAGCTCTCTGTGGTGGTGCCATGCCCCTCCATAGAACCATTCAGCTGTAAAATCATTGTATAAACCAGCTAACCTCTAGCTGGTTTGAGGGATAAGGTGTAGTGCTAGAAATCAAGGTGCTTTGGGTCTAGTTTAAGAGATGCTGGATGCACAGGCATGGAGCTTACCCAGATCAGTTGGTTCATTCATTCACTTACTCATTTATTCAATCATATTATGTGACAGTCACCATGCTAAGCTCTAGAAATATAGCAAGAACAAGTAGACAAGGCTTCTATCCTCATGGAGCTTAGATTCTAATGGAGAAAAAACAGATAATAAACAAGTAGACCATTTAATTTCATTGAGTGATGCCTGCTAGGAAGAGACAGAGGCAGGGCAAAGGAAATGAGAGCAGTCTGAGTAGAAGCTTGCTGTTTTAGGAAGGCCCTGGGCAGGGCTCTCTGAGGAGTGGACCTTTGAGTGAAAGAAAAGTCCTGCAAAGGTATGTATTACAGGTACAGAGGATCACACGTGCAAAGGCCCAAGGCAGATGGAGCTTGGAGAGTGTGAATAAAGAAAGAAGGTCAATGTGGCAAATAAATGAGGGTGGTACAGGAGGAGGCCAAGAAGGTAGCAGGGCCCAGACCACTGGGACCTTGGAGGTCATGAAAGGAACTGCATCAAGGGACAGGGAGGCCACAGGCTGACCTCCACCAAGGCCATGTGTACTTTCTTATCACTTTCAGAAGACAGATCATCACAGGTGAAATATGGGACTGTGTTAGCCTGCTTGGTCTGCCATAACAAAGTACTGCAGATTGAATGACTTAAACAACAGAACTTTATTTTCTCACAGTTATGGAGTCTGAAGTCTGAGGTCCAGGTATGGTTATGGCCTGGTTCTGGTGTAAGCTTTCACCAGGCTGGCATATGGCCACCTCCCACTGTGTCCTCACGTGGCAAAGATCCACACACTCTCTCTCCCTTTTCTTATAAGACCACATTCCTATCAGATTAGACCACTCTTGTGATGTCATTTCATCTTAATTACCTCCTGAAGACCCTTTATTCAAATAGGCACACTGGGGTTAGGGCTTCAATATAAGAATTTTGAGAGGGACACAATTCAGTCCATAGTAGTGTCCTTATGTGTCAAAATTACCCTAAAACCCAACTACAGGTCAAACCAGGTGATTGTACACATACTGTCTTACTGAAACCTTAAAACGTTCCGGTAAAGAAATGATATTATGCCCATGATACAAATGAAGAAAGTAAAATGCAGAGAGGTTGAACCAATGTCCCAGGACCCTGCAGCATCCTATGTGCTCCCAGGTCCCATGCCCTTTCACTGCTAAGCAGAACCATTTTGGGGGGACTAGTCAATTTGGGCTTTACTTGGTTTTGTTCTAAAAAAAACCTTAAGCTCACTCTTCAAAATGTTCATTTCTCAGAAGAGACTTCACTGACCACAGAATCAATATACAATTAAAATAGGCTGCATCTGCACCCGCATTGTGACAGCAATCGGATTGGTCTGTTTGTGGAACTAAGGCAGCTGTTTTCATTCCCACAGACTGACGATCCATGTGTTGTCTTTCCCATCCTCCTTGCCTCATCCCCTCAGGGTAGATCTGGTGGTGGAGTTCCCAGTGGGGCAGGGACCATTTTGACTTAGGAGCCACCTACATACCTAAGCAGATTTGCTAATGAAGAAGATTCCTTTTGGGCCAAGTTGGGGTGAGGTGAAAGGAGACCAACACAGGGCTTCATTTATCTTCCCTAGAAATGAATAGGAACATTGGAGGTTGGGGACTGTGGGCTGAGGAATCAGGAGGAGGGGGAAATAGCTGAGGAGTACCTCGGGCCAGTCCCGAAACAGGAGGGAAAATAGAGTCTACTCAGAAGCAGCAGGAACAGTCATGAGACTTTCAAGAGCAAGAGTATGCAAAGTTCAATGCCGTGTTGTTTGTTATGCCACCAGCAACATCACACCTTCCCTTTGTTCTCAAACCACAGAAAAGTCAGTTAACCCCAAGGTCTTGATCAGGGCTACTATGGGAACGAAGGGACCAGGAGGTGAGCCAGTGCCTACAGAGCTCACCATGTGCAGAATGGAGCAGGAGAATTCAGCAGAAGCAAGAGGGGGCATCAGAGGGGTTACCAAGAGAGAAACGAAGTTCCTCAGACTCCCAGAGACCTGTGGAGAGATACAGTCCTCTCCTTGTGTGGAGTGAGAGTTCATGCCCAATCTATTTGAAGCAGGAAGAGCAAAGTGACACTATCCAACCCTTGGGTTACAGTGGTCACACCCAGGTATCATAATGTGCCCCACCCCACCCATCTTCCACTCTGCTGCCAAAACAAATGGTCTCAGATGCAAACCAAACTGTATTACTTTCCTTCTTAGAGCCTTTCAGGGGCTCCTAGAGCATTCAGAATCAAATCTGACACCCTAACTGTCCTTGGCAAAAGGGCCCTTCCCTGAACAGCCCCAGCCACCAACCCCCACCCCAACCTGGCGTCTCATTCCAGCCAAACCAAGTTACTCATGATCCCAAACTTCTGTTCAATGGAGTTTGTACAAGCTCTCCTCTCTTCTCAACTTCTTCACCAAGAAGTCCCTTCTCTACCCAAAGCAATTTATAAATTCAATGCAATACCAATTTAAATACCAATGACATACTTCAAAGATATAGAAAACATATTCCAAAAATTTATATGGAACCAAAAAAGAACACGAATAGCCTCAGCAATCTTAAAAAGAAAAAATAAAGCAGGAGGTATCACTCTTCCGGATATCAAGGTTTACTACAAGGCCATTATACTCAAGACAGCCTGGTACTGGCATAAGAACAGGCACATAGATCAATGGAACAGAACAGAGAACCCAGAAATAAACCCACAGCTTTATGGACAACTGATATTTGACAAAGGAGGAAAGAACATACAATGGAGTAAAGATAGCCTCTTTAACAAATGGTGCTGGGAAAATTGGACATCTACCTGCAAAAAAATGAAACTAGACCATCTACTTACACCATTCACAAAAACAAATTCAAAATGGATAAAAGACTTAAACATAAGCTGTGAAACTATAAGCACCTTAGAAGAAAACATAGGCAGCAAGCTTTCCGACATCCGTAGCAGCAATATATTTGCCGATTTATCTCCACCGGCAAATGAAATAAAAGGCAAGATAAACAAATAGGGCTATATCAAACTAAAAAGTTTTTGCACAGCTAAAGACAATAAGAACAGAATAAAAAGACAAACCACACAATGGGAGAACATATTCAACAGCACGTCTGATAAGGGGTTAATAACCAAAATTTATAAAGAACTTATAAAACTCAACACCAGGAAGACAAACAATCCAATCAAAAAATGGGCAAAAGAAATGAATAGAAATTTCTCCAAAGAAGACATACAGATGGCCAAAAGACATATGAAAAAATGCTCAACATCACTAATCATTAGAGAAATGCAAATTAAAACCACAATGAGATATCACCTCACACCAGTCAGAATGGCACTCATCAGCAAAACAACACAGAATAAGTGCTGGCGAGGATGTGGAGAAAAGGGAACCCTTCTGCACTGCTGGTGGGAATGCAGACTGGTGCAGCCACTGTGGAAAACAGTTTGGAGATTTCTCAAAAAATTAAAAGTCGAACTGCCTTTTGACCCGGCTATCCCACTTTTAGGAATATACCCTAAGAACACCATAACACTGTTCGAAAAGAAGAAATGCGCCCCCATGTTCGTGGTAGCATTGTTCACAATAGTGAAGATCTGGAACCAGCCCAAGTGTCCGTCAGAAGACGAGTGGATTAAAAAGCTATGGTACAAGCTAAAGACAATAGGAACAGAATAAAAAGACAAACCACACAATGGGAGAACATATTCGACAGCACATCTGATAAGGGGTTAATAACTAAAATTTATAAAGAACTTATAAAACTCAACACCAGGAAGACAAACAACCCAATCAAAAAATGGGCAAAAGAAATGAATAGAAATTTCTCCAAAGAGGACATACAGATGGCCAATAGGCATATGAAAAAATGCTCAACATCACTAATCATTAGAGGAATGCAAATTAAAACCACAATGAGATATCACCTCACACCAGTCAGAATGGTACTCATCAGCAAAACAACACAGAATAAGTGCTGGCGAGGATGTGGAGAAAAGGGAACCCTTCTTCACTGCTGGTGGGAATGCAGACTGGTGCAGCCACTGTGGAAAACAGTTTGGAGATTCCTCAGAAAATTAAAAATCGAACTGCCTTTTGACCCAGCTATCCCACTTATAGGAATATACCCTAAGAACACCATAGCACTGTTCGAAAAGAAGAAATGCGCCCCCATGTTCGTGGCAGCATTGTTCACAATAGCGAAGATCTGGAACCAGCCCAAGTGTCCGTCAGAAGATGAGTGGATTAAAAAGCTATGGTACATATATACTATGGAATACTACTCAGCCATAAGAAACGATGACATCGGATCATTTATAACAAAATGGATGTACCTTGATAACATTATACGGAGTAAAATAAGTAAATCAGAAAAAAAAACTGAGAACAGCATGATTTCATACATAGGTGGAACATAAAAGTGAGACTATGAGACATGGACAAGAGTGTGGTGGTAACGGGGTGGGGGAGGGAGGGGAGGGTGGGATAGGGAGAAGGGGAGGGGTACAGGGAAAACCAGATAGAAGGTGACAGAGGACAATTTGACTTTGGGTGATGGGTACGCAACACAATTGAATGATAAAATAATCTGGAGATGTTTTCATTGTACATATGTACCCTGATTTATTGGTGTCACCCCATTAAAGTTAATAAAAAAAATTAATTAAAAAAAAAAAAAAAGAAGTCCCTTCTCATTCTTGAAGATCCAAATCAATCATCTCCTTTTCATGTCTTAGCTAGCCTCTTCCCAACCCCAGACAGGGTTAAGTGTCCTCCTTGGGGATTACCTTGTCCCTGTGCTGTCACAGAGCCAATCCTCAAATAGCAGCTGGATAGCCAGAGGTCTGGAGTGCTAGCCTCCATTTCAGGGAAGGAGGGGAAGGAACAGGGTGGCCTCTCCATCAGACACCTCAGATTACAGCCCTATATATATTGTGTGCTTTGCAGGCATTGTCTCATTTAGTCCTCCTAACTGGAGCTCTAACAGAGGTATTATTATTTCCATTAGGCAGATAGGAAAACTGAGGCTCTGAGAGATTAAGTAATTTGCTAAAGGCCATACATATAATACATATATGTATTTGCTAAAGGCCATACAGTTAATAAGGGGCAGACTTAGGCTCTAAAGCCAGGGAAAACATGTTCCAAATTCTTTACCACTGTGTCCTAATCCCAGGCTATACAAGGTAGGTTTGGTGGGCCAACCCTGGGTGTTTGCTCACCTCAGGCCAGGCCAGTGGGTATCTCTGGGTCTCTATGTGCCTTGGCATATTAGGGAGTACGAAGGTTTCTGAGCTCCAGCTAAGTCTTGGGTGAGAACAATCATTTTCTCAACAGAAAGTTTCTGGTACGTTTCTATTTCGTTCTGACACATGATGGATCCTGCTGAATGTTTGTGGAGTAACAGTGAGATTACTGGGGTGGCAGGACCCCTCACCCACTGTAACTCGAAACTATTTGCCACTAGGGAGGGCTTCTTTAACCCTGGCTCAGAGGGTGTTTTTGCAACTACAAATAAGAACAGTTCTGGATCTTGCAACAACCTGGGGTGCTGAAGACCAAGTTAGAGCCAGGTGTTAGTGGTGGATGGGGTCTGTGATTTTCGCCGGCAGACTAAAATGGCCTTCAGCCTGACCTGTGATGGCGTAGTGGATAAAGCGTCGACCTGGGAAAACTGAGGTCGCCAGTTCAAAACCCTGCACTGGTCTGGTCAAGGCACATATGGGAGTTGATGCTTCCAGCTCCTCCCCCCTTTCTCTCTCTCTCTCTCTCTCTCTCTCTGTGTCTCCTCTCTAAAATGAATAAATAAAAAGAAATTTTTAAAAAAAGAAGCACTGTTGTGATTTAAAATGGCCTTCAGTTTATGCTCAAGGACCAGCTGACACCCCTCAAAGGAGTTTCCTGACCTCCAGTAGAGGGGGCCCTGCAAACAGCAACTAAAGCTCACTAGTTGCTCCAACTTGCTAGCTTGGTCCAAAGTGCCTTTCTTTGCATTAACCCTCTTAGTCCTCATAATGACCCCATGAGAAAGGTATTGTTATTTTCCCTGCTTTATAGACAAGCCAACTTCTCCAAGGTTGCACAGCAAGGGAGTGGTGGTGACATGATTTGAATCCAGAGTCCACACTCACAGCTATTAAGCCTCTTGCGCTTAAGCATTTCATCCACCTGCTTGTCAGGTGTCCAGTGCCCACACTACCACGGGGCTCATTGAAGACAGAACATCTTTGGACACCACCATGTTCACTGCCCAAACAAATGCATAAGTGCTGGCCAATAGTCTAAAAATGTGACAGGTTAAGGTGACAAAACAATTTTGGTGTAACTGTCAATAAAACATTTTGTTTGCCATTTTTATAATTTTCCCAAGGCAAAATAGTCTTTTGCAGCATATGCACAAGATAAAGAAAAAAGAAAAACAAAGAATATTTAAAAGAGAACTGCTAATAAGATCTGCTAACAATACAACAAAACAAAACACACCAACCCGGAAACAACCTGAATGCACATCAATAGAGAAACAGTTAAATATTGTAAATAATGGTATTCATACTGTGGAACATTATTGGTTGTTTTCTAAAATGAAATGGATCTATGTGTATTGACTTACAAAATGTTTATGATATATACTAAGTAAAAAATATTGCAGTATAAAATAAAAAGTGTGATTTCTCTTTAAACAATAAAATAAATCCACATATATGATGGTGTATTTTTTTATGTGGACACACACTCACAAAAAGTGAAGTCTTGCCTGACCAGGTGATGGCGCAGTGGATAGAGCGTCGGACTGGGATATAGAGGACCCAGGTTCGAGACCCCGAGGTCGCCATCTTGAGCACAGGCCCATCTGGCTTGAGCAAAAGCTCACCAGCTTGGACCCAAGGTCGCTGGCTCCAGCAAGGGGTGGCTCGGTCTGCTGAAGGCCCGCGGTCAAGGCACATATGAGAAAGCAATCAATGAACAACTAAGGTGTCGCAATGAAAAACTGGTGATTGATGCTTCTCATCTCTCTCTGTTCCTGTCTGTCTGTCCCTATCTATCCCTCTCTCTGACTCTCTCTCTGTCCCCGTAAGAAAAAAAAAAAAAAGGTGAAGTCTTCTGGTTAATCACCAAATGGTTAATGCCTATACCTCTGGGGAGAGGGGGGTTGGATTAATGTTTTTCTTTAATAATTAGAATACATCTCTCTCTGTTAAACCAAGCCCATATTGCTTTTGTAATTTTGAAAACCCAATAAAGTATTTTTTAAAAAGAATTATCCCAGGGAAAGCCACTAGTTAAGCTTAATGGGGATGTTGTAAACATGGTCATTCTTGGAGGAACAATGACCTCCTGAGTCCTTCACCCCAACAACCCTGTAATTTTCTATGCAGAACTTCAAAGCCCCCAAGAGGCCCCACCCCAGAATTTGTGAACAAAACCCAGCTGGAAGGTGTTAATAGCAGGGCTCATCTCACAAGGTTCCTCCTCCCCAGCCCCCTGCTCCTCCCCAGCCCCTGCCCCAACCAAGGCCAATTTCATTACCTGTTTCATAGCCCTTCTGACTAAACCACCCTGTGAAATATAGTTCAAATGTACAAAAACTGAACAAAGACACTTATTTCAAGGCCCAGGCGCTGAAAGCCACATTCATCAGCAGAAGGCTCTGACTTGGCCACAGCATGCCATGCACAGTGCCATTTTCCGTGGGTTACAACGGAAATTAGGAGGCAAGTTTCTGCCCAACTAGGAGCTTAGAAGTCAATAGAAATAAACAAAGATAAGGTTGTGAAAGTGACAAGGTAGGCAATGAGGGCAGAGGAAGGATGATTACTATTTTATTCAGGGTCCTGTGACACTGCCCTATCAGAGCCCATACCTGGTACTGCCTGGATCCTGACACGTGGGCCCCTGCACTGTGTTCTCCCCACTAGAAGGCGATGCTCTCTCCCTCCTCTGACCACACCTCTCCCCATAGAGCCAGGAGCCCACAGCATCATGGGCCCTGTCCAACCTCACCTTGTAATCCATCCTTCAAATATCCAGGACTGCAAGTTCCCTATCTGAGACTGCTCCCAGGACTCTACCACCTCTGCCCCAATTGTCCTGTAACAGGCAGACCATGGCTGCTTGTAGGTGAAGCCTTAAGTCTGCAGGTGACCAAGGGGCAGCTGGTGGGACGGGCTGGGTAGATCTTGGGCGTAAGGGCTAAGGAATCCACAAGAGTCCTCAGGTATAGGATGAGCCAGTGTAAAAAAGAGGGACACCCTGGCAGGTTGGCTCAGTGGTAGAGCATCAGCCCAGCTCGGCATGTGGAAGTCCTAGGGTTGATTCCTGGTCAGGGCATAGAGGAAAAACGGCCATCTGCTTTTCTACCCCTCTTACTCCCCCTTCTCTCTCTCTCTCTCTCTCTCTCTCTCTCTCTTTCCCTTTCCTATCCTCCCCGAAGCCAAGGCTCAAATGGTGAATGGTTTGTGCAATTTAGCCTTGGGCACTGAGGATGACTCCATGGCCTCGCTTCAGGCGCTGAAATAGCTTAGTGCCAGCAATGAAGCAGTGGCCCCAGATGGGCAGATCATTGTCCCCTAGTGGGCTTGCCGGGTAGATCTCCATCAAGGCACATGCTCTCTCTGCCTCCCCACCTCTCGCTTAATTTTTTAAAAAAGGAGGGGCATATTAGGGGTGGGTGCTGGGGGCTTGGGTGCTTCCATCTGAAGCTGGTTGAGGCCTGAAGATAGCAGAAGTGGATCTGTCCATAATCCTTTGACTGTCTGAAGTATGGATATACTACAGCAGCTACTATATTTTCCAGATGGTTCCAAGATCAGACAAACAGGACCCTGGTATTCCCTCTCAGAATGCCTGTTCTACCTTTCTCCCCTTCTACGGCAGACCTGGGCTCCTAGACTTGCTCTGAAGGGGTCCTCCAGAACACTAGTCTTGTTGAAAGCACCATAAAAAGGGGGTCCAGTGATCAATGTTTGGAAACTGTCCCCTGGGAAATTCACAAAGCTCATTCACATATTAAAAGTTCTGAAAATCCCTAAAGAAAAGAAACCTAGCCAGCTTTGAATTATAGTTTCTCAAACTTGTCTGACCATGACTCTTGTTTTGGAGTAACAGCTATTCATGTTTCAAGGAAAACTGGAGAGCACGGGGTGTGGGGCATTCACTGTAACAGATACTGTGTTTTACAAGAACCAAGCAGTCTTCCTGAAAGGCACCAGCTACTCCCTGCCTTTATCAACAGGCTCTGCTGAGCATATCAAAGCCACCAAACCAGTCACTCAACCCCAGTTATCTGATGGTCTCCTGTGAATGCCTCGTAGGTATTTTATTTAACACGTATACAATTCTTACCAGGTACTGTTCTCAGTACTTTACAAATATTAACTCCTTTAATCCACCTCATTACCCTGTGTGGGTGGCCTTATTATTTTCTCTATTTAAAGATGAAGAAACTGAGGCATGATGAGGTTAAATGACTTGCCCAAGGTCACAGCTGGTATGTGAGAAAGCCTGGATTAAACCCAGGCAGTCTGTCTCCAGGGTCCATGTGTATTTGTTCCCTGTTGCTGCTGAAATAAATTAGCACAAAATTAGTGACTTAAAAATATACAAATTTATTCTCTTCTAGTTCTGGAGGCCAGAAGTCCAAACTCAGTCTCATTGGACTAATGTCAAGGTTGTCGTGAGGAGACCAATTCCTTTGGAGGTTCTTGAGGGGTTGTTTCCTTGTCTTTCCCAGCTCCTAGAGGCTGCCTGCAGCCCTCATCTCCCAGCTTCATTTGTCCCATCTCCTTCCTCCTGTTCTGTAGTCAAATTTCCCTTTGCCTCACTTTTATTAGGACACCTGTAATTACACTTAGGACCCACCGAGAAAAATCCAACATTATCTCCCCATCTCAATATCCTGAATTTGACATGTGTGAAGTTCCTTTTGCCATAGAAAGTAATAGTCACAGATTTCAGAGATTGGGACTTAGATGTTTTGGGGAACATTATTCACTCTGTCACACTGTTCTTTAACCATTGTGCTATGTTAGTTTAATTTTCCCAGCAATTCTGGGAGCACGTTGTCATTATCCTTATCTTACAAATTAGAAGACTAAGGCTCCGAGAAGTCACATGAACTACCAAGGGTCACCCAGGTAATATGCAGCCCAGCTGGAATAGATGTGGGTGTATTTCTCCTGTTCCTCTGTGCCTGCTGCTGGGGAGGGCACAGGTCAAGAGGGGCTCAGGTGCTGCTTTTGTTACCTTCTAGACCAAATCCTCTCGGCTTCCTAATCCCGCTGAAAACCTCAAGAGACTTGTGTTCCCCAGAATAAGCAACACTAACATACCACATTTTGCAGATAGTTTCTGGAATGTAACAAGCTCTAGGTTACAAACACTTGAAAGTAGGATCTCAAAGATGTAGCACAGCCATGTTCATAGTGACATTATTCACAGTAACCAAAGGGTGACATTATTCACAGTAACCAAAGGGTGGAAGCAACCCAAGATGGATTAATGGATAAGCAAAATGTGATATATATATATATATATATATACACAATAGAATATTATTTAGCCTTGAAAAGGAAGACAATTTTGACACATGTTATAGCCTTGAGGACATTGTACCAAATAAAATAAGCCAGTAACAAAAAAGACAAATACTCTATGATTCCACTCATCTGAGGAACCTAGAATAGACAAATTCATAGAGACAAAAAGCAGAATGGTGGTTGCCAGGGGCTGAGGGAGGGAAGGAATGGGGACCAGAGTTGCAGCTTTGCAAGATGAAGGAATTCTGGAGATTGATGGCAATACAACATGAATGTACCTAACACTACTGAACACTTAAAAATGGTTAAGATGGTACATTTTCTGTTATGTGCATTTTACCACAAATTTTACGGGAAAAAAATACACTAGCTTTGAACTGGGTGCTCTTGCAGGGTAGGGAGCAGTCTTGTCCCTTCTTGCAGCTAGTGCAAGGTAGGGGCTCATGAGATGTCTGCTTGTGAGCAATGAAGAGGGTGAATAGATGATTCTCCTGCTGCCCCAGGCTGAGGGTTGGCTTCTTCTAGAAGCCTTACACTGACAATTAAACAACTATCCGAAGCTTCATTAAAAACAAAAACAACAAAAGCATTGAGAATTGAGAGTGAGGTGAGGCAGATAGGAAGAGGATGAATGTAGTGGTCATTGTGGTAAAGAATGGGTGGCTGACACCCATTCTTGAAAGGGATCTTGAAAGAGAACAAGGGACCCTGATGTTAATTTTACAAATAACTTGAGGCCCCTATAACTTGAGTTTGACTCCATACCTCTCTCAAGGCTTAAAGTGACAGCTGTGTCCCTTGGTTGCTAAATGAGCGAGATTATAAGATTTTTTAAATCTTATAACCTGTTCTCTCCTATTTGCATGAATTCAGAAGGAAGAAGCAAACCTCTTCCAAGAGCTGACTTGCATTCCTGTGGGCATCATGGCAGCCCCTCAGCAATCTCCTCACCTGCCAACATGTCTGTAATACCCTGTCTGTAAGAGCGTCCTTCCACTGAACCAGGAGGATGGCAAAGGAAACAATGTGATTGCAAGAAAATCCTAGCCAGGGTGGCAGGCAGCACCTGTGCCATAATCAATGTAGAGCAACGCCATTAAGGGTTCCGAATTGAGAGTGGGTGGAGGCAGACAGCCAGAGAATAAATCCTGTCACCATTGTGACAAAAATGGGTGACACTTACTGTGGGAATCTTGAAAGGAAACAAAGGGTCCCCATGTTGCTAATGGGTGTCCCTTTGCAGAGAGGGTCAGGTGACTCATGCAGCACCTTGGGTGGGTTAGTCCCTCTGTGTCCCTCTCACTGCCATGCTCCTACAACATGCCAATCCTCTGCCTTTAATCAGGATTGCATTAACTAGCCTTTCATCCAGCAACAGAAGGAGGTGGGTTCTTAGTGGAGCCCAGTCTATAAATACAGGGTAACAACAGGAACCAGAATGCTCCTCAGGAAACTGCTGGGACTTGCCCCCCTCCTACCTCCATGCAGAGTACAGAAGATTTTCACAGGGATTTCTATGATTGTTCTCCCCAATTATCATCCCAGAATGGTAATAACAAACTGATGAGTTTATTCATGTAATATCCACGAGACATAATTCTCTTTAAAAGGAAAGGGAATTTGCATGTTTTGTTATCTCCATCCTTTATTCCAGTTTAACTGGTCTCTAAGAGGCTTTAACTATAGCAAGAGGGATTTTGATTACAGAGATTGTCAAACCTGGGGGTGGGAGACACACACTCAGAGAAAGAGATAGAAAGATGGAGAAATTCCCCCTAGGGAAGCATTTTCAAAATAGAATCTGGACCTATCCATCTGGGAAAATCTGTATGGATCCTGAAGGCTTTTCCAGTCGGTTTGGATGAACTGCCTTTCTTTGCCTGTGATCAAAGTAGAAGTATCACATTTTTTACCCCTGAAGGTGTTGGCAGAACTAAAAGGAGGTTTCTCTGTACACACTCCCTCCTTCAAGCCAAGTCTCCGGCCACTTCCGGTGTGTTTCTCCCCATCATTTTCATTCCCATCCAGACCAAGGGGGTTCCCTGGGTTTCAGTCCTTGGTCTGCACTAACAGCAGGAAGTCCCTAACCCGAAACATGGCATTCAGGAACGCTCTCACCACAAACACCTAAAAGCCAACCTTCCCATTTCAAATGAATATGGACAGTCAATCCAGAAAGAAGGTGCTATTTAAAAGCTATAATAATTCATGTGCCAAGTGAGGTGTCAGACATGCAAACCAGCAAATGAAAAGTCATAGGGTTGCAAATAAAGCGGTGTGTTGAATAGCTCACAACTCTCAGGCTCCTTCTGCCCACAGCAAAGGGCCAGGGCAGGTGAGGTGCGGCCCCTGCTTCTCAGCCAGGGGACAGGGCACCCAAACGTCTGCTCCTTGGCAAGAGGCTGACATTGAAAAATTCACACCTAGATTTCCATCCCTGCATCTTACAGTGAAGGAGGTGGAGTGAGGGTGGATGGGTCAGTGAGGTCATGGAAGAAGAAAGCAACCAGTGAGAGTGGCAGACCCCAGTGCAGCCTACAGACAAAACCACCAGGCTTGGGAACTGACAGATCTCATTTGAAAATTACAAACCACATAAGGACTATCATCAATGATAGTTATTAATGTAAACTTTAAATTCTCAATAAATTATTAATAATTCTAAATCTTATAACATTCAAAATGCTAGAGACTATTATCCAACTCTCAGGGGTAGGGGACAGAAATTGAACATAAAATGCCTGTAGTGAAATAACTGTAAAGACAGCCGGAGCAGTAACTTAGCTGACTTAGTCATGGAATGCCAAAGACCTGAAGTTGAGATCTTGGCTGCACCAGATCCCACAGCTGGCACTGGGGAAAGAGGCAAAGGGTGGGGATGGACTGGTATCTATTCTGGGGTTTGCAAATACTCCAGAGGGCACCCAGCATTCCATCACGCTCAATCATCCCCTACAAGGATCCCTGCAGTCATCATGGATGTGATGCCTCCATTCCTCAGACACATGTGGCACTGTCCCACCCAGGAGCTAGAGACACCGAGCAGTGGTCCTGCTCCGTGCTTCCTGTTGTGCAGAAGGAAGAAAAGCTATCTTCTCAGGGTCTGCAGGGCTCCAGGGAATTGGGTCCTTCCTCTGTGGCCTCCTTTAGCTTGTCATGACTGACCCCTTGCTCTCTCACTTCAGCCATACTGGCCACCTTTTGCTGTCGTGCTCATCTTTTCCTTCCTAACACTCAGCCTTTGTTCATGCTGCTCCTACAGCTTGGGATGCTCTTCCCTTCACTTTGTGCCAAGTTAGTGCTTAGTCATCCTCCCATTGACCGGGTCAATCTTAGACTCTTTGTGGCAATTTTACAGCTATTTGTGCAATCATGTAACTAAGGTCTCATCTGTTGAGACTGTAGGCTATTTGAGGGCAGAGGGCACATCTATTTCCTTCTCTATTATCTCCCCTGAGCCTGCCCTTAATACTAGGTATTTAATAACTACTTGATGAATGAAAAAAAATTAAGCCTACCTTAAAGGAACTCGCAAACCTAGCCAGGTGGCTCAGTGGATAAAGCATTGACCCAGCACACTAGAAGTTGCTGATTTGACTCCCAGTCAGGTACGTACAAGAAGCAATTGATGAGTTCACAACTAAATGAAACAACAAGTTGCTGCTTCTCTCCCTCTCTCTCTTTCTCTCTCTCTCTCTCTCTCTCTCTCTCAAATCAATCGGAAAAAAAAATAATTTTTAATTAAAAAAAAAATAGAAAAGGAGTTCACAAGCAGGTGGAGAGACCCTCTTTGGTCCTCCATGTAATTGACCCCCTGCAGTGATGGGCAAACTCATTAGTCAACAGAGTCAAATATCAACAGTACAACGATTGAAATTTCTTTTGAGAGCCAAATTTTTTAAACTTAAACTATATAAGTAGGCACATTCCTTATCGAGGTAGCACCCGCATGTGGTATTTTGTGGAAGAGCCACACTCAAGAGGCCAAAGAGCCTCATGTGGCTCGCGAGCCACAGGTTTGCTGACCAGGGCTGGGCAAGATCAGTTTTTAGAGTGAGGAATTGGGTCCTCTGGTGCAGGTCAGGGACCTCTGAGAAGAGAAAAGGCTTGGCTTGTGTGGAGCAGACTCTTGTTATGCTCGGTATACTTCCCTATTGCCTTTCTGGTCTCCCTTTAAATTAATAATTTACTCAGTGATACTGAAGCCCACAGGAACAGAAACTTTGTGTTGAGCCAGAGTCGCATGAGCAGCAGTATGTGGGGATGGACATCCGGCCCTGAGGTACAGCAGGAGACGGCACTATGCAGGCAAATACAGCCTTTTCTCTCATACCAGCTCTGAGTAATTGGAGGTACTTGCCCAGTACTCTGTGAGGATTCTGGAAAGACATTTGAGCTCATCTAGAAGGAATGCTGAGATTGATTAGTCATGTCTGCTCTGGGCCTCATGGGATCCCAATGGCACGCCTGTCATATGTCAGCCAGCCCTGCTCTGAATAGGCAGGGAAGGTTATTTCTTGACCTTCTAGAGCAGGGGTCCCCAAACTTTCTACACAGAAGGCCAATTCACTGTCCCTCAGACCGTTGGAGGGCCGAACTATAAAAAAACTCTGAACAAATTCCTATCACACTGCACATATCTTACTTTAAAGTAAAAAGCAAAACGGGAACAAATACAATATTTAAAATAAAGAACAAGTAAATTTAAATCAACAAACTGACCGGTATTTTAATGGGAACTATGGGTGCGGATGCATCCTGTGCTCCTCTCACTGACCACCAATGAAAGAGGTACCCCTTCTGGAAGAGCGGCGGGGTGCCAGATAAATGGCCTCGGGGCTGCATGTGGCCAGCGGGCCATAGTTTGGGGACCCCTGCTCTAGAGAGCTCTTTTCTGTTCGATCTCTGAGAGCCTGTCTCTGTGTAACAAGGGAGGCCATTTCTTCAAAGCTCCTGGTGAGGGCTGAATCCCATAGCTGGAGGCTTCCTTAAGTAGCCTATACTTAAGTTACTGAGGCAGGCATCACCTTAGGTCATTCATATTTTTCACAGAACATTCTCTGAAATGCTGCTAATAAAACTTTGTCAGAGAATGACATCCTAACATGCCCAAGAGAACAGGCCACAGTGCCCAGATTCTGTTCTTTGTGGTCTCAGTACACTTGCACAGCTATTAAACAAAAATTTAAGTTCTGGCATTAGGTCACCTTTGTGTAATCTGGGAAGCCAAGTCCTTTCTGTGATTGGCTTCTGAGGAAAGAATCCGGCTTCTTTGGTAGGCTGATCGCCTGCAAGAAGCACCTTGTAAGCATAAAGGGGGACATACAGGCATTCAACAGAGCCATCTTTTCAGTAACAGTGGCAAGTCCCTGAATGCTGACCACAACATGAAAAGAAGCCTTCTTTGAGAGTGGAAGCTCAACTGTGGGACCTCCCAAGATAACATCTGAAAGGATAGCAGGAGTTGTACATAATTCACTCATTTGCCAAATGTTCCGTGAAGACACTTCTATCACATGCTATCAAAGGTCTGAGGGATTCAGAGAGGAATGGCGTGAGATGCCTCAAAGAACTCACTAAAGAAAAACAGTCATGTAAGCAGAGGACTGCATTGCACATGACAGGTAGAACAAGAGAGGTCTGTGTGCATGAGACTGTGCAGGGGACTCAAAAGGAGAAGTCAGCTTTAACAAGGGAAGGCAGGGAGGCCTCCCAGCATGGGACAGCTGAGGCTGGAGAGATGAGTTGGCATTCACCAACCAAGCAAGGTGGAGAAGGGCACTCAGCAGAGGGGTGGCATGTGCAAAGGCCCAGAGATGCAGAACAGTGGGGCACAGGAACTCCAGGGGGACCGGCACAGTGTTTACAGAGGAACTGGCAGAGATGTGGCTCAGAGCAGGGCAAGGTCAGCTTCTGGAGGGCCCTGAGTGCCACGCTGAGGAGTCTGTACTGTATTCTAAGGACAGTGAGGAGCTGCTGAAGGTTTTCAGACAAGGACAAGGCCAGAGTTGAGTTCCTTGGCAGCAATGTAGGTGGGGTAGGGTGATGGAGGAAGGGCGAGGAGGCAGGGGTACTAGTTAGAGACTGTCCTAACTGTCCACCTGAGACCCGTTGTAGGGAGATGAGTGGAGACAGCAAGTACTGCAGTTTAAAGGCGTTTTACCTTGGAAGATACATACTCAGCAATGACAGAAGGAACTCATAAATTCTTGGACAGCTCAGACTCCCAGGACCCTTTTTCTGGTCTCCACTCCATATCTGAATTCTTCTTGCCCCTTCTCCTCATCTCCATAGCTCTTCATTATTAGCCTGTCTTCCTTGAATTACAGTCCAGGGAGTCTTCTCCCACCCCATCTGAGATCACAAGGAGGGCAGAGCTGACAACCCACACAGGTCTGTGTTCCGCCTGGCACAGGGCCTGATACCCAATATGTGTATTTCATGCATACATGGATGTTTAGATATAATTTTTAATTGAATGAAAAATTTAGGTGCACAGACTTCTCAGGCTATAATTTATCTGGCTGCAAAGGCCCACAGTGCACTGGTTGCAAATTTGTGGTTTGGGAGACAGCTATGATTCAGGAACTGATTGTGCACACAAAGTAGCGGGTTCGGATCTGCGGGCAGGAGTGCAGGGGGGACCAAGCTCCCCACATAGCCCAGCATGACGGCCCCATAGGTCAGTGTGCACAGCAAACACTTGCCCAGGTGTGCAGGTGCTCCTGGGCACTTGTCAATAATGGGGCAGGAAATGAGGCAGCACCCAGAAGACGAGATACGGCTTTTTTGATTGTGTGGTTTGCTTTTGTGATAAATGGAAGGGTTTTTCAAATGGAGCTGGTGGAATTGAAACAATCACTAAACCAGGAAATGAAAAGGCATTTGGGAGCTGGGACTCGGGCCTGTCAGCCTGGTGTGCATTTGGAAACAGAAAGTGCTCTGCTTGGTTTCATAAGGAGCCTGGGACAAATTACTACCTAAAAAAGCGAGCCCTGGGAGAGTGTCATCTCCCTCCTAATGAGGACATTGTCAGGAAAGGAGGGAGAAAGGCCACCTGCATAATCCACCTCATTCCTTCCCCTAGAACAGGAGGCAGAGAAAGCCTGGCCATGGGGTCATTTAATGCTCATATTAATGGTTGCCATATTGCCATGAACATTAGGGCAATGTTATCCTAATTTCTGGAGACAGTCAAAGATGGTGGAAAGAACTTGAACTTTGGAGTCAGGCAGAGTAGGGTTCAAATGATCTCTCTTCAATTGACCAGCTATGTGATCTTAGGCAAGTTAATTAACCCTCCTGAGCCTTACTTTCTGAGAAGATAATATTGTAGTACACAGGGAAAAGAACTAATATTAATGGAAATAAATCTCAGAACATCAAAGTCATGATTTTTAGCCTGAGAACAGGTTTGAAAACATAAGACAGGAGGGAGGGACAGGAAGGAAAGGGATTGGTGGGCATGGACATGTGCCAGGTCCTATTTAGGTACTTTGGCATGTATTAGCCTATCTGGTCCTCACATAGCCTGGCGATATAATCATCTTTATTCACAGGTCAGAGGATGTGTCAGTAATAGGAAGCATCAAGTGACGCAGGAAATAAAGCAGAGCCTTTGACTTGAGGTCTCCCACTCTGAAGAAGTTGGTGGAGTTTAGACTCTAGGCCTCTCATCTATGACTGTTAATCAGGATATACCCAAGTGTAATTTGTGGCAAGAAGACACTTCTAATTCCAGGGCAGCTCTATTTACACAAATGCGATAATAAGAACAGCTAACACTTCCAGTGGATTTCCTAAGGGTGCTGCAGGAACACTCTCCTGTTTTATCCTCACCGCGGGGAGTAGGCACCGGTACCCCACCCACTGTGCAGATGAGGAGCCTGGCACTTGAAGAGGCAAAGTAACATAAGTACCTGAGGTCACCCAGCTAGAAAGTGATGGAGCCAATATTGAAACACTGGTGTTCAGTCCCACCACCTCATCTTGCCCTGGACAGAGACCCTTGGGATAAATACGATTATATGATGCTAACATTTATTGTATTTGTCTTACATTAATATAATACTTACCATAGACACATGTACTAAGTATACTATATATAATGATTTATACCAATACAGTACTTATATTATGATCAAACCAAGATGAAAAAAGGTAAGTGCTCTCTACTTCAATCAGCACTAACACCAAATGGATTAGGTCATTCTCTGGGGTCAGGTCAAAGGCTCAAGGTCACTGTCACTCACTGGTGATGGATCAGTGGTGCTAGGCATTTGCTATGTTCTGGCCATGGAGCTGACATAGACTATCCAGGTGAACCATCCAAACAGTACAGCCAGTCTCTCTAGGGAACATGAACAGGTGGACCTGCTTTTGGGGCCCAGACACTCCAAACACACAAAAATAAAGGTGCCAGGTGTCATGTAGCAATGTAGCTGCAGAGGGTCATGTAGGAATGCAGCTATAAATGCTCTAAAGGGTGGCAAGTGAAAGGGCTTTGCTCTTAAAGGCAAAGAGAGCCTCCACTGCCCCCTCAGGATACACAAGTATCCTAGGGATGGGGAGACCTGTGGCTAAAAGGTCATGGCCTGGAGCTGCCTGGTCAGCATGGTGACCTCACTCCTCAAGGGATCAGGCAGCAAATACAAGACCTTGGAAGGGTCATTGAGATTACTTTTATAGCTGGACTTGAAACAGCTTTGAATGCTTGGGGATCTGGGGCTTTGCACCCCAGATCGGAGACAGCAACCCTGCCTTGCTGTCTAATTCTGGACATATCCTTTGACCTATCGGCCCCTCAACTGCCTTACCTGTGAACAGAGACTCAACACCATCCTATTCATATGACTCATGCATGGGAAACAGCTTTGTAGAACTATAGAGTCCTGAACAAATGTAAGGAACTTTGATTTACTGTTTTGTCCCCAAAATCATCACTGTCATTGTGCTGTTTTAGATGGTTTTATTGGCCATGTTCTTACAGAATGGGCCACATGAGCAGCTCACTCAAATAAAAGGAGGGCCTCTTCCTTTCTTGTCCCCTGACCCAGCCCATGGCAGATCACAGCTGTGCCTGGAATCATGAGTAATCACCTATCCCTGCTGGAGAAGATGCTGTAAGTTTCTTTATTTGTCCATCCATTCAATCGTTGGTGGGTATTCATTGGATCCCCACTGAGTGTTTCATGAGGTCCCTGGTGCAGGTGTTGGTACCTCCCTCTTTCCTCACAGAGCTGCTGTTCTACCACAGGACATGGACATGGGAGCCAGAGTCGGCTGGGAGAGGGTTTCTGACTCACCTTCACCAGGAGAAGAGTGCTCAGGGCCACAGTTTGTTAGGGACCCAGTCAGAGCCCCAGAGCTGGCTTGCTATAACTGGCCAGGACACAGGACCTACAGGGGAAGCTGACATCACCCAGCCCAGTGCAGATCAATGCTGGGCACCAGTGTGACAACAGCTGGTCTAGAAATTATGTCCCTGGACTCTAGGATTTACAAGGAGATAGCCGTTAGCAGGAAACATTAAGATTCTATCCACAAAGCTGTTCTGGGCCTAGCTGGCCAGTGGAATCAAGCCTCCAGTCTTCTTTCTTTGAGATTCTGGGAGAGACCAGGAGAAGGGAGATGGGGAAGACTACATACACTCCACACAGGGGACACCGTTCAGTTTTACATGGAAAATCCTGCTTCTTTGCTCACTCTTTCTGAATAAAGAGAGCCACTTATCTTGCCAAAATGGGAGAAGGCCCTTTATATTCTGAAATGAAGTGTCAGCATGCAGTGACAGTTAAGGCCCAAAAAAACCCCTAGAGTCACTTTTTATTTTTTCTATTCACGATCATTAGAAGAAAATCTCTGCAGCTTCTGTAGAACCCATTCACCTGAAGGAAATAGATCAATGAGAAAGCCGCAGCCCAGAGAGGCTGCACTGACGGCTCTAAAGCCAGGACGCTCATTCTCCCCCATAGCCCACGCCCAAAGGACAAGTGATGCTGCTTAGACCCCTCAAAGTAGAGCTTGCCAAAAATGTTTTTTAACTAGATATCTCGTTCATATTTTTTATACAGTAAGAACAAAATCTCTTTCTGAGACTGACATATCTTACACTTCAAACAAATGCAACTTTTGCCACTTATTTTTAAGTGTACTTGCCTGCTAAAGTGATAGAAAACCCAGGAGGAAAAGGCAAGATGGCGGAGACACAGCTTTCCCCACAGCTGGCATTGCCAGCCAACAGCTGCAGGACCTGGAAACAGTCCCTGAGAAGACCTTGAAGAGCTGACACCCCGTGAGGATGTGCAATCCAAGCGTGGAAAACTCCACCTCCAGTGCTCCATTTGTCACATCAGCTCCCAGGTGCTCTGAGAATCTTCATGGTGGTCAGGTGGGAGGGGTGGGCATGTGGGCCCCAAACGAGGAAGGGGCCACATCCACAAGTGGGAGAACAAGAACACAGCTCAACGTTCATTCACTTGTTTGTTGATTCTACAATTATGAGCACCTACTGTGTGCCAGGCACTGGCAATGAGGTGGGGATGAAACAAAACTAATAGCAGTTCCCATATTGAACTCATACCCTGTGTCATCCCTCTGTCAAGTGCTTTCTGTGCGTTATTTCATCTAATGGTCACAGCAGACCCTTAAGAAAGGTACTAATATGATTCTGCTTTACAGATGAAGAAACTGAAGCAGAGAGGTTTAAGCAACAAGCCCAGGGTTGTATACTAGTTAATAAGAGGCAGAGCTGAAATCTGTACCAGATCCTCTTGACTCCCAGCTAGAGAAGGACACACTGTCCACCTATACTTTCTGAGCTTGTCAGCGTGAACGGGCACTGCATTCACCACCCACAGAGAAACACACATGCTGCATCCAGAAGCTCACTTTCCAGCTAGGAAGGATGAGAGTTTGCATAAATACTGGGAGGGGGACAGGTAAGATCTAGTCCATATTCAATGTCCACTGGGCAAATGACCTGGGCTGGCCCTGGGCAGTAGGGACCCCAGCCACACTGTGGGGCCTTGAAGTTCAGGCTCTGGGGTTCAGCTTTATCTAGAAGTCACTGAAGGGTGAGAGTACATAAAGAGAGTGACCTACTGAAAGTTGTGTTTTAGGAAGACTACCATCGGCAGGTGAAGAATATTTATAACCTAAGAATACAAGGCAAAACATAATATCTAGAATATTACAGAAAAAAAATAGGATCCATTTACTGAAAGCTTCCAGCCAGACTCAAGCTCGGAAACTTGAATTTGCCCAAGGCCCTCCCTGCTGACACGGACAGGCATATAGCGGCCATATCAGGAGAGAGACTAAGGACCCCAGTCTCCCTGGCAGATTTCCTGTGGCTGCCACTCAAGTTCCTCCTCAGCCTCATTCTCCAGACTTTTCATGTAGTCCTTCTGCCCTGTTGAAAGGGAGAAGCTGTCTATATTGTGAGCTGTTGAGGCACACGACAAGTCACCATTCTACCTTCTCTTAGGGCTCGCCAAGGCTGGAAAGAACCATTTGTTGGGGACAGATCTCTCTTTTTTTGCATGGCCTCTGCTCCAACTGTATGCTCTGGGCTTTGGTTTCTGGCCAGGCCTATGAAGTGGCTCAGAAATTCCCTGGAGCCTGACCCACCAGTGAACCTGAGGGTCCTCCTTCCCTGCACAGATTCTTCGAGACTCCAGTAGATCAGGAACAAGAAAGGACATCTGTGACCACCAGCAAGGTGCAGGAATGGATTACTAGGACATCCAAGTGGGCCCCAGGCAACTGCAAACATTTTGCCATAATCACATCAGGGTTGCAGCTGAAAGATCAGCAGCTTGGAGAAGACTGAGGTGGGTTTGAATGATATTCTGACAGCAAAACCCACTGAGCTGCAGGCCAAAATTGACGCCTGTCATTTTGGTAACCAGCGGTATCATTACTGGCTCACAGTATGACCCTCAAACACACTCATCAACATCTGTCTGCCATGAGACAGGTGAGTTTCTTCAAAACAAGAAAACCTACAGCCTATCAAGCTCTCACCCCACCATCCGCAGGCAGATAGGAGTGAGTTTTTGTTCCCTGAGTACATATTTTACAGGTTGAACCCAAGGAGTGTTGAGTACTGTTTTTTAGTGTGTTCAACCAACTGTGGCCTGGGAAACGTGCCAGGGGTAATGGCCCAGTGGCGGTGCACAGCTGTTCCCACAGCTGGCAGATACACCACAGCTGCCGGCAGTGGGGGCCAACACCGAGCAAGGGAGTGGATGAGCCAAGTGAGAGGCCTAGGGGCAGGACCACTGGCCACTTGACTGGAGGGGATGGGCAGACACAGTCGGCCAGGGCTCACACCAAGAACCACTCCTCTACTTTGCTATTAACCCCTTGGCCATTCTAGCCCCCTCCTGGGTCAGGGGGTGGTGAAGGCCCCAGGACACTCTAAGCAACTTTGCATTGATTGCTGCTATTGCCCCCTCCTTTTTCTGTGTGACTTGCCTTCCTTCATTTCACTCCCTATTGGACTCCCACTGCTCTCTGGGATGTATCTGGTAGGGACTGTGAACCTTTCCATGCAGGGACCCAACTCTTTTTCAGTGGCAGGCTTTACCAGTGAGGGGCATTTTCATCAGGAAGGGGATACCGCTCACGCCTCTCAGATACACAGTGATGCATGCACTAGCAAATGCTTTCGTTCAGAATTTTGGAGGTGTACATGGTAGGCACAAAACCATTCGGGTTTTATTAGAGGCTAGAATTCATGACACACCTTCACATTCGTGGTCCCACTGAATCCTCACATCGCAGATGTCCCCATCTTTATTATCCCATAGCAATTAACACTTAAAATTAGCTGCCCATCTGCCTGACTCCTCCCCCTTCTCCTAAACACCCCTCCCCCATCCCAAGACCTTGAGCTACAAGAGGGCAGGGAACACATCTCCCTCTTTCCTGTCCTGGCACTGAATACAAAATAATTGTTGAATTTAGTTGAATCCCACAGGCCTATTTTAAGAGAGTAAGAACAGGAGCAAGAAACATAATACTAGCAAATACTTAATACTTACATAATCTTGCTAGTTCAAATTCCTTTTACATAGGTAAAACCATAAAGTCCCACCTAACCATAGGTAAGCACTAGTATTATTTCTACTTTATAGATGAGGAGACTGAAGCACAGAGGGATGGAATAACTTGCCCCTAGCTCACAGTCAGGAGCTGGCAAACTTGCTCCAGAGTCTGATCTCCAATCCTCTCCACATGCTGCCTCTCAAGTTTCTCCATCTGCAAATAGGGGGCTGGGGCAGGCAGAATAATAGCACCTCAAAATGCCCACATCCTAATCTGCAGAACCTGTGAATATGTTACCTGTTGTGGCAACTAGGAATTAAGAATGCAGATGTAATTACAGTGCCTAATCAGCTGACTTTAACACAGGGAGATTATCCTGGGTTTTCAGGGGGCACAATGTAATCACAAAGGTTCTTAATGTGGAAGAAGGAGGCAAGGAGAGTCCTCATTAAGGGATGAGAAGAGAGAAAGGCTTGACTGGCTGGCTGTTGCCGGCTTTGAAGATGGAAGGGCAGACAGGATCTAGACATGAAGAGGCAAGGATCTGGATTCTCCCGAGTGCCTCCAGAATGGAATGCAACTCCGCTGACACTGATCTTAGCTCAGTGAGGCTAACTTTAGATTTCCAACCTCCAGAACTGAAAGATAATAAATCTGTATTGTTTGAAACCACTAAGTCTGTGGTCATTTGTTATAGCAGCAATAGGAAATGAATATAGGATGGATGGGAATAAATCAGGGATAGTGTGAAGATCAAATGAGATAAATTTTGTAAAACATGTAGCATTGTTTTTAGTGCTTTGTTGCTATTATTTTTACCATCATCCTCCTGTCAGGGAGCTGCCATCTCCCGTGGTCCATGCACCTGCCATGGGGCTGCCCACTCTCTTTGCCTACCATCCATAGATCTACTCCCTGGCTCCTGAGGCAGCTGAGTGGTCCCATGCCTCATACATATAAGCCTGGTTTCATGACCTGGGCCTGAGCTAGTAGAAACCAGCCCATCGTTCCTGAGCAGGGCAACAGGCTTCCTAAAGCCCTGTGGTACCCATTAACACAGCACACACCACCGGTGTTTCTGCTTCCTGACTCTGTTCATGAGAACAACAGGAAATGGGGCTGTGGGTAGGGGGAGGGGAGAGAGCTGGGAAGGGAGGCCCCAGGGAATGTTCCTGACCACCAGCTAAGAAAGGACCGTGGGAATGGTCAGCAAAGGCCTCAGCAACTTCATGTAAAAGGGCTCAGGTGCCCAACAGTTGCTTCCAGCAGGTAAGAGCTGGAACACTGTGTCATCAGCAAAGGGCTTAGGTTTGCAATAGTGACCAACTTGGCAAGGAGGGTCCTAAATTAAACCTTATCAAGCCCCTATTGTGCCAGGCCCTCACGGGCCCTTCCACCCAGCCCACATAGCTGATGCACACAACACTCCTGTGTGGCCGTTAGGACCCTGTTACACAGAGGGGGGAACAGAAAGAAGAAAGCTCAGTGATTTGCCTGAGTCACCTGTTAGCAGCAGAACTGGATTCAAACTCTCGATTCTGAATCTAAAATGCTCCACTCTGTATCGTATTTCATTTTCTTCTCAGAAAGTCCCAATTAATACTTCAGTTCTTATTGATTTAATCTTAAGAGCAGGAGGACACAGCTAGCACAGCCTATTCATCTAGATTTCCACCTTGAAATGTGCTAGCCATAAAAATGGAGAAGCTTCAAGAACTATAAAAACTAGAAAGGGGCTTGAAGGAGATTTGGTGCCAGATGAATAAATCTTGTGTTAGGTCAGCATTGTAGAAATTGCACTTCTGCATAATGGTCATAAACCTTGGGTTTCCTGTGCCCCTAAAGTGGACCAGGCAGGTAAAGGAAGACATGTCCACTCCCTGCTGTGGGTGCCCAAGGATTCCCACCAAATTAGAATATTGTACCAGCCCTGGGAACTAAATTTATCCTGCAAGCTCACCCAGATCAGAATGTTCTCTGCTACAAGAGATCCTGTCCCTCATTGTCCTGCTCTTTCTCTTTTTCCAGAGTCAGGCAGTAAAATTCAGCCTGGTCAATTCAGTTTGAAAGTCACACACACACACATGAAGCCAGCCCACAGCGACAGACACCACAGGTTTAGATAGGAAAGACTGAAGTGAGCAAGAAAGGGAGAGCCAGTTGGAATGAAGCAGGTTTCAATGATTCTGATAAAAGGGCTGAAAAGAAACCAAGAAGAGGAAAAAACTGTCTCAGGGCAGCTACAGGCAAGCTCTCCCACTAGAGCCAACAGCAGCATGAGCCACGGACAGAAGGTTCCGTGTGCCGTCAGCTGCAACGCTACAGGCAGCTCACCGCCTCCCTTTCTACTGCATTTGTACCTGTCAAGCCCACTACAAACTGAGAAGCACCCCCTAAGACACTCCTCGGTCTTGGGTGACAGCCAAGCCCTGAGGACTGGAGCCCATGCTGCCAGCGCTCTGGGAGGATGGTCCTTCAATTTGGGCCAAGCCCCTCCCCAAACCTGCAGGTGGCATGCTGCAGGCAAAGGAAAGACCAAAATCCTTACTTGAGGGGGCTCAGTCTCCCAGACTGCTGGGAACGGAGTATTTTTAGGTGGAGGCTGGATTTGGGAACAAATAAGAAAAGAGCACAATTGTAAAATCCAGACGTTCTTTTAAAGTCTCAGGGCATTTCCCTGCTACACATCTAAAGATATCTGACAGAGGGAGATAAACTGGGCTCCTTACAGGCCCTGGTCCTGGTGGCTCACGCTCTGTCCATGAGATCAAAGAACCTCAGATTCTGGGGCCAGGAGGGCTGTTTTCTCACTCCCATCACTCTTGAACAAAAGTGTACCTGGTGGAGAGTTTTTTCAACGTTTCCTCCAGAACAATCAATCCTGGGCTTTAAAGTTAATGCAAGTACCTGGATTAGGGAGACGGTGGGCCTCTGCCATCATTTCTGCCAGTCTCCTGCCCCGGCCCATCCCTTGGTCTTACTACTGCCTAGTGATGTTTCCTCAATCTTACATAAAATGCTTTACTAATACTTGGGGATCAGTCCCCTGACTTCCCTGTGTCTATCAGATTGCTATTCCAATCCCCTCCTAACTGACAGTTATGCAGCTACCTCTGTAGGTGTGAACCCCTAACCTCTCCTGCTCCAACTCGCCAGGACCTGACTCCAGCCTCCCTGTTCATTCTCACTTCTCACCACTGGCTTTACTGTGTTCTCCCATTCCCTGGAAGCTCTGAGCTTTCCCATTGCTCCACAGCTACTCAGGCAGGTCCCTTCCCCTGCAGCACCCTCAGCCCACCTGCAGCTGTGAGAACTCAGCCCAGCCGTCAAGGCCCATTGCAAAGCCCCTCTCAGCACTTGGCAGCCACAGTGGGAGTATGAGTGCTTATCTCCCCGTTAGATCACAAGCCCATTCAGGGCAAGGACCTTGCTGTCCCCAAAGTGCAGGGCTCAGAACAGACCTTCAATAGCTCTGTGTAAAATGAATTAATCACCTTTTGTCCAGTCCTCAGGGGAGGTGGACTACAGTTGCTATTTCTAACAGCAGCAGGAAGACAAATATTGCCCTGCCCACACAGCCCCCAACCCCCATCCACACACATACCCAGTGGTGGTCATCTTTCTTTGCCCTCAAACCAAAAAGGTTTCTAGCACATTCTAGCAAGAGGCACCAGAGAGCCTGAAGGAACCTTGGAGAGCACTCAGCTCCCTGCTTAGGTTGCACAAATGAGGGAACTGAGGACAGTGAGGGGCAGGGCCTGTGGTCACTTGCACAGCAGACAGTGCCAGGGGCATACCTGCCTTGGTGGTGCTGAGTTCAGAAGCTCCAGCTGAATAGCTCCATTTGGCTACTTAGTGATCCCTGGTTTGTGGCAGTGGCCAGAGGCGCCACAGGTCAGCCGTCACGGCCAAGCCCAGTGGTGGCTGAGAGTGGCTTTGGGAATGATGGAGCCACAGAGACATGTGACCATGCAGCAACACACTCCTACGGCACAGCCTGTTGGGGCAACACTACAACAACCCACCCAGTCCTGTCAGGTGGCCAAGTGCCCGCCTCACCTTTCATTTCACAGACCATGAGCGGCACAGAGACAGCGTTCACTCTGCTATATCCTGCGCCAGAGCGTAGGGAGGGAGGGAGCACAGAACCACAGCCTGAGGGGAGGCCACAGAATGTTGAGGAGAAAGATTTGCAAATCCTTGAATTCCTTTTTCTCCATCCCTATTGTCCTTAACCCTCTGAGTAGTGAGTTCTTTTCATGCTCACTGACCCCAGGGAGTGAGTTTGTTTTTTCAAAAAATGAAATTAGTTCCAGCTACAGTTTTATTAACTTAATATCGTGTTTGTTTGATAACCAATTTATGGAAACAAGAAGAACATACATTTGCCTTTTTTTAATGATGCCTTACACATGTACAATCGTACTCTGGATGGTCAGGAGGCATGAGGACACACATGAACGTTTGTACTACTCAAAGGGCTAATCCAACAAAAGGAAGATGACTTCCCCAGATTTCCTTTCTCATTCTGCATTTGTATCAATGCTTTCAATGAAGTGATCGTAGCCAGGCTCATCCAATGGGGACGGGCAGGAAGCTGGGAGGCCCAAACATGCCACTGAGTGAGAGGCTAGAACACCTGGACAGATGAGAACAGACAGCTAAAACGAATGTGGGGAAACCAACAGCGACAAATGAAATGGGCAACTTGCCCCCAAAGGCCAACTGGACAAGCAAGGGTAGGAGATGGGCAGGGAGCCTGTGGCTTAGTCACTCTCTGAAGTGTGCAGCAGGTTTTAGTAAACATTTGATTCAATGTCAACTAACAGACTGCCATGCAAGTCAAAAGGTACCAGCTGTCTTTGGCTGCAGTAAGGAATAAAAGCAGGCCTGACCAGGTGGTGGTGCAGTGAATAGATCATTGGACTGGGATGCAGAGGTCCCAGGTTCAAAACCCCAAGATCACCGGCATGAGCAAGGGCTCATCTGGCTTGAGCGTAGAATCAGCAGCTTGAGCATGGGATCATAGACATGACCCCATGGTTGCTGGCTTGAGCCCAAGGTCACTGCTTGAGCAAGGGGTCACTCACGCTACTGGAGTCCCCTGATCAAGGCACATATGAGAAAGCAATCAATGAGCAACTAAGGTGCCACAATGAAGAATTGATGCTTCTCATCTCTCTCCCTTCCTGCCTGTCTGTCCCTATCTGTCCCTCTCTCTCTCTCTCTCTGTGTCTCTATCACTAAAAAAAAAAAAAAAAAAATTAAAAATAATAAAAATAAAAAGCAGGTAGGTGGCCCTCTTTACTGACTGTCTCCTCACATCCCTGGGTAGAGCAGTTGGGTCAGGGCAAAGACATGGGGTCATGGGTCTCTTAATATGCCAGGAAGTTGGGGTGTTTCACCTAGGGAAAAGACCAACCCAGCGGGACTTGAATGTGATGTTGCTGGCCCCTAACCACAGGAATAGTCAGAAAAAGGAGGAAATAAGGGTAGGAAATTGAGTGGGCTACCAAAGCCTAGCCCACCCAGGACACCTGCAGCCCAAGGCTCTGTTTCTAAAAACACCAGAAGCAACCCAGGCAGCCTTGGTTTGCAGGTATAGTCAGGTATAGTTCCAAGGGCCAGGTTACTGGCAGGGACACTATGGCTCCAGGTGAGCAGTAAGCAGGCACAGGAAGCAGGAGCCAGCCCCTTGGAGAACAGGGGAGAGAAAGAATGGACAGAGTGGGGCCTGGCCAGGCAGCCAGGGCTTATAGGAGACTGGAGTGCAGCAAAGCCAGGAGTGAGGGTAGGGAACCCAGAGCAGCATCCCAGTGCTGAGAATGCTGCTCTAGACGGCAACCCCAACTCCTTGTAGTGCTGGACCCCACCTTTGCGGAAGGCCTGGGACTCACAGGGAGGATAGTAGGGAAACCAGGATAAGGAAGAGCTTTCTAACAGGCAAAGAAGCCACCGGAGGGCAGAGGCTGGGGGTCCCATCTGGAGGTGTGACTGGGGTGGAGGATACAGGTGCTGCTTGGGGTTGCACCAACAGTGTCTGGGTGACTCTTCAGCCTCGCTTTGTGTCCACTCTTCTCTCCCTGGCTTGGAGTGGAGTCCCTGAGGCTCAGCCCAACTTCCAGGTATGCTCAGGGACTACAGGGTAGGAGAGATAGTTTGGGGACAGAGCACTCTCCCCCAAGCAGTGAAGACTAACAGGCTTGAAAACATCAACCTGGCTTGAGTCCAGCTCTGCCTCTCACCATCCACATGAAACACACCACAGAATCCATCTCACAGGACTGTTGTGAGGATCCACTGAGGTCACAAAGTTAAGGTATCAACAAATGGAGGCCGCCATTATTATCAGTTGTGGAATAATAAGCCATTTTCCAAATCTAAACTGGGAATCAGAACCCAGGCCTGTTATGTGAGGGTATGAGGAGAGGGTGCAGGTAAGTTCAGGGGCTGAGCAGTAGGGCAGGTGCTGGTAGGAGATTAGTGTATGAAGAAAGTCCGCCAGGGGTCTCAGTGGGGCGCCCACACCCATAGCCATCAAATGTCGGGTTACATATAAAATGACAAAGTTAGCTCTGTAACTGGACAGTGGTGATGACTCCACCACAGTCCACAGTGTGGATGTACTTATTGCCACTGAATTGTATACTTAAAAAACGGTTAAGCCTGACCTGTGGCGGCACAGTGGATAGACCACTGACCTGGAACACTGAGATCACCAGTTTAAAATCCTGGGTTTGCCTGAGCCAGGCACATATGAGAAGCAAGCAGTGAATAGCTAAAGTTGAAGAAACTATGAGTTGATACTTCTCATTCCAACCCCCTCCTCTCTCTGTAAAATCAACCAATAAAATTTTTTAATGACAAAGTCACAGCTTGGCCCCTATTCTACTGAGCATAACCACCCCATTGTTCTTCCCACCGCCAGACAGGTCAGTAGTAGTGATGTGCTCAGAGGCATGGAAGTCTGCCTGAATTGTATTGAATTATTTACTTCAAAGCTAAACAAAGCACCATGCATATCTTTTCCAATTATTGGGTTTTGGAGATGTTGAACAGTGGCGACTCTGTTATCTTGTGTCTTAAAAACAGAAAAATGTTACTTTACCAGATTCCTGTTGAACAGAAACAATCAAAATTTTCATGCTAGTACAATGGAATGATAATTGTAAAGAAGCCTCCAAACACTAAAAATTTGGCGATACCTTCCAATCTCTCAAATCCTCAGAGAGTCACTTACCTTCAGCCCAGATTTAGAGTCCTGAGCTCCTACATGTACAAGACCCTTTACTGGCACAGCAGGGACAGCCACGAAGATGGCTTAGAGAAGAGACAGACCTCGCTGAGCTTATGAGGGAGCGCAGGGTTTCATTAGGCATGCGCACTGGAACTCCATGGGGCTTTCAAAACACACATCCCCAGGCAGTAGGGTTCACTAGCTGCGGGGCACAGACACAGCACAGGGATCTGATGCCCATCCCTGATTGAGAATTGATGCTGTGGGGACAAGATCATTGTTTAAAAATTGTAATAACAACAATACAAAATAGAATGAATTGACTGAAAAAGTCACAGGCAGTCTACATTGGCATTTTCAGGGAGGTAGAATATTCTATTAAGTTGACACTTGTTCCCCAGTGACTTTTGAGAAGTGGGAGTTTGTATTCATGGAAGGAGCTTGGAACACAGCACTGAGAAAGAAAACTCGGTCACTGACTTTAATTATCTTAAAAGCTTTAAATGTCTGACCAATTTATATTTGCAATAGTCTTAAGAGGAATCACCTTTAAACTTTAAGAACTGTCTTTTTTATTATTTACTGTTTCAAGTTCAAGGCTATACAAAGGGGACAGCTCATTCCCTTACTGGGCAGAGAGGCTGAGCAGTTAGAAGAAGGGACACGGTTGCTTGAACAGTCCCCCACAAGGGCTTCCTGAATACAAATTATATTGGTCATTGTCAGCAAAATAAAACAGCTACTCGCCCTTCATTTTTCTCTCCTTATCACGAGCATCCTTCAGACATGAACTCCTGGAAACAATCAAAGGCCCTAGGGAGCATCTGGTCCAAACTGCCCACTTCACAGATGACAAAACTGAGGCTGAGAGAAAAGGAATTCGTCCAAACTCACACAGTGAATGGTATCCCAGACAGAAGGCCGCGAGGCCCTCGAACCACGTAAAGGTGGCAGAGGCTTGCTGGGCAGAAGCCCACAGGTGGGACAGGTACTGGGCTGTTTCTGTCAGAACCCTTTCATTCACTTAGCTGCAATGTTGGGAAGGTGATTTCTTGTACCCCTGAATTACAGGAGAAGCTTCTTGAGAGGTGCGATACCCTCTTTGCTTCACAGGACCCAGATTGAGGACAGTGTGTGGTTTCCAAGGCAATGCACAGATGGGTGGATTCAACCGCCCAGTTCCACTTCTGAGCCAGCAGGGGAGGAGCGTGAGAAGTGAGGTGACACCATCTTCCCATTCACAAACACTGACTCCTCCAAAAGCAGCTTCCCCTCTGTCCCCCTGCCAGGGCTCAGGGGCGGAGCACAGCTCTAACATCCTGGACTCCTGGAGCCAAAGAAGCTTCTAGAGGACTTGGCAAGAGCTATTTACTTGCCTAGAAGTCAGTAAAACCCCAGCAGGATGACTCCAGAGATCCAAGACTGTTCCTCCTGGCAGGGGCAAGTCTTAACATGCCTGGGCAACGGTTTTCACACCTGTTAATAGACACTGCACACACCCTGTTGAGAAGCTTGACACAGGATGACATTTCTAAGTGACGAAACAGAAAGTCAACGCAGGCAGCTGAGAAACCTGGCATTGCTACAACACCTGGCACACAGGCCCAGCAGCTCTGGGTTGCTGTGAGACTGGATGACCTGGTGACAGCAGCAGGAGGCCTTTACACTCACAAGAAGGGGCCATGGGGCAGGAAGCCTTCTTTGAGGCAGAAAGGGTTAAGCCCACATGCTTAAATATTTAGCAAATAAAACCAAAATGTCACACAGAGACTGCCAGGGCTAGCGTGGTAACCATGGCAATCCATAGCCAGCAGCAGATCCAGAAGTGAAGAGGTGCTAGGACAGAGGCCAGCCACCAAGAGGGGACAAGAGGGTGGCAGGGAGGGCCACAGTGAGCATGGCCAGCTCACAGGGCAGCCCTCAGAGACCCAAGACCCTTTATGAGGCAAAAGCACAGGCCAGAAGCTAGGGCTTCTCAGACCAGTCTCTCAGCCATATAGAGACTCAGTATTCTCTTCCACAGATGAGGTAAGAATGAACCTGCCCCCAGGTTGATCATCCATTCATTTGTTTATACGTACTGAATACCTGTTATGTGCTAGGTGCTCTCTCCCCATCGGTCCCCACCATCTGGACACACAGCCAGGGAGCAGGCATGGGCAAGATATAGTGTTTACCATTTCACACGAGCCATGCCAATGTCAGACCAGTGCTGATGCTAACCCACCTCCTAGAAAGGGGTGCTTTGCTCAGAGTGGGGGTAGCCAGAAGGGCTCCAAGAGGAAGAACTGTGTATACTGAAATCTCAAAAGTCTGAGAGGTGATGTCAGGCAGGCAAAAGGTCTGATAATATATGTGAGAATACTCCAAAAAATACAAAGAACTAGACAAGATAATGTGATGTCATCATCACCGAGGCAGTTGCTAACATGCCAGCCTTTTGGCTTTCTATCTTCGAAGAGTAGTCTGACAAGGACTGTGCAGGCTCTGGCAAAGGTTGAACTGCTACTTGCCTCCACTCCTTCTTCTTTTCTTTTCAGCCTCACCCGGTGCCAGTGGGCTGGTAGGAGAGTGGGTGATGTCCTCAGCTAATACACAGTGCCCCTCCCCCGGGCATTGTACCCTTGGAACACACTTCCCATTTCCAATCTCCTGTATGTGCAGAGAGCTATCCAGGGAGCATTCGTTAGAGTGCAGCAGAGGATGGATGTGAGTTTGGCAGAGGAGGCTGCCATCTGGAATTTTTCTGTCAATCTCCACATCCCTGTGGTCCTGGAGCCGCCCTGGGTGCTTGGAACTCCCTCCTCATCTCTGGGCAGCATGCCTGGGTTTAGGAGCTGATGTCTTCGGACCATACAGGCTTAGAGGGCCGTCTGTCTGGCGGTCTCAAGATCTCAGGGGCTTCCAATCCATTCAGCTCAAAAGGAGTGCCTTGGCCATTGGCCCATCTCTGAGCCCAGTGAAGCCAATTGAAATTCATCAGCCAACCAGCCAGACACCCTTAGGAAATGTCTCCTAGGGGCTTGCAAGGATGGAGACCCCAGCACCTAGAGAATTAGGCAGCTGCCATCTCCACTAGAGGACAAAGATACCTTCCCTCTGTTCTCTCATCACTCCCCTAAAATGCTTCAGGCCAAGTTTCATCCCAAATACACATACATCACAGTATGACACTTATAGTTTGGGTCACAGTGCATCAAAGTCTAGGACAAACAGCTTCCGAAGGCAGAGACTGGGTTTGAATTAATTCTGAATTCTCAATGCCTGACACAAAGTAGTCCTTACCTTAAAGGTAAGTTGACGATGTGACTTGAGCCCGCTTCTCCAGGGAGAAGGGAGGGTGAGGACACAAAGTGAGACTCAGCTGGAACTGTTCTTCCTGTTCCCTAATGTGAAGACACCGCTGGCTCATTCAGCAGAGGGACCCCCAAGCATCTGAACAAGTAATACCTCCTGCATCCCTGTGACTATGGGTTGTATATATACCCAGGAGGGCGCTCCAATTTATGGGACATCATGCCATAGCAGGTAAACTATTTTGTAATGTGAGCTGTGTCTTGAATATAATTTATGTCCTATAATTTGAAGTAATTTCCCTGTCAGCTGAGAGCACTATTGGTATTTAATTAAAATATCCACTTTTACATACCTAATAAATACCCTTTAATTGGTCCCCCTGGGCTTCAAATTGAAGAGGTTGAAGGCCCATATCTTGTCATTATCTTATTTCTATCAAGTTTGAAGTAGACTAGAAGCCACTGGAGGCTAACACCATATCTTTAGGGATTGATACTTCCAAACAAGAGTAGATACCCCACTCTTTTGATCTGATTGATGCTTCTACTTTGAATATGGCCAATAATCACAAACTGAAATTATTTCTAAAGTTCTCATCTACACACGAAACATGGTACATCTACCAGTGAACTATGTCCTAGCTTAGGCTAACAGCAGTTCCCTCAATGGAATTCAACAGACACTAGTTGAGCACCTGCTATGTGCTAGGCGCTGTCCTACAACTTCCTGCCCCTGCAGCTTCATCAAGGACACCAAGGCTCCTCTCTGGGCCTCCTGAGGTAGGGCTGTCTGTACCACCCACCCCATCCATTCCCCACCCCTGTCCCCAGGCTCTGAGCCAGGGCATTTCCTGCCTGGGGCACTCGATCCCTTCCCCTCCTTATGCTTCTGGACTAGAACCTGGTTATTTCCTCGCCCTCTCAACTGGCTCCTTTCTGGCAACCTGATGGACACATGAGTCTCTCCAGTCTACATAAACAAATCAAACATCCCTCCCTCAGCTGCCACTTTGGCTTCCCTCCACTCATAGCCAAACTTCTTAGGAGACTGGCCAGTATTCACTGTATCCAATTTCTTAAATCCCACTCAGTTCCCCACCATTGCCCTGTGACTGCCACCCCCACTGACCACTCTGGGGAGAGGCACAATGACCTCCCCAGAACCTAAAGCAACTCCTTGACTGCTTTGAGGCACACCCAACACTCCCTTCTTTGCCCCCGTTATGACTGGAATTCCTCTGACCTCCCCAACTATTCCTTCTCCATATCCTTTGAGGGTACCCTTCCTCCTCCCACTTCTCACCTCACCAATACCACCCCCCAGGGCTCTGTTCTAAGCCTTGCTCTCTTCTTGCTGTGCCCTGATTATCCAGCCCTGGCCTCTGTATTACTGTCCTGGAGGCAGCTAGATGCCCACCCCTGCCCCAAACCTCAAACTCCACATGCCTAAGACTGACCTAGTTATCATTCCCCACCCGACTTCCTTCTGTGGTTTCAATTTTAATAAATGGGGCTCCCAGCCACTGAGTTACTTGAGCAAGTGCTAGATGCCTCCTCTTCCTACAGATAAGTACCTCCATCCTAATTGGAGACCAAGTCTGGTCAATTCCACTTGCTTAGTGTCTCTCATGTCCAGCTCCTCCTCCTGTTCCAGCTCTTGTCTTGCCCTAGCTCAAGGCATGATTGTCCCTTACCCGGACTATGGTAATTGGCCTTTTCAATATTTGCCAAGCTGCAGCTAAAATGTAAATCTGATGATCTTCCACCACCACCCCCAACCCCCAGCTTGAAGCCCCTCGGTGGTTTCCACTGCTGCCTACAAGAGTTTCAAAGCCCTTCAGCAAAACAGATATGTTCCTGCTGGTCCTGCCCATGCTCCATAGTAAACGCACCCCGCTGCACAGGACCTTGTGCTAGAGGCATTCCAAATGCAATCTACAGCTTTCCATCTCAGGGCCTTTGTCTGGAGACCTCTGCCTGGGATATCATTCCCACCCTGTCTGCCGGGCAAATGCATCCTTCTTTAAACTAAGGTGTTTTGCATTTATTATCTAGTTTGATCTGCACAACAACTCTTTGTGGTATGTACTATTTTTAGTGCCATTTTGCAAGAAGGAAATAGACTAAGAGGGATTAAGTAACTTGCTAAAAGTTACCATACACACTACACTGTGTCAAAGAGTAGGATTTGAATCCAAGCCAGACTACTCTAAAGTCCATGTGCTCAGCCACCTGCTATCCAGCCCTCCAGGATGGCACCAGAGACATTAATTAAAGACATAGATTTACTGAAGGTTGACAACCCCTTGGAGAAGCAAAGGTGATTTGGGGGTTTCTAGCACAGAAAACTGGGCTCCTGTCCCAGCTCAGAGCGAAGGAGACCCTCATAAGTATATGCTGAATGAATGAGCCAGATGGGAAAGAGTAGCAGCTGGAGGACACTGGGGGGCAAAAGGAGCTTCATGTTTTTTTATGTTGAGCCAGGGACATACCAATGACATTGAAAATGTGAGCCTGCCACCTGGGAGACTGCCACTGCCCACCTGGGAGTTGGTGATCACCAAAGCACAGGGATAAACGGACTCTCCAATGGACAGTACAGTTGTCAATGTTTTGGTAAATAAACAAAATGCATTGTGTTTTGTGTTTTCATTTCTTTCCAGGAGACACTGGCCTGAGAATAACAGATACCTGAGCCTTTGAGGGCACCGTGCGCCACACCACCAAGACAAGAGGTGACTAAGTAGAGCCAGGCAGCCATCCTCTAGTGCCAGAGGCTGCCTCACGAGAGACATGAGGACCATCTTTTCCCTGCACCAGAGCCGGTGGAGTGGAAGCTCCAGGGAAACCCGTTTCCTCTCTGTGGGATGACAAAACCTCATGCTGTCCATTAAGGGACAGCTTCCTTCAAGAGGCAGTGAATCCCTGTCACGGGCAGGCCCACAGAGGTAAGAAGAGGTTCATGCATGGAGGAGGGGTACACCCAGTCATCTCTGAGAACCTTCCAAGCCTGAGACTCTCTTGCTTAAAGTCAGAGTTTGATCAAGAGTTACCCAATATAACATTTCAGAATGCTTCTTCCTCAAAAACACAAGCTGTCCAAACTAACAAATAGGAATACCATTCTAGAAGGTACCCCAGCATCATGTGCATGCAGGGCCAGGGCCTAGGGCCTGGCTCTGAGCATCTGGGGCAGGGTTGGGGGAGGTGGAGACATGGTCATCTGGTCCCTGCTAAAATTTAGTCAAGTGACCAACAACTAGTATGGATGAGAGAAGTGACAAGCAGATCCTTAACACAGCCACTGGCATCACCATGAATGTAATGAGCCACACCCTGACCCTGCCTGCTTCATAGCAGGTGGCCTTCCCCCACTGAGGTGTGTTCCCAGGGCTCCCCTCAGAATAAGTGCTGGCAGTCCACCCTCTGTCAGGAAGCAGTTCCCCTCCTACTCACACACCAGACCTCAATCAGAGAACTGCAGAATTGGGGAGTTTAGGATCCCCAATTAACAGATAAGGAAAGTGAGGCCTAAGACCACAAAGCTAAGTAATAGTCTACATTGCTTTTGAAGCCAGATATCTTAAATCCAGCACCCTTCCATTCAAAACATGCACTGCAAACACCAGCTCTATGTCAGATACTGAGTCCCTAGAAATGCAGAGATTAATGATGTCATTATCCCTGAGGTAGAGGAGAAAAACACAGAACAAAAAATTACACCGTGGCCGGGCGAGGTGCATATAAGAGGCATAGGTATGGTAGCAAGCCCTCCCTGCCTCCCCCAACACACCCTCCATGACTGTCTGGGCCCAAACCATTCCCAGTTCCCTCTGGCAGGCGAAGGTTCATGTATGTGCAGAAGGAACTTTACTGGACAGGCAAGAGGCACAGAGCGAGCCAGATACTGGTGGCTCCCCAGAAGCCTGAGGGTCAAATAGGAGAAGGGGCTGGCAATGGCACTTGCAGTGAAGGCAGGGCTGGGCCAGAGTGCAAAGGAAGCCCAGCCACCTGCCAGTGCCAGGCCGCCATGACAATGACCATCTATCTGGTGGGTCCACTTGTACATGAACAAGGCCCAGCCGGAAGCAGTGGGGCAAAAAAGAGACTGAAGTTTTCATTTTGTGAAAGCCCACTCTATACGCTCTACTGTTCCCAGCCCTCTTTAAGAGTTCAGCAAAGTGTATGATAGAACTCCCACAACTCAGACGGGGAAACTGCAGCCCAGAAAAGTTGTTACTGGCCCAAGGTCATTCACACTGAAGTGTCTGAGCCAGGATTCCAGACCACTGATTTAACTTTGTTTCTCTAAACTGTGAGTGCCAGGCCAAGATAAGTGGCTGAAATAGTATCCTCTATTGCCCTAACTTAGGACAAAGCAAAATTAGCCATGAGCTGAGGATGGGACAAAGGGTGCCCAGCTAGGTGCTGGCCTGTCAGCACGATGGCCCTGCCACCAGGCCAGAACTGATCCAAGATCCAAGATCAGATATTGGCTGCAGCTGGGCCAGATTAGGTGTGACAGCTAAGGCTGCAGGCCCTGAGCTGGGAACAAGAGCCCCAAGAGAATCAGAGGGAGTGATCCCTGGTTCTTCTAAACCTGATGCCTAGACTGGAAAGGAAGCAGTCAGGCTTAAAGGAACCATACTGTGGGGTTGTGTCTGGGAACTCCTCTTCCCCCCCCTTCAAGCATACATTGTAGCTGACCTTTACGGTTCGGTTCTGCCGTTTTCTTTGGCCTGTGTAACACCTTCCACGCAGGTCAGGGTGATATATAGTAAGACAAACTCCCTACAGATGAGGACATGGGACTGAGAGCGGCTGAGGGACTCCCTGGTCCATGACTAGTTTAGGGAGTGTGAAACCTGGCCCAAGGCCCAGAATGACTCCTGGTCTTTTCCTGCCCCTCTCCCTCCTGCCTATACTTCTGGCTCCTTTCTGGGACTGACTGGACAATGGTTTGGTTAAAGGCCACACATTTTGTCTGGTTCAGGCTCCATGAGGGAAGCTGCTTGGTGGCATCTGGAACTGTCAACCCTCAGAGTATATTTCTCTGAGCACCTGTAACCTTCTGAGATTAAACAGTCCCAGCCTTCTGAATTAGTGTCATCTGGTCACATATTCCAGCCCTGAAAGGTCACAGGACTGGCCAGACATTCCATGAGAAGAGAACATGGCTGAGACCTCACCCCGGTTGTTCTGACTCTTAAGTTCTGGCCTTTGTCAATCTCTTGCCGCTGGCTAGGTGTGCATCTATCTCTGCTCCTCCAGGATTATATCCAGATTCACATGTGTGAGAAACAACACCTGGGTATCCAGGTCCCAGCAGAGCAGGTCAACCTGAAGGGCCAGTGATGGGGGAGACCCTTCGTCACAAGAAGATGCCACAGATCTGCTCACTCCTGCCTGCCTTTTCCACCCAGGTCAATCATGTTTCCTTTGTCACCCAACTGGAAGTGTACCCCAGAGGCCCGGCCAATATTTCTCTGGGTGCCAAGTCACTCCTGGGCAGCAGGAGTCATTTTCTACTAGACACAAAATGAATCCTCCCACCCTGGCAGTGTCCAGAAGGGGAAAAGTCTATAGCTCATGGTAATACAGACTCCTGGTGGTATGCGATGCAGACTGAGTGTGTGTGTATGTGTGTCTGTGTGTGCATGTGCATGTGGGAGGACACGAGACAGGTCTCACTGGCGGGCGAGGGGGACTGTGGCTCAAGTTCAGAAAGGATCCAGCAAGATAGAAAAGTCAAAGCAATGTACAAGGGCTCTCAGTACAATGGCACTAAATGAGGATCTTGCGCAGGCTGTCCCCTAAACCATAAAGCCACGCTTGCCTCTGGGATCCCCCAACAATGATGATGTCACAGTTGTTCTAAAAAGCCACAGGGCAGCTTCACAATTGCCTCTCCCATGAGGGTCCAAACAAATAGAAGAGCCAAGATTGAACACCATCTTATAAAATCACCCAAGTAGCTGCTTAGAGGGTGATTTGGGGTGTGGGGACAGACTCAGCCAGGCAAAAGAAATGTCCACCGCATGAGGGGTAAAGGCCAGAATACCTACCTGGACTTCACGTGTGTGATAGGCGATGATCAAACCCAAGAGGATGATGGTGGACAAACTGATAAGGCATTTCAGGGCCAATGAAAACATGGAATCCTGCAAGAGAAACAGAAAAAGAATTAGGGAGGGACGGGAGTGGGACATCTCATTTTACTCTGAGGCCATGTAAAGGTGAAAGCCCAGTGCAAAAGAGGGACTGTCACCAGAAAATGCCTTTGGCTGGGCCCTGGGCCAGTTCCATCTCAGCAGCCACTCCCCAAACCCCAGCCTCTGTCCTCTGGGGTTAAATCATTTTTGCATTCCCGGGATGAGCTCTACTAGGCTGTGATGTATTATGTTTGTTATACGTGACTAGATTCAGTTTGCTGATGTGTTGTTTAGAATTTTTGCCTCCATGCTCATAAGTCATGTGAACATAATTCTTTTTTTGTACTGCTATTATATGGTTCGGGCATCAATACCATGCCAGCTTAGGCCTCTTTTTGCTCTTAACAAATCTGAACAAGAGGATTCCTGAGATCCTTCCATCTCTGACCATGAAGAATTTTTTCAGGAATGAATTAGAATGTCCTGGCAGCTGCTCTCATCTCTTGTTTTAGGCCAAGGGCAGGGAGGGCGGCAAGGGTGGCAGAGGAGCTACGAAGAGGAGGTGGCTGAACACAGGAGCAAAGAGGGGTCCTGGGCAGCAGCAGGTCCCTGAGGCCTCCTGCAGAGGAGGGGGGAGGCCGATGGGCTACCTCGCCTTCCCAGCAGCCTTCCGGCCCCAGGGCAGCTTCGAGGACCCATGTGGTTGGGAGCACCAGCTCTGGAGCCAGCACACAGGGTTCAAATCCTGACACAGCCACTAAGTATGTGACCTCAGGCTGCTCCCTCTCTGCCTCACATGCGATGTGGGGATAACCTACTTCATGAGGCTGCTGTGAGAACTAGAGGAAATTCGTGTAAGTAAAGTGCTTGTACCAGTGGCTAGCCATGAAAGGGTGAGCTACTATTGTCATTTACTTTGCTTCCTCTACAAATTCCGGGCTACTTTGTGCCTTCCTGGCATTTGAAAGCCAAGGAGTAGAGATCACTCCCAATCCCAAAGGAAGAAAGGAACACATCCCTGAGCAAAGGCAGCAAATGAGAGGCAGGGGCCTGGGCACCCTGGGAGATAGACAGCACTCGAGAAACAGCCCCTGAGCTCCCAGAGCTGAGATCATAACAGCACCTGATCTCTGTAAAGCCCCTTATGGTTTAAAAGGTACATTCACAGACCCTGGCTGGGTAGCTCAATTATTGGGAGCATCATCCTGATATACCAAGGTTGCGGGTTCAATCCCCAGTCAGGGCACATACAAGAAACAGCCAATGAATGCATAAATAAATGGAATAACAAATTGATGTTTCTCTCTCCCTTTCTCTCTCTCTCTCTCAAAAAATTAATAAAAAAAAAAACTTTAAAAGGTGCTTTCACATACTGGTTCTAATCCATTCTCATGACAGCCCTTGGCCTCTATCCCAGCTTTTTACAGATATCATAGGCAAGGGCTCAGAGAGGTAGGTGGCTTGTGCTAGACTAGAGTTCAAAGCTAAGGTCTATGACACCCAGGTCAGACCACTGCTCACTCTCCAATGAGAAACAGAATAGAAACATAAGAAGTGTCCATTTAATCATACCCAAATGACAACTTATGACAATAATAGAAGGTATTTTAAAGGTAGGACATGATTAACTGCTTGGTGGAACTTACAGTAGAGCCGGGGGGGGGGGGGGGGCGGTAGGGGGGTTGAGTCAAGAGAGGGAGACATCACTGTTGCAAAAGCTTTCAGCCAGGCTTGTGGCGGCACAGTAGATAGAGCATTGACCTGGAACACTGAGGTCACTGGTTTGAAACCCTGGGTTTGCCCAGTCGAGGCGCATACAAGCAAGCAATGAACAACTGAAGTGAAGCCACTGTGTTGATACTTCTCATTCCTCCCTCCTTTCTCTCCTCTCTCTGTAAAACCTATAAATAAGATCTTTAAATAAATAAATAAATAAATAAACAAAAAGAAAGCTTTCAGAGACAGAGTGACAGGTGGCTGAGATCTGCAGTGTTAAGTAGTATTGTCCAATAACTGCGAGAGTCAAGCCTAAATCCATGCTCTGGCCACACTCTTCAGACTGAGACAGAATGAAAGCAGCTCTCTGTGCTGTCTGTCTACCTTCCTTTCATTTATTTGATACAGTAACTGGGGCCCACTTTATGCCAGGCATGAGCTAGCACTGGGGATCCAAGGGAGAACTAAGGAAGTAGTTCATTCATTGTTTCTTTTGTTCAGGACAATTTCAACCACTTCTCATTTCTTGAGCACCTACTAGATCTCCCACAGTGTACTAGGTGTGGTAAGATATTTATAGAGAGCTTCCACCCACAAGAACCTTCTCATGTGGCTTATACACAAATTCAAACTTTCTACATTGTGTGGGGTCATCCCACTGTGGGGAAAGATCTCCGTTCTGTGCTGCCCAGACGATGATCTAAACATAAACCACATTTGTTAGCCTCTGCCATGGTCTACAGTTTAATGAAGAGCAGCCTGCAATCATTTACTCAGCATATATGTACAGGGATCGGTGGTGTGCTGCTCCAATTATGCGCACAAAGCAAAACAGATCACAGTTCTAGGCCTTGAGGTCTTCGAAAGCAATACTTGATGCCTGAAACATGACCCAAACCACAGGCCTAGATGGGACTAAAAGAGCAGGCAGTAAGTTCAGGGACACTCAGAGACTGTTTTAGGATAAGACAACCTCCCTACAGGAATCAACTGGGAACAGCTCACAATATTTTTGAGCCAGAAATGACCATAGCTTTCTTCTCAAGAGTCTGAAGGCGTCTGGGGAGCATCATGCCTCCCCAGGGAGGAGTTTGGGATCTGCTGCACATGTCAACCTCTAATTTATTTCTTTTGGCAGAAATTAACTGAAATCATTATCTAAGTCTTATTTCCATCATTTTCAGAGGAAGAGGTGAAGGGAAGGGGGCCAGATGCCATCTCCTCTTCTTCCAGCCTCTTTCTTTTGTTCTAAAACTCAAAGCCTTTACATAAGAGGCAACTCCCACCTGCTTCATGCTTTTGGCTGGTACAACCTCCTTGGCCAGCTCCAGCCCCACAGGGAGGTGAGCTGTGCACTGGATCAGTGGGAATGCTCACTACTTTACGGATTCCCTTGCACTGTCTATCATAAGTCAGTAAAAAAATAAACCATCAACCATTTTTAATAGCTGGGAAACACGTTAACGAATTCTGGCTGGGCTAGAAATGTTTTCTATTGGTAAAATGTTTAATCATCATCTTTTCTTTGCTGCCTGAATTCCACTGAAGCTTGAAATTGATATGGTTCCTGGGTGATAACAGCGACTCGGGGTTGGCTAATTAGCTGCCATACACCCCGTGCTGGAAACACTTGCCACACGCGCTCTGACCCACTCACTCCTGTCCCAGGGCCAGAAGGGACTCACAGGGCTGGAAGGGAATCCTGTGGTCAACGGATAGGTCTTCTACCCTGCAACTCAGAACTTCTCAACAACAGAGTAATAATTCTTAATACACAGGAATGCTTGGGAATTATATCCCAACAGATAAAGGCCATTTTTAAGTCATTTATTTCTCAGTGCCCCAAAATATTGAGAGTTAAGTGAATTTAAAAACAGCCAGTGATGGAACACTATGTAACCACTTAAAAACATATCTATAGAGAATATTTGAAGACATGACAAAAGGATGTAATATCAAATGAAAACCTCAGACCCCAAACTGTATATATAGAATATTTCCAATTATTTTTAAATGTTTTACTTTTTTAATGTAAAAACAAAGACTGAACATATCAAATAATGCTACAAAGTGGCAGGCAGGGTACACAACTCACAGCACAAGTCTGTACACTCCTACAAGCAAGAAACTGAGAATTTAGGACATATTACATCGATACCGTACCACCTCTGATGCTCTGAGTACAATAGGTGCTTAATAAGTGCTTCCTGAAACTACTTAGTAATAGTACTTTTATTTATACCTAACATCTATTGAGTAATGACTGTGTACCAGGTCCCAGACGAGGCCTGCTACACATTTAACTCATGTCCTCACTCTACAAATGAGGTCATTATGTCTCTATTTTACCAAAACTGAAACTAAGGATCAGAGAGATAAAGTGACTTTTCCAACCAAGGTCATACAACTAGCCCAGATTTTAGCTATATACCAGATTTTCTTATATATCAGGCTTCTCTCCTTCCTTCAAATGAACCAGGCTTCCAGGTGAGATAGTGAAGTCCTTCTGTCTTTCTAGTGGAGGCTGGCTGTAGCCATCAGGGGTGCCGCAGAGTCAGAGGATGCACTGCAAGACACCCCATCCATGTGGTCCCTGTTCTGCTCCAGACAATGAGCTAGCCCTTCACAGATCTGTGATTTCTCATTGATGACAACATCTGTAATTAAGCACTACTGTAGGGGCCCTGGCCAGGTTGCTCAGTGGATAGAGCATTTCCCAGTGTGCCAAGGTCACGGGTTCGATCCTCTGTCAGGGATCATAGGAGAAGCAACCAATGAGTATACAACTAGTGGAACGATCAATTAATGCTTCTCTCCCTACCTCTCTCAAATCAATGGGGGAAAAAAACCATATTACTGTTGGGCTTATCTTACAAGGTGGGCATCACCAACCCACTTTTACAGAGGCAGAAACCGAGTTTCCAAGAAATCAGCTAATTTAATCAATTATGTGCCAACAATAGGCAAAGTCAGGACTGAATAAGCTGAGATTTACTCCAGACCTGTCCACCTCCAGGTTCCATGCTGCCCCTGAACCCACACCCTGACCTACCCCACCAGCCATGCCCTGCTGGCCTTGAGTTTCTGCAGAGAGGTTCTCAGACTGCTCCAGCCTCCTTCCCCTTAGGCTGGGCAGTGTGATGGAGTGCGATGGAGTATGTTCCCGGATTGAGCCAGCTGTATAAATTGCTCCCCTGCCTGCCTGTGGCTTCCGAAGACAGGCCAGAATTGTAATGATTACAGCAGTTCTTCCCAGAGACATTGAAGTTCTAAATGTGTTATTATTTGGAACATTTGAAGAGAACAGAAAACTATGCTTGTGGGCAGAATCATGGAGGGGCACTGAACAGAAGTGAAATATCTGCTTCGCCAAGGTAAGCATATGCAGGTGCCTTCCCCAACCAAGCTCATACCCCCAAAGTATCTGTGTGTGTGCACATATGTGGTCTATTCATGACTTGTCACTGGCTGGAAACCCAAAGGGGAAGAGGTGATACCATCTAAAGTCTGTGTTTAGTGAATTAAGATCTACATTTTGTGCGATTGGGGAAATAATTGATTTAGAAATCTTTTCTGTTTAATAAGGTCAACTTTTTCTTTCATTTCATGGAGAGGCTCCAAAATTGATTGATATTCAGCATCAGCTTAAATACTGTGACTCTGTAATGGTTGTCCTAATTAGACACTCTTGCTAATTAATACTATGAAAATTAAAACCAGCCCCTCATCCACTGGCAGGTAGGACGGCAATCCTGGTTGCTGTTCTCTCTAGAGCTATGACTTCTCTTCTCACCCGGGGCTTCCACAGCAGCGCCAAGCCTCTTCATTCTGCCCTTCTCTGTGCCCATGTGGCCCCTTTCTCAGCCTCTCTCTGCATCTTTCACCCTTATGCTCACCTCTTAGCTAAGTCTCATCCTCCCAGGTTGAGCTGCCTGATTCAAGTATAGTCATGGCACCTCCTGGCATCCCCAGCCTGGCTCCTACCAGAAGTCAGCAACCAGAATTCTATTTTGATAACTCATGGTCCAGAGTGGAATCATGCAGAGCCTCTATATCCTTGGACTGTCCAACTTGAGAGCAGGGGAAACAGGTGAATCTGTCACAGTGGTATGGAAGAGAGGGTCCTGGAGGCCTCAGAAGGATCTCCAACAGGCCTGAGAAGAGACAAGTTCCAAGAACCCAAGATGCTTCATAACCAAGGGGGCTCTGGAGCTGGGCCCTGAGCTTGGCATCAGAGGGCACTCCATGGAAAACATCTGGCTTTGGATAAGTCATTTCACCCTTCTAAGCCTCGACCCCTGAATAAAATTTGACTCTTGGAACAAATAGTCCCTGAAGTTCAGCTAAGACTAATGGCCAACAGCACGGGCACACACTGGCCATGACTCACATACGGGTCACAGGAACACACCTAACCTTTCTTTTCTTTTCTTTTCTTTTCTTTTCTTTTCCTTTCTTTTATAAGCATTTCAGTACATGATGAAACTGTGAGTATGAAATGGTCAGCAGCAAAATTCACTCAACCATCCTTCTCCTCAAAAATAATAAGGTGACTAACAAAGAGTACTGCTCTTTTTCTAAATAACGTGGGATTTAAAATCAAATACCAAAATTCAAACCACATTTCTTCGCTGCTCACTGTGTGATACTGGACCTGTCACTTAATCTCTCTGGACTTCTGTTTCCTTCTCTGCAAGCCAGGTCTAACAGGACCTACTCTCATTTTACTCACAGGTGTTGAAAGATGAAATATAGTGCTGCATATGAAAAAAAACCAGCTTATTTCACACAAAGAAAAACTCCTTTGTAGCCTAGCCCCCTTTCTCTTGCTGCACAGGTACCAGTACAGGTGAACTCAGCCAGGGGCTGCTTTTAGGGTTGTGATAATTTACAAAGGTGCTCCCGAGTTGCAGAAAGACACCTTTGACAGTCTGCAGCGGGCCAAACAGCCATTCATTCATCCACTCAAATATAAATGTTTACTGAGCACTCACTCACCTAGGCCTTGTGCTGGATATTTGCAAAATGCCAGGGCTTTCCCCCATCCCTTGCCTACTGAGCCTGAATCCCTACAGGCAGACCAAAGGGCAGGTGAACAGGGCCTGGAGGAGAATGGGGCTGTGACAGGCAGAAATGGCAAGGAAGCCCAGGCTGAGAAGACCTGCAAGTGGCCCCTGAATGACCAGGCTATTACCAGAGGAGGTGACCCTAGAGAGGCAGCTGAACCTGAGCTTGACCCTTCATCTTGAGTGTGAAGTGTGGAGTGCAGACTAACTCAAGACGCTACTCACTGAGACCACAGGCTCTCCACACAAGCTATGCACAGGAGGGGTCACAAGGCCTTCTCCAGCTCAGCACCCACCAGAGCTGAGCACCAAGCCTGGGTGCACCAAACCTGGGTACTCCAGACCCCCTGTGTGGGTAAGTGAATGTCTCTACCAGGTCCCGAGCACTGGAGATGGGGCTGAAGACCCTTGCTACCTTTTCTGAATCCAAGTCACCTTACAGGGAGCCTTGGCTCTGGCTCCCTACCCCACCCACAGCATGGGGCATATTCCCAGTGCAGGGAAACCAAGGTGAAATCACCCACACTAGCATCCGCTCTGCCCAGATGCCAGCTGGGACATTCTGAGCCAGCTGATGGGGATTGGGGGTGGGGGTCTGACCAATGCCCATGGGAAGATGGCTTCTCAGAGCCCTGCCCTCAATGCCCACTATCTAAGCTGGGACTTCTGTTCCTTGCCTAGATGTCATGCAGGGTAACCTCAGTCCCAAGAACCTACAACCCTGGCCTGGGCCTTGCGCCCTCCTTGAATAGACCCTGTGAGCCACTTTCTCTGCTGGGGTGACTAGAGCACATTTCACCATCTAAGTCCCATTTACCCACTAATGTTCCCTGCCTCTTACTGGCCAGGATAGAAGTCTCAGAAGGGCAGGATTTTTCAGTTTCATTTGACCACCTCTATGTCCCCATGCCATGGACATTGTCCAGCACTTAGTAGGTCAAGAAATATTAGTTGAATATTGAATATTTGAATGAAGAGAATAAAATTTTGAGATATATCAAGCAGATAGGCACACCCATCCTGAAATTTCAAATGTATGAAAAACAAAGGGACATGATAAAAATAACAGCTAACATTTACTGTGTGCTTACCACAGGTCAGATGTGGTTGTAGTTGTTTAAGGTCCTCAGAACAACCATATCAGAGGCTCAGGGAGCTTTAGTCACTTGCCCACTGTCCCTGAGCAAGGAAGATGTGGAGGCCAGATTCAAACCCAGGCAAATCAGACCCAAACGTCTGTGCTCTCCCCACACGGTAAGTCTCGTGACACAAGAACAATATATTGGTCATTGGAACCTCACACTTCTAGGCACAGCCTTCCAGGGCTTGACTAATTCCCCATCTTGCCTGATCCCTGACAAAGCCCCAGCTATGTCCCATTAAACCTAAGGGCAGAGCTAGAGGTCTGCGTCATCATTGCAGTGTGGCCCTGACAGGCCTGATGTGCGGAGCAGGGAGGAAATGCTTGTAGAGTGAAGGAAACCAATGGGCTCAAAATAAAATGCATAAAGTCACGTTGGCCTGGGGCACTTCTCTGTGGCCCTCCACTCTGTTATTCCCAGAAAGAGATGGAACCTGATGTCTGTGGGACATTATGCAGTTAATAACAAGGGCATTCACGTTTAAGCAGAAGTGGCCTGGTAATGTTTAGTGAAACCAGCACAATGACCAGGACGCCAATTAAGAGGAAATGATCCTCCCAAGGCCCTGGCTTTCCCACTGCATGATGCCCCAAGAAAGGGAAAAAGGCCATCTGGGATACCATGCTACCAAAATATCAAGTCAGATAGGTTAACCCTATGGCCACAAGCATAACTCCAATTAAGGAGATGGTTTCCTTTACAAGGTCTGAGCAGAGGGCAACTGGCATATTATGAATTCTCTACTGCATGCTTGCTTATAATTTATTTTCCTGCCCCACTTACAACATTGGCAAAGATCCCATGCAATTCAATCAAATTTTTTATTACATGCTTGCCATGTGCCAGGCCCTGTGTTAAATATGGGGCATAGAGTCCTGGTCGTTTGGCTCTGTGGTAGAGAATCGGCCCAGCATGGGGAAGTCCCAAGTTTGATTCCTGGTTGGGGTACATAGGAGAAGCACTCATCTGCTTCTCCATCCTTCCTCTCTCCTTTCTCTCCTTTTCTCTCTATCTTTCTCTTCCCCTCCCGCAACCAAAGCTCCACTGGAGCAGAGTTGGCCCAGGCACTGAGGATGACTCCAGTTGCAACAAAACAATGCCCCAGAGGGGCAGAGCATCGCCCCCTGGTGGGCATGCCTGGTGGATCCCAGTTGGGCACATGCGGTAGTCTGTCTCTCTGCCTTCCTGCTTCTCACTTCAGAAAAATACACATACACACACACACACACACACACACACACACACACACACACACACACACACACAATTTTAAATGTGGGGCATAGAAGTAAATGAGGTCCTTCTAAAGGCAGTTTGATGCTTGCTGCTCCTAATGTAGCCTAACTGGCCTTCCTAAGACTCTTCTGGATACAAAGTACACACTTAACAAATGTTGGGTGAATGAATTGTAGAAGGATAAATATAGCCTCAAACTGTTGAGCTTTATCCAGGGACAGAATGAAACCAGAAGGGTTGTCTCTCTCCACCCACCAGGCAGTCTGAGGGTGGGATGGAAGCCAGACAGGAACCAATATCCCAGGCCATACTAGAACTGAGGGGCTTTGGCCCTATTCCAAAAAAATTAAATCAGAATCTCTGCAGATGAGGCCTTGGACACTGACATTAAAAAAATATTTCAGGCCCTGGCTCAGTGGTAGAGCATCAACCCAGCATGTGGATGTCCTGGGTTTGATTCCCAGTCAGGGCACACAGGAGAAGTGACCATCTGATCCTCCAACTCCCTCCCTCTGACTTCTCTCTCTCTTTTCATCTTCCACAGCCATGGCTCAATTGGTTTTAGTGCATCGGCCCTGGGCACTGAGGACAGCTCTGTGGAGCCTCCACCTCAGGTGCTAAAAATAGCCTGGTTGCAAGCATGGCCCTAGATGAGCAGAGCATCAGCCCCAGAAAGGGGTTACCGGGTGGATCCCATTGGGGCTCATGCAGAGTCTGTCTCCCTATCTCCCCTCCTTTCCCTTGGAAAAGAGGAAAAATAATAAATTTAAATATATATATTTTAGTGATTCTATATGCAGGCCAGGGATGAGAATTGCTGCTCTAGGAGCACAAGAAAGAAGTCCAGAAGGCTGGAGCCACCATCCACCATCATAACCTTGAGGAGATGCTATTGAATAGGCAGTCATACACAGAAGCAGTGGAGCCCCAGAATCTTGGAGTTAAAAGGAAACCTAAAAGCCATCTAGTTAAATGGCCCATGACTCTCTGGATGATTCCTGGCATTTGGTCATCCAGTCTCTGCTTGATTACCTCCAGGGACAGAGAACTCCCTTCCTCTCAATGCAGTCCATCTCTACTTTAGAAAGCTCTGACTTTTTAAAAGATCTGGCTTCAGATTTCTCAGGTACTTGGCCCCTTGCAAAGCTAAATAAGCCAACGCTTCTGTGAAGCCTCACTCTGATATTCTTGAAAAGTGAGCTCTTCCATGAGACAAACATCCATAAACATACAGAATGCCAGACACAGAGGTGCCCTTGGAGATCAGCTAATCGCCCACCCTTTGTTCTACATGAGGCTACAGAGGCCCAGTGAGGCTGGCTCAACCCCCTGTGAGGAAGCAAAGCTTTGAACCTGAAGATTGGGCTTCCAGGTCTGTGCTCATAAGGTTGGCAGCCTTTTCCACTCTGTCTTCCCTGTTTATCAAAATAACAGTCCTAAATTTATCTGTTTTCAAAAAGCTTACATCCCTATCCTGGAAGTCACCTCAAAATCCCTCAGCTAGTGTCCGTAGTTCCTTCCCCAGTAAATGATCTGCTCCTGCTTACCTTTCATCCTCCCCCGCTTATGGAATGAGTGGCCAGTCAGCAATTACATTACTCTGGTGGTGTGAAAAGGACCCTGTAGCCTCCTCCAGCATTGATGAATGCACACCTGTCACTATGCATCTCATCCCAAAGGTCCTGACCCACACCTGCATCTGGGGGAGGCAGATATCTAAGGCCTTTGGTTCCAGCCCCAGTATCTATCCTGGCCACCGGGGGTTCCAAGTTACAGGGAACTACTTAACCTTTATTCAGCACCCCACCAGAGGACTGCTCCATTTGCCATCACCATGAGGGGGTCTTCTTACAAATATCCACCGCTTCCCTCGCCAAGACCATGGTTTCCATGCCTCCTCCAGCCACAGAAGCCTCCCTGCTCTTAAATGTTCTAGAATGTTAGAGACAAATAACTGTGCTTTCTGGATGGCTTGCTTTAAAGTCATTTTATTTTCCCTCATTAAAACTTATCTGGCCCCCAAACCAATAAAACAGCAGGAAATCACTTTGCTCTGCAGAAAACTGTGTGCTCTCTGGGTTTCTGGCTGGAACTGAACCAGCCCAGTCCTGGGCTCCTCTCTCCCCATGCTACCCATGACACATTGCCGACTTCCAGTTTCTCTGTAGGAGCTGTGGTCAACCAGCTGCAGTGAACTGGGTAAATTCACCTTCAGATGAATATAACCTGAAATAAGAGTGTTGATTTGCATCACCTGATAGCCACAGGAAAGCATGTGTTGGTTTTAAAGACACAAAGTGAGGCCTCCAGACTATCCCACCCCACACACAGACCATCATCTCTTGGCCTCATCACCCCTCCAATTCATCTTCCCTCTTTTCTCCCTGCAACCCCTGCCTCTGTCTGCACCAGAGGCTGCGGCGGCGGCAGAAGCAGCGCTGTTGCCTCACCTGTACCTTCCAACCTCATCAGAGAATTCCAGAGTAGACCTCTCTGTCCACTCCCAGCCTGCTGCCTGGAGGCAAGCCCATCTTCATCACCACATGGGGCAAAATCATCCCCTGAGCCAGCCAGTGTTTGGGTCAAGTGAACATTTTAAGTTACCCAGATATCCTATATGGTGAGAAAAACAACTTCCCGGGCAGCCCCACAGACACCTCTGAAAGCTGCGTTGGAGCCTCCCAGATAACAAACAACCTGTCTGTGTTTCCCCTGCCACATTTCCAGGCTTCCTGGAGCAGCATTCTATGGACAGCACCTCCTTCCTTCTGCTTCCACACCCATACTCTTGCCAATAAATGTGAGACAGCAAGCACTCCATCCAACACTCAGGCTTCTCTGAAAGGGGCCTCTAGTCCAACTCCCCCATTCTGTAGGCAAGGAAACTGAAGGCCAGCGATGGGCTCCACCTTACCCAAAGCCGTATGCCAGTACAGAAAGGGCAAATATTGCCCTAAATCATTAGAAGGCTGGGCCAGTGTTTTTCCCACATCCCCATTCTGCCTGTTCATCAGCCTGGATGACACTGAAAGGGGCAGAACCCTGTCTGATGTCTCCCCAACCCTTTGCAAATTCAGGTTTGGGGAACTAACATTTCTTATATGGCTCATTCAAGGGCAAATCAGACATAATAGCTACCTGCTCCAGGTTCTCCATCTTCTTTTTGCTTAAACATATAAAAGCTTAAATATAAATAAAGGGAAATGGTCTGGAAAAATAACCAGTTGGCATGGAACAACTGGCATTTCAGAGCTGCATAAGAAGTGGAAATACCATTCTTCAGAAACTCGGTACAGCCTGAGTTAACTCCTAGTCACTTGGCACAGGCTGTTCAATTGTTTGGATGTGATGGATGATGTTGACAAAAGTGGTGGAGCCCAAACATGGGCTATTAATAGGACCAACATGGCACTTTTATAAGTCTCTCTTTCCCTCGCCAGCTCTCTGGCACCAAACTGTTGCCAACCTGCCTACCTTTTGCTTTGAGGTGCCATCAATTCTAGCAGTGAGGCACCATGTAAGCCATGTCTCCTGACCATGTCCAAGCAAGCTTCTCCCTGAATCTAGAAGGCCAAGGTTCCAGGCCGGTATGGGTTGCCCGCCTGTGCAGAGATCTTCAAATGCATCACAAGGCTGGAAGGTGCCTCACACAGTGCATATCCTCAATTGTCTGCAGCCTAGGCAAGTCAGGAATCTCTAGATTTCTCTATGTATTTATTGTATCCACTTCCTTCCACCAAGAACCTGGGCCGTCCCAATCTCAGGGTAGGAGCTTATCCACCCAAAGCTAGACCAAGGCTCAAGTTAAAGATATTTCAAAGCAGAAGGACCCCCGTGGCTCCCTAAAGGAGGATGCTTTTTGGGATTTCTCTCCAGAGTTAAGCTCTATAAGGATTTACTAAGGACCTAGTGCATATCATACTCTGAGCCTATAGGATCTCATTTAATTTTCACAGCAAGGAATTACTGCCCCCACTGGAAAAACTGAGGCACAGAGTGATTATACAATTTGCAGAGAACACATAGCTAGTACATGCAGGAGTCTTGGATTCCAAGCCTCAGATCAGGCAAAGTCCCTGCTGGACATAAGCCCTATGTTCCCTATGCTGCCACTCCACTAAAGCCAGAGTTGCAGGTTCTCTCCCTCTAAGATCTATTTGTTTCCCTGACCAGCTGTCCTCTGTCTGCATGAGGTCAGCCACTGGAGAAGCCAGGTCAAAGACCACAGCTGGACTGGTTTGGCTTCATCACCATCTTTCACATTCATTAGATGAGAGTAAAAATTCTTTCTTCCTTCCATAGTTACTAGGAGGAAGACCAGATAATGAATGTGGAAATGCTCTACTACCAAGGGTTCCCATGAGCTTAAAACAGTCTCTGCGTAGGGTGACTGTATATCCTGGTTTGCCTGGGGGAGTCCAGCGATGCCTCTTGTCTGGTGTAATTATGAATTTGAGCAGTAATTATTAATGTAATACTCTCAAAAGTGTTCCAGTTTAGGCAATGAATCATCTGGTCATCTTATATATGTAGCATTGACTACCATAGGATGAGAGAATTGGGGCCCCTCCCTGCCCCTCTGTCCCCAAGCCTCCCAGCTTCCACACCCAACTTGTACAGTGGGCGTTGGGTGGGGGGAGCAGGCTCCATGCTGCCATTAGCAGGCACTTTGCCAGGGTCCCTGCTCCCAGGCTCCTGGACAGGCATCATTTTGCTAGATCAAAGCAATTATTAGTAGGCACTATTTTTAGTAGGGCAGTGTCACAGGTCCTGGATTAATTGCAATTATACTTTACTCCTTTAAGTTTTATTCCATCAATTATGGACAATCTCAGTTATGTGCCTAGCCTGCCTTAACCCTTTGTGGCTTGAATTTCTCAGCACAGAGGATGCTATAACCATGGAGAGAACTGAATATCAGAATATATTTGATACTGAATCATTGTGTCTTGAGCTTTCCTGCTTATAAAGCATTTTCTTGGGCAGTTTCTTATTTGATCCCTGAGAGATAGGGAGAACAATTCCCATTTGGCCAATGGGAAAACTGAGGCTCAGCATATTTAAGCAATTACCTAACATCACACAGGTAGGACCCCAATTCTAATATTGTGTTGACAAAACATCGTCTTCTTTATAGATCAATAAGTATGACCTGTATGAGAGCTCTTTGGAATGTGACCCTTAGGCTCCATGGTCTGACACAGCCCCATGATGGGGCATATGGGACAGTATTTGAGGAGAATGGAGGCAGGCCTGCCAGTGTAGTACAATGTATCAGAAAGCATGTTTGCCATGCAGACAGTCCTGTCCTTTGAGCATATCAAGTGACCTTACTGACAGAAAGAAAAGAAACTCCAAGAAAAGTATGCCCATATCAGAAAGGATGCACACAAACGCAGAGACCCAGATCTCCCTTCTGTGGTCAGTCGGGAGAGCAGCAGAAGTCACCTGTTTTTAGTGAGGAGAGGGCAGGATTCCCACAGGCCTACTCTGGGAGTCTCAGTGTTGAGATAGGAGAAGCCAGAGGAACCATGTCTTCTACTTGCAGGACCTGTATTTGGGCTCCTGTTCCATATCTGCTATGCCCTGCACTCGTTACAGAATATTAGTTCAAAGCAGATCTCTGAGATCAGCCCAAAGCCTCATTTTACAGATGGGGAAATTGAGGCACAGATGTCAGTAACCAGTCTGTGACCCAGCTTGCCAGGGCAGAGGTGAGCGAGAATGTGGACCTTTCCCTCCATTGGGCCCTGCTGACTGGCTGTCTCCCTCGTGGGAAAGTTTGCTGCTTCCTTGCTTTCATCGCTCTTTCCTCCAGCCTCATCTCACTCTCCTCGCCCATGTTTCTCCCCTCTTCCACTATTTCTATTTCCCTATTTTCTGGGAACAGGGGTTAGGATTGTCAGCTAAAGCTTCTGAATGAAACTTACTGTGCCAAAGCCCCTGAGATCCAGCAACCCCTGGGCTTCCCACTGGGTGGTCACCCAGACTCTGGGCTGTTGGTTGGCACCTTCTCATCCTGTCTCTCTGTTCCCATTACCTCACACAGAGCCTGGCACATAGTAGCAGATATTCAATAAATACTTGATGAATTAGTGAGTGGGTAAATGAGGGAATGAACGAATGAATGAAACACCAGGCCAAATATCCAAGGAGAGGAAAAATCAAGCAAAATGACTCCTTTTCAAGTCTGATCACTCAGGCAGTAAATAGCACTTAGAATTGGGGGGGGGGGGGAGAGAGAATCACCTTTAATTTTCCCATTCCACGTACTAAACAGATACTTATTTGTTTAGAACCCATTGTTTGAGCATTTAAATATAACAGCTGTTTTCCTCAAAGACTGAGGAAAGCAGAAGCCCCAGGCCTCCCCCTCCTTCAGGCTACTTAGCCTGGAGCAGCTCTAGGACCAAGTGCCACTGCTGAAAAGGTAGCTGGACAAATCTGCTTCCATCTACAGCCATCCTCACAGCCTCCTGCAGAAGTGGCTCCCAGGGCTCCTGGGCAGGAAGAGTGAATGCCGGGCATCTGGCATCCACCACTGCAGATGATGGATGACCTGCTAAGCTTTTAAAATCCAGGTGAGAGCTAAGGAAAAAACCTACATGGGCCAAAGGCACTGATATCTTTCCACACAAATGTCCCTGTCTTCCACAGCGACTCCAAATCAGCCACTTCTTTCCCCTCGGGGTATGGGCCCAGCAAAATGAATTGTTTCACTGAAGAACCCAGGCTGAGCCAGGCTATGAACTGTGAGGAGCCCAGTGAGTGGGCCAGGGAAAGTGTACCCGCAGGGGCGAAAAAGACCAGAAAAATCCGTGAGCCTTTTCCGGCCAGGTGGTCAGGAGTGCACATTCTTCCTGGAGGACTCATTCCTCTTCCTCCAGTTGGTAGCAGCCACTGAGTATGATGGGACAGCCAGGAGACATGGATCAGAGGCCAGAGGTAGATAGACAAGTACAAAACAAAGGGCGTGGTGGCCAAAGAGAGAGAGAGGTGTGGAGAATGTCAGACCGGAAACAGGCCTTAGAGTCTTCCCCTCTTACAGGCCAGGAGACTGAGGCCTAGACTTGGCCCGTGTCACCCAGCTGCTAGGTCCAGATCTAGAATTTAGGGCTCGAATCGAGCTTCCTAGTCCCCCTTGCTCCAGTTCCCTCTGCGATACCATGTAGATTCCACAATGGATAATATAAAGCATAGATTGTGCCACCCCTCCGCCCAGAGCCTTCCTATGGCTTCTGTGGCCTCTAGGTTAAAGGTGGACCACCTAAGTAAAGCACCTGCATAATCTGACCCCTGCCTACCTCCCCAGCCCCATTCACACCATAGAGTCCAGCCACAATAGGTTATATTCACACCTCCAAAATGCATTTTACTCTGTCTCTGGGCCTTTGCACATGCTCATTGGGAAGGAAAGACCTTCCTCTCTTGACCTATCACATTCCTCACCAACCTTAAAGATCCAAATGTACTTTTATACTCCCACTGAACCCCCTCTAAAGTCGCCTCCTTTGTGCTCACTCCACCAGGGACATTAAGCATCTCTGGCAGACAATCTAACTGCACTAAGTATCTTTACCAGACCATGAGCTCTTGAGGATAAGAACAAGGTCTTTTTCATCTTTTGGTCCCCCCGCCCCAGCACCTCACATAGTACAAAAACCCCATTAATGTTTGTGGAATTAATTATCAAATTAAGAAGGGAGCGAAACCCTGGGCAGCATTGATAGCACCTATTTATGTCCCTCATGGTGCTACCTATCCTAAGGAAGGGGCAGCAGCACTCAGAATACTCTTGAACCTCTGTTTTCTTTCTCATCTCCCTTCTTCTCCATGTGGGAGGGTGGTAGTGGAGACACCACCAAGAGTCATGTGAGGTGGCATCTCTGCTGAGACCCAGGGCACCCGAGTAATATTTCCAGTTGACATGAATGCGGGTCACTGAACCGTGATGGCAAAGCAGCCAAGCTGGTAACTGAGTTCACTTATCCATGAAATGAGCCTGTCGACATGTGGCCCTGCAGTCTGAATGAACTTACAATGAACAGCCTCTACGAAGTTGGGCATAGTTATGCACACCACCCCATTACTGCTCCAAGTCTCTGGGGATCTGCACTGGAAGGGGAGCAAGGGAGCAGTGAGTCCCCAGAAGACCCCTTAGGAACTCTAACTCATGTGATTTTATAGGCCACTTGCCTCCCAAATTCTGTTTTCCCTACACAAAGTATGAACAAACCATTACACCTGGTTGGTATCCCCTTATCATTACTAACTAGTAGCAAGGGAGGTAGCCTAATGTTGCATGGTGAGACTTGGTGGGGACCTGAACTGGTGGGGGCTAGAGGGGTGACCAAGGGCTGGCCCAAACACAGAGAATACTCCAGAGGGAGGGTCCCTGGGCTCAGACCCCAGGGTGGCCAAGGACTCCCCATCACGTATCTGGGTCAGACCCAGCTAGCAGAATATTTGAGCCTTTCCAAAGCAGCCCCCAACCACCCCCTAGAGCATTCTGGGGGCTTTGGCCACCAGTGGGAGTGTTTTGAACGATGAAGTGCAGAGGCAAACACAGACAGGACAAGGTGCCAGGAGCCACATACCAGAGCTGCCTCTCCAATCTGCGAGTGGCTCTCAGAGGGCATCCTACTTCTTTCTGAAGGAGCAGAGCACAGGGAAGGCCTTCAGGGCAGGGCTGGTAACACGGCTGGGGAGGGCGCACAGGGAGACAGGGATTTCAAAGACTCAGCCTAAGAACCTGGCAGGAAAGGTACTGGAAATTATACTTTTCAGTTTGGTTTGTCTATTTGTCTCCTGTAATTTATCTAGTATTTCCTGAAAGGTCACTGGGTGGTGATTTCAATATTGTAAAATTTGTAGAGATGCTCTAAAAGAAATGTACAAATTTCACAGGTTTATGCAGGCTTAAAGGTAATATATTTTATTAAAAGCATCTATTCTGAGTGCACTTTGGATAGGATTTGGCAACCAATTGGTTAGAGATCCAAAAGGCCTTGTGCTATTAAAAGATTCATTGTGTTTTTTGGGTGGTAAAAGAAATAGAAATCAAAGGCATTCGCAAAGGTGTGGTTTGTGGATGGAGAAAAAGTGGCGTGTGAGATCACAGAATGCTTTGTCGCCTTCCATTTTCCCAGAGCTGGGAGCTGGGTAAGAAAGATGCCGACTGAAAGCAGGAGGATCCTACCTCCTGAAATCTCACAGGACCCCTTCTCACTTCCCTCTGATAGCTCCTCATTAGCTAAAATCAGTCTTTGGAAACTGAACAGGAAGCAAGGCCTAAGGGGAGAGACAGTCCTTCTGTGTGGAGAGAAGGGCTTCTGCACACACCTTCTCCCTCAGCCTCAGACAGAATTCTCTTTTTCTCTCCCACGACAGAGCCATTTCCTTCCTGTCAGCCTAGTGATGCACAACTTCCTGTCAGGACAGCTGAGGGATCTGGGGAAATGTGTCTTCCCTCACAGCCTCCCCTCAGGTTTGCTTCAAACCATGCCAAAGAGGCAGCCCCTCCCCCACTCCATCCCCACCAACACCCTCCCCTGAGCCCTCACAAATCAAGCCACCAAATCCAGACTGGGTGTACCACATCCCATCATCTTGGGCCTCTGACTCCCTGAGGCCCCTTAAAGAGGCCAACCTTTTCATCCCCAAAGTCATCAAGAGGAGATGCATGGGAGGCTTGATCATGGAGCTCCCCTTTCAGGAACCCCATCTAATCATAAGCTCCCTGCGGCCTGCCAGGGAGACTGAGGCCTGCCCTAGAGTTGCAGAAAAAGTGATAGGGGTCAGGAATAGGATTTTACTAGTAAAGTAGAGCTACTGCCTGACCAGTGATGGCACACAGAATAGAGTGTTGACCTGGGGTACAAAGGTCCTAGGTTTGAAACCCCGAGGTTGCTAGTTTGAGCACGGGCTCATCCAGTTTGAACGTGAGGTTGCCAGCTTGAGCATGGGATCATTGACCTGACCCTGCGGTTGCTGGCTTGAGCCTAAGGTCGCTGGCTTGAGCAAGGGGTCACTGGTTCAGCTTGAGACCCTTGGTCAAGGCACATATGAGAAAGCAATCAGTGAACAACTAAAGTGATGCAACTACGAGTTGATGCTTCGCATCTCTCTCCCTTCCTGTCTCTCTCTCTCACTTAAAAAAAGAAAAAGAAGTGCTACTGACAGCCACTTCAGGTCAGCATTCACAGCAAACATACCATAGAGCAGAGATGAAAATGTTCCCACTCTCCAGATCCCACAATAAATGAAGTGAGAGGCAGGAAAATGAACAGCAACAAAAAATATTCACCTCTATTTATTAAGTCCTCCCCAGGGGTATGCATTTTCCCTTTATATCCCCCATAAACCCTGACAGTGGTCCCCAACTTTGCAGCTTATTAATATCACTTGGGGAGGTTTTTGTTGGTTTGTTTTGAGAATTTTATAAGAGTTTGAGTTTATATGAGCCAAACTGATGGCCTGCTGAGAAGCAAGATCTCAAATGGTCCTCTACCTAGGAAGTTTTGAAAACTCTTAATACACAGATTGTACCCCAGACAAGTGAGATCAGCTCAGAAGCTGAAAGCCAGGTATCAGCATTATTTAAAGATCCCAGGTGTTTCTAAAATGTAGCAAAGTTTGGGAACTACTGAGGTAGATGTTATTATTAACCCCATCTTATCAATGAGGAAATTGGCACTCAGAGAGGTTAAGTTATTTGCCTTAAGTCACAATGGAGCTTATAAGCAATGGAGTCAGGATTTCGGTTCACACCTCTGTAGTTCCAACATGGAGCCCTCCCCTCACTCCAAACTCCCTGCATTAAGTTGAATCTACCATGTTCTGTCTTCTCACTTTACCCCCACTCCCCAATCATAGCGTCCTAGGCACCTAAGCTCGTGAGCAGGAACAAAGACCCCAGGGGAAGCTAGAGGCAGTGGGCTGAATGTGTGTGTGAAGGACCTGCAGGTTCAGCTCCCTCATCTGACAATTCTATTTCAATTCTCCCCAGAAAGAAGTTCTGGCCAAAAAGGATCCTGAGAGGCTGGCCAGGTGTGAGGGAAACACAGCAAGAGTATACCTGCATGGGTGAGCAAGTGCTCATGGTGGGTGCTAGGGAGGGGTGATCAGGTTAGAGAGAACCCCGTAGTGGTGAGACTGGAAACCGAGGCGATGATCTGCTTCTTCACTGGCTGTGTGATGGGGCAAGTCACTTCCTCTCTGAACCACTGATACCTCCCCTTCCAGCCCAGTCCTATACAATGCAAAGAATTCCCAGGGATGTTCTGATGGTGGCTCCATTTTTGGGTGTCGAAGGGTGTGGGTGTGGGAACAGCTGTGGTTTTACCCCATGCATCAGAGTCTACAAACAGTCCAGGCACCCAAAGACCCCTGTACTCAGAGCTTCTTGGCAAGGCCAGGGAGGCCAGTGCAGTTGCTGAACATATGGGTCAAGGAGAGTTGCCCCTGGGGCAGCACCCCACACCTGCCCTGCCTGCCTGTCCCCGCCAAGACCCCCTGAGCAAAACTAGAGCTGAAGCCTGTCAGCTCCAGCTCACCCAGTCCACACACACACTACCATGGTGAATGAGGCAGGAAGGTGCTGAGAGCATTAGAAATTACTCTGCTCACCTGAAAGCCCCCCTCCCACCTGCTGCCCTGCAGCCTGTGCTGGCCTCTTTTCTGATTCCAGAATCTGGTTCCCCTTTTGTACATTACTGAGGAGCCACCTCTCTGTGAACATTCCCTGCCCCAACCCCTGACATAACTAAATACTCTGTGCTACTTCTGTTCTTGGTTCAAACCTCTCTCCTTGCACACCTCACACTGCACCATTCTCACCTAAGACCCTCAAGGGGAGGGAGGGTTTGGGTGGGAGTCAACAGAGGCAGCAAAGCATCATGGTCAGGAAAATGGGCTTTGGAGCTAGAAGACCTAGCTTATGCTCTGTTTTGCCAGTTACTGGCCATATGACCAAGTCTCAACTTATTCATCTATAAAATAGAGAAATAGTGACTTCATAAAGTTGTCGAGGCCCTGGCCAGTTAGCTCAGTGAATAGAATGTTGGCTTGGCATGCAGAAATCCTGGGTTCAATCCCCAGTCAGGGCACACATGAGAAGCGATCATTTGCTTCTCCCCCACTTTCTCTCCCACTTCTCTCTCTCTTCCCCTCTCACAGCCAGTGGCTCAGTTCTTCTGAGTATCAGCCTCAAGCACTAAGGATAGCTCAGTTGATTTGAGCATTGGCCCCAGATGGGGGCTGCCAGTTGGGTCCTGGTTGGGGCACATGTGGGAGTCTTGTCTCACTATCTCCCTTCCTCTCACTTAAAAAAATAAAAGTTGTTGTAAGCATTGACATGACACATTTAAACAAGGGGCTTAGCACAGAACCTGATCCTAAGGATAAAACTCAGTAAATAAAGAGTTATGAGGACTTTTTTATCTCTGTGGTCCCGGCACTTAGAGCAAGATGTAGCCCACAGAGCTAAGCACTTAATGAGTGCATTGAACTGAGCTGAACCCCAGCCTTTGTATAGCCTTGACAGTCTGCTCACCCTTTCCAGAAACTGGATATCCCTGTCTACCCTCCAACTAGGGCAGGTCCCTGCATCTACCATGCAGAACATCCACCTCCTCCAGATCAAGAAGCTGCCTCACCCAGAGAAGTATCAGAGCTTTCTGGAGAAGCCAGCTGCCATGCCCCCACACACTCAAGACCAGCCTACCTCCACAGCTGCCACCTGCACCCCTTCAACGTAAGCCACATCTGCCCAGGTTTCCTGTCAGCACCTACCAGGCTCAGGCCTCAAGTGCCCTCATCAAATTTAGTCCTGTCTGACCAGGTGGTGGCACAGTGGATAGAGCGTCGGACTGGGATGAGGAAGACCCAGGTTCGAGACCCTGAGCTCGCCAGCTTGGACCCAAGGTCGCTGGCTCCAGCAAAGGGTGGCTCGGTCTGCTGAAGGCCCGTGGTCAAGGCACATATGAGAAAGCAGTCAATGAACAACTATGGTGTCGCAACGGCAATGAAAAACTAATGATTGATGCTTCTCACCTCTCTCCGTTCCTGTCTGTCTGTCCCTATCTATCCCTCTCTCTGACTCTCTCTCTATCCCTATTAAAAAAAAAAAAAAAATTAGTCCTAAGATTAGCAAGGGCTCAGGGAGGCGGGGAGGGAAAAGCAGAGGTGGAGCCCACTGTACAGACAGAGGCTGAACCCCTTCAGAGCAAAGATGAGAACTGCCCAAAGAGACAGGTCAGGTGAGTTCTTTTCACCTCACTTCCAGAGAAAAAGGCTCTTGGGAATAGTTACAATTCCAGATGGCACTTAATGAAGTCCACCCTGTCAGTGAGACAGACATATGGAGAAATAATGGCCTGGGGGTCTTCTTGGGGAAAGCTGCCTGTACTTAGAGGGGAGGCTGAGAGATTTAGTGAAGCCAGATCCATAGGAGAGGTGAGCACAGGGTAATGTGCTTCTGCCTTGGTGACTACCCCTGAGAGGGGAACAGACACAAGGCCAGCAAAGAAAGGCTGAGGGTGGGCCACCTTCAGGACAGAAGGGGGTAGGGAAGGAGGAAAAAATGGGTGTCCCCCATTAAACAGGTCTGGGCAATCATCTTCACCCCACTCTTTCCCCTCCCCAACCCTTCCCCAGCCCCTTCATTATGCAAACCAAGTGACTACACAGATTTGCATAATTCATGTATTATTAGTATGTGCTCTTGTCAGGCTTTTAGACTTTATAAAGTAATTTTGTTATCTTTAATGGAGAATAAGAGTCAATGGAAGAGATTCTCTGTTCTTTTCTCATTAAACACAAAAATAATCTCTAAATCTTAAGTTGGGGAGAGGGTCACAAGAGAAACAAAGTGGCTGCCAATTGTACTCTTTGGCCAAAAGTGTATAAAGAGGCTGGGTGACAAAGTCTGTATGGTCACACATCATGTCAGCCGTGCCTTGTATGCACTCAGACCATGGAGTAGTCTGGTCCTCAATGAGTCAGAAAAAGTAAAGAACACAGGCATTATTTTTAGGTCATACTGAGTTCCTGAGTGATTCAAGAACAAACACCACCACTACCACCATCACCATCACCATTACCACCATCACCATCACCATTACCACCATCACCATCACCACCACCACCACCACCACCACCACCACCACTCTGTGAACATTCCCTGCCCCACCACCACCACCACCACCACCATCACCATCACCACCATCACCACCACAACTATCACCACCACCATCATCATCATCACCATCACCATCACCACCACCACCACCACCATCACCATCATCATCACCATCACCACCACAACTATCACCACCATCACCATCATCATCACCATCACCACCACCACCACCACCACCACCATCACCATCACCATCACCACCATCACCACCACAACTATCACCACTACCACCATCATCATCATCATCACCACCACCACCACCATCATCACCATCACCATTATCACCACCACCATCATCACCATTATCACCACCACCATCATCACCATTATCACCACCACCACTATCACCATCACCACCCCAACCATCACCATCACCACCACAACTATCACCACCACCACCATCATCATCATCACCACCACCAGTATCACCACCATCATTACCACCATCATCACCATCACCACCATCACCACCACAACCATCACCAACACCATCATCACCATCACCATTATCACCACCACCATCATCACCATTATCACCACCACCATCATCACCATTATCACCACCACCACTATCACCATCACCACCCCAACCATCACCATCACCACCACCATCATCATCACCACCACCAGTATCACCACCATCATTACCACCATCATCACCATCACCACCATCACCACCACAACCATCACCAACACCATCATCACCATCATCACCACCACAACCATCACCACCACCACCACCACAACCATCACCACCACCACCACCATCATCATCACCACCACCACCACCATCATCATCATCATCACCACCACCACCACCATCATCATCACCACCACCACCATCTCTACTCTGTGCTTGTATTTCGCAAAGTGCTTCCACTCCACTCCCTTACTTAGTCCCCACAATAAGCCTATCAGATTGCAGAGCAATATTTTTACTCCCATTTTAGAGATCAAGAAACTGGGTCTCAAGAGAGGTAAAAGTTACCCATCTACAGGATCTCATCTTTCCACTACCCCAGCAATGGGAAACGACTGGCCACTCCTCTGTCCTTCCTTACCTGTATAGAAATCACAAATCAATCACAGCACTCTTCCCATGAAGCTCAGAGTGCACCACAGAATCCTTTTCAACACAGCCCTCACACCAGCTCCTACCAATTGTTCAGAATTGACACCCAGATAAAACCTCTTTGCTGTTCCCACACTACGTCCTGCCAACTGCTCAACATCTAGCCAATACCTTGACAGTGCCATGAGTTTCTGGGAAGTGCCTCTGGGCCAAGCTTAATCTGGCTGCTCAGCCGGGTAGCCCCAGACAGCCACACACCAGCCCACTCACTGGTTCCAAATGGGCTCCAAATGGAACCAGATGCACCTGCTTCTGGGAGCAAATCCAGAAGAGTCCCCCAACTCCCCTAAGTCCCAGAGGTCTCTGCTCTCCTCACTGCAGGGGCCCCCGCTGCCTCCTAAACAGATCCAGGCTTACTGCTCCCTCACAAAGAGTCCTCCAAGGGGTGCAAGCAGAAAAGGGGCCAAACACCATCAGACCCCCATCCTAAACTGCCGTGGGGCCCAGTGCCCCAGCCAGCCCCAGGGACACACTCTCCTCCCTCCACATCCACTTAGCCTCTCTAGTCTAGACAGATGCTCCCACAACCCTTCCACATAGGCCCATCCCACAACCCTGCATGGAAACCTGTTTAAATCATGGTAATAAAACCTTAAAAGTGCTCATTTTGATCCTCATGCACTCCTTGCACACAAGGTGAAGAAGTGTGAATGCCAGAATTCCTGCCTTTCCCAACCCCCCCCCCTCCTGCTCCCTGAGCCCCAGGGTAGCCCTGGCTCCTTTTCCCCAGTTGAGGGGAGCAAGGTGGCTTAGGATCCACACTAGACAGCACCATTGCCCCAGCTTGGGAACTTTCCTTCTGGAACCCACAGGGCAATACTGGCCTCCTACCAAATCCAAGGTAGATGGAATACGCCTTCTTCCTGCCCACATCCAAAGGGCCTGGACAATGCCTCCCCAGCCTTAGTTCATAACCATCACCTCCACAGCCTGTATCTGCTCACTTCTCCTCTACCTACCCCTACTTCCCAGGAGGTCTCCTGGGCCCCAGATTCATGCTCCCACTGCAATCATAAATAGCTCACCCTCCAAGATCATCTGTTTCCTCTGCAGGGCCCAGTGAGCTTCTCTCCTGGGTTCTTTTCTGGGTGGCCATTAGGAAGGGTCACGCCAAGGGCAGGGTGTGGGTACTTTTGTGCCAAGAGGAGGAGCGTTTTATCACTGACCTTATTTATGAGCCAGTGAACAGTGAAAATAAAAAGCAGACCAACTTTTAGTCGGTTTTATTTTTTTTTTTTTACACACTACAGACAGTGTGCTCCCTCACTGTCCACACGAGGACAGACTGCTCCCTGCCCTGTTCCATGCTGCACCATGGCCCTTCTGTCTTTGCAGCCAGTTCCTATAGGGCTGGGCCACATCGCAGGAAGGAGAACAAAGGGACACCACACGCATCGAGGGCAGAGAGAAAGCGCAGCCTCAGAAGCACCACTTCTCTGTATGGCCACAGTTGGAGCAATGTAGGCATCTGGGACTGCCCTGGAGGGCAGTTTTGCCCTCACTGCCTACTGTACTTACTAAAGGAGGAATGTTTGCAAATTAAGTACTTGACATGGCCCTGATACTGTTTATTCCAGCGGTCGGCAAACCGCAGCTCGCAGGCCACATGCGGCTCTTTGGCCCCCTGAGTGCAGCTCTTTGGCCAGCTTGGGAGTACCCTAGTTAAGTTAATAACAATGTACGTACCTATATATAGTTTAAGTTTAAAAATCTGGCTTTCAAAAGAAATTTCAATCATTGCACTGTTGATATTTGGCTCTGTTGACTAATGAGTTTGCCGACCACTGATCTAGACCCATCACTGTGTTGTAAGAGCCCACACACCTGATGGGGGAGGGGCAGAGCCAGTGTGAACATCAGGTCACTGATCCCACCTACCTCCAGGGCTCTTCCACACACACCCCCCCCAGAGCCTGAACTGGGCCAGATGCCGGCTGGAGCCCTGAGCAGAGGTCAGCCAGGCTCTGAGGGAGGCACTGAGGACCAAGGCTGGGCCAGCCATGCTGACTAACTCCTGAATACCAGCCATACTGGAGTCACCCGCAGTAATGATGTTTTGAAAAGTTCATTCCCCTTTAGCTGGTAAAGGTTGTTCATACAAACTGCACTCCCAGAAGACCCCCCCAGCATTGCCTAATACTTCGGACACCCTCCTGTTCTCCCACATTCTGCAAATCTGGGACTGTCCTCGCCATTCCAACTGTATTCCAGGTGTCTGTCTCCTTTATCGGCAACACAGTCCTGCCTCTCTCCACCCCGTCATGGCCAGTCTGTCCCCGTTTTTTGTCCATTAAAAATAGTGGCCACTTGTTAAGCTAAGAACTTCACACTGTTATATTCCTCTCTCACAACCAAACCCCATGGGCTAAGCATCATGATCCCCATTTTACACATGCAGGGACCAAGGTCTAGGGAGGTGGGGCAACTTGCCCAACCGCACAGCCTGTCAGCACAGCTATGATGGGAGCTCCAACACGCTGCTGCTATTCCTCCCATATCTTTGAAAACGAGCAGAAGGAGGGTGTAGTCTACCTCCCTGAGGCCTGGCAGAAGGTCGGTGCCAAGCCCTGGGAGTTCCAGATGGAAGCCCCCCAGCCCAGTGGCTGGTGCGGGCACCATGCCTCCTCACTCTCTGGGACTGGTAGGTTGTGTGAGCGCTCACAGCTTCCCACCCTCCCAGCGAGGACTGTTTTTATAGCCAAGTAGTAAGGGGATCAGGTCATGATCCCACTTTGACCTTCACACACAACCTGTTTATCCAGGGTGGAGATGTATAAAGCCTAACACATTACCTACCCCTCCAAAGCCCCCCTCCACTCCCACATCTTCCCTTCCCTTTGCCCCTCGCCTGGTTCAAGCCTTCACTTCTCTAGACCTATTACAATAACCTTCTAACCAGACTCTGTACTTTGAGCTTCCTCCTATTATAACCCATCCTCTGCAGTGACTTGACCACACCTTTGCACTGCTTAAAGACAAAAGTACAAACTCCTCAGCCTGGTGTGCAAGGCCCCCATGAGCAGGATCCACATCCATTTCCAGTCTTTTCTTCTCAACACTTCCAGGAAAACCTAGTTCCTTTGTTCCTCCCTGAGAACACCTGGCACTCGAACTCTGGGCCTCTGCCCAGACTGTCCCTTCAGTTTGGAATCCTCTTTTCTTTCTTTTCTTTTCTTTTTTTTTTTTCAATTTAGAAATTAAATTTAATGGGATGACATTGGCCAAGAAGAGTACATAGGTTTCAGGTAAACATCTCTATAGCATTTGAACTGTTGACTGCATTGTGTGCCCATCACCCGAAGTCAAATCATTTTCTGTCACCGTATATTTGTCCCTCTTTACTCCTCTCATCCCTCCCCCTCCCCCTGAACCACTTTACTTTTGTCTATGTCCATGAGTCTCAGTTTTATATCCCACCTATGAGTGACATCATATAGTTCTTAGCTTTTTATCCTCCTTGCCTTATGATTCATGAAACCCTCTTGAAAGCCCAGCCCAACCCCAGTTCCTCTCAGAGACTCTAGACTTGAAAAGTCACAGACATGCTCTTAGCGTGATGCAGCACCTCTTCTACATAGTTGTCACAGTCTGCCTCATTGCAGAGTGGCGGCACCCTGACCACCCGCTCAACCATGTACTGTCCATCTCTATGCCCCCTGATATTTCTGAGGCCAGTGTCAGTGAAAGTTTGCCTGTAGAATGTTCTTGGAACTTCAGCACTTGGGTGCAGACCCTTCCCTGACAGCAAGTTCTGTCTTTCTCGGGAGTTAATCTTGAGCTCAGAACAAATGTTTACTTCCTGAGGTGGTCACTGGGGAATCCTGGTCCACTCACCCTAGCAGGATCTTAGCAATGCCCAGGCTGGCGCACTCAGCCACCTCTCTTAACCAGAAAGCCTGCCACTCACCCAGCTCTTTCTCCCACTCACCCAGCACAGAAATAATAGCCCTGCATTTTCCTGCAAATTCCATCTTCCCCAAATGGAGACTTTAGCTCCACCTGATCAAGGAAACACAAAATAAGAAAGATGGAGCAGGCCTGAGACCAGCCATGTTGTCTCACAAGCCAGAGGAATCCCTGGGCTCTGCCTCTCCTAAAGTTTCATCCAGTACCAGGCAGAAAGTCCACCATCCTGCTGCCTCCCTTTTGTCAGCACATCATAGCTGACAAAGCATCATCCCCATAAAGGCTCCCACTTGGTCCACACCACAGCCTATCACTAAGGAAACACCACTGTCCCATTTACAGATGAGACCTGCCAGGATGAAAGACAACGAGGACTGGCAACAAGGAAACACTACTCGGGGTCAGGACTTGAACTCAGGTCTTCTGACTCCTGGTCCAGAGCCCTGGATGACACAGGGTTGCCCCTGTGCAAAGGGGGGGTGGGGTGGGGGAGGAAGGGATTTAGAATGCACCTAAAGCTGATAACCAACCTCTTCTGTGTTCTCATTTGTCCTCATAACAAGCCTGTGACAATGAGTCATCTAAAGGAGGGTTTCCCAACCTCAGTGCTAGTGCTAACGGCATTTGGAGCCTGGTAATTCTTTGTTGTGGGGACTATCCTGTGATTTGTAGAATGTTTAACAGCACCCCTGGAAACCACCCTTACTAGCTACCAGGGAATGAACTTTTCAAAACACCTGCCTCACTGCCGGCAACCTCAGTGTGGTGCTCAGAAGTGGGGTCAGCATGGCCAGCCCAGCCTTGGTCCCCAATGCCTCCCTCCCAGAGGCTGGTCAACCTCCACCCAGCATCTACCTACTAGATGCCTGGAACATCCTCCCCCAGTTATGATAACCAAAAATGTCTGTAGACGTTGCTAAATGTCTCCCCTGGGGATCAAAATTGCCCTAGCTGAGACCCCCTGATCAAAAGCACAGTTAGACCCCAGGTCTCATGAAAGGTTGGGGAGACCTTCCACTGTTCTCACTCCCCCCGCCCCCAGTCAGGCAGTTGCTTCTTTCTCTTCTATTCATTCTGCTCATCAGGCATCCTCACCTCAATACAGGCAGATGCTGCCTTCTGCACCATTTCCTCCCCTCATGGGTAGAACTGCCCACCCACAGGCATTCCCTGCCTTTGCCATGGAAAAAGGAAGGGAAGCAATATTTGCTAAGTGTCGAGTCACTGTTAACATTAATGTCACTTCACAAAACTCCTGCAAGGCCAGCACCATCACCCCCATTCAGCAGATAGGCAAATGGACTCAAAGATAAGATCACAGAGTCCCATAGCCAATCAGGGTCAGGGTCCAGATCTGGACCCAAGTCAGAAGGCCCAGGCGTGGTGGCCTTAGTCGACAGGTCCCAAATGCTCACCCCCCAGGTCCAGGTCCAAGCATCAGACACTGCTGGGCTTAGAAGAAGACCTTAAAAGACATTCCTGTACCTTTGCGCCAGTCCCCTCCCAGCCACAAAGGAAACAGGTGTGAGGGCTCCCTGTATGGTCCCTGAGAGCCCTGGACTGGTGCACATGGGGCTGGGACCCCCGTTGGCTGGTCCTCTCCGGCTTCCCACTGTGAGGCCTTTAAGAGGTTTCTCCAACCTCTCTGTGCCACAGCATTAACCCCTCCCCACACCCCTGTGGAGTTGAAGAGCTAGAAAATTCAGAATGCATGTCTTTAGAGTTTTGAATTGTTTCAGTAACTTACCATAAAATCAGGCTTTCCAGCCATGCTTAGAGAGCTATTGACCATGTATATAACTCTTTCTAATCATCAGACTGCTCTGAGGTTGGCCCAGAGCAGGGGATATAACCTTGAAATGTGAACTGACCCAAAAAGACCCAAGCAACTTTCAGTGGCCTTTGGAGAATGAGTACTTCTGAGGCTGGAGACCCAGAAAACTTATTTGAATTTTTTTAAAAATGTGGCCAGCTATGCCACGACAGTCCTCTGGAAAGGGAAGGGACCATCCCTCGTGGTGCAGGGGCCCATGAAGAAGCTTTTCATTTCCCAGGCCTCCGGCCTCCCATGATCTCTGGGGTATGTGCTATCCACATATTGAAACTTACAGCCCCTCACACCGGGCAAGTCCAACCCCAAACTGCCACTTTCTCCCCAAAACTGCTTCTCCCACAGTCTTCTCCATCCCAATTAATTCCATTCTTGCTTTGGTTTGGGCCAAAATCTTGTCCTCATCCTTGACTTCCCCTTTCTCTCCTTACCTCCCCACATCCCTACATCCAATTTGTCAGAAGTGCCTTCCTTCTGAATATTCCAAGGATCCAACCACTGCTCACCATCTCACTGCTCTCACCAGTAAATTTTATGAACTCCAACAGATCAGGTATTTTCAGTGAAGATTCATTCTCCAATGGAAATGTCCTATAAGGTACACACCACACTTCGGAGGCTTAGTATGAAAAATAGCATGTAAACTATCTCAATAAGTTTTTACATTAATTACATGTTGAAGTGGTAATATTTGTCCTAGTTTGGGTTAAACAAAAAATATTCACATTAATTTCACATTTCTCCTTTTTACTTTCTTTAGTATGACTACTGGGCAAATTTAAAATGCCAAATGCAGCTCACATTCTATTTCTATTGCACAGGGCTGTCCAGACCTTGCCAGGCATAGTCCTGACTCAGTGCCTTCACATCACCATTTTCTCTTCCCCTAGGTACCCGGTCCAACACCACCACCACCCCCGCCCCCTACACACACATCTTTCCTCAAACATTAAGTCCTCAGTGAGGCCTTCCCTGAACACTTATTTCAAGTCACTGGCCTTTCCTCCAAACTCCCTTCCCTCCCATCCCAGCTTTATTTTTCATTATAACCTTTACCACCATCTAACAAAATATATAATTAACTTACATACTTTATTGTCAGTTTCACCTATAAAAATGTAAGTTCCTGGAGGCCAAGGATTTCTATCTTTGGTGGGGTTTTCCTGCTGTACCTGTGATACCTAGAATAACCTCCATACATGACAGGTGTTCAGTAACTAGTTGTTGAATGAACAAAGTTATCTCTTTCCGACCTGGGCTCCCTGCCTGGCTGGAAATGTCTCCAAAGCAGTGCCAGGTTGCTGAGCGGCAGGCTGACCTGTCACCAGGATCACTGGAGAAACAGAGGCAGCTTGGCTGAGTCATCCCAAGGAACAGCAAAGGCAATTACCGGGTCCTTGAATTGTCACTGTGCATCCACCTCAGCTCCTCTCTCCCCACCCCCGGGAAAGCTACCCCCATGGTCGTGGATACTTTGGGGCGGGGGGGGGGGGTGTCCATTTCCTTTCCTTCCCATCGATTTTTATCCTCCCAGTAAGAAGACAAATCTTTTTGCCCTCACCAAAAGAACCTGAGCCACACTCCTTACATTATAGTAATTAAATCCCTGCTGATAGGAGGGTTCGGGAGCTGACAGGCCTCAAGCCAAGGGCTGGCCTGCAGGGAGGAGGCAGCAGCAGGGAGGCTGGCCAGAAAGGCTGTCTCTCAGCTGTTTCCTGACAATGAGAAAATCCCCTTAGTCACAATCCCTTTGCAAGTTTCACTCACAACCCCCAGCCCACCCCTCGGAAATGTACCCATTTAACAACAAAGTGCTACTTCAACTCAGGGTATCTATCACAGCTTTCTTCCCGTTCACTCCTGAATTCCAGGTGATCCTCACGATCCTCCCATGAGATGGCCAGTGGAGGAATTACCATCATCCTAACCTCACTTTCCCCCATGTTCTGATAACAAAACAGAAGCCAGAAACCACGTTTCCCCACTCCTAGTCCATGGCCTTTCTCATCACCACATTCTTTACTGGTGCTCAACATGGGTCCAAAACTACATCAAAGCTTTATATACAGTGGTGTCTCATTTAATCCTCACAATGGCTCCAAGAGAGGGTTATGATTAACGCCCAAGAAAACAGAATTCAAGCATTGAAGCAACCTGTCCAAAGCCACACAGGCAGCAAACCCAGATCTGTTGTGTTAAAACCTGTTCTCCTAACACCAGGCTATATCACACATGTATAAAAGGCAGAGGGTGGTAGGAAACAGATATGAGGGAGGCTGAAAAAAACTGAAGGTGACATGGACCTACTGGGAGTCAAGGACAGAGGGACAGGCAGAAGGAACAGGAGGCTGACTCAGGTTTGTGAGATGAATCCAGGCCTCATGAGTGTGGTTCCTTCTTCTATAAAACTCATAACTGTCATACTTGTTCAACATGTTCAACATCTACCTCCCCACCAGCATGTGAGCTCCATGTCTTGTTCACTGTTGAACCCCAGAGCCAACTAAAACACCTGACACCTGTTGAGAAACAGAGGTGGATATGGGGATGAAGGAGGTCCTGGGATAGACATGGGAAGAGACTAGTAGAGAAGAGGGGGACAGTAAGGCACCAGGGTTTGCATGAAACTCAACTAGGGACAGGAGTGCAGGCCATGTGGTCAGGGAGCTCAATCTAGCCTTCTGGGTATGGAGTTGACAGAGTTAAACAGTGAGAAAATTAATGGTAAAAACAGTCAGCATTAACCAAGGCCTTTACCATGAGCTCAGCACCATGTCTTGCTCTCCATGACACACATCCCTATAAGGGTGAAACCACCACCATCCTAGTCACAGATCTGGAGACAGAGGCTCATGGAGCTCCATTTTCTCATCTAGACTGCACAGTCAGGAAGCCACAGAGCTGGGACAGCAACAACAGCCATGCGCCACTGACCGCTCAGTGACCCCTTTAGAACCCACGGAAGACCTCAGAGCCCTGTCCTCTGTCAATGTACCCAGGGCTCCTAGAGGGTCAATAATCTTCTGCATCTAAACTGGCGGTCTCCCCACCTCCCTCCAGAGCTCGAATTGTACACTGAGGCTCTGGGTGAGGCTGGCAGGGCAGTGAGGGTGGCACAGTAAAGGGGGTAGGGTGGGCCATGGTGGGGAGAGCTTTGAGAGAACAAGAACAGCCTTTGGGCTCAAAAGAGCCCAGGTCAGGAAGTAATCTGCAAAAGCATGTTTGTTACACAGGGCACGGAGCTTTGAGGATGCTTCTGATTCAAATTCCAACTATCTCCTGGCTGTGAGACCCAGAGCAAGTGAAAGGGAGATCGTTGGGAGAATTCAGTGAGATGAGATGTGTGAAAGCACAGAGAAGGCCCTTAATAATGTTCATATTCTTCTCCTCCCCTGTCTAGCCCTCTTTCCAGTCCTGAATAAGATTCAGTGTTGCCTTAGAGTCATTTTTATGGAAAGGAAAAGAAGTTTCCACTTTATGAGAGTGGCAAATTCTCCCAAGCTGCTGGGGACAGAAGTGTTATATCTGATCCCTTCTACCTGCGAGGAAACTCTCATGATTCAACCTCCATCCTGGACTTGTTCTCGGTTCAAATCAATTTCATTTCAGTTCTGGGGGATCTTTCTATAGCTGGCACACAGCGTGGACCCAGTCTGACATCCTGTGCCAAAATGTCCTCCCAACAGGCCCAGCACCATTATTCCCCCAGGAGTAGGGAAATGCCAGGTCCAGCCTGGAACAGAAGGAGCGAGGAATCATGGGTCCAACTATGGGGGACCTTGTATGATCCCATGGCCACTGAGCTCTCGGAAAAAGCCATCAGGGTAAAACCTGTCATGGGCCAGCATGGCCCAGAGAGACCTGGGGTTCTGTCGGTACCTCAGTAAATCCTCCACCTTCCCCTCAGCAAAAGGAAGGAGAACCCCACTTTCCCAATAAAAAGGCTACTGCTCAAGGCTACAAAGCTAAATAGTGCACAGTCAGGATTTGAACCCAGGTCTGTGTTGAAAGCCTGAGCTCTTTTAGGAAGAATGGGTGTTGAGGACAGACTCCTATAGCTGACTTGAGTCCTCAAGGGCTTAGACCTTTGCCTTCCTGGGATGTAGAATGTGACCTGCCACCAACCAGGTGTTCAGTGGAACTAAAACCTGAAATTCCTGAATTCCAGCAGCACCTTTGCCACTTACAATGCTGAGTGGCTTTACACAAGTCGCATAACTCCTCTGGGCTTTGGGGTTCTATAAAGAGGAGAATAGTTCCTGCCCTGCCTTCCTCCCAGATGCAGAAGGTGTATACAGGGGCCCTGCCCACCCAGGCTGGCACATCTTGTGGGCCTGTCAAGTTTGGCCATTTAGGGAGGTATGATACCACACCAGGCCGGATATGCAACCCGTTCCCCCCAGAGGAGGCTTCCCATGGGTCATCCCACCAATGCCATCCAGCTCTGATCTCCTCTAGAGGCAGTACAACCCAGAGCAACACACCCCAAGCCCTCACCTTGGAGGATGATACCATCACCTGTTGGTGGCTCCGGGCACACCCCCATGTGGGAGCTATTCAGGACTGACTGAGCAAGCCAACATCCTACCCAATGGAAGCCAGAAAAAAGAGAAAATGGCTTAGCCCCAATTTGTTAAAATCAGAAATCTTCTTAAAAAGAAGAAAAGGCTTTGCATAAATCCTTGCTGGAGGAACCCTGTGAGGGTACAGGCAGGTGCCAACTCAGCAGAGGCGTGAGGAAGAACTGCTGTTTGTTGGCAGTCTGAGATATGCCAGCCACCAGGCTGGCCACTAGCCCAACCATTATCACGTTTAATTCTCACCAGACTGGTGAATGCCACTGTCTCCATTTACAAATAGGAAACTGGGGCTCAAAGAGGTGGAAACACTGGCCTTACAGTCCCCTGACTGGGCCAGGGTTAGCCCCCAGTGTAGTCTCTTCCTCCAGCAGATCACCTGCCTCAAGCTAAGCACCAAACAACAGCTCCTGTAGATGCCAGCAGCAGGATGGTACCCGTGAGCTCTCGGGCAGTCACAGCTCATGCAGCCCCTGTGGGAGTGTCCTGTAAGGCAGCTTTCTTGTTCATTTGACACTGAGTACCATGACTGTCCTTTAAGAAAAATGCCCAACAAACTGACTCAAAAGATAACAGATGCCAATTTTCATGTTATTTCACACATCATTTGTATGTTGTTCATTTAGTGTCACCAAGGCTCTTATCAGAATACAAATCTGGTTACCTTCTGACTAGGCCTGCACACAAGGCCAGCCCTGACGCCCTGGCGTGCCCCTCCCCCACCCTGAGTGCAAGGCAGGAGAGTTTCCACCTGCCGCAGCAGGAGTGGGAGAAAGAACCTGGATTCAAAAGCCCCCACAACATTTTGAATCCAAGAAGGTGCCCTTTTGCAAGTCTTGAAGGAAAAAGTATGTTCTCTTAAAGACACCAGAAAGTCCTAGCATTTCTCTTCCTCCCTGGTCTGTCCCAGGACTGCCTCCTGGTGGCACTCTTCCATTGTCCTGTGCTCTCAGCCTCTCTGCCTGGTCATTGCATGTCCCCTGGTCATTCTCAAGGTCTCACCGCCATTGGCCCTGCTTCATGGGCTTATTTCTGTCCTCCCTCCACCTGTCCCATTCCCATGTCCACACCCAATGAGCTGTGCCCAGGCCACAGATCACTGACTCTTTGAATATAAAATATCTGGGTCCCATGAGGTAAGAAGGCTCCAGAAGCTCAGGCCAGATGGCCCTACCTTCCAGGGCATACCCTGCCTCCATTTCAATGTGCTGACTCACTTATGCAGACCTATCCAGTAACATGACTGGGTGCCTTGCCACTCAAGGTGAAACCATTTGATTTTATGAAAAACAGGGCACATCCTACAAGTGCTGACCTTTTCCAGAGCCCAGAGGGGTGAACTGTGCATTCATGTTACCTCAATGGTCTTTGAGGTAGCTATGGTTTAGCAGAAGCGTCTTCTAAGCACTTGTCTCATAAAAGCAACAGCTGGCAGACATCAAGGGTCACTGTGTGCCCAGCTCTGTGCTGGGTGCTATGCCTCAGGCAGGCACATGATTCTTTCTGAACACCTGGAAAACAGGCTTTAAATTCAGTAGACTCCCTGAGGACGCATTACTGGTATGCCACCAAGCCCAGAGCCCAAGCCCTCAACCACCATGGCAGGCCAGCTGTGCCAACTAAGATTTCCTCTCAGAAAATAGCATCAGGTCTCCAGGGCCTGAGAGTAAAAAGTTCTGAGCCCCTGGCAATTATAGATATCAATTAGCTATTGCGCTGGCCAGTTGGCTGAGCAGTAGAGTGTCAGCCTGGCATGTGGATGTCCTGGGTTTGATTCCCAGTCAGAGCATGCAGAAGTGACCATCTGCTTCTCCATCCCTCCCCTCCCCTTCTTTCTCTCTCTCTTCTCCTCCCTCAGTCATGGCTCGGTTGGAGCAACTTGGCCCCAAGTGCTGAGGATGGCTCTATAGCCTCACCTCTTGGATGCAGAGCAATGGAGCAATGGCCCCAGATGGGCAGAAGAGCATCACCACATAGGGGGCTTGCCAGGTGGATACCGGTCGGGGCATATGCAGGAGTCTGTCTCTCTGACTCCCCACTTCCCAGTTAAGAAAAACAACTAGCTATTAAATCACCCCTGTGCCCTCACCCTGGGCATGAAGGTTATACTCCCTGCTCTGAAACTTTCTGAATGAGACCAGCCCAAACAACCTTCCCAGGCTCCTCTTTCCTCCCATCCTGCCATTCACACCACATGACAGGAATGGCGCAGGTCCATTTCCTACCCATTTTGGCCCCTGCTCAGGCTTCCCAATGTTCTCAAACTCAGTATGGCCCCTGCTCGTGCCCCTCCCATCTTGGTCTGTCTAACCCTTCAGAGGCCACCCTGCCTCTTACAGAGAGCCTCCCCGATGTTCCAAATTACAGACTCCTCCCTTGGTGCTTCCAACACCACCACCGGAAACCACAGCCTACCCTGAGTGGATGGTTCCCAGGTGCAGGACTGACTCTCCTCAAGAACTTGAGTTTGAGGACTACAGCTACTGTCTCTACAATGGAGTGTGACAAATATTTGCTCAGTGGAGTCAGAAAGCTTTGGATGAAGGGAGCTCAGCACCAGAGTCTAGCCTCATTTTTAAAGCTATGGAAACAAAGGCCCAGAGAGGTGGGACTTGACAAAGTCAGAAGCAAGAGATGGAAGAACCTCTTCAGAGCTCCTTCAAAGCAGAGACAGGTTTTTCTTTAACACTAAACTGCCAATAACAGAGCTAAACAAAGCCTCATGCCAGGCAAGTGGGAAACTGGGACTCAGAGATAAAGAAGAAAATTCTAGAACCAGGGATAGAGAAGCCCTTGGAGTTTCTCTCACTCAAATCCTAGCAGAGGTTCATAGTGGGGGTTGGAACAGGGAGGCAAGCCCTGTACTAGAGACTTGAGCTCTGGTTCTAGAACCATCTTTCCTGAGATGGGCACCTGGAGTAAGTGACTCAACCCCTTTGTGACTCCATTTTCTCATCTGAAATACTGCTGATTGTATTGACTTCCAAGGCCATGGTAGGGTTCTGAGGAACCACAGCATGAAAATATCTTGTGGGGCCCTGGCTGGTTTGCTCAGTGGATAGAGCATCAATCTGACATGCAGACATTCTGGGTTCGATCCCCAGTCTGGGCACACATGAGAAGCAACCATCTGCTTTTTTTCCCCCTCCCTCTCCCCCTTCGAGCATCAGCCTCAGACTGGGGTTGCCGGGTGGATCCTGGCCAGGGTATATGTGGGAGTCTGTCTCACTATCTACTCTCCTCTCACTTAAAAAAAAATAAATTTTTTTTAATTTTTATTTTATTCATTTTAGAGAGGAGACACAGAGTGAGAGAGAGAGGGGGAGGGGGGGAGGAGCTGGAAGCTCAACTCCCATATGTGCCTTGACCAGACCCAGTGCAGGGTTTTGAACTGGCGACCTCAGTGTTCCCAGGTTGACACTTTATCCACTGCGCCACCACAGGTCAGGCAAAATAATTTTTTTAAAAAATATTCTAGCACACCCACCATCCATGCAGCCAGTGGGAGCTTCTCTTTTTTTTTTTTTTTTTTTTTTACAGGGACAGAGAGAGAGTCAGAGAGAGGGATAGATAAGGACAGACAGACAGGAACGGAGAAAGATGAGAAGCATCAATCATTAGTTTTTCATTGCTGTTGCGACATCATAGTTTTTCATTGATTGCTTTCTCACATGTGCCTTGACTACGGGCCTTCAGCAGATCGAGCAACCCCTTGCTGGAGCCAGCGACCTTGGGTCCAAGCTGGCGAGCTTTTGCTCAAGCCAAATGGGTCTGCGCTCAAGCTGGCGACCTCGGGGTCTCGAACTGGGATCTTCCGCATCCCAGTCCGTCGCTCTATCCACTGCGCCACCGCCTGGTCAGGCTAAAAAAAATTTTTTTAAAGAATAAGTAAACAAGCATCATCTGACCTTAGCGTGTTCCATACCTCCCATTAAGTGGCCCCCAGCCCTGTCTCTAGCAGCAGCCAACCTTGGTTAATAGCTTGGCCTCTCCTGGGCACTCCCAGCCCAGAACAAGTAGCAGCCATATACAGCTTGCTTTGTAGTTCATGCCGGTGGCCCTGGGAAGAACACAGGCAGCAGCTGACCTTGGCCTGTACCTCCCTAGAGGTCCTGGAGCCAGTGTACCCAGTGAACATGTTCAGACCACATAAAAGCATCATTACCCAACCACCTCCACAAGCAACACACTCAAAAGGCAGACTCAGCAGGCATCAGAGTCCCGCTGAAGTAAGTCCTATTCTGTGGGGTGGACCCCTGCACAGCTGATCCTCCATCATAGTCAGAGGTTGGTGGTCAGTGGTCACAGCCAGTCCTTGCAGATGACCGGCCTAGGGGTAAATACCTCCCTTTGACATGCCAACAGCAACCACGTTCTACTACAAGAGGAGGGTGTACACAGCACTCCCTCAAGTGCCCAGCTTAATGATTAGAGAGGCGGTGCCACTGGACCCCACAGAACACCTAGTACATTAGGTCACTCTACCAAACCTGTGAAACGTAGCATACAAAGAAACAAACAGAGGAAGGCTGCCAACATGAGGAGACAAACATGTCACAAATGAAAGAATAGAACAGATTTCCAGAAAAACAACTAAATAAAATGGAGACATGCAATCTACTAGATGCAGAGTTCACAACACTGGTTATAAGGATGTTCAATAAACTTAAGGAGAACCTCAACAGGAATGAAGGATAAACTAACTGAAATGAAGAACAATTTACCTGGAATCAATAGTAGAGTAGATGAAGCAATTTGGCACATAAAGAAGCAAAGATATCCAATCAAAATAGCAAAAAGAAGAAAGACTCAAAAAAAAGTGAGAGTACGAGTCAAGACCCTCTGGAACAACTTCAAGTGTACCAATTTTTGCATCATGGGGGTGCCAGAAGAAGAGAGAGAGCAAGAAATTAAAAACCTATTTGAAAAAAATGACAGAAAACTTTCCTAACTTGATGAAGGAAATAGACATACAAGTTCAGGAAATGCCGAGTCCCAAACAAGATGGACCTAAAGAGGCCCACACAAAGACACATCATAATTAAAATGCAAAATGTCAAAGACAAAGAGAGAGTCTTTTTATTATTATTATTCATTTTAGAGAGGAGACACAGAGTGAGAGAGAGAGAGAGAGAAAGGGGGGAGAAGCTAGAAGCATCAACTCCCATATGTGCCTTGACCAGACCAGTGCAGGGTTTTGAACTGGCAACCTCGGTGTTCCCAGGTTGACACTTTACCCACTGCACCACCACAGGTCAGGCAAAGAGAGAGTCTTAAAGGCAGCAAAAGTGCCTGACCTGTGGTGGCGCAGCGGATAAAACGTCGACCTGGGAACACTGAGGTCGCCAGTTCAAAACCCTGCACTGGTCTGGTCAAGGCACATATGGGAGTTGATGCTTCCAGCTCCTCCCCCCTTTCTCTCTCTCTCTCTCTCTCTGTCTCCTCTCTAAAATGAATAAAATAAAATAAAAATTTAAAAAAAAAAAAAAAAAAAGGCAGCAAAAGCAAAGAAGTTAGTTATCTACAAGGAAGCTGCCATAAGATTATCAGCTGATTTCTTAACAGAAACTTTGCAAGCCAGAAGGGATTGGCAAAAAATATTCAAAGTGAAGAAAAGCAAGAACCTACAACCAAGATTATTCTACTCAGCAAAGCTATCATTTAGAATTGAGGGACAGATAAAGGGCTTCCCAGATAAGAAGAAGCTAAAGGAGCTCAGCACCACCAAGCCAGTATTATATGAAATGCTGAAGTGTCTTCTTTATTAAGAAGGAGGAAGATGATGTACTGTAGAACTATACACCTGAAACTTATATCATTTTATTTACAAGTGTCACTCCAAAAAATTCAATTAAAAAAAAGAAATTTTAAAAAGAAAAAAAATTTTAAATAAACAATAAATACATATCTATCAACAATTGAATCTTAAAAATAAAATAAAATTGGAGGGAGTTGAGGAATGGGTAGAAAAGGTGAAGAAATTAAGAAGTTCAAATTGCTTGCTACAGAATAGTCATAGGGATGTAAAGTACAGCATAGGAAATATGATCAATAACACTCTTTTTATTCTATATTTAACTTTTTCTCTTTTTTTAGCAAGAAAGAGAGAGACAGCTAGAGAGAGAGATGAGAAGCATCAACTTGTAGTTGCAGCACTTCAGTTATTCATTGCTTCTCATATATGCCTTGGGGGGGTACAAGCTGAGCCAGTGACCCCTTGCTCAAGCCAGTGACCATGGGCTCATGTTTATGATCCCACGCTCAAGCCTAGCAACCTGATGCTCAAGCTAGATGAGCCAGCGCTCAAGCCAGGGACTTTGAGGTTTCAAACCTGGGACCTCAAGTGTACCAGGTCAGTGCTCTATCCACTGCACCACCATCAGTCAGGCTATAAGCAATAATATTCTAAATAACTACATATGGGGTCAGATGGGTGTGAGATCTATCAGGATGATTGCTTAGTTATATAATGTCTAATCCCTGGGGTGTACACCTGAAACTAATATAATAATGTATGTCAACTGTAATTGAAAAATAAAAATGATTTAAAAAAAGAATAAAGGATGAGCAATTTAGCCAGCAACAAACAGCAGGCAAGGAAGAAGGCCTCAACTTGGGAGTCAAATAGCCTGGGTTCTTACCCTAGTGTGGTCACCCAATAGTAGCATCAGCTTGACCTAGTGACTTTTACAAAGGGGGTCTTGACCACCACCTACTTCCAGAACTCTCAAGCATAAAGCTGATCCAGGGCTTGGAAAACGGTCTCTGCCTTCCCCTCTTGTCACACAGCAGCCTTCATGGGCCCGATGCAGAGCAGCAGTCCCTGCCCCCAGCCCTCCTTTCCTCTTTCCTCCGCGGAGCTCCTGGAGGTGGAATGACAGGGTGGGGGAGGGGCCCCTAAAAACCCATTAGCCTCCTCCGGACTTCCCTCACCAGAATAAAAGGCAGGAGAACTTCCCTCCCTGCAGCTCCTGACAACAGCATGGTCTTAGAATTCCCCACCCTCATTATTTAAAGAGAAATAGGTGAGTTTCTGCTTTTCCTCTTTCTTCCTTTGGGGTTTTGAAAGAAAGAAGAAAAACAGCTACGAATGAACAAGCTGGTCTGGCTGCCACCGAGTTGAGTAAGGCGGGATTTCATCAATATACTGTCGCCCTCCCATAACCCCTTCTCTCATTCTTTCTCACACACTCTCACATTTTCTCCTCCAAATGTGCTTTACAAATAACTGCAACAAAACCAAATCTTTCTGTTCTGATTTTACATTTTTCCATCCGGGCCTCAGCTTCACTACAGATCTTACTCAAATTTTGTTTCATTTGGCTTTTCTTTACCTTATGTTATTTAGAGCAGATCTTTGGACCACAGCCTCACAAGAAGGCTCACTGAGGGAAATAAAAGGCCATCGCCAGCTTTGTAATTAGCCTGCACAGCAGACAGATGCCCCAGCGATGATGCAGTGCCCAAGCAGGGTATCACTGCTGTGGGGAAGGGAAAAGTCCATGAGTATTATGAAGTCTTTCCCCTGGACAATTATAAATAGTGTGATGACATGCAAAGGAGAAGCATATATAAAAGTTAGCCATCCCTTCTGTGGGTTACAAACAGTTGACTCATTGCAGACTGTCCACGAGGTTATAAATAAAGTCGCCACCACCCTGGGTAGGAGATGGGCCTCATTTTTACCTTGCCAGAGCCACACTGCCCTCCTTGAGCCAAGACACTCAGTAAGACCTGTGAAGATAAAATGTATTCCTAGGGGCCCTTGGCACCTGGCTCTCCAGCTCCCACCTGTCGCCAATGGCTTACAAAGAGTCTCCTGCCTTCTATACAACCCTGTACTGCAGGTCATCCCACAGGGAGGGTCCATGAAAGAGGGTCTGGCCTATTCATACTTTCCAAACACATCTGACACCACAGATTCAAGTGCCTTGGGCATCTTCTTCCAAATGTCAAGGCATTCCTGACAGCCACTCACCTAACCCACAGTGGCTCCTACATCTGACAGGAGGTGAAGCCATTCACACAGCTAAGCCCAGCTGCTGCTCTGCCTCTCTGCAGAGAAGACCTCCATGATCAGGAGAGCAGGGATCAGAGGACCAGGGATCCTACTCCATCATGCAGGCTAGAGGCTGGATGGACTCACTGACCTCTGTAGGTTGGCCCAAAGGGATCCATCTGTCTTTTAAAAGTGAGTAGCTGGGGACCATGGTCCCTTGGGCACACCTTTTCAGAGCAGCTTCCCACAAGGAGGGCTAAAGATGGAGGAGTAATGAGTGATGAAAAAGGAAGCCATGCATGGGATAGACAGTACACCCAGGTGGACTATCATACCAGCTCCTCTGCCCATGGCCTGGGTGACCCCAGCAACAAGGCCAGGTGGGAGGAGCCAGCAGAGCAGAAGGGCAGGAAGTTGGTGAAGCAGTCAGGGTGGGTACAAGGCAGGGCAGAGAACCCACTCTGCCCAGGAAGCAAAAATCAAATGGATTGTGAGGCCAGGGGTGGGCAAGTGGTTTGAGGTTGTGCAAACCTGCAAACAGAGAGGCACCACCTCTCTGCACCAGCATTTCCCAGCCTCCCCTGGGATGACTCAACAGACTGAGGTCCCTAAGACACAAGGTCCCACCTGTGACTGGCCAGCTGGACGGATCGAAAGAGGTACCAGCTCAGCAACCAGAAGGATAGCAGGGCGGGGTCCACGAGTCCACAGCCTGAGGAGAACTGGGAGGGCAAGCTGGACCATGTCCAGCCCCAACTACTTCTTGATCCGGTGGAGAGAGCACAGCAGGCAACAAATTGGGTGTGCCTCAAACCAGCTCTGGGAGAAAGTAGAGCACTAATGTGGTAGAGACAATGTCACTAAGATTTCTCCACAGGCTCTCTAGATCTGGCCATGTCATGATGTCTAAGCTCCCAGGGTAAATTCGCCTATTAAAAATTAAAAAACAAACCTGGAGCCCTCCTTCAGCTCAGGGGCAGTCCAGAACCATTAAGAGCCTTTTGGGGCCATCTCTGGTACTTCTCTGCAATGTGGTCTCATGGCCCTGGGTATAAAATGAGTAACTCTCCTGTTATCTGAGCCCCACCTCAGCCCATCTTCCTTCCTGTCATCATCTACAGCTTGTGAAGGGGGAGCCAGGATGCCTCTGTCCCAGTTTCTTACCTCCTCTTGCTGGCTCCCTTTTGCATTAACTCTGATATGCTCAGGGACATGCCATGTTTGTCTCAAAAGAGCCAGTCCTCATGGTGAATTCCTCCTCCAGTAACAGATATCAGTCAAAGACAGGCAGACAGGAAGTCCACAGCTCCATGAAAAAAAGCAGAGAACTTCAGAAAGCAGCAGCTTAGTTTTCAATCATGGGGGGGGGGGCTCTCCCTAAGGGCCTTTGAATGGGAACTGCCACCATCAGTGCAGAATTACCCAATCTGACTGGGGTGCCTGAGGTCAACCTATCCATCCTCCTGCTTCCAGACACACAAAGCCAACCAACCAGACACACAAAGTTCTCCAACAAAAGAAAACAAAACACTATCCATCCCACCTCTGGTCTGCTAACAGTTTTGAGCTTCCCCAGTTGGTGGTTCTTCAGTCTCACCCAAATGCTCTTGTCACAATAGAGTTAGCTTTCTCCATGAAGTGAACAGATGGTCACCTCCCCTACAACAGACCTATGTGGGGAGACAGTTTCCAGTGAGACCTATCCCCTTCTCAGAACTTCTCCCTCCAAGACATAACTTCTCACTTCATTGACAAGTCTTAGTTCCCAATCTATTAAGGCCCCAGAGTTAGATAGCAGGAAAAGACATTTCTTTTCCTCTCATCAGCATTATCATTATTAATAAGAATAACAGTGGACTCATTTATCAAACTGGCACTGTGCTAAGCACCTCGCATTTAGTCTAATTCACTTCTCCCCACTTGACAGCTGAGGAGACAGGATCGCAGAAGCTACCTGGCTTGTCCAAGATCACACTACTGGGAGTGACAGTGCTAGCATTCAAACTTTAGTCTGATTCTTTAAAATGATCCTATTTGCCTCCAGGAAAGGAGAGAGATGGCTACCTTACCCCTTCCTGGGTCCACAGGGCCTGACATAGGAGACACCCAGAGAGTACTTGTTTCATAATGACTCAATGTACGGATGGATAGACGGAAGGGGTTGATGAGCAGGTAGGCAGGTTAAAGGAGCCCTGTTGATCATAACCAGTACCAATTCCAAGGTGCACAGGAAGTGGCCACCTCACCAGCTGAGGCAAAAAGTACCTTACCGGTTGCTGTCCCCTGTGTGGCTTCCATCAGCTAGAGGGTCAGCAATTTGGAAATGGTTGAAGCCTCGTCCCTCGGATCACTTCATCCTTCCTTCACACCAGAGTCTGCTTTCTCTGACTTGGAGGAAGCCCCTCTCCCTGAACACTGCATCAGCCTGGCACCTGCTCCCAGCCCTTTCCTGCCCAGCAGCAACCCTCCCATTGCATTAAGACAAATGTGCACAGATCTATCTATCACACTGGGAGCTGTCTCTAGGAAGAGCTCTGACTACAGGGGTCATTGAAAGAGGAGGTGCTTTTTTACCCCTTCCTTTCACCCCCAGACTTTGGGCCTTTATCAGTTCCCCGGCAAGGGCTTCTGGTCCCTAGAGGGTGACTAAAGGGAGCCAGAGCTGGCTCAGAGTGGCTGCCAAGCCTGCCGAGGGTGGAAGCCCCCTCTTTCTGAGTGCCCAGAGGGAGAGGCGGTTCTGAGGCAGTGAGCAGAAGGACCTGCAGACTCAGAGGCTTATTACAGAGAATGACTAAGTGAGCTGCAAATCCAGGGGAAACCCCACTCACTTCTGCTCACGGACGGGTTCAAATCCTTGAGCTATTTAGACGAAGGCAACTTCTAGGAGCTGCTCAGCTGAGCAGTCCCCTCTGAGCAGCCAGGTTCCTGGGGAAACCCTCCACCTGGAAGTCTTGGCACTGACCAGGAGGTCGTCAGACAGGTCTGCCCCAGCCATTTCCAGAAAGGCCAAGCCCACCCCTCCCCTGTTAGAGCTCAAGGCAGGGAATGGGGGAAATCCGATCAGCACTTCCCAGGTTTTAGCGGCTGGATTTCAACAAGAATGTGACAGTCTCGCAGCAGCTGTGCCCAGCCTGAAACAAGCTCTATTTGAAACCTCCAACAGCTGAACCCCTCCCAGCTACAGGCGGCCAGCCCAGCCACCCCCTGCCCAAAATGACAAATAAGTCATTTTGGAGAAATGCAAGCAACATTTGCAATATTTGCATTTGGAGAAATGCAAGCAACAACAAGGAGGCACACACCCACAAACACCACACACCAACAAATTGGGGGTGAGGAGTATATGGGGAAAAATCCACTTGTCCCACGACTCCCCAGGTCTTCAAGCCTTTGAGGCCACAGCAGGCAGAGCATGAACAGAAACCCACCTTCCTCAATTCCCACTGTCTTGGAGGACGCGATTTCCAAGCACCCTCTGAGAGGAAGCCCCGTCCTCCCTCTGAGGCTGGGCTGAGAGGCTGGAGCGGTGGGGCCAGCTTCCCCGCTAAAGCCGGTGCTGCCGGTATCCATTGGCGCGCGCTCACACTCGCACACACACTCAGCCTTATTTATCCCAAGAGAAGGAGGTGGGGTGGGAGGGGAGAACCCAGGCTGAGCCTCAGAGCAGGCTCTCTGGACAGGGAAGCCCTGTCATCCCATCCGAAAGAGAGGCACTACCCCCACCAAGGCTGGTGCCAAGGTGGCGCCCATCTGCTCTGCCCGGGAACACCTGTAGCCATTTTTAATCAAGGGACATTTATGAGGCGGCAGCAGGTTTACTCTGAGTCCTCTTTCCTGAGGAAAAGGACCGCTGATTTCCTCTGCCTATATTTTTACCCAAGGTACCCAGGAGACTCACGGCAAGGGTGCTTTCTGATTTTGCCCTAAGTCTCTCAGGGACAAGAAAACAGAAACTTGGGAAGAGAGGGAGCAGACAGAAGGGACTGGCATGGAATCCCCACCCCCACCCAGACATCTATTTCTTTTTTATCCTTGGGGAAAATGGAGTGGAGCAAGGAGGGGAGGAGAGAAGGGAAGTCACAGGAACTGGCAAGCACATCAAGGCAGAGTGTAATTAATTGGTGCGTTAAGCTGCTGGGTTATGCTTTAGTATGGGTGAGCCAGGAGAAAAAATGATTTCTCAGAAGGGATTCTTTAATCCTCCCTAACACAGAATTTGCAAATTAGACACAGTGTGTGGGGATGTCCCCTCACCCAGAAAGGGAGGAATGAATTCTCCCATGATTAAGAAGGAAAACCATGGGAAGTTAGAGTGTTCAATATAACTGAGCAACCGTTTCTCCCCCCCCCCACACACACACACCACCACCTCTCTCCCCAATCTCTCTCTCTCACTCTCCCTCTCTCAATCTCTCTCTCCTCTTGCTACCTATATATTCCTTTTTGTTCAAGGTATAAAGAGAAACCACAGCCCCTACCTTTGAGTACAAACCCCAAGAGAGCTCGGTCTCTATCACCATAACAACAATTCCAAACATCCCAAAAATCAGAGCATAGTCACTCAGTCGCTTTCTCTTTTCAAACAGGGCCCTCCTGTGTCCCAGCTTATAGCCAATGTTTTGGTTTTTCCGCTTGTTGGCTTTGGGAAAGGTGGTGCTGCTGGGGGTGGTGCCGGCATGCTGGTGGTTGTGGGTGGCATTGGGGTGATGGAGCAGGGTCTGGTGGGCATGGTTGTCCTCCCGGGAGGAGATGACGATCTCTGGGGGGTTGCTGGGGCTGAAGAGCTGGAGGGGTTGGCCTTCAGGCTCAGCCTCGATGAGGTTCCTTCGGGAGGCGCTGAGGCGGCTTAGGGGCTTCATGACCCCACCACTGTACTTGCAGGAGCTCATGGCAATCTCTGTGAAGGGGTTGCTGTCCCGCCGGTGCACCAGGGGGCTGGCCTGCCGGTGCCGACCGCCTCCACCAGGCCCACTTGTGGCTGTGGAACTTGGAGAGTGGCCAAGCAAGTGGTCATTGAGATTGAGCTGGCTGCCTTGCCTGGAGGAAGGGTGGAGGATGGCGGTGGAGTTGGACAAAGGGGGGGCCCTGAAAGCGGTGGGAGAGGAGTGTAGCAGGCTGGGGTGGACAGGCTGGCTCTGGAGTTGGGTAAGCTGAGACAAGGGATGCGGTGGCTGCTGCTGCTGCTGCTGCTGCTGCTGCTGCTGCTGCTGCTGCTGCTGCTGCTGATGCTGCAGAGGCTGAGGCTGCAGTGGGGGTCTGGGGGGCTGCTGGGGGGCTGCTGGTGGTGCTGGCGGCTGCTGCTGCTGCCGCTGCTGCTGCTGCTCATCCCCGGAGGATGGACAGGGGCACTTGGGGTCTTCATCCAGGTCTCCCACCCCCGAGTCATGGAAGTGCCCAGAAGTGTCCATCTTGGGGCCTGGCTGGATTCCCTGCAGCACAACCCCCCACCCCAAAGCCACCCTTGCTCCAGAGATGTCCTCAAAGAGAGTCAGGCATCCAAGCTCCCCACCAGAGTATCCTGGCTCCAGTCCTCTCTCCGGCTCTCCGGGGCTGCTTGGAGTCCAGACGCTGACAAGTCAAGAATGCATTGTACTAGGCAGGAAGGAAGGGCAAAAAGGGGGCTTAGAGAAAGGAGAAGTGGGGGAAAAGAGCTCTGTCTCAGGAGGTGGTCCTCTAGGAGCGTGCGAGGCCAGGCTCAGCTTCACTCCTCGCTGGCTCAATAGCTTTGCTCTCCTCCTCCTGCCACTGTTATATTGTAAGCCCAACCCACTTATTAGCAGCTGGTCTCATTGGCTTGGCTTAACTCTCCCACCACCTCCTAACTCCGCCCCCCCAATTGGCTCCTCCCTAGAGGAGGGGCCTGCCGCCCTCAGCTTTCAGCCCAGCAGCCGCAAAGGGCGGGCTGGGAACTGTAGTTTCCGCTTGCCATAGGGGAGCTGAGCAGCAGCCCCTTCCTTCAGGTAGAAACTGGGAGCCCACAAAGATAAGGCAGTGGGGAGGAGGAGCAGAGCGCCTCTGAAGGAGGGAAGTTGTGCACCCTGATGAGAGAGCAGGAAGCCGAGAAAACAAAGTTATTAATGACCAGGGTCTGCAGTAGGTTGTCTCACACATATTATCCAGTTACATCCTCCAAACACCCACGAAGGTGAGCATTATGTTCCTATTTTACATATTGAGTAGCAACTGCAAGGTCGTAGAAGCAGAAGGCATCCATGTCCTCCTGACTTCAGGTGAATGGGTTCACCTATTGAACGCCTGCAATATGAGTGCAGGCACCTCTCCGTTATTTCTAACCCTCACAACAGCCCTATGAAAATGTCATCCTTCTCCCTTTACAAACAAAAACTTTAAAAAACAGAAATCATTCAAGCACTGATAGGTAAGTTACCAGATGTCACCCAGCTTGTAATTTAGGTTGCTAAGACTTGAATACAGGTCAGTCGGACTCCACACCTCCTATACCATCTCCCAGGATGCTTTCCCTCTAGGATACTCAGCACAAAGTGGTTGCTCCATAAATGTTACTCAAATGATGGGTAGGAAAGAGCCAGAGAGAAGCTGAAGAGGAGGAACTGGCCTCCCCAAAGCAGGATGTCTAAAGTGGACCATGGCTCCAGTTGGTCATGGAGTCACTAGAGGGTCTAGCAGGAAGACTGAAGACCCCCATGGTCACTCCCCACCTGATCTGCCCCATGAGGCTCTGAGAGTCAGAGTTGGGAACAGCTGCTGGCTTCTCAGGTTCAGAACCATCATCAAGTATTTATTAAGCTCCCACTGTGTACAAAGGGAGTGAAGTTTGAAAGAGATGGGACGAATGCTGAATTCATTTCCATTTCCATTTCTATCTGCAGCAGTCCTGTTCCCCATCACCCCTGGGCCTCTGTCCAGCTGCTCCCTGGAAAGGAAAGGGGAAGAGTAGGAGAGTCAAGCATACACATACATAGAAACATGCATGCAGGTGAACACATGGGCAAAGGTGTGCACACACTGGGCCTCAAACATGTGTTGGCCAATACACATGGACATGCACACAAATGTGCACACACTCAGTGAACATCTAAAATAGCTTTCTTGAATAGTGAGCAGCAAGTGGCCAGGTCCGAAAGAGGCAGAGTTCCCACCAAATCAGGTCATAGTACCCTCTGTGTGCCATTTTTCACCTATTCAAGCTCGTATCAGCCCTGATGATCAAGAGGTAAATATTACCTATAATATAAGCATAACCTCAGAAACCTGAATAATTGCAATTACTCGCATATAATAATCTTGATTATTGTAATTGTTACCAATGACATAATCATTCCTTCTTTTCCTTCTTCCCTCACCACAAGTCATAGCACTGGGGTTCTGACCTGAGGTCCCCTGTATTTTCCAATGGCCAGGCAGGCCATCCAACACACACACACACACACACACACACTCCAGAATGCCCTGGCTTTCCTCCCCTTCCCTTGGGTCTTGGTTTCCTGCCCTCCATTCCCAAATAGAGTCACCTGTTTGGTTCAAGGCTCCAAATCACACACTTAGGCTTCCTGTTGTTAGTAGCAGACTTGTGCTATTAGTATTGGTTCTGAGTGCCAGTACAGCAACTAGGCTGTAACACACTCCAGGCCTGAACATTTCTGTGCCCACTCCACCACCATAACCTGCCTCTGCCACTGGTGGTCTTGCTGAGCCAGCCTCTGTTTCCATTTCTTCTGGCTATGCCAGCTGGATCCTAATGGGGAATGTTAAAGTAAGTCCTGCTATCCTTGATGGGGATGAGAAACACCTGGGGGCAGGGAGAGAGGGACCAAACTATGCTGGAGCCAAAACACAACTGGAGATTCATCTGGAAGTGAGCTGGAACCTGACAGCTAATGCCACTGAAGCAGCTCGCTCCCCTCAACACAGTTTTCCCATTGAAATAGGAAGAGAACAATGTCATGTTTAAAACTTGAACTCTAGAGTCACAATGTCCAAGTTAGAGCACCTCTCTCCCACACAATGGCTGTGTCTTCCCTCCCTCTCACCAGCACAAGTTTTGCCACTTGCTTGCTGTGTGACTTTGAACTAATTGCTTAACCTCTCAGGGTTTTAACTTCCTTAGCTTCAGCAAGGTAGCAAGTACTTTGTCACTGTAAAGTACTTAATTGGTTAGTAAATCAACTGGAAGTCACTCAGCCACAGAGCCTGATCAGGTCGGGTTTTCCATCCTGCCCTACAGATGCATTGCTCTCAAGCCTCTGTCCACCACAGCTGTAGGTCCAACCCTCACTTTTGGAAAACCCCCGATTCTCCCCCTAGCCCACAGCTAAAACCGTGTCTTCAAAACCACCCACAAGTTGGAGTTATTACCCATTTTATTGATGAGGAAACTGAGACATTAAACAGATTAAATTACTTTCCCACACATACTAACTAGTAACGAGTGGCATAGCAGGAATCAAACGCATATCTGTCTGACCCCCAAGCCCAAGCATTTTTCTGAAATGCAAATCAACAGGATTCAGTCTTACTGGTATTTATTAAACATTGCCATGTGAGTTACACAGCCAGCCCTCAGTAGCTTATGGTCTCGCTGTATAGAAAAATTGTATTCACATGGGATAAGAAAGAACCACAACAGAGATACCTGTTGTGGTATGGACAATAGAGTTCACTGATAGCAGAGGATAGTTAATGAAGGCTCATAGAAGTGGTGGGATTTGAGCCACACGGTGAAGGATGGGCTCTTCCTTCAACAAATTAGGCCTCTTCAGTTTTATAAAGATGAAAGCTTATGGGATGTGGTGGAGTTTCTTAGCTCAGAGAATACAGAGAAGTTGAACAAGGACATGCTCACCAAACCTAGTAAGGTGAAGGTAGCCTTTGGCCATACAAGCTCCATGTCAGTCATACTTGGTTCCTGCCCTCCTTTCCACACCCATTCCTCAACATTTTCCTCTTTAAGCTCCAACAACACCAATATTTTTTTTAGGTGAGAGAAGAGGAGATAGTGAGGTAGACTTCCACATATACCTCAACTAGGATCCACCTGGCCACCCCATCTGGGGCCAATACTCAAGTACTGAGCTATTTTTAGTGCCTGAGGCTGATGCACTCCAATAAAGGTATCCTTAGCACCCTTGAACCAATCAAGCCACTGGCTGCAGGAGAGGAAAAGAGAGAGAAGGGGATGGGGAGGAGAAGCAATCTCCTATGTGCCCTGACCAGGAATTAAACCCAGGACGTCCATACTCCATACGCCAGCCAACGCTCTATCCACTGAGCTACTGGCCAGGGTCATTAGCTTCTTAAACTTCCTCCAATAAATTATATCTTGCACCTCCGTGTCTTTGCTCATGCTGTTCCTCTGCCTAGCATGCTGTTCCCCTACATCTTCACCTATATATTTCTTTTTTGACTTTAAAGATATGGCTTCTGGGTTTTCTTTCTGAGAAGCCTCCCTCAAATTACCAAAATCCAGATTAGGAGCACTTCTATATTTTCAGTACCTGGTGCTCACCTCTATCCCTGTCTTTATCAAAGAGTACAGCTATTATCTCTGTGTGTCTTTTTCCCCTAGACTATGACCAACTCAAGAGCAGGAATAGTGTCTGCTCCATCCTGTATCTGCAGCTCTTGCAGAGAGCCTGGCAATTAATAAATGCTTAATAAAGAGTAATTGAACTGAACTGAACTTGAAACCTAAGAGAAGTAATTTAGAAGCAAATAAAAGAAAGTAGCAGTACTTTCCACAACAATTAATAGCCACAATTTCCCTACCAGTAAAATGAGTGAGATAGAAGAGGTGATTCCTAGGATCACTCAGCTTTAAAAACTCATAATCCAGCCCTGGCTGGCTGGTTGGCTCAGTGGTAAAGCATCGGTCCGGCATGTGGATGTCCAGAGTTCGATTCCTAGTCAGGGCACACAAGAGAAGTGCGTACCTGCTTCTCCACTCCTCCCCCTCTCATTTCTATCTATCTATCTATCTATCTATCTATCTATCTATCTATCATCTATCTATCTTCTCCTCCTGCAGCCATGGTTCAATTGGAACGAGCTGACCCTGAGCACTGAGGATGGCTCCATGGCCTCCACCTCAGGAGCTAAGAAGAGCTCAGTTGCTAAGGAATGGAGCAATGCCCCTAATGGGCAAAGCACTGCCCCCTAGTGAGCTTGCTAGGTGAATTCTGGTTGGGGTGCATGCGGGAGTCTGTCTCTGCCTCTTCTCCTTTCACTGAATTAAAAGAAAAAAGAAAAAGAATTTCATAATCTGTTATCTGTGGAACTTGTTTCCCTCAAAAGTAGAACTGACTTGCCTGACCTGTGGTGGCGCAGTAGATAAAGCGTCGACCTGGGAACACTGAGGTCGCCAGTTCAAAACCCTGCACTGGTCAGGTTAAGGCACATATGGGAGTTGATGCTTCTAGCTCCTCCCCCCTTTCTCTCTCTCTCTCTCTCTCTCTCTCTCTCTCTCTGTCTCCTCCCTAAAATGAATAAATAAAATAAAAATTTAAAAAAAAACAGTGAGACATTAGTCTGTTTAAAAAAAAAAACTTAACTGTTTGTTTAAAAAAAAAAAAAGTAGAACTGCCTGAAAATAGGTTTAAAAAAAATAATCATCTGTGGTTTATATGGTTGTCTTTCTAACTAGGTTTTGAACTCCTTGAGCACAGGGAAGGAGTCCAATTTTCTTCTGTACCCCTGGCACTGAGCAGAGTTTCTGGTCATGGAAACACTCACTAAAGGTTTATTATCTAGTTACATAGATGGAGGGATGAATAAATAGTTGGATGGGTAGATGAGTGAGTGAATGGGTAAGTGAATGGATCAGTGAATTAGTGGCTGAGTGCATGGGTGGGTGGGTATATGGGTTGGGGATGCATAAGTGGGTGGGTAGATGAGTAGATGGTTATATGGATAGATTGGAGAATCAATAGATGAATTGGTTTATGGATGGATTGGTGGATGAGTGGATGAGTAGATAAGTAGGTAGGTAAATGGGTGGACAGAGAGATGGATGATGGGTCTGTGGATGGATGGATGGATGGATGGATGGATAAATGAATGAATGGATGGATCAGGAGATAGGTGAATGTGTGGATGAGTGGATGGATAAATGTGTGAGTACAAGGATGGGTGGATGTATGGGTGGGTAGGTGTTTAAGTGGGTGGACGGTTGAGTAGTCAGGTGAATGGATGGATGGATAGATAGATGAATGGGTGTATGAGTTGGTGAATAAATTGATTGAAGGATGTGTGAATAGATGGTATTTAGATACAAAAATCAATAATACTAAGTTGGTTTTTTGGGGTTTTGTTTTTTTTTTAGAAAAATCAGTAGTGTTTATGGGATATCCTTAACCTTGCAGGATAGACAGTATCATAAAGATCACAATACACCCTCCCTCAGATCCTGTATGGTTGGGTCAGAGCTCTGGGGCCCAGGTTCGAAACCCTGAGATCACCAGCTTAGGTGCAGACTCATCTGGCTTGAGCACGGGGTCACTGGCTTGAGCATGGGACCATAGACATGACCCCATAGTCACTGGCTTGAGCCCAAAGGTCACTGGCTTGAAGTCCAGGGTCACTGGCTTAAACAAGGAATCACTCGCTCTGCTGGAGCTCCCCGGTCAAGGCACATATGAGAAAGCAATTAATGAACAACTAAGTTCTTTGCTGCAACAAAGAACTGATGCTTCTCATCTCTCTTCCTTCTTGTCTATTCCTGTCTGTCCCTCTCTCTGACTCTCTCTGTCTCTGTCACAAAAAAAAAAAAAAAAGGAGCTTTCTTCTGGATCAATTAATGTTTTAATAATAAAAGCAACCCTTGTGTTTGCATAGCACTTTATAGTTTTCTAACTACTCTTCCATTAAATGTTCCATTTGTACCTCCCGGCAGCCCTGGAAGGCAGGCCAGGGACGTTCTATTGTTCCAGCCTTTACACTCTCACCACAGTAAACGAAAGTTTGGAACGGTTTAAGTGACTCGCTCAAGGTCACCAATTAGTCATAGATTTAAGTCTAGATCTGTCTGGCCTCTAGACCTCTCATATTCGCTCTGCCTGGAATACCATTCCACCTCTCACTCTCTGTTCAAACCTATACGAATTTAAAGCGCACAGCAGCGCTGCCTCCACCCAAAGCTTTCCAGACTACCCCTTCTCTGCTTTTTCTCCCTGATTTGCCATTGTCTTTCTCTTCTGAATCCCCTTAGTACTCAATATCTCTAGGGATGCTTTTCACCTCTTGCCTTGTATTGGAGTTGTCTGTGCATATGTCTTTCTCCCCTGCTTTCAATTTACACCAGAAGCTCCTTGGTAACAGGAGTTTTACTGTTGTAAAACACATATACACACAGCACTGCACCTCACCCCACACCCAAAATGTGCCTTGAATTAATAAGTGAGTGAGTGAGGGAGTTATGCACGAGTGACAGTTCAGGATACTTTGACTCCGAAACACGTGACCCTCACCTAAGCCACTGGCCACTAGGAGTGTTGATGGGCAAGTGCAGGTCTCCTGTCCATGCTTCTTTCATCTGAGTCCCTGAATGGTCCAACCCTGGGGTGTGGCCTCAGAACTAAAGCCCACCCACCCTTCCCTAAACAATGACAGAAGGAGTTAGGCAGGACTACAGCATATCCACCTGCCCCCAAGCCACACACCAACTACACTTAGCCGCCTCTAAGTGCTGATGCCTTTCAGCTTCATATGATTACCACTAGTATCCTGCTTTGCTGGAGAAAAACTGAAATTCTTGTGTCTTATCTGGACCTTTCTATAAAAGGAACATACAACCCAACATTCTATGTCCTAGCACATTCACTGAGGGACATTCACCATTCATATGTGACTCCAACACGCCAGTGAGCTAAGGTTAGTGTCCCCATTCTACAGATGAGGAAACTGAGCTAGCTAAGTTCCAGAGAAGATAAACTGGCTTGTCTTGTTCTCAGAGGAAGTAAGAGGCCACACCAAACAGGTCTGTCTACTTACACAGGGGTCACCCTCTTCACTCAGCCACCTACACTGAGCTTCTTCCCCTCCTAGTGAAACTACCCTCCTGTTCCAGGTTCTCCATAAAACCCACTCTGGGAAAAGGAATGTGTGTGTGTGGGGGGGGGGATTTCATAAGAACAGCTCTATGGAGAACTGTCTGGAAGGACGCTAACAATTCTGCTCCTAAAATTCTGTGGCAGGCCAAGCAGGTTCCAGACATGGGGAGAAGACAAAGCGGAGCAGCCACCTGGTGCCAGGAGTGCCCTGGGCTGGGAATCTGGACATCTGGTTCAGAGCTGCCATTTTCCTGCTAGTGACTGCACAAGCAAGTAGCACCACCCTGAGCCTATCATACTGGACTCATTAGTGCTGTTTGTAAAAATCAAGACACATTTTTAAATGCTTCTCCTGACCCTTTCTCCATGGCTTGGTGTGAGAGCTTGCTATTCTAGCCAGATGAGTCAACTGGATGGAAACATTTATTTATTTGAGAGGTCAAGGGTTAAATGAAAGGTGCTGAAAAGAAGGCTTGGGAAATGGCACAAGGCATTAGCATTTCATCCCCATGATGTTCTACCAGGCTCACAAAGAGCTAGTATAGGTACACACACATGCTTTGCAAACTGTAAAGTGCTGCCATGTCAGCTGGATAAGTGCAAGAAACTTCGTGGACCTTTGTGGCTGAAGGATGGTCCTGTAGACACCTGCCTAGCCAGAGCTCAGTATCTGAGCCTCATCCCTATTTGTTGAGGGCTGAGTTTATAGAGATAGTCCATCACCTGCCCATCCTGAGATAGGGCTGTGCTCACTCCCAGCCCCACACTTTAGTATAGATGATGGCACCCTTCCCCCCATCAGATAGTCAGCTTCATGAGGTTGGGATTTTTGCCTTTTTTGTTCACTGTTGAGTCCTTAGTCCCTAAAACAGTGCCTAGCATAGTGCATGCTCTCAATTCAGATTTTGGAATAAATCAGCTTCTTGGCCCCAGTCAGAAAAAGAAAAACCTACCTCTAACAGTTCCCCAAACCCAGAGCAGGCACCTGAGCTGCCCAAGGGAGGGCTCAAAACCAGGGTAGCCATGGGGCCTGGCACAGAGAGAAGCAGCCAGCACTCTGGCCTTGGATGACCTCCGGCAATGAGGGTAGCAGGTTAACTGACACAGCCCCCGGACCTGGCTAGTGATGTGGGCCCACGCCCTCTGAGCCAGCCGAGCACCACCAGACCTCCCCTGACTGTGGCAGGCCAATGGCAGCTTCAGCAAGAAGGTCCTAGCAGCTCCCTGCCCAGCCTCAGATCTGAAATGGAGTGTGCTGCTCACTCTCCACCACCCACCTGAGGCGTCAACCTACAGTGGGTTTGTGAGGAGTGTGGCGGCCTCTGCTGGTGTTGAATGCACAGAGCTCTGCACTCCAGGCACCCTGCGGGCGCTGCAGGAGATCCCAATGGAGCTTGCGCCTGGCCTGAACTTTCTGCCTCCGAAGAAGAGACCCACCCAGCCAGGACTGCATCTGGTGCGAGGACACCTCTGTTAGCATTTGCAAAGCTAGCTCCTATCTGGTAGCTTCCCTGAGTTTTTCCTCCACTGGTAAAGAAGTGATTACCCCTGTCATCTGTCTTAGGTGAAGCAGCCTGGTCTCTGAGAGGGCTTGAAGGGACGGACCACAGAGATGCCTCAGAGCCCATTCTAATCAGTAAGAGAAGAAGACCTCCCAGAGATGGCAGGTGACCTGCCTAAGCTCACATGTGAGTTAAAGACAAAGCTGGTACCTAAAACAGGGTCCTCTTTCAAGGGCCCTGTCACCTCTCAGTTGCTGTTGTACACCCAACAGCACAGCTCACCATGTTCTCTCCCTCCGGTTATACCACCTTGTTCATCCCAAACCAAAGCTCCCAGCTACATCTCCACTCCCTGTCGCTGCAGCTAAATGAGAAAAAGCCCCCTCTCTTGCACCACATAGACAGGCAAAGTCAGCAGCCAAGGTCCTCTGTGCCCAGCACTTTGATGTAAATAATGCAAAAGGGCAGGCATCTCTTTCACCTCCTTTCCTTTTTGTGCCTTCCCTCTCTCCCGGTAAAGGTGAAAGCTGGAGGGTTGCTATGGACACTGCACTGGGGCTCTCCCTCCTCAGTAATAATCTGTAGCTGCCCTCCCTGCTGGAGTCTGAGTCTCTAATTGTCAAGCCTTGGAGGCAGCGGGATGCCTCACAGGAGGTACCAGGCAGCCGGAAGAAAATAGGGATTAGATGAGCTAAGGGGAAGGAGAGAGTGACAAGATGGAAATTGCCCAAAATTGGAAGCAACAAGCTCGACCTGTGTAGATAGAGTGACAAAACCAATGCTAACTTAACCAGAATTAGGAAAGCAATAGTGTCTTGACAGGCTCCCCATCAAATCAGATGCTTAATCTCATTGACCAGCATCTGTCTGGCAGGATGCTAAAAGGAGGGAGAGAAGGAGAGAGGCCCGCAGCTGTGCATATGAGCAGTGCCCGCAGGAAAGATCTTGAAGCCCTTTTGCTCGTATATAAGAACAATGGGTCCAGGAACTTTTCTGAATTGGACTCCTGGCCGCACCCCAACTCCCCACTTTGACATAGCCCCCTCATTTATACTCACCAAGAGATTACATCATTATCAGTACTGTTAGTACCCCCATGAAAATAGAGCGTGCTCTCCCCACTAGGTTCCCACCGTGTGGCCAGAGAATGATCACCTCTGATCCTAACCCTTTCATGAGGACCAAAACATACCACCTCTATGAATGTCCCCTCCAAGAGACCAGGACACTCACTACCATGCCTGTTCCTACCATGAGACCAGAGCTTTTTCTCCACCACTGGGCTCTCCACCGTGAAATCAGAACATTGTTAGCTCTATATATGCCCCATAGCTGCCTACCTACACACCAGACCAGATCACCAAGATTCCACATAGCCACAGTCTCAGGTCCAACTGGACAGCAAGGTCCAATATGAAGCATCCTTTCTCTGTTTTCTCTGGGAAGGACACTCCAGAGCCTCCAGTGGCCACAACGAACCTTTAAAGAGAGGGAGTATAGGAAAGCATGTTGAGCCCCACAAGCCACTGAACATATACAGTGCGTCCATAAAGTCATGGTGCACTTTTGACCTGTGATCTGTCAGAAGTGCACCATGACTTTACGGACACACTGTATATGGTGTTGGGGTAACTTCCTGGAAGCTGTGCCTATGTCAGCACGCCTGTGAGTAGGACAAAGTTAGCTCGTCTTTGCCCTGATCACACCACACAAACCCCTCCCCACATGCATTAATCCTGGAGGAAGAGTTTAACTAGACTAGAGGAGCCCATCTTCATTCAAAAAAAACTCTTGAGATAGTTATAGACATAGATATAGATGTTGATATCTGTATACACATATATACATGTGTGCGTGTATGTATATATGTATATATGTATGTATAAAGAAACTGAGAAAAGAGATGGAAGAAGGTAATCAAATCCCCACATTTACCAATATCTCTTATTTTTTATTTCTATCATTAAATACAATGAAGCAGAATAGAAAATTATTCCTCCCTCAGACCCTGTCATGAAAACTCTAAGGCTCACCTTAGAAAGAGGGTCACAAACTCATCCCAGGAACTAGGTACAGGGCAGTCAGCTGAGCTCAGTCTAACACCGACTTTGTAACAGGCAGAACTCCAACTCACACTTCAGAAAAACCACCAATCCCTGCTCATCTTGGACCATGGGAGCACTCAAAGAAAGTCCTTATCACAAGCTTGGGGCCAGAATGCTGAGGGTCTGCCAACTAGACGGGAGGATCCTAGGCCGCTGCTGGCTTGACATTTATTGTAGCAAAGAAATCCCCTCTGGGTAGAGCTACAGCCCTGCCTTCCCACTCCAGAGCCTCTGGGGAGCCTTTCTACTAAAGGAGAGACACTGAAGAAGAGGGAAGAGCTCATTTTCGAGAAATGCCACGTGCAGCAGCTCGGAGGGCACAGAACTTCCACAAGGTCAGGTGGGACCACCACCCGAGTCCTTCCTGATTGGCCTCTGCCCTCTAATGTAGGAGTTTCTCTTCCTGCTCAGGAGAGTTTCTGGAGGGTCAAGAGTAGAAAGAACATTTTATTCGGGATTTCCAGGCTGCTTGTCATTGTATGGGGTGAAGAACACTCCCTCCATTATCCTGGTACAAGGCCTGCATGATAGTTCAGAATCAGAGTCAACCAACAGTTTTAGAGTACCTCCAAACTTCAGGCATCAAGCAACTGCTTCCCATTCACCCTGTGACACTCGAGGAGGCAGTCATATTTATAAAGAGAAACTGGGACCCAGAGAGGCCTAAAAACTTGCTTAAGATTAAATAACTGAGTTTTATACTCAACGGCCTAGCACTCTCATCTTGGCTATTTTCCCATATGGCGTTTGAAAGCCACACATCAGAATGGGAATGGGATGAGGCTGTACATTTCAGAAAGACTACCTGCCCAAAATAAGCTATTATTCTAACCAAGGAGTTTTTCCTACAATTAAGGAAAACTTGCCTCCTCTGATTGTTCCCGAAATTGTGTTCCCAGAGTTGATTTTATGACAAGTCACAGCTCCAGCAATCCCTGTGGCCCCTGTGGGAGCTCCTGGGAAGCCTGATGAGTGCTAATCCTCTTTTCTTAACACAATACAGTTTTCCTCCTGCAAACCCAGTGATTAAGCCTCCTGATAGCCCCCTGAACTGGCTAATGTGAGCCCCAGAGAGCAGGAAAAGCCAGTGGCTTTCTACTTCCTTCTTGTCACTTTATTAGAGAAGCTTCTGAACCATCTAGGAAGGCCAGAGGAGGAAATAATGGGGGCGGGGGTGAATGAGCACCTGCTCTGGTAGCCTCCAGACATCATAGCTGTTCTGGCACTGTGCCCCTTGACTATGGGGCCCTTCTGCGTCTCCCAATAAAGCCCCAAAAAAGCTATCAACTCCCCTTGACCAACGAAGAAGTTTCACGTTGTTCAGTGCTCTTAGACTCAGGAGCCCAGCATATGAAACTCCTAGTGTAGAAAGAGAGGACAAGACAGCAAGAGATCCTGAGAGACCTGAACCCTGAGTCTAGGATGGTAGGAAATTGATTTGTGTTATTGGTACCAAGGCAGAAATTTTCCAGAAGAATAGATTGCCAGAGGCAAGTAAGCAGCCGGTCTCTCCTACCTCAGGTTAGACAGATTCTAACTAGAAAAATCTGGTCTCCTATGAAGTTATAGCTGTGAAGGGTTTCGCACAGTGCTGGCATGTGATAGGTACTCAATAAATATTCATTTCCTTCTCTCCTCACTTTTCATTCCTCTTGTATAAAGGTGTTTCACTGACTAAAAGGGAGGCTTTGGAAAATAAGGAGGATCTGTTACCAGGGTCAAGAATCCAAAAGCTCTCAATTCAGTGAGTACAATTAATTTCAGTTCATGCTGTTGCTCAGGAAAGGAAAGCGGGTAAACATCCTCAGCTCCAAAGAATGGGTGACATATGGGAATGAGCTGTGAGCACAGAGGTAGCTGTGCCTGGGGCCTTGGCAGGGTCCAGCTGAGGGAAGGAGCTGGTGCTCACTTCCACCTGTAAGATTCCTGTACTTTCTTGTCTTTGACCTCCTAAAGAGCGTGGAGAAACTGAAGTCAAACTAGCCAAAGGGGTTGACAGAACCCAACTCCAAGGCCAGGCTCAGTCATGCAGCTTCCAAGCTATTGTTGGCTGGGGAGGTGGTGTTAGCTCCCTTACTGTCTTCCATTGCTCTGGCCCTGGACGTTTCTTGAAGCAGCTTTGCCCAGTGATGCACCTCTGTGCATCACTCAGGAGAGACATGCCTCTGTGTGGCAGTTTGTCAGCTGCACCAGAAAAGTGACAGTGGGGGAGGCAGTGGAAGTCAGTGACTCAAAGCCGGTTCGGGGATTATCTGCTGTTTTCAATTATCCACGTCCCTCATCACCATGGAGAATTGAGAATTGGCTGTATTTGCCTCCCCCTCAATGCTGTTGCTGGCATTAGACATGCGATTTGTACTTGGAACAACTGTGGGGAAAGGACTCAGAATGGTCTCTATATAAAATTCTCCCCAGCACTGAAATGTCATTAAATAACTCTCTGCACCTGGCCCCTCTTGGTCCCTTCAGCTGGAAGAGAAATGTATCTAGGGAGGAGAGAACTGACAATTGAGCATCTGTGTGGTGCTCAATATTCATTTTGAGCCAAGGAAACTTCAGTTCAGAGAGGTTAAGTGATTTGCCCATGACACAGAACAACAGAGCTGGTGCTCCAACCCAGAGCCATCTGATGCCCACCTCACCCCTCTCTCAGTGAACTCACACTTCTTTAATAAAACATCTTGGGCCTCTTTGTCTGTATCTACAAAGATGCTTTCAGTTGGCAGTAAAGAAAACCCAAATCAAGAGAGTTTTTAAAGCAAGGACATTAATTATCCTACACACTAAGAACACAAGAGATAGGATAGCTTCAGGAGTCATTAATTTGGTGGCACATATCACCATGAATATAGGTTTTTTCTAACTTTCTATTCTGCTATCTCAGCATGTTGGCCACTCCCACATAATCAAAAAATGGCTGCAGCACCTCCAGGCATCCCATTTTCATCCTTTAAAGTGTAGAAACAATAAAAAGAAGCCCCTTTCATCAATACTTTTATTAGTAAGTAGGAAAATTGTCCCCAAAGTTTCTAAGCTTTGCTCCACATTGACTGGTCAGAATGAGTTACATGCTCAGACTTAAGCCAGTCTGGCAAGAAGTGGGTGGGATTGCTATGTTGGCTATTGAGGTGGGTCTTCCTCTAAAGCAGATGTTGACCAGAGGAATGTGAACAAAGTGGGGATTCAAGGAAGAAATGAGGTAAATGCTGCAACTGACAAGCCAGCCAGAGGTCCAGATGCACCAGTGTGGACCCTGGGGACATACGTCAGTTCAGTGTCCTTGGAATTCAGATAAGAAGAGGTGAAGCATTTGGCTTGCACCAAAATGAGAACCCGCTGGCCTTATTGTGAGCTTGCTTATCTAGAAGACACACACAACCAATTTTATTAGAGAGATCTAGGAAAGAAATCTCATTAAAGATGTACTCTCACCCGTTAGGAGACCAAAGCCTTTCATGAAACCTAACAGGCCACGCAGGTAGTGCCGAGGTCTTTAATTTCCTGTAGGAAACCTGATGATTATCTGTCTGGAAATGTTTCTGCTCAAGTAAGATCTGTGAAAGCCTGAATGAAAGAGCTCTTTCTATTTTCATGCTATAAATTCAGACTCCTTAGAAAGATGCTTGTCAAGGGAGGCCAAACCAGTTCAGAGTGTCCCACCACCTCTGTCCTTTCCCAATACCCTCAAAGGCAAGCTCGGGCTTCCTTAAATGGAAAAAAACAAAGGAGCTGACTTGATGAGAGGCAAGAGAGATGAGAAAGAGAAAGATAGAGGAAGGCGTGAAAAGCAAGAGAGACAGAGAAACAGGAGACAGAGAATGAAACCAAGAGACTAGAGAGAGAAAAAAAGAGAAAGGAAGGAAGGCTGGTGTGGCAAAGAAGGAGAAATAGAAGCTAGAGGAACCCTGAGAAAAGTAGAGGAGAAAGAACTAGACAGGCAAGAGATGCCCACAGTCACTTTTCCAAGGTTTCTTGTTAACTCTAATATTTACCACTGGAATTTCCAGTCCTGGGTCATCTTCTTGTACCTGTCACTTGCTTTCTGCATGAGGATAGAAATCCAGGGGTCACACACTATTTTTCCAGCCCAGCAGGATCCAGATGTTTCCAGTTCCTGTACCAAGCAGAACTGATGGGTCATCATTCCAAGAGACCTTGAGCAGGCACAACTTTTAGTTAAAGGTGGAAGAAGAAACAGCCAGGACTCAAGGAGTTATTCTAACTTTGTGAATTCAGACCTTTGAACTCACTTTTTATCCTGACTTCCGAAGCAAGGCTGAGGACAAGTGTCTATAAACAATCCACTGTTCCATCTACACTCCTAGCACACATAGGCTTCGCCAAAAATAATTTCCAGCATGGCATAAGCTCCATTCCCCTCTATTTGCTGCATAGAGAACTTTATTCATTTTTCAAAACCTTGTTCAAATTAGTGGTGTTTATGAAGCCTTCCCTGACCTCCACAGCCCCAAACAGGGCCAGCTGCTTCCTCTGCTGTGCGATCTTCAACACTTTGTAGGAACTTTCACTAAGGCACTTCTTACATGGTATAATCATCTGTTTATGCTCCCTAGCATCTGGGACAATGCCTGGAACATAGCAGGAACTCCATAAATATTTGCTGAATTAATGAATGAGTATATAAATAAATCTGCTTCCCTGACTAGATTGTGAGCTTCTTAACTTGTATGAAATTAAATTGAATCACAGAACTTCAGAGCCAAAGGGCTCTCAGATATCAGCGTGATCAAAATCTAATGATCACCAAGCTCTTCTCACATCCCTGGAGATACCTTCCTCGTTTATGCCAATCTGGAAACACAGGAGGGGGAAGGGGTTCAGTGTTTTAATTTACAGGTATTTTCTTTTCTGAATTTTCATAGTAAATACTTGCTCACTATAAAAAGTTAGGCAAAAATAGAATATAATAAAGAAGCAGAAAAATCATGTATAATCTCTCTAACTAATGTTGATAATATTTGGCATATTTCAGTCTTTTGCTATGCATTGTGTTTTCCCTACAATTGAATCATAGTGCATATGCATAGGTTTTACAGTAGTTGATTAGCGTGTACCTGATATTTTATGTTTTGCTTATTTCATTAAAGGAAATATCACAAGTACATTAAATCCCATCTTATTAATACAGCAACATAATCCCACCTACTCAGTGTTTTAATTAGACAGCGTCATGCTGTCCCATCATATGTCTATAATTTGCTCAGCCATTCACTGTTCTTGGAACTTGTTAGTTTCTAGCCGTCACTGTTCTGAACCTCCAGCAAGTAGGTATGTGTGGTTGGAGCAAAAGCTTCCAATAACAGCATCATCCATGTACTCTGGAAGTGCTGTGTCTCAGCCAGCTTAGAGGGAAGTGAAGATAACATGTGCTAGCAGACTCTAAAAGTCACTGTGGTGGCAGTGGCACCCTGAGTGTCTGGATGGGTGTGAACTGTGTGAGCTCAAGGGGGTCAGCACCAGACCTGTCTTGTTTCCATTCTATACCCAAGCCAAGCATATGGCCTGACACATAACAGGTGAATTAATTAATTAATCAACGGCGCATGGCTAGGGTGGATGGGTGAACTGTGCTCAGATGCCTGCAAAATGAAGACCCAAGCTTCTGGGGATTTCCAGAAGTAGTGGTGGAAAAGTGCTGCAAGTCCTTGGACTAAATACACAGCCCTACAGCCATACCATGCCCCCAACTAAGCAGTAAATGTTGATGAATGGTGATGAGATGCTGAGTGCAACACTCTCCCAACTCTGTGTCTTCTTTCTCTCTCATACCCGGTCACACACACTGCTACTCACAGGTACCTCTCTGATGTCATCTGGGTTAACCGCCAGAGCAGTCTGCTTGGGCAGACAACCTGATGGTGAGAAAGAATATAACAGGACTTTTTCCTTGTCATCCAAGGAGCAGCCGCATGCTGGCCATTCAATCAACAAAGCAGGTCAGCAAGCCTGACAGCATCTGTCCAGTTGTTCACAAACGGTTGTTGGGCCCCCAATAGGCCCAACACCCGAGTATTAGAGGTGAATAATAAGTATGTCCATCCTTGAGGAGCACCCTTATGTCCTAAAGAGCTCTTGATTTGCTCCCCAAACCATCCCCTTGTCCAGTGTCCCCACCTCAGCCATGGCCCCATCACCCTCAGATGAAAATAGCTATCTTCAACACATGCTTCTCCCTAATCTTGCTGACCAAGCCTCTTAAACAGCTCACAACATTGTCCTCCTTTTCTCTCCATTTCTCTAGTCTAAGTCACAACACTAACATCTCCTAACTGGTCCCACTACCATGCCCCCAATCCTCAGATCCATCCGCCACATGACTGCAGAGAAATCTTTAGAAAATGCAAATCTGCCCATATTGCTCCTCTCCCCAACCCCACAATGGATTCCCAGAGCTCACAGGATAAAAGCTGAAGATCTCCTCAGTGAAGCATCATGGCCTTGCTGGGTCAACGTCACTCTTCTCCCATGTCATCCTGCACCACTCCCTACACACCTCTGTGTACCAGCCACGCGGCTCCCTCTAGCTCCTCAAAGAGTCAGGTGACCTCACCACTCAGGGCTCTCCCACGGTGGCAGTCCTATCCCTGCAATGTCACCAGTACCCACTCCCATATCTTCTTCATTTGACTACCAACTCCTCCTCATCACTAGAGTTCCCACAGAGCCATCATTTCCTCAGGAAAGCCATCCCTGATTCCTCAGCATAAGTCAGGTCCTCTGTTGTTTACTCCTGTAAACATTTTTTACCTGGCATTGTCACGGGTGTAATCCAACAGTATGTGCTTAGTGTTGCAGCCCTCCAGCTCGACTCCCACTAAAACAGAAGCTCCAAAGGCGGGGAGTAGGTTATCCCAAGGCCTGGAGTACGGGAGGTGCAACAAAACATTGTGAAGTGACAGTTACAGTATAGAGTTGGGCGCTGTGACGGTGGAGAACAGAAGAGACGCTTAAATTAAACCTGGAAAGCAGGTGGTGATAGGGATGTTTTCCAAGGATGGTAAACCTGAGCTGAGTCCTAAAGGATGAAGATTCATGAGCCAACAGGGGGCAAAAGTGAGATATGCACTCAAGGCAGAAGAGAGAAAGCTTTGAAGAATTGCCTTGGAGAAACAGAATAATCCTATACAGCTTAAGTTCACATGAGTATAAGATTACTTTAAGAGATATGGCTAAAGAAGTAAGTAGGAGGTAGACTTGAAGGGTTTTACAATCAGGAAAGGTCGTTTGATAAGGGAATGGAGAGCATCAAAGGATTTAAGCAGGAGAGTGAGTTCAAAAGTACTCTCTGTCTCTAGTGTGGAGAAAGGATAGCTATACCGTGTCTACAGGTTCGAGACAAGGAAATCAATTTGGAGGCTGCTACAGGTCCAGGAAACCAATAACGGCCTAAACTAAAGAACTAAAGCAGTAAGGAGAGAGAGGAGGGAAAGAAGGAAATTAGAGAGGCATTTGAAGATAGGGTTGACAGGGCTTGGTGACAAAATGGATATGGGGTTAAGAGAAAGGGTCATTCCCAAATTCCTCTTCTGAGCGGCTTGATCAAGGCACATTTCTTAAGATAAGGAATACAGGAGGAAAAAGAGATTAGGGCACGATGATGATACACCACTTATTTGACATGTTGAGGTTCAAATGTCTGTGCGACAAGCCAAATGTACATGTTAAAAAGGCCTGGAGCTCAGAAGAGAGGCCAGCAGGGGCTGTAGTTCGGTTCAGAAAAGATTTATCAAGCACTTGAAATGAAAGGTTGGTGCTCAGAAATGTCAATATCACAAAGGACTAAGAGATGAATGCCAGGTGCTACAGGGACTACAGAGAGGTTCTTGGATCATCTGCAAGTGCCAGGAAGCTTCCTGGGGACAAAGATGCCTGATTTGAGCACTAAAGGATAATGGTGTGCTTTTGATGCCAGGTGGGGATTAGTGGGAGATTAGGCTGGCTGGAAAGGTAGATAAAGGTCAGGTCATGGAAGGCTGGAGTGCCATTCTAGGAACTTGAAATTTAGTCAGATGTTATTGTGTAGGCATTAAAGGGTTTAATCAAAGACATCTGACCACACTGGAAGACAGAGTCAAAGAGAGGGAAACATATAACTGTCTCTCCACTTCCCCTTCTTTCTTATAACAGTGTCAAAGATTGGTTCTGGTACTTTATCCCTTATGTCTCAGATAAGGAGAACCACATCTCCAGTGCCAGGAGTTGAATCATAATTGATCTAATGCTACACGGTGATCTCATTTCCCTTCCTAGTGACTGGTTTAGGCATGGAAAAGGAATGGCCAATGGAATGAGAAAGGAAGTGTGTGAGTGGCTTCTGAAAAAGTTTTCCTTTATGCTGGACATTTTGGGGTCTGGATGTAATGCTTGAACCTATGGAAGCTATCTTGGGACTCTGAGGGGAGTTCACTTGAAGAGAATTTGATGAGACTGGCAGGGCAAAAGGATGAAAGGAAGCTAGGTGCTTGATGACATCTCTGATGTTGAATCAGCCAACTCTGAAGCTGCCCTCCTTCTAGTCTTTTTATTATGCGACCTTTTTAAAATGTGACCCATTATGTTCAAGCCAATATGGGTTGGATTTTCTGTAACTTGCAGCCCAAATCATCATCATCAACACATGAGAAAGGATAAAAGCCATAACACTGGTCAGGACAGCCATAAGAAGACTGGTGGCACAGAGTTTGTGGTTGAAGCTACATGTGTGGATGAGATGTCCTTGGCAGAAGGTATACGAACAATGCAGAGTCAGAATTTGAGGAGGGCGGAACAAGATCCTAGGGAAATATCAATTATAGGGCAAGGAGGAAAAACCCACATGGGAAACCTAGAGACATGGCTGAAAATAAAGAAGTAAAAGAAAGTTGAGCAGCAAGAACCAGAGGGAATAAGAAAAGGAGTAATTAACAGCATCTCAGACAGCAGAAAGATCTAGATAGAGGGCTGTAAAATGTCCCTGGCCATAAGAACTTCAAGATGACACTTGTAAGCGTTGGGTTAGTGGAGTTGGTGGAAAGGAGAGTGATAGTAACTTGATTGAAGAAAAGCAAAAAAAAAAAAAAAAATAGATGTGTGTTAATGACTGTCTTCTTAGAACTTGGTTACAAAAGGAAGGCAAGACTTAGCCTGACCAGGCAGTGGCGCAGTGAATAGAGCGTCGGACTGGGATGCGGAAGGACCCAGGTTCGAGACCCTGAAGTCACCAGCTTGAGCGCGGGCTCATCTGATTTGAGCAAAAGCTCACCAGCTTGGACCCAAGGTCGCTGGCTCCAGCAAGGGGTTGCTTCATCTGCTGAAGGCCTGCGGTCAAGGCACATATGAGAAAACAATCAATGAACAACTAAGATGTTGCAACGTCAACAAAAAAATGACGATTGATGCTTCTCATCTCTCTCCATTCCTGTCTGTCTGTCTCTATCTCTCTGACTCTCTCTCTGTCCCTATAAAAAAAAAAAAGAAGAAGAAGAAGAAGAAGGCAAGACTTATACATGGAGAAGCTAGAAGAAAATGCAAAGAAGATGGATTAGTTATCTATTGCTTCATAGCAAATAACCCCAAAATTTGGTGGTAACATTTATTACCTCTGAGTTTTTCTGGGTCAAGAAATGGAGTGCTGCCTAGCTGGGTGGTTGCAGTTCATGGTCTTTCCTGAGGTTGCAGTCAAAATGCCAGCTGAGCCTGACTGGTGGTAATGCAGTACATAAAGCATTAACCTGAGATGCTGAGGTTCCTGGTTCAAAACCCTGAGGTCATTGGCTTGAGCATGGTATCATCAACATGATCCCAAGGTCACTGGCTTGAGCCCAAAGGTCAATGGCTTGAAGCCCAAGGTCTTTGGTTTGAGCAAGGGGTCACTGGTTCAGCTTGAGCCTCCCCCCAACCCAGTCAAGGCACTTATAAGAAGCAATCAAAGAACAAATAAATGTGAAGTGACTACAAGTTGATGCCTCTCATCTCACTTCCCCTCTCTCTAAAAAAATTTGTTTATATTTTTAGTCTTTTTTTTTTATGTTGGGTATTTCTAGTTCTCTGTCTTCAAGTTCACTAATATGTCCAACAATGTCTAATCTGCTGTTAAACTCACCCAATATATTTTTCTCAGAGCATCAGGAAGCTGCAGGACAAGTTTAAGTGGCCTAACACATGTGCAATTTGAGTCCTAGAAAAAAAAGCTAGGAGGGACAGAACAGAAAAATATATAAATAAATAATGGCCAAAATCATTCAACATTTTTATGAAAACTAAAACTTACAGAACCAAGAATTCCAATAAATCCCAAGTACAAGAAACATGGAGAAAATTATAGTACATCACATGACTCAAAATGAGTGATAAAGAGAAAATCTTAAAAGCAATCAGAAACATAACATACAGGAAGGGAAAGGGTAAGCATGACAAGGCCCTGACCTGTTGGTCAGCCTGGTATATGGACATCCTGAATTTGATTCCCATTCAAGGCACACAGGAAAAGTGACCATCTGCTTCTCTCCCTCTTTCCCTCCTACAGCCAGTGGCTCATTGGTTCAAGTGTTGGTCCTGAACACAAATGATGGCTCAGTTGATCTGAGTGAGCATCAGTCTCAGGCACTAAAAATAGCTCAGTTGATTTGAGCATCGGCCCAAGCCAGGGTTGCCAGGTGAATCCTGGTTGGGGCACATGCAAGAGTCTGTCTCACTATCTCCCCTCTTCTCATTTGAAAGAAAAAAGAATGAAAGAAAGAAAGAAGGAAAGAAAAAGATAAGCATGATAGCAGACTTTCTATCATAAATAATTCAAGCCAGAGAAGTATGGAACAACATCTTTAAACTACTGAAAGAAAAGCACTGTCAACTTCAAATTATATACCCCAAGAAAGTAATAAGATAAGACAAAGACTTTTTCAGCCATACAAAACCTAAAATATTTTATTATCAAGAATTTTGAGCCTGACCAGGTGGTGGCGCAGTGGATAGAGTGTCGGACTGGGATGTGGAAGACCTGGGTTCGAGACCTCGAGGTCGCCAGCTTGAGCACGGGCCCATCTGGCTTGAGCAAAAGCTCATCAGCTTGGACCCAAGGTTGCTGGCTCCAGCAAGGGGTTGCTCGGTCTGCTGAAGGCCCGCAGTCAAGGCACATGTGAGAAAGCAATCAATGAACAACTATGGTGTCACAAGGGCAACGAGAAACTAATGATTGATGCTTCTCACCTCTCTCCGTTCCTGTCTGTCTGTCTGTCCCTCTCTCTGAATCTCTCTCTCTGTCCTTGGAGAAAAAAAAGAAAGAATTTTGAACTATTGTCAGTATTAAAGGAAGCCCTTCAGGCAGAAGAAAAATGGTAACAGATAAACATATAGATCTACACAAAGAAATAAAGAGCATCAAAATTGTTAACTATGTGGATAAGCAAAAAGAAAGAGATTAAATGGAATTATTAAAAATATTCATTAATTTTCCTGACCAGGCAGTGGTACAGTGTATAAAGCATTACCCTGGGATGCTGAAGACCCAGGTTTGAAACCCCAATCACTGACTTGAGCATGGGCTCACCAGCTTGAGCACAGGGTCACTGACTTGAGCATGAGATCATAGACATAACCCCATGATCACTGTCTTGAGCCCAAAGGTCACTGGCTTGAATCCCAAGGTCGCTGGCTTAGGCCCAAGGTCATTGGCTTAAGCAAGGGGTCACTGGTTTGGCGGGAGCCATCCACCTGTGAAGGCACATATGAGAAAGCAATCAATGAACAATTAAGGTGCCCTAACTATGAATTGATGCTTTTCATCTCTCTCCCTTCCTTGTCTGTCTGTCTGTCTGTCTCTCTCTCTCTCACTAGAAAAACAAAAAAGAAAAGAATAAAGATCTCAAATAAATTACTTCAGCTTTTATATTAAGAAATATAAAGAGAAGAGAAAATTAAATTGAAGTAAACAAAAGAAAGAAATATCAGAGTGAAAATCAGTGAAATAGAAAACATTACAAAAAATATCAAACCAAAAGCTGAATCTTTGAGATGATTAACAAAATTGATGAATCTCTAGTCAGACCAACAGGAAAAAAGAGAAAAGACAAAAATTCATCAGTATCAGGAAGGAGAAGGTAACATCTCTACAGATTCTTAGATATTAAAAGGGTAGTAAGGATTATTATAAACAACTCTATGCCAATAAATCTGACAACTTAGATGAAATAAACAAATTCTTTGAAGGATAAAACTACCAAGGTTCACACACACAAAAATAGATAATATAAATAACCTATATCTATCTATTTAAGAAATTTGCCCTGGAGCGATAGCTTGGTTGGTTAGAGTGTTGTCTGGATACACAAGGGTTGCAGGTTTGGTCCCTAGTCAGGAACAGGTCAATGTTTCTGTTCCTCTCTCCTATCCTCTCTCTCTAAAACTCCAACCAATAAATTTTTTTAAAAAAAAATTAACTTTGTGGTTTAAAGCTTCCCACAGCCCTGGCCAGATAGCTCAGTTGGTTGGAGCATCATCCTGAAATGCAGAGGTTGCCAGTTCAATCCCCAGTCAGTGCATGTACAGAAACAGCTAGCTCAATATTCCTGTCTCTCTGTCTCTCTATATAAGTAGATAGATAGATAGATAGATAGATAGATAGATAGATAGATAGATAGATAGATAGATAAAATGAGCTTGGAAGCTTTCCTTCCTTTAAAAGCTTCCCACAAAGAAATCCCAGTACAGGGATTTGTACATCACTGGTGAAATGTACCAAGCAGTTGAGGAAGAAATCATACTAGTTCTACACAATTCCTCCAGAAAATTGAAGAGGAGGAAATAGTCCCAATTCATTCTATGAGGTTAAAATTACTATGATACCAAAACAAGACAAAGACATAAGAAGAGAAAGTGCGGACCAAAATTATTCATAAATATTGATATAAAATTTTAACCCAAAATTTAGCAAATTGAATCTAACAATATTAAATAAAGGATAAAACATCATGATCAAGTGGAATTTAGCCAAGAAATGCAAGATTGGTTTAACAGTTGAAAATCAATCAATATAATTCACTATATAGACAAATTTAAAAAAATAAAACAGAATATGATATTTATAGATGCAGGAAAGATATTTGATAAAATCCAACACACATTCTTGAGTGTGTTGGAAAATCTTTAGTAAACTAGGAATAGGAATGGAACAAACTTCCTCAACCTGATAAAGGGCACCTACCAAAATATTTAGAGCTAACATATTTAATGGTTAAATATTAAAAGCTCCCCCCTAAGACTGGGAAGAAGTCAAGTTCACTCTCCTCACCTGTTCAACATTGCATGATGGTGCTAATAATAAATTCTCTTTATTGCAACAAGATAAGAAAGAGAAATAAAAGGCATCTATAATAGAAAAGAAGAAGTAAAATTGTCTTTATTTAGAGATGACATAATCATCTATGGAAAAAATTTGATGAAAATCTTAAAAAAAGACTGGTGAGTTCAACAAGGTTGCAGGATATAAGATCAACATACAAAATTCAATTGTATTTCTACTTATTAGCAAAGAGCAATCAAAAATTGAAATGCCATACAATAGTATCAAAAAAATGAAATTGTTAAGAATAGATATGATGAAAAACATGCAACGCCTGTACACTGAAAATTATAAAACATTGCTGAGAAAAATTAAAACTCTAAATAAATGGAAAGATGTATACCATGATCATGGGGCAGAAATTCAAGACTATTAAGATACCAATTCTCTACAAATTGGTCTATATATTCAATGCAATCCCAAACAAAAACCCAGCAGGCTTTCTAATATATATTTATGAGTTTATTCTAAAGTTTATGTTAAAATGCAAACAACTTGCCCTGGCCGATTGGTTCAGTGGTAGAGCCTAGGCCCAGTGTATGGAAGTCCTGGGTTCGATTCCCAATCAGGGCACACAGGAGAAGCACCCATCTGCATCTCCACCCCTCCCCCTCTCTTTCCTCTTTATCTCTCTCTTCCCCTCTGGCAACCAAGGCTCCATTGGAGCAAAGTTGGCCCGGGCACTGAGGACGGCTCCATGGTCTCCGCCTCAGGTGCTAGACTGGCTCCTGCCAAAACAGAGCAACGCCCCAGATGGGCAGAGCATCACCCCCTGCTGGGCATGCCAGGTGAATCCCAGTTGGGCGTATGCGGGAGTCTGACTGCCTCCCCACTTCTAACTTTGAAAAAATAAAATAAAAATATAAATAAAGCAAAGGACCTAGAATAACTGAAACAACATTGAAAAAGTTGAAAGATTTACAATACAGGATTTCAAGACTTATGATCAAGCTAAAATACTTAAGACAGTGTAAGGATTGTATAAAAATAGACAAATAGATTAGTGGAACAGAATAGAGACTCCAGAAATTGGCTTACACATATGTAGACTCATGATTTTAAACAAGTGTGCAAAGGCAATTTAGTAAGTAAAGGATAGCCTTTTCAACAAATGATGCTAAAACAATTGGGTATCTACTTGTAAAAGTAAATTGACTTCGATCTATATACAAAAATGAACTTAAAATGATCACAGTCTTGCCTGACCAGGAGGTGGCGCAGTGGATAGAGCGTAGGACTGGGATGCAGAGGACCCAGGTTCGAGACCCCGAGCTCGCCAGCTTGAGCGCGGGCCCATCTGGCTTGAACAAAAGCTCGCCAGCTTGGACCCAAGGTCGCTGGCTCCAGCAAGGGGTTGCTGGGTCTGCTGAAGGCCCGCAGTCAAGGCACATGTGAGAAAGCAATCAATGAACGACTAAGGTGTCTTAATAGCAACGAAAAACTAATGATTGATGCTTCTCACCTCTCTTTGTTCCTGTCTGTCTGTCCCTATCTATCCCTCTCTCTGACTCTCTCTGTCCCTGTAAAAAATTAAAAAAAAAAAAAGATCACAGTCTTAAATGTAAAACTTAAATCTATGTAACTTCCAGAAGAAAACATAAAAAATCTTAGTGACCATGGGTTAGACTGGGGTTTTTATTGAGACTACACTGGATCTATATACTAAAAGCACAATCCAAAAGAGAAAAAGTGGTGATTGGATTTCATCAAAATTAAGAGGACTTGGAGAACCTAACGTAAGTGCGCATGATTTCAGTACGGCATAAGAGTACCATGGAGTACAGTAGTTGTTTGTTGTTGCATACCCATACTCTTTCCTCAAAGCTGTCCCTTTGGGAACCAGCCCACTCATACTTCATAGCAGCCACATGTTTGGTTGGGATTGATCCCACCCCAGTTCCAAGGTGGTCTTTGCCTGGCATAATTTCATATTTTGTACCACACACTGACATTCAGGAAGAGGAGGTAATGCCAACCTAAGTCAATCCATGCATGGATTCTCTTGTCCAATTTAGGCTATCCAACCACAGTGAGGCTTAGGGCCTTTGCTCTTTGGCTGAGGGAAAAGACATTCCCTCTTCTGGTTGTCAATGAGCAAGAATGAATGTAGGCTTCATGCTGGTGGCAGCCACCTTGCCTCCTTAGGAGGTCAGTCTGAAAACAAAGTCAACACATCCGTGAAGGGATAAACAGAGCCAGAGTCCTGATCAAACTATACCTGAAGCTAATTACTTCTGAAATTCTCAGTCATTTAGATAATAAATTCTCTTTCTTGTTTGAGTTCATTTGAACTGATTTTCCTCTGTCGCTTGCAACCAAAAGCATCTTTACTGACAGAGGCCTGGAAGAGAGCCAATGAATTGTGTCTGTTAAAATTCAGGAAAGTCTTCCCAGAGGGGTCATCACTTGAGCTTTGATTTATAGGATGAGTAGAAGTTCACCAGGAAACAAGAGAGGTAGAAACAATGGGGGCTAAATCTGTCAGGTGGTTTGGTCGGTACCTCCAGAACCGCCAGGTGACCTTGAAGGCAGCCTGACTTCCCTCCAGCCATGATGCTAAAATTCTTTCCTCCCCCAGGAATCTGCACATTGTCATCTCCATTAACCATGCAGCAGCTATTGCCAATGAGAGGAGGTATTAGAGCTGACTCTTCTGCCTGGGAAATGGAAAGAACCTAGGAGAATGAGCTGGAGAAAACCTATTAAGCAACATAGAACATATCCAGCTGTCGAGTCATCTTAAGAAATTTAAATCAGGCAAGTTGCCTTCTGAGTAGTTTTTCCAACTTGTAAGGGCTCTTCACTTCAAGAAGGCCTTGGAGACCAGTGAGGTCTGGAATGTTCCCAGATTGGACACACCTCATTCATCTCCCCTGTGTGCCCTTCTCAAATCAGATACAAGACTTTAACAACAAGATCTATATTGTCATAAACCCCCAAATAAGTACGATGAATCCTCTTTCCTTTTGAAAATCAATTCTTTCCCTCTTGGGCCAAGATTAAAATCCAGCCTTTGATGTGGCCTCTGAGCTTCACATTGATAACAGTTTCTTCTTGCACAGAGCTCTCTGGCATATTATCTCATGGGAGCTTCACAGCAACTCTGAGAACCAGGCAAGGATTACTGGCCCCAAGGAGCAGATGGGACCCAGAAGCTCTAAGAGATTAAATGGCTTGCTCAAGGTCATGAGGCTGACCCCTGGTGTGGCCAAGATTTTAACAGTCCTTTGAGGCTTGTTCCTGGACCCCTGAACTGCCTCTTTTCTTACATAAAAATTCTCAGAAAACCATCTTCACTGTGCCTACCCAGTCTGCCATGCAAACAGCAGCAAACCTCACCAGAACATGAAAGTATTCTGTCTTTCCAGAAATCTAGGAATCCCCTAGTGGACCATGACAGGGCTCAGATGCCAAAATGAGGCCTTAGGAATTATTTGATGTGTCTGAGCCCATGTGAAATGGCAGCAGGGAGAATAAACAGAGTCAGTGTTCATCCGACGGGCCGGCTTTCACCTTCAGCCAGTGTGAGAACCTTCTGTGGGGACAGCCCCCTGACACACGCTGGCCAGAGCCCTGCTGGAGTAGGCATGGGAGCTAAGGGGTCTAGCTGACTTAACAGCATGCTCAACAAGGATGATGAAAAAGCCACTTACAGCAGAAAGTCAGGAGAAGGGTAACTTCCTACTTGCTCTGTGGGAACCAGAGCAGAACCTCCCCAGGGCTGAAACCTGCACACCACACTCAAAGTTTCCATCCTTCTCACATGGCAGCCAACGCTTCCGTTCCCACACTGATGTCAACGCCTGAAACTGCCTCCTTTCTACTGCCCAGCCTCACCCAGAACAATAGAACCAGAGGCCTCCTAAAATTAGCCAACTCTGCCTCCAGCCCTGGTCCGGTCCGCACAGCCAAGTCTCCTGCCACTGCTCAGGGTCATGGTGGGATTTCCTGAACAGGGGACAAGGAGCCAGCTTGGTTTTGTTTCACTGTGCATGCCCACTCTCCTTGCTGACCTCCTTCTTCCTTTCCTCTAGTTTAGATGCCACTGAAATGAGTGAGCAAAGCTATGGGTGCAGGAAAGCTGGGCCTGGAGGAAGGACAGGAGACCTCCCACTGAGTAAACAGCTGGAGACAGTTAGTTATAAATCAATCTTGAATGGGTACCCCTATGCCCAGTGAGCCCAGCACACTTTCCTGGAATGGACATTTTCCATTTCCACAGTGATAAGCTCATCTGTCCCCAGCATTCCTCGGGCCTCCTACATTCTCCCCACCATGATGACCTTCCTTCATGCTTCCTGGGGGAAAAACTGGTGCAATCAGACCACCTGAACTGCCTCATCTCTCTGCCACCAAACCACCAGCTAGCCCATATCCAGACCGCCTGTGATGAGGGAAAGTATCCCAGCACCCTTCATGTGTCCCAGTTCCATCCTCTTGAAGGACAAGGCTCCTGCACATATCCTCTCTCCTGAATCATTGATCTCTCCTTTTCTACCGAATCCACTTATCACTATATAAACATGCCCTCGTATCTCTCATCTTTAAAAATCTTCCCATGGCCTTGGCCAGATGGTTGAGTGGATAGAGCGTCATCCTGGCATGCAGAGGTTGCAGGTTCTATCCCCTGTCTGAACACATAGGAGAAGCAACCAATGAGTAAACAACTAAGTGGAACAAGTTGATACTTATCTCTCTCTCTCTCCCCCCCCCTTTCTCTCTTTTTATCTCTATCTCTCTCTTTCTCTCCATCTCTCTCTCACTAGGAAAATATTTAAATAATAATAAACAAGCTTTGGCCGGTTTGCTCAGTAGATAGAGCATCAGCCCAGCATGTGGATGTCCTGGGTTCAATCCCCGGTCAGGGCACACAGGAAAAGTGGCCATCTGCTTCTCCCCCTTTCCCTCTCTCCTTTCTCTCTCTCTTCTCCTCTCACGGCCAGTGGCTCAATTGATTCAAGCATCAACCCTGGACGGGGTTGCCGAGTGGATCCCAGTCAAGGCACATGTGGGAGTCTGTCTATCTCCCCACCTCTCACTTAAAATAATAATAATAATAATTAATAAAAACTCTCCTGCATCCTCATATTCCCTTCTACGTACTCCCCATTGCATCTCCCCTCTCCTCCACAACAAAGCTTCTATAGGACAATGGCTGCAGGCCCAGATTCTACAGCACACCCCACTGAGATTGCTCCGGTCAAGGAGACTCGTGCCTCCCATGTTGCCAAATCGAACAATCACCTCCATCAGCATTTTCCACAGTTGACCATTTCCTCCTTAAGTCACACTATTCTCTTTATTTCTCTACTCCATGTTTTCCTAATTTGACTTTCCTCCAGCCTCCAAGGCTACTCCTTCTCAGTCTTCTCCTTAGTAAGGTCTTCCTCTTTTATTTTATTTTATTTGTGTTTGTGTGTGGGGGGGGAGAGAGAGAGAGAGAGAGAGAGGAAGGAATAGAGATGAGAAGGATCAATTTATAGTTGCATCACTTTAGTTGCTCATGGATTGTTTCTCTTATGTGCCTTGACTCATGCCTTGCCAATGACCCCTTGCTCAAGCCAATGGCCTTGGGCTCAAGCCAATAACCTTGGGATCTTGTTGATCCTGTGCTCAAGCCAGCAACCCCGCGCTCAAGTTGGTGAGCCAGAGCTCGAGCTGGATGAATCCATGCTTAAACCAGAGATCTTAGGGTTTCAAACCTGGGACCTCAGTGTTTCAGGTTGATACTCTATCCACTGCACCACCACCAGTCACCTCCTTTTCTTGACCTTTCAACACTGGAAAAATTCAAGACTGAGTCCCAGGACCCCTTCTCCTCTCTGTTATACTCTCCCTGCCTATTTATCTCCTATCCCAATGTTTTAAATTTCATCTATATGCTTATGGATCCCAAATCTATATCTATAACCTTAAACTCTGTATCTCCCTCGAATTTTAAACTCAGATATGCACTGTCTACAAGACATCTCCATGTGAATATCTGATAAGCATCTCAAACTTTGCCTTGGGCAAAGCACAACTCTGATTTCCTCGCCTAAATCCATTTCTCCCTTGGACTTCCCCATCTCAATAAATAATACCATCATCTACCTAGTTACTCCATCTAAAATCTGTCCACTCCTCTCCATCTGCATTGCCTTCACTCTTGCCCAACCACCATGGTTTCTCCTGGTGGGTCTCCTTCTTCCTCTCTTACCCAACTACAATCCATCTTCCACACTCAATAGAGTGATCTGCTGAAAGCAAAACTTGGATTGGGTTACTTCCATGATTAAAATCTTTCAATGGCTTCTCATCACAGTTAAAATTCAAATTCCTTGCCCTGGTTCACAAAACTGTACCCATGCAGACCCAGGCTAATCCTCTATGGTCACAAGGTCCCATTCTGCTGCCCAACACCTCCTCCACGTCGCTCCAGCAACTCTGGCTTTTTCATCTCCTGACCATGCCAAGCTCCTTCTTACTTTCTGGCCTTTGTGCATTCTGTTCCCTCTGTCTACTATGTTCTTCCACTATATTTGTTCTTGTCATGTAGAGCTCAGTTTAAGTGTTTTCTCCTCAGAAATTATTTTTTTGACTACCCAATCTGCACCAGCCTCCCAGTAACCATCACATCTCCCTATATTAATTCTTAAGACAACACTATAACTCTCTGATAATTTTTTGCTTCTTTATTTGTGGTTTGTCTCCCACTACAAGAATTAAATTCTACAAAAGTAGAACCCTTATCAATATATATCTATATATATAAGAAGGGAGTGAGGGAGGGAGGGAGGGAGGGAAGGAAGGAAGGAAGGAAGGAAGGAAGGAAGGAAGGAAGGAAGGAGGGAGGGAGGGAGGGAGGGAGGGAAGGAAGGAAGGAAGGAAGGAAGGAAGGAAGGAAGGAAGGAAGGAAGGAAGGAAGAAAGGAGATGAGGGCATGCTGCCAAGCTTAGTAAAGACACAAATCATGGCCTGACCTGTGGTGGTGCAGTGGATAAAGCGTCGACCTGGAATGCTGAGGTTGTCGGTTCAAAACCCTGCACTTGTCTGGTCAAGGAACATATGGGAGTTGATGCTTACTGCTCCTCCCCCCCCCTTTCTCTCTCTCTCTCTCTCTCTCTCTCTCTCTCTCTCTCTCTCTCCTCTCTAAAGTGAATAAATTTTAAAAAATTAAAAAAAAAAAAAAGACACAAATCAATAGTATCCAGTGCTTGGAAGCTCAAGGAGAAAAGCAGTCTCGTGAACTATTGATGACAGTGTAAACTGTATAATGCTTTTGGAGGGAAATTTGGTAGTATGTATTTAAAGTACAGTAGTTAATTTTTTGCCTGGCCGGTGTCAGTGCAGTGGATAGAGCATTGATCTAGGATGCTGAGGACCCAGGTTCCAAACCCCGAGGTCACCAGCTTGAGCACAGCCTCATCCAGCTTAAGCTCAGGCTCACCAGCTTTAGTGGGATGTCACTGGCTGGAGGCTTGAGCAAGAGGTCACTGGCTCTGCTGGAGCCCCCCAGTCAAGGCACATATGAGAAGCAATCAATGAGCAACTAAGAGTGCCGCAACTACAAGTTGATGCTTCTCATCTCTCTCCCTTCCTTCCTGCCTATCTGTCTCTCACTCACTAAAATATAATAATAACAATTAAAATAAAATAGTACATTTTTATGTCCTCTGATAAATATTTCTACTTCTGTAGTTTATTCTACAATAACTCCCACAAATGCAAAAGAAAAATAAGAGCACAAAAACACTCATTGCAACATTGTTCATAATGTCAGAAACTTGGAAACCACCCAAATGTCCAAAAATAGGGGACTGGCTACATAAACTATTGTATAGCCATATAATAGACTACATATTGCTATTTAAAATAATTAAGCAGATTTATATATTTTTTCATGGAAAGGTATTGTTGATGGGGAAAAAAGGCAAGTTTCAAGACAAACAGTATATACAATACTATCTTATTTTTGGTTTTAAAAAATAAAAATATGGTAGTGTGTGCATAAAAATTTTAGAAGAGAATACAATAAGCTGTTAATGACTTATTCTTGGGGGATTCAATATGGGGGTTCTATTTTCTATATTTTGTATTTCTGCAATATTTTGGGTTTGTATATCTGCGGATTTGTACTTCTGTGATCTGAAAATATAAAAGGCAAATAAGAAGTAAACAGTAATGGGAGGCTAGACAAGAACAGTGGCAGAGGGAGCGGAGAGGAGAGGACAAGTGTGAGAGCCGTTGATGATGAAACAGGACACAGAGAACTTCTGCCACGAAGTTTAGGTCTGGGCGATTGGGAACGTGGTTGTCCTATCACAGGCACATTAACACCTTGCCAGGCTAGAACCACAAAATAAGCTCACATTTCATGCAAATACCCAAATTACAATTGGCCATCTCCCATAGGCGAGAGCCACGACTCTGGCCTTACCCTTTTCTGGTCATTTGTCCCCAGTGTGACAAAAACCTCCTCCTTCATTCCCTGTTGCATAGCAGAGATCAAGCTGCCAACAGCACTCTTAGATCTAAGCAAAAGGGGCCCTGCCCTGGGACCAGTGAGCGAGCATATGCATGCACACACACACACTGTTAAAGAACACAAATGACCCTGCAATTCCATTCCTAGGTATATCCCCAAGAGCATAGACAGCATATGTCTACGCAAAAATTTGTACATAAATGTTTACAGCAATATTATTCATAATGATCAAAACATGGGAACATTCCAAATGTGTATTAATGATGTAACACAAAATGTGTATCCAATCAATGGAATCTTATTTAACCAGGAAAAGGAATTAACAACTGATACATGCTTCAACATAGATAAACTCTGAAGTCATTATGTTAAGTGAAATAAGCCAGTCACAAAAGCCCACAAAATATATGATTCCATTTATATTAAATGTCCAGAAAAGACAAATCCATAGAGACAGAAAGTAGATTAGTGGTTTTCAGGGACTTGGAAGAGGGGACAATGGGAAGTGACTGCTAATGGGTACAGAATTTCTTTTGAAAGTGACAAAAACACTCTGAAATTAGTGGTGATGTTTGCACAGCTCTGTGAATGTACTAAAAAACCACTGAACTATTCACTTTAAATGGGTAAATTATATGGTATGTGAATACTATTACAATAAAGCTGTTATAATAAAACACACACACAGAGGCACCCTCCTCTCAGGAACATAGCTCAGTGCAACACACAACCCATAAACATCCCCTTGTGTGACCGATGTTTCTCCACATCTCTTCCCCTGTGGCTTCCAGACAAAAGCAACTAAGCCAAGTGCCAAGACATTGTGTGGGTTTTAACACAGTCAATGCTGGAGATGAACCTGGTTTAGAGGGCGGAAAAGATTTCAGTGGAGGAGTGCTCAGGGGAAAAAAAAGACAAATTAATTGATTTGTCAAGTCCTTCCTTCCAGATACCACAACAAAATATCCTTTACCAGCAGGCTATTCATTTTCTAGCTTCCCTTCTTGTTTCAATCATGATTGTGGAAGTATTCATGTGTTAGCAGAGTATTCACAACTGTTGCACATGATAGTTGAGAAATATTTTCAATATTAAATCCTTCATATTACATTTAAATTTTTAAATGTGTAGGTCTAGATGTAAATGCGCAAATTTTTATATTGATTTTTTACATTGGCAACCAGATGGGTGTTGAATACTGGAATTAGAAATAGTTTTATTTTTGCCTGACCTGTGGTGTCACAGTGGATAAAACATTGACCTGAAACGCTGAGGTTGCTGGTTTGATACCCTTGGCTTGCCTGGTCTAGTCATATATAGGAGTTGATGCTTCCTGCTCCTCCCCCTTCTCTCTCCCTTCTCTCTCTCTCTTCCCTCTGTCTAAAATGAATAAATAAAATCTTAAAAAAAAAAAAAGAAATAGTTTTATTTTGCCTGACCAAACAGTGGCACAGTGGATAGAGCGTCGACCTGGAAGGCTAAAGACCCAGGTTCGAAACCCCAAGGTCACCGGCTTGACCATGGGGTCGCCTACTTGTGTGTGGAATCATAGACAGGACCCTGTGGTCGCTGGCTTAAGCCCAAAGGTCGCTGGCTTGAGCCCAAGGTCACTGACTTGAGCAAGGGGTTCCCTGTCTCTCTCTCACACGAAAAAAAAATGACTTTTGTCTTTATTAGTTATCCAATTATCTTGACTCATTAACAGAACACCCAGACATGTTCAATAATAATTCAATTAATTTGGATATTTTGCTAACTTTGAGTTACATTATTTTCCAATTTTGTCATTACAAAGTAGGAGTTAGAGCATATTCATTTAACAGTTTGTTAGTGAGTTAGAGCATATTCATTTAACAGTTTGTTAGTTTCATTTTTAATCTTTAAATATTTAGACAGGTAGTATGTAGTCCTCTTGCCCCAGCCCCACAAACCTGAGGGGGAGGCCCATGAGCTGTGCCTCCAGACTGCCACTGAGGGTAACAGAAGAAAAGCAGAATACAGAGATAAACCACCCGACTATTAAAGACAGGGTCTATCCTGGGGCCCATTGGCCTCTCTTAGCCTCAGCTCCAGTCCACTTAAAAAGGGAAGAAAGAGGTCCCCCTTTTCACCCCACCCCCACCAGGTGATAGAAAACCTGCCTTCTTGACCTAGGATCATCCTTCTCCCAGAATGATGAACCCTACCAAGAGAGGGCGCTCTTGCTCTATGTCCTCAGGTACAGCGGAACACAAAATGTATCCATCTGTTAATCTGAGGGACACTGGCAGATGCACCTTCCCTGACCTCATGCTGCCTTCAGTCTAGTGGAGGGGTGATGTTGGGCAAACAAGTTTGTAACAAGTGTTTTTTAGGTTTGCTCGCTTGTATTGGGGCAGTGCCATGTGTATATATAGTCTATAGAAGGCTGTGGGTGCTTGCCCTCAGGAAAGGAGATTGCAAATTGCACATTACCTTCCTGCTTGAGAGGAGGTCATTATTTGTGATCATTTGCTGGAGAAGGGTTTTATTCCCCCAGCCTGTTTTGGCTGGAGAGTCTAGAGAGAGAGATGGAGTGCTGAGGGGCTTGGGAGCCCTAAGAGAAAGGAAAGCGGTCATCCCTGCCTGTCTGCTTGTCCGTCATTACGAGACTTTAATAAACGGAATAGCCTACCATTTTCTGGATCCACGGTTCCTTTGCTGTCTGCCTGAATCCAATGAGAAACTGCATGGCCACGGTGGCAGCCACTGGCTCTATAGGTGACAATGTGATCACATAGATCAGCTACTTGTAGACCAACTGGTTAGATAGGTAAGTCAGGTCACAACTGTTCTGGCTTCAGTCTCTCCTCCCTGTGAGGTGTGAGCACACTAGGGGTCCTGCCCTTGGTCTTTTTCACTCAGCTCTTGATGCCCACATATCACTGGCCAAACAAGAAGACAAAGCCCATAAGGACAAACAGCAGTCTGTAGCTCAGTGTCTTCTAAATTCATACAGATTCAAGAAAGACTTCTCCCTATAACCTCTCAAAAGTGAGAAGTTCTCAGAGGCAGAGCTCTGGCTCAACTATACACAAGAGTTGATCTTACCAAACAGAGGGCTGGACTACATTGAGTGCACTCAGGTAACAGGTGACTAGTTCTCCCACCAAACAATGGGTAAAAATTTACTTCATATGTTTGTAATGAAAGCCCCTTCGGGCAATTTCCCTGAAACAAAGGAATTGCCTGCTCCAAATGTGAATTGAAGTCACCACTTCCAGAGACAAAAACACTTCTTGTGGCTTTTTTATTCATTTTAGAGAGGAGAGAGAGAAAGGGGGCAGGAGCAGGGAGCATCAACTCCTATATGTGCCTTGACCAGACAAGTGCAGGGTTTTGAACCAGCGACCTCAGTGTTCCAGATCGACACTTTATTCACTGAGCCACCACTGGTCAGGACTTCTCGTGACTTTTCAGTGACAGTATTTCCCTTTTAAGTTCATCAAGATTTCAAAATCTGAGGGTTCAGTCTCAGTCAGGGCCGCCTGTTTCAGTCTGAGCGAGTGGCTCACGGAAGGGAAGGACCGGCTCTGAGTGTAAGTGGTGGAATCTCCATGTAGAGAAGCAAGAACATCTGGGAGTCGTCCACATTAAGATGGGCTCACCCAGAGAGGAGGGAAGAGAAAGAACAGAAAGTGAAGGCCCAAGGACAAGAAGAAAGGAGGAGTCAGAAATAGACAAGAGAGGAGCGGAGAGCAGGAGAACCAAAGAAGTGATTGTGAAAAAGAGGGAGTGGCTGCTGCAGGCAGGGCAAAAATGAGAGCTGGAAATGCTATGTCTGTGGTAGGTGACTGTCAAGAAGCAATTTCAGTGGAGATGGGAACAGAGTTTAAATTGCGTAGTGTTAAGGAGTGAAGGGGAGAAGAGGGTTGAGATAGTAACTGGGTGCTCAGCAGACAGAAGGGAAGCTGTTTCAGGACAGGCGAAGGTGGAGAAACTGGAAAATCCAAAGGAGAGGGGCTAATTGATGCAGCAAAGTCCTCGTTGGGGGGGATGGGACACTAGTGGGGAGTGACCATTGGAAAGAACCAGGGACAAGCTTCCCACCACCAACGCAGACGAACAGCAGAAGATGGAGCCAAAAACAAGAGGTGGGGGACACAGGTTGGGGCTCAGCCCCCCTGCTGCCACCACTTGCCCAGTCTTCCTGATGCCTAGGAAGTAAACAATGCCAGCATGGCCACATCACCACTGTGTGTCTGGGATCTGAGCTAAAGCATCGTCTGCCCCAGAGCCCAATCACTTTTGCAGTCATAACCATAGCTTCGGGCTCTCACTCATTACTCATTTAACAATACTTACTGCCCCCCTACTATGTGATAAGTACCACGCTAAGTGCTGGGGCTTACCTAAGAGGAACCAGGTCCCTACCCCACAGAGCTCCAAGGGGAGCAGGAAACACTATTAAACCAACTTTCATGGGGGTGGGGGAATATGCCTAGAGGATGCTATGGACACCTCCTCTTGGGGAGGGGCCATGGGGGATAGTGAAATCAGAGCAGGAGACAACACATAAGCAGAGAACCAGAGAAGAGAAGGAGCCAGGGGAAGAGAAGGGGCATGGGAATTCCGGGCAGAGGGTACAGTACACACAAAGGTGCAGAGGTGAACAAGAGCCTGGTGATTTCAGGAACTAGGATCCAAAGTCAGGAAGGCTGGAGAGCAGAGCATAGGACAGTCATCCAAGGGATGGGGCTGAAATCATAAGAACAAGTCTTTCTGAGGATGCTGAACAAAGAACACAAAATATAATAATTTCCTAATTATGAGTTCAGGCCTCCATATGTCACTATATCCTGGAACCAAAACAACTGCGTACATTGTGTACTGAATAAAATCTAAAACCTTTGCAGAGGGGAATTGCAACAGTAGCTAAATCAGTGACCATCAGTGCATGAAAGGAAGGAAGGAAAGACCGGCCCATACTGGGCTGGCTTAATGAGAGATGAATGTAATCGACTGTACTGTTTTCTGTTTTGTTTTGTTTTGTTTGAGCTAGTCAAATTCAGTCCCACCAGATGTCATGAAAGGGAGGCCAATGAAGAATGATTGACAGAAAGAAACAGGTATAAACAAACCCTGAATTGCCACCTGATTCATACCTGCATGTCCAATACCATTCCAAGTGTGAGCCTCCCAAATGCATCACTGTTATCAATTTAAAAATCTGCACACCATGGAAAGGGGGTGGGGAGTTCGAGTCTTGGGTTGTGCTGGCTGAGAAGCTGCTTTCAGCCACCAAAGGGTGCAGCTGAGCCCACTCCAAAGCTGGTTCTGGTTGGCCATCCCCTCCCAGTTCCAGGAGGGCTCAGACCATCCATCAGTAAGCCTATCTTTAAAGCCCACTCTCAGAGCAGAAAGGAGCAGCTTTCAGGAGGGCCCAAGGATCCTGAAGGACCTGCAGAAGTGCCTGTGCAAGTCTCAACCAGCCAGACATGCTGGGAGGGGCCAGAGGAGCAGGGGCAGGTGAGGGTGAACCCCACACAAGCCAGCCAGAAACTCAGCATCACACAAACTGTCAGCACTCCGCCCTTTTCTTCACACGTGCATTTCGATAGTTCTTTATTTCTTAAGAAGAATTCCTTTTCCAAAAATGCTAAGTTTATCTCACACAGACCAAAGGGTAAGTGGGGAGGAGGGACACCAAAAATGGAAGAGAAACTCAATTCCAGGCCCACCTTCACCATTTCTGGGAAAGAAGAAAGACAGTAGCCGAGCTCCAAGAGGGTGCGCTCTGTGCTGCCTGAACATCCTTGTGCCCTGAGTAGCGAGATCTTTACTTTGTAAGTAGGAATCAAGGCTCAGAAAGTGAACTAACTTGCTTAAGGTCCCACAGGTAGATAATGACAGGTGGGATTCAAACCTGACTATGAAGCATGTTAAGCAAAGTCACTTCACCATTCTGTATACCGACTTCTTCAGTTTAAAATAGGAATAATAATAGGACTACTTTGAGAATGAAATGAATATGCATAAAAACACATGGTAGATGGCAAAGTGTGTGAGTGACTTCCCCATGAACCTTTCTCATGACCAAGGGCAAAGGCAGCCTTTCCCTCCCTGGTGCTTGGTGCAGGAGGCCAGTTGATGAGAATGACGCTGCCAAACAGATCTAAGGCCTCAGCTCCCTGCCTTTCCTGGCTCACTTGGCCAATACCCAACAGGATTTACTGCATGGTTCCTGGAACATCCTGGATATGCTAGAACAAAGCCAGCCCAGGCCAGCTGTCCTGAGGCCTCCCACCATCCTGCAGGACAGCCAGCTGCTGCCGGACAGACCAAGGTGCCAAAACCACCACTAGATCGGATCAGGACATGCCTGGAAATCCCCTAGCACTATCAAGACAGAGAGACATTGCTGGGAATGTCTTTACTTAGCAGACACTATCTATACCCAGGTGGAAACAGCCATGGTTCAGGGCAGGGCCCTCCATCTCCAGAATCCCAGCCCAGCTTCTCAGGAAGAGTAGGTCTAAATTTCCCTTCTTTGTCTCCCTGCACAACTGTAGTCTTCCCTTCTAGGAAATGACCTCTGTGGCCTCCCTATCCCGATACGGCCTGATTTACCTATATAAGACACGCTAGGGCCTGACCTGTGGTGGCACAGTGGATAAAGCGTCGACCTGGGAACACTGAGGTCGCCAGTTCAAAACCCTGCACTGGTCTGGTCAAGGCACATATGGGAGTTGATGCTTCCAGCTCCTCCCCCCTTTCTTTCTCTCTCTCTCTCTCTCACTCTATGTCTCCTCTCTAAAAAAAAATGAATAAAATAAAATAAATATTAAAAAAAAAAAAGACACGCTAGGTGGCATAGGCAGGTGGCCTGGACTCTCAAGGAAGTCTGAGAAAACCTAAGAAGCAGGGAACCAGGCCACGGTCCTGAGGGATCAAGCTGGGCCTTCTGTGCCACCTCCAATAAAGGGTACCAGACTGATGTTCTCTCAGAAACACCAAGGGCAGGGGACAAGCCCTGGGTAGGGAGTCAGGAGCCCTGTGGCCTAGACCTGGCATTGCCACCTACCAGTTGCTATATGACCTTGAGCAAACCACTTCTCCTCACTTGGCCTCAGTTTCCTCACCTATAAGTGAAGGAACTAGAGCTAGATCACTGAGGCCAGTTACAATACTTGCTCTCTGTGATGTCACATATCATGGTGACTTTTCAGAAAGCTTCACACAGTTCCTAACACAGACCTTCCAAAAGCCTTGAAACTGGGAAGCCATTTAAGACAAAACCAGCCAGCAGAGAGAGGGTCTGCTTCTCAACTTCTGGTGGAGCTGTCATTGCCCTCAGCTTGGGTTCCCCAGGAGCTCAGCTTTACTGGTATTCCTTGGACTCAGCTGAAAGAAAAAGGTTAAACTCCAAAACTATGAAGAGGGACCCAGCACTTCACTTGGCTATCAGATGAGGCACTGTCCAGAACCTGAATTAGGCTATAAAAGTGATAGCAGCTGATGCCCATATAATAAAAGTTGCTAAATTTCCTGTCCCCTGTTCATCAGGTCACAAGGGAACATGACCAAAGCCACCATTCATCAAAGCTCAGCTTCAGGCTAGCAGGGATGTCCCAGGGATGCTCAGGGTCCTTGGGTTCCGGCAGCCTCACCTCAACACCAGCAATCATAAGATTGGGCAAAGCACACAGCTCTCTAGCTCTTCATGATCTGGCAGGGAGCTCCAGAGAGAATAAACCCAGGAATAGACAGGAAAGCTTGACTGCCTTGGAGAAGTCCCTTAGTCTCTGGGCCTCATTTTACTTCCTGTAAAATGGGAATAAGAGTAATGATAGGATTGATACAAGGGATAAAATGTACAATATGTAGACATGTGCTGTACAACAAAAGGGCCACTTGAATAAACTGGTAATGGTGGGAGAACATAGGAGGTATAGAATTTTTGTAGTAGGGTAAGGGAACCAACTTGCAAGAGACTATTCCTAAGTGTTCAGTAATTTTGCTAGCCCGTTCACCTTGAAATCAGTTGGTAGCTTGAGATCACTTTTAGTGGGAGCATTTACACCAGAGAAACACAAAATATCAGGGTTTTTTCCCCCAGAGAATTGATTGTTTGGCATTTACCAGAACACCACAGCATATATTAAGAGTAAGTTTGGCCTGACCAGGCGGTGGCTCAGTGGATAGAGCGTTGGACTGGGATGCGGAAGACCCAGGTTCGAGACCCCGAGGTCGCCAGCTTGAGCATGGGCCCATCTGGCTTGAGCAAAAGCTCGCCAGCTTGGACCCGAGGTCGCTGGCTCCAGCAAGGGGTTGCTCGGTCTGCTGAAGGCCCGCGGTCAAGGCACATGAGAAAAGCAGTCAATGAACAACTATGATGTCTCAATGGCAATGAAAAACTAATGATTGATGCTTCTCATCTCTCCCTATTCCTGTCTGTCTGTACCTATCTATCCCTCTCTCTGACTCTCTCTCTGTCCCTGTAAAAAAATAAATAAAAATAAATAAATAAATAAATAGAGTAAGTTTGTTGTTGCTTCAAACACACCATAACCATACACGTCCCAATAAATGTGACTACTTCAAGACAGTAAGCTTGGGAGGTCCTATTGTTTCCTAACATTTATAAAACTTTTCTGTTTCTACATTTATTGAGACCTACTACATGCCAGGGACCAGACAAAAAAAAAAGAAAGAAAAGAAACTAAAAATTCTTTCCTGAAATGCCTACAAGGTGGAGGAGGAGTGAGAAAGCACACACTGTTAGATCATCTGGAGTGGAGAGGTCCAAGTCCCAGCTGTGGGGGTCCGAGTCTGAGCCACTGGGAATGACAATTAGGCACAGAGAATGGCATACACAAAGGCATGGAGGTGTTGGAGGACAAGACAACTTTTTTTAAATTCCTCTCTACGAACTGGCTTTGAGGAAGTTTTAGAGTTGTCACATTACAGGTACCATTTATTCTAGGGGCGGAAAAAAGTGCATCCTTCACCAGAATTTAGTACCAAATTTCTTTTGACTGAAATCCACTTGCAGGGTGAGGAATTTGCCATCCCTGAGACCAACTTCTCAAAACAAAGAGATTCTCTGAAAGACATTTGATAGCAGCAATATCCCTGAAGAATAGAAGCCCAAACTCCTAAGGTGAGTGCTTCAGGTTGCAGCAGGCACTTAGATGTCCAAGATCATTTAAATGTCCATCTCATTACTCAATAATGCTTTACAGGGAACAATGAGCGCCAATGCCTCTTAAGATGTGTCCACATTCCACCTTGGAGAACGCCATAATTTCAAAAATAAAGGAAAAAATCCAAAAGCATTCAGACAGAAAAATTAAAACTACCTTAAAGGAACAAAAGTCAGGGTGACCTGAAACTGTGCAACATTAAACACTATCAGGCAGTTGAACCAAGTCATGAACCCTAAGCCAGCCAACTCATTGTCCACATGTGGAGGTAACAGAATGTCATTCTTTCATTCAAAGGAGTTCAGAAAATACATCCCACATGCGCTTTTTGGGAAAAAAAAAAATTGGCCCTCGCTGGATGCTTAGTTGGTTAGAACATCATCCCGAAGTGCAGAGGTGGTGGCTGGTTCGATCCCTGGTCAAGGCACATATAGGAACAGATTGATGTTCCTGCCTCTCTCTCTCTCCCTTCCACTCTTTAAAAAGTCAATAAAAATTTTGAAAATAAAAAAATTAAAAACTATTTTAAAAATCTTTGAAGGCACATCAACTGCCAGTAGAGGAATTAAAATACAATTCAAAGATGGAAGTTGCGGTATCATAAAAGGATTAAAAGTGGGCAGTAAACCAGTTAAGTCTAAAAAATAAGTTATTGTTGTACATTTGGTTTAAAATTGGGTGTTAATCATTTATATGAAGTTCTAGAATAGATAAAACTAATCTATGGTGAAAGAAATCAAAATAGTCATTGTTTCGGAAGGGCAGGAATTTCCTAGGAAGGGTTAAAAAAACTTTTTTTTTAAACTTTCTGGAGTGATGGAAATGTTTTTTGGTTTTGTTGTTTTTGTTCTTGTTGTTTAGTAAGAGGAGGGGAGACTCCAACATGAATCCTAACTAGGATTCACCTGGCAACCCCCATTAGGGGCCGACACTCAGACCAACCAAGCCATCTTCAGTGCCCGGGGACTGACACTTGAACCAACTGAGCCACTAGCTGCAAGAAGGGAAGAGAGAGAGGAGGAGAAGGAAGGGAAGAGAAGCAGATGGTTGCTTCTCTTGTGTGTCCCTGGGGATCAAACCCAGGACGTCCTCTGGGACGTTGAACACTGAGCCGACACTCTATCCACTGAACCAACTGGCCAGGGCCAGTAAGTGTTTTTTATCTTAAAAGGCTTTGTGTTATTCAGGTGTGTACATTTCTCAAAACTTGAATTGAAATAAGTAAATCAGAAAAAACTAAGAACTATATGATTCCATGCATAGGTGGGACAGAAAAATGAGACTCAGAGACACGGACAAGAGTGTGGTGGTTACCGGGGTGGAGGGAGGAAGAAGAGGGAGGGGGTGAGGGAGGGGAGGGGCACAAAGAAAACCAGATAGAAGGTGACGGAAAACAATTTGACTTTGGGTGATGGGTATGCAACATAATCAAATGTCAAAATATCTTGGAGACGTTTTCTCTGAACATATGTACCCTGATTTATCAATGTCACCCCATTTAAATTAATAATAAAAAAATAAATTAAAAACAAAAACTTGAATTGTACACTTAAGACTAGCATGTTTCAGCCTGACCAGGCGGTGGTGCAGTGGATAGAGCATCAAACTGGGATGCGGAGGACCCAGGTTTGAGACCACAAGGTCGCCAGCTTGAGTGCAGGCTCATCTGGTTTGAGCAAGGCTCACCAGCTTGAACCCAAGGTCGCTGGCTTGAGCAAGGAGTCACTCGGTCTGCTGTAGCCCCCAGGTCAAGGCACATATGGGAAAGCAATCAATGAACAACTACGGAGACTAAGGAGCCATAGCGAAGAATTGATACTTCTCATCTCTCCCTTCCTGTCTGTCCCTATCTGACTCTCTGTCTCTGTCGCAAAAATAAATAAATAAATAAAGACTAGCATATTTCAGCGTGACCTGTGGTGGCGCAGTGGATAAACCATCAACCAGGAACACTGAGGTCGCCAGTTCAAGGCACCTATGGGAGTTGATGCACCCTGCTCCTCCCCCTCCTTCTCTCTCCCTGTCCTTTCTAAAATGAATTTTAAAAAATGCTAAGTATGGTTAAAATGAATTTTTTTTTAATTTTATTCATTTTAGAGAGGAGACACAGAGTGAGAGAGAGAGAAAGGGGGGAGGAGCTGGAAGCATCAACTCCCATATGTGCCTTGACCAGACCAGTGCAGGGTTTTGAACCGGCGACCTCAGCGTTCCAGGTCGACGCTTTATCCACTGCGCCACCACAGGTCAGGCCTGGTTAAAATGAATTTTAAAAAATATTTCACTTTTTATCATTATGTCTCATTTAAATAAGTGATTATCTTAATATTGAGGTTCCTAATCTATGAATACAGTATACTCTCTGTTTCTTTAGGTCTTCTTTCATTTTTCTCAGCAGCTTTAGTTTTCAGTGTACAGAGCTTGCATATCTTTTGTCAGATTTATCAGTTTATTCCTATTTCATATTTTTATGCTACTGAAATTAGCATTATTTATTTTTGGTTTTCCATTGGTAATAAATAGAAATACAATTGATTTTTATATATTGATGGTTTATCCTGAAATCCTGTTGAATACACTATTAGTTCTATTACTTTTTTTTTAAATGAACATGTCATCTATGAATAAGATAGTTTTACTTATTTCCCAATCTGGAATACACATACACACACACACACACACACACACACACACACACACACACACACACACGCAGTGTGTCTGTAAAGTCAAGCTGCACTTTTGACCATGTAACCTGTCAAAAGTGCACCATGACTTTACAGACACACTGTATATTGGTCTTATTGCACTGACTAGAACCTCCAGTATAATGTTGTACAGGTGATGAAAGTGGACATCCTTGCCTCATCCCCAATCTTAGAAAAAAAGCATTTAGTATTTCACCATTCAGTATGCTATTAGCTGTTGGGTTTTTTGTAGATGCTCTTTTTCAGGTAGGTCATGTTTCATTTTATTACTACTTTCCTGAGATATTTTATCAAAACTTAAGTGGAAAAAAAAAACTTAAGTGGGAGTCATGTCAAGTAAATAATTAGGGAAATGCAAATAAAATGCTGATGAGATACCACTACATACCTACTAGAATGGCTAAAATTAGAAAGACTAAGCATACCAAGTATTGGTGAGGATGTGAAACAATTGGAAATCTTACCCAGTACTGGTGGGCATAAGGAAACTGCTTTGGAAAACAGTTTGACAGTTTATTTAAAAATCAAGAAGGGCCTGACTAGGTGATGGCGCAGTGGATAGAGCGTCAGACTGAGATGCGAAAGACCCAGGTTCAAGACCCCGAGGTCGCCAGCTTGAGCCTGGGCTCATCTGGCTTGAGCAAAAAGCTCACACTAACTTGGACCCAAGGCCCCTGGCTCCAGCAAGGGGTGGCTCAGTCTGCTGAAGGCCTGCGGTCAAGGCACATGTGAGAAAGCAATCAATGAACAACTATGGTGTCAAAACGGCAACGAAAAACTAATGATTGATGCTTCTCATCTCTCTCCATTTCTGTCTGTCTGTCCCTGTCTATCCCTCTCTCTCTCTCTGTCTGTCCCTATAAAAAAAAAAAAATCAAGAAGATATTGCCTGGCCTGTGGTGGCACAGTGGATAAAACATCAACCTGGAATGCTGAGGTCAGCTGTTTGAAACCCTTGGCTTGCCCAGTCAAGGCACATATGAGAAGCAACTACTATGAGGTTGATGCTTCCCACTCCCCTCCACTTCTCTCTCTCTCTCTCCTCTCTCAAAAATCAATAAATAAAACCCTTTTTAAAAAAGGTATTTATTCAGAAGAAATGAAAGTACATGTCCACACCAAAAACTTGTACATAAATGTTCATAGTTGCTTTATTTGTTATATCCAAACACTGAAAACAACTCAGTGTTTATCAAGAGGTGAATCGATAAACAATTGTGTAATATTCATACCACACACCAATAAAAGAAAAAAATTAACTATTGATACCTGAAATAATGTGGATGAATCTTAAATAATTATGCTGTGTGAAAAAAATAAGACAAAAAATAATATATACTATTATATGATTCATTTATGTAAAATGATTGAAAATGCAAATTAGTCTACAGAGACAAAAAGCACAGCAGTGGCTGCCTATGCATGAGCATATAGGGGTCAGGGAGAGATAAGAGGAGGAAAAACATGAGGAAGCTTTTGAGGGTGATGACTATGTCCATTGTGGTTGTGGCGATGGTTTCTGGGGTGTATAAAAATATCAAAACTTATAAAATTGTACACTTAAAATATGTGCTATTGTTCCATGTCAGTTAGATCTCAATAAAGCTGTTTAGAAATGAAATAATAGCTTGACCAAGCAGTGGCGCAGTGGATAGAGCAAAGGACTGGGACACAGAGGATGCAGGTTCAAAACCCCAAGGTCACCTGCTTGAGAGTGGGCTCATCCGACTTGGATGTGGGCTCAGCAACTTGAGCATGGGGCTGCTGGCCTGAGTATGGGATCACAGACATGACCCCATGGTCACTGGCTTGAGCCCAAAGGTTGCTGGCTTGAAGCCCAAAGTCTCTCGTTTGAGCTCAACGTTTGAGCAAGGGGCACTCGCTCTGCTGGAGCCCCTGGGTCAAGGCAAATATGAAAAAGCAATAAATGGACAACTAAAGAGCCACAACAAAAAATTGATGCTTCTCATCTCTCTCCTGTCTATCTGTCCCTATCTGTCCCTCTCTCTGACTCTCTTTGTCTCTGTCAAAATAAATAAATAATAAAATAATGTTAAGAGAATGTTGTCCTGGCCGGATAGCTCAGTTGGTTAGAGCATAGCCCTGAAGCACAGAGGTTGCCGGTTCAATCCCTGGTCAGGGCACATACAGGAACAGATTGATGTTCTTGTCTCTCTCTCCCTTCCTCTAAAATCAATAAAACATTAAAAAAAGAGAATGTTAGTACAAATCATTATTTTTTTTTTTTAATTTTTATTTTATTCATTTTTTTTAGAGAGGAGACACAGACTGAGAGAGAGAGAGAGAGAGAAAGAGAGAAAGGGGGGAGGAGCTGGAAGCATCAACTCCCATATGTGCCTTGACCAGACCAGTGCAGGGTTTTGAACTGGCGACCTCAGTGTTTCCAGGTCGACGCTTTATCCACTGTGCCACCACAGGTCAGGCAGTACAAATCATTATTAAAGTAACATATAAATAATATTACAAAATAACTTAGTAGCTATACTCTGAGACAAGGCTAAGGAAGACTAGTAGGGTGTGAGGAACATTCGGAAATAAAAGCAGCTAAAGCTCTCATCATAACACAGGGTTTCAGAAGTTGGGGTTACTCTTGATTTTGATATTTAGAGAAACATCATTGTTTTTGGTTTTGTTTTTTATTTTAAGTATAGAGGAACTCCAAGTGCAGCAGAAGTGAGTCCAGTTAGCCACTGGAGTCTCCCATTTTAAGAGTCATCAGTGCCACCCTGTCAAAGTGTGGGGGAAAGGCCCGTTGGCTTCCCATGTCATATCCTGTGACTCTTCCAAATTCCCAGAGCCAGGAACTAGGTCAGTGCCCCTTCCAAGGACATATGAGACCCTCCAGCCCCATTTCCTCTCTCTGATTCATCCCTGCCTCCTTGATGTTTAAACTTAACAATATAAGTCAGGCCTGACCAGGCAGTGGCGCAATGAATAGAGCATCGAACTGGGACGTGGAGGACCCAGGTTCAAAACCCTGAGGTCGCCGGCTTGAGCATGGGCTCATATGGTTTGAGCAAGGCTCACCAGCTTGAGCCCAAAGTCGCTGGCTTGAGCAAGGGGTCACTCAGTCTACTGTAGCCCCCGGTCAAGGCACATATGAGAAAGCAATCAATGAACAACTAAGGTGCCACAACAAAGAACTGATGCTTCTCATCTCTCTCCCTTCCTGTCTGTCTGTCCCTATCTGTCCCTCTCTCTGTCACACACACACACACACACACACACACACACACACACACACGTCATTATCCAGCAATCCTACTGCTGGGTACATACCTAAAGGAAAAGAAATCATTATCTCAAAGATATGTCCGTACCGATATGTTTATTTAAGCATTATTCACAATAGCCAACACATGGAAACAAATAAATGTCCAAGGATGGATGAATAAAGAAAATATTATATGTATTACATTTTATATATGTATATATATATAATATTTTATGTTCATATGTTATATTATATGTATGGTATATTATATATACATATATACACACACACACACACAAAAGCAACACTGGAACATTATTCAGCCAAAACAAAGGAGGAAATTCTGCCTTTTGCATCAACACAGATGGACCCTGAAGGCATTATACTATGTGAAAATAGAGTAGTGATTGCTAGGGGCTGGTGAGTAGGGGAATTGGGAAGGTTTACCTCCAGTTATGAGATGAATAAGTTCTAGGATCCAATGCACAACATGATCACTATACTTAACAATACTGCATTATATAGTTAAAAACTGCTAAGGGAATAGATCTTAAATGTTTTTACCACCAAAAAAATGTGGCAATTACATGAGGCGATGGAGGTTTAGCAGATCTAATTTTGCAATAATCATTTCGCAATATATATATGTATCAAATCATATTGTACCCCTTTAACTTACATAATGTTATATGTCAATTATATCTCAATAAAGCAGGGAAGAAAAACAATTAGTGATCTGTTAGTCTGGTACCACACTGTATAAGTTCACATCCATCCTGAGCTTTGAATCTCTTTGTCTATGAAGGCAGGAACACTGAGGACCCAGGTTCAAAATCCCAAGGTCACTGGCTTGAGTGCAGGCTTATCCGGTTTGAATGCAGGCTCACCAGCTTGAGCACCAGATCACTCGCTTGAGTATGGGATAATAAACATGATCGATCCCATGGTTGCTGGCTTGAAGCCCAAAGTTGCTGGCTTGAGCAAGGGGTTACTGACTCGGCTGGAGTCCCCAGGTCAAGGCACATATGGGAAAGCAATCAATGAACAACTAAGGTGCTGCAACTATTGAGTTGATGCTTCTCATCTCTCTCCTTCCCACCCACACCCACTCTTGCTAAGGGGAAAAAAAAAAGCCTAAGGAAGCACCACTGCATTCTCGCACACTGACAGAGACAGGGCTTCCGAGCACAGGCTTTGTGGCCAGACACACTGCCTCTGGTGTTGGCTCTGTAGTCACTACTGAGCCCACAGGAGGATCCACAGGGGTCCTCGGGTTAAATGGGAATAAAACCACCTACCTCTGTATGAAAGGCTTTTGCACAATATTTGGAAAATAGCAATCCTGAAAAACACATAGTTGTTATTACTGAGAGCTTTAAATTTGGTCAGTATTTTTCTTTTATTCTTTTTTTTCCATGAATTCTGAAAACATCCCCTGCTGTCACCATCCTTGCGGGTGACAGGCACTGGGGACACAAAGGTGGACAGAGCTCAGGCCCACTCCCCAAGGAGCTCTCAGTCTAGGGAAAAGGGAAAGGTGTTCCCCAAGCTGCCAGGGAACCTTAAATCAGTGTCACAGAGACCGCCAGAAAGGAGGATGGGATTCCATGACCCCGCAGCTGAGGTGCCCTGGTGAGCATCATCCTGTGTCCTAGGGCACTGCCACTGCTGCCTGGAGATGCCCCTCTGGAGCCCACTGCAGATGCTTTTGAAAAATGCCAGTCACAGAAATGACCAACTGTTGCTGGGGCCAAGTATAGGGAATCAGGAGACGAACTCTTTGGGTCACAAACTCAGGATGACTATAAAGTGCTCTTTGCTGGACCTCCGAGAGGAACCCCGAAAGGTCAGCGCTCCACATTGGAAAGGGTTCCAGCAGTGTTTAAGCCAGTCCAGCTTGAGCCAGCATGGGAACAGAGGATCCAGGCCCTGGAGCTTGGACAGAGCTCCTGGTTGGGAGTGAAAAAATGTGTACTGGACAAGATGATCACCTACTAGATTTCAGCATGACTTCTGGAGTCCTGTCTCACCGTGCATTCAATTGCACCCATTTTCTGAGCGCCCACTGTGTACCAACCAGCACAGCTCCAGGAGCCAGAGGCACACTCTAAGAAAAACGTGGCCCCAGCTACCAGAAAGCTGTTTATCTTCCTGTGAGAACCGCAGAAGGAGACACAGGCAGGTCAGATTAACAAAACCTGGTTGTCAATTAGCCCCAGCAGTCAGGGAACACAGAGGAGTCCATGACAACTGTTAAGCTTTCAAGCCTGGATAACGGGAGAAACGAGGGAACTAGTACCAGGAACAGGTGATCTAAAAGGAGGAGATTTAGGCAGAATTGTGTAAAGTTCAGTTTGGGTGATGTTGACACTAATGTAATTTCTTTGGCTGGTCCCTCCTCATTGGTGAGAAACAAAATTTGCGAGAGGAAAACAAAGCCAGGGCCAGAGAGTGGGATGCTTGGGCCAGGCCTGAGGATGGCAAGGAGCTATGGGACTTTGTACTATACCCAAAGGCATGCGGCAGAGGGCACCTGGTCAGGAGTAAAGCAGCCTACTAGTGTTCCAGTCTGAGCACTGACCTCTAACCCTGAGCAAGCTAAGCTATTTCACTTTTCGAGTTCTTGGCATCTGCTAAATGCATATAATATCCTCCTTGCCCATTTTACAGGTGGCTTTGAAGAATCTAGAAAAAATTTACAAATTGTATAAGGCTATCTAAATAAAAGGAGTCCAAGGCCCTATATGGGAAATCTGAGGCGTATAGTGATGTTTCTTGCCCAGAGCCACTCAGTGGTAGTCTAGGAACCAGTGATCTCTGGCGCCTTGCCCCTCTACGATACGTCTATCCCTAAGGGTACCTACCTGCTGCACTGAGCCTCTCTTGGGCCCATCCCAGAAGATGAGACCCTTAGACCCCAATCTTGTCTCTGACACAAACAGACCTGTTACCTACAAGGCCCAGGTCAAGTTGGCTTCCCATGTTACATCCAAGGTCAGCCTCTGCAGGATACATTCCAGTCCATGTGGAAGGCAAAACAGGACCCTACAGCTACCTGGACAACCCAAGCCTTCTGAGCCCCACACAGGATGGCTGGCACCTGGGAAATGAGATGTCCAGTTCTGAGTATGTGCCCCAAGGAGGTTTATTAGTGTTCATACTCTTGCCCAGAACAGGGCACTGAGAGCACCCCGATGGGGAAGCAAGGCCACCATAGGCTGATAGGCCAGGTACCCATGGAGATGGTGATATTTCTGCTTCAAATCCAGCCCTTTATCCTTTAATTCTCCTCCTAAGTGGCAGGGCAGTCGAGTCCATAAAGAAGTAAAGTCCTAGAGGTTTCTTGCCTTGTTTGGCACCTGCTGGCCCCCAGAAACCTGGACAGAGGCCCTCCACGTACTCCTCACGTTGGCCAGCATCAGCAACCACAGGCCCAGCAGAGTCCGCCCCTCACCCTTGCACCCCGGCAGCTTCTGGTGCTCCTAGCACCTGAAACTAAAGTCTGGAGTGGACAAATGCTATCAGGTTCTCCAACTGCTCCTCCAGGCACTGCTCATCTCCGTGGTTCTCGATGACCCAGTCAAAGTCTGCAAAGTTGTCCAGGCCACATTCTGACTCACCATCGTCCACTCCTGTGGAAGAGGTACAGTGAGGTCAAGCCCACTCCCTCCAGACAAATAGCAGGCAGCAGGCATGGAGGCCTGCTGGCCCTAAGTGGAGCAGCACCCGCTTGGCCTCTCTTTTGCCACTCCAGAGCCAAGCTCCACCCACCCCCACGAAGGTACGTCCCAACCCCCTGAAACACCCTAAGAACAGGTTCATTAGCGCACAGCCACCTGAGCCCTCAGAAGGTTCCACCAACTAAACTCCACTTGCCACTTCCTACAGAAGGTGGACTGGGTCACCTAAAACCAGACACTCCAAAAGAGCGCTGCACTTTTCTTTATGTGAAACTCGGTATGTTATTTGCTTTCTATCCCTAAATCTCTGATTCAATCCTCTAGGGAGGCAGTTTGTGCCCTCCTCATCTGACAACGAGAAGAGTAATACTAGCATTACCTGGCGGGTTTGTTTTACCTATAAAGTGAGTTTCAAAGCACTTAGTGCAGAAGATGAGCAGCCATGAGGAGGGGCCGTACCCACTGGATCTGAGCGTCCCCGAGTCACAGTGAGACTGCTTCTTTAGGGCAGGAGGAGGCTGGGCTGCGTGTCTGAATTGCCACAGAGCAGGCCCTGGGCTTGCACCACTGAGGCTGCCTGGTACTGCTTCCTCTTGCCCCCACCCCCCACTCTGTTAATCAGGCCTGCCTCTAACCCACTGCCAGCCCCCACTGGGCTGGGGGTGGGTCTCAGTCAGACTTCTAGGAGTCCACTGACTTAGAAAGGACAGCCCAGGTAAGGGTACAAGGCAAAAATTATGGGAAACTTCTACCTCCTAGGACACCTGCCCCCACCCTACTCCACTTTCTAACCTGGAGATACTCCTGAGTCTCAGATTCCCTTTTCTAACCCCTTGCTCACTCTCCCACAGCCTGCCAGGGAAAGAGCAGATGGCCTAAAACACGGGAGCAGTTGGCCTGGCCCATAGGTGGGGTGGCAGCCTGTGTGCCGAGTCTTGGGGACAAAGGTTGTGAGCAGCTCACCTGGTGTGAACACCCAGCCCCTCTGCTGTCGGCTCTGCTCCAAGGCCACCACACGGACTGTCTGTGTCACAGCCCCATAGGCCTCCTGGAACCACTGGATGTCAGACATCCTCCGTGTGTCACTCACCAGCTGCAGAGAAGGGACACAGACAGGTGAACAGCAGGACATGGTGCAGGGAGCAGCAAGACAGGAGGGCACTGAGGGTAAGGGGAAAAGAAGGGAAGCCCCAGACCCACTCTGAATAAGTAGGAGCACAATGGGGTTACTGGGGGACTACCAAACCCAGACAAGTGTACCCCCATCCTGCATTATGACCCAACCAGCTGGGACAGATGTCACCTCCTCCCTCCAGGCAGCCCTTTTTGATTGCTGCACCCTGCAGCCCACTCTGCCCACACTCTCTGTCATGGATGTACTTGTGATCTGTGGTCATGCTGGTCATCGTTGTACTAAAGTAGAGGCCTCAGGCTTTGACATCAGTTCAGCCAATTCACCACACTCATTTTACAGATAAAGCAGGCCAGGGGTATGAGGCCAGAACTGGGCCAGAAACAAGATACTGTACAAATCCCTGCTCTCACCCAGCACCTTTTAAAACATAAATGTAACTTTTGTCAGCCCACTGCCCTAAACCTCTCAAAGGCTTCCCATCATTCTAATAAAATCCAAAGTTCTCACCCCAACTTATAAACCCTAGGACATGTGGTACCTATTTCATATCATCTTCCCCTCATTCATTCCACTGCAGCCAACTGACCTCCTTGCTGTTTTTCGCAAACATGCCAACCAGGCCTCCTCCTCAGGGCCTTTGCACGTCCAACTCCCTTTGCCTGGATAATCATAAGGTCGCTTCCCTCACTTCATGGAAGTCTCTGCTCAAATGTTACATTCTCAGAGAGGCTTTCCTTACCAACCTGGTGCCCTACCTGTCCTTGATTCTGATATGCTACTTATTTTTCTCTGAGCACTAAGTACTCTTAAAATCATCACTATTTATTTGTTTATTTGTATGTTTATTGTCTGTCTGCCCTACACGAGTCAGTTCCATGAGAGAAAGGACTTTGTCTCATTAACTGCTATGTCCCTGGCCCCTAGTGCACTGTCTGACACATGAACACTCAGGAACATATGTTCAATGAATAAATGAATCATCAAGTACTATAGCAAGTGCCTACCATGTGCCAGGAGCTGTAGATAGAGTGATGAACAAAAAAGACTTGCTGTTTGCCCTCTCAGAGCTTATAGTCTTGTGGTAGACAGACATTAAGCAAGCATCTTCACTAATAACTGTAATCATGGTGCATATCAACAAGTATCTCAACTTCACCACTGCCAAAACTGGACTCTTGATTTTCTCCCCAAACTTGTTCCTCCCAACACCTTTCCTGTCTCAGAAAAGGACAATTTTATTTGTCCAGCTGCTCAAAACAAAATCCTTGGCACTGTCTTCTGTCCTTGTACCCCATAGCCAACACACCAGTAAATCCTATTGGTTCGACCTTCAATAGCTATGCCGAATCAACCCCTTCTCTCCTTTCTCCCACCACTCAGAGCCAGGCCAAAGCCATTGTGCCTACCTGATGGAAAGATCCTCTCCCCAGCTCTCTGCTTCCACTCTTGCCCTTCCCACCTGCAGCCAGGGTGCGCCTTTAAACGTCAGATCACATCATGTCCCTACTCTGTTCAAAATCCTCCACTAAGCCTGGCCTGTGGTGGTGCAGTGGATAGAGCATCAACCTGAAACATTGCAGTTTATGGTTTGAAACCCTGGGCTTGCCTGGTTAAGGCACATACAACAAGTAATCAATGAACAACTAAAGTGAAGCAGCTATGAGTTGATACTTCTCGTTCCCCTCCCTCTCTTTCTCTTCTCTCTGTAAAATCAATAAATAAGATCTTAAAAATAAAAAAAAGAACCCTCATTGAGTCACCATCTCACACAGAAATATCTAGGCTCTTCCAAAGAACCTACATGATCTGACCTCCTGCCACTCACCCCCGCCCCCAATATCTATTAGGCTTACTCTCTTACCTTCTTCAGGTCCTGCTCAAATGTCATCATATCAGAGAAGCCTTCTTATACCCTTAATAAAGCAGCAAACCAGCCTTCCTCATACCCTTGACCTGCTTTGTTTTGCCACTTACTGTTTATCTCCACCTAACAGATCCCATATTACGTTAGGGTCTACCTCCCTCTACCCCAGCTACAGTGTAAGCTCCCTGAAGGCAGGAACTTCAGTGCATGTTTACACTAATGCATCCCCAAATCATATGGAACCAGACTTCATACAGGAAATAATGCCAAAATTAATGTGGAAGGAAAAGGGTAAGGTGCTGTTGGAGCACCTTACAGGGAGCATCAACTAAGACCTGGGTATCAAGGAAGACTTCCCTACAGAGGTGCCATGGAAGTCGAGCTGAAGCTAATCAGGTGAAAAGGGAAAGAAAGGGCAGTCCAGGCAGGTAGAAGAACATGTGCAAAGGCCCTGAATCCAGAAGGAACTCAATTTATTTGTGGAACAATAATAATTTTAAAAAAGGCCATGTACCTGCAGCTTAAAGAGTAAGGAGGTTAATCAAGTGTCAACCTGGAACACTGAGGTCACCAGTTCAAAACCAAAACCCCAGGCTTGCCTGGTCAAAACATGTACAAGAAGCAGCTATTAGTTGATGCTTCCTGCTTCTCACTGCCACCTTTCTCTCTCTCCCTCTCTCTCTAAAATCAATAAATAAAATCTTAAAAAAAAAAGAGTAAGAAGGCTAAAAGGGTAGCAGAAGCCAGATCATTCTAGGCCCAAAGAAGTAGCTTGGTTTTGTTCATTAGAACAGTGGAATAAAGAAGTCATATGACTTGGTTTATGCTTTCAAAAGTCATTCTGGCTGTTGTGTGGTCAATGAATCATAGGGGGACAAGAGCTAAAGCTGGGAGCAGTGTGGAGCTACTAGGTTGTCTGGGGTGGGAATGGGGGGCCTTGGAACATGGGAAGTGGCAGTGGAAATAGAGAAATGAACACACTGGATATTTATTTGGGGAAAGGCAAGGATTGGAAAATAGGGTTTTACAGCACTCTTACCCAAACCGGCTGGGAGACGCCATCCACAACCTTCCTGCAGAAGAAGCCTGGGTCAGCCTGGCGCTTCTCCTCTCCCCAAAGGATCATGTCCCTCCTATAGGCCTCCTTATAGGTGCTGGCATCTAGGAGTCTCTTGAAGTTCAAGCCATGCTCCTGCCCAAAGTATATTATGTATATGCCCCAGACTCTCAACCTCGATGGCCTTTCCTAAAACAGAGGACGGGCCACCCCTTCTCTCACCCACCCTTCCCCAGGACGATACAAGGACCAACAAGGTTTCCACCAAGACAGAGGCCTGCAAGGAATAGGCTCTGGAAATGAAGAAATCCCAAACATGTACAAAAGAAATTTTTCCATTTTGTCTTTTAAATGTGTAGTGTGGTTTTTTGTTTGTTTGTTTTTGCAAACAGTTTTACCTTCCCAATTATTTCTGACTTAAACTAATCCTGAAATTAGTTTGGGCCCTGGCCAGTTGGCTCAGTGGTAGAGTGTCAGCCCGGCGTGTGGATGTCCCGGGTTTGATTCCCAGTCAGGGCACATAGGAGAAATGACCGTCTGTTTCTCCACCCCTCCACCCCTTCCCCTCTCACAGCCATGGCTTGATGGTTCAAGATGGTTCAAGTGAATTGGCCCTGAGTGCTGAGTATGGTTCCGTGGCCTCAGTCTCAGGAGCTAAAAAGAGCTCAGTTGCTGAGCAACAGAGCAACAGCCCCAGATGGGCAGAGCATCACCCCATGGGGGACTTGCCGGATAGATCCCGGTCAGGTCACAAGCAGGAGTCTGTCTCTCTGCCTCCCCTCTTCTCACTTAAAAAAAATAAAAAAGAAATTATTTTGCATTCCCTGGCATAGGCTTAGCCTTCAACTAAAGTTGGAAATCTGAAAACACTGCATTCCATATCTTCCCATTACCCACTCTGGCATCATTTGCCCCTATCTCAAAGCCCAGGAGACATGGCTTCCCTGACGCTTTCCTTCTCCCATTACCCCCAAATCACTGGCAACTGTGCTGAAACAGCATCACTCCCTTTGGCTCCGGGCACTCCTGGGGCCTCTCACACCCAGAGGACCCTTGGAGAAGGAGAGGCTGCTCTGATCTCCTGGGGAGCTGCTTGCAGACCAGGCTTTCCCTTCTCCAAGGACACTGACAAGTAGGAGCAGTCCATCCAGAAGGCCCCAGGACAGAAAGGGTCTGAAAAACATCACGAAGTTCAGGTTCTAGCTCCTACAACTCAATGCAACAGACCTTCTACCCTTGAACTCTGTTTCTTCATCTGCAAATGGAGGGGCTATGACCTGGCCAGTCAAATCACTTCTACCTAAACCTCCTGTTCCAAGGTAATGTCAGCAGCCACAAACTGGTTAAGCTGCCCTTACCACAGGGAAAGAGTGTCCACTAGGAGCATTATGGTCTACTTGTCAGTTATATTTCCCACTCTGACTTAAATCAATGCATTAACATTTAGTTTTGTTTCTGTGTTTGAATGGGCAGGCTGGCCTATCAGAGACTTCTACTGAGTTTACAAAAATGCAAACTCCTGCCTGACTGGTGGTGGCACAGTGGATAGAGCAGCTGAGGTCATGAGTTCGAAACCTGGGGTCACTGCCTTGATCCTGGCCAAGACATATATGAAAAACAATCAATGGATGCACAATTAAAGTTGAGCAACAAGTTGATGCTTCTCTCTCTCTTTCTCTCTCTGTCCTCCTTCCTCTCTCTCTCTCTCTCTCTCTCTCTCTCTCAAAAGCAAAAAGAATCAAACTCCTACCCCTCCAACCCCAGCCTCCTGGCTAATAGTCTGAGCCACGCCCAATCTGAGAAATTTGGAGTCATACTGTAGTCCCCCTTGGAGGCCTGAGGTACTTCACAAGTGCCCAGGTTCCACTAGGGAAGGCATCCCTGTGGCCCCAGTCAGAGTCACTCCTGGTCAGTCTACTAAATATCAGGAACTTCTGCATCCAAAGGTTCCCACTAAAAAAAAAAAAAAGAAGAAGAAGAAAAGAAAAAAAACCACTGCCCCAGGATTCCCTAGGTTGCAATTCTATGATGGAGTCTGTTTAGCTCATGGGAGAAGACTCAGTGGTACAGGAGAATACTTCCCATGTGATAGGGCTGTCATGTGGAAGAGGGGGACAAGTGTGGCCCACAGACTCAGTCAGGCTAACTGACCAAGGGGCCATGAACACAGGTGCCTGGAAGGGGGTAACTAGAGGTCCAGGACAGAAAGGCAGGCCACAGCGGGCTCTTCATAATGGAAAACTGACCTTCCACATTTCCTTTCTAAGGGTCTATTTATTTTTTAAATCCTATTTTAATAATATTATTTATTTTTACAAAATTCACATGGTTCAAAATTCAAACGATACTTTCATTTACAGTGAAAAAATCTCTCTCCCACCCCTGTCCCCCAATCTGTAGCTCCCCCCCCCCCCGCCAAGGCTACCAATGGTACAGTCTCCCATGTGTCCTTCCCAGCTTTTAATACATCCTAAGCACCAGAACAGTGTTTAACACAATGCAGACACCCCATAAATATTTGTTGGATGGTTGAATATATGATCAGATATGTTTACAATTTTTCCCGTTTTTATACAGCATTCTCTATACAATGTTCGAAATCTTATTTTTTTCACTTCATACTATATCTTGACAATTCACAAAACTAAATTTCTTAGGGGAGAGTTTCAGGGGATGTGGCAGACCAGCTGAGGTGGTGATGTGTGGTGTCATACTTTCTGAGTAAGAGAATATACGTAGATCCTTGCTAATTCCACAGCATCAAAGCTGCCAACTCACCTCTCCAGCCCTTCCTGCACATGCTTTCCTGCACATACTCCAGGGAGACAGCCTGAAGTGTAAGCTGAAAACGCCCACACAAAGTCCACCCACAGAAAACTGAGAGCTGGCTACCACCCTGCCAATGGCAGTCACAGGGACACTATGACTAGTGACTCAAAAAACAGCCACAACAACCAAAGCCAGGAAGCTGGCTCCTTCTGACCCACCAGATGTCAGAGAGAGCCACCACCTACCTGAGCATACTGCTCCTTGAGTGGACTGGAGAGCCGGAGGACAGCACAGATGTCAGCTCCAAGTCTGTGGGACAGGGAAATCCAAACCCCATTAGCTTGGACCTTCCAGGCCCTAGAAGGGTCCAGAGGCTTGGGTTGAAGTCCATTTCTGCTTCTGTATCTATCTAACTTTATCGGGTTTCAACTTCCCTGACCCTATTTTCTCATCTGTAAAATGGGGATACCAGTTTCTGGTTCTGTCTCCCACAGGATTTTCTTTAAAGATTTTATTTATTGATTTTATGAAGGTTTGGGAGGATGAGAAGTATCAACACATAGTTGCTTCATTTTAGTTGTTCATTGATGGCTTGTCATATGTGCCCTGACCAGGCAAGCCCACGCAACCTCAGCATTCCAGGCTGACACTCTATCCACTGTGCTACCATAGGCCAGGCTTCCACAGATTATGAAACAAATAAATGTGAAAGATCTCTGAAACTAAAAGGTAAAACAAATAAAATTTTGACAGTGTGATATTCTGGTTAGATGATTACTGCTGGACCCCTGAACTAGTTGTCTGACAGCAGGGATGTCTCAGTCTTAACTGACTTGGTCACCACAACATCAATAATTCATTCAGTTCAATTTACTCAACCAACGGTTTATTGTATTATACTGTATGCTCACAGATTCACTTAAACTCTGACATAGTAGGATAGGTGTTCTTATTTCCATGTTTCAAATGAGGAAACTGAGATTGAGTGAAAAGAACTGACTCATCCAAAGCAACATTGCAAGTAATGAAACTAGTGTTGGTTAAATAAAACTAACAGTCAACATTTAGTTCCTGCACCTTTAGGAGGTGTCAAAAATTCTTCCAAGCCCTTCACATGCATTCTTTCTTTTAATCCTTACATTCACCCAATAATTACTTCCATCCCACAAATGACAAAACTGAGGCTCTGAATGGATAAGAAACTCATACAAGATCTTATATTAAGAAGCGGTGAGTCAGGTTTTGAATCCCAGCAGTCTAATTCCAGAGCCTGCGTTTCTGACCACTATTTGACTTGTTTGCAGGTAAGGTAAAACGCAACTTAGGAAAAGGTGATGGATATTTGCTTGTAAAAAATTAAGGTGCTGAACTCTCCCCTGGGCCCTACTCAACCTCTTAGAACCTATCTGATGCCCAAAAGCAACCTCCAGGTACCCCCACCACACTGGTCTTCAAGAGGAGAGGAGCCCCACCCTGCTTTCTTCCGGGCTCCACAGCTCCCCTAGCCACTGCCTCAGCAAAAACGCTCCTACACAGAACATCTTGCTTTGAGAGAAAACACTGAGTGAAAGGTATTAGTATTTGGGAAGGCACGGAGGTATAGCAGAAAGAACCCATTCCTTGAAGCTAAAGTCTAATTTGAGTCCTTGATCTGAAGATGACTTTGTGATCTAGCAAGTTTGGTTTTGGTTTGGATTTTTTACTTTCAGATCCTCAGTCTCTTCATCTGTGAAATAAAGAAACTGACTAATCATACTTTAAAAAGAGGTTTGGGGGATTAAATGAGATAATATACACACGGTGCCTGGCACATAATATAAAGGCTCACTAAACCCCACCTATTAGGTGGTGTACTGGGCAAGGATTTGTCTTTGGAGTCAGACACAATTGGGGTGCTGTCTTAGGCAAATGCTTTATCTGTGACTCAGTTTCCTCATCTTGTAACAGTTACCTTGCAACACTGTTGTGTGCATTAGGAATAGTGTGTAAAAAGTGCATTGGTAGTAACTATTATTAATGCTTCTTGAAGAGAGACCTACAGCTCACAGTCTGTGGAGAGGTGGTTGCTTGAGGTCGGCGTGCGTAGACTGCTCTTTTAGGTACTGGTGACAACTCCCCCACTTCCCGCCGCTCAGTGGTCTCTCACATGTAACCCGAGGGCCCCTACTCCAAAGCTCACTCGCTCCATTACACCCAAACACACCCCCTCGTGTCATGTGATGCGGGATTTCTCCTCTCCTCTTCCCTCTTTCCTCCCTCCCGACGTCCTCCCACCTTCTCTGCAGTTCTTCGGTCACGAAGTCCTTCCCGGATTTCCTCTTCCCGCTGAACAGCAGCACCAGCCGGGGACCTCCTCCCACCTGGGCCATGGGGGCCCCCACGCTTTGCGATCCCTAAACACGACACTACTCCCAACCCTTAAATTGGGCCACCCGCGCAAAGCTGATGTGGCCACTAGATGGAGTGGCAACAGAGAAGGCTTCCGCCTGCGTCTTCTCCAAAAAGGACTGCCAGCCCGCATATGCACTTCCGTACGTTTTAATTAACGTCCAAACAAATTAAATTTGGAGGCAAAGAAGGCTAATTCCCAGAACAGCCATCTCAGCTGCAGAAGCTCCCCTCCCAGCTCTCATTTAGAACAGCTCCGCCCCGCCCAGAACTAGACGTCACAGCCCCGCCTTCTTAGCTGACAGGCTGGGGAGTGTACTGGATGCAACTATTTTCTTCCTAGGGAGGTGACATCTTAAAATCTCGTAATGTGAACCTCATATTCCGTTCCTCACAACCCTACGAATATTATTTGAAAAGAATTAATATAATGATGTGGAATAAGTTTTCCAAACTTTCTTTGTATTTGTGCATTACAAAGCATGAGCTAAAGCAAATCTGTATTTACCCCACAATGAAAATGGTTCTTTCTGGAGATGAGGCGAGACAATGACACCGAGGGTGGTCTGATGGCGTCATACTGGGGTAGGGGCTTAATCGCACTTATGCTACATTATTGTTAACCAGGCTTTTATAAGTGGACGGGCTACTACAAATTTGACCCTTTAAGACTAGCTAAGAAGCTTACATCGCTATTTTAGCTACTGCCTCCTCTCCAAAGGTGTTGGAAAGCGAGAGAACTTGTCATCCTACGCAGATGACATCAATAGCATAGGTTAAAAGCAGTGGTGGGATTCAGCCAGTTCCCACCGTTGGGCAAAACGGATACCTAATTTTTTGTTGAGTTCAGTGAACTGGTTGTTAAAATGGTACTTGTAATCAGGGTTCTTCTAAGGTGGGTGCCTGGACAGCCGCCCAATGTGGGAATCACAAATTTACATTCCTTACTCTTTTTTAACATTCATCTGCACAAGAGCATATTAGAATATGCTTAGAAGCACCTGTAGTAATGTTCATTCTGTCCATGGGTGAAAAAAATAATCGCAAGTTAGGATGCCAATCAAGAAGCAACATAAGCCTGACCAGGCACGGCGCAGTGGATAGAGCATCGGACTGGGATGCTGGAGGACCCAGGTTTGAGACCCGGAGCTCGCCAGCTTGAGCGCGGGCCCATCTGGTTTGAGCAAAAAGCTCACCAGCTTGGACCCAAGGTCGCTGGCTCCAGCAAGGGGTTACTAGGTCTGCTGAAGACCCGCGGTCAAGGCACATGTGAGAAAGCAATCAATGAACAATTAAGCTGTCGCAACGAAAAACTGATGATTGATACTTCTCAGCTCTCTCCATTCCTGTCTGTCTGTCCCTATCTATCCCTCTCTCTGACTCTCTCTCTGTCTCTGAAAAAAAAAAGACATTAAATATTACCTGACCCAAAACAATAAAACTGTTAAGATAATTCCATGTTGCGCTTTTTTTTTTTTTTTTAACAGGGACAGAGAGAGAGAGATAGATAGGGACAGACAGACAGGAATGGAGAGAGCTGAGAAGCATCAATTATTAGTTTTTCGTTGCCATTGCGACATCATAGTTGTTCACTGATTGCTTTCTCACATGTGCCTTGACCGCGGGCCTTCAGCAGACGAAGCAACTCCTTGCTGGAGCCAGCGACCTTGGGTCCAAGCTGGCAAGCTTTTGCTCAAGCCAGATGGTTCTGCGCTCAAGCTGATGAGCTCAGGTTCTCAAACCTGGGTCTTCCACATCCCAGTCCAACGCTCTATCCACTGCGCCACGCCTGGTCAGGCTTAACGTCTTTTCATTAATATTTTAAAACTTTCTTATAATCTAGTTTTGTGTACTCTTTTGTTGTTCTTATTTAAGTATTAAATGCATGAAATAATAAACTACCTTATAGTATATCTATTTTTATACTTAAAACTGTCATTAAGGCAGAGAATCAGTTGTTAAATTATTTGAATCTTACCCCTGGTTAAAAGTAGTCCTTGAGCCTGGTTAAAAGTAGGCCTTGACCCTTAATACTGAAAAGATGGCACAGAAGCTTAGGATAGAGTGGTGAGATGCAAAATAAATGGACTTCAGGAAGGTGAGGTATTTTTAAGCAACTCTGAAGAGTGCTGCTTTCATCAATGTATTTAGAAGGCAGTATAGAGTGCAGTTTAATCCTACCTTAGAAACTTCATAGGAATGTGACTGTCAGCAAGTCACTTAGTTTATCATTGACTATGCTCACCTTACAGGGTTCTGTTAAGGAAATGACAAAAATATATGTTAAAATACTTTGTAAATCCTCAAGCATCATCCAAAGATGGAGCTGTGATTTATTCTGAGCACTTTGTGATTTTAGAGTTTATACTTAAACATGGAATCAGATTTTTCCAGCTCACCCTCAATAAGTATTTATTTGGGACTCCACTCAAAGCCCAAATCCCAGCTATGCCAGCAGAAAAGAAAAGGCTGAATGGGACATTCCTGCTTCCCTGAGTCTCCACTAGGAAGGACTCAGAACTCCCTCTCAGAGTCTCTTCCCCTACCTCAGCCAAATACTTCCCCTGCCATTCCTCTTCCTACTGGATGCAGTTCCCTGGAATTCCCAATCAGTGATCAGAATTATCCTAGTCTCTTCTCAAACGTTTCCCTCTGCTCCCTGAGTCCTTTTATTCTTCCCCAACCCTCAAAGCTCAGCAAAGATTCTGTGTCAGTCTGTGGCCTCCCTCGCTCCCCATTTCAGCTTCAGACCATTACTCCGCAGCCTCTTAAAACGCTGGCTGCTTTAAAGCTCATATCACCTGGCTGACCTACCCTTTCTCCTCCTCATTGTTGACAGCCACCAATCCTGAGACTTATCACCACTTACTGAGACTTGGCCACTGGCTGCTGGTCTTTTCCACCCACTTCCTGCTATTCCCCTTAGTGACTTCACTGTCCACATGGTCAGCGCATCCAATTGATTATTCAATGCCTTGGCCTCAGATGTCCAAAGGCCTTTTTATTCTCTCCTCCTCAGATCCCAGCTCCCACTGATGCACCCTGGCCCTTGTCATCACTAGAGACAATTCAACCTGCAAGATCACTTGCTCGTATGCTACCCAAAGCAGTGCTTTTCCCAGGGCACCACTAGCCCATGAAACTCTTTATATTATATAACATCTGCTCTCATTTCTTCCACAACCAAAGACAATATCGAGTAAGTGAAGATGTGTTAAAAACTTTTGCCTGACCTGTGGTGACAGTGAATAAAGTGTCGACCTGGAACTCTGAGTTCGCTGGTTCTAAACCCTGGGCTTGTCTGGTCAAGGCACATATGGGAGTTGATACTTCCTGCTTGATAGGGTTGCAGGTGGGGGCCATAACCCCCTCCTCCCTTAAGTGGACAAAGGGACACACTAACAGACTGGATGTTCCAGGTCACTACCCCCTGGGCATCCGAGTGACTAACCCGGGTGTGGAAGGTCCCCTAGCTTATTTACGGTTAATCTTACATAAATCACTGAAAGCGACATTTTTCCTTAATGACCACCAGCCCCCACCCTCAAATCCCCTATTTAACCCTACCTGTTAGATAACTGGGGGCTGCTCTTCATTACGAGACTGCCTGGCAGGTTTCCTTCCACTAAAGCCTGTTACACTGGTCTTTCGGACTCTGATTGATTCTATCACTGCTTCTTGCCCCCGCCTCCTTCATCTCTCCTCTCTAAAATAAATAAGTAAATAAGTTTAAAAAGAAAAGAAAACCTTTGTAAGCTGTTTAGGGATGCATAAATGTGACACACTATTTTGGGGACAGAACCGCTGGTCTGAAGGTTGGAGTGCTACTGAAGTTAGGGCTGGAAAGTGGGGAGCAGCAAGATTGTCTGATGGGAGTAGGAACAACCCAGAAAGGATGTGGTTAGGGTGCTTGGCAAATGAAATGCCAGAGATGCCAGACACCCTTGCCTGATGGAGGGTCCAGAAGATGATGCTTAAGGAAGCCAGTGCTGACCTTGGACAAAAAAGAAGTGTCCCAGAAGTGAGAAACACAATTACCCCTAAGAATCACCTCTCACTTCAGGGGTAGACCATTTAAAGAGAAGTTTTCCTCACTGTAATGCCATAGGTTGAGACCAGGCAGGTTTACATTGAATTAGAGCAGAGGGTAGAGGAACGGTAGAGCCAGAAAGCATCTGGCCATTACTGGTTTATTGGAGGCTTGCAGAGACAGGCGAGTGAATGAACAAAAGAAAAGGAGCCCATTGCTTTTTGCAGCGAAGGGCAAAGGGTCAGGAAAACTGCCCCTCATGGTAGCGGCTGAGGGAATCAGGGAGCCGCACCTCGCCATGGCAGGAGAATGACCTGGGAGAATAGCCCCTGAGAGAAAGCACCCACAGCTTTTCATAGAGACACACACTCGGCTTTCTGCCACGTGCTCACACACTAATCATGCAATGTGCTTGCAGCTGAAAAACCGGCTAGCAGGCCTAACACAGCTATTTCCCCACATTCTAACCCTTTAGGATTGCTAGCCTCACAATCTACGCGACAGGAATCTTCCACGATGGTCCTTGTAGGAGTGAGGTACATTGCATAAACAGAAACTATACAGACTACAGCAGCAGAATTACAAAAGCACAAACTATATGACAATAAAATGTTGTACCGGCCTGCTGCTGAAGACACCCACCATTCTTTATTATTTTTTTAAATTAATTTATTATGTTTACATAGATTCTAGTGTTGCAAGACGCCCACAATTCTTGGAGGGGGTCCCCCGTTTGGTGTTCCACCTCCTGGGCCTCCTCTGCCAGGGCATGCAAGGTCTGGCTTACAATGTCCAGTAAGCTATGGGCGGAAAGAGAGAGTGGTCAGTGGCACCAAGAGTGACAAATCTTTAACTTCTGGTAGAATATAGGCCAGATTTTTATCCACAGACAGCACAGTAGCTGGTACCAGAGGCTGCCCCAGGCGGCTGTGCCAAACCTTATTGACCTGTACACCAGGATCTGATGGTTCTATGTGCAACAAAATGGGAGAACTCGTTATAGACCATAAAGAAATTACAAAGGTGCCCTTCATAATCCTGTCTCCCTGACACTCAAGGGATAATACATATTTCTATCTTAGGCGGACAGGTGCTGGTTGCTCAGAGAGTTAACTGGAGGTCCACCTCTATCCCCCTTCCCCAAGGTGCCAACAAGGCCATCTGTCATGGGGGGGGGAGCTATACAGTCCAGGGCCATGTCCATTGAAGCCATTGACTTTTTAAAAAAATTTTTTTGTTATTATTATTTATTGTTTTTATAGGGACAGAGAGAGAGTCAGAGAGTGGGATAGATAGGGACAGACAGGAACGGAGAGAGATGAGAAGCATCAATCATCAGTTTTTCGTTGTGAGACCTCAGTTGTTCATTGATTGCTTTCTCATACGTGCCTTGACTGTGGACCTTCAGCAGACCGAGCAACCCCTTGCTTGAGCCAGCAACCTTGGGTCCAAGCTGGCAAGCTTTTGCTCAAGCCAGATGGGCCCTGCACTCAAGCTGGCGACCTCGGGGTCTTGAACCTGGGTCTTCCGCATCCCAGTCCAATGCTCTATCCACTGCGCTACCGCCTGGTCAGGCAGAAGCCATTGACTTTTAAGGAGGGCTGTTGAGGCAGGCAAAAGCACATTACCCTCTCACCCAAAGCCCGGCTTGAGTAAACCTCTTTTGGTGCGTATCTGCAACTGGATGGGAGCAGCTGCCCGGTGCAGGAGGGCCTCTACCAGAGCTGTCAAGGTCTCTCATTCAAAACCCAGAGTGCCATCCACAAGTAGCATGTCCATTCAGTCAGGGAGCTAGTGCCTCCCCTCTTGTCGCAGTCCCTGCTTTAAGAGCCTGTTATACCGCTCAGTGATACCAGCAGCCTATGGGTGGTAGAAAACATGGTACTTCCAGTCCACCCCTAGGTCTTGAGCCCATTGCTTCACCACAGAACCAGTGAAATGGGAACTGTTGTCACTCTCAAGAACCAGTGGCCACCTGTAGGCAGCACTCAGGTGGTCCAGAATCTGCATGACTGCCCTCTGGTCAGGGTTACTGGCGGAGTAAGCAGCAGGCAGACTGGTGGCAGAATCTACACAGGTGACTGCATATTGGTACCTGTCTGACTTTGGTAATGGTTCAATGACATCTATCTGCCACCATGTTGTGGAACACTGACCTCTCTGGATCTGTCCAGGTGATGCCAGTTGTCTCTGAGGGTGCTCCTTGGGACATACTGCATATTGATTGCAAGCTGCAAGTACCTCTGCATAGGACACAGGCAAGTTCCATTCCTTAACCGTAGCCCACATAGTTTTCTGTCCCACATAGATCAGGCCTCAATGGAGCCACTTCACCTGCAGGTGCAGTCCCCAACCATTGCACCCTTCCCAGGGTGTCTGCCTCATCATTCCCAGGATGGGATAAAGGGGCATGCCCCGTGACATGATATACTGTCACCTGCTTCTGGTGTCCTATTTCCCATAAGTCCTACCACATGGCCTGACTCCATAGCGGATGGCACATTACCATCCACTGGTTAACATGCCAAGTAGCTATCCAAAGGGTCAGTCCACGATAGACAGCTCAGCTGTCAGTGCAAATTACCAGAGGTGAAAGTTCATTATGGGCAACTAGCCATATGGCTCCTAATTCTTCCCATTGGCTGCTTTGCCCCGTACCTGTATCTATCCAAATAGTCTCAGTAACTGGATGGAAGCCATCTACCTAGCAGCTTGGCCCCCACTAGAACCATCAATATACCAGGCATCCTTGGGGATAGGTGTCTGCCCCTCCTGGTGGGGACTGACTTCAGGTTCTGCCTCCTGAGCCCCAGCTGCACCTGACTCTAGGGTCACATAGGTGACTGGATCCAAGACTTCCTGCAGTTCTTCCCTCAATGGGCTGGTGCTAACAGCACAGCACTGTTGCATGTATGCACCCCACTTGGCCAGAGTGGAGATTTAGGCCATACCACTATGTGGTTTTGTTGCCCAATCTCTCACCCATCCTACAATGGGGTTACATTGTCTTGACCATAACTGGAGTTGTGGTCATAATACTCTCAGTGGCTAGGAAGACGGCATACACAGCTACCGTTTCTCCACTAATTACTAACGGACTTCAGCACCTTTCTACAATTGGGACAAAAATCCAATAGGTTGCTGAGATAGCACTGTCCATTGCTACAAGTTCCATCCAAATCCCTCAGAGGTTACATGGACATCAAGGTCACAGGGCCTAGCTGGATCAAACACATCCAAGGCCTGTGCCACCTTAACAGCTCTCTTAGCTGCTACAAAAGCACCTTGTGCCTGCTCAGTCCAATCCCAGAGAACCCCTTCCAAATAAGGTTATATAAGAAGTACAGTAACTGAGCCAAATGGGGTATGAATGCTCGCCAATACCCCCAATAGACCTAGGAATCCCCATAACTGTTTTACTGTAGTGAGCATGGGGAACACCTGGATCTTATCTATAACCACATCAGGAATAACTTTCATCTTACCCACCTAAACAACCCCAAGAACTTAATAGATAATCCAGTTCCTTGTAATTTGCCCTTGTTGACCGCCCAGCTGCACGCTTTCATATGGGACAGCAGGGTAGGAACTGCTTGCTCCAATTCTGGAAGAGTTGCTCGTTAGTATATCATCAATATAATGGTACATAAGAACCACCTCTGGCTGTCTCCATTTTAGCCAGGTCAGCAGCCACCAAGCCATGACACAAGGCAGGGCTGTGCAAATAGCCCTGGGGTAATACTATAAAGGTCCATTGCCACCCTTGCCAAGTGAAGGCAAATTAGCCTTGACTCTCTACAGCTATATGAATAGAGAAAAATGAGTTAACCAAATCTGCCACAAAGTGGTATGTCCCCAACTTATGGTTCAGACAATTCATCAGGTTAGCTATTGAGGGAATAGCAGCGTGCAAAGGGGGAACAACTTTATTAAGTTCTCTGTAATATACTGTCATTCACCAGGTTCCATCTGGTTTGTGCACTGGCCATACAGGAGATTTGTAAGGGCTGTGTGCCAGCCAAATGATCCCCACTTTTTCTAGTTCAAGGCTCGCCCCTGTGATTTCTTCAGAACCATCTACCAGGAGGTACCAGTTTGTCTAATCATGCACAGAGAAATGGGTAATTGCAAAGGGGACTGCGCTGCATGTCCCCACAACACTGCCTTCATGACCCAGACCTGCAGGCAGAACTCCCAGGCTGTGGTTTTCAAACACAGTCCTTGTAAGACATCTACCCCCAAAATATATGCAGAGATAGGACATACACATATTTATATAGCTTAGGAGGCAGTCCTCCTATCCCCAGTGGAATAGTTATTAGCTTCACTTGAACAGTTTAAATTTTATTTTTATTTTATTCATTTTAGAGAGGAGACACAGAGTGAGAGAGAGAAAGAGAGAAAGGGGGGAGGAGCTGGAAGCATCAACTCCCATATGTGCCTTGACCGAACCAGTGTAGGGTTTTGAACTGGCGACCTCAGTGTTCCCAGGTCGACGCTTTATCCACTGCACCACCACAGGTCAGGCCTCACTTGAACAGTTTAGCCCCATAACCATCATTGGCCACCAGGTTCCCAAAAGAACCACTCTGGATTCCCACAGAAGAGGAAACATTCTGCATCTGTATTCATCAAGGCCAATACCCATTGTACATTAGAAGGGGACCACTGATTACCAATTTCACATGGGGCTTCTGGTCCCCGTCCATCGCTGTTAGATGGGTCCCTCAGCTTTCCCTCTATTCAAACTGGAAAAATGGATCTTGGGGATCCTGCTTTCCCTCAGCTGACTCCATCATATAATCTCACAACCATGCCACCTGAACACCAACCGTTTTATTGGTAGCTACTGGGGCTATTTGTTTCAGTGGCTGGAACCTCTGCTCTGGTTTAAGCTGCTACCAAAGCTCCAAAAGAACTTCATTAGATTTGCTATCTAATTTCTCCCTATCTGCCCTGGCCACAGTTAAATCTACCCACATCTGTGTTTGGGTAACCTTTACAGACCTGTTTCTCTTGTTCATTGGGGGAGGGAGGGCAGCACACGCAGCATCCCACACAGCCTTATGGTTTCATGCTGCCTCCAGTTCCCCCAAATCTGCCACTATCTGTGTAACTGCACTGATGGGCTGCCCCTCAAAGGTGCTCAAGATAGCCACTAGTGACCCAAAAGAAGCTGACGGAGCACTACAGAGAATAAGGTCCCTCATCCCTGATATACATACTTCTTCATCCAGTCCATGGGACCTCTGGTTGAAAGCAGAATTTTTCATACCTAGTTCCCAGAGGACCCGCTGCAGCTCAATATGTGACTGTCATCGACTCACTGCCCCTGGCACGTCTCGAGGATTCTTTCAGACTGTATGAATGGCAACCATCACCCATTCTAATAATGTATGGTTCCCTGGGTTGTCATGGCAGTTCTGAATATGCTGCCTCAAAGAGTGTGTGGTAATGACTGCTAATTTCTCCATCTCTGTTTCAGAGAGCATAATGTCATCCACCCTATGTTCCAAAACGTCAGCAACCAAGCTGCCAGGGACTTGGTGAGTTTCTGTCTGAATTTTGCCCGTAACTCCCTTCAACTCTATCTAGGTATAGGGCTGGACCACAGAGTGCTCAACTACTTATAGAGAGGGTTCTGCCTGCCCCTGAGGCACTCTTGGCTGCTGGGGATTTGCCTTCTTGGTGACCACCAGCTGGGGTCTGAGTCTGCAAACAGCAATTTCAGCTTGAACCTTCTCCTCCTCCTCAGAAGAGGAAGGGTTAGAAACACCTGCTACAGCCAACTCAGAGCCACTTTGCCAGCACGAATGCAGCTCCTTCTTCAGTGACCTCTTCAGCTCCTGTGGCTGCCAGCTCTCAGACTGAAGCTGAAGCTCAAGCTCTTGATCTGGCAGTTGTTTCTCTAACAACTGTTGCAACTCTCAGACTGCAGAGAAACTGCAGAGCGGGAAAGCATCAGGTCATTACCCATTTATTGGAGGCTCACAAAGATGGGCAAGTGAATAAACAAAGGAAAACTGTATTTCCTTCTCAAGCAACCATTCCAATTCCAGGCACCATTGGTGTGCAGCCTGCATTTCAGACTGGTGCTCTCAAAAGCAGTCGCCTCCTTCTATAGCACTTGTTCTAGTTCAAGCCATCATTGGTTCTCAGCCTATAGCCTGAACTGCAGTTCTTGAATCTGTAACTCTTTCTGCAGTGACTGTTCCAGCTCATGCTGTTGTTGGTGCTCAGTCTGCAAATCATCCTGGAGCTTTTGATCTTGTGCAGCCTCTCACACAGAGCTTTCAGTTTTTTCTTGCAGAGCTGTACAAAACACCCAGCCCACAGCCACAGACAGCCATATGCTGGAGAACAATGGCCACTCCTCAATCCTACCCTCCAAGGGTGTTGGAGGTTCCATACCAATCTGATCTAAATCCTGCCAACTACATAAGATGTAATACCAGTGGTCAAGGCCAGGCAGGTTTACCAATGTAATTCAGGCAGATGGTAGAGGAAATGCGGACCCAGAAAGTATCAGGCAATTACCCATTTATTAGAGGCTCACAGAGACGGGCCAGCAAATAAAGAAATATCAGTTTTTGCAGTGGAGGGCAAGGGATCAGGAAAATCACTACTCACAGTGGTGGCTGAAGGAATCAGAGAACTGCACCTCGCAGTGCTGGGAGAGCGATCTGGGAGAATCACCACTGAGGGAAAACACCCGTAGCTTTTCATAGAGACACATAAGTGGCTTTCTGCCATGTGCTGATGCACTAACTGTGCAAAGTGCTTGCAGCCAGGAAACCAGTGAGTAAGCCTGACACAGCTGTTTTCCCCACACTCACCAACCAGGAAGATAGTTTGTAAGTCAAATCTAGGCATTTGAAGGATGACTGTTCACTGTATTAACACACCCAAGAGAGTCTAAACCTACAGGGGACAGTTTTTACCTCTTTGCAGAGCCTAGAGAAGCTGGACTTTGCAGGGGCATTCCATCCTTGCCCAGGCAGAAGGAAGCAGAGGGTTCTACCCTTCTAAGGCAGCCCATCCCTAGTGGAACCAGATGTCATCCTGGCTTATGACACCACCAATTACCCTTGATTCAACTCCATCTTTCTGGTTCTAGTATATCATTCCATGGATGTTGTCCAGCTGACCCAAGCATGCCCCTCTACCAGTGCTTGTAAGTATAAATGTAGTTTGTAAATCAGTCGTCATGTGTTTGATGGCTATTGCTTCTGGAGCAATGGAGCCTGGAAGATGAGGGACAGAAGGGGTTGGGAGTTGTAGGGAAATAGCACAACAGGGAAAGAGAAGAGGGGGAATCTAAGCCTTTGTGAAGCCAATGGGAAAGAAACCTATTCATTCATTCATTCATTCATTCATTCATTCAATATGTATTTAAATGTCCAAAATATGCCAGATACTGATAGAGACACAACAGTAAACAAAACAGAGCCTGCTCTCAAAGAGCATTCATGCTCATAGGAGAAAGGCAATTACAAACCACTTTTTAAAGTAGAGCATGAGAGGCTTCATCCCAAAATTGAAGAGAGAAAATGATATGATTTAACACTTGTAGAATGCTCTGGTATAAGCTGTAAATGGCTCTAACTATGCATCCACCTGTTGCTCCCTCTGCCTGAAACACCCTTCCCATTTTTGGTCTGTAAAACATGCTCTAACTTGTACTTTAACACCTAGCTTGTCTTGCCTCCTCCAGTGAGCCTTCCCTGATTCCCCACCCTGTCTGACTTAGATATTATCTGTTTTTTATGGTCCTGATATACCCTATACTCTTCTATATCATAGCATCTTTTTTTTTGACAGAGACAGAGAGAGTCAGAAAGAGGGACATATAGGGACAGACAGAAAGAGAAAGAGATGAGAAGCATCAATTCTTCCCTGCAGCTCCTTAGTTGTTCATTTATTGTTTTCTCATATGTGCCTTGACTGAGGGGGCTACAGCAGAGAGAGTGACCCCTTGCTTAAACCAGTGACCTTGAGCTCAAGCCAGCAACCTTGGGCTTCAAGCCAGCGACCTTTGGGCTCAAGACAACGTCCTCGGGTTCACATCTATGATCCTATGCTCAAGCCAGTGACCCCTTGCTCAAACCGGATGAGCCCACGCTCAAGCCAGTGACCTTGAGGTTTCATACCTGGGTCCTCTGCGTCCCAGTCTGACACTCTCTATCCACTGTGCCACTGCCTGGTCAGTCCATCATAACATCTTAAACTACACTATAATTATCAATTTACTCATGTCTCTTCCCCAGATGGTTAATACTTATTGAGCATTTACTGTGTGCCAGACCTTTTCCTAATCATATGACATAAATACTACTACCCCTACTTTGAAAGGAGACAAATAAAGCTCATTATAGTTAAGAGATTTAGCCAGGCATTTATCAGAACTACTGTACATATGCCACCTGGGATCCCACTCCAGAGAGGAGCAAAAAGGATCCAGAAGGAAAGCGGACAGAGGGAAAGGGGATGATAGGGTGATAGGATGGGATGAGAGCAGAAAAGCAAATCCTGGAGGGAAGGGGGGAAGGCATTACGGGGAGGGGGACAGGGGGGATATCCTGGGGAACACGGGTGACATTAGAATCTATGTAAACACAATAAATTAATAAAAACAAAAAACTAGAGCCAGAGACTTAGATTTCACTCCTGTTATGAATCCCTCCCCTAAATTTGTAAACTACCCAGTGAGACAGATGACTATAGACTTATTATAGTGATCACTTTCTACATTATGTAAATGTTGAATCATTATGTTGTACACCTGAAACTAATAAAATATTGCATGTCAAATATATATATATATATATATATATATATATATATATATATATATATATATATTTTTTTTTTTTTTTTTTTTTTTTTTTTAAGAGAAAGACAGGTAGAGAGAGGGGCGGGGGGAAGGGAGAGACATGAGAAACAACTGCTAGTTGTTTCACTTTAGTTGTTTTTATTGATAGCTTCTCATACGTGCCTTGGCCCAGAGGTTCAAGCTTTGCCAGTGGCTCCTTACTCAAGCCAGCAACCTTGAGCTTCAAGCCAGCAACCTTTGGGCTCAAGCCAACAACCTTGGGATCATGTCAATCCCACACTGAAACCTGCGACCCCACACTCAAGCTGACAAGCCCAGGCTCAAGCCAATGAGCCTGCAGTCTATACCGCCACCTTAGGGTTTCAAATGGGGGTCCTCAGCATCCTGGGTAGATACTTTATCATATCTGCCACCACCGTCAGGCTATAATTAAAAATAATTTAAACTTTAGGCCCTGGCCAGTTGGCTAGTGGTAGAGCATCGGCCCGGCATGTGGAAGTCCCAGGTTTGATTCCCCACCAGGGCACACAGGAGAAGTGCCCACCTGCTTCTCCACCCTTCCCCCTCTCCTTTCTCTCTCTCTCTCTCTCTCTCTCTCTTCCCCTCCCCACCCTCCCCCTCTACTTTCTCTCTCTCTCTCTCTTCCCCTCCCCACCCTTCCCCCTCTCCTTTCTCTCTCTCTCTCTCTCTCTCTTCCCCTCCTCACCCTTCCCCCTCTCCTTTTTTTATCTCTCTCTCTCTTCCCCTCCCATAGCCAAGGCTCCATTGGAGCAAAGTTGGCCTGGGTGCTGAGGATGGCTCCATGGCCTCTGCCATGCTAGAATGGCTCCAATTGCAGCAGAGCAATGTCCAAAGGGGCTGAGCATCAATCCCCAGGTGGATCCCGGTCCAGCGCATGCAGGAGTCTGTCTGTCTGCCACCCCCACCCCACCCCCAGTTTCTCACTTCGGAAAAATACTAAATAAATAAATAAATAAATAAATAAATAAAATTTAAACTTTAAAAGTACAAAAGAAAAGATTATTAAAAATATCAGCAAAGGCAAAGCCAGAGAAACTAGAAGGTATTGGCCAGCTCTGACTTTGTACGGTTCCTTAGCTTTAAGAAATGCCGCCAGCAGATGTTCCTTCAGGTGAGAGGCTGCTCACTTGGGAAAGGTGTCAGGGTGCCTTCCAGTCTCTCATAGGACATTGTGCCTCTCCAGCAGACCAATGGCAAGTTGAAGCCTATTACTCAATTGTTGGTCTACAAATTATTCCCATCTTTATGAGGTAGGTATATTCCCTTCACTTTTATAGCCGAGAAAAGTAAGAAACAATTCCATGAGTATTGTGCACCTAGATAAAATTTGAACATTGAAAGAGGATTTACTATTGTCTGTAAATATTTTTGAGTTCATACTCTTATTTTATCGCACTCATAATGTAAGCAAAGCAAGAATCTTCTCATTTTCAAAAGAAACAGACTCCAAAATTTTTACTAGTGTACTCAAGGATGGCAGCTATGCCTGGCCTGTGGGTGCAGTGGATAAAGTGTGAACCTGGAACACTGAGATCGCCAGTTCAAAGCCCTGAGGTCCCTACCTCTGAGCTCAGGCTCGTCAGGACAGAGTAGCTGGCTTGAGCAGTGATCTCCAAGGTTGCTGGCATGAGAAGGGACAACGGCTTGGCCCTGATCAAGACACATACAAGAAGCGATCACTGAACGACTAAAGCGAAAGCAACTACAAGTTGGTACTTCTTGCTCTCTTTCCTCCCTTCCTGCCTTTCTCTCTCACTCTCAGAAATAGAAAGAGAGAGAGAGAGAGAGATGGTAGCTATATCTAAATCTGGAATACAATGAGAGAACAAAGAAGATTTTTTTAAAAAACAAACACTCATGATTTAGAGAAATATTTTTGTTTTCCTGTTATTTTATAGTGAATGCAAACCTTGGAGCTAGGAAACTAACACCACTTCAAACACTATTAAAGAGTGATTTATTGATTTCATTTTACTGGGTTTTTTGAAAACAATATTAGTGATAAAGGTTGATATTTATTTTTAAAAGGAGATTGAAAGACCTGCCTCAAAGTCTGGAGCTATTAGCCTGACCTGTGGTGACGCAGTGGATAAAGCGTTGACCTGGGAACACTGAGGTCGCCAGTTCAAAACCTGCACTGGTCTGGTCAAGGCACATATGGGAGTTGATGCTTCCAGCTCCTACCCCTTCCTCTCTCGCTCTCTCTCATTCTGTGTCTCCTCTCTAAAATGAATAAAATAAAAATTAAAAAAAAAAAACTATTCTAAAAAAAAAAAGTCTGGAGCTATAAATGGTGGAGCTGGGTCTGTGTTTCTCCAAAGCTGGCCATTTCCCCAGGCAGGACAGCCTCCTGGACATGCAAGCCCTGCCTCGGCAGGCAGTGGTCACTCCTTCCCTGAGGTCCTCCCCCCAGCACTGCACTCAACACTGCACAGGCTGCTGGAAAGCACATCAAGTGGTACCAGCGCAGGGCCAGGCTTAGGGTAAGCGCACTACTAATGATTGATGAATAAATGAATGAGCGAATGAATGGGGGCTCTTTGCGGAGAGCTGGGAGGCCAGGATTTCACTCCTGAGGCCAGAAGGGCCATTTGTGGAATCCTTAAAGCTGAGACCTCCTAATGCCAGACCCAGTTGCTCAGGTTTCTGGGGCAGCTCCTGGAGACCCCTCTCTGCCTCCCATCCCAAACCTTGGCAGGTCAAGTTTCCTGTCCCTCTTGATGCTATTCCCCTGTGGCTACCACCAGACATCTCTGCAGAAGGAGCCATGAGTGAAGTCACTGTTCAGAGACAGGAAGAGAAGGAAACTGTCTTGTAACAAGCAGCTCCTACAGATCTCACTTTAGAGCCTAAATACCCAGCTTGAAGAGCCAGAGAGAAGGGAAGGAGAGAGGGGAGGAACAGGGGCACTCTTAGTCAGGGATCAGCAGCTGGGGGCTCTGGTCTCTACTATGTTCTTAGTAAGCTTTGTGACCTTGGACAAGTCACTTCCCTCTGTAGGCCTCAGATTCTACCTCTGTAGATATGATGCTTATGAAGGATCCTTCCACAGCTGACCTTCTTCTACCACAAGCTGGGACCCATAAGGTGGCAGCTGGTGGCCAGAAAGGAAATCCTTCTGAATCAGGTGCCCAGGTAGCTGAAGTGGGATACACACAGGCTCAGGGAGAAGGAGTCTGTTAAAGAGACACACAGATTGGAGCTTAGATATTGTTTCCAACCTCCGGGTCAGCTGGCAGGGAGGGAAGGGGTGAACAGCAGTACTGGACATTACAAATGCAACTGGTTTCCTAAGGGATGCCTGGGGCCAGTCTTACTATGCTGTCACTGTCTGGCTATGATGGTGAAGGAAATGTTTAACTCCCAACCCCCTTCATTTGGATTCCTCTTACCAAGGAATAGAGTGAGAAATAGCTAACTTGTTTAACAATCCCCCAGCCCCCTTTGTCCAGTCATTCGATTATTCCTCAACCCGCTTACCTAGTTAATGATATCCCCATCTCTCCCTTTCAACTTGGTGCGGCCATTTAAATTAGCCAATCGGGAAAAAATAAGATTGTACAGTCAACACTCCAGCCTATGGAGCAAGACCCAGCATCCAAGGGCCTGTGTTAGGGATAAAAACAGAATTTGCCCTCTGCCCGTGGGCTTGCTGGCTGGTTTTCGATAGCGGCAGCACGCCCTTCTGCAGAAGTTATTAAAGTTGCCTTGCAAAGGTATTTTGTCTCCACGGGTCTTCCTTAATTTCATTTCTAACAATGGGACCTTAAGCAAGTTACCTAATCTTTCTATATCAGTTTCTTCACCTGTAAAATAGAGATATTATGGCCATACCTTCTTTAAGGTCTACCTCTCAGTGAGATAAAAGGTATAGAATTTCTCTGAAAAGTTCATGGCCCGAGTAGATGAGAGGGTGGCCTGTCTCTTCTCAGGCCTCACGCCATGGTTCCTGCACTAGGGCCCTCCCTACAGGCTGAGGCTGCGTCAGCGTCAGCAGAGCCCAAGGCCGCATTCCAGATCAACAAGCATTTATGGCGGGCCTGTCTGGCCCATGGGTAATTGACTTTCCGGGGAGGTGCGGGGGCCTGTAACATTTTCCTCTCCACAGCTCCTGGATTCAGGTTTCTGCCTGTCCTACCACAGTCCCATGGCCTGTCCCTTTGACTTTGGAAAGGATCATTCATTTTTGCTGGGTGCCTCCCCTCAGGCTTACTCAAGGGAAGTATCTGATGCTGGTAAGAATTTTTCCAAAGGGGCCCCACCCTGGAGAGGAATTGGGGGCAGGATGAGACATGCAACTTGGTGGAGCAGAGAGGTGATCTATCCAGTCCCATACCCTGTAAATCAAGCCCAGCAGCTTCCTCCCACCTTCCCCTGAGAGAACCAGCCTGGCCTTTCCTCCTTCTTTCCCAGCATTGCTTGAGGATGTAGTCATCGTCCTGTCATGAGGCTGGGAGCTGAGTGTGTTCTTGACTCCTCCCTAGCCCCTGTCCTTGTCCCACCCAAGGTCAGTCCATTCGAATTCACTACTTTAAATCAGGCCCCTATCATCCACCTCCTGGACTCCTTGGCTGACACCTCCTTAATTACCTTCAGTTTCACATGTCTCTATTCCATCCTCTGACCAGCAGCTATACTGCACCACGTATGCCTTCCTTCATACAGATGCCTCAAATGCCTTCAGTGGCACACACACCCCACCCTCCAGCCCCGTTCGTTTCCTACAGTAAAAAGTCCTCCTTAGACATGTAGGCAGTCCTGTGGGGAGAATTTGGTCCCTTGTGAACATGAACTTAACCCTCTGGCCACACCTATGCCTAGTGTGAAATCCCCTCCTCCATCACAAATTCTATTGTCTTTTAAGGTCCAACTCAAAGCCCACCCCCTCCTTTCTCTTCACTTCCTTGACTGACTCCTCCCTGGCACCTATAAGAGAGGGCTTTTAAAATTCTGCTTTGTGTTAAACTAATCCAGTTAGCCTCGGGGACACAGTACCTTGTGATAGGACTTGAGTGGAGTTAGCGTCATCCCTGACAGCTCTGGCTGCGGGTTTGGGAGCCAGCACCCTCTACTGACCCATCTCAGGAGCTCACGGAGGCGCCAGCTTTCCCCTTAGAGCTCAATAAAATAAAAATACTACTATTTTTAACAGTATTCTACAGTTTGAAAAACTTTTCATTTAGCTTCTAGTGACTTATTTTATCCTCACAGCAACCTATAAAGGGACTATTGAGTTTCTACTTTAATAGTGAGAAAACAAGGAGGGACAGCTTACCCCAGGCTCAAGGTAGGCAGTGGTGAAGCCCTGAGACTGGGTTTTCTTTTTTTAAAAAAAGATTTTATTTATTCATTTTAGAGAGGAGAGAGAGAGAGAGAGAGAGAGAGAATGAGAGCGAGAGGGGAGAGAAGGGGAGAGGAGCAGGAAACATCAATTCCCATGTGTGCCCTGACCAGGCAAGCCCAGGGTTTCAAACCGGCAAACTCAGGGTTCCAGGTCGACGCTTTATCCACTCTGTCACCACAGGTCAGGCGAGACTGGGTTTTCTGATGTCAAAGTCTGCCCAGGACAAAGGTCTCATTAAAATAAGCTGGGCTGGGCCTCCATCTGGCCCAGCATAAAGAACAGGTGAGTGGGAAACGGGCCCACTTTTGTCCTAACAGGCAGTGCCTATTCTGGAAGCCAAGGACTATCAAGGAGATGGGCAGCTCCTTTAAAGGAAAGACCATAAGGGGAGGTATTGGGAACTCAAACAATGCAACAAGAATTGCTGACAAGGGGCTTCTGTGGCTTGGAAGGCTGATGGTGAAATGGGAGGGAAGGGACCTGTTGTCCAGATTTAAGGTAATAACACCACCCTACAGTGTCCCTACGAGACTGTGAGCATATGAAGTCTGAAGGGATCAGGAACACCTGCGTCCCAGAACAAGACCGAATGAGGAGATGTCCCTGTATCAGGGTGGCCCCATGGAAACAGCCAGCCAGTCCATCATCTATCCTTGATCCAGCAGTGAGAGAAGGGGGATGGGAGGGTGGCCACTGGGGACTAGTTTTCAAAACAGACACATGTCTCTTACCCTTAAGGAGTTTATGTGAGTTGTACAAGCTGAAGGCGACCCACCACAAAATTCTAGCCATCACTCCAACCTGTTATCCCGGGATGCGTGGGAATAGAAGCAGTGGGCAAAGGCTGGGTCCTGGAGGACCTGGGAGATGGGGAGAGACAGGAAAAGCCTGGGGGAGTTAAGGACTGGAGGGGTGGTGGTGAGAGAAGGTTGAGCTGAGGGCAACTGGAAAGGGCTGCAGGAAGAGCCAAGGAAAGGGGACGGGCTAAAGAATGAGGGAGGGAGAGATGGCAGATTGGGTGACAGTGGAGGAAATGAGCCCTGGGAACTGGCCAAACAAAGCTGAATTTCCATTTGAGAGGGGAAGGCACAAGAAGGCCACCTACTATCCAGTGATTCCCCCACAGCATCCGGACTTAAGCTCCTAGCTGGGGGAATTCCCAGAGGAAAGGGCAGAAAAGCCAAGTGCTCAAAGTACCAAGTGTTTACACTGGAAGGACCCAGAGCAGACACTGGGAGGACAAGCAGGTCGGCCCACAGGTTTCTTGTTCCCCTGCCCAGCCAAGAGCTGTCCCCAAGCCTTGTGGGGAGAGAAGAATGCTGTGACCCACCACCAGCATCCCTTGGCTCATCACACACTGACCCATAACTAAGAGAGCATCCTATGATCTGGGACGTGGGACCCCCCATCTTGACCAGTGCTACTGTAGGTGCATGGGTTTGATGGAGGGGCCAAATGACATGATGAGCATGAGGATACCTGCCAGGGCATCCCAGAGAGAGAGTCAACTAGAGTGGTCAATGTCCCTGGTGTCCCGGCCTTCCCCCAACATACCACTTTTTTTAAAAAAAAAAAGTTCCTGGCTTTTTTTTTTTTTTGCATTGTAGTTAAATTGAATGCCCCTCTCTCCTACCCAATCCTTCACTTTTTTAAATGGATTTTTATTGTGTTTACATAGATTCAAGTGTCCCACCGAATACATCCCCCCATCCCCGTGTCCTGGCTCTGTTTTTCTCCTTGATTAAGCAGTTTGAGAAACCTCCATCTAGTTCAGCATATCTACTTCCTGAGTGGGAAAGAAAGAGGGGGTGCTTGGGGGAACTTCCTAGCCCCCCTGAGAGTCCGTTATGCAAACAAAGGAAAAAGACCCTAGAAATGAAACTGAGAAGCCCCAAGTGACCCAAGTGAGAGTCAATACCCACTGAGAACTCAGGGAGACCAGGCTGTGTCCCCTCCCCTAAGTCCAGCCTGCCCTCTCCAAGACACAGAATCCTGCCAACCTTCTAGCCTGAATTCCTCTCCTGGAAACCCAAGTTTACATTTTGAGCAAGGTGAATAGGGTAAGATGGCTTCCTCAAGAGGGACAATGGGGCCTGACCAAGCAGTGGCACAGTGGATAGAGCGTCAGACTGGGATGTCGAGGACCCAAGTTCGAGACCCTGAGGTTGCCAGCTTGAGCGTGAGCTCATCTGGTTTGAGCAAGGCTCACCATCTTGATCCCAAGGTCGCTGGCTCGAGCAAGGGGTCACTCAGTCTGTTGTAGCTCCCCGGTCAAGGCACATTTGAGAAATCAATCAATGAACAACTAAGGAGCTGCAACGAAGAATTGATGTTTCTCATCTCTCTCCCTTCTTGTCTGTCCCTATCTGTCTCTCTCTCTGACTCTCTGTCTCTGCCACACACACACACACACACACACACACACAAAAAAAGAGGGACAATGGGCCTGCCTGACCAGAAGGTGGCAGGGTGAAGAGAGCATTGGACTGGGACACAGAGGACCCAGGTTCAAAACCCCAAGATCACTGTCATGAGCACAGGGTCACTGGCTTGAGTGTGGGATACTAGACAAGCCCCATGGTCGATGGCTTGATCCTAAAGGTCGCTGGCTTGAAGCCCAAGGTTGCTGGCTTGAACCCAAGGTCGCTGGTTTGAACAAGGGGTCACTCACTCTGTTGTAGCCCTCCAGTCCAGGCACATATGAGAAAGAAATCAATGAACAACTAAGGAGCCACAACAAAGAATTGATGCTTCTCATCTTTCTTCCTATCTGTCCCTCTCTCAGTCACACACACACACACACACACACACACACACAAAAGGGACAATGGTCCAAAGTTGGGGTGCCAACTCCAGATCCTGGCCCTCCACACACCTGCACATGCTCCTTCAAATCCACCTCCCACCCCCCACAGAAACAGAATTCTCCTTTCCTAAACCACCCTTTGGCCCCCATCATTGACCCTCTGCCTGAGAGGAAATACTTCCTCAGGTCTCACTGCAAGCCCTCTTGCTGCAGAAGTAAGTACACAACAGACTTTATAAATGTTGAATGTGGTCCCTGTTTCATCCCTTCATCCCTGCCCCCACCCCACAGCTAAATGAAATGAGCTGATAAACTCACAGCCCTCTAACAGTGAGTGGCACATTATGATGTTATATAGTGTTACCATTATAGCCCCTCTGGAGCCTGCAGGCCCTTTCCTCTTTACTAATAACATTCCTGATGTGGCCTGAAGTCATACCTCATCCTGCCCCCTAGGGGATTCCCAGGGTATCAAGGCACCCAGTCAGGATGGACTTCCTAAAACATAGCCTAAGGGTTGTGGAGTCCAAGATTCCGAGATTTGGGGAACTAAGTAGTGGGGGAGCCAAGGTCTGGAGCAAATGTAGGGCCAAGGCGCCACCTAGTGGCTTCGTCATCTCCCCAACCCAGAAGCCTGGGAGGGAGGGTGGCGGGTGGGGGGTTCTCTCCTGCAAAAGGGAGTGAAATAACTTTTGAGTGCCAAATACTGGACATTTTGCTTACATTGCTTTAATCCCCCAGTCCTTCAATTCCCCTTTATGACAATAAGAAACACAAGGCTCCTAGAGATTAATTGGCCCTAGATCACTAAACCTGGATTTGAGCCCAAGGCTCAGACTCCAAAACCCATGCTCATTTTTTTACATCTCCCAGGGGTGCAGGCAAGGCAGCTGTAAGCAATGGGGTGCTCCAGTCCAGAGGACCTGAAACCGTAGGGAGGGTGAGCAGGGAAAGGAGTATATGGAAGAAGGCAAGTACCAGTGCCTACGAGGCGGTGGGAGTGCATCTGAGCTTAGAAACCACCCAAGTGACAGAGGCCCCTTGACATCACAGCTCCAACAGCTCTTTATTGGGATCTGAAACTACAGTTAAAATGGGGAGGTGAGGCCACGTGAGAAGCCAAAGTAAAAAGAGGATTTCACCCACTAGGGATAAAGAGCTGCTTCCAAATCTAACAAAACCATAGGGGGAAAAAAATTCACAACCAGAGCACAAGATCACCAGAGCACAAGGCCACAGAACTCCTCATTGTTATCTTGTTCCCCACATACTATCTCTATGTGCTGTAAATTTTCATTGTTAACTACTGTATCTTGTACTCACCAATAAAAAAGAAGTATGTGTTTGTCCATTTCAAAAAAAAAAAAAAAGAAACCCACAGGGAAAGCCCTGATGCTGGGACTCCAGCCAACAACTCTCAAACCCCAGGGGGCTCAGGTCAGGGTGCTGTGCCCAGTAGAGAAAAAGCTCTTTGGTTTCGGTATCAGAATGCTATCCCCCCACCCTTTCTCTCCCATCTCGCCTTTCACATTTGGCATGACACAATCAGATTGCCAAGGGTCATCATGGCCCAGGGCCCTGAATATTTGTATATATTTGCATAGACAACAAGGCAAGCCCATCCACAAGGCCTTTTTTTAGTGGAAGTGGCATCAGTGCAGGGTGGAGTGATTTTGCTCTCTTCTGTGAAGGACATCCAAGGACACCAACCAAGCCAGGAGAGATGGCAGTTTTAACAGTCCTCAAGCATTAGATAATAGCAGATCTCAGCCCCTGTGGTAGTGACTGTGCTCCCTGGGTCCCATACCTCTGGGACCCCGAAAGTGTTTGTCTTTCTTCCTGAGCCTGTGGGGAGACAGGGGGATGGGACAAGAAGAAACTTTAAAGGACAATGCCATGTGATGAGAAGGGGTTCCCTGAAAAGAAGGGGACCCTATCCCTTCTAAGGCAGCCAATACAGGCAGCCACCACCAATCATACTGGGGGCCAGACTGGTCTCACAGGATGAAGGCTCCCATTGGGGAGGCAGGAAGGTAGAAGCAATCTCCCTTACCCATTGGGCCATGCAGGTGTAGGTAGGCTAGCACAACTGGAGAAGAAAAATCCCCCAGCCCAAAGAGGGCTCTTTTGGGGTGAGCAATGGCAGCTTCCTGCCTTCAAAGGAAGCCAGGAAAATGTCTGAATGCCTTAATAGAAGAGAAGCCAAGCAGGGGACTAAAGTGGACAGAAGGACTCTCACTGAAAGACCCCGGACTCAGGACCCCTGCTCCTTCTCACCTCCCCCCCTTCTCCTCTGTCCCACCTGGCTCAACACCCTACAGCTGCCCACCTCTTCTTCAGTGCTTTGTCTCCAAAGAAGTGGCTGAAGATGAAGTTCTCAAAGTCATCCACCTCATCATCATCACCTGTCTGTCTCACAGCCACCTCCTCCAGGCTGTCCTCCAAGGCATTCACAAAGTCCCGAAAGTGAAGGCGATCATGACGGAAAATGCCATCTTCACCAAAGTAAGCAGGGGAGAGGTGTAGCTCCTTGGTCAACTGCCCAGCCCAGGGCAGCCGCGCCAGATATGTCCTCAGCAGAGAGGCCAGCTCCTCTTGCTGCACTGGGGCCAGCTCTACGCCAAAGAAAGTCAGGCCCTCCTGTCGGGCACACTCCTGAACACCTGAGCAGCCTTGGGGAGCCCGGTACTTGTGCTTCGATAGCTCTGCCCAGAATGGCAGGGGATCATGTCTGTCTTTAGCCCCTTCCTTCCACTGAAGGTGCTTCTGCCTTTCTCCAGAGGAGTGGGGGCTCCCACTTTTCCTTGAGGGTTCCTTGGGACCCTTTCCCTTACCATCCTTCTTACCCCACTCCTCTGCCCTTGGCTTGCCCTCCTTCCACCTCCCTACCAGCTCCCTGTCCTTCTCACCCCTCCAGTTCATCCTTTCCCAGCCAGATTCCTCCTTTTTATGCTTCCAGTGTTCAGCCTTCCGGTCCCCCTGCCCATCCCGCCACTTTTCCTTTCCACTCTGCTCTCTGGAACTCTGGAGGTGGGGCTCCTGATGCCAGGCTTCTGAGGCATTAGCAGAGACTCCAGGGTGCTGGCCCCAGTTCCCCAGGCCCTGCAGCTTCTGGGCAAGCCTGTGACCCAGCTCAGCAAGGCCACCATGAGCTGGGTCCCCTTGGCCTGCATCCCTCAAACTCTGCTCCAGGTCCTGCTGCACAGACCCCAGCAGCCGCTGCTGCCTCTCCAACTCTTGCCTTAATGCCCGGGCCTCAGCCTCTAGCTGTTCCTTCTGCTCTAGGAAGCCAGTGCCTGTCTCCTGCCTCAGAGGGCCTTGCTCTTTAGTGACCTTGTCACCTTGTGGGCCTCTGCCCCAGCTGAGGCACACTCCATCTGTTCCCCTGATGCAGTCAGCCTCAAGCCCCTGGAGGCGGGCCCGTAGCTGCTGCAGCTCTGACTCCAGGGCCCTCTGGGAAGCCTTGCCCTGCTGCAGGGCCCCTCGGAGCTGGGCATTCTCCTCTTCTAGCCTTTTAGGCTGTTGCATCAGGCGCTGAAGCTCTTCCTTCTGGGCCTGAAATGGGTGTAGAGATGGAGGGTACCACAGGAAGGTGTTTTCAAGATGTGTACAGTGCCTTTTACCCCAATTCTATTCCAGTATAATGGATAGGTAGCCCACGACCCTTTTATGGCCTGACACACTCAGAGGATTTTGTTCTAGTTTCCCTCCCCATCCGCAACCTGCATCAGACCCTGGAATCCCCAAATTCCATCACACGCCCAACTTCCAAATCCTTATATAAGCACACACTTCGATTCACCTACGGACACCCAATATGTGGCTCTCATTGACTTGTTTCCACCTCCTATGCCCAGAACAGACATTATCAATCACGGTACTTCTTTCTCATTGAACCTTGGCATTTCCTCAAATCCTTATCCACACAATGTTCCAGGCAGACCATACCAATCAATCAGAGGTGGCAGGTCACATGAAACATATGCCAGCCCTGGCCTAAACTTTAGCATGAGGGACATGAGTAGGGAACTATAGGAAGATAACCTGACCATAGTGGAAAAAGGAGAGAAAATGTATATGGGTAAATAGAGGAAATTTCTTTTGGGAGAGGGTACTACAACAGACACCTGGCCTAGGAAGGGCTGGCCTGCTCTACCCCTTCCCGCTTGTGTCTACCTGCAGCTGAGCCTGCAGCAGCCGGATATCCTGGTTCTCCTTGGCCAACTTGTCCAGCAGAAGGGCCATGTTCTGCAGGCTGGGAACACTGTCAGTGGGTGCTGAGGCCTGCAGCTGCCGCCTTAGCCCATCCTAAGGGCAAAAGAGCCAGTTACCCCACTCTGCCTTACAGCCCGGGCAGCCCTGAACTCCCCTACCAGGCCCACACACCGATGGACGTGTTCATACATACCGGCCGACCTCTCACAGCATCCGGCATCTCAGGGTCCACCGTGGCATCTGGAAAGACCTGCAGTTCCACTTCCTCCATGGGCTCTGTGGGAAAGTGAAGTCCCAGACTGGCTCCAAGGCCCAAAGAACCCACTCCTCTCATACACACACAATCATCACCCTCCTGCCCTGGACCCACCCATGACTTAGAGGTCGAGCCAGGTAAAGGGCAAGGGCTATTCTGAACAGCTGACAAGGCACAACTGAGAGATAAAAGCACAGCCCCCTGCATCCCTACTTCTGACCCAAAAAGCCACCTCCATAGTCTCCCTTGGGGCTGGGTGGGAACAGACGTAAACAAGCCAGGGTCCTCCCCACTCACCATCGCTCTCAGACTCTGAGAGGCCACCTGAGGATAGAAACAGAGCAGCCCGGTGAGGCCGCCAGAGCAGGGGGTGGGGTGAAGGGTAGAAGGGCAGTAGGGACCAGGTAAAGGCTCAAGAACCCAATAGGGGAGGCACAACTCACCTGAGAAGAGGAGGATCCCCAGGCCCAGCAGAACCAGGGCCCCGAGAAAGCACATGTTGAGGGAGATGCCCAACTCCCCGCTTACACCCTCGCCTGCAGCCTCGTCCTCCACACCGAGGGACACCATAGGCTGAGGAGTGCCGGACTTCCGGCCCCACCGTCTCCGCAGACCGTCCACATCCACGTCAGTGTCATCCTCACTGCTGGTACGGTGGGTCTCCTCCCTGATCCAGTCTGGAGGAAGGGATGAGGACAAGGCAGTGAGGCAACTGGAGAAACAGGACACAGAAAGAGAGGGGACGTGGAGGAAGTCATGGGAGGTGCCAGCCCTGACCACAGAGAGGGGCACACAGAAGCCCTACCCACATCTGCCTGGGCGTCGATGACCACTCCTGCACAGTCTGGAGGCAGAAAATCAGTCCTTTCCGTCTGCAGGCTACTGTAGCTTCATCATAAAAGCACCCTCCTTCCTCCCACATATGCCTCACATCAAGCTCCTACAGCTAACACCGGCCTTCTAGTTCAGTCCTAACTCTGCCCACTCCTACTCAGTCCCTCCCCGGCTCCTCCTGATCCTAAAGGTGTTAGTCTCCTGACACCCCTTCTCTCCTCTGCTCTCCTCACTGTGCACACAGTCACCACTCTGTCACCCACACTGCTGACAGCCCCCTGAGCAGATGAACACAGGCCTCCCTAGAGCGCCAGGTCCAGACATCTGCCTGTCCACTGGTTACTCGGTATCCTGCAGGGACCAAATACTCAACACACTGCCCTCCAAACTCGTTCTTTTCTGGTGTTCCCCCAATTGATGGAAAGGCACACTGCTATCATCTAGCCAATCTAAAGCTTCACCTCATACCCAGACACTGACACTTAAACATTTTGACATCACATGCTTTGTATCCACCTTAGTTCAGGTCTTCATCAGTTTTGCTTGACCATGGCAGTTGTCTCCTAAATGGCGCCCAAGGCCCTGGCCTCTCCCTCCACCCTGTCACCTTCAACAGAGATGGATTTATATACTCCTCTACTGCAAATCTTGAATGCAGCCTTCTTAGCAAGGGACAGGTGGCCTGAAACCCTTCACTAATGTTGAAGCCTTGGTCTGGAATGTTCTCTTCCCTCTACCCTACCTACCAAAAAGCCTACTCTGCTCTAGGCTCCACTCAAATGTCACGTCCAGTGTCAACCTTTCCCCAGCTATCCCTGCCTCTCCTTTGCTTTCAACCTGTCCCTGACTGAATCACCCTTCCCCTCCTGCAGGACCAACTCAATTTTACTTTATCTTCTTTTGCACCCCTTATAGGTCTGACTTTCACCTTGGCTCAGTCTAGTCTGCCTCTTACATAAGCCATGAACCATCCAACCTCCCTCCTCCCCCAAGCAAAGAGCTAACACATAAAAGGAACTCAGGGAATGAAAGTTGAATCTAGAGACAAGGAAAAAGGAGTCCCCTTGGCAGAGAAGAAAGAGTCAAATAGACCTGAGCCCTGCCACTTATCAGCTGTGTGATCTTGATCAAGCCATTTAACCTTCCTGAGCCTCAAGGGCAGTGATGAGGACTCACTGATATAATTTAAGGAGGCACCAAGCTACTAAGTCCTAGGGCCTGGACCAAAGCTGTGCTCATTAGTGATGGCTACTCCCACAACAATGCCTTCTAGAAGGATAGTGCCAACGGGAAACAAGGATGACTCTTACCTGCTTTGGGGGATGAGGGCAGGCTCTGTTGGGAGCTCTGATCTGTTGGGTCCTGTGTATCTGGTCCCAGGTCTGTCACCATGGGGGTCTCCTCCAAGTCTTCCTGGTCCATTGTGTCTCCTGAGCCAGGGGACTCCATCCCATGACCATCACCTTCCACGATGCCCTGATTTAGACAGAGCTGTGAGCAGCTCCTGACCTTCCCCATTTCCTTCCCTTCCCCTAGTGAAGGTCCTTACCTTGGCCTCAGTCTCCTCTGGCAGAATGAGACCAGACTGGGAGCTTTCACTCTGGAAGAGGGTCTCTGTAGTACAAGAAAAGGTCCAGGAAAAACACATAGTCCCCAACTAAACTTCTTACACAACCTTCTGGCTCCTGCAGGCCACAACCAGGTTGGAAAAGGCAGGAAAAAGTCAGGATTGAATGAAGGAAAAATATCTTAAACTGATATTAATATGGGAAATAAGACTAACCAGCCTCCCTTTCCCTGATGAAGCTGGGTACCCTAGGACATGGAGAAATATATCTGCACCCCACCCTCAGCAAGATCCTTTTACCTTCTCCATCCAAGGTCTCGGCTAATTCTTCATCATCTGCCTTAGAGGGGCTCCAAGGGACCTGAGCATTTCTCTGAGGTTCTGGGTCCATCCTGGATTCTGGGCCCAGGGTTTCCACAGACAGGTTCTGGGGAAAGGAACACAAACAGGATGTACTCCAGAGAAAGGACAACAGGAAAAACCCAGGAGCACGGGGTCCTCTGATAGGGTCCCTGGGACAAGCTGCACTGCTCAGGGACTCCAAACCAGATGTCACAGAAATCTAATACACTGAGTAGTGAGCTGACCCACAGTGAAGGGAAGGGGTCAGTGGCACTGCAGCACCAGCTCAACACTGTGTTGGGCCCTTCCCTAACCTCACTTGCTGCTCTAAGGGACTTTCAGAGGCTTGGTTTCTGTTAAATGAAGAAGCACTGCTGGACCAAGGCACTGGACTTTATACAAACCTACCCCAATCCGAACCTGGCTAGTTAGAACCTGGGTCTCCGTCCCCTCCAAGATCATCAGCACATTCCTCCCTCCTGAAAAATGACCAGTTATTGGCTGGAAGGCGGGAGGATAGCAAGAAAGCAAAGTCCTCTGGGTACTTAAGGGCCACGGCCATGTTCCCCACAAGCATCCCTGCAGTTGCCCTCACAACAGGCTGCCCACTTCACTTACACCTTCTAAGTTTTTCCAGCCTTTCCCACTCTCCCACATACCCCTCTCCCAGTGGCTGCTGGCAGAAACCCCACCCTTGCCTGTCCCCTATGGCGCTCTCAGCCTGCTTGGCCAGGCTCAGCCTCTTCTCTCTCCTGCTTACCCCATCCATGGCTCCCACCATCCTTCCAAGAATAATTCCTAGCCTTAGTATGTTTTTTGAAATTTTCAACTTACTTTTTTCTCATAGCTAGCTCTACAAGGCAAGAGTCACACAAACACACACACACACACTGGGCCTTTTACGGAGAAGATATCAAGATGAAATGGCCAGCTGTCAGCAAAGGCACCCAGGGCTCTGGGTGAGTGAGAGCAGTGTCTACTACTGGCGAGCCCCAGCCCATGTGTCCTGCTCCAGGGTCGTCCCTGAAGTCGGCTTTCTCACCCCTACCTGGGCTCCTCTAGAGCACTCAAACTCCGCGTGCTTCACTCAAGCTCTTCACCTTCTCTCCTCTTGGCAGTTCTAACATACCAAGCCATGGGGGCTTGGACTCCTTTGCAAACTCTCCAGCCATTCAGTCCCCCATCCCAATGGCCCCTTCATCCTTCTCAGTGGCTTCAGGAGCACAGAAGTCCACTGGGTCCCTGCCCCACCAACTACTTACTACCTGGACTAGAGGATCTTTAAAACACTCTCCCCTGTTCCCACCCAGCCTACACAGTGGCTCCCTCTGCCCAAGCAAGGAGTGTCCTGACTCCTTCAGGCTCAGAGCTCTTCAGTGGTCTCCCATCAGGATGAGTCCTGAATGCCTGAGCCAGGCCCTTCAGAGGTTCTCTTCCATAGGTTCCCTGGCTCTTCCCCAAACCTCACTCCAACTCTCTGACCCATGTCACAATCTTATCCAATGGGCATCCTCATAGTCTCCTGCAGAATGGTTTTCCCACCGTTGTCTCAGATCCTCTGCTCATGCTGGTCTCCTCACCAAAATTTCTTCCTGACTTCTCACAGCTTACCACAGCAGTACCTTTCTTTCCGGGCCTGGTCCAAATCCTAGCACCTGACTCCTGGGAGCTGATTTCCTTCCCCTGCCACAAGAGTTCCTTTCACAGGCAGCAGGAGGTGATGCGGGTGACTATCAGGACCAAGGAAGGGACAGACCCAGAAAGCAGCCCACCCCTGGAAGAATTCCCCTCCCTGTGGTGTCCAGACCTGCTTTACCTACCTCTGAACCAGCAAGCACCCAGCTATTGTCCGAATCTGGGCAGGAGGCCATAGCTGCCGAGGTCCCTGAAGTTGCTGTGGCCGCCACCTACAGAGAAAAGCTTCAGTGCCCCTGCTCCCTTCAGAGGAGGGAGGATGCAAGGAGCAGCCTTGGCTGGCTTACAAGGTTTAATGACTGAGCAGCAGCTTCCAGAACCAACACCTGACTGGTTCCAGTCCATCTGACCCTAACACTTCAAACTGTTCTGGGCAGTATTTGCCTTGCAAATCAGAACCTGTGAACAGCTACAGAGAAGCTTGCCTCTCCCAGGACCAACAGGGACTGGGGAAACTGAACTAACCTTGAAAGGTCAATGAAGCAGAGGGCTGGAAAGGCTTTGGGGAATAACCAGCCAACTCTCTCATGCTATGATCAGGGTCGATGAAGACCAGAAAGTAACTGATCTAACTTGCAAAAACAAACAGCTAAGAAGAGGAATGAGCCATCAGTCCAGTCCTCCCTTTTTCCCCAATATGCTCCCTCATAATCATTACCTCCTCCCCCAAGACTAGGAAGAGAAGATCCCACAGCCTCCTTCAGCCCTAAGTCTCCCACTCACCCACCCACCATAGGTCCTTAGCATGGTCTGGTTCAGGGGTTCTCAACACTGACTGCACACTGGAATCATCTCAGATTCTGAATCAATTGATATCAGGGTCAGGTTCGGGCATGGATCTTTTTTAAAACCTCCCAGGTGATTCTCACCTGAAGACAAGGTTGAGAATAACAGGCACAGCTTAGATCCATCTGAATGTACCTTTAGTGAATCCTCTTACTCTCATTCTCCATTCTAAATTGTTTGCTTCTTAGTAACCCCCCGAGTTTCTTTTCATCTTAGGGAACTTTAAGGTGACTGGGAAAAGAGCTTTCTGGCAACTATCATTTATAAAGACTTTACAGTTGACAAAGCATGGACAAAAATCAAGGCTGTGGTCCTGCCCAGGCTGATCTGATCTGACTTGGCAGGGTGGAAGTGGGAAGTCCCTCCAGCTTCCAAAGCCTGACACAAAGTAGGGTAAAAAGAGAGGGACCTACCCCTTCATCCAGGGCCCAGACTGTCCCCTCAGGCTGGGCAGCTGAAACTGGAACCTGGCATAGGACTGGAGGAATAGAAGAACTGGCTTCCCAGCGTCCTGAACTGTAATACTTCAGAGGAAGATAAATAACTCCTTACTGAGTAACTAGAAGAGTGGCACATGGGAAAGGATTATAGACACCCTAGGGAAGGAAAGGGAGGCTGGGGAAGACAGATGGCCGTCCTAACTTGGGAAACTACATGATGTCCCCTTCCATCTATGCAGATATAAAGTGCACAGTGCCCTAATAGCATCTTGTGGCCCTTCAAGATTCCAGCCCAGGGCAGATGAAGGATATACCTCACAGCATCTTTCCCAATGCCTATGCCTCCCAGACATACACACCCATCCCACAACGAGACGGGAGAATGACTGCAATGACTCCCCATACCCAGTCCAACAGGACACCGATGATCAGCTCTAACCCTAACCCTAACCCTAACCCTACAGACATCCATAGAGCCATCATCACTAGGCAATCTTCTTCTCTCAGGCCCCTCCTCCACTGTACTGTCATCTCCCCATCCCAGTTGCTGTGTGTGACTGTTAACAGGTGATGGCAGGAAGGAAGTGGTAGCAGCTTGGGCTGAAGTCCCTGTTTATTCCGGGCTATGTACAGCCTGCTCAGGTCTTCCAGAACCAAGCACCATGGCAACCAGGGTGATGTCAGACCCAGTGTCTCCATGGAAACCAGCAATGGGTATTTGGGTCAACAAGACAAACACTTCTGAGACTCAAACAGGAGACAGTTCTGGAACCCCTGCACTCCAAGTTCTAAGCCTCTCTTGGTTGGGTTCACCCAAGATTCCAAAAGATCCTTGTTCTCCCAAGCAAGCATCTCACCGCCTTATTAGGAAGTTCCTTCTGCTGTCTAACCTCCCCCATTCACTTCTGTTTTCAGATCTCTTTATCATGGGCCTCTGGGAAGAAAACCCACCACCGTTCCCCAACTACCCTTTCTGTTTTCATTCAGGCAAGTGTAAACAAAAATATACTTAAGGACTGTCAGAGACTTCTGCTATTTTTAAAAGACAGCTAAAGGGGAAGCTCTCCCACTCTGTACAAAGCTGGGAACTCTGGTCTAGCTAGTTTCAACCCCTGTAAGAGTTGTTCCCCCAAACCTCTGAAGCAAAGGACCTAGGGGTCACAAGTACTTTCCAGACGGACCCAGAGCAAGTTTTTGTTTTGGAAACAGCTACCCATGATCCTCCTTCCCCCAGTCAGCAGTGACCAGCAGCTCTGTAGATCCCCGATGGAATCTAACCCTTTGTGTTCTGCCCTTCCTCCCTGTTACCCTTTCTCCCACAGCGTGATCTGCGGGCCCTCTCTCCCGGCCAGGGAATTACCTGTCCAGCTCTTGCTTCAGTCTTCAGATGAACTTGCTGCGGCCTCCCCTGGTTCCCAGCCCCAGAAAAAAGGGGAGTCGTGTGACCAGTGACTGGCCAATGGGGAGTCAACTTCCCTGAGGGGGTGGAAACTTTTGGCCAATAAGAGCTGGAGCTGAGAGACAGGGAGAAGGGGGAACAAGCACAGCGCTGAAATCTGGACTTACTTTCCGTTGGAAGACTGGAATTCCAACAAACTGCATTTAGGGAGACCACCCCTCCTTCCCCAATGTCTAGTTACTAAAGGAAGACCCCAAACTATAAGCAAACGGTGGCATCTCGGGCGACAGGGACAGAAGCCAATTGGCCCCAGGATAGACACAGGCAGCTGCAGGGTGGGGGAGGGGAAAGTGGCAAATCGTGGCTTGGAAATAGCTCTGGTGTCAGCGTCTCCACTCTGCTCCAGCGCAGATTAACGATGCCACTGCTACTTCTTTAAAATAAGAGAAATCTGAAAAAGCATCCAAAAATGACATCTGAACCCAGGGTAGCCCCTTCCCTACACATGACTCCTAACCCAAAAAACTAGGGGTTGGAGGGTGGGCGCTAAACCCAGCAACGCCAAAAACACTTGTTTACCCGAGGCCTAGGAGCCAAAGCTCCCGCTTGGCTCCAGGCCCGGCCCAGGAATGTGCTTAGAAAAGAAATATTCTCATTGCAGGACACAGGAGCGTGGGGCACACAGGACTCCATCCACTCAGGCTCAGCAGCTTGTACCAGGGTCAGCTCCAGGGTCGGATCTTTCTGCCATTCCCACTAACTGGTACCCTCAGGGGACACATCCCAAGTACCCTTCCCAGTAGTGATGGTGGCTCACTTCAACCTTTGTGCACAAGAACAGCAAGGAGTCCTTGTCTGGATTTTTATGTCATTTTATTAACCCAACAGTACAAAAGACCCTTCCCCCACATCTCTGCCACCCCCACTTTCTTCCAAAACAGCAGGGAGGGAGTAAACAGACATTCCTCTAGGAGCCACCTACAAAATGCCAACATGGGGGGAGCACAAAAATAGCAACAGATAAAAGACAGGAAACACAACCACAAAAAAACACAAAAGTTAAGCAGTGGTGGGGGATGGGGGGGGGACTCTCTCTGCTGTTTTAGAGTGGGGGAAGACACTGAAAAAGAGGTCCAGAAGCCGCTGGTGCTTTCACACAGCCTCAAAGCCTGCTGGCTCCAGCTGGGAAGGCAAACGAGTTCTGCAGTATTCCTGTCTTCTCTTCACATGCTAGGGTACAGAAGACCACTAACTCCTCTCAGGCCTGCCTTCCGCACCCCACTAAGGAATGTATGCATGAACTGTAAGAAGAGCAGCTGTGAGGTTCTCCTGATTAGGCCCCAGGCCCTTCTCTCGCAGGCAGTGCTTTAAAAATAAAAGCAAATAAAGCCCAAGTACAGGACTCTGGCTGAGTCGAATGAGAACTACTAGAACACCAGGTCCAAAATGTAACAAATAGCAAGGAGAATATCCAGGCTCTGAACTGCATTTCAGTACCTTGTCAATGAGGGTCCTGCTGCCTCCCCATCCACAGACTGTGATAAGAATCCTTTCACCAGAAATGAGGTATAAGGGCTCTGTGCCCTTTCAAGCTTTCCTTCAATCAAGTCAGGGAGGTAAGGGAATGAGGGCATCAGAAGCTGAAGACCGACACAGAGAATGATGTGCAACAGATGGGCAAGGAGATGGGAGTTGGTACAACAGAGTTCAGGCTTCCAGGACTGTCCAAATTTCAAATATTCTGGTCTGTCAGACCACATATCCCAATTTTTGGCAGAAAAAAAATATGCTCGTTAGAAGAAAAACACAAGAGAAGCTGAGAAATGACCAGTAACTTTGGTATGAGGGAGGTATATCCCGACAGCATCCCTTATCTACTGTTTTTAAGCCCCAAATCACCATGAAACTGCCATAGCAAGAAATCTCCTGTTTCTTAGGGAAATTATTGGTTCTCTAAGGGAGAAGAGTTGAGCAGGTTTTGGAGGAGGCAAGGGGAAAAATCCCTTTTATTCCCTAAAGCTGTCTTTCAGAGCCCATGAAAGGACTAGAGCAGGGATGGGAAGAAACTCAAACTCCTCTGGCCAGATACCTTTAACACTTGATCCCAAAAACTAGCAATGGAGCTGTGGGGCTAGATAGCAGTGTTAGGCACAGGTGTTGGGGGTGTCCATCATCTGCAGAGGGAACACCCCTGCCTTCTAGATCCTTCTCCAGCATTTTTTCTCCTGCAGCCATACCCCTTGGCCTCCAGAGACAGCCACCAGAAAATGGCTCTGCTTGCAGGGCTTTGGTTTCCTGGATCTCTGTAGATCTCAACATGAAAGTTTCCAGAACAGTGAGCGATCAAGGATCTGCCCACCTCAGTTCTTCTTCTGCCCACAGGAGCCACTGCATTTCTGCCCAAGGAGATGGGAAGCAAGGACCAAGAGCCAGAAATGAAACAATCACCCTGGAAGAGCAGGGAGAAACATATGCACTTCCCTGGGTCACCTTGCCAGTATCACCCATCATTGGCAGCCACCAGCTGCCCCATGCCCTCGCGGATGTAGACAGACTGGATCTCCTTGGTCTTGAGGCAGAGATCACAGGCCCAGACTGCAGAGGCCTCAGTGGTCAGCAGTCCATAGGCGCTCTCAGTCATGCCTGTGCACTCTCGGTGGAACCACTTCTGGCAGGAGGCCTCACACAGAATTGCATCCTGGTCGTCGTTCACCTCACTCCGACAGGCACCACACGGATACACCAGGCCTGGAGGAGGCTGGGGTCCTGAGCCCCCACCTGCCTTGCCAGGAGGTGCCAGGCTATTGGCATCTGGGGTGCCCCCACCTCGCCCACTGTTGTTTGGGGGGAAACTGGGCTGGTTCCCATTAACAGCAGCAACTGGGGAGCCTGAGTGGGGCTCCTGGGGAAAAGCAGTGGGAGCAGGTGGATTCAGAGGCTTCCCCCCATCCTCACCACCAGGACCAGGAAAGCCAGGGTCCGGACCAGGGAAAGGACTTGTGTTGGGAGGCAAGCTAGGGAGCCCCTGACCAGGTCTCTGAAGAGGAGATGGGCCAAAAGGCACCCCTGGCTGGGCAAAGCGTTGGGGAAGAGAAGGAGGGCCCAGCTCCCCTCTGGGAGGTTGTCCCATGGTGGGTGAGATCATGGGGCCAAACCCTCCCACCGGGCCTGGCATCATTTGCCCACCAGAAGGGCTAAAGTTCTGACCCAGAGGCTGGTTGAAGGGTTGACTAGAAAAGTTCATGTTGCCGGGGGGTGGGTAGCCAGGTCCCTGAGGCATGTTGAAAGCAGGGCCCATAGGGTTGGGAGGGAAAGGGGGAGGCTGACGACGAAGAGGTTGGGGACCCCCTCCACCCCCAGTGCCGTAGCCTGGGGGTACTTGGCCTGCCATGCCACCCTGTACACGAAAGCCTCCAAAGGGTACAGGACTGCCAAGGAATGGAGGGGCTGCACCCCCCACCTTAGGGGCTCCAAAGTCATCCTCAAAAGGGTTGGATGCAACCAGGTGATCCACCATAGGAGTCGGGGGTGGTGCAAACTCCGTCAGATGTGAGTATGCAGGGCCCTAGTAGGGAACAAATGAGGGAAAGAGGGTCATGGAGGGGAAGCGCAAAGCTAAACCAGAAGAGTACCAGAACACAGTACACATTTTGGAGGCTGGTTCCAGCCAGCTCAGATCTAAAATCAAGATGGACCTTATAATACAACAAAGCAGAGGGTGGAGCACAATGCAGTAACTGTGTTTTGAAAACAGGCAGAACTTTGCTGGAATCCCAGCTCTGACACAATAACCTCAAGAACATGGAGCAAATATTTAACTTTTTTAAGCCTCAGACTCCTCATCTCAAAACTATTAAAGAACTATATAGCACAATCCCTGACACTTAGAAAAAGTAAGTGGTAGGTGTTATCAGAAGAGAACCAGGACGGGGAAAATGGGAGAGGAAGATTCTAATCCTGACTGATAAGATCTTTGGTCAAACCTGATCAGTGGTGGCACAGTGAATTAGAGGATTGACCTGGGATGCTGAGGTCCCAGGTTTGAAACCCCGAGGTCGCCGGCTTGAGCATGGGATCAGACATGATCCTATTGTTGCTGGTTTGATTAAGGGGTCACTGGTTCGGCTTGAGCCCCAGGTCAAGGCACATATAAGAAGCAATCAATGAACAACTAAAGTGTCTCTCTCAAAAAAAAAAAAAGAAAAAAATCTTTGGTCAAACATCTCATCCCCCTTGTCCCCATGCCAAATTTATTAATGAAGCTGAAAAAAAAGGCCTGAAACAGCTTTCCTTTCTCCCTGCATCTGACTAAGATACAGATATTGTAGAGACAGAGTGGAGAGCACAGGGAGGGACTAATAGGAATTCTCCCGCCCACCAACCACCATTCACCTGAGTATTTGACTTCCTCCGCTTCTTTTCTGGGCTCTTCATTTGCAATCCTGGAAGAGCAGCAAAAAGCAAACACAAGTTTCCCTAAGGTTTCCTCAACCTCCTTTCTCCCAGCCACGCTTGGAGGAACTTCTAACTTCGTTATAAGCTTGCTTATTTACCTAACAAATGAATACTAACAGAGGTGTAATATGAAAAGTAAATTCTATTTCCACACTCTCGGCTGCCTCTTCCTTTAAATGAGAGACAGCCCATTTCTTGATACCCTCAAATCCCCAAGTGGCTCCTGAATCCACGTGCCTCCAAACCCTGGAGTCCACAGTCTATGACACTCTACCCCTAACCTCTGGAGAGCTTCACCCACCCCTTCTTCAGGCTCCTTAACCTAATGACCCCTGGCTCCCCCCACTAGCCCACTCTCCCTCCAAGGTCCTCAAATTCTCAGCTTCTCCAGCCCCGTGTCCTCTCGGCACTCTCACCGGCTTTGCCCTGCTTCCTCCCGGTGCTGGGCGGTGCAGGGGGCGGTGCGGGGCCACCACCTCCCTCCAGCTTGTCCGGTGGGGGCGGCGCCGAGGCGGCCATGGAGGGGGGGGACCCGGGTCAGCGGCAGCGGGAGACGGACGCGCCCTCGGGTCGCACCATCGCCCAAAAAGGTGCCCGGGGCAACACAAGCCCCTGCGCTGTGGCCACCGAAAGTGTGATGAAGGGTAGATGAGTTGGAACACCCAGTGCGCGCTCGTCCCAGCTCACAGACCGCCTGGGGCCGCAGCCACCGGAACCGGAACTCGGCTCGGCCGCCACCACTGAGCCGGCTAGAGGAGGCGGGGACTGGGCTACAGGCTCCCAGAGCCCGGCTGCGGGGTAGGGCCGTACCACTGTAGAACTAGGCGGGGAGCATGTACCGTGCAGCAGCGGCGTTGGCCAGCTCCGCAGGTCGGGCTGCACCACCGGGCCGAAGGGCCTCCGCAGAGCGGCGCGTGCCCGGGAGGCCTGGCCACTCTGGACCGCGGCCCCATTGCAAACGTGAACGTCTCCCCAAGACGGTGGTCCCCACCCCAGTGCTCGCCGGCGGCCACCAGCTCAAGCGAAACAAGGCGGGTTCTACCACCCAAGTCTCTGCCACGGAGGGTCCACGGCGAACAATAGGTAGCAACAGTGACTGAGAGGCCGAGGTAGAAGAAATATGGATTTTAATGAAGGTTCTTTTCCTTTGGTATAAGTGAGACCCGTGAAAACATCCAAACAAAAAGGAGGCGAGGGTTGATTCAACTAACTCTTCCTTAAGAGACCCGGTAGGGCTGTTCCAGCCCAGTGCCAGTCGGCCCATGGAAGGTATTCAATAACTGCCGGTTTTAAGTAACCCCCACCCCTACCCTAACCCACCCCACCAACCCATCGGTGAAACTAACGCTCATTCAGCCAGTCTTCCCCTGACAGCCTCAGGGTAAGAGGCCCAAGTGTTTCTGATCCTAGCTTACAATAAACTTCTGACGTCTAGGTCTCTAGAAAAAATAATGCTGACTGCCCCAACTGCCTCACAGGCTAGGGTGAGGAAAATGCTAGTAGTTGTAAAAGGGCTTTGAAAAGTCAAAGAGATGATGTATAAATGTAATCGATTACCATCATTTTATGCTCAAGAATAAGCCATAAAAAACAAATTAGGAAAGTAAATCTATACCCCTAAAATATATGCATAAAGTAAAAAATAAATGCAGTTCCAAATCTACAGATGGTATTTGAGGGCTGTCTACTGCATCTGAGTCTCAATGTCTTTTCCTGCCTCCACAAACTCCATCTGGGAGAGCTAACAGTTCAGGAGGCCCAAATTCAATCATCTCCCCCACCACCCTAGCACAGGGAGACAGGGCTCAGGATACAGGAAGAAGGGCTACACTTTGGCTGTAGAATATAACACGCATGCAACATGGAAGGGGTGGGGTTAATGAAAGGTATATACAGACCCCTCAGGTCAGGGGCCCCGGCCAGGAGGCACTGAGCAAAGAAGGGGTCCATCTCCCCCCTGGCCAGGAGGGGGGCTCTGAGGCAATCTATAGATGTGGCATATGCCCAGGGAGAGGGAACAGCTGCCACTCACTCCTGTTTCTGTTCTCCCAACCTAAACTGGAGGGGGTGCTGAGCAAGGAGAGGATGGTCCCAGAAGCCAAGATGTCACCACCCCTATCCTTGACCTCAGGCCCAAAACTCTTTGCATAAAATATCTTCAGAACTAGGAGATGGTCAAAGGCACAAAGTTTAAACGCTGGGAAGGGAGGGCTGTTGAGAAGAGCTGAAGTACCCTGAGCCCAGGGGTAGACCACAGGTGTGATTTGTTGCCCATTCCCTGGAAAGGTGACTGGCTATCACCACAGGACATTTTTCATTACGAGGCACATTGCCCAGGCCTTAAGCACCCACCTTCTTGAGGAAGGGATATCAGGTTGGCACAGGAAAGGCCCTGGGAAAGGGGCCACTCTAGATTAATACTTTGGTGAGGTCTGGGGAGAAGTAGGACTCTACCCCAGGCTCCTGACTCAAACCCTCTCCCTGAGTTGAATGCTGGACCCAGTGTCCACACTACCCCCAGCTCCTACACAAAGCCAAGCCCACAGAACACTCCAAGTGAGGTCCTGAGAGTCAGGGAATAGTGGAAGGGGTGGGCATCTTCTGGAAAGCACCTGCGACGGATCATAATTTCCGCTCCACAGGCTGCTGTAGACACAGTTCGCTGCCTGCAGAGATGATGGGCAAGTGATTGTCCATGTGGTAACTGATGAGGTGACTGACACTGTCAAAGCGGTGATCCTTTGTCCGAACCTGGGAAGTGGGAAGGGAAAGGGACATTTCAGATGAAGTGAAGACCTCAGCCCCCAAGCCTGAGTAAACTGCAATATTCAAGGTTGAGGAAGAAGAAAAGGGTGGCACGGGTGGAAACGCTGTCTATCCTGATCACTGAGGCTTCTCTAGAAAAAGAAGAGAGAGCCATGGGAATGGGAAGGTCATGAACTGGGGAAAAGCTGAGGACACATCAGAAATTGTGAGGGTTATCTACTCCTCTCTTGACCTAAAGGAAGGTAGGTGTCAAGACTCAGGAGAATAAACAGCACAAAAAAGATGTGGAAAGGAGGCCGAGATGGCTACAGAAGAGAACTAAGTTATGAGGGCAGTGGGACGTGGGCAGTGCAGATAGAAAGCAGGACACTGGGCTGAGCCCTGAGTCTGCAGAAGAAAAGAGAGCCCCAGACTCTGCTTATAAGAGGAGACTTGGGATATCCAGCTGTAACCATTCTCCAGATGGTTACCTCATTTGTTAAAGAAAAAAGGAGAGCTTGGGTACGCACCTTCCAACTCTCCTGGGCATAAAGCTTATGGACTTAAGGACTGGCCAGGGCTGAAGGGAACCCAGCTCAGGCTCAGTAATGTGAGAAGGGAAATAACCCTAAGCTGCTAGGTGGGGGATACCAGGCACCTTGAGAGCAGGGGAGACCCATACAGGTGTCCAGCAGGGAAAACCTAAGAAGCAATAAGGGAAGGGACAGGGCTGCCCAGGAGGGCACTGCACCTTCCTTCTTTCAGCCACCCTCACCCATACCCTTGCCACACTCACCACACCCTCAGGGTCCACCAGTAGCAGGTGCTTAGGCTGTCCACTCTGCAAGCCAGTGAGCACATACTGGCCAGGTGTGGTTGTGCTTTCCCGCACCAGGAAATCCCCATTGAGCTGCAGCAGGGCCTCAGCTTCCCGCCGGCTCAGCTTTCCGTGAAACCAGGGCTCCCCTCTGAGCTGCTCAGCCATAGCCGCTGACTGGGGAGGCGGAGGCACCCGAAGGGCATCTTCAAAGGGCTCTGGGGGATGCAGAGGATAAAGTGTCAACCTGGAATGCTGAGGTCGTGGGTTCAAAACCCTGGGCTTGTCTGGTTAAGGCACATACAAAAGGCAAGGCACATATGAGAAGCAACTATTACAAGTTGATGCGTCCGGCTCCACTCCCCCCACATCTCCTCCACTCTCTAAGATCAATAAATAAAATCTTTAGTGCATTCTTTTTAAAGAGGCATTTATTTTTATTATAGATTTTATTTATTCATTTTTAGAGAGAAAGGAGAGAGCGTGCGCAAGAGAGAAGGGGGGAGGAGCAAAAAGCATCAACTCCCATATGACCAGGCAAGCCCAGGGCTTTAAACCAGTGACCTCAGTGTTCTAGGTCGACACTTTATCCACTGCGCCACCACAGGTCATTCCAATAAATAAACTCCTTAAAAAAAACCAAAAAACAAAAAACAAAAAAAAAACCACGCCTGAGACCTAGAACCTTCAGGAGGAAAGGGCAGACAGGCCAGGGAAGAGGAGGAGCCAAGTAGGAAGATGGAGGTGCAGAATGGAGAGAGAAACACTCACTCATGTCAAAGAGATCTCGGGGTGCACTGCCATTGACAGCAAGAGTGGGGGGCCCAGCCCCACCCCCTGCTTGCCGGGCCTTGTCCAGGTTCTGGACGTTGACATAGGAGGGATCATCAAAGAATTCTCTGCCTGTTGAGTAAAGGGAGGCTTTTAGTGAACCCAGCCCTGCCTCCTATACCCCTGGCTCTGTTCCTCTCAGCCCCCTCCAAACCTGGGCAGGGTGGCAGCGGTGGCATCTGCTTGTGGACTTCTGGGTCTCCCCCAACTGGCTGCCCCACAGGCTGAAGGGACAAAAATAATGTGAGACCAGAGACCATAGCCAGCCACTCCTATCCTGGGTCCAGCCCATCTCTACCCAAGCAACTTACCAGCGTAGCTCCCAAGTGGCTGGGGGTCTGAGCACCAGGCAGAGTGGGTCGAGCAGGCCCTGGGGGTGCTCCTTCCCGAAGCCTCATGTCCACCAACCCCCCAAGAGGGGGTTCTTTCCCCGGAAAATCATTATAATATTGATGGTCAGGTGGTTCTTCCTCTTCTTCATCCCAAGCTGAGCCATCAAAGCCAGCCATCCTGAGAGGAACAGGAGGGAGTGAGGAATCCAACTGGGGGGACGGAGGGAGGGGAAGAGAACAATGGCCATGTATTGGGATTTCCTTCAGGGTAGGCCCTAGGCTGGGTGTTTTATATAATCATTTCATCCTCTTATACAGTATGTAGTATTTCCTTCCCCAGCTTTATAGATGAGGAGAATGAGGGTCAGAGGTGAAAAGATTTGCCCAAGGTCTCATAAGGAGAGGTGGTTCAGCTGAGATGTAAATTCAGATTTGACTTTAAAGTTCATACCCCTGACCATTACACCGTCTCCTAAGAGGGAGGGGAAACACGAAGCAACGGGGAGGCAGTGCTATAAACACCCAATACCTACGGGCATGAGGAAAGGTAGGGATCTCAGAAAAGAGCCATCCTCCCTCACTCAAACTTTCAATGGCTTCTAGGGGAAGGAAAACAACTAAGATGGGAGAAATGAGCAAGAAAGAGGGACAGGCCAGATACAACGCAGCTGGGAATTAAAAGCTCATCCAGCCAGGAATGGGCTACAGTGTGAGGTCCTGGACACAGCCCCACCATAGGCAAATAAGGGAAAAGCTGTCCCTGTAGCAGGCAGGGGCTCAAAAGACTTTCCTGATAGCCGCAGGAAACGTAAGAATAGCAGGAAGTAGGAAGCAGGGACACACAGGTTATTTCCTTCCCTGAACCATTCTGAGCTCAAGTGTGGAAACAGCAGAAGACCCACTTTCCCAATTCTGGTCTAGGATCCAAGAGCCGCCCACACTCTCCTCAGCCACTCACCTGTCATGGGGGGTGACCAGCTTAGGCGGGTTCCTGAGGTATTGTTTGAATCGTAATTCAAAGGCCTGGCCAATGGTGCTGATGACGTCCTGAGCAAGCCCTTCGGGACACTCCAGGATGTGACAGGCTGGAGACACAGAGAGGATGTCAGTGAGCTCTGAGGTGGGGTCGCTGGGAGGAGATGCAGACAAGAGCCCCTGCTTGGCTCCCCAGGTCCTGCTTACCTGCCTCATGGACAGTCAGCCCCACCCAGTGATTCCCACCCAGTGATTCCCACTTTGCCTCACCTCTCTGATTCACTGGATCTTTGGCAACATAGGCAACATACTCAGCCGTGTCCTGGGGTGGACAGAGTCAGAAGAGGCCAGGTTAGCTAAATTTGATAGCCCCACCTCACTCCTGACCCCTAAATCCCAGTCCTTTCCAGATATTCCCTCCATCCTAGCATGCCGACTTCTCTGGCCAGCATTTTACCAATCCCTGTCTCTTAGTCTTCTCCCACCACTTTTGCTCTGCTCCCCAACTCACCGGGTCCCCGCCGGATGCAAATGAGATAGATTGCATGTGATGGTTGGCAATGATCTGAGGAGGGTGAGGGCAGGAGATGGAGAAGGAAAGGAATAATGTGTGTCAGGAAGCCTCCGGGCTCACCTGAGCACCTCCCACCCCTGGCCCAGTACCCAAGAGACTCAGTCTCATCTTACCGCTTCTTAACCCCATGTCCTCCTAATCTCCTACTTCCCGACTGTCCTGCTGCTCCCAAGCTTTCTCTCCTAGTGTCTCAACCCCACAGCCAGGTCCCTGCTTAGCCCTCCCATCAGTGTTTCTGGTCCTCCTGCCCGGCCCCACTAACCTGTTTGCAGTCTGCGGCCATGAGGTTGAGGCTGCTGGTGGAGACGGTGAGTGTGATTGGCATTCCAGCAAATTTCAGGTTACTCTTCCCCAGAATGGAACTGAGTGGGCGGCTACAGGGCTAAAGAAGCATCCAAGGATCTCAAAAATTGGGGGTTTCCAACATCCAGAAAACCCCAAACTCTTCCCTTTTGGCTTTCTCCCCGTATGTCCCCCATTTGCCTTTGCCCTGCCCCTCCACATCTCCCAGCAGCATCCACAGCCCCATCAATCCCAGGTACCTTTCTCCTTCTTGTAGCCCCCTTAGCACCTGGCACAGCCTCACACACCAGACTGATGGCCTCCCTGGGGAAAGAGGGGTACTCAGACCCAGAGTCTGCCAATCACTCAGCTGGGGCTGCCACAGGCTGGGGGAGGGGAAGGCCAAACCAGACTCCAGGGGCACTCCAGGCTCTTTGTCGTTGTGGATTGAATTAAAGCCCTTTAATATTTGATGACACTGAGAGGCCGCTTCCTGGCTGATTGGGTTAGGGCCTCAGTAGACTGGCCCCACCCCCTTCCAGCAACCAAATGTCCCATTCCCTTCCCAAAGGCAGCAGCAATCTTCTATCTATCCCCATTTTCTACTCAAGCTCCAGCTGCCAGCTGCCTCTGCAACCTCCCCCAACTTCCAAGGCTGGATAAGAAAGAAGGATCCAGGCCAGACTTGCCTCTTTTCATTCAGACTTAGACTCACTCCCCTTTCTCTCAATCCCCTTTACCACTCTCCTCCTCCCCTCACTAGCTTCAGGATTCCCACATTCTGCCCCCCTCCTCACTAACCTGGTGACCTGAGTCCGGGTGTTGAAGTCTAGGGCACGCATTGACTGCAGGACTTCCACACAGCCCATGTACTAAGGGGAGGGATGGCAGGATTATGAGTCAGCTGTCTCCTCCCAACCCCCCCAAAGGGTCCTAGGACTTTTCTCTACATGGTGCCTAACTGAAATAAAGATCAAGTTCTGCCACAGCCCACAACATGCAAGGCAATGGGAATGAACAGAGAAGGGCAAGCTGGGAGGGCCTCATACATCTAGGAAGAGAATTTGGAAAAGAGTGACAGAGATTGGGTGGGATGAACTGACATCTCTAGAAAGGGGGAGGAGACTGGAGGAACAATCAAGAGTCACTCATTCCAATAGTTAGTTACTAAGGGCCTCCCATGGGCTGGGCATTATGCTAGGCATGGCAGGGTGGGGGTGGGGTGGGGAGTCACAAGAAGGAAAGGGGGGCCAGGCAGAGCTAGAAGGGGCTGCAGCATCAGAGAAGGAGCAAGACAAGTTTGGGAAAAGGGACACTGAAACCAAGGGAGTTGCTGAGTAAGAAAAGGAAAAAAAAAAAAAGACTCCAGCAAAGCTAGAGTGAGCAGAGGAACTGGAGGGGAGGGAGGATGTTCACTCACCCGAACCAAGTAGGAAACCCCAGGTCCCATGACTTTGTCGTTAGGATGCAGCCAGCCCCTCGTGGGCTTATTGACAAAGCTCCCGTGGCGGGTCCACTCCTCGCCCCCCAACTGGCCGCCTTCCACCCGAGTCCTGCGCCCGCCGCCTCCACTCAGCTTGTTCATGTCCTGGAGGAGGGGCAGGGGGCCTGAATCTGGCATAGCTGCCCCCATAATCCCCTCCCCATCCTCGGCCACCCTGCCTGGCTCCCCCTTCGGTCCAGGGCGCCCCCCAGCTGGGTTGGCCAGCTTTAGGTTGCTCATCCGGGGGAAGAAGGAGCACAGGGTAGTGGGACTGTTGTCCCCAGGCAGAGGTGGCAGGATGGGCCCCAGGGAGGAGGCTGATGGGGAAGGCAGGTCCTCCGGAGGGGTGGACCCCGAAGCCCCTTCCTCCAGCGATGATAGAGACTCATTCCGAAGTGGGTTGTACTTGGGTTTGGGGGGCAGGAGATCCATGGCTGGAGTGAGAAGGAAGCTGCTACTCAGCCTGGCCCCCCTGCCAGTCAGGGCAAGGGGGCCAGGCAGGGGGCATCCCCAAGCCCTTAGCCTGATTGGCCCTTTATGGCCCAGGGCTCTCAAAGGTCTTAGAAAAGGAGAGAGACAAGTGGCTCCAACTCCTTTGGCTCCCCCAGCTCAGACCCAGACAGTTTCACGCCCCATCCCCGCCCAGCGTGGAGCCTCTTCTCACGCTGGGAGAAGAACAGGTTGGACCTAGAGCTGTTTGGCTCCTCCCCAGGGGCGGGGAGCTAAGGGGAGAGACCAATCCCGAAGACAGTGCTGACTCACAGGCTCTGAGGAGCTGAGCCCCCACCACTGCCCCAATCTAGAACTCCTGCAGAGGTAGAGTTATCCATACCCACCCCCACCCTACCCCACCCCCATGCAAATAACTAGTATCTGGGGAGGAGTAAAGTGGGGGTGGGAGGGAAGGATACAGGAGTGAGAAGGAGATTAGAAGGATAAGAGGAGGTCTGGCTCAATTCAAACCGGACAAGGGCAGGCCAAAGGGAGCAGGAAGCTGAGGGAGGAAACAGAGGCAGCTGAGGGTGGAAAAGGGAGGGATCCATGAACTCAGCATTTCCCTTCCTATTCTGGTTGAATACTCAAATTTCACCACCATCCCAGCCAGGCACCCCCACCACCACTACCACATGTAGTGGTGAGCCCCAGGGAGCCCGAGCTATTAGCATCCTCAGCTAGAACAGCTGTGAACAGGAACTAAAGAAATAGGGAAAGGTAGGAAGTGTTCCCAGTGAGTGCAGAGAGGGGCCAATAAGGGCACAACTGGGAGGTAAGGGGATGAAGTCAGAAGGGGGCGGTGCATCAGGGAGAGAAGCTGGGGCAGAGGGCAGGCTGGTGGACCCTGTTCTCTATGCAAAACACCTACCATGCCAAGGACCAGAGGCCCACAGACATGCACTCTTCTGCCACCTTTTCCACAGACCTAGTTAGTAAAGCCAGCCGTCAAAGGTAGAAGTGGGGGCAGAACGCTAACAGTAAGGTCAGCTTCCTGGACCTGCCAGGTATGCCATATCACTCCTTTTGCAGTGACTGGTGAGGGCACATGTGTTTACAAGGGAACACAGTTCCTTTCACACCAGGGGCAAAGTCTGTCTGGAGGAGGTGGGAGGGTGAAATAGAGACCATGAAGGCCTAAAAGGGGCAGAAGACAAATCTGTGCTAAATACAGGAGAAAGGAGTGCCAGAAGATGTGCTGAGGCGGAACACAGGGAAACCATCCCAAACCCATTCCTTCCACCCACAATTTCCTGCCACAGCTCTGCTTGAGGGAGCCATAGAGGAAGTTGGAAATTGACCAAAAAGGAAGTAGTAAGATACATATACCCCCTAAACTCAACTCTGATATACCTATCCTTAAACTACTTCAGAAAATAAAACGATGCAAATAATCATATGATTATAGTGATTAACAATACCAGTGTTGGGCCAGTAGCCACGACTACCATCACAGCCCCTGTCCCGTGCAGGTTGGCATTTGATTCTGATGGACGGTAATTAAACAATGAAGCCAAGAACTGGTGGGCCATTACCTTTAATCCTAGCTCACACCTGGTGGGCAAGAAATACACACAGTGGGAAAACACTTCCCTTTCCATTCAGGGTTCCCAAAGCAACTGACTCATCCAAGTTTCCTAGAATCAAAGCTTTCTATCTCACCAGCCGTATTCACCTCTGTTTCCCATCTCCTCTCTACACAAACTCTGCACAAACTGGCTTCTCCTCCAGTGCTCCGCCATCTTGGCTGCCTCTCCTCTGCAATGCTGATGACAGGATCTGAGCAAGAGTGCCCCCGGTCTGCCTAATCTTATAGTGTAGAAATTAAAGCCTCTAAATTTAAGCCAATATACAAATAAGGAAGTCTCTGATACAAAGCCACTTATCTGAGGCATAAATGGGATTCCTCGTAAGAGTGCACCACCCCACATCATGCAACAGTCAAGGGTATGGGGAATAACTTAGTTTTGAGAAGATCTTAGTATTAGAAGGATGTTGAAAAGATCTCAGTATTAAAAGGGTGGGAAAGGCTAAGTCTTTAAACTAAGCCTTAGGCCCGTGATGACGAACCTATGACACGTGTGTCAGCACTGACACACGTAGCCATTTTCGATGACACGCGGTTTCATGCGGTCACAAATCAGGTAAGTATGGGGCTGCATGCTGAGAAGGACGTTTCATCCTTGGCTCCTGCGTGGCCAGGTGCAGTAGCCGAGGATAAAACATTTGCTGTAGTGTAGACACTCTGTGCCAGAGGTCTGTAGGCCAAAAACAACAAAACTCTGGCACAGAGCATCTAGTTTTGGGACTTCCGGTTAAGCCGTTTTTCTTGAAGTGACATACCACCCGAGTTATGCTCGGGTTTTTGGCGAATTTTGACACATCAAGCTCAAAAGATTGCCCACCACTGCCTTAGGCTATAATGACTGCCAGTTTACCACCTGTCTCCCACATCCCATGGCAAACTGGAAGCGAACAAACATATATATCATATTTATAAACTTATTTGACTAACAACCAGCATTTAAACCTTTTAGATACCGTGCTAAGCTCTGTTACCTCCCTTTAGTCCTCACCAGAGGAGAGCTTTGTCTTTCATCTACCACTCATGAGATGGAATTCTATCACTCCATTTCCTAAGGCTTAGTGCTCAGGCATAGAGGAAAGGATTCTGCCATAACCTCACACCCCTGACAGAAGCAAACACACACCAGGATGTCTATCTTTAGAAATGGGTGTTCTGTAGGAGCCTGCAGCACACAGAGGCAGAGAATGACCAACAGGTGTGGGCATTTGGAAAAAAGAGGAAGTAGGGCTCACTCTGCATAGAAAGAGATTGCCTACTGGGAATTGAGGTGATTGGGTTTGGGGAAGAAGCTGCATGTGCCTTCTCAGACCAGCAGGGAGGAGGAGGCAAGAGCAGCGGGAAGTAGCAGGAAATGTCAAAAGCCTCAGGAATGTTTCCAGAAAGGAAGGCTGGGCAAGCGGGACCAGAGGAATTTCCAAACAAGAACTCCGGTTAGGGGGAGGGTAAGAACCAGAGAAGTGGTGGAGAATGGGCAGACAGTCCCTTTAAAAGAATCCAACAGCGCCTGACCTGTGGTGGCGCAGTGGATAAAGTGATGAGCTGGGAACACTGAGGTCGCCAGTTCAAAACCCTGCACTGGTCTGGTCAAGGCACATATGGGAGTTGATGCTTCCAGCTCCTCCCCCCTTTCTCTCTCTCTCTCTCACTCTGTGTATCCTTTCTAAAATGAATAAAATAAAAAGAAATTAAAAAAAAAATTGACACTCTCCCTCTTAAAAAAAAAAAAAAAAAAAGAATCCAACAGCAAAAAGGTCACTGTCCCCTAGACCCACCCAAGCCAAATGCCCCCCCCCCAAATCCCTTGGTTCAGGTATGAAACAACAGTTTGTGGGGTGAGACGGTCCTGGGAAGGAAAACTCAGGAAGTTGCGCCAGAAATCTATGAGCAAGTGTCTGCCTCCTGTCCTTGGGCCAAAACCCACGTCCAGCCCCCTTCAAGTAGCCGCCACCCTTGGAAGGGGGTAAAAGAGAGGAAAAGGGCTGTCTCGAATCTCTCAGACCCAGAGTTGGAACTTTTGACTTCCCACCGGGCGGATCGGGCGAAACTAAGGAAAACTGAGCCAAAGAACCAAAAGACAAAAGGAGCAAGGAACTATAAGCGGGTGAAGTTTCTTGGGTTGAAGGCAAAGCTTATGAGGTGAAGACCCGGGTTCCACAAGGAGCAGAGTCCGTATATTGGACACTTTTAGGAGGCGAGGCTTCTAAACATAAAGACGTGGATTAAGGAAGGGGCGGGACTTCTTGAGGGGCGGAGTCCCTAGAAAGGCGTGGCTTCATGAATTCAAATACTGTAGTTCTTTGAAGGGCAGGGTTTTGCCCTTTTGGGAGATAAGCTTTCCGATAGGCAGCAGTTAGCGGAGAATCGTCGCGTTGAGGAGTTTCGGGGAATTGGAAGGGCTAACGTGGGGTTTCTTGCAATAGGGTTTGGAAACATGTCTAGAGGTGGGACTTCCAGGAAAGCTGGGCGACAGAGTGTGGTGGGGACAATAAAGAGAAAACAACTCGGGGTTCAGGGAGCCCCCTGAAGCTGGTAGGTGGGACTTCCGGGGAGGGGGTCTCAGGGGCGGGACTTAAAAATAAAGAGCGGAAGTAGGGTCCCGGGAGAGGGGTTCCGGGGTGGAGGAGTAGGTCACCTAAGGAGAAAAGAAAGTCCCAACTCACCAGGGCCTCATGGAGTCTCCACACCGCACCGCGGGATGATCTGGTTATGGATCACGCCACTGCCTCCTTAGGTCGCTGCTCCAACTTTCTCCCCGGGCAGGCCTCCCTGGAGAAACTTTATTGCACTCACTTCCGGCCTCGCTAACCCCTGACCCTCTACCTCACTGTCCCCCATTCACCCGTCCCACTTTCCCGAGTTAGCCAATGGTAGTGGAGAACATGAACAGAAGCAGTGCTAGCCAATAAGAGGGCTATTTTTTTACCTAAAATTTATTCTGGAGGAACGTAAGAAATACGCTCCAATAAGGAATCGACGAGAAGCAAATCTAAGCCAACAGGAGGCATGGAGATGGAGTTATCCCGCCTTAAACCGAAGGGACCAATAGGAAGCCCAGGCGGCGTGTTTGAAAGTGAGGCCAAAGTAGGTGGGAGCGCGTGCTGCTGGGAGTTGTTTGGAGGTTGGCGGCGCGGGGCTGATGGTCCTCAAACAGAGCGGTCATGTCGCACAAACAAATTTACTATTCGGACAAATACGACGACGAGGAGTTCGAGTACCGGTTAGTGCCGGCGCGGGGGCCATAACGAAGTCGTGAGCTTTGACAAGTCAGGGCACGAGGAGCTAGTAACCGGGATTGAAGAGACAGAATCGGCGCATGCGCAGCAGATTAACCGGACGGGGTGGTGTTGAGAGCGTAAACGTGCATGCGCGAAGGGTAGGCGGTGATTGTAAAAGTAACAAAGTAGCGAATTTGGAGTAAGACCTCTTGGGAGAGGCGCAGGTGGTTGTGATTAATGTTAGCTTGCAGACTACCTTCACCTTTGGAGTTCCTGGATCATTCTAAACTTTATTTGGCAAATTGAACTTGCATTCTTTGAACTGCTTGTATCCCAGCAACACCATAGAATCGCGGGACCTAACTGGGAAAGCTGGCAAAGGCGGAGCTCGAATTTTCCTCGCGTCTTCAATGCAAAGAGAGTTAGCCTCAGTGTCACTAATTCATGGAAAGGGGCGTGGTTGTCCGGCTTGTTTTTAGGGAGGGTTCTTCGAAGAACTGGGATATATGTAATAAACCTGTCCAGGAACATTGAGAAAAGACTTAACAGGGACCTAATCGATATCCTTCAAATACTTTAAGGGAATTGGAAACAATTATAGAGTGCTTATAAGTTTCAGGTGTTCTACTAAAGTGCAAGGATAAGCATGGTCTTTGCTCGATTGAAGAATTAGGAAAGACAAGGGTTTCTACAAATGTTGGCATTCCACTAATTGTATTAAGTGTAACAGTTAAAACAACTTCCTAGTTTGTATCTTGTCATCTCAATTGAAGACATAAAATGGAAACTTGCTTGTGTTTCTTCTCCAGCCTAATACGCTTCTGGGCCCTTTGGAGAACTCCGTGTGTGCTGATAAATACGTTAATCATCTGTATGCCAGGTCTTTGGAAAAGACCTCAGGTCCTGCTTGGACCCAATTAACTTTCTTTTTCTCAGACGCTTTCCTCTATATGTGAACTGAGCTGCCTAAAACTATGTGCTTATAACACATTGCAAGGCTAGGGAGAAGTCACGAGTTTCATCCTCTGGAAGATGTAAGTGTTGGCAGTGATATTTAGGTTTAAAAGGCTTTTGTTTTTTTGTGGGGTTTTGGTTTTGGTTTGTTTTTTGTGTAATTAGATATTGAAGCTAGTCTTTGAGGCATGAACTTGTTAGAATGTGAGCTATTTTCAGATATTTAGACTAGAATTATATTATGTCTTTAGGGGGAAAAATCTGTTACTGTATATTTTGTTGAGCATGATGAAGTCTATCTGGGTTACCCAGTTCAAATCAGAGTAATAATGTCTTGGCCATGAAAGGAGATTTATTCCTGGTTAGTTTCCCAAAAGAAGTCTCATGGCACATCCCTTCAGAGTTAGGAAAATGAAATTGAGAATAGATTTTAAAGGTGAAGACCCTGACATTATTTCATCCTTTATAATGCCTTTCTCCCACAGTACTCCATAATAGGCTCTTCACAAAAATCACTTCTCACCCTTACCATTCCTGTTAAAAACCACCTTTAGTTTGCCTGGCCAGTGGTGGCACAGTGGATAGAGCATTGACCTGGGACGCTGATGTCCCAGGTTAGAAACCCAAAATTGTTGTCTTGAGCACAGGGTCACCAGCTTGAGTGTGGGATCATCGATATGATCCCCTGGTCAAGGCACATAGGAGAAGTAATCAATAAACAACTAAAGCAGTGGTTCTTAACTTTTTTGAGGTACCGAACCCACCAGTTTCATATGCGCATTCACCGAACCCTTCTTTAGTGATAAATATGATTTTTTTTCCAAATTCAAGATATAGGTATATGTTTTTTTACTGGTGCACAAAATGAGCCGTGCATGAACATCACCTTGCTCAAAGGACAAAACCAACAAAGTGCATGAACTCACAACAAATTACGGTATTACTTTATTCTGGCCTCCGTGGCAGAGGCTTCTCCGAACCCCTGAGACCGACTCATTGAACCCCTAGGGTTCGATAGAACCCAGGTTAAGAACCACTGAACTAACGTGACACACTGTGAGTTGATGCTTCTCATCTCTCTCTCTCTCTAAAAAAAAAACAACTTTAATACCATGTGTGCTGTGGGGCCCCCATTACATTGTTTTAGGACAATCAACTAGAATACTTTTTAATATATTTTTGTGAGGCTTTACATATGTTGGCTTTTATTTCTACCTGTCTCTGCCCTTCGTAATTTCAGATTATTAAACTCCCTGCCATCAGAAATTGGTTTCTCTCAATATTTGTCTCAAGGCTTTGTATGCAGGCACTTGCATAACAAATTGTACCCAGTACTGACACAAATTTCCTACCTTCCCATATTTCTGTTGCAGGCATGTCATGTTGCCCAAGGACATAGCCAAGCTGGTCCCTAAAACCCATTTGATGTCTGAATCTGAATGGAGGAATCTTGGTGTTCAGCAGAGTCAGGGATGGGTCCATTATATGATCCATGAACCAGGTCAGTGCAATGGCTGAAAGAACCCATGGGAGGCTGCTTCATTGAGGGAATGATAGGTCATATAACCCAAAGAAATAAGGGAAAGGTACGGGTGGTTTACTGGTTTCCTACTCCACCAGTCATCTAGAAAAACTGGAGTGACCAAAAACAGACAACCTGATACTGAAAAACCATCTTTAATATCTAATTCAATCAGAGGATACTCTCTTTTTGAGGTCGCATATACCCTGGGAGAGTAAGTTATGGCCCTTGTTTCATTCTCCATCAGAAAGATAATTCTTGGGTGTGTTCCAGATAAACTAAGAAAAGTGTATTTCCTAGTAAGACACTAGACACCAACTTGTCAGGCGAAACTAATAAAGGACTCCTTAGGGCTTTAAAAACATAACAAAAGAACTGATACTAACAATTCTATATTTGGCAGACAAGCCTGGCTTATGGCTCTGCTTGTAAGGTTATATGCTTAAATCATTTTTTTTTTCTTAAATCTTAATTTAGTTATTAAGATTTGAATGGGCGATAGCTGGGAAATGGGAGTGGGACACCCTATATAGATTGTGCATAGAATGGTGTGAGTTTTTCCTCTTAGATTTCACCCACTCTTTCAGAACCTCACATCTTGCTGTTCCGGAGGCCACTGCCCAAGAAGACAAAGAAATGAAGCTGATGAGCCAGTTTTCAGCCTCAAGCTTTACACAGCTGTCCTCACTTGATAACATCTTTCTGATAACATGTTGCCTTCTTATTTCTCACTTTGATATTTAAAGATGTTTAAAATACACTGTTTTAATGTGCTCGTGACTGCTTTGCTTCTTGAGCAGAGCCAACAAACAGCACCAAGGCCCAGCCAGAGGAGTTCTCTTTGGCTGCAGCCTCTACTGAGTGTGGCCCCAGAAACCATGGTGAGCTCTGTATCCAGCAGAATACACTTGGCAGATGGAGGAAGCATCTGAGAATAAGACCATGGCTGTTACAGGGATTTGTAAATTTGATGGTTTTTTTGTTTTTCTGCCAGGTGATGTTCGTATGATTTATGTTTCAATGTATTGGAAACTTTTCATTTTATTCAAGAAATCTCTTTCATGTTAAAAGCCTTGATTAAAGAGGAAGTTTTTTATAATCTAATTCTCTATTTGTAAAGATGTTTCCCCCTCTCAGGGTGAACATCACAGACAATATCATGGTTTTAATTATATGCCCTTCAGTTAGATAATGAATCTCAAACTTTTGCTCATAATGAGGTTTATTTCCACATTCAGGTAATTGGTTTTAATCTAATCTTAAAAACAGACTTGGCTGTCAGACATCTACTGAAATATATTTTGATCTAACTTCTGGCGGAAGATAGAGGTTATATAGGTATAACATTATCTCTTCAAAACAAGTGAGCTGCCTGACCTGTGGTGGCGCAGTGGATAAAGCGTCGACCTGGAACGCTGAGGTCACCAGTTTGAAACCCTGGGCTTGCCTGGTCAAGACACATATGGGAGGGAGTTGATGCTTTCTGCTCCTCCCCCCTTCTCTCTCTCTCTCTCTCTCTCCTCTCTGTCTAAAAATGAATACATAAAATAAAATAAAACAAGTAAGCTATTTCCCATAGTCAAGGATACTGCCTTTAATATCATCCCAATATTTGAAGGGCATGAGGTTAAAAAGGAGAGACTTATCAGCCAGAGACTGCTAGTATGCTCTACTTCCTGCCAGGCCTAAGGCTCAGGCACACCTATGGCCTGTTGGGGTTGTTTTTAGAGGTTCTCACTTTGGCTGAGCATTGGAATCACCTGGGTAGTTTTAAAAGTACTTGTTCATGTCTGGCCTGTGGTGGTGCAATGGATAAAGCGTTGAATTGGAATGCTGAGGTCACTGGTTCAAAGCCCCTGCCTTGCCTGGTCGAAGCACATGCAAAGAACCAACTACAAGTTGATTCTTCTTGCCTCTCCCCTCCCGCACCCCTACCTTTTTCTCTCTCCTCTAAAAACAAAATAATATAAAAAATAAAAGTACTTAATAGTACATTATTCCAAAAGGTGTTGACCTAATTGGCTTGGGATATAGCCTGGATGTGGGGATTTCAAGCATTATTATGCAGATAATTACAGCACTACTTTTTGAGAAAACAGGTACAAACTATAGCTGTTTAAGAAAACATTTCACAGCCCTAGTTGATGTCCCAGTGGATAGAGCATCCTTTTAGACTGCTGAGGGTGCCAGCTTGACCCAAGGTCACTGGTTCAAGCCCCCAGATAGAACACAATCAGTGATTAATTACACAATGAAGTAGAACAGCAAGCTTATGTATCTCTCAAATCAATGGAAAAAAAAACATTTCGGGCCTGACCTGTGGTGGCGCAGTGGATAAAGCATTGACCTGGAATGCTGAGGTTGCCGGTTCAAAGCCCTGGGCTTGCCCGGTCAAGGCACATATGGGAGTTGAAGCTTCCTGTTCCTCTCCCCCTTCTCTCTCTGTCTCTCTCTCTCTCCCCCTTTCCTCTAAAATGAATAAATAAAAAAAAAGAAAAACATTTCACCAAATCATAATAGCTTACCCTCTGCTTTAAATTTTTTTTTAATTTATTTATTTACTATTTATTCATTTTAGAGAGGAGAGAGAGAAAGGGGGGAGGAGCAGGAAGTATCAACTCCCATATGCACCTTGACCAGACAAGTCCTGGGTCTTGAACCAGAGATCTCAGTGTTCCCAGGTCGACGCTTTATCCACTGCGCCACCACTGGTCAGGCACCCACTGCTTTTAAAAATAACAGTAGAACTGCCTGACCAGGCAGTGGCGCAGTGGATGGAGCATTGGACTGGGATGCGGAAGACCCAGGTTCCAGACCCCCCAGCTCACCAGCTTGAGTGGGCCCATCTGGCTTGAGCAAAATCTCCTCAGCTTGGACCCAAGGTCACTGGCTCCAGCAAGGGGTTGCTTGGTCTGCTGAAGGCCCGTGGTCAAGGCACATGTGAGAAAGCAATCAATGAACAGCTAAGGTGTTGCGACGGCAATGAAAAACTAATGATTGATGCTTCTCACCTCTCTCCGTTCCTGTCTGTCCCTGTCTATCCCTCTCTCTGTCCCTGTAATAAAAAAAAAAAAGGTAGAACTAAGGGAGATTAATCTACCGCCTTTTTCCTGTCTTCCATCCACCCATTTATTTCTAGAAAAGCAGTTCAAGTGTGGTCCCTGGACCAGAAGCATCAACATCATCTCGAAACTCATTAGAAATGCACATTCTTGGGCATTTCTAGACCTACTGAATCAGAAAATCTGACAGTTGGGCCCAGAGACATTTTAACAAGCTCTAGGTGCTTCTGTTGCATGTTTTCATTTATATATACATATATAAATTTATTTTTTTTAGGGAGGGGGCAAGAAGCATCAACTCTCAGTTGCCCCACTTTAGTTGTTTGTACACTGTTTCGCATATATTCCTTGACCAGGCAAACCTAGGGTTTCGAATTGGCGACCTCAGCATTCCAAGTTGACTATCCGCTGCCACTGCACCACCACTGGTAAAGGAGTGAGCCAGAGCTATTGGGGTTTTGGAGGGTTTCACCCCCAAAATATCACCATTATTACTAATAATAGTAACACATGGCTTATAAGGCATGTAGGACTTTTATTATTTTTATTTTCTAGGACTTTATTTTTTTAGAGCTGAGTTTAATTGGGAAAACAGGGTTTATTACTTCACAACAAATGGTCTAAAATCCTGGATCTACCATTCACTTTGTTTTGTGGTAGATATGTGGGATCCCTTCACCTTTCTAAGCCTGTTGCCCATCTGTAAAATAGGTATTATATCTATCTTAGAAGGTTTTTAGAAGTCAAAGCAGTCCTCCAGATGATGAATGAATTTTAAACCTTTACTACAGAAAACAAAGTCCATAGACCAGTAGCATCAGCATGACTTGAGAGCTTGTTAAATGCATATCTCAGGCCCCACCCAAGGTACCCCGATGATTAGTATGAACATTAAGGTTTGAGAAGCACTTTTAGACCAAAAGCAATGAAATGAGAAGTTACGATGATGTAAGATTAGGAGAGTAGTCCAAAGTAGACACATGGCACTCCCTGGTTGCTGCCCTCACTTATAGCTGTGAGAGCAATAAATTGGAGGGGTGATGTTTAAACCAAGCACTACCTGGAGCAAGGTGGGGTAAGACTTTTTATCAAAGAGATTTAAGTAATTTGCTTTATCGTTTATTATAGAGACGAACGAAAGTTTTACACACTAAAATCCCACTTCCAGGATCTTCCTACCTCACAAGCAATGCTGATAATTATTCTTGGTATCCCTCCAATTTACATCTGCTACAGAGTAAAATCCCTTCTGACACCAGTACCAGTGTGCCATAATCCCTTAGCCTCTAACAGAGTCATGGCTAGTGAAAACAACCATGCACACAAGAATCTTAATACAGAACAAAGATTAGAGTCAAGCTTCACTTTATTTCCAGCAGCAGAAAGGAGCACCTAAAAATCTCTGGAGTACCTCCAACAACCACTCCTTTCGCGCCCCAGCCCTCCTGCCACCAGCCCACACACCCACACCCAAAGCGACATACACATACACCATATCCCGGCCTCTACAATTCCGGGTGAGGGGTGACCACGTGGTTGTCGCTAATAATGACCCAGCACTGCTCCCGCCCTCTAGCTAAGGCTTGCGAGCGACAGTTGGCTTCACCAATGGACCTGTGGAAGTAATCTGAGTGACAGCCAAAATGACCAATTAGTATGAGGTAAGTCTGGACTAGGGCGGGACTGCAAGTACGGAAGCTGCCCTGGGACAGAAGGAAAGGAGAGAGGAAAAGACCTGCTGAGGGAGCCAAAAGCAGGTGAGAACATGAGAAAAATCTGTAGTAGGAAGAATGGTAGGAAAAGAAGGGATTCCGGATTAGAAAGAGTGCAGGAATCTGCAGAAGAAAGCGGCTGAATTCTGATCGGGATGGAGGGAGGAAACGCATTTAAAGAGGCCAAGCTCCAGGAACAGGTAGACATTAAAGGGACAGATACCCCAAAGAGAAGAGACATTTAAAGGTGCAGGTGCGCAAGATAGACCAGACCTGAGGAGCTGAGCTCTACGGACACAAGACGTGTAAAGTGTTAGCTGCTAGGGAGAGCAGGACATTTTAAGAAGACAATAGCCAAGCTTAGAAGACATTTAAAGAGGCAGGGGCTGGGGTTTGAGAACACGTTTATTAAAGAGGCATCTAGGGCCTGGTGAGGAAAATCATGCACTCTTGCTCTCCCCTATTGTCCTTTCTGGTTCCTCCAGGTTCCCTCGACCCCGGACCCCCTGTTCCCAGGCTATGGCCCCCAGTGCCCTTTAGATCTGGCGGGACTCCCGTCCTGGCGACCCCTATTTGGGGGTCTGGGTGGCTACTGGAGGGCCTTGCAGAGGGGCAGAGAAGGCAGGACCATGGCATCTAGGGCTTCTGAACCTCCCCCAGGGCGCAGCGTGACGGCGGGCATCATCATTGTTGGAGATGAGATCCTCAAGGTGTGTCTGGTACACAAGAGGGGGGAGAGTGGGGTGTTCTCCTGTCCTTAAGAGACTTCTCCATGTTGTGCTGAGGGAGGGTGAACCAGGGTGGGGGCTTCCTTGCTGCAGTAGGGTCCTGGAGTGAGTCCAGTATGGTGGATGAAAAGTGACCCTCAGTCTTTCAATTACTCTGTTGAAAATTTTGTAGTAAAGTCCCTACAATTTGCCAAGCAGTATGGTATGAGGAGGGGCTTCACAGAAATGACAAGGAGTCTAGCGTGTGAAGGAAGTACTGGTGCATGTATTACTTAAAACTTAAATCCTAGGGCCTGACCTGTGGTGGCGCAGTAGATAAAGCGTCGACCTGGGAACACTGAGGTCGCCAGTTCAAAACCCTGCACTGGTCTGGTCAGGGCACATGTGGGAGTTGATGCTTCCAGCTCCTCCCCCCTTTCTCCCTCTCTCTCTCTCTCTCTCACTCTGTGTCTCCTCTCTAAAATGAATAAAATAAAAAAAAATTTTTAAAAAAAAAAAAAAAAAAAAAAAAAAACTTAAATCCTAGGGCTTTGAAAAAAAAGAAAGAAAAAAAAAAAAAACTTAAATCCAGCTTAATTGGGAAATGATCCAAAGCACTCAGCAGAGTGGATAAATAAGATAGAAGGAAAGTACTAGAAGAGAGAAATTCTTCAGGGAAGTCACAGTAGGTATCAGGTTTGTAATAGTAAATAGTGACACCTATTTTTTGAAGTGCTTACTAGAGCCTGACAATGGGCTTATTACATCACATATGTGATTTTACTAATCCTCACAACATCATGAAACTGGTACTTTATTATAAATCTTAATTAATAGATTATGAGACTAAGGCTCAGAGAGGTTGAGAAACTTGCCCAAGGTAACACAACGAGGAAGTAGTAGATGGACTTCCAACCTGATTATCTCTTACTCCCTTAACCCTGTAGAGCAGTATTGGAGATGGAGCTGGAAAAGGAGATTGCATACACACCATAGACAGACAACCTCAAATATTCTGCAAAGGAATTTGAACTTTATTCTATATATGGTTGGAAACAACAAATGGCTTTTGAGTCCAGGAGTGATGCAATCACAGTGACATATTAGGAAGGGTATTCAGAAGGCACCAGACAGAGCACTGTGGCTGGAGGCTGGGAACCTGGCCAGGGTGCTGTTGCAACTGTCCAGGTGAAAGGTGCCAAGGACCTGCTTGGTGGCTGTAGGGACAGAGAAGAGAGCAGATGGGGAGACATTTCAGAAGTGGAGTTGACAGCTTAAAGAGACTACTGGCTATGGACAGTGTCTTGGGATGCCATTGAGAGCCAGGGATAGGGTGATGATGCCCAGTAGGCACTTGGAGCCAGGAGACTGAGACTGTCTCAGTGGGTGAGGAAGTAGAGGAGTTGTCCTCATAGAATTGATAATTAAACTTATAAGCATAGATGAGGTCAAAGTCACAGTGCAGAGAAAGAGGCCCAAGGGATATCCCATCACCCCTGACTCCGTTCACATGGATCTTTCCACCCTTGTGCTCAGTCTAGAATTCTTGGCAGCCTGAGATGGTATCCCCCAGAGAACAGAGCACCCCATCATCAGGCAGATACAGCTTTCATCCCTCCCTGCTTTGCCCTTCATCCCACAACAATAACACTCTCATCTTCTCCATCTCCAATCTCCCAGGGACACACTCAGGACACCAACACCTACTTCCTGTGCCGGACACTGCGCTCCCTGGGGGTCCAGGTGTGCCGAGTCTCTGTTGTACCCGATGAGGTAGCCACCATTGCTGCTGAGGTCACCTCTTTTTCCAGCCGCTTCACCCACGTCCTCACGGCAGGGGGCATTGGTCCCACTCATGATGATGTGACCTTTGAGGCAGTAGCACAGGCCTTTGGGGATGAGCTCAAGCCACACCCTGAGCTGGAAGCAGCCATAAAAGCCCTAGGAAGGGAGGGCTGGCAGAAACTGTCACTGGTGCCCTCCTCTGCCCGCCTGCATTACGGCACAGATCCTCACACAGGCCACCCCTTCAGATTCCCACTGGTCTCGGTCCGCAACGTCTACCTCTTCCCAGGCATTCCAGAGCTGCTACGGCGGGTGCTGGAGGGGCTGAAGGGATTGTTTCAAAACACAGCTGTTCGGTTCCACCTGCGGGAGCTGTATGTGGCAGCTGACGAGGCCTCTATTGCCCCCATCCTGGCTGATGCCCAGGCCCACTTTGGACACAGGCTTGTCCTCGGTTCGTACCCTGATTGGGGCAGCAACTACTATCAGGTGAAGCTGACACTGGACTCAGAGGAAGAAGGGCCTCTGGAGGAATGCCTAGCTTACCTGACTGCTCGTCTGCCTCAGGGATCGTTGGTCCCCTACATACCTAACGCCATGGAGAAGGCCAGTGAGGCTGTATACAAACTTGCCAAATCAGGTAGGGGCACGGGTGCCAAATCACAGGTGCTACCCTAGGTCCCCGGAATCCAAGGGTTGTTGGAGGCTTCCCAAAAATCCAGAAGGTAGAAGATAGCTACAGTTGATTCACTCATTATTCCAATAAATATTGATTGAGTACCCACTTTCACCAGCATTGTGCTAAGACTTGGGGAGGTAGCTCAACAGGACAAATGTATATCCTATTTTACGGGCCAGTAGTTTGACAGGAAAGATAGGTGTTAAACAGGCAATCATGCATGAGATGTCGGTAATGAAGGACTACACAGCAAGAAGCTCAGCCTTGTTCTGGGGTCAAAGAAGGCTTTGGGCAAGTGACATAGAAGCTGCATGATAAGGAGGATTTGGCCTGACCAGGAGTGAAACGAGCACACAGTATGAGAGAGGGCTTAGAAGGTAGCAGCAGGAGGTTTAGGAGAATGGAGAGAAACTAGGACTCGGGAGGGGAGACACTGAGATGTGTGGCTGAATGGCAGTCACGGAGCAGACTGCAGGCCTAGTCGGCAGCATGAAGGAATCCGAACTTCATTCTGGGAACACTGGGGAGATATTGAAGGGTTTTAAGCAAGGGTATAATGGTGTCCACTGCCTTTTGACATCCATATGTGTCTGTCTGATGGTCTCTTCCCTACCTGTCTGGCAGGGTCTTCTCTGGGGAAAAAGGTGGCAGGTGCCCTGCACATTATCGAGACTGCCTTGGCTCGGTACAGCCTCAACCAGCTCTGTGTGGGCTTCAATGGGGGCAAGGACTGCACTGCCCTCCTGCACCTCTTCCATGCGGCTGTGCAGAGGTGAGCCTATCCCCTGGAGGCAAAACCCCAGACATACCAAGATACCTGATCTGCCCCATCCTCTAGTTCCCCATCCTAGGAAGCAAGGAGAAAAAATGGTGTCTGAGTCGGGTTGGAGAAGGAGGTATCCTAGTGACCTCTGGGTTCCATTCCCCCACCATATTACTGAGCATCTGGCCTTGGGTGTGGATGTGCAGACCACCATCCCTGACCACAGGGAGGTCCTAGTCCTGTTGAGGAGGTGAGATTTACTTACCTGAAACAGGAATATGTGCTCCAGATTTGAGAGGTAAGAGATCTGCGTGGGCTTCCAGACGATGTAGGTACTGATGTGTGGGAAAGACCAAGAAAGAAAAGAAGGGAGGATGTGCATCTCAGAGGCCAAAGAGAACAATACAGACTCTGCATGGCATTTCCCTGCCCATGCTGGCAAGCCTGTGGTTTCTCCCTCTCCCCAGGAAGCACCCTGATACTCAAGAACCCCTCCAGATCCTATATATCCGCAGCATCTCCCCTTTCCCTGAGCTGGAGCAGTTTCTACAGGATACCATCAAGAGGTACTAGGGGCCTGGAGGTTTGGGCTCCAAAAGGGACTTGGCAGTGCTCGTTCATGACTCCCAGGCCTCCTCCTTTCTCAGGTACAATCTGCAGGTGCTGGAGGCTGAAGGTGACATGAAGCAAGCCCTGAGCCAGCTGCAGGCACGATACCCCCAGCTGGAGGCTGCCTTGATGGGCACCCGCCGCACAGACCCCTACTCCTGCAGCCTCAGCCCCTTCAGCCCCACCGACCCAGGCTGGCCCTCGTTCATGCGCATCAACCCACTGCTGGTAACACAGAAGAGGACTTACTGCTTTCAGTCTCATGTCCCCTATCAGTCGTTGTACCCTCGCTTCCTGAGGTGGGGACATTGAAGCCTTGGGCTTGGGTGGAGCCCCATCATCCAAGGAAGGCTGTGCTGTTTGTTCATTCAGCCTTTTGACAAGTATTTATTGAGCATTAATTCAGTAGCAGGCATTATGCTTTTTCACTATGGACAGAACAGTGACCTAGACTTGTGCTATCCAATATGGTAGCCATTAGTCATTTATTTACATTCAAATCATAATTAAAATGAAATACAAGTGACTAGAACACTGACTTGTATATCTTAAAAGGATGAATTTTAATGGCATGTGAATGATATCAATTTTAAAAATTAAACCCAATTTAAAATTTAGTTCTTCAGTTAAACTAGCCACATTTCAAGGGCCCGCCATGTTAGCACAGAAAGAGAACATTTTCACATTGCAGAAAGTTCTGGACCACTGTGACTGACACAAACAACCCCTCCCTGTCATGCCAGTGGAGGGTGGATTGGAAATGGAAAGGGCACAGGATGAAGGTGTCTTTCTCGTCGTTTGGCCTACACAGAGCAAGATGTACCAGCGAATAAGATAGCAGGTCCTTGGGCCAAGGTAGCAGAAGAGCCCTGAATGGCCCCTTTCCCAGGCAGCAGAGGGTAGAGTGGGAGAGGGCATTATTTGTGACTCTTCTCTGACTCTGACCTCCCAGGACTGGACCTACAGAGACATCTGGGACTTTCTACGTCAGCTATTTGTCCCATACTGTATCCTGTATGACCAAGGGTAAGGGTGTTGGAAGAGAATGGGTATGGGGAAATGTGTGGATCCTGAGATAGGGAGCCACCCCACCACACACTTGCCCTCTATTCTCCCGGCTCCAGCTACACATCACTGGGGAGCCAAGAGAACACTATGCAGAATCCGGCCCTGAAGTACCTGGGCCCAGGAGGACAGCCCACCTACCGTCCAGCCTACCTACTTGAGAACGAAGAGGAAGAGCGGAACTCCCGCAAGTGACCTCCCACTCTTGTCCACTCCAGGAGGGAGAGAAGGAAGCTGCCCTGGGGTATAACCTCTCAATAAACTGTGCCTCCCTTCTCTTGTACCTGTTGCTGTGGCTGTGTCTTCCTGCTCCCGAGTGGTGGGGGGGATGGGAAAAGCAGAGTGGGCCAGGCCCTACCAGTTTTGAGCTGGCAGTGCTCTGAGGGGCTGGCAGGGAGCTCTTAGTGGTGATTCTGACTGAATGCTGACCTTAGCAAGAGCCCACCAGAGGGTGGGAGCAGGGAATTGTGCTAACCACTGGGGGTACCAGCAACCAAGCAGGGCACCGAAGATTTCTAGGCTCAGGGTAGAGGAAGGGAAGCTGAGCTGGCCTGGCTGTGGAGGATGAAAGATGCAATGGCCAAGTCCTCCTCCTCCTAACCCCACCCCTCCTCCACCACTGTGCACAGGGGCTGACTCAGCCCATTCTCAGGCCCAGAACCTTCCCTGTTAGACCCTGGGGCCTTTGTCCCTGTAGTCATGAGGCCTGACGGGGTGGGGACAGTGTTGATAAAAGGCACCAGAGGCATCTCCCACACCCTCAGAGCTGCTGCCCACATGCAGGCGCGGACACAGCCCCTAGCCCAGGCCTTGCCCTTCTCCCTCAGAGGGGCCCTGCGAGATGCTGGGCTCCGAGTTCCTGTTGTAAAGATGGGCACCAGGTGGGAAGGCCTGGAGCGCACCCTAAAGGAAATTGCCTATATCCTCCTCTGCTGCTGGTGTGTCAAGGAGCTGCTGGATTAGAGGCAGCAGGGAGCTGCATCCTGCCAGTGCCATGGCTGGCATCCCTCTGGTGAGCGGGATAGGGCAAACAGGAGGCATGACTGCAGTTTCGGTGCTAGAGCCTGTCTCTCAGCTTCCTATTCTCTTCTTTAGTGCCCAGCCCAACCCCCATCAAGACTCCTGGGGCCAGCAGCACTGGACCAAGGATGGGCCACAAACAACGAGTGAAGTGTGGATCCTGCTTTGAGTTGGTGCCATCTATCAGACTTGCCTTGTTTCTGGGCCTCCATTCCCAAACCCCACCTCTGGTGAACTGGTGCACAGAACCTTGGCCTGCTGGCTAGGACCCCAATAAGACTGCAGTAGGACCTGGCACTCCTCCAAGCCTGGCACAGTGAGCCCACCAGCCCAAATGGTTGATCTTACCATACTCTCTTAGTAGCAGGAATGGGCTGCCCCTAATATCTCTGAGAGTCACTGAACTATATATATAATAAATAGGCCTTAAGGCCAAAAGTTCCCACAATGTCTAAAGGAAAATCAGTAAAAGTCATTACTGTAAGGGTCCTGGAGTCAGGGTGCTGACCAGGGAGGGAAGGAGGTTGTCCTCTATGAAACAGACTGAAAGCCAGGTTTTCTGACTCACTAATACCTGAGTGGGAAGGGTGGAAAGGCCAAGTCGTTCCCAACTTGTGGGTAGGGAGGGGTCCAGTTTGGGTGGGGTCTTCTTCTGTGAGGCCCTGTGCATTAGGATGGGAACCCAAATAGAAGAACTGGTCTTGCCAATTTTTGCCTCTGAAAATCTTGGGGGAAAGCCCTAGTCCCCAGCTCATGGAGGAAGTAAGGGCTCTGCTCCTCCAGCTCACAAAGTTGCAAGAAAAATGCACCTATGTGGACACACAGGTCCCTCAGGCTTATCACGGGACACAACAGCCAGAAGGAGCAGAGTCAACTCTTCACTTGCCCCTGGCTGGCACCAGCAATTGCTTTCCCTGAATTACTCCCAGTGGTAGGTACACGTGAGCCATTTACATCATCTTGCTTATGCTTACTCATGCTTACTGACATACCCATTCACAGCCCCCTCCAACATCAGAGCCAGCTATAGGGTCCCCCCAATCACAGCCTCTCATACCCTGGCCCTTCTTGGGACCCAATTATTGCTTCCCATTTCTCTCCTGGAGAACTGGCCTGGGGATGGTGTAGGGGGCCCTCCCTCCCTTTTCTCCTAGGAACTGGCTCTTCCTCAGCCTTCTTCTTGGTTAACTGCTTTTTTTCCAGGCTTACTTTATTTTTATTTTATTTATTTAGTTAGTTTTAGCAAAAGAGGCAAGCAGACAGACAGGAAGGGAGATGAGAAGTATCAACTTGTAGTTATGGCACTTTGGTTGTTCATTGATTGCTTTCTTATATGTGCCCTGGCCAGGGGGCTTCAGCTGAGCCAGTGACCCCTTGCTCAAGCCAGCAATCTTGGGCTCAAGCCAGTGACCTTGGGCTCAAGCCAGCAACCATAGGATCATGTTGATGATCTCACATTCCAGTTGGCAACCCTGTGCTCAAGCTGGATGAGACCATGTTCAAGCTGGCAACCTTAGGATTTCAAACCTGAGTCCTCAGCATCCCAGATTGGTGCTCTATCCACTGCACTACCACTTGTCAGGCTTATTTTTCTTTTTGTAAAGGTAACATATGCTGAAAGTAAATAATTTTGATAGTAAAAGACAAAGCTCCCTTCTACACCTATCCCCTAGCCCTCAGCTCTCCTCCTTGGAGGTAACCATGGTTACCAGTTTCTTAGCATTATAAAGATAGTCCATGCATAGCATATTCATTCACTTAACAAATATATTTTTTCATGTTTATTTTATTGATTTTAGAGAGGAAGGGAGAGAGAGAGAGACAGAGACAGGAATATCAATCTGTTCCTGTATGTGCCCTGACCTGACCAGGAATCAAACTGGCAACTTATGTGCTTTGGGCCAATGCTGTAACCAACTGAGCTATCTGGCCAGAACTTAACAAATACTATTGAGCATCTACTATATACCAATATGGGTGCCTTGAATATAGCAGTAAATAAAAGAGATCCCTGTACTGGTGGACCTAATGTTCTGGTGGGTAGATACAGAAAATAAAATATAAACATAAAAAATAAATATAGAGCCTGACCAGATGGTGGCGCAGTGGATAGAGCGTTGGACTGGAATGTGGAGGACCCAGGTTCAAAACCCTGAGGTCGTTGCTTGAGCGCAGGCTCATCCAGCTTGAGTGCAGGGTCGCTGGCTTGAGCATGGGATCAAATACATGGCCCCTTAATCTCTGGCTTGAGCCCAAACGTCACTGGCTTGAAGCCCAAGGTCACTAGCTTGAGCCCAAGGTTACTGGCGTGAGCAAGGGGTCACTTGCTCTGCTGTAGTCCCCCCCATCAAGGCACATATGAGAAAGCAATCAATGAACAACTAAGGAGCTGCAACAAAGGATTGATGCTTCTCATCTCTTTCCCTTCCTGTCTGACTGTCCCTATCTGTCCCTCTCTTTGTCTCTCTCTGTTTCTGTCACCCAAAAATAAATAAGTAAATATAAAGATATTATTAGGCCAGTGATGGGCAATCTTTTGAGCTTGGTGTGTCAAAATTCACCGAAAAACCAAGCATAACTCGGGTGGTCTGTCACTTCAAGAAAAACAGCCTAACCAAAAGTCCCAGAACTAGATGCTCTGTTCCGGAGTTCTGTTGTTTTAGCCTACAAATCTCCGGCACAGAGAAAACGGCTATGCGTGTCAGTGCTGACACACGTGTTTAGGTTTGCCATCACGGTATTAGGCCATAGGTGCTATGAAAAAAAGGAAAGGTTGAACAAGAGATATGAGTGGAGGCAGGTCAGAGGAGGGGTTTCAGGGGCGGGATGGGGGGGACTATCTTTCCATGATAAGAACTTGAGATTTTATGAGGAGTTACTGCAGGGTGTTGAGCATGAACTGATTTTTATTTAAAAGGCTCACACAAGCCTGGCCTGTGTTGGCCCAGTGGATTAAAGCCTCGACCTACAACTCTGAGGTTGCTGGTTCGAAACCCTGGGCTTGTCTGGTCGAGGCACATACGGGAGTTGATGCTTCCTGCTCCTCCCCTCCTTCTCTCTCTCTCTCTTTCTCCCTCCTCTCTGAAATGAATAAGTAATAAAAATAATTTAAAATAAATAAATAAAAGGCTCATACTGAGCCTGACCTGTGGTGGCGCAGTGAATAAAGCGTCGACCTGGGAACACTGAGGTTGCCAGTTCAAAACCCTGCACTGGTCTGGTCAAGGCACATATGGGAGTTGATGCTTCCAGCTCCTCCCCCCTTTCTCTCTCTCTCTCTCTCTCTCTTTCTCTCTTTCTCTCTCTCACTCTGTGTCTCCTCTCTAAAAATGAATAAAATAAAATAAAAAAAGAAAAATAAAAGGCTCACACTGGCTGCTGTGTTAAAAATAGACTTAAGGGAGAAAGGGTAGCAGAGGAGAGACATATTAGGTAGTAATGGACAAAATCCAGGACAGCATGTTGGTGGGTTTACAGTAATAGCAGTGGTGAGAAGGGGCCGGATTCTGCATACTCTTAATTCATTTAGTTGATGACATACTCTACTCATGGTTCTATATCTTGCTTTTTCCCTTAAAATGTCTTGTACAGGATTCCACATCAGTACATTTAGAGCCTGCCCATTCTTTTTTGTGGCAGTGTACTACAACTCAAGATTATATCTTATCCCTGGCAGCTCAGCACACCTCTTTAGCCACAAAATGCAGGTCAGTGCTCTTGCCTGGTACCTTCAGAGCCCCACGCTCATTCCAGGGCACATAAATGAGGAGGGTTAAGGTCCTAAATCCAACTAGAGAGAGCTTAGTGGTGGAGGCAGACACAGAATTTATCTATCTGAATTGGGGCTCATAACCTGTTTCTTTCATGGCCAGCTCCAGCCCTTCCCTGGCCTTCTGCCTCCTTTCACTTTCTTTGGCCCCACTCGCACCAAGCTGAGCAGTGCCTGCAGGTAGATCCTGGAATCTGAGAGTTCTGAGCATGAGGGTCTTGGCCAAGGGAGCGGATGTCTGGCAAAGACCACTGGGAAAGTGGTAGGTGGAGGAAGTCAGGGCCCAGGGCTATGGCCTGTGGCGGGACCTGTCGTGAGGAGCTGAAGGAGAGGCATAGATACTTCCAATGGCCCAAGGAGAGTGGTCAGAGCTGAAAAAAGAGCGCTGAATGTGGAAAGACTGAGAGGTATGGGGAGAATAACAAAAACCTCATATATCATTCTAAGAGCCCTTTTCACACTATGGAGTGCTTTGAGCCTTACAAAAGTCCTTCAAAAGGAGACAGAACAGAGGTAATTATCCCATTTTAACAGTAAAAGAAACAGGCCCTGAGAGGTAAAGTGACCCATCCAAGGTCATACCCACAGCACACTGTGGTAGGGTAGTTCATTAGTAATCAGATTTTCTCATCTCAAACTCAGGGCTTCTTTCTATTAGCTTGCCTTCCTCTTCTGAACTGGTGCTAGGATGGTGGCCTAGGTGACCTGGGAAGCAGGGTCAGGCAAAAAAAAAAAATGTGGAGGGGACTGCTACCCCCATTCTGCACCCATTCCATGCTTACCCACTTCCACCTCACCCCTAAACTCCCCTTGTTCTTGTTTCCCCACCTCATTTGGGGGCCTCAGTTTCCTCATTTTCACCTAATCCACACAGGCCAGGAGATGGTTCCCTGGTCTACACCTCCCACTTCTCTAGGATGGAAAAGAGATGCGGCAGCTTTTCTGCAATGCTCTCTTTCTGATTAGAGTAAACTCAGGGGTTTGTTTGTTTTTATTGATTTTAGCGAGATAGGATAGGAGAGAGAGAAAGAGACAGAAACAGTAATCTGTTCCTGTATATGCCCTGACCAGGGATCCAACCCACAATCCTTGCATATCCAGAGGATGCTCTACCAACCAAGCCATCTGCCAGGGTGTAAACTCAGAGCTTTGTTTTGTTTGTTTGTTTAGTAAACTCAGGTTTTGAGTATCCAAACTATTCTCTCAAGAACTCGCTCAAGGGTTATGGGGTGAGTAATACTATATGGGGAAGGGGGTAAAGGGAAGCAGTGTGCCAAAATAGGGAGAGAGAGAGAAGATTTCACTTACCCCTCTGTGCCCTACTGCCCTCTAGTGGCCACAAGGGGTAGGGAAACAGGCGGGATAAAATGGGGAAGGAAACAAAGCAGAGCTGGAAGAGACCCCTAAGGGCAGTGATAGGCAATCTTTTGAGCTTGGTGTGTCAAAATTCGCCAAAAAACCAAGCATAACTCGGGTGGTGTGTCACTTCGAGAAAAAAACATAATTTCGCGATATTTATAGTTTAAATAACAAAAATGTTTTGGCCTACAGACCTCCGGCACAGAGTGTCTACACTACAGCAAGTGTTTTATCCTCGGCAACTGACTGCACCTGGCCGTGCAGGAGCCGAGGATGAAACGTCCTTCTCCACATGTGGCCCCATACTTCTCTGGTATGCGGCTGCATGCGGCAGCGCGTCATCGAAAATGGCTATGTGTGTCAGTGCTGACACGCGTGTCATAGGTTCGCCGTCAGGGCCCAAGGGTGATGTCCTGAGGTGGAGAAGCGGCCTGACACCAGGATTCCCAGCTGATTTCGTAGGATATAAGACCCTCGGTCGGTCGTGTGTGAAAGGGAGGGAGCATAGTGAAGTGATCTGAGTAACCACGAACAATAAATGGGATTTCACAGTTACAGTAATGATCTTGGGAGGGCCCCACGTTTTTCCAGCCGGCTCGTTGGAAAGGGAGGTGTGGCAGTTCTTTCAATAGCGCCCCATTTTAACAGACCCCCAAGGGCACAGGCTCTTATTTGCATTTCGTCTGCATATGAGTTATTTCCCCTTCAAAAGGCAGAAGTTGTCAGTCCCTTTCTCAGTTATTGCAAGCTGAGGCTTTGTATCCGGACTCTCGGGGTCATACCCATTCTTCAGGCCATTCTCTGGACCCTCAGACTTCCAGCCAGCCCTCAGTATCCCTCTGTATTTCGCCTTCAGCTATCCTAGCTTCAATGCTGTGCCCCAAACTAATTGGGTTTCAGGAACCTGGGGATCTGCGCCGCCTGGTGGTTGGCGGGAGGCAGGCTGAGAGCAGAGGGGTTTTGATTCGCTTTCTCTGGGACGTGGAGTTTTGGAAAATGTTCCCCCGAGCTTCCTGAAGCTAAATTTATCTCCCCCAGCCCTGGGGGGCGCAAAGATCCAGGCGACGATTAGCACTGCGCTGCAGCCCGCTCACGCCCGGAGGCCCGGAATAGGCGCTGAGTTATAAATAGTGCCGCCCGCAGGTGTGGGGGGAGTCGGCGGGAGGGGGGCAACCCTTGCAGCCACGGCCCCTTCAGGTGGGTTGGGCGGTCGCGGTAGGGGGGCCGGGCGGGGTGGGGTGGGGCTGCGGTCTGAGAGCCCCCAGCGGTTTCCTGGGCGGCGGGTTTTTCGAGGGAAGCGGAGGCAGCCGGCGGAAGGGGGGCCCTAGGGAAGAGGTGGTCGCCTGGCACACGCTGACGCTCCACTTCCAGCTTGGTCCCCCACTTTCCAGAACAGGCCCCTAGACCCACTCATTATTCCGCCTAGGCAGAACCTAGCCTTTCCTCCCGCCGCAAGCCCTCTCTCCTTCAGGCTCTGCAAGCATCTAATTCCTCTGCAGATGCCCTTTTGAGCACGTGGCTCAGCCAGCCGTCACTCAGATTCCCTGTCCCGGGCCAGTCCCAGGTATCAGTCATCCCTAGGAGGGTTAACTTCCAGCCAGGGCTTTCATCCTTCTCTTTGGTCGTACACCTCATTCCTTGGGTATTTACCCACCTCCCGCTACTTTACCACCCCAAATTAAGGTCTAATTTGTCGCTTGAAGATTTAAGTTAGAATGTGCGTATCCGGGACGCTCCCTTATCCCCAGGAGGCCGCTGCAGACCGGACACCTGCCCTCCAGTTCCCAGTTCTAGTCTGGGCCTGGGGGCGGAGCGGGGTAGCGGCAGGCCCCTGGGGCCCGGCCCGGGTATCGTGGGAGGGAGCGGCCCCCCAGTCAGCGTTTCTTGGCCGCAGCTGTCTCGGTGGTTTGGCGTGGTGAGGGACCGAAGTTGGGAGGTAGGCGGGAATTTCAAGTAGGGGTTCCCCCTCTGACTTCTGAGCAAGGAAGGTAGCTATGAAGACCAGAAGAGAAACGTGGGAGGGGGGGTCACTGAGGAACTATCAGGAGGACTGTAGAGAATCAAATGGGGAATGGTATTTCGGCCGCTGAAAGATCTAAGTTGGGTCCAACAAGACGTCTGATGTGACCCCTAATGTAAAGGACGGGGCAAGCCCCAGGCACTGGGCCCCGTTCTCTTATCTGTACCCAAGGGTTAGTGCCAAGCAAGGCGCCCGCCCTTCTATTGCCTCTAGAGGCCCTAGCTCTTCCCTCCCTGGGGCTCTCCCGCCCTCCTCTCTCTTGGCCATGCCCCCTCCTCCCCGAAGCAGCCCCTTCTCCAGTGCATCTGGCACTGCTGTCTAGACCCAGGCACGGCCATTCCCTAGACTAGCACGACCCCGAGGGCTAGAGAAGGGAGAGAAAAACCCTGGCCTGGAACCCACCGGCCTCGGGCCCTTACCAGCCAGAATCAGACCAGCGGGGCCGCGAAGAAAACCCGGAGAAGTGACCAACCTCCGGACCCAAGGGGGACAGGGACGATAGAAAAACCTGGAGCGGATTATCGTAGCAGGAGCTCCCCATGCCTGTGCTACCCCTCCTTTCTATAGCCCCCCTAATTCTCCAGTGAGATAATGTCTGGGGTGGGGGGCTGTTTGGTTTGGCCTGGGCCCTCAGGGGCGCCTCACACTTTCCGCCTCTGGCTGGGAAGCAGGGCAGCGGCCCCGAGGCTGAGTCACGGCCGGAGAGAGGGGAGGGAGGGACCGGGACTCCGTCCCTCCCCCTGCGCGGGGATCCCGGGTCAGCCCGGGTGAGGGCCAGGGCCACCCTGGCACCGCCCATTGTGGTCCAACAGGTTGAGCTGGTGTCCCGCGGAGCCACCTGCTGGAAAGGGAGGGAGGCCCCCTGCGGAGGAGGCTGGGGAGGAGAAAGCGAGTCCCACCCAGTTCGGCCCAGGTGGTCGCGGGTAGCAGAACTAGGCCCGAGGTGTCCGAATTTGATTTCGTTTTATACTAGTGGGAGGGGCCCTTTGGGGTACGTAGAACTGCAGGCCCAGTTGGAAGTGTCCCTCACAGGCTACCTTCCTCAGTTGAAGGGCACTGAAATTTGTATCCTGGTACCCTACAAACCCACACATCCTAAAACACCCAGGACCCCTCCCCACCTGGATCTCAGCGAATCCCAATCAAGATGTCCCTTCTTCGCGGAGACTCAGTTTCTCCACTTCGGGAACCGGCAGGATGGAGACGGGGAGATGTGAGAGCGCGCCTCCCCCTCCCCCTCCGCTATCCCGACTCCTCCCCTCTGACAATGCCAAGGCCGCAGCAACGGCTGGAGCGCAGAATCTGCTTGCCTAGGGAGCCGATCCCTCCCCGCGGGGTTCCGTCACGCGTGGGGAGGGACGCACGGTGCCTGAAGCCTCAACTCCCCCGCTCCCTCTGGCGGGGGTGGGATGGGGCGTAGGAGCTGGAACCCAAGGCCTGGTGGCTCCCCTCCCCCTACCTCCCGGGGCCCTGACCTGATTATAGCCCATCACGGGACCCCCCCTCCCGCGCCCATCAATCCCCTAAGTCCCCGCCTCACCCCATCTAGTCTATCTTTCACTTCTCATACCCCTCCCTCCCGAGGTGCTGACCCTACAGAAGCCCCTCTTGGAGGAGTGGGAGCCCTTGATGAAGGTGCTCGGTTTCCCGGCCGCTACGGACACTACCCCCTCCCCTTTCCCTTCCTCCAGTTTTCAGGCCAGCCCCTCGGCTCCGCCCCCTCCCTGACCGAACGCAAGGCGGGACCCAGTTGGAATAGGCGGGTTTTCAGGCCAATGGGCCGACAGGGCGGTGGAGTGTCCGGGGCAGGGAGGAGCCGTAGCGGAGGGCTGGATAGGGGTCCGGGGCGGAGCTCAAGTTAAGGTGGACTGCGAGAGATAGGGGCTAGAGAGGAGAGAGAGAGAGATAGAGGAGAGGGAGAGAGAGGGAGAGAGAGAGAGAGAGAGAGAGAGAGAGAGAGAGAGAGACACCACGGCAGGTGAAGGGAGAAAGAGAGAAGGAAAGAGGGTGGGAAAAGAGGAGGGTGGGAAAGGCTCAGAGAGCAAAGTAAGAGTTTGGACGGAGGGAGCGAAAAAGGAGGGAGGGACGCGTTTGAGCCCTGCAGGGACTGGCTGGACCAAGGGGTTGAAGTTTATGTCCTTATTGGGTGGAGGGAGGGGGGCCTGGGGGGGCGGGTGAAAAACCAGGAAGTGACAGAGGGTGTTGCTAAGGGTTGGGGGGGGAGGTTGGGGGGGTGGCAGGGGAGGGGGGAGGGAGGGGAGGGATGGGGGGAAAGCAAGCAGGAGGACAGGTGAGACAGCAGGACAGGTGAGGCGGGCCCTGAGGGGGGGGCGGGTGGGAGCCAGGTGAATGTACGGTTCTCGCGGCCGAGGGGGGGGGGCGGGCGGCAGGAGGAGGCAGAGGGCTGCGGAGGAGGAGCCCCCCAGCAGAGAGCGGCGAGCGACTGACCGCGGCCTTCTGACCAGGACCGGAGCAGGGCCCCAAGCCCCCGGGCCTGGCGGGGGACACGCTTCTCCCCACACACTGTGCCTCAGCAGCTCCAGCCAGCGGACCCAACGACGGAGAGGTGAGTGTACCCCACTTTCATCTCCCGGCTCGAGGTCCCCCAGACTACTGCAGTGTCCTTCGTCCGTCCTATAAATGGGACCCCCCCACACACACGAACGCATGCAGACTAGATTCCCACCACTCCCCTTCCCAGTGCCTTTCCAATACCCTGGCTCTTTGGAATTTATTTTAACTGGGAGGAAAGGTAGAAAAGGAACTACGGCCGCTCCTAACCCAGCTGGAGGGTCCCCAGAAACTTTCTCTGCACTTCAGGGATCAGACAGACTGGCGGCTCCGGGATGCAGAGAGGGCGAAGCGGAGCTGAGCGCTTCCCCAGTTTTCTTCTTGACTTTAGGGGTAGACCCCCGACCCGACTGAGTTGAGGGAATGGAAACGCTGACGGACAGACTCTAACTAGGACAACGCGCCCCCCCCCCCGCGCCCCCTGGCGCTGTGGGTTGGACCCAGGCCAGTTGCATGGGGGGTGGGGGAGCGCTGGAGGAGCGGCGGCCGGGGGGAAAGTTACCAGCTAGACTATTCGGTTTCTTGCGCTTCCAGAGCCGCGCGCTCCCTCCGGTAGTGGGGCTCTGCGAAAACCTCCGAGCAACATCGAACGACCCCGCTCTTCGCCGTCCCTCAATTTCACTCCCTTCCTCATGCTCCAGTCCCGCCGCCACCTTTTCAAAGCCAGTTCATGCCCCCTAGATAGACCCGAAAGCGAGGCGGGGTGACTGGGAAGGATTCTACCTACCACTCGCACCCCCACCGGCTCCGGCGCACCTGCCCCTACCCAGAGTGGGGGTCGCTACTGTGCAGTAGAGCCTACAGTAAGCGCCAATAAGAGGGGGCTGCCATTCAAAGAGGTGGGGAGCGCTACTTTACATTTCCAGCTTTCTTTTCTCCTACCCCACCCCAAGTGAGCAAGCGACGTGTCCCGGCCAGAGCGGAGGGGGGTGGGGTGGGCGGCGTGGGCAGCGGGTTGTGCCCGGACACGTGCCTGCCCAGGCGCCCCGGCCCTGCTGGTGTTTGGAGAGAGGGCGGGTCCCCTGCCCCCCGCCCCGCACAACCCCCACGTATCAAAGGGCGGCTGAGACGTGGTGAGACCTCGGGGCGCCCTGGGCGGGGGGGGGTGGGGGAGCCTGGGTCCGGAGCAGGGGAGGGGCAGAGGCGCTGGTGCTAACTGACCCACAGGAAACGAGCGCTGCTGACCTAGTTTGGGACACCGGAAGTGGGTGCTGGGGAGAGGGGGAGACCAGCAGGCTGTCCTGGCTTCCGGGCCAGGTGGAGGGCGTTCTCGAGTTGACCCCCACCCTAATACCTTAGAGACCCTTAGCTGCAGCTGAAAATGGGAATGAGTCAGCGAAGCTATTTCCCCTTCCCCCAACTTATTCCTGGAGGAGGGAGACAGTTTATCAGGGGCAGGGGGAGCCAGATTGGGCAGTGAGGGGTTAAACCAGGATGGGAACTCTCTGTTCCCTGAGGATGTATGTGTGTGGGGGTGAGGCCTGGAGGATTATTACACCCACCAACTGGTTTGGTCACCCCTGTACCTGCCTGGCACTGCTGGGAGAGCTGGCATGGAGTGGGCATCAGGTTGGGAGGGGAAAGTGGGTGGGTATAAGGAGTGTTGTGCTGGTCTGGAGAAGGATGTATTTGTGACTGGGTTTGGGTGGTAGTTAGTATTCCTCCTTAGTGGTGTCTGGGAAGAAGGGCAGGGGGCTCCCTCTGGAGCAGCTGATGAAATAAGAAGAAATCTCTTTCAGTGCCTACTGTCCCTGGCCCCCGGGACCCCAGCTCCCCCAGCGTGCCTCTGTTGCATGGTTGCTGTGGGCACAATGTAACCTGCTGGCACCCCCAGACACTGTCCCCTCCCTTGAGTACCACACCCCCAGCCTCTGGGGTCAGGAAGGGGTTAATGCCAACTGAGAGGGGCTCTAGGGAAGAAAGAAGGCAGTGCCCACTAGGCTCAGGTGTCAAGGAGAGAGGCCTGCTCTAATGGGGCACTCTCATCGCTACTTGGCTCTGGCTGATATGCACCCCAGTGTCTGGGGGACAGGTGCTGACCTCTTCCCCCTTCCATGTGGTGCCCCCTGGCACCCAGGGCCCCCAGCTCCTCCTTGGCCTAGTGCCCGCCCCAGGAGGGCGCGGCGGGCAGCGGGGGCTGGGCTAACAATGCACCATCAGGCCCTTTGTGTGCTTGCACTTGGCACCCTGGGGAAGGATGGGGGAGGGGGGCCCAGCAGGCGTGGGGGACAGAGTGCCTCTGAGGGGACAGCAAAAGCTGGGGGAGAGAAGCAGAGAATGAAAGCAGGTGGAGAGGAAAGGGAAGTAGGTCAGATAGGGTGCTATCCCCCCATCCCAAGCCAAGGCTGAAAGAAGCAGCCCCTGATTTTATGGCTACCCAGATGGCATTATACTGCCTGAGGTACATCCAAGGACTGTGTATTTGGGGTCAGAAGTCACTGCCTAGGGGACTGCTCAGATAGAGGAAGCCTGGCCTAGTACTGCCGCCTCCTTGGTGGCTGAGAGACCCAGTTTTGGCCCAAGGCAGAGGCCGCACGACCGGTAGTGAATGGACTCCAGGCAGAGCACTGCCCTCTGATAGAAGCTTCTGGGTCTGCTTTAGGGCTTCCTCCCTCTGACCTGCTTGGTTCTCTGACCTTCTGACAGTTAGGACTGCTCTGCCACCAGGCCTTAGGGCCTATGCCTGTATTGGTCTAGGGCTGAAGAGAAGGGTGAGGGAGGAAGGTGGGGACGGATAGGACCCTGGCATGGGGTGTGCCTGCCCTGGCTTCTTCCCCCCTCCTTCTGCTGAGTAAACTCGTGAGTAAACTTGACGTTTTGCCCGGACAGTTTGAAGTTGCCTCGCTGCTCCCGCCCCCCCCCCCCTCAGTCCTGCCAACACACACGGCCAGGCGCCAAGGCAGGACTGGGGGACTGAGGGGAAGGGGTTAGAACTACCGTGTGGTCTACCATCAAGGGTTTCCGAGTGGTATGGAAGACCCCCACACACAGGCAGACCCAGGTCTTGGCAAGTCTTGGCTGGAGCCAGTAAGCATCTGTGGTACAGCGTTGGGGAACCCAAGCAAAGTGGCCTCAAAGCAGAGCTTCTGCCCACTTCTGACCTCCAATCCCACTAAGAAAAGGCACCCCGCTGCCATCTGGCCCCTGAGTTTCCACCTTTAATGTTCACAGGCTTCCAGGCAATAGGGGGCACTCCCCTTAGCAAGTACCACAGGGATACCAGTGAGGGCTGCCCTCTTCATGCTGCCCCACAGCCCGAGGTGAGTGGGAAGCTGGTTGCCTTGGCATCTCAGCCCTCTCTTCAGTGAAGCCTCCCAGCTGCCATGACTTCGGCCCTGGAGGATAGTGTCCTCATTTGCCAGCACAATTCCTTGACTTCACACCTGAGCCTGACCTCGCACATACCTCACTCCACCAAACTCCCCTCACGCCTGGCCCTGGTCTCCCTGAGCCCCTTTCTCTGCCTGCTAGCATCCCAGAACCAAGTCAGCCTTCAGAACTCCCCAGCCAGCAAATACCTGTGCCAGATCCAGGGGTTAGGGTGCTCCAAACAAAAATGGGCGGGTGGTAGGTAGAGTGAGCCAGTGACCCATTACAAACACATCAATTTGCTGTCACTTGACATCACTAATTCCTCTTATACCTCCCCAAGCCACCAGAATAGCAAGGGAAAATGTCTTCCCAGTCCCTGCCAGGCCTCAGAGTGGGGCTCAGGCCCTTGCTTTCGACCTCATGTCTCTGGCTTTGGTTTCCTTCCTGTTTCCACTGCCCCCCCCCACTAATCCCCACCCATATACCCCTTTCAACAGACATCCTCTCTTCCTTCCTTCCTCCTTTCTTCCCCCTTTGCCTGGGAGCAAAGATCCTCTCCCCCCACCATGGATCTCCTAGTCTTTTACGTCTTCTAAACACAGTCCCCTTGGAGAATCATGACTTAAGTTCTCTGCTCTGTCCACCCACCCTACTCCCATCAGCAAGTTCTAGGGAAGAGAAGAAAGAGAGCACCCCGCTTCTTAAAGGAACTACAACTCCCAAGGTACATGAAAATAATTGTAGTGCATACTGGGAGTTGTAGTCCTTGGATCTCTTAATTTGGTTAAATCGGGAAATGTTTCTGGATCAGAGTAAAAGCCAGGGATTGGAAAGAATTGGAACATGGGTACCCTCTACATCCCCTCCCCTCAAACTGGTTCTTTTCATCCTGTTCCCCTGTGACATCTTGTACCCATGATTGACATCCATCTCCTCTGCTGAGACATTCTACACATTGTCACCTTAGGGGCCCCACCTAACAGATGCCCACACCCTGCCCTGCTGCCCCTGGCAGGGGTGAAATGGAGGGGCCCCATGGACTACCTCCTTGTCCCCTGCCCTCTAGACCAGTTCCCTCCTTTATGGGGATCAAAGGGCAGAGAGCAGCCCCACCTCACTTCTTAGGCATCTGGCATTAAGGTTCTCAGCAATTGCAGGGACTTTGGTGCCCAAGCATTTGCTTGGGCAGGGTAAATGCTGGAAGGCTGGTGCCCAGTAGCAGGGAGAAACACTGGCCCCCACCTTAGGGAGTGGAGACTTCAATAACTTTTCCATAGCCTCCTGTACTGTCTTTGTGCAGCCCTGACCCTTGTGCTGCCTCTTGAGTAGATGGTTTGAGAACAGGGTCTTAAGCCTTATCTGTAAGACCTAGGGGCATGGCCCGCCAGGCTGGCACCAAGGCACAGGGGTGACCCTCCCCCACCCCAGGCCCACAGTTGGCATGGGGCGCTGGGAGCAGGGGGGTAGGAGGGAGAGAGGGCACAACTGCCAGCATCCTGGTGGGTAGGTGCCAACCGGGACGGGAGCTGGTGAGGGGCAGCAGGCCAGCGGCATTGAGCCAGCAGCTGTTGGGGGGAAAGGGGAAGGGATATTTTGGGGGGCATTTCTGTGGTCCCCCAGCCAAGCAGGACTTGGGACTAGTATATGGGGACACTAGAGTGCCCCTCATACCAGGAATAAGAGACCCTGGAATTGTTTAGGTGGGACTTTGTGGCCCACCCATCTCTGGGCTTAGAACCCTCCTGAGTTGCCCCTCAGGCCCAGGCGGGTCCCACCTAACCGGCCAGGGTGGCAGCAGCTTGCTTGCGCAAGGGGTGGGGCTAGGCGCGCTTCCCAGCAGATGCCCCCTCTCAGCTCCTTCCTCTTTCGGTGCCCACAGCTCCCCTCATCTGCCCACTCCCCTCAGGCCAGTTCTGTCCCCCTGATCCCCCTAGCCATTGGGGGCTGGCACAAGTGTTGCCCCCTGGCCTGGTTGGCAAGGGTTGGCACTGGAGCAAGGAACTGTGGTATGTGAGTGGGTTTGGGGTGAGGCATGGGGAGGGCGGGGTGCTGCCTTGCCCAGCCCCTAAGGGCCCCAGCCCAGTATAGGGTGGGGAGAATTCGGCCAGCTCCCAAGAGGGCTGAGGGGCCTATTGGGGTCTGGAGGGCCTCCCTGTGGTCCCCTACCACACCACATGCCCTAAGGGGCTGGGGCCTGGGCACCTGTCACCCCTGGCACTGACTGTCCAGGGTTCCGCTCCTCCTTCTTCTGGCCACTGCCGCCTCCTGTCCCCTCCCCTCCCTTCTTCCTTCTCCTGGTCCCACCTCCAGCAGCCTCTCCCATTGCTCCTCCTCACCTCTGTCCTCCTGGACTGTCCTAGCTCCTACCTTTCGTCCTGCTCACCTTTTTCCCCTTTTAGGACTAAGGACAGGCGGGGGTGGGTACAGCTGGGGCTTCGGGCACCACAGGCAGAGACTCTAGGCTGTCTCCCACGCTAACAGCCCTCTGGTAACCCCTCCCTCCAAGCTGGGGGGAGGGGGATAGCACCCAGAGGGTTAAGGCTCTAGGGGGGAGGGGCTGGACCAGGTCGTGGGCGGCCCCTTTGAAGGAGGGAGCTGGAGCGGGGAACTGCCAGCCACCCTACCTACCCCCCAGTCTGGCCCTCCCCCACCCCTCCCAACCTGCTCCCCCCAGGGGCCAAGAGGAGTTGCCGGCAAGGCCCCTCAGCGTTCAGGTGAGTAGGCCCTGCTCTGGCTTGAGAAATCAGGACCTAGGGGAGGCTTGGAGGCCTAGAATTGGACAAGGGTCAGAGAGGGACTGAAAAACAGGCTAGGAAGAGGGTGTCCAAACTTCGTTGGGAGGTTTAAGGAGCTGAGGTTTTGAGGAGCTGATGTATGGGGAAACTTCATGTCTAGGGATCCAGGAGGACAGCAGAGCAGAAGAGGGGCCTACAGGAGCCGCTGGATTGCTGGGCCAGGACAGGAGGTTGGACAGGCTGGCAGCGAGCCGGGCTCCGGGGATCAAGCTGGGGTGTCCTCTGGGGCGGGGGTGGGGGGGCTCAGGTTTCTGCTGTGAGCTTGGTGGGTGTGGGGTTACCAGCCGGCTCAGTTACCCATCCAGAGACACTAGGCTGGGGGGGGGGGGCGGGGGCACAGGGCCGACCCTGGCACCCTGTGCCGTTTCTTCAGGCCCTAAGGGGAGTTGGCAATCCCAGGTAGACCCTGCTGGGAACCCTGTTGGCTAGGGTCTGTCCAAGTGCACAGTTTTCTGGCTCAGGGTGGGCACCCTCTGGGGAAAGTCCAGCAGCTTCAGGGCTGGAAATTTTGACGGGCAGAGAGGCCTAGGTTGTCCTCCCCACCCCCCCACATCCGCTTTCACTGTACCCCCTCACCCATCCTCCCCAACTGGCCCCCAAATTTTGGTCCTGTTGTTCACCTAGAAGGGCAGCATGGGTGCCCTAAATGTGGCCACCCATGGCAAGACCAGGCCTTGGAGAGCCAATCAGCCTCCTTGATTTATTTCCTCTGCCCCTTTCTTTATACACTGAGCCTGCCTGAGGAGGAGAGAAGAGGTCTTGGAGTAGGGTGAAGTAGGAACATGGGAAATGTGAAAGAGAACTCAAGGGAAAGGAAGAGGCAGAGATGGTTTCTAGGAGGTCTCCAGACACAGATGTGTTGAGGAGGCAGGAGCCTGGCAAGGACCAAAGAAAGGAAAGCCGAGGATGAGTGGTGGAGAAAGGACAAGGGTAGGAGAAAGCACTAAGAGGACAGAATTGGAAGCCAAGAAAAGGGGCCAGGAATGTAGAGTGGCTGATGGGCAGGGTTCTCCCAAGGTAAAGGGAAGGCTGGGGAAGAGAGATGCCCCATTCCTTCCTCCGCCATCTTTTATCTCCCTCATAGTCCCTGATGCAGGCTGAGAGGCTGTGGGCTAGGCCTAGTGTCATGGAAAAGAAAATATGAGGGAACACTGAGGTCTTCTTCATGATAGGAGTTGAAATACCAGGAATTGGGGATTTTGAGGCAGGATAGGCTTAACCCCCACAGCACCGGGAAGCAGCCAGCTCCCCTTGCCTCCTTCCCCCTTCGTGGCTTGCGGTCTCTCTTCCCCGCCTAGGCCCCCAGGAAGTGTGAGTGCTGGGGGTGGTGAGGTTAGGAGGGGGGAAGCGGCATATGGGGGATGGGGAAGTCATGCACTAGCTTTGGAGGGGCTAGGGTGGGGAAAGAAGGGCTCCGCAAATGCCTTGGGCATCCCTGGGCAGAGTGCCTTTTCTGCGAAGCCCTTCCAACCTACCCAGGGATTCACCTCAGTCCCTCACCCTGCCTTCCCAAATAGGCAGTCCAGATAACTTCAGCCCCTGGGCCCTGGAGGCCCTGGGAAGGGGTGGAAAAAACTGGGAAACCACGAATCCTGGGTCCCTGAGATCTTTGGACTGGCTGTCTGATTTCCCCAACCCCCTGATCCAGCCACAGGCCAAAGCCCTGGCTTCGTGCAAACTTAGCTCCAAAAAAACAGGAAGAGAACCTGAGGCTGGAGTTGGGGTAGGAGTTGAGGGATAGCAAGGAGAAAGAAGTAAGGGGGAGGGGTGGCTGGCCAACGTGCCAAGGCAGTGGGAAGAGTCCAGGTCTCTCCATCACCCCTGATGAGAGGATGTCACAGCCTGGTCCTCATCTTCCCTCACCCCAAGCTGGGGCACCTGGAGAAGCCGGGCCAGGTTCTTCTCAGGCTCCCTGGCAGATCCTGGGGGGTGGGGGTCCGTATGCCTGTGTCTCAGGCCCATATCTATTTTCTCCACTGCTAATCCTGGTTCCGCCTGCTGCCCCCCACACTAAGCCTCGTTCCCCTAATCCCCAGGGTGTGGGGAAGGGGGGCCAGCTTTACTCAGCTGCCCTATTCAAGGCCTTGTATCCCTGTTTTTCAGCTGGCTCAAGCCAGTAATGTTGGCCCTGGTGCCCTAGGCCTGCACTGGACACTGCCTGAGGTCAGCCCTGGAAAGAGTTCTGGCCTCTTTTTCCTTTCTAAGCCCTTTACCTTTCAAGCCCTTTTCCTTTTCATTGCCCTCTACCTTTTGGTTCTTGGTGGTGGACCCACCCTGGCAGGTGCCCTTGGGCACTGAGGAGTAGGTAATAGGGGCTCCTCCTACCTTTGCCCCCTCCTACGTTTCTTACCCCAAAGTCTTCCCCCCACCAACATAGGGGCAGGCTTGACTCAGGGCCCAGTTTCAAGAGAGCTGCCCACTGGCTTGGCCGGTCTAGCAGGCCTGACAGTGAGGGGAGCCTGGGGGATGGGGTGGAAAGGGGGGAGTGATGGGGCGGGGCCCCCAGTTCTTCCCCCTACCAGGCAAACAGACCAAACAGACCTCGCCTGGTTCCCTGGCACAGCTGCCCCCCCAACTACCACACACACCCATGCCCACAAGGTCTTAGCAAGAGGGGGCATGCCAGGCTGGGTGGGGTAGGCCGCCCTCACGGGGCGCCAGGGGGCCAGGCCCTCTGGGATGCAGAGGTGGGAAGGGTGCCCAAGATGGGGTGGGCATCCTGGCATTGGTGCCCCACCCTGGCAGAAAGAAGGGGGAGGTCCCCCTCCCGTAGATGATGGGGCTAGGAGTGCCCCCTTGGCCTGGTTGGCACCAACATAGTTCCAGGTGGCACCTAAGTTGGCATGGGTGCCAGAGCCCTAGGTAAGGGCTGGGGGAGTTTCCCAGAAGCTAGAGAACTATATGAATACCCGCCCTTCCCACGTATGTCCTCTTTCTCTCCCCTCCTTCATTGCTACTTAGTGGCCATAGGCTTTGGAGTTGGACCTATGGGGTTAAATACCCACTCTTGCCCAAGCCCAGTGTGAGTTCTATGGTGAACCAGCCTGAGCCTCTTACCTGATAGCAGGGTCAGCCAATCAATGCCCCTGCCACACCAGGTTGTGTGGAGACTGGCCCAGGGGTGGGAGAAAGGAGACAGGCTTAGCAGCAGGGATGGGTGGGGTGGGGAGGGAAGGAGGGAGAGGGATGGGGTGAGCCATGTGCCTGCCGGTGTCCAGCTCCTGGCCAATTGACAGTGAGGACAGCCCCAGCCACCCTCCTCTGGAGGTACAGGATCTGCTTGGGCTCAGGAGGGTGCCCACTACTGCTTAAGTGGCTACTGCTGCTGCTACCCACTGGATTTTTATTTGTTCCTGAGTCCTGGAACCATTTGACACTTGTACTATTTGTAATGTACAGACAGGAAAACCAATGGGAACTGGGAGAGTTCCCACACTGCTTGGCCCCTGGGAGAGAAGTGATTTGAGAACTTAACGTGAGAATGGGTGGAGTATTCTAAGGGTACAAGCCAAGATAGAAATGTGGGTACTGCTCACTCACAGCTTTCATGCAGGAGTTTTGGCATCACCATGAAGGTGTCAGGCAGGGAAGTAGGCTCAGACAATGCAGTTCTTATGTCCTAAAGAGGAAATGTGTGGCCCTTGACTCCACCAGCACCCCACAACCAACAACAAATACCTTTCCCCATCAATGGCCAGAGCTGAGGAGCTATTGCGAGTGGCATTGAAGACACTAACAAAATGTCAGTGGGACTTGTCCTAAAGATTATCCAGGTCAATCTTTAATATTACAGCTGAAGAAACAGGCCTCCTCAGGAAAGGAAGTGACTTGTCCAAGGTCATGTAGCTGGTAGTAACCTGACTCCCTGGGGGTGATTTAAGAAAGGGAGACAGATCTGTCTCCAAGTAGTTTTCCCAGCAGAGGCCATTGGTACAGTGGAATCTGCCCTCAAGCGAGGCCTTGCCTCGCTCCTTCCTAAAGGCCAGAACATTTATTGAGCCCCTACTGTGTGTCAGGCCCTGTGAGGAAGGAGGTTCGGAGATTAAATCGCTTGTTTAAGGTCACGGAGCAATCAGCACAGAATGAGGATTCAAACTCAAGCCTGGCTGACTCCAGAGCCCAACTCTTTCCAAGCCCCAGCTCTGTCTCCAGTTGCTCCAGACCCACCAAATGTCAGAGCTAACCCTTCAGTCTTCCACCCCCTCCTTGTTCAGTTAAGGAAATTAAAGCACACAGAAATGACTTGCCCAAGCTCATTCAGCAAGCAGTAGCAGAGCCAGGACGTGAAGCAGATCTCCACACCTCCAGGCTGGCTCACTCCACTACCCGTTCCCCTGCCTCCACCAGCTTTGGGATTGCTGGCAGCCAGCTCTATGCCCTCTGTGGGCATGCCTCGTAAGGGAAATAAATCATAGAGGTTGAAAGATGGCCTCCTGGAGGTGGTGGAGACTCTCCTGACTGGCCAGGAATGGGAAGGGAGAGGTGGTGGTGGTGTTGCTGGTAGCAGAGGTGGAGAGGGTGGGACTGGAACTTGGCCTATTGGCAGTGGGGGAGGGGTGGGGACGATGCTTATCTGTGCGGGGCAGGAAGCACCCGCGCCAGCCAGCGACACCCCAGCAAAGCATTGCTGCTCCTTGGCCCTGTGGGGGAGGGAAGGATGTGGGGAGGCACGGGATGCTGGGAGCTGTGTTTCCCTTTTGGCCTCTAGAAGGGGGGATATAGAAGGGGCGCTGCATTTTTAGTGATGGGGGAGGGGCAGGAGGAGGAGGGTACTGGGAAGCTGGCTCTCCTGTTTGCACTGAGTTTTACAGTGCACCAAACGCTTTGCGGAGATCACTTGAGTTTAAGCACCTGACATGCCTCCAGCAGACTGGTCCAATGTGAATCTGAAATCTCATTGGTCTCTCTCTGGGCTGTTAGGAAGTTCCATCACAGGCTGTTACCGCACTTTCCAGATGACTGAGGCTAGTTGCCATAGCCACCTAGAGTCCTTCAGCCAATTCTTCATGAAGCCTTCCTTAATCAAGACCCAGGCAACCTCTCTCCCAGTCCAGTACTTCTTCCAAGGGATGGGGAATGGGCCAGGTGAAGCAGATTGGTCTCCAGGCAAAGGCCAGAAAGTCAGGGCACCTGTTCTCACAGAGACTGAACAGTGGTGAGGAATACAGACTTCTGCGCCCCTGCATGTGTTTGAACCCCATCTTGCTTAACTTGGAAAGTCACTTCACCGGTCTGTGCTTCAGGTTCCTTGTCTATGAAATGGATGATAATCATTACTTCAGAGAGTTATGGGAGAGTAAATGTGTGTAAAGGGCTTACAAGAGTGTCTGGCATGTAGTACTCATCAATAAGCCTTGGCCAATATTGTACTCCTTCCCTGGACCCCCTTACAAGGCTGAGCGCTTTTAACCTCCCCATCTATTTGACCCTGCAGGAGAAGATGGGGAGCCCTGAGGATGATCTGATTGGGATTCCATTCCCGGACCACAGCAGTGAGCTCCTGAGCTGCCTCAATGAGCAGCGCCAGCTGGGCCACCTCTGCGATCTCACTATCAGGACGCAGGGCCTTGAATACCGCACCCACCGGGCTGTGCTTGCAGCCTGCAGCCACTACTTCAAGAAGCTCTTCACAGAGGGCGGTGGCGGAGCGGTCATGGGGTCTGGGGGCAGTGGGACGGCTGTTGGGGGAGCAGGGGCTGGTGTGTGTGAGTTGGACTTTGTGGGGCCAGAGGCTCTGGGTGCCCTGCTCGAGTTTGCCTATACAGCCACGCTGACCACCAGCAGTGCCAACATGCCAGCAGTGCTCCAGGCGGCCCAGCTGCTGGAGATCCCCTGTGTCATCGCCGCCTGCGTGGAGATTTTGCAGGGCAGTGGGCTAGAAGCTCCTAGCCCTGACGAGGATGACTGTGAGCGAGCCCGCCAGTACCTGGAGGCCTTTGCCACTGCCACGGCCTCGGGAGTTCCCAACGGTGAAGACAGCTCTCCACAGGTGCCCCTCCCACCACCGCCACCACCACCACCACCATCTCGGCCTGTTGCCCGCCGTAGCCGCAAGCCCCGAAAAGCTTTTCTGCAGACCAAGGGGGCCCGGGCAAATCACCTAGTACCTGAGGTGCCCACAGTGCCCACACATCCTTTGACCTATGAGGAGGAGGAGGCAGGCAGAGTTGGCAGCAGTGGGGGCAGTGGGCTGGGAGACAGCTACAGCCCTCCCACAGAGACTGCTTCACCTCCTGAGGGGCCCTTGAGCTACGAGCCCTATGAAGGTGAGGAAGAGGAGGAGGAGCTGGTATACCCCCCAGCCTATAGGATGACACAGGTTGGTGGGCCCCCACTGTCCCCAGAGGAGCTGGGCTCAGATGAGGATGCCATTGATCCTGACCTGATGGCCTACCTAAGTTCCCTGCACCAGGATGCCCTGGCACCAGGCTTGGACGGTCAAGACAAACTGGTGCGCAAACGCCGCTCCCAAATGCCCCAGGAGTGCCCAGTCTGCCACAAGATCATCCACGGGGCGGGCAAACTGCCACGCCACATGAGGACCCATACGGGCGAGAAGCCCTTTGCCTGTGAGGTCTGCGGTGTCCGCTTTACACGGTGAGCACCAATGGGCCATGTCATGGGGGAAGGAGAATGGAGTTGAGACCTGAGGTGGGGAGGTGGGTGATCCTGGAGGGTCTGGTGGGGTGGAAATTATCAGAGTGAGGAGAGAGACTAGGAGAGGAAGACCAGGAGAAAGGGAGCCAAGAGGGGTGGATCTGGGACATGAAAGATTTGGCGTCCAAGAAGACTGTGTTGGAGACAGTGGGTGATGGCAAGGCCCAGTTAAGCTGAGGACAAGTCAGCAAGGCTATTCTGGGGCAATAATGGGGAGCCAAATGGTGAGGGATGAGAGTGGGACAAGGCCTGGGAATCTGGCTAGGAGAAGCCAAGGACCCTATCCTGAGTGTCCCTTGCCCCTCCCCCCTGCCTGTGCCAGGAATGACAAGCTGAAGATCCACATGCGGAAGCACACTGGAGAGCGCCCCTACTCCTGCCCGCACTGCCCAGCCCGCTTCCTGCACAGCTACGACCTCAAGAACCACATGCACCTGCACACAGGGGACCGGCCCTATGAGTGCCACCTGTGCCACAAGGCTTTCGCCAAGGAGGACCACCTGCAGCGCCACCTCAAGGGCCAGAACTGCTTGGAGGTGCGCACTAGGAGGCGTCGCAAGGACGATGCACCGCCCCACTATCCACCACCCTCTGCCACCACCCCATCCCCTGGTGGCCTCGACCTCTCCAATGGCCACTTGGACAATTTCCGCCTCTCTCTGGCTCGATTCTGGGAGCAACCAGCCCCCACTGGACCCCCGGTCTCCACCCCGGGGCCCCCTGATGACGATGAGGAGGAGGGGGCACCCACCACTCCTCAGGCTGAAGGTGCCATGGAGTCCTCTTAAAGAGGGATGAGTGGCCAGGCTGGAGCAGCACAAGGCTGGGGCCATCCATCCCTGCCAAGCAGTGGGAGCCTGCAGGACAGACAGAGCTGGGGTTAGAGCACTGAGCCTCCCTGGCGTCACAAATCAGCGCCTTCTGCCCAGAACCCTCATTCCAGTTCCAAGCTGAGAAGGTTTTGGGGTAAAGATTCCCCAGATTGGGGTGATCTCCCAAGGAGCTATCTATAAGATATTATGTATATATTTACAGCTCTATTGTAAAGGTGGGGTCCCTGTCCCCAGTCATGTTTGGGGAGTAGAAGCAATAATGTATTTCTGATTTGTGGGGTCCCTCTTCGGCTATGCGGGTTTCTAGGGGGTGGGGGCTTGGGACCAAAGCCTTGCCCTGCCCCCATGCCCCTTGGGGCTTTGGCTGTGTAAGGGGGTGAAGGACTGCCCCTCCCTTCCGAGACCCCTCCTTCCTGGTTTCTGTTCCCTTTTGCTGGCAGTGAATTATGCAAGGGGTGGGGGCAGCAAGAGAAGGGTAAGTGAGGGAAAGCAAGGTTGAAGCTTGAATGACGGGCGGAGAGGGGACTGGGCCTGTAAGGAAGGAGCCATCCCAGTCCCCTCCGCCCTGCTCCCAGTGCTGAGTCATGGGGTCCTGGAGAAGAAGGGGCGGGGCGGCCCGATTGGCTCGCCTGCCCCTGGGGGCAGCGGGAGGGGCCCCGCCCAACTAGGGGTGCTGCTCCGCTGTTCTCCTCAGCCTTCTCCTCCCCTCCCGCGTCCCCGGGCAGGGAATGTCTTGTTCCCGCCGCTCCCTCCCCGGGGCCAGAGGGCAGGGCGGGCCGGGCTGTGTCTTACCCTCTTCTCCTCCCCACCTTCTCCCCGCCCAGGTGCGAGCCGCTGCCGCCCCTGACTCACGCCGCCCCCGGGCTGGCGCAGTGCAGGATGTGGGACGGGGTGAGGGGTTAGGGTATCCTTGGGGCGAGCGGGCGCCATCTGGCGGCCACTTCGCCTGCCTCAACCACGTAGCTGGTGAGCCGGGTCCCCTTAATAAGACAGGGCAAATAACTTCTTGCTGGGCAATTGGGAAAGTGGGCTGTGGGGTTGTGGGAAAAGAATCCTTTTCTCAGAACCTTGCTAGCCAGGCTCCCTTTGGGTCGGGAGAATAATCCCCTCACCCTTCTAAGATCGAATCTGCCCTCTTCTCTGTACATAACCTCTTCTGTTGGTCTTGCTGAAATCTAGTTTCAGATTTTTAACTACCCAATTCGGCTGGGGGTGGGGGTATCTCCCCCTCCCCTTCCTCGATGGGTGCTGGACCTCCGTTGCAGCCTGGGCTCTGCCTTGCACTATTTACCCTCCCTGGCCTGGTGGCCCCTCCCCCTCCTTAAAAGGGGCAGGTTCAGGGGTCCGGTGCTCTCCCTTCCTCCCATGCACCCCCATGCCCATTTGCACAGCTGCCCAGGTACCCCCAATAGTGGGGGATCACAGGGAGGGGGTAGTGGGACCAGTCCCTGTATCTATTTAAAAAGTGATGATGTAATATATTGGTGTAGTGGGAGGTCGGGTTGCCCTGGGCCTCATCTTAGCATTTCAGGTGATAGGGGAGCACAGGGTTGGGGACACCTGGGGCCTATCCCCAGGAAGTGAGGACAATATGGCCTCTGCCCTCTCCCCTTGTGGCTTCTCCACTCAGTGCCTTAGGGGGGAGGCAATCCCCTCCCCCCACCTCTCCTGTTACCTTCCCCTACCCCCACTTCTGGTGTAAGCGACAGGAAGAAATAATAATAATTTAAGATTCACACTGTCCACCTATGGTTCCTTTATTTGGGGGTTGGTGGGAGGGGTCAGCAGGAGAGGGGGATGAGAGACAAAGTGCCTGGAGTTCCAAAGCTGGAGAGGGGCCGTTTTGGAGGCAGAAGACTTAGAGGGTAATTATTGGGGCTGAGAAGACTTGGGAATGTGAACAGATGGGACCTCAGGTAGGGGCTATGGCCCGTGCTTCCTTTGCCAATGCCCCTTCTCCTCCTCCAGGTCACTAGTGAGGCAAGCAGGGGGATGGCCCAGTTGGTCACCAACATTCTGTTCTCAAGATGCATTCCTGCCCCTGTCCCATCTGTTCAGATTTGCTTCCTGTTACACACCAGCCCCACTGCTCTCAGGCCCCCAGGCACACCAGCCCATGACTGTGGATGGATATCTGATTTCAGGCTGATGCTGAGAGACCAGCGGGCAATGACTTGCCCAAGGTCACATGTCTAGTGAGGGCAGAACCTGTAATGACCTCATGATAATACCTACTCAAGGCTCAAGCTACCCCCTCTGGTGACTCAGCTTTTGACTTCCCTGAGCCCTCTGGAGCCTTTAGAAATAAAGTTTCTCTTCCCCATTCAACCTCTCCTCTCAACACTATGCCCAGCCCCCTTCACATGGAATGTGCCCACTGGACATTCCTCCCAAGTAGAGGCTACTTGTCTCTCAAACCCTACTGGCCAATGGCATTTTGCAAAGCCCTGGCTGCCATGGCAGCCACACCACTAGCGTTTGGCTGTCTCCCCAGGCCTCCTGCCATACCTTTCTAGGGTGCTGTCTCAGATTGGCTGCATGGCCCAGCAGCCTCCTCATTGGAGGGCTCATCCATCTCTGGCTTTTCAATCCTTGACCTTCTTGCCCTGATGACTTTCACCTCTGCTCCCACTTAGGCATCCCCCTCGACTTTGGCCACTCACTGTAACTATCCCAGATTTCTTCCCTAGCTGTGGCTCATTTTCTCTGCCCCTCCTGGCCAATGCTCCTGCTCTAACTCATCCTATATGGACACTGGACTCCCACCGGAGGTCTCCGGCCCTTCTCTTCCTCAAAGCCAGTCATCTCAGACACTCTCACTGAAGAGACCTCAATTCTCTCCCCATCTTGTCTTTCCTCTGACTCACCCAGAAAAAAAGCCTTCAATGCTTCTATCCTGTCCATGACTGCCACATGTGCACAAAACACCCCACACAACCGAGCACACCGGTCACTCATTACAGGTTGTGGTTTTCAACATCATCTGGGCCTCTAACACTATCTGGAAACCCGTAACCTCCCCTTTCAGCTTCTTTGCACATTCCCCAAAGCAGCTATTTCACTGTCCACCGTGAAACCTCTATTGGATTCCCAGCCCCTCCTCTGCTCTCTCAGCAGGTGCCCATGCCTCCTACTCCCCAGAGGAAAGTGAGGCCGCTAAACTGGAGCTTGCTCCACTCTGCTCAGAGGAACATACCTCGGCCCTCCTGCCTGGGGCGAGCACACCCTATCACACCCTGTCCAAAGCCACCTTGTCCACCTGGCCCCCGATCCCATCTCTCTGGCAGCCTTCTCTCTTTTTTTTTTTTTTTTTTTTATTCTTTTTATTTTATTCATTTTAGAGGTGAGACACAGAGTGAGAGAGAGAGAGAAACTGGAAGCATCAACTCCCATATGTGCCTTGACCAGACCAGTGCAGGGTTTTGAACTTGTGACCTCAGTGTTCCCAGGTCAACGCTTTATCCACTGCACCACCACAGGTCAGGCAAGGCAGCCTTCTCTCTTTAATGCTATTTTTCACCTCATAAGTACTCAGGTCTCCCTATCCTTGGATATAGAAAAACCCATTAGTGCTGGGTCCCCTTCAAGCCACTCTCTTGCTGTGTGAAGCAAACTTCTCTCCCTTCATCACTGTCAGGCTTCCTTTTTCTTTTTTAAACTACAGCAGGGATATTTTTAAAAAGAATTCTCAAATTCCTTGCAACAATGATTTGGAGCCTTGTACCCTGTTTCTGTTTCTGAGTCCTCTATACCAGTCACCCTTCAATCCATCATGATCTGGTTTGGGCCTTTCAGGTACCATGAAAAACGTTCCCACCAGCTAGTCCAGTGATCTTTCAACCACAAAATTCAGTGGCCGGTCTTCAGTTCTCATCCTACTCGAACATCTCATAGCATTTAATATGCTTGGTTCTCTTATATTCTTGAGCCTCTCTCCTCCTTGATTTATTTATTTATTTATTACAGGGACAGAGACAGTCAGAGAGAGGGATAGATAGGGACAGACAGACAGGAACGGAGAGAGATGAGAAGCATCAATCATCAGTTTTTCGTTGTGACACCATAGTTGTTCATTGATTGTTTTCTCATATGTGCCTTGACCGCGGGCCTTCAGCAGACTGAGTAACCCCTTGCTGGAGCCAGCGACTTTGGGTCCAAGCTGGCGAGCTTTTGCTCAAGCCGGATGGGCCCGGGCTCAAGCTGGTGACCTCGGGGTCTCGAACCTGGGTCTTCTGCATCCCAGTCCGACGCTCTATCCACTGCACCACCGCCTGGTCAGGCTCCTCCTTGATTTATGATTGAGCTTCTCAGGGATCTACCCATGTCCCCTTATCTCCCGCCACACCTACTGCCAGGATGATCTAGCTCTACCTCCTTACAGTCTCTTAAGTCAACAACCCCCTAAATACACACTCGGCCCAGAGCCCTGCCCTTTTCCAACAGTTTCCTGGGCATCTACAGTTGGAGTCCGTATAGATAAGTCAAAGGTCTTGAACTGGGCCATTCCTCTTCCCTCAGACCCGCCCCCCTCTAGCCCTAGCACCTACCTGCCCTGCCTCAAGCATAAACTCCTAGTCACTCAGCACCTCAATCCTGAGGCTACCATCAACTTTTGAACTCTGCCTTCTTAGCTTATTGTCCTGAAGGATAAATTATGAACATGTCACTTTCTGACCAAGGATTTTCAGATGGCAAGTCATACCTTCTCCCATCTCTCTCCATCTTGACTTCAACCTCATCTCCCAACATTCTCTGAGGTCTTACCCAGACACACACACACCTTCCCTTAGGGTCTCCCTTCCTAAGTGTCTCACATTCTTCAAACTCACACCCTCTGCCTGGAATGCTTTCCTTCACTCTTCAGCCTAACAAACCACCAGGTCGCCCCCAACCCCATCTCTTAACTGAAGCCTTCATTAATGTATGCACATTTCAAATTGGTTGTTCACGCTCTGTACTGCACAGAGCCTGCTTCGCTCCTTGCTCCTTGAAAGGGGCACTCTCCACACTGTTGTCACTTATCTGTTCGATTTATTCTCCCCCATTCAGTGGGCTCCTTTAGGGCAGGAGTGCTGACAAAGCAAGGACTCGGGGAAATCTCCATTCCTCCCCTCTTTTCATCTCTGTCTCCACTAGCAGAGGTCCAGGCACCCCAGAAGCCCTTTGTCAGTGTGACAGACATGCTTAGGCCTCCTAGGCCCAGCCCCCCTGCTTTCTACTCACCTGAACTCAGAGCTGGACTCCGATGAGAAGCTCCTGCCCAGTGCTTCTTGGAGCCGATGCCTCAGGAGCCCCTCCTGTGCAGGGGCTTTTCTTCGAGCTGCAGCCAGCCACAGCTGAGGGCCTTCCTCGTCACTGGAGTCCCTAGAGAAGCCACCCATCTCAGTGGCCACAGAGGTCCTGGGGGAGGGGTGGCCACTCCCACTCCCCCCCCCCCACACACACACACGCCAGCCACCCCATCTTGTGGAGACTCACAGCTCCAGGTCCAGTTCTCCCTGATAGGAGAGGGGAGATGCACACACGGAGCAGGTGTTGTTCAGGAGGTGGAAGCAGGTGAGGCAGAAGAGACCTGGAGAGGGCCAGAAGGGAAGGTGAACTTGAGCTGACCCACCCACCCACAGTGCTCCCTGGCTCTCTCCCCTGAGAGTTACCATCCTTGTCAAGTGGTACACACTAGGAAATTGCTGCAATGCCACTTGCATATAAATCCTGCTCACATATGGGAGAATTAAGGTAAACATAAAGAGAGCGAGCTACCCAAGGGTTCTGTGTAAATGAGAATAACATGCTCAGTAATGAGAGGAGGGATACAAAAGGTGAGATACAGAAGTCCCTAAATGGAAGGTCACAGATGACTGTCATATGCAAATTTAGTAAGTCCCAGCAGGGAGAGGCACACTGCCCAGGAATCTTACCTCGGCATGCTGGGGTACTGCAAGACACAAAGTTCTCTGTGCCCCCCTTGTCCTGGGGCTGTCCACAGCCTAGGCAGTATGACTGGTGCTGCCAAAAGTGGTTGATAAATGGAGCCAGACAGAAGCACCTGAGGAGAAGGGTCCCAGACCCTAAGCAGGCCAGCCCACACAGCCTAACCATCCATCTCTCCAGCATGACCCTCTAAACCAAGTATGGGCCTTTCTACAGTCTAACCTCTTTTCCTCTCTGACTGTAACAACAACCTCTGTTTCCTTTCCTCCTCCCTTCCCTCCCCACCTCTAAGAATGCTCATGCCTGATTCTCTCAGTGCAAGAGTGGCATGGAGTGGCATCCTCTTCAACCAAACCTCTAGACACCTAAGAAGGACAGTGATTCACCTGACCTATGGTGGCACAGTGGATAAAGTGTCAACCTGGAATGCTGAGGTCACTGGTTTGAAACCCGGGGCTTTGCCCTATCAGGGTACATATGGGAGTTGATGCTTCCTGCTCCTCCCTCCCCCCCCCCTTTCTGTTTCTCACCCTCTCTCTCTCCCCTCTCTAAAATGAATAAGTAAAATCTTAAAAAGAAAAAAGGACAGTGATTCATTCTGACTTCTGGCTCTTTTTTATGTCCCCTCTTGCTCCACTTTTTAAGAAAGGACAGTGGGCTCACCTTCTGGCCAGTACTAGGAGGGCACTCGTATGGCCTTGGTCAGCTGCCCGACGCCTCACTGCTCGGTTGAGGGCAGCCACCAGGTTGGTTCGGCGGCTCAAAAGTACGTTGTAGAGGTAGGAGATCCTCTCCTGGTGGAGGGCAGATCAGCGATGGGTTCCTCTTTATCCTGTTTTATCTGCCTGGAATGCCCCCTACACCCATTTCCACTCTATCTTTGCCTTCTGTCCAACTCCTATGATCCCTCTAGGCTTGGTTTGAATGCCCCTTCCTCTGGAAAGCCTTCCGCATTCCCCTAGGCAGTTACCCATTCCCTCTTCTGCGTTTCCATAGCACTTTACTCATTCCTTAATAAAAACACTTGTTTACTTGAATGTCTTATTAAGAGCCTGTCTGGCCTGCCTTGGAGACTGAGCTTCAGGCTGTGTCTGGTTCACCTTGGCATCCTTGAGGGCAACACAGGGACGGGCATACTGTAGATACTCATTCAGTAAGTGATTTGTAAACGAATGAGCAAATGGTAAATTTCCACTCACACCTCAACACCCCTGCATGGCCCTTTCCCCCACAATTTTAACAAAACTTTGTAAGCAAGCTCTGTCTCAGGAAGCCCTACCCCAAGGGGTCCTATTTCCCCCAGCCCCATCTGGCATCTAGAGATCTTCAGTCTAGGTAGTTTGCTTTGGGGTTCAACCAGAGGAGAGAAAGCTGGGCTACTGAAGGACTCAGAGCTCCCCTGAACAAAGATAGAAAGCCATAAGCTTAGCCCCCTTGGGGGGGTCAGGGACTGACTGTGGGGCCCTCACCTGCTCCCGGGATGGATAATAGGAAGCACAGATGACCCGCCGCAGTCGGCTGATGTAGCTTCCAAACAAGGTGATGAAGAAGCATAGGCCATACATGATGCCTGGGAGTACAGCAGACACAGTAGCCACTGCTGGTGGGCGCAGGTGCTAGCCACATACACCCTCAGCAATCTGCTAGACCCCTCATGCCCTGAGTATTTCCCCAGCACCCTCGGGAGTGTGGTTCTTACCAATGAGCACATAACCAGTGGTGTTGGGCTCCGAGGGATGCAAGAGACAGCGCGGGGACAAGATCGTGATGTTGCCTTGCTGCAGGACATCAAATGCTGATACCAGGTCACGATAAATCTTCCCAGCATAGCCTTTGCCTTCCACAGTTATGGATACTAATACAGGACCTGATACAAAAACACTGTGTGACATGCACTGTGGCAGCTGCCCACTCTACCATAAAGCTAAAAGCCATGCCTTCTGAAGGGTGGAGAGTTGTGCAGTGCAGGTCTTAGGGATGGCCCAATACCTTCAGCCAGTGGCCTTTGATACACCTGGCACCTGGAACTAGCTCCATGGTGCAGAGCTGGCTGGCACTGTGCCTGATTTGCCTATCCAGGCCACCAGATCTGAGATGACCTTAATAGTCGGTGAATCCATCCCACACTTCCACAACTGCCCAGAAGCATTTGATTTAAAGCATTTGCTAAGCAGGCATGGATTAAGTGCTTTATTGATTGCTTGGGGTGTTTTTTACTTTTTCTGTTGGTCCTCTGGTACACAGGATTAGATTCATTGTATTCTGTGGTTTTCAGCACAATCAACGGTCTGCCAGGCAGTCAACACCCGTGGTTTCATTTACTCCTTAGAGTGAGCCAGAGAAGTTGCTGCCATTATTATCGTATTGTTCTGATGAGGAAACTGAAGCTCTGGGATGTTAAACAACTTGCTCTAGGTGACCTGAATACAGGGCTTACTGGGCAGAGAATAGAATTGGAAGAGGGGCAAAATCAGAGGCTAGTGAGTAACAGTGACAGCAGGGGATCATTCAGTCAAACCCCCAGCATTGGGAAGATAGAGATGATGCAAGGGCAGGCCAATGGGGCTGCAGTGGGGCAGGGAGGTTCAAGTGCTCACTGCGGGCCACGATCTCCCCCTGTAGCTGGTATCGGGCCAGGTCCAGCACCCAGAAGACGGCATAGTCCAGGAAGACCAGGAGCAACACAAGGAGGAGGTGCCGAATAAGGTCGAAGATTTTCAGGATGTAGAAGATCTGCTCCCACCGAGACAGGAAGATGGAACCTGGGTGGGGGAGGATTGGTCAGGAAGATGCTCTCTAATTCTGTCATCCAGCAGACCCCAGACCCTGGAGGGACCTCTCTCCTGGGGAGGCCTCCTGCCTTTGATCAGGCAGAGCCTGTGTGCTCATCTGGAAGGTGTGGTAGCTGTGAGGACCCCTGGGCAGGATGGGAAGCACTCAAGGGCAGGGGCTGTGTGACTAGAGGTGGAAGCCTAGCACCTGCACCTGGGCCTGGTGGCCTATTTCCAGTCTCCAGGAACCCTCCCTCCTGGGGCATTCCTGATCTCCATACCTGACCCGCTGCTTCACAAACAGCTCCCCACAAGCTGCATCTCCCCCATATTACCACATGCATAATTCCTGCCCACCCCCAAAGCTTTTCTAACTTCACTTTCCTTGCCCATGTCTACTCCCCACCTTTCCTTCTCTCTGTCCTGACATCCAGGTGCTCCCAGAAGCATCTTCTGCCTCTTCTCCGTCTATGAGAAGCAGGGCTGTGCAGGGCCCTTCTTTCCCTTTCCACAGTGAGGGCTCCGCAAGGACAGAGCAGTGTCTCCCCCCACCCCCCCCGCCTGAAATCGCCTTAAGCTCTGTGTTGTCTCTCTCTACTCTTGTCCTGTCCCAAGCCCAGCTTGTGCATGGGGTTTAAGGTCAAGACAGTGGGGTTGGGGGAAGCCTTGACCTCCCTCAGGCTTCCTGTTTCCTGGCCTTCAAGGCCCTCACCTGGCCGGATGTAGTGTCTGGCCTCATGGGCACTAAGTGGCAGCACTGTGGGCAGTCCTGCCATGGAGCGAACAGCCTCCATGCGCAGGAATCGGCTGGTGATATAGATGTTGTCAAAACTGTCCCAGTTCAGGTAACAGTACCGGTAAAATAGGGCTCTGGTGGAACACAAGTGAGGCTCTCAGCATCCCTGACCAGACCCCACAGGGCACCAGCCTCCGCATCCAGCCACCCGGAACCTCCAGCCTTCAGACTGCCATGGGGATGAGCTGGCCCCCGAAGCCCCCACTGCCCGCCCAACCCCTCACTGGAGGTAGAGAAGCACGAGCAGCAGAGGTGTGATGTAGCCCATCAGAGCCAGGGCCTCTCGAATGCGGTACAGCTTCATGCTGACAGCTTCATAGAGGTCCAGAGCGACCTGGGACAGGCTCCGAGAGGCGTTGAGATCCACAGAGAAGTAGTGAGTGGCTGTCACGTTGAACTCAAACTCTTGCCGCACCCGGTTAATCAAATTCTGCACAGCTGGGGTCAGCAGTTCATGGGAGATGTGAGCAACAGCAGTTAGCAGAGACAGAGCCTCAGCTGGGGTAGGGATTGGAACAGCCCAGGGGTGACAATACTAACAGACCAACCAGGAACCCCCAGTGTTTGGACTTATGGTGGACTGAGGAAGGGACAAAACCTCCCCACGCTGTGCCATTGCATCGCACTGTGTGTTCAGCACCAGTGTTCTGTCTCCATAATGTTCTGTCCGAGGGCAAGAGGTCCTGGTTCTCCCCCTGCTGTACAGTGAAACTTTGGTGAGGCACCTCCCCTTTGCTGGGCCTCCATTTCCTAACCTGTATAGCACAGACATTGACCTAGATGACCTACTGAGGACCTTTCCTGCTCTTGCATTTTCACCCATGGACTGGGAGCACTCCCAGGCTGGCACTGGTCATACCAGGATGAGAAAGGAAAAACTCTCAGGAGCACTGCATGTGGGCTCAGAAGGGTCACTCACGGATGCCTATGGTCTTGCGCAAGTAAGGTTGGATGTACTTGGGGATGATGCAGAACACCTGGACCACTGAGAGCCAGAGACTAAGTGTCAGGAGGGCAGAGAGAGGCAGCCTGACTCTCCCACCTCCAGGGGCCTTGTTTTCACAGGGCCCTCTCAACCTTTGCTTTCCTACTGGCCTCAAAACCTTTGGCTCAGAACTTTTTGTCTTCTCCCTATTACCTCACCTTCCCACACTGGTTCCTCACTATCTTCCCCCACCACATGCTGGGCCAGCATCTTTACGGGCCCCATATTCATCACCCCCAGGGGTCTCCTGGGCCTGCCCTCCCAACTGACCCCTTCATTTGCTGGCCCCCCAATCCTGCCAGCAAGCCCCTGGCTCTCTCACCACTGGCAAGTCCACAGAGCACCAGCTTGAAGGGCATGAGCACGTAACAGAGGTGGTAGGCTTGTGGTATGACCTTCATGCAGCTGTCCTTGGCATCATCAAAGATCCGTGCACACTTCAAGTAAGGGTTGCCCAGCTCTGAGTTGCACACATCTCCAATATGCAGAAGCCAATACCACACATTGCGCAGAGCCCTGGCTGGGAACAGCTGTGGGGCTGGTACCCAGGGCCAGAGACCTGCAGCATTTTTTGGGGGATTTGGGGAACACCAAGATAACACCCAGAGCTGGAGAGGCCTATGGTTAGGGGCCTGGCTGCACTGTATCACTAGGAACTAGTCAGCACCCAAGAGGGGCCCAAAAAGTCCTGGACAAGGGTGAGGGTGAGGAGACTGGGTGGAATTTGGCCCCCTCCCCTGAAAATAGACACATTAATGTGCTGACCTACATGCTTCACGCCATCCATGATTGACCGAAAGAACTTGCGGAGCCGGTCAGCCACCGCTTTGGCCTTCTGGGCAATGGCTTTAATCTTGTTCAGGGCACCTGAGCAGACGACGTGGAGCAGGGAAACTGTGAAATCTCCTTCTCTAGGGGCTGGTTCTTCCCATTGTCCCTGGGGTGGGGAGTGGGGGGTCTGCCACTGGGAAGTGGGGAGCATGGATAATGAGGGGTTTAATTGGGCAGTTTGAGGTTGGGGCCCAGAATAATCAGAGAGGAATAAAGTTGGAGGACCATAGAACACACAGACAAGGGGACGTGGGTGACACGAGGGACCTTACTGACAAGGGGCTGCTTGGCTCGCTCCAGTATTTCAGCAGTCTGGTTCAGAGCCAGCTCTGCCCCACAGGCCACGGCCTCGCTGGCTTGGGTGAAGTTGCGCAGAGTGTTGGCACAAGGCCCTTGCAGCACCAACCCAAAGGCAGCCACCAGCAGCAGTGTCCGTCCCTGCTCTGGTGGGGGGCAGGGGGAGCTTCTTCAGAACCAGGACCCCAGCCTTGCACATGGCAGCACATCCAAGTCCCTTACAGAAGCCTTCAGAGTACTTCCCTCCACCTCCCCACAGGTCCCCGCTGCCTTAGCTCCCAGGACCTGCCCCTCTCAGTGGGTGCCCAGCTTACTGGAGAAGGCCTGTGGCAGCAGCAGGAAAACAGTGACTCGGACCTGGCGAGAAAATCCCATACCCAGGCCAAGGAAGGCAGCCAGAGTCAGCGTGCCCACCAGGCAGCCCCAGGGGCTGTGCCCTTCCACCAGCAGCTCCAGAAGCCCATAGGCTGTGGCCAAGAACAAGCCCAGGCTGAAACCCCCCAAACTGCGAACCACCGCCCGCGCCATGCTAGGCTCCCCTGCTCCTGAGGGGCGCACAACATCCTTCAGGACTTTGGACATGGCTGTTGAAACCAAATGTTTGTCTGTTTCCAGGAGACACCCACTAGGTTCTGTAGCTCTTATGGGAGTCCTAGAATTTCTCACAGTATTCTAAGGTTCCAGGGGGCTTTATGTGTGTACATTGGAATTCCTTCCCCAGTTGGGGGATCAGGTAAATCTCTACAGTCTTTATCTCCACATCTCAGAGAAGAGGGGGGATTGGAAGACACAGACTTCAAGCAAGTTGGGGGTGAGGCAGAGGAGACAGAACCTCATATTCCAGGACATCCTTGAGGAGACTTCTGGAGTGAGAGAGGTCCCTCAGAGCAGACACTATGGACACCGAACTTCACCAGAATGAAACCAAGGAGCAAAAGAGGAGACTACCCCACACCAGTGAGTCTGTCATCGGGAATCTCCCTTCGTAGCACGCACCTTTAACCCCCAATCCTCTCATCCAATCTCTCCTCCCGAACCCCTTCTCCACACCCCTTTCATCCAGGGCCCCCTTCAGGCAAACCCTTTCTTCTTCTTCACTCATGTCTGCCCTGCTTCCTTCAGGATCCCTCAAGCTCCCACCACCCTCACCCAGTGCCCCCAGCCTCCACCCTGCTGCAAACCCCTAACCCTAATGAACTACACCCTGGCCAGAAGAGCAAGATATCGGCTCTGATAGACTAAATTCCTCGGCCCTTCAGCAGTACAGAGGCTCCTGAGGTGGGGACTGCCAACATCCTGTCACCAATTCCTGTGGCGCAGGCCAGGCGAGTTTCCTGTCACTGCTGTCCTTCTGGGAGCAGGCACTGGGGGACTCTTGGCCATAGGTGAGTGTGGAGCAGAGGTAGGGGTAGGAACAACTTTCTTTTCTTTTCTTTCTTTCTTTTTTTTTTTTTAGAATGAAAGGGGGAAAGCGAGAGAAAGAGAAACATCATTTTTTCCCATTTATTTATGCATTCATTGGTTGACTCTTGTATGTACCCTGACCAGGGATTGCACCTGCAACCTTGGCATATTGGGACAATGCTCTGACCAACTGAGCTACCCAACCTTTGTTTTTAAGAGAGAGGAAGGGGAAGAGGCGATTCATCTTTTTATCTTTGGTTTGATCCTCTCCCCTTAGGTCTCTTTCAGCTCCTGGTGAACCCTATGAACATCTATGAAGATCAGAAGATGATAGTGTTATACGGCTTGGTGGGTTAGTGCTGGGCTAAGGACAGGGATATCCAAGAGGCTTATGGAACATGGCCCAGTCTTGGGTCCCCAAGAAGAAGTCTAAGCTTGTTTCTTCTGTACCCGAATGTCCCTTGTGGTCTCAGCCTTGTCTTGGGCTTACAGGAGAGACCCAGAGGGAAGAGGCACCCAGTCTGTGGAAGAAGACACAGTCCCTATTACCCACACGATGCAGTCCAAACCCCATAACCCTTCTTAATTGTGTGTGTGAGCAAGTAACCCCTTGTTCGAACCAGCGACCTTGGGTCCAAGCTGGTAAGCCTTGCTCAAACCAGATGAGGCCGCGCTCAAGCTGGCAACCTCAGGGTTTCGAACTTGGGTCCTCTGCGTCCCAGTCTGATGCTCTATCCACTGTGCCACCATCTGGTCAGACCCCATGATCCTTTTTAATCCACATCTCTTTTCACATCTCTGGCCTTGTTTCCTGCTCCTCTTGATAGTTTTAATTCATTCACTCAGCACTAACTGCACTGAGAATTCAACAGTGAACGAGACTGACAAGCACTCAGCTCTTTTGGAGTTTACATTCTAGTAGAGAGTGTTAGACATTAAATGAACAAGAAATAAGCAAGAGCATTTCTGATAATGACAAGTGGTATGAAAAAGAAGTTAACCAGGGGAATATAATGGAAAGGGGCTTGGGAGCTATCCTAGCTTGAGTAGTCAGGGAAGGCTTCTCAAAGAAGGTGACATCTGAATATTAGGAGGTGTTGGGCTGTAAGAACCCACCTAAAAGCAGTTTAACCATAGAGAAAGTTTATGATCTTATATAATAAATTTCAAAATAGAGTGGAATTTGGGGTTTGGAATATTCAACAGCTCAGTAAACCCACCAAGAAACCAGGTTCTTTTCACCGTTTTTCTCTGCCATCTTTGGCTTGTCGACTACTCCTCTTCAAGTCATGGAATGGCTGCAGCAACTCCAGGCATCACATATTCCTTTTATTTTTTAATTTTACTTTATTTTTACAAGGACAGAGACAGAGTCAGAGAGAGGGATAGATAGGGACAGACAGACAGGAAAGGAGAGAGGTGAGAAGCATCAATCATCAGTTTTTCATTGCGACACCTTAGTTGTTCATTGATTGCTTTCTTACATGTACCTTGACCACGGGCCTTCAGCAGACTGAGCAACCCCTTGTTGGAGCCAGCAACCTTGGGTGCAAGCTGGCGAGCTTTTGCTCAAGCCAGATGGGCCCCACATTCAAGCTGGCAACCTCGGGGTTTCGAACCTGGGTCTTCCGCATCCCAGTCATACGCTTTATCTACTGCGCCACTGCCTGCTCAGGCTATCACATCTTCTTATAACAAGGTCAGAAGATCAGAGCATCCCTTCCCGTTTTCTCTTTTAAGAACAAGGAAAACTTTCCTATAATCCTGCAGCCAGACAGCTTCCCCTCACATCTCATTAGTCAGCACTGCCACACGTGCCTTTTCCTAAACCTGTCCCCAGCCAGGAGCATGAAACTGGCACCACCACCAGTTTGTTGAATGAACTGATCTCTATGGGATACCTACAGAGAACTAGTTGTTCTCCAACCACTGTATTCAAACCTGTTCTGTCACTGATGACCTTTCATGAAGACCTTTAGCTTTCTGGTTATTTTCATTTAGAAGACTTAGTCCTGCTTCAATAATTATGACTATTTCTAGGTTTAAAAGATCCAATCCAGTCTATATCGAAATTTCAATATCATGTTTCTTTGTATTCAATCCTCCTCCCTCCTTCCTGCTTCGCCCCCAGCTCAGGCCTAACCCCTGTGGGGTCCCTGTCGTGGAGAAGGGGTACAGCCACTTCCTTTCCCTCTGCTTCCTTTCCCTCTCGTTCTTCTGATGTCAGAAAGTGGATCTGAAGAATAAGAGGAAAAGGGACAAAAGTCTGAAGTCACCAATACTGTTATAATCCCTGTGTGTGGCCGATACTCACACCCTGGTTATCTCAGGGGCCCATTTATGGTCTCTTTGGAGGCTCTGTGTGGACTTCTAAGAGACTAGGTTTCTGCTGGGGCCAGTTCTATTTGGCTGGCCTCCAATGAAGTTCCCTACAGCTCCTGCAGACATCCCACAACCAGGCAGGTGCCTTAGTTGGACAGGGAACCTTGCAGATGACTTCAGACCTGCTACCCTCCAGAATGGCCACTTGTCACAGAGGAAATGCACACTTTTAGTCCTGCTTGCCAAACTGGGAAAGGAGGGCACCTTGCACTGCCCTCTCTCCTGCCATGATGAGACCACGTGCCACTTTCACTCCATGAACTGTCCTTGGGATCTGTGCTCTGTGGCAGCCCAGGTTCGGCACCTCAGTAGGAGTTTAGCCCAAGACAAATGACAGGTTCCCCTTCTTGAAACACCAGTCTCTAAAGGGTGCTCTTGGAGTCTCTCACTCAACATGGGGAAGTAAATGCCCATCTGCCTCACGGACTTGCCTCCTATATCTGCCTACTCCAACTGCTTCTCTCCACTTCCAGAAAATTCAGATTTCTGGTCTTGTCTTTACATTGACTGGTTAGGGTGAAAGGGTGAGAGACTAACTTTGCTTCTTTGGGACTTAAGAGAGGAGGTTGGCATGCCTCACTGGTAGTGGTGCAGTGGATAGAGCATCAGACTGGGACACTGAGGTCCCAGGTTCGAAACCCTGAGGTTGCCAACTTGAGCTCAGGCTTACCAGTTTGAGCACAGGGTAGCTGGGCTTGAGCATGGGATCACAGACATGACCCCAAGGTCAATGACTTGAGATCAAAGATCACTGGCTTGAAGCCCAAGGTCGCTGGCTTGAGCAAGGGGTCACTGGCTCAGCTGGAGTCCCCCCCAACCCCCTGCCCTGGTCAAGGCACATATGAGCAGCAACCAATGAACAACTAAGATGTCACAACTACAAGTTAATGCTTCTCATTTCTCTCCCTTCTGTCTCTTTCTCTCTCTCCTGCCAAATAAAATAAAATCATTATTCAAAAGAGAGAGAGAGAGAGAGCTGGGGTATCAGCAGTTCCCAGCTGATGGGGCTCTCTTTATTTTTTATTTATTCATTTATTTTATTTTTGAGTGTGTGTGAGACAGAGTCAGAGAGAGGGACAGTTAGGGACAGACAGACAGGAAGGGAGAGAGATGAGAAGCATCAATTCTTCGTTGAGGCACCTTAGTTGTTCATTGATTGCTTTCTCATATGTGCCTTGATCCAGGGGAGGGTGGTGGCTACAGCAGACCAAGTGACCCCTTGCTCAAGCCAGCAACCTTGGGCTCAAGCCAGCGACCATGGAGTCATGTCTATGATCCACGCTCAAGCCAGTGACCCACACTCATGCTGGTGAGCCCGTGCTTAAGTCAGATGAGCCTAAGCCTGCGACCTCGGGATTTTGAACCTGGATCCTCTGCATCCTAGTCCAATGCTGTATCCACTGTGCAACAGTCTGGTCATGCTATTTCTTTAATTTTTTAAAATGTTTATTTATTGATTTTAGCAAGAGAGGAACAGGAAGAGAGAGAGACAGACAGACAGGAACATCGATCTGTTCCTGTATATGCCCCGACCAGAGATTGAACTGGCAACCTCTGCACTTTTGGACGACGCTTCAACTGACCAAGCTACCTGGCCAGAACTTTTTTTAAAATTTATTTACTGATTTTAGAGAGAGAGGAAGGGAAAGAGAAAGAGAGAGAGAGAGAGAGGTAAATTTGTTGGTCAACTCATTTATGTATTCATTGGTTAATTCTTGTATGTGCCCTGATTGAACCCACAACCTTGGCATATCAGGACAATGTTCCAACCTACTGAGTTATCCCACCAGGGTAGGACTCTCTTTAAAATGTAGGGAAACTATGTCAACTATTGTCCTCAGCTTGAGTCTTTGGCCAAAAAGCCAGGACCAAAGAAAGAGCCCCTTTCAATGTCCTGTTTTACCATGATTGGGTTAGACAAGTCCAGGTTTACTCTCAGGATCCAGGCAGGGACAGGCCATTGCCCTTGAACAGAATTCATGTTAGTAAGAAAGAAGACAGATACACTGTTGGGTGGCACCACCCTCCCCAGGGTTTACAGCAAACCTGTATGACTAGGTGGAGCCAGCCAGGTGAACAATAGGGAAAGGCGTGCTCCTGACAAGGGGAACAGCCGAGGCAAAGACCTGAGAGGAGGAATGAGCTTGACATGTTCTAGGAACAGCAGCAAGGTGTGTGTGGGCGAACATGGTGGGTGAAGGGCTGAGTAGCATGTGATCACTTCAGGAGGGAGGCAGGGGCCAGACCACAAGAATCTATAGACCATGTTGAGGGAGTTTGGATTTGGTCCCAAGTGTCATAGAAAGTTGTTGGATGGTGTGAAGCAGAAAGGGGACATGGTCTGATTTATGTTTTTACAAGATGTCTCTGGCTGCCTTGTGAATTCAAAATATAGTTTAGCCAGAGAGGAAGTAGGAGACTAGTTAGTCCCAGTGAGAGGTGATGGGGACTCTCTGAAGGCAGTGGAGACAGAGTGGAGCTTAATGACTTGGGATTTGCTCTGGAGATCCTTGGATGAACACTGTATCAACACAGGAATCTTCTAGGTTACCTGACCAGCTTATGCTGTTCCTTTAGCCTAGAATGCCATCTTTGCCTCCTAAAGACACTTACTCATCTTTCAGGCCCAGCTGACACATCGTCTTCTTTGCCCAGCCTTCACAGCCCCACCCCTCCCTGCAGAAATGCCCACTCCCTGCTTTGCTCTCACAGCTTTTTATAAGCACCTCCCTGTGCAATGAGCATGTGGTGCTGTAGTCATTTGTTTACTCGTCTGTCTCTTTCCCTGGATTATGAGCTTCAAGGAACTCATTGTCTCCTTTCACAGACTACAGGGAGACACATGTGAAACTGCTAAAACACATCAGGAGGGACATGCTTAAGGGCTAAAATAGGGGCAGAGATTATAGTGCTGTAGGTGTCAGAGCATGGGCAATATCAAGGTGTCTGTGACCTCTTTGCTGACTGGTCTGAGCACCAGTGCCTATTTCCAGTATTTTTCTCTTCCTCTCTCTGCCTCCTCAGCACCTAGGGTAAGTATGAATCCAACCTGGAAATGGGAACACACACACTCATGTACACACACAAAGTCAATCACTGACCATGGCTTTTCCATTTCCAGCCATCTATCCAAGCCCTTCTAGAGACAGGCACACAGTTGAACTCTGTAAATGCTGTTGAATAAGTGAATGAGTGAGTGGCCTGGAAGGCCTATCAGAGTCAGTGTAAATGAGGACAAGAGCAGTTATGGTGGTGGTCCTAGAAGGAAGTTGGGTGTGTGTGTGTGTGGGGGGGTGCTCCGGTAAACCTGGTAGACAAAGCAGCTTTCTCTCTCTACCTCACTGCCTCCTGGGCTCTCCTGACAGGCTTTGGGGCCGTGGGCTGGGGGACCTCCCCTCATATCCGTTGTGCCAGCCTCCTGCTAGTACCCAAGATGCTGGGCAAAGAAGGCAGACTCTTTGTTTTAGGATACGCCTTGGCCGCCATCTATGAGGGTGAGTGTGCCCCTGGGTACCAGTTAGTGCTACTGAAGCAGTGACCTTGGGTGGGACACTCAAAGAGAGGCAGACCAGGTGAAGGAGAAAGGGCAGGAATCTAATGCCAGCTGCTCTAACTTGCTGTGTGTCCCTGAGAGAGTTCTTCCCCATCTCTGGGCTTCTCTAGTTTACACTAGTGAAATCAGGGGTTGAATTAAATGACCTCCCACAGGCTTCTAGGCCCCATCATAGATAGTTCTAGAAGGTGGTCACTGCATGTCGAGCAGGAGTTAGGGTGGGCTTAAGAAAGTTACTTAGCTCTTGAAGGAGATGACTCATTGGGACATCTTCTCCCCAGGACCAGTGGCCAACCTGCGGCACAACCTTAATGAGGTGGTAGCATCGTTGGGCTGCACTGTGGAACTGCAGATTAACAGCACCCGCTCAGCCTGGCGCGTCTCCACAGCCCCCCTGCGTGCGGTGTTCAAGGACCTGATGGTTAGGACCCTCCATGGGCAGGGCCTAGGGGTCTCTATTCCCAGGGGGCCTAGATGACGTGAGCTGGGAGCTGTGACCCTGTATTTACAATGTCCAAGTAGGGGTACTGCTAGCATTTTTTTTTCAGGACTGTCCTTAAACATTGCAAGATGTGCCCTGGTTCCTGGGCACTAAACGCCAGGAGAGCTCCTGTCCCCAGTCACTGGGCCATGCCCCTTCTCCCACATTTCAAAACATCTAAGTGGGAGGTTCTTTGAACAGCTGAACTAGAATGTCATGAAATTGGGGGCCTTGGCCTTGAGGATTTAGAAGCTTTAAAGACCAGGGGCTTAGAGACTGGGATTTTGGGAGGATTGTAGAATTGAGCTGGGGAGATAGGGGCTGAGGGACTTGGGAGTTGGGGACATTAAGATGGCATAGGGGGACCCTGGCTGGTTCGCTCAGTGGATAGAGTATTGGTCCGGCCTGTAGACGTCCCAGATTTGATCCCCACTCTGGGAACACAAGAGAAGAGACCATCTGCTTCTCTTCCCCTCCTGCTCCCCGTTCTCTCTCTCTTCCCCTCTTGCAGCCAATGGCTTGATTGGTTCAAGCGTCAGTCCCCAGGTGCTGAGGATAGCTTGGTTGGTCCAAGCGTCAGCCCCAGATGGGGGTTGCCGGGTAGATCCAGGTTGGGTGCATGTGGGAGTCTGTTTCTCTATCTCCTTTCCTCTTCCTTAAAAAAAAAAAAAGTGGCATAGTAGTCTGAAAGATGGATGACGTGGGGTGAAGTCCAAGGACCTGGGAGCCCTTCCCTGACTAGCAAGGATCTGAGATGGGAGGCCTGAGGAGTTAGGAGCCTAGGAGGTGAGCAAAGCACAGGCAACTGGGAAGAGAAGAGGGCTCCCAGGAAATATGAGCAGTAGAGAATTTGATGTGAGAAGCTGTTTCAGGCTCCAGGCTCCTATAGGCCTAAAGTAAGAGTCCAAACCGTGGCTAATGGGTAGAGAGGCTATTGGGCAGAAAAAGCTCTAAGCTCCCATCCCTGACCCTTTTCCACCCTCCCCTTTTGCCCCACAGGGTAGCAAAGAGTCCCTGAGAAACAAGACTCAAAACATCTCCGACTCCTTCAAGGACTTGGATGTCCAGGTAAATAGTGAGACTGGCTACACATCTGAGAATGCCACGAGTCCCAAAGAGGCAGCCCAAGGTGTGGGGACCTACCGAGCCATGGCATCCAGACACCACCTCTCCACACAGAAGATGTATGAGCTGAAGACCAAGCTGCGTTGCTCTAGTGAGTGGGATCCCCAGTGGGGCGGGGTGGGCAGGTCATGGGGCCAGGGCTCCAGGTCAGGGTGTGGGGACCTCAGACAGCCATTGCTCCTCCCACAGATGTGGTGAACCAAGCCATACTCAGCTGCCGCCTCTGGTTTTACAAAAAACATGAACAGTGCATGCAACGCATCTGGGTCCCACTCCTCAGCCACCTGCTCTGCCTGCCCATGAAGTTCAAGTTCTTCTGTGGCATTGCCAAGGGTCAGCACAGTGGCAGGAAGTGGGCACACTGGGACGAGGGAGTTGAGTCCTTGGGGGTGCACTGGGCAGGTGTGGGACAGGAAGCAATCAGACGGGGAGGCTTTAGGCTCTGAGGACACAACATCCTCAGAGCCAGCCCTTCCACTAAGTGGCTTTGTAACGTAGGGTGAGTTATAGCCAAGCTCTGAAGTGTGTCTTTTCACCTAAAATGGGCATAATAATACTGCTTACCCCATTGAGGATTTTTGAGGATTTAACGAGATAACACATGTGAAGAAGGTAACAGAACTGGCACATGGAGATGCTCTATGAGTATCGACTATCTTTATTCATATTTGGGATGGTTATAGACAGGTGAAAAATGGGAGGGGAAATCAGGCCTTCTTCCTGGGAAAAAGAATTCAAGGAAAGCAGAAAGAGGATAGGCCAGGGTGGTAGAAAGTCATGGGCAGAAAAGGAAAAAGCAGGATGAAGAGAGTCACCAGAAGGGAAGCCTGGAGGCTGGGCATAGGGAGGCAGCCCCTGACCTGGCCCTACTGCCTACCAGCAATGGAAGTTTGGTGCCGCAGTCGTATCCCAGTGGAAGGCAACTTTGGGCAGACCTATGACTCCGTTAACCAGTCTATTCATAGTCTGGATGGGGAATTTTCAGCCACTATTGACTTCAAGGTAGGAAGCAGGGGCAGGTTGGAAGGGGCAGGGTTGATAAGGAGTGGAAGGAGGGCACAGGAAACAGGGCCTGAGGAAGGGAAAGTGAGGGACACAGAAAGGGGTGACTGGGTGAGTGTGGGGGGGTACTAGGAGGGGCATAGCATGGGTGTTGGTGTTGGGTGACGGGGAGAGGAACAGTGCTGAGCCTTTGATATGCATGAGCCTGACTTTGGGGTGAAATGGTCATCCAGGTGTGAGATGGTGTCAGCTCATATAGGTGCAGGGGAGCAAGACTGTGTCAAGGAAGGTATCAAATAGAAGGAAGCAGTAGCTCCCACAGGTCCTGCGACAAGCCAAGGGACATGACATGAGTGGGGCACCAGGGAGAGATGCCATAGAGAAGCTGGGTCCGGACATGTGAGGCTGTAGCAGGTTGGGCCTGTACCTCTCTGCCCAGCAGGAAGAGAAGCAGGCTGGGCTACTGGGACTCAACACCAGCTGGGAACATGTGAGCACCGAGGTGCAGGACTACGTGAGACGCCAGGAGGTCCAGCTGGAGTGGGCCCTGGAACTGCTGCAGGTGCTGCTTTCCTGTACCTTCCTGCTCATCTTCCATGCGTAAGTCCTGAACCCCTGCTCCAGAAACCCCTTCCTGAGCTCTGGATAGGAGTCCTGACCTGAGGGAGGCTGTAAGAATTGACCATCAGAGCCCACTTCCAACTTAATGTAAATGTTCATGGCCTGCCTGACCAGTGGTGGTTCAGTGGATAGAGCATTGACCTGGGAAACTGAGGTCCCAGGTTCAAAACCCAGGGTCACCAGCTTGAGCATGGGCTCATCTGGCTTAAGCACAGGCTCACCCTCTTGAGCACAGGGTTGCTGGCTTGAGCATGGGATCATCGACATGACCTGATGGTCACAGGTTTGAGCCCAAAGGTTGCTGGCTGGAGCCCAAGGTCTCTGGTTTGAGCAAGGGGTCACTGATTCAGCCTGAGCTACCTGGTCAAGGCACGTATGAGCAGCAATCAGTGAACAGCTAAAGTAACGCAACTATGAGTTGATGCTTTTCATCTCTCGCCCTTTCTGTCTGTCTGTCTCTGTGTGAATGTGTGTCTCTCTCACTAAAAAGAAAAAAAAAAGAAAAAGAAAAAAAAAGAAAGAAATGCTCATGAGCCTTTAACTTCACCTTTTATAAATCTCAGTTCATTGTTTACACAAAGTTAAAAGAAATGTGGGCATTTTGTCAGAAGAAATGTTACCCATGTTCCTGCCACCTTAAAAGGATGACCATCTTCATTTATCTACTTCCTTCTAGCCTTTATCCCAAAGCTGACTTTTTTACTTTTCACTTTGACTTTTGATTTTTTTCTTGCCCTTCATATTCCCCTTGGCTCTGACTTTGTGCCGTTTTTATCATCCAGTTCTGCTTTCATTTTCTCCCGCCTGCTGCGCTGGCAGCTACTTTCCGTCCATTTGGACCAAAGTCCTCAGCCCCACCCAGCCTGGTGTCCAGCTTGGCTGCCCTGGGCCTTGCTCTCTGTCCCCTGCTGACCTCTGGACCCTGTTTCCTGTCTCCACCCTCAAATGCCTGAGGTGGGCAGAGGCTGGGCAAGCACAGGCACAGGGGTTCCTGCTCTGTTTGTCCCTATCTGTCCCTATTTGGAGGGCCTAGAGTAACTGTCAGTGAGGATGTGTGTGCTTTGGGGAGGACAAAGATGAATAAGACATACTCTTGCCCTCAAGAAGCTCATGGTTGAGAGCAGTCAAGAGGTATCTGCCCGGTACCTGTGGCAGCACAGTGGATAAAGCGTTGACCTGGAATGCTGAGGTTGCCATTTTGAAAGACTGAGCTTGCCTGGCCAAGGCACATATGGGAGTTGATGCTTCCTGCTCCTCCCACCCTTCTCTCTTTCTCTCCTCTCTCTCTAAAAATGAATTTAAAAAATCTAAAGAGAGAGAGAGACATCCGCAAAACCGAGATGACGCCAGAGCTGTGGGACAGGTGTAGGACTAAGGAAGGGCCCCTGCAAGAGCCATAAATGGGCTTGAAAAAGCTGAAGATGAGGAGCCATAGTCTAGGAGAGAAAGGGTGTTCTCCTGAGCAAGGATCATGGCATTTGTAAGATGTGGAGGGTGGAGGACTAGGCTGAAGGGGGCATGGCTAGAACAGTCTGGAAAGCCCTGGGGGCAGTTAGTTTCAGGATGAACTGGGGCTAACTGGAGACAGGAGGTCAAAGGTTAGGGAGCCTGGCTGGATTGGGAAAGGTGTAGCAGTTCTCAGTGCTAGCTTGGGCAGGGAAGGAAGGAGGCAGAGGGTCTAAAAGGCACTTCCAGACTTTCAACAAGGTCACTCACTGAAAGGGCAGCAATGGTGAGAGGGTTCCGAAGCCCTTTGCAGGTCTCTCCACTAGGGGGCGCTCACAATCTTTCTTTGCATTCATAGTTCTACCTTAAAGGAAAAGATGTATGGATTTTTACAAGGTCCCAAAACCAACAGCATTGGAAGCTATATTCCACAATTTACAGAGATTATTTAATGTAATTTTATAGTTTCAAACACCTTTTAACAGTTAACATGTTTTCCTTAGGAAACTGAAGCATTATGTGAGACCTTGGTACACACACAGAAGAGAATTACACATTCATGTGCACGCACACACATAGAAAGTACTGCTGGACTCCAGGGTGTGTCAGAGGGGAAGGGAAATGGTGGTTGAAGGGACCTCCAGGAGATGTTTTGCAGGCTCAGCTGAGAGGCAGGGACTCAAGAGGAGAGAATGTGGGAGTTGTAATGGATCAGGTAACTCCTACAACCTTGAAGGATTCCCCCCATCTCTGTGCCCTTGCTCCTGCTGTTTCCGCTGCTTGATATTTATCCTACAAGATCCACACCTGGGAAACCTCCCCCTACCTCCCCTGCACACAGAGGCACTTTACAAGTCCCTCTCTCTCAGACAGCTGAGCCCCCACCACATCTCCTACTCACCTCTGTTGTTTCACCAGCTGTGCAGATGTCTTTCACTAGACCATGGGTTGATGGAAGGCAGGGCAGAGTCTTCTTCTCCTAGGATGTAGGTGATGCTCAGTGCATACTGGCCAGTCGGTTGAATGACTATACCTTAAGGAAGCCCAGGACTGGGGGTAGGTGCAGAGAACTAGAAAAATATAGAGACAGTCTCATCCACAGGTCCTTCTCCTACATGGACAGCTACAATGGGGACATACGCTTTGACAATATCTACATCAGCACCTACTTCTGTCAGATTGATGAGCGCAGGAAGAAGCTGGTGAGTGGGCCCAGCCCTACCCAAGCATGCCCTGCTATGTGCTATGTGTGGCTTCAAGCTCCAGGAAAGCAGAGGGGATAGGGGAGAGGGCCCTTGCTGTCCCTTACTGTGTGGACATTTTCCCCAGGGTAAACGGGCTTTGTTGCCGCTCCGCAAAGCTGAGAAGAAAACTGTCATCTTCCCCTATGACCCCACTATCCAGGCCTCGGAAATGAAAAATGTGGTAAGAATGGTAGGGGAGGCAACAATAGCCACAGATCTGAGGGTGGAGGGCAAAAGCATCAGAGACTGCTCCATGCAAAGGCAGGTTGTGCTGCCCTGCTCCATCCCTCCTGCTCTTGGGCAGGTAAGGGAGCTGATAGAGACACTGCCTGTTCTGCTGCTGCTGCTGGTACTGTGTGGACTGGACTGGGCTCTCTATTCCATCTTCGACACCATCCGCCACCACTCCTTCTTGCAGTACTCCTTCCACAGTGAGCCCGCACACCCAGGAGACAACCCTCTGGAGAACTCCCACCCTTGTGCAGCCACCCCCCTCCAATTCTTCCTCTGGGTCTCAGCCCCTCCCTGTCCTTCTCTGGGTCAAATCTCAGTCCTGAAACCTGACAGCTGTTACTAGGTGCCTCAGTTTCCCACCCCCTTTATACCTACAATTAAAAGGGGTTAGTATTGAGTGAAGGGATGGAATATGCAGTTGGGAAGTATTTCTATGCCTGGACCTCTCCCCATACCCTTAGCTCAACTCTTTCCTGACATATCTGCTACCCCAACCCTCCATCCTTTGGCCTCCAATCTTTGCCTCAGGCAGTCATAAATTGGAGGTGAAAGTTGGGGGAGACTCCATGCTTGCCAGGCTTCTTCGGAAAACCATTGGGGCCCTGAACACCTCCTCGGAGACAGTGGTGAAATCAAACAACATGCGTGAGTGATGCTGAGATTTTGGATCAGAGGAAAAAAGGGTTTAGGAGCAAGGCTCTTTCCAAGGCCAAGAGTTGGAGGACTGAGCCTTGGTTATGGTGAGACAGGGATCAGCCTGCTTGGGTCAGGAAATCAGAGCAGGAAATATCAGATCCAATTTGAAGAGTTGGAGGATGATAAGCTTGGGCTAGAGGAGTCTGGGGACTGGGGCCTTAGGGCCACAGGGTCCCAAGTCCTCTGGAGCAGCGCTGTCCAACAGAACTCGCTGCTATGATGAAAATTTTCTACATCTATGCTGTATTGAACAAATAGCCACTGGGCCTAGTCGCTACAGTTTTAATGGCAAGATCTTCAGAGGGAAAGGGATGCAGTATAGCAGGGTATAAGAGACCTAACCTGCACCCTCACTGGGGTATAGAATTCAACCAGGGCTGCCTCAGCTGGTCCTGGCCAGACCCTTGACAAGCCATCCCTCGCCCCCAGCCTGTCTACCTCAGCCTGTGTGCCTGAATGCCAGAGCCTATTTGAGGGCTGGATTTCCCACTGGTCTACTAGTGTGTCTCTGCCTGCTCCAGGCTTTCGGCTACCGGCTCCGGAGGGTCATTGCAGCCTTCTACTTCCCCAAGGTGTGCCTTCCCCTGACCTCTCCACCCCTACAAGGCCAGCTCATATACACCATCCTTTCATGCAACTCCCCACAGGATGCTTTTTCTCTCAGCACTGTCACTATTACTTACTCCCCTTTCCCTGGCCCCAGCGAGAGAAGAAGAGGATCCTGTTCTTTTACAATGAGCTCCTGAGGAAAAGAGCAGCCTTCACTCAACTTAGGAGGGCGGCCATCCTGAGGCAGGCACGAGAGCAGAGGGCTCCAGTAAGTTCAGGCCTGTTCTCCTCTGGCTCCTGGGTCTAAGAACTGTGAGGGAAGGGCATCTTCCTTTAGTCTACCAGCCTCTACCAGGGCCCCAGCCCTACTGAAGCTCAGTGAGTTCTGATATGATTCACGCCAAGGGTACTACTGGTCATCCAACTCCTGGAGGTCAGGGCTGTGTTAATTTCTCTACCCCAGAAATTCGCCTAGCCTAAGATACTCAACAGACCATCAGGAAGCAGGCAGAAAAGGGGAGTCAGATTTGTTATGGTTTGGTCAAAGGAAAACACGAGGTACATTAGAAACAAGGAACCCAAGGAAAAGCTACAGGTTCTAGAGAGGGCTGCAAACCAGAAGCTCAGTGCAATTCAGAGGAGGGTGGTGAGGCAAATGGGCTGGAAGTCCGGGAGGCCTCATGAAGGGGTACATGGTATATGAAAATGTTATGGAATTGGAAGAACCAGGTTCCAGTCCATACTCCCTCATAAAGCTGTGTGACTGACTGACCTCGGCTATAGTCCTCACCGGACCTGTCTTTCCCTCTGAAGAATGGGGAGGTTAGACAGATCTGTAAGTCTTGTTCACTAGATGTTAGTAATAGAGTGATGGTCAGTGTAGGGCCCTGGAGGCAGAGGGTCTGGGTTTAAATTCTGGCTCCTTCCCTTATTCCTACGACAACTGTACAAACTTGAGCACTTATTTAAATGCTGTGCCTTGGTTTCTCCCTTCTGTAAAATGGAATTAAAACTCCATTTGGTTGTTGTAAGGATTAAATGAGTTTCACTCTTATCAAGCACATAGCAAGTTCTATACAGATGTTAGTTGTCATTTTGTGACCGTAAGCAAGTGACCACCTCTCTATCCATCAGTTTTCTCATAGGAAAAAGAGATGACGATGATGATAACAATATCTGCCTTATATGGTTATTGTTTGAATTGAGTTTGCTTACAGTTTCTTAGTACTGGGCCCAACATTAGTTTCTTTTTTTAAATTTTTATTAATTTTAATGGGATGACATTAAAACATTAGTTTTTTTAAATGAGTGGCAACCATTCTTATTTAATCAGCTCTAATCAAGCTCATAAAAGTGAGACTGTTTGCTTAACTTTTTCTTCCAGTGCCCAGATCTCCCATCTCCTATGACATGCAATAGGAACTGAGTGGATATCTAATGAAAAAAAAAATCACACTGTGATTCCATGACCCAGTCCTAAAGTAAACTGGATTTGATGGGCAGATGGAAATGTGAAGGGCATTCATTCCAAACCAGGGGAACACAATGTGCAAAGACTCAGAATCCAAAGAGAATGCCAAGTGCCAGAGCTAGTCTAAAGAGACACTGGTACAGCCTGAACAGGCAGTGGCACAGTGGATAGAGCATCAGCCTGGGATACTGAGGACCCAGGTTCAAAACCTCAAGGGTGCCAGCTTGAACATGGGTCTTAGGCTTGAGTGTGGAATCATAGACATGACCCCATGGTCACTGGCTTGAACCCAAGGTCGTTGGCTTGAGCAAGGGTCACTGGCTCAGCTGGAACCCCCAGTTCAAGGCTCATATGAGAAAACAATCAATGAACAACTAAAGTACCCCAACTACAAGTTAATGTTTCTCATCTCTCTCCCTTCCTATCTGTCTGTCCCTGTCTGTCTGTCTCTTTCTCTTCGCTAAAGGGGGAGGGGGGCTGGCACAGAGGATGTTCAGGGAAGGGTAAGCTGGAGCAGAGGCTAGAAAGGGACCAGATTGTAGAAGACTATGAAAGCTAAGCCCAGGAGTTATACCTTTATCTGGCAGGCAGTGGGGCTCCTGGAGTTTTTTGAGCAAAGAGTGACCTGACAAAATGGCTAGTGGAGATTGGCGGGGGGGGGGGGGGGGGGGGGGGGGGGGGGGGCGGATGGGGGAAGGGGAACATATGCACCAGGCTTGTGATTTAAAATCAGGGTAACTGGGTCCAGCCAGGTTTAACTGTTTACTGTGTCTTTGGGTAAGTCACTGAACCTTTGTGAGATTCATGTTTCTCATCTGTAAAGTGGGAAACACAATTGTGATAGTCTTATTTGCCTTACTTCTCAGCCCCACCCCAAGAACCAAATAAGATGATTTATAGGAAAATGCAAATGATAGTTATTGCTGTTACTAGCTAGGGGAGCGCAGGCTGCATTCTCCCACTCTTCATTATGAAGTCATGGAGTACGGGAGGGAAGCTCTTTAGGCCTCACTTCTATAGCACCCTTGCCCTTCAGAGATCTTCTTTGCCCAATCCAGCTTCCTCCAACATGTGAGCATTGTTATGCCTTGAGACTTCAGACAGGAAGCGCTGTCCAGTTCCCCTCGCGCCCCTTTCCCCCCTTGCTCCCCAACTAGCTCTAAACCTTTCTCGCCGCCCAACAGCGCCACCACTTGGTGGACATCCTGCACCGCCGCTGCCCATTCCTGCGCTACTGGCTGCGCCGGCGCTGCGTGGTATGCCAGGCACCGGAGACGCCCGAGTCCTACGTGTGCCTGACTCCAGACTGCGAGGCCGTGTACTGCACGTCGTGCTGGGACGACATGCGTCAGCGGTGCCCGGTCTGCACATCGCAAGAGGAACTCTCCTCTTCCGCCTACAGCGACAGCAATGATGACACTGCCTACGCGGAGTAAAGGGGCGTCCTGCTCGCCCTCCCACCTCCTTCCTATTCAATAAAATGCCATGTACACTCCCGCTGCCCGCGCTTCGCAGGGGGTCTGGTACAGAGTCAGGGGTGTGGGGGTGATCCGGGAGCTGCCTGGCGGGCAGTGGGGAGAACTGGCCCGCCTAATCATTGCAGGGCTGGACTAGGAGTGGGAGGGCAGCAAAGCTACTAGGAAGAGGTTCGAGCCTGCGGCTGGGTGGAGACGCGAGGCCCATCGGATCCCATCGGATCGGGCCTCGGCCCCCACCCCGCACAGCAGTGGGAAAGCAACCTTACGGAGAAGAACCCGCAGAGCGGAAGTCCAGAGCTGAGCCCCGGCTTCTTAGGGATCCCGCGCGCGATGGGGGCGGGGCTTCTCCCAGGGAGGAGCCGAGGAGGGGCGGGGCCTGGCTGGAGACCCCGTGAGAGGCGACCGGGCGGGACCTGGCGGCTGCACTGCACAGCAGGGTGCGCGAGGCAGACCCAGCCGTACTTGCGGCTCCGCGCGCGGCCCAGCACCTGCTCCCCACCGCAGGCCTGGGGAGCCGCTGTCATGCGGCTGGCACTGCTGTGGGCCCTGGGGTTCCTGGGCGCGGGCAGCCCTCTGCCCTTCTGGCCGCTTCCAGATACAGGTGAGTGTCAGGCCACGAGTGGTCCGGGAGAGGACTGGAAAGAGGCTCAGGGAAGTCGGGAGGCACTGGCGTTCCGGGGTTGGAAGGAGACCCTGAGAGACCCCAATTAGAGCGCGGCCAACCCTGGTCTGCTGCCCTGGGCCGAGGGCCTGACGAATGGGCGATGGGGTGGAGAGGAAAGGATGCCTATCCTGAGCACGGTCCCCGCGGACTCTTCCAGGCTCCCTTACCCGGCAACCAGGGGCCTGGCGCAATGTCCTGCCCCTCTGTCTCGTGGGAGACTGAAGTCTCCTTTGGGGCCTAGCTGACCGCTTCCCCCGGTGCCAGGGTACCGAATGGACACTCCCATAGGGTTTAGCAAAGAGAATTTTCTCCAGCATCTCCTCCTAGGCCTGAGCAGCCAGACACCCTCACTCTGGTGCTGATGCCACCAGAAACCTGGCTGAGTTGAAGGGGTCCGGGAGGAGCCAAGAGGGGAGAATTGGCCAGGGAAAGGCTGGGATACCAACTCCTCCTTGGAACTTTCACTTCTCGCTGCTGTCTTGGGCTAGGGGCCGAGAAGGCGGCGAGGGTGGAGTGTCCGGAGGAGAGAGGGCCATTGTGTAGGGGGGTGAGGGGACACAGGGAGGAAGTGGAGGCTGTCGAGAGCAGAGCGGGTGTGCCTGACTGGGCATGAGGGGTGTTTAGGGAGGAGGGTGTTTGCACGGCTTACCCAGAAATGGGCGTTCCCAGAATCTCCAATTTGAGGAAAGGGGAGGGTGAGTGGGCAACCAGCCACAGGGCTTCCCACAGTCCTCAGAAAGGGTGTTGGGGGGAGGGGCAGGGAGGAGGAAAGGGTCCTTAAGACAACCTGGGATTGGCCTGAGGGCAACAAGGAGGAACCACAGGCTAAGCTAGCTGCACTTCTGTCTGTGGGGATTTGTGGATGTGATGGTGGGATGAAAGCACACTATTGGAGAGAAGCCCCCTCAACCCCCAGTATTCTCCTTTAAGTCCCAGCATGCAATGCAGGAGTCCTTCAGACAGAGAAGGGCCTTGATGTGCTGGGAACCAGGTGGGTCAGAGAGCACCTGCTGGTGCTATCTCTCAGCACTCTCTTGGGGTATTCTGATGATGCTGCAGGTGGCACGGAGGAGAAGCAAGCAATTCCAGAGAGGGCCATGAGTGGGACATTGGAGCCCAAGATCTTTCAGAACAACCTCACACTTAGTCTAGCAGAGATGCTTCAGGTGAGCCTCCCTCTTCCCTCAAATAAAGAAGTGCACCCCTTGCCCTAGCTGGATTGCTTAGTTGTTTAAAGCGTCATTTTGAAGCACAAAGGTTGTTGATTTGCACCTACAGGAATAGATCTATGTTCATGTCTCTCTCTCCCTTCCTCTTTTGCTAAAATCAATAAGTAAAAATAAAAAAATTAATTTAAAAAGTACACTCCCACCACCGTGCCACCCCACCTATTCAGGTGTCTCAAGACAAAGCTTGGCTGAAAAGTAGGTGAGTAGACCTCAACTGTGGCACGGCCACCTCAAATCTGGCTGCCTCTCCCATCGTATACAAGCAACTGGCTTCATTTCTCTCCTTCTCCCCTCTACACACATCTGTCTGCCTCCAGGACACCAAACCCATCTGTGGCCACTAGGGAATTCTGAAATCAAACTTGCCTTTCTGGTCCTATTTGTTGGTTTTCTCAATGGGGACACTTAGAGAGTCAGGACCTCACTAAACTCCCTTACTCTTACCCCCAATTCTGAAGCTGAGTCAGAGGAAGGGCTGGGGCCTGCACTGGGTCCTCCATGATGCTTCCTCTCTAGGCAGGAAGCCGAGAAGGGGTGGCTCAAGATACCTTTCTTGACCTCCCAACACAACCCCCCAGAACAATGCCCCAGGCCAGGCAAGGCTTTCCTGGTCCCTCCCTTGGGACACCCCCCCCCCATCAGTGATCTTATCATTGGTGCTCTCCTAAGGGCCTGACATTTTCTGGTTAGGGAGAATAGGAATTTCGGACAGGGCCAGGGAGGTGACCTGCTCTCTGGTACCCACAGACCAACCTGCCTGAGACTTTTTGGATCAAATTGGAATTGGATGGTGAGAGTCATATTCTGGAGCTGCTACAAAATAGGTAATGGTAGTGGTAATAACAATGATGATAACATGGCTAACAACTTATATAGCATGTACTATGTGTTAAATATTATGTGCTTGAATTCATTTAATCCTTATAACAACCCAATAAGGAGATGCAGTTATGTATTATTATTATCTTCATTTTCTATGTAAAACAGTCAAGGCACAAAGAAGATAAATAACTTGCCCAAGGTCACACAGCTAGCGTGTAGCGAAAACCAGGTTGGAACCCAGATAGTCTGGCAGAGTCTGTGGCCCAACCACTATACTCTGCTGTCTCAGGGGAAAACAGGAAGGTTGGGGTGTCACCTGGTACCCAGCTACCCCTCTACCACCTTCAGGCCTTAGGCTGGCACTGCACCACCCTGGCAGACAGATGATACTGCCCCTCCTTTGTCTTCACAGAGAGCTAGTCCCAGGCCACCCAACCCTGGTGTGGTACCAACCTGATGGCACCCGGGTAGTCAGTGAGGGACACACTCTGGTGAGTCGGGCCCTTTTGTGCCCTGTTTCTGGCTTGAATGAAGGAGGAAGGGGGCAACTGGAGGGTACCTTTCCTGGAAGATGTGAAAGGATGCTGCATATCTTAACCAATAGACAGGTCTCCTGGGCTGAAACCCTTGCAAGCTGGCACTATGTTTCTGTGCTATAGGAGAACTGCTGCTACCAGGGAGGAGTGCAGGGCCATGTCAACTCCTGGGCCTCCATCTGCACCTGCTCTGGGCTCAGGTACAAGGCGTGGGGGGAGCCCACAAAGGTGGAGAAAGTGGCAGGACAGGATCTAAAGTCTGACTTCCTGCATTTTTCCCTAGGGGCTTGGTGATTCTGTCCCCAGAGAAAAGCTATACCTTGGAGCTGAGGCCTGGGGATCTTCGGGGTCCTCCCATTATCTCCCAGATCCAAGACCTCCTCCTACCAGGTCACACTTGTGCCCTGAGGTGGCATGAATCAGTGCCCACTCAGGCTCCACCAGAGCGCCCCCTGGGACAGCGACACATTCGCAGGGTAAGGGGGAATGACAGGAGGGCTGGCCTCGGGATGCTCAGAGCTATTTGTGCATAGTAACAACAGCTCCTGCTAATGAAGAGATTTCCATGTGACAGTACTTTATGAACATATCTCCTTTACTCTTCCCAGGAACCCTGGGAGGTGGGTGGTTTTGATAGCTCTATTTTAGTAGGAGTGGTTAAGTGATTTGCCCAAGGCCATTCCACTAATAAATGGCATGTCCAGGATTTAGCTTAGACGTAGGTACTAGACTCAGACGCCTCATGTCTATATTTCCTTTTTTTTTTTAACAGAGACAGAGAGAGGGATAGATAAGGACAGACAGACAGGAACAGAGAGAGATGAGAAGCATCAATCATCAGTTTTTCGTTTTGACACCTTAGTTGTTCATTGATTGCTTTCTCACATGTGCCTTGACTGCGGGCCTTCAGCAGACAGAGCCAACCCTTGCTCGAGGCAGCGAACTTGGACTCAAGCTGGCGAGCTTTTGCTCAAACCAGATGAGCCCGCGCTCAAGCTGGCAACCTTGGGGTCTCGAACCTGGGCCCCTCCACATCCCAGTCCGACGCTCTATCCACTGCACCACTGCCTGGTCAGGCTCCTGTCCATATTTCCATATGCAGAGAGCTCACTTGTATATAGAAAATACATAGTTACCAATCATAAACCAATAAAAACTGAGTTTCCTAATTTGTAAAATAGGGATAATAAAACTACTTACCTTATGGGGTTGCTATGAAGATTAAGTGACTCAATATATATATGTAAAGTGCTTAGAACTGTGCCTGGCATATGGTAAGTATTTGATGGTGTTGGCTATTATTATTATTTTTTTTTTAATTTGGATAAAGTACTGACTTTGGAGCCAGAAAAGTGGGGCTCTACTCCTAGCTTCCTAATCTACTTCTTGGTCCACCTTGGGCAAGTACCTGGCCCCTTAGGCTCTTAGCAGTTCAGCTGTAAAAGAGGCTCTTCACTCTCCTCTGTTTGACCACACTAGGTGGGAGTGGACACCTGGTCAGCCCTACATGGCAGTCAGCAGTGGGCAGCCAGTGTTCCTGATGTTCCTTCTTGTCCACAGTGGAGACGGGACGTGGTGACAGAGACCAAGATTATTGAGCTAGTGATTGTAGCTGATCATTCAGAGGTGAGCTTGCTGGCTCCTGCATGTCCTGCCCTGACCCGCTCCTACCTTGCCACCTTTCATTGTCACCTCTTAACCCACAGGTCCAGAGGTACCCAGACTTCCAGCACCTGTTGAACCGCACACTGGAAGTGGCCCTCCTCCTGGACACGGTGAGTGTTGGGCTGGGTGGCATCCTTACAGCCCCCCGTGAGAACCCCTCTCTCCTAAGCCCCATTTCTGTTTCAGTTCTTCAGGCCCCTGAATGTGCGCGTGGCGCTAGTGGGCCTGGAGGCTTGGACCCAACAAGACCTGATAGAGATAAGCCAAGACCCAAGTGTCACACTACACAGCTTCCTCCACTGGCGCCAGACCAACTTACTGCCTCGTTTGCCCCACGACAGTGCCCAACTGGTGATGTAAGACCCTCAGGCTCAGTCAGTGGAGCCAGCTCTGCCCTGCTCTGGCCAATTTCACAGCCCAGCTCCCTACCTGAGGTCCTGAAGTTCTGGTCCCCTGGCTTTTGGCCTTGACCTTTGACCTCTCAATTCCACAGAGGTACTTCATTCACTGGGCCCATGGTGGGCATGGCCATTCAGAACTCCATCTGTTCTCCTGACTTCTCAGGAGGTGTGAACATGGTAAGCTATTTCCAGGTCTTTTCCCCATTCCCAATTAAGTTTCTCTCAGCAGTGGTACAATTTATTCACTGAAATCCCCTACAAAGTTACCCAAACCCAAGTTGTGCGTATATAGAACAGGGATGCATCACATGGCCTCTGCTGTCAAGGCACCCTCACTGATGTCCAGCTCATCAGTGCGCAGTCTTCCCTGAGGAGGTCTTCCATTATGGGGCAGGGGTGGGGGTGGGCCAGCTGAGAACAAAGAACAGAGGTGATCTCCCAGGGCCAAACAGTGAGGGAAGTAGAACAGAGCTGAGCTAGAAGCCAGGTTCCCCACCACTCAGGCCTGCAGTTTCCTCCTACTGTAGAAGCAACTAAGGAGGGAGGCAGTGCGTACTGAGTGCCTAAGAGGTCAGATGAGGAGAGAACAGGAGCAGTTAGGCTGGTACTGGACCTGGGATATCCCTTCCCCACAGGACCACTCCACAAGCATCCTGGGAGTTGCCTCCTCAATAGCCCATGAGTTGGGCCACAGCCTGGGCCTGGACCATGACTCACCTGGGAACAGTTGCCCCTGTCCAGGCCCAGCCCCAGCTAAGAGCTGCATCATGGAGGCCTCCACAGAGTGAGTAACTGCAGTGTGTGGAGAGGGAATGGGCAAGGGGCAGGGAGTAGTCTTCAGCCTCATCCTTTCTTACCACCTTTCCCAGCTTTCTGCCAGGGCTGAACTTCAGCAACTGCAGTCGACAGGCCCTGGAGAAGGCCCTCCTAGAAGGGATGGGCAGCTGCCTCTTTGAACAGCTGCCCCGCCTGCCCTCCATGGCTACTGTGTGTGGAAATAAGATTGTGGAGCTGAGCAGTCAGTACGACTGTGGCTTCCCAGATGTGAGCCCCTCACCCAAAGCCTTGCCCCACTCCTGGTGCCCTCACTCTGGCTGAAGGGCTCTCTCCAAGCCTCCTGAGCCCCTCTCCAGTTCTGAAGGCCCCTCTCATCCCTCTCCCACCTCAGCACATGCATTGTTGTATTATAGCTTTCACTTGCTGTGGGTGTCCTTTTGGGTTCAGGCTCTGGGAGGAGGAGTTGGAGGTAGGCTCTCAGGCCAGCATGCTCTGATGCTCATCCCCTCTGCCCTGACCCACAGGACTGCACTGATCCCTGCTGTGATTACTTCACCTGCCAGCTAAGGCCAGGGGCACAGTGTGCATCTGATGGACCCTGTTGTCAAAATTGTCAGGTGGGCACAGACCCGACTGACCTCCTGGAGCTCACCTGCCAGGAGCTAGAGTGGAAAGGGTCATTCTGATCCCCGGGGCCTGGCTGGATTTGCTCAGCACCCACAGTGATGCTCACTCACCCTCCACAGCTGCGTCCAGCTGGCTGGCCGTGCCGTCCAACGAGAGGTGACTGTGACCTGCCCGAGTTCTGCTCAGGAGACAGTTCCCAGTGCCCTCCCGATGTCAGTCTGGGAGATGGTGAACCATGTGCTGGTGGACAGGCTGTGTGCATGCAAGGGCGTTGTGCTTCCTATGCCCAACAGTGCCAGGCTCTCTGGGGACCTGGAGCCCAGCCTGCCACACCACTTTGCCTCCTCACTGCCAATACTCGGGGGGATGCCTTTGGGAGCTGTGGGCGCAGCCCTACTGGTAGTTACATGTCCTGTGAGCCTAGGTAAGTGAGAAAATGGCTCCTCCCCTGGATTTGTGGAAATCTTGGCCCCATTCCCACTGACCCTATGCCTCCTCCCTATCCCAGAGATGCCATTTGCGGGCAGCTCCAGTGCCAGGGGGGCATGGCCCAGCCTCTACTGGGCTCAGCCCGGGGCCTGCACTGGGAGACACTAGAAGCCAATGGGACCCAGCTGAATTGCAGCTGGGTATACCTGGACCTGGGCAACGATGTGGCCCAGCCCCTCCTGACTCTACCTGGCACAGCCTGTGGCCCTGGCCTGGTGAGCAGCCTGGGTGAGCAAGACCAGGTTGGGGGTGGGGTGGGGGGCGGATATCTGGACCATGGCGAGCAGTGCCCAGGTCTCACAGTCCACCAGTATAGGAGGGACAGGCTCTCAGGGGAATTCAGATACTTATGATTGAGCAAAATCCTGTCATCCTATGAGCCTTAGTTTTCCCATCTGTAAAAGCAGGGTGTGGTCTCAGTCATGTTGGCCTCCAGTGCTAATAAGCTCTGTAGGAATGTGATCTTTGCTCTTCTTTCCCACTGGCAGGTATGCATCAACCATCGATGCCAGTCTGTGGATCTCCTGGGAGCACAGGAATGTCGAAGCAAATGCCATGGGCATGGGGTGAGTTGGTATCAGGAGGGTAGAGAGAAGCAAGGAAACTCTAGGGGGGAAAAGGATAATGACCTTTGGAAACAGACGTACCTAGTTCTAATCCTTGCTTTACCACGGCCTCGCTTAATGACCTAAGGAGGTTATTAACCTCTCTGAGCTCAGTGTCCTCATCTGTCCAATGGGCATAATAATATTACCTGCTTCCTGAGGTACATGAGATGAGTATGAAAGCTCCTAGCCTGCTGTCCAGCATATAGAACGCACTCACAGTGGTTGTTCAATCTAATTTCCTCAGCATGGATAGACTCCCTAGGGCACTGGTCCTCTGCACACCTTCACCTCCAGCACAACTGCCAGTGTAGATATCTGAGATCTTGTAAAGCTGGGGACAGGAAAACACAGCCCCAGAGTGCAGAGCTCCTCATTGCTCAACCTGTACCTCCTAGGTCTGCGACAGCAATAGGCACTGTCACTGTGAGGAGGGCTGGGCACCCCCTGACTGCAGCGCCCGGATCAGCGGTAGCATGAGCTGGGGATAGGGGCAGCTGGGAGGGCAAAATGGTTTATCATTTACCCCAGTATTTTCCTACCCCTTCACTGCTGGTTCCCTGACTCTCTGTGACCCCTGGTCCCCTCACTTTCCTTGAGCACTTGACTTCACTCCCTGCCCCCTGCCCCTTCCTGGGTATGAAGTTCTCAGCCCTGCCCACCTTCAAACCTGCCTCCACCATGCAGCCTCCAGCTCCCTGACCACAGGGCTGCCCCTCAGCCTCCTGTTGTTGCTCATCCTGGTACTGCTTGGTGCCAGCTACTGGCACCGTGCCCGTCTGCACCAGCGACTTTGCCAGATCAAGGGACACAGCTGCCAATACAGGTACCAGCCACCCTGTCTTGAGGACATAGCCTAGAGCCCTGTCCCCACTGCCTTTGCAGCCTCTGCCACCTGGCTCTGACCTTAAGCCCCTTGGGCCACACCCCACACACCTCCCTTCCCTCCATGTGCCCTGGAACTCTTCACCTCACATGTAGAACCATAGACCTGAGTGGGTAAGCTGGGATGCTAGGGTAACTGCCCCCCAGGAGCCGCTGTACTGGGGAGGTGGGGCCCTCAGGATGATCAGCTTTCCCTCCCTACCCAATTGGGCCTAAGCCCTACACACATTTCTCTCCAAGAGGTTGCAAAGGGTTAACTCTACTCAAGGGCAGAATAAGGGTGGAGAACAGAGTCTGAGGCTGCACCCTCTCCCTTCTTGACTTCCTCCATGCTCAGGGCAGCCCAGCCTGGTCCCCCAGAATGCCCAGGACCCCCGCAGAGAGCCCTGCTGATGCCAGCTACTAAGGTGAGTCCTGGATGCCAGAGGAGAGAGGGCCCCATGTTGGTTGGACATCCAGCTTGAGCCCTGGGGTGGGAGTATCTAAGGCTCTAGACTCAGAGAAAGACTCACATTGCCCAAAAGTCAAAGGAATCAGGGCCAGTCCCCACTCCTCCCTGTTGCAGTCTGAGAAACAAAAGCCTGGAGTAGGGAGGGGCAGTCACCTAGAGGAGAGTCTGCTAAGTTCTTTGAGCTGGTCAAGTTGGTGGCTTTGAGAAGCAGTCTATCCCTGCTCCCAGCAGTGGCCCCTGGAAGGAAGGGAGGGTGGGACCCAGGATGACCTTCAGTGTGCAGGGGACCTTATGAGACCCAGTTCACCATGTATAGAGGGCTGGTGAGTGCCCCTGCCCTGAACCCTCTGGATCTGATTATAGTAGTATGTGTGTGGAGGTGGTCTCCATGCCCACTCCACCACTTGTCACCCCTTCTGCATGCAACTGAATAACAGTGTGCACATGGCCCCTGGGGTCTTGCCTGCTCCTCCCTAGGCACTAACCCCTCTCTGCCCACATCTGTCTCTGCTTCCCCCCCCCCTCCGTACCTGTCTACTTCTCCTGCTCTCTCAGCAGCCCAATGCTCTTGGCTTACCGGCTCCCCCTTCCAGGCCACTGCCTCCTGACCCTGTGTCCAAGAGACTCCAGGTAAATCTGAGCCAGGCCCTGCCCTCGCCCAGGGCAGGTGGGAGGCATGGTACCCAACTGCATTTCTCATCCCTGTTCCTCGCCAGTGGTGCTCTTCATTAGGGGACCAGGGTGCCCATCATCCTTCAGACACTCTGAGCCCCAGAAGCAGCAAAGGGTGAGCCTCCTGCCTTGGTTTCTACCACCATCTGGTGGTTATTGGCGGGGCTGCAGTGGGCCAGGAACAGCATGGTGACCCATACCTTCTTTTCCTGGACATCTGCTGGCATGCACCCAAGCCCTATGTGCATGTCCCCCATTCTCCTACCCTCTTGCTGATTTTGCATGTTGACTTGAGTCCTTCGGGAGAACCTCAGCATGCCCGCTGCCCTTCACTGTGCTCTCACAGCCACTGCCCCTCTCTCTGTTCAGGCTGAGCTGGCTGGCCGACCCAATCCCCCCACCCGCCCTCTACCCGCTGACCCGGTGGTGAGGCACCTGAAGGTAACAGTGAGGGGAGAAAAGGTCACAGTCTCTTCCACCACCCAGGGCTGTGGTGGTGGTGATTCTGGTGAGATGCCCCCTCTGTGCTCGAGGGCACATACACCAGTGGCATTTCTAAAGTTGACAGGTTTGCTTGGAAACAAAGGTGATCTCTGGTGCTGCCCCCACCCAGCTGGTGTTCTCCAGCACCAATACATTCGGGGGTGGCCAAAATGACATGCCTTCCCAAGCTGGCATTCTACCTTCTGTCTCTCTCAGTCTCAGGGGCCTGCCAAGCCCCCACCACCAAGGAAGCCACTGCCGGCTGACCCCCAGGGTCGGCACCCTTCAAGTAACTTGCCTGTTCCAGGAACTGGAGTCCCTCCCCTAGTGGTACCCTCCAGGTGGGCAAGGAGGGGAAGCTAAGGGTGGGTGTGTAGTCTGGGAAAATAGGACCTCTGAACTTTTTTCTCTTCTTCTGGCTCCCCAGGCCTGCACCACCTCCCCCAGCAGTGTCCTCCCTCTACCTCTGACCTCTGCTGAAGTTTCTCCTGCCTTCAGCCCAACTTAGGAGTTAAATAGGTGTGGGCCAATTCCCTGGAGTATCTCCAAACACACATCCCGAGGTGATGGAAGGGGCCAGACCCTGGACACGACAGAGTAGGCATCGCAAAGCACTTACTTGAGCTGTCGAGCACACCCTGGGGACGCAGCCATACAATTGCAGCTGGGGGTTAGGGAGAACTGGGAGCTGGACCTTCGTGAGGGAGGAGGGCATAACCTGCCTCTGCTAGTTGTAATAAACGGAAGGTTTTGTGGGCGTTATCTCAGCGTTTGTCAGCTCCAGGAAGGCCGGACCGCCCTGGCTGCCCTTCGTCTGGCCGCCAGGAGACGCTGCCGCCTCAGATGAAGACAGGAAAGGGAGGACGACAGTCCCAGGCTGAAGTAGCCTGTGTTCCCCCGGATGCTCACGGCTTATTTCTGCCCACCCTGGGGATGATTGGGCAATCCGGTACCAAAGGGAGTTGTACGCCCTTTGCCATCCCCAGTCACACGCCCTTGCCCCCAACGCCTAGTGGTGACCATCGGACAAACAAGCCCAGCTGTTATACCTGCCGTCCCCACCCACTGATTGGTAGCTGGGAAAAGTGGATCTGGCTGGTGTTCTCAGAGCCCCAGAGCCGGGGCGGAGCCGGGCAGTGGCTCCCACGGTCCCAAGGCCACGCACCTGCCTCGTACCCCGCCCCCACCTGAGGGCTCGGGAACAAAGGTGCTTTGTACAAGCCGCAACAACCTTATTACTTCGTCTTTAGGACTGGGGCTGCGTGGGCCCCCAGCCGAGAATGGGGGGGGGGCGGGAAGAGGGGCAGGCGCCAACTCTAAGGTAGTCATTGAGCTCATCATTGAAAGCGGGAGCGGGAGGGGCAGGAGGAGATTTGTCCCTTCCCTATCCCTAGATAAGGAGAAAACAGGGCTGTGCGCTAAAATGGCTGGACAGGCTTTCTGGGTCCTTGCCCAGGCCTCACTTTACTCTTTCTGAGAGTAAAGGGAGTGCGCTCCTATTTAAATCTTACAAAACTCCCTTTTTTCCTTTTCACTGAATTTATTGGAGTGACACTAACATACAGGTTTCAGGTGCACAATTCTACAACACGTCATTGTACATTCTATTGTGTGTTCACCACCCCAAGTTGTCTCTGCCCATCAGTATTTAAATCTTCCAAACTTCTAATAACGCCTTCTACCTTGTACTAATACAGACACGAAAGATACAACCTCCTTTAAAACCCTCAGGGATAATGGAATACTCCCCGCCCGTCCCCTCGCAATTCGGGCCAGCCAGGCTAGGAACCTGGTAGGTAACCGGATCGTAGTGGGTTAACGGGAGTTGGCGCTGAGTAAAGAGGCGGAGACGCCCTCCCATTGGTGAGAAGTTATCCGGGGGCGTGGTCTGTGAGTCTCCGCACCCCACCCCCTTTCCCGCACCCCCTCTTCTCCACTTTGTACCTTTCTCGCGGCGACGGCGTAGTGGGCCGGGCCGAACCACACCAGATCGGACCGCGGGGGCGATGCGGCTGCTGCCCCTGCTACGGACTGTCCTCTGGGCCGCGCTCCTCGGCTCCCTTCTGCAAGGGGGCTCTGGCCTCCGTCACGACTTCTATTGGAACTCAAGTAACCCCAGGTAGCCGGGCCGAACCCGGCCAGCGACCAACGGGGCCTGTGCGCTCCCGGGCTGGGCGCGAGTCCCTCCGACTCTCACTCTGTGCGCAGCGCCGCCTGCACCGAGCCGCGCGCCGGGGCTCCTTTGTTTGAGTCGGCGGGGGAGGGGGGAGGGGGGAGGGGCGAGGCGTGCCCCGAGTCTCCCCGGACCCGCACGTGTTGGGGGACGCGCAGAGGACCGGAGCCCCAAGGACGGTAGATAGAGGCTGGGAGCTGAGGGGTCTTGGTCTGCACTCTTGAGCCCCGCCCCCCTCTCTTCTCTTCTGGTGACCCCCAGCCTCCCTCCAGCCTGATCTGGGGCGGGTGGACTGAGAGCAAGGAAGGGGGCTTTACTCTTGTGAAAGAGAGTGGGTTACTCTCCTGCTCGCTTGGCCTCCCCTTTGGCGCTTACTTTGTTTACTGATCACTCTCTTGGCATCTCTGTTTTTCATCTCCGTCATTTATCGTCCTTCTTCTATTTCTCTCACTCCAGTCTCGGCCCTGCCCTTCCAGCTGAATCATCGTTGGGCAAGTTGTTTGACCTCCCTATTTCCATCCTCCTTCCCAATTCCCTCTGCCTCTATCTGCTTTCTTCGTCTGTTTTTCTTTCTGATTTTCTGCTTGAGACAATCTATGACTCTGTGCATTTATTCACTCACTAACATTTATTATGTGCATACTGTGTACCAGGATCTGTACTAGGGTGCTGGGGATTAGAGAGATGTGAAGACCTAGACTCTGCCCTCTGGGGGCCCAAAGAACCCCCGGGGAGGGCAGGTCACGGGATAGGTCATTACAGTACTAATACAGTGTAAGAGTGATTGTTGTCTTCTAACTCAGAATTCTCTCTCTTCCAAACCAGTGCCTCTGCATCACTTAGAGGACTTGTTAAAAATTCAGGTCACTAGCCCTCAACTCTGAGATTTCTGGTTCATTCATTCTATCCACAAATATTTGTTGAGATCTGTCCTTGTACAGGACACTTTCAAGGCACTAAGAATGCAGTAGAAGAAAACATGCAAAGGCCTGGCTTGTGTTCTAGTAGGTCTGAGCTGGGCCCAGTAATCTGCATTTCTAATCAGAACTGATGGTCCTTGGACCACCTGTTGAGGGACAGTTGGAGGCCTTTCCTAAATCCAGCTGGGTTGTATGTGTGTTGGGGAGAGGGCAAGTGGTTCCTGCTGTATCTGATGCTGTGGGGAAGCAGTCCATCCCAGTCCTTCTCACCTGTACTGGTTCACCCAGGTGGCTCCCAAGAGGTAGGGAAGGGAGTCAGTCCTAAGGAGGCTAAAGATTGGGTGATATGTGGATGGGCTCTCTCCTTGTCTGGCACTTTCTTGTCTTGGCAAAAGAGAAAATGAAGGCATCCACCATGCACTCCCTCATTGGCATTCTTTTCAGCATTGGATTGAGGACTAAAGGGTGGTCTCCCTCTCTGTGCATCTTTTTTTTTTTCTTCTGTGCACCTTTTAAGGAGTACTGTTCCCAGGCTCCATCTCTGCATCTGTGACTGCCCTGTGGGCCAAGATCTCTGCCCCTTGTCTCTGCTCCCACTCCTTCACAGCAGCCATCCACTTGACATTTACCAAACACAGGTGTGTGCCAGGCCCTGGTTGGGCACTGGGGCTAGAGAGATAGGTGGCAGCTCCAACACAAAAGGCAGGGTGTGGTGAGCTGCTTTCTCCCATTTGAACCTCACGGCTATGGGCATTGCAGTCCCTTAACCTCTCTGAACCTATGAGTTTATTGCCTCATCCATTTCTTGCTCTCTTTGTCTCTCAACAGTTGTCAGTCTGGAGAACTCAGGCCTTGCTAAGCTGCTCCCTCTTCAGAGGGTGGGGGAGAGGCTGGCAGAGACCCTGAGGAAGGAAGGGGTATCTCTGACCCTTGTGTCCCAAGTGTGTCCTGCCATGAGCCCCTCAGCCCACATCTACCTTGTGCCTGCAGGCTGCTTCGAGGAGACGCTGTGGTGGAGCTGGGCCTCAACGACTACCTAGACATCTTCTGCCCACACTATGAGGGTCCAGGTCCCCCTGAGGGCCCTGAGACATTTGCTTTATACATGGTGGATTGGTCGGGCTATGAGACCTGCCAGGCACAGGGGGCAGGTGCCTTCAAGCGCTGGGAGTGCTCCCTCCCCTTCACTCCCTTTGGTCCTGTTAAATTCTCAGAGAAGATTCAGCGCTTCACACCCTTCTCCCTTGGGTTCGAGTTTTTGCCTGGAGAGACCTACTACTACATCTGTGAGTGAGGGGAGGGCACACTGGCCACCTCTTGGGGGAGGTGGGGAGAGGAATGGGGTGCCTGGCTTTGCCATCCAAGGCAGAGAATTTGAGATGAAAGGGAAGGATGGGACTGGAATGAAGGCCAAACCTGGGAGGGGAGAGGGGCCCGGAGTCCACCTGAGGAGGGGCCATCTAGAGTAAGTCTATAGAGAGGAGGAGGAAGAGTAGCTAGGAAAGGGGATGAGGGGGGATGAGGAGGGGCCATGGCTGGGGCCTGGCACCTGGAAGGAGCCCATAAGGAAGAAAAAGCTTTCCAGGGAACTGGAGAGAAGAAAAGCTGGAAGGGTCTGAAACAGTCTGCAAACCAGCCTGCTCTAACTTTTTCCTCCCACCACCCAGCGGTGCCAACTCCCGGGAGTTCTGGTCAGTGCTTGAGGCTCCAGGTGTCTGTCTGCTGCAAGGAGAGCAGTAAGTGGGTTGGGGCACAGGGAGCAACCCTTCTAGCTAGGGACCCTTCTTGGAAATAAGGGAAGGCAGGGGGAGAACCTGGGGGTATCAGACTCAGAGGGGTCTAGGCAAGGGGGTGGGCTGTAAGCTATGGCCTCTTTTCTCCTGTTGAGTCTGTGGGAGCTTCCACTGCACCCTGTGTATTGGGCCAACAGAACGGCATCTCCAGGGACAGACCCTTAAAGGCCTTAACTGAACTGGTGGTCTGTATTGGCAATGTGGAGGAGACTTAGAAGTTGGAGTTTAGAGAGGACAAGGTGGTAGATTATGGGAAGGAAGTGGCTGATCTGAGAGACCCTGGAGAACGGATGGGAGTGAACAGCTAATGGGGAGAGCAAAAGGAGGCTACTGGAATGGAGAACATTGGTGCTACCCTCCCCCTCACAGAGTCTGAGTCAGCCCATCCTGTTGGAAGCCCTGGAGAGAGTGGCACATCAGGGTGGCAAGGTGGGGGCACTCCTAGCCCCCTCTGTCTCTTGCTGCTGCTGCTGCTCCCAATTCTGCGTCTCCTGCGAGTTCTCTGAGCCAAGCCAACCCTTCCTGCCATGCCAGGAGCCCGAGCCCTCCAAAGACTCTCTGGAGGAGGAGCCCCTGCCATCTGAGCTGGGAGTATCAAGCTAGACAAGCAAGATGGAGAAATGATGAAGGAAGTCAAAGGGTCTGAGGTGACCTTTGCAGGTGCTGGCCCCCTCATCTCAGGCTGAAGAGGAACTACAGGGAAGCTGCAGACAGCCCTGAGCATCTGAAGCTAAGGCAAGATAAACACAGGGTCTCCAAGATTTGATGGTCTTATCCCATTTCCCAGGAAGACTGGAAGTTGGTGGGATTGAATCCTTAAGCCTGCTAGGGGTCAAGGCTGAAGATCTGGGGCAGGAGGATTGTGGGACCAGGGCAAGGAAGCAGCCCAGGCTTGCCATCTGTGCCCAGTGTCCTGTGGGCCCCTTCCCTGGGGTAGCACCTTTCTCTCCCGGGGGGCCACTCGTCTTCTGTGAAGACAGACTTGCCATGAGGCTGAATTTCATATCAATTTGTATTTTTATAAGTATCTGGACCAAACCCTAAATAAACCACCCATCTTTTTTGTTGCTCTCAACCTACTGCCCTCTGGCTCCTTCCCTGACACCAGGACTCCCTGCAGCCTCTGCTCTTGATTTGGCTTGGCCTGACCTCCATGCCAGCTGTGCCCAGACCATCTATGCCCAGACACCCCTCTGGGCAGTGTGGAGTGGGTGCCAGCAGCAGCTGTGGAGCTTGGCACCCTCTCCCACCCCCTAGCTGGCTTCCTGTGCTGAGGAGGGGGCAGATGCTCCTGACAGCTCACCCACTTGGGGCATTGCCCAAACTGTGGTAGCACCAGACAGGGCTACTAGAAAGAGCACCTGCCCTGGCTGGGTATTTCAGTGGATAGAGCATCATCTGGTGTGCTGAAGTTGCAGATTCAATCCCTGGTCAGAGCACTTAAGAGATGCAACCAATGAGTGCACAACTAAGTGAAACAAGAAGTTGGTGCCTCTCTCCCTACCCCCCCCCTCAAATCAATGGGAAAATTAAAATAAAAGAAAGCACCAGGATGCCTGGGTTCCTGAAAGCTGGGCATCTCAACCCCCTCCCAAAGGCAATCTGGGTGGTGCCTGGTATAGAACTGGAAAGGTGGGGTCAGATCAAAGCCTCCTTCCCCAGCGGCCTCTTTGTTCCTCGCTTTTATAAGGAGGGAGGGGTGTGCAAAGGAGGAAGGGCCCCCTTTGCTCTTAGCCCCACACTGTCTCTCCCCCCATCTCTGGCAGATAAGGCTATGATCTCCTCAAGCCTAGCGGGGGCCCTCTTTCTGAATGATGCCCTGGATGGAGCCAGGTGAATGGGTGCCTCTTCCCCTGAAGCTGTGCTCTACCACCCCAGTGCCCAGCAGCCTCCACGGGCACAGTGCCGGCCCGCCTGGCACTGAGCCCGCGATCGATAGGTGGATGTTGTGCTGATTAGCTCCGCGGCTGCGGCAGTGAGAGGTGGAGTGTGAACACGCGCGGTTTGGGGGTGGGAGCAGAGACTGACAAATTGAAATGCTGGGGACTGCGAACCTCTCCCCAACCTCTTGCGCACCTAGGTCAGACCCTGGTCCCTCTTGGTTAATTAATTCCATTGCCTGGGATGGAGGACTGCAGCGCAGAAGGAGAAGACATGAGTCGACCCCCTCCCCCATTTGAGGCCACTTTCAGAAAATGCCGCCTGTAGGTATGCGCGCCTGCATATGTGGGTGTCAGGGCTCTCTACCAAAACGATCTTTAGCCGGTGGAGGGGAGGGGCTGGAGTGCGGAGGTAATCTGAACTGAAGAAAAAGATATTGGCTCGGCCTTCTGGTCCTGGATTCGGGTTCCATCTCTACTGTTATGCACAACGTATGCCTATGTGTAGTTATGGAATCCGACTCTACTGCTACCTCCACCCCTCTCAGTGAAACCATAGGCGGAGCAGGCCAGGGGTAACTGGTTAGTAGCCCCTACTCTGCTTTGAGAACTGTGGGGACTCTCAATCTGCTTCCAATAGTCCCAGACACTCCCTCTTGGGGGAATAAGTCAGGTGCGCTCGCTCTGGAATCAGGCCGGCGGATAGGAACGCAAGTGAGAAAGAGACCCGGGCCCTGGGTCGGCTTCGCCCGTGCTCCTACATACAGCCTCCCTCTCCGTCGCACTCTTGACACAGACACACGCCTTCGCCGGCAGCCCATCTCCCTGCAGGTTTGAGGACAGACACCTCGGCAGCTGCGCACTGGTGCCGGTAGGGGTGGGGGGGCAGCAAATTCAGGCCAGTGGGCAGCAAATTCAAGCCAACCCAGCCCTCTCTGCTCTCACTTTCCGCTCAACCTGGGCCCTGATTCAGTCCGTGGGCATTTCCCCATGGAAAGCGAGAGCCAAGTCCGCTTCTGGGGCAGAGACGGGCTGAAGGCGCTGGGCGGTCTTCCCGTTCAAGGCCCTACCTACCCATGAGAAGTCCTCCAGGCGTGTTCCGGGGCGCGGTTCCAAGAGGCTTAGGCAGGTCTGCAAGTTTTGGGGCGTCACCTATCTCCCCTAAACTCAGCGGCGCTAGACGGCCGAGGGTGGGGCCCTCAATTTGCCGCGCCTGCCCTGGTCTCTCCCAAACAGATGAGAAAATTCCTCTCGACTTGGCCTCAGTCTATCTCTCTGTCCCAAGATCCTGAGAGACCGAGTCTCTGCTACCCGATCCTGCTCCACACTTTCCGGGCTTGCAAATCTCCCTCTTTCCCTAAAGGCTAAACCCTGAAGTTTTGGTCATTTTGTGACCCGTCCCTTTTTTATTGCACTTTTATGAATTCCTTCCTTTCCGTATTCATTTATTCATTCATTCATTCATTCATTCATTCAACAAATTGTGAGTTCCCAGCGCTCTCTTTTTTCAGTCGGCCACCTTGGCTTGTGGTGATCTGGGGATCCCAAGCGGTGACGCAACTGGAGAGGGGTACTCTGGCTTCCAAATAGCCAATAGAATTCGGTAGCCTAGGGCATGAGGTCATCAGAGGTGATGCTCATTGGTTCAGGCCTGGACGTGGGAGGGGATCACCATAGCAACCGATAGTGCGTCCAAGAGTAACCTGGAAAGTGGCTAGAGTTTGAGCTCCAGTAGCTGCTTAGATAGTGCTTGGGCTGGGGGCGGGGAGGCTGGGGTGGAGCTCAGATTCCCAAGTCCCGCAATTCTTATCTTTCTTGACAGTCAGTCAGTGCCACTTAACTCCGGAAGATTAGGAGGGGAGTACTGGTAACAACGTTGCAGTCCTGGGTACAGAGCTGCTGCCACCTGGAATGTTAATTCTGAGATTCTTGTGTTCATCTGCATATCATCTGCGTCTCATTTGTATTCTCTTCATTTAAGGTCAAATGAGGCAGATCTCTCCATGTCCCCAGCCCAGTTGCTGTCTAGCCCTGTCTTTGTCTGTATCCCAAATCTATGCCTTAGTGTAACCTTTCAGTTGTCCATTTCCTTACCCCCACCCCTCTCCCGAACCTCAGCGTCTTTTGAAGTGGAAAGGGGCATAGCCTAGCTAAAAGAGAAAGGACAAGAAGTCTGACTACCCTCTGAATGTTTGGTGACAGATGGAGAGGACTGGTCTGTACTGCCTAGAGTCTAAATTGGCAAAGCAAATGGTGGAGGGAGGTGCCCGGCTGGGTTAAGGATCTCCAGGGCCAAATCATGTACACACCTAGCAGGGTGCTGGAACAGAGGATGCCTGCTTTCAGCCAGGGCAGACCTGCCCATTGGTCTGGTGCCAGGGCAGCTTCCTTCCTCCAATTAAACCCTAATGAGGTGTCATTAACCCTTACTTGCCTGCCAGCCCTTATGTGGAACTCAAATTCATGGTCTCACTGTGATTAAAGATGGAGAAAGAAGCTGAGAGGCAGTAAGATCAGGAAACTAAGAGACAAGAAGGTGGGGACAGAGGCATGAGTAGCATGCACTCAGTATCCTCTATGTGCTTCACAAGGGTTCTTGGGGAAGGGGATCCTACTGTCTGGATGCATTTATTCTTCTGTTCATCAATTCAACAACTATTTATTAAGCACATCACCTACTTCTACTAACTAAATACCAAGCTGCATGCTAGATGCTGAGAATAACACTTGTGTAAGATCGCTTCCCTTAAGAAATCTTCAGATTACTCAAGAAGACAAACTGGCCAACAAATAATCATAACGCCAAGTGCAAATCTATTACAGAGCTATGTACAGAGTGCTGAGGGAACACAGGGAAATAGGCTATCAGAGAAGGCTTGGGTTTTGAAGGATAAAGTTTATGGTAGGGAGGGGATGTGTGTTTGACTCAGTGTAGGTCCATGCTTAGCTGTTTTCAGGACTGCTGGTGTCTGCCCTCCTAGAGCTGTTTGTTTGGCATCTGTGCATATGTGTGTGAGTGTGTCTATGTGTTGTCGGGATCTCTCTGTGTCTGTAACCCCCTTTCCTGAGCACACGTTGTGGTTTTACTACAGATCAATGTTTGCTGTGAAGCTCTTGTACAGATTAGCCTGAACCTGCCCAGCCCAGGGGAGGGGAAGTGGAGGACCAATGTTGGCTCTTTGGAAAGGGGTGGGCAGACACCATTTTCACACCTGAGGGCCCAGACCCTTGGCTCTCCAAGTGGCAGCAGACTGGCCAAGAGAGGCAAAGGGTGGGCCCCAGGCTATGGTAGGGTGTGTCTAGGCTGTAGTCCCTCTGCCCCAGCTCCCCAGAGGAGCCATGGGGGTTACATCCACCTCTCCCCACCAAGATCTCAGGCCCACTCCCTCAGCCTGTTCTGTCTGCAGAGGAACAGGCCAGCTCAGACCTGTCTGCTGTTTTATCCCGCAGGGAGCAGATCTTTTCCAGGGGACAGGAGAGGGCTGGGGAATTCTGGGGCCTACTGAGAGGCCCCAGGTCCTCCACCCTGACTCTCTCTGGTTCTCTTCTGCCTGGATTCCCCCTCCCACTCAGGGGTGTCATTTCTCTGGGTTTTGCCTAGAAATAGCCACCTTTGTCAGGGAAGCCCTCTACTGCTATAGGCAAAGAGTAGGGGCTGGACCTCTCTGCCAGTGAGGACAGGCATGAAGTGCGAGGGGAAAGGACAAAGAGATCATGATGGTCTCTATACTGAGGGACCTCTACCGCAGCTCCCTCTGTCTCCTTGCAGCCACTTACTAGAAATCTAAATTTTACTGGCAGGAAAGAGAAGAGCTTCTGTATCAAGGGAGAATTTTAGAAGTTCAGGAAAGGCTCTGAGGTCTGAGGAGAAGGTCAAGGACACTTCCTTCCACAATGTTCAGGATGAAGACCTCTGTTTTTGGCTGTAACTTCCCCTCTCCCTGATTCTATCTAATTTTTTCCCACCCATCCCTACTCCCCAAACCCTAGGCCACCTCTCCCCCTGTGATAGCTACTAGAGAAGCTTGGGGATGGGGAGAACACAAGGAAAAAGGAGCCTGGGGGCTAGTCTTGATGGGTGGACAACAAGAGATAACCTCTTCATAATAATGACAAGGAGGCCTCCATTAATCAAACACTCTGCACTTCCTAAACACTGTGCAAAGTGCTTCCCAGACATGAATCTTAATCCCCACAACAACCAACTCATCCAGGGAGGATATGATTAGCCCCACTTTACAGTTTCAGAGGAGCAAAGTGACTAGCACAGCCAATGAGTGATAGAACTGGAATTTGAACACAAGCCCATCCTGTTAACTGCTAAGCCAGACTGCCTCCCTTTCAGCTTTTTTTGAAGGACACTCAAAGGAGTCATACACATCCCCAGTGTAACATTTGAGAGCCGCTTTCCTGATCCAGGCTTCTCAGCTTGCCCAGCTCATTAGAGGGACCAGGGCATGACTAGGATCAGAGGTTATTACACCCAGACCCACCTATCTAGCCCTGCATTCTCATTTCCTGTGTCCAGAACCACACATCAGATTACCGTGTTCCCTGCTGTCAGTCATATGTGTAGTTCCAAGTCAACTCAGGGATGTTAGAGCACCACATAGCCATGCTGACACAAACACCTGGAAGTCAGAAAACCCATGCAATACCCTCCTTATTAGTACCCAGGTCTCCATGTTAGGACCATACCAACCATCTCCCTGCATGGGGCACATACATGAGCCCTATGCAAGGTGCAGAACCTGTGAATATTTTATGTCTGTGGCTGGCGGCTGCTTCTCCCATTCACACACATGTCCAATCCTCCCTCTCACAGGCTCCTTGTTTATTTTTTTAATGAATTATTTATTCATGGCCACCCTTCCCTCTGGCCTCCACCTCCCCCAGGCCTTAGATTCCATGATTTATTGAACACAGGTCAGCTCTCTGATTGCCACATGATGTGCTGGGAGCTGCCTTGGGCCACATAGCCTGAGTACTCCCTTGGTCCCAGAGGAAGAGGGATGAGGTACCATGCTCAGAGAGCTCCCAGGAGCCTGAGCTCAGTGTCCCTGGAGAGAACATGGCAGCCATCAGTGTACTGGAAGCCTGAAGGTCAGAGGGAAATGAAGGCAAAGGCTGCAAGAGAGGAGAAAGAGGCCTGAAACCCTAGAGAGAAAGGACCAGCCCATGTAGAGAACCCCAGGCTCAAAAGAGGCCCTTACCATACAGAGAGGTGTTGATCAGGGCCCAGGTCATAGATACTAGTGTTTCAAACTATAGCTCATGACCCACTAGCGTTAGTAAAATCAAGAAATCAATTTTATGGATCTCAATTAGCTTTTCATTTATTTTTTTAAATTTCTTTTTATTTTATTCATTTTAGAGAGGAGACACACAGAGAGAGAGAGAGAGAGAGAGAGAGAGAGAGAGAAAGGGGGGAGGAGCTGGAAGCATCAACTCCCATATGTGCCTTGACCAGACCAGTGCAGGGTTTTGAACTGGCAACCTCAGTGTTCCCAGGCTGACGCTTTATCCGCTGCGCCACCACAGGTCAGGCTCATTTATTTTTTTTTAATTTAAAGACTAGAAGAGAAGAAAAATATAAGAGTATATTCTCTGTAGTAAAGGTAGGTATTGTTTCATAAAAATTATTGTTTCAGTTATATGTGAATGTGCATGCTTGGTATGTGCATGCATGTGTATAGTAAATTGCAATCAAAATATACATCTCACTGTGATGGCTCAGTCAGAAAATATTTGACTCACAGTTTATAAACAGAGACCTAGACCCCCCCTTTTTTTTAAGTGTGAGAGAGACAGACAGACAGACAGGAAGGGAGAGAGATGAGAAGCATCACCTCATAGTTGTGTCACTTTAGTTGTACATTGATTGCTTTCTCTAATGTGCCTTGATCAGGGGGTTCCAGCTGAGCCAGTGACCCTTTGCTCAAGCCAGCGACCTTGGGCTCAAGCCAACAACCATTGGGGTCATGTCTATGATCCCATACTCAAGCCAGTGACCCTGCGCTCAAGCTGGTGAGCCTGCACTCAAACGGCTGACCTCGGGGTTTTGAACCTGGGTCCTTAGCATCCTAGGTTGATGCTCTATCCACTGTGCCACCACCTGGGCCTAGACCCCATTGATGGAAACCTAGATATTTCCATGACCCAGATGCCACAGAAAGAGGTTTGCATTAGGTCAGGTCCCAGGTATGTAGACAGTGGCCCAGATCTTATACACAGAAAACTCTAGAGAAGCCAGACCCCATGAGTAGTGGCCTATAGACAAGCTTTGGCTTTATAGCTGGAACTACATGCCCTGTGGTCAGAACTGACCCATATCATTGTGCAGTTTGTGCATGGCACAAAGAAGCCACTCAGGCGTGAGTTGAGGCTGACATCAGCCCAAGCTATCTCACTAAGATGGGGAAACACATAGGGCCACCTTTTGCTGAAGGAAGCAGTACCTTCGTTTTTGCACACAGACACCACTTGCCAGGAGATGCACTCAGAGGACTAGGTCTGCATAGAGGGATGTTTTCTCTAATTCACACAGCAGCTGATTTTGATAGAGTCCCAGATAGGCAAAGCACCAAATCCTATAGACAGAGGCCTAGGTCCTATAAAGAGTATCTAAACCCTAAGGCTTAGGCCCCATAGAGAGAGCTGCTTAATTAAATCCTATCAAGAGGACTCCAGATTCTAGAGAGAAGGCCTCAGTTATTATTGGAGAGTGAGTGTGGGAGTGTTAGTTTCTAAAGAGGAAAATTAGAGCCCTATATAAAAGAGCGCACAATCCCTAGCTGGGTAATACAGTTGGCTAGAGCATTGTCCTGACATGCCAAGTTTGTAGGTTCAATCCCCAGTCAGGGCACATACAAGAATCAACCAATGAATGCATAAATAAATGAAATAAATTGATGTTTCTCTCTTCTCTCTGCCTTCCTCTCTCTAAAATCAATCAATAAATTAAAACAAAGAAAAGAAAAGGACCCACATTCATAAGTGGAATTCAGATTCTACAAACAAAGATTTAAGGCTTCTGCCTGACCAGGCAATGGTGCAATGGATATAGCGTTGACCTGGGACACCAAGGACCAGGGTTTGAAACCCTGAGGTCACTGGCTTGAGCGCGGCCTCATCCAGTTTGAGCCCAGGCTCACCAGCTTGAGCATGGGGTGGCTGACTTGAGCCCAAGGTTGCTGGCTGGAGCAAGGGGTCACTGGCTCAGTTGGAGCCCCCTAGTCAAGGCATGTATGAGAAAGCAATCAATGAACAGCTAAGGTGCTGCAACGATGAGTTGAGGCTTCTCATCTCTCTCACTTCCTGTCTATCTGTGTCTCTCTTGGGGGGGGGGATTTAAGGCTTTTAAAATGGACTCTAAAGTCCAAAACCAGCAATTCTCACTCCCTGTGAATATGGGCAGTATCTCTGACAACTGTGAACCCCACAGAGAGAAGCCTCCTTTTGCAGAGCAGGAAGTGTGGGTGGCAGGGTGGGGGCTGGGATCTATGAAACCTGGAGTAGGCAGGTTAGCATCATTTGAGTGAAACAAATCTCCTTAGAGATGAGGGAAGGGAGAGCTGTTTGCAAAGTCCCTTTCTCCACCCCAAAGGGCTTAATTTATTTTCTGACTCCTGAGAAGGCAGAGGAGATCTCCTGGGGTGGAATGGAGCTGAGGAAGAACAGAGCCTGCTTTTGCCTGGCAGCAGCTAGGCATGGGACTTGTTTTGGATGACAATGCCCCTCCTCCAAAACCAACCCCAGAGGTGGACTGGTAGTCAGAACTTCTGTCCCACAAAGGAGAAGTAGATGAAGGGTGCCTGTATGTTCTCTCTACTGGAGTAAAGAAGAAAAGAACATCTTTACTGGGCACAGGTGGTTGGCTTGAGTTCTGAGAACCTGGTCTGAGACCTGGTCCTCCTGGCCACTCAGTGTGAGCCTCTCCAAAATAGAAGAGATGAGAGGTGAAAACCCCATAGGTCTACATTCTAGACTCTTTTGCTCAACTTCTACTTCCTAGGAAAAGAAAGGAGAGCACAGAGTTTTGTGTACGTCAGTGGGTGCTTGTGGATCTATGTGGGTAGTGTGTGTGCTCCCCTGTCTCTGTGTATCTAAATGCCTGTGCTTCTACACATATCTAGTTGTCCAATATCACCTTAACCTGTATGTGCATGTGCATGTGTGCAAGGGGTATCTGTGTGTCTGTTTATATGTTGGTGTCAGCCTCTGGGTGTCTGCTTTTTCTCCTGAATGTGTGTGTGTAATATCTGTAGTTGGGTGTCACTGTGAAGACAATGACTGTGGTGAGAGCTGGAACACAGGGTGCTCTGCCTTCTGTCTTCCTGTTAATATTTATAAGAGTAGGAGTGTGAATGCCTGGGCACACCACTGGCCACACTAGGAGGGGTCCCTGCTAGAGAGTGAGTCAGGAATCTTTCGGATGTGTCCCAGGAAATTGGGCCCTGGATTGCCAAAGGCCCTTCCAGCACCCAGTATTGATTGACATTCTTGAGGGCTGAGCTCCTCTAGCCTACCTTCAAGAAAAATAAGTCTCTTGCACAGGTGGGGGCTTAAGGTCACCAGCTGTCAGGTCTTGGTGCCAGCTGAGAGCTTCTCCACACCCTCTGCAAATCCCTGGCTCTTCATTCCCATAGGAAGAGGGTCATGGAAAGAGTAGAGGATCAGACAGGTCAAAAAGGAGGAGGGTCTAGTTTTATTGATTAAGAGGTCCTGGAGCCCCAGCTTATTTTCAAGTCTTCACCCCATCCCAGAAATGAATGTGCTTACTCGAGATCGAAATCCCTGTGTTGGCATCCCTAATACTCCTGAGAACTCCAGATTGGGGAGCGAAAAGCCCAGAACCACCCGTAGCAAATTAAACCTAGGAGGGAGAGGCGAGGAACCTGCGGGTTGTTCCTGAGCGGATAACAAGGTTCCAACCTCCCACGCGCCGCGCGCTCCACAGGAGCGGGGACTCACGGGAGCGCGCCAAGGGCGGGGCTTCGGGAGCGCGCCCAGGGGCAGAGGGAAGGGCTGGGGGCGTGGCCTAAGGCTCGGGGGTTGGCGGCCGCGGCAGCAGGGAGCTGGAAAGCGAGAAGCCGGGAGCGCGGGGCTCAGTCGGGGGGCGGCGGCGGCGGCGGCTCCGGGGATGGCGGCGGCTCCGTTGCTGCTGCTGCTGCTGCTCGTGCCGGTGCCGCTGCTGCCGCTGCTGGCCCAAGGGCCCGGGGGGGCGCTGGGAAACAGGCATACAGTGTACTGGAACAGCTCCAACCAGCAGTGAGTCGGGGTGGGGGGGCGGCCAGGGAGCTCTTGCGTCCGGCGTCAGTGAAGGGGGAGCTGGTGGGCCCAGGAAGTCCTTTGGGAACCTGGGGTGGGAGTCCTGGGAGAGCACAGCTGGGTGCTGGAAGGCGAGGGAGAGGGGAACACACTCTGTGGGCGTCTGAGAAACTCGGGGGGGATGTCTGAAAGAGGTTGTTGAGGTATATAGTAAGGAGGGCTTAAGCCTTTCAGAGAAGGCTGCTCAGGGTCTCCTCCACCCCACCTTGGCTTTTCTCCATACCCGCCACTGTAATAGCGTACTCCCAACCCACAGTGCCCCCATCTTCACCCCTTCGGTCGGGTTGGGGTTTGGGAGTACCAGTGTGCTGGGGATAGGCCGCCTGCACTTGGAGGGGGCAGGGATGACCTGTTTTCAGTGGTGAGGGTTTTCTAGGGGTTCTGTCTGGACTCCTGCTTTTAAAAGTGAGGTCCAGAGCGGAGGCAGGGGATCCGACTGAGCGCCTCCTCAGAATGAAGGCGAAGGGGTTGCCCTGGTTGTGTGGATAAGCCCGGCTGTGATGATCTGGGCTGGGTCTCTGAGTCAGGGGGATTGGGGGTACTGCTTGGTCAGGATGGGAATGTGAGATAGTGGTGAAAAAGGAGGAAGCAGGGAGATAACGGCTTGTCACACGTACACACACAAACACCCGGGTTGGGGACGGCGTGTGGCTCTAAGTGTGAGCAGGCGTGCGCGGCTGTCAGTGTGCGTGTTTGTCTGAGTGTGTGATTTGTGTGTCTGCGTCGGCGAACGTCTGAGGGTGGGAGCAGGGGAGGGGGCTGCGGTCTCTATCCGCGTGGCCGGCTGCGTCTGGGTTCGGTGGCTGTCGGCGCCGCCGTGGTTTGGGCGGGTGTCAGAGAGGCCCTGTGGTTTCCCGGGTGTGTGGCGTGGCGGCTGGGTGCCGGGTTCTCATTCTGCTCAGTCCTTGCTGCCCTTGTCTTTTCCTCCTGGCCAAGCCACTGTATGGATTACCCTAGCCGCCTCCGTGTGTGTCTGTGTTGGGGAGGAGGGATCCCTGGGGACGCGGGGGTCACTGTCACACCTGCCCAGGCGGCAGCACTGCCTCTGGCTCCCTACCCCGGGAGGCAACTCGGGAGCAAAGATGAGACCCCAGGGGAGGAGACTAGGAGGACCGTGTGGCTGCGACCCCCAACCTCCCAGAGGAGGGGCTGCCGCTCGCCGCTCAGCTCTTTGTTGTTTAGGGCTCCGCGCCTCCCCCCTCTCTCCCTCCTCGCACCCAGAGTGTTAGACTGGGGGTGGGGATGAGCCAACGGCGCCCCCCCTCGCTTCCCATGGAAACCTCTTGGTGGGGATGTGGCCCCTCCCCACCAATGGGACTCGGAGAACTCCGGGGGTGCTAGGGGCCGACTCCCCTGCTCTATCTAGCTCGTCCTCCTCCCCTAGACTCACACGTCTGCCCCCTGCCCCCCTAGAATCTGGCGGGGAGTAAAAAGCGCGCAGGTGAGGAGCCCGGGTTCCCCACCATCCTCGGGGCACCCCCCCCCCAAGGAGCCGGAGAAAGAGGGATGCGGGAATGGCTGGGGGTCGGGAGGATGTTGTTGATCATGTTCCCCTCCCCCGCATACACCTGGCCGCAGGTGAAAGCCCTGGGAGAGGATAGGGGGAACCCGGACTCCGGAAGCCTTCTTTCTGTCGTCCCCGCTCCCCACGGGTCTGGACCCGTAGAGGTAGGAGGGGGTGCGCACCGGGTCGGGAAGCTGTCGCCGCCGCCCCCGCCTTGCATCCTCGGCCTTTGTTGCCGCTGCGCCCGGGCTCCCCGGCTTCCTCACTGCGGCAGCCTCGGCCCCATAAATCGTGAGAGCGACGTTCTCTGTAGCCGGGAGTGGAGAGGGCCAGGGAGCTGGGGGCGGGGCCGGGGCCGGGGCCGGGCCGAGGCGAGCCACAGGCTCCCGCGCCCCTTCCCCCAGTCACGTGAGCTGGGCTACTGGCTCCCACCCCTAGTCACGTGCGGAGGGTCTCTGCCCCTTGGGGTCGGTCACGTGGAGGGGCTCTTGCGACCCCTCCTCCTGGGGGTCACGTGGGAGGGTGCCAGTGGGACACGTGCAGCGGCCTTCTTTGACAGACTTAGGGGCCATGCCCTCCAGGAGGTCGCAATCTCACCTCCTTCCCCCACTCAGCCCCTTCATTTGATCCTGTGGAATAGGCGAGACCTGTTCTCAATCTGGCCCAGAAACTGGGGCTGCGAAGACTATACTGGAGAAAACCATATAGAGAGTGTGAGGTCCAGGGTTCCCCAGAGCCCGGAATTGAGTTTGAGGAGTGGACAGGAAAACGGTTGATGGCCTAATATATGCGCCCTGGCCTATGCTTCCTTTCTTTGCAGAACTGAGCAGGTGTGTTGGTATCCGCCCCTATTCAATCAAGAAGCCTCAGAAACATCTTTCTCTAGCTGTCTCCTTACCTCTTTATCTCCGAAATGTTTCAGTTCTGTCTTTTATTCATACATTCATTAACAAGTATTTATTAAGGCTTGCCCCCGACCGGATAGCTGGGTTGGTTAGAGCACCATCCCCAAACGCAGAGGTTGCAGGTTCTATCCCAAGTCAGCGCACTTAAATATATATGTATGTGTGTATGTGTGTGTGTATAGTCTACTACGTCCACGTTGGGCTCTCTGTGCTTTCTTCCTGTCACCAGGTGTGTCTCGCGTCCCTTCCTTGCTCCTGCTAACCTCCGTGTCTCGCCATCTCCCTCTCTGCTGTGTGTGGGCTTCTCTGGGACCGCCTCTATGTCTCTCCCTTTCTCCAAGTCTCTGGGTTTTCACTCTCTTCCTTCTCTCTCTCGGTTTCTGGATTCCTCTCTTTCTCTGTGTCTCACTCCTTTTTCCGAATATCGCAGTGAATCTGGTCTCTATTTATCTACCATCTCGGTGTGCGTCTTCCTCTCGGTTTCTGTGTGTCTCGCTTTCAGCGAGGCTCTCGCGCGCTTCTCTGCTGCTGCAGATCAATAAACCTTCGCCGCCGCTGCTGTCGCAGAGAGGAGGGGCGGAGATGTGGGGTGCGCTGATTTTCTCCCACCCGATGCTGATGCTGGCCAGGCCAGTGAAGCTCGGGATCCGCAGTCACTGTCTGGCCGACCTGGCCGGGTGAAGTGCGGACGCCTAGCGAGTGGGAGAGCTGGGGGGTATTAGTGTGCACCTGCCGCCCGCAAGCGTTCCCGCCACCCACCCACCCCCAGCTTAGCACACGTGGTCCGGCCTCGCCTGTAGGAGCGAGCAGCGCGCGGCCTGGAGAGCGCGCGCTAGAGGGGAGAAGAACCAGGTCTGGAGTCTTCCCATCCCTCCTCCACTTTCTTAAATCTGCATTCCCACCTCTAGGGGTGGGAGCAAGAATTTAGAAAGATCTGAGCTCCTTAGGATCCTTTCCCTACTCCCTGGTCGTTTAGACACCCAGTTTAACTACTCCTAATTGCCCCGGGGAGAGAGGTTTGCGTCTTCCTGCCCCTCGCCTCCCACCCACCAGGCTCCAGCAAACAGAGCGCTGAAGGAGTGGAAGAGGGGTCGGAATGCACATCAGAATCAGTGAGAGCCGGGAGAGATTAAATAACCGGAAGAGGGGTCACCCCCTCCAGGTGGGTTGAAGTCGACACTCGCCTTTCTTCAAGAAAGTGGGAGTCTAGTTGGAGGTGATGTGAGGAGAAATAGAGAACTGTTTAAAGGGGCAGGGCAGTTACAACCTTGTCTTCAGATCCCAGCTCACCCCCACCCCCGCCAGGGGTGCGGCTCTAAGTTGCAGAGGTACAGCCCCGGAGGAGGGGTTAGCAGCCAACTTGGCCGGACTTAGCGTCAGCTCCCTCTTCACTCCAAGACAGGGGAGGATGCCATTTAATAAAAGCACCCAGGCCAAGCAGACACCTCAGGTCTTCTAGCAGTGTGGCTGAGGATTCCTGACACCCAGCCCTTCTGCCTCTAGTTTGCCAGATTCCAGCTGGACACAGCCATTCCACAAGCAGGTCTTTTTCCCCCACATGTCCAGCTTTGGGGGCATTTCATGGGCTGTTCCTGCCACCCAGCCCTTGGGTTGGTAAGAGATGGCTTCTCTTCATTTGTGGTCACCCAGCAACCTTTCTCTAAAGCTAGTCCCTAGCTTTATAGCCCAGTGGGAAAACTGAGGTACCTGTAGGAATAGCTCTGGCTTTGGCTTACTCCCTGCTGGTATGAGATGTGTACAGGGGGAGCTGGGCAGTGCCCCCAGGGAGGGGCCACTTCAGAACAGGGCTGGGAACCTGGATGAGGCTTAAGAACAGAGGCCTCAGTGTGGCTAAGTAGCTGTTCCAGACCTGACCCCCTACCATAAGCAGCTCTCCCTCAAAGCATGTGGGGAGGAACAGTAGACTTTGGTGTTGGGAATAGAGAGGCAAACCTGGGGTGGTGACTGGGAGCCAGTCCTGGTCTAACCCGTTTTCCTGCTCCCAGTGCCCTGGGCTGACTCCTGCCCACCTGAGTGCCAGGGCCAGGGAGTGCCCTGAGTGACCCATCACTCCCATGGGAACCGAGTGGGGCTAGTAGCATTCCTGATGACTCAAGGAAGCTCTGCTTATTCTTACTGAGGTGCCCAAGCTCTAGTGCTCACCTAGCTGCCTTACTGCCAGGCTTGGAAGGGAATGGTTAGGGAAAGGGTGTCATAGGTAAGGCCAAGGAAGGAAGGTGAGGTGAGGAGGGACCCTTAAGGCCCCACCCCATGCAAAGGGCTCCAAACTCTTTTCCCTAATAGATCTAATTACTGTTTGTGGAACTGAAAGGTGCCTGGCAACATGGGGAGCCCTTTCCTCAAGGAATTTTCAGAAGCTCCAGTGATGTGACATTTTGCCAAGTATCCCATGCCTTCCTGTGTCCATCACTCTCCCTCTCTCTGCCAAGATGTGTGTATTCCTACCCTAAGGAAATTGGAGGGAAACTCCTGCCTAATTCTCTGAATTTCTTTCTCCTCTCAGATGTTTTTCTCATTCCCACATCATTCAGTACCACCAACAATGTTAAGACCACCACTTTGCCCTGGCTGGGTAACTCAGTTGGTTTAGAGTGTCATCCTAATACACTAAGGTTGCAGGTTTGATCCTGGATCAGGGCACATACAAGAATCAATCAATGAATATATAAATAAGTGAAACAACAACAACAAAAAAAAGACTAGCACTTTCATGATGACTAGTAAGGCAGGTGGGGATTACAAAGGACCCAACATCTGTTTCTCTGTCCCATAGGAGGCTCAGGAAAGTAAGAGGCACAGCCATCTTGTCTGGGCACTATGCCCACTGCTCTGTCTAGCATAGTTAAGGGGCATTGATGTGCAGGTTGAGGAGGGAGTTGTATAAATACAGAAGTTTTTGCTGGTTGGCATGATACCCCTTGGAGCTTTGATATTGAGTCCCTTAGCACCCTGATATATTGTGTCACATTGGGGACATAAGTGCCCATTGACTCAAGGTGGAGGTCAGTGGGACTCAAGGTACAGAGACTAGTGATACCATAGAGAGAGCATGTGCCAGAGTGTGTGTGGAATGGGGATGTAGAGCAGGAAGAGAGCTTGAGATTGTGGAGGTCAACCAATACTGGCATACAAGTCCAGCACACATTTAACCGAGAGTTTCTATGTGTCTGCGGCCGATGAGTGTGGGTGGTGGACATATTTATGTGTGTGACCTGGAACTATGCATGTATATATATGAAGCCTCCATACATGTTGGTGTGAGGGCAGGTCCCGTCAGACTGGCAGCCGCAGGAAAGCATGCAGGGAGGTGCTGGAAGGTGCTATCTATCCGAAGGGGTCCCTCCCACTTTCATTCTTCCCTTCCCTGCTTCTATCCTTCCGCCCACTGGTGAATTATGGGGAATGGATGAAGGAAATCCGGGCCTGGGTCTGGGAGTCAGAGGGGCCTGCGCCGTTTCTGTGGTAACCAAAGCGTGCATTTTCTACTTCCCTCTACCTTTCTCCCCGCCTCTTTTCCTTGGAGGCCGACTAGGCTTTCCTGCGCCTTTGCTGCCCTCTGGTGGTCACCTGGAGGACAGAACAAGGAACGAGACCGAAATCTATTGGGAAACTGGCGGCAACTAGGGTCCTGGGGACTGATAGGGACTGAGAAGAGTGAATACTCAGAAAAGCCAGGAAGCTCGAGGACGCTGGGGAAAGTGTACGGGACAGTGAAGTGGAGAGCGGTAGGCGTGGGGGTTTCTTCTCTCTGACCCGCTGCTGGTCCCCTGCAGCCTGCGGCGAGAGGGCTACACGGTGCAGGTGAACGTGAACGACTACCTGGATATTTACTGCCCGCACTACAACAGCTCCGGGCCGGGCGGCGGGGCGGAGCAGTACGTGCTGTACATGGTGAGCCGCGCCGGCTACAGTGCCTGCAACGCCAGCCAGGGTTTCAAGCGCTGGGAGTGCAATCGGCCACACGCGCCGCACAGCCCCATCAAGTTCTCGGAAAAGTTCCAGCGCTACAGCGCTTTCTCGCTGGGCTACGAGTTTCACGCCGGCCACGAGTACTACTACATCTGTGAGTGACAGCCAGAGGGGTGAGGTTCCCAGGGGCCAGGGCGGGCCGACACACTGTCACCAGGTTTCCGTCACTAGGAGCGATACCCTAGTACCTGGTGTGGGGACTGGGGACCTTGGGATTTTGTCTCGGACAGGGTCGTGAGGCTGAGAGAAGTGTTTGGGTCGCAGTCACTTTCTGTGACGAACATTCTAGGGACGGGCACCACAGGGGTCAGGGTTTCTTGAGGTCTGGGACCGAAGGGGCTTCTGGAGCTGACAGTAGAGCCCCTTGACCAGTATGCAAAAGGTCGAGGAGCTACTGAAGGAGACTTCCCGGGAGGGGCAGTGGCGAGAGTGAGGAGAGCTTCTGAGTGAGAGCACGGTGGTGGTGTGGGGGGATGCAAACCCGGAGACAACCACTCCTCTCTATCTCCTCCCCAGCTACGCCCACCCACAACCTGCACTGGAAATGTCTGAGGATGAAGGTGTTCGTCTGCTGCGCCTCCAGTGAGTATAACTGACTCCCAGCCATGAGCCCATCCTCAGCTCCCCTGCTTTGGGGCTCCCCTGACTTCCTGGGGATGAGGGCGGAGGGTACAGGAGAAAGGGACTCGCTCCCCAGCTGTAGCAGAGGGAGGGGATGCCGGCCCTGACTCTGCCCCCCTCTTTCCCCACCCGAACGCCACCCCGCAGCATCGCATTCCGGGGAGAAGCCGGTCCCCACTCTCCCCCAGTTCACCATGGGCCCCAATGTGAAGATCAACGTACTGGGTGAGTGCGCAGCGCCCTCTGGTGGCCACTGCTGGAACATCAGCCCCCTCCCGGTGCCTGCTCACCTCGCATGACTTCCCCTCACCCGGACACCGATCCCTTCCACCCCCGTGGGTGGTCACGTCCCTGGCTCCCCTGCTGCTGCCGCTGCCGCGTTCCCCTTATGGTGCGCAGCACAACCCTCACCAGACCGTCTCTTTATCCACAGAAAACTTTGAAGGAGAGAACCCCCAGGTGCCCAAGCTTGAGAAGAGCATCAGCGGGACCAGCCCCAAGCGGGAACATCTACCCCTGGCGGTGGGCATCGCCTTTTTTCTTATGACACTCTTGGCCTCCTAGCTCTGCACCCTTCCTCGATGGGGGAGAGATGGGATGGGGATGGGCCCCAATAGAGAGACTTTGGCCTCTCCAAAGGAAGCCTAGCCAGTGGCCGGAGCCCCAGCAACCTAGACCCCTCTTCTGATAGCTAAAAGCGGGGTCTGCACCATACATCTGTGCCCGTCCCTCCTGCCCCCTCCCTCCAGGTAGGGCACTGTAGTGGACCCGGCACAGGGACAGCCTTGGGTCCCAGTGGCTTTGTGGCTCAGGTAATGTTTGGTACCAAACTATGGGCCATAAAAGGCAGTGCTCAGGACTCCCTGTCCACTGGTATCGTTCTCTGACCCCTGGTGCCCTCCCCTTTTGTCCCCCCAGAGAGAACAAATATGCCCCAAAGAGAGCAAATAATGGAAATGTGGGAAACACCCCCATCCCTCTCTTCCAGGGGCAAAACATGAGGAGGGGACTAGATGGGTGAGGGGGTGGTATCACCTACTGCCCCCTTCCCCCGTTTACAGCAATAAGCACGTCCTCCTCCCCCCACTCCCACTCCCAGGATTGTGGTTTGGATTGAATCCAAGTTTACAAGTAGACACCCCTAGGGGCGGCGGGCAGTGGAAAGGGTGACAAAGGGTGGGCATTGGGGTGCCAGGCAGGCATGTACAGACTCTATATCTCTATATATAATGTACAGACAGACAGAGTCCCTCCCCCTCCTTAATCCCCTGACCTTCCTTGATTTACCCTCCAACTTCAGACCCCTTCCCCTCCAGGATAGGCCTCCCACTGGGGGACTCCCCTGACCCCTCTTTTGTCTTCTGTGAAGACAAGACCTATGCAACGCACAGACACTTTTGGACACCATGAGACAACAATGCCCCTTCCCCTCCAGCCCTGAGCCAGGACCCAGCTCCCAGGACCTTACCCTGCCCACTATCTGTGGTCCTCTCCCATCCTCCTGGGCCTTTTTCAAGTGCTTTGGCTGTGACTTTCATACTCTGCTCTTAGTCTAAAAAAATAAACTGGAGATAAAAAATAACTAAGGTGTGTATGATTTCCAGGTACCGGGAGCTTTATGTACACTAGTTAGACCCCACCCCCACCCCACCCCAGGTCACAGGGCCTGCATGGGGGAGGGACATCTAGGGCCAAAGGGACAACTTGTTTACTTAAGGAGGCAGCTCTGTGTGGAGGGAGCAACAGAAGCTTCCCAGCTGGGCCTGGGTGACTTTAGGCAACTCATTCAACTTCTTTGAGCCTTAAGTATCTCTTCAGAAAATATGGGTTATAATACAGCTCTCTCAGGGTTTGTATAAGGATTGAATGACAGGAATATAAGACTCAATCAATGGTGGTTTCCTTCTTTTCTTCCTACTCCAGGTTGTGAACCTAAATAGGAAAAAAATTATATCTTTATTTTTACTCACATGTAACTGAAATTTAACATTCTCTTATGTACTTGGACAACAAGCCGCAATAGTTAACAGTGCCTGTGACTTTGTAACCACGATTACTTACATGCTGCATTATAGTTTCTGGAGTTATCTCAAAATAGGGTTTACTGTCAACACTACTTTGAAATGACCATAGTTATTAGACCTTCCTTGTTTTTACCATGTTAATAAAAAGTATATCTATTACTGTGCCAAAAAAGTGAATGTTTTGATAACTGTGTTTTAACATAATTGGTTTCCTCTGTAATTTTATTTTATTTATTTTAAACGTTATGGCCAGCCTGACCAGGCAGTGGCACAGTCGATAGAGCATTGGCCTGGGATGCTGATGACCCAGGTTCGAAATCCCAAGGTCACCAGCTTGAGTGCAGCCTCATCCGGCTTGAGCGTGGGATCATAGACATGACCCCATGGTCACTGGCTTGAGGAAGGGGTCACTGGCTCAGCTGGAGCCCTCCAGTCAAGGCACATATTAGAGCAATCAATGAACAACTGAAGTGCTGCAACTATGAGTTGATGCTTCTGATCTTTCTCTCTTCCTGTCTGTCCCTCTCTCAAATTCTCTCTCTGAAAAAAAGAAAAAGTTATGGCCAAAGAAGCTGAGAGTTTGCTGGTGTGCTGGGGCCGCACATGCTACAGCACCCTGCATCCATCAGGAGAGTGAGAGGACAGAAGGGAAAGAGGGAGGAAGTCCTGGCGCAGGCTGTGTGAGGTCAGGGTCATACAGGTGGGCATTGCTTGGAGCATGCTGATAGGAGACAAACTATACCCCGCCTCTGCTCGCCCAGCTGGCCCAGGAGGGAGTGCCTTTTTCTCATTGCCAAGCTGTTCATCCTTGGGACTCCATCTCAACCAGGCTCTCTAATTGGCACTGTGTGGGCAGGCTGGGTCCTGGGCGAGTGCCCCTCTTGTGTACCCCTTGGCTCTTGCCAGCAGCATTGTAGGAGTCCCTGGGCAGCAGGGACTGTGTCTTCTCCTCCTCTGTACTCATGGGAAATGAAATTTCAGCCATACCCTGGAGAGTGAATAGGTTTCCCACTGGCAGAGCAGAGAGGTGTGGGGGTGGGAAGACAGGTAGAGAAAGAACAGGGACAGCAGTGTACCAGTCTGAGGCTCCCAGCCCTCAGACAAGACTAAAAAGGTAGGCTCATTCATTCAGTCGATTGTGAAGTCAGCTGACATTTATTAAGCACCTGTGGAGTGCCAGGCTCTGTCCTGGTACTGAGGATATAAAGAAGATGGTCTCGACCCTCAAATAAGTTCATAATTTAGCATGTGTTGAGAGCTGTGTGAGTATGAGGGAAAAGCACATTCTCACCTGAGGACATAGGGAGGAGGGTTCCAGGGGAAGGAGGTACACATAGCTGGGGCCCAACAGGGCAGTGTCTTGAGGGCTTTGAAGGCCAAGGAGTGTGAGTTTGTCCCATGAAGGAACCATATCAGTGGGCCTAGGCTGCAGACTCCCTGGACCCTGGGGCTCGTGGGGCAGGGTGTGGCTGGCTTAGATGGGAGGGCCTAGTGGGCTCAAAATCCAGGAATGGGAAGACTGGAAAAGGGCAGGCATCCATAATCAGGAACTAAAACCAGCTTCCTTCCATTTACTGAGCACCTACTATGTGCTAGGCACTGTGTCCAATGTTTCATGTGCCTTGTGAACGTTGTGCCCTTGAGAGACTTACTATCCCAGTAGCACAATTGGGAAAACTGTGAGTCTAGGAGGTTCTGTCCCTTGACTTGGGTCATACATCCTGGTAAAGCTGGCATTCAAAGTGGGTCTGGCTGTCACCATGCTTTGACCACTGGAACCTGTGCTATCACTGGGACCTTTCCCCACAAATCCTGCTTGCCTCCTGTCAGCCTTCCACCAAAGTTACTCAGAGTTTTTAAAGAAAGACATCAAAGGACCTCAGATCTGGATTGGGTGAGCCAATATGAATTCCACGTTTTACAGATAGGAAAACTGAGGTTCCCAGAAAGCAAGTGATTTGTCCCTTATCACTTAGATGTCAATGTCAGAGCCAGAACTGGAACTCAGGGGCCTAAACCCTGTGTTTTTTCTATCACACTGTGATGCATCTCCCCAGGAACCTGAGGATCATATTTGAAACCTCTTAAACCAGCACGAGCTGTGATTAAGATGGAGGCACCACTCACCTCAGAGATCCCTCTTCATTTCCCTGAGACCAGGGCCTCCGGAAGATCTGGTATCCTGCTGGGATCTCCCCTCAGAGCTGTAGTTCCCAGAGCACTAAAGAGAGTGAGGTGAGGGATCAGCACTGAGATGGACTGATACCAGTGACCTTAAGAATTGGCACAGGACCCGTGCCTTGTGGTATCAAGGTCTGTGCAGCACAGGGTGTCCTGGTCAAAGCAGAGTGGAGATGTCAGTAGTGGCAGGACCTGCAAAAAGGGCTGGGTGGGAGGTTTGGGGGGAGATAATGAAGGTGCCCACAGTCCAGACCAAGTGCCTACTGTCGATAGCACTGGGCAGGATGGAAGAACCTAGAACAGGGGTCAGTAACCTATGGCTCACGAGCCAGATGTGGCTCTTATTTTTTTTTATTTTTTATTTTTACAAGGACAGAGAGAGAGAGTAGGAGAGAGGGATAGATAGGGACAGACAGAGAGGAACGAAGAGAGGTGAGAAGCATCAATCATTAGTTTTTCATTGCCGTTGTGACACCATAGTTGTTCATTGATTGCTTTCTCACATGTGCCTTGACTGCGGACCTTCAGCAGACCAAGCAACTCCTTGCTGGAGCCAGCGACCTTGGGTCCAAGCTGGCGAGCTTTTGCTCAAGCCAGATGGGCCCGCGCTCAAGCTGGCAACCTCAGGGTCTCGAACCTGTGTGTTCCGCATCCCAGTCTGATGCTCTATCCACTGCGCCACCGCCTGGTCAGGCTAGATGTGGCTCTTTTGATGGCTGCATCTGGCTTGCAGACAAATCTTTAATAAAAAAATAATAACGTTAAAAATATAAAACATTCTCATGTATTACAATCCATTCATTTCCTACCACTCATGTTCATGGTTGCTGGTGGCTGGAGCCAATCACAGCTGTCTTCCAGGACAACACCAAATTTTTACTGGATAATGTGTAATGTACACGGGTCGTTGTGAGGTCAGGAAGTAAACTTCCCTCCTTTTAATCAAGTAGTCAGCTAGCTAATTGCAGAAACCCTTTTGATAAAGAAGATAGCTAAGAGAAATAAAGATGAGGAGTATCATACTTTTCAGCAGGAATGGACAGAGGAATTTGCCTTTGTGGAGAGAGCAGGTTCTGCAGTGTGTCTAATACGCAATGATAAAATTGCATCGATGTAACAGTCAAATATAAAGCGGCATTTCAACACATGCCATACTACATTTGCATCAAAATATCCAGCAGGGGACAGTAGGAAGAAAGTATATCAAGAGGTACTTGTGCAGAGTGCAAGCTAGTCAGCAGCAACTCCGTGTTTGGACCCAACAAGGTGACTGGAATTCGGCTAGCTTTGCTGGTGCTTTATTAATTGTGAGAAACAGAAAGCCATTCACAGATGGGGAGTATGCCAAAACATTCATGCTTGATGTTGCCAATAAACTTTTTTTTTAAATTTAATTTTACTTTATTTCAGAGACAGAGAGAGAGTCAGAGAGAAGGATAGATAGGGACAGACAGACAGGAATGGAGAGAGGTGAGAAGCATCAACCACTAGTCATTCGTTGCCGCTGCGACACCATAGTTTATTGATTGCTTTCTCACATGTGCCTTGACCGCGGGCCTTCAGCAGACCAAGCAACCCCTTGCTGGAGCCAGCGACCTTGGGTCCAAGCTGGCGAGCTTTTGCTCAAGCCAGATGGGCCCGCGCTCAAGCTGGCGACCTCGGGGTCTCAAACCTGGGTCTTCTGCATCCCAGTCCGATGCTCTATCCACTGCACCACCGCCTGGTCAAGCGCCAATGAACTTTTTGACGACTTTTCAGATAAAGACAAGATAAACGACTAAAAGATATGCATCTGTCGGCAAGAACTGTTCACGATCGTATCATCATGATGGCAAATCAAATTGAGGCAATACAAGTGAAGGACATAAATGCAGCACCATTCTTTTCTCTCGCTTTGGATGAGTCAACAGACGTAAGCCATTTATTCCAGGTCAGCAGTTCAGCGTGATTGCAAGGTATACTGTCGGTGACACACTATGTGAGGAAAGTCTTGCTTTTTTGCCTATGAAAGAGACAACAAGAGGGGAGGATTTATTCAATTCTTTCACTGAGTTCGCTAAAGAAAAAGATCTACCAACGGATAAACTTATTTTGGTGTGTACTGATGGTACTCCGTGCATGGTGGGGAAAAACAGAGGATTCATAGCGCTTTTTCGTGAACATGAAAAGAGACCCATCCTAAGTTTTTACTGCATCCTACATCAGAAGGCGCTTTGTGCTCAGATGTGTGGCGAGCAGCTTGGTGAGGTGATGTCGCTGGTTATTTGGATAGTCAACTTTATTGTTGCCCGAGCTTTAAATGATCGCTAGTTTAAAACACTGCTGAATGAAGTTGGGAATAATTATCCTGGTCTGCTTCTGCACAGCAGTGTGCGCTGGTTGTCAAGAGGGAAGGTGCTCAGTCATTTTGCGGATTGTCTGAGCGAAATCCGTACTTTTCTTGAAATGAAAAACATTGAGCATCCTGAGTTAGCTAACACTGAGTGGCTCCTGAAGTTATCTCATGGACATGACTGAACATCTGAACCAGCTCAATGTGAAAATGCAAGGCGTTGGAAATACAGTCTTATCCCTTCAACAAGCAGTGTTTGCATTTGAAAATGAGCTGGAACTCTTCATCGCTGACATTGAAACAGGTCGTTTACTACACTTTGAAAAACTGGGAGAGTTTAAAGATGCATGCACAGCAAGTGACCCTGCTCAACATCTTGATCTCCAGCAGCTAGTGGACTTCAGATCTAATCTCCTGCAGTCATTCAAAGCACGCTCTGGAGAATTTCCTGAGCACATTCGTCTTTTTAAAGTTCATCACCCATCCACACGAACGTGCAGTGGACAGCGCCAACTTGAGTTACATCCTTGGTGTCTCCGTCAGAGATTTTGAGCTACAAGCTGCTGACCTGAAGGCCTCAGACATGTGGGTGAATAAGTTCAAGTCACTGAATGAAGATTTGGAAAGACTTGCACAACAGCAAGCAGAGTTGGCCAGCAAACACAAGTGGGGAGAAATGAAAAAACTTCAACCGGCGGACCAGCTGATTGTCAAAACTTGGAACGCGCTTCCTGTCACATACCACACACTGCAGCATGTGAGTATTGCTGTACTGACAGTGTTTGGCTTTACGTATGCATGTGAACAGCCTTTTTCTTATCTAAAGAACGTTAAGACCAACCTACGATTGCGTTTAACGGATGGATGTCTCAACCCCTGCATGAAGCTTAACCTCACCACATATCAACCAGACTACAAAGCCATCAGCAAAACCATGCAGCACCAGAAGTCGCATTAATGGTAAGAAGTACTTGATTTACCATTGGTTAGCAACAGCATAACAACGTAATTAAAAAGAATTCAGGCCTGACCTGTGGTGGCGCAGTGGATAAAGCGTCGACCTGGGAACACTGAGGTCGCCAGTTCAAAACCCTGCACTGGCCTGGTCAAGGCACATATGGGAGTTGATGCTTCCAGCTCCTCCCCCCTTTCTCTCTCTCTCTCTCTCTCTCTCTCTCTCTCTCTCTCTCACTCTGTGTCTCCTCTCTAAAATGAATGAATAAAAAAAAAAGAAATAAAAAGAATTCAGTTCTTGTACTTTAAAAGTGTTCATCTTACATAAAATGCACACATTTACTTGTATTTAGTGTTAAACATATTGTATGGCTCTCACGGAATTAAATTTTAAAATATGTGGCATTCATGGCTCTCTCAGCCAAAAAGGTTCTCAACCCCTGGCCTAGAACATAATAGAATAGCTTTGAATATGAGGCTGAGTGAAATATTGAGGGAGTAAAGCAGAGGGCAACAAGACAAGGACAGGGAAAGGAAGGGCCAAGCTCAGCCGCCTTCTTCCTGCTGCTGCACACCTGCACCCAGGGTGCCTATAGAGTCTGCTGATACCTGGAGGCGACCTAGTGCCTGGACATTCTGTAGTTGTGCTGTCCCTAACCCCAAAGCCCAGGGTCCTGAAGCAGGGGAAGTTCAGCGAGCTGTGCTCCAAACAACAAAGACCTGAGCACAGATTTTGGCTGGAGGAGTCAGGTTCAGAACCAGGCCCTCTTCTTCAGGGTGAGGGGTCACTCTAGCCTTGCTCTGAGCAGGGTAAAGGAACAGGGGCATTTGCACTTCATATTGAGTTCAAGCCTTGTCCCCTGGGTTGAGGGTGTGAACAAAAAAAGGGTATCTATGGAAAGTAACTCCATAGGGTAATCTTGATCATAAATTTCTAACTGGGCAGATCAAGCCCCAGGCATATAACTTCTTTAGTAAAAGGTTTCTTTGCTTTAAGCAAATCCTCTCTCTTGACAAGAGAATCTAGGTTAACACACATTTGAAATAAGCCATACAGTCTGCAAGAAAGCAGTTAATCTTGTTAACCGTTCGTAATCCGATCCCCACCTTGCTCTTTCCCACCTTCCTGTAATCTTCCTTCCTTCCCCTTCTAATTCTCAAATGCATAAAAGAAGCTTCGAAACTATTATCCTTTATGCATTTGAGATCTTGTTCTCTGGCATATGTCCTCAGTTTTACTCAAATAAACTCCTATGAAAATTTTCTACAGGTATTGATGTTTCTTATGTTGACAGGAGCCAGGTGTTGGCCCTTCAGGGGAACAGGGGGCGTGCAGGTTGGTGTGCTGGGCTTAGCCTGTTCTTAGGCCAGGGGGTAAAAGAGGGAGGTCCCAGTCCACCCTCCATTCCAGAATTTCTCTTACCACTTTCCCTCCCTCTAGTTTTCAAAACTAAGGGGTTGGAAGTGGATTTGGGCCCAGTCCGCATCTGTCCAACCTAGAGCTACTCAGCCACAAAGCCTTGTATGTTCTCCCTCACCATCCTTGCTCTGCTCAGTTGGCAAACTCGCGGCCTGGGCTGGGCTTGGGGGCATATGATCATGAGCTGGATGTGATAGTGACATGGCTGGGAGGGGGCAGGGCTTGGAACGAAGGAACATGAACTAGGATGAGAAGATATGAACTGGGATGGAGGGATACAGGTTGGGGTGAAGGACATGAGCTAGGTAGGGGCACAGGCTGGCATAAAAGACACAGGTGGGAAGTGGTGGAGATATACAGGTTGGGTAGCTCAGCCCCTGGATGGCAGGCTAGATCAGTGGTTCTTAACCTGGGTTCTATCAAACCCTAGGGGTTCGATGAGTCGGTCTCAGGGGTTCGGAGAAGCCTCTGCCGCGGAGGCCAGAATAAAGTAATACTGTAATTTGTTGTGAGTTTATGCACGTTGTTGGTTTTGTTCTGTGAGCAAGGTGATGTTCATGCACGGCTCATTTTGTGCACCAGTAAAAAACATATACCTATGTCTTGAATTTGGAAAAAAAAAATCATATTTTATTTATCACTAAAGAAGGGTTCGGTGAATGTGCATATGAAACTGGTGGGTTCGGTACCTCAAAAAAGGTTAAGAACCACTGGGCTAGATAGTGTGGTGCTTACACAGGGAATAGTCCAAATGTGCTAGGGCCAGACCGGCCAGAGGCACTTTGGCTCTGGAGCTGGAAGAATAGCTTCAGGCAGAACCCTGGGTTCTGCTGGCCTGGGATCTGACCCTGGGGCAGTCTGGCCTCTGACTTGGGCAGGGCAGGGAGTACATATACTGTCCCTCCCCTGAAGTGTCAGGGCCAAATTCTTGGCTTTCACCACAGCGTCTGGCCCAGGCTAATTACAGGGCTGTCTCCAAGGCTGGCTATAAAAGGATGAATGAACCCACCCAGGAACCTGGGAGAGCTCTGTTCAAATGGCATGGGTTCCCCAAACTGGCGCTTGACAGGCTGGTGTTGGCCAGGGACCCTTGGGCACACTTCATTTCACACCCAGTCATATAACCTCACAACCTTTCAAGCCCACACAGTCAGTCAAACTTACAGCTGGGGCGGGGGGAGGGGGCGGGAGGGTGAGGGAAGACAACCCTGAAGGGGCCTCAGAAAGGAAGGCCGAGACTGTTTACACAGCTGAAGTGGAAGGGGCCTCCCTGGGCCACAGGGAACAGCCCAGGCGCCTCAGGCACATGGGCCACCTCCATCCCCTGCACACAGCAGGCAGGAACGCTGACATACTCCCTTGCCACTTCCACACACATTCAGGCAAGCGTGTTTAACAAACTTCAAAAACATACTCACACCCTTCACAGGCATCAGGCACACACAGGAATGTCACACCATCTAATACACTCAGTGGAGGGGCTGACAGGCACCCCAAGTTATTCTTGGATCCAGGATCACACAGAATGATGATACACGTAAGGGCTGACATCCAACAGGTGACAGTTGCCAGCAAACACCATGCTGACAGTCTCAAGTAAACAATGTTTCACGCTAGGGAGGGCAGCAGCCAAACTGAGCGGACAAAGTCTGGAGTCCAGGAAAGGCTAGGGGAGAAAGGAGGTGGGGTTTGGGATAAAGCAGTACTACATCCACACCCCTGGAAAGCTACAGGTCATATCAACAGCCACACAGGACACAGACACAACTCCTAGGGCCCCGAAGATGTAGCCAGACAGGGTCACTAACACAGAGTGAGACAGGGCTTCTCGCTCATATCCACAGGTACACAGACCCGGGGCCACACCAAGCATTAGAGACCATACCCACCCAGCTGCTCTCAGGCCCCTGCATGGCCCTCCCTCCATTGCCATATGCAGGTGAAGCCAAAGACAAGAAAAGGTTTGATTTTGGGACTAGAGAAACTCCTCTCTTCACACCTTGGACATGCTTGCACATATGTGTGTGTACACACACACACCAGACTCTGAACCTGGGGGAGGGACCCAGGGAGAGAACAACAGAGTCTGCCCCAATCCCCATATCTGTCTCCCTGGAGGACACCAGCACAGTCCACTCCTGGCATAGACCCCCTGCCTAGGCCCTGGTATGCAGTGTAGAATAAGAAAAGGACCGTTTGGAGAGATGAGAGGCTTAAAGGGTGGTTGACTACTAGGGTAGTCAGCTAGGGTGTGGCTACTGTCTTGGGGGGTACTAAGAGGGTAGAAAGGTTTTTCAGAGGGGGGTCATGACCAAAAAAGTCAGAAGCTGTTATGTTTATGTTTCGTAATATAAGCAGTCACAAAAACATTCACACTCTCAGCAGAGCACAGGGCGCCTTTATGCACGCGCACACCCTCCCCGAGCACCAGTCTGCGGTCCCCTTCCCTCCTAGGACAACCCTCCGGGCACCATTCCCTTGAGGTCTACGTGCATGGCGCCCTCTAGAGGTTCTCTCACACTAGGACTGAAGGGCTGCCTATCCTGGGTACCCACAAATAAGCACCCACGGCTAATGGACCTCTTCTTCTGGGACAGTTGGCTGGGAAACTGGGAGCATTTTCTCAGTCCAGGAGTCTTCTTAGGCTGGGGAGAGCGGGGAAGCCAGGGATACTGTGGCAGTCCGGGGACTCAGAAAAGACCGTTTTTCTTTTAGCCAAAGGCACTTATGCAGAGGCCTTAGTTAAAAATAGGCTGGATTGACTGCCAGAAGGTGGCAGTAAAGCTTTTTACTGACAGTCTAGTCCAGTCCAAATAAGTACACTGTTTATTCTGTACCAAACACCTGGAAATTCTGCAGGACCCCTGGTCCCGGTAACCAAATCCAAGAAGTCTGTCTGCAGGGTGGGACGTTGGGGTGCCCCTGAGGGTGTCTGTACTAGGATCTCTATTTTGTCTCCTTTATTAGCTAATAAGCTATACTTTAATTTTTTTTCATGGTTCCTCTAGGAGTGCAGAATACATCTTAACTTATCATAGTCTATTTTCTTCAATATTACACCACTTTACTTAGAATGTAAGCACCTTGCTTATATTTCCCACCTCCCAGACTTAGTGCAATTATTGTACTGCATTTTATTTCTATATATTCTATGAATCTAATACACATTATCTTTGCTTTCATTTCTCAATTATCATTTAAAGAGAATTTTAAATAAAGAAAATATATTTTATTTATTTACCATTTCTGGTGCTCTTTATAAGTACTTTGTGTAGATGGAAATTTTCATATGGTATCATTTTTCTTCTGCTTGAAGCACTTATAAAATTTTCTTAAAGTGCAGGTCTGCAAGTGATGAATTCTTTCAGCTTTCTAATGTCTGAAAGCATCTTTATTTCATCTTCAGTTTTCATCTTCTGAATTCTAGGTTGATGGTTTTTATATTTTAGCACCTTAAAGATGTTGTTCCACTGTCTTGTGTTGTTTCTGATGAGAAGTCTGCTTCTCTTTTTCCTCTTTACGTAATGTATTTTCCTCCGGCTTCTCTGAATATCTTCTCTTTGTCACTGTTGTTCAGCAGTGATTAAAGCAGATTATGATGCGCTTCCATGCAGTTTTCATCCTATTTTCTGTGCGTAAGAATTTGTTGAGCTTCTTAGCTATATGGTTTATAGTTTTCATCAAAATTAGAAAGTCTTTCGGCTGTTATTTCTTCAAATATATTTTTTGTCACCCGTCTCTTTACTTTTCTGGGTATCCAAACAGGTATATAGTCTGTTGATATTATTCCACAGCTCACTAATTTTGCCTCCCCCAACCCCTCCTGTTCTCTTTGTATTTCATTTTGGATAGTTTCTATTGCTAAGTCTTCAAGTTCAACAATTTTTCTGCAATGTCTAATCTGCTTTTAATTCCATCCAGTACATGTTCATCTCAAGCATTGTAATTTTCATCTCTAAAAGTTCGCTTGCAGTTTTATTTTATTTTATTTTATTGATTTTAGAGAGGGGAGGAAGAGAGAGAAAAAGGAACATCAACTCATATTTGCTTCACTTTAGTTGTTCATTGATTGTTTCTCATATGTGCCCTGACTGGACAAGCCTGGGGTTGCAAATCTGAGAGCTCAGCATTTCAGATTGATACTGCACCTGCTGCACCACCACAGGTCAGGCAGTTAGGGTCTTATTTTATATCTTTCACATCTATTCTTATCATTTTCATGTGTTTCTTTATCTTCCTGAATATATGAAATATATTTAGTAATAACTATTTTAAATTATTTATTTATTTATTTATTTATTTATTTATTTATTTTTACACGGACAGAGAGAGTCAGAGAGAGGGATAGACAGACAGGAATGGAGAGAGGTGAGAAGCATCAATCATCAGTTTGGTTTTTTTTATTTTATTCATTTTTTTTAGAGAGGAGACACAGAGTGAGAGAGAGAGAAAGAGAGAAAGAGAGAAAAGGGGGAGGAGCTGGAAGCATCAACTCCCATATGTGCCTTGACCAGACCATTGCAGGGTTTTGAACTGGCGACCTCAGTGTTCCCAGGTCAACGCTTTATCCACTGCGCCACCACAGGTCAGGCCAATCATCAGTTTTTCATTGCCGTTGCAACACCTTAGTTGTTCATTGATCGCTTTCTCACATGTGCCTTGACCGCGGGCCTTCAGCAGACCACTTGCTGGAGTCAGCGACCTTGGGTCCAAGCTGGCCAGCTTTTTGCTCAAGCCAGATGTGCCCGCGCTCAAGCTAGCGAGCTCGGGGTCTTGAACCTGGGTTTTCTGCATCCCAGTCTGACGCTCTATCCACTGCACCACCACCTGGTCAGGCTATTTTAAATCATTTGTTTACTAATTTTATCACCTATGTCATTTCTGGATCTGTTTTGATTTTTTCCCCCTTCATTTGAAAAATTATTTTCTTATTTATTTATTTATTAAGTTTCTTTCTTTTTTTTTAGCAAGTCTTTTTTGTTTGTTTGTTTGTTTGTTTTACAGAGACAGAGAGAGTCAGAGAGAGGGATAGATAGGGACAGACAGACAGGAACGGAGAGAGGTAAGAAGCATCAATCACTAGTTTTTTGTTGCCATTGCGACACCATAGTTGTTCATTGATTGCTTTCTCACATGTGCCTTGACCACGGGCCTTCAGCAGACCGAGCAACCCCTTGCAAGAGCCAGCGACCTTGCATCCAAGCTGGCGAACTTTTGCTCAAGCCAGATGGGCCCGCGCTCAAGCTGGCGAGCTTGGACTCTCAAACCTGTGTCTTCCACATCCCAGTTCGACGCTCTATCCACTGCACTACTGCCTGGTCAGGCTATTTTCTTATTTATTGATTTTAGTGAGAGAGAGAGAGAGAGAGAGAGAGAGAGACAGGAACATTGATCTTTTCCTATATGTGTTCTTACTGGAAATAGAACCGGCAACCTCTGTGCTTTGGGATAATGCTCCAACCAACTGAGCTACCCGACCAGGGCATCCCCTCATTTTGGGTCATTCTTTTCCTCTTCTTTGCATGTGTGGTAATTATCAATTATATGCCAAACATTGTGATGAATTTTATGTTGTTTGATGCTGGACTTCTTGGGACCAGATTAATCCTTTTAAGACTTGACTTTTTAATTATTTATTGATTCTAATTTTAAATTTTTTAATTTATTGATTGATTTTAGAGAGAGATGAATGGGGGGAGAGAGAGAGAGACTGATTCGTTGCTCCACTTATTCATGCATTTATTCGTTGATCCGTGTACCCTGACAGGGGATGGGAGAATTGAACTCGCAACCTTGGCCAACAGTCTAACCCAGTGGTTCTCAAACTTTTTGAAGTCGGGGCACATTTAAAATCCTACAAATAATTGTAGGCACACTATATACAAATTTCTGAGAAATATGTTATAATAATCCAAATATTAAAGAAAAAAATATAAAGTCCAAGCATGCTTTTATGGTAATTAAATGAAATAAATATGACAAAATTAAATTTATTCTGACATTAGAAACATTTTTATGTTACATTTCTTGAGTTATGCTTTTTAGAATTCGTAAGAAAGAGGGGTTAAAAATTAAAAGATGACTAAAAAGTTATCATTATATATATAGAGAGAGAGATACATTCTTAGTAAGATTTAGTAAATTCGGCAGGTCCCGGCACAAATGTGTTGTTTTTTCATTCTTGTGTGTATGAGAAACATGAGCCTGACCAGGAGGTGGCGCAGTGGATAGAGCATTGGACTGGGATGAGGAGGACCCAGGTACGAGACCCTAAGGTCGCCAGCTTGAGCAAAACTCACCAGCTTAGACCCAAGGTCGCTGGCTCCAGCAAGGGGTTACTCAGTCTGTTGTAGCCCCTCAGTTAAGGCAGATATGAGAAAGCAATCAATGAACAACTAAGGTGTCACAACGAAAAACTAATGATTGATGCTTCTCATCTCTCTCCGTTCCTGTCTGTCTGTCCTTATCTATCCCTCTCTCTGACTCTCTCTCTGTCTCTGTAAAAAAGAAAGAAAGAAAGAAAGAAAGAAAGAAAGAAAGAAAGAAAGAAAAAGAAACATGAGCCTGATGTGTCCTAGTAATTTTTTCAATGTTTGGGCATATATTTGAAAAGCAAACTCTCATTTCCTCGTCAATACATTGAAGAATTCCTCTCTTTTTACTCTTAATTGTGTTGAATGCAAATAACCCCCACCATACATATCTTAACTTTACACCAAACAAAGGATAGAAGAAACTTGCCTCAGTCTTTCTGAGGAACATGAGTGTAGGGTAAACAATCCAGCACCACAACTTAATAGCCTTTTGCAACCTAATCAGGCAAGTGAGGTGGGGGGTTGGGCAGACTGTCAGCTTACAGCCAATTCCCCACACATCTGTCCCCCAAAAATCTAAACTCCAAAAACCCTTTTGATTTTTTGGTCCCCAACAGGCACATATTTCTCTGGAATACCATAGGGTGCACCTGGAAATCTTCTAGGGCGCACCAGTGCACCCTAGTGCACACTCTGAGAACCACTGATCTAATCAAATGAGCTATCTGGCCAAGGTCAAGGTGTGATTGTAAGTGCCATTTGGCAAGACAAAAATAATCTTTCATTTAGGACTAATTTGGTTTGGCCACTGAGATAATAGCCTTCTGAGGACACTACTTGATGTATGTGTTTCACCAGTATCCAATCAGGGGACAGAAACCACATGGTAATTTGAACAGGGAAAGTTTATATAAAGAATTATTGACTGTAACAAGAGATTGGCCAGCCAGAAATAAACAGAACTCAGAGTGTTTAGGCATAGCAGATATCAGGAGAAGCCACTACTTCTAGGGCTGAGATAGAGCTTCTAAGGAAAAGCCCTTCTTCCCTCAGCTGCATCTGAGAAGCTCCAGAAACCTGCCAAGAGAACACACCAGAATCCCGAAGGAAACTCTCTTCCTCCTACAACATCTCTCCAGCACCCTCCACTGGCAAAGCTTACCACCATGCCCACCCGCAAAGGAAAAGGACTTATAGGGCTCATCTTCATTTTCACAGGGCAGGCTGAGAAGCGATTAATTAATAACTGGCACAAAATGGTAATTGGCTGGTCTTTCCACTCTGGCTATGGGCACATAGAGTGTTACTGCCCCTGATTGAGCCCTGGGGGATGGCTCCTCCTTTCTATGGTTCTTTCCCTACCTGTACACACTTCTCAGCACACAGCTGAAGACTTGAGGGGAAGGCTCTGCAAATTTTCAGAATTCTTTCTCTGTGCAGCGCTCTCCTCTCCACTACCCTACCCAGAGAGCTGCCCGCTTTGGCCTCCCAGACTCCTTACTCCCTCTCCCCAACACTAGATTACCAGATGCAGCCTGGCTGCTCCTCTCTGCACTGCAGCCTGGAAGTTCTCTTCAGGCAATAATCTCGGGCAATCCTAAAGCTCACTTTATTTCCTCTCTCTCAGGGATCACTACCTGTTGTAATATCTAATATCATTATTTTATATAGTCTGTGCATTAAAATTCTTTTTCAATTTTTTAAAAATTTTTAAATGTTTGTTTTATTGATTTTAAAGAGAGGAAAGGGGAGAGAGAAAGAGACAGGAATATCAATCTGTTCCTGTATGTGCCCAGACCGGTGATTGAACCAGCAACCTCTGCACTTTGGGATGATGCTCTAACTAACCGAGATATCCAGCCAGCGCTCAATTTTTATGTATTGATTTTAGTGAGAGAGAAGAGAGAGACAGGAACACAGGTCCATTTCTGTATGTGCCCTGACCAGGGATCAAATTGGCAACCTCTGTGATTTGGGAAGATGTTCTAACTAACCTAGCTATCTGGCCAGAGAAAAAAAAATTATATATATATACATATATATATATATACATATATATATATATATGTATATATATATTGATTTTTAGAGCGAGAGGAAGGGAGAGACAGAGACAGAAAAACGTTGATTTTTTTTTTTGTTCCATTCATTCATTGGTTGATTTTTTTATGTGCCCTGACTACAGGATCGAACCCACAACCTCGACATGTCTGGATGACACTTTAACCACCTGAGCTACCTGGCCAGAGCCAGTCTGTCCATTTATTTAGTTGTTTAATACAGTAGGGTAGAGGATGGTCCCTGTTACTCCATTATGGTCAGAATCAGAAGTTGGCCTGTGATTTCAGAAGAGACTTCCCTGCCAACATAATTTGTTTGCTTTTCAAAAAGCCTTTACTGGGTCTTGTTCAGTTTTTTAACCCTCTCTGGCTGTAATAACTAGCACAAACACTCCTGTATGTCACATTCTATAACATCCCTCAATTGAAAAAAAGGAGGCTTTGTTGTTGTTGTTGTTTTTGTTTTTTTATTTTATTCATTTTTAGAGAGGAGACACAGAGTGAGAGAGAGAAAGAGAGAAAGGGGGGGAGGAGCTGGAAGCTCAACTCCCATATGTGCCTTGACCAGACCAGTACAGGGTTTTGAACTGGCGACCTCAGTGTTCCCAGGTCGACGCTTTATCCACTGCGCCACCACAGGTCAGGCAAAAAAGGAGGCTTTAAACTGTAATTTATATACTGTTCCTTTTAATTGTATATAATTTATTTTGTTTTATCACAGTAATGCATTATGTCATTTAAAAAGTCAAAAAGGGCCTGACCAAGCCATGGCGCAGTGGATAGAGCATTGGAATAGTTCACAGAGGACCCAAGTTCCAAACCCTGAGGTCACTGACTTAAGCGTGGGTTCATCTGGTTTGAGGACAGCTCACCAGCTTGGACCCAAGGTCGCTGGCTTGAGCAAGGGGTCACTCGGTCTGCTGTATCCTCCCTGTCAAGGCACATATGAGAAAGCAATCAATGAACAACTAAGAATTGATGCTTCTCATCTCTCTCCTTTCTGTCTGTCTGTCCCTCTTTCTGTCTCTGTTACACACAAAAAAGTCAAATAGGACTAAGTAGTTTTTATGAAAAATGATAACCCTTGCCACACCTCTCCCCAAATCCCCATCCAGCACAGTTCCCAGAGGCAACCAACCTCGAACTTTCTAGTTGTTTCTTCTGATATTTATCCTCATATTTTAAATGATTTTATTTAGCCAATACTGCTATTTCTTTCCTTTTTTTTTAATTTTTGACTTCATATATTGCTGTCCTCTTAATGGAAGATGAAGATTTAGTTCTCTATGTCCTACCTCTCAATGCATAAACACACACTTTGCCTCTACATTCCCAGTATAGTTAAATTCAAAATGCTTATATCAATAATTAGCATTTAAATTGTTATGAAACTGTAACAATTATTCACAACTGACTCATAATATAGTATGATCCATTCTATTTCTTCAAAAACTTTTTATTTTCCTTGTAGTTAATAATTATCTGGAAATCCCAACAACCCAATAGAGAAATGGCCAAAGAACATGAAAATTTGTCCTAGCTGGATAGCTCAGTTGGTTAGAGCATTGTCCCAATATGCCACAGTTGTGGATTTGATTCCTTGTCAGGGCACATACAAGAATCAACCTATGCATGCACAAATAAGTGAAACAACAAATCAACGTCTCTCTTTCTTTCTAAAAATCAATCAGAAAAAAAAAATTTAAGAACATGAACATCCCTGGCCAGATGGCTCAGTTGGTTAGAGCATAGTTTGATCCCTGGTCAGGGTACAAACAGAAACAGATGTTCCTGTTTCTTCCTTGCTCTTTCCCTTCTTCTCTCTAAAATCAATAAAATAAACATTAAAAAAAAGAGCATTGCCTGACCAGGCGGTGGCGCAGTGGATAGAGCGTCAGACTGGGATGCAGAAGGACACAGGTTCGAGACCCCGAGCTCGCCAGCTTGAGCGTGGGCCCATCTGGCTTGAGCAAAAGCTCGCCAGCTTGGACCCAAGGTCATTGGCTCTAGCAAGGGGTTGCTGGGTCTGCTGAAGGCCAGCAGTCAAGGCACATGTGAGAAAGCAATCAATGAACAACTAAGGTGTTGCGACGGCAACGAAAACCTAATGATTGATGCTTCTCACCTCTCTCCATTCCTCTCTGTCTGTTCTTATCTATCCCTCTCTCTGTCCCTGTAAAAAATAAATAAATAAATACATAAATAAAAAGAGCATTAACATTTCACAGAAAAAATGCAAATGGCTTTTGAATTTTTAAAAAGATGTTTAATCTCACACATAAGATAAATGAAAATTAAAACTATGTTAAGATAGCATTATGGGCCTGACCAGGCAGCGGTGCAGTGAGTGGATAGAGCATCTGACTGGGATGCGGAGGACCCAGGCTCAAGACCCTGAGGTCACCAACTTGAGCGCGGGCCCATCTGGTTTGAGCAAAGCTCACCAGCTTGGACCCAAGGTCGCTGGCTCCAGCAAGGGGTCACTCCGTCTGCTGAAGGCCCGCGGTCAAGGCACATATGAGAAAGCAATCAATGAACAACTAAGGTGTTGTAGCACGCAACGAAAAACTGATGATTGATGCTTCTCACCTCTCTTCTTTCCTGTCTGTCCCTATCTATCCCTCTCTCTGTCTCTGTAAAAAAAAAAAAAAAAAAAAGATAGCATTATGGGAGGCCCATGCAGGAGTCTGCCTCACTATCTCCCCTCCTCCCACCTAAAATAAAGAGAGAGAAAAAATAGCATTTACATTTATCAACTTGGCAAAATTCCGGAAGTTTACTACCCAGTCTGTTGATGAGGCTTCGGGGAACAGGCATTTTCACATATATTGCCAGCAGGAAGGCAAATATAAAGTGCAGCTCACATGGAAGAAGAGCTGGAGATACCAGGCAAAATTGCAAATGCATTCTTCATCCTTTGACCCAGCAATGCCACTTGTGGAACATGTTCTGTAGTTATAGCTGCACACATTTGAAATAATCTTTGTATACAGTTATTCATTGTGGCATTCATGTACAATAGCAAAGGATTAGAATAAACCCAGGTGTCTTTTTATAGAGAATTGGTCAAATAAACTACTGTACATACACACAATGGAACACTAAGCCACTAGATAAAAGAATGAGGAAGTTCGTGGAAAGAGCTCCAGGATATAATGTAAAGCAAAAATAGCAAAGCGTAAAACAATGTGTATAGAATGTAAGAAAAATAAGATTATATATTCATATTTACTTATACCTTATTTAAAAACACTGGAGAATAACAATGTGAAATGTCATTAACACTACTGAACTACATGCTTAAAAATGGTTACAACAGTAAATTTTATGTTTTGTGCTTTTTACCACAATTTTAAAACATTGGAAATATCTGTGAGAAACTAACAAAAATTGGTTGCCTCTCTGGGAAGAGACGGGGTACATGGAGTCAGTTAATTTGCTTTTTTATATCATTTTGATGTTTCAATCATGTAAACGTATTACCTATTCAAAAATGAATTTAAATGTAAAATATCCATGGTTCTTTTATTTATTTTCATTTTCTTTTCCTTATTGCTAAGTTATCCTTAAACTCTGATCCGTCTTTCCTTTTAATATAGTCAAGTGCATCAAATAGCTTGGCCTTGCCCCTTTTCTTATGTATGTATGTATGTATTTTCAGTGCCCTTTTTCCTTGGAGACACTCTTCCCGGAAACTTTCACTCCTCTGCTCCAATCTGGACTGACTGGTCTTTAGTTCAGTCGTGCAGCTGCCACCTCAAGCTTCCTTCCAACTACAGTCTGGGAATTCTCTTCCCTCTTTCCTGGGTTAGAGCCCTGTTTCCTGGATACCGTGTCGCATTTTTTCTGTGTTTGTTTCTCATTTTCTAGACCTCCAAGAGCTTCCTGTAAAACACTGCATGAGAAGGAAATGTTCTGTGTCGCTGAATGACTCAAAGTGCTCTTTAACCTGACCCCATTCTTCATTGCTAGTTTGGTTGAGGGTATAATTTTAGGTTAGAAACATTTTCCCTCTGGATTTTGAGGTCTCCTTATATCTTCAGGTCTCTTAGCTTCTACTATTGCTATTGAGAAATATAAGACTCAGCTGATGCCTGATCCTTTGTCTGAATGCAAATCTTTATCACACTCATTCTAAAATTTCTGCTGTGAGAAAGTTTCTTGTATCAGTTACCATTATTTAAATGATTTCTTCTATTTTCTTGCGGTTTCTTTTTCTTTGTGTACTTTATCACATCTTCTTCCCATAGGAGGCTCCCTCAAAGGCCTGCTGACCTTTGGCTATCCATTTTTTTCTCAACACAAGGCACAAAAATGCTGTTGGGTAACTGTATGTACAAGTCAGGTTTGTGACTGCACCACAGTGGGATACGGGCTCTTCAAGACAAAGATCTATGTCAATTTTGTTTACAGATAGAGTCTAAGCACCAAGAATATTGTCTGGCCCATAGTAGGTGCTTAACAAATATTTGTGGAAGGAAGGGAGGCAGGGAGGGAAAGATGAAAGGAGCAAAGGATGGAAGGAAGAAGTAAAAGGACATCTAGTGGCTTTCTCATCTTTTCTTAATGTTGACCTTTTCTTTGGGACCATTCTCTGAGACTTTTTCAAGAAGAATCTTCTAATTTTGCTCCTTGGAGTGCAACCCTGGTTCTCAAGAAACAGGGAAAAAGGTAGGGGTCTCACCATTTAGCATGCAGATTGTTATTTTTATCTATATGTTCCTTTTACCTGTTTTGTTTGGTGTTCTTGAGGCTGTGTTAGAAGCCTCATAGTGAAGACCAGGATGTGAACTCTGGTTTTGATCAGAAACCACAAGCAGCACCAGCTCCTCCGATTCTCTGGGCTGTGTTCCTTAGTACCAGTTCCCCTGCATAATAGGGCTAACTGACAGCCTTAGTTCCCAGGTGTTTCTAGGTCAGCCACCTGGAAAACTATCTTTTTAGGTATAGGCTAGCTAGCTGAGCAAATGGACATCACCACACTGATGTAATAATGGTTGATGTGATATTGGCTCCATGCTGCTATTGTCTCTAAGCCCTATATCTACCCACACAGGCACTGTTAGGGGAGACATCAGAATTAAGACAACGGGAGACATCAGAATCCAAGAGACTTGAGACTTGAGGCTGAGGAGACCAGGGGGAGCATCGGAAGCAGAGATGAATCAGCAATAAAGCATTGAAAAATGTATCACCACGTCTTCGGCTCCTCGTGCTTTTCTTCACCTTGGGGATCTCACCACCTAAGTCATCCCTCGTGGAGCAGGTGTGCTCTGGCAGGCTGAAGTCATGCTCTTCTTACTTTTATAATCTGGCTATATGATTGGCACCATTCTCTACAGTAGGGAACAAAGTCCATTCCTCATGAAGCTTATAATCTACTGGCAGAAACATAAAATAGACAAATATATCTGTACATACATATATACACATACAAATATACAGATATATATGTCAATGTCAGGTAGTGACAAGTGTTATGAGAAAAATAAAGCAAAATAAGCAGATAAGGAGGTATAGCAGGGCGTGTGTGAGCTTGTTCATGCAACCTCATGTGTACTAGAGTCAGAAATGACTTTTCGATAGAGGTGACATCTGAATGAGTCATGTTTATCCCTGGGGAAGAGTTTTTAGTCTGAGGTTTGAAGTGCAAATTCCCTGAGGCTGGAGCATAGTTGGGGAGGTCAAGGAGCATCAGGAAGGCCAGTGTGGCTGGGCAATGGTGAATAAGGAGAAAATGTTTTGAGATCAGGTGAGGGAGGAAGTAAAGGGCCAGACCATGAAGGGCCTGGAAGAGTACAGTCAGCCCCTGGATTTCTTTTTTTCTTTTCTTTTTTTTTAAAATATGAAACAATTCACAAATTTGTGTGACATTCTTGTTCAGGGGCCATGCTGATCTTCTCTGTATTCTTCCAGTGTTAGTGTATGTGCTGCCAAAGCAGGTACGGCCCCTTGGTTTCATTAGATGTGTGACTGGTGGCCATTGGAGGGTTTGGCCAGGGGAACTCAGGATAAAAGTTACATTTAAAAGGATCTCTTGGGTGTTTTGTAAAAAATAGGATCATAAGGTCTGACTGGTAGTGGCGCAGTGCATAGAGCATAAACCTGGTAGTATGAGGCCCCTGGTTTAAAACCCTGAGGTCACCAGCTTGAGCACAGGCTTATAGGCTTGAGTGCAGGGTCATTAACTTGAGCGTGGGATCATTGACATGATCCCATGGTCATTGGCTTGAGCCCAAAGGTCATTGGCTTGAGCCCAAAGGTCACTGGCTTGAGCAAGGGGTCACTGGCTCAGTTTGAGCTCCCTGATCAAGGCACATTTGAGGAGCAATCAATGAACAACTAAAGTGAAGCAACTATGAGTTTATGCTTCTCATCTCTCTCTTCCCTCTCTCGCCCTTCCTTTCTCTTTCAAAATCAATTTCTAAAAATAGGATTATAAAGGAGTCAGTGAAAGATAAAAGACCTAAGGGTACTGCCACAGTCCACGTGAGAGGTGAGGGTGACCCAGCCCAGGTGGTAGAGGTAGCAGTGATAAGATGAATTCAGGATGAAGCCTGGATACTGGGTGAGGGAAAGTATGGTCAAAGACAACTCCTGTTTTGGTTTGAACAATTAGGTAGTGCATTTTCTGAGGTGGGAGTCACTAGGGAAGAATGAATTTGTGTGGAAATCCAGACAGCATTTTGACAGGGTTGAGTGTGGGATGCCTATTAGACATCTTGGTAGAGATGTCCAGTAAGAGTGGATCAGTAAATGTACAGATGAGGGCAAGACATGGGTTAGATATAAACTGTCTCCTCACCTATGGATGGTGTTCACAGCAAGGAGCCTGCTGAGTTCTCTTAAGGAGTCAGTGCACTCAAGGCAGTAAGGAGGTTTCTTTTCTTTTTTAAAAAAAAATATTTTATTTATTCATTTTAGAGAGAGGAGACACACAGAGAGAGAGAGAGAGAGAGAGAAGAGAGGGAGGAGCAGAAAGCATCAACTCCCATATATGCCTTGACCAGGGAAGCTCAGGGTCTCGAACTGGCAACCTCAGTGCTGCAGGTTGATGCTTTTACCCACTGTGCCACCACAGGTCAGGCTAAGGAGGTTTCTTATGAGTAAACTTGCATAGGAAGGTCAGAGCAAACAACACCTGTAAAGGAGCAGGGGTGGTGAAGGTGACCACAGAGGGGGTGGAGGGAGGCTCCCTTCCCCCAACCCAGAGGTGGCAGTGGGCAGGGGTGTAGCTGTCTAGTTTCTGGAGGTACAGGAAAGACTTGGGGGCCTATTTGCCCTAGGTCTCTCCTGTCCCCATTTCTAGCTATGGGTTACATACTGTATTGAGAGATGCCTTACTCTTTCAAAATCCTGAGCCCTCCCGGGGTTCTGATGAGCCAACAGACTGAGTTTGGGCAAGATTTCAGTCAACAGGGCACCCACTTGAGAGCTTCTTTCTCTCTCAAAAATCCAGTTGCCACTCCTCCACCAACTGTCCAGCTTCCAAAATGTGTTAAACATTTCAGGTAATGTGGGTTCTCCCACCCTTGGGGAAGATATACTAGTATTATGTAATGATTCAGAAGCTTTTTATTGATTGATTGGTTTTTAGAAAGGGAGAGAGAGAAACATTGAATTGTTGTTCCACTTATTTATGCATTCACTGATTTTTATTCTTTTTTTTTTAAGCGGGAGGGGGACAGGAAGGAAGTGAGATGAAAAGCATTAACTCATAGTTGTAGCACTTTAGTTGTTCATTGATTGCTTCTCATATGTGCCTTGACATGAAGGGCTCCAGCCGAGCCAGTGACCCCTTGCTCAAGCCAGCAACCTTTGGGCTCAAACCAGCGACCATAGGATCATGTCGATGATCCCACGCTCAAGCTGGTGAGCCTGCACTCAAGCTGGATGAGCCTGCACTCAAGTCTGTGATCTCAGCATTCCAGATTGATGCTCTATCCACTGTGCCACCACCAGTCAGGCCACTGGTTGATTCTTGAATGTGCCCTAACCAAGGATTGAACCTGCATCCTTGCCATGTCAGGATGATGCTTTAACCAACTGAACTACCCAGCCAGGGCAAATCAGAGGCATTTTAATGTGGTTTTGAAAAAATAAACATGTGTCATTAACACCTCATGTTTCCCCTTGTCTATTTTTTAAATTGATTTTAATTTATTGTGTTTACATAGATCCTAGTGTTGCCCCGAATGCATCCCCCCTCCCCCATATTCCCCTCAACATCTCCCCCTCTCCATAGCACCCTCCCCCCTTCCCTTCAGGATTAGACCATCTTATCATCCCCTTTCCCTCTGTCTTCTTTTTCTCTGGTCCCTTTGATCCCTCTGTCTCAATTCCGTCCTCAGTTCTCATTGTTCATTGGATTCCTCAAATGAATGAGGTCATATGATATTTTTCTTTCTCTGCCTGGCTTATTTTACTTAACATAATAGTTTCCAGGTCCATCCATGTTGTCGCAAAAGGTAAGATTTCTTTCTTTTCATGGCCCCATAGTATTCCATTGCATATATGTACCACAGCTTTTTAATCCACTCATCCACTGACAGACACTTTGGCTGTTTCCAGATCTTTGCTATTGTAAACAATGCTGCCATAAACATGCGGGTGCATTTCTTCTTTTGAATCAGTGATATGGTGTTCTTGGGATATATTCCTAAAAGTGGGATGGCTGGGTCAAAAGGCAGTTTCATCTTTAATTTTTTGAGGAATCTCTATACTGTTTTCCACAGTGGCTGCACCAGTCGGCATTCCCACCAGTAATGCAGGAGGGTTCCCTTTTCTCCACATCCTTGCCAGCACTTATTGTGTGTTGTTCTGTTAATGAGCGCCACTCTGACTGGTATGAGGTGATATCTCATTGTGGTTTTAATTTGCATTTCTCTAATGATTAATGATGTTGAACCTTGAACCATTTTTCATCTACCTATTGGCAATCTGTATGTCATCTTTGGAGAAGTGTCTATTCATTTCTTTTGCCCATTTTTTTGATTGGATTGTTTGTCTTTCTGGTGCTGAGTTTTACAAGTTCTTTATAAATTTTGGTTATTAACCCCTTATCAGATGTATTGTCGAATATGTTCTCCCATTGTGTGGTTTGTCTTTTTATTCTGTTCATATTCTCTTTAGCTGTGCAAAAGCTTTTTAGTTTGATATAGTCTCATTTGTTCATCCTGTCCTTTATTTCACTTGCCCGTGGAAATAAATCAGCAAATATATTGTTGCGAGAGATGTTGGAGAGCTTACTGTCTATGTTGTCTTCTAAGATGCTTATGGTTTCACGGCTTACATTTAAGTATTTTATCCATTTTCAGTTTATTTTTGTGAATGGTGTGAGTTGGTGGTCTAGTTTCATTTTTTTTTAATTTATTTTTATTTATTCATTTTAGAGAGGAGACACAGAGTGAGTGAGAGAGAGAGAGAGAGAGAGAAAGGGGGGAGGAGCTAGAAGCATCAACTCCCATATGTGCCTTGACCAGACCAGTGCAGGGTTTTGAACTGGCGACCTCAGTGTTCCCAGGTCGACGCTTTATCCACTGCGCCACCACAGGTCAGGCCTAGTTTCATTTTTTTGCAGGTAGCTGTCCAATTTGTTAAAGAGGCTGTCTTTACTCCATTGTTTGCTAGTACCTCCTTTGTCAAGTATCAATTGTCCATAAAGGTGTGGGTTTATTTCTGGGTTCTCTGTTCTGTTCCATTGATCTATAAGCCTGTTCTTATGCCAGCACCAAGCTGTTTTGAGTACAATGGCCTTGTAGTATAACTTGGTATCAGGAAGTGTGATACCACCCACTTTATTCTTCTTTTTCAAGGTTACTGAGGCTATTCATGTTCTTTTTCGGTTCCATATAAATTTTTGGAATATGTGTTTTATATCTTTGAAGTATGCCATTGTCATTTTAATTGGTATTGCATTGAATTTATAAGTTGCTTTGGGTAATTTTAATTTTAATAATGTTGATACTTCCTATCTATGAACACGGTATATGCTTCCACTTGTTTGTATCTTCCTTGATTTCTTTTATCAGTGCTTTATAATTTTCTGAGTACAAGTCTTTAATTTCCTTGGTTATAGTTACTCCTCAGTACTTTATTTTTTTGTTGCAATAGTGAAGAGGATTGTTTCCTTAATTTCTCTTTTTGACAGGTCATTATTGGTGTATAAAAATGCCTCTGATTTCTGAGTATTAATTTTATATCTTGCCACCTTGCTGAATTCATTTATCAGGTCCAGTAGTTTTTTGACTGAGACTTTAGGGTTTTCTATATACAGTATCATATCATATGCAAATAATGATAGTTTTACTTCTTCTTTTTCAATTTGGATGGCTTTTATTTCTTCTTCTTGTCTGATTTCTGTGGCTAAGACTTCCAGAACTATATTGAATAAGAGTGGTGAAAGGGGGCACCCCTGCCTTGTTCTTGATCTTAAGGGGATTGCTTTTAATTTTTTCCCATTGAGTATGATATTGGCTGTGGGCCTGCCATAGATGGTCTTTATCATGTTGAGGTATGTTCCCTGTATTCCCACTTTGCTGAGAGTTTTGATCATAAATGGGTGCTGGGTTTTATCAAATGCTTTTTCTGAATCTATTGATATTATCATGTGGTTTTTGTCCTTCCTTTTGTTTATGTGATGAATCACATTGATTTATTTGTGAATATTGTACCAGCCTTGCCTCCCCAGAATACATCCCACTTGATCATGATGTATGATTTTTTTTCATGTATTGCTGGATCCATTTTGCTAATATTTTATTGAGAATTTTAGCATCTAAATTCATCAGGAATATTGGCCTATAATTTTCTTTCTTTGTGTTGTCTTTGCCTGGTTTTGGTATCAGAATTATGTTTGCCTTATATAAGGAGCTTGGAAGTCTTCCTTCTTGAATTTTTTGAAATAGCTTGAGAAGGATAGGAGTTAGTTCTTCTTTGAATATTTGGTAGAATTCACTTGTGAAGCCATCTGGCCCATGGCTTTTGTTTGTTGAAAGTTTTTTGATAACTGTTTCAATCTCATTTCTTGTAATTGCTCTGTTTAGGTTTTCTAATTCTTCCAGATTAATTTTTGAAAGATTATATGTTTCAAGGAATTTGTTCATTTCACCTAAGTTGTCTAATTTTTTGGCATACAGTTCTTCATAGTATTTTCTTACATTTTTTTGTATTTCTGTTGTGTCAGTTTCTCCACTCTCATTTCTAATTTTATTTATTTGAGTCCTCTCTCTTTTTTTCTTGATGAGTCTGGTTAAAAGTCCTTCGATCTTGTTTACTTTTTCAAAGAACCAGCTCTTGGTTTCATTGATCCTCCCAAGTCTTTTGAAAGACAGAATTTGAGTGTCACCATGGAAAGAGCTGAGGATTAAAAGTAAGACAGACCTGAGTTCAAGTACCTGCTTCACCATTTACAATTTTGAGAGCTTGGAAAGGCTTTTAACCTCCCTTTTAGTGTCCACTCTGGGATAGAGATGATACTTGCTACTTGGTTATCATGAGGAGAGACCAGTGCCTCCACACTCCTCACCCTCTTTTAAAGTCAACTCCCTAGAATATATATAAATTAGAATGGGAATAAAAATAACAAAGGGGGGGATGAAAAAGAAAGAGGCAACTAGCTTTTCAGGGACAAAGGTCCACCCCTAGCTCAGGTAACTTCACAGCAGTATCCACTCCTGCTCATCACTGTCACTTCTTCCTGTCTTGGGAATTAAATGTGCTTGACCTAACTTCAATGTGTTTGTCTAACTTCAAAGCACAAGCAAAGAAGTAATATTAATATAACAACTGAGGTCCAAACGATAAAAGGAGCTGCATTTCCATTTGGTAATTACAAACTTATCTTACTGCTTTCTCTGCATCCGGGTGAAGAACATCTACAGAGATGAATACAGAAATGACCGCTTAGTTATGCCTAAGATCTTTTCCATAAAGGACCACAGCTTCTTTCAGTTGATTTCCAATTTTTTTTTTTTTACCTAAAGCAAAAAAAAGCCAAAGACATATGGATGTCCTCAGTTCTTTCTGACTTGCCCAACTCTTTGCTGCATACCATGTATACACTGTGCATCCCACAGCATGCCATATCACAGGTCATAGCAGAGAGAACTTTGCTCAGGGACAAGTTTCATAATACTTCCAGCAACAATGTTAGAGTTATCCACATGTTAAAGCAAACAGCACCTTGGAAAGTCTGACGTTTAGAAACTTTATTGTTCTTATCTGAAAGCCCATGTCTTTGTCATAATATAATTTAGAGCTCAAGAAACAGATCACAGTCTCATGGTCCCCAAATGAGTTTCTTTTCTTTCTTTTTTCCTTTTTTAAAAGATTTACTCATTGATTTTACAGAGAGAGGGGGGGCAAGAAGTATCACCTCATAGTTGTTTCACTTTAGTTGTTCCTTGCTTGCTTCTTGCGTGTTGTACGTGCCTTGATCAGGTAAGCCCAGGGTCTCGCACCGATAACCTCAGCATTCCAGGTCAATGCTCTATCCATTGTGTCACCACAGGTCAGGCCCCAAATCAATTTTGATAGTAGTGCTGCAACATTAGAATATCACTCTTCGTAACAGTTAACAGGGCTGATGCCACTGTGGGCTGGGCACTGGCAGAGGCCTGAGGTGTCAGCCCTGGTCCCTCCCCACCAGTAGCAGCAACATGGGTTTCAAAGTCCAGTTTTGCACACTTGAACCTGAAGCATGATGCCACTCTGTACCAACTGGGTGGCATTGACTCTCCTTCAGCTTCAATGAGGACACTAATTTCAGCCTTGTGGCATTACTGTGAGGGTTATTATGACATGTTATATAAAGCTGCTACGTGCCTGGTACTCATACAAGTGGCTATCGTTACTATTAATAAGTAAAAGTGGTGTTGTTTCCAAGATGTCACACAAGTGTCAAAGTCATGAAGGGCTACAGGAGTTCAGAGGATAAAGCTGTTACTAAGTTGACCTGGGGGGGGGTTCAAGAGGGAAGTAGAACTTGACATAGAGTTGTCAAATAAACTACAAAACTCCCAGTTGAATTTGCCCTTCAGATACACAATAAATACTTTTTAGTATAACTATGCCCTAAGTATTGCATAGGCGGTACTCATACTAAGAAAGTATACATTATTTATGTAAAATTCAGATTCAGTTGAGCATTTCCTATTTTTATTTGCTAAATCCTAAACTTGAAGAAAGGGTAACAAAGATGAGCTAGATGGAGAAGATGGGGGAAATGTCCCAGGCCAAACGGAAGAACTAACATGCTTGCGTGCTTACATCTGCCAGACACTGTGCTTGCTGGGCAATTTATAAGAGGACCACAACCCTCTGTACGGTGTTTATTATTCCTTACACTTTACAGATGAGGAAACTCAGACTCAAATTCAAGACCACTGCTAAGTGGTATCTAAACCCTGGTCTGCTTCTCTCCTAAGCACCTGTTTCTTCCAAAGCACCATATCCTGCTTGGGACACAGGAAAGCGGAGGAAGGAGAGTGAGTACCCACCTTCCTGTGAGAGCCTTCCCCAGGCTCTGTGCCAATGCAGCTTCACTATTTCACGCCAACGATCTGTAATTTTGTGTGTGTGTGATTTCTTTTTGAGAGCTAGCTGAACACAATAGCTAGACTCTTAGATTGCCACTTCTATTAACATTTCCATTATATAGACTGCATCTTGGATGCCTTTGAATTATTCATGCGAATCAAGCGTTTCTTCTATGCTCAGTTTTGAGTTCCACAATATCCATCCCAGAAACCACCACAGGGATTAGTGCCCAGATACCAGAGAATCACCATCCTCCATTAATCAGATGCCGGGAAGTTTCATAATAAATACAAATTTAGCCCTGGCCAGATAACTCGCATGGTTAGAGCATCGTCCCAAAGCACAGGGTGGCCGGTTTGATTCCCAGTCAAGGCATGTGCAGGAGCAAATCAATGTTCTTCTCTCTCTCTCTCTCTCTCTCTCTCTCTCTTTTTCTTTCTTTTCCTCTCTAAAGTCAATAAATTTTTTTGAATTAAAAATAATTTACCATAGCCTGACCTGTGGTGGCACAGTGGACGGAGCGTCAACCTGGGAACACTGAGGTCACCAGTTCAAAACCCTGCACTGGTCTGGTCAAGGCACATATGGGAGTTGATGCTTCCAGCTCCTCCCCCCTTTCTCTCTCTCTCTCTCTCACTCTGTGTCTCCTCTCTAAAATGAATAAAATAAAAAGAAATTAAAAAGAAAATCAAATGAGCCTGCATTAAAAAAAAAAGATTTATTAAAAATAATTTACCATAGATCATCTTGTACCCCACAAATGTTATCCCTGACAAAGGCTTTCCTAACAAGATAAATGTACCCACCGTGTATATATCAGAACTGCAATAAAATAAAACTACATTTTCTTCAAATTAGAGTTTTAATTTTTTTTTTTTTTTACAGGGACAGAGTCAGAGTCAGAGAGAGAGATAGATAAGGACAGACAGACAGGAACGAAGAGAGGTGAGAAGCATCAATCATTAGTTTTTCGTTGCCATTGCGACACCATAGTTGTTCATTGATTGCTTTCTCACATGTGCCTTGACCGCGGGCCTTCAGCAGACTGAGCCACCCCTTGCTGGAGCCAGCGACCTTGGGTCCAAGCTGGCGAGCTTTTGCTCAAGCCAGATGGGCCCGCGCTCAAGCTGGCAACCTCAGGGTCTCGAACCGGGGTCTTCCGCATTCCAGTCCGATGCTCTATCCACTGCGCCACCACCTGGTCAGGCAGAGTTTTAATTTTATTAATTCTAAATTCAATGCAATTATGTCTACATTCTAAATAAGACAAAGTTCAAAAACTAAGAAGTAAAAAAATATCGAAGTATGTGATGGCTTTTACCAAATTATGCGAGGTCTTTATTGTTTGCAAAGTAATCTTAAAAAAAATAGTTTAATTCAGCAAGCATTGACCAAGAGTCCATTGACCAAGATTCCATTCTAGACACAGAGCTTCAGGGAAAACACTGACAGCCAAAATACAGTCCTCAAAGGACATGTGAGAGGGAATAGACACATATTCAGCTCAATTTCAAAAGAGAAAGAACAAAGTAAACATTGTAAAAGACAAAATGTCAGGAGAGCTCAGAAGAGGGAGTGATTAATTCGCACTGTGGGGAGGTGGTACTTAGCCAGCGGGATGGATGACTAGGATTCTGACAGCTGGTGAAGGCCTCCCCAGCAGAAGGAACAGCTTAAGCAAAGGTACAAGGCCAGAATGTGCAGAGGACTAATCAGCACTATCTGACTGAGCAAAATGTATATTGCGATATTCTAATTATTACATGTTGTCAAATATTATCACACCTACTTGCTTCAGAAGTAAAAATCACATACCTGCATTATTGCCCCTACAGGTCTTTAACTAAGGATTTATAAGTGTAGTGTTTTTTTTTAAAGATGCTAATATCCCAGACTAAACCACCCTCCCAAGTCCCGGGGCTCTTTACACACATTCCAACACTGGAACACACACCCTGAGCAACAACAGACTCCTTTTCTTGCCCCTGATTCTTGTCGGCTCCTTGGCATCACTACCTCTAAACCCCCTCGTTAATGCATACTCCAGGCCACACATGCACACGTATTACCAGCTCCCCATCCACAGTGCCAGACAGGAAATACATTTGCAGGATTTTAAACAATTTTAAAATGTGCCTTCAAATTTTACAACTTGCTTTACTCGCCTGAGGGAGGAACCAAGCCCCTTGTATAAATATCGCCCCAAAACAGGCCTGCTCCACATCCCACCCGGCTCTGGGATCCTGGATTTTCTATGTGAGGCCCGGGGTGGGTTTGGGGAGTTTTGTTTATTTTGATTTATTTTTTTCATTTCATCTGTGTCTTCTGTGGTCACTGGCTTTTTCAGTCATGTTTATTTTACACACACTCCCAGTAGCCAGTGGAGAGGAGGAGCGTTTCTTGCCAGCCTCACAGGCAGTCCAGCACAAAACCATGTTTCAGGCTTTGGGTGCACTTATGAGGAAACATCTCAAGGAAATGGTTTCCTGGCCACGAATCCAACAGCTCCTAGAATCAGAGCAGCTGTGGGCAAAGGAAAGATCTTGTTGTCATAGCAGGGACTGGGTGCGTCCAGAGGGTACTGAGTGAGATGGACCCGTCTCAGTGCTCCAGCCCCTGTCCCAGTGCCTTTATCTACAAGGGCTCCTCGGGGTGTCTATTAGGGGAAAGAAGAGAGAGTTACACTGAAGCAGGAGCCTGGGGAGAGAGGTCGTGGCAGGTGACCTGAGAACAGGTTCTTGTGACTTTTCTCCAATACCTCTCAGCCTTCCCACCATCTCCCTACCTGCTACACTCTGAGAAACAGCTGCTCCCCTTCAACAAAATGGACTCCTATCCTCTTCCCTGAACCCCATCCCCACATCTTCCTTCTGGGCCTATTCTTTAATTTTACCATGCATCTCAAGGCTCTCTCTTTATCTACAACTAGGCCCAGATTCTGACATTCAAAAAGAGGCTTTCTCTCCATTCTGAAACTTTCTCAAACTATCAATTTCTCCTGGTTGACATCTGCTTGTTTACTTGCTCATCTTCCTTTCCCCCTTCTGGGGACAAAAACCCAATTTTCCTTGGGAACCTCTCATCTGAAGTCCACCTTCCAGGTCCAGTAGTGAGCTAGTGTCCTAAGCATGGCCAATCCCAGCACAACAGCTCGAGACCACAGGGATTGCTCTGGGAGTGGGCAAATTGCCCACAGCAGGGCAGTGAGAGTCCTCAGAATCTTGGTGAAGCAGTGGAGGTATTCTTTTTCTGGGATGACTAAGGTAATGGATGCTAGCCTGAAGCCTATGTGTGTTCTGTTTTCTGAGAAATGTTGATGTAAAAAACATCCAAACCAGTAGATAATTTTTAGGGGTTTATTTGGGCCAAACTGATGACATATACTGGGGAGGAAGATCTCAAATGTTCCAGAGAATAACAATTTTATAGCTTCTTTTATGCATTTGACATTAAGGAGGGGACGTAAGGAACATTACATGGAGGTGGGAGAAAACAAGGTGGAGATTGGATTACAGGATAGTTTAGAAGATTATGAACTCTCTTCAGAGTTAATACTCACTTCCAGGAATATTACATCTGGTAATTCCAAGGTATGTTAACCTGGATGCACGAGAACAATGAACAAGGCTTGCTTAAAACCTTTCACTAAAGAAGTAATAGGTCTGGGACATGACTGCCCACCATGACCTGCCCAGTTAGGAATTTATGATCAGATCACCCTGTGAAGTTACTTTCCATAGGACCTCATTTTCCCTGTCCATCCAAACATACCTGGTCCTCTCACTCTTTTATGATCCCTGCCTGGCTCCTTTCAGGCACTCTGTGTGCAAGCCAGTCCTCCACTCTCTGATGTCATTCCAGGGCCTCAAATCCAGTCCTCTGATCCATCTCTACACCTCTAACTCAAATCTGCAACTTCTCAGCCCACTCTCCAGGCATTCCCAAGCACTTTAACCTGATGAAATAGAGTTCCCTGTTCTCCCCCAAAACACACACTTCCATTAATTGCAAAAAGTGATATAAACAGAGCCACTTCAACATGGCTGCTGTTTCAGGGGATCTGCCTCGTATGTCTTACTCCTCAAAGCTTTGGAATGTCAAAACTGGAAAAAATAACTTTTGCACTGGACCTAAAGCAGCACTCTATCTGAACAACTGTTTGCAAAGACAACAAGAAAGCAGATATTATGATTGCAGGTCTGAAAAGTAAAAGTATATTTTACAGTTAGCATCACTATGTTAATTTACTTACTGAAAGTAACCTCACAGGGTGATCTGATCATAAATTCCTAACTGGTCAGGTCATGGTGGGTAGTCATGCCCCAGACCTATAGCTTCTTTAGTAGAAGCGTTTTCTTTGCCTTAAGCAAGCCCTGTCCTTTGATTCTATGCATGTAGGTTAACACAGCTTAGAAATGTTGCCTTTCAGACCTCTCCTTATAAAGGGTGACCACCAGTGGTGGGACTCAAATAATTTAACAACTGGTTCTTTGCCCTAATGAACGTTTTAAGTATAAAAAAAGATATACTGAAAAATAGTTTATTATTCCATGCATTTAGTACTTAAATAAGAACAACGAAAGAGGTACACAAAACTAGACTTACAAGAGTTTTAAAATATTAATGAAAAAATATTAATACCTGACAAAAAATAATAAAACTGTTATTTAAGATATTTCCATATTGTTTCTTTCTTTTTTTTTTTTTACAGGGACAGAGAGAGAGTCAGAGAGAGGGACAGATAGGGACAGACAGACAGGAACGAAGAGAGGGTAGAAGCATCAATCATTAGTTTTTTGTTGCCATTGTGACACCATAGTTGTTCATTGATTGCTTTCTCACACGTGCCTTGACTGCGGGCCTTCAGCAGACCAAGCCACCCCTTGCCAGGGCCAGCGACCTTGGGTCCAAGCTGGCAAGCTTTTTGCTCAAGCCAGATGGGCCCGCGCTCAAGCTGGCGAGCTCAGGGTCTTGAACCTGGGTCTTCCGCATCCCAGTCCTACACTCTATCCACTGCGCCACCGCCTGGTCAGGCTCCATATTGTTTCTTGATTGACATCCTCTTTTGTAATTTTTTTCACCTATAGACAGAATGAACATTACTACAGGCACTTAGAATTAGAATACAGTTATACAGATGAACGTTAAACTCAACAAAAAATTAGTTATTTTTTTATCAACTCTGCCGAACTGATGAGAACCAACTGAATCTCACCACTGGTTACTACCCTCTAGATATCACATAATCTCTTTTTTTTTTTTTTTAGAAAGGAAGGGAGAGAGATGATAAGGTGATCAATCGTCCTTCTTTAGGGAGGACAGTCCTTCTTTTGTAAGTTCCATCCTCCTTTGAAAAGTGTCCGCCTACATGTCCTCCTTTCTGATATTGGAAGACTAATCTGTCCGTATTCGATCAATGCAGAGTTTATCCATTGTGTATGATGTGACGTATTTGTATCTAAATGAGTACTTTTTTCTTACAGTTAGGGAACAAAATTTTTGTTGCATCCACTAAAACACTTGTTCTTACCTAATTCGAGTGTGCTGATCTCAAATATGACATTAGTTTTTCTCTGTAAGCTACAGTTCTTTTGCAATTCAATATTTTAGGTTTTCATCTTATTGTAAAATTTTTAACATTTAGTTGAACATAATGAAGTAGAATATCTTCCAGGGCATCATCCTTGTGAAAATATAATAATTTATATAATTCAGTGAATACACTAATACACTAAAAGATATAATTGCATCAGAATTTGTCTACAATTTCAAAATAGAACATATTAAAACACTTATTTTAATCATAAAATTTGTTGCAAAACTTATTTAAATAATATTTAGGCAAAAATTTGCATTTGTAGCTCTTGCATTTGTGTACTTGTTGAGGACAATCTCGTTTGATGCTCCAGCAGTAGTCTGCTCATCACTAACAGCTCCAAGATTTTCGGGAAACTATCAAGGTGACTGTTCAGGAAGTGAATTTTAATGCTCATGTTACGTCCAATGTCGCGGAAAGCCAACAGCATCCTTTGAGCCAGAAGTTCATAGTTTTCTGCTTTTTTGTTGCCAAAGAAGTTCTTTGTAACTGCCACAAAAGACTGTCATGCTGCTTTCTCCTCCTTATTAATCTTCCTGGCAAATTCTTCCTCATATATGAGGGTTGAATTTGAGGTCCGTCAAATATACCTGCTTTTATCTTCTCAAAGGACAAGGCAGGAAAAGCAGAAATAATATGTTGAAAGCATTCACTTTCTCTATTCAAAGCCTGAATAAACTGCTTCATTAAGCCAAGTTTGATGTGAAGTGGGGGAAAAATTATCCTGTCTTGATTAACTACAGGTTCATTCACAATATTCAGAGCTTCACGTTTCAGCCACTCCTTCTGTGTCCAGTGTTTCTCCCGAGCTTGGTTGTTCCACAAACACAGAAAGCAAGGACACTTCATGAAACCTCTCTGTTGTCCTAGCAGGAAATTTACCATTTTAAGATCTACACAAATGATCCAATTATGCTCCTCCTACTTCAGAAAGTCGAGGACAAATTTTATGTCATTATAATCTTCTCACAGATGAGTTGAATAACCAATTGGAACAGCTGCATAAACATTACCATTGTGTAGGAGAAAACATTTCAGACTCCGTTTAGAGCTGTCAAGAAATAGCCACCATTCTGTTGTACTGTAAGTGGTAACACCTAGCTGGCTGAGAAGACTACTGATATCATGACAGTAAACAAAGTGTTTGTCTTAAAAAAAAAAGTCCACAAAAATTTGTTCACGCTTCCTGAAATGAGATACTTTAGCTGACCAGTGAAGTACATCCTTTTCTTGAAGCCTGGAGGCTAATAACTCAGCTGCTTTCTCTGATATGCCCAAATCTCTTACTAAGTCATTCAATTTGGGTTGGCTAAACTGCTGAGGCGTTAATGACTGCTTGGCATCAGAAGAAGATCCTTCAAATTCTACAACCATTTCCTCATGCATCTTATCAAAATACACTTGATCACCATGTTCACTTTCTTCATCCTTAGAAGAAATAAAACCATTGAAACTGGAACCGGGAGTGTCTCAGAGTGTGGGATAGGTCGTATTGCTGGAGAAATATTAAGATATGCGATCATATGCCATTTTTTCTTGCCGATGCCTTTTGTATGGATCAGACAGAAATAACAGTCACTGCTGTGATCCTTAGGTTCCAGCCAAACCATGGGAATACCAAAAGGCATTCCTTTGCGTTTTCCTTTTGTCCAGTCACAAAGCATTTCCTGGCAATTATGACACACAATATGAGGAGCCCAATTCTTGTCTTGATCGCCAAGGAGAACTTGAAAATAGGCAATATATGCACATGTCAGAAATGATGAAATATTGCGCCTTTGATGTTGAAGTGTGTAACAGACACATATATAACTGAAGGTGTCAGGACTATTCTTACATTTACGCCTACTTGAAGAAGCCAAGATTCAATCTTAAAACAAAATAAGAGGGGCCTGACCAGGCAGTGGCGCAGTGGATGGTGCGTCGGACTGGGATGCGGAAGACCCGGGTTCGAGACCCCGAGCTCACCAGCTTGAGCGCGGGCCCATCTGGCTTGAGCAAGGGTTCGTCAGCTTGGACCCAAGGTCGCTGGCTCCAGCAAGGGGTGGCTCAGTCTGCTGAGAGCCCGCGGTCAAGGCACATGTGAGAGAGCAATCGATGAGCAACTAGGGTGTTGCAACGGCACTGAGAAACTGATAATTGATGCTTCTCACCTCTCTCTTTCCTGTCTGTCTGTCCCTATCTGTCCCTCTCTCTGACTCTCTCTCTGTCCCTGTAAAAAAAAATAAAAGAAAAACAAGAGGGTGTTTTTATCAGGTAATAATTTTCTACATTTAAAAACAACTACAATTATGTAAAAATGATGTTTGTAAAACATTAATTGACTTGTGGTTATGTTCAATCCAAGAGTCGTTGCCCTTTAACCCCAATTTAAAAACCAATGCATGCCATTAACTGTAACAAAAAAAAATTAAAATTGCATAAAAACTAGATCATGCACCAAAAACCACATTTCAGATTTGGGATCAGCGATACAGAGATATATAGAAACAGTTCTAAAACCTCATGCAACAGAAAATGAAAAAAAATTGTTCCCCAGTATTATTATTAAAAATTAATAGGCATGGCCTGACCAGGCCGTGGCACAGTGGATAGAGCGTCAGACTGGGATGCGGAAGGACCCAGATTCAAGACCCCGAGGTTGCCAGCTTGAGCACGAGCTCATCTGGTTTGAGCAAAAGCTCACCCAAGGGCAGGGTGCTGGCTCCAGCAATCCCGGTCCAGGCACATATGAGAAAGCAATCAATAAACAAGTAAGATGTCGCAACGGCAACAAAAAACTGATGATTGATGCTTCTCATCTCTCTCTGTTCCTATCTGTCTGTCTCTATCTGTCCCTCTCTCTGACTCTCTCTCTGTCTCTTAGAGAGAAAAAATTAATAGGCATGGAAGCATAATTATAATATAAAATATTATAAGTTTTCATTATGCATTTATATTATAGTGTATTATTTTTACAATGAATAAAATGTTTCTTTTATTTACAATATTGTTTTTTTAATTTATTTTTATCCTCCTTTTCATTGCAAAAACATTGGTCACCTTAGAGATGAGAAACATCAGCTTATAGTTGTGTCACTTTAGTTGTTCAGTGATTGCTTCTCATATGTGCCTTGAAGGGGGCAGTACTCAAGCCGAGCCACTGATCCCTTGCTCATGCCAGCAACTTTGAGCTCAAGCCAGTGACCTTGGGCTTTAAGCCAGTAACCTTTGAGCTCAACCCAGCAGCTTTAGGATCAAGTCAATGATCCTACACCAGGGGTTGGGAAGCTTTTTGGCTGAGAGAGCCATGAACGCCACATATTTTAAAATGTAATTCCGTGAGAGCCATACAATATGTTTAACACTAAATACAAGTAAATGTGTGCATTTTATGTAAGACCAACATTAAGTCTCTGAATTCTTTTTAATAATGTGGTTATGCTGTTGCTAACCAATGATGAATCAAGTACTTCTTACCATTAATGCGACTTCTGGTGCTGCATGGTTTTGCTGATTGTAGTCTGGTTGATACGTGGTGAGGTTAAGCTTCATGCAGGCGTTGAGACTTCCATCCGTTAAATGTGATCATAGGTTGGTCTTAATGTTCTTTAGATGTGAGAAAGATTGCTCCCATGAATACGCAGAGCCAAACATTGTCAGTACAGCAATACTCACACGCTGCAGTGTGTGGTATGTGACGGGAGGTGCATTCCAACTTTTGACAATCAGCTGGTCTGCAGGTTGAAGTTTTTTCATTTCTCCCCACTTGTGTTTCCTCGCCAACTCTGCTTGCTGTCGTGCAAGTCTTACCAAATCTTCATTCAGTGACTTGAACTTATTCACCCACATGTCTGAGGCCTTCAGGTCAACAGCTTGTAGCTCAAAATCTCTGGCGGGGACACCGGGGATGTAACTCAGGTTGGCGCTGTCCACCGCACACTTGTGTGGATGGGTGATGAACTTAAAAAGACGAGTGCAATGGGATAAAACTGAAGGGAAGGGGGGAGGGCACTGCAGGGAGGTGGGTAAGGAAGATGTTGAGGGGAATATGGGGAAGGAGGGATGCAGTCAGGGTCACCCTAGAATCTATGTAAAAACAATTATTTAAAAAAAAAAAAAGACGAGTGCGCTCACAAAATTCTTCAAAGCGCGCTTTGAATGACTGCAGGAGATTAGATGTAAAGCCCACTAGCTGCTGGAGATCAAGATGTTGAGCAGGGTCACTTGCTGTGCATGCATCTTTAAACTCTCCCAGTTTTTCAAAGTGTAGTAAATTACCTGTTTCAATGTCAGTGATGAATGCAAACACTGCTTGTTGAAGGGATAAAACTGTATTTTCAACGCCTTGAATTTTCACATTGAGCTGGTTCAGATGTTCAGTCATGTCTTTGAGATAGTAGAACTTCAGGAGCCACTCAGTGTGAGCTAACTCAGGATGCTCAACGTTTTTCATTTCAAGAAAAGTCCAGATTTCTCTCAGACAAGCCATGAAACGGCTGAGCACCTTCCCTCTTGACAACCAGCGCACACTGCTGTGCAGAAGCAGACCAGGATAATTATTCCCAACTTCATCCAGCAGTGTTTTAAACTGGTGATCATTTAAAGCTCGGGCAACAATAAAGTTGACCACCCGAATGACCAGCGACATCACCTCACCAAGCTGCTCGCTACATATTTGAGCACAAAGCGCCTTCTGATGTAGGATGCAGTAAAAACTTAGGATGGGTCTCTTTTCATGTTCACGAAGAAGCGCTACGAATCCTCTGTTTTTCCCCACCATGCACGGAACACCATCAGTACACACCAAAATAAGTTTATTCATTGATAGATTTTTTTCTTTAGTGAACTCAGTGAAAGACTGGAATAAATCCTCTGCTCTTGTTGTCTTTTTTATAGGCAAAACAGAAAGACTTTCCTCACGTAGTGTGTCACCAACAGCATACCTTGCAATCACACTGAACTGGAATAAATGGCTTACCTCTGTTAACTCATCCAAAGTGAGAGAAAAGAATGGTGCTGCATTTATGTCCTTCACTTGTGTTGCCTCAATCTGATTTGCCATCATGATGGTATGATCATGAACAGTTCTTGTCGACAGAGGCATGTCTTTTATTTGTTTGATTATCTTGTCTTTATCTGAAAAGTCGTCAAAAAGTTCATTGGCAACATCAAGCATGAATGTTTTGGCATACTCCCCATCTATGAATGGCTTTCCATTTCTCACAATTGCTAAAGCACCAGCAAAGCTAGCTGAATTTCAGGCACCTTATTGGGTCCAAACACGGAGTTGCTGCTGAGTAGCTTGCACTCTGCACATAATCTTATTTATCCTGTAATACAATTCTGATATGACTTTCTCTCACCTTCTTGTAATCTTCCCTCCTTAACCTCAAATGAATAAAAGGAACTGCAAAACTATTATTCTCTCGCCTGACTAGGTGGCGCAGTGGATACAGCATCAGACTGGGATGCGGAAGACCCAGGTTCGAGACCCCGAGGTCACCAGCCTGAGCGCGGGCCCATCTGGCTTGAGCAAAAGCTCATCAGCTGCTCCAGCAAGGGGTTGCTCGGTCTGCTGAATGCCTGCGGTCAAGGCACATGTGAGAAAGCAATCAATGAACAACTAAGGTGTTTCAACGGCAACGAAAAACTAATGATTGATGCTTCTCACCTCTCTCCGCTCCTGTCTGTCTGTCCCTTTCTATCCCTCTCTCTGACTCTCTCTCTCACTCTGTTCCTGTAAACAAAACAAAACAAAACAAAACAAAAACTATTATTCTCTGGAGCATTTGAAATCATGCTTCTCAGCATATGTCTTTAGTTTGGATCAGATAAACTCATAAAAATTCTTTACAGGTTTGGACGTTTCTTACATCAACACTTCTATCTCTTTATTGATATAATTATTTCTCTTCCCTTTCTCATAAATAACCCTTGCTTTTACCTCCCAATCAAAACACTTTTGGGTTTCTGCCTGAATCAGTACTCCCAGAATAACTATCCTTCTGGACCTCAAAGAAATGCTTGTTGCCTCTCATTCTGGCCTTCATTTTTAGGTTGATATAATCTTTGTACTCTCCCAGACTTTTTTTTTTTTTTTGTATTTTCCAAAGTTAGAAGCAGGAAGGCAGTCAGACAGACTCCCGCATGTGCCCGAACAGGATCCACCTGGCTTGCCCACCAGGGGGCGATTCTCTGCCCATCTGGGGCGTTGCTCCATTGTGGCTGGAGCCATTCTAGTGCCTGAGGCAAAGGCCATGGAGCCATCCTTGGTGCCCAAGGTCAACTTTGCTCCAGTGGAGCCCTGGCTGTGGGAGGGAAAGAGAGACAGAGAGGAAGGAGAGAGAGAAGGTTGAAGAAGCAGATGGGCGCTTCTCCTGTGTGCCGTGGCCGGGAATCGAACCCGGGACTTCCACATGCCTGGGTAATGCTCTACCGCTGAGCCAAACTGTCAGGGCCTAGTCTCCTGGACTTTTGATCTTGGTACTATCTCCCACTCAGTGCATCAGTCCAAGTTCTGTCTTACCAATGACGGAAACTGACTCTAGGTCACTTAAAGCAGAAAACATTGCAGGCACCAGAGCATTTACTGGAAAGAAATCCAGTAGTTCACAATGGATGAAAAAAACAGGCACTTGCCTTGATAGGTGGGCCGGAATCATGGTACCTGGGGCAGCCACAGCTACAGCCAGGATCACGGGAAGTGTCTATTGGGAAATGAATTCTAAACTCTCCACATCACTAAGTCCTTTCTTTGCATTTGAAGCCCTGGGTTTTCACATCTGATTGACTGAGTTTTAGCAGAAAAGTCCTGGAGAGCAAGTATTTTAACTCTAGGCTTTCATAGCCCTGTCTCCCACCGAGGATCCTAACACTAAAACAGATGACTCCACCTGCCCAGCACATCCAAATAGCTACTGCATCCTGTAGAGACTGTTTCCATAAGTCTGGTGTCTCTCTATGTTACCAGTGACCTGCACCTCAAACTAACACTCACCCCACTCTAGGAACAGCTGCCAGAATAGCTGGATAGTATGGTGCAATGGTTGAATTACCTTGTTTCAGACTACTAGCTGTGTGACATGAGGGAGGTTATTGATTTTTCTGTGCTTTCAGTTTGCTCATCTGTAAAATAAGGATAACAACACTATCTATCTCTTATGGTGATTGTAAAGATAAGTGCGTTTGTGTATGCAAAGTGCATCAGATGAGCTGGGAATGGTGATCATGTTCTATAAATGTGAATTGATATTATTATTTCCAGGGCACCTTGCCCATTATCCACTTCTGAGTCTCCAAAACTTCCTTCTCTCTCTGCCTCCCCATTCCCTATGGTTCCCTGATGAAATACAACTCCTTGGCTTGTTTCCTAAGCTATTCTAGGTTAGCCCAAGGGCCCTTATCCAGCCCATTTAGAACGACCTCAGCCCATTTAAAACCAGTGTCCCTCTGAGCCTCCTTCAGGTTGTCTGTCCCCCACATAGGGATTCATGCTGAGAGGAGCTCTTTCTTCTGAGTCACACAGCATCATGTGCATGTCTCCTCCAAGGTATTTACCACATCCCATCTTCAATGGTCTTGTCTATACAACTCAAGTATTCCAGCTGCTATATTCCAACTACTATCTTTGTACATTACTTCCTTTCCTCTCTGGGTGGTTTAAACCCTCCACTTATGCCCAAGCCCAAGCTGTGTCACCCTTCTAGGCTTGTGTACCCTTCCCTCATCTTTACATAGTCAATTCTTATTTCTCTCTTAAGACTCAGCTTGAGCCTGGCTCATAGTTAGTGTTCACTAATGATGACAAGACCATGTAGGTGAAGAAAGGGCCACCTACTAAATAGATAAGCTCAGGAGAGGCCTTCATGGCAGACCTTTCAAACCCAGAGACCAAAGTAATCATGCAGCCGGACCTGAACTTAAAAATCCCTAACTAGCCAGACCAGGTAATGGCGCAGTGGATAGAGCATCAGACTGGGATGCAGAGGACCCAGGTTCAAAACCATGAGGTCACCGGCTTGAGGGCAGGCTCAACTGGCTTGAGCAGAGGCTCACCAACTTGAGCGCAAGGTTGCTGACTTGAGCATGGGATCATCGACATGACCCTAAAGTCACTGGCTTGAGACCAAGGTTGCTGGCTTGAGCCCAAAGTCACTAACTTGAGCAAGGGGTCACTCACTCTACTATAGTCCCCTGGGTCCAGGCACATATGAGAAAGCAATCAGTGAACAACTAAAGTATTGCAACAAAGAACCGATGCTTCTCATCTCTCTCCCTTCCTGTCTGTCTGTCCCTATCTGTCTCTCTCTGTGTGTCTCTGTCACACACACACACACACACACACACACACACACACACACCAAAAAATAAAAAAATTCTAACTAAATACAGGTCATGGTAGGTAGTCATGTCCTAGGCCTGTAGCTTCCTTGGTAAAGGTCAATCTTTAACTTTGAAATTGTCTTTTGTCTTTTTGCATCTAAGATAGCATACCTTTGAAATATCAGAGTAATTTTCTTTTCCAGACTCCTCGAAGGCACAACTGCAGGCATCAGAGCATGAGATCACACCGTTGTCCGTTGCCCACATACTATCTCCACATGCTGTAAATGTTAACTATCCTATTCCCACCAATGTAAAGAAATATGTCTTCTGTTATACTCTTTATCCAGTCTCAGAGATTTTCCTGCTTTGCTTTCTCCCATCCTCCTTAATCTACCACCAATGGACTTCCTTTAACTCTCCTTCCACCTCCTCCTTTGATTCTAATGTATAAAATAAACTCCATTGAGATTATGCTTCCTAGAAATTGTCATCAGTTTGGCTCAAATAAGCTCTTATAAGACTTTTTCTTAGAGTGCATGTCCTTTTATTTTTAAAGGGACAGAGAGAGAGTCAGAGAGAGAGAGAGATAGGGACAGACAGACAGGAATGGAGAGAGGTGAGAAACATCAACCATCAGTTTTTCGTTGCCATTGTGACACCTTAGTTGTTCATTGATTGCTTTCTCATATGTGCCTTGACCACGGGCTTTCAGCAAACCATGTGACCCCTTGCTCAAGCCAACGACCTTGGGTCCAAGCTGGTGAGCTTTTTTTTAGCTCAAACCAGATGAGCCCGTGCTCAAGCTGGCAACCTCGGGGTCTCGAACCTGGGTCCTCCATATCCCAGTCCAACGCTCTATTTACTGTGCCACCACTTGGTCAGGTTGTTTTGTTCTTTTTTTAATTTTCATTTTTATTTATTGATTTTAGAGAGAGAGAGGAAAAGGGAAGGAGAAAATGGGAAACATCAATTTGTTGTTCCACTTATTTATGTATTCATTGGTTGATCCTTATATGTGCCCTGACCAGGTATTGTATCCACAAACTTGGCATATTGGGACAATGCTCCAACCAACTGATCTACCCAGCCAGGACAGAGTGTATGTTCTTTTGACAATAGCCATAAAAAATAGTGGGAGCAAATAGGGTGAGGGAGGGGGATAAGGAACATGGAGGAGAGATATCTGAGGCATATATTTTCTCCCCATCTCTTTCACTTCACCTCTGCAGGTCAGGGCAGTGTGGCCTCACCATCCCTTTGGGCACAAAATGCCCTTACTGCTTACTGACCATCCCTACCTACAGAAAATCTCAAAAGTATTCCCCCCACTCAATTTTCTGCCCCCATGGAACCTCAGAGCTCCTGACTGCCGTGTCCCTGGGGCATTTATAAAGTACTACCTGGTAGAATAAATTGTGTACCCGGGTCTCCTCCTCTCTATATCCTGAAGTCTTCATCTGCTTATCCCAAATATCAGCACAGTTACCCCAGGTGGGCCAGGGCATAAAAAAAGAAATACACACCCAGGGCTCAATGACAGCCTACTCCCCAGGCTTAGCACCAGGCCCTCCCATATTGTAGGGATTCCTTGGATCACTATAATAATACTATAAAGAAAGTCATCTTGCTTCCATCTTACAGATGCAAAAAACTAAAATAAAAAGGGAGGCTCGCCTGACCAGGCAGTGGCACAGTGGATAGAGCGTCGGACTAGGATGCGGAAGACACAGGTTCGAGATCCCAAGGTCACCAGCTTGAGCGCGGGCCCATTTGGCTTGAGCAAAAGCTTGCCAGCTTGGACGGAAGGTCGCTGGATCCAGCAAGGGGTGGCTCAGTCTGCTGAAGGCCCACAGTCAAGGCACGTGTGAGAAAGCAATCAATGAACAACTATGGTGTCGCAACGGCAATGAAAAACTAATGATTGATGCTTCTCACCTCTCTCCGTTCTTGTCTGTCTGTTCCTATCTATCCCTCTCTCTGACTCTCTCTCTGTCCCTATAAAAAAAATTAATTAAATAAAATAATTTCCTACCTTGTTTCCCTGTTTGAAAAAAAAAAAAAGTGAGGCTCAGGCCAGGCAATATTTTATTTATTGATTTTTAATTTTTTTTTAATTTTTTTATTTTATTTATTTTAGAGAGGAGACACAGAGTGAGAGAGAGAGAGATAGAGAAAGAGAGAAAGGGGGGAGGAGGCCTGACCTGTGGTGGCGCAGTGGATAAAGCGTCGACCTGGGAACACTGAGGTTGCCAGTTCAAAACCCTGCACTGGTTTGGTCAAGGCACATATGGGAGTTGATGCTTCCAGCTCCTCCCCCCTTTCTCTCTTTCTCTCTCTCTCTCACTCTGTGTCTCCTCTCTAAAATGAATAAAATAAAAATAAAATAAATTAAAAAAAAAGAAAGGGGGGAGGAGCTGGAAGCATCAACTCCCATATGTGCCTTGACCAGACTAGTGCAGGGTTTTGAACTGGCGACCTCAGTGTTCCCAGGTCGACGCTTTATCCACTGCGCCACCACAGGTCAGGCAGGTTATACTTTTTATATATTGTTAGATTCAATTTGTTAGCATGTTGATGAGAAATTGTTTCTATTCATAAGGCATATTGACCTTTTCTAGCTATGTTTTTAGTTTTGGTATTTGGGAAATGCTAGCGTCATGCAATGAGTTGAGAAATGTTTCTTCCTTTATGGGGGTCAGTGGGTGAATCTCAGTCTGGGTGCATGTGGGAGTCTGTCTCTGCATCTCTGCACTCTCACTTAAAAAATAAAATAAAAGCCTGACCTGTGGTGGCGCAGTGGATAAAGCGTTGACCTGGGAACACTGAGGTCGCCAGTTCAAAACCCTGCACTGGTCTGGTCAAGGCACAAATGGGAGTTGATGCTTCCAGCTCCTCCCCCCTTTCTCTCTTTCTCTCTCTCTCTCTCACTCTGTGTCTCCTCTCTAAAATAAATAAAATTAAAAAATTAAAAATCAATAAATAAAATATTGCCTGGCCTGTGTTGGCACAGTGGATAAAGCGTCGACCTGGAACGCTGAGTTCCCCGGTTCAAAACCCTGGGCTTACCCAGTCAAGGCACATATGAGAGTCGATGCTTACTGCTCCCCCCCTTCTCTCTCCTTTCTCTCTCTCTCTCCTCTCTAAAAATGAATAAATAAAATATTAACTAAATAAATAAAATATTTAAATATACATTAAGGGAGGCTCAGAGAGGTTAAATAACTTTCTCAAGTTTCCACAGCTGGGACTCAAACCCAGGTCTTTTCCTCAATCTCTCCCTGGTCATAGGTGGCCTTATCTGGCATGCCCTGCAGCACCTTACAGAATGCTTAGTACACAAACGAAATGACCTCAGTGAAAGTTTGATGAAGTGGGAAGTACCCATTATCTGGACATCTCCTGCCTGCAGGGACAGGCAAGAGCAGGCCTAAGCTCTTTCTGGAGGACTGCAACTCAGGAGCCTGTGTCACAAAATGCCCTCAGGCCCCTTCTAGGACTCACCTACTTCACTGTTTCCTCTCCTTCCCCTCCCCATGGGCTCTGGTGCTAGAACTAGCTGCCCTCTCCCCTGCCCTTTTCTGTCCCTTCACGATACATGCTCTATCCATCTTCCCACAGCAAATTCAGCACTCTGTGCCAAGCCTTTTCTTTATACTTAGGACAACAGGACAGCAAGGAGTGGAATAAATGACACAGTGTGGCCGCAAGCCCGATCAAAGGTACCCGTCTGAGTTCCGAACACCATCACCTTTCTGAGACTCAAGTTTCCTCATCTAGTTGGGAAGGGGGGGATAATTCCTGCCTTTGCCCACCTCGTAATGTATCGCAGTCTATAAAGATGAAATAGTACCTGATAAAATACACAGCTGAAAACCCTGGAAGATCATAAAATGCTACACAACTGTAAAGGATTCCTAGCTGGTTGTAACACGCGTATTAAACTGTAACCTCTCAAAGATATTTACCATAAAAAAGAACAGAACCCTGAGGAAAGAATCAAGAAGTGTGTTTGCTACTGGGGGTTATTATTTTTTTTCTTCATTTGTGCTTCTCCTAGTTTTCTGCACTGATCATTTATTTTTTCAGTAATCAGAAGAAAAAGTTATATAAAAGAAATGCTTCTGAAGTAAAAGTATCTAAACTCTTACTCTCGCCCTGGCCGTATAGCTCAGTTGGTCAGCACATCATCCCAATACTCCAAGGTTACAGGTTTGATCCATGGTCACGGCACATACAAGAATCAACCACTGAATGCATAAATAAATGGAACAACAAACTGATGATTCTTGCTCTCTCTCTCACTCCCTTCCTTCCTTTCTCTAAAATAAATAAATAAATATATAAATAAATAAATTCCTGCTCTTATACTATGTTATAGTGAAAGGCTACCAATTCTAAAAAAGAGATTTATTGACTGCACTGAGAGTGAATATCCTCTGGCCCACCCTCACCCTCACCTAGCTTTTCCACCTGCGAAGCTGGAAAGCTGAGAAAGAGAGATTTCTCCCCAGTCAAAACCACAAGAAAAAGATTCCTGGTCCTCTGTCCACCTGCCTAGAGAGCATGCAGTCTAGAGGAAGCCTTCCCTGAGAGCACTGAGGTTCACCATGACATCCCAAATGGACAAGTGTTCTGAGCTTCGAAACTTCCTGAGCTCTAGACCCCCATCTCCACCTGCCTTGGGAAACCTCCACCTGGAAGTACGACTGGCCCCTCAAATACAACATGTCGCCTGACCAGGTGGTGGCGCAGTGGATAGAGCTTTGGACTGGGATATGGAAGACCCAGGTTCGAGACCCCGAGGTCACCAGCTTGAGCACGGGCCCATCTGGCTTGAGCAAAAGCTTGTCAGCTTGGACCCAAGGTCGCTGGTTTGAGCAAGGGGTCACATGGTTTGCTGAAGGTCCGCGGTCAAGGCACATGTGAGAAAGCAATCAATGAACAACTAAGGTGTTGTGACGGCAACACAAAACTAATAATTGATGCTTCTCACCTCTCTCCGTTCCTGTCTATCTGTTCTTATCTATCCCTCTCTCTGACTCTCTCTCTCTGTCCCTGTAAAAATAAAAAAATTAGAAAAAATACATGTCTGTGGCAGACACTGTCAGGGCTTACCCTGGCTCTCAGGCTAACAGACACCACCAGTTCTGTTACTGGCAGTCAAAATCATTCCAATTCGATACAATAACTAAAACTGCCCTCTGTTGTTTTAAACAGTTTATTTTATTTTTTTATTTACTTATTGATTTTAGAGAAAGAGGAGAAGGTGGGGAAGAGAGAGACAGAAACATCAATCGGTTCCTGTATGTGCTCTGACTTGGGACCGAACCAGCAACCTCTGCGTATTGGGACATGCTCTAACCAATGGAGCTTTCCAGCCAGGGCAAAAACGTGCACTCTTCATTTCTCCTTCCCAGGTCCTGCTCTTCTCCATTTCCTATTTGTAAGTTGTACTTCTGCCCACCGAGCCATCCCACATTCCTCCCTGCCTCTTGCCCAGAGCTCAGGTCTCATTCAAATCTGTCCTTTGCTCTCTCTGCCTCTGCCACTCCTCAGCTTCAGGCCCTCCTCACTCCCACCAGAACTCTTGCAGCTAGGGACTAACCAGCCTCTAGCTCTGGGCTCCCTCCTCTATCCACATTCTATCAGCCAAAAGGATTTTTTTTAAATAGAAATTGGATTGTTTCCTATTTAAGCATCTATGGGCTACAGAATAATGTTCAAAATCCTGAGCATGGCATTGAAGGCTCTTGGCAACATAGTCCCCAAACCACCTTCTGTTCTCATCTCCTACAATTTCCCCAGACCTATTTTGTAATTTTAACTACCTCAGAGTATTCATTGCACAAACTCTCACCCCTATACCATGTTTTTCGCTCCCTAATCCTTGACTGTGAATGCCTACTTATCCTCCAAAATCCATTTCAAATGTCCCCTCTTCTGTAAAGTCCTCCTTACCACGAATAAGCATTCCTACCTCTGTAAACCCATAGCTTCTACTTATACTTCTATAATAATTCTTATATTCAAATTCTACATTTGCCAATAGACTAGATACCCTTAGTGTAAGGATATATTCCAGAATCCCCAGTGCTTCTCAGTACAGTGTTTGACATAAGCAATTAGTCCATTTTCAGTGGAAGAGGCAGCAGTACAAGACACGTTCTGGAACAGTCCCATCCTCCTTACCACTTCTCATCCTGCCCCAACTCCTCTTCCCTGCAGTGGACTCCCAGGGGAAGAATTCCACCTTCTCCCATGGAGTCTGGCCTCCTCTTGAGTTGGATGTGTGTAAGTGGGGACAGAGCCATTCGGTTCTGGTCACCTTGGCGTTCAGTAAAAGAACTGGACTAGAAAAATAGTCAAAAGGATCTGGCTTTAGCTTGGTTATATCAAATGCATTTTCCCACATCTGTGAAAATCTTCAAAGTCTATAAAAGCAGATGCCCTGACTTCACCTATAACATAAGCTCCATGAGAACCAAGCCCTTCCTTGTTGCGCCCCACTAAGTCCCCAGCCCCAATCCAGAGTCCTGCCCAGAGTAGGTGCTCCATAAATACTTATTGAATGAAAGTCAACCTCAGGTTTATTTCTAACTTCTAAGAACCAGTCAATTCAAGTTCTCAGCAACTGAAGAGAGCCTGAGTGTGTGTATGTGGATGTGCTTATTAATACCTACCCTGCAACTGCAAACTCTAAAAAACTCACGGGAATATTATGCTGCCATTAAAAATATTATTTACAAAGAGTTTGAAACGTGGAAAATGTCTTCTATCATAAAGTTAAAGGGGTCTGATCTGTGGTGGCCAGTGGTAAAGCATCAATCTAAAATGCTGTGGTTGCCGGTTCGAATCCCTGTGCTTTCCCCATCAAGGCACATACAAGAAGAAACTATGAGTTGATGTTTCCTGCTTCTCCCACCTCTCTCTCCTTCTCTCCATTCTCTTTAACGATCAAAACATTAAAAATATCTAAAAAGGATAATAAAGTTAAAGGGGGGAAAGGAAGTACATAATATAAATGTATGATATCTATCACACTATGTAAAAGCAAGCATCTGCTCCCCCAAACTCTCACAAACAAAAGGCTGGCAGGGAAGGTATGAAAATATTAACAGTAGCTGATGTCTCCTCCTCCCCTTTATTCTCCTGTTTCCTCTTTTCCAACTCTACACACATTATTTGTAATAAAGTGGGAGACATTTCCTTCATTTTTCAAAATGACACTGAGGGAGTGGAACAAAGGCTGCTCCATGCTCAGGCCTTCCACCCCCATCCCATATTCTAGAGATGCTCTCAGGGGCTGGGCCAGGTTAGCAGGTGCCCTAGGGTGTTGTAGCTCCGCCACCCTAAACCACAGGGTGCTCAGTAAAGAAGCAATCCATTAGCTCTCTGCCTGCTCCAGACTGGCAATGGCGCTTCCAGGCGCGCAGTGCCCCCACAGGTGGACGCACTCCCTCCAGAGGTTGGGCTCCCCACAAGGCACTCAGAGGATTCTTCCTTCTTTCAGAAATTTCACAAAAAAAAGGTTCATAAGGGGAATTTCCCAGACAGGCAGACAGACAGACAGACACCTCAGACAGCTCACGCAACGAAGCACAGATGTTTGCCTGGGGGTGACGGTGCTGAAAGCCTTTACAAGCGCACAAGTTTGCGGTAAGAGGTAGCCCAAAGCCAGAGCCAAGACGAGACCCGCCTAGGCAGGCTAGAGGTTAGGCGTGGGGGAGGGGACAAGACGGAGGCTGAGTTGGTCTTCAGGTCGAGTTCCTAAACCTACTTTTCTGTTGTCACTGTCTGGATCGCACAATATCTGCAACTCTCCTTTCCGTCCAGTAGGCGTCGCAGCGGCTCTCAAAGTTTCAGGGCAGTGAGAGTGCGGATGGTGGGTCTGGAGTCCGTGCTACGACACTTAAAGGTAAGCTTGTATAAATGGTGGTTTGCCTATTTCTCCTACTGGCCTGAAGGCTCCTCCTCAAGGGCAGGAGTTTTATCTTAGACGCACCCTTACCTACGTTGTTCATCACAACACCGGTTCTCCAGGGCTGCCTAGGCCTGAAGAACAACCCCCAAACGCACAAATACACAAATGTATGCACAAAAAGTAATGAGATCAAAGCCTAAAGTGAAACACCGGGGTCACCGCTAAACAGGGGAAGGAGGGCGCCGTATCCCATTCATACCTCGAATTTCCCCCCACGTTTTCTCCACCCGGCATGTCCCAGCCCTAGACGCAGCTAGGGCGGGGAACGGACGTAACCTAGCCGGGCTGGGCGGAGCGAGCCTGAACCTGTCCGGCCCCAGTGACACAGCCCAAGGACCCCACACGTTCCCGCCCTGCAGTCCCGGCAGCCAGAGAAACGGGGGAATGTGCCCCAAACCTTTTCCAGGGGGCAACCCTTGGCCACCCTCTCTTTAGAGCTACCATCCTCCTCCCCTCCCTACCCTTCTCTGGTTTCTTTTCAGAGCAGTATGTCCGCCAAGTTAGGCACCTTCACTGTACAGTGATGTCACCCACACAACAAATATTTATTGACCAGCTACTACGTGTGCTAAGTGCTGTGCCAGGCGTTGGCAATACAGCACAGAACAAAAATATCCCTGTCCTCGTGGAGCTTTGATTCTGAGCGACACAGGCGCTGGGATGGGATAATCTCTCCGGGGCACATGGGGAGGCTGACACCCAGGTGCACTCCCAGGTGAGTAAAACGCGCGTGAGGAACCGCCCTGCAGCTTGTCCGCAGGTAGACTTCGGCCCCGGCGGGAAGGACGGGCTGCACATCGGGTAAACGCTGAGCTGCGCACGTCGCCGGGGGCAGGTGCACGCCAGAGGGTGGAGGCGGGTAGGGGCGGCACGCAAAGCCTGACCCAGACCCTAGTAGGCGTTGGGTAAATATTTACGGTCAGTAAGGCGAGTCGGACCTCCAGTTACTTGCGCCCCGGGGGGTGGGGGCCAGCCTGGGCCCTCCTCCACCCCAGGCTTCTCCCCACCGGGTCAGCGCCGTACTAGCCGTGGCGTCCCGGCCCAGCGTAATTACAGAGGCTGTCGCCAGGCCTGGCAGTAAAAGAGGAGGATGAAACAGCCTGAGAACCGGAGGGGCTGGGTTCTTGCCGGCAGGGGCCGGAGTTTGCGGCGACCCGCGCTGCGCAGCCGCGTGGAGGGCTGGCCAGGGATGCGCACACACTCCTACACAACCGGGGGCGCGCGCACAGACACGCGATCACACACAAGCCACCAGTCGCCTAGGCACACAGCACTCGACCCTCCCGCGCCAGACACTCGAGCCCAATCAAACACCTACCCGCCTGCTCCACCCTTCTAGCTGGGAGGTAGACACCTACCCGACAGTAGACCCGGCGGGGAGGGGGCTCTGAAAGCGAATTCCAGCGGGTTTGTTTACAGGGCGCAGGTGAAGGAGCCAAACTGGGTCCTGAGTCTTGACTACTGACCGGGGACGCCACGCAAACACTCTTGCCTCCACCCCACATACCCTGCTCGCCTGTGCACATTTCCCTTCCTCTCCACACAAACATTGGCATACACACATAAAAATTGCACACGCTTCCCTACCCCACACGCAGCTGTGATACTACTCACAAATGCTTTCACACTTGCATGCCATCACACGCATCTGCACATGCCAGATACACATGTATGGTTTGTCACCCTTCGTGCTCAGATTCTCACAGCCCAAAGTCCATTCGAACGGTACACACGTGTGTTCACACGTACACAACACACACAGGTCGTTAGAGCCCTATGGCGCATTACAAACAGGAGTGAACCCTCTCACGGGCCCAAGATCCCGAGTGTCTCCGTCTCACAGACACAGAGGCGCGCCCTTAACCCCGGCCACACATACTACACACTTGATCACTCAGGGTCGCACTTTATTCCCGGCATCTAGGCGATGACACAATCTCCCGAACAAAGACAACATTGACAAACCCAACAAAAACAAACAGCCGCGTGAGTGGGGAGGTGCAACCGAGCGCAGAGTCCAGGGAGAGGACGGGGTGGGGGGGTGGCGGCGAGGAGAGTGTGGGAACGAGACGCCGCAGCCTGGCATTGCGAGGCTCGGGAAAGGTGCCAGAGCTATCAACAACGTTGCACCCCGCAAGATCGAAAAGATGGGTCTCGCCACCCGTGTTCACAGAGCTGCTAGTGGAGTTGGTTCCCCTCACCCTCACTCGCGACTGCTCTGAGGGACACAAACCCACCACCCTGCACAGGCCCAGAAGGTGGCAAGCAGAACACAAGTGAGCTAACACACAGCGCAGAGCAAATCTACCCCGGCTGAGTCGCGCGCTCGGCTCTGCTCCCTTCCCTACGCTCTCCTCCCCCACCTCCCCTGCCCCCAAGCCCCAGGGCAGCCGCACGCCGGGCGGGGCGGGGGGCGGGGCGGGGTGTCGGGCGGCGCTGGCCCAAAAGGCGGAGTCCCGAGGCGCAGGAGCCAGATCTGGGAGCGCTGTGCGGACTGTTTCGCAGAGAAAACCAGCAGGAACCCAGACCTCCACGAGCCCCTCGTCCTCGCCCGGCCTGGCCAGGCCCCGCGCTATGGAGTTCTTCTGGGCCCCTCTTTTGGGTCTCTGCTACAGTCTGGCCGCTGCCGACCGCCACACCGTCTTCTGGAACAGTTCAAACCCCAAGTAAGCCCTTAGTCTCCGGCCGACAGCCTGAGCGTCCTGTTGGCACTGCCATCCACCCCAGTTGAACTGTCCCGGCCAGCCCCTGACCGGAGTGTTGGCGTGGTGACCAGAGGCGGGAGGGATTCCTCAGATGTCCTTTCCTTCACTTCTCCCCCATAACTGGGAGTAGGCCCCCCACCCCAGGGTAAGAACCCAGGCACTATTTCTACTTGTCTTTTCTTTCCCTCTGGCACCTCTATTTCTCCGAAGTGAGGAACCCATGCTGAACAGTTCCTGCCTCTAGGGTGGACCACTCTCCTTGACCACCAGGGCTCTTGTAGATCCTTCCCCCATGAAAGCCTGTGTGCCTCTCCTTGTCTGTCACTTGGTCATCTGCCCATACTGACAGGCACCTGATATGACATCAGGAGTAAGCAGAATGCTCACTGTAATCCTAGAAGGACCTCTCAAGAGAGACCTGGGCTGTATTTAAGGTGACTATGGAAAGCCCCCCTCCCCATGGGATGTTTGAGGTGACATGAGTAAGGTAAATGCTCTGTGTGAGTAGGCCAGGGTAGTCACCTGAGGTTCCAATAGTAAAACCAAAGAGATGGGGGGGGGGGGGGTTGTTACAAGGGCTCTGGGCAGAAAGGAGTTAATTTCTCCTGGGCAGGTTTAGGACTGTGAGGCAAATGGTACTGGATGGAAGAAGCTCCATAGGACCCTTTGTTCTTGCCCTTGAGTTTTCTGAAGTTATGAGAACAATATTTGCAGAAAATCCCGAGAGGGGGTTGGGGGAAAGAATGGAGAGGAGGGCTGGAGGAGCTTGGGGTCAGGAAAAACTGCACTCAGCTCAGCCTCCCCCAGCCCTACAGTGTCTGCCACCCAGTCCCCTTGAGAAATATATTGTACCAGCTTTCTCTAATCCTGTGGCAACATTGCCTGGTAAGGGGTTCTGTGTCTGTGGCAGTGGTGGGGAGAGAACAACTAGCTGCCAACTCCAGAGGGCAGTGCCCTATTGCCCATGATTTAAAGGGGCAGCCTGGCCACCCCACTCCTTGCTGCCTGCTCTTTGCTTCCTTGACCCAATCTTGTCCTAGTGGTAGAGAGCAAAGTCCCTGTTTATGCCCATGCCAGGTGTTGGCTGAAGGAGGAGGAGGGGACAGGAAGCTGTGAGTAGGGAGGGGGTGACCCTGGCCTTTTCCGTTCCCAAGCTCCCAGGTTTCCTCTCTTTCAGGAAGGAGCCTCTTCCTTGCCCCCTTCTCCGCCTTCCCTGACGCCATTGCCCCCCTTTCTCAAATAGAGAGCAAGAGTCAAAAAGGCCTGAAGTGGAGCAGATTGTACCCCAGGAGGGGGGGGATGACTGTGCCCCCACCAAGCAGAGCTTATTGCCCTGTTCATCTGGCCACACACATATACCCACCATACCCACGACTAAAGAGAAGCCAGCCCAGAGTGGAGTACACACACAGCCAAGCTGAACCAGCTCCGGGCAAAGATGAAGTGGCAATAAGCTGGGCGGGTGTGAGGCTGGCATGGGTGACTCAGGGCAGTGGGCATCTGCCCTGGGATCTTGGGGGGGGGGCAGCATGAGAAGAAGAGTGGTGCCACTGTGAGCTGGGCACTGTCTTCCTTAATGCTAAAAGGGCAAATACCCTGCCCATTCAGACCTGCCAGCTCCCTTTGCCTGGAGGAGAGGACCCAGGGCAAGTGCACACTGCCATCCTGGGGTCCTAGGGACTATTCACATTTGACAAGGTAAATTTTCACAGACTTATGAATGCTGGGGCGGGTGGCAGAGGTGGATGAAGAATGAGTCAGTGCCCGTCACTGGAATGGGGGAAGGATGCCAGGCCCAGAGCTGAAATACCTGTTTTGAAATGGCTTCTATGTTTATCTCTCCAGAGAGGAATTTTAAAAGCCTCCCTCTGCTTCTCTCCCCCCTCCCTGTCTCCCTCTCACTCTCTCACTCTCTTACTCTCTTTCCCATGGTAGCGGAGGGGCCCTTGTAAGCCTAGCTTGAGAACTGGCATGCTGCTTCAAGGCCAGGCCTCTTAGGGGTCATGCTGACTAGGCAGTGGGTGCCCACCTCCAAGGCATCTTGGCCTAATTCCTGCTCCTCCTCCCACCACCCATGCCCAGGGCTTTGGTTTGTAGCAAGTTGGCAGCCAACTCTGCTGAGTGTCTCACTGGCAGTGCTTAGGGGAATTCAGAGAAGCTGACCAGCTTGGAGAGGGAGGTAGGGAGGCACTTTTCCCCCTACTAGGACCCCACCCAGACTGGAGCCAGGTGTCTGGAGCTGGGGGGAGGGGCTGGTGGGCAGTCAGGCTGGAGCCTGTGGAGCCTGGAGGGAATGGGCTGGGGGAGGGGAGCTGGCTCCACCTTGGGAGGAGGGGAGAGGCAGCCTCAGATCTAAGAACTCCAGCATTTGTGGTGCTCACTTCACAACGGAATGTGTGACTTTTAGAGATAAAGAGACAGTGATGTTTTGTGGTGCTTTGAGAGAAGTAGACAAGGAGACCTGAGCATCATTTTGAGTATAGATTTGAGGGGAATGAATAATTAATGCGAGTGATTTAACTTAAAGGATTCAGGCATTATTTGTGGTCCTGGGTATACCAGGGGCTTGGGGGGAAACAAAGCTGAGAAATGTGAGATTTCAGTGGGTCAGGAAGGAAAAAATGAATAAGAAATGAAGCCTTATATGTGGCCCTGGTTGGATAGCTCAGTTAATTAGACTGTTGTTGGATACGCGTGTTGTGGGTTCAATCCCAGGTCACGGCACATACAAAAATCAACCAATGAGCCTGACCAGTGGTTTCATAGTGGATAGAGCATTGATCTGGGTTGCTGAAGTCCCAAGTTCAAAACCCCAGGTCGCCGGCTTGAGCTTCGGATCACAGACATGATCCATAGTCGCTGGCTTGAAGCCCAAGGTTGACAGTCAAGGCATGCCTGAGAAACAATCAATGAACTACTAAAAGTGCCACAATTATAAGACTATGAGTTGATACTTCTCATCTCTCTCCCTTCCTCCCTCTCTCCAATTTTTTTTAAAGATTTTATTCATTTTAGAGAGGAGAGAGAGAGAAGGGATGTAGGAGCAGGAAGCATCAACTCCCATATGTGCCTTGATCACGCAAGCCCAGGGCTTCAAACCAGCGACCTCAGCATTGATGCTTTACCCACTGCGCCACCACAGGTCAGGCATCTCTCTTTTAAAAAAAAAAAAGAAGAATCAACCAATAAATGCATAAATAAATGAACAGCAAATCAATGTCTCTTTCCTTCTCTCTCTCTCTAAATCCAATTTTAAAAAAAAGACATAGATGTGTTGTGGCTGAATGCTAGCCTAGTAAAGAGAAAGGGTTCCTTGGATCCTGTGATAGCATGGGCCAGTAGGGTCTCATCCTGAGGTCTAATAGCATTTAAAGGAACACCTGGTAGAAAAGATTTGTGGAAATATTTATGGGTTAAAGAGACTGATGAGTGAGCTAAGGAAATATCTAGAAGCCCACCCTTGGGTAAATATCAGGGGGGCTATGGGAAATGTTTTGTTACCTGAAAGATACTAAGTGAATGCTATTTATTGGATTGTGGGAAACAGTGATAATGGGGGATGTTGGGAGATAGTGGAAAGATATTTAAGAGATTAATATCAGTAAATATTGGGAGTTGAGACTGTCAAAACAAATTTCCATGGGGGTCCAGTGTAAAGCGTGAGGGGCCATGTAAACATTTGGATACTCAAGGCTCTGGTCTGGCTTGCTTTCTTCTCTTCTGCACATGCCCAGGTTCCGGAATGAGGACTACACAGTATACGTGCAGCTGAATGACTACCTAGACATCATCTGTCCCCATTATGAGGATGACTCTGTGGTAGCCACTGCCATGGAGCAGTATACACTATACCTGGTGGAGTTCGAGCAGTACCATCTGTGCCAACCCCAATCCAAGGACCAGGTTCGCTGGCAGTGTAACCATCCCAGTGCCAGGCATGGCCCAGAGAAACTGTCTGAGAAGTTCCTGCGCTTCACACCCTTTACCCTGGGCAAGGAGTTCAAAGAGGGACACAGCTACTACTACATCTGTGAGTGCTCGGGAAGCATGCACAAAGGTGCACATACCTGGGGACACAGCTGGCATGATCTGTATGCCTGAGTACATGCTTAGTGAGGAATCAAGCAGCAGAGGGACTCTCCAATCCTGGATTCTGTTTTCATTCATTCACATTGTAGAGTGAGCTACTGTGTACTGTGCACTCTGCATGACATTACAGGCTCAAAGATAAGTAAAACACCACAGGATCCTTGTCCTCAAAGAAGCTGGGAAGAAAGACACATAGGTTAACAGACCATTAGAACAGTATATATGGCAGACATGAGCACAGGGACCCTGGAAAAATGGCCTAGGTACTTTCTAGCTTAGAGGGGATCAGAGAAGGCTTCTTGGCTTCCCAGACCTTAAGACAAGCAGAGGGGTTGGCCATAAATGGGGGGGAGGGGAGTACATGTGCAAAGGCAACATAACATCTTTAGGGAACTCCATATAGTTAGCCTGGCTAGAGTAGGAGGGACACTTTAAAGTGGGGGATAGGAGCTTGGAGAAGTGGACTGGACAGGACAGATCATAGGGGCCTAAGAAGTGCTAAGGAATTTATCCTGAAGGCAGTGGAGAGCCACTGCTAGGTTTTAAGAATGATCAGATCAGCTTTGTGTATAATGCATCTAGGCCTCACTCGTTCGGTGGTGTCTTGGCAAGGGGAGTACAAAATGGCCAGGTAAGGGAAGATTATTGTGCAGGCCTCGTCCCTCCAGCTGGCAGGAATGAAGGATGGACCGTGACAGGGGACAATGGCTATGTTCTTTCTACCACCATCTCCAAAGCCAAGGATTATTCCAAACAAGAGAGGTTGGACCTAGGGTCCCTCCCAAAGCCCCAGTCCTGGGAACCACTCCAACCACATGGGGTAGAAAGTGGGCAAACCCTAAGAAAGGTAAGAATCAAAGCTTAGAGGGAAGAAAGGGATTCAAATAAGCAAAGGCTAGGAAAACAAGGTCAGAAGCATTTGCACTTGGTTTCTTCCAACAAAGGTTCTTTCCCTTTCTTTATCACCATGTGGGTTTATCTTGTAGCCAAACCCATCCACCACCAAGAAGACCAGTGCTTGAGGTTGAAGGTGACTGTCAATGGCAAAATCAGTGAGTGTCAGGGCCCTGTGGGCCTCCTTTATACATCTCTATGGTGGGCCTGGCCTAATGACCTGGGCTAGTGGGAACGTTCTACTGCCTGGCCCACCCAGCACCCCCACCACTCTGCTTCCTTGGCACAGTACCTGATCTATGGCCACCCTGTCTTTTAGCTCACAGTCCTCAGGCCCATGCCAATCCACAGGAGAAGAAACTTCCAGCAGGTAGGTATCGGGAACAAATTGGGCCTGAGGCAAACAGGGATCTGCTTGAGGAGGCTGGGTACAGAGGTGGCTCCTTTGCCAGGCAGGGGCTAAGGAAACCTTGTTGGGCTGAGGGACAGTACCAGTAGTGGACTGCTCACCTGGGAACCTTTGCCCTCCCACCTTGCAGATGACCCAGAGGTCCGGGTTCTACATAGCATCGGTCACAGTGCTGCCCCCCGCCTCTTCCCACTTGCCTGGGCTGTGCTGCTCCTGCCATTCCTGCTGCTGCAAACCCCGTGAAGTTATATGCCACATCTGGCCTTAGGATTGGACCTGAGCTGAGGAGGCAGAAGCAGGCACCCCTCACCTGTCCTGGGGTCACTCCCAAAGCCCCAGTCCTGGGAACCACTCCCACCATATGCACAAGCTGCCACCCAGCAGCCTCAAAACGGGTCAGTATTAAGGGTTTCAACCCAATGGAGGTCAGCAAGCCAGTAGAGCCACCCCTGCCTTCACCTCAGAGGGATAAACAAAGAAATGTGGACAGTTCTTCCCCTGCCATTCCTGCCTTTAAGCCAAAAAATCAAGCTGTGCGGACATGGACTCAAGAAGGGTGCTGTGGGAGCTGAGCTGGGAGGGGTCTGGGGTCGTGTGGGTAGACACTGAGCTTTGCAAAGATGCCCCTCCACAGAGAGCCAGGATGCCGGGATTAACTGACTGAAGGAAAAACAAAAGACAGTTTCTTGCCTGGGAGCCAGGGACAGAAGAGGCAGTATCCTTGGGCCTACCCAGCATCTCCCATTTGTGGAGCTGCCATGGAGAGGTTTGCAGTCAGCCACTGCACCCTCTCCTATCCTATGGCAGTACTCCCCAGAGCTGTGCCAGCAGGGGGCTGTGCCAACCTGTTCCTAGAGTAGCTGTAAGGGCAGTGCCCATGTGCCCAGAATCTGCTTAAGAGTGTAGCCTGAAGGGCAGGGCCCACATGTACAGAATCTGTATATAAACTTGCTGTGTGTACTGTTTTCTACAACTGGAGATTTTTTTTATACAATGTTATTTGTCTCAAAATAAAGCTGTGTTTGTTTGTTTTGGTTTTTTTGGTCATGCTTTTCTGCTCCTCCATACTAATTTATGACCATTGAGTCCCTGCTATAGGCAATACCAGTAGTGACTGAGTTTAATTTTTTTCCCTTTTCTGGAAAGAATACATACCCCTCACCAGCCCCAAAGAGGGGTGTTTTCTCAGGGTTGTCCAAGATAGGAGTGTTCTCACATAGGCTGTTTGGTTCTAGGTTGACCCCATTCTGGAAGTTCTTCCTGTCACACCTCTGCCCCTTTTCCACCCTTGCAGCGCTGGGCCTTGGGCTTGGCATACCATGCAGGTACTCAAGGGTAAGTTACAACAACCCTCAAGCGAACACCAGCTGAGCGTCCCGCAGCACAAAGAGAGACGTGGAATCTAGGAGCGAAAGTTTCTTGCAACAAGTCGGGTTGGCAGGGGTATCAAAATAATATGTGCTTCAGTGGGCCGGCTAAGTTGGTGTGACTGAAGGGGAAAGGCAGTTGACAGAATTGGTGATTCCTGGCAATCCCTGTTAATTTAGGTGAGAGGTTGGAAAGAGACTTCAGCAAACTGGGAGAAACCTCCCAAAATCTAGGCCACGGAGGTTCTGATCTGAGCTCGGTTGGGAAGCGCGCTGAAATCTGGTTGGGTCCTGCAAGCTTTTGTTTTGAGGTCTACCATGTCGACTTGCGGGCCTGTGCATGAGTTGAAGCTGGGGGTCTACGTGATACAAGGGGTTGGCAGAGAGTGGGAAGTGACGAGTGCCAGGGCAAGTCTGCGGAGCCCTAGTAAGCAGACGGGCAGAGACCCGGAGGATAACATCAGAACGTGGAACCTTGGGAGCCGGCGCCGAGCCAGGAGGGCGGGGCCTGAGTTCCCGGTTTACGTCCTAGGCCGGGTTCCGGTTCAGTTTCCGGGAGACAGCGGAGCGCGCGGGCGGGGGGGGGGGGGACGGGGGCGGGGCTCCGACGTCTGGGGCCCTACCCCCAGCTAGCCTTTCCCCAGCGCCCAGCGCGGGAGCCGGCTTTGAGAGCGATGGAGGCGGACAGCGTGGCAGACACGCTCCTTTCCGGAGCTTGCGTGCTCTTCACCCTTGGCATGTTCTCCACCGGCCTGTGAGAGCGCGGCCGGGCCGGGTTAGGGCAGGACCAGGAAGTCAGGAAAGGAGTGAGAGGGAACGGAGACATGGCTGCAGCGCCAGGCTGCGTCCAGAACCTGGGGGTCAAAGTGGAATCGGGTCGAGGGGACTGGGGTACCAAGGCGAGGCTGGCCACTTGTCCTGAAGGCCAGGATGCCGAGGGCGGGGCCGGAGGTCTGCAGTTGTCAGGGGAGGATGACAGGCATTGGAGATCTCCATTCCCCAGCAGCCTGGTTATCCATTCTCTTCTCACTCCTGCCTTCGGGGTCCTGTTACAGCTCGGATCTCAGGCACATGCGGATGACCCGGAGAGTGGACAATGTCCAGTTCCTGCCCTTTCTCACCACGGATGTCAAGTGAGAGGGGCGACGGCTGAGGCGGGAAAGACTGAGGGCCGTGGGGCGGGGTGAGGACCACGGAAGAGGCTCCTTGGGTCCCCCTCTCACATTCAACCCCGCGGCAAATGTCCCTATCCTCCATCCTGCAGCAACCTGAGCTGGCTGAGTTATGGGATCTTGAAGGGTGACGGGACCCTAGTCGTCGTCAACACCGTGGGCGCTGTGCTTCAGACCCTATATATCTTGGTGTATCTGCACTACTGCCCTCGGAAGGTAGATGCCCCCCATTGCACCCACCTCTCTGCTGCATGCCCTGCCACATTGGCAGGGCAAACAGGGCTTCCTAGAAGGCTATAACAGGCTGGCTCAGCCACCTTTTCCTGGAAGGCCCCTCCAACATTGCAGTCCTTCCTCCATGAAGCCAGCCTTCTGAGACTCATACATCACCCCCATCCTGGCAAAGCAGGTAGCCCTGCCTAACCGGATGGTGCCCTGCTGCCCAACAAGCTGAGGAAAAGGGCTTTTGTCTCTCATAGTTCCTCCAGAGACTGAGAATGAGATGATAGGCTCTTTCCCGACTCAATCATACAAGCATGTATTAATAGCTCCTCTTGTGTATACCAAGCTCACAAAAAAAAAAGGTATCTTTCCCTCCCCTAGAAACTTCCAGTGTTGTGGGTGGATCAAGTCACTGGTGGAAAAAAGGCTGTGACAAGTGCTATACTGGAAGCCTAGACAAATGTTGGCTCCCCTACTGAAGCATGGGAAAGGGCAGGATGAATTAATTCCAGTAGGGGAGTCAAGAAAGGGCTCCTGGCACATCTAGAAGGAAGGCTGTTCTTCCTCCGTGAAGCCAGCCTTCCGAGACACTCTCCCCTGCAGCGTGCTGTGCTCCTACAGACTGCAACCCTGCTGGGGGTCCTTCTCCTGGGTTTTGGCTACTTTTGGCTCCTGGTGCCCAACATTGAGGCCAGGCTTCAGCAGCTGGGCCTCTTCTGCAGTGTCTTCACCATCAGTATGTACCTCTCACCATTGACTGATTTGGTGAGTAGAGGTGTCCATGGAGGTGGGAAGACAAGGGCCAGGCTCCCATAGCCAGAGACTGTAGCTTACATTCCAGAGGAAGGGAAGATTCAAATCCTGGAAGCAGGGCAATAGAGGTGGGTGAGTAGGAGGCAGGAGGAAAAGGTTGGGTAACAGATCAGGGAGGATATTATTAGGCAAGATGGAAGCTTTACTGTGTGTCTGGGCTAGGAGTGTCTCATCCTTTCCCACAGGCCAAAGTTATTCAGACTAAATCAACCCAAAGTCTCTCTTTCTCACTGACTATTGCCACTCTCCTCACCTCTGCCTCCTGGACGCTCTATGGGTTTCAACTTAGAGATCCCTACATCATGGTAAGCAGCACAGGGATGGGGGTGACAGGTGTGCAAGGTGGGAAAAAAGCTCCTCTCCTCACAGCAGCCCTTGTGATTTCAGGTACCCAACCTTCCAGGAATCCTCACCAGCTTCATTCGCCTCTGGCTTTTCTGGAAGTACCCTCAGGAACAAGACAGGAACTATCAGCTCCTACAAACCTGAAGCAGTTCACCTGACCACAGGGCACCTTAATGCCAACCTGTTACCAAAGAGGTTCAAACCAACAGTTAAAGCAACCTGTTTCAACTGTTCCTGCTAACCATTTCCATAGGTGTAAGGGTTATGGGAAAGAAAAAGAAACAATTTTGAGAATCTGAGGACCAACAAAAGAGTTTTACTTAGAAGATTGGGTGGGACCAGGGAGATGAAGCACTTATTTTTTAAAGATTATATTTTTTAATTTTAGAGGTTGGGGTGAAATCTTTACAATGTGCCTTAAAATAAACTGTTCCCTACCCCTGCCCATCAAAGCTCATTCTCTCTTCAGTGATTCTCAACCTGCCTGGTTTGGTGAAGGGTAGTGGTGCAATGCCTGATCCAGAGTTATTCTTGGGCTGGTAGGGTTGGCTCAGAAAAAGTATCTAAAAGAACCAGAGAAGCCTGGGCAGACCTGGGAAGGCGAATGTAAGTTAGGCTTCAGGAAGTACTTCCTGACAGGGTTAAAAGGATCAGAAAAGTGAAACATTTTCATCCTGGGAGATCTTGAGAATGGGTCTTTGCCTCTTTTGGAGCAAAAGAAGGAGGAACACCAGCTGGATACAAAGATAAAGGTTGGATGGCCTCAGGAAGGTGGCTTGCCCACCTCTCACTTCTCAACAGCTGGTACACACAATCCCCAATTTCCATTTTCCATACTAAACATAGAAAGTAAACTTCCTCTTTAATGGGGGCTGTTCGGGCGGAAATGAAGTTAGGGTGTCAGAAGCGCATCCCCCTGCGGGATAAGTCGGCTCTGGCTTCCTGGATCTGGCTCTGCAGCTCGCGGGCGGCATCCTCGCAATCGTGAAAAGTGGCCACACGATAGCCCACAGTGCCCAGGGCATAGCAGCCGGCTGACACCAGCAAGTAGGCAGGCAGTGGCCACAGGACCTCCTGGCATGATGAAGGCAGCTCCAGGCCCAGGGCCCCCATGGTTAAGGCCGCCCAGGCGGAGCCCAGGAGCGCCAGTACCCAAAGCCACTGTGCTAATTTCGTCATGGTCGCTGCAGGAGTAAAAAGCAGAGATCGAGATCTTTCCGCCCCGCGACCCCCGATTCGTTTTTCTCCCTTACCAGCCCCCTCCGTCTCACCTACCCTCAGGGCCGTTAGGCCATCGCTTTCACCCTCCTCTCCCCTTCCATTCAGCTCAACCTAGAGACGTACCTATGCCCGACGCTTCCCGGTTCTACACGGCTCTGACGTCAGCGTGCAAAACTCCAGGGTTCGCTCCTCGCCTTTGCGTCGCCTTCTGGGAGTTGTAGTCCTTGTGAAGGCGCCTGGAGTGCTCGCAGCCTCGATCTTTCACTTTACTGAGTTCATACGTCTCTGCTCCGCTTGGGTTCCAAGAGGATTCGGTGCTGCCTTTCTCTACCTCAGGGCCCCGCTCCAAGGTGGTGTGGGGCTTGCAGAAAGCCTAAGGCCATCCTTAAACCTTGCAATAATCGTTCTCCTTAAACCACTTACGCATACAAATCCCATTCATTCATTCACTAATTTATTCTTTCTTTCACTTATTATATATATATATTTTTCTTATATATTTTATATAAATTTTTTTATGTATTATATATATATAAGAAATATAGCCTGACCAGGCGGTGGCGCAGTGGATAGAGCGCCAGACTGGGATGCGGAAGACCCCCAGGTCGCCAGCTTGAGCGTGGGCCCATCTGGCTTGAGCAAAAGCTCACCAGTTTGGACCCAAGGTCGCTGGCTCCAGCAAGGGGTTGCTTGGTCTGCTGAAGGCCCGCGGTCAAGGCACATGTGAGAAAGCAATCAATGAACAACTAAGGTGTCGCAACCGCAAGGAAAAACGAATGATTGATGCTTCTCACCTCTCTCCGTTTCTATCTATCCCTCTCGCGCTCTCTCTCTATCCCTGTAAAAAAAACATATGAAATATAATTTCTTATATATATAAAATTATATATACAGTGTGTCCGTAAAGTCGTGGAGCACTTTTGAGCGGTCACAGGAAAAGAACAAAAGACAATAAAATTGTGAAATCTGCACCAAATAACCTGACCAGGCAGTGGCGCAGTGGATAGAGCATCGGACTGGGATGTGGTAGACTCAGGTTTGAGACCCCGAGGTCGCTCGCCAGCTTGAGCGCGGGGCCCATCTGGCTTGAGCAAGGCTCACCAGCTTAGACCCAAGGTCGCTGGCTCCAGCAAGGGGTTGCTCGGTCTGCTGAAGGCCCCTGGTCAAGGCACATGTGAGAAAGCAATCAATGAACAACTAAGGTGTCTCAAAGGCAATGAAAAACTGATGATTGATGCTTCTCACCGCTTTCCGTTCCTGTCTGTCCCTGTCTCTTACTCTCTCTCTCTGTCACTGTAGAAAAAAAAAAAAAAAAGAAATCTGCACCAAATAAAAGGAAAACCCTCCCAGTTTCTGTAGGATGATGTGGCAGCATGTGTACATGTGCAGATGATGATGTAACACCGTGTATACAGCGGAGCAGCCCACGGCCATGCCAGTCAAAACATATGGACTGTACAGAGGAAAGTTCAGTCTGTTCTGTGGCTCGCTAAATTCGAATCCGTGACCAAAGTGCAACGTGAATATGGGCGGCTGAACATCCTCATGCCTATGTTGAATATGAACATAATACCCCTAAAGTGAACGTGTAGTGTGGCCTGATGCATGATAAGGTGATTGGCCCATTTTTTTTTCGTGGAGCAGTCTGTGACCGCAAACACCTATCTTGACATGTTGGAATTGTATGCAGTGCCACAATTTCCGGAAGGTGTCATCTTTCAACAGGACGTAGCTCCTCCACACTACGCCACCATTGTTCGTGAGTTTCTGGTTAGAACATTCTCCTGGAGGTGGATAGGCAGGGGTTCTGTCAAGCCATGGCCACCACAATCCCTGGATCTGACAGCCATTAGACTTTTACTTTTGGGGTTATGTGAAGCAACATGTGTACATTGAATGTATCAACAACATTAATCACTTAAAACAGAGAATCACAGATTTTATACACTCTGTTACACCAGATATCCTTACCTGTGTGTGGCAAGAACTTCACTATCGTTTGGATGTTTGTAGGGCAATAAATGGATCCCACATCAAACTGCACTGAATAGGTATGAAACTGGGAGAGTTTTCCTTTTATTTGGTGCAGATTTCACTTTTTTTTTTAAGATTGTATTTACTCATTTTAGGGACAGGAAGGAGAGAGAAAAAGGGGGGAGGAGCAGGAAGCATCAACTCCCATATGTACCTTGACCAGGGAAGCCAGGGCTTTGAACCAGCTACCTCAGCATTCCAGGTCAACACTTTATCCACTGTGCCACCACAGGTCAGGTAGATTTCACATTTCTATCGTCTTTTGTTGCTTTCCTGTCACCAGTCAAAAAAGTACACCATGACTTTATGGACATGCTGTATATAATTTCTTTTAATTTTATTTTAGTTTTGAGAGAGAAAGGGAGAGACAGAGGGAGAGAGAGATTTGTTGTTCCACTCATTCCTGCTGTGATTGGTTGATTCTTGTGTGTATCCTGAGGAGGTGATCAAATCTGCAGCCTTCACTTGTGGAGACACCTCCAACCAACTGATCTACCCGGCCAGGGCGCCTCATTTATTCATTCTAAGGTTTCTTTTTCTTTTTCTTTTTTTTACAGGGACAGAGAGAGAGAGTCAGAGAGATGGATAGATAGGGACAGACAGACAGGAACGGAGAGAGATGAGAAGCATCAATCACCAGTTTTAAGTTGCGAAACCTTAGTTGTTCATTGATTGCTTTCTTATATGTGCCTTGACCGCAGGCCTTCAGCAGAACCTTGGGTCCAAGCTGGCGAGCTTTTGCTCAAGCCAGATGGGTCCACGCTCAAGCTGGCGAGCTCTGGGTCTCGAACCTGGGTCTTCCACATCCCAGTCCGACGCTCTATCCACTGCGCCACTGCCTGGTCAGGCCAGTTAGGTTTATTAACTTGCTGCTGCAAGAAAGAACATACACCAGAGCAGTGGTTCTTAACCTTTTTTGAGGTACCGAACCCACCAGTTTCATATGCGCATTCACCGAACCCTTCTTTAGTGATAAATAAAATATGATTTTTTTTTCCAAATTCAAGACATAGGTATATGTTTTTTACTGGTGCACAAAATGAGCCGTGCATGAACATCACCTTGCTCAAAGAACAAAACCAACAAAGTGCATGAACTCACAACAAATTACGGTATTACTTTATTCTGGCCTCCGCGGCAGAGGCTTCTCCGAATCCCTGAGACCGACTCATCGAACCCCTAGGGTTCGATAGAACCCAGGTTAAGAACCACTGCACCAGAGGAACATATGGAGCAGTTCATCAAAGGAAAAAACAGGGTCATTACAGAATATGGAAAAGGTGAGTTTAGGCAATATTTAAATAAAGCAGTGTTTTTGATAGGTTCAAGGTAAGCACAAATACTATATGTGAGGGAATCAACAGCTAAGCAGTGGACTGAGGGTCCACATAGAAACTACAAAATGAATATAATTAATTTTACATAATTATGTAATAAATAGCTGCATAATTAAGATAAACCTACTATTGTGTCCAAAACCCCATTATCTGAAGCCTAGCATCTAGGTTGGAATTCAAGACTGTTTTTTGTTTGTTTGTTTGTTTGTTTGTTTTTAAGAGAGAGACAGGAGAAAGAGGGTGGGGAGGAGAAAGATGAGAAGCAACAACTCGTAGTTGTTTCACTTTAGTTGTTTATTTATTTTATTTATTTTATTTCTTTTTATTTTATTCATTTTAGAAAGGAGAGAGAGAGAGAGAGAGAGAGAGAGAGAGAGAGAGAGAAAGGGGGGAGGAGCTGGAAGCATCAACTCCCATATGTGCCTTGACCAGACCAGTGCAGGGGTTTGAACTGGTGACCTCCGTGTTCCCAGGTCGACACTTTATCCACTGCGCCACCACAGGTCAGGCTTAGTTGTTTATTGATTGCTTCTCATATGTGCCTTGATCAGAAGGCTCATGTCAAATCAGTGATCCCTTGCTCAAGCCAGCAACCTTGGGCTCAAACAAGTGACCTTGGGATCATGTTGATGATTCCACACTAAAGCTGGTGACCACGTGCTCAAGCTAGCAAACCTGCACTCGAGGCGAGGAGCCAGTGCTGTAGTCAGCAACCTTGGGATTTCAAACCAGGGTCCTCAGTATCCTGGGCCAATGTTCAATCCACTGTGCCACAACAGTCAAACAAAGCTACTTCTTTATATATATATATAATGTTTTTTTTTTTAATTTAAAGAGGGGAGGCAGTGGCAGACTCTTGCATGCGCCCTGACCAGGATCCACCCAGCAAACCCACTAGGGGGTGATCCTCTGCCCATCTGGGACCTTGTTCCATTGCTCAGCAACTGAGCTATTATTAGCACCAGAAGTGGAAGCCATAGAGTCATCCTCAGCGCCCAGGGTCAACTCACTCCAATCAAGCCATGGCTTCAGGAGGGAAAGAGAGAAAAAGAGAAGCGAGAGGGGAGGGGTGGAAAAGCAGATGGGCTTCTCCTTTGTGCCCTGACTGGGAATCGAACCCAGGACATCCACACACCGGGCTGATGCTCTAATACTGAGCAAACTGGCCAGGGCCTTTTTAAGGTATTTTTTATAATATTTTATTTATTGAGTTTAGAGAGAGGTGAGAAACAGAAAAATGGGGTGGGAGAGGAGGAATCATCTCACAGCAATTGCTTCTCCTGGGGTGCCATGACTGGGTAAGTCCAGGGTTCTAAACCAGCAACTTCAGCATTCCAGGTTGACGCTTTATCCACTGCACTGCCACAGGTCAGAAAAGGCTGTGCTTTTCTTTTTTTTTTTTTTTTTTGACAGAGACAGAGAGACAGTCAGAGAGAGGGACAGATAGGAACAGACAGGAAGAGAGAAAGATGAGAAGCATCAATTCTTCGTTGTGGCTCTTTAGTTGTTCATTGATTGCTTTTTCTTATGTGCTTTGACTGAGGGCTACAGCGGTCACCAAGTGACCCCTTGCTCAAGCCAGCAACCTGGGGCTTCAAGCCAGTGACCTTTGGGCTCAAGCCAGCGACCATGGGGTCATGTCTATGATCCCATGCTCAAACCATTGACCCTGCGCTCAAGCTTTATGAGCCCATGCTCAAGCCGGCGACCTTGGGGTTTCAAATCTGGGTCCTTCACATCTCAATCCAATGCTGTATCCACTGTGGAAAGGCTGCTTCTTCATGTCAGAGTAATCCACATAGCTCAGACCTTCATGGGAGAGAGGGATGTTCCATTCTCACTGATTGATTTCAAATAGCAAAGTTTGTGGCTATAATTTTAGAGAATAAAGTTTCTCGGCCCCACCTGACCTGTGGTGTAGTAGTGGATAAATGGTAACCTGGAATGCTAAGGTCGCCAGTGAAGGTACGTACAAGAAGCAAATGCTGGCCCTGGCCGGTTGGCTCAGTGGTAAAGCGTCGGCCCGGCATGTAGGTTTCCCCGGTTCGATTCCCCACCAGGGCACACAGGAGAAGCGCCCATCTGCTTCTCCACCCTTCCCCATCTCCTTTCTCTCTGTCTCTCTCTTCCTCTCCCACAGTCAAGGCTCCATTGGAGCAAAGTTGACCCGGGCGCTGAGGATGGCTCCATGGCCTCTAACTCAGGCACTAGAATGGCTCCAGTTGCAGCAGAGCAATGCTCCAGATGGGCTGAGCATCACCCCCTGGTGAGCATGCCGGGACCCCGGTCGGGCGCATGCAGGAGTCTGTCTGTCTGCCTCCCCCGCCTCTCACTTCGGAAAAATTCAAAAATAAATTAATTAATTAAATAGCCTTGGCCAGTGGCACAGTGGATAGAGTGTAGCCCCGGAGAGCCAGGGTCGTGGGTTGGAGCCTGGGGTCGCCATTTCAGTCCTAGGGTCGCCAGATCGATTCCAGAGTCACTGGCTCCACCTCAAGGTCACCAGTGTAAGCCTAGGTCAGGGCACCTATGAGAAGCAATCAATGGATACACAACTAAGTGGAACAAGTTGATGCTTCTCTCTCTCCTTCCTTTCCCCTTCCTCTCTCTCTCAAAACATAAAGAGCTAGAGAAAGAAAGAGATAAATAGATAAAATTAAATATAAAAAAGAATAATATAAGCATGTTATATATTATTTTGTTTTCTTCTTTTTTGTTGTTGTTTTTCTTTTCTTTTCTTTTCTTTTCTTTTCTTTTTGAGAAACGGGAAGACAGTGAGACAGACTCTCATATGTACCCCTACCAGGATCCACCAGGCAAGGCAACCCCTATCTGGGGCTGGTACTCAAATCAATAGAGCTATTTTGATATGGGACCAACAGAGCTATCCTCAGCAGGGTGGGGTAGGGTGGGGTACCTCAACGCTAAAACCAATTGCAGGTGCAGGAGGGGAAAAAGGAGAGGAGGTGGGGATAAAAAGCTGATAGTTGCTTCTCTTGTCTGCCCTGAGTAGGAATCAAACCCAAGGCATCCATAGCTGAGCTGATGCTCTATCCACTGAGCAACTGACCAGGGCCTCTTTCTTTCTTTTAAATTTTTTTATTGATTGATTTTAGAGGAAAAGGGAGAAAGAGAGAGCGTCATGAGCATCACTCTTTTCCTGTATGTGTCCTGACCAGGGGTCGAACCGTCAACATCTGTGCATCAGAACAATACTCCAACAGAGCTATCAGGGCTTGCCCTTTTTTATTTTATAAGCATGTTATTTAGAAATACTGTATAGAAACAAGTACTGAAAGAAGCAACCAAGAAACTAGACAGTGATTTCTGTGGCAGGGTGTGTGTGTGTAGGTGTGGAGAAGAGGAACAGGAACAGATATTTTTCAC